>BSYR01000048.1:940000-5940000 GCA_030270665.1 Hibiscus trionum | reverse complement strand
AGTGACTGTGTCAGTAGAGTTATCACATATGTTCATTATCATACTGATGAACAATAGTATGGAGTGTGGTAAGTGGCCTGTCAGTTTCAAGGACTAAAATTGTGATTATATCAAATATTTGACTTGTTTGTTCCTAACCTACAATTGAGAGACTAAATTGTCACTTTAGAAAGAAAACTGATTTTTTTTCCTAAATTTATAATTAATTGAGTCACATTTAGAAAAAAGTGACTTGTTTGTTACTAAACTTATAACTAAGTGACCTCTAGTGTATTTTGCCCAAATTTATATACTTAAACAATACTCAAATTAGAAAAATAAAATTGGGCCAATGAGGAATGAGAAACAGATTCATAGATTGATCATGGAGAAAAGCCAAGTAAGACCGATGACCAGTTAACATCTGCCTGCAACTTATCATCTTCGAATCCGGAAAATCAACAGAATACTCCATGGGTACATTACTTTTCTTTTTTACATAAAAACAGAATTGAAAACACTACATATTTTGCTTTGCTTAGCTTCAATGGACTTATAGGGTTATTCTAGTTGCTGGATAGAAATAACAGTCGAATAAAACAGCCCTTCAAAAGGATGGGACGAGGCCAAACTGGGTGTCGGACATGAAACCGGCAGCAGAAGCCGAGTTGAAGATTATGTCGACGTCGTTGTCCGTTTGAGTCCTTTTGGCGAACCGGCCTTTGATTCTCGGCCTCGACTCCGCGTACGCCTTTCGTGAGGCGTATCGGATTGTTTTCTCGAATTTCCTGTTCTTTCTCTTCTCTCTGTACCTTAAAACTCTAGCTTCTCGATCCATCCCGCCTGCTTGGCTACTTGTCGTGGCTGCCGACATCGGTCCGCTTGAATCGGTCATGGTTGGTCCGAAAGAATATGACATGTCGGACATGGAATTCCCGTCTGGAACGACTCCTACATCGAGCGAAGATGATGAAACCTGAAAGTTTTGTATAATTTCCATCAGTTTACAGTTTATAAAGACTTATTGATTGTGTAATTGAAGAAATTGGATTGAAATACTAACGCTATGGCTGAGAGACCGAGTTTGGAAGTTGAAAGTAGGCGGCTTGGATCGACAGAAATCGATTTCGAAACAGTTCTCATTGTTGATGACTGGTTTGGTCTGAACTGGAACTACGCTGTCCGTAGCTGCGTTGTGCTGATCATGTTGAACTTGGAACATGTTCTGGTACTCGAAATCGATGAAGGGATCATCCATTTCGGAGAAGAACAAATCACCACCAGTTTTGACTTCGTTAGTTTCCATGACAAGTTTCGGATTGATATTCGGATTCGGATTCGGCAACAACCAAGACCCCTCCTGTTCTACATCCTCCTGTCGGCAGCAATCGGTCACATCGTGGTCCGTGGTCGGGACGAGAAAGCTGAAAGCGGAAGATTTGACGATCGAATCCGCAGAATCGAAGAAAGGCTCCACAGGGACACGCTCATGGCGACGAGCCAGGGGATTAGCAGAGTGGATGTCCGCATCACAAGTGATGCAAAGGGCAGCGGCATCAGCCTTACAAGTAACAGCAGCAGGCGCTTGCTCGCACACTTCGCACATCCACACCCGCGCATGCCGAGAGGAGCCAAGCTTGTTACTACCGGAATGGACCCTGGAATCACAATTCAAGCACATAAAAGCTGAATCGACGCGGCAGAAAATAGCCGCCGCGGTCGATTTACATATGTCACATGTCTTGGTAGCCATGCCCCAGCCCCCTATCTCAATTCCCATCCTCACAAAACCAAAGAAATTTTAAGGTTCTTTAGGAGTTTGTACTAATACTTATGGAGTTTGCAAATGTGCTATTAGTCTGTTATTTGATTTGGTTTGGCTTTTGGGGACGTGTTAGGCTATCTATCTAGGTGCTGACGAGTAATGGAAGGACACGTGGAACAACATACACCATGAGAAATTGGTTTATTTTCTCATGTAAGAAAAAATGAGCTGTTTTTAGGGAAAAAATATTTTTGGGGTTTTAATAATGTTTTGTTTTGTTGTGGGTAAGAATCAAAAGGTGTATTAATTGTAATGTGTGTATCTGTCCAGACGTGGACCACAAGTGACCCCAACTTGCATCCAACTGAGAATGGGCGAGCCGACCATCACTTCAGATTTGGCGACGAATGATCCAAACCGTCGGCTTTCCAATCCTTCAATGTTTATCTACCTTTTCCTTTATATATATATATATATATATATATATATAAATTTTATATTATCAACCTTTTTCTCTTAAATGGATAATATTTCTTTTGTCTTTTTATTAATGTAGTTTTACTCTTTTAGGTTTATATTATCAATTGTATTTTATTTTATTAAAATAAAATTATGTCACGCTCGACGAACACCGATGAGCATCACTAACGACGAACACCGATGAACACTATTAATTCAATTTATAAAGATTAAAATTTTAAAGGACTTACCATATAATTATAAATTGTTTAAAAATTAAAATAAATTAATTAAAATATATTATTTTATTTTTATTTTTAAAACATATATCAAAATACTTATCTACCCCTAAATTACAAAACACTAACTTTTTTTCATTTAAAATTCAAGCCACCGTTGTCTCTTGCCGTCGCTGTTATTGCCACCTGCGTGACTGCTGTTCCTCACCGTTGAATAACGACATTCCAAACCTCGCGGCCGATCAAAATGTTGCCAATGCCTGCGTTAGCACGAACATCGTCCCTTACAAGGACAACACTGATTTCAAATGGATCACCATCGGCAATGAAGTTATGCAGGAGGCAGCACATTCTTTCGGCAAACAAATTGTCAACACACTAATTTTCTCAAATTAGATATGGAGGAGGGAAGTGGCAACACACTAATTTTCTCAAATTGTCATCACCGGAATTCACTCAGTGAAACAACGGCAGAGCAGCGGCGACTTAAATTTTAAATGAACAAAAATTAGGGTTTTGTAATTTAAGGATAAATAAGTATTTTGATCTATGTTTAAAAGAAAATTAAAAATAAAATAAAATAATTTAATTGATTTACCTTTTGATTTTTAAATAATTTATAATTATACGGTAAGTCCTTTAAATTTTTAATCTTTATAAATTGAATTAATGGTACTCATCGGTGCTCGTCGAACCTAACAGACTCATCCTTTATTAAAATATAAAATTACTACTCAAACATCTTAAATAAATAGATTTTGAAATGTTGTTTTTTTAAAGATTTATTTTATTGAATATTTCAAATATTAACGATAAAAGTCAAGAAATTTTGAATATAAAAATGTTGACCTCTACATTATTTACAAGATTGTGGGAGTATTATTTATCAACACAACGTTGGAGGTCAAAGTTTTCCACTAAATAACATTGAAAAAAATACTTTTCTATGGATATAGTCATATAGAACATGTGCAAATATTAGATTTTTTCGTGAAGGAACACAAAATTTTACGTTATGGATGTAATTTTAAGCTTGCAAAATTTGTATAGGTTTGACCACTTTGTGTAAAGATGTATTCTATATGTATGATGCCATTAACATTTGATTCTAATGAAATTTTATCAAAACAAATCTGATCAGTAATGGTATACATTATAATACATATATGTATATGTATATATATTACAGTGAGATCTTAGTAATGAGTATTTCATACATTGTTTTGAAAATGTTGTTCCAGTAAAGCCTAAATGCCCTGAAAATTATGTACCAAGTTAGCTAGCTGGGTGAGTGAACTTCCAATGTAGCTTCATCTGCAGATTCATCTATATGACCCTGGTTAGAATTGTGATTTTCTTCAACATTGCTGATCTCAGGAGGATTAGTAATGCTGGCAACAGTCATCTCGGCTGTTGGCTGAACTCTCGATCCCCCGTTATCACGAGAATTGCGAAAGATGTATCTTCGGACGAGCCTTCCGAACATATGGTTCTTCGAGGAAAGCAAGGCTAAAAACACAATGATCGCAATGATGATAAATAGGCCAGCAAAGCTCCTTGAAGTAAGACTAGGACTGGCCGATGAGACCGACCCGGTGTCGTCTTGATCAATGGACACTACGCCGAAGTACTTTTTCTCGATCGGAGCCATGTATTTTCCTTGAGTGAAATTCAGGATTGCCCTCGAAAAATTAGCCACCAGCGGCGACCCTATGGGTAGTGCCTGAAACCGAAACAATTTACTTACTAACATAGTTCAGATGACAACATATGTATAGGGAGATGAAAATTAATTAACATACAAATCCTAGTCCATCTGTTCTGTAGGTCGGACCGACCATCATGTAACCGGTAGTATACTGAGCTACAAAGAGTCTGATGTATGGAATTTCGTCGAAGATGACGGAAACTCCACCATTGTCGGATCCCTTTGACAATGCCTCCTGAAAGTCATCAACTGACCCATATGGCTTCAGCATAGCCTCTTTGAACCCAAACTGATTTATCAGGAAATCTTTTACAAATGATAGATTTTGGTAACCAACATGACAGTTTCTCAATTCTCTGATACTCGGGATCGTCGCCTGCAACTGATTGACCGTCAAGATCGAAGACAAGTTCGCCGTGTAACTCTGCATCAATATGAATGCCAGAAATATCCATACCACCAACACCAACCTTGAGCAGTTAGTTGCCGCCATGTCTCCTGTTACAAAATAAAATGCTGTTTAGTAACACAATTTTTTCGATATGTTCCGAGTGAATAGACACGAAAAAGGCCACTTTACTTTGAGGAATTGCAACTGATAGGCATGGAAACATCAGAATTTTACTGAGCTGATTTCTTGGTGATCCAGTAAATTCTGTATTGTCACGACGCTCGAGAACCCGAACAACGATCCCTATGAAAATGCCGATGCCGATGATTACCAACCATAGATCCCAGCTCAAGGGCTTCAAGAATATCCACATGTCGTTTGGGCCATCATGCCTAACTTTTATCAGCATTGCCACCCCTGATTCCAGATATGGCAATGTAAAATCAACACAATTTGTCCTGCTGGCCACAATCGAGATATCTCCGACGGCAGCGTGGATTTCCTACAACATTTCGACCCCAAAACAGATTAGAACACATAGAAACAAATTATGTGATCATTTAGAAAATGAAAAGTTGGAGAAATAGAACAAATTACCTTAGCCTTAACTTTGCAACAAAGATCACCATAAGTTCCATCCATGGTTACGAATTCGTAACCATCGGGAGGTAAGCCCGAGCTCTTCCACACGGCTTTGAAAACCTCTATGGTGAAACCTGGTTCGTATCCGTCGCCTTTCTTATCCCCAGGCTGTATGTTCACAAACTCTTTGAACCCTGCCTTACTCGGAACCCCTATTATCCATTTGCTTTCGGTTGATTCGTTTTCCTCGAGTGCTCTTCGGATGTATTCGGTGTTCGTAGAGTTTGGATACAAGTTCTTGGACATTCCCCGGTCATGAGTCCAATATCCAATCATCCTCTTCCCTTCTTTAGTTATATTAAATATTTCAAAGACCAAAGGCTGAATCTGCCCATTCACCAACTCAAAATCCCCACTGACCCCTCGGTAACTAGTGTTCAACATCCCCATTAACCAATTTCTACCATTCCTTCTCTCCACAGTCGTAGCTAATCCGTAAACTATATCGTAAACCCGCAGACCGAAAAGATTTAGCTCGGTCGCCTCGTTGTTCTGCATCATCATGGATAACCTTTTATATCTAGTTCTAAAGTTCTTAATACCTTTCGTAGCCGGAACATAAGGCCTTAATCCAATTACACCCTTCATTGAATCAGCAGCTATAGGATTAGGATCCATGGTGTCTACAAACGTCACAAGCCATGTCAATCCTTTGCTCATCATTCCCGCCTCGTTCGCAACCGCAAAGAAACGAGACGCGAGGCTTGCCGACATGTGCACCACCACAAATACCTTACTTGGCAGGGTCATTAGCACTTGGAGCTCTTCTAAAATTTGAGAAGTTTGGGCAGAGGTTGGGATTGCAGTCTTGTGTGATAGTTTAATGCCCTTGTTGTCTAATGCATCGGTTACATAGGGGATGATGGCATTACTGAATTCGATGTCTTCGTGTACAAGTACGACTTGATTCGAATCAAACATTTCGAAAGTAGCAACTATGGCTTTCGCTGGGCGAGAGAAGTCAGCCATTGAAGTTGTGATCAGAAAAGGACTAGCAGAGGGAGAACAGTCTGCAAGTTTTATTGCAAATGAGGCTTCGGCTGATGTTGGTGGTAGATTTCCAACTGCATTTTGAATAAAATTGTTGATTTAAATGGCATAAATGGGAGGGATGTGATTAATTCGTTTTTATAACTTAAATTCCATTTTCATACGGACCCTTTTAAGGAAGATGAATGCTCATCTTGCCAATCAAAACATATCTAAATCATACGAAGATGAGTGTACTAATCGATCATTCCATAAGTGTAACTATTTCATACATTTGAGGTGGAAAAAAATTATACAAGTGATTAGTTTTAGAGTTTAATACTTTAATTTAAAGTTTATAAGTTTAGAATTTAAGATTTGTGGTTAAGATTTAAGGTTTAGTTAGAATTTAATTAGTGATAAGATTTGTAGGGTTTAAAGTTTAGGGGTTTAGGTTGTAGGGTTCATAATTTAAGGTTAGTGTTTAGGATTTAAAGTATAGGGTTTAAGCTTTAAGGTTTAGTTTTTTAGGTAAGGGTTAAAAATTTAAGATTTAAGTTTTATAGTTTAAATACGCAGGCTTGTACATGTGTATCAAAATTTTATCCAGTTAAAATATGCATACTATTTTATTATATTTTCGTCTTTTCATATTTTTATAAATTGTTAAATAAAACAACTAAATTATATTACTTCGAATTCAAACACATCTATAAAATTTTTTCGTAAACTAACATTTTACCAATCCACTTATAATCATTTGTGGGTTTAGTTTTATAGATTTAATATTTTACATAGAATATTTATTTTACTAATCCACGGATTTCTTATTTTTTTAGATTTTGAAACCTACTTTTAATCTTAGATTTAGTATCCGCCACGTAGGTGATTAAAATATTTAATTATACTAAATAATTATTAACTAATATTTTAGGGAAAGAAATTTAAAATTAAACTTGAATATTTATGAAAAATTGTTATTAAAAATGACATAAATTCACGAACTTACAAAAAATATACAAAATAATTATTAATGTAATAAAATTAATAGTAAAAGTCACAACTATGATGAACAACTGAATATGTTTTATTTGAATTTGTATAATAAATTATGATATAAATTAATACGCAATATGAACATAACACAGACTCATTTTTATAAAAATAAAATGGATATAACATTTTTTACTTAATATGACATGAACTGAAAATAATACAAACAAAACATAAAAACAATTTCATAATAATTAAAAAAATGAAAATGACACGAGTATAAACATCAATAGGTATACAACCTTTTTAAATAATGTGAGATAATCCCTTGAAATTAGTACAACATCAAATAAATTAAATACACGAGCACAGCATTAAATAAATTAATACATGACATAAACCTAACATAAGTTGCATAATTAATATGTCAAATTAACAAAATAAAAATATATAATAATTTATAATTATTAAACATACAAAAAAAATCATCACAAAAATCCAAGATGCAAATCCTTTAATATCTTAGTCTCTATATTCTCCATATATTTGAGTCTCAGAGGAAGATTTTTAATAAGATATTTTTTCTTAAAAAAACAAAATTATTATTTTCCCTCTCCTTCCATTCCTTTCTTTCTTGTTTAATGAACTTCGAATATAAACCGTAAAACTATGAGTTCATCGTAATAAGTTTCAAACTTACCTGCTGAAGCTGCCCATCTTCGCAGAGACAATCTGGTTTCGTAATTTGGGTGTTTGGCATAAAAATCCGAAAGAGCCATCGACATGCATGTATTCAGCATAGCACCCATTTTCGAATCCGTGCCAACGATGTCGATATCATACACCGACTTCGTCGACTCCGCATTCGGTCCGCTACTGCTACTGCTACCACCAGTTTCTGATTTTATGGTGAAGAATGAAGAAAAGAAGATGAAGAGAAAACAGGAAAACCAGAAGTGGTTTGGCATGGGGACAGAGTGGTTTTGGAGGAGCAAATCAATATCGAATTCGAGGGTTTCTTACTCATTGTTGTTGGTTTGATTGAATTGAAGTAGTTGTTATATAGACTGTGCTTGCGATTGCATTCTTTGACTCTCAGCTTAGCTTAGATTGGATTTGGTGTATGAAACAAGTAAGAAAAATACAAAATGTTGTGAAAAGTCTTTGTTTGAATAACATGTATGGTTTATTTTGAACATATATTTTAGTATTGTCTTATTTTTGTTTTTACTCATCTTTCTAATTTTAAGCTTAGATTTATACTAATTATTATTTATATTACGACAAATTATTTTAAAACATTAATAGAAATCATTATTCTTTTTTGGTGTCCCTATCTATGCTTTCGCATTAAAAAAACAGGTTTGCTATTATGGATTAGAGAATTAGGAGTAATGCGTATTTTTAGAGTTTAATGTTTAGGGTTTAAAATTTATGATCAAAATTTAGAATTTAATTTTTAGTGTTGGGCATGAAAATGAGCACCAAAAAGGGATGGATATTTTTGTTCTTAAAACACATGTGGTCAGGGACGAAACTATGTATATATTGCCCCTCTCAAAATATTTTAGTATAATAGCATTTGATGTTTTTTTAAGTTTAAATACTAGTCAAAAGGACTTTGTTCCTCCCAATTTTTAGATTTAAAGACTTAATATAGTCTTATTCCTCCCAATATTTGATCCTAGCTTTATCCATGCATGTAACAATGAAGTTTTTTCTTGTGTTATTACTTATGTACCAAAAGTAACATCCAAGAACAGATGGTAATGAGACCTTTGGAAGCAAAGACGGTGTTAGAATTTTGGGTTAGGGGACATAAATATTTAAAAAGTGGGGATAAAATTTACACTAACTAATTTTTTAAAAATTATATATAATAAAGGTTAAAAAAATTTGGGGTGGGAGGGCCTGACCCCAAAATTTTTGAAATTAATAGTTAGTCTTTAAAAATTTTAAAGTATTAATTTGACATCTTTAAAATTTTAAATTTTTTTATTAAGTTTCAAATTTTTTAAATATATTTAATTATCTTCCTAAAATTTTTAAAAAGTTCTCATTAAGTATTTAGTTTTTAAAAAAATTTAGTTAGACCATAATTTTTAAAAAAAATATATTAAACCCATTAAAATTTTTTAAAAAATTATTTTTGACATCTATTTTTTATTTAAATAAAATCCCCGGCCCAGACTCAATTATCAAGATCCGCCCATCGTGATATTAGTGTATTATCTATGATAAACACATACTATAATTAAGAAGAAAACAGGAGATATATATATATATATATAAATTATAAGTATTTATGCATGCGGTCAATTCATCCATACAAAGCCATTGAAGTAAAAACATAAGGCAGCTTCATGGTGGTTTCGAGGAAAATAATGTTGATGTTGCTAAATGTATTTAATAAATTGATAATAACGTCTTCCAAATAATGTATACTTCGGAATGAAGAAATGTTTAAGAATGCAAATGACATATGGTTTACTTATAGGTTTAGTAATAAATGTTTCATTTTTTCTAAAAATAATAATTCAACGACTCGAGTATAGAAATAGATCTTGGTGGTAGAGTTTGAAGGGATCTATTTAATTTGTTTAAAAAATTTGAATGTCTAAATTAAAATTTTTAAAAATTCTGAAGGGTTTAATTTAAAATATTCAAAAAATTTGAGGTTTAACTGAAATTTTCAAAAAAAATTGATACTTACTGAGATTTTTTAAAAGTGTTTAATTAAAAATATTCAAAAAATTAAAATATAATAATAATATTTTGAATTTTGAAGGATCCAAATTGAAACTTTTAAAATTTTCAAGGGCTAAATAATATTTTTAAAATTTCGGGGTTAGGACTCTCACTGGCCCCATTACCGTCTGCCCCTGCTAGAGTATGCGTTTAAGAACAAACATATCAATTTTCTTTTAAAAAGTAACAATTCAGTCACTCAATTATATGTTTAGGAACAAACAAGCCACTCAACTAAAAATTTGTAACAAACAAGTTACTATTACTAAAATTGAAACAAAGGCTTAATATAATAACAATTTTAGTCATTGAAACTTATGTATTTTATTAATTTGGTCATAATTTGAAATAATTCAAAAAATGTAACCCTTCCTATTTAAAAATATCATTAATGAAATGATAGTATATACTAGCAGACGACATTAAGTTCATAATGATTTTATTTCATTAGCCTGTCAGCTGCCCATTAGTAAAGTGATTGTGTCTAGGGGTGTTCAAAAATATATTCGACCCGATTGGCATGAACCAACGACCCGAAATTAAAAATGCCGGGTAATCTTATAAAAAAAATTACCCGACCGGGCCGGGTAAACGTCCTGGTAATTTTTCGGGACACGGGCCGGAAATTTTCCCTTACCGGGTACTCGACCTGACCCGATAATTTTTAATATATATTTTTTATATTTTAAATTATATATTTTTAAGTTGTTTAATATTTTTACTCTAAAACTAAATTTAAATCCCTAAATTCTTTCTATGTTTGTATTATATACTTTTAAGTTTTAGTTTAAAACTTTTTAAAAATATTTGTGTGTTTAATATGTGATTTTTTTAAATTTTAGAATTAAAAAAATAAAAAAAATAAAAAACGAGTACCCAATATCCGATTTTTTGGGTACCCGAGTTTCACGGGTACTCTAGTAGCGGGTCGGGACACGGGCCGATAAAGTAGGTACCCGGATGAACCGGGTACCCGACAATGAACACTCCTAACTGTATCTGTCGAACTACCACATCTGTTGAATATTGAACTAATGGGCAATAACATAGAGTGTGATAAGTGGTTGAATGACGTGTCAGGATCATGGGCAAAGCTACAAAGGGTGGTAGGGGTTGGCCACTGCGACCCACCCCTATGGTCCATTTTTTTAAAAAATTTGGCTCATGCATAATTTTAATTTATAAATTATTTTACGTGCTCTAGTATTATAAAATGGTTCTCGTCGTAGTGGTAAAGTGTGCAAGTGAAATTAAGTCTATTCTTTCTTATCGAACAATTTTGTTCTACTTGAAGTCGGTAGATCGAATACTATTTGGGACAATTTTCAGCCTTTTTATTTTTTAATTTTTGATCAGTCAACTTTTAATTTATGGCTTTACCCCTGATTATGATGGTGCAATGTCGAAATTTTTAAATATGAAAGGTTAACTTTATTGAATTATTTCGAACTAGAACCAAATTAATAAAATGTATAAATTTTTTAGACTTGTTTTAATTTTAATTTTAATGATATAATAATACATTTGTCACAATTTTTTAAGTGAGTGACATGTTTTTTTCTTCTAAATTTATAATTAAGTCACTTCTAGTATAATTTATCCTAAATAATTTTACAAAGGATACACGTGGTCGATAGTTAAAACCCAGGAGACTTGTTCATCAATGAATTTGTTAATTCAATTCTACCATGAATGTCGCAATGACATCTTACTTAATCAAAGAGAATTTCTTGGTTATTTAAAACCTAATCTAATAAATTATACAAACCGATAGGTAAAACTAGGAGACTAGGTCATTTAACAAATTGTTGATTCAATTCTTAGATGCACTCAGGATAGACTCAGAGAACGCTGGAAGAAGCAGTCACTCTTTAAAAATTTAATATATATATATATATATATATATATATAATTCATATTTTTTTAATAAATTTTTATATATTTTTAGGGTAAACTATGTCAGGTAGGAGGCGTCAAGATTTCGAAAACGAGAGGAATCAGAAGAGTGCGAGTCGGAAGATCCAACTGATATCATGTTGAATTCTAATCTCCTAGGGTTTCTTGATTTTTGATTTGGGGAAAAGAAATGATTCTTGGAGACGAGAAACAAAACTGAAGTATTCTCATTAAAAGCCAAAACGGCATCACACTTGCGCGTTTATACAAAGATACTTAAAACTAAGAAATGTGTAACCCCCGTAGCCCGGCCTAGACGGTTGACCCGAACTACGAAGATTACACGGGAAAAACCAAAGTCAACCCGAAAGTCAACCTTGATTAACGACCCTTTTTTTTCTTTTTAATCTTGTCTAGATGCTCATTAACCCTAGATGTGATCACACAAACAACATACTCAAAGATCACAACCATCAGAGATCATTCAGGGACCCAATTGCACAAAACACAACTTTAGGGACCAATTTGTAAATTCAGAAAACTTTGAAGACTTAACCAGATTTTAAGTTACCAACTTAAAATTAATCATGTTTCATGCATCTCGGCCAAATTTCAGCTTAAACGGACATCTCAAACTCATACAATTGCTCATACAAGATTCAGGACCAAAATGCAAACATTTTGAAACACATAACTGCCACTGTCAGCCCCCAACGGTCAACCGTTCCGAAACGGGAGACAGCCCGTTTCGAAACGCGGGGCCGTTCCGAAACAGGCATAGCCCGTTTCGAAACGGGGGTCTGGCAGAAGCCTTTCCGTTTCGGAACGGTGTCACCCGTTTCGGACGCCTGGGCTGCTTCGAGGCACCCGTTCCGAAACGGTTCACCCTGTTCCGAAACACCCTGCACAAAATGCAGAAATTTGCCTATTTAAACATGCAATAGGCTAACCAAACATGCTCCAAACGCTACCAAACTTTGCCAACATGCAATTTAACATAAAAGAGGCATACTTGCATCAACAATTCAACAAAATAACAACATATACAAAAAGCCCCAAATCTAAAGGCATGCTTCCTACACAAGCAACCACTTAAGCACAAACTTCCCAAACCAAGCTCATTTATGCCAATACATGATCCAACAACAACATTAACATAAAAACATCCTTGTTCAAACATAAACGAACACATACACGTTAACCCCGAGAGATTCTACCCCCATTGCCTTTATTAACTATAGCTATTCACCGAGACATACATCTCACTTGGAGTCCACCTTGAATCCCTTGCTCCTTGCTGTCCAAACTTCAAGAATCTGCATTGATGGACAAAAAGGAGCGTAAGCATATAATGCTTAGTGAGGAATGCTCAAAACCAAAACACCATCAATGCAGCGGGTCACAAAACACTTTTAAAACAAACCCGATTTATTTACCAAAGCCATGTTTGAAACCCTTTTCAACAACAAGCATCAAAACCATGCATTGCACATACATGAAAACCAACCCTTAGCTTAGCAAGCTAAGAAAACCTTTTTAAAGCACAACTTACAAATCATCCATTTAGCCAAACCATGCATAAACACCATATGCAAAGCTAAAACAAAGCCTTGGAATACACTCCCATTCCATAACATACCTTTCTTAAACTTGAGAGCCATTTCAAGCAAGAAACCTTTTTAAAACCATTACTCAAGCAATCCATCACATGCATTTACCAAGGCAAAAATATAAACCATACTATCATCATCACATGCCTTTTAAAACAAGTCTTCCAAGACTCCAATGCATTAAAGATATATCATGCTCACATGCATCATTTATCAAATGATAATCAACACTTGTTCAACTTAACAAGTAAACATGCATTTACAAGCATTATACAATTTCCATGCAACCATGCATCTTTTCAAGCATTTCATGCTCCACATGCAATTATGCATCTTTTCAAGCATCCCATGCTTCTTCATAATCAAGAACATCATATTGGCCTTCAAGTGATCAATCACATCCACTTTTCAACTCAACATCCAATCGGATACGCGGATTCCGAGCGTTGTCCCTACGCTCCCTACACCCTACCAATCCAAGGTCCTCGAATGGGCAACAACCTCCATTATGACCTCAACATCCTAAGGTTCCCATGTATGGACTTTTAAACACCACACAACCTTAGCTCTTCCCCAAGGTTCCCATGTATGGACTTTTAACCACCATACAACCTTGACATGCACAAGGTTCTCACATATGGGCAACACCTCCATATAACCTTTGCATTCACCGATTGGTAGTTGTAGAAATCACTAACGAGATCCGGGACACCCTATACAAGATCCACACATGGACTTAACACCGCCATTGTGATCTCAACAAGCACAAGGTTCTCACATATGGACTTTTAAACACCATATAACCTTTGCTCAACCAAGGTCCTCGAATGGGCAACACCTCCATTATGACCTTAACCATCTCGTTAGGATACTTGAAGGGAGTTTCCCGGTCCACTCTTGACCACTCCACCTCCAAGGCGACTTAATTCACGGTGCACCCAATCCTATAGCCGGCTAACTATACCCGATCAAAGAACCAAGAACCACTTACATCACTTGCCAATATAACCATCTTACCACATTAGTCCAATGTTTCACATGCATAACCAATATGCAAAACCATTACCACATTAATCAAATGATTCACATGCATAACCAATATGCAAAACCATTACCACATTAATCAAATGATTCACATGCATAACCAATATGCAAAACCATCATTTACCAACATTAATTCATTGTTTAAAAGCATTAAACAAAGCCATTGAACAACATGCAACACCATGCATCAAATCCACATTTTCAATGTATAAAACCAAGGATCTCTTACCTTGAGCATCCTTCACATATGGCTTTCAAAACCAGCATTAAACCATGCTAAAATATGCTTTCAAAACAGATTTAAACCATGCAAAACACATGCATTTCAATCATCAACCACAATTTCTTAAAAAGCCAATTCATATCATAATCAAGTAAGAAATCCATTTACTTACTCTTGAGCTTAGCAAAGTTGTTTAGACTTAAACTAAGCTCCCAAAACCTTCAAACCTTTGTTTAAAAGCCGAAAACCCAACTTCACTCACCGATACACAAAACAAAGCTAGCCACCAAGCCTTCCAAGCATCCGAAACCTTCCGCAACACCTCTAAAGCTCACGGATCAAACTCCCCTGTTTCAAGCACACAAAAACAGCACATTAATGCATCATTATGCATTAAGAACAGCAGCCACACAACCAAACTCGCTGCTCGACACAAATCCAACAATTCGGCTACCAAACACAACCGAAATCACCTCCAAACATTTCCAAAACTTAACCCAGCCAAGATCCATCACTTCTAACCATTTTTAAACATCATTTAACATTCAAAATGATCACAAACACGTTCTTATACTCCCAGGTATAACAGATCACCAAAAACACTCCAAAAACAACCAAAAACTCAAGCAAAACTTAGGAAATTCAACCTATCCGGGATTGCATTAATTAAACCTCAACTTCTAATCAATTTAGCATTCATTTAACATCATTTTGACACTTCAAAACACTGCCCAAACAGATCACACGAAAATTTCACCAAAATCACCAAATCTTGCATTTTAAGCCAAAATCAAGATTTCTATTGAAAAGCCTTTAACAAAACACAAACCAAGGATTGAGAACTTGAGAATTTCAGTAAAGAACTTGAAGTTCAGAGGAGAAGGACGTTCTTACCTCCAAACTTGAGTTTCTCCTTTTTGGAGCCAAAAAGCTTGATGAAACAACTTGCAAATTGAGAGGTTTTGTTGATGAGATGATTAGGAATCAAATGAGAGTTAAAATGAGTGCTTTGAGTGACAAAATCAGAGGAGGAAATCTGGAGAGAATGTGTTTGGTTTGAGAGAAAGATGAGAGAAAATGGTTGAGAGAAAAGTTAGTTAGATTTAGGAAAATATCTTCCCTCCACTTTTCTTTTGTTTAAAAACACTTAATTAATCATTTAATATATTTAGAAAATCTGGAGAAACTCCCATTGAATAAATAGCTCCTTAAAGATTCAAAGTTTCAATCCTTTATAAAACAGTCACCGAACTTTCAAAAATTACATTTTGGTCACTAACCCAAAATGTCAACCTTCCGAACCTCATTTTCCAAAATTGATTTCACAGTTCACTTTTATATATTAAAAGATGATTTTAGAACATTTTTCCATATTTTTAATGCAACCCGAACTAGGCTTTCCTAAATTCACTCTTATATATTCGACCAGCACTTTGACCGAACCGGTCAACGCCCAAAACTTCCGAGCCCAAAACCGGGGCGTTACAAAATGTATCTAATATATAGTAATCAAGATGTTAATCAAGATTACTTTAACTAATTAACAACTATACAAAAGTAAAAGAATGAAATTCTGTTAGGTATCACCAAAATTATTGGGTGTGACCCGTTTTTAACACAAACCTTTCAATTGGTCCGAATTTACCATCAAATTTTATTTTTCGACTCGTTTATACCACCGCGCCGTTAACTCCTTAATAGCGTGATGACTTGGATGCTAGACCAAAACGACGTCATTTTGGTGCCACTATTTTGATACTAAATTGCTCAAACGGCGTCGTTTTGCCGGAGGAAAATATGAAAAATTATGCACTCAATGAGATTTGAACCTAGAACCTTTAGAATCAAAGACAACATCTTAACCATTATGCAAACTTAAAATCTTTGTTTTGTTTTCAACACAAATAATATAATTCTAATATGCAGTTTATCATATAAATAATACTACTCTATATAAATATATTATTTATAATATAATTTATATTAGAAATATATTAGTATACAAATATTAAGATATAAATAATAAATAAAATAAAAAATATAAATATTTTTTATATTATAAAAATATTAAATAGATAAATATATTATTATAAAAACTAAAAGAATAATTTTCAAAATCCGAAATTTCCAAAAAAGCCCAAAACCCAATAAAACCTGAAACCCTAAACTCATAAACTATAAACCTTAAACACTAAAATTTTATTCATAAACAAATAATATTAAAATATATAAAAATAATATGTTATTATAAAAACTAAAAAACTGATTTAAAAAATTTAAAATTTTCAAAATTAAAAAAATCAAAAAATTCACCAAAACCTTAAAGCATAAACTCCAAATCCATCCATTTTGGTTGCTAATGAGTTTATGATTTTAGGATTTATGATTTAGGGTTTTAGGGTTTATAGGTTAGAGTTTAATGTTTTGGTGGATTTTGAGTTTTTTTTTGTTTTTTTTTTGGAAATTTTGAGATTTTTTTTGAAAATTAGTTTTTTAGTTTTTATAATAATATATTATTTATTTATACATTTAATAGTATATTTTTTATTTAATATAAATATTTTTATTAGTTATATATATTAATATATTTTTATATGTATATTAATATTATTTATATAATAAAATAAATTGAATTAATCTCAACTGCAATTTGGAATAATATTATTTGTGCCGGAAACAAAACAAAGATGTTAAGTTGGTTTAGTGGTTACATTTAAAAAAAAAGTTGGTTTAGTGGTTAAGAGGTTACCTTTTCTTTTAAAGGTTTCAAGTTCAAATCCATTGAGTGCATATTTGTAAAACCTATGTTTGATTTTGATATAACTAAGTACGTTAAGGATTAAATTGAAAACTTGAAATATATTTTTAAGTCCCTCAAATGATTTATAAATCATCAAGGCTTTAATCTGATTTGAAAAACTCAAACTCCAAATATTTTCTAAGTGTTCCAAAGCCAAAGTGTTGAAAAACGTCCATGCGTATCGATAAGCTTCCAGCCGTATCGATGCCTTTTTTGCAAAGTTGGCTACTGGAAAGACGCGTTTCGATACGCCCCTTAGCGTATCGAAACAACATATCGAAACATATTGAATTTGTATCGATACGCCCCTCTGTAAAAACTGAAGGAGTTTGAATAGTGTACCGTTACGGTTCAACCTGTATCGATACGGTTTTAACATAATTTTTAATTCGAAATCATTTAAATCTTTTGACCGTTGGTGTCAACCGGTTAGGTAACTAACATTTAAAGTGGTAGTTGTCCCGTATCGATACGGTGTTCCCCGTATCGAAACGGAAACTTCAAGTGAGCTAAGTTGATAAAAAGGTATCGATACGGTCTTATCCGTATCGAAACGGTCCATGTCACGTACCGATACGCTTACACGCGTATCGATACGCCCTCTTTATTATTGTGCAACAGCTCTTTCTGTTTTGAGACAAGTATCGATACAGGTCATCACGTACCGATACAGATAGTTGCAGAAGTGCATTTATGGTGGAAAGAGAGGGTCCCAACGGCTATAATCAATACCCTAACCACCCAAACGACTAGAATTAATAGAGAAGGTATAAATTGAAGCTTATTGAAGACCAGCAACAACTATTGCATCAAAGATAAACAACCAAGCAAAAATCCAAGCTCATTGTGCTTATTTTCCAATTTCTTGTAAACCCCAAATTATGAAGTGTTCAATTCCTATTTTATCATCAAATTTGGGTTGAGTTTTTGTACTTAAAGGGACAATCTTGTATTTGAGAGATATCTTTCTTGCCTAAATTCTTCTTTGTTCACTTGTGAGGGTTTGGTCAAATTTTGGGTAGAAAATTTGACCGGTTGTGTAAAGGTTATCTCCTAAGCCTTGAAAAGAGGAAGAACAAATTAGTGAATTGTTGCAAATCCTTAGTGGTAGCTAAGGTAGTGGATGTAGAGTTCATTTGGAACTTGAACCACTCTAAAATCCTTTGTTCTTAATTTTCAGCTATCATTTTACTCCAACAAATTTTTAAAAGCCCAATTCACCCCCTCTCTTGGCTTTGATCAATCCATTGATCCACTCAACAATTGGTATCAGTGCCTACCTCTTTGAAGGATTAACAACTACAAGAGAAGTTCCTAGGAAGAATGTGATCATCCAAAAATCAAGCCATGGCATCTACCTCCGGGTCAAGCATGTACGAGTCTCAATCAACCACAAAACCGCCATTCTTCAGCGGTGATAACTATCCATTTTGGAAGATTCGGATGCGCCTCTTCATCAAATCCAACGATTATCTAGTTTGGGATGTCATTGAAGATGGTCCCTATATTCCATTGAAAAGAGACGATGAAGGAAGATTTGTTCTAAAGAAGAAGATTGAGATGAGTGAAGAAGAGAGAAAGAAGATCCAAATCAATGATAAAGCTCTTCACATGCTATTTTGCTATTTCGGTCCCGACATCTACTCCAAAGTCTCCTCCATTGAGAGTGCCAAGGAAGTGTGAGATACACTAGAGACCACCTATGAAGAAACTAGTGATGTGAAGGAGACCAAGATTGGAATTCTCAATCTTAGCTATGAGAATTTCAAAATGGAGCCCAACGAAACCGTGTCCAAGATGTTCGATCGCTTCTCAATAATCGTCAACGAGCTTAAGGGTTTTGGAGAGACAACCCCGGAAGACAAACTAGTCCGGAAGCTACTCTACTCACTTCCCGAATCTTAGGATGGGAAGAGAACCACCATCATCGAGGCCAAAAACTTGAAGACACTCAAACTTGATGAGCTAGTGGGTTCTCTCCTTAATCATGAGATAATGAAGCAAGGAAGGGAAGATGAAAAGAAAAAAGGAAGAGAGAAGAGTGGAGAAGCTAGAAGTAGAAAAGAAGAAGAAGATAGGAGTGACTCTCAAAGTTTCATTACATGAGGAGAGCACTTCTAGTGAGGAGGATGACCTAGAGAAATTGGCTATGATAGCCAAAAGGTTCTCACGATTCATGAGGTCCAACCGAGGAAGGAAGATTCAAAGAAAAATGGACTTTAAGGGCAAAAACAAAGAAGAAGAGAGGGATCAAATCATTTGCTACGAGTGCAAAAAACCCGGTCACATTCGTTCGGAGTGCCCTCAACTCAAGAAGAAGGGCTTTGAGAAGAAGAAGAAGCTCAAAGCCAAGCTTGCTACTTGGAGTGACGAGGAGTCATCCGAGGATGACGAACACGAAGTGGCCAACCTTTGCCTCATGGCACTTGAGAAGGATTCCTCCATGGTAACCTCTAACTCATCATCTTTTGACTTTACATTTGATGAATTGCATGATGTGTATGATGAGTTGCAAGAGGTTTATGATGAGTTAGTTGAGAAGTACAAAGAGTCGGTCATTAGAAATAAAAAGATTATTTCAGAATTAAATGATAAAAATGATTCACTTTCTCAAGCTAACTTAAAATTTGAGAAAAGATTTTAGGTTTTAAAGATGAACTTAAATTCTTCCAAGATGAAAATGTAGACCTAAATAATCTTCTTTCTCAATGCAATAGTGAACACCAAAAGGTGTTAGATGAGCTTAACAAGCTCAAAGAGTCTTTCAAAAATGTTGGTAATGTGAAGCATGAAAAAGGTGAATCATCTAAAACAAACCAACCTAGGAGAAAGACTTATAACTACAAACAAAGTGGCTTCCCTAGACATAATAAAACTAAAAAGATTAGGAGCGTATGGGTTCCTAAGGAACTCGTCAAGTCTAATAATATTGTTGCTATGTCACCTTGGATTCCTAAGGGAACCAAGCTTTTGGGAGCTAACACTCGTGAACCCAAAATGATTTGGGTACCAAAAACAAAATTTTAATATCTTTGTTTGTAGGAGGAGCATTGCTACAAGACCAAAGCTCAAAGTCAAAATTCACGGTACCTTGATAGTGGATGCTCGAGACATATGACCGGAGACAAGAGTAGATTCATGGAATTAAAGCCAAAAAGTGGAGGAGTAGTGACATTTGGTGACAACTCCAAAGGCCACATTAAAGGTATTGGCTCCATAGGTAATCACTCTACTATTCTCATTGAAAATGTTTTATATGTCGATGGTCTTAAACATAATGTGTTGAGCATAAGCCAATTAAGTGATAAAGGGTTTAATGTCTTATTTGATAAAAATGTGTGTAAAATTGTTGACATTAAATCAAATAATATTATGCTCATAGGTCATCGCATATGTAATATTTACATGGTGCATTTATATGACATACATACATCCCATGCATGTTTAGTAGCTCAAAATGAAAATGATGCATGGCTATGGCATAGGAAACTAGGACATGCTAGCATTAGTGTTTTAGAAAAATTAGTTTCCCTAGATCTCGTTATAGGTTTACCCAAGATTAAGTTCTCAAATGACAAAATTTGTGATGCATGCTCTAAGGGTAAATAACATAAGTCATCCTTTAAAACCAGTAATGATGTTTCTACAAGTAGGTGTTTACAACTTATTCACATGGATTTATTTGGGCCTATTAGGACTATGAGCTTGGGTGGTAAATCTTATGCATTTGTACTTGTTGATGATTTTTCTAGATTTACTTGGGTTCTATTTTTAAGTACTAAAGACGAGGCTTTAGAAAAATTTATCACATTTTCAAAATTAACTCAAAATGATCTTGAATATTAGAAGTGATCATGGAACCGAATTTCAAAATCTTGGTTTTGAAGAGTTTTTAAATGAAAATGGTATTAGCCACAATTTTTCGGCTCCTCGAACTCCTCAACAAAATGGGGTAGTTGAGAGGAAAATTAGAACTTTACAAGAAATGGCTAGAACCATGCTTTGTGAAAACAATTTACCTAAATATTTTTGGGCGGAAGCCACAAACACCGCTTGCTACATTGTAAATCGAGTAATGATTAGGCCACTTTTAAGAAAACACCATATGAGATTTTAAAATCTAAAAAGCATAACATTAGCTATTTTCATCCATTTGGTTGCAAGTGTTTTGTTTTAAACAATGGAAAAGATAACTTAGGTAAATTTGATGCTAAAAGTAATAAAGCTATTTTCTTAGGTTATTTTTTAAACTCTAAAGCCTATCATGTATTTAATAAAAGAACTTTAGTAGTAGAAGAGTCTATTCATGTTGTATTCGATGATAACCTCCTTCCAAGGAAGGATTATTGTGATGATAATGATGTAGGAATCCTTGATGCCTTTGATGGAGGACAAACTTCAAAGGAGGATGAGATTCCAACAAAAGAAGAGGATACACAAGATCCACCTCATGAAGCCTTGAAGGACTTGGCTCTTGAGGAAAAGGAAGTGAGCTACCCAATGGAGTTCAACTATGTCAAAGGTGGTGAAATCTTAGGTGATCCATCCAAGGGGGTAACTACTAGATCTTCTCTTAAACTTATGAACCATGTTGCATTTATCTCATGCATAGAGCCTAAGAATATAAAAGAAGCATTAAAAGATGACTTTTGGATTATGGCTATGCAAGAAGAGTTAAATCAATTTGAGAGAAGTAATGTTTGGACATTAGTTGAAAGGCCTAGTAATCAACCTACTATAGGAACTAAATGGGTATTTAGGAACAAACTAGATGAGAGTGGTAACATTGTGAGAAATAAAGCTAGATTAGTTGCACAAAGTTACACTCAAGAAGAAATAATAGATTTTGATGAAACCTATGCACCCGTAGCTAGAATGGAGGCTATTAGGATGTTGCTTGCATATGCATGTTATCATGACTTCAAGCCTTTTCAAATGGATGTTAAAAGTGCATTTTTAAATGGTTTTATAAATGAGGAAGTGTATGTGGAACAACCACCGGGTTTTGAAGACTCAAAATTTCCAAATCATGTTTTCAAACTTACTAAAGCACTTTATGGTTTAAAAAAAGCTCCTAGAGCTTGGTATGAAAGACTTTCAAACTTTTTGATTGAAAAAGGTTTTGAAAAAGGTAAGGTGGACACTACACTTTTCATAAAAAGGTATAAAAATGACATTTTAGTAGTACAAATATATGTTGATGATATTATTTTTGGATCTACTAATGAGTGTCATTGCAAAGAGTTTGCTAAGTTAATGTAAGGTGAATTCGAGATGAGCATGATGGGGGAGCTCTCATTCTTTTTGGGACTCCAAATCAAGCAAAGTACATCAAGGATATGCTCAAGAAGTTTGGCTTGGAGAATGCAAAGCCTCAAGCCACACCAATGAGCTCATCTACAAAGCTTGACAAAGATGAAGGAGGTAAGTGTGTTGACTATAAGCTTTATCACTCTATGATCGGATCTTTGCTTTACCTTACCGCAAGTAGACCAGATATTTTGTTTAGTGTTTGCTTGTGTTCTAGGTTTCAAGCTAGTCCTAGAGAGTCTCACCTTATAGCCATTAAGAGAATGTTTAGGTACCTTAGAGATACTCCTTGTTTAGGCCTTTGGTACCCTAGAGACTCAACCTTCAACCTTCATTCTTATTCAGATGCGGATTATGGGGGGTGTAAAATCAATAGAAAGAGTACTTCGAGAACATTCAATTCTTAGGTAGTATGCTCATATCTTGGTTCTCTAAGAAACAAAATAGTGTAGCTCTTTCTACCACCGAAGCCGAGTACATATCCTTAGGGAGTTGTTGTGCTCAAGTCCTTTGGATGAATCAACAACTCTTAGATTATGGTATTAAAGTTGAAACCATACCCCTTAAGTGTGATAACACTAGTTCCATATGCTTAACAAAAAATCCCATCCAACACTCTAGAACCAAACATATAGAGATAAAACATCATTTCATTAGAGATCATGTCCTTAAGGAAGATGTTGTTATATAGTACGTTGACACCTTAAACCAACTAGCGGACATCTTTACAAAGCCTTAAGATAAAGAGCGTTTTTGGTCCCTTAGGAGAGAGTTAGGTCTAACTAGCCTTCCTTGACCCTTTTTGAAGTTAAAATTGCTTGATCTTGTGAAATTGCATGTTTATGTGTTGTTGCCCTTGAAAATATCCATGCTTATAGCTAGGGGGAGTATGCTTCTGTTAGAACATGCTTAGAGCTGCTCATTCATCATTTGCATTCATTTAGGAGGTGTTAAAATCGAGCCTTTGGTTGTTCTTAAACCCTAAAATGTATTTCTGGGCATATGGTATCGATACGACCTTAAACATATCGATACGAGTACTGTATTAGCTTCCCAGACTACATTTTACCTAAAACGGGTATCGATACGGTTAAACCCGTTTCGATACGAGCAACAGGCGTTTCGATACGGATTGCATTCGTTTCTATACGGACCTTCAACGGGCGTTTCAAATGCAATTACGTTTTTACCCCCGTATCGATACACCCTCAGGCGTATCGATATGCGATTGCGCAGACAGCTTGTAATTGGCATTTAAAATGTTTCACTTTTACCAAATTGAATTTTCAAAACCCTAAAAACCCTAGCCGTTTTTCACACTATAAATAGCCTCTTAATCCCTCATATTTTCACACCACAACTCAAAATCTCTTGAGGGTTTTAAAAATCAAGCAAAGCTCTTCAAGCTTTTCATCAATTTGGTGCTAAGTTCTTCTCTATTCTTCTCTATCAATATCAAGGTAAAACTCTTTCTTTGTTCTTTTTAATTTTTCTTTTGATTTTCGTTTTAATTTTTCTTTTGTTTTGTTTTGTCTTCTCAAAAACATATCTCTTTTCAAACTTTTTCCTTTTGTTTTTGTTTACAATTTTTTTAACAAAAACCTTGATTATTGGTTTTCAATGAGTTGAATGAAGAAAATTAATGCATACACTGTTTTTAATATTTTCTCTAGTTAATGGCACCTAAAAAGAGAGCACGTACTAGTGAAGCCGGTGAAGGTTCCAATGCCGGAGATGGTACTCACCCGAACCTCACTCTTATCTATCAACACTCCTTTAAGACCACCGAAGATCTCAACTATTTTCGCCAATTTCAAAACTATAAGATCCGTCTGGAGAGGGTAATTTCCATTCCTTTTCTTAACTCGGAGCGTTTCAAATTTGAGTACTTACCTTTGCTCCAAGAATGGAAGTTTATGGATTTTCTCCAAATTCCCGGATTTTTCTTTCGCATCTTAGTTTTGATCTTCTATGCTAATGCTAAGTGTTGTGCCAATCGAGATGGTGTTGTTACGGTCGTTAATTCTCATCTTATGGGTAAAAAGATCACTATCGATGTTCAAATATCTACTGATTGATCAAATAATTAAAGATACTTATATTATCACACTTAATGTGAGTTCGAACTCTAATATTTATCTTGAGAATATAAATATTTTTATATTAAATAAAAATATAAAACATACAAATTCAAACATTAAAAAAAGAGAAGCTTCAAAATTGACTTATGAAGTCTTTGCAACGGGAGGTACACAATATCATAACGTAGCCAGCTGCAAGGCGAAATTTCTAGTCTTGAGCACGTTTTGTTGACCCATTAAAACAAAGCACGTATTCCAGATTTTTTAAAGGTAGTGAATTTAAATACGTTAAAAATATAATTATTTGTATTAATTTCTTTACATGTGTAACAAATCAAATCCTTTTGACTGTTAAAACTAAAAGGAATTGAGAATATTATGTGGTGTAACAATATTCAATCACATAATAAAATTAATTGGAAAAAAGAATTTAGTCACCTAAATCTTTTATTTGATTCAGTCAGTGAAGATGTCAACGGTGTGGCATAGGGGAATGAAAAATATAAAAATATATTTATTGAAAGCTAAAATTTATTTGAAACAAAATTGCTTACTTGCACAAGAAGGAAGTTAAGGGAAAGTAAAACTAGTCTTTAGTTTAAGTTATTTAATTGATTGAAATATAATAAAGATTCAGATTCTACTATCATTATCAATTCAATTTCCGGATAATTTCGGATTAGCTTATTAATTCAAGTGTCAACTATTTTTTCCTTTATTAAATTTGGAGTGAATAATATGAACTAAAAGAATGATACCCAGCAAGATTCCGATCATCGAACGGTAAATAAGCAGCAAGTAGTTCGAAAAGGACGACACTGGAAGACCCAAAAATCAGCAGCTTCCCCATCATAGCCCTTATATGCAAGAAGCTGTTCCCCAAAACATAAATTCGGACAGTGAAGAGATGTCTCTTACCTCAGGTGCTACATAGGACGGTGAGCTGCTTGGAATTATAATTAGAACATATGAATTAGAATTCTTTAAGAAAATGGCAAGTCTGTGTATTTTTAATATTTTGTTCTAATTTTATTCTAGTTTAATTGTTTTCAAAAATATTCTTATATTATAAAATATTTTTGAAAACAATTAATCTAGAATAAAATCCAAAGATAACTTAAATGCTTAAAAGTGTCATGAATATTTATCTATGTGGATGTCTATCATGCTGAGAACTTTATATAAAGAGATTGATTTACTTTATCATTAAGAATATTATCTCCATTAATTAGAGTTCAATGTAATATGTACTTCTAATGTCTATAAATAGAGGATTTGATTAATGCATTCGAGACTCATGTCAATATTATGAATAATATAAATCTCCCTCTTTCTCTCATCTCTGTGTTCTTTATTCTTGTTATCGTTCATCGTTATTTTATTCACAACACGTTATCAGCACAAGCTTCTAATCAACTGAGATCTTCGTCGTTCGAATCTAAAAAAATTATTAGAAAGAATTCGATTCCATGGTGAACCAAAGATAAGTTTTTTTTTTCTTCCTCAATTTTCTTTTTGTTACTGATTACCGTTCTCTTTATATTTTAACGTGGTTTAATTTTTTTTTTGAAAAACCAAAGAGGGACGTGTTCGATTGTATTTAAGCATTGGGTAAAGATGAATTTGTGGTTTCTCACAAATCAAAGGACGAATTAACAGAGATGTGTATACCATGATTGGTTGTATTTTAATTTCAGTATCAATCGATTTTTTTTTATTTTGTTAGTGCTTTTCACTGTTTCGATAAAAAAATAGTTTCCTATGTTGTGTTTTGCATATGCGTAAACTTTAAGAGAAAAAACTAAATTTCTGTCAAGTTCTTTATATTTTTCTGGTTTATTTACTTTAGTCCTTACATAGTTGTTGTGATTTATTTATTAATATTTAGTTTATTTTATCCTATTGATGATATTTGATATTTTTAACCGTGTTTTGAGTTTTACATGATATGTTTGAATGACGTGGTAAGAGACATGACATAAAGAGATTATGAGAAGCCGTTTTGGCCGTTTGCTATGTCTCCATTGTCCTTAAGATGAAAATCAACATCGGTAAATTCTAATTTTATTCTTTAAATTATTATTTTAAAGTTCGATATATCATGGTGATTTTAAATCTACAAGAAGATTGTTATAAATTATATATTTTCTCGAAAGCAATATTTCTTCTACGTCGAAAAAAAATCAACTATAGAATTCTCCCAAGTTCATGTTACAAAAATTTATCTTGAAAATAATTTATGTGGGAGGCATTCCCTGAAGTGAATGCAAAACATGATGTTTATTCCATGCAATTATCAATGATGAGGCATTCCCTAATGTGAATGCAAGCATGATGTTTATTCTATGCGATTATTGGATCTGTTTCATTCCCTGAAGTGAATGCAAACATAGTTTATCACTATTCAATTAGTGACATAACTTCGATATAATACAAGTATATTGGCTGGACATCCCGTTCTACGAGGCTATTGGTCTCAAAGAAGATTTTTAAAGACCTTGTGAACTGGTTTAACAATGTTGCGTACGAGGATTAAATCTTTGTTCTCTGTGATAAGGATATGTTAATAAAAACATACTCCACTTTTCATGACAAAGAATGTTATCCTCAGACACAATATCGTGAAACAGTTTTAAAGGCCCACTGTTTCTACTCCATTCCCTGAAGTGAATGTGAGATTATATTATGGAAAGAATAAAAGTCACATTAGAAGTTGTGGTCGTGGTCGAGGCTATGAATATATACATGAAAAATATGTTCATTTTAAAGAATACTTCTACCCACCGGTAGTGAGGTTATAAGGATGACAAGAGTGATAAAGATCATTCTAAGAAAGTAAAAAAAATTATTACCAATGTGATGTTATAAACCATTGGTCTCGTGCTTATCGTACGCTGAAAAAATCAACAATCATTGAATGATAAAGGAAAGGAAATAGAAGCAAATTTTGTTTACGAAAATGAAGAAGATGACATTGTTCCAACTCATTTGGACGTTGTTGATTTTCTTATAACCCTTAAACGGAATAAATCATCTTCTAATTATTCTCATAACCTTGAAAAGAATTATTTATCTTTTATTTATTTTACTTTATGTTTATTTACTTTACACATTAATTATTTACGTTTTATATTTATATATTATGATATTTATTTATTTTGTTTCACATGATTATTTATCAAATACAATCTATGATGACGATTTATGTTTAGCAGAAGCATAAGATATATTTTCCCATTTAAATGCAAGGGAAAATGTGAGTACTATATCTCAAAGTACTAAAAATATTGATGCTCCAGAAGAGCAATAAGTTCTTGAGAGAAAACGCATTATGAAAAGTGCACAATTGCGAATATTGTAAAAAATACCGTTGATGGTAGTAATATCGTCACCACTAGAAGTGGAAATTTTAAGAGAGCAATATGAGTTCGCAAAATATTCCTTTGAGAATTATAGATAACATATGTTATCAATTGACATTTGAAATAAGCCAATGTGAATATAAGTTCTGGTAGCCAAAAGTTAGTTGAAATCTCTAGAAGAGCTATATATTGCTACCAAAAGATAATTTTCATTGAAAGTTCCGAAAGAGATAAATATATTCCTATTCAAAGGAACAATTTCGATGATCGTACTAGACAAGTACGAGTGAGATTGAATCACATGTTATTGTAAACAAGAAGTTTACCAAATTTAAAATGTATATACACACTTGTATATAGTTGGCATGATCGGTTAGACCATCCTGATCAATAACGATGCGGAAGCTATTGAGATTTATATGCACATTTATTAAAAGAACCTGAAGTTCATGCGGTGTTTGTTCTCAAAGGAATTAACTAAATTCCACTTATTGAAAGAACACAAAGTTCTTGTGTTGCTTGTTCTCAAAGGAAATTATTAAGATCCCACTTATCAAAAGAACTTGAAGTTCTTGTACTAAAGTTGAGACTGCATGTCTTGCATATCTGAATGAAATATGAGCTTATATATCCACAAATGTGGAAAGTTTTATATGAATTTAGTAGATGCATCTACACTGTTTTATCAACTTACAACCAAAAGTTTGTGAGATTGATTCTAAAAGGATTCAAATTATGTTATTAGACTATTCATCTTGCAAAAGCTTGTGAGTTTATATTTTAGGCTATATCAGTTGAAATAACTATTACAAGCCTATTGATTATGAACAAAACAATTTAGTAAAATTTTAATTGGATGCCTCCTCTTTAATAGCTAAACTATGAGAACAAAGTTATCTATATGGTATTTCACATATAGCAACACTTATATGCATCAAGCCAATGAGTTATAATAAACTCTTTGTTATGACTAGTTTTTTGTCAGAGGCCATACATTTATCATTTTAGAATTTTTGAATGTGCAATATGAATTGCTCCACCACAACGCACAAAATGGGTAAATAAAAAGGGTTGAGAATATATATTGAGTGCGAGCCTCCTTTTATGTTTAAACTCTTAAACATTAATTGGAGAATCATTTATGAGATAATTTTTCTCAACATCAGGGGGAGAGAATAATCATGTGGATAAAGAAGTAAAATTAATTATCATTATCTAGATCCTCAAATATGAACTAAAAGTTCATAAGATAATTCAAGTTATTGTATGTCAACTGCCAGACATATTTATTGACCTAACGAGAGTAATCAAGTCTCATATATCAAAATGCTCTAAGTTTAAATTACATGTTAGAGCGAATGGATGTAAATCATTCCTGAAGCATGATAGTTGAAATTGGTTCAAATGATCAAAATTCTCGTAAATAGAAAGTAGTATGAGATGGTCATATATTGGAGGCGAGTGCTCCTGAAGAGACCCAAGACATAACTAATTATAAAATTCTTGAAGAGTTTCAAGTACCTGAAATAAAAGATTGAAATCTTGAAGAGATCTCGATGAGTTATGTCACTACGAGAATGGAACCAGAAAATTGAGAAGTTGTCGACAACGATTTTGCAAACAATTTTACATAGAATACTTCTATAGAAGTAAAGAAAGCAAATGAGGATCTTGTGTAGAAATTTATCCAGAAGTATAGATATTGAATTGGTCAATGTAGAAAGACGCTTTGAACTTCTAAAAGAGAAGTATTTGGACCAGCAGTCCAAACACCTAAAAGTATAATGCAAGTGAGGCACCAATAAGTGGTCATAAATATGACTTGAATTATGATTTATGAAGAATTCTAATTACTTCATGGTGGATGCAATTACTTTGGCAATTATGAAACATTTCATATGCGTCTAATCATTTCGTGGATCCTTATAAAAGGAAAGTTATCCGTGATGAATTTGGAAATTTTCGAAGATATTTATTTAGATATGTCCTCTTGAATATTCATATTTTGGCGCATTTGGTATAATCGCCTTAGTGGGTACTAATTGAGAAAATACTATAAGAATGATCATATTTCCTTATGTATTTTATAAAGGAGTTTGGATCAAGATTCATTATATCATTAGCACTCCTGAAGAGCTTCAATTTGGAAACTCATGAAGAGCTTTCAAAGTATTTAATGAAAGTATTTGAGAAAAAGAATCTTGAGATGTGGTTTTGTCTCGACCTAAAGATCGAGCACTTAAATATGCATTTTTGTATATGAATGGACATAAGTTGAAAGAATCTTAAAGGAGATTCAATATGGATAAAACATATCTATTGTAAGATTGTTGGATGTAAATAAAGATAAATATATCTTTTCTTGGTCTTGAAGCACCATATATTAGTTGGTCAAGAAATATCCATTGATATACAAAGATGATTACCTTTAGATCTTCAAACATTTGTCGATGCCTCCTCAAATCTTGTACAAATAATTGTTATGTACGAGGCAACCCAAAAATGTTTGGCTAAGACCATTGACCCAACATATCCAAAAGATATGTGATTTACTTTCACAAGATACGATAAAAAGCTATCTTGTGTAGAGATAATGCAAGATGTATATCTCAATCGAAAGGTGGATACATCATGGAACATATTACTCCAAAGTTTCATCCCTCACGATCTTTAGAAAAATAGTATTTAAGATTGAATTATGAAGATTCAAAGATCTTATGTGATGTTTTCATGAGGGGGAGTAAATACGCGTTGCACTCTTTTCCCCTTAACCGATGTTTTTTCCCAATAGGTTTTCCTAGTAAGGTTTTTAATGAGGCAACATGTTATGCGTATCAAAGATGTGTGTACTCTTTTTCCTTCACTAAAGAAATTTTTTCCTCATTTTGTTTTTATCTTAGTAAGGTTTTAACGAGGCACATTATCTTCATAGACATCCAAAGGGAAGTGTTATGAATATTTATCTATGTGAATGCCTATCATGATGAGAACTTTATCTAAGGAGATTGATTTTCTTTATCATTAGGAATATTATCTCCATTAATTAGAATTCAATGTAATATGTACTTATAATGCTTATAAATAGAGGATTTGATTAATGCATTCGAGACTCATGTCAATATTATGAATAATACAAATCTCCCTCTTTCTCTCGTCTTTGTGTTCTTTATTCTTGTTATCATTCTTCGTTATTTTATTCACAACAAAAAAATCTATAACCTCGAGTTTTAGAATTAGGATCCTATCTATTCTTTTCTCTCTCTCTCTCTCTCTCTCTCCCTCTCTCTCTTTTACAAAATTTAATCCTAATTTTACCTAGAGGGGAGGGAAAGGAAGACTCCAGAGGATCCTATCTATTTTTTTCATCTATTAATATCTAATATACAAATCATCATCATTTAAATATATAGGACCCATGTATCAAATATATATCACCAACGAGTTGGTCCAAGCGGTAAGCAGTTTGATATCACTTAAGCAGATCTCGAGTTCGAGACGTTATGTATACAAAAAATTCCTGTTGGGAGATTCACCCATTAATGAATAGAAATGTAATGAAAGGAGTCCAACCACAAATTTTACCAATTATGTTAAGCTCCATTAACTTCAAGTATTATATTAAATGTTCGAAATCATAATAATATTGCATACCGTTTTTTCACTTTTCAAATATACATGGTATAAATTGTCTCTTTTAAAAACAAAAGGATTAAGCTTTTTTTAAGGATTATTATCCCATACACATGCGGTAGAAACTATTTTTTTCAGTGCCTTAATTTTAGGGTTTAGAAGCTTTAGTGCGAGGTTTAGAATTTAGGGTTCATGATTATAATTTAGGATTGAGTGTTAGCATTTAGGGTTTAAATCTTAGAGTAATATGGTTAGGAGTTTAGGCTTTAACCTATAAACCCTAAAATTTAACCCTAAACTCAAAATTCTATCAATAACCCCTAAATTCAAGACTACTACAATTAAACCCCTAAACTCTAAACCCTAAAAAATGTCCATAAACCCTAAAACTAAAGAGCTTGTGAATGGAATAATTACCTTTTTAAAATATATTATATATCTTGAACTGATTTTTGAAAAATTGTGAGAAAGAGAATCTTTTTATAACGACCTGAAAATTGAGTTGGGTCTCGGACCTAAAATTCGGGTTTAGTATTTTAAATTTAAGGATTTAATTTAAATAGTAGTGATGATCATTTTGTAAAAAGAAGAGAGATTGCGGGGGCTTAAGATGCGATTTTACCGTGATTTTTTTGAAGAGGATATTTGAATTAAAGTGGTGAGAAAGGGAGGGAAGAAAAATTAGATTTTATATCTCTTTCTCTCTCCCCTTTTCATCTTACTTTTTCCTCTCATTTTCTCTCTTCCTCTTCAAACTTCTATCTTCGATCTACCAAGATTCGGCCATCCGTTGTCGACACCTCAATCGTCATTGTGTTTATCTCATCGAGACGAGTTTACCGGTACTAGCAGCATCACCATCGGGGTCGCCGTTGGAGCATGTGTGAAAGAGGAAGTTTCGGGTTATTGAGTTGAGGGGGTTAGTGTGCTCAAAAGAAGAACGGAGGCCACCATCGTGTTCACCAACTCGAGAACAGTTGGTCGATGAAGTTTGGTTGACGTTCGCCGCCGCATGTCGCTGCATGCCACACACGCGCCGCCGCTTACGCATGGGCATGCTCCAGTGGCGGTTGGAGCTTGATAGCTGGTTGGGCCAGCTGTCAAGTTGGCTTGTTAAGCCAGTCCAGACCGTTGCCTCGAGTCGAGGTGTCGTTGACCTCGAGCCGAGGTGTGGTTGACCGAGCCGTTGACTTTTTCGAGGGACCCTACCTGAGGGTTTTTTGACGTTCTGAGTTTGTTAGCGCAGTCCGTTTTGCCAAATTCAAACCCAATAAGTTGTTTTTACGCATTTGACCTTGTGGATTAGTTAGTGAATGAGGTTAATTAATATTTGTGGTATTCGTATATTTATGAGAATTGTTTGGGCTTAATTACCGAATCAAGAGGAGCCTTTGAGGAGCTCGATTAAGGATTTACCGATAATTGCTTAAGGTTAGTATACCTCAAACTCATATTACTTTATGACCATCGTAAATGTGATTGTTTTGTGTGTTAGTATATGCAAAATAGGTAGATGATGAATATGCATGCTTGAAGACCGATAGTATGAGACTTGATATCTATGAGATGCATGATGATGTTGCGAATATGATGAGACTCATTGAGGCTTTAGAGACCGTGTAGGGTCGTTTGAGATGCTCGTATGATTACTGGAAGATTGTTTGATCGATTGATAATTGTGATGCCTTGTATGTTTGTCCGAATAGATTGACGTGATTTGATGAGAATTATGCTTAAGGGATAAATATTCGATTAACTGATTATGAAACCGGTAGTTAATATTAATTGAATGAATGCATTAGTAAACAAACCCTAATGACTTTCGTAACCTTTAGGTATCGAATAATCAATTAGTGACAAGTAGTAATTTTCATCACATTAAACTAGTTTATTGTGGCACAAATAAAATGTCAGTTTTTATGTCTTTTAAAATATGACGAATCAAATTGTCACAAATAAAGGTTATTGGTAATGAATTTTCAACGTCACCAATGAACATTGATTCATTATAATAATATTTCGTCACTAATACTTTCATTTCATTGGTGACGATTTTACAACGTCATCATTTTATCTAAACGTAATTGAAATGTTTTCCTCCAAATTTTTGTTTAGGTGCCAAACATATAATAACAAAAACCAATGACATATTTTTAAATCGTCAAAAAAATAAACATTGATTACTAATTGTGACAAAATAAAAAACCACCACGTTTAAAGTATATTTTGTGACATTACATGGAACGTCATATAGAAATTTCATCATAAATTGATAAATTTGTTTTAATGACACTTGTATAGTCCATCTAATATTTCTTGATATCTTGAGTAGACTATTATAAACAAATAACTATGATATCTCATATCAATTTATTCGAGCATGGCCATGCATTTCTAGTCTCACTCAATCAAGTAGCCTATGATATTACTCCTAATATGTAGGAGGGAAAATTCCTAACACATACTTATGTCATTCTCTAACACATACTTATGTATTGATTTTTCTCATCTCTATGTCAATGACAACACTTTGTCATCAATCAACTACATATTGGTCTTAATATATTATTATTGTCCATGCCTGCAATAATACTCGACTAAGGACATTCAAGAATAACCACATTACTCTAAGGACTTTTTTATAATTCAGTTTATTTATAAATACACAGAATAAGACTTAAATAATAATAATAATGACTTTATATTAATAAACAAGATAGAATAAGTATGTCTTTTAAAGTCATCTTATGATTGGTCTTTGGGCATACTCCAACAAGGGTGGATGACTCGTTTAACCGATTATGAAGTACCCGTGTGTTTTTTCGGGATTAGTTCGAGAATGGGATGCTTATGGTTAAAGTGTTGGAGGCTAGTAATTTCGAAATGAACTTTGGTATGAGAATTTCTCTCTTTAGGGTGTGTCGTGGTAACATTTAATGTCTGTAGTGACGTTTGAGATGTTTCAGTGATCATAGGGTGGGGGCCACAATATTGCCTCTCTAATATAAGTTTGATGTTTTGCGTGACACGTGTGAATATATAAGGATTGTGGAAGTATAATCGTTAACAAGTTAATTACTTAATGACCTTATATGTGGGAAAGGCTAGTCACCGTGTGACCAGTTAAAGAAACAAAGTGTTTGGGACTTTGTAAATGTTTTTGATAAGTATCACAATATCCCTGGAATGAGCCGGGGAACATTGGTGGAGATCCGATCTGCGTGAGACCATTTATTGTGACAATGATGCTAACTCGATTAAATTCGAGTAAGATTATAAGATCTTCGAGGATGTTTTGTTGTATTGTCAGGGCTGTATTTTTGTGCTAGAAGAGGGAAGGTTGTGTTCACCCCAACAGTGTGAAGCTTTGAGTGCTTGTTCACCAAGGAAGTTGAGAGTGGGACAACGACGTGAGTCGAAGTATTTGAGAATTGTTGATCGTGTGATCGATCACCCCTACGTAAGGTGAACTTGATAAGTGATGGATGGTACGAAGTCAGTTCAGGTTAGAGTATCATGCTTGCCATGTGGGGGCAGTCAAGGATGGCATGTGATGGTCATTTGAAGGAGTAATGATACTAGCTCAATGCAGTACCGATACTTGAATCATGGTTTCTGTATTGATCTGTTAGTACTGGTACCTGTGTGTTTTGTTGAATTAGCTCCGAGTTGAGGATTTGGGTAACTTGGAAGCTGTAATAAGTAATAATGAACCGAATTTTGGGTAATCGAATCGGATCTCAGATTCGGGTAATTGGGCCTTTATGTTGGAAGCCCAATTAAAAATATTAGATAACGGCTTTGTGGTAAAGGAAAAGAGGAGGAAAGTGTGTATTTATTAAATGGCTTTAATCAAGTTGTGAAGGGGATTTTATTTTGGTAGTGTTAGAAATTTAAAATAAAAAATGAGTGCTTGGAAAAAGAAAAGGGAGGATAAGATTGGATGAGATATTTTAGAGAGAGAGAGAGAAAAGTATCAGAGGAAGTGAGGGGAGGCTTTGAACTTTGATCTACCGCTGCTCGGGCTGCCGTATATGACACCGCCGTCACCATTGAGTTCTTCTCGCTTAGACGCATATGTCGGTGGTTTCCCCATTGCCGTCACTCGCCAGGGTTATGAGATTGAAGATTCAGAGAAGCTCAAACATCGTGATCCTTCATCCATCGTCGTAAATTGAGGGCACTGTTGAACTCCTCATCTAAAGACAAGCTGATCTGGAGGTTGCCGCCACCATCCGGCCACCAGAGGCTGCCGCACGTGCCATACGTGCCGCTGCCTACACGTCGGCGTTGTTCTGCTTCAGGCAGACCGAGTCAGATTGAGCCTAGTTGAATCGAGTTAAGCCGTTTGAGCTGTTTGTGCTGTTGACCGAGTCGTTTGAGTCGTTGACCGGGCCATTAAATTTTTTTAAGGGACCCTACTTGGGGGTTTCTTGACGTTCATAGTCCTTTGATGCAGTTCGTTTCGCCAAATTTAAACCCGATAAGCTATTTTTACGTGTTTGACCTTGTGAATTGAAAAAGGGATGCATGAAATTAATGTGTTTTCATATTTGTTTTTATATGAGGATTATTTGGGATCAGATATCGAACCAAGTGGAGTAACCGAGAAGTTTATACGAGGATTTATCGCTCTAGCTTCAGGTTAGTACACCTCGAACTCTGAAATGCTTCATGAGCATCGTAAGTGTAATTGCCTTGCTTTTTAGTGGTTGCAAAATAGGTTGATGATAGATAAGCATGTGTTGAGACCAATATTATGAGATTCAATAAATATGAGTTACATGATGATGTTACGGATATCATGGAGGCTTTAGAGACCGTGTATGGTCGTTTTAAGATACTCATATAATTACTTTATGATTGTTTGACTGATTGAAATAATTTTGATGGCTTGTATGCTTGTTCGAATAGATTGATGAGATTAGGTGAAAATTATACTAAATGGACTAATAATTGGTAATATTTGAATAATTGATCATAAGGTCGGGAATTGATATTAAATGATTTTTAAGCCGATAATTAATAATAATTGAATGAATGTGTTAGCAAACAAATCACAACAACTTTATAAGCTTTAGGAATCGAATAAAGTGTTGTAAACAACAATTCAAGGAAATGGTGCAAACTTGTGGAAAGGAATTGGTACGACTTTTGGTTGTACCGGTATTTTTGGAAATCAAGGATTTCCAGTATGTTATAATAGTATCAGTACACGTATGAGTACCTATACCTAGGGGTACTGTATCGATACTCGGGTTAGAGTATCGGTACCCACCGAATGGAATAATTATTAATGAGATAATACAGATTAATAGAGATAATTAATGAGTAATAACGTGGTAAATTGGTAATGTTGAATGGCTTGATTGTAATAGCAAAACATAGGGATCCTTGGTGGATCGTGTGTTGTTACGTGCCAAGTACGGGCAGTTGTGTGGTTGAGTCACCTTTGATTGAAGGGACTCAGATGCCTAGAGAAAGAGTGTTACACACCATGGTTAGAGATGTCAGATGTACGTTTCCGACGCTGTGTAGAACCGGGCCTCATCCGATGATACTCGAGGAGAGATATCGAGTATGGGTTTACGTTCCCGAGGTTGTGTGACACCGGGCCTCACCCAGAGAGAGTGTACATTTTTGAGGCTGTGTGACACTAGGTCTCACTCAATGTGTACATTTTCAAGGCTGTGTGACACCGGGTCTCACTCAAAGTGTACATTTCCGAGGCTGTGTGACATCGGGCCTCACTATAGGTTTGTGGTTATGATGTTGTGTGTTTTGCTCAGATGATCTGGTGAGATCCTGAGTATGATTGGGCCTTGTGGGCCATGCATGATGTTTTGATATGATGAGAGCATGTGTTTAGGCGACCAGTGGTAATGCCACATGTTTATTATCTATCCTTATTGCTCATACTAGCTTGCATGCTTATGTTTATGTTTAGCATGAAGTATAGTAGAGTAGATGTGTACCACTAAGCTTCGTAAGCTCAGTGCTCGAAATTATTGTTTCCGTGTGTAGGCTGATCGTCAAATCGTAGGTTCGAGGAGCACTATCAGTTTGGGATTCTAGCACGTGGTGGTTTTTAGAGTGCGGTACTTGAGTTTAGTGGGCTATGTATTCATAGGACCTTGCGTGGTTGAGTCTGTATTTCTTATTTTTGAATTTGTATAAATCAAGTAGAATGTTTAAATGTTTTAATTAAATTGGAGCTCCTTTGTAACGATTTAAATTGTTTATCTATATTTTTAACTGTGGCTTTAAATGCTTTTTGAGAATTTCCTTGTTGGGATAAACCCAGTTTGATAAATTTTATAGTTTTTGGTTTGGAATTGAGGCCCAAACTGTGACATCCGGGCCGGGGTGTTATAAAAGTAGCATCTGACTGTAATTAAGAGGATATAATGTTATAATTGAATTTAGGTCTGATGGTTTCTAATGGACTTTGAGATCTTGTTGTGGGTGTTTTAGAGGAAGATATGTCAAGGCAAAAGATTATTTCTATATAGTACAGTGGTCAGTACGTGGTAACTTTTGAGAGCGATAGTTTGTACCAAACTTTCTCCGTGTGTTTTGGGGACAATATAGAGTCGTGTGTTTAAGATAGCGACAGGTGTTTGACTTGCCATTTGTTGGGAGTTGAAAATTTGTTTCCTCAGAGTTGTTGTGATGCTTCGATGTTCCTTAGTGGAAATTAAATAGATGGTCTTGAGTCTTGTAAAGGATTTGTGAGTGCACAATTTCGATGGGATTTCATTGAGTAATGATATATTTCGTAGTAGGTATCGTTTGTTATTTTCGGCAAAGGCGAGATTCAAATGGAAACTCTACTTAGATTGGTTGTAGATTGGGTTGTACGACATTGCGGTGTGTACATGCTACCTTTTGACACGAGATTCGAGGTTCGTGATGGAATCTTATCCCTTGGTGGGATTTCTTGTGATGACAGATCCTAGTGATGAAATCTTATCCCTTGGTGGGATTTCTTAGAAACACATTATAGTTTGGAATGTAAGACTCTTACATGAGTCGAGTTAGTGAGAGCAACATTAGTTGCCATTTTGATGTAAACATGCCGAGATCTAAGGTCAGCCTTGAGACATGTAGAGAAATCTTTTGCTTTTAGTACTCTTGCATCGAGCAAGCAATGATATTGATAAGGGATGCCGTCAGAGTTAGAGTCTCTTTCAGGGATTCACTGTGAGAGCAATCGTTTCGTTTTGGTTGAAACGACTTTTGAACCTCTTTTTATTTTTAGATCATACAAAGTTATAGAAGGATTTTCTGTGCAACAACCTTTTGAGTTCTGCAACATAAGTAAAGTTTCTTTGATGACGTATTTGTGCGACGCTTTTGACGGGGTACCATTGGGTTTTTCTTGTCGTCTGAAATGTACCAAGTGTGGATGGATCCCCTAAATGAAGGAATCAATTGAGATAATGTTACACAATTAGAAGACAAGGATTATATGGTTATGTGTTTGTGAGAGATCATAGTAGCGTAGCGGGAAATACTAAAGGTCTTAAGAGAGTCATTAAAGTTCATCATTTTCTTTTGGTTTATTAAGTACAATTTCGAAGACGAAATTCCTTTTAAGGAGGGGAGAGTTGTAACGACCCGAAAATTGAGTTGGGTTTCGGATCTAAAATTTAGGTGTTGGTATTTTAAATTTAAGGATTTATTTAAAGATGAGTTCTGGTCATTTTGTGAAAGGATGAGAGATTGGAGGCTTAAGATGCGATTTTACCGTGATGTTATTGAAGACAATATTTGAATTAAAGTGGTGAGAAAGGGAGGGAGGAAATATCAGATTTTATATCTCTTTCTCTTTCCCCCTTTTTATCTTTCTTTTCCTCTCATTTTCTCTCTTCCTCTTCAAACTTCTATATCCAACTATCGAGATTCGACCGTCCGTTTTCGAAACCTCCACTGTCATTGTGTTCATCTCGTCAAGACAAGTTCACCAGTACTAGCGGTACGACCGTCAAAGTCGCCATCAAAAAGGGTAAGAGAAAGAAAGTTTCAGGTTGTTGAGTTGAGGGGGTTATATTGCTCAAAATGAAGAACGGATGCCACCGTTGTGTTCATCAGCTCGACAACTATTAGCCGATGAAGTTTGGTCGTCGTTTGTCATTGGAGGCTGCCACACGCGTCGTCGTCTACGCATAGGTGTGCTCCAACGATGGTTGGAGCTTGATAGTCGGTTGGGTCGAGCTGGTTGGGTCAAGCCGGTTGTGCTAGCCGCCAAGTCGGCCTGTTAAGCCGATTCAGACCGTTGATCTCGAGCTGAGCCACCGTTAACCCCGAGTCGAGCCACATTGACCAAGCCGCTGACCGCGTTGACATTTTCGGGGGACCCTACTAAGGGTTTCGCGACGTTATGAGTCCTTTTCACCATATTCGAGCCCGATAAGCTTTTTTTACGCGTTTGACCTTGTGGGTTAGTTAGTGAATGAGGTTAATTAATATTTGTGGTATTCATACATTTATGAGGATTGTTTGGGATCAAATATTGGATCAAGAAGAGTGTTTGAGGAGATCGAGTAAAGATTTATCGATAATCGCTTATGGCTAGTACACCTCAAACTCCTATTTCTTCATAAGCATCATAAATGTGATTGCTTTGCGTGTTAGTATCTACAAAATAGGTAGACGATGAATATGCATGTTTGGAGACCGATAATATGAGACTTGATATCTATGAGATGCATGATGATGTTGTGAATATGATGAGACTCATAGAGGCTTTAGAGATCGTGTAGGGTTGTTTGAGATGCTCGTATGATTACTGTATGATAGTTTGATCGATTGATAATTGTGATGCCTTGTATTTTTGTCTGAATAGATTGACGTGATTTGATGGGAATTATACTTAAGGGATAAATACTCAATTAAATGATTATGAAGCCGGTAATTAATATTAATCGAATCAATGCGTTAGTAAACAAAACGTAATGACTTTCATAAGCTTTAAGGATCGAATAAGCATAGTCATATTGTAATTCAAGGAAATTGTGTGAACCCATGAATAGGGTATCGATACAAGCTTCAATCGTACTAGTACGTGATTGGGGGTTGTATCGGTATGGGTCGACTCGTATCGGTACTTTTGAAAATCTAAGATTTCCAGTAAGTAATATCAGTATCGGTACACGTATAGATTCTTAATACGCTAGGGTACTGTATCGATACTCGTGTTCGAGTACCGATACCCACTGAACGGAATAATCTATTATGATAATAAAATGATGAAGATTGGCGTGGAGTATTAATGAGATAATATGGATTAATAATATTATTAATAAGAATGATTAACGTACACTTCCATAATGTATTAATAAGTTGGTAGACTTAATTGGGTGACTTGTGGTAATAGCAACCATAGGAGATCCTTGGTGGATCGAGTTATGTTGTGTGTTGTATGGTAGTCGTGTCTATGTTGTGTGTTGTATTGGATACTTGGTTGGTTGAGTCACTTTTTTTATGGGATCCAGATACCCAGTGAGAGAAAGAGTGTGTTGCAACACCGTGGTTAAGATTCTCGAATGTATGATACTGACGCTTAGTGGTATCGTGCCTCATTCGAAGATGCTTGATGAGAGATTCCGAGCATGAGTGTACGATCCTAATGCTTAGTGGACGCGAGCCTCACTTAGAGTGTATGATCCCGATGCTTAGTGGACGCGGGCCTCACTCTTATATTGTGTATCAAGCTTATATGCTATGTGAAGCTTATGCATCCTTGTTGGTTGTTATGTGTTTAGGTGACTAGTTGTAGCGCTGTTTGTTTATTTATCTCTCCATATTGATCGTGCTACCTTGCATGCTTATGTTTATGATTAGCATGAAGTATAGTAGAGTAGATGTGTACCACTGAGCTTTGTAAGCTCAGTGCGCAGAATCGCAGTTTCCCTGCGTAGGTTGATCGTCGGATCATGAGATCGAGGAGAACTATCAGTACGGGGTTCCAACATGTGGTGATTTCCAGAGTACGATACTTGTGTTTAGTGGGCTGTGTATTCATAGGACCTTACGTGGTGGAGTCTGTAATTCTTATTTTTGAATTTGTATTAATCAAGTCGAATGATTAAATGTTTTAAATTAATTGGAGCTCATTTCTAACGATTTAAATTGTTTATCTATGTTTTCAACTATTGGATTTAATGTTTTTGGAAAATACCTTGTTTGGGCTAAACCGAATTGAGAATTTTTATAGAAATGGGTTGAGCTTAAGGCCCAAATGTGACATTCGGGTTTAGGGTGTTATACTTTTATACCCAAATTTAGACAAACTCTCGTCTAGGTTTTTTAAGGGCAAACAATTATATAACATGAACCTTAGGATTTGTAACATTTGTTGCCTTTTCCATTCATGGGTCATGCTATAGATTTTTGGACGGTTTATTGTTTTTATTTTAGATAATAAAAATATAATGAATTATTTTAAGATGAGTTTAGAGCGGGCTTCGCACACTGCTGAACATTACTAATGTAATACACTATTGAACACCATTATTTTTTTTAATAAAGTTTAAAAATCTCAAGGACTCGACTTATAATTAAAATTATTTTAAAAGAAAATTAAAAATTGGATTTAATAAAGCTTTTATATTTCTTTATAGTATTTTTAATTGATATATTAGGATCAAATATCCCAAAATCATCTTAATAGAAAAAAACCCTAAACTCAACCCCTTTATTTTTCCTTCTGCTAGGGATGGCAATCGATTGGGGAATAATCGAAAACCGTAGGGATCCGAACTGACGGGTATGGGGAATAACCAAAATCTTCACCCACGGGGACGAGGGAAGTTTTATTACCGAAGCTCAAATGGTGATAAGGACATGGATTGCTTTACACGAACTGCGAGGATAATCGAACCGTACCCATATAAATCACCGTAGGGATCCCCGAAAAATATCCGTAGTATATTTACAAATTTAGATGGCCATAAGGGTAATTTACCCATTTTTCAACAAAAATCTAATCTCCCATAACCCGAGTATAGCCAACTGAAGTAAGTTTTGAAATTCTCCGTAAATTTTATAAAAATGATTAGAAAGTTGTCTATACATCGTTGTAAACATGATTCATTCTAATTTTATTTCAAATACAAGGTGATCGATTTCAATATATATTTTAAAAAACAAATGTTTGAATATTGAAAGGTCATAAAAATTTGGCAGTACATTTCTTAAAAACAGTTTTACCAGTGACTTTGAAAAATCACCAAGAATTCTACAAGATAAATCAGGAAGCGAGCCTTATATTTATATAACCATACGTAAGTCTAGATTCGTTTAAAACAAACAATTCTTGATTTTGAGTTATATACTAGGATTTATTAATTTTTTTTTTTGAAAAAACAAATCATGATTTGGAATTGTAGATTATTAGTTACATATTTCTTTTAAATGTAGTGCAGGATGCCATGTTTCAATAGTTAATATTTTAGTCATATTTTATAGTTTTGAAATGGTTTGTTTGTTGTTGGTAAAATTATATTAAACAATGGTTTGTTTTTAGACAATTAATATTAATTTTATAAAAATGAATATCACTTGAAAATGAAATTAATTTTCATGAACATATTTTTTTATTTCAATTAAATACAATTTTAATTATTTATTATTCTCATAAACATCAAATAACCTCAAATTTTCATCTTATAAACACAATAAAACAACTAAAAATCATTAGTTGAAAATTGAACACATGAATTGTAATCCCCTCGACCCAGCTTAGACGCCCGACCGAACTGAGTGAGCTACATTAGGTTTGCCAAAGCAAACCGGAAAGAATTAATTTGAAACACGTCCATTTTTCTTCTTTTATCTTATCTAGATGCAAATTATTAACCTACATTGTACATGTTGGCAGCGGTTCGAATCTCACTCAAATCGAACATCAATAGGGCATTCAATTGCAATCACGAACATTAAGAGACCAAATTGTAAATCTGGAAAATTGCATGGACTTAACCCATTTTATGTTATCAACCATTAACTAACCAGGTTTCATACATTCATGTCAAATATCAGCTCAATTCAATCATCCAAACTCATATAATCGCAACCACAACATTTAGGGACTAAAACGTAGGAAAATAAAACTTCAGATTAAACCAATGAATCGAATTAAGGCTAACCGTATCGGTACACTATGGCCTATATCGGTACGGTTTTGTTATTTCATAAACCTCAAATTCCAGTAGCCAATTCTCGTACCAATACACTCTCGTGTATCGAAAAATTTTGCCTTTTACACATGACTCGTACCGAAATGAGTCTCCACGTACCGAAACGCTAAGCCTGACTAGGCTTACATGTTTCGGTACGATGGGCCGCGTACTAAAACACTAATCCTAAAATGGCTTGCCCGTACTGATACGCGTACCAATACGCCCGAGCCTGAAATGTCCACTTTTTACTGATTTAACATGCATTTGAGAATACCAAAATACCCTAACATGCTTCTAACATATTTCCAACATATTTAAGGTCTGGTCATCAACTAAACACATCAGATTTAGCATCAATTCATAGCAACATGCTTCAATTGGTAAACTATAGGCATGTTTCCTATAATCCTAGCCAAGCAAAGCTCAAAAACCAAACCAAAGCAATTACCAACCATTAGAGGTCATTTACAAGTCCATAACAGCAACTCAAACATGCTTAAACAGGGAGTTTACACATATCTCCAAAAATAACAACGGATCCCACATTGCCCTTATTACTTATAGTCTAGTTGAAAACATACTTTCAAGTACCGAAGTCTTTTATGAATCCCTTGCTGCCTTCGAGCCTTTAATTCTTTGCATTGATGAACAAAGAGAGCGTAAGCACACTAAGCTTAGTGAGGAGTGCTCAAAAACAAAACATCATCAATGCATTTGAAAATCATTTTCTAAAAACCATTGAAACATCATTTCAATTCATTTATAAAACATCATTTGAGTATCATGCCTTGAAAACCATGCACTTAACACTTTCAAATACCAACAACAAATCTCATTGCTAACACTCGATTTAAGCCTTCCCATGCATAACAAACCATATGCAAAGCTTAAAGAGTAAACATGTATAAATCACATTATACAACATAACCTTTCATGATATATCAACAATTATATTGGCTTACAAGTGATCATTACACAAGTTCCATTTCCAAAATAGTTCATCGGATACACGGATTCAACAAGTGTTCTCACAACACTACAAGTATAACACCCCTCACCCGGTTACGAGCGAGAGATGTCACATTCGAGTGACAATTAGAATAATATATCAAATATCATATCAAACATACATACTTAGCATACAACAAAGCAAATAACCATTATACAAACACCTGTATACAACTTAGAACATATCATACATACATGCTTACACATGATCATTTATTCAAATAGGTGGGCCATTTTAATTTTTTTTCTAACACACAACTTAACTTGTTAACTTAACATGTGTCATCCCTTAAAACAAACAAGAGCAACAATCCTTTCATTATATATATGTATACACATTCGGCTAAACTTAAATAGGACCTAATTACATGCTTATATTTCATATATGAACTAATAAATTACCTAACCAATCTCATATAAACATTCGACTAACAATTTTATATACATGTGATCCATTCGAACAAGATACGTTAAACATGAACATATTACAAACATTATAACCAATCAATATAATCTTTCTTTCACTAATCCACTCGAATTGATCAAACAGTAATTGGACCATTCAAACTACAACATGTATATATCTTTAGAATGCTTTCAAGTAATTGTTCATAACTTTCATGTTCTCAAATCAAACATCTAGATGCTTTCTCAACCTAAGTTCAAACATAGATATCAAGTTGTTTCCTATTCATACATTCAAGCCCAACTATAGATATGAACAACGTATAAGCCATTCTAATCCATATCAAGCTTAGTTAACTTGAACATAGTTCATTCATTTCATCAAAACATATTTACATATCAACTATTAAAATTCATACATAATATAACTTGTTTTAGTCTTATACAAACCAAACTTATCAATCACATATTCCATAATGCATGATAGATTATCTTAAACTATGCCACCAACTAGGAGACTAAGAAAGATTATATCATACTTGTTCTTGGCTTGCGAAACTCTCGAGACAAAACAGAAGGCTTCCGGATATCAACGAACATGTTATTTGGAAGAAGGAAACAAGAGAGTGATAAGTACACATAATGTATTTAGTGAGGCAGCCCTAAACATTACTAGTTTTAATCTTTTAAAGTCTTATTCAAGCCTTCAAGGTTACTTAGCTAGGCTTAGAATACACAAGATCACTTAGCTAGTCCATCAAGTACAAGCAAACTTAGCTAATTTCACATGCATATCAAGGCCACATACTTGTATCATATATCAATTTAATCAATTATAATATATGGGCAGCAAGCATAATACATGAATCATATCATTTGGGCAGCAAGCTTTTCACATAAATCATATCATTTGGGCAGCAAACACTATACATAAATCATATCATTTGGGCAGCAAGCTTTACACATAAATCATATCATTGTTCATGGTTTCACATCTTTCAATTAGGGTCATTACTCAATTAGTTCACATAGCCATATATCATAGAATCATTTTACATATTTTGCCTTGGATGATTAATGAATTAGGTAATCAAGTCTTTCTTGTAACATGTAACTTTAGATACTCAAAGTATCAATTATCTCAATTCAACTCATAACAAAGGATGCATAAGCATCAATGATGACTTACCACCATTCAATTAACAAGTTGACTAACCACCTTGCAGGTTCATAGGTGACTAACCACCATCCTAAATCAGAAAACAAAGGAGCTCAATGACTCTAAGGCATGCCTTTCTACCCATAGACACTAACCAACCAAGGACTTAACTTATCTTTTAATTCAAACAAGTTCAATTACTTGTTTATCAAACAATTTACAAAGCCAAGTATCATATTCAATCATCCTTCATTATAAACACTCAAGGTCATGCTCAAACAATTTTCCAGCAAGCACATAGCATCATTTCAATCATATAAATCTCCAAAAACAGTGGCTAAGCATTACTTATAAGTTCCTATCAAGTAGCATCAATGGCCATTCAAACATATCAAACCAAATAAATCAATAACAAGACACTAGTACTAACATAACAATTTATATCATTTGTTTCCTTTAAACCTTCTTCCTTATATTTTAAATTACCAAACCATTGTTGAATTCATTGCATACTTCATTTTAAATCATTAAAGAATCAAAAACACATTGGTTAGGATACTAATCCCAACCCTAAGTTAGCTACACTCACAAATACTTCCAAGCTAATTTGTATCTTTGATGGTGATGCCTTTGCCCCTTCTTTTGGCTTGCTCAACCCTTAATTCTTCTAGTGTATCTTCACCAATTTTCTCTTGAATCATCACAAAACATATATAACACATGTTAGGATTTAATTCAAACATATATACTCATTTACTTAATCAAAATCACCTAAACATATGAATCTGCCCCCTAAACTGGCAGTTTGAGTAACACTTACTAAAATGTTCATAACTTTTTACTCACAACTCTAAATTAGGAGTTCTTTACCATTATAGAAAGCTTATTTAAAACCATGTATAGCACATATTTTTATCAATTCTTTATCAATACAGTTTTTTGTTTGAAAACAAGGCATTTTTAATGACCTATTCTGTCCAATGTTTTCAATTTGTAACTTTAGTGTACAACTAACCTATAATTCTTTACACATTTCATTCTGAGTTTTTAACCAGATTTACATACATATCATAACATTATTTTGAAGTTCCAGCAACCTCAAAAACAGGGTATCTAAGCCCCTTAATTATTACATTTTCCAGACTAGTCCAGTTTAACATCTAAGTGTTCTAGTTCATTTTAACCATTCATATAGACAAATTTTCTTTCTGAACCTATATATTTTCTTTCATTTAAGGTATCTCATGTTTCAAGAGCAAATTTCCAGAATTTTTAGATGGCCATTTAAACCCTTAAATTTTATTTTTATCCAAAATAGTTTACTTAGTTCCAATTTCATTCATTTATGGGTAGTCAGTTTGTAACTTAATTTCCAGCCACTTCCAATATCATTTTCACACTCAAGAGACCATTTTCTTATAGAAATTTCAAAGATCTACAACATTTTTCCTAATTCGAACCCTAACCTATTCAAAATTTCAGTTTAAAACAGGGCAGTGTAATGAACCTAATCTGGCAGATTCAACCTTAGGCTATTGTTCATGCTATTTTTCTAGAAATTCATCAATAAATTCATGAACCCAGCAATTCATTAACATTATTATTCATTTCTAAACATTTTCCAACAACAAAACACAAAGAATTCAACAATATACACCCTAAGATTCAAAGATAAAATCAGGTAATTACACATCACTTCCTTTAAATTAAAATGAACATGCATGCCCTTTTTACTTAGATTTCCAGCCCTTTTCTTCTTATTTTTCTCAGCTCACTTTCTTTCTCTTAGTTTTCGTAGTTTGAATGAGAATGATGAAGAAGATAGTGAATGGAAGATTGGCAACACTTGTTTATTTCCTTCAAACATAGTGACCGTTTACGGTCATCACAAAGACACACGGAATGTTTAGTTTCCATGTGTTTCCACTAAGTGATATTTAATCTATTATATTAAGGATATTATCTTTATTAATATCATTTATATATCAACCCATTACCTATATATATATATACTTTAATTATTATTATTATCATGTATTATTCATGTATATATATTACACATATATGTATATAATTACATAATCTCACCGAAACATACATATTAATTTTTATGTTACACTTTAATCCATTTATAACATGATATAACTTAGTTAATGTGGTTTCATTTCAATCTTAACTAGATCAATAAATGTTCACGTTATTCTTGTCGTTTTCTATAGTTCGTACTAGGGTGGTTTTCAGGGTGTTACAACAAGCCATCTCAACCGGAATAGCGATACAATCACAACCACGGTACAATAACAATAGGGTACAATCACAACTACGGTACAATAACAATAGGGTACAATCACAACCCACATAGACACCAACCCCAAATATCGGTTAGATGCTTAACCCACTAATGAGAGCTTATAGGATACCAACCCCTCGACCGTTAGGGTACTTGGATGGAGTTACGGGACATCAACCCCTCGACATCCAAGGCGAATTATTTATAATGCACTCAATCCTATGGTCGGCCAACTATATCCGACAACATTTTTAAACCACATCACTTGCCAATATAATTCATTATAACCATGTACCTCACTGTTTTCATATGCATAAACATAAATACACTTTTTCCAAAGCAACAACACATGCTTTAAACACAAGTATAAATCACATACTTACATGGAACACTTACCACGTGCATCCATCATCATTTCATGATTTAAAATAGTATAAAACATACTTTATATCATGCATAAACAATAGGTAACATGAAATCAAAACCAAATGCGTAAATCACTTCGTAAAAGCACGACCGAGAGAGAAAATCCACTTATACTTACTTTCGAACTTAGACTAGAGTTTCAAGCTCAATATAAGTTCCCAAAACCATCTTCAAACCCTCTTAAAGCTTTAGGATTCGTTCTCACTCACCGACACGCGAAACTTCTATTCGTTGACGCGAATCAAGCGTCCAAAGCCTCCAATGCTTCACCGGTAGCCAACGGATCAACCTCTCATGCTTCAACCATATTACAACAGATAATTAATGCATCATAATACATTCAAAATCTCAGCAAGAAACTCCTCAACATTGCCTTGCTAAAAGCCACCAAACACCCATCCGAAGCAACCAAAAAGAAAATCGATTGACCTCCAAACTTAACCAAAAAAAACCTAACACTTTCAACCATCAATTAACATCAAAAGACCTATAAAAAACATCTCATAACATACTTATATCTCCAGAAACCATTACACCATCATAATTCCTCAAAAACACATAACTATCAACCTAAACAATTAGAGATTCTTACAGTTTCAGGATTCTAATGTTAAAACCATTATCTCAACATTATTAAACATCAAAATCATGATTAGAATCAATAAAAAAACCCAGCAAAACAGATCCAATCCGAAAATCACATAAATTCTTCAATTAAACCTTGATTTAATCATATTACCTAATTAAATCATAAAACCTCATTAGAAAACATATTTAAAAAGTCAAGAACTTGAGAATTTTAATAAAAAACCTTGATTAGAGGAGAAGAACGAAGATTACCTTTAATCTCTTGATTTTCCATTAATTGGCAAGATTGGATTGAAATCCTCAAGAAAACAATTGAAGTTGTTATAATTGTTGGTTCGTGGTGAACTGTTTCCCACATTTACAAATAAGCACATCCGCACGATTTTAGTTCATGGATTATGGTTGTACGATTTTAGTTCGTGTGATTATGGTTGCACGGTTTTAGTTCGTGTGATTATGGTTGCACGGTTTTAGTTTGTGTGATTATGATATGGTTGGTTAATTTTTGATGAGAAAATCACCTATAAATACCCATAGGCACAAGGTCCCTAAGCACCAAGAATCACAAAGTATTCTATTCCATCTAGTGAGGTTTCTCGAGTGCTTAGAAGATCTTTGGCATTTTGAGTTTTTTTGTGTAACTGTATTCGATAAATTCGACGGCGAATCAAGGCGTCGTCGTGGTGGTTTCAAGTGTTTGACGGTGGTGCAACTACATCTCAATTTGGCATACGGTTCTAACAATGGCTAGAGGTATTTATGAATTTCGATATTTCCGCTGTGTTTTTGCTCGATTTATGCTTACATTTGGTATCCGAGCATGGTTAAATCTCCACCTTGTCATTTTAAAGTTTGTATGTTTCTCAAAATTAAAATTCCATATTGATCTTTAAATTCTAAATTTTTGAGAAAAATTATGTTGCTGACTTTTGTTTTAAAAATCATAAGATTTTATTAAATTAATTTCTAAAATTTATTAATAATTTTATTAAAAATATATTTTAGAAATAATTATTGTATGTGCCTAAATTAAGAATGATATATAACTTATCTAGTAATTAGTTATATATACAAAGTTAGGTACATAAAACTTTAAGATTTATTTCATAAAGTATTAAGCAATAAATCTATAGAATATATGTCTAGGGATCCAAATAATTTATTTAATTAGAGAATTAGCCATAACAACTTTAATTAAATAAAATTACGGTAAGGATCTTATAAGGACTAGACATAAAATGTTGCATAATGAATTAGCAGCAACTTTGAATAAAGTTTAGGGTTAATATCTAGCTAAGTGATTTCCATAATTTTATTTAGTTAAAGACTAGCCAACATCTTTAGTTAAATAAAATTACTAAGGTTAAAAATCACATAAGGAAAGCTTAGATATTAAATCCCATTACAAAATTTATTAAGTTAAAAATTATTAGATGAATTTTTATAATTACCCACAAGAATTATGAAAATAAATTTAATAATTTTATAAGGGATAGAAAATAATTCTATCATAAAATGAATCTAATTGAATTAAAAATTTAGCCCACGTGCAATTTTTATGTCACTTGATTCATTATTTACATAATTTGCATTGGTAAATTATGACTTATGTTTGCCTCAAATTTATATTAAGCATGTATGTCAATTTATTTTGCAGCATTACAACCTATGAATATGTCTGACAATAAAGTAGATATCCCTAAATTAACCAATGAGAACTTTAAGTTCTGTAAGGATGGTATTCTTCTTCAATTGGGGTGTATGGATATTGATTATGCTATAAGGAAATTTGAGCCACATATCACTGACACCAACAATCATGTTGATCTTGATCTATATGAAAGGTGGGAGCGATCCAATCGCTTAAGTATTGTGTTCATTAAGAGCAAGGTTCCTGCTGATGTTCATGATTCAGTTGAGCATCATGAGAATGTCAAAGGTCTATTAACGGCTATAGAGAAACAGTTTCAAACTTCTCAAAGTCGTTAGCCAACACTCTAATTATGAAGTTCACATCACTGATGCTCACTATAGTGAAAGGTCTGCGTGATCACATCAATAAGATGCGAGATTTGGCAGCTCGACTTAATGCACTTGAGGTTGAAATGTCTGAATCTTTTGTAAAACCTATGTTTGATTTTGATATAATTAAATCTTTAAGGATCAATTTGAAAAACTTAAAATTGTTTTATAAGTCCCTTAATAAGTTTTAAATCACCAACTCTTTAAAACTGATTTGAAAAACTCAAACTCAAAATATTTTCTAAGTGTTCCAAGGCCAAACTATTGAAAAACGTCAAGGTGTATCGATACCCTTCCAAGCGTATCGATACCTTTTTACCAAAGTTGGCTACTGGAGGAACACGTATCGATACGGCAAACCCTCGTATCAATACGCCCCTGTGTAAAAGTCTAAAGAGTTTGAATGGCGTACTGATACGGCAAACCCTCGTATCGATACGACCTTGATAAATTTTTAAATATAAGTCGGTTTAAATATTTTGACCGTTGGTTGGTAACCGAATTTTAAATGGTCGTTGACCCGTATCGATACGCCAAACCCTCGTACCGATACGGAGATCGACAGTGAGCTAAGTTGAGAAAAAGGCATCGATACGACAAACCCCCGTTTCGATACCCAGTACCGATACACTTACGCGCATATTGATACCCCCTATTTATTGCACACAACGGCTCTTTCTTTTCTGAGACAGGTATCGATACTCCTCCCCGCGTACCGATACGCATAGCTGCAGAAGTGCATTTATGGTGGTAAGAGAGGGTTCCAACGGCTCCATTTATGTTCCCAACCACCCAAACGGCTAGAAATCAATGAGGAGGTATAAAAAAGACATCTAAAAGCATCAGCAACAACTATTGATCCTCAAGAAAACATTCATACATCAAATCCAAGCAATTGTGCAAAAATCCCATATTGTCTAGAAACCCCAATTGTAATTTTCATTCTTATCTTGTTCAATTGGGTTGAGTGCTTGTAATTGGGCTACTATTTGTATTGAGAGATACTCTATTTAGCCATCAAATTCTTTGTTACCTTGTTGTGAGGGTTGGGTTAAATTTTGGGTAGAAAATTTAACCGAAATTGTAAGGGTTGCCTTCTTAGCCTAGAAAAGGGGAAGAGCAATTAGTGGAATTGTTGCAAATCCTTAGTGAAGCTAAGGTAGTGGATGTAGAGTTCATTTGGAACTTGAGCCACTCTAAAATCCCTTGTCAATCTTTTTATTTTTCATTTTCCACCAAACAAACTTTAAATTTCCAATTCACCCCCCTCTTGGTTCATATCGATCTTTCGATCCACTCAACAATTGGTATCAGAGCCTACCTCTTTGAGGATTAAAAACCACAAGAGGAGTTCCTTGGAAGAGTGTGATCATCATATATCAAGAGATGGCTTCAACCTCCGGTTCGGGCATGTACGAGTCTCAATCCACTACAAAGCCTCCCTTCTGTAATGGTGATAACTTTTCTTTTTGGAAGAATAGAATGTGTCTCTTCATCAAGTCAAATGACTACCTAGTGTGGGATGTCATTGAAGATGGCTCTTATGTTCCATTAAAGCAAGATGGTGAAGGCAAGATGGTCTTAAAGAAAAAGATGGAGATGAGTGAAGAAGAAAGGAAAAAGATTCAAGTCAATGACAAAGCTCTTCACATGCTATTTTGTTCTTTCGGTCCGGACATCTATTCTAAGGTTTCATCCATCGAGAGTGCCAAAGAAGTGTGGGACACTCTTGAGACTACTTATGAAGGCACCAACGATGTTAAAGAAACTAAGATTGGAATTCTCAATCTTAGTTATGAAAATTTCAAGATGGAGCCCGATGAGACGGTGTCTAAGATGTTTGATCGTTTCTCCAGTATTGTCAATGGGCTAAAGGGTTTTGGAGAGATCATACCGGAAGACAAGCTTGTCCGGAAGCTACTCTATTCACTTCCCGAGTCTTGGGATGGGAAGAGAACCGCCATCATTGAAGCTAAGAACTTAAAGACTTTAAAGCTTGATGAGCTTGTGGGTTCTCTCCTTACTCATGAAATTATGAAGCAAGGAAGGGAAGAAGAGAAGAAGAAAGAAGAGAAAAGAGTAGAAAAGCTTGAGGATGAGAAGAAGAAGAAGATGGGAATAGCTCTCAAAGCTTCACTACATCAAGAGAGCTCTTCTAGTGAGGAGGATGAACTAGAAGAATTGGCTATGATAGCCAAACGATTCTCACGTTTTATGAGGTCCAACCGGGGAAGAAAAATCCAAAGAAAAATGGACTTCAAAAGCAAGAACAAAGAAGAAGCAAAGGATCCAATCATTTGCTTTGAGTGCAAACAACCCGGCCACATACGTTCGGAGTGCCCTCAACTCAAGAAAAAGGGCTTTGCGAAGAGGAAGAAGCTCAAAGCCAAGCTTGCTACTTGGAGTGATGAGGAGTCATCGGAGGATGACGAACAAGAAGTGGCTAACCTTTGCCTCATGGAACTTGAGGAAGATTCCTCCATGGTAACCTCTAACTCATCTACTTTAGATTTCACATATGATGAATTAAATGATGCATATGATGAGTTACAAGAGGTCTATGATGAATTAGTTGAAAAATATAAAGAGTCGGTCATTAAGAACAAAAAGATTATTTTAGAACTAAATGAGAAAAATGACTCACTCACTCAAGCTAATTCAAAATTTGAGAAAAATATATTAGGGTTGAAAGATGAACTAAAATTCTTTCAAGATGAAAATGTTGACCTTAACAATCTTTTGTCTCAATGTAATAGTGAACACCAAAAGGTGTTGGATGAGCTAAATGAGCTCAAAAAGTCTTTGAAAAATGTTGGTAGTGTCAAGCATGAAATAGGTGAATCCTCAAGAACACACCAACCTAAGAAAAAGACTAACTACTACAAACAAGGTAGCTATCCTAGACATAGTAGAACTAAAAGAATTAGAAGTGTATGGGTTCCTAAGGAACTTGTAAAATCTAATAATATTATTGCTATGTCATCTTGGATTCCTAAGGGAACCAAGGTTTTAGGAGCTAACACTCATGGACCCAAAATGATTTGGGTACCAAAAACAAAAGTTTAATATCTTTGTTTGTAGGGGGAGCATTGCTACAAGGCCAAAGCACAAAGTCAAAACTCATGGTACCTTGATAGTGGATGCTCAAGGCATATGACCAGAGACAAGAGTAGATTCATGGATCTAAAGCCAAAAAGTGGAGGAGTAGTAACATTTGGTGACAACTCCAAAGGCCACATTAAAGGTATTGGCTCCATAGGTAATCACTCTACTATTCTTATTGAAAATGTCTTATATGTCGGTGGTCTTAAACACAATTTATTGAGCATAAGTCAATTGTGTGATAAAGGATTTAATGTTTTATTTGATAAAAATGGATGCAAAATTGTAGACATTAAATCTAATAATATTATGCTCATAGGTCATCGTATAGGGAACATATACATGGTGCATCTAGATGACATTCATACATCTCATGCGTGCTTGGTTGCACAAAATCAAAATGATGCATGGTTGTGGCATAGGAAACTAGGACATGCTAGCATAAGTGTTTTAGAAAAACTAGTCTCCCTTAATCTAGTTAGAGGTTTACCCAAGATAAAATTCTCAAATGACAAAATTTGTGATGCATGCTCAAAGGGTAAACAACATAGATCTTCCTTTAAATCCATTAATGATGTTTCTACTAGTAGATGTTTACAACTATCCATATGGATTTATTTGGGCCAATTAGGACTATGAGATTGGGTGGTAAGTCTTATGCTTTTGTACTTGTTGATGATTTTTCTAGATTTACTTGGGTTCTATTTTTAAGTACTAAAGATGAGGCTTTGGAAAAATTCATCACATTTTCAAAACTAACCCAAAATGATCTTGAACTTAAAATTTCACATATTAGAAGTGATCATGGAATCGATTTTCAAAATTTAGGGTTTGAAGATTTTTTAAATGAAAATGGTATTAGCCATAATTTTTCGGCTCCTCGAACTCCTCAACAAAATGGGGTAGTTGAGAGGAAAAATAGAATTTTGCAAGAAATGGCTAGAACTATGCTTTGTGAAAACAATTTACCTAAATATTTTTGGGCGGAAGCCACAAACACCGCTTGCTACATTGTAAATCGAGTAATGATTAGGCCAATTTTAAAGAAAACACCTTATGAGATTTTAAAATCTAAAAAGCCTAACATTAGCTATTTTCACCCTTTTGGTTGCAAGTGTTTTGTTTTAAATAATGGAAAAGACAACTTAGGTAAATTTGATGCAAAAAGTGATGAAGCTATTTTCATAGGTTACTCTTTAACCTCTAAAGCCTATCGAGTATTTAACAAAAGAACTTTAGTAGTAGAAGAATCTATTAATGTTGTATTCGATGATAACCTCCTTCCTAGGAAGGATTCTTGTGATGATGATGATGTAGGAATCATAAATGCCTTTGATGGAGGACAAACTTCAAAGGAGGATGAGATTCCAACAAAAGAAGAGGACACACAAGATCCACCTCTTGAAGCCTTGAAGGACTTGGCTCTTGAGGAAAAGGAAGTGAGCTACCCAAGGGAGTTGAACTATGTCAAAGATGGTGAAATCTTGGGTGACCCATCCAAGGGGATAACCACTCGATCTTCTCTTAGATTAATGAATCATGTTGCATTTATCTCATGCATAGAGCCTAAGAATATTAAAAAAGCATTGAAAGATGACTTTCGGATTATGGCTATGCAAGAAGAGTTAAATCAATTTGAGAGAAGTAACGTTTGGACATTAGTTGATAGGCCTAGTAATCAATCTACCATAGGAACTAAATGGGTCTTTAGGAACAAGCTAGATGAGAGTAGTAACATTGTAAGAAATAAAGCTAGACTAGTAGCACAAGGTTACACTCAAGAAGAGAGAATAGATTTTGATGAAACCTATGCACCCGTAGCTAGAATGGAAGCTATTAGGATGTTGCTTGCATATGCATGTTATCATAATTTCAAGCTTTTTCAAATGGATGTTAAAAGCGCATTTTTAAATGGTTTTATAAATGAAGAAGTGTATGTGGAACAACCACCGGGTTTTGAAGACTCAAAATTTCCAAATCATGTTTTCAAACTTGCCAAAGCTCTTTATAGTTTAAAACAAGCTCCTAGAGCTTGGTATGAAAGACTTTCAAACTTTTTAATTGAAAAAGGATTTGAAAAAGGTAAGGTGGACACTACATTTTTTATAAAAATGTATAAAAATGACATCTTAGTAGTTCAAATTTATGTTGATGATTTTATTTTTGGTTCTACAAATGAGTGTCATTGTCAAGAGTTTGCTAAGTTAATGCAAGGTGAATTTGAGATGAGCATGATGGGGGAGCTCTCATTCTTTTTGGGACTCCAAATCAAGCAAAAGAAGGATGGCACCTTCATCAACCAAGCAAAATACATAAAGGATATGCTCAAGAAGTTTGGCTTGGAGAATGCAAAGCCTCAAGCCACACCTATGAGCTCATCTACAAAGCTTGACAAAGATGAAGGAGGTAAGTGTGTTGACTCTAAGCTTTATCGTTCTATGATTGGATCATTGCTTTACCTTACCGCAAGTAGACCGGATATCTTGTTTAGTGTTTGCTTGTGTGCTAGGTTTCAAGCTAGTCCTAGAGAGTCTCACCTTATAGCCGTTAAGAGAATCTTTAGGTACCTTAGAGATACTCCTTGTTTAGGTCTTTGGTACCCTAGAGACTCTACCTTCAACCTTCATGCTTACTCGGATGCGGATTATGGGGGTTGCAAAATCGATAGGAAAAGTACTTCGGGAACTTGTCAATTCCTAGGTAGTATGCTCATATCTTGGTTCTCTAAGAAACAAAATAGTGTAGCCTTATCTACCACCGAAGCTGAGTACATATCCTTAGGGAGTTGTTGTGCTCAAGTCCTTTGGATGAAGCAACAACTTTTAGATTATGGAATTAAAGTTGAAACCATACCCCTAAAATGTGACAACACTAGTGCAATATGTCTAACAAAAAATCCCATCCAACACTCTAGAACCAAAACATAGAAATAAGGCATCATTTCATTAGAGATCATGTCCTTAAGGAAGATGTGGTTATAGAGTATGTAGACACCTTAAATCAATTAGCGGACATATTTACAAAACCTTTAGACAAAGAGCGTTTTTGGTCCCTTAGGAGAGAGTTAGGTCTAGCTAGCCTATCTTGACCTTTTAGGACCTCTTTGTGCTTAAAAATGCTTGATTTTGTGAAATTGCTTGTTTATGTGTTGTAACTCTTGAAAATATCCATGCCTATAGTTAGGGGGAGTATGCTTCTATTAAAATATGCTTAGAACTATTCATTCATCATTTGCATACTCTTAGGAGATGTTAAATTCGAGCCTATGGTTGTTCTTAGAACTAAATATGCATTTCTAGGCATAGAGTATCGATACGGATCTACGTGTATCGATACGTGTTCTTCATTCAGTTTCCAGAATTCATTTTGCTTAAACGGGTATCGATACGATTAAACTCGTATCGATACGAGCTTCAAATCGTTTCGATACGGACCTCATCCGTTTCGATACGATTCTCCAACGGGCATTTTTAAGGAAATGACGTTTCTACCCCCGTATCGATACACCCTCAGGCGTATCGATACTCGATTGCGCAGACAGCTTTAAATTTGGCTTTTAATGTGTTCAACTTTTACCAAAATTAAAACTCTTCAAAACCTAAAAACCCTAGCCGTTTTTGCCTATAAAAAGGCTCTTCCTCCTTCATATTTTTCACACCTCAACTCAAATCTAAAAGAGTTTTTCAATCAAGCAAAGCTTTGAGCTCTCTCTCATCACAATTGTGCTAGAATTTTCTTCAATCTCTCAAGTTTCTATCAAGATAATCTTTTCTTTCTTTTTCTTTTTGTTTTGTTTTGTTGTTTTGTTTCATCTTTTTATTAAACTTTTGTTCTTCAAAATTTTTCTTCAAATTTTACTTAAATTTTTTTTACCTTGGTTTTTACTCAAAATTGAAGAAATCCTTTTGCATAATTTCTCTTTTAGATCATGGCACCAAAGGAACCATCGAGGAAGCGTACAAGGGTTTCTCAAACCGGTGAATCATCCACTCTTGGAGCGATTGCACGTCCGAACTACACTACCATCTATGAACAATCCTTTGAAACTCCCACGGGTCTCCCATATTTTCGTCAATTCGAGAATTACAAGATTCGTACGGAAAGGGTAATATCCATTCCTTTTCTCGACTCGGAGCGCTTTAAATTTGAATATCTTCCTTTGCTTCGTCGTTGGAATTTCATGGAGTTTCTATCTATTCCCAGTTTTTATTACCGTCTTTTGGTTTTGATTTTCTACTCTAATGCCAAATGTATTTCTCGCAATGGGGAAGTTGTCGCCATTAGCTCTTATCTCATGGGAAAGAAATTCATCCTTGATGTCAAATCTATTTGTGAAGTTTTTAAGTTAGAGGATGAAGGCCTTGATGATGAGAATGCTTTGGGGCATGTTCTTAGTGGCTCCGTGACCGCCCTAAATGCTCAAGATCGGATCCTCCATTTGATGGTGTCTTGGTGGTTTCGTCTCTCCGGAGGAAAATACTCTACCATCCGTCAAGTGGATGATTTTTGGATCCGTTGCTTCCGTGAGCGAAAACGCCCAAATCTTGCTCGAATTATGTTCGGTGAAATCGTCTATCATGTGCAAAATCGTCAGACCTCTCTCATCACCTCTTTCATCTACGGTACGACTCTAAGTTATTTCTTTATGAAAAAGGATATTGATTGCTCTTTTGACTTCCCAACTCCCCTTACCGATCCCATTGATGAGCGATCTCTTGCACGGGGTAAGTTCCATTATTTTAATGAAAATTGGTTACGTCTTTCCGAGCTACCACCCGAGGCCGCAGCCGTATTGGAAGAACCTCAAGCTCCTCAAGCTCCTCAACCCTCCATGGATGCTCTCATGACATTCCTCAATGAGCAATTTACCGGGTTGCGCACGGACATGGGAAATCGTTTTACCGCCCTTGAAACAACCTTTGATACAAGGATGATGAGCATGGAGAATCGCCTCACATCCCTTGAAAGCGGTCATAATTCTCTGAATATTTCTCTATCCGCTTTCCATGATGAGTGGCGCAATAGCATGAGGGATAATGATCCAATGGGAGTTGATGATGAAGATGATGAAGATGACGAAGACGATGCCTAGACGTTTCTTCTTGCATCTCATGCATATCATTTAGGATTTTCTATTTTATGCACCTTTGCTTTATGTTCTTAGGACTAAGTTTATTATTAAACATATGCTTTGATTTTCTGCTTTTGTTTGGATTTTAAGGATTGATGCTATGATGATTAATATAAGTGTTGCTTATTTATACCTTTGCCTATGTTTATGCACTTAATTGTCTCAATATTTTTGATCTAACAAAAAGGGGAGAGAAACTAGCTCAACACTTCAAATATTTTGATTTTAACTCAAAGGTTACCAAGCTTATATTAAGGGGGAGTTAACTTTATAAAGATTTTTCAAAATGTCAAAAATTTTAAGTTTTAGTTATGTTATATCAAAAAGGGGGAGATTGTAAAACCTATGTTTGATTTTGATATAATTAAATCTTTAAGGATCAATTTGAAAAACTTAAAATTGTTTTATAAGTCCCTTAATAAGTTTTAAATCACCAACTCTTTAAAACTGATTTGAAAAACTCAAACTCAAAATATTTTCTAAGTGTTCCAAGGTCAAACTATTGAAAAACGTCAAGGTGTATCGATACCCTTCCAAGCGTATCGATACCTTTTTACCAAAGTTGGCTACTGGAGGAACACGTATCGATACGGCAAACCCTCGTATCGATACGCCCCTGTGTAAAAGTCTAAAGAGTTTGAATGGCGTACCGATACGACAAACCCTCGTATCGATACGGCCTTGATAAATTTTTAAATATAAGTCGGTTTAAATATTTTGACCGTTGGTGTCAGTTGGTTGGTAACCGAATTTTAAATGGTCGTTGACCCGTATCGATACGCCAAACCCTCGTACCGATACGGAGATCGACAGTGAGCTAAGTTGAGAAAAAGGTATCGATACGGAAAACCCCCATTTCGATACCCAGTACCGATACGCTTACGCGCGTATCGATACCCCCTATTTATTGCACACAACGGCTCTTTCTTTTCTGAGACAGGTATCGATACTCCTCCCCGCGTACCGATACGCATAGCTGCAGAAGTGCATTTATGGTGGTAAGAGAGGGTTCCAACGGCTCCATTTATGTTCCCAACCACCCAAACGGCTAGAAATCAATGAGGAGGTATAAAAGAGACATCTAAAAGCATCAGCAACAACTATTGATCCTCAAAAAAACATCCATACATCAAATCCAAGCAATTGTGCAAAAATCACATATTGTCTAGAAACCCCAATTGTAATTTTCATTCTTATCTTGTTCAATTGGGTTGAGTGCTTGTAATTGGGCTACTATTTGTATTGAGAGATACTCTATTTAGCCATCAAATTCTTTGTTACCTTGGGTTAAATTTTGGGTAGAAAATTTAACCGAAATTGTAAGGGTTGCCTCCTTAGCCTAGAAAAGGGGAAGAGCAATTAGTGGAATTGTTGCAAATCCTTAGTGAAGCTAAGGTAGTGGATGTAGAGTTCATTTGGAACTTGAACCACTCTAAAATCCCTTGTCAATCTTTTTATTTTGCATTTTCCACCAAACAAACTTTAAATTTCCAATTCATCCCCCCTCTTGGTTCATATCGATCTTTCGATCCACTCAACATCTTTCCTAGTGTGTTATATATTGGACACTCTTCCACCTCAATATGGGCCATTTAAGATCTCTTATAACACACATAAAGATAAATGGTCTATTGATGAACTTTTGACCATGTGTGATCAAGAAGAGAGTAGGCTCATATTGGAGATGGGAGAGAGTGCACTGACGGTTACTCAAGGAAAGAGGACAGTGCAAGCCTAGCAAAAAGGGAAGGCTAAAATGCAACCTTAAGCTGACATAAAGAAAGAGTTCACGTGTTTCTTTTGTAAAAAGAAGGGACACATGAAGAAGGACATTATCAAGCATAAGGGTTGGCTTGAGAAGAAAGGTAAATCAATATCACTTGTTTGCTTTGAGTCAAATATGATTGATGTTAATTATAACACATGGTGGATTGATTTTGGTTCTACAATCCATGTCTCAAATTCCTTACAGGGATTAAAAAACCTGAGGGAACCAGTGGGAGCTGAGCGACACATCTATTCAGGAAACAAGATGCAGTCGCATGTGGAAGCTATAGAGACTTGTGAATTAATGCTTAGTAGTGGCTTTGTTTTAATTTTAGAAAAATACTTTTTATATTCCTAGTTTTTCTAGAAATTTAATTTCCATTTCAAGATTTGCACCCTTGGGGTATTGTTTTAATTTTTCAAATGTTGGATTCAATTTATTTTATATATCTGAAATTGTTGGAAATGGTGCTTTATGTGATGGTCTTTATTCAATTGATTTACAAAATAATGTCACTCATAAATTTATGCACATTCAAACTGGTACTAAGCGTTGTGTTATAAATGAAGATTCCTCTAATTTATGGCACTGGAGATTAGGACATATCTCCATTGAAAGGATTAAAAGATTAGTAAATGATGGGGGTACTCAATACCTTATATTTTATTGATTTTGATACTTGTGTAGACTGCATTAAGGTCAAGCAGACTAACAAGTCAAAGAAAGGTGCCAATAGGAGTTCAATCATATTGGACATCATCCATTCTGATATCTGTTGCCCAGATATGGATGTGCAAGGTCAGAAATACTTCATCACTTTCATAGATGATTACTCACGATACATGTATCTCTACATGCTTCATCAAAAAAGTGAAGCGTTAGAAGCCTTTAAGGTTTTCAAGGCTGAAGTAAGAAACAATGCGATAAGCAAATAAAGATTGTGAGAACCGATAGAGGTGGTGAGTATTATGGTAGATACACTAAGGATGGAAAAGCACCTGGTCCATTTGAAAAGTTTCTTCAAGTAAATGGTATAGTTGCCCAATACACCATGCCAGGCTCGCCTGATCAGAATGGTGTTGTAGAAAGAAGAAACCAAACTTTAATGGATATGGTGTGAAGTATGCTTAGTATCTTTAAGCTTCCTAAGTCTTTATGGATTGAAGCTCTCAAGACGACTGTGTATATATTAAATCGGGTTCCAACCAAGGCAGTCTCAAAGACACCTTTCGAGTTATTCAAAGGTTGGAAACCAAGTTTGCGACATATACGTGTATGGGGATGCCCATCTGAAGTAAGAATTTATAACCTACAAGAGAAGAAACTGGACCCAATGACCATTATTGGGTATTTCATTAGATATGCTGAAAAGTCCAAAGGTTACGGATTTTATCGTCCATCTAACAACACTGAAATTGTGGAATCAAGAAATGCAAAATTTCTTGAGAATGACTTAATCGGTGGGAGTGATCTGTCTTGGGATTCAATACATGTAGGTCAATCATCTACTTCAAGTGAGAGATTGATTATCATATATAAAATCCCTCAAGCTCAATCGGGTGTTGAACAACCAACCAATGAAGTTCCACAACCTGCTGAAAACAATCTGGCAGATCAAGTTGTTCAAGAAAATCTAGAAATTATTGAACAACCAATTGAACAACACGATCCACAATAAAATGTTGGTTCAACATTAAGAAGATCCGCTAGAGAAAGAAAATCAACAATTTCTAGTGATTATTTTATGTATTTACAAGAATCTGTCTATAATGTTTGAGATGAAAATGATCATGAGTCATTTTCACAATCCATGAGCTACAATGAATCAACATTATGGCATGATGCTATGAATGATGAGATGAATTCTATGAAAAGCACCGAGGTTTGGGATCTTGTACCGTTGCCCAATGGTGTGAAAGCCATTGGATGTAAATGGCTCTTCAAAACAAAAAGAGACTCAAAAGGCAACATATAAAGATATAAAATAAGACTCGTTGCTAAAGGATTGACTCAGCGAGAAGGAATCGATTACACTGAGACTTTTAGTCCAGTATCTAAGAAAGATTCCTTACGCATTGTGTTAGCATTAGTAGCTCAATTTGACCTTGAGTTACAAGAAATGGATGTGAAAACTACCTTTCTTAATGGTGACCTAGAGGAAGACTTATACATGAAACAACCTGAAGGATTTTCCTCTAGCGATGGTGAAAATTTGGTTTGTAAGTTAAAGAAATCTATATATGGATTGAAACAAGTCTCCCGTCAGTGGTATTTGAAATTCCATGAGGTTATCTCTTTATTTGGTTTTGTTGAGAATATCATGGAACAATGTATATACTAGAAGGTCAGTAGGAGTAAATTTTGTTTCCTTCTTCTATATGTAGATGACATTTTACTTGCAACAAATGACATGGGTATGCTACATGAGGTGAAACAATTCCTTTCTGAGAATTTTGATATGAAAGATATGGGTGATGCATCTAATGTCATTGACATTAAGATTCATTGTGATAGACATAAAGGTGTCTTAGGTTTATCTCAAGAAACCTATATTAAAAAAGTTTTAGAAAGATTTCGGATGAAAGATTGTTCACCTAGTGTTTCTCCTATCGTGAAGGGTGATAAGTTCAATATGATCCAATGCCCAAAGAACGAATTTGAGAATTTGAGAGGGAGCAAATGAAAAACATTCCATATGCTTCTGTTGTTGGAAGCCTGATGTATGCTCAAGTCTGGAAGCCTGATGTATGCTCAAGTCTGTACAAGACCTGACATTGCATTTGTCGTTGGGATGTTGGGAAGATATCAGAGTAATCTGGGTATAGACCACTAGAAAGCTGCAAAGAAGGTTTTGAGATATCGCAAAGGGAAAAAGAAATACATACTTGCGTACAAACGATCTAAACATTTGGAGGTAATTGGCTACTCCGATTCATACTTTGCTAGTTGTGTTGATTCACGTAAATCAACATCATGTTACATTTTTATGTTTGCCGACAGAGCTACATCTTGAAGGAGCGTCAAGCAGACATTGATTGCTACTTCCGCTATGGATGCTGACAGGGGCGGAACTAGAAATTTATAAAGAGGGGGATCAAAATGAAATTAAAAAAACTAGAAATTTATAAAGGGGGCCAAAATGAAATTAAAAATTTTAAGGGGGTCATACTAAAATTTTACAAACTTTGAAGTGATTATAGAGGTAATTTACCTTTTTTTCTAAAAAAAAGCTATCCTATTCCTAATGAAAAAAAAGTTGGTGCGGACCAAACCCCCATATGTTCCGCCCCTGGAGGCTGAGTTCATTTCGTGTTTTGTGGCTACCTCACATGGAGTATGGTTGAAGAGTTTCGTTTTTGGGCTTAGACTTGTGGATTCAATTTATAGGTCATTAAGGATATATTGTGACAGTGTAGTTGTTGTCTTTATGGCTAAGAACAATAAAATTAGAAATCGAAGTAAACACATCGACATTAAGTATCTAGCCATAAGGGAACGTGTTAAAGAAAAGAAAGTGGTCATTGAGCACATTAACACTGAGCAGATGTTAGTTGATCCTTTGACTAAGGACATGCCGCCACATAAATTTAAGGATCATGTTGTCACTATGGGACTTGTTCCCACTTTGTAAATCTTCGTTGTAAGAAAGATTCTATTGAAACTCTAATAAAGTTTGATATTTCTCATATTTGTTGTGTACACATTAAGTTAATTATTTCGAGAAATGTCACTAAAGTTTGGACCTAGAATAAACATTGGGTTTATTTATTAAGTATTTGAGCTAAAAGCGTTGAGACTTGATGTATTGTGATATATGGAAGATACTACTCAAATTCTAAGAGAAAATATCGCCATGGTTCATACATTATGTTTTAATGGATAATACGAACCAAGTGGGAGAATGTTAGAATTGTTGGTTCGTGGTGAACCGTTTCCCACGTTTACAAATAAGGACATTCGTACGATTTTAGTTCGTGTGATTATGGTTGCACGATTTTAGTTCGTTTGATTATGATACGGTTGGTTGATTTTTGATGGGAAAATCACCTATAAATACCCATAGACACAAGGTCCCTAAGCACCAAGAATCACAAAGTATTTTATTCCATCTAGTGAGGTTTCTCGAGTGCTTAGAAGATCTTTGGCGTTTTTGAGTTTTTTTATATAGCCGTATTCGATAAATTCGACGGTGAATCGAGGCGTTGTCACGGTGGTTTCAAGTGTTTGACGGTGGTCCGACATTCTCAACGGTGGTGCAACCACATCTCAATTTGGCATACGGTTTTGACAATGACTTGAGGTATTTATTAATTTCGATCTTTCCGTTGCGTTTTTGCTCGATTTATGCTTACAGAAGCTTGTTGTAGAAATCCAAAGAAATCATTTAAAAATTAAAGTTGGATAAAAAGAAATGAATCTTTGGAGATTTTAGAAGAGAAGTGCTAGTTTGGTTGATAAGAAAGTAGAGAGAAAAGTTGAAAGTCATAGAAAGTTGCGTAAGAAAATGTTTTGTTTAACTAAACCTTTTTATTAAAATCCTTCTCATCCTTAATTATCATTTAACTAAAATATTTATTAAAAAGGCCTAAATTAAGGGAAATAGCTTATTAAAATAAAATAGCTCTTTAAAAATTTAAAGTTTTGACTCTTTACAAAACAGTCACCAATTTTTTGCCAAAATTACATTTTAGTCACTAGTCCAAATTTTCACATTTCCAAATTTTTTTCCCAAAATTTATTTCACCATTAATAAAAATATATTAAATAAGTATTTTTAACCATTTTTTCATATTTTTATCTCGAATAAAAATATTCAATTTCAAATCCGGTTCACCAGACCGTCTAATCAACCCACAAACCGCCAGCCCCAAAACCGGAGCGTTACATGAATAAATAAATTTATATACAAATATACTTTTTATAGCTCAATCTATAATTATATATTAATTTAAAATTTTAGACATATATTTTTAGATAGTTATTTTTATTTTCCCACATTGTAAATGGGATAAAACTCGGTGTATTCTTTTGAGTTCGTGGATTTTTTTTAATAGTTTTAAGGTGAATACAAGGTAGTATTTGTTCATATATATTTTTAACCCTTTGAAAATACACACGCACCTTGCAGATAGAGCGATTTAAACCCAAGTCTCCTACGATGAGCATAATTCTCTTTTCCACTAGGACCACTTGTTGGGTTTTCGTGACTTTCTTCTTGAACTGTCTGGTGTGATTACAAAACAATATTTGTTCATTAATCTTATTCTTTTAATAATGTGCATATATTGTCCAAATAAAATTATTCGAACCCAAATCACCTAAGCATAACAATATTTCTTTTCCGTGACTGAACTGTTCGAACGGTTGTTTATGATATTTATGATAGTTGATCCCACAACTAACTCATGTGTGGGTGGAATACATTACTTACCATTCTTAACTCATATCTCACAAGCTTGTACCCAATAAGACCAGTGTGGTGTACATTTGCAGAGAAAACAGAGAAATGGGGGAAGTCTACAGGGATGGACACATGAGGTGCTGGGCAGTCGCACTCCCTAAAAATTTTAAGTTTCTCTATATTTCATATTTTTTTGTATTTTTTATTGATAATCTAATTCTGCACCCTTAAAATTTTATAATTTTGTACCCTTATATTTCTAATATAACTTCATGATAGTTTGTACCCCTTGCATGAAATCATGCATCGGTCCCCGGAAGTCTACAGGAAAACTTCTAAACACATAGCTGTAATGGCTTTCCCCTTCGGCACACTTGCTGCGACACCGTGTTTTCCTTCCTCAGCACCCAGAAATCGAACAACTCGACGTTTCCGACGAAGCTCAACAAGGTTAAGCCTTTCAACGTGTGGGATGGATTGCCCGAGGGGTATAGTTTTCATAGGTGATCCTCATGAGCCTGTCGAATATTTCCTCAAGGCGTTATTGGGAATTTCACCGAGGTTTTAGAACAAGCTGTGGCGGAAACTGGTAAGCTGGTTGATTGTTTGATATCGCAGATGAATTGAACGTCCCGTGGGTGGCGCTTTGGACGGCTGGCCCGAGGGCTCTCTTCGTTCATGCCGAGACTGATTTTATTCGTCAACATGTAAGAGAGAATGGTACGAATACATACATATGATATTTACATTGAAATTATTCTCATACATTGTATTGTAGAGCAATGATTCTCAGATAGAAAAATGATGTACGTGTGATTTTATATAGGAAATATATCTTATGTACTGACAGTGAAAATAAAAAGTTTTCATAACTACTTTACTTTAAGGGTTTAGAGACCGTTTTAGGGTTTAAGATTTATGAGTTTAAGTGTAAGTGTTTAGAATTTATGGTTTATGGTTAGAATTTAGGTTTTAGAGGTTAAAATTTAATTTTTAAAGTAACATGATTAGCGATTTAAGTTTTAACCGACGCTAAATTTTAACCATAAACCTTAAATTATAATCATATCCCCTAAATTCAAGACTTCTACACTTAAACCTCTAAACCCTAAAAGTAAGATATTTATGAAAAAAAGCGCTTGTGCATGGAATAATTATTTTTTTTAGGAGTGTGAACTTTTATATTTAGTAAAATTATATAAAAATTTAAAAATACATAGCCCCAAAATTAAATTATTAATATAAAAATAAAATTTCTAAAAATGTAATTGTCCGTAACATCTCTCGGTCTATACGTGCCAGTTTCAAGGATGAAAGAGAGAAACCATCATTTAATTTCTTAATGTTTTTGGTCCACTTGATTTTCTTCCCGATTTTTCTGGTCTACATGTTGTCGACTTGCCCGGTGGAATAACTTTCGGGGACTTTAACGCCGCCATATTGACATTGTTGTATAAAAAATGGGACTAGCACTGTCACGTGACTAGTGGTATTCAATCGATTGGTTCGGTTAACCTACTAAAGTAAACTATCTAAAATTTATTAATCGAATTTTTTTAATCATTAACCGAATTAAATTTTTTTTCGAAATTTCTAGCCAAGCTAAAAAAATCAGTTAATTGGGCCAGTTTTTGAATTAAACGACATTTATTATAAATTTTTAGGTAAATTGCACAAATGGTCACTAAACTAATTTAAAATATTTTTTTAGCCAATAAACTTTCAAAAGTTATAAAACAATCATTAAACTTATCTACTATTACAAAATGGTCATTCCACGTTATAAATTAGTGATAAATATTGAAAAGTTTAATAACTATTTTATAACAATTCAATAAATTTAATGATCATTTTATAATATACAAAAAATTAAATGATCACTTTATAATTTTTAAAAGTTTAATGGCAAAAAATAAATATATCTAATGTATATAATATTTAATATATAATAATTTCGGTTAATTAACCGATAACCAAAGCTTGAAAAAAAATTATTAACTGTTAACCGACCGATTAACCAAAAAAATTTTGGTTCAATCGATTAATTCGGTTAAAATCGAACTTTTAACACCCTTACCCTTACCTCTGCGATCCTCATACGAAGACTTGGATAACACAGTTGTTAACATGCTTAAATCATGATTCAATATGTATCTCAATGTCGGTCTTTCGATCTAGTACTAGTCTCCATTGCCGCACTTGACGACTCGCCAGTGGCAGAACCATAATTTTCATACAGTGAGGTCAAAAGTGAAATATGAGGTATAGAGGATTCTCATATCACTATAATAAGTATTGTTGACCTTATATCCCAATAATTTAAGTGGGGTCAAATCTAATATTTCTTATGAAAAATTTTATATTAACCCCTTAAAAACCTCATACCCAACAAATTAGGTGGAGTCAATTGCACCCTCATTTTATATACTACATCCGCCCATGCGACTCGCACAGTTGCCAAGACTGGCTGAGCAAGCACGAGAAGGCATCAACGAAGTACATCAGCTTCGACAGGGTGATAACGCCACCGCCCCACGAGCTGCAAGCATTATGCAAAGCCCCCGGAGGAAAGCGAGTTCCCATTTGTTTGGTCTTTCAGGGGGAACCCCGACAAGCAACTACCTCCAAGGTTCCAAGAAAGAACGAGCTCTAAAGAGAATATAATTCCATGGGCGCCTCAGTAGAAAATATTGGAACATCCATCGGTCGAAGTATTAGTAAGCCACGGTGGGTGGAATTCGGTCCTGGAAAGCATCACAGGAGGCTTGTCGATGATTTTGAGGCCATTTTTCGGAGATCAGGGCCTGAAAGCTTGGACTGCGGAGGCTGTGTGAGGATTCGAGGTGGGGTTAGAAGGCGGAACATTGACAAAAGAAGGGGCCATGAAAGCGTTGAAGGTGGTACTGTGCAACGAAGAAGGGAAGAAGATGAGAGATAGAATTGGAGTACAGAGAGAGCCGGCATACAATGCAGTTGAAAATTTCAGAACACTGATGGAAGTTGTAAGCAACAGATTAACACTCAAACACCAAACTAATTGATTGAATAGTTTCAAGAAAACAAAGGGGAATGATAGATTGAAATGATGAAAATCTTACAGGAGCGTTTTTGTTGAGAACATATACTCATAATCTAATTTAACTTTACTATTGCTATTCAAAAAAAAATTAACTTTAATATTTAAAATAATAAGTAATTCTAGTTTATTGTATATGGAAGAATATAATAATAATTTTATGCGAAAACAACACTAACAGTATTTTTTGGCAAAATCATTATTTACATTACGTTTTTTTATTTGGAAATTCAAACCCTAGACTTATGCAAAAAGGTCTAGACACCTAACCACTAAGTCAATCTTTAAATTTGTTTAATTTTACCAAACTTATATTTGAGTGCCAACAATCTATAGAGCAGATGGTTAAAGTTCTCAGTTAACATCTTCCCCTTCTAGGTTGTGAGTTCAAGACCTAATAGGAGTAAAATTCTCCTTCCCATATTCAAAAACGTGAATTAAACCCAACCAAACAACAATAGAAGCAATGGGGTGAAACCCAACCAAACTTGTAAAACTCATTATTACATATATATGCATTAAAATAATTGATTTACCTTGAAAAAAATGAGATGAATGAACTTTATTGGATAGAACCAGAGATGAAGCCGGTCCATCTAATAATTTTTCCATCATCACAAATAAATAATACTCACCAATCAGTCTTTTATAAGAGAATATTCCATTTCCAGGTTTCAGTTTTGCTGGTGGACCCTTTTCTCCAACCACCAAAACCAACCCAACCAAATAAACAAACAAAAAGAACCTTGTTCACAGGTCTGCATGGTGCATACACTTTTTCCTTGCAGTGACACTTAAGAACACAGTTAAAATCATATACAACTGGAAAATCATATAATAGAAATAATTTAATGAATAATAACAAATTTGTCCACTTGTTTATCTTATAGTTTCATTAGTTTGTAAGCTATGTGCATTATTGGTTACCATAAATTTATATACATCTTAAAAAGACAGAATCCCCGCCTCAAATGACAGATGCATTCACCCATTGTACCTCCAGCTTTGATTGCATTCAGAATAGCAGAAGTCCTGAGTCGGGAAGTCCAGACATGTTAATCATCATGACAAACTATTTGGTGCAAAATTTAATATTTGGATTGCAATAACCGAAACTCACTCGTGTTGCGATCGCGCCGTATCATGCAGTCTCCCAGAGTGTACATATTTGCACTCCTTAAAGAACTAGTGGCAGTACTATTAACCCAGGCATATGCATAGTATAGTAGTGTATTATTAGCCTAACCAGTAGATGGCCTTAAACTGCATTAATGCTCTCTCTTTTTTCCACTATGATGGCGAGAAAGTTTTGCTTCGGATTGGCCTTTATTTTACATTTATTGCTGCAGCCATGCTCCTCAGCTTCTGAGATATTTCTGAAAACGAAGGTCTCTTTGCAGGATCAGAGGCCCAACACTGCTCCATCAAAGCCTTCCACTCTGGATCACACCATGCTGGTATTGTTGGACGTAAAGAGTTGTTTACGATTCCCCCTGCATGTTCAAAGAATACAATTTTGGAGGAAATTGCAGTTAAAAATCCATTACCCAAGTTCATGCTAAGCATCTCAATATAGAGTCCAAAAACATGCAAACAAGTTGAACAGAGACCATCAAATCAGAAAAGATCCTGCAAAGTCTAAAATATATCGAAGAAGTTAGAAGTCCTTACTCCTCCATCCAACTATTGATTTTATCTTCCATGTCGAATAACAAACAACCCAGTACTTTTTTCAGAAATAATTAAAAACGGAGATCAATTCATATAGGAAAACAAAAGAAAACAAATAAATGAACAAAAGTCGCCTACTTAATTCTCTTTTGGGAAGTACCGCTTGTTAACCAGTAACTAGCAATGCTAAAATGGCTAACAACCGAACTATACTTCAATAAATGCTGGAATTTTTAAAACTTGAAAATTTTCTAGTACAACCATTTTTTATGAGGCCACTGCTTTTACAAATCAATTATGGAAGGGGATTTACATAATGTTTCAAGGACTTTTGTAATATTTTGATATTGGAAGCAGTCTCTTCCCCTCTAGTTTCTCCCTCTCCTTCTCTTTTCTCTCCTCGTGTACTAAAAGTTTCAAAGTTTAACAGCAGCAGATGGGTAGTGCCAATTATACAAGAATATACGGAAACATTGATAATTTAGAACATAACAAGGTAATCAGCTTTCACCTTAAGTCTAAAGGCAAAGACAGCAAGAAAAACTTGGTAATAATAAAAGATTTCCCAGCAAGAATATCCTTTCTCTGCATTCCTCCCCGCCCACCAAATGTTCATAAACACCATCCCCATTTTCATTCTGAGCATGCATGTAAGTGTTCAACTATTGATGTTCTCCATGGATGGAACTGGAGAAATGAACCTCGTGATAGTTTATGACACTTACCGATTATAGAAGCACAATGCATATCGGCATAAGGTTCTTCGCCAGTAAGTAACTCCCACATAACAATCCCAAAAGAGTAGACATCAATCTGACTCGCAGACATAGATGATACAAGAATAAAGTTAATCTGGCCAAATAAATCTTAAGCAGCAAAGGAAACAAAGAACTCAGGTTCAAAACAACTGTATCTGTTCCTCGATTTTCTACACTCAGTATATAGTATTACCTTTTCAGATACCATGTTACTTTTACCACTCAAAAGCTCAGGTGCCATCCACGGTAGAGTCCCACGAACCCCTCCAGAAACTAATGTGTGCTGTCTGACCTTTGACAAACCTAAATCACCAATCTAAAAAGGTACGCATGCATTGCATGAGTTCCAACTCAATTGACCGTTAGAGGAAGACTAATAGTAATATGCTTGAAAGAAATATATTAAAAAAGCCTATACTAAAGCTGAAACTCATAACCGAGCATCCACTATAAAAGAAATTGCAGCAAGGTGACATTAACGTCCAGAGTTTTCAAGAAACCCTGGAAGAATGCAAATTTACCAAACAATCCCCACACACCCTTTTTTCTCTTCTCCATATGTCGAGTTCTATAAACAATTTAAAAGACAACATACCTTGCACACTGGACGCTGTGGATCTCTCATATTTACCAACAGATTTTCACATTTCAAATCAAAATGTACAATGTTCTTTCCATGCAAATACTCCATTCCAAATGCAGCATCCATGGCTATGATGAGTCTCTTACGACGATCAATAGTCCTGCTCAATACCATTATCATGTCACACATTACTTAGGAACATATTTCATTTCGGCTTGTTTAGTCTGCTATGAAACAAAAGGGATGCATGTTAAGGCAAACAACATCAATTCCAAAACAAACTGCAGTGAAGATGCTCAAAAGGAAACCTGAACACTAAGCTATTAACATGGTTACCTGTCTTTCTTCCGTAAAAACTGCTTCAAGGACCCATTAATCATGAATTCAGTAACTGTAGCTAAGGATCCGTCAGGACCATCACGAACTATACCATAGAAAGAAACAACATTCGGATGATGTAAAGAACTCAATATCAAAGCTTCTTTCCAGAAATCCGCAATCTAGGACAACACAAAAATAGAGTTTGCTATAATCAACATATGAGAAACATAAAAGTATATCATGAGAGCTCTTGAAAATAGAATCCTTGAGAGGGACTTGGTAAAAGACAACTGAACCATATCCGAGAAAATATCCTTGATTTAACTGCAACCATGCACAGGTGTGAAAGAAAATACAAATGGATAAAAAGGAAACAACAAACACCCCCCCTCCCCCCCCCCCAAAAAAAAAAAAAAACAACATTCCAGAAACATATGGCGGGACAATCATAAATAAGATCAACTAGGAACTCTCACTGTAGTGGTAATAAGATCTCTCAACCAAAATGCTGACGAGTAAACAATTGACAGATTGCAGCCCAGAAAGACAACCAAATTTTCATAAAAAGTAAATGTGTAAATAGTTATTACCAAACGTTCTCTTTCAGAAGGCCTCCCTGCAAAGTAACTGGCTTTTATTCTCTTAATAGCTACATCAGAACCTTTCCACTTGCCATGATAAACTTCCCCATATGTTCCAGAGCCTAATTCTCGGATATCCTCTAGATCATTGTGTTTAATAGTCTGAAGACAGTATGCAAATATATCCAAAAAAATGGTAAAATGAGTAAACAATGCAAGAATTCAATGATCTTAAGAAATGATAGTGAGAAAAAAGAAAAGAAAAAGAGTTGATTTGTTAAAGGGAAAAGAGAACAATGACCTGTAAGCCTCTTGCAATAGCTTCTTCCTCAGCTTTTGTCGGCTCTATTTTGGAAGGGGATACGTTGTCATTATCATAATCCAATTCTAACTCAGCATGGGCATTCTAGAGGGCAAACTGATATTAGAAACATAAAAATATATCATTGCAAGATGTTTTATAGTGAAGGAATTTTCTTCAATCTCACCACTGATTCAGATTCATCTGCAGCGGCTTCATTTTCAACTGCATCATGCCTCATGGAGGCACCATCTTCAACTTTGACTTTCACTTCTTCAACCTCTTCTAAAGCTGCTTTTTTAACTGAAGCAACAAATTCAGGTATGAAACTCATACGGTTTACAGAAAGCTTTGAATTTTCAGCAGCACTGGGATCTTTTTCACCAGATTTTGCCTTCTCATCAACCTTTTCCGGAAGTTCTTGGAAATTTGAATCACTACATTCCACCGATGCTATAGTTTCAGTAATTTTATTTTGCTCCAGACAGCACATACTTGGAACAACGGATTTTTCAATCTTTGAATCATGATTTACTCCTTTATCTTCCATGGGAACAATTTTGTCCTCGGGCCTCAATGCTCCGGTGGGATTGATATCATCTTGTGGTTTTGGGTTGTTACTGGAAACAGATTTATCATGGATTAAAGTTGAATGCTGATCTGTTAACTGAGCAGGTTCTGTGGAAGGGGCAATATTTAGCATGTCTTGTTGGGATTGATCTGGTTCTACAGTAACAGATAGTTGAGTTTCTTGACCATGAGGACCAACGTTCACCTCAAGAGCATGTCCATAAGCATTGTCTTGAACAGCAGTCCCATCAATACCTAGCATCTTTTGTGAAGACTCGACCCAAGGATTTTGATTATCTGTTGTAACACAAAGCCTTGCACTACCTTCTGCCCGACCCTTCAAAAATGCTGAGTTAACTGCAGCACTTACTTGTTGGGGTAAGCCAGATGCTTCATAAGGAGGGGCACCATGAGTCGGGCTCTGAATGTTTCGCCAAAAAGGCTGTGCATGTACATTTCCATGTCCATGTGACGCTTGGTAAATATTATCTCCTCCATATGGGTGAGGGAAATTCCCATAGCGGACTCCACCTTCTTCGAGAGGAATGTGCATGTGGGTTGAAGCAACCATGTTTTGATCATGAAATGCATCATTCCCAAATTCTGATCCAGTTCGGTGAAGAACATAATTTGAGGGCAGATGATGGCCATCAGCTAAAGTAGCATGCCCAAGTGGTAAATTCATGCCAGCACCATCAAGAACGTAGTGATCGTTCAATCTTCCAGCTCCATGTACATGATTTCTCATTTCCTCAAGACGAGGTTTCAATTGGTGCTGCAAAATCATCCCTCTTTCATAATTCGGTACTTCACCATAAGGAGAAATGGGATCATTTTGATCTTTGGAATGGAACACATGATGCAATTTCCCATCCGCATTCAGCATGAAACTTTCCTGGTTCGGGGGGCACTCAGCACATGGATTATTAACCTGAGGTCCACTCTTTCCCATGTTAGAATGCTCCATAAGTGGTGGTTGATTCCTGCTGAAAGTAGCCCTACAGTGCTCGCAGATGTTGTTCCCCTCATATACACCATGACCATGAAGCATGTTAGCAGGAAAAACACCAGCCTTATCACCAGAAATAGCTCCAGTTGGCATCCATACTACATTATCTGAAAACTGTGGCTGGTGTTCGAATTGAAGATGATGATTTAATTGCTGCCGCACATAATCTTCAGGCATTTGATCCAAGCATTTGTCTGGTGTGTCTGGAAACGGTACTCGGTAGCGAGCAGAAGGTGAAACTGGAAACTCTGATGGAGTTCGAGGATCATGATGTCCAGCGTGTCTTGGAGAATAGTAAGCAGGACTCCATTGACCTTCCATTTCATTGTATCTCTGAGGAACTGGTTGTTGAGGTTGCCCAGACCCCATAGGAGGAATAGTAAGATTATGCAAGTTATATGGCGGCACAAACATCTCGCCACTCCTCTGACTATGAATGGCAGCATCAATACTCATACTGTTGAAGAATTGTTCTGCTAAATGAAAATCATCTGAAGCTGGAGCCATCAAAGGCGAGTCGCTCTTCCTGAAATCAGGGCCCTCATTTAAACTGTTCAAAGCATCCACATACCTCCTCTCGGTCTCCCTGTCATCCCCATCAACATAGTGCGATAAACCGTCTTGGTCAGGATTCGGGAACAAAAAAATCCTAAGCCTAGTGAAGGCATCAGCTGAACCCAATTTCTCATACTCCTCCATCATGTTAATCACATCGTCATCATTCACAACTGACACTAAAGCATCAAGATCCTCATCTGGCTGCTGATATTTCAAAACTGCTGCTCCATCATAAAGCTCCCTCATCTTACTCATCAATTCCTCGTAACCGATATCTCGGGGAACACTTAGGATTCGCGTTTCTCCACCAACATACCTCAATTTCCCATCTTGGGGCCGAGGCAAAATGCTACCTAAGAAGCTACACAAGAATTTTATACGAGGGGTTTTGTCATTGGGACAAGGGGAGGAGGGAGCCAAGGCCGGGGTCGATGAAGTTGAATCCATGAAAAAAAATACAGCTTGATTATTATGCTGCTGTTGATGATCAACTATTCCTTTATTACACATGAGACGGTCTCCAGCTCACATCATGTAATTCAACAGTGTGGTAAACGCTAGCCAAAGTGGAACCACACAAGTTCACTAATCTTAACACCAGAAATCATCAAATCTCTTAAATCCAACCCACCGAGGAATCCCAATAAGAGTCTAGAATGAATCCAAAAACCCCAAAGAACCAAAACTACCACTCAACTAAATCCATCAACAACAACAGCTGAAATGAAAACCCAGAGAAAAAGCTTCCAAATTTAACAGTTTTTAGATTCAATAAAAGAAACCCAAATCAGTTTTATACAGAAAGAAACCAAATCCAACGCTTTAGAGAAGGAAAAAAAAGTACCTGGAAAATGGGAATTGTCAAAAAAAAAGATTGGGACTTTTTTCTCTCCGGCCTGAATTGGGTGACCATTTGTTATTGATCAAAGGAAAAAAGAATGAAAAAATAAAGAAGAGCGGCCGTGGCATCGGCATATCACATGAGCTAATAAAGTTATGCGTAAACTACATAAATGGTCACCAAACTTTTAGGGAAGATTCATTTTGGTCACGTTATTTTTAAAATATTCGATAAGGTCACTCCACTTTTAGTTTGATTTCAATATAGTCACCGAACTTTTAGGGCAGATTCATTTTGGTCACCGTACTTTTAAAATATTCGATAAGGTCATCCAACTCTTAGTTCAATTTCAATATAGTCACCGAACTTTTAGTTCAATTTCAATATAGTCACCGAACTTTTAGTTCGCTTTCAATATGGTCCATCTCGTTACCTTCAGTTAAAAGTTGACTTAGTTTTTGTTTTTCCTTAATAAAAAAAATGTGTAAACTACACCAATCATCGCTCAACATTCTTCTCACTTCTATTTTGGTAACTAGGGTTAAAAAATTCAATTTAATAACTTAACTTTCGAATCGTTCATATTTTGGTCATTCTCAAATGACATGGTTATACAAATACAAAAATTTGATTAATTCTTAAAAACAATTCGGGTAATGATTTTTTTACTTTGCTTATTAAGTTTACCATATTGCCATATTTGATATTTTAATAAGCAAAGTAAAAAATTATTACTCAAATCAAATATTTCAATTAATCGGTCAATCGATTATCTAATTTAATTGGTACAATATAAGATTGAGAATTGAATAATTTGAATTTAGCAAATAACCAAAATAATTTTTAAGGATTAATTGAACCCGATTTCGGTACAAATTTTTAAAATAAATAATTTTGATTCAATTATGGTTCACAATTTTAAGCAAAATTGATTAACTGATCTGATCTAGTATATATAATATTTCTAAATTTTATGCATTGCAATATCTTATAGTCTAATGATTTTAATACCCTTATGATTTTTTAAGTTTTGGCTCTTGGTATAATTAATAGGTGTGAACTTTCAATTTTTAACTTTCTAGTTGTTTTTACACTTTTATCACAATAGAAAAATTATTAAATTTATCATATTATCATATTTGATATTTTAATAAATAATGTAAAAAATCATTTCCATAATCAAATATTTCAGTTAACTAGTTAATCGATTATCTGATTTAATTGATATAATATAAGATCGAGAATTGATAATCTAAATTTACCAATTAACCAAGATAAATCTTTTAAGGATTAATTGAAATTTTTTATTTGTATAAATATGTCATTTTAGAGTGGCCAAAATATGAACAATTCGAAAGTTAAGTTATTAAATTGAATTTTTTAACTCTAGTGACTAAAATAGGAGTGAGAAGAATGTTGAGTGATGATTGGCGTAATTTATCCATTTTTATTAAGAAAAAACGAAAACTAACATCATCTTTTAACGGAAGGTAACGAGAGGGACCATATTGAAAGCGAACTAAATGTTTGGTGACTATATTGAAATTGAACTAAAAGTTTGGTGACCTTATTGAATATTTTAAAAGTATGGTGACCAAAATGAATCAACCCTAAAAGTTCGGGGACTATATTAAAATCGAACTAAAAGTTGGGTGACCTTATCGAATATTTTAAAAGTATGGTGACTAAAATGAATCTACCATAAAAATTCAGTGACCGTTTATTATAGTTTACCCTAAACTTATCTATCTCATTTTTTTCAAGTAGATCATCACTTTTTTCCTACATGTTAATTAGAACTGTTCAAAAATATCCGATCTGAAAATTCAGAATTTGATTTGATTTTTATTTTTGAATCGGATATCCGGTCCTATTTTAAATTTTTCGGATTGGATACGGATCGTAATATTTAAAGTGTTAGATTATCCGAAAATCCAAAATCTAAAATTTCATGAGTATTAATCTTGTTATATTTAACAATTTGATGCTTGTTATATATGAAAATTAAAAAAAATTTAAAATTTTCGTAGATGCAAATCTTGTTATATTTAGCAATTGTTGTTTGTTATATTTGAAATTCCAAAATTTTTATAAATACGACCTTCAAATTCAAAAAAATAGTTAAATCAAATTATATTTTCGGATAATTAGATATCCGAATATCTGATTTTTTTTCCGGATCGAATACGGGTCACTATATCATCGATCCGAAAAATCAGACCCGTTTCGATATCCGACGATGAACACCCCTAATGCTAATAAAGAGTGGGTAGTTATTTTGAAGTGGATGGACCTTATTGGTTGGACCACGGATGACGTGGTGAGTTGGGTTCGTCTAATAATTTCTCGTTTGAAAAAATTATATTATAAGTCCGTCCCGCCACGTCATTTAGGTCCTAACCAATAAAAACTATCCATTTCATTAATTTTTTCCATATCATCTTTTTACCATGTAAAAAAATTAATGAAATGGATAGTTTTTATTGATTAGGACCTGAATAACGCGGCGAGACGGACTTATGATACAGTTTCTCTTTATTTTCCTTTTCCCCTTATTTATTTGTACCCTTTCACCTGCGCTTAAAAATGCTCGTGTGAGTAGGCCTGTTCGAACCCAATTTCGAGCGTGTAAATGGTATATTTTTAGCGATCATCGAGTTTGGGGTTGTAGTACATTAAATTTTCTATCGTATGATACCAACATGGTTAATTTCCGTCCATTCTACAATGGTTTAAAATGGCTTCGAAAACCCTATGCTAGCATACTTTTTTTTATTGAAGTTTTATTTCAACTAATGTCGATTTTCTATTGTTCGAGCAGAATTTCATACGTATAAATTTTAGATTTTTAGGTAACATCGAGTATGAGGTTGTAGTACTGGAAATTCTGTATCGTATGACACTGACACGGTCAATTTTCGTCCATTGTACACTGACTTATAGTTGCTTTGAAAACAGTATCATAACATATTTTTTTGAATGATTGAAAATATAAGATGGCGAACTGTATAAATAGATGTAAATTGACTTTATTGATTAGATTGTCATGTGCGAACTCGCATATACAAATTAAAAATAATTAATTAATACGAGGGGCTGAGCGATTAGGACACTTAGGAGCTGTGTGCCCAAGATTTCGACATATAGAACAATGCTTCTTTTGTCTGGTTTTCTCTCGATGTTCGACCAAATCCTCGGCATAATATATTCTTGTAGAAGGTGGACGTCCTTTGGCTCGTAGTAGTGCTGGATCTGGGCGTATGATCGGTTCAGTGTCCACAGCATTTGGATCAACCTCATTTCCGATTGGAGGAAACTCTTTTTCGTAAACTTTAAGCACCGTTTTGAGTAAGTATACCGGATCAACCATACGCATGTATTCTATTCGTTGGTTAGTGCAAGCAGCAATGGCGTGTGCGCACGGGTATTTGAAAGTTTGGAATATTCCGCACTCGCAGGTTTTTTCCCTCAGATCTACAACGTAAGCGTTGTGTTGAATGCCTTCTAACCGCCTGGAAAATTCCGCAACACGAAACAAGTGTCCTTCTCGCGAGAAGAGAGTTGCTTGCACCTGTCTTGATTGGGCCACTTGAATATGCAGTCTTGAGCGGAAATCTGGATGGACTATGTGTCCACCTGCCATGTACTCAGTTGCTTGCTTGCCCAAGGTTGCAAAAAGGGTAGCTAAACGATAATAGGTCGCTTTGACAATGGAAGTGATAGGCAACTGCCGAACTCCCTTCAGTGATGAGTTCACTGCCTCAGCCAAGTTCGTTGTCATGTGACCATAACGTTTACCCTCGTCATACGATCGAAGCCATTTTTCCTTTGGGATTTTTTCAAGATATTCAGCGCCCTTTTTGTTTCTCGCTCTCAGTTCCTCGAGCAGTTCAGCCACCTCTTGTTTGTAGTGCGAGTTGCCTACGGGATGACAGTTGAATAGTTATGGTCGAAAAACACATGAAAAAAGGTCGTAAATTGAAGCGAGTAACAAGTAATATAGTAAATGAAAATAACATAAATGACGTACCCATATCGAGCACCATTTGACGTTCATCACGATTCTTGTATTTCAGCAGGTAGTTTGCGGCTATGTGCCGCAAGCAAAAACGGTGGTGAATGTATGGAGGCTTCCAATAATCACCCAAATTTTGTATCGCCCACAGCAGCGCTGTGCCTCTGTCAGAAATAACACACACCCCTTCATCCCTTCTTCTTCGTATTACAGGATCAAGGACATATTTTCGTAGGTTCGTAAGGAAGAACGTCCAAGACTCCAAATCCTCCTTCGGGACGATTGCGAATGCAACAGGAACGCATTTGCGATTGCCGTCCTGTGCTATAGCTAGAAGTAGGATCTGTGTATATTTTCCGTACAACCATGTGCCGTCGATTTGGACCATCGGTTTGCAGTGCTTGAATGCGTTGATGCACTGGGGGAAAGTCCAAAATAACCGGTGGAATTGACAAACACCTCGGACGACACGATCATTTTCGTATGCCAGAACCGTATCAAGTTTGACAACCATTCTGGGATGTGTTTCTGTAGGAGATTAAGCCACGGACGCAACTCTATGTAAGATTCCTCCCATCGGCCATACAATTCCTCTTTGGCCTTTTTCTTTGCATACCATGCTTTCGAATAACCTGGACGGAAGCCGGTGACAGCTAGAGCTGCAGCCTGACATGTGGGGACCGACACAGTGGGATTTGTTTTCACCAGTGTGGAAAAGATGTCCGCGAGGTACTTTGCATCCAGGTTCGTGTGATCCTGGTTGAGGCTAGCAACGGTGCATGTATGAGGCCCCTCAAGTTATTGCGATATATCGGTAAATATTGCGATATGTCGGTAAATATTAAGGTATGTACCCCCGCGGCACACAAATCTTTAAGTGAACTCCAACTATCATAAATGAACAATATTTCGGACATAAAAATTGCAACGTGAAAAAACGCAGCATTACACGAACTCATATTCAACTCACCTAAACTAAACAGAACTGCTTACAAAAATTGCATATATATATATATACAAACATCTCATAGACCTCGCGTTCTGTACAACGCGATGTAATAGTGACCTCGCGTCCTACAGAACGCGAGGTTGCCACGTCATCATATTCACCTCTATAAATAGCAAACTCTTGGAGTGGCAAGGAGCACCGAGATAGATTTTTTTCTGTATTCACGTACGCAGTTTTCGCTTGAAGCTACTAATGGCAACATAGCACATATTTTGGAAGTTTTGTTTTAATTTAACTTCCAAAATATTGCGCTATGTCGTTATTTTTAGTTACTACTGAAAATATAACGCGTATTTAGTATGATTAATTGTTGTTATTATTATTATTGTTCTTATTATTATTGTTATTATTATTACTATCACACTAATAATTTTTATTATTAGTATCATTTATTATTATTGTTGTTATTATTATTATTATTATTATTATTATTAATTTAATTATATTTTTTTATTTTAATTTTTATTGTTATTATTATAAATCAAAATTGTAAAATTAAAAATTATTTAATGAGTTTCCCGCTTTAAAAACTCTAATATTATTGTTCTTAATATTATTGTTGGTATTATTATTATTAATATTATTATTATTTTAATTTTAATTTTAATTTTTATTGTTTTTGTAAATAAAATTTGTTATTATTGTATATTAAATGAGTTTCCCGCTTTAAAAACACAAAATTAAAAAACCCCACGACCTCGCGTTCTGTAGAACGCGAGTTCTTTAGAACCTCGCGTTCTATAGGACGCGATGTCCTTTCTGACCGCTCAGTTCACGCGTCTGATCAATGACGCGCCTTTTCAGTGAACCTCGCGTTCTATAGGACGCGAGGTACCCTAATATCGCGGTCTATAGAACGCGAGGTTCATTAACCTCGCTTCCCAAACGCCGCGAGGTCCTCTATAAATTGGAGGTTTTTTTTCTTCTTAAAAACCTCCACAGAACGCGATTTCTATAGAAGTTTCACAAAAATTTGTCAGTAATTTTTATATATCGTTTGATCACATGGAGCCCATGCTACGGAACCGAGCGAATCACTGCAGTGAATATTGGAGAAACAGTCGAGAGGTATTATTTTTTTCCCTATTAATTTCTAAAAAAATTTATTTAATTAAATTTTATTCTTTTATTTTTACTAACTATTTTACTTTATTTTTTTCAGGGATACGAACGTAACTTACAATGTTACGTTAACCGTATTACCGTCGAACCCGTTGATGCTGTTATGCGTTTGATTACGCGGGCTGGTTTTGGGCACATAGGTCGCTATATTGGGGGGGTGAAGGTTAGACCGTCGTTGATCAGCGCGCTGATAGAACGGTGGAGACCCGAGACGCATACATTCCATCTTCCATTTGGCGAGGCAACAATTACGTTGCAGGATGTTGCCTACATTCTCGGGTTGCCTATAAATGGCAGCGTTATTACTGGTGTAGCGATGGGACATTGGCCACTCCTATTTGCTGAACAAATTGGCGTTATGGCCCCTGATACAGCGTGGGACGGAGGGAAAATTTCTCTACCGTACTTGGAGGACAACTTTGGAACCCCTCCCCCCGATGCGGATGATGTTACACTTGAGGTATTTTTTTATTATATTTAGTATGCTTTTATTACATTTATTATTAAATTAAAATTATTTATTTGCACATTAGCGTTTAGTGAATTTTTTATGATGAATAGGGACAATATTTAGGATCTTTTTAATAAATATTTAGGATGAATTATAAATATGTAGGATAAATTTTTAGGATGAATTTAGTAACTATTTAGTATACTTTATTTAATATTTAGGTTGCCTACATTAAATATTTAGGATACTTACAATTTTATTTTTTAGGATGAACTTACAATTTTTTTAATTAGGATGCCTTTATTAATTTATATTTTCACAGCGGTATGCGCGAGCCCACATCTTGCGCATTATTGGCGGGATATTAATGCCCGACAAAACTCGCAACAAAGTGCACGTTATGTGGCTTCATCATCTCACAAATTTAGACGAGTCTGGACGAAAATCTTGGGGGTCAGCTGTCTTGGCGTTTCTTATCAGAGACCTCTGCAGAAACGTTGACGCCTCCATATCATCGATGGGAGGATGCTGTTTATTCTTGCAGGCTTGAGTTTGGCTTCGGATCCCTTCTTTGGCACCACATCTTAGGATTCCCAGTCCTCTGTCATTTCCGCTTCTACGGAGGTACTACATAATTTACTATATTTTTTTTATTAAATTATTTTATTTAACGATCTTTTTCATTATTTAAAGGTGGACCGCCAACCTATCCCACACCGGCCTGCCGGACACCCAAAAAGCATACAGATATAGATTCGATGCCTTGACGGAGGACGAGGTAATTCAACAATTATTTTGATTTTTTCCATACTATTTTTTCCAATAATATTTCATATAGAAATTTTACTAACTTTTTTCATTCTTTTTAGTTCGTGTGGACGCCCTACGATTCAGAGCAGATTCGCCGCATTACTCCAGCAGATATTCTGCAAGAGCGAGACCTCTGGATTTCCGTAGTTCCGCTGCTGAACTACGAAATTTGTGTGTGGCATTCTGCGAATCGGGTACTCCGACAGTTCGGGTACGTCCAAGATGTTCCACGCCCTCCGCAAAATATGGACGAGTTCCATAATCTTACGCGTCAAGGGAAGACAGAGGTTGACTGGGCCGAGCACCACGCTAGCTGGATAGCACTTTGGGGTCAACGATTCCTCAGACGCCCAGAGTTTCTCCAACCAATTATGCCAGGGGGTTCTTTGATCACTTTCAATTATGAACAGTGGTATAGGGACAATGGGATGCCACATATCCTTACTCCGGCCGAGCTCGAAGCAGGGCTTCCCCAGCGACCCCAAAACCGCCCACGCGGGAGCGGGCGAGCGAGCCAGACCCAGAGCCAGAGGCAGACCCAGAGGCAGTCGACGCATCGAGGTCCGAGACCACGATATGACACTCCAGGGGCATCATCTTCTGCCCCACCATTGCATAGCGGTCCATCGACTTTCGAGCAGACGATGCCTCCACCCCAGTTCGGCTCCACTGATGCCTATCGCCCCCATACGCCCACGACTGACCTTCTACTTATCGATTATCCACCTCAGTATGAGTTTCCGATGGTGGCGAATACGCCGATAGGTAGTTTGTTTTACTCCCTGCCTAGGCCCAGCACAGATCCGCAGATCGCGCACGATGGTCAGGATGATAGGGTTCAGGGACCACCACACGATGGACAGAGGAGGTATCCGGATCGTGAGCGTCATCCACCCGACTGCGGAACGGGTGGACATAGGCATTTTTAGTTTTTTTCTTTTGTTGTTTTCTACTTATGTTTTTAATGTTTATGTAAAACACTTTTAAATTTTATAATGTCGTATTCTAATTTTGTTTAAAAATTCTAATTTTGTTTGCATATTATAATTAAACTTTATAATGTTTATTTAATTTTTGTTTTTACTAAATTTAATAGGATTAAAAAATAGAAAATCGACATTAGTTGAAATAAAACTGCAATAAAAAAAAGTATGCTAGCATAGGGTTTTCGAAGCCATTTTAAACCATTGTAGAATGGACGGAAATTAACCATGTTGGTATCATACGATAGAAAATTTACAGTACTACGACCCCAAACTCGATGATCGCTAAAAATATACCATTTACACGCTCGAAATTGGGTTCGAACAGGCCTACTTACGCATGTTTTTTCTTGTGGATCTGGTTGGAAATGCACAGACCTCGCGTCCTACAGAACGTGAGGTCAGTCCAATATAATCCAGCCGCCTTTTCAATTTCTCGTGGACCTCGCGTTCTGCAGAACGCGAGGTACTGTTAAACCGTTAAGCCGAACTGCAACGCCACGTCGACTGAAATCACGTTATGCAGAACGCGATAACGTACCTCGCGTCCTACACAACGCGAGGTCTGCCGACCTGGCAAGAAAGGGGGTTATTTTGCCAAATAAATGTTTTTGGGAGCCATTTTTAAAGATAATAATTTAAAAGGGGTTTTTCACCCAAAATTGCCATATAATTTTGATCTTTGAAATTTATATATTTTATTAATTTAGTTCTAATTAAAATAGTTTAATACTTTTTCATTCATATTTAAAAATACTATTAGTGAAATGACAATGTCTAGCATAGGACATTAAGCTCATAATGAGTTTATTTCATTAGTCTATCAACTGCCCATTAGTGAAGTGACTGTATCTGTCAAACTATCACATTTGTTGAATGTCGAATTAATGGACAATAACATAGAGTATGATAAGTGGTTGGAGAACTTGTCAGGATCATAGGCAAAGCTACAAGAGGCCCGACAAGGGCCTGGTCACTGTGGCCCACCCTTATGGTCTATTTTTTTCTTTTCTTTTTAATTTGGCTCTTGGAGAATTGTAATTTATAAATTATTTTACTTGCTCTAAGATCATAAAATGATTCTCGTCGTAGTGGTAAAGTTTGCAAGTGAAATTAAATTTGTTCTACCTAATTCGGTAGATCGAATACTATTTGTGATAATTTCCAGTATTTTATTTTTTTATTTTCGGACCTATCAACTTTTAATTTATGGCTTCACCTTTGGTTAGGATGGTATAATGTCGAAATTTTTAAAAATAAAAAATTAATTTTAATGAATTAAAATAAAATTAATAAAATGTATAAATTTTTAGATTAAAATTATTATTATACCAAATTGTTGTTTCAATTTTAATGATATACCACCAATCCGTTGGTACACAATATCATAACATAGCCAGCTGCAAGGCGAAATTTCTAGTCTTTGAGTACGTTTTGTTGACCCATTAAAACAAATCACGTATTCGAGATTGTTTAAAGGTAGTTAATTTAAATACGTTAAAATATAATTATATTCAATTATTTGTATTACTTTTTTGGGAAAATTACACCGATGGTCTCCTAATTATTATCCTTTTCTTATTTTGGTCCTAAAATTATTTTTTTCGGCAAAATTATCCCTTCTGTTATATAATTTTCTTGTTTTGATCTCCGACGTTAAATAGCTAATGATTTTGCTTACGTGACATTTTTTAAATATTTTTTAATATTTTTTAATCATTTCTCTCTCCTCTTTCCCTTCTATGGTCGCCTCAGTTGAAGAAGATAAAGAAGAAGGTCACCTCAACTCTTCTCTCTCTTTCGCCTTATATGGCCACCTCAGTTGCTCATATAATCTCTGGCAGTTTTTCCTCCCTGTTGTTTATCATCCTGTTCTTCATATAAAAGTACAAAATTCAGTTTTTTTTCCTTTTAATGTCAGAAATCCATAATTGAGGTTAACTATAAACACCCATCATCTGTCTTTTGTGAAAAAGTTTGAATCTGAAACATGGAAAATGAAGGGGACCATGCATTCAAGAATGGTGAAGGAACAAGCAGCAACAACAACAATACTCTTGATCCTCCACTTCAAAGGGTATTTTTTTCTTTTCTTTTGTGGCTTGTTAAAAATCATAGCTTTTTGGGGTCAATTTTGAAACTTTAGCTGTTATTGCTCCAAATGGTTTGATGGGAAATTCTTTACTGCATAAAAGATCATGGGTTTCTTTGGATTAAAATAAAAAAAAAAGTTATACTTTTTAAGACCTAAGCCTTTAGGGTATACCTGTTTTTGTTACTTTTAAAAAATAAATTTTAAAGAAAAAAGAGTTTCAATTTCAACCATGAGCTTCCTAAAGATCACTTATATAAATTTTATGGAACCTTTCCCCCTTTATTTCAAGCGCATAAAAGGTTTCCTTATGAGGCTTGGCTTTGGCCTTTGCTGCAGTCTGCAAATTATAGGGAAAAGAAAATGTCTAATTGCAAGGCTTATGGAGCTTTATCTGAAATTTTAACAAACACTAAGCTTTCATAAAGATTAGGACTAAGCCATGTTTGGAACTTGCAATTCACAATATTTTTAAAGAGAGATTATATGAACAATTGAAAATGGTGGGTAAAATAAAGAAGATGAAGAAGAAGGGAAAGAAGAGAGAGAGATGATTAAAAAAATATTTAAAAATATTTAAGAAAATGTCACGTCAGCAAAACCGTTAGCTATTTAACGTCAGGGGACCAAAACAGGAAAACTATGTAACAGAAGGGACGGTTTTGCCAAAAAAAATGATTTTGAAACCAAAATAAAAAAACGGTAATAGTTAAGGGATCACCGGTATAATTTTCCCTATTTTTTTACACGTGTCAAAAATCAAATCATTTTGACCGTTAAAACTAAGAGGTATTGAGAATATTATGTGGTGTAACAATATTCAATCACATAATAAAATTATTATTATTATTATTATTATTATTATTATAAATAAGAAGAAAATTAATTGAAAAAAGAATTTAGTCACCAAAAAATATATTTTATTTGATTCAGTGAAGACGTCTACGGTGTGGCATAGGAGAATGGAAATTATAAAAATATATTTATCGAAAGCAAAATTAGTCTATAGTTTAAATTATTTAATTAATTGAAATATAATATAGCTTCAGATTCTATTATCATTATCAATTCAATTTCTGGATAATTTCGGATTAACTTATTTTTTCAAGTGTCAATTCTTTTCTCTTTTTACCAACCGGTTGATATAATAATAACTACTTTGATATTGTTTAAGTAAATTTCGAGTTTAAGATATTGTGTATGTAAAAAATAATTTCTGAAAAATTCACTTCCCAAAATTAAACGTGTGACACGGGACAGTTCGGATAATCAATGCAAAACCCCGGAGAATCGAGAGAGAGAAAAAAACTATTTTCTCTTTTACTAAACTTATAAATTTATCTTAAATGACCCGATCATCTGCAAAAATAAAAAATTTAGATACAATTTGAACGCTGCTTGTCAAGATTATAAAGAAGAGTGCTGAGCTGGAATCAAGATGCTGAGTTGTCCATATTAGTTTGTTAAATCTGTTAGTGACTAGTGTATAAATAAGTGAAAGCTTAGAGTACTTTGTATTCAATTTTTCATTTTAATAAAGGAACTGAAGTTTTATTTTTCTGTTTACATCACGTGTCATTTACAACTTTACTTTTCGTATTTCCTTCTCCTTTCTTCCTTTCACCCGAAATCCCCAAAATCAAGAAACCCTAAAATCTTCCAAACATTCAATATGGTATCAGATGATGATTCCTCCGATCGAGCCCGTTCTCAACCCTTCAAGAACGACGATCCTTCAGATGAGTATTATATTCATCCGAATGAAAATCCTGGTTTGGTTCTCACATCCGCTTTGTTGAACGGGTCGAATTACCACAGTTGGGCGAGGTCGATGAAGATGGCTCTCATCTCCAAAAACAAGCTGCGTTTCGTTGATGGGTCGATCAAGCAGGTTCGAAAGGATAGTTCGCGATTTCAAGCATGGGAGAAGTGCAATAATCTGGTTCCATCGTGGCTTCTTCGAGCAATTTCACCGAAGATAGCCCAAGGTGTTATTTGGATAGATACGGCGTACGAATTGTGGGCCGACCTCAATGATCGTTTCAAGCAAGGAGACCTAATTAGGGTTTCTGACTTGCAACAGGAATTTTATTCCCTCCGGCAAGGTAGTCTTTCAGTAACTTCTTTTCATACACAATTAAAGATTCTTTGGGATGAGCTTTGCAACCTTAGGGCTTTATCTAGTTGCGATTGCAAAGCAATTGAATATCGTAGGCAAGATTTTGCTCTTAGATTCCTTAGGGGTCTAAATGATTCCTTTTCTATTCCCAAATCCCAAATTCTGATGATGAAACCCTTCCCAAATATTAATGAGATTTTTTCAATTCTTGTCCAACATGAACGGACAATTGGTCCTACTGTTCATAGTGATTCCAACGTCTTGTTGGTTGACAGGGGAGGTTATAGAAGGGATGAGTCTAGCCTTAGGAATTCTTGTTCTAGTAAGAAGTTTTCTGGTGGTTCTGGGAATTCAAGCCGTAGACCTCTTTGTGTTTTTTGTGGGATGTATGGGCATGTCGTGGACAAATGTTTCAAAAAGCATGGTTACCCGCCTGGGTTTAAGTCAAAAACTGCCATTAGTAGGGCTAATCAAACTGCAAATTCTGGTCCTGAAAATCTTGCCTCTCATAGTTCTGATAATCTTTCTAATGAAGAAGGCCTTCTTTCTTTCACCAAAGAGCAGTATGCTAGTCTGCTTTCTTTGATAAGTGATAAAGATAAGTCATATCAGAGTTCTGTTTCTCATCAGAATTCTCAAGTCAATGCTTTATCCTCCAATCATGATTTTGTCCAGACACAAGGTATGGATTTTTTTTTCTAGTATTGTTGATTTCATGGGTAATAGTATTGTTTGTTGTGAGTCTTCTGTTGTTTCTCAAGTTCATAATGATAATGTTTTAAGTCAAAAATCTTGGATTCTTGACTCAGGGGCTACTGATCACATTGCTAATTCCTTGGATTATTTTGTATCATATTCTGTTGTTACTGATCGTTTTGTTAAATTACCAAATGGACAGTTTGTGAAAGTCTTGCATATTGGTACTGTTAAGTTGTCTGATGATTTGCTTCTCCATAATGTGTTTCATATACCATTTTTTGGTTTCAATTTAGTTTCTATTTCACAATTGACAAATGAGTCTAATTTGTCTTTTATATTCTCACTTGGTTTCTGTTGCATACAGGATGTCATGCAATGGAAGATGATTGGTTTAGCTAGGAAGGTTCATGGCTTATATCTGCTGGAGCTTAAGGAGTCTAGGATTGCTGCTACTGTTGGCAACTTTGTTAATTCTTCTGTTTCATTTGATGTTTGGCATGCTAGACTAGGACATCCTTCTAGTCCTAGGATGAATTTTTTTTCTAAATTAGACCCTAGCATTCCTTCTGGTTCTTTAGATCATTGTGAAACTTGTGTTCTTGCTAAGCATAAAAGGTTGCCCTTTCCTGTTAGCATATCTAAATCTGAAAATGTCTTTGATTTAGTCCACATGGATCTGTGGGGACCCTTTCCTGTGAGTAGTATATATGGTCATTCTTACTTTCTTACAATAGTGGATGATAAAAGCAGATATATGTGGATTTATCCAATGAAACTTAAGTCTGAGACTAGGAGTATAGTTACTGAGTTTTGTACTTTAATAAAAACCCAGTTTTCTATAAAAATTAAAACTATAAGGTTTGATAATGGTAAGGAGTTTAATATGACTGAGTTTTTTAAGTCAAAAGGAATATTACATCAAACTTCTTGTCCTCATACTCCTCAACAAAATAGTGTTGTTGAGAGGAAACATCAACATCTCTTAGCTGTGGCTAGGTCTTTAAGAATTCTTCCTAATTTGCCCTTAGTTTTTTGGGTAGACTGTGTTATGCATGCTGCCTTTCTTATAAATGTTACTCCTACTCCTGTTCTTGGTAAGAGAACTCCTTTTGAAGTTCTTTTTCAGTCTAAACCTAGGTATAATAATCTTAGAGTCATAGGGTGTCTTGCCTATGCTTCTTCTTTACCTAAGGCTGAAACTAAAATGCATTCTAGGGCCATTAAGTGTGTTTTCTTGGGATTTCCTAGAAATGTAAAAGGGTTTAGGTTGTATAATCTTGAAACTCAGTCTGTTTTTGTTTGCAGAGATGTAGTTTTTTATGAACATCTGTTTCCTTTTAAACAACATACTAATGACAAGCTTCATGATTTGGTTTTGCCTAACTGTGATGGTTTAAGTTTAGAGGATGATTTTTCTTCTGATAGTAGTAAAGGTGATTTTACTTTTGATATTGAGATAGTTCCTCTAAATTCTGAATTTCATCATGATTCTGTTTCTCCTAATCAGTCTGAGCATAATGTTGATTCTAGTAGTGCTGGTTGTGATATTAATATTCCTCAAACTACCAGTTCTGTTGAAAATGCCCTGTCTTCTGAAAGTTCTGATAAACATTCTATTGTTGATCAAAATAAATCTAGGGTTTCTACTAGACCTACTAGAACTGTTAAAGTTCCTCATAAGTTTAAGGATTTTCAAGTCACAATGCCTAAAGCTAGGACTACTCCTCACACCATAGACCAAGTTTTGTCTTATGCTAATATATCTACTAGCCACAAGTCCTTCCTCAATAATATAGATATTTTAACTGAGCCTAAATCTTACAAACAAGCTCTTATGAATGATTGCTGGAAATCTGCTATGCAAGAAGAGATAGATGCTCTAGAAAGAAATAAGACTTGGGATCTTGTACCCTTGCCTCCTGGAAAAGCCACCATAGGTTGTAAATGGGTGTTTAAAACCAAGTTAAAATTTGATGGTAAATTAGATAGATATAAGGCAAGATTAGTTGCAAAGGGTTACACATAGCAACCTGGTGTTGATTTCATAAACACCTTTAGTCCAGTAGCTAAAATAACTACTATAAGAACTCTAATGGCTGTTGCTGCTTCTAAAAAATGGGATTTACAGCAATTAAATATTAACAATGCTTTCTTGCATGGATTTTTAGAAGAGGAAGTTTATATGGAATTACCTCCTGGTTTCTCTAAAGATAAAGATGGGCTTGTTTGTAAGTTAAATAAAAGTTTGTATGGCTTAAAGCAAGCCAGTAGGCAGTGGAATGAGAGGTTGACTATTGCCCTGTTAGAACAAGGTTTCAAGCAGTCTATTTCAGATTCTAGTTTGTTTACAAAGGGTACAGAGTCTCAATTCATTGCTATTGCAGTATATGTTGATGATATCATTATAGCTAGTCCTTCATCTGAGCAGATTTCTTGTATCAAAAACTTTCTTCATAAAGTTTTCAAGATTAAAGATTTAGGCAAGTTGAAATACTTCCTAGGGTTTGAAATTGCTAGATCCAATAAGGGTATCAATCTTTGCCAAAGAAAGTATACCCTAGAACTTCTAAAAGACATTGGTTTCCTAGGTTGTAAACCTGCTTCCACTCCTATTCTTGCTACAACTCATTTGTCCAAAACTGATGGTGATCCTTTAAAAGATATAACTTATATAGACAACTCATTGGAAAATTACTTTATCTTACTAACACTAGACCAGATATATGTTTTGCTGTTCAACAGCTATCTCAGTTCTTATCTGCTCCTACTAGTGTTCACTTGACTGCTGCTCATAGGATTCTTCGGTACTTAAAAGGCACACCTGGTCAAGGTTTATTCTTCCCTTCTGATAATCCTTTAAAAATACATGCTTTCTCTGATTCTGATTGGGCCTCATGCCCAGATTCTCGTAAATCTATTACTGGATTCTGTCTTTTTTTAGGAAAATCCTTAGTTTCCTGGAAATCCAAGAAACAACAAACTGTATCTCGCTCTTCTAGTGAAGCTGAATACAGAGCAATTGCTGCTGTAACATGTGAAATACAGTGGTTCTTTTATCTTTTATCTGATTTACAGATTTCTCTTTCTACTGCTAACCTTTACTGTGACAATTTGTCTGCCATAAGGATTGCTGAGAATCCTGTGCATCATGAACGTACCAAACATATTGAGATAGATTGTCATTTAATCAGACAGAAAGTTCAACAGGGAGTTATTAAACTTTTGCCTGTTTCTTCTCAAAACCAATTAGCTGACTGTTTTACTAAATCTTTGAATCCTGGTTCTTTTCAGGATGCCATTGTCAAGTTGGGCCTCCAAAACTTGTTTGCTCCAACTTGAGGGGGGGTTGTCAAGATTATAAAGAAGAGTGCTGAGCTGGAATCAAGATGCTGAGTTGTCCATATTAGTTTGTTAAATCTGTTAGTGACTAGTGTATAAATAAGTGAAAGCTTAGAGTACTTTGTATTCAATTTTTCATTTTAATAAAGGAACTGAAGTTTTATTTTTCTGTTTACATCACGTGTCATTTACAACTTTACTTTTCGTATTTCCTTCTCCTTTCTTCCTTTCACCCGAAATCCCCAAAATCAAGAAACTCTAAAATCTTCCAAACATTCAATACTGCTCGGAGAATTAACAAGTTGTAACTTGAAATGTTTCATCCTTTCAGCCAACAAACTCACACCACCCATAGCAGCAGATTCTATTTTCATTATGGTTTCATTAACTGTATGCTCGGAACCAATCTTTGTCCTGTCTTTTGTCTCCTATGTGAGAAAAGAAATGGTTTACTTATTGTTTTTAGGAATGAACAAAAGATGTTCGTCCAATGTAAATGTTGGATTCGATTGAGCAAACTTGTCTTTCCTTCAAAGAGACCTGATGAATCGAGATCATCCGACATTGCTATCGATTTGAATGCATTTTACTCGACTGCGTCGAAGGCTGTTCTTATCTTATTCAAAGCCACAGGAAGGCACAATCTACATGGAGAAATTTGTACTCTCTTTATGTTTATAACTTACCAATCTCCAAACCCGAAAACAGTACAACTTCAACTAATAATGATAGTAGAATCTGAAGCTTTATTATATTTCAATTAATTAAATAACTTAAACTAAAGACTAATTCTACTATCATAGACCATATTGAAGTTGCACTATTTTCGGTTTTGGATCAAGTATTCGAGCGATCAGCTTCCTCTGGCATCTCATAAACCATGTCGGACATGCGTATTGTGCTCGGGAGATCTACACAGAATAGGAAGGCATCGGTTCAGGGGAACTTATTGGACCTGGTGCAGGCTATTTCCCTCTATGCAGATGTATACCTTCTACTTCACATTGATTTCCATAACGGCCAGGGACGGAGCCAAGATTTAGAGTTGGGGGGCAAGACATAAATTTTAAAAAGTGGGAGGCAAATTTATAATTATCCCAATTTTTTCATAAAAATATAAGAAATCAAAGGGTAAAAGAAATTTCCCCTACCAGGGGGCCATAGCCCCTCCTATGAGAGCTATAGCTCCGTCACTGATAACGGCCATATCGATAATCTTGACGGCGACGTGACGACCGATAGTGGTGTCTACGGCCATCTTGACCTTGGCAAAGGTGTCGTCTCCGATCGTTCTTCCGAGCTGCTACTTTCCTATAGTTGTTTCATGCCTCGTTAACTTTTTTTTTGAACTCTTTGCCGATGTTTTTGAATCCTCTATGTCGAGTGCGTTTGCATGGAAGCAAAGTCTTCTCAAATATCTTTGACGTTCTCAACGAAAACTCAAAAAAGAATCTTTGTAGAAGTGAAGCATATTCTATTGTTTTGAACAATTAATTTAATATTTTATTAATAAATTATTATTTTTAGGGTAAAATACAAAAATAATGACTCAACTTTTGCCTCTCTCCTATTTTACTCACTCATTTTTAAGTTGAGTCGATTTAATGATTCAACTTTTAACATTGAGTTTTTATCATCACCCAACCGTTATATTATAGATGCCGTCAATGATGTGGCAATTTTTTATTGATTTGGCCGCCACGTAAGCACACACACGTTGTGGCTCCAGTTCCTTCATCCAACAAATCACCCAAAATCCTAATCCCACCCGCCTTCCTCATCGCTTCTTCACTCTCTTCACACCCCGCAATCTACGTCAGCACCGCCGTGGCGTCTTCCACGATTAATCTGTAGCACCTCAAGATGATTTGATTAATCTGTTGTTAGATAAGCACTAATATGCCAACTTTTGGGTTGCATCAGATTGTTGCAGGAAGCTACTTGTCTTTGGTGGGAGCTTTTGTAGGACTGTGGAGGCAGGGACGAATGAGCCTCTTTGGGACAATACTGATCATATGGGGCCTTCTAAGAGAAAATATTCTGGGACAGATTCATAGAATGTTTCCTACAAAATCTATCCGAATGTACCCAATGTTAATGGTTGTTGTAGTTTGTGCCTTTTTGTCAATTAAAAAGGATGTAAGAAAACTGATCCATGGTTCCAAAGCTAGGAGAGTCAAATTGTCGTGAAGGCTCTCTGCATATGAGTTGGTACTACAAAAGTTGGTTTCAACAGTTTTGAGATCAAAAAGAAACAAAAGCTAACAATTAGGCTTTGTTTGGGATCGCGCTTTACCCGTTGAATCGGGCCAGTTTGGTAGGTCTCGGTGCGGTTCCCGCTTTGGTGGCGTTGATTGTCAGGGATGCAAGGACGGAGATCGTGGAAGACGCCACGGCGGTGCTGGCGCAGATTGTGGGGTGTGAAGAGAGTGAAGAAGCGATGAGGAAGGCGGGTGGGATTAGGGTTTTGGGTGATTTGTTGGGTGAAGGGACTCGAGCCACAACGTGTGTGTGCTTACGTGGCGGCCAAATCAATAAAAAATACCACATCATTAACGGCATCTATAATATAACGGTTAGGTGATGATAAAAACCCAATGTTAAAAGTTGAGTCATTAAATCGACTCAATTTAAAGATGAGTGAGTAAAATAGGAGAGAGACAAAAGTTGAGTCATTATTTTTGTAATTTACCCTTATTTTTATTGTTTTGTTTAGAAAACATCTTAAATACAATTAAAATAATAAAGAGCAACCATTAACTTATAAAATTACACTTAAAAATTATTAAAGTCGTAAAAATAAAGAATGAACCCTTAAGAGATGTTCATGTTGCTTCTCATTCGAGACGGACTAATCGGTGAGAGTGAAGTTGCGCTTGTTTTGAATGGAAGTTGGCCATTGTAACGTTACTCCTAGTCCAATGTTGGCGTTGGATTTACACCACCAAGTTCATCTTAGCCACTAGGAATGTAAAAATGTGTAATCGTTGAGGTTTCAAGTCAGGTTATGTTAAGTCATGTTAAATTAGATATGAGTTATGTCAGATTAATTTAATGGTTCGACTTGGATCAAGTAGGGTTCGGGTCGACTCAGATTCAAGTTATTATCAGGTTGATTTCAAACCAGTTTGAGTTCGGGTCGAGTTAATTTCAGGTCGGGTAAGTTTCAGTTCAGACCAAAACGGTTCGGGTCCGAATCATTTAATTAACGAGTTAATTCAGGTTCGGATGAACTTCAGGTCGGGCCACGTTCAGGTCGGGTCACGTCGTTGACGGATAAAATTCAGGCCGGGGAATATCGATTTCGGTTGAAGTTCAAGTTGGGTCTTACCGTGTACAAATAGACTTCGGTATGGTAATTGTGGGTAAACAAATAAAAATAAAATTTTAGGGATTAATATGAACCAAAATATCCCTTAGGATGCCGAAATATTTTACAATTTAAAAAAATATATATAATTATGACTAAATTGAGTTAAACTAAAATTTAAAAGTGAATGTTAGGACTAAAATGAAAGTTTTAAACAAGTGATGACCTAAAAGATAATTAATCACTAAGTAAAAAAATTAGGATGCAAATGTTAAATGAAAAATTAATTATTGAATCAAATTTAAAAAGGTTACATTTGGATTTTGGAGGGAAAAAACCTAAAAATTAGGGAGCTTAATTCCCTCCAAATTTTTGTCCTTCCCTCTCCTACCAATTTTTTTTCATGATTTTAATTAAAGTGAAACAGTGGGAGGGAAAGTTCCCCACCCGCTGGGTTTTTAGGTTAGGATAAATTATTTTTTTAGCCCCTCTAACTTTAGATGTTTTTCATTTAAGTCCCAAAATTTCACTTTTAGGTTTTAATTTAATTCAAATGAGTCCTAATTTAAATTAATTTAATTTAAGGGTAAACAACATGAAATACCATTCAACTTTATCTTTTGTATCGAACATACCACTGAACTATAAATTGATACTATTATGCCACTAAACTTTGTTTTTTTTTGCAATCCAAGCACTCAACTGTTAACGTATAACGGATCGTTAAATTCAAAACGACGTCGTTTTGGTTTTGTTGTTTTGAAGCCAAGATAGGCCAAAACGAAGTCGTTTTGTTAGTAAAAAAAATAAGTAAACATTGGATTTTGGGAAGCTTGAACCTAAGACCTTTAAGATGAAAAGCTTATACCAAACCACTAAGTCAACTTAAATACTTAATATCATTCTAACGAAAATAATATATAAATAATACTGCAATTTAACTTAATTTCATTTATCTCATGATATAATTTTATAATATTTATAATATATTTTTATAAATATATTAACTTTGTAAATAAATATTATTTATAATGTATATATTTTAATAGATAATATATATATATATATAATTGAACCCTAAACCCTAAACCATATATTAACTAAAACCTCAAACCATAAACCATATATATAAATCCTAAACCCTAAACCATTTATATAAATATATTAACTTTATAAATAAATATTATTTATAATTTATATATATTTTTAATAGATATATTATATATATAATTGAACCCTAAACCCCAAAATTCAAACCATAAACCATATATTAACTAAAACCCCAAACCCTAAACCATATATATAAATAAATCATAAACCCTAAACCATATATATATATATATATAATTTATAAATAAATATTATTTATAATATATATATATTTGAATAGATATAATATATATAATTAAACCCTAAACTCCAAAACCCAAACCTTAAACCATATACATAAATAAATCATAAACCCTAACCCCTAAACAATATATGTAACTAAACCCTAAACCTAAACCATATATTACAAATCCTAATATATATTATAAATAATATTTTAATTTTAGGATTTTGGGTTTGAGATTTATGATTTAATTATGTTTAGGGTTTATTGTTTATGGTTTGAGATTTATTTATATATGTGGTTTAGGGTTTTAGTTAATATATGGTTTAAGGTTTAGTTAATATATGGTTCAGTGTTTGTAGTTTTTATGGCTTGTTGGTTTTAATTAATATTTGATTTAGGGTTTAAGTTTAATTATATATATTATATATATTAAAAAATATATAAATTATAAATAATATTTATTTATAAAATTAATATATTTATAGAATTATATTATAAATATTATAAAATTATATCATGAGATAAATGAAATTAAGTTTAACTGCATTATTATTTATATATTATTTTTTTAAAATGATTTTGGTGGTTTGATATAAGTCTTTCATCTTAAAGGTCTTGGTTTAAGATTCCCAAAATGCAACGTTTTTTAGTAACAAAACGATGTCATTTTGGCCTATCTTAGGCTTCAAAACAACGAAACCAAAACGACGCTATTTTGGATTTAACGGTCCATTATAAGTTAATGGTCGAGTGCTTGGATTGCCAAAAAAAACAAAGTTTAGTGGCATAATAGTATCAATTTATAGTTCAGTGGTATGTTCGATACAGAGACTAAAGTTGAGTGATATTGAATGTAGTTTACCCTTAATTTAATTGAAATTCCATATTTAGTATTAGAATTCTTTTAATTATGTCCGTGATCTATGCTTCTAAGTTTTAATTTAGCTCAATTAGATCCTAAGTTTAATAATTTAATTCAATTCGAATATTATTATTATTATACCATATAAATTTTGATTTAATATAATTATACACAAATTTTTTATTTGGATGTAAATATGTAATTGTACACATGAAAGTTGAAACTTTAATTTAGTTCAATTGTACACATGAAGCTTTGATTTAAATATTTAGTCAAATTCAAATGCATAAATTAGCAAGTTGAATCAAAATTAATCTCGTAAATCAATAACCTTATACTAAACCATAAGTCATTAATACAAAACCCAAAACCATAAACCTTAAGGAATCAAAATTAATCTCATAAACCAATAACCATAAGCTAAATCATAAACCATTGATACTGAACCCTAAACTTTAAGGAATCCAAATTAATAACATAAATCAATAGCCTTAAACTAAACCCTAAACTAAACCATAAATCTTAAAAAATCAGAATTATGTTGACAACAATTAATAACATAAACCAATAACACTAAACTAAACCATAAACTGTTAATATTAAACCATAAAGCATAAAGCTTAAGGAATTATATTGACAACAATTAGATATTCAATAAAACTTTTAAATATCTTTATATACTATAATTTATAAATATAAAAAAGTAAACATATTAATTTAATGATTATAGTTAATAATGTACCTTAAATTGTGAAGATGCATTTTATCATACTATAATATAATAAATTCATAATCTCACAAATTCATCAATTGTAACTTATTAGTTATTACAAGTTAGATAAATACCAAGTCAGGTAAATATCATATCAGTTCAATAACAAGTCAGGTCATTTACACTTTGAGTCAATTACAGATCAGGTTCATAATAGGTCATGTTGATAACATGTTGGGTAATATCAGTTATTTACCAGGTTAATCTCGGTTCAGGTTCATATCAGGTCGAATGCATGTCGGGTTTGGTTATCACGTTATCAGGTTGAATTCAAGTTCAAGTCGTTCTCAGGTCGGGTGCAGGTCGGGTTTAGATCCAAAAGTTCCAGGTCTAACTCGGGTTCATGTCAACACCAATTCAGACTCGAATTGATTTTCGATCACTACCACCTCTGATCACAAAGTAGTTCTGACTGAAGTCAGTTTCAGTTAATTTTGCAGGCCGGGTCAAGTTTTCACATCCCTATTAGCCGCCTAGTATATACATCACATGCGAGTTTGCCTATTTATAATTAAGGACAAAGCAACTTTTAATCCTTAAACTTAGTAATTTTCACAACTTGGTCCTTACTTTTCTTTTCGCTCCACATTAGTCTTGAACTTGAATTTTTGGTCCTTTTAAATGGCGTGTTGTTGAACCATTGGTACACCTCGTGACATAATACACAATTAATCCTACGATCACAACCCATGGATCCATGTGTGAGTATCAACTATGTTGCATTGATACGAGTACAAAAACGAGTACTTGAAACGACAAATTTCAAAATTACAAGATATGAGTATGACAAATATAAAATAAATTTTAAATTAAAAAATAAAAATAAAAGAATCATGTGAGCATGATATCATATATACTTATAGAGAAGAAAAAAATAAAGAAGAAAAATGATCGATTGACTGAGATTATATATGACTTAAATTTAAACCAACTCAACCCATGAATAAATCTATTCACCATCTTGAACAAATGGTAATATTAGTTCATTAATCCTAGCCTTTTAATAGCACGTGCACACACTATGTGCAAACAAAACTGCTTGAACCTAGATAAGAATAAAAATATTTCTTTTTCCATGAAACCACTTGATGAGTTTAAAATCGTGACTTAACCATTAGAATGGTTGCTTTATGATATTTATGATATACAAATAATTTTTTTTGATAAAAGGATATTATTGCTATGAGCCTCATTAATAACCTCCATAAGCCTAGGTGGAGGAAAAGAATACTCATAGTAATAGATACAATATTTTGCTACAAGAAAACTCGACAGAAAGAAAAAAAAGGACACAACGAGACAAGCTCAACATAATAAGACACACGGCCTAGCCAGGCCGGGCCATCTCCTCCAAAATGAGCGAAGCCACCTCTGGAGGCGGTTGCATTAAGGTCACAACTCCCATGGGTCAACCGCAACTTAGCACAACCAGCCTATCCACAACACCATTACTCTAACGATTAATGTGACGAATCATCTTAGCCCAATTATGCTTCAATAAATCCATGATTGCTTCAACAAGAGAGCTCTCTGTTAACGCTGAAGATAGCCCATGGAGGATCAAAACCACCTCTCTATTATTAGACTCAACCTTGACATGGCAATACCCAAAGACCAAGTGTGAAGGAGCGTGTCATGAACTGTCCATAATTTCACAAGAAGCACTGAGCAACGCCCTATGCATTTAGAAAACCCAAAGCACCAAGCACCATGTTCATCCCGAATAACACCACCTATTGCCACCGATCTATCCCTCAAACAAACAACATCATCAGTACTAAGTTTAACCCACCCACAGGTGAGCATTGCCATCTCAAAATAATTCTCGGTCTCACCGCAATAGCTCGGCCCGAGACAACAAGGATCTGTTGACATTCTTTAACCATATAGTTGTCGTGGATAAGAATACCATCCCGTTGGATGTAATCAACATCAAGAATAATGCTACAATGTTGTTTCCACAATAGCCAACAAAGCACCAAGAACCTAATATTCCACGCCTCATCATAGAAAGCAAAAATATCTTCATCGAAGATGTTTTGTTGCATCCAAAGATCGAATGAAAAAGAGAAAAACTCACTCAATTTATCAGGTCGAATTACCTGCAACCAAAGATTGTGAGTCGAATCATAACTTTGTAAAACATGTTCCACACTTTCTGTAGCATCATGACAAATCACACACATGTCCGAGGAAGCCAAGTGCCTCCGAGCATGCTCGACATTATTTAGGAGATGTTGGTGCAAGGCTAGCCATAAAAAGACCTTAACATGCTACAGAATAGGCAGACTCCAAATCAACCACCACTTGACATTACTTACCTGTCCATCATCCTGGACTAAAGCCTAATAAGTAGTCTTGGTTGAGAATTGTCCATCATTTTCCCATCGCCAGTCAGGGAAGTCAGCCCCCAAGTGAGGTTGGGGTGGTTTCACAGTCGCAATTTTCTCCAAAATATGTTGAGGTAAAAGCTGTGAAAGCCTCGCCCAATCCCAATCACCGAAGGCATCGACCATGTCACAAACCATCATTGGACGAGGAGCCTCAGTGGAAACACATGAAAACACCAATCTACCATCCATATCTAACCAATTATCATACCGGAAATCAGTGTTGATGCCATCACGTACATTCTAACACATGTTTTCCTTGATATCCTTCCGAATACTAGCCAAGCCTTTCCAGAGACGAGAACAATTAGCATGATGTAAAGTGAGAGGCATAGGGTCCTCCCATTTATACTTATTACGAATTACATAAACCCATAATTTGTCGTTATCCGTGATCAACTGATTTCCAAGCTTCATCGTGAAAACTTTATTTTGTTGGTGCAAACTTTTAAAACCCAAGCCACCACATTCGACTGGCTTCTGAATAACCTTCCAAGAGACAAGTGGCACACCGAAATTACCATTACTAGAACCCCAAACGAAACTACGGATGAGTTTCTCCATATCAGCAAAAGTTCCTTTAGGGAGCCACGATGATTGCATCACGTAAACAGGTATCGCCTGAAGCACAAATTTGGCTAGATTTATACGGCCAACCAAAGAGAGGGTTTTAGTCGTCCAACCCGTAAGTCTAGCCTTCATCTTTTCAATCAAATAAGAGTATGTCGCGTTTGTGACTCTATTATGCAAAAGAGGAACACCAAGGTATTTTCCAAGATCGTTAACCTCCTCAAAACCAAACGACTGAGCAATAGTGTGCCAAAAATCAACAGGACAATTGCGAGAGAAACAAACATATGTCTTTGCCACACTAATATGATGGCCAGAAGCACCACATAACTTTTCCATACTTTTGCAAATAACAGAAACCTGCTCCATCGAAGCTTCCGCAAACAACACGAGGTCATCAGCAAAGAAATGGTGCGACAACCCCAGATCACGACAGGCGAGACGTATCTGCTTCCAATCGCCCCGAAGAACCCTCTCCTCAATAGCCTACGAAAATCACTCCACATAAAGTAGAAACAAGTATGATGACAAAGGGTCCCTCTGACGGATACCTCTGGTCGGTTTAAAGCTTTTTGTGACTTCATTATTCCACAATAACTGTGTAGAAATAGAGCAAACACAAGCCATGATAAGATTGATAATCTTAATCAGAAGACCTACCGCATAAAGAGTCTTCTCAATGCAGTCCCATTCAAGGTGATCATAAGCCTTTTCCAAATCAACCTTTACCACCATCCAAGCCTTCCGTCTAGTTTTTGAAGCCACATAATGCATTACCTCCTGAGCATAACGATGTCGTCTGTTATCTAACGGCCAAGCACAAAGTTGACTTGCGTTTAGCCACCCAACTGGAGAGAAATGGTTTCAAACGAAAAACTAGAATCTTTGTGATGAACTTATATAACATCATACACATGCTGATGGTTCTGAACTGGCTAATGACCTCAGGAACATCCACCTTCAGAATCAAGACGAGAAGGGTCTGGTTCACTGTTACCTCTCTAAAAGTACTATTTTAATGACAATTTTACAACACTCTTGATTGTTTTCAGGTACATTAGTTGCATTAGGTTGCTAGAATCATGCTTTTGCATAAAGAGTTTAGTTTTCTATCTATGCTAGGGTGAAGGGTTGTTTTGTAGCTATTTTGCATGTTTGGCATAGGATTTGACGCAGGAAAGCAACACAACTAGGATTGCTAGTTAGGAATGCCAAGAAGAATGCCAAGTGTTGTTGGCACAGAAGGACCAGACGATGCCAAGCATTTGTTGGCGGAGAGATGCATTTGATGTCATGCTAAGAAATGATGAGCCCCCGAAAAAATAGGAAAGGACTAGGCTCCTAAAAGATCGCAAATGGATCAAATTCTGAAAAAATAGCGGATAAGGTGGTGCCAAGTGATGTTGGCAAAGTTGTGCCAAGCTTGGATGCCAAGGCCACATCGGCATGATGACGTCAGCCCTAGCCTGATAAGCTATCACACCGAGCTGATAAGATATTAAAATGGTCTGATAGAGCTTTATCTCTTATCCCTTGATCATTTCAAATTCAAATGCAAAGGCTTATCTCATCCTTTCCCATACACACCTATATAAAGACCAACTGATCAAGCAATTGGGGGCAGCGAAGTGAAGACTTAGAGTGATCAGAGTGAGGTGTTGGAGTGACCGACGAGTGATGGTCGGCTGCACCGAGGAAGGGTAGTTACACCTCTTGGCCGAGAGCTTGGCATGGAGGGCTGCATCGAGAGACCCATCTGCCTATTCCTTTGGCACAAGTTGTTTATCTTTAGTTTTTTTATGATGATGTTTTTGAAAATGATTATGGTTGTTTTGTTTAATCCCCCCACCATGAACTAATTTTCATAGTTGGTGGGGGATGTTTGGATTCAATATTAGCTTTATGCCTTAGTTTCTTTATAATAATTTTGTTTTTGGAAAAGTTTTTCTATTTGGCATACTCTAATTTTTCCTAAACACTCTGCCAAGCGAGAGCTGGCACAATACGCCTATTGCCTCCCGATATCTTAACAAACTTGTGTTGGCGACGATTAAGTTGTTGAATACTTGGGAGAGAAGCTTCGGGAGAAGTCGTTCAAGTAGATGAACTTACTTCGGAAGTGAAATCTACCCTCTCAGAGTATATATTGATTTTAATCAAATTGGTTTAAGGAAAAACATACACTATAGAGATATAAGGGTTTTTACTTTTCCAATTTAGGGCAATGACCATCGAGAGAGGCTTTGCTAATGTTGAATCTGTTCGGCAAACAATGTAAAGACAATTTTTCCAATAAAGGCTAGCATGATCCATGTTGAATCCATGCATTCCTTGCCAACAATCCTCGCTCGTTTAGAAACACCTTCCTTGCCAACATTTTACTTCATTTTTTCTTTTCTTTTATTTAGTTTTTAAAACAACTCAAAAACAAATCATCTTTTTCCCAAGACAAGTAAGCCATCAAAGAAATAAATTCCAAGTCAATCTCTGTGGGATCGATAACTTAGCTCACCAAGTTGTATTACTTGTAGACCGCGTATACTTGCACGTAAAAGACTCTTGGCATAACTTGCCCAAAACTATATAATTTACACCTTTTCCCAGCATTACTTTACACATCTCCCTAAAGAGTCTACAAGTTGCTGGGGATTGCAATAGAGTTTATTGTTTTGATTTTTACTTGTCTTTGTTTTAGTTTATGATTATTTTCCTTTTATTATTTATTTTTCTAACATTATTTTTAGTTTCATTTATTTTAGGTACTCATAGGAACATGGAGGATCGGAGAATGAGCACTAGAGACCATATTGGAGCTTACAACTGATGGCATAACCAACAAACTTTCCCATGGTATGATCAAGGAGCTCAAATTTTTGCTTACGATAATGGAATTACGGTTGCAATACAGATGCCATGGCAAAACAGACCTCAACAACAGCCAAGCTACTCGTGCGAAGATCAAGGAGATTTCTATGATGATTATAGCTTTGCTGTTGCCACACACATGTCTTGGCAAAAGAACTTACACTCCATGGAGGCTATGCAACCTAGGATTGATGCTCACTGTCAAGAGATTGAAGAAACAAGCAGAAAAATTGATAATCGCAAAAAATTGATTTTGAACATCTTGAAAAACGTGCCAAGTAATACAGAGGATGCTTAGAAAAAAGGGAAAGAACAATGCCAAGTTGTTGCTCCCTGGAGTGGCAAACAAATCGAGAACAAAACACATGCCAAGTAGTCGTTTATTTGCCAGAAAGAGAAATCAACGCCAGCAGGTGAACCCATAGAAGTAGAGAAAGAAGAGGTAGATGTTGATGATGCCAAACCACTATCTGATGCTGGACCGTTATTCGATTCCAGACAATAGTCAGATGCCAACACCACCGTGACAAAACCAGTCAAGCCACCATTTGCTAACCCGCATCGGTAAGACAAGAAGGTATTATTTTTGACATTTTTAACGCTCTTAAATGTACAAATAAAATTGAATGCCACACAGTTGAGCCAATGTAATCCATTTTGGTTGAGAACCTGGTATTGAATTGCCAAGGAATGAAAGTTGATTCCATAAAACAAAAGTGTGATGGCAAAGTAATTGAGCGATAAAGAATATCAATTATGGTCAGGACTGATGTCATGAAGCAAGGTGTGCTCAAATGGCTTGTTGCTGGAAGGAAAAGTGGATGTCAAATAACTGAGAATGAAGAACCGAAGTAGGAAAATTTTGTCATAACAACAATGCAGAGATGTTGCGGCTCAAAACTGAAGATTTCATGAAGATTCTAGAATAAGATAAGGATGACTATGCCTCGACAACAAAGAGATTCTTCGGTTTTCTAAGGTGGTTGTTTAAAGCCACCATGGTAAAATATTCTCTTTCATTGTGCAATCGAGAATTTGGCATGATCAAAGGCATGGAATTCTTTGGTCTTCTACGTTGGTTATTGAAACAGAAGAATGCCAAAGAGGTTATCCTCTTGGCAGAGGTGCCGCAACATCGCCAATAGGTTTGAATCTTTGTAAATATTAGGTTAGTTGTTTTTCTTTGTTTTTAGGTTTCAGGAGTTTCAGTAGTTTTTCTTTCTTTTAATTTCAATTTTTATTCCTTTGCTGTGTTGAAAGGTTTGATTTGAGTATGTGCAGATTGAGTATGCCAGGTATAATGCCAAGGCATGGACTTGGCATGAAACGATTACAAATCAGGAGATTCAGATGTGTGCAGATTTCTGTGCCAGACACCGTGCCAGGGCAGCAAATTGGCATGAGGAGTTGGCAGAATGAGAAAATCCAATGTGCCAGGAGCAATGCCAGCGTAGAGGCTTGGCATGCGACGAATTGGAATTTTTGAAGAAGAATTTACCCTAGCTTGATTAAATTCGGCCCATTGAAGAGAGAGTTTTTTTTTAATTTTAACCCTAGCCGTCCAATATTTAAGTTGAATTTAAATTCAATTTAAACATCTTAACCTTATATCAATTTAACCTTATCTCATCACTTACAACCTTATCATATAACCCTTATTACTTTAACCTTATCCTAATCACTTTAACCATATCCTCTCACTTTAACCATATTCTATCATTTACAACCTTATCACATCACCCTTATCACTTAACCCCTTATAAAATCAAATCTTTTATTTTCCATCCTTAAAACCAATTAATTCAGCTACTTTAATTAAACCCTATTAACATTTAACTCTTTACTTTTTACCTACCCTAGCCGTTCAAAGAAATAAAATCTCTTTCACTTCTTCCTTTTATCAAGAAAGAAACCAAGATCCATATTTTCTCTTCTTCTTCCTTTGTCCAAACCGTCCAAAGCCTCATCTCGTTAATGTCATGTTTAAGTTAGGAGATGTGGAGGATGAACACAAGGAGTATGCTGACTCCATAATTGCTGCCAACAGAAAGAAGCTGATGGCAGAACTGCACGAGCCTAGCACAACATGGATCGTTTCATCAAAGGAATACCGGACGGTGAAATGAATGGCATTGAAGCCACCAATGCGAGGCTGGATTCATTTCATCATGGAAAATTTGTTGCCTACATCTCACAATGAGACCATCTTAGAAAAACTGCTGATTTTGTTGCACTCCATCATCAAAGGACGCAATATCAACATTGGCAAATTCATCATCGATGAGTCTTATTAATGTGCTGCGAAAGGTAAAGACAATTTATTTTTTCCCTTTGCTTATTTCTAACATTTGCATGCACCATGATGAACCTAGGCTTGAGAAAGATTAAGGCCAGATAATAAAGGAGACAACAATCACGGCTATCATATAAAAAAAATCTCATAGCTTTTGAGCCAAAGGAGAAGGGCAAGGGGAGGCCAAAACTGCCACGCCAAAACCGAAGCCAAAGGTGAATCCAAGCAAAGTGCCAGAGACCATGCCAACCAGTTCGTTGGCAGAGCTGTTCCAAGTTCACCATTGCCTTATTCTCCAAAAGCTGGAGGCAGCTGAAGACCTTAACGCTAAGATGAGGCACTATACAAAGGAAAGGGAAGCTATTATCAAGGAGGTGCTTGTAAAACTATCCCCTGAAGTTGTGCCAACATTCCCAGTTTTCCCTGTTAAGCCCTCTGCCAATGACAATGCCATTCCAGCCGATTCTGCCATTCTAGCCAGTCCGACCGTGCCAGTTAGTCCAGCCAGTTCTGCCAGTTCCGAGTCCAATGCCACAGTTTCTATGACCTTGATGCAAGTTGAATTTGCCAGCGCCGATTCCTCAACTGGACCAGAGAAAACCCCTTCCAAGACACCCAAAGCTAAGCCAGTAACACCGCTAGTTGAACCTGCCAAGAAAAGGAGGACATTGGAGCCTCCACTGCTGCAAAGCCACCCACCAGAATCAAGTGCAAAGCTCTCAATCATGGCAGCTTTGTCAAATAGAAGACCCGAGTAACACGAGGTGGAGTCCTCTTCTACTTAAACTCATTTTCATTCCATTTTATTGCATTCACATGCTCATGCATAATTTTATTTTTCTGTTTTTCTTGGATATATGTGTTGTTTCATGCAGTGAGGATAATGCACATCTTGGGTTTGGGGTGTGCATTTCCTCACATTTATGCCATGCCATGCATTTCACATTTAAATTTTTTCATTTTTTCTTGCCATGCCATGTAGATAGTTGCATACCGAACCATTAAAAAAAAGAAGAATAAAATTTTGCCTCCATTAAATTTTGAAGGATGTTAACATTTTCTAGGCAAGTTTTATTTGATCTAGGTATATGTCCAATGAGGAAATTTTAATCTTTAGTTGTCATGCCATGCTAGCATGATAGTATGCTAGGATTGCTTGTCAATTAATCTCTAGTTTAGGGAATTGAATTTACACTTAAACATGTAATATGTATCTAGTTCCCTAGAAAACTTAGATTGTTTGAAACTTTGCTCAGTTTTGAAAGAAAAAAAAGAAGAAAGAATGCCAGGGTAAAAGAAAATAAGGCAGAAATGTTATGCTAACGCAATGAAATGAACTTCCCTCTACCTAGGGATAATAAGTACTTAGGGCTTCTTGGTTTGCTCCCTCTTAGTTCTTAAGTCCAAAACTCTAGAGTATGAGTTGAAGAGAAAGCCTAGTGATGTCTGGATTAAGGTGGGAATTCGTGGTATGCTTCCTCTTATAACTCACGCTAAACAGAGTCACAGAGCAAGCTTAAGATAATGCCAGAGACCCTCGGCAAAGAAGAAAAAAAATAAAATGGAAATAAGAATCTGAGTTTAGGAAGTAAAATTGGCTAAGGGGGTGAAAGGATACTTGATGCATATTACCCACACGACATACACTCTTCATGAGCTTAGACTAGAGTTATATTGTTGCGTCTTGAATTAATGTCTTCTTGGCATAATTACACTGAGATACTGAGGAAAGAAATAGAGCCAAATTCTGCTTACCAGCATCTATTGGAATAACCAACCATTTTTTTTGAGGTAACCTTTTCACAATTTTTAATTTTTCTTTCTTTGCATTACTTGAGGACAAGCAATGAGTTAGGTTTGTGGGGTGTTACCTCTTCAAAAGTACTTTTTAATGACAATTTTACACTCTTGCTTGTTTTCAGGTACATTTAGTTGCATTAGGTTGCTACAATCAAGCATTTGCATAAGGAGTTTAGTTTTTTTTGTCTATGCCAGGGTGAAGGGTTGTTTTGTGGTTATTTTGCAGGTTTGGCATAGGATTTGGCGCAGGAAAGCAACACAGTTAGGATTTCCAGTTAAGAATGCCAAGTGCTATTGGCACAAAAGGACCAGACGATGCCAAGCATTTGTTGGCAGAGAGATACATTTGATACCATGCCAAGAGATGACGAACCCCCGAAAAAAAATAGAAAAGGATCGGGCTTCTAAAAGATCATAAAAGGATCAACTTCCAAAAAAATAACGGATAAGGTGGTGCCAAGTGATGTTGGCAAAGTTCTGCCAAGCTTGAAAGCCAAGGCCACATCGACGTGATGACGCCAGCCCTAGCCTGATAAGCTATCACACCAAGATGATAAGATATTAAAATGATCGGATAGAACTCTATCTCTTATCCCTTGATCATTTCAAATTCAAATGCAAAGGCTTATCTCATCCTTTCCCATACACACCTATATAAAGACCAACTGATCAAGCAATTGGGGGCAGAAAAGTGAAGACTTAGAGTGATCGGAGTGAGGTGTTGAAGTGACCGACGAGTGATGGTCGGCTGCACCGAGGAAGGGTGGTTCAACCTCTTGGCCGAGAGTCTGGCGTGGAGGCCTGCATCGAGAGACCCCTCTGCCTATTCCCTTGGCACAAGTTGTTTATCTTTAGTTTTTTTATGATGATGTTTTTGAAAATGATTTTGGTTATGTTGGTTAATCCCCTCACCATGAACTAATTTTCATAGTTGATGGGGGGTTTTTGGGTTGAATATTGGCTTTATGCTTTAGTTTGTAACGCCCCGGTTTTGGGCTTAGAAGTTTTGGGCGTTGACCGGTTTGGTCAAAGTGCTGTTCGAATCTAAAGAGGTGAAATTAGGAAAGCCTAGTTCGGGTTGCATTAAAAATATGGAAAAATGTTCTAAAAATCATCTTTTAATATAATTAAGTGAACTGTGAAATCAATTTTGAAAAATGGGTTTTGGAAGAGTGACATTTTGGCTAGTGACCAAAATGTAATTTTTGAAAGTTTTGTGACTGTTTTATAAAGAGTTGAAACTTTGAATCTTTAAGGAGCTATTATTCCAAAAGTAGTTTCTCCAGATTTTTCTAAGATATTTTGAGATTTATTCTGATTTTAAAACATATCAAAAGTGGAGGGAAAGGCCATTTGGCTATTTTCTTAACTAACTTCTCTATTTTCTTTCTCTCATTTTCTCTCAATCCAAACACTTGTTTTCCAGAGAGTTGTTTCTGATTTTCTCACTTAAAATCCTCCTTTCAACATTCTTTTGATTCCTAATCAACATATCTTCAAAACCTCATCATTTGCTAGTTGATTCAACAAGGTTTTTGATTCCAAAAAGTGGAGAAACACAAGTTTGGAGGTAAGAACGTCCTTCTCCTCTAAACTATCAGTTCTTTACTGAAATTCCCAAGTTCTCAACTCTTAATTGAAGTTTTATTAAAGGATTTTAAGTGGTGAAATGGATCTTGGCTTATAATGCAAGATTTGGTGATTTTTTGATGATTTTCGTTAGATATGATTAATCTGTGATTTGAGGTGTGTTTTTGATGTTAAATGAACTCTAAATTGATAAGGAAATGAGTTTTGATTAATGCAATCCCGGATAGGTTGTGTTTCCTAAGTTTAGCTTGTGATTCTTGGATGTTTTTGTGGTGATCTTGTGGATCTGATGTTGCTGGAGGTATAAGGATGTTTATAGGTTGTTTTTAGATGTTAAATGGTGTTAATGGATGTTAGGTTTTGCTGGTTTATGGCTGGGCTTTGTTGAGAAGTGGTTTTGATGCAATTTCGGTTGTGTTTGGTGGCCGAAATTGGAGTGTGAATGAGAGCAGCGAGTTTGAGTGCTTTCATTGAAGCTTTTGATGCATGATGATGCATTAAATCTCTGCTTTAATGTGTTTAATCAGGGGAGGCATCTTTGGATCCAAGAGTTGTTGATCCGAAGGCTTGAATTGGTGCTTCGGCAAGAGGCGAAGTGGAATCGGTGAGTGAAATTGGGTTTTCGGCTTTGAAACCAATGTCTTGGGAGCTTAGTTTAAGTCTAAACAACTTTGCTAAGCTCGAGTGTAAGTTTTCGGAAATTCTCTCTAGTGGTGGCCATGATTTTGTTGTGATGCAATGTGGTTATTTGCATGTTTTGATTACTGTTTTGAAAGCATGATTTAGCATGGTATTTGCTGTTTTGATAAGCCATATGTTAAAGGAAGCTCAAGGTAAGAGTTCCTTGTTTTTGAACATTGATAAAATGTGGTTTGATGCTTTTAAGTGCATGATGAATATGGCTTGGTTTAATGCTTTAAAACAGTGGATTAATTGATGAAAATGATGTATATTGGCAAGTGATGTTTTGAAAAGGTTAAGGTCACTAAGGTGGTTAAAAGTCCTTGAGTGAGCCTTGTTTACTTAAGAACATCAAGGTGGTTAAAAGTCCTTGGATGGTTCTTGTTACGGACACAAAGGTGGTTAAAAGTCCTTGTGTGGTCCATTCTATGGTGTTTAAAAGTCCATAGGCCAAGGTGTTTAAAAGTCCTTGGGGTTCAAGGTGTTTAAAAGTCCTTGAGGTAATTTAATTCATGGTGTTTAAAAGTCCATGGCCAAGGTGTTTAAAAGTCCTTGGGATCAAGGTGTTTAAAAGTCCTTGATGTGATACATTCTATGGTGTTTAAAAGTCCATAGGCCAAGGTGTTTAAAAGTCCTTGGGGCCAAGGTGTTTAAAAGTCCTTGGGGTGAAAGTTGATGAACTTGTTTTCAAAGAAATGAAATGTATCACTTGTGGCCAATATGACATGTAATGAAATGAAGCATGAGATGCTTGTTTTAAGAATGCTTTAGAGCATGTGTAAATGATGATTTGAAGCATGTTTTATAAGTGTTTTATAAATGCATTATTGGATGGTTTTATTGAGCATTCCTCACTAAGCTTTTGCTTACGCTCTCTTCCGTTTTCTTAATTCAATAATGCAGAACAATAGGGTACTTGAGGGCAGCAAGGAGGGCAAGCATCCAAGTGGAAACAAAGCTCTAAGTATGGAAGGTTTTCTAAGTACATTTTAGCTTTTGGTAATTTGGCAATGGGGGACCAATGTATATGTTTTGGGAGATGTTTTGAACTCCCTAAGTATGTTGAATGTTGTTGAGAATGCTGGTTTTGTGGTTGGCCTTCTTATGCTTGAATTGGAAGTTTATGCTTGAATGGCTTACTTGTGTAGGAAGCATGCCTATAGATTTGGGGCTTTTCATATATGTGGATGTTTTGATGAATTGTTGATGCAAGTATGTCTCATATATGTTGAATTGCATGTTGGCAAAGTTTGGTGGCATTTGGAGCATGATTGGTTGGTCAATTGCATGTTTAAGTATGCATTTTTAGGCAATCTGTGCAGGGTGTTTCGGAACAGCACCTACCGTTTCGGAACGGGTGCCTTATTTGTGCCCAGGCGTCCGAAACGGGAGGGGCCGTTCCGAAACGGAAAGGCCACTGCCAGACCCCCGTTTCGGTACGCGTTGCGGAACGGCCCCGAGTTTCGAAACGGGCTATGCCTGTTTCGGAACGGGTGACCGTTGGGGGCTGACATTGGCAGTTATATGTTTTGGAATGTTTGCGTTTTGGTCCTGAAACTTGTTTGTGCAATTGTATGAGTTTGGGAAATCCTTTTGAGCTGAAATTTTACAGAGAAGCATGAAACATGATTAATTTCAAGATGGTAACTTCAATTTGGGTTAAGTCCTTATAATTATCAGAATTTACAATTTGGTCCCTAAAGTTGTAAATTGTTCAATTAAGTCCCTGTTTGATCTCTGATGTTTGTGATCTTTTGGTATGATGTTTGTGTGATCACAATTAGGTCTAAAGTGCATCTAGACAAGTTTAAAAAGAAAAAAAGGGTCGTTAATCAAGGTTGACTTTCGGGTTGACTTTGGTTTTCCCCGTGTGACTTTCTTAATTCGGGTCAACCGTCTAGGCCGGGTTAAGGGGGTTACATTTGGTGGTATCAGAGCTGAGTTCTCGAGTAATTGGGAATGTATGTATGCATGATTGAAGTATGTATGCCTTGTATGCTTGTTCAGTGAAAGCATGTTTAATGGCTTGTGATTTGGATGCAATTGAAGTGTGTGCTGTGATGTAGCATGTTGTGGGTACCCATTGCCAAATCAAAGCTAAAGGAAAGATGTTGTTTTGAAATGAAATTGAGCTTGAATACTTGGATTGCTTACCTTGCTGGGCCTGACTTTGTTTTATTTGTGTTGTGATTGCATGGTAAAAGTATGGCACCACGTAGAGAGTTACGAGGTAATGTGCGAGCTACGGCTCCTAATGAGAACGAGAATGAGGAAAACACGGGTAGTGCGGTGTTACCTCCTCCTCCACCTGGTGGTGGTGGTGCTGGGGCTGAGGAAGCTGGAGCTGCAGCTGGCGCTGGAGCTACTGGACCTAGGGCTGGTCAGGGGCAAGCTATGCCTGATATGACGATGTTAGTGCAAGCTATTGCTGGTGCTTTTCAAGCAGCAGTAGCTGGGGCTCGTGGAGCGGGGCATCAGGAAGATGCTGGTGTCAGACTACCTTTGGAGCGTTTGCGCAGTCTTGGTGGGACTGAGTTCAGGGGTATGTCTGCTGAGAGTTCTGAAGCTTGGCTAGAGAGTACCAAGCGAATCTTGGGCCAGATGAGTTGCACTGATGTGCAAAAGCTGGGTTGTGTTGTGTCCTTGCTGCAGAAGGATGCGTATACGTGGTGGACAACCACTGTTGCTAGGATGGCAGAAGCTGATGTGACTTGGACATTCTTTCAGAATGTGTTCAAGCGGAGATATCTGGGTGTAAGATATCTAGATGAGAAAAAGCGTGAATTCATGTCTCTTACCCAAGGGAGCATGAGTGTGGCTGAGTATGAGGTGCAGTTTGTGCGACTCAGTCAGTATGCACCGGAGCTGGTACCTGATGAGCGGGCAAGGTGCGAGAGGTTCCGTTATGGTCTTGTGATGGAAGTGAAGATGTATGTGCTGGCCACTGAATATGATGATTTTGACGTGTTGGTGGGTCGAGCCAAGGATATAGAGATGAACTTGGGTTTATCTGTGAGAGGTGCTGGAGCAAGTGCTGGGAAGCGATCAACTGAGTTTAGTTCCGGAGGTGGACGGAACAAGAGGGGACGTGATCAGAAGTATCAGCCCTCAGCCAAGAGAGGTGGTGGTGCACCTGTTAGGGGTGGCAGTGCTGGAGCTGATCCTAGTGCTTGTTGGATCTGTGGTTCCCGTGGTCACCTGAAGCGTGACTGTCCTCGTGCTGAGAGAGTGGTGCAAGCTCCTGTTGCGGCTGCTGGTAACGGGTGCTGGAGTTGTGGTTCTGCAGACCACTTGAGGCGAGATTGTCCTAGGTTGGCTGGTGATCAGGTGCGTGCTCCTGTTGTTGCTGCACCGCAGAGAGGTCGTGGGCGCGGCCGTGGTAATTTCCAGAGGAGAGAGGAAGGTGGTCGCGGAGTGGCCCATGTTGTGGCTATTCAGCCTGAGGGTGGAGGCCAAGCGAGGGTGTATGCTCAGCGAGAGGGCAGGAATGATGCGGATGTGATTGCAGGTACCTTTACTTTGAAATCCTTGTCATTGCTTTCTTTGATTGATTCTGGATCTACGCATTCATACATTTTGCGTGAGCATGCTGAACTGCTTGGTTTGCCTGTTGAGTCTTTGGATGTTGGTGTTCGAGTCACTAGTTCTTTTGGTGAGACTGTTGTGACTAGGAAGCTTTATAGAAGGTGTCCCTTGGTTGTTCAAGAGCATGTTTTCCATGTTGATCTTATGGAGTTGCCCTTCTATGGTTTCGATGTGATCCTTGGTATGGATTGGCTTGCTGAGCATCGTGCTGTTGTGGATTGTGAGAACAAGCGGGTTTCGCTTAAGCTTGCGGATGATTATGAGGTTGTTGTGGTTGGTGAGAATGTGAAGTTTCTTGCCAATGTGGTGTCTACCTTGGAGGCGAGCAGGATGCTGAGGCAAGGTTGCGAAGCTTATCTAGCTTTTGTGATGAATCCTAGCTCTAAAGAGTTGAGGGTGCAAGATATCAGAGTTGTGAAGGAGTTTCCTGGTGTTTTTCCTGAGGAGTTGCCTGGTTTACCTCCTAACCGCGAGGTGGAGTTTGGAATTGAGCTGTATGAGAATACAACTCCTGTGTCCATTACTCCCTATAGAATGGCACCTAAGGAGCTGAAGGAGCTGAAGACGCAGTTGCAAGAGTTGCTTGATCGTGGTTTCATCCGGCCGAGTGTGTCACCTTGGGGAGCACCGGTCTTGTTAGTGAAGAAGAAGGATGGCACTATGAGAATGTGCATTGATTACCGTCAGCTGAATAAGTTGACTATCAAGAATCGGTATCCTTTGCCGAGGATTGATGATCTTTTTGATCAATTTCGGGGAGCTGCTGTGTTCTCTAAGATTGACTTGAGGTCAGGGTATTATCAGTTGAAGGTGAAGGATGAGGATGTGCCTAAGACAGCTTTCAGGACAAGGTATGGGCATTATGAGTTCCTTGTGATGCCGTTTGGGTTGACAAATGCTCCTGTTGCTTTCATGGACATGATGAATCGTGTGTTTCATGAATACCTGGACAAGTTTGTTGTGGTGTTCATTGATGATATCCTTGTGTACTCGCGTACTGAGGAGGAGCATGAAGAGCATTTGAGGATTGTTTTGCAAGCTTTGTTGGAGAATCAGCTTTATGCTAAGCTGAGCAAGTGTGAGTTCTGGTTAAGGGAGGTGGTTTTTCTTGGGCATGTGGTTTCAGCTGAGGGGATTCGTGTTGATCCTCAGAAGATTGAGGCGGTGATGGATTGGAAAGTTCCTAAGTCTGTTCATGAGATTCGTAGTTTCCTTGGTTTGGCGGGATACTACCGAAGGTTTGTGGATGGTTTTTCCAAGATTGCTGCTCCTTTGACGAAGCTGTTGCAAAAAGATGTTAAGTATGAGTGGACGGAAGCGAGACAGCAGGCTTTTGAGAAGCTTAAGGCGGCTTTGACGCAAGCTCCTATCTTGATTCAGCCTGAATCAGGGAAAGAGTTTGTGGTTTACAGTGATGCATCCTATGTTGGTTTGGGGTGTGTGTTGATGCAGGAGGGTAAGGTGGTGGCTTATGCATCGCGGCAGTTGAAAGTGCATGAGCGCAATTACCCTACGCATGATATTGAGCTGGCTGCAGTGGTTTTTGCTCTGAAGATCTGGAGACATTATCTGTATGGTGAGAAGTGTACTGTGTACACAGATCACAAGAGTTTGAGGTATCTGATGTCTCAGAAGGAGTTGAATCTTAGGCAGCGGCGTTGGTTGGAGTTGCTCAAGGATTATGATCTGACGATTGAGTATCATCCTGGAAAAGCTAATGTTGTTGCGGATGCCTTGAGTAGGAAGGTAGCTGTTGAGCTGAGAGCTATGTTTGCTAGCTTGAGCATATCGCGAGATGGTGGTCTTGTGGCTGAGTTACAAGTGAAGCCGTCTATGGTTCAGTTGATCAAGGATAAGCAGTTGTTGGATGATTCCTTGGTGTCTCATGTTCAGGATATCGCGGAGGGTAGACCTTCGGATTTCTGTTTCAATGATGATGGTGTGTTGTGTTTTGGGAGTCGGATAGTAGTGTCTGCTGATGGTGAGTTGAGGCGTGCTATTCTGACTGAAGGTCATAGTAGTCCTTTTGCTATGCACCCTGGTAGTACTAAGATGTACCGAGATCTTCGTGATGAGTACTATTGGGTGGGGTTGAAGAAGGATGTTGCAGAGTTTGTTAGCAAGTGTTTGGTGTGTCAGCGAGTTAAGGCTGAGCATCAGTTTCCTTCAGGGTTGTTGCAACCGTTGAAAATCCCTGAATGGAAGTGGGAAAGGGTTACCATGGATTTTGTATCTGGTTTACCTTTGTCTCCATCGAAGAAGAATTCGGTCTGGGTGATTGTGGATCGCCTGACGAAGTGTGCGCATTTCTTGCCTGTGCATACTACGTTTTCTTTGGATAGGTTGGCAGAGCTGTACATTGCTGAGATTGTGCGGCTGCATGGTGTGCCTAAGTCGATTGTGTCGGATAGGGATCCGAGGTTCACATCGCGGTTCTGGCAGTGTTTGCATCAAGCTCTGGGTACAAGGTTGCATTTCAGTACATCCTATCATCCTCAGTCGGATGGTCAGTCTGAGCGAGTTATCCAGATTTTGGAGGATATATTGAGGTGCTGCGTGATTGAGTTCCAAGGTTCTTGGGAGAAGCATCTGCCTTTGGTTGAGTTTGCTTATAACAACAGTTATCAGGCAAGTATACAGATGGCACCTTATGAGGCTTTGTACGGGAGGAAGTGTAGGACTCCTCTTTGTTGGGCTGAAACTGGTCAAAAGTTGGTTTCGATGCCGGCTTTGTTGAAAGGGACCACAGAGAAGGTAAAGCTCATTTGTGAGCGGTTGAAGGCTGCTTCTGATCGGCAGAAGTCTTACGCGGATTTGAAGCGTAAGGAGATAGAGTATGCGGTGGGTGACCGTGTGTTCTTGAAGGTTTCGCCTTGGAAGAAGGTGATGCGGTTTGGCCGAAAGGGTAAGTTGAGCCCTAGGTACATTGGACCATATGAGGTGGTTGAGCGTGTGGGTCCTGTTGCGTATCGGTTGAGGTTACCACAGGAGTTGGAGAAGATTCATGATGTGTTCCATGTCTCTATGCTCCGGAGGTATAGATCTGATCCTTCGCATGTGATGCCTGTGGAGGAAGTGGTTTTGAATCCGGATTTGACCTATGATGAGGAACCGGTGAAGGTTCTGGATTCGGATAGCAAGGTTCTTCGTGGCAAGACCATTGAGTTGGTGAAGGTGCTGTGGAAGCATCGCGGTGTTGAGGAAGCCACGTGGGAGCGGAAGGAAGACATGCTGAAGCAGTTTCCTTATCTCTTTCCTTCAGGTAAATTTCGAGGACGAAATTTCTTAAGGGGGGGAGAGTTGTAACGCCCCGGTTTTGGGCTTAGAAGTTTTGGGCGTTGACCGGTTTGGTCAAAGTGCTGTTCGAATCTAAAGAGGTGAAATTAGGAAAGCCTAGTTCGGGTTGCATTAAAAATATGGAAAAATGTTCTAAAATCATCTTTTAATATAATTAAGTGAACTGTGAAATCAATTTTGAAAAATGGGTTTTGGAAGAGTGACATTTTGGCTAGTGACCAAAATGTAATTTTTGAAAGTTTTGTGACTGTTTTATAAAGAGTTGAAACTTTGAATCTTTAAGGAGCTATTATTCCAAAAGTAGTTTCTCCAGATTTTTCTAAGATATTTTGAGATTTATTCTGATTTTAAAACATATCAAAAGTGGAGGGAAAGGCCATTTGGCTATTTTCTTAACTAACTTCTCTATTTTCTTTCTCTCATTTTCTCTCAATCCAAACACTTGTTTTCCAGAGAGTTGTTTCTGATTTTCTCACTTAAAATCCTCCTTTCAACATTCTTTTGATTCCTAATCAACATATCTTCAAAACCTCATCATTTGCTAGTTGATTCAACAAGGTTTTTGATTCCAAAAAGTGGAGAAACACAAGTTTGGAGGTAAGAACGTCCTTCTCCTCTAAACTATCAGTTCTTTACTGAAATTCCCAAGTTCTCAACTCTTAATTGAAGTTTTATTAAAGGATTTTAAGTGGTGAAATGGATCTTGGCTTATAATGCAAGATTTGGTGATTTTTTGATGATTTTCGTTAGATATGATTAATCTGTGATTTGAGGTGTGTTTTTTATGTTAAATGAACTCTAAATTGATAAGGAAATGGGTTTTGATTAATGCAATCCCGGATAGGTTGTGTTTCCTAAGTTTAGCTTGTGATTCTTGGATGTTTTTGTGGTGATCTTGTGGATCTGATGTTGCTGGAGGTATAAGGATGTTTATAGGTTGTTTTTAGATGTTAAATGGTGTTAATGGATGTTAGGTTTTGCTGGTTTATGGCTGGGCTTTGTTGAGAAGTGGTTTTGATGCAATTTCGGTTGTGTTTGGTGGCCGAAATTGGAGTGTGAATGAGAGCAGCGAGTTTGAGTGCTTTCATTGAAGCTTTTGATGCATGATGATGCATTAAATCTCTGCTTTAATGTGTTTAATCAGGGGAGGCATCTTTGGATCCAAGAGTTGTTGATCCGAAGGCTTGAATTGGTGCTTCGGCAAGAGGCGAAGTGGAATCGGTGAGTGAAATTGGGTTTTCGGCTTTGAAACCAATGTCTTGGGAGCTTAGTTTAAGTCTAAACAACTTTGCTAAGCTCGAGTGTAAGTTTTCGGAAATTCTCTCTAGTGGTGGCCATGATTTTGTTGTGATGCAATGTGGTTATTTGCATGTTTTGATTACTGTTTTGAAAGCATGATTTAGCATGGTATTTGCTGTTTTGATAAGCCATATGTTAAAGGAAGCTCAAGGTAAGAGTTCCTTGTTTTTGAACATTGATAAAATGTGGTTTGATGCTTTTAAGTGCATGATGAATATGGCTTGGTTTAATGCTTTAAAACAGTGGATTAATTGATGAAAATGATGTATATTGGCAAGTGATGTTTTGAAAAGGTTAAGGTCACTAAGGTGGTTAAAAGTCCTTGAGTGAGCCTTGTTTACTTAAGAACATCAAGGTGGTTAAAAGTCCTTGGATGGTTCTTGTTACGGACACAAAGGTGGTTAAAAGTCCTTGTGTGGTCCATTCTATGGTGTTTAAAAGTCCATAGGCCAAGGTGTTTAAAAGTCCTTGGGGTTCAAGGTGTTTAAAAGTCCTTGAGGTAATTTAATTCATGGTGTTTAAAAGTCCATGGCCAAGGTGTTTAAAAGTCCTTGGGATCAAGGTGTTTAAAAGTCCTTGATGTGATACATTCTATGGTGTTTAAAAGTCCATAGGCCAAGGTGTTTAAAAGTCCTTGGGGCCAAGGTGTTTAAAAGTCCTTGGGGTGAAAGTTGATGAACTTGTTTTCAAAGAAATGAAATGTATCACTTGTGGCCAATATGACATGTAATGAAATGAAGCATGAGATGCTTGTTTTAAGAATGCTTTAGAGCATGTGTAAATGATGATTTGAAGCATGTTTTATAAGTGTTTTATAAATGCATTATTGGATGGTTTTATTGAGCATTCCTCACTAAGCTTTTGCTTACGCTCTCTTCCGTTTTCTTAATTCAATAATGCAGAACAATAGGGTACTTGAGGGCAGCAAGGAGGGCAAGCATCCAAGTGGAAACAAAGCTCTAAGTATGGAAGGTTTTCTAAGTACATTTTAGCTTTTGGTAATTTGGCAATGGGGGACCAATGTATATGTTTTGGGAGATGTTTTGAACTCCCTAAGTATGTTGAATGTTGTTGAGAATGCTGGTTTTGTGGTTGGCCTTCTTATGCTTGAATTGGAAGTTTATGCTTGAATGGCTTACTTGTGTAGGAAGCATGCCTATAGATTTGGGGCTTTTCATATATGTGGATGTTTTGATGAATTGTTGATGCAAGTATGTCTCATATATGTTGAATTGCATGTTGGCAAAGTTTGGTGGCATTTGGAGCATGATTGGTTGGTCAATTGCATGTTTAAGTATGCATTTTTAGGCAATCTGTGCAGGGTGTTTCGGAACAGCACCTACCGTTTCGGAACGGGTGCCTTATTTGTGCCCAGGCGTCCGAAACGGGAGGGGCCGTTCCGAAACGGAAAGGCCACTGCCAGACCCCCGTTTCGGTACGCGTTGAGGAACGGCCCCGAGTTTCGAAACGGGCTATGCCTGTTTCGGAACGGGTGACCGTTGGGGGCTGACATTGGCAGTTATATGTTTTGGAATGTTTGCGTTTTGGTCCTGAAACTTGTTTGTGCAATTGTATGAGTTTGGGAAGTCCTTTTGAGCTGAAATTTTACAGAGAAGCATGAAACATGATTAATTTCAAGATGGTAACTTCAATTTGGGTTAAGTCCTTATAATTATCAGAATTTACAATTTGGTCCCTAAAGTTGTAAATTGTTCAATTAAGTCCCTGTTTGATCTCTGATGTTTGTGATCTTTTGGTATGATGTTTGTGTGATCACAATTAGGTCTAAAGTGCATCTAGACAAGTTTAAAAAGAAAAAAAAAGGGTCGTTAATCAAGGTTGACTTTCGGGTTGACTTTGGTTTTCCCCGTGTGACTTTCTTAATTCGGGTCAACCGTCTAGGCCGGGTTAAGGGGGTTACATAGTTCCTTTATAATAATTCTGTTTTTGGAAAAAATTCTATGTGGCATACTCTAATTTTTTCCTAAACATTCTGTCAAGCGAGAGCTGGCACAGTACACCTATTGCCTTCGAATATCTTAACAGATTTGGGTTGGCGACGATTAAGTTGTTGAATGTTTGGGAGAGAAGCTTCGAGAGAAGTAGTTCAAGTAGATGAACTTACTTCGGAAGTAAAATCTACCCCATCGGAGTATAGATTGGTTTTAATCAAATTGGTTTAAGAAAAACATACACTATAGAGATATAAGAGTTTTTACTTGGCCAATTTAGGGCAATGACCATCGAGAGAGGCTTTACTAATGTTGAATCTTCTCGGTAAACAATGCCAAGACAGTTTTTCCAATAAAGGCTGGCTTGTGCCATGTTGAATCTAGGCATTCCCTGCCAACTGTCATCACTCGTTTAGAAACACATTCCTTGTCAACATTTTACTTCAGATTTTCTTTTCTTTTCTTTTCTTTAGTTTCTAAAACAACTAAAAAACAAATCATCTTTTTTCCAAGACAAGTAAACCATCAAAGCAATCAAATTCCAAGTTAATCTCTATAGGATCGATAACTCAGCTCACCAAGCTGTATTCCTTGCAGACCATGTATACTTGCATGCAAAAGACACTTGGCATAACTTGCCCAAAACTATATAATTTACATCTTTTGCCAACATTATTTTACACATCTTCCTAAAGAGTCTACATTCACCCATTCCTCCAAGATACCTCCATCAAAAAACTTTTGGTTAAATTGAACAGACGGGCCAACCATCTTCCAGTTCTTTTAGTAAAACGTAACATGGAGCCCGTCGATTCCAGGGGATTTCAAAGGGTCCATGCCAAAAACAACCCCACAAACCTCATCCATAGTATTATCTGCAATTAAACTCTGAAACTCAGCGTCTTCAAATAGATGAAATGCTCTTTTGATATCAGAAACACATGGTTGCCTCTATTCACTCATGAAAAGATCTCTATAAAATCGCACAACATGGTCCTTGCACCATTTACCATCATGAAGGCGCAACATATGAACCGTGTTCCTCTCCTGTCGTATCATCGTAGCCATATGGAAAAAGAAGTATTCATGTCCCCCTTCTCAATCCAATTATTCCGAGCCTTTTGGTGCCAATGGCTCTCTTCTTGGGTAAGAACCAAATCCAGCTCTTTTTTCAATTAAACCTCAAGATCCTCAAGATAAAGATTGGAAACTCTCTCAAGAGCCTTTTCAATGCCTCTGATACGGGCAAGGAGAGACGATTTTCAACAACCAATAAGGCAAAAAGTACCCATACTCCACGCACGACTATTAGTTTGAATCCTCTGAATATTATTGAAAAAGAATCACCATCAAACCACACATTCTTCAAAAGATTAAGGAAGTCCGGATGATCATTCCAAGCGGCAATGTAACGATAAGAATGGTTACCGTTGAATTAAACACGGCCACAAATATCAAGGAACCCCGCTTCCAAGTAAATTGGGGACCGCAGACGCGCCAATAATATGGGTTCCATCAAAGCATTTATGTCTGGATTTTGCTTCTTAACAAACAACTTAAAATATCTATTAAAACCAGGGTCAAGGGCACCCTAAACGTTCCATAAAAATATTCTAACCATTAAAAATATAAGAAAAGTAGAGCTACAGGGTTAAACCTGCATATCAGACATGCCCAGCTGCTCAAAAGCCGAATTCACTCTCCATTGTAACTGCCCCACCTCTCCAACAGGAGGAGCTTGCATTTGAGCTTGTCGCACTACCCCAGCATCTTTCGCCATATCCAACTCTAAAATCAAAGTTGTCAATTTTGTTGCTAGAACCGGGTAGGTTGGTCCTCGCTCATCACGTTTTTTAGCTTTGAGACCAGGGCATTGCACACCTTTAACCCCTATACTATTCTTGGATAACCCCTTGCTACTAGAACCACGTACGGACTTCGGCAAAATCAGGCCATTCTTTTCACGGAGAACATGCCTCTCCTCAGTATCAACCACCTGCACCACAATGTGATTATTTTTATTCAAAGTAGATTTTGGCAAGGAAATCGTACCCCGTGATGCAACAGGGATATTAACGGAACCATGGTTTGCCTTCGCGACTGCCTCAGACCCCATCGAGGGATTCCTCGTAACATTGTCTTGCATCACGACTCTTGGAGTCCATGATTGCATGTTTTCCTGCACAGTTGTCTTATCGTTTTTGTGATCAGTAACTCCCCTCTCCCACTTGACTCGGCTCGAACCGGCTCTACCGATTTAGCCTTAGCAACAATGGAAACAGGTGGTACCACTACCTCAGACACACCTATGACCATTAGCACGACACTATTTTCATTGTCAGACTCATGCACATTCTCAAGGGCTGTAAAACGGGAGCCTCTTCTCCTAGAGCCACTATGCTCTGCACCCTTCTTACCAGTAGCTTTCCTGGTAACATTGTTCTTCCTCTTTCGATTAACTACTTGCATCCATGATCCATATTTCTCCTTGGGATCCCTGTCCATATTTGTACTTGCATTTGTTTCCCTAGTAACCGTATGTAGGGCACATATCTCTTTAGAGTGACCATATTTAACATAAGTATAACAGATAGACGACAAACCTTCATATTCAATGTCTTTCTGTTGTCTGTCAATAACAATTCCATAAACTAATGGTTTGTTGAGGTCCACAATAACCACGAGACAAGCAAACCTTCCTCGTTTACCTTTCGTTGTGTTATAATCCACACAGATGACCTTTCCTATAGAGGTGACAATATAACAAAAAATACTCTTAGTATAATAACAGTGTGGAAGTTTCGGTAAACAAACCCAAACCATAATTTTGGATGGATGCTTCGCAGACGTTGAGAATCGTCTGCTCCATGGTTGGACGATTAGATAACTACCATATATGACCCATAGACCCCCTAAAAGCACATTGCAGAAATCCTTCTCATTCACAAATTTAACGAGGTAATACTCGTTATTAAGATCAATTAAGCTCATTTCTCCTACCAGATTCCAAAGCAGTTGGACTCTGTTAAGGAGTGCCCTGTAACCGATAGTCTTACCCAGTAAACGGATGATGACAGAGTTGGCCAATTTTGCATCAATCGCATCGTGAACTCTATCCAAAAATCAAATTTCTGGTAAAGTTTCATCACCCTTGGAATCACATCGCCCTCCTTAACCTTGACATCCAATTCACTTAATGATTGCCCCTGCCTAATACCATTGTTGGTATTTCCTAAAAAAGTATCTCGAAACGAAGGCTTTACTTGAGAACCTCTTAGAGCGTCTCTAGACCCAGGCACGATCTCATCCTGATTAACATCGATTGAAACACCATTACTCACTGGAGGTGTGTCCGAGACATCACCCATGCATGTATCTCCCCCAGCAACAGAATCTATTCCATCAACGATCTCAGACGCAGTCAAACTATGAGTACCTAGGCTTCTTTTGACCGCGTGATGAATCTCTTCTGGAATATTTTACTTAAATACAATTATATTTCAAACTATGTCCTAATTTAGGAAGTCACATTCATAACTTTCCTGTGAAACTAAAATTGATTTTGATATAACAATTTAACTTTTGGACTAAATTGTAAAATAATAAATTTTAAGTATTTTTCAAATACTCACATTTTGACAAGCCATTTTAAACCAAACAATATTTCAAGTCAAAACGTACTTAAAGGTTCAAATTTCACTAAGTGTTTTCAAGCCAAACTTCAACAAAACGCCCAGGCGTATTGATACCCTTATGCGTATCAATGCGGTTTTTCAACACTAGAATTTTAATCGTTCATAGCGTACCGATACGTTCTGTGCCCGTATCGATACGATATTCATCTGGGCAAGACTTTAAGCTATAGCGTATCGATACGCATTGGAACTGTATCGATACTGTTTTCTTATTAAAATATCATTTTGCTATAGCGTACTAATACGACACGTCACTGTATCGATACGATATGCTGACCTTTGCAAAATCCTTGCATTTATTTTTCGAGCGTTGGCTTGTCAGTTAGTTGGTATCCTTAATTTTAAATGACCGTTGAACTGTACCGATACGCTAAGGAAGCGTACCGATACACTTTTTATTAAAACAAACTCAGGATTCCAGTGAGCAAAATTCGTATCGATACGCCTATCCGTATCGATACACCCTTAATATCGTATCGATACGCCCTATTTTTTAGTCACAACGACTCTTTTTATTTGAGATAGGTACCGATGCGCACACGAGCCGTACCGATACGGTAGGTTGTTGAGCAGCATTTATTGCGGGAAATTGCAGTCCAACGACTCTATTGATGATCTCAACCACCCAAACGGCTAGAAATCAATACAAGGGTATAAAAAACAAGTCTCAAATGCTTCAGCAACAACTACTAAACCTACAAGCAACATCAAAGCACTCAAATCCAAACTTTGTTCTTTAAAGTCAAATCTTTATACCCAACTCCTTTATGTTCTTCATTGTAATTCTTATTGTGAGTTTGGGGAGTGTGTGATTGTAATTGGGTAAACATCATTCTTAGAGAGGAATTTGTAAAGTTTACCAAAACTTTTCTTTGTAAAAGTGAGTGGATTAAGCTTTGGGTAGAAAGCTTAATCAAATTGTGAGGTTTCCTCCTCATCCAAGAAAAAGGGGAAGAATTCAATTAGTGGATTGATTGAAAATCCTTAGTGGGAGCTAAGGTAGTGGATGTAGAGTTCATTGGAGAACTTGAACCACTCTAATTGCCTTGTGTCCAAAAATTTATTCTTCCAATTTCCACCCTTAAATTTTTTTCCGCCAATTCACCCCCTCTTGGCCATTTGCAATTGTTTGATCAACTCAACAATTGATATCAGAGCTACACTCATTACAAGAATTACAACCCTCTTGAGTCGATTCTAGGAGAGTTTGATCAACAACAAGTCAAGCAATGACATCCACCTCCACTTCCAACCTCTATGTTTCTCAATCTACCACCAAACCACCATTCTTCAATGGGGATAACTACCTATATTGGAAGAATATGATGAGACTCTTTATCAAGTCTACCGACTACATGGTATGGGATGTAGTTGAAGAAGAGCCATACATTCCGATGAAGAGAGACGGTGAAGAAAGACTTGTCCCAAATGTCAAAGCCGAAATGACCGAAGATGATAGAAAAAGGATGCAAGTCAATGATAAAGCCTTACATGTCATCTTTTGTGCCCTTGGTCCGGATATCTACTCCAAGGTGTCCTCGATCAAGAATGCCAAGGAAGTTTGGGACACCCTCAAGACAACACATGAGGGAACTAGCGACGTCAAGGAAACAAAGATCGGGTTACTCAATCTAAGCTATGAAAATTTCAAAATGGATCTCGATGAGAGTGTTTCCAAGATGTTTGATCGATTCTCGGTCATTGTCAATGGATTGAAGGGTTTCGGTGAAATTATTCCCAAAGACAAGCTAGTGAGGAAGTTGTTGTATTCTCTTTCGGAATCATATGATAGCAAGAGAACGACATTATTGAAGCTAGAGATTTGAAGACTCTCAAGCTAGATGCTCTTGTTGGATCTCTTCTTACCCATGAGATCATGAAGAAGGGAAGAGAAGAAGAAAAGAAGATGGAACAGAAGAAGGTTGAGAAGAAAGAAGTTGAGAAGAAGAAGATTGGAATCGCTCTTAAATTTTCATATCTTGAAAGCGATTCTAGTGAAGATGAAGATGAGGAGATGACCATGTTGGCCAAACAATTCATTCGCTTCATGAAGTCCAACCGAGGGAGAAAGTTCAATAGAAAATGGGACTTCAAGAACAAGAGTAAAGAAGAGGAAAATGAACAAATCATTTGCTATGAGTGCAAGAAATCCGGCCACATCCGTTCCGGGTGCCCTCAATTGAAGAGGAAGAGTTTTGGGAAGAAGAACAAGCTCAAAGCTCAAGTGGCAACTTGGAGTGACAATGAGTCATCCGAGAAGGAGGAGGGAGTGGCTAACCTTGTCTCATGGCCATTGATGATGATCCAAAGGCAAACCTCAACTCATCTAATTTTGATTTTACCTTTGATGAGCTTCAAGATGCATATGATGAGTTGCAAGAGGTCTATGATGAGTTAGTTGAAAAATATAAAGAGTCAATTTTGAGAAATAAGAAAAATATTTCCGATTTGAAAATTCAAAATGAGTCTCTTTCAAAATCTAACTCGGAATTGGAAAAGAAGGTTCTATACTTGATAAACCTTTCAAATGATCTTAAAAAGAAAAATCTTGATCTTGAAAAACTTCTTTCCGATTTTCAAGATTATCACATAAAGAAGGTGGATAATCTTAAAACTTCTATTACTATTGGGAGAAATAATTTTGAAAAATGAAATATTTCTAAAACCCAATATGTAAAAAGAAAACCTTTTTACCCTAAACAAAGAAATTTTTCTAAGCAATCTAAAAGTCAAAGAATTATGAGTGTTTGGGTTTCTAAGGAACTCATTGTTTCTAATAATATGAATGCTATCATGACTCATGACTCATGGCTTTGGCATATAAAATTAGGACATGTTTAGTTGCACATGATGAACATGACTCATGGCTTTGGCATATAAAACCCAATATGTAAAAATACATCTCTTGCATGTTTAGTTGCACATGATGAACATGACTCATGGCTTTGGCATATAAAATTAGGACATGCTAGCATGAGTGTTTTAGAAAAATTTATTTCCCTTGATCTAGTTAGAGGTTTACCCAAACTTAAGTTCTCCAATGAATAAATATGTGATGCATACTCTAAGGGTAAATAACATAGAACCTCATTTAAATCCATTAATGATGTCTCTACTAGTATATGTTTACAATTGATTCATATGGATCTTTTTTGGCCAATTAGGACTATGAGCTTGGGTGGCAAATCGTATGCTTTTGTACTTGTTGATGACTATTCTAGGTTTACTTAGTTTCTATTCTTAAATACAAAAGATGAGGCTTTAGAAAAATTCATCACATTTTCTAAAATAACTCAAAATGATCTTGAGCTGAAAATTTCTCATATTAGAAGTGATCATGGAACCGAGTTTCAAAATCTAGGTTTTGAAGAGTTTTTAAATAAAAATGGGATTAGCCACAATTTTTCCGCACCTTGCACTCCTAAACAAAATGGGGTAGTTGAGAGTAAAAATCGAACTTTAGAAGAAATGGCTAGAACCATGCTTTGTGAAAATAAGTTACCTAAATATTTTTGGGCGGAAGCCACAAATACCGCTTGCTACATTATAAATCGAGTAATGATTATGCCAATTTTAAAGAAAACACCATATTAGATTATAAAATCTAAGAAGCCTAACATTAGCTATTTTCATCCATTTGGTTGCAAGTGTTTTGTTTTAAATAATAGAAAAGACAACTTAGGTAAATTTGATACTAAAAGTGATGAAGCTATTTTCTTAGGATATTCTCTAAACTCTAAAGCCTATCGTGTATTTAATAAGAGATATTTAGTAGTAGAAGAGTCTATACATGTTGTTTTCGATGATAACCTCCTTTCGAGGAAGGATTCTTGTGATGATGATGATGTAGGGATCCTTGAAGCCATTGATGGAGGAAAAATGTCAAAGGTGGATGAGATTCCAACCAAAGAAGAAGATGCAAAAGATCCACCTCTTGAAGCCTTGAAGGACTTGGCTCTTGAGGAAAAGAAGGTAACTTACCCCAAGGGAGTTCAACTATGTCAAAGGTGGTGAAATCTTGGGTGATCTATCCAAGGGGGTAACTACTAGATCCTCTCTCAAATTAATGAATCATGTTGCATTTCTTTCATGCATTGAGCCTAAAAACATCAAATAAGCATTAAAAGATTATTTTTGGATTTTGGCCATGCAAGAAGAATTAAATCAATTTGAGAAAAGTAAAGTATGGACATTAGTTGAAAGGCCTAGTAATCAATCTACTATAGGAACTAAATGGTTCTTTAGGAATAAACTAGATGAGAGTGGTAACATAGTGAGAAATAAGGCTAGGCTTGTTTCTCAAGGTTACACTCAAAAAGAGGGAATTGATTTTGATGAAACATATGCACTTGTAGCTAGGATGTAAGATATTAGGATGCTTCTAGCATTTGCATGTTACCATGATTTCAAGCTTTTTCATATGGATGTAAAAAGTGATTTTCTAAATGGTTTTATAAATGAAGAAGTGTATGTTGAACAACCACCGGGTTTTGAGGATTCAAATTTTCCAAATCATGTTTTTAAACTAACCAAAGCCCTTTATGGTTTAAAACAAGCTCCTAGAGCTTGAGATGAGCATGATGGGGGACCTCTCATTCTTTTTGGGGCTCCAAATCAAACAAAGGAAGGATGGAACCTTCATAAACCAAGAAAAGTACGTGAATGATATGCTCAAAAAGTTCAGCTTGGAGAATGTAAAGCCTCAAGCCACTCTTATGAGCTCTTCTATAAAGCTTGACAAAGATGAATGAGGTAAGTGTGTTGATTCTAAGCTTTATAGATCTATGATAGGTTCTTTGCTTTACCTTACCGCAAGTAGACATGATATTATGTTTAGTGTTTGCTTGTATGCTAGGTTCCAAGCTAGTCCTAGAGAATCACACTTAGTTGCCATTAAGAGAATTTTTAGATACCTTAGAGACACACCTAACTTAGGTCTTTGGTATCCTAAGGATTCTTCATTTAGCCTACATGTTTATTCAGATGCGGATTATGGGGGATGCAAGTTAGATAGGAAAAGTACCTCCAGGAAATGCCAATTCTTAGGTAGTATGCTCGTATCTCGGTTCTCCAAGAAACAAAATAGCGTAGCCTTATCTACCACTGAAGCGGAGTACATATCCTTAAAGAGTTGTTGTGCTCAAGTCCTTTGGATGAAGCAACAACTCTTAGATTATGATGTTCAAGTAGAAACCATACCCCTTAGGTGTGACAACACTAGTGCCATTTGTCTCACTAAGAATCCCATCCAACACTCTAGAACCAAACATATAAAAATTAGACATCATTTCATTAGAGACCATGTGTTGAAAAATGATGTTGTTCTAGAATATGTTGATACCTTGAATCAATTAGCGGATATATTTACCAAACCTATAGATAAAGTGCGTTTTTGGACCCTTAGAAGAAAGTTAGGTTTAACTTGCCTTTCTTGACCCTTTTAAGTCCCAAATGGTCAAAAATTTGCTTGAAATTGGTTGATATTCATGCTTGTGTTAATTTGCCTCTTTTTGCTTCTATGCATGTTTCTAGGGGGAGTATGCATTAATTTTAGCCATTAAAACTTGTTCATGTGTCATTCACATGCTTTTAGGGACGTTTAAAGTTGGATTTTTGAACTTAAAACTGTCAAAAATGCCTTATCTGGTAAAAGCGTATCGATACGGGTTCGTCAAGGTAAATGATATAGGTCAAACCGTATCAATATGGTAACGCGTATCGATACGGGTTCGTCAAGGGAAGTAATACAGGCCAAACTGTATCGATACGGTCACACATATCAATGTGGTATTAAAGTTGAATTAAAAATTAGGGCAAGCGCGTATCGATATGCTCTACAAGCGTACTGATACGGTCTTGATGGAGAGTTAAATTAGGGCTGGTATTTGACAAAAACACTTTTAAAACTTTTTCCCTCTTTTTCTCTACAAACCCTAGCTGCACATCTCTATAAAACCCCCTCAATTCCTAAAATGTTTCACATCAAACTTAAAATTCGTTTAGGGTTTTTCATCTACACATCAAAGCAAAGCTTTGTCAACAATCTTGTGCATTCACATCAACCCATTCATCCATTCTAACAAATCAAGGTATAAACCTTTTTTCCTTTTTATTTTTAATTTTCGTTTGTTTTTATTAGTTGATTTAACTAAATTTTTGTATAAAACATATATTTGAGATATGGGATTTCAAGTTTTTACAAAAACTTTTCAAAATCTGCAACTTTTTTCATTCGAATATAATTTTATATTGTATATTTTTGTAAACTGTTTTTCGGAAGAAAAAAATTAACCAATATTTTCTTTTATACATGTGTATATTTTTAACATTAATTTTTTTCAAAATACCTTGAATTATTGGAATCTATTGGATTGAATGAGATGATAATTGTATACATATTCGAATTGTTTTTGATGTTTTCAGGGTTATGGCACCGAAAAAGAAAGCGAGACGTCACCTTGCCACTTCTTCCGATCCTATGGATGATGATGAGGGTAACCTTAAACCAAATCTTCCTTATATAATCCAACATTGTTTTCCAACTCCTTCGGACATGTCACATTATAAGCTTTTTCAAGGTTTCACTCTTAAGGAAGAACGTGTCGTGTCTATTCCGTTTTTAAATTCCGAACGTTTTAAATTTTAATACCTTCCTTTGATTCGACAATGGAAATTTATAAGCTTTTTGAACATTCCTCCCATTGTCTATCGAAACTTGGTCACAATTTTCTTTTCTAATGATATATGCATTCATGATGAAGATAGAGAACATGTTGCTATCGAATCACATCTTATGGGCACAACTTTTCAAATTGATCAAGATGTTCTTTGCAAAGCATTTGGTTTTGAAAATATAGGGATTGATGATGAGAATTCTCTAGGTCACGGTCCTCTAAGTTCCGTAAATGTTTTAAATGCTCATGACCGAATTCTTCACTTATTATTACATGGTTTTTTCGTCCATTGGGTGGAAAATTTTCAACTATCCGTCAAGTAGAAGATTTTTGGCTTAGATGTTTTCGGGAGGGTAAGCGTCCTAACCTTTGTCAAATCATGTTTGTCGACCTTGTTTATCTAGTTCAACATCGTCACACCGACCAAGTAAAGTCCTTTTATTATTCTACAGCATTGAGTCACATATTCTATTCCCTTAAGATTGATTGTACCCATGATTTTCCCGAACCCCTTGGCCAACCTATTGGTGAGCGTTCCCTCTCTCGTGCTCACTTTTCCTATGTCGATAATGAATGGGGAGCGACCAAGTAAATTCTTTTTATATAACAAAAAGGGGGGAGAGATTGGTTTTAAAAATTATGTTTTTCAAATGAATAAGGGGGAACTTTAACTACTTTTCAATTTTTAATCTCTTATTCAAATTTTTAAACTTGAAGGGGGAGAATCCCAAACAATTTTTCAAGATGGTTTTATTATATCAAAAAGGGGGAGATTGAAGAACTAATATTTTGATATAATAATTGAAAAATGTTTTGGACTAATTTGAAAAGAATTTAAAATTTGTCTTTAAGTCAAAACAACTTGAAAATATTTTTGAGGTATTTAAAAAGGTTTTTGGCAATGTTTGGAATGTTTTAATGTACTCAAAACTGACTTTTCAACTCTATCGTACCAATACGGTAAACCCTGTATCGATACCAATTTACTCTAGTTTTGATTCTGCCAAAACTCGTACCGATACGGTATACCCCGTATCGATACCATTTTACTCCAGTTTTGATTCTGCCAAAACCCGTACCGATACAAGCTTTCCCATATCGATACAGATAGGGGTCGTACCGATACGCCTTTAAGCGTACCAATACTCTCTTTAACAAACCCCAACGGCTATTTCTCAACGGTCTTTTAAAATGCAGACCGTATCGATACACCTCCTAGCGTATCGATACGCATAGGCTGGCAAGAGCCCAACAGCTAGTTCTGAAGAAAGGCGTACCGATACGGGTACCCGTGTAACGATATGGTAGGCACCAGAACTGCAATTAATGTGGGAAATGAAGACCTTAACGGCTCCAAAACATCTCCAACGGCTAGTAACAGCCACAAAATCAATTGGGACTATAAATTGAAGGTTGGAACACTTGAAGAATGTTAGAGACAACATCCAAGTAACATGGTCAAGAGAATTAGAGTCTAAATCTTTATTTTACTATTCTCTTGTACATAGTCTTTAGAGAGAGCTTAATTGTAAATCCTTTGTACTCTTGTGAGCTTAAATTTGTGTAAACACCCACCTTGTGAGGTATTAAGTTTACCGAACAAATCCCTTGTAAAATGAGAGGTTCTAGTTTAGCCTTGAGAGAAAAATTAGAGTTGGTTCTATCTTTGCCAAGTCCAAAAGATAGGGTTGTAACATATTCCTCCTAAACTGGGAAAATGTGACGAATTCATTGTTGAGTGAATTGGGAAATCCTTAGTGGTGAGCTAAGGTAGTGGATGTAGGTGCTTGTTAGAAGGCCGAACCACTCTAAAATCATTGTGTCACTTGTCTACCTGTATTTTGATTTTACCCAATTCAACCACCAAACATTTACAACCCTTTTTGACGATTTCGGTGATCGATTCAAGCGTGCTACAAACCCAACAATTGGTATCAGAGCCTCGTCTCCATCGAAGGACTAACATTCGGGAGTAAAGATCCATTGCCCGTAGTCCACCGTTCAAGAAAATGGCAAGATTTTAAGAAGGTTGCTCTATCCCGTGTCCTCCACTCGTCGAAGGAGAAGCATACTTCCAACGGGAAATTATCATGAAATTCTTCATCAAGTCTCAAGACTATGAGGTTTGGGACATCATTGAATAAGGGTATTTGGAAGCTCCAAAGAAGAAGAAAAGGCAACGGAGTGCCAACGAAACGATGGCAAAGCTAAACACCAAGGCGATGCACATTCTCTATTGTGGCCTTAACGAATAAGTTTCCAAGAAGATCTCCACATGCAAAAGTGCCAAAGAATTATAGGAGAAACTTGAGAAGCTTTATGGCAACAAGAAGGGAGAAAAGAAAGATGATGATCAATCATATGCAAACCTTCTCTCCAAACCAAATGTGGATGGTGTTTTGGCTCTCGATGAGCCCAAGGTATCTTCTAACTCAAGTTAGCTTAATTCTTATTTATTCGATGAGTTGCAAGATGCTTTCGATGAATTATTTTTGGAATTTGAGACCATGAATTCCAAATTTAGGAAAATGATTTCAAAACTTGAATTTGAAAATGATTTTCTTTTGAAAACAAAAGTGGATTTTGAAAACCAAAATGAAATTTTGAAAAAGGATTTAGAGTCCTCAAAAACAAGTAAAGATGTTTTAGAAAAAGAAAATATTGATTTGAAAGTTAAGCTTGAAAGCTTAACAAAAGAAAAAAAAAATTGTTTTCAATAATTCATCTTGTCACATAATGGCAAAATGCTCACATTGTCATTATCATGGTCATTCCTTACATACTTGTCATATTAAGAAGATAAAATCTTATAGGATTACAAGTATGAGTTCCTAAGGGAACTACAGACATTGTGACTAACGTAAATGGGTCCAAAGCAATTTGGATACTAAAAATCAAGTGAATGTCTTTTGTAGGTGTGTTGGAGCAATGGCAAGCAAAGAAAAATCAAAGAATGCCCAAATCACACATGAAAAGAAGATTGGGTAACCTCTAAGCTTAATGCTTTTATTTTATACATTTGGTTATCTAACTTTTGTTTAAAGTCTTGGGTTATTTGTTAAGTCTTATATGATGCAATGAGTAAGAGGGAGCCACTTTTAAAACCAAACATTTTAATAGTCTCAAAATTTAAACCTCCATTGTTATTTTGAGCATGAAGTATTTTAAATTATTTTTGATATAACAAAAATGGGGAGAGATTGGTTTGAAAATTTGTGTTTTTCAAATGAATAAGGGGGAGCTTTAACTACTTTTCAATTTTTAATCTCTTATTCAAATTTTTAAACTTGAAGGGGGGAAATCTTAAACAATTTTTCAAGATGGTTTTATTTTATCAAAAAGGGGGAGATTGAAGAACTAGTGTTTTGATATAATAATTGAAAAATGTTTTGGACTAATTTGAAAAGAATTTAAAATTTGTCTTTAAGTACAAACAACTTGAAAATATGTTTGAGGTATTTAAAAAGGTTTTTGGCAATGTTTGGAATGTTTTAAAGTACTTAAAACTGACTTTTCAACTCTACCGTACTGATACGGTATACCCCGTATCAATACCATTTTACTCCACTTTTGATTCTGCCAAAACCCGTACCGATACAGGCTTTCTCGTATCGATACGGATAGGGGTCGTACCGATACGCCTTTAAGCTTACCGATACCCTCTTTAACAAACCCCAATGGTTATTTCCCAACGACCTTTTAAAATGCAGACCGTATCGATACGCCTCCTAGCGTATCAATACGCATAGGCTGGAAAGAGCCCAACGGCTAGTTCTGAAGAAGGGTGTACCGATACGGGTACCCGTGTACCGATACGGGTACCCGTGTACCGATACGGTAGGCACCAGAACTGCAATTAATGTGGGAAATGAAGACCCCAACGGCTGCAAAACATCCCCAACGAGTAGTAATGGCCACAAACTCAATTGGGACTATAAATTAAAGGCTGGAACACTTGAGGAATGTTAGAGACAACATCCACGCAACATGGTCAAGAGAATTAGAGTCTAAACTTTATTTTACTATTCTATTGTACATAGTTTTTAGAGAGAGAACTTAATTGTAAATCTTTTGTACTCTTGTGGGCTTAAATTTGTGTAAACACCCACCTTGTGAGGTATTAAGTTTACCAAATAAATCCCTTGTAAAAGGAGAGGTTCTAGTTTAGCCTTGAGAGAAAAACTAGAGTTGGTTCTATCTTAGCCAAGTCCAAAAGATAGGGTTGTAACGGTTTCCTCCTAAACCGGGAAAAGGGGACGAATTCATTGTTGAGTGAATTGGGAAATCCTTAGTGGTGTGTTAAGGTAGTGGATGTAGGTGCTTGTTAGAAGGCCGAACCACTCTAAAATTATTATGTCACTTGTCTACCTTTATTTCGATTTTAGCCAATTCAACCACCAAACATTTACAACCCTCCTTGACGGTTTCGATGGTCAATTTGAGCGTGCTACAAACCCAACAAAAACGCCCAGGCGTATCAATACGGTTTTCAACACTAGAATTTTAATCGTTCATAACGTATCGATACGGTCTATACCCGTATCGATACGATATTCATTTGGGCAAGACTTTAAGCTATAGCGTATCGCTACGCATTGGAACCGTATCGATATTGTTTTCTTATTAAAATATAATTTTGCTATAGCGTACCGATACGTCACGTCACCATATCGATACGATATGCTGACCTTTGAAAAATCCTTGCATTTATTTTTCGACCGTTGGCTTGTCAGTTTGTTGGTATCCTAAATTTTAAATGACCGTTGAACCGTACCTATACGCTAAGGAAGCGTAACGATACGCTTTTTATTAAAACCAAACTCAGGATTCTAGTGAGAAAAATCCGTATTGATACACCTATCTGTATCGATACACCCCTTAATATCGTACCGATACGCCCAGTTTTTCAGTCACAATAGCTCTTTTTATTTGAGACAGGTACAGATACGCCCATGAGCCGTACCGATACGGTAGGTTGTTGAGCAGCATTTACTACGGGAAATTGCAGCCCAACGGCTCTATTGATGATCTCAACCACCCAAACAGCTAGAAATCAATACAAGGGTATAAAAACAAGTCTCAAATGCTTCAGCAACAACTATTGAACCTACAAGCAACATCAAAGCACTCAAATCCAAACTTTGTTCTTTAGAGTCAAATCTTTGTACACAACTCCTTTGTGTTCTTCATTGTAATTCTTATTGTGAGTTTGGGGAGTGTGTGATTGTAATTGGGTAAACATCATCCTTAGAGAGAAATTTGTATAGTTTACCGAAACTCTTCTTTGTAAAAGTGAGTGGATTAAGCTTTGGGTAGAAAGCTTAATCAAATTGTAAGGTTTCCACCTCATCCAAGAAAATGGGAAGAATTCAATTAGTGGATTGGTTGAAAATCCTTAGTGGGAGCTAAGGTAGTGGATGTAGAGTTCATTGGAGAACTTGAACCATTCTAATTGTCTTGTGTCCAAAATTTTATTCTTCCAATTTCCACCCTTAAAAAAAGTTTCGCCAATTCACCCCTCTTGGCCATTTGCAATTGTTTGATCAATTCAACATTTCCCCTCAAGTTTCCATCATAACTTAAATACAATTATATTTTAAACTTGTAACATAGAACATTTGACTTTTAATAAAATTTATTTCAAAATATTATTAAAATTCCAATAATAACATTAATATATGATAATTTAAATGAAGTATCTAAAATAAAGTTATATGCATACATACTAAAAAATATTCTCAAAACCCAAAACAGTCTTTAAGTCTCAAATACATCAAATCCCAAAAATATAATAATAATAATAATAATAATAATAATAATAATAATAACCAATGTCCGAAAATGTTTAAGTCCATACTGAAGTAAAAATATATATCTGAGATGCAAGAGGTCCTCAGAGTACCAAGTCGCCTAGAGACAAAGTATCTGAAAGACAAACTAAAGGGGAGTGAGTTATTAAGCCTAGAGTGTCTCTAAAGTACAGTAAACACAGTCTCATTTTCACAATAATTTCTCAAGGCCATAAAAAGCACAATAAAACACATTGAATATAAAGATTCTATGCTCAAAACACGTATCCCAACTATATACTCCAATCACAGTGGTGGCAAAGCCAACCGATCATAGTGGAGGTAGTTCCCCAAAAGTCCTCACCCTTATTTCTTCAATCACAATGTGATCAAATTACTTCTTCCTCCGTACAATTACATCCTATGCATGTAAAAGTATCGTTTATAAAACAAAATCACATCACAATTGTATCGTACTAGATACGAGGATCACGGTTTTGAAGTTCTGATAATTTCGTTAATACAATTTGTCACAGTATGCATGGCATCTCAAATCACACTGAAGTCGCAACACAAAAAAGGTAGACATGCATGTTGTAAAAACAATTCACAGAATGAATATAGCACAAAAATATTACACACCTCTAACGGCCAAAGTTGTAACGTCGGTGATGATGCCTCCCACGATTTGAACTAGCTCTAGGTCTAGCTGAGTTAGAACCTACGATACGAAGATCTATATTAATTCACATTCTAACAAGTATTATGCCACCTAACTCAAATTCTATAAAGAAACAACTCACGTGTAACTTTCGCAGAAGATGCAGGAACATGCTACATAGGAGGAGAAGGTAAAATGTCGTCCTCGAAATCGATGTCGTCTGAAACATAATAGATAAACCAGATCAAAACTCATACTCATTTACTCAGAATTTACTAAGCACAACATAAATTGCAATTAGCAAAGCTAGACTTTCGAGTTCGAAATAAGTGAAACAAACTTTAAAATTGGACTCAAAACATCAAAAAATGTCAAATCAAAGTTGACTGAAAAGGTCAACGGTCAAAGTCAATGTTGACTTGACTTGATTGTTTAACAGGGTCAAAGTTAACGGTCAACGTTGACTTGATTGGTTAAAGTTAACGGTCAATGTTGACTTGACTAGTCAAAGGTCAACGTGTCGAGTTGGTCAACTGGTCGATTTTGGTCAACAGTTTAAGAAGGGTTAAGTCGGTTCGATTCGACCGACTGGTCAGCCACCAAGCCGTTTCACTTGCTGGTCTGGTCCAGTTCAAATGGTCCAAGGCAGATTTGGGCTAGCCCCTTTAGGCCATTTGAATGGCTCACTAATCTTGCTCTCATTCAAGGGCTTAACACAACACCCAACAACAACCCACATCCATATCCCTTATCATAGATTTGGGATAGGCAACAAGATCTCACGGCAGCGCGGCTATAGGTGGCAAACGTGTCAATCGATTCGGGTTCAGTTCGGGTCATTTCGGTTTTGGTTATTTTGGGTCTAATATTATTTAGTTTATATTCGATTTAAGTTCGGTTCTAGTTCAATTTTATTGTGCTTCGGGTCATTTCGGTTTGATTGGTTTTCAGTTCAGTTATTTCGGTTCGGGTCAATGGGAGATCGGTTAGTTTTAATCAAGTTTTTAGGTTGGTCAGTTTTTTACACCCTACATATGGCTTTATAAAGCCAATATATTTAACTTTTTGGTGAGTTGTGCGGTTGTTCATATCTCATCTTTCTTTATTTATATTAATATCTTTTACTTATTTCGGGTTGTCTTCGGTTCGGGTCCATTCGGTTCGGGTCCATTTCAGTTCAACTAAAAACTGGTTCAATTTCGGTTCGGTTTCGAATCAATTTTTGGGTCATCATGTTCGGGTGAGTTTCAAGTCTCGGTTCGGGTAAATCAGTTCAGTTCTCGAATTTCGGGTCAAGTTTTTCGGGTCTAGGCGCGACAACACGGTAGCGCAACCCTACAACAACGTGCATAAAGGGATTTCAACGACAAGACACAACCAAAACAGAGATTTCTCTCAAGAAAAGCAACTCAGGCTTACCAACTCTTACCCGAACACGAACGAAGAAGGGGTGGTGGCGGAGCACGCAGCGATGCAAGAAAAAACAATAAGAAATGGTGGCACGAGGTTGGCTCGCGACACAACGGGGAACACACGGAAAGGGGCGGTGTAAAATACGGACACTAACAACCCCTTCGTCGGAGGCTCGCCGGAAAGCAAGAGTGGGAGTGTCAAAAGAAAAATACATGAGAGGTGGAGATAGGGGTGAGGCTGCTGAAACAAATGAGAGATAAGTAGTCTTTTAGGGTTTATAATAGGGATTAAATACCCATGCAAAATAGGTAAATCACAAGGTAAGGGTCCTTATTTAACCCATCTTTCAGAAGAGTCCTCAAAGATCCAACTTTTCACAATTAGGTCACAAATCTAAGTTAAAATCAATTAAATCTGCAAATTCTCAATTAGGTTTTTCGATTTTTAATTCCTAATTTTTAGAGTTTCGAATTAAAAATTTTCAAATTATAGTTAATTTTTTAATTAATTTTCAAGGTGTTACATGCCAGACAAATCAGGAGTACCGGCGGCTCCATTAGGGTTTTCCATCGTTTAATTAATAAAGAATATATACAAATAATTTGATTAGTTGATCCCACAACTAATTCATATGTGGGGGAAGCACATTACTTACCATTCTTTGGTCCCCCTACCGACCCCCTGTTAATGCGAATTATTAAACCCAACTTGTTTCTTTCTTCTTCTTCTTTTTTAAGTACTCTACTTTTCACCCATTTTAACTCATATCTCAAAAGCTTGTACCCAAAAAGACCAGTGTGGTGTATATTTGCAGAGAAAGCAGAGAAATGGGGGAAGCCTACAGGAACGCTTCTAAACACATAGCTGTAATGGCTTTCCCCTTCGGCACACATGCTGCCCCTCTCCTCAACCTCGTCCGTCAGCTATCGGACGCTTGTCCCGACGCCTTGTTTTCCTTCCTCAGCACCCAGCAATCGAACAGCTCGACGTTTCCGACGAAGCTCGACAAGGTTAAGCCTTTTAACGTGTGGGATGGATTGCCCGAGGGGTATAGTTTCAGAGGTGATCCTCATGAGCCTGTCGAATATTTCCTTAAGGCGGTACCGGGGAATTTCACCGAGGTTTTAGAACAAGCTGTGGCGGAAACTGGTAAGCCGGTTGATTGTTTGATAACGGATGCGTTTTATGCGTTCGGCGCTGATATCGCGGATGAATTGAACGTCCCGTGGGTGGCGCTTTGGACGGCTGGCCCTAGATCTCTCTTCGTTCATGCCAACACTGATTTTATTCGCCAGAATGTTCCAGATAATGGTACGGATATTTACCCGATTTAAATTAGTCAACTAATAAATTAGAGATTAAAGAAAAACTTTATTGTGATTTAATTTCTTGATGCACACCGCTTTCTTCTAGTTCATGAGACTAATATGAATGGTCTTAATGTTTCAGGTCCACAAGACAAGCCACTTGATTTTCTTCTTGATTTTTCCGGTCTACGTGTTGTCGACTTACCCGATGGAATAACCTCTGGCGACTTTAACGCCACCATACCGGCACTGTTGCATAAAATGGGACTAGCACTGCCGCGTGCCACCGCGATCGCAGCTAACTCATACGAAGACTTGGATAACACAGTCGTCAACATGCTTAAATCCGGATTCAACAATATGTATCTCAACATCGGTCCCTTCAATCTAGTACCACTCTCCAATGCCGCACTCGACGACTCGCATAGTTGCCTGGACTGGTTGAGCAAGCGCGAGCAAGCATCGACGGTGTACATCAGCTTCGGCAGGGTGATAACCCCACCGCCCCACGAGCTGCAAGCATTATGCGAAGCCCTGGAGGAAAGCGAGTTCCCATTTATTTGGTCTTTTAGGGGGAACCCCGACAAGCAACTGCCTCCAGGGTTCCAAGAAAGAACGAGCTCGAAAGGGAAGATAGTTCCATGGGCGCCTCAACAGAAAATACTGGAACATCCATCGGTCGGAGTATTCGTAAGCCACGGCGGATGGAATTCGGTCCTGGAAAGCATCGTAGGAGGCGTGCCGATGATTTTGAGGCCATTTTTCGGAGACCAGGGCCTGAACGCTCGAACTGTGGAGGCTGTGTGGGGATTCGGGGTGGGATTAGAAGGCGGAACATTGACGAAAGAAGGAGCCATGAAAGCGTTGAAGGTGGCATTGTGCAGCGAAGAAGGGAAGAAGATGAAAGACAGAATTGGAGTACAGAGAGAGCTGGCTTACAATGCAGTAAAGTCCGATGGTAGTTCAGTTGAAAATTTCAGAACACTGCTGAAAATTGTCAGCAACGGATTAACACTTAAACACCAAGCTAATTGATTGAATGATTTCAAGAAAACAAAGGGGAATTATTGATTAAAATCTTACAGAAGAGCACTTTTGTTGAGAAATGGTTTAATTCAAGTTTCAAGCTTTTCTTTTAACACGTTTTTGGAGAAGTATAAAATTATTATTGTATATGAATATCTGTAATATATTTTTTTAATAGTGTTAATGTGATTATAAGGTATTACAGACATAGCGATTTAAACTCGAATCTCTTAACGTCATTCATTTTTCCACTAAAATTAATTGTTGGGTTTAAAATAATAAATAATTCTAATTTATAGTATATAAAAGAATATAATAATAATTTTATGGATAAATAACGCCATTAGTCATTTTTGTTGTCTAACCATTAAGGCTCCCTTCCCTTCGGCGCCGCTGTTGAACCCTTGATTTGGGTTGAGAAGCAGCAACTGGCGAGAAACTGAAATTATTAGCTTTTTCAAGAGCTGCATTAAAAGCAAAAAATGGTGGGAAAGTAAGGTGATGAGGACTGAAAGTTAGGTGTGGCGGCGCTTCTCTAAAAGCGCGGTGGAAAAGCGTCGAACGGACCCTAAATCAATCTTTAAGATTATTATAAAAACTTATATTTAAGTTATATCGGTGAGCCTAGGATGCAACATCTTAATTTAAAGCTAAAAATGACACAATCAAAATGTTAAAAAAAAAAAAAACAGAATTACCCACACAATCAAACCTTTATATATTTTTGATAGCATTCTAGGTCGGTGATAAGTTTTGAAATGTGTATAAAACTAAAATTCAAGTTTCAAAAGTTGTCGAAAAACCCAAAAAAAAAAATTATATTTTTATAATATTCTGACTGTATGGTAACATTATAGGTTTCGTGTTTTTTAACTTTTCGATTGCATCGCATTTTAATCTTAAATTAAATTGTTAAACTACAGACTCGTCAAGTTATATTTTTAGTCAAATAAAATCAAAAAATAGAAGAATGTAAGTAGATAATGTCATAATAGGAGAATTAAACCTGAGACATCTAGTTAAGAGGTCTAAGTCTCTAACCACTAAATCAAACCCCAAATTTGATATTTTCATGGACAAGCTTAAGATGCAGGAAAACACATGTACGGTGTTTCAAGGCACATCGTGGTTGAATACTGGCTACATAGCATAGGTAGACAATAATAGAAGTAATGGGGCTGAAAACCAACCAAACTTTTAAAAATATTATTACACATTTATGTATTAAAGTCTTTAGTTTTAAAGATCATTATTACAACGTTATACGAGCACCGATGAGTACTACTGTCTACTAACAACGAGTATTGATAAGTATGTAGTGTTCAATTTGAAATTCTTTAAATTTTTTATCTTTATAAATTAAATTAATAGTGCTTATCAATGCTCGTCGTTAATGGTGCTCATCAGTGTTCGTCGAGCGTGGCAGACTCATTCTTATAAAAAAATAATTAATTTTTTTCACCAATTGAATTATTGAATTCTAAGTTCCATTAGTTGAGCTATAAGTTCTTCAACTACTGTTTTACTTTCCTTCTGTTTAGTTTCTTTGTCTTTTCTTTTCCAACTTTTTTTTTTTTGAAAGTATTCTTTTCCCACTGTTTGAACTTTATTATTTCACTCTCTTCATCAATAAATTCAGTCGGGCACTTTGAAAGCATTGTCTACTTGTACTGTGAAGACCCAATTCACCACGTCATTCGTAATTCGTAATTCTAATTAATAAAATTCATTCATCTCAAGGTGACTTAAAAATAACGAATAAATTTTTATTAGTTAAAACCATAGATAACGTGACAAGCTAGTCCATCTAATAATTTTTCCATCTTCACAAATAAATAATACTCACCAATCAGTCTTTCATAAGATAATATTTCCATTTCCAGGTTTCAGTTTTGCTGGTGGACCCTTTTCTCCGACCACCAAAACCAACCAAACCAAATAAACAAACAAAAACAACCTTGTTCACAGGTCTGAATGGTGCACACACTTTTTCCTTGCAGTAACACAGTTAAGAACACAGTTAAAATCATATACAACTGGAAAATCAATATAATAGAAATAATTTAATGAATAATAACAAATTTGTCTCCTTGCTTATCTTAGTTTGTAAGCTATGTGCATTATTGGTTACCATAAATTTATATACATCTTAAAAATAAAAAGAAGTCCCACCTCAAATGACAGATGCATTCACCCATTGTACCTCCAGCTTTGATTGCATTCAGAATAGCAGAAGTCCAGACATGTTAATGATCATGACAAACCATTTGGTGCAAAATTTAATATTTAGATTGCAATAACCGAAACTCACTCGTGTTGCGATCGCGCCGTATCATGCAGTCTCCCAGAGTGTACATATTTGCACTCCTTAAAGAACTAGTGGCAGTACTATTAACCCAGGCATATGCATAGTAAAGTAGTGCATTATTAGCCTAACCAGTAGATGGCCTCAAACTGCATTAATGCTCTCTTTTTTTCCAGTATGATGGTGAGAAAGTTTTGCTTCGGATTTGCCTTTATTTTACATTTATTCCTGCAGCCATGTTCCTCAGCTTCTGAGATATTTCTGAAAACGAAGGTCTCTCTGCAGGATCAGAGGCCCAACACTGCTCCATCAAAGCTTTCCACTCTGGATCACACCATGCTGGTATTGTTGGACGTAAAGAGTCGTTTACGATTCCCCCTGCATGTTCAAAGAATACAATTTTGGAGGAGATTGCAGTTAAAAATCCATCAAAGTCCAAAAACATGCATACAAGTTGAACAGAGACCATCAAATCAGAAAAGATCCTTCAAAGTCTAAACTATATCGAAGAAGTTAGAAGTCCTTACTCATCCATCCGACTATTGATTTTCTCTTCCATGTCAAATAACAAACAACTCGGTACTTATTTTCAGAAATAATTAAAACGGAGATCAATTCATATAGGAAAACAAAAGAAACTTGGACCTACAAACAAAAACGAAACAAATAAATGAACAGAAGTTGCCTTCTTAATTCTCTTTTGGGAAGTACCGCTTGTTAACCAGTAAATAGCAATGCTAGAATCGCTAACCGAACCATACTTCAATAATGCTAGAATTTTGAGAACTTGAAAATTTTCTAGTACAACCATTTTTTATGAGGCCACTGCTTTTACAAATCAATTATGGATGGGGATTTACATAATGTTACAAGGACTTTGTAATATTTTTTTGATATTGGAAGCAGTCTCTCCCCTCTAGTTTCTCCCTCTCTTTCTCTTCCTTCCCTTGTCTTTTCTCTCCTCGTGTACTAAAAGTTTCAAAGTTCAACAGCAGCAGATGGGTAGTGCCAATCATACAAGAATATACGGAAACATTGATATTTTAGAGCAGAACAAGGTAATCAACTTTCACCTTAAGTCTAAAGGCAAAAGCATCAAGAAAAACTAGGGATTAATAAGAGATTTCCCAATAAGAATCTCCTCTCTCTACATACCTCCCCATCCCCCAAGTGTTCATAAACACCATCCACATTTTCATTCTGAGCATGCATGCAGGCGTGCAACTATTGATGCACTCCATGGATGGAAATGGAGAAATGAACCTCGTAATAGTTTATAACACTTACCAATTATAGAAGCACAATGCATATCGGCATAAGGTTCTTCGCCAGTAAGTAACTCCCACATAACGATCCCGAAAGAGTAGACATCAATCTGACTCACAGACATAGATGAAACAAGAACAAAGTTAACCTGGCCAAATAAATCTTAAACAGCAAAGGAAACAAATAACTCAGGTTCAAAACAACTGTATCTGTTCCTCGATTTTCTACACTCGGTATATAGAATTACCTTTTCAGATACCATGTTACTTTTACCACTCAAAAGCTCAGGTGCCATCCACGGTAGAGTCCCACGAACCCCTCCAGAAACTAATGTGTGCTGTCTGACCTTTGACAAACCTAAATCACCAATCTATAAAGGTACACATGCATTGCATGAATTCCAACTCCATTGACCGTTAGAGGAAGACTTAATAGTAATATGCTTGAAAGAAATATATTAAAAAAGCCTATACTAAAGCAGAAACTCATAACCGAGCATCCACTATGAAAGAAATTGCAGCAAGGTGACATTAACGTCCAGAGTTTTCAAGAAACCCTGGAAGAAAACAAATTTACCAAACAATCCCCCCACACCCTTTTTTCTCTTCTCCATATGCAGAGACAGCTCAAAGTTTGAGTTCTATAAACAATTTAAAAGACAGCATACCTTGCACACTGGACGATGTGGATCTCTCATATTTACCAACAGATTTTCACATTTCAAATCAAAATGTACAATGTTCTTTCCATGCAAATACTCCATTCCAAATGCAGCATCCATAGCTATGATGAGCCTCTTACGACGATCTATAGTCCTGCTCAATACCATTATCATGTCACACATTACTTAGGAACATATTTCATTTTGGCTTGTTTAGTCTGCTATGAAACAAAAGGGATGCATGTTAAGGAAAACAACATCAATTCCAAAATAAACTGCAGTGAAGATGCTCAAAAGGCAACCTGAACACTAAGCTATTAACATGGTTACCTGTCTTTCTTCCGTAAAAACTGCTTCAAGGATCCATTAACCATGAATTCAGTAACTGTAGCTAAGGATCCGTCAGGACCATCACGAACTATACCATAGAAAGAAACAACATTTGGATGATGTAAAGAACTCAATATCAAAGCTTCTTTCCAGAAATCCGCAATCTAAGACAGCACAAAAATAGATTTTGCTATCAATCAACATATGATATGAGAAACATTAAAGTATATATCATGAGAGCTCTTGAAAATGGAATCCTTGAGAGGAACTTAGCAAGAAAACAACAACTGAACCATGTCCGAGAAAATATCCTTGATTTTACTGCAACCACGCACAGGTATTAACTTGAAGGGGATAAAACATGAAAGAAGGTGTGAAAGAAAATTCAAAATGATAAAAAGGAAACAACATACACCTCCCCCCCCCCCCAAAAAAAAAAAGGAGCAACTAGGAACTCTCACTGTAGTGGTAATAAGATCTCTCAACCAAAATGCTGAAGAGTAAACAATTGACAGGACGCGCGGCCCAGAACGTTGATTACTGCTAAGCTATTATTTGACGCCTCTTATCATGTCATAAATAGAAATGAAAATTTCTAGCAGACAATTCGCCACCTGAATTGCTTCCATTTAATCTATTTATAAGAATTTTCCTTCTCATCTTCCTTTTTGCCTTCTGAAAATAATTGAAGCTTTATAAGCTGTTTCAAACCTTGAGTTCAGGCATAGAAAAGTCATCATAAGCAACATAATTTTTACTTTTTTTAAGTTATAAAGAAGCTACTGCCATACCATGTGAAACAACATATATGTGCATTCTTCAAGGCAATAAGCACTTATCTTTTAGCCATTACTCAATAATTGGAAAAGGGAAAGTTGTAAGAAACATTAAATTTGCTTATTCCTCCTTTTAACTTCTAACCAACTCACTTTTCTTACTGTGGAGTATCCCTTCAAAACCTTGCTATATGGTTAAACAAATACCAAAAGAAACAGTGACATACAAAACATATCAGGGGAAGCATTGTTTAACCCTGACCATCAAGCAACATTGTATTTCAGGGATAAACAACTAAATTTTCATAAAAAGGTATGTGTAAATAGTTATTACCAAACGTTCTCTTTCAGAAGGCCTCCCTGCAAAGCAACTGGCTTTTATTCTCTTAATAGCTACATCAGAACCTTTCCACTTGCCATGATAAACTGCCCCATATGTTCCAGAGCCTAATTCTCGGATATCCTCTAGATCATCGTGTTTAATAGTCTGAAGATAGTATGAAAATATATCCAAAAAAATGATAAAAATGTGTAGACAATGTGAGAATTCAAGGATCTTAAGAAATGATAGTGAGAAAAAAGAAAAGAAAAAGAGTTAATTTGATAAAGGGAAAAGAGAACAATGACCTGTAAGCCTCTTGCAATAGCTTCTTCCTCAGCTTTTGTTGGCTCTATTTTGGAAGGGGATACGTTGTCATTATCATAATCCAATTCTAACTCAGCATGGGCATTCTAGAGGGAAAACTCGGATATTAGAAAGATAAAAATATAACATTTCAAGATGTTTTTTAGTGAAGGAATTTTCTTCTATCTCACCACTGATTCAGATTCATCTGCAGCGGCTTCATTTTCAACTGCATCATGCCTCATGGAGGCACCATCTTTAACTTTGACTTTCACTTCTTCAACCTCTTCTAAAGCTGCTTTTTTAACTGAAGCAACAAACTCAGGTATGAAACTCATACGGTTTACAGAAAGCTTTGAATTTTCAGCAGCACTGGGATCTTTTTCACCAGATTTTGCCTTCTCAACACCCTTTTCCGCAAGTTCTTGGAAATTTGAATCGCTACATTCCACCGATGCTATATTTTCAGTAATTTTATTTTGCTCCAGACAGCACATACTTGGAACATCAGATTTTTCAATCTTTGGATCATGATTTACTCCTTTATCTTCCATGGGAACAATTTTGTCCTCAGTCCTCAATGCTCCGGTGGGATTGATATCATCTTGTGGTTTTGAGTTGTTACTGGAAACAGATTTATCATGGATTAAAGTTGAATGCTGATCTGTTAACTGAGCAGGTTCTGTGGAAGGGGCAATATTTAGCATGTCTTGTTGGGATTGATCTGGTTCTATAGTAACAGAGAGTTGAGTTTCCTGACCATGAGGACCAACGTTCACCTCAAGAGCATGTCCATAAGCATTGTCTTGAACAGCAGTCCCATCAAAACCTAGCATCTTTTGTGAAGACTCGACCCAAGGATTTTGATTATCTGTTGCAACACAAAGCCTTGCGCTACCTTCTGCCCGACCCTTCAAAAATGTTGAGTTAACTGCAGCACTTACTTGCTGGGGCAAGCCAGATACTTCATAAGGAAGGGCACCATGAGTCGGGCTCTGAACGTTTCGCCATAAAGGCTGTGCATGTACATGTACATGTCCATGTGACGCTTGGTAAATATTATCTCCTCCATATGGGTGAGGGTAATTCCCATAGCGGACTCCACCTTCTTCGAGAGGAATGTGCGTGTGGGTTGAAGCAACCATGGTTTGATCATGAAATGCTTCATTCCCAAATTCTGATCCAGTTCGGTGAAGAACATAATTTGAGGGCAGATGATGGCCATCAGCTAAAGTAGCATGCCCAAGTGGTAAATTCATGCCAGCACCATCAAGAACGTAGTGATCGTTCAATCTTCCAGCTCCATGTACATGATTTCTCATTTCCTCGGGACGAGGTTTCAATTGGTGCTGCAAAACCATCCCTCTTTCATAATTCGGTACTTCACCATAAGGAGAAATGGGATCAGTTTGATCTTTGGAATGGAACACATGATGCAATTTCCCATCCGCGTTCAGCATGAAACTTTCCTGGTTCGGGGGGCACTCAGCACATGGATTATTAACCTGAGGTCCACTCTTTCCCATGTTAGAATGCTCCATAAGTGGTGGTTGATTCCTGCTGAAAGTAGCCCTACAGTGCTCGCAGATGTTGTTCCCCTCATATACACCATGACCATGAAGCATGTTAGCAGGAAAAACACCAGCCTTATCACCAGAAATAGCTCCAGTTGGCATCCATACTAAATTATCTGAAAACTGTGGCTGGTGTTCGAATTGAAGATGATGATTTAATTGCTGCCGCACATAATCTTCAGGCATTTGATCCAAGCATTTGTCTGGTACGTCTGGAAACGGTACTCGGTAACGAGCAGAAGGTGAAACTGGAAACTCTGATGGAGTTCGAGGATCATGATGTCCAGCGTGTCTTGGAGAATAGTAAGCAGGACTCCATTGACCTTCCATTTCATTGTATCTCTGAGGAACTGGTTGCTGGAGTTGCCCAGACCCCATACGAGGAATAGTAAGATTATGCAAGTTATATGGCGGCACAAACATCTCGCCACTCCTCTGACTATGAATGGCAGCATCAATACTCATACTGTTGAAGAATTGTTCTGCTAAATGAAAATCATCGGAAGCCGGAGCCATCACAGGCGAATCGCTCTTCCTGAAATCAGGGCCCTCATTTAAACTGTTCAAAGCATCCACATACCTCCTCTCGGTCTCCCTGTCATCCCCATCAACATAGTGTGATAAACCGTCTTGGTCAGGATTCGGGAACAAAAAAATCCTAAGCCTAGTGAAGGCATCAGCTGAACCCAACTTCTCATACTCTTCCATCATGTTTATCACATCGTCATCATTCACAACTGACACTAAAGCATCAAGATCCTCATCTGGCTGCTGATATTTCAAAACTGCTGCTCCATCATAAAGCTCCCTCATCTTACTCATCAATTCCTCGTAACCGATATCTCGGGAAACACTTAGGATTCGCGTTTCTCCACCAACATACCTCAATTTCCCATCTTGGGGCCGTGGCAAAATGCTACCTAAGAAGCTACACAAGAATTTTATATGAGGGGTTTCGTCATTGGGACAAGGGGAGGAGGGAGCCAAGGCAGATGCCGGGGTGGATGAAGTTGAATCCATGAAAAAAACACAGCTTGATTATTATGCTGCTGTCGATGATCAACTATTCCTTTATTACACATGAGAGTTGAGACGGTCTCCAGTTCACACCATGTAATTCAACAGTGTGGTATAAACTCTAGCCAAAGTGGAACCATACAAGTTCACTAATCTTAACACCAGAAACCATAAAATCTCTAGAATTCAACCCACCAAGAAATCCCAATAATAGTCTAGAATGAATCCAAATAAACAAAAGAAACAAAACTACCACTCAACTAAATCCATCAACAACAACAGCTGAAATGAAAACCCAGCAAAAAGCTTCCAAATTTAACAGTTTTCAGATTCAATAAAAGAAACCCAAATCAGTTTTATACACAAAGTAATCAAATCCAAAGCTTTAGAGAGAGAAAAAAAGTACCTGGAAAATGGGAATTGTCAAAATAAGAAGACAATTCTATTTCATCTCTCCCTATGTGGTTGATCTAAAGAAAATAAACGGCGAAGGTGAAGTTCATGGAGGAAGAAGGCATATGAGATTAGAAGGGAAAATGTTTGGAACGTCGCCAACTGCCAAGTTACTGACCCACGTGGCACGACCATCTCCCTCCTGCCTTTCCTTTTTATTTGTACCCTTGCACCTGTGCTTACAATCGCGCGTGGCTTATACTCACTCCTTTTGCCTTTCGCTCCTCTTCTTTACTGCTGCGCGTGGATTATAATCTGAACTCTGGGTGGATTTCATTCCGATCCATTTTTAGAAAGTGAATATAAAACGATTATGGTAACTGTTTATTTTATAGGGTAAAATACACATATCACCACTCAACTATTTTGATCACTCCTATTTTGATCACTCAACTTTCAAACTTTTTAATTTACTAACTAGACTTTTAGATTGTTCATGTTTTAGTCATTCTCGATTATTTTATTGAATTTCTTGGCATTTTTAATTATTATTTAATATAAAATTAATTTAAAATATAAAATTAATTTCAATGTTCGTTGGTCACCATTCACCATCGTCGGACGCCACCGCCGACGGTCGTAAATGGTGGTTGTTCAATATCATATTTCACTGGTTGCTTCGTCTCGATTCTCTGAGTCCGAATCTGACCTCTATTTTGTTGAAAAATACTCTGAATTCCATGGAAAAGAGATCAAAAGTGAGGAAACCGAAAAATTTCAAACAAGATTTGTGGGTTTTGGGATATTTTTCGGTGAAACAAACACCATATTTAAACTCAACGTGTCAAAATGAGTCCACCGGTACAATTTGGGATTAAACGGTCGTCAGTTTTGAGACCAACAATGGTTGATGATGGTGGTGATTTTTTTATATATTTTTAAATTTAATAATAATAAAATACAATATTATTATTTATTTTAATTTTTTGTATATTTAATTATATTCAAAAATTCAAAAATAATAATAAAATATTCTAGAGTGACCAAAATAAGAGCAATCCGAAAGTTCAATTATTAAATTGAAAAGTTTGAAAATTAAGCGACCAAAATAAGAATAAGAAGATAGTTAAGTAATGAACGGTGTATTTTACCTAAACTGCAGAACCAATGATGAACCCTATTTATTTTTAAATTCTATAATTTAATCTAATATTTATTATTATTTATAATATTATTTTATTTAGATATTAATATTTAATAAAATATTAAATTAAATACTAAATCAAATAAAAACTAACCCATTTCGGGTGTGGTGTATAGTATTTTTTTACCTTCTAACAAATAAAAAATGCGAAGAATATCACTTGGGAAAAAATAATGAAATAATATTAGTCATTCATTACCATCATCTTGCGTTCTAAAAAATTGAAAGTAATTGAGTTTTACCCAATGTAAGTGGATCCTAACACTTTTCATATATTTAGGGGTAATTACTATAATGTCATTCTCTTTATATATATTTTTCAATTACATCCTTAATTTTTTATGAGAACTGTTGAACTAATGTTTTGATATAATAGTTGAAAAAATAGTTTTGGACTAAATTAAAAAGATTTCAAAAATGTTTTTAAGTCCAAACAACTTGAAAATAAGTTTGTGGATGTTTTAAATGTTTTTGGCAAGGTTTGAAACGTTTTTAAGTAGCCAAACCAGGGTTTTCAAGGTACTCATTTCGATACATGCTAACCTATTTCGAAACAGTTTGAAACTGCCAAAACACGTACCGAAACAGGGCTTGCCCGTTTCGATACGGAGGGTTTCAGTTTCAAAACACCCCTTTGGTGTTTCGATACGTCCAACGGTCAAAACCTCCCCAACGGTCAAATTTTCCCAACGACTTTTTAAATGCAGCTCAACGGTCACTTGTACCGAAACGGTTTGTAACCGTTTCGATACAGCTCAATACCATTTCGATACAGCTAGTTCAAATCTTTTGGGGGAAATTGCAATGTAGGTCTCTCCCCTCTTTATTAAAGCTCAATTACATCACAACTTAGGTTGAATTGTTTTAATTTAATTTTATTGACTCGGACTATAAACCCGACTAACTCCTAGCCCCAAAACACGGGTGTTACAGGATTAACATCCTATTGAGGTGATCCGGCAAGCTCGAACAACTGGTTCAATGGTGCAATCCATCGACAAGCCACCCTTCTTCGACGGGACCAACTACGCTTTTGAAAGACAAGAATGATGTTCTTTGTCAAATCCAAAGACTACAAGCTTTGGGACATTATTGAGGATGGTCCGTTCGTACCACAAAGAAGCAAGGTGAATTGGAGTGTCGACGACCGCAAGAAGATGGAACTAAATTGCAAGGCTTTGCACTTCATCTTTTGTGCACTTAGCCTCAACATCTATGAGAAGATGTCTTCTTGTGGGAGTGCCAAGGAAGTATGGGACAAGCTTGAAGTCACATACGAGGAAACTAACGAAGTAAAGGAGACCAAGATCGACCTCCTCAACTACGAGTACGAGAACTTCAAGATGGATCCGGAAGAGGACATTGAGAAGATGTTCCATCGATTCTCCACCATCACCAATAGACTCAAAGGTTATGGAGAAGCCATTTCGGAAGAAAAACTTGTCCGAAAGCTTATCTACTCCCTTCACGAGTCATGGGACTCGAAAAAGACCACCATCATCGAAGCCAAAAATCTCAAGACCTTGAAGCTTAATGAACTCATGGGGTCACTTCTCACTCACCAAATCATGAAGAAAGACAAAGAAGAGGAAAAGAAGAAGGAAAAGATAAAGAAGATGAGGAAGAAGAAAGTCATGGATCTTGGCATCAAACTAATGTCATTGCTCTCAAGTCCTCCAAGTGCAACCATGTTGAATCAAGTGAGGAGGAAAGTGAAGATGAAGAGATGGCCTATCTCTTCAAGAAGTTCACACGATTCATGAAGAGCGAGATAGATAAATCCAAATATGAATCGAAGAAGAAGATGAAGGATTCCCACAAGAGCTACAAAAAGGGATCATCTTCAAAGAAAGTATATGTGGCAACATCGAGTGATGAAGACTCCACCGATGAAGATGAAATTGCCAATCTATGCTTCATGGCCCTCCAAGAGGGGGAGGTAACTTCTAACTCATCTATTTCAAATTCATATACTTTTGATGAGTTACAAGATGACTATGATGATTTGCTTTTGGAATTCAATACATCATTTTCAAAGAACAAAAAGTTGGTTTCAAAATTAAAAAAGAAAAATGATTTGCTTTCCAAAACAAATCTAGAGTTTGAAGCAAAACTTAAAGATTTTGAGCTTAGAGTTTTAGACTTACAAAATTTTCTTCAAACGATGAAAAAAGATCATCAAAATGAGGTAGATGATCTTAAGAAAGAAAAAGATTTGATTTCCAATGAACTTCAAAAGAAAAACAATTTAGGAAAAATCAAATTTTTATGTTAAACAATCTAGTGTCTCTAGATTTTTGAACGGTAAATGTTTTAGAAGTATTTGGGTCCCAAAAGAACTAAGTACTTCAACCAAAAAGGATGAAATTGAAAGATGGATTCCAAAGGGGACTAAACTTTGTGTCACTAACATTTATGGATCCAAAGCAATTTGGATACCAAAAATTGTATGATTGTCTTGTTTAGGTGTGATGGAGATTGATCAACAAGTTAAACAATGAGGGGGGCTCCATGCACACAAGGAAGAACACTTGAAGAAGGAAGGCTTCACATCCTCCTTTGCGTTCAAGTGTGATAAAATCTAGTTGCTTTATTTGCTTAATTTGATTTTTTTAATTCAACTAGATTATCATGTATTGGACTAACAATATTTGATGCTTTGAGTAAGGGGGCCATTTTAAAACCAAAATTCTTATTTGTGTTAATTTTTTAACCTCCCAAGTTATTTTGAACTTAAAGTTATTTAAATTCTTTTTGATATAACAAAAAGGGGAAGAAATGGTTTGAAAAATTGATTTTTCAAGAGAATAAGGGGAGCTTTAACTTCTTTTAATTTTTGAAATCTCTTATTTAAATTTTAAAATACAAAGGGGGAGAATCCCAAACAAATTTTCAAGTTGGTTTTATTATATCAAAAAGGGGAGATTGTAGAACTAATGTTTTGATATAATAATTGAAAAAATAGGTTTGGACTAAATTAAAAAGATTTCAAAATTCCTTTAAGTCCAAACAACTTAAAAATAAGTTTGTGGATGTTTTAAATGTTTTTGGCAAGGTTTGAAACGTTTTTAAGTAGCCAAACCAGGGTTTTCAAGGTACCCGTATCGATACAGGCTAACATATTTCGAAACAGTTTGAAACTGCCAAAACACGTACTGAAACAGGGCTTGCCCGTTTCGATACAGAGGGTTTCGGTTTCGAAACACCCATTTAGTGTTTCGATATGCCCAAAGGTCAAATTTTCCCAACGACTTTTTAAATACAGCTCAACGGTCACTCGTACTGAAACAGTTTGTAACCGTTTCGATACAGCTCAATACCATTTCAATACGGTCAGAGGCGTTTCGATACGGCTTGCTGCATCAGGCTTCAATGGCTAGTTTTGAAGAAGGTCGTTCCGTACGGGCTCACCTGTTCCGAAACGGACAGCACCAGAACTACAATTAATGAGGGAAATAAAGTCTCCTACGGCTCCAATTCAATCTCAACGGTTCTCAACGGCTACAAACTCAATTGGGAGTATAAAAGGGACCTCCAAGCATCAAGGGAAGACTAATGCTTCACTCGTTACAACATTATGATGTCAAATTGTCTTTAGAGCTAATTTTGCATATTTCTTATATAGACAACACTTGTGAGCTTAATTGTCAAATTTGCTCAACTGTATAGGTTTTGGGTGAGTGTTTAGAATTGCAAACATACACCTATTAGAGGGATTTCAAGTTTGCTTAGAATTTCTCTTGTGAGAGAGTGCTTGATCAAACTTTGGGTAGAAAGCTTGATTGTTGTAACGGTTTCCTCCTAATCCGAGAAAAGGGGACGAAATTCTTAGTGAATTTGTTTGAAATCCTTAGTAGGAAGCTAAGATAGTGGATGTAGGCTTTGGGTTAGAAAGCCGAATCACTCTAAATCCTTGTGCTCAATTCTTATCTTTTAGCTTCCACTTAAACACCCAAAAATTAACCTTCTCCACCACTTGGCAAGCACCTCGATTGTGACCATTGAACTCAACAAGAACAATGACAATTAGCATAAATACCCCACTTTATATTTTTCCTATTATCCTCTTTATTGTTAATAAAAATATATTATTTATTTATTTTGGGCCAGGTTTGGTCGAAAAGTGAGTTTTAGTGCTAAAATTCATATTGAATTCGGGTCGGGTGAAAATTCAAGACATGTCGAGTTGACTTTCAGGTCGGATTTTGGTTGACCAAAAACCTCACTCGACCTGACCCATGCCTATTCCTAAAAAGACCTAATAAATTAAAACAATTCATGTAACTCTCTAAACCCGGCATAGAAGAAAATAGTGAATTTAGGATGTCGTGTTTGAAATCCTAATCATCAAGAAAACTAATTTTAAAAATTATACTTTAATTTAAAAATATATATAACAATAATTTAATAAATATATTATAATAAATAAAACATAAATGTCATTATTAATATTTTAATGTTTAAATAAAATCTCTGAAATAAAAATCACAGTAAATGAATGCTAAAAACAATCCTGAAACATAAATAGTCTCGAAGTATGAAATTACAATGTCTCAAAATAATAAATAATAATCTGAATAACTAAAAATAGTTTCGTACTGAATAATAAAATAACCAGATAAAATGTGAAATCCTTCAAGTACCATGTCGCCTACAGTCTAAAGATATCTGTAAGAGGAAACTATGAGAAGTAAGCTAAAGGAGCTCGTGTCTCTAAAATAAAAACCATAATCATAAAATATATTATTATTTTCTTAAAATCCTTTAAAACCATAAGACAAATATCACAAACACAATGCAATGCAGCGCAACTACAACTGCCAAGAGGAGAGAAAAGTTCCTCATAACTCCTCACTACAACAGCCATCCGGAGTGAAATTAAGCCTGAAGGGTGAAACCACTGAACTTCCGTACAAATCTCAACACATGCTCATACATATATGATGTTTAAAAATCAAATTTCATAAATACAGTTCCATAAATCCGATATTTCATAGTTCCATAAATCACAGTCCATAAATCATAATTCGTAAATTGTAATCCATAAATCACAGTTCATAAATCATAATAAACACATTTTGAAATCGTATGCATGTGATGTTAACCACAAAAATCATAATGTATATAAATAATCACATAAGGTATAAAACACCAAATCACAAAAAATTTATTTATAGCACCGGAAAGAACACGCCTTAAGCAACAATAATAAGTTGATAAGCCTCAAATGAGATGGTACATATATGATGGATGAAAAAGCAAGGTGGTTGATGCTAAGGACTCTAACTAACGACAAGAGGAAAATTCCATGATTTGTTCGGTTGATCGCTCCTATATTTTTTTTTTTGAAAATGAAACCACTAATTTTATTAAACGATGAAAAATCTGAAAATACAATAAAAGCTTATCTCTGAGTAAACAAACACTTAAATCCGGATACAACCCCATAAAATTAAAATAGCGGCTCTAGATCATAAAAGGACCAAACAAGGAGCATGAAAGAACCTACTCCAAAGACTCGAAACAAAAGGTGGATACAAACATCCCCAAATCAATGATGATGGTAAAATCATCAACAAACAACATTAACAAATGCATATTACAATGATCGAACGTTGACAATAAGGTCATTACCACAACTCAATCGCTAATAAACGGTAGATGTAATCACGTATCCAAATTCGCTTCAAGGGTCAAAACATGAAGATCAGCAACATAATGAAAGGAGCACCATCTTGATCAGTCGTGGTGACGTCAGATCTAACCCTGAAGAAGACAAATAAACAAAAACCGTACCAAGAGGCAGAAAATCGTGCTAATAAGCAGAAAAAAAACGTACCAAAAGGTAGACGATTTATTAAAAAAAAGACTAAAAATCAAAAGAAACAAAATAAAAAGACAAATAAATAATAGATCCGGCGATCGGTAATAACAAAGTTGAAAACCGCCGCTGGCTACTCAACGAGAAAATATGAGGATCGCTCCTATAATTATGAACAGGTTTTTAGGCTAAAACAAATAAATTAAGAGATTCGTGGGATGTTAAGGGTTCAGCAAAACGACAACAATAAAATTAAAAGATGATTGCACAGTTTCGAAGTTGTGACAAAAAATAGGGCAAAAAGGCTTTTGGGATTTTGACTTTTGAGAGCTTAAAATTCACATAGAAATCTCATGATTCCAATACTAGTTAATAACAGTAGGAGACGGCTTAGAAGAGAGTTCTTTTTAAGGAACATTTAGGGTTTAAAATACTATATAAAAAGTAAAAGTAAAATAATAAATGATAATAGTAAATAAATATTAATAAAAACGTGTTGGATGAAATCGAAGCATAAGTGAACTGGAATTCAATTAAAAATTGGGTTAACTACTAGAATGGTCACTTATGTTTCCCTCAGTACAGAGTTGGTCACCGATTTTTAAAAACGACTAGTAAGGTCACTTGCGTTTTCGATCTGTAAATTTTGGGTCTGAGATATTTGTTGCAGTTAAATTTAGACGAAAGGCTGATCTAACACAATAAAAAAAGATAAATTACCTAGATAGTCTCTAAACTATTATTTTACTTCTATTTCGACCACCGAAATAATTTTTTTATAATTTCATATTTACAATTTTTTTTATTTTTTTGAGATTTGTAACTTCAGCTCAAAAACTTGTCTTTTTTATGGTGGCCGTTGAAATGTCCTCCATTTTGAATCTCCTATTTGCCTTGCAAAATTCGACTTTGGCCATTGGTTGCCCCTGATTCGCAAAATTATCTAAAACTTTTAGTACTATTTATTTTATGAACCGTAATTAGCAAAGCAAAGTAAAAAAAGTGCGAAGTGGGATAGCGCTGAAAAGGTTTGTTGTACCACCGGTAATAGCAGTTAACTCCTATTGTCGCTGGACACAATCCTACCGATGGGTTCGTCCGATGACCATTCAAGCCGGGCGCAAAAATCTGAATTCGGATGAGTACTATCAGAAAAACGCCGAAAAATTTTGGGACAAATTCTACAAGCGCCATAAGAACAAGGTCTCTTTACCTTTCCTTTTCTCTTTTTTGAGTTTGTTCAGAAAACTTTTTTCTTAAATTCTGTTCTGACTGGAAAAAAAATTATTACGAAAGTTTTTTTTTTTTTCTTTCAGATTTATTTCGTTTCAAAAGGATAAAGCATATTACTTGATTTTTGAGTTTAACTGTTATGTTGCTTTAGTTCTTCAAAGATAGACATTACTTGGAGAAGGACTGGGGTCAATACTTTTTTGATTATGCTCATTCCACAAGTGGCAAGGTCGGTTTAGAGGTACACTTTATGCTTCATTGATTCTAAAGTAATGTTATATTACCTGTTAGTTCAAATTTAATACGGTTTCGTTTCTTTTTGATGGTGCTTAATTGTAAGCTTAGTTATTAATTTATATAATTGAATGACCATCTTCTTCTTGCAGGTTGGGTGTGAAGTTGACAATACAATATTTCCGCTTATCGCAGCATATCATATCACCTCACGCGGTTGCGCTTGTTAAGGTTTACGACCTTTGCTTACCATAAATATTTGGGGACAAAGTTTCTAGTTTTAAGAAGTTCAAATATATGTTTGCAGCCTCATTGAAAATTTCTTGCTTAGTGCAGTAGATTTGCATATAGCTTGCAGGTGTGTTTAGTAATGTTCCTAACATTATTAATTATAGTAATTGTTAAGTTTATGATGGTGTTCAACATGTGAAGAGGAACATTATGTGTTATTTCCTAGATGATTATGCGGGCATAATTTTTTTATTGAAATGCAGTCACATCCGGAGTTCACAGAAAATCAGGTGAATGCATTTGTATGTGATGTTACAGTTGACAGTCTTCTTGAAAGGATTAAACCTTATTCAATTGATGTAATTACCTTGGTAAGGGTACTAAAAATCTCCAATTCTGATGTTTCTGATCCTGCAACTAATTACCATTAGTGGTTTGTCCGAAGTAATGGCCAACTACTTTTTTCTGATTACTTCAAGGGTGTTGTTCACATCTTCATTTACCATGGACAACGTCTATATGATGACTCACATTTTAAGCAGATTTTCATGATGTCTGCAGTTTCTCCATATAGAATGTTAAAAGAGTACTAAAGGTACATGTAAGATATTACTTGTAGAGATGGTATGGAAGATGGTGGAGGGAGAAGAAATAAAATTTTTGTAAATATGATTAAATGTGAAATTATAAAAATTGTTTTTATTTCGGTGGTCAAAATAGAAGTGAAGTAATAGTTTAAGGACTATCTAGGTAATTTATCTTTTTTATTATGTCAGATCAGCCTCTTGTTTAAATTTAACGGTAATAAACGTCTCAGTGACAAAAAAATTTACAGATCGAAAACGTAAGTGACTTTACTAGTCGTTTTTGAAAATCGGTGACCAACTTTGTACTGGGGGAAACATAAGTGACCATCCCAGTAGTTAACCCTTAAAATTTTGTAGTGTTAATTAAACAATAGGTCCTATAATTTTAAAAGAATTATGGATTAGTTCCTAAAATTTCAAATATTACTATTTTGAAATCGAAATTCGTAATTCTCATAATTAAGCCCTGAGTTCAAAATTTTCAGAATTAAAATTCAGATATTTCCATAAATTACGGTTGAAATACTCAAGAGGTTTTAGAAATTTGAAAATTCTAACATTAAGATATTTAATTTAAGGGGAAATTTGGAATGTTACAATTAATGTACTTTGTAATATTTAAAACTTCAATCCTAACTCAAATAATACGAGTACAATTTGATTAAGTTATAAGACATAAAATCATAGAATAAAAACTAAACCTACAATTTACGCATAATATTGGGATTAATAGTAGAATTTAATTTAATATATTTCACAATTATTGTTTGGACGAAGACTAAAATTTGAAATTTTAAATAGTATAAAAACTTAAAAAAGATTAAATTAATGTATAGGATTAAATCCACATCTTATAAATAATACATTTACTAACATTAAAAGTAAAGAGTTAAGAGAGAGAACCAATAGAAAATTATCTTGTATTATCTATCTTCTAATAAAAAATGGATGATTTTGATTATTGAAATGAAAAATTAAAACAAAACAAACTAAAATGATTTAAAACAATAGATTGTCCACATATTGGTTTATTGATCAAGAATCTCATCTTGTATGATTATAATTCTGACATTTGTCTTGGGAAGACAAATATCTCTCTACCTAGTTAAGAAATATTTAAAACAAGAACAATTCGTATACATGACTTCAAGCAACAACAATACAAGTTTCCAATTAGTTTTTTTTTTTGAAATTTAACCTAATTCAAATGATACATTTATCATATGATTAAATTACATACACTTGAAATGATTTAAGTGAAGGATAAAACTAAACCTACAATTTATGCATGATATAGAAACTAACAAATTTTGACTTAACAAATCTACGTTAATTGTCTGGATGAAATTTCAGGTTTTAAAAAATACAGTATTAAAGAATAATTAAATTAGAATACATAGACAAAATCCAAAGTTTTCACAGTTCAGGGACTAATAGAAGAATATGTCCATTAAATATAACTGTTAAATTCATGCCACTCGGTCAAAAACTCAAAATATTGATGAAGTCTGTATTAAACAAATACCGAAGCATTATGTATCAATTGGTAGCGGTCATCTCGATTGAGTCAAGTCAAAAATTTTGAGTTATTCGAGTTAACGTGTCATATTTTACAACTCAAATTTTATTTAATTTTTTTCGACTCGATTCGAGTTTATAGAATTCGAGTTTTCGAGTTCCTATATAAATTTAATTGTAATTATTTAGCATGTTATAGTACAGTTTGATTCTAATTTAAACACTTTCTTTAATCATATAATATATATATTATCATCCTATACACTGGCGGTAAAACTTTTTGTTTCTATAAGCACCTCAATTTTAGGGTTTAGGGTTTTAGTTTAGAGTTTAGAGTTTAAAGTTTAGAGATTTTAGTGTAGGGATTTAGAATTTAGGGTGTATGGTTAAAATTTAGGGTAATATGGGTAGAGATTTGTGTTATAACCTATAAATCTTAAAATTTAGCCTAAACCCAAAATTCTATTAACACTCATAAATTCAAAACTACTACACGTAAACTCCTAAACTTTAAACCCTAAACGAAGTCTCTAACCCCTACAACTAAGGCACTTGTGTAAAAAAAAATTCTACAAGCATGTGTATAGAATAATTACTCATAATATATATATATATATATATATATATATATATATATATATATATTAATATCGTATACACTGGCGGTGGAAACTGAATGTTTCCACAAGCACCTTAGTTTTAGGGTATATGGAGTTAGTTTAGGATATAGGGTTTAGGGGGTTAGAATTTAAGGATATTTGTTTCAATTTAAGGTTTAGGGTTATAACTTAGGGTTTATAGGTTAGGGTTTAGTTTTTAAGGTAATATGATGAGGATTTATGTTTTATAGGATAAAGATCCTATACATTGGCGGTGGAAATTGAAAGTTTCCACAAGCGCCTTAATTTTATGGTATATGAAGTTAGTTTAGGGTATATGGTTTATAGGTTTAGGTGTAGAGGGTTATAATTTAGGGATAGTTGTTTCAATTTAAGGTTTAGGGTTATAATTTATGGTTTATAGGTTAGTGTTTAGTTTTTAGGGTAATATGATGATGATTTAGGGTTTAACCTATAAACCCTAAATTATAACCGTAAAATTTAAATTGAAACAACTATCTCTAAATTCTAAACCCCTACACTTAAACCCCTAAACCATATAGCCTAAACTAAGTTCTTATACCCTAAAACTAAGGCGCTTGTAGGAACTGAAAGTTTCCACCGCCTGTATAGAATATTTATCTATATATATATATATATATATATATATATATATATATATTTCTTCACCATATTATCCTAAATCATCACCATATTACCCTAAAAACTAAACCCTAACCTATAAACCCTAAATTATAACCCTAAATCTTAAATTAAAACAACCATCTCTAAATTCTAAATCCCTACACCTAAATCCCTAAATCTTATACCCTAAACTAACTCTCTATACCCTAAAACTAAGGTGCTTGTAGAAACTTTCAGTTTTCACCGCCAGTGTATAGCATATTAATCCATATATATATATATATTTAATATCAGTGTGTATATATATCAACAAAAACTGAAGGATCCGATTTAAACTTAAAAATCAGTTTATTAATTATTAAAAATATTTAATTATTCGAATTAATCGAATTTACATTTTATAACTCAAATTTTAGTTGAATTTTCTTTGAGAGTCTTTATAAAATTTCGAGCGAGTATCGAGTAGATTTTGCATAGCTTCGGCTGGTATTTGGGTCCCAAGCGAGTTTACTCGACTCATTCCCCAATCTCCGGACAACGAGTAAATGGCAAGAATTGAGGTTGTTCTGTTAGAAAAACATGGCGTCCCGCTTTGCTTGCCGTTTTCGGTGGCTTCGCCTCTGAAAAACCAAACAAAACCAAAAATAAAAAAATGAAGGAAGAAACAAGTAATCTTTTGATGGGAAAGAAACTTTCTGTCTGTGAGTTTTGGGTTTTTTAAGCTCCCCCTCTCTTCAGTGTTGGTTTTCCATTTTTGTCAGTTGGCTCGGTGCATTTCCCGGCGATCCACCTGAGATTCTGTCTCTCCCGGATCAAATCCGGACACCCTCTTTTAACAACGTTGAGTTCATTTAGAGTTTGAACGAAATAATATGCTTTTATCACATATATTGTGAAATATTGTTGTTAAAGCGATGGGGGGAACAAAATCCGTGTTCAGATTAATTATCAGAGTGTGAGCTCGATTGAAGCTGCATCAACTTCTCAAATCTCTCAGCAAGGATTAAGGTTATATAAATTTCAGAAAGTTTCTAACTTTAGTTTGAATATCTGTTCTTTTTAATGTTGTTTTGGTGGTTTGATTTCTTTTCAGTTTCCTGCTTAAGAATTTACAGAAAATGGAAACAGTCGTTCTATTTGTAACTTTGTGTTGTTTTATGGTAAATGTTTATTAGGTGTGCCATTGTTCAAGGTTGATCTTTGTTCTTGATCATGTTATGCTTGTGATTAGATTTAAACGGTTTGAAGTCTAGTCTTTTAGATTGAAAAGTTCAAAATTTGTGGGGCAAAGTTTATAAGAAAGCCTAATATTTATTGCAGAAAACTTGGATCCATGATAGTTATTGATTGTGTAGAATTTGAACAACCTAGAACAGTTGATTGAGACTTGAGAGTGCTAATTTCCGGTTGTGCCTTAGGCGACCTATCGTTTTTAGTTTGTATGGTATTATTAAATAATGATGCATTTCAGACGTTTCGTGCTTGTATTTTTGCGCATGTAAAGAGATTGACGGCCTTTAGTTTGTAGATATTTCTTTACCATGAACAACTTCGGATAGAGGACTTAAAACTACCGCCGCCTCTACAGCAAAAACCAGAAATGCAGGACTCACTTGAAACCAAAGTCCCAAGCATCATTCCTTTGGCAGCAAAGAATGTCAAAGATCTGCGGCAGAATCCTGCATATAGCAATGTTGACGTATTTGCATATGAGGAGACGAGGCTGGCTACAAAGCAATTCACACCAGACTATATTCTTGGTGAGGGTGGCTTTGGGGTTGTTTACAAAGGAGTCATAGATGAGACCGTGAGGCCTGGTTATAAATCTATAGCTGTCGCTGTTAAGGAGCTTAATCCTGATGGGTTCCAAGGTGACAGAGAATGGCTGGTAATCTCCTTGTATTGTCTCTGGCTCTCCGCATCTCCCGTGTAATTAACTTAGCATGAGGTGTTATCGTTTCATTTGTGCTATATCTACATATTTGGATGCATGGTATATCATTTCTGATACTGTTATAAACTTTATGAATACTTCCCTAGAGTGAGAGAGATGTGAAAAAATTGCTTGGCCTGATTCAACTCTGATAATTAATACTTTTTTATGTTTCTAGCTATCGAGGAGTCTAGAACAAGAACATTAATCTAAGCATTAACTTGATGTTTTAGATATGATTTGGGCACTCAGAATTGAGGGACAAATTTTAAAAGTTTCATTTGGTTTATCTTCTTTTAGAAGCAGATGTTTGGTTGCTATTTTGATTTTGTGGATGCATAAATATTACAACAATACTTGAGTCAACCATTGAATGAGACCTGAAAAATAAATTGTTTCAAGTTGGTATGTTATATAATCGCATGCACTTTTTTTTTTTATGGAGAATAGAAATTCAAGATAGAATATGATTGCTTTGGTTTGCACATGATTCTCTGTTCTGCAGACTGAAGTCAACTATCTAGGGCAACTCAGCCATCCAAATCTTGTGAAGCTCATTGGATACTGTTGTGAGGGTGATCATCGACTTCTTGTCTATGAATACATGGCAAGGGGAAGCCTCGAAAGGCATCTTTTTCGCAGTAAGTGGTTAGAAAAAAAATCTATTATGAGAGTAATATAAGAGATCAAGAGCACTAGAAGAATATCGTCTAAAAGCATCATTTACCGTGATCTATTCTTGGTTGGTAGGGGTCGGTTGCAGTTTGACATGGTCCAAAAGGATGAAGATTGCTTTAGATGCAGCAAAAGGGCTAGCTTTTCTTCATGGCGCCGAAAGACCTATCATATACCGTGACTTCAAGACATCAAACATCTTATTGGATGAGGTTAGTCCTCATTTTTCTGTTTGTTATTTATCAGTTGCCCTTACGTTAATCAAGTGCATCTTATTTTATGGGATCTTTGAAAATGGGAAGACTCGTCAACCGGTAAAAATCCTTAATCTGAATTGTAATTTTACAATAGCTCACTAAAGTCAAAAGCCTTGTAGATGATAAAATCATTGGAAGTTTAATTCTGGCAAGGATTTACCCATTCCTAGAGTTAAATTGAACACCATTAAGTATGTGGTCTCTTTTGAATAAGTTTCGGTTTCTATTGCTAAATATGCTCATAACATGTAGAACTTCAATGCAAAGCTCTCAGACTTTGGACTTGCAAAGGATGGACCAACCGGAGACCAGACACATGTGTCAACACGAGTGATGGGCACTTACGGATATGCTGCTCCTGAATATGTGATGACAGGTTAGAAGTTAATTATTCTGTTTCAAGAGAATTGAAAATCTTCATCATTGCCGAAGAGATATTTTTCAGTCATAATGGTAAGATCTTTTTCTTGTATGTTACCAAGGTTTAATTGGAGTTTGAAACTAAGAGTCCAGACACTCTACCAACAGAACACGTTGCCATTGGCCGTAATGGTAGGACCTTGGTAGACAATTATCAATAAGTTTTCTCTAATGAACAGTTATTAGCATTCTGTTCAGTTGTGCTGAAGTTGAAAAGTAGAAATTTCCTGACTTGTCTGTACCTGATGTTATGGTTGTAGACATCTAGTATTTCGAAAATGTACTTTTCCCCGTCTTAAATCTAGTACGATATTCAACAGAAATGTTTGAACAATTTCAGCTTTATTTGGACTTCTAAATTCTTTGGTGTATTAGAATTTTTGGTGCAATTTACGACTTCAAAAAATTTTGGTATATTTTTATTTAGAGAAGAGCAATGGACAAATGACTAACCAAATTGCAGTATTGATATGACCAGGCCATTTAACGGCGAGAAGTGATGTTTATGGATTTGGAGTAGTGTTACTAGAGATGCTCATTGGAAGAAGAGCAGTGGAAAAATGCAGGTCTAACCGAGAACATAACCTTGTCGAGTGGGCTCGTCCACTATTGAACCATAATAAGAAGCTTTTGAGGATATTAGACCCGAGAATGGATGGTCAGTACTCAGCTGGAACAGCAATGAAGGTAGGCAATTTAGCCTATCAATGCCTTAGCCAAAACCCGAAAGAGAGGCCTCTCATGAGCAAAGTGGTTGAATTACTCGAGACTCTTCAGACAGATGAGGTCAGTCATGAACATGCAACACTTCAGACTAGTTCCTCTCACACTTCCTCGAAGAAGAGGATTTCTTCCAGAAACGGAAGTCACAGAGAAGGGAGCACACACGGAAGCAGATCAATAAATGTAAGAAGCAGGAGTGCACCTCCCAAAGACTCTGATCTTTATGATCCTAGTCTCGGAACGGAAGAAAAGTCTGAATCCGACAGAGGTTGAACCTGTAGCAAATGAGAGCAGGAAGTTGAAAACTGTTTGAAATATTTGTCCAAGGATCTGCTGTTTTAGTGCTGAGAGAGCGGCCACTTGCACTTCCTCTCACAGTGGAGTTTCAAAGCTTTTGTCAGCTGGTATTCGAACGGTACGTGTATTTATAAATTAAAGTTTAGGGGTCAATGATGTACCTTTCCATTTTCAAATGGTGGGGAAGATAGTAAAGCAATTATGGTACAACTGGTCACCATGTTCATATGCAGTTTTGTGTGCATAATCTGCATTTGGGACAGCTGGTCCTTACTGAATCTATTGTGAATGAAGTAGCAACTTTTAATGTCTGTCTTCTTCTTCCTCAATTCAATGGATTATACGAAAAAGACAAGGATACTGTGTCAAGAATCTTTGTTTATAAACTTTTTAACATTTCATTTCGACGGTATCTTGATTGTTTGAACAACTGCATGCGAAAATCTTAAGCTATGGTGGTGTCATGTTGGGGATTTTAATTCAAACATGAAAATTTTTGTTAGAGTTTGATTCGATCATGAAGATAATAATTTCAACGCTCAAACCAAATGCTTAGTTCTAAACCGATTCAGATTCGAATTGGTCTCTAATGTACTGCAAGACGTACTAGGAAACACCAGAAATGCTTCCATGGTGTATGATAAAAGTAGATTGTTGCTGATTTCCCGCCTTAACATTGCCGACAGAATGCCTTCCTTTAAATTTACGTTTTATGCTTTATGAAAAAAAAAAGAAAAAAAAAGGCTGATGAAATTCAATCATCGTTCATGCCACACCCGTCACTTTCCCTTTGTCCTTTCCATCTCACTGTTTCCAACTCGACCATTTATCGCTGCCGCCGTTGAACTTGCCGATCTGCTCGATACCCTTGTTGCTGTTCTTTTGTATCTTTAATGAATAAGCCGACCAAATACACTTCCTCCCTATTTGCCTTTTTATGGTTGATCTGGTGCAAATGGAGTTTGACTAAGGCCTATTAATGGGACAAGGCTATTCTTCCTCTTCTTTCCATCATGGTGGAGACCTGACCCTGGCATTGCCCGACGAGTGCTTGCCGTTGATATTCGGTAAGCTCGGGTGCCATAATAGGAACAACTGTTCACTCGTATGCATGCGTTGAACCATGTGAATTCCAAGTCAAGGCAGCATCTCGTCTTGGTTGCTCGCTCCGAGATTTCTCTTCGGTTCTCTTCATTTTTCGCTCGTTTCAGCTCAGTCTCCGTTCTCTCCCTCAAATGCTCCCGCAAGCTCGTTAGCGTAGACGATGATGCCTTGGCTCGCATTCCAATATTGCTGCCTTCTTTAAAGAAGCTTAAGCTCAAGGGCTGCGTCGACGTTACCGACACCGATCTCCTTGCATTCTCCTTGCACTGTCCACCTCTGCTCAGTAAACTCTCCTTTGTTTCCTGTGGGATTGGAAGCAAAGGCATCGTTTCTCTTCTTCTAAACTGCCTTTCTCTTAGAGACCTCACACTAAAGCGCCTCCGCAAGCTTGACGCCGAAGGCACTCTTTTGTCATTCCAACACCAAGAAGAACAGCAGCACCAATCCTGCTTCACCAAATCGAACACCAACAATGGCTATGGTTATGGTTATGCTAAGCTTGAGAGGTTGCGCATCATTGCATCAAGGATCTTCACAGTGCTCGTGTTTTCGTTCCACTTCTGTGCTCCTTCGCTCAGACCCTGATTGTGTGTAGGAGTTCGGGAAGCTAAGGATAAGGAGGAGACGATTGATCGTATCGGTCGATGTTGTTGGTGAATGATGAAATAGATGAGAGGGGAGGAATGGTGCAACCGGCGGTGTTGCCTCCAAAGAGGAGGAGTTAAACTTGAAGCTCAAGGACACATGATGTGAATGTGATTTGCAGCAGTAAGGGCGCTCTCTTGCTCAACACTCGGTTCGAGAATGCTCTACGTACAATACTAAAACAAGACCCAATTAATCAACACAATTTGCATTTGCCCTTATTGTTCATACATTTTTCCATTATTTTCTTCTCTTTCCTATTACACTGTTTTTTAAGGTTTCAACCAGTGAAATGGTTTCATTCGTACCAACCATATATTACAAGGATATAACTAATCTAGTCCATCCACAAATTTAAGAATAAGGTCTAAAATATACTTTTTTTCTTTCAATTTTTTCAATAAACACACTAAATAAATTTCTTTTAGTAAAAATTTGATGTGCTTAAGTGTTGTTAATCAGAAGCTTGTAAGCTATCTTGTAGATTCTAGTCTCTTTGATGTGAATTTGCTTGTCCATTGTTTTGTGTATTATCTTAAACTTCTTTGTCCTCTTTTTTTTTATTGAGTTTGCAGGGCCAAAATCACTTCTCCACCTAATAATCAAGGAAAAACACTTAAATTTTAATTAAAAAAATACTTTTAAACAGTGATTATTGATCCAAACTCAAAAATTGTACTCCCTCTGTCCCACTAAAACTGTCACATGTTGACTTTTTTTGGGTCAAACTTTTTCAACTTTGACCTCTTATAATTTAAAATTTATTATTGATAAAAATATGAAAAAATATATTTTAAAAACTTTGAATCAACTAGTTTTTAAATATATTTTTTTATAATTTTTAACTAATTAAAATATTTAAATAAATTATAGTGAAAGTTGAAAAATTTTGACCAGAAAAATGTCAACATGTGACAGTTTTAGTGGGACGGAGGGAGTATTTTTTTAGCTTTTGGGTTAAAAATTTTATTTGAATTTAAAATAACAAGTTTAAATATACATTTTATCTTTCCAACAACACGTTTTAACAACACTACCAAACACTTCAACTCAATTTTTTCAAAATCATTTTTTGAAATAACTTTGAATAGCTTCTTTTTTTGGTAAACATTGTTTATATTAGTTTTTTTTGGAGTTTTGAAATTTTAAATGTCTTTTAACTATGCAATTTTGATTACTTATTTTGAAATCTTTATACCTTCTTCAAAGGATTCATTATTTGTTTGGCCTTTTAATGCATTGATCTAAACTAAACCTTTGATTTTCTCTAGAAGTATTTGTCCATAGTTATTGCAATTGAATATGTGTCTCTTATAAAAGAAGATAATTCGCTTTTTTATTGAGATACTTGTTGATTTCGCATTGTCGCTTTTTTTTTTTTGTATTTGAATCAATTTAATTTCTTCTAATTGCTTTGTTATTTTGATCAAAGATCATTTGTCCACAGTTTATCTCTTTCAATTATAGTATTTGATTTTTAGTTGAATAGAAATTATAAATAATGTTTATTATTTTGAAATTTTGATCGGTTACTCTTATAATTCTGGAGCAATGTTATTTTTCTTCTAGAAATTTTAATTTATTACCCCAATATGTTCTCTGATTATTGTGTTTGAATTGTGCTTAAATATGTTAAGTTTATAAATCTTCTTCTAGAGAATAAATTATTTCAATTTGTCAAAGATTAAAATTTCAAAATAACCAATCATTAAAATATTATTATTTATAATTTTCTCTGCTTCTTAGCACGTATTTTCTCTGCTTCTTAGCACGTATTGTCTGCCTTTTGGCACGTCTTCTTCTTCCCTCTTGGCTCTCTTTTGTTCTTTCTCCCTAATGGCGGATCATGTTGAAGAGGAATTGGCTGGGCTGTCGATTGAGGATGATGAAGATCTGGAAGTCCCGCTGGAGGAAAGTGATCAACAATTGAGCATCTCTTATGATCTGTGTCTGGTTGGCCGTTTTCTTACGCATAGTGTTGTTCATTTTCAGTCCATGCGAACGACTCTTGCAAACCTTTGGAGGCCGTTGGGTGGAATAACTATCTCTGAATTGGGAAATGACAGATTTCTTTTCCGGTTCTACCATAGTGTTGATTTGGATCGTATTATTTCGGGAGGACCTTGGTCGTTCAATTCGCATCTCCTGCTATTTCATCGGTTAAAAGAAGGTGAGGATCCACAACGTGTTCCATTATTTGATGCTACGTTTTGGGTTCTAGCACATGATGTTCCGCACGGGTACGTATCCGAGAAGGTGGCGAAGCAATTGGGGAATTTTATCGGCTCCTTCATTGATTATGATTCACAAGCAGTGGGCTTGGGTTACCGAGGGATTATTCGTATACGTGTTTGTTTTGATACTCGAAAACCTCTTAAACGACGTAAATTTTTTTGCTTAAGAGTGGTTTTTCGCATTATGTTCGTTTTGAGTATGAGAAACTCCCACTTTTCTGTTTTATATGTGGGAAGATGGGGCATGGCGAGAGCTTTTGTCCGGTTCGACTCACAATGCCTAAGGAGGATGTTGTTTTTGGTTGGGATCTGAGTCTGAAAGCGGCTCCACGACGGTCGGCGGGGAATCTGTCGAGTTGATGGTTGCGTGAAGAGGGAAAACAGTTTGGGCATGATTCCACAAATCAACATGCTAATTTTCAGGCCCAATTTTCGGTTTATCCCACTGCTGGAGATAAGGGTAAATCTACTGCTGCTGAATTTTCGGAGGGATTGGAGTCCCGGGGCTTATCTACACCAGCTGGGCATAATCAACAAAATTTATCCTATCCCGTTTTTTCTGCTATTCAACAGGAGGGAATTAATAATTTTGGGGATATCCATATGTCAGCTGTCGAGGAAAATGATCCTGCCACGCTGGCGGAAGGTTCTAAACGTCAACGAGTTAAAGATTCTGGGCTGGATGTTTCTGTGCAGGATTCGTCTACCCCTTCTAATGTTCTATCGGCAGGCCCAGAGCAACGGGCCAGCCGGGTCCAATGAGGATCCTTAGCTGGAATGTCCGAGGCCTGGGGCAGTCTCGGACTGTTGGACGTCTCCGAAATGTGGTTCGGGACGTTAATCCAACTGTAATGTTTTTAGTTGAAACAAAGTTACAGTGCTCCAACATGGAAAGAGTTCGAAAGAGTTGTGGTTTTCAATCAGGCATTGAGGTTAGCTCTGTGGGCCGCAGTGGGGGCCTATCTCTAGCTTCTAAGTCGAATTGTAAAGTCACACTCCGATCTTTTTCGGCACGTCACATAGATGTAATGATTGATGAGGATTTGGATGACCTTTCTTGGAGGTTGACTGGCTTTTATGGCGCACCAGAAGTAGAAAATAGGCCTGAATCATGGGATTTATTACGTCAATTAAATGTTTTACCGGAAGTCCCATGGATGGTTATAGGAGATTTTAATGAGTTGCTCCTTGCTTCGGAAAAATCTGGGGGAAGAGTCCGAAATGCCCAGCAAATGGAGAATTTTAGAGCAGCATTGGAGGATTGTTCTCTTAAGGATGTTGGTTATCGTGGCTCTTGGTTTACGTGGGAGTGGGGTAGGCTTGAATCGAATAATATCCGAGAGCGGTTAGACAGAGGAGTTGCAAATGACTCATGGTGGTTACTTTTTCCACAGTTTGATCTTGAACATCTTCCACACTCCTTTTCGGACCACTGTCCGTTGTTGCTTAACACGAACACGGCTAATAATTCTGGTCAAAAACTTCACCACTTCCAGTTCGAAGCTGCATGGTTGATAGAGGAGACTTGTGAATCAGAGGTGGCCCGACTTTGGGATGAATCCGTTGGCACAGTTCCGATTCGCCTCAAATATGTTAGTGGTGGGCTTGACTCGTGGTTTAAAAGACTAAGGGCTGAAAAAAAAGTCTCAACGAGGAGTCTTAAGAAAAGGTTATGTGAGTTGAATGATTTGCAACCCACAGAAGCTACTCTTGGTGAAATTTTGGAGACAAAGATAGCTTTGAACTTAGAGGTAGATATAGAGGAACTTTACTGGGAACAACGGGCTAGAGCTAATTGGCTTAAAAATGGTGATCGGAATACTCGGTTTTTCCACAGTGTTGCATCTCAACGGAAACGTCGTAACCGTGTAAGAAAGTTACGTAGGGAGGATGATTTAATCACTGAAGATATGAATGACTTTTTCCCTATTGCTCTTAACTACTTCCAAACGATCTTCTCCTCTATTGGACCAGAGGACCCATCGGATATTCTTGAAGGAGTTGTTCCTTGTGTTACTAATGATATGAATGCTGCTCTACTTGCTGATTTTACTACTGAGGATGTCCTTAATGCTATTCGTTCAATGGGCCCTCTAAAAGCATCCGAGGAGGATGGGCTTGGGGCGGTGTTTTATCAAAGGTTTTGGCACATTGTAGGAAGGGAAGTGTCGGCCTATTGCATTGATGCTCTTCGCGGGATACATGATATATCAGATATCAATGCAACTCATATAGTTCTCATCCCCAAGGTGGAGGATCCTGTAAGTATGACTCAATACCGGCCTATCAGCTTATGCAATGTACTTTACAAGATTATTTCGAAGATGCTGGCTAATCGACTTCAACATGTCTTGCCGTTTTGCATTGACGAGGCACAGTGTGCTTTTCTGCCGGGACGTTTAATCTCGGATAATATTGTTGCGGCCTACGAGATTTTACACTCTTTTAAGCACAAGAGGACGGGGAAAAAAGGGTCTTTTGCTCTTAAATTAGATATGAGTAAAGCCTACGACATGGTGGAATGGTCTTTTATAGAAGCTATGATGAATAAATTTGGCTTTGCAACTGAATGGGTTTCTCTTTTGGCTCGATGCTATCGTACGGTGAGATACTCAATTGTTATTAATGGGCTGACCAGTGATAGCTTCTCTCCCACAAGGGGTCTCCGGCAGGGGGACCCCCTTAGCCCGTATTTGTTCCTTATATGTAGTGAGGGTCTATCAGCGTTGTTACGCAAGGCTATTTCCCAGGATCTGCTTCAAGGTGCTAGAATTGTAAGGGGAGCCCCTCTAGTCTCGCATTTGCTATTCGCTGATGATAGCATCATTTTCGGGAATGCTACTGCCACGGGAGCTGCCCATTTGAAGACTCTTTTGGAGAAATACTCTCGGTGCTCAGGTCAGTGCATTAATTTTTTCAAGTCTAGTGTCTTCTTTAGCACTAACGTAATTTCAGAAAATAGGAACGATGTTTGTCGTATCCTATCTGTTGCTCATCAGACTTGCCCAGATAAGTACCTTGGGTTGCCTTCTATGGTTGGAAGAAATAAACGACAGTCCCTTCTTTTTCTATCTTATAAGTGCTCGAAGAGCCTTCTGGCTTGGTCCCCTAGGCTGTTGTCTATGGGAGGGAAGGAAATATATATCAAGTCGGTTTTGCAGGCCTTACCGCTCTATACAATGTCCGTTTTCCTCTTGCCTAAAACTCTTTGTAAGGAGTTTGAGAGTAAATTTGCAAGATACTGGTGGCAGAAGACCAGTGAAAAACGGGGTATTCACTGGTGCTCTTGGGGGTCTCTTTGCCTCCCAAAGGAAGCAAGTGGCATGGGCTTTAGGGATATGGGAAAGTTCAACGTTGCTTTGCTTGCAAAGCAAGGGTGGCGAATTATATCTAACCCTACGTCCTTGGTGTCCAGATTACTTAAGGCCCGTTATTTTCCTACGGTTGATTTTATGCGTTCTAGCTTGGGCCATAACCCATCCTATATATGGCGGAGTATTTGGGCCTCGAAACGAACTCTGGAACTGGGCTTATATTGGAAGATCGATGTAGGCCGCTCGATCTCGATCTGGAACGACTTCTGGCTCCCTATCACCCCTCCTCGCTTAGTCTCGTCTCCACAAGTGCCTGATCTTCTGGTTGTGGCTGACTTAATCGACGATGATCGCCGTCAGTGGAAGTCTAATCTAATACGGGAGGTGTTTTCAGATGAGGAAGCTATTTTAATCCTATCTATCAGATTATCATCGGTAGGACAGAGGGACATTTGTATCTGGGGGGCTGAACCTACAGGTATTTTTACAGTAAGAAGTGCTTATCGACTCCTTCTACAGTTTCCTATGCTGACTCCTTCATTTCGAAAGCTCTACTCTACTCTTTGGAATTTAAATTGTCCATCGAAGATAAAAATTATGTTATGGAAATTTCTAATGAATTATGTTCCTACAATGCATAACTTGTTTATCAAACGAGTTTCTAATTCTAAGTTATGTCCAAGATGTAACACAGAAACGGAAGATGTTTATCATGTTTTACGGCAGTGCCATTTTGCTCAACAGGTGTGGCTTGCATTAAACTATCAGTGGCCTTCGCATTCAGATTATTTGGATTTCCCTAACATGTATTTTTACAGTAAGAAGTGCTTATCGACTCCTTCTACAGTTTCCTATGCTGACTCCTTCATTTCGAAAGCTCTACTCTACTCTTTGGAATTTAAATTGTCCATCGAAGATAAAAATTATGTTATGGAAATTTCTAATGAATTATGTTCCTACAATGCATAACTTGTTTATCAAACGAGTTTCTAATTCTAAGTTATGTCCAAGATGTAACACAGAAACGGAAGATGTTTATCATGTTTTACGGCAGTGCCATTTTGCTCAACAGGTGTGGCTTGCATTAAACTATCAGTGGCCTTCGCATTCAGATTATTTGGATTTCCCTAACATGTATTTTTACAGTAAGAAGTGCTTATCGACTCCTTCTACAGTTTCCTATGCTGACTCCTTCATTTCGAAAGCTCTACTCTACTCTTTGGAATTTAAATTGTCCATCGAAGATAAAAATTATGTTATGGAAATTTCTAATGAATTATGTTCCTACAATGCATAACTTGTTTATCAAACGAGTTTCTAATTCTAAGTTATGTCCAAGATGTAACACAGAAACGGAAGATGTTTATCATGTTTTACGGCAGTGCCATTTTGCTCAACAGGTGTGGCTTGCATTAAACTATCAGTGGCCTTCGCATTCAGATTATTTGGATTTCCCTAACTGGTTAAGTTGGGTTTTTCAAAATATTAATCAGAGTAAACATGCAGAGTTTGCTATTACTATTTGGTGTCTCTGGTTTGCAAGGAATAAACTGATACATGAAGGGGTGAAACAAGACTGTTTTACAGTGGTTTCCTTTGTGCCTGGGTACTGCTTGAAGCTTCAGTCACTATCCTCCTCCTTACAACATCCACCCACTAGGGCTGACGTCACATGGTCACCGCCATTCGAACCATCTGTGAAGTTGAACTTTGACGCCGGATTTTGTGGTACCGGAAACAAATCTTGGTCAGGACATGTCATTAGAAATGAACAATGAGAGATTCTAGGAGCTTCTTACAGTAGGAATGAAGGAATATTAAGCGTCTTTGAAGCGGAGGCTCTTGCATGTGTCCAAGGGCTCCGATTCGCAGCTGATTTGGGCTTTACGGACATTGTTGTCGAGGGTGACTGCCGTTCGGTAATCCAGAAGCTATGCGATGCGACGGAGGACGTTTCGGTTATCAGACCGCTGATTGCAGATGCTAAACGGTTGGCTCTCCTCTTTCCCAGGTGCCGGTTTACTTTTGTGGGCCGGAATGGAAACCGGGTAGCGCATGCAATGGCAGCACTAGGCCAGAGAGATCAAGTGGACAGATTCTGGGTTGAGGATGCACCGCCTTCGGCGTTGTTGGCGGCGGACGAGGATCGCCGTCTGATGGACCCTCCGTGAAACGATCGCGACGTTTGGTGTTTCCTGAGCCAGTCAAGGCTCTCTGAATTTGGGGAAAATATCTAGATGCTTCCCCGTGCATTTACACCGTCTCTTGGCATATACGCATATGGTTATTGTCTTTTTTCTGCCAAGTGGGTTGGGCCACCGCTTTTATGCTTTTAGCAGGCTTTACTTTTTTGCTCTGTTATTTTGTTTTATTTTGGACTATGTCTTATGTCTTATATGAAATAAAATGGTGGCACCGTTTATTTTATAAAAAAAAATAATAACCAATCATTGTATAGAAAAGCCATTAACAAAATAGCGACTAAAAGAGAAACAGTGAATTCCTTGAAGAAAGTATAGAAATTAAAATTTCAAAATAACCGATCAAAAGTGCAATAGTCAAGATACCATATTTAGCTCACAACATTTCTTTGAAAAGCCATTAACAAACTTACCTTGGACGGAAATCAATAGAGTGCGAAAGAAGCAAAAGAAACATTTCTTGGAATAAGAAAACTAATAAAAAATTGAATCCTTAGGGGCTAATTTGGCCATATTCTAGAAAAATAACTCTCTTAGAAGAACATTTAAAAAATACTTTCCATTTTAAATCGCGTTATGCAAGATGCGATATTCAAAATTGTATTTTACAGGGTACGACTTTGGTCTGATGTGAATTATATTATCTAATATTTAATTTTAAAAAATAAATTGAAGTCGCGTTCTACAGGATGCGACTTCCACGAAAATTTCAAACGACTTGTCGTGATAAGATGAAGTCACGTTGTGTGGGCCGCAATTTCCGCGTTAATAAATTGCGTTAGTTGAAAATTTAATTACCGCGTTAGGGTTATGAAGAAGTCGCGCTCTGCAGGACGCGATTTTCAAAAGTCGCATCATGCAGGACACGATTTTCATTGAATAGTCGCACCCCAACCGATGTGATTTCCACTATAAATTGGTCACCACCCTCCCATTTTACCCAACACCAAAATATTCACTCTCTCTCAAATCTACTTTCATTCAATTTCTCAGTTGATTTTTCGTGTTTGATATAATGACGGGATTGATAACGTTCGATCGCAAAAATGTAAGTTTTATCTAGTTTTATTTATTTATTTAATTTATTATATATTGTAATTTATACATGCGTATTTTTGTATTCTTTTATATAGTTTAATTTATACGTGTTTAATTTTTTTAGAATGGGGAGGAACGATGTCTGAACGTTTCTTACGACCGGATGACGAGATCACCCGACTTGTTGATCCAACGGTACATAGAGGAGGTCAGGTTTTTGCACGCATCCAAAATTCTTGAAGGTGCGAAAATAGACATTGATTTGGTAAACACTCTTTTGGAAAGGTGGAGGCCGGAGACACACACATTCCACCTTCCTTGCGGCAAGGTGACGATTACCCTGGAGGATGTGTCCCATATCCTAGGTTTGCCTATTGATGGATAGGCTATAACTGGTCCCGGTGCTGAAGATTGGATGGACCTATGTTTGAGTGGGCTAAGGGTTGTGCCAGAGCATTTTTACGGCAGGAAAATAAAATTAGTGTGGCTGCGAGATAATTTTGGTGATGTACCCATTGACGTGAGCGAAGATGTGAAGAAGGTAACAATAATATTTTTTAGTGAATATTATTGAAATAATAATTTTTTTTACATATGCTAATATATATATATATATATATATTCGTATTGTAGGCATATGCTCGCGCTTATATTTTACAGATGTTCAGCGGGGTATTGATGCCTGACAGAATCGAGAACAAGGTTCACACAATCTGATTGCGGCATTTGCAGAATTTTGAAGATGCCGGTAAACTAAGCTGGGGATCTGCGGTTTTGGCCACTTTGTTTAGGGAGTTGTACAAGAACACCGATCCAGAAAAGAATTGCATCGGAGGTTGTTTGGTGTTGCTCTAGTCCTGGGCGTGGTGGAGAATGTCGTTTTATGCCACGAGCTTCTGCAGCCTAGTCCATATGTTTTTCCGCTGGGCCGGAGGTAAAAAATAGTTATTTTTTAATATACATATTATTATAATTAAAATTATCTTCTTAATTTGTAGGTGGACCGCTCCTTTAACTCATGTTGGTGTTGCGAAGGGCCTAGAGGTTATCAGACAGGATATTGAGAAATTTTCGAAAGATCAGGTAACACTTTGGTGTATTTATATAAAATAAATTATATATTTAACTATATGTATTATGTTCTTCTTTTTTAATATACGTATTATATATTGTACAATTTTATGGACATCGTACGCGAATTCGGAAGTGCACTGCATCCTGGAATTTTTGGCCGAGACGAAGCTTATTTAGACAGCCTCTGTACCACTAGTCTGCTCTGCCAAAGTTTAGTGATATCCGACCGACTGCGTCTTACGACAATTTGGTTGTTTCCAACGTATCCCAGTGGAGCTTCTAAATCTGGATGAGTTGCACAAACTCACTCGACAAGGGAAGCCCAAGGTAATAAATATTTATATACTTACCACATTCTTTTATTAATTCGAACGTAATTCATATCTAAAAAGAATAATAAATTTTTTTATTGTTCGATAGGTTGATTGGTCGATGTACCACCATGCTTATATCGCTCACTGGAGGACATGACGAATCCGTGATGACAACCCCAAAGTGAATACCGTATGTTTGATGCGATGGTGAGCGATGATTGGTTTACAGAGAATGGGAAGCTGTTTATTTTGACTCGAGAGGAGGCAACGGTCGTGTATCGACGTCAGCAATGCAACCGCCCACAGTCTTAGCGTTCGAGGGGGAGGGGAACACATAACACCTTCAGTAGTGCGTCATCATCGACGAGAAGCCGTGGTCCTGCCTCCGCAACACCACCACCATCAGATGCTACCCCACCACTGATGCGACCACAACTGACCCAAAGTCCGAGCCATGGTTATTTAACGCCTTCTATGTCAAACCTCGTTGCTCAATTTACGGCGATGATGAGTGGTGCCTCGAGCTATCCTGCAGCCTATGTGCCCTACGTGCCCCTTATGTTGTCCCCCTCGGTGTCAACCGCATTTGAAACTGGTATTGTCCAACAAATGTCGCCACAGTCGATTTTCTACCTTAGTGAGCCCGATGGAACGAGCGGTACTACTGGAGCTAGAACCGAGGATGATGGCGGTGGTGATGATGATAATGATGGTGATGATGATGACGACGCTCTCCACCGACGCAATTTGGAGCGACATCGTCGTGCACCGTCTTGTGGTACCGGTGAACATAGACATCATTATTTTTTTAGTTTATTTTATTTGGAAATATTGAACTTTATATTTTTATTTTGTTTTTTAATTAGTATATATTTTAGTTTAATCAATATTTTTAGTTTATTTGTATATGTTTTTTAATTTGCATTTTTATATTTTTTAATTAGTTTATATTTTATTTGAATAAATATTTTGAGTTAATTTTTTAATTAATATATAAATATTTATGTGGAGGAATTTGACTATCGTTTAATTTTAATTAGTATATATTTTTATTAGTATGTCCTTTGTTTTGTAATTAATATACATTTTTAATTAATATCTTTCTTTTAATTAGTATAAAAGAAAGAAACACACGTACATTATTATTGTACAATTGTACCCCTAAACATGCTAATAAAGATACTTCTACAAGATCCTCAACTTGTTTTTCTCTCTTGGTCTCATCCTCAGTTAACATACCATCGGGTTACTTCCTGGACTGAGTAGAGAACTGGTCCTTGTCTTCAAGCTCGGAGGTCTATTGGAGCCAAGTATTGTACCCATAAATATGCTTTCATTGTTGGGTCTTTGACTTAGTTTAAAAAAGCGCGCTTTGGGCGCGCCTAGGCGCTAGGCGACGTTAGGCGACCGAGAAAACGCCTCCACCAACAAAGGCGAAGCGGTGAACAAAAAAAGGTGATGGGCGGTGCTAGGCGCTATGCTTTAGCACTTAATGGCGTTTAAAATAAAAGCACGTGGATTTTTAAAATACCCATTTCGTGAACATAAACTCACCCCAAAATTAGAATTTCCTCAATCAATTCCTCAAATTGAACAAAATAAAAAACCCTAAGATCAGAGCTCGGGTCTCGACATCTTCAAGGCTCAAGCTTCAGTCCAGGTATGTTTCAATATTTTTTTAGCTTTCTTTTTGCCGGTCTGTTGACCCTTTTTTCCCTCTCTTTTCTTCAATTTTCACCCACGTTTTTCTCAGTTCTTACCCACGACTTTTTAGTCCACTTTTTTTTTCCGGTCTGGTGCTTGAGATTTGGTTTGTAGTCCAGGTATATTTTACTTTCTTACCCTTCTCTGCCTTTATCTTCTTCAGTCCGACTTTGCTGCCCTTTGATTTCTAATTCCAGCAACTTCTCTAATTTAGTATACATTATTTTATTTTTTGTATTTATTTTTTATACTTGACTGGATGGATGTGTACATTTAAGAAAATAATCTTAATTTTTCTTATAGATTATAAATTTATAATTTGTAAGTAATTATATGATTGGTTTATTCTTTTATTTGAACTAACTTGTTTAATATGCTTTTTTACTTATTAATGGTTGGTAATTTTTTCACTGTAATTTAATTATTTTTATATTTATTTTTGTCAATTTATGTTATTTGAATTTCAGATAATGAATTTAGGGTCAACAACTTTTACCGGATCATCAAACACTTTAGATCCGGCAAGAAAATATGGAAAGCAAGATCCGACCAATAAAAACAATTTTATATGTAATTTTTGTGGTAAAATTTGTAAAGGAGGGGTGTATCGAATGAAACAACATTTAGTTGGAGGGTTTACGAGTGTGCTTGATTATCGTGAATGTCTTGAGTATGTGAAGGAGGAAATAAAGGCCTTTATGCTAAAAAAAGGCCGAGTTAAAGGCCACACATTCAATGTTACCTTTGGAACCTTCATTTAGGGTTGATGAATATGATGAGAATGAAGAAGAGTGTGAGATATTGAATTCATTTTCGGGTAACCCAAGTCAAAAGAGTGGGAAATCTTTACCCAAAAAAGCAAAGCTTAAGGGTCCGATGGATTTGTTTGTCACTCCAAAATCTAATCCAAAAAAAGATGAGGGTGTACATGCAGCTTGTGATAAGCAACTAAGAGAAAAAGCTTTCAAGTCGATTGCTAGGTTTTTCTATGATCCCAAAATTGCATTTAATGCGGCAACCTACCCTAGCTTTAAGGAGATGTGTGAAGTTATTGGACACTATGGTCCCAGTTTGAAACCACCCACCATGTATGAGCTTAGAGTTCCCCTACTCAAGAATGAAGTAGAGAACACCCATGAGATGATGGATACTCACAAAAAGGAGTGGGCAGAAAAGGGATGCTCAATTTTATCGGATGGATGGCGTGATTCGGTCTCTCAAAAAGACATTGTAAACTTTCTTGTCAACTCTCCAAAGGGTTCCATGTTCATTAAATTCATGGATGTTTCAGAAGCCGGTAAAAAATATGAGTTATTTTTTAGATTATTTAAATCACTTGATTATTGAAATATTTTAAATTTAACTTATTGTTTTGTTAACTTGTAGGGAAAATGTTAGAGGCCAATAGACTAAATCTTTATTGAACTCCATGTGCGGCTCATTGCATTGATCTCATGTTAGAAGATATTGAAAAAATTCCAAAAGTCAAGAATGCATTAAAGAAGTGCATGTTTATGAATGGCTATATATATATAGCCATATACCTCTTGTAAACACGATGAGAAGGTTCACAAATCAAAGGAACTTGCATAGGCCAGCGATCACTAGATTTGCAATACCGTTCATCACTCTTGCACAATTCTATAAACAAAAAAACAATTTGAGGAAGGTGGTGATTTCACAAGAATGGAATGAATCCAATTGGCCAAAAGAAGCGGGTGGAAAAAATAGCATCTTATCTTTTGCAAGACACATTTTAGAGAAATGTTCTTTATGCTCTCAAGTTGATGGGACCTCTTGTTGAGGTTCTTCAAATAGTTGATGGAGAAAGAAAACCACCTATGAGGTACATTTATGAAGCCATGGATAGGGCTAAAGAGGCTATTTCTGTGAGCTTTGCAATGAAGGAGGAGTTCTACAAGAAAGCCTTTGAGTATATTGATAGAAGGTGGAATTGTCAACTTCATCGACCTTTACATGTGGTTGGTTATTTTTTAAACCCAGACCTTTATTATGATGATCTCAAGAAGGTAACTATTTGTGAAGAAGTGATGATGGGTTTATATGAGTGCATTGCAAGGTTGAATCTGGATGTTGTAATTGAAAATAAAATCCTCGATGAATTAAGCATGTATCAAGAGGCTCAAGGCCTTTTTGGCATGAAAACGGCGGTTAGGCTAAGGAAGTCAAAATCTCCAAGTATTGAATGTTATATTATTTTATATTTTTAATGCTTTAAAATTACTAATTCAAATTATACAATGTTTTACTTTTAATTTTTAATAGCAGAGTGGCGGGATATGTATGGAGCTTCAACTCCCAATCTCTAATGTTTACTATCAGAGTTTTTAATCTCACTTGTAGTGCTACCGGTTGTGAGAGGAATTGAGGTGTTTTTCAACTTGTAAGAAACTTTTTAATTTAAGTTTTCTTCTATTATGACAAACTATTACTTAATCACTTATATAAATGTTGGCTTCTCCTTACAGTTTTATACTAAAAAGAGAAATAGATTGGCGCAAGACAGATTGATTGATTTGGCCTTTGTGAAGTATAACCGTGCTTTAAAGCGTCGATATCAAATGAAAGACACCACTGATGCCATTCTCTTAGAGGATATCGATGAAAGTAATGAGTGGTTACTTGGGAGAATTGAGGATAATTCCTCCAATGATGAAGGTGAATTTGTATTTGATGATGATGATATTCTGACATGGAGTCAGGTTGGTAGAGCTACTGGAGCTCATGATCCAAGTTATTTGACTGGATCATCAAGGACCATAAAAGAAAGCGTTGAACCTTCCTCCATATATGATAAAAGAGAAGGAGTAGCTTTTAGTTTTGTTCTCAGAATAGATGATAAGATAGAAGAAGATATTGGTGAAGAACATTGTGAAGGAGATGAAGATTATGGAGATGATGATGATCTAGGGGAGTGTTAGACTTTTAGTGTTTAAGTAAACTTTTTGGTGTTTAATGTTTTTGTTTTGACCCCCGTTGTTAAGGTGATTTGTTTTATCTCCCATGTCTTTTTTGTAATGTTTGAAATTTTTTAGTATTAATTTATAATATCAGTTTGGGCACTCTATTTCTCTTTTCGTTGTCCGATGTTGAGTTTCGTCTCGATGTCGGTTACGAAAGAGGTTTTTAACAAGGCCCTACTTTACTTTAAAAAATATATATTTTCTAAGTGCAAGGATATAAATTATTTTAGTATAATTTGATCATTAAATGTATATAAAATTAATATCATATTGTTCTGAATACAAAATATACTACAAAATTAATTTATACCGCTTCGCCTACGAAAAGCTAGCGCCTAGCGCTACGGATCCCAGGACCCATTGCGCCTCGGCTCACCTAGCGCCCTTTAAAACTAAGTTCTTTGACTCCGGTTACATGCGGGGGTCGTAGCATAGACCAAAACGTTAAGAACTTTGCATGCCATTCAAAAAGACCTCGGATTCCCAGACATTGTGATTTGTTGATGTCGATCCTCGTTAACAAAAATACCGAATAGTTAACATCTACTCAACATATAGATGCAACTACAAATAACAACAAATCAAAATATCCTGAAAATCAGTTTGCGAATAAATTTTCCAGATACGTGGTTTGTTGGCATTAGTAGTTACAATAGAACACTTCAAACACTGTAATGTATTTTTTTCTTCGAATGAGTGGTGTGGGATTCGTTCGACCGGGAGGGTATTTAAAGTCACAAAATTCGCGTTTTGTAAGATGCGATTTATCTGACATGTCAGGAATCCTGGCCAAAGTCGTATTCTGTAAGAAACGATTTACCTGATAGGTTAGGAATCCTGGCCAAAGTCGCATTCTGTAAGACGCGATTTACTTGACAGGTCGGAAATCTTGACCAAAGTCGCGTTCTTTACGAAGCGACTTTCCTGACACGTCAGGAATCCTGACCAAAGTTGCATTATGTAAGACGCGATTTTCCTGCCGATCTGGTCTATATATACACCCTCTTTTACAAACCTTAGTGGAAAACTAAAACTTGTATTGTGAGTTGTGGGTATATGCAGTTGTGGTAGGATACCAGTTGTGGTGCGATGTGTGTACCGTGCTCTTGTTCAAGATGATCAACAAATCACAATATCTGGAAACGCGTGGTGGGGTGCCACGAAAATGATCGGTACCAAGAAATCACAATAGTTGCACCTTTATCTTTCCTGTCCATGGTTACAACTTTTGGTGGGTGACGGTTACATTTGATAACGCGGGTCAAAGCTTCTACCATTGTTGGTGTTTTCGAAGCTATGTTAAGACCCTCACATGTAACTTTGTTGGTGACAACTGTACCGTGGATGATGATGATTATCGCGTACTCACAAAATCCACGAAGCTTTAGGGCTCCAACAACTATGACAAAATATTACACCTTTCGTCAGCCATTTGTCTACAGCAACGACACATCTCTTGTCGGCCATTCAAATCTGACAAACTATTGCACCTCTTTTCTATATCAAATCATATGCAAATTATTTGAGTCTGCATGTTTAGGGGTACAATTTACCGCGTGTTTAGGGGTACAATTGTTTTTAACATACAAAAAATAAAAATATAATTTACATATGTAATTCATGTGTAATATTTTACGTGTTTCAATGCATGTCTTCTATAAAAAAAATAATTTGAAAGAACACTGGTTCATTTAAACCCCTATAAATAGACCCTCCGCTTCCTCAAAAACTCACTCTTTCCTTTCATTGTAATTCACTCAAAATTTCTCTTAGTCTATTTCTTTCATTCCAGTTATAATGGCTGCAAACGTAGATGATTTACCATCTATTGGGAGCCAATCATGTGATGCTGATGCCGATACTGACGGTGAACTACAAGTTGGGATGATATTCACTACTAAGAAAACGACGAAAGATGCAATTAAAAACTAAAACATTCATCGATCAGTTCGTTCGACAGTGAAGAAAACAACTGCAAACATCTATATCGCAGAATGTCTCGAAAAGGACAACGGCTGTAACTAGAGGATTCGTGTATCATGAACAAAGAGGCTGAACAATGTTTGGCAGATAACAAGATATGACGTACCTCATACATGCTAGTTGTTCCAATGTAATTAACATGTAATATGTTTTGTTAATTACATATTTTGCGATTGTTAACTATTTGAAAATCGAAGCAGTTAGATGTAGGAAATTATATTAACGAAATGTACTACAAGATTGTTAATTGACATAAGTACAAAAACATTAAATTAGTAAGCCTACTTAAAATATATGAAAACGAATCATTTTCGATGCCCTCTTAGTCGGTACTTATGTTAGACGTTAAGTTTAGTTCCTCAATTATTTGTTCCTTCTCCTACCGTCTCTTATAACTTTGTGTAGAGACTGTGTAGAGAAGTAGGTTCCACGAAAGAAAACAGTAGCAAAAAAACGCGCCATATTTTTTATTTGTAGTTTCACAGTAGAATGTATGTAGAAATTGTTTGAGTGGTGTAAAAAGTGTTGTGACTCGTGCAGAATATATATGGTAAGAAAGTCGCGTTTTATAGGACGCGATTTACACCATTATTCAAAGAAATCACGTTTTAAAGGACGCAATTTTGCCTGGCATGTCAGGAATCACGATTTACCCTAGAACACCAGTACCCTTGGAAAGGCTGGCAAAAATCGTGTTTTACAGGCCTGCCGGTACATGTCAACTCAAATTTTCAGAGCATTCGAGCTTTAATAATCGTGTATATAGTATGCTTGCTTGCAAAGGTTCTAAAATTGTTGTGTATATGGTGCTAAAATTGGCGCGTTTTAATGAAGCTTTAAGAAACGTTAAAAATTTAAATAAAATTTACATATTTTTGGGGACTCCGATAACATCACTACAATCAGAAAACATTGCATACATCTCAAGCTCAAGGGCCCACCCTGAACAAAACTGTAGGTGAGATTCCACTATCATTTCAACATCAACGTCGTCCACAATGTGGAATAATGAGTACGTTAATGGTTCTAACGACGTCAACATTCGAAACTTCAACGGTTTCAGCTTTTGCACAAGACTATGTGGAACATGTTTCTTCACTTCATTCATCAACTTCTTATACGATAAATTGATAAGTAATTTTAAGCCCAAATTGTTTTCCAAAGTCAAAACTTAAACCCTATAAAATTTTCTAAGAGTTTTTAAACCAAACTTTACAAAAACGTACATGCGTTTCGATACACCCAAGGGTGTTTCGATACGGCTAAAACTTTATTTGGCTACTGGAAGAAACCGTTCGATACGGCTTAAGCTATTTTGATACAACCTTCTTTTGGGTTTAAGAATTTTAGGCATCTCGTATCGTATGGCCTAACTGTTTCGATACGGTCTGAAAGATTTGTAAAATCTTAGCATTTTTTATTTTTTATTTTTACTTGACAGTTATTGGGAATGAGCAGCTTTTAAAAAATAGTTGACCCGTATCGGTACGCCTTAGGGCCGTTTCGATACAGAAATTGGTAGTAGCTCAAGTGAGAAAAATTGCATCGATACGGCCAAAGCCGTTTCGATACGATCCCTTATAGCGTTTCAATACACGTTCACACGTTTCGATACGCCCCTCTTTATTACCTGCAATGACTCTTTCTATTTTAAGACAGGGATCGGTACAGGCCTTCGTGTTTCGATACGGACAGGTGCAGTAGTGCATTTATGGTGGGAAATAAAGGCTCTAACGTCTCTATTGATGACCTCAACCACCCAAACGGCTAGAAATCAATGCAAGGGTATAAAAGCAAGCCTCCAAAGCTTCAGCAACAACTATTGAACCTACTTGCAACATCCAAGCTATAATCCAAACCCTTGTGCCTCTTAAAAGCTATATCTTGTACCCAACTTGTTGTAATCATTTTGATAATCATTAATTCAAGTTTGGGAGAGTGTTTGATTATGGTTGGGCAAAATTTTTAGTCTTGTGAGATATATTTTCATTTGCCAAATTCTTCTTTGTAAAAGAGAGTCTTTTGGGTCAATCTTTGGGTAGAAATATTGACCAATTGTAAAGGTTACCTCCTAAGCCTAGAAAAGAGGAAGAACATCTAGTGAAAGTTGTTGAAAATTCTTAGTGAGAGCTAAGGTAGTGGATGTAGAGCTTGTTAGAAGCTTGAAACACTATAAATTGCATTGTCTTTCATTTTCAATTTCTTTTTTGCTCCCTCAAATTTTAAATAGCCAATTCACCCCTATTGGCCAAATCACATTAAATTGATCCACTCAACAAATAAGTTGTATGGCAGTGGAAGCAATATAGTACTTGAGGACTGAAAAGCGACGCTGAGAGATGCAACATCGATTATCTGCCCATCGTAGTATACCAAAGCTGTAATAGTTTCTCGTCTCGACATATTATATCGATCGGAGTCCTTACAAAGTAAATTCCAACCTTCAACAAACCAAAATTTTCGTGCTTTTTGATGTAAAATTCATCCTGGTGTATATATATATACTGAAGAAATCACATTCCATTTGAGACGACTGGCCAACTATTACAACTTTGTCCCTGCTCACACATCAGCAATCACATTCTTTACACGTCAAGAATCTGCAAACCTAGCATAACTCACGTTTTATACGACGCGAGTTACGTTTTGTCTTTGCTCACACGTCTCGTCACCTTCTATTTATTAAATAGGAGGATAAAACGCTACATCTCTGAGGAATCAAAAAGCCGACGAAACTCGCATTCTATAAAACGCGAGTTATCTGAAGAATCAGAAAGGTGTCAAAACTCGCATTCTATAAGACACGATTTTCCCTGACACGGTATGTATACTGCAAAGCTAGCACAACTTGCATTCTATAAAACGCGATTTCTCCTGACACGTCATAAATCTACAAAGCTAGCACAAATCGTGTTTTATACGACGCGAGTTACGCTTTGTCTCTTCTCACGCGTTACGTCACGCCAAGAATTTTTTTTTGCCAAACGTTCAAAGCATTTTGTGTGCGAAGAAGAAACACTACATTTTTTCAACTATGCCAGAAATAGTGGAAGCTCTGGTTCACTACGATGGTGAGATGATCCCTGATGCCGAACTCGGTGTCATATTCCAGTCCCACAACAATGTTACGCTACAGATTCCAATCAGAGTAACATATGAAAGGCTGAAGCGAGCGCTAAAGACAAAGATTCCACATGCTTCCGGGAGGGAGTTACACTCACTGAGGTATTGTCTACCTTTGTCAATAGATCCTATTTATTTCGCAATATTCGATGTGAAATACGATGAATATGTACAAATGATGATCGACACCCATACACAGTATTCCATGGGATGGCCCCTAGAGCTCCTTGTAACATTTTATGAACGAAAAGTCGGATTCCAAACCGTTGTGCCAAATTGGATCCGAGGAAATCTTGACTTTGACCCAAATGCTCATAGTCCGACATCAAGTTTGCGACAAGTCTTCAACTTACTAAGTACAAGCAATGACCAGGCTTCATCGTCTTCTGCCTCGAGGCCAAGGCATTCTTCCGTAGCCAGTTTTGACATTGACCTGGATATGCCGCCAACCCAGCAATCAACGTACAATCCATACAATGTGGGTGTAGGGTCGTCATCATCTATTGGGTCGTCTCACCGTGAAGAATTTAACCCATTCGATGACTTCTCTTTTGGACGTCACTCAACTTATAACCCTAGTGAGAAAAACGTAGATGATTTCTCATACGAACGACAATGAACTTATATCCCAGTTAGACAAACGTAGATGATTTCTCATACGGACGACACTCAACTTATATCCCAGGTGTAGGGTCGTCACCATCTATGGGGCTGTCCTACCATGAAGAGTTTTATCAGTTTGATGACTTCTCTTCCGGATGTCACTCAACTTATATCCTCAGTGAGGCAAATGCAATTGATTTCTCATCGATGGGGAAACATTCTCGCGACCGGGTTACGATTGCAGAACCTAGTAGGGTACATGTTACTGAAGAACCAAAACTATACAATTTTGAAGGGTATAATTCTATTGAGAAACCGTTGAGGGGGTGTAATCCCCTCGACCCGGTCTGGGCGAAAGACCGAATCGAACGAGTCACGCGGGGAATATTAAAGTAAACCAGAAAGGTTTACCTCAATAAATGAACCTATTTTTTTTCTTTTTATCTTGTCTAGATGCATATTGTTAACCTAAGTGTAAAGACTCACAATGGAATAATTTACATCTCAAATAAACGTTGATTAAGCACTCCATTGAATACAAACATGTTTTAGGGACCATTTTGTAATTTTAGCAATTACAGAGACATCTTCTATTTTTAAGTTGCCATTATTTGATTAGTCACATTACATGCCACTTTGTCAAATCTTAACTCAAAACAATCATCCAAGCTCATTTAATTGCATCCACAACATTCATGGATTGAAACGCAAAGAATCAGAACTTTTAACAACTTAGTGTTTCGATACACATAGCACCGTATCGAAACACCATGTTTCGAAACAAGACCTAGTGTTTCGGAACACGAGCTCGTATCGAAACACCCTCTAAACTGTTTCGGTACACCAAATTCCAATAGCCAAACCTTATGAGCATGTTCCGATACACCATGCCCTGTTTCGAAACCCTATGCCTATTTCACAGACCCTGTTTCGATACAGCCTTAGGCGTACCGAAACGCCTGACCTGAAATGTCACATTTTTTTCCTGTTTTTTCTCATTTTTAAGCAACCATAAACATCCAAGCATGCTTCTAACTTATATATAACATATAAAAACATCAGTCTTCAATCATTCCAAGCATGATCAACATCATTCCATGGCAATTAACAACATAAGTAAACTATATGCACGCAACCTAGAAAATAAGTCAAGCAAGATACCGAAATGCATAACCAAGCATAGACCAAATACCAAAGGCCATTTATAAGTCAACATAGGCATCACAACCTTGTCACAAAACATGAAATTTCAAAACACACACTCTTAGAACTTTAAGGCATCCTACCATTGCCAATTATTACTAATAGGTAAACGTAAAACCATACTTGAGCTATGTATCACTCATTGGAATCCTTCTTGCCTCCTTGCTGCCCAAAATATGTTATTTCTCTGCATTGCTGGAAAAAGAGAGCATAAGCAATAATGCCTAGTGAGGGATGCTCAAAATAAAACCAACCACAACAATACATCTAAAACCATTTTCTCACGTAAAATCTCTATCTCATCATGCTCATTCTATCTCATGCTTGAAACCATTTTCAAAGCAAAACCAACAACATTAAAACCACATGTATCGATCTATCTCATGTATTGACCATAATACAAAATCTCAAAGCAGAGCTTACTCATGCTTGTTACTCATAAAGCATTTCTCAAAACATGTTCTCATATGCAAAACACAATGTATAAACTCATTTATAAATAAAACACATGTGAATCTCATTTATTGGCATTCTAGCAACATTACTCGGATAAGCGGATAGCATGAAGGAATCTCATATCGTCAAGTCCTACCTCAATAGAATCTCACATCACCGAATTCTCATGGCGGTATCTCTCATTGCCACAAAGCTTGATGGAATCTCACATCATCAAGACCTACCATGGTGGAATCTCTCATTACCACACTCTCACTTCGGAACGTGATGATACTACCCTCATTGCCCGAACCAAAGAGCACGTACGAATTTTGTATATTATAGTGCACTTCTCATCCAGTTGGTCGACCAATTATATCCAGTAATAGTAATCTCACCTCAAACCAATATACACCTTTAAACATCATTTACCTACTGTTTTTCAATGCATAAACATAAATCATTCTCATCCCATTTCAAAAGCATAAATAATGCATAACATATTCTCAACAAGTTATATCTCTTTGAAATTATAGTTCTATCTCATTGGATCACATAAATCATCAAATCATTTCTCAAAACATGCATAAAATATTATGTTTAATTCTATCTTCAAAACATGAGTATGGTCACATAAAATAATGGGATAAAATCGAGAAACAAGAGCGAAACATCTCATACTTACATCTAAGCTTAGATTAGCGTTTCAAGCTTAATATAAACCCCAAAACCTTGCTTTCAAACCTTTGAAAAGCTTTAAAACCAATTCCACTCACCGACAATGCCTCGCTTGCTTTGCCGAAGCGTAATCAAGCTTCCATATCAACCGCAACTCCTTCCGAAGCTAACGAAACATCATCCCTTGCTTCTAACCAAAGAAAAATAGAGAATTAGTGCACCACATTGCACCAAAATCCCCAACAACACAACATCTCAACTTCTACCCACATTCACCAAGCAATTGGCATCCGAAAGCAACCGAAAACATCGACGAACCCTTTGTACTTAACCTCCAGTCGTTACCCAGCGAAATTAACATCTAAACAACATTAATTTATATCTAAAAACATTATCTCAATACCAAAGAACCTCCAGCTATCGATTAACCACACAAACAACCCATAATCTTAAAGATTTCACTCAAGAAATCAAGCAATCTAACTAGTTTCGGGTTTCCATTTCTTAAACTCATTAAATCAACATTCCAACACACCATAATCATATCTAAATCTCATTATAAACCCACAAAATCCGTTTGAAACAAAGATCTCTTGATTAACCCAACAAACATCAATTAAATCAATTTTCCACAAACATAATCTCATAACCCAACAGAAAACACTCATAAAAGACCAAAAACTTGAAAATTTCAATAAAGAATTTATCATTATAGGAGAAGAACGAAATTACCTCTAATGTTAGCTTTTTCCTCCAATTGAATAGATTTCCATGAGAAGATAAATCAATAGCTTTTTCCTTCAAATATAAGATATTGATAGTAAACCAATAGGAAATCATTTGATATGAAAAGATAAATCAAATCCAATGTTTAGCTTAAGTCTTTAAAGAGGAAAACAATGTTTGGCTGAAGAGAATTTGAGAGAAAATGATAGAGAGAAAGTTTGTTACGTAAAATGTGTTTTTAGAAAATAAAGGCTATTTAGTCTTTTCCAACTCTTTTTATTTATTAAAATCATCTTAAAATAAATAAATTAAGCGGAAAAAGGTTGAATTAGACCTTTGGTCAATTACTCCTTAAAGATTCAAAGTTATGGTCTTTTACAATTTAGTCACTTGAAAAAATAGTTTTCAAAAATCTTTTTTTAGTCACCAATTCTAAAATGTCTTTCTTCCAAAACTCATTTTCAAAAATTAGTTTCACCAAAATCATATATTTACAAAATAATGATTTTTAACCATTTCCCCATATATTTTATTTCATTCAAAAACCATTTATTCCAAATTATTCCCGAAACTAGTCTAACTTGCTCAAACTAATTCTAACAAACTTCCTAGCCGACCCGGCTAGCTTCCAAGCCCAAAATCGGGGGGTTACAACTCCTCTTCACTTAAGAAATTTCATCCTCAAAATTTACCTGGTGGAAAGAGATAAGGAAACTACTTCTTCATGTCATCTTCCCTACGTGGCTTCCTTTACACCACGATGTCGCCACAAAACCTTGACCAACTCAATTGTCTTACCACGAAGAACTTTGCTGTCCAAATCCAATATCTCAATCGGTTCCTCATCATAGGAAAATCTGGATTTAACTCAATCTCCTCAACAGACATAACATGAGACGAATATGACCTATACCTCCAAAGCATGGATACATGGAAAACATCATGTATCTTTTCCAAATCGGGAGGTAACCTTAACTTATAAGCAACAAGTCCAACACGCTCAAGCACTTCATACGGTCTAATAAACCTCAGACTCAACTTGCGTTTTCGGCCAAACCTCATTACTTTTTTTCCAAGTTGAAACCTTCAAAAACACCTTATCACCTATGGCATACTCAACTTTCTTACGCTTCAAATCCGAGTAAGACTTTTTCTGATCCAAAGCCGCTTTCAACCGCTCACTAATGAGCTTTACTTTTTCTGTAGTGCCCTTTAACACATTAGGCAAAGAGACAATCTGCCCCGTTTCCGCCCAACATAGAGGCGTTCTACACTTCCTTCCATACAAAGCCTCATAATGAGCCATTTGAATGCTCGCTTGATAACTATTATTGCAAGCAAACTCTACCAAAGGTAATTGTTTCTCCCAAGAACCTTGGAAATTAATGATGCAACACCTCAACATATCCTCCAACACTTGGATAACCCGTTCAGACTGACCATCCATCTGCGGATGATACGAAGTACTGAAACTCAACTACGTACCCAACGCTCGATGTAAACATTACTAGAATCTCGCTATGAAACGCGGATCTCGATCTGAAACAAAGATGTACAAATCCGCTAACTTGTCCAATGTATACGTAGTATGCATCGCCAGGAAATGTGCACACTTCATAAAACGATCAACAATCAGCCAAATGGAATTCTGCTTGGACGGTGTCAAAGGAAAACCCGTTACAAAATCCATGGTGATTCTCTCCCATTTCCACTCTGAAATCTTCAATGGTTGTAACAATCCAGAAGGAAATTGATGCTCAACTTTAACACGCTGACAAACCATGCACTTACTAACAAAATCAGCCACATCTTTCTTTAAACCAACCCAATAGTACTCATCTTTCAACCCACGGTACATCTTTGTACTATCGGGATGCATAGAAAAAGGACTGCTATAAGCCTCAGTCAAGATAGTGCACCTCAACCCAACATCTTCCGGCACAACTACCTAACTCTTAAAACATAAAACACCATCATCATTAAAACAAAAGTCTGTTAGATTTCCTTCTGCAATATTCTGCACATGTGGTACTAATGAATCATCCAGCAACTTCTTCTCCTTAATCAACTCTACCAACGAAGGTTTCACTTGTAACTGTTGAGCGGATCGATTTAATCGATATGGCCAAGAGGGGGTGAATTGGCACTTTAAAAATTGAAGGGAGCAAAAGGAACAATTAAAATGAAGAACAAGGCACTGATATTGGTTTAAGCTTCTAAACAAGCTCTAAACCCACTACCTTAGCTCCCACTAAGGATTTTCAACAAACTCTTCATTAATTTGTTCTTCCCTTTTTCTAGGCTGAGGAGGTAACCTTTACAAATTCAATCTTTCTACCCAAAGATTGAAAAACAAGACTCTCAATTACAAAGAACAAAAAGGCAATTTGAAATGTATCTATCACAAGACTAATATATTGCCCAATTACAAACCAACACTCCCCAAACTTGAAAGAAAGATGAACAATTTAGAATTTTTACAAGTTGGGTACACAATTTGACTCTAATAGGCTCAACGGTTTGGAATGAAAGCTTTAATGTTGCTTGAAGGTTCAATAGTTGTTGTTGTAGCTTTTGAGACTTGTTTTTCTACCCTTGCATTGATTTCTAGCCGTTTGGGTGATTGACTCTAATAGGCTCTCTCTTCCCTCCATAAATGTTGTTCTGCAACTACTCGTATCGGGACACGAGACCCTGTATCGAAACGGACAGCAAAAAAAGAAAGAGTCGTTGTGTGTAAAAAAGGCTCGTATCGAAACAACAATAGACCGTACAGAAATAGTAAAGTGCAAAAAGAGGGTCGTATCGAAAAGGGAATAGGTTGTATCGAAACATTTTGAAACTGTAAACTTTTGTTTCAAAACAACATAGGGGTGTATCGAAAAACTTAACCAAATTTTCAAAAGTTCGTTTAACAAGTAACGTCTAGTTCATTTAATGCTCGATTTTGAAAATATTTGACCCATGTGTCGAAATGGGTATGAGTCGTTTCGAAACAACACTTAAAAATCAAAAGCCCAAATGAAGGTTGTATCGAAACGGGAATAGTTCGTATCGAAACGGTTCCTTCCAGTGGTAAAACGTATCGAAACACTTTGGAGGTGTTTCGAAACGTCAGAGCAATTTTGTGTATTTTGGCTTTGAAACACTTAGAAAAGTTTATGGGGTTTAAGTTTTAACTTCAAAATATTTTAAGTATAAATTTAACTTGTCAAATGTAAGTATTTTGAATACTTAAAAATTTATTTACGTTGCAATTTAGTCCTTGAATTATTTGTTATATCAAAATCAAATATTGGTTTTACAGCAACTCAGCCACCAAACCATCATCCCGCGATATACTCAACCGAGCGAACATCGCTCTCAACTCTATAGCCACCTTTCTACTCAAGGCATCGGCTACAACATTAACCTTCCTCGGATGGTACTCAATCGTCAAGTCGTAATCTTTAGGCAACTCCAACCACCGTCGTTGCCTAAGATTCAACTCTTTTTGTGACATCAATTACTTCAAACTTTTATGGTCCGTGTAAATCATACAATTTTCACCATAAAGGTAATGCCTCAAAATTTTCAAGGCAAACACTATTGTAGCTAACTCGATCTAATGCGTAGGGTAATTACTCTCATGCACTTTCAACTGCCGAGATGCATAAGCTACCACTCTACCTTCCCACATCAACACACATCCCAACCCAACATAGGACGCATCACTATAAACCACAAACTCTTTACCCGATTCGGGTTGAATTAGGATAGGAGCTTGCGTCAATGCTTCCTTCTTCTCAAAAGCTTGTTGTCTAACCTCTGTCCATTCAAACTTAACATCCTTTTGTAACAACTTTGTCAAAGGAGTAACAATTCTTGAAAATCCATCCACAAACCTACGATAGTATCCCACCAACCCAAGGAAACTACGCACCTCATGGACCGACTTAGGCGACTTCCAACTTACTGCCTCAACCTTTTGAGGATCGACCCGAATTCCTTCGGCTGACACCACATGTCCGAGAAATATGACATCCTTAAGCCAAAAATCGCATTTTCTCAACTTGGCATACAACCGATTTTCCAATAACGCTTGAAACACAATCCACAAGTGTCAATCGTGATCTTCCTCGGTACGTGAATACACGATAATTTCATCGATAAACACAACCACGAATTGGTCCAAAAACTCATGAAATACCCAGTTCATCATGTCCATAAACGCAGTAGAAGCATTAGTCAAGTCAAACATTATCATTAAAAACTCGTAATGTCCATACCTCGTGCGAAATGTAATCTTAGGCATGTAACCCCCTCGTCCCGGTCTGGTCGACTGACCGGTCCGAGTAGGCTACACAGGGAAAACCGATGTGAAACCCGTTAAGGTCCCACCTCGCTTAGCAACCCTAGAAAATTTATTTTAATTATATCTTGTCTAAAGGCATATTTATTTCCTATATGATCACGACAGCGGAAATACCACGAAAATAAAAGCAACCAGGCCAAAACAGCACTTTAACAGCCCATTTTTAACCCTACACAGCAGGCCGTATCAATACACCTGACAAGGGTATCGATACGCCTAGACCAAGTAAACTACCTCCAGTCAACCCAGGGAGACCGTATCGATACAACCCTTGGGCGTATTGATACACCTTCCTCGGTCAACATCTCGCGGTCAACGATACAGAACCGTACCGATACGCCTTGAGCCCGTACCGATAAGCCAAAATCTCGTCTAAAACTAGGATTTCCAGTGAGGTTTTGGCGTATCGATACATCCCCGTGTATCGGTACGCTAAGCCGAATCTGAGTCCTAAGGTGTAGGACCGTACTGATACGGCCCTTAGGCGTACCGATATGCCCTGCACTGCAAGACTTTGATTTGCAGCAAAACGATACGAGACTCAACTCTAAATGCAATTTTCGACTCTCCTAACCACAAACAACCAATCATGCATCACTTAACAACCAAGAACTAACATATAGAACAATTTAGGTGAACAACAAAGCATTTACATCATGGCATTCATACAAAGAAGGATATTGCATTTCAAGGCATACTTAGAAAGCTTAAAAGCCAAAAAGGCACATTTTTTCACTCACAAGGTTTTCATGCTCACCAAAACAACATATAGCATCCAAAGGCATAACCTCACATCACAAGCATTTGACCAAAACATAACATGGTTTCAAATCCAAAGCATAGCATAAACAACATTCAACATTTATGAGTCATACAACGCTCATACAATCACATAGTAGTCTCATTGCTAAACTACTACTTTATTGACTAAACCATACTTGAGCAACTACAAAAGCTTGGAATGTCCCTTCCTTTCTCCTTGCTAACTCCACGCTAATGATTTGCATTGTCGAAAACGAGAGCGTAAGCTAGAAGCTTAGTGAGGATGCTCTAAAACCAAAAACAACGACAATGCAGGGTTCAAGCATATAATCCTTAACATCACACTCAAGCATACAAAAGCATCACTAGAAATCTAGCTTGCATCACAAAGACAATAATATGGCATCTCACTTCATGTTAAGCTCGTCAAGATAAAGCAGTTATCTAAGCAACATAACCACAAGAACAAGTACATTGGCCACTATTAGTTTACTCGGATATGCGGATTACACTCAACAACCATATTACCTCAGTGGGATTACACTCATCACCGGACCTTGCATGGATGGGATTACACTCATCATCACATGCCCTACGGATGGGATTCCACTCATCATCACGTATAATATAAACATTTCCGGTGGAATATTACATCACCGTACTCCTCCTTGATGGCTTAACGCCACCAAGGCCACGCACGAATTTGACTCAACCGTGTGCACACTAATCCTAATGATCGATCATTTATACCCGATAAGTTAACTAGTGCCAATCATACTATTAAAACCACATCATGTCCAACCAACATGCATATTCACTTAGCCATCACCACACACATCAATGTATACTCATACATAAACAATTCATGCTTCACAAGATCATAATAGGCATAAACATTTAAAGCTTATAAACATACAAGAAGTTAAGTTACCAACTTAACTTCTACCTTGGAATGGCCTACCAAGCTCATTCCAAAACCTCATCTACACACTTGAACCAATTTAAATAAGTTTGAAAGTTTCACTCACCACTCTTCCTTAAGCAAACCAAGCAAAGCCACTCAAGCCTCCACAATTTCCGGAATCGATCCCGAACCTTCTCTGGTGTTTCCCCTTGCTTCTAACCAAACAAAATACAAGGTATTACTCAACCAATCATTGCCAAACTCAGCCACAAACTCAACCCACAATCACAAGCCAAAACTTCATAATTCCAAACTCAAGCTAACCACCAAAATCACATTTTCGTACTCCATTTATACCCAGCTGAAATCTACCATTTCCAACACCCAAATTACCTTTAAAGACTTCCAAAACACTTTCCTAACAACCCTACACCATCAGCCCTTCAACCCAACACAAAATCACATCAAAATTTCAAGTTTTGACACTTTCAAAAATGCCCCCAAGACCCATTTCGGGATTTTGTCAAAATCCCTCCATTTCAAAATATAAGGTGTATTAAGGTAAGGTTAACTCAAAACTTAACTAAACAACCCAAAAACAAGTCAAGAACCCAATAAAGTTTCATGCTTTCTTCAAACCTTGAAAACTTGAAAAACTAAAAGATGATGCCTTTTTGAAATCTAAGACCATGGAAATGCTTGGAATTAGGAGAAGAAACCAAAAATGAAGTTACCTTGAAAGGAGCTCTTGAAATTATGGAGAAAAGAGATGGAATAGTATTTGGGGTTTTGGGAGGGTTTTTCACGTTAGATAAGAATGAGGAAGAAGATGGCTCTTCTTTTTTTGTTTCAAAAAGCTTATCTATCCCTTATTTTGACTTAATTACAAATATGTCATTACTAAGATTTTAGTCTCATTTAAATTAAAACCAAGGTCTAATTAAATTAAACCGAAACTGATGACTCGAACCCAACACACATACTCAACTCCCGACCCCAAACACGGGTGTTACAACCCTCCCCCACTTAAGGAATTTCGTCCCCGAAATTACCTAACTGAAAGAGATAAGGAAACTGCCTTTCCATATCCTCCTTCCTCTCCCAAGTGGCCTCGTCCACCCCTCGACGTTGCCACCGCACTTTGACTAACTCAATCGATCTACCCTGCAACACCTTGTTGCCTGAAGCTAAGATCTCAAATGGTTCTTCGTCATAAGTCAAAACCGGATTCAATTCAATCTCTTCTACAGGCATAACATGTGATGGATCTGACCTATACTTACGGAGCATAGAAACATGGAACACATCGTGTATCTTCTCTAGCTCGGATGGTAAACGCAACTGATAAGCAACTGGGCCAACCCTTTTCACAATCTCATACGGTCCTATGTACCTCAGACTCAACTTCCCCTTTCGGCCAAATCTCATTACTTTCTTCCACGGAGACACTTTTAGGAATACCTTCTCACCCACTGAAAACTCAACTTCCTTCCTCTTCAAGTCGGCATAGGACTTCTGTCTATCCGAAGCTTCCTTCAAGAGATCGCAAATCAATTTCACTTTATCGGCAGTCCCCTTGAGCAAATCTGGCATAGGCAACAATTTATGTCTCGCTTCAGCCCAACAAACTAGAGTTCTACACTTTCTGCCATACAAGGCCTCATACGAAGCCATCTGAATGATCGACTGAAAACAGTTATTGTAAGCAAACTCGACTAAAGACAAGTGCTTCTCCCATGTACCCTGAAAATCAATGATGTAACAACGCAACATATCCTCTAAAATCTGTATAACCCTCTCTGACTGACCATATGTCTGAGGATGATATGATGTGCTAAAATTCAAACGGGTACCCAAAGTTGTATGCAGACACTCCCAAAATCGAGCTGTAAACCTCGGATCTCTATCGGACACAATCATCTTCGGCACACCATGCAGTCTAACAATCTCACCAATGTACAGATCGGCCAATCTATCTAAGGTGTAAGTCGTATTGACTGCTAAGAAGTGAGCACACTTCGTGAAATGGTCTACTATAACCCAAACTGAGTTCTTCTTCGTAGGAGTCAAAGGCAAGCCCGAAACAAAATCCATGGTGATATTCTCCCATTTCCATTCCGGAATTCTCAACGGTTGCAAAAAACCTGAGGGAACCTGATGTTCCACCTTCACTCTCTGACACACCATACACTTAGTCACGAAGTCGGCTACGTCTCTCTTCAAACCAACCCAAAAGTACTCATTCTTCAAATCTCAATACATCTTCGTACTTCCAGGAAAAATGCATAGCAAACGGACTACTGTGCGCTTCAGTCAAGATCGTACGTCTCAAGTCACTATCTTCTGGCACAACTATTTTATTTTTGAAACACAAGACCCCATCGGTACTGAAACTGTAGTCTGAAGGTCTACCCTCGGCTATGTCTTGCACGTGAGGTGCCAAAGATCTATCCAAGAGCTGTTTCTCCCTAATCAACTGACCTAAAGTAGGTCTAACCTGAATCTCGACCACTAAGCCACCATCCCCGGACAAGCTCAATCTAGCAAACATGGCTCTCAAATCTACGGCTACCTTTCTACTCAAAGCATCGGCCACTACATTGGCCTTACCCGGATGGTACTCAATCGTAAGATCATAGTCCTTTAGCAACTCTAACCACCTACGTTGTCTGAGATTCAACTCTCGCTGAGTCATGATATACTTCAAACTCTTGTGATATGTGTACACTTTGCACTTCTCACCGTACAAGTAATGCCTCCAAATCTTCAAAGCGAACACGACTGCAGCCAACTCTATATCGTGGGTCGGATAGTTACGCTCGTGAGTCTTCAATTGTCTTGAGGCATAAGCCACCACTCTCTTGTCTTGCATAAGAACACAACCTAGGCCTACATAGGAAGCATCACTGTAAACCACATATTCCTTCCCTGACTCTGGCTGAATCAAGATCGGTGCTCGGGTCAAAGCTTCTTTCAACTTCTCAAAGGCTCGCTGTCTTGCATCTGACCACTCAAACTAAACACTCTTCTGAAGTAACTGTGTCAATGAAGCGGCTAACTTCGAGAAACCTTCTACGAACCTTCTATAGTATCCAACTAAGCCTAGAAAGCTACGAACCTCTGTTACTGACTTTGGTTGCTTCCACTCAATGATAGCTTCTATTTTCTTCGGATCAACTCTAATCCCATCGGCTGACACTACGTGCCCTAGAAAGACTACCTCTCGGATCCAGAACTCACACTTACTCAACTTTCCATACAACTGATTGTCTAACAAAGTCTATAAAACTAGCCTCAAGTGCCGGTCGTGGTCTTCCTCGGTACGCAAATACACCAAAATGTCATCTATGAAGACAACTACAAACTGGCCTAGATATTGATGGAAGATCCTATTCATCATATCTATGAAACCAGTCGGTGCGTTAGTCAACCCAAAAGGCATGACTAAGAACTCATAGTGACCATATCTAGTTCTAAAGGCCGTCTTCAGTACATCAACCTCTCTTACCTTCAGCTGGTAGTAACCGGATCTCAAGTCGATCTTCAAAAAGACTGATGCCCCTCTCAACTGGTCAAACAAGTCATCAATTCTCGGCAACGGATACTTGTTCTTCACCGTTAACTGATTCAACTGTCTGTAATCTATACACATTCTCATGCTTCCGTCTTTCTTCTTCACAAACAAAACTGGAGCACCCCAAGGTGAAGAACTCGGTCGGATGAAGCCTCTATCTGTCAAATCTTGCAACTGAGTCTTCAACTCTTTTAGTTCTTTCGGTGCCATACGATACGGAGCAATCGAAACAGGAGCTGAATCTGAATAAGTTTCTATAACAAACTCTACCTCTCTGTCTGGAGGTAAACCCGACAATTCTTCCAGAAACACACTTGGAAAGTCACACATTGTCCGGATGTCTTGAGGTCTAACCTCACTCATGTTTGGATTCATCACGTAGGCCAAATACGCTTTGCAACCCGTCTCAACTAGCCTCTTAGCCTCTAAAACTGAAACTACATTCGATAAGAACTTCACGTTCTCACCTACCACCACAATCTCATAATCATCCGCGAGTTTCAAGGAAATCCTCTTAGTTTCAAAGTCTATCCTAGCTCTATGCTCGGTGAGCCAGTCCATACCTAAAATCACATCAAAGCCATAAAACGGTAGCTCCATCATATCCATTGGAAACACATGCCCCTAAACCATTAGCGGACATCTTCTGTACATCTTCCTAACTACTATTGTATCCCCGAAGGAACTAGTAACACTAACTCCTACCTCTAATACCTCACAAGGCAATTTCAACAACTCTGCATGCTCACTCAGTATATTTGAATGTGTAGACCCGAAGTCGATCAAAGAAAGCAAACCCAAAGACCATATCGAGAAGTTACCTGCAATCACATTTTTGTCGTAATGACCCTCACGCTGAGCGTAAACTCTGGCCTGGCCTCCGCCCTCTGGCTGGACTGCAACTACATGCGCTATGTTCCTCTAGCCATCATTTCTTGGCTGAAAGTTACCTCTACCGCGCCCACGGCCTCTCTAGAAGTCATTGGCTCTAGCAGGAGCCTGAGCCTGAACTGGTGCCTGCCCCACCTGATGTGGACAGTCACGCCTAATATGATCCCTAGCTCCACAGCTCCAACACGAGTGAAAATTACCCCAACACTCACTGGTGTGATTCCTCTCGCAATGAGCACACTCGGGTAACCGCCCACCAGCCCTCTGGCCCTGATGGCCCCTACCGTAGTTACCACCACCACGTCTATGGTCATAGTGATGTCTGTTGTCCTGATGCCTCTTGGCATCACTTCTATCAAAGTCGCTAGATCTCTTCCCAGAACTAGAACCACCAGATCGTTTGGTCAAGCCCAAACTGTGCTCTATGTCCTTGGCCCTAGCGACCAAGACATCAAAATCCGTGTAGTCACCAGCTAATGTGTACCTCTTGATCTCTTCGCTCAACCCATAGCGGAAAGGGTTACAACGTTCCTCCTCAGTAGGAACAAGCTCAGATGCATATTGACTCAACCTGAAAAATCTGATCTCATAGTCCGTCACTGTCATATTCCCCTAAAGCAAAGCCATAAATTCCCTCTTCTTCTCATCGAGATATCGGGGACCCAAATATTTCTTACGGAATGCTGACTCGAAAAACTCCCAAGTGATCTCAGCCTCTGCCATACCCATAGTGATGGTGACCCACCAAGTGTAGGCATCACCCTGAAGCAGAGATACAACACACCCTAGCTTGTGTTCCCCGGTACATCCCATCTGTGCCAAAATACGAACGGTCTTCTCAAACCAAGTCTCGGACCTCTCGGGTGTTGACCCTCTGAACTCTTCACCTCCCAAACTGCAGAGTCTCTCTAATGGTAAACCAGTACCCTCTCCCTAGGGTTGTGCCACTGCCTGACCCCCAGCCACTGCAGCCTGAAAAGCCCCGGCTATCGCCTGAACTAGAGGAGCTAAATCTATCCTGGCTGGTCCTTGGCCAACTTGAGGTTCTACGCCCTCGGCTCTCGCCTCACCTCCCTCTTGACGAGGAGGAGAAGGAGGGAGTAGAGGAGCCTGCGCCTCACCAACCGGCTCAACTCCCGGAGCTACTGCCCGTGGTTCCGGTTGAACCATCCTAGGCCCCCTCTTGGTCTCATGACACAGCTAGCAAGATAACAACTACAACAAACAAACATATAAGGATTAAGTTAGCAAAGGCAAGGGTCCAACCGTGCTCAAGTATCTTCCTTTACAAAACTTTTTCAAATTAAGTAATAGTAGCAATGGGAACTCGACACTACACCAGACACAACAGTCATGCTTACAAACACCATACCAATGAATAAACAACAAACATACATGGCATAACATTCACCGAGACATAACAATTACTTAACACTTCAAACTTACCTCACTTACCTGCCCGAGGTGTAACACCCCAAATTTGGGCTTAGAAGTTTAGGATCTGAACCGGACCGGTCTGAGAAACGGTTCGAATATAAAAGGAGGTTTTAGGGAAAGCTTAGTTCGGGATGCTTTAAAAATATAGAAAAATATCTAAAAATCCTCTTTTAATATATATAAGAGAGTGGTGAAATCAATTTTTCAAAATAAGGTTTGGAAATACTACATTTCAGTGTAGTGACTAAAATGCGATTTTTGAAAAGTTTAGTGGTGACTGTTTTGTAAGGATTGAAACTTTGAATCTTTAAGGAGCTAATTTACCCAAAAATGATTTCTCCAGATTTTCCTTAATTTGGGTGAATTAATTAATGTTTTAATTAATTAAATGAAAAGGAAAACTACTTTTTGGAATTTCATAACTACATTTTCCTAAATTTTTCTCATTCCTTTTTCTCTCAAAATTTCCATCATCCAAACAATATTTCTCCAGAAACTTTTGCTTTGATCTTCACTTCAATTGATGATATTTCTATCATCAATTAATTCCTAATCAATCTTGCATCAAATCCTTTTGATTTCCTCGTTGATTTTCAAGGAAATTGGCTCAAATCAAGGAGAAATTACCATTTAGAGGTAAGATTGTTCTTCTCCTCTAAATACTCAGTTCTTTACTGAAATTCCCAAGTTTTCAATCCTTAATTTAAGTTTTGTAAATGGTTTTAATGTTAGAAACTTGATTTTGGCTTAAAACTCAAGATTTGGAAGAAATCTTGAAGAATTTCGTTGTGATTGATTGCGCTCTATTTTGAGATGATTCTTTAATGTATTTTGGATGTCTAATGATGTTGAAATGATGTTTTATCAATGCAATCCCGAATAGGTTGAATTTCCTAAGTTTTTGCTTATGAAAATTGTGGTTTTTGAGGTGTTTTTGGTGTTCTGTTATAGCTGGAGATATAAGGACGAGTTAAGGTGTATTTTGGATGTTGATTAATGTTTAGAAATGGTTAGAAGTGATAGATCTTGGCTGGGTTGAGTTTTGGAAGAGTTTGGAGGTGATTTCGGTTGTGTTTGGTAGCCGAAATGTTGGTTTTGGGTAGAGCAGCGAGTTTAGGTGTGATGGCTGGAGATTTTAATGCTTGATGATGCATTAATCCTCTGCTTTGATGTGTTTAAAACAGGGGAGACATCTTCGGACACTATTGGAGTTGATCCGGAGGCTTGATTGGCGTTATGGCAAGCGTGCGAAACGTAATCGGTGAGTGGAGTTGGGTTTCCAGCTTTGAAACGATTATTTGGAGGTTTTGGGAGCTTAGTTTAAGTGTAAACAACTTAGCTAAGCTCAAGAGTAAGTTTTCGGAAAAACTCCTTCAGATGTGCTATGTTGTGGTTTGATGCATTGGTTTTGAATTACATGTTTAAATTCTGTTTTACAAGCATGTTTTAGCATGGTTAATGCTGGTTTTGAAAGCCATGTGTTGAAGGATGCTCAAGGTAAGAGATCCTTGGTTTTGTACATTAAGAATATGGTTTTGATGCATAGTGATGCATGATGTTTAATGGCTTTGGTTAATGCTTTAAAACAGTGAATTGTTGGTGGTAAATGATGTGTATTGGCAAGTGATGTAATGGTTTTAAAGTACTTGAATCGGATATAGTTAGTCGGCTATAGGATTGGGTGCACCGTAAGTAAAGTCGCCTTGGATGTTGAGGGGTTGTGATTGTACCGTAAACTCCATCCAAGTATCCTAACGAGAGAGGTAAGATCACAACGGTGGTTAAAAGTTCGTGTGTGGATCTTGTTAAGGTCACAACGGTGGTTAAAAGTCCGTGTGTGGATCTTGTTAAGGTCACAATGATGGTTAAAAGTCTATGTGTGGATCTTGTTAAGGTCACAACGGTGGTTAAAAGTCCGTTTGTGGATCTTGTGTTATGTGTCTCGTACTCTTGTTAGTGGGTTATACAACTACCGATGAGTGATGTTGAGGGGTTGTAATTGTACCGATAAACTCCACCTTGTAAACCGGTAGTGTGTATGAAGCGTGTGGGACAACGCTTGTAATCCGCATATCCGATTGTGTCTTGTGTTGAAATGGTTTGTGAACTATCACTTGAAAGCCAATATAATGTAATTAAATGTAATGAAGCGAGAGATGCTTGAAAATGATGCAAGGTTGCATGGGAAACATGTAAATGATGCAAGAATGCATGTGATACTTGTTAAGCATGAGCAAATGTATATCTTCTGTTGTGAATGGTGCATATGTGCATAGAATCTCTTTAGTGCATTGAAGTCTTGTGAAGGCTTGTTTTAAAAAGGCATATAATGCAAATGTTGCTTTTGTAGTTCATGTGTTTTGCATTTGTTGAATGTATGTAATAGATAGAAGGAACATTTGGTTTTCAAAAGGCATTTTGCTTTGAAATGATCATCAAGCATGAAAATAGTATGTTGTGAAGTGGAAGTGTTTTCCAAGGAAATCGAGTTGAACTTTGCATGAAGTGTTCATGCATGGAAAGGTTTAAATGATAGTTTTTGCAAGAATGTGGTTTGGAGTGAGTTGTTTAGCATTTCAAAGTTAAAGGTTGGTTTTCATGTTGAGCAATGCATGCTTTAAAGCAATGTTGTTCCAAAGGAAGTTTTCAACCAATGCTTTGGTTTATTGAATTGTATTTACATTTAAAGAAGGTTTTATGATTCGCTGCATTATTGGTGTTTTGGTTTTGAGCATTCCTCACTAAGCATTATGTGCTTACGCTCCTTTTTGTCCATCAATGCAAATATTTGAAGTTGGGACAGCAAGAAGCAAGGGATTCAAGAAGAGCTCCACTTGAGAAGTATGTCTTGGTTTATAGCTATAGATAATAAAGGCAATGGGGGGAGAGTCTTTTATATTGATGTGTAATGAGATTGTGTATGTTGGGCAAGTTTGGTTTATGATTTGAACTATGTGGTTTAACGCTTGCAACGTTTGAATCTTCTTATTCATAAGTTGATGGTGTTTTGAAGTGAAAACCCAGAATTTTCTGCTATTTCTGGGCAGGGTGTATCGAAACACCCTTGGCTGTTTCGAAACGGGTGCATGAAATGGCCTGGGCGTTTCGGAACGGCTAGAGGTGTTTCGAAACACTTTGGCTATTGGAGGTGTCCGTTTCTAAACTAGTTTCGGAACATACCCGCATATCAAAACGGTCAACCCCGTTTCGATACGGGCGTACGACACAGGTGTTTCTATACGGGTGTCAGTATTTTGAAACGGGTGACCGTTGGACAGTTTTTGCATGCTTTACATTTTAGTCCTCAAAGTTGTAATTGCAATTGCTTGAGCTTGAGATGTATTTTTAAGCTGAAATTTGGTAGAGAGGCTTGTAAAATGATTAATTGAGGTTTGGTAAAACTAAAATCTTGAAAGTCCTTTTATTTTCCAAAATTTACATTTTGGTCTCTAAAAGTGTATTTCTTGCAATTGAGTCCTTAAACGTTTCCGATCGCTGTGTTTTTCTCTTCCAAGGTTCTTGGGCTTTCACATAGGTTTAATGCGCATCTAGAGAAGTTTAAAAAAGAAAAAAAAAGGGTCGTTAATCAAGGTTGACTTGCGGGTTGACTTTGGTTTTCCCCGTGTAATCTTTGTAGTTCGGGTCAACCGTCTAGACCGGGCTAAGGGGGTTACATTTGTTGGTATCAGAGCTAAGTTGCGAATATATGGGGCGATGGTAAGTTTGTGGTAAGTTGCTATGGTAAGTGTTGGATGTTTATTCGGATGTGTGGTTGAAATTTGGTTGAAAAATATGTCTTTGAGCGAGTTGTTAATGTTTTTATCATGCTTTTTGGTTATGAATCTTCTGTGAGCTATTGTGAACATGTATTGGTGATATGCTGGTGTTGTGAGTTGATTTTTTGAGTAATGAAAATGTGATGGGGATGATAAGTTGATATTACGTTGTTGAGGGTGAATGTTGTTTGATGAGAGCATGATTGAAGTTTGTTGATTGATATGCTCGATGTTTGTGATATCAATGTTTTTATTGATTGTTATGTCATGTAAAAGGGGAGAATTCGGGATACCCATTGCCTTATTATTATAGCTATTGTGTTATGTTGGAGTTGGAGTCTTGAATCCTTGCTTGAAGTTGGCCTGATCATTTTGTTTGTTTTGTTATCATTGCTTTGTTAATAATAGCACAATGAGATCGGTGAGAGAATGGCAGTTGGGTACGATGGTTGCTGCCTTAGAGCAGGTTGTTAAGGGGTGGAATTCACTTTTTAGTGGGAGTGTACCGCTTCGGTCGACAGTGTCTGGAGTTGAGGTAGTAAGGCAGAATGAGAAAGCTGGTTCTCTGATGAAGGATTCATCACCTGTGGTTCAAGAGGTATCGGGAACATCTCAGGCCGTGGTAAAAGTGAGGCCTGTAGACGTGCCGACTGTGGGACATGCGAGTTTGTCAAAACAACGTTTATATGATTTGGGAGCTGTGGAGTATCATGGTTCGACACCTGAGGCATTCGAGGCTTGGTTAGCCAGTGTAATTCCAATTTTGGATCAGGAAGGGTGTGACCACGCCTGTAAGCTGGGAAGTGTTGTATCGTTAATGTTGGAGGATGCTTGTGCTTGGTGGACAATCTATGGCGGTGGCAACGAATATCCACGATATAGATTGGGAGTTCTTTGTGTCTACCTTTAATGAAAGATACCTTGGAGAGAAGTTCTCAGGGGTGAAGCAACGCGGGGATATGGCTTCAGATTTTGCTGGTGAGATAAGTATAAGCAAAATAGTTGTGGGTACTGACCTCGAGAGTGGTCAGCGTAAGAAGCTACGTGACAGAAGGGTTTGCGTGAATCGAAGTCTGGGTGGTAGTGCAGACGTGGGTCAAGTGCAGTATGACCAAGGAGTGGTAGCTCGGTTGCCGAAGTGTGACCGTTGTAGAAGGTGTCACGTTGGAGATTGTTGGGCGTGGGAGTTTGTTGGAACTGTGGTTCTATGGAGCATGTGAAGCGGAATTGTCCACAAGTGGTGAGATCAGCTTCAGTGGTTGCAAAAGGGTCTCAGAAGGGTCGTGAGCACGGCCGAGATAGAGTTTGGAGGTGGCAAAAAAGGCGGAAAGGTGTGAGGTGTTTGGGGGATGGATCTTGTTGGAATTGTGGGTCTGTTGGACATTTGAGGCGGAATTGTTTGGAGTTAGCTCGGGGTAGTCAGGGTTCTTTACCGTAGGGTGACGGTGATGACCTTAAAGTATTGGTTGATGCTGCGGCGGTACGTTCAGAGAATAACGGTTCTGCGGGGAATAGAGTTTGTCTGTTGGAGCTCCGGGGCAATGAGGTGATTGCAGGTAACTTTGCTAAGTAATCTTTGCCCTAGTTATCTTTGTGGGTTCTGGTTTGGTTTCCCTTGCGTAGTGGGTAAGGTCTTATAGCTAGCAAGTTGGGGTAGTAGTCGGTGTTGTTTTGGAAACAACTTTAGTGTGAAGAGGGTATTAGTGGAGTATTTTGTAGCTAGCAGATTGTTAGAGTAGTAGAGTTGGACAAGTTAGAAGTGAGGTAAAGAGGTTGTTCTTAGGCGGATTCTGAGGATGTTATTAGTAAGTGTGAACCGACATACATGCACAGTTAAAACCATGTGATATTATATATATATATATATATATATATATATATATATGTTGGTACATGCATACATGCGACATGACATTAGAGGTTTTGCATACATGTACACAGGCATTGATAGGGCATATTAGTGACCATGCATACGAACGTTCACACTTGCTAATAGCTAGTTGGGTCCGTTGGTGTTGTGGTAGGATTAGGTTGGATGGTGGGTTTTAAAGTGTTGTTTTGGTGTTAGGTGGATGCTTGAAGTGGTGGAAAGTGGTAGGCAAGTTGTCGGTAGTAGTGAGTGCGATCTAGCATATTGGCGGAAGAAAGGTGTTTTGGTGCTTAAAGAGTTTAGCGGTGTGGTGGTAGGGGGGTCACCATTTGGAGTTAGAATCGGTCAAGGTGGGTGTGGATAGCTAATAGGTGTGGTAGTTTCTTTGTGTTAAATGATGTTGTAGGCTAGTGTATGTGTTTCCGGAGTGTTGAGGCGTCTTGGCGTTGATGCTTGCGATAGGAGGGTTGTTTATGTAGGTGAAGGGTCGTAGCAACCTTAGAGGAGTTGTGAGGAGGTTGTGTTGAGAGCTGTAGATAAGGTTTGGCTTGGGATGAGTTGAGGTTTTGTAATCTTAATATGTTTTTATGGAATGGGTGGTATCCAGGTAAGGATAGTATTATGGTCAAAGATTGAAGTGGATAGGCAATGTAAGTTCAAGGGCCATTGTTGGTTTGTTTATTGAATATAAGTAAATCTTTCTTAAGTCCGCTAGAGGTAAGTGGAATAACTGGTGGAGTTAAGGTTGGAGTCTTGTGGCATGGGTTTCGAATGTTGTGTGAGTAGTTTTGATGAGTTGTTATGGTAGTGATAGTGGCGGAAATGAAGGAATGTTATCAATATATTGAGAATTGAGTAAGCAGTTGTTGCTTAAGAAATTTTTGCTTGTTGTGGTAATCTTTGAAAGGAGTTGAGCGGTTTTGCAAGGGGTTTTAGGAGCAGCGAAGGTGGTGGGTCACATGGTGGCTGAAAAATGGATGGGCTGGTGTCACCGAATGTGTGAGTTTTGTTGAGGGAGTTATGAGATAAGGCGGAGTATGTTGTAAAGATTTGAGAGTTCTTCGGGTTGTTGGGGCTATGCATATTTCGAAAGTGTGAAAAGTTAATCTGAGGTTAATAACTAAGTGTTCTGGAAGTCTTGAACCGTAAGTAGTGGTGTTGGATTTGGGTATAGTGTGAGTTTGATTTGAGGATGTGTTGGTATCGTGGTGTTTTGGGTTGAGGATGTTTCAATGGTGGTTAAGTCTCATGTGTTACTTTGTGTGTTGCTTTGGGAAGTTTGGTGTCGTGCTCTTTTCGCAGGTTGAAATTTCGAGGACGAAATTTCCTAAGAGGGGGAGGGTTGTAACACCCCAAATTTGGGCTTAGAAGTTTAGGATCTGAACCGGACCGGTCTGAGAAACGGTTCGAATATAAAAGGAGGTTTTAGGGAAAGCTTAGTTCGGGATGCTTTAAAAATATAGAAAAATATCTAAAAATCCTCTTTTAATATATATAAGAGAGTGGTGAAATCAATTTTGCAAAATAAGGTTTGGAAATACTACATTTCGGTGTAGTGACTAAAATGCGATTTTTGAAAAGTTTAGTGGTGACTGTTTTGTAAGGATTGAAACTTTGAATCTTTAAGGAGCTAATTTACCCAAAAATGATTTCTCCAGATTTTTCCTTAATTTGGGTGAATTAATTAATGTTTTAATTAATTAAATGAAAAGGGAAACTACTTTTTGGAATTTCATAACTACCTTTTCCTAAATTTTTCTCATTCCTTTTTCTCTCAAAACTTCCATCATCCAAACACTATTTCTCCAGAAACTTTTGCATTGATCTTCACTTCAATTGATGAGATTTCTATCATCAATTAATTCCTAATCAATTTTGCATCAAATCCTTTTGATTTCCTCATTGATTTTCAAGGAAATTGGCTCAAATCAAGGAGAAATCACCATTTAGAGGTAAGATTGTTCTTCTCCTCTAAATACTCAGTTCTTTACTGAAATTCCCAAGTTGTCAATCCTTAATTTAAGCTTTGTAAATGGTTTTAATGTTAGAAACTTGATTTTGGCTTAAAACTCAAGATTTGGAAGAAATCTTGAAGAATTTCGTTGTGATTGATTGGGCTCTGTTTTGAGATGATTCTTTAATGTATTTTGGATATCTAATGATGTTGAAATGATGTTTTATCAATGCAATCCCGAATATGTTGAATTTCCTAAGTTTTTGCTTATGAAAATGGTGGTTTTGAGGTGTTTTTGGTGTTCAGTTATAGCTGGAGGTATAAGGACGAGTTAAGGTGTATTTTGGATGTTGATTTATGTTTAGAAATGGTTAGAAGTGATGGATCTTGGCTGGGTTAAGTTTTGGAAGAGTTTGGAGGTGATTTCGGTTGTATTTGGTAGCCGAAATGTTGGTTTTGGGTAGAGCAGCGAGTTTAGGTTTGATGGCTGGATATTTTAATGCATGATGATGCATTAATCCTCTGCTTTGATGTGTTTAAAACAGGGGAGACATCTTCGGACACTATTGGAGTTGATCCGGAGGCTTGATTGGCGTTTCGGCAAGCGTGCGAAACATAATCAGTGAGTGGAGTTGGGTTTCCAACTTTGAAACGATTATTTGGAGGTTTGGGGAGCTTATTTTAAGTGTAAACAACTTAGCTAAGCTCAAGAGTAAGTTTTCGGGAAAACTTCTTCGGATGTGCTATGTTGTGGTTTGATGCATTGGTTTTAAATTGCATGTTTAAATTCTGTTTTGAAAACATGTTTTAGCATGGTTAATGCTGGTTTTGAAAGCCATGTGTTGAAGGATGCTCAAGGTAAGAGATCCTTGGTTTGGTACATTAAGAATATGGTTTTGATGCATAGTGATGCATGATGTTTAATGGCTTTGGTTAATGCTTTAAAACAGTGAATTGTTGGTGGTAAATGATGTGTATTGGCAAGTGATGTAATGGTTTTAAAGTACTTTAATCGGATATAGTTAGCCGGCTATAGGATTGGGTGCACCGTAAGTAAAGTCGCCTTGGATGTTGAGGGGTTGTGATTGTACCGTAAACTCCATCCAAGTATCCTAACGAGAGAGGTAAGATCACAACGGTGGTTAAAAGTCCGTGTGTGGATCTTGTTAAGGTCACAACGGTGGTTAAAAGTCCGTGTGTGGATCTTGTTAAGGTTACAACGGTGGTTAAAAGTCCGTTTGTGGATCTTGTGTTATGTGTCCCATACTCTCGTTAGTGGGTTATACAACTACCGCTGAGTGATGTTGAGGGGTTGTGATTGTACCGTTAAACGCCATCACAGGTGTTGAGGGGTTGTGATTGTACCGATAAACTCCACCTTGTAAGTCGGTAGTGTGTATGAAGCGTGTGGGACAACGCTTGTAATCCGCGTATCCGATTGTGTCTTGTGTTGAAATGGTTTGTGAACTATCACTTGAAAGCCAATATAATGTAATTAAATGTAATGAAGCGAGAGATGCTTGAAAATGATGCAAGGTTGCATGGGAAACATGTAAATGATGCAAGAATGCATGTGATACTTGTTAAGCATGAGCAAATGTATATCTTCTATTGTGAATGGTGCATATGTGCATAGAATCTCTTTAGTGCATTGAAGTCTTGTGAAGGCTTGTTTTAAAAAGGCATATAATGCAAATGTTGCTTTTGTAGTTCATGTGTTTTGCATTTGTTGAATGTATGTAATAGATAGAAGGAACATTTGGTTTTCAAAAGGCATTTTGCTTTGAAATGATCATCAAGCATGAGAATAGTATGTTGTGAAGTGGAAGTGTTTTCCAAGGAAATCGAGTTGAACTTTGCATGAAGTGTTCATGCATGGAAAGGTTTAAATGATAGTTTTTGCAAGAATGTGGTTTGGAGTGAGTTGTTTAGCATTTCAAAGTTAAAGGTTGGTTTTCATGTTGAGCAATGCATGATTTAAAGCAATGTTGTTCCAAAGGAAGTTTTCAACCAATGCTTTGGTTTATTGAATTGTATCTACATTTAAAGAAGGTTTTATGATTCGATGCATTGATGGTGTTTTGGTTTTGAGCATTCCTCACTAAGCATTATGTGCTTACGCTCCTTTTTGTCCATCAATGCAGATATTTAAAGTTGGGACTGCAAGAAGCAAGGGATTCAAGAAGAGCTCCACTTGAGAAGTATGTCTTGGTTTATAGCTATAGATGATAAAGGCAATGGGGGAGAGTCTTTTATATTGATGTGTAATGAGATTGTGTATGTTGACCATGTTTGGTTTATGGTTTGAACCTTGTTGTTGATCGCTTTTCCATATTTGAATCAACTTCTTCATAAGTTGATATGCTATGCTCTTTGATTAAAAGCAAGATCATGTGTTGGATGTGTTGAATGAGTAGGTGTGCTTAATGTTTGTAGTGTATCTAGTCTTTGATGTAATTTGATTGTTATAATGCTTATCATGTTGATGATATGTTTTGGAACGGTTTCAATTATGTTTGATGGTGTTTTGAAGTGAAAAACCAGAATTTTTTGTTGTTTCTGGGCAGGATGTATCAAAACACCCTTGGCTGTTTCGAAACGGGTGCATGTAATGGCTTGGGCGTTTCGGAACGACTAGAGGTGTTTCGAAACACTTTGGCTACTGGAGGTGTCCGTTTCTGAACTAGTTTCGGAACATACCCGCGTATCGAAACGGTCAACCCCGTTTCGATACGGGCGTACGACACGGGTGTTTCTATACGGGTGTCAGTGTTTCGAAACGGGTGACCGTTGGACAGTTTTTGCATGCTTTACATTTTAGTCCTGAAAGTTGTAATTGCAACTGCTTGAGCTTGAGATGTCGTTTTAAGCTGAAATTTGGCAGAGAGGCTTTTAATATGATTAATTGAGGTTTGGTAAAACTAAAATCTTGAAAGTCCTTTTATTTTCCAAAATTTACATTTTGGTCCCTAAAAGTCTATTTCTTGCAATTGAGTCCTTAAACGTTTCCGATCGCTGTGTTTTTCTCTTCCAAGGTTCTTGGGCTTTCACATAGGTTTAATGCGCATCTAGAGAAGTTTAAAAAAGAAAAAAAAGGTCGTTAATCAAGGTTGACTTTCGGGTTGACTTTGGTTTTCCCCGTGTAATCTTCGTAGTTCGGGTCAACCGTCTAGACCGGGCTAAGGGGGTTACACGAGGTCTCGGTAACCTCAGGCTCTGATACCAACAAATGTAACCCCCTCGTCCTGGTCTGGTCGACTGACCAGTCCGAGTAGGCTACACGGGGAAAACCGATGTGAAACCCGTTAAGGTCCCACCTCGCTTAGCAACCCTAGAAAATTTCTTTTAATTATATCTTGTCTAAAGGCATATTTATTTCCTATATGATCACGACAGCGGAAATACCACGAAAATAAAAGCAACCAAACCAAAACAGCACTTTAACAACCCATTTTTAACCCTACACAGCATGTCGTATCAATACACCAGACAAGGGTATCGATACGCCTTGACCAAGTCAACTGCCTCCAGTCAACCCAGGGAGACCGTATCGATACAGCCCTTGGGCGTATCGATACACCTTCCTCGGTCAACATCTCGCGGTCAACGATACATAACCGTACCGATACGCCTTGAGCCCGTACCGATACGCCAAAATCTCGTCTAAAACTCTGATTTCTAGTGAGGTTTTGGCATATCGATACACCCCCGTGTATCGGTACGCTAAGCCGAATCTGAGTCCCAAGGTGTAGGACCGTACCGATACGGCCCTTAGGCGTACCGATACGCCCTGCACTGCAAGACTCTGATTTGCAGCAAAACGATACGAGACTCAACTCTAAATGCAATTTTCGACTCTCCTAACCACAAACAACCAATCATGCATCACTTAACAACCAAGAACTAACATATAGAACAATTTAGGTGAACAACAAAGCATTTACATCATGGCATTCATACAAAGAAGGATATTGCATTTCAAGGCATACTTAGAAAGCTTAAAAGCCAAAAAGGCACATGTTTTCACTCACAAGGTTTTCATGCTCACCAAAACAACATATAGCATCCAAAGGCATAACCTCACATCACAAGCATTTGACCGAAACATAACATGGTTTCAAATCCAAAGCATAGCATAAACAACATTCACCATTTATGAGTCATACAACGCTCATACAATCACATAGGAGCCCCATTGCTAAACTACTACTTTATTGACTAAACCATACTTGAGCAACTACAAAAGCTTGGAATGTCCCTTCCTTGCTCCTTGCTAACTCCACGCTAATGATCTGCATTGTCGAAAACAAGAGCGTGAGCTAGAAGCTTAGTGAGGATGCTCTAAAACCAAAAACAACGACAATGCAGGGTTCAAGCATATAATCCTTAACATCACACTCAAGCATATAGAAGCATCACTAGCAATCTAGCTTGCGTCACAAAGACAATAATATGGCATCTCACTTAATGTTAAGCTCATCAAGATAAAAAAGTTATCTAAGCAACATAACCACAAGAACAAGTACATTTGCCACTATTAGTTTACTCGGATATGCGGATTACACTCAACAACCATATTACCTCGGTGGGATTACACTCATCATCGGACCTCGCATGGATGGGATTACACTCATCATCACATGCCCTACGGATGGGATTCCACTCATCATCACGTATAATATAAACATTTCCGGTGGAATATTACATCACTGTACTCCTCCTTGATGGCTTAACGCCACCAAGGCCACGCGCGAATTTGACTCAATCGTGTGCACACTAATCCTAATGATCGATCATTTATACCCGGTAAGTTAACTAGTGCCAATCATACTATTAAAACCACATCATGTCCAACCAACATGCATATTCACTTAGCCATCACCACACACATCAATATATACTCATACATAAATAATTCATGCTCCACATGATCATAATAGGCATAAACATTTAAAGCTTATAAACATACAAGAAGTTAAGCTACCAACTTAACTTCTACCTTGGAATGGCCTACCAAGCTCATTCCAAAACCTCATCTACACACTTGAACCAATTTAAATAAGTTTGAAAGTTTCACTCACCACCCTTCCTTAAGCAAACCAAGCAAAGCCACTCAAGCCTCCACAATTTCCGGAATCGATCTCGAACCTTCTCCGGTGTTTCCCCTTGCTTCTAACCAAACAAAAGATAAGGTATTACTCTACCAATCATTGCCAAACTCAGCCACAAACTCAACCCACAATCACAAGCCAAAACTTCATAATTCCAAACTCAAGCTAACCACCAAAATCACATTTTCGTACTCCATTTATACCCAGCTAAAACCTACCATTTCCAACACCCAAATTACCTTTAAAGACTTCCAAAACACTTTCCTAACAACCCTACACCATCAGCCCTTCAACCTAACACAAAATCACATCAAAATTTCAAGTTTTAACACTTTCAAAAATGCCCCCAAGACCCATTTCGGGATTTTTGTCAAAATCCCTCCATTTCAAAATATAAGGTGTATTAAGGTAAGGTTAACTCAAAACTTAACTAAACAACCCAAAAACAAGTCAAGAACCCAATAAAGTTTCATGCTTTCTTCAAACCTTGAAAACTTGAAAAACTAAAAGATGATGCCTTTTTGAAATCTAAGACCATGAAAATGCTTGGAATTAGAAGAAGAAACCAAAAATGAAGTTACCTTGAAAAGAGCTCTTGAAATGATGGAGAAAAGAGATGGAATAGTATTTGGGGTTTTGGGAGGGTTTTTCACGTTAGATAGGAATGAGGAAGAAGATGGCTCTTCTTTTTTTTGTTTCAAAAAGCTTATCTTTCCCTTATTTTGACTTAATTACAAAAATGCCATTACTAAGATTTTAGTCTCATTTAAATTAAAACCAAGGTCTAATTAAATTAAACCGAAACTGACGACTTGAACCCAACACACATACTCAACTCCCAGCCCCCAAACACGGGTGTTACAAGGCACATCTACATCTTTTACCTTCAACTGATAATATCTGAATCTCAAATCAATCTTGGAAAACACCTAAGCACCTCAAAACTGGTCAAAAAGATCATCAATCCTTGGCAAGAGATACTTATTCTAAACCGTCAACTTATTCAATTGTCGGTAATCTATACACATTCGCATCGTGCCATCTTTCTTCTTCACAAACAAAACCGGTGCCCCCAAGGTGAAACACTAGGTCTAATGAATCCTCGATCAAGCAACTCCTGAAGTTGCATCTTCAACTACTTCAACTCTTTCAGAGCCATTCAATAGGGAGCAATAGACACTGGAGTCTTGTTTTCATAAAACTCAATATCAAACTCAACCTCTCTGTTCGGTGGCAAACCAGGCAACTCTTTCGAAAATACATCCGGAAACTCACATATTGTACATATGTCCTGCACACACACTTCATTCAATCATGGATTCATCACATAAGCTAAGAAAGCCTCACAGCCCAATTCCATCAAACGACTCACTTCTAGGGCCGAAATAGCATTAAACAAGAATTTAACACTCTCACCCACGATTACCACTTCATATTCATCAGAAAGTTTATAGAAAACTCGTTTAGCCTCAAAATAAACCATAACTCGATGTTCGGACAACCAATCCATACCAAGAATTACATCAAAACCATAGAAAGGCAACTCCATAAGATCAACCTCAAACACATGACCTTGAACAGACAAAGGACATCTCCTATTCAACTTCCTCGTAACAACCTTCTCACCAAAAGAACTGGTTAATCGCATACCAACATCTAACAACTCAACAGGTAAATCAAGCACTTGTGCATGCTTACGCAAAATATATGAATGAGTAGAACCAGAATCAATCAAAGAAAGTAATGGAAAGAATTGCAAAGTAAAGGTACCTACGATCACATCCGTGTCATTCCTCCCATCTCGATGTGCATACACCCTAGTCTGTCCACCTCCCTCAGGCTGAACAGCAACAACATGAGCAACATTCCTTTTTCCATCCTCTCTACGTTGAAAATTACCACGATCGCGCCCACGGCCTCTCTATGCCACGGCAACTCGCACCGGAGCTTGTCCATCTCTAACCGGTTGTGGACAATCACGATTCATATGACTTTGTGACCCACAATTTCAACACGTACCCAAATTACCCCAACACTCTCCCGTGTGCCTTCTACGGCACCAGTTACACTTTGGAGTACAAACAAAAGCATTCTGGCCCTGCTGATCACGACTAGGGTTACCACCACCATGCCTTGGATCTGATTAGTACCTCATATCCTTGTGCTTTTTTAAAAGATCTCTACCAGCATCGAACTCAACCGACCTCTTTCCAGAACTAGAACCACCCGAACGAGCGACCAGACCCAAATTCTGCTAAATGTTCTTAGCCTGAGTGACTAAGACATCAAAATCTGTGAAATCTGAAGCCAACATATGTCTTAACCTCCTTCACAAGCCCGTAGCAAAAACGATCACATCTTTTCTATTTGTTGGGGACCAGTTTAGGGGCATACTGCTCAACCGAACAAACTGAACCTCGTACTCTGAAACAGACATATTTTCTTGCATCAAAGAAATGAATTCTCGCTTATTTTCATCAAGATAGTGAATACCCAAATACTTCCTCTTAAAAGCAGTTCCAAAGAACTCTCAAGTCACTTCGACTGGTTCCATACCTGCAATGATGGTCATCCACCATGTATAAGCATCTCCATGCAACAAGGATACAATGCAACTCAACATATGCACATCATTACAACTCATCTGACCAAGAATCCTTTGGGTTCTCTTAAACCAAGCCTCAGAACCCTCAAGGGACAGACCTCAGAACTCAGTTCCAACCAAACTGTGTAGACGCTCCAAAGGTAAACTAGCATTAGCACCAGGTTGTGGTGAAACCACGTGCATACCCGCCATCGCTGCCTGAAAAGCCCCAACTATAGTCTGAATCAACAGTGTCATATCAGCAGCAGCCTTCCCTTGCGCTGCCTGAGGTCCAACACCTCCATCGCCAGCTTTCGCACCAGCTCCATTACCACTAGGAGGAGGTGGAGGGGCGGAAAATTCTCAACATTCTCATTCGCAGCATCATGATTATCAATCCTAAGATCTCGTCTCGGTCTTGTCTCAATTAGAGTGCAAATCTAAAACATGATAATGCCATAATAAAACAGTTAGGCCAACCAAAAGCAAGAATCCAGGGAGCTCAAGTTTTCTTTTTTAAACCAAAATCCTCTTTATATTATTAGTAATATGGAAATGGGTACCCTTAATCTCCCCCCCCCAACAGAACATAACAACCATAAAGAATGTTATCAAATACCGTGCATCACACTCAAAGCATACAACCACCACATCATAGAATAAACAACCATCGTGCATAGCAATCATTATGAAATCATCCAAACAACAATATCACACCAACCTTACCTCCAAATTCTTTCGAAACATATCTATGATACCACCAAATGTAACCCCCTCGACCCGGTCTGGGCGAAAGACCAAACTGAACGAGTCACACGGGGAATATTAAAGTCAACCGGGAAGGTTTACCTCAATAAACGATCTTATTTTTTTCTTTTTATTTTGTCTAGATGCACATTATTACTCTAAGTGTAAAGACTCGCGGTGGAACATTTTACATCTCAAACAAACGTCGATTAAGAACTCAATTGAATACAAACACGTTTTAGGGACCATTTTGTAATTTTAGCAATTTACGGGGACATCTTCAGTTTTTAAGTTACCATTCTTTGAATAGTCACGTTACATGCCACTTTGTCAAATCTTAGCTCAAAACAATCATCCAAGCTCATTTAATTGCATCCACAACATTCAAGGACTGAAACACAAAGAATCAGAACTTTTAACAACTTGGTGTTTTGATACACATAACTAGGGTGGGAAAAAATACCCGACCCGATTGACCCGACCCGAAAACCCGACGACCTGAACCTAAAATGTCGGGTAATTCCCGGAAAAAAATTACCCAACCGGGCTGGGTACCCGACCAACAAATTTACCGGGACATGGGCCGGAAGTTTCCCCTTACCGGGTACCCCACCCGACCCGATAAAAATTAATATATTTTTTTATATTTAAAATTATATTTTTATTTTATGTTTCTTAATATTTTCACTCTAAAATTAAGTTTAAATCCCTACATTTTTTCTATGTTTGTATTATATTCTTTTAAGTTTTAAGTTTAATTTTTTTTTAAATATTTTTGTGTTTAACATGTGATATTTTTTAATTTTAGAATTAAAAAAATTAAAAAAAAAATAAGAATCGGGTACCCGGTACCCGGGTACTCGAATTTTACGGGTACCCGGATATAATGGGCCAGGACACGGGCCGCCTAATGAGGTACCCGGATGAACCAGGTACCCGGATGAACCAGGTACCCGAAAATTCCTACCCCTACACATAACCCCGTACCGAAACACCTTGTTTCGGAACAAGACCTAGTGTTTCGGAACATGATCTCGTATCTAAACACCCTCTAAACGGTTTCGGTACACCAAATTCCAGTAACCAAACCTTACGAGCCTGTTTTGATACATCATGCTCTGTTTCGAAACCCCATGCCTATTTCAAAGACCTCGTTTCGGTACAGCCTTAGGTGTACCGAAACGCCTGACCTGAAATGTCACATTTATACTGTTTTTTTTTATAATTTTTAAGCAACCATAAACATCCAAGCATGCTTCTAACTTATATATAACATATCCAAACATCAATCTTCAATCATTCCAATCATGATCAACATCATTCCAAGCATGTTCAACATCATTCCATGGCAATTAACAACATAGGAAAACAATAGGCATGCAACCTAGAAAATAAGTCAAGCAAGATACTGAAATGCATAACCAAGCATAAACCAAATACCATTTACAAGTCAACATAGGCATCACAAACTTGTCACAAAATATGGAGTTTCAAAACACACACTCCCAGAACTTTAAGGCATCCTCCCTTTGCCAATTATTACTAATAGGTAAACGTAAAACCATACTTGAGCTATGTATCACTCCTTGGAATCCTTCTTGCCTCCTTGCTTCCCAAAATGTGCTATTTCTCTGCAATGTTGGAAAAAGAGAGCATAAGAAATAATGCCTAGTAAGGGATGCTCAAAACAAAACCAACCACAACAATGAATCTAAAACCATTTTCTCACTTAAAATCTCTATCTCATCATGCTCATTCTATCTCATGCTTGAAACCATTTTTAAAGTGAAACCAGCAACATTAAAACCACATGTACCATCTATCTCATGCATTGACCATAATGCAAAATCTCAACGCAAAGCTTACTCATGCTTGTTTCTCATAAAGAATTTCTCAAAACATGTTCTCATATTCAAAACACAATGTATAAACTCATTTATAAACAATGCACATGTGAATCTCATATATTGGCATTCTAGCAACATTACTCGGATAAGAGGATAGCTTGAAAGAATCTCATATCGTCAAGTCCTACCTCGGTAGAATCTCACATCACCAAATTCTCATGACGGTATCTCTCATCGCCACAAAGCTTGATGGAATCTCACATCATCAAGACCTACTGTGGTGGAATCTCTCATCACCACACTCTAACTTCGAAATGGGATGGCACTACCTTCATTGCCCGAACCAAAGAGCACGTACGAATTTTGTATATTATAGTGCACTTATCATCCTATTGGTTGACCATTTATAATCGGTACTAGTAATCTCATCTCATGCCAATATACACATTTAAACATCATATACCTACTGTTTTTCAATGTATAAACATAAATCATTCTCATCCCATTTCAAAAGCATAAATAATGCATAGCTTATTCTCAACAAGTTCTATCTCTTTGAAATTATAGTTCTATCTCATGGGATCGCATAAATCATCAAACCATTTCTCAAAAATGAAAAAAATAGTAGGTTTAATTTTATCTTCAAAACATGAGCATGGTCATATAAAACAATGGGATAAAACCGAGAAACGAGAGCGAAACATCTCAGACTTACTTTTGAGCTTAGATTAGCGTTTCAAGCTTAATATAAACCCCCAAACCTTGCTTTCAAACCTTTGAAAAGCTTTAAAACCAATTCCACTCACTGACAACGCCTCGCTGGCTTTGCCGAAGCATAATCAAGCTTCCGGATCAACTGCAACTCCTTCTGAAGCTAACGAAACATCATCCACTGCTTCTAACCAAAGAAAAATAGAGAATTAGTGCACCACATTGCACCAAAATCCCCAGCAACACAACATCTCAACTTCTACCCACAATAGCCAAGCAATTAGCATCCGAAAGCAAATGTAAACATTGGCGAACCCTTTCTACTTAACCTCTAGCCGTTACCTAGAGAAATTAACATCTAAACAACATCGATTTACATCTAAAAACAACATCTCAACACCAAAGAACCTCCAGCTATCGATTAACCACACAAACAACCTATAATCTCAAAGATTTCACTCAAGAAATCATTCAATCTAACTAGTTTCAGGTTTCCATTTAATAAACTCATTAAATCAACATTCCAATACACCATGATCATAGCTAAATCTCATTATAAACCCACAAAATTAGTTTGAAACAAAGATCTCTTGATTAACCCCAACAAACATTAATTAAATCCATTTTCCACAAACATAATCTCAAAACCCAATAGAAAACACTCATAAAAGACCAAAAACTTGGAAATTTCAATAAAGAATTTATCATTAGAGGAGAAGAAAGAAATTACCTCTAATGTTAGCTTTTTCCTCCAATTGAATAGATTTCCATGAGAAAACCAAAGATTCAAATATAAGATATTGATAGTAAACCAATAGAAAATCATTTGATATGAAAAGATAAATCAAATCCAATGTTTAGCTTAAGTATTTGAAGAGGAAAACAATGTTTGGCTGAAGAGAATTTGAGAGAAAATGATAGAGAGAAAGTTAGTTACATAAAATGTATTTTTAGAAAATAAAGGCTATTTAGTCTTTTTCAACTCTTTTTATTTATTAAAACCATCTTAAAATAAATTAATAAAGAGAAAAAAAACTGAATTAGACCTTTGTTCAATTACTACATAAAGATTCAAAGTTATGGTCTTTTAATATTTAGTCACTTGAAAAATAGTTTTCAAAAAATGCATTTTAGTCACCAATTCTAAAATGTCTTTCTTCCAAAACTCATTATCAAAAATTGGTTTCACCAAAATCATATATTTACAAAATAATGATTTTTAACCATTTCCCCATATATTTTATCTCATTCAAAAACCATTTATTCCAAATTATTCTCGAAACTAGTCTAACTTGCTCGAACCGATTCTAACGAACTTCCTAGCCGACCCGACTAGCTTCCAAGCCCAAAATCGGGGCATTACAGGGAGCCTGGTGTAGAGCGTTTTAGTGTTCTCTAAATATGAGCGCAAGTGCACACTCCTATCAAGTAATAGTATAAAAGATATCGTCTCCTACAAGGATTGGACAGCTTGACTCGATTCGTTGTTCCTGCACAAGAAAAGTAAATGCACAAATAAGTTGATTTGTTTGATAAGAAAAGTAAATAAAAACACAAGTAAATAAAAGGGAAGAAATTCAGATTGATAGAATGGGTCGGGTTATGCTGCTGTTTAGTGTGAAACTGTGTTGAATATGATAAGTTGCTTTGCGCTGCTAGACTTCGCTGCCTCGGCGGGGGATGGCAGTTAGGCTGTTGAGACGCTCTCGCTGCCTCGGTAGGGGAATGGAGTTGTGTCTCGGTGGCAAACTCAGCGGAACTAAAAGGCTCGCAGAACGCTTCGAAAGTGATCTCGCTTATGTCTAAGTCAGAATGTTGTTGATGCCCACTGAAGATAATACTAGTCACGGCGTGAATCGTGCAAAGACAACAAAGTTAATTCGTCATCTTTTAGCCATCTTAAACCCTAACCTATGTCTAGGCTAGATTGATCAACACCGTCTACAGATAAGATCGTACTTACTCATTTTGTTAGTTCGACTCTCTCGATACCGAACAAATAGATAGTAATCAACTAATCTTTCGCCTTAATTGAAAACTATGAAGAACATGGAATAAGCAAACCTTGAAGCTTTATTGCAAAAACAAACTTAAAATCCTAAACAACCGTTCTCACACTAATTACAACATAACCCAAACCCAAAGAGAATTTTAGAACATCATGACGGCAAGAAAACCTAAACTATGCCTAAGGGAAAACCTAAGTTGTTTTGAAGTAAAAGTAAAATGGGTATATATAGGCATTAGCTAGGTCTAGTCCTTCTTGAAGTAGAAGTCCTCAAAGTAGATTTTGTATTAAATGCAACCTTAAATTCTAACTTCTTTGAGTTAAATATGGACTTCTTCATGTTGCCTTGCTCCGCAAGTAATCTTGCATTCCTCCTTTGGCGGCTCTGCCTGCTGCTACAGTCATCAGAAAATTGAGTGGACAACATCGTTAAGATCGGGATTTTCTACTCTACAAATCGCCCTCCAGTTCTCCAAGTCTTTAGCTTGCTGTCTTGGGCAGCAGGTAGGGAGGCGGCAGCTACTCAGCAGTTGTTGTCTCTGTCTGGAACTGCATCAGTACAGCTCCTTAGTCTGCTGCCTCAGCATCATGTCCTCAGCTTCTCTCTTCTTCTGTCAGACTCTAGTACCTGAAACAAAAAACTAAACTAAAACAGTACATTTTTTACCAAATAAGCGAAAATTAATACAAAACATGGCAGAGTAAAGAATACTGTAAAATGCAATGCATAAACTTAATTATGCCTAAAATGTACTCAAAAACAGCAATAATATGAGATGGAATGTGCATGAAATATAGAACTTATGGACACTTTACACACCCCCAAACTCGAACTATTGCTTGTCCTCAAGCAATGCAACCTAAACATACTTGCCCTTTAAACTAATCAAAAAAGAAAAAAAAATATGTTTTAAACTTGATTTAACACCTCAAGGTCGTGGCACCTGTCATTAGATTAGTGAGAGAGGAATAACATGAATTACCTCAGAATTAAACTATAATATGCCAGTGAAGTGTGTGCAGAAACTATGAACAAGCTGAATATGAAGAACATTCTAAGTAAACAGAGATGTTGTCATGATATACAAGGTTGCTGCCGAGACAGCATATTCAAGCACAATTTAAATAATCATGGCAATGAGGGCTTCATCTAATCACAACTACTCTTCTAGGTCTGAAATTAAGATAGAAGCAAGCTACAAAACCCCGAACCCATGGAGTAGAGTCATCTCGTGAAGAATTTCATTAACTCATTCTAATTTATTCGTCACTTCAAAATTTTCAGATTCATGGACTTTGATAGCAGTGGAGTGTCCTCACACATGATTCTTCCTAGAGCCAGTTTCGAGCACCTCTAGGGATAGACAACATAAAATTTTTCTTTTGCATGTCTTGGAAGTGCTTTTGTTTTTTTCTATTTTTTTCTGTTTGTTGCTTGCCGCGGCAGCTTCCTGCAACCATTGTTAGAATTTTTCAAATTATTCAAGCATGCAATGTTTATCAGAAATTCTAACAAATTCAGCAAGTAACAATAGTGTTTTTAATTTTTGGCAACTATAGAAAAATCCTAAGTTTACTTCATGCTTTTTTTCCAAAATTAAGTTCTTTTTAACTTGGTGCGGAAATTTAAAGTCGGCTATCCTATCATAGGCACAAGTTCTAACAAAAAAAATTATTTCAATTAATTTTTCTAAGGCAAGTACATTATGCAATCTAATATGCACTAAAGTATGCCTAAACATGATAAGTGCTAAACCCCCCAAACTCGAGATGGGCATTGCCCTTAATGCGCAAAATAAAAACAAAAAACAAAACAGAAAAATAAATACAATTGATATAAAAACAAAAGAAAAGAAAGAGAAGAAAAGAAAAGAAAAAAACTAGAAGTTGGCAGATGGTTGGGAGGAGGATTGGGTCTTTGCTGCTGAGGAGGGGGATTGGATGATAAGGCGGCGGCCGGTAGATGCCCGAGCGGCAGACTTGGCTAGTGAGACCTTTGTTGTCCATGGCGGCTGGACTCTCTTGGGAGTGGGGCGAGGCTCTTCTTGCAGTTCTGCAGGAGGAGCGGCAGGAGGGGCTTCGCTCTCTTCTGATTCTATCTCCTCGTCCTCTGGCTCGGCGGCTATGATGTGACGCTTCCTCTTCCTTGTTCCTTCCTCCATTGGTGCTGCAGGAGGATCAATCGCCATTGGGGCTACTACTGCTACTGTCTTTATCGGCGGCTGCTCTACTTCGTCAGAGGAGGATGTGTTGGCCACCGTTGCTACTGTGTAGATTGGGAAATGATGTTGTTGATGCCGCTCGGGGGAGTCTGCTACCGTGTTGGAAGCGGAGGTGGCAGAATATGATGGGTAGTGTGTCGGAGACGACATCTGGTGGTGGAAGGCAGCATGGTAGGCAGCTACGGCTGAGGGTGTTCCTTGTGCGAGGGCAGCTACGGCGGCAAGAACTGTGGGTTAGTGTAGCTAGGTGGGGTCGGCATCTGGGTATTTCTGTAGGAGATTGGCCACAAAGGCCTCTTGGACCTCACCCACATACTTCATGAAGGTCAGGTGCTGATATTTGATCCTTTTGTTGCTGTCAATATGGGTATGCAGCAGAGTGAGGACTTCATTTGTTGGGGCAGCTCCAGTACTGCTGGGGGCGGCTGGAGTGGCATGTTAGGCAGCAGAAGATTGGCTGGGGGTGATGGGCTCTGTCTTCGGGGCCTGCATCATCTGCATGCGGACTTTCCTGGTCCAACCCTCCTTGGCAGTTGTCAACTCATCCTCGAGGTCGGTTGGGACGTTGAAATTTGCACAAAGGACGGTGATGAGTGACGGGAAGTATAGCTTGCCCTTCGTCTTGCGGAAGCAGTTGTGGATCTCCTTACATATAATGTCCCCAACATTGATGGGCCGGTTCATCATAATGATGTGAATGAGTGCGAGGCGCGGCCGATCTACGGTGGAGTTTTGGGAGGTGGGCAGCAGGCGCCTTTCGATAAAGGTAATCCATAGCATAGGCTCGGGCAGTAGGTGGCGGCATTGAATAGAGCCGCCATGCTTTCCTACCAACAACGATGTGTTGGGCTTGCACAGCTTGGCCTTGATTATGTTGTACTCGGCAGTTGTCAGTGACTGCCTCCATTCCTCGTGAGGGTTGTCTTCCATCTCTAGGCCGTAGAAGCTGTTGATCACGGTAGCGTTCAGCTTGACAGGCTCCCCTCGTACAAACACGAATGGCAGCTCTGAGCGGGGGTTGTGGGCGTAGAATTCCCTGACCATCGTGATGTTTGCTGCCTCCGGATGTCGTGTGAATATCTCCCAACCCAACCTTTACTGTGTATTTTTCTCGAACAGGGCGGGCTCTAGGCCAAAATCTTTTGTCTGCTTGGAGTAATAGAACCCTTGTTCCTCCCAAATGGCCTGCTTGGCAAACTGAGTTTTGTATCTCTTTTCATCATCACGGGAGAAGAAGCGTTGGAAAGTGGGTTTGGATTGGGATGCTAAAGCTATGTGTGAGACGGTTGGAACTTAACTGAAACTTGAAAAAGAAGGTAATTAGCTAGAGAGCGATGGATGCAAGAATAAGATAGCAAGGAGGTGAAAGTAAAGTAAATGAATGGAATGAGTGAGGTTTAAATAGAGGCTGCCAAGAGATGTCAGGGCGGTATTAAATGTCCAACGGTCAAGTTGTCTCGCGCATGTTATGGGAATTCTGCCCGTTATTTATGTAGCAGTTGGCAGCTAGCCGTTATGCGTTGTCTGTGCTAGGCCGCCCTTGGCTGTCTTGGCAGGATGGTGGGCGGGCTCCTTGTTGGACCTTCTTCTTGATCCAGCTCTTTTATTCCTAAAGCTTGAAATAAAATAAAGATAATTACATACTAAAAATAAATTTTGAAAAATAAAAATGTGAAAAATAAATTTAACTAGTTTAAAATCTATTCCTAAAACATTAAAATAAAAATAAAGAAAAAAATAATTAAGTTATGTTGAGAGTGCATTTGGGTGCATCTCCTAGACATAACCACTTCCTGAGGTGGTGTTTCTTGTCTTTCCCTCCAGGGGGTCCACCTATTCTTTAAGGTGGTGTGCTACTGGGTCCTTCAGCTTGCCCTTCGGTCTGCCGTGGCAGCTGCTGCCTTGACCTGTCTCTATGCTGATTTTGGCATCCTGAGCATCAGGGCATCCTTCCTTTTCCTTTTCTGAGGGTTGTAACACATTTAACTTGATGCTTTGATTGTCTACCCTCATGGTCAGTTCCCCATTTTCCACATCTATTAGAGTTCTGCCCGTGGCAAAAAATGGTCGCCCAAGGATGATGGGGGCGTTTTCATCGGCCTCACAGTCTAAGATGAGGAAATCAGCTGGAAGAATAAGGTTGCCCACTCGAACTAGGATGTCTTCGATCTTGCCCTCCGGTTGTACAAATGAATGATCGGCAAGTTTCAACATAATGGAGGTAGGTTTGGCTTGCCCAATTCCTAGTTTGTCGAAGATTGCCTTGGGCATCAAGTTTATGTTGGCTCCTAAGTCGCACAAGGTTTTTGTTTCGTGCTTGCTGCCTATTCTGCATGGTATAACAAAGTTGTCTGGATCTGTCTGCTTGGACGGCAGTTTATTGTGCAGCATAGCCATGCACTCCTCTGCTACAACAACTGTTTCAAACTTCTCATTTCTCTTCCTCTTAGAAACCATATCCCTGAGGTATTTGGCGTAGTTGGGCATGTTCTGAATGGCTTCTATGAGAGGTATATTTATGTGCACCTGCTTCAGAATATCCAAGAATTTCCTGAACTGGTGCTCTTATTTCTGTTGCTTTAGCCTTTGGGGGGAAGGTGCTGGAAGGCGGATGTCCTCTATACGTTCTTTGCATGGAAACTTTATCTGTGAAGGATCATCTGTTTCAGGACTGCTGTCACGCATAGCTATCGTGGCGGCTGGTGTTGATGCTTCCATGGCAGGTAGTTCTTTCTGTGCTGGCTGTTTCTCTTTTGGCTTTTCTACTCTAGGCTCACTCAATTGTTTCCCACTTCTGATTGATATGGCTTTGCACTGCTCATATGTGGGCTTAGTTGTTGTCTCTGTACTACTGGATGTTACACCCATTGTCCTGCTGTTATAAATCGCAGTGAACTGCCCAAACTGGGTCTCCAAGTTCTTTATCACAGCCTCCTGATTGTTCATCCTCATCTCCTTCTTGTCCATAAACGACTCAATTTTATCAATGAATTTATTAGTATGAACAATAAATTCACTAGTGTTAAACATAAAAGTTTAAAGAGTTGCTTCTAGTGAATTATTGTTTTGTGGTTGCTGAGCTTGCTGTTTGGACTGGTTTTGCTGGTAGCCTCCCTGTTGCTATTGTGGATTGGCAGCAGCTTTAGGATTGTTCAAAGCTAAGTTTGGATGATTCTTCCAACTATGGTTGTACGTATGCGTGTTGGGCCTGCTATTCCTATCGTATCCTCCCATGAAATTAGCAGATACAGTACATTTAGAGGAATCATGGTTGCCCTCACACTCATCACAGAATGGCTCTACAGTCTTGGCCTCATAGATTTTCCCAGTGGGCTTCACCATGTTCATGATCAGCTCTGTCAGTTTTCAAGGCGGGCATTGACAGATTCTGAGGCTTCCACTTCGTTCACAGTAGCTGGCCGCCTAATGCCGCCTCGGCGGGCTGTTGGGTACTTATAATCGGTCTTAGCAGCTTGGTTTAGGATCCCCAATGCCTCCTCTGGTGGTCTGTCGAGGATGATTCCATTGGCTGAGGCATCAATCATCATCCAAGTTGGGTAGTTCACCTCGTTGTAGAACATTGACACGTGTGTCCAAGTCGGAAAACCATGGAGCGGGCAGTTGTTAAGCAGCTGCTGGTACCGCTCCCATGCTTCATACATTGGCTCATCATCCCCTTGTCGGAAGGTTGTGATCTTGTTTCTTAATCTATCTGTGACATTTGATGGGCTGAAACGATCCAGGAAATCCTTACACAGCTCTGTTCATGTGTTGAATGACCCTGCTGGCTGGTTGTTCAACCACTGTTTTTCCCTATCCCTCAGTGAATAGGGGAATAATCTCAACCTTAGCACATCTTGGTGGACTCCGTGTATTTTGAATGCTCTGTATATGTCTATGTAACGCCCTAGTTTTAGGCCTGGATGTTTTAGACATCGGACCGGTCGGGAACGGTTCGAATCGAGTAGGGTGATTTAAGGGAATCAAGGATCGGGATAGGATAAAATATGGTAAAAAAAATTGCTAAAATCCTCTAAAAATATGTTTAAGAGGTTGGTCAAATCAATTTTACAAAAAGAGTTTCAGAAGTGGTACATTTTGAGTAGTGGCCAAATTGTAAAGTTTCAAAATTGTGGAAAATGTGATTTTTTAAAGAAGAAGCCAAAATCATAGAATCTTTAGGGAGCTTTATGGCAAATTAGCCTTTCCTTAATATGACATGTGTTTAAAATGGTTTTAATTAAATAGTTTTTAATTGGCTTTTATTTTATTTAATTAGATAGGTGGTTAATTAGTGAGCATCACGTAACTACCATTCTCTTCTCATTTTCAGCCAAACACAATTCTAACACATTTTCTCCAGAATACTTTCTCTCAAACACTCTCTCAATATTTTCTAAACAAACTTTAAGAGTTCTTTCAAGATCTTCAAGATTTTAGCTAAGGAAAACTTGTCATCCATTGAGGAAAGCAAGGATTGGAGGTAAATCCCATTCTCAACCTCTAATCAAGGTTCTTTATTGAAATTTCCAAGATCGTTGGCCTATAATTAATGTTTTTGGTTAATTTTCATTATAGTTTTGATTTGAGATTGAAATCTTGCAAAAATAAGATGAAATTCTTAATTTTCGGACTTGTTTTGTTAAGTTCTGTTTTAGATTGATTTTAATTGAGTTTTGTGTTGGTTAATATGCTGAAAAGAGGTTTTGTTGATATAGATCCCGAAATCCTTGAGATACTTGAGTTTCTTGATAGTTCTAGTTGGGTTTTTGAGGTGAAATGATGAAGTAATGCTTGTTGAAGGTATAAGGATGGGTTTGGATTGATTTTAGATGTGTTTTGATGTTTATAATTGATTGGAAGTGATGTATGATAGCTGGGCTTGGTTTAGGAAGCAATCGATTGGGTTTTCGGTTGTTTCGGATGGGTAAATTGGTGTAGTTTGGGTGAGCAACGAGTTTGTGATTGGTTGTTGGTGTTGAAATGCATTTTGATGCATTTGGATCTCTGTTTTGATGATGTGAAAATAGGGGATCTTGTTCCAGGAGCAAACGAGGCGTTGTTGGAGGCTCCGAAAGAGTAATTTTTGTGTCGGCGAGCAAGGCTTCGCGTATCGGTGAGTGGAAATGGATTTTCCAGCTTTGTAACGCTTTGAGCGTGGTATTGGGAGCTTAGTGTAAGTTTGAAACACTTAGTTAAGCTCAAGAGTAAGTGATTCGAAAGTCTCTCTCGGAATATGCTATGTTTTTGTTGGAAAATGCACTTGAGTTAAATGTGATTTTATTTACTGTTCTAAAGCATGTTTTGAGCATTGATAATGCTGGTGTTTAATGCCATTTTTTAAGGATTCACTTGGTAGGTGATCCTTGGATTCATGAGATGTATGTATTTGAGTTTAAGCATGTTTATGCTTGTGAAAATGGCATTGTGATTTATGCTTGTAAAACAGTGAAATAGTGATGTTGAATGATTATATTGGCAAGTGATGAAAATGGTTTTTGGTTACTTAATCGGATATAGTTAGCCGGCTATAGGATTGGGTGCACCGTGAATAAAGTCGCCTTGGAAGTCGAAGGGTTGTGATTGTGTCGTAATCTCCATCCAAGTACCCTAACGATTGAGGCTAAAGATCACAACGGTGGATGGTTAAATCCCGTGTGTGAGTCTTGTGTTATCTGTCACGTACTCTCGTTTGTGGAATTATACAACTACCGATGAGTGATGTTGAAGGGTTGTGATTGTGCCATTAATCTCCATCACGGGTGTTGAGGGGTTGTGATTGTGCCATTAATCTCCATCACGGGTGTTGAGGGGTTGTGATTGTGCCATTTATCTCCACCTTGTGTAGTATAGTAGTGTGTATGAAGCATGTGGGACAACGCTTGTAATCCGCGTATCTGATTGTGTCGTTTGAGTTGGTTTTGGTATGGTTTGAGAATTGATCACTTGTAAGCCAATATAATGTTGTTGACTAATGGTTTAAGCATGAGATGCTTGTGAATGATGCAAGAATGCATGTGATGCTTGGTTTAAGTATGAGCAAAGGAATTTGATGTTGTTATAATGATGCAATATGCATGTGGTTTAAAAAGTGCATTGAATGCTTAAATGAGCAAGTTTAAAAGAAAGGCATGAGTTTGCAAATGATGTTTTAATGATTAAATGAAATGCATTGATGAATGTTGTTTTAGCGATCCTCACTAAGCTATATGCTTACGCTCATTTGTTTCATCAATGCATAGGATTGAGCTTTCAAGGCAGTCCAAAAGAAAGGGGATTCCAAGAGTTTTGACTAAGCGATGTATGTGGTTCACCTTTAGTGTAATAAGTGGCAATGGGTGGGATTTATACTCTTGAATGATTGATGATGATGTTAATTACTTTGTTCATGTTTGGTTTGGTATTTTGGGTTGTATATGGCCTTTGAGGATTGATTTGTGCTTGAATGTGGTTTTTAGCTTTGTATGGTTTTGAAGACTAGGAAGCATGCATATAGTTTTAATGCTTACATGAATGGTGCTATGCTTTAGCTTGTGCTTCTTGATTGTGGTCTCTGATGTGTATGCAAGTTGTATGTGGGTTGTAACATGTGTGGAAATGTTTTCGGATGTGGAAAGTTGTATAAAAACCAGCAAAATCTGTTGTTACAGGGCAGAACGTTTCGGAACGCCCTCATCCGTATCGAAACGATGGCCTGTGTTGGCCAGGGGGTTTCGGAACGGGTGCGATCGTTCCGGAACATTTTGCTAATATGAAGCCTGGTTTCGAAACTTGTTTCGGAACGCACCCGCGTATCGAAACGATCAACATGGTTTTGAAACAGTCGTTCTGATACAGGGTACAGCGTTCCGGAACAGGTGATCGTTGAAATTGAATTTGAATTGTTTCAGGTTTCTGTTTTCTTACGTTTTGGTCCCTGAGTCTTGAATGCATAATTAAATGAGTTTGGATGACCCGTTTAAGATGAAATTTGACATGTTGGCTTATTATATGAATAATTTTGTATTGGTAACTTTAAAACTTGTTTAGTCCTCAAAATTCTGGAAATTTACAAATTAGTCCCTAAAAGTCGTTTGTTTACAATTGAACCCCTAAATGAGTTCTGTTCGATGTGTCACTTCCGCTAAATTGAATTGCTATTCACATAGGTTAATAATGTGCATCTAGAAAAGTTAAAAAAAGGGTCGTTAATCAAGGTTGACTTTCACGAGTTGACTTTGGTTTTCCCCGTGTAATCTTCTTAGTTCGGGTCGGGCGTCTAGGCCGGGATAAGGGGGTTACAGTCCAAGAATCCTATTAAGTGTTGCCGAGAATCTTTTGTGGCAGTCCCACCAAATTGCCCCAATATGTTGATCATGTTGAACATCACGGGCTTCAGCTCGAAGTGATCCGCCTCAATCTCAGGTTCTGTCACTGTAGGATCGAACCCTCTGAAGTCATGTTCTAAGAAATCCCTGGTGGTTCAAACGTAATGTGGCTTACTGGGCAGATTTTGATGTAGCTGCCTAGGTGGAACTTGCTGTTGTTCTCTAGGCGGCGGGTCTTACTGCCCATCCCTGTCGTTCTAAGCATTGTTGGCAGGGTTGTCGTTTTCCATGTTTACCTCTACTTTTCTTTCTTCTTTAGCCTTCACTAGGGCTATTCTGGTTTCCTTTTTGAGTTCTCTTTCTCTTCGTACGATATTGTCAACGTAAACGATTTCGCCTTTTGGGTTTTCCCTGGCCATGCACTAGCAAAGGAAACTGTAAAATTCTTTTTTTTCGATTAAAAATAAAATTAATAAAAACTGAAAATTAAATGCAAATAAATAAAGGTGCAGAAATTTAAAAACGAATTTCATTGTTACCAATCCCCGAAAATGGAGCCAAAAACTTGTAGAGCGTTTTAGTGTTCTCTAAATATGAGCGTAAGTGCACACTTTTGTCAAGTAATAGTATAAAAGATATCGTCTCTCACAGGGATTGGACAGCTTGACTCGATTCGTTTTTCCTGCACAAGAAAAGTAAATGCACAAATAAGTTGATTTGTTTAAGAAGAAAAGTAAATAAAATGGAAGAAATTCAGATTGATAGAATGGGCTGGGTTATGTTGTTGTTTAGTGTGAAACTGTGTTGAATAGGATAAGTTGCTTTGCGCTGCCAGACTTCACGGCCTCGGCGGGGGATGGCAGTTAGGCTGCTGAGACGCTCTCGCTCCCTCAGCAGGGCAATGGACTTGTGTCTCGGCGGCAGAACTACAAGGCTTGGCAGAACGCTTCGAAAGTGATCCTGCTTATGTCTAAGTCAGAATGTTGTTGATGCCTACTGCAGATAATACAAGTCGGGGCGTGAATCGTGCAAAGACAGCAAAGTTAATTTGTCCTCTTTTAGCCGCCTTAAACCCTAACCTATGTCTAGGCTAGATTGATCAACATTGTCTATAGATGAGATCGTACTTACTCCTTTTATGAGTTTGACTCTCTCGATACCGAACAAATGGATAGTAATCAACTAATCTTTCGCCTTAATTGAAAACTATGAAGAAAATGGAATAAGCAAACCTTGAAGCTTTATTGTAAAAACAAACTTAAAATCCTAAACAACCGTTCTCACACTAATTACAACATAACCCAAACCCAAAGAGAATTTTAGAACATCATGGTAACAAGAAAACCTAAATTATGCCTAAGAGAAAACCTAAGTTGTTTTGAAGTAAAAGTACAATGGGTATATATAGGCATTAGCTAGGTCTAGTCCTTCTTGAAGTAGAAGTCTTCAAAGTAGCTTTTGCATTAAATGCAACCTTAAATTCTAACTTCTTTGAGTTGAATATGGACTTCTTCACGTTGCCTTGTTCCGTAAGTAATCTCGCATTCCTCTTTCGGTGGCTCTGTCTACTGCTACAATCATCGGAAAATTGAGTGGACAACATCGTTAAGATTAGGATTTTCTACTTTACAGATCGCACTCCAGTTCTCCAAGTCTTCAGCTTACTATCTTGGGCGGTAGGTAGAGCGGCGGCGGCTACTCAGTAGCTGTTGTCTCTGTCTTGAACTACATCAGTACAGCTCCTTAGTCTGCTTCCTCAAAATCATGTCGTCAGTTCTTCTCTCCTTTTGTCAGACTCTAGTACCTGAAACAAAAACTAAACTAAAATAGTACATGTTTTTTACCAAATAAGAGAAAATCAATACAAAACATGGCAGAGTAAAGAATACTGTAAAATGCAATGCATGAACCTAATTATGCCTAAAATGTACTTAAAAATAGCAATAATATGAGATGAAATGTGCATGAAATATAGAACTTATGGAAACTTTACACCCGGGTCTGAAGGTGATGAGATGGGTTTATTTCCAGACCAACCACCAGACCTTGACGAGCCTCTAAAAGTTGCAGACGATGTTGCGGAGGATGTTGCGGAGGAAAAACTTGTGGAAGTCGTAGCCCCGAGTAGTTTTACTGGAACTCGTAGAAGCTCCGCATATTACAATCCACCATCCCACTTCACAACAGTGGATATAGAAGGCTTCTACGCTACAGAATTCCCACAGTTGTACCAATTGAACGAACGGAATAATGGTGAACTGCATGTTGGGACGGTCTTCAGGACTAAAAAACTTGCGGAGGCTACCATCAAGCATTACAACATACGCAACTCAGTTACGTTCACCGTGCGGAAAACTAAAGCAGACAAATATATTGTTGAATGCCCCCCACAAGTTCGACGAATGTAACTAGAGGGTCCGTGTATCATGTTTGAAGAGGATGAACAACATGTGGCAGATAATGAGATACGAAGTACCCCATACATGCTCCGTGGGAAGCATGAATCAAGACCATCCTAACTTGGATGTGCGCGTGCTCTCTGGTCATATCCTTCCACTTGTGAAAGCAAATCCACGCGTATCTGTGCCGGTATGTATAGCATCGATCCAATGTCGTTACATGTACACTGTTAAATACAATAAGGCGTGGTATACAAGATATCGTGTCATCCAAAAACTGTATGGGCAGTGGGAGGAATCTTACAACGAGTTGCGAACGTGGCTGAACTGTATGCAGAAATACAACTCAGGAACTGTTGTAGAATTTGAGACAGTGCTAAAATACGAAATGGATCGTGTCGTACCTGGGGAGCACAAATTTTTTCGCCTATTTTGGACATTTCTGCAATGCGTTAAGGCATTCTGCCACTGCAAGTTGATGTTGCAGATCGATGGTACATTCTTGTACGGAAAATACACCCATATCTTACTAGTGGCAGTTGCATAAGACGGTAACATAAAATGCATTCCGGTAGCGTTCGCCATCGTTGAAAAGGAAGATATCCCTTTGTGGACGTTTTTTCTTACCAACCTGTGGACCTATGTCTTACGCTAGGTCCTACGGGCAAGACCAGACGGCATATGTATTATTTCAGACAGAGGCGCAGGGATCTGGGGATCAATCCAACGTTTGGGATGGTCTTGGGAACCTCCGTATATTCATCATCGGTATTGTCTGCGACACATTGCTGCAAATTACTACCAGAGGTATAAGAACAATGATGAGCGTATAATGATTCTTCGCATGAGTACACCTTTCAATCTCAAAATTATAAATTAACTTGCCTATTATTATTAATTCTTGTTAATTATTTCGTATTTTTTTGAATAGGCAACGCACACTGAGTAGAGCTGGTTGAGAAGCTGCTAGAATAGTTGAAAGTTAAAAATCGATATGGATATGACTATCTTCTTGATATCCCGAGGAAGAAATGGTTGCGATTTTATGATGGGGATCATCGATATGGTCACATGACGACAAACTTGGCTGAGGCGATCAATTTGTCTCTAAAGGGAACGCATCATTTACCTATCACATCGGTTGTGAAGGCAATATATTATTGACTGGCTACCCTTTTGCAACCCTCAAAAAACAAGCTACATACTAGATGGCAAGTGGCCACAGGTTTCATCTAGATCTCCAGTAAAAAATTTAGATATATCGTGCGTAAGCAAACATGATGGGTGCCACATGTTTCTCTCGTCAGCAACATAGCTTTACGGTTACTGAATTTTCACGACCGGTTGAAGGAATTATGCATCACAACTATGGTGTTAATCTACAATAGCGAACATACGATTGCGGAGTCTTTCAGACATTGAAGTACCCGTGTGTGCACGCTTTTGCTGCATGTGCATCTGTTCATTTCGACGCAATGACACTCGTTGATCCTGTATATAAACTTGAAAACGTTTTCAAGGTATACTGATCCAAGTTTCCTTTCATCGGAAATGAACGGCATCCTAATGTGGTTGAAAATGAACCTAAGATACGGCCAAATGAATCCATGCGACGCAACAAAAAAGGTCGCCCAAAGTCAAGTAGGATTCATTGTGCCGAGGATATGGTTCATCGAGAACGGATCGGCCAACCTAAGTTGTGTGGAAATTGTAGGAACCCTGGACACGACATCAGAAAATGTCCTTCTAGGACCCACCCTGGAATCAACTAATTATAATTGTAACTCTAATGTTTTAATCCTAAATAACATTATCAACCTCTGAAGCTATGTTTTCTACGCACTATTGTAAACATGTGTTATCGTACTACCATGTGAAAATTATATATAACAAAAAAAACCACGGCCATACACTAGAACAACAAAATCAACTAAAATATGAATATCGACCCATGTTTTCATTTTCTTAATACAAAGGAATATACCAAGATAGCATTTTTAACACAATTTCTACACTCTTTAAGATGCCTTATACGCGTCAATTTCTGCACCATTGTAAACATGTGCTCCCGTACTACGACGTGAATGTTAAATAAAAAACCGTGAAATTACCACAAAATCAACTCAAATATCACTACCTACCCATGTTTCCATTTTCTTCATTCAAAGAAACATGGCAAGGTAGTATTTTTAATGCGATTTATACATCGCTTCGAATGCCTTATATACATCGATTTTTACACCGTTTTGAATAGATGCATCACTACTATAAGGTAAAAGATCAAAACCATGAAAAATTATCCCCCTAGACCATGCAAATTAACCATAAACAATCCTATCGACCCATGTTCTCATTTTCTTCATGTAAAGAAACATGGCAATGTAGCATTTTTAACGCGATTTATACACAGTTTCAGATGCTTTATATACGCCGATTTTTACATAGTTTTGAAGAGATTCATCACTACTATGAGGTAAAAGATTAAAACCATGAAAAATTATCCCCCTAAGACCATGAAAATTAACCATAAACAACCCTATCGAGCTTTGTTTAAACAACAGTATTAGACAAAAGTCGTGTTCTGCAAAAATCGAATTCTGTATATTTCTCGATAAATTCGCGACGCGCCGTTTAAAATTCTCATGGAAGACACATCCTGTAGAACATGACTTTAATTTATTTTAAAAAATATCGGATAATTAAATCCACATCGGACCGAATGGAGGATATTTTTTCTCGATTTACCCTGACGTGGGCCGAATGGAGGATATTTTTTCCAAGTGTTCTTCTAAAGGGGTTATTTTTCCAGATAAATTCCCAAAAGAGAATATTTGGCCAAATTAGCCTCCTTTAGGTTAACTGTGGGGAAATTAAAATATCTAATTGCGGTAAGTGACCTTGTGTTAACGAATTTGTCCCACAAAATTTATCCAATATTGACTTTTTAAAAGTCAAAAATTTTAAAACTTTAACTGTAATTATTTTAAATAATTTAATTAATTAAATTTTATAAAATATACATTTTTAAACTACTTGATTAAATAGTTTTAAAATATATTATTTTCATATTTTTATCAATAATAAATTTAAAGCAATAAGGAGTCAAAGTTCAAAAAATTTAACCAAAAATTAATACTAAACATATTCAGTTGGACGGAAGATATATTAAATTAGTAAAAGTATAGACCATAAATTTGACCCTTTAAAAAAATTAAGATAATGCAGAAAACAATGGACAACAATATAAGACAAGCAAATTCACATCAAAGAGACCAAAATCTACAGGATAGCTTACAAGCTTCTAATTAACTACAAAAGCACCTAATCACATCAAAGTTGAGTAGACAAGCAAATTCACATGCATGTGTGCAAACACATGTGTTATTAGGGATGGGCACTAGTCGGGTCGAGTTTTTAGCTCACTCGAACTTAATCTGAAAATAATTATTTTAAATTCGAATCTGACCCAACCCGATCTTATCCTTTAAAAAACTCAACTCGATCCAACCCAAAATTTATATATCTAAACCCGATCCAACCTATTAAAAAATTAAATTTTAGAGACTTAATTGTAAAAAAATAATTTTAGGGACCTAATTGTAAAAAATAATTTTAGAGACCAAATTGTAAATGAAAAATTAACTTTAAGGACTCAATTATAAAAATATATATAAAGAAAGGTGTTATTACAAATATTCCTAAAATATAAAGGAAAATTACTTATTAGTTCCGGGTCGGGTCAATTTTTTCACCCTAAACTCAACCCAAACCTAAATCTTTAATTAAAAATCCAACTCAATCAAATCGGGTCGAAACCCGATTAGGTAGACTGAAATGCCCATCCCTGTGTGTTATTTAGATTTGGGAATTGGATATCTTTAAAACTTTCCAAGTTTACCATTTCTTTGAAGGAACCTAGCAGAGTTATATCGTCATAGCATATCCTCAAAATTTATGGCCGAAGAGATAAGATGTACCCTCAAAATTTGTGCTTCGTAACAGAACTTTTCCTGTGAATATAATTTGATGTCCTTCTCAAGCCTCCATATATTGAGCTCCGGTTGTGGAGGTGCCTGTTCTTGGTGGCAAATGTATCTTCACTTTTCGAAATGTCCTGGGTAACCGCAAATAAATCCACTCATCAATTGAAGAAACAAGAACCCAAAAAATCTCGAAAACTAGTGATACATTTAGGGGTGTAAACGAGTTAAGTAGTGCTGAGTTCGACTGAAGCTCAAAAGGTTTGAAATTAAATTTGACCCGAAAGCATAAGTTAAAGTTCGAGCTCGAGCTTAAAAAACTCGAAGACCTCAAACTCAAAAGGCTCGAGAGCCCCCAACACATAAACCCAATGCTCATGCAAGCTCCCCATCACCCAACTCAAAAAGCTTCAAGACATTAGCAGCTACACAAATCGAGCATCGAGCTTTTACCCATCAAATTTGTTAACTATTCATCGTCACTTCACTAAGCTATCATCAACGTCTTGACCCGAGCACCAACATCACCATCCGTCACCATTACGGTAACCTAAACATTATTGAACTTCCCTATAAAAGATGAACAGAAGCATTCAAATATAAACACCATTAAGCATTCGAAGCATCAACAAACAACATTAGAAAGAAAAAAAAAGTGAAATCAGTGAGCATTGAGCAAATCGGGAAAATGGGAAAATTCGAGGTTTTACCTTTATTTCAATTGCGGCCGGAATATTATTTTACGAGATCTGAATGGTGGAAGGACTCCAAACGGTGTCATGAGCGACATATACCGGAAGCGGCTCAACTGACAACGAATTTTTTATTCTAGAGAAAAATGTTGTCGTAACTCTTTTTTGTAGATATATTCCTATTTATTTCGATTTTGATAAAATTAAAATCATTTTTGAACTTGGGGAAGAGAAACTAATAAGAAAAAGTTTTTTTTTTCAAATCTCGGCATCGTTAGAGTTAGGCTGGCGGCGAAAAACAGAGAGGGTGAGAGCGGGAGAGAGCGGTTGAAGCTTTGTTTTAGGAAAATGTGAATGAAATTAAAAAAAAAATTTGCTCTGAGTTCGACCCAAAAAATCAATTTCGTCCCTCGCTGAAAAACGCACTTAATGTGCCCCCAGCCCGCGAAATCGATCAAATTGACCTTTTGACCGACGTTGACCGTTACAATGCTGACGTGACAGTTAATGGTGATGATGTGACGGTGATCGAACTTTTAATTAAAATCAATTATGCCCCTGAACTTGGCAAAAAAATCAATTATGCCCTCAAATTTAGTTAAAATAATCAATTCAGCCCCCTCCACCACATTATCATCCCACGTGTATTGTCACATCAGCATCGTAGACCGCCACATCATCCTCGTTAACTACCATGTCAGCACTGTGACAATCAACGTCGGTCAAATGATCAATTGATTGATTTCGCGAGCTGAGGGTCACACTAGGCGCGTTTTCCGACGAAGAGCAAAATTAATTTTTTAGATCGAACTCATACATTTAGCCTTTAAAAAATAATTAAAACTCTTTTAATGAATATAGGAAAAGCTGAAGTAGGTGGGCGGAAAATGGAAATGCTTCAAAAATTAATTTAATGCAAACATGTGGTACATTTGGGAGAAAAGTATGGATAAAAATCTTTTACTCATTTTCAATACATTTTTATTTCCTCAACACTAAAAACTATTAAAAATAAATTTTAAGCTTTAACTACAAATTTTATAAACCTTAACTACAACCCCTAATTTTAAACTCTAAACCCTAAAATTAATTATTAGTGTGGGGCATAAATAGGGACACCGAAAAAGGGAAGAAGATTTTTATTCGGAAAGTATCCTACTTTCTTTAGGTTAGGGGTTAATTACCCTTTAGGTCATGTTGTGTTTAAACTTTTGTTTTCAGGCCATGATTTAGTCTTTTAAGTTTATATTCTAATTCAATTTAGTCCTAATTTAAATTAATTCAGTTAAAATTTAGCATTCGGACTTTAGTTTCTTTTAATTAGGTCCTAGGATTAATTCAGTTAAAATTAAAAAATTTAGTATATTAAATTTTCGAGTAGCTCGTGAGCTTTTCGAAATGGATATCAAATAGCTTTGTTCGGCTCGTTAAGAACTCGAACCGAGTTTGAGCTCGAGCTTGAATTTAATCGAGTCGAATGTTAACTGAATTTTAACCGAGTCAGACTCGTGTAGTTCGCGATATGTCACGTCTCATTTATAGCCGTCCCTTCGATATATTACCCGGAAAAGATACTTAAAGTCTGAAAATGGCTTTAGAAGTCCCAAGTTGAGTACCCTAGCTGTCATAAAGAAATTAGAGTACATTTTCCTTAAACTATTTTGAGCATCAGGATTTAGCACTAAAATCCAAAACTCAGAGCCGCGTCTCAGATCTGGGGGACATGGTGGCATCAACCCCATAAACCATTGCTTTGCCCTCCATCTCACATCACATGCAGAACAGTGGTTAATAATGTCGGACAGTTCATTTGTTGTTGTCATGTTATAAGTACCAACATTAACCATCAAACGCTTTACTACCAAATCAATCCCAAAACATAAATACCCTCACTTTTCCATCCCTACCACCCATCATTATTAGTATCAAGGCCTTTGTTTGCCTATGAGGTGTCCCAAGTCTAAGCAAACAAAAAAAATGTTCGAAAACTATTCGAATTTTAACAATATGAATGAATAAGTATAATGTTTGCAGTGATCTCTGATTGAATCGATATATATGTATAAAAATGTTTATGAATTATACATAAGATGATCAAATATATTAGCAGAACAATACAGAGGAAAATCAATAAATTATTAGATATTTAGGGGAAAAAATAGTTCTCAAGATGAACAAATGAAAAACACACGATTTAACAGGCCATCTACTCATGGTTGCACCAGAAGATTTTTGAATTACAACTCAATGGCGGGAAAAAGTAGTACTTTACTAGTAGGGAATAACCGGCGGCGGAGGAGAAGCGTATGATACTCCTCTGATTGGTGGTAGTGGTGTGTTTTCGTATGAGGGTGGCGGTGGAGGAGATGGCGATGGTGGCGGTGGTGGTGGGGATGTGTATGCATAGTGGGTTGGCGGAGGGTTTTGATGTTGTGGGGACGGTGGGGATGGTTGTGAATAGTGATGACCGGGTGTTGGTGCATGTGGTGAAGGGGTTGAGTGTTGGGTTGGTGGTGGCGGTGGTGCGGATACGGGAGTTGTGCATCCTGGAGGGGGTGGCGGAGGAGGTGGGGTAGTATGACATGACTCCTTGGGTGGTGGATGATATTCTACTGGTGGAGGTGGAGATTGATGCTCATAAGATGACGGTGGTGGATGGTATTCTACTGGCGGAGGTGGAGATTGATGCTCATAAGATGACGGTGGTGGATGGTATGCTACTGGTGGAGGTGGAGACTGATGCTCATATGATGACGGTGGTGGATGGTATGCTACTGGTGGAGGTGGAGACTGATGCTCATATGATGTCGGTGGTGGGGGTGGAGACTGATGCTCATAAGATGGTGGAGGTGGAGACTGATGCTCGTATGATGACGGTGGTGGATGGTATTCAACTGGTGGGGGTGGAGACTGATGCTCGTAATATGGCGGAGGTGGAGGGGGGCTTGCTTGCTGCCCCGTTGACGGAGGTGGGAAATACTGACCTTGAGGTGGCGGTGGCGATGAATGACTGGGCGTGGGAACATAATGAGCCGAAGGGGGAGGAGGTGGTGCATAATGGGTACTTGGTGATGTATTCTTTGTTGGTGGCGGCGGCGAAGGCGGTGTGTTGTAGTAATGGTTTGGCGATGCCGGTGGTGGCGGTGGTGGATTATTATAGTAATGGCCCGATGGAGTTGATGGAGTTGGTTGTTCTACTGGTGGTGAGGGTGGTGCACTGTGGTAATGGCTTGGTGGTGGAGTGTTATAGTAATGGCCTGATGGAGTTGGTGGAGGAGATTGTACGGGCTCGTAGTGGGCAGGCGGAGGTGGCGGTGGAAGATGCGTCTTTGGTGATGTGCTTTGAGTCGGGGGCGGTGGAGTTGAAACGTGAGAGTACTTTGGTGGTGGCGGCGAAGGCGGGGAATGGTAAGAAGGCATTGGTGAAGAATGGGATGATGGTGGTGATGGAGGATGCGACCTACCGGAAGACGAAGACTTTGAAGAAGGTGGAGGCGGGGATTTCCTAAACCACCTCGGTGAACTATTCTGACGCGGCGCTGGAGGCCTCGGAGCAGGACTCCTTCTCGGCGACGGAGAGCTTCCACCACCATTACATTTAAACTTGCTGCAGTCCACAGGTCGAGCAGCGTCGGAAGAACATTCTCTGGAAGATCTCTGATCCATCTTACCAGCAATACAATTCATAGTACCATTCGTCACCTCTGCACCAGAAATCGCCGGGCAACTGGGTGGTCCTCCGGTGAAATAGTTGAAGGAATAAGTAAAGTTCTGCAACCTGGAAAGCTGGCACACGGTGGCCGGAATCACACCCGTGAACCCATTGTGAGCAACATCCAGCTGCTCTAAACTCCTCATGTTTCCAACAGTGGACGGCAAAGATCCCTGAAGATGATTAAAACTAACATCAAACACCGTAACCTCCTTCAGCATCCCGATCTGCGGCGGCAAACAACCAGTAAGATTGTCGTTCATCAGAATGATTTCATTCAACGTTTTGCCCATCTTCCCAATGCTGCCAGGAATACAACCGCCGAGATCGTTGTTAGCGAACACCAGAACCGAAACCGGAGAGTTCCCCAGGTTCTCAGGAATCCCAAATCTGAACCTGTTGTCGTTTAAAAACAGCGCATCGAGTTCCTTGTCGAATAGCTTGCCGGGAACCGATCCTTCAAACTCATTGAACCGAAGATCCAAGTACTTCAAAGCAGGCAACGACAGAACCACATCGGGGAACTTCCCGACAAACCGATTGTTGCTCAAATCAAGCTCGTGAAGCAGCTTCAACCGGCGGAAACTGGTCGGGACAACGCCACAGAACCGGTTGGAGTTGAGGTGAAAGAGCGCGAGATCGGTGAGGCGACCGAGCTCCGGAGGGAGATAACCGGCAATGTCGGCATGATTAAGATCAATGCCGGCGACAACTCTGGTTTTGGGATTTGAAGGAGAGGGAGCACAAAAGATTCCCATGTAAGAACACACATCGGAGCCATTCCAGTTGGCTGTGAAGTTAAATGGGTCCGAAAATATAGCGGACTTCCATGCTTGCAGAGCAATGTATGCTTCACGAAGCCTGGGGTTCTCGAACCGTAACCTGGGATCTACAGCGTCGGCCGCCGACACGACCGAAGTAGAAGCGAGTAAGAGAGCTGCAAGAAAGCAAAAGAGAGGAGGAGGAGACATTGGTTTGGTTTTGCAGAACAATGAGCGGAGAGAAAGGATGGATCACATGGAGAAGAGCGATTCTGCCATATGTTAATGTTCTGAGCAAACCTGTATCCACATGCTTTGCTTTATAAAGCATAATAATTATAAGCCTCGATTTTCACTTGTTATTATTATTACTACTATTAGTTTTGAAATTTTTACTGTATTTGTTGGATTGAGTAGCTGATTAGTTTATTAATTAATTAAGCTTTGAAAAGATAAATGATGAATTTGATAACAGAGCATCGGAAGCCTTGATTTGAATTAGGAATAAAAAAATATAAGTAATTACTAGTAATCACTTGGCTTAGTGGTAAACGAGCTAAGTCGACTTAGAGTAGTGATGAGTTAGACTCTGCTCGTTAAAGACTCGAGCTTGAGTCGAATTTAATTGCGTCGAGTACTATTGAGCTTTGACTATTTCGAATTCGAGTAGCTTGTAATCTGTGCCATCTCTTTTGCAACATATTTATAATACTGATAATAATCATGATAATAATTATTGATTGGATTTATTCATCATCAACAATATTATTGTTGTTGTTGTTGTCGTCGTCGTCCAAAAACATACGTTTTAGTTCACTTTAATTTTAGAAAATTAATATATATATATATATATTATATTTTCGAGCAGCTTGCGAGCTTTTCGAGTCAGCTATTGAGTAACTCAACTTGACTCGTTAAAAAAATATTATATTTTCGAGTAGCTTGCGAGCTTTTCGAGTCAGCTATCGAGTCGAGTCCAATCGAGTAGAGCTTTGATCGAATCGAATTCGATTAGCTCACAAATCTATCTCGTCTCATTTACAACCCTAATGAGTGGTACAAGATCTTAGATTTTTCAATCGAGGTTAGATGTTTGTGTCTTGACGTTGTAAATGAACGAATTAGGTTGGAAGAGTCGCCCTTACAATAGGCATTTGCAACACTTAATTCAAATTAATTGAACAATGTGTTAAATACTATGCTTATACAAAAAAACATAGTTGATTGCTACATATTTTTTCCAAACTATGACTTTCATTTTGATTTAGCCTTTAAACTTTTGAATGTTCTAATTTCATCTCTAGATTATCAGTATATGATATTTATGTCTTATATTAATAAAAACAATTATAAAAAATTGTTAATTGTCATGTAAACATTGATGTGTACTATGTAATAATATGATATGCTCTAAATGATATTTGTAAATGAAATTAAAATGTTCAAAAGTTTAGTAACCAATTTAGAATGAGGGTTTTGAGATGAAACTAGAATGTTTAAAAATTCGAAGATTAAATTAGAATGAGAGATATAATTTGAATATAAAATTACAACATTTAAAAGTTTAAAAACGAATTTAAGAAGAGGATCATAGTTTAAAATTATAGCGTGCAAATAACTAAAAAACAATTAAATTATTTATAATCTTCACATTTAAATTAAAAGATATTAAATGTTTAAACATAATTAGTCTTGGTATATATTAGACTAATAATAATTCCAATTAAGTAAATCCAACTAACATCTATTTGCACTAATTTTGTCTTGCCTGTATCAATGTCAATCTAGTATTTTAAACTAAAATTACAAAGAACAAGGAACATGGTGACATGCTGGCACGTCTCATCATATATTAATGGTAGATTTGTGGGTTTATTTTATTTTATTTTATTTTATTTTATTTTATTATTAAAAATAATAAAAACCCAAAAAAAGTAAAGAAAGAAAAATGTACTGGCTGGCATTAGATTCGATTCTTCTACCATCTAAGCAAGGAAAGCAATGCGCGTTGCAATTGAAGAATATTCGAACAAGTTTGGAAAGATGGGGAGCACATCTAATATCTATGCATTCTTTTCTTCTTCTTTCAATCTTGTAAAGTTTTAATTTTAATTATTTTAATAAGTCTTTTGTTTGAAAAACTTTTAAGTAGGATTCGAATTTACGACCAGACGACTAACATTCAATTGCTTTATTGCCAAGTTACAGAGGAACAACGGGAGGTTAGATCTCATATAATTCAATTTCACGTTGAATCTCAAATTGATTTTATTTCATTATGTTATCCATATTCGAATTCCATTTTTATATAAAGAAGACTCTAAAGTGGACATTATAGGTCACTCATTCAATAAAACTATTGATAAGACTCAAATTCTAGTGATTATTAATGTTAATGGATACTCAATTAACTGAATTAACTTGTGTTTTTATATAATATAAAACGAGTTCAAACTTCAACACCTTAGATTTCAAGAAATCCACAAATTAGTTTCAAATATTTTTTTCTAACCTTTCAATTTATATAATTTAATCGATTCTACAACAAACGTCGTGTACCGCTATGTATCATTAATTATGTGTACCGCTATGTACCATTAACTATTTTAATTACTTTTGAAATCGTAGGGACTGAAAATGTTATTATCCTTTTTTAGAATAAAATCTAAAAAACTCAAATTTTATATTATTTTTTAGGTAAAATACACAAATAGTAACTGAACTTTGGTAAATTATTCCTTTTGATAACCAAACTTTCAATTGCTTCAATGTTACCAATAAACTTTTAGTTTTGCTCCAAATTGGTCACTCACCCGTTAACAGTCGTTAAAAAGGTGACGTGGCAATTAAAATATTTTGTATGATAACACATTTAGTCATCCACATTTGCACATTCAAATAATTTTGTCCTAATTTGAAACAAATAATAAATTTAACCCTCATTATTTACACATCATTTCAAATTGAGACTATTTTAATTAAAAATAATTTAACCTTAAAACCAAAACCTTAAAGCTTAAACACTAAACCTTAAGCCCTAAACCCTAACCCCTAAACTAAATTAATACGGACAGAACTTGTTAAAAGAATTAACATGACCAACAAAAAACTCAACGTCGAAAGTGACATGATCCAGAAATATAACAGAAAACTCAATTTTCCATGACCAACATTTGAATGGGAACCGACTAAAAGATACCTCAACCTCAAAACGAATAAAAATGAGAACTTCAATAGCATTCAAATTTGCATGAAAGAACATTGAACCAAATACGCACCCGCACCCTGTTATCTACACATTAGTGATAGCATAAACCTAGAAGACTTGGCACTGATCCTTGCACTCAATAGTCACTATGCAAATTAAAGTAGGCACCCAAATAACATCCAATAAAATCAACAGGTTATTACAAAAGCTATAGAAATTCTTCGGTTGTAACTCATTATCAAGGCGATTACAAAAGCTCCATATTAATGATCAAAGTGCAAAGAAATAAATACACCTTAAATTCAATTAGAAAGCGTGATTCATAATAAACTTAATACATATTATATGGAGTTAAATAAACCAAATTATGGTTCAGAGGTTTATGGGTTTAGTGTTTAGGGTTTGTGTTTTAAGGTTAATTTTTTTAATTAAAATAGGGTAAAATTAAAATAATGTGTAAATAATGAGGGTTCAATTTTTTTTTTCAAATTAGAATAAATTTGTTTTAATATGCAAATGTGGAGGGCCAAATGTATTATTATACAAAATATTTTAAGTTCCACGTCACCCTTTTAACGGTGGTTAACGGGTCAATGACCAATTTAGAGCAAAACTGAAAGTTTAATGGTAACATTGAAAGAATTGAAAGTTTGGTTGCCAAATTGAATAATTTACCAAGGTTTAGTTACCATTTGCGTACTTTACCCAAAAAGAAAAATATTTAAAAAAGTTATATAATTTTTTAAATTTTATTCTAAAAAGGATAATAACGCTTTCGGTCTTATAATTTCAAAAGTAATTAAAATAATTAATAGTACATAGTGGTACATAGCGGTATATAGCGTTTATTGTAAAATCATACTTTAATAGTGTATTATTAATTTTAACACAAACTTATTGCCATACCACAAATTATAGAGCAACTAAAATATATTTAATGTTTTTAATAAAGTTTTACATTTATAAAATTATTTTGATAGCATAGAAAAAGGAGACAATCATACAAAATACTCCATTTTTATTGTTGTTTTTAAATTTATTTTATCACATTATTTATCATTAAATACAATAACCCATAACCAACCGATAATAATTCATTGATATAGTGGGATGAAGTATTAAATTTTTTAAATAAGATCAGAAGTTCAAATCATGCTAGAGGGGGCAGTCATCCCCTAAAAATTTGAAATTTATATATCATTTCGAATTTTGTTAGAAAATTTCTATGTATTTTCATATTGAAAATCTATTTTCGCCCCTAGAATTTTATAGTTCGCCTCCCCTAACATAAAATCATGTGTCAGTCCTTGATCGTCCTGCAATGGCCTCTATAATATTCGATTCATATTAATCAGATAATGGATCATATAGTGATAATTATACTAAAATATCATGCATAAAATTGCACAAAATCAAGTTTTATGTATTAATTTTCTATTTTCACTCAAGTTCATGTGCACTTTTGAGATTTATTCCATTTATTAAATATAATATTATTAATATCTACTAAATATTTACTGTAATAAACATGTAAATAAATTTAGTGGAAGTAACACTAACTTAGTAGAAGAGAAAATTATAAACCTGATTTCTTATAAATTAGTATAGTGGAAAATTATCTTCTTATCTTCTTGGTAAAATACATGAATCAGAAGTATTTTTAACTAAGATGATAGTTTCATTGTAATTTATTTTGAACAATTCTAATATGGTCTTACACAGTATATATTCTCTTTGTTAGGGAAAATCTTACGAAAATAACCACTTGAATTTGGATACCTAAGAAAAATAATATTATTTTTTTATTGAAACCATTCCTTGGGTTCTACTGTATTTTTTAAAAAATATTTGAATTATTTTTTGAACAATTTCTACCTAGGGGAGGGGTAATAGAAATTTTACTTCTACTGAGTCTTAAACCCACAACCTAAGGGAGGGGAAGAGTGTCAACTGAGAGCTTTAACTACATGCTCTGGAGATTATTGGTTATATTGAATGTTATAGGTTAATAAGGCATCAACTCTAATAAAAATATTAAAAAATATTTTTTATGAATTATTAATTAATATTGATGGTTGATTTTATCATTTAATTTTAGAGTTATATTTTGATATACAAATTTTGTAAAATATTTACACAACTATTCTTATTTAAATTATAAAAGCTAAAATATAATCTCCTAACCATAAACCTTAAAACTTAATCACCTAAACTATAAAATTTAAACTTTAAACCATGAACTCTAAACTATATTCCCTAAACCCTATAATTAACAATCTTGTATAAACTTTACACGGCCTGTATATCTAAATAGTTTTATATTTATTGTATAACATATTAAAAAATAATTCTTCTACTTGAGATGTCAATTAAGTGAGATTAAGACCATGTTTGACAATTAGCGGATAGCATATTACATTAGCTAATAGCGGATAGCTGATTGCATTAGCTGATTTGACTAGCGAATTGCATTAGCTGATTGTATAAAAGTGATTGGTAAAATTAGCTGATAGTTGTTTGATTATTTAAATAAGCAAAATGATATATAAAGACATAATTATATTCGACACTTGTTTGAATAGTTTATTAGTTATCAATATTTTGTATCTATTAATATTAATTAGATTATAAAAATTAATTTTTTTCAATATAACATTACTAAGCATATTTGAAGGATCTATATATTAATTTATTATTTATATAATTATTTTTAATATAATTTAATTAAATATTAAATTTAAATGATATTTGAAGCATATGTTGATTTGAAAAGTTTTTTTTTTTTAATTATTAAAGGTAAAAGATTCTTTACAACTCTTATGTCAAAACCTCTAAATCCAAAAAGCTCCTATTAACAGCTTTTTCAAATTGAGAGGTTTCACCTCAATCCGCTCTTACAACCCTCTATTAACCAATCATTCTATAGTGGATTTGACTGGCCAAACCTCTAAAAGTGAATCAAGCTTTTATTTTTGGCTCAAAAATTTATTTACCAAACAATGCCTAAATCTCATTCTATGTAAAAATTATATGGTCCTAGTAGAAAAAAATGATGATGTACATTCTAAAATACTAGGGTTCAAGCAGCTTTGTCTATAATGTGTGTTATCAACGGTTAAAAATATGAATAAATATTACCCTATAATCATCTTAAAATATTAAAAAAAAAACTTCTGTTTCACTTAGTTTTGTGGGTGAATTTCTAGTAATATGGTTCTTGACTTTTTTTTCAACAATGTGGTCTCGGCCAAAATATTTCCAGCAATGTTGTATATTATTGTTCAAGTCAGAAGTCAGGTTCAAAACACCCCGACTTTGAACAGTAATTTAAACAAAAATAATTAAAAATGCAGGTTACTGTTCAAAGACAGAGGGTGCTCTATCCTACTTCAAGCATGCACTATTTGAAGAACAATGGTTCACAGTCTGACTTTTAACAGTAACATGAATTTTTTAAATTTTTTGGTAAAACATTGTTCAAAGACGGAAGTAATCTTTTGATCTTTTGATTAAAACAGTAAACAACAATAAATTGAAAAATAAATAAGAATGAACTATATTGTTGAAAAAAAAATTTAAGAACCGTATTGCTGGAAATTCACCCAGTTTTGTGAGTGGATAATAATAGAATAAATTGTACTCATGTATTAAAAAAAATTAATAATAAATTTAAATGAATCAGGCATGCATGTAAGTTTGGATTAGACATTGGGAAATTGGGTTTAGGTAAAGTGGAACTGTCATTAATTGGTCATGTCAGGCACGAAAGCTATAAATCGGTTATAGTTGGTGGCAAACAAATTATATTTTATAAGACGGTCCAAATTTAATGATTTGCAATCATGTACATAGATCACTATTGTACATGAAGACTTTTATTCATGAGTTTGATATCTAAATTTTTATTTTCTTATATCTATGGGTTCAATTTTGTTTTTTATTGGAAAAAACGGATGTAATATAAAAACAGTAGAAGTGCGATATGTATACAAAATATGTTAAGTGTTTATTGAGTTTAACCGCTCGCAAATAATTCGAGTTCGATTCGGTTAATGCTTGATTCGAGTTGACTTGACTCGAGATTTTAGTGAGCCAAATCGAGCAAAGCCCAGCTCGACTCGTTAAGTTCGTGAGCAGCTCGTTATTTTTTTTTATAAATTTTTTATGATTTTTTGGTGGTTACCTTATACAATTTTGATTTCAAATTTCCAAATCGTTTTGTATTTTCTGAGAATTTAAAAAGTTAAATTTATTTACAAAAAAATTAAATTATAATAACGAGTCTTTCTTTTTTATTAAAGTCTTTTTTTATTACTTTATGATAAAGTAGAAAAAAGAAAAGTCTTCAGTTTTCACTTCCAAAATAAATAAAAAATACGATTGAAAGTTAAAACCTTAAAATTCCTAAAACATTCTCTCCATTGTTGTTCATCGAACATTGTTGAGAAAATAAAAATATTTTCACACTCGAATATCAACTTCATCTCTAACTCGGTCATGGCAGGTTCACTTACTTATTTATCTCCTCATACCTCACTTTTTTTCTTTTGAATTTCTATGTTTTAAGCTCTAATATTATCACTAGAATTTACCTATATTAAAAAAACAAGGTAAATATTTTGGCGAGCTTAACGAGCAACGAGTTGAGTCGAGCAATGAGATTTTTTAAAGAGCACGAGTCGAGTATTTTACCGAGCTTAACGAACAACAATATTTTTTAACGAGCACGAGTCAATCACTATTCATCTCTCTATAAGCACCCCTAAAAATACCTATCAAAATATTATCATTGATGTGAAAGATATAATGAAGAAGTAATCTTAATTGCAAAAAATCTGAAAGTAAAATATAAAAATAAAAACTGGAATTACAAAAAAAAAATTATTTATTGTTATAAACAATATATATTAGCATAGCTATTCATAATGTGGGCAGACAGTTATGGGCCAAAAGGGCTCTGACCCCACAAAACTTTGAAAAATTACCTTTAGTCTTTAAAAAAATAGAAGTTTTAATTTGATCTGTTCATAAAAATTAAAATATTATTACAATGTTTTGATTTTTTGAATTTTTTAATTAAATTATTTTTAAAAGCATGAAATAAAAAGGAAAATTAAACAATATTTAATGTTCGTTTGCGTTCGTTTATTATTTTAACGAATGAACATAAACAAGAAATTATGTTCGTTTAGTTGTTCGTGTTCGTTCATTTGTCCGGTTAAAATTAAATGAACGAACATAAACATACTCTCGTTCGCAGGGATGGACCGAGGGAGGTGCTGGGGGCAACCGCCCCCCCTAAAATTTTGAAAATCATATATGATTTAGAAAAAAATTTAGAATTTTTCTATGTATTTTCTATTAAAAATCTATTTTCGCCCCCCTAAACTTTTATAGGTTCGCCCCCCTAACCTAAAGTCCTGAATCCGTCCCTGCTCGTTCGTGTTCGTTTACAGGCCTATTGAAAGAGAGAGTCATGAATCTTAAACGTAGACCATAAAATAAACATGAAATAAAAAAATAGTCAATCTTAAAACAAAAGCATATAGAGTTTAGGTATGTAAAAAGTAAAAACAGATTAATTTCGATTTGTTAAAAATCAAAAGAAATCTAATTTTGCAGTAAATGTTTTTTTTTTCTCTTTCAAATAATGGAAATAAAAGAGGCAATGAATGAAATTGGTGTACGTAGAAAAGAAGATGTTGGGGGCCAGATCTGCATAATGACTGCATGCATAATTGCAAATTGCAATTGCCAGAGGAGTCAAAGCCATTGGTCCCATTGGCCATTGTAAAATGTAAATCGGCTGTACTAGGCGGGTAAAATTCGATTCAATTAAAAAAATCACTTTTTATAATTTTATAAATTTAATTGTTCAATTTTTTTTTATATAAATTTGATTCGAATTAATTTTTTAAAATAAGATTTAAATAATAAAATAAAAATCGAATAATTTAAAAACAAATCTCATCTTATTATAATTTAGTCTCTTAATTTTTTATTTTATCCGATTAGTTCTCTAACCGTAATTATTTACAAATTTTTTCTTTCCATTATTTCTTTGACTCTTGTATACTCAATCAATATTATTTTTTTCTCAAAAGCCATTTTTTTTAATAAAAGCCACTAAATTTTTATTAAACCTATAAAAAATCACAATTACAATGCATCCAAGAAGAAGAATATTTGGATTAAACAATCCAAAAAAATCTTTACAACCCAAAAACAAAGAAAAATGAAAACTTCTACAAAGATAAGCATACCAACAAAATTTAGCAGCCTCATAAATCTCCTTGTCTCTGTCCAAACAAGACGCATAAAGAAGGAAGGAGTGGTGCGCGATCCAAGCTGTCAAGTAAAAAGTACCGCTACTCAGGATTGATTTCATTGGCAAACAACCATCAACGGAGTGGGGATATAACTTTCCAAGTGACCACAGACAAAAACATAAATTAGAAAATAGCGTCGATTGAATCTCTGTGCGAACAAAAATCGATCGCTAGGGTATGCTGAATCATGCCACAAAGACAGATGAATCAAACCACAAAACAAAAACAAAGACATGTCACAAGGATAGAAGAAAAAACGTGTCACAAGGACAAAGAAAGAGATTATTATTAAAATAAAAAACAAGAAAACTAATAGGTTTAGTGGTCGACAACTAATACTAAAATTGATTGCCAACCACCGATCAAAGGGATTGATCAAAGTAGAGAACGACTAGAGTTGAAGGAATTTTGGTAGTGGAGAGCGGCTAGGGTTTTCAAAAGTCATTCTTTTAAAAATTAATATTATAATTATATGATATAATTTTAGAAGATATTAGATTTATTAAATAGCATTATAAATCTTAGTTACATTTGTGAAAAAAAATGAAAAGTACATATATATATATATATATATATATATATATATATATCATTTATGGTTATAGAAAGCTATTTAAATTGAAACTAATCATACTATAATATTATAAATATTTACAATAAAATCTGAATATAAATTCGAACAAATTGACTAGATTTGAAAACTTGATCAAATACTCACCCTTATACTGTTATTGTTTTAGACTTTTTTCCAAGTTTGAATCTTTCTTTCTTTTTATTTTTCAAATGAAACCGCGTTTGGCTACTACCTCTTCTTCTATGCTAAGCTATGCTATGCTTTTTTTTTTCCAATTTAGCCGCTATATATGTGCTGTGTTATTGAATTGCCAAAATTGAATGCTTCTCCTACTATATTTTTGGGGGGCTAATTTCACATTGGCCCCTAAACTTTTAAAGAATGTGTAATCTCAACCAATGGAGCAAATTGTAGGATATCGCCATAATGGGCCAAACACTGCACTTGCTATCCATTGTCCTAAATGGATTGAATCCATCAGTAGCCAAGCCTAGCCTAACATGGTAAAGATTTAAAATTGTGTTTAAATAATAAACGCCACAATGTAATTACGCAAAATATAATTATAATAACAATTAAAGTATTCAACAAAAAACGATGGAATCGTATACATAATTGAAATAAAAAATCATTATGACATTGAAAAATTAGGTATAATTCATATAAAAAACAACTCAGTTTCCAAAAAGAAAGAAAGAAAAATATGGGCGAATCTTGACAACTCAGTTTGAAGGAGCTTATTTAAAATTTTTAATTTTTTAAGCTTGAATTAAATTTTTTGAAGATTTTGAATGCTTTAATTTAAAATTTTCATAAAAAATGTAGGGATTTAACTTAAAAAAAATTTAAAAAGTGAGATTTATCAAGACTTTTAAAAATTTTAGGAGGAGATTTAATTAAAATTATTTAAAAATTTTAAAATATAATGACAATTTTTAAAATTTTTGAATGGACCAAATTAAAATTTTTAAAATTCCACTCACTTCAATGAGGATACGCCTCTAAAGAAAAGGTTGATAACTTCAAATCATTTAGTAGCCTCCTCTAAGTAAATAATTTGCTAAAATTAAGGTTTGAGATCATGTAAAGTTTAAAAAAACTTACTTAAAATGTGGGTAAAATACTGTCAACATACATTTTTATAAAAATTGTAAAAATTTATGTATAATTGGGTAAGAGTTTGTATAACTACATAAATTCTTATCAACTGAATAAAAATTTATATAAAATCACCTCTTTTTAATCGTACCGTAAAGAATCTCAACTAAAAACTACTTTTTGAAATCAAGCTAGAAAATTGAGTAAGTATTTGATGAAATGCGGTGTCAAGGACGGAACTACCCAAGGGGTGATAGAGGCTGTGCCCCCAACCCCACACCAATTTTTACCTTTATATCATGTATTAAACTTGTTAGATTGAATGTTTAGTTGTTTAGGGTTTAGTAATTTAGAATTTAGATTTTAAGGAAAGGATGTGTAATATTTTTTTACACAATTTGTGTATTAAAATCAAGAATTAAAATAGTGTTTGCGGTTTTGTTGTGTTTATCGCGGTTGCGGACATAACAGATTCTACTGTGGTCATTGTGAGTATTGCAGTCGAATTTTTAAAAAAAAAAACATATGCTATTGCAGACATAACGGTTGTGAGTATTGCGGTTTCAGACGATGTCAAAATCGCTATATAACCATGTATATTACGGTCGTAGACTGCTATTTAAACCCCTAATCAAAATATAACCCATAAATTTAAAAAAACTTTATTGGAAAATTAAAAATTGTCACCCCAATTTCAAAAAAAAAATAATCTATTTTCCCAAGTGTCTTTGTGGTGTCCTTACCTTGAAGTATTTATAAGGAATTTCCCAATCACATAAAATCAATTAGAATTTAAGAATACAAATCCTATGCTTTTTACAGTTCATACATACCAGTTTCTTTCTAAAAAGAGATAAATTTCACCATACCGATAAACTGATAGATCAAGCCATTCAGATCATACCAAAAAGCAACAAATACACATGTTAGCTGCCAAACAGTTTCTTGGAATAGAAAAAATATTTTGTTTCCCAAGGGAGAGATTTCTGAACATCTGTAGCTGCTTTAGAATTTGAGAGTGAGATGTTAAAGACATCAGGAAACTGGCTGCTGGATGAACTCGAGGTTTTGCATTGATAATGCGGGTGAGTTTAGGGTACAACAACCTAACTTAAGGTTAAAAAACGACAAATTTTGAAATTTGCCTAAGCAACCTAAAATGTTATACTTTTTTATAACATTTTAAGTTGTTTTTTTCGACAAGTTTCGAAACTTGTCCAAAACCAGGAAAAAAAACTAACCTAAATGTTGTAAAAATATATAACATTTTAGGTTATTTGGACAAGTCTTGAAACTTATCATTTTTAGCCTTAAATTAGGTTGTTGTACCGTAGACTCGCCCTGATAATGTCGCGGTAGAAAATTGGTTAATAGCAGGATTGATGACACTACTGTTGCTAAAGTTAGCCGTAGGCAGAGATAAACACATGACTTTATGTTAGGGAGACAAACCTATAAAAATTTAGGGCCGAACTTATAAAGATTTAGTGGGCAAAAATAAATTTTTAATAAAAAATATAATTTTTTTTTTAAAAAAACTTTTAAATCATATACGAATTTTAAAATTTTAAGGGATATTTACCTTTTCTAAGTCCATCCTTGTTTGTACGAGAATTTTACACATATAAGGTTGTCTGGTTTATATTTCGTGAAATAGATATATTTTTAAATTATTTTGTGAATTATAGATGTTCTCATCTCGAAATTTTCGAAAAATGTAAATAATTTTCAAGAGTCGTCGAAAAATATTGATAAATTTAAGCAAAAACGACGATATGCACTAAAATGACCGAAAAGTATATACAACTTTCAAATCATCTTTATTTTGCAAAATAAAAATAAACTCGCCTCAGAGTGTGAAATCTTCGTTACAATATCATTATCTGGGAAGTGTTGGGAAGGTAGCCCGCTACTGACTGGTTAGGTTGTTGCTTAATTACCAAATGAACCTGTCATGTCGATGCTGAAATGAGAAGCATGCATATTGTTATTGTCATGTCAATATAAATGTGAGAAACATGCATATTGATGTTGTCATGTCATATAAAATGTGGAATAAATATCCTGCTGTTTTTAATTACCACTAGAATGGTGTTTGCGGACTTTTCTAGCATGTGGCCGCCTAATATAAGGCTAATATACGGTGTTACCGGAAACATCATTAAGAAATACCGGAAACATCATAAAATTTACCAGAAACATGATAAGATATACCGGAAACATGGATTTCGAAAGTATCGATACTTTTGGATATGTTGATTTCGAAAGTATCCATACTTTCGAAAGTATCCATACTTTCGAAAGTATCCATACTTTCGAAAGTATCCATACTTTTGGATATGTTGATTTCGAAAGTATCCATACTTTCGAAATCCATGTTTCCGGTATATCTTATGATGTTTCCGGTATTTCTTAATGATGTTTCCGGTAACGCCGTATATTAGCCTTATATTAGGCTGCCGTACCGCAGAACTACCCTGGTGTTTGCCGATGTATCAGCTATAGACTATAGGAGCACAACAATCTGTCTGATAGTTTAACTCGTTTAATATTTATTTCATATTTTATAATGTTTTTCTGTTTAAATAGAGACAATGATATTTAGAAAGACTTTTATATTTTGTATAAGATTTTAGTGGACTTGTTCAAGGACGGAGCTAGGATTCAACTTTTGCAGGAGTCTAAATATTAAATTTAAAAAAATGGAAGGGTTTATTAAGTATTTATAACTCAAAATTCATGGAGAAATGCTTAATTTGTCTAATATTTAAACTTATAAGGATTTAAATTAATATTAGACCAAAAATTTTAATAATGCGAGCTCATTCTTCTTTAGTTCAATTCGTACTTGATTATATATTTAATAAACTATTGTATTTTTTAATTTTAAATATTTATTTTTATAGGGACCAAATTATAATCGGACCAAAATTAATCGGATATTCTAATTTTATAACAAGGGTCGGGGCCCCCTTTGGTCCTAAAGGAGTTCCGCCCCTGGACTACTCCCCATTATTCTCCCTTCTTGATTTGTTGTATTTATAATATCTTCCATAACTTTTTTTAATAAAATTTAATTGTCATTGTCAAAAAATACCACTAGAATGATGTCAACTAGCCAAAACTAGTGCATATTTTACTACTTTCATAACAGTGCTAAAACTTAATAATCCCATGGTTTTATTTTGATACATAAGTTGTGTAAAAAAGTATACAATCATTTTATAAAATTTAGAACCTAAATTTCAAACTCTAGCACCCTAAAACCTAAACATAAACATTACAATCTACACCCTGCACATTAAACCCCTAAAGTCTAAACCCTAAAATTAAAAGACATATCAAAATATTTTCCATAATCTATACCATTTAGTATTATTAAAATATTAGTTAAAAAGTGTTGTTAAAGTTACATTGATTACGGAGTTGAATTGAGAATCGATGGTCCAATTAATGATATATAACCAGAATAGAATAAATTAATAAAAAATAACTATCAAATTAAGAATTGACCATTCAATCGATTGGACCAGTCATAATTTATTATTATTATATTATTGAATATATTATATTAAATTATTAATAAACCAAATGATTCAATAAATTAATAAACTAACTGATTCCACCTTTAGTTACATTCTAACATCATTTGAATATATATCAACTTCCATTTGCATATTTATTGAAAAATGTTAATTACAATGCCCTTGTTTGGTAATTAGCGGATAGTTGATAGCGGATTGCATTAGCTGATAGCTGATTGTATTAGATTATTTGACTAGCGGATTGTATTAGCTGATTGTATAAAAGTGTTTGTTAAAATTAACTGATAGTTGTTAGATTATTTAAACAAATAAAATGATATATAAAGACATGTTTATATTTAATACTTGTTTGAATAGTTTATTAGTTATCAATATTTTGTATCTAATTATTAATTAGATCTATAAAATTATTTTTAATATAACTTTTTTAAACATATTCAAATGATTTATATATTAATTTACTATTTATATAATTATTTTAATATAATTTAATTAATTAATAAATTTAAATACATATAAATATGTGATAATAAAAAGAAAAAAATTAAATAGGATTAGCTTATAAATAGAGTGAGAAAATATTTAATTTAGATTATTTTGAGATTTTTGGTAACTGGTAAGGGTAAAAGAGTCTTTACAACTCTAATATCAAACCTCTAATCTCAAAAAGCTCCTTTTATGAGCTTTTTCAAAATTAGCAGTTTCACCCTAATCCACTCTTTCAATCCGCTATTTACCAAACAACAATATTAGCGGATTTGACTGGTCAAACCTCTAATTATGCCTCAAACCTCTAATTTTTGCTCAAACCTCTCTTTACCAAACATGGTCAATATCTCATATATTTACGGTAAATTACTGGAATAGTCATTTATATTTAGTATGTGCACATTTTTTATTATCTATTTTGAAAATTGACCATTATATTCACTTGTGTTTTCGTTTTTTAAACATTAAACGAAACGTAAGTAACCATAACGTTCAATTTTCAAAATCGATAACAAAAAATGTACATTTGCTAAACGTAAGTGACCATTCCAATAATTTACCCTATATTTATTCCCACGCGATGATGTTCTGGATTGTATAAACCTGCAATAGTTGTCGAGTGTTATACACGTGCATGCAACGCAATGCTGGAACAAAAAAAAAAAAAAGTGGAATCCAAGAGGTCCAAATAAGCAAAAAAGCGCTTTCAGCTGTACCCTAACATAGCATAGTTTTTAGCTGCCTTAACACTGCAACTAACGGCCGTCAGCACAGGGGTGGAACTAGAAATTTGTAAAGGAGGGGACCAAAATGAGACTAAAAGTTTTGAGGGAGGCTAAAATAAAATTTTATAAAAATTGAAGGATTAATACACTAATTTTATTTTATTTTTCTTAAAGAAATTAGGAAGTTGGCGGGGACCACATCCCCTGTGGCCCCCGTGATGTTCCGCCACTGCGTCAGCAAATAAACGACGGACGCTATGTCCCTGTCAAACCAGAGCGGGTGAGCGTTCGATCTAGTCGAGTAAAAAATTTTCGAGTTGACGCGTCATATTTTACAATTCAAATTTTATTTAAATTTTTTTCGATCGGAGTCGAGTTTAAGAAATTTGAGTCGAGTCGAGTGTGGTTTTCGAGTTCCTATAAAAATTTAATCTTCATATTTTTATATATCGCCATGTATATATCAGAAAAAATTGAGGGACTACACTCGAACTTAAAAGCAAACTCACTAATTATTAAAAATTTTGAGTTATTCGAGTTATTCAAATTTCCATTTTACAACTCAAACTTTATTTGAATTTTTTTGAGTCGTTCGAGTTTATGAAATCTCGAATCGAGTCAAAACAAGTCGAGTATTTTTGCCTCGAGTTGAGTCGAGTCATTCAATTTTTTCGAGTCGAGTTTTGCTCACCCCTACCAAAGCTACCCAATAACCAACAGTTGTTTTCGCAATGATGTCGTTTTGTATTGTAATCTGTGACTGTGTCTAAAAACACACGGGTTAAGTACCAACTAAATACAGGCCATCTAATCGAGGTCATTGGATCAAGCCGATTCACTATGAACCGTTAGATTAAAAAAAGAAAGAAGAGGTTACCTGGTGAACTGGTAACCTTTATGTAGTGGCTTATAAGCCAAATTTTTTTTTCTTTCAAACTACTCTAAATGGTCATAAGACCTTTTAATTTCACGACATTCTCTCTTCACCACCACTCTCTCCACCACCGCTACCTCTCTTTCATAATCTCCCCTTCTCCCCTCTCCTCCTTCGTCCTCTTTTTCTTCCTCTGTATAAACGCTTCCAGAACCACCTCCGCCTCTTCATTCTCGGGTTAATTAGGCTTTGAAATTTGATTTTTTGTTTGTTTTTATGTTGTTTTTCCATAAGAAGAAAGAAAAATCAAAGAAAGATTTAGATAGTTTTTTGAGAAATTTAAGCAGAAAGAAATAATTTTTATACCGCTTAACCTAATTATTTGTCCCCCAAAATGCCTAAAATAATTAGTTAGGGTTTAAAGTGAAGAATCTGATTTTGGTGAAAAATTATTTGAATCTACTGTAATTTCAGAATTTGTATGTTCATTATGTTTGTAAATTGATATGTTGAAGGAATTGAAGTATAAGAAAGTGGAAATCAAGAGCAAAGCCTGCTCCTAAGAAGCAAATGGATAAGCTTGACACCGTTTTCAGTTGTCCCTTTTGTAACCATGGAACATATGTTGAGTGTCGCATGTAAGTATAAACTCCTGTTATTTGTTTTATGAAAATTTATCCTTACTTTATTCTAATAACTCAGATAATTTTGATGGTTAAACCTATTTTTTCTCGTCTTTGATGAATAAAAAATGTTATCTTGTGTCGTGAGAATTTATATAAAATGATATGGTTTATGATTGTTGGGCACTAAATATTGGCGTTTATCTATTTCAGTGATATGAAAAATTTAATTGGCGAAGCTTCTTGCAGGATATGCCAAGAAAATTTCAGCTCTGTCATAACATGTATTATGATACTGTTTAACTTTAGCTAGTAAAAAAAATAAATTTGTTTTTGCAGTCTTGATGAAAATGAAGTCGGGAACCTTTGTTAACGCATCCATATTTCCTTTTGTTTCTGTATGTGCAGCTTTGACTGAACCTATAGACATGTAAGTTTCGATCAATGTAGTGTTTGGTGTTTACTCTTTATTTCTCGTGTGATCTCTCTTGTATATTTATTCTTGTTGCCACAATTTCAGATACAATGAATGGATCGATGAATGTGAACGAGTTAATAACCATGAAGAAGAAGAAGAAAAAAATAAGAAGAAATGGATCAGGATGATAGTTATGTGCCTAAAAACGAGTTTCAACAGCTGAATATGATGATGATTAGTAGTAGTCATGAAGGTTTTAGAACTTTGTTAAGCCTGTAATTATGTTTGTTTTTTGCGGGGAATAGTTGGTGTGCAGGTATGCATATCTAACAACATCGTATGATATGAATAGCCTATCTGATCCATTATATGCCAAGCAAGAACTTTGTGGGAGGGCTATCAGATACTATTTCGTGTTGTACGAGTTTATGTTGATGTAATGCAATTATGTGATAGTATTATTATGATGATGTTTTAAAGATGCTATTCTGAATGATGCTATTCACGGGTATAAAAATGTATTGATGACAAATTTTTGAGATACCTGTATTTTGGACTTATCTTGATTTACTTCTTTGCTTTATGAATGTAGTTGGATAATTGATTTATACCTTTGTTTTCTTGATGGATTCATGCATAATTATATTTCTCTCATTTTCAGTATAACAAAAAATGACTGAACAACTTGAGATAATTGAAGAAATATTTTGTCGCCAAAATATTTAACAACAAATTAAATGTCTTTCACAATTAAATTGCAAAACATATATTTTTCGAACTAGTATAGCAAAATGCCTCAAAATCAGATTAAGACATGAGGTTTCGAAACCCCATTGGTGGTTTCGAAACAAGTATGACAGAATGCCTTAAAAATCACATTAACGCGCGAGGTTTCGAAACCCCCTTCTTGGTTTCGAAACCAGTATGGGAGAATGCCTCAAAATCATATTTAGGCAGGTGGTTTCGAAACCACCATTGTAGTTTCGGAACCACTTACGCAATATGCCATCAAGTCCATGTCTACTCAAAAGATTTCAAAACCAACAATTGCGATTTCGAAACAACCCCTACAACACTTGTAGTAGAAAACGTTTTCGGGTAGGAAGTTGTGTATATACTTTTTTTTAGTAATTTGTGTACATACTGTTTTTCTTACAAAACTTATGGTAAAATCGGCACATTTCGTAGTAAAATATGTACATATACGTCAAACTAGGAGTTTCGAAATCGGTACATTTCGTACTAAAAAAGGTATATACCGTTTTCTCTTACAAAGTTGTAACAATTTGTGCATATTTTGTACTGGTCTGTGTATATGCACATTTTGTAATATTTTGAGTATATACACATCTTGTTACCAATTTTTTCATTTCTGCCAAACCAGCATGGATACCACATAAAGGTGGTATCGATGCCCCCTTGGTGAAATTCCGTAGTAAAAAAGGTATATACCTTTTTCTTTTACAAAGTTGTAATAATTTGTGCATATTTTGTACTAATTTTTGTATATGTACATTTTGTAATATTTTGAGTATATACACATATTGTTACCAATTTTTTCATGTCTGCCAAACCAGCATGGATACCACATAAAAGTGGTATCGATGCCCCCTTGGTAAAATTTCGTAGTAAAAAATGTATATATATTTTTCTCTTACAAAGTTGTAACAATTTGTGCATATTTTGTACTAATTTGTGTATATGCACATTTTGTAATATTTTGAGTATATACACATCTTGTTACCAATTTTTTCATGTCTGTCAAATCAACATGGATACCACATAAAGGTGGTATCGATGTCCCATTGGTGAAATTTCGTAGTAAAAAAGGTATATACCTTTTTCTCTTACAAAGTTATAACAATTTGTGCATATTTTGTACTAATTTGTGTATATGCACATTTTGTAATATTTTGAGTATATACACATCTTGTTACTAATTTTTTCATGTTTGCCAAACCAGCATGGATATCACATAAAGGTGATATTAATGTCCCTTGATAAAATTTCGTAATAAAAAAGGTATATACCTTTTTCTCTCCATCATAACAACTCAGCATATGAGTTTAGTAATCATAAACTTGCAAATAATTCTCGAATAAAGACGATATTATCCTTTAATAAATAAATAACCATCAATAAAATAACACAATTGGAGCAAACTACAAAAGATATAGAATGCCAAATATAATTAATTAACAACCACAACAATCCTACGGTGCTGATATAGATTTAACATGGCACGCCACATTTTCTTTACATATTGACCGTTATAAAAACATATTCAAAGTTTAGTGACTCTATTGTAATTTTTAAAAGTTTAATGATCAAAATGAAAGAATACTAAAAGTTTGAAAACCATTTATATAGTTTACAATTTATCTATCTATTTTTATAGGGAAATCTACATGGATCAATGGATCACCCAACTATCACTTTTTTCTTGTTTTGGTCACTCAACTAATTTTTTCGTCAAAATCATCATCCCTCCTATTAAATGCATTTTCCTCCTTTGGTCCCTATAGATACTAATGTGGTGGTGACACATCAACAAAAATAAATAAATTAGATTAAAGGGGTGGGATGTGAATTGAACTTGTGCCCTCAAAGTAACATGCAAGTGCTTTAAATGCTAGATAAAACTATATAGTTAAATTTTAGGGTAAACTACACCGGTGGTCCCCTAACTATGTCTGTCTTCCTACTTTGGTCCCACAACTTTGTTTTTCGGCAAAAGGGTCCCTTCCGTCACATAGTTTTCCTATTTTGGTCCCCGACGTTAAATAACTAACGGTTTTGCTGACGTGGCATTTTTTAATATTTTTTAAGGCTGACGTGGCATTTTTTTTAATATTTTTTAAATCAAAGTCGGGGACCAAAATAGGAAGACAGACATAGTTAGGGGACCAAAATAGGAAAACTATGTGACATAGTTAGGGGACCAAAAATATTAAAAAATGCCACGTCAGCAAAACCGTTAGTTATTTAACGTTGGGGACCAAAATAGGAAAACTATGTGACGGAAGGGACTCTTTTGCCGAAAAACAAAGTTGTGGGACCAAAGTAGGAAGACAGACATAGTTAGGGGACCACCGGTATAGTTTTCCCTAAATTTTACTACAAACTAGTTTTAAATCCTAGAAACTATAGGCTAGGAGTTGAACCTGTATCCCCAGGAGTTGAACCTATTTCTTTGTACAAATGTTGTCTGTTCTGTTTTGATTTGTAGATGTATGTTTTAATTTTCTGTTCATGTTTAAATGTCTTAATTATAGATGGGTGTTATTTGTTCTGTTGGTTTAATCCGAGTATATGTGCTGGATTATGATGTTATGTTATCTGTTTTATTCTATAAATCATTGAGTTTCTGTATGTTATATGTTCTGTTGGTTTACATGTTTGAACATTGAGTTTTTGTTACTTAATAGAAATATTAACGTAAAAGTAAAATTTCTAGAAAGATCAACATTTCTCTTCATCTTCACTTGGCCGTAAACTCCATAGCCACCCAAGGTAATGACTTTGTTTTGATTTTTAAAGCTTTATGGTTGATTTTTGGATTAAGCTATTAAATAGAGAATTAATCCTCTTGAAATTATCTATCCCTTGGTATGAAATTTTCATGGAAATCATGCTCAGATGTTGAGTTTCATAAGTTGGGTGGTTGAAGAACATGTTTGATTTTGAAGATTTGATGGAAGATTTTTATGTTATTGATGTTGTAAATTAATTCTAAAACATGAATGGTTATTAAAATCAAGTATAAAAGCATGTATGATATTGAGATTGGTTGAATTTTTTATTTAATTTGATGTTAGGGTGATTGGAATAGCATGAATTTAATGTTGGGAGGTTGAATTCATGCTTGAATTTGATTGAAAACCAAGCCCTAATTGCATAATTAGGTTCGGCCAAGGTGTTAATATTTAGGGAAAATTATTCAAATTTTTTTTTGAAAGCATGAAGATTTATATCTGAGAAAAGGAGGCCTTACCCCGGTGCCTCGTTAAAAAACCTCCCTAACCTAAGGTGGAGGAAAAAGAGTGCAGCCGAGGCAAGGCAGTTGGAAGCACTATTACAAACTACATCAAAGACCATCTGTAGCATCTCTTACAAAGACAAAAGACACACTAGGCCACAATAGCATGTTGTGCAGGGGCATTTCCCCTCTATTACACTTTCGTTGACACTGGAAAATAGGATTGAGAGTTCACTATGGAAAGCTAGGCACAAACCATTTGAAGACAAGCTGCTGCAGGGGAAATTTGCAGACAACAACTCGTCTCATCTGCGCAATTACGACTTTTCACCCCCTGCTTTGCTGACCCATACCAGAGGCTAGACCTTGGAAATACCAGCTTTGGCGAGTTTATCGACTGTTACATTGGCATCTCTGTGAACAAAATGGATTCTCCACATCACACAAGAACACAGCTTCAGACAATCAAGAACTAAATCCTTGAAAATTGATGGCGTGGTCGTGGGGCGGCTAAACCAGTCTACTAACATCTTGCAATCAGTTTCAAATATAACAGCGACATTATTTGCCCAACCAGATTCAACAAAAAGTCGACACGCCTCATGTAAGGCTTGGAGTTCAGCAGTCGTAGCCTCGGCCAAGCCAATATATTTAGAGAAATATAGCAGTGTTCTGCCTTCTTCGTTTCTTAGAATGCCTCCAATGCCTGCTTTCCCAAAACCACCCACAACCGCGCCGTCCGTGTTGAATTTGAGGACGCCCGGGTCCGGTTTGCACCATTTAATCTGCTCCCTGCACCTCTCTTTAACCGCTTGTAAAAACATCACTGTAGGGTCACGAACAAAATCATTGATGGCCATTAACAGCCCCGGCCATTTGGCCTTCATCCACCATCCTAATCTGGTCAAACAAATGTCAAAGAGCTGCTTAGCATCCACCCTAACATTTTTAAATATCACCTTATTCCTGTAAAGTCATATAGACCATATAAAGCATATGAAGGACATATGCCAGAAACAATCGTAAACCTGGGGAATTTTCAGGTTCATCCAGCACATATAGAAAGATTTAACGTTATTCGGAACTGCGTTAGAGATGTTCCAAACCTTAAACCATTTTTGCCACAAACCCCAGCTTATCCTGCAATGACACAACAAATGTGAAACCGTTTCTTCCTTTTCAGCACAAAAAGGACAACATATCCCACTGTTAACTTGGACCCCCCTCTTAGCAATTTCTGTTTTGGTAGCAACTCTATTGTGCAGCGCTTTCCACAGGAAAACTTCAGCTTTCGGTGGAGCAAGATTCGGCCAAGCTAGCTCCCAAATTTTGCAACACTCCTCGCTTCTCGAGGATGTTAAATTTGTGAAGGATTTCACCGTATAAACCCCTGAAGATTCTCCCTTCCATTGCACACTGTCTTTGCGCAATAAACCAAAGGAGACTGAATTTATAAGTGCAGAAAACTCACTCCAAATATTTCTTTCCCATTCGAAAAGGTTTCTCCGAAAGGTAATTTCCCCCTGCCAAACAGAATTTACGAGTCGTCCGTAATCCGCGATCACCCATGTTTTGTTAGTAGCGATGAGGAAAAGTCTGGGAAACGCTTCTTCGAGTGATTTCTCTCCCACCCAGACATCAGACCAAAAGAGAACACTCCTACCATCCCCTATAATAAATTTCAGGTTTTCCCGGAGTATATTGTTTGGGTCTTTAAGAGGGGCGATAATACCTTTCCATAACCAAGAGGTTTTAGAGTTCTGTAGTTTGGTAGGGAGGAGCCTGTATGGGTTTTCATCATACTTTGCAGAAATTACTCTATTCCAGAGGCTATTTTTCTCAGTAGCAAATCTCCAAATCCATTTGTTTAGTAAAGCACGGTTCCTAGTTTGAAAATCCATCAGACCCAAACCTCCTCTATTCTTCGGGAGACACAAAGTTTCCCAGCTTAACCAGTGTATCGTCTTCTTCTCCGATGACCTCCAAACAAATTTTGCGATCGAGCTTGCCAACCTTTCACTAACAGCCGCGGGCATAGGGAACAGAGACATAAAATAAATAGGCAGGCTTGAGAGAACTGATTTAACCAGAACAATTCTTCCACCTATTGAAATCAGCTTGGATTTTCAGCTAGCCAGTTTCTTCTCTAGGTTCTCGAAAATTGGCTCCCATAACGTCTTAGAATTGGTGGTTGCCCCAAGAGGGAGGCCGAGATAGGAGCTCGGAAAAGACTCCGATTTGCACTTCAGTAAATTGGCCCATTTATCTATCACTTTATCCTCCACATTTACCCCGTATAGCTTCGTCTTATGTATATTCAATTTCAACCCAGCCGCAACCTCAAAGCCTTTTAGGATCCTGATAACGTTCTTAACTTGCCTTTCCTCCGCCCCGCAGAACAACAGTAAGTCATCTGCATATTGTAGGTGGGAGATTTTAGATTGACTTTTCCAATACGAATGCCGAAAAAAAATCCCTGAGAAACTGCTCTTCTAAATAAAGCGCTTAAAGCTTCCGCCGCGATGTTGAAAAGCAGGGGTGACAAAGGGCACCCTTGTCTCAACCCTCTGCCCAACCGAAAAGACTGAGTCGGAGCTCCATTGATCAAGACGGAGACAGATGCTGAAGCTAAACAAGTCTAAATCAAGTTGCGCCACCTTTGCCCAAAGCCAAATTTCTTCAAAATAAATTGCAGAAAATCCCAGCAAATAGTGTCGTAGGCCTTACAGAAATCTGCTTTAATCAGTACACCTTTCAAGCCTTTCTTCCTTAGAAAATCTAATGTTTCGTTCGCAATCAAAGAACAGTCCAGAATTTGTTTTCTTGGGCTAAAGGCGAATTGGTTTTCCCCGATGAGTTCTCCCAGCACTTCTTTTAGTCTATTCGCCAGGCATTTTGCCAACAACTTATAGATACATCCCACTAGACTTATAGGACGAAAGTTTTCAATTTTAGTTGCATTCTGTACTTTAGGAATCAGCACAATGAAAGACTTGTTGAAGCTGAAATATGTCAGCTCATTTTTGTGGAAGCTTGAGAAAAAATTCATGATTTCTGCTTTTAGGCTGTCCCAGAATTTTTTAAGGAAACCCATATTGAAACCGTCGGGCCCCGGGGCTTTAGATCCATCGCACATGTCTAGTGCCGATTTGACTTCAAATTCGGAGAATTCCCTCTCAAGGGACACCATCGAGATCTTATTCAGGGTGTTTAAATTACATTCGAATTGCTTCAGGGGGATGGTATTAGCAGCTTTGTAAATGTCGCTGAAATGCTCACTGATAGCGGCCCTTATTTCTGATGGTCTACGGAAAAGATCCTCCCCAATTTTGATCGAGGAAATTCTATTGACCCTCCTTCTGCTTGATGTGAACATGTGGAAAAATCTAGTATTTCTGTCACCGGCCACCGCCCACTTCAGTCGAGATTTTTGGGCCCATTCACGCTCTTCCCTTCTTAAATTTTCCCGTAGTTTACCTCTGCATTCTCTTAGTTCGCTGCTTAATTTTGCGTTAGGCCTGTCAATTTCTAGTGCTTTCTCAATTTCTTCACATTTCAGCTCTAATTTTTGGATATCGTTCCCTAGATCCAATTTTAACTCATGAGCCCATTTCTTCGATACCGTCTTGCACTTTTTCAGCATAGACGAGATCCCTGAGCCATTGAGATTTTTACATTCTTTCTTTATGTGTTCGACATACCCTTTATTTTCTGCCAGATAGCTAAACCATTTGAAAGGGCATGGACCCCAACAGTGAGAATCTATCGATAGCCTTACTGGGTTATGGTCCGAGATACCTTTAGGGAGAGCACCTTGGCAAAGATTTGGCCAACGGCTAAGAAACTCACCCGACAGAACGAATCTGTCCAATCTGCTGAAAGAAGGGTTCTCTCTGAGATTTGACCAGGTAAAAGGCCCGTCTTGAAGGGGAATATCGATGAGATCCAATTCTTCCAGAAAATCCGCAAAAACTCTCATAGCGTTTTTTTAACCCTGCCTCCCGATTTTTCTTCCGGACACAGTATCGTGTTGAAATCGCCTCCTATGAGAAAGGGGCAATTGTACTGCTGTAGATGATTTCTCAAGGCTTCAAAGAAGCACCTCCTCTCAGAGTCAACATTTGGTGCATACACATTAACAACAACACAGCTAAGATCATACTCTACCAGAACTCCCTGAATGGCTATGAAATGAGAACATATGAAATTATTCACGCACCTGAAAAAAGAAGGGCCCCAAAGTGTTATGATTCCCCCCGCTGCACCATCTGCTGGAGATGCCAGAAATTCCAACTCCTTTTTAGTTCCACCTATCTGCCGCAGAACCTTCTTGTCAACGTCCTTGAGCTTAGTTTCTTGAAGAAATAAAATCCACGTTTTGAGGCCCCTAACAACTTCCTGACCGTTGCTTTTTTTTCGAAGCTTCCAAGCCCTCGAATATTCCATGTAATGATGATGTTTTGTTTCATTGATCCAGTGGACAGGCTCACCCTTACGCTAGTCTCCTCCGCGACGGACAAGACCCTAAACAATCTCCCTCAGACGGTTGAGAACCACATCCCTATCCACATCAAAAACCATCCCAAGGCTCTCAGCGATTTCCAGCGTGACGATGGCTTTCGAAGGGTCCGCCCCCAGACGAGAATCCTTATCAGCTGCTATTTCAGTTTGGCCTGTCGCTACCAGGGAATCGTTACTGCCAGAATTTTTACCATTTGATTTTTTGGACGGAATAAACGAGGGAAAGCTACCCGCCTCAGAATGTCTGAAAGCAGATTTCGGGCTGTATGGGAAACATAAGGAACCATTCCTCCTTCTAAGGAGAGTGGGCTTAATTGAATAGAGCCCCGACTTAGCATCATAAACGGGGTTGAGGCCTAAGCTAGGCCCCGAGGAGGATTCCGAAGCAGACCCGGACATAATTAGGACCTCATAAAGATTGCTCTTATTATTAGGCCCAGATAAGGGAAAAGGCCCATTCACCATCTGCGAAAAATTGGCGTCGGTCCCGGCCTTGTCCGCTGGCGACTTATGAGCTTCCACACGTGGGGGACCAGCAGGCCTTGAGCCGTTTTCCGAAACCCCAGGACTTAACTCATCACAGACACCCGTGTTCTTGGAAGTGGGACCCGCCGCCATTGAGGGAACGTGAAGCGGCTCAAACTCTCTGTTATCGGAAGTTGCTTCCAGTGACCTGACCGGGGAGGTATGGTCTATCCAAACTCTTTCTTCCTCAAACTCAGAGACCTTTAAACGTAGCTGGAAATTTTCTCCTTGAATCCAGACTTTTTCCATCGCTGGGATTTCCGATAGGCACCCTGTAACCCCCTTAACCCGGCCTAGACGTTCGACCCGAATTAAGAAGATCACACGGGGAAAACCAAAGTCAACCCGAAAGTCAACCTTGATTAACGACCCTTTTTTCCTTTTTAATCTTGCCTAGATGCACATTAACCCTAGATGTGTTCACACAAACATCATACTCAAAGATCACAACAATTAGAGAACATTCAGGGACCTAATTGAACAAAACACAACTTTAGGGACCAAACTGTAAATTCTGAAAATTATAGGGACTTCACCCAATTAAAAGTTACCAATATAAAATTAGTCATGTTTCATACTTCACTGCCAAATTTCAGCTCAAACGGACATCTCAAACTCATCCAATTGCAAAAACAAGATTCAGGACCAAAACGCAAACATTTTGAAACATATAACTGCCAATGTCAGCCCCCAACGGTCATATGTTCCGAAACGGGAGACAGCCTGTTTCGAAACGCGGGGCCGTTCCGCAACGCGTACCGAAACGGGGGTCTGGCAGTAGCACTTCCGTTCCGAAACGGGTCCTCTCGTTTCGAAACACCTTGGCCTTTTCAGGCCCCTGTTCCGAAACGGTAACACGCGTTCCGAAACGCCCTGCCCAGATTGCAGCAACCCTGCTGGTTAAACTCACTTTTGACCCACCAAACATGTTCCGATGGCAACCAAAACACACCAGCAAACCATTCAACATACAAGAGATATATATGCATCAAGAACTAGATACATAACCACCCCTAGGTGCATCAACTCATTAAACACATTCAATGCTCATTCATGCTTTTAAAACAAGAAGCATAGCATATCAGTATAAGCATAAGGAGATTCAAACGTTGCAACATTAAGCCACATGATTCAACATCATAAACCAAACTTGTTCAACATACACAATCTCCTTAAACATCAACATAAGAGATTCTTCCCCCCCATCGCCTTTATTAACTATAGCTATTAACCGAGACATACATCTCACTTGGAGTACTCCTTGAATCCCTTGCTCCTCGCTGTCCAAACTTCACTTATCTGCATTGATGGACAAAAAGAAGCGTAAGCACATAATGCTTAGTGAGGAAAGCTCAAAACCAAAACACCATCAATGCAGCGAAACATAAAACCACTTTTAAAAACAACTCGATTTCATAAACCCAAGCATTGTTTGAAAACCCTTTTCAACAACAAGCTTAAAACATGCATTGCTCAAACATGAAAACAAACCCTTAGCTTAGAAAGCTAAGTAAACCTTTTCAAAGCACAAACTTGCAATACCACCAATTTAACCATACCATGCATAAACATCATATGCAAAGTTAAATTCAAAACCTTGGAAATCACTTCCAATTCACATCATACCTTTCTCATACTCGATTATCACTTTAAAGCAAGAAACCTTTAAAATCATTTCCTCATTCATTATAACTCATGCATTAAACAAATGCAACAAATGAACCATAACATCAAATTTGCATCTCATGCCTTTAAAAACAAGTCTTAGCAAGACCTCAATGCACTAAAGAGATTTCATGCACACATGCACCATTCTCAATGGATAATCAACACTTGTTCAAACCAACAAGTAAACATGCATTCATAATACATTATACACTTCACATGCAACCATGCATCATCTCAAGCATCTCATGCTTCATTAAATTCAAGAGCATTATATTGGCTTCCAAGTGATCAACCAAATCCACTTTTCAACTCAACATCCAATCGGATACGCGGATCACAAGCGTTGTCCCCACGCTTCATACACACTACCAATCCAAGGCCCTCCAAATGGACTTTTAAACACCATTTGACCTTACCGTTCACAAGGTTCCTATGTATGGACTTTTAATCACCATACAACCTTAACATTCTCAAGGTTCCCATGTATGGACTTTTAAACACCATACAACCTTAACATTCACAAGGTTCCCATGTATGGACTTTTAAACACCATACAACCTTAACATTCACAAGGTTCCCATGTATGGACTTTTAAACACCATACAACCTTAACATTCACAAGGTTCCCATGTATGGACTTTTAAACACCATACAACCTTAACATTCACAAGGTTCCCATGTATGGACTTTTAAACACCATACAACCTTAACATTCACCGATTGGTAGTTGTATAACATCACTAACGAGATCCGGGACACCCTACACAAGATCCACACATGGACTTTACACCACCATTGTGATCTTATCAAGCACAAGGTTCCCATATATGAACTTTTAACCACCATATAACCTTTGCTTACCCAAGGTCCTCGAATGGGAATCTCAACCTCCATTATGACCTTAACCATCTCGTTAGGATACTTGGATGGAGTTTACCGGTTCACTCTTAACCACTCCACATCCAAGGCGACTTAATTCACGGTGCACCCAATCCTATAGCCGGCTAACTATATCCGATCAAAGTAACCAAGAACCACTTACATCACTTGCCAATATAACCATCTTACCACTTTGATCCATTGATTCACAAGCATAACCATAATGCAAGAACCATCATTTACCTTAACCAAGAACCAACCATGGGCTTTCAAACACCATGTTGTTCTTAAATACACAAGGCTCACACAAGGACTTTCAACCACCTTTGTGACCTTAAACATCACCTTTCCACATGCATCATTATCAACAATATTCCACTGTTTTAAAGCATCACACAAAGCCATTAAACAACATGCAACACTATGCATCAATTCACAATTTCAATGTACAAAACCAAGGATCTCTTACCTTGAGCATCCTTCACATATGGCTTTCAAAACCAGCATTAAACCATGCTAAAATATGCTTTCAAAACAGAATTTAAAACATGCAAATCACATGCATAGCAACCATCAATCACAATTGCTTGAAAAGCCAATTCACAACACAAATCAAGAGCGGAAATCCGTTTACTTACTCTTGAGCTTAGCAAAGTTGTTTAGACTTAAACTAAGCTCCCCAAAACCTTCAAACCTTGGTTTAAAAGCTGAAAACCCAACTTCACTCACCGATACACAAAACATGGCTAGCCAACAAGCCTTCCAAGCATCCGAAACCTTCAACACCACCTCTAATGCTCACGGATCTTCCTCCCCTGTTTCAAACACATATCATCAGAGGATTAATGCATCATAATGCACTAAAAACACCAGCAACACAACTAAACTTGCTGCCCATAGCAAAAACCACAATTCGGCTACCAAACACAACCAAAATCACCTCCAAACACTTCCAAAACTTAGCCCAGCCAAGATCCACCACTTCTAACCATTTTTAAACCTCAATTAACATCCAAAATGATAACAAACACGTCCTTATACCTCCAGGTATAACAGATCACCAAGATCACTCCAAAAACAACCAAAAACTCAAGCAAAACTTAGGAAATTCAACCTATTCGGGTTTGCATTGATTAAACCTCAATTTCTCATCAAGTTAACATTCAATTAACATCAATTTAACACCTCAACACACTGCCCAAACAGATCATACGAAAATTTCACCAAAATCAAGCAAATCTTGCATTTTAAAGCCAAAATCAAGATTCCAATTGCAAAACCTTTAATAAATCATAAATCAAGGATTGAGAACTTGGGAATTTCAGTAAAGAACTGAGAGTTTAGAGGAGAAGGACGTTCTTACCTCCAAACTTGAGTTTCTCCCTTTTTGGAACCAAAATCTTGAAAATCCAAGTAGCAAATACAAAGGTTTTGTTGAAGGATTGATTAGAAATCAAATGAGGATTGAAATATGATATTTAGGTGACAAAAATCAGAGGAAAAGATCTGGAGAGAATGTGTTTGGTTTGAGAGAAAAGATGAGAGAAAATGGAAAATGGAAAATTTGGAAAGTTAGTTAGAAATGACAAAAATATCTTTCCCTCCTTTTTACTTTTATTTTAAACCATCAATAAATAATTTAATATTCTAGAAAATCTGGAGAAACTCCCCTTTGGGTAAATAGCTCCTTAAGGATTCAAAGTTTCAATCCTTTCTAAAACAGCCACGCAACTTTCAAAAATTACATTTTGGTCACTAGCCAAAATGTCACCCTTCCCAACCTCATTTTGTAAAATTGATTTCACAGTTCACTTATATATATTAAAATAGGATTTTAGAACATTTTTCCAGATTTTTAATGCAACTCGAACTAGGCTTTCCTAAAAATCACCTTTTATATTCGAACCGCAACTCGACCGGTCCGGTCCGAACCCAAAACTTCTAAGCCCAAAACCGGGGCGTTACAACTCTCCCCCCCTTAGGAAATTTCGTCCTCGAAATTTCATCTGGCGAATAGAGCCCAACCAAACTTCTCAAAGCAACACGCAAGCAACACCGGAGACTTAACCTCCACTGAACACTTCCTCCACGAAACTCCACACAACTCAACACCACCACAAACTGTTTACGAATTCCAGAACACTCAAAGTTAAGCAAAACTTAACCTTTCACACTTCCGGACTGTACACAGCCCCAACAACAACCTGAAGAACCTCCAACAAGCAAAAATTCTTAAGCATCAACTGCTTACCCAAACTCCTCAATCATAAAACTGACAATCCTTCCCATCTACTGCTGACATTATCATAACAACTCACCAGAGCTATTCACACAAAATCCAAATTTACATCACAACCCCAACCTTGACTCCGCTAGCCGTTCCATAAACCACCAGCTGACTTTAAAGGAAAGGTTCACTTATTCACAACCAACCAACACTGGCCTTCGATCTTTCATCGCCCTTCCACTTCAAGCTTTGACCTCAACACTTGTTTTACAAGAACATCACCCAACTTAACACACATATCCTCTTCTCAACTCCTCGAAGGTCACTACAAACCAACACCTTACAAAAACAACCCTTCTACCACAGCCTCAATGCCAAACCACTTCAGCACCTTGAGAACGCAACCGCTAACCTGCAACAACACTTAACGCCAAGGAACTACCCCTTCCACTAGCTATCCAAAACCACATGACCGATTCTATCTTCAACCGGTACTCCTCACCACCAAACCACTAAACTCAACAAGCACCAAACACCTTTCTTCCACCACATACTATACCGCACTCACTATTACTAACAACTTGCCTAATACCCTCCACTACTTTTATCTTTCACTCAGCACCAAAACAACCTCTAAACACTCATCATCCAACCTAACCCAAACCCAACACTAACAGACTCGATTAGTTATTAGCAAGTGTGAACGTTCATATGCATGGTCACCAACATGCCCTATCAATGCCTGATGTACATGTATGCAAAACCTCTAATGTCATGCCACATGTATGCATGGACCAGCACATATATAATATAGCATATATCAAATGATTTTAACTGTGCATGAATGCCGGTTCACACCCACCAATAACATCCTCAGAATCCGTCTAAGAACAACCTCCCATCTCACCTCTAACTTGACCAACTCTACCATTCCAGCAACTCATTGACCACAAAGTACCCACTAAAGCCTTCTTCACACAAAAGATGTTTCCAACAACAACTATTACCCCAACAAGCTAACAACAGAACCATACTCACAACGCAAGGAAAACCAAACCAAAACCAACTAAGATACTAAAGCAAGGTTACTTAACAAGGTTACCTGGAAACACCTCACTGCCCTAAATCTTCAACAGACGAGCTCTCTTCCTCGCAGAACCTTCACCCTTCAGCCGTACCGCTGTAGCATCAGCTAACACACTACGGTCACCACCCTCTCCTTGCGATAAAGAACCTTGGCTGTTCCCAGCCAACTTCAAACAATCTTGCCTCATGTGTCCCGCAGACCCACATTTCCAACAGATCTCATTTACCAAACTCTTCACAACTTTCTGCTCTATCTGCCACCTTCGAACTTTGTCTCGGCCGTGCCCACGACCCTTCAGGGACCCTTTGGCTACCACTGAAGCTGACTTCACCCCAAGAGAACAATCACGCTTCACATACTCCTTAGAACCACAGTTCCAACAAGCACCTGCGCCCCAACAACCTCCAACATGTCGCCTTCCACAACGGTCACACACTGGTAACCGAGCCTCCACTACTTGCTCAACCAGCACTTGCTCCACAACTGCACTACCTTCACACTGCTTAATCCTTGGAAACTTCTCTCCAAGATACCTTTCATAAAAGGCAGACACAAAGAAATCCTAATCAATATCATGGATGTGCGATGCCACCGCCACAGACGTCCACCAGGCACATGCATCCTCCAACATCAATAAGACAACACTTCCCAGCTTACAGGCATAACCACAGCCTTCTTGATCCAAAATCAGAATCACACTGGCCAACCAGGCCTCAAACGCCTCAGGTGTCGCACCATGATATTCCACAACACCCAAATCAAGCAAACGCTGCTTCGGCAAACCCACACATCCCACAGCCAGCATATCCACTGACTTTACCTTCGCTACAGCCTGAGATGTTCCCAACACCTCCTGTACAACAGATGATGAACTCTTCATCACAGAACCAACTTCTTCCTTCTGCCTTACCACCCTAATTCCAGGCACAGAAGACTGAGACGAAACACCTCCATTAAAAGGTGAATTCCACGCCTTAACAACCATCTCACCCAACTGCCATTCTTTCACCGATTTCACCATACTATTAACAACAAGCAATCACAACAAACAAACAAAACAATTAGACCAGCTTAAGCAAGGATTCAAATTCCAACTCCAACATAACACAATAGCTATATTAATAAGGCAATGGGTATCCCGAATCCTCCCCCTTTTACATGACATAACAGTCAACAAAAGCATGGATATCACAACATCAAGCATATCAACAACATATCCGATCATGCTTACATCAAACAACATCCACTCACAACAGCATAACATTAACATATCATACCCATTACACTTTCATCATGCATAACATCAGCTCACAACAACAGCATAACCCACATGAGCTCAAAGAAGATTCATAACCACCAAGCATGATTAAAAACACCAATAATTTGCTCAGAAACACGTGTTTCAACCAGCTTTCAACCATACATCAAGATATACATCAAACACACACAACACAACAACTTGCCGTTTTCCCCAACATTCGCAACTCAGCTCTGATACCACCAAATGTAACCCCCTTAACCCGGCCTAGACGTTCGACCCGAATTAAGAAGATCACACGGGGAAAACCAAAGTCAACCCGAAAGTCAACCTTGATTAACGACCCTTTTTTTCCTTTTTAATCTTGTCTAGATGCCCATTAACCCTAGATGTGTTCACACAAACATCATACTCAAAGATCACAACCATCAGAGAACATTCAGGGACCTAATTGAACAAAACACAACTTTAGGGACCAAACTGTAAATTCTGAAAATTACAGGGACTTCACCCAATTAAAAGTTACCAATATAAAATTAGTCATGTTTCATACTTCACTGCCAAATTTCAGCTCAAACAGACATCTCAAACTCATCCAATTGCAAAAACAAGATTCAGGACCAAAACGCAAACATTTTGAAACATATAACTGCCAATGTCAGCCCCCAACGGTCATACGTTCCGAAACGGGAGACAGCCTGTTTCGAAACGCGGGGCCGTTCCGCAACACGTACCGAAACGGGGGTCTGGCAGTAGCACTTCCGTTCCGAAACGGGTCCTCTCGTTTCGAAACACCTTGGCCTTTTCAGGCCCCTGTTCCGAAACGGTAACACGCGTTCCGAAACGCCCTGCCCAGATTGCAGCAACCCTGCTGGTTAAACTCACTTTTGACCCACCAAACATGTTCCGATGGCAACCAAAACACACCAGCAAACCATTCAACATACAAGAGATATATATGCATCAAGAACTAGATACATAACCACCCCTAGGTGCATCAACTCATTAAACACATTCAATGCTCATTCATGCTTTTAAAACAAGAAGCATAGCATATCAATATAAGCATAAGGAGATTCAAACGTTGCAACATTAAGCCACATGATTCAACATCATAAACCAAACTTGTTCAACATACACAATCTCCTTAAACATCAACATAAGAGATTCTTCCCCCCCCCATTGCCTTTATTAACTATAGCTATTAACCGAGACATACATCTCACTTGGAGTACTCCTTGAATCCCTTGCTCCTTGCTGTCCAAACTTCACTTATCTGCATTGATGGACAAAAAGGAGCGTAAGCACATAATGCTTAGTGAGGAAAGCTCAAAACCAAAACACCATCAATGCAGCGAAACATAAAACCACTTTTAAAAACAACTCGATTTCATAAACCCAAGCATTGTTTGAAAACCCTTTTCAACAACAAGCTTAAAACATGCATTGCTCAAACATGAAAACAAACCCTTAGCTTAGAAAGCTAAGTAAACCTTTTCAAAGCACAAACTTGCAATACCACCAATTTAACCATACCATGCATAAACATCATATGCAAAGTTAAATTCAAAACCTTGGAAATCACTTCCAATTCACATCATACCTTTCTCATACTCGATTATCACTTTAAAGCAAGAAACCTTTAAAATCATTTCCTCATTCATTATAACTCATGCATTAAACAAATGCAACAAATGAACCATAACATCAAATTTGCATCTCATGCCTTTAAAAACAAGTCTTAGCAAGACCTCAATGCACTAAAGAGATTTCATGCACACATGCACCATTCTCAATGGATAATCAACACTTGTTCAAACCAACAAGTAAACATGCATTCATAATACATTATACACTTCACATGCAACCATGCATCATCTCAAGCATCTCATGCTTCATTAAATTCAAGAGCATTATATTGGCTTCCAAGTGATCAACCAAATCCACTTTTCAACTCAACATCCAATCGGATACGCGGATCACAAGCGTTGTCCCCACGCTTCATACACACTACCAATCCAAGGCCCTCCAAATGGACTTTTAAACACCATTTGACCTTACCGTTCACAAGGTTCCTATGTATGGACTTTTAATCACCATACAACCTTAACATTCTCAAGGTTCCCATGTATGGACTTTTAAACACCATACAACCTTAACATTCACAAGGTTCCCATGTATGGACTTTTAAACACCATACAACCTTAACATTCACAAGGTTCCCATGTATGGACTTTTAAACACCATACAACCTTAACATTCACAAGGTTCCCATGTATGAACTTTTAAACACCATACAACCTTAACATTCACAAGGTTCCCATGTATGGACTTTTAAACACCATACAACCTTAACATTCACCGATTGGTAGTTGTATAACATCACTAACGAGATCCGGGACACCCTACACAAGATCCACACATGGACTTTACACCACCATTGTGATCTTATCAAGCACAAGGTTCCCATATATGGACTTTTAACCACCATATAACCTTTGCTTACCCAAGGTCCTCGAATGGGAATCTCAACCTCCATTATGACCTTAACCATCTCGTTAGGATACTTGGATGGAGTTTACCGGTTCACTCTTAACCACTCTACATCCAAGGCGACTTAATTCACGGTGCACCCAATCCTATAGCCGGCTAACTATATCCGATCAAAGTAACCAAGAACCACTTACATCACTTGCCAATATAACCATCTTACCACTTTGATCCATTGATTCACAAGCATAACCATAATGCAAGAACCATCATTTACCTTAACCAAGAACCAACCATGGGCTTTCAAACACCATGTTGTTCTTAAATACACAAGGCTCACACAAGGACTTTCAACCACCTTTGTGACCTTAAACATCACCTTTCCACATGCATCATTATCAACAATATTCCACTGTTTTAAAGCATCACACAAAGCCATTAAACAACATGCAACACTATGCATCAATTCACAATTTCAATGTACAAAACCAAGGATCTCTTACCTTGAGCATCCTTCACATATGGCTTTCAAAACCAGCATTAAACCATGCTAAAATATGCTTTCAAAACAGAATTTAAAACATGCAAATCACATGCATAGCAACCATCAATCACAATTGCTTGAAAAGCCAATTCACAACACAAATCAAGAGCGGAAATCCGTTTACTTACTCTTGAGCTTAGCAAAGTTGTTTAGACTTAAACTAAGCTCCCCAAAACCTTCAAACCTTGGTTTAAAAGCTGAAAACCCAACTTCACTCACCGATACACAAAACAAGGCTAGCCAACAAGCCTTCCAAGCATCCGAAACCTTCAACACCACCTCTAATGCTCACGGATCTTCCTCCCCTGTTTCAAACACATATCATCAGAGGATTAATGCATCATAATGCACTAAAAACACCAGCAACACAACTAAACTTGCTGCCCATAGCAAAAACCACAATTCGGCTACCAAACACAACCGAAATCACCTCCAAACACTTCCAAAACTTAGCCCAGCCAAGATCCACCACTTCTAACCATTTTTAAACCTCAATTAACATCCAAAATGATCACAAACACGTCCTTATACCTCCAGATATAACAGATCACCAAGATCACTCCAAAAACAACCAAAAACTCAAGCAAAACTTAGGAAATTCAACCTATTCGGGTTTGCATTGATTAAACCTCAATTTCTCATCAAGTTAACATTCAATTAACATCAATTTAACACCTCAACACACTGCCCAAACAGATCATACGAAAATTTCACCAAAATCAAGCAAATCTTGCATTTTAAAGCCAAAATCAAGATTCCAATTGCAAAACCTTTAATAAATCATAAATCAAGGATTGAGAACTTGGGAATTTCAGTAAAGAACTGAGAGTTTAGAGGAGAAGGACGTTCTTACCTCCAAACTTGAGTTTCTCCCTTTTTGGAACCAAAATCTTGAAAATCCAAGTAGCAAATACAAAGGTTTTGTTGAAGGATTGATTAGAAATCAAATGAGGATTGAAATATGATATTTAGGTGACAAAAATCAGAGGAAAAGATCTGGAGAGAATGTGTTTGGTTTGAGAGAAAAGATGAGAGAAAATGGAAAATAGAAAATTTGGAAAGTTAGTTAGAAATGACAAAAATATCTTTCCCTCCTTTTTACTTTTATTTTAAACCATCAATAAATCATTTAATATTCTAGAAAATCTGGAGAAACTCCCCTTTGGGTAAATAGCTCCTTAAGGATTCAAAGTTTCAATCCTTTCTAAAACAGTCACGCAACTTTCAAAAATTACATTTTGGTCACTAGCCAAAATGTCACCCTTCCCAACCTCATTTTGTAAAATTGATTTCACAGTTCACTTATATATATTAAAAGAGGATTTTAGAACATTTTTCCATATTTTTAATGCAACCCGAACTAGGCTTTCCTAAAAATCACCTTTTATATTCGAACCGCAACTCGACCGGTCCGGTCCGAACCCAAAACTTCTAAGCCCAAAACCGGGGCGTTACACACCCGACTCCGATCAGAATTCTAGCAACATCAAGCCTTTTCCGATTTGTTGTCTCCGGGTCAACTTTTATCACCTTACCCCACTGGCTTGCTAGGTTCCGCAGAACGTTTTCCTGCCAGGCCATAATTGGTAGCCCTTCAACACATAACCAAACCCATAGTTTTTTGTTGTTCATAAAATGATCTAAGGTATCCACGTCGCTGAACCAGGATTTGCACATCGAATCCTTTAGGTCCCAGAATATCAGCAACTGTTCTTCCTCCTCGAAGGTGATAATAGCAAAGAAACCAGACCATGCACTCACTTTCACCCTAAAATCTTCTGCTTGAAGAACTTGCTGCACAAAGTCATCGTCGTACATCCCCTTAATTTTCCCTACAAGACTGCATTTTAACCATAGGCTTTATGGTTCCGATAGAGCTAGTCGGATTGTGACGTTTGACTCTGTCTCATCCGGGGGCTGCTGCGACCTGGTATCCCTGGGCTGCTGCGACCTGGTATCCCTGGGCCCTCGAACTTCATCCATGGATCGTCTCATGTCATTCACATTTTGGAGCGAGGCATCTTTGTAGGACAAACCAGCACGGTGGCCATCTTTAGCATTCTTCACAGGCTGTTTTCCACGAGGTTTGTAACGATATGCATGTTCCTTCTGGGCAGCTCCTGATTGTTTTCTGTCAAGGTAGACTTTCATTGTGAAACCGTCTATGCGTCTGTTATTTCCCTCCCGGATAGCTCTTAAAGCTCCGGCCCTGGAGGCGAAGCGGACGAAACCAAAAGTGCTGCGGAGACCATCTCTCTTTGGGCTTCTGTAGGCGATATATACGTCTAGCACTTTACCGTATATCTCGAAAGCTTCCCTAATCGTTTTCGGATGAACCCTTTTGCTGATGTAGTTGACAAAAACCGAAAAACCACCTCGAGAGAACTTCATGGCTGCTCTGTCAGGGACACCTGTTTGATGATTGTTGAGTTGATCAAACAATTGCAAATGGCCAAGAGGGGGGTGAATTGGCAATTAAAATTTTTTGTGAAGAGAATATTGGAAAATAAAATGACACAAGGGGTTATAGTGGTTCAAGTTCAACAACCGAACTCTACATCCACTACCTTAGCTCCCACTAAGGATTTTCCAAAACAATTCACTACTTGAATTCGTCCCCTTTTCTTGGATGAGGAGGAAACCTTACAATCTCGATTAAGCTTTTCAACCCCAAGCTTAATCCACTCAAATACAAAGAAGATTTTTGGTAAACTCAAGTATTTCCTCTCAAAGGATGATTGTCTACCCACTTACAATTACAGCAACCCAAAAACTCTCAATAATATGACAAAATGAATACAAAGAGTTGGGCACAAGAATATAGCTTTGAATAGCTCTAGGATTTGGATTTTTGCTTTGATGATGCTTGAATGTGTATTGTTGATCTTCCTGGTGAAATGAAGCTTGTATTTATACCCTTGAATCAGTTTCTAGCCGTTTGGATCTTTTGACTTATTGAAGGAGCCGTTTGGAACATTTTTCCAGCTATTAAGGCAGCTCCCTAGCACCGCGTATCGATACACGACAAGGGTGTATCGATACGCTAGTTTAAATTCAAACTAGCCGTTGTGCGTAAAAACAGGGCGTATCGATACACTAGGCGTATCGATACGGTCCAAACTCTCTGTCAAGTTTGTTGCATCAAAGCGTATCGATACAGGGGTCGTATCGATACGGTCCAAACTCTCTGTTAAAACCATTTAATTTGTTGCATCAAAGAGTATCGATACTGTGACCAAGAGTATCGATACGTCATAACGGTCAAAACAAATTTTCAAATAATTATGCTTGGCGTATCGATACGGTTATTAAGCGTATCGGTACGGTTGCCCAGATGAACACTGTATCGATACGTATGGAAGGTGTATCGATACGCTATGTTCATTCAGAATTACAGTGAGTTTCAAGTGTATCGATACGGTGAGTGTATCGATACGCAGGGCCATTTTTGCATAATTTGGCTTTGAAAAACATGAAAAAGGTTTGAGAAACTTAATGTTTTGAGATCCAATCTTCAAACAAGATTTTATACAAAACATTATGTTAATATTTGAACCTTTAAAGAGTTCTTAAAAATTTATTTATTTTGCAATTTGGTCCTTAAATTTTTATGTTATATCAAAATCAATTTTAGTTTTACAATCTCCCCCTTTTTGATATAACAAAACCATAATAAATTTTTAAGTTTTTGAAAACTTTGAAAAAGGCTTTTCTCCCCCTTGCTTTAAGATAAATGTTTCAAAACAAATTTGTTTCTCCCCCTTACTTAAAGATAGAGAATTTTGAAAAAAATTTGAAAAAATTTGACCTTTACCTTTACACATTCTCCCCCTTTTTGTTAGATCAAAAAGAAACACAAGGATTAGAATAATCAAGCATAGGAAAATCAATCATAAGAATAAACATAAAGCTCCAAATTCATAAACCAAGCAAGCATAGCAAGCATAATAATCCAAACCTTAAAAAATCCTAAAACATAGAAAATAGGCATAAATCAAGTTCTAATAAAAATGCAATGAAATCCTAAAATGTCCTAATATGAGATGCATCTACGCGTCTCCACCATCATCATGGTCATCCTCATCATCTTCTTCCTCGTCTTCATCTTCTTGAGGTGGTTGGTTCCTTCGGTTTTGGTTGATCCAAGCACCATGGAAAGCGGTAAGAGAAAGATCCATTGAGTCTTGGCGAGCACTCAAGGTATCTATTTTCTTGTCCATGCCTTGGAGTCTTTCTTCCATCGATGTAAACCGATTATCTATAGCGTTGAAGCGACTGTCCATAGCATTGAACTTTTCATTGAGGAAAGTCATGAGATTTTCCATGGAGGAGGAGGAGTCATGAGAGGCACGGCTAGAGGATGCGCGAGAGGCATTTACCGGGGTAGCGGGAGGATCAGCTTGAGGGTTGCGAACCCATTCATTGCCGACAAAAGAGAAACCAGAGCGAGAAAGGGAATGCTCATCTATGGGTTGACCAAGGTTTTCGGGAAGGTCATGTGTGCAATCAACACCAAGGGAATGAAATAGACAACTCAAGGCCGTAGTGTAGTAAAAGGATTGAACAAGTTTGGTGTGACGGTTTTGAACCAAAAACACAAGATCGGCAAACATAATTTGACAAAGATTTGGTCGTTTACCCTCCCTAAAGCATGAAAGCCAAAAATCATCAATTTGACGAATGGTAGAATATCTACCACCCGAGGGACGAATAAACCAAGAGATAATAAGATGAAGTATACGATCATGAGCATCTAAAACTTTTGCCGGACCTATGTAACCCGAACCTAAAGAGTGTTCATCATCTATCCCAACATCCTCAAAACCAAAAACAGTGCACAAAACTTTTTGATCAATTAGAATAGGAGTTCCCATAACCGAGGATTCAATGGCAATAACATGCTCATTGGCGTCATCATTGACACAACAAGCATTTGAAAAGAAGACAATGACAAGATTCCTATATAAAATAGGAGGAATATTCAAAAAGGTTAAAAATTTCCATTGCCTAATTAAAGGAAGATATTTAAATTTGAATTTTGCAGAGTTTAAAAACGGAATAGACACGATTCGTTCTTCCCTAAGATTGATTCCCATACAAAGCTTATAGGTTTCTCTAGCTACGGGTGTGGGAAAACTAGTTTGGATAATATGAGGAAGGTTAGGAGTGGGATTACCCTCATCCTCATTAGAAACGGAAGCGGTGCGATGTCTCTTATTCCCTTTTTTCGGTGCCATAATCCTGAAAATACATCAAAAAGGATTCGAATATGTATGCAATTAACATCCAATTTAATCCAATAGATTCTAATAATTCAAGGTAATTTGTTTTAAAAAAAATTGTTTTAAAGAATATTTACAAAAAAAATTTTAGTTTTAAAAACAAATTTTTATCGAATATAAAATATATTCGAACCAAAAAAATTTATTTTTGAAAAATTTTACGAACAATATGAAACCCATAGTAAGTTAATCATAATGTATATAAAAATCAGTTGAAATAATAATTGAAAATTGACGAAATTTAAAGAAATTGAAAAAGAAAAAATTTACCTTGATTTCTTAGAGTGGATGAAAGAGGGTGTGTTAGTGCACAAGATTGATGCCCAAGGATAGCCTTGATGTATGAAGTAAAATCCCTCAAGAAATTTTGAAGATTTGTGTAAAATTTTGAAGAATTTAGAGGGTTTTTATAGGGGTTTTCGGTTAGGGTTTTTGAAGAGGAGAAGAGGAGTTTTAAAAATTGTGGGATTTTGATTAAAACAGCCTAAATAGGCTCTCCGTCCATCGAGTATCGATACGCTATGCATGCGTATCGATACGCTATAACCTAATTTTATCTTTGTCGTTTTATATGTATCGATACCGTTGACGTATCGATACGCATAGGTGTTGACTTTTTCCCTTGACTCTTACCGTATCGATACAGCATTCATCTGCAAAAATCCCAGATTTGAATACCGTATCGATACGCTGCTATGCAGTATCGATACACGCTTGCCTGTTTCTGCAATTTTGGTATTTTTATGTGCAAAAATCCAATTTGAAACGCCCCTAAATGCATGTATGTGTTATATGAACAAATTTTAATGACTTAATATGATACATACTTCCCTTAGCAATATGTGTAGGAGCAAAAAGAACAAAATTAACATAAACATGAATCACAAACAATCTCAAGCAAAATTTTTTTTTTTGTCATTTTTGGACCAAAAAAGATTAAGAGAGACAAGTTAGACCTAACTCTCTTCTAAGTGTCCAAAAGCGCTCTTTATCTAAAGGTTTAGTAAATATGTCCGCTAATTGGTTCAAGGTGTCAACAAATTCTATAACAACATCATTTTTCGAAACATGATCTCTAATAAAATGATGTCTAATTTCTATGTGTTTAGTTCGAGAGTGTTGAATGGGATTCTTAGTGAGACAAATGGCACTAGTGTTGTCACACCTAAGGGGTATGGTTTCCATTTTAACACCATAGTCTAAGAGTTGTTGCTTCATCCAAAGGACTTGAGCACAACAACTCCCTAAGGATATATACTCCGCTTCGGTAGTAGATAAGGCTACGCTATTTTGTTTCTTAGAGAACCAAGATACGAGCATACTACCTAAGAATTGACATGTACCGGAAGTACTTTTCCTATCTATCTTACATCCCCCATAATCCGCATCCGAAAAAGCATGAAGGCTAAAAGTTGAATCCTTAGGATACCAAAGACCTAAGGTCGGTGTGTCTATTAGGTATCTAAAAATTCTTTTAATGGCAACTAGGTGTGATTCTTTAGGACTAGCTTGAAACCTAGCACACAAGCAAACACTAAACATAATATCCGGTCTACTTGCGGTAAGATAAAGCAAAGAACCTATCATGGATCTATAAAGCTTAGAATCAACACATTTACCTCCTTCATCTTTGTCAAGCTTTATGGAAGAACTCATAGGTGTGGCTTGAGGTTTTGCATTCTCTAAGCCAAACTTCTTGAGCATATCACTTACGTATTTAGCTTGATTTATGAAGGTGCCATCATTCATTTGTTTGATTTGGAGTCCCAAAAAGAATGAGAGCTCCCCCATCATGCTCATCTCGAACTCGCTTTGCATTAGCTTAGAAAAATCCTTACAATAACACTCATTAGTAGAACCAAAAATAATATCATCAACATAAATTTGAACTACTAAGATGTCATTGTTATATCTTTTTATGAAGAGTGTTGTATCCACCTTTCCTTTTTCAAAACCCTTTTCAATTAAGAAAGTTGAAAGTCTCTCATACCAAGCTCTTGGAGCTTGTTTTAAACCATAGAGAGCTTTTGTAAGTTTAAACACATGGTTTGGAAATTTTGAATCTTCAAAACCTGGTGGTTGTTCAACATATACCTCTTCATTTATAAAACCATTTAAAAAGGCACTTTTTACATCCATTTGAAAAAGCTTGAAATCATGATAACATGCAAATGCAAGTAACATTCTAATAGCTTCCATTCTTGCTACGGGTGCATAAGTCTCATCAAAATCAATTCCCTCTTCTTGAGTATAGCCTTGAGCAACAAGCCTAGCCTTGTTTCTCACTATATTACCGTTTTCATCTAATTTATTCCTAAAAACCCATTTTGTACCTATAGTAGATTGATTATTAGGCCTTTCTACTAATGTCCAAACTTTACTTCTCTCAAATTGGTTTAATTCCTCTTGCATGGCCAAAATCCAAAAATCATCTTTTAAAGCTTCTTTAATGTTTTTAGGCTCAATGCATGAAAGAAACGCAACATGATTCATTAATTTGAGAGAGGATCTAGTGGTTACCCCCTTGGATGGATCACCCAAGATTTCACCATCTTTGACATAGTTTAACTCCCTTGGGTAAGATACCTCTTTTTCTTCATGAGTTAAGTCTTTTAAGCCTTCAAGAGGAGGTTCTTGTGAGTCTTCTTCTTTAGTTGGAATCTTATCCTCTTTTGATGTTTGTCCTCCATCAATAGTATCAATGATTCCTACATCATCATCATCACAAGATTCCTTTCTCGAAAGGAGGTTATCATCGAAAACAACATGTATTGACTCTTCAACAACTAGAGTTCTTTTATTAAATACACGGTAGGCTTTAGAGTTTGAAGAATACCCTAAGAAAATGGCTTCATCACTTTTAGCATCAAATTTACCTAAGTTTTCTTTACCATTATTTAAAACAAAACACTTACATCCAAAAGGATGAAAATAGCTAATGTTAGGCTTTTTGGACTTTAAAATCTCATAAGATGTCTTCTTTAAGATTGGCCTAATCATTACTCGATTTATTATATAGCAAGCGATATTTGTAGCTTCTGCCCAAAAATATTTAGGTAAATTATTTTCGCAAAGCATGGTTCTAGCCATTTCTTCTAAAGTTCGATTTTTCCTCTCAACTACCCCATTTTGTTGAGGAGTGCGAGGTGCAGAAAAATTATGGCTAATCCCATTTTCATTTAAAAATTCATCAAAACCCAAATTTTGAAATTCACTTTCATGATCACTTCTAATATGAGAAATTTTAAGTTCAAGATCATTTTGAGTTATTTTAGAAAATGTGATGAATTTTTCTAAAGCCTCATCTTTTGTACTTAAGAATAGAACCCAAGTATATCTAGAATAGTCATCTACAAGCACAAATGCATATGATTTTCCACCCAAGCTCATTGTCCTAATTGGCCCAAAAAGATCCATATGAATCAATTGTAAACATCTACTAGTAGAGACGTCATTTATGGATTTAAAAGAACTCCTATGTTGTTTACCCTTTGAACATGCATCACAAATTTTATCATTTGAAAAATTAAGTTTGGGTAAACCTCTAACTAGATTAAGGGAATTTAATTTTTCTAGAACACTCATGCTTGCATGTCCTAACTTTCTATGCCATAGCCATGAGTCATGTTCATCATGTGCAACTAAACATGCATGGGATGAATGGATGTCATCTAAATGCACCATGTAAATATTGCCTATTCTATGTCCTATGAGCATTGTTTGATTTGTTTTAATGTTTACAATTTTACAACCACTTTTATCAAATAAAACATTAAAACCTTTATCACATAACTGACTAATGCTCAACAAATTATGTTTTAGACCGTTGACATACAAAACATCTTTAATGTAGATAGAAGAGTGATTACCAATAGAGCCTATTCCTTCAATGAGTCCTTTTGAGTTATCACCGAAGGTTACTACTCCACCACTCTTAGGCTTTATTTCCACAAATCTACTTTTGTCACCGGTCATATGTCTTGAGCATCCACTATCAAGGTACCAAGAATTTTTGCTTGAAGCTTTAGCCTTGAAGCAATGCTCCCCCTACAAACAAAGAATTTAGGCCTTGGTTTTTGGTACCCAAATCATCTTGGGTCCATGAGTGTTAGCCTTTAACAATTTGGTTCCCTTGGGAATCCATGAAGCAATAGCATTTAAGTTATTAGAAGTGATAAGTTCTTTAGGAACCCAAACATTTCTAATTTTATGACTTTTAGTTTGCTTATGAAAATTTCTTTGTTTAGGTATAAAATGTTTTCTTTTTGTATATTGGGGTTTAAAATAATTTTCTTTTTCAAAATTCTTTTTCCCAATATCAAAAGATGTTTTAAGATTATCTACTTCCTTTGTGTGATAATCTTGAAAATCGGAAAGAAGTTTTTCAAGTTCAAGATTTTTAGTTTTAAGATCATTTGAAAAATTAACTAAAGATAAAACTTTCTTTTCCAATTCGGAGTTATTTTTTAAAAATGTCTCATTTTGAATTTTTAAATCAGAAATTATTTTCTTGTTTTTCAAAATGGACTCCTTGTATTTTTCTACCAACTCATCATACACTTCTTGAAGTTCATCATAAGCATCTTGAAGTTCTTCAATAGAAAAATCTAAATTGTATGAATTAGAGGTTACCTTAGATTCATCATCGATGGCCATGAGACATAGGTTGGCCACTTCTTCCTCTTCCTCGGAAGACTCATCATCACTCCAAGTTGCAATTTGTGCTTTGAGCTTGTTCTTCCTCCCAAAGCTTTTCTTTTTCAATTGAGGACACTCGGAACGAATGTGACCCGGTTTGTTGCATTCATAGCAAGTAATTGGGTCTATTTCCTCTTCCTTATTTTTACTCTTGAAGTCCCTTCTTCTCATGAATTTTCTTCCACGATTTGACTTCATAAATTGAGTAAATCGTTTGGCCAACATAGCCATTTCCTCTTCTTCATCATCACTAGAATCGTTTTCTAATTGTGAAGCCTTTAATGCGATTCCAACTTTCTTTTTCTCAGCTTCCTTCTTTTCTACTATCTTCTTCTCTTGTTCTCTTCCCTTTCTCATAATCTCATGTGTGAGTAGAGATCCAACAAGAGCATCTAATTTAAGAGTCTTCAAATCTTTGGCTTCAATTATGGCCGTTCTCTTGCTATCCCATGATTCCGGAAGAGAGTATAACAACTTTCTCACTAGCTTGTCTTCGGGAATGATTTCTCCGAAACCCTTTAAACCGTTGACAATGACCGGGAATCGATCAAACATTTGGGAAACACTTTCATCGGGATCCATCTTGAAGTTCTCATAGTTTAGATTGAGTAGTCCAATCTTTGTCTCCTTTACATCGCTAGTCCCTTCATATGTTGTCTCGAGAGTGTCCCAAACCTCCTTGGCATTTTCGATTGAAGACACCTTAGAGTAGATATCCGGACCAAGTGCACAAAATATTACATGAAGAGCTTTGTCGTTCACTTGCATCCTTCTTCTTTCATCATCGGTCATTTCGGCTTTGATTTTTGGAACAAGCCTTTCTCCATCTCTCCTCATGGGAATGTATGGACCTTCTTCAACTACATCCCACACCATAAAATCGGTATATTTAATGAAGAGCCTCATCCTATTCTTCCAATAAAGATAGTTATCCCCATTGAAGAATGGTGGCTTGGTGGTGGATTGAGATTCATAGTTGGAGGTGGATGCCATTGCTCGACTTGTTGTTGATCAAACTTTCAACTTTCCAAGGATCGACTCAAGAGGGTTGTAATCCTTCCAATGAGTGTAGCTCTGATGCCAATTGTTGAGTTGATCAAACAATTGCAAATGGCCAAGAGGGGGGTGAATTGGCAATTAAAATTTTTTGTGAAGAGAATATTGGAAAATAAAATGACACAAGGGGTTATAGTGGTTCAAGTTCAACAACCGAACTCTACATCCACTACCTTAGCTCCCACTAAGGATTTTCCAAAACAATTCACTACTTGAATTCGTCCCCTTTTCTTGGATGAGGAGGAAACCTTACAATCTCGATTAAGCTTTTCAACCCCAAGCTTAATCCACTCAAATACAAAGAAGATTTTTGGTAAACTCAAGTATTTCCTCTCAAAGGATGATTGTCTACCCACTTACAATTACAGCAACCCAAAAACTCTCAATAATATGACAAAATGAATACAAAGAGTTGGGCACAAGAATATAGCTTTGAATAGCTCTAGGATTTGGATTTTTGCTTTGATGATGCTTGAATGTGTATTGTTGATCTTCCTGGTGAAATGAAGCTTGTATTTATACCCTTGAATCAGTTTCTAGCCGTTTGGATCTTTTGACTTATTGAAGGAGCCGTTTGGAACATTTTTCCAGCTATTAAGGCAGCTCCCTAGCACCGCGTATCGATACACGACAAGGGTGTATCGATACGCTAGTTTAAATTCAAACTAGCCGTTGTGCGTAAAAACAGGGCGTATCGATACACTAGGCGTATCGATACGGTCCAAACTCTCTGTCAAGTTTGTTGCATCAAAGCGTATCGATACAGGGGTCGTATCGATACGGTCCAAACTCTCTGTTAAAACCATTTAATTTGTTGCATCAAAGAGTATCGATACTGTGACCAAGAGTATCGATACGTCATAACGGTCAAAACAAATTTTCAAATAATTATGCTTGGCGTATCGATACGGTTATTAAGCGTATCGGTACGGTTGCCCAGATGAACACTGTATCGATACGTATGGAAGGTGTATCGATACGCTATGTTCATTCAGAATTACAGTGAGTTTCAAGTGTATCGATACGGTGAGTGTATCGATACGCAGGGCCATTTTTGCATAATTTGGCTTTGAAAAACATGAAAAAGGTTTGAGAAACTTAATGTTTTGAGATCCAATCTTCAAACAAGATTTTATACAAAACATTATGTTAATATTTGAACCTTTAAAGAGTTCTTAAAAATTTATTTATTTTGCAATTTGGTCCTTAAATTTTTATGTTATATCAAAATCAATTTTAGTTTTACAATGATTGCCATTTCTTTTTAGACTGCTCCGTTGACTTCTTGACATGACTGTCCTCCATTCTTCATCATTCTAACTCCGTTGCGATTGACCAAACGACGATTTCCTTGCGGCGGCGACGTTGGAGCTGTAGCCTCTTTCTCCATACTCCATCTCTTAGTAAAACATTTGTTTTGGCACGACTACTTAAGATTTGGATCATTTCTTAATTTTTAGAATTGATTTTGGATGAGTTCAACATGCTTTGGAGATCAAATTGGAACCTTGTGATAAGTACCATTATGCAAGTTTTGAAAATTTTGAGGCATTGATGAATAAATGTTTAATTTTGAGTATCAATGCTAAAATTTAATTATGGAATGCTAAATTTTAAGTTAGAATGTTGATTTGAGGATCAGAGTGTAAATTTGACAAGTTGGATAGTCCAATTCGAAAGTTCTTGAGATTTAAGGACTTAAATGTAAGTTTGCAAATGTGAAGGCACTAGTTGAGTATGAAATTACAATGCTGGAAACTCGGCGACATAAATTTGAAATATAACTTTTCAGTTGCAACCATAATGATTAACAGAATAAATAACATTTTAAGTTGAGTCATAACAATTTAGGTTTAAACCTCAAATGTTAAAAAATCATAACAATTAAAAAAAGGAGGAGAACAACAACTAAAATTTTCTTTTTACTATAATCTGATCAAATCTTAAAAAAAAATTATCCTTTAAACCTTAAATCCTAAAATTTAGAAACCCTAATTATATATATATATATATATATATATATTTCAGTTTAGTTAAAAAAAATATTTTTAACCTGAAATGAACCCCAGTCTCTTTTTAATTTTTATAATCTACTCCCATATTTTAAATATATTTTTATTTAGTTCAGCCCAAAAAATATTTATTTAAACTTAATTTATTTCTAATTTTTATGAATTAATTCAATATTTTTAATATACTCATATTTTGTTCAATTTAGTCCTCAGAATCTTTATTTAACCCACCATTAACCCCTACTATATAATTTTTATAATTTACTTTAATATTTTAAATATAATTATATTTTTGTTCTATTTAGTCTTAAAATCCTTATTTAACCCGAATTTGACCCTTATTTGACTAAATTGAACAAAAATATAATTATATTTAAAATATTGGAATAACTTATAAAAATTATAAAGAAATATGGGTCAATTTCGGGTCAAACATAGATTTTAGGACTAAATTGAAAAAAAAAATTATATTTAAAACATTGGAGTAAATTATAAAAATTATAAAGTAGTAGGGGTCAATTGTAGGTTAAATAAAGATCTTAAGAGCTAAATTGAACAAAAATATCATCATATTAAAAATATTAGAATAATTCATAAAAATTAGATAAAATCGAAGTTAATTTTAGATTATATAAAGATTTTTAGACTCACCATACAATGACGTTGGAAATATTTTATTTCCATAAATCCCTTAATTTTAAAGGTTAAAGTTTTAATTTATGTTACATAATTTAAGCCTTTAGGTTTACTTGCTTAGACTTTATGAATTATAATTTAAATTTAATTTCTAGAGTGCATCATATATTTCCCTTTTTTTTTTATCTATTTAATGTTTCCTGTCTTCTGCATCCCGAATGCCCAAACCTAAATCCCCAATTGCCTAACTTCCCTTTGCACGCAGCCGCCTCGTCCCACTCGACAGACAACAATATATAAAACTCAATCCTGAAATTAAATTCCTTACTTATAAAAGTTAGGGTTTCTACCCAAACAATTGGGGTTTCTTCCTGTCTCTGTTTTTCTTCTGTTTAAGTATTACAGGTACTTCCGAGAATTTTAATTCGAATTTCAGTACTTATTTTGGTATCATTAGATGAATTTGATGCAAGCTTTTGTGTACTTGGCATCCATGCTACAGGCTGACTATTGGAAAAGAGAAAGCCATACCGCTGGGCTTTTGCAAAATCAAAGATTACTTGGTTAATGGCGGAGAATAGGAAACGTCCCAAACCTTTCCGATTTCCAGAATTCAAGGTCAGTACTGTGCGAAATTTCCCCTCTTTTTTTTACAGCTTCACCTGCTATTGTTGCTTTCTTTCTTTAGTGAACAATTAGGAAACAATCTATGCTATTGTGATTCTTCCCTTTTTCAGAAATATCGTCTTTTGTCACCCAATTAAGTCTGATATATAAGAAAACTTCATCTACTTAATAATGTACTCCTCTTGCTATGCTTTTGAATTTGAATCTAATTGATTGATTCAGTATTGAGTACGACGATTATATTAATACAATTCTGTTCTACAGACTACGGTTTAGTATATATTTGTTTTCTATCAATAATAGCATTACATTTTATTTAATTTGAGTGGGATTCAAGTATGTTGTAAAACTAGTATTGCGTACTTGCATTTTTGTTACCTAGTTACCCTGTGTTTATCTGTTTTCCCGAATACATAATGAAATGTATGAATAATCAGGGCTGTGAAAGGATGGCATTGGAAGATAAGATTACTACATTGCCGGATGATATCCTTTTAACCATTTTATCACTGTTGACATTCAAGGAAGCTGTTGCCACCAGCATCCTTTCTCGAAGATGGCGATATTTATGGACATCCCTCCCTAGCCTCCATTTTAGATATGAATATGTTGTGCAAAAGGACAGCAGAGACAATAGTTTGCAGCATTACCATAAAGTGCATGGAGTTTACGAGGATAGATGTATACAAATGGTCAACCAAGTGCTAAGGGGTCGTAAGGGTCAAGAGCTGCAAGAGTTTGGCATCCATTACCCATTACTAGAACGTTCTACATGTCATATTGATCTTTGGGTTGCCTTTGCAATTGCCATTGGGGTTTCTAAGCTTGAATTAAACTTCTCACCTTATCCATACTTAATTCCTATATGTTTTGACAAGAATTACTCAATCCCACTTGACCTCTTCGATAAAACAAAAGGGATGGAGCCCTTTTTAGTGCAATTGGAGCATGTTTTCTCCATTCCTACATCCTATCTGAAAGTTCAAGATCGTTTCAAGTCTCTTAGAGAGCTCATCTTGAAATTTGTAGATCTTACAGATGAACACTTTGAAACCATTTTATCTAATTGTACATCTCTTGAGTGCCTACATTTGAATCATAGTAGTAGGCTGGTCAATGTGAAGCATACTGCTCCTCACATGAAGTTGAGTTGCTTGGAGATATACCATTGTTCTAAATTGGAGAATGTTGAAATATTTGCTCCAAACCTCGTTTCCTTCAAGTATCGAGGGTCCAAGATACATATCTTTGTTAAGGATGCTAACCAGCTCGTTAATCTTTGCATGTCTTCCTATTGGGAAGGGGAGCTTGAATATCCACGTGAGAATTCTTTGGGTTTACCCTATATGCAAAGGAAAGATTTTGTTTTTGGTCAATTTGCTGATTACCTTTCTCGGTTGGAGTATTTGATGATCGATGTTGCTTCTTTTGAGGTGAGTGGAAGCATCTCCCAAAGCATTTCCATTTTCTTCTCTGAAGCTCTTGCTTTATTATTGCTTGGTTTGGTTTTTACAGGGAAAACAAGGATTCAACAAGGTCCCTTTATTTTCTAATTTAAAACATGTGTCTTTGACATGTTTGAATTCTTCCCATGGGCCCAGTGGGATGCTACACTGCTATCATACGGTTGCCGGCTTTGTCAAGGCTTCACCATTCTTGCATCGACTCGAGTTACATGTATGTTTTCGTGGTTGTTTTGCTGTTTCAGACACACATCTTTATTTAATCTGAATAACCTAGATTAAAATCATAGTAGCTATTTTATGGCATCGTACTGGATGTAACCACTGACCAGATATTAGATACACCATCCGTTTTTTGCAGTTTCATTTAGCTCCTATCAAAAATCCAGAATTGAGAAGAATTGCTATATCTCCGCACAGATATCTAAAGGAGGTTTTGGTTTCAGGGTTTTTTGGCAATGAGCTTGCTAAGGACATTGTATTGTCTATATTTGACTTTGCGACTGAACTCGAAAAGATTGAGATAACAACTCTTTGTTTAGGTGACCTTTCCAAGCGGCCCTTTAAAAATCCGAATGCTGATATCGAAGTTGTTAGGAGAAGTATAGGGCAGCTGCATCAAAGATTGCCTGCAAATGCCCAACTTCACTTTCTTGGTGACCATTTCTGATTGATTTATGTTCCCTTTTATTTGCATATTTCAGGCTTGATTTTCACTTGTTGATGACAGCTACTATTACTAATAGCATTAGCCTAGTACTGTACTATAACGATATGTTTGGTTGGCTTCGAACTGGTGTGTTGTTTTGTTTATCATTGAATTAGAGATAGTATTTATATAACACCTCAGTTTTTTTCCTAAATTAATTTTTTCAATCATACCCTCGTAATATTTTTTACTTATTTACATCGCAGTAAATATGTTAATTATTTTTCACGTATTTATACTATTGTAAATACGTTCTCTATTTTTCACGTATTTATATCGTTGTAAATACGTTAATTATTTTTCCCATATTTACATCATTGTAAATACATTAGCTATCTTGTTACCAATTTTTTTTCATGTTTGCCAAACCAGCATGGATACCACATAAAGGTGATATTGATGCCCCTTGTGAAATTTTGTAGTAAAAAATGTATATATCTTTTTTTTCTCCATCATAACAACTCAGCATATGAGTTTAGTAATTATAAACTTGCAAATAATTCTCGAATAAAGGCGATATTATCCTTTAATAAATAAATAACTATCAATAAAATAACACAATTGGAGCAAACTACAAAAGATATAGAATGCCAAATATAATTAATTAACAACCACAACAATCCTACGGTGCTGATACAGATTTAACATGGCACGTCACATTTTCTTTACATATTGACCGTTATAAAAACGTATTCAAAGTTTAGTGACTCTATTATAATTTTTAAAAGTTTAATGATCAAAATGAAAAAATATTAAAAGTTTGGGGACCATTTATATAGTATTTATTTTATAGGGAAATCTACATGGATCACCCAACTATCACGTTTTTCTTGTTTTGGTCACCTAACTAATTTTTTCTTCAAAATATTCATCCCTCCTGTTAAATACATTTTTCCTTCTTTGGTCTCTATAGATACTAATGTGGTGGTGACATCAACAAAAATAAATAAATTAGATTAAAGAGATAGGATGAGAATTGAACTTGTGCCCTCAAGGTAACATGCAAGTGCTTTAAATGCTAGGCTAAACTATATAGTTAAATTTTACTACAAACTAATTTTAAATCCTAAAAACTATAGGCTAGGAGTTAAACCCGTATCCCCAGGAATGTGATGAGGGTGCATAAACTATTAAGCTAAAGCGTTTATACTAACAAAATTTACCACAAATCCTTTTTAAAATTGGACAAAGAACCCAGAAAATGAAAATAAAATTATACATGATGAAATATCAATACAACTTGATTTTAAATTATAAAATCAAGCTAAAATAAACATATATTTCGAATAGTATTTAAAAAATTTTATTTATTTTTATTTTATTTCAAAATTAACATTTATTATTTTTTAAAAGCAAAAATATATGTTAAACAATTTGCCTCAGTAGTTAAGGGAACTGTTGTTGTTCCTAGAGGTCATGGTAAGTTGACATGGTAACAATTAAGTTGACATGGTATGTTTTAAAATTTACTAAAAAGTATCGAAAATATTAAGTTTAGGTTGCAACCTAAATGTTACCAAAACATATAACATTTTAAGTTAACATGGTATGTTTCAAATTTTACTAACAAATATCAAAACTTACCATAGAATGTGTCATTTTCGGTTGCAACCTGAAATTTTACCATTATATATAACATTTTAGGTTGCAACCTAAAATTTAAAAACTTAGATAATATTTCTGGTTGCAATTTAAAATATTAGACAAAATCATAATAATTTAGGTTGCAATCTAAAATATTATCAGTTTAGGTTGCAACTTAAATGTTACCAAAACATATAACATTTTAAGTTGACATGGTAAGTTTCAAAATATACTAATAAGAATCGAAACTTACCAAAGTATGTGACATTTTCAGTTGCAACTTGAAATTTTATTGTTATTTATATAACATTTTAGGTTGCAACCTAAAATATTAGACAATATCAATTTAGGTTGCAACCTAAAATATTAGACAATATTAATTTAGGTTGCAATCTAAAATATACTCAGTTTAGGTTGTAACTTAAATGTTACCAAAACATATAACATTTTAAGTTGACATGATAAGTTTTAAAATTTACTAACAAGTATCGACACTTACCATAGTATGTGACATTTTCGGTTGCAATCTAAAATTTTATCATTATATATAACATTTTAGGTTGCAACCTAAAATTTAAAAACTTAGATAACATTTCTGGTTGCAACCTAAAATATTAGACAAAATCATAATAATTTAGGCTGCAATCTAAAATATACTCAGTTTAGGTTGCAACCTAAATGTTACCAAAACATATAACATTTTAAGTTTCAAATTTTACTAACAAGTATAGAAACTTATCATAGTATGTGACATTTTCGGTTGCAACTTGAAATTTTATCGTTATATATAACATTTTAGGTTGCAACTTAAAATTTAGAAACTTAGATGAAATTTTTAGTTGCAACTTAAAATATTAGATAAAATTATATAATTTAGGTTATAATCTAAAATATTATCAGTTTAGGTTGCAACCTAAATATTACCAAAACATATAACATATTAAGTTGATATAGTAACTGTGGATAAATCAACTCGAATAAAATGTTAAAAGGTTGTGTAAGAAAACATTATATAACATGAATCATTAACGTTTGAAATTCAATATACCAAACTAAGGCGCTTGTAGATTCTGAAATTTCCACTAGTGTATAAGAGATAAATTCATAGTAATAATGAGTGATTACTTCTTACACCAGTGGTGGAAATAAAAAGTTTATGCAAGATCTTTAGTTTTATGATTTTGAGATTCATTTTAAGTTTATGGTTTAGGAGTTTGAGTTTAGTTTTATAACTTAAGGATGTATTGATTAGAATTTAGGATTTATAGGTTAAAATCTAAATTTCTAACATATTACTTTAAAACATAAAACCTTTATCTTTTAACTATGAACTTAAATTCTAATCACAATCCTTAAATTCTAAATTCAAATATAAATCTCTAAACCCTAAATTAAATCTCCAAACTTTAAACCTAAGCCGCTTGTGATTTTTTTTTGTTTCTACCGCTAGTATATTGAATATAAATCCAATATAAGCCCTAGATTCAACCTTAAACTTTAAATTATTACCCCATATAATCTAAACACAAACCCTAAATCCTAAATTCTAAATCTAATAAATTTGTGTATCAAAATCCTTTTCCAGATCACTTAATCGTTTACACTTCTTCTTGTTTTTTTTCCTTTTAAATTTTCATATAATTTTATTCTTTTTATCAGTTTTCAACGTTCTATGTAAGGTTTGAAATTGGGTTAAGGGTATTTTCATCATTGAATATTTAATAAAAAATAAATTAAATTCCATAAAAATTAGCAATTGAGTTATTGTGAACAAGGAACACAATCATTTCTAAAGCACCAAATCTTTTTTGATTTCAACATTTTGTTTATGTTTTGATTTCTGTTTCACCTGGTTTCAATCCGGCTTCCTTATGATTTCAACAATGGATCAAATGCAGGTAGAATCTGAAGGAAGCCGGATTGAAACCAGGTGAAACAGAAATCAAAACAGAAACAAAATGTTGAAATCAAAAAAGATTTGGTGCTTTAGAAATGAAGAAGTCTAACCGAAAAACGAAGAACAGTGAGTGGGAATTGGAGAAGAAAAAAGGAAAATGAAACAATAAATGGAAAAGGAAAAACAAAAGGGAGCCGAAAATAGAAAAGAACAAGAAAAAAATGGAAAGGGTGTGCGATATAAGGAATCCTGGGATATCTAAACTATTAGTCCCCAAATTCTTTTAAGTTCTTCTTGCCTAAAGAAAACCTTATACTAAACACCACCATTTGATAGTAGGTAGGGTGTTTTAACACGGTATTAGTCCCCAAATTCTTTTAAGTTCTTCTTGCCTAAAGAAAACCTTATACTAAACACATGTGAAATAACACCACATAACATTCCCTATCAAATGTAGCTCACAAGGCTTACACATGGACAACCTAACATAGAGTCATCAACCTCATTTGCAGTTAGGCAAAAAGAACAATAAAACATAAGTTTAAGACCACAGGTGCGTAAATGGTATATACTATATAGCATGTTCAACAGTGCAGACAATGGCTCCAATAAAATAGAAACAAAAGAAGACTCAAACACACAAGAAAATCCAAAAATTTAGCCCTAGTCATCAAGATCCTGAATCCCAATGTATAATTACACATGCAACTAGAAAGATACTAATAAAGAACATGTTCTACCGAAAACACGAGTAAAAACTAAAAAGATGGAAAAAGACAAAGTCCAACTGAATGTTACCTTTGCAAAATGTCCAACCCTGAGTAACAGTAATTTTATCAAACTCTTCAATGGCAATGTAGACCAATTTCCCTGCAAGAAAGATTAATCCTTTTTCTATCAGGGAAAACAAAAAAAAAATCTTACCAACTAAAAAAATCTAAGAACTCTTTTTTTCAATTGCATCCCTTGAACCTTTGCAAGCAACCAATAAAATTCATATTTAAACACAAAAAAAACATATTATAGTGAATCATTAAGATTACCCATCATCAAATAACAGCCTAAGGGAATTTATAAAGATGGACACTTACAATTTTTACTTTTATTTCATATTTATTTTTTTAATATTTGCAAGGGGATGGCGATTAATTCTACCTTAAGTTTTATGGAACCAACACCAAAATAGCTTATTCAAACTCAGAATACTATATCCGGATTTTCATTATTTCTACCGGTTCAGCAAAAAATATAATAGTCCCGTTATACAATTATTGTGGAATCTATTTTTCAATGATTTGAAATTAGTCAAGATAGACAATTCAAAGAAACAAAAAACAGAAGGCAAACATAATAAAAAAGGGAACCATGCTTTATTGGCTGCACTTGTTAAATATTAAAATGATTGAAATGATAATACGTATATAGAAAAAGTCAGAAATTTACCAAAAAATTGAGGTGTTAGATTGAAAACAAAAGATTTCACACTTTCATTTTTAGCAAGCAAAATAAAAAATAAAAAACATAAAACTAAAACTTAAATAAACAACGTGCCTTGACATAAGATTTTGGTGAGATTGACCAAGAGTCAACGTATTATTTAACTACTAAACATATTGATAAAATTGGGGCTTATTACTTTGATCCCAAAACTTTAAAAAATTACAAAAAGACTCTAAACTACGTGTTTTGAATTTATTTCTGTTCATAGCCGAAAACAATTAAAGAAACAAAATAAAGAAAACAAAGGGAACAAAATAAAGAAAACAAAGGGTTATTTTTTCGATGAAATTATTGATGATTTTTGAATGGGTAAATTACTTAAGACTAGAATTAAGTTAAATGTCGTAATAGTAGTTATTTTAATAAAATGAGTTCTTAACAAAACCCAAAAACTCGAGGAATGGCTTGTTTTGATTCGGGGATGGCTTATTTCAACCGTAGAATATCTAATTTCAACCTGAGAATAGCTTCTTCCAAAATCATAGATGGCTTATTTTATTTGGAGGGGTGGCTTATTTCAACTGGAAAAGGATTAATCTTCCCCAATGATTGCTTTTACAATCTCAAGGATAACTTAATTTTGTTGAAAGATGGCTTGTTCTGAATTATGGATTGTATATTCTAGCAAGGAATGGCTTATTCGGACTTGGGGATGATTCATTCTAGCTCAAAGTTCATGGAATCGGTTCAGAATAGCTTATTCTGACTCAGATTATCAGATCCAAATTTTCATTATTTCTACCGGTTCAGCAAAAAATATAACAAATCATAAACCTGACCCATTATACAAATAACACGGAATCTGTTTTTCAATGATTTGAAATTTGAAATTAGTCAAGATAGAAATTTCAAGGAGGCAAAACACAAAAGGCAAACATAATAGAAAAGGCAAATTGGATATACATATATAGAAAGGGTAAGAGATTTACCAGAAAGTAGAGGTGTTAGATTGAAAACAAATGATTTGACACCTTGATCTTTACCAAGCAAAATTAGAAGCTCCTATTTCTTTATATTGCCAAAACTTTCTCCCTGCTAAACAAAACCAAGTATTTAATTAGCAATCACTCTTTTTATTTTAAAAATAAATAGATTTAGACAATCAATGAGAAAAAATATATGAAAAAAACAAACAAATAAAACTTCTCGGCCCGAACAAGCTATAGCAAAAAAACATTAGCACTTTTTTTCTTTAAAAATATCAGCTTCCAAATAGACACTCAAAGATAATAAACACAGTAAAATCTTTCTAAACAAATAAAACTTCTCGGCCCGAACAAGCTATAGCAAAAAAACATTAGCACTTTTTTTCTTTAAAAAATATCAGCTTCCAAATAGACACTCAAAGATAATAAACACAGTAAAATCTTTCTAATCAAAATACATAACTTCTTCAACTCAGACAGTGCACAAAATACTAAATTACCCGATTCATGTCAATAGTTTGGACAACTTCCCCCCATGTGAAAATTATAGCATTCTCTTGTTTTTCATGTTTCCCTTCCCAAGCTTTGGATCACCAGAAAGTTTAATTCAACAAATCTCTAGTAAACTCTAGTAAAAAATGCAAAACAAATCTCTTCCAAAAAATTTATATAATTAACAAAAATAAATATAACATACTATACAAGCAAAAGCAATAAAAAGCTATGGCAATAAACTGGCAGTAGTAGTTAATAATTCAACATCCAATTCTCAAAAAATACAGCTCATCCACTTAAAACATGAAACCCACATAATACAGTGTACAGCAAGGACGTCAACAACGAAACAGGGCTGCTGTTTTGGTGTTCTAATCGGAAACAGATTAAGAAAATCAATAAGACAAATATAAAAAATCAACAAATTTTCAAACATTGATGGGGAATAATGCATTCCATGAAAGATTATATATTAATTTTGAAAACACCAGTTAGAAATTCAAATACACAAGTTTGAACAATAGAATTCTGAGAAAGGCATGTTCTGCCCAATGAAATCGCTGTGAACAATGCAAATCGATGTTTAAAAACCCTAAACGGCTAAACCTTGATGCACCAAAATCTAATCAACTTTCAACTATCACGATTCCTAACAACCCATTAATGAAAGGAATCAAAAAGGAAAAGTTTGGTTAGAGACAAAGATCTTTCGAAAAAGATGAGGAAAAGTTTGGTTAGAGACAAAGATCTAATCAACAACGCAAATCGATTTCCACCATTTATGTTACTGAGAGACAAAGATGAGGAAATCAAAAAGGAAAAGTTCAAGAATCAGAAGAGATCTTTCGAAAATGGGGACGAAAAAACAGTGAAAAAGAACGAAAACGGGGAGAAAAAAAAGATTTTTCGAAAGAAAGAAGGGAGGAAAACGAAATGAATCTTACCTGTTCTTGAGAAGGAGGACCGTCGTGGTTTGGTGGAGCAAGAAAGAGCCCTCCGTGACCGAAAGTAACTTCTGTGAAGCTTTGTTTATTTGGAAGTTTGGTTAGAGACAAAGACCTAATCAACAACGCAAATCGATTTCCACCATTTATGTTACTGAGAGACAAAGATGAGGAAATCAAAAAGGAAAAGTTCAAGAATCAGAAGAGATCTTTCGAAAATGGGGACGAAAAAACAGTGAAAAAGAACGAAAACGGGGAGAAAAAAAGATTTTTCGAAAGAAAGAAGGGAGGAAAACGAAATGAATCTTACCTGTTCTTGAGAAGGAGGACGGACCGTCGTGGTTTGGTGGAGCAAAAAAGAGCCCTCCGTGACCGAAAGTAACTTCTGTGAAGCTTTGTTTATTTGGAAGTTTGGTTAGAGACAAAGATCTAATCAACAATGCAAATCGATTTCCACCATTTATGTTGCTGAGAGACAAAGATGAGGAAATCAAAAAGGAAAAGTTCAAGAATCAGAAGAGATCTTTCGAAAATGGGGACGAAAAAACAGTGAAAAAGAACGAAAACGGGAAGAAAAAAAAAGATTTTTCGAAAGAAAGAAGGGAGGAAAACGAAATGAATCTTACCTGTTCTTGAGAAGGAGGACCGTCGTGGTTTGGTTAGAGCCTTAGATTTGAGTGGAGGGCGTTTGTTGGTCGAGAAGATCCACGTCGGGGTCGTGCAGAAGCGGTGGTCATGTGGGCCACTGGTCTTCTGGTTTTTCTTGGGAGGAAGAGAGACAAACGGGTGGGAGGATTTGAGAGAGATGGTTGAGCTGCTAAGTGAAGAAGAAATAGGGATTAGGGTTTTCACAAAGTTATAACTGAAACAACGCTGTAAATTGAATCTGTTGAATCTGTTGAAGAAATATGTTGACGCTGAAAATAGAGATGGTTGAGATGGTTGAATCTGTTGTAATTTCAGAATTTGTATTTTCATTGTGTCTGTATTTTGATATGTTGAAGGAGTTGAAGTGTGGGAAAGAGGAAATCAAAGAGCAAAGCCTCCTCTTAAGAAGGTAATGAATAAGCTTGACATCGTTTTCAGTTGTCCATTTTGTAACCATAGAATAAATGTTGAGTGTCGGATGTAAGTATAAACTCCTGTTATTTATTTTATGAAAAAATTTCTTTACTTTAATCTAATAACTCAGATAATTTTGATGGTTAAACCTAATTTTTCTCGTCTTTGATGAATAGAAAAATGTTATCTTGTGTCGTAAGAATTTATATAAAATGACATGGTTTGTGATTGTTGGGCACTAAGTATTGGCGTTTATCTATTTAAGTGATATGAAGAATTTGATTGGTGAAGCCTCTTGCAAGATATGTCAAGAAAGTTTCAGCTCTGTCATAACATGTATTATGATATTGTTTAACTTTAGCTGGTAAAGAAATTAAATTTGTTTTTCCAGTCTTGATGAAAATGAGGTCGGGAACCTTTGTTAACGCATCCATGTTTCCTTTTGTTTTTGTATGTGCAGCTTTGACATAACCTATAGACATGTAAGTTCCAATCAATATGGTGTTTGATGTTTACTTTTTGTTTCTCGTGTGATCTCTCTTGTATATTTATTTTTATTGCCACAATTTCAGATACAGTGAATGGATCGATGAATGTGAACGAGTTAACAACTATGAAAAAGAAGAGGAAGAGGATGAGGATGTGGATCAAGATGATAATTATGTGCTCAAAAACGAATTTCAACAGCTGAATAGGATGATGATTAGTAGTAGTCATCAAGGTTTTAGAACTTTGCTAAGCGTGTAATTATGTTTGTTTTCTGCGGGGAATAGTTGTTGTGCAAGTATACATATCTAACAACATCGTATGATATGATTAGCCTAACTGATCTATTATATGCCAAGCAAGAACTTTGTGATAGGGCTATCAGATACTATTTCGTGTTGTACAAGTTTATGTTGATGTAATGCATTTATGTGATGTTATTATTATGATGATGTTTTAGAGATGCTATTATGAATGATGTTATTCACAGGTGTAAAAATGTATTGATGATAAATTTTTGAGATGTTTGTATTTTAGACTTATCTTGATTTACTTCTTTGCTTTATGAATGTAGTTGGATAATTGATTTATGCCTTTGTTTTCTTGATGAATTCGTGCATAATTATATTTCTCTCATTTTCAGTATAACAAAAAATAACTGAACAACTTGAGATAATTGAAGAAATATTTTGTCGTCAAAATATTTAACAACAAATTAAATGTCTTTCACAATTAAATTGCAAAACATATATTTTTCGAACTAGTATGAAAAATGCCTCAAAATTAGATTAAGGCATGAGGTTTTGAAATCCCATTAGTGGTTTCGAAACAAGTATGACAAAATGGCTCAAAAACCACATTAACGCGCGAGGTTTCGAAACCCCCCTTCTTAGTTTCGAAACCAGTATGAAAGAATGCCTCAAAATCATATTTAGGCAGGTGGTTTCGAAACCACCATTGTGGTTTCGGAACCACTTACGCAATATGCCATTAAGTCCATGTCTACTCAAAAGGTTTCGAAACTAACAATTACGGTTTTGAAACCACCCCTACAACACTTGTAGTAGAAAAGATTTTCGGGTCGGAAGTTGTGTATATACTTTTTGGTAGTAATTTGTGTACATACTGTTTTTCTTACAAAACTTATGAAAAACATGGTACATTTCGTAGTAGAATGTGTACATATACGTTAAACTATGGGTTTCGAAACCGGTACATTTTGTACTAGAAAAGGTATATACCGTTTTCTCTTACAAAGTTGTAATAATTTGTGCATATTTTGTACTAATTTGTGTATATGCACATTTTTAATATTTTGAGTATATACACATCTTGTTACCAATTTTTTCATTTATGCCAAACCAGCATGGATACCACATAAAGGTGGTATTGATGTCCCCTTGGTGAAATTTCGTAGTAAAAAGTATAAACCTTTTTCTTTTACAAAGTTGTAACAATTTGTGCATATTTTGTACTAATTTATGTATATGCACATTTTGTAATATTTTGAGTATATACATCTTGTTACCAATTTTTTCATGTCTGCCAAATCAGCATAGATACCACATAAAGGTGGTATAGATGCCCCATTGGTGAAATTTCGTAGTAAAAAAGGTATATACCTTTTTCTCTTACAAAGTTGTACCAATTTGTGCATATTTTGTACTAATTTGTGTATATGCACATTTTGTAATATTTTGAGTATATACACATCTTGTTACCAATTTTTTCATGTCTGCCAAATCAGCATGGATACCACATAAATGTGGTATCGATGCCCCATTGGTGAAATTTCGTAGTAAAAAGGTATATACCTTTTTCTCTTACAAAGTTGTAACAATTTGTGCATATTTTGTACTAATTTGTGTATATGCACATTTTGTAATATTTTGAGTATATACACATCTTGTTACCAATTTTTCCATGTCTGCCAAACTAGCATGGACACCACATAAAGGTGGTATTGATGCCCCTTGGTGAAATTTCGTAGTAAAAAAGGTATATACATTTTTCTCTTACAAAATTGTAACAATTTGTACATATTTTGTACTAATTTGTGTATATGCGTGTTTTGTAATATTTTGAGTATACATATCTTGTTACCAATTTTTTCATGGCTGCCAAACCAGCATGAATACCACATAAAGGTGGTATTGATGCCCCATTGGTAAAATTTCGTAGTAAAAAGGTATATACTGTTTTCTCTTACAAAGTTGTAACAATTTGTGTACATTTTGTACTAATTTGTGTATATGCACATTGTGTAATATTTTGTGTACATACACCTTTTGTATAACAAATGTACCATTTTGTATTTGTGTATATACATAAATCCTTATAATACTTGTACCAAAGTATATTTTGTAAGTAAATTGTGTATGTACACAACTTCTTACAACAAGATCCATTCTCACCCTAACAAAATTAAACATACGCCCCATTTCTGCTCAACCAGCACTGAAACCCCATATAGGTGGTTTCGATGCCACATAAAGGACTTTAACTTTTGCCCATTCTGCCAAATAAGCACCGAAACCACATATATGTGGTTTCGATGCCCCTTATAAAACTTGTACGAAAGTATATTTTTTGGTAACAAAATGTGTATGAACACATTTCCTTACAAGTATATTAGCCATTTTGAAACTTGGAGAAATTGTGTAATAAAAGAGGTATATACCATTTTCTCTTACAAAGTTGTACAATTTTGTGTATATTTGCTACTAATAAGTGTATATACACAAATCCTAATAAAACTTGTACCAAAGTATGCTTTTGGGTAAGAAATTGTGTATGTACACATTTCCTTACAAGTACAAGAGTCATTTTGAACCTTCGTGAAACCGTGTAATAAAATGGTATATACCCTTTACTCTTATAAAGTTGAACCAATTTTTGTAAATTTTATACTAATTTCTGTATATACACAAAATCTTATAGAACTTGTACCAAAGTATGATTTTCGGTAAGAATTGTGTATGTACATATTTCCTTACAAGTACAAGAGCCATTTTGAACCTTCGTGAAACTGTGTAATAAAAAAGGTATATACTGTTTTCTCTTACAAATTTGTACCAATTTGTGTACATTTGTTTCTAATATGTGTAATACACAAATCCTTATAAAACTTGTACCAAAGTATGCTTTTGGGTAAGAAAATGTGTATGTACACATTTTCTTACAAATACAAGAGCCATTTTGAACATTCGTGAAATTCTGTAATAAAAAAGATATATAATGTTTTCTCTTACAAATTTGTACTAATTTGTGTACATTTGCTACTAATATGTGTATATACACAAATCCTTATAAAACTTGTACCAAAGTATGCTTTTGGGTAAGAAATTGTGTATGTACACATTTCCTTACAAGTATAAGAGTCATTTTGAACCTTCGTCAAACTGTGTAATAAAAAAGGTATATATCATTTTCTCTTATAAATTTGTACCAATTTGTGTACATTTGCTACTAATATGTGTATAAGAGCCATTTTGAACCTTCGTGAAACTGTGTAATAAAAAAGGTATATATCATTTTCTGTATACACATCACAATTAGATAAAATGGCATAGTTGCTACTGATTTTGGTAACTTTTGCAGGTATCTGCTGAGGCAGGCTCAGGGCAGCAAAGGAGCAGAGGTGGATCACATAACTGGAGTCGAGAAGCAAATGCTGCCGTGGCTACTGCCGTGGCAGCCATGAAGACAGAATGGTGAGGTGGAAAAGTGAAGTGGAGCTCGATAGATAGAGGATTTCAAGCCGGTATATCATGGACCACTCCTATATTTTTCCGAGCCCTGAGGCAAAATGAAGGCCAAGCCCAAAGTCCAAGGAAGAAACCCAAGGCAAGAAAAGAGGACGAATTAAAGGCATTTACTTAGAAGATTTAATCTTTAATAGAGTTGTACTTTAGTTTAAACTTGTATTCTTGTCATATTAGAAAACTTGGACCCAAAGCCTATATAAAGGCATGTAATTCGACCTAGGGAAGGATATCTCATTCCTAGCCGTCTTCCCCAAAACCCTTGTCGTTTTCCTCTCTTCATCATGTTCTAAAACCCCCTAGGACTAAGGGTTGATTCTGTAAATTAGTTGCAAGGATTGTATTGTTTTAGGAATTTTTTTTTCATAAAATAAAAACTTCAAGTTTATTTATTCTGGTTTTTCATATCTCGCAAGAATATTGAGAGAGCATTGTGAGGTTATCCATTTGTTTGATATCGGGAGAGTCAAGCATACGAACGTAATAAATACGCGTTCTCTAGTTTATGGTTAAACCATCTCGGCTTAGGGATAAGTACGAGGTTAAGTGGTAAGGATGAATTCAACAACATTGGTGTTCACCCTTCGATTCATGTCGGGAGGTATCATCTAAGAAGTGTTCATCAACAGAACTTGGGCCTAGGGATAGGAAAGGTCATAACAGGGATTCTTGCCAAGCTTACAGAGTTGTGCAATCGCTGTCGCGACATCAACAGACCTCTGTCTCGATAGGAACGACGACAGAAAACAGAAGTTCCTCTTACAGTGCAACACCTACACTACTGAGCAATTCAATACCGGCCAATTCTTTAAACTTGATTTCTCTATCTTTTACTTTACTTGTTTCCCAAGATTACTTCACAAATTCAATTAAACTATTCTTCTCTCTTGTGCAGAAATTTAAGGATAGAGTTATTTCCAGTCCATGTGGAGACGATATCCGATACTCAAAGTATCACTTTACTACTTGCGTCGTGTACACTTGCACTATTTGCGATAGGACTATTTTACATGCAACAAGTTTTTGGCACCGTTGCCGGGGACTGGCAACATATCTTTACCCTTTTTATTACTGCACCTTTTTTTATTTTTTTTATTTTTAGTGGTGTTATTTACCCCGTGCTTTTCATAAGGTTTTCTGTTTGCTTATGCGCAGATCTAGATGAGGTAAAGAACCTGAGTACGAACTAGATCCAGAAATCAAACGCACGTACCAACTCAGGAACCAAGCCCGACTCTTGATAGCAAGAAAAAAACTATCTTGAGGAGCAACTAGAAGAAATGGTGAACGGAAGGCAAAACGACGGGGTAGATGACCCAAACAACAATAACCAGAGAGTTATTGCTGATCCTCCCCAAGATGCTCGGAATGAACGTCCTGCTGCCGCTGCCGCGCGACAGTTCTGTCGAGACTACATGGTCAATGACCATGTTGAACTGGAAACCACCTTGCCAGACGTGGAAGCTGAAAACTTCGAGCTGAAACTTGTCATGTTCAGCATGATAAATTCTGCTGGCCAGTTTAGTGGTTCTGCAACTGAGGATGCCCGAGAACATCTGAAAACGTTCCAAGAAATCTGTGGATCGTTCAGACTGCCAGGAATAAATCCAGAAGTACTGAGGATCCGGTTATTTCCCCATTCATTGAGATATAGAGCTAAAACTTGGTAGAATAAATTAACGTCGGGTTCAATAAGAACTTGGGCAGATCTCTCTCGTGAATTCCTATCTCGTTTTAATCCTTCTCATTTATCTGAAAGATTGCTTAACGAGATTGCTACTTTTCAACAGGAAGATGACGAACCAATGCACAAGGCATGAGACATATTTACAACTCTTTTACGGAACTGTCCGATGCATGGATTCCCCGTGTGGAATTAAGTTTAAAAATTCTACAACGCTGCCAATGCACATACTCGACTAAGAATAGATTCAGCAGTGAATGGGCTATTACTGGATAAGGAACCAAATAAGACAATGATAGTGTTGAAAAATTAGCAAAAAACGATGAGCAATTTTCTACAGCTAGGAGAGGGGGCAAACGAGGGATATCTGTAAAGAATTATGAAGCTGATAATTCAATGAAATCACATGTTGCATACCTCACAAAGATAGTGGAAAATCTGCAGCAGAAAGATTCTAAAGCCGTATATTCTGCAGAAGAGGTATGTGAGACCTGTAGTGGGAACCACAATTCAAAAGACTGTCCTTTATAGTTGGAAGAATGGATGTATGTTGGGAATTATAACAAACCAAGAATCTATGATTCCAACAATTACAATCCCATCTGGAGGAAAGATCCTAAGTTTTCATGGAGCAATCCGAACAATGCACTGAATCCTTCAATGCAGAACAACCAAAACCAAGGGGTACCCAGAATTCTGTTACTACAGTAGCCGACAGCCGCACGAAGTATATTGGAACAGACCTTGGCAACATTTATGTCACATACAGGAGCATACATGGCGAACATGGATCACTTTGTCAAGAAAACTGAATCATTCATGGACAAGACAGAGATAAGGATGACAAACCATAAGGCTACCCTGAAATCTCTGGAGACACATATAAGCCAAGTTTCCCAGCATATCAAGCCGAGGTAGAACGGATGATTCCCTAGTGATATTGAGGTCACTAGAAAACCCACACATGAGCAGTGTAAAGTAATCACAACTAGGAGTGGGAAACAATTACAAGGGCCGGAGATAAAGGACAAACCGAGTGAGGATCCGACCCTAGAAACACCTACCGTGAACACTGCCCTAACAGAAGAAGAACAACCTGCTGTCGATACACCTGCCGCGACAGCAGAAGGGACAGGGGAGCAAACAGAGGATGCTGAAGAACTCAAACCTCCTCAGATCCGAATTCTATGTGAGGGACGTCTTGAAGATTATCGTCCTCCACCTCCTTTTCCACAACGATTATAGAAGCAGAAACAAGAGTACCAGCTCAAAAAGATCTATGATATTTTTAAGTAGGTGCACATTAACATACCGCTACTAGAGGCCATCAAGTAGATGTCTGGTTATGCGAAATTTCTCAAGGACACTATGTCAAAAAGGTCCAAACTTGTGGTTTTTGAGACGGTAAAGATGACAGAAGTATGCATGACAATCTTGCACAAGCATCCACCCCAAAAGAATAAGAACCCTGGGAGCTTTATCATACCGTGCATAATTGTCGATAAGTTCGTGGGTAAGACACTTTGTGATCTTGGTGCTAGCATAAATCTAATGCCCAAATATGTGTTTCAGAAATTAGGTATTGGACAAGCAAGGCCCACGACAGTCATGCTGCAGCTGGCAGACCGCTTTTACGTACAACCAGAAGGGAAGATCGAAGATATTCTGGTAAGAGTGGATAAATTTATTTTTCCTGCTGACTTTCTTGTTTTAGACTATGAAGCAGACAAAAACGCACCGATCATCTTAGGGCGACCCTTCCTAGCCACAGACAGAACTATGATCGATGTTGAGAAATGAGAACTAACCATGAGAGTGAATGATCAGCAAATCAAACCCAATGTTCTCCAAGCTATAAAACAGGCTGATGCAGAATAAGAGTGCAAGGCAATCTCTGAAGTAGTCCTTGACCAACCCTGCATCAGGTCAAGCTGCCACGACAGACAGTTTGGTCACTGCCACCGCAGTCACCCAGAAGACTGTCACGGCAGCAACAACGACAATGACTCTTCAGACACAGAAACATCCGACACTAAAGGTCTTGAGGAGGTAATTTAGATAGGCACACGTCCAGGTAAGTTCTTCGAGCCTTTAAATTATACCTCGAATGAACATGTAATCCAGAAGCCTTCTATTGAAAAGCCACATGTTTTAGACCTTAAACCCCTGCCAGGGCAGCTTAAGTATGTCTTTCTTGGTTTAAATGATACGTTGCCCGTAATCATCTCTTCCAGTTTGATGCAAGAACAAGAACAACAGCTAATAAAAATGCTACATCAGCATAAGAAGGCCATTGGATGGACTATAGCTGATATCCAAGGCATTAGTCCGGCATTATGCATGCATAAGATTCTATTGGAGGATGATCATAAGGCGACCATTGATGCCCAAAGACGATTGAACGAGGATATGAGAGAGGTGGTGAGGAAAGAAATTATCAAGTGGCTTGACGCTGGAATCATATACGCCATCTCGAATAGCAAGTGGGTGAGCCCGGTGTAATGTGTGCCCAAAAAAGGAGGCATAACCGTAGTAACCAATGAAGAAAACGAACTAATCCCAACCAGGACTGTGACCGGTTGGAGGGTTTGTATGGATTACCGAAAGCTTAATAAAGCTACCCGGAAAGACCATTTCCACTTACCTTTTATTGATCAAATGCTTGATAGATTAGCGGGGAAACCTTACTACTGTTTTCTTGATGGTTACTCATGTTATAACCATATAGCAATCGCACCAGATGACCAAGAGAAAACCATCTTCACATGCCCGTACGGTACCTATGCCTTTCGGAGAATGCCATTCAGACTTTGCAATGCACCAGCGACCTTCCAACGGTGCATGATGGCAATATTCTCCGACATGGTGGAGGATTTCCTAGAGATTTTCATGGACGACTTTTCCGTCTTTGGAGACAGCTTTGAAGGTTGATTAGGCAACTTACAAAAGGTTCTTGAGAGATGCAAAGAGTCGAACTTGGTGTTAAACTGGGAAAAATGTCACTTCATGGTGGACGAAGGAATAGTATTGGGCCACAATGTGAGCTGCCGCGGCATAGAGGTGGACATAGCCAAGATATAGGTTATCGAAAAGCTGCCGCCACCCACCATAATCAAGGGGATTCGAAGTTTCTTAGTGCATGTAGGGTTTTATCGACGATTTATAGCCAATTTTTCGAAGATTACCAAGCCCCTTATGTCACATGTTGGAACAAAATCGTCATTTTGATTTTAATGTTGAATGTACTGAGGCATTCAGAATATTGAAAGAAAAGCTGGTAATAGCCCCGATCGTACAACCACCAGACTGGAATTTGCCATTTGAAATAATGTGTGATGCAGTGACTTTGCTGTCGGGGCAGCATTAGGGCAGGGGAAGGATAAGCTCTTCCATGTGATTTACTATGCCAGTAAAACACTGAATGATGCCCAAATCAACTACACCACGACAGAGAAGGATCTATTAGCAATGGTGTTCTCAATCGACAAGTTCCGTCCGTATATACTTGGAACAAAGGTGGTGGTCCATACAGACCAATAAGCACTAAAGTATATATTCACGAAAAAGGATGCAAAACCTAGATTGATACGTTGGATTCTGCTGCTGCAAGAATTTGACATTGACATCAAGGATAAAAAGGGAACAGAGAACCAAGTAGCAGACCACTTGTCAAGGCTGGAGACGGGGAGGAGTCAATCCACAGACAAGACCAACATATTGGAGACCTTCCCAGATGAGCAGTTGTTTGCTGCCACCAGCACTGCCGCGACAGCCATGACGGCAAGTAAGCTTTCTAAAACCTCATGGTATGCTGACATTGTTAATTACATTGTAAGTGGGTTATTACCTCCTAAGCTTAAGTACCAAACATGGAAGAGGTTCCAAAATGATGCAAAACATTATTATTGGGACGAACCTCTTCTTTTCAAATACTGTGCAGATCATATTATCAGGAGATGCGTACCACATGACGAACAGAAAGTGGTGCTTCATCACTGCCATGCTTCCCCTTATGGAGGACACCTAGGAGGAAACAAAACCGTTGCCAAGGTTCTGCAATCCGGTCTCCATTGGCCCACAATGTTCAAAGATGCACAAGCTTTTTACAATGGGTGTGACAAGTGCCAAAGGACTGGAACATATCGAGAAGGCATGAGATGTCACTACAGAACATATTAGAGGTCGAAATCTTTGATGTATGGGGAATCGACTTCATGGGGCCATTCCCAGAATCTTGTGGGAACTTGTATATCCTACTGGTAGTGTACTATGTGTCAAAGTAGGTAGAAGCGATCGCCACTCAGAAGAACGACGCCAAAACTGTACAAAGATTTCTTCACAAGAACATCTTCTCCATATTTGCATTATAAGGGCGATAATTAGTGATGAAGGGAGACACTTCGATAATAGGGTAATTTCTACTGCAATAAGGAAATACGAAGCAAAGCACTGAATTGCAACAACATACCACCCTCAAACCAATGGGCAGGCTGAGATATCCAACAGAGAAGTAAAGAACATACTAGAAAAGATGGTTAAACCCACTCGAAAGTATTGGTCTCTACTTCTCAATGATTCACTTTGGGCCTACAGAACAGTGTTCAAGACACCATTGGGGATGTCACCCTATCGACTCATCTATGGGAAAACCTGTCATTTACCTGTTGAGATAGAACACAGAGCTTATTGGGCTATCAAGGCAGTAAATATGGACTAGGATAAGGCAGGACAGAAAATGCTACTAGACTTGAATGAGATTGAGGAAATTCGAGCAATGGCCTACGACAATGCCAAGATCTATAAGGACAAAACCAAAAAGTGGCACGACAGGAAGCTGCTGCCACGACAGTTCTGCCCAGGGCAACATGTGTTGTTTTTCAACTCCAGGTTGAAGCTTTTCCTAGGAAAGCTTAAACCTAGGTGGTCTGGTCCTTTCCAGGTTGTCCAAGTTTTCCCTCATGGTGCCATTACAATCAAATCACTGAAGGATGGGCACCAGTTCAAGGTCAATAGACAAAGACTCAAGCATTATCAGGGGACTGAACCCCAAGGATGCAGGAAGTAGTTACTTTAGGAGATGCCCCTCAAGGCATCCCTAATTTAACTTAGTCTTTTATTTAATTTAATTTATTTATTTATTAGGAATTAAGATTTTATTTATTTATTTTAGGAACTAAGATTTTAATTTAGTTTATTTATTTAATTATTTTTAGGAAATCAAGGAAGAAAAGCAAATAGGAGAAATGAACCAGCCCACCGCATTCACAACAGCCCAAAAAGCCCAACGGACAAGCCTGTCATCACAGTTTGTCACTAGCTGTCGCGAAAGACGCGGAAAAGATAGCCTGTCACGGAGCTGTCGTGACAGACACAAACACGTAACAGACGTGCAACAGACACAGAAACACATGACAGACGCGTCAGAAACCGCGTAACAGTTGGCTCCGTTATTTGCGCCTACCGTTACAGTCCCAATGGGCATAAAACCCCGTTCTATATAAACCCTCACTCCCTTTTCATTTTTCATCACATTCTCATTCTCTCAACTTGCTTCCTCTATTTTAGATCTCAGAAAAATTTCTTTCATTTGCTACAGTTCCTTGCAATGGCCAGCAGAAACACCTGACGCAACACTGTCTCCACCTCTGCCACTGCAGTGTCAAACCCAAGCCACAGCGCCATTCCCAACCGATTCGCATCCACAGACTCCGCATCGAGGTACTACAGTTCCTTCCAGAAGAGGGAAATGTGGAAGGAACGAGGGTTCATCTATACCCAACAAACGGGAGAACTAGGGTTAGAAGGTTTCATTGCTAAGAAGATACAAGCCCTTAAGTGGCAGAAATTTGCTGCCCAGCCTGAGGAAATGAACATAACCCTCGTTCGTGAATTCTACGTTGTCGTCACCAATAAGGATGCCACGACAGTTACCGTACGCGGCAAAGAAATCTCTCTCGAGCCGGCGTACATCAACACACTATATGGGTTGTACGTGAGCAAGAAGGAGGATGCCCACCGGAGGTTCGTGAATAGTCTGTCGCCGGCAGACTATGATGCTATCATGGCATAAGTGACATAGGAAGGAATAGAGTGGAACCACTTTGTCAAAAAGCGCCTCATGCCTACCTTCCACAACATCATTATCGACCGAAAGAGGTTAGCACTCGTCCACTCCATCATAAACGAAAGGCAAATCAACGTCGGCCGCTACATCCAGGACAGAATCCTCGAGTGTGCTCTCCGACCATCCAACCCCCTAGTCTTCCCCTATCTCATCACCACAATCTACCGGGGCAATAACGTGCCAGAAATCGAAGAGGGTGTCAAGGTCCAAGGGAAAGGGTGGACACAACAGAATATCTACAGCCTTATGGAATTAAAGGCTGGCACCCCTCTGTCGTATATAAACCCATCTGCCGTGACAGAACTGACGGCAGACCCTAGCTCCCTTGAACCTGCAGCAGCAGATCCACAGCAGACGGCAGCAACACCACCGACAGACACCTCCAGCCAGATCCTGACGATGCTGCAAAGGATGGAGGAACGACAGCTCGGCCTGATGGGCTTTATGAGGGACTTCACTGTCGCAACGGTAAATTTTATTAAGAATGATTTAAATTTTACCAATGTGCAATTCCACTCCTTCCTAGAAAACATCTTTGCTGCACCCACTCCTGTTGCGAGCCCCAGAACTCCCTCTTTCACCTCCACACCCACACCTGCCACGACCGGCGAAGGCAGAAAAAAATCTACCACTCCCAGATGAGAGAAGAGGAAGAAGCCCTATCGGAGATCGACCCCAAATACTTTGAAGGGTTCTCTTCCTCCTCCGTCTGGAAGGACCCTGAATCCGAGCCATCCGTAGCCCGAGACATCTCAAAGGACTTCCTTCCGATGAAAAGGACGAAGCTGAATGAGATTGTCGAAGGACCCTGCCAAGGCATATCTGCCAGCAGCAGCAGCGGTAGCGATGATGATCTCGAGGTCCTGGACCAGCCCCCACACATCTCACCGACCCGCGTACAGCCACCTCGAGAGGCTAAGAAGAAAATGGCATCTGCGTCCCCCAGGAACTTGCCAGCCCCGGCCGTCAAGGTCACTGCCCGTCGACAGCTTCAAGTCAGCATCAGCAACGACGATAGCTCCTCAACTTAAGTTTCTTTTCTTATATTTTATTGTCTTTGCTATTTTATCTATTCTGTAATGTATTTTCTTTTCTGTTTTTCATTTTATTCTGTTATGCATTGAGGGCAATGCAACCATCGAGTTTAGGGGTGGGCATCCCTCCAGTAATGAAATTGTTAGCTGTGTCTTAATTTGTGTCCACTTGTTAGTTTATTTTCAAGTTTATTTTTGTGTCAAAAAAATGAAAATAAAAACAAAAATTTGGCTTAAGTCTTTGAACTGAACTTACCTGCCGCGACATACTCTGTCGTGATAGTGCCTTTAGGATGTTTTTAGGAACAGTTTAGAGCCTTGCTATAGTTCTGATCTTTAGAACACCCCTTGTGACTCTTATGCTGTCTAGACTTTTGTAGTGCACTGGAATAGAAATGTTTACCCACTTGAGTTGCCCCTAGAGATGCCTATCACTGGCTCTAGGAAAGGAATAAAAGAAAGAAACATTTCAGACTCATTTGCTTGCAAAACTGCCTTACAATGATTTTAGGAAGATTTTTCTTTGAGCTTAAGTTAGAAAAAACTAAAGGAGCCTAAGAATTGCCTCCATAAAAGATGAAGTCTAAGGTCAGTAAAAACTAAAGGAGCCTAAGAATTGCCTCCAGAAAAAAATAAATTGGCATAAAACTCAAGTTTGTAAGCATGGCTATTCTGGTTGGCTAAAGGAGTCTAGGCACATATTTGTTCACAAAACCCGCACACACTGCACAAGAACTATAGCATTGTTCCGGATAAATCTAGAAACACCCAACAAGGTACTGCTCTTGATAGTGAATGCGTGGTAAGTAATGAAAAGTTCACTGAATTAAGCCAAGCCAAAAAGTTTTTATTTTTAGTTAGGTCGTATTTTCTTGAGGGCAAGCAAAAACTTGAGTTTGGGGTGTGTTGAGTGTATAAAAGTTCTATATTTTCACCCCTCATTTACCCATATTTCTGCTGCATTCAAGCATAATTCATTGCATTTATGATAGATTTCTGCATATACATCACAATTAGATAAAATGGCACATTTGCTACTGATTTTGGTCACTTTTGCAGGTATCTGCTGATGCAAACTCAGGGCAGCAAAGAAGCAGAGGTGGATCACAGAACTGGAGTCGAGAAGCAAACTCTGCTGTGGCTACTGCCGTGGCAGCCATGACGACATAATGGTGAGGTGGAAAAGTGAAGTGGAGCTCGACAGATAGAGTATTTCAAGCCGGTCTGTCGTGGACCACTCCTATATTTTTCCAAGCCCTGAGGCAGAATGAAGGCCAAGCCCAAAGTCCAAGGAAGAAACCCAAGGCAAGAAAAGAGGGCGAATTAAAGGCATCTACTTTAGAAGATTTAATCTTTAATAGAGTTTTACTTTAATTTAAACTTGTATTCTTGCCATATTAGAATACTTGGACCCAATGCCTATATAAAGGCATGTAATTCGACCTAGGGAAGGATATCTCACTCCTAGCCGTCTTCCTCAAAACCCTTGTCGTTTTCCCCTCTTCATCATGTTCTAAAATCCCCCTAGGGCTAAGGGTTGATTCTGTAAAGTAGTTGCAAGTATTGTATTGTTTTAGGAATTTTCTGTCATAAAATAAAAACTTCACGTTTATTTATTTTGGTTTTTCATATCTCGTAAGAGTATCGGGAGAGCATTGTGAGGTTATCCATTTGTTTGATATCGGGAGAGTCAAGCATACGAACGTAATAAATACGCGTTTTCCAGTTTATTGTTAAACCATCTCATCTTAGGGATAAGTACGAGGTTAAGTGGCTAAGGAAGAATTCAACAACATTGTTGTTCACCCTTCGATTCACGCCGGGAGGTATCATCTAAGAAGTGTTCATCAACAGAACTTGGGCCTAGGGATAGGACATGTCATAGCAATGATTCTTGCCAAGCTTGAAGTACAGAGTTGTGTGATCGTTGTCGCGACATCAACAGACCTCTGTCACGACATGAATGATGACAAAAAACAGAAGTTCCTCTTACAGTGCAACACCTGCACTACCGAGCAATTCAATACCGGCCTATTCTTTAAACTTGATTTCTCTATATTTTACTTTACTTGTTTCCCAAGATTACTTCACAAATTCAATTAAACTATTCTTCTCTCTTGTGCAGAAATTTAAGGATAGAGTTATTTCCAGTCCCTGTAGAGACGATATCCGATACTCCAAGTATCACTTTACTACTTGCGTCGTGTACACTTGCACTATTTGCGATAGGACTCTTTTACACGATACAGAGAGCCATTTGAACCTTTGTGAAACTGTGTAATAAAAAAAGGTATATATCATTTTCTCTTACAAATTTGTACTAATTTGTGTACATTTGTTGTAACAATTTCTGTACCACTTTTTACCCGGTAAACAGGTCTGCTATTTTTTAGCCTGTATTTAAAGATTGTTCCCTAGAAGTCCCCGTGACTGTAACCGGCAAAAAAATCTTGGGTTTTGGTTCTACTGCTTGTTTGACACTTCACATGTCATGTAGATGTAGGTTCCACTCGCCTTGTTTTATGCTTCAATCCTTCACTTTTTTCTCCTTCAGCCTTACATCCTTTTAGAAGAGGGGCCGTCGGTGGTGGTGGTGGTGGTGGAGGCTTAGATTCTTACTCAGTTCCCACTCCAATGGCTCTGTAAAGACGGATTTTTTGAGTGAATCGAAAGATCGAAATAAACCAAGAGGTGGTGAATTGGATTTTTAAAGTTCTTGGTGGTGGAATTTGCAAATAAAAAAAGTAGACAAGGAATTTTAGAGTGGTTCAAGTTCCAAATGAACTCTACATCCACTACCTTAGATTCACTAAGGATTTGCAACAATTCCACTAATTGCTCTTCCACTTTTCTAGGCTAAGGAGGCAACCCTTACAATTTTCGGTCAAATTTTCTACCCAAAATTTGACCCAATCCTCACACAATTGAAACAAAGAATTTGTTGGCTAAGCTAGTATCTCTCAATACAAAATATAGCCCAATTACAAGCACTTAGCTCAATTGAAATGATAAGAATGAAAAATACAATTGGGGTTACAAGACAATATTGGGATTTAGGCATAAATGCTTGGATTTGATGTTTTGATGTTTGCTTTAGGATCAATAGTAGTTGCTAAGGCTTTTAGAGGTCCCTTTTATACATTCTCATTGAATTCTAGCCGTTGTAGTTGTTGCATTCATCAATAGAGCCGTTTAGGGTGTTATCTTCCCTCCATAAATGCAGTCTGCAACCAACCGTTTCTAAACGCCCGACCCTGTTTCGAAATAGACCAAAATAGAAAGAGTCGTTAGGGTCATTTAAGAGCCCGTATCAAAACGGTTAAACCTGTTTCGATACGCTAAGAGCCGTTTCGAAACATTTTGCCACTGTCAAGGATCGTATCAAAATGACTTGAAATCATTTCGATACGCCTTAATGGTTTGTTAAAAATCAGTTAAAAACATTCAACGGTCATATCTTTCAAATCAATTTTAAAGTCGTTTCAAAACACTTGACGTCGTTTCGATACGATTGCTTAATGTTCTTAAGCCGTTTCGAAACTTGTTTCGAAACACGGGTTGACAGTGTTGAAAACATTTCGATACCCGTTTCGAAACATGGACTCACAGTTTCAAAACTGTTTCGAAACACCTTAGGCCGTTTCGAAACGGTGACTCGAAAATCACTGTTTTGACTTTAAGAACACTTAGAAAATATTTGATAAACTTAGTTTTTAACTTAGGCATATTGTTTAAAACATGTAGAGAGGTTTAAGGACTTAAAAATTCGTTTTCACATTTTCAATTTAGTCCTTAAGTTATTTAGTTATATCAAAATTAAAATATCGGTTTCACAGTATCTTTGCCTTTTTCATGTTCAAGCTAACTTTTTATTCATTTTCCCTCTAATTTACTGATTTCTTATGTACTGCTATCTCATATGAATGTAGGTTTGCTTTTTGACTAGTTGTTTCTAGTCTGAGTATATCCATTCACTGTATATCAAATATTTGTTCATGATTAAGCTTAAACCATATCAGTAATTTGTTTTTTTACTTCATGTATCTGCATTTCTGATATGAGTTTCTTTTGGTGAAGGTTTATGCTAATTATAGGCCCCAAATCAATCTGTTTGCCGATGTATTAGCTATAGAAGCAGAACAATTTGTCTGATAGTTTAGCTCGTTTAATACTTATTTTACATTTTATAATGTTTTTTCGTTTAAACAGAGACAATGATGTTTAGAAAGACTTTTAGATTTTGACGACATGCTAATCTGTGTGAAAGTATTTACTTTTCTTTACGCTTGTTTTTGTATAAGATTTTAGTGGACTTGTTCAAGGACGGAGCTAGGATTCAACATTTGCAGGGGTCTAAATATTAAATTTAAGAAATGGAAGGGTTTATTAAGTATTTATAACTCAAAATTCATGGAGAAATGCCTAATTTGTCTAGTATTTAAACTTATAAGGATTTAAATTGATATTAGACCAAAAATTTTGATAATGTGAGCTCATTCTTCTTTAGTTCAATTCATACTTGATTATATATTTAATAAACTATTGTATTTTTAATTTTAAATATTTATTTTTATAGGGGCCAAATTATAATCGGCCCAAAATTAATCAGATATTCTAATTTTATAACAAGGGTCGGGGCCCCCTTTGGTCCTAAAGGAGTTTCGCCCCTGGACTACTCCCCATTATTCTCCCTTCTTGATGTGTTGTATTTATAATATCTTCCATAATTTTTTTAATAAAATTCAATTGTTATTGTCAAAAAAATACCACTAGAATGATGTCAACTGGCCAAAACTAGTGCATACTTTACTACTTCCATAACAATGCTAAAACCTAATAATCACATGGTTTTATTTTTTTAATATACAACTCATTTATAAAATTTAGAACTTAAATCTCAAACTCTAGCACCCTAAAACTTAAACATTAAACCTAAACATAAACATTACAATCTACACCCTGCACATTTAACTCTTAAAGTCTAAACCCTAAAATTAAAAGGCATATCAAAATATTTTCCATAATCTATACCATTTAGTATTATTAAAATATTAGTTAAAAAAGTGTTGTTAAAGTTACACTGATTACGGAGTTGAATTGAGAATGGATGGTCCAATTAGTGATATATAACCAGAATAGAATAAATTAATAAAAAATAACTATCAAATAAAGAATTGACCATTCAATCGATTGGACCAGTCATAATTTATTATTATCATATTATATTGAATTATTAACAAACCAAATGATTCAATAAATTAATAAACTAACTGATTCCACCTTTAGTTAGATTCTAACATCATATGAATATATATCAACTTCTATTTGCATATTTATTGAAAATTGTTAATTACAATATCCCATATATTTATGGTAAACTACGGTAATCGTCACTTATGTTTAATATGTGTATACTTTTGACTATTAATTTTGAAAATTGACAGTTATTATCATTTACATTTTTGTGTAATTCATAACGGTCAATTTTCAGAATTAATAACAAAAAATATACACCTACTAAATGTAGATGACTATTCTAGGGGTGTTCAAACGGTCGACCATCGAACTTTTTTCGGTCGGTAAACGGTTAAAGAATTTTTCAAAGTTCGGTTATCGGTTAATTCGGTTTGAAATCGGTTAATTAATGGAATTACAATATATATATATATATATATATATATATATATATATATATTATTCATATTAAACCCATATCCATTAAAATTCTAAAACCCACTTCTAATCCAAATAAAAAAATTTAATGTTTAATCTAAAATTCTAATATTTTTTTATCTATGTTTAGATATTGTTTAAATTAAATATAAATTATCTTTGTGAACTAAAAAGTATTTCTAAGAATTTTTTATTGTGTAATAATTTTGATTAGGAAAAAATTGATAAATTTTGGTTAATTCGAAAACTGACCGAATTAACCGAAATTTGTTCGGTTCAGTTATTTTTTTCAAAAAAAATTAAGTTTGATTAACTGTTAGAATTTCAAAGTTTTTGGTAATTTGGTTCGGCCACCGATCGAAAAATAACTAGAGTATTCCCGTAGTTTACCTTATATTTATTCCCACGCGATCATGTTCTGGATTGTATATACCTGCAATAATTGTCGAGTGTTATACACGTGCATGCAACGCAATGCTGGAACAAAAAAAGGTGGAATCCAAGAGGTCCAAATAAGCAAAAAAGCGCTTCAGCTGTACCCTAACATAGCATAGTTTTTAGCTGCCTTAACACTGCAACTAACGGCCGTCAGCAAATAAACGACGGACGTTATGTCGCCGTCAAACCAGAGCTACCCAAAAACCAGCAGTTGTTTTCGCATTGATGTCGTTTTGTATTGTAATCTGTGACTGTAACCGGCAAAAAAAAAAATTCTTGGGTTTTGGTTCTACTTCTTGTCTGACACTTCACATGTCATGTAGATGTAGGTTCCACTCGCCTTGTTTTAGCTTAGCTAAGCTTAGCTTATGCTTCAATCCTTCACTTTTTCTCCTTCAGCCTTATAGCCTTTTAGAGGAGGGGCCGGCGGTGGTGGTGGTAGAACTTGAGGCTTAGATTCTTACTCAGTTCCCACTGCAATGGCTCTGTAAAGATGGATCCTTTGCCTTTTTCATGTTCCTTTCTTTTAAAGCTAACTTTTTTATTCATTTCCCCTCTACTTTACTGATTTCCTGTGTATTGCTATCTCATATGAATCTGGGCTTGCTTTTTGACTGATTGGTACTAGTCTGAGTATATCCATTCACTGTATATCAAATATTTGTTCTTGATTAAGCTCTAACCATATCAGTAATCTGTTTTTTTTTTTTTACTTCATGTATCTGCTTTTCTGATATGAGTTTCTTTTGGTGAAGGTTTATGCTAATTATAGGCCCCAGATCAGAACTTTTCAAACCATTTTTTAGTACCTTGAGTTGCTAGACTTGCTATGGGGTGGGTTTTAGTACAAGATAGAGTTAGTATTGGGTTTGTATGTTTGTTTATGATGCTGTGGAGTGTGGGTGGGATTGGAGTGAACTGGGGAACCCAGTCGACCCACCGTCTGCCCCCAGGCACCATAGTAAGGTTGCTGAGGGACAATGGGTTTCAAAGAGTGAAGCTTTTTGATGCAGAATATGATACACTTAAGGCTCTGGGTAACACCGGGATTGAGGTCATGGTTGGAATCCCTAATGACATGCTTGCCACCGTGGGTGGCAACATGAAGGCTGCTGAGAAATGGGTTGCAAAGAATGTCACCCAACATATCACTTCCAATAATGTCAATATCAGGTCTGCTTTCTGCTTTTTTTTTCTCTCTTCATTCTCATTCCTACCACCATGTTGTTTAAGCTTAGATTACAGTGTTGTGGATTTCCTTGTGTTCTTTGAAACTCCGCTTCTGTTACGTGATTGGCTATCGATGAATTTAGTATTGAATTCTTCAGTTTTTTAAACAACAAACCAAGGTTGAAAGAATAAAGAAAGGGGTTGATTTGAATAGAGTAAGCCAATAAGGCCTAATATAAGTACAAATCAAAAGATAGGGGGGTTTATTTAACCAAAGTAAACTAGTTCAAGGGCTTTTTTGGTAATTAACCTTAGTTTAAACATCCATAAAAGCCTTGTTCATCTCTGGAGAAAAGGTCCCTTACCTATAGGTACATCTAGTTTTTCAAGACATAATCCATATGAGTTTAATGTGGATACATTGATGTTTTTAGCTTCCGTATGATTAAAGTTTTAAGCTTGTTTTTATCTCAATCCCAGCAATCTCCCGGAAATTTGCACGAAAATTCGTCTTTGCTTTCCACTGACTCATATGAGTTGACATTGATCTTTTTAGTCTTGAACCTGTTAGCTATTTCATATACAAGGCAAAGCAATTGACTGTAAAGTTTGGTATGGATTGTTGCATGTGTTTACAAATTCTGGCAAACATCTCTAAGATGTCTAGGATTGCCAGGTTTCATTCTTTAGTTCTGATTACATTGTTTCGTCACTCATCTCTACCCTACAGATATGTAGCTGTCGGTAATGAACCTTTCTTGGAGACATATAATGGAAGCTACCTTGGAATAACCTTCCCTGCTCTTCGGAACATTCAGGCTGCGCTGGTCAAAGCCGGGCATAACAACCAAGTAAAAGTCACTGTTCCCCTCAATGCTGATGTTTATTCAAGTTCAAGCGAGTTGCCGTCTGATGGGGACTTTCGTGCTGACATCCACGAGGTCATGCTTACAATTGTCAACTTCTTGAGTGTTAGTGCTGCTCCCTTCACCGTGAACATCTATCCTTTTATAAGCCTCTATGCTGATCCCAACTTCCCAGTCGAGTATGCATTCTTTGATGGCAATGCATCGCCAATAAATGATGGTGGGGTATCATATACCAACATGTTTGATGCTAACCTCGATACCCTTGCGCATGCGTTACAGAAGAATGGATTTGCAGATTTGCCCATTATAGTTGGGGAGATCGGATGGCCCACTGATGGAGATCGAAATGCTAACATAGAGTATGCTCGACGGTTCAATCAAGGTTTTATGTCTCATATTTCAGGTGGGAGAGGAACCCCAATGAGACCTGGGCCGATAGATGCGTATCTATTTAGCTTGATCGATGAGGATGCTAAAAGCATTGCTCCGGGGAATTTCGAACGCCACTGGGGGATTTTTACTTATGATGGGCTGCCCAAATACCCTCTGAACCTTGGTACCACAAACTCAGGAGCTTTAGTTCGTGCAAACGGTGTACAATACTTGCAGAAGAAGTGGTGTGTGATGAAGCCTTCTGCCAGACTCGACGATCCATCCATAGCACCAAGCGTGAACTATGCATGCTCGTCCGCTGACTGCACCAGCCTTGGTTATGGTTCATCTTGCGGGAATCTTGATAGCAGGGGGAACATCTCTTATGCCTTCAACAGCTACTTCCAGCAGAATAACCAGCTCGACGAAGCCTGCAAGTTCCCAAATGTTTCAATGATCACAAAAACCGATCCTACTCCCACTGTTGGAAATTGCAGATTCAATATAATGATCCAGCCCTATTACGGATTCGGGTATGCACAGAAGCCGTCGGGACTGATTTCTTTTCTTCTTCTTATCTTGGTGTTGGTTCTATGAAAGTTCACAGGAGAGGAATCTGTCATTCTACAAACTATTCACATGGATACTGTTGCCGTTGGAAGGTGCAGAGGAATGGTGGGCTGCTTACGCATTCCCTCTTCTTTGTTGAGCTAGAGCTGAATCTTGTTGAATAAATTAGAATATATTTTCTGAGAAGAGAGCTTGTGCAAGAGTTGGCCACCTGTAATAACTTGTAGTATTTTACTAGCCATTGTTCAACTCATGTTATCTTTTGGTGGGAATTCTCTCTCGAACCAAATGTGGATATATAATTTCGGAAAAAAATTGTTTTTCTTGATAATAATTTTTTCGCGAACCAAAAAGTCCCTCGGGTCAGGTTTTTGTATAATGTAGAGTGTTGTGTAGACTCCTTGATTTACACCCCTGGGTTCGGCTAACAATTCTATGACCAAAATTTATTTTTCTTTATTTTCATGTATGTTAACATATAATTTTTCTATGACCAAAACTGTTAGATGAACAACTTTTTAGGGTATCAGTTCAAAAAATTAATCAAGTTATTAAACTTTTTTATATCTTATTAGGTATTTATATTCTAAAATCTTATTAATTTATTATTTTAACCAACAATGGTTATTAAATCTAACAGTTTTTTATTAGTCGGTGTAACATATCGTTTAACAGTAGTGTCACTAGACATTTATTCTTTAAAAATTCAAATAAAAATTATAAAAATAATTTAAAAAAAAACCTATAAATGTCACATGACAAAATTGTAGTGTGTAGGGGTGTAAATGAACCGAGCTTGAACGAATAAGTCTATGTTCATGTTCGTTTGTTTAACTTTAAAGGTGTTCATGTTCAGTTCGTGTTCGTTTAAATTTTTAATATTGTGTCCGTGTTCGTTTGTTTAGTGTTCACGAACGTGTTCGTTTAAGTGTTCGCGAACGTGTTCATTTAAGTGTTCGCGAACGTGCTCATTTATTCGTTCGCGAACATGTTTGTTTATATTTTAAGAAATGTTAACTAAATTAACAATAAATAAATAAATAAAAAGCAACAAATTAAAACTTACATTTAAACATGAACTTAATATAATATCTTTAGCAACAACAAAAAGTAGTATTTAGATACATCCACAAACATTTTCATTCTATAAACGAGCTTATAAACAAGCATGTAAAGGAGCCTATAATCAAGCTTATAAACGAGCTTATAAACAAGCTTGTCCGTGAACATAAACGAGCCGAACATACCTTTGTTCGTGTTCGTTCGTTTATTAAACAAACATAAATTTTTTTGTTCATACTCGTTTATTTAGCTTAATAAACGAACATAAACGAACGGTTCGTCAAACACTCTGTTCATTTACATCCCTAATAGTGTGTCACGTGTCAGTAATATCTCAAATATTAATGATCAAAATTGATCAAAGAACTTAATTAATTTAAATTCTTAATTAGAGAGAAAAAAGCCCTAATTAATTTTTTTCATAAAAAAATTAAGAAGTTCGAACAACCTTAAACTATTAATTAATAATACTTCATTTATATTATCTTAAACATAGGCTATATATATTTGGAACATAAGGTATATAATAATTAGTTAAAAAGACAAGGCTGTTAGTTAATTTGCGTATTTTTATCCGAATGTATTGCTGTTATTTGCCAAAATTAAATGGAATCTAATCGAACTGTAAACTGGAAACACTCCATTCTCTACCTCGCCTTTATCTACGCCATCCTCTACTTTCTTCACACCAATTTACTGCTCGACGGCCACCCTATCCACATCAAGAAATGGCCCCATCTCCCTCTCCGCTTCCGCCACGACGGCACTTTCAAGATCCTTCAGGTCGCCGATATGCATTTCGGCGCCGGTCTCATCACCCGCTGCAGAGACGTGCTGCCCTCCCAGTTCCCCTACTGTTCCGATCTCAACACCACTCGGTTTCTTAAGACCATGATTCAACTCGAAAATCCCGACTTTGTTGCCTTCACCGGTAACTTTGACTTTCTTTTATTCTACACTTTCCTTTTTTACTTGATTACGCATGTCTCTCATCGTTTTGATTTAAGCTTCAATTTGTAATGTTTAAGTAGTTTAATTCTGTTTCCCAGATCAGGTATGGAGTTCGGAACGTATAAAATGAGCTCCCGGAACTCGGTTAAAGTAATCTTGATCTGGGATTTCGTTCTATTTCTAAATGGATCTGAGAGTTGATATTTGTTCACAATCTACTATCTTAGCTTGATACAACTTGTTCTATGGGGTTAGTGTCACATGTTGAATTCTATGTTATTTGGGCTCCGATATGATTAGATTGAATGATCTTTGGAGGTCTTATCTCTGTATTCAAGTGTCGGATAAGAGCACTTTATGAAAAATGAAAATCCGGGCGACCTAGGTTGGTTCTAAGAGTTGATGGGATAATTGCTAGAATATTGTTGTTGAATTTTTTATTTTAATGTTCGGTGTAATTTTGTTTTTATTTCAGGATCTATGGTAATTTCCATCATATCAATAGGGCAATAAATGAATTTTGCTGAAGTGACGTCAGAAGTCGGCCTGTAATCTGGTCGACCTCTTTTTTATTTGCCTGAAGTCGACATGTAGTCCGACCGACTTCATTTTTCACTATAAAAAGTGCAATAGATTTCTGCTTTTTTATGCCTCTTATATGCCAGTTTCTGAGGATCTTCTTTGAATTCCTTAAACCAGGAGACAACATATTTGGTCCAAGTACTTCTGATGCTGCTGAATCTCTACTAAAAGCCTTTAGTCCTGTAATGGAGTCTGGAGTCCCGTGGGCTGCTATTTTAGGAAACCATGACCAAGAATCCACGATGACTCGTCAAGAACTGATGTATTTCCTCTCTCTGATGGACTATTCGCTCTCGCTAACTAATCCGCCTTCTGAAGATATCGACGGTTTCGGAAACTATGATCTCAGTGTCTATGGTGCTCCAGGTTCCCATTTGGCAAACACTAGCGTCCTCAACCTCTTCTTTCTTGATAGTGGAGACAGGGAGACAGTTGAAGGTGTTCGAACTTACGGATGGATTAAGGAATCTCAACTTCACTGGCTTTGCAGCGTCTCACAGGGACATCAGGTAGCACAAATTTAGCAACGATTATGATGCAACCTGTAATGTTCTTTTGTTTTCTTTATAATGTTTCTTTCTCGTTTCATGTGGTGCATTTCGAATCATATGCCGACGCATTTGAAAACAACTTCGGTATGCTTTGTTAGTAATTAAAGGGTGCATTTCAAAGAACCTTGTTCCTTCTTACCAGAAGTTTTCCGATATCAAATATTCAAAGCCATCAGAAATAATAACTTGCTTTGAAATCGGAATGAAACATCGATGCCGAATACTATCCATTAATGAATTCTCCAGAACTCTTTTCTTATGCATATGTACTCCATTGTTTATCCTGGCCACCGTTGCTTGGCATGCAAGTTCTTTCAATAACATGTTCTTACTAACAGGGACAAAATCAAGCGGCAGAAACTAGGCCTGTAGATCCAGCACCAGCACTGGCATTTTTCCATATTCCGATTCCAGAGGTTCGGCATTTGTACTACCAAAAGATTGTAGGCCAGTTTCGGGAGGGTGTCGCTTGTTCAATGGTGAACTCAGGGGTCTTAAACACTTTGGTCTCTATCAAAGATGTAAAGGCTGTGTTCATAGGCCATGACCATAACAATGACTTCTGTGGGAATTTAGAGGGAATATGGTTTTGTTACGGTGGAGGTTTCGGGTACCACGGCTACGGAAGGGCTGGTTTGCCGAGGAGAGGGAGAGTCATATTGGCTGAACTTGGGAAGGGCGATAAGGACTGGACGGGAGTCGAGAGAATTACGACATGGAAGCGTCTTGACGACGAGAATCTAAGCAAGATCGATGAACAAGTCCTGTGGGAGTCGTTGCCAACCAGATGATTCTCTTTTCGAGTATGGGGTTACTCCATTACTTCATATCTGTATGTTGTACTATATCTGCTATGTGAAATGAAGGTTGATTTCTCCACAGGTTTGTGGTTGTTGTATCAAACTATCTTTTCATATTTTCCTTCTTTCTTTGAAGAACTTGTAACCAATACATTGTGCTGTTTAGTGTTTTGGAAAAGCCCGCATACATCGTGCTAATCTCTTCATTAAGGGTAAACTACTTAAATAAGCACCAAACTTTTAGGAGGCTTGTATTTTTTACTACCAATTTTTTAATTTGTTTTCATTAAAATCACTATCATTAATTGTCATTAAAAAACGTTGATGTACCAGTTAATTTTTCTTTTTCTTCTCTCTTTTTTTTTCTCTTCGTGGTTCTGTGGTTGAATTTTTTTCAACCTTTCAATTTCTCTAAACTAAATTGTTAACAAAACATTAATAATAACACTTTCTCTTTCATCTTAGAAATCTAAACAACACATCTCACCTGAAACACTTATATTGCTAATTCAATTATAGTGTCAAAATTTTTAAATATAAAAGGTTATGTTTATTGAATTATTTTGAATTAAGACCAAATTAATAGAGTGTACATGTTTCACAGATTAAATCTGTTATTATTATCAAGCCTTTTTTTAATTTTAATGACAAAAATAAAGTGACTTGTTTGTCATAAAATTTGAATTGAGTGACTTATTTATTTCTAAACCTCTCAATTGAATGAATGAATTGTTATTTTTAGAAAAAAGTGACATATTTGAAAAAGAGCAACATATTTATTATCAAAGTTATAATTAAACGACTTTTAGTATATTTTATCTAAAAATTTAAAATGAGGGTTATAATTTAACATGACAATTAAATTATTTTTTCTTTAAAAAACTACCATGCAATGATACAAGCCCGTCTATTCACAAGTGTAGCATGTGACCCATCACAAGGCCCTAAAATTCAGGGTCTCACACTTAAAAAAAACTCATATCCTAAAAATTTATTTTTCTAAAAAAAACTTTTAATTTTCTCTCTTATTATCTCAAGAATTTACATATAATCAATTCTTCTTAAAAAAACACCAAATTTATACACAAGTAAAACGATAAAACTTATTTTAAAAGATAATTAATATTATTATAAGTATGGTTTTTTTTTTATATTTTATACTTGTATACAACTTTTAAATAAAATAATTAAAAAATAAAAGTAATAATATAACCAAGTAAGCAACGTAGAAGGCGAGTAGCCCACGGTACATGGTAACGTTGAGGATGAGAATGCCCAATTGTTCCATTTTTTTGACTTTTGACCTTTCCCCTTTCCCTTTCAATTCCTCCAAAATCCCTAATTCATCTCCTCAATTCCAATTCCAATTCCAATTCCAATTACACACCACATTGAAGTGTAACGATGTACGTAGAACACGCCTTCTCGATTTCCGATGAGGATATCATGATGGACAGTCCCCACGCCATCAACAATCGCCCTCCCTACAAGGAGATCGGCCTCGCCGTCGCTCTTCTCGTCTTCGGCACCCTCGGGATCATCTTCGGCATCTACATGGCCGTCAACAGAGTCGGCGGTGACCGAGCTCATGGTTCTTCCTTTAAAACATCTGAAATTAAAAAGCTTTATTTTATGCAAGGCCGATTAGCTAATTTCTGGGTTTTGATTGTTTGTTTGTTTTAGGGCTTTTCTTTGCGATACTCGGATCCATATTGTTCATTCCGGGATTCTATTATACGAGGATTGCGTATTACGCGTATAAGGGATACAAAGGCTTCTCCTTCTCCAACATTCCCCCTGTCTAGAGCCAATTCTCCTTCTCCTTCTCCGCCTTATGTACAGACACCCCCCCCCCCCCTTTCAGTTATTTACTTTGTTTTGAATGTTTCGTTTCCACGGATTCCATGGCTCTGTTCTTGACTTCACTTTGTATGTTATTTGTTCCATAGTGCAATTGTCATCAGTAGTCATGTTTGTTTTATGCTATATTATCTAATATTACTATTTCCAGTTTCTTAAAGCTACAAAATAATCTCCAATGTTGTATTGATCTCATGCATTTGTGAAGTTCTTTATTTCATTTATATCTTTTGCACATGTTATTAGCTAAGGTTATCATTGTTTGAAAGAATAGATGGAGAGATGTTCAAGGGTTGTATTTTTTCCTGTGGAATTGGGGCGTATAATTAGGCAGCAAAATTTTCAGTTTTGCTCTGTTTTGTTACCACTGCTCTATGACCTGTGGTACGTGAATGTGCAAAAACCTTTCTAATTATATCTTGATACCAGTGTGAATGTCCAAGATCTTTTCCTCACATTATTTTATAAGATTATTTGCCATTTTCATATTTGATCTTACTAATACGTGATTGCTAATCATCATTTATCATTTTTCATGTTGTGTTTCCACTAGAATCGTGTCCTCCAACTTTGTAGACTAGGGTTTATTAGAGGTAGTATTCTTGGTGCATGAGGTACTTCCTGACTAGTATCAGGATTGACTGTGATGCAGGAACTATGGGTGGGTCCATGGTAAAAGTTGCAGTAATTGTCAATGGTATAGAAAGGTGAAGATTGTAAAGATATGTGTGTGCGCTTGTGTGTGAGTGTTAGAGAGAGAGAGAGAGAGAGAGAGAGAGAGAGAGAGAGAGAGAGAGAGAGAGAGAGAGAGAGAGAGAGAGAGAGAGAGAGAGAGAGAGAGAGAGAGAGAAGGGACCACTATTAACATTTTTTAACAAAACTTGATTACGAGACACCCACATTGTAACTCATCAAACTGAAGCACTAGATTTCTTAACCACTCTTTACCCAGTTTTTGAACTCAAGGTCCACTAAATCATGTCCCTCCTGTGTCCATGTATTTCTCGACCTTGTCAGGAAGGTCTTAAATTAGCTTTTCGTTTTTCTGACTGTGTCCTGGCATATCCACTACTTATTTCACTGTGTTGGTGGCCTGTTCATGTCCGACGTTGGTACGAGGGGAGTTGACCTGTGTCTTTGTATTATATGCTTCACAAATGTAAAGACAGCCATGAAAGTATAGTAGTTCAGGATGAACAAGGGATTATTAATGCAAATCTGGAATTAGTGAATGCTGAAACAAAGTTGTACTTAAAGATTTGGGAAATGGTGGTAAGTAGATAGCCAATGAGAAGATAATAGATTAGTTCAAGGGGTTCACTATTAGAAATATGGAAGCTGTATATATTAAACACAGCTTAGTACTTTTCTACTGTTTGAAAGAGTTGGTTAGGGATTGTCATATGCAGAAGAAGTATGTTCAAAATTTGGAAATATGGTGAAGAGGAAAGATGATCTTGGTAGGTTTGGGCTTATATGCTCTTATATTAACCTTTGTTTGCAATTTAACAAGGTTTAACTAATTGAATAGGGATGGTAGTGCTAAAAAGGCTAGATGTAGTTGGAAAATGAAAAGAAGAGCCAAGCCAGTTTCTTTCCATCTATCTTGTACTTTGGGTTGACATGTTGAATTTGTGTGTACCTTGCTTCTGGCTTTTGAATGCAGATGGACTGTTTGTTATATTTATTAAGAAAGAGGAATGAGAATGCTTTAGTCTAATGGTTGAGGTGGAAATGGAACATATTGCTATTGTTAAAACTGTTTTTCCTTGCATCTTAGGTTTCAATACATACAATGGTAATGGCAAGAACTGGAACACAACCGTGGTTAAAATAAAAAGGCACTTCATCTTTAGCTTCAATTACACCCCATTCCCCATCAGCTCTACTTGGTAGAGCAAGGATTTCAAGCAAAATTGCAAGCATGGGTATTCTCTGAAATGAATGAACATTTTTGCAGGCAAGCAAAACAGGGGAAAAAGCCCCCATTCACCCATCTCATTCCCTATCCCCTACATCAACACAACCAAATCATTTACAAAAACAAAACAGAGGAAACAGCACACTGTATTTTCCTCCACCACTAGAAGTTGATCAATCAGACCATGTGATTGGGGTGAAAGGGTTTTTAGGCGGCTGTGGGAGCATGCAATGCTGCTGCTGCTGCCGCCCCCAGTGCTGATGGAAGGCATCAAATTGATATCCATGCCCTTCCTGCATGCTTTCTTTGTCGCTACAATTCTCTTCTACGTCCATTTCATCAGTTTCCATCGACTCTGGAACTGGAGTTGTAACTTCCTGCTCACCGTCTCTGCTTTCCACTGAAGGAATCCGAGAAGGAACCCATGGAACAACAGCTAAACATCCTTCGTTTTCCTTCTCGTTCTCTTCTGTTTCGGCTGATTTCGTGTTGGTTGCCCGTAGGAATTGGCCTGCATAACAAAAATTTCAAACCCCAAAATCAGAACCAGGAAAAATTACCGCAAAAACAGAGAACAACTGGGGCAAAATGAACTGATGGGAAAACGTACTCTTGAAGCCGGAGATGAGGTCGGAATGGAGGGAGAAGAAGGGGGTAGAAGGAGGAGAGGAACACAGGGGAGGTGTATTATGGTGATGAAGAAGTGGGTTTGGGTTAAAGAGAACGACGGCTCTCTCGTGATTCTCAGGGAAGGAGTCTTCCTCGATTATGGGGGACAAATCAGCATCGAGACGGCGAATCTTGGTGGCCGGCGACGAGAGAGAGAAATTGGAGAAGTGGTCGTTAACTTGGTCGATGTCCTTTCGTTTCAACTTCCCGATCAAACCCATTTTCTATTTTTCCTTTCCCTTCCTGTTTCAACCAACGTTGTTGTTGTGATGAAATTGGCGGGTATAATATCTGAGAAAATTTAAAGGAAGGATGAAGAAATTTCTCTCAGTCTCTAGAGAAATCCAAAAAGGAGCTGTGCTGAAATTAGTAGTACTTTCTTTACTTTCGATCAACTAATTTTTAAATTATATTTTATAAAATTTAATTAATTAAAATACTAATAATAATTATAATCAAAATAAAAAAACTTTTAAATAATTAATAAATGGTCAATTTAAGTAGACAAAATATTATTTTATTTTAATTAAATATATCTTTTCATAAAGGGACAAGGATCTCTTTTTATGATTAGTGACAAATATGTACATGTTGTGAATAAAATAATAAAAAATAACGAACAAGAATAAAAGAATAAAGAGATAAGAGAAAGAATGAGATTTGAATTATTCTCAAATATAGACTTGTGTACAATGCCTTCGATAAATTATCTATTTATAAGCATAAGAAGTACATAATATATTAAACTCTAATTAATGTAGATAATATTCCTAATGATAAAGTAAGTCAGATCTTCTTGATAAAATTTTTATCATGATAGACATCCACATAGATAAATATTCATAACACCCCCTTGGATGTCTATGAAGATAATGTGCCTTGTTAAAACCTTGATAAGATAAAAACCCAATGGGAAAAAAAAATTCTTTAGTGAAGGAAAAAAAATACACACATCTTTGATACACATAACACGTTTGTTGAGTGGATCGAATGATCGAAATAAACCAAGAGGGGGGTAAATTGAATTTTTAAAGCTTTTGATGGTGGAATTGGCAAATAAAAATGGTAGACAAGGAATTTTAGAGTGGTTCAAGTTCCAATCGAACTCTACATCCACTACCTTAGCTTCACTAAAGATTTGCAACAATTTCACTAATTGCTCTTCCCATTTTCTAGGCTAAGGAGGTAACCGTTACAATTTTCGGTCAAAATTTTTACCCAAAATTTGACCCAATCCTCACACAATTGAAACAAAGAAGTTGTTGGCTAAAACAAGTATTTCTCAATACACAATATAGCCCAATTACAAGCACTCAACCTAATTGAAATGATAAGAACGAAAAATACAATTGGGGTTACAAGACAATAATGAGATTTAGGCAAAAATGCTTGGATTTGATGTTTGGATGTTTGCTTTTGGATCAATAGTTGTTGCTGAAGCTTTTAGAGGTCCCTTTTATACATTCTCATTGAATTCTAGCCGTTGTGGTTGATGCATTCATCAATAGAGCCGTTGGGGATGTTATCTTCCCTCCATAAATGCAGTCTGCAACCAACCGTTTCGAAACGCCCGACCCTGTTTCGAAACAGACAAAAAATAGAAAGAGCCGTTGGGGTGCATTAAAGAACCCGTATCGAAACGGTGAGACTTGTTTCTATACGCTAAGAGCCGTTTCGAAACCCGTTTCGAAACATTTTTGCCACTGTCAAGGATCGTATCGAAACGAGTTGAAACGTTTTGATACGCCTTAACGACTTGTAAAAATTTAGTTAAAAACTTTCTAACGGTCATATTTTTCAAATTTGATTGAGTACCGTTTCGAAACATTTGATGTCGTTTCGATACGGTGTCTCGAGGTTCTTAAGTCGTTTCGAAACTCGTTTCGAAACACGGGTTGGCAGTGTTGAAATCGTTTCGATACCCGTTCCGAAACATGAACTCACAGTTTCAAAACTGTTTCGAAACGCCTAAGGCCGTTCCGAAACGATGACTCGAAAATCACTGTTTTTACTTTAAGAACACTTAGAAAACATTTGATAATTTCAGTTTTTAACTTAGGCATATTGTTTAAAACATATAGAGAGGTTTGATGACTTAAAAATTCGTTTTCACATTTTCAATTTAGTCCTTAGGTTCTTTAGTTATACCAAAATTAAAATATCGGTTTCACAATCTCCCCCTTTTTGATATAACAAAACCGAAGTTAGAATTTTTAAGAGTTTTGAATACATTCTAACCCCCCTCAAATTAAGATAGATTTTTAAAGTTTTAAAAAAATTTAAATCTAAGTTTTAAAAACTTAAAAACACTTAAAACGAATTTTGGCTCTTAGATTACTTCTCCCCCTTTTTGTTAGATAAAAAAAATAATAAACAAGGCTCAAAGAGAAGAGATAGGGTTAAAAGCAATAATCAATAAGCAATAAGCAATAAGCAACATAATATTAATTCATAAAATTCAAATATCCAAAACATAAATCTTAAACAATAAGTTCAAAGCATCCCAAATAAAAGAAATCAAAAGCATATGTTCATAAAACATAATGGAAATAAAGATGCAAACTTAATCCTAATATGCATAGCTAATATGAGATGACATGAGAATCCTAAGCCTCGTCGTCACTATCATCATCCATTGAATCATCATCATTCTTAGCTTGAGCGCGACGAAAATCCATCCATTGTCCATAAAAGGTGGAGAAGGACATGTCCATAGATGTATGTTGATTCTCAAGGGATGTGAGACGATTATCATTTGCAAGGAGACGATCCTCCATGGATTGCAAGCGAGTATTGATAGCACCAAAACCCCTAGACATGTTAGTGTCCAATGTGTTAAACCGCTCGGTAAGAAAAGCCGTGAGAGCTTCATTGTTTGCAACCAGAGCTTGTGGTTGAGGTTCGACTTGAGGTGGAGGTGCTTCCCTATCAACACGTTCCCATTGCCCATTGTTTACATAGTGAAATCTGGACTTGCGAAGAGAAGACTCACCAAGTTTTAACTTGCGGGGTTCCGGAGAGTCATAAGTGCAATCAATCTCAAGCTTCTCAAAGATAAAACTCAAAACAGTCCCATAAGTGAAGGACTTAAGCGCATCGGTTTCACGGAGCTTAACATTATTCACCATCTCGGCAAACATGATCTTAACAAGATTAGGTTGCTCTCAAAGATAAAACTCAAAACAGTCCCATAAGTGAAGGACTTAAGCGCATCGGTTTCACGGAGCTTAACATTATTCACCATCTCGGCAAACATGATCTTAACAAGATTAGGTTGCTCTCTACGACGAAAATATTCAAGCCAAAAATAATCTACTTGACGAACGTGAGAAAATTTACCTCCAGAGGGGCGAAAAAACCACGAGACCATCAAGTGGAGGAACCTATCGTGAGCATCCAAGGCAAGCACGAAACCGGTGTGAGAACCAAAGTGATTCTCATTCTCGAGTCCTTCATCCTTAAGACCAAAGGTATCCTCTAAGTAAGGTATGTCAATAGCAATCTTCTGTCCTAAGATCTGAGACTCAATGCGAACAACTTCGGAATTGTCTTCATTGTTGATGAGTCGGGCATTTGAGTAGAATAGAAGAACCATGTGCTTGTAGCAAATGTTCGGGATACTCAAGAAACCGATAAAGCTCCATTCTTGTAAACGGTGGAGATAACGGAAGAGGAAGCGCTCAGAGTCAAGAAACGACATGTTAACAACACGCTCACGACGAACGCCAAATGTCTTGATATATTAGAAACGGGCCTTCAACTCGGGATTTTTGAGACTCTTGAGAAACAATTGAGTAAGGTTAGGACGGAGAGCGGCTTGGTTTGATCCTTCACCCGATTGAGGTGCCTTACGTTTCTTGTTAACGGGATCCATTGAAATAATCCTAAAAACATAAAAGCAAGCAATTTAAAAACATATTTAAGTGTATGCATGAAATTTCTTAATTCAATCCAATGGTAAATCCCACTTAGGTTTAAAAACAAAGAAACAAAACAAAACAAAAAAATTTAAGAGAAAAACAATTAAAAAAAACAGTAAAGAAAATACGAATGAAAACTTATATATTTGAATAAAAAAATTGAAGATTTTGAAAAAAAATTACAAGTTTTGAAAAGCCCAAGAATCAAAACACATAAACTATACAAAATTAAAATTTTCTAACCTAAGATTCGAATACAAATTTAAGGAAAAAGAAAAAGATGAAAATATACCTTAAATTGAGATTTTGGATGAATAGATGAAAATCCTTGCACAAAGTTGTTGATGCTTGCTTATAATTGTGTTTAAGAGTAAAAGCCTTCAAGATTTGGTGAAAAACAATGAGGTTTAGAGGGTTTTTATAGGGATAAATCGTTTTAGGGTTTTTAGGGTTTGAGGGGAGTTTTAATTAAAGTAAAACTTTAACATTAAAAGCCCCTATAAAGCTGTCTGCTAACCCGTTTCTGAACGGTGTCGACCGTTTCGAAACGCGGGCACCGAGGGTTGACCGACTTTTCAACTCTAGCTGACCGTTTCGATACGGCATTGACCGTATCGAATCCTCGTCGACTCGTATCGAAACACGTTTCGATACACCCCTTGGCAGTAGCAAAAATGTTTCGAAACCCTTGAAAGGCGTTTCAAAACGCCCTTCTCTCAGATAGAATTTTAAAGAATCCGTATCGAAACAGGTGTACCCGTTTCGATACACCTGGGCCTGGAAGTGCAGATGAGGCTCTAAAAGTGCAGAAAAATGAAATTTTTGAAGGCCTAACTTGCATGGATGACATGAATGAGCAGGAATAACATGTGCAGACATAAACATACTCCCCTTAGCTATAGACATGGATGAAATTAGGAGTAAAAACACATAAACATGGCATTTCACAAGATCAAGAAATTTTAAGCACAAAAGAGGTCCTAAAAGGTCAAGATAGGCTAGTTAGACCTAACTCTCTCCTAAGGGACCAAAAACGCTCTTTGTCTAAAGGTTTTGTAAATATGTCCGCTAATTGATTTAAGGTGTCAACATACTCTATAACAACATCTTCTTTAAGGACATGATCTCTAATGAAATGATGCCTTATTTCTATGTGTTTGGTTCTAGAGTGTTGGATGGGATTTTTTGTCAAACATATGGCACTAGTGTTATCACACTTAAGGGGTATGGTTTCAACTTTAATACCATAATCTAAGAGTTGTTGCTTCATCCAAAGGACTTGAGCACAACAACTCCCTAAGGATATGTACTCGGCTTCGGTGGTAGATAATGCTACACTATTTTGTTTCTTAGAGAACCAAGATATAAGCATACTACCTAGGAATTGACAAGTTCCCGAAGTACTCTTCCTATCGATTTTACACCCCCCATAATCCGCATCTGAATAAGCATGAAGGTTGAAGGTGGAGTCTCTAGGGTACCAAAGACCTAAACAAGGAGTATCTCTAAGGTACCTAAAGATTATCTTAACGACTATAAGGTGAGACTCTCTAGGACTAGCTTGAAACCTAGCACACAAGCAAACACTAAACAAGATATCCGGTCTACTTGCGGTAAGGTAAAGCAATGATCCAATAATAGAACGGTAAAGCTTATAGTCAACACACTTACCTCCTTCATCTTTGTCAAGCTTTGTAGATGAGCTCATAGGTGTGGCTTGAGGCTTTGCATTCTCCAAGCCAAACTTCTTAAGCATATCTTTTATGTACTTTGCTTGATTGATGAAGGTGCCATCCTTCCTTTGCTTGATTTGGAGTCCTAAAAAGAATGAGAGCTCCCCCATCATGCTCATCTCGAATTCACCTTGCATTAGCTTAGCAAACTCTTTGCAATGACATTCGTTAGTAGAACCAAAAATAATATCATCAACATAAATTTGTACTACTAAGATGTCATTTTTATACCTTTTTATAAATAGTGTAGTGTCCACCTTACCTTTTTCAAAACCTTTGTTAATTAAAAAGTTTGAAAGTCTTTCATACCAAGCTCTAGGAGCTTGTTTTAAACCATAAAGAGCTTTAGTGAGTTTAAAAACATGATTTGGAAATTTTGAGTCTTCAAAACCCGGTGGTTGTTCCACATACACTTCTTCATTTATAAAACCATTTAAAAATGCGCTTTTAACATCCTTTTGAAAAAGCTTGAAATCATGATAACATGCATATGCAAGCAACATCCTAATGGCTTCCATTCTAGCTACGGGTGCATAGGTTTCATCAAAATCTATTCCCTCTTCTTGAGTGTAACCTTGTGCTACTAGTCTAGCTTTATTTCTCACAATGTTACCACTCTCATCTAGTTTGTTCCTAAAGACCCATTTAGTTCATATGGTAGATTGATTACTAGGCCTATCAACTAATGTCCAAACGTTACTTATCTCAAATTGATTTAACTCTTCTTGCATAGCCATAATCCAAAAAATCATCTTTCAGTGCTTCTTTTATATTCTTAGGCTCTATGCATGAGATAAATGCAACATGATTCATTAGTCTAAGAGAAGATCGAGTGGTTACCCCGTTGGATGGATCACCCAAGATTTCACCATCTTTGACATAGTTGAACTCCCTTGGGTAGCTCACTTCCTTTTCCTCAAGAGCCAAGTCCTTCAAGGCTTCAAGAGGTGGATCTTGTGTGTCTTCTTCTTTTGCTGGAATCTCATTCTCCTTTGAAGTTTGTCCTCCATCAAAGGCATTTATGATTCCTACATCATCATCATCACAAGAATCCTTCCTTGGAAGGAGGTTATCATCGAATACAACATGCATAGATTATTCTACTACTAAAGTTCTCTTGTTAAATACTCGACAGGCTTTAGAGGTTAAAGAGTATCCTATGAAAACAGCTTCATCACTTTTTGCATCAAATTTACCTAAGTTGTCTTTTCCATTATTTAAAACAAAACACTTGCAACCAAATGGATGAAAATAGCTAATGTTAGGCTTTTTAGATTTTAAAATCTCATAAGGTGTTTTCTTTAAAATTGGCCTAATCATTACTCGGTTAACAATGTAACAAGCGGTGTTTGTGGCTTCCGCCCAAAAATATTTAGGTAAATTGTTTTCACAATGCATGGTTCTAGCCATTTCTTGTAAAGTTCTATTTTTCCTCTCAACTACCCCATTTTGTTGAGGAGTTCGAGGAGCCGAAAAATTGTGGCTAATACCATTTTCATTTAAAAACTCTTCAAACCCTAAATTTTGAAACTTGGTTCCATGATCACTTCTAATATGAGAAATTCTAAGTTCAAGATCATTTTGGGTTAGTTTTGAAAATGTGATGAATTTTTCTAAAGCCTCATCTTTAGTACTTAAAAATAGAACCAAAGTAAATCTAGAAAAATCATCTACAAGAACAAATGCATAAGATTTACCACCCAAGCTCATAGTCCTAATTGGCCCAAATAAATCCATATGGATAAGTTGTAAAAACCTACTTGTAGAAACATCATTAATGGATTTAAAGGAAGACTTATGTTGTTTACCCTCAGAGCATGCATCACAAATTTTATCGTTTGAGAACTTAATCTTGGTTAAACCTCTAACTAGATCAAGGGAAACTATTTTTTCTAAAACACTAATGCTAGCATGTCATAGTTTCCTATGCCACAACCATGCATCATTTTCATTTTGAGCTACTTGTAGAAACATCAATGATGGATTTAAAGGAAGACTTATGTTGTTTACCCTTAGAGCATGCATCACAAATTTTATCGTTTGAGAACTTAATCTTGGGTAAACCTCTAACTAGATCAAGGGAAACTAATTTTTCTAAAACACTAATGCTAGCATGTCCTAGTTTCCTATGCCACAACCATGCATCATTTTCATTTTGAGCTACTAAACATGCATGAGATGTATGTATGTCATCTAGATGCACCATGTAAATGTTACCTATGCGATGACCTATGAGCATAATATTATTAGATTTAATGTCAACAATTTTGCACCCATTTTTATCAAATAAAACATTAAATCCTTTATCACACAATTGACTTATGCTCAACAAATTATGTTTAAGACCATCGACATACAAGACATTTTCAATAAGAATAGTAGAGTGATTACTTATGGAGCCAATACCTTTAATGTGGCCTTTGGAGTTGTCACCAAATGTCACCACTCCTCCACTTTTTGGCTTTAGATCCATGAATCTACTATTGTCTCCGGTCATATGCCTTGAGCATCCATTATCAAGGTAACATGAGTTTTGACTTTGAGCTTTGGCCTTGTAGCAATGCTCCCCCATAGAGGAATCTTCCTCAAGTGCCATGAGGCAAAGGTTGGCCACTTCTTGTTCGTCATCCTCGGATGACTCCTCATCACTCCAAGTAGCAAGCTTGGCTTTGAGCTTCTTCTTCTTCTTCTCAAAGCCCTTCTTCTTGAGTTGAGGGCACTCTGAACGTATGTGGCCGGGTTTATTGCACTCGAAGCAAATGATTTGATCCTTTGCTTCTTCTTTGTTTTTACATTTGAAGTCCATCTTTCTTTGAAATTTTCTTCCCCGGTTGGACCTCATGAAGCATGAGAATCGTTTGGCTATCATAGCCAATTTCTCTAGCTCATCCTCCTCACTAGAAGAGCTCTCCTCAAGTAATAAAGCTTTGAGAGCTATTCCCATCTTCTTCTTCTTTTCCACCTCTAGCTTCTCTACTCTTTTCTCTTCCTTCTTCTTCTCTTCTTCCCTTCCTTGCTTCATAATCTCATGAGTAAGGAGAGAACCCACTAGCTCATCAAGTTTTAAAGTCTTCAAGTTTTTGGCTTCTATGATGGCGGTTCTCTTCCCATCCCAAGATTCGGGAAGTGAGTAGAGTAGCTTCCGGTCAAGCTTGTCTTTCGGTATAGTCTCTCCAAATCCTTTAAGCCCATTGACTACGGTTGAAAAGCGATCAAACATCTTGGACACCGTCTCATCGGGCTCCATCTTGAAATTCTCATAACTAAGATTGAGAATTCCAATCTTGGTTTCCTTGACATTGTTGGTTCCCTCATAGGTGGTCTCAAGAGTATCCCACACTTCTTTGGCACTCTCAATGGATGAGACTTTAGAGTAGATGTCCGGACCGAAAGAACAAAAGAGCATGTGGAGAGCTTTGTCATTTATTTGGATCTTCTTCCTCTCTTCTTCACTCATCTCCATCTTTTTATTCAAAATCATCTCCCCTTCACTATCTTGCTTCAATGGAATGTAGGGGCCATCTTCAATGACATCCCAAACCAAGTAATCGTTGGACTTGATGAAGAGGTGCATCCGATTATTCCAAAACGGATAATTGTCACCATTGAAGAAAGGTGGTTTTGTAGTGGATTGAGACTCATACATGCTCGAACCGGAGGTAGATGCCATATCTTGATTTTTGGATGACCACACTCGTTCTAGGAACTCCTCTTGTGGTTGTTAATCCTTCAAAGAGGTAGGCTCTGATACCAATTGTTTAGTGGATCGAATGATCGAAATAAACCAAGAGAGGGGGGTGGTGAATTGGATTTTTAAAGCTTTTGGTGGTGGAATTGGCAAATAAAAATGGTAGACAAGGAATTTTAGAGTGGTTCAAGTTCCAATCGAACTCTACATCCACTACCTTAGCTTCACTAAGGATTTGCAACAATTCCACTAATTGCTCTTCTCATTTTCTAGGCTAAGGAGGTAACCTTTACAATTTTTGGTCAAATTTTCTACCCAAAATTTGACTCAATCTTCACACAATTGAAACAAAGAAGTTGTTGGCTAAAACAAGTATCTCTCAATACACAATATAGCCCAATTACAAGCACTCAACCCAATTGAAATGATAAGAATGAAAAATACAATTGGGGTTACAAGACAATAATGGGATTTAGGCACAAATGATTGGATTTGATGTTTGGATGTTTGCTTTTGGATCAATAGTTGTTGCTGAAGCTTTTAGAGGTCCCTTTTACACCTTCACATTGAATTCTAGCCGTTGTGGTTGATGCATTCATCAATAGAGCCGTTGGGGATGTTATCTTCCCTCCATAAATGCAGTCTGCAACCAACCGTTTCGAAACGCCCGACCCTGTTTCGAAACAGACCAAAAATAGAAAGAGCCGTTGGGGTGCATTAAAGAGCCCGTATCGAAACGATGAGACTTGTTTCGATACGCTAAGAGCCGTTTCGAATCCCATTTCAAAACATTTTTGCCACTGTCAAGGATCTTATCGAAACGGGTTGAAACGTTTCGATACGCCTTAACGACTTGTAAAAATTTAGTTAAAAACTTTCTAACGGTCATATTTTTCAAATCTGATTGAGTACCGCTTAGAAACATTTGATGTCGTTTTGATACGGTGTCTCGAGGTTCTTAAGCCGTTTCGAAACTCGTTTTGAAACACGGGTTGACAGTGTTGAAATCGTTTCGATACCCGTTCCGAAACATGAACTCACAGTTTCAAAACTGTTTCGAAACGCCTAAGGCCGTTCCGAAACGGTGACTCGAAAATCACTGTTTTGGCTTTAAGAACACTTAGAAAACATTTGATAAATTCAGTTTTTAACTTAGGCATATTGTTTAAAACATATAGAGAGGTTTGAGGACTTAAAAATTCATTTTCACATTTTCAATTTAGTCCTTAGGTTCTTTAGTTATATCAAAATTAAAATATCGGTTTCACAATGTTGCCTCATTAAAAACCTTACCAGAAAAACTCATTGGGACAAAACCTCGGTTAAGGAAAAAAGAGTGCAACACGTATTTAATCTCCCTCATGAAAACATCACATAAGATCTTTGAATTTTTATAATTTAATCTTGAATACTATTTTTGAAGGATCACGAGGGATGGAATTTTGGAGTAACATGTTCTATTTTGTCATCTTTGATGTATTCACCTTTCGATTGAGATATACATCTTGCATTATCTCTACATAAGATAGCTTTGCATCATATCTTCTGAAAGTAAATCACATATCTTCTGGAAATGTTGGGTCAATGGTCTTAGCCAAACACATTCTTGACTTGTCTTGTTTATAACAATTACATGATTACATATATCTAAACATGAAGAGATATCAAGTTTAAAGATCTCAAATGATCTTGTTGCACCAAGATAGTATTTTATAGAGCAACTAAAATCTGATTCTTCTGGACCAATTAAGATATGATGCTATATTCAAGACCAAGAAAAGATATAGTTATCTTTATTCACATCCAATAGTCTTACAATTATTGGGGTATTAATGGATATGCTTTGTTCATATTGAATCTCGTTAAGATTCTTTCAGCATGTGTACATTCTTTGACAAAAACACATATTTAAGTGCTCGATCTTTAGGTTGAGACAAAACCCCATCTCAAGATTCTTTTTCTCAAATACTTTCATTAAATAATTCGAAAGTTATTCACGAGTTTCCAATTTGAAGCTCTTCAGGAGTTCTAATAATATAATGAATATTGATCCAAACTCCTTTATAAAATACATAAGGAAAAATACTCAATTAGTACTCACTAAGGCGATTTTTTACCAAATGCGCCAAAAATATAAATATTCAAAGGGATATATCTAAATAAATTTTCTTGAAAATTTCCAAATGCTTCTAGCATTTTAAATTCGTCAAGGATAACTTTCCTTTTATAAAGATCCACAAAATGATTAGACGCATATAAAATATCTCATATATGTCAAAGTAATTGCATCCACCATGAATTAATTAGAATTCTTCATAAATCATAATTCAAGTCGTATTTATGACTACTTATTTGTGCCCCACTTGCATGACACCTTTAGGTGTTTGGACTGCTGGTCCAAATACTTCTCTTTTGAAAGTTTAAAGCGTCTTTCTATATTGACCAATAATTTCAATATCTATATATTCTTATACAAGATCTTCGTCTTCTCTTTACTTTTATAGAAGTATTCTATGTAAAATTGTTTATAAAATCGTTGTCGACAACTTTTCAATTTTTCTAGTTTCATTCTCGTAGTGACATAACTCATCGAAATCTCTTCAAAATTTTAATCTTTATTTCAGGTACCTGAAACTCTTCTAGAGTTTTATTATTAGTTATGTATTGGGTCTCTTCAGGAGCACCCACCTTCAATATATGACCATCTCATATTATTTTTCATTTACGAGAATTTTGATCATTGGAACCAATTTTCATGCTTCATGCATGATTTACATATGTTCGCTCTAACATGTAATTCAAATTTAGAGCATTTCAACTGGTATATGAGACTTAGTTACTCTCATTGGGTTAGTAAATATGTCTGGCAGTTGACATGTAATAACATGAATTATCTTATGAACTCCTGGTTCATATACGAGGATCTAGATAACGATAATTCATTTTCCTTTATCCAGCTAATTATTAGGCATAATTGGCCATTTAGGCCAACTAAAACTTTTATTTAGGAGAATAAGGTGCCTTAAGGATTATTTGGGAGAATAGGCCAAAGTCTACAGGACCACGCCATCTCCATATGGCGTTCTTGAACCTCGCCAGGTGCAAACGACGAGGTCTCTGGTGACCGGCTTTTCGAGCTGTTGGGCTTGGCAGGCTGGGCGAGGTGCAAGGTGGGCATGCATGGCTTCGCAGGGCACGTGAATGGCAGGGGGACCTCGCCATTTCTACATGGCGAGGTACATGGTGGTAGACTTTTGCATGCATGCACTCCTACCATCCATGCACGCATTCATGTGATTTTGTTTTTGTTTTTCTTTGTTTTTTTACATTATTTGTGTATATATAAGATATATAGGTGTGAGTTGATAAGATAGAGAGGTGTGAGTTAAATTTTTAGAGTTGGTGATATTTGTGAAGAGAAGAAGAGAAAAAAATTGGTGAAGGTGAAGAGTTTTCTGTAGATCTTTTTATAGATATATTCGAAGAGGGTGAAGATCGTTGGAGTGTATTATTCTGTAGATCTTTTCTAGGTTTCTCAATAAGTAAGTGATTTTTTTAATTATGAGTGTTTGCAGATTATTTTGTGTGATTGAAGATATATTCTCATGGTAATTATTTTTTATTATCGAAGGCTTGCACATATACAGGGTTTCTCGTCTAATCTGGTAACTTTTTCTATTTTTTAAATTTATATTCACATAGATCAAATTTTTTGAATTTAATACATATTTTGGTTGTATATATATTCGAATGAATTGTTTTGCAGATCTACAACTAGAAAATGACATCCAGAGGAGTTCTGTTGTACCGTGATCATGAGCACATTTTGTCTCATATTGATGAAGGGCAAGAAAGTAATTTAAAATTTGTTATGTGATGTAATACTAATATATTATAAGAATATATAAATAGAATTAGCCAAATTTGGGGAGAAAGAGTAGAGTAATTTAATATAATTTCATTTATAAAAATCATAAAATATATTAATTTATTTAATTTAATTTTATATTTACTAATAAATTTTATATTAATTAATTTATTTAATATAATTTTATATTTATAGGGTGTAGAGCATAGCATACGCCGTCGAGGAATGAAGATTAAGGAACCTTCTGATCGCTTAGTTTATTACCTACAACGTGCTGGTTTTTATAATGCTTCATTTCTCCGTGGATTTAAGATAGTCCCGTGGTTGATTATCGCAATGATTGAACGGTGGAGATCAGAGATTGGATTTATTCGGACACTTGTTTCTTGAATGACCCGGTACCCTACAAATAGTACAATGTTTAACTTGAACTCCCCCTCTCTATCATCCGGATCATCCATATTCGTATTAATACGAGTAGACTTCGGTCAACCCTTCAACTTTCTACGAAGCTTTGGATTTGGTAACCATTCTTCGTATATTGGCTCTACCGGCCAATAGTCTTGGTTCAAGATCGCGTTGAACTGAATTCTATATATATTTGCAATATTCTCCAGTTTATAATACTCATCCGCAAAACCGTAAGGGTCGAGACGAAAATGTAAACATGCGGCGTGTGCGTGAGAGCAAGGGTATCTAAATGCTTGGAATGCACCACAATCACACCATCTCTGATGAAGGTTTACAGTGAACATTCGTTGCTCACCTCGGCTGTAGCTTCGACAGAAAATTCCCATCCATGTGGGTCGAATGATCTTACTCTCATAGAGGTGGCTTTGCCTTGAAGTTCGCTCATTCTATCCTGCAGGGTTTTAGACCAATATTGTCCGCTGTTTATTCGGGAGTTAATTTCCTGCCCTTTGTCATACCATACTTTACCCAATCTAAAGTAAGTCTCCCACACAATACTTGCAATTGGGAGATGACATGTTCCTTTAAGCATCGAGTTTATAGCCTCTGCAAGGTTAGTTTTCATATGACCATAACGCCGACCTTCGTCATAGGCTTGTGTCCATCTTTCCTTGGGGATGTCATTTGCAAAATTAAATACATTTACACCGTGCCGCCTCAACCTTTTTATCCCTCTTCGAATTTTGGTTGAACTAGTTCATACCATATTAAAAAACTAAGGTAATTAAATCAAAATTATCAACTCAAAAAAATTAATTTTTTTTATAAATAACAAATAACAACTTACCCGCACCTAAAATTTCTTTCCGAATCTGATTGTTTCCGTACCGCGTCTTTGCATTTGCCGTAATATGCAGTATACAATATGCTGGATATGCATGTGAAGGTTTCTATAAACTCCTACGTCTGTCAATTACTGATATGAGTGCAGTCCCTCTATAAAAAATCATGCAAATCCCATCTTTTTTTACTACATGATTGCGTAGATGCTTCAAAAAGAATTCCCATCCATCCGCGTCTTCCTTTTCAACTATGGCAAAAGCAATTGGGAATATATTACTGTCTCCATCTTATGCAACGACCACGAGTAATATATGACCGTACTTCCCATACAGCTAGGTACCATCCACTTGAATCACGCGTTTGCAGAATGGGAACCCTTCAATGCACGCATTGAACGTCCAAAATAACTTACTAAATATTCTTTTACCAAGAATTAATTTGCCTTGTAAGTTGAACGCCAGTTTTGTTTCGTATTCTACCACAGTTCCTGGTATGAATAATTGCATTGCTCGTAAAAGAGCTGGTAGCTCATTATACGATTTATCCCAATCACCATACAGTTGCGCAATCGCCTTCTGCTTTGCCATCCACGCCTTGTAGTAAGATGGAATATAACCAAGCTGAGTTCGGATAGATGCTACTAACACTGCAATCGAAATTCTTGGTTCCAGTCCAACCAATGCCCTGGTGTAAGCACATACTAGTTTAGAGTTTAAATTAATGTGGTCCTGTGATAAAGCCATATTGGTACATGTGTGCTGGTCAATAAACCGTGACACCTCCCACATATCAGTCCTCTTCCTGTATGAAATTCTTACCCACCAAGGATATTTGCTCTTCCAATGAAGACACCTTACACAATAGGTAATTGTATTGGAATCAATAACAAAAAATGATGTATGACGTTTGATACAGTGCTCCTGAACTACTAGCTTTGCAGCTTCTTTTGTTTCGAATTCAGCTTTCAGTACCAATTCTCCAAAGTTCGAAGATGACGAAGAACCAAATACGCGAGCTTGATATTCCGTATCTTGCATTGGAGTATAATCCACTTCATACATGCGGGCTGCTGGAGGTTCACAGGCTGGATAAATGGGTTCCGGTTGTTGGGGCTCTAGTTCAACATAACCCTAAACTGGCTGCTCTTTTCCCAACCCGAGCTTAGCAACAGTTGTGTCCCAAACATCATCTTCAACATTGATACCATTACCATGAGATGCATCTGTCATAACATCCTCAACATCATCAGCATCGAGTAAGCGCACGTCACCATCTTCTGTAATAGGCACAATATTTTCATCATCCTCACTGAAATCTTCAAGCGATTCGCCTCAATGACCAAAAATGAGTTCAATGTCACAATGTGTTGATGAACTCATTCTCTGTAAATAATCAAACAAAAAATATAAGTAAACACTAAAATTTGGTTTTCTTATTAAAATTTAAAAAAAGCAGCAAACGAATTAAAATTCCAAAAATATAAAACTTACCGGATTCGACGAGAAACCGTCCGAATATATCTTCAATCACCGTTTGAAAAAAAATCTTCAAAAACTCTCACCTAAATTTTCAACTCAAACTCTCTTAGTTTTTTCTCAACCCCTACACATTAATCTCCTCTATATCCTATATATATATATACACAATATTAAATAACCCCCCCTAAAACTATACCTGACTCACGTACCTGCATGCATGCATGCATGTCTACAGCACCTCGCCATGTGGAGGTGGCAAGGTTTGACTCCTTTTTCAGCCTGCCAACCCAGCAAACCATGCATGTCATCTACCAACCCTAAAAAACCCCTAAAACTAGACCTGACTCACGTACCTGCATGCATGTCGAGCAGGACCTCGCCATGTGGAGGTGGCGAGGTTTGATTGCCTTTTGCACCTGCCAAGCCAGCATGCCTGCCAAGCCACGCCACGAGAAGCCAGTCACCAGAGACCTCACCGTTTGCACCTGGCGAGGTCCGAGAACGCCATATGGAGATGGCGTGGTCCTGAGGACTTTGGCCTATTCTCCCAAATAATCCTCAAGGCACCCTATTATCCTAAATAAAAGTTTTACTTGGCCTAAATGGCCAATTATGTCTGATTATTATTTCCCCCTGATGTTGAGAAAAATCATGTCATAAATGATTCTCCAATTAATGTTTAAGAATTTAAACATAAAAGGAGACTTATACTTAATATATATATTCTCAACCCGTTTTGTGCGCTGTGGTGGGGCAATTCAACAATATATCGGACATTCAAGAATTATAAAATGAGAAATGTATGGCTTCTGACCAAAAACCAATCATAACAGGGAGTTTATTATAACTTGTTGGCTTGATGCGTATAAGTGCCGCTATATGGAAATACCATATAAATACTAACTGTTTTGTTCTCATAGTTTAGCTATTAAAGAGGATGAATCCAATTAAAATTTTGTTAAACTGTATTTTTCATAATCAATAGGCTTTGTAACAATTTGTTGGGAATCGTCGGTACACCCCATGGCGCAACAGAAAGATTATTTGGCGATTACCTCCAGAGATTCATGTACGAGGATCGAAATTCAGGGTGAAAAGGATGAAGCGTTACCTTAATAAATCTTGAAATCCGTAGGGAGTATAGGAGAATCCAAATCGAATTCGAGTCATCACAATCGCGTTCCGACCTCTATGCAGTCCACCCAAACGAAACGAACAATATTTTCTCTTCTCTAACTGTTAGAGAGGTTTTTCCGAAAAGCATGTCTTGGCTTCTAGACCTTATGCCTTTATATAGCATTCAAAAACCCAATTCTAATTAAATTCAGATTCATTAAATATACAATATATTTAACCGAATATAATTAAATATGTAGAATCTAATTCTACTTTAATTCAGATTCATTAAATATACAATATATTTAACTGAATATAATTAAATATGTAGAATCTAATTCTACTTTAATTAGGTTTCTTTATATATATAATATTTTAATAGTATTTGATAAGTACAATAATTATCTAGTATTAAAAAAATATAAACGAGATTATCTATAATTACAATAATTATAATAATTTCGTTTTAATAATTATTACGTGTACAACGAGTTTGTACACATGATATTTAGTTGATATTTGTTCATTTCAATCATAAGGCGTGACCCTTGTAGGTTAATGTAACGTTAGTAGTAATATCTAGAACAATTCTAATATTACAAGTAATGAGTGACATCTAGAAATACATCATTGCTACCTAAGTTACATGAAGTCGTGGTTCGACTTTACCTTTTTCTGTGATTAACTTCTTTTATGTATTACATCCTTTTGTCCTCATATCTAGATCGGACACAAGTCATGGATTAGTCACACTTGTATAGTCCATATAATATTTTTTGATATCTTGAGTAGACTAATATAAACGAATAACCATGATATCTCATATCAATTTATTCGAGCATGGCCAAACATTTTCTAGTCTCACTCAATCAAGTGACCTATGATATTACTCCTATTATGTAGGAGGGACAAATCCTATCTTGATCAACTATATTTCGCTGCATAGATTGTGACATATCTAGTGTCAGTCTTTTCAGTGTAGTTAGTTACGACACACGTTTGACCGTATCAAAATATGTCAATCACGACGTTGACATAATGATGATATCAAGTCTAAGGATCATACATGTAGTTATCACCATGAGCAATGTCGTGACTGTCACATAATAATCCAAGAAACATGCTCATAGTAGATCAGTCCAGTATGTTATTCTCTAACACATACTTATGTATTGATTTTGACATCTCTATGTCAATGACAACGCTTTGTCATCAATCAACTACATATTAGTCTTAATATGTCATTGTTGTCTATGCTAAATAAGATTGAAATAATAATAATGACTTTATATTAATAAACAAGATAAAATAAATATGTCTTTTATAACCATCTCATGATTGGTCTTTGGGCATACTCCAACACAATTGATATAGCCTAAAATATAAACCCACAGGCTTTTGCAAGAATAATAGTCTAACTACATAATCTGAATCCTTTTATAATCAATCTCACAAACTTCTGGTTGTAAGTTGATAAAACAATGTAGATGCATATACTAAAATCATATAAAACTTTCCACATTTATGGATAAATGAGCCCATATTTCATTTAGATATGCAATACATGCAATCTCAACTTTAATACAAGAATTTCAAGTTCTTTTGGTAAGTGGGATCTTAATCATTTCCTTTGAGAACAAGCAACACAAGAACTTCGTGTTCTTTCAGTAAGTGGAATTTAATCAATTCCTTTGAGAATAAGCACCACAAGAACTTCAAGTTCTTTTAATAAATGTGCATATAAATCTCAATAGCTTCCGCATCATTATTGATCAGGATGGTCTAACCGATCATGCCAACTATATATACATGTGTGTGTATATATATATATATATATTTCTGAATTTGTAAACTTTTAGTTTTCCAAAACATGTGATTCATTATCACTTGTACATGTGTGGTACAAATTTTGCAATACAAGTTTATTTAAAACTTGGGGGAGATTATGCAAAACGACGCTTAAATGACAACAAAAAGACGGCAAATCGGTTAACCTGGTCATTTCTTGAACATAATTTCTTATAAATCTTGTACCTAATTTGTTACAAAAATTGTAAGAATAACGATATATAAACAATTCCTTATAAAGTAACAAATTGAGTCCAAAACCGAATTCTTTACAATAACTGTAAGAAATTAGGTATATACTCAATTTGTTATGAATTTTTTAGTTGGGGTATAATTGCTCAAACCTTTGTAAGAAATTAATTTGTACTCAATTTCTTACAAGAATGCACAATTTGGTACAAAAGATGCAAGGAATTGTGTTTGTACACAATATCTTACCAAATATACGTATTTTCTTACTGAAATTGTAAGAAATTAGGTATATACCCAATTCCTTACGAATTTTTTAGTTGGGGTAAAGTTGCTCTAACCTTTGTAAGAAATTGTGTTTGTACTCAATTTCTTACAAGAATGCACAATTTGGTACAAAATAGGTAAGGATTTGTGTTTCTACACAATTTCTTACTAAATATACCTAATTTCTTACTGAAATTGTAAGAAATTAGGTATATACCCAAATCCTTACGAATTTTTTAGTTGGGCAAAATTGATCTAACCTTTGTAAGAAATTGTGTTTGTACTCAATTTCTTACAAGAATGCACAATTTGGTACAAAATAGGTAAGGAATTGTGTTTCTACACAATTTCTTACCAAATATACCTAATTTCTTACAGCAATTATAAGAAATTAGGTATATACCCAATTCCTTACGAATTTTGTAGTTGGGGTAAAGTTGCTCAAACCTTTGTAAGAAATTGTGTTTGTACTCAATTTCTTACAAGAATGCACAATTTGGTACAAAATAAGTAAGGAGTTGTGTTTGTACACAATTTCTTACCCGATATACATAATTTCTTACTAAAATTATAAGAAATTAAGTATATACCCAATTCCTTACGAATTTTTTACTTGGGGTAAAGTTGCTCAAACCTTTGTAAGAAATTGTGTTTGTACTCAATTTCTTACAAGAATGCACAATTTGGTACAAAATAAGTAAGGAGTTGTGTTTGTACACAATTTCTTACCCGATATACCTAGTTTCTTACTAAAATTATAAGAAATTAAGTATATACCCAATTCCTTATGAATTTTTTAGTTAGGGTAAAGTTGCTCAAACCTTTATAAGAAATTGTGTTTGTACTCAATTTCTTACAAGAATGCACAATTTGGTACAAAATAGGTAAGGAGTTGTGTTTGTACACAATTTCTTACCCGATATACCTAATTTCTTACTGAAATTATAAGAAATTAGGTATATACCCAATTCCTTACGAATTTTTTTGTTGGGGTAAATTTGCTCCAACCTTTGTAAGGAATTGTGTACAAACACAATTCCTTACTACAAGTTAAAACTTTTTCATTCCAGTAGGTGGCATCAAAACCACCTATATGGGGTTTCGGTGCTGGTTTGACAGTATGGGCAAAATTTTCATTCCACTAGGTAGCATCGAAACCACCTATATGGGGTTTCAATGCTGGTTTTGACAGTATGGGCAAAATTTTCATTCCACTAGGTAGCATCGAAACCACCTGTTGTGTTTTAAGGTGCTCGATTCCTTCAACAGTTCTTGCTCGCCAAGTGGTGGAGAAGTGGAATTTTGGGTGTAAGAGGTGTGGAAGCTAAAAGGATAAAGACAAGATGATTTATAGTGGTTCAACCTTCTAACCAAGGTCTATATCCACTACCTTAGCTTCCCACTAAGGATTTCTAATCAATCCACTATTGATTCGTCCCCTTTTCTAGGCTTAGGAGGAAACCCTTACAAACCGATCAAGTTTTCTACACAAAGCCTTGATCAAATCCTATTTACAAAGAGATAAAATAAGCAAACTCAAATCCCTCTAATAGGTATTTGTTTGCACAATTAAGCTCTCACCCAATCTTGAAACACTTGAGCAAATATAACAATTTTGGCTCACTAGTGTTTGTCTATACAATAAATTGACAATAAAGGCCTAAGACAAATTCGTGATCATTGTGTTGTTGACAATTGAAGCATTAGCCTTTACTAGATGCTTGAAGGTCCCTTTTATACTCATTAATGAGTTTGTAGCCGTTACTAGCCGCTGTAGACTTTATTTCCCATATTAAATGCAGTTCTAGAGCCTTCTATATCGATATACAAGGACCCGTATCGATACACTCTTCTTCAGAAACTAGCCGTTGGACTCTTGCCAGCCTAATCGTATCGATACGCTTAAGGGCGTATCGGTACGATATGTCATTTAAAAGACCGTTGGGAAATAGCCGTTGGGGTTGTTAAAATAAGGATCAATACGCTTAAGGGGCGTATCGAAATGACCCCTTTCCGTATCGATACAGTCTCACCCGTATCGGTACGGGTTTTGGCAGAATCAAAACTTGGGCAAAAGTGTATCGATACGGGGTATACCGTATCGGTACGGGCTTGCTGAAAAGTCAAGTTTGGCTATTTTAAAGCATTAAAAACTTTGCCAAAAACCTTTTAAAATGTCTCAAACTTTATTTTCAAGTTGCTTGGACTTAAAGATATGTTTTAAATTCTTTTCAAATTAGTCTAAAACATTGTTCAATTATTATATCGAAACATTAGTTCTACACTCTCCCCCTTTTTGATATAATAAAACCAACTTGAAAAATTGTTTGGGATTTCTCTCTCTTTGTGAAATAAATTTGGAATAAGAGAATTAAGATTTGAAATCAATTAAAGCTCCCCCTTATTCATTTGAAAATTCAAAATTTCAAACCATTTCTCCCCCTTTTTGTTATATCAAAAAGAATTTAAACACTTTTAAGCTCAAAATAACAATAGACGTTTAAAAAATGATAAAATTACGAATTTTGGTTTTAAAAATGGATCCCCCTTACTCAAAGCATCATCAAAAGATGTTAGTCACAACATATTATAATCTAGTTGAAATAAGTAAAAATTAAATCAAATAAAAGCAAAACAACTAGGTTTTACCACACTTGAACCCAAGGGAGGATGTGAAGCCTTCCTTCTTCAAGTGTTCTTTCTTGTGTGCATGGAGCTCCCCCTCAAATTTTGACTTGTTGATCAATCTCCATCACACCTATCATAAGATAATCAAGTAATTTTTGGTATCCAAATTGCTTTGGACCCATAGACGTTAGTAGCACAAAATTTAGTCCCCTTAGGAATCCATTTTTCAATTTCATCCTTTTTAGTTGAAGTACTTAGTCCTTTTGGGACCCAAATACTTCTAAAACATTTATCATTTATCATTTAAAAATCTAGGGGCACTAGATTGTCTTACATAAAAATTTGATTTTCCAACATCAATTTTCTTTTCAAGCTCTTTGGAAATCAAATCTTTTTCTTCTTGAACTTTGTGAAGCAAATTTTGTAAATCAAAACATTTTTGTTCAAACTCATTGAGTTTTGCTTCAAGTTCAATTTTGATTTTAGAAATCAAGTCATTTTGAATTTTCAAATTTGAAATCACTTTCTTGTTTTTTAAAATGTAATTTTAAATTCTAAAACCAAGTCATCATAGGCATCTTGTAATTCATCAAAAGAATATGAACATGAAATAGAGGAATTAGAAGTTACCCTTGAATCTTATTCGATGGCCATAAGGCAAATGTTGACTTGTTCATCGTCGGTGGAGTCTTCATCACTCCAAGTAGCCGCATATGCCTTCTTCTTATGGCTTGAAGTGCTTGTCCTCTTCTTCTTCATGGATTCTCATTCAAGCTCTTTCAAGGATTTCTTCATGTAAGGGGCACACTTCTTGAAGAGATGAAATATCTCTTATTATTCATCCTCCTATTTACTTGAATATACATGATGGCATGTGGAGGATTTGAGAGGAATGGCATTTGTGTTGATGCCAAGCCCTTTGAGCTTCTTCTCCCCTATAGCTCTAATCTCTTCGTTCTTCTTCTCCTCTTCTTTGTTTTTCTTCATAATTTGGTGAGTGAGAAGTGACCCCATGAGCTCATCAAGCTTTAAAGTCTTGAGATTCTTAGCTTCGATGATGGCGGTCCTTTTTGAGTCCCATGACTCGGGAAGGGAGTAGATGAGCTTTCAGACAAGTTTCTCTTCCGGGATGGCTTCTCCATAACCTTTAAGTCCATTGGTGATGGTGGAGAACCTATCGAACATCTTTTCAATGTCCTCTTTCGGATCCATCTTGAAGTTTTCATACGCTAGGTTGAGGAGCCTGATCTTGGTCTTCTTTACTTCGTTTGTCCCCTCGTATGTAACTTCGAGCTTGTCCCAAACTTCCTTGGCACTCTCACAAGAAGACATCTTCTCATAGATGTTAGGGCCAAAAGCACAAAAAAGGATGTGCAAGGCTTTGCAATTAAGCTCCATCTTCTTGCGATCTTCGGCACTCCAATCTGCCTTTCTTTGTTGAGGCACGAACAGACCATCTTCTACTATGTCCTAAAGCTTGTAGTCCTTTGACTTTATGAAAAACTTCATCCTTGTCTTCCAATGGGCATAGTGTGTTCTGTCGAAGAAGGGCGATTTGTCGATGGATTGCGCCATTGAGCCGATTGTTTGAAATGATGACCAAGCTTGCCGAATCTTCTCAATAGGATGTTAATCCTCTTCAATTGAGCCAAGCTCTGATACCAATTGTTGGGTTTTAAGGTGCTCGATTCCTTCAACCGTTCTTGCTCGCCAAGTAGTGGAGAAGTGGAATTTTGGGTGTAAGAGGTGTGGAAGCTAAAAAGATAAAGACAAGATGATTTATAGTGGTTCAACCTTCTAACCAAGGTCTACATCCACTACCTTAACTTCCCACTAAAGATTTCCAATCAATCCACTATTGATTCGTCCCCTTTTCTAGGCTTAGGAGGAAACCCTTACAAACCGATCAAGCTTTCTACACAAAGCCTTGATCAAACCCTCTTTACAAAGAGATAAAATAAGAAAACTCAAATCCCTCTAATAGGTATTTGTTTGCACAATTAAGCTCTCACCCAATCCTAAAACACTTGAGCAAATATAACAATTTTGGCTCACTAGTGTTTGTCTATACAATAAATTGACAATAAAGACCTAAGACAAATTCTTGATCATTGTTTTGTTGACAATTGAATAATTAGCCTTTACTAGATGCTTGAAGGTCCCTTTTATACTTCTTAATGAGTTTGTAGCCGTTACTAGCCGTTGGGATTGAATTGGAGCCGTTGGAGACTTTATTTCCCATATTAAATGCAGTTCTAGAGCCTTCCGTATCGATACACGAGGACCCGTATCGATACGCTCTTCTTCAGAAACTAGCCGTTGGACTCTTGCCAGCCTAATCGTATCGATACGCTTGAGGGCATATCGATACGGTATGTCATTTAAAAGACCGTTGGGAAATAGTCGTTGGGGTTGTTAAAACAAGGATCAGTACGCTTAAGGGGCGTATCGAAACGATCCCTTTCCGTATCGATACGGTCTCACCCGTATCGGTACGGGTTTTGGCAGAATCAAAACTTAGGCAAAAGTGTATCGATACGGGGTATACCGTATCTGTATGGGCTTGCTGAAAATTCAAGTTTGGCTATTTTAAAGCATTAAAAACTTTGCCAAAAACCTTTTAAAATGTCTCAAACTTATTTTCAAGTTGCTTGGCCTTAAAGACATGTTTTAAATTCTTTTCAAATTAGTCCAAAACATTGTTCAATTATTATATCAAAACATTAGTTCTACACCACCTATATGGGGTTTCGGTGCTGGTTTGACAGTATGGGTAAAATTTTCATTCCACTAAGTAGCATCGAAACCACCTATACGGGGTTTCGGTGCTGCTCTAAAAGTATGGGCAATTTTTTTTTCATTCCATTTGGTGGCATCGAATCCAAAATATATACATCCACTTGCCTTTTTAACTAAATTAGTTATATACCCAATGCTGCAAGATTGGCTATGGTCTAATTTGTGTACATTTGCTACTACTAAGTGTATACAGTACCGAAACCCCTAAAGATGGTTTCAATACCACTAAAAGGAATCTGCCTTTTTAGTGTTATGTCTTTTCACTGTAATCACATGCACCGTTTACTGTTCATCCTGTATAAAGCTGGTTTTGATACCCCCCATAACGAATCTGCCTTTTAAGTTTCGAGTCTTTTGAATTGTATCACATGCACCGTTTCATGTTCATGTACCTTCGATGAACATGCATTGTGCCTTCTCACTTTCCTGTTCTTAGTTTTCACTTTACCTCCCAACTGAAATTCCCTATAAATTAACAACTCTTCTCTTTACTCTTTACAACATCTTCAACTTAATATACTCAACCCTTCGTTTATTTCTATAATAAGTTATCCTTCACCATATTCTATTCAATATCTTCAGATACAATGAGTTCGAGTAGAGCTTCTAGTCACAATCCTCAGCCATTGGCAAAGAGGAAACTTGATTTCAACTCAGAATCAAACAACGATGATGATGTCTATTTTGATTCTGATGAAGAGGAGGAACAAAGCCATGAGACAATGAAAACAAGCAGATGGTTCAAGAAGTTTTTCAAGACCTTCGATAGAATGAACACAATCAATGACCCTTCTACTCAATGGAAGTGTCCAGCATGTCAAGGAGGTCCTGGTGCCACTCACAGGTTTGTTGGCCTACAGTCCCTAGTGACACATGCCAAAACCCAAGGCAGACCAAAGCTCAAACTCCATCGCCAACTTGCTCAGCTTTTGAACGAGGAATTGCGTAGAAAGGGTACTTCAGCTATTCCTCAAGGTCAAGCTTATGGGGAATGGAGTGGTTTGAGAGATGATCAGAATGATGCTACTATTGTCTGCCCCCCGCCTTCAAACAATGAGGAAGAGGATCACCAAATACTGTGGCCACCCATGGTGATGATAATGAACACAAGGCTTCATCAAGATGCAAATGGGAAGGTAGTTATATAACTTTTGAATTATGTTTTAATGAATATTACAATTCCTTAAATTCTAATGTCTTGAATTTTCTGCTTTAGTGGCTTGGTATGGGAAACCAAGAGCTTCTTGACTATTCAGGTCCTATGATACTGTTGTTAAGGCTCACCATTCTTATAGTTCTCAAGGCCATCGTGGGATGAGCCTTCTAATTTTTAAGAGCACGACAAAAGGTTATTTTGATGCTTAGCGTCTGCATACCCAGTTTGCTGCCCAAGGTTTCGATAGAGAGGCTTGGCAACGTTGTCACGACTTCTTGTATGGTCCAGCCAGACAGCGCCAACTTTATGGTTATATGGCTGCCAAAGAAGACATCGACAACTTCAACCGCCATTCTCAAGGTTTTCTTTATCATTTTCTTCTTTTATACAAGATGCACTTCTGCTCATACTTATGCATACATGTTTTGTTCATTAGGCAACTATAGGGTCAAGTTTGAGATGCGATCATATGCATAGATGGTTGGTCAGCACAGTTCACAACGAGAGGCTGGTCCAAGTGCCATGGGTGGCAGAGGGCATGAAGGTCATTTCCTTGGCTAGGGATGAGGATTGAGGAGGCTCCATTCTTTTAGTTTCATTTTTATTTCAATATGTAATTGAAGCACTTGGGAATTCAATTTTTTTGTTTCATAAATATACTTCATCCTTAAATTTAATATGATCCTCCTGTCTTACTCCAAATGTTAATTTTCAACTAATAAGGGGTTTCTTTAAGTCTAAATATTTTTGTATCTGCCAAACCAACACCGAAACCACCATATTGTGGTTTCGATGCCGCCTTCAATGTGATCAATATTTTCCCATTTTGTATTTGTGTATATACATAAATTATTGTAATACCTATACCAAAGTTTATTTTGTAAGTAAATTGTGTATGTATACAATTCCTTACAACAAGATCCATTATCACCCTAACAAAAGCAAACACACGCCCCATTTCTGCTTAACCAGCACCGAAACCCAATATAGGTGGTTTCGATGCCACATAAATGACTTTAACTTTTGCCCATTATGCTAAACCAGCACATGAGCCATTTTGAAAGTTGGAGAAATTGTGTAATAAAAAAAGGTATATACCATTTTATATGGGTGAAAGTTGGAGATATGCTACTAATATTTGTATATACACAAATCATTATAAAACTTGTACGAAAGTATGCTTTTGGGTAAGAAATTGTGTATGTACACAATTCCGTACAACTATATGAGCCATTTTGAACCTTCGTGAAACAATGTAATTAAAAAGGTATATACCGTTTTCTCTTAAAAGAAATTTTCATTCCATTACGTGGCATCGAAACCACCTATATGGGGTTTCGGTGCTGGTTTCACAATTTGGGAATTTTTTTTCATTCCAGTAGGTGGCATCGAAACCACCTATATGGGGTTTCGGTACTGGTTTGACATTATGGGCGAAAATGTCATTATAGTCGGTAGCATTGAAACCTCCTTTATGGGGTTTCGGTGCTGGTCTGAAAGTATGGGCAAAATATTTACAACAGGTAGGTGGCATCAGAACCACCTATAAGGGGTTTCAGTGCTGGTTTATGATTCTTTTATAAATTTTGTCAAGGTTTGTCGTTTGTGTACAAGATTATAAAATAATCTTAATCTAAGGAGCAATTCTTAGAATGATAAACAAAATATTACAATGACATTTGAACATATAATGACATATGTACAATTTGAAACATTTACGAATAAGAAACAAATTATTACATTGAGATTTGAACATATTTAACAATGTTTGTTGTATTTACACAATTAAAGAACACTAACAAACATATTATACAGATCAGATTAGTCAAATGGGCAAATTTTTTGAAGAATCGACGATCAGGATGACATGCAATCAATCAAAAAAAGGATGATGCTTGACATACTCTTGAACATTGTCTACTGCGGCCAAGTTTTCTATATAGACCCGAATGGAACCACCTTTTTCTATGATCAAATGCAAGTACATTAATTAGATAATTAGCTTTGAGTTTAAGAAAATGGTCCAACTTTATAATGAAGATGCTTGAGCTTGGAAGTTTTACCTAATGCTTTATCAGTTTTCTGATCTAGTTCCTTGTAGGATTTAGGACATATGTAGGTGTTCTCCCGAGACATGAACATAATAGAAAACATAATTACTTTAAAAAAGATTCATTGATTATATGGCTGAAAGTAATAAGAAATAGGTTGAGTTATTTACTGACCGGATTATTAATCATTTTATCTGCTGAGTCGTCAACCACCAGCGTGTTTGTTTCATTATACTCAGGCATAACAGCCCACACACGGCTTAGATTTTTGGCAAATATATTTGGGTTTGAGGGATGTTCGTCACACATATCCTGATCCTGCATAATTGAAACGAATGCCTTCAAATGAGTAGAAATTTTTAAAGATGCGTTAAAGAAAAACAGACAGAAGTTACCCAAATGAAGGCAAAGTGGTGTTTAAGACCGCTGACTCTCCAAAGTGCCCACATAAGGTTTTTTCTACAATGATGAACAATATAAGAGAAAACCAATATTCGTAAAAGATTGGTTAATTCAATTGATTTAGGTTGGTGGCAGAGGTCCACATTACTTTTTCCTTGAAGACCAAATAGCCACTTTATACGCATTAAAACAAAAATCCAGAAAGTCGACAGCACCAGGGCGTAGTTGCACACCTGCCAACGTTAAAAATCATTTTATAAACTATTTTCTAAAAAAATTGAATTGAAGAGTGAGAGAAAAGTTATACCGCCTTTCGTAACACTGGCAAGCACGCCATTGTAATCAAGAATAAGAAGCTTTTTCTACGACGGGGCAGCAGGTACGTTTCAGTGCCACTCCCCATATATTTTAGGAGCACGCCTGGGTCTCTGAATATCAGAGCCTATTGCATTACTTGGTGTTATGCCAACTCGATGAAGCTTCCTGCACATGTAAGTTTGACTCACTTCAGGCGTCTTTACCGGAGCACTCGCATGATCATGCCCTTCTACTAGACCATCTTCTTCATGATACTGCTCTTCTCCTGAATTACATGGGATATAATCTGTATTCAAACAATCCAATGTTGTGTTCACGAACACAATCAAAGTTTGAAGAAAAGTAAACACAATGCAAGGCTAAACCAAAGGCAAAGGGAGTTGAACCATTGTATATTACAATAAACATTGAACAATGTTCATGAAGCAGTAGAACAAAATATTTTTCGGTACAAGGTGTAATACAAGAAACTCGTTATACAATGCAGAATAGCCTAACCATCTTCATGCTCCGGCGCATACAGAGTCGATGTCGGTGGAAATTCATGCCGATGAAAATCAAGCTCCAATGATTTAACACGATCTTCTAAGCTCCCAAGATGGGCTTGAGTCTCTGCATGACTAGAGCTCATAAAAGCATCCAAGTTCTGAAAGCCAATCGTGACAGCAACATAGAAGGACTCAAGTGTGATGGGAGGTGGAGCATCCGCTGCATCTTCTTTTCCTCCGACAATTCTTACTGCATCTTCATTTCCGCCGGCAATTCTTGCTTCATCTTCATTTCCTCCGGCAATTCTTGCTTCATCTTCATCTCTTTTATGCACCCATTCAACTCCATTGAACGTCCAACCCGTCTTCCTAGTAGTTGTTTCATCAATTTTACTCTTCAAAGGAATTGGGGTGTCCAAGGTGGTGTTAATATTTAAACAGTCAAATATGTGTCTTAGAACACATGCATAATTGATGGAGCCACTTCCAGGGTTGCTAATGAGTTACACAAGAGACTTGAAGATAATTCGGGCTATGTTGGGTCGCGTTCTCCTCCGAAATTGGTGTAACCACCAGTAATCGGTATGACACATGCGAGTGCATCGTCCACCGGAGGGCCAAAAGAACCAAGTTGTCATGAGATACAAAAGCCTTTCAGAGATACGAAGATGTGTAGGGCTATCATCATCAAACTTAATAGGGACACGCTCGGCTTCATACCACTCTCCACTATTTTTGACACCTAGGAGTTTAGCAATAATGTCTTCAGTTATACTAATTTTCCTGCCCATTAGAAATGACTCAATCTCTACAACCTCGGTTTGTGTTCTTCCATCATGAACAAGGGTAGCATTCGCATAAAAGTATCTGACAAGGTTTTCGTACACAATGGGTTTAATATCTAGATAGTTCATCCATCCCCATTCGACAAAAAGTTCCCAAAAATCAAACTGATAATCCTCTGAAGTCAAGAAATCTAAGTCTATGGTTTGCTCATGTCTAATCTTTTTTCCAGCATAAACTTCATGGTAACGATGAAGACCAGCGTCATCACGAAAACAAAGCAACAAAATATTTGGAGGTGGAGGAGGTTCTTGAGAACCTAAAGAAGCAGCGCGTTCATATCTAGGTCGTTTACCTTTACCGAGATTTTTTAGAAGGCATATCTAAGACAATAAAGAGCTACGGCTACACGGTTAAGCTTCCTTGCAAAATTTTTTCATGCAAAAGAAGCAAGTTTAAAAGACGTATGTTTATATAAAAGTAACGAAGATGCAAAAAAATACCAGATTTCGATTCATGATGCAACACAGTCACTAATGTTTTGATTTACTTACCAAATAGTGTGGATTTCAAGCACCCACTGCAGAAATTGAAGAATAAACGCAAGTAATTTGTATTTCAAGTTTCAGTAGAGTTTCCTTTGGATTTGAGATTGGATGAGAACCACTTCTGCGACGCTAGTATTCTCGCTTTAGGGTTTTCTATGTGGAGTTGAGTAGAAGAATGAGGTGTTCACAACTTTTAATGTTGCAAAATTGTTTAAATAAATAACTGCTCTCCCTTCAAAACCTGCTCACCTGGTTTCGATTTCCCCCATAGGGGTTTGGGTGCTGTTGTTTTTGGTTGTGAAGGGGTTTTGAAACCGCGTTGTTTGGTTCCAATACTGGTTTGGCAGAAACACTTATTTCAGTTGTCTTGAAGGGGGTATCGAAACCTTTTCTTTCTGGTTCCGATGCTGGTTTGGCAGAAACACTTATTTCGGTCGTCCTAAAGAGGGTATCGAAACCGCGTTGTCTGGTTCCGATGCTGGTTTGGCAGAAACACTTATTTTGGTGGTCCTTAAGGGGTATCGAAACCTTTTTTTCTAGTTCCGATACTGGTTTGGCAGAAACACTTATTTCGGTTGTCCTGAAGAGGGTATCGAAACCACCTTCTCTGGTTCCGATGCTGGTTTGGCAGAAACACTTATTTCGATGGTCCTGAAAGGGGTATCGAAACCTCAATTTTGGTAGTTTCGAAACCTGATCCCAACACATTTATTTCAACCAACCAAGACAATTGATGCATAATAAATGTTACCACCAACTAAGCTATTTCCTTTTTATTACCAGAGAGGGCAACTTCATTAAACTCAAACTCTCTCCTCTTCAAGTGTTAGTTCCATACATCTCTTAAACTCTCTCCTCAACCAGAACATCGGAGGTGAAGATAAGAAAAATGTGTAAACCTAGTGCTCCCATGTTTTACATATGTTTATTGTACTAATTGATTTCAACGGTATGCAATCAACTTTAGGTTCATACGCACTGTTGAATATTTTTATCATACATGGATGACAACGTTGGAGAGAATAATATGGCTCATGGACGCACATCAAATGAACCGCTTATGCCAGAAAATTTAGATGGTTTGGTGTTTAACTCTCGTGAGGCTGCATGGAGTGTTATAAAGAATACGCAAAAAACTGTGGGTTCAGTGTGTGTCGATCAACAACAAGGTATGATGGCCTTGGTTCATTAATATCACAAGAATTTTGTTGCAGCCTGGCAGGCAAACACAGAGCTTCTGTTAATGATGCTGATCGTAAACATGCGCCCCGCGCTATAACACGCATCAGTTACAAGGCAAAAATTGTTGTTCAATGTCGCGATTCGGATCAGTGGCGGATATCATTTTTTCATAATGCTCATAATCACGACCTGTGCCCACCTATTATGCGACCGTTTCTTCGGTCCAGTCGAGAAGTTATAGAGGGAGATCTAAATGAGGCACGTGCATTGAAAAATGTGGGGGGTGAAAACATCACAGATTATGAATTTTTTCACACAACAATTAGGTGGTTTCCACAATGTTGGTTTCATAAGGAAAGATTTGTACAACTCACTACATCAGTCAAACGCTGAAGAAATTCGTGACGGTGACGTAAATGCCCTCCTAACTTACTTTGACTTGAAGAAAGAGCAGGATACCAGGTTCTACATGCAATACGATCTTGATGACTCAAGGGCGTTGCATAATCTTTTTTGGTGTGATTCAACATCGAGGTCCGACTACGCATGCTTCGGTGATGTCATTGCATTTCACGACGTACAAAGGTAATATCTATGGCCGACCTCTAATGCCTATTATGGGTGTCAATCACCATCACCAAACAATTGTGTTCAGTGTTGCAATTCTAGATGACGAGACTGCAGATTCTTTTGAATGGGTATTGAGACAATTTGTAGAGGCAATGTGTAACAAGGCTCCAGTTTCAGTTGTCACAGATGGTGATAGGGTCATGCACAGAGCAATAAAAATGGTGTTCCCGCTTGCTTGCCATCGCATATGCTCATGGCATCTGTCACGAAATGCTCAGGAAAACGTTGGTGACACAAAATTTACTTCCGCATTTAAGAGATGCATGTCATCTTGGTGGATAATTGAGGAATTTGACCGGGAGTGGAGGTCAGTTGTTAAACAGTTTAACGTCGAACATCATCCTTGGGTTGTAGAGAAGGATCAAACAACGACTATGTGGGCACAAGCATATCTTACAGGACATTTCTTCGCTAATCTTCGATCAACACAAAGGTGCGAAGCTATGAATGCACTGCTAAATATTGTGCTCACTTCTAAGAAGACATATATAGATGTTGTCCGTGCCATTGACAATGGGATCAATGAGATGTGAATTCAAGAGTTAAGGGAAGATTTCTTCAGTTCAAATGCGACACCTTTTCCTATGACCAAATTGAATGAACTTGAAAAGAATGCAACAGACGTATATACACGAGCATCATTCCAAATTGTTCAGTTTGAACTTAAACATGAGACATTGTATCGTCCTATACATCCAATTGTCGAAGGTGGAGGCTTCAAGACATATCGGTTAACAAAGTATAATGATCCTTCGAAATTGTATGAGGTGGTTGTTGAGGTCGCAACGCAGAACATAACATGTTCCTGCAGGAAATATGAGACAGTCGGCCTTCCATGTCGCCATCAGCTGCACGTTATCAAGTTGGAAGACTTCTCTGAGATCCCAAAATTTTTAATACATCCGCGGTGGACGAAATATGCAAAGATTGCGGCGCCATCATTTGTTGACTTCAACGTGCCTCCGGAAATGAAACAAATGGCTCGATTCGCTTCTCTGCGAGCACTTTCCACGCAGTTATGCTACTTTGCATCTCAGACTGACGAAACATTTTGGAGCATGAAAGATGAGATACTTAGATTAACTGCTGAATTTGATCACTCTACAACCTTGAAGGAGTCTTCATTAAAGAAAGAAGGCAAACGACCCGTTAGGGACCTGCACCGAAAAGAAGCAAAACGAAAAACCAATGTCAAAAATCAACGTGCAAAGTCACAGATCTTTCATCGTTCCTTTTGCAAATTGGAGGGACATAATAGAAACACATGCCCTCGTCTTAAGCTTCAACTTCCAACCCCAACATTTGTGGAAACAACATGCCTTTCCGAAGAGGAAATTGATATCTCAAATGTCGTCAACATGTTCGAAGCTCAACCGAATCTCAGTCAATTTTCAATTGAGGATGACAAAATTTTTTTAATATCCCTCAACCTGGAATATCCATGGTACAATTTTATGCAACTTCATCTTACTTTGCACGATTCTTTTTACTATCACCATACATTATTAATGTTTATATGATGATTAACGCTTGTTTGCATCCACATTTCTGTTAGGACCAACATCTTTCAAACGAGGACAACATTAATTTTTTTAGTATCCCTCCAACTACAACATCCATGGTACACTTTTATGGAACTTCCTAAATCTTTACACGATTCTTGTTACAATCAACGCCATTGTAATTAACTTTATATGATGCAGGACTTCTCCTTTTGGAACTAGACCATCTTCAGACAGTAGTGACTATGAAATGGATAGTACATAAACGTAAGTGCAACCATGGAAAATGTCTATCCTTTAAAGCCACATATATAAATAACATATATATGATTTCTCAACACATAATGCATATTTGCAATACCCTAAACCCTTTACAAGCATAAACTATTTTAGATTCTTAAACCATGTAGTCCATATGCTGTACATGTACAAATATAGGAAATTATCCTATACAAACATATGCTGCCCGATTTCTTTGTGTCCAATTCAAAAATTATCTACAAACCTCTTCCAACCTGATAAAAAAAGGGTCATCTCCTATCTCACGTGCTTTTCATACATACAAAACATATTCCCTTCCAAATAAATGCAACTTCGCTCCAACTTCAATATGTTCATAACCACAACATATATCGCAAAGATACGAACGTTAGCTGAAATGTTTAAAGGACAGGTAACGGTTAAGGAGCAACACACATAGCGTAACTCCCTCACCATTGATGCCGAAAAATGCTAACACGGCTGGCATATTGTCGTGACTAAAGATGAGCAACATATGCTTTCGTTTCAACTGCAATTTCCCGCCTCCTTTTATTCTTATCATGATTCACAAGATCATACAAAATATGCATTCTGTCCCATACCCCGACCGTCTAGCAACACAAGTGTTAATAGATGCATTAGTTTGGATTATATAATTCGTTTAATGGAACAATTATTAACATGTATGCAGACAATAGCAGAACGTACCACTTCCTCAGCACGTTTCGTGTGCCGTAATAGCATCTACTGAATGCAATAAACCCCACAATCATCTCTGTTCAAAGAAATACTACTTTAAACATAAAATTATTAACAAATATATCAAATTCTAGCAAAAAAATATTTTAACCTTTTCAAGTACAATATACCCATTGCCTTGACGTCTGCATTTAGCCACCATCACCGGGGGATCAGAAATTGCGTTTGATGGTGAGCCAAAAACATCTACAAACTTCTCATCGAACAAACACTCACCTAACTTCTCAAGCTAGATGCACAGACACACATACTTTTTTAAATACTGACTAACATAAGTAAAGATTGGTAAATTGTTATAAGTTTACGATTATTACCAACTTCTGTGTTACACCCACTCTTGAAGCATTTCCTTGCATTGTGGGCAAGCTGTCCAGTATCTTCGCTTCCCCCCGCTCGATATCCAGAACGCACATGTACCAATGAGTATTATTTTCATTTACAGAGATAAAGACCTGCCATAAATTATTTCAGTAATTAAACTCCACATAAGCATACCCCATATAATATATCTACGTAATACATTGCAAAGTTTAGTTAAATGTTTCCTCGTTCTTCATACCAATTTGCAGTCGCTAAGTCTACCATACAGTCCATAACTCTTACGCCAATACGAAGCAAGCTGCGAACCATCCAATTGCCCTCGTTGAAGTTGATCCTACAAGACAACCATTATTATTCTCAATGTTTCACAAACACATAAGTCATTTGTTATTCAACAATAACATGAAAATAAATTTTACGTACACTCAATGAGCAAGGTATGTACCCTCTCCTTGCTTTACATTTTGTCTTACTATCTTCATCAACAATCGACCAACCAATAACATCAATGACCTAAATGTTACCAATAACATAAATCAACTATCATTATACAATGCCTTAAAACGGACTTGATTTATTAGCACAAAATGGGTTCTTTACTGACCCTTGAACCAACCCAGCAATTTGGTCGTAACGTATCAATGTCAAATACAGTCAAATAAAGGTGACCAAAATCTACCAGGATTTTCCTGTACATACACATAAAAATTGCATGTTAAATTGAAACGAACTACATTCTATAAGCCATATGGATCACTTACCCTTCTGTCAAGGCTGTATTTCAGATATAGTCACATGTTGCTTTCGCTAACGACCCAACTCCATAAGCTATTTCAACATACGTCAACATCTGCAACACTTCAACATTTGTTCCTCACTATTGAATAACATTAAAGCATGCAATATTTAATAATTTCTAATGTACTACAACTTCTACCCAACTCATATATAATCTTAAACGTACGTTATTTAACAAGCCTTTATTAAAAAATAGTAAAAATGATTAACGTTCTAAACGAATGTAACCCAAATCATCCATCCGTTTAAAAACCAAACTAAAGCATTCAATTCATATTACAAATAACTGAATTTCAAGTTATTTTCATGTGCCTATTAAAACCAACCGAGGCTCGAAATCGCCCTTGTGTGCAAACGCGCACTTATTTCATATTTCTCGTTTTCACCCCTACTCGACTCGCTTTCCCACTAACCTTTGAATTTGCTTCGACAATTGGGTTTCCCTACAAGTTGACCGCAAATATATCAACAACAACTACCTTGTACACTCAATTAATGCAACGTTAACCACAACTCCTAAATTTATACTCATCATACCTTTTTCTTTCTCTGCGAGCTTGCTGCACTGTCTTCTTTAACCAACATCAGATCCTCTATCATCAACGGGTTAGGGTCACTACTACGACCATCATTATCCTCATCCTTTTGTACTTCAGGTTTGTCCGGCATTGCTTCGTCTGCGTCAAGACCTATTCCAAATTTTGCATCAGCTTTGCGCAGAGCCTTCCTCATATACATCATATCCACACACAAACCATAAACCTTTTCCACAACATTCTTAGATTCTTCCTTCAAAGTCTTCAAAGTTTCTTCTATTTTATTTTCCTTCTCAACGCGAGCTTGGAGACTCTCTTTTATTTCCCCCAACTCTGAAATTACCTTCTACAACATCTCTATTATAACATCATTACTACCATTGTTGCTTCCACCGTTTTCTCCCTCCGTGCACCATTCATCATTAGAAGCAAATACCTACAAACATTACTAATTAATTCCTTTCATATCATTACAACCCTTAACCCAATACAATACAAACTTGTTTTTCACACTTACTTTCAATTTTTTGTCAGGTCGCTCTTCCTTTAGGCGGCCAACAATCCTGCTGACATCCTTTTTCCCCCACGCATGTATGCGACCGCGCCCATCAGCAGACGCTGACGCTCTACTTGCAACTCCATTCCAGTAATCGAATAGCCTCACCTACATTTAACAATAATAAAAACATACGATTACTATAAAGGTAAATCTTGCCTCAATCAATTATTACGTTCAAACAATACTCAATCTTAATAATACATTGCCTCTAGGATAGGAATGCAGCCCGTCATATATGCCAACCCATCTCGAGCTTTAACTTTGGCTACTCCATCAAGTAACCTATCGTACACATATTTACACCAATTTAACTTCCCCCTCAAACCGGGTTCGCACAACAACGTGAAATGTTCCATGGAAGGCACAAGGTTGGCATTCGGACTAAGGAACAAACCAACAACATACAACAGTACACGCACTTTCAACTCCTCAGCCTCAAAACCTCTACTTAGTATCTCCTCTAAAAGTTCTTTATATGCAATCTTCGTGTTGATTTTGTACTTCTTTGCTAGTTCCTTTCCACTTACATTTCGCGTCGCCACTTCCACATCTAAACCTTCGTTCTTTAAGCCCATCTCGAGCTTTAACTTTGGCTACTCCATCAAGTAACCTATCGTACGCATATTTACACCAATTTAACTTCCCCTCAAACCGGGTTCGCACAACAACTTGAAATGTTCCATAGAAGGCACAAGGTTGGCATTCAGACTTAGGAACAAACCAACAACATACAACAGTACACGCACTTTCAACTCCTTAGCCTCAAAACCTCCACTTAGTATCTCCTCTAAAAGTTCTTTATATGCAATCTTCGTGCTGATTTTGTACTTCTTTTCTAGTTCATTTCCACTTACATTTCGCATCGCCACTTCCACATCTAAACCTTCATTCTTTAAACCCAAAATTTCTTCAACATCTTCTACCAAAACATATATCTTGTGTCCACTAAATTCCATCATGGACGTTTCAAGATCAAACTTCTCCGCTAACTCCCGACAAAGGTCCCGCTTAATTTCTCGCGAAATCATTCCCCGTAAAGCTCCTAACCCGATGTTGTTAAGAACACCGTCAATTTTCATCTTCTCCATCTCTTTAAACAAGCTTGATACCTTCTTCATACTGCACCTCGATGACAACTCCTACAACATTTAATACAAAAAATGTTCCCGTTATGTTACGCTTAAATATATCCAGCACATGATTCATACAATAACCACTTTCAGTAAAAATAAATATAAACATCCACTTGCCTTTTTAACTTCTCCCTTTTCCACTAATTTCTTCGACTTCCCTTTTCTATTGCTTTCCATTTCAGATTCCTTCAGCTCCTTGTACCTATCCAAGTACGGCTTCTTTTCTTCATCAGTCATCTCCGACCATCTCTTCCCTAGTGCTTTCTTCGCCTGTACAATTCACACACTAATTAAATTTGAATAACATGAACACATTACAAACTAATACCAAAACACAATAACAATTTTGTCATCTTAGTTACAACATTGTTCATTTTATTTTTACCACCCTTAAGTCTTCTACATTCACTGAAACTGTACAAAATTCATTTCGTTGTTAGAGTACAAATTAAATTATGCTTATCAACTTAGAATTTGAACAATGCCATCATCTTTCAACTATAACTTAGTAGAACAACATATATGCTGACAATTTTCTTCTTGTACCCTGTCCACCATTTATCTCAGCTTCACAAAATTTCTCTATTGCTACCAACTTCAATATGCAAAATTATGTTAACGTTATGTACGTAACGACCAAACTTATACCATTAACAAGGAACATATCTAATAAACAAAAAACAATATATTTTCCTCTGTTTTATATGTGTGTCGAGAAGTACTTCAAATCCCAACCGAAAAATTCCATAAAACCTTAAAAATACAGAATGAAAACCCAAATCGTTCATGATGCCACAAAACCCTAAAAACACAGAATACTCGAAAAATTCCTTACTTACATGATAAATGGAAACATTTTTCTCCGAATACAATATTTGTGTAAGAACACACAATTTCCCCACCTCTAGCAAGCTTCGCGCGTTTAGGAACGAAAGAAGAAAAGCTTCGCGTCTTTTTTTGGATGACAAATGGAAAACTTTTCCTATTTTCCCGCTTTAATATGGGTTTTAATCTCCCCTAATTTTAGTGTAACTGATTAACCAAGTCACTCACCTTTTTTTCTTTAAATCCAACGGTTGTTATTTCTTCAGCTCCAATCGACTTCATCCAACGGTTTATATTAGTCTGTCGTTTTTTAGTTGTTTATTAAGCCGTTGGTAATTAGAATTTCCCTAAAACTTGATAATACAATGTCCACCAAAATTTTTTCATTTGAATAGGAATATATTTAGCTCTTTCGAAGCTTTCAATGAAAATTATCTTTTGGTAACAATATATTGCTCTTCTAGAGCTTTCAACTGACTTTTTGGCTACCAGAACTTATACCCACATTGGTTTATTTCAAATGCCAAATGATAACATATATTATCTATAATTCTCAAAGGAATATTTTGCGAACTCATATTGCTCTTTTAAAATTTCTACTTCTAGTGGTGACAATATTATTACCATTAGCGGTAATTATTACAATATTCACAATGCTGCACTTTTCATAATGCGTTTTTTCTCAAGAACTTATTGTTCTTCTGGAGCATCAATATTTTCAGTACTTTGAGATATAGTCCTCACATTATCCCTTGCATTTAAATGAGAAAATATATCTTATGTTTATGCTAAGCATAAATCGTCACAATAAATTGTATTTGATAAGTAATCATGTTAAACAAAATAAATAAATATCGTAATATATATACATATATAAAATATAAATAATTAATGTGTAAAGTAAATAAACATAAAAAAATAAAAATAATAATTCTCTTCAAGGTTATGAGAATAATTAGAAGATTTATTCCATTCGAGTGTTATAAGGAAATCAACAACGTCCAAATGAGTTGGATTAACAATGTTCAAATGAGTTGGAACAATATCATCTTCATCATTTTCGCAAACAAAATTTGCTTCTTTTTCCTTTTCTTTATCATTCAATGATTGTTGATTTTTCAGCGCACGATAAGTACGAGGCCAATGGTTTATAACATCACATTGGTAATAAAAATAATTTCAATTTCTTAGAATGATCTTTATCACTCCTGTCATTCTTATAACCTCACTATCAGTGGGTAAAAGTATTCTTAAAATGACCATAATATCTATGTCCATGGCCTCGACCATGACCACAACTACTAATGTGACATTTATTCTTTTCATTATGAAATCTCACATTCACTTCAGGGAATGGAGTAGAGCCAATGGGCCTTCTAAAAAAAATTCACGATATTGTGTCTGAGGACAACATTATTTGCGTGATAAGTGGAGTATGTTTTTATTAACATATCCTCATCATTGATACTTAGTAATTTGGATCATATCGAAGTTATGTCACTAATTGAATAATGATTTACCATGTTTGCATTCACTTCAGGGAATGAACCAGATCCAATAATCGCATAAAATAAACACCATGCTTGCATTCACTTCAGGGAATGCCTCCCATAAAACTTTTTGGATCAAGACGAATTTTTGTAACTTGAACTTGAGAGAAGTCAATAGTCGAGTTTTTTGACACATGAGAATTATTACTTTCGAGCAAATATAGACTTTATAACAATTTTCTAGTAGATTCAAAATCGCCGTGATTTATCACACTTTAAAATCATAGTTTAAGGGAAAAAATAGAGTTTACCGATAATGATTTTCCTTTTGAAGACGATGGAGACATATCAAATGATCGAGACATCTTCTCATAATCCCTTTATATCACGTCTCTTTCCAAGTCATTTAAACACATGTAAAACTCAAAATACGGTTAAAAATGCCAATTATCATGAAACAAATATTAATCTTTAATTATGAACTAAAGACATTAAAATGGAAGAGGATCGAACATGCTATAACATATTTTCTTAAAATTTTGTACGCAGATGAGACAAACATACAAGCATTTTTCAAGATTAAAAGTCTTCTTTCATATTAATCTAAGAACTTTGATTTATTACACGATCCTCATAAAGGAAACATGTCATTAAAATCACTTTTTTCAAAATTGTAAATTTCAACGATTCTACCTATAAAAATATATAACATTTACATAGACATGTGCTCACCTATGTTGAAACCTTCCGAGAATACGAGACACGTCTGCTCATTAGTATGCTTTAGAAAATAAAATTATTAACCAAGGAGAAGTACGAATAATAGAATGAAGCAATAAAAATGAATCGGTAAATACTAACCTCAACCAAAATGGTATATAAATAAGTAAAACATACCAAACTTTTCAAACTAACTTGAATATATAATGGACGTAATCATTAGTATCAAATTAAAATTCTTTTCGAGAATCACCAACAACAGTTACGGTACTTGAGCGAGATCGTACTGATAACGTGTTGAGAATAAAATAATGAAGAAAAACGAACAAGAATAAAAGAACAAAGAGATGAGAGAAAGAAGGAGATTTGTATTATTCTCAAACATAGACTTATGTACAATGCCTTCAATAAATCATCTATTTATAGGCATAAGAAGTACATAATACATTAAACTCTAATTAATGTGATTAAAATTCCTAATGATAAAACAAATTAAATCTCCTTGATAAAGTTCTTATCATGATAGACATCCACATGAATAAATATTCATAACATGACATTAATTTTTTGAGATATTAATTATAAATTTTTTAAAAAATCATTATGAATATAATCGTCTTATAAAAGATTGGAAGGTTATAGTAAAATATTTTTTTTTGAATTTTGGAGAGCCAATATACTATGATACTTGAAAAATAAAGTTGTAACACTTATTAAAAAAATTTAGTTATTTTTTTTAACTGTTTAATGTGATTACAAGATAATATATGTTTAATGTGATGTTAATTTCATTTGCTTACTTTGTGGAGATGAGTTGGAGTCGAAAGATCATGTTTTTGCGGATTGTGAGTTTATGCGCCAGCTTAATGAGATGATTTTAGTGCATTGTGGGATTTATTATGCGTATGGTTGTCGGTCAGATTTACAGAATTGGATGCAGATGAGGGGCAAGGGGAAATCCTTGATTGCGGTAATTTTAAAGATTACTTGGTATTGCTGCAATTATTTGGTTTGGCAGGAAAAAAATTCACGTTTGCATGAAAAACTTTCTCAAACGATTGACTCTCTGTTCGTACGAATCAAGAAAACTGTAAATATGAGATTGGATGGTTATCTTAAGTTGTTAACTACTTTTTTTTAGTTGATAGATAAAATTTGATATGCAATTAATTTTCTATTTTGTATAGAGGTTGGCTAGTTGTAAAAGAATAGTCTTTTTTTAAAGTAATTATTGGATGAATAAAACAATATTTATAAAAAAAATTAACAAACTGAAATAGCAACATTTTTTTTCCTTTTATGATAAGATTTTTAAATCTTGTGATTTTAACTGTTTGATTATTCTATAATAAGATTTATATCTCGTGATATTATTAATTTACTATTTTTGAATCGAGTCTCAAATCATGTCAAAATTTATAAGAGTTCCTTTATATACAATATATTCTTTCGTAATATTTTAAATCAAACATAATCGCTAAAATATAAACAGTAAAATAAAATCACTCCGATTCCACAAACACTTACCCCCATTTCTCCCTATTGCTTCCTTCACATTTCTCATAAATTTTCAACAATACAGAAGTATTTGATTGTCCTTTTCAATTATTTTGAAAGGGTTACAAAGTTTAGAATCAAATACTTTTGATCGAGCTTTGTATGAGTAAATTTTGTGTTCTAAGATTTACAGACCAAAGTATTTTGTGAATAAAGAATAATAATTTAGAAACTAATTTTCACCTTTTTTTTTCCAACAAAATTCCCATAAAAACACAGATGGTACTAATTTTCCATCTCAAAAGTACAATTCCCTTCCTATATAAAATAAAAAAGCACCTTCAATCAACATTTATTTAGGGCTATACATACTGTACAGATCTGAGAATAATTTTATTTTCATGTCCATGGTTTGATGCATAGATTATATACAATAAGCATGCTGTTTTCATAAATATAATGCTACCCATTTAATTTATTTAGGTCTCAGGAGATGAATATAGATAGGATTTTCTTAAGCATTTTCATCAGGTGAAAGTAGCAGAATAATTGAAGAATAACTGAGCATAGGGTATAGATTGGCATCAAGGAATTGAGCATATTGCTTGATGGCAATATCTCTTTCCGGGACTTCTTTTGATAGAAAATCAAATGGTGCAGGCTTACTTGTGTCCACCAATGGTTCCCATCTATATCCCGGACGCTCCGGCAGTGTGATCGTGACAGGTAAATGACTGGTGTTGAAAGCAACATAGATTTCTCCCTTCACAGAATCAACCTGGGAAGAAGCAATTGATAATGATAGAACTCGATCCAGTCAAAGTAAAGAAATAGAAGCAACAAGATTTTGAAAGTGAGAATGCACTGAACAAGTTGGTCCGAAGAACTACATATCAACTCAAAGGCGGTGCAACTCTTCTGTTATAACCTACCCAACTGAAATCCTCCAGTTACTGTTCTTCCACTTCTAGAGAATAAATGTTGGTTCCATGCAAAAGAGGTCTAATAATGTGTTATTTGATGAAAGTTCTCCAATTGCAGCATGTTGATAAATATTGTCTTTAAATTGCTCTAAAATGGAGTAACCTAATTCCAGTCAAAATAGTCAGCTAGAGATGAGACCACCTTATTTCTAGAGCTCGTTGCGTCTTACACTAGTTCATATATTCCTTATCGTAGCAAATAAAAAATCAAACACCAGTGAGTAAAAGTGCAAAATTGCAAATATGATATGAAGGTCTTATAAGAAAGTACCAATGTGAATGCCACAAAACGGCTCGTCTCAGACCAGTCTGGCTTTCCAGGAGTATGACCATGCCACTGCAACCTCTCTGATGTTGGGAAGTTATTTAAGCCAAGTGACTCACATTCACTGCATGATTTCAGCACAATCAAATGATCAAAATGCAGAACAAGAAGGAATTATGAGGGATCGCTCAAAAAAAGGTGCTCACCGGCGGAACTTGGTCATGAGACAGAAGAACCTGAAGAGATCTGATGAAGACTCTTCCTTTTTATCCCACCGAAAGTAGTTGATCTGTATCACGGCACTAATTAACAAAATGAACAATAAGGGTCAACATAAATTTGGACCTACTGAGGGTATAGAGGATCACATAATTATCATGGCAATATGTGTTGTTGTTTCCCCCTTTAGTGTGACCATATTCATCACCCATGCAAATCATTGGGACACCCTGGTTAAATGAAGATCATAGTTAGTCAACATTATGAAATCTCACTCACAAGCTACATGAGTCGAAAGTAACACAAACAAATGGCTCCAAAGTTTGACCCAATCTTTACATCTTTAGATAAAATGGGACCCTGAAAGCATTTTATCATCATTTATTTAGGCTGTGTTAGTCATAGTAACAGCAATGTCCACAAAGGTAATATCAGCTTTAAGTGGGGGGGGGGTGAATAGATGGCTAATTGCAGCTTTATCTCCCACAGCTTAGATTAAAATGGTTTAAATAAAGAAAAAGCCCTTGAACTAAAATTAAATAATCAACCAAACCCCCATTGTTATTGCAATCAAATGTACACTCCATCTATTTTCACCCAGTTGAACCATTGATTGGATGAACATTGGTGAAGGTCAATTGAAGGTTTGAGGGTGAAAAAACATATGATGGCTCAATTGGATGAAATAGATGTTTGAGATGCTTGATGTTGGTGAAAACAATCAAAAGCTACTTTAAGACGCTGTGGGGTTGGCAAGAAAGGATCTTCACCAGCATCTCTTCACAGTTTTTGTCAAGAATATCGGCAAAGGAGTCCATAGGTCTGCTCTTAGGGAGGCATTCAATGCTTATGGTAGGGTAATGGATGTTTATGTGGTGTTCCAGAATCATAAGAATAATTACTCTCAAACGACTTTCGCATTCATCAGGTATGAGCATGAACACGAAATGTGGAAAGCCATCAAATATATATGGGAATAATAGGAAGGTTGATGCTTTGATGGTCTACTTATTACAGTTTCAAAAGCTCAGTATGGATGCAATAGCAAGCCTACAGTTTCAAAAACACGATATGATAATTCCTAAACATAGAACCCAGATTGCCTCGCTGGGAGCATTCATGGATAAGAGAGAGAACATGTAAGGATGTTTTGGTGAGAGGAATGACTGCCGAGGTACCCAAGATTGCATATTCAGGGGGAAATGAGGGGTTTGGCCTGGTTCAAGATATTGGCAAGATCAGAAATGTAAAAAGGTCGGGTAGAGACTTCAAGTTCAAAATGAAGATACCAAAAGAAGATATGATGTGGCTTAGTACGTGTTTAATTGGGAGGATTAGAAGGATGTATAATCATAAATTAGCACAAGAAGCTTCAAATGTTGATGGTATTCATTGCAGTCTGTCTGTGGGGTGGTCTCTCATACATCATTTTCAATTAGGAAGATATGGAATCAACTGACTTATAAGAGGGACTGCCTATCAACATGGCTCAAATATTGTACTCATTAGCAAGTCAATAAAGGAGCTTACAAATAAGTTCATAAACAAGATTACCGCAGCTGCTCATGAACATTATTTCTAACTTAGCATTTTACTAGAACCTAATTGAGTTGTTATTTTTGTTGGAATCCCTTAAATTAAGCAGATTTTCTACCTTAGTTCTAGGAATTTCCTTGTACTATTAGCTATAATCTAATTACTAATTTTTAGGGATAGGCTAATTTCTAGAGATTATTTCCTTTTTATTTTTTCTGCTATTCTTTAAAATGCTGTATTCAGATTAGAAGAAACAAGAATTATTCTTCTTCCTAAACTTGTTCATGGCATCAGAGCATTAGGAATCCAGTGGATCCTGCTCTTCCTTCTCTTTTCTTGTTCTGGTTTCTCTGGTTGAAACCCTTCTCCCATGGGTGACACCGAAAATTCCTCTGAGACTGAGATCTCACAAAAAACTCAAAATCACAACCAAGGAATCTCTCAAGGTGACCTTAACTCTTCTCTTATAATCACAAATCATCGATTAGATGAAAAAAATTTCCTGCAATGGTCACAATCTGTCCTTATGGTTCTTCGTGGCCGAGAAAAAATTGGGTACATTAATGGAGAAATTCCTCGACCAGCATCAACAGACTCTAGTTATGCAACTTGGGAGCTTAACAACTCAATGGTTATGGCTTGGCTTATAAATTCGATGGAAGGTCATATAAGCCGAACGTATCTTTTTTTCAAAACTGCCAAAGAAATGTGGGATGCAATCAAGGAGAATTACTCGGATCTTGGAAATGCTTCCCAAGTATTCGAGATCAAATTAAAGTTGAAAGATATTCAACAAGGAACACTTGGAAGTCACTCAATATTACAACAACCTAAAGATCTTATGGCAGGAGTTAGACATGTATTATGAAGCTGATTGGGGCGAGGGCTCGGAACACACCAAGTTCATGGATCATCTTAACAAAGAGCGTCTCTATGAGTTCCTAGCAGGACTAAATCGTGATCTTGATGAGGTCCGAGGACGAATACTAGGCAGAACCACACTGCCAACCATAGGAGAAGCATTTGCTGAAGTAAGGAGGGAAGAGAAACGACGTCTTATTATGTTGGGAGACACAAGAGAACTGAAACCATTGTTCACAGCTGGTCATCGTCCCCCCGAGAACTCTGCCCTTACTTCAAGAGGCCCACAATCTCAAAGGTTCAAGGCTGGAAGTGATTTTGGTTCAAATAGGCCATGGTGTAGTCACTGCAACCGGGTTGGGCATACCAAGGAGAAATGCTTCAAACTCCATGGCTATCCTGAAAAAAACCAGAAAGAAAACAAGGCAGCAATGATATCTACTACTGAAGAAGATGCTCAAGATGCTCGGCTAACCAAAACTCAACTTGAGGCTCTTCATAAACTACTTGGGACTCCTACAACCAGTGGGTCATTAGCTATTCAAGGTACTGCCTTAAATACTACACACGAACCTATCAAAACTTCCTGGATACTAGACTCGGGTGCATCCGACCACATGACAGGTAATCTAAGTTTGTTTCACACCTATTCACCTTGTCATGATCACTCTCGGATTCGCATAGCTGATGGATCTTACTCACCGGTGGCTGGAATGGGGACAGTTAAACTTACTGAAAACTTTTCCCTTGATAAAGTTTTACATGTTCCAAATCTTTCCTGTAATTTACTCTCAATTAGCAAGCTTACCAAGGATGAAAAAGTACTTGCTGAATTTTCTGCTTTCGGTTGTGTGGTTCAGGAACAGGAATCGGGGAAGATGATTGGCACTACTAAAGTTGATGATGGCTTATATGTTTGGAACAAAAACAGTCCACAAGAAGGGATGGCCTTATCTACATCAAAAGAAGATTCTGTCATGCTATGGCACCGTAGACTAGGACAACCGAATTTCATGTACTTGAAGAAACTGTTTCCTCTACTATTTCTAAATAAGAAAATAAGTTCCTTGAACTGTGAAGTTTGCCAACTGTATAAACATACTCGTATTCCTTATCCTTTGAAACCTTATGTTCAATCTCAACCTTTCTCTTTAATCCACAGTGATCTATGGGGAGCCAGTCGAGTAAAAAACATCACAGGGGCTAGGTGGTTCATAACTTTCATTGATGACCACACTAGAGTTTGTTGGGTCTATCTCCTCAAAGAAAAATCTGAAGTTTTTAGAGTCTTCCAAAATTTTCATTCAATGATTCGAACCCAGTTCAATTCCAATATACACACCCTTAGAACTGATAATGGGAGAGAGTACTTTAATTCTATCCTAAGTCCTTATCTTTTTGAGCAAGGAATCATACATCAAAGTTCTTGTCCTGACACCCCTCAACAAAACGGGGTTTCCGAGAGGAAAAACAGACATCTTGTAGCCGTGGCTCGTGCCCTTATGTTCACTATGGGTGTACCAAAGTATTTATGGGGAGAAGTTGTCCTTACTGCTTGTTATCTTATAAACCGACTCCCATCAAAGGTATTAAACTTTCAAACACCTTTACATACTCTTCAAAAAAATTTCCCCTTGTTTCGTGTTCCTAATCTCCCAACAAAAACATTTGGTTGCAAAGAGTTTGTCCACAACCATCAACCTAACCGATCTAAACTTGATCCTAGAGCCCACACTTGTGTCTTTATTGGTTACTCACCTACACAAAAAGGGTACAAGTGCTACTCTCCAACCTTACACCGGATGTTTGTGTCCTTTGATGTTACTTTCTTCGAAAACGAGCCATATTTTTCAGCCTCTCATCTTCAGGGGGAGACACTTAGTGAAGATGAGACCTTGAACAATCTTCTCATTATACCTCAAGACTCTATAAGCCCTACCACCACTACAAAACCTGCTGAAAATCCTACAGCCACTGTAATTCCTGTTATCAGCCCTACCACCACTACAAAACCTGCTGAAAATCCTACAGCCACTGTAATTCCTGTTTTAGACCCTATTTTTCCTATCTCCACTGTGCAGCAACAAGAAACAAGGGTGATTAACCATACTAATGAAGAAAAACAACCCTTTCATTCTGAAAAACAACAAGAAAAAACTCAGGGGCTTCGTGTATACTCTCGAAGACATCAACTGCCCGAGACTGAAACAGCAGTGACAATGCCATCTGTAGAATAATAGAAAAAACACTCTTAATTTTATTCATAGGAATAAGAGAATATATACAGAGACTTAGTTAAGTATCTTTAGTAACTAAGTAATCTAGGAAACTAAATATTCCTCAGTAAATACATAAGATACTACTCTAAAAACAAAAGCTAAGATATCTTACCATAAGAACTAAGTTACCCAAACTAACATATTTACAGTATATTCTACACTCCCCCTCAAACTGGTTTGTAACATATACACTACACCCAGTTTGGTTAAGAAACCATCAAAGGTAACTCTTGAAAGTGCCTTGGTAAACACATCAGCAATCTGACTTGTTGCAGGAATATAGTTCAGCTTCACTGTCCCTCCATTGACCTTTTCATAGATAAAGTGCCTATCTATTTCAATGTGTTTAGTGCGATCATGTTGAACTGGATTCCTTGCTATACTCATTGTTGATTGACTATCACTGTAAATTTCAAAGTCTCCATGTTCATTGAGTCCAAGTTCAGTGATAAGTCTCTGAATCCAAATTCCTTCACAAATACCCAGGGCTAAGGCCCTAAATTTGGCCTCTGCACTGCTTCTAGATGTTACAACTTGTTTTTTTTACTTCTCCAAGTAACCAAGTTGCCCCACACAAATGCACAATAACCACTAACAAATCTTCTATCTGTTAATTCACTTGCCCAGCTCGAATCAGTATACACTTTCACAGTTCTATCTTGATTTTTTCTGAATATAAGTCCAGCTCCTGGTGAAAATTTTAGATATCTAAGAATCCTCCTCACTGCCTCCATATGTTCTTCTCGAGGGTCACTCATGTGTTGACTCACAATGCTCACTGCATATGCAAGGTCAGGTCTAGTAAGTGACAAATAGATTAGTTTTCCCACTAATCTTTGATAAGATTCTTTATTTACTGGACTGTCTTCTTCATCCTTGCTGAATTTTAAGCCTGGCTCCATTGGAGTCTCTATTGGTTTGCATTCAAGCATTATGGTTTCAGTCAAAAGATCCAGAATATATTTCTTCTGATTGATCACTAATCCTTCTTTAGATCTTCCCACCTCCATGCCTAAAAAATATCTAAGACCTCCCAAGTCTTTTGTTTCGAATTCCCTTGCTAAATCAGTCTTCAGTCTTTCTATTTCTTCTATGGAATCTCCAGTGATGATTATGTCATCGACATAGACTATTAGGAGAGTCATTTTGCCATTAGGTGCTACCCTTTTGAACAATGTATGATCAGCTTGGCTTTGCTTGAACCCATTCTTAATCATGGTTCTAGAAAATCGATCAAACCAAGCTCTAGGGGATTGCTTCAATCCATATAGACTTATTCAACTTGCACACCGTCCCCTTTGCTGAATTTTCCTTCAAGCCTTGTGGAATTTCCATGTATACCTCCTCCTCAAGATTCCCATTTAGAAAGGCATTCTTGATGTCCAATTGGTGTAACTTCCAATCTTTGTTAACATCAATTGACAGCAAAACTCTGATTGTATTTAATTTAGCCACTGGTGCAAAAGTCTCCTGATAATCAACCCCATAAGATTGAGTGAATCCCTTGGCTACAAGCCTTGCTTTGTGTCTGTCTATACTGCCATCCGAGTGATATTTCGCTGCAAATACCCATTTACATCCAACAGCTCTCTTTCCTTCTGGTAAACTGGTTAGACTCCAAGTTTTATTCTTTTCCAGTGCTTTAATTTCTTCTTCCACAGCTTTTCTCCACTCAGGATTTTTAAGTGCTTCATCTACTGTATTTGGAATCTGTACACTGTCTAGGCTGGCTGTAAAAGCTTTAAAATGAGGCAGAAGTTTTCCATAGGCAACATATTTATTGATGGGATGAATAGTGCATTTCCTTACTCCCTTTCTAATAGCAATAGGGAAATCATTTAAATCAGCATTGGAGGAATTCTGAGTAAGATTGTTACCTTCTGTTTCAATAGCCCTAGGACTCAAGATTAGTTCTTGGCAAGTGTTAGGTTGAATAGCAGCCTCAGGAAGAACTCTTTTCTTTCTGGTATACACACTGAGTGGTTTAAAAGGTGTTACAAGGTTTGGAGATAAACTGGAAATGGCTTTGAGAGTTGGAGGAGGTGTTTTGTAAGGGCTAGGATGTGAGCTGATTTGTTGTGCAGGGGAAATGTTCTCTAGATTAGGGACTAGAGTGTTAGAGACAATATCAACTTCATTTAGGGAATTGGATTGGTGTGAAGAAGAAGAGGATGAACTCTTAGAGATGTCACCCTCCAAAATAGGCAAAATAGGAAGAAGTTGAAGGTCACCTAAGGACTGAAATTCTCTGTATGTCTCCCCCTGAATTTCAGTCTTATCAAAATAGGGCTGATTTTCAAAAAATGTGACATCAGAAGAAATATAGGTCTTTCGAGTAGAAGGACAGTGACATCTGTAACCTTTTTGTGTTGAGGAGTACCCTAGGAAAATACATTTTAAGGATCTCAGATCAAGTTTACTGCGGTTGGGACTGTGCACATGGACAAAAGCTGTGCAACCAAAAACTTTTAGAGGAAGAGTAGAAGACAAAGGTAAAAAGTGAGGAAATTTTTGAGAAAGAACCTGTGTAGGGATTTTAAACCCAAGGGGTTTACTAGGCATTCTATTAATAAGGTATGTGGCTGTAAGAAGAGCATCCCCAAAAATATTTAGGAGCATTAGCTGAAAACAAAAGGGAATGGGTGACCTCAAGGAGGTGTCTGTTCTTTCTTTCAGATACACCATTTTGCTGGGGTGTATTAACACACGATGTAAGGTGAAATATCCCCTTTTCCCTGAAGAAATTCCCTAGGGACTTGCTAAGGTACTCACTCCCATTATCACTCCTAACAATCTTAATAGGTGTAGTAAACTGAGTTTGGATCATTGTGTAAAAATTCTGAAAGATAGGAAGAATGTCAGATTTCTCTTTCATTAAAAAGGTCCAAGTAGTGCGAGAGAAATCATCAATGAATGAAACAAACCAACGAGATCCATAAGTACTAGGGACTTTAGAAGGGCCCCAAATGTCACTGTGAATGGTGGAAAAAGGTGAAGTTGATTTTAAAGATGCAGGCAGATAAGTTGTTCGAGTGTGTTTGGCCAATTGACATATAGCACAAGTAAAAGAAGATGGATTTTTATTAAGAAAAAGATCAGGAAACATCCTTTTAATATAATTAAAATTGGCATGTCCTAATCTAAAATGCCAGAGCATTACATGATCTAAATTAAAACTGGAAGATAGGGCAGATTTGCGAGGGGCACTAGAGCAATCGGATGATGAAGAGGGCAGAGTATCAAGAGTATAGAGACCATTATGCAACCTAGCATTGCCAGTCACCACTCTCGAGTCCTGTTCCTGAAAAACACAGCCATCAACCCCAAAATGTACATCACAATTAACATCTCTCACAAAAGCACAAACAGATAACAGATTGCAACTCAAATTAGGAACATAGAGAACAATCGAAAGAATTAGCTTGGGAGTAATCTGAATTGAACCCTTTCCAGTAACTTTAGAAAGTGAACCATCTGCAATCTTAATGTAACAAGGTGAGCTGAGTGTAGAGAAAGACTGAAACAACTTAAGATTGCCTGACATATGATCAGATGCACCAGAATCGACAATCCATTGGGAAGATGGTGCAGGAATGAAGGAAAATGAATTACCTTCAGTAGCTGTCAAGGCTGTTGAAGCAGAGGAGGAGGAGAATCGACCAAAGATTTGTTGAAGCGCCTCCATTTGTTGCGGGCTAAAGCCAGTGGATGAATTCTCAGCAGAAGCAAGATTTGCAGCCTTCTGAAAACGAGAGGAAGAAGGTTTCCAATCTGCTGGTTTCCCATGCAATTTCCAGCACTTTTCCAACACATGACCAACCTTCTTGCAATGGGTGCACCAAGGTCTGCCCCTCCTTTGCCCATGATCAGAGGTGGCATGAATAAGAAGGGCAGAAGCATCTGCTTGAACCACAGGAGGCACCATTAACAGTCTCCTACTCTCTTCCCTTCTTATGTCTGAAAATGCTTCCCTAACTAGAGGAAGAGGTTTAGTTGCTAAGATCCGACCCCTAGCATTATCAAACTCCCCATTCAGACCAGAGAGGAACTGAAATAGCCTTCTTTGATTCTTATGTCGATTGTAGAAGGCAATATCATCACTGCATTTCCATTCATTAACCTCATAATGATCCAGCTGCTGCCAGCACTTAGTAAGAACACCAAAGTATTGAGCCACATTCATCTCTCCTTGTCGAAGGCCCATGATCTGATTTTCAACCCCAAATATCTCAGAGGTGTTATCGACACTAGAATAGGTATCTTTGGCTGCAGTCCAGATTTCAACAGTAGTTTTATATAGCATAAAATTCTCACCGATGTCAGGGACCATGGAGTTGATTAACCAGGACATGAGGGTGGTGTTTTCACTCAATCACTTGGGATAAGTTGGATCAGATTCAGCAGGAACTGTGGTGGAATCTGAGAGATAAGAAGCTTTTCCTCGGCCCGTAATATAGAGACGAACTGATTGGGACCAAGGCAAGTAATTATTGCCATTTAGTCTATAGGATGTGATCGAAGAGTAAGAGTTTTCTGACATTTGAATATCTGAGGAACGAGGGTTTGTGAGAGAACTGACTTCAGAGACAGATTCCATGGAGAACGAGATTTTTTTTTAGGTCGAAAGAAAAACTAGAGAGGATCGACCTAATCTGATACCATGTAGAATAATAGAAAAAAACTCTTAATTTTATTCATAGGAATAAGAGAATATATACATAGACTTAGTTAAGTATCTTTAGTAACTAAGTAATCTAGGAAACTAAATATTCCTCGGTAAATACATAAGATACTACTCTAAATACAAAAGCTAAGATATCTTACCATAAGAACTAAGTTACCCAAACTAACATATTTACAGTATATTCTACACCATCTTTACCCGAGGACTGTCCTGGGGAAGAAGTCTCACCTCCGTCACCTTCCATCTATCTTCCAATTGCAGTAAGGGCACTAGGAGCTGCACTCAACATCCCATTTCTCGGTTTGTATCCTATGGAAACTTGTCTAAATCCTACAATGCCTTTATTTCTAATGTTGACTCTGTAGAAACTCCAAAGAACATAGAAGAGGCTCTTAAGTCAACCAAATGGAGGCAAGCTGTGTTGGAATAAATAAAGGCTCTTGAAGACAATGGAACTTGGGAAATATCTAAATACAAAAGCTAAGATATCTTACCATAAGAACTAAGTTACCCAAACTAACATATTTACAGTATATTCTACACCATCTTTACCCGAGGACTGTCCTGGGGAAGAAGTCTCACCTCCTTCACCTTCCATCCATCTTCCAATTGTAGTAAGAAAGGGCACTAGGAGTTGCACTCAACATCCCATTTCTCGGTTTGTATCCTATGGAAACTTGTCTAAATCCTACAATGCCTTTATTTCTAATGTTGACTCTGTAGAAACTCCAAAGAACATAGAAGAGACTCTTAAGTCAACCAAATGGAGGCAAGCTGTGTTAGAAGAAATAAAGGCTCTTGAAGACAATGGAACTTGGGAAATATCTAAATTACCTACTAGGAAGAAGATCATGGGTTGTAAGTGGATTTTCACCACAAAATTTAAACCAGATGGGAGCATTGATCGATACAAGGCTCGACTTGTGGCCAGGGGTTTCACTCAAACATATGGGTTGGACTACGAGGAAACATTTGCACCGGTGGCCAAATAGAATACTATTCGAGTGCTTCTCTCAATTGTTGTCAACTTAGAATGGCCTTTGATCCAATTGGATGTAAAGAACGCTTTTCTCAATGGAGAATTAAACGAAGAAGTCTACATGGATTTTCCGCCTGGATTCGAAGGAAGCAAGGGCCAAGTATGCAAGTTGAAGAAGTCCTTGTATGGACTAAAGCAATCCCCTAGGGCTTGGTTTAATCGTTTTGCCAAAGCCATGACTAGTAGACATTATATTCAAGGTCAAGCTGATCACACCTTATTCTACAAACACACGGATAATGGGAAGTGTTGTATTCTCATTGTCTATGTAGATGACATAATATTGACAGGGGATGATTCTATCGAAATTGAAAGACTAAAAGAGTTCTTAAGTCTTGAGTTTCAACTTAAAGACTTGGGGAATCTTCGATATTTCCTTGGAATGGAGGTAGCAAGGTCGAAGGCAGGTATTTCAATCTCTCAAAGAAAGTATGATCTTGATCTACTTTCTGAAGTCGGACTATTGGGCTGCAAACCAGCCGAGACTCTGTAGAAAAGTGGTATGTGCAGAGAAGAAAGATTATTTCTCTGTATTTCTTGATCACTTTTATTGATAAAGTAGTACCTATTTATAGGTTACAAAAGGAGACTAATCTAGGAAAATTACATAAAATCAGCAGCTATATTATTGCTAAATTCCTAAATGTTAGCAGCTAAATATTTGAGAATATAATTTCCTAACTATATGCAATTTACAATCTAATCTTTATTTTACATGCCAATTATCTACACTCCCCCTCAAGCTGGTGAGTATATATTGTAGAGTCCCAGCTTGGATATGAATTCATCAAAGGTAACTCTTGGTAGTGCCTTGGTGAGTACATCGGCTAGCTGCTTCTTTGTAGAGACAAAGTTAAGTTTAACCACTCCATTGTTGACCTTTTCTGAAATGAAGTGTCTATCAATCTCCACATGCTTTGTCCTGTCATGTTGGACTGGATCTTTAGCAATACTAATAGTTGATTGGCTATCAGTTTGCAATTCGAATTGACCTTGGTTAGTGCACTTTCTCACACCTTTCCTTTGAGCAATGGGCAAATCATCAGTGTCAATAATAGGAATAGGAGCTGTATTTTGAGAAATTCCCATACCTTCCAAGTGTTCTGAGGCTGTAGGGCTGAGTTCCAGTTCTCGGCAGTCTCCAGGTTGTATGTTGGTCTCTTTAATAGGCTTTTGTCTCCTTTTATAGACACTAAGTTCCCTCTTCTCAAATTGCTCAGGTTGGGTCTTTTGAGGAGTTTGTGGTGAGCTAGGAACTGGAGATTGTGTGGGTTCTGAAGAAGGTATAGGTTCTGAAGGAGAAGTTATAGTTATGAAGGGTTGAACTGTAGATTTTGAAGGAAGTATGGGTTTTGAAGGAGAAGGTATAGGTATGATAGGTTGAGCTATAAAAGGCTGAAAATCATCAATAAACTGAAAATCATGGTGGTATAGGTTCTTTTAGTGACAGGTGAGTAAAAAAGAATGGGTCTTTTGAGGAGTTTATAGACACTTTCTCACACTCTCCCCCTGAATTTCAGCCTTGGAGTAAAAAAGATTGTTTTCTAAGAAAGTAACATCCATGGTGGTATAGGTTCTTTTAGTGACAGGTGAGTAACACTTGTAGCCCTTCTTAGTGGAAGAATATCCTAAGAAAATGCACTTAAGAGCTCGAGGATCAAGTTTAGACCGAGAATGAGGATAAATATGGACAAAAACGGTACACCCGAAGACTTTTAATGGCAGATTGGAAGAAAGTGGCTGAAAATTAGAAAAATGATGAAGAAAAACATCTCGAGGTACCTTAAATTGCAAGGGTTTACTAGGCAACCTATTTATAAGGTATGTGGCTGTAAGAATGGCTTCCCCCAAAAGAATTTAGGAACATTTGTGGAAAATAATAATGACCTTGCTACCTCTAAAAGGTGCCTATTTTTTCTCTCGGCAACCCCATTCTGTTGAGGAGAATCAACACAAGAGCTAATATGAAGAATTCCTTTCTCCTGAAAATAGGACCCTAGAGTTCTAGTGAAATACTCACTGCCATTATCAGTGTGAAAATTTTGAATTTTTGTTTTAAACTGAGTCTCAATCAGGTTCTAAAATCTTCTAAACACACTCTCAGTTTCAGATTTTTCTTTCATTAAGAAAGTCCAAGTGAGTCTAGAGTGATCATATATAAAAGTAATGAACCACCTAGAACCATCTATGTTTTTCACTCTCGAAGGGCCCCAAATGTCACTGTGAACAATGGAAAAGGGATGAGGATTTGTATTTGGATGGAGGGTATGAATTTTTTGTGTGTTTAGCAAGAGGACAGATTTCACAAGTAAAAAAATTTGGACTTGTATTTTGAAATAAATGAGGAAACATTTTGGCAAGGTACTGAAAATTAGGATGTCCTAGTCTGTAATGCCATAATAAAACATTTGGAAAAGAATTAGAACCATGATTAGGAAAAAAGTTTAGTTGAGAACAACTTGAGTTGGCTTGTCTATGTAGAGATGGTTGGCCTTGAAGAATGTAGAGGCCACCACACAACCTAGCACTTCCAATCACCTTCCCCGAGTTCATAGCCTGAAATTCACAAACACGTGGAGAATTTAATAGTGCAGCGGAAATCAGTAGAGAGTTTACTGACAGAGAGAAGATTGCAAGCTAAAATAGGCACATATAACACATTCAATAATTCAATGTTTTCAGAAACTCGAATTGAACCACTCCCTTCAGTGGGTGATAAAGAGCCATCCGCAATCTTTATGTGAGAGGGAAAATTTAATTTCTGAAACTTCTGAAACAACGTCACATCTCCTGTCATGTGATCTGATGCCCCTGAATCCACGATCCATGATGTACAATTATTATCAGCCAAATTTGTAAAAATTGTACTACCTCCATGAGTCTTAGAAGTCACATTGGTTTGCTGAAAGGATGAATGTGGCTGTAGATTATCAGCATCAATGGGCTGTTGGAAGGTTGAAGATGGCTGGAAGTTATCAACAACATTGAGTTGCTGAAATCTGTTGTAAGGCTGGAAATTGCCAACAGCAGTGGGCTGCTGGAATTTTTTGAAAGTTTGAAATACATCATCTGAAATATTTTCTGAACTGATTTCAGAAGATGTATACATCTCGCAAGTTTTAGGATCTAAAACCTAATCTGATACCATGTAGAAAAGTGGTATGTGCAGAGAAGAAAGATTATTTCTCTGTATTTCTTGATCACTTTTATTGATAAAGTAGTACCTATTTATAGGTTACAAAAGGAGACTAATCTAGAAAAATTACATAAAATCAGCAGCTATATTATTGCTAAATTCCTAAATGTTAGCAGCTAAATATTTGGGAATATAATTTCCTAACTTTATGCAATTTACAATCTAATCTTTATTTTGCATGCCAATTATCTACAGACTCCTATGGAACCCAACCTTAAATTAGGAACTGATAAGGATGGAGAACAGGTAGACAGGAGGAGATATCAACGGTTAGTTGGAAAACTTATCTATCTTTCTCACACTCGTCCAGACATAGCTTTTGGAGTAAGTGTTATTAGTCAATTTATGCATGCTCCTAAGGAGAAACATTTGGAAGCTGCCTACAGGATATTGAGATACTTAAAAGGGACTCTTGGTAAGGGGTTGCATTTCAAGAAAGATGTAAATCGAAGCATAGAAGTCTACACTGATGCAGACTGGGCAGGGGCAGTTAATGACAGGCGCTCCACAAGCGGTTACTGCAGCTATGTTTGGGGTAATCTCGTGACATGGAGGAGTAAAAAGCAGTCTGTTGTGGCACGCAGCAGTGCTGAAGCTGAGTATCGAGCTTTGTCCCACGGTATATGTGAAGGAATGTGGTTACAACGGCTAATGGGAGAACTAAAATTATCCTATACCAAACCTATAACATTATACTATGACAACCAGGCAGCGGTTAGCATAGCTCATAACCCTGTACACCATGACCGTACCAAGCATGTGGAAGTTGATCGCCACTTTATTACAGAGAAAATTAACAAAGGGGAAGTTTGTGTTTCATATCTACCTACAAGACAACAAGTAGCAGATGTGTTAACCAAAAGCTTGAGCAGAAAAATGTTCGAAGAAATTATGGGCAAGCTAGGTTTTATTAACATCTACACTCCAGCTTGAAGGGGAGTGTTGGAATCCCTTAAATTAAGTAGATTTTCTACCTTAGTTCTAGGAATTTCCTTGTACTATTAGCTATAATCTAATTACTAAGTTTTAGGGATAGGCTAATTTCTAGAGATTATTTCCTTTTTATTTTTTCTGCTATTCTTTAAAAGGCTGTATTCACATTAGAAGAAACAAGAATTATTCTTCTTCCTAAACTTGTTCAATTTTTACTACTTTTTTTAGTCTAAACGCAAGCAAAATTTGTATTTGAATACCAAAAGAAAAAGTAGCATTTAGTAGTCAGAATTAAAATGACTTACATGGACAATAGAAAGTAAGTTTTAATATATCTAAATAGGTGTTACTTTCTAGTCATTTCCTCAATATTAACCAATCATGATTTAGCTTTATTTCATAACAAAATTGTAAAAACTAAAATAGCAAATAGCCAACAACAAAAGTGATAACCAAGCATAGAGTAACAATCTAGAGAATCAGTTTCAAGCTAAATCCTAATAAATAAACTTAGATTAAGTCAAGTGTCAAGTCTTGCAACCAACCTTCCATTACTTTAAAGACACAATGCATGCTTTTTTGTTTAGATGATCATATACGACCAATACAAGACCTTCAAGTTTATTCAGAAGCCATATCAAATAATATACATGCCATGTCTTGTTGCTAGAGAGATTTCCATTTCGTTTAAGCTAGGCCCCATATACTATCTTGGTTTAGTACTTGAGTTAAACCATCTATTTGCCTTGTGAAACAAAATCCTTTTCACTTTTAAAATAATAGAATAATTATAGCATTCTTGTTTTTATATTGAACAACTTCCATTGAATTTAATTCAACACACAGAAAACTTGCACAGCTACGCTGCCATAGCTCACTTTAAAACATGTTTGTAAGCCATACGATTTCCTGAATATTGTTTTAGATGTCAATAACTTGATAAAATTCTTTTCCTTCCTAGACGAACTAGTAATGAGAAAGAAAGTAGTACCTCAGTAGAAATAATTCAGTCAAAACTTAGTAAAAATAAGTAGGATGTTCAACAAACTTGCCATCTACCATGGCAACTTTGAACCAAAAACTGTAGAACATACAAAAAGGTGACTTAAAAAGTCTAGCATCATCAGTCAATTTATTTAAGGCACTCTTTTATTTCACCTGAAACATAGCAAGAATGAATTTAAGAGTGAAGTGTTCAAGTATATCATGCTAAGGACTAGAAGTAGCCAACTGAGAAAAACTTACAGTTTAATCTTCTTTAATTATAGTGTCTACTTCTGACATAAATACAAGTAATCGCAGTACCATACAACAAAGCAATCCAATGTGCATAACAATGATTTAACCTTACTTGAGAAACCATAAGGCAGAGGAAGAAATTCCGCATTTGGCGTTTCCTCAGTTTCTTCACAGAAATTCTTGCAAACTCCCCCTCCTAAACAACCATTGTGTCTACAAGTTAATCAAGTCAATCAAAGCTAAAAGTTTAAATAGAATATTTTGGTAACGGATATAGATGATGGCATTTACAAAAAAGTTTTTGACATGAGATTCAAACCATATAAAATCTACAGAATGAATGATCTTTAATGAGCCTAATTCTCTTTCGAAGTTGCCAAAGCATTTCCATATGCTTGTATTTGCTAAGGCGCAATCACATTTTCAATGAACTCTAAATTAGTCAACTACGATGAAGGTACAATAATGTTAATTTCACTAGCCACATTTTTTTCTTTTGCTTTTCCTCAACCTATCTAATGTCAACATAGTGAGTCCTCAAGTAATCAAATTCATAAGAATTAATTAGATGGGCATGGCGTGCTTTCACTAGCTATATTTCTTCTTCATGCAATTTAAATCATCAAAAGCAAAGTGTTTCTCTTTGGACCTTTTTGGTCAAAGAAATGGTCAATTGCTTTACGCTCAAAATTTGGTCAAATCTGCATTAAAAGTACTGAAACAGAAAATTGCACGATATCTTCTGTTTTGGGGGGACTATCAAACACGGTATCTTTCACTTGCTTTTGTTATTTTGCAAAATTGACAAATGGGGAATGAATTAGGAAATATGAACTATGCATGTGGAAAAAGAATCATCATAGGCCAGAGTCAAACTTCTTGTTGTCCAAACAAAAATTTCAAGATACAATGTATGTAGCAAAGATGGAAGGGCACACTAGAAACAACAATACATCATATTTCACTTCTTACCATACTGGTTTATAAGATGCAAATCAAGATATATGCATCAAGTATACGGGCCAGAATAGGGTCAGTTGAATACAGAATGTATCTAAATGGACATGATACAGGGTAAATGGCAGCGCAAAGCTAGAAAAAAAATCATGTCTTATCAAACAAGTACACAGGCAACTTTAGTTTTTTCAATTCAAGCCATCAAGCTGGACACATTCTATCCTCCATGCCAATTTCATATACTCATTGGTGATGTTGTTGATCTCATCTCACCCTTCAACATCAACATCTAAGTAAAACCAAATAGAAGCATGAGTTTAAAATTTAGTCGATATCTACCTGTCCACAATTCCAGCTATTGTTATGACTTTCTCCATCATTGTTGTCTTCCCCGTTTGCTAAATTGTGTTTGCTATTATAGGTAACTAGATCAGCCAGAGTAAAACCATCATGCGCACATATAAAATTGACACTGTTCCATGGTTTCCTTCCACCTTCCTGATTCACAAACACAATGAGGATGCAAGGAAATTAATATAAATAAAATAGATGATTTCATTAGAGTTCAAAAATACATAAGAGAAAATGTATAATAAGATATGCTCCAGAAATGGTTAATAACTATTAAGGATTCTATGATAGAAGCGAAATTTTAAAAATGAGAATTGAATGCCATAAAGTTATGTCGAATAGACTTAATTTCTTATTAGTTTCAACAGAGAAAATGTTACAAATAAATACACAAACCTAGGGCCTATCTTAGGTAACTTCTAAACTAGGTAAGGAACTAATTCTAGCAATAGAATACAAACCCTTAGAGCAAGGGATCCTAATCAAATAAAATATTTACAAATCTCTTAATTAAGGAAACAAGTAACAAGGAAACATATCTCGGATCTCTAACACTCCCCCTCAAGCTGGTGCATGGATGTCCTCCATTCTCAGCTTGCCTACTAACTTCTGAAAGTCTTTACTAGGTAGTCCCTTGGTAAGTATGTCTGCAACTTGATTTCCAGTGGTTACATAGGGAGTACAGATTAAACCACTGTCAAGTTTCTCTTTTATGAAATGTCTATCCACTTCAACATGCTTTGTTCTGTCATGTTGAACTGGATTATGAGCTATGTTGATTGCAGACTTGTTATCACAATATAGCTTCATTGGTCCATCCAATTTCACCTTTAGGTCTTCTAAAATAATTTTCAGCCATAACAACTCACAAATTCCCAGTGCCATGGCTCGAAATTCAGCTTCTGCACTGGATCTAGCTACCACATTCTGTTTTTTACTTCTCCAAGTAACCAAGTTTCCTCCAAAAAAGGTGCAGTAGCCTGAGGTTGATCTTCTATCAACTATTGATCCTGCATAATCTGCATCTGTGTATGCTTCCAGAGTTAATTTCTCCCCTCTTTTAAACATAATCCCTTTGCCTGGTGTACCCTTCAAGTATTGCAAAATTTGAACTACAGCCCTTAGATGAGATTCCTTAGGGTTATGCATGAATTGACTCACAACCCCAACAGCATATGCTATATAGGTCTGGTATGTGACAAATAGATGAGTCTTCCTACCAGTCTCTGAAATGAATTTCTGTCAACTGCCATATCATCCTCCTTTGAGTCTCCAAGCTTGTGATTGATTTCTATGGGTGTTGCTGCTGGTTTACATCCCATTTTTCCAGTTTCCTTCAACAAATCCAAGGTATACTTCTGTTGAGATATAAAAATCCCTTGCTGTGAGTGTGCCACCTCAATACCAAGAAAGTATTTCAATCTGCCAAGTTCTTTCACTTCAAACTCTTTTACCAGGCATTTTTTCAAATCATCAATTCCTTCTGAATCATTACCTGTAACAATGATATCATCTACATACACCAACAATATAGTTACTCCCCCTGAAGAAGAGTGTTTCACAAACAGAGTATGATCGCCTTGGCTCTGTTTGAAGCCTTGTCCTAGCATTACCTTGGTAAATCTCCCAAACCAAGCTCTTGGGGACTGTTTTAGTCCATATAGAGCTTTCCTCAATTTACAAACATTCTGTCCAGTAGTATTCGAAGCAAATCCAGGTGGAATATCCATGTACACTTCTTCTTCAAGGTCTCCATGTAAGAAGGCATTTTTGATGTCAAATTGCTGTAGATTCCATCCTTGGATAGCTGATAAGGAAAGTAGGACCCTCACTGTGTTCATCTTTGCAACAGGTGCAAATGTTTCAAGATAGTCAATCCCATAGGTTTGAGAGTACCCTTTTGCCACCAATCTTGCTTTGTACCTTTCCAAAGTGCCATCTGACTTGTATTTTACAGTAAAAACCCACCTGCATCCTACTGTTTTCTTCCCTTCTGGCAATCTCACAAAGTCCCAAGTTTTGTTTTTTTCTAGTGCATCCATTTCTTCCTTCATAGCCATTTTCCAGTTCTCATTTTCTAATGCCTCTAAAGCTGTTTTAGGAATAGTGATATCATTTAGGCTAGTAAGGAATGCTCTGTGACTTGGTGAAAGGTTTTTGTAGGTCATAAACAAATAGGATGGATGTTTAGTGGTGCAGGTTCTTTTTCCTTTTCTAATGGCAATGGGAAATTCAAAATCAGAAACAGTGTTACCATGTTCAGAATCAGATATAGCACTGTCATTATCATTATGTTCAGAAGAAGTTTCAGAATGTACCTCAAATTGTATAGGAATAGGAGTAGGAGCAGGAGAAGGGGATGATTGAATCTGCATAGGCGCCTTCCTTCTTGAATAGGTCTTCAGGGGACAAGTAGTGTCTTGAATATTGGGCTGTGATATGTTAATGGCTGTTTGAGGAGTGTGAGGAGAAGATGGAGTAGGAATAGGTGGCTGTCTTGGATGTATTTCTGTAGTAGGAATAGATGACTGACCAGAATGTACATTTGTAGGAAGGGGCTGAAGTAAAAACTGACCAGAATGTACATTTGTAGGAAGGGGCTGAAGTAAAAAAAGGTCTGCTTCCTTATCTTCCCTAAAAGCTATCTCCCCCTGAAGATAAGGAATAATAAAATAACTCTCCTTTTCAACAAAAGTAACATCAGCAGAGGTATAAAATTTTTTGGTAGGTGGGTGATAACATTTGTAGCCTTTTTGAGAGGAGGAATAGCCAATGAATATACATTTCAAAGCCCTTGGGTCAAGTTTACCTCGGTTTGGAGAGTGGATGTGAACAAAAGCAACACACCCGAATACCCTTGGTTGTAGATGAAGGGATGGACTGAAGTTGGGAAAGAATTTGACAAGGATTTGAAGAGGACTTTGGGATGAAAGGGTTTGAGAAGGCATTCTGTTTATCAGTGAAGTAGCAGTTAAGGCAGCTTCCCCCCAATATTTTTTAGGAACATTGTTTTGAAACAAAAGTGCTCTAGTCATAGCAAGGAGGTGCCCATTCTTTCTTTCTGCTACCCCATTCTGTTGGGGAGTATGTACACAAGATGACTCATGTATAATACCTTTGTCTAGGAAATAAGGTGACAAGAATTGATTAAAGTAATCTCTAGCATTGTCAGATCTGACTTTCTTAATTTCAGCCCCAAATTGAGTCTTAATCATGGTATAGAAAGTTTTAAAGGTAGAGGCAACATCTGACTTTTGTTTCAGAAGATAAATCCAAGTAACCCTACTGCAATCATCTATAAAAGATACAAACCACCTAGCCCCAGTTATGTTAGGAATGGTAGAGGGACCCCAAACATCACTGTGAATAAGATTAAAAGGATGGCTAGTTCTTTTATTACTTGCTGGAAAAGAGACACGTTTATGTTTTGCAAGCTCACAAACTTCACAATGAAATTCATCTAAATTTATTGTTTTACATAAAGAAGGAAACATGGTTTTCAAAAGTCTAAAAGGTGGATGACCAAGGCGAAAGTGATGTAGCCATATCTGGTCTTTATTGGCTGTAGAATTGGACAAAAAAGACAAAGATTGAGTATTCAAAACACTAGCTGGTCCACCAAGAACCTCAAGGTAGTATAGGCCTTTTATTTCCCTAGCACGCCCAATCATCCTCTTCGTTTCTTGCTCCTGAAAAATACAATGTGTTGGGTAAAACAGAACACTGCAATTAGTATCTTTAACAAGCTTCGGTATAGAGACAAGACTAGTAAACAGCTTGGGCACATGTAAAACATTTTTAAGTAGAAGAGTTTCACTAATAGCAATATCTCCTTGACCAGCAACTGTTACCATAGTACCATCTGCAACTGTAATTTTCTTGTTGCTAGGACAGGGTGTATAGGTGATGAAATTTAGAGAGGAATTGGTCATATGATCAGTGGCTCCTGAGTCTATTACCCAGGAGTTTTGGGTAGGTATGTGAGTGGATGCTTTCAAGGCATTAGAATTCTGAGAAGAGGAAGAGGATATACCTGAGAAGACTAGATTGCATGTACCTGTAGAGGATGGTTTCTCTAAAGATTCCAGAAGACTTTTCAATTTTTCCACTTCTTCTTGGTTGAACTCAACAGATTGTTCATCTGACTCTTTAGTCACTTGTCTGGTTGCAAAAGCCCTGTTCTGTCCCCTTGTTGGACCTCCTCTTTCTGTAAAATTTCTATTTGTTGATGGAGGCTTCCCATGTAGCCTCCAGCATTTCTCTTTGGTGTGACGAGGCTTTTTGCAGTAAGTACACCATAAGGAGTCCTTGTTCACTGCTCTTTTCATTTCTAGTCTGTCTTCAATATTTTCCAGACCCTCAGGAACAATTTTGGTAACCAAGGCTGAGCTCTCAACTTGAATATTTCCAACCATCATCACTCCTCTTCTTCCTTCTTCAGCACGAATAGTAGCAATAACCTCATTTAATGAAGGCAGATCTTCCTTCCCCAAAATCTGAACTCTCACTGCATCGAATTCAATATTTAGTCCAACAAGGAAATCATAAATTCTATCTTTTTCGACAAACCTCTTTAGAGTTGCTGCATCCTCGCTGCATTTCTTCTGAATGCATTGGTAGTGGTCCATTTCCTGCCAGAGATTTTGCAGCACATTAGAATATTCTGTAATGGATTTGTTTCCTTGTTTGGTGGCTGAAATCTTGCTCTTGATTTCATAAATCTGGGCAGCATCTCTAACTTTTGAATAAGTTTGTTTCACAGCCTCCCATATTTCCCTTGCTGTACTAAGGAACATGCAAGTGTCACTGATTTCGGGCACCATTGAATTCCACAACCAAGTCATGACTAATGAATCTTGTTCATCCCAAGCCTCAAATCTGGGATCTCCTTCCTTAGGACCAGTTCCAAGAAGGTGACTGAGTTTACCCCTTCCTTTGAGGAAAGTTCGCACCAATTGAGACCACTTAAGGTAATTTTTACCATTCAATCTATAGGGGGCTTGTATGTTTTGTAAATCACTCGTCGAATTAGAGTGACTTCCTTCACTCATAGTGTCTGCTCGAGCAGTTTCAGTACTGCTTGAATTAGTCGTATCGACCATATTCTCTCAAGAGAAAAAAGGGTAAAAAATACTGTCCAACAAGAACAGTAAGGCCTAAGAAAAGAGTGGCTCTGATACCATGTCGAATAGACTTAATTTCTTATTAGTTTCAACAGAGAAAATGTTACAAATAAATACACAAACCTAGGGCCTATCTTAGGTAACTTCTAAACTAGGTAAGGAACTAATTCTAGCAATAGAATACAAACCCTTAGAGCAAGGGATCCTAATCAAATAAAATATTTACAAATCTCTTAATTAAGGAAACAAGTAACAAGGAAACATATCTCGGATCTCTAACAAGTTACACACACACACACACATATAAAGCCTAGAAAAACGTCTATAAGAAAGATAATGAGACCATAACTATCCACTTGTTTGGTGGCCAAGTGTGTTCTAGAGGCAGATTATAGATGACAAACCTGATATAAGTTTGGGCTTCCACAAAGGCACTCAGCAAAAGGTCCAGAAAACCCCTTCGTACCTTTTATAAACTGCCGTACAACATCACGATACTGAAATGGAAAGGATTACACATATAAATACAGAACCACTTCCATAAAAGAAAATATAGATGCATCTAAAATGTCAGCTGGATTTTACTAGCTTAACCAGGAACCACAGTGCGTCCGAGAGACAGGAAAACAGAATCTTAGACATGGAAAAAGAAAACTAGTGTTGACCCAAATTTAAGATAGCTAAAATTTTCATTTCAGTAAATTAAGTACGGTTTAGTTCATGCACTGGACTACGAAATGCATCAGTCTACACAAAGAGACAAGGAATCAATCTCCAAATGTTAGTACTGAGAACTTTCCTTGACAGAAAACAAATAAGGAGACGGGAATAATACAATGCTATAAATTTGAATTCATCAGTGTTATTATATCTCCAGTCACCTTCCCATTCCATTCTGACCAAATACCCCAGTGAGGAAATCTGCCAACTTGATAAAGGCCACCTGAATCCCATGCTTCAGCTATAAGCTAAATAGAAAGGAAAACTTTAGTTAGATTTTCTTTTTAAGTAATGTCAAGAACACATTGAAAAACGAATGCAAAAAAGAAAAAGAGAAGCAGGGAAGACATGATATATATGCCTCAGAAATGTAAGGTAGAAAGTAAAGAAATGAATAGAAATGGTAGTTTGACCATTTTGCTAAAACACTCTACTTAAACTATTTCATAGGTTTATCTAATGTTAAGCAGCGTCATCCCACAAATATTTAAGTATTAGGTTTCTTATAAGCTTATACTCAAGCTGGCCCCTCCATCTATTGCCAAGTGGTTTTAGGTTGGTCGGCTTAATATGGTGTCAAAGCTTATTCAGTCCTCTTCATCCTAAAGCTTTTTCTGCTTGTGTTGTGACCATGCTGAGTCACTTTATTTTTCAAAATATTTAATGATGAAATGCCACCCGAATATGCAGAAAAAAGGGTTTGGTTGAGAGAAAATACAGGAATAGTGTTTGCAGATTTAAATTCGAAGATACAAGAATAATTTTGCAGATTCAAAATTATATTGAATACGAAATAATTGGTTTAGCTGATCATTATAAATTAGCTAAATAACTTATGGATTATTTGACTTTTTCATATTCAAGCAACGGCAATCTTTCTTGGATATATGATGTGTGCAAGGGATTTTATAGTTTAGAGAAGCAAAAATGATCTCCGGATAGACTTATTATGTATTTTATGGATTTTAAGCATGTATGAGGAGCTAAATGCTCTTCATCCTTTTAGTGCTAATGTGAAAACTCAACAATCTCAATGCCAACAGATTATTTATTACGAGTTTCCTTGCATGTTTTGCCATCCAAATGTGATGCTGCTGGAACACAACTACTTTCTGTTTTAGGAATTTCCTCCTATGAAATTTGCACTCGATGTTATGTGTAGGATAATACGATTTGTATATTATGTAAAAGGCTAACGCCAAAGGAGTTAGTAGTTATCAGTAATTTAAGTTAGAAGTCTTTTATTATTAGGATTCATAGTTTAAGTCAGACTCTTAAGAACTCTATAAAAGAGTCCTATGTTGTAAACTATTTTAATATAACAGAATCGAGATTCATTTGTTTCACTAAATTCCACATGGTATCAGATTAGGTTTCGATTCTTCAAAACCCTAGTTGATGGCCAATACTTCTTCTTCTTCTTGTTCTACCGAAATTACCACTCACAGATATTGTTTCTGGTTCTGATGATCTTAATGATTCTTCTAGTCTGGTCATTACATGTCATAGATTGACTGGCAACAATTATTTGGAATGGTCCCAATCTGTGAAGATATTCCTTTCTGGGCGAGGAAAATTAGGCTACATCACATGGGAGATTGAAAAGCCTGAGACTACTGCAGCTGGTTATGCCAAATGGATGTAGGAAAATAGTAGGGTGATGTCATGGCTCCTAAATTCCATGTCTCCTAGTGTGGGCCGGAATTTTCTCCTTTATCAAACGGTGGTTGACATTTGGAGTGCCGTTCAAGAAACCTACTCTAGCACAGATAACATCTCAGAGTTATATGGAATTGAAGGTCAGGCATCGGTTCTCAAACAGGACAGTCTTTCTTACCCTCTACTTACAAACCCTCACATCCTTTTTCTCTTATCCACAGTGATGTTTGGGGTCCTTCTAAAGTGAAGAATATTAATATGGAATTGAAGGTCAGGCATCGGTTCTCAAACAGGATAGTCTTTCTTACCCTCTACTTACAAACCCTCACATCCTTTTTCTCATATCCACAGTGATGTTTGGGGTCCTTCTAAAGTGAAGAATATTACTGGTAGCAGATGGTTTGTGACCTTTATTGATGACCATAGTAGAACCACTTGGACTTACCTCTTGAAAGAAAAATCTGAAGTGACTAGTGTTTTTGAGAGATTTTACAACATGGTCGAGACCCAATTTCATTCTAAAATTCAAATCTTTAAATCGGATAATGGAGAGGAATTCTTTACTAAATCTTAAGGTGATTTTTTCAAGGAGAAAGGGATAGTACAGATTAGTTCTTGTGTTGATACTTGTAAGTTATAAGATAGATTTATCTTGTATAAACTAGTGTTTTAATTTAAGACTAACTCTTATCTTCTATGTAGATAAAGATAGAGGCTAGAGTAGTTTAAATGTGTTGAGACTCTTTGTAGATAAAGTCTTGTATAAAGTAAAGTAACTTGTACTTTATCGTTTAATAATAAAAATTTACAGAGAATTCTTTTCTTCTCTGGAAAATACCTATTCTCTACATGGTACAGATTAGGTTGTCGATCCTACAACAACCCTAGGATGGATTCTCAAAACCCTTTTGCGACTAGTTCCGAGACTACAAAACAGATCACTAACAACAACAGTGCCCATGAAAGTAGCCTTTCCTTTGCAAATCTGACTGGCAAAAATACTGTTACTACATGGATTGTGGATTCAGGGGCTAGTGACCACATGTCAGGAAATTTGAAGCTTTTTCAGACCTTCGAATCAGTAGATTCTCACTCTCACATAAGAACAGCAGACGGTTCTCTCTCTCCTATTGAAGGGAGGGGTTCTGTCGAGATAAACAGGGATATTACACTGAGATCTGTACTTTATGTTCCTCATCTAGCCTGCAATCTACTTTCGGTTAGTAAATTAAATACTAATCTGCAATGCAGCACTCAGTTTGACTCTAATGTTTGTGAATTTCAGGATTTGAGCTCGAGGAAGGTGCTTGGCAGAGCTAGGCTAAGTGGAGGTCTTTATATTCTTGAAGAAAGCAAGCCTTCCAAGACAAAAACCTACTCAGGTTACCTATCTAAAATCGATTCTATCCCACCAAAACAATCTGATTCTTCTGATGATATCATGCTGTGGCACTTTCGATTAGGTCACCCTAGTTTCTTTTACCTTGCAAAATTGTTCCCTAAGCTGTTTATCACTAAGAATCCTAAACATTTTTCTTGTGAATTTGCCAAGCAAACAAAAAGTGTTTATCATCCTTCTCCATATAAATCTTCTAAACCTTTTTCTATCATTCATAGTGATATTTGGGGCCCTTCAAGAATTCAGAGTTTAAATGGGTTTAGGTGGTTAATCTCTTTCATTGATGATCATTCTAGGACCGCATGGACTTTTCTTATGAGAGCAAAATCAGAGGCTGGTGAAATATTTAAAAAGTTCCACACAATGGTTGAAAATCAATTCCAAAGTAAAATTCAGATTCTTAAATCTGACAATGGCAGTGAGTACTTTACTTAAACACTAGGATCTTTCTTTAAAGAAAAAGGGATTGTCCATATTACATCTTGTGTTAATTCACCTCAGCAAAATGGGGTGGCTGAGAGAAAAAACAGACACCTTCTAGAAGTCACTAGGTCTTTATTATTTGCTACTAGTGTTCCTAAATATCTTTGGGGGGAAGCTCTTGACAGCTACATACTTAATAAATAGGAGGCCCAGCAAAACACTGCAATTTCAATGTCCAAGGGATGTGTTTCTTAAAAGTTTTTCACACTTCAAACCTATGTCTTCTATTCTACCACTAAGTTTTTGGATGTACTGTTTTTGTTTATAATAATGATGCATCCATGTCTAAGTTGGATCCTAGAGCCATTAGGTGTGTTTTCAAAGGGTATTCATCTAGTAAAAAGGGCTACAAATGTTACTGCCCCCAGACTAAAAAGACCTACATTTCTATGGATGTCACATTTTTTGAAAACACACCATACTTCTCAAAGTCTGAAATTCAGGGGGAGATTTTCGATGAATTCCAACGAGGGAGAAGCCAAGGAACGAGTGTGGCCTAATGACAGCAGCGGAAAAGAAAAACGATGTGCATCTGAAAAATCAGATCGTTGTCGATCTGTTTTCGATTAGAGATGGCAGCAGTGGTGACGACATCAAGACCGTTGTTGGCTCACGATACCATGTGAGAAAGGGGCCATGGTGGCCGAAGATGCAATGAATAATGGTGGTTTGTGTGTGATCGGTGGTTAGAGATTTGTTGTTTGAAGAAGATGAACAGGATATTTTCCAGAGAGAACAATATGTTTCTCTGTATTTTCTTATTATTCTTAATTATCAAATGTATACAAAGTAAGCCTTTAAATAGGTTGATATAGAGTTTTAATATAACTAAAACTATATTTTTATCTTTAATTTAAATAATACTTATTCCTAATTTAAATAAGACTTCTAGTTAATCTAAACTACTGATTAGGAATAAACTCTAATTACACATTAAATAAAAACTCTAACACTCCTCATCAACTTACACTCCCCTCAAGCTCTAACACTTCTCAGATAACTTACAGAGAGGTGGTTAGCATAATAATAATTCTCAAGGTGGTAGGGATGATGGTGGCTGTGGAGTTAGTTGGAGTGGTGATCATGGACAAAATAATCAAAATAAACCAATATGTTATTACTGTGGTGAAATTAGTCATAAAAAATGTACTTGTTTGAAACTTATGGCAGACTTAACAGCAACCCCAAGTATCAACGTTACTCTAACTCTTCATTTTTCTTGAAGTAATAATGTCCAACACATAGCTGGACAGGGGTATGGGATATGTCCTTCAAAAGATCCTCCAAATACATCGAAGAACTTGGAAGAGAATTAAATATACCTATACCAACACTCGCAATCGAGTCCATTAACACAGTTATCTAATTTAATCCTTCTCAATCTCTGCTTCATACCCTCTATTTTTTGGTACCTTTCATATATTACATTAGATGGACTTCATCAGTTATTGTTCTTGTAGAATAATAGAAAAAATACTCTTAATTTTATTCATAGGAATAAGAGAATATATACAGAGACTTAGTTAAGTATCTTTAGTAACTAAGTAATCTAGGAAACTAAATATTCCTCAGTAAATACATAAGATACTACTCTAAATACAAAAGCTAAGATATCTTACCATAAGAACTAAGTTACCCAAACTAACATATTTAAAGTATATTCTACACTCCCCCTCAAATTGGTTTGTATATGTTATATACACCCAGTTTGGATAAGAAGCCATCAATGGCAACTCTTGAAAGTGCCTTGGTAAACACATCAGCAATCTGACTTGTTGTAGGAATATAGTTTAGCTTCATTGTCCCTCCATTGACCTTTTCATAGATAAAGTGCCTATCTATTTCAATGTGTTTAGTGCGATCATGTTGAACTGGATTCCTTGCTATACTCATTGTTGATTGACTATCACTGTAAATTTCAAAGTCTTCATGTTCATTGAGTCCAAGTTCAGTGATAAGTCTCTGAATCAAAATTCCTTCACAAATACCCAGAGCTAAGGCCCTAAATTCGGCCTCTGCACTGCTTCTAGATGTTACAGCTTGTTTTTTACTTCTCTAAGTAACCAAGTTGCCCCACACAAATGCACAATAACCACTAACAAATCTTCTATCTGTTAATTCACTTGCCCAGCTCGAATCAGTATACACTTTCACAGCTCTATCTTGATTTTTTCTGAATATAAGTCCAGCTCCCGGTGAAAATTTTAGATATCTAAGAATCCTCCTCACTGCCTCCATATGTTCTTCTCGAGGGTCACTCATGTGTTGACTCACAATGCTCACTGCATATGCAAGGTCAGGTCTAGTAAGTGACATAGATTAGTTTTCCCACTAATCTTTGATAAGATTCTTTATTTACAGGACTACCTTCTTCATCCTTGCTGAATTTTAAGCCTGGCTCCATTGGAGTCTCTATTGGTTTGCATTCAAGCATTCTGGTTTCACTCAAAAGATCCAGAATATATTTCCTCTGATTGATCACTAATCCTTCTTCAGATCTTCCCACCTCCATGCCTAAAAAATATCCAAGACCTCCAAAGTCTTTTGTTTCGAATTCCCTTGCTAAATCAGTCTTCAATCTTTCTATTTCTTCTATGGAATCTCCAGTGATTATTATGTCATCGACATAGACTATTAGGAGAGTCATTTTGCCATTAGGTGCTACCCTTTTGATCAATGTATGATCAGCTTGGCTTTGCTTGAACCCATTCTTAATCATGGTTCTAGAAAATCGATCAAACCAAGCTCTAGGGGATTGCTACAATCCATATAGAGACTTATTCAACTTGCACACTGTCCCCTTTGCTGAATTTTCCTTCAAGCCTTGTGGAATTTCCATGTATACCTCCTCCTCAAGATTCCATTTAGAAAGGCATTCTTGATGTCCAATTGGTGTAACTTCCAATCTTTGTTAACAGCAATTGACAGCAAAACTCTGATTGTATTTAATTTAGCCACTGGTGCAAAAGTCTCCTGATAATCAACCCCATAAGATTGAGTGAATCCCTTGGCTACAAGCCTTGCTTTATGTCTTTCTATACTGCCATCCGAGTGATATTTCACTGCAAATACCCATTTACATCCAACAGCTCTCTTTCCTTCTGGTAAACTGGTTAGACTCCAAGTTCTATTCTTTTCCAGTGCTTTAATTTCTTCTTCCACAGCTTTTCTCCACTCAAGATTTTTAAGTGCTTCATCTACTATATTTGGGATCTGTACACTGTCTAGGCTGGTTGTAAAAGCTTTAAAATGAGGCAGAAGTTTTCCATAGGCAACATATTTATTGATGGGGTGAATAGTGCATTTCCTTACTCCCTTTCTAATAGCAATAGGGAAATCATTTAAATCAGCATTGGAGGAATTCTGAGTAAGATTGTTACCTTCTGTTTCAATAGCCCTAGGACTCAAGATTAATTCTTGGCAAGTGTTAGGTTGAATAGCAGCCTCAGGAAGAACTCTTTTCTTTCTGGTATACACACTGAGTGGTTTAAAAGGTGTTACAAGGTTTGGAGATAAACTGGAAATGGCTTTGAGAGTTGGAGGAGGTGTTTTGTAAGGGCTAGGATGTCAGCTGATTTGTTGTGCAGGGGAAATGTTCTCTGGATTAGGGACTAGAGTGTTAGAGACAATATCAACTTCATTTAGGGAATTGGATTGGTGTGAAGAAGAAGAGGATGAACTCTTAGAGATGTCACCCTCCAAAATAGGCAAAATAGGAAGAAGTTGAAGGTCACCTAAGGACTGAAATTCTATGTATGTCTCCCCCTGAATTTCAGTCTTATCAAAATAGGGCTGATTTTCAAAAAATGTGACATCAGAAGAAATATAGGTCTTTCGAGTAGAAGGACAGTGACATCTGTAACCTTTTTGTGTTGAGGAGTACCCTAGGAAAATACATTTTAAGGATCTCGGATCAAGTTTACTGCGGTTGGGACTGTGCACATGGACAAAAGCTGTGCAACCAAAAACTTTTAGAGGAAGAGTAGAAGACAAAGGTAAAAAGTGACGAAATTTTTGAGAAAGAACCTGTGTAGGGATTTTAAACCCTAGGGAAGATGATGCAGGTATGAAGGAAAATGATGCAGGAATGAAGGAAAATGATGCAGGAATGAAGGAAAATGAATTACCTTCAGTAGCTGTCAAGGCTGTTTAAGCAGAGGAGGAGGAGAATCGACCAAAGATTTGTTGAAGCGCCTCCATTTGTTGCGAGCTAAAGCCAGTGGATGAATTCTCAGCAGAAGCAAGATTTGCAGTCTTCTAAAAACGAGAGGAAGAAGGTTTCCAATCTGTTGGTTTCCCATGCAATTTCCAGCACTTTTCCGACACATGACCAACCTTCTTGCAATGGGTGCACTAAGGTCTACCCCTCCTTTGCCCATGATCAGAGGTGACATGAGTAAGAAGGGCAGAAGCATCTGCTTGAACCACAAGAGGCACCATTAACAGTCTCCTACTCTCTTCCCTTCTTATGTCTGAAAATGCTTCCCTAACTAGAGGAAGAGGTTTAGTTGCTAAGATCCGACCCCTAGCATTATCAAACTCCCCATTCAGACCAGAGAAGAACTGAAATAGCCTTCTTTGATTCTTAAGTCGATTGTAGAAGGCAATATCATCACTGCATTTCCATTCATTAGCCTCATAATGATCCAGCTGCTACCAGAACTTAGTAAGAACACCAAAGTATTGAGCCACATTCATCTCTCCTTGTCGAAGGTCCTTAATCTGATTTTCAACCCCAAATATATTAGAGGTGTTATTTGAAGAAAAACATAATTGAAGAAAAACAGAATGTATTTATGTTTCTTTCGATTAAATTCATTGATAAACTTACAAAGGTTTGCAGACTTTTATAGACTAGGACTTTTAGATACATTAGGAGTCCTACTAATTATTAACTTCTAACTCTAGTCTTAGGAGTTTGACTTTAACTAAACTTATAAAATATAGTTCGATTACAATAACTAATCTAGTTCGACTAGACTTACAATTCTAGTTCGAGTAAACTTACATTATCGACACTAGAATAGGTATCTCTGGCTGCAGTCCAGATTTCAGCAGCAGTTTTATATAGCATAAAATTCTCACCAATGTCAGGGACCATGGAGTTGATTAACCAGGACATGAGGGTGGTGTTTTCACTCAACCACTTGGGATAAGTTGGATCAGATTCAGTACGAACTGTGGTGGAATCTGAGAGATAGGAAGCTTTTCCTCGGATCGTAATATAGAGACGAACTGATTGGGACCAAGGCAAGTAATTATTGCCATTTAGTCTATAGGATGTGATCGAAGAGTAAGAGTTTTCTGACATTTGAATATCAGAGGAACGAGGGTTTGTGAGAGAACTGACTTCAAAGTCAGATTCCATGGAGAACGAGATTTTTTTTTGGGTCGAAAGAAAAACTAGAGAGGATCGACCTAATCCGATACCATGTAGAATAATAGAAAAAAACACTCTTAATTTTATTCATAGGAATAAGAGAATATATACAGAGACTTAGTTAAGTATCTTTAGTAACTAAGTAATCTAGGAAACTAAATATTCCTCAGTAAATACATAAGATACTACTCTAAATACAAAAGCTAAGATATCTTACCATAAGAACTAAGTTACCCAAACTAACATATTTACAGTATATTCTACAGTTCTTGCTTATTCAAGTTGATTTTTTTTCAATATGTACAGTAATTGGTTTTTGTTACAAGTGAAGATGAATAGTTGTTATCAATTATGTTTCTTTGTAGGCATAATACGGGCATTTACAAGACAACCAAATTGTACTGATATTGTGATAGAAATACCAGATCGCCTGTATTTATGTCTTTGTCATTATCTATTCATAAGACAAACAAAAACAAGAAAGAAGACAAAATTGCATCTCTACAAAGCATGGCATATGTGCTTGTATGACCTATGAGATAACTAACTATTCCTAGTCTCAATAACCATGTATTTTACCTAATACTAAGGCATATTCCCCTGTGACTCTAGACACGATACTAAGATGTCCTAAGTGATTCAAAAATACCTTCATGGGGGATGGATAATTATTATCATAGTAAAAAGACAAGTGGAAAAAGGAATTAAGCAAAAAATCCAAGATGTTTACCTTCACTCCACGAAGTATAGGATCATTACTCATCATGTCAATCAATGGGGGGCTGCTGAGAGGGGTGCCAGTTGTTATCAAGTCACCTTCTAAAGAATTTCCATATACATTAACTGAATCCCAAAGACTGTTAGCGTAGAACAAAGAAAACCACATAAGAGAAGAAAAGCAACAGAAATAGAAGGAAATGTGTACTAGATGTTTGTTTAGATTAACCTGCTACTCCTGGTCATAATGGAAGCAAGATCAAAGCGAAAGCCATCTACATGCATTTCAGTCACCCAATATCTGTTGCATGAACAGGTAACAAAGGATACCCACGATAATCAGTTGTTACAAACAAATTGACAATAAGGCAAGTAAAAGAATATGAGCCTTAGCTTTTGGTGTATAGTAATTGGTAGCTAAGGTAGTGCCACTTGGGGTATCTTAATGGTACCCTAGGTAATGATATACTTTAGATGAATGATGACCATACTTAAAGCAGATAACTATAACAAAGCTTTTAAAAAAACTATAATGATGATTGGGTTAAACATCTTGATGAACATAAGTCTATTGCAGGATATTATGAGTTTGTTGGTGGAAGGTTAGGGTTCTGGAAAAATAAGGAACATAATAGCTGGTACAAGATTGAATGTTGAATCTAAGTGCTAAGGCTCTAACAATGTGTGAATTAGTTTGGTTAAAAGAATTGATAGAAGAGTAAGGGTTTGGACTTTGGAGTTTCTAGATTTCCATTGTGACAACCAAGCACATATATAGATATGCATTGCATCTAATCCAAGCTTTCTTGAAGGAACCACAAATTAAGTTGATTTTGATTCAGTTAGACACAGACTTCAACATAAGGAAATTGCTCAAACACTAATAAATCTGAAAGTTAGTGGACATGCTTACAAGTCCTTTAGAAAGTCCAAGACTGATTTATATTTGTAAAAAGCTAGGAGCAAATAAAATATAGTAACCAGCCTTTTGAGGTGTTATTGATGTCTTGTGCAAAAGCGTGAATGGCCTTTTGTATTCTTATAAATAAAAGAGGCTACCACAGTGTTTATCATATCCCTCATCTTTGTTCCAATCTCTCTTTTCCACTTGAGAGTAATGACTTTCATATAAGAAACTTTCCAGGAACAACTATACCCAAAAGGTAAGACCAACATGAGGAAGTAGCAAGCAATAAATAGCATGGCATAGAAAAAAGATTGGCATCTACCTTAAGCAGTCTAATATAAATTGACGCACCACAGGATGATTACAGTTGAATGTATTTCCACAGCCTGAATAATTATAGTACTCACCCTGTAAAACAATAAAAATGAAATTGAAGTCATAGTGATCATTGACCTGAAATGATATCATAATAAGGAACGAAAAGTTAGTGAAGTGCAGGATCAACTGGCAGTAAATATCTCCTTAGAAACTCGCACTGCTGTAGTTTTGTGTTTAGTTCAATTGATCATCAGCACAAACTGTTTTTTTGTCTATAAACCAAACTATTGGAGTTAGTTCGTATATGTCTTCCAAGCCTCTTTTGCAGCCAATATTTATCTATAACCATTCCATTGCTGAAGCTTGTTTCTATTCTATTTGTGATTAAGATTCTTATGACACCAATGTAAAAGACTAGAAAATTCAACTATTGAAAATCTAACAAGCATGATCAATATGACTGAGGATAATGCTCTTTTTAGCCCTTAAACTTCCATTTTATTGGCACAATATAAAGTGAGTTCCCCACCATATGGAATATTCATCATCATTGTTAACAAAGATACCACAAACAGACAACATGTAAGCTAAATAAATTAAAATTTATCATAACTTGTGGACAGTAATATCACTAGTCTAAATAAAGGAGTAACGTGTCAATAATACTACTATAAAGATTTCATAACCTCTCGAGGCATATAATACAACAACAATAGTACAACACGAGTCTCTGTGTGTTATTATACACAGTAAAGTCTCAGAACAGCTATACCTTCGGTGCCAGCATGTAATAGACACAGTTATCAACACCTCTAAAAGACAAAATGGGACCTTTCTCATTGCCTTCAGCTGTGTGATTGAAAACGACATCCATGATAACCTATTCAAACAAATTCAATGAGAAAAAACTAAATATTTTCTCAAATGAAATTTCTTATTGAGATTAGAATCAGATCTGATCTGACCTCAATTCCGCGTTTATGTGCTTCTTTAACAAGATATTTGAATTCTTTAATTGCATCACGACCGCAATTACTACTACCAGAAGATGAATACCTTATCATGGGAGAAAAGTAATTGATTGTTGAATATCCCCAAAAGTTCACCCTTGAAAAGAAGGTACTTAGGTGTAAGTATGACAAGAAGTTGCCAACATGAAATTTTAAGTTAGACAGCATGTAGCCAATGCACAACTTTTCAAACTTTGTCAGTAAAGATGCCAAACATTTAGTCAATGTAAAAGAATTTGGCAACTGAATAAGTCCAGTGTCCTATGAATGTCTCTTAGCTATTAAATCCCATAAGTGAACCTTACGATTATATCTCTGAATGCGGGCAAGGTGCTGTAGTGACAATTTGCACTGGTCCTTGCTCAATTTGTCCAATTTTTCCCTTCTTTATGCATTGTTCTAAAAACAAGGGTGTGTTTCGATGATGCTAGAAAGAATTGTACTAAGAGACATTCATAGGACACTGAATTTATGAGATTCTGTTGGGCTCAAATACGACCAACAGATTCATAGAACCAGTAGCTAAGAGAATGTCAAATTTGACATTCTTTCTAGCATGGTCAAATACACCATCAAATAGTTTAGCAAATTTGATAGTATTCTACCATCTGGGAAACTTTGAGGAAATAAAAAAGTTATCATGACTAATTAGTTAGCTAGGAGCTTGTTTAATTGCACACAATAATAAAAACCAATTTTCAAAATCATTCACTGGTTAATTAAATCTGGCATGGTAACTGAAGATAGCTATAAATCAAAGGTTGAAATTTCATACTTATAATCACCCAAGACAGAATTGTAGCTGTAGTACTCCAACTCATTGAATTCATGACATGGCATTAATTCTATGCAGTTGACTCCAAGTTCCTGCAAACCAAATAAACGGCTAATAAATACACAAAGCAAATAATAATTCTAATCATATTATCTCATTTGATATCATAATCCTAAACATGTTGGGAACAGAAACTCAAAATCTGGAGTTTAAAGTGTACAGCAGTTAGTAGTTAACCTGTACTCCATTTAAGAACAAACAATTCATATAATTGCTCTTAGTAAACTGATATAGGCACAATCTCTTTACCAAAATCATATGGTTCTAAAAAACAGCTCTGGATAAATAGAATGCTTCCTAACCATATTCTCATGAATACCACCTCGGCACCTCCCATGAGAGATGGTCAAATCAAAAACCCGATATTAATTGTCTAGATCGTCACTTTAAAATCAGAATCCTACTGCTTCCTTGACTTGTCTTGACAAAAAACCTAATCTATAGCTTAAGTATGGAGTTTACCAGATGAAAAGGTTTTAAGTCCAAAAATCATTTAGAGATGACTATTTTGCACAGCCAAGGTTCTGTCAATGCTTCACTTTGAAGTAATTTAGTTTCATTTGTTCATAATTCCAAAGGGTGACAAACTGCAATTTTGACAAAACTAAACTCAATTAGGCTATACAACAAAAAACTTTCCTTTTCTCTTTTATGAATAAATTAAATGGTGTTAAATGAGGGACCAAGAAAGAGAGCTCAACTCCATATTTAATAAATTATACTGGAGTAGACAAAAGAAAGAAAAGAAAAACAAATAGATCTTAATATGACCTAAAAGGTACCAACAAACTCTAAGTCAGGGGAGGAGCAGCCAAACTAAACCTACATACAAAATCACTGTAGTTCTAGCAAAGCAGAGGACAATTGGGTTAGGTCAATCATTTCAGCTTTACTTCATTCAAGTACAGGTCTTCTTAAATTTTGAAGTTCTGATTGATTCAGTTTTCTCATGCTGTTTCATCTATCAAGTTTTTTTTTAACTTCAGCGACTTTGAGTTCAGGTTATTTCACGCCCCAAGTCATTTTGAATCCAAATACTTTCTAGAAACAATTCAAATGTGACATACATTGCTAAGCTATCTTTTCCTTTTTTATACATCCTAATATGGTTTAGTTAAAGATTTAATAGCAATATAAATCTCATATTTGGATCAACTGAAACCATGCATCTCGACCTTGGGCATTTTCCAGTCATAAGGCCGTTAGTTTAGACGAGTAAAAGAGTTATTTTTGTAGTTAAATTGTATTAGTAGAGCTAATGTTTTAGTCGAATTACCTAAGGGTAGAGTTAGTAGTTAATGTAAAGTAGGACTCCTAATGTAACCTAAAGTCCTAGGCTATAAATATATGTATCGAATGTAACCTATGTACAGAGTAATTTTTACTCAGTTTTCTAATAAACAGAACACTTTCTGTTTATCTTCATGGTATCAGTCTAATTCGATCCTCCCGAATTAATTCCTTTTCATGGATACTCCATCCAAATCGAGTGAACTCCAATCTACTTCTTCCATGGCGGTTCCAATGGCAGATTTTTCAAACTTTTCTAACTTGACTACTCTGTCATCGATTTGTAGGAAATAATTAATCTCTTGGTCCCAATCTGTCAAAATCTTTCTGACTGGAAGAGGAACTCTCGGCTACATCAATGGGAAAACCAAGAAGCCTTCTGCTGATGACCCATCCTTTGAGAAGTGGACACAAGAGAATGGCAGGGTTATGTCTTGGTTGATAAATTCGATGGCCCCTGAAGTTGGTTCGCAATTCCAGTTGTTCGAAACAGCAAGTGAGATTTGGGAAGCTGTGTGAGATACAAATTCAAGTACAAACAACAACTCTTAGTTGTTTGGAATCGAAAGTACAACCTCCACCTTGAAGCAAGATGCGATGAATGTTACTCAATACTACACAACTCTAACCAATCTGTGGCAACATATTGATCTTTTTGAGGCTCACGATTGGGAGACTCCTACAGATGTTGCGCTTTACAAGAAAATTATTGAGCAAAAGAGAATTTTCCAGTTTCTCAGTGGCCTCAATCGAGATATGGATCCCATCAAGTCTCAGATCCTTGGTCTCAATCCTCTTCCTTCCCTCCGCGAAGTATTTTCAGAAGTTAGGAGAGAAGAGAGTAAAAGGTTGTACGTGATCACTGAAGCTCCTATACCTGACAACTCAGCATTGATCACTCTCACATCTTCTTCTTCCAAGCCTAAACGAGGGAGAACTTTTTGTGACTACTGCAAAAAACTTGGACATCTCAAGGACAACTGCTGGAAATTACATGGGAAAACAGCCGATTGGAAAGCTCCAACAAACAAGGTACAAAAAGACATCTCTTCACTTGTTGCTTCTTCCTCCACATCCACTGGCTTCACCAAGCAGCAAATGGCCCAACTGCAACTGATGTTCAGTAAATTTACACCCAATAGTGAAGGAAACATAGCCTTAGTTGAAACTGGAGGTACACAAAATTCCTTTGTCTCTACTGCACTTCTCTCTACTTCGACTCAATCTACATGGATTGTAGACTCTGGTGCTTCTGATCATATACCTGGTAACAGGGATTTGTTTTGCGAATTTAAACAATCATATTCTAAATCTTCAATTAAGATAGCTGATGGTTCCTTCTAACCCATCCAAGGCAGTGGTTTTGTGTTTGTTACCGATGATTTAATCCTTAAAGATGTGCTATATGTTCCTAAGTTGGACTGTAATCTGTTGTCTGTTAGCAAGCTATCTAAAGATTTAAGATGTGTTTTCTAGTTCACTGATTCCAATTGTTTTTTACAAGCACTGGACTTGAAGAAGAGGATTGGCAATGCTAGCTTGCAGAATGGACTCTATGTTCTTCATAGTAAAAGATCTACTCCTTCATCATCTCCATCATGTTTTGCTTCCTTAGGACAATCAGATGTTATGCTATTACATTTTAGATTAGGTCACCCAAATTTTTATTATATTGAAAAGTTGTTCCCTAAATTATTTGTTAATAAAAAGCCATCTTCTTTTCAGTGTCCTATTTGTCCTCTTGCGAAACAAACAAGACAATCTTATTTGCCATCTATTTATAAACCCTCACATCCTTTTTCTCTTATACACAGTGATGTTTAGGATCCTTCTAAAGTGAAGAATGTTACAAGTAGTAGATGGTTTGTAACTTTCATTAATGACCACAGTAGAACAACCTGGAGTTGCCTATTGAAAGAAAAGACAGAAGTTGCCAAGGTTTTAGAGACCTTTTAAACCATGGTCGAAACTCAATTTCACACTAAATTTAGACCTTTAAATCTGATAGGGAGAGTTTTTTAATAAGTGCTTAGGTGATTTTTTGAAAGAAAAAAGAATTGTGCATATTAGTTCTTGCGTTGATACACCCCAATAGAATGGGATAGATGAGAGAGAGAATAGGCATCTACTAGAGGTAACCCGAGCTCTTTTATTCACCCACAATGTTCCTACATATTTATGGGGAGAGGCCTTGTTAACCTCCACTTATCTGATTAATCGTATGCCTAGTCGAGTCTTAAACTTTCAAACACCTAGAGATGTTCTTTTATCCTTTTACCCTCACTTTAAACCCTTGTCATCTAATCTTCCTTTAAGAGTTTTTGGGTGTACTGTGTTTGTTAAAAATTCAAATCCCTCTTGTTCTAAACTTGACCCTAAATCCCTTAAGTGTGTCTTCATAGAGTATTCTTCACTAAAGAAGGGCTACAAATGTTATTATCCTCCTTCACGCAAATTTTTTGTTTCTTTGGACCTTCAATTTTTTGAACAAGAACCTTGCTACTCGACGGGTGCAATTCAGGGGGAGAATGATGATGCATTCCAGCCTTCTCACACACAGGTTCCTTTTACTCCTTTTCCTTCCTTAACTCCATCTTGTCCATTACCACTTGAGCCTCAGAATTCTTCAACTCCCTTGCTTCTTTCACCTAATCCCTTGTCTACTCCACGATCATCACCAACAGGAACTCAAACCACAAACAAATCCCCTTTACAACCTCCTAAACAGTTACAGGTTTACACAAGAAAAAGGAGAACTATTCCAGAGACCATTCTACAATCCAGTACTTGTCAAGAATTGGATTTTAGTCCAGCTGCCTGTGAGGACAATGGAGGTAATGATTCTACTGGTATTCCTTCTCATCTCCTTGAATTTGATTACTTACCTATTGCTAAAAGAAAAGGGGTAACGCAGTGTACAAAACACCCTATCCAGAGGTATGCTGCCTATGGGAATTTGATGTCTTCTTTTAAGGCTTTTATAGCATCCCTAGATGGTGAACAAATTCCTAAAACTGTTGAGGAGGCCTTGCAGATTCCAGAATGGAGAAAGGCTGTTCAAGAGGAGATTGAGGCACTTGAGAAAAATGGTACGTGGACCATTACAGACCTTCCCCAAGGTAAGAAACTTGTTGGTTGTAAGTGGGTTTTTGCCATCAAGTACAACTCAGATGGGAGTATATAGAGATATAAAGCCAGGTTGGTTGCTAAAGGTTTTACACAGACTTATGGTATTGATTATAAGGAGACATTTGCTCCTATTGCCAAACTTAATTCTGTTAGAGTTTTAATGAGTCTTGATGTAAATTGTGATTGGAAATTACACCAACTTGACATTAAGAATGCTTTCCTTAATGGTAACCTTGAGGAAGAGGCTTATATGCAGATTCCACTAGGGCTTGAGGGTGCTGGACAGAATCGACAAGTTTGCAAGCTAAACAAGGCACTCTATAGCCTAAAACAGTCACCTAGAGCATGGCTCGAAAGATTCACCAGGGTTATTTTGGAGAATGGTTACAAGCAGTCAACAGCAGATCGTACTCTGTTCTCTAAGGTAACATCATCGAACAAAAGGGTTATCCTTATTGTTTATGTGGATGATATAATTCTAACAGGTGATGATGAAGAAGAAGTGAGTCGATTAAAAGCATTCCTGGGCAGGGAATTTGAAATCAAAGACCTAGGGAAAGTCAGATACTTCCTACGCATGGAGGTTGCACGATCACGCAAAGGACTAGTCATAAATCAGAGGAAGTATGTTTTGGACTTACAAACAGAAACTGGGCTACTTGGATGCAAACCTGCTGATACACCTATGGAAGCTGGTTTAAAATTCAGTAAGGATGATGACAGTCCCAAGGCAGACAAGGGTTTGTACCAGAGACTGGTAGGAAAATTAATTTATTTGTCACTAACAAGGCTAGATATATCTTTTCCAGTTAATATTGTAAGCCAACACATGACCGATCCAAGGCAGGAACATATGGAAGCAGCAAAGAGGATTTTGCGTTACTTGAAAGGTACACCTGGACATGGTTTAATTTTCAAGAAGAGTACTAATAAAACTGCTTAGATATTTACAGATGCAAGTTGGGCCAGTGAACTGACTGATAGAAGATCAACCAGTGGGTACTGTTCATGTGTATGGGGTAATTTGGTGACATGGAAAAGCAAGAAGCAAACCGTGATCTCAAGAAGCAGCGCAGAGGCTGAATATAGAGTTCTAGCCTTGGGCATGTGTGAAGGTATCGGGCTAGTGAAGTTACTCAAAGAACTTTGAATGACTCAAGCAAAAGATTTTCAAGTTTTTTGTGATAATCAATCAACCATTCAGATTGCCAAGAATCTCATTCAACATGACAGAACAAAACATGTTGAAATTGATAGACACTTCATCGCAGTGAAGCTGACTAGTGGAGTTGCCTCGTTAGAATATGTACCAACAGAAGAACAAGTGGCAGATGTACTCACCAAAGCTCTGCCAAAAGCTCTTTTCGACAAATTTCTATTCAAGCTGGGACTATACAATGTATATTCTCCAGCTTGAGGGGGAGTGTTAGTTTAGACGAGTAAAAGAGTTATTTTTGTAGTTAAATTGTATTAGTAGAGTTAATGTTTTAGTCGAATTACCTAAGGATAGAGTTAGTAGTTAATGTAAAGTAGGACTCCTAATGTAACCTAAAGTCCTAGGCTATAAATATATGTATCGAATGTAACCTATGTACAGAGTAATTTTTACTCAATTTTCTAATAAACAGAACACTTTCTATTTATCTTCAAAGGCCTCCAACAATACACACTTGCGCAAGTGCGCATGCGTGCACACATATATATTATCATTTAAGAATATTCATGTATGTTTTAAAGAATAAGAAAACAAAATTAAGGCAGAAGGACGCTGCAATCAATAAGTGCACCTATACTGTTTATCTTCAGCAGAATCAGCAATCGTATGAAATTATGAATTTTAGATTTTTAGTCTTAATGGAAAAACAGTGAATGAAATTTTCCTGCTGAAAGTAACATAACTATCTGTGATGGTCAATCAAAATCCCTAACCTTAGTTTTAAAGGGCGCTAGGCGCTCCAAGGCGCTCCAAGGCGCAAAAGGTCCTTGGAGCCGAAGCGCTAAGCGCTAGGCGAAGGCGCTCGCCTTTCGTAGGTGAGGCGCACTCTTTATCCTAAAAATTTATAAATTAACCCTGGAGTATATTTTGTACTTAAAAACCTAATAGTTTATATTATAGATTCTAAAATATCAAAATATTTTAATTACATGTAAATTTCAAAACTATTAAAAATAAATATATTAAAATATTGATAAATTTATATTATTTAAATATGCAAGTTTAATATTTTATTTAAATTACTAAATATTTAAAAATATATGTTATTTTATTATATTAGTTTATATCAAAATAATATTAAAATTAATATTTTGGTTTAGATTAATTATTTGGGTAACAAAATTAATAATATAATTTTCATAAAATTTAAATAATAATAACAAAATCCTATAATAAAAGAATAATGCAGAAAAAAACTCAAATTTATTTTGAACAAGAGCTGATGCAGGTTTTTTTATAAGATGTGAAGGAAAAATAATTAAAAAAATAAAATCTGACAGCCTTGGAATCAATCCAAGGCCCACCAACACAACTTTTAAAACATAATAAATGCAGTAAAGTGAACAGTCGGTTCACCAAAACCAACCCACTTCTTCTTCTTCAACTTAAAAGTTTTATCCTTCCAAATCCTAAAAGCCCTAAAGCGCAGCACAGCGCTTTTCGCCCATTAAAAAGCGCCAAAGGCGTGCGCCTACTGTCGCCCACCGTATGCCGCCTCGCCTTGGCCATGTGAGGCGTTTCTCAGGTCGCCCAGCTGCGCCTAGCGCCTTAGGCGCGCTTTTTAAAACTAAGTCCCTAACTATGTTCACAACATTAGGGAGGCCAAGTTGAGCTTGTCCACGTCTTTAGGGAGGCCAGTCACATTGCTGATAACCTGGCCAAGATTACTCCAGCAAACCAGATGCAGCTTAGAAGATTTACCACTCCTCCTCCAACGATTCAGAAAAATTATCTTGATGATATGCATGTTACCAAAAAAAATCCCTAACTTTGTGGGGGGGTTTCTGTTTAGATACGACTCCTTGGTCCTTCAAATAACCATTATGCAAAAAATATTCTTAATCACTCATACAGAACAAAAGGCTATTTTTACCACCAAGACAGTGGCAGATTATAGTGAAAAACGAAAAAATATCAGAGAAAACACCACAAATTGTTCTATATAATGCTATAAGCTCTACCTTCAAGTGGTCAAGCTTCTCCACCACACCACGGTAAGTACCAGGAAATTGTGTCCCGCTAGATTCATGCCTCGTATATCCACGCACATGCATTTCATAAATTATGAGATCTCTTTGTGGATACCTCAGAGGTAAATCACCTTCCCAGTCAAACTGGAAACATCAAATAACCAAATACACAAAGTCAAGGAAATAAAATGTTAAAACTGCATAAATACCTAACAGTCTTAGTGAGGAATGGATGAATAATACAGTTCAGCATTTAAAAACCATAATAGAGTTCAAATAACCATACATATCTTATAAAGAACAACAATTTGCAATTATATATTTTTTCAATTCCCAGTGTTCTGTTTTTCGATATTCTTTTTCATATATAATGAGGTAATAAGTTTTTACAAACCAATATATATAAATGTATGTATATGCATATAGATGATAAGATAATATGCAAATTATATTTCTTTCAATTCACAGCGTTCTATTATTCCAAAAATCTTTTTCATAGATAATGAGGTAATATGTTTTACAAACCAGTATAGAAATACATGTACATATGCATGTATTAGCAAGCAGATAATGAGGTAATATGCATATAAATATATGCACGGCATTCTATTTTTTCCAATAATCCTTTTCATAGATAATGAGGTAATATGTTTTTATAAACCAGTATATAAATAAATGTACCAATGTATGTGCGTATAAATAGTAGTTAGCTTGGCCAATGAAGCCTTGTCTTAATGGAAAGGTTAAGGCCTGGGAACTTTGAGATCCCAGGTTCGAGTCCCACCATGTGTGGGTTTCTGTCCAGATTTATGTTGGTTTAAGTCCCACCATGTTTGGGCTCAATCTAGAAGAAACAATTGGAGCACAAAGCATGTTACGAATGCATGAAAAAGGTCCAGTCATAAGGTGATTGGCCTAAGCCATGAAGTTTCCAATGTGTATGCACTTATTGCACCTTTGCATTTGGATGCCAAGCTGGCACTAGAAGTTTGTAACTTTAACTGAGCCCATAAAGGCGTTGACCTAAGCCATGAAGTTTTTGTTGTAAGTTTATCCGAATAAGAGTTAGTGTTGTAAATAACTCTAGTTTAGTAATTGTAATTAAAGTCTTCTACTTAAGAGATTAGAGTTACTAGTTAAATGTAACTAGGACTCCTAATGTAACTAAAAGTCTTACTCTTAGAGTCTTTAAAATAATTTGTAACGATGTATTATGTTAAGAGTGAAATTTACTGAATACAAAATAGAGTTTATTATGTTTCTCTACATGGTATCAGTCTAATTTCAATCCTTTCGGAAAATTTTTTCTCTGATGGAAAATCAAAATCAATCAATGTCGAGTGAGCTGCAATCCTCCTCCACCTCAACTGTCAGTGTGGCAGGTTTTTCAGAAGTAACAGGTTCGACTGTTACTTGTCACAGATTTGTGGGCACTAATTACCTTGAATGGTCCCAATCTGTTAATTTTTCTTGTTGGCCGAGAAACCCTAGGGTATATTACTGGGAAAATTAAAAAACCCTCTGCTGATGACCAGGGTTTTGACAAGTGGGCTCAAGAGAATGGCAGGGTCATGTCTTGGCTGCTCAACACTATGTCTCCAGAAGTTGGATCTCAATTTCTTCTTTATGAAACAACTAGTGAAGTTTGGAATGCTGTTAAAGATACATACTCGAGCACCAACAACAATTCTGAGTTGTTTGGCATTGAAAGTAACAGGAAGGGATGACTGTTACACAGTTTTACACTACTCTAACAAATCTATGGCAGCAAACTTAGTTTTAAAAAGCATGCCTAGGTGCGCCTAAGGCGCTAGGCGCAACCATGCGAGAAAGAAAACGCCTTTGACAGTGAAGGCGAGGCGAGACCCGCTAAGCGCAGCTGAGCGCGAAAAAGCGGCGGTTTTTGACGAGCGGTAGGCGTTGGTGTTTCTAGCGCTTTGTGAAATAAAAGAAAAACACGTGATTTTTAACCTACTCAGTACCCTTTCCGCCAACTTACCAGATTGTATTTGTTGAAAAGGGGGAATAAAACCCTATCTTGCCATTTCCAGGTACCTATTCCTTCTTCCCCTCTTTGTTTTTCAATCTCACGACTCTTCTTCTTCTTCTTCATTTTTGATTTTGTCTCATTTCTTCTTCTTCTTCTTCATTTTTGATTTCATCTTATCTCGTTTCCTCTTCTCTATCAGAATCGTAAAACGTGGTTTCTTTTCTTTTTCTTTTTCTTTTTGGTAACGAATATTTCTAGATGCACAAAGGGTGAGTGAAACACGTGGGACTATGGTCAGTCCTCATTGTTTTTAGGCTTAACCCCTATTTGGTATTTTCTATGTATATTATTAAGTATATGTTTTTTTGAATTGAATTATTAAGTATATTTTAATTATTTATTTGTTTATATTTTATAATAATTGATTATGATTAATTTTTATAGATGTATTTTAATTGTAATTCTGTTTATAAATTATATGTATTTTATTGTTTTCATTTTATTAAATTACATTAGTTTTAATTGAAATTCGAAAGATATCTGACGAGATTAATTGTTGTAATGTGAATTTTTTTTATAATCGTTTAATTTGTAAGTAACATGATTATAAAAAAAACAAGTAATTTTTATTAATATATTAAATAAAGATGATCATCAAAGTGCACAAATTAATTATAAAATAATATTAAATATTTTGATAACTAATATTTTAAACTTTAAACATCTATAATATGATTATCACGTTGTTTAGAGTACAAACTTGACAAATCACTTTACGGGTTGAAACAATCACCAAGAGCCTGGTTTGATAGATTCACTAAGGTCATCATTCAAGATGGTTATAAACAGTGCCAAGCAGATCATACACTTTTCATCAAGGTAACTTCTGAACAAAAAAGAGTTATTTTAATTGTGTATGTTGATGACATAGTGATTACGGGAGATGATTACAACGAGATTAATAGGTTGAAAAGTTTGTTGAATGGTGAATTTGAAACAAAGGACTTGGGAAAACTTAGGTATTTCATGGGTATGGAAGTTGCGAGATCCAGTAAGGGACTTGTGATAAACCAGAGGAAGTATGTACTGGATTTATTAGCTGAAGTTGGCATGCTGGGCTGTAAACCTGCAGACACACCTATGGAGACTAACTTGAAGTTTAATAAGAAAGAGAAGGGTGCTCAAGTAAACAAAGAAAGTTTCCAAAGGTTAGTAGGGAAGCTGATATATTTATCCTTAACCAGACCTGATATAGCTTATCCTGTTAATATTATTAGTCAGCACATGACAAACCCGAGAGAGGAACACCTTGAAGCAGCACATAGGATTCTGAGGTATTTAAAAAGAACTCCAGGTCACGGTTTGTTCTTTAAAAAATCAGAAGACAGGTCTGTTAAAGTCTACACAGATTCCAGTTGGGCAGGAGAACTCACTGAAAGGAAGTCAACTAGTGGTTACTGCACATTTGTGTGGGGAAATCTTGTAACTTGGAGAAGTAAGAAGCAAACAGTGGTGTCTAGGAGCAGTGCAGAAGCAGAGTACAGGGCTCTAGCGCTTGGGATGTGTGAAGGAATGTGGTTACTAAGATTACTAAAAGAGTTAGAGATGGAACAAGGAGGAAAATTTGAAGTTCTAAGTGATAACCAGTCTGCTATTCAGATTGCCAAAAATCCAGTTCACCATGATCGAACTAAGCATGTTAAAATAGACAAGCATTTCATTTCTGAAAAAGTGAATGGTGGTATAGCAGATCTGTTTTATGTTCCTACTGAAGAGCAACTAGCTGATTTACTTACTAAAGCACTGCCTAAACAGATTTTCGATGAATTTATATCCAAGTTGGGATTATACAGTGTATATTCACCAGCTTGAGGGGGAGTGTAAGTTATATAAGATTAGGATTCTATAATTTGAATGTAAATAGATTAGATTAATCCTACCCTAACTCTAAGAGATAAGAGATTAGAGTTGTAAATACTTAGAACTCCTAGTTATAGTTTAACTCTTGTATTGAAGTCTTTAAAAGACTATCACTGTAAGTTTTACGTAAGTGAGAAATATAATACACTGAGAAAACATACTGTTTTCATCAGTTTCTTCAGGTACCCAGCAAAAATCCTCCTCCACTGTTCTTCTTTCTACTACAACTCTACCTACTTGGATAGTTGACTATGGTGCTTCTGACCACATGACTGGTAACAGAGAATTATTCTCTACCTTTACTTCTTCTTGTTCAAAGAGTTCTATTCGAACAACTAATGGTTCCCTTGCATCAATTAAAGGCATTGGTTCTGTTCTTATCAATAGTAACCTCATTCTTGAAGATGTCCTTTTTGTGCCTAGTCTAGATTGTAATCTATTATTTGTGAGCAAGCTTTCTAAGGATCAAAATTGTTCTTTTTTGTTTTACTGATAAAGACATTTTTTTACAGGCACTGGCTTCGAGAAAGAGGATTGGCAATGCTAGGTTGCAAGGTGGTCTTTATGTTCTTTCCAACACCAACAATTCTGCCAATACATATTCTCCATATTGTTTTAATTCCTTACGACAGATTGATCATGTTATGTTATGACATTTTAGGTTAGGCCATCCTAGCTTTCATTATCTTGCAAAAATGTTCCCACATTTGTTTATTAATAAAAAATCAGCTTCTTTTAAATGCCATATTTGCCCACTTGCTAAACAAACAAGAGCTCATTATTTACCATCCTCTCATAAACCCTCACATCATTTCTCATTAATTCACAATGACGTTTGGGGTCCTTCTAAGGTGAAGAATGTTAATGGAAGTAGGTGGTTTATAACCTTCATTGCTGATCATAGTAGAATTACTTGGGCTTATTTATTGAAAGAAAAATCAGAGGTGTCTACTGTTTTTCAGAAATTTTATAACATGGTCAAAACACAGTTTCAAAGCAAAATTCAGATTTTTAAATCTGATAATGGGGATGAAGTTTTTACACAATCTTTAGGTCAGTTCTTTCTTGAAAAAGGGGTAGTCCGTATCAATTCTTGTGTTGATACTCCACAACAAAATGGAGTGGCAGAAAGGAAAAATAAACACCTATTGGAAGTCAATAGAGCCTTAATGTTTACAAACCATGTACCAAAGTATTTATGGGGTGAAGCCTTGTTAACATTTACAAATGTTATCACCCACCTACTTGGAATTTTTTATTTCTCCAAGGCTGCAACTCAGGGGTTCAGCCTACTCACAATCATGTTTGTCCTTCCACCTCCTCAGATTTTTTACCCTCTAGCTGTCCTTTATTACTTGATTCCCAAGTTCTTGTTGAACTTCCTAGACCTTCACCTTCTTCTCCAAATATTACTTCATCAATGTCTACTCATGTTACTTCACAAAACCAACCTAAATCACCATTACAGCCTCCTAAACCTCTACAAGTTTATACCAGAAAAAGAAGGATAATTCCAGAGACCATTTTGCAATCTGGTATTTGTCGAGAATTGGACTTGAGTCCAGCTGCCAGTGAAGACAATGGAGGTAATGACTCAACTGAAATTCCTTCTCATTTACTTGAATTTGAGTGTTTTCCAATTGCTAAGAGAAAAGGAGTTAGACAGTGTACTAAATACCCTATTCAGAGGTATGTTGCTTATGGAAAGTTGATGCCATTGTTTAGAGCATTTACAGCCTGTTTAGATGAAGAATAGATTCCTAAAACCATTGTAGAAGCACTAAAGTGTCCTAAGTGGAGAAGGGAAGTTGATGCATTGAATAAGAACAACACCTGGACTATTACTGATCTTCCTCAAGGTAAAAAATCAGTTGGTTGTAAGTGAGTATTTGCTATTAAATTTAATTCTGATGGCAGTATAATGAGACACAAAGCAAGGTTGGTTGCTAAAGGTTTTACGCAGACCTATGGAGTTGACTATAAGGAGACTTTTGCTCTAGTGGCTAAACTTAATACAGATAGAGTTTTATTGAGCTTAGCAGTGAATTGTGACTGGAATTTACATCAACTTAATATTAAAAATGCTTTTCTGAATGGAAATTTGGAGGAAAAAGTTTATATGCAGATTCCACCAGAACTAGAGGATGATGGAAATAGCCAGAAGGTTTGCAAGCTCAACAAATCACTCTATGGCTTGAAGCAGTCACCAAGGGCTTGGTTTGAGAGATTTACCAGAGTTATTTTGAAAATGGGTTACAAACAGTTCTTGTCTGACCATACACTGGTTTCCAAGGTAACTTCAAATAACAGAAGAGTTATCTTAATAGTTTATGTAGATGACATAATCTTGACAGGAGATGATGATGAAGAGATTTGTCAACTAAAAAACTGTTGAGCAAGGAATTTGAGATTAAAGACCTAGGAAAACTCAGATATTTCCTAGGCATGGAAGTGGCTAGATCCAACAAGGGACTGGTCATTAATCAAAGAAGATATGTTCTGGATTTATTTGAAGAAACAAAATTAATGGGCTGTAAACCAGCAGATACTCCAATCGATGCTGGTCTAAAATTTAGCAAAGCGGAATTGGGCCCCAAGGAAGATAAAGGGTTATATCAAAGACTGGCAGGGAAGTTGATCTACTTATCCCTAACTCGACCAGATATTTCCTTTCCAGTCAATATCATTAGTCAATATATGACTGACCCAAGACAGGAACACATGGAAGCTGCAAAAAGAATATTGAGGTATTTGAAAGGCACACCTGGACACGGTTTGATTTTTAAGAAGAGTCTTGACAGAAGTGTAAAAGTTTTTTCAGACTCTAGCTGGGCTAGTGAACTCACAAATAGGTCTACAAATGGCTATTGTACCTTTGTTTGGGGCAACTTGGTTACATGGAAAAGCAAAAAGCAAACTGTGGTTTCAAGAAGCATTGCAGAAACTGAGTACAGAGCTCTAGCCTTAGGAACCAATCTGCAATTCAGATTGCAAAAAATCTCATACAACATGATCGGACAAAACATGTTGAGATAGATAGACACTTCATAGCAGAGAAACTCACAAGTGGAGTTGCATCATTATCCTATGTTCCAACAGAGGAACAAGTGGCAGATATTCTTACAAAGGCTCTGCCAAAAATCCTATTTGATAAATTTATGTTCAAGCTGGGATTATACAATGTATACTCACCAGCTTGAGGGGTAGTGTAAGTTTATCCGAATAAGAGTTAGTGTTGTAAATAACTCTAGTTTAGTAATTGTAATTGAAGTCTTCTACATAAGAGATTAGAGTTAGTAGTTAAATGTAACTAGGACTCCTAATGTAACTAACAGTCCTACTCTTAGAGTCTTTAAAATAATCTGTAACGATGTATTATGTTAAGAGTCAAATTTACTGAATACATAATAGAGTTTATTCTGTTTGTTTAATTAAATGTTGTTGCAGATGCTATGCGCTTCAACTGATTGAACAGAAACTCGGATATGGCAGATGAATTAGTTGAAGCTCATAAAATCTGCAGCAGCATTAAATTAAACAGAAACTTCATGGCTTAGGTCCTCTTCTCTATGCGTTCAGTTAAAGTTGCAAACTCTCAGTGCTGGCTTGGCATCCAAGTGCAAAGGTGCAACAAATGAATATACATATATTAATCAAGCATATCAGGATGCATCAAAAGTTTGAGCCGTCTACCAGTGTCGTGTCATAAATATATATATTCATAAGGTTATTAGGGATTACTTCTCAAAAAGATGGCAGAAGTCTAAATTAGTCATAATTATTATCAAGATGCTTTAGAAAACATCATACATTATGATTTATGAGCTCAAGCTGAAATGTGTACTTCCTGGAAGAAGACAGGATTTTGTAAATATATCTCTATTTCTAACCAATCTAAACATGTATTGTTCTCATTACAAAGTACTCTCATTTTATAAAAGACGAGTGGAATGAAACATACCCACATTTATAAAAAGAAATCCTCATAGGGGAAGCAACTAAGATGAAATAGGCAATTTGGAGATTTAGAATTTTAGACTCTCTATTAGATGGCGAAGCTATATCAAATATCATTATTTACTTAATTTCCCTTCAAAGGTTTTCATTTTCTCCTACAGTATTTTGAAGTAAACCTACAAAGGAAGGATTTAATTCCCAAAGTGAAACCTCACAAACAGAGCAAACCATGCTTCACTACACACAAACTTCTATCATAAATAGAGAACAATGAAATAACAATGGATACTTGGATAGTTCATTAACCTCTCCAAAAGTTCATTATATAACACATATCTATATTTTCCCTCACATCAGCAAACAGCATTCACTGAAGTATAGGAGCAAATTCCAATTAAGTACCTGATCTTCAAAAGTAGGCACCATGCCGGCCATTTGGGGCCAACAATTATCTCCAGGCCCTAAAACCCCAAACTCCCCTCTGCTTATTACCGCCTAGAAAATGGGACAAGTAAATCAGAGGTCCGTTTCACAAGAAAAAAATAAAGGAAACTTGGTCTGTATAGAAATCTTCTCTAATAAAACTTATGTAAAAGGCCCTATGTTACCTTTGCATATGGATCCAACAGAACCTTGGAATCATCATAGCAATGACCTTTTTCAGGAGAAAACTCCCCGTCAAACATGTAGCCATATAGCATATCTTTAAAATCCCCTTTCAAAAGTACATGCCAGACATCTCCAGTCTTATTAGTCAATGGATCAAGTGTTATCTTCTCTGTAACTTTATTCTGGATGCGAAAACAACCATTTTATCCAAATTAATCACTAAAAACAAAGGTTATTCTCTTAAATTTTCAAACTCTGCGAAATTATTTTCTAACAGCCAATTCTTTTAGCGACTAATTCTAAAATGAAACAACCCATGAAATTGCCCAACCGCAAAAAGATAATAAGGTTCCTTTTGGTTGTTACTTTTACTGCTAGCTTTTCTTCGCGTAGAAGAAAACAATAGATATGTATAGACAAGTAAATAGTAAATACCATGGCTAACCAATTAAAATCTTCAAATTTAATGAGAATCAAAATGCAAGATATGGCACAATCGTGTTGGAAAATCTATCACATTTTAACTGCTTGTTTACGATTCAACGATCAAAGGAACCACCCAAAAGTTTCAAAGTTTATCATACCGATACTGAGCATATACATAACAGAATGTACTGTAACATCAATAATTGACAAACCTGTTGCAAATCCGAGAGAGCAATCATACAGAGAGTGGCGGAAACAGCATTGGCCGAATATATCGCAAAATTGACGCCACCGTCTCGAAGCGTGGCACCAAACGGAGCGGGATGGCCCTCCGACACCTGAAATCTCTTAATCACCTTGGGCTTCTCAACCACTGCAGTTTCGCCCTCAGCCGCTCCTCCTCCTCCTCCTCCCCCGCGTGCTTTAACAACCATTCTAGTCGTCGATACGGTCGCATTGGCGCCGGAGATCGTTCTCAAGCTGGGCTTCGGAGTGATTTGGTGGCGGAATGCTGGAGGGATGAGGGCGGGAGAATATTGCAAGCAGGAAGTGCACCGAGTTAACTCCATGTGACTCAGATTGAATGAAATCTGCTCATGAGAAACGGATTGTTGTTTTTTTTTTTTCCTGATCTGAAATCAGTGGATTTGATTCTCTGTTGTGCTTTGTTCTGCTCAGCTTCTACTGGACTCTCTGTGTTGCTAATAAGTTTGAGATTGAGTGGACCCACAACTACTACGGCCTTTTATGCTTTTCCGTCCATTTGTCGTTAACTTGACGGTTGCTCATAGCTTTATCATCCGTTTGCGAATACTTTTGGGCTAATTATTTAATCGTCCTTGTACTTTATTCAACTATTGAGATGTAGTCCTCTGTTATAACTAGTTTAGGGGGAAATGTCAAAAGTATACACGAACTTTAATCTGATATGTAATGTGATATTTTAATTTTAATTGTGTACAGTTGTATACATTATACTTTATTCAATTCAACTTTTACAAGTCAATCAACATTATTATCTATGTAGCATCATTATGCAGTACATATAAAAAGAGTTAATTACACACTACACGTCCTCAAACTATGAAACTCATTTTAAATTGAATTTTATTATTATTAGTGTCTTTCATTTTCCTTTTTATACATATTTGAGGTTGGAAGAGGTTAAACTTGGTTCATTTGAAACTAGGAGTCCAATACACTATCATTGATAATCCAACTTCTGGCTATGTTAGCTTATTATTGATGGTGCAAGTTGAGAGTTGGATGGATTTGCTTCTTGTAGGGGTGTGGCTCGGGATAGTAGGGGTAAGTGGCAATTCAGATTTATCAAATTTATTGATATTTGTTCGATTGTTGATGCGGAGGTGTAGGGAGCCTACGTTAGCCTTGTGTTTGCTTGGGATGCGAGTTTCTGACACATTATCCTTGAACTTGATAGCCTTGAGGCAATTCGGATTCTATGACAGGATTTTACAGGTTTGCATGTGTTCCATGAACACTTATCGGAGCTTTAGCGTTTAGGGGTGAGCGTTCGATCGAGTCGAGTAAATTTTTTTTGAGTTATTTGAGTTGACGCCTCATATTTTATAATTCAAACTTTATTTAAAAAATTTCGATTCGAGTCGAGTTCTCGAGTTCCTATACAAATTTAATTGTAATTATTTATCATGTTATAATACGGTTTGGTTCTAATTTAAACGACTTTCTCTAATCATATAAGATATGCATATATATTTTTTCATATTTTTTCTTATGTGACATATATTTCTTCATGTTTTTTTATACTGATATATATATATATCTTAGGAAAAATTGAGGGACTCGACTTGAACTTAAAAATCAATCTACTAATTATTAAAAATTTTGAGTTGTTCGAATTTTCATTTTACAACTCAAACATTATTTAAAATTTTTTCGAGTCGAGTTTATAAAATTTCAAGTCGAGTCGAATTTTTTCGCATCGAGTCGAAAATTTTATTTTTTTCGAGTTGAGTCGAGTTTTGCTCGCCCCTATTAACATCGTCAATAGATGATTCAGGTTATACATGTTATTCATTTTTAAGTTGGGCTAGGCTAGCCAATTTTAATAGTATAGAGTCTGTATTTTTTGATGAACCTCCAAGGTCTATTATTCATTTGTTGCACCTAGATTGTCCGGTTGTTGAGGAATAGGTGTTCTGGGGTTTTGGTTAGCTGTTAGGCTCTTTTGTTACGGTTTGTTGCTTTGTTTCGTTTATTATCATTTGTACTCTTTTTCTTCGTTAGCTTTAGAGAAATTTTTAATAAGATTTATAATAATTTTCCGGTGTATGGTTTTTTTTATATAAAATCATACATTTTTTACCAAAAAATTGAATTAAAATAACATGCATAAAATAGAACTCATCCTTATTTATTGATTGTTTTATTTTTAAACAAGATTTATATTTTATACACTAGCGGTGGAAATAAAAAAGTTTTTCAGTGTTATGTCTAGAATTTAAGGATTACAAGTTAAAATTTAAAATCCCTAACCATATTAACTTAAATCTAAACCCAATCTCTAAACTCTAAATCAGACCCCTTAAACTCTAAAACTAAAACGCATATAGAAGCTTTTTGTTTCCACTACCAATGAATCAAATAATTATCCCTTTAAATATCAGGCGGTTTGTTGGGTTCTAGTGGAAGCTGGAATATGAAATTGTGACAATCTCCAAGTTATTGTGAATGGTGTTGAAAAGATCATTGATTGGGAGAATACATCTCCGAAACAAGTTGGAATCCTGTTGAAGCCGGATCATGTGGTTGGTACAGATTCACATAACAATGATAAATGGATTAGGAATTTCCGGTTGGGGAGTTGAAACAGAGGCAGAGCAATGTTAGACAGGAATTGGCCAAATTTTCAGAAGCTGAGATATGCTAGAAGCACACCTAAATAGGCCAAATTTGTCAAAATAGACCGAATTTTTAACCGGAATGATACTTAAAGTATGGATGGATGAGATATTGACTAATATGATTTGTAGGCATAATAATTCTCAGTTTACTTTGAACAAAAAAATAATAATAATTCTCAGTTTACAACCCCCTTTCATCAGCAGGCTTTCCAATTCAAAAGCACCTCAAGTATTTTGCAGCAGGTAGCTTTTTAAGTCGACGTCCTCTTCATTTGCCAAAAAGGCTTGATTGCTAGCCATGAGAACACATCATTATATATCCGATACGATTCGTATTCGAACTTAAATTTGATTTTATGGATGCCATTTTACTGCAAGTAGCAACGTGTATTGTTTTGGGTTCTTCCTCAGATGTGTTAAGCAGCTTGCGAGCATTGCACAAGCATAGAAAAAAATAATATCAGAGCCAGGTTTCGATCCTGGGACCTGTGGGTTATGGGCCCACCACGCTTCCGCTGCGCCACTCTGATTTGTTGTTATAAAATTGATCAACTTTTAATTATCTTTCTAACCAGTCAGATTTCTCCAACTTTTATTTTCTTCTCTTTTCTTTCCCCATTTTTCTCTGCAAACAAAGCGAGTTGCCAACTCAGTGTCTCAATCCAACCGTAACAAGTCTTCAACATATTCAAAACGTTCTACGACATGCCTCCCAGTTCCCAATCATCAATGTAAATCCTAAAACCGTAAAGTGTAGTTTTTTTTTTTTCTTATTTGGGATTTGCATTCAAATTTGAAAATTTAAAAATTTAAATTTGCAGTCGCCCTTTGAAATGTTGACTGGGATGTCGCCATTACGATGGTCGATGGTGTTGACCTCGCTTATGTGATAAATTTAGCGAGCTAAATTGTTTGAGTTGTTGAGAAAAGTTTAAAATATGCTTTGAAACCTCAGTTAATTATATGAAAACATAATCGGTTATTAAAATTTCAAGTTATTAGAAGTTTTATTTTACGATTCAAATCTTATTAAAATATGTTTCGAAGTTTCATTTCACTACTCAAATCTAAACACTTGGGACTTTCATTAGAAGTATCATACATTCCCTGCACCTATAAAATACAATGAAAAATAATATTAGGGGATCAACAATTAATTAGTCTAGCGAAGGAAGCGTTAGATCCCTTAAGTAAGGTTAGATGTTTGAATTATGGTGTTGTGAATAGAAAAAGTAGAGTTGGAAAAATCGTTCTCATAACGAACTTTTACAGAATTCAATTGGGATTAGTCGACCAATAAATAAAATATCGATGATTATACTAAAAAAACAAAGGGAGAAGTAATTATACTAAACATAAAAAGGTCTATAAGCTAAAATGGCTACATGAACTCGTTTAATTCGAACAAAAAGTTGACTAACTCAAAATCAACCCGACCTGACAAATATAAATATGTGTAAATCTTCTCTTTCAAAACAAAATGCATAAATCTTATTAAAAATAATATGAGTAATCTTGAATTAGTATGGATTGATATGAATAAAAATTAGTAAAGAGATATTCTAATGGGAATCAAACTCAAACAAACATACGTGTTTTGTAAACAATTTGTTGAGTCAAAATTAGAGGTTAGAACCATTTTTGAAGGTTTGACCAGTCAAATTCGTTAATTTAGATGTTTGGTAAATAGCAAATTATAATAACAAATTGAGGTGAAATCTCTCAATTTGAAAAAAACTCCCAAAAGGAATTTTTTTTAGTTAGAGGTTTAAATAAAAGAATTGTAAATTCTCTTTTGTCCGACAATTACAAAATTTCTCTAAATAACATAAATTAGAATAATTAATAAAATTAAAATTACAATTTCATAAATAAAACATTAATATATACACCTAAATTTAATAATTAATTAAATTATATTCAAAAAATATTTTCATAAATAAAAAATTAATGTATACATCTAAATTTAATAATTATTAAAAAATAATTTAATAAATAAGAAATTAATATATACATCCTTCATATATTCTTAGTAATGATATTTAAAAAATATTTTTTATAATTTAATTAATATTAGTATATACAAAATATCAATAACTAATATATTATTCAAATAAATAATGGATATAATCATGTTCATTTTGTTTGTTCAAATCGGTTAATATTTGCTTGTTCAAATCAACTTAGATATACTTGTTCAAATTAGCTAATGCTATCAACTATTCGTTAATGTTATATGATATTCACTATCAGCTATCCGCTAATTACTAAACAAAACTATACTATTTAGGATTATTATCTCATACACAGGTGGGTGAAATATTGTTGTTTCCATAAGCGCACCAATTTTATGGTTTAGGGTTTTAGTTTAGGATTTAGAGTTTAGAGGTTTTAATGTAGGGATTTAGAATTTTATGGTTCATGGTTAGAATTTAATAGTTAGAGTTAGAATTTAGGGTTTTGGGGTTAAGATTTAGGTTTTAGGGTAATACGGTTAGAGATTTAGGTTTTAACCTATAAATCATAAATTTTAGCCTTAAACACAAAATCCTATCAACATCCTCTAAATTCAAAACCACTACACTTAAAACCCTAAACCCTAAAACTAAATCAATTAAGGTTGGTGGTTAAATTTTTAGGGTTTTAAGATTAGAATTTTAGGTTTTAGATTTAGGCTTGAAAATAGGCATGCTTGTGTAAACTTTTTTTACACTGACAATGTATCAAATATTAATATATTAAGGATTAGGATTATTATCCTATACACTAGCGGTGTAAACTAAAAGTTTCCTCAAATGCCTTAGTTTTAGGGTTTAGAGGCTTGGCTTAGGTGTATGATTTAGGGGTTTAGGTGTATGAGTTTTGAATTTAGGGATAATGGTTGAAATTTATAGTTTAGGGTTATAATTTAAGGTTTAGAGATTAGGGTTTAGTTTTTAGGATAATATGGTAATGATTTAGATTTTAATCTACAAACCCTAAATTATAACCCTAAACTATAAATTTCAACCATTATCCCTAAATTCAAAACTCATACACCTAGACCCTTAAACCATACACCCTAAACTAAGTCCATAAACCCTAAAACTAAAACGCTTGTGGAAATTTTTAGTTTCCACCGCAGTGCATCAAATAATCACCCTAAGTATTATTATCTTATACACGGACGGTGGAAAACAAAGTTTCCACAAGCGGGGTTATTTAGGGGTTTATGGTTTTAGTTTATGGTTTAGAGGTTATGGGTTTAAGTTGTAGGGTTTAGAATTTATGGATCATGTATTAGGGTTGGTGGTTAATTTTTGGGTAATCTTCACTGATGGTCACTTTTGTTTTGGGTTTGTTTTATTATGGTCACCCGAATTCAAAAAAGATTATTCTGGCCACTTACGTTCAAAACCGTTTCTGTTTTGGTCACTGGACCGTTAACCTCCGTTAATTAAAAATAATAATTTCTAATTTGACCCCCAAACTTTCAAAACTTCATTTTTCACCATCTTCCCCAAAACTCAATGAACTTCCCACTGCAGGGGATAACTGCAAAAATCATTGATTGATTCTCCTTCTAAAGCACGTACTATCTGCTTGGTTCCGAATTTAGGATCAGGATCAAATCACAAGTGGAACAAAGAAAGTAACTCATGAACCATCAGGTAAACCGGCTTAACAATTACCTGGCTCATTCGTGGTCGACGTTGTGTTGAATGTCGCACAGAAGCAGCAACACAAGCAACCATGCGAGCCATCTCATTTTGGTTATATTCCTCTTGTAACTTCGGATCGACCAAACTGTCAAAGTTGCCATCCTCCAGTGCTCTTGAGAGCAGAGGCCTAGCCTGCAATACCGAAACGGATTTACTTAAGAAAAAGATTCTAAGAAGCTTAAATAAATATAAACTTCTGGAGCCTGCAACAAGTCCCGGACCATTATAAACCAAAGTAATAACTAACCCATTCGACCAAACTGTCCTCCGTATAAGAAGAGCCAACCGGTTTGTGTCCACTAATCAACTCAAGAAGCATGACTCCAAAAGAGAAAACGTCTGATTTTTCTGTGAGTTTTCCACTCGAAGCATACTCGGGAGCCAAGTACCTTAGAGAACAAGATTCAAGTGAATAAAAGCAACTAACAAATACTTCTAACTACTTATCCTATGGAGTAGGGACCGAGCAACATGAATGCATAAAGTCTTCGTACCCAAAAGTACCCATCACTCGGGTGGAGACATGAGTGTTGACATCAGAAAAGAATTTTGCTAGTCCAAAATCAACAACCTGAAAACAGAATTTTGTGAAGATCTCAATGACAATGTAGCATGAGAAAAAATACATATATGTTCAGCAACCAAATGAAGCAAGCCAATAACATTGCATAGGTTCGATGTTTAGCAATGTCAATAAATCAAAATGGAACCAATACCTTTGTCTCGAACATGAAATCTAAAAGAATATTAGCCGCCTTAATATCACGATGGATGATCCCTGAAAACAACGATAATGGATTGAGACCCTACATCTAGACCAAGTATGCATGGGGAAGAGTTAGAGAGCATACAATCCTCATGAAGATAAGCCAGTCCTTTTGCGGATCCTAAAGCAATTCTCATCCTGGTTGGCCAGTCCAATGTAGGTTGCCCTTTTCCTACAATTAGCATTCGATATTCAGATGAGTTTACCATAAGAATCAAACATCTACTAGCATTCAAGATACCCTAAAGGCAATCTTACCGTGCAAATGAAACTCCAAAGTCTTGTTCAGAACAAACTCGTAAACAAGCATCTGTGTCGCCCCAGAGACACAGTATCCAACCAATGAAACAAGATTTTTGCAGTTCTAACATGTAGACATTTCATTTTTACAGTTCAATAGATCAAGAAATCAATCAATGATTTTTGCAGTTCTCCCCTGCAGTGGGAAGTTCATTGAGTTTTGGGGAAGATGGTGAAAAATGAAGTTTTGAAAGTTTGGGGGTCAAATTAGAAATTATTATTTTTAATTAACGGAGGTTAACGGCCCAGTGACCAAAACAGAAACGGTTTCGAACGTAAGTGGCCAGAATAATCTTTTTTGAATTCGGGTGACCATAATAAAACAAACCCAAAACAAAAGTGACCATCAGTGAAGATTACCCTTAATTTTTTTAGGGTTTTAATGTTAGACTTTTAGATTTTAGATTTAGGCTTGAAAATAGGCATGCTTGTGTAAACTTTTTTTACACTGGTAGTGTATCAAATATTAATCCATTAAGGATTATTATCCTATACAATGGCGGTGGAAAACAAATTTTCCACAAGTAGGGGTATTTAGGGGTTTAGGGTTTTAGTTTAGGGGTTTAGGGATGACCATTTGACCCATACCCAATGGGTTCTGACCCGATCCTATACGGTCAAGTTTTTTAAAGAAAATTTTGGGTTCATGTCTGATTTTTTGAGGATGAGGTCGGGTTGGGTTTGGGTTTAAGGTAAAAAATACCCTACCCTACCCGAACAGAGATAATAGTTTAATTTTATTATAAATATTTAGGTATAATTGCTACAATGCCCCTATCTTTATATATATTTCAATTATCTCCCTATTTTGTCTAATAAAAGTGGAATAATTATTATAATGCTCCCTCTCTATTTGTATTTTTACAATTAGCTCCTTATTTTATCAAAATATAATAAAAATTAGTAATTTTTTATTTATGTCGGGTCGGGTTCAGATTTTTACTCTAGAATTTGAGTTCGGGTTCGGGTGGAACATCATAAAATATCGGGTCGGGCCGAGTTTGGATGGAGGTGTTAAATTTTCGGGTAGAGTGCGGATTGACCAAAAACCCGACCCATGGTCATCCCTATTTAGGTTGTAAGGTTTATAATTTAAGATTCATGGTTAAAATTTAGGGATCAAGGAATAGGGTTGATGGTTAAATTTTTAGGGTATTAAGGTTAGAATTTTAAATTTAGGCTTAAAAATGGGCATGCTTGTGTAAACTTATTTTACACTGACAGTGTATCAAATATTAATCCATTAAGGATTATTATCCTATACACTAGCGGCGGTAGAAAACAAGGTTTCTACAAGCAGGTTATTTAGGGGTTTAGGGTTTTTGTTTGGGGTTTAGTGGCTAGGGGTTTAGGTTTTAGGGTTTAGAATTTAGGATTTAGGATTTATGGTTAGAATTTAGGGATCAGGTTAAATTTTTAGGGTTTTAAGGTTAGAATTTTAGATTTTAGATTTAGGCTTAAAAATAGACATGTTTGTGTAAACTTTTTTTACACGTGTATCAAAAATTAATCCATTAAGGATTATTATCCTATACATTGGCTGGAAAACAAAGTTTCCACAAGCAGGGTTATTTAGGGATTTAGGGTTTTAGTTTAGGGTTTAGGTTGTAAGGTTTAGAATTTAAGATTTATGGTTAGAATTTAGAGATTAAGGATTAGGGTTGGTGGTTAAATTTTTAGGTTAAGTTTAGAATTTTGAATTTTAAATTTAGATTTGAAAATAGGCATGCTTGTGTAAAATTTTTTTACACTGGTAGTGCATTAAATATTAATCCTAATATTAATAGGCATTCTTGTGTAAGTTATTAGAAGTTTTATTTTACAATTCAAACCTTATTAGAATATTTTTTTTGAAAGTTATTCAGGAGCTTTTATTCTAAAATAAACTCGCTACACCGATAAATGCCTCGTTAAAAAACCTCCCTAATCCTAATTAGAGGAAAAAAAGAGTACGCCATATCGATGTTTTCACACAAAGAAAGTACAAACTCCAGCAATTTGATTACACGCACTACCTTCTCACACCAATTCTTCTTTTCCTTTGACCTTTGCGCATCTAGTCATTTCTAAACCAGAAACACTGGTTTGCACTGTTCTGGCCATTTCCACAGCTTCCTTCACCGTTTATAGACCTATCCCTTATGTCGCCACTCATCAAGTAATCTCTGACACAACAAATCTTTCACTTCATTTCCGTAATCACATTAGTTCTATGAACCAAACGACATCGGAATTTCTGTCAACACCTTGTTTTGCCAAAATGTGAGCTAGCCCATTTTTCTCTCTGTAGTCGAAACCAATTCTCCAGTTAAACATTTCCTTCCATGTTCTAATTTCCTTTACTAGTTCATTAAACAAAGTGGTAATGGAAATAGGGGCATTTATCCAGGACACCGCCAGCAGACTATCTGATTCAATCTCCATTAGATGTGAGTCGCTCCACTTGGATTCAGCGAAGATCTTGCAAGCTTCAAGAATGCTACACAGTTCTGCAAAGGTTGGGTCAGCCAAACCGATACTTTTTGAAAACCTCCCAACAGTACATCCATCTTGGTCTCTAAGGATCCCACCTATTCCAGCAGGCTCAAAACTGCCTTGAACTGCAACGTCCATATTGAATTTCAGTGTGCCGGCATCTGGGCGATTCCAAGGACCTGCAACTTGTCTCTTTGAATGTAGAACATGCACATAAAGGCCATTTTGACATCTAATAAAATCGGTGATGGAAGGTACATCAGATGGCCATTTGCTCTTGTACCATAGCCCGATCCGCAGAATGGTAAGATCAAACATTTGATCAATAACGCCCTGGTTTTGGGCCTAGATGTTTTAGACATTGGATCGGACCGGTCGGAAACGGTTCGAATCGCGTTAGGTGATTTGGGGAAATCAAGGATCAGGATAGGATAAAAATAATGTAAAATTTTCTAAAATCCTCTAAAATCATGTTTAAAAGGTTGGGCAAATCAATTTTACAAAGTTGACTTTGGAAGTGGTACATTTTGGGTAGTGACCAAAATGTAAAGTTTCAAAACTGTGGAAAATGTAATTTTAAAAGAGAAGCCAAAATCTTAGAATCTTTAGGGAGCTTTATGGCAATTTAGCCTTTCCTTAATTTGGCATGTGTTTAAAATAATTTTTAAACTAATTGTTTTTAAAAGGCTTTTATTTAATTAATTAATTGAGTAGTTAATTAGTGAGATTTTAATCACGTAACTACCTTTCTCTTCTCATTTTCAGCCAAACACCATTCTAAATCATTTTCTCCAGATTTCTTTTCTTCCAAACACTCTTTTCTTGATTTCTCTTTCTTTTCAAAGAATTCTTTCTAAGTTCTTCAAGATTTGTGAAGCTAAAACTTGTCATTCATTGAGGAAAGCAAGGATTGGAAGTAAATCTCGTTCTTAACCTCTAATCAAGGTTCTTTATTGAAATTCCCAAGATCTTTGTCTTCTAATTATTTTTTTTGGCTGAGTTTTCATTATAGTTTTGATTTGAGATCAAAATCTTGCAAAAATATGAGTAAAATCTTGATTTTTGGATTGAAATTGATGAGCTCTGTTTTGGATTGGTTTTAATTGAGTTTTGAGTTGATTATTATGTTGAAAAAGGGTTTTGACAATATAGATCCTGAAATCCTTGAGATCCTTGAGTTTCTTGATGGTTTTAGTTGGGTTTTGGGGTGAAATAATGAAGTTATGTTTGCTGGAGGTATAAGGATGGGTTTAGGTTGATTTTAGATGTGTTTTGTTGTTTATAAATGGTTGAAAGTGATGTATGTTGGCTGGGCTTGGTTTAGGAAGCAATCGATTGAATTTTTGGTTGTTTCGGATGGGTAAATTGGGGTAGTTTGGGTGAGAAACGAGTTTGTGTTTAGTTGCTGGTGTTGAAATGCATTTTAATGCATTTGGATCTCTGTTTTGGTGATCAAAAACAGGGGATCTTGATCCGGGAGCAAACGAGACGTTCTTGGAGGCTCTGGAAGGGTGATTTTCGTGTAGGCAAGCAAGGCTTCGCGTATCGGTGAGTGAAAATGGATTTTCCAGCTTTGTAACGCTTTGGGCGTGGTCTTGGGAGCTTAGTGTAAGTTTGAAACACTTAGCTAAGCTCAAGAGTAAGTGATTCGAAAGTCTCTCTCGAAATGTGCTATGTTTTTTTGTTGGAAAATGCACTTGAGTTAAATGTGGTTTTATTTACTGTTTTAAAGCATGTTTTGAGCATTGATAATGCTGGTTTTTAATGCCATGTTGTTAAGGATGCATTTGGTAGACGATCCTTGGATTTAAGAAATGTATGCATTTGAGATTAAGCATGTTTATGCTTGTGAAAGTGGCATTGTGATTTATGCTTGTAAAACAGTGGAATAATGTTGATAAATGATTATATTGGCAAGTGATGGAAATGGTTTTTGGTTACTTTAATCGGATATAGTTAGCCGGCTATAGGATTGGGTGCACCATGAATAAAGTCGCCTTGGATGTTGAGGGGTTGTGATTGTACCGTATACTCCATCCAAGTACCCTAACGATTAAGGCTAAGATCACAACGGTGGATGGTTAAATCCCGTGTGTGGATCTTGTGGTATGTGTCCCATGCTCTCGTTAGTGGAATTATACAACTACCAATGAGTGGTGTTGAGGGGTTGTGATTGTACCGTTAAACTCCACCACGGGTGTCACAACAATTGATGGCTTAATCTCGTGTGTGAACCTTGTGTAGTCCGGTAGTGTGTATGAAGCGTGTGGGGCAACGCTTGTAATCCGCGTATTCGATTGTGTCATTTGTGTTGGTTTTTGTATGGATTGAGAAATGATCCCTTGCGAGCCAATATAATGTTGTTGAATGTTATTTAAAGCATGAGATGCTTGTAAATTATCCTAGAATGCATGAGATGCTTGGTTTAAGCATGAGCAAAGTTTATTTGCTGTTATTTTAATGATGCTAAGAGCATGTGGTTTAAAAAGTGCATTGATACTTTAAAAAGGGCATGATTTAAGTAACGGCATGGGGTGACAAATGGTGATGTTTCGGTTTTGTGAAATGCATTGATGAATGTTTTGTTTTAGCGGTCCTCACTAAGCTTTATGCTTACGCTCATTTGTTTCATCAATGCAAAGAATTAAGAGTACAAGGCAGCAAGAAAGCAAGTGGATCCTAAGTCCCTTTTGACTAAACAATGTATGCGGTTTTACCTTGGTGTAATAAGAGGCAATGGGTGGGATTTCTTCTCATGATGTTATTTGGTGATGTTAAACACCTTGAGCATGTTTGATTTGTTGATTTAGTTTTGTAAATGGCCTTTGGAGATTGGTTTAAGCATGAATATGGTTTTTAGCCTTTTTGTGGTTTTGTTAACAAGGAAGTATGCATATAGCCTTATAGTTTGCTTGATTGATGCCATGTTCTAGTTCGTGTTACGTGTAGGTGGTCTTTGATGTATAATCATATTGTATGGGTGTTGTGGCATGTGTTGGAATGGTTTCGGAGGTGGAAAATTGTGTAAAACCAGCAATTCGGAAAATTGCAGGTCCAGGCGTTTCGGAACGCCCTTATCTATTTCGGAACGGTGGCCTGTAATGGTCATGGTGTTTCGGAACGGGTTGGTACGTTCCGAAACCTTTTGCTACTGTGAATCATCGTATCGAAACGGGTCATTGGGGGTCTCGGAATGCACCCGCATATCGAAAAGGTCAACATGGTTTCGAAACGACCATTCCGATACAGAGCCTTGTGTTCCGAAACACTTGACCGTTGGATGTTGATTTTGAATTGTTCCAGATTTTTGTTTCTTACGTTTTGGTCCTTGAATGTTGTAAGTTTAAAATTGTTGAGTTTGGATGATCTGTTTGAGTTGATATTGGACATGCTAGCATGTTACTCGATTAATTTTGGATTGGTAACTTTAAAACCTGGTTAGTCCTTGTAAATTTGGAAATTTACAATTTGGCCCTTAAAAGATATAAACATGCAATTGAACCCTAATTGAACTCCGATCGCTGTGCCGTTTTCACCTAATCGCTCTATTAATCGCATAGGATAATAATATACATCTAGAGAAGATAAAAAGAAAAAAGGGTCGTTAATCGAGTTTGACTTTCACGAGTTGACTTTGGTTTTCCTCGTGTAAACTTCTTAGTTCGGTTCAGGCGTCTAAGCCGGGCTAAGGGGGTTACATTTGTTGGTATCAGAGACAGGTTGCGAAAGAATTGGGGATGTTGGTAAGTGAAATTGGTATGATTGGTGTATGATTGTTTGAAAAAGCATGTTTTGATTGAATGTTGGAGCTTATGCCATGCTTGATTGTTGAGAATCATATGTGAGTTAGATATGATTGTATGATGATGATGTGATGAGGTTATGTGCTGATTTTGGATGGTGTAGAGCATGATGATCATGATATGCTGTTGTATGCTATGTTTATGCTTGAGGGAAATCGGGGAGCCCATTGCCTTATTACACTAATTAAAAGTTTTTGTGAACTTGGATCCTTGCTTGAGGCTTGCCTAAATCATGATTTGTTTTGTTTATTTGTTATGCCTTGTTAAAATAGCACTATGGGTCCGAGGAGAGAGATAAGGTCGAACACGGTAGTGCCTGCGGCTGAGCAGGGCGACCAGGGTAATCAAGGGGCTGATGTCCCTCCTGGTGGAAACTTGTAACACCCCAACCTGGGCCGGGAGTCAGGAGCGTTACCGGAATCGGAAAACAGAATATCAGAACATGTCGGAAAATAGCGGAAGCATTTCGGAAAACAAGATATCATTTTAAATTAAGTTATTCATATTAATGCGCACGCGGAAAGTGGGCTAACAAAAATTTTCTTATCTTCTTATGAACATGAATAGACTTAGACACAATTTCTTCTAATCTTGTTACCAAATTACAAGCCAATTTAAATCTTTATTACCATCATCAAATTACTATCACAATTAAATCAAAAAGTCGAATACTTAAAACTATTCAAATTCATGCCATTCGAAACCTTAATTAAATAGTCTAGGTGATTTTCGAATTAATCCAATTACCAATAATTAATTACATCAATTTTTTATACAAGGCATAGTAGATTTCAATTCCATGGCATTCGGTTTACTTTACTTAGAACCTTACAAAATATTATGGTTTATATGCCCCTAAACCATGTCAAGCTATCGACTATGAACAAAAAAAAGAATCGGCACGACCACTAGCTCGACTTACATTTTTATACAACAAAATAATGAGGCTACCTACTTAAATACAAAACATAATTCTAGCCTCCTAACCAAGCGTCACGGAGCATATAACTTCAAACACCATTTCAGACTTAAGTTACGTCCAAACACAACAAAACGAATCCTTAAACAGACTTCGAAGCCACCATCTAGGAGTCTAAAGATAAGACTAAGATCATACATATTTCCGAACTCGTAAACTTGATCCAATCGAATGCTAGCTTTAAGGTCCGAGCGATCATGCTAAGGTTGGGAAGAAGAAAACAACGGAGCGATAAGTACAAATAGTACTTAGCGAGGTAATGCTAAATCTAATTCATTCTTGAACTTTTAATGTGATCAAGCATTGAGTTTACTTAGCTAGGTTTATTAACAATCAATTTCACCCAACTAAGCTTATGTAAAATTCATACACATAGCATCATACATATCATAACAAGTTCATAGCACATGCTCGAATACATAACATAACATAGTAATTTATCACATGCTTGTATATAATTAATTCAATAACATAATTCAATTCAATTTCAGCATACTCAATCTCATGCTTAACAATTGAATTAACCAAAATTTCATGCTAATCCATACATAGCATTATTATCTTATCAAAACTAAATCATAATTTCATCATAAGCATATCATTCGAATGATCTCAATCATCATCCAAAAATTAGAACTTATCATTTCTTAATTCCATGTATTCGAATAGGGTCATTACCCAAATTTCACATAATCAGACTTATAAGCATATCATATGCACCATATCATAATCGGAAGGACCAATGTCCACATAATTTATCATTTCATATCACATCATAACATACCAAGTCATTCAACCATTTATCCACTTCATAAGGTATACTTAATTTAGCAAATTCCCATTTAATTCATGTAGATTATATTGCATTATAATTCATTGCATTACATTTTATTTAATTTCATTGCCCTAGGTAGAGTAGACGTATCAGATATTCAAGCCATCAAAAGGGTAACATGTGACGTATAATAGTTGTACGAAGCAACATCAAGAGTTGCACAAAGCAACGAACAAAGGATGCCCATAGCATCATGTGTCTCGAACAGCAATCAAGAACACATATCTTATATTCAAAGAGTACACAAAGTACTATCAAAGGTTGCCCAAGGCAACAATCAAGAGTTGCACGAAGCAACAACAAACGGTGAGTTCAGACTCTAGGCATGCCGTACTTATCTAAAACTTCTAATAGACCGAGGGCATGCTCTTATTAATTAATTTATTCGTTATTTCATTTAACATATACATTTTTCAGAATTCACTTTGCATGCTCATTCGATCATATCATCATACATGGCAGCAACTTCATACATACATAATCACATGCATTTTAAACATAGCATAAATATACCATAGGGCAGTCCACATACTCATTTTATCAAGTATCATCAAGAATCCAAATTCACACATGATCAACATACAAATAATCACATGGGCAGTCCACATTTGCACATATTCAAACATTATCAAAATCCAAATCGAACATATAATTCATGGAAATTAACATCACATAAAGCAGCCCACATATTTCACACAATCGAATATTAACCACAAGTCTCAAATCATGCATCCAATTTTCCTTTGATCTCCTTCCCTTACTAAACACATTACCGAATATCAATTAGTCCAATTTCATGCATAAAAATCATAAATTACAAAATAACAAGGTGGTTCGGACACTAGTCCCAACCCTAATACAAAATTGCACTCACAAAATTATACTCACTACTCCTTAAGCTTGATCTCGAATTGAGATGCCTTTGTTTCATCCCTTCGAGTGATCGATTCTAGCTTCCTCCAAAGTTTCTTCGCAATTCCGATCTTAATTCTCAACATAAAACGAATACACTCTATATTAGGAAGCAATTCAATCATAATTACTCCTCACTTTCAAGCATGAATTCATATTTTCAAATATGACTTTCTATTAAACTAGTTGGAGGACTAGTTAGTGTTTTGATCATATCTTTTTTTTTGCTCAATGATGTCGTATATTAAAAAAACAATATACAACCAAAACACCATAACGGTCGCCTCGTTAAAAACCTCCCTAAAACCTAATGGAGGAAAAGAGTACGAACCGTATGTGGCAAAACAAAAGGAGTTCAACGAACAAACAAACGGAAACAAAACCAAACGCGAACGCTAACAAGCACAAAATAATGAAAACCGCATTACCCCTTCCTTCGCCAACGCGTCGGCTAAGCCATTCGCCTCACGGAAAATGTGGGAAAAACATACCGGATGTAAATTTGAACAGCAACTATCAATCTCACGAAAAACCTCCCAAAAACGCCATGGCCGTTTGTCCATATGTAACACCCAACTAATGGCAACCATGGAATCCGACTCCACCACCAAAGGAAGTGCTGCCCATGCGGACTTCCGAAAGTATGATAACGCAAAAGCAATCGCTCGCAGTTCAGCCTCGTTAGAGTCAATACAACCAAGAGGGCCAGAAAATAACGCCAAAATACTACCATGCTCATCGCGTAACACGCCCCCAAAGCCTGCAGGACCCGGCTTGCCACGTGCAGAACCATCCACCGAAAACTTCAAAATCCCCTTCGACGGTGGCTCCCAACAAATACCAATCCGTACTGATCGTGAATGTGATGACTCATAGTAAAGACTCGGACATTCCCACCACATCGCCTCGCCAATGCAAATATCATTCCTTAAAGTATGCATCCAATAAAACGAGCGTAATTTAATCAAAAAACGCACCTCCTCGACCGGTAGAAATTTCTTGTTAAAAACCATCTCATTCCGTGCTAACCAAACCGACCATAACATCGCTGCTATGCATGACACCCACATACAGCGACGCGTACCCGAAAGCGAGCAATGGAAGTCAGGCAAAAAGAATTCAGACAATCTTTGCGGCAGTGGTAAACAAACTCTCCACCAACCTCGAAACCAATCCCATATACGCTGAACCACAGGGCAAGAGTACAATAGATGGTCGGCATCTTCCTCACATTCCCTACACCAAAAGCACAACGTGCTTTGCCCCTAAAAAACGATACCCCTACGGATCAAAAAATCAAACGTTGGCAGGCGACACAACCAAACAAGCCACAGGAAAGCTTGTACTTTCGGTGGAACCAAAACTTTCCACGTGAAACATGCCCCAAAATCACTCTCCCCTGCTTCATCTATCATCAAAATCTGAGAAATAGCTTTAACCGTGAACATACCTCTACTATCCGGTGTCCAAATCAACTTGTCTCGGACACCCATATGTAAATGAATGTCACCTATCACAGCCCACAAATCTCGCAACTGCCCCACCTCAAAAGCGCGAAGCGGACGACGGAAAAACTCTGCCCATCGTGAGTGACGAAGGCCCCCCTGTACGGAATAATCCACAACCAGCGCTAATTTATTGATAACACAAGAGAACAACCGTGGAAATATATCTTTTAAGGGCTTGCTCGCGCACCATGTGTCGAACCAAAAAAGAACTCGACTGCCATCCCCCACTTGCCACAACAGCTTCGCATGAAAACTCCGCTGCACTTCGGCCGAACAAGCAGTCTGCACAATCTGTTTCCATACAACCGACATCGCACGCTGTCGGGAAGAATTAAAGCGCCACCATTGAGTATCCTCTCCATATTTAGCCACTATAATGGCCCTCCATAGAGACGATGCACCAGTGGCATACCGCCACGACCATTTAGATAACATAGCTGTGTTGCGCACCTGTAAATCCGCTACTCCCAGCCCACCCAAATGTCGCGGTCTACACACCATCTTCCAGCTAACTCTGCTCATTTTTCTATGTAAGTTTACGCCACCCCAAAGAAAAACACGTCGAATCTTATCAATTGTTGCGATAACTCCTTTGGGAATACGGAACACGCCCATGTAGTAAATCGGAAAAGAAGAGAGGACAGCATTAACCAAGGTAACTCGTGCCGCAAATGACATCGAATTACGCTTCCAACCTGCTAGTTTCCGAAGAACATTAGCAATAACTGGTTCCCATACCGCCAAACTTTCTCGGATTAGAGCCTAACGACATCCCCAAATAAGTGAAAGGGAAAGAACCGCGTCTGCATCCCAACGCCTTAGCACACAAATCGGTGAATTCCTCTTCAACACCAATTGCAAATAATGACGATTTGCTGAAATTTATTTGCAAGCCTGAGCATACCTGGAAGCAATTAAGTATACGTCGGATAGAATCAGCACATCCAGGATAAGCCTCAAAAAACAAAACGATATCATCTGCGAACTGCAGATGTGTATTGTTACCCCCGGTGCAACACAAACACCCTGAATTAAACCCGATGTCTCAGCCTGAACCAATAAACTGTGGAGCGCCTCCACCACAATAACAAATAATAATGGCGACATTGGACAACCCTGTCGTAATCCACGCCCTATTGTAAATTCTGTCGTAGCACACCCATTTAACAGCACAGACATCCGGACCGTTGAAACACATTCCATGATCCACTGACGCCATACCTCACAAAAACCCATACAATCCAGCATATGATCCAGAAAATCCCATCTCACGCAATCATAGGCTTTAGCGAAGTCTAACTTGAGCACCAATCCACCCCTCGAGCTCTTTCGCAACGAGTGAATTACCTCGTTAGCAAGTAAAATGCCATCTACTATCTGTCGGCCACGAATAAATGCCGACTGATGATCACTGATCAGCGAACCCAACACCCTTTGCAACCGTGTAGCTAGCAACTTCGCGAGGATTTTATAAACTGAGTTAACAAGACTTATTGGACGGTAGTCGCTGAGTACCTTAGGTGAATCGATCTTCGGAATCAAGACTAAGAAGGTACAGTTTACACCCGGTGGTAATCTGTCGGTTGCGTGAATCTCACCTAGGAACCTTAGCACATCCTCGCTCACTGTGTTCCAACAAACTTTAAAGAAAGCCATGCTAAACCCGTCCGGTCCTGGCGCTTTCGAGCCATCACAGCCACGTAGAACCTCCCACACTTCCTCACGACAAAAAGGTACCACTAAGGCTTCATTTGTGGCCCTATCAACCCTGCCGAACTCACCTACTATAGTCCAAGTGCAACGACGTTTTGCTACCTCAAAGTGCATGGTAAAAGCTGTCACTATATGTTTCCGAAGACGATGAACATTCGTTTCCCACCGACCATTTATCAACAGCCCTGAAATCATATTCCGCACAGCTCTAAGCTTTGTCGCGCGGTGGAAGAATGTTGTGTTGCGATCTCCTAATCGCAACCAATTCGCCCTCGATTTCTGTCGCCAAAGCGATTCCTTACGCCTAATAGCCTGCCATAATCGTTGTAGCCACTCCCTTTTCCACTCAATCAAATCAGCTTCCGATTCACACTGCACAACATCCAAACCCGCCTCATCTACACCATCCAACTTAGTTTGGATCGATTTTATTTCTTGCTCCACATCGCCAAATACCACACGGTTCCAATTGCGCAAAAAACTCTTCATGGTTCGGAGCTTAACCATTATGTTAGCATTTCCAACCCCCTGTTCCGACAATCTACACCATTCATTAGATAATTCAAGGACATGTTTGTTATCCTCCAACCAACAATTTATAAAGCGAAATGGCCTAGGCCCCCAATCCTGCTCGTCACACGCCAATAATAGTGGTGTGTGGTCCGACACCCCCCTCAGCAAAGCATGCTGACCAATGTTATTAAAAGCATCCACCCAAGCAGAAGATATCAAAAATCTATCAATTCGACTACGCCTAAAACCCCTCCCAAACCATGTGAATTGCTTCCCTATCAATGACAAGTCAACAAGCCCAACATGTTCAATAAAAGCAGAAAATTCTTTCATACCTGTCGCCACCGAACTACACCCTGCACGTTCCGATAGCCAACGTATGGAATTGAAGTCCCCTGCAATACACCAAGGTTCTGTGATACCCAAAATAATCTCCCCTAACCGTTGCCACAACTGTTTCTGTGCCTCCACTTCGCAAGGAGCATATATATTCAACATGCAGCAATTTAATTCTTCCGCGCGCCATCTATCTCTGATAAATATAAAGTTACGATCCACCTCTAGTGTAGTGACATTGAATCGTGATGCTTCCCAAATCGTGATCAAGCCCCATGAGGCACCTATCGACGGTGAGAAAACAAAATCAAACCCATCCGATGCCCACAAACTCGTAATCACTAGAGCTAATACCTCCTCTAATTTCGACTCCTGTATCATTGCCATATCCGCCAGTTGCTTCTTTAATACATCACCCACTGCCCTGCGTTTCAAACTCGATCCCAACCCCCGAACATTCCAAGACACAATACGCATTGCAATGTCTATCGCCTCTCCCCAGAAAACACCTGTTGAAGATCCTTTATGATGTCCGCTTCACAACCCACCGTTCGTACACCCACAATGCTGCCTAAAGCCACTGTCGCCTCTATTTCTTTAGCGATCAAACGTTGCCGATTCTGTAAATCTGAATCCGAAAGAGACGCGTTTGCTACTTGCATCGAGATAGGCTGTTGATTTACTGACTTGCGCGGTCTGCCCCTACCAGATTTTACTGTCGAAACCACTCCTGAAAGAACGTTGACGGATTTTGTTTTTTTTTTCTTTAATCCGAATGACATTGCCATTGTCTGAAACACCTGTATTACCGCCAGATATATCCCATATTTTCTCAGATTTTGAGTCTACTTTATCCACCAAATCTATCGACTTTGAGATAGGCTTAACCAATTCCAATATAGTTGCATTCAAATCCACAGAATTTGACTTAGATTGAAACACCTCAGCTTGTTTTGTAGAAATAGGACTCTTCCCACCCTCGCCTGTGGACCTCCCGGAAAATTGCTGCCATATTTTCTCTCAATTGATCATATCTTTTTAATTACTAATCCAAATTTAACTTATCATATACCGTTGGAAAGGTATTAAACTCAATTTTATACTCATGTGAACCTCATATTTTTATATTATTCGAATCAATACAGTTTATTTCTTAATTACTCCTCTTTAGATAAATCTAGGCAGCATGTACTGTCCAACTTTAAAAATTCATATCTCTTAATTTACATACTGAAATTGAGTTCCCTTTTCTCTCAATGATTCTAGACATACCAAAGTTTATACAGTAAGAATTTCAATTCAAAATACCTTATATCCAATTTTTGGTGAATTTCTAAAGTTACTGCTTTTAAGTTGCATACCACTGGACAGCTTATTTAGTTTACACTTTAAACTTAAAATTCAACTAATCACATTCTTAAATATAAAAATTCCTTCATGGAATGACTTATACTATTCTTCCATGAAATTTTACAGTCCATATTAACTTTTAATTTCAACAATTAAGTACTCAACTTTACCGATTTTCCAGATCAGTCCCTAATCTCCATAAATTTCGAATATGTGTCTCCTTTTAGTTCTAATCGAATTTTCCTCTTTTTAATTCATTTTCCACCAACCAATAGTCATTTATAATAAAACCCTTATTTCTTCACAACTTTCTCCTAGTGAGAATTTTCTAATTTTAATCTCTAAGTATACAAATTTTCCACTATCCAAGATTTCACATTTACTTTCAAAACAGCCCCCCTTATGGCTCTATTCATATTTTCTCATGAAATTTTCAAAGATTTCATTAGTTCATCTTGTTATTTTCTTCAAGATTCTCATAGTTACATGTTCTTACAAGTTTTAGGTTTGCATGCATGGTGTTAAACAGGGGTGGAGCTAGAAATATATTTAAGGGGTGTCATTTTTTAAACGATATTTAAAATGGATTAATTATTTATAAAGGGGTGTCATTTGTTCATATTTTTAATTTTTTATATACAAATTATATAGAAAAAATAGGTTTCCCAAAAATTTTGGGGTGTCATGAGACACCCCAATTCAAAGGGTAGCTCCGCCCTTGGTGTTAAACTCAACCGAATAGTTACAAGGAGAAGGAAACTTACTTTTGATTTCCTTGACAACACTAGCTATCTCTTCCAATTCCTAGCTTAATTCTTCCACCATGCAAGCAAAATTCTCACCATTTTAGCTCTAAAATTTTCAGACTTTTGAGCTTCTCTTTCCCCCCATTTTTCTCTCTACTTCACGGCAAAGGAGAAGAAAATGATGAAGAGAGACAAGCTTCCATAATCTAAGTGATTTGATGGCCTTAGAAATTACCTTAGTGTCCTTTTTTCTATAACTTTTGACATTTCCGTCCATTTGTCGTTAACTTGACGGTTGCTCATAGCTTTATCATCCGTTTGCGACTACTTTTGGGCTAATTATTTAATCGTCCTTGTACTTTATTCAACTATTGAGATGTAGTCCTCTGTTATAACTAGTTTAGGGGGAAATGTCAAAAGTATACACGAACTTTAATCTGATATGTAATGTGATATTTTAATTTTAATTGTGTACAGTTGTATACATTATACTTTATTCAATTCAACTTTTACAAGTCAATCAACATTATTATCTATGTAGCATCATTATGCAGTACATATAAAAAGAGTTAATTACACACTACACGTCCTCAAACTATGAAACTCATTTTAAATTGAATTTTATTATTATTAGTGTCTTTCATTTTCCTTTTTATACATATTTGAGGTTGGAAGAGGTTGAACTTTGGTCATTTGAAACTAGGAGTCCAATACACTATCATTGATAATCCAACTTCTGGCTATGTTAGCTTAATATTGATGGTGCAAGTTGAGAGTTGGATGGATTTGCTTCTTGTAGGGGTGTTAGCTTAATATTGATGGCTACGTTAGCCTTGTGTTTGCTTGGGATGCGAGTTTCTGACACATTATCCTTGAACTTGATAGTCTTGAGGCAATTCGGATTCTATGACAGGATTTTACAGGTTTGCATGTGTTCCATGAACACTTATCGGAGCTTTAGCGTTTAGGGGTGAGCGTTCGATCGAGTCGAGTAAATTTTTTTTGAGTTATTTGAGTTGACGCCTCATATTTTATAATTCAAACTTTATTTAAAAAATTTCGATTCGAGTCGAGTTCTCGAGTTCCTATACAAATTTAATTGTAATTATTTATCATGTTATAATACGGTTTGGTTCTAATTTAAACTACTTTCTCTAATCATATAAGATATGCATATATATTTTTTCCTATGTGACATATATTTCTTCATGTTTTTTTATACTGATATATATATATATCTTAGGAAAAATTGAGGGACTCGACTTGAACTTAAAAATCAATCTACTAATTATTAAAAATTTTGAGTTGTTCGAATTTTCATTTTACAACTCAAACATTATTTAAAATTTTTTCGAGTCGAGTTTATAAAATTTCAAGTCGAGTCGAATTTTTTCGCATCGAGTCGAAAATTTTATTTTTTTCGAGTTGAGTCGAGTTTTGCTCGCCCCTATTAACATCGTCAATAGATGATTCAGGTTATACATGTTATTCATTTTTAAGTTGGGCTAGGCTAGCCAATTTTAATAGTATAGAGTCTGTATTTTTTGATGAACCTCCAAGGTCTATTATTCATTTGTTGCACCTAGATTGTCCGGTTGTTGAGGAATAGGTGTTCTGGGGTTTTGGTTAGCTGTTAGGCTCTTTTGTTACGGTTTGTTGCTTTGTTTCGTTTATTATCATTTGTACTCTTTTTCTTCGTTAGCTTTAGAGAAATTTTTAATAAGATTTATAATAATTTTCCGGTGTATGGTTTTTTTTTTTATATAAAATCATACATTTTTTACCAAAAAATTGAATTAAAATAACATGCATAAAATAGAACTCATCCTTATTTATTGATTGTTTTATTTTTAAACAAGATTTATATTTTATACACTAGCGGTGGAAATAAAAAAGTTTTTCAGTGTTATGTCTAGAATTTAAGGATTACAAGTTAAAATTTAAAATCCCTAACCATATTAACTTAAATCTAAACCCAATCTCTAAACTCTAAATCAGACCCCTTAAACTCTAAAACTAAAACGCATATAGAAGCTTTTTGTTTCCACTACCAATGAATCAAATAATTATCCCTTTAAATATCAGGCGGTTTGTTGGGTTCTAGTGGAAGCTGGAATATGAAATTGTGACAATCTCCAAGTTATTGTGAATGGTGTTGAAAAGATCATTGATTGGGAGAATACATCTCCGAAACAAGTTGGAATCCTGTTGAAGCCGGATCATGTGGTTGGTACAGATTCACATAACAATGATAAATGGATTAGGAATTTCCGGTTGGGGAGTTGAAACAGAGGCAGAGCAATGTTAGACAGGAATTGGCCAAATTTTCAGAAGCTGAGATATGCTAGAAGCACACCTAAATAGGCCAAATTTGTCAAAATAGACCGAATTTTTAACCGGAATGATACTTAAAGTATGGATGGATGAGATATTGACTAATATGATTTGTAGGCATAATAATTCTCAGTTTACTTTGAACAAAAAAATAATAATAATTCTCAGTTTACAACCCCCTTTCATCAGCAGGCTTTCCAATTCAAAAGCACCTCAAGTATTTTGCAGCAGGTAGCTTTTAATATCAGAGCCAGGTTTTGATCCTGGGACCTGTGGGTTATGGGCCCACCACGCTTCCGCTGCGCCACTCTGATTTGTTGTTATAAAATTGATCAACTTTTAATTATCTTTCTAACCAGTCAGATTTCTCCAACTTTTATTTCTTCTCTTTTCTTTCCCCATTTTTCTCTGCAAACAAAGCGAGTTGCCAACTCAGTGTCTCAATCCAACCGTAACAAGTCTTCAACATATTCAAAACGTTCTACGACATGCCTCCCAGTTCCCAATCATCAATGTAAATCCTAAAACCGTAAAGTGTAGTGTTTTTTTTTTCTTATTTGGGATTTGCATTCAAATTTGAAAATTTAAAAATTTAAATTTGCAGTCGCCCTTTGAAATGTTGACTGGGATGTCGCCATTACGATGGTCGATGATGTTGACCTCGCTTATGTGATAAATTTAGCGAGCTAAATTGTTTGAGTTGTTGAGAAAAGTTTAGAATATGCTTTGAAACCTCAGTTAATTATATGAAAACATAATCGGTTATTAAAATTTCAAGTTATTAGAAGTTTTATTTTACGATTCAAATCTTATTAAAATATGTTTCGAAGTTTCATTTCACTACTCAAATCTAAACACTTGGGACTTTCATTAGAAGTATCATACATTCCCTGCACCTATAAAATACAATGAAAAATAATATTAGGGGATCAACAATTAATTAGTCTAGCGAAGGAAGCGTTAGATCCCTTAAGTAAGGTTAGATGTTTGAATTATGGTGTTGTGAATAGAAAAAGTAGAGTTGGAAAAATCGTTCTCATAACGAACTTTTACAGAATTCGATTGGGATTAGTCGACCAATAAATAAAATATCGATGATTATACTAAAAAAACAAAGGGAGAAGTAATTATACTAAACATAAAAAGGTCTATAAGCTAAAATGGCTACATGAACTCGTTTTATTCGAACAAAAAGTTGACTAACTCAAAATCAACCCGACCTGACAAATATAAATAGGTATAAATCTTCTCTTTCAAAACAAAATGCATAAATCTTATTAAAAATAATATGAGTAATCTTGAATTAGTATGTATTGATATGAATAAAAATTAGTAAAGAGATATTCTAATGGGAATCAAACTCAAACAAACATACGTGTTTTGTAAACAATTTGTTGAGTCAAAATTAGAGGTTAGAACCATTTTTGAAGGTTTGACCAGTCAAATTCGTTAATTTAGATGTTTGGTAAATAGCAGATTATAATAACAAATTGAGGTGAAATCTCTCAATTTGAAAAAAACTCCCAAAAGGAATTTTTTTTAGTTAGAGGTTTAAATAAAAGAATTGTAAATTCTCTTTTGTCCGACAATTACAAAATTTCTCTAAATAACATAAATTAGAATAACTAATAAAATTAAAATTACAATTTCATAAATAAAAAATTAATATATACACCTAAATTTAATAATTAATTAAATTATATTCAAAAAATATTTTCATAAATAAAAAATTAATGTATACATCTAAATTTAATAATTATTAAAAAATAATTTAATAAATAAGAAATTAATATATACATCCTTCATATATTCTTAGTAATGATATTTAAAAAATATTTTTTATAATTTAATTAATATCAGTAGATACAAAATATCAATAACTAATATATTATTCAAATAAATATTGGATATAATCATGTCCATTTTGTTTGTTCAAATCGGTTAATATTTGCTTGTTCAAATCAACTTAGATATACTTGTTCAAATCAGCTAATGCTATCAACTATTCGTTAATGTTATATGATATTCACTATCAGCTATCCGCTAATTACTAAACAAAACTACACTATTTAGGATTATTATCTCATACACAGGTGGGTGAAATATTGTTGTTTCCACAAGCGCGCCAATTTTATGGTTTAGGGTTTTAGTTTAGGATTTAGAGTTTAGAGGTTTTAATGTAGGGATTTAGAATTTTATGGTTCATGGTTAGAATTTAATAGTTAGAGTTAGAATTTAGGGTTTGGGGGTCAAGATTTAGGTTTTAGGGTAATACGGTTAGAGATTTAGGTTTTAACCTATAAATCATAAATTTTAGCCTTAAACGCAAAATCCTATCAACATCCTCTAAATTCAAAACCACTACACTTAAAACCATAAACCCTAAAACTAAATCAATTAAGGTTGGTGGTTAAATTTTTAGGGTTTTAAGATTAGAATAATAGGTTTTAGATTTAGGCTTGAAAATAGGCATGCTTGTGTAAACTTTTTTTACACTGACAATGTATCAAATATTAATATATTAAGGATTAGGATTATTATCCTATACACTAGTGGTGTAAACTAAAAGTTTCCTCAAATGCCTTAGTTTTAGGGTTTAGGGGCTTGGCTTAGGTGTATGATTTAGGGGTTTAGGTGTATGAGTTTTGAATTTAGGGATAATGGTTGAAATTTATAGTTTTGGGTTATAATTTAAGGTTTAGAGATTAGGGTTTAGTTTTTAGGATAATATGGTAAGGATTTAGATTTTAATCTACAAACCCTAAATTATAACCCTAAACTATAAATTTCAACCATTATCCCTAAATTCAAAACTCATACACCTAGACCCTTAAACCATACACCCTAAACTAAGTCCATAAACCCTAAAACTAAAACGCTTGTGGAAATTTTTAGTTTCCACCGCAGTGCATCAAATAATTACCCTAAGTATTATTATCTTATACACTGACGGTGGAAAACAAAGTTTCCACAAGCGGGGTTATTTAGGGGTTTATGGTTTTAGTTTATGGTTTAGAGGTTATGGGTTTAAGTTGTAGGGTTTAGAATTTATGGATCATGTATTAGGGTTGGTGGTTAATTTTTGGGTAATCTTCACTGATGGTCACTTTTGTTTTGGGTTTGTTTTATTATGGTCACCCGAATTCAAAAAAGATTATTCTGGCCACTTACGTTCGAAACCGTTTCTATTTTGGTCACTGGACCGTTAACCTCCGTTAATTAAAAATAATAATTTATAATTTGACCCCCAAACTTTCAAAACTTCATTTTTCACCATCTTCCCCAAAACTCAATGAACTTCCCACTGCAGGGATAACTGCAAAAATCATTGATTGATTCTCCTTCTAAAGCACGTACTATCTGATTGGTTCCGAATTTAGGATTAGGATCAAATCACAAGTGGAACAAAGAAAGTAACTCATGAACCATCAGGTAAACCGACTTAACAATTACCTGGCTCATTCGTGGTTTATGGTTTTAGTTTATGGTTTAGAGGTTATGGGTTTAAGTTGTAGGGTTTAGAATTTATAGATCATGTATTAGGGTTGGTGGTTAATTTTTTAGGGTTTTAAGGTTAGACTTTTAGATTTTAGATTTAGGCTTGAAAATAGGCATGCTTGTGTAAACTTTTTTTTACACTGGTAGTGTATCAAATATTAATCCATTAAGGATTATTATCCTATACAATGGCGGTGGAAAACAAATTTTCCACAAGTAGGGGTATTTAGGGGTTTAGGGTTTTAGTTTAGGGGTTTAGGGATGATCATTTGACCCATACCCAATGGGTTCTGACCTGATCCTATACGATCAAGTTTTTTAAAGAAAATTTTGGGTTCATGTCTGATTTTTTGAGGATGAGGTCGGGTTGGGTTTGGGTTTAAGGTAAAAAAATACCCTACCCGACCCGAACAGAGATAATAGTTTAATTTTATTATAAATATTTAGGTATAATTGCTACAATGCCCCTATCTTTATATATATTTCAATTATCTCCGTATTTTGTCTAATAAAAGTGGAATAATTATTATAATGCTCCCTCTCTATTTGTATTTTTACAATTAGCTCCTTATTTTATCAAATATTAATGAAAATTAGTAATTTTTTATTTATGTCGGGTCGGGTTCAGATTTTTACTCTAGAATTTGAGTTCGGGTTCGGGTGGAACATCATAAAATATCGGGTCGGGCCGGGTTTGGATGGAGGTGTTAAATTTTCGGGTAGGGTGCGGATTGACCAAAAACCCGACCCATGGTCATCCCTATTTAGGTTGTAAGGTTTTATAATTTAAGATTCATGGTTAAAATTTAGGGATCAAGGAATAGGGTTGATGGTTAAATTTTTAGGGTATTAAGGTTAGAATTTTAAATTTAGGCTTAAAAATGGGCATGCTTGTGTAAACTTATTTTACACTGACAGTGTATCAAATATTAATCCATTAAGGATTATTATCCTATACACTAGCGGCGGTAGAAAACAAGGTTTCTACAAGCATGTTATTTAGGAGTTTAGGGTTTTTGTTTGGGGTTTAGTGGCTAGGGGTTTAGGTTTTAGGGTTTAGAATTTAGGATTTAGGATTTATGGTTAGAATTTAGGGATCAGGTTAAATTTTTTAGGGTTTTAAGGTTAGAATTTTAGATTTTAGATTTAGGCTTAAAAATAGACATGTTTGTGTAAACTTTTTTTACACGTGTATCAAAAATTAATCCATTAAGGATTATTATCCTATACATTGGCTGGAAAATAAAGTTTCCACAAGCGGAGTTATTTAGGGATTTAGGGTTTTAGTTTAGGTTGTAAGGTTTAGAATTTAAGTTTTATGGTTAGAATTTAGAGATTAAGGATTAGGGTTGGTGGTTAAATTTTTAGGTTAAGTTTAGAATTTTGAATTTTAAATTTAGATTTGAAAATAGGCATGCTTGTGTAAATTTTTTTTACACTGGTAGTGCATTAAATATTAATCCTAATATTAATAGGCATGCTTGTGTAAGTTATTCGAAGTTTTATTTTACAATTCAAACCTTATTAGAATATTTTTTTGAAAGTTATTCAGGAGCTTTTATTCTAAAATAAACTCGCTACACCGATAAATGCCTCGTTAAAAAACCTCCCTAATCCTAATTAGAGGAAAAAAAGAGTACGCCATATCGATGTTTTCACACAAAGAAAGTACAAACTCCAGCAATTTGATTACACGCACTACCTTCTCACACCAGTTCTTCTTTGCCTTTAACCTCTGCGCATCCAGTCATTTCTAAACCAGAAACACTGGTTTGCACTGTTCTGGCCATATCCACAGCTTCCTTCGCCGTTTATAGACCTATCCCTTATGTCGCCACACATCAAGTAATCTCTGACACAACAAATCTTTCACTTCATTTCTGTAATCACATTAGTTCTATGAACCAAACGAGATCGGAATTTCTGTCAACACCTTATTTTGCCAAAATGTGAGCTAGCCCATTTTTCTCTCTGTAGTCGAAACCAATTCTCCAGTTAAACATTTCCTTCCATGTTCTAATTTCCTTTACTAGTTCATTAAACAAAGTGGGAATGGAAATAGGGGCATTTATCCAGGACACCGCCAGCAGACTATCCAATTCAATCTCCATTAGATGTGAGTCGCTCCACTTGGATTCAACGAAGATCTTGCAAGCTTCAAGAATGCTACACAGTTCTGCAAAGGTTGGGTCAGCCAAACCGATACTTTTTGAAAACCTCCCAACAGTACATCCATCGTGGTCTCTAAGGATCCCACCTATTCCAGCAGGCTCAAAACTGCCTTGAACTGCAACGTCCATATTGAATTTCAGTGTGCCGGCATCTGGGCGATTCCAAGAACCTGCAACTTGTCTATTTGAATGCAGAACACGCACATAAAGGCCATTTGGTCATCTAATAAAATCGGTGATGGAAGGTACATCAGATGGCCATTTGTTCTTGTACCATAGCCCGATCCGCAGAATGGTAAGATCAAACATTTGATCTATAACGCCCTGGTTTTGGGCCTAGATGTTTTAGACATCGGATCGGACCGGTCGGAAACGGTTCGAATCGCGTTAGGTGATTTGGGGAAATCAAGGATAAGGATAGGATAAAAATAATGTAAAATTTGCTAAAATCCTCTAAAATCATGTTTAAAAGGTTGGACAAATCAATTTTACAAAGTTGACTTTGGAAGTGGTACATTTTGGGTAGTGACCAAAATGTAAAGTTTCAAAACTATGGAAAAATGTAATTTTAAAAGAGAAGTCAAAATCTTAGAATCTTTAGGGAGCTTTATGGCAATTTAGCCTTTCCTTAATTTGGCATGTGTTTAAAATGATTTTTAAACTAATTGTTTTTAAAAGGCTTTTATTTAATTAATTAATTATGTAGTTAATTAGTGAGATTTTAATCACGTAACTACCTTTCTCTTCTCATTTTCAGCCAAACACCATTCTAAATCATTTTCTCCATATTTCTTTTCTTCTAAACACTCTTTTCTTGATTTCTCTTTCTTTTCAAAGAATTCTTTCTATGTTCTTCAAGATTTGTGAAGCTAAAACTTTTCATTCATTGAGGAAAGCAAGGATTGGAAGTAAATCTCGTTCTTAACCTCTAATCAAGGTTCTTTATTGAAATTCCCAAGATCTTTGGCTTCTAATTATTGTTTTTGGCTGAGTTTTCATTATAGTTTTGATTTGAGATCAAAATCTTGCAAAAATATGAGTAAAATCTTGATTTTTGGATTGAAATTGATGAGCTCTGTTTTGGATTGGTTTTAATTGAGTTTTGAGTTGATTATTATGTTGAAAAAGGGTTTTGACAATATAGATCCTGAGATCCTTGAGTTTCTTGATGGTTTTAGTTAGGTTTTGGGGTGAAATAATGAAGTTATGTTTGCTGGAGGTATAAGGATGGGTTTAGGTTGATTTTAGATGTGTTTTGTTGTTTATAAATGGTTGAAAGTGATGTATGTTGGCTGGGCTTGGTTTAGGAAGCAATCAATTGAATTTTTGGTTGTTTCAGATGGGTAAATTGTGGTAGTTTGGGTGAGCAACGAGTTTGTGTTTAGTTGCTGGTGTTGAAATGCATTTTAATGCATTTGGATCTCTGTTTTGGTGATCAAAAACAGGGGATCTTGATCCGGGAGCAAACGAGACGTTCTTGGAGGCTCTAGAAGGGTGATTTTCGTGTCGGCAAGCAAGGCTTCGCGTATCGGTGAGTGGAAATGGATTTTCCAGCTTTGTAACGCTTTGGGCGTGGTCTTGGGAGCTTAATGTAAGTTTGAAACACTTAGCTAAGCTCAAGAGTAAGTGATTCGAAAGTCTCTCTCGAAATGTGCTATGTTTTTTGTTGGAAAATGCACTTGAGTAAAATGTGGTTTTATTTACTGTTTTAAAGCATGTTTTGAGCATTGATGATGCTGATGTTTAATGCCATGTTGTTAAGGATGCATTTGGTAGACGATCCTTGGATTTATGAAATGTATACATTTGAGATTAAGCATGTTTATGCTTGTGAAAGTGGCATTGTGATTTATGCTTGTAAAACAGTGGAATAATGTTGATAAATGATTATATTGGCAAGTGATGGAAATGGTTTTTGGTTACTTTAATCGGATATAGTTAGCCGGCTATATGATTGGGTGCACCGTGAATAAAGTCGCCTTGGATGTCGAGGGGTTGTGATTGTACCGTATACTCCATCCAAGTACCCTAACGATTAAGGCTAAGATCACAATGGTGGATGGTTAAATCCCGTGTGTGGATCTTGTGGTACGTGTCCCATGCTCTCGTTAGTGGAATTATACAACTACCAATGAGTGGTGTTGAGGGGTTGTGATTGTACCGTTAAACTCCACCACGGGTCTCACAACGGTTGATGGCTTAATCCCGTGTGTGAACCTTGTGTAGTCCGGTAGTGTGTATGAAGCGTGTGGGGCAACACTTGTAATCCGCGTATTCGATTGTGTCATTTGTGTTGGTTTTTGTATGGATTGAGAAATGATCACTTGCGAGCCAATATAATGTTGTTGAATGTTATTTAAAGCATGAGATGCTTGTGAATTATGCTAGAATGCATGAGATGCTTGGTTTAAGCATGCGCAAAGTTTATTTGCTGTTATTTTAATGATGCTAAGAGCATGTGGTTTAAAAAGTGCATTGATACTTTAAAAAGGGCATGATTTAAGTAAAGACGTGAGATGACAAATGGTGATGTTTCGGTTTTGTAAAATGCATTGATGAATGTTTTGTTTTAGCGATCCTCACTAAGCTTTATGCTTACGCTCAGTTGTTTCATCAATGCAAAGAATTAAGAGTACAAGGCAGCAAGAAAGCAAGTGGATCTTAAGTCCCTTTTAACTAAACAATGTATGTGGTTTTACCTTGGTGTAATAAGAGGCAATGGGTGGGATTTCTTCTCATGATGTTATTTGGTGATGTTAAACACCTTGAGCATGTTTGATTTGTTGATTTGGTTTTGTAAATGGCCTTTGGAGATTGGTTTAAGCATGAATATGGTTTTTAGCCTTTTTGTGGTTTTGTTAACAAGGAAGTATGCATATAGCCTTATAGTTTGCTTGATTGATTCCATGTTCTAGTTCGTGTTACGTGTAGGTGGTCTTTGATGTATAATTATATTGTATGGGTGTTGTGGCATGTGTTGGAATGGTTTCGGAGGTGGAAAATTTTATAAAACCAGCAATTGGGAAAATTGCAGGTCCAGGCGTTTCGGAACGCCCTTATCTATTTCGGAACGGTGGCCTGTAATGGTCATGGTGTTTCGGAACGGGTAGGCACGTTCCGAAACCTTTTGCTACTGTGAATCACCGTATCGAAACGGGTCATTGGGGGTCTCGGAACGCACCCGCGTATCGAAAAGGTCAACATGGTTTCGAAACGACCATTCCGATACAGAGCCTTGTGTTCCGAAACACTTGACCGTTTGATGTTGATTTTGAATTGTTCCAGGTTTCTGTTTCTTACATTTTGGTCCTTGAATGTTGTAAGTTTAAAATTGTTGAGTTTGGATGATCTGTTTGAGTTGATATTGGACATGCTAGCATGTTACTTGATTAATTTTGGATTGGTAACTTTAAAACCTAGTTAGTTATTGTAAATTTGGAAATTTACAATTTGGCCCCTAAAAGATATAAACATGCAATTGAACCCTAATTGAACTCCGATCGCTGTGCCGTTTTCACCTAATCGCTCTATTAATCGCATAGGATAATAATATGCATCTAGAGAAGATAAAAAGAAAAAAAGGGTCGTTAATCGAGGTTAACTTTTATGAGTTGACTTTGGTTTTCCTCGTGTAAACTTCTTAGTTCGGTTCAGGCGTCTAAGCCGGGCTAAGGGGGTTACATTTGTTGGTATCAGAGACAGGTTGCGAAAGAATTGGGGATGTTGGTAAGTGAAATTGGTATGATTGGTGTATGATTGTTTGAAAAAGCATGTTTTGATTGAATGTTGGAGCTTATGCCATGCTTGATTGTTGAGAATCATATGTGAGTTAGATATGATTGTATGATGATGATGTGATGAGGTTATGTGTTGATTTTGGATGGTGTAGAGCATGATGATCATGATATGTTGTTGTATGCTATGTTTATGCTTGAGGGAAATCGGGGAGCTCATTGCCTTATTACACTAATTAAAAGTTTTTGTGAACTTGGATCCTTGCTTGAGGCTTGCCTAAATCATGATTTGTTTTGTTTACTTGTTATGCCTTGTTAAAATAGCACTATGGGTCCGAGGAGAGAGATAAGGTCGAACACGGTAGTGCCTACGGCTGAGCAGGGCGACCAGGGTAATCAAGGGGCTGATGTCCCTCATGGTGGAAACTTGTAACACCCCCAACCCGGGCCGGGAGTTAGGAGCGTTACCGGAATCGGAAAACAGAATATCAGAACATGTCGGAAAATAGCGGAAGCATTTCGGAAAACAAGATATCATTTTTAAATTAAGTTATTCATATTAATGCGCACGCGGAAAGTGGGCTAACAAAAATTTCCTTATCTTCTTATGAACATGCATAGACTTAGACACAATTTCTTTTAATCTTGTTACCAAATTACAAGCCAATTTAAATCTTTATTACCATCATCAAATTACTATCACAATTAAATCAAAAAGTCGAATACTTAAAACTATTCAAATCCATGCCATTCGAAACCTTAATTAAATAGTCTAGGTGATTTTCGAATTAATCCAATTACCAATAATTAATTACATCAATTTTTTATACAAGGCATATTAGATTTCAATTCCATGGCATTCGGTTTACTTTACTTAGAACCTTACAAAATATTATGATTTATATGCCCCTAAACCATGTCAAGATATCGACTATGAACAACAAAAAGAATCGGCACGACCACTAGCTCGACTTACATTTTTATACAACAAAATAATGAGGCTACCTACTTAAATACAAAACATAATTCTAGCCTCCTAACCAAGCGTCACGGAGCATATAACTTCAAACACCATTTCAGACTTAAGTTACGTCCAAACACAACAAAACGAATCCTTAAACAGACTTCGAAGCCACCATCTAGGAGTCTAAAGATAAGACTAAGATCATACATATTTCCGAACTCGTAAACTTGATCCAATCGAATGCTAGCTTTAAGGTCCGAGCGATCCTGCTAAGGTTGGGAAGAAGAAAACAACGGAGCGATAAGTACAAATAGTACTTAGCGAGGTAATGCTAAATCTAATTCATTCTTGAACTTTTAATGTGATCAAGCATTGAGTTTACTTAGCTAGGTTTATTAACAATCAATTTCACCCAACTAAGCTTATGTAAAATTCATACACATAGCATCATACATATCATAACAAGTTCATAGCACATGCTCGAATACATAACATAACATAGTAATTTATCACATGCTTGTATATAATTCATTCAATAACATAATTCAATTCAATTTCAGCATACTCAATCTCATGCTTAACAATTGAATTAACCAAAATTTCATGCTAATCCATACATAGCATTATTATCTTATCAAAAATAAATCATAATTTCATCATAAGCATATCATTCGAATGATCTCAATCATCATCCAAAAATCAGAACTTATCATTTCTTAATTCCATGTATTCGAATAGGGTCATTACCCAAATTTCACATAATCGGACTTATAAGCATATCATATGCACCATATCATAATCGGAAGGACCAATGTCCACATAATTTATCATTTCATATCACATCATAACATACCAAGTCATTCAACCATTTATCCACTTCATAAGGTATACTTAATTTAGCAAATTCCCATTTAATTCATGTAGATTATATTGCATTATAATTCATTGCATTACATTTTATTTAATTTCATTGCAGATTATATTTCTCAAGTGGCGTTGAGCTGGGTTACACAATCCGCAAAACGTCCTTGGCAGTTGTGGGAGGTTTTCTTAGCGATAGATCAGGCTTGTCAAGTCGCGTATGACATTCAATTCTGTTATGTGCCGAGGGAGGCGAATGGCTTCACGGATGTCTTAGCGAAAGAGGGAGTGGACAGATGTTCGATTTTTGTGGCATGTATATGAGTTGGTGTTTTGTTCTTTTTGTTCTTTCGGCGGATCTCATCGTACTCTTTTCCTCCATTTGGCTTAGGGAGGTTTTTAACGAGGCGTGAGATCCGTCAAGCTGTATGTTTTTTTTATATTTATAATAAAATCATACAGTTGCCGATCAAAAATTTCATTGCCCTAGGTAGAGTAGACATATCAGATATTCAAGCCATCAAAAGGGTAACATGTGACGTATAATAGTTGCACGAAGCAACATCAAGAGTTGCACAAAGCAACGAACAAAGGATGCCCATAGCATCATGTGTCTCGAACAGCAATCAAGAACACATATCTTATAATCAAAGAGTACACAAAGTACTATCAAAGGTTGCCCAAGGCAACAAGCAAGAGTTGCACGAAGCAACAACAAACGGTGAGCTCAGAATCTAGGCATGCCGTACTTATCTAAAACTTCTAATCGACCGAGGGCATGTTCTTATTAATTAATTTATTCGTTATTTCATTTAACATATACATTTTTCAGAATTCACTTTGCATGCTCATTCGATCATATCATCATACGTGGCAGCAACTTCATACATACATAATCACATGCATTTTAAACATAGCATAAATATACCATAGGGCAGTCCACATACTCATTTTATCAAGTATCATCAAGAATCCAAATTCACACATGATCAACATACAAATAATCACATGGGCAGTCCATATTTGCACATATTCAAACATTATCAAAATCCAAATCGAACATATAATTCATGGCAATTAACATCACATAAAGCAGCCCGCATATTTCACACAATCGAATATTAACCACAAGTCTCAAATTGTAACACCCGGGTTCGGGGGTTGGGTGAAAATAATAATTTAATAATGGTTCGGGTTTCGGTTCCAAATTTTTAAATAATAAAACAATGGTTTGGGCTTCAGGTTTTAAGACAACAAAATTTAGTTGGACCATTTTTTAAAATAAACCCAAATAGCCATGGGTGTCATCCATTGTAGTTATTTTAATTCATTAAGGGCATTTAGGTCTTTGGACCTTTGATTTTAAACTAACCTAAAATAATACTATTGAGTCATCTTCTTCCCCCTCCCTATTCTTCTCATTTCAACGACAACAAGAACCTCACCCCTCCTAAATACTATTCCATTCAATATCTTGCTCATCTTTGAATATTTTGCAAAGGTAACTTCGTTTTTTACTTACCCTCGTTATTCTCTACAAGTTGACACCTTTTGTTTTCATTTTTATACATATTTTTGAGATTTGAAAATTTAAGGATTTTTGGATAAAAATGTTGCCTTTATCGCCTTTGACTAAAGATTTTGGTTTATTGTTGGTGTGGGGGTTGTTTGTAGTCCATGGGAACCAATATATGTGATTTTTAAAGAATTTTATGCTTATTCCCGGATTTGGGTTTTTGGGAGGTTTTGGGTTGAGTTATGGGGGTGTTTTATGTGGAAATGAGAGGGCCAATGGATAGGCTACATGTAAGGGCTGATTTGGAGGTTTTAGGGAGTAATTTAAGGTTTGGAATCATTGGTTTTAGGGTGATTTTAGGGGATGCTCGGGATTATGGATTTTGAGTTGTTTTCAATGGAAAAATTGATGTCTTGTGCTTGGTATGTAATCCGGGTTGATTATTTTAGAACATGGACTGATTTGGGATTGTTTGCTTGGTGTTGGAATGTTTAGAAACGAGAATTTTGGTTGGTGAAGCTTCGGGGAAAAATCCGGTGATTTCGGAGTCTTGAGCTTGGTCTTCGATCTTCTCTTTGGTAGCAACGGTGAGTAGAATTGTTGATTTGTGCATTGTGCTCGATATGGGTCCTTTTGGGGTTTGGGTGGGACCTTGAGGGGTCACCTAAACCCGTGTGTAAGCCCCTCTACTCCCATGTTGTTGTGATATGTTTAATGCTTATATGTCATGATCATTAAGTGCATTTTGAGTTGTTAATTGTGTAGTCGAGTTGAGTTCGTGCCTCACGTGATGGTGGTCTAAACTACGGTGATGTGTAGTCCCACCGGTAGTGACTAGTAGGGTAGTACTTTGATGTGTAGTCCCATTGGAAATCCACTAGTCGAAACGGTGATGTGTAGTCCCACCGTATGTGTATGTTGGTTGTGCTTGTGCAAACCACGTGTTGTTGTTGAGATTGACCCTCGTGCATCCATTGCTTTCTTGCATATAAATCGTGTTTTGGAAAACTGCATGTTGTGAATTGTAGAGCCTCTCTCACTAAGCTAGTTGGCTTATGCTCTTTTGTTTCCAACGTGCAGATCGTTAGAGTTCGGGAGGCAAGCGGGCGAGGGAGGAGCTTTTGGAGTTCTCAAGCTAGTTGAAGTATGGTTTGCATTTTGTAATAATGTCTAGACAGTGGGGTATAGAGTTTTAGGAGTTGGGGTCAAACTCCTTAGGAAATTTTTGTTTGAGCATGTTAATCTCGTGGTTGTGTTATGCTTTTGCTTCATGGATTGCGGTTTATGCTTGTTATGTTGCTTATTTGAATATGCCTAAACATGTATGTTGTTGGCCTATGTATGCCTTATGCTTGACTATCTTGTGTATGGGGCCTTTTGTGTGATAAGTGTGCTCTCTTGGTGAAATTGCATGGACTATTTGATTTGTATAATCCTTGTTAGATTCGATGCCTTGTAAGCTAAGTCTCGGTGGTAATTTTGATGCATGTATGTTTGTATGTGTATAGGCGAGTCTAACAATGTATCTAGTGTCGGGTTTGGGGTTACCAAGTTGAAAATGGTGGAGTTGCAGAGCAGGGCATATCGGTATGCCTAAGGGCCGTATCGATACGGTCTTGCTTGCAGAGCTCAGTTTTGGCTGGGCGTATCGATACACGGGGGTGTATCGATACGGTTTTTGGTCACTGGAATTCTGAGAAATTAGGGAGTTTTTGGTGTATCGATACGGTGTTGGGGAGTATCGGTACTGGTTTATCTCGTTGACCACGAGATGTTGACTGAAGAGGGCGTATCGATCCGCTCAAGGGCTGTATCGATACGGTCTTCTTCGAGTTGACTGTTTGGTTTGACCTGGTCAGGGCGTATCGATACCCCTAGTTAGGGTACCGATACGGTCTGCCCTGTAAGCTTAAAAATGGACTAAGTGTGTATGGTCGGGGTTCGAATGTGATCTTTTTGGATGTTTTCCGCTGTTGTGAATCACTTAGGACTTAATATTCCTCTAGAAAAGATTAAAATAAAAAGAAAAAAATAGGGTTGCTAACCGAGGGGGAACCTTAACGGGTTTCACTCGGTTTTCCCCGTGTGGCCCACTCGGACCGGCCATCCGGCCAGACCGGGACGAGGGGATTACACAAATCATGCATCCAATTTTCCTTTGATCTCCTTCCCTTACTAAACACATTACCGAATATCAATTAGTCCAATTTCATGCATAAAAATCATAAATTACAAAATAACAAGGTGGTTCGGACACTAGTCCCAACCCTAATACAAAATTACACTCACAAAATTACACTCACTACTCCTTAAGCTTGATCTCGAATTGAGATGCATTTGTTTCATCCCTTCGAGTGATCGATTCTAGCTTCCTCCAAAGTTTCTTCGCAATTCCGATCTTAATTCTCAACATAAAACGAATACACACTATATTAGGAAGCAATTCAATCATAATTACTCCTCACTTTCAAGCATGAATTCATATTTTCAAATATGACTTTCTATTAAACTAGTTGGGGGACTAGTTAGTGTTTTGATCATATCTTTTTAATTACTAATCCAAAATTAACTTATCATATAACGTTGGAAATGTATTAAACTCAATTTTATACTCATGGGAACCTCATATTTTTATATTATTCGAATCAATACAGTTTATTGCTTAATTACTCCTCTTTTAGATAAATCTAGGCAGCCTGTACTGTCCAACTTTAAAAATTCATATCTCTTAATTTACATACTGAAATTGAGTTCTGTTTTCTCTCAATGATTCTAGACATACCAAAGTTTATACAGTAATAATTTCAATTCAAAATACCTTATATCCAATTTTTGGTGAATTTCTAAAGTTACTGCTTTTAAGTTGCATACCACTGGACAGCTTATTTAGTTTACACTTTAAACTTAAAATTCAACTAATCACATTCTTAAATATAAAAATTCCTTCATGGCATGACTTATACTATTCTTCCATGACATTTTACAGTCCATATTAACTTTTAATTTCAACAATTAAGTACTCAATTTTACCGATTTTCCAGATCAGTCCCTAATCTCCATAAATTTCGAATATGTGTCTCCTTTTAGTTCTAATCGAATTTTCCTCTTTTTAATTCATTTTCCACCAACCAAAAGTCATTTATAATAAAACCCTTATTTCTTCACAACTTTCTCCTAGTGAAAATTTTCTAATTTTAATCTCTAAGTATACAAATTTTCCACTATCCAAGATTTCACATTTTCTTTCAAAACAGCCCCCTTATGGCTCTATTCATATTTTCTCAAGAAACTTTCAAAGATTTCATTAGTTCATCTTGTTATTTTCTTCAAGATTCTCATAGTTTCATGTTATTACAAGTTTTAGGTTTGCATGCATGGTGTTAAACTCAACCGAATAGTTACAAGGAGAAGGAAACTTACTTTTGATTTCCTTGACAACACTAGCTATCTCTTCCAATTCCTAGCTTAATTCTTCCACCATGCAAGAAAAATTCTCACCATTTTAGCTCTAAAATTTTCAGACTTTTGAGCTTCTCTTTCCCCCCATTTTTCTCTCTACTTCACGACAAAGGAGAAGAAAATGATGAAGAGAGACAAGCTTCCATAATCTAAGTGATTTGATGGCCTTAGAAATTACCTTAGTGTCCTTTTGTCTATAACTTTTGACATTTCCGTCCATTTGTCGTTAACTTGACGGTTGCTCATAGCTTTATCATCCGTTTGCGAATACTTTTGGGCTAATTATTTAATCGTCCTTGTACTTTATTCAACTATTGAGATGTAGTCCTCTGTTATAACTAGTTTAGGGGGAAATGTCAAAAGTATACACGAACTTTAATCTGATATGTAATGTGATATTTTAATTTTAATTATGTACAGTTGTATACATTATACTTTATTCAATTCAACTTTTACAAGTCAATCAACATTATTATCTATGTAGCATCATTATGCAGTACATATAAAAAGAGTTAATTACACACTACACGTCCTCAAACTATGAAACTCATTTTAAATTGAATTTTATTATTATTAGTGTCTTTCATTTTCCTTTTTATACATATTTGAGGTTGGAAGAGGTTAAACTTTGGTCATTTGAAACTAGGAGTCCAATACACTATCATTGATAATCCAACTTCTGGCTATGTTAGCTTAACATTGATGGTGCAAGTTGAGAGTAGGATGGATTTGCTTCTTGTAGGGGTGTGGCTCGGGATAGTAGGGGTAAGTGGCAATTCAGATTTATCAAATTTATTGATATTTGTTCGATTGTTTTTTTTAAGATTAAATACCTTTTTATTGATAGAAAAACCATAACAAGGGCCTCATTAAAAAACCTCCCTAGACCTAGTTGGAGGAAAAAGAGTGCACCTTGAATATGGCTGTAAACAAATACAAGCTAAATATATCGATTGTTCGGCTCATTTGACTGTTGAAGCCACATGTGCTGTTAATAACCGAGGTGTTCTTTGCTGAAGCGCCACATTTCAAATTCAAAATTCTTGTTATGACACTTGGTTGCCGGATAAGGACTGCTGTAGGCCTTCTTAGTGCTGAGGTTTATGGAGAGAAAAGGAAGTAGCATTATGTTGTCTTGTGAATGTTAGCTATTGCCTGCACTCTGTCAATGCCTTTTTTTGCCAAGGAGTCGGCCAAAACATTACACTCTCTGGGCACAAAATTAAACAAGATGTTACCTTCTTTGCAAAGCGATCTCACATCATCAAGTAGCGGTTTGAAGGCGAGAGGCTCATAGGTTTTTTTCCCCAGCCAATCGATTACCAGTTTTGCATCTGATTCAATGATCACTTCTGTTTTGGGGAACCAGTCGGTCGATCGGAAAAGAAGAATTGCTTCTTTTATTGCGTGGATCTCGGCAGAGGTAGCATCTTTCAGACCTGCCGATTTGGAGAAAATAGCTAGAATTTCGCTTTTGTGGTTTCGAAGAACCCCTCCTACGCCGGCTTTGCAATAAGAACCGTGGACGGCACCATCTGTGTTGAATTTCAATTGGTTTGCGGTCGGTGGACTCCAGGAATGGTTTTGCTTAGGCGGTGGTTTAAGTTTCATCATTGGGAAAATCCGAGGATTGCTGGTGAGATCTGTAATTGAGACTGCCAGGCCTGGCCATTTGGCCTTGGTCCACCATGCTAATCGAAGAATGAACATATCGAAGAATACTCCCCTCTCCGGATTTCCATTGTTGAAAATCACATTATTTCTAAACTTCCATAGCGTCCAGACGAAACAGAAAAAACTTAAGTTCCATACCTGAAGCAAGGATGGTTTGATTGGCACGTTTTGGTACATTTGAAAAAGATGGCTGATGCTCCTTGGCATGATAATCTGAAAGTCCCATAAGCTCCACCAAATATTCCAGGCGTTCCAAGTGAAATGGCAGTGACAAAAAAGATGATCTAAGCTTTCTTGTTCAATTTTGCACAGAACGCAGGTTGTTTCAGCAATGGAACTGCAGCCCCTTTTACGAAGTTCAGTTTTTGTTGGTAATCTGCCGTGGATGAGTTTCCAAACAAAATTCTCCACATTAGGAGGTGCTAAGTTACACCAGATCGACTTCCAAATAATGTTCCTACCTTGCTGCTTATTGTGAAGAAGAGAAAGGTAGGACTTCACATTGAAAATGCCATTAGAATTTGCTTTCCAGCGAACACTGTCAGGAATTTCCGGTCTGACTTCGACACTACTAATGAGATTCAAGAATTCCTCCCAGCTTTCAATTTCCCAGTCGAAAAGGCTTCTACGTATTTTAATTTGCCATTTCCATTCCCCATTCACCAAGGCACCATAGTCTGCTATTGGACCTGATTTATTTGTAGCCAAAGAGAAGATTCTTTGGAATCGGTTTTTCAGTGGGGAGGTACCGATCCAAACATCTGTCCAGAAGAGGATTTTCTTACCATCTCCGACACTAATGGCCTTGTTGATGCGGAGGTGTAGGGAGCCTACGTTAGCCTTGTGTTTGCTTGGGATGCGAGTTTCTGACACATTATCCTTGAACTTGATAGCCTTGAGGCAATTCGGATTCTATGACAGGATTTTACAGGTTTGCATGTGTTCCATGAACACTTATCGGAGCTTTGGCGTTTAGGGGTGAGCGTTCGATCGAGTCGAGTAAATTTTTTTTGAGTTATTCGAGTTGACGCCTCATATTTTATAATTCAAACTTTATTTAAAAAAATTTCGATTCGAGTCGAGTTCTCGAGTTCCTATACAAATTTAATTGTAATTATTTATCATGTTATAATACGGTTTGGTTCTAATTTAAACGACTTTCTCTAATCATATAAGATATGCATATATATTTTTTTCATATTTTTTCTTATGTGACATATATTTCTTCATGTTTTTTATACTGATATATATATATATATCTTAGGAAAAATTGAGGGACTCGACTTGAACTTAAAAATCAATCTACTAATTATTAAAAATTTTGAGTTGTTCGAAATTTCATTTTACAACTCAAACATTATTTAAAATTTTTTCGAGTCGAGTTTATAAAATTTCAAGTCGAGTCGAATTTTTTCGCCTCGAGTCGAAAATTTTATTTTTTTCGAGTTGAGTCGAGTTTTGCTCGCCCCTATTAACATCGTCAATAGATGATTCAGGTTATACATGTTATTCTTTTTTAAGTTGGGCTAGGCTAGCCAATTTTAATAGTATAGAGTCTGTATTTTTTGATGAACCTCCAAGGTCTATTATTCATTTGTTGCACCTAGATTGTCCGGTTGTTGAGGAATAGGTGTTCTGGGGTTTTGGTTAGCTGTTAGGCTTTTTTGTTACAGTTTGTTGCTTTGTTTCGTTTATTATCATTTGTACTCTTTTTCTTCGTTAGCTTTAGAGAAGTTTTTAATAAGATTTATAATAATTTTCCGGTGTATGGTTTTTTTTTTATATAAAATCATACATTTTTTACCAAAAAAATTGAATTAAAATAACATGCATAAAATAGAACTCATCCTTATTTATTGATTGTTTTATTTTTAAACAAGATTTATATTTTATACACTAGCGGTGGAAATAAAAAAGTTTTTCAGTGTTATGTCTAGAATTTAAGGATTACAAGTTAAAATTTAAAATCCCTAACCATATTAACTTAAATCTAAACCCAATCTCTAAACTCTAAATCAGACCCCTTAAACTCTAAAACTAAAACGCATATAGAAGCTTTTTGTTTCCACTACCAATGAATCAAATAATTATCCCTTTAAATATCAGGCGGTTTGTTGGGTTCTAGTGGAAGCTGGAATATGAAATTGTGACAATCTCCAAGTTATTGTGAATGGTGTTGAAAAGATCATTGATTGGGAGAATACATCTCCGAAACAAGTTGGAATCCTGTTGAAGCCGGATCATGTGGTTGGTACAGATTCACATAACAATGATAAATGGATTAGGAATTTCCGGTTGGGGAGTTGAAACAGAGGCAGAGCAATGTTAGACAGGAATTGGCCAAATTTTCAGAAGCTGAGATATGCTAGAAGCACACCTAAATAGGCCAAATTTGTCAAAATAGACCGAATTTTTAACCGGAATGATACTTAAAGTATGGATGGATGAGATATTGACTAATATGATTTGTAGGCATAATAATTCTCAGTTTACTTTGAACAAAAAAATAATAATAATTCTCAGTTTACAACCCCCTTTCATCAGCAGGCTTTCCAATTCAAAAGCACCTCAAGTATTTTGCAGCAGGTAGCTTTTTAAGTCGACGTCCTCTTCATTTGCCAAAAAGGCTTGATTGCTAGCCATGAGAACACATCATTATATATCCGATACGATTCGTATTCGAACTTAAATTTGATTTTATGGATGCCATTTTACTGCAAGTAGCAACGTGTATTGTTTTGGGTTCTTCCTCAGATGTGTTAAGCAGCTTGCGAGCATTGCACAAGCATAGAAAAAAATAATATCAGAGCCAGGTTTCGATCCTGGGACCTGTGGGTTATGGGCCCACCACGCTTCCGCTGCGCCACTCTGATTTGTTGTTATAAAATTGATCAACAATTAATTATCTTTCTAACCAGTCAGATTTCTCCAACTTTTATTTTCTTCTCTTTTCTTTTCCCATTTTTCTCTGCAAACAAAGCGAGTTGCCAACTCAGTGTCTCAATCCAACCGTAACAAGTCTTCAACATATTCAAAACGTTCTACGACATGCCTCCCAGTTCCCAATCATCAATGTAAATCCTAAAACCGTAAAGTGTAGTTTTTTTTTTTTCTTATTTGGGATTTGCATTCAAATTTGAAAATTTAAAAATTTAAATTTGCAGTCGCCCTTTGAAATGTTGACTGGGATGTCGCCATTACGATGGTCGATGGTGTTGACCTCGCTTATGTGATAAATTTAGCGAGCTAAATTGTTTGAGTTGTTGAGAAAAGTTTAGAATATGCTTTGAAACCTCAGTTAATTATATGAAAACATAATCGGTTATTAAAATTTCAAGTTATTAGAAGTTTTATTTTACGATTCAAATCTTATTAAAATATGTTTCGAAGTTTCATTTCACTACTCAAATCTAAACACTTGGGACTTTCATTAGAAGTATCATACATTCCCTGCACCTATAAAATACAATGAAAAATAATATTAGGGGATCAACAATTAATTAGTCTAGCGAAGGAAGCGTTAGATCCCTTAAGTAAGGTTAGATGTTTGAATTATGGTGTTGTGAATAGAAAAAGTAGAGTTGGAAAAATCGTTCTCATAACGAACTTTTACAGAATTCAATTGGGATTAGTCGACCAATAAATAAAATATCGATGATTATACTAAAAAAACAAAGGGAGAAGTAATTATACTAAACATAAAAGGTCTATAAGCTAAAATGGCTACATGAACTCGTTTAATTCGAACAAAAAGTTGACTAACTCAAAATCAACCCGACCTGACAAATATAAATAGGTATAAATCTTCTCTTTCAAACCAAAATGCATAAATCTTATTAAAAATAATATGAGTAATCTTGAATTAGTATGGATTGATATGAATAAAAATTAGTAAAGAGATATTCTAATGGGAATCAAACTCAAACAAACATACGTGTTTTGTAAACAATTTGTTGAGTCAAAATTAGAGGTTAGAACTAGGGATGTAAAAACAGGTAATCGGATGGGTTTCAGGTCGGGTACTGTCAGGTCGGATAAAATCGGGTACAGGTCATTTCAGGTCATTTTTCTATTTTGACTCGACTCGGGTCGGGTGCGGGTCCATTTCAGGTCGGGTCCATTTCAGGTCGGGTCCATTTCAGATCGGGTCCATTTCAGGTCGGGTCCATTTCAGGTCGGGTTCATTTCAGGTCGGGTCAAAACGGGTCGGGTCCGAAGCAGATAATTGACAGGTTAATTCGGGTTCGGATACACTTCAGGTCGGGTCCATTTCAGGTCGGGTCCGTTTCAGGTCGGGTCCATTTCAGGTCGGGTTCATTTCAGGTCGGTTACATTTCAGGTCGGGTGCATTTCAGGTCGGGTAATTTTAGGTCGGGTAGTTTCAGGTCGGGTAATTCAGGTCGGGGTATTTTTAGAATTGAAATTCGTATTGAGTTTGAGTTCGGTACAACCGTATAAGTAGTCGATAGACTTTAGGTTGACCTTCGTCAATCGTCATTGATTTGGAGTTAATTATTTAAAGTCATATCAAATTAAAATTATAAAACATTGGAGTAATTAAAAAATAATGAAAAGGGGTCAATTTGGATTAAAAATAAAGTTTCAGGGATTATAATGAACAAAAATATCAAACTAAAATTATAAAACATTAGACAAATTTAAAAGAAAACAATGAAAAGGGGTCAATTTGGAATAAAAATAAAATTTTGGGGACTCTAATGAACAAAAATATCAAATTAAAAGTATAAAAATTAGAGTAATTAAAAAAACAATAAGTAGATGTCAATTTAGAATAAAAATAAAGTTTTAGGATCTAGAATGAACAAAATTTCAAATTAAAATTATAAAACATGATGAATTAAAATATATATATAGGGGTCAATATGAAATTAAAATAAAGTTAAGGGACTAGAATGAAGAAAATATCAAATTAAAATAATAAAACATTGGACAAATTAAACAAAAATAAATGTGGGTCAATTTGGAATAATAAATGTGGACAAATTAAAATAAAGTTAAGGGACTAGAATGAAGAAAATACTAAAACACACATGTATACATACATACTAAAACACATATATATGCATGTATTTAAGTTTTAGTATATATATACATGTATGTATGTAAGTTTTAGTATATATATATATATATATATATATATATATATGTTGTTATAATTATATATATACACATATATATATATATGTATGTATGTAAGTTTTAGTATGCATATATTGTTATATATATATATATATATATATATATATATATATATATATATATATATATATACTAGAACATACATATTTGTATGTATATATGTATACCCCTAAACAATACCCATAAACCTTAACCCTTAAATCTTATAATCACTAATAATTAGAGTACAAGCTTAATCCCTAATCCTTAAACTAATCTCATAACCCCAAATAATTAAGTTGACACATTTACCCCTAAACCCCAAACATGAATATCTAAATCTTACGGACACTATTCACTAATAATTAAAGTGCAAGCCTAATCACATAATCCCTAAACTAATCTCATAGCCCCAAACAATCAACTTGACACACTTACCCTTAAACCCTAAACATAAACTCATAAATCTAACAAACAAAATAAATTGAAACATAAAAAGGACAAATCTAAAAATAAATTATTAATTAGAGCCCAAACTACAAATGAATAAAATTATTAAACCTAATTACTTACCAAATCTTTATACGAGGACCAAATCAAATTTAAAGCAAACCAAAAAGCTTAATAATTAATTAATTTATGAAGCATGACCTAATTAAATAAAATTTAAAGAAATTAAACCAAAAGTTAAGACTAAAAAAAATAAACTAAAACCTAAAAAACCTAAACCCTAACCATCTAATTAAGGAAGGACCTAAAGGGTAATTAACCCTTAAATAAAAAAAATCCTACCAATTTATTTCATTTGGCGGCAAAATTCCACGCCCCCCCTCCCCACATTTTGTTTTGACTGACGGTAAAATTCCCCCTCCCCCATTTTGTTTTTGTTTCATATGGTGCCAAAATCTTCCCCCCATTTTGTTTGATATGGTGCCAAAATCCCACCATAATTTCATATCAATTAAAAAAATTTCCCCCATTAATTTTAAAAAAACTTCCCCTAAACTAAAAATATTTTTTTTATTATTTTAATAGTTATAGTTAAATTTTTTAATAAAATATTTCTTAAATTTAATGATCACAATTAATAAATTGATTTAAATTTTAAATAATTTATTTTAAATTCATCTACCACAACTTATTAATTTAATAAAACTTTTAAATTTTGAATATTTTTAATAAAATAAATTTAAGTATGTTAATTCATATTAAACTTCACAAATAATTTATATTGAACGAGTTAGTATTAAATTAATTTAATAAATTAATACTTTACATTTATCAACACTTTAAATTTATCAAACCGTAGACTTCTTCAACTATATATCAAGTAAATATCAAGTCAGATCAATATCAGTTCAGGTTAAAAATAGGTCAGGTTCAAAGCAGGTCGGGTCAATTAACAGGTCGGGTTCAAAACAGGTCGGGTCCAAAACAGGTCGGGTCCAAAACAGGTCGGGTTCAAAACAGGTCGGGTCCAAAACAGGTCGGGTTCAAAACAGGTCGGGTAATATCGGATCTCGGGTCAATTCAGTCGGGTAAAATCGGTTATCTGCCAGGTCGGCTTCGGGTTCAGGTTCGTTTCAGTCGGGTGCAGGTCGGGTTTCAGGTCCACAGTAACAGGTCCAATTCAGGTTCGGGTCGTTTTCAGTCGGACGCAGGTCGGGTTCGGTCACTACAGTAACATGTCGAATTCAGGTTCGGGTCAACAACAGTCGGTTACAGATCGGGTTCGGGTCATTAAATTTTCAGGTCAAATCAGGTTCTGACTCGAGCAGGTTTCAGTCGGGTTTTCAGGTCGGGTCAGCTTTTTACATCCCTAGTTAGAACCATTTTTGAAGGTTTGACCAGTCAAATTTGCTAATTTAGATGTTTGGTAAATAGCAGATTATAATAACAAATTGAGGTGAAATCTCTCAATTTGAAAAAAAACTCCCAAAAGGAATTTTTTTTAGTTAGAGGTTTAAATAAAAGAATTGTAAATTCTCTTTTGTCCGACAATTACAAAATTTCTCTAAATAACATAAATTAGAATAACTAATAAAATTACAATTACAATTTCATAAATAAAAAATTAATATATACACCTAAATTTAATAATTAATTAAATTATATTCAAAAAATATTTTCATAAATAAAAAATTAATATATACATCTAAATTTAATAATTATTAAAAAATAATTTAATAAATAAGAAATTAATATATAAATCATAAATTTTAGCCTTAAACGCAAAATCCTATCAACATCCTTTAAATTCAAAACCACTACACTTAAAACCCTAAACCCTAAAACTAAATCAATTAAGGTTGGTGGTTAAATTTTTAGGGTTTTAAGGTTAGAATTTTAGGTTTTAGATTTAGGCTTGAAAATAGGCATGCTTGTGTAAACTTTTTTTACACTGACAATGTATCAAATATTAATATATTAAGGATTAGGATTATTATCCTATACACTAGCGGTGTAAACTAAAAGTTTCCTCAAATGCCTTAGTTTTAGGGTTTAGGGGCTTAGCTTAGGTGTATGATTTAGGGGTTTAGGTGTATGAGTTTTGAATTTAGGGATAATGGTTGAAATTTATAGTTTAGGGTTATAATTTAAGGTTTAGAGATTAGGGTTTAGTTTTAGGATAATATGGCGAGGATTTAGATTTTAATCTACAAACCCTAAATTATAACCATAAACTATAAATTTCAACCATTATCCCTAAATTCAAAACTCATACACCTAGACCCTTAAACCATACACCCTAAACTAAGTCCATAAACCCTAAAACTAAAACGCTTATGGAAATTTTTAGTTTCCACCGCAGTGCATCAAATAATTACCCTAAGTATTATTATCTATACACTGACGGTGGAAAACAAAGTTTCCACAAGCGGGGTTATTTATGGGTTTATGGTTTTAGTTTATGGTTTAGAGGTTATGGGTTTAAGTTGTAGGGTTTAGAATTTATGGATCATGTATTTGGGTTGGTGGTTAATTTTTTTAGGGTTTTAAGGTTAGACTTTTAGATTTTAGATTTAGGCTTGAAAATAGGCATGCTTGTGTAAACTTTTTTTACACTGGTAGTGTATCAAATATTAATCCATTAAGGATTATTATCCTATACAATGGCGGTGGAAAACAAATTTTCCACAAGTAGGGGTATTTAGGGGTTTAGGGTTTTAGTTTAGGGGTTTAGGGATGACCATTTGACCCATACCCAATGGGTTCTGACCCGATCCTATACGGTCAAGTTTTTTAAAGAAAATTTTGGGTTCATGTCTGATTTTTTGAGGATGAGGTCGGGTTGGGTTTGGGTTTAAGGTAAAAAAATACCCTACCCGACCCGAACAGAGATAATAGTTTAATTTTATTATAAGTATTTAGGTATAATTGCTACAATGCCCCTATCTTTATATATATTTCAATTATCTTCGTATTTTTTCTAATAAAAGTGGAATAATTATTATAATGCTCCCTCTTTATTTGTATTTTTACAATTAGCTCCTTATTTTATCAAATATTAATGAAAATTAGTAATTTTTTATTTATGTCGGGTCGGGTTCAGATTTTTACTCTAGAATTTGAGTTCGGGTTCGGGTGGAACATCATAAAATATCGGGTCGGGCCGGGTTTGGATGGAGGTGTTAAATTTTCGGGTAGGGTGCGGATTGACCAAAAACCCGACCCAACCTGACCCATGGTCATCCCTATTTAGGTTGTAAGGTTTATAATTTAAGATTCATGGTTAAAATTTAGGGATCAAGGAATAGGGTTGATGGTTAAATTTTTAGGGTATTAAGGTTAGAATTTTAAATTTAGGCTTAAAATGGGCATGCTTGTGTAAACTTATTTTACACTGACAGTGTATCAAATATTAATCCATTAAGGATTATTATCCTATACACTAGCGGCGGTAGAAAACAAGGTTTCTACAAGCAGGTTATTTAGGGGTTTAGGGTTTTTGTTTGGGGTTTAGTGGCTAGGGGTTTAGGTTTTAGGGTTTAGAATTTAGGATTTATGGTTAGAATTTAGGGATCAGGTTAAATTTTTAGGGTTTTAAGGTTATAATTTTAGATTTTAGATTTAGGCTTAAAAATAGACATGTTTGTGTAAACTTTTTTTACACGTGTATCAAAAATTAATCCATTAAGGATTATTATCCTATACATTGGCTGGAAAACAAAGTTTCCACAAGCGGAGTTATTTAGGGATTTAGGGTTTTAGTTTAGGGTTTAGGCTGTAAGGTTTAGAATTTAAGATTTATGGTTAGAATTTAGAGATTAAGGATTAGGGTTGGTGGTTAAATTTTTAGGTTAAGTTTAGAATTTTGAATTTTAAATTTAGATTTGAAAATAGGCATGCTTGTGTAAAGTTTTTTTACACTGGTAGTGCATTAAATATTAATCCTAATATTAATAGGCATTCTTGTGTAAGTTATTCGAAGTTTTATTTTACAATTCAAACCTTATTAGAATATTTTTTTGAAAGTTATTCAGGAGCTTTTATTCTAAAATAAACTCGCTACACCGATAAATGCCTCGTTAAAAAACCTCCCCAATCCTAATTAGAGGGAAAAAAGAGTACGCCATATCGATGTTTTCACACAAAGAAAGTACAAACTCCAGCAATTTGATTACACGCACTACCTTCTCACACCAGTTCTTCTTTGCCTTTGACCTCTGCGCATCCAGTCATTTCTAAACCAGAAACACTGGTTTGCGTTGTTCTGGCCATTTCCACAGCTTCCTTCACCGTTTATAGACCTATCCCTTATGTCGCCACTCATCAAGTAATCTCTGACACAACAAATCTTTCACTTCATTTCCGTAATCACATTAGTTCTATGAACCAAACGAGATCGGAATTTCTGTCAACACCTTGTTTTACCAAAATGTGAGCTAGCCCATTTTTCTCTCTGTAGTCGAAACCAATTCTCCAGTTAAACATTTCCTTCCATGTTCTAATTTCCTTTACTAGTTCATTAAACAAAGTGGGAATGGAAATAGGGGCATTTATCCAGGACACCGGCAGCAGACTATCCGATTCAATCTCCATTAGATGTGAGTCGCTCCACTTGGATTCAGCGAAGATCTTGCAAGCTTCAAGAATGCTACACAGTTCTGCAAAGGTTGGGTCAGCCAAACCGATACTTTTTTAAAACCTCCCAACAGTACATCCATCGTGGTCTATAAGGATCCCACCTATTCCAGCAGGCTCAAAACTGCCTTGAACCGCAACGTCCATATTGAATTTCAGTGTGCCGGCATCTGGGCGATTCCAAGGACCTGCAACTTGTCTCTTTGAATGCAGAACATGCACATAAAGGCCATTTGGACATCTAATAAAATCGGTGATGGAAGGTACATCAGATGGCCATTTGCTCTTGTACCATAGCCCGATCCGCAGAATGGTAAGATCAAACATTTGATCTATAACGCCCTGGTTTTGGGCCTAGATGTTTTAGACATCGGATCGGACCGGTCGGAAACGGTTCGAATCGCGTTAGGTGATTTGGGGAAATCAAGGATCAGGATATGATAAAAATAATGTAAAATTTGCTAAAATCCTCTAAAATCATGTTTAAAAGGTTGGACAAATCAATTTTACAAAGTTGACTTTGGAAGTGGTACATTTTGGGTAGTGACCAAAATGTAAAGTTTCAAAACTATGGAAAAATGTAATTTTAAAAGAGAAGCCAAAATCTTAGAATCTTTAGGGAGCTTTATGGAAATTTAGCCTTTCCTTAATTTGGCATGTGTTTAAAATGATTTTTAAACTAATTGTTTTTAAAAGGCTTTTATTTAATTAATTAATTGAGTAGTTAATTAGTGAGATTTTAATCACGTAACTACCTTTCTCTTCTCATTTTCAGCCAAACACCATTCTAAATCATTTTCTCCGGATTTCTTTTCTTCCAAACACTCTTTTCTTGATTTCTCTTTCTTTTCAAAGAATTATTTCTAAGTTCTTCAAGATTTGTGAAGCTAAAACTTGTCATTCATTGAGGAAAGCAAGGATTGGAAGTAAATCTCGTTCTTAACCTCTAATCAAGGTTCTTTATTGAAATTCCCAAGATCTTTGGCTTCTAATTATTGTTTTTGGCTGAGTTTTCATTATAGTTTTGATTTGAGATCAAAATCTTGCAAAAATATGAGTAAAATCTTGATTTTTGGATTGAAATTGATGAGCTCTGTTTTGGATTGGTTTTAATTGAGTTTTGAGTTGATTATTATGTTGAAAAAGGGTTTTGACAATATAGATCCTGAAATCCTTGAGATCCTTGAGTTTCTTGATGGTTTTAGTTGGGTTTTGGGGTGAAATAATGAAGTTATGTTTGCTGGAGGTATAAGGATGGGTTTAGGTTGATTTTAGATGTGTTTTGTTGTTTATAAATGGTTGAAAGTGATGTATGTTGGCTGGGCTTGGTTTAGGAAGCAATCGATTGAATTTTCGGTTGTTTCGGATGGGTAAATTGGGGTAGTTTGGGTGAGCAACGAGTTTGTGTTTAGTTGTTGGTGTTGAAATGCATTTTAATGCATTTGGATCTCTATTTTGGTGATAAAAAATAGGGTATCTTGATCCGGGAGCAAACGAGACGTTCTTGGAGGCTCTAGAAGGGTGATTTTCGTGTCGGCAAGCAAGGTTTCGCGTATCGGTGAGTGGAAATGGATTTTCCAGCTTTGTAACGCTTTGGGCGTGGTCTTGGGATTTTAGTGTAAGTTTGAAACACTTAGCTAAGCTCAAGAGTAAGTGATTCGAAAGTCTCTCTCGAAATGTGCTATGTTTTTTGTTGGAAAATGCACTTGAGTTAAATGTGGTTTTATTTACTGTTTTAAAGCATGTTTTGAGCACTGATAATGCTGGTGTTTAATGCCATGTTGTTAAGGATGCATTTGGTAGACGATCCTTGGATTTATGAAATGTATGCATTTGAGATTAAGCATGTTTATGCTTGTGAAAGTGGCATTGTGATTTATGCTTGTAAAACAGTGGAATAATGTTGATAAATGATTATATTGGCAAGTGATGGAAATGATTTTTGGTTACTTTAATCGGATATAGTTAGCCGGCTATAGGATTGGGTGCACCGTGAATAAAGTCGCCTTGGATGTCGAGGGGTTGTGATTGTACCGTATACTCCATCCAAGTACCCTAACGATTAAAGCTAAGATCACAACGGTGGATGGTTAAATCCCGTGTGTGGATCTTGTGGTATGTGTCCCATGCTCTCGTTAGTGGAATTATACAACTACCAATGAGTGGTGTTGAGGGGTTGTGATTGTACCGTTAAACTCCACCATGGGTGTCACAACGGTTGATGGCTTAATCCCGTGTGTGAACCTTGTGTAGTCCGGTAGTGTGTATGAAGCGTGTGGAGCAACGCTTGTAATCCGTGTATTCGATTGTGTCATTTGTGTTGGTTTTTGTATGGATTGAGAAATGATCACTTACGAGCCAATATAATGTTGTTGAATGTTATTTAAAGCATGAGATGCTTGTGAATTATGCTAGAATGCATGAGATGCTTGGTTTAAGAATGAGCAAAGTTTATTTGTTGTTATTTTAATGATGCTAAGAGCATGTGGTTTAAAAAGTGCATTGATACTTTAAAAAGGGCATGATTTAAGTAAAGGCATGAGATGACAAATGGTGATGTTTCGGTTTTGTAAAATGCATTGATGAATATTTTGTTTTAGCGATCCTCACTAAGCTTTATGCTTACGCTCAGTTGTTTCATCAATGCAAAGAATTAAGAGTACAAGGCAGCAAGAAAGCAAGTGGATCCTAAGTCCCTTTTGACTAAACAATGTATGTGGTTTTACCTTTGTGTAATAAGAGGCAATGGGTGGGATTTCTTCTCATGATGTTATTTGGTGATGTTAAACACCTTGAGCATGTTTGATTTGTTGATTTGGTTTTGTAAATGGCCTTTGGAGATTGGTTTAAGCATGAATATGGTTTTTTTACTTAATAGTGTGGGTGGGGCTGTTGGCTTGTTGCCCCTCCTAAAATTTTTCAATTAAAATTTCATAAAATGGCATCGGGGAAGAGGGTCATTGACGGTGATGCCAAATCACAGAGGGAAGCAGGTCGAGGACGGGTTTGGTCCCTTTTTGTCTACAATCTTCCGGATCAACTACATTGGAAGGGTATCTGGCAGGTTTTTGACCGCCATGGCATGGTGGTGGATGTCTTTATCCCCGCGAAACGTTCGAAAGATGGAGCCCGATTTGGTTTTGTACGTATGGAATCAAGAAAGGACGCGGAGAGGGTTATTGAGAGATTCAACGGGTTTTGGCTATATGGATCGAGAATTCAGGTATCTATGGCTAGGGATGGTGGCCGCGAGTATTAGTATCGCAAGGGGGCGAAGGGGAATTTCGCCCAGATTAGTGACGGCGGCAAGAGTGGCCTACGTTCACAGGAGCATGAGCCGCACCCTAATCGGATGGAGGGAATTGGATATTCATCCCCGATGGAACATCGAGGCTCCAACAAACAAGTTTGGGGAATTGTTGATAAGGATAAGTGGCAGGTCTTGCAATCTTGTGCAGTGGGATTTTGTCGTAAACCTTGCAAAATTGCAGAGTTGGCCAGGGACTTCCAACGTGCGGACCTCAAGGGATTCTCCATGATGCGAATTGCGGGGTCTTTAGTCCTGTTGATGTTCGACAACTGCCTACTACGGGAATCGGTGATCAAGTCGGGTAAATTAGAGCGATGGCTGGAAAACGTTATGGAATGGTCGCCTTCAATTGCTATCCCAAATCGACGAACATGGCTATCACTGAGTGGGCTGCCAATTCACTTATGGTCGGATGAGACATTCCGTAATATTGCGAATCTGGGGGGAGAGCTGGTGCGTATTCATTCGGAAACAATTGCCCCATCGTCATTCGAGTGAGCTAGAATCTTGATTGAGACGGATTGGATCTACCGGATAAATGAGATGGTGGAAATCAAGGAGGGGGAATCGACTTTTTCAGTACGTGTTTCTGAATTTAAGGAGGTCTTAGGCACGAAGCGAGACTGTAATTGTGATTTGGGGTCGTGCTCGGAAAAGGGGGAGAGCCTTAGGGAGAGAGATGTAGAGTGGAAACCAAATTCGATGTTTGCACGGGATGATGATTCCGATGCCACCATAGTGCCTAACTCGATCGAAAGGGAGGAGTATCAAGATGGGATGACTAATGGTCTTGGGATGGACGAGAATTTCATTGATCGCATTTGGGAGGATAATTATAGGGTGGATGATCGGGTGCGATCGACGGAGAGTTGGGGGGAAGAGGAACACTTGGTGATGGTAAATAGAGAATTAGAGACTTCTTTGCCTTGCGAAGCAAGTTTACGTATGGATGAGATGGAGAAGGGGATTATGCATCGGGTAGAATTGTCTCCACCATCGCCCATACAAGGTAACGGTTGTGTGGAGGAATCGTTAGGGATGGTGAATTGCGAGGTGGGGGAACAACCGGGCAGCAAGGATAGATGTAGTTTGGATGATATTGTGTTAGGGGGGTATGTAGCGGTGAGCCAGCACAAGATACGGTTGAGGATAGTGCTGATTATGCACCGGACCATGTGAGCGCTGGGCCTCGGGGAGTGGACAGCAGGGCTTCGAAGGCAAGCCTTATTGAATTAAATGGGGAACTGAGGAGATTTCGTCTTCTATCGGAACTCAACCCAGTAAATTCAACGGTGATTGAGTCAAAGACAGGAAACAAAATTACGAAAAGAGGCCGTGGCCGTCCGAGGAAGAATAAGGAGGAAGGGAAGCAGGCCCCGATTGCGATAGCTAACGGGTCACTGTCCGATTCGGACTTTGTTTGTCGCAAGCAGGCGATACTTCGCGAGGCCGCGGAAACGGTGCGGGTGGGAAATTTGATTGGGGCAGTGACAGCAGGTAGGGAAGAAGAAGTTTTACAAGATATTTCGCGCTTATTGGAGGCGCGAGAGGAGTTGAAATAGCGGCAAATGAGGCTGTTGTCGTGGAATGTGCGGGGTCTTGGGGCAGCGGCGAAACGACGATAAATTGGGCGAGTCTTACGACAACAGCGATGTGGAGTGGCTCTCTTCCAAGAGACAAAGGTGGAGAGCATTTCGAAGAGGTTAGTTAGTCAATTATGGTTTTCAGATAACTTTAATTTTTTGTTTGCTCCCTCTGAGGGCCGGTCGGGAGGGGTTTTAGCGGTTTAGGATCTTGCGGGCTTTCATGTGTCGGTATCGGAGGTACGTAGGAACTTAATTGTGATTGTGGGAACTTGGGTAAGGGAGGATTGGGAATGTGGGATCGTTGGGGCTTATGCGCCTTGTGGGACAACGGAGCAGGCGGTGTTTTGGGAGGGAATTATAGAGGTCGTGCAATCAAGGCCGATTGAATGGTGTATGGGGGGTGATTTTAACGTAGTGAAGTGTCATGAGGAGCGGAGAGGATGTGGTCCTGGGTACTCGGGTATGGATGCATTTTGTGCGTTTATTGAGCAGCTAGCTTTGATTGATGTTCCGGTAAGTGGGAAACAATTCACGTGGTTCGGTCCAGGGGGAAAGTGTAGTCGTCTTGACAGATTTTTGGTTTCGGACGGATTGTTGCAGCGATTTGACTCGTTATTTGTTTTACACCTTCCGAAGGAATTGTCAGATCACTCGCCTATTGTTTTGGTGAGTGAAGTGGAGGATAGTGGTCCGAAACCTTTCCGTTTTGTTAATGCGTGGTTGAATTATCTTCCACTTTTAGAGAAGGAATGGAAGTGTTTGTCAACAGGGGTGGAGCCTTTGTCGATTCGATTGAAATTGAAGGGATTAAAGCAGGTTTTAAAGGGCTGGAACCGGTCACAGTTTGGCGATATTGATAGGGTATATGGTGATCTATCGAAGCAGATTGAGAGCTTTGATGCTCGGATGGGTGTAGGTGTTATGTCAAGGGATGAGGAAGTGGAATACTGGAACTTTAATTCTAAATTATGGAAGGTGGCTAGATTGCGAGAATCTATCTGGCGACAAAAGTCGAGGGCATTATGGCTAGCCGAGGGTGACCGTAATACGTCATTCTTTCACAAAGCAGCGAAAGTTCGACAAGCTCATAATACTATACGGGGAATTCAGTTCGGAGAGGAATGGGTGACGGAACCTCGAAAATTAAAAAGTTTGGTGAGGATGGCTTTTACTCAACACTTTGGGAACCATTCGGGAGGTGGGGAATTAGTGCCGGAGGTCTCATTTAACTGTTTATCGACTGAGCAGCGCAACGCATTGGAGAGGATTTTTTCCGAGGAAGAAGTCAAAGCAGCATTATGGAGTAGTGAGGGGGCTAAAGCACCGGGTTCGGACGGGTTCCCGTTTGAATTTTTCCGGAAGGGATGGGAATTTGTTCGTGGTGACATTATGCATTTCATGAAGGACTTTCATGAAACGGGTAGGTTGCCGAGGGGTTCCAATTCGACCTTTGTTGTGTTAATAGCAAAGAAGGAGCATCCACGTATGTTGGGGGACTACCGGCCGATTTGCTTATTGAACTCCGTATACAAAATTTTGGCCAAATGCTTAGCTCGTCGGTTACAAGAGGTATTTTCGCAACTTATTAGTGATGTTCAGGCATCGTTTATTAATGGGCGACAGATACTAGATGGTATTCTTTTAGCTAATGAAGTGATACACTCAATGAAGAAATCGTTTGGTCGGGTTGGTAGTTATGTGCTGAAGCTCGACTTTGCTAAGGCCTACGATTGTATCGATTGGGGCTGTTTGAAGCTTGTTCTGGTAAGGATGGGTTTTGGGGAGACATGGTGTCGCTGGATCGCTGAGTGTGTGGAAACGGCAAGGCCATCAGTTCTTATTAACGGTAGCCCGGCTGAGGAATTTCCAATGAGGCGGGGGTTGCGACAAGGTGATCCGATTTCACCTCTTTTGTAATTGTGGCGGAAGTGCTACACATTTATTTGGTAAATGCAGAGAGGATGGGCTTAATTGCTGGTGTTCGGGTGGTGGGGGATATCTCGGTGTCTCATCTCCAATTTGCGGATGATACAGTATTGTTCATCCAGGGTGATATTGAGATGGCTCGGAACTTGAAACGGGTTCTCACATGTTTCGAACTTACTACGGGTCTAAAAATAAATTATGATAAGTCTTGTATCATTGGTGTTGGCTTAGAGGATTCGTTACTTGACAGTGTGGGAAGTATCCTGGGATGTCCGAGGGGGGAGTTGCCATTGAAGTACTTGGGAATTCCTCTAGGTGTATGTCCGAGAGGAATGGAAATTTGGGATCCGCTGATTCAACGGTTTTGACGGCGATTGGCAGGGTGGAAGCAAGACTCGCTTTCTTTCGTTGGGCGTCTAGTGGTTAACTCGGTTCTATCGGCTTTACCTGTGTATTACATGGGTGTATTTTTTTGTTCCGAAGCGAATCATCTTGAAAATTGATCGAATACGGCGGAATTTCTTATGGGGGAAAGGAGGAGCGTGCTAAATTAAGTCGGGTTAGTTGGGAAGTTGCATGTCGGCCGAAATGTTTGGGAGGTTTGGGAGTGGTTAATTTACATGACCGAAATTTGGCTTTATTGGCCAAGTGGGCATGGAAATATGCCGATGCGAAAGGTTCTCTTTGGAGAGGGATAGTAGACGCCAAATATGGGTCGGAGGTGTTACATTGGCGGATTCACAATAGAAGTAAGAGGGCCATGTCGTCCATGTGGAAACAGATTGTAGATGTTCAGCAGAATGAGTATGTGGAACGTTATATGAATGTGTCACAATTCTTTTGGATAGTAGGGAATGGTGAGAGCGTGTTGTTTTGGCACGATTGTTGGTGTGTTTCCGAACCGCTGAAGCTTGCTTTTCCGCGCTTATATGGTTTGGCAGTGGATAAGTTAGTGCGTGTCTGTGAGGCGTTGGGGCGGTCTTTGGACGAATGGGGCAGGTGTTTTCGTAGGGACCTGCGAGCTTTTGAGGGGGGTATGTTGCGGGATTTGCTGGCTTATGTACAGGGCTGTTCGTTGCGATATGGGGTGGCTGATCGTCTCATTTGGATTCATGAGTCGTCGAGTGAGTTTTCAGTGAGGGCGTTGAACAAATTGATGTCGTCCTTTAGTATGTCGGATATGTCCGAGGTGAGCTGGCCTTGGCGATTACCGGTGATGCCAAAGTTACAATGCTTCATATGGTTTATTTTGCTCGATCGTTTGCCAACGTTACATATGTTGGCAACTCGCGGTTTGCCGTTGGGTGAGACATCACTGTTGTGCCGTAGTTGTGGGGAAGGTGAGGATGCGATTGATCACATCCTTTGGCAATGTGAAATGGCTTGGCGAGTTTGGGACTGTTTTTTCACATGGTGGGGGGTGACGGTGGCGCGTCCGAGGCAGGTGAGGGAGTTTATTATTGTGTGTTTCCACAGCTTCTTTACTGGAGATATGCGTTTTTGGTGGTTAATCGGCTGTACCAATGTGCTTTGGTCTCTTTGGCTAGCTCGTAGTGAGCTGATGTTTCAAGACAAGCGTCTTTCGCATCGGGGAATATTTTTCTTAGTCCAATTACGGTCGTTCCATTGGACGCGGATACGGTACGATCAAGTGGACATAAGTGAAGCGGCATGGTGGAACTGTCCTTTGATTTGTATGAGCGGAGCAAAGGGGGGGTTGTCGTTAAGATGTGAGGTGGTATGGTCGCCTCCTTGGAGAGGGGTATGGAAATTCAATGTGGATGGGGCAGCTCAGGGTAAACCGGGATTGGCGGGGTGTGGGGGAGTGCTACGGGATTGGGAGAGCCTGATTAGGGGTTTGTTTTCCGGGGCGATTGGAGTGGCGGACTCGAATGAGGCCGAGGTTCAGGCGATTGCGTTTGCTCTGATGATGTTGCGGGAGTTGTCATGGGAGGGGATTCACTCGGCGATTATTGAATCAGATTCGATGGAGGTGATTGCGTGGATCAGGGTGTTGAGCGCAAACCTTGGCGTTTGTGGCGCTGGTTTTTTCAGATTGATGATGCGTGCGAGGCTTTGCCTCGAGTGTGCTTCTCGCATGTGCTTCGGGAGGGTAACCAATTGGCGGATGCCCTTGCAAAGGGTGGTGTCGATAGGGTGTCTTGGTTATGGGTACGGGCCTGATATTTGTTTCGTGTTTTTTGACGCAACTAATGGCACTCTTTTACCCCATTTAGAACTAGGGGTTTTTAACGAGGCTATTGGTTGTGTTTTGTATGATTTTGCATTAATAAAATCATGCATGTTGTTCAAAAAAAATATGGTTTTTAGCCTTTTTATGGTTTTGTTAACAAGGAAGTATGCATATAGCCTTATAGTTTGCTTGATTGATGCCATGTTCTAGTCCGTGTTACGTGTAGGTGGTCTTTGATGTATAATCATATTGTATGGGTGTTGTGGCATGTGTTGGAATGGTTTCGGAGGTGGAAAATTGTATAAAACCAGCAATTTGAAAATTGCAGGTCCAGGCGTTTCGGAACGCCCTTATCTATTTCGGAACGGTGGCCTGTAATGGTCATGGTGTTTCGGAACGGGTAGGCACGTTCCGAAACCTTTTGCTACTGTGAATCATCGTATCGAAACGGGTCATTGGGGGTCTCGGAACGCACTCGCGTATCGAAAAGGTCAACATGGTTTCGAAACGACCATTCCGATACAGAGCCTTGTGTTCCGAAACACTTGACCGTTGGATGTTGATTTTGAATTGTTCCAGGTTTCTGTTTCTTACGTTTTGGTCCTTGAATGTTGTAAGTTTAAAAATGTTGAGTTTGGATGATCTGTTTGAGTTGATATTGGACATGCTAGCATGTTACTTGATTAATTTTGGATTGGTAACTTTAAAACCTGGTTAGTCCTTGTAAATTTGGAAATTTACAATTTGGCCCCTAAAAGATATAAACATGCAATTGAACCCTAATTGAACTCCGATCGCTGTGCCGTTTTCACCTAACCGCTCTATTAATCGCATAGGATAATAATATGCATCTAGAGAAGATAAAAAGAAAAAAGGGTCATTAATCGAGGTTGACTTTTACGAGTTGACTTTGGTTTTCCTCGTGTAAACTTCTTAGTTCGGTTCAGGCGTCTAAGCCGGGCTAAGGGGGTTACATTTGTTGGTATTAGAGACAGGTTGTGAAAGAATTGGGGATGTTGGTAAGTGAAATTGGTATGATTGGTGTATGATTGTTTGAAAAAGCATGTTTTGATTGAATGTTGGAGCTTATGCCGTGCTTGATTGTTGAGAATCATATGTGAGTTAGATATGATTGTATGATGATGATGTGATGAGGTTATGTGCTGATTTTGGATGGTGTAGAGCATGATGATCATGATATGTTGTTGTATGCTATGTTTATGCTTGAGGGAAATCGGGGAGCCCATTGCCTTATTACACTAATTAAAAGTTTTTGTGAACTTGGATCCTTGCTTGAGGCTTGCCTAAATCATGATTTGTTTTGTTTATTTGTTATGCCTTGTTAAAATAGCACTATGGGTCCGAGGAGAGAGATAAGGTCGAACACGGTAGTGCCTGCGGCTGAGCAGGGCGACCAGGGTAATCAAGGGGCTGATGTCCCTCCTGGTGGAAACTTGTAACACCCCCAACCCGGGCCGGGAGTCAGGAGTGTTACCGGAATCGGAAAACATAATATCAGAACATGTCGGAAAATAGCGGAAGCATTTCGGAAAACAAGATATCATTTTTAAATTAGGTTATTCATATTAATGCGCACGCGGAAAGTGGGCTAACAAAAATTTTCTTATCTTCTTATGAACATGCATAAACTTAGACACAATTTCTTTTAATCTTGTTACCAAATTACAAGCCAATTTAAATCTTTATTACCATCATCAAATTACTATCACAATTAAATCAAAAAGTCGAATACTTAAAACTATTCAAATCCATGCCATTCGAAACCTTAATTAAATAGTCTAGGTGATTTTCGAATTAATCCAATTACCAATAATTAATTACATCAATTTTTTTTATATAAGGCATAGTAGATTTCAATTCCATGGCATTCGGTTTACTTTACTTAGAACCTTACAAAATATTATGATTTATATGCCCCTAAACCATGTCAAGCTATCGACTATGAATAACAAAAAGAATCGGCACGACCACTAGCTCGACTTACATTTTTATACAACAAAATAATGAGGCTACATACTTAAATACAAAACACAATTCTAGCCTCCTAACCAAGCGTCACGGAGCATATAACTTCAAACACCATTTCAGACTTAAGTTACGTCCAAACACAACAAAACGAATCCTTAAACAGACTTCGAAGCCACCATCTAGGAGTCTAAAGATAAGACTAAGATCATACATATTTCCGAACTCGTAAACTTGATCCAATCGAATGCTAGCTTTAAGGTCCGAGCGATCCTGCTAAGGTTGGGAAGAAGAAAACAACGGAGCGATAAGTACAAATAGTACTTAGCGAGGTAATGCTAAATCTAATTCATTATTGAACTTTTAATGTGATCAAGCATTGAGTTTACTTAGCTAGGTTTATTAACAATCAATTTCACCCAACTAAGCTTATGTAAAATTCATACACATAGCATCATACATATCATAACAAGTTCATAGCACATGCTCGAATACATAACATAACATAGTAATTTATCACATGCTTGTATATAATTCATTCAATAACATAATTCAATTCAATTTCAGCATACTAAATCTCATGCTTAACAATTGAATTAACCAAAATTTCATGCTAATCCATACATAGCATTATTATCTTATCAAAACTAAATCATAATTTCATCATAAGCATATCATTCGAATGATCTCAATCATCATCCAAAAATCAGAACTTATCATTTCTTAATTCCATGTATTCGAATAGGGTCATTGCCCAAATTTCACATAATCGGACTTATAAGCATATCATATGCACCATATCATAATCTGAAGGACCAATGTCCACATAATTTATCATTTCATATCACATCATAACATACCAAGTCATTCAACCATTTATCCACTTCATAAGCTATACTTAATTTAGAAAATTCCCATTTAATTCATGTAGATTATATTGCATTATAATTCATTGCATTACATTTTATTTAATTTCATTGCCCTAGGTAGAGTAGATGTATCAGATATTCAAGCCATCAAAAGGGTAACATGTGACGTATAATAGTTGCACGAAGCAGCATCAAGAGTTGCACAAAGCAACGAACAAAGGATGTCCATAGCATCATGTGTCTCGAACAGCAATCAAGAACACATATCTTATAATCAAAGAGTACACAAAGTACTATCAAAGGTTTCCCAAGGCAACAAGCAAGAGTTGCACGAAGCAACAACAAACGGTGACCTCAAACTCTAGGCATGCCGTACTTATCTAAAACTTCTAATCGACCGAGGGCATGTTCTTATTAATTAATTTATTCGTTATTTCATTTAACATATACATTTTTCAGAATTCACTTTGCATGCTCATTCGATCATATCATCATACATGGCAGCAACTTCATACATACATAATCACATGCATTTTAAACATAGCATAAATATACCATAGGGCAGTCCACATACTCATTTTATCAAGTATCATCAAGAATCCAAATTCACACATGATCAACATACAAATAATCACATGGGCAGTCCATATTTGCACATATTCAAACATTATCAAAATCCAAATCGAACATATAATTCATGGCAATTAACATCACATAAAGCAGCTCACATATTTCACACAATCGAATATTAACCACAAGTCTTAAATCATGCATCCAATTTTCCTTTGATCTCCTTCCCTTACTAAACACATTACCGAATATCAATTAGTCCAATTTCATGCATAAAAATCATAAATTACAAAATAACAAGGTGGTTCGGACACTAGTCCCAACCCTAATACAAAATTACACTCACAAAATTAAACTCACTACTCCTTAAGCTTGATCTCGAATTGAGATGCCTTTGTTTCATCCCTTCGAGTGATCGATTCTAGCTTCCTCCAAAGTTTCTTCGTAATTCTGATCTGAATTCTCAACATAAAATGAATACACACTATATTTTTTGATCAGCAAAGCGATGTATATTTTATTGATGTGAATATACAACGCAAGTCAAACAAGCGCCTCATTAAAAACCTCCCTAAGCCTAATGGAGGAAAAGAGTACGACTTGTTGACTTTAAACAAAACAACAGACCCCCATTACAAATCATAACGAAGCCTGGAACAAAGAGACACGAGACACCCCCTCCTTTGCTAGCGCATCAGCTAGCCCATTCGCCTCCTGGTAAATATGAGAAAAGCACACGGAGCCTAACCTCAAACACACACGGTCAATCACACAAAAGGACTCCCACAAACGCCAAGGGCGACGTTCCACCTGCAGCACCCACCCAATAGCAACTCTGGAATCCGACTCGACGATTAGAGGACGATCTGCCCATTTAGACTCTACAAAATACTCCAGGGCAAAAGCAATCGCCCGAATCTCAGCCACATTTGAATCAAGAGTACCAAGAGGACCGGAAAACAAAGCAAGAATCTGACTCTGAGCATTACGCAAGACCCCACCAAAGCCCGCTGGTCCTGGCTCCCAACTCACTCCCAACCGCTCCGAATGCTTAGCAGTCCCTTCGCGATACAAACTCGGACAATCCCACCAGAGGGACTCAGAAACCGATAATCCCTCCTTAAGGGTCTTGACCCAATAGAACAAGCAGAGCTTAACCAAGAAGCCAATTTCCGCGGCTGATACAAACTTATCATTAAAAACCAAGTCGTTGCGCGCAAGCCACAACGACCACAATAAAGCAGCAGTACTCAACACCCACAACTTCCTCAAGGTGCCTTTAAAGGAACAGTGCATGTCCGGAGTAAGAAAATCCTCCAATGATTTCGGCAACGGCAACGCAATCGCCCACCACCCTCGAAACCAATCCCACAGTCCCTGGGCAACCGGGCACGAATAAAAGAGATGATCGATATCCTCCTCCCTCTCACGACACCACCTGCACGCACCTCGGTCGTCACCCAAATCTATCCCACGAGTCCGCAAAAAAGCAAACGTCGGCAATCAACGCAACCAAGCAAACCAAAGAAACGCTTGGACCTTAGGAGGAACCAACACCTTCCACGCAAAACAGTCCCCAAAATCACTCTCGCCCACTTTATCTATCATAAGCAGCCGAGTCAACCCCTTAACTGAAAAAGTCCCAAGGTTATCCGGTGTCCACACTAGCATATCGAGCTCGCCTTGTCGTAACTTTACCAGGCACACTAACGCTCTTAAATCCAGCAATTGCCGCGCCTCGAATGATCGCAGACTACGGCGAAACAAAGCTTCCCACGGAACGTGCTGGAAGCTCTCACCAACCGCAATATCCTGCACCATTGCTAGCCGATCTATCACAACTGAAAATAGACGAGGGAAAACATCTTTCAGTGGCTGTTCGATACACCAAGCATCAAACCAAAACAGCACTCGCTCCCCAGAACCAATCTTCCAAATGAAATTATCCTCGCCCATATGTTTTTGTATATCCTCTGAACTAACAGTTTGCACTATTTGTTTCCAAATCACAGACATCTGTCCCCTTACCGATGTATTAAACCGCCACCACTGTGCCGCTTCACCATATTTAGAGACAATAATGGCCCGCCATAAAGAGTTCACATCCCGAGCATATCGCCACGACCACTTCACCAAAAGAGCCTTATTTCGAACCTCTAAATCAGCCACACCCAAGCCTCCAAGATGGCGAGGCCGGCATACCAGACTCCAGCTCACTCTGCTCATTTTACGCTGAAGATTCACCCCACCCCATAGAAAAGCTCGCCTCAGCCTATCTATAGCAGCAATCACCCCTTTCGGCACTTTAAACAGACCCATATAATAAACTGGAAGAGAGGATAAGACTGAATTTACCAATGTAACTCGTGCCGCAAACGATAAAGACGTCTTCTTCCAACCTGCCAACTTACGTCGAACGGATGCAATTACTGGCTCCCATATAGCAATATTTCGCGGATTTACCCCCAGCGGCAACCCCAGGTAAACAAACGGTAACTCCCCCTGTCGACAACCCAGAACCTCGGCCATGGATGCAACCATATCCCCATCTATACCTATCGCATACAGTGAAGATTTAGAGAAGTTGATGCGCAAACCTGAGCAAACTTGGAAGCAACACAATAGCCTACGGATATTCAGCGCCGCTGCTACTGAAGCTTCGAAAAAAAGTACGGTGTCGTCAGCAAAATGGAGGTGTGTTAACGTTACCCCCGGAGCCACTTCCACCCCCCTAATCAGCCCCACTTCCTCCGCTTGTACTAGTAACCGATGCAACGCCTCAGCCACGATGACAAACAATAAAGGCGACAAAGGGCAGCCTTGTCGCAGCCCCCGCCTCATATCAAATTCCTTCGTTGCACTACCATTCAACAAGACGGATAATCGAACAGAACCAATGCATTCCATCACCCACCCCCTCCAAGTAGAACTAAATCCCATCAAACGCATAATTTGATCCAAAAAATCCCAACGGACACAATCGTAAGCCTTTGCAAAGTCTAGTTTCAGCACACATCCCCCAACTCGGCTGTTGCGCAAAGAGTGTATCGTCTCATTCGCTAGCAGAATTCCATCTACTATCTGACGTCCACGGATAAAAGCAGACTGATGGTCACTGATCAAACCACCTAACACCACCTGTAGACGCCTGGCTAAGATTTTAGCTAGAATCTTATAAATGGAATTCAGCAAGCTAATAGGTCTATAATCGTGTAAAGACACTGGTGATTCAACTTTTGGTAACAGCACAATAAAAGTGTTATTGACGCCCAACGGTAATTTTCCAGAACTGAAGAAATCGGCCAAAAATCTTTCCACATCAGAACTAACAACCTCCCAGCACCTCTTGTAAAATTCCATGCTATAACCATCCGGACCCGGAGACTTTGACCCCTCACACCCTCGCACCACATCCCATGCCTCGCTCATAGAAAACGGCGCAATCAGATTCGAGTTCTCATTAGCATTCACCACGTTAAAAGCCCCATCAAACTGCCAAATACAAGCCCTCGCTTCCGCAGCAAAATGCTTGGAGAAAAAACTCACCACATGTTTCCGTAATCTGTTCGGATCACTTACCCAAGAGCCATTGATATTTAAACCAACAATTGCATTCCGTATCGCTCGTAACTTTGCTGCCCTGTGAAAGAACGCAGTGTTTCTATCACCCAATTTAAGCCAAGTCGCTCGTGACTTCTGACGCCATAATGACTCTTTTCTACGGATCGCTCGCCATAAAGCTTGCATCCATGCTTTCTTGCGATCGTTAAGCTCACCACCCTCCCCCACGGCTTGTTCCTCCTCGCCATTATCTAAGCTATCAAGACAGCCTTGTAAATATGTAATTTCTTTCTCGACATCCCCAAAATCAGATTTATTCCATTTTCTAAGGAACAACTTCAGGTGTCTCAACTTTACCGAGATGTTTGAGTTACCTATTCCCATGCCCGTCAGCCTACACCACTCCTCCGCCATTCGTTTCACATTGCGTTTCTCTTCCAACCACACATTAATGAATCGGAAAGGCCTCGGACCCCAGTCAAGATCGTCACACAACAAGATAATAGGGGCATGGTCCGATATACCTCTCGACAAAGTTAACTGTTCAATTCTAGCAAAACCATCCAACCACCCAGTTGAAACAAGGAACCTATCGATACGGCTTTTCCGATTATCCCTTCCAAACCATGTATACTGCTTCCCTCTTAAAGGTAAATCAATTAAACATGCCAAATTCACAAATGAAGCGAAAGAGTTCATACCTCTATGTTGCGAGTGACAGCCAGCTCTCTCCGACGGGCACAACACCGAGTTAAAGTCACCCACGACGCACCATGGTCCCGCAAAACCGTTGATCACTGTCTCTAACCGTTGCCATAATCCTTCCTGTTCCGACACATCACAAGGGGCGTATACCGCCATAAGACAACAGACGATATCCTCATGCTTCCACCGCCCTTGAATCACCGCCCTTGAATCACCACAAAGTGTCTTTCAACATCTACCGACTCCATCACAAATCTGTCACCTTCCCATACTACTATTATACCACCCGAAGCACCCACGGATGGCGAAAACACAAACTCAAAACCATCACTGTACCACATTCCAGCGATTACCGACGAATTCAGTTCTTCTAACTTCGACTCCTGCAAAAAGACCATATCAAACCTTTGTCGTCTAACAACTTCTCCTACCCGTCTTCTCTTCAACAGCGACCCCAACCCCCTGACATTCCAACTCAGTAACCGCATTATTGTAAATTGCGAATGCCGTCTTGCAGCACTCGCGATAGATCCTGCAGAATTTCTTTCTCGCAGCCTAGCGATGTCACTCCCACCAAGTTTCCTATAGCCGCTGTTGCTGTTGCTTCACGGTGGAGAATTTCCTGTCGACGTTGGACATCCGAATCTGTTATCGATGCGTCGGCAATTTGATGAGAATCACGACCTCCACCCTTCCTCGGTCTTCCCCTCCCCTGCTTCAAATTTTTCACCACCCCTGAAAGCGCATTCACTGATTTTGTCTTTTTTAACATACTGTTAATCCAAATCGGGATGACCGCATCGTCTGTTTCGGTTTGTCTTTGTTCCTGTTCATCGCCTAAATGTTCTACCGGAATCGTAAAAACTCTCGTCGGCTCGTTCGTATGTGTTGTAATCGGTACAGGAATCAAACCCGTCAATGCCTGCTGTCCACACCCCGTCTCCCCCCGTTGTTCTGGATTACGCGATTGAATAAGCAAGTTGTCCCCGCGATTTAGCTCAGCTGCCGTAGATAGTAGAGTTTGATTATCTTTAGCAGTTTCTTTGATTTGAAATTCTATTACCGTAGGACTCTTTTGTGTAGTGCACAATCCTATTGCTGGTGTAACTCTCTCCAGCTCGGTTTCACCGCCGCCTTGTGACGGCTGACCCTGCATCGACGTCGACGGCTGGCCCCCATGTTCTTCAACCCTTGGACCCTCGACCATGCCGTAATCCCCACGATATGCATCATTCCATAATTGATTGATTTTCCATTCCTTCAGACCCTGACCTGCCACTGTTGCTGATTCCCGTTGACAACCCTCCCCCATACACGACTCCGGCACATACTCCGACGAGCTATATTCACTTGATTCATCGCTGTCGTTGTCGTCGATCGCGGTGCATTCACAATCGGTAGGAGGCCCAAATATTGTCACCTCCTTTACAAAAATATGGTACAACTTACCCTCGACTTCCAGCACCAAGCGAGAATCAATGTATTCCATCATGTCTGTTTCGATCAACAACCAACCCCGTTCGAACGATGTCGGCGATGTTGTGTTATCCGCAACTCGGACGAGCGAACCCCAATTCTTCGCGATATTGTCAAATGTCTCGTACGACCAAGCATGAATAGGGATACCACGGACTGAGATCCACGCTCGCCGTTTGTCCATTGTCATCCCCGGCTCCCAATCCGTTAACTTGGAGAAACAGTCATTGAACCTTGTCTTCGCCAGTACCTCGTCCTTTATTTTCGAGTCCTTGAACATCAGCAATATAGCCGGTCCAGCAATTCGCACTATGGACAAACCGTTTAAATTAGGGATGTTCATCCTCGATGCTAACTCCTTCAAGCTCCATTGGCGGCTGCACCATCCCACCATACAATGCTTTATAATAGCCATTTTCTCATCATCGACACACCCTTGAATCATCTTTGCCGAAACATGTAATCGCTTCGAATTCACACTGTTTGATTGTCCCTTGTCCTCCCCGCTTTTCTTGTGATCTAACGCACCCGACTCCCAATTTCTCTGAAACGATCCACGGTCGGCAAATCGAGCCATGCTTACCATCAATCGCGACCCATAAATCCATTTGTTGTTGAGGCGTTCAATCACTCGATCCGCGTCGATTTTACTGGCCATCCTGACAAAACCAAAACGCCCTCCGTCTCTTGCCCTTTTCCGAGGGATAAAAGCATCGAGTACCACACCATGTCTATCGAACACTTGCCAGAGCCCTTTCCAGTGTAGAGAATCCGATATCCGTCCCACAAATACAGTCCATTGCTGCCGGCGGCCAGCCTCCCTTGCGCTCATATCGCTTGAGCTGATTAACATCTCATTACAATAACCGAATACACACTATATTAGGAAGCAATTCAATCATAATTACTCCTCACTTTCAAGCATGAATTCATATTTTCAAATATGACTTTCTATTAAACTAGTTGGAGGACTAGTTAGTGTTTTGATCATATCTTTTTAATTACTAATCCAAAATTAACTTATCATATACCGTTGGAAAGGTATTAAACTCAATTTTATACTCATGTGAACCTCATATTTTTATAGTATTCGAATCAATACAGTTTATTGCTTAATTACTCCTCTTTAGATAAATCTAGGCAGCCTGTACTGTCCAACTTTAAAAATTCATATCTCTTAATTTACATACTGAAATTGAGTTCCGTTTTCTCTCAATGATTCTAGACATACCAAAGTTTATACAGTAAGAATTTCAATTCAAAATACCTTATATCCAATTTTTGGTGAATTTCTAAAGTTACTGCTTTTAAGTTGCATACCACTGGACAGCTTATTTAGTTTACACTTTAAACTTAAAATTCAACTAATCACATTCTTAAATATAAAAATTCCTTCATGGCATGACTTATACTATTCTTCCATGAAATTTTACAGTCCATATTAACTTTTAATTTCAACAATTAAGTACTCAACTTTACCGATTTTCCAGATCAGTTCCTAATCTCCATAAATTTCGAATATGTGTCTCCTTTTAGTTCTAATCGAATTTTCCTCTTTTTAATTCATTTTCCACCAACCAATAGTCATTTATAATAAAACCCTTATTTCTTCACAACTTTCTCCTATTGAGAATTTTCTAATTTTAATCTCTAAGTATACAAATTTTCCACTATCCAAGATTTCACATTTACTTTCAAAACAGCCCCCCTTATGGCTCTATTCATATTTTCTCAAGAAACTTTCAAAGATTTCATTAGTTCATCTTGTTATTTTCTTCAAGATTCTTATAGTTACATGTTCTTACAAGTTTTAGGTTTGCATGCATGGTGTTAAACAGGGGCGGAGCTAGAAATATATTTAAGGGGTGTCATTTTTTAAACGATATTTAAAAATGATTAATTATTTATAAAGGGGTGTCATTTTATTCATAAAAGGGGTGTCATTTGTTCATATTTTTAATTTTTTATATACAAATTATATAGAAAAAATAGGTTTCCCAAAAATTTTGGGGTGTCATGAGACACCCCAATTCAAAGGGTAGCTCCGCCCTTGGTGTTAAACTCAACCGAATAGTTACAAGGAGAAGGAAACTTACTTTTGATTTCCTTGACAACACTAGCTATCTCTTCCAATTCCTAGCTTAATTCTTCCACCATGCAAGCAAAATTCTCACCATTTTAGCTCTAAAATTTTCAGACTTTTGAGCTTCTCTTTCCCCCCATTTTTCTCTCTACTTCACGGCAAAGGAGAAGAAAATGATGAAGAGAGACAAGCTTCCATAATCTAAGTGATTTGATGGCCTTAGAAATTACCTTAGTGTCCTTTTGTCTATAACTTTTGACATTTCCGTCCATTTGTCGTTAACTTGACGGTTGCTCATAGCTTTATCATCCGTTTGCGAATACTTTTGGGCTAATTATTTAATCGTCCTTGTACTTTATTCAACTATTGAGATGTAGTCCTCTGTTATAACTAGTTTAGGGGGAAATGTCAAAAGTATACACGAACTTTAATCTGATATGTAATGTGATATTTTAATTTTAATTGTGTACAGTTGTATACATTATACTTTATTCAATTCAACTTTTACAAGTCAATCAACATTATTATCTATGTAGCATCATTATGCAGTACATATAAAAAGAGTTAATTACACACTACACGTCCTCAAACTATGAAACTCATTTTAAATTGAATTTTATTATTATTAGTGTCTTTCATTTTCCTTTTTATACATATTTGAGGTTGGAAGAGGTTAAACTTGGTTCATTTGAAACTAGGAGTCCAATACACTATCATTGATAATCCAACTTCTGGCTATGTTAGCTTATTATTGATGGTGCAAGTTGAGAGTTGGATGGATTTGCTTCTTGTAGGGGTGTGGCTCGGGATAGTAGGGGTAAGTGGCAATTCAGATTTATCAAATTTATTGATATTTGTTCGATTGTTGATGCGGAGGTGTAGGGAGCCTACGTTAGCCTTGTGTTTGCTTGGGATGCGAGTTTCTGACACATTATCCTTGAACTTGATAGCCTTGAGGCAATTCGGATTCTATGACAGGATTTTACAGGTTTGCATGTGTTCCATGAACACTTATCGGAGCTTTAGCGTTTAGGGGTGAGCGTTCGATCGAGTCGAGTAAATTTTTTTTGAGTTATTTGAGTTGACGCCTCATATTTTATAATTCAAACTTTATTTAAAAAATTTCGATTCGAGTCGAGTTCTCGAGTTCCTATACAAATTTAATTGTAATTATTTATCATGTTATAATACGGTTTGGTTCTAATTTAAACGACTTTCTCTAATCATATAAGATATGCATATATATTTTTTCATATTTTTTCTTATGTGACATATATTTCTTCATGTTTTTTTATACTGATATATATATATATATATCTTAGGAAAAATTGAGGGACTCGACTTGAACTTAAAAATCAATCTACTAATTATTAAAAATTTTGAGTTGTTCGAATTTTCATTTTACAACTCAAACATTATTTAAAAATTTTTCGAGTCGAGTTTATAAAATTTCAAGTCGAGTCGAATTTTTTCGCATCGAGTCGAAAATTTTATTTTTTTCGAGTTGAGTCGAGTTTTGCTCGCCCCTATTAACATCGTCAATAGATGATTCAGGTTATACATGTTATTCATTTTTAAGTTGGGCTAGGCTAGCCAATTTTAATAGTATAGAGTCTGTATTTTTTGATGAACCTCCAAGGTCTATTATTCATTTGTTGCACCTAGATTGTCCGGTTGTTGAGGAATAGGTGTTCTGGGGTTTTGGTTAGCTGTTAGGCTCTTTTGTTACGGTTTGTTGCTTTGTTTCGTTTATTATCATTTGTACTCTTTTTCTTCGTTAGCTTTAGAGAAATTTTTAATAAGATTTATAATAATTTTCCGGTGTATGGTTTTTTTTTATATAAAATCATACATTTTTTACCAAAAAATTGAATTAAAATAACATGCATAAAATAGAACTCATCCTTATTTATTGATTGTTTTATTTTTAAACAAGATTTATATTTTATACACTAGCGGTGGAAATAAAAAAGTTTTTCAGTGTTATGTCTAGAATTTAAGGATTACAAGTTAAAATTTAAAATCCCTAACCATATTAACTTAAATCTAAACCCAATCTCTAAACTCTAAATCAGACCCCTTAAACTCTAAAACTAAAACGCATATAGAAGCTTTTTGTTTCCACTACCAATGAATCAAATAATTATCCCTTTAAATATCAGGCGGTTTGTTGGGTTCTAGTGGAAGCTGGAATATGAAATTGTGACAATCTCCAAGTTATTGTGAATGGTGTTGAAAAGATCATTGATTGGGAGAATACATCTCCGAAACAAGTTGGAATCCTGTTGAAGCCGGATCATGTGGTTGGTACAGATTCACATAACAATGATAAATGGATTAGGAATTTCCGGTTGGGGAGTTGAAACAGAGGCAGAGCAATGTTAGACAGGAATTGGCCAAATTTTCAGAAGCTGAGATATGCTAGAAGCACACCTAAATAGGCCAAATTTGTCAAAATAGACCGAATTTTTAACCGGAATGATACTTAAAGTATGGATGGATGAGATATTGACTAATATGATTTGTAGGCATAATAATTCTCAGTTTACTTTGAACAAAAAAATAATAATAATTCTCAGTTTACAACCCCCTTTCATCAGCAGGCTTTCCAATTCAAAAGCACCTCAAGTATTTTGCAGCAGGTAGCTTTTTAAGTCGACGTCCTCTTCATTTGCCAAAAAGGCTTGATTGCTAGCCATGAGAACACATCATTATATATCCGATACGATTCGTATTCGAACTTAAATTTGATTTTATGGATGCCATTTTACTGCAAGTAGCAACGTGTATTGTTTTGGGTTCTTCCTCAGATGTGTTAAGCAGCTTGCGAGCATTGCACAAGCATAGAAAAAAATAATATCAGAGCCAGGTTTCGATCCTGGGACCTGTGGGTTATGGGCCCACCACGCTTCCGCTGCGCCACTCTGATTTGTTGTTATAAAATTGATCAACAATTAATTATCTTTCTAACCAGTCAGATTTCTCCAACTTTTATTTTCTTCTCTTTTCTTTTCCCATTTTTCTCTGCAAACAAAGCGAGTTGCCAACTCAGTGTCTCAATCCAACCGTAACAAGTCTTCAACATATTCAAAACGTTCTACGACATGCCTCCCAGTTCCCAATCATCAATGTAAATCCTAAAACCGTAAAGTGTAGTTTTTTTTTTTTCTTATTTGGGATTTGCATTCAAATTTGAAAATTTAAAAATTTAAATTTGCAGTCGCCCTTTGAAATGTTGACTGGGATGTCGCCATTACGATGGTCGATGGTGTTGACCTCGCTTATGTGATAAATTTAGCGAGCTAAATTGTTTGAGTTGTTGAGAAAAGTTTAAAATATGCTTTGAAACCTCAGTTAATTATATGAAAACATAATCGGTTATTAAAATTTCAAGTTATTAGAAGTTTTATTTTACGATTCAAATCTTATTAAAATATGTTTCGAAGTTTCATTTCACTACTCAAATCTAAACACTTGGGACTTTCATTAGAAGTATCATACATTCCCTGCACCTATAAAATACAATGAAAAATAATATTAGGGGATCAACAATTAATTAGTCTAGCGAAGGAAGCGTTAGATCCCTTAAGTAAGGTTAGATGTTTGAATTATGGTGTTGTGAATAGAAAAAGTAGAGTTGGAAAAATCGTTCTCATAACGAACTTTTACAGAATTCGATTGGGATTAGTCGACCAATAAATAAAATATCGATGATTATACTAAAAAAACAAAGGGAGAAGTAATTATACTAAACATAAAAAGGTCTATAAGCTAAAATGGCTACATGAACTCGTTTAATTCGAACAAAAAGTTGACTAACTCAAAATCAACCCGACCTGACAAATATAAATATGTATAAATCTTCTCTTTCAAAACAAAATGCATAAATCTTATTAAAAATAATATGAGTAATCTTGAATTAGTATGGATTGATATGAATAAAAATTAGTAAAGAGATATTCTAATGGGAATCAAACTCAAACAAACATACGTGTTTTGTAAACAAATTGTTGAGTCAAAATTAGAGGTTAGAACCATTTTTGAAGGTTTGACCAGTCAAATTCGTTAATTTAGATGTTTGGTAAATAGCAGATTATAATAACAAATTGAGGTGAAATCTCTCAATTTGAAAAAAAACTCCCAAAAGGAATTTTTTTTAGTTAGAGGTTTAAATAAAGGGTTTTATTTTGATGCACAAGTTGTGTAAATTTTTTTTACACAACCCTTTTATAAAATTTAAAATTTAAATCACAAACCCTAGCAACCTAAAACCTAAACCCTAAGCCCTAAACCCTAAACTCTAAATTCTAACCATAAACCTTAAATTATATACCCTACATACTAAACCCCTAAACCCTAACCTAAAATCTTAAACCCTAAACCCTAAAATTAAAGGGCTTGTGTAAACTTTAGTTTACACAAGCTTGTGCATCAAAGTATTTTCCTTAAATAAAAGAATTGTAAATTCTCTTTTGTCCGACAATTACAAAATTTCTCTAAATAACATAAATTAGAATAACTAATAAAATTAAAATTACAATTTCATAAATAAAAAATTAATATATACACCTAAATTTAATAATTAATTAAATTATATTCAAAAAATATTGGATATAATCATGTCCATTTTGTTTGTTCAAATCGGTTAATATTTGCTTGTTCAAATCAACTTAGATATACTTGTTCAAATCAGCTAATGCTATCAACTATTCGTTAATGTTATATGATATTCACTATCAGCTATCCGCTAATTACTAAACAAAACTATACTATTTAGGATTATTATCTCATACACAGGTGGGTGAAATATTGTTGTTTCCACAAGCGCACCAATTTTATGGTTTAGGGTTTTAGTTTAGGATTTAGAGTTTAGAGGTTTTAATGTAGGGATTTAGAATTTTATGGTTCATGGTTAGAATTTAATAGTTAGAGTTAGAATTTAGGGTTTTGGGGTCAAGATTTAGATTTTAGGGTAATATGGTTAGAGATTTAGGTTTTAACCTATAAATCATAAATTTTAGCCTTAAACGCAAAATCCTATCAACATCCTCTAAATTCAAAACCACTACACTTAAAACCCTAAACCCTAAAACTAAATCAATTAAGGTTGGTGGTTAAATTTTTAGGGTTTTAAGGTTAGAATTTTAGGTTTTAGATTTAGGCTTGAAAATAGGCATGCTTGTGTAAACTTTTTTTTACACTGACAATGTATCAAATATTAATATATTAAGGATTAGGATTATTATTGTTGGGTTTTTCGACGCTCGATTCGATCAACCGATTATGCTCGCCAAGTGGTGGAGAGGTGAATTTTTGGGTGGAAGGGTTTAGGAAGCTAAAAGAATAAAGACACGATGATTTATAGTGGTTCAACCTTCTAACCAAGGTCTACATCCACTACCTTAGCTTCCTACTAAGGATTTCACAATCAATCCACTAATTGATTCGTCCCCTTTTCTAGGATCAGGAGGAAACCCTTTACAACGATCAAGCTTCTACCCAAAGCCTTGATCAAAACCCTCGAAGCTTTCTACCCAAAGCTTGAAGGAACCCCTCTCTTACAAAGAGATAAACAAAGAAGCAAACTTGAACCCTCTAATAGGTATTTTGTTTGCACAATGAAGCACTCACCCAAAACCTAAGACACTTGAGCAAATTTAACAATGTAAGCTCACAAGTGTTGTCTAAGCAAGAAATAAACGATTTAAGCTCTAGACAAGTTTTTCACTCATAATGTTGTAACAATTGAAGCTCTTGTCAATCTTGATGCTTGGAGGTCTTATTTATACTCCAAATTGAGTATGTAGCCGTTTATGGCCGTTGGGATCAAAATATAGCCGTTTGAAGACTTTAATTTCCTCCAAAATGCAATTCAGCTGCTACCCGTTTCGGAACGCTTCAAGCCCGTTTCGGAACGCCTTCTTTATAGAGATAGCCGTTGCAGCCTGTCGGGGTACCCGTTTCGGAACACCCTATAGCCGTTTCGGAACGCGTATCGGAACGCCTTAATCCTGTTTCGAAACGCCTGCATTTTGAATATTATTTGGGAAAGAGCCGTTGGGGTTTATAGCCGTTAGGGTCGTTGCCACGTAGGCGTATCGAAACGGCCTATACCGTTTCGGAACGCTTGGCCCGTTTCGATACGTGTATCGAAACGTTTTGCCACTGGAATCCCCCTGTTTCGAAACACCCTATGGTGTTTCGAAACGCCCTATGGTTTTTGAGAAATTTGGCCTTTGAAACACATTAAAAACCATTTAAAAACTTCCTAAACATAATTTCAAGATGTTTGGACTTTAGAAATGTTTTTAAATTCTTTTTAAATTAGTCCAAAATATTTTTCAAATATTATATCAAAATATTAGTTCTACAATCTCCCCCTTTTTGATATAATAAAACCAACTTGAAAAATTGTTTGGGATTCTCCCCCTTTAACTTTAAAATTGTGAATAAGAGATTAAGATATGAAATAAAATAAAGCTCCCCCTTATTCGTTTGAAAATTCAATTTTTCAAACCATTTCTCCCCCTTTTTGTTATATCAAAAAGAATTTAAAATGACATTTATGTTCAAGATAACATAGGAGGTAAAAAAAAATTTTGACACTTAAAATTTTTGGTTAAAAAAAAATTGGCTCCCCCTTACTCAAAGCATCATTGAAATGTTAGTTCAACATTTATGAATATCTAGTTGACATAAAATAAAATAAATCAATAAACACTAAAACAACTAGATTTTACCACACTTGAACTCAAGGGAGGATGTGAAGCCTTCCTTCTTCAAGTGTTCTTCCTTGTGTGCATGGAGCTCCCCCTCAATTTTTGACTTGTTGATCATTCTCCATCACACCTAGCAAAAGACAATCAAGTAATTTTTGGTATCCAAATTGCTTTGGATCCATAGACGTTAGTAGCACAAAATTTAGTCCCCTTAGGAATCCATTTTTCAATTTCATCCTTTTTAGTTGAAGTGGTTAGTCCTTTTGGGACCCAAACACTTCTAAAACATTTTCCATTAAAAAATCTAGGGGCACTAGATTGTCTTACATAAAAATTTGATTTTCCAAAATTATTTTTCTTTTCAAGCTCTTTGGAAATCAAATCTTTTTCCTTTTTGAGATCATCGACTTCTTTTTGATGATCTCTTTCTATCGTTTGAAGCAAGTTTTGTAAATCTAAAACTTTAAGCTCAAAATCTTTGATTTTTGCTTCAAACTCTAAATTGGTTTTAGAAAGCAAATCATTTTCGGTTTTCAACTTTGAAATCAATTTTTTATTTTTCGAAAATGAAGCCTTGAATTCAAAAACCAATTCATCGTAGGCTTCTTGTAACTCATCAAATGTATAAGAATTTGAAATAGATGAGTTAGAAGTTACCTCCCCCTCACTGAGGGCCATCATGCATAGGTGGGCTACTTCATTATCGGTGGAGTCTTCATCACTCCAAGTGGCCACGTATGCTTGTTTAGAAGATGATCCCTTCTTTTTGGATTTGTGGGAATCCTTCATCTTCTTCCTCGATTCATGCTTGGATTTTTCCATTTTGTTCTTCATGAACCGGGTGAATTTGTTGAAGAGATAGGACATCTCTTCATCTTCACTATCCTCCTCACTTGAATCTTCATGATGACATGTGGAGGATTTGAGAGCCATGGCATTTACATTGATGCCAATACTCTTGAGTTTCTTCTCTCCCATAGCTCTAATTTCTTCCCTCCTTTTCTCATCTTCTTTGTTCTTCTTCATGATTTGATGAGTAAGAAGTGACCCCATGAGTTCATCAAGCTTCAAAGTCTTCAAATTTTTGGCTTCGATGATGGCGGTCCTTTTTGAGTCCCAAGACTCGGGAAGTGAGTAGATGAGCTTTCGAACAAGCTTCTCCTCCGGGATGGCTTCTCCATAGCCTTTAAGACCATTGGTGATGGTGGAGAATCTATCAAACATCTTCTCGATGTTTTCTTCCGGATCCATTTTGAAGTTCTCATACTCTAAGGTTAGGAGTCCAATCTTGGTCTCCTTGACTTCATTAGTCCCCTCGTATGTGACTTCAAGCTTGTCCCATACCTCCTTGGCACTTTCACAAGAAGACATTTTCTCATAGATGGTTGGGCCAAATGCACAAAAAAGCATGTGCAAGGCTCTACAATTTAGCTCCATCTTCTTGCGATCGTTGGCACTCCATTCCGCTTTGCTTCCTTGAGGCACGAACGGACCGTCTTCAACTACGTCCCATAGCTTGTAATCTATTGCCTTCAAGAAGAATTTCATCTTTGTCTTCCAATGGGCATAGTGATCTCCGTCGAAGAAGGGCGGTATGTTGATGGATTGCGCCATTTGAGCCGGTTGGTGAAATGATGATCGAGCTTGCCGGATCTTCTCAATAGGATGTGAATCCCCTTCGATTGAGCCAAGCTCTGATACCAATTGTTGGGTTTTTCGACGCTCGATTCGATCAACCGATTATGCTCGCCAAGTGGTGGAGAGGTGAATTTTTGGGTGGAAGGGTTTAGGAAGCTAAAAGAATAAAGACACGATGATTTATAGTGGTTCAACCTTCTAACCAAGGTCTACATCCACTACCTTAGCTTCCTACTAAGGATTTCACAATCAATCCACTAATTGATTCGTCCCCTTTTCTAGGATCAGGAGGAAACCCTTTACAACGATCAAGCTTCTACCCAAAGCCTTGATCAAAACCCTCGAAGCTTTCTACCCAAAGCTTGAAGGAACCCCTCTCTTACAAAGAGATAAACAAAGAAGCAAACTTGAACCCTCTAATAGGTATTTTGTTTGCACAATGAAGCACTCACCCAAAACCTAAGACACTTGAGCAAATTTAACAATGTAAGCTCACAAGTGTTGTCTAAGCAAGAAATAAACGATTTAAGCTCTAGACAAGTTTTTCACTCATAATGTTGTAACAATTGAAGCTCTTGTCAATCTTGATGCTTGGAGGTCTTATTTATACTCCAAATTGAGTATGTAGCCGTTTATGGCCGTTGGGATCAAAATATAGCCGTTTGAAGACTTTAATTTCCTCCAAAATGCAATTCAGCTGCTACCCGTTTCGGAACGCTTCAAGCCCGTTTCGGAACGCCTTCTTTATAGAGATAGCCGTTGCAGCCTGTCGGGGTACCCGTTTCGGAACACCCTATAGCCGTTTCGGAACGCGTATCGGAACGCCTTAATCCTGTTTCGAAACGCCTGCATTTTGAATATTATTTGGGAAAGAGCCGTTGGGGTTTATAGCCGTTAGGGTCGTTGCCACGTAGGCGTATCGAAACGGCCTATACCGTTTCGGAACGCTTGGCCCGTTTCGATACGTGTATCGAAACGTTTTGCCACTGGAATCCCCCTGTTTCGAAACGCCCTATGGTGTTTCGAAACGCCCTATGGTTTTTGAGAAATTTGGCCTTTGAAACACATTAAAAACCATTTAAAAACTTCCTAAACATAATTTCAAGATGTTTGGACTTTAGAAATGTTTTTAAATTCTTTTTAAATTAGTCCAAAATATTTTTCAAATATTATATCAAAATATTAGTTCTACAATTATCCTATACACTAGCGGTATAAACTAAAAGTTTCCTCAAATGCCTTAGTTTTAGGGTTTAGGGGCTTGGCTTAGGTGTATGATTTAGGGGTTTAGGTGTATGAGTTTTGAATTTAGGGATAATGGTTGAAATTTATAGTTTAGGGTTATAATTTAAGGTTTAGAGATTAGGGTTTAGTTTTTAGGATAATATGGTGAGGATTTAGATTTTAATCTACAAACCCTAAATTATAACCCTAAACTATAAATTTCAACCATTATCCTTAAATTCAAAACTCATACACCTAGACCCTTAAACCATACACCCTAAACTAAGTCCATAAACCCTAAAACTAAAACGCTTGTGGAAATTTTTAGTTTCCACCGCAGTGCATCAAATAATTACCCTAAGTATTATTATCTTATACACTGACGGTGGAAAACAAAGTTTCCACAAGCGGGGTTATTTAGGGGTTTATGGTTTTAGTTTATGGTTTAGAGGTTATGGGTTTAAGTTGTAGGGTTTAGAATTTATGGATCATGTATTAGGGTTGGTGGTTAATTTTTTAGGGTTTTAAGGTTAGACTTTTAGATTTTAGATTTAGGCTTGAAAATAGGCATGCTTGTGTAAACTTTTTTTACACTGGTAGTGTATCAAATATTAATCCATTAAGGATTATTATCCTATACAATGGCGGTGGAAAACAAATTTTCCACAAGTAGGGGTATTTAGGGGTTTAGGGTTTTAGTTTAGGGGTTTAGGGATGACCATTTAACCCATACCCAATGGGTTCTGACCCGATCCTATACGGTCAAGTTTTTTAAAGAAAATTTTGGGTTTATGTCTGATTTTTTGAGAATGAGGTCGGGATGGGTTTGGGTTTAAGGTAAAAAATACCCTACCCTACCCGAACAGAGATAATAGTTTAATTTTATTATAAATATTTAGGTATAATTGCTACAATACCCCTATCTTTATATATATTTCAATTATCTCCCTATTTTGTCTAATAAAAGTGGAATAATTATTATAATGCTCCCTCTCTATTTGTATTTTTACAATTAGCTCCTTATTTTATCTAATATTAATGAAAATTAGTAATTTTTTATTTATATCGGGTCGGGTTCAGATTTTTACTCTAGAATTTGAGTTCGGGTTCGGGTGGAACATCATAAAATATCGGGTCGGGTCGGGTTTGGATGGAGGTGTTAAATTTTCGGGTAGGGTGCGGATTGACCAAAAACCCGACCCATGGTCATCCCTATTTAGGTTGTAAGGTTTATAATTTAAGATTCATGGTTAAAATTTAGGGATCAAGGAATAGGGTTGATGGTTAAATTTTTAGGGTATTAAGGTTAGAATTTTAAATTTAGGCTTAAAAATGGGCATGCTTGTGTAAACTTATTTTACACTGACAATGTATCAAATATTAATCCATTAAGGATTATTATCCTATACACTAGCGGCGGTAGAAAACAAGGTTTCTACAAGCAGGTTATTTAGGGGTTTAGGGTTTTTGTTTAGGGTTTGTGGCTAGAGGTTTAGGTTTTAGGGTTTAGAATTTAGGATTTAGGATTTATGGTTAGAATTTAGGGATCAGGTTAAATTTTTAGGGTTTTAAGGTTAGAATTTTAGAGTTTAGATTTAGGCTTAAAAATAGACATGTTTGTGTAAACTTTTTTTACACGTGTATCAAAAATTCATCCATTAAGGATTATTATCCTATACATTGGCTGGAAAACAAAGTTTCCACAAGCGGAGTTATTTAGGGATTTAGGGTTTTAGTTTAGGGTTTAGGTTGTAAGGTTTAGAATTTAAGATTTATGGTTAGAATTTAGAGATTAAGGATTAGGGTTGGTGGTTAAATTTTTAGGTTAAGTTTAGAATTTTGAATTTTAAATTTAGATTTGAAAATAGGCATGCTTGTGTAAAACTTTTTTACACTGGTAGTGCATTAAATATTAATCCTAATATTAATAGGCATGCTTGTTAAAGGGGGAGCTTTATTATATCAATTTTTTTACACTGGTAGTGCATTAAATATTAATCCTAACATTTTTCAATTATTATATCAAAACATTAGTTCTATAATAAAAATGGTTTGAAAAATTGAATTTTCAAATGAATAAGGGGGAGCTTTATTTGATTTCATATCTTTAATCTCTTATTCACATTTTTAAAGTTAAAGGGGGAGAATCCCAAACAATTTTTCAAGTTGGTTTTATTATATCAAAAATGGGGAGATTGTAGAACTAATGTTTTGATATAATAATTGAAAAATGTTTTGGACTAATTTAAAAAGAATTCAAAACTATTTCCAAAGTCCAAATAACTTGAAACTATGTTTAGGGATGTTTTCAAAAGGGTTTTACATGTTTTCAAAAGCCAAACTACACAAAACAATCCAGGTGTTTCGAAACACCCTTAGATGTTTCGATACGGGATATTCCAGTAGCAAAAACGTTTCGATACGGGTATCGAAACGGACCTTTCCTGGATGAGAATTTTGCTCAGCGTTTCGATACGGGCTATGCCGTTTCGATACGCCTACGTGGCATCGACCACAACGGTCATAAACCCCAACGGCTATTTCCCAACTAACATTTAAATGCAGATCGTTTTGATACGGAGACAGGCGTTTCGATACGGGTGCTGCATCAGACTGCAACGACTCTTTCTACTTCAAGGATGTTTCGAAACGGTCACGAGTGTTTCAAAACGGTGAGCTGTAGAACTACAATTATGGTGGGAAATTAAGTCCTCAACGGCTCCAATTCAACCCCAACGGCTAGTAACGGCTATAAACTCATCAAGGAGTATAAAAGGGACCTCCAAGCATCAAGATATGGTTAATGCTTCAATTGTCAATCAACAAATGATCAAAAATTGTCTTTGTACTTAAATTGTCATTTTTTGTATAGACAAACACTAGTGAGCCAAAATTGTCAAACTTTCTCAAGTGTTTTAGGTTTTGAGTGAGTGCAAAATTGTGCAAACAAATACCTATTACAGGGATTTAAGTTTGCTTATCATTTCTCTTTGTAAAGAGGGTTTGATCAAGGCTTTGGGTAGAAAGCTTGATCGGTGTATAAGGGTTTCCTCCTAAGCCTAGAAAAGGGGACGAATCAATAGTGGATTGATTGGAAATCCTTAGTGGGAAGCTAAGGTAGTGGATGTAGACCTTGGTTAGAAGGTTGAACCACTCTAAATCTTTGTGTCACCATTCTTTCTAGCTTCCACAACCCTTACACTCAAAATTCCACTTCTCCACCACTTGGTGAGCAAGAACGGTTGAACGAATCGAGCACCTCACAACCCAACAAAATATTAATCCATTAAAGATTATTATCCTATACACTGGCGGTGGAAAACAAATTTTCCACAAGTAGGGATATTTAGGGGTTTAGGGTTTTAGTTTATGGTTTAGAGATTAAGGGTTTAGGGATGGCCATTTGACCCATACCCAATGGGTTCCGACCCGATCCTATAGGGTCGAGTTTTTTAAAGAAAATTTCGGGTTCGAGACTGATTTTTTGAGGATGAGGTCGGGTCGGTTTTGGGTTTAAGGTAAAAAATACCCGACCCGAGATAATAGTTTAATTTTATTATAAATATTTTAAGTATAATTGCTACAATGCCCCTCTCTTTATATATATTTCAATTACCTACCTATTTTGTCTAATAAAAGTGGAATAATTATTATAATGCTCACTCTCTATTTGTATTTTTACAATTAGCTCCTTATTTTATCAAATAATAATAAAAATTAGTAATTTTTTATTTATGTTGGGTCAGGTTCAGATTTTTACTCTAGAATTCAGGTTCGAGTTCGGGTGGAACATCATAAAATATCGGGTCGGGTCGGGTTTGGATGGAGGTGTTAAATTTTCGGACTGGGTGTGGATTGACCAAAAACCCGACCCATGGCCATCCCTATTTAGGTTGTAGGGTTTATAATTTAGGATTTATAGTTAGAACTTAGGGATCAAATAATAGGGTTGGTGGTTAAATTTTTAGGGTTTTAAGGCTAGAATTTTAGATTTAGGCTTAAAAATAGGCATGCTTGTGTAATTTTTTTTACACTGACAGTGTATCAAATATTAATCCATTAAGGATTATTATCCTATACACTGGCTGTGGAAAACAAAGTTTCCACAAGCGGGTTATTTAGGGGTTTAGGGTTTTAGTTTAGGGTTAGGGGTTAGGGGTTTAGGTTGTAGGGTTTAGAATTTAGGATTTATGGTTAGAATTTAGGGATTAAGGATTAGGGTTGGTGGTTTAATTTTTAAGGTTTTAAGGTTAGAATTTTAGATTTTAGATTTAGGCTTGAAAATAGACGTGCTTATGTAAACTTTTTTTACACGTGTATCAAATATTAATGCATTAAGGATTATTATCCTATATATTGACGGTGGAAAACAAAGTTTCCACAGGCGGAGTTATTTAGGGATTTAAAGTTTTAGTTTAGTGTTTAGATGTTAAGGGTTTAGGTAGGTTTATAATTTAGGATTTATGGTTAGAATTTAGGGATCAAAGATTAGAATTGGTGGTTAAATTTTTAGGTTAAAGTTAAAATTTTAGATTTTAAATTTAGGCTTGAAAATAGACATGCGTGTGTAAATTTTTTTTTACACTAACAGTGTGTTAAATTTTAGGGTAAACTACATAAATGACCACCATACTATTGCAAAAGTCGCGATTTGACCACCTTACTTTTTTTCGAAGCAATTAAACCATCATACTATTAAATTGGGTGCAATTTGACCACCAGCCGTTAGAGGTTAAACAGCGGGGTGACGTGGCAGTTAAAAAAATGAGGGTATAATTACACATTTGGTCCTTATTATTTACACAATCTTTCAATTTACTCTTAATTTTAATTTAATAAAATAAATTAATTAATTAATTAGGTGATGACACGTGTCACTACCTTATTGGAGGGATTTAATTATTTATATTTGATTAAATAAATCTATTTTCATCCTCCAATCAGGTGGTGACACGTGTCACCACCGATTAAAGGAAGAAATTGGCAAAAATCTCATATGCGGTTAAGGGGGATCGAACTCGTGACACCCAGCAACATGGAGTTGCTGGTTTACCACCGCGCCAAATGCTGTATTTTGATGTAATTCCTGACAAAATATACAAATACAATTACTCAATGACCTTCTCTTTCCTTGCAGGTTGTTGTGGAAAGAGAAGCTGATGCCAAACTACATTAAAATTTAAGGACACGATTAATTATATGACTAGATCAAAAAGCATACGTGAACCGCCCGCACTCTTTGGAGCCGAGCACATGGATCCAATGCTAGACAAGCTACCTTCCTCTCAAAAAGGAATCAATCATCAAGCTACATCCAACCGTCACTAGCAGACCATAAAAAACATGCTAAAATACATTACAAAGCTAGTCAAATCTAACTCAAAAGGACTTCAAACAAAATCGGTCTTAATGCATCACACTTCTAAACGATCACTGAGATTTTGGGTTTCATTTTCAGGCTAGAACAGCACGAAACAAGGAATATTAGTCGGATACCCTCTGCCTTCTAAAAGATCAAGTAAATTACTTTGAAATCCATGTCCACAAGTGAAATACATGCATGCTCAGAGCTCACAGCATATAATAAACCCAGCAAAATTGACTCATAAAATGGTCTCACAGCCATAGGTAACTCCATTCCTGCCAAACATTAAAAGGGATACACCATATACCAAGCAACAAAACATAAATAATAAAAGCCTTGTATTCATCTACCAAATTAGAGAAGTAACATAAGCATTCAAATAGACAATTGAAAAACAAGAAGCAGCAATTGCTAGAAGTTGTCCAATTACACAAATCTGGGGAAATTGAGTTTACCTCACTGCCACAGAAACCTTTGATTAGCCTCTGAAAGTAAGCAATGATACTTTAACGATTTTCCTCAGAAAACAAAGCAGGTTGAATGATACAAAGAATCTTCTGGGTTCTTTGCTCAGCCAAAAGCCAGAGTTCATCATCAATTGACAATGGATGTGGATTGTTAGACGAAGAGGAAGAAGACAAAGATAGAGATGAAGAAGAAGGAGATGATTGGTGAGGAATAGGTGATGAAGATGAAGTGGAAGACAAAGAGAAAGAGGAAGAAGGTGACAGACACATTTGAAAATCCACCATTGGAGCTAACATCTGCAAATCCTTGCAATCAGAGACAAGACTCAAAAGGAAAAACAAGAAACTGATGGCATGGAAAGAGAAGGTCATTAAGTAATTGTATTTTTATATTTCGTCAGGAATTACATCAAAATACAACATTTGGCGCGGTGGTAAACCAGCTCTCCTTGTTGCTGGGTGTCACAAGTTTGATCCCCTTTAACCGAATATGAGTATTTTGCCAATTTCTTCCTTTAATCGGTGGTGACACGTGTCACCACCTGATTGGAGGATGAAAATAGATTTATTTAATCAAATATAAATAATTAAATCCTTCCAATAAGGTAGTGACACGTGTCATCACCTATTTTATTAAATTAAAATTAGGAGTAAATTGAAAGATTGTGTAAATAATAAGGACCAAATGTGTAATTATACCCTCGTTTTTTTAACTGCCACGTCACCCTGCCGTTAACCTCTAACGGCTGGTGGTCAAATTGCACCCAATTTAATAGTATGATGGTTTAATTGCTTCGAAAAAAAGTAAGGTGGTCAAATCGTGACTTTTGTAAGAGTATGATGGTCATTTATGTAGTTTACCCTAAATTTTAATCCTAATATTAATTTATAAAAGAAAACTTAATTCGAAATCTATCCAATCCAATCAACAATTCTTTAAGCGAGTGATTGACGCCAAAGTAAACGGATTCGAACGCAATCTCAGAAGCGAAGCACAAAGCCACATACTTTAGGTGTCGGTCGGTCGGTAAAGATTTTAAACATTTTGAAACCCTGATTTTCTCTCACTTTCCATTGGTTTTTCAGTTCCGCTATCACCGCCACGTGGCTTCTATATTTTCTCACATAAAAATTGAATATAATACTACTAAAAATTAAACAAACTAAAACACTCTACTAAAAGCAGTAGCAGTGATGGATGTGTAGAGAAAAACCCAGCCACTCTGGAAGAGGAAAACAAAATGCTTTGTAGCCGTGAGATTTTCAAGTTTTTAGTGAGGAAAGATGTGAGGAAGATTCTGAAGCGGAAGGACAGCGACGCCGGCGAACGAGGTTTCCCCCTCACCTTCTTGTTGCGTTTGATTTGCATTTCAATGTTAAGTGGATGTTTGAACTTTCTTTTTGAAGCTATTGTGTTTTTTTAAAGATCATGTTATTAGAAATTGGCTCATATTTTAATGGCTGTTAGCAAAAAGATATGCCACTTGCAAAAAAAATTGGGAGGGAATCGTTGTTAGGTTATACTATAGATTGCTTGACTCAATAATTACGTGTTTTTTTTGAATAATTTAGACGGGATTTTTTTCAAAGTTGTAGGAATTGTTCTTTATATCCTTAGAAGAAAGAAGATCGGAGCTAAATGCCAGGGAATAGTCATTGCCTAAGACATCAAACAATTACTAAATTGTTCGAGAATTTTCATCGAGAAAACAGGGGATTTTTTTTCTATACTAATTTTAATTACATTGTAGCATTCGTTCAATTGTCAAGAGTTTCTTTATACACAAGAGTCCTCGTAAATCGATGCACATTTAGCAGTATTGGCTTCTTAGGTCTACTTGAAATGCTTCTCATCATGATGGGTTTATTCTAATAGACAGTTATTCTGAAACATTTTTCTTGGTTAAGAATGCATTTTCTTAAACAAGCCTTTTTTGGTTCTGTTTAATTGTTGATAATTTCTAGTGAACTTTAGCCTGTACTACTTCAAATTACATTTCTACAGACATCTATTTACTTTGTCTGAAACTATTGGAATCGTTTAGTAATCCTTTTGTGCTACACTTTATCCCTTAACATCTACTAGATGTTTTTAACTATCCTTTGTGCATAATAGGGGCTGTCAATGATCTGCACAGAGCACGAAACTCAATTTTGCTGATTGTGTTATTTCATCCGTGGATTGAAATGTTTTAACTATTAACATGTATATGAACTGACCGAAAAGTATTATTCTCTATGCTGTGTTTCTCATTTTTTTGCCTCCTTTTGGTTCCTTTCCTTACAAATTCAGGGAAAGCCCTGGAGGACCTGCGAGCTTCACTCTTTAACAAACTATACCCAGTCGATAGTGCAAAGCGTCAACGAATTTGTGGCCCTGTTGCTGCTCTTACATTCAACTTTATAGTTGCTGTTGGCATTATTTTCATAAACAAATGGGTTTGTATGCCAAATTTTCTCACATATAAAACAACTATTTGTCAAGATCTTGGTTTTAGATTTGACAGAATTATCCCATATAATTGATATGCTCGTTTTGTGTTTTCAGGTACTAAAAAATGTAGGATTCCAGTTTCCAGTATTTCTGACTTTTATTCACTATGCTGTCAGTTGGGTGTTGATGGCCATCTTGAATTCGTTTTCCCTCCTCCCAGCATCTCCACCCACAAAATCAACCAATTTGTCTTTGTTTACGCTTGGTATTGTTATGTCTTTATCTACTGGTCTTGCAAATGTCAGCTTGAAATACAACAGGTTAGATATTTTATTTCTCTTTAAACAATAAGTATTTTTTTGTTGAAAGAAATTAAACAATAACTAACCAAACTCTCTTGGGGACCTTTTTACTTAATTGTTAATTAATTTGTTTTTCCAGTGTAGGATTTTATCAGATGGCTAAGATTGCCGTCACTCCATCTATTGTCCTTGCAGAATTTATATGGTGTAAGAAGAGAGTTACTTTCTCCAAGGTAACTTGTTTGTTTCTCTCTTCTGTGAACTTGGAAAACATGCGTTGTCATATTATGTTCACTGGCCTTAGTCATAATGATGGAAATAATAGAATGTGAAAGTCCCTAGTTTGTAGTTTATGTAAATTTTAGATCTTTCTCTTGATGAAGAAATAGGCTGCTATATTTTCCATCCAGACATTATTATTGACCATGTTGATAGGATAATGTTTCTCAAATATTGGTATGTACCCACCATAGTGGATTTTTTTATCATTTCAAAATTCAAAACATTGTCGATACATTGAAAACAAGTTCTTGTTTGCTCCCTTGTACCTTTATGGAGTACTGACTGTATGCACATTGTTCACCATTTTATGTGTTTTAAACTTGTGGTTCGGATCTGGTTATTTAGTTGTATAAAACAAAGAGAAGGTTTCATCTGCTATTCTCAAAATGGTTTTTTAGATTTGTAATACTTATTTTTCTCATCATTTCTTGATTAAATTCAGTTTCCTCTTTCATGATGTTTTAAAAATGTGCTTTGGAATTTGTTTTTACCTGCACAAAAAATATGGCTTAATTAGATCAGGTATACAGTATAAGCTGTGAACTTTCCTTTTAAAACTATAGGCATGTAATTTATTCAACAGTAAGACGTATTACAGTAGGACCATGCCATTAGTAATACATAAGGATTTGGAGTTTTTGCACTAACAATGTTTTGGTTTTAGGACTATCCCTTTTTTTTGAAGTTACTAAATTTTCTCCTTTTAAAATAGTCATTTTTTAGTTGAAAGGGGATCAGTTGGTACTCACAGGTGACAGGTGTAATACAACTAAATTAGGGAGGTCTAAGTGTAGAACACTAAACTTTTGTTTTGTGACTTTGAGCAAGCTGATAAGAAAACCGTCAATAAAGTCTCTATTACAACCATACTGCAGGAGGTAGTGAAGGATTTCCTTTCAATCAATAGAATTTAATGCTCGGAGTGATGTGAACATCAGTAATGCAATGAATTTAGGATCGAAAAAGGGACCTGGTCATGTTTAGGGATGCTTTTTGGATGATTCTATTCTAATCATATATGTTTCTACCATTGGACCCTCATAAATGTTTTAGGGTTTTTGAGCTGTCCAAAACTCTTGAATTTATTATGATATGTCCTTGTTATTTTATTACCAAACTCTGTAGCTCGTAATATTTGTCCCCTTTTTCTTGAAATTCTTCCTATGGAATCTGTCAGGTGATTGCACTGACGGTTGTATCTATCGGTGTTGCGATTGCTACTGTAACTGATCTACAGTTCAGCCTCTTTGGAGCATGTGTAGCTATGGCATGGATTATCCCTAGTGCAATCAATAAAATCCTTTGGTCCAACTTACAGCAACAAGAGAATTGGACAGCATTATCGTATGTTCCAAGCTCCTTTGAGCACACTTGTAGTTTTTACTTGTGACTTCTTAATGGAAAGGAATGCAAAGGTAGTCCAAGGAAATCAAGAGAATAGATTCTGAAAATTGATTCTTTACTATCCATTATTTTTTTTCTATTTTTTCTTAATTAGCAAGAGAAAATGGATCCATTGCTTCCCCTGGGTTTTCCTTCCTTTCTATTATTTTGATGTTCGAACATTTTTTTCTTCTTGGTATGTTAATCTTGTTGCTAAAACATTCCTATTCGGTGCTTGCTGAAGTTATGAATTTGTTGAACAGGTTAATGTGGAAAACAACACCAATCACTCTGCTTTTTCTGGTTTCTATGATTCCTTTCCTTGATCCCCCGGGTGTGCTCTCCTTCCATTGGAGCTTCAATAATACATCGGCAATCTTCTTATCAGCTTTTCTCGGCTTCTTGCTTCAGTGGTCGGGAGCTTTGGCACTCGGGTAATAGATCTTTGCGTTTATTATAAATGTTGAAATATGCTAGTTTGTTGTAGCCGCTCTGCTCTGGCCAAACAATTGCTTTTTGTATGCTTTTTCCTGCATGGCCAATATGGTACAGTTCTTGATTCTTATTCTATCAACTTCCAGGGCAACATCTGCTATTTCCCACGTGGTTCTCGGACAATTCAAAACTTGTGTTCTGCTTCTCGGAAGTTTCTACCTTTTCGGTTCGAATCCAGGCACAACCAGTATCTGTGGGGCATTTATAGCTATCGGAGGCATGTCCTTTTTCACGTACCTCAACTTAAATGCCAAGAAGCAACTGGCGCCTCTGAAAGTTTCCTCCTCTTTACCAAAGTCCAAGTTCAGTGAAGGTAACGGGGAGAATCGCCACGGATTCGGGGCGGATAGTGTTTAGCCAAAACAATAACTACGTGGATACTATTTAACACGAGATGCTATAAATCTATTTAACCAAATCCTTTGCTTACAACTTTGTTATTATTATTATTATTATTTTTTGAATCCGATGATTCAATGTTTGATCGAGCAATGGATTCGAGTTTAATTGCAGCTTTTTTTATGGCAAGAAGCCTTAGCTTTTGCTTAAAGATGTAACCGAGTGCTTAGAAGTTAGATCTGTAGTGCAATAACAAAGATGGTGATTATAGTTTTAATTTTTAGTTTTGTTTTCTTGTGTAATGCAATGTGTTGTTTATGGCATCCATCGTATATGAATGGATTGTGTCTTTTTATCATGTATGATGAATACACGTGGCACGTACATCCAACACCGGAGTCCAGACAGACTGGAGGCACATGTTTGTTGAAATTAGTACATATCTACCCTACCATCTAACATAAATAAGTAATTAAATTTCCATTTCTACGTTATTAATACGTTGATATACTAAGTTTATCGGATTTAGATTATACGTTTTAAAATTTAAGACGTAAGGTTATAATTTAAGGTTTAGGACTTAGGAATTAGAGACTTTAAGAACAAAACACCTGTTGGATGTTGAACCGACTACTAAATACTTGATACTTTGAATTTTTTTTAAAGGAAGGGAAAACTACACCACATACCATTCAACTATGACCCTTAACTCGAAAATGCCACTGAACTTTAAAAAATTCAAAACTAACACTGAATTTTAATATGTGACTCGAAAATACCACTTTGCCGTTAACTCTTAACGCCCCGTTAAGTTAAAATAACGTCGTTTTGATGCGATTATTTTGAAGCCTAATTTAGCTCAAAACGAGCTCGTTTTGCTGGGGGAAATAATATTAAAACCATGCGCTTAGAGGGTTTTAAACTCTAAACCTCCAAATATAAGGGCTAAGCCTTAACCACTGAACCAACATAACATTATATAATGTTTTACCACAAATATTGTTTATCTCAAACTAGCTAAGATTAATTCAAATTATTTTATGAAATAAATAATACTATAAATAATATTAATATATAAAACTATAAATATATATTATTTGCATATATATATATATATATATATATATATATCAATAAAAATATATTATTTTTATATATTATTAATAATATAATTATATTATTTTTAAAAAAATAAAAAATATTCATAAAACAATATATTTATATTATTAATAATATATAAAACCCTAAACCCTAAATTTTTAACCCAAAAACCCTAACCCTAACCCTCAAACTTAAACCTTAAACCTATGAGTTTAGGATTTAAGGTTTAATGGTTTTATATATTAATTTTATGAATATTTTTTGTTTTTTTTCAAATAATATATTTATATTATAAATAATATATAAAAATAAAATATTTTTATTTAAATTATATAAACTTATCCATTTGGTCCAACCAAACTATTTTATAAAAAATAGTATTATAAATAATTTTAATATATAAATAATATAAAATATATTATTTACACATATATTAATAAAAATATATATTATTTTATTTATTATTTTTTATAAAAAAATACTCATAAAAATAATATATTTAGATTATAAATAATATATAAAAGCCCATAAACCCCAAATTTTAAACTATAAGGTTTAGGGTTTGAGGTTTGGGCTTTGTAGTTTAAGATTTAGGTTTTAGGGTTTGGAGTTTTTATATAATACTTATAATATAAATATATTATTTTTATGAATATTTTGGATTTTTTTAAATAATATATTTATATTATAAATATTATATAAAAATAAAAACAATACACTTTTATTTATATATATTGTTATGAATATTTTATATTACTTATATATTAATATTTGTTATGAATATTTATCTATGTGGATGTCTATCATGATTAGAACTTTATCTAAGCAGTTTGATTTACTTATTATTAGGAATATTATCTCTATTAATTAGAGTTTAATATATTATGTACTTCTTATGCCATTACTTGATAAATCTAGTAAAATAGTATGTCTATTCAATCATCATATGATTGGTTTTTTGGGCATACTCCAACAATCTCCCACTAGCACTAAGACCAATCATTCTCGTATCTAATACGACATGGCTTAGTGTAACTGACATGCTTATGTTGTGTCAAAAGCTTTGTCAGGGAGTTGACAAAGTTATCAACTTTGTGCGTATGTTGCATACTTTCACATCTCCAAGATGTAAGTACTTCAGAATATGTTTGGATTTATTGATGAGATCTGGGTTTTATTTGCTTACGCAAAGGTTCCATCATAACAAAGTTATGTAGCATCTAATATGCTGGGAACAACCCTTAGTTCAGAAGTGAACCCTTAGATCCAAACATCCTTCTTTATTGCTATGTTGACTGTAATACATTCGGCCTATGTTGTAGAGTTAGATACTGTCTCATGTTGCTAACTCGCAGTATCTTTTATTAATGCAAAACAGATTGCGATCTTTAGTTCCTTTTATGAGTATGTTATCTATATACAATACTTAGGAAAGTAACAATGCTCCCACTAGCTCTTTTGAAAACAAGACTCTCCTTTGTTTCTAGATAAACCAAACCTTTTGATTGTATCTTCTGAAACGAATATTTCAACTTCGAGAAGCTTGCCTTAGTCTACGGATAGGCCTTTGTAGCTTACATACCTTCCAAGTGTTTACTGGAGTGACAAAACCTTCTTGATGTGTCATGTACACATATGTTTCAAGTTTCCCCTTAGGAAAGTGGTTTTTACATTCCTTTATTTGATTCCATAATCATCGTATGTAACTACTTGCAAGTGAGATTAAGATGGATTAAACATAGCTACAAGGAAGATGCTTTATCATAGTCTATACTATGAAGTTTGTCGAAAACTTTTAGCGACGAATCATCATTTGTATGTTTTATCATCCATGTCGGTTTTTCCTTTTTGAAAAACTCATCCATACCTCTTAGGTTTTACCCTTTTAGGTAACCAAAGTCTATACTTGGTTTTAGACATGGATTCCATCTCATATATCATGGCTCTTAGCCATTTCTCGAATTTTGGGCTCACCATTGCTTTCTGATAATACCTAGTCTTTATCTTGATTCGAAAAGAAGAGTGTTTCCATGTACGGACAGTGAGAAATCCATATTTCTCAAGTATATGGTATTCTCTTAAGGATCAACACAATGGTTGTGTTTTGTTCCAATGTTCCTTGATCATTTGTGGAACATTCTCAATCTTTGGTTCATAAATTTGTTGTCTAAAATTTCTTCACATTTCAAATTCCATTTTTTCCCTTTTGTGAGAGGTAATCTCTTTCGAGAGAAACTCTCGTTTGAGCAACAAACATTTTTGTTCTCGTTGAAAAATGAAATCCCTTAGTGATAAGTATTCTCTTTCGAGATAAACTATCGTTTGAGCAACAAACATTTTGTTCTCGTTAAAGTTGAAGAAATAATATCCCTTTGTGAGAATTAATCTCTTTCAAGATAAACTCTCGTTTGAGAAACAAACGCTTTGTTCTCGTTAGGATAAAAAACAAATGGAGTTTTTAAGGTTCGAACTTTGTAAACATTTTAACATGTAAGTAACCTTAAAACTTCAAATGTATTCTAGAACAATTCTTAGTCCGTATCTTATATGACGTTTCGAAAAAAAACACGATTAAGTATGAGAGTTGTTTTTCTAGTGTGTAAAGAAGTCGAAAATGACTTGTTCTGAATCAAAACATGTCTAACATATTTGATTCTCTTTCAAAGACTTTTCGTTCCACTTGTGGGATTTAATTATGGGACAATCCCATATTCTTTGAAAGTTCATCAAACTTTAAATATTCTTGAATTTGATCTCATCAAATTACCTTAATACTTTTTATGAGTTTGAGATTAGTCATTTGTTTTATTTATCTTATAAATATTATTGATTTGATTTGTTTAAAGATCATTGATTCATTGTGCCATAAGAGATTAAAAGAATAACATTTATTTAAATAATCTCAAAATTAAAATATCTTTTCCTTACAAGATAACTAAAACTTAGGCACAAAATAATAATCTTAAAAACTAAAACAAATCTATTTAAGCAAAAACACATGTCCTAATGGATGATGTAGCAACTCTTGCTTTATTTCCATTCGCAGGTCCCTGTCTATTCTGATGCCTTCTCTTTAGAAGCCTCTGAGGTTGATGCCTCACTCGTTTTTGCTTTCTTGACTTCTTGTAGGTGTGTGGGGCAGTTTCTCTTCCAATGTCCGGTCTTGCCGCAATGGAAACATTTTCCATCCTTCTTGATTCCCTTCTTAGGTTTCAATGCCTCCTTTCCATCGGTTTTGGTCTTACCATCACCTTTAGACTTTGCTGCCGATTTACCTTTCTTCTTACCCTTGCGGACCATCAGAACAGGTTTAGGTCCTACCTTCTTCAGGTTGATTTCAGCAGTTCTCAACATGCCGAGCAACTGTGGCAGCGTCTTGTTAATTTCATTCATATTGAAATTAAGGACGAACTGATTGAAACTATTCGGCAACGATTGCAGGATGACATCAGTAGCTAATTTGTCTTCTAGCGGAAAGCCGAGCTTCCCCAACGTTTGGATGTAGCCCGTCATTTTGATGACGTGAGCTCCTACGGGAGATCCCTCACTCATCTTGCATTGAAACAAAGCTTTAGAGGTCTCGTACCTCTCTTGACGAGCTTGCCCTTCATAAATCTCCTTGAGATTTTGAATCATATCATAAGCTACCATGTCCTCATGTTGCTTCTGGAGCTCAGGGGTCATGGAGGCAAGCATAAGACAACCGACATCCAGCATGTCGTCCATATGTTTCTTAAACTTGTCTTTGTCAACTCTGGAAGCAGTGGCAACCGGTTCATCAGGAACAGGTTCTTCAATGACATATTCCTTCTTTTCCTGTTTGAGAACAATTCTCAAATTGCGGAACCAGTCAAGGAAGTTTATGCCATTGAGCTTATCCTTCTCAAGGATAGATCGCAGAGATAGAGTATTATTTGCCATTAATTCTACAACAAAGAAAATATGCTACATAAGTTTTACTAAATTTTAAAATTTATAGATAGGTCTTTACTATAAATTTACTCCCACTATTTTCTTCAAAATTAAAAACCCTCTAGTTTTAATTTCGAAAAAACGTTTCGATAGTTTTTCTAGTGAGTGAGGATCTGTATTTCACCATTCCTAAATCAGCTTTGGCCAGTCTTTTAGGAAATGGTTATTTAGGTAAGTAACACCTTACTAATTACATCTCATGTAATTCCTCATCTTTTGGCGAACAACTCTTGTTCTTTAATCATCTTATGATTATCCAAAACTTTTAACCACTAGGTTTTCTAAACCTATTAGAACAACCTAGCTAAGTCAATACCAATATCTCAACCGGCGAATATCACTAGCTTATTCTTCGCGTTTAACTAAGATAGATAAATGTGACATTGCTTTGGCAAAGCTCGCATTATATCGATCGAAGCTTTAACGAGGGTAAATATTGGATGGTTAAAACATGCTTATAATTATAGTGAGGGATTTACTTAATTATCTCATCATTTTAACATTGATCCTATCAATAGAACTATGTTTAATCATGCTTATAAAACATCCATTGCATCACATACAAGGTAAATATAAGCGGTAAATAAATATGCAATGATTATAGCCCTTCTTAACCTAAGGCGACCCGTCCCAAGCCAATGGGAGGACCATTCTACTAAAGATAGAATCTGCTTCTAAAACGCCCGGTCCACCAGGGAAGGCCCACCACGCTTCTACCTTGGTTCTTGCTTTATCTCCATGAGTATTTACAATTTTCAGAAACTCGCGTTACATAAGAGGGAGTGAGATGAGAAGATAAGTACAATAGAAGATAGAGAAAGGCACGACACGCAAGCCGTATTTATAAAAACCAAAACTATAAAGGCTATGGGCTATAACCATGCAAAACAAACACCGTGCAATCCAACATGCATTTCAAACATCGTGCGAACAAAGTAACGACATGTTTATGGAGTTTTAAATTGATTATCCCTATGTTGCGGTTAATAGGCCAAAGAAGGATCACGAGGTTTCATAAACCATTTACGTTAACGAACAAATACACCAGGTAGGTCAACATGAAAGAGAGGTGGCGCACTAGGCACACTCAAGTACCAAGTCTTTGATGATGCCAATCCTAGACATGCATTTTTCATAACCTCTAACCATAACTCTTATGGATTCACCGTGAAAGATAGTTTGATAACTTTTATCAAATTAGAATCCCTTTCAGAGATTTCATAAATCTATGAAACTACGAACGACTACTTGTTCTCTAGACTAACTATTAGTCTCAACATGTTAACATTTAACATTGAAGCAACCTAACATAGTTATGATTAACTCTTAATCATTAGGTGATAATCGAAATAAGTCTTTATTAGGTGTGATATGATAAACGATAAATATCTAAATCGAATCAAACATCATGCATCTCATACATAAACATCACCCAAGAATTTAAGTCTGAATTCGTATGATACAAGTGGCTCTGATACCACTGTTGGGTTACGTCGGCACGCCCCGTGGCACAGCGGAAAAATTAATCCGACGTAATCTAGCCAGGATCCATGTACAGGAACGAATCCGGGGTGAAAAGATGAAGAGTTACCTTTTAAAACTCTGGAAACTAGAAAACCGACGGTATGTCGGAATAACCACGTCAAGTAAAACCGGAATCGTCACAGGTTCGCAACGACCTCTACGGAGTCCACCCAAACAAAACGAACAAAGTTTCCGCCTCCCTAACACTTAGGGATAAATTTCGACAGGTTTGAACACCTTCTAGGGAGAAGTCGAAATCCCTTCAGGGATTCCTGAGGGAGTCTGAAATCGACCAGGAGTTCAACCGGGACTTGCAATCCAGCAAGGGAACCTTCAGGGATTTCCCAAGGGGCAAGTAGAACACCAGAAAAATATCGAACAGCTTCTCAGAGAGCTTTCTAGGATATGTCGAATTCCAGTGGGGAATCCCTAGGGGTGTTGTCGAAATCTTCAAGAGGAGAAAGAGGGATGATTTGGTTGCTAGCCCTTGTCCCTTTAAATAGTATTCAGAGACTTAATTCTAGTTGAATTCCTTAAATCCAAGTTCAACCAAAATTCATAGAATCTAATTCTACTTGAAATTGGTTTATATTAAATATACATTATATTTAATAATATTAAATGAAATATATATATTTAATTATGTAGAATCTTATTCTACATAAAACATGGATTTTAATATACATTATATTTAATCCAAATATATATATTTTTATTATATAGAATCTCATTCTATCTTTACTTGGATTTAAATATATTTAAATATATGTTTTTAATTATGTGGAATCTAATTCTACATAAACTTGGAATTAAATATACATTATATAAATTCCAAATATATATTTAAATTTCTAGAATCTTATTCTATAATATTTAAGTTTCTAAATATTTTCCATACTCTAAATAATATTTGATAAATACAATATTTATCCAATATTATTCCCATTTAAGAGAGTTGCCGATTTCCCTTATCCCATAAGGGATTTTCGGCAACCTCCCTAAAATAGGGAGTATGGTTTCCAATTTTTGTTCGTTTCATTCGAAGGGTGTGACCCTTGTAGGTTCATGCAATGTTAGCAGCAAAATTAGAATTGTTCTAATTTTACAAACAATGAGTGGCATCTAGCAATACATCATTGCTACCTAAGTTGCATGAAGTCATGGTTTGACTTTCCTAATTCTTGAATAAACTTCCTTTATGTATTTCATCCTTTTGTCCTTTATATCTTAAATGAACACAAGTCATGGGTTAGTCACACTTGCGTTGTCCATCTAGTGTTTCTTGATGTCTTGAGTAGATTATGATAAACGAATCTCTATGATATCTCATATCATAATATTCGAGCATGGCCATGCATTTTCTAATCTCACTCAATCAAGTGGCCGAAGATATTTCTCCCATTATGTAGGAGGGACAAATCCTTTCTTGATCAACCATATTTCACTACATAGGTCATCACGTATCCAATCATCAGTCTTTATAATGTAGTCAGTTATGACATACGATTGACTATGTCAAAATACATAAATCTTTATGTTGAAATCATGTTGACCTCAAGTCTGAGGATTATACATATGTTTATCGTGAGAAATGTTGAGACTGTCACATAATTACCCAAGAAACATGCTCATAGCGGGTCAATCAAGTATGTTGTTCTCTAACAAATACTTATGTGTTGATTTTGACATCTCTATGTCAATGACAACGCTTGTCATCAACCACATATTAGTCTTTATATATTATCATTGTCCATACCCATAATAATATTCGACTAAGGATCCTATTTAACAATAATCGTATTATTGTATGGACATTATTATCCAATGGTTAGTTTGATGCACAGAAACATACCAAATGATAATAACGACAATGCCATTACTTGATAAATCTAGTAAAATAGTATGTCTATTCAATCATCATATGATTGGTCTTTGGGCATACTCCAACACTGCCTTCCTTTGATGAAGGCGAATTGGGACTCGCCAATTAAGTGATTCATAACCTCACAGAGCCTATTAGAAAGTACTTTTGATAAGATTTTATAAATTCCACTCACCAAGCTTATCGGTCGAAACTCTTCAAGAGATTCTGCACTGTTTGTTTTAGGAATCAACGTGATATAGGAATGATTTACTTCTTTCCCCCACTCCCGTCCAGCTTCGAAATCCGCCAGGCAACGCATGATTAGATCCTTCAATTGCGGCCATAATTTTCTATAGAACCCAAGGTTGAACCCATCTGGACCCGGGGCACGATTGCCATCTGCCTCTGATAGTACCGTCCAGACTTCACTTGTAGCAAATGGCCGATCGAGGCTTTTGGATTGATCTTCACTAATACACAAAAAGTCTAATTTAAAGTCAAGTAGCTCCAGTGCAGACACATTATTATAGGCATCCTTGAAGTATTCATACACATAATCTTTGATTTCCCTGGGATCTTGAATTTTCGCCTCACCAACTTTTAACATGTTTATCGAATTGGTCCTACATCTAGCTGATGCTTGGAGATGTAAGAAGTGGGTGTTGCGATCACCTTCCTTAAAACAGCGCAATCGAGATTTCTGAAGCCATGTACTCTCCTCGATCTGATATTCCTTCCAGAGTTTAGCCTTTAGCAGCCCGAATTTTTTGCTTATGCCTATATCAAACTGACCCGTTTGCAACTGACCTTCCAGTTTGGAGATTTCCTCTTCCAACACTTTAATCTGTTTTTCGCCTCTGCTAGGCAGCTTTTCCGACCAGCCCTTCAATTTATTTTTGACTTTCCTGATAACTCCACCAATCCCAATTTGGTTGTTCGAATGAGTAGCATTTTGACAAGTAGAGAGAACTAGCTCATCGAAACCTTCTATCGAGCTCCAGAAATTGAAGAACCTAAAAGGTCTAGGTCCCCAATTAACCTTTGGATCGGACAATATAATGGCATTTGTAATCACTAATTTTGTCCGGACTGATTAGCCCTTAAATATGCTTAAATAAGAGTGGACATTGTTTATTCACACTGGGCTTTGTTGCTTCACATTGGGCTTGGTCTAATTAATACTTAGATATCATATTATTAGTGTTATTATTATTTACTATTATCATCATTACTTCTATTATTATTAGTGTTATTTGTACACTATATATTATTGTTATTATATTTATTACCACCACTAGTATTATCATTCTCATTAACATTACCACCATATTGTATTATTATCCTATTATTATCTATTGATTATAGTATTATTATTAATATTATCTACCGTTATTATGTATTATCTCATTATTATTATCTATTATATTATTATTATTATTATTATTATTATTATTATTATTATTATTATTATTATTATTATTATTATTACTACTACTACTAATGAATCTGAAAATATAAATAAGCCCAATATACATTAATAAATGCAAAGCCCAAGTTTATTAATAATGTCCATCAGATATTAAAAACCCAAAAAGATTACAAGGCCTGTTTCGGCCCAAATAACCTAGCCCTAATCTACTGAAAAAAGAAACCCTAATGCACCCTCCTCTTTGTTTTGCAGCCGCCGCCTTCCCCTCACCGTCAGATCTGATCTAGATCTGACGGTCCAAATGATGCGAGACAAAGAAACCCTAGAGGCCCTCTGCTGTAACCCTAGCGCCGCGTGTCTATCCGCTGTTGGATCCGGATCGAGATCGAATGGCTCAGATCGAGCCCCCCAGGCGCGTGTGAGCCACGCGCGACGTTTCAGCCCACAGAAGCGCGCGTGCAATCCACCGCGCACCCCATCAGCTTCTTCAGATCCATGGTGACCGTCCAGATCCCCACCAAGTCGATTGAACGGATCTGCGCGCCAATTTTCATCATCGATTCTTCAGCCGACACGCCTGCCTCTTTGGTCCCCTCTCCTCTCCTCACGGGCAGTACATACAGACAACAAACCACAGAAACAAATTATAGAGGACAAACAGAAACGGCAGAGACAACAACAAACGGAATCACAGACATGAATACAGCCAAAATCATCAGCAACAAATCACAGCAATTCCCAGCAATATATGTAAATAAAAAAAGAGAAAAAGAATAATTTTCGGGCTATAAATACCCGCATGCAATGTAAATCAGGGGGGATTCAGAGGGAAAAAATTGTAAACGGGGGATTCCATTCGAAATTTCAGAGAAAAATTTGTAATCATCGATTCGAGTTTTCAGTGAGGTATTAGAGAGTTTTTCAGAGAGAATTTCGAGAGAGAAAAATTGTAATCAAAGTCTCAAGAGAATACAAACCAGAAATTTCCAAAGGTATCGCAGTTATCCCTTTTTTCATTTCGAATCAAAAAAATAAAAAATAAAATACAGAGGCAAAAAGGGGGGGGGGGGGGGTTTACCTTCACGACTTCTCCTTCCTCTTTCGCCCCTCTCTACCGGCGATAAGCCTTGCGGCCCCATTTTGGGGCCGTGCATGGTGAGCCGTTGAGGCCGGTGACACGAAGGGGGTAAGATTTTCTGTTTTTTTAGTTTTTGGGATCTGGTTTTTAAAACGGGGAAACGATTTCAAAAGAGCTTTTTTTTGGGTTTTCTTCTTTGGGTTTCCGAAAGATAGTAAAAAAGGGGGGTCTCTTTTAGGTTTCCGGCGCCGGTAACGGCGACCGGGATAGGTGACGGCGCTGGGAAAACCAGAGAATGAAAGGGGGAGGGTTTTCGGTATTAGGGTTAAGGAAAATAAAAAAGGGCTGATAATGTTTTAATGTGCTTTATATAGGTTTTTAGTTTTTTTAAAACCGGGTTAATCACGATTTAAGCCCCTTCGCATCATTATATTCACGCGAGAGGGGCTTCCGCATTTTAAAACTACGTCCGTGGTCCCTCGAACTTTTTAAAGCTTTTCAATTTCGTCACCGTCTTCAGTTTAATTCGATGGTCGGATGGGTTAATTCCCATTCCGGTCCCTGTGGCTTTTCGTCTTCTTTTATTTTGGTCCCCATTTCGCATTATAATCCGTTTTTTAAAATTGGTTTAATTACCGTTCAGGTCCCTGTCAGCTTATCTTTGTTCTTTTACATTTTACTCATCTTACATGTTATATCTTGTTGTTCATACGTTGGTCTTTTCTTATCGAATATATATCGTTTGCATTTTTGTCCCCTTTATTTATGTTAGCATCGTATATTTTTTTTTGCCTTGTTGTTAGGTTTATTTAAACATAAATGTATGAGATGTGGTAAATGTGTTTTATATTGTCATATGTTTTATATTTACTTATGGTTTTATGCATTTAATGTAGCTTTACCATATGTATTGTATGCTTGATTTTTTGTGCGTGTTAGATTTTTTAGTGTCTTTCGAATATATGTGACATGCATTTTAATTGTCATTCATGTGACTCTTTAATTCAGCTCGATAATTAATTAACTTAAAATCAACCCCAAGAGAGGTATTAATTAGCCCCGGTATCCGATAAACGACAGTCCTAGCTTAATGGATGTCGATCGAATACTCGGATTAATTTTCACCTTCTCTAGGTAAGCGAAAGCATAGAAAGGAAAATAACACACATCATCCTTTATTTGCTCGCATCATGCATAAAGGTGACGTACGAGATCCGAACCCTAAACTAACACGGCAGTCAGCCTTATTTGATGTCGGTTTAGTCTATGGTCCGGTGTACCGTCATCCTTTCTAATTAAATGTTCAATTAATTCTAAATGCCACTATTCGATGAAGCCCGTGCTATTTAAGTCACATTTTCATTTAAAAACATTTTTATTAAATTTACTTCGGTTTTTAAATAATTTCTATCGATCAAAAGGCAACAAGCAATTTGGTACCGATTTCCGGGCGTGATGGGGGTGCTAATCCTTCCCCACACGTAACCAACTCTCGAACCCATTTTTTAATGAATCTCTGGTTTTGTGGTGTCCGGCCTACCTTAGTGGCCGGTGGCGACTCCAAAATTTTCATCCTTTTTATAAATCCGAATTTCCCTCCTTTTAAATAAAACCCTTTCAAAAAGAAAATAGTGATAAGGCCCCTACTTAGCGGTTTTCAGAAAAAACCTTATCACAGTTTGGTGACTCTGCTGGGGACAAAATTTTTGTTTTTACAAAACAAAAAAAGAGAGTTAAGCCAATAAAACACTTGTTGCCATTTAATCGATAGAAAATATTTAAAATTCAAAGTGAGGTTGATAAGTTTGGTCTTTTATGAAAATACGACTTAAGTTGAACGAGCTTTGAGAATTTGAGGCATTCGAATTAATTCCTCATTTAATTATTAAGGAAGTCATCGACATGTGTTGCATCATGATCATCAAGCTCTATACCCGAGCTACCCTTAAGTGGGAGTGAAACGCCCATACCCACGTGAGTATCCCTCCACGGGTCGGTAATTCACTTCCGGAATCCACGCCTTTGACACGTGAGCAGCCCTCCACGTCATTAGGTCGTGCTTTCCCTCGAACCGAAACCAATTCGCAAGCCTGTAATGGGCCAGAATTGGGGTTCTCATTGCCTTAGTAGGTGATAAGATAGGTTCGGGTACCCTTTGCTAGAACCGAACTCATGAGTGAGAATGTAAAAAGCCCACCCCGTTAGAGCCATGCGGATAACCCTAGAGTTTAGAGTGTCTAGGTTTTTCTTGCTAATTGCTTGTTTCTACGCTTCTTTTTTCGTTAATGCTTGAATTTTATTGCTTGCCTATTGATTTATATTTATCATGTGACTAACGCCTTTGCTTTTCTTCCCCTTTTCTCTTATTTTGCATATTTCATTGTTGCATTTTTTTTCCGATCATCAACTGTATGAATATATTTCAAAAATAATGAATATATTTCATTGTTGCATAAAGAGCACATTGAGTTGGAAATAGTCTGAAATTAAAGACTTGATTAGTGAGAAATGTGGTATGTAACAATAATGAGAAAGACCTCGACGAAAATATAGCCATGAGGAGAGCAACTACATGGTTAGGGTTCCAAGACAAGAAAGACTTTCAAAAAAGACAAAAGGGCCACCTCACTTATTTGCCAGATGTCCCAGGCAAGTGATCATTACTTCGAATTTTGGAGTTCAACCTACATTTGTTCCACGGTTGGCAGCTTTGATTTGACTACAACAGTTGGGAAATACCGAGTCTTGCAAGGAAATTAGCGAGAACCACACCGAGCAGCAACCAAGCTTTCCGGGGCAAGATCGAAAGTTTCTCGGGCACTTCGCCGCCTTGAGTCGACAATCAAGTCTCAACCTAGAACAACGAAAAATACTTCAAGTCAGAGGGAATTCCGACCTCACCCCTGATGCGCTTTGAGGGTTAGGCTCAGTGGGAACCTTTCAAAGAGCAAGTCGAGAGTACCAATATCGACAATGGATTAATCATAATTCGTCGCCTATACCACTTGGGGGCAGGACCGAGAGTTGGCCTACTTGTTAACGAGGATATGAGAGAACGCCCGATTCCTAGCAAAAGATCATTTCAAGAAAGAAGAAGGGATTGAGTGAGTCTTGAAGAAAATCGTCGGCCTAGACGCCAGCTTAAGAACTGCATGTAGTGGGTTTCATCCGATCATTGTAACGGACCAAGGTTCCCATTGATGAGTTGTTTAACGAGGATATTTGACGAACTCAGTATTGCTCTTTGCATTTCAATTATGCATTTTGTTTAATTACCTTTAGCCATGCATTTCTGTTGTACATATGACACATTGCATTCATGCAATTAATGTTCAATGCATCTTTGCATTTCAATTATGAATTTTGTTTAATTACCTTTAGCCATGCATTTCTGTTGTACATATGACACATTGCATTCATGCAATTAATGTTCAATACATCTTTGCATTTCAATTATGCATTTTGTTTGATTACTTTTAGCCATGCACTTCTGTTGTACATATGACACATTGCATTCATGAAATTAATGGTCAATGCACTTTTGCATCCAATTACACATTTTGATTGATTACTCTTGACATTCATAAAATTAATCAAATCAGTGCACCTTTGCATTCAATTATGCATTTTGATTGATCATGTGTTTCCGTTGTACATACGATTCATTCATTCATTAAACAAATAAGATTAATTTCCATCAAATCAGATTAATGCATCTTTGCATTCAGTTGTACTTGTCTATTTGATTACCTCTAATCATCTATCCTTGTTATGCATACGACACATTACATGCATTCATTCGTAAATTGAATAAATAGAGGAAAGTTTTGCCAATCCAGAGGCCGATTTGAGAGGTCAGATGGAACGAACTCATCAAGAATTAAGGGGACACCATCATCAAGCCCCGACAAGATATGATGAAAGGAATACCCTAACTGTTACAGTCCGGTCTGAAAGGAAGGAGTGTTGCTCAAGAACCGGGAGACCACTCGGCCACCCCGATCTTCAAGAATCCTCTTGTTATCGGCCCCTCGTCCAGCCCACCCCAAGGGGCATCTTCGGCCCGTCAAGACGAAGCCTTTGCTCAAAGCTCAGCCTAGTATGACCTTCGGAGACATTACATCGCTTCATGGAAGAAGAAGCGATGTTTGAGCAAGTCTGACAGAAATGTTGGTACAACGTGCTTAAACGCGGTAAAGTTTAAGACAATGGATAATTCAAATGTCCATCGAAAATCCATTTTTACGAATGGTCGAAGGAAAATAAATCCTTTGCAAAAATCCAATTCTCATTATTGGTGAAAACTGATTGTACCCAGGGGAATGGTACAACTAGCCCGGAGAAAACGGCTACCGATAAAGGCGATTCAAATCCGTTAATCCCTGTACATTTGGGAAAAATGCAAGTCTCGGTTCAAGAAAAGTGAATTGGAGACATTACATCGCTTCATGAAAGAATAAGCGATGTTTGAACAAGTCCGATAGAAATGCTAGCACAACGTGCTTAAACGCAATAAAGTTTAAGACAATGGATAATTCAAATGTCCATCGAAAATCCATTTTTACGAATGGTCGGAGGAAAATAAATCCTTTGCAAAAATCCAATTCTCATTATTGGTGAAAACTGATTGTACCCAGGGGAATGGTACAACTAGCCCGGAGCAAACAGATACCGGTAAAGGCAATTCAAAACCGTTGATCCCTGTACATTTGGGAAAAATGCAAAAGAAATAAGCTGAGCTGTAGATTTTTTTTATCATAACGAGAGTTTCATTTTGAAAATATTTTGGTATTCATTGATTCTTTGAAACATTTCATTTATTGTTTATTATTATAAGCTTACTCTTGTTTTCCTATTACACATGCATATACTTTTTGTAAGATTAACTTTAATTCAATTTAGAAAGATTTTTTTCGAAAAGCCGGATGTTGTGAGGATACTAAATATGAAAACCTTGTGTTCTACTTAGGCCAAGGGAGGAATGACAATGAGTGTTCAGGATTAATGGGCCACTCCCATTGAGTGAATTTTCCCTCTCGGGCATTGTTGTTTAAGGTCCTTGAATAGAGTGATAACCCTAAAACTTCTACCACATAAAGACCAATTTTGATATCCGTGTATGGGAGGACATTTGGCATTCCTTCAATTCCATTCACATAGAAAGAAAATGAAAAAAAACCATTGTTGTCCCCTTTTGAGCCTTTTAAACTTTTTTTCTTTTGATTGAACCCAAATCAAGGATCACCCCTACACCGGGGGCAAATGAGATATAAGGCTATGGACAAATAAATGACATTGGATTCGGATTATGCTATGAGGATGATGTCATGTGAACTAAGGGGGATTAAAAAAGAACACTTTTAGTTTGAGCAGCAAAAACATCAAAAGGAAACGACGAAAGAAAAGTTGGCGCTCAAAGAGCTACTTAAATCAGGTCAAAAGTTACCGACATAAAAGTTGAAGAAATCGAAAGCAAAAGCACTAAATTGAAAAGTGCAATTTTGAAAAGAGAGAGAAACAGATTAAAAAAAGAGGGGGACAAGAGGATTCCCAATCCAAATGAATCTCTGCTTAGAAGAGCCTTGAAAGATTGTTCGCCTTTGATCAAAAGCCTGCACTAATACAATGCGAAGGTGCAATTTGATCCGAAATTACGCTTGATAAAAGGAAATGGACTCTAGGGTGAAAACCCCAACAAAGGGGCAGTCTAGAGCGATCCAAAGAAACAAGAGAAGAAATAGCATTTCATCTGAGCATAAGGGGCTTCCCGTTGGAAAATTTGATCCTTGGTTTCACCACCCTTAAACACTTGTTTGGGCCTATTTACCCTTTCTTTCGTAGCCGTGAGCCTTAGCCTACATTACAAGCCATAAAAGACCATTTGGACCATACATGGACGGATGAGTTTGTCTTCAGATCACATCCCGCCTATCAGGGTTAACCTTTCTTCAAGGATTGACACACTTCTATTGCCTGATCGAGACCAGAAAAGAGGAAAGGATGGGGCATGGTGAGTTAGTGAGCTAAAGAGAGCCACTTTTAAATCGGGTAGAAACCGGGAATGAGAGTCGCTCCTCTCGGAAGCCTAATAGCCCATAAAAGATTCCATATGTGCATTCCTGCAACATTCGAAAAATGTCACTCGGGTCGACCCTTTTTTTTCAAAGACCCAAAACTTGATTTTCTTAAATATCACTTGTCGTGATCCTTTAAAATGTATATATATACATAATGAATTTATTTTTATTATTTTCATAAATCTCCTATATTGGAATGAGCAAGCGGACTTACCATGACTCGAGGTAAAGCCATCGGTACCCCAAGGGGCATCTTTTTCCGTGGGGCAACTAAGGCTTTACACATAGGATTTCAAATCAGTGAGAGATGGCATACAGCTTGAAGGTATTGGGCTAATGATTCTGATTGCGATTCAGGCCATTGGACTCAGGGAATAAGCAACACAAGTTGGGGGCAAGTTTTGTCAAGACACGAGATTGATGAGTGGTTGTAGTCCCAAGATGGTGACCACCAACCTTAAAGAATAAAGACAAACTAAATTTATGCATCTTTGCATCATGAAATATGCTCATGCATCATTGATAGTTAGACATCCCCATGTTAGGAGCATGCTAACTCATACCATCATAGCATTTTGTTTACTTTAAACATGTATTTGAAGATTGATAAAGGGGTGGATCTACTGCTCTATGAGAAGAGAAATAGATCTCAAGAATCCTTTGACTGGTATCAAGGTTCTTAATCCCTAATTTGTTTTATCCTTTCTAAAGGTTGTTTTTCTTAAATCCGGATTTCTCAATCCTATCCTTCCTAAAGGATGTTTTTCTTAAAACTGAATTTCTCAATTCTATCCTTTCTAAATGACGTTTTCCTTAAAACTCGGATTTCTCAATCCTATCCTTCCTAAAGGATGTTTTTCTTAAAACTGGATTTCTCAATCCTATCCTTTCTAAGGGATGTTTTTCTGAAAACTGGATTTCTCAATCCTATCCTTCCTAAAGGATGTTTTCCTTAAAACTCGGATTTCTCAATCCTATCATTCCTAAAGGATGTTTTTCTTAAAACTCAGATTTCTCAATCCTATCCTTCCTAAAGGATGTTTTTCTTAAAACTCGGATTTCTCAATCCTATCCTTCCTAAAGGATGTTTTTTTTAAAAACTGGATTTCTCAATCCTATCCTTCCTAAAGGATGTTTTTCTTAAAACTGAATTTCTCAATTCTATCCTTTCTAAAGGATGTTTTCCTTAAAACTCGGATTTCTCAATCCTATCCTTCCTAAAGGATGTTTTCCTTAAAACTCGAATTTCTCAATCCTATCCTTCCTAAAGGATGTTTTTCTTAAAACTGAATTTCTCAATTCTATCCTTTCTAAAGGATGTTTTCCTTAAAACTCGGATTTCTCAATCCTATCCTTCCTAAAGGATATTTTTCTTAAAACTCGGATTTCTCAATCCTATCCTTTCTAAAGGATAATTTTTCTTAAAATTCCAATTTCTCAATTTTATCCTCCCAAGGAAGTTTTTCTAAAAATTCCAATTTTCTCGATGTTACCCTTCTAAAGGATGTTTTTTTCCTCAAAACTCCGATTTCTCAATTGTATCCTTCCTAAAGGATGTGTTCTCCTCAAAATTTAAATTTCTCAATTTTATCCCCCTTGGAATGTTAAAAAATTCAGGTTTCCTGGTTTTTAAATTAAAAGAAAAGAAGAAAGAAAAAAGAAAGAAAAAAAAGAAAAGGAGAAAAAAAGAAGAAAAGATGAGAAAAAAGAAGAAAGAAAAGAGAGAGAGAAGAAAATAAAGAAAAAAAGAAAAGGAAAAAGAAAGAGAGAAAGAAAAAGAGAAATAAAAGGAAAAGGAAAAAGAGAAGAGAGAAAGAAAAAGGAAAAGGAAAAAAAGAGAGAAGAAAATAAGAAAATGAGAGAAAGGAGAAGTTGAGAAAGAAGAAGAAGAAGGAGATGAGAAAGAACGAGAAAAAGAAGGTGATGAGAAAGAAGAAGAAGAAGAAGAAGACGAAGAAGAAGAATAAGAAGAAGAAGAAGAAGAAGAAAAGGAAGAAAAAGAAGAAGAAGAAAAGAAGAAAAAGAAGAAAAGAAGGAAAGAAGAAAGAAGAAGAGAAAAGAGACCCACAACAAGGATTTCCGGGCAGAAAAGCCAGAAGGCCTGCTCAGTTTGCTTTCGCCGCTCCGGGAAAGCACGTTATTGGAAGTTTATTCTTTGCCGCTTAGGGAGAATGAATCAGCTATGTCCTTTGCCGCTCAGGGAGGACATGCCAACGTTGTCCAGTTTGCTTTCGCCGCTCCGGGAAAGCACGTTATTGGAAGTTTATTCTTTGCCGCTTAGGGAGAATGAATCAGCTATGTCCTTTGCCGCTCAGGGAGGACATGCCAACGTTGTCCAGTTTGCTTTCGCCGCTCCGGGAAAGTATGCTATTGGAAGTTTATTCTTTGCCGCTTAGAGAGAATGAATCAGCTATGTCCTTTGCCGCTCAGGGAGGACATGCCAACGTTGTCCAGTTAGCTTTCGCCGCTCCGGGAAAGTACGCTATTGGAAGTTTATTCTTTGACCGCTTAGGGAGAATGAATCAGCTATGTCCTTTGCCGCTCAGGGAGGACATGCCAACGTTGTCCAGTTTGCTTTCCCCGCTCCGGGAAAGTACGCTATTGGAAGTTTATTCTTTGCCGCTTAGGGAGAATGAATCAGCTATGTCCTTTGCCGCTCAGGGAGGACATGCCAACGTTGTCCAGTTTGCTTTCGCCGCTCCGGAAAAGTACGCTATTGGAAGTTCATTCTTTGCCGCTTAGGGAGAATGAATCAACTATGTCCTTTGCCGTTCAGGGAGGACATACCAACGCTACCGACTCTGTTCCTGCCGCTTCGGAGGAGCAAACCACCCAAACAGGAAAGTTGGACAAAATTAGTGCTTATAGTCTTTGCTTTGCTCTTGTTTCACAAGTACAAGCAAAGAGGGGCAACTGTAATCACTAATTTTTTCCGGACTGATTAGCCCTTAAATATGCTTAAATAAGAGTGGACATTGTTTATTCACACTGGGCTTTGTTGCTTCACATTGGGCTTGGTCTAATTAATACTTAGATATCATATTATTAGTGTTATTATTATTTACTATTATCATCATTACTTCTATTATTATTAGTGTTATTTGTACACTATATATTATTGTTATTATATTTATTACCACCACTAGTATTATCATTCTCATTAACATTACCACCATATTGTATTATTATCCTATTATTATCTATTGATTATAGTATTATTATTAATATTATCTACCGTTATTATGTATTATCTCATTATTATTATCTATTATATTATTATTATTATTATTATTACTACTAATGAATCTGAAAATATAAATAAGCCCAATATACATTAATAAGTGCAAAGCCCAAGTTTATTAATAATGTCCATCAGATATTAAAAACCAAAAAAGATTACAAGGCATGTTTCGGCCCAAATAACCTAGCCCTAATCTACTGAAAAAAGAAACCCTAATGCACCCTCCTCTTTGTTTTGCAGCCGCCGCCTTCCCCTCACCGTCAGATCTTATCTAGATCTGACGGTCCAAATGATGCGAGACAAAGAAACCCTAGAGGCCCTCTGCTGTAACCCTAGCGCCGCGTGTCTATCCGTTGTTGGATCCGGATCGAGATCGAATGGCTCAGATCGAGCCCCCCAGGCGCGTGTGAGCCACGCGCGACGGTTCAGCCCCCAGACGCGCGCGGGCAATCCACCGCGCACCCCATCAGCTTCCTCAGATCCATGGTGACCGTCCAGATCCCCACCAAGTCGATCGAACGGATCTGCGCGCCGATTTTCATCATCGATTCTTCAGCCGACACGCCTGCCTCTTTGGTCCCCTCTCCTCTCCTCACGGGCAGTACATACAGACAACAAACCACAGAAACAAATTACAGAGGACAAACAGAAACGGCAGAGACAACAACAAACGAAATCACAGACATGAATACAACCAAAATCATCAGCAACAAATCACAGCAATTCCCAGCAATATATGTAAATAAGAAAAAGAGAAAAAGAATAATTTTCGGGCTATAAATACCCGCATGCAATGTAAATCAGGGGGGATTCAGAGGGAAAAAATTGTAAACGGGGGATTCCATTCGAAATTTCAGAGAAAAATTTGTAATCATCGATTCGAGTTTTCAGTGAGGTATTAGAGAGTTTTTCAGAGAGAATTTTGAGAGAGAAAAATTGTAATCAAAGTCTCGAGAGAATACAAACCAGAAATTTCCAAAGGTATCGCATTTATCCCTTTTTTTCATTTCGAATCAAAAAAATAAAAAATAAAATACAGAGGCAAAAAATGGGGGGTTTTTACCTTCACGACTTCTCCTTCCTCTTTCGCCCCTCTCTACCGGCGATAAGCCTTGCGGCCCCATTTCGGGGCCGTGCATGGTGAGCCGTTGAGGCCGGTGACACGAAGGGGGTAAGATTTTCTGTTTTTTTAGTTTTCGGAATCTGGTTTTTAAAACGGGGAAACGATTTCAAAAGAGCTTTTTTTTGGGTTTTCTTCTTTGGGTTTCCGAAAGATAGTAAAAAAGGGGTCTCTTTTAGGTTTCCGGCGCCGGTAACGGCGACCGGGATAGGTGACGGCGCCGGGAAAACCAGAGAATGAAAGGGGGAGGGTTTTCGGTATTAGGGTTAAGGAAAATAAAAAGGGCTGATAATGTTTTAATGTGGTTTATATAGGTTTTTAGGTTTTTTAAAATCGGGTTAGTCACGATTTAAGCCCCTCCGCATCATTATATTCACGCGAGAGGGGCTTCCGCATTTTAAAACTACGTCCGTGGTCCCTCGAACTTTTTAAAGCTTTTCAATTTCGTCACCGTCTTTAGTTTAATTCGATGGCCGGATGGGTTAATTCCCATTCCGGTCCTTGTGGCTTTTCGTCTTCTTTTATTTTGGTCCCCATTTCGCATTATAATCCGTTTTTTAAAATTGGTTTAATTACCGTTCGGGTCCCTGTCAGCTTATCTTTGTTCTTTTACATTTTACTCATCTTACATGTTATATCTTGTTGTTCATACGTTGGTCTTTTCTTATCGAATATATGTCATTTGCATTTTTGTCCCCTTTATTTATGTTAGCATCGTATATTTGTTTTTGCCTTGTTGTTAGGTTTATTTAAACATAAATGTATGAGATGTGGTAAATGTGTTTTATATTGTCATATGTTTTATATTTACTTATGGTTTTATGCATTTAATGTAGCTTTACCATATGTATTGTATGCTTGATTTTTTGTGCGTGTTAGCTTTTTTAGTGTCTTTCGAATATATGTGACATGCATTTTAATTGTCATTCATGTGACTCTTTAATTCAGCTCGATAATTAATTAACTTAAAATCAACCCCAAGAGAGGTATTAATTAGCCCCGGTATCCGATAAACGACAGTCCTAGCTTAATGGATGTCGATCGAATACTCGGATTAATTTTCACCTTCTCTAGGTAAGCGAAAGCATAAAAAGGAAAATAACACACATCATCCTTTATTTGCTCGCATCATGCATAAAGGTGACGTACGGGATCCGAACCCTAAACTAACACGGCAGTCAGCCTTATTTGATGTCGGTTTAGTCTATGGTCCGGTGTACCGTCATCCTTTCTAATTAAATGTTCAATTAATTCTAAATGCCACTATTCGATGAAGCCCGTGCTATTTAAGTCACATTTTCATTTAAGAACATTTTTATTAAATTTACTTCGGTTTTTAAATAATTTCTATCGATCAAAAGGCAACAAGCAATTTGGTACCAATTTCCGGGCGTGATGGGGGTGCTAATCCTTCCCTACACGTAACCAACTCCCGAACCCATTTTTTAATGAATCTCTGGTTTTGTGGTGTCCGGCCTACCTTAGTGGCCGGTGGCGACTCCAAAATTTTCATCCTTTTTATAAATCCGAATTTCCCCCTTTTTAAATAAAACCCTTTCAAAAAGAAAATAGTGATAAGGCCCCTACTTAGCGGTTTTCAGAAAAAACCTTATCACAGCATTATGATCAGAAATTGACTTGTCCAAAAGCCTTTGTTGAACATCTGGGAATTTAAGTTCGAATTTAGTCGTAATCAGGAATCGATCAAGACGAACAAAAGTGGGCTGATTCCTGTTGTTACTCCACGTAAATCTGCCCCTTGTAACGGTAGATCCTTTAACCCTGCTTCAAAAATGAAATTCTTGAATAACTCCATCAAGCTATTGTTCATCGAATAACCTATCTTCTCCTCAGGATGCAGAAATAAGTTAAAATCCCCTCCTATGCACCAGGGGACAGACCAGCCATTCATCACCTCCAACAGATTTTCCAAAAAGCCAGCACGACCTGCTTCTATAGGAGGACCATATACATTAATCACACCACACTGGAAGTTCACCGGTTTGATATTACCAATTAAAACAATGAAATTGGCAGTGATTTTCTGATCGGTTACTTCGAAAAAATCCGAATTCCATACTGTTAGCAATCCCTCAGACGAACCTGTCGAGGGTGAACTCACATAACTGAGATTTGAAGCCGTCCAAAACCTCCTAATCTGACAGTTACTTACTTCTTCAAGTTTGGTCTCTTGTATGAAAACCATTCTCGTATTATTCGTATGAATGATTCTTTTCACAGCCCTCAATTTTCCCCTCCTCCTAATACCTCTAATATTCCAACTAATTATTGAAAGATTCATCATAAGGTTAAGATAATGTAAAATACCTCAGCCTCAATAACCCTCTTTAAGCTGCTTCTCCAGCTCGCATACCTTCGATATTACTGATTCTCTTCCCCCTTTGAATGAAAACTCGAGAAGTTTACTAATTTCCCAAACGGCTTCAGCTTCTTGCATCACTGCCAATTCTTCTTCAACCATCTCCGGAATGTGAAAAGCACTCATCCTGCTGGAATTATCATCATCAAGCAAATCTCTCACCTTTTGCCTAATAACCCTCCGAAATTTCGCCCGATAGAAACCTTTTGGCAAGAGCCTTCTTTGAATAGAAAACACTGATTCTCCGTTTCTGAAATTGCCGTCGGGGGCACTTGAGATTTCTCTACATTCATAACTGTCCGGAACAAAGTCAATCGAGAGCCCACTCTTGGCCTTCGGAGAAACCGAGGTCGAAATAGAAGCTTTGATAGCAGCACTACTTGTCTGACGTATTTTTTCGGAAATTCTAACTTTTGCTTAACTTTGGGCTTGAATAATAGTTGTCTCATTCTCCATTTGACCGGCAAATACCAGGGGATTATTGTAAATTGGGTCACAATAATTACTTACCGATTTAGCCGGCCCAGTATTCAGGCCCACTACCACATTATGATCCAAGCACTGATCAACAACAAGATATGGGGGACCCTGATCCAAAGAATTCACCTGCTGAACGTGCATGAGGACTTGAATTGGACTTGGGAAAGGGACCCCATTAACTTGATTCAACGAGGGGCCTGAAACGTCTTTGAACTGAGACGGAACCACCGCCCCATTACTCACCGGACTGCCTTGGTTCCCTTCTCTTAGGCCGTCCTCACCTGCAAAACGCGACTGGGTTTCATCCCCACCGTTTGGCACATGGATATCATTACTGCATTGATCCTTATCTTCCTCATTAACCAGAGGATCATGAGGCCAAATAACGGCATAGTTTTCTACTCCATCTCCATAGCAATTTTCGACTGGTATATCCAAGACCCACCCCTACTTAATCGAAACTCTAAACGAAGTCCCCAACGCAAGGATCTCAATATGCTCTGGAACATCATTAGGACTTACCAATCTAACGATCATTTTTGCTTTATCCAGATGAATCTTCTTTATTGTACTTTCTTCAGTCAGAACGTATATACCCCAACGGTTTCCTATACATCTGAAAAACTCCTCGTGCCAGCAAGATAGAGGAACCCCAAACAATGTAACTTTATAAAAACCATAAGGGATACCATTGATCAGCAGGCAATCCAATTGCTCAAACCAGAATTTCAGTTCATCTTTTTTATTATTCCATGCATCATTAAGCTCCGAAACTGAATCAAACTTCACAATGTATACATTCTGGGTTCTATCCCATTTAATGATTCTCGCATTTATACCATCGTGGTTAATTCCTTGTTGTACCAGATTTTCGTCGAACGCATCTTTTACTATCCCTACTAAGCAACATTTCATCCATTCGGCATCACCGGCTTCAATGCTTATGTTAGAACCTTTATCTCCTTTATCTTCCTGAATGATAGTCGAATATGATTTTAGAGGATCAAACCCCTCCCCACCCAAAGGAATGTTTCTCATCAGCACTTCTCTGTACGAGACCCCTGGTCTTCTCAGATACCTAATACCTTGACTACTTTTCCTGGTATCACCTTCCTCTCCGTTTGACTTGGTCGAGGCTGACATGGGTTGGGAACCCCCCGGTACCTGTGGACTCCTAACTGGCTTCATGTAAGCTTTTGGAAATTTCTCCTTTGAAACCCTGATGATTCTTCCATCTATAAGCGAGTTGTCTAGCTTCTGAATGACTTTATCCATAACCGTTCGACTTCCCACTGACACAAAGGCAAATGTCGAATCCTTATACCTAGCTCTCATGTTTTCTATCGGGATGAAAATAAGAACAACCTTGCCATGGTGACTGATAAGTTCCCTCAGCGCCTCCCTAGTTACTCTTCTACTTAAGTTATCGATGAAGATGGTCCACTGGTTCTTTTTCTCAGCAAAATCATTAACGTTAAGTCTCTGGCCCGACGGGATGAATCTGCTGTTGACGCCTTCAGAACCCTCTTGGTGGTAAGGTCCTTGAGCAGCTTCATCCTTCTGATCTCCCTGTGGATTTGACGTTCCAGCTCCCGCTTTCCACATGAAAAAAAATAACTCGATAATTAAATTGTTTTTCCCTATCCTTTTTTTTAAAAAAAGGAGAAATGATTTGAAAAATTAATTTTTCAAGTGAATAAGGGGAGCTTTAACTACATTTCAATTTTAAAATCTCTTATTCAAACTTTTAAATACTAAGGGGGAGGACCACAAACAATTTTTTAAGTTTGTTTTATTATATAAAAAATGGGAGAATGTTGAGATGTTTGTTTTGATATAATAATAGAAAAAATGTTTTGGACTAAATTAAAAAGGTTTCAAAATGTTTATAAGTTCAAACAACTTGAAAATATGTTTGGTTTTCTTTTTATAAGACTTTGGAATGATTTAAAATGTGTTTCAAGTAGCCAAACCTGAGTTTTTCAAGTAACTGCACCGATACGGTATACACCGCATCGATACGCTTTAGGGTTTCAAGTTGTAGGAAAATTCCAGTAGCCAAAACCCGTACTGATACGGCTTGTCCGTATCGATACGGAGCAGATTCTTACGGATACCTTTGTAGCGTATCGATACTGTTTTAACTACCTCCAACGGCTAGTTTCCCAACGGTCATTTGAATTGCAGGTCGTACCGATACGCTGCCAGATGTATCGATACACATCAGCTGAGAATAGCTCAACGGCTAGTTCTGAAGAAGAGAGTACCGATACAGCTACCCGCGCATCAATTTGGACAGCTCTAGAAATTTGGGGTTTAAGTTTATGTTTAAGATTTAAGAATTTAATGTTAGAATTTAGAGTTTAAGATTTAGGGTGTTAGAATTAGAAATTTAGTTTTAGATTTTGTAGTTTATATGCGAAGAGTTGTGTAAATTTTTTTATACAATTTATGTATCAAAATATAACCCTCCGTTAAATAGTCTCGTTCGAACAATTTGATGCTTATAAAATTCCCAATCGATGCAGGCGCACTTGTGCAGTGAGTATTTTTTAACATTTAGTTGACCAATAATCTCCTAGGAATGAAATATGAATACTTAGGTACGAAGGAAACTCAGATTTTGTCCAATTCAATGTATAACAACACTTTGATTCAAATTTTAAATCATGATTTGCTAACAACTAAACTTTATTTTAATGAATCATGATCACAATCCATTAAATAATAATAACAATAATAGATCCAGTGTTATAATCTCGATGATTGAAGGTAGACTGAAGAAAAAAGGATTAAGGAGTGAGAAGAAAGGACTAAGAAATCAGAGAGACATTGAGAAAAATAGAAGCTCATAATATTTCATTGATGATAATGGCTAATTCTCACTAAGCAGAAATTTGGGCTGCAATAAAAACGGCGTCGTCACAATAAAGTTCTTCAACTACTTTTTATTTCACTCAAGATCATCCCCTAATTAACTCAACAATCCTTAATTCTTCTTCAGCCCCTGATTCCCAACTTTGGGTCGGAATTCAAAAGCTGAGACTTCAATACTGTATAATCTTTCCAAGTCAATTTCTCCATATCCACACTAGACCATTGTGCCAACAACCTCTTTGTTTCCATGTCATCATATTTCAGCTTTTCTACCATTTGCTTATGCCTATAGAGCTCAACAAGATCCACCAGTTTGCAGCAAGACCACTTTCAATTCCCTTTAACTCAGAGTCACTTTGTCCGCTATTTTTATGGAAGTTGATCCAATTGCGATCTTTTAGGAGCCTGATCCTTTCCTATTTTTTCAGGGGTTCATCATCTCTTGGCATGACATTACTGGCATCTCTCTGCCAACAAGTGCTTGGCACACCACTGGTCCCTCTGTGCCCACAGCTCTTGTCATTCACCTTGGCATACTTAACTGTGTTGCATTCCTGTGTCCATTCCTCAACCAAATCCTATGTCAAACCTGCAAAATAGCCACAAAACAACCCTTCACTCTGGCATAGGCAATCTACTAACTCCTTGATGAAAATGCATGATCCTAAAAAATTAATGCAACTAAATGTACACGAAAACAAGCAAAAGCATATCAATATAGGCATGAAAAACAATACTTTTAAGGAGGTAACACACCTCCAAACCCAGCTCATTGCTTGTCCTCAAGTAATGCAAAGGAAAGAAAAACAAAAATGGTCAAAATAATACCTCGGCAAAAGTTTGGTTGGAATGCCAACAAATACTGGCAAACAGAGTTTGATGCTAATGCTGCCCTCAGAAATCACAATGCACAATGCCATGCAGAAAATAATTCAAGCGAAACAATATAACTCTAGTCTAAGGGCATGATTTGTGCGCAAAGTGTGGGTAGCATGCATCTAATTATCCTTTCACCCCCTTAGCCAAATTCTACTTCCTAAACTCAGATTCTTATTTCCACTTTTATCTTTGCCCAAAGTCTTTGACATTATCTTAAGCTTTCTTCATGACACTATTTAGCGTGAGTGATAAGAGGGAGCATACCATGAATCCCCACCTTAATCCAGACATCACTAGGCTTTCTCTTCAACTCATACTCTCGGGTTTTGGACTTTAGAACTAAGAGGAAACATACCACGAAGCCTCAAGTAACTTATTATCCTTAAAGTAGAAGAGAGTTCATTTTTTTATTGCCATGGCAGAACATTGCTGCCTTATTTTCTTTTACCATGACATTCTTTTTTTTGTTTTTTTAATCTGAGCATGGTTTCAAATAGTCTAAGTTTGCTAGGGATCTAGATACATACCACGTGCTAGTGTAAATCAATTTCCTAAACTAGAGATCAATTGGCAAGCAACTTGACATACTATTTGCTGGTATGACAAACTAAAAATTAAAAATTCATCATTGGGCAAACAACTAGGATCAAAATAAGCTTGTCTAACCAATTGTTAACACACTTCAAATTTCAGCCAAGACAAAATTTTCTTTTTCACTTTTTTATGGTTCAGTATGCAACTACTCTACATGAACTACATGGCAAACAAAAAATTTAAAAGTGAAATGCATGGAATAATGTGAGAAAATGCACACCCCCAAACCCAAGATGTGCATTGTCCTCAATGCATGAAACAACACATATATACAAGAAAAACAGAAAAACAAAAATGCATGAACATGAAGATGCAAGAATAAAATGCACATGAGTTAAGTAGAAAAAGACTCCTCTTCGGAGACCTCTTCCTCTCGTTTGGAACAGGCTTCTTCTTCTTTTCTTGCATGGGTCTTCCTCATGGTTAGGCTCCCACGTTCAGGGGCCATTCTTTTCTTCCCTTTCCATCCCTACTTTGAGGTGGCAGTGGAGGCTCCAACATCCTCATTCTTCTTGGCAGGGTCTGCTAGCGATGTAATTGGCGTAGACTTTGGTTTCTTGGTAGGAATGTCCTCTGACTTAGAGGGGGAATCGATGCTGCAGATTCAACATACACGGGGACATAGGAACTGTAGCATTGGACTAGGAACTAGCAGAACTGGTTGGACTTACTTGACTTGCTGGACTCACTTGACTGGCTGGATTGACTGACATCGTTGGATTGGTTGGCAGGATCAGTTGGCATGACATCGTTATTGGCAGAGGGCTCGGTAGGGAAACTAGAAATGTTGGCACATCTTTAGGGGACAGCTTAACAAGCACCTCCCTGATTCTGACATCACTTTCCTTTGTGTAGTGCCTCATCTTGACATTAAGCTCCTCGTATGCCTCTAGTTTTTGGAGAATAATCTCTTTACGGGCATACACTTGGGGCAACACTACTAACGAGCTTGTTGGCATGGTTTCTGGCACACGGCTAGGCTCTGCCTTGGGCTTTGGCGTGGCTGTCTTGGCCTTTCCCTTGCCATTCTCCTTTGGCTCAAAAGCCGTGAGGTTTTTCCAAATGATGGAAGTGATGGTGGTTCCCTTGATTTTTTGGTCAATGTCCTTGTAACACCCTGGTTTTGGGTCTAGAAGATTTGGTAAGATTTCGGTGTCCGAAAGATCGATGTTGGGAGTTGTGGGTGAGTTCAGGGAAAGTGGTCTTCGGATGGTCAGAAAAATATGAAATAAATTTCTAAAATCCTTAAATATTATATATAAGGCTTTGGTAAAATCAATTTTGGAAAAACGTTTTCCGAACCATGACATTTCGGTTTAGTGACCAAAATGTAAAGATTGCAAAATCTGTTTTTAGTGACCATTTTGTGAAAGATTCAAAACATAGAATCTTTAAGGAGCTAAATTGGCTGGGCCAATATAGTTATTTTCCCCTTTCTTTTTGTCTATTCAAATATTTTAAAAGGGGTTTTATAATTAAAACTAAAAAAGGTTGATAATCTTTTTCTCATTTTACGTCAAAAATACATTTTGAAGCTTTTCTCATTTTCTCTTCAGCCAAACAGCCATCTAGGCTAAATTTCTCAAAGGTAAATGATGTTTCTTATTGATCTAATATTTTTAAAAGGTTTTTCTATCTTCTATCTCTAAAACCCATGTTTTATTCTTAGTTTTCTCAAGTGTTCTTTGCTAATCAAGGGGGAAATACTATCATTGGAGGTGAGTGACGAAATTATCCACTAATGTAAGGTTCTCTATTGATATTCTCATGTTTTTATTCTTTTATTTATTAAGATTAAGATTTTCTAAAAAGTTTCTAATGAAAATTTGGGTAAAATATGGTAAAATGAGCTTTTGGGGTGGGATCTTGGTTTAGATCTTTCAATGCTGAGTTTGATGTTAGTTATATCTTAGTTTTTGATGTGGAATAATGTTGAGACGATGGGTGAATGATAGAAATCCCGAATTTGGGTTTTGTGTTGAAGTTTGATGGGTGTAAAAGTGAGTTTTTGGGTGAGTTTTGTGTTCAATCACTAGCTGATGGTATACTGATGATGGGTTGATGTTTTTAGATGATTATTCATGTGTTTTGATGATGTATAATGCTGGGTTTATTCTGGAGGTTGTCCGATTTGATTTTTCCGATGTTTTCGGTTTGTTTCTACAATGTTTCGATAGGCGATTTGAATGGGTTGTTTAATCTCTGTTTTCCAGCAAGTTAGAGTGTTGAAAATATCTCTAGTCATCTGTTTTGGGTTGGTTAGAAGCAGGGGTTGAAGATACGGAATCGTTGGATACGTTTGTGGGCAAACCAGAAAGCTAGAAAAGTGTTTCGCCTTGGTTTTGGTTTTCGCTGGTGAGTGGAAATGTTTTTAATGCCTTAACAAGGTTAAAGAAGCATTTTGGGAGTTTGGGTTGTGTCGTTAGGCCAATCCAAGCTCAAGAGTAAGTTTTGAGTTATTTTGGTATTTTTATCGTTTTATATGTTGATCACGAGCATATCATTTTTAATGATGTTTTCCCAATGTTTTTGTGCATCAATGCATGTTGATTTTGTCCCTTGAGAATACCATGTGATTTATGAAAATGTTGCTTGAGTTCATGCTATGCATGGACTTGTGTTTATGGTATTTGGGATGTGTTTGGGGAGGTGTTTAACCCCGGTGTAAAACAGTGGAATGAGATGTTGCGATGAGTATATTGACACATGTGGATCTTTATATCGGATAGATTGATCGATCAATAGGATGTGAAGTGCACTATATATATATAATTCGCGCGTGAGATAAATTCTTCAGTTTCACAATAGGGGTTATGCTATTGTGATGCGAGTGATAGGGGTTGTGCTATCACAAACGGGCAGTGAGGGTTGTTGCATCCTGACTGAAGTGAGATTGTGGTGAGGGTTGTTTCACCATGTAGCTTGATGGGGGTTGTGCCATCAAGGTGTCCGCTTATCCAAGCAACGTGTCAATGATGTCGTTATACTCATTCTCTTATGGTTTTAATATGAGCTTGGTAAACTCATATGGTTATGTTTATATGCTTGAAGCATATGTGCTTTAATGGAGCCGATGGGCTTGGTTTGCATATGTGGTTAACATATGGTTTATGCATGGTTGATGCATGTATTGTGCCTATGGCATGTGTTGTTGCAATTGCTTATACTTTATTTAAGTATGGTATGTTTGAAAGGAAATGATTTTAAGAAATTGTTTTGGTTTCCAAAATGAAGTTGGTTTTCAAAACTGCATTGTTGTAGCTTGGTTTTGAGCCCCGCTCACTAAGCTTCGTAGCTTACGCTCTCTTTTCCAACAATGCAGATCCGTAGTCTATCTTGGAAGGCAACGGTGCAAGGGAAGTGATCCAAGTGTCCGCTTCAAGTTCAAGTATGGTTTTGTTTAGATAGTAGTGTGGGTGGCAATGGGGATAGACCTTGTTTATGTTTTGAGAGTGTTTTGTAGACTCCTTGTGATGCGGGCATGTTTGTTATGCCTTGGTTGGCTTGTTTATACCTTGAGCATAATGGTTTTGGCTTACTATCTTGTTTTTCTTAGTTAACAGATTGTGTTGTTTCTTATCTTGTGGTTTGATAATCGTGAGTTTGTTCTCTTGCTTAAATGTAAGTTTGGCTATTTATTCTTAGTGTTTGTATGCTTATCTTTTTGATATCTTATTGCATGTGTTGATTGGAACCAAGGGAAACATCCTTGGAGATGCTTGAGCTGCAGATTTTCCTGTTCTGCTGCAGGGTGTTTCGAAAGAGGCCTTAACGTTTCGAAACGACCCTTAATTTAGCCTTTGTGTTTCGGAATGGGTATCGAAACGGGCTTTGCAGCCCCGAAACGGGTCAAACCATTTCGAAACGAAAGCTCTTTGGAATTTTAAATGTTAGACTCGTATTGATACCATCAGGAGTGTTTCAAAACGGGGGTCGTTGGAAGTTAGTTAAGGGCATCTTTAAAGTTGTTTTTCTTGCGTTTTGGTCCTAGCTTGATGTGTTATCAATTGAGTTTGATTGAGGGCTTGTTTTGAGTTGCATTTCAACATGGAAGTATGAAATTAGACTAATTTCAAAGTGATCACCTTAATTTCATCACAAGTCCCTGTTTTATGCTAGTTTTGCATTTTGGTTTCTGGTTGCTCGGTTGATCGTTCGGTGCTCTTCTCGTTGTGTTTTCTTCCGCTGTGTGTTCTTGAAATATAGGGTTTAATTTGAGCATCTAGAAAAGATATTAATCAACGTGTTTAGGGTTGCTAATCGGAGGGAAATCTCTTGAATTTTCTTCGGTTAGTCCTGTGTGATTCGCTCGATACGGTCTGGTGGCTAGGCCGGGTCGAGGGGTTTACAGTCCTCTTACATCCTAGGCACTTCATGGCGCAAAAAAATGTTAGAAATTAACAAAGGGGAAAAACAAACTTCCCTTACCCTTCTCAGCACATTTATAAGCCTCATCGACAATAATTTTGCCAACATTGATATTACGTCCTTTGATGATGGAATGCAACAAAATCATCTGGTCTTCCGAGACAGTCTCGTTGTGAGATGTAGGCAATAAATTTGCCTTGATAAATGATTCCAGCCTCACATTGGTGGCTTCAATGCCAACCTCTCCATCGTCTAGTGGCCTGTTGATGAAACTGTCCAATCTGTGCCAGGCTCACACAAGTTTGCCAACAGTTTCTTGCGTTTGGCAACGGTCATAGATGCGGTGTAGTCGGAGTGCTCATCCTCTGTAGCATTCAAAGCAAAAAATGAGTTCACATACCCTTCATCAAAACGCACATATTTACCTCCAACCATGCATGTCGACAATGGCCACGAATTCCAGTGAGAATCTAATGTTGGTGTTAGTTTGGAAGTCGAAGTGCTTCTCGTACAAAAAGGATCTTGAGGCAAAACTCGTCTCAAACTTCTTTTGAATATCTTCATTAAAGAATCTTTTGAAGGGAAGAGATGAAGACGCCATGGAAGAGATGAAGAGCTTGAATCGGTGATGAAAGAAAAAAGAGAAGTTGAATGGTTTCTTGAATCTAGCTTGAGAAAGAAAGAGAGTTAATGATTCTTGGGAAATCGGCTAGGGTAAAAAGTAAAGAAGGTGGAGTGTTTAAGGGGTTTTAATGTTGGTAGCCGAAAAAAGTGGGATAATGATGGAAGTTTAAAAGTTTTGATTGGGATATATGTTTAAAAGTGATAAGGTGAAGTGATAAGGAAAGATTTAAAGTGATAGGATAATTATGAATTTAAATCTCCTTAAATTGGGCGGCTAGGGATAATCTCAAGATTTTTCTTTCTCTTCTTAATAAAGCTAGGGTTTTTTTCTCTCTTTTCTTCTTTAACACGAAAAATCGGCGCATGCCAAGCTCCATTGGCAATGTGCATGGAATCACTCTTGGCAATGCTTCTAGCAACGTCCCTAGTATTGTTCCTGGCAATATTCCTGCTAATGTCCCTGCACACATTCAATGAAAAATCGTGAAACGTAGCAAGGGAATAAAAATTGAAAAACAACAACAAAAAAGAAAAACAAAAATTTGATTCCTAAAAGAAAATAAAACAACTAATCCTAATATTTACAAAGAGTTCCAAACCTGCGGGTGTTTCGCTCTAACTCTGCCAAGAGGATAGCCTACTTGGCATTGTTTTGCTTACCGTTCAAGTAATACTTTAGATGTTGGCCATTCACTTTAAAGATTTCCCATGTTCGTAGGTTTTTAATGTCCACAACCCTATGAACATATGGCTTCACAACTTCGTAAGGATCCGTCCACCTTGATTTGAGCTTTCCTAGAAAAAGTTTAAGTCGTGAGTTAAACAATAGAATAAGCAGGCCTATTTCGATCTGTCTTGGCATGATCTGACAATCATGCCAAAGTTTTTCCTTCTCCTTGTATATCCTAGCGTTCTCATAGGCCTGCGTCCTAAATTCCTCCAACTCATTAAGGTGAGCAACCTCTTTTCTCCAGCAACTCTCCATGCCATGTCAAGTTTCCGGATGGCCCAATAGGCTTTATGTTCAAGTTCCACTGGCAGATGGCATGGTTTGCCAAAGACAAGTCTAAACAGTGAAGTACCCAAAGGATTTTTAAATGTAGTCCTGTAAGCCCACAAGGACTCGTCTAGTCTCAAAGACCACTCTTTCCTCGTTGGATTTACAGTCTACTCTAGAATGTTCTTAATCTTCTTGTTTGATATCTCAGCTTTCCCGTTTGTTTGTGAATGATAAGATGTAGCGATTCATTGCTGAATTCCATACCTGCACAAAGCTTTAGAGATTAAATTACATTTAAAATGAGTACCCTCATCATGAAAGATCATTCTAGGGGCACCAAATCGAGTAAAGATGTGCTTGTGCAAAAACTTGGAAACATCTTTGGCATCATTTGTTGGCAGAGCAACAGCCTCTACCCACTTTGATACATAGTCAATGACCACAAGAATATACACATTACCAAACGATGGAGGAAAAGAACCCATAAAGTCTATCCCCCATACATCAAATAAATCCACATGTATAATATTCAAGAGCGGCAGTTGGTGTCTGCCAGACATGTTCCCTGTCTATTGGCATCGAACGCATACCTTGGCATACTCGTGGGCAGTCTTGTACAGCGTGGGCCAAAATAATCCTGACTGCAACACCTTGGCAACAATTTTTGTCCTAGCAAAGTGACCTCCATATGGCGCGACATGGCATATATGCAATATGTTTTGTTGCTCATCCTCTGGTACGCACCGGCAAATCACTTGGTCGGCACACTTCTTGAACAATATCGACTCATCCCAATAGTATTGCTTACCTCTCATAGAAATCTTTTCTTGGCATTGTATGCCAAGTCTGGTGGTAGAATATTGCTTACCAGGTAATTGACTATGTTAGCATACCATGGTATGGCATTAACTGCAAGCAAACACTCGTAAGGAAACTCGTCTCTAATAGTAGTGGTCTTACCATCCTCAATGTGATGTTCCAATCGAGAAAGGTAGTTGGCTACTAAGTTCTCGCTACCTTTTTTGTCTCTGTTCTTTAAGTCAAAATCTTGAAGTAAGAGTGTCCGTCGGATCAGTCTGGGCTTGGCATCTTTCTTTTCCAAGAGATACTTCAATGTTGAGTGATATGTATAAACCACAACCTTGTTACCAATTAGATACGATCTAAATTTATCAAAAGCAAATACAACTGCAAGAAACTCTTTCTCAGTTGTAGAGTAATTCAATTGCGCGTCGTTCAAGGTTCTACTGACATAGTAGATAGAATAGAAAACCTTACAATGTCGTTGTCCCAAAACTGCTCCAACGACAAAGTCGTTGGCATCACACATGAGCTCGAATGGCTTACTCGGATCTGATGCTACGACTATAGGGCATTGATCAATCTCTCTTTAAGTTTCATGAAATGCTCTCAAACAAGAATCGTCAAAAGTAAAGGTGGCATCCTTCTCTAACAACAAGCATAAAGGTTTAGAGATTTTTGAAAAATCCTTAATAAACTGCCGATAAAAACCGGCATGACCTAGAAAACTCCTTATACCTTTAACACTTGTTGGAGGTGGCAATTACTTAATTACCTCCACTTTGGCTTGATCAACTTCTAGTCCTCTCTTGGTTACCTTGTGACAGAGAACAATGCCCTCCTTCACCATGAAGTGGCATTTCTCCCAATTCAACACTAGGTTTGTCTCGATGCATCTCTTCAAAACTTGCTCCAGGCTATGGATGCATTCCTCAAATGTTGTACCAAACACTGAGAAATCACCCATGAATACTTCCATGTTGTATTCGATCACGTCAGAAAAATGGTCATCATGCAACATTGGAATGTTGCTAGCGCAATGCATAGACCGATTGACATCCTTCTGAAGGCAAATGTCTCATATGGACATGTGAACGCGGTCTTCTCTTAATCATTAGGGGCGATGACAATTTGATTATAACCCGAATAACCATCCAAAAAACAGTAAAAAGCTTTACCTGCTAGCTTGTCTAACATTTGGTCAATGAAAGGCAATGAGAAGTGGTCCTTCCTTGTAGCCTTGTTTAACCTTATATAATCCATGCACACTCTCCATCCAGTGATGGTTCTAGAGGGAATCAATTCAACTTCACTATTTTGTACCACAGTCATGCTATATTTCTTTGGCACGCACCGCACAAGGCTTACCCAAGAGCTATCAAAAATGGGATAAATAATTCTGGCATCAAGCCATTTTTATTATCTCTTTCTTAACATCCTCTTTCATGCTCGGGTTTAGCCGTCTCTAAACTTCAATAGTCCTCTCATTGTATTCCTTTAGAATGATCTTATGTATGAAAATGGTTGGGTTATTACCTTGGATGTCTGCCAAGGTCCAACCCAACGCTTGCTTATAATCCCTTAATATTGCCAGCAATCTTACCTCCTGATCATTAGTGAGATTAGTGGCAATAATCACTGGTAGAGTTGAGTGATCACCTAGATAGACATACTTCAAGTGTTCTGGCAGTGGCTTAAGCTCCAACTCTAGTGGTTCCTCAATTGATGGTTTCGGTTTCTTTATCTCTCTACCGGCCAACTGGAGAGGCTCAAAGTAACTCACATCTTCAGCCTCCAAGGTTGATTCCTCATGTTCCTCAAACAGTTCAGCTATGCCGTCATCAAATTATGTATCCTGGCACAACTGTGCCATGTCCAAAGTATAAATGGCCTCCATCATCTCCTCACCTTGACATTCTTCCGATTCATCTGTACATTTCAAAGCTTGAAACACGTTAAAAGTAACATGTTGGTAATTCATTCACATGGTTAATTCCCCTTTATGAACATCAATAAGTGCCCTACTCGTGGCAAGGAATGGCCTACCCAAAATAATTGGCACATTAGTGTCAGCTTTATAATCTAAAATGATAAAATCAGCTGGAAATATAAAATTGTCTACCTTTACCAACACATCCTCAATCTTACCCTTGGGATGTGTGACCAGTGTTTATTCTATGATATGTTTTGTGTTTAAATACTCCTTGGTTGTTCATTATTGTTGCTGAATTGGGAATTTTTACATGACTTCTGTGCAAGACAATGACTTCTAGAAAATGTGCTTAAAAGGCCTGGAAACTACACTTTTTGTTCTGGAGTCATGGCTGGATTAGTGGGCATGAACCTGGGCATGTTATGGCTGACGTGGCAGATCGTGAGTATCTTCTAGAAGGTCCAGTCAACAGCTTCTAGAAGGTCCATTTAGCAATTATCTTTAGGAAGTATCTTTTTAGGAATTATCTTCTTATCTTTAGGATTTAAATTCAAATAATTATCATTTGTATTTTCAGGTTATTTTTAAGATTTTTAGAAGGCTATAAATACCCTTTCAGGGTGAGCCTAAGAGAACACGCTTCACTTGTCTAGAGATCATTGTGATCAAAACCTTCTTTTCTTTGCTTTTATAAATTCTCTTTTGATTTTTTACCTTGTTTATTTTTAAAAGCTTTTATTTTAAATGCTCAATATGACTTTTGTCATGCTTAGCTAATTTCCTTTCAAGTCGAGGGCTAAAGCGATGACTCAATTCCAACGTGAGGATTGAAAAGCACTTAAACAAACTCGGGTATCTCTTTTAGTTTTCTGAGCTTAATTTCAAAATCAAAACGATTTCAAAATCAAAGATTGACGTTGGTCAGGATGTTGTTTTGGTTAAATGTGTGGGAGGAAGGATCGGGTTATTGAAGCACATTCGACTTCCTAGGAACACACTAAGCAAAATTGTTTGCTAAGAGGAAATTGAGATCGGAATCAGTTATTATTGAAACAACAAAATCTGAGTCGGCCATTTACGAACTTAAACATTTTTTTATCAACAACATTGTGTTGATTAGATCAATTTCCAAAATCGATATCAAAGATGACACTTGGGTATTCGATTTACAAAGCATAGTCACAAGGATTGGTCCTTGTAGACAAGTAACCGACGTGAATCCCGAAGTAAAAAACCCTTTTTCGATGATGTGAGGAAACTGAGTCAGAGTAAAAGCCTAAGGCCGACTTACACCATACTGAATCTATTTCTTTTTAATCTCATTTATAATCTCTTTATTTTCTTACTTTTACCACAAATCCCCACCTTTACTTAAATATTATTCAACTCACCTCTTGGCTCAGAGATTAAACAAGCATAAATCAGGAAGTTTTCATAGTCTATGTGGGATCGACCATTACTTCACTATTACTACACTTAATTTCCTTTATTTATTATTTGAGAAGAAGGAATTATTTTGATGCGAAAACGACTCGTGTCAAATTAAATTAGCTGGAAATATAAATTTGTCTACCTTTACCAACACATCCTCAATCTTACCCTTGGGATGTGCATAAGATCGGTCTGCCAACTGAAGTGTCACTGTGGTAGGTCTTGCTTCTATGCCAAGCTTCTTGAAAACAAATAGTGGCATCAAATTGATAATAACTCCTAGATCACACAATGCCTTACCCTTGAATTTATTGCCAATTGTACAAGGGATAGTGAAACTCCCTGGATCTTTCAGCTTTGGTGGCAATCGGTTTAGGATCATGGCATTGCATCCTTCAGTGAGAGCAGCAGTTTCAAACTCTCCCAACTTCCTCTTTTTGGACAAGATGTCCTTCATGAATTTTACATAGTTGGGCATTTGCTCAAGGGCCTCTGCCAATTAAATGTTAATTTGCAATTGTTTAAGCACTTCCAATAAGCGCTTAAATTGTTGGTCCTGATTGTGTTTTTGAAGTCTTGCTGGAAATGGTGGTGGTGGATACACATATGCTGGCACTGTCGGCTTTGTCGAGGCAATGTTGGCATCCACTTTAGCATCAATATGCTTTTTGGCCTCAACCTGCTTGTCATCATTGTTAACATCGTCGTTGGCACTAGAACAAACATCGTGTTGAGTACTGGTACTGGCATGAGAGTTGGCATCATCTGCTTGGCAGCTGGCACAAGCTTAGCATCTTGGCTATCAACTGGCTGCTTGGCAGCCATCTCAGCTTCGCACTGCTTAGCACTCTGAAGAGTTATTGCCTTGCATTGCTCATTTCCTTTGTACAGAGCATCTTCATTGTCGCTTGACAAAGCACCTTGGGCTCGTTTTCTAAGTGCATTAGCAATTTGCCCAATCTGCACTTCCATGTTCCTCATTGATGCTGCCAAACTCTGGACTGTGGCATCATTCCTTTCCATATACTCTGTGAGAGTGCCTCTTTGGTTAAGTTCTTTCCCTTGCTAGAAATTGTTTTGAGCTTTTTGTGGTGTGGAATTTTGATAGAATGTTGGCATGGGGCATTGTATTGGTTGCCTCCTTGATTTCCCCAAGCTAATTTAGGGTGTTGTCTCCAACCTGCGTTGTAAGCATTGGAATTAGCATTATAAAAATGACCAGCATTGTCAATAAAATTTACCGACTCAGGGTTGATTGGGCATTCATCCAGATGATGGGTCTCTCCACAAAAGATGCAAAACAGATCTAGTGTTTTGACTCCTCATTATTCTTTTGCAACGTTCTTACCATGCTAGTGAGGTTGGAAATTTTGGCATGAATGGACGTAAGTTCATCAACCTTTAATTCTCCACTAGTTTTGGTTTCGGTTCCAAGTTTAGCAACAGGATATTCAAAGTCATTGATCGCTATCCTCTCAAGGATATCAACAGCTTTTGTGTACCTCTTGTCTAGAAATGAGCCAGCTGCTGAAGCATCGACAACAGTCCTTATTTGTGCATTCAACTCGTTGTAGAAGGTTTGTATTTGGGTCAAATTTGGGAATCCATGCATTGGACACCTTCTTAACAGATTCTTAAATCTTTCCCATGCTTCGTAGAGAGTTTCATCCTCAGTCTGCTTGAATGTAATGATCTCACCACGTAGCTTGGCAATGAGTGTTGGTGGCTTAAATCGTGTCAAGAACTTCTGGCACAGGTCTGCCCAGGAAGTAACTGAACCCGGTGACAAAGAATTAAGCCACGCCTTGGCTTTATCTCTTAAAGAAAAAGTAAATAACCTCAGCTTCACGGTATCTCCAAATACTCTAGTTTGCTGAAATAGTTGACATATCTCCATGAATTGCTTGAGATGTTGCCTTGGGTCTCCAGTAAGTGCTCTATTGAATTTACCTACATTGAAAAAAGTTTGGATCATTACGGGTTTAAGTTCAAATTTTGGCTCATTGGCATCAGTGCCAATAAGTCCTAACACTAAATTTGTAATGTCAGGTGTTGAATGTTCTCGGATTGGTCTTTCTTCTTCGGCATGAGGAGCGGCATGGTTATTGTATTCTGGTGGATTATGATTGTTGTTAACACTATTTGCTCCTCTGTTTCCTTGATTTCCGTGATTTATCTCTCGAATTCTCTTTTTCAATTTGCACAAAGTGTGTTCAGTCTCAGGATCTAATGGCCAAGCTTCCTTCTCAGTACGGTTCCTGGTCATACACTGATAAAAACAAAAATAAAAAACAAGTAAAAATTTAAAAACAATCAAATCCGTTGCAATCTCCTGCACGACGCCAAAAACTTGTAGACTCTGTAGAAGATATGTAAAATGAATGCTGACAAAAGGTATAAATGATATGTGTTGGGAATGTTATGTCAAGAGTCTTTTGCATACAAGTATACACAGTCTGCAAGTAATACAGCTTGGTAAGCTGAGTTATCGATCCCATAGAGATTGACTTGATTTCGATTGCTTAATTGTTACTTGCTTTGAAAGAAAAGATGTTTGTTTTGAAGGTTGTTTTGAAACTAAAGAAAAGAAAAGAAAAATGAAGTAAAATGTTGGCAATGAAGGTGTTTCTAATGAGTGATGATTGTTGGAAGGGAATGGATGGATTCAACATGGCTCATGCCAGCCTTTATTGGCAAAATTGTCTTGGCATTGTTTGTCGAGCAGATTCAACAATATCAAAGCCTCTCTCTATGGTCGTCGACCTAAATTAGCCAAGTAAAAACACTTATATCTCTATAGTGTATGTTTTTCTTAAACCAATTTGATTAAAACCAATCTATACATCGAGGAGGTAGATTTCATTTCCGAAGCAAGTTTATCTACTTGAACGACTTCTCTCGAAGCTTATCTCCCAAGTATTCAACAACTTAATCGTCGCCAACCCAAGTCTGTTAAGATATTGGGAGGCAATAGGCGTACTGTGTCAGCTCTTGCTTGGCAGAGTGTTTAGGAAAAATTAGAGTATGCCAAATAGAAAAACTTTGCCAAAAACAGAATTATTATAAAGGAACTAAGGCATAAAGCCAATATTCAATCCAAAACATCCCCCACCAACTATGAAAATTATTTCATGGTGAGGGGGGTTAACCAACATAACCATAATTGTTTTCAAAAACATCATCATAAAAAAAACTAAAGATAAACAACTTGTGCCAAGGGAATAGGCAGAGGGGTCTCTCGATGCAGCCCTCCACACCAGGCTCTCGGCCAAGAGGTTGAACCACCTTTCCTCGGTGCAGTCGGCCGTCACTCACCGGTCACTCTAACGTCGTACTCCGGTCACTCTAGGTCTTCACCCGATCACTCTCCTCGTCTCTCTATATGCTCAATGCTTGATCGGTTGGTCTTTATATAGGCGTCTGTGGGAAAGGATGAGATAAGCCTTTGTATTTGAATTTGAAATGATCAAGGCATAAGAGATAGAGCTCTATTCGATCATTTTGACATCTTATCAGCTCAGTGTGATAGTTTATCAGGCTAGGACTGACGTCATCATGCCGATGCTGCCTTGGCATCCAAGCTTGGCACAACATCGCCAACATCACTTGGAACCACCTTATCCTCTATTTTTTCAGAAGTTGATCCAATTGTGATCTTTTAGGATCCTGATCCTTTCCTATTTTCTCGAGGGTTCATCATCTCTTGGCATGGCATCACTAGCATCTCTCTGCCAACAAGTGCTTGGCACACCACTAGTCCCTATGTGCCCACAGCTCTTGGCATTCACCTTGGCATATCTAACTGCGTTCATAACTGTGTTGCTTTCATGTTTCCATTCCTCTGCCAAATCCTATGTCAAACCTGCAAGATAGCCACAAAACAACCCTTCACTCTGGCATAGGCAACCTACTAACTCCTTGATGAAAATGCATGATCCTAATAAATTAATGCAACTAAATGTACCCGAAAACAAGCAAAGACATATCAATATAGGCATGAAAAACAATACTTTTGAGGAGGTAACACATAGTTTTAAGGATGCATATAGAATTGAAATGAGAACCCCAACGAGTATCTCTAACTCGTTTCAAACTGCCAATTTGATTTGCACATTTTCAGTCTTAAGCTCATTATTGGCTAACAAGTGTGCAATTTTAGCTTTTTAAGCAACTTATAATTCTTCATGACGTTTGCACGAGGCATCAACATAATTGATAATGAAACTCAAACTATTAAAGAAGTCATGAACATAATGTACCTCTCTAGATGCAGCAACAATAGCTAATTGTAGACGATGAGCTAAACAATGCACATAATATGCATACGAACATTATTTGAGGAATAATGCTTGTAATCCATTACACTCTCCGTGCATATTACTAGCACCATCGTATCCTTGACTACATATATTTTGAACATCAAGAGTATGACGATAGAGAATAGCACATATTTCATTCTTAAGAGTTAATGAGCATGTGTCTTTAACATGAGCTAGGTAAAAAAATGTTCCTTAATAAAGCCATCTCTGTCAACAAATCTCAAAACAACATCCATTTGTTCTCTTCTAGACTTGTCACGAGCTTCATCAACAATAATACAAAATTTTGAATCTCTAATATATTCACGAATCTTCTTTCGCACTTTAGTAGCAAGAACATACAAGATCCCTTTTTGAATTGAAAGAGAGATATACTTAGCACATTAAGGAGCATTTTCTACATAATATTCTTAACATCATCATTGTAGGAGGCCAAAAGTTGAATCAACTCAAAAAAAATTCCACATTTTTTTGACTCAGGTGTTTCATCGAGGCCTCTAAATGCATAAGCTTGAAATGCAAGCCACCGAATGGCATCTATAGAAGTCTTGACTCGTAAATTATTTTTTAATTCTTTTTTGAATTTTGTTGATTCATTACTTTATCAATATGCTCATATTGTTTCATCAAATTCATACAAGATCTCACAACATTGTTATGTGGTGAACAAGGATCATCTCCAATATGATTGAGAAATGCACAATTATTGTCAGGATTAACTTTTCTTCAACTTCGGAAACCTTTAATAATGAATACATCTCAACCGGGTCGTCCATTGGGTTTCATGTAAAAAGATAGCATGGTAAACATTATGTAACATCCTTAGTTGGAGAATTAAAACGAATGTCAATTGTGGCATGATGTAATAACATTTTTAGTTCCAAAACTTAACATTCTATTAATTTTATCTTAAATCAAAACAATTCATTGAATTTAACCTTCATATTTAAAAACATCAATTTAGTTTTTTTTCGATGCTATCAAAACAAGTGAGCTCATCATATTAAAATAGTACTCCTTTCATCCCAAAATTTTTGTCTCATGTTGATTTTTCCCATAATTTTAGGGAGAAAAAAGTTTTTATGAGATATATGATGTAAGAAATTAAAATGTCAATTTTCTCCATGAAAAGTTAAATTTTGTTTTTGTTAAGAAACTAAAAATATATAAAAAGGGAATTGTGACTTATAAGAGTTATTGAATTTTTCAATGAAACAATTTTAAAACACAAAGAAGATAAATTTAGTGGGATAGAAGGACTAGTTAGATAAAGAAATTCTGTCATAAAACAATAATAAGTTATTGTTAAATTATCATTAATACAATATTTCTGGGAAAATAACTAGCAATTTAGGAGAAAAATAAAGACTAAAATGATAAAAAAAAATTTAAATACAACAGGTTTAATTTATTGAATCGTCTTGAATTAAGACCTAATTAATATATTATATAAGTTTTAAGGATTAAAAATTTTATTATATCAGACAATATCACTAATCTTGTCGAATATTTAATAATCCTTAAATAACCTATTTATAATAATATTTTTAGGAGTGAGTGTTCGATCGAGTCGAGTCAAAAAAATTTGAGTTATTCGAGTTGACGCATCATATTTTACAACTCAAACTTTATTTGAAATTTTTTCGGTTCGATTCGAGTTTTTCGAGTTCTTATACAAATTTAATTGTAATTATTTATCATGTTATAGTATGGTTTAATTTCTCTTCATATTTTTCATATGAGACATATATTTCTTCATATTATATATATATATATATATAAATTGAGAGACTCAACTCGACTCGAACTTAAAAATAAATACACTAATTATTAAAAATTTTGAGTTATTCGATTTATTCGAATTTTCATTTTACAACTCAAACTTTATTTAAAAAAATTTCGAGTCGAGTTTATGAAATTTCGAGTCGAGTCAAAAAAATTCGTTTTTTGAGTCGATTCGAGTTTTACTCACCCCTAAATTAATCGAATAACCTATTAATATTTTTTAAAATAATTTATTTATTAGCAAACTCATAAAAAAATTGAATATGCCAACCACCGCTAACAACCCTCCTCTCTATAAATATTCCTCTCGCGTCTTGGTTTTCATACACTGAGTTTATTAAATCATTTGTTTCTATTTATTTTCCAAGTAAAAAAAAAAAAGACAATCTTTTGAATCGAAATCTCAGCTTCAGTCAGATCAAAAGAAAGAAAACCAAAACCCTCAGAAATCCCATCAAAGTGCAAGGAAAATTGATAAGATTTAACCCAAAGAGAAAAAAAATGCAGTCAGCCTTGCCGTGCGGTAAACAAGAGAGAGAGTTGCGGCGGGTGCAAGCTCCCGGGGTTTGCCCGCATTGCGGCGGAAAAGTGGAGGCCATCGACGTCGAGAGCAAATGGAGGTTATGCTTCTTGGCCGTTTGCTCCAAGATCAAGAGGAAATATCATTGCACCTTGTGTGCCAGGCGTTTGGTGCTGTATTACTAGCTCCTCCTCCTCCTCCTCCTCCTCCTTTAATGTAGTATTGTAGTTTAGTTAAGGTTTATATTTGAGGTTAAATTCGTCTTGAATATTTTGAGACTGTTAGAGAAAATTCAAAAATAAAAATAGAGATTATAAAATAAAAGTATATTTTATTACTTTGTATAATTAGTTTTTTTATTAATAAATTATTATTTTATTGTTTTTGTTAAAAACACATTAAATATAATTAAAATAATAAAAGACAACCACTAACTTATAAAATTATCATTTAAAAAATGATTGAAGTTGTGAATATAAAAGGTAGGGTTCTCAACGAGAGCTCATATTACTCTTCGTTATTTTAAATTTAAATATAATTGTTTTCTCAAATATAATGAATTTAGTATTTTTTTAGTTTTATTAAATAAATAAAAACATGATGAGACATTTGAGGTAAATTGCTTTTAAGGTCGAGACATTTGGGGCACACGACATGAAGTGTTATGATGCATACCGGGCCATATATATATTATCTTTTATTTGTATTTGGTTTAGTGAGATGAACTGTTAAAATCTTTAAATAATATTGAGCAGGGACGACGATAAAGGGAGGATGGGAGAAGGTTTGTACAAAAAAAACCCGACAAATTGAAATTGAAATCAAAACCTAAAAAAATCGATCCGAAAATATGGTTAACGAACCAAATAAATTAGTTTCGGTAAGTTTTTAAGAAAAAATATTATTTCAGTTTGGATATTGTTCGTATTTTTGAATAAAAACAGGTAACTGAACCGACCGTTTACAAAATATAATATAAAAATATGCATATTTACACAATTACTTTGGCAAAATTTAGTGTCATTGTTAATTTATTCTCTTCCACAAATATTTTTCGAATATTTTTATTATCTTGAAAAGTGAAAAATTAGCGGTAATTTTTAATATATTTACCTCCTAAATATTAGTGGATTTATCTTACTTTGAGAAGTAAAAATTTCAACCTTAATTGTCAATTATTTCCTATTCTCATATTCATACATTAATACTTTTCTTCTTCAAATATTTAAAATTCAAACTCTAGCTCATTTTTCACTATGTTATTATATTTGATATTTTTAATAAGAAAAGTTAATAAACCATTACTCGAACCGAATCAAACCGAATATTTGGTTAACCGGTCAATCGGTTAACCGATTTAATAGTTAAGGTTTAGGGTTGAGAAATAAGCAATCTGAATTTACCGGTTATCCGAAATAATTTTCTAACGGTTAACCGAACCCGGTTTTGGACACCCCTATGTGGGAGGGACATTTGTCCCCTAACTTTGAATGGTTTAATTATTTTTAGGTCATTGATAGTTTTAAAATTTTGCAATTAAGTCCTTGCCCCTTCTAAACAATTTTGGTTTATTATTTTAAGACATTTTAAGTTAAAATTAATGAAATTAAGCTATGACCTCTCAATTTTTTTCTGGTTTAATCACTTTTTAAGACCTTCAATTTTAGAATTAGTGAAATTAAATCTTAATGGTTCAATTTTTGAACCCTATTCATTTCAAAGTTAGTTAACTTGCCCCCTCGTGGTTCAATCCTAGCTCCGTCCATGGTTGAGAGTGATGTATAATGTTCTGAATGAAACAAATTAAATTGAAAGAATTATTCTCACAATAAATAATATATGATCTGAATCAATCGACTAATAGACCATTATCGATAATTTTTATAAAAGTTAATCACACAAGATAATTTTACATTATAAACTTTATAACAAAGAATGAAATGGAAAAACATATTGTCTTTATTATTTTACTTATATAGTACAATTCTTTTGTCCTTTTCGTCCAACTTTGCTAATAATCCTTGTACTGTATTTAAGTTGTAAATCTTGTCTTTATATTTTAGTTTAGTCGTTTTTTGTCCATCTAAAATTTGAAATTTTGGTTTTGATCTAAACAACAATCGTGGAAACAAATTATTTATTTTGAGTTCATATTTTTCAATTAGATTATTTATAATTTAGTCGCTTTATAATGTACCGTCAGTTAAAAATTTTAAAATAAAAAACTAAAATTAAACAAATTAAATCACAAAATCCAAACTCGTAGTTTCGTGTGCTAGGAATATTGAACAAACTGAGTAAAAAAGAGAACCAGAGAAATATGGGGGAATGAGAGACGGTACTCTCAGGATTTTATTGAAAGGACTGTAATATCTCCAAATCAGAGACCAATCCATATTTATACAATATGATAGTAGTCAATGTTCAATTATGAAGTGGCTATCTAACAGAAATCCTAACTCTAACCCCCTTAGCGGGGACTAGACGTCCGACCCGAACCGAGGAGATTACATGGGGAAAACTGAAGCCAACTCGTTAAAGTCAACTTCGATTAACGACCTTTTTTATCTTCTCTAGATGCAATTTAAAACTATATGTGATCAACAAAACATTTAGAAAGAAATGGCGCAGCAAACGGATAACGTTTAGGGATTCAATTGAACATTTTAAGCTTTTAGTGACCAAAATGTAATTTCCGTAAATTACAAGGACCTTTCCCATTTTAAGGCTACCAACCTTTAATTAATCATAAAACATGCTTCTCTGACAAATTTCAGCACAAACGAACCATCCAAACTCATCCAATTGCATACAAAAATTTCAGGAACTAAAATGTAACATTTCAGACTTTTAAAGATTCCATTTAACTAATTTAACGGTCATGTATTGGTATATCTAAAGCTCGTATCGATACTCGGGAAGGCATTAACCAAAGTTTGAGAGAGGGTATCGATACCCTTCCCCGAGTATCGGTACATGTGTGCATGGCATCGATACACTTCCAACCCGTATCAATACCCCTGCACCAATTTGGCCAAAATTAGCCTATGAGTATCGATACTGAGGCCCGAGTATCGATACCTATACCAGAAGTGCACAAGAAACAGCCTCTTAAGCGCATCAAACATCATCCGATCACACCCATAACTCATATACATGCATATATAATCACATCAAACATATATGCATCACAAACTAGCCACGTAACAAGCATTAGGCACATCAATTCATATTGAATAAGCAACTAATAAAGCATGCCTTCAACCACAAACCGAAGCATGACCGAAACACCAATTAAAGGTCCAAAAACCATATAGAGGCCAATTACAAAAACACAAATGCATACTAAACTTGCTCAACACTAGGAAATACCATAACAACAACAATATTTAAATCATTTCCTTTCAAAAAAAACAATATTTAAATCATTGGACACCCCCCATTGCCTTTATTACTCTAGTCCAAAATCAAAGCTTACCTTCAATAAAAGTCTTCCACTGATCCCCTTGCCAGTGCTGCCTCTAAAGCTTAAATTGACTGCATTGATGAACAAATAGAGCAAAGCATACAAGCTTAGTGAGGATTGCTCAAAACACAACAATAATGCAATTTTTAAAACACAAGTTGAAATCATATCATGCTCAATCTCAATTCAAGCTTTCAAAACCAAAGCAAACAATTTTTTAACCATGTTCCACATGTATCATTAGCCACATGCATTGCTCACAATGCAAATCCACATTAAGCCTCACTTGCTTAATTCAAATGCATTGTTCACAATGCATGTAACACCCAGCTAAAATAATAATAATAATAACAACAACAATAATAATAATAATAATAATAATAATAATAATAATAATAATAATAATAATAATAATAATAATAATAATAATAATAATAATAATAATAATAATAAAAGGTTGAAATGCTTTGTGGGGAACTCGAACCCGTGCTTTTGGCATGGAAGTGGAGGACCTAACCATCTGAGCCAAGTACTCGTTTCTGTCAAGTACTGCATTGAGCTGGTTTTAAATTAAGTTGAGAAGTTTATTAAATCAAATTTAATAAACCACATGACCTTTCACCTACCCATTTCTTACCTTATTCGAATGAAAAAGAGAGAGAAAATCCCCTCACCTAACCCCGTCGGCCACTTCCCCGACCGCCTCACCGCCGCTCCATGGCGTACACCGCCACCACCATCATGCGCGTCGTCCGACTCCGAACCACCAGCCACCTGACACGCGCGTAACTGAGCCACCACCGACGGTAGAAGCTTGTTCGAAGCTTTGTCGGAAACCTTGAGTTTCCAGCTTCGATTTCGGCCGCTCCTGGTGTCCGATCGTTGCGCCGATCTCGCCAACGTGCTCGGCGTGATGTGGAGACCAAAACCCAACCAGTAGATCGTCCGTTCGACACCGGTAGCAGCTTCGTTAGAGAAGCCCAACACGCCCTCTGTTTTGCGTGTTTTCCGGCCGCCTCCGGCGTCTCATGGTCGCACAACCACCAGATCTGGGCTCCTCGCACCGCGGCGAGCAAATCCCAGCCGACCGATCCTCCGTCCGATATCGATAGAGGCTTCGTTGGAGCCGTCATGTTTTTCCGGCCGTTTGGGTTTATTTTAGGTAAGTTCCGGTCATATTCCGGTTTGTTTGGTGATGATTTAGGGGTAATATGATTCGGGGTTTAACGTTCATTTGATTTTCGGCAGAATCGACACGAAAATGACATTTCCGGCGACTTTTCCGACGGTCGTCAGGTGACTGGAATTTTTGTGGTGAGTGAACTGGTCTAAACCCGACCCGTCTGCCCGAGTCCGACCCGACCCGTTGACCGAGTCAACCCAGTGAGTCAACTCGTCCGAGTCAACTCGCTGAGTCAGCCTTGGACCAGTGACGTCAGCGTTGACTTTGACCGCTGACGTCAGCGTTGACTTTGACCCGTTGACTTTGACCATTGACCAAAAGTCAAAATTTTCTGAAAACTCCTATTTTATATTTTTCGGCGTCCTGAGTCTGATTTTAAAGCCTGTTTCATGAAATTCTAACCTGAAAGCCTCCGAATTGGACCTTGAACTCGAGTCCACTTATGTATTTTAATAATCAATTATGAGTGAGGTGATTAAAGACTGAAATTGGAATTTGTGCGATTGAAGGTATTCAAAGTTCCTTGTATTCGGGATGTTGAGGACGTCGCATTCGAGTTCGAGAGTGATCGAACGGAGTATAATGGTCGACTGATATAACAAGTATTAAAGGTAATACACTACTACCCCTTGTATGCTTTATGAACATGTTGATATTCGGTTAACGCATGTAAGTTTATGATGACGTATACTGTAAATTCTGCTTAAATTGAATCAGATTCGAGCAATAAGTATGGATATTAATAAGACCAAATTATCCGAATAAGTTTACTAATGGGCTAACAGTATCCGAAGTTCTAATAGTTAAATTCAGTTAATCCGCGACTCAATCAACAGTGTGTAAGAATCGAGGCCCAGGATACGGAGTGAGAGATATTAATTATAAAATTACGAAAATGCCCTTGGAGCATAAGTATGACTAAACTACCCCTCTAATAAAGGAAATGACCTAAAATCTGCATTCGACCTGATTATGCAATTTACACTACCCAAGATGTATGTTTTAATGGGAAGACTTCGGCATCATTATGCAATACGTGTGATACAAACTTGGAAAATCCCTCAAACTCTGTATAACACATGAATGAGAATTTCCTGGAAATGTTGTTGAAATCCTAAGTCGATCCTTATGACAGTAATGCGTGAATTAAATGAGAATGTTCGTAATGACCAAAAAGACGGGAATGCCCTCGAGCACCGAAATGTCTGATTAATTTGAATGACGTTATACCCTCAAGTTCTGTAAAGAATGAATCGTCTGTAAAGGGGCCGGAGAGTTAGGACGACTTAATCTCTATCGGGTACGTAAACGATGGAGGTGCTAAATAGTAAAATTTGACGAAAATGGTGGATTTATCCCAATTTCTAAAATGACTGAAATGCTCTCTTAAGTTAAACAAGCAGTTATGCATTTGATGAAATTCTGGGATCTCTAATAAGACTTTAAGGGCTAAAGTGCCCCTAAGTGTTAGGAACCACACTCATGTATGTTAATCACTCCTGATAATTAAAAGACTAAAATGCCCTCGTTGGCCAAAATAATTAAGATAGCCTGAATGTATCCGATATCGTGACAGACCTTGACATAGAAATCTCTGAATGTCTGATTGGAAGCCTAATAAGAAAATAAATTTTCTGAGCAACTGTTTATGCTTTGTTGGTATAAATTACCAAAATGTCCATATGTGATAAAATGACCATAATGCCCTTGTAGGCTTAAATGACTAAATAACTCATGATGGGTCTAAACTCTCAAAGATCTTGATGTATCACATCTTGAATATCTGGGTTAAACCGTTAGTATGAACCCCTTCTAATAGGGCCATGTCTCAAAAATCCGTTCAAGTTGTCAAAAGTTCAATATGTCCCCTTCCGTAAATGCTAAGTATCTCCAAGAAATGATTTGTCCCACCTACTGTGTTCCGTGTGTGCTACATTTCTGTTTGCTTGTTCACTTGAATGCACTTATATGATCTATGAGATAATTTCTGAACTAAGTACATGACTACCCTTTTTGTTAAAGCATGATTATATTACTAATGAAAGCATGAATATTCTGTTGAAAGCATGACTATTCTGTTGAAAGCATGATTGTTGTTTGAGAACATAGATGTGTTACATCTAATAGCATGCCCCATGTCCGATCTGGAATTGAAATATCTGATTCTGGTTGATGTGATTAAACATATGTCTGCCATCTAAATTCTGATGCCTATGTATATTGAACAAAACTATACTGCTTGGGGGTACATTTTGGGGATATGATTTGAAGTGTCTGTAGGTACAGCCCTGATCCAGCTGGTAAATCCTTCTGTTAAGCTCCTACGCCCACGGGCCTAGGGTAAGTCTTTCTGGACCTAAGGCATTCCCTTAGGTAGGCTCCTACGCCTCAGGCCTAGGGTAAGACCTTCTGTATACAGTTCTGGGGGACTGCATATTGGTGTAAGGTTGGAGGGTAGTTCTTGTAAACTTCAGTATGAACATTGAACATTTGCATTTAATATGTTATGCGCTCATATGATATGATGTTAAGTACTTATGTATGTTTGATTTGCAACTTATTAAAACACACTAGGCTTCGTGGTTTAACTTCTCCAACCTGTCATTCTGTTGATTCTCTGAACAATAAGCTCTCTTTTAATACTCAGTAATATAGAAAGAACAAACCTTGTTGTCCTCAAGAATAGTGCTTCACTAAATTTGCGAAACATAAATGGAAACAAGTATTGCCTGGAACATCATAAAAATGTTATGCCTACCATATGTCTGCATGAGCTTATAGCATCTTTTGGTAGTTCTGTATTACTGAGCTTTTCCAAGCTCACGTTGTTTTTACCATCGCAGGTTAAAAGAAAATAGCATGACCTAATGTTTGACATCAGTGTTCGGAGTTCCTTCGGCGTTGCTTCTGGAGTACGGTACTATGTAGTTAGTGGGCATGTATGTCACGTATGGTTTTATGTCAGTGTCTGTAAAATACTTTTCTGAAATTTTTTTATATGCGTTTAAATGATTTCCTGAAATTGTATTTTGAACAGAAGTTGATTTTACAGTTTAATAAGTGGTTTGGGAAAGAAAATGTTTTTATGTGTATTTTTACTGTGGGTCTCTCTTGTGACCCTAATGTGACTTCCTAGGATCCGATGTAACGCATAGGCGGGTCTAGAGGGTTACAATGCAAATCCACATTAAGCCTCACCTTCTTAATTCACATGCATAGATTTGTCCTATGCAACATCTCATGCACAATAATCCATTATGCATTCATTATAATCATGATACATGGGCAACAATAAACACATATATTGGCTTACAACATCACGACATAGGCTCACCCTTATTCGTTGTGATAGACTCACCTCTATCACTTTTACAAACAATATCGGATACACGGACTTGTATAGGCTCACCCTTATACTCAATGATGGTCTTACCTCCATCTTAATGGCTACGAATGGAATTAGGCTCACCTCTAACCTAGAGTGATAGACTCACCTCTACCACCAACAATAGGCCCACCTCTATTACATCACGTAGCTAGACACACGTACGATTTATAGATTATAGTGCACTCACATCCTATTGGTCGACCAACGTATCCTTATATTAGAAATAGATCATTCACTTGCCAATATACCCATAAAACCATATTAACTCACTACTTACAATGCATCATTAAAAATCATATCATATCCCAAAATTAAACATGTTTTTAAATAGCAAATACCATCTCTTACAAGATCATATCATCTTGTATCAAACCAAACCATTTCATGGGATAAACACAAGCAAAACCATGCTTAAATCCATGCATAACAGCGAGTAACAATCATTATCAAAACATGAGCATGATAGACCATAGAGTCCATTTCAAACCGAAATCCGAGAGTTCAAGTAACCATACTTACTTCCGAGATTAGCTAAGCGTTTCAAGCTTACACTAACCCCCCAACACCTCGTATCCAAGCTTAACAAAGCTTTAAAACATATCCACTCACCGATACACGAAACTTCACGTGCCGACGCGAAGATCACTCATCTGAAGCTTCCAAAATCGCTTCTCTTGCTCCCGGATCAATGACCCATGCTTTTAGAGCACCAAAAACAAAGATCCATTGCATTAAAATGCATTCTAACTCCAGCAACTAAACACAAACTTGTTGCCCAACAAAACAACATCAATTTACCCATCCGAAACAACCGAAAACTCATTCGATTGCTTCCTAAACCACGCCCAGCCAACAATCAACACTTCCAATCATTAATATTCATCAAATCACATCCAAAAACAACATAAACCCTTCCTTCCTTATATCTCCAGTAATCATTTAACCATCAAATCACTTCAAAAACACAACTAAAACTATCATAAAACTCAAGGATCTCAAAGATTTCAGGATCTAAATCATTAAAACTCTTTTTCAACATCATAATCACCTCAAAACTCAATTATAATCCATCTAAAACAGAGCTCATCAACAACACTCCGAAAATCAAGAATTAAACCTTAGTTTTGCAAGATTTTGATCTTAAATCAAAACTCGGTTAAAAACAACAATTGAGAGTCGAAAATCTTGTGAATTTCAATAAAGAACCTTGATTAGAGTTTGAGAATGGGATTTACCTCCAATCCTTGCTTTCCTTAAGATTTGATTGCTTCACAATTCTTGAAGAAAATGAAGAGAAATCTTTAAAATGGTTATGAGATCAAAGTGAGAGTATTTGGGAGAAAATAAATCTGGAGAAAAGACTTTAGAAAGGTGTTTTGCTGAAAATGAAGAGTGAAAAGTTAGTTACGTAAATGAAACTTCCAAATTAATGATTTTATTTGATAAATAAATAAAATCCCCTTTTTAAACAATTACTTAAAATTCATTTAAAACACATGTCAAATTAAGGAAAGGTGTAATTGCACAAAAGCTCCCTAAAGATTCTAAGATTTTGACTCCTCTTTTGAAATTTGCATTTTCCCACAATTTTAAAACTTTACATTTTGATCACTACTCAAAATATACCACTTACAAAACTCATTTGTAAAATTGATTTGACCAACCTCTTAAACATGATTTTAGAAATTTTTGTCATATTTTTATCCTATCCCGAACCTTGATTTCCCCGAACCACATAATACGATTCGAACCGTTTCCGACCGGCCCGATCCGATGTCTAAAACACCTAGGCCCAAAACCAGGGCGTTACAACTCTCCCCCACTTAGGAAATTTCATCCTCGAAATTTTATCTGAAGGAAAAATATGCGGGAATCGCCTCAACATGTCCACCCCACTTTCCCATGTGGCCTCCTCAACTCTCTGGTGTCGCCACAACACCTTCACAAGCTCTATCCTTTTGCCACGAAGAACTTTGCTGCTTGAGTCAAGGATCTTCATCGGTTCCTCATCATAGGACAAATCCGGGTTCAGCTCTACCTCCTCAATAGGCATCACATGTGATAGATCTTATCTATACCTCCGCAACATCGAGACATGAAACATATCATGGATCTTTTCCAACTCGGGAGGCAACCTCAACCGATAAGCCATAGGAACAACACGCTCCACAACTTCATAAGGTCTAATAAACCATGGGCTAAGCTTACTCTTACGCCCAAATCTCATCACCTTCTTCCAAGGCGATACTTTCAAGAACACACGTTCACCAACCGCGAACTCTACCTCTTTACGCTTCAAATTCGCGTAAGACTTCTGGCGATCCGATGTAGCCTTCAACAGCTCACAGATGAGCTTCACCTTCTCTGTTGTTCCCTTGAGCATATCCGGCAATGAAAGCAACCCTTTCCCCGCCTCAGCCCACCAAAGAGGCGTTCTACACTTTCTACCATACAAGGCCTCATACGGTGCCACTTGAATACTTTCCTGAAAACTATTATTATAAACAAACTCAACCAACGACATATGCTTTTCCCAAGAACCCTGGAAATCAATTACATAGCATCGCAACCAATCCTCAAGCACCTGGATAACTCGTTCTGATCGCCCATCCGACTGAGGATGACATGAAGTGCTAAAATTCAACCGCGTACCCAACGCCTGGTGCAAACACCCCCAGAACCTCACTGTAAACCTCGGATCTCTATCCGACATTATAGATTTGGGCACACCATGCAACCGCACAATCTCATCAATATACAACTCAACTAGCTTATCCAACATGTACGTAGTATGCACGACCAAGAAATGTGCACACTTCATAAGCCGATCCACAATCACCCACTTCCACTCCGGTATTCTCAAAGGCTGTAACAAACCGGAAGGAACTGATGCTCAGCCTTCACCCGCTGGCAAACCATACACTTGCTAACAAAATCCGCCACATCCTTTTTCAACCTCACCCAGTAGTACTCATCCCTTAAGCCTCGATACATCTTAGTACTACCGAGACGCATAGCAAAAGGACTGCCATGGGCCTTAGTCAAAATAGTGCGCCTCAACCCAACATCTTCCGGTATCACTATCCGACTTTTAGAACATAGAACTCCATCATCATTAAAGAAAAAATTCGTAGCCCTTCCATCGGCTATATCCTGAACGTGAGGCACCAATGAATCATCCGACAATTGTTCTTCCTTAATCAACTGAACTAAGGAGGGTTTCACCTGCAACTCTGCTATCAAACCCCCATCACGCAATATACTCAAAAGAGCAAACATAGCCCTTAACTCAACAACCACCTTCCTACTCAAAGCATCAGCCACAACATTGGCCTTTCCCGGATGATACTCAATGGTCAGATCATAATCCTTAAGCAATTTCACCCATCTTCTCTGCCTAAGATTCAATTCCTTCTGAGACATAAGGTACTTCAAACTCTTATTGTCAGTGTAAACCACACATCTCCCACCATAAAGATAGTGTCTCCAAATCTTTAGAGCAAACACCACCGTCGCGAGCTCTAGATCAAGCGTGGGATAGTTGCGCTCATGCACTTTCAACTGTCTAGACGCATAAGCCAAAACATTCCCACCTTGCATCAATACGCATCCCAAACTAACGTATGACGCATCACTATACACTACAAACTCCTTACCCAATTCTGGTTGAATCAAAACATGAGCTTGCGTCAAAGCTTCCTCCAACCTTTCGAAAGCTTGCTGCCTAACATCCGTCCACTCGAAACGAACATTTTTTTGCAACAATTTGGTCAAAAGGGTAGCAATCATGGAGAACCCTTCGAAAAACCTTCGGTAGTAACCAGCCAAGCCAAGGAAACTACCCACCTCAATCACTAACTTAGGTGGTTTCCAATTCATCACCGCCTCAATTCTTATGTGGATCCACCCGGATACCTACGACCGACACTACATGTCCAAGAAAACCCACATTTCTGAGCCAAAACTCACACTTGCTCAGCTTAGCATAGAGCTGATTCTCCAATAGCACTTGCAACACAATCCTTAAGTGCTTATCATGATCCTCCTCTGTACGCGAGTACACGGGAATATCATCGATAAACACAACCACAAACTGGTCCAGATACTCATGGAGTACTCTATTCATCATGTCCATTGATCCTTGGCAACGGGTACTTGTTCTTAATCGTAAAACTTGTTCAGTTGCCGATAATCAATGCACATACGCATGGTACCATCCCTCTTATTTACAGACAAAACTGGTGCACCCCAAGGTGAAATACTCGGCCTTATGAACCCTCGGTCAAGTAACTCTTGGAGCTGCATCTTCAATTCCTTCAACTCCTTAGATGCCATGCGATACGGAGCAATGGACACTAGAGTCGTAGTCTCATGTGATTCTATACCAACTCAACCTCTCGGTTGAGTAGCAACCCTGGCAACTCCTCTAGAAAGACACCCGGAAACTCACATACAGTCTGTATGTCTTGCACACCTACTTCCTTCGTGCCAGGATTCATCACATATGCCAAGAAAGCTTTGCATCCCAACTTTATCATCCGACTCGCTTCAAGAGCCGAAACTACATTAGATAAGAATTTCACGTTCTCACCCACGATTACTACCTCGTAATCATCCGCAAGCTTCAGGATAACACGCTCAACATCAAAATCCACCACAGCTCGATGCTCAACCAACCAGTCCATTCCAAGAATCACACCAAACCATTAAACGGTAATTCCATTAGATCAACATGAATTACATGACCTTGAATAGATAAAGGACATCTCCCAAACTGTTTTCCTCGTAACAACAGTTTCACCAAAGAAACTGGTTACTCACATTCCCACATCTAACACCTCTGAAACAAACATTCGAGCTACAACTTCCAAAGCAACTTACAATAGGCGTGAAAAGCTATACCCTATCGATCAAACGTGGACAAGCTCGCCTAACATGGTCATACGACCCACCTACTTAATAGGTATCAAACGTTACTCAAGCCTCATATGGTCAGCGAACCCACAGTTCCAACATGAACTATCTCCAGTCGTAGAAGTATGTACCTCACAAGCCGCACGAGGGCAATCCCTCCTCAAGTGCTCCCGTGAACCACACGTCCAACAGTACTACAGCCTCGCCTCAACCCAGGCAATATTCCTAAAACTTTACCATTTGTACACTAGCTACCACTAAACTAGAGTTCACAACTCGTTTCCTAGCTCTTGAACCTCTCGTACGAGCTATTAAACTCAGGTTCCGCTAAAATTCCTCGCCCGTGTTACCAACATGTCGAAAACAATGTAGCCAGTAAGTCAACAATTATGGCTTATCAATCCATAAAGGTGCCAACCCAACGATGTCTCATATCCACTTCCAATCCAGGAGCACTCATGCTCAACTAAACAATCTGCACCTTAACACAACCATGACTTACGATCTCGAACCCAAACCACAGATTCACATTTCTCAACATCCAAGTATCTAATCCCCAGATACTTCTCCTTTAAAACAGTTCAAAAGAACTCCAGAACACAACATCAGGTTCTATGCCCACAACCATAGTTGTTCACCAACTAAACATATATCTATATAATCGAGACACAACTCATCTTTACACTATGGGCACCATTACACTTCATTTATTCCACAATCTTATTCATATAGGTCATCCACTCCCTGGATGCCTTCGGTGCCAACCCTTGAGCTCAACTTCTACTCAACTTGCGTAAGTGCTAACCGCAGCTCACAACATCCACCAGCTAGTGCAGTCACATGCACCTTAGCATTAACAGCTTCACAAGCTCTAAACATCGCCTATATACCCGGCGCCATACAATCCAACACTTACCCAACCAACATAGGTTGTACTTATACCGAGGCACATCGAGGTGCCTAGCCCCCAGGAGACTTTGCACACTCCTATATTCCTTGCCCAAAGGCAAAAGCAATCATACCAGATCACTATTCTCTCCTTGGTTTATTGTGCTATTATTTTGAATGCATGATAACAACTTACAAAACAAATTGCTCAGGCCAGCCCCAAGCAAGGATCCAAGACTTTGATTTCAGTTTAAAACATTTCACTATGTAATAAGGCAATGGACATCCCAATTTCCCCCCGGCATAGCACAAAGCATACCACATGCATATCTCAACCATCATGCAACTCAAGCATCAAGATTCAGCCTAGTCAACATCATAAAACTACTCACATCCGTATTCATTCATCATGCATAGTATCACTATCACATATTCAACATAGACATGCTTAAACATTCACGAGACAAATCAAATATCACCAAAACACATATCCACATCGCAAATCACTTACCAACAACTTACCATCATACCAACCTTTCGTAACCTGGCTCTGATACAACCAAATGTAACCGTCTTAACTCGGCCTAGAAGTCCGACCCGAACCAAGGAGATTACACGGGGAAAACTGAAGCCAACTCGTTAAAGCCGACTTCGATTAACGGCCATTTTTTTCTTTTTATCTTCTCTAGATGCAATTTAAAACTCTATGTGATCAACAAAACATTTAGAAAGAAACGGCGCAGCAAACGGATAACGTTTAGGGATTCAATTGAACATTTTAATCTTTTAGGGATCAAAACGTAATTTCTGTAAATTATAGAGGCATTTCCCATTTTAAGGCTACCAACCTTTAATTAACCATAAAAAATGTTTCTCTAACAAATTTCAGCACAAACGAACCATCCAATCCCATCCAATTGCATACACAAAGTTCATGGACTAAAATGTAACATTTTAGACTTTTAAAAATTCCATTTAACCAATTTAACGACCAGGTATCGATACACCTACAACCCGTATCGATACTCGGGAAGGCAGTAACCAAAGTTTGAGAGAGGGTATCGATACCCTTCCCCGAGTATCGGTTTAGGTCTGCATGGTATCGATACACTTCCAAAATGTATCGATACTCCTGCACCAATCTGGCCAAAATTACCCTATGAGTATCGATACTGAGGCCCGAGTATCGATACCCATACCAGAAGTGCACAAGAAACGACCTCTTAAACGCATCAAACATCATTCGATCACACTGATAACTCATATACATGCATATATAATCACATCAAACATATATGCATCACAAACTAGCCACGTAACAAGCATTAGCCACATTAATTCATATTGAATAAGCAACTAATAAAGTATGCCTTCAACCACAAACCGAAGCATGACCGAAACACCAATTAAAGGTCCAAAAACCACATAGATGTCAATTACAAAAACACAAATGCATACTAAACTTGCTCAACACTAGGAAATACCATAACAACAATATTTAAATCATTGGACACCCCTATTGCCTTTATTACTCTAGTCCAAAACCAAAGCTTACCTTCAATCAAAGTCTTCCATCGATCCCCTTGCCAGTGCTGCCTCCAAAGCTTAAATTGACTGCATTGATGAACAAAGAGAGCATAAGCATACAAGCTTAGCGAGGATTGCTCAAAACACATTGACAATGTAGTTTTTAAAACACAAGTTGAAACCATATCATGCTCAATCTCAATTCAAGCTTTCAAAACCAAAGCAAACCATTCTTTAACCATGTTCCACATGTATCATTAGCCACATGCATTGCTCACAATGCAAATCCACATTAAGCCTCACTTGCTTAATTCACATGCATTGTGAACAATGCAAATCCACATTAAGCCTCACTTGCTTAATTCACATGCATAGATTTGTCCTATGCAACATCTCATCATCAAGCAGCTCATGCACAATAATCCATTATGCATTCATTATAATCATGATACATGGGCAACAATAAACATGTATATTGGTTTACAACATCACGACATAGGCTCACCCCTATCCGTTGTGATAGACTCACCTCTATCACTTTTACTAACAATATCGGATACACGGACTTGTATAGGCTCACCCCTATACTCAATGATGGACTCACCTCCATCTTAATAGCTATGAATGGAATTAGGCTCACCCCTAACCCATAGTGATAGACTCACCTCTACCACATGCAATAGGCTCACCCTATTACGTCACGTAGCTAGACACACGTACGATTTATAAATTATTGTGCACTCACATCCTATTGGTCGACCAACGTATCCGTATATTAAAAATAGATCATTAACTTGCCAATATATCCATAAAACCATGTTAACTCACTACTTACAATGCATCATTAAAAATAATCTTATATCAGAAAATTAAACATGCTTTTAAATAGCAAATACCATCTCATACAAGATCATAACATCTTGTATCAAACCAAACCATTGCATGGGATAAACACAAGCAAAACCATGCATAACAGTGAGTAACAACAATTATCAAAACATGAGCATGATAAACCATGGAGTCCATTTCAAACCGAAATCCGAGAGTTCAAGTAACCATACTTACTTCCGAGATTAGCTAAGCGTTTCAAGCTTACACTAACCCCCCAACACCTCGTACCCAAGCTTAACAAAGCTTTAAAACACATCCACTCAGCGATACGCGAAACTTCACGTGCCGACGCGAAGATCACTCGTCTAAAGCTTCCAAAATCACTTCGCTTGCTCCTGGATCAATGACCCCTGCTTTTAGAGCACCAAAAACAGAGATCGAGTGCATCAAAATGCATTCTAACTCCAGCAACTAAACACAAACTTGTTGCACAACAAAACAACATCAATTTACCCATCTGAAACAACCGAAAACTCATTCGATTGCTTCCTAAACCATGCCCAGCCAACAATCAACACTTCCAATCATTAATATTCATCAAATCACATCCAAAAACAACCTAAACCCTTCTTTATATCTCTAGTAATCATTTTACCATCAAATCACTTCAAAAACACAACTAAAATTATCATAAAACTCAAGAATCTCAAGGATTTCGGGATCTAAATCATTAAATCTCTTTTTCAACATCATAATCACTTCAAAACTAAATTATAATCCATCTAAAACATGGCTCATCAACAACACTCTGAAAATCAAGAATTAAACCTTAGTTTTGCAAGATTTTGATCTTAAATCAAAACTCAGTTAAAAACAACAATTGAGAGTAAAAAATCTTGGGAATTTCAATAAAGAACCTTGATTAGAGGTTGAGAACGGGATTTACCTCCAATCCTTACTTTCCTTAAGATTTGACAAGTTTTGCTTCACAATTCTTGAAGAAAATGAAGAGAAATCTTTAAAATGGTTACGAGATCAAAGTGAGAGTGTTTGGGAGAAAAGAAATCTGAAGAAAATACTTTAGAAAGGTGTTTTGCTGAAAATGAAGAGTGAAAAGTTAGTTACGTAAATGAAACTTCCAAATTAATGATTTTATTTGATAAATAAATAAAATCCCTTTTTAAACAATTACTTAAAATTCATTTAAAACACATGTCAAATTAAGGAAAGGTGTAATTGCATAAAAGCTCCCTAAAGATTCTAAGATTTTGACTCCTCTTTTGAAATTTGCATTTTTTCCACAGTTTTAAAACTTTACATTTTGGTCACTGCCCAAAATGTACCTCTTACAAAACTCATTTTGTAAATTGATTTAACCAACCTCTTAAACATGATTTTAAAAGATTTTAGCAATTTTTGTCATATTTTTATCCTATCCTGAACCTTGATTTCCCTGAACCACCTAAAATGATTCGAGCCGTTTCTGACTGGCCCGATCCGATGTCTAAAACACCTAGGCCCAAAACCAGGGCGTTACACTAACCACCTGTTAACTGCCACGACTACTTGGTTTATACAACTAATACTAACTTATAACATTCACCATGTTTTCTCTAGTTTTTTAAACTAAAACAAACAACCTGCAAAAACAGAGAAACCAGCAAACACAAGTTAGAAGCCCAAAACAATTTATCAGACTTTTACCTGATTTTTAGTCTCCGCCATAGGTAGAACTAGTAGCTTGTCTCGAAACCTATTGAATGATGAAGCTGACAATGGTTTGGTCATAATGACTGCCACTTGTTCGCAAGCTGGAACTTCATTCACATTTACCCGACCAGTGGCTACTTTCTCGCGTACAAAAAAGAGGTCTAACTCAACATGTTTAAACTTGGAGTGCATAATCGGATTTGCAGACACAGCTACATCAATAGAATTATCACACCATAAGGTTGGTGTACCATCCACAACAAGACAAAGTTCATCAAGTAAAGATTTTAACCATAACAGTTCTGTTGTAGCACATGCAACACTGTGATATTCTGCTTCTGCAGTCGAACGAGACACCACTTGTTGTTTCCTCGAAGCCCATAAAACAAGATTACCTCCAAAATAAAGACAAAACCTTGTAGTTGATCGACGATCATCAATGTCCGAACCCCAGTCTGCATCGGCAAAAACAGTAATAGACAATCGAGAGCAAGCAAAAAAGTGTAGACCATACTCAAGTGTACCCTGCAAATACCTAAAAATACGTTTGACAGCATTATAATGCCCATCAGTTGGAGATTGCATAAACTGATATACTCTATTCACTGCAAATCCAATGTATGGTCTAGTTGTAATAATATATTGTAGCGCCCCAACAATGCTATGTTACTCAGTAGCATTCAACAGAGCACATCCCCCATTAGTCGATAGTTTGCAACTAGACACCATAGGAGTAGGAAGACCTTTAGCACAGTCAAACCTACTTTTCTTTAGCAACTCCATAATATACTTTCGTTGATGAAGAACGAGGTCAGTGGAGGTGTATTCAACTTGAATACCTAGAAAATAATGAAGTAAACCAAGATCCTTCAAGGAAAAAACACTTTTAAGATCCAAGATAACTTGTTGAACTTGATCAGCATTACTGCCAGTAATTATTATATCATCTACGTAGACAAATAGATAGATAATACACTTACTATCCTTTCGAACAAACAACGAGGCATCAAACTTTGAGATAGCAAATCCCACAGAAACCAAATAAGTTCGCAGCTTCTCAAACCAAGCTCTGTGAACCTGTTTGAGACCATAGATGGCCTTGTTGAGCTTACACACCACCTTCCTTTTGTCTCCTTGTTCATACCCTGGCGGTTGAACCATATAAACTTCCTCGACCAAGTCTCCATTCAAGAAAGCGTTGTTAATATCAATCTGCCGTAGACACCATTTCTTGGACACAACTATAGACAAAATGGTCCTTATAGTAGTTGGTTTAACTACAGGACTGAAGGTTTCATAGTAGTCACACCCAGCCTGTTGCAAATAACCTTTTGAAACAAGCCTTGCCTTATATCGTGCAACAGACTCATCAACATTCCTTTTAAGTTTAAAAATCCACTTACAACCTACAGCCCTCTTATCCACTGGCAGGTCAACTAGAGTCAATATATTATTCTTAACTAAGGCATCAAACTCAGTTTGAGCTGATGCCTTCCACTCAGAAGATCGCATGGCTTCTTCAATGGTAAGTGGCTCAGAAGATAAATTTATTTCCATAGCTGTCGTACTTGTAAAATAAACCTTAGGCTTACGTATCCCATTTTTACCTCTTGTCACAATAGGGTGAACGTTGGCAGCTTCTCTAGACACACAGTCAGCCATTTCAGAAAAAGGCAAATCAGAAGAAAACTTAGGAGTAGATGTGCTCGCTTGTGGAGCTGAAGATGCAGAAAATTCAAGAGAAGGCATATTATCCACTTGTGGAGCTGAAGAAACTTCACGAGTAGTTATATCCATGTGTGAGGCAGTAGAAGGAACCAGTAAATTCTCAACAGGTGCTACAGAGGAAGCTGCAGCCTCATACTGATGAAAAGAAGTGAGGGATAGAGAGTTAGGCCCAACTCCAAGAGACTGAGCTAAAGAAGCCCCACCAGCAGAGGATAATCTTTCAGCTACTAAGGGAGAGCCAATATACACAACAGGTGAATGAGGAACTGCTACTGGAGAAGCTCCAGACGTGTCTGCTTCAGGAGAGACCATTGGAGACTGAGAATGCAAATCAACCTGATTCTGCAAATCTGACTGATTCTATGCAGTTCGAGCAACAGGTGTAGACATATCACCATTATCCTCTGTAGTTATGACAAGAGGAAAAGCAACAGAATGATCAACACCAGTCTCCTTTTCCTTAGACTCAAGCTTGTCTTTAAAAGGAAAAAATGGTTTCATAAAAAATAACATGACGCGATATAAAAATACGACCACTATCATCCATACATTTGTAACCCTTGTGACAAGTACTATACCCAAGAAAGACACACTGCTTGGATCTAAACTCCAATTTATGTTTATTGAATGGCCGAACATAGGGGTAACACGCGCAGCCAAAAATCCTAAGAAAGGAATAATCATGGTCTTGACCAAATAAAACTTGATAAGGTGCCTTGTTCTGTAGAACAGACGTAGGCAACCTGTTTATGAGAAACACAGAAGTAACAAAAGCATAACTCCAGAAGTACTAGGACAGGAGAGCCGATATTGAACACCCATCTCAACCACATGTCGATGCTTTCGTTCCGCCTTTCCATTATGCTCAGAAGTACTAGGACAGGAGAGCCGATATTGAACACCCTTGGAGGCCAACCATCTATCGAGACCTTGATACTCACCACCACCATCTGTCTGTAAGGCCTATATTTTACACCCAAACTGAACCTCAACAAGAATATAGAAGTCTAAAAAACATTGAAACATATCATATTTTCATTTCAACAAGAATAACCATGTATGTCTAGTAAAAACATCTATAAAAGTAACGTAATATAAGAAACCCTCTGAAGAAACAGGAGCCAGACCCCACACATCCGAAACCACAAGTTGAAAAGGTTTCTCATATTTATTCGAAGACAAAAAAAAGGAAGCTTGTGAGCTTTCCCTTGAAGACACGCTGAACAAACATCATGCATCTTATTATCAGGAAACAAAAATGCTACTATTACGTAAAACAGACTGGAAAAAAAAACTTAAAAATGGGTGCCCCAGCCGTTGATACCACTGAAAAAGAGAACCAGAACTCCTAGTTACATTGTAAACACTGCCTGAACCAGCAGAGGAAGAAACCGCAGGTGACAGTAGTTCATAGAGCCACTCAGGTGTGCGCCTCCCTCTCAGCAGAGTAGCATGTGTCTGTGAATCCTTCACAAAGCATCCATGAGGATGAAACTTAAGAAAAACATTATTATCATGCGTCAACTGTGAAACAGAAAGTAAATTTTTCTGTATTCGTAGAACATGTAATAAGTTTTGTAAAACAAGAGGCTTAGACGAAGTGAGCAGAGAACCTTGACCAAAATGTGTTATTTTGACCGCGTCACCATTACCCATAAGTAAAGATTTATTACCTGAATAGATCACTTCTGATTGTAGATTCGACCGGTCATTTGTTATGTGGTGCGTAGCTCCCGAATCTGGAAACCAAGACACATCTCGCGACAAAGCAACATTAGAAGAGGAAGGAAACTGATTAGTAGCAGCATGAACTAGATTCGATGAGGTAGGAGAAATCAAATTTGGGGAGGAACTCGTAGTCGAGTAAGTGGCAGATGGTGCACCGATAGAGAAACTAGCAGAGGGAGAAATCCCAATCGAAGAACCAACCGACAAGGGAAAACCAACAGATGAACCAGTAGGAAAATGAGAATTGGACATCCCATGATAGACATTGGGCGAAAAATTAAAACCCGGTAACGGCCCATGTGCAAGAGGTGAGACATGATAAAAAGATTGAAGACCTGGGCCACTATTTGGTATAGGCCCAACAGAACAACCAGGACCATAATGGGAAGAAGAACCCATCCCAGAAGAGGGACCAAACACATGTGAAAAAGCCCGAGTTGAATTCTCCCCACGGGTTTTATAAGCAGCCTTACCATCTGATCGCTTGTTTGAGTCCTTGTGTCCATCATCAGTGTTACCCGCAAGACCCTAAATATCTTGGTCAAAACGATACCAACATTTCTGCAGAATATGACCAATTTATCACATAGTTGGCATTGTGGTCTATGACTAGAATAACGACCACCACGACCGCGGCCATCACGATTTCCACCTCTCTATCCTCGAAATTTTTTTTTGAGTATGTTGAGAATTCTGAGATCCAGACTGAATTTCATGGCCATAAACCTGACCTCCAGAATCATAAGTTTATTGAGCCGCATGTTGCACAACAATATTGGCCTGAGTTGACAGAGTTTTAAACAAAAAATTTTTTGAAGAATTTCACATTCAAACAACATATCAGTAAGAGTATCAAGAGACAACAACTCTCGAGAAGCGATTGCAATAACTGACTCAAATTCAACAGTTAACCCTGACAATATGACACTAATATATTCTTGCTTAGAAACAGGACTACCAGCAGCATTGAGAGTATCACAGATAAGCTTAATCTTCGCCAAATATTCATTAATAGAAAGATCATGTTTCTTTTGTGAATGAAGACTATGGCGTATAGAGCTAATTTTAGCACTGGTTCAAGCGCCAAACATACGAGATATTGTGCTCCAAATGGCACCAGTAGTAGTAAGCCCAATGAAATGAGGCAACACATCACGAGTAACAGTCGACAAGAGCCAAGAAGCAAGAAGTTTATCTTGCTGGCGATGAACTAGAAACGCCTGATTTTCTACTACAACACCCTCAGCAGAGGTAACAAACTGATTTGGTGGTTTATAGGTATTAGAGAGAAAGTTTAACAATCTCCTGGACGAACAACGACTGATACCATGCTAGGAATATTGAACAAACTAAGTAAAAAAGAGAACCAGAGAAATATGGGGGAATGAGAGACGATACTCTCATAATTTTATTGAAAGGACTGTAATATCTCTAAATCAAAGACCAATCCATATTTATACAATATGATAGTAGTCAATGGTCAGTTATGAAGTGGCTATCTAACAAAAATCCTAACCACCTGTTAACTGCCACAACTACTAGGTTTATACAACTAATACTAACTTATAACATCGTGCAATGAACAAAGTATTTCTCAATGGACCACAAAGTGCAATTGCCCGATTGATGAAAGTCACTGCAACAGCTTTTGGCAGAGAAGGAAGAAGTGCAATTATGTAGCAACCTTTGCAATTGAATGCAGAGTCACGTTGGTTGATCCCTATTCCCTCCCACCGCATTTAAGATGCCCAACCACATTGCCTTTTTTACAACTACCAAACCATGCCCCAACCCACAAATCTGTTTGAAGTTGACTTAATTTGTAGAGACAGAGTTAGAATTTTCGTATAATGGGACCAATACATAGTATGAGGTACGAATGATTCTTTTATTACTATAATAATTATTTTTGACCCCATACTTCAACAAATTAAGTGGAGTCGATTTAAATATTTCTTATAAAAAATTCTAAAAATTTTATATTAGCCCCTTGAAAACCTCATACCCCAACAAATCAAGTGAGGTCAATTGACCCCAAATGTTAATGTGGATCCGTCCATGTTAATTCGAGACTTAATCCAATTTAAAGTATGAACGGAGTCAAAATATCAATTTGAAGAAAATAAAATATAAATTTTAAATTTTTAGAAAGGACAAATCGTAACTATCTCATATTTTTTAAAAATATTATATACTCCCGCCTATTTGTGTCCCAAGTTGAGGAATAGAAATCAATTGCTCTTTTTCGGTGCCTTTTTATGCCCCACACTAAAAATTAGCTTTAGTGTTTAGGAAATTTAAGGTATGGTGTATTTTTAGGGTATATGGTGTAGGGTTTAGGATTTAAAATTTAGAGTTAAGACTTAGAATTTAATTTTTTAGTATTTTTTAGTGTTGAGACATAAAAATAATATTAAAAATGGGCTGGGGATTTCTATCCCTAGTTAAGAGTGTGTTCGACAATGCTTTTGGAGCGTTAAAAGTGGCTTTTCTCCCCTAAACAATGTTATACACTCAAAAGCTGGTTTAAAATTATGGTTGGTAAAATGTTTTTACACCCGACCTCAAAAGTTAAAATTTCTGATATGTCCAATCGCAAAGTATTTTTAAGGTTTTGCACATGATTCAGAGGGCACACAACATGCTGCTTCTACTTCAAATGCTAATGAAAATGCTATTGAAGACTCTAGACGGAGGAAGACAGAAACTGCAGAAGAAAAATTAAATTCATTGGTGGGAGCTGATAAACAATGTAGGTAAAGAAAATGGGAATGTAGAGAAAAATGGAAAACATTCCGAGCAAAATAGCTCAAAGAAGCAGCAAAATGGCTCATCAAGTAAGTGTTGGAAAATTATGATCGTATAAAAACTTTGATGCATAATTTCAATAGGTAAAGATGGAAAATCGAATAATGAATTTACGGGTTTATATTCTACTCCATGAGATCTTTACAACGATATCTCATATGCTCAAATTGATTGAGTGGTGAATGAGAAATTGATGTTTAAAGTAGGCAACTTACAATTATTGGAGAGGAAATAGTAAGCTTGAATTCCACATTAGTTAGAGACAAATGTGGAAGGTGTATATATAATGGAAACAACTAAGAATCATGTGTGTACGCATGACATGAGTGAATGTGAATGTTTATATTGGTCAAGCATTGTATGGACTTATTGAAATTTTAGCCTAAATTCAAAATTCATTTTGTGAATCTGAATAATTTATATTCTACAAACCAGCATTTGGTTTTCATTCATTGTTTTCCACGGTGATAGAAGAAGGAAAGCTTCTAATTCGTGATCTCTGTATATGTGCTAGGAACGAATCTATCTTAAGAAAATTGTATTTCACAGGCCTCAACAAATTTTTTTCATTCGAAATGCTGTCCGGATACATGTAAACGATTCTGATTTAGTGCTTTAATATTTGATTAATATTTCAAATATTATTTTGTTATGTTCGTTATAATAATAATTCTATCGTATTTTATTATTATTATTTCTTTAGATTATTAACGTCTCATTTGTACAACAGTAAGTTTATGAATGTATTTTAATTTGTTGGACATTTTGAACAAATGATCGATGGATTCAACCCAATTCTGACCTTAATTCTTTTGTTTTCTTTCTGTGATTTAAACTAATGCATGTTCTGTTATACATGATTCCTTCGGATTTAGAGAATTTTGGAAATAACCTTTCGTACCGCCGCGCTTAGCAATTTCGAAAGTGACTTTACGACAGCAGCTCTTTCCTTCCTCCAATTGCTATACTGTCTGCAGCTCTCTGCTCCAAATTAATCGGACTGAACTGTCTGAACTCGCCATCAACTACATTAATTTTCTTATCCACCTCTTTTATTCGGTGTCTACTCATTTTAGGCATCAACATGTCCCATGGACTGACCTTAGTCATGATAAACCCAGAGTTTAAACGTGGTGTACATGCAATTGTTGGAATGCAAGTTTTTGTTTATTCAAACAAGCATCCATTAACTGTATATTAAACCCCTGCCTCTGAAGTCAATTTGAAACTGACTAGTTGTGTCATGTATGAATTTTCTACACAGTAAATCTGGCATGTTTTAAAATTCGAATGTATTAATTTATCTAGCTGAAGCTTCAATAAATTTGAAGAAATATGCTGCAATCAAGTATTTCCTGTCTCTTTTCTTTTTTCATACTGCACGAGTTTTAGTGTTCAACTTTTTGGGTTAATTTGAAGTTGGACTTGGAGTTTTTGCTGTTGCGTGTATGATACTTATGTTGTCATTGGCGGATACACGTATATGTTTGGATTGGCCCGTGTTCATCCTGAACTTTTCAAAGTTCATATATTTTGTTTTAATTTTCATGAATTAGTCCTTAAATTTTATAATTTGTGCTCACCCTGAAATTTTGAGATTTGTATGACTTGTGCTCACCCTCAAAAAACATTCTGGATCCGTCACTGTATGTTTTTAACGTTATATCATCTATAAATGTGTGTTGTTTGATGCTTTCCTCCTCACTTACTCCCAATTTAACCGTTGTTTAATTTAATTTATAGTAAATGAGTAGAGATTCACTTGGTAAAAAATGATAGAGAAACTTAAATAAAATAGATATTTTTATCGATTGAAACCATAAATGACGTGGTAAGGAATGTCATGATATAATTTCTACTAAAATAGGAAAGAGAAAAGATCAAAACATAACAATTGTTTGGTTAAATAGTGGGGAGGAAAAGTATTCTATATTTACAATGCTCCATGGCGTTTCTAAAATAAAAGAAAATATCATAAACAAAAGAAAAACGTTAATATTAAATTGTATTATACTCATGACGTGGGTGAAAATATATATTAACTTTTTATATATATATAAAGGATAATTATTTTATATACTGGCGGTAGAAACAAAAAGTTTTCACAAGCGCCTTAATTTTAGGGTTTATGGACTCAATTTAGGGTGTAGAGTTTAGGGGTTTAGGTTTAGTAGTTTAGAATTTAAGGATTGTGAATAGAATTTAAGGTTTATAGTTAGAATTCATGGTTTGTACGTTAAAACCTAAACCCTCAACATATTACATTAAAACCTTAACCTTAACCTTTAAACCCTAAATCCTAATCCTAACCCCTAAATTTTAACCATTTCCCCTAAATTCTAAACCCCTACACCGAAACCCTAAACTAAGTCTCTAAACCCTAAAACTAAGGCGCTTGTGAAAACTAAAAGTTTCCACCGCCAGTATATTGGATATAAATCCAATTATAAATTTAGTCATAAATGATTTGTATACAAATATTTACTAAGTTCGTGTCCAATTCTTGTACATTAATTTAGTTTGAGTATTTTTACTTGTTTCATTTTATATAGAGATGATTTACAAAATTACATACAACTTTGGTATAATGTGAACTTTAGTTTAATGTGTAATGTTATATATGAAGTTTAGATGTTGATGTAACATTATTTAGTTTGTGTATTGTATAAGTAAATAATTATATTTATCTAGTGTGAAAATAAATGTGTATAATTAGTTAAAAAGTGTACTATTCAAATTACGAAATTTAAGTGAGATGATAAGGGTATTTTATATTAATCAGAGTTTGATTATTGCCTTAGATATAGAGCAGCTTTAAAACATCTCCGATATGACAAACACAATGCAGAAAGTTAGTTGTTAGGCTCATTCTGGTGGATACTTTGAGAAATAAAAAGTTTACAATTGAATTATAATTAATATTTAATGTATCGAGTTTAATTAAAATTAGAATTTTATGTTCATAGTTGTACAAAATTGCGGTTTATATATGAATTTGAGATTTATTCCTTTAGTATGTAATATTTATTAGGAAAATTCTACAGCGTGCGTTGTACACCGCATATATATATATTATACACAGGCGGTGAAAACTGAAAGTTTCCACAAGCGCCTTAGTTTTAGGGTATAGTGATTTAGTTTAGAGGTTTAGGTGTAGGGGTTTAGAATTTAGGGATAGTTGTTTAAATTTAAGGTTTATGGTTATAATTTAGGATTTTATACGTTAAACCCTAAATTCTCACCATATTACCCTAAAAACAAAACTCTAACCTATAAATCCTAAATTATAACACTAAAACTTAAATTTAAACAACTATCCCCAAATTCTAAATCCATACACCTAAACTCTATACCCTAAACTAAGTTCCTATACCATAAAACTAAGGCGCTTGTGACAGTAGCCCAAAAATTAGCAAGCCAAGCCTGTGACAGTAGCCCAAAAATTAGCAAGCACTGCACCGGCAAGCTCGAGTTCCCCAAAGTTATCGACAGAAACGAGATATTAGAGACGATCATCAAAAGTTAAAACCCCTAAACAGTAATTCTTAACCTTAATCCTAACCCTAAACACTAAACCCTAAACTTTAACCTTTAACCATTAACCATAAAACTTAAGTTCTAAACCCTAAAAACCATACATTAACCCTAAACTTTAACCTTAAACCCTAAAAATCATACATTAACCTTAAACCCTAAATCAAAAACCAAACCCTAAAACCACACAAATACAACAACGCTAAAACCCTAAAACAATAAACCCTAAAATTATACATTATAAACCATAAACACCTAAACCCTTTTCATTATTATTAATTACATTAAACACTCTAATTAATGATGTTTAATATTTTAAAAATATAATTAATTACATTTTAATAGATTATATTAAAAAATAAAATAACAATTAATAATAATAATATGATAAAACCCTTTATAAAAATAGAGATGTCAGAAGGTTTGAAAATGATTGAAAATGTAACCCCCTAGACCCGCCTATGCGTTACAACGGATCCTAGGAAGTCACATTAGGGTCACAAGAGCGACCCACAGTAAAATACACATAAAAACATTTTTTTGAAACACTTATTAATTTGTAAAACCAACTTCTGTTTAAAAATATCATTTCGGTATGTCATTTAAACACATAATAAAAATTTCATAAAATATTTTACAGACATTGTCATAAAAAAGTACATGACATACATGCCACTAACTATACAGTACCGTACTCCAAGGCAACGCCGAGACAACTCCGAACAATGCTGTCAACCATTTTACCATGATATATTCTTTTAACATGTGATGGTAAAAACAATGTGAGCTTGGAAAAGCTCAGTAATACAGAACTACCAAAAAAATGCTTTAAGCTCATGCAGATATATGGTAGGCATAACATTTTCATGATGTTCCATATAGTAACAGCCCTCATTTCCGTTCTACTATTTCGAGATTGCATCATACTCAGGAATAACGATATTTGTTCCTTATTCAAACATCGTGAATTAGACGGGAATTATATAGGCTGGTAACATACGGAGGTGGAAACAGAGAGTTCGGTTTCTAGTGTGTTCCAACAGTGCAACGTTAATACATGAAATGCAACAAAGCAGTAAACCCTTTTATTTCAATTACATTTGTTTCAAGTAGTAGTAAAATTCATTTTAATTCTTTATTTACCCTCCAACCATACTCCAGTATATAGTTCCCCCAGTGCGGTATCATGTACAGGCATTAACCCGAGCCCATTGGGCGTGGGTACCATCCTAAGGATATACCTTAGAATACGGGCGGCCCTTGCCGAAGCATAGGAACCGAAAACGGGCGGACCTAGCCGAAGCCTAGGATCCGAAAACGGGCAGACCTGGCCGAAGCCTAGGATCCGAAAACGGGCGGACCTAGCCGAAGCTTAGGATCCAAATACGGGCGGACTTACCAGCTGGATCAGGGCTGAGCCGACGGTAACTTCATATCATGTTCCAAGTACCCCAGTGAATCAGATCATCAATAGTTCATTAATCATTAACTGTATTTTTAGTAACTCATTATCCATATAGCATGTTTGTCATATCAGGTGCATAGGCATATATCAGAAATATAGTACGGTCATGCTTAATTATAAAACATGTCATGTGAGTTCAAATATGTCAATCAAGTGCACGTGATCGGTATCATAACATGTAAAACAGTATGCAAAACAGTCGTGTGGCACACATGGAACACACTAGGTGGAACAATTTATTCTTTGGAGATACTTGACATTTACGGAAGAGATCACATTAAACTTTTGACAATTAAACGGATCTTTGAAACAAGGCCCTTATTAAAAGAGGGGTTTGTACTAACGGTTCGAACCAGATAGTCAGGAGATGATACATCAAGATCTTGAGAGTTTAGGCATATCATGAGTGATTTAGCCATTTAAGCTTACAAGGGCATTACGGTCATTTTATCATACACATGCATTTTGGTAATTTATACCAACAGGGCGTAAACAGTGGCTCGAAAAGTGATAGTTGCTCATCAGGTTTCCAACCAAGCATTCAAAGGTTTCCATGTCAAGATCTCTCACGATATTCAGGGCTATTCTGATCATTTTGGCCATTGAGGGCATTTTGGTCATTTAACTATTATAGGGGACTTTGTAACTTAGCCCAATCATGAGGAAATTATGATTCACAATATTTAAAATTTCCAGAAGTTTATCGAGCCTCCAAAACCATTCGAACTAACATATTCCAACCTTGCATTACTAACCAACCCTTCTAATGTATCAGGTTGTATCGTATATCGGAACAGTTGCTTCCATATTTCACCACAAGACTTGCCACAGAGTAGTCGAACTAATACTCTATGCGGAAAAACTTCCATCTTTATATTAATATCAAGAGTGATTGACGTACATGGGTCATGCTTCAACTCATAAGGGCATTTAAGTCATTTTCAACTTTATTGGCATTCCAGAATTTATCAAGGGCGATTTACTTATTCCAGTCAAAAGGGGGTATTTCAGTCATTCTGAAGCTTGGGATATCCATCATTTCTGTCAATTGAACCATTTATAGCATTTCAATCATTTAAGTACCCGTGGGTGTTTCAGCCATCCAAGAAATTTCGGCACCCCCAATCACTTCATTTATTTCAGAACTCAAAGGTTTATCCATTGATTTGGTTGATTTGCAAACCCCGGTGTCTGAGGATACTTCAGTCCTTTTTGCTCAATAAGATCATTCCGATTAGTTTAACCATATCATTATTTCCAGTAGTTTTAGTCATTTCAATAAATTCCGAATTTCAAGTCACTTGCTCAATTCGTGGGTATGAATAAATTCCTCCGAATCTATAGTCGAAGATTCATTCCAAAACCAAGGAGACCTAACACCTTACCGTAGCTTTCCAAGTAGTTCGAGGTTTTCAGATGAATCATGTTGTTTTACCATATTTAGCGTAGATTTCTAGATCGCTTCTGATTTCAATGGTATTTTAGTCATTCTCATACCTTGAGGGCATTTTTGTAATTTCATATCCAAATATTTTTCACATTTTATCATTTGACACTAATAGTCGGATTTGGAGATTAATTGTCTTATTAATTACTTATTGAACTCCAGATCTTTCTGATTTATTGATCTTCTTATTCGAGCATTGCAATCTTATCTAGAATATCATACTCGTTTCCATATTCGGTTTGACTTGAGCAGAATTAACAGTACTTATCGTCATTTTTATGCATGCATTAACAAATACCAACATGCTCATAAAGCATACAAGAGGTAGTAGTGTATTACCTTAACTTCGAGCTGCAACAGTTGATTTATGATGCCTCATTCGATTGCACTCGAACCCGAATTCAACATTCCTCAAACTCGTGTATCCAAGGAACCAAGAATACCCAAGGGTATGGCTTCGTCGGCCGGTCGCCGGAATTGGTCATCGGAGACGTCCCTTGGCCGCGATTCTATCACGCACTCGAACGGCCGGAAAACGACGAGGCTCCGATGAAGGGCTTGTCGGCGTCGGACAGACAAACGGTCGACTGGGTTTTGCACGGTTCGACGCGGAGAACCCAGATCTGGTGGTCGTGACACGAACGGGCGGCGAGGATGGCCGGAATCGAGGGTTAACGAGGGGCGGCGTTTTAGGTTCTCACCGAACCTTTAAGGCAACTTTCACGGTCAACGACAACTCAGACGCGCGAGTGGCCGGCGAGGTTGAGTTCAGGGTTCAATGATGAACACACAGGCAACGGCGGTGTTGGCCACGATGCGGCGGTGGCGGCAGATCGGGGTCCGATCGGAGGAAGGGAAGGTGGGTTAGGTGAAGGGATTTTAGGGGAGGAAAAAAGAAATTCCAGATAATTTTTTATCGGGGCATTAATTATGTCGGTGGGGGTTGTTCAAACTTATTTATTTTGGGTCAGACTATAAGTAATAATTTATTAATAAACTGGTATAAACCTTAACTAGTATCAACCTTAGTCCTAGTGGTTAAGACTTAAACTTTCTATGCCAAGGGTCATGGGTTCAAACCCCTGGGCTGTCATTTTGCATTTTTTTTAAATTTAGGGGTGTTACAGAAAATATTACCCATAATTTTTTTAGAAAAACATAATACACAGGATGTGTCAAAACTAAAATAACAAAAAATAATATTATTACACATACTTAAATATATTAAAAATTAAAATAAAATAATCTATAATTTATCAAAATTTATATAAATAATTAAGTTTTTTAAGAAATGCTTATTATAAATAATAATAATACATGTTAGTGATTTACAGGATTGAGTGAGTTTGGCATTATCAATTTTGATATAAATTACAATGTTTAAATTATTCATAATCAACCCTTAAATTAAAAAAAAATTCTTAAACGTATTTGGACCTATAATCTCTTAGTTGTTATAACAATAATAGTGTTAACCGAATTAATGTTCAATTTAAATATGAATACGAAGACGTATTCTAATATGTAAGTTCAATAGAGATATATGTGAAAATAAAAAATATGTTTGCGCTTGCTAAGGAATTTGGAGCTGCTCGTTTAATAGTCAAATTAGATTTGAAATGTGTTTGATGGTTTACATGGTGTAATCGTATATTATCATCTAATGAATGTTTTGGCCAAACATTAAATAGAGTTTATAAAGGAGGGTCGGCTTGGGAAGATTTAATGAATTTATTACAAAATATTTTTAAGGCTGTAACTTTATCAATTGTCTTTTTTTTTTAAAAAAAGTTGAATGTATACTTGTACTTTTTTATTTAAAAAGAAATGTATACTTGTACTTGAAGTCTTGAACTATACACTTTTTTTTCGAGTTAGTAATTAAATAATTTTTGTTTTTAAGTTGGTATATGTACTATGCACATGCTCTCGAGTTGGAATTAAAAAATATTTTGCTCTCAAGTTAGTATCTGAACTAGTCGCTTTCTCTCAAGTTGGTACTTGTGAAACCGATAATTTGATTTTGATATAACTAAAGAATTTAAGGACTAAATTGAAAATGTGAAAACGAATTTTTAAGTCCTCAAACCTCTCTATATGTTTAAAGGAAAATGCCTAAGTTAAAAACTTATATTGTCAAAAAATTTCTAAGTGTTCTTGAAGCCAAAACAGTGTTTTTCGAGTCACCGTTTCGGAACGGCTTAAGGCGTTTCGAAACACTTTTGAAACTGTGAACTCGTGTTTCGAAACGGGTATCGAAACGGTTTTGAAACTGTGAACCCTTGTTTCGAAACGACTTAAGAACATCGAGACACCGTATCGAAACGACATCCAACGTTTCGCAACGGTGTTCAAGTCAGATTTAAAAAATATGATCGTTGAAAGTTTTTAACCGATTTTACACAAGTCGTTAAGGCGTATCGAAACGATTTCAAGCCGTTTCGATACAGGCCTTGACAGTAGCTAAAATGTTTCGAAACGAGTTTCGAAACGACTCTTAGCGTATCGAAACACCTTTAGTCCGTTTCGATACGGGCTCTTTAATGCACCCCAACGGCTCTTTCTATTTTGGTATGTTTCGAAACAGGGTCGGGCGTTTCGAAACGGTTGGTTGCAGACTGCATTTTTGGAGGGAAGATAACATCCCAACGGCTCTATTGATGAATGCAACAACCACAACGGCTAGAATTCAATGAGAAGGTATAAAAGGGACCTCTAAAAGCTTCAGCAACAACTATTGATCCAAAAGCAAACATCCAACCATCAAAACCAAGCATTTGTGCCTAAATCCCATTATTGTCTTGTAACCCCAATTGTATTTTTCATTCTTATCATTTCAATAGGGTTGAGTGCTTGTAATTGGGCTATATTGTGTATTGAGAGATACTTGTTTTAGCCAACAACTTCTTTGTTTCTATTGTGTGAGGATTGGGTCAAATTTTGGGTAGAAAATTTGACCGAAATTGTAACGGTTACCTCCTTAGCCTAGAAAAGGGGAAGAGCAATTAGTGGAATTGTTGAAAATCCTTAGTGAAGCTAAGGTAGTGGATGTAGAGTTCGATTGGAACTTGAACCACTCTAAAATTCCTTGTCTACCATTTTTATTTGTCAATTCCACTTCCAAAAAGTTTAAAAACCCAATTCACCCCCCTCTTGGTTTATATCGATCATTCGATCCACTCAACAATTGGTATCAGAGTCTACCTCTTTGAAGGATTCACAACCACAAGAGGAGTTCCTAGGGAGAGTGTGATCATCCAAAAATCAAGATATGGCATCTACATCCGGATCTAGCATGTACGAGTCTCAATCCACTACAAAACCGCCTTTCTTCAATGGTGACAACTATCCGTTTTGGAAGAATCAGATGCGCCTCTTCATCAACTCCAACGATTACTTGGTTTGGGATATCATTGAAGATGGTCCCTACATTCCATTAAAGCAAGATAATGAAGGAAGGATGGTTCTAAAGAAAAAGATGGAGATGAGTGAAGAAGAGAGGAAGAAGATCCAAATAAATGACAAAGCTCTTCACATGCTCTTTTGTTCTTTCGGTCCCGACATCTACTCCAAAGTCTCCTCCATTGAGAGTGCCAAAGAAGTGTGGGATACTCTAGAGACCACCAATGAAGGAACAAATGATGTGAAGGAAACCAAGATTGGAATTTTCAATCTTAGTTATGAGAATTTCAAGATGGAGCCCGACGAAACGGTGTCCAAAATGTTTGATCACTTCTCAACCATCGTCAATGGGCTTAAAGGCTTTGGAGAGACTATTCCGAAACACAAGCTTATCCGGAAGCTACTCTACTCACTTCCCGAATCTTGGGATGGGAAGAGAACCGCCATCATCGAGGCCAAAAACTTGAAGACTCTAAAACTTGATGAGCTAGTGGGTTCTCTCCTTACTCATGAGATTATGAAGCAAGGAACGGAAGAAGAAAAGAAGAAGGAAGAGAAAAAAAGTGGAGAAGCTAGAGGTGGAAAAGAGGAAGAAAATGAGAGTGGCTCTCAAAGCTTCATTACTTGAGGAGAGCACTTCTAGTGAGGAGGAGGATTTAGAAGAATTGGCTATGATAGCCAAAAGATTCTCACGCTTCATGAGGTCCAACCGAGGAAGGAAAATTCAAGGAAAGATGGACTTCAAAGGTAAAAACAAAGAAGGAGAGAGGGATCAAATCATTTACTTCGAGTTCAATAAGCTCGGTCACATTCGTTCGGAGTGCCCTCAACTCAAGAAGAAGGGCTTTGAGAAGAAGAAGAAGCTCAAAGTCAAGCTTGCTACTTGGAGTGATGAGGAGTCATCCGGGGATGACGAACAAGAAGTGGCCAACCTTTGCCTCATGGCACTTGAGAAGGATTCCTCCATGGTAACCTATAACTCATCATCTTTTGATTTTACATTTGATGAATTAAATGATGCATATGATGAGTTGCAAGAGGTTTATGATGAGTTAGTTGAGAAATACAAAGAGTCGGTCATTAGGAATAAGAAAATTATTTCGGAATTAAATGATAAAAATGACTCTCTCTCTCTCTCTCTCTCTCTCTCTCTCTCTCTCTCAAGCTAACTTAAAATTTGAGAAAAAGATTTTAGGTTTGAAAGATGAACTTAAATTTTTCCAAGATGAAAATGTAGACCTAAATAATCTTCTTTCTCAATGCAATAGTGAACACCAAAAGGTGTTAAATGAGCTTAACAAGCTCAAGGAGTCTTTTAAATATGTTGGTAGTGTGAAGCATGAAAAAGGCGAATCATCTAAAACAAACCAACCTAGGAGAAAGACTAATAACTACAAACAAAGTAGCTCTCCTAGACATAGTAGAACTAAAAAGATTAGAAGTGTATGGGTTCCTAAGGAACTTGTAAAATCTAATAATATTGTTGCTATGTCACCTTGGATTCCTAAGGGAACCAAGCTATTGGGAGCTAACACTCGTGGACCCAAAATGATTTGGGTACCAAAAACAAAAGTTTATTATCTTTGTTTGTAGGGAGAGCATTGCTACAAGGCCAAAGCACAAAGTCAAAATTCTTGGTACCTTGATAGTAGATGCTCGAGGCATATGACTGGAGACAAGAGTAGATTCATGGACTTAAAGCCAAAAAGTGGAGGAGTGATGACATTTGGTGACAACTCCAAAGGCCACATTAAAGGTATTGGCTCCATAGGTAATCACTCTACCATTCTTATTGAAAATGTCTTGTATGTCGATAGTCTTAAACATAATTTGTTGAGAATAAGCCAATTATGTGATAAAGGATTTAATGTATTATTTGACAAAAATGAGTGCAAAATTGTCGACATTAAATCTAATAATATTATGCTCATAGGTCATCGCATAGGTAACATTTACATGGTGCATTTAGATGACATACATACATCCCATGCATGTTTAGTAGCTCAAAATGAAAATGATGCATGGCTATGGCATAGGAAACTAGGACATGATAGCATTAGTGTTTTAGAAAAATTAGTTTCCCTTGATCTAGTTAGAGGTTTACCCAAGATTAAGTTCTCAAACGATAAAATTTGTGATGCATGCCCTAAGGGTAAACAACATAAGTCATCCTTTAAATCCATTAATGATGTTTCTACAAGTAGGTTTTTACAACTTATCCATATGGACTTATTTGGGCCAATTAGGACTATGAGCTTGGGTGGTAAATCTTATGCATTTGTTCTTGTTGATGATTTTTCTAGATTTACTTGGGTTCTATTTTTAAGTACTAAAATGAGGCTTTATAAAAATTCATCACATTTTCAAAACTAACTCAAAATGATCTTGAACTTAGAATTTCTCATATTAGAAGTGATCATGGAACCGAATTTCAAAATTTAGGGTTTGAAGAGTTTTTAAATGAAAATGGTATTAGCCACAATTTTTCGGCTCCTCAAACTCCTCAACAAAATGGGGTAGTTGAGAGGAAAAATAGAACTTTACAAGAAATGGCTAGAACCATGCTTTGTGAAAACAATTTACCTAAATATTTTTGGGCGGAAGCCAAAAACACCGCTTGCTACATTGTAAACCGAGTAATGATTAGGCCAATTTTAAAGAAAACACCATATGAGATTTTAAAATCTAAAAAACCTAACATTAGCTATTTTCATCCATTTGGTTGCAAGTGTTTTGTTTTAAATAATGGAAAAGACAACTTAGGTAAATTTGATGCAAAAAGTGATGAAGCTATTTTCATAGGATATTCTTTAACCTCTAAAGCCTATCGTGTATTTAACAAGAGAACTTTAGTAGTAGAAGAATCTATACATGTTGTATTCGATGATAACCTCCTTCCAAGGAAGGATTCTTGTGATGATGATGATGTAGGAATCATAAATGTCTTTGATGGAGGACAAACTTCAAAGGAGGATGAGATTCCATCAAAAGAAGAGGATACACAAGATCCACCTCTTGAAACCTTGAAGGCTTGGCTCTTGAGGAAAAGGAAGTGAGCTACCCAAGGGAGTTCAACTATGTCAAAGATGGTGAAATCTTGGGTGATCCATCCAAGGGGGTAACCACTAGATCTTCTCTTAAACTTATGAACCATGTTGCATTTATCTCATGCATAGAGCCTAAGAATATAAAAGAAGCATTGAAAGATGATTTTTGGATTATGGCTATGCAAGAAGAGTTAAATCAATTTGAGAGAAGTAATGTTTGGACACTAGTTGATAGGCCTAGTAATCAATCTACTATAGGAACTAAATGGGTCTTTAGGAACAAACTAGATGAGAGTGGTAACATTGTGAGAAACAAAGCTAGACTAGTAGCACAAGGTTACACTCAAGAAGAGGGAATAGATTTTGATGAAACCTATGCACCCGTAGCTAGAATGGAAGCCATTAGGATGTTGCTTGCATATGCATGTTATCATGATTTCAAGCTTTTCAAATGGATGTTAAAAGCGCATTTTTAAATGGTTTTATAAATGAGGAAGTGTATGTGGAACAACCACCGGGTTTTGAAGACTCAAAATTTCCAAATCATGTTTTCAAACTTACTAAAGCTCTTTATGGTTTAAAACAAGCTCCTAGAGCTTGGTATGAAAGACTTTCAAACTTTTTAATTGAAAAAGGTTTTAAAAAAGGTAAGGTGGACACTACAGTTTTCATAAAAAGGTATAAAAATGACATCTTAGTAGTACAAATTTATGTTGATGATATTTTTTTTGGTTCTACTAACGAATGTCATTGCAAAGAGTTTGCTAAGTTAATGCAAGGTGAATTCGAGATGAGTATGATGAGGGAGCTCTCATTCTTTTTGGGACTCCAAATCAAACAAAGGAAGGATGACACCTTCATCAATCAAGCAAAGTACATCAAGGATATGCTCAAGAAGTTTGGCTTGGAGAATGCAAAGCCTCAAGCCACACCTATGAGCTCATCTACAAAGCTTGACAAAGATGAAGGAGGTAAGTGTGTTGACTCTAAGCTTTACCGTTCTATGATTGGATCATTGCTTTACCTTACCGCAAGTAGACCGTATATCTTGTTTAGTGTTTGCTTGTGTGCTAGGTTTCAAGCTAGTCCTAGAGAGTCTCACCTTGTAGCCGTTAAGAGAATCTTTAGGTACCTTAGAGATACTCCTTGTTTAGGTCTTTGGTACCCTAGAGACTCCACCTTCAACCTTCATGCTTATTCGGATGCGGATTATGGGGGATGTAAAATCGATAGGAAAAGTACTTCGGGAACTTGTCAATTCTTAGGTAGTATGCTCATATCTTGGTTCTTTAAGAAACAAAATAGTGTAGCCTTATCTATCACCGAAGCCGAGTACATATCCTTAGGGAGTTGTTGTGCTCAAGTCCTTTGGATGAAGCAACAACTCTTAGATTATGTTTAACAAAAAATCCCATCCAACACTCTAGAACCAAACATATAGAAATAAGGCATCATTTCATTAGAGATCATGTCCTTAAAGAAGATGTTGTTATAGAGTATGTTGACACCTTAAATCAATTAGCGGACATCTTTACAAAACCTTTAGATAAAGAGCGTTTTTGGTCCCTTAGGAGAGAGTTAGGTCTAACTAGCCTATCTTGACCTTTTAGGACCCTTTTTGTGCTTAAAATTGCTTGATCTTGTGAAATTGCATGTTTGTGTGTTGTAGCTCTTGAAAATATCCATGCCTATGGCTAGGGGAGTATGTTTATGTTTGCATATGTTATTCATGTTCATTCATGTCATTCATGCAAATTAGGACTTATAAAATCCATTTTTCTGCACTTTTAGAGCCTCATCTGCACTTCCAGGCCCAGGTGTATCGAAACGGGTCTAACTGTTTCGATACGGGTGCCTTAAAATTCCATTTGAGAGAAGGGTGTTTCGAAACGCCTTCAAAGGGTTTCCAAACATTTTTGCTACTGCCAAGGGGTGTATCAAAACGTGTTTCGATACGAGTCAACGTGGGATTTGATACGGTCAAAGTCGTATCGAAACGGTCAACTGGACTTGAAACGTCAGTCAACCTTCGGTGCCCGCGTTTCGGAACGGTCGAAACCTGTTCCGAAATGGGTAAACGGACAGCTTTAAAGAGGGCTTTTAAAGTTAAAGTTTCACTTTAATTAAAATCCCATCAAACCCTAAAAACCCTAAATCGATTTTTCCCTATAAAACCCTCTTAACCTCATTGTTTTTCACCAAATCTTGAGGGCTTTTACTCTTAAACACAAGTCTAAGCAAGCATCAACAATTTTGTGCAAGGATTTCCATCTATTCATCCAAAATCCCAATTTGAGGTATATTTTCAGCTTTTTCTTTTTCCTTAAATTTGTATTCGAATCCTAGGTTAGAAAATTTTAATTTTGTATAGTTTTTGTGTTTTGATACTTCGGTTTTTCAAATCTTGTGAAAATTTTTCAAAATCTTAAATTTTTTTATTCGAATATATGATTTTTCATTCGTATTTTTTTACTGTTTTTTTAAATTGTTTCTCTTAAAAATTTTTGTCTATGTTCTTAAAATTTGTTTTTAAGCCTAAGTGGGATTTACCATTGGATTGAATTAAGGACTTTCATGCATACACCTCAATTTTAGTTACAAATTGATTGCTTTATGTTTTTAGGATTTTTTCAATGGATCCCGCTAACAAGAAACGCAAGGCATCTCAATCGAGTGAAGCTTCAAATCAAGCCTCTATCCGTCCCAACCTTACTCAACTTTTTCTCAAAAGTATTCGGACTCAAGAGATGAGAGATCGTTTCACTTATGTCAAAGAGCTTGTCGTTCGTCGTGAGCGTGTTGTTGACATCTCGTTCCTTGACTCCGAGCGCTTTCTCTTCCGTTATCTCCACCGTTTACAAGAATGGGACCTCCTTAGTTTCTTGGGTATCCAGGATATTTGCTACAAGCACATGGTTTTTATATTCTACTCAAATGCCCAACTTATTAATAGTGAAGACAACTCCGAAGTTGCTCGCATTGAGTCTCTTATCTTAGGGAAGAGGATTGTCATTGATATCCCTTATTTAGAGGCTGCCTTTGGTCTCAAGAACGAAGGAATCGAGGATGAGACTCACTTTGGTTCTCACACCGGTTCAATGCTTGCCTTGGATGCTCACGATAGGTTCCTCCACTTGATGATCTCGTGGTTTATTCGCCCCTCCGAATGTAAATTCTCTCACGTTCGTCAAGTAGATTATTTTTGGCTTGAATGTTTTCGTCGTGGAGTGCGCCCAAACCTTGTCAAGATCATGTTCGCCGAGATAGTGAATAATGTCAAGCTCCGTGAAACCGATGCACTCAAGTCCTTCACTTATGGGACTGTTTTGAGTCATATCTTTGGCGTGCTTAAACTTGATTGCACTTATGACTCTCCGGAACCCCGCAAGCAAAAACTTGGTGAATCTTCTCTCCGCAAGTCCGAATTTCATTACATCCACAATGGCCAATGGGAATGTGTTGATAGGGAAGCACCTCCACCTCAAGTTGAACCTCAACCACAAGCTCCGGTTGCAAACAATGAAGCTCTCATGGGTTTTCTTACTGAGCGGTTCAACACTATGGAGGTGAGTCTTGGTACTATAAATACTCGATTGCAATCCATGGAGAATCGACTCACATCCCTTGAGAACCAACATCAGTCTATGGACATGTCCTTCTCCACTTTTTATGGTCAATGGATGAATTTTCATCGCTCTCAAGCTAAGGACGATGATGATTCCATGGATGGTGATGGCGACGACGACGAGGCTTAGGATTCTCATGTCATCTCATATTAGCTATTCATATTAGGACTAAGTTGCATCTTTATTTCCTTTATATTTTATGAACCTATGCTTTGATTATTTTGTTTGGGATTATGCTTTGAACTTTATTGTTTAAGATTTATGTTTTGGATATTTGAATTCTATGAAATTATATTATGTTTCTTATTGGTTATTACTTATTGCTTTTAACCTTGTTTCTTCTCTTTGAGCCTTGTTTATATATTTTTTGATCTAACAAAAAAGGGGAGAAGTATCTAAGAGCCAAAATTCGTTTTAAGTGTTTTTGAGTTTTAAAAATTTGGATTTAAATCTTTTTAAAAAATTTAGAACCCATCTTAAATTGAGGGGGAGTTAGAATGTATTCAAAATTTTCAAAACTCTTATAAATTCTAACTTTGGTTTTGTTATATCAAAAAGGGGGAGATTGTGAAACCGATAATTTGATTTTGATATAACTAAAGAATTTAAGGACTAAATTGAAAATGTGAAAACGAATTTTTAAGTCCTCAAACCTCTATATATGTTTAAAGGAAAATGCCTAAGTTAAAAACTTATATTGTCAAAAATTTTCTAAGTGTTCTTAAAGCCAAAACAGTGTTTTTCGAGTCACCGTTTCGAAAAGGCCTAAGGCGTTTCGAAACACTTTTGAAACTGTGAACTCGTGTTTCGGAACGAGTATCGAAACGGTTTTGAAACTGTGAACCCTTGTTTCGAAACGAGTTTCAAACCGGCTTAAAAATATCGAGACACCGTATCGAAACGACATCCAACGTTTCGCAATAGTATTCAAGTCAGATTTAAAAAATATGACCGTTGAAAGTTTTTAACCGATTTTACACAAGTTGTTAAGGCGTATCGAAACGATTTCAAGCCGTTTCGATACAGGCCTTGACAATAGCTAAAATGTTTCGAAACGAGTTTCGAAACGGCTCTTAGCGTATCGAAACACCTTTAGTCCGTTTCGATACGGGCTCTTTAATGCACCCCAACAGCTCTTTCTATTTTGGTCTGTTTTGAAACAGGGTCGGGCGTTTCGAAATGGTTGGATGCAGACTGCATTTATGGAGGGAAGATAACATCCCAGCGGCTCTATTGATGAATGCAACAACCACAACGGCTAGAATTCAATGAGAAGGTATAAAAGGGACCTCTAAAAGCTTCAGCAACAACTATTGATCCAAAAGCAAACATCTAAACATCAAATCCAAGCATTTGTGTCTAAATCCCATTATTGTCTTGTAACCCCAATTGTATTTTTCATTCTTATCATTTCAATTGGGTTGAGTGCTTGTAATTGGGTTATATTGTGTATTGAGAGATGCTTGTTTTAGCCAACAACTTCTTTGTTTCTATTGTGTGAGGATTGGGTCAAATTTTGGGTAGAAAATTTGACCGAAATTGTAACGGTTACCTCCTTAGCCTAGAAAAGGGGAAGAGCAATTAGTGGAATTGTTGAAAATCCTTAGTAAAGCTAAGGTAGTGGATGTAGAGTTCGATTGGAACTTGAACCACTCTAAAATTCCTTGTCTACCATTTTTATTTGTCAATTCCACTTCCAAAAAGTTTAAAAACCCAATTCACCCCCTCTTGGTTTATATCGATCATTCGATCCACTCAACAGTACTTACACTAGACATATTCTTTCAAGTTGGTCCTAAAAACTTGTACATTGTATCAATTTGATCCTAATTCATAACGATTCAATAAATTTAATCATCTATATTTAAAGTTTTTATCAATTTACTCTTTGTTCTTCTCCCAAAATGTTATACACTGTTATAGTATAATAACAGTTTAACAATAATTTGTTGTTGCTTTACTGTTAATGCAATTATCAAGCTGTTGTGTTGATTCGATGAACTCGTTTGGTTTGACAGTATCATAAAAATGACTAAATTGATGAAATTTTTAAATATTAATGGTTAAATTTATTGAATTGGTTCGAATTATGACCAAGTCGATAGAATGTATAAGTTTCTGTACCAACTTGAGAGAATGTGCCTAGCTCATGTATCAGTTTGGAAGAAAAAAATTCTTTAGTAACAACTTAGGAGAAGATGTCTAATTCAAGTACCAACTTGAGAGTAAGAATTATTTAAATATCATTTTGGGAGAAGGTGTATGATTCAGATACTAAATATATATTTAATCTCGATAAAAAAATATGTTTGCCTTAATTAGTTAGAGAGGGTTAAACGATTCATTATTTTATAACAATTTCATGCATCTTCATTGCAACACTCGATTTAGAAAGTTCATTACACGAAATAGAATATGAAATGTAGCAATAACCATTTGGTTAACTAAAAATTGAATTTTTCTCATCATTTATCCCCCCATTCAAATTAAGCAGATTGTCCATTGAAGCCATCAGGGCTAACATCCTTGGATTCTTGCTCCTCCACCCTCCGAGGAGATTGTTTCCCTGACCTGACCTTCCTTTTCTCTAAACTCAGGTACGTGTAATATGTCATTCCGGCAATCGCCACGAAGGCTCCACCAATGCTGGTCATGCCCGGATTCGATCGGAATATGTAATAATTCCCTAGCAGCAGCACGCATGTCTTAAACTGTCCAAGAACCACATGGGAGAGGGCTGATGTTGCCCTGAAATTAAATTTCACTGTGTACGTAAATACATATATATATAACACTCGTCAGTAATGTCACCAACACCAATCTTACCCGAGTGCCAAAGCCGCCGACCACTGAAGCAAGAAGCCGAAGACACCGGAGATTAAGATCATGGATGTGTTGATGAAATTCCACTCGTAGGAGAAGGCTCCCGGAGGATCCAAAATCGGAATCATAATCAGCAGACAGAACAACGATATCGGCGTCGTCTTCCACATTAACCTGCAGACGATTTTATTACTCGGTTAGCTAGAGCGATGTATGTATGTATGTATGTATGTATGCATGTATAGGAGAATTTAGCAATTAGCATACGCCAAGGCAGTCCAATTCTCCCGTTGTTGCAGGCTGGACCAGAGGATCTTGCTCAATGCACTTGGAATAATCCAAGACAATGCAATGCATGCACCGAATAGGTTGAACTGCAGATCGGTCACTGTGGCAACCGCGACACCGATCGATACGACCGCGAGTGCAACCACCTTGGCGAAAGAAACTTTCTTTTTGTACCATAGATATTCCGCCAGAACAATAGTAGGCGTAACGGCAATCTTTGCCATTTGATAAAATCCGACGCTGCGAATACCGAAGAAAATCAATTATTCGAAACCTTCGTGACCGTAGCTAGCTAGTAATAGTTATATATCTCACCTGTTGTACTTCAAGCTGACATTAGCAAGACCGGTGCAGAGAGACATCACCAGCCCGAGAGTAAACAAAGGGGCCGATTTCAACGGCGGAGAGGGCGGAATCAAAGACAATGCATTCAGGACGGCGATCAGCGCCAAAGTTACAACATAATGAATAAAACTGAGGAGCACGGGGAACTGGAAGCCGGCATTCTTTAGCACCTGCAGGAAGATCAAAGCAAACTCCCAGCATTCGAAATCGACATATTTCGTGCACATATCGAACTGGTCGAGAGCCAAAGAATTAGATTACCAACCCATTTGTTCATAAAAATGATGGCAATAGCAATGAAGAAATTGAACGTAAGCGCTATGCTCGGAGTGCAGAGGCGTTGCTGCAGATTCTTCGCCTTTTCCGATGTGGCGAAACTGTTAAACATCGATGACCGCAGCTCCTCCAGAGCTCTTCCTACGCAAAGAGAAGGAATAAACGAGATTATACGTAACAGCAATAATAATGTATGAAAATGCATACCTGTTTCGCTAGCATCACTGCCTTTGCGCTTTAGCAGTCTCCTAATATCTTTGCTCAGCAAAAAACTCATAATCTCCTGCCTCGACAACATTGTTTTTGTCTGAAATTTCAATATTTCTTTGCTGCTCATATGAAACTATATATAAATCCAACGATGGAAAACGATTTACAACAAATTATGCAGAGGATAAACGATGACAAGAATTTGAAAGAAGGAAAGAAAAGCCGAGTGAGTATAATGTTGATGCATTCTTCTTGTTGTTTCATTTCATTTGATCTCGTCTTTCTAAAATAAGATGGAATTGTCTTGCCATAATTGGCTTGCTTTTGAGTTGTTTTCTGGGTTTAATTGCTTTGGACAGGTTCTCGTGGAAGAAATGTGTTATTCTCTTGCTTTTGACTCATGTTTGCATTGAAAACTGTCTTTGTTTTCTAATTAATTTCATCATAATGCTCGAATTTATTGCAATGCTATTGTTCGGCTTGAAAAATACGAATTCGAAAGAGTTTATAAATTCTGAAAATTATAGGCCATCTTAGGTAATTAGCGGATAGCTAGTAACTGATAACGAATTATATTAGCTGATAGTTGATTGCATTAGTTAATTTGACAAGCGATTTGTATTAGTTGTTTGTGCAAAAGTGTTTGGTAAAATTAACTTATCGTTGATAGTTGTTTGATTATTTAAACAAGCAAAATGACATATAAAGACATAATTATATTTGATACTTGTTTGAATAATTGATTAGTTATCAATATTTTGTATCTATTAATATTAATTAGATTATGAAAAATAATTACTAAGCATTTTTGAAAGATCTATATATTGATTTATTATTTATATAATTATGTTCAATATAATTTAATTAATTATTAAATTTAAATACAAATAGAAATGTATGAGAATAAAAATAAAAAAATAAAAAAAATATTAGTTTACAAATGTCACAGTGTAGATACTTGAGGGTGAAGAATTAAAATAGAAAAGGTTAAATATAAGTTTTTTGGAGATTTTTGATAATTGTTAAGGGTAAAAGAATCTTTATAACTCTTATCTCAATATTTCTAATTTCAGAAAGCTCATATTAACAGTTTTTTCAAAATTAGACGTTTCACCTCAATCTGCTATTACAATCTACTATTCACCAAACATCTAAATTAGCATATTTGACCAGTCAAATCTTTAATATTAGCTTAAACCTTTAATTTTATCTCAAATCGCTATTTACCAAACAGTGTCATAGATTATACATGTTGATATTCAATATGAGGGTGTTAATGATTAATCGTCATAGTACTTTGATTAATTATAATGAGATGAACACATTACTCTTAGAGATTTTCATCTAATTATGCTAAAAATAAAACCTACAGATTACCCGTTGCACACATCTAATTTAATATACTTACTTTTTAATATTATTTTAATATACTCACTCGATTGACTAAACGGTTCTTCTTTATTCTTCATATTTCATTAGGTCATAGGTTCTAAATCCCTATAAATACTCTTTCTTTCTCAAAATTCTTACTTTCTCTTTCTATCTAAGTAGGATTATAATTAAAATTGAAATTTGTAAAAAAAAAAACATTTTAATATTTTTTATTAGAAACTTAGAAAACATGATGGGTTCATGTCAATTTTTAATGGCTTGAACCTGCTTGAAGCTCTCAAATTTTTTAAAAAAAATTAATTAAGCTTGAATATTTTGCATCCAATTAAGTCTTTCAATCAATAAATTAAATAAATTGTTTTTTTACCAATTTCGACCCTTTAATTTTTTTTGACTATTTCTTTCTTGAGATATTACTGTCACGTAACACACTACATTTTTCTCATGTGACATTTTAATTATAATTTTTATAATTTTTATAATTTTTTCAGAATTTTTATAAGTTTTTTTTATAGAATTTTAGGTTATTTTAAAGATTTTTAATAAAATTAAAAAATTTTAGAAATGTCAAGTGGCAACACTTTAACACAACACGTTGCGCCAATTGATCCAAAAAAAATTATTAAATTTAACGGTCAACGTTGGTCAAAAGATGAATTGATAAAATTTTGGAGTATAAGGACTTGATTGGGTGCAAAAAAAAAATTCAAGAACTTAATTTTTTTTTCTAATAATTTAAGAGCTTATGACATCATTAGTATTTTTTATGTAAAAAATCAGAAACTTAATTAATTTTAAATTTATACGAATAATTCGACCCTTGAACAGGTTATATTATATGAGAAATAAATTAGTATTTAAATAAACAGACTAGAAACCATTATTTAGGAGGACTCGATGACAAGACCATTTTTTTTTGTATATAAACATTCTACCACTCCACATGTAAATTGTAATCATTTACTAATTAATTTTTCTAAATATAATTTTTACATAAAATTTTCATTTCTATTTTAATGTATTTTAAGTTTTTGGTTGAGTTTAATGTTAGTTAACTCAGTTACATCAATTTAATTGAGAAATTATGTAAAAATTAAAATATAAAATATAGATTCATAAGGTTGTAATATTGATTAATTTTATTTGTATTAGTTGTAACACCCGGGTTTAGGGGTCGGGTGAAAATAATATTTTAATATTATTTTGGGCTCGGTTTTATAATTAAAATAATCTTTTAAGTTCGGGTTTCAAAAATAAATATTTTACTTTGGACCAAATTGGATGAATTACAAATTGTAGAGTTTTTAAAGAATAAAGGAGATATACATTTATTAATGGCCATTTTGTAATTAGCCCATCTTTTAATTTTAAAACCCATTCCTATCATCTTTTACTATTCACCTTCTTCTCCTTCAAAACAAAAACAACGACATTGAAGAACTCTCTCATCCTCTCCACTATTCCATCTCATTTCTCCACCGTTTCAACTCGTTTTTGAAAGGTAACACCATTTTTGACTTCTCCTCAACCTCCTCTCTTCAAAAGTACACTTACATTTCATTTTCGTTAAGGTTTTGGAAAATGGAGTTTTTGGAGATTTTGATTAAAAATGGTAACTTTATGTTGTTAAACTTAATGTTTCGATTTAATGAGGTTAGATATGACGTCTAGGAGTTAAATGGTTCAACATATATGAATTTTACTTGGTTTTGAGCATTTTCCCGAAATTGGGTTTGAATGGGGTTTTTGAAGGGTTTTGGGTGAGATTTGGGGGTTGTTTTAGGTTGGAATTGATAGGCTATTGATAGTGCTATGGTTAGGGGTTGATTTGGGATCATTTGTGGGTGTAAAAAGTGTTGGAAACATGGGTTTTGGATGAGGCTTTGGGGCTGCCCGAGTTTGGTTAAATGTGGGGTTGTTCACGGCTTGAAATAGTGTGCATTGTGTTTGAATTGTGTTCCGGGTTAGTACTTTGATGCTTGGACTGATTTGGCTGTTGTTTGAATTGTATTGAGGTTATTTAGAAGCGAGAACTTGGGTCGGTGAAGCATCGGGAGGAAATCCGGAAGCTTGAGGGTGGTTGCTTGCTTGGCTTTGAGCTTGGAAGTTTAGGTGAGTGGTTAACGTTTTAAAGTGGTTTAAATGTTGGTTCGAGCATGTGGACTAGGTCGGGCTTGGTAGACCCACCTAAAGTTAGGATTGGGGTGGTAGCACATTCCTAAACTTAAACTAGAGCCATTGGTTGAACTTGTATTTGATGTATATGCCTCGTAATATTTATGATGTGATGGTTTATGTATAATGTGTTATACATGTGAAATGAGGCATGATTTGTGATGCATTATGGTATGCATGTGAATGGTTCATGATTGTGATCATGGTGAGTACGTGCTAAGCACGGAATTGGTTATAATGAGTAATGTGGATTGAGTTAAATGTTGGCACTAGTATGCTTGAGTACAAATGATCGATCATTAGGATGTTAGTGTGCACACAAGAGTCTAAATTCGCGCATGGCCTTGGTGGCGTTGAGTCACGAAGGAGGAGTACAGGTTCGCCCGGAAATTGTTATATATATTAGTCGATGATGAGTGGAATCCCATCGACAGGGCATGAGGATGAGTGGACTCCCCTCCGCGAGACCGGTGATGAGTGTAATCCCACCGTGAGGTAAAGTGGTTGTTGGATGTGAGTTCCAACGTGTTTATCCGTGTATTCGGGTCATAGCTAGGTGCCAATATTGATTGATATGTATATCAAGGTGTTGTGGAATGTGATCTCTATTTGGATGTTTATATGTGTTTACATATGTTGTGGAATAGAGCTTGTTGAGCATGGCATATAATTGGATATTGTTCATGCATCTTTAACTTTTGGCTCTTGAGGATCTTTGGTAATTATGCATTTACCTTGGTTGAGATCGTGCTTGGACCCTGCATTGTCGAGGTTTGTTTTTAAAGAGCTTACCTTCACTAAGCTTTATTGCTTACGCTCTCTCTTTGTTTGACAATGCAGATCCTTAGTTCGTGGGTTGCTAAGTGCAAGAATGGGGCCTCCAAGTGTGCTTCGTGGTGCTTGTTTAGCTACCAAGTATGAACATTTTATTTATGATGTAATGGTCAAGCAATGAGACATGTAATCGTATTATGATGTCTTTGAATTATGTTGTTGTCGATGTTGTTTAGGAGCATGTTAGACTCCTCGTTTGTGCTTGTTAAATTGGCTTTTGGGATGTATGCCATGCTTGTAACCATGTTAGTATTTTTGCCTACCTTAAATTGTCTAAGTGTAGACTATGTTGAAGTATGCTTTGGTAATGCTTTGCTTGGATGTTTCTCTATATGTTTTGGGTGTTTAAAGCATGCTTGTTATGTTGGTTTGCCTTAGGATTGATGTTAGTGTGATGTTTGAAGTTTTAGAGGGGTTTAGGGACATCCTTGTGCCATAAACCAGCTAAAACCAGTCGGCAGACAGAGGGCGTTTCGAAACGGGCTACCCTGTTTCGATACGGTCCCTTTGTTTTTGGTCGGGCGTTTCGAAATGCGTAGAGGCCGTTTCGGTACGTTTTCGCTACTGGAATTCTGAGAAAATGACGAGATGAAGGCGTTCCGAAACGGGTCTAAGGGTTTCGAAATGGTCAAAATCTCGTTGACCACGAGAAGTTGACCATGGAGGGTGTTTCGGAACAATTGACCTCCGTTCCGATACGGCCTCTTAGTGTAGGCTTAGAACCGTTGACCAGGTCAAGGCATTTCAATACACCTTGAGGGTGTTTCGAAACGGCCTGCTTAATCAGTTAAAAATGGACTGTTTTGCTTAGGTTGATTGAGTTATTGTTTTATGAATGCTTGTCTTTCCGCTGCTATGATCACATAGGATTCGAATGAGCCTTTAGAAAAGATTAAATTAAAAAGAAATTTTCTGGGTCATTAACCGAGGAGGAACCTTAACGGGTTTCGCTTCGATTTTCCCCGTGTGGCCCACTCGGACCGGTCAAGCGTCCGGACCGGGACGAGGGGGTTACAATTGTTGGTATCAGAGCCTAAGGTTACCGAGACCTTGGGCAGGTAAGTGAGGTAAGTTCAAGTTTTGTATTGATATGCACGGTGTTTGCTTACTTTGTAAGTATGATTCCTTGTGTGACAAGTATGTTGATTGCTTTGTTTAAGAGCATGTTGTTTGGGAGTCCCATTGCTACTATTACATCGGAAAAGAATTTTAAGTGAGGGAAACGTACTTGAGCACTTGGAAGCCTTGCCTTGCTAACCCAATCTTGTATATTTTGTTGTTGTGGTTGTAGTTATCGTTTGTGAGCGATGTCTAGGCCGAGGGGTAGGCCGAGGGTGGTTCGTCAGGAACCACGTGTTGCGGCTCCTGTTGAGCCGGTGATTGGAGTGGAGGCTCATATAGAAGGGCCTGCGGCTGCTGGAGTTGGAGCTCCTCCACCACCTCCACCACCACCTCCTCCACCTGGAGCTGGAGGCGAGGATGGAGCTGAATGAGAGGGACCTCAAGGTGGCCAAGGTCCGGCCGGAATTGATATGACTCCGCTAGTGCAAGCTATAGCGGGAGCATTTCAGGCCGCAGTTGCGGGAGCTCAGGCTGCAGCTCAGCCTAGGTGTGACGATGCTAGTCTACCTTTGGAGAGGCTCTGTAGCTTGGGGGCCGAAGAGTTCAGGGGATCCACCCCAGAGAGGTCGGAGTTATGGTTGGAGAAGACGGTTTGTATCTTAGCTCAGATGGGTTGTGTGGGCGCACGTAGATTGGGTTGTGTGATCTCTTTGCTTCAGGGTGATGCCTACACCTGGTGGGTCACCATTACTACCGGAGTTCCAGAGGCAGAGATTGATTGGGATTTCTTTGAGACCGCTTTCAGAAAGAGGTACTTGGGACCGAGGTATCTAGATGAGAAGAAGCGGGAGTTTATGGCTCTGGTTCAGGGAGATGCTACTGTGACTGACTACGAGATCCGCTTTGTTCGTTTGAGTCAGTATGCTTCAGAGTTGGTGCCTACTGAGAGGGCCCGATGTGAATGTTTCAGATATGGACTTCATGAGGAAGTTAAGAGGTATACCTTAGCTTCTGATTATTCTGACTTTGATGTCTTGGTTGCTAGAGCCAAGGACATTGAGCATAGCTTGGGGCTGACCAAGCGTTCTGGAGGATCTAGTTCTGGTAAGAGGCACAACAACTTTGATAGTAGGGATGCCAAGAGGCATAGAGGTGGCGAACATCAGTTTGACCATAGACGTGGCGGTGGCCATCATGGTAGGGGCCATCAGGGCCATAGAGGAGGAGGGCGATTGCCCGAGTGCACCCGTTGTGGGAGACAACACACTGGTGAGTGTTGGGGTAACTTCCATGCTTGTTGGAATTGTGGTTCGAGGGACCACTTTAGGAGAGATTGTTCGCATCAGGCGGCACAGGCACCGAACATTGCTCAGGCTCCTGCGAGGGCGAATGATTTTCAGAGAGGCCGTGGGCGCGGTCGTGGCTACTTCCAGCCTAGGGCTGATGCACCTAGGGTAGATGCTCAGAGGAACCTTGCTCATGTTGTGGCAGTGCAGCCAGAGGCAGGAGGACCAGCGAGAGTTTATGCTCAGAGAGAGGCCGGGAACGACACTGATGTGATAGCAGGTAATTTTGAGTTACAGTCTATATCTTTGCTTTCTTTGGTTGATTCGGGTTCTACACATTCCTACATTTTGAGTGAGCATGCACGGAAGTTAGATATACCTGTTGAGATCTTAGATGTAGGTATGCATGTGACTAGTTCTTTTGGTGAGACAGTTGTGGTTAGACGTATGTATAGGAGATGTCCACTGAAGATTCAGGGTCATGTGTTCTCTGTTGATATGAAGGAACTTCCTTTTTACGGTTTTGATATTATTTTGGGTATGGACTGGTTAGTTGAGCACCGGGCTAGTGTGGATTTTGAGACGAAGATGATTTCCTTGAAACTTTCTGATGACTACGAGGTAGTGGTAGTGGGCGAGAACATTAAGTTCTTGTCTAATGTTGTGTCAGCTTTAGAGGCTCACAGGTTGATGGATTCCAGATGTGGGGCTTATTTAGCTTATGTTATGAATCCGAATATGAGTGAAGCTAGACCGAAAGATATTAGGACAGTGTGTGACTTTCCGGATGTGTTTCCTGAAGAGTTGCCGGGTTTGCCTCCTGATAGAGATGTTGAGTTTGTGATTGAGACTGTTTCAGGGTCTAATCCAGTTTTGATAGCTCCGTATCGTATGGCTCCGAAAGAGTTGAAAGAATTGAAGAGTCAGTTGCAAGAATTATTAGACCGTGGTTTCATTAGGCCTAGTAGTTCTCCTTGGGGTGCTCCTGTGTTGTTTGTGAAAAAGAAAGATGGTAGTATGCGCATATGCATTGATTACAGGCAGTTGAATCAGTTGACTGTGAAGAACAAGTATCTGTTGCCTCACATAGATGATTTGTTTGATCAGTTGAGAGGTGCTTCAGTGTTCTCGAAGATAGATTTGAGATCCGGGTAGTACCAGTTGAAAGTGAAAGAGTGTGATGTCCCGAAGACAGCTTTTAGGACTAGATATGGTCACTATGAGTTCCTTGTGATGGCGTTTGGGCTCACGAATGCACCTGCAGCATTCATGGACATGATGAACATAATTTTTAGAGATTATCTAGACCGTTTTGTAGTTGTTTTCATTGATGACATACTTGTGTACTCGAAGACCGAAGAAGAGCATGATGAGCATTTGAGATTTGTTTTGCAGAGATTGTTGAGCAATCAGTTGTATGCGAAGCTTAGTAAATGTGAGTTCTGGATTCGAGAGGTAGTATTTCTTGGCCATGTTGTTTCGGCCGAAGGTATCCGTGTTGATCCGTCGAAGATTGAGGCTATTGTTGAGTGGAAACAACCTAAGTCTGTGACCGAGATTAGGAGTTTCCTAGGATTAGCCGGTTACTATAGGAGATTTGTTGATGGTTTCTCTAGAGTAGCTGCTCCTTTGACTAAATTGTTGCAAAAAGGAGTTAAGTTTGAATGGTCAGATGCAAGACAGAAGGCCTTTGAGAAATTGAAAGAAGCTTTGACAAATGCTCCAGTGTTAGTGCAACCTGTTTCAGGTAAGGAGTTTGTGATTTATAGTGATGCTTCCTACATAGGTTTAGGATGTGTTTTGATGCAAGAAAGAAGAGTTGTTGCTTACGCTTCTAGACAGCTAAAGGTTCATGAGAAGAACTATCCTACTCATGATATAGAGTTAGCCGCGGTTGTTTTTTCATTGAAGATTTGGCGTCATTACTTGTATAGTGAGAAGTGTATAGTTTACACCGATCACAAGAGCTTGAAGTATTTGATGACACAGAAAGAGTTGAACTTGAGACAGAGAAGATGGCTAGAGTTACTAAAAGATTATGACTTGACCATTGAGTACCATCCGGGTAAGGCAAATTTAGTAGCCGATGCTTTGAGTAGAAAAGTGGTCGTTGAGTTGAGAGCTATGTTTGCTAGATTGAGTGTGTCCGATGATGGTGGGTTGATCACCGAGTTGCAAGTGAAGCCTTCCTTGATTCAGTTGATTAGAGAGAAGTAGTTGCAAGATGTGACTTTAGTTCCTCATGTTCAGGACATAGCCGAAGGAAGACCGACCGAGTATAGTTTCAATGGTGAGAGCTTGTTGTGCTTTAGAGATAGAATTGTTGTACCAGAAGATGATCAGTTGAGACGTCAGATTCTGAGTGAAGCACATTCGAGTCCTTTTTCTATGCATCCGGGTAGTACCAAGAAGTATCGTGACTTGAAGAATGATTACTTCTGGGTTGGTTTGAAGAAGGATGTAGCCGAGTATGTGAGCCGTTGTATGGTTTGTCAGAGAGTGAAGGCAGAACATCAGGTTCCTTCAAGTTTGTTACAGCCTTTGAAGATTCCGGAATGGAAATGGGAGAGGATCACCATGGATTTCGTGTCGGGGTTGCCTTTGTCTCCTTCGAAGAAGAATTCTGTTTGGGTGATTGTTGATAGGTTCACTAAGTGTGCTCACTTCTTAGTAGTGAACACTACGGATTCCTTAGACAAGTTGGCAAACTTGTACGTCCGTGAGATTGTGAGACTTCATGGAGTTCCGAAGTCTATTGTTTCAGATAGAGATCCTAGATTCTCTTTGAGGTTCTGGGGTTGCTTGCATAGCGCTCTAGGAAGCCGTTTGCATTTTAGTACGTCTTATCATCTGCAGTCCGATGGGCAGTCAGAGCGAGTGATACAGATTCTAGAGGATATGCTTCGTTATTGTGTGATTGACTTCCAGGGTTCTTGGGAGAAGCACTTACCTTTAGTTGAGTTTGCTTACAACAACAGTTATCAGTCTAGTATTCAGATGGCTCCCTATGAGGCCTTGTATGGTAGACGATGTAGGACTCCGATTTGTTGGGCTGAAACAGGTCAGAGATTGTTACCTATGCCGGATTTTCTTAAGGGGACTACCGAAAAAGTGAAGTTGATTTGTGACCGTTTGAAAGCAGCTTCCGATCGTCATAAGTCTTATGCGGATTTGAAGATGAAAGAGATTGAGTTCTCCGTGGGTGAGAAAGTGTTTCTGAAAATATCTCCGTGGAAGAACGTAATGAAATTTTGGCCGGAAGGGCAAGTTGAGTCCGAGGTTCATTGGTCCGTATGAGATAGTTGAGCGGATTGGGCCTGTAGCTTACCGTTTGAGGTTACCTTCTGAATTAGAGAAGATCCATGATGTCTTTCATGTGTCTATGCTTAGGAGATATAGGTCAGACCCTTCTCATGTTATACCCGTAGAGGAGATAGAGTTGAATCCGGATTTGTCTTACAATGAAGAGTCTGTTGAGATACTTGCTTCTAATAGCAAGGTGTTGCGTGGTAAGACCATAGAGTTGGTCAAAGTGTTGTGGAGACATTGAGGTGTGGAAGAGGCCACGTGAGAGAGGAAAGCGGATATGGTTGAGCAGTTTCCGTATTTGTTTCCGTTAGGTAATTTCGGGGACGAAATTCCTTAAGTGTGGGAGAGTTGTAACACCCGGGTTTAGGGGTCGGGTGAAAATAATATTTTAATATTATTTTGGGCTCGGTTTTATAATTAAAATAATCTTTTAAGTTCGGGTTTCAAAAATAAATATTTTACTTTGGACCAAATTGGATGAATTACAAATTGTAGAGTTTTTAAAGAATAAAGGAGATATCCATTCATTAATGGCCATTTTGTAATTAGCCCTTCTTTTAATTTTAAAACCCATTCCTATCATCTTTTACTATTCACCTTCTTCTCCTTCAAAACAAAAACAACGACATTGAAGAGCTCTCTCATCCTCTCCACTATTCCATCTCATTTCTCCACCGTTTCAACTCGTTTTTGAAAGGTAACACCATTTTTGACTTCTCCTCAACCTCCTCTCTTCAAAAGTACACTTAGTTTTCATTTTCGTTAAGGTTTTGGAAAATGGAGTTTTTGGAGATTTTGATTAAAAATGGTATCTTTATGTTGTTAAACTTAATGTTTCGATTTAATGAGGTTAGATATGAATTCTAGGAGTTAAATGGTTCAACATATATGAATTTTACTTGGTTTTGAGCATTTTCCCGAAATTGGGTTTGAATGGGGTTTTTGAAGGGTTTTGGGTGAGATTTGGGGGTTGTTTTAGGTTGGAATTGATAGGCTATTGATAGTGCTATGGTTAGGGGTTGATTTGGGATCATTTGTGGGTGTAAAAAGTGTTGGAAACATGGGTTTTGGATGAGGCTTTGGGGCTGCCCGAGTTTGGTTAAATGTGGGGTTGTTCATGGCTTGAAATAGTGTGCATTGTGTTTGAATTGTGTTCCGGGTTAGTACTTTGATGCTTGGACTGATTTGGATGTTGTTTGAATTGTATTGAGGTTGTTTAGAAGCGAGAAGTTGGGTCGGTGAAGCATCGGAAGGAAATCCGGAAGCTTGAGGGTGGTTGCTTGCTTGGCTTTGAGCTTAGAAGTTTAGGTGAGTGGTTAACGTTTTAAAGCGGTTTAAATGTTGGTTCAAGCATGTGGACTAGGTCGGGCTTGGTAGACCCACCTAGAGTTAGGATTGGGGTGGTAGCCTAATCCTAAACTTAAACTAGAGCCATTGGTTGAACTTGTATTTGATGTATATGCCTCGTAATATTTATGATGTGATGGTTTATGTATAATGTGTTATACATGTGAAATGAGGCATGATTTGTGATGCATTATGGTATGCATGTGAATGGTTCATGATTGTGATCATGGTGAGTACGTGCTAAGCACGGAATTGGTTATAATGAGTAATGTGGATTGAGTTAAATGTTGGCACTAGTATGCTTGAGTACAAATGATCGATCATTAGGATGTTAGTGTGCACACATGAGTCTAAATTCGCGCGTGGCCTTGGTGGCGTTGAGTCACCAAGGAGGAGTACGGGTTCGCCCGGAAATTGTTATATATAGTAGTCGATGATGAGTGGAATCCCATCGACGGGGCGTGAGGATGAGTGGAATCCGCTCCGCGAGACCGGTGATGAGTGTAATCCCACCGTGAGGTAAAGTGGTTGTTGGATGTGAGTTCCAACGTGTTTATCCGCGTATTTGGGTCATAGCTAGGTGCCAATATTGATTGATATGTATATCAAGGTGTTGTGGAATGTGATCTCTATTTGGATGTTTATATGTGTTTACATATGTTGTGGAATAGAGCTTGTTGAGCATGGCATATAATTGGATATTGTTCATGCATCTTTAACTTTTGGCTCTTGAGGATCTTTGGTAATTATGCATTTACCTTGGTTGAGATCGTGCTTGGACCCTGCATTGTCGAGGTTTGTTTTTAAAGAGCTTACCCTCACTAAGCTTTATTGCTTACGCTCTCTCTTTGTTCGACAATGCAGATCCTTAGTTCGTGGGTTGCTAAGTGCAAGAAGGGGGCCTCCAAGTGTGCTTCATGGTGCTTGTTTAGCTACCAAGTATGAACATTTTATTTATGATGTAATGGTCAAGCAATGGGACATGTAATCGTATTATGATGTCTTTGAATTATGTTGTTGTCGATGTTGTATAGGAGCATGTTAGACTCCTCGTTTGTGCTTGTTAAATTGGCTTTTGGAATGTATGCCATGCTTGTAACCATGTTAGTATTTTTTCCTACCTTAAATTGTCTAAGTGTAGACTATGTTGAAGTATGCGTTGGTAATGCTTTGCTTGGATGTTTCTCTATATGTTTTGGGTGTTTAAAGCATGCTTGTTATGTTGGTTTGCCTTAGGATTGATGTTAGTGTGATGTTTGAAGTTTTAGAGGGGTTTAGGGACATCCTTGTGCCATAAACCAGCTAAAACCAGTCGGCAGACAGAGGGCGTTTCGAAACGCGTAGAGGCCGTTTCGATACGTTTTCGCTACTGGAATTCTGAGAAAATGACGAGATGAAGGCGTTCTGAAACGGGTCTAAGGGTTTCGAAACGGTCAAAATCTCGTTGACCACGAGAAGTTGACCATAGAGGGTGTTTCGGAACGGTTGACCTCCGTTCCGATACGACCTCTTAGTGTAGGCTTATAACCGTTGACCAGGTCAAGGCGTTTCGATACACCTTGAGGGTGTTTCGAAACGGCCTGTTGAATCAGTTAAAAATGGACTGTTTTGCTTAGATTGATCGAGTTATTGTTTTATGAATGCTTGTCTTTCCGCTGCTATGATCACATAGGATTCGAATGAGCCTTTAGAAAAGATTAAATTAAAAAGAAATTTTCTGGGTCGTTAACCGAGGAGGAACCTTAACGGGTTTCGCTTCGGTTTTCCCCGTGTGGCCCACTCGGACCGGTCAAGCGTCCGGACCGGGACGAGGGGGTTACATTAATAATAACTATACTTGAACTGATTAATTTTTTAAAATTAAAACTAAGGTGTTGTTTGTTAAATTGAAAAAAATAAGTGTTAATAATAAGGGCTTTTCTAAAAACAAACGGCTTAAAGGCCGACTAAATACAAACCAAGAAAAAAATACCATTGGATGGAGCCGGTTTAAAAGTGGCCGTTGGATTAAAAAAAAGGAGATAAGGTTACCCGGTAACCCTTTTATGATGGTATAACTTCAGGAAAAAAACGAGGAGCGGGAAAAGAAAAACAAAAATTAGGGCATCGAAACCAAGAGGACGAAGCCGATTTTTGCATCAACCAAAGAAGAAAATCTGAAGGAAATTTGTCGAGGAGGTTGGATTTGAGCACGGTTTGTAGGTTAGTTCTTGCTTCTTGCTTCTTGCTTCCTTTTTTGTCGGTTTTTTTTATTTGAGCGAAACCACATTGCAAATGATGAAGGTTTTTATAAACCGTTCGAATGTGGATTTCTTTGTACTTTATAATGAATATTGTAGAGGAGATTGGATTGGAAGAAGGAATTTTTAGGGTTTTGGGTTATATGCAATAAAAAAGTAATAGGAAGAAAATTCATATAGAAAGTAGGAACAAAGATAGTTGAACACCTTTATTAAGTAGTTTTTTCGGCTTGAATAACTCGTTCACTGTGTTCTTGAATAACAAAAGAAATAAGGTTAAATAATTAAGTGATGTTTTAGTTGGGAGTGATAAATGTTACAAATGTAGAGTAGATTGGATTGGAAGAAGGAATGTTTAGGTTAGTTAGTGGTAGTTCCTTCAATTTCCCATCTTTTTAATTGTAGTTGATAAGGTACGAAAAGGAGAAAGAAATATTGTCGAGGATATTGGATTTGTAAGAAGGATTTAGTTGAAATCCATGTAATGGTTATGATTGTTGGCTGAGATGGTTCTTGTTTTAGGTTAAAAAATTGGTTTGCATATTCTCTACAGCTCTAGTATTGAATGTGTTGGAAGGTATGATTGTTTCTTAAGATCAAATAGTTGATTTGAAGTAGTATGTAAATTTGGGAAAGTAGTATGTAAAAAACTGGTTTCCATCTTTGATTATTTTAGGTACACGTTGCAAACAATGGAACATAAGAAGAAATCCGATAAAGGGGAGGCAAAGGCTAAGGCACCTAAGATATGTACATCATATTTCCATTTCTAGTAAGTTGAAGTTGAATGTATATAGAACTGTCTAATGTATTAAATATGAGTTGCATAAGCTAACAGTGAAATTATGTTTTACAGTAAAGGAGAATGTAAACGTTTGGAGGGGGAGAAGATAATGAACAACAGAGTAAGTGTGTTGTGTAATGGTTTGTTAAGTGTACATGATATTTGTATTGGACTAATTGTGAGAGTGATGCAGGAAAGAAAAGCATTGGGTTTGAGGTGGAAGTAGATGAGTGAAGATGAGAATGAGCTTTATAAAAAAATGTTCGAGGAGCAGAAGCAGGCTCTGGCTGAATGGAATGCCTCCAATGTGAAGGATATTGTAGTATCTGAGAAAGACAAAAAGGTAAGTGAATTTTTGAAATCATTTATGGAGAAAGAGATGAAAATGTTCTAACATAATGTATATTTGTGTAACAGTGAAATAATTAATGTTTTTATGAAATGTTGTAGGAGAAATCTTCAAGATGTAGCCTCATTAAGCTGTCAGAGGTGTTTGAAGATATGAGGAAGTTGAATATTGAGGGTGTGGTACATGAGTTAGGGTTTGGTCCTTTAATGGAAATAAAACCGAGAGCAATTCATCGCGACCTATGTCGCACTTTAGTAGAGAATTTTGATGTCCAGAGATCGATCATGAAATTTGATGGACATAAAATTCCAGTGTTGGTGGAAGATGTGGAGGCTGTTTTGGGTTTGAAGAATGAAGGAGTCGATGTTGAAATTGGAACGAGAAATGTTAATGCAAAACAAATGGCATCACAGTACGGAATAAAGAGGGATACCACAGTGAAGGAACTTGAGGAGGAGATACGTAGCGGTGATTTTAAGGGAGACGAGTTGAAAGCTCGCGTTCTTCTTTTCATTGTTGGTGTTTTTATAAGTCCAAATGCGAACTATATGCCTTCCTCGGAACATTTGCGGTTGTTGTGCCCAGAGGGGTTGAAGGGAAATCTTAATTGGTGAAAATATGCATACAACAGGTTACTTGATGGAGTAGAGAACTGGAAAGTTCGTGGTGGTTTGGCATACATGACCGGATGCATCGCGATATTAGAGGTAATATATGTTTAAAAGTATGTTTTGTTTGAACGTAGTAGTTGTTTCATGGGATTGAGTTTATTGAGTTATATTATAATGTTTTGATGAATAATAAATGTAGGTGAGGTTATTTGATTTTTGGAGTGGAGTCGCGAGCAGAAGAGTTGCTGCCTCTGAAGGTCGCGGTCGTATACATGCATGGGGCAACAAGAAGGAAGTAAGGAAGATTGTAAACAGCCTCAAGGAAGAAAGGCATCCAAAAAAACCCAAGGTAAGTGGGTTAAACCATTTGGTATTATATAGGATGTTGTGGTTATATGAAATGATTTACTGATGATGTTTGCAGGTACTTGGGTATGATGATGAGAAAGTGGAAGGGGAAGAAAGGGATCGAAAGAATGGAACAAATGATGTTGTTATGGAGATGCTGCAGACTGTACTGTTAGAGTTGGGTGGAATAAAAGATAGTCTGCAAGCCCGTGTGGAGAAGGAAAAAGAAATCGAAGAGAGTATAAGCGAATTGAAGGAGGAATGCAAGAATTTAAATGCCAACATGATAGAATTGCAGAAGTCGTTGAGGAAATCTGATGGAGAACTTGTTCTTCATGTTAAAGAAGAAGAAGAAGTGGTTGACAAAGGGCAAGTCAAAGTGTATGATCCGAACGAAGGATTTGATATTGACGAGGACCCAATGATGGAGGAAGATGTCGAGTGGTTGAATGAAGAATCCGTTGATGTCCTGAAAACAAAGAAAAAGGTATAATAAGTTCTTTTGATCAATGTTTCATGAAGTTAAGGTATGAGATTATTGTTGTTGATATTGTTTGTGTTAACTTGTAGGGCAAGACAACAGCAGTAGCTACTGCAAAGGTTAGTTGCAAAGGAATAAGAGTAGGAATCACAACTCGGAACATGAATAAAGTCAGCCATTGAATGAAGAATGATGTGTGACAATGTTTGGTTTAAGTAGGATTTGTTTTGAACAATAAATGTTGTGTGTGTTTGATTACATTTATTATAGACAAATATGGATGAAATTCGAATGTTATTCAAACTAATTGTTTAGGGGTTGAATAATTAATGAGGTTTTCTAATAAAACTTATTTCTTTGAACGTGCAGTACTTATTTGTGTTATTAAGTATTGAACAACAAATGTGTAAGCATTGTAGATACTGACACACGTGCAAGTACCGGATGTAGTAGGCCCGTCAGCGAAAAACACTTGTGACTATATATGGAATACGCCATTGCGTGAATGGTAAGCAATCTGAAAATGAAAGTATTCTATAATGGGGAATGATGTTGTTCTGTTCAATATAAATTGTAAGTTTTTTGTATGGGTGCAGTGAAGTCATTACAGATTTTGGCCACTCATATTTGTCTATAAGCGATGCAGATACGATACGACCTGGAAGTTGGGTGGGTTCAATGGTTAGTAGGTTTGACTATTCCTTTTAAGCATTTGTAGCATATTTGAAGAAATTTAGTATGATAGTTGCTATATGTTTGTGGTTTAGGGTATAGATGTTGTTGGTTTTACCATTGTTGATGAAAATATAAGGAAGCGATCTAAAAGAAGGAGAGGGTACATGTCGTGTACATTGAGTGTAAGTTTAATATTAAAGAATCTTATGTCTATTATGAACAAGTGGATGTGGTTTTGTAAGGATACATGGTTAATAATAAATGATGTATTGTAGTCTCAGCTTTTGGAAGGGGTAAATGTTGGTACAATTGCTGAGTATTGGCGTAGGATTGGCAATCCGTATGGCGAGTTGAATGATTGTAAAGTGGTACGAAGAATCATTAATATATTAAACATCCCATGCACTTTCATGTCATCTGTATATTATAATGGAAATCGTTGCTTGTTTCAGCTCTTTATCCCCGTGAATGACAACAACACTCATTGGTTTATGTGTGTCGTCGATATTGATGCTGGTGTAGTGAAGCTACTGGACAGCTTGCCAACTACCCGATCCAATGGTGCAAGAGTGTGTATGGCCGAGAACCTGGTAATAAGCGAGAACTACGAACTTTTATTCTTCCATTGTTTAAGATGTGACATACTATGTAAAAACATAAAAATGTTTCTGCATGTAGACCAATAGTCTAAAAGAATATTTAAAAGATAAGAAGTTTGTCCAAGTGTTTGGCTCACCATCAAGGTCGTTAAGTGATCTGCGCGTGATGGTGGAAAAAGTCAAACATCAGGATAATGGGTACAGAATTGTTATATTATAGTACTTTCTGTTAATTTTGTTTAACAAATTGGAAATGCTTACTCGTGGTATTATGTTAACATGGATTTGTATTCTAACAGAGATGATTGTGGTATGTTTTGCATCAAATGGATGCAGCTTTGGAATGATAAGCATATAGGGGAAGTGGTAAGGGTTTAAGTTAATCTTCATTAAACTTTCCTTACTTTGGTCATCTATACTGGAAAAATGGTCTTTAATAAAAGCTTAATTTGTTTATACTTGTCTTACTAGACCTTTGGAAAATGGGATCGGATGATTCTGTTGTACGATCTTATTAGTCATGATAAGAATAATTTACGGAGGACTATCAATGTTGCTGTAGGTCAATGGTTTAACTTCAAGGCAAAAGAACCAAAGGTTCCAAAACGTGGCACCTTTCAGCGTCCAAAATGGTAAGGCTTTAGGAAGGAATGCATTGTTTATTATGTATTTGATTGCATTAGGACGTGTTGTTGATTATTGTAATCTAATGCAATTTTGTTTGGTGAAGAACATGTTAGGGGAGGGGGCAGAGGTGAGTGGATGGCAACGGATGTTTGACTTTTTGTTTGTGGCGTGGCATTGCGTAAAGGAACCCACTTTTTTATGGGTCGTAATCATGTGGTGCAAGCATAAATAGGTTAGGTAAGAGTAAACTGTACACATTTTGAATGTATATTATGCAATTTCAGGGACATAATGTGTTAAAACGCTTGTACAGAAATTTTGCAATATATGATAAATTTCAGTGGATAAAAGTAGCATATGCACATGATTTCGTATGTCTTCAGAGGATATATTTGGTTGTATGTACATGTATTTGAAGCATATTGGAGTGAGATAATTGTTTGGTTGTACTTACAGTGATTTGAATCATATATAAGTGAATTTGTATGTCTGAAGAGGATCTACTTTGTACACGTTTGGAATCTGCATAACAGTAAATAATAAATTGTCATTTGGAAACACGATGAATTTGTAGGTAAAGTATGAACGAAAAGTGAATGAACTTGATTGAATCTTGATTAATACCTTCTATGTTGTGGTCGGAGATATGTTATCAACATGGAATGTACTAGTTATTCCAACAATATGCGCCGACCTAGGTCGAAGTCAATAGCAAACCCGTGTTAACTTTTCATGTATTAACATACAATAGACGTAAGTAGAAATGACTCACATTTGCATAAGGTTGGGACATGTCTACGTCTGAACTTGTCCCCGCAGTACCCGTTGGAAGTTGAAGCTTCAGTCTCGGGCATGTGTTCTTATTGTGTCCCTCCATTTTGCAGAATGAACATTGATTCCTCCGTTTTGTGGATGTATTAGAGTTTATTTTCTGCTTTCATTTTGCGTCCTTCTTTTGCGGGTCTCGATCGCTGTGTTGGCTTACACTATGTGATGAGGACTCATTCAAGGTTATGGACTGCTCAAATTCAGCAGTTAGTCATAGTAACTCATCTTTTGTGGTTTTGAAACTTTCGTCTGTTTGAGACGTAAGGTAGCACAACCGCGATGAAAGTGAGCGTAGCGAAGCAAATCGAGACATTTGTCTTAATTCGGGACGAACTTCGCTGTGAAGATAAGATGGAGCAGATACCTTAGCATTTTTTGTCCAGCGCGGTAGTATTAAGCAATTTGGGAACGTGCAGTTGATGGCGACATGGAAGCCCGAGCGTCTCAAATTTCTGACAACTGCATTTAATGTTATTTGTTGTGACATCAAGCACAACCTCATACATTTGTTCCGGATCCTTATACTGTGTCAAACGATACGTCCGCGCACCTTCAATCGTAAGTGTTAGATGTATAGCACGATACAGTGTCTCATATTTCAATTCCTTCTGAACTATTTCAAAGGATGCCCGGGTGAAGATGTCAGTTGCACTCCCTTCAAGGTCATGCAATTTGGTCATTGGGAAAGGCTTCGAGGAAGAATTTTTGTATTCTTCGTTCAACTCATTTATGCGCATGTCATTTATTCCCTTGTCAATGGCACGGACAACTTCAAAATATGTCTTCTTATGTTCGAGGATAATGTTGAGGGCGGAATTCATAGATTCGCAGCGTTGTGTGGAGTGAAGATTTGCGAAGAAATGTCCTGTAAGATATGCTTGTGCCCACATACCAACCGTGTGATCCTTCTCCACAACCCACAGATGCTGCTCCACGTTAAAATCTTTCATAACTGATCTCCACTGGCGATCGAATTCCTCAATTGTCCACCAAGAGGACATGCACCGTGTAAAGGCGGATGTAAATTTGGGATCACCTACGTTTGCCTGGGCATTTCGAAAAAGATGCCAAGAATATATGCGATGATGTGCACATGGGAACACTGTCTTGATAGCCCTGTGCATGGCCCTATCACCATCCGTGACGACTGAGACAGGAGCTTTGTTAGACATTGCCTGCAAAAACTCACTAAGTACCCACTCAAATGTGTCTGCAGTCTCGTCAGCTAAAATTGCCACACCGAAGACAATGGTTTGATGGTGGTGATTAACACCAACAATAGGCATTATAGGCCGGCCATACATGTTACCCTTGTACGTTGTGTCAAATGCAATGACATCACCGAAGCATACGTAGTCGGACCTGGATGTTGAATCGGACCAAAATATATTATGCAATCCCCCTGATTGGTCAGTGTTGAACTGCATGTACAATCATGTATCTTGATCTTTCTTGAAGTCAAAGTAAGCAAGAAGAGCATTGACATCACCGTCACGATATTCATCTGCCCTTGCTTTTTGAAGGGAGTTGTACAAGTCTTTCCGAATGAAACCAACATTTTGAAAACCACCCGACTGTTGTGTGAAATAATTCATTACTTCTGACGTTCGCAGGCCAACACTTTTCAAAGCATGTGCCTCAAGTACATCATCGTTACTAACTTCTCTACTCGATCGAAGATACGGTTGCATTATAGGTGGGCACAACGGGTTATTATGTTCACTGTGACATACTGCTATCTCCCACCTTGATTCTTCTCTGCACTTGACAATCACCTTTGCCTTGCAACCAATTCGTGTTATATCACGTGGCGCACGTTTCCGATCGGAGTCATGAACTTTTCGTCTACGCTGTCCTCCCTGTGAACAACAAAACTCTTGTGTATGTACATTTCACATACCATCATGCCTAGTTGTTGCACGACTGACATTGAACCCGTTATTCTTCGCATATACTCGATAATAGTTCCACGCCTCGTCACGAGAGTTAAACACCATACCAACCAAATTCTCTGAAGCACCAACTTCATTTGTTGTGCACTCATCTGGTTCACCAATTGGAGTTTCTTCAACTCTTACACCAGCCATGTTTCGACACGGAAGATGGAAAAAATCTCTACATTGATATGTTGTTTAATCCTTCGTTTCTTACTTCTGACGTTCAGGATGTAATAAGGAGAAGTAGTTGTGGAAAACCTTTATTATCAGCTGCCACTTTAAATTGCAATAACTTGACAGATGGTCTGGTAGGTAATACAATAAATGCTATAACTTGGAATGGGTTTCGATACAATAATACGGAGGTTTCGATACCCCATTCAACATCCACTAAAAATTGACATTTCTGCCAAAACAGCATCGAAACCAAGTTATTGGGTTCGAGCCCCCATGAAGAAAACAGAAATTGGGCGTCTCTGCCAAACCGGCATCGAAACGAAACTTTAGGTATCGAACCCCAATATAGAAGAATGCAATTGGGCGTCTCTGGCAAAACAGCATCGAAACCCCATTCCCGGTTTCGACACCAGAATGAGGACATTCAAAATAGCGTAATGCCAAACCAGCATCAAAACCCCATGTGGGGATTCAAAACCTGTTTCAAATACTAAATAACGGGAAATAAGTTATGTAAATGAAAACTTCCCTCCTTCATCTCGGAAAACACAATTTTCTAACCCTAACCCTAGAATTTTCAGGCTTTTAATTTTTTGTTCTTCGATTATCGGCCATATTCGAAACCTGAGACCGTTCGTTTCTTCTTCTTCTTCGATTGTTACACAAATTTTCACATCTCCTACCAAAAAATCATACATGGCTCCTAAAAACAAACCCAGTAAAGGTAAACGAGGTCGGATTGAAACAGGTGGTTCTATCCGTTCAAGTGAAGGGGAAGCACCACAACCTCGAAATATTTTGAGCAATTGTTTTCGTGATCCCGAGTGTCTTGAGCGATACCAAAAAGTGTACGAGGCGAAAAGGATTAGGAAGGAGCGAACCATTGACTTGGATGTTTTGATGTCCCATGATTATCAATTCAACTTTTGGCCTTTATTTGTGGAATGGGGTTGGATCAGATATCTCGATATTAAACCCTGTGTCTATCACAACCTTGTGAAGATCTTCTATGCAAATGCTACCCTTCAGCAAGATGCCAGAACCCAACAGGTTGTAGCTATCGAGTCGTATCTCATGGGAGTTGAATTTACAATCTCTCCGGCAATTATTGCCCAACACATTGGTGTGGAAGCTACTGGTGAAGAGCAAGAATTCGAGCGTGTCCCCTTGAAGTTCAATGATGACAGCCCCACTCATCTACATATCCATGAAAGGCTTCTACATCTAATGACAACTTGGTTCTTTCGGCCATCAGGTGGACGATGCACTCGCATGCGTCATACTGATTATTGGTGGTTGCACCAATTTCGGTCGGAAAATAAACCCGATATAGCAACAATCATCTTCAAATCTGTTGTGGAAATCATTAGCAACCCTTCAAGAGGCTCCCTCATTTATGGATGTGTGCTAAGTCACATATTTGAATGTTTAGGGATCGACACCTCCATGGACCCTAAAATCTCGCTACCGAGTAAAATTGATGAAACAACAACTAAGAAGACGGGGTAGACGTTCATTCAGGGTGAATGGGTCCATAAAAGAGATGAAGATGAAGCAAGAATTGCCAGAGGAAATGTCCCTGCACCCGATGCTCCACCTCCCGATAAACTTGACTCCATGTACGACACACTAAAGAACTTGGATGCTTTTTTGCGCAGTAGTCTGGCAGAGGCTCATTCCCGATATGAGAAACTAGAAGATCGTGTTTATTCATTGGAACATGAACGAAAATGGCATGTATTTCGACCGACATAACCTCAGGATGCAAATGAGCCTGAAGATGGTTAGGCTAGTATGCATAGTATATGGAGTTTCTTGTATTACATGAATAAACATTTGTTGAATTTGTTAGACTACTTCATGAACATTGTTTGACTCATTTGTTACACTACTATGTATTTACACATCCCTTGCATATCGTGTTGCATTGTGTTTAGTTTCCTTGACAAGTTGGTTGTGTCCGTGCACGTAACATTGGATTGTTGTATGAAGAAAATGTTCCAGGTACTTCTGCAGAGGAGGACTTTGATGCATATTCTGCACCAGCAGGGCATTATCAGGCATCTGGTCCATCAGAAAATGTCCCAGGTACTTCTGCAAAAGAGCACTATGATGCATATTCTGCAGCTGCAGTTCATTATTAGGCATCTGCTCTAGCAGAAGGTCATGCTCATGTGCGTGCTTATACGCCTCAAGTGACTCGCACTTACATACGAAAGAAGCTTCATCGCCATGGCATAACGCCAAGTAATGAAATAGACTCTGAAATTCAGAGACCCAGGCGTCCTCCTCAAATGTATGGCAAGTGGTACAGGAACGTACAACCTACCACGACGAATAAGAAGCTTCTTATTCTTGATTACAATGGCGTGTTTGCCAGTGTTAGGAGAGACGGTATTCCTTTTGTGGCTCAGTTTTAGTAAAAATGTTTACAAATTAGATTAGGAAATTTATTTTTTACAATTGCATGTGTGGAACTCAGACCTGGTGCTTCTGAGTTTCTGTATTCTTGTTTTCCTGCCTATGAGGTTGCTATTTGGTCTTCAAGGACAAGGTAATGTGGACCTCTGCCACCCCCCTAAATCAATTGAATTACCCGATCCTTTAAGATAATCAGTTTTCTTACTTTATTTGTGCCTGAAATGTTCATCAATGTAGAGAAAACCTACATTGGGCACTTTGGAGAATTAAGGATCTTAAACCAAGACTTGCCTTCATTTGGGTAACTTCAAAATTTATCTTCGTTAAAGCATCTAAATAGAAATTGACAAATTTGATGGACTTCATTTGAATATTGCAGGATCAATTTCACTGCGAACAACATCCCTCCGATCCACATATATTTACAAAAAATCTGAGGCGCGTGTGGGATAATATGCCTCAGTATAACGAAGGAAACATGTTGTTGGTTGACGACTCCGAAGCTAAAATGATTAATAATCCGGTCAGTGAAGAACGCACCTATTTTGCTCATACTTTCAGCAATATAGTCAATGAATCTGTAGAAAATAATTATGTTTTCGATTATGTTCATGTTTCAGGAGAACACCTACATATGTCCTAAATCCTACAAGGTAGAAGATGAGACAACTCATAACGCATTAGGTAAAACTCCCTAAATCAAACATATTCATTATAAAAATTAAGCAATTTCTTAAACTCAAACCTAATTATGTATTTTCTGTACTTGTACTTGATCATAGAAATAGGTAGTTCCATTCGGGTATATTTACAAAACTTGGCCGCAGCAGACAATGTACAAGAGTACGTGAAGCATCATCCGTATTTGGATTAAATGCAGCTGAAAGAGTTCGTCATTTGAATTAACATATTGTTCTCTGATAATCTCCTCTGTAGTATATGTTTGCTCGTCTTTTGTATTTCTGTAAATACAACATACAATGTTAAATATGTACAAATCTCATTGTCAAAAATTTTGTCCTTATTATATGATAAATTTACAGGTTTGTACAAAAAACAACACGCATATCCAAGAAGTATAACAACCCTAAAGGACATAAAATTTAGGGTATAAAATGGTGTATGTCCACATATCATTTATCTCCTACAAAAGGTATAAATTGTTTAACACAATGTCACACCAGCGCCGAAACCCCATAGGTATGGGTTCGAAGCCCCCTGTACGAAAAGAAAGCACCGAAACCCCATATGCGTGGGTTCGATGCCCCCTACAAAACATGTACAAAAGTTTGCTTTTTGGTATGAAAATTGTGTATGTCCACATATTATTTTTCTCCTAGCGTCTGTATAAACTTTTTTAACACAATGTCCCACCGGCACCGAAACCCCATAGGTGTGGCTTCGATGCCCCCTGTAGGAAAAGAAAGCACCGATACCCCATTATCGTGGGTTCGATGCCCCCTACAAAACATGTACAAAAGTATGCTTTTTGGCATGAAATTGTGTATGTCCACATATTATTTTTCTCCTACAAAAGTTATAAACTTTTTTAACACAATGTCACACACGCACCGAAACCCCTTAGCTGTGGATTCGATGCCCCCATTTGAGTATGAAATCGTGTATGTGCACATATCATTTTTTCTCGATGTCCCCATTTGTGTGCAATTGCTACTACTAAGTGTATAAAGTACCGAAACCCCTTAAGAAGGTTTCGATCCCAGTAAAAGGAATCTGCCTTTTCAGTGTTCTGTCTTTTCACTGTCATCACCTGAACCGTTTCGTGTACACCAAAAATAAAGCTGGTTTCGATACCCCCCAGAACGAGTCAGCCTTTTCAGTTCCTGTCTTTTCACTGGAATCACATGAAGGGGTTAATGTTCATGTACCTGCTTCAATGAACAGACATCTCATGAGGCATTTTAAACCTTACAAGTACATGAAGGGGCTAATATTTTGTGTATAATCGCAAAACCTTATAAAGCTTGTACCAAAAAGGTTGTAACTTGTTCTGCACTTCAAACAGGCACCGGAACCTCATACAGCTAGGTTCGATGCCCTCTACTGGAACTAAAGAACCGAAACCCCGTTTAGTTGGTTTCGATGCCCCTCTAAATGATGTACTTTGCATTTGGTTAACAATTTCTGTATGTACACATTTCCTAACAATTAAATGACCTAACTTGAACTTTCGTGACATTGTGTAATAAAGTTATGTATATACCGATTTCGCTTGCAAACTTGTACCAATTTGTGTACATTATGCTACTACTAAGTGTATATAGTTCCAAAACCCCTTCAGATGGTATCGATCCCACTAAAAGGAATCTTACTTTTTCAGTGTTCTGTCTTTTCACTAGAATCACATGAACCGTTTCATCTTCCTCATCGTGTATACAGCTGGTTTGGAAACCAAGCAGAATGAATCAGCCTTTTCAGTTTCATGTCTTTTCATTAATGAAGGGGTTCATGTTCATGTACCTAGTTCAATGAACAGACACACCTTGTGCTTTTCGAGATTCTCTCTCAGTTTCCCTTCATAGACTTTTCACGTTCCCTCCCAACTGAATTTCCCTATATATTAACAACTCTTCCCTTTACTCTTTACAACATCAAAAACTCTCTATACTCAACTCAACCCTTCGCTCTATATTCAGTTCTTCACCAAATCCTTTTAAATTCCTTCAGATAAAATGAGTTCAAGCAGATCCTCGAGTCACAATCCTCACCAAGTCCCAAAGAGGAAACTAGACTTTGAATCAGACTCAAACAGTGAGGATGATTTATATTTCGATTCTGACGAGGAGGATCAACCAAGCCATGACACACTCAAAAGAAGCAAATGGTTCAAAAAGTTTTTCCAGACCATCGATACAATGCAGACAATCAATGACCCTTCTGCTAGATGGCTTTGTCCAGCATGCCAAGGAGGTATTGGTGCCTCTCACAGGTTTAATGGCATTCAGTCCTACTCCCTACTGACACATGCCAGAACGAAAGGTGGACCAAAGCTCAAACTCCATCGCCAACTTACTGAGCTCTTGGATGAGGAATTGCGTAGAATGGGTACTTCTGCTATTCCTCAAGGTCAAGCTTTTGGCCAATGGAGTGGTTTGAGAGATGATTCGAATGCTGCTAATACTGCCTGCCCCCTGCCTGCAAACAACGAGGATGATGACCACCAAATACTCTGGCCGCCCATGGTCATGATAATGAACACAAGGCTGCAAAAAGATGATGTTGGGAAGGTAGTTATTTAACAAATTTGAATTATGTTTTCAATATTATTACAATTGCTTAACTTCTAATCTCTTGCATTTTATGCTTCAGTGGATTGGTATGGGAAACCAAGAGCTTCGGAACTATTCCAGTTCCTATAGTACTATTGCCAAGCCTCGCCATTCATACGGTCCAGAAGGCCATCGTGGGATGAGCCTTCTGATTTTTGAGAGCACGGCAACAGGTTATCTCGACGCTCAGCGTCTACATAACCAGTTTGCTGCCCAAGGTTTCGATAGAAATGCTTGGGAACAATGTCAAGGCTTTTTTTATGGTCCAGGCCTCCACCGCCAACTTTATGGTTACATGCCTGCCAAAGAGGACATAGACTACTTCAACCGCCATTCTCAAGGTTTTCTCTATCATCAGTTTCTTCTTTTATACAAGATGAACTTCTGCTCATACTAATGCATACATATTTTGTTCATTAGGCAACAATAGGGTCAGATATGAGATCCGATCATATGCAGAGATGGTTGGTCAGCACCAACGAGAGGCTGGTTCCAGTGACATGGGTGGCAGAGGGCATGGAGGTCGTTTCCCGGGGCAGAGATGAGGACTAAGGAGGCTTTATTATGTTACTTTTTTTATTTCAATATGTATTTGAAAAACTTTGGAATACATTTTATTTCTTTCCTAAATTACTTCATCTTTAATTTTCATATGATCCTTCTCTGGTAAACCAAATGTTAATTTTCAACTCATAAGGTTGAAGACCTTCAAATATTTTCGTGCTCAACCAGAATCGAAACCCTATATACGCGATTTCGATGCTACATAAAAGACTTTAACTTTTGACCATTCTGCAAAACCAGAACCGAAACCACATTTACGTGGTTTCGATGCCCTTATCAAAACTTGTACGAAAGTAGGTTTTTTGGTAGGAATATCTGTATGTACACATTTCCTTACAAACACATTAGACATTTCGACGAACCATGGAAAAAATGCGTAATAAAAAAGTATACACCATTTGCTCTTACAGAGTTGTACCATTTTGTGTATATTTGCTACTAATAATCGTATATACACTCATCCTAATAAAACTTGTATGCTTTTTGGTAAGATATTGTGTACGTACACATTTCCGTAGAAGTACAAGAGCCATTTCAACCTTCGTGAAACGTGTAATCATAATTGTATATACCGTTTTCTCCTTCAAATTTTACCAAATTGTGTACATTTGATATTAATATGCGTATATACCCAAATCTTTACAAAACTTGTACCAAAGTAGGCTTTACGGGTAAGAATTTCTGTATGTACACATTTCCTTACAAGTACAAGATCAATTTTCAACCTTCGTGAAACTTTGTAATAAATAAGGTATATAACATTTCCTCTTACCAATTTGTACCAATTTATGTACATTGGGTACTATTACGTGTATATACACAAATCCTTACAAAACTTTTACCAAAATATGCTTTACGGGTAAGAAATTATGTATGTACACATTTCCTACAAGTACATGAGTCATTTTCAACCTTCGTAACAATGTAATATATGAGGTATATATCGTTTCCTCTTACACATTTGTTCCAATTTTTGTACATTTCGTCCTACTAAGTGTATATACACAAATCTTAACAAAACTTGTAAAAAATATGCTTTTCGGGTAAGAATTTATGTATGTACACATTTCCTTACAAGTAAAAGTCCATTTTCAACCTTCGTGAAACCGTGTAAAAAAAAGGTATATACATTTTCCTCTTACAAATTTGTACCAATTTCTGTATATTTGCTAGTAATATATGTATATACACAGTTCTTTACAATTATTGTACCAAATTATGCTTTTCGGGTAAGAATTTCTGTATGTACACATTTCCTTACAAGTACAAGTCCATTTTCAACCTTCGTGAAACCGTGTAATAGAAAATGTATATAACTTTTCCTCTTACAAATTTGTACCGATTTCTGTATATTTGCTAGTAATATATGTATATACACAGTTCCTTACAAATATTGTACCAAAGTATGCTTTTAGGTAAAAATTTGTGTATGTACACATTTCTTACACGTACAGGATCCATTCTAAAAGTTCGTGCATGTGTTATAAAAGGGTATATACATTCTTCTATTACAAAATTGTACTAATTTGTGTACCGCTTCATGTAACAATTTGTGTACCGCTTTTTACCAGGTAAACAGTGCATCTTTGTAATAAAAAGGTATATACATTCTTCTATTACAAATTTGTTTACCGCTTCATGTAACAATTTGTGTACCGCTTTTTACCCGGCAAACAGGTCTGTCGTTTTTTAGCCTGTATTTAAAGGTTGTTCCCTAGAATCCCCTAATAATAACTATACTTGAACTGAATATAATTAAATTATTTGATAAATATTACTAAAAATAAACTAAATATTTTTCAGAAACTCTTTCTTTTCTAAAACAAACTAAATATTTCTTAGAAACATTTTTTTAAATAAAAAAAATATATATACGAAACAAACCCTAGGGAGGCAAAGTGATCAAAACTCAGATCGGAAAAAAGTACTGAAAGCAGAGGGGAAATGTCTCAAAAAACGAAAATGGCTCCAAAACCAGATCCCCAATCTGCCAGCAACGTCGCCGCCGCCGACGCCGCCTCTCAATTCTCAATGGACCCATTTTTCCACGTCCTGAAACTCGTCCCCTTCTCTTTCCTCCGCCCACCGCGCCTCCGCCTCAAGCTCCCCTCCTTCTCCCTCCCTTCCGCCATGACCGTCTTTTCTCTCATCCTCCTCACCTACTTCATGGTGGTCTCAGGCTTCATCTATGACGTCATCGTGGAGCCCCCCGGCATTGGCTCCACCCAAGACCCTGCCACCGGCGCAGTCCGACCCGTCGTCTTCCTTCCGGGCCGAGTCAACGGTCAGTACATCATCGAAGGACTCTCCTCCGGTTTCATGTTTGTGCTTGGTGGCATTGGGATTGTGCTCTTGGATCTCGCCCTTGATAAAAACAGGGCAAGGAATATCAAGGTTTCGTACTCAATTGCGGGGATCTCCTCCATTGTTATCGCCTATGTGATGACAACGCTCTTTATTCGCATCAAGATCCCTGGTTATCTTAGGTGAAAATATTACTTCATTAGCTATTGCTTAAGTTTTTAATTTAGTTGAACAATTTTGAATAAGAATGACGATCTCTTTACCTTGCTCTCTTTGGGTGTTTTCTATTGAAGAACCTGAATTATGCGGTGTAAAATTTGCCTTTGGATTCGAGTTTTAAAGCTCTTACGGTTGGTAATTGCTAATTGGACATGTTTTAGGATTCCACCGATGGATTAACAAGTTGAGCATAATGCATTGTTGATTGATCTTTATATTCTTAAATCACGAGTGTTCTTCAAATGCCAGTTTATGATTACAGTGAATAGGATCTAGCTAGGCAAAGAGATTTTCCGAAACAAACTGGCCATGTTAACCAAGAAATTAAGGGAAGGGATTCCGAGTCTCTGTTGCTAAAGTCATTAGGGAAAAGAGGAAAGGGGAAATTAATTCAAGTTAGTGGATGGTTGGGCATTTTGTCCATGATGATGATCTTCAACTTGGGTATTTCTTATTTCTGTTGTTGCCTGCAATATATGCTATTATTCAACTTGTAGTTAATGTTTCAGGTCATTTGTTACATTGGTGGATTCTGGACTAAACTTCTAAGACTCGACCTAGCTAGTATTTCGGATTAAAATTGTGTTTACTGAAGCATTTAGACTTGCACAGCTTTTTTTATGGTTTATTGGGCAATGTTGATAACATTGTAAATCTAAATGTTTTTCCACCATTAATGAATCTGTTAGCTAGTCTCTAACCCCATATCTTATAGTTTTTGCTTCTTTGTTTAACTGCATTTACAAAGATGAATGATTGTAGTTCATAATCAGGAGACGTAAGAATGAATTTGATCAGATGATAATTTGACGAATTCTCTCTCGACATCGCCAGTATTTCGGATTAAAATCATATATGCTAATATTCAACTTCTAGTTAATGTTTCAGGTCATTTGTTTTATCGGTGGATTCTAGCCTAAACTTCTAAGACTCGACCTAGCTAGTATTTTGGATTAAAATTGTGTTTAGTGAAGCATTTAGACTTGTCCTGCTTTTTATGGTTTATTGGGCAATGATGATGATAACATTATAAATCTAAATGTTTTTCTACCATAAATGAGTCTGTTAGCTAGTTCTAACCCCATATCTTAGTTTTCACTTCTTTGTTTAACTGCATTTACAAGGATGAATGATTGCAGTTCATGATCAGGAAACATAAAAACGAATTTGATCAGATGATAATTTGACGTATTTTGTCTCGACCTGGCTAGTAATTCCGATTAAAATTATATATGCTAATAATCAACTTCTAGTTTATGTTTCAGTTCATTTGTTACATTGGTGGATTCTAGCTTAAACTTTTAAGACTCCACATGGCTAGTATCTCAGATTAAATGTGTTTAGTGAAGCATTTAGACTTGCCCCGCATTTTTATGGTTTATTGGGGCAATGATGATAACATTGTAAATCTAAATGTTTTTCCACCATAAATGGATCTGTTAGCTAGTCTCTAACCCCATATCTTAGTTTTTGCTTCTTTGTTCGACTGTATTTACAAAGATGAATGATTGTAGTCCACAATCAGGAAACGTAAGATCGAGTTTTGATCAGATGATAATCTGGCGTATTTTGTCTCTTATATGACACTTATCCCGAACTCTTGCGAATGTTTTGAATGATTATGGCAGTGTCGTTTTTTTTGCTCATGCAGTTTTGTTGACAATGTTGCCTTGCCTGTCATGGTTTTCGATAACATGTTTGCTTTCTATTGTTATAGTATGAAATGAGTAAAAGTAGGATTGCTTTATTAAGAAGTTATAGGTCTCCATTTATAGGCTTATAGCTAGATGAAAAGATACCATAGTTGCATTAGAGAGCTCTTATATTCATAGAATGATCATGGCATCCAAAGAGGACAATATCGATTTAAACGAAGATGCTTCATGCAAAGACAGTATCCCATATCCGATATTAGAAAGGCGAGAATGAGGAGCTCGAGTCTTGTTTAATAAATAAGAGGCCCATGGTCTAGATATGTCTCTTCTACTTCTCTGTGGAAGTGTGTTTGCTTAAGGTCTAGATTTGTGTGAGAGAGTTAAAGAGGACGGCTGCCAACTATGATCAAATGGTAACAATTAACATATCAAAATGTTAAAGGCCTCCCTTTGTAGTTACATCAAATCAAATGGTATCATAGTTGCGAAAAGACCTCCCATGAATCTTCTATATTCATAGGAAGTCCAGGCTCGAAACTTGAGGAAAAAGGTGACAAAATCTTGAGAATTCCTTTTATTTCAAAAGGAAGACATCAGGATTTTTTTAACGATTTCTACTTAGGGGAGGGGAGGGAGAAATTTTCTCCTAATGAGTTTTGAACCTGCAACTTAGGGGAGGGAGAGGAGGGAAGACGATATCAGTTTGTGTGTGGTGACAATACCAACAGTTATGCGACGAGTTTCATCAACATTTCTATCCCGATATTTTGATATAATTACGGTTATTTGATTATCAATCGACTAATATGGATTGGGTATTGCACAAGTCCTGAACCCATAGATTATAAATAAGTTATGCTATGTAATTGTTAAAATTTAATTTGGTTGTTCTTACTTTGGGTAATTAATTCATGCACAAATGTTTTAGTTTTAGGGTTTATAGATTTTGTTTGGGTCTAGTATTTAAGAGTTTAAGTGTATGAGTTTTGAATTTAGGTTTAGATTTTAGGATTAAAATTTAAGGTTTGTATTAAAACTTAAATTCCTAACCATATTATGCTAAACTTAAACCTTAACCTTTAAACTTTAAATTATAACCCTAAACTTTAAATTCTAAGCACATACACTTAAACCCTCTAACACTTAAACCTTAAATTGGGTCCTAACCCTAAAATTAAAGTAATTATAAAAACTTTTTATTTTCACCGCAAGTACATGAAATATTTTTCTTTTGGGAAAATATATATTTAGTACCCTAACTATGCTTGTGTTAATGTTTTGGTACCACAACTATTATTTTTGGCAAAATGGTATCTAATGTTACGTTTTTGTTCTGTTTTGGTACCTCTATCATTTAAAATTAACAGAAATGGTGTTGTGGCTTGGTTTAATAACAGTTTTAGTCCAAAACTTATACAATCTATCAATTTAGTCTAAAATTTTATCAATTTAAACATTATTTTAATTTTTTATTAAAATTGTAAATTCCTCATTTTCTTCTTCTTACAGACGAACATTTTTTTTGGGTTTTGGAGTTTAAAAAACACGCTAGAGATAATTAAAATTTTAAGATTTCCAGATCAATAAGGGGCTATTGTGGGGTCCATTGGAGGATCCAAATTCCACGATCGGAATACCGACGATATGAGGTGTGGAAAAGGGATGGGATAAAATTCAATTAAAATTAAGATGATGTTTTAAATTGATGAATTTTGGACTAAATTGATAATATACATAAGTGGTTTGGACTAAAACTATGATTATACCAAGTCACATCATCTTCTCTGTTAGTTTTTAACGGCCATGGTACTAAAACAGAACAAAAACGTAACATTAAGTACCTTCTTGCCAAAAATAATAGTTGGAGTATTAAAATAGTAATGCGGGCATAGATGAGTACTAAATATGTAGTTTTCCATTTTTTTAAATTTTTTTGAACAGGTTTTATTTTTTTAACTTTAGTTCTAACTTAAATGGTAACCACTTTAAGACCACTAAATGGTAATCACTTTAAGACCTAAATTATGAATTTAATATCTGGTTTTCAATTTAATCATTTTTAGTTTCAGAATTGACTTTAATTTGGGTTAGATTAAAATAAGAGTATGAACATATTAAAATAAATTAATTAAAAAATCAAATAAGAGAATATGAACATAATCTATATAAGTAGCATATAGGAGGATAAAAATTCAAACACCACCGATCTATAGATAAATAATATAAAGGATAAATATCCTATACACAGGCGGTGGAAACTGAAAGTTTCCACAAGCGCCTTAGTTTTAGGATATAGGGATTTAGTTTAGGGTATAGGGTATAGGGGTTTAGGTGTAGGGGTTTAGAATTTAGGGATAGTTGTTTCAATTTAAGGTTTAAGGTTATAATTTAGGGTTTATAGGTTAAAACTCAAATCCTCACCATATTACCCTAAAAACTAAACCCTAACCTATAAATCCTAAATTATAACCCTAAACCTTAAATTGAAACAATTATCCCTAAATTCTAAACCCCTACACCTAAACTCATAAACCCCTAAACCCTAAACTCTATCTCTATACTCTAAAACTAAGGCGCTTGTGGAAACTCAGTTTCCACCGCCTGTGTGTAAGATATTTTTCTTAATATAAATCGGTGAGTTATTGTGGAAACAATTAAATAGATAAAGTGGAGTGTTGAAAATTGACTTTCTGATTTCGCAGAGGGAAAACAAATTAATGAGTGGTGGCCAGGTCATTGACACATCATAACTCAAATTAAATTATTTTTTTAAGAAATAGAGAATATCAACATTTGACATCTAATTATAAATAATTTTGTAAAATAATAGAGGCATAAAAAAATATAAAAGTGTAATTTTATTCGGTGTAACAATGTACCATAAACATTTGACAATGTTAAGGAAGAAGGGACGGCTAATCAAATACCGTACCATTAATTGATGCCATGCTACTTTCAGTCCCTGATAGTGGACATTATTTATTTATTTTTATATATTGTTTTAATAAAGCTACAACCGTATTACTTATATATGTATATTGATTATTTTTTTTGATGAAAGCTAAAGTGAAATGTATATTGATTATTGATAAGCTTTGTTGTAGAAAACTCCTAAACTATGGTATTTTCTTTTAACTTTAACTAACTAAATTACTTTTATGTTACAATTAATAATTGTTCTATTTTTAAAATTTGTGGGTGAGATAAAGCATAAATTTTAAAGGGGACAATTCATAATTGTTTTATTTTTTAAAAAATATATAAAGAATCAAAGGTAAAAATATTTCCTCTGTCGAGAGGATAACAACCCCTCACATTAACAATAGAATTATAATCTTATACACTGACGGTGGAAACTAAAAGTTTTCACAAGCGCCTTAATTTTAGGGTTTAGGGTCTTAGTTTAAGGTGTAGAATTTTAGGATTTAGGTGTGGAGTTTAGAATTTAGGGATAATGGTTAGAATTTAGTGTTTAGGTTTAGCATTTATGGTTTAGAAGTTGGGGTTTTGTTTTTAGGGTAATATAGTTAGGATTTAGGTTTTAACTTATAAACCATGAATTATAACCCTAAACTTTAAATTCTAACCACTATCCTTAAATTCTAAACTGCTACACCTAAACCCTTAAACCCTACACCTTAAACTAAGACCCTAAACCCTAAAACTAAGGCGCTTGTGAAAACTTTCAGTTTCCACCACTAGTGTATAGGATATAAATCCTTAACAATATACATTCATCCCTATATATCTAACATTTTTTTATTGTTGCCGCTTTTACTATAGTTGATTTTTAGGTAAAGTAAACGAATGGTCACTAAACTGCCCTAAAAACATAAAATGTCACCAAATTTTCAAAAGTTATACAATGTGCATTAAACTTTAGTTTTTGTTATAAAATGGTTACTGAGCCGTTAATTGTTTAAGTGAATGACACGACAGTTACGAAAATTTGAATAATAACAAATTTAATATTCCATATTTACACATTAAATCAATTTAGTCTTAATTTAACCCTCATTATTGATGTCTACATTGATTGAATGTGTAAATATTGAAGATTAAATGTGTTGTTACATAAATTTTTGTAACTGCCATGTCACCCAGTTAACAACAGTTAACGACTTAATGACCATTTTGTAACAAATACTAAAGTTTAATGCCCACTATGTAACTTTTAAAAGTTTGGTGACCATTTTGTATTTTTTAGATAGTTTAATGACCATTTGTATACTTTACCTTTATTTTTTTTTTGTTAAAAATGATACTTTCGTAAAAAGTCATGTGACAATATCAGAAAGTGTTGTGTGATAAAAATAAATTAAAAATTAAAAATCTAACTTTTTAAAAGATTGAAGGTAAAAAAAAATTAAAGACTAAAATGAAATTTTTAAAAGATTGAAGGTCAAAAACGTCATTAGGTCAATTTTGTGTGTTGTTGACGTATTGAAAATTGTCAATCTAATTGGCGTAAAAATTATCTTATTTGAATTCAGTTAGAATCACTATATTAATTAATCAATTAATTAATTATATAGTTGCTGTCATTGTTATTGCCTTATTGGTATATAATATTCTAAAAATAAATAAATAAATTGGGATTGGATTAAGTCTAAAGGAATAATTAAAATTAATGAGTGAAGGGGAGCGGGATTTGCGGGCAGTCGAAGAGAAAACAAAACGGAAAAGGCAAAGCGGTTGACTTTTTGAAAGTAAGAGCGATGGCCACGCAACCGCAACGCCGTCTCCACAGCTATAACCGATTTCACTCTATTTGCCCAAACGTCATCTCACCTCTCTGTTTTCTACTCCGTACCCTCCCTTTGTACGTTTCTATATTAATATAAATATATATAACCGCAATCGACAACAAATCCAAGCACTCATCTCTTCAAATTCAAATCCAATTTCAAAATCGGAATCGAAACCTCTTGTTTCGATCTCTCTGGTTTTATGTGAAGTAAAATGATGTACGAGCAACAACAGCAGGTGACGTTAATGGAGATGGGCGGAAACAGAGGAGGAGATCGGCATCGTCGGAGCAGGCCGAGAAGATCGTCGAGTAGGGATGGGGAAGAGACGGTTGGGGTCGGGGTTGTGGATTTGAGTGGGATGTCGTTGGATTCCCTTCCGATTCCTTCTCTAAACTTGGCTACTGTTTCCAAGTTAGACCTCTCCAACAACAATCTTCAGGTATATATATTTCCCTCCTTTCATTCTTTCTTTCTTTTCAGCTATTTAATCTATCTATTTATCTATTGTGTTTCTTCGTAAAATCATGTTTCTTTAACAAAATTATATCTATTTCATCTTAAATTTAACTCTTAACTCTTAAACTTTAAACATAACAAATGGCATTTAAAATAGATGGAATTGTATACTTATGAATACAAAAAATTTCCTCTAATATATCAATAATTAAACATCTTAGTAAATTTCATTGAAAAAAAAATTAAACATTAATTATAAAAACTAATAGTTTTTAAACATGTATAGCGAAACTCTATAAACATTATTATTTTATAAAGTAAGAATGAAATGCGAAAAACCACAAGCATTATTATAGGGTTAGAACGTTATGGTTTTTTTTTTTGGGTGTAATTTTTTCCTTCTATTCTATTGTATAAAATACTCAACTAATACTACTCGGCACTTACGTTACGCCCATGGTATGAGTGTCCCTCTATTCATTTTTTATTTTTTTCATAAATAATAATCAGAGGCTTTTATGGTTTATATCTCTAATATTTAATTTGAGTTTTTTTTTTAGAGTTTTTCCCATAAATATCGGTACTCAACTCATTAATTGACAAAAAAATTTACTGTTATATTTTACTAAATTAACTGATTATTAGTTCCAAAGGCTTCCTTTAACATCTTCAAGAATTTGCATTTAATCTAGTTTCGACCATATTTTGTATTACTTTTTAAAAGTACTTTTGGAGCAAATATTATTATTGGGATCAAAAGCAATGCAAAACGATTAATTTTTCAGGTCAAAAAATATTTTTCAATTTAAGTTGAAAAATGCTTTACAAATGTTACAATTTTTAGTTTTCAATTTTTGCCATAAATATTTTAAAATAATTATTTATTTCTTCTCGTTTATATTATTAATTTTTTTATATTTTAAAAAATTATTATCACCTTTTAAAAAAAATAAAACAAAACTGACAATTATATAAATTTCAAACCAAACAATTTAAAATATTTTTTAAAATATTTCATCAATATATTTCTAGAAATAATATCAAACTAACCTTAAAATAACGAAATTATGTATATTATTAAAAAGTTTATTTTTTAACATTAACAAAGTTGAATATTGACATTTCAAACATATATATACGAAAATATTATCAGATTTGACTTTAAAGCAAACGAATAATACAACGACTGTATGTTAAATTTATCCAACAATAGTTAATTATCTTTGGCCTCGTTGTTTATTATACTGTGGTTTTCACTTAGTTAAGAAACAAAGTTTATTTTATTTTGAAAGAAAAATAATAATAATCTGTTATTTTCATTTTTGCCGACAGACCATTATTCTATAAAATTCAAAGGATGAGTACGCTGGCGTACGTTATTAATATTGATGGTTTTGGTTTTACTGTATTATATATGTAACGTGCAAATAATACCAGTACGGATGGACTTTCATTCTTAATTATGTGTTTTTATTTAAATAATTTTGATATTAATCTATCAATAATATCCTTCTCATATTCACATCCTCACCTACTCCGCATTTGTACGTACAAATATATGTAAGAAAATGGGTAGCGTACAAATATACTAAAAATTCTCTGAAGTCAGCTAATCTATAACATAAACATAAGTTTAGTTGTCAATCGAGTTAAGTTTGATTGATATTGTCGTCGTCAATATAATTACTTAAAATAATGTAAAGATTAGTCAGGATAATATAGATATTGTGTTTGACTCGATTAATATAATTGATTTGACAGATCATACCGGAGTCCCTGACGGCACGGTTGCTAAACGTGGTGGCCTTGGATGTGCACTCTAATCAGCTCAAGTCTCTCCCGAACTCCATCGGTTGTCTCTCGAAGCTCAAGTTTCTCAACGTCTCCGGCAACCATCTCCAAGCTCTCCCTAAAACGATAGAGAATTGCAGGTCATTAGAAGAGCTGAACGCTAACTTCAACCAGCTCACAATGCTACCGGACACCATCGGATTCGAGCTCGTCAACTTGAAGAAGCTGTCGGTGAACTCGAACAAGTTGATTCTCCTGCCTCAATCCATCTCCCATTTGACATCGTTACGAGTTCTCGATGCACGCCTGAATTGTCTCCGGTCACTGCCGGAGGACATGGAGAATTTGATCAACTTAGAGGTTCTAAACGTGAGCCAGAACTTCCAGTACCTCGAAACCCTACCCTACTCCATCGGTCTCCTGATGTCTTTAGTAGAATTGGACGTCAGCTATAACAAAATAAAATGTCTGCCGGATTCCGTCGGGTGCTTGAAGAACCTCCAGAAGCTCAGCGTGGAAGGGAACCCTCTGGTTTCTCCGCCGATGGAGGTGTTCGAGCAGAGTTTGCAGGTCGTTAAGGAGTACCTATGTGAGAAAATGAAAGCAGGAGGAGAAAACCACCGGAAGAAGAAATCATGGGTGGGGAAGTTGGTGAAGTATGCGACCTTCAACGGGAAAATGATAACGAGTGGTGGTGCTGGCCGCCGGAGCGGGGAGTGGGAGAGAGACGGGTTCATCATGTCGGAATATAGGTCCATCGACGGTCTCGCTTCGCCTGGCTACATGGGGATGTTGTCGTCGCCCAGCCGACTCTTCTCGCCTCAGAACATGGGGATGTTGTCGCCTCGGCGGCTCTTCTCCCCTCGTACTTACTGCACCAAATGACTAAAATTACATGTGATGGAAGGCAAACCCTTAGGTTGTTTCTACTGTTTCGAACATATGATTGTATCGATAGTGTATAATTCTATATATTATTGGTGAATAAAGAGAATATGAGTGTAGAATAATGCATGCTGGCATTGATGTGAAGATAATTGAAGAACCGTACATAAGAACGTGGTGGGTGTACGTTGTAAGTATAGGTTGAGTTTGGTTTTGTATTTTGGGTCTGTACATAAAAGTGTAGTGTACTTGTCTGCCAACTTTTTTGTTAAAAGATCCTCCTCGGTTTTCTGTCTTTAATGATCCTTTTATATCATCCTTTTTAACGGTAAACGCTTTAGCAGAAAAAAGTTTGTCGGTTAGGATAAGTCAAATCAAATTGAGCAACTAATTTTGAGTTAGTCTCATAGAAATATATTTGATTTATTGGGAGTGAAAATTTTGTTTTTTTATAAGTTTGTATAATTTAGAGTTTAAAGTTTTGAGTTATAAGTTTAAAATTTAAGTTATAGAGTTAAAATTTAGGCTAAAAAGGGTTATTTTGCCTCCGAGTTCGACCCAAATTAGCAATGTTGCTCATCGCGCGAAGACGCGTTCAATTAGGAGCAAATTAGCCCTTTGACCAACATTGAACGATAAAGTGATGGCCTTTCAGTTAACGGTGCTGATGTGGCAGTCAACTAGGATGACGTGGTAGTCAAGTGTGCTGACGTGACGGTCCAAGATGCTGGCGTGACAGTGCATGTATGATGATGACGTGGTAGAGGGGCTGTATTGGTTTTTTAAATCGAATTCGAGGACATAATTGAATTTTTTATCTAGTTCAGGGCCATATTTTATTTTAATTGAAAGTTCAATAATTTAATTAATCTTTAAGCTAAAAAATAATAAATTATTAAAAATTTAAAAATATTTAAATAATATTTAAATACTCATAAAATATTAAAAAATAAAAGTACTATATGAATTTTAAAAATTAAGTAAAAACATAAAACTAAAATTATGAAAATTTATAAATATAGAAACTCAAAATTTTAAAATATTTATAAGTCATCGAAAAAGTTTTTGACTTTTTCTGGCTATGTTAAGCCTACTAATATTCTTTGAGCATATTTTTAATAGAATCATATTTATATTAAGGTAGAAAAAACAAAAAAAAATTCCTTCATTTTTCTACAACAAATATTAATGAGTATCAATTTAATATAGAAAAGTGAAAGAAAATTTGAGTTTTATTGTTATTTTAATACAATGTTGATTCCACTAAAAATTTGTTTAACAAATGGTAATACTCAAACTGACGAAGTCAAAGACTTTTTCGATAAAAGTGTTCAATTTTTAATACTTTATAAACATTTGTTAATTTTTATATTTATATCTAATCATTTTTAATCTCTAATACATTTTAATTTTTTCTATTATTTTATTTTCAATATATTTTTAAATATTTTATTTATTTTTATTAAGTTTATGATTTTTTTAAAATCGAAGAATATTTTGATTTTTTGTGAGTGTTCTCATTTTGCTTATTTTAAAATTACCAGGAACTCAAAGGATATTTACATAAATTTGTTAATCGATTTTTCATATATTCTATTTCTAAAAATTAACTTGAAAAAATAAATTATTTATCTAATTTTATTCAAAAACTAAATAAATTAATTAGACTAACTTAAAATTTAAACAAATTATTTATCCATTTTTAAAATTTTAATAATTTCTTAAATTCTTATTTTTTTAGCTTAAATATTAAATAAGTTATAAAACTTTTCGATTAAAATGAATTATGCCCCTGAACTCGGCAAAAAATTCAATTATGCCCTCAAATTCGGTTTAAAAAATCAATTCAGCCCCTCTGCCACGCCATCATCACACATGAACTGCCATGTCAGCATCATGGATCGCCACATCATCACCGTTAACTACCACGTCATCACTTTAACGGTCAACATTGGTCAAGGGGCTAATTTGCTGCAATGTGCGAACTGGAGGACCTAATTGAACGCATTTTCGCATGAGGGGCAACATTGCTAATTTAGGTCAAACAAAGGGGCAAAATAACCCATTTAGCCTAAAATTTATGTTTTAGAGATTATAGTTTATAATTAGGGATGGAAACGGGGCGAGTTTTTGCCCACTCCGACCCCAACCCGATAATTAAAATATAAGACCCGACCCCGACCTGACCCGAGCATTTTTATATTTGTCCCGCCCCGACCCCGACCCGAAATTGAACATGTATACCCGTTCCCGCCCCGACCCGCCCCGATTAATTTTTTTTCTATTTTTATAAACTAGAAACTGTTGTAAATCTAAAAAAGTAATAACAAAAAAAAAAACAAATCTAAAACCCACACAAATTAACAAATCTGAAACTCAAATTAGTATTCGGGTTTGCTGTGAAGATTTCAACATAGTTGAATCTTAAAATTGCTGTTGAAGAAGGCCATGAAACAACTAAACTCGAATATCATCACAGATTTATCAGAAAAATATCTGATGTTTAAAGAAAAAGAACAAAGACAAAAAAAATAAAAAAAAGAATTAAATGAAGCAGGAAGCTATGGAGGAAGAAGAATAGAAATGAAATTTAAAAAAGATGCAATAAAGAAAGGAAGGTAAAAAGATGGGAAAACTGGAAAAGAGTAAAAATTTAAGAGCAGGGGAAATGACCAAGGCTGCCGAGAAATGAAATGGGAAAAGAACCCTAATAGACTTACGAAAGATATATATATATATAGGTGGCATTTCTGTAAATATATCAAAATTTAATCTAAATGCTTCAGGTCGGGTCGGGTCGGGAATTTTTGGCCCTAAAACCGAACCCGCCCCGACCCCGACTTCATCATCACCAAAACCCGCCCCGCCCGAACTCGAAATTTAAGAGAAAAAACACGGTCGGGTCGGATCAGGTCGGACCGGGTTCGGGTATTTTTGCCATCCCTATTTATAATTTATGGTTTTAAGGTTAAAACATAAAGTTTAGAGTTAAAATCAAACAAATTTATTTAAATTTAATTAAAAGAATAAAGGATTATTATCTCATACACAGGCGGTGTAAATTTTTTGTTTCCACAAGTGCCTTAATTTTAGGGGTAAGAGTTTTAGTGTAGGGATTTTATTGTATGGGTTTAGAAGTTAGGGTTTAGGGTTAAGGTTTAGATTTTATGATAATATGGTTAGGGACTTAAGTTTTAACCTACAAAACCTTAAATTTTAACCCTAAACCTAAAATTCTATCATCAACCTTTAAATTCAAATTAGCTATTACACTTAAACCCATAAACCTAAACTCTAAATAGAGTACTTAAACTCTAAACACGAAATCATGTAATATCAAACCTAATGGAGAATAGAGCGTCATGGAGGGCTAAATCTGGAGCAAGGGGTGGAGCGGTGGGGAGTGCGGCGGCCAAAAGTAACAACATCAACTCTGATCATTCTGAAGTTTGGTCGTTGTTTGTGGATAACCTGAGCAAGAGGGTGTCAAGAGCGGCTCTTAAGGAAATGTTTAGTTATTATAGTAAGGTGGGCAGAGTCTTCATGCCTGTAATTAACAGGAAAGACAAGTACAAAGATTCGACTTTTGCTTTTGTCTCCGTCGCTTGTCGGGTCAATATGGTAAAGGTCATTGAAAATATAGATAATACTACTATCGAAAGAAAAACTATTAGAGTCTCGCGAGCTAAATATCCTAGAACTCAGTATCTGCACTCAGACATGGGGAGAGTTGGTCGCTCGGGCGCCTCGTCTCAAAATGTACGGCGAGAAGTTCTGGTGTCTAAAGCCAGAGAGTGTCGCAATACACCAACAAAAGGAGAGCTCGCCTAGAAAAATGAAAAAATCTTATAGGGATGCTCTTTTAAGCAATCTCAACTCTGATTTGGGTAGCATGAATGTTATTGATCACCCTAACGTCATTTTTCAGGATGGGTGCAAGGATGTTATCTCTGCAGATGAGAGCATCTCAGTTTCTAACAATGAATGTATGAAATGTTGGATGGTGGGTTTAAGGAAAAGTTCCATTAACATGGAACTAGTCCAACAGGGTCTCCATCACGACGGTATCATGGTGAAGGTTGTTAAATGGGGTGGTGAAATCAATTCTGTTATTCTGATGTTCGAGTTAGTCGATGCGATGCAACAGACGTGGGACCCAAAAAATGAAGCTCTCCGTTTTTGGTTTGATCATATTTCCCCACTCCTACTAAATGGCGTCCCCCATCTTTTTGTGAGTGTTGATTTAGTTAGGGTTCCCCTATTGTGTTGGTTTGATGATTTCTTCTCCAGCATTGGGAATCATTGAGGGGGAGGGTTGTTTGCACTAACAAGAACACATCCAAAAAAGCTTATTTAGATAAATCTTATATGCTTCTAAGAGTTATAAACCCTATGGATATTCCAAAGTCAATAATGGTTAGGACCATGTGGTCTATCTTTCGAGTTGAGATCAATATTGGTATGTTTAGCTCTGAAGAAGATGTTTGTTTGAACGATAAGGGTGTAGAGAATTTCACTGACATCTGGCCTGGTGATCCGGTGAATCATGCTGAGCACGTTGAGTTTTTTTAGCCAGATAATCAAATCCAGAATCCTGAAAATGTTAGCCGGCCGATGGTGGAGTCTCCGTCGCTCAACCCTGAATGTCCCCACGACTCATCGGCTTCCTCCAAGAATGATATAAATGTCACTTAAAATCCCTTGAATCAGTCAAGTCCCAAGCAACTTTCGGCATGTAATAACAATAGTAAGGAATATAGGTGCCAAGTGGGCAACAATGGGCTGGGCTTGGGAGATTCTAGGCCGAATAAGGTAGATGGTTTTGACAACTTTGGTATATCGGGTGAGCATGTTGGGCCGCTTGGCGAAATGGACCCGATTTATAATAATCTCCCGGTCCTAAATTCTAATCAAGTTGGACTTGGTATGCCTAACATCATCTCTAAATTGAATCAAAGATCGGATCTGGAGGATATGATGGGCCGTGTTTTTCCTGCACCAAACTCCTATCATATTATTTCTAGACAGTGTGCGAAATCATATGAAATTGTTCCTGATAGCTTAGATGGGGGAAATAACCACATGGGATTTGGGTTTGGCTATGGAAAGGTGCTGTAACTGATCTTTTGATTCTGTTGCCAAGCCTATCAATGGTTTCTTCAGAGCTAGCTTCAGGAAGATTCTGAGGAGGCAGGTTTGAGAGTCTTTGGAGGAAATTTCAAATCAATATGGAAAATCTAGTCATGGATATGGTTCAAAGGACAATATTTCACTTGAAGAATTTGAGGCGGAAGCTGTGTTTGAGGTTAGCAATCTTTTGGGTTTTTCGTTTAAATGTGGTAAAGAGCTTGTCATCAATAGGGTATGTGAGCTCGAGCAAGAGCTACGCAAGGGTTGTTAGGTCTATATTTGGGTTTCTAAAAATATTGCTATGAATTTATCTATATTCTTTTGGAATTTTTGAGGTATTAGGAAATTGAAAAAAAGGTCGTGAAAAATGTTATACAAAAATGTAAACCTAGTGTGGTGTTTATTTAGGATAGCAAATTGGGGGTTGTCAGTCTTAATTTGGTTCGATAACTATGGCCCCAACCTAATATTGATTTCGCTTTGGTCGGTGATATTCCGTCTAAGAATATTAAGTGTGGACTTGTGAACGTGTATGGTCTGGCAGTGGACTTTGAAAAAATGGGATTTATTGTTGAATTACTGAGTTGATCCATGAAGTGAATATTTGTACCACCGATGCACTTACATCCTTCACTTATGGAACAATGTTAAGCTACGTCTTCGCTTACCTCTGTTATGATTGCTCCTATGATTCTCCAGAACCCCAAAAGCAAAAGATTGGTGAATCTTCTCTTATTAAGTTCAGGTTTCGTTATACTCTTGGACAATGGGTTCGTGTTGATAGGAGAGCTCCGACACCTCAAGTTGAGCCTTCACCTCAAGCTCCGGCTCCTAACAATGATGCACTTATGGCTTTCCTTAATGAGCGGTTCAACTCGATAGATACAAACATCGCTTCGGGTTTTGGTGCTCTCAACAATCGCATTCAATCCTTGGAGGAACATGTATCCTCTCTTGAGAATCAACAAACATCGATGGATCTATCTTTCTCCACATTCTATGGTGATTGGAGGAACTATCGTCGTGCTCAAGCTAAGGACAATGATGATTCTATTGATAATGGTGACGATGATGACAATGCCTAGGAATCATATTGCATATCATATTAGACTATCATATTAGGATTAAGTTTGCACCTATCTATGTTTTTATGTTTTAAAGGCATATGCTTTGATTATGTGTTTTTAGGATTGAGCTTGAACTTCAATGCTTTAAATATCTATGTTGTTTGGTTTGATTATTTGAACTTAATGATATCTATGATAATTATGTTGTTTGGTTTATTGCTTATGACTTCGTTTCTTCTCTTGATTAGCCTTGTTTATATATTTTTGATCTAACGAAAAGGGGGAAGTATTCTAAGAGCCTAAGTGTTTTTAAAGTTGTTTTTGAGTTTCAAACACTTGAATTTTAAATCTTTTCAAAACGTTAAAACCCATCTTACATTGAGGGGGAGTTAGAACTTTTTCAAAGATTTCAAAATTCTTAAAAATTCATACTTGGTTTTGTTATATCAAAAAGGGGGAGATTGTAAAACTAATGAATTGATTTTGATATAACAAAGGATTTAAGGACTAAATTGAAAAAGATAAAATGAAATTTTAAGTCCTCAAAACTTCCCTATGTCTCTAAGAAAAATGTCCAAGTCAAAACCTAAGAGTATTCAAAGTTTTCAGTGTTTACCAAGTCAAAACAATGATTTTCGAGTCACCATTACGGAACGGCCCCTAGGCGTTTCAGAACGTTTTGAAACTGTTAACTTCTGTTTCGAAACTAGCTTTCCCGTTTCGATACGGGTGTATCGAAATAGTTTTTTATGTTTCAAAATGGATGAAGAACAACGGAACATGTTGAACCGTTTCGTTACGACAGTATCGAAATGACCTCAAACATTTCGAAACGATTTTCAAACTTGGTTTCAGAATATGACCATTGCAATTTGAATAACTAAATTTTGAGAGACGGTTAGAGCACATCGAAATGTTTTAAGCTGTTTCGATACAGGTTTTGGTAGTGGCAAAATGTTTCGAGATGGGCTTTAGCACGTTTCGGAACATGCTCTTAGCGTATCGAAACAATCGTGTCCGTTTCGATATGGCCTATTAATTACACCCCAACGACTATTTCTATTTTGGTCTTTTTCGAAACAGGGTTGAGTGTTTCAGAACGGGTAGTTGCAGACTGTATTTATTGTGGGAAGATTGCATCCCAATAGCTATAATTATGAAGGCAACAACCCCAACGGCTAGAATTCAATGAGAAGGTATAAAAGGGAGTTCTAAAAGCACCAGAAACAACCATTTGAGCCTAAGAGAAACATCCAAACATCAAATTCAAGCTCTTGTGCTAAATTCCCATATTTCTTGTAAACCCCAATTGTGGTACTTTGTATTTCCATTCTTATTTGTTTCAATTGGGTTGAGTGCTTGTAAAAGGGCTACATTTGTATTGAGAGATACTAGCTATTAGCCTTAAACTTCTTTGTAAATCTTGTGTGAGGATTGGGTCAATTTTTGGGTAGAAAAATTGGCCATTGTGTAAACGTTTCCCCCTAAGCCTAAAAAAGGGGAAGACCAACTAGTGGAGTTGTTGAAAAATCCTTAGTGAAGCTAAGGTAGTGGATGTAGAGTTCAATTGGAACTTGAACCACTCTAAATCCCTTGTCTTGCAAATTTTTATTTTCCACTTCACCACCAAAATTTCTAAAAATCCAATTTACCCCCTTCTTGGCTTAAATCGATTCTACGATCCACTTAACATTTTCGTTTAATTTTTCATTGCTTGTTCATTAAGCTAAGCTATGCTTGTGCTCTAAGCTTGGAGCTGATGTGAGTACTTAAATAAAAAGTACCATATGATATGAATTGTTTGATGAATGCTAGGTATGTGGTTGGATCTATTTGATGGTTATATACTGATATTGAAAGTGATATTTGTTATATGTACATGCTTGAAACATGAACAACAATAATAAGTTCTTCGTTTAAGAATTATAGATCCATGCTCATTTCCGATTCCAATAAGATATGATAATAATATTTTGATGCCTTGATTAGGAAGATATGCTTATTTTTCGATCCTAATATGATATGATAAGTTGTAAGTTTTGTCTAATTGTCTATGTGAATATATGTGATTGATACGATAAGTCAAAGACTTTGCTTATGTGATTATATGAACATGGAGCTATGCTCAACTCTGATATGAATAAGATAAGCTACTTGATTATCTGAATAAGGAGCTAAGCTCATTTCCGAATTTGACATGATAAGATTTAACTGAAAAGCCTTGGTTTCGAGTCAGTCATAAGTATAGTTGGCTTGCCATAGAGTCCATAGAGCTCGTGTTTGGGGTGGACTACGGTCCTTATTTGGCGATAGTAGGAGGAAAGTGTTGTGTTCACTTGGTGACAGTAAGAGGGATTGACCGGCACTATGAGTACCTTTTTGTTGGCGACAGTTGGATGGGGATTTGTATACCTAGATTGTTACTTGATTCTCAAGGCTATGTTAAAGACAAATTAATTGAATTTGCACCCTAACAAGAAAACTAACATGATAACCTATGGAATATGTGTCACATACTTTGATATGTTACGTTTGATGGTTTAAATGATAAGTAATTCACATTCATATTATGTTTTATTTGATATCATGTTTGTTATATAACATTCAATTATATGCAATAAGTAAACTGTCTTGATAAATTGTGAGACAAAAATCATATGCATGGATATGTTATATTTGATGGATTATAGGATAAGTGACTCACATATATGACATGTTATTCATGATTTTCTTGTTAATTTGGTAAAAGGTACTTATATGGTATTTGTATAATCTAATAATGAAAGGGGCTTTGTTTGAAAGCTTTTAAGTAAGGTGGCCTAATCTTGCTCACGCTAGACTACTTGAGTCACAAGGTTGAATTTAAAAGAAATCATGAGAATTGCAAGCTAATTAAGTAAACCATGGCTATAACTTGTGTAGTAAGTATTGGTATCTAATTAAGGTTTGAACATTTCTTTAAATGTATAGATGGTTATGATATGATGTCTATCTATAAGTGAATCTATTATGTTACTATATGCGAGCATGATCTATCCGAACACCTTGTTCATATGTTTAGACAATGATGTATCGATTTGATTATTAAATAACCTTTTAGGTGAATAGATAAGGCTTATTAGACTACCTATATGTATGTGTGTTTTGTTTAATTGTTTAAATACCTACGCTTTGTTCGATTCAACATGTATTGATGTGTATGCTTAAATACCAAGGTTATGATAACTTGTAATGATGAAATTGATAAGTTAAACTAACAAATTATACAATTACATGAATAAGAAGCAACACTTGCCTACTCAATACTTGTCTTATGTACTGTAAAGAAAGAATGTTATGTTCGATTAACATGATGTAATCTTTTGTCACCTATTCTTGAATTAAAGTATGGCATAACTTTGATTGATCTTAGTATGAAGAAATAGGCATGAATGTTTATAGATTTACTCAACTTATGTCTTTAGACACTGAATTATGAATGACTCATTATCCAAACTATTAAGATAAAAAGGGGTTACTTGCATGATAAGTAAATTTAAGATAGGCTACTTGATTTCTCAGGACTATATTAAAAGATATTGTAACACCCGAGTTTGGGGGTCGGGAGAAAATAATATTAGAGTCTCGGTTTTCTAAATCAATAAATAAAATAATGTCTCGGTTTTGTTCAGCAAAATTTAATTGAAGAGTTGTACCAAATTTGGATGACAAAGCCCAATAGCTATTTTAATGGCATTTTTTGTAAATGGGTAATCTTTTCAAATAAGCCCATTCCCTTTTATTATATTTTAAACAAACAAAAAAATGCTATCTTCTTCCCCCTTTATCTCTTTGAACTGAAATGCCCCTTTTCTCTCCAAATTCTTATTTCATCATCTCCTTTGATTTTGTTGGTGATTTTTGCAAGGTAATGACATTTTTGACTTGGCCTTGTCTTCCTCTTCATGTTGGTACTAATATTTCTCATTATTGTTCATGATTTTGAAATTTGAAGTTTTAGGGTTTTGTTTAAAAATGAGAGCTTTATGGGTTTTTACTCAAGCTTTTGATTTGTTATTGTTAGATATGATGTTTATGAATCAAATGGTCCAATATATATAATTTTCAGAGTGTTTTAAATGAATTCCCGAATTTGGGTTTTGGTGGGGTTTTAGGAGGGTTTTTAGATGAATTTTGGGTATGGTTTGTGTTGGAATTTGAGGGCTGATGTTAGGGTAATAGTTGGGGGCTGTTTTGGAAGCATTTAAATGTGCTAAATGTGTTGAAATCACAAGTTGTGGGCTGGGTATAAGGGCTGCTCGGGTTTGATGATTTTGGGGTTGTTCATGGCTTGAATTCATGTGTTTATTGTTTGAATGGTGTTTCGGGTTTGCCACATTAATTGGTGAATTGATTTGAGGTTGTTTTGATTGTGTTGATGTGATTAGAAGCGAGATTTTGTGTTGGTGAAGCCTCGGGAACAAATCCAGAAATTTGAAGGTGTTGGTTGCTTGGTGTTGAGCTTGGAAATGAAGGTGAGTGGTTAAAATGTTTTAAATGGTTTTGAGCAATAGGTTCAAGCATGTGGACTAGGTTGGGATTGGTAGACCCACCTAGAGTTGGGATTAGAGTGGTAGCCTAATCCCAAGCTTTGATTAGAGACTTTGGTTGCACTCTTTAATGGTTGATTATACCTCTTGATTAATTGTGATTGTGGTGTTATGTATAATGTGATATACATGTATATTGAGGCTTGGATTGATGCATTGTCATATGCATGTTGATGATAGGTATGATGTAGATATACATATGAATGAAATATGATGTGATATTTGTATTAATGATATACATGTAGTGTTGATATGTGAAATGATATTATGAGGTGGTTGCATGATCCGAGGATCATGGTGAGTACATGCTAGGCATGTAAATGTGGTTTGTGCATGATGGTAAGTCATGGTGAGTACGTGCTAAGCACGAAAGTTGTTATGAAATGATATTGTGAAAGATTAATGAAAGGTGTAGTATTGGCACTAATATGCTTGGGTACAAATGATCGATCATTAGGATGTTTAGTGTGCACACGTGAGTCAAAATGCGCGCGTGGTCTTGATGATGGTAGTCATCAAGATGAAGTACGGGTTCGCCCGGAAATCTTCTTATATATGTTAGTCGGTGATAAGTGGAATCCCATAGACGAGCGTGAGGATGAGTGGAATCCCCTCCGCGTGAAACGGGCGTGAGGATGAGTAGAATCCCCTCCGCGTGAAACGGGCGTGAGGATGAGTGGAATCCCCTCCGCGTGAAACGAGGCGTGAGGATGAGTGGAATCCCCTCCGCGTGAACGGTGATGAGTGTAATCCCACCGTCATGTAATGGTTGTGTTGTTGGATGTGAGTTCCAATGGTTATCCGCGTATTCGAGTCATAGCTAGGTGCCAATACGGATTGTGGTTTATGTTGCCAATATGTGATTATTTGTGAGCCAATGTGATTTGGGATGTGTTGCTAACATGGTTTAATATGTGTGATTACATATGTCATGGATTTAAACATGTTGGGCATGGCATGATATTGAATATATGCTCATGCATCATGTGTAGATTGGCTTATGTGGATCAAAGGTAAGATCATGCATTATACCTTGGTTGTAAGCTTGTGCTTGGACCCTGCATTGTCGAAGGTTTGTTTTATGAGCTTACCCTCACTAAGCTTTTATGCTTACGCTCCTTTTTGTTTGACAATGCAGATCAGTAGTTTGTGGGTGGCAAAGGCAAGGAAAGGTCTTCAAGTGTCGCTTTTGGTAGCTCAAGTATGAACTTTAAATTGAAAGATTGTAATAGTAAAGCAATGGGATAGATGTCGTTATTTGAGCCTTTGAAGTATGTTATGTTGGTTGTTAGGAGCATGCTAGACTCCATCCATATGTTGTATTGATTTGGCTTTTGGGTTGTATGCTTGCTTGTGAACCATGTTGGATTTGCTTATCTTAATTTGTCTAAGTGTTGGACTTGTTGAAGTTTGATGCCCTTTTCAAATACCATGTTGGATGCCTCATCTCATGCCTTGTATGATTCGAATATGTTTCGCCATAGGATCCATGCCTCTAGTTCATATTTGTAATTGTTGAGTGCTTCTTGGGGTCGTTTAGGCCCTTTAGATTTGTCGAGAAATGCATAAGTCTGGCTTTTGAGGGTTACAGACAGCCCGAGTTTCGAAACGAGCTGGGCCGTTTTGGAACAGGTTGGGTTTCAGGGACCCCGTATCGGAACGCGTTCCGATACGGTTTGGCCACTGTGAGCCCCTGTTCCGATACGGGTTTCGGAACACTTTGGCTACTGGAAATCTGAGAAATTGCTGAGATGAAAGCGTTTCGAAACGGGTCTAAGGGTTTCGAAATGGTCAAAATCTCGTTGACCACGAGAAGTTGACCGTTAAGGGTGTTTCAGAATGGTTGACCTCCGTTCCGATACGACCTCCTCGTATGGGCTTGGGGCAGTTGACCTGGTCAAGGCGTTTCGATACGCCTCAATGGTGTTTCGAAATGGCCTGCTTAAAGGTTTAAAAATTGGGCTGTTAATTGATGTTTGTGTTCGGATGATTGTCTTCCTCAGGTTATTCCGCTGTTGTGATCACATTGGAATTAAATGTGCATTTAGAGAAGATTAAATTAAAAGGAATTTTTAGGGTGGCTAACCGAGGGGGAACCTTAACGGGTTTTTGCTTCGGTTTTCCCCGTGTGACCTACTCGGACCGGTCATCCGGCCAGACCGGGACGAGGGGGTTACATTTGTTGGTATCAGAGCCTAAGGTTACCGAGACCTTGGGCAGGTAAGTGAGGTAAGTTAAGTTCTTATGTTGAATTGCACGGTGTTTGCTTGCCTTGTAAGCATGACTGCTTGTGTATCAAGTTATGCTCGTTGTTTTATTTAAATCATGTTGTTTGGAGTCCCATTGCTTCTATTACATCGGAAAAAGAGATTTTTAGTGAGGGAATCATACTTGAGCCACTTGGACCATTTCCTTTGTTAACCCAGTTGTATGTTAATGTGTTGTTGTTGTTGTTGATTTATTGTTTTTAGTAAGTTTGAGGCCAAGGCGTGGGCCGTAAATCGGTAAGTAAAGTTGTGGTTTCTGAAATGTGGATGATGATGGGGGAGTTCATCGCCATAGTCAAAGAAGCATGGTCGTACCGGAGTTGAGGTACAATCGGTTTGTTTAAGTCAGTGTGTACATGGGTTGATTCCTGTTGATGAGGGATGACGTGATCGTTTCTGGTATTAGTTAGTAAAAAGAAGCGAAGACATGTGAGAGAGGTTCAGAGTAGTATCGATGTTGTAATAGATAAGCCTTGGTACAGTTTTGGGTTTGTTTCCTCCGGTTGATTCTGAATCTGTACTTCTGTATGTTGTTAGCAAGTATGCAAGTTTGGATTTGCCCGGTGAAGTGTTAGAGGTAGGTCTGAGTACCTTAATTCTTTTGGCGAGATCAGGGTAAGGGTCTCGTGTGAGTAATCTGGAATTCAGAAATGTTAGTTGGTGATCGTTGGGATTCAGCCTATGGTTTTAATAAAAGACAGCCAGTCAGTATCCGTGAATGGGAATCAATTTGTGCGATTGGGCTAGTGTGCGTCTGAGTTGCCTCCCAGCAAGAAGGAGAGATAAAGTCACTTCCGATATAGTTGAGCCGAGAAGGAAGTCTTGAGCTTTAACTTCAGATTGTTTGGTAGTGGGATGTTTTGAGCCGTCAGGACCGATGTTATAGAACAAGTTCAAGCGTGATTGTTTGTGTGTGATCAGAATTGAATTTTGAGATTTCGAGGTGCTCTAAGAACGGTTTAGTAGGGTTAGATTTTGTTGAAGGACCAGCCTGAAACAAGAGGACTGAAGACCATCAGCTGTGTACATGTGAAGTTGCAATTTTTGCGGATTCGTCCTTTTGTGTGAGCATGCAAAGAAATTAGATATACTTGTTGAGATCTTAGACGTATGGACACATGTGACTAGACCTTTTAGTGAGATAGTGGTGATCAGAAAAATGTACAGAAGATGTTTGTTGATGGTTCAGGGTTACGTGATTCTAGTAGATGTGAAGTAATTGTCTTTTTACGATTTCGATGTAGCAGTTGGCGTGGTTCGGCTCGTAGAACACAGAGTTAGGGTATATGTTGAGACGAAGAGAGAGTTGCCTTGAAAGTTGCAGATTGTTGTGAGACTGTAGTGGTAAGTGAGAATGTGAACTTCTTATCGAATGTTAATACAACTTTAGAGGTCAAAGATTGACTGAGTTTAGTTGACAGGCTTGTCTAGCAAATGTGATGGATTTGATTTTTAAATGAAGATTAGACCGCAGAATGTTAGATTAGTTTGTGTTTTCCTAAATGTGTTTGGAAGAATTGCCCAGTTTGTCTCTTGATAAGGGAGAAGAGTTCGCTACTGAGACCGTCTCCGAGTTTGCCCTTGTTCTGATTTGCTCTGTATCTTATGGTTTCCGGAAGAATTGAGAGTGTTGAAGAATCAACTTCGAGATTTGTTAGACCTTAGATTCATTAAACTTAGTGCATCATCTTAGAGTTTGTCAGTGTAATTTGTGAAAAAGAGAGAAGACAATACGAGAATGTGTTTAGATTGCAGGTAGTTGAAACAAGTGACAGTGAATAATTAACATCCATTTCTGAGTGTCAGTGATTTGTTGATCAGTAGTGTGTGCTTCAGTCTTTTCGAAGATTAATTTGAGATCCGTTTACTACCAGTTGAAAGTGAGAGAAGTTGAAGTACCGAAGACAACTTTCGAGGCAAGATGTGATCGCTTTGAGCTCCGAGTTATGCCGCTTTGTTTGACTAGTGTGTTAGTTACTTTTATAAAGATGTCGAGCAGAATATTTCCTGAGCTGCTTGATCAGATTGTAGTAGTTCTCATAGATGATACATGGGTATATTCACGTACCGAAGAAGACCATGACAAGCTTTGAAGTTAGTGTTGTAGATCCTATTAGAAAATCATTTGTATGCCAAGTTGAGCAAATGTGAACTACGGGTTAAGGAAGATGTTCTCCTAGGACATGTAGCTTAGCCGAGTGTATTAGAGTAAATCCTAAGTAGGCCGAAGAAGATGTGAGTTGGAAGAAATTGAAGACTGTGACAGGTATCTATAGTTCCTAGGTCTAGCATTGTTACTTTCAGAGAATTGTAAATAGTCTTTTAAAGATAGCTGCTCCTTTGACAAGTTGCTACAGAAGAATGTTCAGTTGTGTGGTCAGATGCGAGACAATGAGCCCTTGAGAAACCGAAAGAAACTTTGAAGAGAGCTTCGACCTTGAAATCAGCTTATATCAGAGAAGGAGTTTGTGAACCATAGTGATTCGTTACATGTAGGGTTAGGTTGTGTGCTTATGCAAGATAGAAGATTGTGGCCTATTTTTCGAGATAGTTGAGAGACCTTGAAAAGAATTATCCGACACTAGACATAATGATAACTACAGTTGTGATTGCTTCGAAGACTTAGAGACAAAGCTTGTACAGTAAGAAATGCACAGTGTATACGCTTATCATCAGAACTTGAAATATTTGACGACTTAGGAAGGGTTGAAACTTGAACAACATAAGTTGTTAGAACTACTTGAAGACCGTAATCTCAAGATTAAGTACCATCCGAAGAGAGTTAATGTAGTAACCAATGCTTCGAGTTGTATTTTGTTGTTAGATTAGTAGTTGAGTTGCGAGATGTATTTGCCGGATTCAGTTTACCAAATGATAGTATTCTTGTGGCCGAGTTTCATGTTAAACCTATATTGAGTCAGAAAGCTTGAAGAGAAACAGTGGCAAGTCGGATTCTTGGCACCTCACGTGCAAGACATAGTGGAAGGAAGACCTTCAGAATACAGTTTCAGAGATGAGAGAGAGTTTTGCATTTCAGAGACAGAATAGTTGTGCCGAATGACATAGTGTTTTGAGACGTATTGTTTTGGCCGAAGCACGCGACAGTTCATTTATATTGCATCTGAGTAGTATGAAGACGTATTGTGGGTTGAAGATGAGTATTTCCGGATTGAGTTGATGGATGATGTGGTTCAGTATGAGAGCAAGTGTGTAATTTGCCAGCGTGTCAAGACCGAGTATCAATTTTCTTCTAGTTTGTTACATCTGTGGAAGGTTCTTAATGAAAGTGGGTAATAGAGGTTCGGGATTTCAACTAGATTTTTGAAGGCGTCTCCATAGTCTTTGGTTACCTGTTGAAGCCAGATGATTAGTCAGGGAAAGTTATCGGTCAAGTTTTCAAACAATGCTGAAATGAGATTGTGAATCGGGATAGTTATGTTGTTTATTCATTGCGGTTACCACCAGAGTTAGAGAGGGGATTCGTAATGTGTTATGTGTATCTATGATTCGGAAGTGTGAGTCAGATTTGTCCCATGCTACGTTTGCGAAGAGATTTAGTTGAGTTTGAAATTGCGTGCGACGAAGAATCAGTTGAGATCTTAGTGTCAGATAGCTAATGTTGTGTGGTAAGTTTACCAAGTTGGTGAGTATGTTGTGGTGAGAAGGTAAGTGTGGAGGAGTAGATTTCGTAGCTTTTCCTGCCCGATGAATTTCGGGGACGAAATTCCTTAAGGGGGGGAAAGCTGTAAAACCCGGGTTTGGGGGTCGGGAGAAAATAATATTTAAATAATATTAGAGTCTCGATTTTCTAAATCAATAAGTAAAATAATGTCTCGGTTTTGTTCAGCAAAATTTAATTGAAGAGTTGGACCAAATTTGGATGACAAAGCCCAATAGCCATTTTAATGGCATTTTTTGTAAATGGGTAATCTTTTCAAATAAGCCCATTCCCTTTTATTATATTTCAAACAAACAAAAAAATGCTATCTTCTTCCCCCTTTATCTCTTTGAACGTGAAATGCCCCTTTTCTCTCCAAATTCCTATTTCATCATCTCCTTTGATTTTGTTGGTGATTTTTGCAAGGTAATGACATTTTGACTTGGCCTTGTCTTCCTCTTCATGTTGGTACTAATATTTCTCATTATTGTTCATGATTTTGAAATTTGAAGTTTTAGGGTTTTGTTTAAAAATGAGAGCTTTATGGGTTTTTACTCAAGCTTTTGATTTTTTATTGTTAGATATGATGTTTATGAATCAAATGGTCCAATATATATAATTTTCAGAGTGTTTTAAATGAATTCCCGAATTTGGGTTTTGGTGGGGTTTTAGGAGGGTTTTTAGATGAATTTTGGGTATGGTTTGTGTTGGAATTTGAGGGCTGATGTTAGGGTAATAGTTGGGGGCTGTTTTGGAAGCATTTAAATGTGCTAAATGTGTTGAAATCACAAGTTGTGGGCTGGGTATAAGGGCTGCTCGGGTTTGATGATTTTGGGGTTGTTCATGGCTTGAATTCATGTGTTTATTGTTTGAATGGTGTTTCGGGTTTGCCACATTAATTGGTGAATTGATTTGAGGTTGTTTTGATTGTGTTGAGGTGATTAGAAGCGAGATTTTGTGTTGGTGAAGCCTCGGGAACAAATCCGGAAATTTGAAGGTGTTGGTTGCTTGGTGTTGAGCTTGGAAATGAAGGTGAGTGGTTAAAATGTTTTAAATGGTTTTGAGCAATTGGTTCAAGCATGTGGACTAGGTTGGGATTGGTAGACCCACCTAGAGTTGGGATTAGAGTGGGTAGCCTAATCCCAAGCTTTGATTAGAGACTTTTGTTGCACTCTTTAATGGTTGATTATGCCTCTTGATTGATTGTGATTGTGGATTTATGTATAATGTGATATACATGTATATTGAGGCTTGGATTGATGCATTGTCATATGCATGTTGATGATAGGTATGATGTGGATATACATATGAATGAAATATGATGTGATATTTGTATTAATGATATACATATAGTGTTGACATGTGAAATGATATTATGAGGTGGTTGCATGATCCGAGGATCATGGTGAGTACATGCTAGGCATGTAAATGTGGTTTGTGCATGATGGTAAGTCATGGTGAGTACGTGCTAAGCACGAAAGTTGTTATGAAATGATATTGTGAAAGATTAATGAAATGTGTAGTATTGGCACTAATATGCTTGGGTACAAATGATCGATCATTAGGATGTTTAGTGTGCACACGTGAGTCAAAATGCACGCGTGGTCTTGATGATGGTAGTCATCAAGATGAAGTAAGGGTTCGCCCGGAAATCTTCTTATATATGTTAGTCGGTGATGAGTGGAATCCCATCGACGAGCGTGAGGATGAGTGGACTCCCCTCCGCGTGAAACGGGCGTGAGGATGAGTGGAATCCCCTCCGCGTGAAACGGGCGTGAGGATGAGTGGAATCCCCTCCGCGTGAAACGAGGCGTGAGGATGAGTGGAATCCCCTCCGCGTGAACGGTGATGAGTGTAATCCCACCGTCATGTAATGGTTGTGTTGTTGGATGTGAGTTCCAACGGTTATCCGCGTATTCGAGTCATAGCTAGGTGCCAATACAAATTGTGGTTTATGTTGCCAATATGTGATTATTTGTGAGCCAATGTGATTTGGGATGTGTTGCTAACATGGTTTAATATGTGTGATTACATATGTCGTGGATTTAAACATGTTGGGCATGGCATGATATTGAATATATGCTCATGCATCATGTGTAGATTGGCTTATGTGGATCAAAGATAAGATCATGCATTATACCTTGGTTGTAAGCTCGTGCTTGGACCCTGCATTGTAGAAGGTTTGTTTTATGAGCTTACCCTCACTAAGCTTTTATGCTTACGCTCCTTTTTGTTCGACAATGCAGATCAGTAGTTTTTGGGTGGCAAAGGCAAGGAAAGGTCTTCAAGTGTCGCTTTTGGTAGCTCAAGTATGAACTTTAAATTGAAAGATTGTAATAGTAAAGCAATGGGATAGATGTCGTTATTTGAGCCTTTGAAGTATGTTATGTTGGTTGTTAGGAGCATGCTAGACTCCATCCATATGTTGTATTGATTTGGCTTTTGGGTTGTATGCTTGCTTGTGAACCATGTTGGATTTGCTTATCTTAATTTGTCTAAGTGTTGGACTTGTTGAAGTTTGATGCCCTTTTCAAATACCATGTTGGATGCCTCATCTCATGCCTTGTATGATTCGAATATGTTTCGCCATAGGATCCATGCCTCTAGTTCATATTTGTAATTGTTGAGTGCTTCTTGGGGTCGTTTAGGCCCTTTAGATTTGTCGAGAAATGCATAAGTCTGGCTTTTGAGGGTTACAGACAGCCCGAGTTTCGAAACGAGCTGGGCCGTTTTGGAACAGGTTGGGCTTCAGGGACCCCGTATCGGAACGCGTTCCGATACGGTTTGGCCACTGTGAGCCCCTGTTCCGATACGGGTTTCGGAACACTTTGGCTACTGGAAATCTGAGAAATTGCTGAGATGAAAGCGTTTCGAAACGGGTCTAAGGGTTTCGAAACGGTCAAAATCTCGTTGACCACGAGAAGTTGACCGTTAAGGGTGTTTCAGAATGGTTGACCTCCGTTCCGATACGACCTCCTCGTATGGGCTTGGGGCAGTTGACCTGGTCAAGGCGTTTCGATATGCCTCAATGGTGTTTCGAAACGGCCTGCTTAAAGGTTTAAAAATTGGGCTGTTAATTGCTGTTTGTGTTCGGATGATTGTCTTCCTCAGGTTATTCCGCTGCTGTGGTCACATTGGAATTAAATGTGCATTTAGTGAAGATTAAATTAAAAGGAATTTTTAGGGTTGCTAACCGAGGGGGAACCTTAACGGGTTTCGCTTCGGTTTTCCCTGTGTGACCTACTCAGACCGGTCATCCGGCCAGACCGGGACGAGGGGGTTACAGATATCATGAAAGTTCATATGCTAAATTTAAGATTAATGCAATGTCTTGTAACACAAGTAAAAATATATTTTGCTGATGGTTAAACAAGCTTTTAGGAGAATAAATTTATTTGGTCTAAATGCTTACCGATGATAATTTTTTTCATTAAATAAATACATATGTTTAGTTAGAACGCCATAGTTATAGGTCTAAATGCTTTAACATTTGTTAATTATCCAAGTACCATGTATATAAGTACTTATGTCTTGCTTTATTTTCTATGTCTCTTCTAGTACAAGCTTGTGCCAAATGTCTTATCTCACCTTAGCTAACATCATGTCCAAGCTTATACGTATTCATGTTAATGGAATTTAATGAAGGATAGATTAATAGTTTTATGATATCATTACTTAAACTAACTCACTAGGTGAATACTTATATCAGCCTTTCATCACATTTCAGGATCATGTTTTGTCCGTGGACACCTCTGAGCTCAAATCAGATCACTAGCCAAAATAAAAAGTGTATGTTTGGTAGCTTTGAAATTAAGAACTCCTAGTTAGGTGGCACATCATTTTGATTGTATAAATGCATATGGGAAATCCTTTTTGTTTTATGAATGTAAGATTATAAGCATTTTGAACATGTATTGGGCCTTTATAATAATTTTGTGGCTGATCACATGATTGATGGATGATTCTAAATGCTTCGGTAGGAGGCTAGGAAGTTAGTGGTTAAATGCTGAGTGCTATGTGAATGTACTTGCTATGTGAATATGCTTGGTATGTGATTATGCTTGAAAGTGTTTACCATGATATAGAAATAGTGGCTTGAAAGCATAAGTATATGGAAGTCAATGTTGAGTCTAGATCGAATGGTTAAGCTCAGTTATCTTAGTCAGATTGATTGAGTATAGGACCCCCCTTAGTTTTCTCTATTTCGATCCTCTATGTTATTATGATGATTTAGCTTTAATTTGGTAATGTCTCAAGTATGATTTAGCCTATTAATCAAAACAATATCCATGAACTTGCAATTAGTAGTTGATGGTATAAATAATTTGGTGTTAATAGTACTAATAAGCTGACTAAATACTCAGAAAACATTTAGCTACATATCTTAATTTGGGACTTGTTCTTTGTAAAAGATTATGTTCTCTATTGTCTTTAAGTTTAAGTTTAGAATGGTATTAGTAAAGCTTATCTGCAAACACATCAAGAGTTAAGTGATTGGATTTGAAATTAGTATGAACTCTAATCATATGATTTTCATGATATCATGCTAAAAGGAGCTATGATCTAAGTTATGGCCAATATTTAAAATTGAATGATAAAAATGTTCTCCAACACTTGTAAAGAAAGTTTTTAAGTTCCTTTGTTTGCTTGTGTCTATGTTTGAGATTGTGGGATAGTTTGTTTTTGCTCGTTGGTAATGTTTATGAAAGATCTCTGTCTTCTTTAGGATTCTTTGAATACTCATCTTGTTGTCGTATGTTTGTTTCTTATGTTTGTTTGTAAAACACCTTAATTCAGTTTAAAAGTTAGGGATGTTGCATATGTTTAGTTGTTTGTATTAAGTTTTATCGTGAATGTTTGTATGTCTGTTTTGTGGCACTTCCTAAACTGGTTTATTTCTTAGACAGTGTAGAGGGTGTTACACAGCCCTAATTTCAAAAGAGAGGGTAAGAGGATAAAGAGATAACACTCCTATCTTGGTGCGTAACAAACTTTCAAATCAAAACCCAACCTAGAGTTTTCACGAGTGCCTATTTAAAGGAAGTCGATCAATAAGTCAAGAAGGTTGCACCGTGGTGAAGAAAGAAGGTCGAGGGCAAACCGTGGTTCGACCAAGCTGTGACTGAGAGCTCTGGATCCATTGAAAGGCTGCATCGACGGATCTCCTTCTTTTTTTCATTTCTCTTTATTTTTAAAACTAATTTTATGTTTGTGTTATTTGAAAACGATATGGTGTCGATGGTTCCCCCAGCTATGAACTAATTTTCTTAAGTTGGTTGGGGATATTTTTGCGATGAACGCTTAGCTACTTTGCAGTTTTTAATAATTGAATGCTTTGACATTTTTTCTATTCTGCTAGTGCTTAATTTTCTTAAATTCTTTGTCATACGACAGTTGGCATTGCATGCTTATTATCTCTTAATATCTTAACAGACTTAGGAGATAACGATTAATTGCCGGATACTAAAGAGAGATACATCGACAGAAGGTGTTCAAGTAGATGAGCTTACTTCGAAAGTGAATCTACCCCTTAGGAGTAAAGATTAAAACTTTATCAAGTTAATTATTGAAAAAATCACTATAGACATATAAGAGTTAATCGTAATTAACTTAGAATATTGCCATCGACAGAGGCAATACTATCTTAAAATCTGCTCAGAAATAAAACAAAGGCTGAAAGTTATTAATTGGTGCCATAGTTAGAGTGAAATCCAGACATCCCATGCCAACACCAACCTTCCATTTGAATACATTTGTTTGCCAAACTGTTTGAATTTTCACTATATTTTTTCTTAGTCATTTTTCTTAATCTACAATCCGAAATTCAATTCAAACCCATTTGTTTCAATTCACAAGTAATATTTTGGAATTTAATTTCTATACAATCCCTGAAGATACGATACTCAACTTATTGTTGTATTACTTACTGACCGTGTATACTTGCACACAAAAAGACCTAAACTTGGTATTATTTTCTGGTATATTTACATTGCTTTTTTAATTTTTTGCCAAGCGTTAGTCAGTCGACAATGGTTCATCCACTTTATCAGCTATCATGGTCTTCTTCCCCTAACTTCCTTTGTCACACTTGCTCTTTTTTTCTCGAAGAGGGCTCCACTGATTCTGCATTCCCCAAATCCTTCTCCTCTTCAACAATTTCCGGTACCGAGTAACTGGAGTTCACCATTGTCCCCTTACCAGATTCAGTAACCTGGCTATCATTATTCACAAACCGGGGCTTATGTCGTCTATTCTCCACGACCATCCATAGACCATATAGGTTCTCACCATTAGATTCCATCGTGACTGTTTGATTCTCATTCTCCTTGACATGCTCTTGTCCCGTAGCGTCTAATGTCCCACAAGTCTCCTTAAAGTGACCATAGACACCACACGAATAACAAATATTGTGTAAGTCTACATACTCAAGTTTCTGCACGAAACCATCTATTCCTATGAATAGGATTAAGGATTTGTTCATGTCAACAACAATGACCAACCTAGAAAACTTCCCTCGGCCACCTACAAACATGTTATAATCCACATTCACAACCTTTTCCACTATAGCCGCAATACGACGGAACAAGCTCTTCGTATAGCACCGATAAGGCATTTTTGGTAATCTGACCCACACAAGCACTTATGACAGATATTCTCTGACGTCGAAAAAGATCGACTTCAGGGTTGAACCGTTAAATAATTACTATAAATTGTCCTAGGTCCAGCCGTAGAAGCCTTCACATAATCTTGAACATTAGCAAACTTAACCAGATAATAATTATTTTCCAAATTTATCAATTGGAACTCCCCTATAGGATTGCACAAAAGTCGTCATGCATGACAATAATGTCTTGTATCCTATGTTATGCCCCAACAGTCTGACAATGAGAGCTTTCTACATGCTGTGGTCGATCTTGTCGTGTACACGATCAAAAAACCGAATCTTAAGAAACGCACCCGAAGTATCCACGATACAATCTTCGTCCAACACAACCACCTCATCTTCCTCTAATTTTGCTTTGTTACCTGGTGTAGTATCTTTCTGGGTGGCACATTAGTTACCAAGGATCTCAAGTTAAGGACAATTTGGATAACGTTTTAATTCTTAAGGGACAAATTGTGTTTTAAGCCCATAAAAATATACTAACTTAGCAGTTGTGGCCGGCTGTTATATTCTTTCTCGTTCACAGTACAGCTGGTGAGGAGGAAAGGCAATAATAAAAGACAAAGAATTGGAATACTCTCAGCTCAATCAATCCGAGACGCCGGAAACGACGATGATTCTACTGCTGAAACCCATCGGCCGAGTACCTCTCTTCCAAACCCATTTCCGGATCAACAACAATCCAAATCAAAAACCAATTTCAGTATCATGTAGTTTGAGCCACGAAGCTGAGAAAATAACGCGTGAATTCGACCCCAAAATCCCCATAGAGCAGGCCGTCACTCCGCCTTCCTCCTGGTATACCGACCCCTCCTTTTACGCTCTTGAACTCGATCGTGTCTTCTACAAAGGCTGGCAAGCTGTTGGTTAGTCTACTCAATACCAATATAATGCTTTTTTTTTTACTTGTGGCATAATATTCCAAGAATCTGTGCTTTGATTGTTGAATTTTGATTCTGGTTTTTCATTTTTTAGGATATACGGAACAAATAGAACAACCCCATGATTATTTCAGCGGCAGGTAGTTTTTATTATTATTGAATCTTGCAATATGATTCCCCAGTATAGGTTAGGACTGAAGATTTCTTATGTTCATGCAGACTGGGAAATGTGGAGTTTGTGGTATGCAGGGATGATGATGGAAAAATAGTTGCTTTTCACAATGTTTGTAGACACCATGCTTCTCTTCTCGTGTCTGGGAGTGGGAAAACCTCTTGTTTTACATGCCCTTACCATGTGAGTCTGTTTTGTATCCCTTTTCCCCTTGTGATTTGACTTGAAGAACATCCTGATTTCCCCTTCTTCTTTTTTTTTTGCTGTTTAATTGTTTTAAATTTGGTTTCTTTTGATATTTTCCTAGGCTGCAGTTGGGACTTTATGATGTTTCCCCCAAATTCCCCTTTATGATTTGCTGCAAAGATGCCAACCGGTTTATTTTCTAGATATAATCCAAATCCAATGTTTTCTGCAGGGATGGACCTACGGGTTAAATGGAGCACTTCGTAAGGCGACTAGGATTTCAGGAATACAGAACTTCGCTGTAAATGTATACTGTCAACTACTTTAACATAAATGTTTGCCTTTTTTGTTAATACGACTGCGATCTTTCTCTCTCTTGTATCATATTTCCTAATTGATTGATAACTTTGTGGATATCTGTTGCAATTGGGGATGATAGGAATTTGGACTTGTACCAATAAAAGTTGCTACTTGGGGACCATTTGTTCTTCTCAATTTGGACAAGAAGATTGTTACTGACGGAATTGCAAGTGAATGGCTTGGTAGTTCCTCTGAATTATTGAGCCTCAATGGAGTTGATTCCCCACTAAGTTTTGTTTGTCGACGTGAGTACATCATTGAATGTAACTGGAAGGTGTGTCTCTGTAGCTAATGGAAAATCCTTCAATTTAGTTTGTTGCTCTTAGAATTTTATGATGATACCTAAAATTATATATGAGGTTTACTTGTAGTTTTCTTAAAGCTGTCCATTAATCCCTTTGCTTTGTCTTTGGATAAAGCTTTAATTAGTATTATCACTACCACAAACATTATTATGTTGTCTCGAATATTAAATCAAATCATTCTCCATGGTAATGATTATGTGATTGCAGTGCAAAGCTTGCTGAAGATATATGCAGATTGCTGGCTGTCTTTTGTTTCTTGTACTTTCAGGTATTCTGTGACAACTACTTGGATGGTGGTTACCATGTGCCATTTGCGCACAAAGGCCTTGCATCTGGTCTTTCACTTGACTCATATACCACCTCAGTATGATTCGATCTGATCTTCCTGCGGGTTATATATAATATATTCTTTTTTACATTGTGTCACAACGTAACATTGATAATTGTTTATGAGTAGATATTTGAAAAGGTTAGCATCCAAAGTGTTGAAGGTGGCTCTGAAGACAAGGAAGATGTTCGGCTTGGATCGAAAGCTTTTTACGCTTTCATCTATCCGAATTTCATGATTAACAGGTCCTTTACATCCATCCGCGTTAATCACTTGCCTTTTTTCTTTGCACTCGTTCCCGTAAATTTCGTTTTCTTGTATTGGTATTGTAGGTATGGACCTTGGATGGACACCAATCTGGCAGTTCCATTGGGACCAAGGAAATGCCTGGTAGTGTTTGACTATTTTCTTGAAGCTTCTCTTAAGGTAAACTTTATTTATTATATTTGTTATGATATACTCGTCATAGTTTTAGAATATCAAACATGCGAGGACGTAATGTTAACAAACAATAGTTTGTTCTTAATTAGCTCAGCTCACTCTTTATAGTGCAGAAGAAAAATACTTGGACCAAAGTGAAGTTTCTTTCCAAAATCCAAAAAAGAAGCAGAATAAGTCTGCTACAGTTGGGTAACAATAGGGGATAGCCACAAAATACTAACATTATTACTGGTTTACGCCATGTGTCTGATTTTGAGACATAGGATGTCGGTTGCCATGTTCCTAGGGAAGGGGGAGGATGATGCTGTTCATGATATTGCTGTCATTTGTTCAAGAATCAAAGGAGGAATATTGTAATTCCGAGGAAAACAATCATCTAATGCATACACAATATTATTTAGGAATTAAGATAAGAAAAGAATAGTCTTTTGGTTAACAGCTTCCGAGTATCTGTCTGCAACCATGTCTATGTGATTCTGTATGCACAATCTGTACTAGGAGAAACTGTGAAAGGTTGATGTATAGGTAATGTTGTTTTAGAGGAGACTTAAGGTTTGATTTCTTATGCATTAGCCTCGCAAATATTGTGTTTTTGCATTTCAATGTGCATGCATCTGTATGTGCTATGCTTACTTTAAACTTACATGAAAGTTTCCCTTGCATTGGTAATTTGATTCATTCTACTCGTTGGCCATGGTCACAGTCTGCAGAATTCAACCAATTTTCAATTTTATCATTGAGAGGAAAGATTTTCTTTGCTGCATATATTATTTAACTCATTTCCTTTTTCTATGTATTAGTAACGAGGTTCCAGTTTAACCGAGCTCTTCTTTTGGCCTTAGGATGACAAAGCTTTCATCGAGAGAAGTCTAAAGGATAGTGAAAAAGTTCAGGTAGTAGCAAAACTAATCTCTAGTTACTGTTGAAATCATTCAACCTCCAAAACCTGCTTTCTGTAACAAGGAAAATATGCAGATGGAAGACATTGCACTGTGTGAAGGTGTTCAAAGGGGTATTGAATCACCTGCATATAACACCGGAAGATATGCTCCGAATGTCGAGAAGGCCATGCATCATTTCCATTGTTTGCTTTATGATAATCTCGTGAACTAAACCCACCCTGTACGCTGCGGCTAAAACCGCACGAATTCGAGAATTTTCTTTCACGCTTGCTGAATGCATTTGTCAATGTGGATGATTGGTCTAGGGAGGACCTATCACTGTCTTGTAACATATCTCATTTGTTCTTGGTTTGTATGAACTAATGAAGTCCATGACCAAAGCAATACCAGTGGAGTTGATACAAAGAAGTTGCAAGACTAATATGAAATGGATCAAAGTGTAGACACCTTACAAACAAGCTGCTTGAATATGAATTTTATAGTAATAATAATATTTTTTTTCCCACTGGAGCACTTGGATGGTTCGTTTTATATTAAATTCTCTTTTTAATGAGGATCATTGTAATAATCCTTCTCATTTCATAAAAAAAAATCTCTTTTTGATAACGTGGCAACAAGGGAATATAAAACAAAAAAGAATAAAGAAAAAGGAAATGATGAAAAGAAATAGGCTTAATAGGCAAATAGGTGCCCAAATTATGTCTTTTTTTTCAGTTAGGTTTGTGACCCATTTAAGGTTTTCTCTTAATTCCCACCGTTAAAGGATACGTGTTATCAGCTGAAAATTCTAAAATTATATTAAAAATTAATAAAATAATATAAAAATATATCATGAAATTTTTAAATATTCTTAAAATAGTCATCAAATCCCTAAACCCCAAATTCGACCACTCCAGCCAACATTGGTCGTGTTGCCAGCAACGGAATGAAGCGCCCTCCCTTCGTCGAACAACCCACAGGCCGTTCGTCGTCCGTCCTGTCGTCGTTCGTCGCGAATCGTTCGAAGGAACCATTCGACAATTTCGACATTTCGCACGGCGTCGGTCGATTTTCGACGACGAGGTGGTGGAAGAAATGGTCGTGATGGTCCGGCGACCGATGTGGTGAGCGGTGGCGGCCGAATCGGCCCAAATCGAGATTTAAGTTTTGGGGAGTTAGGGAATTTGGAATTTGAGGATGTTTTGTGAAATCAGGAAAACTTAGAGATTTTTTGAAAATTAAGTGATTTTATTTATTTTTAATATAATTTTAGAATTTTTAGGAGATGACATGTGTCTTCTAACAATGAAAATTAACGAAAAATCTTAAATGAGTCATGGAATGAAACGTTAGACATCTATTTAATGTAAAAAATAATTTAAGTATCTAAATAAAAAAATATATTTTAAGTACAGTTAAGACAAAGAAATCATAAAAGCAATGATGGTGAATAGGAGTAAAAAGGGGGTATTGAATGGTATAAGATGATGATGGTGATAATAATGGGGATGTGATTATGGTGGTCAACGGTTGCCACTAAAACTTTGTCATAACTTGTATTGTGTTTTGATCTATCTTTTCTTTCTTTCTTTTTTTTGTTTATGTATATTTGAGTATTTTTTATTATTTAAGTTAAAATCTTTTATTTTTAATAAAAATAAAGATTTTTTTTACTCTTATAATATGTTCCTTTATTATTGTAGCACATTTTTCTTTCTTCTCTTTTATTAAGGTTAGTTTAATGTCGTTACTCTAATGTTTTATTTGGTTATATTATTAATTTACTCTTATTTGAACCCTCATATTAAATGTGGTTATTCTTTATCGATGATGATATTTATTTGTATTTATCACTTTTTTGAACTGTTAATTATTTTTATTTTTTTATATAATCTCATTTTATTTTATTTTTTTGTGAAAAAGGGTGCCAATTTGATATGTGTCGTTTTCGCGTCAAAAATATTTTTTTATTCTCAATTAATAAATATAGGAAGTTAAATATAGTAAAAGAGAAGTAAGGGTCGATCCCACATGGACTAAGAAAACTTCCTGATTTATGTTCGCTTGATCGGTGAGCCAAGAAGAGAGTTGAATGATGTTTAAGTAGAAAATGGGTGATTTGTAGGATTTAAGTAAAAATAAAAATTGTAGAGAATATTAAAAAGAAGTGAATGCAATATAATAAAGACTAGCTTCGGGCTTTTGCTTTGACTCAATTTCCTCATATCATCGGAAAAGGTTTTACTTCAGGATTCACATCGGTTACTTGCCTACAAGGATCAATCCTTGACACTTGTTTTTTCTCTCTCCGGTAAACCGACAATCTAAAATTAATTTTAGATTCCAGTTTTCTGGTTCGATTAACCGCGGCTATCACTGTTAAAAATAAACAATTTTAAAGTTCTAAAAAAACCTGACTCGGATTGTGTTGTTTCAATAACAACGGTTCCGATCTCAATTTTCTCTTAGTAATCAATTTACTAAGTGTGTTCCCAAGAAGTCGAATGTGCTTCAATAGCCGATCATTCCTCCCACATATTTAACCAAAAACATCCTGACCAAAGTCAATCTTTAGTTTTGAAATCGTTTTGATTTTGAAATTAAGCTTAGAAAACTGAGAGAGATTCCCGAAATTGTTTAAGTGTTTTTCAATCCTCACGTTAGAATTGAGTCATTGCTTCAGCCCTTGGCTAATCAAAAAAACTAAAACTTTATTAAAGTAAAATTTCTTAAGAATAAAAAAAATAAAAGATGGGATGTTGTGAGGCTTACCCTGTAACACCCGGGTTTGGGGGTCGGGTGAAAATAATATTAAAATAAAGTTCGAGTTTCCCCTTTATCGTTTTAAAAATTCATTTTTATACATTGGATCAAATCTTGAATTTAAAATTAGAACCCCAAACTCCATGGATTTTGAAATTAAGGAAGATGACCATTTTCATTAATGACAAATTTGTAAATAAGCGTTCTTTCCAAATAAAGCCCCTTTTTATTAAAAGTTCCTTTATCATCTTCTTCTTCTCTCCTCACCTATTTGCTTCCAACGACAAAACTCATCCCACACCTTAGGTTACTATTCCATTTCATAGCTCACTCATTCTTGAAGATTTTTCAAAGAGGCAAGAAATTTGGTTGGAGAAGCTTCGGGGACGAATCCGAAGGTTTTGGAGTCTTGAGCTTGGTCTTCGGTCTTCACTTGGGTAACAACGGTGAGTAGAATTGTTAATCTTTGTTTTGTGCTCGATATGGAACCTTTGGGGTTTGGGTGGGACCTTGAGGGTTCACCTAAACCCGAATGTAAGCCTCTACTCCTATGCTTGTTGTGAATGGATGAATGGTTATGTGTTGTGATTATCATGTGCATTTTGAGTTGTTCATACAATTGTTAATGTGTAGTCGAGTTGAAGTCGTGCCTCACGTGATGGTGGTCTAAACTACGGTGATGTGTAGTCCCACCGGTAGTGACTAGTAGGAAAGTACTTTGATGTGTAGTCCCATTGGAAATTTACTAGTCGAAACGGTGATGTGTAGTCCCACCGTGTGTGTATGTTGGGTGTGTTCGTGCAAACCATGGATTGTTGTTGAGAAAGTCTTTCGTGCATCCATTGTTTTACTTCCATTTATGAAAAGAGTTTTAAAAACTGCATGTTGTGGATTTGTAGAGCTTCTCTCACTAAGCTAGTTAGCTTACGCTCTCTTTTGTTTCCAACATGCAGATCGTTAGAGTTCGGGAGGCAAGTGGGCAAGGGAGGAGCTTTTGGAGTTCTCAAGCTAGCACAAGTATGAATTGTGTTTTGTAATAATGCCTAAACGATGGGGTATAGAGTTGAAGGAGTTGGTGTCAAACTCCTTAGGTTTTGTGTTATTTGAGCATGTTGAATTATGGATGTGTTATGCTTTTGTCTCGTGGATTGAGGACCATGCCTATATGTTGCTTTATTGTATGTGCCTAAGAGTGTATGAACTTGGCCTATGAATGCTCTATGTTTGGTTGTCTTGTGTATGATGCCTTGTGATTGCTAAGCATGCTTACCTTGTGGAATTGCATGAAACCTTTGATTTGTATGGTTCTTGTTAGATTCAATGCCTCAATTGTTAATTCATGGTTGTAATGTGTTGCATGAACGGTTGTATGTGGCTAGGAGAGTCCCAATATGCATTTAGAGTTAGAGTCTCGGTGGTTTTTGCTGAAATTGGAGAATTGCAGAGCAGGGCGTATCGGTACGCCTAAGGGCCGTATCGATACGGTCTTGCCTGCAAAACTCAGTTTTGGCTGGGCGTATCGATACACGAGGGTATATCGATACGATTTTAGCTCACTGGAATTCTGAGATTTTGGTGAGTTAAGGGCGTATCAGTACGGTGTTGAGGCGTATCGGTACGGTTGCATCTCGTTGACCACGAGATGTTGACCGAGAAGGGCGTATCGATACGCTCAAGGGCTGTATCGATACGGTCTTCCCTGAGTTGACTGTTTGGGTTGACCTAGTCAAGGCATACCGATACCCTTGATTGGTGTATCGATACAGCCTGCCCTGTAAGTGTAAAATGAGCAGTTTATTGTGTGGATTGTGGTTCGAATGTGTTTCTTATTGATGTTTTCCGCTGACGTGATCACCTAGGATTTAATATGCCTTTAGACAAGATTAAAGTGAAAGAAAATTTTTAGGGTTGCTAACCGAGGGGGAACCTTAACGGGTTTCGCTTCAGTTTTCCCCGTGTAGCCTACTCGGACCGATTAGGCGTTGTTGTCAAAATAAAGAGGAAAATTGTTTTGGTTTAACGAGCTTGAGAACCGGAGTCCTTGCCCTTTTGCTAACCTAACGTTCCTTTGTTGTTGTGTGTTTGCTGTTTTAGATTATTATAATTGCTATGGTGAGACCGAGGGGACAGCCTAGAGCGGGTGACCAGGCACCCGAGGATGTGCCTCCTGCTCCACATGCTCCCGATGGTAATGGAGATGATGTTGGAGGCGATGGTAATGGGCCTCAGCTTGAGGCTAATGTGGGAGGTAATGGGGCTCAAGCGGGCCAAGGTCAGGTAGGTCCAGATGTGGCCCATTTGATTCAGACCATAGCCGGAGCTTTTCAGACAGCTTTGGCCGGTATGCAAGCTGCAGCACCACCTCAGGGTGCAGGGACAAGATTACCCCTAGAGAGGCTTCGTAACTTAGGGGCATTTGAGTTTCGTGGGTTGTCTCCGGAGGGTTCAGAAGGGTGGCTTGAGAGGACTACTCGCATCTTGGGTCAGATGGAGTGTTCGGATGCCCGTAAGTTGGGATGCATCGTCTCTTTGCTTCAGGGAGACGCTTATACTTGGTGGACCACTGTTATTTCCGGTATGGCTGAGGCGGATATCACATGGGAGTTCTTCAGAAATGCCTTCAAAAGGAAGTACCTTGGAGTTCGGTACTTGGATGAAAAGAAAAGAGAGTTTATGGCTTTGGTTCAAGGTAATAGGACAGTGTCTGAATATGAAGTCCAGTTTGTGAGGTTGAGCCAGTACGCACCAGAGTTGGTCCCGGATGAGAAGGAGCGATGTGAGCGTTTTAGATATGGGTTGACTACAGATGTGAAGACCTACATGCTAACCTACATGCTAGCCTCCGACTACACTGAGTTCGATGTCTTGGTCTCTAGGGCCAAGGATATAGAGCAGAACCTAAGCTCTAGAACACGTGCTAGTGGGCCTGACTCCGGAAAGAGATATGCGAACTGGGATAGAGATCATGCCAAGAGGCATAGAGATAGGAGGTACCAGCCGGATACAAGACCTAGGGGTGGTAAATATGGTCAGGGCCGTCAGGGCCAGGGAGTTGTTGGACACATTCCGAAGTGCACTAGGTGCGGGAGACGCCACCCAGGCGAGTGTATAGGTATGTTTGGGGCGTGTTGGAACTTTAGCTCCTGAGATCATTTGAGGCGTGACTGTCCACACCCGGTTAGGGGCGGACCGGCTCTAGCTAGGGGCTTTAAGCATCAGAGAGGCCGTGGGCGCGGTCGTGGGAACTTTCAGCCAAGGAATGAGGGTCAGAGGTACTTGGCTCATGTTGTAGCAGTCCAGCCCGAGGGAGGAGGACCGGCTAGGGTGTGCGCTCAGCGAGAGGCTGGGAATGACACTGATGTCATAGCAGGTAACTTCTCATTACAGTCTTTGAGTTTACTTTCTTTGATAGATTCGGGGTCAACACATTCGTATATTTTGGGTGAGCACGCAAAGTCATTAGGATTACCATGTGATTGGCTAGAGGTAGGTGTAAATGTCACTAGCTCTTTTGGTGACACTGTGGTAGTTAGGAAAGTGTATAGGAGGTGTCCTTTGATGGTTCAGGGCCACATATTTCCGGTCGATATGATGGAGTTACCCTTCTATGGTTTTGATGTGATTTTGGGCATGGATTGGCTTGTAGAGCATAGAGCTAGGGTTGACTTCGAGACCAAGAGAGTCTCCTTGAGGCTTACCGATAACTTTGAGGTTGTGGTAGTTGGGGAGAATGTCAAGTTCTTGTCTAATGTGGTTTCGGCTTTGGAAGCTCAGAGGTTGTTGAGTTCATGGTGTCAGGCTTACTTGGCTTATGTAATGAATCCGGATATGAGTGAGGTGAGACCTCAGGACATCAGAACAGTGTGTGAGTTTCTGAGTGTTTTCCCGGAAGAGCTACCAGGCTTGCCTCCAGATAGAGCAGTTGAGTTTGCTATTGAGACATATTCTGATTCTACACCGGTGTCGATTGCTCCGTATAGAATGGCACCGAAGGAGTTGAAAGAGTTAAAGACACAGCTTCAGGAGTTGACTGATAGAGGCTTCATTAGGCCTAGTGTATCCCCGTGGGGTGCTCCAGTCTTGTTTGTGAAAAAGAAGGATGGTAGCATGAGGATGTGTATAGATTATAGGCAGTTGAATAAGGTAACAGTGAAAAACAAATATCCCTTGCCTAGGATAGATGACTTGCTAGACCAGTTGAGAGGTGCTTCTGTGTTTTCGAAGATTGACTTGAGGTCCGGATACTATCAGTTGAAGGTGAAGGATGTGGACATACCGAAGACAGCCTTTCGTACACGTTATGGACATTATGAGTTTTTGGTGATGCCTTTTGGGTTGACCAACGCTCCAGCAGCCTTCATGGATATGATGAACCGAGTGTTTCATGAGTTCTTGGACAGGTTTGTAGTAGTGTTTATAGATGACATCCTAGTAGACTCTAGGACCGAAGAGGAGCACGATGAGCATTTACGGTTAGTACTTCAGACCCTACTTGAGAATGAGCTATATGCCAAGCTAAGCAAATGTGAGTTTTGGATTAGGGAGGTAGTCTTCCTAGGTCACGTGATTTCAGCTAGTGGGATTAGTGTAGATCCCAAGAAGATAGAAGCTATAGTGATTTGGAAACAACCGAAATCAGTGACAGAAATCCGCAGTTTCCTAGGCTTGGCGGGATACTATAGAAGGTTTGTTGAGGGGTTCTCGAGAATAGCGGCTCCGTTTACTAAGTTGCTACAGAAGAATGTTTCGTATGAGTGGTCAGATGCGAGACAAGAAGCATTTGAGAAATTGAAGAAAGCTTTGACCAAAGCTCCTATCTTGATTCAGCCTGAGCCGGGAAGAGAATTTGTGATTTATAGTGATGCTTCCTACGTGAGGCTAGGTTGTGTGCTTATGCAAGAAGGTAAGGTGGTAAAATATGCTTCGCGACAGTTGAAGGTACATGAGAAGAATTATCCCACACATGACATAGAGTTGGATACAGTGGTGTTCGCGTTGAAGATTTGGAGACACCATCTTTATGGTGAGAAGTGCATCGTGTATACCGACCATAAGAGTTTGAAATATTTGATGTCTCAGAGGGAATTGAACCTTAGGCAACGTAGGTGGTTAGAGCTCCTTAAGGATTATGACCTCACCATAGAGTACCATCCGGGTAAGGCAAACGTGGTGGCCGATGCCTTGAGTAGAAAAGTGGTAGTTGAGTTACGAGCAATGTTTGCAAAGTTGAGTGTGTCTACGGATGGTGGGTTGATAGCCGAGCTTCAGGTTAAACCTTCATTGGTTCAGTTGATTCGTGAGAAGCAGTTGCGAGATGAGTCCTTGGCACCTCACGTGCAAGACATAGCCGAAGATAGGCCTACCGAGTATTGTTTTGGTGAGAATGGGATCCTATGTTTCAAGGATAGGATAGTGGTTCTGGAGGATGCCGAGTTGAGGCGTACGATCTTGAATGAGGCTCACAATAGCCCTTTTGCTATGCATCCTGGTAGCACAAAGATGTATCGAGGGTTAAAGGAAGAGTACTATTGGGTTGGTTTGAAAAAGAACGTGGCCGAGTTTGTAAGTAGATGTATGGTTTGTCAGAGAGTCAAGGCGGAGCACCAGTTTCCCTCAGGATTGTTACAGCCGTTGAAGATTCCGGAATGGAAGTGGGAACGCATCACCATGGACTTTGTGTCAGGGCTACCGTTGACTCCTTCAAAGAAGAATTCAGTGTGGGTGATTGTGGATAGATTCACTAAGTGTGCCCACTTCATACCAGTTTATACTACATATACATTAGACAAGTTGGTCGATCTGTATATCTGTGAGATAGTGAGACTACATGGGGTACCAAAGTCGATTGTGTCAGACCGAGATCCGAGATTTACCGCTAGATTTTGGGAGTGTTTGCATCGAGCTTTGGGTACATGGTTGAACTTCAGCACTTCGTATCATCCGCAGTCAGATGGTTAGTCTGAGAGAGTGATTCAGGTATTGGAAGATATGTTGAGGTGTTGTATCATCGATTTTCAGGGGTCATGGGAGAAACACCTACCGTTAGTGGAGTTCGCGTATAACAACAGCTTCCAGTTGAGTATTCAGATGGCTCCTTATGAGGCCTTGTATGGTAGGAAGTGTAGAACCCCGATTTGTTGGGCCGAGGCTGGACAGAAACTTGTGCCGATGCCCGAATTGCTTAAGGGCACCACCGAGAAGGTGAAGTTGATATGTGATCGCTTGAAAGCAGCTTCAGAACGACAGAAGTCTTATGCCGACTTAAAGAGGAAAGAGATAGAGTACTCCGTGAGGGATAAAGTGTTTTTGAAAGTCTCACCTTGGGAGAAGGTGATGAGGTTTGAGAGGAAGGGCAAGTTAAGCCCAAGATTCATAGGACCTTATGAGATAGTTGAGAGAATTGGCCCCGTTGCGTATAGATTGAGGCTCCCGACTGAACTAGAGAAGATTCATGATGTCTTCCATGTGTCGATGCTTAGGAAGTATAGATCGGATCCGTCCCATGTTATGCCAGTTGAATAAATAGAGTTGAATCCGAACTTGTCTTACAACGAAGAACCGGTTGAGGTACTTGCTTCTGATAGCAAGGTGTTGCGTGGCAAGACCATAGAGTTAGTCAAGGTATTATGGAGACATAGAGGTGTGGAAGAGGCCACGTGGGAAAGGAAGGCTGATATGCTTGAGTAGTTTTCGTATTTGTTTCAGCCAGGTAATTTCGAGGACGAAATTCCTTAAGTGAGGGAGAGTTGTAACACCCGGGTTTGGGGGTCGGGTGAAAATAATATTAAAATAAAGTTCGGGTTTCCCCTTTATCGTTTTAAAAATTCATTTTTATACATTGGATCAAATCTTGAATTTAAAATTAGAACCCCAAACTCCATGGATTTTGAAATTAAGGAAGATGACCATTTTCATTAATGGCAAATTTGTAAATAAGTGTTCTTTCCAAATAAAGCCCCTTTTATTAAAAGTTCATTTATCATCTTCTTCTTCTCTCCTCACCTATTTGCTTCCAACGATAAAACCCATCCCCCACCTTAGGTTACTATTCCATTTCATAGCTCACTCATTCTTGAAGATTTTTCAAAGAGGCAAGAAATTTGGTTGGAGAAGCTTCAGGGACGAATCCGGAGGTTTTGGAGTCTTGAGCTTGGTCTTCGGTCTTCACTTGGGTAACAACGGTGAGTAGAATTGTTAATCTTTGTTTTGTGCTCGATATGGAACCTTTGGGGTTTGGATGGGACCTTGAGGGTTCACCTAAACCCGAGTGTAAGCCTCTACTCCTATGCTTGTTGTGAATGGATGAATGGTTATGTTTTGTGATTATCATGTGCATTTTGAGTTGTTCATACAGTCGTTAATGTGTAGTCGAGTTGAAGTCGTGCCTCACATGATGGTGGTCTAAACTACGGTGATGTGTAGTCCCACCGGTAGTGACTAGTAGGAAAGTACTTTGATGTGTAGTCCCATTGGAAATCTACTAGTCGAAACGGTGATGTGTAGTCCCACCGTGTGTGTATGTTGGGTGTGTTCGTGCAAACTATGGATTGTTGTTGAGAAAGTCTTTCGTGCATCCATTGTTTTACTTCCATTTATGAAAAGAGTTTTAAAAACTGCATGTTGTGGATTTGTAGAGCTTCTGTCACTAAGCTAGTTAGCTTACACTTTCTTTTGTAACCAACATGCAGGTCGTTAGAGTTCGGGAGGCTAGTGGGCAAGGGAGGAGCTTTTGGAGTTCTCAAGCTAGCACAAGTATGAATTGTGTTTTGTAATAATGCCTAAACGATGGGGTATATAGTTGAAGGAGTTGGTGTCAAACTCCTTAGGTTTTGTGTTATTTGAGCATGTTGAATTATGGATGTGTTATGCTTTTGTCTCATGGATTGAGGACCATGCCTATCTGTTGCTTTATTGTATGTGCCTAAGAGTGTATGAACTTGGCCTATGAATGCTCTATGTTTGGTTGTCTTGTGTATGATGCCTTGTGATTGCTAAGCATGCTTACCTTGTGGAATTGCATGAAACCTTTGATTTGTATGGTTCTTGTTAGATTCAATGCCTCAATTATTAATTCATGGTTGTAGTGTGTTGCATGAACGGTTGCATGTGGCTAGGAGAGTCCCAATATGCATTTAGAGTTAGATTCTCGGTGGTTTTTGCTGAAATTGGAGAATTGCAGAGCAGGGCGTATCGGTACGCCTAAGGACCGTATCGATACGGTCTTGCCTGCAGAACTCAGTTTTGGCTGGGCGTATTGATACACGGGGTGTATCGATACGGTTTTATCTCACTGGAATTCTGAGATTTTTGGTGAGTTAAGGGCGTATCGGTACGGTGTTGAGGCGTATCGGTACGGTTGCATCTCGTTGACCACGAGATCTTGACCGAGAAGGGCGTATCGATACGCTCAAGGGCTGTATCGATACGGTCTTCCCTGAGTTGACTGTTTGGGTTGACCTAGTCAAGGCGTACCGATACCCTTGATTGGTGTATCGGTACGGCCTGCCCTGTAAGTTTAAAATGAGCAGTTTATTGTGTGGATTGTGGTTCGAATATGTTTCTTATTGATGTTTTCCGCTGACGTGATCACCTAGGATTTAATATGCCTTTAGACAATATTAAAGTGAAAGAAAATTTTTAGGGTTGCTAACCGAGGGGGAACCTTAACGGGTTTCGCTTCGGTTTTCCCCGTGTAGCCTACTCGACCGGTCATCCGGCCAGACCAGGACGAGGGGGTTACATACCCCCAATAGGGTATTTATAGTCATCAAAAACCCTAAAAATCCTAAGGGATAAAATCCTAAAAAATACAAATTCCCATAAATTTTAAGTCCTAAAGATAATTCCTAAAAAGATAAAAAGATTATTCTTAAAGATAATTCATAAAAAGAAAATAAGATAATTTTTAAAAAGATAATTCCTAAAATATTTAAATTTGAATACAAAATATAAATCCTCAAGTTTTAATCCAAATTTCGACTGATAAGTTATCCGAAATGCGGCTGATAAGCTATCACGCGTTGCTGACGTCATCTTCTAGAAGCTACTGACGTGGCGCCCAGTCAACACTTTCATGCCCCAATTCATGCCCACTACTCCAGCCATGATTCCAGAACAAAAAGTGCAGTTTCTAGGCCTTTTACAATCTATTTTCCAGCTACGAAGTCCTCCATCAAAATCATAAAATAAACCACAATTCAGCACCACAAATCAACCAATTAAACGTAATTAGTACTAAAATATTGACCAAACTAGCTACTCGTCAGGGTACAACCACATGCCTCGTTAAAAAACCTCCCTAAACCTAAGTGGAAGAAAAAGAGTACATATGGAAGTACGTACAAAGATGTTCATGACAAAACTAGCAAACAAATGCAAAACAAGCAGCGAAAACAAAAAACAAAACAACTTGACTTAAACGCATAATAACCTAAATCTCCATGGACACTTGACAGTAAGGAATTCGGCGGACTATCAAAAAACTTCACATCCAAATTCGATGGAGAAGCAAGTTTAGCAAGGCCATCCGCAACCCTATTCCATTATCGTGGAATATGATTCAAACGAACCATCCAACTACGCTTACACAACTCCAAAATATACCACATGATCGAACATCTCCCCACCGCTTTCTTATCATGGCGGAGAAACCTCATAGCATCCGAACTATCAACCTCAAGAATAACTTGTTGATAACCACGCTCTCATGTCGTTAAAAGACTCAAATATGCACCCCACAACTTCGCTTCAAGAATAGAACAAATCCTAATAAATTGTGAGACCGAAAATCCAATTACCGACATGGTCCCGTGCAACTCCTCCACGAGACGCGAAACCATCTGATGAACACCGCGCACCATCCGAATTTAATTTGAGCCAACCCTCCTCTGGTAATCTCCATCGCCCGGTCAACCCAATCCCCGTCTGACGCGGTTGTTTCCCTCTCATGCCACATCCAAACGCACGTTGCGAAAGCTCCACAAGGTGCTTACTTCGATCTAACACAAATCCCTCTCCTGCAATCGGCGAATCAAACACAATGGCATTGTGCGAAATCCAAATATTCCACACAATTGCTCCAAAGAGTAAATCCCAGTCTTGCGGCTGAAATGTGAAGTGTGCTGCATGTGTGAGGTTTCGCACAATCTACTCCTTCAAATTCAACGACAAAAACTCTTGAAACGCTGTCGGTTTTATCAAATGTTCCCATGTATGACCAGCCAGAGGGCACTGCCGAAGGACGTGGTCGACATCCTCAAACGCATGGCCACAAATCGACCAGCTACTATCCGAAGCATAATGTCGACGAACCCTTTCGACATTCGTCATTAATTTCTCGCAACAAATTAAATAAAGAAATATCTTAATTTTCTACACCCCTCTAAAACGATGAATAACCTTTCACGACTTGTCACCACTTTTCGAGCCCAATCCACAACGAATCTAATAAGCTGAATGCACCGTGAACCTCCCATCAGCCTCTCCCGACCAACCCAGAACATTGTTCGGAAACTAAAGTTGCGGCTCTTTGATCGCGGCGATAAGTAGCAGGATAGTATGCGGCAAAATCTGGTTCAGCAACTCCCATCTCCATTCACCATGTTCATTAACCATGTCGACCACGGTAGAGTCCCCCAAGTTGCCTAAAACACCAGCTGCTACATAATGACTCAAATGGCCTAAATGCCTAATCCACTCTTCATGCCAAAAGCTGATAGGGAAATGATTGCTTTAATTTTTATATTGTTTTTATAAATTTGTTATATTTTTCTTATATTGAATTAAACTGAAGATTATTTTAAAAAATTGTGAAAATATATTATAATTATTCGTTTAACATTCTTTTTATGGAAAAGTTATTGTAAGTGACAAAGTTTCAACCAGGGCGAATGGATATAGGAGCCAAGGGGAGCCCATATCCCCAAACTTGTGAAAATTTAAAGTTTAAAATTTTTAATTTCAAAATTTAAAAATTCTTATTTTATTTAAAATATTTTTAATTGAGTTCTCTTCTAAATTTTTTAAAATTTCTCTAAAAGTTTTAGTTAAACTCTATTTTTTGAAAATTTTAAATTAAACCCTTCAATTTTTATGAAATTTTTAATTTATTCCTTCAAAAATTTTAAGTAGGTTCTCTCAAACTCTATTGTCAAAATTCACCCATGATCTCAACATTTAAAATTTTAAATTCATATTACAATTTGCATCATTGAATACAAAATGCTATGTTATTATATTTGATATTTTTGTTTTCACTACCTTAATTATTTTAACCCTAAACTCTAAATTATAAACCTAAACTCAAAATTCTATCAACATATTTGTTTATAGATATTCTTAACCCTTCAACAAAGCACAAGCTCCTTGCAGACATTGCAAACGAACTTGTGTCTCTTAGGATGAACATCATCCGGTTTTTTCACTCAGACCACTTGTTAAGTTCACTTGACTTGTTATATTTAATATATATTTAATATCTAAATGTATTTTTAATATAATTAACCGGTTCAATTAAACTATCTAAACGTATTTTTAATATGGATAAATATTCTATGCACAGGCGGTGGAAACTGAAAGTTTCCACAAGCGCCTTAGTTTTAGGGTATAGAGAGTTAGTTTGGGGTATAAGGTTTAGGGGTTTAGGTGTAGGGGGTTAGAATTTAGGGATAGTTGTTTTAATTTAAGGTTTAGGGTTATAATTTAGGGTTTATAGGTTAAAACCTAAATCCTCACCATATTATCCTAAAAATTAAACCCTAACCTATAAACCCTAAATTATAACCCTAAACCTTAAATTGAAACAACTATCTCTAAATTCTAACCCCTACACCTAAACCCCTAAACCCTATACCCTAAACTAACTATTTATACCCTAAAATTAAGATGCTTGTGGAAACTTCCAGTTTCCACCGCCTGTGTATAGGATATTAATACTTTTAATATATGTATTTAATATCTACGTACAAAAAAGTTCTTTGTTTTCCTTTAGGATTTACGCCGCTTTGACGTTTTCTATAAATCGCTATAACTTTTTTTTTAATTTTATTTAATCGACGGCAATATTTATTTTAATGCTAGTCGTCAATAGTTTTTTTTTTAATTTTAATAAGAATAATTATGTTTTATAGTATATTTTTTTTGTTTTATGGCACGTTTATTTTTTCTTTTTGGTATGTTTTTCGTCTTTTTTATCAGTCGTTTGACATTTTTTATTTTATGTTTTTTTATGGTCGAATTTGACGCCACCGCGATTGATCAAGATGACGATTATTTGTAATTATGATGGTCTTTCATGCTTTGGGCCATCTGATTGATTTGGATATGCAGTTTGCATTCATAGATAATTTTTCGTGACGCTCGGCTCTGATTTACGGTTCTCTGTGGTCTTTTAATAGCTTAATCCTCTTTGTTGTTCATTTGCCGATGCAATCGGATTTGTTCATATTTATTTTTTGTTTGAGTCTTTTGATTGAGTTTTTAACCATTTTCATGTATGGTCATTGTATGATCTAAAGTGGCTAGTTTCTTGTGTCAATGTTGTAGGGAATATGTCAAAATTATGTATTTAGTTTACGATGATAGTTGTAAACTCTTATTGTAATTTTGAATATTTTCTCTTTTTAATAAGACTAACGGTTCCTATTAAAAAATTAATGAATCAAAAAAATCGAATAACAAAAATATATTACCATTGATAGTTTTTTTAATTAAATAAGTTCATTCTTTTTTAAATTTTTTTATAAGAAATAGGAACTACTACAGACCTCGTTAAAAATCTCTCTAAACCTGAATGAAGGAAAAGAATACATATAGTAGCACATTATAGAAATACCGAGATAACCTAGAACTAATCAAGTCCAATGTGTAATAATAACATAATTAAACCGTATTAGAAACTGAAAGGCGACAACCCTACTAGAAGGGACACGACCCATGCCAATGGCCACACTTTACCATACATCGACAGTGACTTCAAATATCGGCATTTGCCGTCATTACAGGACCAAAGATAGTCTTGTCCGGCCGCAACTCTGATTGCACGAACATGGATACATTCCCTGGAGCAACCTAAAATTGCACCACGTCTAAAGACCACATATCAAACACCTTGGCCATTGCATCCGCAACCATGTGGCCATCGCGGTGAACGTGCTGAAAATGTAGAGTCCACTCACATTTTTTTCATTCGACAATATGCATGAGAGTCGATGGGTACTCCTTATCACCCTCTCTGACCAACTGGATCACATCCAAACTATCAAATTCCATGATAACCTGCCTCAAGCCCGCCTCTCAATCACACTGAATACCAATCAATATGCCCCACAACTCCATCAATGGCACACCACCGAGCCAAACATCAGATCCCAATTTCGCTCAACTTTAGCAAAGTGCCTCAAATTCGATAGGTTAATCCAAATTTGTTCTAAGCACTAATTCAAATTTGTACGATTGATAGTATCGAAAGACAATAGACAAATAAGATGATAAGCACAATATAAGTAAAAGTGGTAATCAAAAATATTTATAGTTACATAAGATCAATGTCATAATCTAAAATATAAGCATAATGTAGAATATTCAAATAGATCCAAATCATTCAAAATGAAACTACAAAATTAAAAACATCAATGTAACAAAAAAATATACAAAGTGGCATCCATACATTCATAATGACAACCAAAGACATAGATGCAAATCATGAAAAACAAGAGAAACAAATCCATCAAACATCTGATGTCGGTGGTGGATCACAGTCGAAGAAAGAATCTTGAAAGTTAAAAGGTTCCAAGAGAGAGCGACAACCTCATCAAACAAAGGGTTGATGTTAGGCTCAATATCCTTCAACCAAATTGCTTGCCAAGTGGTAGAGAAGATTGATTTTTGGGGTGTTTGTGATGAAATTAAAAGATAGACAAAATTGACACACGATTTAAAGTGGTTCGGCTTTCTAACCAAAGCCTACATCTACTACCTTAGCTACCTACCAAGGATTTCACCAATTCACTAAGAATTTTTCCCCTTTTCTAGGCGAAGGAGGCAACCATTTACAACCTAGACTCACTCACCAAGTCTAGCAACCAAAGCTCACAACACGAGCTTTGGGCACACTCTTTAAACAAGAGAATTCAAAGAAAACGAAATCCCTCTGCAAGATTGATGTTTGCACACTTAAGCTCTCACCCAAATCCTAGAACACTTGAGCATACATTGACAATTTGAGCTCACAAGTGTTAGTCTATACAAGGAATGGAAATTAAGCTCTAAGATAAATTATCATTATAATGTTGTTGACAATTGAAGCATTAGTCTTCCATAAATGCTTGGAGGTCCCTTTTATACTCCCAATTGAGTTGTTAGCCATTGGAGACCGTTGGGATTGAATTGGAGCCGTTGGAGCCTCTATTTCCCGCAATAAATACAGTTTTGGAGCTGTCCATATCGATACACATGTAGTAGTATCGGTACGGCCTTCTTCAAGAACTAGTCGTTGAGTCTGTTTGTAAAACCAATGTTTGATTTTGATATAACAAATAATCTAAGGACCAAATTGCAAAGTAAATAAATTTTTAAGTACTCAAAAGACTCACATTTCACAAGTAATTTTAGACTTAAAATGTTTTAAAGTCAAAACTTAAACCCTATAATATTTTCTAAGTGTTTCAAAGCCAAATTACTCAAAATCGCTCAGGCGTTTAGAAACACCCCAAGGTGTTTCGATACGGATTGATTTTAGGAGCTTACTGGAAAGTGCCGTTTCGATACGAACTTCCATGTTTCTAGACTAGGGTTTCGAAACGGGAAAGCCTGTTTTGATACAACCTTATCTGGGCTTTAATTTTTTAATAGTGTTTCGAAACGTCTCATAACTGTTTTGATACAAGGGTTAAGTATTTTCAAAATTGAGCATTAAATGAACTAGCCGTTACTTGTCAGAATGGAATTTTTGAAAATTGGTTAACTGTTTCGATACACCCCTTTGGTGTTTAAAAACTGCGTTTTACAGTTTCAAATGTGTGCAAAATCATTTTCATACGGCCTATAGATGCTTCAATACGGCCCCTTAACGTTTCGAAACGCCTTCCCACGTTTCGATATGGTCCTCTTTTTACACATAACAACTCGTTCTTTTTTTAGGTTGTTTCAATACAGGGACACGTGTTCCGATACGAGTAGTTGCAGAACTGCATTTATAGAGGGAAGAGAGAGCCCCAACAGCTCTATTGATGATCTCAACCACCCAAACGGCTAGAAATCAATGAGAAGGTATAAAAGCAAGTCTCCAAAGCACAAGCAACAACCATTGAACCTAAAAGCAACATCCAAGCAATCAAATCCAAACCCTTGAGCATAAGAGTCAAATTCTTGTACCCAACTCATTTGGAGTTCTTTATTGTAAATCTTTTTAGAGTTTGAGGAGTGTTTATTTGTAATTGGGTAAACAATTAGCCTTTGAGAGGTAATTTTAATGTTTGTATATCTTTCTCTTGGAAAGAGTGTTCTTGGGTCAATCTTTGGGTAGAAAGATTAATCGGTTTGTAAGGTTTCCTCCTAAGCCTAGAAAAGGGGACGAATTCAAGCCCGTTTCGATACAACCTTCATTTGGGCTTTAATTTTTTTAATAGTGTTTCGAAACATCTCATAACTGTTTCGATACAAGGGTTAAGTATTTTCAAAATTGAGCATTAAATGAACTAGTCGTTACTTCTAAGAACAAAATTTTTGAAAATTAGTTAAATGTTTTGATACACCCCTTTGGTGTTCCAAAACGGCGTTTTACAGTTTCAAATGTGTGCAAAATTGTTTTCATACGGCCTATATATGTTTCGATACGGCCCCTTAACATTTCGAAATATCTTCTCACGTTTCGATACGGTCCCCTTTTTACACATAACGACCCGTTCTTTTTTTAGGCTGTTTCGATACAGGGACACGTGTTCTGATACGAGTAGTTGTAGAACTGCATTTATGGAGGAAAGAGAGAGCCCCAACAGCTCTATTGATGATCTCAACCACCCAAACGGCTAGAAATCAATGAGAAGGTATAAAAGCAAGTCTCCAAAGCACCAGCAACAACCATTGAACCTAAAAGCAACATCAAAGCAATCAATTCCAAACCCTTGAGCATAAGATTCAAATTCTTGTACCCAACTCATTTGGAGTTCTTCATTGTAAATCTTTTTAGAGTTTGGGGAGTGTTTATTTGTAATTGGGTAAACAATTAGCCTTTGAGAGGTACTTTTAAATTTTGCCTATCTTTCTCTTGTAAAGAGTGTTCTTGGGTCAATCTATGGGTAGAAAGATTGACCGGTTTGTAAGGTTTCCTCCTAAGCTGAGAAAAGAGGATGAATTCAAGCCCGTTTTGATACAACCTTCATCTGGCTTTAATTTTTTTAATAGTGTTTCGAAACATCTCATAACTGTTTCGATACAAGGGTTAAGTATTTTCAAAATTGAGCATTAAATGAACTAGTTGTTACTTGTCAGAACAGAATTTTTGAAAATTGGTTAATTGTTTCGATACACCCCTTTGGTGTTTCAAAATGGCGTTTTACAGTTGCAAATGTGTGCAAAATCGTTTTTATATGGCCTATAGATGTTTCGATATAGCCCCTTAATGTTTCAAAATGCCTTCCCGCGTTTCGATACGGTCCCTTTTTTACACATAACGGCTCGTTCTTTTTTGAGGTTGTTTCGGTACAGAGACACGTGTTCCAATACAAGTAGTTGCAGAACTACATTTATGGAGGAAAGAGAGAGCCCCAACAGCTCTATTGATGATCTCAACCACCCAAACGGCTAGAAATCAATGAAAAGGTATAAAAGCAAGTCTCCAAAGCACCAGCAACAACCATTGAACCTAAAAGCAACATCCAAGCAATCAAATCCAAACTCTTGAGCATAAGAGTCAAATTATTATACCCAACTCATTTGAAGTTCTTCATTGTAAATCTTTTTAGAGTTTGGGGAGTGTTTATTTTTAATTAGGTAAACAATTAGCCTTTGAGAGGTACTTTTAAAGTTTGCCTATCTTTCTCTTGTAAAGAGTGTTCTTGGGTCAATCTTTGGGTAGAAAGATTGACCGGTTTGTAAGGTTTCCTCCTAAGCCGAGAAAAGAGGATGAATTCAAGTTAGTGAATTGTTGAAATCCTTAGTAGGGTACTGAGGTAGTGGATGTAGAGCTTGTTCAAAGCTTGAACCACTCTAAATTGCGTTGTCTTCATCTTTTAAATTTCGTACTTGCACCCTTCAATTTTTATTCTACCAATTCACCCCCTCTTTGTGTTTAGCCATTGTTTGATCAACTCAACAATTGGTATCAGAGCTACACTCATTGGAAGGACTGACATCCTCTTGAGTAGATCTTGGAATAGTTTGATCAATCGCACTTCAATCAACATCGTGTTATGGCATCCACCTCCGACCAAAACCTCTATGAGTCTCTATCTATCACCAAACCATCATTCTTTAATGGGGATAACTATCCTTATTGAAAGAACCGGATGTAGCTCTTCATCAAATCAAACGACTACATAGTTTTGGAACTGGTAGAAGACGATCCTTATTTTCATATGAAGAGAGACGGTGAATGAAGGCTTGTTTCGAAGACCAAGGCCTAAATGACCGATGAAGATAGAAGATGTTTGCAAGTCAACGACAAAGCTTTGGACATGATATTTTGTGCTCTCGGTCCCGACATATACTAAAAGGTGTCTTCAATCGAAAATGCCAAAGAAGTATAGGACACCCTAGAGACTACATATGAAGGAACAAGTGATGTCAAAAAGATGAAGATCGGGTTGCTCGATTTGAGTTACGAAAACTTTAAAATGGAAGTCGAAGAAAGTGTCTTCAAGATGTTTGATCGGTTCTATGTCATTATCAACGGACTAAAGGGCTTCTGTGAAGTTATTCCCGAAGAAAAGCTAGTCTAGAAGTTACTCTATTCTCTTTCGGAGTCTTGGGATGTCAAGAGGACGACCATCATCGAAGCTTAAGATTTGAAGACTCTCAAGCTAGACGCCCTTGTTGGATCTCTACTCACCCATAAGATCATGAAGCAAGGTAGAGAAAAAGAGAAGAAGGTATAGAAGAAAGAGGTTGAAAAGAAGAAGCTAGGAATCACACTCAAAGCTTTATACAACGAAAGTGATTCTAGTGAGGAGGAGGACGAAGAGATGGCCATGTTGGCCAAACGATTCACTCGATTCATGAAGTCCAATCGAGGAAGAAAATTCAATAGAAGATGGGACTTCAAGAATAGAGGAATAAAAGGACTAACTCACTTGTTATGAGTGCAAGAAGCCCAGCCATATCTGAATCGATTGTCCTCAATTGAGGAAGAAGAGCTTTGGGAAGAAGAACAAGCTCAAATGGCAACTTGGAGTGACGAGGAGTCATCCGAGAAAGAGAAGGAAGTGGCCAATCTTTGCCTCATGGCCTTTGAGGAGGATCATATGGTAAACTCTAACTCATTTCTTACTTATGATGAATTATATGATGAATATGATGAGTTACAATATGTTTATGATGAATTGGTTGAAAAATACAAGGAGTCCATTTTGAAAAATAAGAAAATCATCTCCGATTTAAAACTTCAAAATGAATCTTTTTCCGAAACCAATTCCGAATTGGAAAAGAAGGTTTTATACTTGGTAAATCTTTCTAATAAACTTAAAAAGAAAAACATACACCAAGAAAAACTTCTTTCCAATTTCAAGATTATCACATAAAGGAAGCGGATAATCTTAAAAATTCTCTTACTATTGGGAAACATACTCTTGAAAATGAAAATTCTTCAAAAATCCAATATGTTAAGAGAAAACCATTTTACCCCAAACAAAGAGGTTTTCAAAAGAAATCTAAAGTTAAAAGAATTAGGAGTGTATGGGTTCCTAAGGAACTCATTGTTTCTAATAATGTAAATGCAATTGCTTCTTGGATTCCTAAGGGGACCAAGCTTTTGGGAGCTAACTCTCATGGACCCAAATCATTTTGGGTACCAAAAATCAAAGCTTCATCTCTTTGTTTGTAGGGGAGCAATGCTTAAAGGTGAAAGCTTCGAGTAAAAACATGTGGAACCTTGATAGTGGTTGTTCGAGGCACATGACCGGAGACAATAGTAGATTCTTGGAGCTTAAACAAAAAAATGGAGGAATTGTGACATTTGGTGACAACTCCAAAGGCCACATTGAATGCATGGACTCCATTGGTAATCTCTCATATACATTTATTGAAAAAAATTTATATGTCAATGGTCTAAAACATAATCTATTGAGCATTAGTCAACTTTGTGACAAAGGTTTTGATGTTCATTTTGATAAAAATGGGTGTAAAATTGTGAAAATTAAAACAAATAAAATAATGCTCATTGGTCATCGCATAGAAAACATTTATATTGTGCATTTAGATGACATACATTCATCCCATGCATGTTTAGTTGCACATGATGAGAATGATGCATGGTTGTGGCATAGGAAACTAGGGCATGCTAGCATAAGTGTTTTAGAAAAATTAGTTTCCCAAAATCTAGTTAGAGGTTTACCCAAACTAAATTTTTATTAGATAAAATATATGATGCTTGTGCTATGAGTAAACAAAAGAGAACCTCATTTAAATCCATTAATGATGTTTCGACTAGTAGGGTGTTACAATTAATTCACATGGATTTATTTGGGCCTATTAGAACTATGAGCTTGGGTGGTAAGTCATATGCATTTGTATTGGTAGATGACTTTTCTAGATACACATGGGTTCTATTCTTAAGTACTAAAGATAACGCTTTAGAAAATTTCATCACATTTACAAAAATTACCCAAAATGATCTTGATCTTAAAATCTCACATATTAGAAGTGATCATGGAACCGAGTTTCAAAATATGGGTTTTGAAGATTTTTGTAATGAAAATGGTATTAGCCTTAATTTTTTGGCTCCTCGCACTCCTCAACAAAATGGGGTAGTTGAGAGAAAAAATAGAACTTTAGAAGAGATGGTTGGGATCATGCTTTGCGAAAACAATTTACCTAAGTATTTTTGGGCGGAAGCCACTAATACGGCTTGTTATATTATTAATAGAGTAATGATTAGGCCTATTTTAAAGAAAACACCTTATGAGATTTTGAAATCCAAAAAGCCTAACATTGGCTATTTCCACCCTTTTGGTTGTAAATGTTTTGTTTTAAACAATAGAAAAGACAACTTAGGTAAATTTGATGCTAAAAGTGATGAAGCAATATTTTTGGGTTATTCCCTAAACTCTAAAGCCTATCGGGTATTTAATAAAAGAATTTTGGTTGTTGAAGAGTCTATACATGTTGTTTTCGATGATAACCTCCTTCCGAAGAAGGAATCTTGTGATGATGATAATGTATGGATCATTGAAGCCATTGATGGAGGACAAACATCAAAGGTGGATGAGATTCCAACTAAATAAGAGAAAGCACAAGATCCACCTCTTGAAGCCTTGAAGGACTTGGCTCTTGAGGAAAAGGAGATGACATACCCAAGGGAGTTCAACTATGTCAAAGGTGGTGAAATCTTGGGTGATCCATCCAAAGGGGTAACTACTAGATTCTCTCTCAAAATTATGAATCATGTTGCATTCATCTCATGCATAGAGCCTAAAAATATCAAAAAAGCATTAAAAGATGATTTTTGGATATTGACTATGCAAGAGGAACTTAATCAATTTGAGAGAAGTAGAGTATGAACATTAGTTGATATGCTTAGTAATCAATCTATTATAGGAACTAAGTGGGTATTTAGAAACAAAATAGATGAGAGTGGTAACATAGTGAGGAACAAGGCTAGGCTTGTTGCTCAAGATTACACTCAAGAAGAGGGAATTGATTTTGATGAAACATATGCACTCGTAGCTAGAATGGAAGCTATTAGGATGCTTCTTGCATTTGTATGCTATCATGATTTCAAGCTTTTTCAAATGGATGTGAAAAGTGATTTTTTAAATGGTTTTATAAATGAAGAAGTGTATGTTGAACAACCATTGGGTTTTGAAGATCCACAATTTCCAAATCATGTTTTCAAATTAACTAAAGTCCTTTATGGTTTAAAACAAGCTCCTAGAGCTTGGTATGAAAGACTTTCAAACTTTTTAATTCAAAAATGTTTTGAAAAAGGCAAGGTGGATACTACACTTTTCTTTAAATGATTTGGCAATGACATCTTGGTAGTTCAAATATAGGTTGATGATATTATTTTTGGTTCTACTAATGAATTTTATTGCCAAGAATTTTCTAAGCTAATGCAAGGTGAATTTGAGATGAGCATGATAGGAGAGCTCTCATTCTTTTTGGGGCTCCAAATCAAGCAAAATAAAGATGGCACCTTCATCAATCAAGCAAAATACATAAAGGACATGCTCAAGAAGTTTGGCTTGGAGAACGTAAAGCCTCAAGCCACTCCAATGAGCTCATCAATCAAGCTTGACAAAGATGAGAGAGATAAGTGTGTCGATTCTAAGCTTTATAGATCTACGATTGGCTCTTTGCTTTACCTTACCGCAAGTAGACTGGATATTATCTTTAGTGTTTGCTTGTGTGATAAGTTTCAAGCTAGACCTAGAGAATCACACCTAGTTTCCATTAAGAGAATTTTTATATACCTTAGAGATACACCTAATTTAGGTCTTTGGTATCCTAGGGATTCCTCCTTTGACCTTCATGCTTTCTCCGATGCGGATTATGGGGATATAAGATAGATAGGAAAAGTACCTCCAGAACATGTCAGTTCTTAGGTAGTATGCCCGTATCTTGGTTCTCTAAGAAACAAAATAGCGTAGCCTTATCTACCACTGAAGCGGAGTACATATCCTTAGAGAGTTGTTATGCTCAAGTTCTTTGGATGAAGCAACAACTCTTAGACTATGGTGTTCAAGTAGATACCATACCCCTTAAGTGTGACAACACTAGTGTCATTTGTCTCACTAAGAATCTCATCCAACACTCTATAACCAAACATATAGAAATTAGACATCATTTCATTAGAGATCATGTCTTGAAAAATGATGTAGTTCTAGAATATGTTGATACCTTAAACCAATTAGCAGACATATTTACCAAACCTTTAGATAAAGAACGTTTTTGGACCCTTATGAGAGAGTTAGGTTTAACCAGCCTTCCTTGACCCTTTTAGGTCCCAAATGACCAAAAATGTGCTTGAAATTATTTGATGATCATACTTTTGTTGATTTGCCTCCTTTTGCATCTATGCTTGTTGTTAGGGGATATGCAACAGTTTTAGTCCATATAACATGCTCATATATCATTTACATGCATTTAGGCTCGATCTAAGTTGGCTTTTTGGACTTAAAACTGCCAAAAATGCATTTTCTAGACTGTTTCAATAAGGTCTCACACTTTTGAAAATAAGTCGGTTACTATAAATTTGTGTATCGAAACAGTCTCTTTGCGTTTCGATACGGTTTCGCGGTGTTGTTCCGAAATGGCCTTTACCTGTATCGTAACAGGTCTTGTACCGAAACGGCTCGGAGGCGTTTTGATCCCCCCCCCCGTTTCGATACGCCAAGTGGCATATCGATACGTGTTTGCACAGATTGTTTAAATAAGCCTTGAATGAGTATCCAACTTTAATTAAAACTCAATCTCTCTTTTTCTTTCAAACCCTAACTGAAAACCCTTATATAAACTCCTCAAGTCTCTTGATTTTTTTAGACCAAAACCTAAAATCTTTTGAGAGTTTTCAATCTACACATCAAGGCTAAAGCTTTGCAAGCAATTTAGTGCATTAATCATCCTTCATTCATCCAATTTCCTATATCAAGGTATAAACCTTTTTTCTTTTCCTTTTAATTTTTGTTTAAATTTCTTCAATGTTTTTACTCAATTTTTGTATAGAATATATACTTATAGTATGGGTTTTGAAGTTTTTGCAAAAATTCTTTAAATTTTGAAAAAAAATTGTTCAAATATAAAATTTATATAGTATATTTTTCTTCATTGTTTTTCGAAATTCTTTTTACCAAAAAAATTGTTTTATATTTATATATGTTTTTAAACTATATTGTATAGATTTTTATCAACACCTTGACTATTGGATTGAATTTGGTTGATTTACGCATACATGTGTTTTGTATCTTGATTTGTTTTCAGATTTCGAATATGGGTTCTAGGAAGAGAGTACGAACTGGTGAGGTTGGGGGAAGTACAAACAATGATGACGAATCCCCTCATCCCAACCTCACTTTACTCTACCAAAATAGTCCTCAAAACAATGACGCCAATAACAACTTCAAACTCTTTCAAGATCATTCAATTCGACGTGAGCGTGTTACTTCTATACCCTTTTTGGATTCCGAACGATTTAAATTTTGTTATCTTCCTTTATTGAGGCGTTAGTGTTTCTTACCCTTTTTGAGCTTACCAATTACTTTGTACCGTAATATGGTTCTTCTTTTTTATGCCAATGCCCGACATATTTCCAATGTCGATCGTTCTCAAGTGATTGCCATTGAATCCTACATTATGGGGAAGAAGTTTCGGGTTGAGCCTCAAACTTTGGTCAATGTTTTTGGGTTTGAAAATGAGGGTATTTTGGATGAAAACTCTTTGGGACACACTCTTGGTGGCTCCTTTACGGTCCTTGATGCTCATGATCGCGTCCTTCATCTTATGGTCTCTTGGTGGTTTCTTCCATCAGGAGGAAAGTTCTCCCACATTCGCCAAGTCGACGATTTTTGGCTTCGTTGCTTTCGTGAGGAACGTCGACCAAATCTTTTTCGAATCAAGTTTGCAGAGATGGTGCATCTTGTCCAAAATCGTAACTCGGATCTTGTCACTTCCTTCACCTATGGAACCGCTTTGAGTTATTTGTTCTCGAAATTGGAGATTGATTGCTCTCTTGATTTTTCAGAATCTCTCAAGGATCCCATCGATGAGCGCACTCTTCTCTGTTGCAAGTTTCACTACATTGATGGAGATTGGATTCGTGTTGAGAATCCTCCTCAAGTTGTGGCCCTCGAACCTCAACCTCAAGTTGCTCCACCTAACAATGAAGCTCTCATGACCTTTCTCACCGAGCAATTCAATGGCTTGCAAATCAACATGAACTCTGGATTTTCCGCTGTTGACACTCGTTTCACATCCTTGGAGGAACGTGTTCAAAATATTGAAAATCGACTTACTTCGGTTGAAACTCAACAAGCATCGATGGACATGTCTTTTACCGGCTTTTATGGTGAGTGGAGGCAATTTAGAAGGAGCGCCGCTAATGATGAAGATGAAGATGACGATGAGCCTTAGTTCTTTGCATCTCATTGCATGTCATCTAGTTTAGGATTTCTCTTTTTATGCACCTATATATGTTTTGTTTTAGGACCTATGCTTTAATTTCTTGTTTTTTTAGGTATTAAGTTTGGATATTTTGGAACTTTTGCTTTGGTTTATTATGCCTAATGATATTATGTTGCTTTAATTATGTTTTGTCTTGTGTTATACTCTTTATATCTTGATTATATTCTTTATTTCTTCATTGATTTTGATCTAACAAAAAGGGGAGAATAGTTAAACTAAAATTTTTTAAAAATCTTAAATTTAGGGGGAGCTTACTTAAAAATTTACTTTGGTTTTGTTATATCAAAAATGGGGAGATTGTAAAACCAATGTTTGATTTTGATATAACAAATAATCTAAGGACCAAATTGCAAAGTAAATAAATTTTTAAGTACTCAAAAGACTCACATTTGACAAGTAAATTTTAGACATAAAATGTTTTAAAGTTAAAACTTAAACCCCATAAAATTTTATAAGTGTTTCAAAGCTAAATTACTCAAAATTTCCTAGGCGTTTCGAAACACCCCCAAGGTGTTTCGATACGGATTGATTTTAGGAGCTTAATGGAAAGTGTCGTTTCGATATGAACTTCCCTGTTTCGAGACTAGGGTTTCGAAACAGGCTTGCCCGTTTCGATACAGCCTTCATCTGGGCTTTAATTTTTTAATAGTGTTTCAAAACGTCTCATAATCGTTTCGATACAAGGGTTAAGTATTTTCAAAATTGAGCATTAAATGAACGAGTCGTTACTTATTAGAACGGAATTTTTGAAAATTGGTTAATTGTTTCGATACACCCCTTTGGTGTTTCGAAACGGCGTTTTATAGTTTCAAATGTGTGCAAAACCGTTTCGATACGGCCTATAGTCGTTCCGATACGGCCCCTTAACATTTTGAGACGCCTTCCCGTGTTTTGGTATGGTCCCCTTTTTACACATAACGACTCTTTCTTTTTTGAGGCTGTTTTGATATAGGGACACGTGTTCCAATACGGGTAGTTGCAGAACTGCATTTATGGAGGGAAGAGAGAGCCCCAATGGCTCTATTGATGATCTCAGCCACTCAAACGACTAGAAATCAATGAGAAGGTATAAAAGCAAGTCTCCAAAGCACCAGCAACAATCATTGAACCTAAAAGCAACATCTAAGCAATCAAATCTAAACCATTGAGCATAAGAGTCAAATTTTTGTACCCAACTCATTTGGAGTTCTTCATTGTAAATCTTTTTAGAGTTCAGGGAGTGTTTATTTGTAATTGGGTAAACAATTAGCCTTTGAGAGGTACTTTTAAAGTTTGCCTATTTTTCTCTTGTAAAGAGTGTTCTTGGGTCAATCTTTGGGTAGAAAGATTGACCGGTTTGTAAGGTTTCCTCATAAGCCAAGAAAAGGGGACGAATTCAAATTAGTGAATTGTTGAAATCCTCAGTAGAGTGCTAAGGTAGTGGATGTAGAGCTTGTTCGAAGCTTGAACCACTCTAAATCGTGTTGTCTTTATCTTTTAAACTTCCTACTTGCACCCTTCAATTTTTATTCTACCAATTCACCCCCTCTTGGTGTTTAGCTATTGTTTGATCAACTCAACACTGTTGCAGCAATGCTGTATCGAAATGCCTCTGCTTGTTTCGGTATGCCCGTATTGGTACACCTTGTATCATATCGGTACGGATGTCTGTTAAGTTGTAGGGAACTAGCTGTTAGGGGTTTTTCAAATGGTCGTTAGGCTTGACACGTAGGCATATCGAAACGTTATAGGGCGTATCGAAATGCTTGACCTCCGTATCGATACGGCCTATGCCTGTATCGATACAAGTTTTGGCAGAATCAAAATATGTAGCTTAAACCCTTAAGGTTTATCGAAACGGGTATGCTCGTATCGGTACGGTCGAGCTGAAACCTTTGGTTAGGCTACTTTAAAACATTTCAAACACTACCAAAACCTTTTAAAAACTCCTCAAACATAACTTTAAGTTGTTGGGACTTAAAAACATTTGAAATCTTTTCAATTTAGTCCAAAACTATTTTTCAATTATTATATCAAAACAAACATCTCAACAATCTCCCACTTTTTGATATAATAAAACCAACTTGAAAATTTGTGTTTGGAATTCTCCCCCTTAATAAAAGAATTTTTGAATAAGAGAATAAAGATTCGAAAGTAATTAAAGCTCCCCCTTATTCACTTGAAAATTCAATTTTTTCAAAACATTCTCCCCATTTTTGTTATATCAAAAATGGTTCAAACAAAGTTTGAAAAACTTTTAAGTCCATAACAATGGAGAGTGAAAAGAATTTGACAAAAATAAGAATTTTGTTTAAAAATGGCTCCCCCTTACTCAAAGCATCATCAAATGGTTAGTCCAACAAATATGATTATCTAGTTGAATTAAAGTAAATAAATCAAATAAAAAGCAAATAAATTCAACTAAAATAATTTTACCACTTGAACCAAATGGGGGGACGTGAAACCTCCCTTCTTCAAGTGATCTTCCTTTTGTGTATGGAGCTCCCCCTTAATATTGTACTTTATTGATTATTCTCCATCACACCTATAAACAAGACAATCAAGTAATTTTTGGTATCCATATTGCTTTGGATCCATAAACGTTAGTAGCACAAAATTTAGTCCCCTTAGGAATCCATTTTGCAATTTCATCCTTTTTAGTTGAAGTAATTAGTCCTTTTGGGACCCCAAACACTTCTAAAATATTTTCCATTTACAAATCTAGGGGCACTAGATTATCTTTGATAAAAAAATTATTTTTCCAAATTTTGTTTTCTTTTCAAGTTCTTTGGAAATCAAATCTTTTTCTTCTTGAACTTTATGAAGCAATTTTTTTAAATCAACATATTTTTGCTCAAACTCATTGAGTTTTGCTTCAAGTTCAATTTTGGTTTTAGAAATCAAATCATTTTGAAATTTTCAAATTTGAAACCATTTTCTTGTTTTTCAAAATGTGATTTTTAAACTCTTAAACCAAATCATCATAGGCATCTTGTAATTCATCAAAAGAATAAGAAGTTGAAGTAGATGAATTAGAAGTTACCCTTGAATCTTCTTGGATGGCCATGAGACAAAGGTTGGCTTGTTCATTGTCGGTGGAGTCAGAATCACTCCAAGTAGCCACATATGTCTTCTTCTTATGGCTTGAAGAGATTGCCCTCTTCTTCTTCCTCGATTCATTCTTGGATTCTTTCATTTTTGCTCTTTATGAATCGGGCAAACTTCTCGATGAGATATGACATCTCTTCTTCTTCACTTTCCTTCTCACTTGAATCTACATGTAGGCATGTGGAGGAATTGAGAGCAACGACATTTGTGTTAATGTCTAGCTCCATGATTTTCTTCTTCACCATCTTCTTTATCTCTTCCTTCTTCTTCTCCTCTTCTTTTTCTTTTTTCATGATTTTATGAGTGAGAAGAGACCCTAATAGTTCATCTAGCTTCAAAGTCATGAGATTCTTGGCTTCGATGATGGCGGTCTTCTTTGAGTCTCATGACTCGGGAAGAGAATAGAAAAGCTTTTGGACAAGCTTGTCTTCTGGAGTGATTTCTCCATAGCCTTTGAGTTCATTTGTGATGATGGAGAATCTATCGAATATCTTCGTGATGTCTTCATCTGGTTCCATCTTAAAGTTCTCATACTTGAGGTTGAGAAGACCGATCTTGGTCTCCTTTACTTTGTTGGTTCCTTTGTATGTGACTTCAAGCTTGTCTCATACCTCCTTGGCATCTTCACAAGAAGGCATATTCTCATAGATGTTGGGGCTAAATGCACAAAAGAGAATGTGCAAAGCCTTGCAATTTAGCTCCATCTTCTTGCGATCATCCGCATTCCATTCCATCTTGCTTCGTTGTGGCACGAACGGACCATCCTCAATTATGTCCCAAAGCTTGTAATATTTGGCCTTGATAAAGAACATAATTCTTGTCTTCCAATAGGCATAGTTGATCCCGTCAAAGAAAGGTGATTTGTCAATGGATTGTGTTATTTTGCCAGTTGATTGTATTGTTGGTCAAGCTAGCCGGATCGCCTCAATAAGATGTTAATCCCCTTCAATTGAGCCTCACTCTGATACCAATTGTTAGGCTCGATATCCTTCAACCGAATTTCTTGCCAAGTGGTGGAGAAGATTGATTTTTGGGTGTTTGTGGTGGAAGAAAAAGATAGACAAAATTGACACACGATTTAGAGTGGTTCGGCTTTCTAACCAAAGCCTACATCCACTACCTTAGCTACCCACCAAGGATTTCACCAATTCACTAAGAATTCTTCATCTTTTCTAGGCTAAGGAGGCAACCATTTACAACCTAGACTCACTCGCCAAGTCTAGCACCCAAAGCTCATAACCCGAGCTTTGGGCACACTCTTTAAACAAGAGAATTCAAAGCAAACAAAATCCATCTACAAGGTTGATGTTTGCACACTTAAGCTCTTACCCAAATCCTAGAACACTTGAGCATACATTGACAATTTGAGCTCACAAGTGTTTATCTATACAAGGAATGGAAATTAAGCTCTAAGACAAATTATCATCATAATGTTGTTGACAATTGAAGCATTAGTCTTCCATAGATGCTTGGAGGTCATTTTTATACTCTCAATTGAGTTGCTAGCCGTTGGAGACCATTGGGATTGAATTGGAGCCGTTGGAGCTTTTATTTCCCGCAATAAATGCAGTTCTTGAGCTGTCCATATCGATACACGGGTAGCCATATCGGTACGGCCTTCTTCAAGAACTAGTCGTTGAGTCTGTTGCAGCAATGTCGTATCGAAATGCCTCTACTTGTTTCGGTACGCCTGTATCGGTACGCCTTGTACCGTATCAGTACGGATGTTTGTTAAGATGTAGGGAACTAGTCGTTGGGGAGTTTTTCAAATAGTTGTTAGGCTTAACACGTAGGCATATCGAATCGCTGAAGGGCATATCGAAACGCTTGACCTCCGTATCGATACGGCCTATGCATGTATCGTACGGGTTTTGGCAGAACCAAAATATGTAGCTTAAACCCTTAAGGTGTATCGAAACGGGTATGCTCGTATTGGTACGGTCGAGCTGAAATCTTTGGTTATGCTACTTTAAAACATTTCAAACATTACCAAAACCTTTTGAAAACTCCTCAAACATAATTTCAAGATTTTTGAACTTAAAAACATTTGAAATCTTTTTAATTTAGTCCAAAACTATTTTTCAATTATTCTATCAAAACAAACATCTCAACAATTGAACCGAGAAATAAATTAACCATGAAACTCCTCAAGTCTAACAAAGAGACATTGTTAAAGAAATCAGATAAGTCAACTGGCAAAAATACAAATAAAAATGTTTGCAACAATTTAATCTCAATTCTCAATAAATTTTATTAACCAAAAACAATAAGTTTAAAGATTATACATACATACATACATACATACATATATATATATATATATATATATATATATATATATATTTAAAAAGGAAAAGAACTTGAAAAATAAAATGTGTGTAAGTATAGTGTCAATCTCAATTTCATATGTAATATGTAAGAGCAGTATAGATACCTTCAAGAACAAAACAGGACAATACAGATACTACATGATACTTTTACCCAAATTTTTACATTCGTTCAAATGGTATTGATATTGCAACAATAATATCGATATCAAAACGCAGAAAATGTCATTTTAAGCTCGAAAAAACTCCTCAATCTAACTCTAACCTTCTCATAGTGTCCCTAAGACTACCTAAAGCCACCAACGTTATTGTAGTATCAATACCATTTCTCAATTTCCTTCAAAAACCTCTCTTAAAACATAACTCCAACGAAACCCTAGCCACTCCATAACAGTCATATATAAAGACATAAATCTTATTTTGAAGCTTGGTATGTGAACAGGAAGAATCTTACCTCATATATTACTCTACTCCAACTCAAACTCAAAGAAATCGAGGTTGAAGAAGATGGATGAAAGAAAAATGTGGGTTTGTAAAAAAATCACGTTTGATTTTCCCACTGTTCTTCTCATTTTCTTTCTATAAGGTTAATCGGTTAACCTTCCATCCCCTTTACCTCTTTTTTATAATTTTTTTTTATTTTTTAATTCAACGGCTCATATTCATTTTACTTACATCTAACGATGGTACCAATGCTACCTAATATTAACCTAATTTTAAGGCGCCTAATTATAGAATTTCCACATTTTCCCAAATAATCCCCAAACCTTTCCAAAAACCACGAGCAACTCGTAGCACGCAACGTGGATGGTATGAAATCATTGCATTTATTTGGCACGTAAAAATTTAACCCACAAAGCATTCTTTCGGGCAATAAGATTGAACATAAATATTATAAGTTAATATTTGTTCATATTTTTTTCTTAACTATTTGAATTGTTACACATATTTTACTGATAAAGTTATTCAAATCTTTAATATTCTAATTTTTTTGGACCGAAACCATTGTTAGATTTTTTTTTTTATCAAAACCTTTGTTAGATTTTAAAGTACTCAATTTATAATTACATTGTAATTAACATTTAAGTAATTAAAAAAAACACATTTGAAGAAAGATTAAAGGCTAAAGCGACCTGGTAAGAAAACGTTACACCATCAAATAATTATCCATTTATATATGTACGAAAAAGCAGAGTGTACAGATAGATAGGGAAAGGAATGGAGCTGGGGAGAAGTAAGAAAGGGAAACACATAAAAAAACAAAGTTTTAGGATTGGAAATGTCTGGGTTTCTTAATTCCATGTTTTGTAGGAAAAATTTGCAGCATTCCTTCTTTCACAAACTTCCATACTTCAAAACCCTTTTTTAACATTTTAGATTACTCTTTGCTGCATCCGTTTCCTCCTCCTCTGTTTTTCCGGTGCCGGACACTTTCTCTCCCTTCTTTCCCGGCCCTCTCGCCGGAATCCGTTCCCTGGAAACTTATTTCCTTTCCCCGGGAAATTGGGATTTTACCTTTACTTTGACTACTGTTTGAGTTTGCTAATTGAGCTGATCTGAGCTTTAGCAGCAAAGCTTTCTATTAGTGCCTTTGATTTGTTTGTTTTTTCAAGCTAATCAGAGATGAACAGCTTAAAAGTTTAGATTTTATTTTATTTTTGTCTGAGAGTTCAAGGGGAAATTTAAAAAAAAAAAGCAATGAAAGTGCCGGCCGCCGGAGCCGGATCTACATCCAACGCGGCAGCTCCGAATTCGGCTGAAGGTATGCTCTTTCACTTTTGATTTACTTTTTTTTTGGATTTTTCACTTAGATTACTCTAAAAAGGTCTGAGCTTTGCTTTGTTTCTGTCTTTTCTTTTCCGTTGTACTAGAATCTCTCGCTAGATTCATAAAGTTTATTCTTTTTTGTTGCTGTTAGATTTTCCTCTTTCCTTTTCCTGGAAAAACAATCAGCAAAAGAGTGAATTGACTTGATTGTTGCTTGACTGGTGATGCAGGTGTTGCGCCGGAGAAGAAGAGCGTCAACCCGGAGCTATGGCAGGCATGCGCCGGACCGCTGGTTAACCTGCCGGCTGCTGGGACCCACGTTGTTTACTTCCCTCAAGGACATAGCGAACAGGTAAACTAAATTACCAACTATTGTCGGCATTTACTATAGATTTCTTTGGTTTCTGCTGAGAATGAATTTTTATAATAAAATGGTTTAATCTAGGTGCTTTTGGGTTTTATTGATTGTTTCTATTTGATGCAGTACGAGTGCACAATTTATGACTTTCAATGAATTAAATGATGTTACCTCTTTATTAATTAAATGTGAAATTTTTAGTTTTTAACAATTAATATGGATAATTTTGTTTTCTTATGAATAATATGTGGTATTATATGATTTCCCATGAAAACTAAGGTAGTTGAACTTTGTTCAACTCGGAGATTCCGTCATGGTAAAGAGCCGCTTTATTCAGATGTATTTACACGGTGATAGATTACATGAATGGTGTTGTTTGTTTTAATTTTTCATGTTCTATCTTGGTTCAATATGTGTTCTGACTTAAAATAAAATTTCTGATCTCATTTATCCAAAAAAAAAAAAAATCTGATCTCAGGTTGCTGCTTCGATGAAGAAAGATGTGGATGCTCAAGTTCCGAACTACCCGAATCTTCCTTCTAAGCTATTATGTCTCCTTCACGATGTCAAATTGCATGTACTGCTTCCTCTTGTTCCTTGCCTGCTGGAAAATATTGATTATCTTTCATTTATTTGTGCTTTCCAGTCCATTTTTCTCAACTTCCTCTTGTTTGATTTTGCAGGCTGACCCAGAGACGGATGAAGTCTATGCTCAGATGACCCTCCAACCTGTTTCTTCTGTAAAGTGCTTGTCCCAAATTTCTAGAAGAATCTTATATCATGTTATAGAGTTTTGAATATGTAAGCTGATATAAGAACTGAACCTATTGACATTTTCTGCAGTTTGATAAGGAGGCATTACTGAGATCAGATCTTTCTCTTAAGTCGAATAAGCTGCAACCAGAATTCTTCTGCAAGACGTTGACAGCAAGTGATACAAGCACTCATGGAGGTTTTTCTGTTCCACGTCGCGCTGCCGAAAAAATCTTCCCTCCTCTTGTAAGCAGTTTTGTTTAAGCTAGAAGGTTGGTTGTTTTAACTTCAGAATTCAGATGGTAATCTCTTTCCTGATTCTTTTGACAGGATTTCTCAATGCAACCACCTGCTCAAGAACTTGTAGCCAGGGATCTGCATGAAAATGTCTGGAACTTCCGCCATATCTATCGTGGTATGGTCATTTTGTGGCCTTAAACTTTCACTTGTTGGATTTATGAATTGCCATTACAGTATTTGTAGTAATTGTTTTGCTTGCGCTTTATGCACTTGATGTATTTAATTTTAGGACAACCAAAGCGCCACTTGCTTACCACAGGTTGGAGCCTATTTGTTAGTGGAAAGAGACTCTTTGCTGGTGATTCAGTTTTATTCATTAGGTAATGGTAATGATTCCGCTTGGAATACGTATTTTTAGTTACTGATTTCACAATGTTTTATGTCTATTTACAGAAGCATTGTCACGTCACGTAACTTTTTATTGTTTTACTGCTCTCTTCCGTAGAGAAAAACAAAGGTAACTTATCACCCTTGTGTTCAAAATTTGTGAGCAGAGATGAAAGGCAACAGCTTCTCTTGGGCATAAGGCGTGCTAACAGGCAACCCGCCAATTTATCATCGTCAGTATTGTCGAGTGATAGCATGCATATTGGAATCCTCGCTGCAGCTGCTCATGCAGCAGCAAACAATAGCCCCTTTACCGTGTTCTATAATCCAAGGTCCAAATGATAACTTTCTGGCTTTTAATTAAGTTCAGCCGCGTTAAAACAGTTGATTAGTATATCCTTCTAGTAGACTTTCTTTTCCTGCAAGTATTCATTCCAAAGTATTCTTGGTCTTTCAGGGCTAGCCCTTCTGAATTTGTTATTCCTTTAGCCAAGTATTACAAAGCTGTGTCCAATAATCAAATATCACCTGGCATGCGCTTTCGAATGATGTTTGAAACTGAAGACTCGGGAACAAGAAGGTAGCTTTACGTCAAGTTTTTGTCTGTTTTTGATAATTCATTAACATCTCCAAGTTAGCCATGTATTGATGATTGCTTTCTTGGATCAGAAATTTTTGATTTGGCTATTTTTCAAAAAAAAATGGTGGAAATAAATACTTTTTCCCCCTTCAGGTATATGGGCACAGTTACAGGAATCAGTGATATTGATCCTGTAAGATGGAAAAACTCACAATGGCGTAATTTGCAGGTAACTCCTACTATTTTTAGTTTATTTTTTTTCATTATATTTATTATAGTAAGATGAGGCTTTTTTTGTCAGCAACATTTTTAACTAGCTCTTTTCTTCAATAGGTTGGTTGGGATGAGTCAACTGCCGGGGAAAGACGTAGTCGAGTCTCCATTTGGGAAATTGAACCAATTACAGCCCCATTTTTCATCTGCCCACCTCCATTCTTCAGATCAAAGCGTCCTAGACAACCCGGAATGCCAGGTAGCATATCCTCTAGCCTCTAGTTATTGCATAACCAGTTTCTATTTGGCGCAAGAACAGTTTATTATGTCACTTGGGATTTTGTTCCTCGGGGCAGTACCGTGGGTGGCTTCTATTGATTGTTTGTAGGACACATTTTTAGAGTAGCAATGATTAGGAGTAAATGGCATCAGCTGATTCTGCTATGAGTACTGCAAATTGATCTTTTTGCTTTTAATCTATTTGGTCTATCCAATATCAAACTCTCTCTATGTGCTATGCTGATGCTTGAATTCCTCAACATTTTTTATCCTTCATGTATTGACATGGTTTATCTGCATACCTTGGCTGAGAAATTTGCAGATGATGAATACTCTGACTTAGATAATATATTCAAGAGGCCAATGCCTTGGCTTGGCGAAGATCTATGCATGAAGGATTCACATTCGGTTCCAGGGTTTAGCTTGGTCCAATGGATGAATATGCAGCAAAATCCCGCACTGGCAAACTCATTGCAGTCTCTGGCTGGGTCCAGTATGCAAAACTTCAATGGAGCTGATCTGTCCCACCAGATGGGTCTGTCAACACCCCAAATGCCTCAGCCCAACTTGCAGTTCAATGCTCATATGCTACCTCAGCAAGTGCAGCAGCTCGATCAGCTTCCGAAGCTACCATCTATGATGAACTCATTGGGAGCCATTATGCAGCCACAACAGCTGAATGACATGACTCAGCAGTTGAGGCAAAATTTGATTGCTCAGACTCTACCCTCTAGTCAAGTTCAGGCTCAAATTCTGCAGCCTCAAGCCCTTGTCCAAAGTAACAATGTCCTTCAGCAGCAAACATCTAATCAAACTCCTCAAGTCCCTCGAAACCTGCAACAGCAGCAGCATATGGGTCCAAATCTACCACAAAACCTAACACATTCTCAGCTGCCTGATCCACTTAATCAACATTTACAAGTGCCTGACAACCAGGTCCAGTTTCAACTGTTGCAGAAGCTTCAGCAGCAACAACAGTTGCTTTTGGCTCAGCAATCCACACTTCAGCAGCCTGGTCAACTTGCCCAACCCCAAGATCAACAAAGGTCGCTCTTAGATGCGTCTCAGACCTTCTCTAGGTCAGTGGCACCTAGTCAAGTGTTGGATATGCCTCAAAACTCCCCCACCTTGCTACCTCAATCGAATGTTGCCCCACAACAGATACCTAAAAGTAACAGCCAGGCAAATGTTCGGTTCTCTCAGCCACCTCTGCAGTCAAAACTTCAGCAACAACAACCTGGAATTCTGCCTGAAGTTCCTGGTCATGTGTATCCCTTCAGAACCACTGCAACAAATCAGCTGTCCAATGCTGTTAGCAGTGCAATGACATGTGCTGCTGTAGCTGCACATTCTGTGATTACTGATGATAATCCATCGTGTTCCACTTCACCATCTACAAACTGTCCAAGTGTTCTTCAACCAACGATAAACAGCAGAGTCCACAAGAGTACTGGATTAGGGGATGTCATCACTCAGTCTGCTGCCACAATCTTGAATCCTAATCCCTTGGAGACCATGTCACCCAATGCTAATATAGTTAAAGAACTTCAGCAAAAGTCTGATTTTAAACTTTATCGAATATCTCCAAGAGTCAAAACCAAGGCCTTTATACCTCACAAAACTATATCAATGGTTCTACTGCGCATGCAGATTACCTGGACACATCATCTTCTACAACTTCAGTTTGCCTCTCTCAGAATGATGTTCATTTGCAGCAAAACTCATTGACTTACAACCCACAAACAATGTTGTTGAGAGACACAAGTCAAGACGGCGAAGTTCAGGTAGATCCAAGGAAAAATGTTTCATATGGAAATAATATGGATAGCCAAATTGGGATACCCATGAATTCTGACACTTTGTTGACGAAAGGCGTGATGGGATTGGGGAAGGATTTTTCAAATAACCTCTCTTCAGGAGGAATGCTCGCCAGCTATGAAAACCCGAAAGATACTCAGCAAGAACTTTCATCTTCAATGGTTTCCCAGTCATTTGGAGTTCCGGATATGGCGTTTAACTCCATTGATTCCACTATAAACCATAACAGCTTCACAAGCCGCGGTGCATGGACTCCACCACCACAATTTCAGAGAATGCGAACATATACCAAGGTTTGTTGTTCTAAACTTCAGTCACATCAAGTCAATCTCTCTACTTGTTGCACACATCCTTGACCACTTGCACACATCACAAACACTTGTCATCTCATCGGTCAAGGGCTCTAATTCACTTATTTACCTTTTCTAGGTTTACAAACGCGGGGCTGTTGGAAGATCGATAGATATAACTCGTTATTCAGGTTATGATGAGCTCAAACAAGATTTGGCTCGTAGGTTTGGCATTGAGGGGCAGCTGGAAGACCGAGGGAGAATAGGCTGGAAACTAGTCTACGTGGATCACGAGAATGATGTTCTGCTAGTAGGAGATGACCCCTGGGAGTAAGTCCCTTTGCTCCTTTTCTCATAAACACAGCTCTTCCCAAATATTCTTTACATTGTTTGCCCCAATGAAAATGATTTGAGACGTTAGACTCAATCGCTGAAAGTGAAACTAAATACTGTTACATTTAATGTCCATTTCCTGAGATTTTCTTTTACATCTGTTTCATTTCAGGGAGTTTGTCAACTGTGTCCGAAGCATCAAAATCCTCTCCCCTCAGGAAGTCCAGCAGATGAGCGTGGAGGGAGATTTCGGGAACTCTGTCCTGCCTAATCAAGCCTGTAGCAGCTCTGACAATGGAAATGCATAAACTAGTATAGCAACAGGCTAATGACCATTACTAGTTTGGAGCTTATACAGTTTCTACGATAGGATTCGGTTGATTGTTTCCCATACTGTATATATTTTCCGCATGTCCTTCTGCAGCAAATGGCGTTCGCTTTCAAATTTTGGCTGAAATTAAGGCCAGAAAAGGAGAGATGATTGGTCATGGAAGCAGAAAAGGAGGAAAAGTTTGGCCTCAGAATCAAGCCTTGAAGGGGCAGTTGAGGTGCTTGAGTTTGATTATGTAAGAAATTGATATTCCAATTTTCTTTTTATAAACTTTGAATTGACATTAACCAACAAAGGCTGATTCAGTTGGTTCAATATTCATTACTATCTTGGTAAGAATTAAGGCTCGAGTCTTACCAGCGATCGCATTTCGCCTATCAGAAACTTCGAATCGACATTTGATAGTTTCCTCAGGTGCACTTTACCATCTGTACAAACGAGAAATTGTGAATTTTATGGCTTAGTTCCTTTTGTATAATAAATCTGTTGATTTGTTTTCCCTATGTTTAAAAGAAAACTGGATTTCATTGTTGTGAACTGCTATTGCCTGGCTTTTGAGGTTGGACTCATCATTTCCAAAATTCTAAGTTTATCACAACTATTTATATAGAGAGATGCATCAAAATTATGGATGGTCCTGTTAACACTGGGAATAAGGCTGCGTTCAGCACGGTTTCTCCAACGGGCGGAGAAGCAGTACTGAACATGATATTAATGTGCGTCGATTCCACTGATTTTGCGCCCCAAACAGGCGTTCCTCTACGGCTGGTTTTCCCGGCTTATATGAAAACGTCCGATTGGCAGGGATTTTACTTTCAAAAATCCCTGTTGAACAAGCCCTAACAAGATCCTCAAACTATTTTTTTAGGAGATAACATTGAAATAATATTGGGGTTAATATTAAAGTGTATTAATATGGTATCAATTATATTCTTTTGTCAGATTAGAGGGGAGGTTTTGAATTTTTGAGCCCATGATTATCCTAGATTAATGTTAAAACTGTTTCAACCGAAAAGAACAATCAAACAGCACAAACATTACGGGCATGTAATTAGTTTTGTAAGAAAAAATCACTAGACTCTTCCCATTCCTACTTTATTGGGGAATTAGTTCTGATTGTTTCCAGCAAGAAGAAACAAATAAACCTACCAAACATCCCCTCTTAATTAGCCAACATCTTCAATATAAAAATACACGACAAAATGCAGCCACAAATCGGCGCGAATCAAAAGCACAGCGAGATCCAGGCAAGGGTTAATCAAACATGTCGAGAAGAAATGGAGACAGGAAAGATCAAAGTGTGGCAGTGGCAATAGACAAGGACAAGGGCAGCCACTACGCATTGAAATGGGCCGTCGATCATCTCATGTCCAGGGGTCAAACCATCACTCTTGTCCATGTTAAAACCAGACCTTCTCCGACAATATTCTCATGTATGTATGTGTGTGTATGTATTGTATTGTATTGTATTGTATTGTATTGTATTGTATTGTATTGTATTGTATTGTATTGTATTGTATTGTATATGCATGGCTAGCTAGTACGTAAACTTGCTGATCTGATGAATGCATGCATGCAGTTGGGCACCACATGAACATTTCTAATGCCGATGACGATGTTTCAAAAGCATATAAGCAACAACTGGACAACCAAGCCAAGGAGGTCTTCCTTCCTTTCCGATGCTTCTGCTCGCGGAAGGATGTACGTGTTCGTGTTCGTTTTCATGTTCATTCGGATTCATTTCCCTTTTCTTCTCTTTGATGGTAACTTTTTTATGTTGCGTGTGATATTGCAACAGCTCACCATCAATGAAATTGTACTGGAGGATACCGACATAGCTAAAGCCTTGATCGATTATGTTTTAATCGCTTCAATCGAGATCTTGGTGCTCGGCGCACCGTCGAAAGGCGGCTTCGTTAGGTACATACATGATCGATTCCTCTGTCTCCACCTAACACCTATATGACGCTAACTTTGTCAAATGTTTGACAGAAGATTCCGGAGCGTGGAGCTTACAAGTACAGTCTCAAAAGCGACTCCCGATTACTGCACCGTATATGTGATCGGTAAAGGGAAGATTTCATCGGTGCGATCTGCTACCGCTACCTCTCCGGCACGACTTAGCATGCCTGTAGCACAACTCCCGCCGCCTCCCGAATCACCGGAAACCCCTTCGGCTCAAGCACTTTACCCCAGATACAGAGGTTCTGTAGGAGCTTCTTCTAGTAGGTCTCAACATACACCACGCCTCCTGTATGACGAGGACATGGAACTTATCAAGTAAGTTATAATAAGATTATCGACATATATGTACACAAGTGTAACTTTATAACTCAACATTTTCCAGGTCACCATTCGCTAGATCACGAAATAGATACGAGCCTTCAGTTCTTGAATCCGACATATCATTCATAAGTAGTGGGAGGCCAAGTACTGATAACATGTTCTATCTGAACAACTGTGCGGAACTCAGAAGCCAACGGATTTCTGTGAGTTCCGATTGCGACAACATAAGCCTCAGATCTTCTTTATCAGGAAACAACAGGTCCAATGATTTCAGTTCACAGTATGACTGCTCCTCCACATCACACGAAAGTGGTAGTATGCCATCATGGTCATCTATGAATACGGTAAGGAACTACTTTTTCGACATCATCGATGGCAATGCACTTCGGTTTTGTATGTGATTCGAACACGTACAAGGTACAGAATGGAACCTAACTATTCGGATGTCACAGGATGATGTGGAAGCTGAGATGAGACGACTCAAACAGGAGCTCAAGCAGACAATGGACATGTATAGTGCAGCCTGCAAGGAAGCACTCTCCGCGAAACAGAGGGTACTTAGCCGGGATTCTTTCCAAGCATAATCTACAAACTTGAGAATGTATGTAATAATTTTATTCAAATTCTCATTACAGGCAAAAGAACTCCAATGCTGGAAATTAAAAGAAGAACAGAAGTTCGAAGAGGCGCGACTAGCCGAGGAAGCCGCACTTTCACTCATAGAGAAGGAGAAAGCAAAGTGTAAGGCTGCCATTGAGGCAGCCCAAGCAGCTCAAATGATTGCTGAACTTGAAGCACAAAAGAGAATGATTGTAGAAATGAATGCTAGCAAAGAATTCGATGAGAGGAAATTGGCTGCTGCACATGATCGCAGGTATCGGAAATATACGATTCAAGAGATCGAAGCAGCAACGGATCTCTTCTCGCCGTCTCGTAAAATAGGGGAAGGCGGTTACGGTCCCGTGTACCACTGCTACTTGGACCACACACCGGTTGCAATAAAAGTTCTACGTTCGGATGCAGACCAAGGGAAAATACAGTTTCAGCAAGAGGTGGAAGTGCTAAGCTGGATACGACATCCGAACATGGTTCTTCTTCTAGGAGCCTGCCCGGAGCATTGCTGCCTAGTCTACGAATACATGGCTAACGGGAGCTTGGAAGATCGCCTATTTCGACGCGATAACACTCCGGTACTTCCATGGCAAATAAGATTCCGAATCGCAGCAGAGATCGCAACAGGACTACTTTTCCTGCACCAAGCCAGACCAGAGCCCATTGTGCACCGTGACCTAAAACCTGGCAATATCTTAATCGATCACAACTTTGTCAGCAAGATCAGTGATGTCGGATTGGCTAGGCTCGTTCCTCCGTCCGTTTCCAACTGCGTAACTCAGTACCGTATGACAGCAACAGCCGGAACATTCTGTTACATAGACCCAGAATATCAGCAAACCGGAATGCTAGGCATAAAATCCGACATCTACTCACTCGGGATCTTGCTTCTACAAATAATAACAGCCAAATCACCTATGGGTTTAATTCATCAAGTCGAGAACGCCATCGAAAACGGAACGTTCGCCGAGATACTTGACCAAGCTGTGCCTGACTGGCCAATGGAAGAGACCTTGAACTATGCCAAGCTAGCTCTCAAGTGTTCGGAGTTGAGACGTAAAGACAGACCCGACCTAGGTCAGGTCGTGTTGCCCGAACTCGACAAACTGAGAACTCTTGCCGAAGAAAACATGTCTTTCATCACACACGGTGGTAGCAGTGCAGGAACTTCACCATACAACAGCCAAGTTTCCACCACCATAAGTGAGAACAAAGACTGGTCTTACTGATTGTCGGAGCCGCCGCAGTTGAGGATAAAATCAATACTTATATCAATAAACTGGTTGAAGCGTGGTTGTTTTCCTCCAACAAGACCTGAATTTGAATTGAAGCGGAAGAAAAAATCTCCATTGATGCCTACTCAAGTTCAAGTTTTTGTAGGGTGGTTAGTGACAGTCCGGTTCCAGTGACTTGATATAATGTTAAATTATTGTTATTGTCCAATTTGAGAACTCAAAAATACTTGGCTCCATGTAGTCTGGTTCCAGTGACTTGACATAATGTTAAATTGTGATTACTATCCGATTATGGTTAATATATTAAAATCTATTACATTTTGCCTAAATTTATACTTTAGTCATGGGTAAACTATAACTGTGGTCCTTGAACTTTTAGGACACTTGTATTTTGATTATCGAATTTTTAAAACTTACATTACAGATGCTAAATTTTTAATTCTCTTTTATCATGACCAGAGTCGTCATATGTGGTTAAAAAAATACTGACTTGACATATTATTTTATCGGTAATTATTTTATACAAAGGCGAGTAGGCGATGGAAACAAAAATTTTCACATATGCCTTTGTTTTAGGGTTCATAGTTAGTTTTTATGGTTTAGAGGTTAAGAGTTTAGGTTAGTGGTTTAGAATTGATCTATTGTGGTTAGAATTTAGGATTTTATGTTGCAATTTAGAGTTTATAGGTTAAAACTTAAATTCTAAACTCTAGCCTCTAAACCCTAAACTCTAACCACAAATTCTAAATTATAAACCCCTAAATATAATCCCTAACCTCTAAAATCTGAAATTTAACCTAAACCTTAAAATTAAGGTGATTGTAAAAACTTTTTGTTTCTATTATCTATGCATTGAACATAAATATTTGTTTTACAATTTTGTTCTTCTTTTTTTATCCTCTCTTTATCTTCATGACTGAACCTTCTTCTCATATCTAGAGAAATTATTGGGCTAATAAGGAAGATTATTTGAATCCTCAAACTTTTGAATCCAAATTAATTAGGAAAGCAACCTTCATGCTAGTTTTAAAATTTTAGTGATTAAATATAATTATTTTAAAGTTCAAGGACCACAAGTGTAATTTACACTATTAATTTGTGTATGAAATGGGCCAAACTGTTGTGTTTATATATAGTGAGTTAACTCGCTTTCAAACCGCAGAAAGAGAAGAGGGGGAAGAAAAAACCGATTGAAAACAAAGAAATAAATTAAAGCTTTCGTCTGTCTCTTTCACTTCCGCTCTCTCATTCAAAAACGAATCTCTTTACTTGCTTCTAATTCACACCTTTCCGTTTTCCCTCTTGCTTCAATCTCCACGATCTTCCGGAATTACGACCCCGACAAAACCCCCATGAATTGAATCGATTCCCAGACTCTTTAGGGGGTGTTCCCAGTTTGTAATTTTCCAGGAAAAATGGAAAATTTTGCTGGAAAAAAGAGACCCACCATCAATCTCAACCCGTTTACCACTTTTTCACCAACGAAATCCCCGAGGAACTTCCAGGACGGTGTGGTTGGGCTAGGTATAGTAGTGGCTATGACTGATGAAACCCATACTCGTCAACCTATTTGCTTTGCTCCGTCGCCGAGATCCACCGCCGCCGTGCCTATAGTTCCGTCTGTTAAACCAGCACCCATTTCCCGAGGTGGCTTTAATTCGGAGAATTCCGATGAATATTCGCAGAACCCCAGTTGTGCAATTTCTCATTTTGGCGATAATAGCAACAATTGCAAGGCTGTCACTGCTTCTTCTTCGGTTGTGGGTCAATTCAAGAGGGAGTTTTGGGGTGATGACTTTCTGACTTATTGTCATCTTTGCAAGAAGGAGCTTCACGGTTTGGATATTTTCATGTACAGGTATGGGGATTCGGTCATCTTTTAATTGATTTATGTTTTCAGTAATATTGGGTTTTGATTCTCGACGATGCTTTTCAATCCAGTTTTTGTTCCTTTTTATTAGAGTTGTGCTGATTTGCAACAAATTGATGCATAAAATGATCTAACGAGTAATTGGATATGATTTTGTATATGTTTTTTTATTAGTTTATGGTGGAGTTTATAGGAATCAGCTTTATTGAGTAGAAATGAATTTCTCGGTTAAGTAATTAACTAGAGTTTCTTCAAAAGCTTTATAGATCATTCTTGTCTTTGGAAAAGGTATCTTATGATCCCAAGGTCTATAGGATTTAATAGGAAATGCTGTGACAGGAAGGAGAAGGATGAGTATCCTTTGCCGGACAGTCGTCTATATAAACTGAGAAGTGCATGTTGATTATAGTCTTAAGTCAGTAGAATCATGTCAATAGGGGGCTTTATCATTGTTTGAATAGTAACCCTTTTGCACAAATGTGTTGTGGAAAGTTTTGATATGATTCTAACAAATATCAAGGGTGCATCTCCGCCTTTCTATGGTAAATAAATTCCATTTTTGTCTGACAATTGTGTTAGTTCTAATCGTTTCCTAAGCTGTTCTGTTTATGAGTAAACTCGTCTGTATGAAGTCGATGTTAGTTACTATAAGTTGTAAGGAAGTTTGTTCTGCTTTATCAACCGTCACTGTCAGGGATACTTAATTTTGGTTGTGTTTTTGTTGCCATTTCATGTTAAATATCTAGCAAATAATGCCAGCTGCAATGTGATTTGTGAATGATGTATATTGAGTTGCATTTGTGACTTTTTCCTTTGGAAGGTGAAGTTGAAATGCTATGATTTTGGATTTCGCTATTTCGTTGTTATAAACTTCAAAGTTTCAATATGGTCATGCTAAATCACTTAAAACTCCTTTTAAGTGAGGCTTGAAAAAATAAGGATCTATCATATAATCAAACATCATCCCTGCTGACTAATTGAACGTTATTGAGGCAGCATCTGTATGAAGAAAGGGGTTCATTGTAAAGTTACACATCTCTGTTGTGTCTTCAGGATCAAAACCTTGTGTTCCTTTTTTCCTTTTCACTGTATTACTTGGACTTAGGGAGTAGCTTAGATACTACATATGTAAGTATCCGGCATGGTAATTTTCGGAGCGTTAAGATCTACATACCAATGTATGCCGGGTATTTATTTGGCCGACAGAGTACTTAATGTAAAATGAGAGTCGTTTTAATTGGGTTGATAACTTATTCCCATATGCTTGAGATATTTTTTTATGGTCATTTTGTTCCTGAATTTTAGTGGTTACTTATTCCCATATGCTTGAGATATTTTTTTATAGTGAAATATAATAACAATGAATAATAGATATCTGCTGCTTGTGTGTGGTGTTGATCTTCTACTTTTGAACTTTTCAACTACAAGACAAGATTTCCTTTCCTGGTGTCCCCAAAGCCAGCCTGTATTTCCTTGCTTTGGGGGAATATTATAATAGATTGACACTGATAGCATCAAAGAATCTTTTCACTGATAAAAACATTGGATTGGCAGAGGGGAGAAGGCATTTTGCAGTGAGGAGTGCCGTGACAAGCAAATTACAAACGATGATAATCACAAACAAATATGTGGGGCTGAAGCCAGGAAAGGGAAACCACTTGATTGCTCCGAGTCTGCACCCCACTGTTCTAGCCCGCAGGTGTTGTTCGCCGTGGTTGCCGCGGCATAGACTACGACTTAATCATTACCAATACATGATACATAATAAATAAATGAACAAATAAATAAAAGGAAAGATGGCAACATGCAGGTGCAACTGCAGAATTTTGGTAGGTTTTTGAGTTTCAGTTTCAGCATCTGAGTGAAACCAGAACCATATATATTTCCTTTTGGCATTCAGAATTCTGGAGGCTTTTCAGCTTATTGTACGTAGGAACATCTTAGCATATTAATATGTATTATTATGAAGTGTTCAGATGTTATGCATGTTATATTTAAGCAGTAATGAATAAAAAATCCACGTTGGAAATGTACGGCTATTTGTATTGCCCCTGAAATAGACTGCACTGTGAAGAAAATAATTACTTAGAATAAAATCACAGTTGAAAAACAGAATTTGATCAAAACAGAGGAGTACTAAAACATGGCACTAAACAATGTATTTTAAGAATGTCAGCAGAACAACAAACAGGAGCTTGAGGAACCCCACTCTTCTAACTGGGATGTAGTTTCACGTCCCAGAATCATCAATGAATAAGAATGGCTTTTCCACTAACATTTCAAACAACAAGACAGCTACATGGCTTATACCACAAAACTGAAGATGACGATGAAGATGACAAAGAAGATCAACCCTTCTAAGCAGCCGCACTGGTCAATTCTTTTGTGACAACCATTTTTTGTGGCTGCAGACATATAACAAAGTGTTTAAGCTTTTTTTCTTGGCATTTTCAAACTTTTTTTTTAATTGAAGCGGGAGGGAGATGAAAGCAAAGCATGTTCTTACCTCGGCTAACTCTTCTTCATGTTTTGGAATGAAAGCAGTGTCAACCTTTCCGTTTCTGAAGTCCTGTAAAGTATTGCATGTTTAGATAGATTGAATATTTTTTACCTAAAAGCATAATATTCTTCAACTAAACATTAACTGAATACAACTACCAACCTCAATATCAAGGATGAGTTTATGGTATTCAATCGTTGTAGGAACCCCTGAAACAAAAAAAGTACAGATTAGGAGATTCGTTGATGGGTAGGGTTTTGCTAGATAACAAAAACAATGAGAAATGAACAACTCCTTTTGGTCCAAACAGACTGAAGGCACACTGACAATGGTCAATGAACGTGGATTCACTCAAACAGATGCTTAGAGTCATTTTTTTTCTAGTTACTGGTTTCTTGTCCCATGTAACCTAATGCATGTGAATGTTTACAATAATTCAAATAGTAAACCTTGGTGAAGTACCTGTAATCACAGTGTCATCAAGTGCCCTTTTCATGCGCTCAATTGCTTTTTCCCTTGTTGGAGCCCATACGATAAGCTACATTAGAGTAAATAATTAGAACAATATCAAAGCTAGAGAAGCGGCCCCATAAGAATGGCCATTTTCATAAGCATGAATCGAACATCAATGCAGTTCTACATGAATGTTTTTGCGTATGTTTTACTATGTTAAGAATTACCTTAGCAAAATTGAAATGATTCAGTTTACTATATGCACCTTGAAATGAGACAAAATTATGGTATTCTTATAACTCTTTCTGGAAACAAAGTTTTAGAATTCTCTTCTCTTCCATGATATTGACCTTAAGGGTTTGCATCAAATTGCTCATATACACATAACCTTAATAGTACAAGACAGATATTACAAACCTTTCCAAGTAATGAATCATAGCTTGGAGGAACTACATAATCAGGATAAACATGGCTGTCCATTCGAACAAATGGGCCTCCGGATGGCAAGTATGATGTTATTCTCCCTGTCATTAAGAAATCAGAGGCGTTTAAAATATCAAACTATTAGACCAAGTACTTCCATTTGCTCCCTATTCTTTAGGTTGTTTGAGAACATCCAGTAGAAACTGAGGAAAGATTTAGAGTATCAACTTCAAAACTTAAAAATGTTTTTTTAATAATAAGTAAATGATATATTCTATAATATTAATATTCGCATATGCAAGCTTAAATGATAGCAGCAACACTGCAAAAGCCCTGATAGTAGCAAGCATAACCTATTGCAATAGCAAGTACAAATGAACACAAAACAAAGAAAATAAGAATACCAGGTCCAGGTCTGAACCCTTTAAATGCATCTTCTGCATTGATACGACATTCAATTGAATGCCCTCTGAGCACAATATCTTCCTGCAAATCATCATTTATGAACAGTTAAATATATTAGGTTTGATGCTCCAAAACTTTTGGCTGAAACATTTAATTTCATACCTGTTTGTAGCGAAGTTTTTCTCCCATAGCTACACGAATTTGTTCTTCAATCAAGTCAACAGAGGAAATCATCTCAGTTACAGGATGCTCCACCTGAGTTCAATTGACAAAAATACATGATTAGAGCAGTAGTTCAAATTAATCCACTAATAGATAATTCATGAATCTGAGTTCCCAGTCCTTATTCAACCTGGATTCTAGTGTTCATTTCCATGAAATAGAAGGAACCTCTTTCGTCTAAAAGAAACTCAATAGTTCCTACACCAATGTAACCAATAGAAGCTGCTGCAGCAACTGCTGCATCACCCATGGCCTTCCGTAACTCTGGTGTCAATGCTGGAGAAGGTGCCTCTTCTAGAAGTTTTTGGTTACGTCTCTGCATAGTAAGTTATTCAACAACATTTTATGTCAGTAATCTAGTTATTCTTTCTTTAACAATTAAGAGGCAAGGGGGAAAGAAATAACGCTATGCTGCCAAAAGATTGGCTACTATTTAGCACATCGTAAACTGCAGCAAAGATTTGAGAAATAGCCACCAGGCTTTTGACTTTGTAAGTATATTTGCTCCTTTTAAGAGAAGGGTGCAATATTTGGAAGCTATTATCAAGAATAAGATGCTTTAATTTCCAACAAGAAATGGTGATCTGATCTACTTGAAAATGAGAGTTGATAAAGCCATCCAAGGGTTAACGAGTCAAGTTCGGATTGTCTTAGGGGTTTCTAGCCGGAAATTTTTCCCGAAAGTCCAAATTGCTATTTAGGCTCCATAGGTGTTACTTTGGCTACTTACTTTTACTTTCCCAAAGTTGGTATAAATAAAAGCCAAATACTCAAAGAGAAGAAGGTTATATATATTTGTTAATAAAGCATAAAGTTTTAAAATGAAACATTAATTTACACATAGTTGTTTCATTAACAGTAAAATAATGCTTTTAGTTATTCATTAAAATTAAATATTTAACTTTTAATCCTTCAAGGATTTCGCTTACTTTCACAACCAAATGTACGTTTTTCTTTACGCCAAAACCAAGTAGCAAAAGTAAAAACCAAACAAAACCTTCCCTTTTCACTGGTTAAATTTCCAGAAGGAATTCTAATAAAGAATCTATGATCAACAAGAAGTTTTCATAATGAGTCATTGAATTTCATGTGTTCTCCTACTTTTTCGCTAGCTAAACTTTGAAGTAGGAACTAGGAATCAAAGGTCTAGTAGATTTAGACCTTGTCCAGAACCATCAGAATTGAGATCATTAGATTTCAGTATGGTTTTGATAATTAAAATGATCAGTATTTTGGTTTATTTAGGAATTAAAGCCCAGAATCAGTCATCTTCATTCAAACCAAAAGTATATTCCCTTTCTTAAAACTTTCAACCCTAACCTTCTAGCACCTAAGTTCCTTTTAGTTTCCACCAGCCAAACACCCGAACTAAATACTAATTCCTACTGTCTTGCTTCCCCGAATGTTGAGTAAACAGTTCTCATTCAGTTTTACCATAATTCAGTCAAACCCGATTTGACTCCTAAATCCTGACCCTAATTCCTATAAGAGCCCCAAGTCCTAAGATTACTAGTTTTCCAACCCTAGTCCGCCATAAACATAGTTTAAAACTCTAAATGAGTAATTACAGGTGGTTTTGCTTTTCCATATAACTTCAGCATTTGTGTTGAGTAACTCTTTTCTACTTACTATTAAAAGTGATTTCTTTATAAATTTGGTTTGAAAAAACAAGATGCAGATAAGTTAGAGAGAACTAAACGTAGTAATAGTACCTGGATGCTGCAATCACGCTCACCAAAGTGAACAACATTACCATATTTATCTGCAAGGACCTGTAAAACCATAGAAATAGTGCAAGAGAATTAAAAACTTGCACATAATCTATATTCTTAACAGAAAATCTGAAGCACAGCGCAGTATGGCCTAACCAATAGGTCTGTATTCATTATTAATGTTACATATACAAATTATATAAAGTTACCAAGAAAACATCCTAGCTATAAAGATGCACAGAACTATACCACCCTCCAGATTTACGTTACTAAGATTGACTCAAGCACATGAAGAGTGAAATTATACCAAGCAACCAACTACCAATTAGTCTAGTGGGATGAGACACTAGATCCCTTAAACAAGGTCCAAGGTTCAAATCATTGCATTGTGAATGGAGCAAATTTGGTTGGAAGGGAAGCTCCAATTATGCCCTCTACAGTACCCGATATGGATTAGTTGACCAATGGATTGGATACCGGTGGTTATACCCAAAAAAGTTAAACAAAGCACATAATAATCACCTGGAACTCAATGTGCCTTGGATTCTGAATGTACTTCTCCAAATAAACTCCATCATTTCCAAATGCAGCAGCAGCTTCACTTTTGGCTTGCTGTTAGATGTACAAATCAAATGAAAACCGAGTACATACATTTCATTTAGATAAAGCATAATCAAATTTTTTGGACAACATTAGTTTATAATAATCCATTAGAACTAACTAGCATTTTAGAGTATATATGAAAAATAAATTCCATGTCACGTGATATATTAAATATTGACTGAGAATTGATGTGAAATGTCAAAAGAGTCTTAAATAACCTGGGAAAACAATGTTCCTACAAGTTAGTAAATGAAGTCTACGAGAAATATGGCAGAATTGGAAGTACAGTATATTTGGAAAAACAATATTTAATGTAGCTAGGGTTTCTTCAAGCTGCTTAATAGGTCCCGTGACCATAACTGTAAGTAACTGCTTCATGCTGTGAAGCAAAGAACCTGTGAACCTTTTGGGTCAAATTATGACAAGGCAGTCACTTTGTTTCCTTCACAGGTTGCAAAATAGGGTCTAATGATTATAACTACTCATAACAAGGGGATTAGGCCAATAGAAAAAATAAACAAGGATAAGGATGCATTCCATGATTTCTGCACTGCCCCAGGAGGGGCGAAAGAAAAGAACGGTCATGAGTCATGAGTCATGAGCCAAATGACAATTGACATGCTTAAATAAAATACATAAAGCCAAAAACTTCAAAAGATAGATATGTCAACTAAAATAGTTGGAGCAACTCATATTTGAAGTAATACCTGCAATAACTTCACAAACTCATCGGGTTCTTTAGCAAGACGCATTCCACGTCCTCCACCACCAGCTGTGGCCTTGAATACATAAAAGAAAAAATAAATAAATTACTAAAGTTTACCGAATACGGCAAATTTCAATGCAGTTTCACCAAACAGGAGTGTCTTCTTGACACTCAAAATCATATTTCATAGCTGCATTTTGACAGTAAAGCCAGAAAAATACTACAATATTCTTGAGAAACACAATTGACCACAAATATGTGTAGTAGCAATTTAACAACGCCTGAGAATTTTTAGAAATGATCAATAAGAGGTCAGATTGTGCAACAATTTTAAGAAGTTACATCCAGATCAAAAATGAGTTCCATGAGCTCTATGCTTCGAAAGGATTCAAAAACAAGCAGATTTTGTTTAAACCAAAAGATTTTTCCTTTTCCAGTCAACAAGTAATCACCTTGATTACTGATAATAGAGCTAAGTAAATTATATTGATAATAGACCTTATGTTGATTGTTAGGGAGAAGAATAATCACCTTGATCATCACAGGATAGCCAATCTCATTTGCAAGCCTGATTGCTTCCTCGGTACTCTATAATAAACAGAAAGTTAACATAGGGGCTACAAACTGACCATATCAATGCTTTGTTTGAGGTTGCATACACAAACAATTGGCCAAATGTAGTACCTGTAACAAACCATCACTTCCAGGAACAGTAGGGACACCTGCATTCTTCATTGTTTCTCTGGCAGTTGCTTTGTCACCCATGACACGGATACTGTCAGGCTGCCAGAGCATAGCCAGAAATCATGTCAAATTAAGACTAAGGATGAGCAAAAACCAAAAAAGTATCCAAGCTGGAAAACTTGAGCTAAAAAAGAATAATATTACTGTAGTTTAAGACCCATCAAATACATAAATTTGGCCATTCACAGCGCAGAAGAAGAATCTCTGAATGCATATTTTAATAGCAAAATGAATTAAAATAATATATAAATATATATACACACAATCCACAATAAATGATACCATGTCCGCTAATCTTCTGGTCAAATAGATAATACATTTTGTAGTGATCAATTTTAACTAGATGCTAAAAGCAAATGACTCCAACTTAGAGAAGAGACTAAAATAAATGCACAAAACTAAATCATAAAATCCTACCTAACATCAGTTCTCCCTGCCAATATACAGATTCTAGATCAAATCACCAGAAGTGTACGTCCAGGGTAAAGTTGGCACCAAATTAGACCAACAACAATGAAAAGGACAAAGGTATGTATTCTTTCATAAGTGGATTTATGAACTGCATGTAAATATAACTAACTGAAATGTAGAGTAGTTAGAGTTTTTATTTAGAACAAAATTTGCTGTTAGCAACTATTTCAAACCTGCAAACACTTTTATATTCAGGAAGCCCCTTATTAAACATAAGGTGAATGTCATTATAAGGTATTATTCAAGTGCCAAATGAAGGTTTATCAACCTCATTAGAAAGCACAGGTTGAAATTATATATGTGGACAAAGTATTATGCATATTCATTTTTTTTCTGAGCAAGAAAATAGCATGTTAAATTAGTTATTCCAATTAATTAGAAAGATAACAAACTAGATTTCCAATAATAAAAGTATTCTCACATGAATTAATGGTCGGGTACTTACATTAGGCCCAATAAAGTTTATTCTGTGATCTCTACACATTTCCACAAAATTTGCATTTTCAGCAAGGAAACCATATCCAGGATGAAGCATAGTACAATTACGGCTAATTGCGGCAGACAGGACATTTGGAATCAATAAATACCTGAACAAAGACAGTTCAACATACAAATTATGCTGTTACAAGTGCTAAAACTGAATAAATAGTTAAATACATAAATGAAAGTCGAACAATGAGCATCCAAAATATATACGAAGTAACAAGACAATTTAATAGTAAACTTTGATGGAAAAGCTCAGACAATTAATATAAAAGCTAATTAAAAACCCATAGAGGCTCAAGATATGACTACTCACGATTGACTGCTGGGTGCTTCACCTATGCAAACCGATTCATCAGCCAATTTCACATGAAGCGCATCCTTATCTATTGTTGAGTAAACAGCAACACAAGGTATTCCCAACTCATGAGCAGTTCGGATCACCCGAACAGCGATTTCTCCTCTGTTTGCCACCAGGATTTTCTCTGCACGGCATGTAGCACCAAGAGCTCCTCCACGCTTAATAGATTTACATCTAACTTGAGTTGCCTGAGCTCTCTGCCTAGGAAAGTTGATCCTGCTCCCCACCATAAAGCTACATTGGGAACTCCTAATACCTCTACTCCTCCCCAAGAACAAGCCCTTCAATCGGAAAACAATAACATAAACAACACATGAAAAAACCAAAGGAACCCTCTTTGCTTAAACATCCGATAAAGACTGGAGCTTTGGACAGAACCGAATCCAAGAAACTAAACCCAAATTCCAAAATCAAGTTCTTTACAAAAACCAGTGAAAGCACCCAAGAGATGGAACAAAGTGAAGGTTCAAAAAAGCAGAAAACTTACAGGAGATGAAGAAGTGAGGGATTTACTCATGGTCATTGAAGCGTCCATTGCCATACTGAAGAAATGCCTGCAACAACAAACACCCATTTCAGCCAGAGTCACGGATCAACACATGCAAGAATCAAAAACACTGGGAATCAAAGAAAAAGAGAGAAGGGAAAGATACCAATGAGAATGAGGGGGAATGGAATGGTGGTGTGAAGTGGAAAGAGAGAGCTTGGAGAGATGGATTGATATAGAGGAGATTGTCGATGGAAACGAGGCTTTAGTGTTGGGGTCTGCTATTGGGTTTGGATCGAATTCTCCGCCTGGAATTTGTTGGGGTTATCAGCCCAACTCTCTGTTCTTGACTTTTTCTCTACGCTTATTTATTTCTGCGGTTCTATACGCTCCTCCAATGAGATTCTTCCACGTCTGCGTTTGTCCCCACCAACCCTGTCATGCAGATCACCCAACCAAAATTTTCCGCTGTCACAATCTTTCCCATGCCTTTGACGAAAAAAATTAATTTTTTTGAATAGACGAAAAAAATTAAATTATTTCTAATTTCATACGTAGTGAAAAATAATATTTATAAAACTATATATCATATAAAAGGATAGTTGTTCTTGACAAAATGGACTGACTTAACGTTTGTTTTAGGCTTTAGAATTTCTTTTAACATACATATTAATACGATATACTTTTTTTTTTTGGATAAGTTGGTTTGTATTTATCCAAAGAAAGCAGCTAAAACTGCAACATCCTACATGCATTTTGGGCGTCCATCCCAACTAGGGAATTCCCCAAGATGCACAAATGTATCTATTTACATCATCTTCGTATACATTCTTACATTGAATCTTTACACAAACTATATCCTTTATACACTCAATCAGTTTACCCCATTCCCTTCTATCATTTCGAAATTTTCTCCTGTTTCTTTCTTCCCAAATAAGGTAGATATACGAGCTCCACGCAATCTTAAGAATGTACACTAGCAGAGACTTGCCCTTCATATTAGCCTGCAACCAAGCCAATTCAGAATCCCAGCTTCGCATTCTCCGTTGTAATCCACATAAAGCAATTACAGCAGCCCAAACATTTTGAGAATAGGAGCAGTCTGCAAACAGGTGATTTCGAGACTCCAGTCCCCCACCGCAAAGCAAGCAAGACGTATCCACATTCATTCCCATACGCTGCAATCTGTCAAAAGTGGGCAACCTATCCAAGATAGCCATCCAGGTTATCACAGCATGCTTTGGGACATGCAATCCAAACCACACCACTTTATGCCAAGCTACTTTAGATTCTACAGTCCGCACCTCCTTCCATATGTGTCGCACACTCATAGCAGAAGGGCTTAAAGCCTGCACCTGAGCCCTCATCTTAATCAATTTCTTCAGACACCAACTAGTCTGCGCCTTGCAACAGACCGTCCAGTAGTCAGCCTCTTTAAACACATATAATTGGACCCACGCAACCCACAGTGATCCTTCATTGGACAGCAACTTCCTTATCAAATGAATCATGCAGGCCTTATTCCATGTGTGCAAGTCTCGAACACCAAGGCCCCCTTCACTCTTAAGTCTGCATATATCCTTCCAACTGACACGCGCCCCAACTGCTGCCTCATCTTTACCCCTCCAAAAGAACCGCATACAAATATGTTCTATCTTCTGAAGAACCCCTTTAGGCAAAATGACTTGCCTACACCAAAAGTTTGCTATGCTAAACAAAACAGCATTAATGAGCTGCAAACGACCAGCATAGCTGAGGTTTTTACCAGACCATTGATTCAACTTGCCTCGAATCTTTTCAAGAAGCACAGTACAATCTTTCTCGGTTAATCTTCTGGTAACTAGTGGGATGCCTAAGTATCTTACAGGCAAAGAACCAATCTTAAAGCCCGTTTGCCTCAAGAAACTTTCCTTTTGTGCCTCAGAAACCCCTGCAACAAACAATTCTGACTTGGCAACATTTAGTCGAAGCCCAGACATTTCATAAAATTTCTCCAACACACATTGTATCCCCATCAAGGAATCCAAATTCCCTTTGCTAAAGATGAGCAAATCATCAGCAAAGCACAAATGGGTAATGTTGCCTTTCTTACACTTCGGATGATACTGGAAGATTTTGTTCATAGCAGCAATATCTAGCAAGTATGAGAGAACATTCATGGCTAAAACAAATAGGTAAGGAGACAATGGATCTCCTTGTCTAACCCTTCTCTTTCCCTGAAAAAAACCCACCAAACTTCCATTTAAGGCAATGGAAAATCTACTTCCAGTAAAATATACTCTAATCCACCTTATAAACTGCTCAGGTAAGCCCAAAGCTTCCAAAACCTTTGGCAAGAAATCCCAATTCAAGGAGTCAAACGCCTTCTGCAAGTCCACTTTCAAAGCGCATCTGGGAGAAATATTCTTCCTTCCATATCCTCTTACTAATTCTTGAGCAAACAAAATATTGTCAACTAGATTTCTTCCTTTAACAAAAGCAGTTTGATTCTTTAGAATAACAGTAGGCAGCCAAAGATTTAATCTATCCACCAAAATCTTGGTAATAGTCTTGTATATCACAGAGCAACACGAAATGGGCCTAAAATCTTTCGCTTGACTTGCATTTGGCACCTTAGGTACTAGGGTAATCACAGTGGCATTGAATGCCGGCAATAAGGTAGATGATGTAAAAAAATACCTTATAGCAGCCAAGAAATCCACCCTCACAATGTTCCAAGTTTTTTTAAAGAACCAAGCTGTGTAGCCATCCGAGCCTGGTGCCTTGTCATTCCCCTGCTTGAAAATTGCAGACTTAATGTCCTCATCAGTGACCTCCCTGAGCAAGGATTCATGAGCCTCAACAGGGATAGTCACACTCAGAAGCCCCTTTAACTCCTCAACCTGACATCCCATAACACCCTCATCAGCAGCTCCAATTTGGCCAGTGAAGAACTTTAGTAGAATGTCAGACATTCCTTCAAAAGAACTGATCCTCTCACCCTCATCATTTTGCAGACAATGAATTGTGTTTCTCTTTTTTTTGGTAGCAAATACAGAATGAAAAAACTTTGTTCCCTGATCTCCCTCCTTTAACCAATTCACCTTTGCCTTCTGTTGGTAAAATTGTCTTTCAGCTCTCTCCAAGTCCACCAGTTCAAGGAGAGCCGTTCGTTCAGCAATAACATTTTCAGTCCTAACAGGGAGCTGCAAATTTAGGAGCTGCAGAGCCTCCACTTCTTTCTTCTTATCCTCCACTCTCTGCGAAATATTAGCAAAATTCCTCTGATTTAGCTCTTTAAGCTTTGGTTTTAGCCGCTTCAATTTAACAAATAATTTCTGTAAAGGATTAAGCCCTCCAGAAATCGGTTCAGACCAAGATTGGCCAACAATATCCTCAAAATCTGCATGATGTGTCCAAAAATTAAAAAACTTGAATGGTTTTGGTTTATGTACAGGGGCTTCTAGCTTGAAATCCACAACAGCAGGGCTATGGTCAGAGACTCCTGGTGCTTGAAATTCTACACAAGTACAAGGCAATTGAACATGCCAAGAAGCATTAACTAAAACTCTGTCCAGCTTCTTAGCCAAAAAACATTCCTCCTGCTTATTCGACCAAGTAAAAATTGGCCCAATGTAAGGATGATCCATCAAACCAATCTCGGCCAAGCAGTCCTGAAACTCTTCCATGGCAGGAGTAAGATAATCCCCAACAATCTCAAAATCAGATCCTTCAGAAGCATTGGCAATGACATTGAAGTCACCTCCCACAATCCATGGGAGTGACCCAACCATAGTTTCCACCTGTCGAAGCTGCTGCCACGGTTCCCTCCTTTCAATATTATCATTACTCCCATAAACAGCTGATATCATCATTTCTTTATCATCAAGCTTTTCTTTGACTGCAATAACTTGAGAACCAGCAAATTCTAAAGAAAAGTGCATATTTTTCCTGCACAGAATCCAGATCTTCCCCAAATCAATTGCTGAGTAGTTATTGAAGTAAGTCCACTCAGAAAATCCAGCAATAATCTCACTAAACTTTTCTCTTCTAACCCTGGTTTCTAGCAAACACAGTACATTTACATGCAGCTTCTCCATACGTTGCAGCACCTTCTTCTGCTTATGAGGGTGATTAAGGCCCCTCACATTCCAAAAAACCACAGTCATTGTGAATGAACAGCCCCACGCACACCACCAACCTTAATCCTCTTCACTTTGGCAACCTTTTTTGCTTTCATTTCTTGCAAAAGCACTGCAACCCCTTTAGAAGCCACCCTCTGCTTCGTAGGCTCATCATTCTCTAAAGTGCTTAAAGCTTCAAATTTATTCTTAGAGCTAACAAAACCTGGAGATCTTCCTTTCACCCCTGTCCTCCCCTTGCTTTTCTCTGCACTCTGCAAAGGTGGGAAGTCCTCCACAGGGATATCAGCAATCACAGATCCAACCAGGGCATTAGCTGAACCCGCAGCAGGATCAGCATCTGCAGGAGCACCATCAATGACCTCAGCTACAGTTTCTTTTGAGCCATCAGCAGTCTCAGCCTCAGTAATCACAACATTAGCTGAACCCGCAGCAGTATCTGCAGTAGTGACCCCACTAGTAGTCTCAACCTCAGTAATCACAGCATTAGCTGAACCCGCAACAGGACCAGTATCTGCAGAAGCACCAGTAATAACCTCGGTAACAGTTCCACCAGCAGCCTCAGCCTCAGTAACAGGCTCAACATTAGCACCACTAGTTTCCCCAACCTGCATGGCCACACCCTTAGCTCTCCACTCAACATGATTCCCAGTATTCTCCTCCTTAACTATTGGACACAAAGAAGTGGAATGCCCAAAAATTTTACAATTTCCACAGCATGGAGGCATCCACAGTATCTTAACTTTGACGTAAACTAAAGAATTATCCCTCAATTTAACAGGAATGGTTCGCGGAATCTTGCACCCAGCTTCCACCTCCACGCAAATCTTAGCAAACTCTAACCGTTCTCTAGAAGCTGTGATGGAATCCATGTAGAGAGGTACCCCTAGAGCACTCGAAATGTAGCTAAGACCCTTCCTAGAAAACAACTCAAGGGGAACATTATACAATTGAACCCAAACCGGCATATGAGTCAAATCAAAATCCAAACTCTTCAAATTTGGTTCCCACTTGCGAAGAACCAGTGGCTTGTGCTGTACATGCCATGGCCCGTTCTCAAGAACCCAATCACGCGCAGTAATGGATGTAAATGAGAAAACATACAAATTAGAGCCTGCAATACTGACCTTCCTTAGCGAGTCTTTACCCCACATCGATTCAACAATTCGTTTCAGGACAGCAAAATTTGGAGCCGCCCCAACAAATTGGCCCACCAGAGATAGTCGCCAGTCCGTATCATCGAAGATCTCAGCTGGAGGAGCCACCACAACCAAATCATCCGCAACCACCGGAGGGAAAAAATCAAGCGCCTGCTCATCCGCACCCCCAAAAAGAAACTTCTTCCAGTCCACCGCAGCCATAGCCAAGATCAGTCCCGGAATCAGTGAAGAAATCCGATCAGAAAGCACAAAAGACCCAATCCAAAAACGCAGCAAATCGGAGAATCTCTCTCAGGCCGTTAGGCCTGCTAACGTGCGCCAGAGGAGATTTCTTCAAGAGACGATAAATGACAAGGAAAACGAAGATCAACATACATATTAATATTAATATGTATATTAAACATTATATTAACATTATATTAACATACATATTAATATAATGTTACTATCACTTAAACTTTTACACGTGATAAATCAAAGTATATTAAACATTTGAGCATGTTCAGTTCTACGAGCGTAAGGGCAAAACTAAAAATTTGTAAAGGATCCAGAATGAGATTAAAAATTTTGAGGGAGTTAAAATAATTTTTTATAAAGATTAAAAGATTACAACACTAATTTTACCCTTTTTTCTAAAAAAATAGAATACTATTACGGTTGAAAAGAAAAAATGGCGGGAGCCACATCCCCGTAAACCTATGTGATGTTCCGCTCTTGTATGAGCGTATAATAGACAATCGAATTACACTCAATTGGTTGAGATTATAGAATTTTGGTTTTTCAAGGTATCCAGTAAAACAAGTCCAGTAATTAATCATATGTGTTCCGTTGGCTCATATGTAAAGTAGACCCTAACGATAACCCTTGTTATCTCATCTAAATTCGCGATTAAATTACATGGATTTTGTAGTTATTATAAACCGCTTGAAAGAGTGGAGTTAGCAATGTGACTTGACAAAATGAAGACAACCACCTAATTGGTAGCGGTGGCCGGTGGAGCATTAAGTGTGCACAAACACATATATACTCATCTTTGGATTACCTTATACAAGGAAAAATTATATAAAAAAAAACAATTCAAATAATATATGCGATTCAACTCAAACTTCATTAAACCCAACTTAAATTAAAATTGAGAAATATATGACTCATCGACTCGACTAACTTAAAATTTATTTATTCGATTGGACAGACTACTCATCTCATTTATATAAAAATATTATATGGAATAATTAGTACTCTTCAAGCAAGCTTAACTGATGGAGCATTTATTAAAAATGTCCACTTGCATCTAGTGGATCAAGTCCGTGGGGGGGGGGGGGGGGGGGGAGCTCCAGTTTTGCATTCCTAAATAAATGCAATGGCTAAGCTCAGGTAAACAAATACAAAATACCCAAAAAAAATCACATATTTTCTTACTAAATCATAAATTACCAATCAGGGAATTGAGTTTTGGTCCCCAAAAAAGGAAGAGTTTCTTCTTTCTAACAACTTCGTTTCTCCATTGTCGCTTTAGTGCCCTTTCTTTGAAATCCATAGCCATAGGTCTTGGTTGTAATTCCCACTCACCAGCAAAAGGGCCTAGTATCAGTCGTTTGCGCATAGCCATCGCTATAGTGAAGAAGCTTACTATTTGCCAAGGCAGCAAAGTTCCGAGTGCATGAGAACCTATGGTATAATACGAAATATTAATCGATGCTCATTTATCTTAAAGAACGTGCTATACATCCATGGTTGTGCTAAGTAATAGCCATGCCTACATCTACATTTGTCTTATATGCTAGACAATCATCTGATCCTGAGGAATCCAAAATATTGAGTTCTAAGCTCCAAACTAAAATATGCAGACATCTTAGCTAACAACAAACCTTATGGGATGAGGCAATTTTGCAGGTCAAAATCAGTATATCCAACATCAACAAGACATAACCCATCAGGGGGGGCAGGCGGTGCCGTGGCACGTCTACAGGTAGCCTCCATCAGTTTTAGCAATGCATCTTCTTCTGCTCCCGCAGCTGCTTCCCTTACAGAGGTTGCCACGAGCACACGGACCATCTATTATATTTGGTTAGATGCCATCAGAATGCAAGTTGGACAAATGGAGACCACACAATGTGATGATATTATAAGGCGAGAAATAAAAATTCATTATCTGGATTTTAATGAGGGTTGATATGTTTCTAACATCACTCATTTGATAAAAAAAACAACAACGAGGGATATAGAAAAAAATTGATCTGAAATTCTGGAAAAAGACATGCATGCATGCAAACAAGCACATCTGCGTATACCTTGCGTAGGAACCGATTTGCAACCAGCTCGACACACATAACCTTCCTTCCTTCCTCATGATCCTACAAAAAGTTAATCTTATCAGTGATGTCTACATGGCCAATCGTAATAGGTAAATATATTAATCTGGATTTATCCCATCAAAAAGTTAAAAGGAAAAAAAGAGTCGGAACTTGAAGTGCGCGCTCATGTATAAATGAAATCAATTGGATGCACAGATGGACCTTTAAGGGGCTCAAATTATAAAGGTTCCAATGCAAAGTTCAACGTACAATAATAACAGCCTACAGTCTTTTATCCCACAATACTAAGAGAATCTCTAGTAAGATTGTTTTCCTAATTGTTTACACAAGTTACATACATAGGTAATATCTCGACATTAATGTCACAATTATCCATAAAATAGTATTACAACTTATAATTATCCACAAAAGAGTAATATGAAATCCAAAAACAATAGTCTTTTAGCCTGAAAAATAAACAAGCAAACAAAGAACAATGATCAGCTCTCACAAAAATTAAAATGCAAGCATAGATGCAAATATACGAGCATGCATACAGGCAATCGAAGTTTGTGAGAGAATAAAGTTAGCAAAGATATAAAAACAAGCCCAACCTATCAACTTAATTGAATCCCTTCTATTTATAAAGTTGTTCTGGATTAATTATTTATCAATCTAGCAAAATAATGAATAGTTGGAATTAAGTATTCAAAAGTTACATTTTAATCCATATGAAAATACCTAAGAGAAGGCTACAGTCAACATGAGATGAAGTAGTAGCAACAAAAAAACTGGTGAAAGCATATATATTTATCGCATGTGCAGTAATGAGATGAAATAGATGCAATTTTTTTAAAATCTAATGAAAGCAAAATTGCAGTAATGTTCATTCTCAGGGGTGTATAGCGAGGAACAAACAATGGTTTGCAACATAGATAATAGTATGAGATATTTACTGAACAGGGTATTCTTGCTTCTGCGGCTCGAGCATGGTACATGAAGCACTCCGTCGGTGGCCCTCTGAAATTAATATTTATAAGAAAAACTGTCATAAACAATTACATGGAAAAAAACAAATGTTAAAAAACTGGCTTAGACACCTTATGGGGACAAAAGAGAGAAAATACTCCACAAAACACAAATTACATGATATATATGAAACACTCGATAAATCTACCAATAGAAATTCTTATGTCTTTTTTAATAATTTGGAGGTTGGGTGGGTTGCTATGGTTTGAACCCAAGCTTCATGCCCCACAAGTCTCTTGTCCTCCAAATTTCAGTTTTCAATTCTTGCAAAAGTCATATAAGATTCAGATATCTTCAATAAATCCAGAAGAAGAGTATGGCAATGCACATTACTTTATCTCAACTATGAATTTCTTGATGATGTCAACTTTGTTTGACTCTTACATGTTTCTAGATGCTTTGGTATCACGTGCAAACATTTTATATGACAATAATTTTCCTTCTAGTTGCTGCAGTAACTGATTAACCCTGCATACACTGAAACTGGTTGGCTTGTTTGCTGCTTCAGACTCTGTACTATTGCTGATAATTACATTCTCAGCCTTTTCCAAACTAATGCTCTCAACACACTTGTTACTTGGCTCATTATAGTTTCCGGCAGAACTAAAATTCTCAACTTCCTTCTCATTTTCTTGACCATTCAAAGGAAAAATATACAAATAGCGCCTCCATTTTGCGGAGAAGTTAGGATGGAATACACGTGAAACCTACAAGGATTCAAAAATAGTTGCTAGTGTGTAAGGGTAATTATTACAGATAAGCTTTGCAGTTGCTGTTACCAAGGAATAATTTTCCCCGGAGTAATCACCATTTATTAAAAAAAACTATTACCTCAGAAACTGATACAACTCTTAGTTTCCCAGGTGCTGCACTGTTGATTGCTTCTTCAATATCACAAGGTTTTACATCCTTTCTCCAAGTATCTAAAAAAGGTCGGAGAAACATAATATACAACTGTAGGGAAAAAATGAGTAAGATAAAAGTTGGGACTCCAAAAAAACATGGGTTTATATAAACCACTAGTTTTTGAAGTCTATAAATTCAAAGAACAAATCTTCCTTTCAGGCTTGAACTAGATTGGCATAAAACTCTTGAACTACTGGGATCACTGCATCCATGGGATGCATACAGAATACATCTTACTTTCAAGCTAGAACTAAAACATCTTAATTTCCACAATATGAAGTAACTTGTAGTCTCTTTAGTGACGTGTCGCAAATTCACAATTATGCAACCAACTTATTAACAACTAAACCAAAAAATACTCAGTAGTTCTCTAAGGATTTTCAACAGACACTTGGCAAGCAAACGTTCCTAAATATCACAATCAACCAAAGAACTAAGCAACCCTAATCTTGACTATCAACAAGTAAGTAGTAACCCAAATCATTTTCAACAGTTAAAGAAATTCACAAAATAACTATGATTCCAGCAATTTATCAACTAATCCAAAACAAATTCACAAGCAGTTCTCAAGGTCAACCAAAAAAATCACAAGATAGAACCAGATATCAAACCGAAATCAATCAATGGAAAAGAAAAAACTAAAGAGAATAAGTATCTAAAGCAGAACACACTTTATTTTGAATGATTTTCCTTTTGGATCCTATCCAGAACTTGAAAGAGATGTTAAGCATTGAGGGAAAATATGAAAACAGAGTGATTAGGGAAGACCAACTTAAAGGGAAAATGCCATGACATACAGAAAGAACAAACTTGCTGAATAGCAGACACTCCTTTGTCGGTTCGGCCTGCAACCATGGCACAACCTTCCAATGGTTTAGACTTTTCTTTCAAAAGTTGTGCTTTCTTGTCATCAACAAATCTCCCAAGAGACCTTTCAACTATTCTGTAGAGTACAACCAAGTGAGAGAGATATAATTCAATTATCAATTTACAGAAAATCAAAGAAGAAGAAAACCAGCTTACTCCTGAACAGTGTTCAAGCCAGGCTGCTTCTGCCATCCATCAAACGCACATCCACTATATGAAACAATTATCTTAAACGTTACTCTTTCCCATCTTCCACTCCTTTCTTCCCTCTCATCACAAACCTCGGGTTTTTTCTCATCATAATCAACAACATCACTACATTTCTGCCATCGAAAATTAGTTGAATAAATACAAGCAACAAACCCAACATTTATTAAATTATGGGTTAACTGAATCGAAAAGAAACATACACATACCTGAGCGCCATTGCCCGTGCCGAATAACGTTGATAAGGCTAAGCGGCCATTGACCACACCGGAATAGAAATGGCGAACATCCTGCCAAGGTCGCTCGTACATGAATTGAAAGCTCTCTCTAGCAGTCCACCTCGCGGAACTGCAAGAATCGGTATGGTTATAGTGAAAATAAATCTTGTTTTCCGTTTGGTTTTCCATGGACGACATTGATACTAAGGCCCTGAAGCTTCCCAAATTTTTCGTTTTGCTGATAAAAGTTGCCGCCAATTTTACAGTAATGGGTGCCACCATGTACCCTCTGCCCCTCTCCCGAATCACAGAACTCACCGCGGCGATACCTAATTCATTACCCGGTTCGATAAAAGCAGATTTCACAAATCGGGTTCGGGTATGATATGATTTAGCATTAGGGTTTAAGTGAACGGAAAGGGATACTGGCGGGCGATTCATGAATAGACCTCAAAACATTTGTAAATTTATTTTACATTTTAAATAAGGATTAATATCTATACACACATGGTGGAAACGGAAAGTTTTCACAAGCGCCTTAAATTTAAGGTATAGGGAGTTAATTTAGGGTATATGGTTTAGGAGTTTAGGTGTAGGGGTTTAGAATTTAGGGATAGTTGTTTCAATTTAATGTTTAAGTTTATAGGTTATGGTTTAGTTTTTAGGGCAATATGGTGAGGATTTAGGTTTTAACCTATAAAATCTAAATTATAACCCTAAACCTTAAATTAAAACAATTATCCTTAAATTCTAACCCCCTACACCTAAACCCCTAAACCATATACCCTAAACTAACTCTCTATACCTTAAAACTAAGGCGCTTGTGGAAACTTTCAGTTTCCACCGACTGTGTATAGAATATTTATCCTTTAAATAATCTTAACGATAGTAAAAGTGTTCAAACTATAATTTTTTAATTAAGTGTTTAAATTATTTTTTAAGTCAAATACGTGTTTAATGTTTTATTATGTTAATCAAATAAGGTGTTTCTATTACGAATTACGGTTGTTAAAAATTCGTTATTCAATCAGAACATGACACATAACCTATTTCTGTTATTTTTTTAAATTTTTATTTTAAAAAATATTTAGTTTTATTTAAAAAGTCTTAACTACAAAATAAGTGCCCAAATTATGTCTATTTTTTTGTAATAGGTCCTTAAAGTATTTTTTGGCTAAAATAGGTGCCTAAAGTTTTATTTTTGACTGAAACAAGTACTTAAAGTTTATTATTCTGGCCAAAGTAGGTGTCTCGGTTGACTTTAAAACAAGCCAAAAAAAATTTAGGCATATGTTTCAGCAAAAAAATATACTTTTGGCACCTATTGAAAAAAAAAAGAATAATTTTGGCACATATTTTATAGTTAAGCCATTAAAAACCTAAAAATTTGTAATTTTTCTATAAAAATTTTAACCATAAATCTCTAAAGTCCTCACATCCAACCACCAAATCAACTACCACTGACCATCATTGCTTTTGTCGGACCCTCACGACTGAAAATTCTATTATCTCGTCGTCAAAATTTGTCGATGGTGCAAACGTCAAACAATGAAAAATAAGAGGTCGGTTGAATTTTGACCGACGGCTAGAGGGTGGGGATATCGAACAATGAGATACGCGATGCATGACCGGTGAACGGTAAATTATTGACGTGTGAAGAATATTAAGAGGTGAAGAAGATTTGATTTAAGAGTTTGGTTGAAAGAAATTAAAACTATGAAAATTTTAAATAAATTCATAAATAAAATGGCCACATGTCATTTCTCATTTGATGACGGAATTTTTTAATGTTCGTTGACAAAAAAACTTTATTTGTATAACAGATTAAGACATTAAACATTTATTTGGCTCGAAAAATAATTTAAACACCTAATTGAAAGAAAAAAAAAACATTTCACGGTTAAATCTTTTAAATAAAAGATGTTATTCAGGAAAAAAATAGTATACATAAGGCAAGTTTACACACATATTTTTTTAGTGGTTAGTGATGAACCTATCAAAGTAATTTTTTTTTTGTAGTGAAAATTTTGGTTTCGGTTTATCTTTCTTAAATCTTGTTACAAATGAGGTTACTTAGGATATGGATAAAATTGTTAGGACATTCATAACTATGGAAGAATTAATAATTCTTTCCATCCAATTGAAATTATTTTGATTCTCCTCTCGTTGCTTTACTTTCTCTCTAAAATAGGGACATTTTAGGTCCCCGTATCATAAGCCTAAATATTAATCAGACTATTGTTTTCAATTAAAAAAATTATAAGAAATATTTTAAGTGTGTAAAAATAAATTATGAGTGTTAATTTTCTTCAAGGATGTGAATTATTTTATATAATATTTATCAAAAGAATTTTTTTTTTCAAAAAACCATTTGTATGAACCCACACCCCTTTCATCAAGTTGGTTCTACTATTACTTTATATAAAAAAAAGTTGGTTCTATTAGTGGTTCCAATTGCATACAAGAATAAATGACTTTAAATGTATTTAAACGTGTATCATCTCATCAATTTAAATTTTACATAATTTTATTTAAGTGAAGCTTTGATTTAATGGTAAGATGTTAGTTTGAAAATATAAAGATTGCGATTTAAATCATATACTTCTTCTCATTATGCTCGTAATATTTAATTCTTTAAATTTGTCAAGATAAGATTCTCTCACACTATTCAAAACTAATGTTGGGATTTTTTGCACGCTCGAATCGATCAACCGATTATGCTCGCCAAGTGGTGGAGAGGTGAATTTTTGGGTGGAAGGGTTTAGGAAGCTAAAAGAATAAAAACACAATGATTTATAGTGGTTCAACCTTCTAACCAAGGTCTGCATCCACTACCTTAGCTTCCCACTAAGGATTTCACAACCAATTCACTAATTGATTCGTCCCCTTTTCTAGGCTTAGGAGGAAACCCTTTACAACGATCAAGCTTCTACCCAAAGCCTTGATCAAAACCCTCTTTTACAAAAGATAAACAAAACAAACTTAAAACCTCTCAATAGGCGTTTGTTTGCACAATGAAGCACTCACCCAAAACTTAAAACACTTGAGCAAAATTAACAATGTAAGCTCACAAGTGTTGTCTAAGCAAGAAATGAACGATTTAAGCTCTAGACAAGTTTTTCACTCATAATGTTGTAACAATTGAAGCTCTTGCTCAATCTTGATGCTTGGAGGTCCCTTTTATACTCCAAATTGAGTTTGTAGCCGTTTATGGCCGTTGGGGATGTTTCGGAGCCGTTGGAAGCCATTAAAGTCGAGCTTTAAATGCTCTCCTGCACTATAGTTTCGAAACCTTATAAAGGTTTCGAAACCTTAAGAGGGGTTTAGAAAAACTAGCCGTTTTATAGCCGTTTGTAGCCGTTACAGGGCTAAAGTTTCGAAACCTTTACAAGGTTTCGAAACCTTTGAGCCAAAGTTTCGAAACCTTGTGAAGGTTTCGAAACCTTTGCTTAGGTTTCTAAAAAATCAGCTACTGCCCAGATAAGTTTCGATACCTTTGTTTGAGGTTTCGAAACTTTCATCTAAAAACATGTATTTCGGGCATTTTTCGACTTTTAAAAGTATAGTTCGATATAGGTATTAAGTCGAACTCTTTTAAAACATTTTGTCACGTTTTAAGGACTTTTGAATTATTTTTGAAGTCTTTAAACAAGTCCAAAAACATTTTTCACAAAAATTGTTATATCAAAATATTTCTCAACAATCTCCCCCTTTTTGATATAACAAAACTTCTTTGAAATATTGTTTTTGACAAAATGCTCCCCCTTAATTTTTCACTTATTTCTCCCCCTTTTTGTTATATCAAAAATAATTTAAAATACTTTAAGTTCAAAATAACAATGGAGGTTTAAAAAAAATTTAAAAAAAAAATTTGTTTTAAAATTTGGCTTCTGAAAAAAAAATTTGTTTTAAAATTTAGCTCCCCCTTACTCAAAGCATCATTGAAATGTTAGTTCAACATTTATGAATATCTAGTTGACATAAAAGAAAATAAATCAATAAACACTAAAACAACTAGATTTTACCACACTTGAACTTAAGGGAGGATGTGAAGCCTTCCTTCTTCAAGTGTTCTTCCTTTGTGTGCATGGAGCTCCCCCTTAATTTTTGACTTGTTGATCATTCTCCATCACACCTAGCAAAAGACAATCAAGTAATTTTTGGTATCCAATTTGCTTTGGATCCATAGACATTAGTAGCACAAAATTTAGTCCCCTTAGGAATCCATTTTTCAATTTCATCCTTTTTAGTTGAAGTGATTAGTCCTTTTGGGACCCAAACACTTCTAAAACATTTTCCATTCAAAAATCTAGGGGCACTAGATTGTCTTACATAAAAATTTGATTTTCCAAAATTGTTTTTCTTTTCAAGTTCTTTGGAAATCAAATCTTTTTCCTTTTTGAGATCATCAACTTCCTTTTGATGATCTCTTTCCATCGTTTGAAGCAAGTTTTGTAAATCTAAAACTTTAAGCTCAAAATCTTTGATTTTTGCTTCAAACTCTAAATTGGTTTTAGAAAGCAAATCATTTTCGATTTTTAATTTTGAAATCAATTTCTTGTTTTTCGAAAATGAAGCCTTGAACTCAAAAACCAATTCATCATAGGCTTCTTGTAACTCATCAAATGTATAAGAATTTGAAATAGATGAGTTAGAAGTTACCTCCCCCTCATTGAGGGCCATCATGCATAGGTGGGCTACTTCATTATCGGTGGAGTCTTCATCACTCCATGTGGCCACGTATGCTTGTTTAGAAGATGATCCCTTCTTTTTGGATTTGTGGGAATCCTTCATCTTCTTCATCGATTCATGCTTGGATTTTTCCATTTTGCTCTTCATGAATCGTGCGAGCTTGTTGAAGAGATAGTTCATCTCTTCATCTTCACTATCCTCCTCACTTGAATCTACGTGATGGCATGTGGAGGACTTGAGAGCCATGGCATTTACATTGATGCCAATGCTCTTGAGCTTCTTCTCTCCCATAGCTCTAATTTCTTCCCTCTTTTTCTCATCCTCTTTATTTTTCTTCATGATTTGATGAGTAAGGAGAGACCCCATGAGTTCATCAAGCTTCAAAGTCTTCAAATTTTTGGCTTCGATGATGGCGGTCCTCTTTGAGTCCCAAGACTCGGGAAGTGAGTAGATGAGCTTTCGGACAAGTTTTTCTTCCGGGATGGCTTCTCCATAACCTTTAAGACCATTGGTGATGGTGGAGAATCTATCAAACATCTTCTCGATGTTCTCTTCCGGATCCATCTTGAAGTTCTCATACTCTAAGGTAAGGAGCCCAATCTTGGTCTCCTTGACTTCATTAGTCCCCTCGTATGTGACTTCAAGCTTGTCCCATACCTCCTTGGCACTTTCACAAGAAGACATCTTCTCATAGATGGTTGGGCCAAAAGCACAAAAGAGCATGTGCAAGGCTCTACAATTAAGCTCCATCTTCTTGCGATCGTCGGCACTCCATTCTGCTTTGCTTCCTTGAGGCACGAACGGACCATCTTCAACTATGTCCCATAGCTTGTAATCTTTTGACTTCAAGAAGAATTTCATCTTTGTCTTCCAATGGGCATAGTGATCTCCGTCGAAGAAAGGCGGTATGTTGATGGATTGCGACATTTGAGCCGGTTGGTGAAATGTTGATCGAGCTTGCCGGATCTTTTCAATAGGATGTGAATCCCCTTCGATTGAACCAAGGCTCTGATACCAATTGTTGGGATTTTTTGCACGCTCGAATTGATCAACCGATTATGCTCGCCAAGTGGTGGAGAGGTGAATTTTTGGGTGGAAGGGTTTAGGAAGCTAAAAGAATAAAAACACAATGATTTATAGTGGTTCAACCTTCTAACCAAGGTCTACATCCACTACCTTAGCTTCCCACTAAGGATTTCACAACCAATTCACTAATTGATTCGTCCCCTTTTCTAGGCTTAGGAGGAAACCCTTTACAACTATCAAGCTTCTACCCAAAGCCTTGATCAAAACCCTCTTTTACAAAAGATAAACAAAACAAACTTAAAACCTCTCAATAGGCGTTTGTTTGCACAATGAAGCACTCACCCAAAACTTAAAACACTTGAGCAAAATTAACAATGTAAGCTCACAAGTGTTGTCTAAGCAAGAAATGAACGATTTAAGCTCTAGACAAGTTTTTCACTCATAATGTTGTAACAATTGAAGCTCTTGCTCAATCTTGATGCTTGGAGGTCCCTTTTATACTCCAAATTGAGTTTGTAGCCGTTTATGGCCGTTGGGGATGTTTCGGAGCCGTTGGAAGCCATTAAAGTCGAGCTTTAAATGCTCTCCTGCACTATAGTTTCGAAACCTTATAAAGGTTTCGAAACCTTAAGAGGGGTTTAGAAAAACTAGCCGTTTTATAGCCGTTTGTAGCCGTTACAGGGCTAAAGTTTCGAAACCTTTACAAGGTTTCGAAACCTTTGAGCCAAAGTTTCGAAACCTTGTGAAGGTTTCGAAACCTTTGCTTAGGTTTCTAAAAAATCAGCTACTGCCCAGATAAGTTTCGATACCTTTGTTTGAGGTTTCGAAACTTTCATCTAAAAACATGTATTTCGGGCATTTTTCGACTTTTAAAAGTATAGTTCGATATAGGTATTAAGTCGAACTCTTTTAAAACATTTTGTCACGTTTTAAGGACTTTTGAATTATTTTTGAAGTCTTTAAACAAGTCCAAAAACATTTTTCACAAAAATTGTTATATCAAAATATTTCTCAACAACTAAGTTTTACAAGGGTACCGTAAAGGTTTATTATGGGAACAACCCTCCCAACTAGAGTCTCTTCATATATGTTTTTAACTCTTTGACAATGCACACATATTTTGCAGACAAAATAATTAAATCCAGAATTCCTAAAACGAATTTCATCCGCTTTTTCGTTAGGACCACTTATTGAATTCATACAGATTGATTGCTAGTTATTAGGTAAATTAACATTTAATCATTTTAAATTAAAATGTTTTTAAATTTAAACAAATTAAACCTTGACTGTCCTTATTAAATTTGAAATGGGTGACTTGAATTAAAATTTCCCATTACTTGACGTCTATGCTAAGGCTTAGTTTGTGGTTGCTTTTAAAAAGTGTGGTGAAAAAAGTGATTTTCAAACTAGCTGTTGAAAAGTAGTTTTGAAAAACTGGTTAGTGTTTGTCATTGAAGTCGAAAAGTGATTTTCATGAGATAAAAAGTCTATTTTAGACATGATATTAAAAAGTAAAAGTAAATTTAGGTGATTGTTCAATTTAATTAATGTTATGATTTATGAAATAAATCAATTTCAATTATAATAAAAAAATATTTTTTTATAAAATTTAATTTGAAAATATAAATTACATTCTAGATTATATACGTACATACCACTTACACATTAATAATAAATATAAAATAAAGTACAAATAAAATAATTTTATTCTCAATATAAATATTATAAAATATATATTATTTTACAATTATGTATGCATAAACATTATTTTAACAATAAATTATAATTAAATAATAAGGGTAAAAAAGTAATTTTATTTTCAAACTAGCTTTTCCACCCAAGAAGCTATAAAATCCAGCTTCTTAGTTTGGGTGGAAAAGCTAGTTTTAAAAGCAACAAAAAACAGCCTGTTTTAACTAAAAGCACTTAAAAAAGTGATTTTTGGTTGCAAAACGCAACCAAAAACAGGCCCTAAGTCAGCAAATAGCAATATTTTACATAAGCCGATAAAAAGATTGTTGAACATGCTTTTTGCTGGTTGTGTGGTATGGGCCACGGGCTTTACCAAATTCTGTGTTATTGGAATTGTATAATGACACGTGGCGATGAGTGATAGGGCCGGCGTTCATAGGGGGCCCACATTGATGTCAGCTGGCAGGGGTCAGTTAATGAGGAAAAATTATATTATGGGTAATTCCCACCACGTCATCCATGGGACCAACCAATGAAAATCACCCACTTCACCATGATTTTTCCATGTCATTTTTTCCAACCAATGAATCTTCACTAAAGTTTTTCCATGTCATTTTAAAAACTGTTTTTTGGAAGTTATTTTATTATTAAATTAATGACATGGATAAAAATGATGAAGTGGGTGGTTTCTAGTGGTTGGTCTCATGGATGACGTGGTGGGAATCACCCATAATATAATTTCTCGTTAATGAGGCTGCATAGATTGGCGTGAATAATTTAAAATATACAAAATATTTCCGATGTTTTCTAAAAAAGTTAAAATTAATTCAATCCCTTAAACAATAAATTACTGAATATAATTTGCCAAAAAACAATTACTAAATATAAAGTATTTTTTTTTACTAATCGAAAAAATCTCTTATTTTTTTAATCTTATTTCACTTTAAAAGAGATCTCATATTTCCTTGGCTAAATAATTGGTGAAAAGGTAATGATAAATGGATATTTCAGAAATTATTTATTGACTTGAAGATATTGTTACAATGTTAAAAAATCGGTAATAATATAAACCGAATTTTAAAAAATCGGTAACAATGTAAATCGACTTCAACAACTACTTTGATTTGAAAGTTTAATCCTTATATAAGCAAATAATTTATAGAGCGTATACTTTAACAAATATCATTTTCAGACAACATTATTTGAGCAAATCTTTTTTTTTATCAAAAGGAGAACGAAATTCGATTAATAGAAAAAGGGCCCGACCCCATGCACATGAAATACATGAAACATAAAGACACCATGAGACATAAACCTAAAGGCAATCAAGCGGCAGAACATTGAATCCATGCAAAGTCTAGCAATGCAGAGGGAATACAAAACATCGGAGGCAAATAGCCTAACCAGGACCGGGACATGCAAGCCCAGAAGGCAAAACCAGCGCCAAACAAGGCAAAGGAAAAAACCGCCATAATACGACCTCGGATCAAAAAGGGCGTACACGTAATTCCTGCTCGTCTGAGAGAGCTCCATCCGGAGGCAGGCTTCTAATTCCATGGAAGGATTGGTCCTTGTCACCAGAACCGCGGGAAGACGTAAACCTAACTGATCTGGCTTCACAATCTGAACAACTAAACTTAACCCCGTCATAGATAAATAGAGCACAAGATCAGCCACAAAACGATTCCACACCGATCTTAACTCAAAAGAAGGGTAAAAACCACTCGGGTCCCATTCAAAACTACACACCTTCAACTCCCGCTACTCAACTTCAAGCCAAGTCTCATCGAGTTTCCATCTCCCATGATAAAACCTGGTCCAATAAAAGGATATTGATCTCCAAATCCCATGACATCAGGGAATGTTAAGCTTAATTTGGAAAGGATTGGAACGACAGGATGAACAAGGATAAATAGGGAAATGCACTAAGGAAAAGACGAAAATGCACATGTCCTCAAATTGCACCCGAGCATGGCAACTAACGAGGCTTCTACGGTAAAACGAAGCTCTTGCCAGAAATTGGGGTCTGTAAGGCGGGGATGCGGTAACCCAGAGCCTAATCGGGGACCGAAAGAAGAAAACCGACGCAGCTCCCCTCGCTCAGATCCGATACAAAAGCTGTTTTGAAAGCAGCCAACCCATCCAATCAACCAAATATGTCTGCCGGACCGAAATCCGTTCACCAGAGCAATTTCGACAACCACAAACCGACAGCTTGCATGTCTTGAAAAAGACCAGCATCTAGGGGCCTTGAAAACTTTCGTCGTTGCGCAGGGTAAGAATCTGTCTCTGCGTCTTCCCGGGCTAACGACATGACTCCGGCGTGAGGAGGCCAACCAAAACTGAGGGCGAAGAAGGGGACGGCACCAAAGGGGGAAAGGATCCTGATTGGACCAGATTCGAGGGAAGAGGGACAGAGGCAGACCGAACCTAGGCCACCACCGGAGTACAACCTCTAAACTCGCATCGGAGCTTCGGCAAGGAGCCTTTGGCGGCGACGAAGTTAGATCTGAGCTATGCCTGGAAATGGCTACCACCGACGTTAACCAACTCGGCCTCGCTCCATTCCACTGGTCCAAACCACCAGCCAGAGTCGCCTTCCGTTGCACCGGTAACCGTCGGCCCTTGAAGGAACCGAACGCGAAGATCAGCACGGACTGATCACAGCACCGCTTGAAGGACAAAAGATTCAGAGAAGAGGAGGGTTTGGAGAGCGCGTGGAGCGCGTTCAAAACCATGATGTTGGGGGGTTATTTGAGCAAATCATCTTAGCTGTCAAATATATATTGTTTTTAATTTTATATTTTTTGACTTAAAACTTAGTTATATTGTTAACATTATTTTAATTTGACCATTTTTAATTTAACTCGAACAAAATTATTTGACTCAATCTAAAAAATATTAAAATTAAGTTGAGATAATAAAATATGACTTGTCAACACAATTAATTCAAAATTATTTCGCTTAATTAAATGGTACATTAAAAAAACAATTACATCCATTAGCGTATGCTTTAATGGACCGGTGGAGGCCACGACACCCCTAAAATTTTGGGAAACTCGAATATTACCTTTAGACATTTTAAAAATTTTAATTTGACCCCTCAAGATTTTTAAATATTCATATTAAGCTTCAAAATTTTAAATATATTTTAATTAAATTCCCTCTAAAATTTTTAATTTTTTTATTAAATCTCTCAAAATTATTAAAAATTTTAATTAAATCTTCAATTTTTTTAAAAAAAAATTCTTCTAATCCTCTAAAAAGAATAAAAAAAATAAATGATCCTTCTCAAACTTTTATTTCAAGTTCTACCCATAATTACATCACTTATTAGCATGGTTATCAGAATTTGTCTGATAAAATAAAAAAAAATTGTGAGAATCATTACAAAAATTAGAAAACGTGATATTAAAAAAACATAAATTTAACTGGTTGAACTGGAAAGATAAAATTGAAAATTGTGTGAATTGGTACGATCCATTAAAATTTTAAAGATGTGATGAACCAGGTGATTCATCTGGTTAAACCAAAAAAATTATTTAATTATTTCGAATCTATGGTTCAACCGATTGAACCACACATTTATACTCACGATTTTATTACCAATTCAATCATTGGTCTGATTTTTACAATATTATTTACGAGTACAAACTTGGTAGCACGTTGTTATGCTTTCGTTGGTTGGAACACATTGTGACACATATTTGATGGCAATTTAGGTTGTAACATCAAGAGTTATACTAAGCATGGTTAGAAATTTGATGTGCGGTAAATAATTAAAGCGGTACAATATAAAATAAGATATACGTAAAAGATGAGATTTAATGTAGTTCAGTTTTGTCTACTTCCATATATGAGAAAATAAACAATTCACTATCAACGTAGAAAATATGAATAGTACAAATTGTTGAACAATGAAGTGAAAAAAAGTGTGAGGTAGTTTTTCGGTGGGCCCATTCCTTTAACAGATCATCTAATTAATAATTGATTTCTGTTAAAGGGTTGTTTGGGTATGGGCTATAAAAACAAAAGGGTGACCCAAGCCCTGGCTGATATGAGATTACAGAGATACAACCCACACTTTATGATAACATTTAATTTCTTTTCGATTCTTAGTTTTCCCCTTTTTCTCTATAATTGATTTTCCCCCAAATTGATTCTAGGGTTTCTGCTTGTTCAAGATGGTATCATTCGCTGGGTACTTCTCTTCATAGTCTGGTGATTTGCGGTTATTGTCTCCGTTCCCTCTCTCGATCATGGTGCGCGTTGGAGATTTGTCGTCTGGAGATGGTGAGGTTGATTCCTCGTCGCGATCTGGCAAATTTTTTGCGAGCAAGAGAGTCAACATTCTCCTCGATGAATCCAATTTCCTAATCTGGAAACAACAAGTCCTTCTCACGGCGATGAGTCACCGCCTTGAAGGATTTCTCACCGGCGCTTACAAACCGCCACCAGCCACGATTCGTCTCGCCGACGGTTCGGAGAAAGAAAATGAACAATACGATGAGTTTCTCGCTCAAGACAGTACCCCATCGTCCTGGATCCTTTCCACGATGAGTCCACGTCTCCTGACTCATTTTGTTGATGCTGAATCAACGGATCAGATCTGGTCGATTGTGGTTGATTTCTTCAGTAGTCGTTCTACGACTACTGTCATGAGCCTACACTTCAAGCTTCGTACTATTCGCAAAGGCGGTCAAAGTATGCGCGTGTACATCTCCAAGGTCAAGAAAGTTTGTGACGCGCTGGCGTCTTGTGGCAGTCATGTGTCCAAGGTTGAGCAAATCGCTACGATTCTCAGCGGCCTTCCACCAGAGTATAAGTCCTTTGTCACTGTCATAACAGCTAGCCGTGAGACTCTATCCCTTGAGAGTGTAACCACCATTCTGGTGGATGCTGGGGCCCAATAAGGGTTGTTTGACCAGGAGCAGTCTGCTCTGATGAGTGCCCACACTGTGCGTTTGTCTTCTCCTCTTACGGGTGGAATACTCGCTAGTGGCTCTTCTCAACGTCTGTATAGGCAGAACGCAAGTAGTGGAGGTCGTGGCCGCAACAAAAACTGATTTCAGTGCCAACTTTGCGGGAAGATGGGTCATCTGGTTGACCGGTGCTTTCTTCGTTTTGATCAAAGCTTCCCTGACGTCTCTGCTAGTTTGTATAAGAATGTGAATGGAGACAGTGTTCCTTCGGCAAATGTGTACACCTTGAATTCTACTACGGCTACATTCTTTGGGTTTGCATCTGCCGACCATGTGCCGACCAGTGTTGGATCTAGAGGCTCTGGACAGTGGTTTGTTGATACGGGTGCTACGCACCATGTGACTCCAGACGCATCCAATCTTCACCAGTGTGATGACTTCGCTGGCCAGGTAAGCTGTTAGTGGGTGACGGTAAGGGTTTACATGTTAGCAAAATTGGTTTGACTTCAATTCATTTGCTTTTATGCGATCTGTTTTTGGTACCTCATATTTCTAAAAACTTGATTTTGGTGTCTAAGTGTGCTAGAGACAACGTTGTGTTTTTTGAGTTCCATGCTGATCGTTGGTATGTTCGTGATGAGGGTTCAGGTGCTGAGCTGCTGTGTGGGTCAACTTCTGATGGTTTATATGTTTTTCCTAGTTCTGCTCCTTCTGTAAATAATGCACATGCACATCTCACCGTGCTTAATCAAAGTGAATATGATGTTTGGCATCGTCGCCTCGGGCATCCTGCTCAGGCTACGTTAGCGAAAATGTTACGTAGTTGTAATGTTTCTGTTGATTAAATTGTTAATAAACGGAGTGTTGTTCTGCATGTTGTATTGGTAAGAGACAAGTTACCCTTTTTTAACTCCACTACAGTTTACTCTCAACCGTTTCAACTTGTTTTTACAGACCTTTGGGGTCCAGCTCACAAATCATCTGATGGGTTCTTGTATTATGTGTCGTTCGTTGATGCGTGTACTTGTCACACGTGGCTATACCTTCTAAAAAATAAGTCTTAAGCTGTTCGTGCGTATAAATTGTTTGTTAGTCTTGTTCGTACTCAGTTTGGTGCAGATATTAAAGTAGTACATAGTGATTGGGGAGGCGAGTTCCGTAGCTTATCAACTGTCCTTGTTGAGTCAGACAGCCAACATCGTGTCACATGTCCGCACACTTCGGAGCAAAACGGGTGGTTGAGCGCAACCACATGCATGTAGTTGAAGTTGCCCTTACCTTGCTCAGCCAGGCTTCGATGCCTATACGTTTATGGGCTCATGCATTGGTTACTGCAGCGCATCTGATTAATAGACTCCCAACTCGTGTACTTGGTGGCTTGAGTCCTTTTGAAAAGTTGTTTCAACGCATCCCAGAATACTCATTTCTTCGCGTATTTGGCTGCAAGCATTTTTCGCACCTTCGTCCTTTTCAGCAGCATAAACTGGAGTTTAGGTCTCAGCCATGCACTTTTCTGAGCTACAACGTACATCACAAGGGCTACAAGTGTCTCACACAACATGGAAAAATTGTTGTATCTCGCCATGTGGTTTTTGATGAGAACCGCTTTCTTTTTGCAGGTTCTGCTACTGCTGGAAGTACGCAGTGCTCGGCTGCTTCAGCCCTCAAGTCTGCTGCACTTAGGGTGGTTCATGTGGCACCTAATCCTGGCGGTGCAACACCTGACGCCTCTGCACCTGTGCAGGCCTGTGAACCCAGTCCTACGAGGGGCAATCCTTCCCAAGGGTGTGCTGCTACGTGTGATAAACTTCCCGGGGCAGATGCATCTTCCCCTGATCCTGTTGCTGCATGTGATGACCCTACTGGTACAAGTACATATTCACATGGACATGTTGATGTGGAAGTTGTGGTTATGCCTTGTATGAATGATGAAGGAGGTGGAACGTCGGCTGCTTGTGATGTTGATGCATTGTCTAATTCTAGTAGTTCCACTCAGATGTCCATAAGTCCTAACGTTGGTCATTCTAATCCTGTGGAGTGTGGTTCTGAGTCACCAGTGTTGCTTGCGCCTTAAAACTCTTCTAGTGTTCATCTTATGGTCACTCGCAGCAAGCTGGGAGTGTTCAAACCGAAAGTGTTCACTGCTACCTTGACTGTTGAAGCAACTCTTGAGACTGTCGAACAAGCTATGACGATGCCTGTATGGAAAGATTCTGTCTTCGCTGAGTATAAAGCTCTATTAGCTAAGGAGACTTGGAAACTTGTTCCTCTACCTGAAAGAAGACGTACCATAGGTTGCAAGTGGTTGTTTCGGGTGAAATATAATTCCGATGGATCAGTATCGAGATACAAGGCACGCTTAGTTGCAAAAGGATTCTCCCAAGTAACAAGACAAGACTTTGGTGATACCTATAGCCCTGTGGTTCGGTTCTTCACTCTTAATATATTCTTAACTGTAGCTGTCAATAACAAGTGGAAGTTGCGACAAGTGGACGTTAATAATGCGTTCCTTAACGGAGGCCTAGAAGAGGAGGTGTTTATGCAACAACCTCATGAGTTCGAGCAATGTGCTGAGGATGGAACTGCACTTGTCTGTTTGCTTCAAAAGGCCTTGTACGGACTGCGACAAGCCCCTCGCAGTTGGTACACAAAGTTGCGTAGTTACCTTGTAACTCTTGGGTTCAAAGAACCAGCCGCCGATACTTCTCTGTTCATTTGTAACAAAGAATCAGCTGTAGTTTACATTCTGGTTTATGTCGACGATATCATCGTCACAGGCTCGTCTAATGATGAAGTTGAGGGTGTCATTCGCATCTTAAACACTGAATTTTCATTAAAAGATTTGGGTGAACTTTCTTACTTTCTTAGCATCACAACACATCAGATTGGTGACTCGGTACTTCTTAGTCAAAAGAAGTATATCTTGGAGCTCCTGGAGAAAACAAAAATATGTCAAGCTAAGTCTTCTCCTACTCATATGCTTCCCTCTACTAAACTTGCTAGTGATGCTGGTAAGCCAATCTTTGATCTATATACTTATCATAACATAGTTGGCGCTTTATTGTATATATGTCATACGCGTCCGGATATATCATTTAGTGTGAATCATGTGGCTCAGTTCATGCATAAACCGTGTGATGATCATATGTCTGTTGTTCGACAAATTCTACGATACTTAGTTGGTACTATTGATTATGAGTTGTTGTTCATACCATCGGACATGGGTGTGGGCAGTGTTGTTGCTTTTTCCGATGCTGACTGAGGTAACAGTCTAGATGATCGAAGGTCAACTTTGGATTACTGCGTGTATGTGGATAATTGTTTGGTGGCTTGGAGTTCCAAAAAGCAAAAGTCTGTATCTCGCTCGACATTCGAGGCTGAATAACGGAGTGTGGCAGACACAGTGTCTGAGATATTATGGGTAAACACTGTCACATCCCAAAAACCGGTCTAGTCGGAATTAGGTTCCGGTGACCGAGTATTTTATATCGGTTGTATAATTTATTCGATCTTATTTAGAGTATTCGAATTAAAATATGATTTATTATTATTATTATTAAAAAAATATATAAAAATGCAAAAGTGGTGTAAATTAGGTAACCACTAAATTAGTGGCCATGCCACCAATGTTATATAATTGAAGGGAAATGGGAAAAGGTGTCATCCAAATTAGTATAAATAGGGAGATATATAATTTATTCGATTTTATTTAGATTATTCGAGATAATTTATGAATCAAGGTCAAGTTCCAGTAAACGAATATTTTCATTTCGATTAAGGGTTGGTTCGATTTGGTACCCAAAATAGATTAAATAGTTAGTTGTTTATTATTATTATTATTATTATTATTATTATTATTATTATTATAAAAAAAGGAAATGGAGTTACACGCAGATCTACCTAAAATTAGATAAAGTAAGCATATTAAAATCTGGTGGAAACACCATTTGAATTGTTAGTTAAAAGAAAGAAATGGAGTGGATTTACACGGCATCCACCTAAATAGTTAGGAAAAGCAAAGTGCAAATGGAAATCAAGTGGCCACCAAATACACATATTATAATGGGTGGACACAATTAAAAGAAGGGTGGCCGGCTAACCCTATAAATAGGGGTGAAATTCCTAGGGAAATCACAACAAGGAACCAACAAAGCATTCGAATAGTTACGATTCAGTGTTTGATTGGTTGTCCGATATTTTCGATATAGTAATATCGAATTTTTGCCGACGACTAGGTAAGCTCAAATCATTTATTCGATATTATCTGAACCAATAAATATTATTCGGGGTAATTTATAATAGTTTATTATTATTATTATTATTATTATTATTATTATTATTATTATTATATATATATATATATAAAGAAGGTGGAGGAGTTGGTATATAATTGTCTAACTAACCCACCATTAGAAATTATTGAATTAAAATAATAAATGGTGGGGGGGGAATAGGACGCCAAAAACATGTATAAAAGGGGGAGGAATGGTTGATTTTCACGGCAAATAAGGAAGAAAGAAAGAAAGAAAAAAAAATAGTAGCATACGATCCAATGTTCGATTGGTAGTCCGATGTTTTCGATATAGTAATATCGAATTTCTACCGATGACAGGGTAAGCTCAAATCTCTAGTTAGTTTAAGTTTCGGTATCGAGTTGATTAATATTTTTATATATATTCGATACTGTTTTATTGATTAGTTTTTATTAATTATCATAGTACACAAGGTAGATTCGGAACAACCGTGAAGCCCAAGAAATAAAAATAAAGTACCGGTCTATCAAGGTGAGTGAAATAAATTAGAGTTGAGATTAGAGTCTCAACTATCTTTAATTTGATGTTAGTATTTTTATTAAGCATGAAATTGAATTATTAAAGGTTGATAAAAGATAAGGGTAGAAAGAATAAAGAAATTCGGATTTGTAAACTGTCCTGTAGAAAACTGCATTTTTGAGCACGTTAGAGTCATTTCTGGAAAACGGGTTCTTCTACAAAGTTGTAGAGGACAAAATTTTACATGAAATAGAGGTATGATTTGCTCTAAAATGTTAAGTATAGGTCTCGTAATTATTGTTAGAAGTTACTGGACTAAAACTGAATAAATCTGGAATCTGCTGTACTAAATTGTAAAATTCGAAAATTATAGGGGCTTAAATGATGCCAATAAATTCTGGAAAATTTATACTTGAAACAGGGGAGTCATGAAATGAATGAAATTAAATGGCCAAGCTTGAATTAAGTCTCAATTGGTAGGTTAAATCCATTTAGATCACATATAAGATTATTAAAGAATAAAAGGGGACTGTTTTGTAGAAATTGATAAATTGAGGACTTACATGTCCTATTTTAGAGGTCTCTGGATTATAAAAATAATTTTATAAGATTCATGTAAACGTGGTTAAAAGCTCAAGATTTATAGTGTAGTGAAACATAGGTTATAAATGCACTAAAGTCACAAATTAAGCATAGACAGATTAGGTTTCTGAAAATGCCTTATGTTCAAGTAATAAACTGTATTAATAGGGAAATGATAAAATTATATGCCATACATAGTTATAAAGGTGTGTTTTTAAGCTTTCTAGAATGGTAAAGAACTCCTTATTTGGAGTTGTGAGTAAAAAGATATGAATTTTTGAGTAAGTAAATGTCATAAAAACAGGGTAACAGTTTGCCCCTAAATCTGCATCAACAACGATTTTAGAAATTCATTATAAATTGTATAAGAGGAATTAAAAGCTATAATTTATATGGTTTAAAAGGTTATTCAGTCTAGTTTCGTTTAAAACAAACGAAATCAGATTTTGAGTTATAGAACATTTTATATAAATATTTCTTTAAGGACAATGCAAACTGCCTAATATACTAAATGATATGTTTCTTTAATGTTTGGTTAGAAAAGAGTAGAAATGAAGGAAACCACAAAGTTGGAGAATAAGGAAAATGTCTCTAAGCTTGGATTGAGGTGAGTGTAGATGCATTTGTCTCGGGTGACACGGTGTCATTCCGATCTTTGTTTCTTTGTTCTGATATGTGAGTATAGTCGTGTCGGGGGTAGGCTCGGTGCTGCCCCGTTGCATTAATTATGAATTTATCTGCATTTGGTAAGTGCCTTGTATTACTTTGATATGTTCGAATATGACTATGAAATGCTACATGATATGGAGCTACGACTCATCTTGTTATTTCATATGATATGATATGAAAACCATGGACTATGTGAATTTATGTGTATTTATGGACGTTGGATACAATTGGCATGCCATAGGGTTATTCGAGCTCAACATGTAAGGGAGGACTACGGTCCAGGGCTACGGCCTATATGTGGGAGATAAAAGGATGGAAGTGTAAGGGATATATGGAGCTACGGCTCAGGGCTACGGCTCATTACTGATTCATGATATGGTGTACAGGGAATCCGCGTATCCAATGGTACCAATATATTATGTGTTTTATACGTATTGCTATGTTATGATCATGATATGATATTATGTTTTGTTATGAATATGAAGTATGCCATGTTATTGCATTATGATCATTTTTGGAAGCATGCTACATGTCATAACATGTTCATTCATTGTCATTGGCTACCTCACTTAGACTATGTAAGTCTAATGCATTCATTGCATAACATTTCAGGTTAAGAAAAGTAACAGATCGAGATCGGGATTAGTTGGAAGATTGGCAAGTCACTACAATTAAAGAGTAATGTATTTTGTCCTTATGAACTCCTAGTATGGTGGCAAAGTAGTTAAAAGTAATTATACTAATCTTGTGGGCCTACTATTGTGAAATTTTGCCTATGTTTTGTATAAGGTTTTAAAGCTAGATTGACTATTGAGTTAATAATAAAATTGACATAATTGGTACTAAAATATTAATTAAAGGATTCTAAGATTTTTGTGAGTTGTTAGGCTCATTTAAATATGTAAAGAATTTTAGTAAGATAATTCAAAAAGAAATAGATTTGAATACTTTACAAAATAGTCACTAAACATTACTTCGTCTAATCAGATAGGTAAATGACCTCCGTTAATAATGAGATTTTACAGACTAATAACTAGTAAGTTTAATTTTAGTATAATATCACGAATTTCAGATAAGGACCCCTAATTTGTAAAAATTACAATTTAGTCACTAAGTTTGGAAAAGTTTAAAATTGACCCCAATTTGAGTAAGTTGTTAATAAGTTAAGTGTTAAGTCTTAAAAGAGATTAGTAAAAATAATCCGAAATGATTTTTGAACTTTGGATTTATGTCTCCGATCTCCGTTATGTTTTTCGGTAGCGCTCTCCGACCCGGTTCTCTACCAGGCCGGGAAGGGGGTGTTACATTAGTGGTATCAGAGCTAGAGTTTAGTCGGTTCTGGACTAAACTTAAGTATGTTTGTATTATGTGTTAAGTTACTTTGCCACCTAGGAGTTATTTATTGAGTATTGTGACTTGCCGATTAATCCGATCTTTTTATGTTTAGATGTTTAAGTTCAGTCAAGCTCATATAGATGAGCATATTCTTGTCGGAGAAAATTCGAGGACGAATTTTCTTTAAAGGGGGAGAGAGTTGTCACATCCCAAAAACCGGTCTAGTCGGAATTAGGTTCCGGTGACCGAGTATTTTATATCGGTTGTATAATTTATTCGATCTTATTTAGAGTATTCGAATTAAAATATGATTTATTATTATTATTATTAAAAAAATATATAAAAATGCAAAAGTGGTGTAAATTAGGTAACCACTAAATTAGTGGCCATGCCACCAATGTTATATAATTGAAGGGAAATGGGAAAAGGTGTCATCCAAATTAGTATAAATAGGGAGATATATAATTTATTCGATTTTATTTAGATTATTCGAGATAATTTATGAATCAAGGTCAAGTTCCAGTAAACGAATATTTTCATTTCGATTAAGGGTTGGTTCGATTTGGTACCCAAAATAGATTAAATAGTTAGTTGTTTATTATTATTATTATTATTATTATTATTATTATAAAAAAAGGAAATGGAGTTACACGCAGATCTACCTAAAATTAGATAAAGTAAGCATATTAAAATCTGGTGGAAACACCATTTGAATTGTTAGTTAAAAGAAAGAAATGGAGTGGATTTACACGGCATCCACCTAAATAGTTAGGAAAAGCAAAGTGCAAATGGAAATCAAGTGGCCACCAAATACACATATTATAATGGGTGGACACAATTAAAAGAAGGGTGGCCGGCTAACCCTATAAATAGGGGTGAAATTCCTAGGGAAATCACAACAAGGAACCAACAAAGCATTCGAATAGTTACGATTCAGTGTTTGATTGGTTGTCCGATATTTTCGATATAGTAATATCGAATTTTTGCCGACGACTGGGTAAGCTCAAATCATTTATTCGATATTATCTGAACCAATAAATATTATTCTGGGTAATTTATAATAGTTTATTATTATTATTATTATTATTATTATTATTATTATATATATATATATATATATATATATATATATAAAGAAGGTGGAGGAGTTGGTATATAATTGTCTAACTAACCCACCATTAGAAATTATTGAATTAAAATAATAAATGGTGGGGGGGAATAGGACGCCAAAAACATGTATAAAAGGGGGGAGGAATGGTTGATTTTCACGGCAAAGAAGGAAGAAAGAAAGAAAGAAAAAAAAATAGTAGCATACGATCCAATGTTCGATTGGTAGTCCGATGTTTTCGATATAGTAATATCGAATTTCTACCGATGACGGGGTAAGCTCAAATCTCTAGTTAGTTTAAGTTTCGGTATCGAGTTGATTAATATTTTTATATATATTCGATACTGTTTTATTGATTAGTTTTTATTAATTATCATAGTACACAAGGTAGATTCGGAACAACCGTGAAGCCCAAGAAATAAAAATAAAGTACCGGTCTATCAAGGTGAGTGAAATAAATTAGAGTTGAGATTAGAGTCTCAACTATCTTTAATTTGATGTTAGTATTTTTATTAAGCATGAAATTGGATTATTAAAGGTTGGTAAAAGATAAGGGTAGAAAGAATAAAGAAATTCGGATTTGTAAACTGTCCTGTAGAAAACTGCATTTTTGAGCATGTTAGAGTCATTTCTGGAAAACGGGTTCTTCTACAAAGTTGTAGAGGACAAAAGTTTACATGAAATAGAGGTATGATTTGCTCTAAAATGTTAAGTATAGGTCTCGGAATTATTGTTAGAAGTTACTGGACTAAAACTGAATAAATCTGGAATCTGCTGTACTAAATTGTAAAATTCGAAAATTATAGGGGCTTAAATGATGCCAATAAATTCTGGAAAATTTATACTTGAAACAGGGGAGTCATGAAATGAATGAAATTAAATGGCCAAGCTTGAATTAAGTCTCAATTGGTAGGTTAAATCCATTTAGATCACATATAAGATTATTAAAGAATAAAAGGGGACTGTTTTGTAGAAATTGATAAATTGAGGACTTACATGTCCTATTTTTGAGGTCTCTGGATTTTAAAAATAATTTTATAAGATTCATGTAAACGTGGTTAAAAGCTCAAGATTTATAGTGTAGTGAAACATAGGTTATAAATGCACTAAAGTCACAAATTAAGCATAGACAGATTAGGTTTCTGAAAATGCCTTATGTTCAAGTAATAAACTGTATTAATAGGGAAATGATAAAATTATATGCCATACATAGTTATAAAGGTGTGTTTTTAAGCTTTCTAGAATGGTAAAGAACTCCTTATTTGGAGTTGTGAGTAAAAAGATATGAATTTTTGAGTAAGTAAATGTCATAAAAACAGGGTAACAGTTTGCCCCTAAATCTGCATCAACAACGATTTTAGAAATTCATTATAAATTGTATAAGAGAAATTAAAAGCTATAATTTATATGGTTTAAAAGGTTATTCAGTCTAGTTTCGTTTAAAACAAACGAAATCAGATTTTGAGTTATAGAACATTTTATATAAATATTTCTTTAAGGACAATGCAAACTGCCTAATATACTAAATGATATGTTTCTTTAATGTTTGGTTAGAAAAGAGTAGAAATGAAGGAAACCACAAAGTTGGAGAATAAGGAAAATGTCTCTAAGCTTGGATTGAGGTGAGTGTAGATGCATTTGTCTCGGGTGACACGGTGTCATTCCGATCTTTGTTTCTTTGTTCTGATATGTGAGTATAGTCGTGTCGGGGGTAGGCTCGGTGCTGCCCCGTTGCATTAATTATGAATTTATCTGCATTTGGTAAGTGCCTTGTATTACTTTGATATGTTCGAATATGACTATGAAATGCTACATGATATGGAGCTACGACTCATCTTGTTATTTCATATGATATGATATGAAAACCATGGACTATGTGAATTTATGTGTATTTATGGACGTTGGATACAATTGGCATGCCATAGGGTTATTCGAGCTCAACATGTAAGGGAGGACTACGGTCCAGGGCTACGGCCTATATGTGGGAGATAAAAGGATGGAAGTGTAAGGGATATATGGAGCTACGGCTCAGGGCTACGGCTCATTACTGATTCATGATATGGTGTACAGGGAATCCGCGTATCCAATGGTACCAATATATTATGTGTTTTATACGTATTGCTATGTTATGATCATGATATGATATTATGTTTTGTTATGAATATGAAGTATGCCATGTTATTGCATTATGATCATTTTTGGAAGCATGCTACATGTCATAACATGTTCATTCATTGTCATTGGCTACCTCACTTAGACTATGTAAGTCTAATGCATTCATTGCATAACATTTCAGGTTAAGAAAAGTAACAGATCGAGATCGGGATTAGTTGGAAGATTGGCAAGTCACTACAATTAAAGAGTAATGTATTTTGTCCTTATGAACTCCTAGTATGGTGGCAAAGTAGTTAAAAGTAATTATACTAATCTTGTGGGCCTACTATTGTGAAATTTTGCCTATGTTTTGTATAAGGTTTTAAAGCTAGATTGACTATTGAGTTAATAATAAAATTGACATAATTGGTACTAAAATATTGATTAAAGGATTCTAAGATTTTTGTGAGTTGTTAGGCTCATTTAAATATGTAAAGAATTTTAGTAAGATAATTCAAAAAGAAATAGATTTGAATACTTTACAAAATAGTCACTAAACATTACTTCGTCTAATCAGATAGGTAAATGACCTCCGTTAATAATGAGATTTTACAGACTAATAACTAGTAAGTTTAATTTTAGTATAATATCACGAATTTCAGATAAGGACCCCTAATTTGTAAAAATTACAATTTAGTCACTAAGTTTGGAAAAGTTTAAAATTGACCCCAATTTGAGTAAGTTGTTAATAAGTTAAGTGTTAAGTCTTAAAAGAGATTAGTAAAAATAATCCGAAATGATTTTTGAACTTTGGATTTATGTCTCCGATCTCCGTTATGTTTTTCGGTAGCGCTCTCCGACCCGGTTCTCTACCAGGCCGGGAAGGGGGTGTTACAAACACAGTGTTGAAGGACATGGGCATTCACTCGTCCTCTTCCCTGGTTGTTTGGTGCGACAACACTAGTGCTATTGCTATGTCGGTCAATCCCGTGTTTCATTCTCGGTCTAAGCACGTTGAGTTAGATGTGCATTTCGTTCGCGAAAAAGTGACCGAACAAAAGGTCCAAGTCAATTATGTTCCTGTTGAGTATCAAGTGGCAGATGGCTTGACGAAGCCTCTCTCTAAGGCTTATTTTTAGGACTTTCAACGCAAGATGAGCGCCCACTCTATCGAGACTCTCTGATTGGAGAAGGGGGGAGGGAGCAGAGGAAATGTTGAACAATGAAGTGAAAAAAAGTGTGAGGCAGTTTTTTGGTGGGCCCATTCCTCTAACAGATCAGCTAATTAATAACTAATTTCTGTTAAAGGGTTGTTTGGGGTATGGGCTATAAAAACAAAAGGGTGACCCAAGCCCTGGCTGATATGAGATTACAGAGATAGAACCCACACTTTATGAAAACATTTAATTTCTTTTCGATTCTTAGTTTTCCTCTTTTTCTCTATAATTGATTTTTTTTTTTCAAATTGATTCTAGGGTTTCTGCTTGTTCAAGATAAATACATGATATCCCATGTATCCCAAAAACTGGTATGTACCCCATAACACGATGTATCTAAAATAATCTTCCCAACGTCCTTACTATACCCATCTCTACGACACAACCACTATAGTCGTAGAGATCCTAAAGCTGGTTACATTTTTTCATAGTAATTCTCTCTCGTGATTTTAAAGGTTAAACCCTCTTTTATATTTATATCCCTAAATACTTGGTCACTAAGAAACCTTTATTCAACAAGATATTTTATCTAATATAGATGTTTACTGATTAAAATAAATTATAATTGTCAAGTAATGTTCAACCACTAGAATTATAATAAAATAAATTTAATTAAAATTAAAATTTGAGTCAAAATATAATAAAGAGTAATAAAAATATTTCTCTAATTACAACCAATAAACCACTAAGCAAAATAGCAAACCAAATACACATCACATGTGCACTAACAAGAGACTTGTATCTAAAGATTTGGTTTCTCTTTGTAAACCAAATAATAAATCAAATTATATGTTTTAAAAAATACTAATAACTTTGGGTTTTCAATTTTAAATAAAAATTCACTTAATTATGATGTGTATATCTTATTACACGAGTTACTTGCAAACAACAACTTTTTTGCCACTCAAAAATAAGAAATTGAACGCCACATATTTATTCCCAAAATTATCCTGAATCCGAAAAAATGATAGGACGAAACAAAGACTTGAAATTTTGGAGAAAACTATTTATATTCCCAAGATTTTAACATTTTGATCCCGAAAATTTGGCAGGCTAACATGGATCACAACATATATATTATATTTTATACTTTTATCAACATTTTTATAGAAGAAAATAATAATAAAAATTTAATAATAAAGTTAAAAGTTTGAGTTTAATCTTACGAATAAACAAACAAAGGTGTAAGAGTCATAATGGACCTCTACAATTGGACAAATTGAAATGGTGTCAAATGGGTCGACTCCCAAAAAAATTAAAATCAATATTTATTTCTTCAATTTTTTTTGAGAAATTAATTCTTCAAAATTTTAATTTCACTTTTTTTTTGAATTTTTTTGATTAAGTATCCTAAAATTTTTAAAAGTAACCATTAAGTCTTGATATGTTTAAAAAAAACAAGTAACATTTGCAAATTATACGGTCAAGATTAATTGTTATTATATAGATTAATTGATCAATAATTGTTGATAAAAAATTGATTGATATAGTATAAGATGATTACAATGTAGTATCTATTTATACATAATATTAAACTTTTTGATAAAACACACACACTCTGCTGACAAATTGATTTGAACTCAAATTTCTTCTTATTATTTTTATTACTTTTTTCTTATTATTAAAAATAGTCTACAAAAGAAAAATGATCTATAATACCAAAAAACCAACCGTGAGGGGAAAGGTACAAACTTTTTCCAGTGAAACAAACGAAAGGCAAGCAAATTGCAACCAGAAAGACCCTTTTTTTTTCATTTTTATATAAAACATTTATTATATTCACTTTTATAGTACCAAGGAGGGTTTGTGTGTGCATTTATAAGCAAGAAAAACAAGTAGAGAAAGCCTCTCATCGGTTCGCCCCCTTCATATTTCACTTCTCATCCCTCTTCTCCTCGAGCAAAGTTATCTTTTGTCAATGGCGGAGGAGAAGAAAGCCCAACCTTCTGGGGTTTGGCCAAAGGTTAAACCTTTTGTCAATGGTGGTGCCTCTGGTATGCTTGCTACCTGTGTCATCCAACCCATCGATATGATCAAGGTTGTTCTTTTTTTCCACTCATCTTTTAGTAGATCTGTTCTTCAAGTATTTTCCTTTCAAATTTGAAAAAAAAAGATGGTACTTTTAAGGGAAAGTATGAGTTTTTAGATCTGGGATTTGCTTGGGTTTGTGTACTTTTGGCTAATGGTCTTTTGTTTGGTTTGGTTTGGTGTAGGTGAGAATCCAACTGGGTCAGGGATCAGCAGGATCTGTCACCAGGAACATGCTTAAGGAGGAGGGTGTTCGTGCATTTTACAAGGTTATTTTTTTGCAACTCCATTCAAGTTTTGATTTTTGTTTTAACTTGATTTAGCTTTTCATATATTAGATCTGTTATTGGCTTCTGAAACTGTGTTATAGATGCTGGATCTTTTAGTTTCAACATTGTTTCGAGATTTTCTACATTTTTGTTAGTGGTTTATATGGATTGTTTATTGATTTGAGTTCCCAAAATATTGGAATTTAGTACTGTTTCATGGGATACGATGTGCTTGTTGATTTTTGGTACTACTTGAAGCTTCAATTTGCTCATTTGTGGGATTGGAAATCCTGATATTCATAGGATTTGAGTCCGTGGGATTCCGAAATAGTGTAAAAAGAAGTGCATTGAATACTGTTTGATCCGGATCTGTTCTAAAAGGAGGCATTTCGAATTGTTTGTTGACAAGGGCAAAGTCGGGGGGGGGGGGACCTCTGAAATTAGTTCAATATTGCACCTTGGACATATAATAGTTCATACATAGATACAGTGACTTTATCTTGATCAGATTTTCGAAATTAAGAAATTTGGTTTGATGTTCCAATCAGAATTAAGATCTTTCAGTTTTCTGTGAGTCTTTTGTCTCACTTGTAAATTTTTGGACAGGGGCTGTCTGCTGGACTTCTCAGGCAAGCTACGTACACTACTGCTCGATTGGGATCATTCAAGTGAGTGCCATTGTAATCCTTTGCGTGACTTTGATTATACGTTTCAAGATGCTTCCTTTTTTGTTATGATGATCAACAGTTTGATTCTGAAGTGCGAGCTTTATTTTTCTTATCAGATTAACATTTGCATTTTCCAATGCATATGTGTGATGTGGTTTGCTTTTGAGACTAAACTTGGATAATCTATTCGGTTCCGGTTCAGCTTTTGAACTATTTCCATTGTTTTGTATAGGATGTTAACAAACAAAGCAGTTGAAGCCAATGATGGGAAGCCCTTACCACTATATCAGAAGGCTTTGTGTGGCCTCACTGCTGGTGCCATTGGAGCCTGTGTTGGCAGTCCAGCTGATTTGGCACTTATCCGTATGCAGGCTGATGCCACTTTGCCCATTGCTCAGCGCCGAAATTACACCAATGCATTCCATGCTCTCTATCGGATTGTTGCAGATGAAGGGGTTTTGGCACTTTGGAAAGGTGCAGGCCCTACGGTAGTCAGAGCCATGGCATTGAACATGGGCATGCTTGCCTCATACGATCAAGGTGTTGAGTTTTTCAAGGATAACCTTGGCTTAGGAGAAGCTGCTACTGTGGTTGGTAAGAATCTTTCGTAGTAGCATAGATATTTCAACTATTATAAAGTCTTTCACAAATCTATCATATGTTCTAAATTTCTTGAATGAACAAAGCGCAGCTTATCGGTATAGTCGAGTAGCAGAATCCTTAGAAGTTTATTGCTAAGGAAATATTGGCTCTCCTTGCGTTTATTTGTTCATTAATTTGAGAGCCGGTTTTTACTACCCCATTTGACTAGATGTTTTTCCGGATAGATTGTAGTGCTTTTCCGAATTCTTAAGACCATTGGTTGGCATGCATTACTAATCCTAAAACTTATTAACCGACTTTTACATATTTGAACTAAGATACGACCCTTTCCCCATATTGATTAATGTTCCTTTTCATCATCGCAGGTGCAAGTACCATCTCGGGTTTCTTTGCTGCAGCTTGCAGTTTGCCTTTTGATTACGTGAAAACACAAATCCAGAAAATGCAACCTGACGCCTCGGGCAAGTATCCGTACACCGGATCTTTGGACTGTGCTATGAAAACCCTCAAGTCTGGAGGACCATTCAAATTTTACACAGGGTTCCCCGTATATTGTGTTAGAATTGCTCCTCACGTCATGGTATATACTACTACTATATTCTCAAGCTCAACCCTGAAGCTTTTAGTTTATGTCTAATGACTGCATGCTCTCTTATGCAGATGACATGGATATTCCTCAACCAGATTCAGAAGGCCGAGAAAAAAATTGGGTTGTAGAAGTGTTGCCGCTTGTCGGAGACGGGGAGAAACGGTGGACTAGGTTGATTGCATCGGCGAATAAAAAGCGTTCTTTTTTCGGCTTGGTGCCAATTATACAAATTTTGAAGTGGATTTCAAAACAAATCTTCATTCAGTGTTGTCTTATTTTGTTCCACTATATTTGTAGGGTGTGATTGAAACAGGAGTTTTAGGAGTATCATTTGAATCCGGGAGTTGGTGATTTTAAAGCACACAAGGAATTTTACACTTTTGATTTAAGAATAAATGTACCTTAAGATACCAAACCAAGTTCTGAGCATTGGATTTTATGTTCACATTTCCCATTTTTCATTATATCACAGTTAACAATATCATCTTTGGAAAAATTATGACAAAGTCCCCACCTGTTTCAGTTTCTTACAATTTCAAGCAAGTTACAATCACATGTCTATTCAATCTGCGGAAAGTAATTAATTAATATTAATGCATTCAACCAGAGTTTGATTCTAACTAAAACACACGTGAAATAAGTAAGCATTATCTCCATTATTCCCTATGAAACTAAACTTCACAACTTATCTCCAATATTTCTCTGTTAATCAAACAGATAAAAATCGGATTATTTTCATTTTCAAGCCTTGAATGAGAGCAGGTGGGGATGAAACTAACAGAGCAACAGCACAATTGCATCTCTTATCAAAACAACTAATTGAGGCTTTAAACCAAACTTGACAGGATCAGGATTATTTATTTTACCAATTTCACCGGCATGCGTTCACCTTTGAGGTGGATCCACTGTTCGAACATTTGCACCGACCATTCCTTCGATGCGGTCCTTTGTTATCTCCACAAAATGACCCACTATTTCGTGGAACTGCTTTAATCCTGACAGTGGGAGGATGATGGAAGACCGGTCAGAACCTGCAACCTGCAATGTTGAACGATTTATATATGTGTGTGTGTTTAGCATGAAAGAAAAAGAAAGTCGAATGGAGAGTACTTCAGATATCCTCAAGAAATGTCCTCTGTTGTTACTCCCAAGATCAAAGAAAAACCTCTTCTGATCAACTCTGATCACCTTTGAAACCCCCATGTTACCAGTTTCTTCTTGTGTTGGCAATTCAACTGATCTATCTACATTCAAATCAGAATTTGAGGTAGGCTGGTTGTGTCCAGAGATGAAGCCAGCCCCGACATCATCCGAAAGCCCCACAAGGTCTTCTGAAGGTTCAGAACTTTTCTGTTTCAGAAAATCCACATAAACACAAAAAACAACCAGATTGAAAGATTACATGAAACTAAATATGGAATTGATGTGTAACAACAGAAAACAGGAAAGGGAGGAGCATAAGAATGTAACACAAAGATACCTGATTCGGCAACGTGAAAAGCCTTGATGCCTCATTTATATCCGCCAATAAGTTCCTGAAGGCTGCCCACCCTTCATCCCTGGTACTTCCTGCTGGCACAATAATGGTACTGCGGTTTCTGCTGACAGATGCTTCAGACACCTTCATAGATGATTTCATTAGAGAAAGAGTTTTATTTAAAAAAAGATGGTGAACTCATAACTTTTTACTTTTCCCATCTTCCAAACAATCCAAAGTTAATGCAAAGAATAAAAAACAAGTGCATGTCAGAGTTTGTGTGTACCTGTATGTGTTTAAATCCATATCTATTTCTAGCATTATTCAAAAGAAGAAGAAAAACAATAACTGTAATATTTTACAAATTTTCTACAAGAATTTATTACTATGATCTGATTGCTCTTTAGTTCAATATTCTTCTCTCTTTCAAGATATTCACTGGTTATTTATTTATTTTCCCACCAAATAAGAATATTCAAATTCCGAAATGAGAAAGCTCTTGTTCTTCATTGTCCTTTAAGAATCTATGTTTTAGACATATCCAACATATATCAATGTACAGATCAACCCTACAAACATAAGAACAAAATTTACCAACTTAAAACCTGAAAAGAACTAGAATGGAAAACCAAAACTGCTTAAATCCAAACTTAACCCATCTCATCCAATTGTAACCTCTAATTAAGATAAGACTAGCAGCGTTTTGGAAGGAATAAAACTTAGAAGACACAATCTCAAATTTGAGCAATGATCATCAATCTACACAGCATTGTGATGCTCTGAAATAAAGCTATTAATGCTAGCAGGAAAGGGTGAGAAAACCAACCACCAAAGATCAGACTTTGGAGATGAGTATAATTGGAGGAGCTAATACCATTTTTATGGAAGGAAAACCCTTAGTTCAACATGCACTTTACTTGGAAGTCATTCTAATCAAGCAAAATTTTCTAATTCATGGTCTTGTCATTATCCAAGACCAGTTATTGTAAAATTGTTCTTGTTCATCCATCCCTTTTCAAGCCAAGAGGAGCAGGAGAATTGAATTTAATGAACAACAAGATTGCTCTTCAATTACTTCCGAAAAATACCAAAATCAGCGGCAACCTTCGTCCTTCGATGACGAAAGACGAGATATCATTCACCACTAGACACAATGATCAATGCTTACAATTTCTGGTTGAAGACCGACACGAAAAGGGCTTAGCATTCGAACTTCGAAGTGCTATAAAGCTAAGGCTTAATTATTTACTGACATGATAATTCATAGCAAAGAATGTCATTCTCCAGCCCTATCCAATTCAAGAACAGATCCAATCCCCTAAGCCAATTCTACTAAAACTCGACATCAGATACACGAAACAGTGAATTCCGTACGAAAAAGAGAAATGGAAGTTGTATAGTGAAGGTAAATGCTAACAGTAAGAGGCGTACCTTCAAGAAACGACCCCTCCGGTTCTCGCCAATGTCAAAGTAAAAGACCTTACTGTCCAGCTGCAATTCCTTGCTGAAGAGGTCGGTGTCGTCGGAATTGGCGTAGTAATTGAAAAGATCGAGGAACCAGGAGATGCCGGAGGACGGAACGATGATGGTTGACCTTGTAGCTGATGTCTTCTCCGAGATTTTCAGATAACGACCGCGTGGGTTCTCCTTGAGATCGAAGTAGAACAGCTTGTGTTCTACTTGGAGTGTTTTGCAAAGCAGCTCCACATCATTTCCTCCTCTTTCTCCGCCGCCTCCTCCTCTTTCTGCTCCGCCGCTGCCGCCACCGCTGCCTCCAGAGCTCCCTTCCATGTCCTCTTTTACCAAAAAAAAGAATGAAAAAAAAAACTAAAAGCCTATGATGACTAGTAATGACTAATGAGTAGGCTCCAACGTGGGTGGGTCTATCTTGGCAAATGGGAAAACAAAAGGCCTAAGCCTACCGATATAGATTAATGATAATAATAATCATATAATGAGATATTTAAAACACACCATTAAAATTAAGGGATAACTACATATTTAGTACTCTACCTATTTCTGGATTCATATTTTAGTATTCTTGTAACCCCTATTTTGACCTAAGGGTTTATAACAAATTGAAATTGACAATTTGGAAACTTTCCCCTCAAGTAAGGTTATTTATGAAAAACCATGTCGAAATTATTATTCAATTATAATAATATCCTTAAATATTTCATCTTAAAAACAAGTATGCTAAAAATAGTTTATCAAATCCCAAAAATAATAAATGTCTAAAGTCCACGTTTACAACCAAATCCGAAAAATACTTAAATAAATAAATATAAGTCTAGAACAAAACATACTGATAAATAGTATCAAATATTGTTCGTACGAGGTCCTCCAAGTACCGAAACCTAAGTCTGAAAATCTGAAACAGATACTAAGGGGGAGTCAGCTATAAAGCTCAGTGTGTCTCTAAAGTGCATAACAAAAGTCAATCCAACAGTCAAACAAAGTATCAAGAATTTACAGATATTCCGAAGTATTACAAGCAAAGCATACAGATATCATAACATGACATGCACCCAACTACATCACCGTTCGAAGAGTGAGGTTCCCCTGAACCACTCTACACTGCAACACCAAGTCCAAAGCAGAACTCATCCCGAAAGATGGAACTACTGATCCGAAGCGAAGTTCAACCCGAAGGATGAAGTAGCTGAGCTTCCTCCGTACAATATCCCAACCCAATGATATGGCATGTAGTCCGATTTCAGAGTCCGAATGCAATCTTGTTAAATAACTAAGATGCATGTACGTAATAATCCGATTCCGATATGTGTTACATAACATGATCACAGCATCCGAGTCATACAATGTTTATCAAATAACAGAACAGAATAGCATACAGATACATATATACATATAACATACAGATCATGCAATCAGATAGCAGAGACATGTAGCACAGACAGAGAACACACCTTAGGCAGCTAAATAGTTAACGTCGATAGTGACGTCTCCCACGCTCAGCTCTAGCGGAAGGTCGGACAGAATCAACTCCTAAAAATAAAGAACACTATATGAGATTTCCTACTATGCCACATTAAAATAAACTACACTTAACAGAAATCTTACTAGCAGATCTCGAAGACTGTGCCACCGGAGGTCTGCCTGGCGGAGGATGAGGTAAAATCTCAGGGTCAGAGTCCACGTCACCTGAACACAAAAATATCTGAGTCAAACTCTGATGCAACATTTAACAAAAATCTGAGCTCAACAACTAAACTTGATCCAAAAAGGTATTTCGGGTTTGAATTTGAAGAAACGGACATCGGCAACGGAACCAGAACGTCGAAAAACATAGAGGTGAACTCGGCCGAAAAAGTCAACGCGAAAGTCAACGCTGACGTCAGCCTACATCAGCAGATGACGTCATCCATCTCGGTCAACCAGGCCAGTTCGGTTCAGTGCACTGGTCTGTTCGGTTCAGTTCCCACAATCTATTTTAGATCCAACAGTAACATCACAAAACAACCAAATCCTAATCCCCAACCCTAGATCTAATCCCGGCGGCGCCCAACCACCCACGACGCAACCCCGTGAACCCAACGGCGGCCACGTCCCGACAGCCAACAGTAACCTCGAAGCCATACAATCCCAACCACGTCACTCACCCAACTCAAGACGGCAGTAGCGCTCACAGAGGACGGCGGCGGCGGGAGTTCCCGAAGGAAACTCAATCGTTTTCGATGGAAACGACGGCGACAGAACGAGACAACGGGTGGGTTTTGTTCGCGTGGTGACGACGAGTGCTCCGAGGGTCTCGAACCGCTTGAACGGTGAAGAAAGCCCCTTGGCCGGAGCTTCGACGGAAAAACGGGGAAGGGGGTTTTATTATTTTAATATTTTCCTTTGCATTTGAGAGAAAACCGAGAGAGAGAGAGTGGGTGTGCGGCGTAAAAACAACAAGTCTGATACAAAAGAAGTGTTTACCCTAGACAAATGGGTAAATTACAGAAGAAGGGTCCCTGTTTTTGCCCGCCTAACAATTTAACCACCAAACTTATAAATTATTCAATTTGGTCCCCATTTTAGATTAGGTTAAATTTCGATTTCTCCCCAAATTCTAGGGTTTCCAATTGGGAATTCTCATAATTAGGGTTTTCAAATTGGGGCTAAAATGGGGTGTTACAACTCTCCCCCCGTAAAAAGAAATTTTGACCTCGAAATTTACCTGGAGCAAACAAATGCGGATACTGAGCTTTGATGACAACTTTGGGCTCCCAGGTAGCCTCATCATGACTGCGACCACGCCACAATACTTTGACCATCTTAATGGTCTTCCTTCTGAGAACTTTCTTATCCTGAGCAAGAATCTCGATAGGCTCCTCCTCAAAGCGCAAATCAAGACGAATCTCAATCTCTTCCACAGGAAAAACATGAGATGGATCAGCATGGTAGCATCTCAACACGGAAACATGGAAAACATCATGAATACGCTGAAGCTCTGGTGGTAACTCGAGCTGATAAGCAACATGTCCAACCCGACGAAGAATCCGGTAAGAACCAATATATCGAGGACTCAGCTTGCCCTTCTGACCAAACCGAAGTACATTCCTCCAAGGAGATACCTTCAGGAAAACCTCATCACCGACCTCAAACTCAAGATCTCGACGTCTCAAGTCAGCATAAGACTTATGTCTGTCAAAAGCAGTCTTAAGTCGATCCCGAATCAATCTGACTGTCTGCTCGGCCTCACGGACTAGGTTTGGTCCCAACAATCTATGCTCATTAAGTTCAGTCCAACCAATCGGTGACCTACACCTACGCCCATACAGAGCCTCATACGGTGTCATTTTGATACTGGCCTGGTAGCTGTTATTATATGCAAACTCTGCGAGCGGCAAGAAATCCTCCCAACTACCATTGTAATCGAGAACACAACCTCTCAACATGTCCTCAAGAATCTAAATCACACGCTCGGACTGCCCGTCAGTTTGCGGATGATAAGATGTACTGAAGTTCAACCGGGTACCCAAAGCAGAGTGAAGTGCCTTCCAGAACTTCGCTGTAAATCTCGGATCACGATCAGAAATAATCGATAGCGGTACCCCTTGAAGTCGAACAATCTCAGAAATATAGAGCCGAGCCAACTTATTCAAAGGATAGTTGACTCGAACAGGAATGAAATGCGCAGACTTAGTCAAACGGTCCACTATAACCCAGACAAAGTCTTTCTTGGACGGAGTCATCGGAAGACTACTGACAAAATCCATAGTCACACGCTCCCACTTCCACTGAAGAATCTCGATGTGCTGAAGCAAGCCAGATGGACGCTGATGCTCTGCCTTGACTCTTTGACAAGTCATACACTTAGACACAAATCCGACAACATCCCATTTAAGGCCTTTCCACCAGTACCTATGACGAAGGTTCTTATACATCTTATCACCATTAGGATGCATAGAATATGGGCTGTCATGTGCCTCGCGAAGAATAACCTGTTTCAACCCAGATTTCCTCGGAATATAATACCGGCCTCGGAAACACAAAACACCATCCTGCTCAATAGTATAATCCACAGATGTACCCTCAGAAACCTCTCTAATACGATGCATAAGAAAAGGATCAGTAGGCTGCTCAGCTCGAATATCAGATATCAGCGTAGGAATGACCCGAAGTTCTGCCATCAAACTACCATCCTCAAACAAATTCATCCGAGCAAACAAGGTCCTCAAATCCGAGATGGCGTTACGACTCAAGGCGTCGGCAACCACGTTCGCCTTTCCCGAGTGATATTCTATCTCGCAATCATAATCCTTGAGAAGTTCCAACCAGCGACGCTGTCTCAGATTCAACTCTTTCTGTGTAAGAAGGTACTTTAAACTTTTGTGATCGGTGAAGATATAGCACTTCTCTCCGTAGAGATAGTGTCTCCAGATTTTCAGAGCAAAGATCACAGCAACAAGCTCCAAATCATGGGTGAGGTAGTTACACTCATGCACTTTCAACTGACGAGATGCATAGGCCACTACCTTCCCCTTCTGCATCAGAACACATCCCAATCCCGTGTGGGAGGCATCACTGTATACCGTATAAGCCTTCCCAGGCTCAGGCTGAATCAGAACCAGTGCTTCAGTCAACACGGTCTTAAGTTTCTCAAAACTGGTTTGCTGAGCCTCAGTCCAGACAAAAGGAATATCCTTCCTCAGAAGTTTAGTCGGAGGAGCTACAATAATCGAGAAACCTTCCACAAACCTCCGGTAATAGCCATCTAAACCCAAGAAGCTTCGAATCTCAGGAACATTCTTGGGCTGCTTCCAACCCAAAATAGCCTCAATCTTCTCTGGATCAACATGAATACCATTAGCAGAAACCATGTGTCCCAAGAAGGTAACCTCGGTCAACCAGAATTCACATTTACTGAACTTTGCATACAACTGCTTCTCACGCAAAGTCTGTAGGACAACCCGGAGATGTTCCTCATGTTCTGCCTCCGATTTAGAATAAACCAGTATGTCGTCAATGAAAACCACCACGATCTGGTCCAGATAGGGTTGAAACACCCTATTCATCATATCCATAAATGTCGCAAGGGCATTAGTCAATCCAAACGGCATCACCAAAAACTTGTAATGACCATAACGAGTTCGAAAAGCGGTCTTGAACACATCAGAATCCTTAACCTTGAGTTGGTAATAACCCGATCTCAGGTCTATCTTAGAAAATACTGTAGCTCCCCGGAACTGGTCGAACAAGTCAGCAATACGAGGAAGGGGATACTTGTTCTTGATCGTTAGCTTGTTCAACTTCCGATAGTCAATACAAAGCCGAAGTGACCCATCCTTCTTCTTCACAAACAAAACAGTGGCTCCCTAGGGAGAAACACTAGGTCGGATGAAACCCATATCCAGCAATTCCTGCAACTGAATCTTCAATTCTTTAAGCTCCTTCGGAGCCATCCTGTAAGGAGCCATAGAAACAGGGGCTGTACCCAGGTAAACATCTATGCCAAACTCAACCTCGTCACTTTTTGGCGGTACCCCCAGCAATTCCTCCGAAAAAACATCTGGAAAATCCCTAACCACCCGGATCTTATCCAAACCAGAATCTAACTGCCTCAAGTCAAGAATATAAGCAAGATAGGCAGTAGCCTCATGTCGAATCATCTTTTCTGCTTTGAGAGCTGAAACAACATTGGTCATGTAACCTCTACGCTCCCCCACCATAGCCACCTCGCACCCATCTGAGGTTTTTAGAGTCGCCCTTTTCTTTTCACAATCCAAACTGACTCGATGAGTGGATAACCAATCCATTCCGAGAATAAGGTCGAACTCTCTGAAAGGTAACTCCATCAAATCAGCGAAGAATATTTTCCCTTGAATCTCCAAATGACAATTCTTGTACACTTTAGAAACTTTGACATGATCACCCACTGGACTATAAACTGAAACCGCATTTACAGTATTCTCAACTAGAATTTCAAGTCCCCAAGATACCGAACTCGCAACATATGAATGGGTAGAACTAATATCCAATAATGCAAAATACGGAATAGAATGAATAGAAAAGGTACCAGCAATAACATCTGGCTCATCACGATTCTCATATCTCCTGATAGCTTAAACCAAACCTGATTGTCTCACCCCGGTTCCAACTGATCCTCCACTCTGAGCTGGCCTACCTCTACCAGCAGAAACTGTAGTATCAGGTCTACCACGACCTCTACCCCTAGCAGGAGCCTACACTGATGCCTGTGACTGACTGGTCATATGAGCTGACGGAGGTGCATGCGGACAATCTCTGAAAAGATGGTCGAACGAACCACAAAGAAAACAAGCCCCAGACTGTCTCCTACACTCCCCAGAATGCCATTTCTTGCAGAAAGAACACTGCGGTGCCCCCCACGTACTAGTAGAACCTCCAGCACTAGAAGTCGGAACAATAGTGGTCACTGGTCTGGCTCTGGAATAACTCTGATAATCACTCTCATCTCTTGCCCTCTTCCTGGTCTGGTTACCCTGACTATACTGAACTGACGCGGTCGACTGCCTCTGTAACCCCCGTAGCCCGTCCTAGACGGCTGACCCGAACTACGAAGATTACACGGGGAAAACCAAAGTCAACCCGAAAGTCAACCTTGATTAACGACCCTTTTTTTTCTTTTTAAACTTGTCTAGATGCACATTAAACCTAGGCATACTCTTGAGATAAGCATACTCAAAAATCACAGCAATCAGAAAACAATAAGGGACTCAATTGAACAAAATATGAATTTAGGGACCAATTTGTAAATTCTAGAAATTAAGAGAACTTTACCAAATTTTAAGTTACCATTATGAAATTAGTCATGTTTCATGCCTCTCTGCCAAATTTCAACTCAAACGGACATCTCAAACTCAAGCAATTGCACATACGAGAATCAGGACTAAAACGTAAAGCTTACAAACCTCAAATTTTATGCCCAATCGAAACCTTTGACCATAGTTTCGAAACCTTGCCCAAAGGTTTCGAAACTTTGGCTTCCAGTAGCCCTTGGAACCCAAAAATTTGCAAAGGTTTCGAAACTTTACCCCTAGTTTCGAAACCTAGATGCAGGGGAGCATATTTTGCTTCATTCTAATGACTTTCAATGATATAAACACATTAGAATCATACATATTCATACATATGAGTTTAAAAGAGGCAAAGGCACTCAACACCAACCACCCAAGCCTAGATGCATACGTCCTAGATTAAACGTACTCCAACATACTCAAGGCATGAATATGAACCCTCATACATACCTACACAGTACACAACATGAGCATACCTCAATCAACCGAGGAAAATCATGCATTCGATCAAAAGAAGGCAAACATGCACATAAGGTCTCATGCTTCAACATCCAAACACTTAGGCATTCTCATAAGGCATATGATCAACACACATGATACGCAATTTAAACATCTACTAGACATACACCACTCAAGCATTCATCAAGGCATGCATCACTCAAGCATTCATCAAGGCATGCATCATAAGTGATATTTACAAATCGAACAAGGCATCCAAGTGCCAAACCAAATAAACATACATCAAGGCATCCAAAACAACAACACCTATCCCATTGCTTTACTATTACAATCTTTCAATTTATAAATCATACATTGAGCTCACCAAAGCAACACTTGAAGACCTTTCCTTTCCCTTGCCACCCACAAGCTATTTATCTGCATTGTCGAACAAAAGAGAGCGTAAGCATAAAAGCTTAGTGAGGGTAAGCTCATAAAACAAACCTTCGACAATACAGGGTCCAAGCTCGAGCAACTATCATGATATAATACATGATTTTACTTTCGATTCACATGAGCCATAAATATAAATGATGCATGAACATATTACCAAATTCATGTCATGCTCAACAACTTATAAATTCATCATACAATGATACATAACTCAATGTATTAACCACATCATATATCGCTTCACATTTGAAAACACATTTCATATCACATTGATACACATATCAATTCATAACACTTCCGTGCTTAGCACGTACTCACCATGACTCACTGTCATGCACAAACCACATTTCCATGCCTAGCATGTACTCACCATGACTCACCGTCATGCACAAACCACATTTCCATGCCTAACATGTACTCACCATGACTCACCGTCATGCACAAACCACATTTCCATGCCTAGCATGTACTCACCATGACTCACCGTCATGCACAAACCACATTTCCATGCCTAGCATGTACTCACCATGACTCACCGTCATGCACAAACCACATTTCCATGCCTAGCATGTACTCACCATGACTCACCGTCATGCACAAACCACATTTCCATGCCTAGCATGTACTCACCATGACTCACCGTCATGCACAAACCACATTTCCATGCCTAGCATGTACTCACCATGACTCACCGTCATGCACAAACCACATTTCCATGCCTAGCATGTACTCACCATGACTCACCGTCATGCACAAACCACATTTCCATGCCTAGCATGTACTCACCATGACTCACCGTCATGCACAAACCACATTTCCATGCCTAGCATGTACTCACCATGACTCACCGTCATGCACAAACCACATTTCCATGCCTAGCATGTACTCACCATGATCCTCGGATCATGAAACCATCTCATAATATCATTTCACACGTCAACACCACATGCACATTATTAGCAACCATAACATATCTATCATCAACATGCATATAACAATGTATCAAACATGCCTCATCATACATGTATACAACATATACATAATCAACACCATCACAATTTAATACGAGGCATATACAACCATTAAAAAAATGCAACCCAAGTCTTTAATCAAAGCTTGGGATTAGGCTACCACTCTAATCTCAACTCTAGGTGGGTTTACCAAGCCCATCCTGGGTTCACATGCTTGAACCAAATACTCAAACCATTTTAAAAAATATTTAACCACTCACCGACTACTTCATTAGCACAAGCCGACAAGCCTACCAAGCATCCAAGTTTCCGGATTCGAGCCCGAAGCTTCACCATTGATTTCTCTTGCTTCTAACCATTCAAAAACAATATATTAACCTCAAAATCAGTCACAAACCCAAAGTTTAACATCAACACACAAATCCACTTCAATTCTCACAATTCAAAGCCAAGTTCATTCTTCAATTTCTCATTTTCGTACTTCCACAAAAACCCGTCAAAAATCAGAATTGTAGTCATCCAAAACACTCTTAAACATGTTCAAAACACTGCCCCAACTATAGTATAACCATCAACCCCCAATTTCCAACATTAAACACACAATTTAAGCCATGAACAATCCCCAAAATCACCAAATCTGAGCAGCCATGAAAAACAGTCCAAAACTTGTGATTTCAACATATTTAACGCATTCAAACACTTCCAAAACAACCCCCAACTATTACTCTAACATCAACCATCAAATTCCAACATAAATCATACCCAAAACTCATCTAAAAACCTTCCTAAAAATCCACCAAAACCCAATTTCGGAAATTTTATAAAACACCTCAAAAATTGCTCATTTTAACATATTATGTGTATTTTAACATGATTAAACAAAGCCCCAACTCAATTTATCAAAACAAGATGAAAAAATCCCTTAAAAACCCAAACTTTGATATGAACCCTAATTTTCAAAACTCCATAACTTTGAAATCTAAGACTATAGATAGATAGAGGATGAAGAGGAGATTAAGAAAACATAATTACCTTTCAAAAACCCCTTGAATTGATGAACAAATCAAAGGAAATAGTAAAGAGGGTTTGGGAGAAATTTTGGGATGTTTACACGGTGAGGAAGAAGAAGAAATGAGAAAAGATGATAGATAAGGTGGTCTTTATTTTTATTTTGGTTTAATTACCAAAATGATCCCTCCCTTTCTTTCTAAACTCAATTTGCTCACACTAAGGTCAATTTGATTAAAATAAATTTTTACCGACTCGAACCAATTAACCCGACTAACTCCTAACCCCAAAACACGGGTGTTACAACTCTCCCCCACTTAAGGAAATTTCGTCCTCGAAATTCATCGAACAGGAAGAGTCAATGAAACATGCTCCTCCACACATTCCTCACTCACCACAACATACTAACCAACTCGTTAGACTCGCCACACAACATTTGCTATCCGACACTAAGATCTCAACTGGTTCTTCATTGCACGCAATTTCAGACTCAACTCAATCTCTTCAACAAACATAGCACGGAACAGATCTGACTCACACTTCCGAATTGTAGATACACAGACACATCACAACCCTCTTTCTAACTCTGGTGGTAACCGTAACAGATAAACAACATGACTAGCCCGATTCAACAATCTCATACCACATTTCTTGAATACTCGACCCATAACTTTCTCTAACTGACCATCTGACTTCAACAGGTAACCAAACACTATGCAGACACCTTCAAAAGTAATCTAGTTGAAACCCCAGATCTCTATTACTCACTTCCATTAATAACCTTCCACTATGTAACAAACTAGAAGAAACTGAAGCTCGGTCTTGACACGCTGGCAATTTACATACTTACTCTCATACTGAACCACATTATTCATCCACTCAATTCAGAAGCATTCATCTTCAACCCACAATACGTCTTCATACTACTCAGATGCAATGCAAATGAACCACCGTGCGCTTCGGCCAAAACAATACGTCTTAAAGCACTATGTCAATCGGCACAACTATTCTATCTCTAACAACACAAACTCTATCATCTCTGAACTGTATTCTGAAGGTCTTCCTTCTACTATGTCTTGCACGTGAGGTGCCAAGAACCTGTCTTGCAACTGTTTCTCTTCAAGTATCTGACTCAAAGTAGGTTTAACATGAAACTCGGCCACAAAACTGTTATCCTTTGGTAAACTGAATTTTGGCAATTACATCTCACAACTCAACAACAAATCTAACAACAAAATAACTCTTCTCACGGTCTTCCAACTATCTTAATGAACAAGTCACAACTTCTGTCTTGCATAAGTACACGACCTAACTCTACATGTAACACATCACTATGTTTTATATATTTTTTTTTTATTTTTTTTTCGGATCAAGGTCGAAGCTTCCATTAAAGTTTCTTTCAACTCACATCTTCTTCTGCATAGTTAGGATTTACTCTAATGCACTCAGCTGATCTGCATGTCCTAGGAAAATATCTTCATTAACTCGAAGTTCACGTTGCGTAACTTGACATACAGCTGGTTTTCTAAAAGGTGCTACCACACTAACTTCAAAGCTCGTCATGGCCTTCTTCGATACTTCAACTTTTCTCACTTTCAACTGGTGGTAAACGGATCTCGAATTAATCTTCAAATAGACTGAAGCACACACTAACTGACCAACAAATCACTGACACTCGGAAGCGGATACTACTCATTCACTGTCACTTGTTTCAGCTGTCTGAAATCTAAACACATTCTCGTACCGTCACTCTTTCTTCTTCACAAATTGTACTGTCATACTCTAAGATGACGTACTAGACCTAATGAGTCTAAGGCCTAACAGTTCTCAAAGTTAATTCTTCAACATTCTCAATTCTGTCAGAATTCATAAGATACGGAGCAAATTAAAACACGAGCAAACTCGGAGACGACATCACTAATAAACTCTTCTTCTCTGTCAGGAGATAAACTGGGCGTTTCTTCTAAACTCTTCTAGGAAGAATCACAAACTATTTTAACCTGCTGCGGTCTAATCTTCATTCAGAATCAACTTCATTACACTTGCTAAGCAAACCTGCCAACTATACTCAAGCAATCTTCGACCTTCAAAGCTGGATCAATCATTCAATATGAAGTTCACATCTTCACCTACTACTACAGTTCACAGAAATTTGCAACTTCCAGGCAACTGTCTCCTTGTCTCAAAGTATACTCTAACTATGTGTTCTTCAAGCCAAACCTTGCCAGAAGGTACATCAAAACTATAGGAAGACGATCACTTCCCATCTACTGCATACATGTCACCCTGAACCATCAACAAACATCTTCCATACATCTTCCTGGCCATCACTATCTCACCACAAGGTCTAGTCACCTGTGTCCCTACTTCTAAGGTCTCAACACGTTCATCAATTTTTTTTCGCATGCTCACACGAAAAGAACAAATCCGAAGAAACTGTAACTACACCTGTGCACAACTGATAGTCTTCGGTCCTCTTGTTTTCAGACTGGTTCTTCAACAAAATCTGACTCTTCTACACTGTTCTTAGAGCATCTCGTAACTTTAAGATTCAATTCTGATCGTACATTAACAGTCACACTAGACTTGTTCTATAACATTGGTCCGGACGGCTCAAAACATCCCACTACCAAACAATCTGAATTCAAAGCTCAAGACTTCCTTCTCGGCTCGACTATATCGGAAGTGACTTCATCTCTCCTTCTAACTGAAAGACAACTCAGACGTACACTGGCCCAATCACACAATTTGATTTCCACTCACGGACACTGACCGATTGTCTTGCATTAAAACCATAGATTAAATCCCAATGATCACCAACTAACATTTCTGAAATTCATATCACTCACACGAGACCCCTACCTAGATCTCGCCAAAAGAACTAAGGTACTCATACCTACCTCTGACACCTCATCGGCACATTCAAACTTGCATGCTTGCTAACAATATACAGAAGTGCAGACTCAGAATCAATCAGAAGGGAACAAGCTCAAAACTGTACCAAGGGCTTACCTACTATATCATCGATAACACTCTGACTCCCACTCATAAGTCGTCACCTCTTTCACTACTAACACCAGAACCGATCACATCGTTCCTCATCAACAGGAACCAAGCCACATACACACTAACTCAGTCAAACAAATTGTACCTCAAGTCCGGTACAACCACACCTCCCTAACCAAGATGATGGACTCCCTCAACATCATTCACATTTTCAGAATCCACAGTTTCCACTTACCGATTCACAGTCCACGCCTTGGCCTCAAACTTACCGAAAAGTAATAAACTAACAACAACAACAACACATTAACATACAAACTGGGTTAGCAAAGGAAAAGGTCCAAGTGGCTCAAGTATGATTTCCTCACTTAAAATCTATTTTTCCGATGTAATAGAAGCAATGGGACTCTACTCAACATGCTTCAAGCAACTCAACACACATACATGCTCAATCATGCATATTACAGGGCATACTTGCTAAACAAGCAAACATACGCGTACGATCAAACAACATACCTTCTCCATCAAACAATCACACATCACCGCATACACGGGTAACGAGCAACATGCTTTTAAACAAACAATCAACATACTTGTCACACAAGCAATCATACTTACAAAGCAAGCAATCATTCATTACAACATACTCGAATAACAAGCAACATGCTTACATGATAAGCAAACACCGTGCATCTTAATCATAAAACACAACTTACTCACTTACCTTTCCAAGGTCTCGGAAACCTTAAGCTCTGATGCCAACAAATGTAACCCCCGTAGCCCGGCCTAGACGGCTGACCCGAACTACGAAGATTACACGGGGAAAACCAAAGTCAACCTTGATTAACGACCCTTTTTTTTTCTTTTTAAACTTGTCTAGATGCACATTAAACCTAGGCATACTCTTGAGATAAGCATACTCAAAAATCACAGCAATCAGAAAACAATAAGGGACTCAATTGAAAAAAATACGAATTTAGGGACCAATTTGTAAATTCTGGAAATTAAGAGGACTTTACCAAATTTTAAGTTACCATTATGAAATTAGTCATGTTTCATGCCTCTCTGCCAAATTTCAACTCAAACGGACATCTCAAACTCAAGCAATTGCACATACGAGAATCAGGACTAAAACGTAAAGCTTGCAAACCTCAAATTTTATGCCCAATCGAAACCTTTGACCATAGTTTCGAAACCTTGCCCAAAGGTTTCGAAACTTTGGCTTCCAGTAGCCCTTGGAACCCAAAAATTTGCAAAGGTTTCGAAACTTTACCCCTAGTTTCGAAACCTAGATGCAGGGGAGCATATTTTGCTTCATTCTAATGACTTTCAATGATATAAACACATTAGAATCATACATATTCATACATATGAGTTTAAAAGAGGCAAAGGCACTCAACACCAGCCACCCAAGCCTAGATGCATACGTCTTAGATTAAACGTACTCCAACATACTCAAGGCATGAATATGAACCCTCATACATACCTACATAGTACACAACATGAGCATACCTCAATCAACCGAGGAAAATCATGCATTCGATCAAAAGAAGGCAAACATGCACATAAGGTCTCATGCTTCAACATCCAAACACTTAGGCATTCTCATAAGGCATATGATCAACACACATGATAAGCAATTTAAACATCTACTAGACATACACCACTCAAGCATTCATCAAGGCATGCATCACTCAAGCATTCATCAAGGCATGCATCATAAGTGATATTTACAAATCGAACAAGGCATCCAAGTGCCAAACCAAATAAACATACATCAAGGCATCCAAAACAATAACACCTATCCCATTGCTTTACTATTACAATCTTTCAATTTATAAATCATACATTGAGCTCACCAAAGCAACACTTGAAGACCTTTCCTTTCCCTTGCCACCCACAAGCTATTTATCTGCATTGTCGAACAAAAGAGAGCGTAAGCATAAAAGCTTAGTGAGGGTAAGCTCATAAAACAAACCTTCGACAATACAGGGTCCAAGCTCGAGCAACTATCATGATATAATACATGATTTTACTTTCGATCCACATGAGCCATAAATATAAATGATGCATGAACATATTACCAAATTCATGTCATGCTCAACAACTTATAAATTCATCATACAATGATACATAACTCAATGTATTAACCACATCATATATCGCTTCACATTTGAAAACACATTTCATATCACATTGATACACATATCAATTCATAACACTTCCGTGCTTAGCACGTACTCACCATGACTCACCGTCATGCACAAACCACATTTCCATGCCTAGCATGTACTCACCATGACTCACCGTCATGCACAAACCACATTTCCATGCCTAGCATGTACTCACCATGACTCACCGTCATGCACAAACCACATTTCCATGCCTAGCATGTACTCACCATGACTCACCGTCATGCACAAACCACATTTCCATGCCTAGCATGTACTCACCATGACTCACCGTCATGCACAAACCATATTTCCATGCCTAGCATGTACTCACCATGACTCACCGTCATGCACAAACCACATTTCCATGCCTAGCATGTACTCACCATGACTCACCGTCATGCACAAACCACATTTCCATGCCTAGCATGTACTCACCATGACTCACCGTCATGCACAAACCACATTTCCATGCCTAGCATGTACTCACCATGACTCACCGTCATGCACAAACCACATTTCCATGCCTAGCATGTACTCACCATGATCCTCGGATCATGAAACCATCTCATAATATCATTTCACACGTCAACACCACATGCACATTATTAGCAACCATAACATATCTATCATCAACATGCATATAACAATGTATCAAACATGCCTCATCATACATGTATACAACATATACATAATCAACACCATCACAATTTAATACGAGGCATATACAACCATTAAAAAAATGCAACCCAAGTCTTTAATCAAAGCTTGGAATTAGGCTACCACTCTAATCCCAACTCTAGGTGGGTTTACCAAGCCCATCCTGGGTTCACATGCTTGAACCAAATACTCAAACCATTTTAAAAATATTTAACCACTCACCGACTACTTCATTAGCACAAGCCGACAAGCCTACCAAGCATCCAAGTTTCCGGATTCGAGCCCGAAGCTTCACCATTGATTTCTCTTGCTTCTAACCATTCAAAAACAATATATTAACCTCAAAATCAGTCACAAACCCAAAGTTTAACATCAACACACAAATCCACTTCAATTCTCACAATTCAAAGCCAAGTTCATTCTTCAATTTCTCATTTTCGTACTTCCACAAAAACCCGTCAAAAATCAGAATTGTAGTCATCCAAAACACTCTTAAACATGTTCAAAACACTGCCCTAACTATAGTATAACCATCAACCCCCAATTTCCAACATTAAACACACAATTTAAGCCATGAACAATCCCCAAAATCACCAAATCCGAGCAGCCATGAAAAACAGTCCAAAACTTGTGATTTCAACATATTTAACACATTCAAACACTTCCAAAACAACCCCCAACTATTACTCTAACATCAACCATCAAATTCCAACATAAATCATACCCAAAACTCATCTAAAAACCTTCCTAAAAATCCACCAAAACCCAATTTCGGAAATTTTATAAAACACCTCAAAAATTGCTCATTTTAACATATTATGTGTATTTTAACATGATTAAACAAAGCCCCAACTCAATTTATCAAAACAAGATGAAAAAATCCCTTAAAAACCCAAACTTTGATATGAACCCTAATTTTCAAAACTCCATAACTTTGAAATCTAAGACTATAGATAGATAGAGGATGAAGAGGAGATTAAGAAAACATAATTACCTTTCAAAAACCCCTTGAATTGATGAAGAAATCAAAGGAAATAGTAAAGAGGGTTTGGGAGAAATTTTGGGATGTTTACACGGTGAGAAAGAAGAAGAAATGAGAAAAGATGATAGATAAGGTGGTCTTTATTTTTATTTTGGTTTAATTACCAAAATGATCCCTCCCTTTCTTTCTAAACTCAATTTGCTCACACTAAGGTCAATTTGATTAAAATAAATTTTTACCGACTCGAACCAATTAACCCGACTAACCCCAAAACACGGGTGTTACAGCCTCTTACCCCGATCCATACCCTGAGACTCAGCTTACCTCAACTCTGCCTCATTGTGTTCAACAGTCCTAGCTCGCAAGGTAATATCCTTGTACTCTTTGTCCAAATGCAAAGCAACACCAGTCTTGATCGAAGGTCGCAGACCCTTCAGAAACCAGCCGCACTTCTCTTCCTCTGTAGTAACTAACCCAGGGACGTACTGTACCAGCCTCAGAAACTCAATCTCATACTGGTTCACGGTCATGTCATTTTGCTTCAAATTTATAAAGTCCTCACGACACTTGGCTAGATACTCTGCCCCAACATATCTGTCTCGAAAAGCCTGACGGAAATGATCCCATGTGATCCGACTAGCAGAAATAACGGTCTTTTCAGCCTCCCACCAGTTCAGGGCTTCACCCTTCAATAAAGATACAGCCGCTCTTAATTTTCTATCAGCAGGGTAATCCATCTCATCAAATAATTGTTGTAATTTCTTCAGCCAATACTCTGCGTCAGCCGGATCTGCAGCCGTCTTACCATCAAACATCGACATCCCAGCAGATAAAAACTCAGCAGATATGGGTCTCCTAGAACCCCGTCGAAGATACTCAAGCAGCTCCAAATGCACTGCAGCAACATCAACTCCAGCAGTCTCACTGTTACCGGCTGCACAGGGACCTTCACTCTGAGTCTGCTGATCAGGGTGACCAGTCTGTTGACAACTCGTATGAACCTCAGGTTGTTCCTCAGCCTGGTCATATTGTGGGTCCTTCTGATGCGGTGGCGAATACTCAGGAGGATTAACGTCACTCGTATTCACAGCGGTACGACCTCGTCCACGGCCTCGACCTCGGCCAGTCGTAGCTCTAGTACTTCTACGGGGTGGCATAGTAGTCTATCTGCAAAAGAAGAGTCCTAAAGTCAAAATTGGTACTTGGAGATTTTAATTAAAACATATATTACTTCTTTAAAATTCGGACATTTATCTGAAAATCTCGTAGTTTCCGAAAACATTTATTATGCATGCAAAATTTTTAAAACTTTAAAATCAAATTTTTATCGAGCCTCACAGGCCGAGGGGTGTAACCTGGCTCTGATACCACTAAATGTAACCCCCTATTTTGACCTAAGGGTTTATAACAAATTGAATTGACAATGTGGAAACTTTCCCCTCAAGTAAGGTTATTTATGAAAAACCATGTCGAAATTATTATTCAATTATAATAATATCCTTAAATATTTCATCTTAAAAACAAGCATGCTAAAAATAGTTTATCAAATCCCAAAAATAATAAATGTCCAAAGTTCACGTTTACAACTAAATCCGAAAAATACTTAAATAAATAAATATAAGTCTAGAACAAAACATACTAATAAATAGTATCAAATACTGTTCGTACGAGGTCCTCCAAGTACCGAAACCTAAGTCTGGAAATCTGAAACAGATACTAAGGGGGAGTCAGCTATAAAGCTCAGTGTGTCTCTAAAGTGCATAACAGAAGTCAATCCAACAGTCAAACAACGTATCAAGAATTTACAGATATTCCGAAGTATTACAAGCAAAACATACAGATATCATAACATGACATGCACCCAACTACATCACCGTCCGAAGAGTGAGGTTCCCCTGAACCACTCTACACCGCAACACCAAGTCCGAAGCAGAACTCATCCCGAAAGATGGAACTACTGATCCGAAGTGAAGTTCAACCCGAAGGATGAAGTAGCTGAGCTTCCTCCGTACAATATCCCAACCCAATGATATGATATGTAATCCGATTTCAGAGTCCGAATGTAATCTTGTTAAATAACTAAGATGCATGTACGTAATAATTCGATTCCGATATGTGTTACATAACATGATCACAGCATCTGAGTCATACAATGTTTATCAGATAACAGAACAAACTAGCATACAGATACATATATACATATAACATACAGATCATACAATCAGACAGCAGAGACATGTAGCACAAACAGAGAACACACCTTAGGCAGCTAAATAGTCAACGTCGATAGTGACGTCTCCCACGCTCAGCTCTAGCAGAAGGTCGGACAGAATCAGCTTCTAAAAATAAAGAACACTATATGAGATTTCCTACTATGCCACATTCGAATAAACTACACTTAACATAAATCTTACTAGCAGATCTCGAAGACTGTGCCACCGGAGGTCTGCCTGGCAGAAGAGGAGGTAAAATCTCGGGGTCAGAGTCCACGTCACCTGAACACAAAATATCTGAGTCAAACTCTGATGCAACATTTAACAAAAATCTGTGCTCAACAACTAAACTTGATCCAAAAGGGTATTTCGGGTTCGAATTTGAAGAAACGGACAACGACAACGGAACCAGAATGTCGAAAAACATAAAGGTGAACTCAGCCGAAAAAGTCAACGCGAAAGTCAACACTGACGTCATCGCTGACGTCAGTCTGCATCAGCCTTGCAACAGCAGATGACATCACTGCTGACGTCATCCATCTCGGTCAACCAGGCTAGTTCGATTCAGTGCACTGGTCTGTTCGGTTTAGTTCCCACAATCCGGTTCAGATCCAACAATAACATCACAAAACAACCAAACCCTAATCCCCAACCCTAGATCTAATCCCGGCGGTGCCCATCCACCCACGACGCAACCCCATGAACCCAACGGCGGCCACGGCCCGACAGCGGCCACGACCTGACAGCCAACAGTAACCTCGAAGCCAAACAATCCCAACCACGTCACTCACCCAACTCGAGACGGCAGCGGTGCTCACAGAGGACGACGGTGGCGGGAGTTCCCGAAGGAAACTCAATCGTTTCCGATGGCAACGACGGTGACAGAACGCGACAACGACTGGGTTTTGTTCGCGTAGTGACGACGAGCGCTCCGAGGGTCTCGAACCGCTTGAACGGCGAAGAAAGCCCCTTGGCCGGAGCTTCGGCGGAAAAACGGGGAAGAGGGTTTTATTATTTTAATATTTTCCTTTGCATTTGAGAGAAAACCGAGAGAGAGAGTGTGGGTGTGCGGCGCAAAAACAACAAGTCTGATACAAAAGAAGCGTTTACCCTAGACAAATGGGTAAATTACAGAAGAAGGGTCCCTGTTTTTGCCCGCCTAACAATTTAACCACCAAACTTATAAATTATTCAATTTGGTCCCCATTTTAGATTAGGTTAAATTCCGATTTACCCCCCAAATTCTAGGGTTTCCAATTGGGAATTCTCATAATTAGGGTTTTTAAATTGGGGCTAAAATGGGGTGTTACAATTCTACCTATTTTTTTGACAAAATTGTACCTAATTTTACGTTTTTGTTCTGTTTTGGTATTCGACTGTTAAAAACAAACGAAAATAATAACGTGGCTGATTTTTAATTAGGATAATCATAGTTTTAGTCCCAAAACTTATACATTTCTATTAATTTGGTCCAAAGTCTGTCAATTTAATAATTATCTTAAATAAATCCCTATCTTATTTTTTCTTCCAAAAACCCTAACCCAAAATTCTTAAGCTTAGCAAACAAATTCATACCAAAACAAATGAACCAATAATTTAGCATCAACCATTCATGCAATTTATAGTAAATCTACAACCCAAAGTTGCAATTACATAATCTTAAACTACTTCCTCGCTTTCAAAGTTAAGAAATATTCATAGCAAAACAATTTTACGTTTTTGCTGTAAAATTTGTTGCGGTTGATGATGTTGTTGCTGGGTAAGATTTGGAAGAGGCGAGGACGAAATTTGCGAGATTTACTATTGTTGTTGCTATGAATGTTGCAGTGAAGGATCAATCAAAGGAGAATGGTTGTTGTTTTGATGAAGAATTGAGGAATTTGTTGTTGTTGGGGTTGTTATCGGAGTGGCGTTGTCGACATCGACATTGGATTTAATATTTGTCGCCGCCGTCAACGACGGTGGCGTCAGAATGAATGATGAAGGGTCCATTATCATGGGATTTTGGGATTGGAGGTGTTTTGGAGATAATGTTGAAGTAGTTTCAGCCATAGCTTAAGAATTTTAGGGTAGGGATTTGGGGAAGAAGAAATAAAATAAGTTATTTATAGTTTGAACTCAAATATTTAAGATAATTATTAAATTAATAGAGTTTGGATCAAATTGATAAAAATGTATAAATTTTAGGGATTAAAATTGTGATTATCTCAATTAAAAATAAGCTACATCATCATTTCTGTTTGTTTATAACAGTCGGGGTACCAAAACAAAATAAAAACGTAACGTTAGATATAATTTTGTCAAAAAATAGGCGGGGTACTAAAATAAAAATGCGGAAATAGGTAGGGTACTAAATATGTAGTTATCCTTAAAATTAATTAATTTTATTATTAAATTTACGACGCGAGTCTGTCTGGATTAGTCAAGGTAAAACCCTGACTAACCGGAAAGACAACAAAAAAAATAATTTTATCACTAAATCTTAATTCGGTTAAATATAGTTGCAGATTTAAAATTTTCGAATTCAAACTCTTCAAAATACAGTAATATTAAATATTTGAGAAGAAATCTTTAATGCATTTATAGTTATATCTTGGGTAAAGTACACAGACGGTCATTGAACTTTGATAAAATAAACAAAATGGTAACCAGACTTTCAAAAATCACAAAATGGCAATTAAACTTTATGTTTTATAACAAAATGGTAACTAGACGTTAAATCCCGTTAATTGACTGTTATAAAATTTAGTATAATAACACATTTAGTCCTTCATATTTATTCATTCAATCAATTTAATCCTAATTCGAAACAATTTACTAAATTTAGCTCTCGTTATTTATGTATTCTTTCAATTTGGTCCTTAAAGCAAAATTCCAAAGTATAGTGGACGAGGAGACAAGAAAAATTCCAAACGATCAGAAAGATTGATGGGAGCAGACCCCTTAAATGCTGGACGAGGAGGCATGCATCTTAAAACCAGTCAAAATATCTTCTATAATTGAACCATAAGTCCATCCAATCTGGTCACAGGAGAAAAAAACAAAAGAGTTGGTGTAAAAGGGAAACTTGGTTAGGCAGCACTAAAGGCCATGATACTTCACTAACTCACCTCCTTGCCCTATTCGGTAAATATCTTCTATAATTTAGTTGTTAGGCACCAGCACCACAACTAATTACATGGATTGCTTCTTTCAAAAGAGTTGCAGGATTAGTAGATGGGGGAATGCTTCCATGCTCCATGAAGGTACGGGGGACTGACCAAACTGCTTCTTTAAGCTCTCCTGAGACATAAGAAGAGACCTTTCATCATCATATCCTACAGAAAAAAAAATAAACCTTCATCTTCTTGCTCATTTAATTAAAAATGGAATCCGCTAATATATTTTAATGCATGCTAAGTGATCTTGAATACTACCGATGCTGGAAAAATATGATATAATGAAAATTTTATGGCAGCTATGCAGAAGTGGGAATCCCCACACTGTTTCAAATCAATTGGAGATAAAAATCAGAAAGTAATATAGTAGTTTTGACAAAAAAACCCACCTTCAACACCTTCCTCAATGTCTTCCATATTGAAAATAGGGATGGTTGATTCAGTTCTATTAGCTGCCCTTTTTTGTCAATGTATTTTTTATTCCCACCCTTTCCATTCTTTCTTCAACCACAACAACTTTTAACGATAATATTTGGTTCCAAATCAGCTTCTGTTAGAACTGGGTCGTAGTCATATAGAGCATGCCTGTTGAACGGTTGAGTTTTCGATTCGAGTCGAGTCAAACTTTATTTGATTTTTTTTCGATTCGAGTCGAGTCGAGTTTTCGAGTTCCTATAAAAATTTAATTGTAATTATTTATCATGTTACCATACTTTGAAATTTTGCTTTAAGGACCAAATTGAAAGAATACGTAAATAACGAGGGCTAAATTTAGTGAATTGTTTCGAATTATGACTAAATTGATTGAATGTATAAATATGAAGGAATAAATGTGTTATTATACCAAATTTTATAACAGTCAATTAACGGGATTTAACGTCTAGTTATCATTTTGTTATAAAACATAAAGTTTAATTGCCATTTTGTGATTTTTGAAAGTTTGGTTATCATTTTGTTTTTTTACCAAAGTTCAGTGACCGTCGGTGTACTTTACCCTTATATCTTAGTCGATGGGACAAATAGAAAAATAATATGTGTTGATAATAATAATAATAATAATTATTATTATTATTAATCTTACTTCAATTTATATTGTTACTGTTGAAATATTATAAAATTGTGAATCTATATTCATTTAAATACATAATTATTTTCTATTTAAGAGTTTTGAAAATTTATGTAAAAGATAAATTATTTTTTTAGGTATGATTTGTCCACATCTAGCAAGGTGGGATTTCATTAAATGATAGTAGTAATAATAATAGTAGTACTTGTTGGAAACAAGTGAAACTTACTTGTTAACTATTGGAATAGTTACTTATGTTTTTTTTCAGTATAAAGTTGGTCATCGATTTTGAAAAAACGATCAGTAAAATCATTTACGTTTTCGGGGCGTAAACTTTAGGTCACTCTGCCGTTAAACATTGACGGCTTGCTGACCTAGCAGCAAAAAAATAAGGGTAAACTACTATAATGGCCACTAAAGTTTATCCCATGTACATTTCTGCTCCCCAATTTAAAAAAATAAACATTATGGTCCCTGTTAAAAAGGTTTCTTTATAATTTTACCCTTGAATTTTTAAAAATTTATTTTTCAACCCTAAAACTTTACAACCAATTAGTACAATAATATTATAAAAGGCTTAAATGAAAAATAGGTACCCAAAGTATACCCTTTTTAAATTTTAGGTGTCCAAATTGCTCCTATTTAATAACTAAACTTTCAAATTGCTCATATTTTTTCACTCTAAATTATTCTATTATTGTTTAATCAAAAGGGTGCTTTGACAAAATTTTTGAAGTATAAAGGCTCAATTAGTTATAAAAAATTTAAAAACTTAATTGATTTTTTAAAGTTCAAGGATTTATAGTAGATTGAACCTAAAAAAAAGAACTGGAAGTCCTCGTACCTACTGCTGCCAGTTGCTAGTTTACAGTGCCATTTACTGCATAAATTGTTGGTTTAAAAATAAATTTTTAAAAATTCAAGGGTAAAATTATAAAGAAAGCTTTTTAATAGTGACAATAATGTTTATTTTTTAAAATTGATGAGCAGAAATGTAAATGGGATAAACTTTAGTGGCCATTGCAGTAGTTTACCCTTATTTTTTTTAACTGCCATGTCAACAAGCCGTCAATGTTTAACAGCAACAAACGGTCGAGTGACCAAAAGTTTACGCCCCGAAAACGTAAATGACTTTACGGGTCGTTTTTCAAAATCGGTGACTAACTCTGTACTGGGGGAAACATAAGTGACTATTCCAGTAGTTAACCCTATAAATAATTAATGAGTGATCACATTGGCCTGGGAGTTAGTATTTAGTAATGATCTTCTATAATATTTGAATTTAGATTAATTATTTATAAAAAATAATTAATTAATACGTCAAATATTAGTAGTTAGGGATAGAAAACTCATTTAGTTTTACACTAATTCATGGTTGTTAGACGAATATAATGGATGGATTAGATTACATATTCTTATTTTTTTTCTCCTTAAAAACTCCTTATTTTCAACTTTTAATCTCATCCATCCATTATATTCATCTAATGATCATGAATTAATATAAAACTAAATGAATTTTACATCACGTAACTTAATCATGACACAGTTGAGGATATTAAATATATATTTTAGATTTAAATTAAAAATTCATCATTTTATTAATAAACTACTATTAAGGGTAAAATATTTATGGTTTAAGAAGTATTTTAGACCATGAATTCACACTAAATAATAGATTTAGTCCATCCACAAAAAATCATCTAATTATAGGTCTTTAAATTTGTAAATTGTATCAATTTAATCTTTTGATCGACAAAAACAATTATTGATTGTTACGATGATTATATGGTAGTCAATGTTATTGACGTGATAGCTAAATATGTTGAATAAATAAGCATTGATTAATTAATAAATAAGGTAAAATACATAAATTATCATTGAACTTTACTATCAAACTTATTTTGATCACTTAAGTTTCAAAACGTTCAATTTACTCATTGAACATTTTTTGTCACTCCACTGTGCACTGTCGTCATTGTCGTTCGGTACTAAATATCACCAGTCATTTCGCCTCGTCCCCTGAGTTCGAATTCAACCTCCATTTCGTCATAAAGTGTCTTGAAGTCCACAAATTAGACAAACCTTTTAATTTCTCTCTCGTCGATCTCCCTCTTTCGCCGTCAGATGAAACTTATTTTTTAATATATTACTTCTCTCGTGCTGGTGAATCTTTCCACCGTTCGAATCTTGTAGAAATTCTTTCATTCGTTAGTAAATGGACGCCGTCAAAAAATTAACGGAAAAATGACAAAAATATTTAATGTATAAATTTCAACGAGTAAATTAAATGTTTTGAAACTTTAATGACCAAAATAGGTTTGAGAGTAAAGTTCAGTGATGATTTACGTAATTTACGCTATCAAATATTAAGGCATTCAACCAGTGTTTGATTCTAACTAAAACACACGTGAAATAAGTAAGCATTATTGAGAGGGTCAAATTACAATTTATCCAAGCCTTATCTCCCATGATTTCCTATGAAACTAAACTTCACAACTTATCTTCAATATTTCTCTGTTAATCAAACAGATAAAAAATCTGATTGTTTTCAAGCCTTGAATGAGAGCAGGTGGGGATGGAAATAACAGAGCAGAGCACAATTGCATCTCTTATCAAAACAACTAACAGAGGCTTTAAACCAAACTTGATAGAATCAGGATTATTTATTTTACCAATTTCACCGGCACACATTCGTTCACCTTTGAGGTGGATCCACTGTTCGAACATTTGCACCGACCATTCCTTCGATGCGATCCTTTGTTATCTCCACAAAATGACCCACTATTTCATGGAACTGCTTTAATCCTGACAGTGGGAGGATGATGGAAGACCGGTCAGAACCTGCAACCTGCAATGTTGAACCATTTATATATGTGTGTGTGTTTAACATGAAAGGAAAAGAAAGAAAGTCGAATGGAGAATACTTCAGATATCCTCAAGAAATGTCCTCTGTTGTTGCTCCCAAGATCAAAGAAAAACCTCTTCTGATCAGCTCGGATCACCTTCGAAAGCCCCATGTTACTAATTTCCTCTTGTGCTGGCAATTCAACTGATCTATCTACATTCAAATCAGAATTTGAGGTAGGCTGGTTGTGTCCAGAGATGAATCCGGCCCCGACATCATCTGAAAGCCCAACAATGTGTTCTGAAGGTTCAGAACTTTGCTGTTTTAGAAAATCCATATAAACACAAAAAACAACCAGATTGAAAGATTAAATGAAACTGAATATGGAATTGATGTGTAACAGCAGAGAACTGGGAAGGGAGGAGCATAAGAATGTAACATAAAGATACCTGATTCGGCAATGTGAAAAGCCTTGATGCCTCATTGATATCTGCCAATATGTTCCTGAAGGCTGCCCACCCTTCATCCCTGGTACTTCCTGCTGGAACAATAATGGTACTGCGGTTTCTGCTGACAGATGCTTCAGACACCTTCATATATGATTTCATTAGAGCAATATTTTTATTTAACAAAAAGATGTTGAACTCATAACTTTTGACTTTTTCCATCTTCCAAACAAGTCAAAGTTAATGAAAAGAATAAAGAACAAGATACAATATTACTTGCAAAAAAAAAAAAAAATCAAAGGTACTACGAGGTCACAAATAGGACTTATGCATCATTCTCATAAATCATAGCTCTAAATAATCAAACCGCTTTCATTATGTTTGTACTCACAAGCATGCATGTATGTCAGTGTTAATGCGTGTATCTGTTTAAATGCATGTCTATTTCTAGCATTATTCAATAGAAAAATACAATAACTGCCAGATTTTACAAAATTTCCACAAGAATTCATCTGAATGATCTGATTGCTCTTTAGTTAAACTTTTTCTCTCTTTCAAGATATTTGGTGGTTATTTACCACCAACTAAAATGTTCAAATTCTGAAATGAGAAGCCTCCTGTTCTTCATTCTCCTTTAAGAATCAATGTTTCAGACATGTCCAACATCTATCATTGTGCAAATCAACCCTATAAACATAAGATATAACTTAAAAAGGTTTAACAGTCTTTGTATCAGACACATCCATATTCGAAACTCACACATGGCTCTTAGACTCGGTCTTGATTTCCCAAAGCATATAAAATTTGTTTTCTCTATTTCTTTACATTTACGGAAAGAATAAATAAAATATACCAATCAGCAACGTATCACAAAAAACTTAAGCTGAACTCAACTTGGATGATTTTACTAATACCCAACCTGGAAATTTACTAAATACAGTCCTAATTACCTCTAGTCCCCCCTCCCCCCCAATTTGCATATCCAACTTGTTGACCAAAATAAAAGGTTATAAAAGTAACAAGAATTTCTCTGGACAAACTGTAAGTGCATATTTGATATATTCTTCATCTTTTTTCTCATTTATTTTGTAAATTCCTGTCCCTTGCAGAGGCAAGTCCACACCATGGCAAGTTAGATGAAAACCAAATTTGAAGAGACAGACAGAAATTCAGACAGAAATTTAGAGTAATCATTTGATATGGCAATTAGACAAATCTGAAGATAGTTCTGCTTTTGAGGTATCTTGCACATAGTAAGAAAAAATGTGAGTATCAATGGTTTTCTACCCTAATTAAGTTGTTTATAAGAGGTGCTTTACTAATGCTCATAGGTCAAGAAGGTAGATAAATTGACCCACAATGACTCAGGTCAGCTAAAAGTATACCTGAGCAATTCACATATAGTACAGAGGTCAACAACAACAAACACAATGTGCCTCAAAACAAACTATCCCAGATTCAAAACCAATTACCATCTACTGCAAATGAGGTAGAAGTTGGCAAACAAAGGCCTTCAGAACCCGAAAAAGAATTTACTCAAAGGCAACAACCAGAACTTTACCAACTTAAAACCTGAAAAGAACTAGAATCGAAAACCAAAACTGCTTAAATCCAAACCTAACCAGACCCATCCAATTGCCACCTCTAATTAGGATAAGACTAGCAGAGTTTTGGAAGGAATAAAACTTGGGAGACAATCTGAAATTTGAGCAATAAACAGAAATCTACAAGTTGATTTGCAAGGTTCAACCAAGTGAAGCTTTTTTTTGTTTTTCACCCCCCTCTCTGAAGCAGCCAGATACTGCAATGGAACTAAAACCAAAGCCAGAGAGAGAGAGACTAGATATCTGAACCTTCAACACATCATTGTGATGCTCTGAAATAAAGCTCTTAATGCTAGAAGGAAAGGGTGAGAGAACCAAGCACAAAAGATCAGACTGTGCAGATGAGTATAACTGGAGGAGCTAATAATATTTTTATGGAAGGAAAACCCTCAGTTCAACATTCTCTTTACTTGAAGGAATGGAAAAGAAGTTGATCCAAGGAACAGCCACATTTATAATGAAGGGAATATAGGCCACAATTATAGTGCTCAAAAATAGATATTAGGAGCCTTAAGGAAGCATTTGGTTGCTTGGAAGTAAAAGCACAATTGATGGTAGATGACTGACAGAATCAAACATGACATTTCAGAGAAAGATATTGAATTGGAGGAGCTAATATCATTCTCATAAAGGAACCCTTTGGAGCAGCAACAAACCTTTAAACTGAAGGTATGAAAAAGAAGCTTCACTAACAAGAAACATGGCAGATCTCATGCAAAAAGCATTTAGAATATTCAACGTCTCAAGGAACATTAACATTAATGGATCTGAGGTAAAAGGTTTTCCATAACAGGACTAATTAATGAATCAAATGCAGTTGGATCCAGTTCAAACACGAAAAACGTTTCTAGAGTCTGCTCTCTGCATATTATATATGCGCATTTGAATGTTGGGTGCCAATATCCTATAAAATCAGCTTTAAGCAAGTCACTCTAATCAAGTCAAATTTCCTAATTCACGGTCTTGTCATTGTCCAAGACCAATTATTGTAAAAGAGTTCTTGTTCATCCAACCCCTTATCAAGCTAAGAAGAACAGGGGAATTGAAATTAAGGAACAACACAATCGCTGTTCAGTTACTTCAGAAAAATGCCATAATCAGCGGCAACCTTCGATGACGAAAGACGACATATCATTCACCACTATAAATTATAAGAATGTTGTGGTTCTTGATAGATGCAATGGCCAATGCTTATGGTTTCTGGTTGAAGACCAATAAGAAAAGGGCTTAACATTCGAAGCTAAGGCTTAGTTATTTACTGACATCATCCAATTCAAGAACAGATCCGATTCCCTAAACCAATTCTACTAAAACTCGACATCACATACACGAAACAGTGAATTCCGTACGAAAAAGAGAAATGGAAGTTGTAGAGTGAAGGTAAATACTAACAGTAAGAGGCGTACCTTCAAGAAACGACCCCTCCGGTTCTCGCCAATGTCAAAGTAAAAGACCTTACTGTCGAGCTGCAATTCCTTGCTGAAGAGGTCGGTGTCGTCGGAATTGGCGTAGTAATTGAAAAGGTCGAGGAACCAGGAGATGCCGGAGGAAGGAACGATGATGGTTGACCTTGTAGCCGATGTCTTCTCCGAGATTTTCAGATAGCGACCGCGTGGGTTCTCCTTGAGATCGAAGTAGAACAGCTTGTATTCTACCTGGAGTGTTTTGCAAAGCAGCTCCACATCATTTCCTCCTCTTTCTCCGCCGCCTCCTCCTCTTTCTGCTCCGCCGCTGCCGCCAGAGTTCCCTTCCATGACCTTTTTTTTTACCAAAAAAAAAAACTATAAGCCTGTGATGAGTTGACTGATGAGTAGGCTCCAACTTGTTGCTGCTACCACATAACAAAACTAGCAAATGGAAAGGAAGAAAAACCGATTAAAATTAATTAATTTTATGGAAAATTCCGAACACTATTAATTAATTTATAATTATATATTGAGTGCTTAATTTTTTTTATCTTTATTAATTAATTTAATAGTATTTAACGGTATTCGTCGTACGTGATAGACTCCACTTTAATTTTATTGACTAAATTTTAATTCAGTTAGATTGTTGCTTTCGAAGGTCACAAAAATTGTGGGTTTATATCAAAATAGTAATAATTAATTATATTATTGATTAAATCGTTTAAACCAAGAGAAACTATGATGATAAGTTAGTCGGAGTCCGATTCGATTAGAAAAAAAATCGATCCAAATTAAGACATTGTAGAAAAGAATTGCTAAAATATTTTGAAATTGACGAAGCTAAATTTCATACAATAATTGATATATTCTTGGGTTTATTTGTTTAAATACTTATGTTTATTTGGTTTGTTTGTTGAAAGTTCTTGACATTCTCTTTCTTAATTATCAGTTTGAAAATAAACTTATATTCTTTTAACCAAAATAATTTAAAAGAAACATTAAAAATTCGGAGTGAAATTCTTCCTCTGCTCTTAGGTTGTTGAAAAATGTTATATCTTATATTTATAACTTTGTCAACTTAAACTTTTATACAAAATAAAAGATTTAGTCACGAATTAGACATATATATATATATATATAATAGTAATATAATAGTAATATAAATGTATCAACTATATAATTGTATGTGATTGATTTTAAAATATTATTTAATATTAATAATGTTAAATATAAAGTATTAAGTAAAGTTTTATAAATTTTCATAAAATTTTTAAAATTAATGTTAAAAGTTAAATTTGTTAAGATTATAATAAAAAATAATTTAATGAAATATATCTTACTACAATCTATTAACTAACTAAATAAATTTTACATTTTTGACTAAACAAACCAAATAAATTAATGTAACCTACTCAATAATATGTAGATAATCATACATTTTCGTAATTCATACCATACCTTTATTTATTTATTTTTAACAATTTTATTTAAGGGAGAAAGAATAAATTTATTTTTAAGGAGCGTTTGGTTTACGAAATGTAACATTATTTTTGGGAATAAGATTTTAAGAATGTAGTATTATCTAAGTCATTATTAGGAAAGTTACGTTACTATGTTTGATTTATTTGCCACGAATTAAAAATTATTGTGTTTGGTTGGATGATTGTAAAATTACATGAATGTATAATTTATCCAATTGTCCTCGTGAACCGAGTAATTTTAACATTATCATGTTAAATATTGCAAGAGAATAATATCATGCAATAAACCAAAGACTCTACGAATTAATTTTTAAAAATGATTGTAAATAATTTTATTTAAAATATTAATGCATCAAAATTAAATTTGAAAAAACAGGTCAAATAAAACCATTCTCAGGACATTGGAGGCTAACAACTATCAAAAACCTATCGTTATACACTTATATGAATGAACCTGAGCCTGACCAGACTTTCGCTTTAAGATTTGCAGTTTTGTTTCCGAAACCATTAGCATCCGCATGTTTGAAGGGGTTGTTTTTTTAAATCTCATTATCAACATTGTCAGCACTAATCCCAAGAAAAATAAATATTAAAAACTTTTAATCGTCTCTTTTAAAAAATTAGATGATATAAATTGTTGACAATTTTATTTGTTTTATTTAAAATTTCTCATGAATAGATATTTGTATTAAAACTTAAAATATTTAAATTTTATATTCCTTCAATGTTTTTTATTCGGATTGATTTGACATGTGAAACTAACTTAATAAAAAATTTAGGCTTAAATAAAAAATCAGCTCTTAAACTGTGTTTTTATTTGATTTTAGCCTTTAAACTATTTTTGTCAAAAATAAGTTTTTAAATTATTATTTTTGGTCTTTTAAGTCTCTAAATTATTTTCTGGTCAAAATAAATACCTAAACTATATCGTTTTTCTTCTTTTAATCCCTAAATTATTTATTGGTCAAATTTTTTTTGTTATGTGTTAATATTTTATTAGTCGAAATAATTTTTTTGACATAAATAACTATCGGACTTAAAGTGACAAAAATATAATTTAAAAACTTATTTTGACAAAAGAATAATTTAATGGCTAAAAACAAACAAAAAGTATAGTTTAAGGGTTGATTTCTCATTTAAGCCAAAATTTATTATAACTGGGTAAGAAATCCACTCAGGAGTTTTTTCAGAGGTTGTAAAGGGTAATCGGGTAAAAAGACTAATTAATTAGTAATACTAATATAAATTATAATATTGTGTAAAATAAATAAATAAATAATAGAGGAGAGAGATACAGAGAGAACGCGTTTGGATTATCATCTTATTTCAATAAAAATAAAATATAAAAGGGAAAAGTACAACTATAGCCATTTCATTTCTTCTTTGGAAACAATCAACATATACCATTCTGCTTGTTCTTCCTCTTCCACTTTTAATTTCTTTGCTGTTCTTGCTGCAATTAAAGGTAAGGGGGGAAAAGAGTAAAAACGCATATTTTGTATGTTTCTGTATCTGAATCTCTTGCTTTTTTTTTGCTTATTGCACTGATTTGGGTTTTTTTCTTCATGATTGTTGTGGGAAATTCATGTTTTGGTTTGGAATTTGAAATCTGTTGCTTCCAGAATCACAGATCCTTCTGCTCTGTTGTTTGGTTTTGCTAAAAGTAGTCTTTTTTGAGAAATTGTTTACTGTTGAAATCTAGTGTTCTTTGCGAAGACTTTGAATTCTGAATTTTTTTTAGTTTGGGATTCTTTTGTTTTTGTTGAATCATATGCTGGGAATTTTGTTTAGAGAATTGTTTATGTAGATCTGCTAAATCATTCCAAATATAAAAGGTTTGATCTTTTAGTTGACTATGTCTATAACTGGTTTTGATGATGCTTATTTGTTGCTCTTGCTTGTGATAGAACCCTAAATTGAGAGTTAAAAGAGGAAAAGGGAATTTGTGCTGAGGAAAGGCGTGGAAGATAATGGAGGAAGCAATGGAAGCTAGGTACTGGTGTCATCAGTGTTCTCAAGTGGTTACTCCGGTCATGGAAGTCGAGATTAAATGCCCCTTTTGTCGAGGTGGGTTTATCGAAGAAATGAGCAATGGTTCAAGAGACGGTGCTCAAGACATGGATTCTGACTTCCAATCCGATCGTGCGCTCTCTCTGTGGGCACCCATCTTGTTAGGTATGATGGGTAATCCCCGTCGTCGCAGAAGACTTAGACGTTTTGAGTTTGGTGAAGAGGATGGTGAGAATTCTGATGGTGAAGCTCGACGTGGAGGTGATATGGACTTGGACCGAGAACTTGAATCCATCATTAGGAGTAGAAGAAGAAGCTCTGCGACGATTTTGCAGTTGCTTCAAGGTATTAGAGATGGAATGGCATCTGAAACTGAGAATGATAGGGATAGGGATAGGAATCGCGATAGAGAAAGGGATAGGGAACGAGAGCGTGTTATTTTGATCAATCCTTTCAATCAAACTATCATCGTCCAGGGTGGTCAAAACCAAAACTCCAATCACATAGGGTCTATAGGCGATTATTTCAGTGGTCCTGGCTTAGATTTATTGTTGCAGCATTTGGCGGAAAACGACCCCAACAGATACGGAACTCCTCCAGCACAAAAAGAGGCGATCGAGGCCATGCCGACTGTCAAAATCAAGGAGAATTTGCAATGTTCTGTGTGCTTGGATGATTTCGAGGCTGGTAGTGAAGCGAAGGAAATGCCATGTAAGCATAAGTTTCATAGTGGGTGTATATTGCCCTGGCTGGAGCTTCACAGTTCATGTCCAGTTTGCAGATATCAAATTCCTGCCGATGAATCCAAACTTGATTCTGATAGGCCGAGGAGTAGTAGCAACCGAAGAGAAAGAGAAAATGAAAGCAATGTTCACGGACATGTTAGTGGGGAAGAAGAAAGCGCAGGGGACGGGAGAAGCGGGAGAAGGTTCTCATTTCCATGGCCATTCAACGGTTTGTTCGCATCGGGATCTCAGTCCAGCAGAGGGAATTCGTCGTCCTCGACGTCCGGAAATACTTCTCAAACAGATGAGAACTGAGTTTATATGGTATTGGCATCCTGTTTGTTGTTCAATATGACTGCGATTGATGCTTCGATATTCCATTCTGCCTTGCCTACTATGTACAATAGTTACTTCAATCTTGCAAACAATGTGGTTTTATTTTATTTTTTTCCTTTGAATTTCTGTATTCTTGTAGATTCTTGCTATCACAGAGTTCTGAAATCTGGAATATTATGCAATCTTGTTTCTCTATACATTTGAGTGTTTCTGCTGCCATTTAGACAAAACCTTACATTTCTAGCAATCCAATCGCTGTTTTCTGGCCGGCATAAGAGAAAGAGGCTTCCGAGAACTAATGGAGAGCTGAACGGATATCTTGTTCGATTATCCGATCGAGTCGAATGGTATGGTTGGGTTGGTAGAATGATTCAACTATGTTGTAAATGTGAATGGAGCTTGTTGGAATGGGAAAGGGAAAGGGAAAGGTTAAACTTTGATTGATATTTTTTCCTAATGTTATGGTTAATATTTTGTTTATGAAGTATTATTATTAAAAAAATTGAATTGTAAATGTTTTATATTTTAGATTTTGTGACAGGTTCTTACATAAAAGATTTATTTATTAACAAATGGTTACACGTGGAGTAATAAAATTTTATATTTAAAACTATTGATTTGTATTTAATATTTAGAGAGTAGTTTTTAAATAATTTGCCTGGAATTTTTAGAATTTTAATTAATTTGTATCGAATGAATAATTAGTCTAATGTTAAATGAATTTCAATGTTTGAATTCAGCATCATACAGCCCTTAAATGAAGAAGTTGTTTGGATGATGAGCCGTACAATTGACCAGAAAATTCCCTCGCGTTTTCTTGGTGCGTCTTACAATTCGCCATCAGGCATCAACCATTCAACTCTTACTATTATGAGAAAACTCAACTCGAAAAAATTTGAATAACTTGAATTTTTTAATAATTAATCGATTTATTTTTATGTTCAAGTCAAATCCCTCAATTTTTCATGATATATATACCAATATAAAAAATATGAAAAAAAATATGTGCCACGTATGAAAAAAATAAAGATATATATATATATATATTATAATTAAAAAAGTTGTTTAAATTGGAATTAAACCGCACTATAACATGATAAATAATTAAAATTAAATTTGTATAGGAACTCGAAAACTTGACTCGAATTTTTTTAAAATAAAGTTTGAATTGTAAAACATGATGTGTCAATTCAAGTAATTCAATTTTTTTAACTCGACTCGACTGAAGGCTCACCCTTAATTCCTTGTAAGTAAAAAAAAGAAGGGTAAACTATATAAATAGTCCCCCGACTATGCTCCAATTATCTTTTGCATCCTCCGACTATCAAAAGTTACAAATTGGTCCTCTGACTTAAAAAAAATAACAAATTGATCCAGTGCCGTTAAAAATTTAACGGCTGGTGATGTGGCAGTTAACAAAAATTGGCATAATAACACATTTAGTCCTCAACTTTTACACTTTGTTAAACTTTGCCCTAATTCTAAAAAAATGACCCTTAACATTTCAAAATTCTATCAATTTAATCCATTTTTTCTCTCCACAACTCGCATCAGTTAAATCCGATGAAGCTGCTTGGAGAAAATGTTTTCGAAGATGCTCCAAACAGCCATCACAAGCTGAATACAAAGACTCTTTCCGGAGATCGTTCTGAGATGAATTCTCGCGAAGCATCTTCAAGACCAACCCTTTCATTTCACGCCTTGCCTTCTCATCTTTGCCTTCGAGAACAACATGTAAAAGCTTGAGAAGCACTTCTTCATTATCGCCACCGTCATCAGTTCCATTAGTAACGTCAACGGAAACCCTCTTCAAAACTTCCCCTGCTCCCACATTTTCAAGGCGGAGCTCCACCAATAAAGAAGCTACTTTCTCTTCTTCATCCTCAGCCCATGGGGCAGCTTCTAAGTACTCCAAACAAGATAGAACCCCAACATCAAAATCAATTACCGCTGAAACCTGACAAAGAAAAATAAGGACACCCATTTCAACACTTAAAAGTACTAGAAAAACCAAATAATTCAACCTCAAAATATGCAAAAACACATTTTGAATTCTTCAACCTCATACATACAATACAAGTAACCAAAAATATCATAAATATTTTAAAAATAAAATGAAAGGGTAAAGCTTTACCTTCAAAATCCCAAGAACCTTAGAAACGTCCTCTCTCATTAGCTTCTTCCTCAAATCTTTACAATACATCAATTTCAAAGTCTCTATATAAACCTCCACATCATCACAGTCTGCTATTTCCACAATGTACGGCCCAGCAGATTCATTTTTCTGTTGTTTTTCCCATCGATCAGATAACTTCACTGCAAAGAACCTACTGTGAGCCACTACTATTTGCCGATGCACGTTCATGGACACACTAATCCCATCCTTGGAACTCAACGTCAACTTTATATCACTCGAATCCGGATCGTTAAACTGGTTTCCGGGGCTCCGAGTCGACAAAAGACCCGAAATCCGTTGCATGGTCAACGTCTGCTTATCTATCACTGGCAGCGGTTGATTATGCCTGGGAGCTGAAATGGATACCTGGATCTGACCTTGGTTTTGGGTTCTTGGATGGACGTCGGGCTCGTTAGACATCATCTCGAAAAGGGGAGAGAAAAAATGGATTAAATTGATAGAATTTTGAAATGTTAAGGGTCATTTTTTAGAATTAGGATAAAGTTAAACAAAGTGTAAAAGTTGAGGACTAAATGTGTTATTATGCCAATTTTTGTTAACTGCCACATCACCAGCCGTTAAATTTTTAACGGCACTGGATCAATTTGTTATTTTTTTTTAAGTTAGGGGACCAATTTGTAACTTTTGATAGTCAGAGGATGCAAAAGATAATTGGAGTATAGTCGGGGGACTATTTATGTAGTTTACCCAAAAAAAAGAAAACTTACCGTTCCTTCTCATCTTGTTTTAAGGGTAAAATATACCTCTAAAATCATTGCTTAATTTTTCTTGATTGAAAAAGGAAGAATGGTTATCCGAGCACCTCGTTAAAAAACCTCCTTAACTTAAATTGGAAGAAAAAGAGTGCACCCGGTAACCTACATAAAGCCAAACATCAAACGTCGTCACTAATGTTCAAATGAAAAACATCTAACACAAAATTCGGAGGTTGACAAAAAACAGCCACCCCACTCACACAATTCAAACCATGTTTCGCTAAGCTATCACCCACACCATTAATCTTGCGTGACGCACAATAGAACCGAACATCCCAATCCATTAACAACATCCTCTGAATATGATAAACAAACGAATGATCACCAACGACCCTAGTCGGCATATTTAAAAGCCGAAAGGCTTCCTTATTGTCAATCTCCACGATAACACGTCTATAACTTTTTTCCCAAGCATGTTTGAGACCTTCCAACACACCTCAAAGCTCTGAATCAAGGACCGAACAAATCCCAACGAACCTGGAGTAACCAAATAACCACTCACCTCTATCATTCCGAATCACACCTCCACACGCCGTCCGACCATCCGTTTGGACTCTAGCCCCATCCGAAGTGATCTTGACCCATTCCGGGGATGGAGCCATCCATCATTCCGAGCCCAAGCGGACCAGAGCGATTGCTGTCCGCAACCGAGAATGCATGAATCTCGCCTGCTCACATTCTTGCACCACATTACGACTCCTCTCCACAGTCGGCACACTCCAAATAACCTCAGGGGGTGAAAACTAACCGGTTCTTTTCCTTCCAAATTAGCCAAAATAACGCTCTAAAGAAGAGAGGCCAATTCACAATTGTAGGGGCAAACACATAAGCAGACTGCAGGTTGCAGCGTATCCAGTCAAAGAACTCATGCTGAAAAAACTAGACCAAAATTCCGGCGAAACAACCGACTTTCAATACTCCTACACCGTCGGGCATTGTCGAAACAGATAAACTAACGTTTCAGCCTCATTCCCACATATCCCGCACTGCACACCCGTCGTGAGAAGACGTCGCTCTCTCGACATTGGTTAGCAACCTCCCATGCATAAGTAACCATAAGAAGAATTTAATCCTTAGCAAACCCAGCAACCGATCAATCGTGTTTCAAATAGGGTCAGCATGCGAATCACTCTGCTGCATTCTTAATCTGTAAGCCGAGTGAACCGAAAATTTCTTATCGGATGAAGCATCCCATCCGAAACAGTCACGCGGAACTGAAGCACAAGGGGGGAGAATTGCAACAATCCGCATAACAATAGGCAGGGCAACAAATGCTGGAAGAATCCCACTTTCATTCACCAAACTCGTTTACCATCGACGACAGAGGAGTCGACCCATCCGGAAGCAGAGTATTAGGAAGAACTCAATCCTTTAGACAGCTGATTTTCCCAACTCATCGATCATTCCAAAAATCAATGCCATCCTCATTACCCATCTTTCACGATATATGACCACGAACCTCATCCCAAACACTACATATACCTTTCCAAAGGTGGGATTGATTACCTCACATTACAATTCCGAATATCCCATCGCACCTGTACTTAGAACGCAGAACCCGTACCCAAAACCTATCAGGTTGAGCAACCAGGCCAAAAGTCAATTTCATCAAGAAAGCTGCATTCTGCTCCTCCAAATGCTTAAAACTCATGCCACCGTCAACCTTAAGCTTACACAGAGTATTCCAGTCCAGCAGATGCACGTGACGACCATTAGACGAGTTACCCCAAATAAATTTCCTGATCAGTTTCTCAATCTCCGTGCATACCCCTTTAGGCAATAAAGTAGTTTGCATGGTATAGGAAGAAATTGCCTCCAAAACTGCTTTCGCCAACATAATACGCCCCGCTAATAATAAAGATTTAGCTGACCATCCTGACAAACGATCACTAACTTTCTGTATTAAAAACTGGTAAGTCCCATTAGTAACATGTTGATGCAATAAAGGCACACCCAGATATTTACCTAAGTCCGAAACTTCAGTAAAATCAAAACCACAACTTAGAAAACCACGAGTAGTATCATCCACATTGCGGGAAAAGAAAATATTAGTCTTCTGCACACTCACCTTATGACCCGAAGCAGCGCAAAAGTCACTCATGACACGGTTAATAACGTGAAGTTGGGAAACCGAGGCTTCAGCGAGTAAAATTAAATCATCCGCAAAGAATAATTTTTTTTAAAGAAACCGAGGCTTATTAGTTTGGTTATAAACAATTTTTTAAAAAATTTATATTATTTTTAATAAATTTAACTATACATATTTAAAATATATATTAATTTGATATTCATTCTTCTTTTAAATTACTTATTTTTCTCAAAAACATTGTATTACTTTTTTGTTGCAATTATCTAACTGATGGTTTTATAAGGGACTTATTTCTATAGTAGAATACTATTAATTGATTGTTATTTTGGTTGTATGGACACATTTAATTTGACCATATCTCAACAAAATGAGTTAAATTTATTAAATTATTTAAAATTATAATTAAATTGATAGAGTGTATAAATTTAAAAGTTAAAATTGTTATTATATAATATCACATTATACATCCATTTTAATTTTAATAATACAATAATTTGTTTGTAACACTTTTTAAATTAAGTGATTAAATTATATATATTTTTGAACAAATTCTACTTATAGGAAGGGAAGAAAATTTTTACCCTTCCTAAATTTTGAACTCACAACTTAGAGAGCTTTAAATTATATATATATTTAAAAAGTAAATCATTTATATGGAATACGTACATTTTACCCTTGTTTTAAAAGAACCTCCGCAGCATCAAACAGCAAAGGTACAAGTATCTCACAAGTCCCTTTAATATATTGATCGATTCAAATTAACCCCTTACTATTAAAGGGATCAATATAATAAATGTACTATCAAATAAGATTAAATACCAATAACCAGTTGGTCCAGTGGAATGTAGAACTAATCACTTAAGCAAGGTCAGGAATTCCGATCCATATACTTTCAACTACAACAGAAAACACAGCAAAGGCAGTTTGAAGGATCAAAATCAGATCACCTGTCCATAAGAATCATAGTTTCGTGGGAAAAAAAAAGTTCAGTTTTTTAGGTCCCAAATATATCATGACATTGTACTTGTGAACTTAATCACCCTTTCTTCATCCAAATTTAAAACAACAAAAACGACAGTGTAACCCCCTTGTACCAGGGAACCTTCAAAAAATGACATTAAAAGTGTTTAACCGGGACTCACTCACTTTGCGGTCAAGATCTTGATTACGGATGCAGTTCCGATACGATGCAGAGCAACGATCGAATCCCCTTTACGGCAGAGTCCCTTTGCCTTGGCATGCTGCACCGCAAACTCCAAAGCTTCCTCGGTTGTCTCTTCATGAGAAGCTCTGGCAGATCCAGCATATAAAACCGGGATCAAACCGCGATAGACTAGGCTGTGCCTTGCTGGACTTTCATCACTGCATGACCAATCGAATGAATCGGTCATGACCTCGGGGACCACCACGGATAAAATGGGAATTCCGGGCCTGTACTTGGCCACCAGCTTTGCAGTACTTCCTCCCCTGGTTAGGACCAATATAAGAGCTGCTTTCGCTGAATTTGCGGTTCTAACAGCTGAAGAAGCCAGGCTTTCTAACGGACTCATTGGCACCAGTGAGTGTTCCATAATCCTTTTGAAGACATCTCCATAGTCAAGAGTGCTTTCTGCTTCTACGCATATTTTGGCCATGGTCCGAACGGCAAGTTCCGGGTAAGCTCCAGCTGCAGTTTCACCACTTAACATCACACAGTCTGTGCCATCAAGAACTGCATTGGCAACATCAGTGGCCTCAGCCCTGGTTGGCCGGGGAGACTTAATCATGGATTCAAGCATTTGTGTTGCAGTGACAACAGGTTTTCCTTGGATGTTACACTTGTAAACCATCACTTTCTGTGCTAGAAATATCTTTTCAATTGGAATCTCCATTCCAAGGTCGCCTCGTGCCACCATAAATGCATCTGAATTTGCAAGGATATCATCAAAATTTGCTACCCCTTCTTGATTTTCGACCTGCAATATCATTTCAAAGGGGGAAAAAGACTATCACGACGGCTTCATAAAATATTAACCCTGCCTACATTAGATAGGCATGCATTAGACAAATCTTCCTCCCTAAGAAATTATCATCATTGGATCACACTATTATATGATTTTCTTCTTCAAAAACACCCAGCTACAAGTCATATCTGAAATACTTCAAACATACCTTCGACATGAGAAGAATATTCTTAGCATGCTTCCCAAGCAGCTTGCGGACCTCAACGAGATCTGATCCTTTTCGAACGAAAGAAAGAGCAATCATGTCGATTTGGTTCGGAACTCCCCATTGCAAGATATCTTCCTTGTCCTTTTCAGTCAAGGTCGGGAGGTCAACGACAACCCCGGGAAGATTAACATTCTTCCTCTCACCAAGCATCGCAGAATTCTCACATCGACAGTGAACCAGACCCTTTTCTTTGTCACAAGACAAGACAGTAAACGAGATTGTACCATCTGCACAAAGTATGACCATCCCTGGTTTGACATCCTCAGCCAACTTTTTGTAACTCATACTTATCAGTTTCTCATCACCCTTTATCGTGTAATCGGTTGTAATGGTGATTTCTTGACCCTGTTTGAGCTGAACTTTCCCATCCTTCAAAAAACCGGTTCGGATCTCAGGACCCTGAAAGTTTACATACAAAGCAGCTACAATTGATCAGCTTCATGGACATTGGTTGTGATAATACACAGAACTCTTCCTATACTCTATCTTTAGACAAAACAAAGATTTCCATGTAAGTTTCAAATTCGGACAAGTGTCTGATTCGGACAAAAAAAGATCTTAAGAATTGTAACGGTGGCTAATAAATGTGCAGCATAAATATACCATTGAAGCATATCATCAAACACTTTGATTGTTGCTAAGCAACCCATTGAAGCATACATATTTAAACGTAGATCTATGATCATACAGATACCGGGAACAAGAAGAAACAAGAAATCGGATCCATTTATCCAAGAAAACAAGCAGAGTTAAGCGCCAGTAAAGGTTTTGACTTTAGATTAAAAGAAAAGGGTATAAAGGGAAGACGAGCCTTGGTGTCGAGCATGACGGCGCAGAGAATACCGGTGTTGAGCATGGCGGCCCTGAGATTATCGAGGGTTTCCTGGTGGTATTCGTGAGATCCATGGGAGAAGTTGAAACGAGCGACGTTCATGCCGGCCCTCAGCAGCTTCTCCACCATGGGGACCGACCTCGATGCAGGACCCAGCGTGCAAACGATCTTCGTCTTGGGTTTCTTCTCCGTTTCAAAAGAAACCCCTCCATGATTGTTATTCGTTTCCATTTCTTCTTCTTCTTTTAGCTCTGTAAAAAAAAAGGATCTTTTTTTTTATGATCAACGGAGTAAAGGTTGAAAATTTAGATGAGACCCAGAAGAGAGAAAGCGTAGTAGGAGAGAAGACGACTCTGTTTTAGTATTTATTTAGTGGAAAAAATTGAATAGAAAAATGAAATTAATAAATTAAAGAATAAGAAAAATAGCCTTTGTTGGTTTGGTTTTGGTGTGGCTTCACGAGCAAGACGGGAATCACTTGTTAACGGAAAGCAGGAACATGTTCCTTTCACAAGCAAAATCGTGGGTGGATTTGATATATATTTGGGTAAAATACATAACTAGTCCCCGAGTTATAAAGTAATTTTGGTTGAGTCATCAACTATGAAAAATTATAAAACAATCCACGGCTTAATAAATGTAACAAGTAGGTATTGTACCGTAAGAATTGATGGCGGATGATGTGACAGACTGATGGTTAACAAAAATAAATAAATAATAACCCATTTATTTCTTATATTTAATTCAAAAATTTAAATTTTTTTAATAAATTTAGTTCTCTTTATTTACTCATTCTATCAACTTAACTCTTCACTCTGACACTGTATTCCTGCTCCAATGGCACTTTGTCCGGCTTCCATTCCATCCAACGACCTTCATGTCTTACTCCACTCGCTCGTTCGATCAGTCCACATTTTTTTACGCTCGTCCCCGTGCGCTCCAACAGCTTCAGTCCTACGCACCAATGCCTTGCCAAGATAAAATTTATTAAATTATAACTAAATTGATTGAATGTACCAATACGAGTGACTAGATGTGTTATTTTGTCATATTTTCTTAACTGACACGTCAACAATCGCTAATATTTTTTACGACACTGAACCAACTTGTTATTTTTTTATGTGAGAAAAATATTTTGTAACTTTTTATGGTCGGGGACTCAACAAAAAACAGTGTCTAGTTGAAAGGTTATTTATGTAGTTTATCTTATTTATTTTTATGGGTAAAGTACATCAATAGTCGCTGAATTATAAAAAATAATATTTTGACTATTAATTTTAAAAATTATAAATTGCTCAAATTATTATGAAATAATCGCGGGATGTTATAAAATAGTAAAACAATTAAATTAATTTAATATTCTATAATAGTTTGATAAATTTGATGTTTATTTTATAATAATTTGTTAAATTTAATGACAGTTTTATAGCTTTTAAAACATTAGTTGTTCAAAATGTTATCTTTTCATAGTTTGATGACATATGTGTACTTTTCTCTATTTTTATTAAATTTTTATGGCAAATACAATTTGATTTTGATTTGACAATTGGCTGTACACGAGTCTTTTTTTGAATAGGACAATTGACACGAGTCATGGCCCATGGGGACACAGATTTGGGGCTTTTGCAGGATTACGAGGTTATTGTTAATTTGTTATTTTGACCCATGAAAAAAAGGGACAACTGGAATTTCCAGAGGGCAAAAGCCAAGGTCAACAACTAGGTCTAATTGTGATTTTCATCTTCCACTTTACAAAAATTATAATGTAGTCCTTATACTTTAATCTATCAATCTTCGTACTTTACAAAAATTAAGAATGTGTATCAATTAGATGATACTGTTAAACATTAACATTTGGTTCATGAAATATAAATATTGCATTTGAAATTAAAATTATTGAAATGTAATATTACTTAGCATATTTCAAGGTATGTTGTATTATCATATTTGGTTCATTTGATTGTAATGTAAGATTTTATTTATTATTTGAACGACGAATAAATTAATAAGATTTCCTACAATTACATTTTATTAAGTTACCTTCTTAGAATTTGTTTATTTTTGCTTACTACACAAGGTTGAATTTCTAATACTTTATTCTCTACCAATAAATAAATGCATTTCTCAGTTAAATTAATTTCATATCCCCCTTTGTAAAATAAATAAACTAAAATCAGGTAGACCTTAAGAAATGATCTCAATTAAAAAGATAATATTGTTTTTAATTTAAAACTTAAATTTAAATAATTTTATTTATAAAGCGTGTGTTTATTAATAATAATAAGTAGCATGACTTATCTTTTAACTAAAGTGACATGGAAAATAAGGAAGAAAAATGTGTCAACCAAACAATCAGGTCGTTCGCGTGTAAATCTACAATTCAACCATTTATTTGAAAACTAATAATAATAATTTACATGTTACAAATTAATAAAAATTAGCAATTCAAGTTCATACATTTATATTTGGTCAAAAAAAAGTTCATACATTTATTAACAATTAGACTATTTTTTTAATTTTCATAAACTAAGAAGATCGAGTTCTAACAAATTAAAAACAAAATGATTAGTCATTTCATTTTCATAAAATAGAGGGATGAAATGTGTAATTAATCCCACAACACATACGCGAAACTTTATAGAAAAAAGAGAGCTTTTCTCAGTTCTCAATACAGATTTTGAACCGCTAAAAGATCTATTGTCTCCCTCGGCTCCTCGGTCTCAGACATGGCGACTGTCTGGTCTGTCAACAAACACCAACGTTAAATCAGTGGGACAAAGCAAACATCCACAAATACCATGGGTTTGATCCGAACCAGAGGAAAAGCAAAGCAATACCCATAGAATTATTCATTTTTATTGCTGAAAAAACAGAGCCCCCATGTTTAAAGAAGAAGACTTCTTCAAAGGCTTCACCTTTATTAATCGGCTAAGTGATTTTAATGGGGGGGGGGACTGAAGCTTGGAAATAAGGTCTTAAATGGCAGAACGGACTGTGAAATCATCACCGGAGTTGTTGACGAGGACGACGATTGGACTTCGAACAAAATGGAAACCGTCCGACCAAACTATTTCACCAAAATCGTATCTTCCTTCCGACTTCTTCAGTGGCTTCAACGTGATGTAATAAGACATTTCTCGTTTCGAATGGGAAAAAATCAACACCCGAGGCCATATCACCACTTCCACTCCGTCGGGCTCCTTGGCCACGGCGAAGTAAACCGCCGTCCTCCGCCATCCCACGAATTTTACCGTCCTTTTGATGGTGATGGGGGATTGGAGATTTGGGATGGTAATGGATGGATAGTTGAGGTTTGCGTTTGTTTCGTGCACGTTCCGGCAGCTGGTGTCGACAGCGGGACAGGGGAGAACGATTCTTTTTATTTGTTGTTCGGTGTATCCGATGTTGCAGAGGAAGAGGATGTAATCACTGGTTTTCATGTCGTAAATAAGTCCTGGATCAATTGCTTTTAATGGATTTATGTGGCCTGCACCCATCTCGAAAGGGGTGGAACCGGCCGTTGATCCACCGGCAAGAATGGTGTCATCGGTCGTGTCTCTCGTATAAGCTGGTAAAATAGCAAAACAAAAACATTGTCAATTTTGTCATTGCTATTTACATCAATGATTTATTCATGCCATTGACCTTGTTTATTTTTGTACCTGTGGTCATGATAGCAGATCTAATGGCAGCTGGTGACCACTCTGGATGGACAGATTTGAGAAGTGCGGCGACTCCCGACACATGAGGACATGACATTGATGTTCCCGACTGAAAATTCCACCGCACCGAGCGGTCGTCGCTCGGCTGCAAAGTCGGAGGAGTTTGTGGAGGCCATGCTGCTAATATATTGATTCCTGGAGCAGTGATGTCTGGCTGCAGTTACATAAAAGCCACAGCATTACAAATTGCAATTCAAATCTATTATTATTATTACCTTCTGCTATAGAATGTTTGTGCCATACTTACCTTGAGAATGTCGGGTGATATTGTGCTTGGCCCTCTAGAAGAAAAGTACACGATGGCTGGTGCAGGTGACTTTCCGATGATTGTTTTACTCGGTGATATCCGAATTACAGGTAGCCTAAATTCAACACAGCTTTCATGTTAGAACCCTTTCTGTTTGATCGTGACAGGAAATCATTTGAAGACATATTTACAATATATATGTCAAAAAAAGGGAGAATAAGGATGCATGTAATATCTGTTTTTTGGTTGAGTCTGAGATGAATTTGTTACTTGCGGGATTCCGCTAGATAGTTTCCGATCATAGTCCCCTGACTGATGTCAACGTGCACTGTAGGGATATTATCGTCGACATCTGCGATCGGCTTGGTAAAGGGTTCTGCAAATATCAAACCCGATCCGTTTGCTCTCTTGACTGCTGCTTGTGCTATTTCGTACACTAGGCCTGGAGTGTAAAAGCATAGGACTACTCTCCCAGTAGCTAGTCTTTGTTTCCAGTTCCCCAAGCTGCACACACTGAATATAAAATACAACACGTCGTAATACGATGTAAGAGAACTTAGACACAAATAATTTTGTCAAATGATTAGCTCTTTGTACTGTTGCACACAACATTAGTACATATCACTCACCCATCAACAAAATAACTGACTGCATTCACCAGTTTTCCTTTGATTTCTTTGCTGATTATGCTTTGTCCCTAGGAATTAAGAATAAATCAGTACAAGTAATACAATATGCATGCAGTAGATAATTGGAACGGTTGGAACAAGTTGGTGTTTAATGTTCATTGCACCAACTTATGCAATGCTTTAGATGATGATCGAATCTCGGTTCTCCTATTGGATGTCTGGTTTGATCTTATGTTCTTGCTATCTGGTGAATGGGATTGACAAGTGTTTTTTGTATTTGGTTTTGCTCTCAAACACATCATGGCAGGATTATGGATTATCTTTGGGAACTTTGTCTCTATGTTTGATTTTGGCATTTTTTCAACCGTTTCTATTTTGTTAAGCATTGAACATTGTTATTGGCTTGTGCTAAATCTCTGTGTATTCTAATAAAAAACAGTTTCATTTAGGAATTATAAGTTTTGGCAAAAGATCACGTATGTTACCATCATGGAGAAGTTACTGTTGAGGACTATTTCAGTTGGAAAACTTCGATCAATAGTTGAAGCAGCTACACAAAGGGACCACGGTGCAACATTTTGGACTAGAGATGGCTCTGGACCATCATTTCCTGCAGAGAATACTACGGTAATACCAAGTTGCATTGCATGGAATGAGCCAATATCCGCACTTGATGCGAAGAATGGGGACAAAGGAGGCGTTGCACCAAAGGAGGCCGAGATTACATGAACCCTGTCATGCAAAGCATCGTCGAAAGCTGCTAAAATATCAGCTTCAGTGCAGGTCCCTACAAGATTCAAGCCCCAGCATATTTTGTACACTGCAACCCTAGCTCGAGGTGCTCCACCTCTAGCAGTGCCTTGGCCAATGCCAAAGAAGCTTGCACCGTTTACTATAGACCCAGCTGCTGTGGAAGCGGTGTGTGTTCCATGACCAAGAAAGTCTCTCGCTGATCTATATTCAGGGTTACCACTCATGTTCAGAGGCCCATACTCTTCTTCAAAACCTTTGAGATAGTAACGTGCACCAATTAATTTGCGGTTACACACTATTGCAGGTTCAAACTCTTCTCCTTCAACACATACTCCTTTCCAAGATGATGGAATTGCTTCCATGACAGGTTTTTCCTGGAAACTTTCACTTTCTGGCCATATTCCTTAAAGATAGAAAAGACATTATAGGCATGTAAGATAGGATCCAACCGTCTCTATTTCTCTTTCTTTCCTTTTTACAACTATAACCTCTGTTTAATTTGCATAAAGAATTAAGCTAATAACTAGTGCAGGGAAAGAGTTTCTTTGAACTTGATTTGATATATATACACAAAGGAATTTACATATGCTGATTGAATACCTGTATCAAAGATCCCAACAACTACGTCGTGACCGTAGGTGAACTGCACGGGAATAACTCGAGTTTCATCCAGAGTAAGGCCAAGAAAATCCCAGCTTCTTGTTGTGTGCAACTTTAGTGTCTTGCTCCGGAAGACTGATACAACTTTGTCCATCCCTGCATGCAATATTTTCTTCTATCAAAACATTTCTTACTTAGAAATTTACTTCAGGAACTAGCAAGCTTTATATATATAGTTTAGAAAAGGTAGCTACTTACTAGCTAAGGTGGTTGCTTGAGATGAATTGAGCTTTGCGGAAAAGCCCGAGAAACTATTGCTGTAGCTATAGAGGATGGACTGCTTGGCATCTTCTTCACTGAAAGAAATTTAAGTTAGAGAGGAAATTGTAGAGTCAAAAAACATATGTTTATCATATAAGACATGGTAAAAAAACCTGGAAAACACATCAGAGAGCACTTGAATATGAAACTTGGAAGTAAGGATGGGGTCATGAAATTGGTTGGTCCCTAAATAAACTATGTAAACCTGCATGGTTAAAACAACACGACCCAGTTTTCAAATAAACAACATGAGATTAATCAGATATTGAGATTGTTGTTTAAGTGAAAGAAAAGAAAAGGAAGAAGCACTTCAATTACACGAGATGTGGACGTTGTGTGAACGAAAGAAAGTGAAATTACAAGGGATAGGCCCCAGAAGGATTGAAGATGATAAGTAGCCATTGTCTCCCATTGAAGAATCATATTGTTGGTTTGGGGGTTAAATAGTGTTGTAGACTCTGTCATAATTTTGAAAAATTGGTGGCTAGCCAAAGGATCGATGGTTTTAGTGCGTGTCGTCAAAGGCTTTCAAGGCTGCAACAACACTGACATACCTCTTTGAATCCATGATTATATTTTCCCTTCAAAGTTAGTTGAAAAAGATGAAATGAACTACCCCTATACTCTCCTCTCCCCACCCTTGATTTTCCAACTTGTCTAGTGTTGCACCTATATACATAGATGATCTTAGGTTAAAATTAAAAGTAAAGACTACCTTCATAAAGCTCCATCATATACCATGAATACCATAGAGGGCAATGCATGTGCCCTTTCATCATTCTCTAGAGTAACACCTTTGCAATTTATCTCATATTCTGAAGGCTTGTGTTTCATTTCGGAATTAGCTGAGAAAAAAATTCTGCTCTCCTACTAATGCTACCAGTACCCTGAAACTATACCTAAACCTCGTTGCTATTACATCATTGAAATCAATGTAATTATGAGACTACCATAAATGTTTTGGTCTTTCTACATCACCTCAGCCACTGTTTTCTACGAAACCGTGAATAATGGCTTAACTTGGTGATGCTCAGAAACGAGAATTTCTGTAGGTTATATCCTGCTTTAGTAAGGTATCCTTAGGCTTGCACCAAATGCTTCTTTTTGAGTAGAATAATTAAGGTTTCTTTAAAAATCCATTCTTTTCTTCTAATCCAACTAAACTATAGCTCATCCATTATACATTGTATGTGCTTCAGTTATACCCCTATACATGAAGAGGGCAAAGCTTCAAAGATGAAGGAATCAACCTAACCTAGCAATGATCTATAAGGATAATTTCATCTAGCTGGTAATTCACAAACAAAAGCAAAAACATTAAGCACTCATTGAATCATTGTGATGGTAGATTGTCCGCTAACATATTGCGTAAATTGTGTTCCAATCGTATTGTGTAATCAGAAGTTCATATGATCAAAAGCCTAAACTTACGAAGCAAGTCTAATCTTCTGGTATATACTTGCATCATTTGGCCTTCCTCTTCATGAACACTTAGAGCTTTTTTACTGCTATACATATTTTTTTCTCATGCAACATCATAATTTGATTCAAGTATAGTAGCCATTGTTTTCAGTGGCAACACAGATAGGTCTATAATTCCTTTAGAATAGGTTTATAATTCCTTGGGGAATTTAATAGTAGCATAGCTCACGTAGATAAAAATGTTCACTTTTTTAATCTTCTTTTTAGTTTGTGTAGATAAAAATATGAAAGATTAGGTGTTGGCTATTGAACAAAAACCGGAGTAGTTACTATTTTCACTGTCTCAATCCATGTTCTCACGTACATGTAGTTCAAGCTCTAAACTAAATACAACCCCTCAAACAAAAAATAAATATTTCTTATTTACTAAATGTACTTTTCTTGGCTGGATAGATATGAACCCTAGCTTTTTGCATGAATCAGGTACTCTGAAAATGAAAAACTGGCTATGGTAGAGTACTAGAGTTGGTCATCCTGGTTGAAACGCATACCTGGATTCTGATGGAGTTGGTCGATAGATTCAACAACATCTAACGGTTCTGCTCGTCAGGATTTCACAAGCAAAGGAAAGTCAAAACGAGGGAGAAAATGGTTAGATTTATCATGCATATTCATTTGAAATAACACGTCTCTTTGACGATTATGAAGTCGGTCCACTAGAAAAAGCAGCATCATTTACTGCTAAAAGAAGTCTAAAATAGGTTTACAACAAGATTTCACTTTCTTGCTTACAAGTCCACATTCCTAGATATGTCTTATACCCATGTACATTTATCTGGTTTATGCCCTATGTGGAGAGTTGGCATAGGTAACAAAGTGAGCAAGGAAAGTGCTCTTTGTTTCGACATTTCGTGAATAACCAGTTGTTCTGCAAATGATGCATTCACTTGTTTAATTTGCTTAATCCGTTTTGTCAGGCGGACCCAAGTGGGAAAGTTTTCATTAAGAAACTGATTAGGCAAAGATGATGCCATCCTTAATCACCCAAAGTTGTATTATATTTCAATCAGTTGTATATGTTTTTACATTGTTTTTGTATAATTATATGGCTATTGATACCTTCTAATCAACTTATGCTTATTGCTTTGTATAATTATAATTACCTCTCCACTTTTTTTCCATGTTTAGTGCAATATTATGCAGCAGAAGCCGGCAGTATAATAATCTTAGATGCAGAAAGTGAAAGAAAGGGACAGGTTTCCTGCTCTTTTGGCTTTTGGTATTAAAAAGCCAGTTTTTATTTAATAATATATATTGAACCAACAATATTGAAGGAGAAGGCTCCATTAGTGGGTTCAATGCTGCCACGGTCCACGAGCACGCCTGCACTAATTTCTGCTTCTACTTTTCTCCCTATGTCACACTCAATCTCAGCTAAATGATGAGTAAATAAAGTAGCCTAAATAATAGATATTTATTATTAATTTTTAATTGAGTTGGTGTCACGAGTTGATCGGGTGTTAAGTTTTGTCAGATTAGTTGGAAATGATCAAAATATCATTTTCTTTAAATAATAATTGAAAAAAAATATTTAATGCACTATGTGTATAGTTTATACAAGCATATTTATTTTAGGGTTTTGGTTTATTTTATATATTAGGATTTAGGGGTTTATGTTTTATGATTCTAAATCTAGGGTTTAGATTATGATTTATAATTTAGGGGTTTAGTGTTAAATATAGGGTGCTAATTGAGTTAAGCGGTTCGCGAGCAGTTCAAGCTCGACTCAGTAACACTAGATTTGAATTGACTCGAGTCGAACTTGAGTTGAGCAAGGGCAGGCTAATGATGAAAATTAAAAGTTTCTACAAGTGCCTTATTTATAGGGTTTAAGGATTTGTTTTATGGTGTAGGGATTTAAAATTTAAGGATAGTGATTAGAATTTAATGTTTAGGGGTTAGAATTTAGGGTTTACTTTTAGGGTAATATGATGAGAATTTAAGTTTTAACCTATATACTTTAAGTTCTAACCCTAAACCATGAATTATAACCATTATCCTTAAATTCTAAACATCTAAGCCTAAACTCTAAAACTAAGGCACTTGTAGAAACTTTTAGTTTCTAGCGTTAGTATATTGAATAATTATTATTATATAAAATATTTTCTTTTAGGCAAAATATCTCATATACTAGCGGTGGAAACAAAAAGTTTTCACAAACACTTTAGTTTTAGGGTTTAAAGACTCAATTTAGGGTTTAGGCTATAGGGCTTTGAGTGTAGTGGTTTAGAATTTAAGGTTCATTGTTAGAATTTAGGGTAATATAATTAGGTATTTAGGTTTTAACCCTAAACCCTAAATTTTAACCATAAATCTTAAATTATAACCATATCCCCTAAATTTAAAACTTGTACACTGAAACCCCTAACATTAGATTCTAAACAAAATCTTTAAACCCTAAAACCAAATCGTCTGTATAAACAAAATTTCTACAAACGCTTATGTATGAAATAATTATCTTTTCTTTTATTCACATTATGTATATGACAAAAATTTAATAATAGCATCTTAAATATTAACGTGTTGGATCAAGTTTAAATTTCTAACTTTGTATGAATCGGACTTGAATTAAATAGTAAATTCATATATTAAGTGGAATTAGATCCAAGTAAATATAATAAACAAAGACACTTTGTCTCAGCTTGATTTAAAATGGATTCGACCCACAGTTTTGTTTTGGTTGGAAAATCTTTAATGTCGAGAAAACAAGGTACGCTTTCATTTTCTTTTCGGCTCACCCTCCATGCATGATGCATCCCCCTCTAAATTTAATTATCCAAAATCGACCGTTTGATATAAAATTCAATGAAATTTATTCATATCCAACAAAAATATCGTTGTTACTTGTCATGTATATAAGTTTAAATGTACCTTGTTTTAGAAATTACTAAAAAAATTGGTTTAACAACCAATATCCAATCTATTAACGATTATTTCAGATTGTGTACTGCAGAGATCTATTATAAGGCGATCCTCCCAACCTAATTATTCCATTCACAATGTCAAGATTTAAATTTCTAACTTTACTTAAAGGAATTAGTGTCTCATCCCACTAAATCGACTGGTTGTTGATAGAAATAAAAATTTAAACAATAGAGAAACTCTACAAAATGGACTGGAAGATACTAGATTTAGAATATGGAGTAATGATTAATTAAGATTTATTAATTAATTATTTTAAATAAAATATTGTAAAAATTTAAAATCTTGATATTATTTAAGGCCTGAGGGATTTAATATATCGCTCTACTAAAATAGATGGGGTTGATATAAAGTTTGAATTAATAAACAAAAGAGGTAATAAAAGAAAGAATAAAAAAAGGGAAATTGTTGGTAAGGTGGTTGCAAAGTTTAGTTGATGGAGGAGAGTCGGTTGATATAAAGTAACGATAGTTGTTGTGCGGTAGGCCTTTCATTTTATATATTTGCCGGGCTTCCGTACTATTCAAACCTTAAAATATAGCTTCTCATTTAGTTTTCGATATATATATATATATATATATATATATATATATATGAATTAATATCCTAATATCCTATACACTGGTGGCGGAAACTGAAAGTTTCCACAAGCGCCTTAATTTTAGGGTATAGGGAGTTAGTTTAGGGTATATGGTTTAGGGGTTTAGGTGTAGATGTTTAAAATTTAGGGATAGTTGTTTCAATTTAAGGTTTAGGGTTATAATTTAAGGTTTATAGGTTATGGTTTAGTTTTTAGGGTAATATGGTGAGGATTTAGGTTTTAACCAATTTGAATCGACCTGCGATGCACACATGACTTTGGTGGGTGTGTCTTTCGGCGGGTTTTTTTTTTGTATACACAAGGACTCAAACTCAAGACATGCTTAAGCAATATCAAGCTGCTTATCACTTGGATTAACTCATGTGGGTATATATTTTTTATTTTTAATATTTAAAAAACATATTTGCTAAATAAAAAATGTTTTAAATACGGAAAATATGGAAACATGTTTGGTTATTTGTTTTTTTTATAATAAAAACATGATAGTAAAAATAAAAAAATTATTATACTTATATAGATTCGAACCAAGGCAAGAGATTTAATGTATAAAATTTGTCAAAAAAAATATTTTGTATTTATATAAATATGAATTCGTGTCAATTCATTACGTTAAAAGAACTCTTGGTTTCAAATTTTCAAATTTACAAAATTTTTGTTGTGAAAATAATGAAAGCAATTTTTTTTAATTTTCACATACTTTCATTTCTATTTTTAGAAATTATTTTAAAATTTTTAACGAAACATATTTTCTTCATTGTTTTATATCTTATATGAAAACAAAAACGAAAATGAGCTATGTTCCGTGAAACTAAACGATGTCTTAGTTTTATATTTTTTTATTAATTAGAGACGTAATTACATTCTCATCGTAAATATTAAAATTTGAACTCATATAAGGTAGGACAATGTAAATATTTTTAACCACTAGACCAATTAATGGATCTCTTAATTTTTATACTTAAATTTCGCGATATTGAATTCATGTACTATTTTTTTATTTGAAAACCTCGATTTTTTTTCTGTTAAATTTTATATTTAACTTCTGACATGACAACAATAAAAAAGGTAAAAATAACTTTTTAATCCCTACATTTATATTTTTATCGATTTGACCCTTAATATTTAGAAATGACAATTTTAAATGGTCAAATGGATTAAAAACTATAAACTAAAGTAATAAAAAAGTTATTTTACCTTTTTTAAGCTGTTAGGTCAAAAATTAACAATAAAATTAAAAAAAATTAGTGGAGGGACCAAGATTTTCAAAGAAAATCAGTGCAAAGACTTAATGTCACAAAACTAAGTATAGAGATTAAATTTTAAATTTTGAAATAATACAAAAACTTCTAACATATTTAAAACTTTTTCCAAAGATATATATCTTACTATACATGATTAAAAAGTTTTAATAAATGATAAAAACAAATATGTCTTGCATTAAAAAGCTTTAAATATTGTCTATCATAATTTATTTTAAAAAGGTAAAATTTATTATTTTACAAAAGTATATATATTTCCACTATAAAATTCAAATTCTAAATTCCTAACATTCAACCCTAAAAAACAAAACTCTAAACTTTAAACCATATACTCTAGATTCTAAACACTAACCTTAATTTCTGACCCTTAAAGTTATAAATTAAGCTCTTAATTCTTAAAATTAAAAGGCTTGTGTAAAATAAAATTTACACCGCCTGTGTATTAATTTTTTTTAAAATAAAACTCGAACATGAATATTCAAGATCTTAAAAATCTCGATATTAGTAACTTTGTCGAGACTTCATTGGTATGTTTATGTATTATTTATGGTGGGTTTTTTATTTGTATTTATATCAGATAATGGTGTGATGTTTCCACTATTGCCAAGTAGTTGAGCGTGGGAACATGAAGAAAAGGGCCTGAATGCGTAAAAGAGCAACCGACGAAGGATTGGGTGTGGCAATGGCCATGGTGAATGATTGGTGGGATCACCATTTTTATCAAAATGCGCACTAACCCCATCACCCTTTTTCAATCCAAAAACCAAAACCAACCGGACAACACTCCTCCTCTCTCCTTTCTTTTCATCTTCGTGGTCCCATCTCCACCATTGCCATGGCCAAGCACTAGCACTCCTTCTCTCTGTGTTTTTTCACGATAATCTAGTCTTTTTTGGATCTGGGTTTTTAGTTTTTGTTCTTTCTGGGTATGGGGAATTGCTTGTGTAAGTGGGAGGCTTCCGTATACAGAGTATCGTCAAATCCCAAATCAGGTTTGAAACATGAATTCAAACTGTGGCTCTATCCTCTGTTTTCTTGTATTTTTGTTTCAGAAACGTTTGTTTGTTTTTCAGATTCATCGAAAGAGCAACCCAAAGTGAAGAGGGAAGACAGTAAGCTGCCGTCGAATCCGGAAGAAGTAGAAGACCTCCGCGGCGGCGATTCGGCGGCGAATCCATTGATAGCGTTCACATTCGAAGAGTTGAAGCTCATCACCGAGAATTTCAGGCAAGACCGGCTATTGGGTGGAGGGGGTTTCGGGAACGTTTATAAAGGCTTCGTTACGGAGGACTTGAGGGAAGGTCTTCAGATTCAGCCTCTTCCCGTTGCTGTAAAAGTTCATGACGGTGATAATAGTTATCAAGGTCACCGGGAATGGCTGGTAATTTTCCTTTCCTTTCCCTTTCCAAGCTTATTTTCCGGGAAAATGTTATCCGATGAGATTTGTTGAGTGTTAGGCGGAGGTGATATTTCTGGGGCAGCTTTCGCATCCGAATTTGGTGAAATTAATTGGATACTGCTGCGAAGATGATCATCGGGTCCTTATATACGAGTACATGGCCCGTGGTAGCGTGGAAAACAATCTGTTTTCAAGTAAGTTTGTTATATTTCATGGTCATACAATCCGAGTTTATATTTAATACATTGACAGCATATAATTACATGTATAATCAATAAATTAAATCATGACATATTATAATTTTTTAAAATTCAATATTCTCATGTTATTATCTAATTTATTGACGGTGCATAAAATTTATATACAGTCAATTTATTAAATATAAATATTATTTTATTATGAATTTGTATTCAATAAACAAGCAGTGTAAATTTTCACAAGTGCGTTAATTTTAGGGTTTAAGAATCTAGTTTACTATTTAGAGTTTAGGTTTAAGAGTTTAGAGATTAGGGTAATATGACGAGAGATTTAGGTTTTAATCTAGAAATCTTAAATTCTAACTTTAAACCCTAAATTCTATCCACTATACATAAATTCTAAACCCTTAAACATAAATCCATGAATCTTACACCCTAAACTAAATCTCTAAACTATAAAACTAAGACACTTATAAAAACTTTTAGCTCCTACCGCCATTGTATTGTATAGAATAATTACCCATTATTATTTTCCATTTTTCTCAAGGAATTATTTTTTATTTGAACTTAATTAACGAGTATGAGTACTTAGGGGTGAGCGTTCGATCGAGTCGAGTCAAAAAATTTCGAGTTATTCGAGTTGCATATTTTACAACTCAAATTTTATTTGATTTTTTTTTCAATTCGAGTTGAGTCGAGTTTTTGAGTTCCTATAAAAATTTAATTGTAATTATTTATCATGTTATAGTACAATTTGATTCCAATTTAAACGACTTTCTTTAATCATATAAGATATGCACATATATATTTCTTCATATTTTTCACATGTGATAATATTTCTTCATATTTTTATATATCGGTATGTATATATCATAAAAATTTGAGGGACTCGTCTCGAACTTAAAAATAAATCCACCAATTACTAAAAAATTCGAGTTATTCGAATTTTCATTTTATAATTCAAACTTTATTTGAAATTTTTTCGAGTCATTCGAGTTTATGAAATTTCGAGTCGAGTTATTCAATTTTTTCGAGTTGAATTGAGTTTTGCTCACCCTATAAGTACTTAAATATTTTATGTAATTATGATATATAATTAGATGACGATAGATTATTAAAATTTAAAATTATATTATTTTTAATGTCGTGTCATCATTTATTTTACTAATAATATATAAAATTATATACCGTCAATATATTAAATATTCACTCGCGATATTATCTTATACATACCAAATGTTGCGTCATCATTTATTTTACTTATAAAAACTCTAAAGTGTCTTATATTTTATATTTAGAAAATTGTGGAAGATATTTTATTTTTATGCTTAATATTTAATTTTCTAACAATTAATCATTTATTTATTATTTACCTTAAAAAATTCAAAATATGTCACTATCATATTATTTTGGCCACTTATTGTTATTGATCATACTCATAGTTTTCGAAAGTTAATTATTTAACATGTCAAGTCATATAAAATTAAAAAAATGATAAAATTGCACCTAAAATGTCAAGTCATAATAATTTGTAAATTGAAATATGATAAAGAGTAAAAAAAATGAAAACATAAGTGGTGTTGTTTATTGGCTTTTCTAATACTCCCTCTGTCTCACTAAAACTGTCACATGTTGATTTTTTTGGGTCAAATTTTTTCAACTTTGACCTCTTATAATTTAAAATTTATTATTGATAAAAATATGAAAAAAATATATTTTAAAAACTTTGAATCAACTAGTTTTTAAATATATTTTTTATAATTTTTAATTAATTAAAATATTTAAATAAATTATAGTCAAAATTGAAAAAAATTGACCAGAAAAATGTCAACATGTGACAGTTTTAGTGGGACGGAGGGAGTATGATATTTTGAAAAATAGATGACAAATGTCGTGAAACAGATAGCATAAATAATTAGCAAAAATCAATAGATATCGGATGGGATGGATTAAGAATGGATGTATCCAACATTCATATAAATAATATTTAAATTAAGGGCGATTACTTTTTCCGGCTTTTCTCAGTTTACTCTTGCATATTGTTGTGCTTATTTGAAACGTTAAGTAATCGAAAAAAAAGAATCCATTGGTGACAGGAGTATTACTTCCTCTTCCGTGGTCAACTAGAATGAAGATTGCATTGGGTGCTGCCAAAGGACTCGCCTTCCTCCATGAAGCTGACAAGCCCGTCATCTACCGCGATTTCAAGACTTCTAATATTCTACTCGATCTGGTTGGTTATAATTATACACTCCTCTCATCACTCTGTCACTATAATTGTGATTTTATATCAAGAGTGCGAACTGTTAATGAATTATATTTAAAATTTAAGGGATGTCGAATTACAAAAATGTAGAGAGTGCGAACTTAGATCATAGATTCGTTTAATGGTTTTGTTTTTGCATAAAAAACAGGATTACAACGCCAAGCTCTCTGATTTTGGCCTAGCCAAAGATGGACCCGAGGGAGACAAATCACACGTCTCAACTCGCATAATGGGCACATATGGCTATGCAGCTCCTGAGTACATCATGACCGGTATCTTCTTCTTACTCTTTACGTATTAATATCATGTCGACTGAATCATAGGTGGAGTGATAAAAGATTTGTTTATATTTTGTTTTTTATGCAGGGCATTTGAGTCCTCGTAGCGATGTGTACAGTTTCGGTGTTGTCCTTCTCGAGCTTCTCAGCGGAAGGAAATCGCTCGACAAATCACGGCCGGCACGCGAACAAAACCTCACGGAGTGGGCACTCCCTCTGCTCAAAGAGAAGAAGAAGTTAGACGACATAGTAGACCCCAGATTACAAGGGGATTTTCCCATCAGAGCCTTCCACAAAGCTGCCATGCTAGCTTATCACTGCCTCAATCGCAACCCGAAAGCGAGGCCTCTCATGCGAGACATCGTCGATTCCTTGGACCCTCTTCAGCTCTCTCCTCATCCACTTCCGGCGGAAAAAACAGTCATCACCGTCTCCACCGAGGTACCAGATCAGTTGAATGTTGAGACTGTTACAGAATTTGGTGCTCCCCTATGATAACCTTTTTGTTCCAACATGCACATGCACATGTATATGTATACGTATATTCATTTGTTGCTGACATGGATGAATGTAGTGAGTAGATTGTTTGTGGGAAGCCATCTAATGGATACAATAAGCTATAATTCTTTTTTGTTGGTTCTAAATTTCTAATTTGTTGAGGGAGGTTTAACTTTGGCATCACTGTTTTCAATAAACTATTACAAGTTCATCTGAGTAAAATCCTCTTGAATCCGGAAGAGACGGCAATCCAGTCCCAGCGACCAATTCAGTTTCCACAAGCCAGCGACAATCCGGTGGTTCTGGTTTAGGTCGAAAAATATTCGACCCGATCTAAAACAGGACTAATGGTGTAATTCTCTTATATATTTTTAGGGATATTCACAATAATGCTCTCTCTTTATATATATATATATATATATTTTACAATCAGGTCATTAAAATTGAATTTTTACAGTTAGATCTTTAAAATTTTATTTATTTTACAATTAGGTCCCTAAATTATAATTTTTAATAGATCAGGTCGGTTTAGACTCGAGTTTAAATATATACTTTTTGGGTTGAGTTTTTTAAACGACGACGTTAGGTAGAGTTTGAATTTAGGGTACATATTTTCGGGTCGAATTCGGATCAGTCAAAAACCCAACCCGACCCGTGCACATCCTTAATCTCAGGTTGTACATGTCACGGGGCCAGAGTCTTGGCGTTGGGACATCTCCCCGTGCGGCACCTCAGGGCTCCTACACGCCCGAGGCTAAGCCTTTCATTTCTGACGCTTACTGGTTTCGCCCTCCCATGGGCTCATCAGGGAAGCGGGGACAACTCCCGACCAGTGTGGTGCCTAACCAGCACGCCCATCCGAGGACTAAACGGTTGTACGGCACGTACTACACCCTTAATGCTATCCCGCATTAAGCACAACCAGAAAGCATCTCGTGCGGTCCTGCCTGTCACGACGAACGGACCGTGACAATCTCCCCCACTCAATTCATGCACGCCCTCGTGCATGGGGGAGAAAACACTTTCCCTCTTCTCTTTTAATTAGCCCGGATCTCGTGTGCAATTCCTTGCCTGCTCGCCCTCTTCACTGAGGCTCCGACACATGCGGCTACGAGTGCTTGGCGAACTTTCGCTGCGGCTTCCTGCCTACCCGTCCTCGTCTCAGTCTCTTTCTAGAGGACCCACTCGCGAACACCCCCTCATTAGGGTGCGAGACACATGCTCGTCTAGAGGACCCACTCGCGAACACCCCCTCATTAGGGTGCGAGACACATGCTCGTCTACTTGACTCGCTACGCAGCACAAGGAGCGCTTGGTAAATTCACAGCTAGCACACAGTCTGACTCTAATACCACTTGGCACAGAGTCAGAGTCTTGGCGCAGGGACATCTCCCCGTGCGGCACCTCAGGGCTCCCACACGCTCGAGGCTAAGCCTTTTCATCTCTGACGCTTACTGGTTTCGTCCTCCCATGAGCTCATCAGGGAAGCGGGGACAGCTCCCGACCAGTGTGGTGCCTAACCAGCACGTCCATCCGAGGACTAGACGGTTGTATGGCACGTACTATACCCTTATTATTATCCCGCATCCCGCATTAAGCACAACCAAAAAATATCTTATGCGGCCCCGCCTGTCACGACGAACTGACCGTGACATACACATAACACACATTTCATTTCTTCACATATGCATCACGGTTCCACCTCTAACACCTAGCAAATATCTATAGATTTATTTCTTTCGATAAAAATAAAATTTATAAAAAATTAATTTTGAAGAATTCAAATTGCGTTTTGAAATTTCACTTTAAAAATATCATTTTTCAAAATTTCTTCAAATTCCTTCTCACCTGATCCCACATTTCTCATTATAAAACAAAAGCTTGATGATTGTCGACGCCCTTGAATTTTTTTGGGAAAAAAAATCAAATCAGTTTTTGAATTTTTTTCCATCTAATTAAATCGTCACATTAAAAAAACATTATGATCTTCTAACCGGCATTCACAATTAACTTTAACGATTTTCAAACTAATTTTTACTTTTTCAATATATTTTTAACGTTTTTATTTTCCATTATTTTTATTTCAAACATATATATTCACAATATCTTCTACTTATGAATTTTACGGTTTAAAAATTTATATTTTTAGAATTTAGACTTAAATTAGATAAATATTGCAAAAAAAACATGATCTGTGTGTAAAGAAAATAATACTATTTTTATTATTATATCTTCAAAATAAGCTTCTTTAATGAAATATTATATTCTACGAAATTAAAAACTTGTCGATTTTCATAGCAGAGGATCTAACAATAATAAAAATAAATTTCTGTTAATATTATATTTTGTGAATATCACATTAGTAGCATGTTTGAATAAACTTTTTTTGGTAATTTTATTTCATTCAAAGTTTATAAATTACTTTTAATTGTTAAAATTGTTTATTCAATCTTGCTGAACCTCACAACGCAACGTCAACAAAGACAATTTTACTTATATCATATCATTTTTAAATATTAAATTATATCGATTTGTTTTTATAAAAATAACACTTATTTATGTCACGTAAGACAAAGACGCATTCTGTCAGTTGTATTTTTTAAAAGGTTTGTTGGATAGGACACATTTTTACATACATGACAAGAAATTGATCAAAGTATTTTAAGATTGCACTAATCAAAGTCAAAATGAAAATAAAAATAATAATTCATGTTATAAATAATTTAAATTATATTTATTTTCAATTTCTCTACTTTATTGTTTTGCATGTTTCCCCTGTATTAATTTTTTTTTATCTTTCTCTATTTTATTATTTTGAATGTTCCTCATGTATTAAATTTTTATTCATCTTCAGTATAAACAACCCATGTTAATAATGATTTTTAATTTTATTTTATTTCTATTTTCTCTACTCTTTTATTTTGCATGTTCTCCATGTACTATTTTGTATTTATTTTTAACTTAAACCATTTTTATTATTAACGATTTTACAAATTTTTAATTTTCTTTATTTTTTTTTGTTTTACATGTTTCCCATTTTCGGTTCTATTATTCTCATCTTTTTTTACATTGTTAGTCTTTTTTTTAAACTTTCGATTTTCATCCTTCTTTTACAAAGTTTTGACAATTGTATCACAACGTAGATAAAAACACGACATGTATGAAACACTTTAAAAAAACACAACTAACGTGATGCACTATTAAAATTAATTTTCGAATAACACGTGACACTTTAAAAATTATTATAATAACTCTAATAAAAATAGACAAAAAGAAAAAAAAAGAATTGAAATCAAAGACAAACTATACACATTGCACTCTCCCCCCAATTCACCCTCTTACTCTCTTTCATGATCTATTGGGTGAAGTGAACCATCCTCAACCACCATTGTCTCATTCTTGGACTAATGTATACATGATTTTATGTTAGGGGTACAAACTGTTAGACAATTATACTAGAAATCTAGAAATGTAAAATTTCAAAAATATAAGAGATACAAACTTAAAACATCAATGAAAATACATAAATTATATAAAAATTTAGTTAAATTTTTAGGGTTACGACTGCTCTTTTAACCCCCTTCTCGGTCCATCCGTGAATGCATATATATATATATGTTTTGACCAACTTAAGCTGTAATTCCCTTACTAGCAATAACCAATAATAGAAAAAAAAAAGTTTATATAGAAAATAAAAAAAAAATAAAAAAATAGGGCGTAAAAAGAAGAAAGAAGCGAGCGGGTGGGTGAGAAGAAAGCATAAAAGCGGCGTATTGGAGTTGAGAGTTTTTTGGAGAGTTTTGGTGCCCAAAAATGAGAAATCTTGTGCGTTAAAAACTCACGAGTGCTTCTGCACAACCCATTCGTCGGCAGATCTTGACGGAACTGGGGAAAGAATTCAATGGAAATGCAAGGCGAGAAAGATTTCATGTTGCAGTGGGGGAACCGAAAGAGGATAAGATGTTTCAACAAACTCAAAAAACACCACCGCCACTTCGGCGACACCACCAGCGCCGGCGGAGGCGGCAGCAGCTCCACGACTCCACAGTCCTTACCTTTGCCCAACAAGAAAATGGGGTCCTCGCTTGTTGCCAATCGTCACAAAATGTAACAATTTCTTCTTCACTTTGTTTTGTTTGTTTATTGATTACCCAGGCCAGAAGTAGTAAATGAGTTTTGAGTGTAACGATAGATCTGGGATTTGGGTTTCTGGACAGGAATTCGGATATGGGGACGAATAAGCCAAGATCGGCATTGGCATCACCGGAGAAGGAAGATAGGTACTATGCAACAAGGGGATCGGGTTCCTTGGTGTTGGATGATAATAACAATAACACGAAGGCTTTGGTGGATCAACAAGTTAAGGAAGATAAAAGGGTTGTGTGGCCCAGATTGTTCACCACATTATCTAACAAAGAAAAAGAACAGGATTTCATGGCTATGAAGGGGTGTAAGCTTCCTCAAAGGCCTAAGAAAAGGGCTAAGTTGATCCAAAGAAGCATTCTCGTGAGTTCAATCAAATACTTGTTTTGCGGAGATTTCTATCTTTAATTTTGTTTTCTGATTCATGGTGTAGCTGGTGAGCCCAGGGACATGGCTATCAGACCTCTGCCAAGAGAGGTACCAAGTGAGGGAGAAGAAAACTTCAAAGAAGGTATGGAATATGAATTGTTTAGTTGTGGCATTTTCACAAACATGTTTTCTGGGTTTTGATTATAGTTTCATTTCTTTGAATGCAGAAGCCAAGAGGATTGAAGGCCATGGGAAGTATGGAAAGTGATTCTGAAAGAGATTGATTTGATCGAAATGGAGAGAGGATTGGATTAATGATGTTATAGCTTTTATTTTTCATAATCTTCTTTTCTTTTCTTTCTTGTAGAAAAGGGAAAAGGGGGGCAAAATTAGGGTTTGTTCCTTGTGTTTGTTTTTGTAAGTGGGATCAAATTTGGAATTAATTAATTGCTCATACGTAATGTAGCATCCAATTTATCTTTTGGTACAATCAAAGAACATTCTGTATTCGTTTTAAGGTTTATAAAGATTAATTCGGAAAATAATGGAAGATTTAATCTCATATTTGTTGGGTGTTTCGATTTGAGATTGTCCAACTTTCACTGAGCTCTCTTCACACCTGTTATAAGATGCTCCAAAATTTTGAGACATAGATTAGACAAGAGATGGCACATGAAAATTAGAAGAAAGGATTATAGATAAACAACAAAAGGGCTTCAAAACTGCAGCTGAAACAGTCAAAGCACACTCTCCACAGCCGCTATGCTCTTCTACTTCCCTAATTACTATTTCTTTTCACTTAGTTTATTTACATGAATGGACCGGACCTATACTCATTAATACTACCTACAAATGTACACTTAATAATCAATCTGCCATGACTCCAGCAGGAAAACAATCCAACCATTATGCTTTCGGTACTCCTTCCTCCGGATAAAAAGCAATCGGGTTCCAGATCGAGAATGAATGAACATTATGCTTTCAGTTGTCAAAACCCAAAACTCATCCACTGCTAACTCACTGGCCATTCTTGCAGCTGAGAGCCCCTGTGACACTTCAATATCAGTTTTGGTTCTTTTCACATCAAAAAACAGACAACAGTTCCCCGAGATATCCGAAAATAAGTCTGTTGAATTACCTACTGTCTTTCCCATGATTTGGTCCAACGAGACCTGCCCCACAGTTTCACCGACAACCCAAGCACCAAAAAGTTTTACCAGCAAGCCCTCAGCCCAAAAGACAAGCAGACTGGAAAAGCCACCGCCGATGATAACTACAATGGTTCCAAGATTACCGACGCTTTTGTGAATACAGAAAGAACAAATGGTGCCTCTTCCCCGGGATGTATGGTTGTAGGCACTATTGTGTAACCCTTTGGTTCAGGCTCTAAAACCATTTCGCATGATATTTCTCGAGAATTAACATAATCTGTGCCACCAACTGATTCATGTAGGTAAATATTGTAAGCAGCACGACGACCGCGGGTTTTGAGTATCCTCATTCCAATATAGAACATCTGTGAGTCATGACTAGATTGATAGTTCCTAAAACCAGCCGCAGTTCTTGAGAAGCTGACGCCCTGAGCAGTAAATGCCACTGAAGGTCAGAATTTTCATGAAAGTAGGGAAAATGTAGTAAACTTGATGAAGATCCGTTATATTGTATACCTGAGTTAAGGTTATGAACACATGAATTGGATAAGAAGCATCTGGACCAGTTGCCCTCAATCGGAACTGGGGATTTTGATGCCACGAATTATAATCTTGACAGCCACCAGCACTGTAACCACGCCATTGTCCATGGACAGAATAACGCATCTCAGGAGGGTAGACCCGGCATACATAAATTGATCTGAAGTGAATTTGAAAGTCTTGCCATGACATCCAGAATATACCATCTTTTGACTGTTCAACAGGAATCAAATAAGTCACAAAAATGAATCCCGGTTGAAGAAAACACGGTCTAGATAAATGCATTTATCCAATTATTCATGCCAAAGCAAAAGGCACCAACCTGAGGAACATGCTTCAGCTTGTGCCTCATCCTATCCGTCCATTCTGAAGATGAATCAGACCAGGGACCGTTCCATTCAACTTCATTAGCCCAAGGGTTTCGAATTTGAACAAGCTTGTGTCCATCCACCTCTCTTACCTGGATAAAATAATACAAATCATAACCTCCTTCAACAGTTCTTTAACAGTTACTTTGCTATGCAGGGCAAATTAAGAGGTTGCATTCCAGTATACCTGCAGTAATGAGTATGCATGTCCTTGCACAATACCACTGGAAGAAACATGCACATCAGAGCCTGATGGACTTCCAGCACCAAGAAGAAATCCTTCTTGTTTAAACCGCAACAACTGAGACCATAGTCTACCACTAGCAAGATCTATCTGGGCCTGGGGACTTCTCATGTCAATCTCCTCGCCAGCACCTCCAGTAAGATCAACAAGTGCATCCTGAACAAGCCCACCTTCTAGTGCTTCATAAGAACCATGCAATTTTGCATATGCCTTCTCCAATATAGAAACCCATAGTTCATTACCCTTCCTGCTTGTAGCAAATGCTGGTTTGCCAGGTGATTCACATGGAATCCAATCATCAACGACAACAGGGACCCACTCACCCTGTAGTGTGTTCATAACCAGAGTATGCCGAAGGATTAATATGCTAATTATATGTTGACAAGCAACATAAATATTATACAGTAAATATCAGCAGTGACTAAATTAAAGAATCTGGAAGCAAAAATCCAATAGTGTACAAGATCGGATTAAGAGGTTAATCCGGTCCAATGTCAGGTAAATAGATTTCTTTCTACATACAGAGTGAAAATAAGCAGACTGAGGGATCAGCTTACTTACGAATTTATTTTGTTACACTTGTGTTTACAGGGTTAAATAGTAATACTTCACAGATCTAGGGTTATCTTTGGTGTTTTACAATTACATTAAGGTTTTGGTATTGTGCTTTTTGCTTAGCATATTAACTTTTGCTTTAAGGTAAAAGCTCATTGCTATAAAATCATATCCCCTTAAGCTAAAGTACTTTAATTATTTGAAAGATAATCCCAATAGTTTTCCTCCAATTTTCAACTACACGTGCATTGCAAGTGTGCACAAACTCAATATGACCTGCAAGAACATTACCTGAATACAGAAGCGAACAGTGTAGATTCCCTCCTCATTGTACTCCGGAGTAATTATCACTTCTGATATTCGTGAAACCTCCGTCAAAACAGCAACGGCGCTCAAAAACCAACAATCGCCCAATCGACCCTATTAAATTGGCAGGCAAAGACAAATTACAAAGAGCTGAACCACTAAAATAACACTTCAACAGATCAGCAGAAAATAATGGGACAGAAGAAAACAGTATGGAAAATTAAGCTCATAAGAGGATAAACCTGACAAACATCAGAAGGATTTGCAGCCCCAGAAAACAAGCATGGACGAGAATCTGAATGACCTTTAACAATTTCATCGGGTCTCATCCATTCCGAAACAACCTAGGTCAGAAAGCAAAGATAAGGTACTAATAATGAAATAACCATAAGAAACAGCAATGGATTAGTTGGGGAAATACCTGCAACTTTAAAGGAGGATTTTTTGGATCCATAAAGAGTGACTGATCATTTGGAGGGAACTCATTGTCGGTAAAATGCATTTCACCTCGGGCAGAGAGGGCTTCTTTGACAGCCATCTCAACAGAGAGCATCCGCTGATTAATCTCGTCTTGTGTTTCAATCCTAGGTTTCCTATACCTTCGGGCAAAAGAATCCACATGAACAACAACACCTTCACGTCCTGACCTCCTTTTTCTACCACTTGAATATTGACCATCCCAATCTACATCATCTCTATCATATAGGTCAACATCTGCAGGGTCACTATCCCACTCATCAACCTGAAGCAACAAAAAACAGATATAAGATGATAAGAATATATATTTTGCTCAGATACAGAATTGTAACACATTCTCTAGAACCATAATAGAACTATACCCTTGGGGGTGAATCTGCCCAATGCCAATTGTCCTCAGGGAAATCAATCAAGTTAAACTCTGTTGAGCAAATAGAAGCATGAAGAGAAGCAACCTCATCTTCATTTAAGCATCTTCCCCATAGGAAAACATCCATTAAATGCATCTTAGACTCTACTCCTTCACTATCTGACCTTCCAAATGCATCCACATCAATAGGAGGCCTAACACCAACCCAAACCTCAGTTCCTTGTTCCCAAATTCCATTACCCAAAGACAATGGTAAACCAGTTTGATAGCCATCAAAACCACCATCTAAATAGCAAGTTGCCTCCCCTATATCAGCATCAATAGTCATTGTCACAATATGCCACCTGCAAAACAATCACAATCCTTGTAAACTTGGATGTCAAAGGAGAAATACTAGGGCAGTAGACGGAAGTACAGGGAAACAGCAAAATATTTTCCCAGCTCCACACACCTCTTACAGACAAATGTGACTTCATAAAAGAAATATAATACATCATATATAATGAACAATAAACTTATATAAATAAAGATCATAATGTATTGAGTAAGAAAACTTGTGGAGAAAAACTGATAACAAAATATTTCTGTTAAAAGAAAAATGTCAAACCTTCCATCAGCAATACTTGTTGCACTGATGCTCCACTCTTTTGCAACAGTTGTCTGTCTGTCACCTTTGGTAATCAATCTAAGTCCAACTTGTCCAGCCTCAATACCTTGTTCTGAACCCGCCACCAGAATTTCCCAGCAGACCTTTTTATGGAACTCAGTCCCTAATAGACAAACTGGACCAGACTCTGGTTGGATCATCACAGCAATTGAAAAGCTGACCTTTTGACTTTGACACATGCTTGGATCAATTTGGCCGCAGTGTCTGCCACTTGTTGTTGGCTCATCATCAAGGATGCAAACAGCACCAGAAATCCCCGTCTGTCAAAAACATTTATATTTTTACAAAATAAGAAATAATTTTATCCAAAAGCAAAGAACTTAATGGTACAATTACTATTAATACATTACAAAAATAAGAATAACCCAAAGTGAGGACAAGTACAGTAGGCACCTTGTTATAATCTTGTAATTATGTCTTTCAAAGAATAAAAATCACAAGTTACAGTAGGCGCATACACACATGAACTATAGATCTCAAGGCAGAAAGATGGAACCTAACTTGCACAATAAAAACATAAAGTTTTAAATATTCAGTAATATTAACCATCAGCATTACTTCAAACAGTGTATGTTTTAGTACTTTTTCAACTATTCTTTTTCAAGAAAAAGAAAACAAAAGGAATTCAAGACAAACCGAACATGAGATGTCTGACAATTAGACTTCTTAATATAGCAAAATTAAATAGATTCACAATTTATAAATGATTATTGACTTTCTATTTGGTTTTATGAGTATAATATTTTCTTAAAATAGCATGCATGGCTTATAGGAATCATGCAAACAAAATTGAAAAAACAATAGAGGGGAAAATTTCAACAAGATCAAATTTACCTGACTACCTTAATCATGATTGAATACATGAGAAGAACATCAGAAAATAATTCTAAGAGAAAAGATTTAATACTTGAACTTATTGTTCTTTATTTAAGGGTAGTAGACAATTACTAGAGCATAACAAACATAGCTATATGCAATCACACGTGCTAAACTCCTATGCTTCAAAACAATCTAACTCGTTTAAGAATTAACAACATAAATATTTTTTCTTCTGAACTAGGAATTAGCAGATATTAAGAACAAGCATTTGTCAACTAATATTCACTAATAGGAAATTATTCATTATGAACTATCGAGGAGCAAACCATGTTTATATACATATATATATAAACTCAACCTGAACGGCTCTACGAGCTAACTGAGCTGTGCGAATCCTATGAGCAATGCTTGAAACTCTCTCACGTGCAAAAGAATCCTCCAGAACAGAATCACCTCCTACTGCCCGCACTGCAGCTGCCATGGCTGCTGCCTCCCGGTTGCCAGCATTAGGAATGGAAGAAATCAGGGAAGCTTCAATCTCCTTCCATTTGCGTTCTTCCTTCTCCAGAAGGGCTTTTCTTCTCTCTTTACCTCTCCCCTCCTCTTCTCGCCTCTGCATTAATATTTCCTCTTCCATCTCTTTCTCTCTTATATAGCTAGAAATTCAAAACAAGAGGGTAAAAAAACAGAGCAAAAATGTTGAATAATGGTGTAGAGTAAAAATCACATATGAAAAATGTCAAACTTTTGCTACCTCTCCTGGATGATTTCAAACCGTCTACGGTCTTCCGGCATCCATTTCTTGATTTTCTTGGCACTTAGATCTGAGAACCCTATACTGTCAAGAAAAAGGTTCAAGCGCACCTCATCCTGCCACATGGTTACGAAACTATCATTAGAATCTTAAACTGAATGCCATCAAACATGAAAAGCACACAAGGCAATGACAAACCTGTACTCGTTCTGCCTGAGCAGTTAAACCAAGCAAGAGTAGTAAATAACCACCGAATTTATCCCACATGTAGACCCATTCAGTATCAATAGCCTCTTCCAAAGCTAAAATCCGGGCATGCGCACACATTTCTCTTCTGTAATCCACATCATTGGTTGGTTCATGTCTAAACCCCCTACCATATGCCATTCTATGGAAGAATGACCCAGTGACTAGTTCCTCATTTCTCAGGCGATCTCTTAATTTCATGACATCGTCTCTAGGAAGCACAAAATTCCCACCCTTATCAAGTGTAGCAGCTGGGTCTCCCACCAAAAGAGCTGCTGAGCTAGCAGACCTCTGTGGAGCGGAATAGGTTCCAGACAAAGCATTTCTTGTCTGCTTGCAAACATAACAATAACTCAATAATGAGAAAAGAAAATCACAAAGAAGATTTTCCAGAGAAGACTATTCTGACATTAAAAGGAAATAGGCAACAAACGGTGAGTGAATGGAACAGAATCAGTACTAAAGAACATTAAAAATAAATAATTCCTTAAAGCAAAAAATCAAGGAAAAAATATTAAGGAAGTCTTATGCATCTACTGCCAAATTGCCAATGAAAGAGTGAAATGAATGATAATAAACAAACAAGAAAATGAAATCACAAAATGAAACATTAACAATCATTTAGAAAATGGCTACAAATTCAAGGAAAATCATATTCAACTTCCTAGAATTGCAAAACATAAAATTTTACAAGATATCAAAAAGAAGGAAACATCTCTTAAAGACATGAAACCTATTTGTAGAAACATACTCACACACCTTAGTAGAAGATCTAGCAATTGCTTGGACAACAGTATCTTTGCTGAGAAAATGAACTGCATCTTCCATCATCTGGTAGGAATAACAAATTACATAAAGTTAAAAGGCTGCATGCAAGTCGATTTAAAGAGAAAAATTGACATTTCTTTCCAGCAACATGCCAAAAAAATGTAGCTCCAAGTTGCAGTGACAAGCACGTTGACATATCAGACAGGACTCGTACCTTAAGAGTTAAGCATGGACGAGACACAGCAAAACCGAAGGCTACAACAAGGGTTACAGCAGATACAGCAGCACCAGCATATGGTGGATAGATTTTCAAGCTAGCTACAACGCCCCAGCCTTCAGTTGCAAGTGCAATCCCATACAGGACAAGAAATGCGGCACTATACACAACAGATTGCCAAATTTTCATGTCAATGTATGACTAAACATTTAGATAAGATAAATTGGAAATCCATCAAAGAGTAAAGTCTATCTTAACAAACCTGACATTATTTCCGCAATCTGCATGAGCATCATAAACATATACAGGAAGCACTCTTGGAGAATAAACAACAATTGGAGGTGAAAGAAGAACCTAAAGAAGAGGGGTATCTTCATAAACAAAATGAAGTAGCAAGAACATAACACAAATTTTTTATCAAGACGATCATATATAACTCACCGTTAGAGCTCTCCCAGCAAGCAGAAACAGAAATGAAAAATAACCAACAGATGCTCCAATAAACGGTTTATCTGAAAAGTAAAGGTGAAATGGAATGATGCAAACAGTATAAGTTGTAAAGTTATGCATCAGTGCTACAGTTTTACAGATAAAGCACCAAAAAGTAAAATAGGTAAGATGGAGGTTATGTTCACCTTGAAACCAACCAACAAAAAATGCTGCCAAACCCAAAAGAAAAGCAAGGAGGCAAACCAAGAACATTTGGGTCCTGGTTAAATAGAAATTGTTTGATGCCCAGTGGTGGATAACACCAATAGCAAGAACAATCAAGAGAAGTACCAACAGAAATGCTGCCCCGATCTGTTTGGACTCAAGACAGACAACAGATAAGATAGGGAAATAGCTATAAAAGAGAAAGCCAAATCAAGGATATCAAAATAAGCCTCGCTTACCGTCCATGGCTTAATTACAACAATAACAGCAGAAATTGCAGCAAGCAAAAGGAGAAGACCAATAGTAACAAATACATATACACCTCGAGAAAGTTTCCAACCATCATCTTTCCTGCATGGTAGCATGAATTGCATAGTGAAAAATAATGGTTAACAATAAGTTAAAAACAAAATTATGTCAACGATACATCAGATTGAGGCTTAAGCTTTCATCATTTGCTAAATTCAGGAAGATTACAAACCATTTAAGTAATCCAGTGCAAAGAGATAACAGTGCTGGAATGCACACCAATGGAAGAAAAGCAGCAAGAAAATCACCAACTGTAGGAACCTGGTCATCCCTAGACTTCACAATTTTCAGATAGGAGGCACCACTAAATGCGACGAGTACAGCTAACAAAATAACAGCAGCAGAAAGTAAGATCAAATGACAACCTCTAGGAAATGGATGAAATGGTTCTTAATGGAACACAAACAAAACAACTTCAAATGATGAACCAAAGGTGAAGAGTATGAAAATAAAGAAAATGTACCTGAGAATATACTGACACATATAGCAGAAAAGAGAGAGAAGCGGTACGTTGCAAACCATGAAATGATGGGAAGCACACCAGTAACTGCTAAAGCAACTGCAGATGCCATCGCCCAGCCAATGTAAGCAGATGATGCATAAGGAGAAGTAAAGTTATTCGGTTCACCAGTCCACCCCTTGTATCTTAAATCTTCTAGAGGCGTAAAAGACACTATTGCACCCAATGCCGGTACAGAACCAACAAATACTGTTATGCAAAGAGTAAGAACAACCGCCTGACAAGGACAGCAATGAATGTTAGAACAGAAAAAGGAAATACAATTCTACAAATTACTGCCAGAGAGCAAAAACATGTGTAACTAGAATACTGAAGGAGTACACAATCACTTCTGACAGAAGACATCTAAAAAAGACAAAAAAAAATAGCAAAAAAAGGAAACTACATAGAATGTCACTTCACATGAGTACAGCCTATATGAAAATAACTACAGAAGCTTAAAAAGTAAACCTCCTTGGCCATACATTGGCAGAAAAATACAAATAGAGACTGACTAATTTAGTCAGAAAGATTATTGCAGCAAATCTTAAAAACTAGTCAAGAATAAAGAATAAAATCTAAGGAAATACAGCGCAAAGTGTACGTAATAATAAACCATAATATGGTGTTCTTGTTCCAACTCAAAACTATACCAAGTATATTGCTATGCATCCATTTCTGATAGTAAATTAGTTATATGTTCAACAATTATATTTTATTTAAGTGATCATATAATTAGCATGCAATCGCTTAATGAATTTGAATTGTAAGCAGGATTAAACTTCTGTACGCCACAGGATAAAGGAGGATTTCAAGAAAACTAAAACAGTTGTTGGCCACCATAACAAATGCTGAAATTGATGCAAAATTGAAGTTGGAACACACCTTCAATTTTGCATCAATTTTTAGCCTTTATTCTGGTGTTCAGCAACTGTTTTGGTTTTCTTTCATTGTTTGTGTTTCTGCACTACTGCTATCCCATTAAACTTTATAGTTTTTTTATATTTCCCTAACAATAGCACCAAAAGAATTACAAGCAGAAAACCTTAGACTGAATATGCCAAAAGCTAAAAACACTTGAAAAAAATAACAGAGCTATATCCATAAAATAAAAAATTCTGAAGGCAAGTTGAAAGATGATTGATGACTCTGAATTAAGAACTAAATGTTTCCAGAAGGAATCAAAGAGAAAGGGAAGAACAAACCTCCTTTGTCCCAGAAGGTCGGAGATTTCCAGCAAAACTTGTACTCTGAACTTGTGGAACCCAAAATTGGTAGCCATTGCGGATCCATATAGGAATTGCAACAGAGAGACAAGCTACCATGAGAGGCACTGTCAAGGACAATCCAAGAAGCACTGATGATTTGCTGCAGAAAGAAAACAGATATTAGTACCTGACAGGCAATTAACCTGGCACTACAATAATAATTGCAGCGTAGTATAAAAGAAATTGTTAGTAAGCAATAGTGAAAAAGGGATGATAACAACAAATGGAACATTCTTAACAAGCATGTTTGAGTAGAAAAAAGTATCAAACGAATGGAGCCCAATAGTATGCATTTTTAACTCCATGTCACAATGAACTAAAATACAAAACTGGGAGTTGGCTAATGTACCAAATGACAGAATGAACCAGCGCAAAGTTCTTCAATTACAGACATGTAACAACTTAGTATTTCATTTTAACACATAAGCAAACACAACATAATTAAAAAAGACAAAAAAGATATAAGAAGGAACCCCACATTTGGATGATCCTAAAGAAATAAAAAATTAAACAACCCAGCAGTTTTAAATTACTCATTGAAACTATAGCAGCCCTTACGTAGACAAATGAATTGGAGATGGAAGAGGATACTGAAGCAGAGGAAAATAAAATAAATAAATTTTATACGATTGAAAAAAAGAATCATACATCACATGACAATTCTAGCACATCACAACTGAATACTTGGAACCATAATACATTCATTCAGCTGAAACTAAAAATCATGAATAAGATATCAAATTATCATGACTACACACATTTTATGCCACAGAAATCGCCATTAACCAAAAAATGAAAACAGTTGAATCAAGGAAAAATTGCAATTGCTGGAAATAATTCATCCATGCGTAAAATAGACCGTACCTCAGGAAAGAAAGCAGCAGTCCTACAGAAGTGCTGAGCAGCCAAGCAACAAAGCCATACTGAAAAATTAAAGAAAAAGGTGGGAGGGGGGAGCAATGCGCACAAGAAAATCATTATAACTAAAAGAAAGAAAGGATTCATGTAAAATAATGGAAGCAACATCAGTTAATACCAGAAACGGTAATCAAACATTGGATGCCAATACAAAATTAATGGCCACAAAACACTTAAGCCAAAGGAAAAAATAGAAGTAAAATTTATTATTAGTTCTTGCTAAGAAAGAGACTTATTAAAAGATAAGGGGGAGAAGATTAAATTGAAGACAGCAGCAGCATAAGACTCATTTATTAGTGACACATGAAAACTTTCATTTATGCCCACACAAGAAAATGAATGAAGGATGCATAAATAAAATATAAAAGTGCAGCTCTGTAACATGATAACACTCCAAATATATGGCTATCCCACGAAATCATCTACTTTTGTTCACCTTAAGATGTGTAATTATGAGCACTTATAATTCTCCTTGAAAAAGATAAATAGACTGTCAACTATAAGTAATGAGAGATTTCAGGGATACGGGAATGCTTAGACTCAAAGAGAATGCATGGTCAAATGAAATCGTCGGATGTGGAAAGTAGAAGGCCTATTGGACCAATATTTTCATATAAGCCTTTTCTAGAAATGTCCATTATTAGTTCTTGCTAAGAAAGAGACTTATTAAAAGATAAGGGGGAGAAGATTAAATTGAAGACAGCAGCAGCATAAGACTCATTTATTAGTGACACATGAAAACTTTCATTTATGCCCACACAAGAAAATGAATGAAGGATGCATAAATAAAATATAAAAGTGCAGCTCTGTAACATGATAACACTCCAAATATATGGCTATCCCATGAAATCATCTACTTTTGTTCACCTTAAGATGTGTAATTATGAACACTTATAATTCTCCTTGAAAAAGATAAATAGACTGTCAACTATAAGTAATGAGAGATTTCAGGGGTACGGGAATGCTTAGACTCAAAGAGAATGCATGGTCAAATGAAATCGTCGGATGTGGAAAGTAGAAGGCCTATTGGACCAATATTTTCATATAAGCCTTTTCTAGAAATGTCCATTGCTTCCATTACTGATATTGACAACTCAGGGAAAGAAAAGTACCAAAAAATACACTCAGGGATTGTCACCTCTTGAAACTACTGAAATGTTCCTCCATGAATGCATGGGAGGAAACATACACTGCTATATTTTAGGAAAACACTAACGGTATATTTGGAACACTAGTAGAGCCAAAAGTTCAAACCCGCAGCGCCATTAGAAGAGAATGTCTTAATGCTAAACAAATAAGCCAATTTATTATGAAAAAACTACAATCTTAACCTGCATTTTGGAGCCAATTAATTGCAAAAGACCACATTAAAAAGTTAGAAAAATCACAATAACTTCTCAAAGGAAATCTCCTTAGAAAATAATAGAGACAAGCAAAATCAAGGAAAAACTCTTATTAGCTATCAAATTCAATCTGAAACCATCATAGTTTCATGTAGGAACATCCAGTATAAACTTGAGAAGAGCAGTATACCCTGCGACGTTTTGGTGTAAAAGGCATTTCTTCTCCTTGAAGTGAACGAATAAACGCCATGATTGAACAGACAACAGGAGATAAAAGCAGCACAGCAAAGCCAAATTCAAACTGCAAGAGATACACAGACATTACTAAATATACGACAATGATAACTCTAAAGCAACGTATATTTACAATTATTGAATTGCTAAAAACATGCACATCAATCAGGGCACTACCAAGTGACATCAAATAAAAAAAGCAACATCCCAGAGAAAGGAAGGCCCACTCACTTGCTGATGTGTAGCATTTATAATTTTGATTGTCTTTGGACGAAAAATTGCCACAATGATTGTTTCTATGATAAAGACAAAACTAAATAGCACCCATGCACGCTCCGGAGTACTTGCTATATGATGCAAAACAATTCTGGAGAACTTCAGCCACTTTTCAAGCCCTTGGAGTCTCAACTCTTCTGACAGAGAAATTTGATTGGGCATAGCATTATCAACACTATTGGAATCAACAATTGTGATATCAGTATTGTCACGATGATCCCTATCTGCATCCAAGCTACTCCTCTGCAGTAACGCAAGTATAGTTGGATCCAAGTTCTTCTCTTTCAACATCATGGCAAAATTAGGATCCAATCCTTTATCTTGCAATAAACTAGTCAGTTCTCGATCACCATGCCTTGCTCTCCTTTTCAACATTGATGTAATCCTAGGATCACTCAACCTTTCTTGAAATGCAAGAGCTAAATTCAAATCTAACATTTGTTGATTTGCCGAAGTCGATGTACTAGACTCACAACCTTGGCTATCAAGACCACTACTGGAGCAAACCACAAGAAATCCATTGGGGTCAATATTTTTCTCTAACGTTCCCATTTCATGCTCTTGGACCGAGCGATGAGAACTGCTATGCAATGCTAAACTTGGTCTTCCACTGTCTACACTCTTATCGCTATTTATCCCCTCTTGAAAGCTGGAAGTTGGATACATAAGAAGATTATTCCAATTATTAGCATCAGCAGAGCATTGTACCATACTCTGGCTATTATCTTCAATAACATTGGTAAAATGGCCTGCTTCGGCACTGCTACTGCGTTTCACACTTGAGCCACAACCATCAGATGATCCAGAAGAACTATTTTGCTCCTTCCTACGGAAACCTTCCCTCAGACGAATCACTGTGCTCTGCAAGGCATCTCTTCGGGCAGCTAATGGGTTTGTAGCTGAAAAATGGCGAGAAACTGCAGCACCTAATAAGACAGAAGCTACAACTGCATAGCTAATACAATGCCCCAAGTACCTGAATAAATTTTAAAAGGACCAAAAAAGAGAGATCAACTATCACAATTCAACGGTAACAGAACCAGAAATACTAGAATCATGAGGGAGTCTAGAACAAACCAATAATGTACTCCAAAGCAAATGAGAAAAACTCGTGAAGTTCCAGCAACAAAAAGGGCAACGACACGACTTTTAAGAAGCTGAAACCCATACAAGCATGCTCCCATGTTCCAATCTACAGGACAAAAAAAATAAAAGAAATTGAATTTGCACGACAGATATATGAATGTTGTACCAGGATATCAATGTAAACAGCTAAAATAAGAATAGCACACTAATTATTAGCATACCGAGAATTATAACAGCAGCAGAAGTGATAGCCCCAAGCCAATGTGCATCCTTTGCTGTCAGACCATATAGAATAGAGTAGACAAGAAGAACAAGAAGGGAGCCAAGGTAAAGAAGCCCAAGATGTGAAGCCCTACAAAGAAAAGGAAAAAATCCAAGGAACACGGTATGGTACAAAAGTAAGTACTTGCAGAACATAAAGCTTTCCCATTAAACAGTTTGAGAAGGAGGCATAAAAAGGTATTAAGATTACTGTATATGAAATAGGCTAATGAGGCATTCACTTATTCTACCAAGAAAAAAAAGTCAGAACTTGAACAATTACACCATCTCTTCCTATAAAAGAGAAATGGAGAAAAACCTTAACAAATTGAAAATACATAGGTACCTATATAAAACATATTTTATTACACAAAGGTATCTACAAAGATTATTTAGAATCATGGATATTCAAGACTATTCCAGAGCACGGTATATAACAAGAGATGTTAATTACTCTGCACACATACATAAAAACCTACCATCTGGTAATATTTCATACAATGTCAATTATGAAGATTTGATGTATTCAAGAGTGGCCCTATTTCCATGCATGTTATGTGAGTGCGCAGGTGCCATAACATGCCAATAAAAATGATTCATAAACATTGAAGAAGGAAAAATATGGAGAGAAATACGGTCACCCAAGTATCAATACAAACACATTGAATGAACCGGTTTTACCTACTGAATTTCAGACCTGAGTACTGTTAGTTTATCCAAATAAAAGAGTTTGTTTTGTAAATAAACTCTAGTTTAGTAGTTATATTAATGTGTCCTACTTAAGGGATTAGAGTTAGTAGTTAAATGTAACTAGGACTCCTAATGTAACTAAAAGTCCTACACTTAGAGTCTTTAAATCAGTTTGTAACGATGAATTATGTGTGAATAAAAATTACAGAATAAAAGATTATTCTGTTTCTCTATATGGTATCAGTCTAATTTCGATCCTCTCGAGAATTTTTCTTTTTTTTTTCCTCTGATGGTCAATCAGAATCAATCAAAGTCGAGTGAGCTGCAATCCTCCTCAACCTCTACTGTCGGTATGGCAGATTTTTCAGAAGTAACAGGTGCGAATGTTACTTGTCACAGATTTGTAGGCACCAATTATCTTGAATGGTCCCAATCTGTTAAGATTTTCCTTGTCGGTCGAGGAACTCTAGGGTACATCACTGGCAAAGTTAAGAAACCCTCTGATGATGATCAGGGTTTTGAGAAGTGGGCTCAAGAGAATGGCCGAGTCATGTCGTGGCTGCTCAACACGATGTCTCCAGAAGTTGGATCTCAATTTCTTCTCTATGAAACAGCAAGTGAAGTTTGGAATGCTGTTCAAGATACCTACTCGAGTACCAACAACAATTCTGAGTTGTTTGGTATTGAGAGCAAGGCTTCAAATTTCAAGCAAGAAGGGATGAATGTTACACAGTTTTATACTGCTTTAACAAATCTATGGCAGCAAATAGATTTGTTTGAGGCAAATGAATGGGAAACTGCCAATGATGCTGCATTATACAAGAAGATCACTACACAAAAGAGGATTTTCCAGTTTCTAAATGGTCTTAACAGAGATTGGGACCCGGTCAAATCCAGAATTCTAAGCTGCAATCCTTTACCCTCTCTTAGGGAAGTATTTTCTGAGGTCATGCGAGAAGAAAGTAGATCCTACATGATTCAAGATGCCCCTATTTTTGAGAGTTCTGCCTTGGTTACTCAAACTTCCTCTGCTCCAAAAAGGAAGGGAAGGATGGTGTGCGAGTATTGCAAGAAACCAGGTCATTTGAAGGAGACTTGTTGGAAGTTGCATGGCAAGCCAACTGATTGGAAACCATCAGCCCAAAGGGTTCCTAGGGAATCTTACTCCAATGCAGTCACCACTAATTCAACTAGTGGTTTCACTAAACAGCAAATGTTAGAGTTGCAGAAGCTGTTCAGCAAATTTAATGGTGCTAGTGATGGGCATCTGGCCTTGGTAGAGGATGAAGGTAACCAGAATCAATCCTCCTCCACTGCTCTTCTTTCTACTACAAATGTCCCGACTTGGATAGTTGACTCTGGTGCTTCTGATCACATGACTGGTAACAGAGATTTATTCTCTACTTTTACTTCTTCTTGCTCAAAGAATTCTATTAGAACTGCCAATGGTTCCCTTGCATCAATTAAAGGAACAGGTTCTGTTTTTATTAACAGTAACCTTCTTATTGAAGATGTTCTTTTTGTGCCTAGTTTGGATTGTAATCTGCTATCAGTAAGCAAGCTTTCTAAGGATCTGAATTGTTCATTTAGTTTTACTGATAAAGGTTGTTTTATACAGGCACTGGCTTCGAGGAAGAGGATTGGCAATGCTAGATTGCAAGGTGGTCTTTATGTCCTTTCCAGCACCAACAATTCTGCCCATACACCTTTACCACATTGTTTTAATTCCTTAGGACAATTTGATCTTGTTATGTTATGGCATTTTAGGTTAGGCCATCCCAATTTTTATTATCTTGCAAAAATGTTTCCAGATTTATTTATTAATAAAAAACCGTCTTCTTTTAAATGCCATATTTGTCCAATTGCTAAACAAACCAGAGCAACTTATTTACCATCCTCTCATAAACCCTCACATCCTTTCTCATTAATTCACAGTGATGTTTGGGGTCCTTCAAAGGTGAAGAATGCTAATGGGTGTCGGTGGTTTGTCACTTTTATTGATGATCATAGTCGAACTAGTTGGGCTTATTTATTGAAAGAAAAGTCAGAAGTGTCTACTGTTTTTCAAAAATTCTACAACATGGTAGAAACACAGTTTCAATGTAAAATTCAAATTTTTAAATCTGATAATGGGGGTGAGTTTTTTACACATTCTTTAGGTCAATTCTTTCTTGAAAAAGGTATAGTTCATATAAGCTCTTGTGTTAACACTCCACAGCAAAATGGAGTGGCAGAAAGGAAAAATAGACACTTATTGGAAGTCACTAGAGCCTTACTTTTTACAAACCATGTCCCAAAGTTTTTGTGGGGTGAGGCATTGTTAACAGCTACATACCTTATCAATAGGATGCCTAGTAAAGTCTTACATTATCAGTCTCCTAGGGATGTTTTCTTAAAGAGTTTTCCTCATTTTAAACCCATGTCCTCAGTTCTTCCTTTGAGAGTGTTTGGGTGCATTGTTTTTGTGCATAATTTAGATCCCTCTAGGACCAAATTAGATCCAAAATCTCTAAAGTGTGTTCTAGTTGGTTATTCTTCACTAAAGAAGGGCTACAAATGTTTTCACCCTCCTACTTGTAAATTTTTTACGACTTTAGACATTACCTTTTTTGAACAGGAACCTTATTTCTCCAAGGCTGCAACTCAGGGGGAGAATTACACTGATTTTCAGCCTATTCACAGTCAGGTTCTTCCTCTTATATCCTCTGATTTTTTACCTTCTAGATGTCCTCCTTTACTTGATTCCCAAGTTCCTGTTGAACCTCCTAGATCTTCACCTTCATTCCCAAACAATCATTCCTCCATAACAACTCCAGTTACTTCACAAAGTCAGCCTAAATCACCTTTACAGCCTACTAAACCTTTACAAGTTTATGCCAGGAAAAGAAGGATAATACCAGAGACCATTTTGCAATATGGTATTTGTCGAGAATTGGACTTGAGTCCAGCTGCCAGTGAAGACAATGGAGGTAATGACTCGACTGAAATTCCTTCTCACTTGCTGGAATTTGAATATTTGCCTATTGCTAAGAGAAAAGGGGTTAGACAGTGCACTAAGTACCCTATTCAGAGGTATGCAGCTTATGGAAAATTGATGCCTTCTTTTAGAGCATTTACAACTTGTTTAGATGAAGAACAGATTCCAAAATCGATTGAAGAGGCTTTACAGTGTCCTAAGTGGAAGAGGGCAGTTGAAGAAGAAGTTGAGGCCTTAAAGAAGAACAACACTTGGGTTGTTACTGACCTTCCTCAAGGTAAAAAAACAGTGGGTTGTAAGTGGGTATTTGCTATTAAATTCAATTCAGATGGTAGTATTTCGAGACATAAAGCAAGGCTGGTTGCTAAAGGTTTTACACAAACCTATGGAATTGACTACAAGGAAACTTTTGCCCCAGTAGCTAAACTTAATTCTGTTCGGGTCTTATTAAGCTTAGCTGTGAATTGTGACTGGAATTTGTATCAACTTGATATTAAAAATGCTTTTTTGAATGGAAACTTGGAGGAAGAGGTTTATATGCAGATACCACCGGGACTCGAGGAAGATGGAAACTGCCAAAAAGTGTGCAAACTCAATAAATCACTTTATGGCTTGAAGCAGTCACCAAGGGCTTGGTTTGAGAGATTTACCAGAGCCATTTTGGAGATGGGCTACAAACAGTTTTTGTCTGACCACACACTGTTTTCTAAGGTAACTAAAAACAACAAAAGAGTTATCCTTATAGTGTATGTGGATGATATAATCTTGACAGGAGATGATGAAGAAGAGATATGTTTGTTAAAGAAAAAGCTGAGCAAGGAGTTTGAGATTAAAGACCTAGGAAAACTCAGATATTTCCTAGGCATGGAAGTGGCTAGATCGAGCAAGGGGCTGGTCATAAATCAGAGAAGGTATGTGCTGGATTTACTAGAAGAAACTGGGTTATTGGGCTGTAAACCAGTAGACACTCCAATGGATGCTGGTCTGAAATTTAATAAAACAGATTTAGGGCCAAAAGCAGACAAAGGGTTATATCAAAGACTGGTAGGGAAATTGATATATTTATCTCTAACTCGACCAGATATATCATTCCCAGTAAACATTATCAGCCAGCATATGACTGATCCTAGACAGGAACACATGGAAGCTGCAAAAAGAATATTGAGGTATTTAAAAGGGACACCTGGTCATGGTCTGTTTTTTAGAAAGAGTTTAGACAGAAGTATCAAGGTGTTTTCAGATTCGAGTTGGGCCAGTGAACTCACAGATAGAAGATCTACCAGTGGTTACTGTACCTTTGTTTGGGGTAACTTAGTCACTTGGAAGAGTAAAAAGCAAACGGTGGTTTCAAGAAGCAGTGCTGAAGCTGAGTATAGAGCACTAGCTTTAGGGATGTGCGAAGGAATTTGGCTACTCAAGCTACTTGAAGAACTCGGAATGAATCATGACAAAAAGTTTGAGATTTTGTGTGACAACAAATCTGCAATTCAGATTGCAAAGAATCTTATTCAACATGATCGAACTAAACATGTTGAGATAGATCGACACTTCATAGCAGAAAAACTCACTACTGGAGTTGCATCTTTATCCTATGTTCCAACAGAGGAACAAGTGGAAGACATCCTTACAAAGGCTCTGCCAAAGATCCTATTCGATAAGTTTATGTTCAAGCTGGGATTATACAGTGTATACTCTCCAGCTTGAGGGGGAGTGTTAGTTTATCCAAATAAAAGAGTTTGTTTTGTAAATAAACTCTAGTTTAGTAGTTATATTAATGTGTCCTACTTAAGGGATTAGAGTTAGTAGTTAAATGCAACTAGGACTCCTAATGTAACTAAAAGTCCTACACTTAGAGTCTTTAAATCAGTTTGTAACGATGAATTATGTGTGAATAAAAATTACAGAATAAAAGATTATTCTGTTTCTCTATAAGTACCAACGCAAACACACAGAAATGGTTATACCTACTAAACTCCCGGGGATATAACTCGTTTGGATCTGGTGGTTCTGGTAAACATGAAATGGGGCCCATTTCAATACTATCAGAGTATGCAAATTTATATGCCCGCCGGACATACTCATCCACATCCAAGCCATTTCCTACACAAGATGATGAAGGGAAAGTCAAAGTACAGTCACTTACAAGTCTAGTCCAGAAAATAGACAATAAAACCATCAATTGATCTAGTACAGAAGCAAGATTAATGTCCTGGCACTTGCAGATGATACCATCACACTCTAGTTCCATGTGTAACAAAGAAATGGAATGACGCAGTAGGGGTCAGGATAGCATTAGAGCAAAGATTACCATTGAAGACCATGCGACAGATAAAGAGCATATTGATTGCTAAGGCAATTGCTGATACACCAAAGAAAAATCCAGAAGGAGAATAGCGCTCAGACGCACTGGAACCAGCCGTTACATACACAGCACAAAGTTCATATGCACAAAGCAGCGCAACAGCCAGCAGAAGTAGAAAAGCAACAGCCCCTATCAAAGAAGAAAGAAGACGAGTATTAGATACAGGAAAATAAAATAAAATAATCACTAATAGAAGAAGATAACAAAAATACAATCAAGAGCGCCTATTTAAACAAAACGATAGTATCCTTAAACATCAACAAAGAAACCCAACACCTCTTTCCTTAAATGTTGCTTACGGTAAATACCCCCTCCATTTCCCCTCCTAATAAACTACAATAATTTTCTTTTTCCCAGAGCTTTAGGAAGTTATTTTTATGTCACTTCTACCAGATATAAATACTTATAAAGTCACTGCTCGGTTAATGTCCATTTGGTGCAACTGGAACTAGTCAACAAGAATGCAGAAACGATGTTCTCATGGAATAAACCTGTTTTTTAAAAAGAAGAGTTTTTTGTCTATTAGAGAATATTACTAAAACAGCCATCAGCTTATCATTGCAGTTCTTTCCTAATTTGAAGCTTCAGCTTTTAACCTACAGAAGTTCAGTTTCAGGTTTTACTAAAATTAAAAGTTGATGTTGAAAGCCCCCATTTGACTAAGCTTCATCACCCTAGTGAACATAAGTAGCTGCTCCAAAGCATATGCCAAAAAGGCACCAAAACACTTGTAGTAGTTTTCTAGTTTAAAATAAAGAACATGTCCAAAGGTGCTTAATTAGCAAATGCCATAGTCAGTGTCAAATGGAGAATGTATATTTTAAGACAAATCTCCACCCGCTAACAAGATCTTGGACTAAACATAAATGAAAAAACCTTGCTATAATCTTTGTTGTTAGATACACTAAAAATGCATATAGTAAAGCTATTCCATTCAAATTAAAACTAAGCTAAGGTGAAAACTTCATGGTTTTAATCATATAGCAGTCCTTCAATACCATTAACACGCTCTTTATCCTTCAAGAAATAAGCTTTGGGCTGATATAGTTGAACTGTATACTTATCAGCCTCAAAGAAGCCAACTCAAACAGAATTATGGAAAAGGGATCAAGACCATAAAATTAAAAGGTTGAGGCAGGGCCACAAGGGTAATGGGCAAACAAATACACCAAAAACCCAGTAAGGCTCACAACCATGGGCCAGAGATAAGGTACCATTGTGAAACACTTCCTCAGACACTTAAAAATTGCAGTATAATCTACTTGTTAGCTCCTAATGAATTTTATCTCCACTTGTTAGCTCCTAGAAAGGTAGGCACTTTCTTTTCCTTCAACAAAGACAGGTGAACAATTGGACTTAATGTGATTAATTAAAATTACATCACTATTGCCAAATATAGAACCACCACAAGGCTTCAAATAATTTCAGTAAATCACAAATAAAATAACTGGGAAGAAATCTCTCCGTCCTTCTAAAAGGAAATAAGTATATCACATAGTTCAAGAGGTAAGAAAAACAAAAAGAAAGAGGTCATTAAGACACATACTTGAACTTTGCCATCGAGTCCTCCACCACAGCATGATTGAATAGAATGCCAATAATAGAGCAATGCCAGCCATTATTACAGCCAGGCCAACAATATCTCGGCCTAATATTATGATTAGCCAGCATCCCCACATGATAAGCACCAAAACTGGAGATAAAACAACCGCCCATGCCGATAGAGATAAAAGAGCACATAACATACCCAGTTGGGGTCCTTGTAAGATACTCGGCCATTTTCGTGCAAAAATCCAACTGAAAAGAGAATGAAAAAGAATAATCGAAAGTTAGAAAGAAAAAAGACATTAACTCACCCCTCCCCCACTTTTTCTTGAACCAAAGAAAAGGCACGGAGCGCACGTGTATTTCATGCTGTAAGAAAAAACCCATTCAAGCTAAATCAAAGTAGCAATTACATTCAATTTTTTTTGCTAGAAAGTTTTTAATGGATTGATCCATCCAGAGAATCAAAGAGAAACAACAAACATACACTGAAACAGTTTCTGGAAGAACCAGTAAAACACTAAACATAATATATGGCTTACACCATAACTTTTTCAGTATCTTTGCATCTCGAAGGGGGACTTTATTCAGAGAAATGGCATATACCGGCCAACTTGTAACGGACAATAAGTTATATAAATGACTTTTTTCTGTAATTGGAAATAACTAGTTACTCAAATTGCCAGAAACAATTAAAAGAATCTGGATCATAAACCACACGTGCAAGCCGTATTAGTAGTGAAGCCAACAGAACAAAGGTTAATAAGCATCATACTCAAATTGTCAATTTGATTTAAATGCAATTACAGCAAAGATCTCAGTTGTGTAGAATCAAGGTCACAATGTATTATCAGCAATTCACTTACATAAAAAAAAAACAGCTGCATTGAAGCGCAGTTATGAAGTTAGCAACTATATCAGTAGCAAAATTGAAGGTCAGAAACATTAGATGCAATACCTATATATCCGCCACGGGCGCCAACTGACAGCCCATAGAATGGAAAATGAAGCTAAACCCAGAACTGCAAAAAGAATCCCAGAAATCAAACACGCCAGCGCAACCCCGTCCCCTTCCATGGCTTCCTTCTCTCACCTTCAAACCACAAGTAAAAACCCATTTTTTTTACATTTCAAACTCATAACTAGAAGAAAAACAAACATCAGAATAACCAATTAAGGGGGGAAATCGTAACGCATGGAGAGAACATTGAAGAAAAAAATGGGGTTTTACCTACTGAAGTGAAGCAGACGAAATGGGCAGTGGCATGACGGCGAATTTAGATGAAAGGGGCGAATTTCGGGCATGGAATTGTGGGTGTTCAGCTAGGACAAAATAGTCATTTTGAGTGAGCTGGGATTGAGACTGGAATGAGGAAGAAGAAGAAGAGCGATAGGGTGGATTAGGGTTTGGTTTGGGAAATTGGTGAAAGATTAAAAAAGTTGCAGATGAAGACACAAAGAAGCAGAGAAAGAAAGAGTAAAGTTTAAAACCCTACAGCTCTCTCCCCTCTACTCTCCTCTATGTCAACTGTGAACTCCCTCCAGTCAAAAAATAAAATTAATATTATATCCAGAAATAAAAATAATGGAGGAAAAACAACCAAAATGATGCGTGAAGTGAACGGTAATAAAAATGTAAGGGATAAAGTGAAATGAATTTTTTTAATTATTTCTAAATTTGGATATTATCATTTAAGAAAAATATTGTAATTTGGGAATTAACGGATAACTGATAACGAATTACATTAGTTGATAGTTAATTATATTAGCAGATTTGACTAGCGGATTGTATTGGCTGATTATATTTTTTATGTTTGGTAAAATTAATCGATAGCTAATAAATGTTTGATTATTTAAACATACAAAATGACATATAAAGACATGTTGTTTTTATCAGCAAGGCAAAGATTTATTGAATAACAAGTCTTACATATATAGTCGTGTGCCTCGTTAAAAATCTCTCTAAACTTAATTGGAGAAAAAAAGTACAAGCACGGCTATATACAAAATAAAATGAAACACCAAACAAGAAAACAAAACGCCACTATCGAAAAAAACAACACCAAACAATCAAAGAAGGACTTGCAACCACGAAGCATGCTTCACTCTTCCTTTTGCTAGGGCATCCGCCACACTATTTGCTTCACGTGGAACATTATGATAACAAAGGCGAGAAAGTTTACGACAAACATCAGCTATTCTCTGAAAAGACTGCCAAAATTTTCACGGTCTCCGCTCATTTTGCATCACCCAAGCCATAGCCACTACAAAATCAGATTCAATGACGATCGATTAATTGCACCATTTAGAATTAGCAAGCAATTCGACAGCAACACAAATCGCCTTCAATTCAGCTTCATTCGACTCGATTACCCCTAATGGTCTAATAAAAAGAGTCAAAACCTGTTCGTACGAGTCGTGTAACACACCCTCACATACTGTTGGTCCTAATTTGCCTTTTGCCGAGCCATCAACGTTAAACTTGAACGCACCAAGAATAGGAGGCTCTCATTTAATTCCTTCACAGCTTTGGCAATTTGCTGCAGACGGTGCCCCCACCGCCCACGCATGGACAAGTCCACCATTGTGATTCTACAACCTCCGAAGACAATTTCGCGGCTTTCACCCAATAGAAAGATCTAAGTTTCAACATGAAAACTAATTCATCCACTGGCAATCTCTTCTTACTAAAAATAAATTCATTTCGATCCATCCACGCAGACCATAAAACTGCAAGACATGCTACGATCCACCACTGTCGTATAGTAACCGAAAATGGACTTTGCAAGCACTGCTCAACAAAATCATGCAGCAACTTCGGCCTAGCCAGTTCCACGTGCCATCAACACAAAATAAATACATGCTCGAGCAGTCATAAAGGACATGATTTAGAGTATCGTCTCCTTCGTCGCACCATGCACATTGTATAGGAACCACATTTCTCGATAAACCTCTCGCCCGCAAAAAATCTACAGCCGGCAGTCTATTTTGCAGCAGAAACCATGCGAAACATTGTACTTTTGGAGGAACAGTCAACTTCCAAATCATGAAATGTGTAAAAGAACCTTCCTCAACGCCAAAAGAGGTCATTAAGGACATAAGATGCTTCACAGAAAAATCACCCCAAGTGTTTGGTTTCCAAATCAATTTATCGATTCAGACACACATACCGAAATCACCAGCGCTTTTAACCAGAGGCGGAGCCAGAAATTTTTTTAAGGGGTGTTATTTTTTTGAACGGTATTTAAGAGGGATTAATTATTTATAAAGAGGTGTCATTTATATAATTTTCAATTTTTTATATAAAAAAATATGATTTTTAAAAAAATTTAGGTGTCATCTGACACCCCAATGCCCTTAGTAGCTCCGCCCATGCTTTTAACTCCAGTAATTACTGTTGTTCAAACACATGAAATTGTCTACAGAATAATAAACCCCACTCACCACTATGTTGCTGTGATATTTCTCTAAATGTTTTCAGTTTTCACCACAATGAGTTTATTCGAAGCTAGTCAAAATAACCGCGGCTATATCACACTCAAGACACCATCGATCATGCTAAAAAGAATATGTGCACCATCGGGCTGTAAATGATACGAGACAGATCGCGAGCTACTCGAGATCGACTCAGTCAAAGCTCGACTCGATTGGACTCGACTCGGACTCGAACTCGAATTTTTAACGAGCCGAGTCGAGCTACTCGATACTCGACTCGAAAAGCTCATGAGCTACTCGAAAAAATAGTATTTAAATATATATTTTTTATTTTTAAAAATAATTGATTAATAAAATTTAGTTTTAAGTTATTTAATTTTTTTAAAAAAATATTCTAGTAATAATATACATAATATTGAAGATTTTAAATAACTAGAATTAAATATATAATAATCTCCACTCTCTTTAAAATTTTACTTCAATAAGATGATATTTCTAATAAAAATAACTAACAAATTAAATGGGTGAGATTTAAGAGACAATCTCTACCGTTAATTTAAAATTTAAACCAAAAAATTAAATCTAACCCACTCATTCTCCATATCTATCTGATCGTATTTTCTCCCTTTCTCACTTTTCTTTAAACCCTAAACTCCATGTTTTTTCAGAAAGTGGAAAGTGAACACCTTTAATTTTGGGAACACAAACCCAAAGTGCGAAGCTTTTAGTTTTTTCGGATTAAACAGGTACCCATTATTCATTACAATCCAAACTTTGTTTCTACCCCCTCCCCCCTCTTCTTTCTGTTGATCTCATGTTTCTTGAATATTTGTTGATGTAGCATCTGAATTCCGGATGAATGTGTAGTTTAAGTCTTTTATTTTGTATTGACTTTTTGACAAACAATTTAGCTTGTAGTGGATTTGGAAGGTTATCGATTCAATTTAATATATATTTAAGAGTCAGAATTTTTGCTGTGAACTGGTTATAAAGAGTTATGTTTGTTGTTGGCATCTCCAGTGGGTGAGCAATATGATGATCTGTAGAACTAATGTTTTGATATAATAATTGAAAAATGTTTTGGACTGATTTAAAAAGTATTTAAAACATTTTCAAAGTCCAAACAACTTGAAATTATGTTTAGGGAAGTTTTTTAAAAGGGTTTTACATGTTTTTCAAAGCCAAACTAAACAAAACCGTCCAGGCGTTTCAAAACGCCCTATGGTGTTTCGATACGGGGATTTCAGTAGCAAAATCGTTTCGAAACAAGTTTCGAAACGGGCATTCCCTGGATGAGATTTTTGCCCAGCGTTTCGAAACGGGCTAGGCCGTTTTGATACGCCTACGTGGCTTCGACCACAACGGCTATAAACCCCAACGGCTATTTCTCAACTAACATTTAAATGCAGGTCGTTTCGATACGGGACCAGGCGTTTCGAAACGGGTGTTTCGAAACGGACTAAAGCGTTTCGATACGGGTGTTTCGAAACGGCTAAAGCGTTTCGATACGGGTGTTTCGAAACGGCTAAAGCGTTTCGATACGGGTCCACGTCAGACTGCAACGACTCTTTCTACTTAAAGGGTGTTTTGAAATGGGTTCGAGCGTTTCGAAACGGGGAGCTGCAGAACTGCATTTATGGTGGGAATTAAAGTCCTCAACGGCTCCAAATCAATCCCAACGGCTAGCAACGGCTATAAACTCATCAAGGAGTATAAAAGGGACCTTCAAGCATCAAGTAAAGGCCAATGCTCATATTGTCAAACATCAAATGATCAAGAATTGTCTTAGAGCTTAAATTGTCATTTATTGTATAGACAAACACTAGTGAGCCAAAATTGTCAAATTTGCTCAAGTGTTTTAGGTTTTGGGTGAGTGCTTAATTGTGCAAACAAACACCTATTAGAGGGTTTTAAGTTTGCTTCTTGTTTCTCTTTGTAAGAGAGGGTTTCAATCAAGGCTTTGGGTAGAAAGCTTGATTGTGTATAAGGGTTAGAAAGGGGACGAATCAATAGTGGATTGATTGGAAATCCTTAGTGGGGAGCTAAGGTAGTGGATGTAGACCTTGGTTAGAAGGTTGAATCACTATAAATCATTGTGTCTATTATCATTTTAGCTTCCACAACCCTTCCACCCAAAAATCCACCTCTCCACCACTTGGTGAGCCTTATCGGTTGAACGAATCGAGCCCCACACAACTCAACATGATCTTTTAATAATATTGAAAACTTAGATTAAAAAAGGATGATGGTTTTGTGGGCGCAAGCATTAACAAAAATCCACTTTAAGCGGTTTGGGATTATTCTAGTTGTAGTGTGGCTTCTTAAAGCTGCTTTTAGGAGAATATTCTTGATATAAAACTAGCAGCTAAGCTCAGTAACCTTAAAAAAACAAAAAGAATTTTGATTCTTGACCGCACTTCTTGTAATTTTAATGTTTAAGAAGAGTTTTGAATCTGGGGTATATTCATGTGATGATACTTGAAGTTAATTCATATGTATTATTTTAATTGTTTAGCAGATGTCTACTGTGTAACACCTGGGTTTGGGGGCCGGGAGAAAATAATATTTAAATAACGTTTCGGGTTTCGGTTTCATTTTCAAAATAATTAAAATATTATTTTGGGCCTCGGGTTTTCAAAACAAATATTTTATGTTGGACTTGTTTAATTTAAAGCCCAATTCTATGGATTTTAGAATTTTTGGGATAGCCATCTCATTAATGGCATACTTGTAATTAAATGGACTTGTGGAATTAAAAACCCATTTTTAATTTTAAAAGAGCTATTCATCATCTTCTTCCCTCTTCACTTCCCATTTCCAAGTGAAAAGCTCTCCTTACCCCAAATCACTATTCCATCATCTCCCTTGCTCATTGTTGGAGATTTTTCAAAGGTAAAACCATTTTTGACTTGTCCTCTCTTTCCTCTACATGCTTGTACTCTTAGATTTCATTAAAACCCATGATTTTGTATTTTGGAGTTTTGAAAGTTTGGTTTAAAAATGTGAACTTTGTTAGCTTTAACTAAGCTTTTGATTTATTAATGTTATATGAGTTGTTTGCTATCTATAAGGTTCAACATATCCGATTTTTACATGGTTTTATGGTGTTTCTCGAAATTGGGTTTTAGGGAGGTTTTAGAGTATTGAAATGTTGAGTTTTGGGGGTGTTTTGTGTGAGAATTTGTGGGCTGGTGGTTAGGCTATGTATAAGGGTTGTTTTGGAAGCTTTTGGGAGTAGTTTAAGTGTGGGAATCATCGGTTTTGGACTGTGCAAAAGGGCTGCTCGGGAATGGCATTTTGGGGTTGTTCTTGGCTCGAAAAACATGTGTTTTGAGCTTGGTTTGTGTTCCGAGTTGCTACGTTGTGTTGTGGACTGACTTGAGGTTAATTTACTTGTGTTGGGATGATTAGAGGCAAGGATTTGCGTTGGTAAAGCTTTGGGATCGAATCCGGAAGTGAAGAGGCTTGAGTCGGCTTTGCTTGGCTTGCTTAAGGAAGTGAGGTGAGTGGTTAATGTTTTAAATTGATTTTGAAGGTTGGTTCAAGCATGTGGATGTGAAAATGTTTTCAAGTAATGTTTTGGTTCAAAGATGGTTTTGAAAGAATTTAGTTTGGGCTTGAAAAGTCGAATTAAACTCAAGAGTAAGCTGTTGTGAATCGCCTCTTTAATTTCCCCTCTTACCGTTGTTTTCGTTACTTGTAGTGATAAATTGTTATGTATGAAATTCCAATATCTTGGGAGGAAGCATGTTGCTTATTATTATATCGTTGATCATGTGTGATGGTATTTATGGTGTCGTTGTTATACCTTGTAAGATGTGTGTAAGTTGGTGCAGGTTGTGCACGGAAATGGTGAGTAAGACCATTTGTGATTGATAAGATTGTAAGTAGTAAGTGATGCCTAATTGTGGATTTTGTTACCACTTGTTTGGTTGTGCGTGATATAGTGAGTACATGTCGCATGATAGTGATTGTATATTGTGTTGCATGGTTGGTGTCGAACCTCACGTGATGGTTGTCGTTGCTCCGGTGATGTGTAGTCCCGCCGGTAGCGAGTGGTGTAAGACTCCGGTGATGTGTAGTCCCGCCGGTGGTGACTAGTAGAAGAGTACTTTGATGTGTAGTCCCATTGGAAAACTACTAGTCGAAACGGTGATGTGTAGTCCCACCGTGTGTGGTTTGGTTATGCTTGTGCATGCCATGTAATGTTCATGTTGTACCTCACTATATCATTGTCTTCTTATTGTTTTACTATAATCTAGGATTATGTCCTCATGCATACCATGAAGCGTATTGCTATGTTAAATGCCTATATTGTTGACCCTTGGTTGAACTTGTATGTTGGTAGAAGGATTAGGTCGTTGGATGACTCGTATGTATGGGTCTTTACTTTTAAAGAAAGCTTTGAACCCTGCATTGTCGTAGTTATGTTTTAGAGCTCCGCTCACTAAGCTTTATGCTTACGCTCTCCTTTTTCCGACAATGCAGATCTTTAGCTTGGAGTTGGCAAGGAGCAAGAAAAGGGCGTCCAAGCGTGTGGTAATTGCTCAAGTATGGTTTATTAAATAATGTAGTAGTTTAGCAATGAGAAATGCTACATGTTTTAGGAGCTTGTATCTAGACTCTTTTGTGTTGGCTTTATGTTGTTAATGCCTTATGTTGATGGAATTGTAAACCATGTTATGTTGATGCCTAAGTGTTTGTTGGGAGGCTTATAGCCATGTCTTTTGGATGCTTGTGTTGCTTTGGCTTTTGGATGTCATGCTTGGCTTGTAAAATCATGTTTAGATTGCTTTATATGAATGTTTTATGTTTGTTGCTAAGGCATGAAACTCATGTATGCTTTGTATGCCTTCTTTGAATGATTACATGGAATCCTTGGTTGAATGATGTTCGTCCATGTTGGGTGCTTTGTATGACTAGATTGTGGTTAATAGATGTGGTATGAATGCTTGGATGTGTCTAGGGAAGTCTTGATTTGCATCTAGAGTGTGAGCCTTATGTGTTTTTGCTGAAATTGGAGTGTTGCAGAGCAGAGCGTATCGGTACGCCTAAGGGCCGTATCGATACGGTCTTGCCTGCAGGGCTCAGTTTAGGCTGGGCGTATCGATACACGGGGGTGTATCGATACGGTCTCAACTCTCTGGAATTCAAGTCAGGCTGGGCGTATCGATACACAAGGGTGTATCGATACGGTCTCAACTCTCTGGAATTCAGAGGAGTTGGTGGGTTTAGGGCGTACCGATATGGGGTTGAGGCGTATCGATACGGTTCCATCTCGTTGACCTCGAAATGTTGACCAAGAGGGGCGTATCGATACGCTCAAGGGCTGTATCGATACGGTCTTCCCTGAGTTGACTGAGAGGGTTGACTTTGGTCAAGGCGTATCGATACCCTCTGTAGGTGTATCGATACGGCCTGCTTAATAAGGAAAAATTGGGCTGTTTAATTGCATGTTTTGTGGGTTTCGTATCTGTGTTTGTTCGCTGCGTGTCCTATCACATAGGAGTTAACAAAGGCATCTAGAAAAGAAAAAAAATAGGGTTGCTAACCGAAGGGGAGCCTTAACGGGTTTCACTTCGGTTTTCCCCGTGTAGCCTACTCGGACCGGTCAGCCTTCCAGACCGGGACGAGGGGGTTACATACTGGACAACAAAGTTCTTCGACGCCCATTGGTGTTTCAAGAGTTGAGAAATTACTTGTGAATGATGATGACGTTATTATCGAAGAAGAAGAATGTAATCTAGAAGCTTCTAATCCTCTACTTGACACCAACACAAAAGAAGCTAAAGTTGAAAATCCTTTTCAAGCCTTTAAGAAACCAAGAAAATCAAAGGTGTGGGATGATTTCTTAGAACCTAAACTCATAAACAAGCAATGGAAAGTAAGGTGCAAGTATTGCAAGCATCCTCTCTCTGTTTTAAAATCTAAGAGTACTTCTCATTTGAAACGACACTTAGAAGGTTGCATCCAGAAATCAAAATTTTATAAGCAACAAAAATTAATTAACTTCTTACCATCTGAGTCGAGCACTGGTACTGGTCAATTTGGATTTGTTAGTGCTTTACATGATGGTAAATTTGACATGTTGAAGATGAGAGAGGCTATGGCTCATTAGATTACGATGCATGAACATCCTTTTAGCATTGTGGAAGAAGAATGATTTAATTTGATGATGAAACGAGGAATGGCACAATGAACAAGTGTTTCTCGAGTTACTATAAGAAATGACTCCTTCAAACTTTATGAGTTTGAGAAGAAGAAATTGAAAGCTTTGTTGAAAAAAGTGGGTAGAATTAGTTTGGCTACAGATTTGTGGAAATCTAAACCACAAAAAATTGAATACATGGTTCTTACAGCCCATTTTGTGCATCTTGATTGGAAGCTTCAAAAGCGGGTGTTCAACTTTGTTCATTTACCACCTCCAAGAAGAGGTGCTAATATTGCTGATTCTATTTTATCATGTTTAAAGAAATGGGAAATTGAAGACAAAGTAAGTGTGTTTTTAATTTTTTTTCTTTTGATATACTTATTAATTATTAGTATTTATCTTTTTTTATAAATATAGAATATTTAAATATTTTTATTTGATTCTTTTGTAGGTCTTTACAATTTCAATGGATAATGCATCTGCAAATGATTCTTGTATTAATATATTGAAGGAGAATTTTGCAACAAATGGAAGACTTCTTTGCAATGGAAAACTATTTCATGTTCGTTGTTGTGCGCATATTCTTAACATAATGGTGCAACATGGTCTTCAACAAGTGCAACATATCATTGAGAAGGTCCATGACACGGTAGACTTCTTGAATGCAAGTGAAGCGCGACTCAAACGATTTGGTGAGCTTGTTAGTCAATACAATTTGCAAGAGCGAAAATTGATCTTTGAGTGCAAGACACGTTAGAATTCAACATATGACATGATGGATTGTGCTATCAAATTCAAAAAGGTATTTTCTAGGTATGCTTTGGATGAGCCTTCTTACAAATGTTGTCTTGATGATGATAAGTGGAAAAAATTTGAAAAATTACTTGAAATTTTGAAAGTGTTTAAAGTCACTACTAATATTATATCAGGCTCTGAATATCTAACTGCTAACTTGTTTCTTGGAGAGGTACAAAGAATTAAAGTGTTGTTGGATGCAAAATCTGAATCTCTTGATGATTTTGTTAGAAGTATGGTAGAAAACATGAAAGAGAGATTTAACAAGTATTGGGGTGAATATAATTTGCTAATGGCAATAGGTTCAGTGATGGATCCTAGATTGAAAATGAGGGCGGTAGAAATTGCATTTCTTAAAATGTTTCCGTCACATTTAGTTAAAGAGAACATTGGTAAAGTTAAAGATATCATGTGTCAACTTTTTGATGAGTATGTGAGGATGCATTCTTCATCTTGTAATGTGGAAGAAAGTGGAGAATGTGCATTTCCTACAGATGTTCATGGAGATGTTACTTCAAGTGGTTTGTCTGAACTTTTGCAAAATATTTTTAGCGGGGAATCTTCTGTGCCTCGTGTAAAATCTGAACTTGAATCATATTTGGATGAGGGGTGCGTCTTTAGTCAAGATGCTAGTTTTAATGCCATAGCTTGGTGGAGGGAAAAGTCGAACAAGTTTCGCATTTTGTCTAGGATGGCGGTAACTATATTGGCCGTTCCTATTACTACCGTGGCCTCTGAGGCCACGTTTAGTGCTAGGGGTCGTGTAATTGATCATTATAGGGCTTCTCTTGCTCTCGAAACAGTGCAAATGTTGATGTGCACAGGTGATTGGTGTAGATCTTTTCATGGACTGAAAAGGAAAAACAAGGTAAATATATACTTTTATGATAAAGTCTGTTTTTTTAAAATATACATGTGAACTTATTTAGGTTTTTAAATTATTGCAGAATGATGACAAGCAACCCAAAGAAATTATTATACCAATACCGTCGAAGGAATCAACAGCTTGACAAATTAAGAGGTTTAATATTTAAACTTAAGAGATTAAATTTATATATTTTTTACTTTATGTTTATAATTATTTCATAATTTTTTATAGAATAATTTATCATTAACTATTATCCTTTACTCTTTTTGACAGGTGTTATTGGTGAAATTTTGGCTTATGAATATGTTATCGGTTTAATTATGCTAAATTTCTTGTAATGTTACTTTTATTTTCTTGCAGAACTTTTATATGACTCGATACATTTTTATCACAATATTTGTATTACAATGTGACGTTGGTTTATTAGAGTGAAAAAACATTTATATGTTGTGTTTTTAAAAATATAGTATTAAGTCTTCATGCACTTAAGGTTCATGTTCGAGTTTAACCTTGAATCGAGCTCCTATATAAGTTTGAGAATATTTCGAGTTCGAGCTTTTCGAGTTCGAGCTTTTGGAATTCGAGCTTTTTGAGCTTTTAGAATTCGAGCCTTTCGATTTTTCGAGTTCGAGCTTTTCGAGTTCGAGTTCGAGTTTCATTTTTGATTTCGAGTTTGAGCTTGAGCTCAATAATTTTGAGCTCGCGAGCTTTCGAGTCGAGTCGAGCTCAGCTTCGAGCTTTTTGAGCTCGAGTCGAGCTCAATACCACTTGAGCTCGACTCGGCTCGTTTACACCCCTAACCATCACCCACAATCCAAGTAAAACAGTCCACTCCCATGCATCGAGCCACATTATCTTCCCCTAAATTCAACTATTTGTCGCCATACCTTTGACATTTTACTTACCCGCTTCATATTAGGCCTCCAACGTAAAACTTGTTCCCCATATTTGATCGCCACATAGAGTTCCTATTCTCCGCATATTGCCAATAAACATATATTCCGTGTACGTAAATTCACTACGTCAAGTCCACCCAAATGCCGCGGGCAACAAGCCGTTGTACAATTGACACGACTCATCTTTCTTTTTCCGCCACCCCAAAGGAAATTTCTACGGATTTTATCTATCTTTGCAATTAGAGTCGTTTCTGAAATTTTAGTGGTCTAAGGGCGAATCAAAAAATTAGGTCATAATAATAAATATTATAAATAAATTTTAAAAGTAATCCTCTAATAACAAGTATTAAAAAAACTTAGGGTTCTAATAAAAAAATATTAGAAAAAAATTAAATTTTAAGAGTATGTTTCTAATAACAAATATTGAAAAAAATATGTCCCTATTGGACCCCTAATAACAAAAATTAAAAAATTAAATTTTAAGAGAATGTCTCTAATAATAAATATACGGGAATTGGACCCTAATTATAAGTATTAGAAAAATCGGATCTAATAACAAGTATTGAAAAAAATAAGAGTATGTCACTAATAATAAATACTTGGAAAAATAAGCCCTTAATAATAATTATTGAAATAATTGGACCCCTTATAACAAGTATTGAGAAAAATTAAATTTTAAGAGTAGACCCCTAATAACAAATGTTGGAAAAATTGAGTTCAAATAATAAGTGTTCAATAAATAATTTTTAAGAGTACACCCCTAATAATAAATATTAAAAAATTAAATCTTAATATTAAATATTATAAAATGGAGCTCTAGGCAGACGCCCCTCCTGCCCTTTGCAATTATACTTTTTGGAGCTTTATATATTCCATATAATATAGTGGAAGAGCATATAACACTAAATTCAACAAAACTAGCTTAGCCGCAAAGGACATCGACTTGCTTTTCCATCCTAGTGAGCGGAATCGCTGAACAACCGGCTCCCATATGCTAGAGCAGTTCAGATTAATCCCAACTGGAATGCCAAGATATGTAAAGGGTAATTCCCCACGTCCACAACCAAGGACTTCGGGGTGATACTAATGGTGTGAGAAGAACCGTTGAGCATGTTGAAAAGCCTAAGAAGGGAAATATTATATTATGGGTAATTCCCACCACGTCATCCATGGGACCAACCAATGAAAACTACTCACTTCACCATGATTTTTCCATGTCATTTTTTCCAACCAATGAATCTTCACTAAAGTTTTTCCATGTCATTTTAAAAACTGTTTTTTGAAAGTTATTCTATTATTAGATTAATGACATGGAAAATAATAATGAAGTGGGTGGTTTCTAGTGGTTGGTCCCATGGATGACGTGGTGGGAATCACCCATGATATAATTTCTCCTAAGAAGGGAATAGTTTTGGTGAATAATTAAACTGAACTGCTCTAGCATATCTTGGTGAATAATTTTTTTTTTCAAATATGCTTGATAATATATGGATCCTTCAAACATGCTTAGTAATATTATATCATTTTTTTTCATAATTTAATTAATATTAATGGATACAAAATATTAATAACTAATAAACTATTCAAATATGCTTAGCAATATTAATTAGATTATAAAAAATTAATATAATATTACTAAGCATATTTGAAGGATCTATATGTTGATTTATTATTTATACAATTATTTTTAATACAATTTGAGTAATTATTAAATTTAAATACAAATATAAATGTGTAAGAAAAAAAAGAAAAAAAAGAAAAAATAGTAGTTTACAAATGTCACAATGTAAATGCGTGAGGATAAAGAATTAAAATAGGAAATGTTAAATTTAGGTTATTTGAAGATTTTTTATAATTATTATGGTAAATGGTTTTTTAAGTACACTCCTAATAATAACTATTTCAACCCGCTATTTACCAAACATCTAAATTAGCGAATTTGACCGGTTAAATTTTAAATTTTTATTTAAACCGATGTTTATCAAATAAGGCCATATTGTCACTTCATTGGGAAAAAAAATTAAGTGATGGTGTGATATAATGTGTCGATAAATGACTAGAAATTTAGAAGTAGTACTATTGGAGTTTGGGATTGGGTCAACTTGTAGTTGAGGTAGATAATCCGTAATATCTAGGGTTTTGAATATAAAAAATTGGCCAATAAGAGAAACAAGCCTGAAAGCTAGTTTGTGGGATTTTTGGGGAACTCTTTATTCGTATTTTGATATTGGTGTTCATATTTCAAGCGTTCAAATTTTTTATAAGAACAACAAAATTTGTTCAGTTGAAAGTTTCGATCGATTAAAAAAACAGTTGAGCATGTTGAAAAGCCTAAGAAGGGAAGGAACCATGCGATTTTTTAAACTTATATGTAACGTCAAACTTTAATTTACACAAATATTTCATTTTTATAGTGTGATTATTTTATATTTTTCATTTTTTTACAGACAATGACTTCATTAAATCAAACGACGAAAAACAAACACAGATTCAATTGAATCGATTTATAATGCGACTACTTCCATGTTTTTCATTGGTGCATCATATTATTGTCTCTTGCATGAAATTGTGAATCTAATCTATTTCTTGTCGATATATGTATAGATCCAATTGATAAAAAAATATCATTTTTAGGGTTTATAACATGTGGTTGATTAGACATACGATTTTACGCATGCCAATTGATTAGTCATGGTTATAACATGTTATAGTCGAGCTTTGATTCGAGTAGAGTTTTTGAGTTCCTGTACAATTTTAATTGTAATTATTTATTATGTTATAGTACATTTTGATTCTAATTTAAACAATTTTCTCTAATTATATAAGATATGCATATATATATATATATATATTTCATCATATTTTTTCATATGCGGTATATATTTCTTAATATTTTTTATGTTGGTATATATATACCAGGAAAAAAATTGAGGAACTTGACTTGAACTTAAAAATCAATCCATTAATTACTAAAAAATTGGATTTATTCGAGGTATTCGAATTTCCATTTTACAACTCAAACTTCATTTGAATTTTTTTTGAGTCAGAACGAGTCGAGGTTTTTTCACCTCAAATCGAGTCAAAAATTTCAATTTTTTTCGAGTCGATTCGAGTTTTGCTCACCCCTAATTACATATTAGAAGTGTTTTTTATCGATGTCGGTGTACTAATGTCTAATGGGTTCGCCCAAATAGGACAATAGGCTCGACCATGTTCATATGCATGACCACTACACAATGTCTTACATAGTGCATGGATCGGCTTCCATTGGTTATACACTCAATAGTACTACTTTAATTAGCAACTTTTCATGGAGCTCTGTTAGTTAAATTAGGGATCGTTCCTCATTCTATATGTTAAATTAGTGATACTTATAAATCAGTTACAAAATAATAATCAATATCAAATAACTAAAGAAAACCGAGCCAACTGAATCGAGTCAACTTAATCAATACAATTGAGAAGTGCATTATAAGATTGTCGATCATATCAGTTGGACATCTGATTTTGATAGCTCTAGTTTTGGTTAGGATCGCTACAAAAGTGGAACACTCAAGGGGGAGACAACTGTTCACTACTTGTTCTTAATTCGTTTGTGTTTTTTTATATATCAAACATAATATTTATTCATTCAACCGAAACAAAATAATACACAGACCATGACACAGGGACTCAATCATGGTCTAAAACAAGAGTAGACACCAAAGATCCAAAGTAAAGAAACGAAAGCCACAAAGCTCGATAGAATCTTGAAACCCTAACTTTAATGCATAGAGAACATGTGATGTTGATCGACAATAAGAAAAGATAGAATCGGACGTCCGGACCAAATATAGAATTTACTAAACGTAAAAGTCTCGGCGGTCGAAAAACTTCGACAAATACTTTAAGAAGTCAAATTAACAAGTACAATACAGATAAATCACGAAGCCAGTTAAAAAAAATAAAGTTTCATCACATCAGATCCACCACTTAAAGCGAAAGACCTTTCATGATTACTTGGCATGTTTGGTAATGATTGATGTATATATAGAGAGGGGTTAGGATCCACTTATATGGTGTAAAACTCAATTACTTTTACATTATTTTTAGACCGTTAGATGATGGTAATAAATAGCTAAGATTATTTCTTTATTTTTTTTTCTCAAATGATAATCTTTACATGTTCTACTGTTAATTTTATTCATCTATTTCACCCATTTAACGATCCAAAAACGTGTAAAACTTAAAATTTTTTACCCTGTGTAAGTTGATCCTAAACATATATATGTACGAAGAAATTGGGTTTAACAATCATAGTGATCCCTTGGTCCACTTGGCGGCTCCAATTTGTTAATTTGATGTCATGTCCTATGTGTAACCTGGTCTGTTGATTTTATTTTCCCGCATATGGGCCTTTAGGCCCTTTACTAACAGTATTGGCATACTATCACGGTTATTCTACATCATGTGATATGTCTATTCTCAATTATTTTTTTATATTTAACAATCTATATTATATTTATTTTTACACCGGCACATCACGCATGTATTAATATTTTAGAAGATTTACCTCTTGAGTTCTGATTTAATTGACACTTTTATTTCTATAACGTACAAGAAGATATGAGTTTAAATGTATTTAAACAATCTACGATTTATTGGTAAAGAAGTCTCCAAATAATTTATTTTTTTGGAATGATCAATATTTGAGATTCACAATTATTTCTCCTAATAATATTACTTCTAAAGATCGAAATTAGATTTTCTTCTTAAAAAAACAATATATGCGCCTTAACATTACATGTAACACTCGTTGAAATACAAACCTAAAGTTTTTATTAAGTCATCGTGCAAAATTATTTGACTTCTCCTTATGGTGTAATAACAAAAACAGAACTTTAGTTTCGATTGACATTAAATTTCAAATTTATTTTCAAACAATTTCTCTCCTTCTATATAAAATATTAATAATTATAGCTAACAGTGGCTTTTAAAAATTATTTACATACTTATAACCATAATTGATGAGTCCGTAGTACACATTCCTTCACAATTTATTACACAAGGTTGTTTTACCAAGCAAGTGATAAATGGAGATGCTTTATGCCTAACCTACGAAAAATTATTAAATAGATTTGGTTTACCACGTTATTCGTAGTCCTAATTAATAAGGTCCATTCATCTCATTTTTAAGGTGAATTTTTATTTCTCTCTTCTACATGTTAGTAAAAAGTGAATAATTATTTAGAAGTTAAAATGAGATAAATAGACATTATTGACTAAGACTACTGATGATGTGATGAACCATATTTATTTAATAATTTTTCCTAACCTAACTACTTAAGACTTATGTAAAGTTAAAAGGCAACATGTTAGCAGTGGTAAGAAGTTAAGAAGCCTCTAGTGCCCAAATAATGCAAACACGTTGCAGCCGAAATCTCAACCAATGCTATTTTTACACACACTCAGTTCTCAGCTTTAGAAATTTGTTTAAGGTCATATATTATATACTTAATCTCTATTATTATAGCGTTAACACAAACAGGGACACGTGTCCTAAGCCTTTGGCAATGGGATCTTGTTTTCTACCTTAATATATGGTTTTTTATTACTTAGAGGTATTATATTTTCATACCAAAATTCGAATCCATACAAGATAGACAATATGAGTATTTTTTATCACTAGGCCAATTAGTGTATCTCTTAATATATGAATTTTTGAATTCATGTATTTGTTTATTTATTTTTTATAATTATCTATATGTAATTTGTTTATCGGTTAATTTAAATTCGTATATCTTAAAATTTGTTATAAGAGCGACCCTCCCAACATGGGCGGATCTTGACATTTAATTTTGGGTGCCAATCAAAAAATAATTTTTATATATTTTAATTAAATTTTACTATTTTTTAAAATTAAGATGATTTTTCATTAATCATAAAATTTATCATTAATAAAATATGTAAAAAAATATACAAAATAATTAAGCTTCGAATCATTACATTAATATAAAAACACTCAAAATAGAACGAGACTCGAGTCATGAAATCAACATTAACTGAGTTACAACAAAAAGGACAAAACAAATGCAATCATAGCATTATCCTTCAAATAAGGATACACAAAAGCAAAATAAGAGATTAAATTTAGATCGACAATTCAAATGAGAATAACGAATGCAAAAAAGAACTCAATGATCGATGAAACATCGGCTCCAGCCCTGTAAATTCTGCAATTAGTCAAAATAAATCATTAAGTATTCTCTATAGTTGTCATAAATTCAAATTGATAGACCACCAAAGTTATCGCAAACAATTAACAAAACCCTAACTTCTATGAAATTAGCCTAATTGAAACAATAAACGTTCTCTAAAGCTTCCTCAAATTCAAAGCAACATATGTAGTGAAAAAAATCAAAATGATACTTATTTATTTAAAAAATTAAGGGTCTGTTTGTTTCACTGAAAATATTTTTCAGAAAATGTTTTCTAGAAAACATTTTCTAAAAATGAAAAACATTTTTCAGAAAACATTTTCTATTGTTTGGATGTTGCATTGTTTTCTATTTTCTTTTTGGACATCTCCAATTGCGACAACTTTTCTTAACATTTTAAGTTGTGATAGAGTTTGATCCTTGTCAATGATCTGCTCCAATTCTTCACAAAAGAATATAAATAGCCTGCTTAATTGTGGCAGATTTCGAGCAATGATGGGTGTGAAGATGTATCTTAACCTTATGCAATCACACACTTCCAAACTAGTGAGATTTTGAAAGTGTTCAACTTGGATGAGACCATTCCATATCACACGCAGTTCAGTCGGTTGGAACAAGTTCAGCAACTTTAGACTTGAAAGATTGTATCCAGAATCGAATAACTCGTAAAACATGGAATTGGTTAAACACTCCAGTCTTGTTGACGATCCTCCACTTGATTCAGTCACTATCATGTTGCATATTTTCTTCCTTTCTGTCATCCTCGAAAGATTTGAAAAATGACTTCCCCTTTTCAACATGGGAAGTTGTTTTCCGTAAAAACATTAAGGATTTTCCTTTGACCGAAAAATATTTTCCTTTGACCAAGAGTTTTCCTTGAACCAAACACAGGAAAACTAGGAAAATATTTTCCCGAAAATTATTTTCCTCCAAATAAATAGACCCTAAGTGTAAAATAAAAGAGATACAACATAACAAGTTTTATACTTTCAACATTAAAAAAAAACATCACAACCCAAAATACAAATTAGAATAAAATTTCTATCTCCTAAAAGAAAATTCCAACTACAATCTTAGTAAAAATTCTTACATGATCGTAGCATCCATTCTTTACAATAAAACAAAAAATTTATCATCTAGTCAAGAAAGAGACATGTGGCTATATCAAAGAATGATATGGTAAAAATATACATGTAATATTTTATACTAATAAAACATATGTGTATATTATCTTACTAATAAAATCATAAATTTCATCAAGTTATATATTTAAGTATAAGCAACCAGTCAGTTCAAAAATAAGAATAAGTAAAAAAAATAAATAAAATAGATAATCTTACCTAAAATTGAGAACAACGTTCTTTTAAAGAAATAAAATTTTCAAAAATTGAATCTGAAGTAAATGTTTCAGCAATCGCTCTTTTAATGTTGACAATCAAATTATCTGCAAGAAACTCATCCTCCATCTTATTTCGCAGTCTTATTTTGAGAATTTTCATGGCTGAAAATGACCGTTCATTAGTTGATGTGGACACCGAAAGAGTTAAAACAAGTCGAATCAATCTGTCAAGAAGATGATACATTTTTGATTTTTTTGTCTCAGTCAAAACAAGGCATAGTTGTGACAAGCAAGGTAAATTCTGAAGCTTCACATCGTTGTGCATATCATACTCGAAATGCTTCAATTGAAATCTCAAATTCAATTTATCTTGCTCTGTAAAATCAAGAGGATACTATTTTTCAACAAAAGCGTAAATATCATCAACATTAAAATATTTATAATCTTCATTTGAATCTAAAGCAGAGCTAAGTTTCAAAAGATCCATTGTCTCTATATTGAACCTTGTATTTAGTTCTTGCAACTGAAAGTCAATCACTTCATTGCACATTTCAAAATGATAATGATGCTCCATAGTGATTTGATTTTGTGGATGTTTTCGACGTCTATGTAACGCCCGGGTTTAGGGGCTAGGTGAAAATAATATTTTAGTATTGTCTCGGGTTTCGATTCTAATATTTTAATTAATAAAGTAATGGTTTGGGCCTCGGGTTTTAAGATTTGGACCAATTTTAAATTGAGCCCAAAAGCCATGGATGGCACCTATTGTGGTTTCCCTTTTTCTTTAAGGGCATTTTGGTCTTTGAACATTAAAGTTTAAACAATTATAAATAAAGGATGATTATCATCTTCTTCCTATCCCTTCCATTTCATTCCAACGTGAAGAACTTCTCTCCCTCTTCCAAATACTATTTCATCTCCTTTCTCCTTCGTTTTGGCTCAGTTTTGAAAGGTAATTACGTTTTTGACTTGCTCTCAACTTCCTCTCTTCAAAAGTACAAGTAGTTTTCATTTTCATCCATGTTTTAGAATTTGGATTTTTGGGAGATTTGAATGAAAATGGTTGTTTTATGGTGTTTAACTTGAGATTTTGATTTAACAGTGATAGATATGAAGTTTATGAACCAAACGGTTCAACATATATAATTTTTGAGGTGTTTTATAAATTTTCCGAATTTGTGTTTTGGAGGGTTTTTAGGAGGGTTTTTAGTTGAGTTTTGAGTGTGGTTTGTGTTGGAAATTGAGGGTCGATGATAGGGTATTGGTTGGGGGTCGTTTTGGAAGCAATTGGAAGTGTTAAATGTGTTGGAATCATCGGTTTTGGACTGTGCTAAAGGGCTGCTCGGGAATGACTTTTTGGTGGTTGTTCTTGGTTTGAAAAACAAGTGTTTGATGTTTGAATTTCATTCCGGGTTTGCTATGTTGTGTTGTGGACTGATTTGAGGTTAATTTACTTGTGTTGAGATGATTAGGAGCAAGGAATTTCGTTGGTAAAGTCTCGGGATCGATATCGGAAGTCATGGAGGCTTGAGTCGGCTTTGCTTGAATTGCTTAAGGAAGTGAGGTGAGTGGTTAATGTTTTAAATTGATTTCAAAAGTTGGTTTAAGCATGTGGATGTGAAAATGTTTTCAAGTATCGTTTTAGTTCAAAGTTGGTTTTGAAGAGTTTTGTTTGGGCTTGAAAAGTCAAGTTTAAATTCAAGAGTAAGTTGTTGTAAATTGCCTCTTTAATTTCCCCTTTTTACTGTTTGTTTTCATTACTTGTGGTGATGAATTGTTATGTATGAAATTTCAATATTTTGGGAGGAAGCATGTTGCTTCTTATTATATCGTTGATTTTATGTGAGGGTAATTATGGTGTTGTTGATGTGCCTTGTAAGGTTGTTTGTAGTAAGTTGGTGCAGGTTGTGCACGGAAATGGTGAGTAAGATCATTTGTGTTTGTTAAGGTTGATTGTAGCAATTTGGTGCCTAGTTGTGGATTTTGTTGCAGCTTGTATGGTTGTGCATGATATAGTGAGTACATGTTGTGTGATGGTGATTTGTGTGTTGTGTTGCATGGTTGTCGTTGCTCTGGTGATGTGTAGTCCCGCCAGTAGCAAAAGTATAAGACTCTGGTGATGTGTAGTCCCACCGGTAGTCACTGGTTGGGTATTCCTTTGATGTGTAGTCCTATTGGAAACCCACTAGTTGTAACGGTGATGTGTAGTCCCACCGTACTTGTATGCTGGTTGTGTTTGTGTAAATTACGTGTGTTGTCGTTGCTCCGGTGATGTGTAGTCCCACCGGTAGTGACTAGTGGGATAGTACTTTGATGTGTAGTCCCATTGGAAATCCACTAGTTAAAACGGTGATGTGTAGTCCCACCGTAAGTGAAAGTTTGGTTATGTTTTTGCATACCATGAAGTGAAATGTCTATGTTGTTGACCTTTGGTTGAACTTGTATGTTAGTAAATGGATTAGGTTGTTGGATGACTTGTATGTGTTGGCCTTTACTTTTAAAGGAAGCTTTGAACTCTGCATTGTTGTTGTTATGTTATAGAGCTCTGCTCACTAAGCTTTATGCTTACGCTCTCCTTTTTCCGATAATGCAGATCTTTAGCTTGGAGTTAGCAAGGAGCAGGAAAAGGGCGTCCAAGCGTGTGGTAGTTTGCTCAAGTATGGTTTATTAAATAATGTAGTAGTCTAGCAATGGGAAATGCTACGTGTTTTAGGAGCTTGTATCTAGACTCCTTTGTGTTGGCTTCATGTTGTTAATGCCTCATGTTGATGGATTTGTAAACCATGTTTATGTTGATGCCTAAGTGTTTGTTTGGGAGGCTTATAGCCAGTCCTTGGATGTTTTTGTTGCTTTGGTATTTGGATGCCATGTGTGGCTTGTAAAATCATGTTTAGATTGCCTTATATGAATGTTTTATGTTTGTTTGCTAAGGCATGAAACTCATGTATGCTTCGTATGCCTTCTTTGAATGATTACGCGGATTCTTTGGTTGAATGATGTTCGTCCATGTTGGGTGCTTTGTATGACTAGATTTTAGTTAATAGAGTGGTAGGAATGTTTGGGTGTGTCTAGGACGATTTTGTTATACATCTAGAGTGTGAGCCTTATGTGTTTTTGCTGAAATTAGAGTATTGCAAAACAGGGCGTATCGATACTCTCAAGGGTGTATCGATACGTTCTTGCCTGCAGAACTCAGTTTTGGCTGAGCGTATCGATACACTGGGGTGTATCGATACGATATCAGCTCTCTAGAATTCAAGTTATGCTGAGCGTATCGATACACAAGGGTGTATCGATACGGTCCCAACTCTCTGAAATTTAGAGGAGTTGGTGGGTTGAGGTCGTATCGATACGGGGTTGTAGCGTATCGGTACGGTTCCATTTCGTTGACCTTGAAAGGTTGACCGAGAAGGGCGTATCGATACGCTAAAGGGTGTATCGATACGGTCTTCCCTAAGTTGACTGAGAGGGTTGACTTTGGTCAAGGCGTATCGATACCCTCTGTATGTGTATCGATACGGCCTGCTTAAAAAGGAAAATTTGGTTGTTTAATTGCATGTCTTGTGGGTTTTGTATCCGTGTTTGTTCGCTGCGTGTCCTATCACATAGGATTTAATAAAGGCATCTAGAAAAAAAAAATAGGGTTGCTAACCGAGGGGGAACCTTAACGGGTTTCGCTTCGGTTTTCCCCGTGTGGCCCACTCGGATCGGTCATCTGTCCAGACCGGGACGAGGGGGTTACAGTCTACCTTTAAAATATTGTGTTGTTAGATCAGGAACAATCAAATCATGATTTTCACAAAATTTCAACACATCTTTAAGAAAACTATTCCAATCGTTTTCTCTTAAATCTTGAATCAACTTCTTCGTACTTGAAATCAAATGCATAGCATTTAAAATGTCTTGAGATTTTTGCTGTAAATTTTGACACAATATATCAGTAATACCCATGATATCCTTCATCAAATGCAAAATAAAAGTTAACTCAAATGATTGAATCAACTTAGATGCAATACTAGCATCCCCTCGTTGAGGATATGTAGATTCATTTTTTTAATATTTTCAAGTACGGAACAAGTTGAATCAAACATAGCTATAAGACTGCATATAGAATTGAAATGAGAACTCCAACGAGTATCTCCACCTCATTTCAAACTACCAATTTGATTTGTACCCTTTTCAACTTTAAGCTCATTATTAGCTAATATGTGTATAATTTTAGCTTTTTAAGCAACTTGTAATTCTTCATGATGTTTGTACGAGGCATCAACAGAATTGATAATAAAACTCAAATTATTAAAGAACTCGTGAACAAAATGTACCTCTCTAGATGCAACAACAAGAGCTAATTGTAGACGATGGCTAAACAATGCACATAATAAGCAGAAGGACATTCTTTGAGGAATATTACTTGTAATCCATTTCTCTCTCCGCGCATATTACTAGCACCATCGTATCCTTGATCACGGATATTTTGAACATCAAGAGTATGACGATAGAGAATAGCACATATTTCATTCTTAAGAGGTAATGAGCATGTGTCTTTAACATTAATAAGGTAAAAAAAAAACATTCCTTAATAAAGCTATCTCTATCAAAAAATCTCAAAACAACATCCATTTGTTCTCTTTTAGACCTGTCATGAGCTTTATCAACAATAATACAAAATTTTAAATCTTCAATATCTTCACACATCTTCTTTCGCACTTAGCAAGAACATGCAAGATCTCTTTTTAAATTGAGGGAGAAATATACTTAGCACATTTAGGAGCATTTTCCAACACAACATTCTTAGCATCATCGTTGTAGGAGGCTAAAAGTTGAATCAACTTAAGAAAATTTTCACGATTTTTGACCCCAAGTATTTCATCTTGGCCTATAAAAGCACAAGCTTGAAATGCAAGCTACCGGACGACATCTATAGAAGTCTTGACTCGTAAATTATTTTTGAAAAATTTTCTGAATTTTGTTGATTCATTACTTTATCAATATGCCCAGATTATTTCATAAATTCATACAAGATTTCACAGAATTGCTATGTGGTGAAAAATAATCATCTCCAATATGATTGAGAAATGCACAATTCTTGCCGAAATTATTTTTTCTCCAACTTTAAAATCCTTTAATAATGAATAGATCCCAACGTCCATTGGGTTCATGTTAAAAAGATAGCATGATAAACCATATGTAACATCCTCAGTTGAAGAATACTCAAGCCATGAAGAAAATTGAGTAAACCAAGAGAATTGAAAACACTTAGAATGCTTTTCTAGTAAATATGGATAACTAGAAAGAAGGTTTTGAAATGGTCTTGCTCTTAGATAAGCTCATCGAACTTCATCTCATTTATTAACCGCATAATTCCACATTGGTTGATGTAACTCTGGATCACGTTCTATAAGAGAATAGTCCATTTCTTTAACATTAGTAACAAGAGATTTCGGAGAAGATTGACTGCAACTTTGATGCTCAAGCTTTGGAGATTTTGATGGTGTGCTATTATCTACGATGTTTGCATCTTTCTTTTGAAAGAATGAGTCCAATCTCTTTTGCTTTCCCATAAAAGATGAATTTGTACAACATATAATCGTATAAAACTATCAATTTAAATTATAAAGATAAAATCTCAAACTTTTTTAAGTTTATTACTATTAATTTAATAAATATAATTACTATTAATTCATCTAACTCGGTCAAAAGTAGGGGTGTAAATGAACCGAGCTTGAACGAACAAGATTATGTTCGTGTTCGTTTGTTTATTTTTGAAGTTGTTCATGTTCGGTTCGTGTTCGTTTAAAATTTTAATATTGTGTTCGTGTTCGTTTATTTATTTTTGAAAGTGTTCGTGTTCGTTTGTTTAGTGTTCACGAACGTGTTCGTTTAAGTGTTCAAGAACGTGTTCGCTTAAGTGTTCACGAACGTGTTCGCGAACGTGTTCGTTTAAGTGTTCACGAACGTGTTCGTTTAAGTTTTCACGAACGAGTTGATTTATTCGTTCGCGAACATGTTCGTTTATATGTTCTGAAATGTTAACTAAATTAACAATAAATAAATAAATAAAACAAAAGCAACAAAATAAAACTTACCTGTAAACGATCTTATAAAAGAGCATTTTCATCCACAAGCATTTCCATCCTATAAATGAGCTTATAAACGAGTCTATAAACGAGCTTATAAACGAGACCATAAACGAGCTTGTTCATGAACATAAACGAACCGAACACACATCTGTTTGTGTTCGTTCGTTTATTAAACGAACATAAAATTTTTGTTCATGCTCGTTTATTTCGCTTAATAAACGAACATAAACGAACGTTATACGAACGGTTTACGAACAATTCGTCGAACGCTCTGTTCATTTACACCCCTAGTCAAAAGAAAATAAGAATTTTTTTGGGTGGACCATTAAAACATGGTAAAAGTGTGTCAAACTTTCTTCACTTTTGTAGGTCAAACTTAAACAGAAAATTGCACAATTTTTTTACTATAAACATTTCATTAAATTAATTTAAAGCTTAATTTTTTTTTTTGCTGATTGATTGTTTTTGCATTGCTACAACATAGTTGAACTTAAACTTATGTGATGTAAAGTTAATTTTCGTATTCTTTAACCTAATTAAAGTTTATATAAAGGCAAATCATGATATAATAGGACAAACAATGTGTGTAATATTTTTTGATCAAATATATTTAATACTTTCTATTATAGATTAGTTATATATATAAAGGTGTATATATATATAGTTTTTATATCAAGGTTAAATCTAAAAGAAAAAACATGATAAAAGTTAAATTGAATACCCATTTTTTTTACCGATATATGTAAAAGATGCTTTCCTCCTATTCTTTGACCTTTTACATTTGATTTAATTTCCACACAAATTGTAACTACCCTATTAAAGTGCAAAATAAAAATTACAAATTTAATAGCTAAATAAAATTAAAATGGAGACATAAATATTATAATAAAAATTAATAAACCTCTCAACTTCACTGTAAGAAACTTCTATCCTTTTAGCAATGAAGTATGCTTTAAACAAAGCACAACTAAATGCACAAAATTAAAAAATCCAATCAAAAGTGCAGTAAAAAAGAAAAAAATCAGTCGAATATTAGTACCACAAACAAACACACCTCTGTTCTAGCAAACTTAGAAATGGGAAAATAAATATGAAAGTTCTTCTTTTCTTTCTCTCTGTTAAGAAACTTAGAAAGAAAAAAAATAAAATTGATGGAAAATTTGACTCAAGCTTGTTAAAGAAGCTAAATAAAATGAATTTTAAATTACATGGTTGAAAATAGTCTAATTAAATAATATATGCAATTATACATTTGTTTTGATGATTTATTTATTTTAATATATAAAAGTAGATTTTTTAAATGTTAGGATTGATTTAATTGATTTGACAAACTATTTAATACTAGTTTAAACTTTTTAAAATATTTGGAAAAAAATTATCTTAATATATAATAAGAAGCTTTTAGAATTACTAACTCAAACAACTCAACTTCACTCGAGAGTTCACCATGGAGGCGGTTGGGGTGCCAAAGATTACATTGGCAAAAGCAAATGGTGATTCAGCAAGCGCTTTTTAAGACGGTGAGTAGACTTTGTTCTTCAACAGTCTCAGCAAAACATGTTTCAAGAGCTTCCTCAAAGGAATTAGTAAGCCACTACGGTAAGGTTACAAGAGTTTTTATCCCTATGGTAAACAAAAAAGCTAGGTATTCTGAGTCAACTTTCGCCTTTGTTTCGGTTGCATGCCATTGTAAGCTAGATAAAGTCATTGAAAATCTGGATAATTCTTGCATCGACGGTAAAACAATGAGGGTATGAAAAGCTAAATATCCCAAGAAAAATTTCCCTTTGTCTCGTCCTCCTATTGTAGGTAGCAAGGGCAGTTCTCTACATAAACCGAGCGGTAGTAATCTGGTCTTTTATGAGAAGGAGGGGGTGAAATCTTCGGGGAAAACAACAAGTGTTGATTCAGTAAAGAGATCCTACAAGGATGCCTTATTAAGTAATCCTAGGCCTGGTAGATCCAATTCAGAGACCTTGGACTTCCCTGTGGTAATTGAAATGGATGATTCTAGTGGTGGGATTAATATTGGCATTAGTATTCCGGCGACAAATAATGAGTGGTTGAAGTGTTGCTTGGTGGGATTAAAGAAAATACCCTTTGATGAAGAGTTAGTCCAATAGGGTTTGTTACATGACGATATCAATGCAAAGTTGGTTAAGTGGGATGGTTCAAATGGTTCCTTCCTTATTGTATTTGAGTCTGCTGTAGAGATGGAAAAAACTTGGGAACTTAAAAAGGATGAATTAGGTTTCTGGTTTGATCAGATTGCCCCATTACTCATCAATAGTGTTCCTCATCAGTTCTATTATATTAATCTTTTTGGGGTTCTTCTAACATGTTGGCATGAAGATTTCTTTTTTAGATTGGGAAATCGTTGGGGAGTGTATGTTTGTGCTGATGTAAATACTGTTAAGCGGACTAGACTAGATAAGGCTAGCATAATTATCAGGGTTGTTAGTCCTCTGAAAATACCTAGCTTTGTCATGGTTAGGTCTATGGGGTTCTTCTTTAGAATTGAGGTTAGTATCGGCAAGCCCAAAGTTGATATGGTCTTTTATGGTGGTGAGCCTGATAAGAATTTTGCGGATATTTGGCCTAATGACCCCTTAGAAGATGATAATATTCATAGTTGTGAAGTTCATGATCCTCTTCTGGTAGGGGCGGATCCGGCCGATGGTTGATGCTGGAGAGAGTAACTCTTTGGATTCCTCGTCTAAGAGTATTAATGAGGGTATTGTTCCCCCGATAGCTCCGCTCTCTATGCATAATTCAGAGAATATTAATGACAAGAATAATGAGATTAGTCATATGATTTTTTGAATCTGGGTCAAGCTGGCGTTACGGGTCTTGGAGGTGGGAATGTTGATTCGATTCCTTCAAACATGGATCCTGTCTATAATAACCCTCTTGGTCTGGGCCTGAATCTTAATAGGTCTGAAAATTTTAATTTAATAAACGAAGTAGATGGTGGGGGCCGTCTGAACCTGAGAGATGTTTTGCTCTTGAATCTTCCCTTTCTCTTTCTTCTAATGTGAATAGCGGTAGCTCTGTAGAGATGATTCCAGACAGCTTGGATGGCCTCGACAACTCAATCGAAGTTTCAAATCAACCTTGTTTGTATCATCAGGGAGAGTATCGTCCGGAGAAGGTTGCTGGTAATGGGCTTTTTCGAGCTAGTATCAGACGCGTGCTTCGGCGTCAGGTTAGAGATTCTCTATATGGTATTCCTTTTCTTTCTGGGAATTCAGCTCACCTCTCCAGTCTCAAGGGTTGTTTGTCTGTTGAAGAATTGGAGGCAGAAACTGTTTGGGAGGTTAGTTATCTTCTTGAGGTATCTTTTAAAGAAGGTAGAGAGGTGGTTACTAAAAGGGTTTGTGATCTCGAACAAGAGCTTCACAATCGGTGTTGAGTATTCCTAGGTTTCGTCCATATTTTGATGATGAAGCTATCTATTATCTCATGAAATGTCAGAGGGATTAGAAGAAGAGAAAAAAATTTGGTTGTTAAAAGTTTTATTAAAAAGGTTAAACCATGTATGGTATTTATTCAAGAAACTAAGTTAATGAATATCAATAGTAGTCTTATTAGAAGAATTTGGCCTAGTGATAATATTAAGTTTGTGTCTTTTCCATCGAGTGGTGCTTCTGGAGGGATCCTAAGTTTGTGGGATTTGGATTTTTTCAGTGTATCTGATCAGTTTATTTTTTCCAGATTTATAGCGTTGATTAGTATGATTTCTTCCAAGAACTTGAGATGCGGGATGATTAACGTTTATGGTCCTGTAATAGACTCTGAAAAGGGAGTTTCATAAAAGATCTCTTAGATTTTTTGAAGAGTTGGCAGATTCCTTGGTGTATTGGGGTGACTTTAATTTATTTTTGATGAGTCCTGAGGAAAAGAAAGGCTTCTCTCTTAACATGTCATTAGTGGAGCTATTCAATAAATTCTTATTGGATTCTGGCCTTAAGGATCTTCCTCTACAAGGTGGCTGCTTTGTAACACCCGGGTTTAGGGGTCGGATGAAAATAATATTAAAATATTGTTTCGGGTTTTAGATATTCGAATCAAAAAAATTCTATGTTGGATCAAAAATTGTTTTGGGAATTAAATCCCATGGATTTTATGATAAAGGAGGATTTGCCATCTCATTAATGGCAAAATGGTAAATAAGATGAACTTTTAAAATTAAAACCCCTTTTTGTTGAATTAAAACATGTGCCCATCTTCTTCACCCCATTTTCACCATTTCAACGACATGGAAGCTCTCTCCCTCCCCCTTTCATCATTTCATCTCTTTCAACTTCATCTTTGGAGCTTTTTAAAAAGGTAATTGTGTTTTTGACTTGGTCTTGTCTTCCTCTTCGTGTTGGTACCAATATTTCTCATATTCTTTCATGATTTTTGAAATGTGAAGTTTTAGGGTGTTGTTTAAAAATGAGAGCTTTACGGTCTTTAACTTAAGCCATTGATTTATTATTGTTAGCTAAGTTGTTTGCAACTCCTAAGGTCCAACATAAGTGAATTCTAAAGTGTTTTATCATGATTCCCGAAATTGGATGTTGGAAACATGGTTTTTGGACATGGTTTAGGGGCTGCCCGAAATTGCAAAGTGTGGGGTTTGGTCATGGCTTGCAACGTTGTAAATTTGATTTGAATTGTTTTCCGGGTTGGTATTTTGGTGTTGGGCTGATTTGGAATTGTTTGAAATGTGTTCGAGGTTGTTTAGAAGCGGGAATTTGTGTTGGGGAAGCTTCGGGAAGAAATTCGGAAATTTGAGGGAGGTTGCTTGCTTGGCTTGGAGCTTGGAAGCTTAGGTGAGTGGTTAAATGTTTTTGAATTGGTTTTGAGTATTTGGTTCAAGCATGTGAACCTAGGATGGGCTTGGTAAACCCACCTAGAGTTGGGATTAGAGTGGTAGCCTAATCCCAAGCTTTGATTAGAGACTTTGGTTGCACTATTTAATGGTTGTATATGCCTCGTGTTAAATCGTGATGGTGTTGGTTATATATATGTTGTATACATGTATGTTGAGGCATGTTGGATGCATTGTTGTATGTATGTTGATGATAGATATGATATGGTTATTCACGTGTGCAAAATATGATGTGATATGGTTGTTAATGATGTACGTGTGTGTTGTCATGTGAAATGAGATTATGAGGTGATTGCTTGATCCTAGGATCATGGTGAGTACATGCTAGGCATGGAAATGTGGTTTGTGCATGATAGTAAGTCATGGTGAGTACGTGCTAAGCACGGAAGTTGTTAATAAATGGTATTGTGGAATGTATTAGTATTGGCACTAGTATACTTAAATACAAATGATCGATCATTAGGATGTTAGTGTGTACACATGAGTCAAAAGTCGCGCGTGGCCTTGGTGGCGTTGAGTCACCAAGGAGGAGTACGGGTATGCCCGGAAATTGTATTTACATTAGTCGGTGATGAGTGCAATCCCATCGACGGGCGTGAGGATGAGTGGAATCCCCTCCGCGTGAGATGAGGCGTGAGGATGAGTGGAATCCCCTCCGCGTGAACGGTGATGAGTGGAATCCCACCGTCAGGTAATGGTTGTGTTGTTGGATGTGAGTTCCAACGGTTATCCGCGTATTCGAGTCATAGCTAGGTGCCAATACGGATTGTAGTTTATGTTGGCATTATGTGGTTAATTGTGAGCCAATGTGATTTGGGATGTGTTGCTAACATGGTTTAATATATGTGATTTCATGTATTGTGGTTTTGAACATGTTGAGCATGACATGATATTGATTATATGTTCGTGCATCATTTAGAATCATGGCTCGTGTGGACCGGAGGTAAGAACATGCATTTTATCTTGGTCGTAGCTCGTGCTTGGACCCTGCATTGTCGAGGTTTGTTTTTGAAGAGCTTACCCTCACTAAGCTTTTATGCTTACGCTCTCTTTTGTTCGACAATGCAGATAAATAGCTTGTGGGTGGCAGAGGCAAGGGAAGGTCTCCAAGTGTTGCTTTTGGTGAGCTCAATGTATGGATTTCAAGTAATAGAATGTAATAGTTAAGCAATGGGATAGGAATTGTTGATTCGAGTCTTGATGTATGTCTATGGTTGACTTGATTTGTAAGCATGTTATATCTTGCCAAATGCTAGTACGATGGATGTCTTATGAGTGCTTAGGTTGCTTGAATGGCATGTGGACTCACTTGATATGTGTGATGCTTATTGGTTCTTTTTAAATGTCTTCAAGCATGCTTGTATGAAAGGCTCTTAATGTGTAATTTGCCATGTTAGAAAGATTGTCCAAATCCATGCTTGTATGTGTTTGAGTATGTTAAATCTAGGATGTATGCCTCTAGACCTTGTTTGATGGTTTTGTGTGCCTTTAGGGGGGGTCCTATGGGACCTTTAGACTTGTCAAAACACCCCTAAATCTGTATTTCAAAGGTTACAGACTGCCGGCGTTTCGAAACGGGAGGGATCGTTTCGGAACGGGTAGGCTTCGGGGACCCCGTATCGGAACGCGTTTCGATACGGTATGGCCTTTGGAACCCCTGTTCCGAAACGCGTATCGGAACGTTTTGGCTACTGGAATTCTGAGAAATTCACGAGATGAAGGTGTTTCGAAACGGGTGTGAAGGTTTCGAAACGGTCAAAATCTCGTTGACCACGAGATATTGACCATCGTGGGCGTTTCGAAACGGTTGACCCCCGTTTCGATACGGCCCCTTGTAAAGGCTCTGGGTCAGTTGACATGGTCAAGGCGTTTCGATACGCCTCAAGGGAGTTTCGAAACGGCCTGTTTAAAAGATAAAAAGTGGGCTGTTTAATTGCTGTTTTGGGTTCGAATGTTTGTCTCTTGTATTCTTGTTCCGCTGTTTGACCACATAGGGTTTAATATCCATTTAGACAAGATTTTAAAATGAAAAAAAATAGGGTTGCTAACCGAGGGGGAACTTTAACGGGTTTCGCTTCGGTTTTCCCCGTGTGGCCCACTCGGACCGGCCAGACCGGGACGAGGGGGTTACATGCTTCACATGAAGCAACAATCGAGACCCCCTACATTTGTTCGACTTGATCGTTTCCTTATTTTAGTTGAGCTCGAGATCGCCTTCCCTGATATTCTACAAAGTCTTTTAAATAAATCAGTTTCTGATCATAATGCTATTCTATTATCCGAGACATCATTGAATTGGGGGCCTAAATCATTTAGGTGCTTTAACTTTTGGTATGAGGAAGCGAGTTTTGAAGATATGGTGATTCAGTCTTTCAGGAAGGCAAAGCTGTAAAATCCTCAAATTAAGATAGATGGGCTAATTAAAGATACTAAAATGGTTCTCAAGGATTGGTCTTGAAATTTTACTGGTGGTTTTAGTAAGCTGATTTTTAGCCTTGAAAAGGAGATTTCTTCTATAGAAAGTAACCTTTAGAATGGGTTCCTAGACCCGGTCCTGTTTTCCAAACTCTCGGTGTTGAAGGCCAATCTGTGGGAATTGTACCGCAAGGATGAAAGTGTTTGGCTACAAAAGTTTAAGTTAAAATGGTTCAGCGAAGGTGATAGAAAGACACGTTTTTTTCCATCTTACTACTTCGACTAGAAGAAGGTCTAATTGTATTAATGTCTTAAGAAGGGAAGGAGTTGCTATCTCGGATCCGACTCTGATCAAAGAACATGTATTTGAATTTTTCTCAAAGGCCTACAATAATAATCACGCTCTCGACATTTAAAACATTAACTTGGATTTCAACAAGATTAAACTTGAACAAGCTTCTTTTTTGGAAAGAAGGTTTACTGAGGAGGAAGTCTGGGATGCCCTTTCTTCAGCCAGAAATAACCGGGCACCCGAGCATGATGGTTTTAGTCTAGGTTTTTTCAATTATGGTCAGTACTGAAATCAGACATTATGAGGTTTTTTGAAGACTTTCATAAAGGGTGCGAATAGGAGTCTAGTATTAACCATTCTTTCATAACTCTTATTCCTAAGGTGGTCTGCCTTGAGTCGCTTGAAGAGTTTCGTCCCATTAGCTTGGTTGGTGGGTTATACAAATTATTATCGAAGGTGCTAACTGTTAGACTCAGATCTTGCATCGGGAAAATTATTGGGGATTCTCAGTTTGCCTTTATTTTAGGCTGGCAGATTCTAGATTGTGTTTTAATCGCTAATGAGTCAATTGATTTTGTGTCCAAAGCTGGTCTTAGGGGGTGGCTTTTAAAATTTATTTCCATAAGGCATATGATACTATTAGCTGGAATTTCCTGGTCCATGTTTCTAAAAAGGTGTGGTTTCGGTGACAAGTGGTATGGGTGGATATTACAATGTATTTCCTCGGCCAAAATCTCAGTTTTGGTTAATGGGTCCCCTATTGAGGCTTTCTCTATCTCCATGGGACTTAGGCAAGGGTGTTCCTTGTCCCCTCTTCTTTTTAATATTGTGGGCGAGGTGTTGAACTTGATGTTAAACAAAGTTGTTAATCTTGGGTTATTCTCAGGCTTTACGGTCAGTCGAAGAGACAAAAATGTTGTAGTTTCCCATCTTCAGTTTGCGGACGACCTTCTAATCTTTTGTGGTGCTTCGGAAACTCAGGTTTGAAATGTTAAAAGAGTTCTTAAAGTTTTCGAACTCGCCTCGGGGCTTAAGCTTAACCATAAAAAAGTAAACTTCTTGGGATTAATATTGAGGATTCTGATCTTCAAATTTGGGCTGATGGTGTTGGTTGCTTAGTGGAGAGCTTCCCTTCTAGCTATCTTGGTCTTTCGCTTGGGGCTAACCGGAACTCGGCTGGCCTTTGGGAGCCGATAGTCAGCAAATTCTTGAAAAGACTAGAAGGTTGAAAACCTAAGCTTCTCTCCATAGGTGGCAGGTTAATTCACCTAAAATCTATCTTATCAAGCTTACCTGTTTATTTTCTTTCATTAGTTCGGATGTCGGTTTCAATTTCTAACCGTTTGAATAAGCTCATGGCAAATTTTTTTGGGGGTGATGTGGACAAGTCTAAGATCCATTGGGTTCGGTGGGATCAATTGTGTAAACCCTATCATGTAGGCGGGTTAAATATAACTAATCTTAATGTCACAAATAGGGCATTACTAAGCAAATGGTACTGACGGTATATGAATGAAGTATCTTAACTTTGCCGGCGTGTGGTAGATTGTAAAACTCCTGGTGGTGGTACTGGTTTGATTCCTTCCAAATCTTCTCCTAGATATTTCTCATGGATTTAGAATGAGATTCTTAAGTCATTCTAGAGTGATGATCAGTTTGGTGTTTGTTTAAAGGAAAAATTGACCCTACAAGTGGGTAATGATGAGCATATTTCCTTTTGGGAGGATGTGTGGCTTGGCAACTCCCCGTTGAAGTCTAGGTTCCCTGAATTTATGCTTTGACTTTAAATAAAAGGGGTTCGATTGCCGAGTTTGGAGCCAAAGGTGAAGAGGGGTGGTGTTGGAACATTCCTTTGAGAAGGATGCTCTTTGATCGCGAGAAATCAGGTTGATAGAATGGGCAGGGTTATGCTTCTGCTTAGTGTGAAACTACGTTGAATAGGACAAGTTGTTTTGTGCTGCCAGACTTTGCTACCTCGGCAGGGGATGGCAGGGAGACTGCTGAGACCCTCTTGCTGCCTCGGCAGGGGAACAGATTTGCGTCTCAGCGGCAAACTCGGCAGAACTACAAGGCTCGACAGAACGCTTCGAAAGTGATCCCGCTTATGTTTAAGTCAGAATTCTGTTGATGCCCACTATAGATAATATCAGTCGCGATGTGAATCGTGCAAAGACAGCAATGTTAACTCATCCTCTTTTAGCCATCTTAAACCCTAACCTATGTCTAGGCTGGATTGATCGCACCGTCTATAGATGAAATCATATTTACTCCTTTCGTGAGTTCGACTCTCTCGATACCGAACAAATGGATAGAATTCAACTAATCTTTCGCCTTAATTGAAAACTATGAAGAACATGGAATAAGTAAACCTTGATGTTTTATTGTAAAGATAAACTTAAAATCCTAACAACCGTTCTCACACCAATTACAACATAACCCAAACCCAATGAGAATTTAGAACATAATGGCGGCAAGAAAACCTAAACTATGCCTAAGGAAAGCCTAACTTGTCTTGAAGTAATATTACAATGAGTATATATAGGCATTAGCTAGGTCTAGTCCTTCTTGAAGTAGAAGTCTTCAAAGTAGCTTTTTGCATTAAATGTGACTTTAAACTCTGACTTCTTTAAGTTGAATGTGGACTTTATCATATTGTCTTGCTCCGCAAGTAAGCTCGAGTTCCACCTCCGACGGCTCTGCCTGCTGCTACAGTCATCGGAAAATTGAGTGGACAACATCAATAGAATCAGGATTTTCTGCTCTACAGATCGCACTCCAGTTCTCCAACTCCATAGTATGCTGTCTTGGGCGGCAGGTTGGGCGGCGGCAGCTACTCGGCAATTGTTGTTTCTGTCTAGAACTGCATCAGTACAACTCCTTGGTCTGCTGCCTCAGCACCATGTCCTCAGCTCCTCTTTCCCTCTGTCAGCCTCCAATATCTGAAACTAAAATTAAACTAAAACAGTACCTTTTCTTCACCAAATAACAGATAATCTATAAAAGCATGGCAAAGTAAGGAAATACTGTAAAATGAAATGCATGGTCCTAATTATGCCTAGAATGTACTCAAAAATAGCAATAATATGAGGTGGAATGTGCATGAAATATAGAACTTGTGGATACTTTACACACACCCAAACTCGAACTATTGCTTGTCCTCAAGCAATGCAACCTAAACATACTTGCTCTTATATTAACCAGAAAGAAAAACCTCTTTTTAACTTGAATTCACACCTCAAGGTTGTGGCACCTATATTAGATTAGAGACGGGAAAATAGCAAGAAAATAACTCATAATTAATTTCTAATGCCAGTGCAGTGTGTGCAGAACTGTGTACATGATGAATATGCGGAATAACTAGATAAACAAATATGTTGTTATAATGTATAAGGTTGCTCCCGAGACAGCACAATTAAGCAAAAGTATTTAATCATGGCAATGGGGGCTTCAGCTTATCACAAATACTCTTCTAGGTCTGAAATTAACATAGGAGGAAACTACAAAACCCCGAACCCATGGAGTAGAGTCATCCCGTGAAGACTTTCATTCACTCATGCTAATTTTTCCGTCACTTCAAGATTTTCATATTCATGGACTTTGATAGCAACGGAGTGTCCTCGCACATGATTCTTCCTAGAGCTTGTTTCGGGCACCTCTAGGGTAAAGCAACAATTTTTCTTTGTTTTTTCTCTGCTGCCTTGGCAGTGCTGCATTTTTCTATTTCTATTTTCTGCCTCGTCGGCTACCTGTAACCATTGTTAGAACTTTGCAAAGAATTCTAAAAACAAAGCAGGTTGTGTTTATTAGATATTCTAGCAAATTCAGCAAGTAACATAAGTGATTGACAGTTTTGACAAAAAAAATCTGTCATTTTTCATGCTTTTCCCAAATTAAGTTCAATTTATTTATTGGTGCGAAAATAATTAATCGGCTAACTATCATAGGCACAAGTTATAACAAATTTTTCTATTCCGATTAATATTAAGGCAAGTACAATGCAACATATATGCTACTAAGTATGCCTAAACAAAAATGTGAGAGCTACTATCCCCCTCAAACCCGAGATAGGCATTTCCCTCAATGCACAAAATAAAAACAGAAAAATAAATACAAGTGATAAAAAACAGAAAAATAACATAAAGAAGAAGAAAAGAGAAAAACTCTAGAAATTGGATGAGGGCTAAGAGGAGGCTTGAGTCTTTGCTGCTGAGAAGGAGGAGGATGATTGGACGATTAGGTGACGGCCGACAGATGTTTGAGCGGAAAACTTAGCAGGGGATATCTTGGCTGTCCGCGGCGGCTAGACTCTTTTCGGAATGGGACAAGGTTCTTCTTGAGGTTCTGTAGGAGGAGCGGCAGGAGGTGCTTCACTCTCTTCTGATTCCGTTTCATCATTCATTGGCTCAGCGGCTATGATGTGAAAAATAAATTCAATATCTAGTCCTAAGGAAAATAGATTGCAATAAATTAAACTCTAATCCTAATACATAAAAATGAAAATAAGGAAAATATAAAAATAAAAATTAAGTTATGTTGGGAGTGCATCTCCCAGACATAACCACTTCCTGAGGTGATTTGGCTTGTCCTTCCCTCCTGGGGGGTCCTCTTGTTCATTAAGGTGTTGTGCTGCTGGATCCTTCAGCTTGCCCTTGGGTCTATTGCAACAGCTGCTGCCTTGGCACGTCTTTGTGCTGATTTTGGCGGCCTAAGCATCTGGGCATCCTTCCTTTTCTTTTTGTGAGGGTTGTAACATGTTTAACTTGATGCTCTGGTTGTCTACCCTCATGGTCAGCTCCCCATGTTCCACATCTATTAGAGTTCTGCCCGTGGCCAAGAATGGTCACCCAATGATGATAGAGACTTTTTCATCGGCCTCACAGTCTAAGATGAGGAAATCAACTGGTAGAATAAGGTTGCCCACCTTCACTAGGATGTCTTTGATTTTGCCATTTGGTTGCACAAAAGAATGACCAACAAGTTTCAACATGATGGAGGTAGGTTTGGCTTGCCCAATTCCCAGTTTGTCAAAGACTGCCTTAGGCATTAGGTTGATGCTGGCTTCTAAGTCGCACAGGGCTTTTGTTTCATGCTTGTTGCCTATTCTGCATAGAATAACAAAGCTGCTCGGGTCTGTTTGCTTGGGTGACAGTTTGTTGTGCAGCATGGCCATGCACTCCTCTGTTACAATAACTGTTTCGAATTTCCCAATTCTCTTCCTTTTAGAAACCATGTCCCTGAGGTATTTGGCATAGTTGGGCAAGTTCTGAATGGCTTCTATAAGAGGGATATTTATACGCACCTGGTTCAGAATATCTAAGAATTTCCTGAATTGGTGCTCATGTTTTTGCTGCTTAAGCTTCTGGGGGAAAGGTGCTGACAAGCGGATGTCCTCTATTCGTTCTTTGCATGGGAACTTTATTTGTGGAGGATCATCTACTTTAGGACTGCTGTCAGGTTCAGCTGCCGAGGCGGCTGGTGTTGATGTTGCTGCGGCAAGTGGTTCTTTCTATGCTAGCTGTTTCTCTACTTGCTTCTCCACCATGGGTTCATCCAACTACTTCCCACTTCTGGTTGATATGGCTTTGCACTGCTCATAAGTGGGCTTGGCTCTTGCCTCTATATAGCTGGATGTTTCTCCCATTATTCTGCTGCTAAAGATCTCCGTGAACTGCCCAAATTGGGTCTCCAAGTTCTTTATCGCAGCCTCTTGGTTGTTCATCTTCATCTCTGTCATGTCCATGAAAGATTCAGTTTTATTAATAAACTTATTAGTGTGAACAATAAAATCACTAGTTCTAGACATAAAAGTATGAAGAGTTGCTTCTATTGAATTATTATTTTGTGACTACTAAGTCTGCTGCCTGGACAAGTTTTGCTGGTAGCCTCCCTATTGCTGTTGTGGATTGGCAACAATCTTGGGATTGCTCTATGAGAAGTTGGGATGGTTTTTCCATCCAGGGTTGTACATGTTCTGGGCAGGCCTGTTGTTCCTCTCGTATCCTCTCATAAAATTGGCAGATGCAGTACATTCAGAGGAATCGTGGTTGCCTCCACACTCATCACAAAATGGTGCCACAACCTTGGCCTCATAGACTTGCCCGGTGGGTTTCATTATGCTCATAACCAGTTCTGTCAGCTTATCAAGGCGGGCATTGAAAGATTCTGAGCCTTGCACTTCATTCACAATAGCTGGTCGCCTAACGTCACTTCGGCCAGCTGTTGGGTACTTGTAATCGTTCTTGGCGGCTTGGTTCAGAATCCGCAGTGCCTCCTCTAGTGGTCTGTCGAGGATGATTCCGTTGGCTGAGGCATCAATCATCATTCGTGTTGGGTAGTTCACCCTGTTGTAGAACATTGACACCTGTGTTCAAGCCGGGAAACCATGGAGGGAGCAGTTGTTGAGCATCTGTTGGTACCGCTCCCATGCTTCGTACATTGACTCATCATCCCCTTATCGGAAGACTGTTATTTCGTTTTGCAATCTGTCTGTGACATTGGATGGGCTGAAACGATCAAGAAAATCCTTGCACAGCTCTGTCCATGTGTTGAATGACCATGCTGGCTGGTTGTTTAACCACTGATTTGCCATATTCCTTAGTGAATAGAGAAATAACCTTATCTTAACCACGTTTTGGTGGACTCCGTGTATTTTGAATGCTCTGCATATGTCCAGGAATCCTCTTAAGTGCCGCCGAGCATCTTCTGTAGCAGTCCCACCAAATTGCCCCAATGTGTTGATCATGTTGAACATCACGGGCTTCATCTCAAAGTGATCCGCCTCGATCTCAGGTTCTATCACTTTTGGATCGAACCCTCTGAAGTCATGCTCCAAGTAATCCCTGGTGGTTCGAACGTACTGTGGCTGTCTGGGCGGCACTTGATGTTCTCTAGGCGGTGGGTCTTGCTGCCCATCCCTGTCGATATGGGCATTGTTGGCAGGGTTGTCATTTTCCATGTTTACCTTTGCTTTTCTTTCTTATTTAGCTTTCCCTAGGGCTGTTCTGATTTCCTTTTTGAGTTCTCTTGCTCTTCGTTCTATATCGTCGTAATAAACGATTTCTCCTTTTGGATTCGCCCTGGTCATGCAGTAGCAAAGGAAACTGTAAAATTCTTTTTTTGATTAAAAATAAAAACTAAAAATAAAATTAAATGCAAAGAAATAAAAGTGCAGAAATTGAAAACGAATTTTGCTGTTACCAGTCCCCGGCAACAGCGCCAAAAACTTGTAGAGCGTTTGGGTGTTCTCTATTTATGAGCGCAAGTGCATACTCCTGTCAAGTTATAGTATAAAAGATATCGTCTCCCATATGGATTGGACAACTTGAATTGAATTGTTGTTCCTGCACAAGAAAAAGTAAATGCACAATTAATTTGATTGTTGGGAAGAAAAGTAATTAAAAGAGAAGAAATCAAGTTGATAGAATGGGCAGGGTTATGCTGCTGCTTATTGTGAAACTGCGTTGAATAGGACAAGTTGTTTTGCGCTGCCAGACTTTGCTACCTCGGCGGAGGATGGCAGGTAGACTGCTGAGACCCTCTCGCTGCCTCGGCAAAGGAACGTATTTGTGTCTCAGTGGCAAACTCAACAGAATTACAAGGCTTGGCAAAACGCTTCGAAAGTGATCCCGCTTATGTCTAAGTTAGAATTCTGTTGATGCCCACTGCAGATAATACAAGTCACAGCGTGAATCATGCAAAGATAGCAATGTTAACTCGTCCTCTTTTAGCCGCCTAAAACCCTAACCTATGTCTAGGCTGGATTGATCGCACCGTCTATATATGAAATCGTACTTACTCCTTTCGTGAGTTCTACTCTCTCGATACCGAACAAATGGATAGAATTCAACTAATCTTTTGCCTTGATTGAAAACTATGAAGAACATGGAATAAGTAAACCTTGAAGTTTTATTGCAAAGACAAACTTAAAATCCTAACAACCGTTCTCACACCAATTACAACATAACCCAAACCCAAGAAGAATGTAGAACATAATGGCGGCAAGAAAACTTAAACTATGCCTAAGGAAAACCTAAATTGTCTTGAAGTAATATTACAATGAGTATATATAGGCATTAGCTAGGTCTAGTCCTTCTTGAAGTAGAAGTCTTCAAAGTAGCTTTTTGCATTAAATGTGACTTTAAACTCTGACTTCTTTAAGTTTAATGTGGAATTTATCATGTTGCCTTGCTCTGCAAGTAAGCTTGAGTTCCTCCTCCAGCGGCTCTGCCTGCTGCTACAATCATCGAAAAATTGAGTGGACAACATCGATAGAATCAAGATTTTCTGCTCTACAGATCGCACTCCAGTTCTCCAACTCCATAGTCTGCTGTCTTGGGCGGCATGTTGGGCGGCAGAAGCTACTCGGCAGTTGTTGTTTCTGTCTGGAACTACATCAGTACAACTCCTTGGTCTACTGCCTCAGCATCATGTCCTCAGTTCCTCTTTCCTTCTGTCAGCCTCCAGTTTCTGAAACTAAAATTAAACTAAAACAGTACCTTTTCTTCACCAAATAATAGATAATCTATAAAAGCATGACAAAGTAAGGAAATACTGTAAAATGCAATGCATGGTCCTAATTATGCCTAGAATGTACTCAAAAACAACAATAATATGAGATTGAATGTGCATGAAATATTGAACTTGTGGACACTTTACACATGTGATGAGCTGTTTTAGTGTCTAAACAGTTTCAAATCGAGTGGTTTGGATCATGAATGGGTTCGTTGGATGGGGTCTAGTGATGGATCATTCTTGGTTAAATCCTTAAAAATTATTTCCAGTGGCTCCATTCCTCCGAGTAGTTCCTGGAAAAGATTTGTGTGGTTGGGGCTTGCTCCTCCTAAGGTTGAACTCTTTTTATGGTTGGTTATGTTGAATCGGGTTCTGGTGAAAGTGGAACTGATGAAATAGGGGAGTCTTTTCCATTTCTAATAATCTATTTCCCCTTTGTAATTCTTTTCATGAATCACTTGATCACCTATTTTTTAATTGTTGGTACAATTAGAAGGTCTGGATGTTTTTCTGTGCTCGTCTAGTGATCTCTTTAGCCTTGCCGTCTGGCTCTGCTGCGTTTTTAGAGGCTTGAGGAACTTTAGATGCTCCTCTATTGAATGAGGTATGGTCGTTTATCCCGTTTGCCATTATTTGGACCATTTGGCTCTTCAGAAATGATATGGTATTCAATGATAAAAAGGTGGATTGGCTTCAATTAATTTTCTTGGTAAAGTTGCGTTTAGCCTACTGGATTAGAGCTAAGTTCAATGAATGTAGCGTTTCATTAGAAAATTTGATGATAGATCCTTTGTTGACTGAAAATTGTTGTTTGAGAGCTGTTCTAGCCCATGCTCTCCTCGGTGGCTCTCTCCCCTGGTGGCTTTGTTAAATTGAATGTTGACGAGGCTGTTTCAATTTTGGGAGAGACATGTGGTGTTGGAGGGGTTCTTATGGGTTCATAGGGTGAAGTATTGTTCCAATTTTTTTGAGTCTTGTGCTTCATGTTCTCATGTTGTGGTGGAGCTCTATGCTATTAAAATGGGGATAGAAAATTTCCTTTTTCAGGTTGGGTGGATAAATTCAGACTTATTATAGAATCTGACTGTAAGATTACCTTAAATTGGATCTCTCAAGTGTCGGTTCCCCCTCCAAACGTATCAGATATGGTTCTCGAGTTGATTGACATTATCAGGGATTGAGCTTTTTTTATTAAATGGATTCTGCATTGCTGCAATTCGCTGGCTGTCTCTTTAGCCAAATCCGGTATTGGGTAATTTTTAGTGAATATTTTTATTATTATTTTGGAATATGGTTTGAGTAGGTAGAATTGAGGTTTGATTTTACCTTTGGTTTATCTGTAAAATGCTGGACAAATGTACTTTATTATTATTAATATATTGAATGGGCACTCTTTTTCTCCTATTAGGGTTAGAGGGAGTTTTTAACGAGGCCCGATGACTTTTCAAAAAAATATTATTTTATAAATATATATACTAATTTAATTTTTTTTGAAAATCCTTGGGGTTCCCTTGGCTCCCTCAAGCCATAGGCACCATCCGCCTCTACCTCTCAATAGGACTTGTCTAGTTCACAATATTATCCTTCTTTGCCTTCCACTTAAGTTGTGCAAGAAAAGCCCAAAGTCAATTTGAGGGAACAATAAAACTTCATATGGTCTTTCTATCCATGTGCGGGTAATTCGCTTCTTCACAAAAATGAATGAAATTTTAAAAACATAAAAGAGGTGTTTTCATCATTTTCATTGAAAATGTTTTAAAAAAGTGAAAAACATGAAAACAATGGTTTTTAAATTTTAACTCTATTTAACTTGAGTTTGAATCCTTTTAATATCAATTTAAGAACTTTGGTTTATTTAATTATATTTTATTTTTATTATAATAATATTTTTAATAATTATACATTAATTTAATTATTTAATGACTAATTATTTGTTTATTTTTATTTGGCTTAAAGATCAAATTAGTCCACAACGAAAAATAAAAAAAATTAATTAATCCATTATTGATTTTTTGCACCCAATTTAGCTCTCATAGCGAAACACACTCAATTTAGCCCTTCAGTAACTGTTGACCAAATTTTGACCATTAACACATTGACAACCAATAAAATGATAACGCGTGGCACACTCTGAAAGTGTCACGTCATTAAACCGTAAAAAATCTAAAAATTATTTAAAAATTCTAAAAAAATTAAAATTTTAAAAATATTTTCTAATTTGGCCCTTTACTGAGTTTTTTAAATTTCAAAACAATCATAGTTTTTTTAATTCAAATCTCAAACACCATTGTTATCGTCACTATTAGGACTACCATAGATGTTGCAGATCCACTATCCCAGTCTTCCTCTAATCCATGTGAATAAACTTTTCCACTGGAATTTTACTAATTTCTTAGGAAACAATCAATCCTTGACAAACAAACCACATGTTTTAAGAAGAAAATGAATGTTGAAACATGGAGATGTCAGATTTAACTCCAACCCATGCAGACTCCACAACAGTTCATTGGATCCATGTGAAAACGGTAGTTGTAAAGGGGAACTAATTAGCAAACTGCTTTAAGGTGGGTAGTTGTGGAGGAGTTAATTTTAAATATGTTTTTTTTAGATTTTTAATAATTTTTCAGGTGTACCATGTGTCATTATCTTAATGATTGTTTGTGAGTTAACAGTCAACTATAATGGTGAATGTTACAGAAGAGCTAAATTGATCGCAATTTGAATTATGAGTGTCTAATTGATTGCAATTTGAAATATGAGGGCTAAATTGGGTGTAAAAATTTTATAAGGGCTTAATTGGTTTTTTTTCGTTGAGGGATAATTTGACTTTTAAGCTTTTTTATTTTAAAAAACTAGATATCAAACACATTTCTACTATTTTATTTATATTATTTACTCGAGTAAATGTATCATAATCTTGTTAGAAAAATATTTTGATACACACAAGCCTTTCAATTTTAAGGAGATTTATTTCTTGGTTTAGGGTTTATGAGTTTAGGTTGTATGGTGTAGAATTTAAGGTTTATGGCTAGAATTTAGAGTTTAAAGTTTAAGATTTAGGTTTTAGGGCTAAAGATTTAAGTTTTAAATTTTATAGCTTAAATACGAATGGTTGTGTAAATTTTTTTACACAGCTTGTGTATCAAAATATAACCCATCTAATTATTATAAAACAATTAATGTTAATATAACCCATCATTTTCTTTAAATATAAAAAAATTTAAAGAAATGCAAACCACGTTGCAAGTTAAGTCGGGGAACAATCAATGCAAATCAACTCTTGAATGGATAACTTTCATTTAATTTTATAAGATATGTAGATTCTCTCTCACATGGACAAAATCTTCATCTTAGGTGTATGCATCTTAGGTGTATGCTCTACATTTCCATACTTGTCTTTTTTCTATTTGTCTATTATTATTCAATCATTATTCCATTCAATAATATGGGCAAAATATATACTATTTTATAAAAACACCAATAATAATTTTAAAGGACTGGAATACTAAATTTCTTAATCAGTGTCAGATTTGAATTTTTGATATGTTGAATAAAAGATTGAGTTGAGAGGGTCATCTTAGACTACCAGTAGCGTCTGACAAAAGGAACAACATGCACAACCGCTCAGGGTCTCCACTTTCTGTCTTCATAACTTTACAGATTTTTCAAGTGACAATTTAATAAGTCAATGATTGTCTCATGTTTTTTAGTTATATTTATGATATTTTTTGAACAAAACAATGATAATAATGTGTTTAATAAATTTTAATCACCTTTCTATTGTTTATTAATGAGATACTAAATTAATGTTTAAAGTAATGAAATAAATTTTTGTTTTACAGGAGCTCATTTTTTAATTTTCGCTCAAGACCCAAAAATATATGAGCTAACTTTGGGTTGTTCTATGATAAGCCTCTATCGTAGACCAATTTAGACTAATTAACCAATAAATTAGATAACAACGATTATATAAAAAAATATATAATAATAAACATGTTACACTTTTATTTAAAGAATTTAGATTTAGAATATAGATTTTGAAAGAAAATTTAAGTTTCAAATTTGAAGACAATATTATTAAAAACAATTATAAGAGTATGTAGTAAAACGAACATGAAAAGTATATAAAAAATAAATTATAATAAAAAGGAATCCAAAATCTTAAAGTGATCGTATCCAATGTTGCAGATCATACTCTCAAGGTGACACATACCCTTTACGAAAGCTACAAAAGAAATGTGCATTGATGGAAACATGATAGAGGGGCATGCAATCGACACGTGTTTTAGATGTTTTAAAATAATATGTATGCTCATACCTGTCTGTCTCGTAAATGGCATGCAAGCATGTGTTGCCATTAGTACAATTATCCTTTCCTTTTGCGGTAACTTGAACCGGTTGGATTTGAATCTGTTCTAAATCACTCTTGAAATCTAATAGAATTTTGGGTAAACTACACCGGTGGTACCTTAACTATGCCTGTATTCCTACTTTGGTCCCAAAACTATGTTTTTCGGCAAAAGAGTCCCTTCCGTTACATAGTTTTCCTGTTTTGGTCCCCCGACGTTAAATAACTAACGGTTTTGCTGATGTGGCATTTTTTAATATTTTTTAAGGCTGACGTGGCATTTTTAAATATTTTTTTAATCATTTCTCTCTCCTATTATATATTATTTTTATTTAATTTTATTCACCCAATCATATTGTGACACGTGTCACTACACCATTAGATGAAAAAACCCCCCAAATATCCTAAAAATCAGAAGTGGTGCTGCTGGGATTCGAACCCAGGACCAGCAGCACACCAAGCATGCACTTGAACCAACTAGACTAGGCTGGATAATTGATTCAAATCTACTAACACTTATATTTAAGTTGTACAAATTAACCCAAAAAACTTAAAAACATAATTGATAACCAGTTCTCAACAGCAGATCCCACCACTGCACCAGCAACAAGCCCCCCTATAGTAATCAATTTAAAATCTTTTTAAATTGTTTGACTCCTTCGTCGAACATGCTAAGCAAACATCTAAAAAACCAATTTAAAATCCCAGAAAGTAGAAGCAAATAGCACATGACAATTAGTATTTTTTTTAGAACTACATATGGATTGGAAGCCCCTCTGTTCCTCCCTGCAAAACCATTTTTCACTATAACACAACCCACTGCTATTAGTCCAGATAAACACCGACCACCTATGGCGAACAGTAATGGTTCGAGCGTAGCTCAGAATTTCGAAACTTTCTTCAATGGCTGGCTCGTTCGTCAAGAAAGATTCCACCGGCAACTTGTTCAAGCACTCCGGTACGATGACGGCGACGAAATAGAGCGGCGTGGGAGTTTGACTCAACAAGTGTTATCCCACTACGAACAGTACGCGGTAGAGAAATCCAAGGCAGCGAGGGAACAGGTGCTGCTCTTCTACTCTCCGCCATGGTTAACTTCTTTGGAGAAAGCCCTCCTCTGGGTGGGTGGGTTCAGGCCATTCTTACTCTTTAAACTGCTTGACAACTCAATAACAGAGTTGAGCCCGGAACAGGAGGAAGCCATCGATCGAGTAAAATGCGAGACTAGAAGAGAAGAACGGGAGTTAACGCAGGATTCAGCGGCCATTCTTACTCTTATATTTTGCAGGTAAGGCTACATTGATTACTATAGGGGGGCTTGTTGCTGGTGCAGTGGTGGGATCTGCTGTTGAGAACTGGTTATCAATTATGTTTTTAAGTTTTTTGGGTTAATTTGTACAACTTAAATATAAGTGTTAGTAGATTTGAATTAATTATCCAGCCTAGCCTAGTTGGTTCAAGTGCATGCTTGGTGTGCTGCTGGTCCTGGGTTCGAATCCCAGCAGCACCACTTCCGATTTTTAGGATATTTGGGGGTTTTTTCATCTAATGGTGTAGTGACACGTGTCACAATATGATTGGGTGAATAAAATTAAATAAAAATAATATATAAGATGAGAGAGAAATGATTAAAAAATATTTAAAAATGCCACGTCAGCCTTAAAAAATATTAAAAAATGCCACATCAGCAAAACCGTTAGTTATTTAACGTCGAGGGACCAAAACAGGAAAACTATGTAACGGAAGGGACTCTTTTGCCGAAAAACATAGTTTTAGGACCAAAGTAGGAATACATGCATAGTTAAGGTACCACCGGTGTAGTTTACCCTAGAATTTTTTTGTCTTTTTCTTAATGTTTCTATGTATATTTTAATATTTAAAAAACTATTAAATTAATAGTTTAAGTTTAGAGTTTAGAATTAATTATTAGAATTTAAAATTTAGAATGTTTAGTTTAAGATTTAGGACAGCCCGACTACCAACAGGAGCGCTCTGTGCGCCTGCTCAAGGCCCTACTTTTATGGGGCCATAAAAGATTCAAATATGCAAAAAAAAAATTAGTGGGGGATAATATAACTTTTAAAAAAACTAAGTTAAATTGAAAAACTTCAAAAAAATGGATGACTTATCTATCTATTTGACCATTTTTTAAATTCCAAGACTTCTCATTAGGTCAATTTATTGAAAACTGGGAAATAATAATCTGCCTTAAAAACAAACGGTATTATAATTGAGTGATGACCTCAAAAAAATTAAATTTCAAGATGTTTCATTTCTATTTAATCTCTATTATTTGAATATATTTTAAATTAATAGTTAAAATAGATGAAACATATTTTCGTGTTATAAGGATTATTTTTTGGCTTTCGCTCAGAATTTCGAAAACATATGAAACAACTCTAATTTAAAATATAGAGTTATAGTGTAGAATTTAATTTTTTTTAGTGATAGTACATTAAAAGGTAGAGAATTTTGTTGTCAAAATCACTGTTGTAATAAAAATTGTACGTTTCATTTTTATATTTCTCTTGTTTTTGTTCTCATTCTTCTTTACTTTATTTATAATAATTTTAAATATATTAATATAGGAAAATTCTACAACGAGCGACGAACATTGATAAACACCACTAACGATGAACACCGATGAACACCATTAATTTAAAAAAAAAATAAAAATTTAAAGGACTAAAATTATAATTAAAATTATCTCTTAAAAAAATAAAAATCAAATTTAATAGTTACTTTATAATATTTTTAAATAGGTTAGAATCAAATATACCTAATTCTCTTAAACCCTAACAAAATCAATCTCTTTAAAAACATAGAAATCAGTTTATAATTTTTTAATAGATTAGAATCAATAATATGAGAATTGGGTATATTTGATTCTAATCTATTAAAAATTATAAACTGATTTCTATTTTTTTAAGAGATTGATTTTGTTAGGGTTTAGGAGAATTGGGTATATATGATTTCAACCTATTAAAAAATATTATAAAGTAATTATTAAATTTGATTTTTATTTTTTAAGAGATAATTTTAATTATAATTGTAGTCCTTTATATTTTTAAATTTTTTTAAAAAGTTAATGGTGTTCATCGGTGTTCATCGTTAGTGGTGTTCATCAATGTTCGTCGCACGTGGTAGACTCATCCATTAATATATCAAAACATTAAATAACAAATACTCATCAAAGATTTAATTTTAAAATTGAAGAGATAATTTTTCAATAAAAATTGAAGAGATAAAAGATTAACTTGACTTTATTTTAAAGTGATAGGGACTTAAAATGGGATGAAAATTCTCTGCCTCTTTTCGGTGCCTCTACTTTTGCCCTCACGCTCAAAATTAGGTTTAGAGTTTAAGGTTTAGAATTTTAGGTTAGGGTTTATAGTTAGGGTTTAGAGAATTTAGGGTAGGGTGTAACTTTTAGGCTATAGGGGGTCAGGTTTAAAATTTAGAATTTAGGATTATATCTTAAAATTTAATTTTGCACTGTTTTTAGTTTTGGAGCATAAATAGGGGCACCGAAACGGGGCATAGAATTTTTATCCCTTAAAATGTTATTAAACCAAAAATTTAAGAGGGGTAAAAACGATTCCCACCATTCAGATTTATGTACACATTTAAATCTAGAGTGTAATAAAATAATCGTGTGAAATGAAACTTAACGAGTCGTTTTAGTAAAAAAAAGTATGTTTATTTTTTTAAAAAATAAAATTAATTTTGTGTACAAAATATACGTGCATCGTCTTAATACATATGAAATGAAAGAAGGTAGGAAAAAAGAGGGTCCGATGGCACCAAATTGGTGCGCGGAGGAGGAAAGGCAAAGGTGAGCTGAGACTGAGCCCCGAGAGGCGGCGGTTGTCTTTTACCGGCAACACTCTGTCCATCGCAACTCCTTGACCAATGAGTGTAGTCAAAAAGAAAAAAGAAGAAGCAAAGAAATAAAAAAAATATATATAAAAGAAGTATTCTTTTTATCTACGACAAAAATTTACTGAACAACACACGCGGTAGTGGCCGGGACCAATTATAAATTTGTAATCATGGCAGAAATGGAGGGAAAATGATTTAAATTTGACATATTTAATAATGTATTATTTTTTATTTAAAGTATCAATTAGATAAAGAAATTTTGCTTGGATAATAATATAGAGGAAAAAACATTCTCTCAAGTGGAATGAATGAAAGATCATTTCATCAAATAAGAACGTTGTTACCGTAAGCAAAAACAATATATTAAAAATATTTTACAATTTTTAAAAAGTTGTCGAAAAATGATGACAATAATAAAATTTAATTAAAAAATTAAAAAAAATCTTTTTTAAAGTTGCTGTCTCTTTCCAACGACATTTACATTCATTGTAGCAACATCGCTACTTAGTGAAATAATTTACCTCACCTCATTTCATAATTTTTTTTCTCAATACCATTATCCAAGCAAAAATCTCGATACTAATTGATACTTTAAATTAAAAAAATACATATTTAAATATGCCTGGATCTAAATCGTATATTTACCGGATAATTATAAAATATATTATCATCTGATCAATTAATAGTGTATAAATGCTACATTATTAATAATTAATCACATATTAATCATTTTAAATATTTAAGTTGTGTTTAAAAAGTCCACGTATAATTAAATTATGATGTAATTAAGTGTAATTACACAACTGTAACATATTTGGACAATCATCATAATTTGTGAGTCATGCTACATTGAGTGTGATTGGAGGCCGCTGATTAAACTCTTTTATTCTTAAGTGAGCTAGAATTAGTGTAACTATAACCAAAATTTTTCACTTCACTATTCCTAGCGCGGCAACATTCTTCTTTCTTTTGTTTTTTTAGCCGGTGGTCGGCAACTAGTTTTAATATTGGTTGTCGACTACCAAATTTATTTTTTCTTGTTTTTTTTCATATTTTTAAATAAGAATCTCAGTCTTTGTGGTACGCTTTTTTCTCTGCCTTTATGATACATTTTTTTGACTGAGTATAAGTGTAACTACACAATTTCATTTCATCTGTCGTTTGGTGCTTGTACAGATTTCTTCACGGTGCTAGTTTCTGATTATGATTTCGTCATTGGTCATAGAAAGATAGATCCCCCCTCGGTTAATGATTGTTTGCCGATGTAATCAGTCCTGGGTAGCAAAGCAATCTGCCTGATAGTTTGGCCCGCTTACCACTCATTTTTTACCCCATAATGCGCCTCATTTGGATAGAGACAAAGAGATTTAGGAAGACTTCTAAATTTTGACTGTATGCTAATATTTATGGAAATATTTACTTTTCTTTGCACTTTTGGATTTTTGTATGAGATTTTGGTGGACTAGACCCATTATTCTCCTTTTCTAGATGCGTCGTATTTGTGATATCTTTCATGATTTTTTAATAAAATTTAGTTATCATTGTTAAAAAAAGAATTGAGGTAATTATACACATAAGTAGACTCTTCAATTTTATAATTAATATTATTTAAAATTTTAAGTTTATGCACCAACTACTTTCACAGGAAAGTCGTCTCTAAAAAGCAAAGGACTCGAATTTCCTCCCTTAAGCTTCAGGATGGTAGTTGGTGTGATGACCCTTCTATATTAAAAGATGAGGCAGTCAGCTTCTTTGAATCCTTGTTTTCAATTAGTGATGAACCTGCTCCTATTTTTCCTACTGTGGATTCTTTTCCAACATTGCCTTCGGCTAATCTTGTGTATCTCGACCAGCCCCTTCTCCCTCGGAAGTTCATGGTGCTTTAAAGGAAATGGCCCCTCTCAAGTCTCCGGGTTGGGACGGGCTACATGTTGAGTTTTTCCAAAGACAATGGAGCATTGTTGGTCCCTCAATATGCAAAATGATCCAAAATATTTTTATTGGTGACTTGATCGAGCCTCGCTTGAATAACACCATTTTGGTTCTCATCCCTAAGCGCGAAAAGCCAGAATCCTTTATTGACTTCAGGCCTATCATCTTATGCACCGTGCTTTACAAGCTTCTTACAAAGATAATTGTCTGTCGCTTAAAACCTTTGTTTCCGAAGCTCATCAGCCAATGCCAAACGAGTTTCATATCGGGTAGGTCCATTACAGAGAATGTTATTGTTAACCAAGAGGCCATTCATTCCATGCGCTCTTGTAAAACAAAGCAGGAGTGGATGGAGATAAAAGTCGACCTGGAAAAGGCGTTCGACAGGCTTCGCTGGGATTTCATCTCAGATTCTCTTTGTGTTGCTAGTTTTCCTGATCGCATTAGTCGAATTATTATGAATTGTGTCTCCTCTTCGACCATGCAAATTCAATGGAATGGGTAATTGTCTCGGATCTTCAAGCCTTGTAGAGGTGTGCGGCAAGGTGATCCTCTTTCGCCTTTTCTCTTCGTCCTTGCCATGGAAAGGTTGGGACATTTGATCAATCACTCCACGCAACATAATCTTTGGACTCCTTTTCGTTTTGCAAAGAATGGCGATTCCCTTTCCCATCTCTTCTTCGCCGATGACCTCATCTTATATGCGCGCGCCGACATGGCTCAGGCCCATAACATCAAAGACATATTAAAGACATTCAGAGATTGTTCCGGACATCGGGTTAGTAGCAGGAAAACCCACATATATTTCTCTCCAAATGTTGATCAAGCCTCTCAAGCGCAAATAAGCTCCTTCCTCGGCTTCCAATCAGTTGATTCCCTCGGCAAATACTTAGGTGTTCCCGTTTTACACCAAAGGGCTCGTGCTTCTGACTTTGATTTTATTATAGACATGCTAAAGGCGAGGTTGCATGGTTGGGCAGCACGCTCCCTTTCCTTGGCTGGGAGAGTTACTCTTGCTCAATCGGTCCTCTCGGCTATCCCGGTTTATTTCATGCAAACTATGGTGTTTCTGAAAAATTTTGCAATGATATTGAAAAGCTCATAAGGAAGTTCATTTGGGGTTCGTCTGTACCGGAATGTAAATCCTCCCTAATTAATTGGGAAGCTCTTTGTCAACCCATTGAACATGGGGGCTCGGACTTAGGCAAATGCATGGTTTTAATATGGCTTTTGTCCATAAGATTGGCTTCTCCTTGGTTCACAAGCCAGATGCAATGTGGGTGCGGTTCTTGCGCCAAAAGTACCATGTGCAAGATCTTTGTCCTCCTTCGCTTAAACGCACAGTTTGTACCCCTTTATGGCGAGCCATTTCGAACTCTTGGGAAACTATTTTTCTCGGAATTGCATGGTCTCTTGGAAATGGTGCTTCTATTCGCCTCTTGGATGATGTTTGGGTTCCTTCCTTTGGGCCGCTACGTAATCACCTGCTTACTGAAGATAACAGCGTCTCCAATCTCTCCTTCTCTGATATTGTTGATGGCTCAGGTGCATGGGATGTTGCTGCATTATCCACTATTTTTTCAGCTTCATCCGTTCCCCACATCTTAAGCATAAAATGTCCTGACCCTCAGGATGCTAACGATACGTGCATTTGGCGATGGAGTGCCTCTCATCAGTTTGATATTCAGATCGTGTATAAGCATATAGCCTCCCTCTTTGGAACCTGATTTTTCCCTTATGGACAGCAATTTGGAAATTATAATTGCCGTAGCGCCTTTGGCTGTTTCTATGGCTCGCTTCGAAGCAGCGTCTTATGACAAATGTTGAACGCTGCAGTCGCTTGATATCTATGACTCCTATTTTCCCCAGCTGCCAAGCCAAAGATGAAACCATTTTACATGTCTTGCGCGATTGTGAGGAAGCGCAACGACTCTGGCAGTCTATTTTATCTTCGACTGCTGCATTGAGTTTCTTTGCTCTTGATTTTCATCAGTGGTTTCAGCTTAACCTTAGCTCGCATGACTTGGTAAAAGAGTGGGGCATTCCCTGGAATATCCTTTTTTCCTCGATAGTTTGGCAATTATGGAAGGGGCGGAACGACTACGTCTTCAACAACTCCTTCTGCTCAGCCGAATCTATACTCCGTCGCGGCATCACGTGGGCTCGATATTACAAAGATAGTTTCCCTTCTGCTCCAGCCATGGCCAACTCTGCTCCGACATATGTCCAATGGTCTCCTCCTGATCCAGGTTGGCTTTGCTTGAATGTTGATGGAGCTGTATGCTCATCTACAGGGATGAGTTCGGTGGGTGGTTTGATTCGCGATCACACCATAAATTTCATCATGGGTTTCAACAAGGTGATAGGTTTAGCATGCCCCTTACAAACTGAGCTCTGGGCATTGTTTCTTGGTCTTCGCCTCGCTTGGGACAATGAGATTAACACGCTATTAGTTCAATCTGATTCCCTCGAAGCCACCAAACTGGTGAATGATCCGAATGCATCCTCAAGTTCCCTCCCTCTTGTTCGTGCTATTGCTAAGCTTCGCGACAAGGTATGGGTGATTGAAATTCTTTGGCTCCTGCATGAAGGAAATATGGCAGCTGATGCTCTTGCTAAACACGCCCCCTGTTGATTTCTCTATGCTTATTTACGACACGCCGCCTCTTGTCCTCCAGCCGCTGCTCGCTAGAGACGTCCACGGTCCCCCATATTGTAAGCCTAGATAGACTCTAAGGCTCACTCTTTATTGATTCTAAAAAAAATTTAAGTTTATGTAATTATGTGATTACAATTTATTCTATCAAACATGATGATGTAATTACGCTTTGTCATTTAAACTTGTTTAGAAGATTAGAATTTCTTGTAATTGCATAGTAAATTGAGTGTACTTGACTTTAATTACACACTTCAATTTTTACGAGGAATGAGAATCAATGTAATTTTACAGGTAGTTACACTCTTCACATTATTATTATATGTGTAGTTACACTTTTCACATTATTATTATATGTGTAGTTACACTCTTCTATCTATTATCATTATCAATATCATTATTATTTTTCACACGTTATATTTTTACTATTATATTCTAATTTCATAATAAATAACAATAATTTTATGCACACAATTTTTTTAATGAGAAAGGGGGAAAAATACTACATTTTGCCTCGTTAGAAAAACTCCTTAATCCTAAATGGAGAAAAAAAAGAGTGCATAAGGTAATATATACATACTAGTTCAATAAAAACTCACATTGAAAACTAAACAAATAAGCAGCCTCGCATACCAAGTTATACCTTAAACAAGCATTAACAAATTGACTTAGAGACAACATCATAAGCTAGCTTCCAACATCTCATACCACCACCTAGATCACCCAACATCTTGAGTCGGAATCATGGTCTGCGCAACCACTCCTCTATGACAATCGTGCCTATCCAGGTGCAACATATCATGTACATAAACTAGTGTTGTGTGCATATTCTCTCCCCCAATTGGTTATCCACGCCAACTATGTGCGAGCTGATCCGCAACACCATTCATGTCCCAGCTAATGTGCGAGATAGTCACCTCCCAATTCCTTCTCAACAATTCCTTGATCACCACTAGTAAAGCATTACTCATAATCCCGTATGAGTCTTCCTTAAATCAGTTAATTGCTTCCAAACAATCCGACTCAAGCACCACACGACGCCGTCCAAGACGTCAAGCATGTTGTAGGCTATCTAGCGTTGCCCAAAGTTCTGCATTCAAGCCCGAACACTTCCCTAAACTCTATGCAAAGCCAAAAATCCACTCCTCTTCCGTTTTTTAGAACACTCCCCCAATCGTCGTAGATCTGTCACTAATATCCACCGCACCATTAGTATTTATTTTGAACCATCCCGGGTACGGAGCTATCTAAGAACGATTAGCAGTACTAGGAAGCTCATTTAGCATGTCATTATTCACTCTACGGACGTTAGCCGATAATACCAACTCCTTATACTTCTTGCTAGCCACAAGAATGTTTTCTTTTTCAATAAAAGTTGGTTCAAAAAGAATCAGATTCCGCCTTTTCCATAACTTCCAACAAATAATAGCAAACAACATGTTCCAATTTTCCTTGTTAGCAGCAAATTTAGCAGTTGGTTTTAAGTTTGCAACAAACCAATCCACAAGGGACAAAGACATAAATGTATCCCAACGTTCTGGTTTAATCACACGCATCCAAATCCTCTGAGCTTTAGTACAGTTTCATAGGATGTAACACCCCGATCTCAATCCGAATCTGAAGTGCTACATTAGCGTCACCCAAAAATTGACCCATTAAAATTTCCATTTAAAATGACAAGTTTAGTCATTCTGAAATATCAAATCATCCATAAATTCATGTGGTTAGATAAGAATTTAAAATGAATTTACATAATAGGATCTCTAAGTTTAAAACATCGTATATCAAAATAATATTTCAAGATAGAGTTACAGACTCGACAGTGGCAAGTTCCTATTAATACATTATCCCAAACCAAAATACAATCACTATACTCTAAAGCGAATGCGGTGCTGGAAAATCCCTTCTTGATGAGCTCCTCCAATGATGACATGACAACCTACGCACGAAAAAACTACACATCCGTACGCTAAGCTAACAAAGCTCAGTGGTACACATCTGCTCTGCTATACTTCATGCTAATCATAAACATAAGCATGCAAGCTAGTACGAGCAATAAGAAGAGACGCATGGCTCTACCACTAGTCTCCTAAACACATGCTCTCGTCGCAACAAAACATCATAAATGGTCCACAAGGCCCAACCATACTTCAGATCCCATCGAATCCTTTGAGCAAAACACACAATGCCATAACCACAAACCTAAAGTGAGACCCGGTGCCACACAGCTTCGGGAACATACACTCTGAGTGAGATCCGGCACCACACAGCTTCGGAAACGTACACTCTTTAGGTGAGACTCAGTGCCACACAACTTCGGGAACGTACACTCATTCTCAGAATGTCCCGTCGAGCATCTTCGAATGAGACCTGGTGCCACACATATTTAAGAACGTACATTAAGAATCTCTAACCATGGTGTTGCAATACTCTATCTCTAGGTTATCCGGATCCCATCAAATAAGAAAACTCAACCAACACAAGTGCCCATACTTGGCACGTCACAACACACGATCCAACAAGGGTACCTATAGTTTACTATCACAAACAAGTCACCTAACATTTACCAACTTATTATTCATTATCGAAGTGTACATTAGTCATCTTCATTAATCATTTCTATTAATATGTATTATCTCATTAATGTCCCATGTCAATTTCTCTCTTTATATTAGCATTATTAATTATTCAATTCGGAGGTACCAATACTCACACGCATACTGATACCATTATAGCATATTGGAAATCCTTGATTTCCATAAATACCAGTACGACCAAAGTTTGTATGAAGCCTTATTCACGAGTTTACGCCCTTTCCTTGAATTACAGTTTTATAACACATTATTCGACCCCTAAATCTTATGAAAGTCATTAAAGTTGGTTTACTAACGCATGAAGACAATTAATATAAATTATCAACTTCATTATCATTTATTCGAATAATTACTCTAAAGCATGATTCCCGTCAAAACCCATCAATCTATTCAAATAAACATACAAGCATCACAATCAATCAACCAATCAATTAATCATTAAATAATTATACAAGCATCTTAAACAACCCTAACCGGTCTCTAACACCTCTACAAGTCTCATCGTAATCATAGCATCATCATGCATCTCATAAATATCATGTTCTCATAATATCGATCTCAACACATGTTTATCTATCATCAATCTATTTTGCAACCACTAACAAGCAAGACAATTACGCTTATGATGCTCATGAAGCAATAAGAGTTCGAGGTGTACTAACCTTATGTTGATATCGCTAAAATCCTCATCCAAGCTTCCCAAATATTCCACTTGACCCGATACCCGATCCCGAATAATCCTCGTATACCAATGAATACAAAACTATATTAATTCATACATCCCCTAATCAAATCACTCGCTCATACTAGTGCCCTTACCTGGCACCCAACCATACACGATCCACCAAGGGCCTCATGACTACTTTGTGAATAAGTTACACACATTTATCAAGTTATAGCTTCCATATATTCATAATCGTGGTTAAATTCCCAATTACTCAACTTTGCTATTCATTTTATCCCATCAGTGGCCTATTAGACTCTTGTTCTCAAAATATAGGTCCTTAACTGGAACTAGCTTTACTACCACGAAATTCTATCTATTATGCAGAAAACCAAGAAAACCAGTTGGTGACCAAGAAAACATGTTGGATTTCGATATGCAAACCCAAAATTCGTATATGAAGTTTTTAAATCACCCCCATTTCCCCTAAAACCCAAGGCACAACCCCAAATCAAACCTTCACATTATGAGAAATAATTTAAGTGATTTCTTACCATTTTCACACCAAATTAACAACTAATCTAAATTTCATCATTAAAGTCTCTAAGCTACGTTAACACCAAAACTAGCAACCTTAACCACAATATCAAGCAAGTCAATTATTTTAAGATATTCAAGAATCAAGGAGTCAGAAATGTATTGACCTTGTAGCAAAATCCCGAATTTGCTCCACACACCCAATATCCTCAACTTCGTCCCTTTAGCTCCAACTTGAATAAACCCCAAGACACATCATTTATACCTCAAAACAAGGAAATGAACAAAGACTTAACCCATGCACCAAAGAGAGGTCTAACCACGTATTAACAACCTTAAAAAACATGGAAGAAACCCTAAGAACTTAAAATCCTTCAAAAACCCATTAATGTAGAACTCACCTTTATACCTCAAGAGTATACTTTTCTTGAAGCTTTTATTGAGGAGATTAACAAACTTGAATCTTGGACCTTGGGTGGAAGATTTGGTGTATAAAGTTAGCTCTTTTAATACAAAATGGTCATGGGTGTTTTAGAGAAAAAATGAAGAAGAAAGATGAAGAAAAGGTGTTTGGTGGTGATCTTACCAAGGCTTTCTTGTCCCCTCCCTTAAAACCCCACGTGATAGCCAATACAAAAAGGGGATGACCATCATTTCTCTTTAAAAGGGGTATAATTACCATATTAAACCTTCTACTTTCATCCATGTCCCAAAATGGCCCATTTCCAAGCACAAATAACTCAATCTTCATCCAAAAGGGCCCAAGCTTGGCCCAAAGAGTCTAATCACCAAATCTTGTAACACCCATAAAATATATGCATATAATTTCAAGTAAAAAAAGAGAGATGAAAAAAAGGATGAAGAGACAAAAAAATAATAATGGGAGAGAGAGTGCAACTAAAGGGAATTGAACCCACAACTTTTAGGTAGCAAAGCCAGTGACCCAGCCATCTGAGCTATGGTAGCTTTTGGGTATAAGATTGCAGCCACTTATTATTAAGTGGATTTTAAAAGGTAAAAAAATAAAATAATAAAATATCTCAACCACCCCAATTAATGGCTTTTAATTAGGGCCATCTACCCCCAAGAGGGTAGCTGACCTATCGTCTCCCTTACCCCCTTTAACACCTAAATACCGACCACTGCCGATCGCCTTCGCCGTCACTCCGTCCGTATCACCACCACTATCAAAGTGACCGCCGCCCCTTCCCAGTCAAGACCACGACTGCCACTTGATCTAGATCTTCGTCGTACGCTGTGGAGAGCAGTCGAAAGGTTCGGCCGTAACCCAACCCTCCCCCGTGGTTTCGACTTTCGACGTTATCAACGTCAATAGACGTCCATTCGCCACACTGCTGCCACCCCTGGACTCCCCTTCGCGAGGTGAATAAAAACCTACCGGTTACACAGCCGCTTACTGCCGTTTAGCGCCTCGCCGGAGATACAACCATTCGGTCGTGTTTTGTAAGATTTGGTAAGTTTGGTAAGTATTTCGGCCTAGATCTCGGTTTATTTGAGCTATGGTTGAGAAAATGTTGAGAATGGAGTGATCGGAAGCATTTTTCGGTAATTTTTGGGCCCCACGTGGGCTTCACGCGCCGTCTAAGGCGACTCTGGGCTGCCTTGGACGGTGGCCGTTGAACCGGCCGGCCTAGACCTGCCTAACTGTAGACCGAGCCACATAAACCGGTCCAGCATAAACCGACCTGGCCCAGTGGTAAACCAAGCCCAATGACCGACCCAAGTTGACCCGAACCCGACCCGAGTTTGACTCGTTGACCGAGTCAACCTAGTGAGTCAACTCGCCCGAGTCAATCTAGTGAGTCAATTTGTCCAAGTCAACTCACCTGAGTCAACCCAGTGAGTCAATTCGGTCAACCAGTGCCGTCAACATGACGTCAGCGTTAACTTTGACCGCTGACATCAGCGTTGACTTTGACCCAAAATGCAACTTTTCCCAAACAACCCTATTTTTTTTTGACGTCCTAAGTTTGATTTTGAAGCCCGTTTCGTGAAATTCTAACCCGAAAGCCTCCGAATTGGACCTTGAACTCGAGTTTTCTTATGTATGTTAATAATCAATTATGAGTAATGTGAATAAGGACTGAATTGGAATTTGTGCGATTGAAGGTATTCACAGTTCCTTGTCTAAGAGATGAGGAGGGACGTCAAATCCGGGTTCGCGAGTGATCGAATAGAGTACCACGGTTGATCAATATAGTAAGGATTCAAGGTAATACATTGCTACCTCTTGTATGCCTTATGAACATGTTAGTATTCAGTTAATGCATGCACAAATATGACGATGAGTACCGTTAATTCTGCTTAAGTCAAACCGGATATGAAAATGTATGACAATGTAGATAAGATTGGAATAATCGAATGAGAAAGATGATAAATCAAAGAATCTGGAATTCAATAAATAATTAATGAGGCGGTCAATTCCCAAACCCGATTAATAATGTCAATTAGTCAAACGACAGAAATATTTGAGTATAAAATTATGAGAATGCCCTCGAGGTGAAAATGACAGAAATACCCCCCGATAATGAAAGTGGTGCTGAAACCTACACTAAATCCGGTAAAACAATTGATTCATCTAAAAGTCTCGAATTACTCAGAGAGATGCGATAATAAGACTTAAACATTCAAGAAAGATAAGCACTTGGATCTAGCGTAAATCCTGAATAAATCCTGAAGATAAACTTGTGGGGGGAAACTCTTTATATGTTCGGATCAATCAAACTGTCAGAAGATACAAAATTGATATTAATGGCTGAAGCGAGTGAGAATTTGGAATATTGATACCACCGAATTAGAAAATGACCAAAATGTCCTTAGACATTGGAATTTTTAAATTTACTCAAATGACGGGTCTACCCCGTGTGTTGAAATATTGGATGGTTGGAAAAAGGTCGAAAGGGGCCGAAATAACTGAAAGGATTGAAAATACTGATATGTATGAATTGGCTAAAATGACTAAAATGCCACCGGGCACATGAAACTACCAAGTTAACCACTGGATGAGATATAAACTAGAGATTAAAATGATTGAGTGGTTTGAAAGGGGCCCGAAAGAACATGAATGATCACACTTTAAATAATCAAGATACCATCTTGACCCAAACTAAGTTAAAGCGTTGAAATCCTGAGCTCCTGATCGCACGCAAGTGACTGTAATACTCAAATGGGTTTGACGCTTAGTTTATGTATGTCAATCATCTCTTAATATTATATGTTAATGGATGAAACTGCATAAATGTATGTTCAACCTCTCAAGGATTGTTCCGAGATAATGCGACAACGATTTATACATATATATAACACATCCAAAGTTAAATAGTGAACACAGAGAAAGTGTACCAATTTGAATGCATGGAAAGTAATGTATTGGAGATGAGTATAGTGGAATGGTCTTGGAAGCCTGGTAAACCGTCAACAAATCTTCAGCGCAACAAATTATTGACCTATCTCATCGTGTTTAGGATATGGAATTGCCCTAGAGTGTTAAATGACCAAAACACCCTTGTCGGTCAAAAGGATCGAAACAATCTTGATATATTTGATATCCTAAATGATCGTATTGTATCGATTTTCGAATGCGTAGTTAGAGACTTTGAATACAAAGTTTTTTTGTTTTATATAAGGACATCATTTCTGAAATCAACTCAGAATTTTCAAAAGTTCAGTGTTTCCTCTTTCCTTGTAAATACCAAGTATCTCTGAGAAATAAATCGTTCCATCTAGTGTGTTCCAAGTGCATATAAAACTCTCCGCTTAAACCGTAGACTGTCTCATGATCTAAATTATGACTATTAATTAACCAGAATATACCTTTGTATCAGAATTGAAACTATATATTGCTTCATATCTACTGTTATAACCGATTATTATTGATTACTACTAATTATTGTTATTACAGATTACTGTTGTTACCGATTACTATTGTCACTACCTAGGCCGTTACCAAGATATTTGGGATAGAGTATGAAGTTATCGTAGGTTCAGCCCCGATCAGGCTGATAATTCCTTACCGTTTCATGTTCCTATGCTTCGGCTAGGTTAATTCCTTACCGTACCTAACGTATCCCCTTAGGCTGGCACCTACGCCCAATGGGCCTGGGTTAATGCCCGTTATAGTTGTAGTTCTAGGGAGCTGCATACTAGAGTTTGGTTAGAGGGTAGATAGAAAATCTAAAATGAACCTTATCGCTAACATTATATAACCGTGAAATAATGTTCACCACATCTTTACCTTGTATGTGTTAACTTTGCACTGTTGGAACACACACTAAGCCCCTAACTCAACTATCGTAATTCATAACTTGACTAATTCTTCGGTCTATATGTTCCTAGTATGATACTCAGTGATTGAATAAAGAGCAATCCTATCATCTTCATTTATATCACTTCTTTGAAATATATGTTCGTATTTTAGAGCCTATTGTTGCCCGAAACATCATGACAATGTTATGCTTTCCCTATACATGCATGTGCTTGTAGCATCATTTGGTAGTTCTGTATTACTGAGCTTTTCCAGGCTCACGTTGTTTTCACCAACGCAGGTTAAAAGAAATCTATCATGGCTCGATGATCAACATCAATGTTTGGAGTTCTCTCAGTGTTGCTTTTGGAGTATGGTACCGACATAGTTAGTGGGCATGCACGTCATGTATTGTTTTATGATAGTGTTTGTAAAATGTTTTCTGAAATTTCTGTTGCATGTTTAAATAAATTCCGGAAAGACTATTTTAAAACGAAATTAACTTTATAATTTAATAAGTGTTTTAAAGAAAAAAATTAGTGGATTTTTACCGTGGGTCGCTCTTGTGACCCTAATGTGACTTTCTAGGATCTGTGGAACACATAGGCGGGTCTAGGGGGTTACATTTAGTGGTATCAAAGCTTAGAGTTGCGTCATTTTGGGTAGATCGACCGATCGTCTGTCATAGAGTGTCTGGTCTGTACGTGCCCCTAGATCTTAACCGTTCTCCATAAAGTCGAGACTCTGATGTCGAATTCTTTTTCTAGAAATAAGTGAATCTAAGCATTATGTCCTCTATAACTCAATCTGCTCTGGAAAGGAATGCATGTAATGTTTGTTTGTGTTTTGGATTAATTTGATGGATTTGAATCTAGATAAGAACTTGAGTCTGTTCATGCATGTGAAATTGAAGATCTGATTCAGATTAAGAATAAAAGTTTGATTATGTGATGTAACCGATATAAGATTTCAAAGAAATCTAGTTGGTGATAATGATCATGCTTGAGGGTATCTTCATGTTAATTAAATAGAAGTGATATGAATTTGGAAGAAATGTGTCTGTGAACTTGGCGAAAGTGTAACTTTTTTGGTGATTCTGTATTATACAAGGGAAATAGTTATCTGAATATTACGTTGAATATATGTGATATCCATTCAAATCCTTGGTTATGTTCGATCGGCTTGAAGAAAGACCTTTCCTTGAAAATATGGTATGATGTATCGTTATATACCATCCTTGACTAAAATTCGATGTCACATTCTGATTCTGGAAGGCCCTGTTAGAAGCCTTGAATACTCATCTGAATTTTAGGTATAATATTTCATCCGTAAATTGATGGTCAACCTAGTAGAGTAATGCATATTCTAAAGGATATACTCCGGGATTATATGATTGAATTCTATAGTCGTTGGGAGGTCTCATATCCTTGACGGAGTCAACTTATAATAACAGTTAAGAGACAAGTAATCGCTTGACAAAGTATGAAGTTTGGTATATGTTTACGATGTGTAGTGTACTATAAATGATACGCAAATATGGTGCAAGTATACACGTCGAACGAGTAATAAAGTGAGTGAGTGAGTATCGTCTCCAAAGAAATTGGAGGAATTCACGGTTTGCTGTAACAATATTGATTGAACTTTTTGCAGATGACAATGCTATAGTAAAAGAGATGATGTAAAATAATGTAGTAGCAAAACAATGCAAAGAAAGATGAGATACCAATATGATGAACATGTCCCCTTTCGTATGCGAAACTCACTACGGAATGACTGGCTGGGAATGATGGACAACCTAACTAAAGCTTCTTACTGACATCAAGGCTTTTCAGCTATCATCTATGCTAGGCGGGATTTGCTAAAACTGTTCCTAAACTATCTCTACCCAGGAAAGTGGGAGTCAGAAATGTTACAGCCATACCTCTCGGCGTAAACTCTTAACACTCCCCTACCCTTCACGGACTATCATTTTTAGCCCTTGAAACCTATCACTTATCTCTAAGGTAGGTTAGAGTATGCCTCTCGACAGCCACTCCATTGCTTATGGGGGTTCTAAGTTTAGCTCTCTCGATTACTAACCTCAACAAACACTTAAAGAACGGCCAACTCTCGAGGGCTCTTACAACTTTAAGGAAATAAAACGCATAAGCAAAGCATAGAACATGATAAACACTGAAGAAGCTATAGCATGCATTAAAAAGTACTCAAAATAAAATCATCCATCAAACCCAAGCCACCTAAAATAGTTCGTGGCTAGGCAATATCATCCAACGTATCATTGTGATAACATCACCAAAGATAAAGATATGAAAAGGAAATGCTAAAGCGACAGAAAGAAAGGTGAACTCCCTTTCCGCCATGGACAACCCGACTGTCTTAGGCCCACCGCCTCTCTCGAGGCCAGCGAGGCCACTCCTTGGAGCTCCAACGTTTGAGGACACCAAGTGGAGGAGATGAAGATGAACGCTTCTCTCTCTTTGTAACTTTCTCTTTCTTTGCTCTCTTCCGCCTCTTTTTTGTGTGTCCCTATTCCAAGCTTCTCTCCCTCTTTATATAGTGGAGGCTCTAGGGTTTTGTGCCCTAAATATTCCTTGATAATCCCAAGGAATATCCACCGACAAGCTCTGCCACGAGGGGACAAAGAGGATAGTCTACAACTGGGTACCAACTGCTGCACATGTCAGGTCATCCTTTTTCTGCATATTCACGTGCTTCTCACGTGTTGGCCAATTTCCACTTCCACTATGATATAGCAATTCTTGCGCCAGCTTTCTCTCTTGACTCCTATCCTGCGCACCATCAAACCCAAAACCAACCTTCCGAGCAGTACCCCTCAACATGGATTAATAACCAAAAAAAGTAAAGATGCACCAAGAAGAAGAAAATATAACCTAAATGCAATCTAAATGCTATGATATGGGCTCAAGAACATGCAAATGTTATAGCAAAAAGGTATGAAAACAAGGATATTCATGCAGTTATCACACTCCCAAACTTAAGCTATTGCTTGTCCTCAAGCAATGAGTTGAACAGAACAAAAGAAATACTATGACAAAGATTTACCCTAGAGAGCTGCTATGGCAATATCTCATTCCTCAGAAATAACATAGGCAATTAAATATAAACAACTAGAAGTGAGATCCTTAAGAACATTCCTTAGGACTAAGCTGTGTGTGTGGCTTCCTTCCTCCTATACTTAAGCCAGTAAGCCAAATTTTCAAGGAAGCTCCCTAGTTATACCCTAACCATGTTCTCTAGTTCTTTTCTAATTTTCAGACTCCCAAAGATATAGGTTTTCTGCTACGAAGGGTGTCAGCGCATCACACCTACCGTCCTTAACTCTAGATGAGCAGGGAGTAAACCTCTCACCACCGAGCTAATAGGTAGAGTCATCCCGTGACAACTTTCATTCACTCATATACTATAGCAAAAATTTATTTCTTCTTTTTTCTCTTTTTTTGATTGTAGTATGCTATAGCAAAGCGGAGTGTCCTTCTACAGATATGCCGTAGCATTTATTCATTGGTTTGAGCACAGGGACGTCTAGTTTTTCTTAAGTTCTCTAGAGTTTACATATCAGAGTTCACTAGGGTTCTTTCTGAAAAATTTTTCTAACGAACTTACTTATAGAAAGAGAGCAGCTGTGTAAAAAAAATTTAACAACTAGATCCTAAGGTTAGTTCTACAGATATCAACTAATTGTGTTTTTTCTAAACTAGTTCAAGCCTTTAAGATTTCATCATCAGACATCATAAATATATTCATAGGCTCTCTCTAAACTAAACAGAATGCCATAGTAAAAATTCTGTTCTTTCCTAATACGCATATGCTAAAACAAAATACTAACTATGAACACCAACACCACCAAACTTAAGGGATGCAGTGTCCTCAATGCATGAACTAATCTATACTATATACAATGAAGAATGATTAAAAACAAAAAAAAAGTTAGTTACCTCATGGGTGCGAAGGCTATGTGGTGCTACTGGTATTGTCCATGGAAGTTTCAAACGAGTAGTGGTGGGGATCTGCCACATCGTCCACACTCTCAGAGGAGACTGACTGAGCACTAGGTGAAGATCGGACACGACCGGCGGTATGCTTAATGCATGTCTTTTGTCTGGATGTTGTAGCATCCGCTATTTGTGCTTGTGTCGGCTCAGGCATAGGTGTTGGGGTTGTCTCCTTTTGAGGGGGTCCTCATGATCACTCGATATATGTTCTGGCTCAAGCAATGGATTATCTGGTCTTGAAGGCGCATGGTTGGTTACCTTCATGTTGCGTTTTCTCTTTTTGGTCGGGTTGGGTGTAGGGGTGGTTTCTTTGACAGTAGGTGGAACCAAGGGAGTTTCTTTTTCTGGTGGGGCAGTAGGAGTCTTAGGCGTCTTCTTTCTTGCAGTCTTCTTCTTAGCAGCGGGCTGAACTGAGATAGGGTCAACTTTGCTTTGACTGGGGGCACTGGGCTTGCTGTGGCAGTGGTGGGGGTTTGCAATAACTCTAATGGAAATAGAGGGAATGACACGTTCTGGTTCGGGAGGAGTTTGTTGAAGCAAGATGCTATGGCACCATCGCGATGGTGGGCATACTTAAAGTACGCCCGCTAATATGCCTTCATCAGGTTGAGCTCAACGCTCAATTCTTTCGTTGTGGCCACCAATGCTGCTACCCGTGCTGCAGCAAAGCTTTTTGCACCTCCCTCCACTGTTTGTTGAGGCACATCCTCGTTGAATCCTCGGAGCTCAGTGACGAGGACTTGTGTTAGACATGTCTTTCCTAAAATAGTTGCATCCACAAGATCATCTACAAAGACGTCATTTCTTTTACACAAAGCAGTTATCAGGTTAGGGAACAGGAGAGGGCTACGAGGCCTTTTCAAACAAGCATACACTTCATCCACTATAATCTTTCCTATGTCAATGCGTCTACTGTGTAATATTGAGTGGATAAGAAATAGCCTAGAGATATGGACTGTGACAATGTGCATTGTGGGCATAAGTTTATGTCGCACAAAATGATTCCATACCTTGGCCTCAGGTTTGAGGCGACCTCTCTCGACTGACCTATTGTTGTCCATCACCGTTCCCTCAAAACAAATGTCTTCCAGCACCTCGCGCCGTGTCTGCGCATCCATAGTCATCACAAAAGTAGTGTGATGGTCTACATTGTGCTTTAGCCCATAGTACTTGTTAATTGTTGTAGCAGTAAACTTGATCTGCTCACCTCGTACATGGAAAGTGGATTGAGTGGGGCTTGTGAGATGAGCGTAAAACTCATTTACTAGTAAGGTGCAGATTTCCTCAGGGTGGGCGGCGAAGGTTTTCCTCCTCATTAGGGTATTTAAACCCTAACTCCGGAAGAACGTTCCTATCTTTTAGTTTCTTCCATCGTTCCTTCGCTGCGTCATCTACAAACTTAGAGATTTCCAGGACTGGTGGTTTTTTAGGGCGGTCGGAAGTTTCAGGGGCATTCTTGCAAGAAGCCATGAAGGTTTTTGTGAAAGTAGGGAGGAGTGAATATGTGAAGGGGAAGTGGTGAAGGTTGTTTGGTGTTTTTGGGAGAAAATCGAAAAGATGAAGGGGAAGAAGAAAAAGTTGAGTATTGAAGAAGATGAAGAAGTTGAAAGGACGGGTGATAATGAAGAAAATATGGGAAGTTGAAAAAGGTGAGGGGAAGCAGACATATTAAATTGAAAAAGGGTGTGATGGGGACGTGTGTTGACTTTTAGGGAGAGAGAAAAAGGTGGGAGTTAATGTGATGGGTGACGGTTGGAGAGAGAATATATAGGTTTTATGGCTAGGGTTTTACCATATTAATTATGTGAATATTCTCTCTCTTGCTTTTTTCTTTTCTCTCTTTTTTAATTTATCCTCCCTCATTTTTTCGGATAAAACCTCTCCTCCTCTTTTTTTTCATCCTTTTTTATACTCCCTAAAGTGGATAAAAAACTCCATATCCTTCTCCCTTTTGCTACCAACCCTGTAGACGACCACGCTCTCCTGCCTCTGTACCTGAGATCATACTAGGAAAGAGAAAGCTTGTACGAGGGTCACGTGAAAAGATATGAAAATAAAGACAAAGATAACACAAAAACTAAACTAAAAAGAAATGCATTGTTTATACACATACTATAGCATAAAGGATCAAGTTTAGAGAAGCAAACTCTCCAGGATCGTGTAGATCAAGGTATGACTTGTCTCTGAGGATGGGGGCTCCACTGTACACCTTCAGGCGTTGACCATTGACTTTGAAGACTTCACCATCGTCCAAATTTTTTATATCAACCGCGCCATGAGGGTACACCTTGTGTATGATGAATGGTCCTGACCACCTTGATTTTAGCTTTCGAGGAAAAAGCTTTAGCCTGGAATTGTAGAGAAGCACTTGTTGACCTTCTGAGAAATGCCTTGGCAAAATATGTTTGTAATGCCACTTCTTGGTTTTCTCATTGTAAATGCGGGCATTCTCATATGCTTGGGCTCGAAATTCTTCCAGCTTATTAAGTTCTAGCAACCTTCTTTCACCAACTAGTTGGGCATCCATGTTGAGTTTCTTGATTGCCCAATAAGCCCTGTGCTCAAGCTCAACGGGTAGATGGCATTCCTTGCCAAATACGAGCTTGAAGGGTGACATGCCCAAAGACGTCTTGAAGGTTGTTCTATATGCCCATAGTGCTTCATCCAACTTGGGGGACCAGTCTTTTCTCCTAGGGTTGATCACCTGCTCCAAGATTTGCTTGATTTCACGGTTGGAAACTTTAGCCTGTTCGTTCGTCTGCGGATGATATGATGTAGCAATCTTGTGCCTGACTCCATATCGATGTAATGCTTTAGCAATAAGCTTGTTGTCAAAGTGAGTTCCTTCATCACTAATAATGGCTCGGGGTGCTCCGAACCTCGTGAAGATGTTCTTGTGAAGGAACTTCATGACCATCTTGGAGTCGTTCCTCGGGGTGGCAACAACCTCTACCCATTTTGACACATAGTCGACTACTAGAAAAATATATAGATCTCCATATGATGTGGGAAACGGGCCCATGAAGTCAATTCCCCACACGTCAAAGATTATAACCTCTAGAATATTTTGCAGTGGCATTTCATTCCGCCTGGAGATGTTCCCCGTTCTTTGGCATCTATCACAAGTCTTGTAGAACTCGTGTGCATCCTTAAAAAGTGTAGGCCAATAGAATCCTGCTTGAAGAATTTTTGCAGTAGTTCTAGCACCACCAAAATGCCCTCCACACGGTGATGAATGACAATGGTACAAAATGATATGGTATTCTTCTTCTGGAACACATGTCCTTATGATCTGATCAGGACATTGCTTGAACAAGTAGGGTTCATCCCAATAGTAGAATCTTGCATCATGTCTGAATTTCTTGAGTCCTTGGCTAGATAAATCAAGAGGAAAAATACCACTAACAAGATAATTAACAATATCAGCATACCACGGAATTGCCGTAGCAGACAACAGTTTCTCATCAGAGAATTCCTCCTTAATTTCAAATTCACTACCTTGTGTGATAACATTTTCTAGCCTAGATAAATGATCAGCTACATGGTTTTCACATCCTTTCCTATCTCTAACTTCTAAATCAAATTCTTGCAGCAAGAGTATCCATCTAATAAGTCTAGGCTTAGCATCATTTTTAGTCACTTAGTACTTAATGGCTGAATGATCGGTATGAGCTATAACCTTATTGCCTATCAAGTATGACCTAAACTTATCAAAGGCAAATACTACAACAAGAAATTCTTTTTCACTAGTGGTGTAATTGATTTGTGCATCATTCAAAGTGCGACTAGCATAATAAATAACATGAAAGAGTTTACCTCGGCGTTGTCCAAGTGTTGCACCAACGGCGTAGTCACTTGCATCACACATCAGCTCAAATGGCTCGTTCCAATCATGTGGAATGACAATTGGTTCTGAGGTAAGCTTCTCCTTCAGTTCTTAAAACGCGCTATAACAATCTTTGTCAAACACAAATGGTTGATTTTGCTGTAGCAAATTGCATAGCGACTTTGAGATCTTTGAAAAATCCTTGATGAATCTCCGATAGAAGCCAGCATGCCCTAGGAAGCTTCTTACTCCCTTGACAGTAGTGGGGGGAGGTAGTTTTTCAATGACCTTGACCTTTTCTTTGTCAACTTCTATCCCTTGCTTCGAGATCTTGTGGCCTAAGATCGTTCCTTCCGTTACCATGAAATGGCATTTTTCCCAATTGAGCACCAAGTCAGCTTCCTCACACCTCTTTAGGACCTTGGCAAGATTGCCCAAGCATGTGTCGAAGTCATCTTCGGAGACCGAGAAGTCATCCATGAAAATTTCTAAAAAATCCTCGACCATGTCTGAAAAAATAGCCAGCATACATCTTTGAAAAGTTGATGGAGCATTGCAGAGACCAAAGAGCATTCTCCGAAAAGCGTAAGTTCCATAAGGGCATGTGAAGGTCGTCTTCTCTTGGTCTTCGGGTGCTATAGCAATCTGATTGTACCCAGAATACCCTTCGAGGAAATAGTAGAATGCCTTGCCCGCTAGTCGATCTAACATCTGATCAATGAATGGGAGGGGAAATGGTCCTTCTTGGTTGCCTTGTTGAGCTTCCTATAGTCCATGCAAATCCACCACCCGTGACAGTTCTAGTAGGTAATAGCTCATTCTCCTCGTTGCTTACCACGGTCACGCCTCCCTTCTTCGGTACACATTACATCGGGGTGACCCATGAGCTATCAGATATCGGGTAGATTACTCCAGCATCAAGCCACTTAATTATCTCTTTCATCACCACATTCTTCATGATTGGGTTTAATCTTCTCTGGGGCTCAACAGAATTGTTGTGACAATCATCAAGCAAATTTTTCTGCATACATATAGCAGGGCTTACACCCTTCAAATCAGCCATAGTCCACCCTAGCGCATTTTTATGTTGTAACAACATATTTACTAAGCTAGTTTCTTGTTTAGGTGTGAGACTAGATGAGATTATCACAGGCAAAATTTCATTGCTCCCTAAGTAAACATATTTAAGATGTGATGGCAAAGGTTTCAGTTCTAGAGTAAGTGCATGCTCAAGGGAAGGCTTAGGAGGTACAAATTCTGAAAAATCAAGATGTCCAAAGTGCGTACCTAGTCTAGCTTCGAGTCGACTAGACTGCTCTAGTTCCCTTGAGAGTTCTTCTAGGTCTGAATCATCATCTTTGTAGAGGCATTCAAACTCTTCCATTTGCATCTCATTGCTACAGCAAAACTCAGCAGTCATATTTTCTGCTGTAGCATCTATATATTGGCATACTCATGGATTGTCTGCATACTTGAGGGTGTCATGAATATTGATCGTGACCATCTGATCAGTCACTCGCATTGTGAATTCAACCTTCTCACAATCGATTAAAGCTCGCCCGGTGGCTAAAAATGGCCTTCCCAAGATAATGGCTGTGTTGCTATCAGCTTCACAGTCGAGGATTAAGAAGTCGACTGGAAAGATAAATCGTTCCAATTTTACCACGACATCTTCAATTCTTCCTTCTGGGCGAACATGAGAATGATCTTCTAGCTGTAGCACAACCTTGGTGGGATGTGCCTCTTGTATTCCCAGATTCAGAAAAATCGACTTAGGCATCAAGTTAACACTTGATCCCAAATCGCAAAGTGCTCTTCCAACAAACTTATCGCCAATAGAGCATGTGATAGCAAAGCTACCTGGGTCCTTCCTCTTTGGTGGCAGCTTACTCCACATAGAATATCATTCTTTTGCTATAGCGATAGTTTCTTGCTTCTCGACCTTCCTCTTTTTTGTAACTATATCCTTAAGGAACTTGGCATATGTTGGCTTCTGATCAATGGCCTCCAGAAATGGGACATTGATATGTAATTTGTCCAGGATATCCACGAATTTCTGGAATTGAAGGGCTTCTTTCTGCTTCTTGAGTCATTGAGGAAAAGGAGGTGGGGGTCTAACTTCTTTTATCTGGACTGGTGGAGTTGCATCTTTTGTTGTAGCAAAAGCAGGCTCCTCCTCAGGTGTTTCTTTTGCTATGACTTACTCACCCTTCTCTTCAACTGGAGGGTCTTGTGAGTTATCTCCTTCGTGAGGCAAGTTTGGCTGAGAGTCCTCATTCTCTTTTCCCCCAAACTTGTCTTCTTTGTTGATTTCCTTTCCAATCCTTAGTGTGAGTGCGTTGCATTGTTCCTTGCTATGGTGCTTAGCGGCTTTAGTGTCACTAGGCAAACTTCCTTGAGGTCGTGCATGCAAGGTTTGAGCTATCTGACCAACTTGTGTTTCAAAGGCTCTGAGCGAAGAACTATGGCTTTGCAATAAGGCTCCTTGATTCTTAATGTTTGATTCATGGTCCTGTAGCAAAACTTTCGTGGTTCCCATGAAATCTTTTGTCATAACCATAAATTCTTTGAATGTAGTTTTCAGTGAACTGTTTGATGAAGATGTTGCTCCCTTATGACCTAGCCATGGCATCATCTGGTTAGAAGATGGTGCTTCGATCAGATTTTGCTGTGGCGCTGACTGAGCAGAATTGATGTGCCCTTGATTACCCTAACTGAAATTTGGATGCTGACGCCATCCTGGATTGTAGGTATTAGAGTATGGATTGTTTTTGCGGTTATAATTCCCCACATAGTTGGCTGACTCTTGATTGTCAGGGCATTCACTCAAATGGTGATTGCCATCGCATCTGAGACATGAGGTTGCGAACTTCACTTCCTTGACTTCGCTGGAACGTTTGAGGTTCTTTAGCATATCGGTGATAGCAGCTAACTGGGTGGCTACCCAGTCATCAGCATCACTATCTCGAACTACTTGGGTTCTCCTCCCCGTTCCAAGCTTTGTGGTCAGAAACTGGTAATCATTGTTGGCTACCCTATCAAGAATGTTGAATGCTTCCTCCGGTGATTTGTCTAACAAGGTCCCATTTGCTGAAGCATCTAACATCATTCTTGTAGGAGCATTCACTCCATTATAGAACATAACCACTTGGGTCCAATCATGAAAACCATGATTTATGCACTTCCTCAATAATCCCTTGAATCGATCCCAACACTCGTACATGGATTCGTCATCAGCTTGACGAAAAGAAGCAATATCATTTCTCAACTGAGTGTTTTTATTGGTTGGATTATAACGTAGCAGAAAACTTTTGCATAAATTTGTCCAAGTCTCCATTGATCCATCTGGCACTCCACTTAGCCATGCTCTAGCACGATCTCGTAACGAATATGGAAACAATTTAAGCTTTAGCACATCCTCGTGCACTCCTTGATGTCTGAATGAGTCACAAACTTCCAAGAAAGCACGGATATGTTGTCTTGCATCTTCGTGAGGCATACCTTCAAATTGACCAATAGTGTTGAACATAACAGGTTTAAGCTCGAACTGGGCTGCCTGAATTTCTAGAGCTACTATTATGGGATAGAGATCATCCCAGATAGGAGTCAAATGATCTCTAATGGCTCGAGGTCGGGCTACTTCCCCCTGGCCATTTGCCATAGCATCTTCGTTACCTTGAGGTGGTGGTATTTCTCTGTTCATGTTTCTTGTCTCTTCTCTTCGAACACGTCGCCTGAGTCGCAAGAAATGATCGATTTAAGAAATAGGTGATTGCAGGGGTCCTCTAGGTCGTCTTTTGGTCATGCACTAGCAGGACACCTGAAAAGAAAAATGAAAAATCCTAAATAAATATGTACAAAAAACAAAAAGAGCAAGCAATATAAACAAAAAAAAACTGTAAACAACCAATTGCCAATCCCCGGCAACGGCGCCAAAAACTTGTTTGCAATGTGTAGTGTACTATAAATGATACGAAAATATGGTGCAAGTATACACGTCGAACGAGTAATAAAGTGAGGAGTGAGTATCGTCTCCACATGGATTGGAGGTATTCACGGTGTGTTGTAACAATATTGATTGAACTTTTTGCAGATGACAGTGTTATAGTAAAAGAGATTATGTAAAATAATGCAGTAGCAAAAAGTGCAAAGAAAGATGAGATAGAAATCTGATGAACAGGTCCCCTTTCATATGTGAAACTCACTACGAAATAATTGGCTAGGAATGATGGACAACATAACTAAAGCTTCTTAATGACACTAAGGCTTTTCAGCTATCTTCTATGCTAGGCGGGATTTGCTAAAAGTGTTCCTAAACTATCTCTAGCCAGGAAACTGGGAGTTAGAAATGCTACAGCCATACCTCTCAGCGTAAACTCTTAACACTCCCCTACCCTTCACGGACTATTCTTTTTAGCCCTTGAAACCTATCACTTATCTCTAAGGTAGGTTAGAGTCTGCCTCTCGACAACCACTCCATTGCTTATGGGGATTCTAATGATAGCTCTCTCGATTACTAACCTCAACAAACACTTAAAGAACGACCAACTCTCGAGGGCTCTTACAACTTTAAGGAAATAAAACCCATAAGCAAAGCATAGAACATGATAAACACTAAATAAGCTATAACATGCATTAAAAAGTACTTAAAATAAAACCATCCATCAAACCCAAGCCACCTAAAACAGTTCGTGGCTGGGCAATATCATCTAACATATCATTGTGATAACATCACCAAAGATAAAGATATGAAAAGGAAATGCTAAAGCGACAGAAAGAAAGGTGAACTCCCTTTCCGCCATGGACTGCCCGACTGTCTTAGGCCCACCGCCTCTCTCGAGGCTGGCGAGGCCATTCCTTGGAGCTTCAACGATGGAGGACACCAAGTGGAGGAGATGAAGATGAACGCTTCTCTCTCCTTGCAACTTTCTTTCTCTTAGCTCTCTTCCGCCTCTTTTTTGTGTGTCCATATTCCAAGCTTCTCTCCCTCTTTATATAGTGGAGGTACTAGGGTTTTGTGCCCTAAAGATTCCTTGATAATCCCAAGGAATATCCACCGACAAGCTCTGCCACGAGGGGACAAGGAGGACAGTCTGCAGGTGGGTACCGGCTGCTGCACATGTCAGGTCGTCCTTTTCTCCATATTCACGTGTTTATGCAGCTCACATGCTTCTCACGTGTTGGCCAATATCCACTTCCACTTTGCTATAGCAATTCCCTGCGCCAGCTTTCTCTCTTGACTCCTTTCCTGCGCACCATCAAACCCAAAACCAACCTTCCGAGCAGTACCCCTCAACATGGATTAATAACCAACAAAAGTAAAGATGCACCTAGAAGAAGAAAATGCAGCCTAAATGCAATGATATGGGCTCAAGAACAGGCAAATGCTATAGCAAAAAGGTATGAAAACAAGGATATTCATGCAGTTATCAGTATAGATTCAAATATTGTATTCTAATTAGCTCAACTGAGATGTATGATGAGATGACGGTGGGTACAGAGATAGTCCGAGTGACTGATGGATAAGATTCAGTACAAGAATGGATGACAGAGTAATTTTTGCATTTTGTTCGACTCTGATAAATTTTGAGGACAAAATTTCTTTTTAAAAGGGGAGAGTTGCAATAACCCTAAAATATATGCATATAATTTCAAGTAAAAAATATATGAAAATTAATGAAGGGACAAAAAAATAATAATGGGAGAGAGAGTGCATTTAAAGGGAATTGAACCTACAACCTTTAGATAGCAAAGCCAGTGACCTAGCCATTTGAGCTATGGTAGCTCTTGGCTATATGATTGCAGCCACTTATTATTAAGTGGATTTTAAAAGGTAAAAAAATATAAAATAATAAAATATCTCAACCACCCCAATTAATGGCTTTTAATTAGGGCCATCTACCCCCAAGAGGGTAGCTGACCTATCGTCTCCATTACCCCTTTAACACCTAAATACCGACCACCGCCGATCTCCTTCGTCGTCACTCCGTCTGTGTCACCACCACCATCAAAGTGACCGCCGCCCCTTCCCGATCAAGACCACGACCGTCACTCGCTCTAGATCTTCGTCGTACGTCGTGGAGAGCAGCCGAAAGATTCGGCCGTAACCCAACCCTCCCCCGTCATTTCGGCTTTCGACGATACCGGCGTCGATAGGCGTCCGTTCGCCACACCGCTGCCACCCCTAGACTCCTCGTCGCGAGGTGAACAAAACCTTACCGGTTACATAGCCGCTCACTGCCGTTTAGCGCCTCTCCGGAGATACGACATTTCGGTCATATATATTTGAATGGGTATATATATATGTACATATAGTATTGTTTTCTTACATCATTAATTTACAATATATTAGGGTTCTATCATATATATTATATATTTATAACACATTTTTCCGGCTCTAGTAATTTTATTGTTGAATACGTATTCAAAATATTTTGAGTTTATTTTTTATAATAATTAATATTATTTAGTATTGAAGCTAATGCCCAGAACCTTCTATTGCCAGCTGTACCAGTTTATTATTGGGCCAGTTAAGGAAATTCTTCAATCTCGCTATTCTTAACAGATTGAAAGTTTTTCTATTTTCAATTTGTTAAGTTTGCTCGTGGGCTATATAAACCACTTATGATGGAATTGACCCATCAGGTTGAATAAACCAGATTGGCCTACATTGTATTTTTACTTTCTTTCTTTTTCACCAAATCCCTACATTCTTCTTCCTTTACTGTGCTTTCTCGTTTTCTTTTCTTAGCATGTCGAAGCTTTTTTCGATCAACGATAACTTTCCAACATGGTATTAGAGCTTTTTGATCTGATCATCGTCCTCGCTCGTTGTTGATCTTTTTCTTTCCTCAATCTTTTATTATCAATCTTTCCAATCTTTTCTTTTTCATGAAAAACACCACTGGAATACTCGAGATTTCGCCTGAAGAATCAGAGACAATCCAGGCATATGAGATTTCAACTAAGCAGTTTTTTTGTGAACAAGCAACTAAACGTGAGATTATATGACACGAATTTCCTTTGGAAAAAAAGTGATCTTTATGATCAAGGGACATGAGTTGGAGCATTATCTTGACAAATCCACGCTGATACCACCTAAAGTTGTAATCAGTTTTGATGGAAGGCTTGTTGCCAATCATGCTTATCGAAGGTTCAAGAAGCAGGACAATTCTCTTGCATCATGGTTGATGTTAACAATTAGCCCTAATATCCTACCTCAACTAGTAGGAGTAGAATTGTCGGCACAGATCTCGAATAAGGTACTTAAACTTTACTCAAATCTGCCTACAACAAAAATCATGCACTTGCATTGTCGTTTGCGTGCTCCAAAGAAAGGTTCGATGACTGTTTGTGAATATACAACGCAAGTCAAATAGATCTGTGATCTCTTAGCCACTAGTGGAAGTCCTATTTCAGCGGTTGAACAAGTGGCTACTGTGTTGAATGGGTTACCAGTTGAATTCGAGCCACTTGTAGCTGCCATAATTGTTATTTGTGAACCATATTCGTTTGATGTTGTAGTCTCAATGATCATAGATGCAGAGGCTCGCTTATATGATCCGGTGTGTGTACCTATATGAATCAATGTTACTAGATATGAAGCTTGCATCCAACACTGATTGTTCGAATCAAGAAAGTTTATAAGGATACAACAGTGGTTCACGTTATGGAGGACATAGACATGGTCTTGGAGGCTATTATGGTGGAAGGTTTCGTGGCAGGCAACATCCACAGTGTCAGCTCTGTGGAAAACTCGATCACTTGGTGGATCGGTGCTGGCACAGATTTGACCAATCCTTTAAAGGAGTCTAGACGCAAAAAAACACCTCCTATTGGATCTTCTAATGGATTCTCTCAGGCAAACATTTATCAATTTACATTTGCTCTAATATATGGATGTTATGACCCTTTTGTTAGTGCTCGTATAGGGACCAATGAAGAATCCATAAAGAATAATGCTGACACTGCTCAAATCAACTCCCTTATTACAGCTGGAGCGATGTCTGTTGACAACATATGGTATCTCGACTCCGGTGCCACACACCACGTCACATACAATTCCTTGAATGAACAACCTGGAAGCTCATATATAGGTAATGGCAGAGCCTTTCTTGATGATGGCTCGACTCTAAAACTTAGTCAAATCAGTAATGATGTAATCTCTACATCTTCTCAATCTCTTACTCTTAGTCATATTTTACATGTCCCTCAAATAACCAGGAACTTAATGCCAGTCTCAAGGTTTACTCGTGATAATTCAGTTTATTTCGAATTTCATGCTAATTATTGTTTTGTGAAGGACAAGGATTCTGGCAACGTTTTACTTGAATGACAACTTGAAGATGGTCTATATTATTTCAATTTCCCTAAGACAGTGACAGGATCAAGTTCCACCTCCCAAATTTCTTCAACTACTGTTAATACACATACCACTGATGATGTCTATTGGTTGTGGTACAATTGCTTAGGGCATCCATCATCTACTATTGTTAGTCTAGTTTTGAATAAAATTGTGCCTGTAGACAAGAATATCGTATGTACACCCTGTCAGCTAGTCAAAAGTCATAGACTGCCACTGGCGTCTTCCACTACAATTTACCATAAGCCCTTTGATCTTGTAGAGTCAGATGTTTGGGGTCCCTCACCCATTAAATCATCAGGCTAATGCTATTATGTTTCGTTTGTAGATATGCATAATCGAAATTATTGGCTCTACTTGTTAATGAATGAAGCTGAAGTTTTGAGTGCTTTTAAATCCTTTTCTGCACTTGTTAAGAATCAGTTTTCGAGTAATATTATTGCTTTGCAAACAGACGAAGGTGATGAGTTTCGTGCTCTTGAATCTGATTTAGCTACTATGGGTGTTCAACATTAGATTTCTTGTCCATACACCTATCAACAAAATGGCGTAGTAGAGAGAAAACATCGTCATATTATAGAAACTACTTTGACACTTTTGGCTCAATCTTTCGTACCGTTTCAATATTGGTCATTTGCAGTTCTTAGTGCAGTCTACTTGATTAATAGACTGCCCTCACCAGTATTAGGTGGCATATCACCTCATCAAAAACTTTACAACAAGAAGCCAACATATGAATTTCTTCGAGTTTTTGGTTGTTAATGTTTTCCTTGGCTCAGACCGTACAACAAGAACATATTTGATTTCAGGACTAAAACATGTGTTTTTTTGGGATATTCCCCAAATCACCATGGGTATCAATGTATGGATAACAGTGGAAGAATTTTTGTTACTCGGTTTGTGAAGTTTAATGAAGCATTTTTTCCTTTTACAGTTGGTTCAAGCATACCTACATTAACCAATGAATCTCTCTCGTCCTTTTCATATGCTCATTTTCTTATGCCCTCTTGTAGAATAGATCCAAATCAGCATGGTAGTGAACAATCTACTAATACCACATCTGCAACTCAGAGTTTTGTACATATTTCAGTAGATGAACCTGAAGGATGTGATCCTAGATTAACTACACATGGTGGAAATGGGTCTCTTACACTAGAACTAACTACACCTGAGCCTCTTACACTAGAAGACAATAGTACATCTGGTTTTCATAATTCTGAACTTGTTGCCAACATTGAACATGAGCCTCTTACACTAGAAGACAATAGTACATCTGGTTTTCATAATTCTGAACTTGTTGCCAACATTGAACATGAGCCTGATGTGCCAGCTTATAAAGTTGAGTATGCTCCATTAAAGTTCCCAGCAATGCAAGGTGATGACGAGTTTGATAAAGCTGAAAGTGGTTCAGATCGAGTTACACCAGGAGAAGAAGCACTCAATTGTACTGAATATGCAACAGAGAATATGGACTCAATGCTTATAATGGAAATTGTGCTGCAAAAAATGATGAACACTCGTGCTATGACAACTAGGATCAAATATGGGACTTTTGAGCCCAAAATTTATCAGACTGAGTGCCATGACACACCTTCCACGGTGTATGAAGCTTTGAAGCAACCCAAATGGCATGAAATAGTTCTAGTAGAATATAAAACCTTAATGGAGAATGACACTTGGGACTTGGTTAGGCTGCCCCCCAATCGATAGACAGTTGGATCCAAGTGGATTTTTAGAGTGAAATTGAACTTAGATGGTTTTGTAAATCGATATAAAGCTCGGCTTGTCTCAAAAGAATTCTCTCAAGTTCTAGGTTACGATTTTTTCGAGACTTTTAGTCATATGGTTAAATTTTTTATTGTTAATGTGTTGTTTTCCTTGGCTAATACGTATGGATGGAAAATATGAATCAACCCTCTATTTTTGAACAACGTGATGAAAATGGACAAGTTCTAGTCTGTAAGCTGAAAAAAGCTTTGTACAGTCTTCAACAAGCACCACAAAACTGGTTCAACAAGCTATGTGAGTTTCTTTGTCTTTTGGGTTTTCGATCTTCTAGTGTTAACTCATCATTGTTTTTTTACTCAAATGAAGATGTTGTTACATATTTAGTTGTATATGTTGACGACATACTAATTCCTGAAAGTTCAGAAAAACATGTGAAGCATGTTAAAGAAGATCTTCATGAGAAATTTTCCTTAAAAGATTTGGGCTGCGTACATTATTTTCTAGGGGTTGAAGCCATTCATACAAGAAATGGTCTGTTTCTTACACAACGTAAGTTCATTGTTGATTTGTTGAGAAAAAAAAACATGACTATAAGGCCAGACCACTTGATACACCTATAGCAGTGTCACTCAAGCTTATTTGTAACCCCCTCGTCCCGGTCTGGCCGGATGACCGGTCCGAGTGGGCCACACGGGGAAAACCGAAGCGAAACCCGTTAAGGTTCCCCCTCGGTTAGCAACCCTATTTTTTTTTTCATTTTAATCTTGTCTAGAGGAGTATTAAATCCTAAGTGATCAAACTGCGGAACAACATGCACGAGACAATCAAACGAATCCAAACCAACATTCAACAGCCCAATTTAAACTTAAACTGCAGGCGGTATCTGTACTCCCAAGGAGGGTATCGATACGCCTTGACCAAAGTCAACACTCAGAGTCAACGCAGGAAGACCGTATCGATACAGCCCTCGAGCGTATCGGTACGCCCTTCCAACGGTCAACGCTAAAAGACCGTATCGATACGCAAGGGGCCCGTTTCGATACCAAAATCGATAGTGTCTCCAGTGACCAAAAAGGTATCGATACGCCCCCTCGCGTATCGAAACGCGAGGCCTGAAACAAGAAGGCCGTATCGATACGGATCCAATCGTATCGATACCCCTGCACTACAAGACTCCCAAACTCAGCGAAAACAAATAAGACTCGAGCCTAAATGCAATTTAAGACTTCCCTAGACCCAAACCAGCATTCATACAACATTATCAGGTCAATATTTAACCATACAAGCACCCAACATGTGCATACATTAAGGAAATCATGCAATTGATCAAGGATGACATCTAAGCATTCAAAGGTCAACACTTAGACAACTTCAAGATAGCAACATGCTAACAAGGTATCAAGCAAGGCATACATCCCAAGCCAAAATAGCCAACACATACGAGGAGTCTAACATGCTCCTAAGCAACATCAACCACAACATAATCCAAAACATCAAAATGCGATTACATGTCCCATTGCTTGACCATTACATCTTAAATTAAAAGTTCATACTTGATAGCTAAACAAGTACCACAAGCACACTTGGAGGCCCCCTTCTTGCTCCTAGCAACCCACGAACTAAGGATCTGCATTGTCGAACAAAGAGAGAGCGTAAGCAACAAATGCTTAGTGAGGGTAAGCTCTTTAAAAACAAACCTCGACAATGTAGGGTCCGAGCACGATCTTAGCCAAGGCAAAAATACATATTTATCAAGAATCCTCAGGAGCACAAGTTAAGATGCATGAACAATATCCAAATAAACGTCATGCTCATAAGCTCTATTCTACTACACATGTAGTCACATATAAACATCCAAATAAGGATCATAATTCACAACACATTGATACACATATCAATCAATATTGGCACCTAGCTATGACCCGAATACGCGGATAAATACGATGGAACTCACATCCAACAACCACTTTACCTCACGGTGGGATTACACTCATCACCGGTCTCGCGGAGGGGATTCCACTCATCCTCACGCCCCGTCGATGGGATTCCACTCATCATTGACTATATATAAATACAATTTCCGGGCGAACCCGTACTCCTCCTTGGTGACTCAACGCCACCAAGGCCACGCGCGACTTTTGACTCATGTGTACACACTAACATCCTAATGATCGATCATTTGTACTCAAGCATACTAGTGCCAACGTTTTACTCATCCCACATTACTCATTTCAAACAATTCTGTGCTTAGCACGTACTCACCATGAACACAATCATGAACCATTACCATGCATGCTTTAAGCATTACAAATCATGCCTCATCTCACATGTATAATACAATATACATAAGCATTCATATCACAAGACATACGATGCATATACATTCATACATTTAAGTTCATCCAAAGGCTCTAGATCAAGTTTAGGATTAGGCTACCACCCAAATCCTAACTCTAGGTGGGTCTACCAAGCCCGACCTAGTCCACATACTCGAACCAACCATTTAAAAACCAATTAAAACATTTAACCACTCACCTAAGCTCCCAAGCTCAAAGACCAAGCAAGCGACCACCTTCAAATTCTCGGATTTACTTCCGATGCTTCACCGATGCCCAACCTCGATTCTAATCAATCCCAAACACAAACAAAACATCCACAATCAATAACTCATCGTCGGAACTAACCCAGAATACAATTCAATCACAAATTTCCATGTTGCAAGCATGAACAAATCCCATTTCTCACCAACTCGGACAGCCCCAAAACCATGTCCAAAAACCATGTTTCCAACTTCCATTACACCCACAAATGATCCCAATTCAACCCCTATCCATAGTACTATCAAAAGCCTATCAAAATCCACCTAAACCAACCCCCAAAACTCACCCAAAACCCTCCAAAAACCCTATGTTTACCCAAATCCGAAAATTGCTCAAAATTATTCAAAATTCACATATGTTATACCATTTGACCTCTATACATCATAACTAACCATATTAAATCAAAACATTTAACTTAACAACATAAAGACACCATTTTTAATCAAATCCTTTGGAAACCCAATTTTCAAAACTTTAATGAAAATGGAAATAAATGGTACTTTCAAAGAGAGGGAGTTGAGAAGAAGTCAAAAACGTCATTACCTTTCAAAACAGAGTTGAAATGGATGAGAAATGAGATGAAATAGTAACAAGGGGAGGGGAGAAGTTCTTTCACGTTGGAGATGAGATGAGGAAGAGAGTGAATAGTAGAAAAAGGTGTTTTATTTTGTATAAAGGGGGATTTAAATTAGAAGATGGGTAAATTACCCAAAAGGCCATTAATGAATGGCTATCCTCTTAATTCTTTAAGAGCTCTTCAACTTGCAATTAAATCAATTTGGTCCCATTTCAAATATTTATTTTGAAACCCGAAATTTTAAAGGATCATTTTAATTATAAACCCGAGCCTAAATAATATTAAAATATTATTTTCACCTAACCCCTAAACCCGGGTGTTACAACTCTCCTCCACTTAAGGAATTTCGTCCCCGAAATTACCTGATGGAAACAAATACGGAAACTGCTCAACCATACCCGCCTTCCTCTCCCACGTGGCCTCTTCCACACCTCTATGTCTCCACAACACCTTGACCAACTCTATGGTCTTGCCACGCAACACCTTGCTATTAGAAGCAAGTATTTCAACATGCTCCTCATTATAGGACAAATCCGGATTTAACTCTATCTCCTCAACGGGCATAACATGAGAATGTTCCGATCTATATCTCCTAAGCATGGACACATGAAAGACATCGTGGATCTTCTCTAACTCGGAAGGTAACCTCAAACGATAAGCTACAGGCCCAATCTGCTCAACTATCTCATACGGACCAATGAACCTCGGACTCAACTTGCCCTTTCGGCCAAATCTCATTACCTTCTTCCATGGAGATACTTTCAGAAACACTTTCTCACCCACTGAGTACTCAATCTCTTTCCTCTTCAAATCCGCATAAGACTTCTAACGATCGGAAGCTGCTTTCAAATGGTCACAGATCAACTTCACTTTGTCGGTAGTCCCCTTAAGCAAGTCTGGCATAGGTAACAATCTCTGGCCTGTTTCAGCCCAACAAATCGGAGTCCTACATCGTCTACCATACAAAGCCTCATAAGGAGCCATCTGAATACTAGATTGATAATTGTTGTTGTAAGCAAACTCAACTAATGGTAAGTGCTTCTCCCAAGAACCCTGGAAGTCAATCACACAACAACGAAGCATATCCTCTAGAATCTGTATCACTCGCTCTGACTGCCCATCGGACTGCGGATGATAAGACGTGCTGAAATGCAAACGGCTACCTAGAGCACTATGCAAGCAACCCCAGAACCTCGAAGTGAATCTAGGATCCCTATCTGAAACAATAGACTTCGGGACTCCATGAAGTCTCACTATCTCACGGATGTACAACTTTGCCAACTTGTCTAAGGAATCCGTAGTGTTCACTGCTAAGAAGTGAGCACACTTAGTGAACCTATCAACAATCACCCAAACTGAATTTTTCTTCGAAGGTGACAAAGGTAACCCCGACACAAAATCCATGGTGATCCTCTCCCATTTCCATTCCGGAATCTTCAAAGGCTGTAACAAACCTGAAGGAACCTGATGTTCTGCCTTCACTCTCTGACAAACCATACAACGGCTCACATACTCGGCTACATCTTTCTTCAAACCAACCCAGAAGTAATCATTCTTCAAGTCACGATACATTTTGGTACTACCCGGATGCATAGAAAAGGGACTCGAATGCGCTTCACTCAGAATCTGACGTCTCAACTCAACATCTTTCGGCACAACAATTCTATCTCTAAAGCACAACAAGCTCTCACCACTGAAACTATACTCGGTCGGTCTTCCTTCGGCTATGTCCTGAACATGAGGAACTAAACTCACATCTTGCAACTGCTTCTCTCTAATCAACTGAATCAAAGAAAGCTTCACTTGCAACTCGGTGATCAAACCACCATCATCGGACACACTCAATCTAGCAAACATAGCTCTCAGCTCTACGGCCACTTTCCTACTCAAAGCATCGGCCACTACATTCGCTTTACCCGGATGGTACTCAATGGTCAAATCATAATCCTTTAGCAACTCTAGCCATCTTCTCTGTCTCAAGTTCAACTCCTTTTGTGTCATCAAGTACTTCAAGCTCTTGTGGTCGGTGTAAACTATACACTTCTCACCGTACAAATAATGACGCCAAATCTTCAATGCAAACACAACTGCGGCTAGCTCTATATCATGAGTAGGATAGTTCTTCTCATGAACCTTCAACTGTCTAGAAGCATAAGCAACAACTCTTCTCTCTTGCATCAAAACACATCCTAAGCCTACATAGGAAGCATCACTGTAAATCACAAACTCCTTACCTAAAACAGGTTGCACTAACACTGGAGCATTTGTCAAAGCTTCTTTCAATTTCTCAAAGGCCTTCTGTCTTGCATCTGACCATTCGAACTTAACTCATTTTTGCAACAATTAGTCAAAGGAGCAGCTACTCTAGAGAAACCATCAACAAATCTCCTATAGTAACCGACTAATCCTAGGAAACTCCTAATCTCGTTCACGGACTTAGGTTGTTTCCACTCAACAATAGCCTCAACCTTCGATGGATCAACACCGATACCTTCGGCCGAAACAACATGGCCAAGAAATAAAACCTTTCGAATCCAGAACTCGCACTTACTAAGCTTCGCATACAACTGATTGCTCAACAATCTCTGTAAAACAAATCTCAAGTGCTCATCATGCTCTTCTTCTGTCTTCGAGTACACAAGTATGTCATCAATGAAAACAACTACAAAACGGTCTAGATAGTCCCTAAAAATTCTGTTCATCATGTCCATGAATGCTGCAGGCGCATTCGTGAGCCCAAATGGCATCACAAGAAACTCATAGTGACCATATCTAGTCCTAAAAGTTGTCTTCGGAACATCACACTCTTTTACTTTCAACTGATAGTACCCGGATCTCAAATTTATCTTCGAGAACACTGAAGCACCCCTCAACTGATCAAACAAATCATCTATGCGAGGCAACGAATACTTGTTCTTCACAGTCAACTGATTCAACTGTCTATAGTCAATACACATGCGCATACTACCATCTTTCTTTTTCACGAATAACACAGGAGCACCCCAAGGAGAACTACTAGGCCTAATGAAACCACGGTCTAATAATTCTTGTAACTGACTCTTCAATTCTTTCAACTCTTTCGGAGCCATGCGATACGGAGCTATCGAAACTGGATTAGACCCTGGAACTGTCTCGATCACAAACTCAACATCTATGTCAGGAGGTAAACCCGGCAACTCTTCAGGAAACACATCCGGAAAGTCACACACTGTTCTGATATCTTTCGGTCTAGCTTCACTCATATTCGGATTCATAACATACGCTAAGTAGGCCCCACATCCGGAGTCCATCAACCTATGAGCCTCTAAAGCTGACACCACATTAGACAAGAACTTAATGTTCTCACCTACTACTACTACCTCGTAGTCATCAGAAAGTTTCAAGGAAATTCTCTTTGTCTCAAAATCCACACTAGCCCGATACTCAACCAACCAGTCCATACCCAAAATAATATCGAAACCATAGAAAGGAAGTTCCATCATATCAACTAAGAACACATGACCCTGAATCTTCAGTGGACATCTCCTATACATACGTCTAACCACAACTGTCTCACCAAAAGAACTAGTAACATGCATACCTACATCTAAGATCTCAACAGGGATATCTAACTTCTGTGCATGCTCACTCAAAATGTAGGAATGCGTAGAACCCGAATCAACCAAAGAAAGCAAAAATATAGACTGTAACTCGAAATTACCTGCTATCACATCGGTGTCGTTCCCGGCCTCTCTCTAAGCATAAACTCTCGCTGGTCCTCCCGCCTCTGGCTGCACTGCCACAACATGAGCAAGGTTCCTCTGAGAATCTACCCTAGGTGCATCAGCCCTAGGCTGGAAGTAGCCACGACCGCGCCCACGGCCTCTCTGAAAATCATTCGCTCTCGCAGAAGCCTGAGCAATGTTCGGTGCTTGTGCCGCCTGATGCGGACAGTCCCTCCTAAAGTGGTCCCTCGAACCACAGTTCCAACAAGCATGAAAGCTACCCCAACACTCACCAGCGTGCTGTCTCCCACAACGGGTACACTCGGGCAAACGCCCTCCTCCTCTATGGCCCTGGTGACCCCTACCATGATGGCCCCCGCCACGTCTATGGTCAAACTGATGTCCGCCACCTCTGTGCCTCTTGGCATCTCTACCATCAAAGTGGTTATGCCTCTTACCAGAACTGGAACCACCAGATCGTTTGGCCGAACCCAAACTGTGCTCCAAATCCTTGGCCCTCGCGACCAATACATCAAAGTCTGAGTAGTCAGAAGCTAACATGTATCTCTTGACCTCTTCATTCAGCCCATAGCGGAAACGGTTACAGCGTTCCACTTCGGTAGGAACCAACTCTGGAGCATACTGACTCAAGCGAACAAAACGGATCTCATAGTCAGTCACAGAAGCCTCTCCCTAAGTAAGGGCCATAAACTCTCGCTTCTTCTCATCTAAGTACCTCGGTCCCAAGTACCTCTTCCTGAAAGCGGACTCAAAGAAATCCCAGTCAATTTCTGCCTCTGAAACCCCGGTAGTAATGGTGACCCACCAGGTGTAGGCATCACCCTGAAGCAACGAGATCACACAACCCAATCTACGTACGCCCGCACAACCCATCTGAGCCAAGATACGAACTGTCTTTTCCAACCATAACTCCGACCTCTCCGGAGTAGATCCCCTAAACTCTTCGGCCCCCAAGCTACGGAGCCTCTCCAAGGGTAGACTAGCATCGTCACACCTAGGCTGAGCTGCAGCCTGAGCTCCCGCAACTGCGGCCTGAAATGCTCCCGCTATAGCTTGCACTAGCGGAGTCATATCAATTCCAGCTGGACCTTGGCCACCTTGAGGTCCCTCTCCTTCAGCTCCATCCTCGCCTCCAGCTCCAGGCGGAGGAGGTGGTGGTGGTGGAGGTGGTGGAGGAGCGCCAACTCCCGCGGCCACCGGCCCTTCTATGTGAGCCTCCACACCAACTGCCGGCTCATCATGAGCCGCAACCCGTGGTTCCTGACGAACCACTCTCGCCCTACCCCTCGGCCTAGACATCGCTCTCACAGATATTAACTACAACCACAACAACAAAACATACAAAGCTGGGTTAGCAAGGCAAGGCTTCCAAGTGTTCAAGTACGTTCCCTCAATTAAAAATCCTTTTTCCAATGTAATAGTAGCAATGAGACTTTTACACACATGCTTTGAAATAAAACAATCAACATACTTGTCACACAAGCAATCATTCTTACAAAGCAAGCAAACACCGTGCATATCAATCAAAAAAAAACTAGAACTTACCTCACTTACCAGCCCAAGGTCTCGGTAACCTTAGGCTCTGATACAAACAAGTGTAACCCCCTCGTCCCGGTCTGGCCGGATGACCGGTCCGAGTGGGCCACACGGGGAAAACCGAAGTGAAACCCGTTAAGGTTCCCCCTCGGTTAGCAACCCTATTTTTTTTCATTTTAATCTTGTCTAGAGGAGTATTAAATCCTAAGTGATCAAACAGCGGAACAACATGCACGAGACAATCAAACGAATCCAAACCAACATTCAACAGCCCAATTTAAACTTAAATTGCAGGCGGTATCGGTACTCCCAAGAAGGGTATCGATACGCCTTGACCAAAGTCAACACTCAGAGTCAACGCAGGAAGACCGTATCGATACAGCCCTCGAGCGTATCGGTACGCCCTTCCAACGGTCAACTCCTCACGGTCAACGCTAAAAGATCGTATCGATACGCTAGGGGCCCGTTTCGATACCAAAATCGACAGTGTCTCCAGTGACCAAAAAGGTATCGATACGCCCCCTCGCGTATCGAAACACGAGGCCTGAAACAAGAAGGCCGTATCGATACGGATCCAATCGTATCGATACCCTTGCACTACAAGACTCCCAAACTCAGCGAAAACAAATAAGACTCGAGCCTAAATGCAATTTAAGACTTCCCTAGACCCAAACCAGCATTCATACAACATTATCAGGTCAATATTTAACCATACAGGCACCCAACATGTGCATACATTAAGGAAATCATGCAATTGATCAAGGATGACATCTAAGCATTCAAAGGTCAACACTTAGACAACTTCAAGATAGCAACATGCTAACAAGGTATCAAGCAAGGCATACATCCCAAGCCAAAATAGCCAACACATACGAGGAGTCTAACATGCTCCTAAGCAACATCAACCACAACATAATCCAAAACATCAAAATGCGATTACATGTCCCATTGCTTGACCATTACATCTTAAATTAAAAGTTCATACTTGGTAGCTAAACAAGTACCACAAGCACACTTGGAGGCCCCCTTCTTGCTCCTAGCAACCCACGAACTAAGGATCTGCATTATCGAACAAAGAGAGAGCGTAAGCAACAAATGCTTAGTGAGGGTAAGCTCTTTAAAAACAAACCTCGACAATGCAGGGTCCGAGCACGATCTTAGCCAAGGCAAAAATACATATTTATCAAGAATCCTCAAGAGCACAAGTTAAGATGCATGAACAATATCCAAATAAACGGTATGCTCATAAGCTCTATTCCACTACACATGTAGTCGCATATAAACATCCAAATAAGGATCATAATTCACAACACATTGATACACATATCAATCAATATTGGCACCTAGCTATGACCCGAATACGCGGATAAATACGTTGGAACTCACATCCAACAACCACTTTACCTCACGGTGGGATAACACTCATCACCGGTCTCGCGAAGGGGATTCCACTCATCCTCACGCCCCGTCGATGGGATTCCACTCATCATCGACTATATATAAATACAATTTTCGGGCGAACCCGTACTCCTCCTTGGTGACTCAACGCCACCAAGGCCACGCGCGACTTTTGACTCATGTGTACACACTAACATCCTAATGATCGATCATTTGTACTCAAGCATACTAGTGCCAACATTTTACTCATCCCACATTACTCATTTCAAACAATTCCGTGCTTAGCACGTACTCACCATGAACACAATCATGAACCATTACCATGCATGCTTTAAGCATTACAAATCATGCCTCATCTCACATGTATAATACAATATACATAAGCATTCATATCACAAGACATACGAGGCATATACATTCATACATTTAAGTTCATCCAAAGGCTCTAGATCAAGTTTAGGATTAGGCTACCACCCTAATACTAACTCTAGGTGGGTCTATCAAGCCCGACCTAGTCCACATACTCGAACCAACCATTTAAAAACCAATTAAAACATTTAACCACTCACCTAAGCTCCCAAGCTCAAAGACCAAGCAAGCGACCACCTTCAAATTCCCGGATTTACTTCCGATGCTTCACTGATGCCCAACCTCGATTCTAATCAATCCCAAACACAAACAAAACATCCACAATCAATAACTCATCGTCGGAACTAACCCGAAATACAATTCAATCACAAATTTCCATGTTGCAAGCATGAACAAATCCCATTTCTCACCAACTCAGACAACCCCAAAACCATGTTTCCAACTTCCATTACACCCACAAATGATCCCAATTCAACCCCTATCCATAGTACTATCAAAAGCCTATCAAAATCCACCTAAACCAACCCCCAAAACTCACCCAAAACCCCATGTTTACCCAAATCCGAAAATTGCTCAAAATCATTCAAAATTCACATATGTTATACCATTTGACCTCTATACATCATAACTAACCATATTAAATCAAAACATTTAACTTAACAACATAAAGACACCATTTTTAATCAAATCCTTTGGAAACCCAATTTTCAAAACTTCAATGAAAATGGAAATAAATGGTACTTTTAAAGAGAGGGAGTTGAGGAGAAGTCAAAAACGTCATTACCTTTCAAAACAGAGTTGAAATGGATGAGAAATGAGATGAAATAGTAACAAGGGGAGGGGAGAAGTTCTTTCGCGTTGGAGATGAGATGAGGAAGAGAGTGAATAGTAGAAAAAGGTGTTTTATTTTGTATAAAGGGGGATTTAAATTAGAAGATGGGTAAATTACCCAAAAGGCCATTAATGAATGGCTATCCTCTTAATTCTTTAAGAGCTCTTCAACTTGCAATTAAATCAATTTGGTCCCATTTCAAATATTTATTTTGAAACCCGAAATTTTAAAGGATCATTTTAATTATAAACCCGAGCCCAAATAATATTAAAATATTATTTTCACCTAACCCCTAAACCCGGGTGTTACATTATTAAACATGATAGAGTTGACTATGTGGATGCTAGTCAATATTGTAGTGTAATTGGCTCTTTACTTTACATTTGCCGCACACAACTAGATATTTCTTTTATCGTTAATAAAGTTGCACAGTTCATGCAAAAGTCCCAAGGATGTCCATTGAGTAGCAAGTGAAAAGGATACTTCGATATTTGAAAGCTACCTCTGATTATGGCTTATGGTTTACTCAACAAAGTGTACATGATAATGCTATTGAACTGCTTGCTTTTTCTGATACTGACTGGGGTAGTGATATGGATGACAGAAGGTTAATTTCAAGGTATTGTGTATATCTGGGCTCACATTTGTTGTCTTGGAGTTCTAAGAAGTAATGGTCGGTGTCAAGATCTACTACCGAAGCTGAATACCGCTGCCTTGCAGATGCTACCTCGGAGCTCATTTGGGTTAAAGCTTTATTAACAGATATGAGAGTTAAGATAGAAAACACACCAAAGATATGGTGTGACAATACTAGCACGGTTACAATGGCAACAAATCTAGTCTTCCACGCCAAAACTAAACATGTAGACTTAAATTTACACTTTGTTAGAGAAAAAGTAAAGGATCATCAACTAAAAGTCAACTATGTTTCCAGAAAAATTTTAGATTGCCGATATTCTCACAAAACCGATGATAGTGAATCGTTTTCAAGAACTTAGAAAACAACTTTGTGTGTGGTCATTAAAACAAGTTCAAGGAGAAGAAAAAGTAGAGTGAATATTGAAGCTAATACTCAGAACCTTCTGTTTCTAGCTGTACCAGTTTGTTATTAGGTTAGTTAAGGAAATTCTTCAAGCCCGCTATTCTTAACAGATTGAAAGTTTTTCTATTTTTAATTTGTTAAATTTGTTCGTGGGCTAAATCACCTATGATGGAATTGGCCCACCAGGTTGAATATATCAAATTGACCTACATTGTATTTTCACTTTCTTTCTTTTTTACCAAATTCTTAAATTCTTCTTCCTTTATCGTGCTTTCTTGTTTGCTTTTCTTAGCTCTTCGGAGCTTTTTCCGATCAACGATGACTTTCCAACATTTGAAATTAAACCTGTACAATTTTTTTGAATAATAGTAAGGTGATTATAAGGTAGTATATGTTCATAATTTTTCTTAACCCTTTAATAAGGCACACATACCTTGTAGATAAACATACTCCAACCCAAGTCTCTTAAAATAACATCATTTTTTACACTGAAATCATTCGTTGTGTTCAATTTAAACTTATATGATTATGTAATTACCATTTGTACAATCAAAACATGATCAAGAGAATTAAAAATGTAATTTAAATTAATATTTTTAAAATTTAAACTGACATGTAATGGAATTTAATTAAAATAAATATCATAAAATATGATACCAACCGTCATAAAATATGTTTTAACTAATAGTTAAAAATATAATAATACTTAACCAACAATCAGTTGGTCTAGTGGGATGATGCGCTAAATCCCTTAAGCAATGACAGAAGTTCGAATCCTTACATTGAGAATGAAAAAAAAAATTGAGTGGGTTGCCCCCATCATGAACCTTTGCAAAACTTGATCTTAATTAGTCGCTTAATGAGTCAGTAGCCAATGGTTAAAAAAATATTATTTTAGTACCTAAATTAAAGGAATATAAATACTCTATTTTTTGGTGTCTCTATTTATACCTCATATTAAATAATTAAGTTTAGAGTGTATGATTAAAGTTTAGAATCAGGGTTTAGGTTTATGGAATTGGAGTATGATGTATTTTTTAAAGTTTAAATTTTAAGATTTAAAATTTAGGGTTGTACTTAAAATTTAATTTTCTAAGGTCGGGACACAAAGAAGGAACAAAGGATTTTTGTCCAAATTAAAAAATATATAGGCATATGTCATACTTAAAGTGAAGGAATATGAACCTATTACAGTGCAAGACTTTTTTTTAACTTTTATACGTTTTTAGGATCGCTGGATGAGTGAAATTGATGGCTGAGATTAAAAGTGGGTTATGTGGAGATTATTATTTGGAAAAAATAACGAGTTAATTTCAGTCATCCACACATCTAACAGAGTAAAAATCTTCTGCCCCTAATCATGCCTCCTTATATGCCCCTACTAAAAAACACCTAAAAATTAAATTCTAGGCCATAACCCTAATTTCTATATTCTAAACCCTAACAATACACCATAACTATAAGGCTCAACCCTAAACCTCAAACCCTAAACTATAAACCCGCTATTTTAAAATGAGGGCATAGTTAGGGGTAGACGATTTACATCCCATCCAACGAGGTAAAAATCCACTACCCCTAATCATGCCCCATTCTATGCCCCACACTAAAAAACACTTAAAAATTAAATTCTAAACCCTAACCCAAATTTTCACATCCTAAACTCTAAACTCTACACCCTAAAAAATACAACATACCCCTAATTCCCTAAACCCTAACCACAACCCCTAATCTTAAACCCTAAACTTTAAACCTACTATTTTAAAGTGGGGGCATAAAAGGAGGGGGCAGACGATTTTCATCCCATCCAACGATCCACAAAACGTGTAAAACTAATATCTTTAACTTTTGTGTAAGTGGATCATATCCTTAAATAAAAATATGGGGACTCATGAACAAAGATTCTATGCCCCTTTTTAATGATGTTTTCTTATGCCCAACATTAAAATTTTAAATTTTAAGCTATAACCTTAAATTCTAAATCTTAAACTATAAACTCTAACACTTTAAAAAAATATAACATATTCTTAATTTCTTAAACCCAGCCATAAATCTTAATCTTAAACTATAAACTTAATTTTTGTGTGTGTAAAAACATAAATAAAAATACCGAAAACGTTATAAAATAATACATAAAAGAGTAAGTGTAGGGTTTGTTAAATAATAATAGAGGATTGACGTAGAAGAGAGAGAGACCGCCCAGGCAACCTATGAAAAGGCTTCCACTTGCATTGCTATCTCAGAGTGCAAACACTCGTCTTCTCCTCTCCTTCTTCCATTAACTCTGAAATTAAATTTTGTAAGCCCACCCTTCCCCTTCCCCTTCCCTTGCCTTGGACTTGGCTCAATCAGAATCAAACAACCTCGGTGCTCGTGCAACCTCTTTCCTCTCTCTCTCTCTCTCTCTTTCTTTTTTAGCTTTAATTAAGTTCAAACTCTTCTATATATATGTGTCTTCCTCTCACTTCTCTCTTCATTTCACTGCATCTCTTTTTCTCCATCTTTTTAGTTTTTTTCTCTAATCCAACTGTTACCGCCAGTAATTTGTTCCATCTTCACCGCCCACCTGCTGAGGTTTTTGTTTTTATAATGGATATGAACACGGGGAACAGCAACAGCACCGATTCTTTTTCCACTCAGACTTGGCTTGCTTTCTCTCTTTCCAACTTCCCCTCTTCCTCCTCTAATCTTTGTTTTTTTGAAGCTTTCAACCCTTCTACCACCGCCGCCGCCGCAGCAGGCGTTCCGCCTACACCAGTAGAGGAAGGTGCAGGTGCAGGTACCGCTGCGTTTAATGAAGGCCCGAGACTGGAGGATTTTCTCGGCGGTTCTTCGACCGTACCGGGACCTGGTACTGCAGCAAAGAAACAACATCATTTCTCTTCTGAAACAGTACCCGACAACGAGATGTACGACTCCGAGCTTAAAACCATAGCCGCCAGCTTTCTTCGAGGGCTTTCCCCTGAAAACAAACAACACCAGGCCGTGCCTACGGCTGAGCCGGCACCGAGAAAAGCTGCTGATAGCTTTGGCCAACGTACCTCTATCTACCGAGGAGTCACCAGGTAAATACATAAATGACACGAACACGATATACAACCATAGAATATAGATTACGAAATTTATTAAATTCCATTTTCCTTTCGTTTTGGGTTGAATTTTCAGGCATAGATGGACCGGAAGATATGAAGCTCACTTGTGGGACAATAGTTGCAGAAGAGAAGGCCAAAGTAGGAAAGGAAGGCAAGGTAAAATTACTGAACACAAGTACAAGTATTTTTCTGGTTTCCCGCGTTGGAAACCTGGTTTTGATAGTTGGGTCTTCTATAAGAATTTTCTACTTATACAAAATATCATATTCCAAACTTATTTAGACGATACCACGCTACTTACTACCTGGATCAATCCGTTGGTTATAAGTATTATATATATGTATGTTATTATGAATGAATGATGATTCTAATATGTTGGCTCTTTATGTGGCATCTTACACGACGATTAACGAATGATTGATGCTGCCATGGATGGATGCTTGAACCGTTTCATCATTGTTTTCTTTTAGTTTATCTGGGTGAGTTTCCAGTTTTATTCACATTATAATTAAACATCATCATTTAACAAAATGTTCATTCTCGTTTGCATGGATATTAACTTCATATTTATAATTAGGTGGGTATGACAAGGAAGATAAAGCAGCAAGAGCTTATGATCTTGCAGCTCTAAAGTACTGGGGTCCGACCACCACCACAAACTTTCCGGTAAACCCCACCTTTTCTCCGATCCCGGCTTCCGCTTTCTTGCCTTCTTTTATTCGAGCTTGTTACAAAAAAATATTATCCTTTTTCTTTCAGATTTCTAACTACGAGAAGGAACTAGAAGAGATGAAGAACATGAGTCGGCAAGAGTTCGTCGCTTCACTACGAAGGTAGACATTAACTTGAATACACATGTATTTAAATAATGATTGCATAAGCTTTCTTTTTGGTTGAATTTCATTTGTTTTTTCCAGGAAAAGTAGTGGATTTTCCAGGGGAGCCTCGATCTACAGAGGGGTCACAAGGTTCTTTGTTTATTATATATTCTGAATTATTATTCATTGTCTTTTGGTTTGGATCAAGTATTTTTTTTATTTCTCAAGGTATCGAGTCTAGTGACTAATCCTTTCTCATGTTCGGTTTTATATTTCAGGCATCATCAACATGGGAGGTGGCAGGCAAGAATTGGAAGAGTTGCAGGCAACAAAGATCTCTATCTGGGAACATTTAGTGAGTGATTCTTTCTCTTCCTTTTTATTGATTTATTAAATTAATTTATGTTATTTTTCTCAAGTGTACTTGTTTTGCAGGCACCCAAGAAGAAGCAGCTGAGGCCTATGACATTGCTGCAATCAAATTTAGAGGCCTAAATGCAGTGACCAACTTCGACATGTGCCGGTACGATGTTAAAAGCATCGCCAGCAGTAATCTTCCCATCGGTGGACTTACCGGAAAATCCAAAAGCTGCTCGGATTCGGTTACCGACGACAACCGAGATCTATCCTCAGCAGCATTTGCTGTCACCTTTGCGTCTCAGTCTTCTGCAGCTATAGGCTCCAATATGAGCGGCTTTGCAGTTCCCATCAAGCAAGACCCTTCTGATTATTGGTCTAACATATTCGGCTACAACAACAGTACAACAAAGAGCCCTAGTGCTGCTGTTGCACCATCTAGCATGTTACAAAGTCCGACCCGCTTCGGCATGGATTTCGGTGTGAATTCCGCTAACAATGAGAGCATCAACAACGGAGATGGTTATAATGTAAGTACTTCGATTCCATTAGCAACACCGATTGTCTCGAACAACAGCGACATTAACAATTACGAGGACTCAACTGGCTACCATAGCTGGAACATTGCACAACCATTGCATTCTTATCAGACTGCAAAGCCAAGCCTCTCAGTGTTGCAGACACCGATTTTTGGCATGGAATGAGCTCACGGACAATAATTACTGTGGGATAAAAATCGGTGCAAAAGGCACAGTTGGGGGGTAATTTTTTTTTACTTGAACAGGTGAAGTGGACTGACAATGCATAGTATTTCCCAGGAGATGACACTACTAACTTGGGGTTCCTTTATGCATCTTTCTTCTTAGTTTACTTTGTATGCTTTACTGACATGCGTTACATATATATATATAGGGCTAGAAAGGAAAAAGGAGAGCCTTTTTCTCTACTGTACTAAGTGATATGCGATCTGTCTTGTTACTTATTAGAGGTTATAAGTTCGTATCGAATAATAAATGTGAAATACACCATTAAATTTCTAGCAAAGGATCTCTCTTTGGGAATGTGTATATCAACATACACTCATCTCATATCAGATACTGAATCTAGGGTTAAGTTCCAATCTTTCAACCTTTTTCCATATCTTTGACCGGGAGATTCCCGGTCTTCTATCTTAACCCTAACCCTATTCATCAAAGCAAAAACAAAAACCACCAACATATGAAAATCCTCCATATAATTTTTCCACCCAAACCAAAAGGCTAGATTTTATAACTTGTTGGGTGGAAAAGCTAGTTTGAAAATAAAATTACCTTTTTACCCTTGTTATTTAATTATAATTTATTGTTAAAATAATGTTTATGCATACATAATTGTAAAATAATATATATTTTATAATATTTATATTAAGAATAAAATTGTTTTATTTGTAATTTATTTTATATTTATTATTAATTTGTAAGTGGTATGTCCGTATATAATTTACAATGTACTTTATATTTTTAAATTAAACTTTTTCAAAAAATAAAATTTTCATTATAATTGAAATTGATTTATTTTATATATCATAACACTAACTAATTTGAACATCACCCAAGTTTATTTTTACTTTTCAATATCATGTCTAGAATAGACATTTTATCTCCTCAAAATCACTTTTTGACATCAATGACAAACACTAACCAGCTTTTCAAAACTAATTTTCAACAGTTAGTTTGTAGTTGCTTTTAAAAAGTGTGGTGAAAAAAGTGATTTTCAACAGCTAGTTTGAAAATCACTTTTTTCACCACACTTTTTAAAAGCAACTACAAACTAAGCCTAAGTGGAATATAAAGTATGGGTATTTTTATATATTATAATCAGTTCTCGTATTACTAACAAATCAGGTGGAGTTAATTTTAATATTTCTTATAAAATAAATTATATTAGCTCATTAATAATTATATTCCAACAACAAATTAAGTAAAGTAAAATGCTCCTTAACTTTGAATGTAACTACGCCCATGTGATTACAAAAACACTACTTGAAGCTTAAATATGTAATGGTGCAGCAAAATAATGCGAACAAAAATCATCTCTCTTTTTGGGTGTCCTTATATATACTTAAAATTAAAATTTTAAATTTTATATTTTAATTATAAATCTTAAACTTTAAACTCTAATTCTAAATTCAAAAATTTATTTTTTTAATGTTGAATCGTATATCAAAGAAAAGACAAAGGACTAAAATCACCCAACGCAGCATCAAACACGCCAAAGGAAACAAAGAAATTAAAAGAAAACAGAAATAGACAACCGACTGTTCTTGAGGTGGTTCCGAGAATGTAGTCACCGGAGACGCCTTTGGGGAACCACGGACTGCCGTAACCACGGCCAATGTATTGCTAAGTTGCCGTAACCACGGACTTATTATATTCAATCTTTTTTAATTGAAAATTTTGGAGTATTAATTAAAATTTGATATATACATCCTAACTCTATGTATGTTATGAGTAGGAGTGGTAATTGGGTGGGAAATATCAAAAATTGCGGGGATCCGAACCAGCGAGATGTGGAATAACCGAAATCTTTATCCACAGGGATGAAGACGAGAAAGTTTTACCTTTGAAGCTCAAATGGGGATGGGGACGAGATTAGCTATATCCGAACTGTGGGGATAACCGAACCGTAACCGTATAAATAACAGTGGGATCCCCGAAAAAATCCACAAGGATCCTGATATTTTACAAAATTTTTAAAATGTATATAATTAACTCTCATCTACATGTATACTTACCTATCTTATTATCAATATATTTGTGCCTTTTATTTAAACCTTATTAAGTTTGGGTAACCTCTCTAGTAATTTATCAGTTTTGTTATTTATATAATCTATTAATCTCTTTATTTCTGCTGTTCATTTTAGACAAAAATCTTGTTCCCCTTTAGTTATATGTTTAAGTGTATTGAGTATATGACTTGTAAATTGAAACCGACCATACATTTTGGTTAGTAAAATAGTAAATTTTGTTTAACTTTTGGGGATAGGGATTCCCTGAAAACCGTATGGATCACTACAACAATTTAGACTTTTAGTGACAATTTGACAGTGACTAGAAGTAATTTTGTCACAATATTAAACTTTTGTGACAAATTTTTGGTGCGACACTATTAGTATAAGTAATTGTGATGTAGTTTTATTTGGTCACTATTATAGTAATAATTGTGACGATTACATTTTTCACAATTAAATTCTCACTATAAGTATATAATTGTGACAAATTTTATTGTCATTAAAACTTTGACACATAATAGTGACGATATATAAAGTGGTCACTATTATTTGATATCTCTTGTGACAATGAAATTGTTTGTCACTTAAAATCTTACTTTTTGTTGTGATAAGTTTTGTCGCCAATGAAAAAATAAAATTAATGACAAATTAGATATTGTCACAATAATAAATTTATGTTTATAACAATAGTAATTACAATTATAAAAAATTGAAGTTACCATAAACTAGTTTGTCAAACGATAAAATAATTCTATTAGTCTCTATACTATGTGTAAATTGTTGTTTTAGTCATTCTATTTCGATCAATTTTAGTTTCTATATTTTCAAAATTTAAAATTTCAATCCTAATCCAAATGGACCACTGCAATATGACTAAATTATAATAACTAAAAATAACAAAATAAAAGAACGAAAATCAAATATGCAACTTATGTATAACAAATAAGCTAAAAACAAATTTTTACTTAACATATTTAAAGACCATCATTAATGTCAAGATCGAAATTTTAAAATTTAAAAAGTACAGAAACTTAAAGTGACCAAATTAAAGTAAAAAGACTAATATGTAATCTTGCCATAATACGTGATAGCAAAATTTTACCTTGTGAAAAATGTTACGCTTATATTTGTTTTAACTTTGCTTGTGAAGTTAAAATTTGCATTGTTAGTATACTAAGTAATTATCGCATAAAAGATAAATCTATCAATAATTTGAATTAAATTAATTCATGTAATTAATGAAAATATAATATATAAAGTGTAAATATTAATAAAATATGTTTATATTTTAAAACCAACACAATTAGTTTTATATATATTCTTTGATAAACCTATTTCATATGAGAAACCATAGAAAATTAATTAAATTATTATTATAATAATTAGTGTTATAATTAATACATATTTTTAAAATAAGTATTCAGTTAAAATTTAACCTAAATACTATTTTTCTTTCAAAATAGTATTAAATATTTTGCCCAGCCTAGTGGATAGACATTGCACTCTCCCCCTAAAGGTTCAATGTCCAATCCTCCATGAAGACATGCATTGTATTTATTTATTACAAATTGACATATAAAGATGTCACATCATCTATAATTAAAACTTCAGTGACCTAATGAAAGGTTAAAAGTGTTTGTTGACTGCAATGCAAATGACCCATTAAATTTCAAGGACATAAATAAGATGTTTACATCTAAAAATATAATTATTATATAATTATTTTTTTATAATTAAAAGTGACAACATATTTTAGACACTATTTCAATATGTATTTGTGATAAAAATGTTTGTCACTAATAAGAATAACATTAGTGTCTAAATTTTAGTCACTGTTATTAATCTTTTGTGTCAAAAATGTAGTCTCAAATAATATAACTAATTGTGACGAAATGCATAGAAGTTGTCACTGATATAATAGTGACGGAGTTATTAGTGACGAGTGGTGACGACTTAGAAAAATAATCACTGTAAATTTCAGTGACTAAATTTAATACTTTTAGTGACCATTTTTAATGTCACTAAAAATACATTTTCTTGTAGTGGATCTGATGAGTATGGGATGAAGACAAAAAATTAACCGAAGCATATAACGAAGATTATCCAAACCGTACATATAAATGTTGGAGATGAAATAGAGAATACAAAACCGTCCCTAAACCAACCGATTTCCAGAAAGAGAAAATGGTCAAGACAAATAATTAAAAATAAATAAAACATTGGAGGCTCATTAATACCAAAACATTGAAGTTGACATTCAACTTAACATAAAAAAAAAAACAGTGTCTCGTCTTGTCTCTTTTGGTTTTGGTTTTGGCATGCATGACAATTGACAAAGATATATGGTATACCGTATATTGGTGTTACATATTTATGTCATAGTGTGAACCTTTTTTGTTTTGGATTGGGTGATGGATGTGTGCACCTTTCGGCGCAAATTAGATTTTTGGGCAGACCAGCATTGCTGTTTCGCTTATTACCTTGACTTGACCACTTGTTGATTTTTAAGCGAGTTTAACGTACAACAAGTTTAGGGTATGACTAAAAAATAGCAAGTTTTGATGTTTGTCTAAAAATTTAAAAGATTAGACTTTTTATAATACTTTAAATTGATTTTTTCGTTTTTTTATTATTTTGTAAGTATCGATACTTGTCTAAAAACTTAAAATGTTATAAAAAAAACTGAATATCGATACTTACAAAATAAATATAAAAAAGTCTAACATTTTAAATTTTTAGACAAATTTTAAAACTTACCGTCTTTTAGTAGCACCCCGACCTACCCTTGATTTTGGTGCTGCGTCACTTTTTAGTTATCTATCCTTTCATGCACTGTTTGAGATAACTATAATCAATATATAATAGAAATTTATTTGAGTTTAAACCTAAATAAATTTAAATATGATTTCAGCCTTTATCAACACTATCTATAAAACGATTTTAAGTTTATTGATGTGATATTTTAATAATCACTCAAGTTGTGACATATTATAACAGTGAATAGAATAGAGAAAGTTTTTATTCATTCACAACGTATTTGATACATGAAGAAATAGCTATTAAATAGCAAGAGAATGTACCGCCAAAACTAACCAACTTTTGAACTAACTAACTAACCTACATTCTAACAATACTAACTGCAGTAGTTACGTATAATAGCCCCCCCCCCTCAAGATGGAGGCGAGTGAATGTTCAGGAGACCTATCTTGAGAACAAGAGAATTGAAAGCTGGTGAGTGAAGAGCTTTCGTGAAAATGTCAGCAAGTTGGTTGGCAGATCGAACGTGGAAGAGCTTGATGAAACCATCTCGAACCTTGTCACGAATGAAGTGACAGTCGACTTCAACGTGCTTGGTGCGTTCGTGAAAAACTTGGTTGGATGCAAGATGTATAGCGGATTGATTATCACAATATAAGGAAGCAGTGGAAAGTTCAATCTGGAAGGAAGACAACAACGATCGAAGCCAGACCAATTCACAAACAGCTGCAGCCATGGCACGATACTCAGCCTCGCAGGAAGATCGACTAACAATTTGCTGCTTTTTGGCTTTCCAAGAGACTAAGTTATCGCCAAGAAAGATGCAAAAACCTGTGACCGATCGTCTAGTATCCGGACAAGCCCCGTAATCAGCATCAACAAAGCCACTGAGCTGCAGGGTGGATGTTGATGAAAAAACAAACCAAGAGCAGGATTGCGTTTAATATATACAAGAAGATGATGCACAACTGCGAGATGAGGGCAACGTGGAGAAGCAACAAACTAGCTCAAGTGGTGAACAGAATATGCAATATCGGGTCTGCTGTGAGTAAGATACAGCAATCGCCCAATGAGCCTTCGATAAACTTGAGGGTCAGGAAGCAAGTCACCGTCAGTGGCATTTAGCTTATGAGAAGGCACCATGGGCAAGTCAGCAGGCTTCTTGGCCAAGGACCCTGTGTCCTCCAAAAGCTGCAAAGCATATCTCCTCTGAGATACAGAAATACCAAAAGAATTTCGAGCAATCTCAAATCCAAGGAAATATCGCAAGGTGCCAAGATCCTTGAGCTTGAAATGTTTCTGAAGAAAATTTTTCACATCCGCCAAATCCACTAGGCATTTTCCTGCGAGGATGATGTCATCGACGTAGACCAAAAGAACCACCATGCTATCACCACAGCCCTTAACAAATAATGAATGATCAAAAGGTGACTGTGTGAAACCAAATTGAAGAACAACACTGGAAAAGGTAGCAAACCATTGCCGTGAAGCCTGCTTAAGCCCGTAAATGGATTTATTCAACTTGCAAACTAAATTCTAACCTTTAACAGGAGGAGTGTAACCAAGAGGAAGACGCATGTAAACCTCCTCATCAAGAGACCCATTGAGGAAAGCATTATTGACATCGAGCTGCAAGAGGTGCCAACCATGAACAGCAGCAAGGGCTAAAAGAACTTTAAATGAATTCATCTTTGCCACAGGAGAGAAGGTATCCACGTAGTCAATCCCTTCAATCTGAGTGAAGCCCTTTGCTACCAAACGGGCCTTGTAACGATCAACAGAACCATCAGCGTTGTATTTGACACGATACACCCACTTACAATCAATAGGATGTTTGCCATCAGGTAAGGAAACAACCGTCCAAGTATTGTTGGAATGCATTGCTTGCAGTTCTTCATGCATGGCATGTCTCCAATCAGAAGAAGTTACAGCCTGGTGATAAAACACAGGCTCCTTGATAGCAGAAATATTGGCAATAAAAACATTATAATCTGGGGATAATCTCACGTTAGACACACAATCTTCAATTGGGTAAGAGCATGAAGCAATGCTATTCAAATGATACTCTTGAAGATAATGAGGTCTCTGAATATTACGAGATGATCGTCGAAGAGGAACCATGGGCTGACTTGCTGTTGCTGAAGAAGCAAGAGTCGACACAGGTTGATCATGACCATGCACAACCTCAGGTATGACACGTGGTAAAACAGTGTCAGGAAACAAATCAACATCAATGCTCGAAGAAGAAATCGAATGAAACGGGAAGATATTATCATGAAAAACAACATTCCTGGAGACAACGATGGAACGAGACTTTAAAACATAAACCTTGTATCCCTTAACTCTCGGAGAATATCCAAGGAAAATACCAGGCAATGCATGCTCAGAAAATTTGTCCATGTGTGCTTGCAAAGTTGAAACAAAGCAAAGACATCCAAAAACCTTGAGAGACAAGTAATTGGGAGCAGACTTGTGTTACATTTCATAAGGAGACCGATTCCCTAAGACCGGAGAAGGCAATCGATTAATCAAATATGTAGCAGTGAGGACACACTCACCCCAAAAACGAAGAGGAACCCTGGATTGAAAGAATAAAGCCCGAGCAACACTGAGTAAGTGTTGGTGTTTGCGCTCAACCACTGAGTTTTGTTGAGGTGTCTCAACACAGAAAAATTGGTGCACTATACCCAACTTGCCAAACAGCTCAGTAAACTTCAAATCTGGAGCATTGTCTGACCTAAACATCTTAATATCAAACTCAAACTGTCTCTTGACCATGGAAATGAATTGAGGAATAATAGTGGACACATCAGATTTATGTTGCATGAGATAGGTCCATGTAGATCGCGTATGATCATCTACCAAAGTTAAGAAATAGCGTTGGTTCCCATAAGTAGGTTCTTTGAATGGACCCCAGACATCACAATGAATCAAAGCAAAAGGAAGATCTGCTCGTGTCGAAGATGAAATAAAAGGAAGACGTTGCTGCTTTGCTAATGGACAAATAGAACAAACATCATCTTTATTAATTTGCAAAGAAGGCAATACATCTTTTAAAGAATTCAACACAGGAACACTAGGGTGATCAAGCCTATTGTGCCACGAGATACTATTTACATGATTCTGAACAAGAGACCTATCATCCTTGACATTTGAAAGATTTGACAGACTCAATAAGTACAATCCCTTATGCAATTTACCCTTCCCAATCACACTGCAGTGGTCCTGGATTAAGCACGCATCAGGAGAAAACGAAACATTAAACCGTGAATCTCGAACCAAACAGCTAACAGCCAAAAGGTTAAAGTGAAATTCTGGCACATAGAGAACATCCTTGAGAACTATGTGAGAAGAAAGACAAACAGTTCCAGAAAATTGCACCTTGACAACAGAGTTATTAGGTAGCAAAATATCACTTGCATCGATAGACTTCAAAGACTCAAACATGTCCTTAGAAGAGAAAACATGTCTGGAAGCTCCAGAATCAATCACCCAACAATGTGCATCATTAAAGGAACTAAAATGATTAACAAAGGAAGGAATCTTGCCTTGCATTGCGAGATTGATAGAAAAAGAAGGAACATCAGCTACCGAGGCTGCCTGTAACTGATTGGTTAGTATGGAGATGAGCTGTTGACACTGTTGCGTGGTCAATGAATCATTGACAAATGCAGAACCAGGACGAGAATCAGAGGATAAAACCTCAGAAACAACATGAGTAACATTCACATGAGATTGTTTAGTACGAACTGTATAACCAGGAGGAAAACCATGCAATCGATAACACTTGTCCTTGATATGCCCTAATAAACCACAATGACTACACTGAGGGTGACCTTTCTTAACACCATTATAAGTCTTGACAGCAAAGGTTGCTTCAGCAATTGGATTAGATAATAGAATTGACCTTTGACTCTCTTCCTGTGCCACTAGAGAAAAAACCTTTGTAATTGAAGGCAATGGATCAAGAAGCAAAATCTGGCCACGAGCATGGGCAAAAGATTAATTCAGTCCCATAAGAAACTGCATCGTCAATTCTTTTTGCTGTTCTTCGATCATATTGCGTACACACTCACATGTGCAGGTCGAGCAAGTACAAACAGATTTCAGTGAAGCAAGTTCATCCCAAACTATTTTTAGTTGAGTATAATAAGCACTCACTGTTAAAGAACCTTGAGTCAACTCGTGTAATTTCTTTTTCAAATGAAAAACACGAGGTGCATTATTTTGTTAAAATTTGTCTTCAAGATCTTTCCAGATATCAACAGCACAAGAATGAAAGATTAAACTCGCAGCAATGTCTTTCGATACTGAATTAAGAAGCCAGGAATTAACAAGATTATTAGCCCGCTTCCAAGAACCGTAGCGTACCTGATTTGTACCTGCAGGAGCAATGATTGAGCCATCCACAAACCCAAGTTTGTTTTTGGCAGAAAGGGCCATCACCATAGAACACTTCCAAGAATTGTAGTTGTCATTGGACAGAGGCTGTGTCACCAAACTCATGCCAGGATTATCGGATTGATGAAGGTAATAAGGATTATTACCATTATTGAAGTCATCATTAGGATTATCAGCCATGGAAGAAAGAAAGAAAGAAAAGCTTGAGAAAAGCTCTGTGAAAAACTAAAGAAAAACTGAAGCAAAGATGCAGAAAAGCTCGAGAAAAGCTTTGAGAAAAGAAGAAAAAGCTCAGGGAAGCTTAAGAAATCATTTGATACCATATAACAGTGAATAGAATAGAGAAAGTTTTTATTCATTCACAACGTATTTGATACATGAAGAAATAGCTATTAAATAGCTAGAGAATGTACCGCCAAAACTAACCAACTTTTGAACTAACTAACTAACCTACATTCTAACAATACTAACTGAAGTAGTTACATATAATACATATAACACTTAATAACGCTAATATTTTGATCGGTCAATGTCATGCTAACAACTTAATTAGATGTTGAATTATTAAATTAACACAAATACAAATTTGAGATTTCCCCGAGTTCACGTATTATATTAAGAAAAAAATCAAATTTAAGTATTTGTAGATAAAACCTTAAAAATGATAGTACATTGTTTTCCAACTTTTAAGTGCTCAATAATATTAAACAAGGAAACAATAAATTACCCAAAGTGTTGAAAAGGTTGGTTATGTACTTATGTAAACCTTTGAGCGTGGTTTAAGAATTTGTATAAAAATCATTTTTTTATGTACTTTTTATACCCTAACACTAAAAAATTAAATTCTAAAATTTAAATTCTAAATAATAAATTAAAAAACCTAAAAAAATACACCACGTTCTTAATTTTTTAAACCTTAACTCTAAGCCTATTTTTTGGTGGGGGCATAAAAAGGTATTGAAAAGAATTAGGTAACTTGGATGCATTAGTTATTAGACCCTAATCCTATAGGAATAAATTATTTCAACTGTTTTATATAGTTATTATGTAGAGTAGTATTCACTAAATATAAGTAGAATTTTAAAGCATAGAATAAGAGGATCTTACCCCTACACTAAGGTTTCTTTTTAGTTTGGCATTTTCTTACATAAAAATTTTAAATATATATTTTTTAGTAATATGTATGTCTATCTTACGGTTTATGTTTAAGGTGCATAATTGTCTCTCTTAACAATGTTGTCTCCAAGATTTGAACTCACGTCCTCTTCTTAGGAGTGCAATGTGTCTTACCAATGCACCCAACCTTATTGGTATTTAAAATATATTTTAATTCTCTTTAAAACTTTATTATTTTTTTTAAAAAAATTATTATTTTACTTTTATATGAATATGTTAATATTAATATTTTATTTTTATTATCCTCGGATTGTAGTGTTTTTGTATTTTTTTCAAAACTAGAAGAAACAATGATCGATATACATTTTGGTACTTGAACACTTAGTTTTAAAGTTTAATTTGACACTCAATTTTTTTGTGTCTAATTAAGTACCTAAATTTGGTCTCAATGTTCAACGTGGTACCTTAATTTTTTTGATAACCAATTTAAACCATGAAACTAAGTTCAAATATTGATTTGAGCCAAAAAGTCGAATTCAAGCACATATTTGGACAAAAAATATTCAAATATTAAATTAAATTTCATACACTTAATTGAACAAAAAAAAATAAGATACCAAATTGAATCAAAACCAACTGTCTCTTTTTTGTGCTCTTATTATGTCTACACACTAAAAAATTAAGTTTAGGGGTTAGATATAGAAAATTAGGGTTATAATGTATTTTTAGGGTGTAGAGTTTAAAGTTTATGATCTAAAATTTAAGATTGAGACTTAAAATTTAATTTTTAGTGACTTTTAGTGTTGAGACATAGGTTAAACATGGATAAGGTAGATATGATTTTTGTCGGGGGCACGTGATGCACAAGTATGTTGATAATGATCTCTCCACTCACTCCCTTAATCCAGCAGCTTTCCGTACCTAATGCAGCTTTGCCTTTGTAAAGGTGCTTCAATTATTGGTTATCTTGCAACTAATGGATAGCTAATTAGCTATGCCATATTTGTCTTCTACTTCAATTTATTTCAATATATATATATATATATATTTTCTGTACCATTAAAACTGTCGCATGTTGATATTTTTGGTCAAATTTTTTTAACTTTAAACTTTTTTATAATTTAAAACTTATTATTAATAAAAATATAAAAAATATATTTGAAAAACTTTCAATTAAGTAGTTTTTAAATATATAATTTAATTAATTAAAATATTTAAATAAATTACAGTTAAAGTTAAAAAGAATATCATGTGACAAGTTTAATAGGATTGAAATAGTATATATATAATCTATAGGTTAGGTTTTAAAAAAGTAAACTATTATTAGTCAAAGATAAGAATGGAAAGGATGATTCCCTGAAAAAGGGTTCACGGCCGGGGGAGGGGACCCCTTTTTTTGATTAGTTCAGTCTCAATCATTCCTTTGCTTTGCTCTTCACTTTTGTTTTGATGTGTTGCTTTGACCGGTATCTTTCTTTTTCTTGGACTGTGTTTTGATGATGAAAATGAATAGTGTTTTGCCCTAGGCTCACTCAAACAACACTACGTGATTCAAGGGACTTGTTCTTCATAACAATAATAATTTGGTAATGAGGCCGCACGTTCCGGTTGAATCAATGTCACCACAATCCCTACAACTCTTTTCTTTTCCATCCTTCCTTTTTGAGAGTTTAGAAGTGTTTCCCATTAGTTTGGGATCCAATTTGGTTGGATTTCATTTTAACACATGAGTTTTATTCCGACCTTTTATTTATTTGTGAGATTTAAACTCGAAACTCGAAGATTTTACTTACAGAATATGGTGCTATTTCGGACCCTGAGCAAAAACTCAAAAATAGATCTTATAGACAAGCTCGTTTATGAGATTTTAACGGGCTAAGGCAAACCAATAAACTAGACCCCTAATCAGGGATTTAAATTACGATAGAGTTCGCGTTTTCAGTCACGTTGTGTTTATCGCGATTGCGAACACAACGAATGCTATTGTGGTTGATGTGAGTATTGCAGTTGTGATTTTTTTAATAACATATGATATTGTGGATATAATGGTTTTGGATATCACAGTCTTAGACGATGTCATTATCGTTATATAACGGCCGCTGTTGCGATTGTGGAACGTTATTTGTGTCTCTGTCCTAATAACAAGTATTGAAAATAAATTAAATCTTAAGATGATGATGATGATGGGTGTCTGAGTGTTCTTTTATGGGCATTTATATGGAGTCTGAGTGCTTGGCTGTCGCGGTTTGGCTTTCTTGTTATTGTGTGGGGTTTAAGGCATTTTGTTTGAGCTTGAGCAGAAGGGACATCTGGGCCATAATTTTGTTAAACACTACTCCATATAAATACCAAGGCCCATAATTTTACAATCACCTTTCTATATAAAAAACATCTGGGCCATAATTAAAATTGTTCTATATAATTATGGGCCTAAATGTCTATATAGAGGGGTGGTTGTAAAATTATAAGCCCCGTAGGATAGTGTTTGTAAAAATATAGTTTTTTGGGCCGATGTCTCTCCTGTCTAGGCTCAAATACGGTCATGAGCAGAGGATTTCTATTCGAATTTCAAGCGGTTCTATATGCTGATGTCTTCCACTTTACCATACGAAAGATGGCACCTCAGTGAAGACCATTGGTTGCAACTTCCCAAACATTTTTCAGTTTTCACTGCATGCCAAACGTAGGGCCATGGGGCAGAGAAATAAGTTGGTGAAGCCAAATTAGAGCATTAAAAACAGCTTCACTTTGTTTGAAAAAATCCTTTAACAAACCAAACATCAGCTACAATGCTGCATGCATGTGTTTTTGGGGTTTCTTCTCCACGGGGAAAATCCAATTAGCCCAAAGCATATGGAAATTGACCCGACTACCCGAACATAAATAATCGGGTATTTATCTGAAATTTATTTTACCCGGGTCGGGTACCCAGCCCGTCATTTTTCGGGTTGGGCCTTGGTCAAAAAATATGATTTTTTGGGTACCCGGTTTCTAATTTTTTTTTTATTTTTTTTATCTTATTAGATTACTTAATATTTTTACTTTGGAACAATATTTAAATCCTTAAATTCATTCTATATTTGTATTATATGCTCACGTTTTAAATTTTTCAAAAAAATTAATTTGTGAATATGTAAGATTCGATATGAAACAAACAACAAGTTTTCTCTATTGCATTTATGCATTAGTATGTTTCTTTAAAAAATATGAGATTCGAAAAAAATCACGATCATGATTAATATTTTTAATGTCTTTCTTATGATTATAAACTTCAAATCATCATTATTTTTGTTTGGATCATGTGTTATGAACTTTTAAGGTTTTTTTTTTTAAATTTTTAAATAAAAAAATAAAAATGAGAACCGGGTACCCGAGTTTAACATATACCCGATTATCGAGTACCTGGTATTCACAGGTCAGGACACGGGCCGGAAAACTTAATACCCGAAGGTCCGAGTACCCGAATTTAAACACCCCTAATTTCAGACGATTCTAAAATATAAAAACTACACAATTTTAATGAAAAATTAGTGTTTTGAAACTTTTTACAGGTTTCGAAATATGTTCGATGTTGTCTCCAGGAGAAACGCATCTGGTCTCGAAGTATGCGGCGTCGGTGATGAGATTTGAACCTATGTCCTTACTAGTTTCAAGTAGTACAATGCTTATCCATAATACATCCTTTATGCACAAGGATATAGGTTGGAATAGATACCGCTTACTCCTTTTATGTGTCTCATCGATGAGCGTATGTCACGTGATATAAAATTATTGGTAAGACAGACAAATTTTTGTTTTGTTCTAGGTTTAACTTCCATCATTCACACTACACGCTTTGGCCCTCATATTGTCACACATGTGCTTGGGCACCCAAAATGTGTCTTTAAGAGACAAAACTCCTTACGGGACCATATCAAATAGATTTCGAAATCCGTAGAGAAACTTTGTAGACAAGTTTTAAAAATGAAATGTTTTGTTGGTGTGGTTGTGTATGGGTTTTATTTGGATATGTTATGCTTCTGTTCTGGAATCGCTTTAGGCTCTTGCAAAACACCACCTTGAAGCACACTTCTTCATCAATTGCAGCACCGTTTTCTACCGTGGTTCAACTATAAAATTTCCCCATTTTCTACCCGAAATTCTTACACCTTAATTAATCTTTCTCTATATTTCCTGTTTCGATGCATTAAGAGCAATATAAAAACTACTTATTAAAATAGGGTCCTGTCGTTTATTAAAGTATGACCCTTAGTTTATAATAGAAAGAGACATAAAGGTTTTTCTTCAAATAAAATTTTCTTAATACAAAATAATGTTAGATTACTCTCTTGAGCAATATAAAAATGTCTTACAAACATCTAAATAGCTAACATTTTCACTCAAAAAGTGTTGTTCTTCTTGCATGTTTTGAAGCAAAACCGTCTACAACGCTTTTAATATCAAAATTTTCCAAAAAAAAACACTCTCATTTTTTAGATAATTGTTATATATTATAGTCACCAATTTTATTCGACCATTTATTCGAATTCCATATAAACCCAAAAAAAGAGAATCAGTTCATTAATGAAAAAATCCATTAAAACCCATTTACACAAATAAGGGCTTGTTTGGGTATAAACTCTTTTTTCTTCTATTTTTTTAATTTTCGTTTGCTTTTAGTAACTTTTTAACTTAATTTTTGTATAAAACATGTATATATGTTATGGGTTTTCAAATTTTTGCAAAAACTTCTCAAAATCCAAAATTTTTTCATTCGAATATAATTTTGCATCGTATATTTTTGTAAACTGTTTTTCAAAATTTTTAACCAATATTGTCTCTTATACATGTATATATTTTTAACATTAAAATTGATTTTCAAAATACCTTGAATTATTGGAACTTATTGGATTGAATGAGACGTTAATTGCATACATATTCGAATTGTTTTGATGTTTTCAGGTTTATGGTACCGAAAAAGAAAGCGAGACGTTACCTTGCCACTTCTTCCAATCATGTGGACGATGATGAGGGTAACCCTAAACCAAATCTTCCCTATATAATCCAATGTTGTTTTCCAACCCCTTCGGATATGTCACGTTATAAGCTTTTTCAAGGTTTCACCCTTAGGGAAGAACGTGTCATGTCTATTCCGTTTTTAAGCTCCGAACGTTTTAAATTTTAATACCTTCCTTTGATTCGACAATGGAAATTCCAAAAAAATTTTAGCCTTCCTCTCATTGTCTATCGAAACTTGGTCACAATTTTCTTCTCTAATGCCATATGCGTTCATGATGAAGATAGAGAACATGTTGTTGCTATCGAGTCACATCTAATGGGAAAAACTTTTCAAATTGATCAAGATACTCTTTGCAAAGCATTTGGTTTTGAAAACATAGGAATTGATGATGAGAAGTCCTTAGGTCAAGGTCCTCTAGGTTCCGTAAATGTTTTAAATGCTCATGATCAAATCCTTCATCTTATTGTTACATGGTTTTTTCGTCCATCGGGAGAGAAATTTTCAACAATCCGTCAAGTAGACGATTTTTGGCTTAGGTGCTTTAGGGAGGGTAAGCATACTAACCTTTTTCAAATCATGTTTGTCGACCTTGTTTATCTAGTCCAACACCGTCACACCGACCAAGTAAAATCCTTTTACTATTCTACGACGTTGAGTCACCTATTCCACTCCCTTAAGATTGATTACACACATGATTTTCCCGAACCCCGTGGCCAACCTATTGATGAGCGTTCCCTCTCTCGTGCTCACTTCACTTATGTCGATAATGAATGGGTTCGTGTCCCTCGCACTCCTTAACAAGATGCTTCGGCCGATGCTCAACATGCTCTTTCAAGCTCTTAAGGTGTTTCGATTGCTTCTTCATCCATGGACAATCTCATGACTTTCCTTAATGAGAAATTCACAAACATGGAAGCCGGGTTTGCAGCCATTGACACTCGATTCACATCCTTGGAAGATCAAGTCAAGGGTCTTGACACTCGCTTCACATCGTTGGAGGATCAAGTGAAAGCCATCGCTCTTAAACAAAACTCCATGGATGTCTCTCTCACCGCTTTCCATGGTGCTTGGCTTAACCAATCTAGGAGGAATCAACCTACTCAAGATGATGAGGATGAAGAGGACGAAGATGACGATGATGGGAACGGGTAGTTTGCATATCATCTCATGTCATTTAGTTTCATTATTTATGCACCTATGTTTAATACTCTATGTATTTTATTTATGTTTTAGGATTTGAGTTTGAACTTGTTGCTTTGAATTATTTTGTTGCTTTCAATTTGAAGTTTGCTTTGAATTTAATAATATTATTGTTGCTATTATCTTACCTTGTGCTTATGTTTGATCTAACAAAAGGGGGAGAAGGATTATAGAGCCAATTTTGAAAACTTAAAACTTAATTTTTAAAATCTATCTTAAATTAAGGGGGAGTAAGCTTTTCAAAAGTTTCAAAACTTAAAAATCTATATTTGGTTTTGTTATATCAAAAAGGGGGGGATTGTGAAACTAAAATTGATTTTGATATAACACTTACACTTATGGACTAAATTGCAAAACAATAAGTTTTTAAGTACTTTTCAAAGTCTCACTTTTTGACAAGCCATTTTGAACCAAACAATATTTCAAGTCAAAACATACTCAAAGGTTCAAATTTCACTAAATCTTTTTATGTGTTTTCAAGCCTAACTTCAGCAAAACGCCCAGGCGTATCGATACCCTTATGCGTATCGATACGGTTTTTCAACACTGGAATTTTAATCTTTCATAGTGTACCGATATGGTATAACCCCGTATCGATACGACATTCACCTGGGCAAGACTTTAAGCTATAGCGTATCGATACGCATTGAAACCGTATCAATACAGGTTTCTTATCAAAACATTATTTTGCTATAGCGTACCGATACAGAATGTCACCGTATCAATACGATATGCTGACCTTTGCAAAATCCTTGCATTTAATTTTCGAACGTTGGTTTGTCAGTTAGTTGGTATCCCAAATTTTAAATGACCGTTGAACTGTACCGATACGCTAAGGTAGCGTACTGATACGCTTTTTATCAAAACCAAAATTGGGATTCTAGTGAGCAAAATCCGTATCGATACGGGTTATTGTATCGATACACCCCTTAATACCGTACTGATACGCCCTCGAAGCGTATCGATACGCAGTGTTTTTCAGTCACAACGACTTTTTATTTGAGATAGGTACTGATACGCCCACGAGCCGTACGATACGGTAGGTTGTTGAGCAGCATTTATTGCGAGAAATTGTAGCCCAATGGCTCTATTGATAATCTCAACCACTCAAACGGCTAGAATTCAATACAAGGGTATAAAAACAAGTCTCAAATGCACCAGCAACAACTACTGAACCTACAAGCAACATAAAAGCACTCAAATCCAAACTTTGTACTTCTAGAGTCAAATCTTTGTACCCAACTCTTTGTGTTCTTCATTGTAATTCTTATTATGAGTTTGGGAAGTGTGAGATTGTAACTGGGTAAACATCATCCTTTGAGAGGAATTTGTAGAGTTTACCAAATACTCTTCTTTGTAAAAGTGAGTGGATTAAGTTTGGGTAGAAAGCTTAATCAAATTGTAAGGTTTCTTCCTCATCCAAGAAAATGGGAAGAATTCAAGTAGTGAATTGGTTGAAAATTTTTAGTGGGAACTATGATAGTGGATGTAGAGTTCATTGGAGAACTTGAACCACTCTAATTGCCTTGTGTCACATTTTTATTTTTCCAAATTTTCACCCTTCAAACTTTTATCGTCAATTCACCCCCTCTTGGCCATTTGCAATTGTGTGATCAACTCAACAGATCCATTTTGTTAAGAGGAAGAAAAAATGATTTTGTTGCTAAATTTTTACCTTTATATTCGACCCGCACCAAGACTGACTCGCGCCATTCTTCTGCAGATTCACGTTTTGGCCCCTACCGTTTGCTTTTCTTCACTCTAGCCCCTTTTTTTTTTTGCTTGTTTAATTTTTATTCCATGCAATTCAATCCTTTTGTGTGTTTAAATCATGGTATGTTAATATTTATTTGTTATATTCCAATGCCTTTTAACATGTTAAAATCTAGGGTAAAAAATATCATAGATAATTAATAATGTAATTTTCTCTTGTAAATAAAAACTTGAAAAGTAATTTAAAACAAATACTTTTAGGTTAGGATGTTTAAATGTATGTAAATATGTTAAGACAACTTTAATTTAATTGTAACTTTTAATAATGTATAGTAACAAAACCCATAGACTTAGATCCCTTGAAATAATATATCTTGCTAATTAACTCGGTAATTCCCATTAGAACACTAAACTCAATTTTAATTTAAAAAATATGTCAAGTAGGGCACTTTTAGGATTAGCTTCTTAAAACACCTAATAATTAACATTTTAGGGTTTAAAAATTAATAAAGGCTAATAAAATATCATTCCTGAAAAAAAATTCTTACATCATGAAAACGAGGTATTTTCTCAATTAGGGTTAATTCAGTCTTTCCTTAGCAGTTGTAGGAACGATTGAAACTCTTATGTGAGACTGTATTTTTGAATTTTAGGGGTTAATGCCTTAATCCTCTAGTGTCTGGATTGATTCGGATTTTCTCAGCCGTAAGAGAATTCGAGCTAATTTTAGAAATTTGTAGATTTTTTGTATTAATCTTTGCACGCACCTATCTGAATTATCAAGAAAAATATTAGTGATCAAGTAAGCGTCGTTCTGTGGGCGTGATGGGTGCTAATCCTTCCCCACACGTAATCGTGCCCCCGGACTCTCGATCTAGTTGGGTTTTAGGTTTTCGGTCCGCCTAATATAATAAAATGGACCGGTGGCAACTCCGTTACCACATATATTATAATATTTTTTTAAAATATATCATATATAATATATTAGAAAACCCATTTTGAGACCCTCTCATTTCAGGAATCCTATTCTCTCTCTTAGAGTAGCTACATTTTTTTTGACTGAAGAGTAGCTACATTTACACGTTATTGTACATGGAACATGCATGCAAGGTGTCATAACTGGAGTATTGCGAACACAAGCGTCATGAGACTCACCAATTCGCCAGGTACATAACTGTAATGCATTGGTGATAATTAACCTAAAATAATTGTGATTTTTTTATTAATATAATATTTATACTATAATATTTTTTAATCATTAATTATTATGTGTTATAATAATTTTATTCGTTATATATAAATATATTATAAGAGTTTCATACACTTACGTATACATTTTTTTATTATCTAATATTTTTTTATTTTCTACTTAGAAAAAGGAAAGAAATTAAAGAAAAATAAATAAACTTTAGTCATCAATGAGAGATACGTCATAATTCATGTATAACAGTATATGACAAACCATATTTTTAATAGATAGTCTTATTAATGTACACGTCTTGAATGGAATAATCTTAAACGTAAAATCAAGTTATTCAACTTCACGTGGTCTATTAGAGTTTTGCAAAATCAGTTTGGAGGAAATTGGACATTTCATGGCCGCAGCAATTCAGTAGCGGATTCAAAAAAAAAAATATTTTTAAAGATAAACGCATATAAAATTTTAAGATTAACACAAGTCATATAAATATTAAAATAAATAAAGACACTAATTCATAAAGATTAAAAAAATTGAAGACAAATGTATAAACTTTACAAATTTAATGTGAACACTAACACACCCTACAATCCACATAGATCTGCCAATGCGCAGAATGTAGACCAGTCGATTTCTTTGATTGGTTAGTTTAGTAATTTAAATATGCAAACAATGGTAGAAAGGAAGACATAGTTTATGTAAATTGGGTCATGTGGTTTGTAGGAAACAAACTCATTCACGAATGTCAAGATCAGAAGGAGGGGGATTTGGTTACCTTTGTTCGATGTTATGTTTATGAATTTTAAATAATCCAGATTGTATTTTGTAAAGATTCGGTATGAAAACGACTCTTACAATTCGATTTTCTCCATTAACAATATCAAATGGAGCATTTAATTTTACTTAAGGGGTCTAACGTGATTTGATTTGACACTAAACAAAGCCCCGAAGCTGACAAATATTATAACCAAAACACAGTAGACATCCCACCCCCAGTTGATTTACCATCATCCAACCCCCAAGCACATGCCGCTCCATACCAATTACTAACCCACACTTATTCTCGCACGCTACGAAGCCAAATCATGCTAGCATTGAGAAAACACCCCCACACACTAATCAATGGCTCGGAACCTTGGGGAACGATCAACCCCTCCCTTAGTTAACACGTTGACCATCCTATTTGCCCTTCAAAATATATTGTGTAAACAAACGCACGAGAACGAACGAGATATTGCATCAATTTGGTGAAAACAATGTTATAACCGCCATAGACAACACTCAATATGCAACACTCATGACACTGCAACTGTTGAATCGGATTCTTTAATAATAGAAGAAGTTGTGCACCATGACGACGCAACCAACATGTCAAGCACGTAAGCAATCGCGCGGACTTCCGCGTCATTTGACTTCATCACCCCCAGCGGACCCGAAAACAAAGCCAATACACTACTGATCACATCCCGTAACACTTCACAACCCGTCGGACTCAGCTTACCCAGCGCCGAACCATCCACGTTAAATTTAATCGAATCAGCCACTGGCGGCATCCAAGAAATCCCTCTCCTACTCAAACGACCTTCACTACGCGAGAAGCAATTTCGTAGACATGTCCACCATTCCGCCTTAGAAATAATAGAATCATCCCTTGCCGCCTTAACCCAATGTAAAGCACGTATCTTGGACAAAAAGAAAATCTCCCCCACCGTTAATCTTTTTTGTTAAACATAAGCTTATTTCGAGTTAACCACATTGACCACAACACAAATGTACAATCAACAATCCACCCTTATTCATGACTCCCAGAAAAGCCACCAAAATAGTCTTGAGTAATAAACTTGTAAACCGTTCTAGGCCTAACAACAAGCACTTCTCAGTCCCCACTATTGAAAAAAAATCTTATATTTTGCTCATAACTCGGCATGAAAACAAGATATGATCTATCTCATCCTCACCCTTTAATTTCAAGTTAATAAATTTCATTATGAATTTTTATTAATATTGATTTCAATCGAAAATAAAAATGAGATATAGCTTATAAACAAACAATACAATATTGCAAACAAAAAATATATAAGATGGTAAAGAACTATACTTACCCCCATTCAATTGTTTCTTATGTCTCCTTAACATTCATTTCAAACTTCTTAGTTCAATTGATATCAATACTATTGTAATACGCCGGAAGACATGAATTCGAATATATTTCAACATGCAACATCCTACGATTTATAGATAACATGAGATTCAGATAGTTTAAGTATTGTATAAAAAATTATTAATGCAAATAATTAATTTCTTTGAATAAAATAATAATAAAAGGAAGGGCTTCACTTTCATTAACATCGTACTTTTTTACATTGAGATTAATTAAACCCTAATTTACAGCAAGGTAACAAGTAAATTCATTAATTAGTAAAGATAGATCAGATGATCAATCAAACTCACCAGAACAGAAAATTCCAGCTTTTGTTAATCAATTAATGTAAAACAATATTATCAATTGAAACACTGTTTGCCATCTCCAAACTCCACGTCTCGTATTTGTGGTTGCACCACCCGTTCCAATGAGTCTTTATAAGATAAACCAACTTCTCAACTTTACAATCCAATGAATAAATAAATACACAAATATTAATGATGTAAATATATATTTTAAAAATATACCAACAATATGTTGGTTTAGCGGGATGAGACGCTAGATCCCTTAAGTAAAGTCAGACATGCGGATGTTGTCGTTCTGACTTCTGAATGGAGAAATTGAGTTGGAAAGATTGACTCCATATTAAACATCTGTAAAACTCGATCTGAATTAGCCTACCAATGAATCAGATATATATGATTAAATTAATATATGTATATATTTAAAAAGTAAGACTAACATAAAAAATTAAAGATGCTCCAAAGTCCTAAACAACAAGAACTTGCAGCGTTCAACTAACACAAATTCCTGTGGCCTGTGGGAGCATTAACTTGTGGCTGCCGGACCCATTAATCAAAGAGGGCAAGTCTAACTGTTCATCAACCGCCATGTGTTCCTGTTTACATTTTTTTGTAATACTAAATCATTGCATCCACTTTATTGATAAGTATGAACTTAAATATATATATTTTATGTATTTCATGTCAAATAATATATATGTGCCCATTCTCTATGTTATACCTAGTATAGAATCCTTGTCTCAACAACATTAATATGTTATTGATTACCAATTTCAATGCCATTTGACAAGTTTGGAGCTACAATTATTTTTTATACATGATGGTTGAGAATAAATAAATATATTGTAATTGATGATTGAGTTTCAATTTGATTATTATTGCCGTTGTTTTAATTTTTAAAAAATATGAATTTGAACATATTCAAACACATAATAATTAAGAGTGTTTATAACTGGATATTTCTGATTTTAATGCATGAAGTTTCGGGAACTAAAAATATCGGTCCATGACCCGGTTCATTAACATCGGGTACCTGTAAGTTGTGTACCTGCAATTTTGGGTCACAAGATAACTGAATTAAATTTATATATTTTTTTTACAAATCATAAAATTTAGAGTAATTCGAAGGATAAAATTGAAATTTAGAAGTCCAAATTACATAATAACATAATCCAAACATAAAGCTTAAATCCAAATTACTTAATCAAAAAAATAAAATTTAAAAGTAAAAAATAGAATAACAGATAAAACATAAAAACACGTACTCATCATTGGAGTGAGATGTTTAAGAAAGAGATTTAGTTTAAAGTATTCAGGAATGAAATATTTTAATTTTTAACTAAAAAGTCTTAATAATCTAAAAATAAAGATAGATAATCGAACTATATACCTGTATAGTTTAAAAATTACGGCCTAGACCCGACCCATGATCGGGAGATATTTAACGGGCCGGATACCCTATTTGTTTTTTTTTTATAAATCATTTATTTTTTTTACCAAATCAACAAATCGGGTATCTCAGGCCGGATATTTTGAGCACCCCTAATAATAACATAACATAAGTATTGATATACACACATTAATATTGTGATATTTTGTTTGCCAGCTACTAAAAATTCTATATATATAGCTTATTCATGTTTGATATTCCAAATGAATGTATTAGTTCTTTTATTGTTAGTTTAATTCCAAAAATCATTAAGACCCAAGCAAGACAAAAATGAGATTAAATAAGTAAAGGAAAGAATATTATAGGTCCTTTCTTATGAGTATTATTCTAACATTGTATTAAATAAATTAGAATCAGTTATCAGTCGATCTAGTCAGATTAAGTGATACTTGATACGTCTCTTAAGCAAGGTCAAAAGTTAAGGTTGTTACTATAGTGAGCCTCTGTTGACTGTTGTATTCGATCTGATTAATCAATTAATGAATAAATAGTAATGATTAAAAATGAATTAGAGAGAAATGTTTTTATTAAGTGTGAGCCTATTTAAAATGATTGGGTTGTTAATGTAAAAGAAGAAAATGCAAAAAGATCTGATATTGATGATTTGGAGAGCTGCACATCTGGCATGGGTTCCACCAAGGGCAGGCTAAACCAAGCCTTTAGGGATACGTCTAATATAACATACCTGGCATGACAATGTGACCCATTGGCCTAATTTTTTTTGGTTAAAATATGTTAGAAGTTACCGTACTGTTTTAAAATTTAAAATCTAGTCCTTTTGCTTTATTTTTATAAAATTAAATTTATATATTATTATTATTATTTGAAAAGTTTGTTTTTATTTTTAATTTCTGTTTAATTTTACAATTAACTGTTGATATACCAATTATAAAAAAAAGGTAAAACATTTTTTTAAAATTGCTAGGCCAACAATTAAAAATTAAATTAAATATAAATTGGAGAATGAACCAACATTTTCAAATAATAAATAATACAAAAACACAATTATACAAAATAAAAAAATTTTAAAATAATATATAAATATTTGATGTTTTAGGTTTGCTAATTATATTAAGGATAATTACTTGATAAACTGACGGTTGAAATTTTTAGTTTCCACAAGTGTCTTAATTTTAGGGTTTAGGGATTTAGTTTAGTAGTTTAAAATTTAGTTATTATGACTGAATTTAGGGTTTATAGGTTAAAACCTATTACCCTAAATCCTAAACTCTAACCTATAAATCCTAAATCCTAACACTAACCCCTAAATTATAGTCATCATCCCTAAATTCTAAACCCTTACACCTCAATCCTTAAACCTTATACCTTAAATTAAGCCCATAAACCTTAAAATTAAGACGTTTGTGAAAACTAAAGATTTTACCGCCAGTATATTGAATATAAATCATTATATTAATGGCCACTTTTATTTTATCTGTAGCAATTAATGTTTGGTTGGTGTTTTTTTTTTCTTCAAGAATTTTCTTTCCATTTGGTATCACAAAATTTTGTAGAACATGCAGGGAGGCCAAGACACAGTACTAAAAATAATTGGTGTTTGATGAGTGAGCAATAATTACTTATCCTTTCGTTCACTTCATTGTCCATCCATACAAATATGGATAATTTAACTGCTTAAAATTAGCAAATGTTGAGAGTTATTATATATTTTTGGCTTAAAATTGACCTAATCCATTTTGGTTAAATCAATTTAGATTTAGTTTATTTTATATTATTGGTTATTAAAATTTATAATAAAATTACCAACAACAGTTGGTCTAGTAAGATGAGACATTAGGTCCTTTAAGCAAAGCCAGAGATTCGAATCATGGTATTGTGAACGGAGGAGATTAAGTTGGGAGGGTCGCCTCTATAACGGGCCTCTGCAGTATCCGATCCGAATTAGTAGCTAATAAACTGAGTAACTATGGCTAAAGAAAAAAAATCATAATTAAATTGATTGATTTACCAAATATAATATAGATTATTTTTAATTATTTAAAAAATAATACATTTAATCATAAAAAATGATCGATTTGATTATTGTTGGATTTAATCGGCCAAATCAATTAAATATGAAAAATTAACTGAACTTATCAACTTATTTTACCTCTAATCATTTAGGATATGTGTTTTTTGTTTTCCAAAATGTTTTAGTATCTTATTTATTATTATTATTTTGAATATTTTAGCATCTTATTTACAAATATGAGTTGTTAAAAATATTACATATTTAGATGATGTCATTGTCATATTGACGTTTCCTTGCATAGCAATGTAAAATAAAATTATTTTTTAACAAATAAAATAAAAGAATATATAAATAACGTAATTTTGTGTGGCAAGGGTTGAAATGATGGACAAAACAACATCAATCTTGTGATTACTTGTTAACACATTAGTTGACTTTTTGGTTTTGTTTTTCCCATCCATTTGGCTTTTTCTCTAACCTTTTCCCAGCTGTTGTTTTCCTAATTTATAATATTCAAGTGGAACATTTCTTGCACCAAATTCACTCTCCCTCTATATATATAATATCAAATATTTTATAACTAATTTAAGGATAAAACTAAAATGTTAAAAGGACACAAAACTTAAAATATCATTACACAACTTAAAATACAATATATTTTTCGATAACATTTTAAATTGATAATTTTTAACAAGTTTTAAAACTTGTCGTAAAAATAAAAAATCTAAAATATTATCAAAACACATAATATTTTAATTATATGTTAACATTTTAAGTTGTGCCTTTTTTTTAACCTTAAATTAAGACATCGAACCCTAGCCTCACCCTAAATTTCATCGATATGTTGTAAAATATTTTAGTTTCACTTTTTTTCAAGATAATGGGATGAATGAAAATGAACTACTCAAACTAATAATAAAAATGAAGAGTTTTACGAAAAAAGGTAAATTATACTCGATTTAACTTTTTTTGGGTTGTCCTCCCAATTTTAGGGTTTTGCACTGACTAATTTGGATAAACCTAATTTTAATGGGTGAGTCCCCCAATGAGGATCTTCAACATATACAAAGCTTCGAACACGAAACCTCTTTAAGTGATACCAAACTACTTACCACTTGCCCAGCCCAGTCGATTTAACTTTTTTATAATTGCAAAAATAATTTATATTTACATGGAGACAAATGTGTGTATATATATATATATCTTAAATGTTTTTTTTTGGATTTAATTTTAATTTCTTTCCCTCAAAGAACTTGCAGTAGAGATAGAATCATCTGGTGAAACTGAGAAAGAAGTGTGACATTCATACTCAAGATCCTCAAATCCCCAGAATTCTTCCTGCTCCTCTTCTTCTGGCATTTTCCACCTCTCTTTATCTGTTTCCCCTTCCATAAGCACCTCCAAAACCTGTCATTTTACATAAATTAATTAATAGTCATCGTCAACATTTGCTTTATGTGATTCATGACAAGAAAAAAGAAAATGTATCAGCAATGTCTTGTGTTAGTATTTCCCTTTTATCTTTTTCCGGAGGCCGATCTCGTACAAGGTTGAATTAAATGAGATTGTTAGTGAGACTCGAACCCTGATGCTTGTCGGACTCGGAGTACTAATGAGTCTAGACCGTGTTTAGATTCGAATACAAAAATATCAGAGACATGGGATTTAGGTTAGGTAGAACAGAACATTTTTAGAACAGAACCAAAATTTACCTAATTTAAGTTTTCATGTTGCATTTAAGAAGATGACAGCTGACATTTATCATATAATATTTCACACAATTGGTTTTTTAAATACCAGGAAAAGACCTTAATTATAATCTAATGATCCTTCAAAAATCTTGGTTTGAAAACTTAACGCTCCCTTGAAAATTACATCATCCCATGATTAAAATATGTGTAAGTAATTGAATTCATTGTTTGTTAATCACAATCAACGCTTGGAGCATCAAATTGCACGTAAAAAATACCTCGGTCATGGTTGGACGCCACGCAGAGGACGCTCGGATGCAAAGCGATGCCGTGAAGGCGAGTCGCTTTAGCTGTGAACCGTCGAAGGACCTTCCGAGCCTCGGATCCACTAATTTCTCCATCTCGTCTCGGTTCAACAGTGGTTTTGCCTGTCGAGTTCGAAAGGGTAAGCATTAAGCAAGGCATGGCAATGTCACATTTATGGTTAAAGAAAAGGCACTGCAATTGCAGCATTACCCAGCAGTGCAAGCTTTGGTGTGAGGCGTCGACCGGTTTCCTTCCCGATATGATCTCTAACAAGAAAACCCCGAATGCAAACACATCGGTTTTCTCATCCACGGTTCCGTGCATGAAGTACTCGGGCGCTAAATGGCTGCAACATCATTGAATCTGTGTTATGATTTCGGTCTAGACTCGATGAACAATAAGAAAAGAAAAGGATTGTTGAATTATAGTACCCAAATGTCCCTTCAATTGGAGCAATGGAATGGTGTGACCATTGAGAAGGAAGCCATTTTGCTAGTCCGAAATCCGATATCTAAAACATTGATCGATTTCGAAACAAATAAACCATCGAACTCGGAATACGACACCGAAGAAAGCAGAGCATGTTTCGATAATGAGTACCTGTGGTTCGAAATCTGCAGTCAATAGAATGTTGGATGACTTGATATCCCGGTGAATTATCCTTCTTTGGCACACTTTGTGCAAGTAATGGAGTCCTTTTGCAGCACCAATTGCTATCTTATACCTTGTTTTCCAATCCATTGGTGGCGAATTCGAATCTGCATCGAAAAAAACTCGAATAAAACCTGGAAAAGAGAAACAGTTCCGTTCGATGAGCGAAACAGCGAAAAATATGAACAGATATTACCATGCAGCAGCGAAGCAACTGAGCCTCGAGACGAGAACTGAAAGATGAGATACAGGCCGTTGTCGATGCAACAGCCTAAAAGTCCCAACACATTCGGGTGACAAACATGGCCGATGGTTCCGATTTCCGTCAAGAAATCCTTTTCTTTCCGTTCGTCGGTACAAGTTTTCGTTAGCCTCTTCACCGCAATCTCTTCCCCGTCGCTGAGCACTCCTCTGTACACCTCCGCATACCCTCCTTTTCCGACCAAATTCTCTGCTTTATACGAACATAAAAATCAAATTTTCCGATAAGAAAGAAACTGAGCCCAAGAAGCAAGTCGGAGACAGACCTGAGCTGAAAGCATTGGTGGCGACAAAAATCTCTTCAAAAGAGAAGCATCTCCAAGAAGGTCTCGGAGCGGCTGAAGCAACCTGGAAAGCATCTTTGCCGTCGGCTCTGTCTTCTTCCTGGGAAACCCCGTGTTGGTTCGGGGCGGCGCCTTCATCGGAGCTGCGTCTCTTCAACGAGAAGAGGCGTTTCAAGCTGTTAGCTCGGATATACTTCATTGCGACGGTGGAAATACAAGGCGGGGAAGTGTGTGGTTCATGCAATCAAAAGAGATTGCCTTGGAAAAAGGGGAAAAGAAAGAGAAAGAAATCTGAAAAGCAGTTGAAGTATACACTTTATTTTTGTTTAAAATGATTGAGCATACAGATGGAGTTAAAAAGGAGAAGAGGGGAAGAACAGTGGAAGGGGACAATGGGAAGTATTTTTGTTAGGGATTAAATGGGTAATTAATGAAAAGTGGGAGGCTTCTTCAATGCAGTGTTGGGCATAAGTAGGCAATCACATTGCCATATTCCTATTTTTGTTTAATTCAATCAAATTTTGTTAAATGTTTAATTATTGCTAGACTAAAACCAGTTCGTCAGAATCAAATGCAAACTTTTAGTTTAACCACTAAATCAACTTAATATTTTTGTTTGTTTTTAACACAAATAATATATATTTCAAATTGTGATTATCATATAAATAATATTACTCTATATAAATAATATAAATATATTAGTATACATATATTAATATATAGATAAAAATAAAAATATATAAATATTTTGTATTATAAATAATATTAAATATATAAATTGATAAATATATTATTATAAAAACTAAAAAAACTAATTTCTAAAATCCCAAAATTTCCAAAAAACTCAAAATCCAACAAAAACCTTAAACACTAAACTCATAAACCCTAACCCTAAACTATAAACTTTAAAAACTAAAAACTTATTCATAAACAAATAATAATGTTTTGGTGTATTTTGAGTTTTTTTGTTGTAAATTTTTGTTTTTTTTTTGAAAATTTGTTTTTTAGGTTTTATAATAATATATTATTTATTTATATATTTAATATTATTGATAATATAATTTTTTATTAAATATAAATGTTTTATTTATTAGTTATATATATTAATATAGTATTATATGTATATTAATATTATTTATAATATATTTATATAATAAAATAAATTTAATTAATCTGAATTACAATTTAAAAAATATATTATTTTTGCTGAAAACAAAATAAAGATATTAGGTTGGCTTAGTGATTAGGAGGTTGCTTTTGATTCTAACGGTTCCATGTTCAAATCCCAATGAGTGCAGAATTTTTCATATTTTCCTCCTGCAAAACGACGTCGTTTTGATCTAGCATCTAAGTCATCACATCGTTAACTCCTTAACGGCCCAATAATATAAACTAGTCGAAAAATAAAGTTTGATGGCAAATTTGAACCAATTAAAAGGTTGATGATAAAAAAAGGTCGCCCCAATAATTTGGTGGTACCTAGCGTAGTTTACGCTTATTTATATTTGCTCTCTTTTGCAGCATTACTCGTACAGTGTGCGGCTGGACTGATGAGCTAACTTAGGCTACCTAATTTTTGAAGGATAAGTCATTGCTGGTTCTGATCTTAAAGATTGCATGGAATGCTTACACCTCCAGTCTTTGGGAATAAAGAAACATCCGATAACTGAGGGCTAATTTGATCCCTATCTGTTCTTTCTGCTCTTGGTAGCAGTTTAAACTGCTCTCTACTTGGATAATAATACAAACTAATAATCTAACAAATATTTGCTCTCTTTTTTTAGTATTTTTTGGCTTAATACTAAAATAAGTGTTCAAACTATCTCATTTTTTAGGTGTTTAAATTATTTTTTGATCCTTTTAGGTGCCTAAACTTTTTTGTTGCCTCCTTTTTAGTGCCAAACTATCTTTTTTTTGGTCAAAGTAGGTTCCTAAACTATTATGGCTTAACCATCAAAAAAGTTCCCAAACTATACTTTTTTTTTCAGATAGGTGCCCAAACTATTTTTTGGGTCAAATAGGTGCCTAACGTTTCATTCCGTGACGCATTTAAATTTTGACCGTGACGAGCGTTAATTTTTTTCTGTTATCCAATCAAAATCGAACACGTGGCAATATTAAACATTTTCTAAATTTTATTTTAAAAAATAAATAAGATATTTTTAAATATCCTAAAATTTTCAAATAATCTCCAAATCCCTAAACCCCAAATCCGGCCAGTCCCACCGGTGTTAGTCGCGTTTCCGGCGACGGAATGAAGCACCCCCTCGCCGAACGACCCATACACCGTTCATAGTCCGTTATGTCATTGTTCGTCGCGAATCATTCGAATGCACTATTCGACAATTTCGGCGTTTCACATGACGTCAGTCAATTTTCGGTGACTAGGTGATGGGGTAAATGTCCGTGATGATCCGACGACAAATGTGATGGGCAGAGGCGTTACAATCGGCGCCAAAATCAGATCAAATCAGAATTTGAATTTTGGGGTGTTAGGGATTTCAAAATTTGGGGCTATTTTGTGAAATTTGAGATTATATTGTTTTATTAATTTTTGTTTATTTTTAAATATAATTTCAAAATTTTAAGAAGATGACACGTGTCAGATAATAGTGAAAATTAACGGAAAGTAATGACGGACACCTATTTGAGTAACATTGAAAACGTTAGACACCTATTTGAGCCAAAACAAAGTTTAGGCACCTAACTGGAAAAAATGGTATAGTTTGGGCACTTATTTGACTGTTAAGCTAACTATTATTTTTTAGTCAAAGTATGTGTCTCAATTTGACCTTAAAGAGGTAAAAAATGATTGTTTGGGCACCTAAAAGCGGCATAAAAAGTTTAGGCATCTATATAGAAAAAGCGTGATAGTTTAGACACCTAAAATAGGTAAAAAGAGTTTAGGCACTTAAAAAACATGATAGTTTGAACATTTATTTTAACATTTAGCATAGTTTTTTTATTATAAAGTTTTACCATAAAAAGTACTTAAATTGTAATGTTTTTAGATAAGTGTTTAAATTATTTTTGGGTGAAATATGTGATCAATATTTTATTCAATATTTATTAAAGATTTTTCGTCAATGACCATTAAAATATTTAGGTAAAGTTAAAAAATGGTCACTAAACTTTGATGTATTATTTAATTTGGTAACTAAACTTTCGATTGCTTCAATTTTACCATTAAACTTTTAGTTTTGCTCTAATTTGACCGCTGACCTGTTATCAACTGTCAAAATGGTGACGTTGCATTTAAAATATTTTGTATAATAACACATTTTGTCCTCCATATTTGTACATTCAAACAATTTAGTTCTAATTCGAAAGAAATAATAAATTTAACCCTTACTATTTCAAGGTGACTCTATTTTAATTAAAAAGAAATTAAAATTTCCATTGAAAATCAAGAAAATGCAGAAAAGGGTGCACCAGGAAGTTCTAGGAAATGAAGAAGCGGGAATTTAAACTCCAAGAAAAGACAGGAAGAGAAGAAATTCTGGGGTGAGTGTTTTTTTTTCTCAGAAATGAAGACGCAAGTGATGGCTACAGATGAAGTAAACTTAAAGATGAACTTTACCCAAAAAATATCATCCAGTCAGTGCATCACACACAATCTATTTATTAATTTTTGTTAAAAAAAATAAAAAAAAATCATTAATTTTTTCCCAAAAAAAAAACTCAAAACTTAAATGTTTTTTTTTTAAAAAACTTAAATCCCTAAATCTCTCATCTACCATGGTGAAACATCACGTTGTCGTCTCAGTTGTGAGGTCTCATCCTCTCGTCGCCCGAGTTGCAAGACTCAATTTGTCGTTTGTTCGTCGTTCGATTGAAGATTTTCGATTCGAAGTTTGTGGTTCGTTTGACTGTTCGTTCGTCGATTTCTGATGAGAAAAGGTTGAGATATCGCTTGTTGGGGTCGACGGAGGAATGGATGGCCGATGGTAGTTGAATCGACTAGGAGGAGATGAATTTAAGGGATTGTGATTTTTTTGTTGAGAAATTAAAGATTTTATGTTTAAAACAATAAAAATTAAAGAAAATTACAAGAATAAACTACATGTCGCATTTTAATTGGGCAACGAGAAATTTTAACGTTTGTCGCGATTTTTTTTAAAAGATTACATAATGAAACGTTAAACATTTATTTCGTCCAAAAATACTGTAGACACCTATTTAGAAAAAAATGTATAGTTTGAGCAATTTTTATGGCTAAGGCATTTTTAAACTATCAGTAAATGGTCTATTAATCGATTAATTTGAATCTAATACTATAAAGATCTATTTTTTATTATCAGAATAAGCATGATTTTATTAGAATAAATCATACATAACAGAACTATGTGCCTCGTTAAAAAACCTCTCTACACCTAAATAGAGGAAAAAGAGTGCAACATGATACTGTGAAAACTAAGTCCGGATAAAAAACACATAAACAGATCAACACCATGACATAATATAAACAAAGCAACCAAAAATGCCAAGAAAAACCACCCAAAAAATTAGCTACAGACTGCAGCATAAAAAAATGCAACTCCCTGCTTCCTAAGGCCGTATCGATACGGTGAGGTTAAAATAGACATGGTGTTTCGGTACAGTTCAAGGTGTATCAAAACGGACTTTGGTTATTTGGTTACTGAAATTTCGTGTACCGAAACGCTTAAGGCTGTATCGGTACGAGTTCGTGTATCGATACACTTAGAGTTGTTTCGGTGCAGGTTAACATTTTTATCAACTCTTTAAAGGAAAGACAAATCGTATCAATATAGGGTTGACCATACCGATACACTTGACAGTTAAGTTAGTTATTTCAGATGTTTAGCACTTTTGTTTTCTTACGTTTTGGTCCCTGATCATAATGCATACAATTGAATGAGTTTGGATGATATTTTATAGCTAAAATTTGACATGTGTGCATGGAACCTAACTAATTGAGGATTTTTAAATCTAATTTCAAGTAAGTCTTTATAATTTTCTATATTTACAATTCGGTCCCTTAATGTTTGTGATTGCAATTGAATGTGTTATTGATGTCCGTTTGAGTTGAGATTTGACACCGTGACATGAAATATGACTAATTAAAGGATGGTAACTTTAAATTGGCTAAAGTCCTTGTAATTTTTAAAAATTATGATTTGGTCCTCAAAACATGTATGTTGTCAAACGAATGCCTAATCGATGTTTGATTGAGTTGAGGTTTCTTCCGCTGCAAGTTGAAATCACATAGGATGATAAATTGCATCTAGATAAGATAAAAATAAAAAAGGTTCGTTTATTGAGGTAAATTTTCCTAATTTACTTTAATATTTCCTATGTGACTCGCTCGGTTCGGTCTCGCGTCTAGACCGGGTCGAGGGGGTTACAGTCCACACCACCTTTTGCTAATGTATCTGCCATGTAATTCCATTTCCGAAGAACATGATGGAAACATACACAATCAAGCACAGAACATGTTGTATCAATATCCTGAATATGCTGCCACAACCTCTAAAGTCGTTGCTCACTATGCATCACCCAAGCAAGTGCCACTTGAGAGTCAGACTCAATGATTAAAGAAGATCTCTTGCACCACTTAGAATCCACGACCATGTCTAGCTCCACTTTTATTGCCCAAACCTCAACTTCATTCGAATTTAACATCCGTAATGGTCCCGAAAATATCGTTAAAATAGTACTCATCTATTAACACCTATTTTATTCGGCCCCCTTTTATTTGGTTTTTGCATTATATACAAAATTAAATTAAAAAGAAAACATGTGCAAACCCAAAATAATAATAATAAGTCAGTCCATTCAAAAGATCCATATACAATAAGCCTAATTTGGCCTCATATGTGAGAAACCCTAGTTTTGCTTCTGCAATACTCCTTTTATTCATATCAAGAAAATTTGGCAGGAGAATCATGTAGATACTAGGGTTTTATTTTTCTTTTCCCCTTTATACCCCTTGTAATTGGCTATAAAAAGGCCAAGCATTCACCCATTGTAAGAGACAGAAGCAATTGTGATACAGAAATTGAAGAGCAATACAAGCAATTTCTTTGAGGTATTTTACCCAAATATTATCTTTATATATTTTTATTCTTTTAGTTTTCTTGAATAATTGGGTTCAAATAAGGAAGAAAAGTGGTACAAATCCTCAAAAATCGAAGCTTGTGGAGAGTTCTTTGTCGCCTAAGGGAAAAGCCGACGCCATCAATGGAGGAAGGGCAGCCGCGGCATGCTACTAGCAGCCAGCAGTGATCGACAGCCAGCATCAGCGGCATGCTACCCGCAGTGACTGGCGGCCAACGGTGGCACCTAGCTATGACCTGAATACGCAGATAACAACCGTTGGAACTCACATCCAACACTCAACCATTACATTACCTCACGGTGGGATTACACTCATCACCGTTTCACGCGGAGGGGATTCCACTCATCCTCACGCCCCGTCGATGGGATTCCACTCATCACCGACTAAAATATAAATGAAGATTTCCGGGCGTACCCGTACTCCATCTTGGTGATTACCATCACCAAGACCACACGCGTATTTCGACACTCGTGTGCACACTAACATCCTAATGATCGATCATTTGTACCCAAACATACTAGTGCCAATACTAACTCACCACAAGGTCCTCATAATACAATATTCTTACCATTTCTGTGCTTAGCACGTACTTACCATGATCCACCATCATGCACAAACCACATTCCAACAATCACATGCATATCACAATGCATAAAACATCATGCCTTAACACACATGTATATCACAATATACATAACAACACCAATCACATGATTATGGAACAAGAGGCATAATCACACAATAATCATAAGTTCAACCATAGTCTTCTAAACTAAAGCTTGAGATTAGACTACCAATCTAATCCCAACTCTAGGTGGGTTTACCAAGCCCGACCTAGGTCTACATGCTCGTACCAAGATATTTGAAAACCAAGTAAAAATTGAAGAACCACTCACTGGACTTTCCAAACACAAGAAAATAATCGATCAAGCTCCCAACGGTTCCGGATTCGAATGTGAGGCTTCACCAACACAATTCCTTGTTTTTAAACAATCAAACACACTCTATTAATCACCAAAACAAACACAAACCACTGCTGTAAACTTAGAACACCAATCAAGCTCAATTCAAGCCAAGAACACTCTCAAAACCCACATTTTCGAGCAGCCACGAAACCCAGCAAAGAACTCCCATTTCCAACATCAAATTCAACATCCAACACTCCCAAAATAACCTTTAAACATAACCTAACCATCAGCCCTCAAGTTTTTACCCAAAACAGCCCCAAAAACTCATTTTAAAGCACTCAAAATCCCACTTAAACCCAAATTCGAGTTTCTTAATAAAACTTCATGAAAATCAACTATGTTAGACCATTTGGGCTACCAATAACATATTTAATAATAAGGAATCAAAAGCTTTAACAATAGACCATAAAGTTTGGATTTTTAACTTAAAAACTTGAAAACTCTAATATACAGAATAATGGGTTTCATTGAAAACTAAGAACATGGAGAGAAAGAGGAAGTTGAGAACAACTCAAAAATGTTATTACCTTTCAAAAATCTTCAAAGATGAAGCAATGAGGAAATGAAATAGTAAACTTCCATGGAGAGAAGAAGGGTGTCGTTAGTTTTGAAGAGTATGGGGAAGAAGATGAGTGAAAAGAAATCTTTTATTTGTTTTGTTTTATCTTAAAAGCCAAAAGTTACTTTTACCCTTAATGAACATGGGTTATTACAATAGTGTAAAATCCATGGCCATTGAGTTTAATTCTAAACAAGCCCCAACATATTCATTTTATTTGTTTGAAAATACAAGGCCCAAAATAATATTTTAATAATTTAATTTCACCAGACCCCCAAACTCAGGTGTTACAAATTTGGAGTTGTTAGTAAATGTGTAAACATTTTGGTTTATATTTTACTCCATAAGACCTTTAAAATGATATATAATATGCTCAAATCAGTTGCATGATGAATGAGAAATTGATGCTCAAAGTGAGGTACTTGAAAATATTGTTGAGAAAAATGTAGTGCTTAAAACACTCTATCCCACATAAGAAATGTATGGGAGTTCGGAAGATGTTATAAGCAATAACTAACTTGTTGGTTAGTAAATGTATAAGCCAACTGAGGTTAGGAATAACTTGCACAACGTGAGTGATACGAATGTTTGGATCGATTAGGCCTTAGTGGACTTGTCGAAATAATTTTTTGTTAGCCCATGGAAAAATAATTTTTTCAACAAAATGTCTCTTGGTATTCCAAAGACAAGTTTTGGATTTAATTGTTCAAATTAAATATTGATTTAATTATTGAAATTAAATCTTAAAAACTCTTCATCTGCTCCATTAATTCCTTCAAGTTCCTTCATATGTCTCTTCCTACTATAAATATGATGCTAGTTCTCTCTTTTCAAACACACCAAAAATATTTCATCTCTTTTCCTTCTCTAAAATTTACTCTGTTATGGTAATAGAAGAAGGCATGATTGAATTCGCCTAGTTCACTGAAGTTGTGCTGCTTGCAGTGAACGTTTGTTGTTGTATCTTAAGAGATAGACGTCCAACGTTACTCAAGCACTAGAAAAGCGGATGAATCTTTCTTAAGAAAATTGTGTGTTATACATGCCTCAATACAAGTAAATGATTTTAATTTATTGTTTTAATATTTGATTTATGTTTTAAATGTTATTATATTTTAATTTTATGATATGTTGAATTTAATAATAAATCAGTATTTATTTTATTTTACGGTTTTATTTTATTTTCTTGGATTATTAATGCTTTTTTCTAACACACATATATATTATGGAGAGACAGCTTGCAGTGTTTCTAGCATTGAAGAGAAACTTAGCTCTTGGGGTCTGGGTGACATTGAAGTGAAAAGAATGGGTGGTCGTTGCTTCCTTCTGGAAGTGAAGGATCAAGAGCTTTTTGATCTCATGGAAGACTTAAACTAGGATCCTTAGCAGAACTTCACCGGCCTTCTTTTGGGAAACAAAGGAGATACGAATCCTTAGCAGAGTTCTAAGAAAAAGCAATGTCCAAACTGATAAGAAAAAGAGGGATCGGACCCTAAAAAAGAAAAAGAAAGAGAACTAGGATTTAGCGGTGGAGAGCTCGGAGTTGGAAGGTAGATAGATCCCTCTCAGATTCTGATCTACAAGCTAGATGGGATAATGCAACAAAAGAGGCCATAAAGGTTATTGAAGTCGGGACAAATTTAGGGGTTCAGTTCATTGAGTCGATGGACGAGGTGATATAGGAAATAGCCGAATTAGAGATGAAAGACGTTGTGTCTTAAGGGTGTCCTTAGATGTTATTCCGGTTTTTTAGGTGATTAATCCGTTTGAAGACGTTTGGTTTGGAGTTTTTTTTTTTTTTTTTTTAATGAAAGTTAAAGTGATTACAAGTAATATATGTTCTAAATATACTCTCAACCATTTGACAATGAACGCTCAACCACCCTGTTGTAGTTGCTGGTGCTCGAACCCGTGACCTCTAGGAACAACAATCGTTCCCTTAACCATTGAGGCAAATTGGTTCGTGCATTTTTTTGGTTTGGTTTGGTTTGGAGTTTTAATTTGGTTAATTGGTTTTTCTTCTTATCTATATTCTAGAGCTTGGTGAGGTATGGGTGATATGGAATTTGGCTTATAGGCGTGTTTTATTTTAGGAACAATTCTTGGGTGTGTAATGGTTGGAGTTTTTATTTGGTGGGTATACGTATATTTTCAATGTGTTATATTTTTTCTTCTATTAGAATTATAAAAGTTTTTAACGAGACATACATTCAAGATGAGTTCTCTTTGAACTTATTATTAATAATATTACTTTTACCGAGCAAAAAAATTATTGAATTTAAGTTATAAAACGTGTTTGATATATTACTTAAAATTAAAACCATGATACAATTTAACTATTCGATAAATGTATATTTTAACAGCCTTGAAATAAAAATAAAATAAAAAGATTTATTGAATGTAATCTACATTAAGGTGTTGTTTGATAAAATAAAAAATTAAGTGTTTACAATTTTTTTTTGAAAATAAGCCACTAGTTTTATTAATGAGAACATACTCAAAATTACAATAAGGGTTTACAAACTATCATTGTAAACTAAATACATAATTTGGGCTTCTTCCTAAAACTAGCCACTTTAGATCAGATATGAACCATACATGAAAAGATTATAAACTCATTTAAATACTCGATCGAAAATAGATATGAAACCTGACTGCATCGGCAAAATGAACCACAAAAGGGATGAAGCTATTGATAGACCACCAAGAAAACGCAAATCAGAGCCGAGCACCTGAGAAACTCATCACAAGCGCAAACCGCATATCCAAATTCAAACCGAAGGTCCATAGCAGGGAAGATCAACATGATTACAAATAATCGCCATCTTATCGGTCGTGGCGTCGTCAAATCAACCTTGATAGAAAACAAATAATAGAAAACGTGCCAAGAGACAGAAAAACATGCTAAAAAGCATAAAAACGTATCAAACGGTAGAGAAAAGCGTGTTATAAAGACAGAATTATTAAATTAAAAAGACCGAAAATCAAAAGAACAAAACAAATAAATGAAAGAGGTGACCGGTGGTCGACAAATAGCCCGAAAGCTATTGCCGCCGCCGGCCTATGTTTGAACCAAAGGGAGAGAGAGCGGCGGCACTAAGATAAGTGTTTACAAATTAAATACCGTAAAATTAAGTGTTAAATATAACTTGAAATGATAATTCTACAATAAATGACATGTACTACAATGTACCACTATTCTATGTACTTCAATGTACCATTAACTGTTTTAATTAGTTTTATAATTTTAAAGACCGAAAATGTTATTATCTCCTTTTAGAATAAAATCTTAAAAAATAAACTTTATATTAATTTTTTAGATTTTTTTTATTTTTTAATTTAAAAATAATTAAACTTTTATTACTATAATAATTCCTACATTCACATTAATTTAAGGGTAAAATTCACAAATGGTCACTAAACTTTGATCAATTATTCAATTTGGTAACCAAATTTTCAATTGCTTCAATGTCACCATTAAACTTTTAGTTTTGTTTCAACTTCGCCGTTGACCCGTCAACAACCGTTAAAAGAGTGATGTGAATGTTAAAATATTTTTTTATAATAGCACATTTAATCCTTCACGTTTACACATTCAAACAATTTAGTCCTAATTCAAAAGAATAATAAATTTAATCCTCATTATTTCAATTTGACCTTATTTTTAGTGAGAGATAATTTAATATTTTATTTTGATCCCTCAATTATAACTTGTAATACCCCTAAAACTGGGTTAATTGTAGTTTTCAATTTTCGTACTTGAAGTGGTCCTTTGAGATAAAATAAATTTGGGTGAATTGATTTGGTAGTAATTGGACATATACTGAATTAATTTCAGGTGTAAAGTTGAATACCCCAAACTTGACTAGAGATATACTTGAAATTCGATTAATGAACAAATGGTTTCGATGTGTCATTTAATTGACCAAATAAGGTGTCTTAGGACCATATTAAAGAATTAAAACAAGTAGGTGGCCAATTATTAGAGGACCAAATTGAAAACTTATTAAAACTCAACGATTGCATGTTGATAAGGATTTTATAAGAAGGATTTTACACATGTCATTAGAATATGGATACATGTATTTGTGGGAACCGGTTTTGAGGAGGAAAAACAAAAGCTGTGATCATCTTCCTCACCTTAAACAACCGAAACAAGAGAGAAAGAGTGAGAAAATAGTGAGATAACCATGGGAGCTTGAGATTGATTCTTGCATGTTCTAATTCTTGGAGTTCTTTGATTTGATTAAGGAAGGAGGTGATGAATTCTTCCTTTATCTTTTTAATTCCTTTGCCATTTATGAATATGATTGAGAATTTCTTTGATTCTTAGAATTTCTAGCTTTGCAATTGAGGACTGTTTTAATGACCTATGTGTACACATAAATTTATCAGTGTATGAACATGAGAATTAGATAGATAGGTGGTTAAATTGGTAAGGAAAAATCGGTTAAAATAGCTAGAGGGCTGTTTGGTTCAAGAATAAGTAAATTGGGGGCTGTTTAAGGCATGTTTTTGTAATTAAAGGAAACATGGCAGAAAAACATATCTAGTAACTTAAAGAGACTGTTTGGATCACATGTAAAGTGTACAAGTGTTTGGGCTGCTGTAATTATTCATAAATGTGTTTGAAATTGTTTGATACATGAATTTGTATAAACATGAAAAAAATGAAGTTGTTTGCTTGAATATGACTTTGATTGGATTGTCTAATTGCTTGGTATGAAAACAGGGCTGTTTTTGAAGTTTTTGGGACTGTTATGGGCTGTTTAATTGAGCTGAAAAGTATTCAGATGTGGCTGCCTTGTTTTGAGTTTAATTGGACTAATTTGAATTTGTGATTGAACATATATGAAATGGTAATTGTTTGGTTGATAAGTGAGTCAATAGTGGACTGTTTTTGAATGAATTAAGTGACGGAATGAAAAAATTATATCATATTGCATAGTTATAATGTTGTGATAATAGATAATGAAGGAATTGATCAAGTTGGTGAAAGGCCAAAGGGATTTGGATAAGTAGCAACATGGGAGTGAGGATTCAGGTATCTCGTAACTTTGGGATAAGAGGTGAACGTAGTTTAAAGACTCGGGATGGGCTAACAACCCTCCCGAGCATTGTTTTCTAGTTATGATTGCTAAAATTGATTTAATAAAGCTATAATTAAGCAAGCTGGATGCAAGGTAAGTCCTTTGCGAGATGCAATTTAGTTTGGAAGTATAATTGTGTGTGAAATATTCTATAATATGTTTACTTGAGATTAAAGACAAGTGTAAAATGTATTGAATATGGCTTTGGCAATAATGCCATTCGAACAAATGGAATGTAAAATCTTGATTTTTACATGAAGTGAACAAGCATTATACAAATCGATAAGGGATAATGAATTATTGATGTGATAACGCAATAAGATTAGTATACTTAAAAAGCTACATGTAAACGCTTATGGATAAAATTATACTCCTTTTTGAAAGGAATAATAGTAAGTTGTGCTCGTATGATGCCTTGTCTATGATTGAAATGCTTAATGTGATTTATGATGCTTAAAGGATTCGAATAGTAAGTTGTGAATTGACAAATGAATGTTGATCAAGCTTAATCCTATGTGAAATTTTATACCTTGAATACAAGGAATGACATGTACATGAATTGATAAAGTCGAATTTGGCTAGTGGCCATTCGAATAAGGAAAGAAGAATGGAGTTCACATGTGGTGAACATAATGTTGTACCCTTAATGAGAAAGGGGGTAATGTAACATGATTATGGTATTATTGAATGGAGCTATGCTCATTATATGATTTAAAGGACAATGATTATAAAAGCTTTGGTCTCGAGTCAGTCTTAGGTATAGTTGGCATGTCATAGAGTCCATAGAGCTCAGTGTCGGGGGTAGACGACGGTCCGAAACAATGGTCCCTATTTAGCGACAGTAGGAGGGAAGTGTATGTGGTCACTTGGCGACAGAAGGAGGGATTGACCGGTACTGCAATACCATACGATATGTTACAGGCGACAGTTGGTTGGGGGCTCGTGTACCTAGACTGGAAATTCAATTCACAAGGCTATGATAATAAACGAATATGAATGAAATTACTATGTAAGAAAGAAATATGGTAAATTGCCTAATAAGAATCATACATCTAATGGTACTTGTGTAATTCTTTGAAAGAATTGTTTATAATGAATGTATATACATGATATTGTCTTGAGGATTTGCATAGTCTTGAATTATTTGGATATACATGTTGTTATTAATATTTTTTCGAATGACTTGTCATAAGAATAGTCTTATTGTATTTGATGTTAAATCTTCTTTGGTGAAACCATAAGAGTTTATAACTAAACCAATGAATTATTGAAATAACTTGCATGACAAGTAATATGAAGCTAGTGATTAATGAATATCCTCTTACATATCCTTGGTTGGGATGCCTATTGTTTGATATGTCTACCAATATTGATCATACTTGGGCACATGTGATTGATTTAACTTGGTGAAAGCCTTTAGCTATGATTTTCTATTGCAAGGATATAATGTTTGATTATGTCTAAGGGAAAGCTGTAAGTTGTGGAAGCTTGGGTGTTTAGATTTTAGAATGGTGACTTGATTAATATGTTTGCCAAACCTTGATTTTCTTATTTGACTGATACTAGAAAGCGATCGAAGTATGTCATAAAATAAATTATGCTATGCTAAATTAGTAATGGGTAAAATTGCCGAATGTTAATAAGTGAAATGGAGTAGCTTAATTCGTAATTTTGCAATGTTGGTTAGGATTTGAATAGAGGGTCAAGGATTGACTCAGATTCGGCATATGATGTTTAATTATACAATTAAGGATTGTTTTGGTAGCAAATAAGTCCCTAATGGACTGTTTTGAACTCATGTATATTTTTATACAAATTAAGGACTGTTTTGGTAGCAAATAAGTCCCTAATGTACAGTTTTGAACTCATGTATATATTTATACAAATTAAGGACTGTTTTGATAGCAAATAAGTCCCTAATGGACTGTTTTGAACTCATGGGGTATAATTATACACTTTAAGGACTGTTTTGATGGTAAATAAGTTCCTAATGAAATGTTTTGAACTTGGGAATCCATATGTATAATTAAAGGACTGTTTGAAAGAAAATAAGTATGTTTTGAGTATGTGTAAATGTAAACTTGTGAATTAAAGATATTAAGAAGGAATTGAACAATTGGTATAAGTGAAGCGAGTTGTTTAAATTGTAAAGAGTATGATAAAGAAACCAAGAAAATATATGGGTTAAATATAATGTATATTAACTTATCAAATGTTCTATGTGAAAATAGCTAAGCTTGTTAAAGTACATTTAGACTTGGATTGATTGATTGATAAGTAAATGAAATCTACTTGGTGTGTTGGGTTAAATAGCTTGAATGATAAATATTTGACTCTTGTATGAGTTTGTAAAATCTATGGGGAAAATGTATATTTGGTTTGAATATCATAGATAGATAGCCAATTCCTTAATCAATAATTTGGTTATGGTTTATGATATGTTTTGTCCAATACCTTATGTAGTAAGAGAGGACATGAAATAATATACATTGAAATCTTGGTCCAAGATTTTGTGATTTGTCAATAGTTTTAGTATTTGTTGGATTATGGCTATTTGAAGGAAAGAATAGAAATAAACTATATGGGTTAAATAGCTTTAATGTAATGCTTTGATTTTTAGTACTACCTCATGAAGCTTTAGCTTACCCTAATCTTTCATCACTTTCCAGGGAACTGTTTACTTTCGAGCTTGGACGGGATCACTTGTCCAGATGTATGTTCGAAATTTGTTTCAGTACTCCTAGATGGTGGCACATGAATGATATTAGGGCATTGAGCATTTAGATCTCTGTTTGGATTAAATGTGTATAAGTCTTATTTGTTTATAAGGTTTGTAATGAGCTCTAATTATTTATTTTATATGATTGAGTGGTTGCTCTAGTAGCTTAAGAGCCTTAAGTAAAATTTAGTTGATCGAATGAATAGTTTAAAGGTTAAAAAAAACTTTGAATGGAGGTTAATGAATCATATGATTGGACCTTTTATGAGAAGTTTATACGTGACTAGCTAGGTTGTTTTTAGAAAACGACGGTAATTATCACCTTTGCAAGTAAACCTATTTAGCCTCATGATAGTTAAGCTAAGTGAAATATGATGTCAGTTGAAACTTGAATGTTAATAGTCGAATCTATGTTAGACTTAAATCTTGAATGCTTGTTGTTAAGGACATAAGTTTGGTTGTGATATATGTATGGCCTAGCTAGAAATCGGCTTCCTTCAACATACCTAAAACTCCGACTGTCTTTTCCCACTACTTTCCTCGTCTCTCTTTAATGCCCTTAGCTCATTATCACCACTAGGGGTGTAAACGAGCCGAGTCGAGCTCGAGTAGTGCTAAGCTCGGCTCGGCTCGTTAAGATTTCGAGTCGAGTTCGAGCTTGAGTAATTTCTAACGAGCCTGAGAAATCTGAGCTCGACTCGGCTCGTTTAGAACTCGAGTCGAGTTCGAGCTTGATTCGAGCTCAATCGAGTCAAGTGTTGACCGATCTTTGATCGCATTGGAGTCAAGCAACTCTTCATCTATCATGTCTCATTTAAAGTCCTATGAAGAAAAAACTTTGATACACATATTTTGTAAACTCAAGCTTGTTAATTTTAGGGTTTAGGGTGTTAGTTTAGGGTTTAGAGGTTTAGATTGTTGGGTTTAGAATTTATGATTTAGATTTTTAGGGTTTAATACTTATGTTTAGGGTTTATATTTAGGCTTTTAAGTTTAAGAATTTAGATTTTAAATTATAAATAATAAAAAAATTACTATATTATATTTTCGAGTAGCTCGTGAGCTTTTCGAGTCGGATATCCAGTAGCTCGGCTCGGCTCGTCAAGAACTTGAGCCGAGTTCGAGCTCGAGTCGAGTCCTATCGAGTCGAGCTTTGACCGAGCTTTGACCGAGTCGAGCTCGAGTAGCTCGCGATCTGTCTCGTCTCATTTACAGCCCTAATCACCACTCTCCAACAGTAAACTTGAACTCCATTGGTCATTCGTACAATCAAACACTTAAGCAGTTAAAATGATGGATTGGGTGGGACATAATAACATTTGTTATAATTGAGGGATTAAAGTAAAATATTAAATTAACTCTAATTAAAAATAGGATAAAATTGAAATAATGAGGGTAAAATTTATTATTTCTTTCGAATTTAGATTAAATTGTTTGAATGTGTAGACGTGGAGGACTAAATGTTTATTATACAAAATATTTTAACGGTTGTTAACGGGTCAGTGGCCAAATTGAAATAAAACTAAAAGTTTAATGGTATCATTGAAGCAATTGGAAATTTGGTTATCAATTTAAATAATTAATCAAAGTTTAGTGACCATTTGTAAACTTTACCGTTAAATTATTGTGAATGTAGGAATTATTATAGTAATAAAAGTTTAATTATTTTTTGAATTAAAAAATAAAAGAAAATTTGAAGAAAATAATATAAAATTTATTTTTAAGATTTTATTTTAAAAAGGGATAATAACACTTTCGGTCCTTAAAATTTTAAAACTAATTAAAGCAGCTAATGATACATTGCACTATATATAAATAGTGGTACATTGTGGTACATGTCATTTACTGTAGAATTATCCAACTTGAAAATATGTTTGGTATTTTGCTTAAAAATAAATACCGGATATAGTTTGATTATTTGATAATTTTCCTTCTGCTACCACCTCAATCGACTGTAATGTATTTAACCTATTTTTTAAAGGGTAAAAATGAGAGAAGTGGACAATTTTAAGGATAATATATGTAATTAACCTTTCTTTTCACTTTTGTGGATGAGTTCATTATTGATTTCTGTAACCATGTAACTTACAATCCTGCATGACTTTTCTGTACTCCAAATGGGCAGGGGGCCGGGGCGGAACAGAGGGAAAAAAGGGTTTGTTCCCGCCAACTTTTTTATTAAAAAAAATAGATTTTTATAGAAAAAAAGGTAAAATTACATCTATAATCCTTTCAAAGTTTATAAAATTTTAGTATGATCACCTTCAAAATTTTTAATTTCATTTTGGCCCCTTTATAAATGTTTAGTTTTTTTAATTTCATTTTGGTCACCCTTTATAAATTTATAGTTTCGCCCCTGCAAATGGGGTTTCTTAAAATAAAATAAAACGCATCAAAAGTATGGGAATAAATGAACCAAGTTTGAACGAATACGATTTTGTTCATGATCGTTTATTTACTTTTAAAAGTGTTCATGTTTCCTTCAAGTTTGTTTAAATTTTTAAAATTTTGTTTTTGTTCGTTTATTTGATTTTAAAGGTGTTTATGTTCGTTTGTTTAGGGTTCGTGAACATGTTCGTTTAACGTTCATGATCATGTTTGTGTAACGTTCACGAACATGTTCGTTTATATGTCCGCTAACATTTTCATTTATATGTTTGGAAAAAATGGTGAAATTACACCACTTGTCCTTAAACTCTTTAGGCTTCACAGTTTGAACTCCAAAGTTCACCTTATGTTTAATTTAGTTCATACATTCACCAATATTTAAAATGTAAACAAAAATAAAAGAGGAAAACGAGAATTGGGTAAACGAGCTTGTTTGTGAACATAAACGAACAAAATACACATTTGTTCGTGCTCGTTCGTTTATTAAACGAACATAAAAAATTTATGCATATTCATTTATTTAGTATAATAAACGAACATTCACGAACAAATAGGGGTTGAGAATAAAAAATAAACAATCATCTTCAATAATCATAAATCATTTGACAGACAATGAACCTTCTTAGATTCTCATCTAACCTGTGCCTGAATCTCCTTTTAATGACACTAATATTTCCACATTAAATCAGCTCCATTAGGAGACTAGTTAGTCATTCAGTAATGCTACTTCTTCTTCTAATATTGGTCGATGTTTTGGTTTGTGTGGACCAAAACATCGATGGTTTTTCCTGGGATGATCAATATGAACTCGGTTGCAAACCTTTAAACGTAGGAAGCATCCTACACAACCACTATGAGTGTGTGATTTGCAATGGAGAAGAACTTCTCTTCGTTCATTGCAGCATTGATGATGCGGAGAATGTATGTCTCCCTGTGATTAACTTCCATTCGGAATATCGAATCTGCAACGCGGGAGAAATCTCTTTATTATATAAAATTCTGCGTTCGTCTTACTGTAAATGATAGAATTTGGTCATACGTACCATTGCATCCGGTAGTATCCCCTAAATGGCCATTAATAGCGTAAGCATCTGGTGGAGGTACAGCGATACCGTTTAAGTTCGAATCTCGGAGACGTTGTAAATAGTCTCCATTATACCATGATTCTGCACACCATAAAATCACACTAATTTAAGATTTCATTTAATTTAACTAGAAAAACACTGTGCAAAAAGTTATCGAAGTGTGTAAAACTATTCTAGTTCGTTTTACGCTTATGTAAGTAAATCTCGTACCGAGTATGATTGTCTGTTCATCATGAGGAGGGTGGAACGGATAAGTTTCGTTCTCAGCCGGTAGAACGATAAAAGCGCCATGGACGGAGCCACGAGTCCAATCACTATGGGCGTGCCACCACAATGTGCCTATTTCATTGGATAATATGACTTCGTAAGTGAAGTTCGTTCCTGGTTGAATCGGACATTGCGTTACGAACTCAGGGCCATCTGACCATGGATTTCTCGGTTGTTTAACACCATGCCTATTAAGATTCAATCAATTCATTAAAATATCCGACGAGATGAGAACATTAACAAATGAAAAAATGAAAATAGTTAAATGTAAGATATTATTATTACCAATGAATGGTAAAGCCATAAGATCCTTGATTGTGGACATTAACGAACAAGGTGTCCCCTCTACGAACTCGAATCTCCGGCCCCGGATAACTATCGTTTACGACTAACATTGGCTTTAAGTTGCGCAGCTTTGTAAAGTTCAACTCAAGAACATCCCCATCATGCATGTCGGATTTTGAGTACATAATAGATATAGTAAGATAAATAAAACAAAAGCTAAATAAACAAGTACGTAAAAAGAAGTCATAGTAATGGACATCTGCCATGCAAAGGCTACGTACATAGGAACAACATCCCTAGCAACCATGGCACAACACCCAGCTTCGACAAACCCATATTTCCCCAAAACAATATGTTTTCTGTGTCTTAAAGCGTGTTGTTCAGTTCTCAACCTTAATTATTTTGTGAGTTTTGGGTTACAAACTTCATGAATTTATACAAAACCGGTCCTTTATTTGACTAGGAACGTCGTATCCTAAAAGAAATTATGAATAATTCATCGGTCAAATGAATAATTTTCTAACGCAGAAAACTTGGGGAGGCAACGTCAACAAATCAGATTGAGTTCGGGTTTGGGTAGGGTAAGTTTCAGTTTAGGCCAAAACGGTTCGGCTCCGAATAAGTTAATTAACGGGTTAATTTAGGTTCGGATAGACTTCAGGTCAAGCCACGTTCAGGTCGGGTAATATCGGTTTCGGTTGAAGTTCAAGTAGGGTCTTACCGTGCACAATAGACTTTGGTATGGTCATTGTGGGTGAATTTCTGATGAAAATAATTTTTTAAGATTAATATGAACCAAAATATCTCTTAGGATGCCGAAATATGTTACAATCTAATATATATACATATAATTGTGACTAAATTGAATTAAATTAAAATTTAAAAGTAAATGTTAGGACTAAAATGAAAAACTTTAAACGAGTGAGGACCTAAAGGGTAATTAATCACTAAGAAAAAAATTAGGCGGCCAAATAGACAATTATTTATTGGATCAAATTTAAAAATGATTTCATTTAGATTTTAGGGGGAACGAACCCGCTCGTTCTTTTAGGTTAGGGGAAATTTATTTTCTAGTCATTATAACTTTAGATGTTTTTCATTTAAGTCCCAATTTCTTACTTTTTAGCTTTTAATTTAATTCAATTGAGTCCCAATTTAGGTTATAATTGAAATTCGAGCTTTAGTTTTAGAATTCTTATAGGGACTTATGATTTATTTTGTTTGGAATAAATTACAAAATTTGTAGCGTTTGGACTAAATTACAAAAATTAGAAATAAATATGGTTCAATTTGGATAAAAGTATAATTTTATGGACTAAAATGAACAAAAACAACACCATATTTACTTTATTGGACTAAATTATAAAAATTGGAATTAAATATGGTCAATTTCAATTAAAATTACATTTTTAGGGACTTGTGAACAAAAATTATATTAAAATATTGGACTAAATTACACACTTTAAAAATAAATAACGATCAATTTCGGTTTAAATATAGATTTATAGGAAATTAATTGAACACTAAACTCCTAAACCCTAAATTTCATCCATAAACCCTAAACTAATCACATAAACCTATAGGCTATAACCCCTAATAAGTATAATCACGTAACCCGTATGAGACGCATTCATGTTACACATATCAATATAGATTATAGACAATAGAGGTATATACTATAGACTATAGTACTAAATTAATAATAATATCATCGCATATGATATATTATATATAGATTATAGACTATAGACTATAGACTATATAACACTTGAAATAATCTCATACACGCACGAACCAACTTGCCTCAGTGGTTAAGGGAACGGTTATTGTTCTTAGAGGTCACAGATTCGAGCACCAGCAATTGTAGTAAGGTGATTGAGCATAACAATATATTTTCTGTCTTAAAGCGTGTTGTTCAGTTCTCAACCTTAATTATTTTGTGAGTTTTGGGTTTCAAACTTCATGAATTTATACAAAACCGGTCCTTTATTTGAACGTCGTATCCTAAAAGAAATTATGAATAATTCATCGGTCAAATGAATAATTTTCCAACGCAGAAAACTTGAGGAGGCAACGGCTTCATCGGTCAAATGAATAATTTTCCAACGCAGAAAACTTGAGGAGGCAACGGCAACGGGCTGGCGCCTGGCGGTTACTTATCCCTATAATCGTTCAGGTTTCAGGTCAGGTCATGTCAAGTTAAATTAAATACGAATTATGTTAGGTCAATATAATAGTTTGACTCAAATTAAGCCGAGTCCGGGTCGAATCAGATTCAGGTCATTATCAAGTTGATTTCAAATCAGATTGAGTTCGGATTCGGGTTGGGTAAGTTTTAGTTCAGGCCAAAATGGTTCGGGTCCGAATCATGAGATGATTGCAAAAGACATACTTATTTTATCTTGTTTATTACTAAAGCCATTATTATTATTATTATTATTATTATTATTATTATTATTATTATTATTATTATTATTTCAGTCTTATTTTGTGCATCTATAAATAACATGAATTATAATAAAGTCCTTGGAATAATATAGTTATTCTTGAATGTCCTTAGTCGAGAATTATTGTAGGCGTGTACAACAATAATATATTAAGACTAATATGTAGTTGATTGATAACAAAGTGTTGTTATTGACATAGAGAAGTCAAAATCAATACATAAGAATGTGTTAGAGAACGACATACTGGATTGACCCGCTATGAGCATGTTTCTTGGATTATTATGTGACAGTCACAACATTGCTCATGATCATAACTAAGTGTATGATCATCAGACTTGAGATCATCATTATTTCAATATCGAGAGTGACGTATTTTGATGCAATCAAACGTGTGTTGTAACAGACTACAGTATAAAGACTGATATTGGATATGTCACACTCAATATAGCAAAATATGGTTGATCAAGATAGAATTTTTCCCTTCTACATAATAGGAATAATATCGTATGCCACTTGTTTGAGTGAGACTAGATAATGCATGACCATGCTCGAATAAATTGATATGAGAGATCATAGTTATTCGTTTATCATAGTTTACTCAAGATATCAAGAAATATTAGATGGACTATACAAGTGTGACTAATCCATGACTTGTGTTCGATCTAGATATAAGGACAAAAGAATGTAATACATAAAAGAATTTAATCACGGAAAAATGTAAAGTCGAACCACGACTTCATTTAATTTAGGTAGCAATGATGTATTGCTAGATGCCACTCATTGTTTGTAATATTAGAATTGTTCTAGATATTACTACTAACGTTACATGAACCTACAAGGGTCACACCCTATGATTGAAACGAACAAATATCAACTAAATAACATGTGTACAAACTTGTTGTACACGTAATAATTATTAAAGACGAAATTATTATAATTACTGTAATTATAGATAATTTCATTTTTATATATTTTAATAATTAGATAATTATTGTAATTATCAAACACTATATATATATATCCCTAAAAAACGTAATTAAAGTGGAATCAGATTCTACATATTTAATTGTATTCAGTTAAATATATTATATATTTAATGAATTCGAATTAAAGTAGAATTAGATTCTACATATTTAATTATATCCGGTTAAATATATTGTATATTTAATGAATCCAAATTTAATTAGAATTAGGTTTTTGAATGCTATATAAAGGCATAAGGTCTAGCAGCCAAAATATATTTTTTCGGAAAACCTCTCTAACAGTTAGAGAAGAGAAAATTTTGTTCGTTTCACTCGGGTGGACTGCGTAGAGGTCGGAGTGCTATTGTGACGACTCGGATTATATTTGGTTTATCCTAACTCCCTAAGGATATCAAGATACCATATTTATTAATGTAATATTTCATCCCTACTCACCCTGAATTCGTCCCTTGTACATGGATCACTAGCTGAATTTGCTAGATAATTTTTCGCTACGCCATAGGGTGTACTGGTGTTTCCCAATAGTAGTATTAGAGCCACTTGTACGATACAAATTCAGACTTAAATACTTGGATGATACTTTTGTATGAGATGCATGTTATTAGATTAGGGTTTATTCGATTTTTTGACAAATATATGATATTTTCACACATTAGATCGTTTTACGCCTAATCTGAATAAATTAAATTGATTGTTCCAAGTGATTAAAGAGTTAGTCACAAATATGTTAGGGTTTTCGGATGTTAAGCGTTAACATATATGGGTAACAATTATATTCAGACTAATGGTTAGTCTATAGATAACGTGTGGGGAAAGTAAAAAAGAGTTGTTCAAGTATAAACCTCGTGGATTTTGAAATCCTAAAAAAGTGATAATGTTGATAAAAGTTATCAAATCGTGAGGTTTTTACACATCAATTAAGAGTTTTTCAAGTAAAAGCGATATGTTAGGGTCTTCGCCCCTTGACCCCTGTGTAGGTACAATCTGTCAAGACCTCAATAATAAACCGCTCGATGTTATGTTCGATCTGAACGGTGTTTGAAATGCATGGTTATAGCCCAATAGCCCTTTATTTTGGTTTTAAATAAATACGGTATGCTTATAATTCTCTTCTCATCTTACTCTCTCATATGAAAAACGAGTTTATGAAAAATTGTAATATTTGCGGAGAAAGCGTGGACCAAAAGAGCAGAATGATGGGCCGATCAAAGGTGGATTAGGTGCTTGAGAAGCAAGTTCTATCTTTAGTAATTTTAGTTCTCCCATTGGCTTGGGATGAACCACCTTAGTTTTAAGGGCTATAACCATTGCATTTATATTTACTGCTTTACATGTATGTGATACAATGTATGTTTTTAGCATGATGGTAACTGTTTAGATCAAAATATAATGGTGAGATTAATATAACAAAAACCCTCCATATTTAATTAAAAATTAGTCATCCAATATTAACCCTCGTTAAAACATCGATCGGTACTATGTAGGTTTTGCCAAAGTAAAATACCTAGATCTATCTTAGTTAAATGCGAAGAATAAGCAAGTGATATTCAATGGTAGTAATATTGGTTAAACTAGGTTGTTATAATAAGATTAGAAACCTAAAGACTAATGATTGTTCAAGGACTTTGGTGATTGAAATACAATACTAAAGTTCATGTCTAGGATTGGTTCTTTGAAAGACTTGGTATTTAAGCGTGCCAAGTACACCACCTCTCTTCTCATAAGTTACCTACCTGATGCATTGTTCATTATTGTGCTTTCTATTACATGAGATATAATTAGCAAGTGTTGCTTACCTAAATAATTGGATTCTAAGAGTAAAACCAAAGCTGACTTGGAATAAAATGAAATATGAATCCTTAACCACTAAAAATACTTTTAGTAAGTTTTTCAATTTTGAAGGTTTTTAATAGTGGGAATGTAATTTCTTTATAAACATGATAAAAGGTACTTATAAATCATATTTTATCATTGTAGATTTTATGGCAAACTGAAACACATTATCATTGCGATCCGTCCTTGAGAAGGACAAATTGAATGGCTTGAACTTCCTTGATTGGTTCCGTAACTTAAAGATTGTCCTTAAGTAATAACAGAAACTACAAATCATTAAAGAACATGTCCCTAAAAAGCCAGCGGATGATGCCACCAAAGATGAAAGGGAAGACTTTGAGAAATACTCAAATGACATGGTAGATGTTGGATGCTTGATGCTTGCGACCATGACCCCTGAGCTTCAGAAGCAACATGAGGACATGGTTCCCTATGAGATGGTTAAAAATCTCAAAGAATTATATGAGGGGAAAGCTCGTCATGAGAGGTATGAGATCTCTAAGGCTTTGTTTCGATGCAAAAAGTTTGATGGAACTCTAGTGGGAACTCATGTACTCAAAATGATAGGGTATATTCAGACCCTTGAAAAATTGGACTTCCCTCTAAGTGTTGAATTGGCTACTGATGTTATCCTGCAATCATTGCCAGATAGTTTTAATCAATTTGTTCTTAATTTCAATATGAATGAAATTAACAAATCGTTGGCCCAGTTGCTTTGTCTGTTAAGAACAATAGAAAACAACATGAAAAAGGTTGGTTGCAAACCTATTCTGATGGTCCAAAAGGATAACATAAAAGGAAAGCCCAACACCAAGGCAAAGCCAAAGCCCAACAAAGGAAAAAATGCATTGAAACCCAAAGGAGGAGTTGCAAAAGAAGGAAAGTGTTTCTATTGCAACAATGCTTGACATTGGAAGAGAAACTGCCCTGTCTATCTTGAGGACATCAAGAAGGCAAGAGAAAATGGACAGTCCGGATCAGATATTTATGTTATTGATATTAATATATCAACATCTACTTCTTGGGTATTAGATACCTATTGTGGTTCACACATTTGTACTTCTGTACAAGGACTAAAAAGGAGTAGAAAATTGGCAAAAGGAGATGTGGACTTACGAGTGGGAAATGGAGCAAGAGTTGCTGCATTAGCTATAGGAACATATACTTTGTCATTACCTAGCAGACTTGTTTTAGATTTAGAGGATTGTTATTTCGTACCTAGTTTGACTAAAAACATTATTTCAATTTTTTGTTTGGACAAAATTGGTTTTGAGATTATCATTAAGAGTAATAGTTGTTCTTTTTCCCTCAATAATGTTTTTATGGTACGGCTCAATTAATCAATGGCCTTTATATCTTAGATCAAGACGACTCCATATATAACATAAATACGAAAAAATCAAAAATAAATGACTCTAATCAAACTTATCTCTGGCATTGTCGCTTGGGTCATATAAGTGAGAAACGCATATCAAAACTTCATAAAGATGGATTTTTGGATTCTTTTGTTTTCGAACAATTAGATATATGTGAACTTTGCTTAATGGGAAAAATGACCAAATCACCATTTTACGGTAAAAATGAGCGAGCAAGTGATTTATTAGGTCTAATACATAGTGATGTATGTGGACCGATGAATACACAAGCCAGAGGAGGGTTTCAATACTTCATTACTTTCGCTGAAGACTTCAGTAGATATGGGTATGTTTACCTAATGCATCATAAATCTGAAGCCCTTGAAAAGTTCAAGGAATTTAAGAATGAAGTACAAAACCAGTTAGGAAAGAGTATCAAAGCTCTTCGATCAGATCGAGGAGGAGAATACTTAAGCCTAGAGTTTGATGAACTTTTTAAAGGATGTGAGATTGTCTCACAACGCAATGGATTCTCTGAAAGGAGAAATCGAACATTGTTAGATATGGTTCGGTCAATGATGAGTCATGCTGATCTTCCAGCTTCTTTTTAGGGACATGCACTAGAAACAGTTGCTTTCACACTAAATCGTGTTCCGTCTAAATCGGTTCAAAAGACAACATATGAGATGTGGTCTGGGAAGCGTCCTAGTATGTCTTTTATGAAAATTTGGGGATTCAAAGTTTATGTTAAACATTAGATTTCTACAAAACTCGAACCCAAATCTCATAAATGTAATTTTGTAGGGTATCCTAAAGAAACTAAAGTGTATAATTTCTTCAATACATCTGAGAACAAAGTGTTTGTTGCTCGAACACGAGTCTTCCTTGAAAGAGAATTTATTCTCGGAAAGGGAAGTGGGAGAAATATTGAACTTAAAGAAATTCAAGATCAACCACAGATCACTGAACCAGAGATTGAACAACCTTTAGTTCCACAAATAGTTGAGAAACATCCAACCGTTCTTAAAACACAACCACTGCGGAGATCTATGAGAGAACATAATGCGCCTGAGAGATATGGATTTCTTGTCACATTTCATGGAGACGTTCTTCTCATAGACCAAGATGAACCTAAGACTTATCAGGAAGTAGTGGAGAGCCCAGACTCTGAGAAATGGCTAGAAGCCATGAAATCCGAGATGGATTCCATGTCAGAAAACTAAGTATGGACTTTGGTCTACCCACCCGAAGGGGTTAAGCCCATATGGTGCAAATGGGTTTTCAAAAAGAAAACCGACATGGATGGCAATGTACAAACATACAAAGGGTGATTGGTCGCTAAAAGATTCCATCAAATTCATGGTATAGACTATGATGAAACTTTTTCCCCTGTTGCTATGATTAAATCTATCCGAATATTGCTTGCAATAGCTACATATTACGATTATGAAATCTGGCAAATGGATGTCAAAATCGCTTTCCTTAATGGAAAATTAGATGAGGATGTGTACATGACACAGCCTGAGGGTTTTGTCGATCCAAAAGATACCTTAAAAGTATGCAAACTACAAAGATCCATTTATGGGTTGAAGCAAGCTTCTCGAAGTTGGAATCTTCGTTTTAATGAGGCAATCAAAGAGTTTGGTTTCATTAAAAATGAAGATGAGCAATGTGTTTTCAAGAAAACTAGTAGGAGCACTGTTACATTCTTGGTATTGTATGTGGATGACATACTAATAATAGGAAATGACATACCTACCTTACAGTCTGTAAAGACTTGGTTAGGAAAATGTTTTTCTATGAAAGACTTGGGTGAAGCAACCTACATATTAGGATTCAAGATTTATAGAGATAGATCAAGACGACTCCTAACACTAAGTCAAAATACATACATAGATAAAGTACTGAAAAAATTCAGTATGGAAGAATCTAAAAGAGGATTCTTACCTATAAGACATGATATTTCACTCTCGAAGGAAATGTGTCCTTCAACACCTCAAGAGAGAGAATACATGAGTAAGATTCCATATGCTTCAACCATTGGTTCTATCATGTATTCCATGTTATGTACACGTCCAGATGTATCATATGCACTAAGTATGACAAGTCGATACCAAGTATATCCTGGTGAAGGTCATTGGGTTGCAGTCAAAAACATCCTTAAGTACTTAAGAAGAACTAATGATATATTCCTTATGTATGGAGGTGAGGAAGAACTAAGTATAAAAGGTTATACTGACGCAAGCTTCCAAACTGATAAGGATGATCCTCGATCATAATTGGGTTTTGTGTTTTGCCTTAATGGAGGTGATGTAAGCAGGAAAAGTTCAAAGCAAGATACAATAGCAGATTCTACAACAGAAGCCGAGTATATTGCAGCAAGCGATGCTGCAAAAGAGGCTGTTTGGATCAAAAAGTTCATATATGAACTAGGGGTCATGCCTAACATATAAAATGCTATAGATCTACGTTGTGACAACAACGGAGCCATCGCACAAGCAATAGAACCCAGATGTAACGTCCAGAGTTTAGGGCCAGAAGTTACCGGATCGAGTTAAGGGTCGAACCGAATCTGTTGGCCGGGTTAGACTAGTTTTGGGTCTATTTATTGTAACAAAAGGGTTATGTCTTGAGATGAAAGTATTTTAAAAGGGGGTAAAAAGGTAAATTCTTTTTAAAAGGGGTTTTTGATTATAACAAAAGGTTTTATTTTTAAGTTGTCATCTTTTTGGAGAGATGATCATATTATTTTTCCCCAAAACTAGTGTTCTCATTTCCTCTTCAACCTAACATCATCTCCATTGAATATTTTTGAAGGTAATCTCTTCTTTGCTTTGTTTTTCCTCCATTAAACTCTTTTTGTTGGATTCTCTTCAAAACCCAAATGATTTTTCCATATTTCTCAAAGTTCATTGTTTGAAAATAATAGGTTTTGGGGGGATTTTTGTATGGATTGATGTTGCTGTGTTTTTGGTTGGTTAAAAGCAATGTTTTGAGTGTTAAATGATGTGGAGATGTTGGTTCAATCATAAAATCCCGAAACTAGGTAAGTGGGTAGTTTTAAAGGTTGAAATACTAGAGTTTTTGGCTTGGTTTTGGGTTGAAACGACCCCTAATGGTTTTGTAGCTTTGGAATGATGTTTTCGGAGTAAATATATGTGTTTTGGATGATTATATTGCTGGGTTTTGGTTAGAGCTGATGTGGTGATAATTTCGAATTTGGGTACTCCAGGTGCGAAACCTGGTGTTGCGGAGGCTTGAAATTAGTGTTTCGGCTATCGCTCGGGTTGTGCTGGTGAGTGGTAATGTTTTAAAGCTTTGAAATGTTTCAAGGAGGTTTTATTGGGGTTTGAGTTGAGCTTTAAGGGCTGACCTAAACTCAAGTGTAAGTTTATCTAATATCGCCATGTTGTTAAGTGTTGGTGAATGTGAATATATGTGTTGTTGGGTGAAATGTTATTTGCTTTTACATCCCTTGAATGTTGTTATGTTGTTGTTGTTGTCAAAGCCTCATGTGATGTTTAGTAGGAAGGGTGTTGTTGAATACGGTGATGTGTAGTCCCACCGGAAGTTGACTAGTAGATGAGTACGGTGATGTGTAGTCCCGCTAGAAATATGCTAGTTGTTTGGGGAACGGTGATGTGTAGTCCCACCGGGAATGTGTAGAACTAATGTTTTGATATAATAATTGAAAAATGTTTTGGACTAATTTAAAAAGTATTTAAAACAATTTCCAAAGTCCAAATAACTTGAAACTATGTTTAGGGATGTTTTTTTTAAGGTTTTACATGTTTTTCAAAGCCAAACTTAACAAAACTGTCTAGGCGTTTCGAAACACCTTAGGGCGTTTCGATACGGTGCATTCCAGTAGCTAAAACGTTTCGATACTAGTATCGAAACAGGCTTTCCCTGGATAAGGATTTTGCCCAGCGTTTCGAAACGGGCTATGCCGTTTCGATACGCTTACGTGGCATTGACCACAACGGTCATAAACCCCAACGGCTATTTCCTAACTAACTTTTAAATGCAGGTCGTTTCGATACGGGGACAGGCGTTTCGAAACGGGTGTTTCGAAACGGACTAGAGTGTTTCGATACGGGTCATACGTCAGACTGCAACGACTCTTTCTACTTAAAGGGTGTTTCGAAACGGGTTCGAGCGTTTCGAAACGGGGAGCTGCAGAACTACATTTATGGTGGGAATTAAAGTCCTCAACGGCTCCAATTCAATCCCAACGGCTAGTAACGGCTACAAACTCATCAAGGAGTATAAAAGGGACCTCCAAGCATCAAGTAAAGGCTAATGCTCATATTGTCAATCAACAAATGATCAAGAATTGTCTTAGAGCTTAAATTGTCATTTATTGTATAGACAAACACTAGTGAGCCAAAATTGTCAAATTTGCTCAAGTGTTTTAGGTTTTGGGTGAGTGCTAAATTGTGCAAACAAATACCTATTAGAGGGATTTCAGTTTTCTTATTTTTTCTCTTTGTAAGAGAGGGTTTGATCAAGGCTTTGGGTAGAAAGCTTGTTCGGTGTATAAGGGTTACCTCCTAAGCCTAGAAAAGGGGACGAATCAATAGTGGATTGGTTGGAAATCATTAGTGGGGAGCTAAGGTAGTGGATGCAGACCTTGGTTAGAAGGTTGAACCACTATAAATCATTGTGTCAATTATCTTTTTAGCTTTCACAACCCTTCCACCCAAAAATCCCCCTCTCCACCACTTGGTGAGCCTTATCGGTTGAACGAATCGAGCTCCTCACAACTCAACAATTGCTATCAAAGCTTGGCTCAATCGAAGGGGATTCACATCCTATTGAGAAGATCCGGCAAGCTCGATCACTATTTCATCAATCGGCTCAAATGGCACAATCAATCGACAAACCGCCTTTCTTCGACGGAACCCACTATGCCCATTGGAAGACAAAGATGAAGTTCTTCATCAAATCTAGAGATTACAAGCTATGGGATATAGTTGAAGATGGTCCGTTCGTGCCTCAAAGAAGCAAAGCGGAGTGGAGTGCCGACGATCGCAAGAAGATGGAGCTTAATTGCAAAGCCTTGCACATCTTGTTTTGTGCTTTTGGCCCAACCATCTATGAGAAGATGTCTTCTTGTGAGAGTGCCAAGGAGGTATGGGACAAGCTTGAAGTCACATACGAGGGTTCCGATGAAGTCAAAGAGACCAAGATTGGGCTCCTAACCTTAGAGTATGAGAACTTCAAAATGGATCCGGAAGAGAACATCGAGAAGATGTTTGATAGGTTCTTCACTATCACCAATAGTCTCAAAGGCTATGGAGAAGCCATCCCGGAGGAAAAGCTTGTTCGAAAGCTCATCTACTCACTTCTTGAGTCTTGGGACTCAAAGAGGACCGCCATCATCGAGGCAAAGAATTTGAAGACTTTGAAGCTTGATGAACTCATGGGGTCACTCCTTACTCATCAAATCATAAAGAAAAACAAAGAGGATGAGAAGAAGAGGGAAGGAATTAGAGCTATGGGAGAGAAGAAAATCAAAGGGCTAGGCATCAACGCAAGTGCCATGGCTCTCAAGTTCTCCACTTGTCATCATGTCTACTCAAGTGAAGAAGAGGATGAAGAAGAAGAGATAGTTTCATCTCTTCAAGAAGTGTGCCCCGTTCATGAAGAAAGCTTTGAGGGAGCTTGAACGTGATTCCAAGAAAAAGGAGAGGGCAAGCACTTCAAGCCATAAGAAGAAGGCACATGTGGATACTTGGAGTGATGAAGACTCCACCGATGATAAACAAGCCAACCTTTGCCTTATGGCCATCGAAGAAGATTCAAGGGTAACTTCTAATTCATCTACTTCATGTTCTTACTCTTTTGATGAATTACAAGATGCCTATGATGATTTGGTTTTAGACTCTAAAAATCACATTTTGAAAAACAATAAAGTGATTTCAAAGTTGAAAATTCAAAATGATTTGATTTCTAAAACCAAACTTGAACTTGAAGCAAAACTCAAGGAGTTTGAACTAAAATGTTTTGATTTACAAAAATTGCTTCGAAAAGTTCAAGAAGAAAAGGATTTGATTTCCAAAGAGCTAGAAAAGAAAAACAATTTTGGAAAATCAAATTTCTATGTAAGACAATCTAGTGCCCCTAGATTTGTAGAAGGAAAATGTTTTATAAGTATTTGGGTCCCAAAAGGACTTAGTACTTCAATTAAAAAGGATGACATTGAAAAATGGATTCCTAAGGGGACTAAAATTTGTGCTACTAATGTTCATGGATCCAAAGCAATTTGGATACCAAAAATTACTTGATTATCTTTTGCTAGGTGTGATGGAGAGTGATCAACAAGTCAAACTTTGAGGGGGAGCTCCATGCACACTAAGGTAGAACACTTGAAGAAGGAATGCTTCATATCCTACCTTGAGTTCAAGTGTGGTAAAATCTAGTTGCTTTTGATTTTATTTGATTTATTTTTATTTATGTCAACTAGATGATCATATATGTTGGACTAACACTTTTAACGATGCTTTGAGTAAGGGGGAGCCATTTTAAAACCAAACTGTTATTTTTGTCAAATTTTTACCTCTATTGTTATTTTGAACTTAATGTTTTAAATTCTTTTTGATATAACAAAAAGGGGGAGAAATGGTTTGAAAAATTGAATTTTCAAATGAATAAGGGGGAGCTTTATTTGATTTCATATCTTTAATCTCTTATTCACATTTTTAAAGTTAAAGGGGGAGAATCCCAAACAATTTTTCAAGATAGTTTTATTATATCAAAAAGGGGGAGATTGTAGAACTAATGTTTTGATATAATAATTGAAAAATGTTTTGGACTGATTTCAAAAAGTATTTAAAACAATTTCCAAAGTCCAAATAACTTGAAACTATGTTTAGGGATGTTTTTTTAAAGGTTTTACATGTTTTGCAAAGCCAAACTTAAAAAAACTGTCCAGGCGTTTCGAAACACCTTAGGGCGTTTCGATACGGTGCATTCCAGTAGCTAAAACGTTTCAATACTAGTATCGAAACGGGCTTTCCCTGGATAAGGATTTTGCCCAGCGTTTCGAAACGGGCTATGCCGTTTCGATACGCCTACGTGGCATTAACCACAACGGTCATAAACCCCAACGGCTATTTCCCAACTAACTTTTAAATACAGGTCGTTTCGATACGGGGACAGGCGTTTCAAAACGGGTGTTTCGAAACGGACTAGAGTGTTTCGATACGGGTCCTACGTCTGACTGCAACGAATCTTTCTACTTAAAGGGTGTTTCGAAACGGGTTCGAGCGTTTCGAAACGGGGAGCTGCAGAACTGCATTTATGGTGGGAATTAAAGTCCTCAACGGCTCCAATTCAATCCCAACGGCTAGTAACGGCTACAAACTCATCAAAGAGTATAAAAGGGACCTCCAAGCATCAAGTAAAGGCTAATGCTCATATTGTCAATCAACAAATGATCAAGAATTGTCTTAGAGCTTAAATTGTCATTTATTGTATAGACAAACACTAGTGAGCCAAAATTGTCAAATTTGCTCAAGTGTTTTAGGTTTTGGATGAGTGCTAAATTGTGCAGACAAATACCTATTAGAGGGATTTAAGTTTGCTTATTGTTTCTCTTTGTAAGAGAGGGTTTGATCAAGGCTTTGGGTAGAAAGCTTGATCGGTGTATAAGGGTTACCTCCTAAGCCTAGAAAAGGGGACGAATCAATAGTGGATTGGTTGGAAATCCTTAGTGGGGAGCTAAGGTAGTGGATGTAGACCTTGGTTAGAAGGTTGAACCACTATAAATCATTGTGTCAATTATCTTTTTAGCTTCCACAACCCTTCCACCCAAAAATCCACCTCTCCACCACTTGGTCAGCCTTATCGGTTGAACGAATCGAGCTCCTCACAACTCAACAGAATGGTTGTGCATGTGCACTCCATGAACTTGTTCTTATGCTTTTGGTTTAGTATATTCCGCTCTTTATGATTTTGTCTTTAAAATAGATATATGTTTTGAAACTGCATTGTTGTTTTTGTGATTTTGAGCTCTGCTCACTAAGCTCTCAAGCTTACGCTCTCTTTTCCAACAATGCAGATCGTTAGTGGCTACGAGAGGCAAGTGGGGCAAAGGAGGAACCTTGGAGTTCTTTTGCTAGCTCAAGTATGTTTTTTCATGGTTGTAATAATACTTAGGCAATGAGAATGCTAGACTTTTATGTTGGGGAGTTGGTGTTCAAACTCCCATGTGGTTGTTATTGTTGCTAACATGTTTTAAATGTTGAGACCATGATGTGTGGAAGGTTGTTATTATAACACCCCTCACCCCTGATCAGGAGTAAAGGATGTTAAACAGATTCGTGTTAACTTAATACATGTGTGCAGCAGAATTAGACAATTTTTTCCCGAAAGGACCATTATAATTATCTTCCATTTAAAAAAAATATTATATGAATTTCTTAGTAACAATTTCTGATTTAATTTCAATTTAACTATCCAATTCTAACAATCATGTAACATTTTATAAATCGTATCCAATTAATTCAATGTTTCGAATGCAATGGTGGACCACACTTATAATCGTCAAATTTAACATATTAAACCCTTAAATACTAAAAATATGACATCATTCTATATATAAATATTTATATATCATTTCATTTCCCTTTTACATAGATTTCCCCGGGTAACAAAATAACGAGGCTATGAACCTAGTGGTCGCCTATACATAATATATCAAAACGAATCAAGCCCTATACAAAATAATATGAGGGCTAATCTATACCCCATATTTACATAACAAAATGAGGGAACATTAACCAAATATTTAAAGAGTTTTCATATAATAATTCATAAACATAACCATGAGTGCAAACTGAATTAACATGCTGACGACTAGGCTACCCATCATAAGTACAACAAAGATAACAAAAGGCATAATTCTATTCTTCAGACAACTAACAAGGTCAAAGGTGGACAGACTAATAATCAACTGTCTGTGGTTTGGGAAGAAAGAAAACATGAGTGATAAGTACTTATAGTACTTAGTGAGGAAACCCTAATCTAACCATTTTAGGATTTCTTAATTTAGTTCAAACATTCAAATAATCCAGTTCCAATTTAGAAGTATAATTTAATCCTACAATTCAAACCAATTTCAAGATCAATCATTCATAGTTTCGAACCATCAACACATCAATTCCAATCATAACAACATGCTTGAAATCAGATTTACAATTGAAATTGTTATTATTCTAATACAAACAGCAGCAAATTGCAGCATAGTAAGAATTTATAATTTAATATATTAATTACAAGCTTCAAACCATCATATAACATCAATTATTCCAAAAATCAACATAGCCAAATATTACAGGTTAGAAATCACTTTGATTATTAACCGAATTAATTAGCCTTGGTTCATATAGTTAGCTAGGTATTCGAGTCACGTGTTACAGAACTGTGAATTATTTCACCATATCAAAGGTACCCAAGTACCAATTTCGTGTTAACGTATTACGTATCATCAAGGTGCCAAATACACCAAGCGGATAGGTACACTTTCGTACCATAACAATCGGGTACACTCACGTACCGAATTATAGAGCTCTAAACTCTAGTCATGTCGTACTACCTAAACTGACCATATAACCAAGGGCTTTGATCATTATGTAATTTAAATTTTTCATTCGGCAATTTAACACGAAATTTCACCATCCATGAATTCATATCACATACGATCCCACATCATAATACACATATTAAATTTTCCAACATCAAATTTGAACTTTCAATTCAGCAATCCAATCATTGATCACACCATATCAATTCACAACATATCACTTGTAATAATTAGAACTTGTAAATTTCTCTTCTTACACAGAATTTCCAGCAACCAAAACATACAATTCACTACTTATTTTAATCGTTTTATCTCAGCCGTATGCAATTCGATCCAACAATAAGGACAATCGATCGATACTAGCCAAGAATTCGAGCATGTATAAATTCAATTCGATCACTTTTCTTAATTGCTCATCAAGATAAATACATCAATCATACAATGATTATATAATTAAATAACAAGAAAATTCCAGCAACCATCACATGCTTAAATCAGGAAAATTCCAAGTCCACAGAATTTAAATACTATAGAAATTAGACATGAAAGTCACCAAACATTTCAATCAAGGACAAATATATATATTCAACCATACCATATCATGTCACAAAACATGTTCCCTTTAATCCTTCTTCCCATTAATTGCCAATCCACATTATTGTCCAATTTCATGCAATTGATAACAAAATTAAATAAATTTAGTTGAGACACTATTCTCAACTCTAAGGGTTGTTTCACTCATAAACGTCGCGCTAGTCTTGGATTCGGATGCCTTTCCCGCGCTCTTTTGACGTTCCGGCTATCGAATTATTCTCAACGTCTACAGCTCTTAACTCTAAGCAATTGACCAAAATCAATTTTGAATTAATCAATATTCACTTCCAACATTTTACCATTCAATTTGATAAAATTCATAATCACTTTAAGCTTGTTTCATTTACGGACCGATTCAGTCCTAACTACCGAGTCGACCATAATTCTCAATCCGTAAATCGAATTTCTAATTAATTTATACCATTTTAAAGCTAGTTAACTCACCTTTAAACCATTAAAATTATATATTTTAATTCCTATCCAATCAGTGCAGTTTATTTCTCCAAAACTCGTTACTCATACATTCGGACAGTTTGCACTACCTATACTATTTCGGCTCCAGATTTCTCTATTCAAATCGAAACTTAGTGCCGCTTGTTTCTAATTAAAATATACATACCTAGGTACTTTCTATCAAAATTTCAAGTTTAAAATCCACTCCTACAATATATAGTGAATTTTACAAGTTGCTGTCCTGAACAGATTTTTTATCCTGATAGTTTACTCAAGATCAATTTCTAAGCTTCTCAACTCTTCTAAATTTATCCTAACATGTAAAATTTACTTTCCTTACTTGGTTTTTCCTAGATTTTCAAGATTAATCAACTGTAAAATCTTCCAATTAGGACCCCAAATTTTATCAATATGATAAAACAATCCCACAATTCTATCTATCCAACTAAGTGTTTCGGCTTTCTTTTCCAATTCTAGACTAACATTTCCAACTTCAATTTACTAAATCACACTTCCATTTAAGTTCTTATATTTAAATTCCTAACATTTCTAGTTTAAAATTTTTTCTTTCGGTCCTTAGACTTTAAACCCAACAAATATTCAACATTTATCAATTGGTCACCCTTATGGCTCTTGCATGCTTAGGTTTTGAGCTCCATTTCTAAAAGAAAATTTTCAGATTTTTTTCTTGCATATTACTAAATTCATAACTAACTCATACAAATTTCTAACAAGATCAAAGTATAACCATAATTAGATTTTTGGTGCAATTCGGATACTAGAGAAGAATTTAACTTGTTCTTCCTAACTTTGAATTTCCAAGCTTAATTCATCAACATGCAAGCTTATTTTTTTTCTTCCTTGAGCAACAATGGCCGAAGCTCTCTCTCTCTCCCTCCCTCCCTTTCTCTTATTTTCTTTCAAAATTTTCCTCTCTTTTAGTGTGTTAAGCAACCGGTGATGGGAGTGGAAATGAAATGATGAAGGTTGACATTTTTGGGGCAACCTTAATCAATCTAGGAAAGGTCTAATCTACCCTTAATTTAGTTATTGTCTTCATTTAATGCAAGGGCAATTTTGAAAGTCCCGAAATATAACATGCAAATCCTTATCTTTTCTTTTATTCATTTAAGTCATCACTTAATTTACCACTTATCTCTTTTAAATATTTTTAGCCACTATTTAGACCTTAATTAACTCAATAATTTAATTTATTTTAACTTAACTCTTAGGCTTAGTTTTTAGGGTGTTACATTTCTCCCCCCTTAAAGAAAGAATTCGTCCCTGAATTCTTACTTGAATTGAACAGATTGGGATACTGCTTTTGCATCGTATCTTCTGGTTCCCACGTTCCTACGTTACTTGAATGGAACACTTTTATTTCGGAGTCTTTTGATTTCCTTGTCAAGAATTTGAACTGGTTCTTCTTCATGAGATAGATCAGGATTCAATTCGACTTCTTCTGGTTCCAAAATATGAGATGGATCGGATCTATATTTTCTGAGCATTGAAACATGAAAGACATTATGGATTTTATCAAACTCGCTGGGAAGTGCAAGTCGATAAGCCACTGGACCGATTCTTTCAATAACATCGAAAGGTCCAATAAAACGGGGACTAAGTTTTCCTCTTCTGCCAAATCGGAATACTTTCTTCCACGGAGAGACTTTAAGAAAGACTTTGTCTCCCACATTGTACTGGATATCTCTTCGTTTCAGATCGGCATAAGCTTTTTTCCTATCGAAAGCTTGCTTCAATCGGGAATGGATAATTTGGACTTTTTCTTCAGTTTCCCTAAGTAGTTGAGGTCATAATATCTTGTTATCGCCGAGTTCAGACCAACAAAGAGGGGTTCTGCATTTTCTGTCATACAATGCTTCGAATGGAGCCATCTGAATAGAAGACTGATAGCTGTTGTTGTAGGCAAATTCTACCAGCGGTAGCAACTTTTCCCAATTCTTCTCGAAATCGATAATACATGCTCTAAGCATATCTTCAAGAATCTGAATTACTTGCTCGGATTGACCATCACTTTGCGGATGGAAAGCAGTGCTTAAATTTAGTTTGGTTCCCATAGCTCGTTGCATAGTTTTCCAAAATCGAGAGGTAAATCTCGGATCACGATCAGAGACAATTGAGATAGGAATTCCATGTAATCGGACAATTTCCCGAATGTACAAGCCAGCTAAAGTCTTTAAGTTGTAGTTTGTACGAAAATGAATAAAATGTTCCGATTTGGTGAATCGATCAAAAATCACCCAAATAGCATCACACTTTCGTGGCGAACAAGGAAGACCAGACACAAAATCCACTGTAATTCGTTCCCATTTCCATTGAGGTAGTTCGAGTGGTTGGAGCAATTCGGTGGGAACTCGGTGCTCGACTTTGATCTTTTGACAATTGAGACATTTAGATACAAAATCATTGATCGATGCTTTCATGCCAGGCCACCAATACAATGATTTGAGATCTTTATACATCTTAACCGATCCAGGGTGAATCGAAAAAGAACTCTGATGAGATTCTTCTAGAAGATCTCTTTTTAATTTCTCATTATTTGGAACACAAATCCTATCTTTAAAATATAGGAAGCCATTTGTATGAATACAGAACCCTTCATCAACTTTTGTATCAAGTTTTGAGATAATGCCTTGCAAATCAGGATCAGTTTGCTGAAGATTTTAATCCTCGAGATCAGACTAGACTGAATTTGGAGTTCAGACAAAAATCCTCGTTTTTGATATACTCGTAGATGAGCGTTGATAGAACTTAAGGCTACAAGAATAAATCAAAACAATTTGGATTGATCTATTAATGAAGGAATATTTATTTTTAAGGAATCAATGATTTGAAAATTACCCAATGTCGGTTTACGACTCAAAGCGTCTGCAACCACATTGGCTTTTCCTGGATGGTAGTCAATAACCAAATCATAGTCTTTCAACAAATCCATCCATCTTCGTTTTCTCAAATTCATATCTTTCTGAGTTAGGAGATACTTTAGGCTCTTGTGATCGGTAAATAGATAACACTTTTCACCGTAAAAGTTGTGTCTCCAAATTTTGAGAGCGAACACGATAGTAGCAAGTTCCAAATCATGTGTCGGATAATTCAATTCACGAGGTTTCAATTAACGTGAAGCATAAGAGATCGCGTTGTCGCCATGAATTAGGACACACCCAAGACCCGAATGAGAAGCATCGCTATATACTGTGAATTCCTTTCTCGATTCTTATTGGATCAAGACTGGAGCATGAGTCAAAGCTTCTTTAAGTTGATCGAAGCTTTTCTGTTGCTTTTCAGACCATTCAAATGGATGATCTTTGTGAAGAAGTCTAGTCAAAGGCAAGGCCATAGTGGAAAATCCCTTGACAAATCTTCGATAATAACCAGCCAAACCCAAAAAAATCTGTACTTCATTAACATTTCTGGGAGGTCGCCAATCAACAATCGACTGTATTTTCTTCAAATCTACTTTAATTCCTTCGGCCGAAATTACATGGCCGAGAAATGAAACTTCCGTTAGCTAGAACTCGCACTTAGAAAATTTGGTGAATAACTGACGTTCCCGGAGAGTTTGTAAAACAATTCGGAGGTGTTCAGCATGTTCCTCCTGATTACGAGAGTATACCAGAATGTCATCAATGATGACAACTACGAATTTATCGAGATAAGGCTTGAACACTCGATTCATGAGATCCATGAATGTCGCCGGAGCATTTGTTAATCCAAATGGCATTACTAGAAACTTATAATGGTCGTAACGAGTTCTGAAAGCTGTTTTTGGTACATCCTCTTCTTTGACTCTCATTTGATAATATCCCAATCGAAGGTCGATCTTTGAAAACACCAAAGCATCCCTAAGTTGATAAAAAAGATCTTCTATTCTTGGGAGTGGATATCGGTTCTTAGTTGTGATCTTGTTCAGTTGACGGTAGTCAATGCAAAGGCGCATCGCTCTATCCTTCTTCTTGACAAATAGAATAGGTGCACCCCAAGGAGAAGTGCTGGGCCGAATAAAACCTTTGTCTTGAAGTTGCTTTTGCAATTCTTTCAATTCGAGAGGTGCCATCCGATATGGAGTGGTAGACACCGGACTTGAGCCAGGTTGTATTTCGATCCCAAATTCTATTTCCTTAGTCGGAGGAAGACCAGGTAGTTCCTCGGGAAACACATCAATAAATTCAGAAACAATAGGCATTTCAGGTAATCCAAATTCAATTTGATCTCGTAAGACCATAGATGCAAAAATGTAAGTGGGCTTTTTATCAATCAGGAGTATGGATTCTTTTCCTAAGCCTCAAAGGTATAATCTTCTATTTTGACAGTCTACCCAAGCTTCATGTTTACTTAACCAATCTAACCCCAAAATTAGATCGAATTCACAGGATGGTAATATGTAGAGATCAATAGAGAATGGTAGATTACTAATATACAAGGAATAATTTCTATAGATTAAGTTGATGTTTGAATTTCCTTCTAAAGGATTTGAGACTATCAGACTTGTTTTCACAATTTCAGGCTCTAATTTTAGATCTTTAACCACAGATAAACATATAAATGAATGGGTGGATCTCGAATCTATTAAGGCATAAACAAGATGTGAATTTAGTTCAATAGTACCTTCAATCACTTCTGGAGATACTTCGTCATCCTTACCACGAATGTGGTAAACTCGAGCAGGAGCTCGGGATTCCTGATGAGTGGGAGCATTCGAATGAGTACCCTTGCCTCTCATTTGATAGCTCGATTGAGCTGGTTTAGCATTCTTGTTCCGATTGGATGGTGCCAGACTAGGAATTGCAGAGTTCTGGGCTAGAATTGATTCAGGCTTCTGAGGACAATTTTTAATGTAATGATCGTCACCACCACATGCATAATACAGATTCGACTGAAATCTGCATTGGCCACGATGAAACTTCTGACAGAACTTACAAGGAGAAATCTTCTCTGAATTTCCTGCGCTATTGACTGATATAGCCGGTACTGAGGATTTGATCACCATTGAAGGTTTCTAGGTATAATTACCCCTCAGAGCAGAGGTAAAATTAGAAGACCTTTCTTTTTGAAATTTAGTCTTCTTAGACTGCCATTGAGATTTGTCATCTCGTTTTTGCTTCTTGTCAGGTCGATTACCCCATTTTCTTCTTTCAGCAGCTCTCATTTTAGCTTCCGTTGCAATGACCCGATTAACAAGATTCTGGAAATCAGTGATTCCCAAAGCATTAAAGATTGGGCTCAATTCATTGTTCAGACCATCAATAAACATTCAACACTTGTCAGCTTCTGTTTTGATGTATTCCGAACAATATTTGCAAAAGTCTGCAACATACTGCTCAATAGGTCGGTTGGCCTGCTTAAGGTACATAAATCGCTTTCTTCTTTCAGCTAAATATTGTTCACTGATATACTTCTTTTTAAACTCCTCGATTAAGAATTTCCATGTCACAGAATTAGCTGGAATAGTCAGAGTAGTGGTTTCCCACCAGTTCATAGCTTCATCTGCTAACAAAGCTACAGCACACTCAAGTTTGTGTTCATCTGAGCATTGCAGCTGTTTAGTTACAACTTTAGTGGTGTTTTCGAGCCAGTACTCCGCATCTTCTGGCTTTTCGTTATTTGTACCGAAAAACGTGTAGGCTCGGTGTTGGGCAAGTTTATCTATTGGCACTCTGCTGGATGCAACAGTAGCAGAAGCAACAAGTTGTTCTTGTTTAAGATTTGACAGAAGTTGGTCGAACATCTCCTTCATACTAAGGATACATTCCCTCTGAGCCGATTGGACCATGGGATTTTCAGATTAAGGTTGCTCACGCTCAGTAGTCTGAGCAGGTTCTCTATTTTCTGTCCTTTCTGGAAGTTCAATTCGTGATGGTGGGTACTCACCTAACCTCACACTTTCACCTTCACTTGAAGATTCATGTGAACTTCCATTCTTTTGGCCAGACATTTTCTATCATAGATTTAAACAAGAAAAGATTAGAGAAGCTCATTGCAATTATCTCAGTGTACGACTCATGGGTGGCATACTTAAAATGTAGTAAATGCATGCAAACTCTATTAGATCTTAGGAATTAACCTAAAAAGCTCTGATACCACTTTTTATAACACCCTCACCCTTGATTAGGAGTAAAGGATGTTAAACAGATTCATGTTAACTTAATACATGTGTGCAGCGGAATCAAACAAATTTTATTTTCCGAAAAGACCATTATAATTATCTTCCATTTAAAAACAATATTATATGAATTTCTTAGTAACAATTTCTGATTTAATTTCAATTTAGCTATCAAATTCTAACAATCATGTAACATTTTATAAATTGTATCCAATTAATTCAATGATTCGAATGCAATGGTGGACCATACTTATAATCGGAAAATTTAACATATTAAACCCTTAAATACTAAAAATATGCCATCATTTTAAATATAAATATTTATATATCGTTTCATTTCCCTTTTATATAGATTTCCACGGCGTAACAAAATAACGAGGCTACGAACCTAGTGGTCGCCTATACATAATATATCAAAACGAATCAAGCCTTATACAAAATAATATGAGGACTAATCTATACCCCATATTTACATAAAAAATGAGGGAACATTAACCGAATATTTAAAGAGTTTTCATATAATAATTCATAAACATAACCATGAGTGCAAACTGAATTAACATGCTGATGACTAGGCCACCCATCATAAGTACAACAAAGATAACAAAAGGCATAGTTCTATTCTTCAGAAAGCTAACAAGGTCAGAGGTGGACAGACTGATAATCAACTGCATGTGGTTTGGGAAGAAAAAAAACACGAGCGATAAGTACTTATAGTACTTAGTGAGGAAACCCTAATCTAACCATTTTAGGATTTCATAATTTAGTTCAAACATTCAAATAATCCAATTCCAATTTAGAAGTATAATTTAATGCTACAATTCGAACCAATTTCAAGATCAATCATTCATAGTTTCGAACCATCAACAGATCAATTCCAATCATAACAACATGCTTGAAATCATATTCACAATCGAAATTGTTATTATTCTAATACAAACAGCAGCAAACTATAGCAGAGTAAGAATTTATAATTTAATATATTAATTACAAGCTTCAAACCATCATATAACATCAATTATTCAAAAAATCAACATAGCCAAATATAACAGGTTAGAAATCACTTTGATTATTAACCGAATTAATTAGCCTTGGTTCATATAGTTAGCTAGGTATTCGTGTCATGTGTTACAGAAGTGTGAATTATTTCAAATTATCAAAGGTACCATAGTACCACTTTCGTGTTAACGTATTATGTATCATCAAGGTGCCAAATACACCAAGCGAATAGGTACACTTACGTACCATAACAATCAGTTACACTCACGTACCGAATTTATAGAGCTCCAGACTCTAAGCATGTCGTGCTAGCTAAACTGACCATATAACCAAGGGCTTTGTTCATTATGTAATTTAAAAGTTTCATTCGGCAATTTAACACGAAATTTCACCATCCATGAATTCATATCACATACGATCCCACATCATAATACACATATTAAATTTTCCAACATTTTTGAACTTTCAATTCAGCAATCCAATCATTGATCACACCATATCAATTCATAACATATCACTTGTAATAATTAGAACTTGTAAATTTCTCTTCTTACACAGAATTTCCAGCAACCAAAACATACAATTCACTACTTATTTCAATCGTTTTATCTCAGCCATATGCAATTCGATCCAACAATAAGGACAATCGATCGATACTAGCCAAGAATTCGAGCATGTATAAATTCAATTCGATCAATTTTCTTAATTGCTCATCAAGATAAATACATCAATTCTAAATGGGCGGATCGTCCTCTTATCGTTGAGTCGGATTCCAAAGTTGCAATTGGGTGGGTGTTGCAGGTGGAACGTCGCCCTTGGCGTCTGTGGGAGTCCTTTTGTGCGATTGACCATGCTTGTCTGAGGTTGGGTTCCGTGTGCTTTTCTCACATTTTCCGGGAGGCGAATGGGCTAGCTGATGCGCTAGCGAAGGAGGGGGTGTCTCGAGTCTCTCTGTTTCAGGCTTTGATATGATGTTTTTGTGAAGGGGGTCTATCGTTTTGTTTTATAGTCGACATGTCGTACTCTTTTCCTCCATTAGGCTTAGGGAGGTTTTTAACGAGGCGCTTGTCCGACTTGCGTTGTATATTTATCTTTAATAAAATATACTTCGCTTTGCTGATCAAAAAAGATAAATACATCAATCATACAATGATTATATAATTAAATAACAAGCAAATTCCAGCAACCATCACATGCTTAAATCAGGAAAATTCCAAGTCCACAGAATTTAAATACTATAGAAATTAGACATGAAAGTCACCAAACATTTCAATCAAGGACAAATATATATATATTCAACCATACCATATCATGTCACAAAACATGTTCCCTTTAATCCTTCTTCCCATTAATTACCAATCCACATTAATTTCCAATTTCATGCAATTGATAACAAAATTAAATAAATTTAGTTGAGACACTATTCTCAACTCTAAAGGTTGTTTCACTCACAGACGTCGCGCTAGTCTGATTCGGATGCCTTTCCCGCGCTCTTTTGACGTTCCGGCTATCGAATTATTCTCAACGTCTACAGCTCTTAACTCTAAGCAATTGACCAAAATCAATTTCGAATTAATCAATATTCACTTCCAACATTTTACCATTCAATTTGATAAAATTCATAATCACTTTAACCTTGTTTCATTTACGGACCGATTCAGTCCTAACTACTGAGTCGACCATAATTCTCAATCCGTAAATCAAAATTCTAATTAATTTATACCATTTTAAAGCTAGTTAACTCACCTTTAAACCATTAAAATTATATATTTTAATTCCTATCCAATCAGTGCAGTTTATTTCTCCAAAACTCGTTACTCATACATTCAGACAGTTTGCACTACCTATACCATTTCGGCTCCAGATTTCTCTATTCAAATCGAAACTTAGTGCCGCTTGTTTCTAATTAAAATAGACATCCCTAGGTACTTTCTATCAAAATTTCAAGTTTAAAATCTACTCCTACAATATATAGTGAATTTTACAAGTTGCTGTCCTGAACAGATTTTTTATCCTGACAGTTTACTCAAGATCAATTTCTAAGCTTCTCAACTCTTCTAAATTTATCCTAACATGTAAACTTTACTTTCCTTACTTGGTTTTTCCTAGATTTTCAAGATTAATCAACTGTAAAATCTTCCAATTAGGACCCCAAATCTTATCAATATGATAAAACAGTCCCACAATTCTATCTATCCAACTAAGTGTTTCGGCTTTCTTTTCCAATTCTAGACTAACATTTCCAACTTCAATTTACTAAATCACACTTCCATTCTACATTACAAGCCTTGTTTCCAGAATTTTCTTCCTACATAAGTTCTTCTATTTAAATTCCTAACATTTCTAGTTTAACAAATTTTTCTTTCGATCCTTAGACTTTAAACCCAACAAATTTTCAACATTTATCAATTGGTCACCCTTATGGCTCTTGCATGCTTAGGTTTTGAGCTCCATTTCTAAAAGAAAATTGTTAGATTTTTTTTCTTGCATATTACTAAATTCATAACTAACTCATACAAATATCTAACAAGATCAAAGTATAACCATAATTAAATTTTTGGTGCAATTCGGATACTAGAGAAGAATTTAACTTACTTGTTCTTCCTAACTTTGAATTTCCAAGCTTAATTCATTTTTTTTATCATCAACTGTATGAATATTATTCAAGAATAAAGTATCATACAGCTCGACGCAGCCCTTACGCCTCATTAAAAACCTCCCTAATCCTAATGGAGGAAAAGAGTACGTAATGGCCCGTCAGAAAATAAAAAACGCCTAAATACAAGCTAAGAATAAAGAACTCCTATCCACTCCCTCCTTTGCTAGTACATCGGCAAATCCATTTGCCTCCCGCGGTATGTACTGAAACTGTATCTCCGAAATGGCTTGACACGCTTGATCAATTGTCACAAACGACTCCCACAATCTCCACGGACGTTTTGCCGAACCTGTTACCCAACTCAGTGCAACTTGGGAATCGGATTCAATCACCACACATTTATCACGCCAAACTCCTTCCGTCACCAACCTCACTGCGAGCTCGATAGCTCTCACCTCTGCCACGTTGGAGTCCAAACATCCAACTGGACCGAAAAAAATCGCCAAAATGCGACTGTCCGCATCACGCAAAACGCCCCCGATGCCCGCTGGTCCAGGCTTGCCCCTCGCCGATCCATTGACATTGAATTTCAATGTTCCCGCAATAGGTGGCTGCCATGCCAAACCAGCACGCACCTTCCTTGGTCTAGGACTAACCACACATGTAGATGGGCACGACCACCAAACTGATTCAGACATAACGTCACTTTCTGCATCGACCTTTATCCAATAAAAAGATCGAAGTTTCAGCAGAAAATACACTTCCGCCAATGTCGAACGTTTGCCCCTAAAGATGAACTCGTTTCTGGCGAGCCAAAACGACCATAACATTGCACTCACACTAGCCACCCACCATTTTAATTGACAGCCATGAAAGGAGCTATGAAAATTCATTACGAAAAAATCTGAGAAACTCACCGGTAATGGTAATGCAATGCCCCACCAACCGCGTAACCAATCCCAAATCTGTTGGACACACGGGCAATCATAGAATAAGTGATCGATCGACTCCTCCACCCTTACGCACCACGGACATAGGCCTTGTCCTTCCGACAAAGGCACCCCTCTAATACGCAAAAAATCCGCAGTCGGTAAACGTTTCAACCAAATGAACCATAAGAAAGCTTGTACCTTGGGTGGAACAAGGACCTTCCATGCGAAACAGCCTCCAAAATCTCCATCCCCCGCCCTATCTAATAACAGCGCCTTAGACATAGCCTGAACCGAAAATTCCCCGTGTTCATCCGGTATCCAAATCAACGTGTCGATACATTCGGCTCTTATGCGAACCCCACTCACTAATTCACACAATGTACGCAACTGCTCATGTTCGAACATCCACAAACGCCTCCTGAAAAAACCCTCCCATTGTTCATGAGCGAAATGGCTATTCATTGTATAATCCTGCACCCAAGCCAATTTATTCAACACCAAGGCGAACAAGCGTGGAAAAACCTCCTTTAAAGGCTGTTGTGTCGCCCATAAATCAAACCAAAACAGGACTAGCTGCCCATTACCGATTTTCCAGTGAAAATCCCCCCACGTGTGATTCAACACTCGGACAGCAAGCATTTGCCACGATTTGACGCCATATAACAGACATGGTAGATAGATTTTCCGTGTTGAACCTCCACCACTGAATATTTTCACCATATTTGGCCGCAATTAAGCGACGCCAAAGTGAATCCCGATCACGTGCATATCGCTAGACCCATTTAGACAACAGCGCCATATTCTTCACTCTTAGGTCCGCCACCCCCAAGCCCCCTAGATGTCATGGTCGACAAACTGTGTCCCATCCCACCCTGCTCATCCGTCTCTCAAGGCTAATACCTCCCCAAAGAAAAGCTCTACGTATTTTATCCAGCTTCTCAATTACACCCTTAGGCACAACAAATAAGCCCAAGTAAAAGATAGGGAGTGAAGAAAGTACCGAGTTAACAAGTGTCACCCTAGCTGCAAACGACAGAGAACTACGCTTCCATCCTGCTAACTTGCGTCTGAAGTTTGCAATAACCGGATCCCATACTGATATATGCCTCGGATCAGCCCCCAACGGGAAACCCAGATATACAAACGGTAATTCCCCCAATCTGCATCCAGTACACTAGCCACTGATGCACTTAGCTCCTCCTCCACTCCAATCGCATACAATGAACTTTTTGCAAAATTAATTTGTAACCCAGAACATACTTGAAAACAGTGCAGTATCCTCTTCAGATTACGTGCATACTCAATGCTAGCATCAACAAATAATATCGTATCATCGGCAAACTGGAGGTGTGTCAACCGTATGTTTGAAACCACCTCCACTCCCCTAATCAGCCCTCCCGTTTCCGCATTGATTAACATCAAATGTAAAGCTTCCGCTACAATCACAAATAGCAGCGGTGACAAGGGACAACCTTGTCTCAAACCACGTCCCATCCTGAACTCTTTCGTCGCACTCCCATTCAGTAAAATAGACAATCGAGCTGAACTGATGCACTCCTGTATCCATTGTCGCCATGTTGCACAAAATCCCATCCTTGCTAGCACAGAATCCAAAAAAGACCAGCTCACACAGTCATATGCTTTTGCAAAGTCTAACTTTAGAATAAAACCACCAGCACCACTACGGCGAAGGGAATGTATTACCTCCGTCGCTAACAAAACACCATCTACTAATTGACGGCCTTTAATGAAAGCCGACTGAGTGTCGCTAATCAAGGAATTTAGCACTGTTTGTAACCGAGTCGCCAAGCACTTGGCCAGTAGTTTATACATTGAATTAACCAATCCAATTGGCCTATACTCGCCTAGCACTTGTGGTGTCGCCACCTTGGGTAATAGCACAATAAACGTGCAGTTCGCTCCCTTTGGCAATGTTCCTCGCTCATAGAATTGAGTAAACAAATTCATTACATCATCCTTCACCACCTCCCAGCTCTTCTTGTAGAATTCGAGTGTAAAACCATCCGGACCCGGTGCCTTTGAGCCATCACAATTCCATAAAATGCGCTTAACTTCCCCAACTATAAAAGGTGCTGTCAACGCTGAACTTGCATCTGCTTGCACACGACGAAACTGTCCATCAAATTCCCATCTTCCAATCCGACCATCACAAGAGAAATGGGCAGTGAACGCCTTAACAACAAAGGCACGTAATGTAGACGGTGATGTAATCCATTTCCCATCAATCAATAATCCCAGTATGGAGTTCCTAACCGTACGTAATTTCGCCGTTCTATGAAAAAAGGCTGTGTTCCGATCACCTAACCTCAACCAAGTTGCCCGAGATTTTTGGCGCCACATTGCCTCTTTGCATGCAAGCTTATTTTTTTTCTTCCTTGAGCAACAATGGCCGAAGCTCTCTCTCTCTCTCTCTCTCCCTTTCTCTTATTTTCTTTCAAAATTTTCCTCTCTCTTAGTGTGTTAAGCAACCGGTGATGGGAGTGGAGGTGAAATGATGAAGGTTGACATTTTGGGGCAACCTTAATCAATCTAGGAAAGGTCTAATCTACCCTTAATTTAGTTATTGTCTTCATTTAATGCAAGGGCAATTTTGGAAGTCCCGAAATCTAACATGCAAATCCTCCATCTTTTCTTTTATTCATTTCGGTCCTTACTTAATTTACCACTTATCTCTTTTAAATCTTTTTTAGCCACTATTTAGACCTTAATTAACTCAATAATTTAATTTATTTTAACTTAACTCTTAGGCTTAGTTTTTAGGGTGTTACAATTATGCTTTATGTATGCGTGCCTTATGCTTTGGCTAGTTTATGTCTTATGATGAAGTTTTTTTCCTTTAGCCTTTTGGGCCATATGTCCAATTTATGTATGTATGCATGGTTGATGCTGATTTTAGGGTGCCTTGCCTCCAGTTTCCTTGTTTATCGTGTTGCCCTGTTGTTTTACGTATGTTAGGGTGAGTTTGAGAATGTTTGGGGATGTCAAAACAACTTTTTGAAACCCATTTGTGCCCATGTGTTTCGAAACACCTGGTATGGTTTTGGAACAGCCAGGCTTTTGGGGCATCTGTATCGAAACGGGGGTGGTGCCATTTCGGTACGTTTTGCCTCTAGAGACTCCCATTTTAAAACCAAGAGAGACCGTTTCGGAACGAACTGGTGTTGCTTTTTGCTGGGAGCCCGTGTTTCGAAATGGGCAACCCCTGTTTCGAAACGCAGGTGGTTTAAGCGGGAAAATGACATCTTTGAATGTTTCTGATTGTTGCATTTTTGTCCCTAATGCTTGTAGGCTTTCTTAATGAGTTTTCTTGCCCCGTTTTGAGTTGGTTTTGCCTTGTGTGATTGGAATTTGACTAATAACTATTTGGTAAGGTTAAAATTACCTTTTTGTCCCTATTTAGTGTGTTTTTACAAAATGGTATGTCGTGACTATTTTGGTCCCAAATGGACATCCGATTGATGTCCGACTGAGACGTTGTTTCTTCTGTTGTGGACTTCGTATTAGGATTGCCTTTGACTTCCTTTAAGAAGAATTCAGTTAGGGTGATTGTTGACCGTTTCACAAGGTGTGCTGATTTTATAGCCGTTCATACGACCTACTCTCTAGATAAGTTGGTCGAATTGTACATCAGTGAGATTGTGAGATTGCGTGGTGTGTCAAAGTCGATTGTGTCAGGTAGAAGTTCGAGGTTTACAGCTAGATTTTAGGGAATGTCTGCATAGTGCTTTGGGTACCCGTTTGAATTTCAGCACCTCGTATCGCCCTCAGTCCAATGATCAGTCAGAGAGATATATTCAAATATTAGAGGATGTGTTGAGATGTGCATTATTGACCTTCTGTGTTGCGTGGGAGATCTATCGAGCTTGTCAGGGTTAAGTAGCGACACAGAGGTGTGGAAGAAGCCACTTTGGGTAGAGAAACGGTTTCTGTGTCACTTTCCGTCAGGTAATTTCGAGGACGAAAGTCCTTAAGTGGGGGAGAGTTGTAACGCCCCGGGTTTAGGGGTCGGATGTTACACGGGTAAAATCAGGTTCGAGTCGTGGGCTCGTTTTAAAATTTAATAAAGCTTTGGTTTAAATTAAAAAGGTTTGGTTTTCATTAATGGCAAACTTGTAATTTTTGAAAGTAAGGAAAAGATGAGAAAAGGGGTTTTATTTCAAAAGAGCTCATCTTCCTCCTTAGTCTTCTTTTTCACGTCAAAAACCACTAAAAGACCCCAAATACTATTCCATTCGATTCCTTCACCATTTCAAGCGATTTCAACGAGGTAAGCACGTTTTTGACTTCTCCTCTCTATTCCGAACAATTCTATGGTTTTAGATTTTCAAAAGAACCATTTTTCTAGTTCTTCAAGTTTTCAAAGTTTAAAGGAAAGTAGGAAACTTTAATGGCTTCTTGGGTTGTTTTTGATTGATAGAGTTGAGTTTTGATCTAACCTTGCCCTATGGAACATTATATCTCAATTTGGTTGGGCTTTATAAAGAATCCCGAAATGGGTTTTTGGGGGTATATTAAAAGTGTCAAAATTTGTGTTTTTATAGTGGTTTTGTGAAAAATTGTTGGGTTGATGTTGTAGTGACTTTGGATAGGTGTTTTTAGATGTTATTTGATGATTTTTAAGTGGTGATAGTGTTGGTTTGAATGGATTCCCGAAGCTACTGCTGTAGGTGATTTTTAGGAGTGGAAAATGGGAGTTTTTAAGGTGTTTATGTAGGGAAATGAAGAGCTGATGGTTGTACAGCCTTAGGGTGATGTTTTGGACATGTTTTGGAGTGTTTTAAGTGTTTAAATTGGTAGTTTTCAGCTGGGTTTGATGGGAGTACGAAAATGGGATTTTGGTTGTTAGCTTGGGCTTGAAATTATAAAGACTTGGCTTGTGATTGTAGTTTGGGTTTGTGGCTGTGCTTGGTGATGATTTGGTTGAGTAATGCATTGTTTTTGATTGGTTAGAATCAAGGGGAAACGTTGGAGAAGGTTCGGGCACGATTCCGGAAGTTGTGGAGGCTTGAATCGGCTTTGCTTGGTTTGCTTAAGGAAGTATGGTGAGTGGAAATGTTTTTAAGTAACGTTTTGGTTCAAAAGTGGTTTTGAATGAGTTTAGATTGGGCTTGAAAGGTCAATCTAAACTCAAGAGTAAGTTAATGTGTATCGTCTCTTTAAGTTCCCCTTTCATCGTTTGTTTTTCAATTACTTGAAATGATAACTTGTTATGCATGAAATTTCAATACTTTGGGAGGAAACATGTTGTTTGTTATTATGTTGTTGATCATGCATGGTGAAATCAATGGTGTTGTTGATATGCCTTGAAAAGTATATGTAAGTTGGTGCAGGTTGTGCACGGAAATGATAAGTAAGACCAATTGCGGTTGGTAAGATCGTAAGTAGTAAGTTTGTGTATAATTGTGGATTTTGCTACAAGTTGTTTGGTTGTGCATGATATAGTGTATCCATGTCGCATTGAAAAGCTTGTAACACGCTCGAATTGATCTCCGAAAACCGTTAAGAGGGTTGTTTTTGGTTCTTGGTAGAATTGGCTAAAACCGAAAGAAAGGTAGACAATTTGCATGGTGATTTTAGAGTGGTTCGACTTTCTAACCAAAGTCTACATCCACTACCTTAGAACACCACTAAGGATTTTCCAATTCACTACTATGAATTCTTCCTTTTGAGGCCAAAGGGATAACCTTACAACCCTATCTTTTCAATGGCTAAGATAGAACCACTCTAGTTTTTACTTAGGCTAAACTAGAACCTCTCCCTTTTACAAGGTTAAAAAGATGTAAACAAATAAACCTCACAAGGTGGGTGTTTACACAATTGAGCTCACAAGAAAGAGTGAAGGATAAAAACAATAAAATCACTCTCTACAAATATTTACAAGAGAAATGAAGAAAATAAAGACTTAAACTCAATTTCTCTTGAACATTAAGCTTGGATGTGGTCTCTAACCATCTTCAAGTGTCCTTGTGGTGTTTATATAGTGTGGAATGAGTTTCTAGCCGTTTATGGCCGTTGGGGATGAGTCATAGCCGTTGGGGATGCAAAATAGCCGTTACCTACAAAAAGTTCAACATTTATAACACGAGGGATCGATCCCATAAACCAGGGGATCGATCCTTTTTCATAAAAATATGACCGGTACAGTGAAGGGATCGATCCCATAAACCAGGGGATCGATCCTTTTGCACTTGGAGGCTGGAAGCAAAAATGGAACGAATCTGCCAACCAAGGGATCGATCCCTTTTATCAGGGGATCGATCCTTTTTGCCTTGGAGACTGGAAAAACATATTTAGTGCAAAAACGGATCATACATGTTTTGAAAAAGATCGGATAAAGTTAGAAATCATTCGAAACAAATTTTTCAAGTTTGTTTGGACTTTAAATTATTTTTGAAAGATTTAATAAATTTGATTAAGTCCAAAAACATTTTTCTTTTAATTTGTTATATCAAAATATTAGTTCAACAATCTCCCCCTTTTTGATATAACAAAAGTCTTTGAAAATTTATTTTTGACAAAAGCTCCCCCTTAGGAAAATAATTTTTGAGTTGATAAATGGTTTCAAAAACTTGTTTTAAAACACAACTATTATTTGATTAAGTCCAAAAACATTTTTCTTTTAATTTGTTATATCAAAATATTAGTTCAACAATCTCCCCCTTTTTGATATAACAAAACTCTTTGAAAATTTATTTTTGACAAAAGCTCCCCCTTAGGAAAATAATTTTTGAGTTGATAAATGGTTTCAAAAACTTGTTTTAAAACACAACTATTTAAGCTCCAATTTTTTTTTAAAAAAAAAACTCAATTTTTCATTATTCGCTCATATTTCTCCCCCTTTTGTTATATCAAAAATAATTCAAACAATGTTTGAAATCACATTAAGTTCAAAACAATGGAGTGAAGATATTTTCCTTTTTAAAATCAACGCTCCCCCTTAATCAAAGCATTCCATTTAAAAATTTTAGCTCAAAGCTTGACACTTAAAGGCATTGAATTTCAAAATAAAATCAAATTAAGAGCATATGAAATTCAATTTATCCAAGACTTAAAAAATCTTTATGCAAACATATGAATGAAACCATAAGACTCATATGCATAAAATTTTCAAATAATGTCATGCTTGTTTAGATATTGAAATAAGAGCTCAAATGCATGAACATTAGTCAAACAAAAATTAGATAACCAAATGTAAAAAATAAAAGCATTAAGCTTAGAGGTTACCCAATCTTTTTATCATGTGTGATTTGAGCATTCTTTGATTTTGCTTTGCTTACCATTGCTCCAACACACCTACAAAAGACATTCACTTGATTTTTGGTATCCAAATTGCTTTGGATCCATTTACGTTAGTCACAATGTCTTTAGTTCCCTTGGGAACCCATACTTGTCTAATCCTATAATATTTTCTCTTCCTAATAGGACAAGTATGTAAGGAATGACCATGATAATGGCAATGTGAGCATTTTGCCATTATGTGACAAGATGAATTATTGAAAACAATTTCTTTTTCTTTTGTTAAGCTTTCAAGCTTAACTTTCAAATCAAGATTTTCTTTTTCTAAAACATCTTTACTTGTTTTTGAGAACTCTAAATCATTTTTCAAAATTTCATTTTGGTTTTCAAAATCCACTTTTGTTTTCAAAAGAAAATCATTTTCAAATTCAAGTTTTGAAATCATTTTCTTAAATTTGGAATTCATGGTCTCAAATTCCAAAAATAATTCATCGAAAGCATCTTGCAACTCATCGAAAGAGTAAGAATTAAGCTCATTTGAGTTAGAAGATACCTTAGGCTCATTGAGAGCCAAAACACCATCCACCTTTGGATTGGAGAGAAGGTTTTCACATGATTGATCATCATCTTTCTTTTCTCCATTCTTGTTGCCATAAAGCTTCTCAAGTTTCTCCCATAATTCTTTGGCACTTTTGCATGTGGAGATCCTTTTGGAAACTTCTCCGTTAAGGCCACAATAGAGAATGTGCATCGCCTTGGTGTTTAGCTTTGCCTTCGTCTCGTTGACAATCCTTTGCTTTTTCTTCTTTTTCGGAGCTTCCAAGTACCCATCTTCAATGATGTCCCAAACCTCATAGTCTTGAGACTTGATGAAGAATTTCATGATAATTGCCCATTGTAAGTATGCTTCTCCTTCGAAGAGCGGAGGACAAGAGATAGAGCGGCCTTCTTCAAATCTTACCATTTTCTTGAACGGTGGACTACGAGCGTTGGATCTTTACTCCCGGATGTTAGTCCTTCGATGGAGACGAGGCTCTGATACCAATTGAAAAGCTTGTAACACGCTCGAATTGATCTCCGAAAACCGTTAAGAGGGTTGTTTTTGGTTCTTGGTAGAATTGGCTAAAATCGAAAGAAAGGTAGACAATTTGCACGGTGATTTTAGAGTGGTTCGACTTTCTAACCAAAGTCTACATCCACTACCTTAGCACACCACTAAGGATTTTCCAATTCACTACTATGAATTCTACCTTTTGAGGCCAAAGGGATAACCTTACAACCCTATCTTTTCAATGGCTAAGATAGAACCACTCTAGTTTTTACTTAGGCTAAACTAGAACCTCTCCCTTTTACAAGGTTAAAAAGATGTAAACAAATAAACCTCACAAGGTGGGTGTTTACACAATTGAGCTCACAAGAAAGAGTGAAGGATAAAAACAATAAAATCACTCTCTATAAATATTTACAAGAGAAATGAAGAAAATAAAGACTTAAACTCAATTTCTCTTGAACATTAAGCTTGGATGTGGTCTCTAACCATCTTCAAGTGTCCTTGTGGTGTTTATATAGTGTGGAATGAGTTTCTAGCCGTTTATGGCCGTTGGGGATGAGTCATAGCCGTTGGGGATGCAAAATAGCCATTACCTACAAAAAGTTCAACATTTATAACACGAGGGATCGATCCCATAAACCAGGGGATCGATCCTTTTTCATAAAAATATGACCGTTACAGTGAAGGGATCGATCCCAAAAACCAGGGGATCAATCTTTTTGCACTTGGAGGCTGGAAGCAAAAATGGAACGAATCTGCCAACCAAGGGATCGATCCCTTTTATCAGGGGGTCGATCCTTTTTGCCTTGGAGACTGGAAAAATAGATTTAGTGCAAAAACGGATCATACATGTTTTGAAAAAGATCGGATAAAGTTAGAAATCATTCGAAACAAATTTTTCAAGTTTGTTTGGACTTTAAATTATTTTTGAAAGATTTAATAAATTTGATTAAGTCCAAAAACATTTTTCTTTTAATTTGTTATATCAAAATATTAGTTCAACACGCATGATGGTGATTTGTACATCGTCTTGCATGGTTGGTGTCGAACCTCACGTGATGGTTGTCGTTGCTCTGGTGATGTGTGGTCCTGCCGGTAGTGATTAGTATAAGACTCCGATGGTGTGTGGTCCCGCCGGTAGTGACTAGTAGAATAGTACATTGATGTGTGGTCCCATCGGAAAACTACTAGTCGAACGGTGATGTGTGGTCCCACCATGTGTGTTTTGGTTATGCTTGTGCATACCATGTATTGTTCATGCTCGTGTCTCACTATATCTTCCCCTCTTAATGGTTTTGCTTTAAATCTAAGATTATGCCTTTATGCATACCATGAAGTGTGATGCCATGATAAATGTCTATGTTGTTGACTTATGGTTGATCTTGTGCGTTAGTAAGAGGATTATGTCGTTGGATGAATTGTATGCGTTGGCGTTTATATTTTTTAAAGAAAGCTTTGAACCATGCATTGTCGTTGTTATGTTTTCGAGCTCCGCTCACTAAGCTTTATGCTTACGCTCTCCTTTTTCCGACAATGCAGATCACTAGCTTGGAGTTAGCAAGGAGCAAAGAAAAGGCATCCAAGCGTGTGGTAGTTTGCTCAAGTATGGTTTATTAAATAATGTAGTAGTTTAGAATTGGGAAATGCTACGTGTTTTAGGAGCGTGTATCTAGACTCCTTGGTGTTGGCTTTATGTTGTTAATGCTTGTGTTAATGTATATGTAAACCATGTTATGTCGTTGCCTAAATGTTTGTGTTTAAAGTCTTATGACCATGTTCCACGTTTGCTTGTGTGTTATGTTTTAAGGCATGTAAACCTTGATATGAAGTGTTTATGTAAGTGTTTGCTTCTTAGGAATGCAATGGTCTAGTATATGTATGTTTGTCTAAGGCGTGAATCTTGAATGCTATGTATGCTCTCTTGTTGAGTTGATGCTTCTCTTAATGTATGGCTTTAAATGTATGTTGAGTGCTAAACATGTTTGTTTTAGGGTGCCTTGCACTAGAGTTGTTGTATGTTGGTTGTGGGAGGTTTAGTTGGTGTCTTGAGGCAGCCTTGTGCCTTAAACCAGCTAAAACATGTCTGTTCACAGCAGGCGTATCGAAACGGTTGTGCCCGTTTCGATACGGTCCCCTTGTTTCAGGCCAGGCGTTTTGATAAGCGGGAGGGGCGTTTCGATACAATTTTGCTACTGGAAATCTGAGATTTTGAAGAGAAATTGAGGGTATCGAAACGGTCCTAGGCGTTTCGAAATGGTCCTCGTAGCGTTGACCACGAGAAGTTGACCGTTGAGGGCGTATCGATACGGTCCACCACCGTTTCAATACGGTCTCTTCGGGTTGACTCTGGCCAGTTGACCTACTCAAGGTGTATCGATACACCCTCTGGGCGTTTCGATACGGCCTGCAGTTTAAGAGTAAAATGGGCTGTTTTAATTACTTGTTTCGTATGCTTCGTATCCTTTCGTGTATGTTCGCTGCGTGTCCTAACACATAGGGATTAATAAAGGCATCTAGAAAAGATAAAGGAAAAAAGAATAGGGTTTCTAATCGGAGTGGGACCTTAATGGGTTTCGCTTCAGTTTTTCCCGTGTAATCCGTTCGGACCGGTCAGTCGTCCAGACCGGGACGAGGGGGTTACATAATTCCTAAATTCTCACTTTTAGGTTTTAGTTTAATTCAATTGAGTCCCAATTTAGATTAATTTAATTGAAATTTCACATTTAGATTTAAATTTTTTTTTAATTATATTTGTGATTTATGCTTCTAGGTTTTAATTTAGCTCACTTAGATTCTAAGTTTAATAAGTCATTTCAATTAAGACATTATTATTAGGGTTTTATTTTGATGCACAAGCTGTGTAAATTTTTTTTACACAATCCTTTTATAAAATTTAAAATCTAAATCACAAACCCTAGCAACCTAAACCCTAAACCCTAAGCCCTAAACTCTAAACTCTAAATTCTAACCATAAACCTTAAATTATATACCCTACATACTAAACCCCTAAACCCTAACATAAAACCCTAAACCCTAAACCCTAAAATTAAAGGGCTTGTGTAAACTAAAGTTTACACAGCTTGTGCATCAAAGTATTTTCCTTATTATTATTGTTATACCATATAAACTTTGGTTTAATATAATTATACACAAAAATTTGATTTGGATGCAAACATGTAATTGTACACATGAAAGTTGAAACTTTAATTTAGTTCAATTGTACACATGAGCTTTGATTTAAATATCTAATCAAATTTAAATGCACAATTTAGCAAGTTGAATCGGAATTAATTTCGTAAACCAATAACCCTAAACTAAACTATAAACCATTAATTCTGAACACAAAACCATAAAACCTTAAGGAATCATAATTAATCTCATAAACCAAAAACCTTAGGCTAAATCATAAACCATTGATACTAAACCCTAAACCTTAAAGAATCAAAATTAATCACATAAACCAACAACCCTAAACTAAATACTAAACTAAACCATGAACCTTAAGGAATCAGAATTAATCTCATAAACCAATAACACTAAATTAAATCATAAGCCACAAATTATTAATATTAAACCATAAATCATAAACCTTAAGGAATCATAACTAATCTCATAAACCAATACCGTAAACTAAACCACAAATCGTTAACACTAAACCTTAAAAATATAAACCTTAAAAAATCAAAATTAATCTCATACACCAATAACCCTAAACCCTAAATATTATAGCATTATAAAAACAAAAATATAACCATAATAGCCTAAATTATAAACCTTAAACCTTAGATTTTAAGTACTAAACCCACAAAATAACCCTTTATTAATCAATTTTGGTAGTTTTAGTATTTATAAATTTAATAAACACTGCTGATAATAATAACTTTAAATTATTAATTGATTTATTTAAATTATTTTTCTTAAATGATTAATTTTTTATTATTAATTTTATTATATTATACATTAGATTATATAAAATGATTTAAAATGTTGATAAGTGCAAACCATTATTATAATGTACATTTATAAATTTTTACAAAACTTTTTCTATAAAACCTGAGAGCTTAAATTTTAACATAAATTTATTTAGTTGATTTAATTTTTACATTTATAAATTGGGTTAGACTGTTAATTTTTCAGAATTTGTTCAAATATGAAATATATATAATTATATATATATTAAGTTAAATTATATTTAAATTATTCATTAATTATTACATCAAAAATAATAATTAAACTTATTGATATTTAAAGTCATCTATTTCTAATGATTAAGTTAATAATCAACAAATGGATCATTTAATAAAATTAATTTAATGATTATAATTAATTTTTTAATATAATGATCATACTTAATACGAAAGGTAAATTTATTAATTTAATGATCATAATTAACAAATTGATTTAAATTTTTAATAATTTATTTTAAATTTATTCATCTCAAGTTATTAATTTAATAAAACTTTTAAATATTATTATATACTATAATTTAAAAACTATAAAAAGTAAAAATATTGATTTAATGATCATAGTTAATCATGTACATTAAATTGTGAAAATGTATTTTGTCACACTATAATATAAATAAATTCATAATCTCACAACTACATCAATTGTAACTTATTAGTTATTACAAGTCAGATAAATACCATGTCAGGTAAATATCAGATCAGTTCAATAACAAGTCAGGTCATTTACAGGTTGAGTCAATTACAGTTCAGGTTCATAACAGATCAAGTTCATATCAGGTCGGGTAATATCAATTATTTACCAGGTTAATCTCGGGTTCGGGTTCATATTAGGTCGGATGCAGGTCAGGTTCAGTTACCACATTATCAGGTTGAACTCGAGTTCAGGTCGTTCTCAGGTCAGTGTAGGTCGGGTTCATATCCAAAATTTCCATGTCCAACTCGAGTTCAGGTGAACACCAATTCAGAATCGAATCGATTTCGAGTTACCACCACCTCGGGTCACAAGCAGTTTTGACTCAAGTCGGTTTCAGTCAGTTTTACAGGTCGGGTCAGGTTTTTACATCCCTAACTGACTTAGCCTCCTAACGTTAAATTTTCAAATACAGTTATTTTAAACCCTAAAGTTAAGATAATGGTAAAATTTTATTGGGAAAACTACTTATTTAGTACCCGTCTATGTCCACGTTATTGTTTTGGTATCCTAACTAATTTTTTTTACAAATGGTAACTAATGTTACGTTTTGTTTCTATTTTAGTACCTCCACTATTTAAAATTAACAAAAATGGTGACATGACTTGATTTAATAACAGTTTTAGTACCCGTCTACGTCCACGTAAATTTCTCATTTTCTTCTTCTTCCCCTCAAAACAGATTTATACTTTGATTATAACCTCTAAAAACCAAAAAAAAAAAAGAGAAAAAATAAAAAATAAAAACACTAATTTCCAAAAACTTGCCAAATTGTCCAATACCCAATATTCAGAAAACAATTATCAATCAAGATTCTTTAATGACATGCAAATTCAAAACGTAAAGAAAAAGAAAAACTAAAAGAAGAAACATCAATTAGACTAAATTGGTAGATTTTATAAGTTTTTGGACTAAAATTGTTACTAAACCAAGCCACATCGCTATTTCCATTAATTTTAAACGGAGGAAGTACAAAAAATAGAAACAAAACGTAATGTTAGTACCATTTTGCCAAAAAAAAGTTAGTTGGGGTATCAAAGCAATAATACGAACATAGGTGGGTACTAAATAGATAGTTTACCCAATTATATTTTAATCCTCAAAATGATAAAATTTTAGTTTAGTCCCTTTAAAAATGATATAATTACATGATAAAGCAATTATAAAATTATAATTTAATTCTGAACTCCAAAAAAATTCCGACTTTGTCCCTACGTGTCTTTCCTAAAAAGTTTTTTTTTGAAAAATCAAAATTCACTAATTTTATTAAATGAGAATATATCCAAAATTACAATGAAAGTTCACAACTTAGTAAACAAAATACCTAAATCCAGACATAATCCTAGTAAACAAAACTAGCGTCTCGAGATCAAAAGAGGACCCATACAAGGAAAAGGTAAGTGTCGCAACCATTTTTAAAACCGAGTGTAAAAATAGCCCGACGATCGATTCTTTTTTAAAAATTAAGGTTTTTATCCATTTTAATTCATTTAATTCTGAAAATTAGAGTTTTTTGTTTTAATTCGAGTTTCCCTTTAATTATATTTGACAATCAATTTGGAGTCGCCACCGGTCACTTTGGTAGACCGGACACCAAAAAAACAAACCAAAGATTCCTTTTTATCAAAATTTGGATTCGGGAGTCGGTTACGTGTGGGGAAAGATTAACAGCCCAACAAACGCCCGTTATCGGTACCTTATTAATTTCACGTGGCATTTTGGCATTTCAAGCAATAATTTGAATTTAATTAAATCTTTAATTGTTAACTGAATTTCATTCCGAATGGAGATATCCTTTTGCAAGAAAATACATTTAAAGCGAATATAAGTTTTAAAACATCCAGTTACTTTAGGATACTTCAATTTATATTCAAAATGTATCTCAACACAAAAGGTTTTAATGCATGTCCATTTATTTTCTTGTCAATTTTAAGTTCAAGCCTAATTAGGGCTCCAATCGATTAAATTAATTAAGAATCTATGACTATTATACAATTTAGGGTTTATGTGATAACACCCAAACAATTGGGCATTATTTATACAAGACCCTAAATTAATAATATTCCTAATTATTTAATGACTTTAACTATTTAAACCCAATTTTAATTAGACTAACTATGTGTGATTACAATGTTCTAGGTTTAAATGAAATATCAAATATTCAACTAAAATGCCCTCTTGATTAACATCTCATTACAATGAGACACTAACCAACTTAGAACATTAAATTTTCCATTTAATATTCATTTATTTTCTAAAATTTTCTCCCCATTTAAAAATATGCACACATAAATATAAATTAAAGCAATTAAAATTAAATTAATAATGAAAGTAAGGACGTAATTGAAAGAATTTAAACTTAAACTTCTGATTTTATTCGAATTAAGGATTGAATTGAAGGAAAAATAAAGTTTTTAGCACAAAACATGAAAGCCCAAAGAAGGACACGGACCCTTCCTACTCGACCCAGCTCGGATTCGCGGGTCGAGTTAACCCAGCACCAAAATGGCGTCGTTTAACTTTGGCTATAAAAGCCCTATTCCGAGTCGACTCGTTCATTTGTGATAATCCCCCTCTCTCTAAACTATCTCACTCCCTTTAAAATCCTCTGAACTCGAACACCCTATTCTCAGAAAAATTAACCGAAACAGATCAAACCCAACGGTTCATCCCATGTTCTAACCAAATTCATCCATTTTCCACGTTTTGATTATAAACCCTCGACCCGGCCTGGCCGATAGACCGAACCGAACGGATCACACGGGGATTATCGAAGTAAACCGGAAAAAGTTTACCTCAATAAACAACTTTTTCCCTTTTTATCTTATCTAAATGCATCTTAGGTTCCTATGTGAACATACACAAGCAACGGATAAACATCAACACGTTCGCCAATTAATTAAAGCCGATTAAGGTTTAGGGACAATTTTGTAAATTTGGAAAATTATAAGGACTTTTTTCAAATTCAAGTTACCAACCCTTAATTAAGTTCGTTACATACTTAAAGGTGAAAACTCACCTCAAAATGATATTTAGAACTCAACCAATTGCATACTTGACAAATAGGGACCAAAACGCAAGAAATCAGAACTCAGGACAATTCAAATATAGGCCCAAAGGTCAAGTTTTTCGGAACGGAGGACTCTGTATCGGAACGGTCGTTTCAAAACAAGGTTGACTATTTCAATACGCAGGTGCGTTTCGAAACCCCAAGAGACACGTTCCGGTACGTTGGTTCACAGAGGCAAGTTGTTCCGGAACGAGCCTCACTGTTCCGAAACACCATGGCCATTACAGGCCACCGTTCCGAAATAGGTAAGAGCGTTCTGAAACGTCTGGGATTGCAACTTTCCAAAAAGCTATTTTAAAACAAGTTTTAACCTCTGGAACCATCCCGGCACATGCCCCAACACACATACAACATGAATACACATCAATGGCCACTAACACGAAGCACAAGCTACAAGATAGCATCATTCTTGCAAGTTATGGGACTAAAGGCATGCTTTCTAGATGTCAAAAACACCAAAAAGGCTAAAAATCAATTACAAGAACAAACCAATACTCAATGGCCATTTACAAATTCAAATATGCATCATAAACTTGCTCAAAATCAGAAATCAACAAATCATTAACATTCAATACATCGGACACCCCCATTGCCCTTATTACACTAGTTCAAAGCTCAATATACTTTTAGCAAAATGTCTTGGTGTGGTTCCTCGAAGATGTTGCCTCCAATAGTCTAACTATCTGTATTGATGAAACAAAGAGAGCATAAGCATACAAGCTTAGTGACGGTTGGTCAAAACCACCAACATCATCAATACGCAAAACCGTTTTTCACTCTTTTCAAAACCAACATGCCTTTCTTGATAAACCATGCACTTTTCGTCAAACTCACTAATTTAAACATCATGCAACATGATCCAAATCAAAACCCAGCAATTAAAAAATTGCTACTCATTTACCAAGCCTTCCAAGCATAAACACTATTATGCTAAGCTTAAACCAAAACATGTATCTTTCAAATCATGCATTGGAAACATTTTCCACATTATACATCTTCATTACATTGGCTCACAAGTGATAACAACAAACTCAAAATCAAATTATCGGATACACAGATTACCAAGGGTTGTCCCACACCTTTCATACACTTTACCGGTATATCAAGGCTCACACACGAGAACGACCCTCCATCGCTGTGACACCCGTGGTGGAGTATTCGGTACGATCACAACCCCTCAACACCACTCATCGATAAATGTATAACCCGCTAACGAGAGATGGGACACACACAAGGTTCGCACCCGGGAGCTACCCTTAACCGTTGCAACCTTAAACAATCCTCAATCGTCAGGGTACATGGATGGAGTATTCGGCACAATCACAACCCCTCAACATCCAAGGCGGCTCGTTTATAGTGCACTCAATCCTATAGCCGGCTAACTATATCCGATTTCATTTATAAAACACTTTAACATATCACTTGCCAATATAGTCCATAACACATGCATAACTAACTGTTTTTACAAAGCATTCATGATAAGCCATCAACACGCATTAAACCATGCTTCAAACCTCATGCATCAACACATGCATACAAGGACCACTTACCTAGTGCATCCTTGAACCACATGGCATCATCATACACAATTTATAATCTCACAACATGCTTTAAAACAGTAAGTGAATGCATTTAAAATCAAGTGCAACCAAAGGCTCATAACTAGCACAATTGAGGGAGAAATTTTGATTTACTTACTTCCGAACTTAATAAAGCGTTTCAAAATCTTATTAAGTTCCCAAAACCTTTTCTAAAATGTTTCCATGCTGGAAAACCAAATTCCACTCACCGACTCGCGATACCACGCTTGCCGATGCAACTGTTGATCCTCTGAAGCCTCCAAAAACACCTTGTTTGCTTATGGATCACTATCCTCTGTTTTCAACACATCAAAGCAGAGGTTCAATGCATTAAAATGCATCCAAAACCCCAACACACACAAGAAATCCCCCAGCCCTGCTCTAAAGCAACAAAACACTCATCCAAAACAACCGAAAACACAATCGATTGACCTTAAACCTCAGCCCAGCCATTACCCAACTCATCCAACACAATCTAAGCATTAATCAACATCCAAAAACAACTTAAAACCATCCTTATACCTCCAACAACTCGAAATCCTCAAAACACCCCAAAAACTCACCCAAAAACACTTTAAAAACCAAGGATCTCAAGGATTTCGGGATCTGTATGATTAAGACTCCACTCCAACATCAAAAACCTTTCAAAACTCATTTAGAAACAATCTCAAATCAGCCAAATCAATAAAAGTCCAAAAATCACATTTTAAAACCATTTTTCATCAAGATTCCAAGAGTTTAACTATCTAACAACAAAACCTCAATCAAATTCAGTATTAAAGAGTCAAATATCTTTGGAATTTCATTAAAGAACTTAGATTAGAGGGATAACACGAAAATTACCTCCAATTCTTGCTTCTATTCTAGTTTGGCAAGTTTTGCTTGAAGAAACTTGAAGGAAAATGGAAGAAATCAATGGAGAAATGATAGGAATCAAAAAGAGAATTTGAGAGCAAAAGATTTCTGGAAAATTTTAGAGAAAAGAAGGATGTTTGGCTGAAGCAAAAGTGAGAAAATGAAAGCTCGTCAAAAGTTTTCACTAACCGATTAACTACCTTCATTAATTAATTTAATTAAAACCTTTTTAATTATTAATAGCATTTAAAACACATGCCAAATTTGAGAAAAGGCATAATTTCCAAGCAGCTCCCTAAAGATTCTAAGATTTTGACTCCTCTTGAAAAACCATTTTCCCAACTTTTAAATCTTTACATTTTGGTCACTACCCAAAATGTATACTTTCGAAAACCCGATTTGTAAAATTGATTTGACCAGCCTCTTAAACGCCATTTTAAAGGATTTTAGAAAATTTTATCACATTTTTATCCTATCCCGAACTCTGATCTCCCTAAGCCACCTTTTTAACGGTTCGAACAACCGTCACCGGTTCCACCGGCCCAACCCGACTTGCCAAAACATCTAAGCCTAAAATCGGGGTGTTACATTGATCCATATAAACACCTAAACTATCGTATTTTTTAATTTTTTAAGACCAAACACATATTTTCTCAAGAACTTCACCCGTTTTCTTCATCTTTTCCTACTTTCAATCCATCATCGCCGCCCTAAACATTCTATGATGTGTTTACCGGCCGCTGCAGGCGGTGCCGGTCACCGTCGGACTTTTTTGATCGTCTTCTACCTTAGTACGACCACCACTTGAAATCTTCGACTGCCATTTGAAACCTCCGGCCACCATTTGGTTCCGGCCGGCTTTTGGCGATTTTCGGCCGCCGCGCCGGAACCTTAAATCTAAGACAATCTCTATTTTTTCCAATTTAAAGCCTCAAAACCCTATATCTAATTCCAGATCGATAGAGCCTCTCGTCTCTGCCCATTCCTGCCCCTAATCTACCCATTCCTGGCCCTCTGCAACTCCACCAAATCTCTAAAAAACTTCGGTCGCCATGATAGATATGTTTCCGATCACTATTTCAGACTTTAGTTCATTTTGATTCGGTAACTCTAACATTTTAGTGTTTTTTTGCAGGTAAGTAAAAGCACGAAAGGATTATACCTTTCAGTAGTGAAAACGGCGATCGACCTTCCTTTTCCACGATTGTTCGTGGCCCTGATGGTCTCCTGATGATGCTCCGGCGACGACTCTTCTTCTCGGTGGCCTTACAACTTCCACAACGGTTCGAATCTTTGACTTCCAGCAGCTCACTCCCCGAGGTAACTCTATATCTTCATTATTATCTAATTAAAGATGAGTAATTAAAATCCCCTGACAATTCTCTCTCATGCTATTTATAGGTGGGTGGGATCTTATGTCATGCTGACGTCACTGCTACCATAATCCGTGTGAAAGAGGAGAGGACCAATAGCAGGAAGACACGAGTCCATTGAAAAGCAATCTTGGGCAGGAAATTTGGGCTATCTGATCATTGTGTGTTTCTTGATTGTACATATGTGTTTGTTTGGTCAAAATGAGAAGAAAAGGCTGAATATGAGAGGGATTTGGGCTTGTAATGGGCTTTCGAATCAGATAAGGATATTTATAAAGGATTTGGACATTTGGATCTTATTTATTGTATTTTTTGTGTAACACCCCAAAAATTACGCCCAAATTGTAAACCCTAGATTTGTAAAATCCCTAATTTTAAAACCCTATTTTTGAAATCCCAAATTGAAAACCCTAACAATTGAGAATTTTTAATATATAATCCTATTTTTTTATGAGGGACTAAATAAGAATTTTTTGAAACTTGAAAGTTAATATGAAATTTCTTGAAAAGTCTGAGGACTGACTCCAGAAATAACCCTTTATGAAATTGAATTCTAATTCAATTGGTTTCTACAGCCCGTCTCTTTCTCTATTTTTAATTATTATTATTATTATTATTATTATTATTATTATTATTATTATTATTATTATTATTATTATTATTATTATTATTATTATTATTATTATATGGTTTTTTATATATGTATATATAGTAATTCTAAACCTAATCAATTTTTAATAACCTACCACCGCCCAACTCTCTCCCTATATATATATATACACACACATAGTTCAAATAAGATCACTTCAAGAACCCTACTTTCTTTTTTCATGCTGCCAAAACCCCTTATTGATTTGTTAAATTCTTATCTTTTAATCTCCACCGCTCTATACCCATTCTTGTTCGTTAATCCCTTCAACCCCAAGTTTAGTTCGGTACTGATACAGTTGGATCCAATACTTCTGATCATGGAAAATCACATCATTCTATAAGTTGAGTATAGCTTGACTAAGGTGTGTTTATTCCGGTGCTGTAAATAAATGATTTTTATGTGTGTTCTCTTCCCATGCTACATATTTTGATTTTGTGACTGTGATTTTACACTTGAATAATTTTCAGTTGTTCTATGATTTTACATCATGTTTTTTGTGCATATTATTTTCGGTCTGTGATTTAAAATAAATGAACTGTGAATCCTTGATTTATTGTCGGACTGTGTTGAGACTGTGAAAACTGTGATATCTTTTTTTACTGTGTTATCATGGGTTGGGATTGTACAGAGGAAGTTCAGTGGTTTATACCACTTGCGTTGGTGACTATGTAGTGAGAGGTTCTGGGGAACCTTCTCTTTTTGGTGACTATGGAGTATGGGTGCATTGCATTGTGATTTCATAAAACCGTGTTTAAACTTACTTTGTGTCTTTTAAATATTTTTGTGAAAATTTATTGTTGTGAAACTGAGTTTGTGATTGCCTGCAATTTAGAGACACACTAAGCTCTTTAGCTTACTCCCCCATAGTTTTCCTTTTTTCAAATATCCTGGACTCTAGGTGACTTGGTACTCGGAGGATCTATTTATTTAATCGAATCTATTTTATCTTTAGTATGGACATATTTTATTTTTTGAAATATTTTATTATTAAGATTATTCTGGGATTTTGATGTAATTTCATATTTGGGGCTTATTATTTTTTTTACCATGCATTCAGACATTAAATGTGAGAGTTTTATTTAAATTATAATATTATTATTTTAACGTTTGGATTTTCTAAATATCGAGACACTTTATATTATTATTAGAAATAATTTATTTTACGCTATTTTAATATATTATAATTCGAATTAATTTCTTGAGGGTAAAGTTTTCAATTGTGACTTCCTAAATTCGGCTATTTCTTCTAGGTCGGGTTTAGGGGGTTACATTTAGTGGTATCAGAACTAAGTTCAACCCTCGGACTGTGAGGCTCGCATAAAATTTTTAGTCAAAAATGGTTTTTGCATGCATATTAAATGTTTTGGGGGGAAATGGGAATTTTTGATAAATTTATTATTTTAAAGAATTAAAGATATATTTTGAATAGAAACTCCCAGTACCAACTCTAATTCTAGGATTGTCCCTTTTGTAGACAGATTACTATGCCACCTCGTAGGATTTCTAGATTAGCGACTGATAGTGATCATACTCGTTCTTATGAAATTGAGATCAAAGTCTATCTGAAAGCCCTGTGTTGTCATTCGTAACCTGATCTAAAATGTCTTTTTAAAATTGTTATCAAAAGCTCTCTTTTTTTGAAGTATGTCGTTAGTTTGAAAATTTTGAGGACAAAATTTCTTTTAAGGGTGGGAGAGTTGTAACAATCCAAAAATTACGCCCAAATTGTAAACCCTAGATTTGTAAAATCCCTAATTTTAAAACCTTATTTTTGAAATCTCAAATTGAAAACCCTAACAATTGAGAATTTTTAATTCAAAATCCTATTTTTTTATGAGAGACTAAATAAGAATTTTTTTGAAACTTGAAAGTTAATATGAAATTTCTTGAAAAATCTGAGGACTGACTCCATAAATAACCCTTTATGAAATTGAATTCTAATTCAATTGGTTTCTATAGCCCGTCTCTTTCTCTATTTTTAATTTTTAATATTAATTATTATTATTATTATTATTTTATATATGTATATATAGTAATTCTAAACCTAATCAATTTTTAATAATCTACCACCGCCCAACTCTCTCCCTATATATATACACACACATAGTTCAAATAAGATCACTTCAAGAACCCTACTTTTTTCATGCTGCCAAAATCCCTTATTGATTTGTTAAATTCTTATCTTTTAATCTCCACCGCTCTATACTCATTCTTGTTCGTTAATCCCTGCAACCCCAAGTTTAGTTCGGTACTGATACAGTTGGATCCAATACTTCTGATCATGAAAAATCACATCATTCTATAAGTTGAGTATAGCTTGACTAAGGTGTGTTTCTTCCGGTGCTATAAATAAATGATTTTTATGTGTGTTCTCTTCTCGTGCTATGTATTTTGATTTTGTGACTGTGATTTTACACTTGAATGGTTTTCAGTCGTTCTATGATTTTACATCATGTTTTTTTGTGCATATTATTTTCAGACTGTGATTTAAAATAAATGAACTGTGAATCCTTAATTTATTATCGGACTGTGTTGAGACTGTGAAAACTGTGATATCTTTTTTTACTGTGTTATCATGGGTTGGGATTGTACGGAGGAAGTTCAGTGGTTTATACCACTTGCGTTGGTGACTATGTAGTGAGAGGTTCTGGGGAACCTTTTCTTTTTGGTGACTATGGAGTATGGGTGCATTGCATTGTGATTTCATAAAACCGTGTTTAAACTTACTTTGTGTCTTTTAAATATTTTTGTGAAAATTTATTGTTGTGAAACTGAGTTTGTGATTGCCTGCACTTTTGAGACACACTAAGCTCTTTAGATTACTCCCCCATAGTTTTCCTTTTTCAGATATCCTGGACTCTAGGTGACTTGGTACTCGGAGGATCTATTTATTTAATCGAATCAATTTTATCTTCATTATGGACATATTTTATTTTCGGAAATATTTTATTATTAAGATTATTCTGGGATTTTGATGTAATTAAATATTTGGGGCATATTATTTTTTTTACCATGCATTCAGACATTAAATGTGAGAGTTTTATTTAAATTATAATATTATTATTTTAACGTTTGGATTTTCTAAATATCGAGACACTTTATATATTATTAGAAATAATTTATTTTACGCTATTTTAATATATTATAATTCGAATTAATTTCTTGAGGGCAAAGTTTTCAATTGTGACTTCCTAAATTCGGCTATTTCTTCTAGGTCGGGTTTAGGGGGTTACATTTTGCTTTATGGTTTATGTAGACTCTCGACGTGAATGATTAATTGCTGGAAATAGAGCATAAAAGATGTTGGTAATGTATGAAAACAGTGCCAAGAAAATCTATTGCGTGCAAGTATACACGGTCTGCAAGTAATACATCAGTTAAGCTGAGTTATCGATCCCACAGGGATTGTGTTTGGAATTCGATTGCTTTGCAGAGTTACTTGTCTTTGAGAAAAAGATTTGATTTAGATTGAAGGTGGTTTAAGATAAAGCTAAAATAAAATAAGAGAAATAAAAGTAATGAAACGTTGGCAAGAGAGAGTTTTAGCAAAAGATGAATGTTGGCAAGGGGTGCTTGGAAATCACGTTTATCATGCCATGCCATCCGTAAATAAATCCTGTCTTGGCATTGCTTTGCGGAGCACGTTCAAAAATGGTGCATTGCCTCTCTCGATGGCAATACCCTAAATTAATCAAGTAAAAACACCTATATCTCTATAATGTAGTCTTTTTTTAATTAATTCGATTAAGTTCCAACATTTACTCCTGAAGGGTAGATTTCACTCCCGAAGTAAGTTCATCTACTTCAACATCTTCTCTCGAAGCATCTCACATCAGTATCTAGCATTCGATCGTTGCCACCCAAGTCAATTATGATATTGGGTTGCAAAATCCAAACTATGCCAATCGTTGCTTGGCATAGTATTTTAAAACAAGGAGTGCCAGCTCTCGCTTGGCGTTACTCTTTGAAAACTAAAAATATGCTAGATAGAACAAAACATTTCCAACATAATGGTGATTTATTCAAAAGAAAACGAATGTCATAACGTTAAACCAAACGCCCCTCACCATTAAGAATTTAGTTCATGGTGGGGTTAAAAACCAACAAACCAATATCGTTTTTCATCTTAAAAACAAAATTAAAATAAAATAAGCTGACTAAGGATGGGCTAGGAGAGGTTCTCTCGATGCAGCACTCCACGGCCAGGCTTAAGTCGATGGTTGAACTTCGATTTCTTTCGCACACGATCTCTCTCTGATCATCCCCCCATTGCTTGATCAATTGGCCTTTATATAGGCGTGTAAAGGAAAGGATGATATAAGCATTTGTATTTGAATTTAAAATGATCAAGGGATAAGAGATAGAGCTCTATCCGATCATTTTGATGGCCTATCCTCTCGGTGTGATAGCTTATCAGGATAGGGATGACGTCATCGTGCCAACGCTCCTCTACATTGCTGCTTGACACTACTTCCTATTTTTTTGGGAATTGGTCCAATCCCTATTTCTTTGCAGTCTGATCTAGTCCTATTTTTTTGGAGTTACCAACTTCTTGGCCTGGCATTAAATACTCTTCTATGCCAACTGGTGCTTGCATTGTTCGTCCTTTCGTGCGAACGGCAACCCAGCATCCTTCTCGGTATCACTTCCTTCCTTCCTTCGCTGGTCTTCTCTACCCTGCCAGCAACGGTGCCAACTGCTATGATATCCTGCAAAAAAAAAAAGTCAAAAACAACCCTTCACACTGGCATAGCAACAAACCCCAACTCTTAATGCAAATGAATGCTTTCTAAACCTAAATGCAACTAAACCTACTCAAAAGACAAGAAAAAGCATGTGAAATAGGCTTATAAATTAGTAATTTTGGAGCGTTAACACTCCCCCACACCTAGCTCATTGCTTGTCCTCAAGTAATGAAATATAAACGGAAAAACAACATAAAAACAATGAAAATAATACCTCGGCTTAATTTTGGGTGGCATGCCAATAAGTACTGGCCAACAGACGTTGGTATAGGTCTATCCTCAGTTATCTCGATGCAATGATGCCAAGCAGACAATGAATTCAAGAGCAGCAATATAACTCTAGGCCTAGGGTATGAGAGTGCATGAAGTGTTGGCAATATGTATCATTAAACCCCTCGTCCCGGTCCGGACGCTTGACCGGTCCGAGCAGACTACACGGGGATAACCGAGGCGAAACCCGTTAAGGCTTCACTTCGGTTAACAACCCGAGAAAACTTTTTCATTTATTATCTTGTCTAGATGGATTAAATTAAACCTATGTCTGAAGCGACAGCGGAAACAAGACTCACAAGAAGACTAACAACAAACAGGGCCTAAGCCCAACCTTTGGGAAAATTTAAAGATGTCAAAAAGCCCCATTTCAGGCATGGGTTTCGAAACCGGCAATGCCCGTTTCGAAACACGGGCCCTAGTTTAAAAAGCCAACCACCCATACTGAAACGCATCCACCCCGTTTCAGAACAGGTATCCATTTCGCCTAGACGTTCCGAAACACGTTTCAGAATAGGCCCTCACAATAGCCAAAGCGTTTCGATACCCATGTCGGAACAGAGGTTCACAGTAGCCAAACCGCACCGAAACGCGTTCCGATATGGGTGACCCTGGAACCACACCCGTTCCGAAACAGCCTTAGCTGTTCCGAAACGCCTGCAACCTGTAAGTTTCCAAAACCAGCTTTAATCATCTCTAAACGATCCCAAACGCCCCCAACGACTTCAAGAAGCAAACACATCATGCACATATAAACTCTAGAGGCATGCACCCTATTACAAACACGCTCCAAACACAAACATGCAAGAAAAGGGCATACATTCAAGAGGGATCAAGCATCCACCATAAAAGACATACATTGCATTTTAAGGTTTCTTGCCTTAGAACCAACATTCACATAAGCATTCAAGATATGCAACATAAACATGGTTTACAAACCAAAACAAAGCATCAACAAGCCATACCAAAACATCAACATATCAAAGGGAGTCTAAACAAGCTCCTACACAAAACAACAACATAAATCCCGTTGATCATCTATTACATCCATAACTTAAAAATTCATACTTGAGGATAGCAAAAGCTCAACTAGCACACTTGGAGGCCCTCTCCTTTCACAAGCAACCCACGAACTAAGGATCTGTATTTTCGAACAAAAGAGAGCGTAAGCGTAAAGCTTAGTGAGGGTAAGCTCATAAAACAAACCTCGACAATGCAGGGTCCAAGAACGAGCAACAAACCAAGGAAGAATGCATGTTTTCTTACCTTCGAAGCCACAAGAGTCAAATATAAATGATGCATGAACATAATCTCAATTATCATGCCATGCTCAACAAGTCCATAAACACAACCATATGGAAACACATATATCAAACGTATTGGCACCTAGCTATGACCCGAATACGCAGATAACAACCGTTGGAACTCACATCCAACACACAACCATTACCTTACGGTGGGATTACACTCATCACCGTTTCACGCGGAGGGGATTCCACTCATCCTCACGCCCCGTCGATGGGATTCCACTCATCACCGACTAACATATAAAGAAGATTTCCGGGCATACTCGTACTCCATCTTGATGACTACCATCACCAAGACCACGTGCGCATTTTGACTCTCATGTGCACACTAAACATCCTAATGATCGATCATTTGTACCCAAGCATACTAGTGCCAATAATAATTCATTTCGCAGCCTTTCACAACACAATTTCTTACCATTTTTCGTGCTTAGCTTGTACTCACCATGATTTACCATCATGCACAAACCACATTCCACAACCACATGCATATCACAATGCATCAACATCATGCCTCAACACACATGTATAACACAATATACATAACAACATTAATCACAATGAATATGAATCAAGAGGCATATCATACATTTAGAAGTTCAACCAAAGGTCTCCTAAATTAAGCTTGAGATTAGGCTACCACTCTAATCCCAACTCTAGGTGGGTTTACCAAGCCCAACCTAGGTCCACATGCTTGAACCAACGTTTGAAAACCAATTTAAAAACATAGAACCACTCACCGACTACTCTAAGCTCAACAACTCTAGCCGATCAATCCACCAAGCTATCCGGATTCGTTCCCGAGGCTTCACCAACACAATTCCTTGCTTCTTTAAAAAACCTTCAAAGATGAGAGAGAATGGTGATGGAATAGTGAACAACAATGGAGAAGGGAAGTTGTCGTTGTAATTGAATGAGAGAGAGGAAGAAGATGAGTAAAATGGGTGTTTTAAAATAAAAGGGGTTTTTATTTTACAAGACCAAGTATTTACAAAATTGCCATTAATGAAAATGGCCATCTTCCAATTTCTAAAATCCATGGAATTTTGGGTTTTAAATCAAAACAAACCCAACATAAATTTATTTGTTTTGAAGATACGAGACCCAAAATAATATTTTAATATTTTAGTTTCACCCGACCCCAAACCCGGGTGTTACATATCAAGTGTCCACTAACCCCCTTAGTCAAATCTACTACCTAAACTCGGAATTATTATTATTATTATTATTATTATTATTATTATTATTATTATTATTATTATTCTTTTCTCTTTTTTTCTTGCCAAAGGTATATATATTTTTCATTGCTGGCATTAAATTAAGGTAATGTCATGCACTGTTTGGTGTGAGATATAAGAGGGAGCATACCACGAATAACCATGTTAGTCCAAACTACATCACTTACTATTCTATTACACTCATACCTTAAGTGATGTTGGCTTGAGAACTAAGAGGGAGCATACCACGAAGCCCCAAGTTAATGATTCTTCTGAGGTAGATGAGTGTTTTAAAGTCCTTCAGCATTTGGTACACATTGATGCATTCTTTTTAACTTGGCATTTTATTCTCTCTTTTTTTTTAAATCTGAGCATAGTTTCAAACAGCCTAAGTTTGCTAGGGAACTAGATACATATCACGTGTTAAGTGTGAATTCAATTCCTAAGACTAGAGATCAATTGACATGCTTCAAAATTAGGCCGAGACAAAAATTTCTTTTTCATTTTTTAGCGGTTCAGTATGCAAAACTAAACTAAACTACATGGCATGACATGAAAACAGAATGATAAACGTGCAATGCATGGCATGGCATAATGTGAAGAAATGCAAACCCCCAAACCCAAGATGTGCATTGTCCTCAATGCATGAAACAAAACATATATACAAAGAAAAAAAGAAAAATAAAAATGCATGATCATGAAAACAGAAAAATAAACATGGAATATAAAGAGTTTAGGATGAGGAGGACTCCCCCTTTGGCGGCACGGGCTTCCTCTTGCAACTTGGCACGAGTCTTTCGTTGGGTCAAGGTCCCACGATCAGGGGTTGTTCGCTTTCTCCCACCCTATCCTGGCTTTGGCGCGGCTATAGTGGCTGGAGTCTCTTTGAAAAATTTTACTAGCGTCGAGGATGTTAGCGCGGCAGCAGACTCAGCATGGGCAACAGGTTTATTGGCAGTAGCATTCTCAGAATTGAGTGGTGTGGTAGACTTGGCATATTCTTCCTTGGCAGGGGAAATAGGTTCCGTGGCAGCTGATGGCACTAGACTGTGGACTGGACTGTGGACTGGACTCGGCACTGGACTGGCTGGAATGGAAAGAGAGAGAGAGAGAGAGAGTAATCGGCTAGGGAAAAAGATGAAGTGAGAAGGAGGGTAAAGGTTTAAGGATTTGAAAGAGGGAAAGGTTGAGTGTCGTCGCATGCCAAGCTCACTGTTGGCATCACTCTAGGCATGGCACTGCACCTTGGAACATTTTTGCTTCTAGCACGACATTGTCCAATCCTACCCTGCATTGTCTAACCAATTTCTCTACCCTGGCATGGTGCTTGGCACCATAATTCTGCACACACTCATAAGAAACCTTTCAACCCAGCAAAGAAAAACTCAAAAATACAAATAAGAAAAACTAATGAAAAATCATAAATCCTAAAAAATAAAAACTCCTAACCTAATATTTACAATGTATCAAACCTGTCAATGGTCTCACGATAATTCTGCCAAGAAAATAATCTCATTGGCAGAACTCAGCTCTCCTTTCAGATAATGCTTTAAGCGATGGCCATTCACTTTAAAAATCTCACCGGTTTTCAAAATTTTGATGTCCACGACACCATTGACATAAGGCTTCACAACCTCAAACAGGCCCGACCATCTCGACTTAAGCTTGCCTGGAAACAATTTAAGTCGTGAGTTAAACAGAAGAACTAGCTGGCCTACCTCAAAGTGTCTTGGCATGATCCTCTTATCATGTCAGCGCTTGGTCCTCTCCTTGTACAGCTTGGCATTCTCGTAGGCTTGGGCTCGAAATTCTTCCAACTCATTAAGATCCAACATCCTCTTTTCTCCAACTTCCGCCCATGCAATGTCAAGTGTTTTGATTGCCCATTAGGCTTTATGCTCAAGCTCTACTGGCAGATGACATGGTTTTCCAAATACAAGCCTGAAAGGTGAAGTGCCTAAAGGAGTTTTGAAGGAAGTTCTATAGACCCACAAAGCCTCATCTAACCTTAAAGACCAATTTTTTCTAGAAGGATTTACAGTCTTCTCGAGTATGTTCTTAATTTGCTTGTTGGAAATCTCGGCTTGTCCATTCGTCTGTGGATGGTATGCCGTGGCTATCCTTTATTGTATCACATACATACACAAAGCTTTAGAGATTATAATGCATTTAAAATGGGTGCCCTCATCATGAATGATCACTCGAGGAGCACCAAAACGTGTAAAGATGGGGGAAATAGTCCCATAAATTCTATCCCCCAAACATCGAACAAGTCCACCAGCATGATGTTCTGGAGCGAAAGTTGATGTCTGCCAGAGATATTCCTAGTCCATTGGCATGGATTACATGCCTTGGTGAAGTCATGAGCATCCTTATACAACGCGGGCTAATAAAAACCTGACTGCAACACCTTGGCAGCAGTTTAGTCCAGCAAAGTGTCCTCCATATGGTGCGGCATGGCATGCTTGCAAAATAGCATGCTACTCATCTTCTGGAACACAACGACGAATCACTTAATCGACACATTGCTTAAATAGAAATGGCTCATCCCAATAATATTGCCGAACATAGCGCAAAAACTGTTTCTTGGCATTGTACCCCAAATATGGTGGCATGATCTTACTTACTAGATAATTGACTATGTCGGCATACCATGGCGTGGCATTGCTTGCGAGTAAATACTCATCTGGGAACTCATCTTTGATGGCATTAGTCTTACCATCCTCTAGGTGATTCTCTAATCAGGATAAGTGGTCAGCTACTAAGTTTTCACTGCCCTTCTTGTCTCGGATCTCGAGGTCAAATTCTTGAAATCCTTCTTTGCCAAGAGGTACTTCAATGCTGAGTGATCTGTAAAAACAACTTTATTACCAATCAAATAAGATCTAAATTTATCAAACGCAAATACAACTGCAATAAATTCTTTCTCATTTGTAGAGTAATTAAGTTGTGCTTCATTTAGGGTTTTGTTGGCATAATGATGGCATGGAAAACTTTGCCAGGTTGTTGTCCCAACACTGTGCCGACAACATAGTTTCTGGCATCACACATGAGCTCGAAAGGCTCATTCTAGTCTGGTGCCATGACTATATGGGCATTAACCAGCTTCTCCTTAAGGACTTGAAACGCTTTCAAACAAGAATCATCAAATGCAAAAGCGGCATCCTTTTATAATAAAAAGCATAAAGGTTTAGAAATTTTCGAAAAGTCCTTAATAAATTGTCGATAAAATCAGACATGACATAAAAAACTTCTTACACATTTAAAACTCGTGGGGGTGGTAATTGTTTGATTACTTCCACTTTTGCTGGATCAACCTCCAGTCTATTCTTTGTCACTCTATGCCCGAGAACGATGCCCTCCTTTACCATGAAGTGGCATTTTTCTCAGTTCAAGACTAGATTAGTCTCAATGCACCTCCGAAGAACTTGCTCCAAGCTTAGGATGCATTCCTCAAATGTGCTACCAAACACTGAGAAGTCATCCATAAATACTTCCATGTTGTGTTCAATCAGATCAGAGAAAATGGACATCATACAACGTTGAAACGTTGCTAGTGCATTGCACAAATCGAATGGCATTCTTCTGAAGGCAAACGTTCCATATGGACAGGTGAATATGGTCTTCTCTTGGTCATCGGGGGCTATTGCAATCTGATTATAACAAAAATAACCATTTAAAAAGCAATAAAAAGCCTTACCTGCCAATTTGTCTAACATCTGATCGATAAAAGGCAATAGGAAGTGGTCCTTCTTCGTGGCTTTGTTCAACCGCCTATAATTCATGAACACTCTCCATCTTGTGAAATTGTGATCATTCTGGAGGGGATCAACTCATCATTGTTGTTTTGTACAACAGTCATGCAACCCTTCTTTGGCGCGTATTGAACTGGGCTAACCCAAGAGCTATCAGATATGGGGTAGATTATCCCGGCGTCAAGCCATTTGATAATTTCTTTTTTTACAACTTCATTCATGCTCGGATTCAGCCTCCTTTGACCCTCAATGGTCTTATCATGATACTCCTCCAAGATGATATTGTGCATGCAAATGGTTGGGCTAATACCTCGAATATCTGCTAAGGTCCAACCCAATGCTTGCTTATAGGTTTTTAATGTTGCCAACAACCTTGCCTCCTGATCATGGGTGAGATCAGTGGTAATGATCACTGGCAGAGTAGAGTTCTTACCTAAATAGGCGTACTTGAGGTGCCTTGGCAATGACTTAAGCTCCAAATCTGGTGGTTCCTTAATCGATGGTTTCAGTCTGGTTTTTACCCTAGTGGCTAACTCCAATGGCTCAAAATAACTCACATATTCAGCCTCCAAGGCTGATTCCTCAGGTTCCTGAAAAAGTTCAAAAATGCCATCAAGCATGCTGGCATCAAATTCTGCATCCTGGCACAACTATGTCGTGTTCATCATAAAAATAGACTCCATAGTCTTCTCATTCTGATATTCATCTGGCTCATCTGCACACGTCAAAGCTTTAAACACATTCAAAGTAACATGTTGATCATTCATTCGCATTGTTAGTTCCCCTTTATGAACATCAATAAGAGTCCTACCCGTGGCAAGAAATGGCCTACCAAAATAATTGGAACATTCACATCGGCCTCATAATCCAAAATGATAAAATCAGTTGGGAATATAAATTTATCTACCTTTACCAAGACATCCTCAATCTTACCATTGGGATGTGTATAGGATCAGTCTGCCAGCTAGAGCATCACGGTGGTGGGTCTCGCTTTTATGCCAAGCATTTTGAAAACAGGCGCTGGCATCAAGTTGATACTGGCACCCAAGTCGCATAGTGTCCTGCCCACGAATCTGTTGCCGATGGTGCAGGGAATTGTGAAACTCCCCAAATCTTTCAACTTTGGGGGCAATCTGTTTAGGATCATGGCACTGCATTATTATGTAAGTGCTATAGTCTCAAATTCTCCCAACTTCCTCTTTTTGGACAAAATATCTTTCATAAATTTCACATAGTTAGGCATTTGTTCAAGGGCTTATACCATTGGAATGTTGATTTGCAGCTATTTAAGGACTTCCAAGAAGCGCTTAAACTGCTGATCTTGCTTGTGCTTTTGAAGTCTTGCTGGAAATGGCGGTGGCGGATAAACATATGCTGGTGCCGATGACTTTGTTATTGCATCAGTCATGGCATCAGGGTGCCGTCTAACCTCAATCTGTTTGTCCTCGATGTTGGCATCATGCTTGTCATTAAGTTCAACATTGTTATTGGCATCAGGTCTGGCATCGAAACTGGTACTGGTACCGGCATCATCTGTTTTAGGGTTCTCTTTTTATGCTTCTGTAGGCTTGTCTGCTGGCATTGGCTTTTCACCTTTGCAATGGATTGGCTGCTTGGCAGCCATCTCTGCCTCACAATGTTTACCACTTCGAAGGGTTATGGCCTTGCATTGCTCATTACCTTTGTGCAGAGCATCTTCAGTGTCACTTGGCAAAGCTCCTTGTGGCAGATTGTTGAGTGCATTCGCAAGCTGCCCCATTTGGATCTCCAAATTCCGTATTGAAGCTACCAGACTATAAACTACGACATCATCATGCTTTGTGTATTCTGTAAGATTGCCCCCTTGATTGAGCCTTTGCCCATGCTGGAAATTATTTTGAACTCCTTGCGACATAGTGTTTTGGCATAATGCTAGCATGACATTCTGATTTTGCCTCTGAGCATTCTGGCGTTGTACAGTGTACTGGTTTCCCCTTCGGTTTCCCCAAGCCAAGTTAGGGTGCTGCCTCCAACCTGCATTGTAAGTGTTGGAGTTATTATTATAAAAACGACCAGTATTGCCAATGAAATTTACCGACACAAGATTGGCAGGGCATTCATCCACATGATGGTTTTCTCCACAAATAGTGCAGAATGGCTCCAATGCTTTAACTGCTTGGGACTCATTGTTTTTTTTTGCAAAGTTCTCACCATGCTGGTGAGGTTGGAAATCTCGGCATGGATAGATGTTAGCTCATCCAACTATAATTTCCCATCGGCTTTGGTTCCAGTCCCGAGCCTAGCAACAGGATATTCGAAATCATTGATGGCTATCATTTCAAGGATGCCAACTGCTTCTGTATAATTTTTTTCAAGCAATGATCCGGCTACTAAGGCATCAACAACAATTATTGTCTATGCATTCAATCCGTTCTAGAAGGTTTGTATCTAGGTCCAATTTGGGAACCCATGCATAGGACGTCGTCTCAACAAATCTTTAAATCTTTCCCAGGCATCGTATAGGGTCTCGTCCTCGGCCTGCCTAAAGGTAATGATCTCACCACTCAGCTTGGCAGTGAGCGTCGTTGGCTGAAATCGTGTTAACAACTTCTGGCATAGATCTACCCAGGAAGTGACTGAGTCAGGTGGCAAAGAATTGAGCCACGTCTTCGCTCTGTCCCTCAAAGAGAAAGTAAAAAACTTCAGCTTCACAATATCCTCAGACACTCCTAGTTGCTGAAATAATTGGAAAATCTCCATGAATTGCTTTAAATGCTGCCTTGGATCTCCAGTCAATGCACCATCGAATTGTTCTACATTCAAAAGAGTTGAAATCATTATAGGTTTAAGTTCAAAATTTGATGCATTTACCTCATTGCCAATAACTCCTGGCATTAAGCCAGTGATGCCATGTGTTGATTGTTCTCGAATGGGTCTGTCTTCTTCTATGGCATTGTTGTTAACGTTGTTGGCTGGATCTTGATGATTGTTTTTAGCATTATTTCCTGCTCCGTTAATGTGTGCCATCTCTCTAACTTTCTTCTTCAATCTGCATAAAGTGCGTTCGATCTCGGGGTCGTATGGCCAATCTTCCGTATCAGAACGATTCCTGGTCATACACTGAACAAAACAATTAAATAAAATAAAACTAAAACAAAAATAAAGGAAAACAAAACAGTAAAACTCCGTTGCAATCCCCGGCAACGGCGCCAAAAACTTGTAGACTCTCGGCGTGAATGATTAATTGCTGGCAATAGGGCATAAAAGATGTTGGTAATGTATGAAAATAGTGCCAAGAAAATTTATTGAGTGCGAGTATACACGGTCTGCAAGTAATACAACAGTTAAGCTGAGTTATCGATCCCACAGGGATTGCGTTTGGAATTTGATTGCTTTGCAGAGTTACTTGTCTTCGAGAAAAAAGATTTGAATTAGATTGAAGGTGGTTTAAGATAAAGCTAAAATAAAATAAGAGAAATAAAAGTAATGAAACGTTGGCAAGAGAGAGTTTTAGCAAAAGATGAATGTTGGCAAGAGGTGCTTGGCAATCACGTTTATCATGACATGCCATCTGTAAATAAATCCTATCTTGGCATTGCTTTGCCGAGCAAGTTCAAAAATGGTTGCATTGCCTCTCTCGATGGCAATACCCTAAATTAATCAAGTAAAACCCTTATATCTCTATAATGTAGTCTTTCTTTAATTAACTTGATTAAGTTCCAACCTTTACTCCTGAGGGGTAGATTTCACTCCCGAAGTAAGTTTATCTACTTGAACATCTACTCTCGAAGCATCTCACCTCAGTATCTAGCATTCGATCGTTTCCACCCAAGTTAGTTATAATATTGAGTTGCGAAAACCCAACTATGCCAGCCATCGCTTGGCATAGTATTTTAAAACAAGGAGTGCCAGCTCTCGCTTGGCGTTACTCTTTGAAAACTAAAAACATGCCAGATAGAACAAAATATTGACAAAAAAGTGGTGATTTATTCAAAAGAAAAGGAATGTCATAACGTTAAACCAAACACCCCTCACCATTAAGAAATTAGTTCATGGTGGGGTTAAAAACCAACAAACCAATATCATTTTCAACAATCATCATCTTAAAAACAAAATTAAAATAAAATAAGTTGACTAAGGATGGGCTAGGAGAGGTTCTCTCGATGTAGCACTCCACGGCCAGGCTTAGGTCGACGGTTGAACTCCGATTTCTTTCGCACACTATCTCTCTCCAATCATCCCCCCATTGCTTGATCAATTGGCCTTTATATGGGCGTGTAAAGGAAAGGATGAGATAAGCCTTTGTATTTAAATTTAAAATGATCAAGGGATAGGAGATAGAGCTCTATCCGATCATTTTGATGGCTTATCCTCTCGGTGTGATAGCTTATCAGGCTAGGGCTAACGTCATTGTGCCAACGCTCTTCTGGCATTGCTTCTTGGCATGGTCATGCCAACCGCGCTTGGCACCGCTTCTTATTTTATCTGGAATTGGTCCAATCCTTATTTCTTCTCAGCCTTATATGGTCTTATTTTTTCGGAGTTACCAACTTCTTGGCCTGGCATTAAGTACTCTTCTATGCCAATCAGTGCTTGGCATTGTTCGTCCTTCCGTGCCAACGGTAACCCAGCATCCTTCTCAGCATCACTTCCTTCCTTCGCTGGTCTGCTCTACCCTGCCAGCAACGATGCCAACTGCTATGGTATCCTAAAAAAAGAAGTCAAAAACAACTCTTCACACTGGCATAGCAAAAATCCCAACGCTTAATGCAAATGCATGCTTTCTAAATCTAAATGCAACTAAACATACTCAAAAGACAAGAAAAAGCATGTGAAATAGGCATTTAAATTAGTACTTTTGGAGCGTTAACAATTCATCATACTATTTATTTATTTATTTAAAATATCTATACCCATACCTAGGTAAAATTAGGGTATTTTAGTAAGAACCTAACCCAAAGACTCAAAATATAAGAATGATACAAACATCACAAAAATCGACGATGATAGGTAAAACCATCAACAAACAAAATAAAAATGCATATTGCAATGGAGGTACGTTGACAATAAGGTCATTATCACCACTCAATCGCAAATGAGGAACGGTAGATGTAATCGCGTATCCAAATCTAGTTCGAGGGTCCAAGACATGGAGATCAACAGCTTAATGAAAGGAGCGCCATCATGATCAGACGTGGTGTCGTCAAATCCAACCCTAATAGAAAATCAAAAACAAAAAAGAAAAAGCGTGCCAAAAGACAGAGAAAACGTATCAAACGGTAGAGTAAAATCGTGCCACAAGAGCAGAATAATTTGTTGAAAATTGAAAAAAAAAACGAAACGATAGATCCTAGCGGTCGACGACCAATTTTAAAATTAGTGTCGCCGATGGTGTTTAAAGGAAAAGAAGAACAAGAGTGAGCGACTCTCTAGTTGAGAGAAAAAGATTAGTGAGCGGCTAGGGTTTATCACATTAACCCTTAATATTTATAATTAATTACATACCAAAAAAATAATTATTTTAAGCTTATAAAGATTTTTTAATAGATGTTAAGAACTTTTAATAAAATTTTATGGTGAGAAATATTTTTAATATATGAATGTACGCATTATATCAGATATAAAGTACTTCTTTATCAAATACACTAACAAATGTATTAATACAAAAAAAAAACGCTAACAAGTAGGAATAGAAGACGTGTTGGAGGGGCAGATGCACCCCTAAATATTTCAAACTCTCGTATAGTTTATGTATTTTTTATCGATGATCTAAGTTCACACACACTAAAATTTTATAATTTTGTACCCCTTAAATTTATAATATAATTCCTTAACAGTTCACACCCATCATATAAAGTCTTGTGCTCGTCTAACAAGTTGATTATATTTTTGGTGCTTTGAATATCAGAATCTGGAATATGATGTATTTTGGTCAACTGAAATGAGAAAGATAAATTGCACATACAAGTATGAGATGTAATAATATTTTATTCATAACACGTTAAGTTTCAATTTGACCTATTTTCTTATTTAACTCGAATAAATATATTTAATTTGATTCAATTTAATTTTTTTGAATTCGACTAAAAAATATTTCAAATATAAGTTGAATTATGAAAATAAAATTCATTAACTCAATCAATTTAAAAAAATTTATTCGAATTTAACCCGACCCGATTAGCGGCTAAGGCGGGGACGAGCGCAGAACTTTATGTTAGGAAGGGCGAACCTATAGAATTACAGGGGGCGAACTTATAAAATTTTAGAAGAATGAAAATAGATTTTCAATAAAAAATACATAAAAAATTTCTAAATCTTATAAAAAAATTTAAAAATTTAGGGGCGACAGCCTTGGGCTGAGGGAGAGATGAATTTCCAGGGAAAAGTTAAAAAAATGAAACTTCCAGATTTAAATTAGCTGACAGGGATGGATATATGATTTGGGGGGCAAACTTAAATATTTTAAAAGTGATGGGGCAAGTGTGCAAATAATTCAAATTTAAAAAATATATATATACATAAAAGTAAAAAAAAAAAATTGAGTTGGGGCGCATGGGCCTCTCCTGGTACCCATGTCCCTCCGTCACTGCTAGCTGCCGTGTATGACATGCATATGATTGACAATTTGAATTACTTTGGTCTTAAAGTCGTTTGTCTTTCTTTTCTTCTAAGCCTTTGTCCTGAAATTCCTAACCATGAATTGAGATGAAATGTTAAAACATGGGAGACAATGTCAAAATCATGTAGTAATTTGGAATGTCTTACCCATAAATAATACAGTATATTCAAAGGTTATCCAAAATTATTATCCCTTTTTTCTCATTCATATAAGTTAATTTTATTATGTAATTATTGTTATCGGCTTTATTAGTTAACTAATCTGGATCAAGTGTTACAATAATCTATTATTGAGGCGACCCTTTTAGTTTTACTTGTTCTTTCACAATACCAAGATTTAAACTCTTAATTAGTTAAAGGCCATAATGTTTCATCCCGTTCGACTAGGGATGTCAATGGGGCGGATTTTGCGGGGATTCACTCCACTTCGCATTCAATTGGGCAGAGATGGTTATAAATTTTGCGGGTTGTGGGGCGAGGATGAAGATAAAAATTAGATTCGTTGTGGGTGGTGGGGAAGGCGTGAATATGCCTTGTACTCGTCCCATCCCCACCCGCCTCAACATACCTTATAACAAGTTATTATAAATATTATTAAAAATATAATATTAGTTTGGATTATAGTCAAATTTAGGGATGCAAGTGGGGCGGGTTTGCGGGGATTCGCTCCACTTCGCATTCAATTAAGCATAGATGGTTACAAATTTCGTAGGTTGTGGGGTGGAGATGAAGATAAAAATTAATTCGCTGTGGGTGATGGAGAAGCCGTGAATATGCCTTTGTACCCGCCTCGAATCATCCCCACCCGCCCCAACATATCTTATACCATGTTATTATAAATATATTAAAAATATAATATCAGTTTGGATCATAGTCACTATTTAAGGTAATTCATATTGACTTATCTTGAGATATTAATGAAAAGTTCTATATACATAATTAAGTTGATATTGATCAAATCAAATTTATTTTCTTCTCCTCAGTCCTCAGGTATGTTATTCTTCTATTTTTTTATTTTTCTAATATGATATGTTATTTAGATTTTATTGCTATTTGTTCTTATTTTTTAAACGTTGTTTTTTTCATTGTTACTTTCTTTTTAGTCCTTTCTATATTGTTTATTTGTTACAACAATTGAAATATTATTTTACATGTTATTTTCGGTCCTTTACAATAGACTTTAGTATTTTTTTAGTCCAAACTTTTGTGTTGTAAAAAATTCAGTTTCATATATTATCATTTTTTAAAATAGTGATAGTTAGAATAATGTCACATGTGTGGTGGGAGTCCGAATGGCTGACATTTCATACTTTTTCATAATATTGGTTTACATTTATTTAACTACTCCATCTGTCTCACTCAATATGTCCAATATTGACTTTTTAAAAGTTATTTTTTAACTTTAACCATAATAATTTTAAATATTTTAATTAATTAAATTTTATAAAATATATATATTTAAACTACTTGATTTAAGGTTTCTAAAATATATTTTCACATTTTTATTAATAATAAATTTAAAGTAATAATGAGTCAAAGTTGAAAAAATTTGACCCAAACAAAGTCAATACTGGACATGTTGAATGGAACGGGGGAGTAATATTTATAAATATAATATATTAATGGGTCATAAGGTAAAGAGGGGATTGGGTGGGTCTCAGGACCCACATGGGTGATGGGACAAGAATGGTTTTCATCTTGCAGGTTGCGTGGCATGGATAGTTTTAGATTTTGTATTCGCAACGGGTTGTGGACGGGGTTGGTGATGAAAATTCTTGACGGTGATGGATGTGAGTAGAGTACCCTTCGCACCCTCCCCGCCCAATTATCCCTAGTCAAATTTAAGGTAATTCATGTTGACTTGTCTTGAGATATTAATAAAAAGTTCTATATATATAATTAAGTTTGAGATTGATCAAATCAAATTTATTTTCTTCTCCTCAATCCTCACTATAGGTATGTTATTCTTCTATTTTTTTAATTTTATTTTTCTAATATCGGATGTTATTTAGATTATATTGATATTTGTTCTTATTTTTTAAGTTTGTTTTTTCATTCTTATTTTCTTTTTAGTTCTTTCTATATTGTTTATTTGTTACATCAATTTAAATATTATTTTATATGTTGTTTTTGTTATTTTCCGGTCCTTTACAATAAACTTTAGTATCTTTTCAGTCCAAACTTTTATGTTTGTACAAAATCTAGTTTCGTATATTATTATTTTTTCTAAGAAAATGATGATAGTTGGAATAATGTCACATATATGATGGGAGTTCGAATAATAGTTTTTTCATACTTTTTTCATAATAAATTGGTTTATATTTATTTAACTAACATTTATAAATATATTATATGATTGAGTCATGAGACGGGTAAAGATAGGATTAGGTGGGTCTCGGAACCCACATAAGTAATGGGGCGGGGATGTTTTAATCTTGCGGGTTCCGAAGCATGAATAGTTTTAAATTTTATATTCGCAGCGGGTTATGGGGCGGGAATAAAAATAAATTTTTTTGACGATGATGGATGTGGGAAGAGTACCCTCTTCACCCTCCTCGCCCAATTTGCATCCGTACGTTCGACCCAGTTATATAGTTTACTCACATTAATTAGTTTTCAATAAATATACTCTTTTGAATTTTGTTGGGAGGAGGTACAAGTAAAATATTCATCGATAATTATAAAGATAGTACAAGAAGAATTAATTATTATAAAATAATAAATGAGCGTAACCAAGAACAAATTAAATTTGGACACAACCTACAAATATTAGGATTTCAAAATTTAGATTTACATTTTTTGTTGGAGAATAACAAATTTCAAATTCAATGTAATGTTTTGGATTTGGGGTTGAATTAAACTTTTGCTTTTATAGTTAATTTGTTAGATTTTTACCTCAAACTCTAATAATTAAAAAATGCCAAAACAATATGTATATAAATAGTGACGAAGTTAAAAATATTATTTATGTCATTATATATGTGTACAGATTAAAAATTAATAATTTTAATAATATATATATATAATAGATTCTGTTCTCAAGAATCAAAATCTTTACATTTTTGCTTTTTGAGAAAGATATGTTCTTGTTATTTTGGTTACTCCTATTTTTCAGGACTTTGTCTTGACTAATTCAGATTGATATGTGTCGCACATTACGCTTTGGTGAGTCTCCTAGCGGAGATATTCTGCATACACAAGGCCTCAAACTTGAGATATGCTTAAGCGATACCAAACTGCATACCACTTGGACCAACCCCGCTGAAGAATATACATGTTCTTATTGAATTTTTTGTTATTTTAATATTTGTTTTTTGTTGGGGGCTTTGATTTACAAGGTTCAATTGAATAAGGGTTTCTCTCATAGTTTTATGAACAACCAGAGATAAAGAAGAAGAAAGGAAAAAAGAGTTAAATTTACTATTATATAAAATTTTAAAAACTATCGTATCAATTTTTCTTCTATAAATTAACGACAAGTGAAAATAATAATTCCAATAAAAAATGACTATTTTATAATTTTCAAAAGTCTAATAACAAAAAAAAAGTACTAATAGTAAGTGACTATTGATGTAGTATATTTATTTTTATTAAAGAAGGGGTGGGAGTTATTCAAGTGCTATTCGTTTGATCCAGTCCATAAACTATAGCTCCAAACTTTTCAAGTCCACTAATGTATATGTTTACATGTATGTTTTTCGAGCTTTGATAAATATTTCGACTTCATTAGATTTTTTTTAGGTTTAACTATTCAAATTTAGAACCAAATGAATGGTTCTGGTAGAAAAGAGGATGATGTTTATCTTAGGAGACCCGGGTTCGAGCATTTGTGTATAAAATGTGTGTGCGTTGTCAAAGGATTAAGAAAAATATGAACAAATATTATCATGTAATTACACTAGTATATTAAAAAAACTATTCAAAATTCTGTTCGAATCTACTAAGTGGTCCCAATAATAATGGACCAAATTGTTTTTCCTAGGTGATACGAGCTTGAACAACGTAGTTTACATGTGTTTATGAGTTTATCCGATAGTTAAACAAACTATACTTGTTTAGATTAGTAAATGTTTACTCTATAGGTGATTATAGAGTAATATTTTGATACACATTTTGTGAAAAAAAAATTACACAATCATGAATATTTACTTTTTTAAAAATAAATCTTAATCGTAAACCTTAAATTTTTATCCCTACAAACTAATCTCTTAATCCTAAACTAAATCTTTAACCCTTAAAACAAACAAAGCTATATAGCCTAAAAATTACACATGTGTATCGAATAATTTTTCTTGATTATATTATTGGATTGTAACAATTATTTACTTTACTTTTGGAATAATACACGGGTTTATAAAATAAAACTTCAGTAGATTTCAATGGAGAAAAAAATCATCCGCTCCTTTTTCGGTGTCTATTTTTATGTAACATTAAAAAAATTAAATTTTAAGTCCTAACACTAAATTTTAAGTCATAAACCTTAAACTCTAAAAATATATCATACTCCAAGTTCCTTAAACCTTAAACCCTAAACTTTAGCCTTGACCTTAAACCTTAATCCTAAATCCTAAACCTATTTTTTAGTGTGGGGACATAAATAGGGGCACCAAAAAGAGAAGAGGATTCGATTTCAATAGGATAAAACTCAAATTTTAAATTCTTAACCCTAACCTTAAACTCTAAACAATATTGTCACGAGGTCATTACCCTCATCTTAAAAGATATATCTAATAAAATGTGCAGCACCACCGCTTATATATCCAGAGACCTCTATTTTCCTTTATGATGTGGGATTATTGTCCCCACCTATTTCCAGGTGCGACAATATTTTCTAAATTCTAAAAAATAATATTAAATTTTAAATCCTAAAACCTAAACTTTATCCCCTAAAATTAAAAGACTTGTGCAAACTAAAATTTACACGTATTGTACGAAAGTATTTTTTTTCCATTTCATATGAAAGTATTTTTTTTCATTTCAATAAGATGATAGAAAGGTGGAGTGTTTGTTGTCACTTTCATAAGCTTTGTATATTGTCATCCGCTCCTCAAAGGCCACTTTCCATATAACAAAACTATCAACTATTTTTCTTGGCTTATCGTCCGTCTTACTTTCTTTTATGCCTACCAATTGATGTCTCTATTTGATTAAAAAAACCTGTGTTTTGCTTAATTAACGAGTAAGATCAAAGGATATCCCAATGCTCTACTTTGATCACTTGAACAAAATATTGTGATTTTTAATTGCCCCAATAGGTTGCGTGCAAGATCTTCCACAATTCGATCCTATGAATATATTATTATGCATACGTAGATGAATTCTAGTTAAAAAATTATATTTTTAAAATTTTAGAAAATAATATAGGAGGAACCCATCAAGTGATTCTGGTGAAAGAACATCTTATTGTTCTCATGTGACAGGGGCGGCAACTGCTAGGTAGAGACAATTTTACATTCCCCACTCCGTCCTCAATACTTACGGGGACGGTTCAGAGAATTTAAATTAAATGTTTTGGGGATCTTTTCACCCACATATACTCTCTGCAGGCTCCGAAAAATTCTCATCCAAAAAGTAAACAAAACCTACTACTTTACTAGCCAAAATATATGGCGAATTTCAGTTTACAAGCCATATATTCATTACACTTAAAAATATTCAAATCTTAGTACATTAAAACAAATATCTAACATTAAATCTTTAAAATTACATTGAGATCCCTACGGATATTTTTTGAGATCCCCAATGGGATTTATAGAGCGTCCATGGTGCAAATATAGTAATTCTCGTCCTTATTCCCATTTAAGATTCAGGGAAAAATTCCCCCACTTCTTCGTCCCCGTGTGTGAAGATTTCAGTTATTCTCCATCCATGTTGGTTCAGATCCCACGGTTTTAAGTTATTCCTCACTCGAGTTTGATGGTTATTCCTCACTTGAGTTTGAGAAGTTTGTCTGCACAGTGTGTGCGCATTATCAAATGCTAATATTAATTAACACATGGGTAAAGTACACCAGTGGTTACCGAACTTTTAGGGCACTTTCATTTTGGTCACCGAACTTTTAAAATTTTCATTGGGTCACCAATTTTTTAAATTTTTTCATTGGGGTCACCAAACTTTTATTTCGCTTTCATTTTGGTCCCTCCCGTTACCTTTCGTCAAAAAATGCTGACGTGACCCGTTATTTTTCCTTTTCTTCAATGGTAAACTATATAAATGGTCACCGAACTTTTAAAATGCTTTCATTTTGGTCACCGACATTTTAAAACTTTCATTGGAGTCACCCGACTTTTGTTTTGCTTTAAAGAAACCTCGTTGGTTTAAGAAAACGCTTTCAATGTATAAAAAACAAAAGTAAGAAGTAGATTTTACTTTATGATTATCGATGAACAATATTTAAAGTTGTGTAGATTGATGTATTTACCAACATAAAATATTTTTATATATCATGTTCTTGAATATTGTCTGTAATGTAATCCCATTATTTTGATCTATTAATCACATTGTATGCAACCTCATCTTCAAGCTACTTCAAGGTTAATAAGTACAAGGGAGATAAAAAAAACATTGAGGTTAATTATTGAACAAGAGTATAGCATTTTAGTTTACTTCTGAAAGTTGTATCCAAAAGTTGTTCCACAAGTTTCCTAGAATATGCTAGCAAAATTGATGGACCTCATGTTTAAGTTCAAACATTAATTTACTTTGACATTAGAGACTGAGTTAGGATCAAATATTAGGAGGTGAAGTATGATGTAGCTTGTCCTTGATGTTGTTGAAGACAGCCCTTTGATTGCAGGATCTAGGAAGGCATGCAAGTGATTCCTGCGAAGTAAGATGGATGCAAAAGAAAGGTTATAAAGAAAAGGTACGGTGCGGATGGTATGGTAGGATAAATGTGAAGAAATGAAGATGAAATGGTAAGGAAATGTTTTAGGGAATGGTTTCAGTTATGGTAGTGTTTAGGGGTGAAAAAATGATGGGAGTATCTTAAAGAATCAAGGAGGAAATTAGAATATAGAAAGCCTAACCCCAGACCTTATATGATTGCTTTAAGGGGTGGTAAAGAGGACTTGGACCCGTTGGTTATAAAGAACCAAGAACCCGAAGTATCAAGGTGGAAATAGAGATTGACGCCATAAGTACAAAGTACTCGATAAGTCGATAAAGTTCAATGAAGAACTAGAAGAGAGAAAATTCTCATAAAAGGTAATTTTATAAATGAAATGAGTGTGTTTACAAATGACAAAACAAATTGAATTTATAGGGGATTAAGGGGCATAGCCGAAAAGGCCTTACAACTATTCGACTAGGGTGGTGCCTCCCTCCAAAGGCCTTGTGTTGGTTCGGCCGAACTTGAGTCTCCATCCACTCGGTTTTTGCGCATAATTAAAGTTTCCCTCCATAGTGTTGCCGCCCATTTCAAGTTTCCCTCCAAAGGCTAGGGGCATGTCTTTCATGAGGAAACATGTCCCTTGGAATGGTGACTTAGGGTGTTGAGCTAACATATGAAGATGGAGCTGAAGTGAGCTGGTTGAGCTTGGTGTGAGCTGGATTGAGCTGAGTTAGCTAGCTCAATGAGCTAGCTCAATCTTCGAGCTGTTTTGAGCTTCCACGAGCTGCCCTTAGCTAGGTGATTTAGTCCTTGAAGCTTGTGAGCTTCCTTAGAATGATTCCTTTTGTCCTCGAGCTGCCATGAGCTACCATTGGATTCCTTGAGCTAATCCGAGTTGTCTTGAATGTCCTTGAGCTAATCCAAGCTCCTTATGAGGTCTTTAGAGTTGTCCCGGGCTTGTGTCTTCATCCTTAATACCTAAAGAATCAATAAGCAATGTGTGAGCTGAAATATAGCTAACATTTGATGCATGAATAGAAAACAAAATGCAATGTAATCAAACAAGCTTAAATGAGCTAGAAATAGATATAAAGATGTGTTGAATGCAATGCATCACATAGTAATATGTAACACATTGTATAACTTATTATCTAAGGTCGAATCTTCTTCAAATGATTTAAAAACATGAAGACACTTATGAGAAAGAACTTCCCTAAATAACTTGGCCTTAGAACGGGTAATTGGTCCTTGTGGCATCACTTCTGGATTCGGTGCTGGCATGCTTGCACCAAGAAGAGTCTATTAAACCTTTAAATATAAAAATTGGGAGGGAAAAATCTTATTTGATTAGTATTTAAACTAATAAGGACCTAAAATACTATTATACCTAAAATCGGGAGAGGCAACCCATACATCCCTTCGTCCTTGTTCGCCATCATGTTCGGTGTTGTTTTGATAGATGCCTTTGTGTTGGGTGACTCCGATGAAATTTTTAAAATTTCGATGACCAAAATAAAAGCATTTTAAAAGTTTGGTGACCATTTATATAGTTTACCCTTGAAGAAAAGGAAAACTAATGGGCCACGTCAGCATTTTCTAACAGGAGGGACCAAAATAAAAGCGAAATAAAGTTGGGTGACCCCAATGAAAATTTTAAAAGTTCGGTGACCATTGGTGTATTTTACCCTTAACATATATTACATGTAATCACACTAAAATATTAAATAAAAACAATATGGTGGACTTTAAATGAGTTTGGATCAGCTATTTTACAAATATGAGTGAATTTGAATAAAATGTGAGGTTTATATTTAACAAACTTAGACTGGTATGAGCATGGGCTGAGGGACATAGAAGATTAGGGTGTTCCGATGACACTCCAATTTTTTAGAAATTGTTTTTTCTTATGTAATTTATATATAAACAATTAAAAATATATATAAATGACACCCCTTTATAAATCATTAACTCTCCTTAAATACAATTGAAAAAATGACACACATTAAATAAATTTCTGGCTCTGCCCCTAAGTATGAGATGTATTAATACCTTACATAAGTACCGGGAGATGATAAGAGGAAGAGGAGACTTTTAGGAGAGAGAAAGTTCTATACTTATCATATTTCCTTTGAACTTCAAAGCATGGGCAGAGTAAGGGATTTTGAGTCTCTGAACAAAAAAAAAAGATTAAGGGATTTTGAGTCGGGAGTTGAAATGAAATTAGAAAAAAAATTGTGTTTGAAGACTTTTAAATTAAATTTTACTTTCTTAGGGGCGAAAAAAGAGAATTTTCCATTGAACCAAAGAACTAAAAAGGAATATAATTTTGTAATTGCTTTAACTTATAATTATATATATTAGGAGACTAAATTGAAATTCTATCATTTTTGAGGAGTCAAACGAGATTTTATCATCGCCTTAGCTTTATAACTTCAAATTTGACAGGGATTAATGTTGAAATTTCACCATTTAAGGAGGGCATGGCCGCTACTGACCTCCCTGCCTTCGCCCCCGGTAAGTTGAGAAGAATTGAAACGTGGAGTTCGGGAGTTTTTTTCCGGTTTAATCATCGATATTCGGCTCATTGGTCGACTAAATTGAATCGAATTTTATAGAAGCCCAATATAAGAGTGGACTTTCTAACTCAATTTTCTTTATTCGCGACATCAAAATTTGAACCACACCACCACAAAGAAAGGGAACAGAAGTGCTCGACACAAGAGGATGGAACACATACTTTTCATCATCTAGGGGAGATGCTAACTGGTTTCTTTTACCTATAATCATTCCCTTCCTAGTCCAACCTTGATATGGCCATCCATGTACATCAGGGACGGACGTAAGATTTTATGTTAGAGAGCAAACCTATAAAATTTTAAGGGGATGAACTTATAAAATGTTAAGAGGGGAGAAAATATCTTTTTAATAGAAAATACATAAAAAAATTAAGTCATATATGAGTTTTAAATTTTTAAGGAGACGACTGCCCCCTCCAGCCCGCTTTGAGTCCATCCCTGGTGTTCATCCTTGTCTATTACATACGTATTCTAAATTGGTTCAAGTCTCCCTTTTTTGTGAGCCACAACATTTTGGTGGGACCTTTGGGTACAAATTTTTTTGGATGGCTGAAATTGTATTTGAGCAGCTGAAGTTGATAAAATGGGAAATTAATATGATTTAGGATTGAAAGACAACATGCCATTTGCACGGATCTTGTCTTGTTTCCAATGTACTACATATGTTTTTGCATATGGATAGATCCACTCCATTGCCGTCTCGGATGGGACCAACATGAGCGTACGTTGAGGGTCTTACTTTTTATCTTTATAGCTTTAATATTTTCTCAAGTAGTAATCTTGTAAGTTAGTGGTTGTTCTTTATTGTTTTAGTTGTATTTGAGGTGTTCTCTAAACAAAACAATGAAAACAATGGTTTGTTAATGAAATATTAAATTAATTGTTCAAGTAATGAATTATGCTTCCGTTCTACAATAACTAATTTTTAAGTTTTCTCTCAGTGCCTTGAAAATATCTGAGACAACTCTGATCTACCTCAATCTCACTTTCTGGTTAGATTTAGTGCTTATATGGTAGGTCATACAATAACGCTGAAAAATAATGGGAGGGTTAGTGATTGTACTATAAAATCTAGACAAGAAGATTATATGTGAACAAATATTTTAGGTTATTGCTGCCAAAGCATGTTTTTCTTTTTTATATGTTTTTACTAACAGACTATATGATTATGCTTGTTGATACATTTGCAAGCTTAAAGGTATTAAAGCGTACGTGATTAAAAAAGGGTCTCAATGAGTGACCCGCAAATGAACATTGGGTGCACCACTAATCATATTGCATATAACAAGGGAATTAAGCGGTGTGCTCCTAATAGTAGGGTTAGGTGAAATTATATTATAGTTATTTTTAGTCACGTTATTTATAGTCCAACTAATAAAAAATACTCACTTAATTAATTATTTTATGTCATTTTTTATTTAGTGAATCTTCACTCAAATTTATTGTAAAGATAAACTACACGAAATATCATTAAACTTTAATATGTGTATCGAAAATACTACTGAACTACAAAATAATATTATTATAACATTGAACTTTGTTTTTGGCTTCGATGCAACTATACTAAAATGACGTCGTTTTGCATTTAACGGACCATTACAGGTTAACGGCAGAGTGCTTGGATTGAAGCCAAAAATAAAGTTCGGTGGTATAATAGTATCATTTTATAGTCCAATGGTATTTTCGATACACATTTTAAAGTTCAATGGTATTTTGTGTAGTTTACCCTTTTGTAAATAAAATTTAAAAAATAATTTTTTACCAAGTGAATAAAAGGATGACATGAAAAAATTAAGGGTAAACTATGCCATATACCACCAAACTATTGAGGGTGACTCGGTTTTACCATCAACCTTTCAATTGGTCTAAATTTGTCACCAAAATTATTTTTCGACTCGTTTATACCACCGCGCTGTTAACTCCTTAACGTCGTGAATACTTGGATGCTAAACCAAAACGACGTCGCTTTGGTACCGCTATTTTGATACTAAATTGCGCAAAACGGCGTCGTTTTGCTAGAGAAAGATATGAAAATTTATGCACTCAATGGGATTTGAACCTATAACCTTTAGAACAAAGGCAACCTCCTAACCACTAAGCCAACCTAATATGTCTAATTGGTTTATAGCACAAATAATATATATTCTAAACTACAGTTGAGATTAATTCAATTTATTTTTTATATAATTAATATTACTTTATATAAATAATATTAATATATTATAAAATAATATTAATATACATATGATAATATATTAATATATATAACTAATAAATAAAAAATTTATATTAAATAAAAAATTATATTATCAATAATATTAAATATATAAAAAATAATATATTATTATAAAAACTAATTTTCACAAAACCCCAAAAAATTTCCAAAATTTACAAAAAAACCCAAAATTCACCAAACATTAAATTCTTACCTATATACCCTAAACCCTAAATCATAAATCCTAAATCTTAAAATCATAAACTCATTAGCAGCCAAAATGGATGGATTTAGGGTTTAAGCTTTAGGGTTTTAGTGAGTTTTTGGTTTTTTTTGTAAATTTGTAATATTTTAGATTTTTTTAAAATCATTTTTAGTTTTTATAATAATATATTATTTATTTATATATTTTAATATTATTTTTTATGAATAAAATTTTAGGGTTTAATGTTTATATTTTAAGGTTAGGGTTTAAGGTTTTGTTGGATTCTGGGTTTTGTTTTTGAAAATTTTGGGTTTTAAAAATTAGCCTTTTATCTATCTCTTGACTCGAAATGGGAGCAGGTTTGAAAAAGGATCTTAGAGTGTTTAGGTTTTTATAATAATATATATTATTTATTTATATATTTCATATTATTTATAATATATTTATATTATTTATATAGAGTAATGTTATTTATATGATAAACTGCAGTTTGAAATATATATATTATTTGTGCTGAAAACAAAATAAAGATGTTAAGTTGGCTTAGTGATTAGGAGAATGCCTTTGATTCTAAAGGCTTCAAGTTCAAATCTCATTGAGTGCATGATTTTCATATTTTCCTCTCAGCACAGTGGTATAAACGAGTTGAAAAATAAAGTTTGGTGGCAAATTTGGACCAATTAAAAGGTTGGTGATAAAAACGGGTCACACCCAATAGTTTGGTGGTACCTGGCATAGTTTACCAAAAAAATAATGAAATTGATGATTTTTATTGATTAGAACTATGGATGATGTGACGAGAAGAGTCTGATATAATTTCTCCATGTTGAGGGTTCAATGAAAGAATTATGCACTGTTTATTTTTTAATGGCATAATGTCAAAAAATGCCCCTAACGTTGACTGGATAGTATCGTTTTATAGTCATTTTGGTTCTTTTTCTTTTTTTGAAGTACTTTGATCCTCTACGTTTCATTTTGGGTCAAAATAGTCCCTCCATGAATGAAAAATGTTAGTCAACTAATGATAAATAACTTGAAACGACTTGAAAAAACGACACGTCAATATGAAAAAAAATTATATTTATATAATTTTATAAAATTATTTTTGATTGATGTGTCATTTTTTCAAGTCATCACCTTTTTCTATATGAAACTGGTATGTCAGCGTGCACTACCATGTAGGTTTGTCACCTCATTTCGAGTCATTTATCAATAATTAGGGGTGAGCAAAACTCGACTCGGAAAAATTGATTTTTTTCAAGTTTTGAGTCGAGTCAACTCAAATAACTTGTAAAAATTCCGAGTTCGAGTTTTCCCAACTCGAAAAACCAAAAAAATCAAATTTTATAGTTTTACAATTTAGTCCGCGGTTTTCTTTTTTTTTTAATTCCCCCTTCACCGTAGGCTTATTTTTGACCAAATTTGAATAGCATGTTCCTAAACCATCCTAGAATACCTATTTAGCTTCAATTAATATTTTTGAAAATAAATTTTCTCTTTTTGCAATTTAACCCCTCAACTTTGTATGCTTTCCTCATTTCTTCCAATCCATGCTTCGTTTTAAGTCCATTTTGACCAAATTTGAATCAACTGCTCCTAAGCACTGTAGAATACATTTTTAGCTTCAATTCATGTTTTTGAAAATAAATTTCCTATTTTTGCAATTTAGCCCCGAAAAAGAATATGAAGATATACATATATATGTATACCTTATATGATTAGAGAGAGTCTTTTAAATTATAATCAATTTGTACTCTAACATTACAAATATTTGCAATTAAATTTGTAAAGAAACTCAACAGCTCGACTCAACTCGGAAAAAAAAAATTGAATAAAGTTTAAGTCATAAAATAAGACTTGTCAACTCGAATAACTCAAAAAATTTTACTCGACTTGATTGAATACTCGCCCCTACCATTAGTTGACTAACAGTTTTCATCTACGAAAGGGTTATTTAGGCTAAATGAAATGTTGATGTTTAAAGTGCTTAAAAAATAGGGGTCAAAGTGACTATCCAGTCAAGTGTTACGCATTTTTTGATGCTATTACATTCCAATCGGGGCGGATGCATGAAGTCATGGTGAGGAGCATTTGCATCCACGATCATTTTTGAAAGAAAAAAAAAACAAGTCTAATTTAATGCTTTTTAATAAAAAATAGTTTAGTGTGTAAAGATAAAAAATGTGTATACCTATTTGAAAAAAAATTTGAATCTTCATTGTTGAATTTCTAGAGAAGTTGCTAATCTCCATATCTTGAGATCTTGGTTAAACTAATCAAAAAGGAGTTTCAATTTGTAAAGCATTGCCATCCATGGATAGAGAACACGTTCTTCTGTCATGTCCCGGTTCAAGTATATGCAATGAGCCCACTTTAATTGACTATCTTTTCCTTAATTTTAGCATGATATCCAGTAAAAGAGACAAGACGGTTACTAAGCTTATCCACTTTGTTTATGTTTCGTCCAAACTAGAATGACTTTATGGCATCTGTTTGATTTCCTTGGAAAAACATTGCAGCTTTATAAAGGGAATTAGAATTAAGGTAACCTTTCAGACAGACAATTGAACATGTCTACAGTCACATGGAAGTAGATAATCAGTTACCAAAAGAAAAACCCATGCTTCGATTAATTAATTTGTTTTTGTTGCCTAATTATGTATTAATTAACTATCATTTTGCCCTAGTAACTAGCATGATTCCCCAAATTATGTTTTGGAATTAAAACGATAAATATTCAAAGTTTCTTTTAATTCATACAGTAATTTTTGAAAACTACTCTTTAAAGCCTTATTAATTCTCAAATCATAAATGCTTTATTAAGTCAAAATTTTCCAATTTTTTACTATGTGAAACTCCTATAAATACCGTGTTAAACCTACAAGGTTAAGAAACAACTCAAAAACACATAGAATTTTATATTGTTTTAATTCAAAAGTAATTTTTTTGGTGATGGTAGAAGACAAAGTTATAGTTCGTGATCTCTGTAGTTGTGATATTAGCTGATCATCTCATTGTTGTATCATATGAGACAGGCGACCGAAAATCTCAAGCAACAAAGAGTGGCCGAAAATTTATCTTAAGAAAACTGTGTAACTACAGGTCTTAACTCGTTCCCAATCAATTTAATTTTAAATATATTGTATCCATATTATATTTTGTTCGGTTAATAATAATATCAATATTTAATTTTATTGTTTATTATGTTATTCTTAGATTAACGTTTTTTTAATAATTTCTTAACAAAAGACCATTAACGTCTCATTCATTGACAAACGAAAGAAAAAAAAAGAGTAAAAGAAAACTTGGATGACACAAGGTATTTGATTAAATTACTTATTTTTTAATAGTAAATTTACTTATATTCTTAAAGTGTAATGATAAACATCGATTAAAATAAATTTTGATGATAAATTTTGAGACGCTAGTTTATTATAGGAATATGTCCTTCGGTTGGGTTTTTATGAAATTTATGTAAAAGAAATGTTCAAAAACAACCAATAATATAGACACCTTGTTTTGGTACAAGCAGGTTGTAGTTTATCAAAAAGGAAAAAAAAACTGTAGATAAAAACGATATAAATTAGTTGAATTAAATTTCAAATTTATATAAATGTAATCTTCATCAATAGTGTCAAATTGTTGCTACATATTAATTAAGGTTTCATATTATGTGGAGCAAATGGTTTGGTCGAAGACAAGTTAGCTTGAGTGTCTTCGAAATAATGTCAATTTAAAAATGTCTTCCTAATGCACAAGAGAAGTTGCTAGAGAAGCAAGAATTGCTTTTTACTATGAAGTCTTTCAATTCAAATCAAACAGCAATTTCCCTTTTTTTAATTTTATTTTAGATAAATGATGTATATCATCACTGAATTTCACTCTAAAATTTATTTTGATCATTAAAGTTTCAAAGCGTTTAATTTACTCATTGAATTTTAGACATTAAACGGTTTTATCACTCATCCATTAATTTTTTGACGGCGTTATGACATGAACGTCCACCACCATTTAACGTCGTCGGATGACCGTCGACGGTTGTAGATGATGGTCATTCAGTCCCAAAATTTACCAGTCATTTCGTCTCGACCCCTGAGTCCGAATCCGACCTTCGTTTCGCCGGAAAGTGGCCCGAAGTCCATGAATTGGGTAAAATCATTCAGTTTCTCTCTCGTCGATCTACATATTCCGTCATTGGATGGAACCCATTTCTCAGTATATTACTTCTCGCGTGCTGATGGAGCTTTCTACCGTTCTAATCTTAGAGAAGTTCCTTCGTTCTTTGGTAAATGGACGCGGTCAAAAAGTTAAGGAGGATTCAATGTCTAAACTTCAGTGAGTAAATTGAACATTTTAATACTTTAATGACCAAAATAAGTTTTAGAATAAAGCTCAATGATAAATTTATGAAATTTACCCTTTATTTTTTGTATATTAAAATTCAAAGGTCAACTACAAATGTTTGTCACGGAACATGCCTATAGCTATAAGGCAGCAACATTAAATAAATGTTGTTTTTTTTCCTTGTCGTCTCAGATTATTCAGAAGAAAAACAAAACACAAGAAAACAAAGTGAAAAACATCAAGCATGTTGATTTCGATTAGCACCATTAACGGCACGCATTTTCTCTTTCGAACTCAGTTAATGTCCTTTTTTATATTAAGACCATTAAATAATTAATAATATAATTAATAAGTTAATTACCGTTTCTTCAAAGTTGTCAACTAAAGACAAACCCAATTACAATTAGCACAACGTTTTGGAAGTCCTTAAACCATGTTTTACTTGAAGAATTTATCTCTCTTTTAGGGGGCACCATCTTAAGATTATTTGTGGCAGTCGTTTCAAGAAATAAATACATCAATTTACTGGTCTCACCAACCCAATTACAGCGCATATATATATATATATATAGGGATATGATCCAGTTATACAGTGTAATTTTCTTTTAATCCTTTGATGTATATATCTTACAGACAAAGCTGCTCGAACTCATGTCTCCTAAATTAAATATCATTCTTTTTTTTTCACTTAAATCACTTACTGAATTAAATTGTCACTTTAAATTTGATATGGACTTAAAAACATTTATACAAAAAATATAACAGTTTATTTGTTTAATTTTAAAAATTACGAGTTTGGAAAGTCACCTATAATTGATTTAAGTTGTAATGGGGTGTATTCACACAGTTTTTGGGGTAGATTAGCAATATAGCAAACATAACAGTAGAATTATTCAAATATTGTTGTTCAATTTTTTTTCTCAACAATAGGGTTCTCCCAAGTTTATTACTAGAAATATGGTTGATTATTGTAACAGTCAGAAGTCGGATTGCTTTCAGTCCGTTTTTGAACAGTATTTTACCAGAAAATATTAAAAAAAATAATGTTGCAGTCGTCCTCCATTGATCCATGCACGTCATGTATGAAAAATACTATTTGAAGTCAGACTGCAATCTATCCGAGTTTATTATTTTAATATTAAAATGGAAGTCATTGTTTGAAGTCGGACTGTAATCTATCTGACTTTGTTAAGATATATGTTTTAATATAATTATTGAAAATTTGATTTGGACTAAATTGAAAAAGATTTCAAAATTGTTTTGTAAGTCCAAGCAACTTAAAAATATGTTTAAGGGTTTTTACAAAGCTTTGGAATGGTTTAAAATATGTTTTAAGTTGCCAAACATGTGTTTTCAAAGTCATCGTACCGATATGGTATACACCGTATCGATACGCTTTAGGGTTTTAACTACGGGAAAATTCAAATAGCCAAAACTCGGGCCGATATGCTTTTACCGTATCGAAACGGAGTGCTTTAACCCCCCCCCATGACTAGTCGCATACCGATACGGTTGTATCGCGTACCGATATGCCTTAACCACTCCCAACGGTCATTTTCACAACGACTATTTCAAATACAGGCTGTATCGATACGCTCTGTAACACTCAAAAAAAGAGAGAGAAGAAAATGCTTTAAAATAAAAAGAAGAGGGATTTGCAGTTGTGGGGTTTTAAACCCACGACCTCACCCCGTCCTTCAGCCATGTATGTTTAACCATTGAGCCAAATGCCCTTTTTTGTCAAGGGTTGCCTGCTTTAATATTTGAATAAAGTTTGGGAAGCCTATTGAATAAGATTAAATAAAGAAAACGCGTATGTCCACCTACCTCATTTATTTTTGTTCGAATCGATGAGATGAATTTCCAGAAAGTCCCAAAACCCATCTGACACCTCTCTGTCTCCGTCCGAGCTCGTCCACCGCGCCGCCGTGAGAGTCACCACCGGCATCATCAGAAGCGCCACGACGTCGCGACCTCGCCCCTGGCTTCCACGCGCGTAGTCGAGCCGCCTTTCGCCGGCAAACCCCGTTTGAAGCGGCTGCGAGAAACCCAACCGTCGCCGTTGTTTCTTGCTTTTTCCAGCCTCGGTTGCCGGCCGTTTGTGAAACGGGCACCAGATTCGGGCTCTTGACGTGGCGGTGAGCAAAACCCCTAAGGTTTCGAGTCCAACCGACGCCGGGAGAGCCCTCATCGGTATTACGCGGTTTTCCGGCGAGATTTAGAATTTTGGGGTAAGTTTCGGGCATATTTCGGGTTAAATCGTTGAATACTCGGCTTGGATGAATTTATAAATTCATGATCTTCGTTTTTCCAGCAGAAACGACGCGAAAGGAGTTTTCCGGCGAAGTTCCGGCGACCGTCCGGCGACCTTCGGATTCTTTAAAGGTAAGAGCCGGTCCGTGTAGACCGAACCGGTCTGAACCGGTTGAACTGGTCAACTCGGTTGACCCGACCCGTTAACCCGTTGAACCGACCCGACCGAGTCAACCGAGTCAACCCGACCGAGTCAACTGAGTCAACTCATCCGAGTCAACTCAGTTGACTTTGAACGTTGACCGTTGACCTTGATTGTTGACGCCAGCGTTGACTTTGACCAAAAAGTCAACTTTTCCAGAAAAGTCCTATTTTATGTTTTTCGACGTCCTGAGTCCGATTTTGATGCCCGTTTCGAGAAATTCTAACCCGAAAGCCTCCAAATTGGTCTTTGAACTCGAGTTTGCTTATGTATTTTTTTAATAATCAATTATGAGCAATGTGAATGAGGACTGAAATTGGAATTTGTGCGATTGAAGGTATTCACAATTCCTTGTATCCGGGATGTTGAGGACGTCGCATTCGGGTTCGAGAGTGATAGAACGGAGTATCATGGTCAACCGATATAGCAAGTATTAAAGGTAATACACTACTACCTCTTGTATGCTTTATAAGCATGTTGGTATTTGTTAATGCATGCATAAAAATGATGATAAGTACTGTTAATTCTGCTCAAGTCAAACCGAATATGGAAACGAGTATGATATTCTAGATAAGATTGCAATGCTTGAATAAGAAGATCAATAAATCAGAAGGATCTGGAGTTCAATAAGTAATTAATAAGACAATTAATCTTCAAATCCGACTATTAGTGTCAAACGATAAAATGTAAAGAATATTTGGATATGAAATTACGAAAATGCCCTCAAGGTATGAGAATGACAAAAATACCATTGAAATCAGAAGCGGTCTAGAAATCTACGCTAAATATGGTAAAACAACATGATTCATCTGAAAACCTCGAACTACTTGGAAAGCTATGGTAAGGTGTTAGGTCTCCTTGGTTTTGGAATGAATCTTCGACTATAGATTCGAAGGAATTTATTCATACCCACGAATTAAGCAAGTGACTCAAAATTCAGAATTTATTGAGATGACTAAAAGTACTGGATATGGTTAAACTAATCGGAATGATCTTATTGAGCAAAAAGGGCTGAAGTATCCTCGGACACCGGGGTTTGCAAAACATCCAGATCAATGGATAAACCTTTGAGTTCTGAAATAAATGAAGTGATTGGAGGTGCCGAAATTTCTTGAATGGCTGAAACACCCACGGGTACTTAAATGATTGAAATGCTATAAATGGTTCAATTGATAGAAATGATGGATATCCCGAGCTTCAGAATGACTGAAATACCCCTTTTGACTGGAATAAATAAATTGCCCTCGATAAATTCTGCAAATGCTATAAAGTTGAAAATGACTTAAATGCCCTTATGGGTTGAAGCATGACCCATGTACGTCAATCACTCTTGATATTAACATAAGGTTGGAAGTCTTTCCGCATAGAATATAAGTTCGACTACACCGCGGCAAGTTCGGTGGTGAAATATGAAAGCAATCGTTTAGATATACGATACAGCCGGATACATTAGAAGGGTTGGTAAGTAATGCAAGGTTGGGATATGTTAGTTCGAATGATTTTGGAGGTTCGATAAACTTCTGGAAATCTTAATTGTTGTAAATCATAATTTTCTCATGACGGGGCTAAATTACAAAATCACCCATGATAGTTAAATGACCAAAATGCCCTCGTTGGCCAAAGTAATCAAAATAGCCCTGAACGTATCTGATATCGTAAAAGATCTTGACGTAGAAATCTCTAAATGCATGGTTGGATACCTGATGAAAAAATAGAATCTCTGAGCTACCGTTTACGCCTTGTTGGTATAAATTACCAAAATGCCTGTGTATGACAAAATGACCATAATGCCTTATAGCTTAATGGCTAAATCACTCATGATATGCCTAAACTCTCAAGATTTTGATGTATGATCTCCTGACTATCCGGTTTGAATCGTTAGTACAAACTCCTCTTTTAATAGGGGCCTTGTTTTCAAAGATCCGTTCAAATTGTCACAAGGTTAATATGTTCCCTTCCGTAAATGCCAAGTATCTCTAAGGAATAAACTGTTTCCACCTAGTGTGTTCCACGTGTGCTACACGACTGTTTTTCATATTGATTTACATGTTATAATACCGATCGCGTGCACATGACTGACATACATGAATATACAGGAACATGACATGTTTTATAAATTAAACATGACAGTATTGTATTTCTGATATATGCTTACGCATCTGATATGACAAATCTGCTATATGGATAATGTGTCACTAAAAATACAGTTAATGATTAATGAACTATTGATGAACTGATTCACTGGGGTACTTGGGACATGATATGAAGTTGCCGACGGCTCAGCCCTGATCCAGCTGGTAAGTTCGCCATTATTCGGATCCTAAGCTTCGGCTAGGTCCGCCCGTTTTCGGATCCTAGGCTTCGGCCAGGTTCGCCCGTATTCGGATCCTAAGCTTCGGCTAGGTCCGCCCGTTTTCGGATCCTAGGCTTCGGCCAGGTCCGCCCGTTTTCGGATCCTAGGCTTCGGCCAGGTCCGCCCGTTTTCGGTTCCTATGCTTCAGCAAGGGCCGCCCGTATTATAAGGTATATCCTTAGGATGGTACCCACGCCCAATGGGCTCGGGTTAATGCCTGTACATGATACCGCACTGGGGAAACTATTGCAGGTTAAAGGGATATATCATGGTATAACGTTGGACATCAGTGTTCAGAGTTCTCTCGGCGTTGCTTTTGGAGTACGGTACTGTATAGTTAGTGGGCATGTATGTCATGTACTGTTTTATGACAGTGTCTGTAAAATATTTTATGAAGTTTTTACTATGTGTTTAAATGACATACCGAAATGATAATTTTTTAACAGAAGTTGGATTTACAAATTAATAAGTGTTTCAAAAAAAATTATGTGTATTTTTACTGTGGGTCGCTCTTGTGACCCTAATGTGACTTCCTAGGATCCGTTGTAACGCATAGGCGGGTCTAGGGGGTTACACGCTCGTAAGCATATCGATACGCATTAGCTGGAAGAGCTCAACGGCTAGTTCCTGACGAAGACCGTATCGATACGGTCATTCGAGTATTGATACGCTAAGCTCTAGAATAACATTGAATGTGGGAAAAATGCACCCCAACGGCTCCAATTCAATCCTAATGTTCTACAACGGCTAGAATATCAATTGGGAGTGTAAAAGGGTCCTCGAAGCATCCATGGAAGACTAATGCTTCAATTGTCAACAATATTATGATCAAAGAAATGTCTTAGTGCCTAATTGTGTCATTCTTTGTATAGGCAATACTTGTGAGCTCAAATTTTCAATGTATGCTCAAGTGTTCTAGGATTTGGGTGAGAGCTTAAGTGCGCAAACATCAAACTTGTAAAGGGATTTCGTTTGCTTTGAGTTCTCTTGTTTAAAGAGTGTGCCCAAAGCTCGGGTTGTGAGCTTTGGTTGCTAGACTTGGTGAGTGAGTCTAGGTTGTAAATGATTGCCTTCTTAGCCTAGAAAAGGGGAAGAATTCTTAGTGAATTGGTGAAATCCTTGGTGGGTAGCTAAGGTAGTGGATGTAGGCTTTGGTTAGAAAGTTGAACCACTCTAAATTGGTTGTCAATTTTGTCTATCTTTTGCTTCCACCACTAACACCCAAAATTACATCTTCTACACAACTTGGCAAGCAACGATTGAGTGATCATCGAGTCTAACAATTGGTATCAGAACAAGGCTCAATTGAAGAGAATTAACATCCTTTTAAGACGATCCGGGAAGCTCGATACATCAATTTAATCAACCGGTTAAATGGCGCAATTCATCGACAAGCCAACTTTCTTTGACGAGACCAACTATGCTTATTGGAAGACAAGAATGATGTTATTCATCAAGGCCCAAGATTATAAGCTTTGGGACATTGTTGAAGATGGTCCGTACATGCCACAAAGATGCAAGGAGGAATGGAATGCGGGTGATCGCAAGAAGATGGAGATAAATTGCAAGGCTTTGCACATTCTCTTTTGTGCATTAAGCCCTAACATCTATGAGAAGATTTCTTCTTATGAGGATTCCAAAGAGGTATGGGAAAAGCTTGAAGTCACAAACGAGGGAACAAACGAAGTAAAGGAGACCAAGATCGGTCTTCTCAACCTCGAGTATGAAAACTTCAAGATGGACCCAGATGAAGACATCACGAGGATGTTCGACTGTTTCTCCACAATCGTCAGCCAACTCAAAGGTCTTAGAGAGGAGATTTCGGAAGACAAACTCGTTCGAAAGTTGATCTACTCACTTCCCGATTCATGAGAGTCCAAAAAGACGGCAATTGTAGAAGAAAAGAACTTGAAGAAGCTCAAGCTTGACGAGCTCGTTGGATCTTTGCTCACCCATTGACACACGTCTTTTTCGCGTCAAAATAATTCCTTCTTCTCAAATAATAAATAAAGGAAATTAAGCGTAGTAAGAGAGAAGTAAGGGTTGATCCTACAAAGACTAAGAAAACTTCCCGATTTATGCTTGTTTAATCTCTGAGCCAAGAGGTGGGTTGAATAATATTTAAGTAATGGTGGGGATTTGTGGATAAAAGTAAGAAAATAAAGAGATTATAATTGAGATTAAAAAGAAATAGATTCAATATTGTGTAAGTCAGCTTTAGGCTTTTGCTCTGACTCAGTTTCCTCAGATCACCGAAAAAGGGTTTTTTACTTCGGGATTTACGTCGGTTACTTGTCTACAAGGACCAATCCTTGTGACTATGATTTGTAAACCGAATACCCAAGTGCCATCTTTGATATCGATTTTGGAAATTGATCTAATCAACACAATGTTGTACATAAAAAATTGTTTAAGTTCGTAAAAGACCGACTCAGATTATGTTGTTTCAATAATAACTGATTCCGATCTCAGTTTCCTCTTAGCAAAAAATTTTGCTAAGAGTGTTCCTAAGAAGTCGAATGTGCTTCAATAACCCGATCCTTCCTCCCACACATTTAACCAAAACAACATCCTGGCCAATATCAATCTTTAGTTTTGAAATCGTTTTGATTTTGAAAATAAGCTCAGATAATTGAGAGAGATACCCGAAATCGTTCAAGTGCTTTTTAATCCTCTCGTTAGAATCGAGTCATCGCTTTAGCCCTCGCCTTGAAAGGAAATTAGCTAAGCATGATAGAATTCATACTTAGCATTTAAAATAAAAGATTTTAAAAATAAACAAGGAAAAACCAAAAGAGAATTTATAAAAGCAAAGAAAAGAAGGTTTTTATCACAATGTTCTCTAGACAAGTGAAGCGTGTTCTCTTAGGCTCACCCTGAAAGGGTATTTATAGCCTTCTAAAAACCCTAAAAATAAGCTAAAAAGACAAATGATAATTGTTTGAATTTAAATCCTAAAGATAAGAAGATAATTCCTAAGAAGATAAATCCTAAACAAATAAAAAGATAAATCCTAAAAAGATAAAAATATAATTCCTAAAAACTTGAATTTTGAATTGCTCAGTCGTCCGTCCGCCTTCTAGAATTGCTGACTGGACCTTCTGGAAGCTACTGACTGGACCTTCTAGAAGCTGCTAATGATCTACCACGTCAGCCATTTCATGCCTAGGTTTATGCTAACTAATCCAGCCATGCTTCCAGAACAAAAAGTACAATTTCCAGAAGTCATTGTCCTGCACAGAAATCGTGTAAAAATGCCCAAATCAGCAACAATAATGAACAACCAAGGAGTATTTAAACACAAAACATAGCATAGAATAAACAATATTCAAATTCCCCCTCACTTGTCCAAAGCTTGTCCTCAAACATTTCTAAATCAACATGTCAAAATCATAAGTTGCCATTTTCCAATTTACAGCATGCCTTAATCATCCTAACGAACCAAAATCAAAGCAATTAATTGAAACTAGAAAACAATCAAGCAAGTGGCAAAGCTAGGAAATAAGTTAAAGCAAAACAAGACATTCTAATAGCTCATTAATCTCATGATGCAAGACTCAATACCCTCACAAGAGATTCACTCATTCCGCTCAAAGTGTTTAAGGACAAAGAAACGCTCAAGCCAAGACAAGTAAAAGCATTACCATAAGCTTGTAATTAAATCCAATCTCCACTACTTAAAAATGAATATGATGCAAAAGTCAAGAGGTCTTTAAACCGGGTTGTAATGTGGCTAAGGTATGGGTAGGAAAAAGGCTGAAAAGAAAAGGTTTAAAGCAGCAAGACAAGAGACCAAAAAGATTCGAAACAATCCATGAATTAACATGAAGCACAATGAAAAATAGAACAAGGATAGATGAAAGGCAATTGAAACAACCATTTTTTCGAACAAAGGGGCTGTTTTTTTTCTGTTGTTCGAATCAGTGCACTATTCACTGTTCAAAAAGTTTATCCGAACTGTTTTACACTACACAGTACTTTTCTACACTATAAATTTTTGCACCTTTCGAACCAAATTGCACTGGATTTTTCTACACAGCGCTTTTTTCTGCACTGTATTGTTTTGTTCGATTCTTTTTTTCGAACAGAAAATTGTGTTTTTCTTCCTTTTTTTCTTTCGTGGAACAAGAATGATCTCGAGTCTCGGCAAGGGCAAGAAAACAGAAGAAAATAAAAAGAAAGATTTTGGGTTTAATTTGACGGGATGAAAATCAAACAAAAGGAAAATAGGCTCAAACATGGTTCACTAAGGGATAAATAAAAGGGTGGGCATTTTGGGTAGCGAAAAGGGTTAATCCTAAGTGCCTCTATCATACTAAAAATGTCAAATTCATGCATGTAGCCTCGACAAGCATTACACCACAAGTTCTTGAATGCTAAGACTAGTTTGGCACACTCAAAGAAATAAAGAGCAAGAATGAAAAGTGTATGCTCATTAGGCTCAAAGCTCACAAGAATAGGCTCAATGTATCAAGTCTAGCATTAACTCAACCAATAAACCATGGAAAGTAAAAAATTTCATGGAAAAAATTCACTAGCTATGCCAACTAACCATCATGCATCAAATGATCAATTTAAAGAAAGATGAAAAAATCATCGAAAAAATTAAAATAATCAAGTAAACTAAAGAATAGGCAACAACAATTCCAACATATTAAAATCAAAATAACTCAAATTCAACCATCCAACAAGCAAGGTGAAATTCAACATGCCATCCCCCCCTCACTTAATCTGTTTTGTCCCAAAATATATTTCAAGTTTAAAGTAAAAGACAGGGAAAAGGAATACTCCCCAATCTACTGACGATTATGCGACTCTTCTCACGCTTAGGATAAGTTTTCGCCATTTCTCGCTTTTGATTCGAACAATTCTTGATTCCATCTTAAAATTCAAGTAGGAATAACGGGGTACCTACAAAATTAAAAATTAAAAAAAGAAATAAAATTACCAAACAAAATAAAATCGAAAACAAATTAAACTAGAAATGATAAATTAAAAATATGGTTTGCCTCCCATGAGCACTATTTTTAACGTCGCTAGCTCGACGACCTGTTTCGCTTAGATCCCAGGCTCCTCCAAGTCAATTTCTTCAATTAATCCAAGCGGAGCATTATCGTAACAAGGCTCCAATCTTTGGTCGTTTACTTTGAATCGATATCTTGTATCGTCTTCAATCTCTATTGCACCATGTGGAAATATTTGAGTCACCTTATAAGGTCCGAGCCACTTTGACTTTAGCTTACCTACAAAAAGTTTGAGTTTGGAACTAAAAAAAGAACTTTTTGCCCGATAACAAATGATTTAAAAGAAATCTTTTGGTTATGATATTCTTTTAGTTTTTCTTTATATATATCGGCGTTGTCGTAAGCGTTCGTTCAGATTTCTTCCAATTCTTGAATGTCTAACTTCTGTGCCTCGCCGATTGCTTCCATGTCCATGTTGCATTGCTTAACTGCCCAATAAGCTTTATGCTCGAGTTCAACTAGTAGATGACACGACTTACCAAAGACTAGGTGATATGGGGACATGCCAATGGGACCTTTATAGGCGGTACGGTATGCCCATAAGGCATCATTCAGCTTCAAACTCCAATCCTTCCTATTTGGTTATACAATTTTGTGGAGGATTCATTTGATCTCATGGTTCAAAACTTCTACATGTCCGTTAGTCTAAGGGTGGTGGGCTGTGGTGATCCGCTGAGTTACGCCATACTTTTTCATGAGAGCTTCTACGACGCGGTTAATGAAGTGCGTTCCTTGGTCACTTACTATTGCTCTTGCAGTGCCGAACCTAGAAAAAATAAAAGTTTTAAGAAATTTGGTAGTTGTTCTAGCATCATTATTACGAGTAGCTTTTGCTTCCACCCATTTCGATATGTAATCGATAGCTAAAATTATATAATAATTACCAAAAGATGAAACAATTGGACCCATATAATCGATACCACATACATCAAATATTTCACATACATGAATTGGATTAAGAGGTATCTCATTTTGACGGCTTAAGTTACCGACGTGTTGACACTTTTCACAACATTTACTGAATGTATACGCATCATGGAAAATATTAGGCCAATAAAACCCACATTCAATAATCTTATGTGCAATCCTTTTAGGTCCAAAATGTCCACTGCATGAATAAGAATGACAAAAGCTAAAGATAGAATTTACCTCGCTTTCAGGAACACATCTCCAAATTACCTGATCCGAGCAATGCCTCCAAAGATATGAATCATCCCAAACAAAATATCGAGATTCTCGCTTTAGTCGAGTAATTTCAGATCTAGGCAAGTCTAAGGGTAATTTATCTGTGACCAAGTAATTTACCATGTCTGCGAACCATGGAACCATCTTCTGGGTCAACATCAAATGTTCCTCTAGGAATTCTACTCGAAGCGGTGGATCGGTTATAGAAAGGGGTATGCGGCTCAAATGATCTTCAACTAAGTTCTCGCATCCCTTCTTGTCTTTAATTTCCAAATTAAATTCTTGTAAAAGTAGGATCCATCGGATAAGCCTTGGCTTTGCCTCATTTTTTATCATCAAGTACTTTAGAGCTGCATGGTCAAAAAAAATAATCATTTTAGTTCCAAGTAAATAGGATCTAAATTTATCTAAAACAAAGACAATAGAATGTAATTCTTTTTCTGTTGTGGAGTAATTTCTCTAAGCCGAATCCAGAGTTCGTGAAGTGTAGGCGATAACATGTAGTTCTTTGCCGATTCTTTGTCCAAGAACGGCTCCAACACTCGTATCCAATGCATCATACATAAGCTCAAAATCATATTCCCAATTTGGTGCTTTGACGATTGGTGTCGGGATCAACTTTTCTTTAAGTACATCGGACGATTTTTTTCACTCGGGATTAAAGTTAAAGACTTTATCTTTTTGTAACAACTCACAAAAAGGTCACGCTAGCTTTGAAAAATCTTTAATAAATCATCGGTAGAAACCTGCATGGCCAAGAAAAGAACGAACCTCCCTCATAGTTGTGGGGTAAGGTAGTGAGCGTATAATACCGCTCTTGGCCTTGTCGACGACAATTCCATTAGACGACACAATGTGTCCCAAAATTAATCCCTTATCAACCATAAAATGGCATTTTTCATAGTTTAAAACAAGATTAAATTCTAAGCATCTATTAAAAACATTAGTTAAATTATCAAGACACTCATTAAAAGAACTGTCGCATATCGTGAAGTCATCCATGAAAACTTCGATGCCCTTCTCCATATAGTCAGAAAAAATACTCAACATACATCTCTAGAAAGTGGTCGATGCATTACAAAGGCCAAAGGGCATCCGTCGATATGCAAACGTACCGAACGAACAAGTAAAGTTGTTTTTTCTTGGTCTTCTGGCGCAACTAGAATTTGGAAAAAACCTGAAAAACCATCAAGGCAACAATAATGAGTTTTCCCTGCTAATTTCTCAATCATTTGATCTATAAAGGGAAGAGGAAAATGGTCTTTTCTAGTGAGAGAGTTCAACTTCCTATAGTCGACACAGACTCTCTATCCATTTTGTACACGTGCTGGAACCAACTCTCCTTCCGAATTTTGGACCACCGTAACTCCGGTATTTTTAGGTACCACATGAATTAGACTTACCCAATCACTGTCGGAAATTGGATATATTACATATGCATCAAGGAGTTCCTGTATCTCCTTTTTTACTACCATTAGCATTGGTTGGTTCATCCGGCGTTGACCTTGTCTAGATGGTTTCGCCCCTTCTTCCATTTTATCTTATGCATACAAGTCGAGGGACTAAGTCTCTTAATGTCGGCAATAGTCCATCCTATGGCTTCCTTGTGTGTGTGCAACACCTTCACTAATGCTTTCTCTTTTTCTTCGGACAACTTGTTTGAGATGATCACCAGTAAGGTCTCATTTTCCCCCAAATACGCATATTTCAAATGATCCGACAATTATATTAATTTTATCTCTAGTGCCTGCAAAACAAAATGTAACATTTTAGTTTTAGAGGGAGTTAAAAATAAGTCAGAATTGATAGAAAAAATATTTTCAAACTCATTTTCTTCCTCTTTGCAGCAAAGTTCAAGATCCCTGTAAAAATTTTCGAAAAAATTAGTTTCAACAAATTCATCAACAAAGGGATCAATAATATCGACATAATTAATTCTTTCAACTTGATCTAGGTATTTCATCGCTTTATAAATATCAAATTCTACGACCTCACCATCAAACTCAATTGTTAATATACCGCTTCTCACATCAATCTTTGTATGCGTGGTGCTTAGGAAGGGTCAGCCTAAAAGTACCTCAAAGCAAGTGTTTGTCCTATCGTTTTCCATGTCGGTGACATAGAAGTCGGTAGGAAAAATAAAAACATCGACTTTCACTAAGACATTTTCAAGCACTCCCCCCGGATAGATAATAGAACGATCAGCCAACTGGATAGATACTCTTGTTTCCTTCAAAGGCTCGTTCGTAATGATTTTATAAACAAAAAGTGACATAACGTTAATTGAAGCTCCTAAGTCGCAAATTGCACATTTAATTAAAACATCTCCTATTTTACAAGGTATAGCGAACATACCTTGGTCCTTCATCTTTGGTGGAAGCTTCCGCTAAAATACTACAGAGACATGTTATCCCATATTTACTTTCTCGTGACCGGTCAGTCTTCTTTTTGTGGTGTAAAACTCCTTTAAAAATCGGGCATACCTTGGCACTTTTCGGATTACTTCTAGGAGAGGTATGTTGACTTGTACTTTTTGGAACACCTCTATGATTTCATTTTCTTCTGCTCTTTTGTCACGCCTTATCAACCTTGATGGGAATGGTGGTGCGATCTCATGAGAATGAGGAGGAGAAGGTGGTGGCGATGAAGACGTATCTTGGAAGTTGGAATGTGGCGTTTCCTTCCCCTTCTTGGACCGTGCGACATTCTCTTCTGGGACTTCAAGGTTGATAACGGTTCCACTTCGAAGGGTGATAGTACTAACGTTCTCTCTCGGATTTGACTCCGTCTGAGAAGGAAGTCTTCCCTGCGATTCTAGTCTCCCCACGGTTTGAGCCAACTGGGACATTTGTTTGTCTAAATCTTGTAGGTGGGCCTCAGTGCGGTTTTGAAACTTCTCTTGGGATATTGCCAACCGTTCAACGATGGATTCCAATGACGACTTCGGTTGCTGATATTGTTGTTGAGTGGATTGTTTCTGCTGATATGGTTGACTTTGCCTTTGATTTTGAGCATAACTGAAGTTCGGATGACCTTTCCAACATGGATTATACGAGTTGTCATTGGGGTTGTATTATCTTTGTAGAGGTCCCAGAAAATTCCTTATGGCATTCACTTGTGCAATGTCCTCTTCTTGCACCATCGGACAACAGTCTGTCGGATGCTCTAGGCTCGTAGATATCCCGCAAAGCCTGGCTGCAATTCTTTTATCTGCAACAAGAGATTGAACAATATTAGCTAATTTATCAATTGTGTTTTCCAGCGAAACTATACTTACCTCGTGAACTCGTCAAGATGGTTCACTTGAAGGGTGAAATCGTTGCGAGTTAGCGGCCATAGTAGATATTAACGTCCTTGCCACCATCGGAGTCATTTTAACAAGAGTTCCTCCACTTGCTGCGTCAACCACTTTCATGTCCATAGGGGTTAATCCTTCATAGAAATAATGGAGAAGCGTTTGTTCAGACAATCCATGTTGTGGACAGTTTGCGCATAGCTTTTTAAAACGCTCCCAGTAGTCGTATAAAGATTAAGTATCCTTTTTTCGGATACTCTGGATACTTCGCCTTAGCTCATGGGAAAATCCTGTCAAGAAAAAGGCTAGGCATGTCAGTCCAAGTTGTAATCGAGTTGGAGTGTAGATCAAATAGCCAATCCTTGGCAATATCAGCTAGAGAAAAGGGAAAGGCGCGGAGTTTTATTTGATCTATAGAGACTCCATGTGGTAAAAGGTGTATTAAGCCTGTCTTGAGAGCGAATAGTGTCTCGCCATTCGGGAATGTTAAGCACATTGGCTTGTTATTATCAGGAGCTGCATTCAGTTGTCGAATAGTTTGGTCGTTGTCTCCCATCGAAACTGGTTCTTCGGTTGTGTGGTCGAAATGTGATTCTGCTTTAGATGTTGTTTCTAGATCACACTCTAGTCATTGTTGTCACCGTCTTCGCTTCTTTTCTCGAAGTTTCTGGGCATGCATTCTTCGGGCTAGTGCTTCGATCTCCGGGATGTAATCTACTATTTCTCCCAGATTCCTCCTAGTCATAAATCAAACAAAAATAATCAGTACCTTCACCGTAGTCCCCGGCAACGGCGCCAATTTGACACGTGTCATTTTCGCATCAAAATAATTCATTCTTCTCAAATAATAAATAAAGGAAATTAAGCGTAATAAGAGAGAAGTAAGGGTCGATCCCACATGGACTAAGAAAACTTCTTGATTTATGCTTGTTTAATCTCTAAGCCAAGAGGTGAGTTGAATAATATTTAAGTAATGGTGGGGATTTGTGGATAAAAGTAAGAAAATAAAGAGTTTATAAATGATATTAAAAAGAAATAGATTCGGTATGGTGTAAGTCAGCCTTAGGCTTTTGCTCTGACTCAGTTTCTGCGGATCATCGAAAAAGGGTTTTTTACTTTGGGAATCACGTCGGTTACTTGTCTACAATGACCAATCCTTGTGACTATGCTTTGTAAACCGAATACTCAAGTGTCATCTTTGATATCGATTTTGGAAATTGATCTAATCAACACAATGTTGTAGATAAAAAATGTTTCAGTTCGTAAAAGACCGAATCGGATTATATTGTTTCAATAATAACTGATTCTGATCTCATTTTCCTCTTAGCAAACAAGTTTGCTAAGAGTGTTCCTAGGAAGTCGAATGTGCTTCAATAACTCGATCCTTCCTCCCACACATTTAACAAAAACAACATCCTAACTAACCAACGTCAATCTTTGGTTTTGAAATCATTTTGATTTTGAAAATAAGCTCAAAAAACTAGGAGAGATACTTGGAATTGTTTAAGTGCTTTTCAATCCTTACGTTAGAATTGAGTCATCGCTTTAGCCCTCGCCTTGAAAGGAAATTAGCTAAGCATGACAGAAAAGAAGGTAAAAACCAAAAGAGAATTTATAAAAGCAAAGAAAATAAGGTTTTGATCATAATGATCTCAAGACAAGTGAAGCGTGTTCTCTTAGGCTCACCCTGAAAGGGTATTTATAGCCTTCTAAAAACCCTAAAAATAAGCTAAAAATACAAATGATAGTTGTTTTAATTTAAATCCTAAAGATAAGAAGATATTTCTAAGAAGATAATTCCTAAAAACTTGAATTTTGAATTGCTCAGTCGTCCGTCCGCCTTCTAGGATTGCTGACTGGACCTTTTGGAAGCTGCTGACTGGACCTTCTAGAAGTTGTCGGTGATCTGCCACGTCAGCCATTTCATGTCGAGGTTCATGCCCACTAATCCGGCCATGATTCCAAAACAAAAAGTGCAGTTTCCAGACCATTTAAGCACATTTTCAAGAAGTCATTGTCCTGCACAGAAATCATGTAAAAATGCCCAAATCAGCAACAATAATGAACAACCAAGGAGTATTTAAACACAAAGCATAGCATAGAATAAACACTAGTCACCCATGAGATGATGTCTCAACCCTTGAAGAGGGATAAAGAGAAGAAGATCAAGAAGCAAGGCATTGATGTCAACGCCATTGCCCTTTTATCCTCCACATGCAACATGTAGATTCTACTAAGGAGGATATTGAAAATGAATAGATGGCCTATCTCTTCAAGAAGTTCACCCGATTCATGAAGAACAAAATGGAAGAATCCAAGCATGAATCGAGGAAGAAGAAGAGGGCAAGCTCTTCAAGCTATAAGAAGAAGGTATAGGTGGCTACTTGGAGTGATAATGATTCGACCGACAATGAACAAGCCAACCTTTGTCTCATGGCCATCCAAGAAGATTCAAGGGTAACTTCTAATTCGTCTACTTCAACTTCTTATTCTTTTGATGAATTACAAGATGCCTATGATGATTTGGTTTTAGAGTTTAAAATCGCATTTTAAAAAACAAGAAAGTGGTTTCAAATTTGAAAATTCAAAATGATTTGATTTCTAAAACCAAAATTGAACTTGAAGCAAAACTCAATGAGTTTGAGCAAAAATGTGTTGATTTACAAAATTTGCTTCATAAAGTTCAAGAAGAAAAATATTTGATTTCCAAAGAGCATGAAAAGAAAATCATCTTTGGAAAATCAAACTTTTATCAAAGACAATCTTGTGCCCATATATTTTGAAATAGCAAATGTTTTAGAAGTGTTTAGGTCCCAAAAGGACTAATCACTTCAACTAAAAAGGATGAAATTGAAAAATGGATTCCTAAAGGGTCTAAATTATGTGCTACTAACGCTTATGGATCCAACGCAATTTGGATACAAAAAATTACTTGATTGTCTTGTTTTAGGTGTGATAGAGATCGCTCAATAAAGTACAACATTGAGGGGGAGCTCCATACACACAAATAAAATCACTTGAAGAAGGAAGACTTCACATCCTACCTTTGGTTCAAGTGTGGTAAAAACTAGTTGAATTTTGTTTATTTTAATTTGTTTTATTTATTTTAATTCAACTAGTTTATCATAATTGTTGGACTAACCATTTGGTAATGCTCAGAGTAAGGGGAGCCATTTTTAAAACCATAATTCTAATTTGTGTCAAAACAATTTAACCTCTTATGTTATTTTGAACTTAAAGTCTTTTGAATTCTTTTTGATATAACAATTCAATCCCAATTGTCTACAACGGCTAAAAGATCAATTGGAAGTATAAAAGGGACCTCCAAGCATCTATGGAAGACTAATGCTTTAATTGTCAACAACATTATGATCAAAGAAATGTCTTAGTGCCTAATTGTGTCATTCTTTGTATAGACAACACTTGTGAGTTCAAATTGTCAACGTATGCTCAAGTGTTCTAAGATTTGGGTGAGAGCTTAAGTGTGCAAACATCAAACTTGAAATGGTTTGAAAAATTGATTTTTCAAGTGAGAATGAGGGGAGCTTCAATTTTTTTAAAAATTGTCTCTTATTCAAAAATTATTTTACAAAGGGGGGGATCACAAGCAATTTTTTCAAGTTGTTTCATTATATCAAAAAGGGAGAGATTGTTAAGATATATGTTCTGATATAATTATTAAAAAGTTGATTCAAACTATCAATGCATGGAAAATTGATTTTGGTGAGAGCTTAAGTGTGCAAACATCAACCTTGAAATGGTTTGAAAAATTGATTTTTCAAGTGAGAATAAGGTGGAGCTTTAACTTTTTTTAAAATTATGTCTCTTATTCAAATATTCTTTTACAAAAGGGGGATCACAAGCAATTTTTTCAAGTTGTTTTATTATATCAAAAGGGAGAGATTGTTAAGACATATGTTTTGATATAATTATTAAAAATTTGATTCAAACTAAATTGAAAAAGATTTCAAAATGTTTTGTAAGTCCAAAAAACTTGAAAATATGTTTAAGGGTTTTTACAAGGTTTTGGAATGGTTTAAAATGTGTTTTAAGTAGTTAAACCTGTGTTTTCAAAGTCACCATACCGATATGTATACATCGTATCGATACGCTTTAGGGTTTCAACTACAGGAAAATTTTAATAGCCAAAACCCGTACCGATACACTTTTTTCGTATCGATACGGAGTGCTTTAAAACCCCCCAACAGCTAGTCGCGTACCGATACGCCTTAACCGCTCCCAACGGTCATTTTCCCAACTGCTATTTGAAATGTAAGTTGCGCCGATATGCTCGTAAGCGTATCGATACGCATTAGCTGGAAGAGCTCAACGGCTAGTTCATGAAGAGGACCGTATCGATACGGTCATTCGAGTATCGATACGCTAAGCTCTAGAACAACATTGAATGTGGGAAAAATGCACTCCAACGGCTACAATTCAATCCCAATTGTCTACAACGGCTAAAAGATCAATTGAGAGTATAAAAGGGATCTCCAAGCATCCATGGAACACTAATGCTTCAATTGTCAACAACTTTATGATCAAAGAAATGTCTTAGTGCCTAATTGTGTCATTCTTTGTATAGACAACACTTGTGACCTCAAATTGTCAATGTATGCTCAAGTGTTCTAGGATTTGGTGAGAGCTTAAGTGTGCAAACATCAACCTTGAAATGGTTTGAAAAATTGATTTTTCAAGTGGGAATAAGGGGGAGCTTCAAATTTTTTAAAAATTATGTCTCTTATTCAAAAATTATTTTACAAAGGGGGAGGATCACAAACAATTTTTTCAAGTTGTTTTATTATATCAAAAGGGGAGAGATTGTTAAGTTATATGTTTTGATATAATAATCGAAAAAATTGATTTGGACTAAATTGAAAAATATTTCAAAATGTTTTGTAAGTCCAAGCAACTTGAAAATATGTTTCAGTGTTTTACAAGGCTTTGGAATGGTTTAAAATGTGTTTTAAGTAGCCAAACATTCATTTTCAAAGTCATCGTACTGATACAGTATACACTGTATCGATACGCTTTAGGGTTTCAACTACAGGAACATTCCAGTAGCTAAAACTCGTACCGATACGCTTTTACCGTATCGGTACAGAGTGCTTTAAAACCCCACAACGGCTAGTTGCGTACCTGTAACCCCCTAAACCCGGCCCAGAAGAATTAGGTCAAATGTAGGAAGTCAGGTTTGAAACTTGTCCCTCAAGTAAAGTAATCAGATTTGAAAACATCACATTCGAAATAAATAAAAATATCACAAAATACGTAATTATATAATAATATCCTGAAAAATAATAAAACATCTATAAATATATATATGCATGATAAAAACAGTAAACTCCCAAACGAAATGTTCGAGTCTGTAATCATACATAATCCTATAATAATAAATAAAAGTCCATAAGTCAAAGTAAATCATACTGATAATAGAAAATATGACTGATAAATGAGGTACTCCAAGTACCGTAGCCTATGTTTGAGTATCTGAAAGAAAAACTAAGGGGAGTTAGCAATAACGCTCACTGTGTCTCTACAGTCCAAACAAAATCTAACAAAGTCATACAATGTCAAATAGAGTCAAACAGTATAACATCCGAATATTATTCTCAATCAAACAATCATTTCAATAAACAAATATGTATGAATGTATGTGTGAGTCAACATGATATGCACCCAACTACATCACCGTCCGAAGAGTAGGTTCCCCAGAACCACTGATCCAAAGCAGGTTTCAACTCGAAGAGTAGGTTCCCCAGAACCACTGATCCGAAGCAGGTTTCAACTCGAAGGAAGAAACTATTAAACTTTCTCGTACAAAATCCTAACCCGATGATATGACATATTTTCCGATTTTCTGATTCCGAATGCATTCTTATTTATTAACAGAAATGCATGTTCATATAGTCCGATATTAAGCAATCTGAATCTGGAACATGTTGCATGGCATACCAACATACTGAATAAATCAAACACAACATATCAACAAAATATATCATAACCATACAACATCAGATCATGTCATAATCACAATTCAGTCCATCAAACATATATACATGCATAACACTGTAAAACAGATAGCACAGTAGAGAACACACCTCATACAGTTAAACACTCAACGTCGATGATGACGTCTCCCACGCTCAACTCTAGCACTAGGTCAGACGGATTCATCACCTACGTTAATAAATACTACATCAAATACACTACTACTATGCTCGAAAACAATAATTACTAAACTCACGAGCAGATCCCAAAGATTGAGCAATAGGAGGTCACCCAGGTGGAAGAGGAGAAAGAATCTCAGTGTCCGAGTCAACGTCTCTCGAACACAATAATAACTTAAATTAATTCCCGACATTCAAAATACTAAGCATAATTACATAAAATTGGTTAAAACGGCCATTCGGGTTCGAATTTGGAAGAACGGACAACGAACTTGGAATAAGGACGTCGAAAAACCTAAAGTTGTCTTTGACTAAAAAAGTCAACGGTCAACGGGTTAACGTTTAACGGTCGATGCTGACGTCAGCCAATTCAGTTCTAGAGAAGGGTCCAGTTTGGTTCCGTTGTGGTTTGATCTGACTCGGTCCGGTTCAAGGGTTGGTTCGGTTCTCTAGACCGGTTTGGTTCGGGTTCCTAACATATTGGGCTCACATCTCTCTCTCGGATCGAACCCACTGGTTTGATCCAACCCAAACCCACACACACTATGACCCGAGTTTCCCCTTTTCCCTTTTCATATCGAACCCTAAAGGTTCCCTAAACAGTTCTGGTCGCTAGCATTACACGCCGGAGACCCCAAAACCATAAAATCCCGGCCAAATGATCCACACAACCCAAACAACATTGAGGCTTACTCAACACGCAAACAAAACGATGGTGGCGAACGATGTTTTCAAAGCAAAACCAAAAAGTGTCGGGTGAATTTTTAGCAAGGGACGACAGCAAGGGTGACGTTGAAGGCTGGGTTTTGGTCACACGGCCACGGGGAGTCGAACGGTGGTGTTGCCTTGTCAGACGGACGACATTTGACCCTTGTCCAGACGGTAATGGCAACACGACAAGTGGTTTATTTCTGATGTTGTCGAGAGAAAAAAAATGAGAGGGGAAAGGAGATATGCGACGCTAAGGTTGAAAACAAGCATTTAAATCACCCAAAATGGGTAAATTACAAGGCGTGCCATTGAATTCCCTTGGGTTTATGAAACGGCACCAAAACTTTGCTACCTTTTTAATTTGGTCACTGAAATTCTGAAAATTCTCAATTTAATCGTTGAAATTTAATTAGGTTTTCAAATTAAAATTCCTAATTATTAGGGTTTTTAATTTAGAGAATTCAATTAAGTTAGGGTTTCAAATTAGGCAAAAATTGGAGTGTTTCAACTCTCCCCCCCCCCCCCCGATAAAAGAAATTTCGGCCTCGAAATTTACCTGGAGCAAAAAGATGTAGATAGTGAGCTCTAACGACAGCCTTGGGCTCCCACGTAGCCTCATCATGACTACGACCACGCCACAAGACTTTGACCATCTTAATGGTCTTCCTTCTGAGAACCTTCGTGTCCTGAGCAAGAATCTCAATAGGCTCATCCTCAAAACACAAATCAGAACGGATCTCAATCTCCTCCACGGGCATAATATGAGACGGGTCAGTATGGTAACGTCTCAACACATAGACATAGAAGACATCATGAATGCACTGAAGCTCTGGTTGTAGCTCAAGCTGATAGGCAACTGGTCCGACTCGACAAACAATCCGATAATGGCTAATGTAACGAGGACTCAGTTTACCCTTCCGACCACACCGAAGTAACTTCTTCCAAGGAGATAATTTCAAGAAAACCTCATCACCCACTTCAAACTCAAGGTCCCGACGTCTCAAATCGGTATAAGACTTCTATCTGTCAAAAGTAGCCTTAAGTCGGTCGCGAATCAATCTGACAGTCTGCTCAGCCTCATGAACAATATTGGGTCCCAACAATCTGTGCTCATTAAGCTCAGTCCAGCCGATAGGTGTAAAACACTTACGCCCATACAGAGCCTCATACGGTACAATCTTGATGCTGGCCTGATAACTGTTATTGTAGGCAAACTCTGCAAGCGATAAGAAATCCTCCCAACTGTCTCTAAAATCAAGAATACAACCCTTCAGCATATCCTCAAGAATCTGAATATGCGGTCGGACTGACCATCAGTCTGCGGATGATAAGATGTACTGAAGTTCAACTGAGCACCCAAAGCAGTATGAAGAGAATTCCAAAATTTCACTGTAAACCTCAGATCTCTATCAGAAATAATAGACAACGGTACCCCGTGAAGTCGAACAATCTCATAAATATAAAGCTGAGCAAACCTGCTCAACGAATAATTAACTCGAACGGGAATGAAGTGCGCGAACTTAGTCAGACGATCAACAATAACCCAGATGGAGTCCTTCTTTGATGGAGTCAAAGGAAGTCCGCTAACAAAGTCTATAGTCACATGCTCCCACTTCTACTGAGGAATCTCAATATGCTGAAGTAACCTAGATGGACGCTGATGCTCTATCTTGACTCTCTGACAAGTCAAACACTTCGATACAAATTCGACGACATCACGCTTGAGACCTTTCCACCAGTACCTCTCACGAACATTCTTATACATCTTGTCCCCACCAGGATGCATAGAATAAGGACTGTCATGGGCCTCACGGAGAATAACCTTTTTCAACCCAAATTTCCTTGGAATGAAATACCGACCTCGAAAACATAGAACACCATCCTGATCAAAAGAAAAATCCTAATATGTACCATCTTCAACCTCTCTCATACGGTGCATCAAAAAGGGATCACTAGGCTGTTCAGCTCGAATATCAAAAATTAGAGTAGTTATAAACCGAAGTTCTGCCAAAAGACTGCCATCATCATACAAACTCATCTAGGCAAACAGAGCTCTCAAATCTAAAATGGTGTTATGACTCAAGGCGTCGGCAACAACATTAGCCTTTCCTAGATGATACTCAATCTCACAGTCATAATCTTTGAGAAGTTCTACACAAAGACTTGTCTCAAATTAAGATCTTTCTGGGTGAGGATATACTTCAGACTCTTATGGTCTGGGTAGATATAACAATTCTCTCCGTAGAGATAGTGTCTCCAGATTTTAAGAGCAAAGATCACGGCAGCAAGCTCAAGATCATGGGTAGGATAATTACACTCATACGGTTTCAACTATCGGGACACATAAGCCACTACATTCCCATCCTGCATCAGAACACATCCCAAACTGGTGTAAGAAGCATCACTGTAAACGGTATAAGCTTTACCATGCTCAAGCTGAATCAAAACTGGTGTTTCAATCAACACGGTCTTAAGCTTCTCAAAACTAGACTGTTGGGCCTCAGTCCAAACAAAAAGAACATCCTTTCTCAGAAGCTTAGTCAACGGAGCTGCAATAGTAGAGAAACCCTCAACAAATCTCTGATAATAGCCAGCTAAACCCAACAAGATTCAAACCTCATGAACATTCTTAGGATGTTTCCGGCTCATAATAGCCTCGACTTTCTTCGGATCAACCTGAATACCCTCTGCAGAAACTATATGCCCCAAAAACATAACCTTAGAAAGCCAGAATCCACACTTGCTAAATTTTTCATACAAATGTTTCTCCCGTAGAGTCTGTACACAATCTAGAGATGTTCCTCATGTTCAGCCTCAGATTTAGAATATACTATAATATCATCAATAAATACCACAACAAACTAGCCAAGATAGGGTTGACACACCATGTTCATCATATCCATAAAAGTGGTAGGGGCGTTAGTCAATCCGAAAGGCATCACAAGAAACTCATAGTGACCATAACGTGTTCGGAAAGCTATTTTAAACACATTAGAATCCTTAACCTTGAGTTGGTATTAACCAGATCTCAGGTCTACCTTAGAGAAAACCGTAGCTCCTCGGAACTGATCAAAGAGATCATCAATGCGAGGAAGGGGATGCTTGTTCTTGATCGTCAACTTGTTTAGCTTCTGGTAATCAATACAAAGTCGAAGTGTCTCATCCTTCTTCTTAACAAATAGAACAGGAGCTCCCCAAGGTGAAACACTAGGTCAAATGAAACCCCGATCTAGAAATTCTTGCAACTGAATTTTCAACTCTTTAAGTTCTTTCGGTGCCATCCGGTAAGGAGCCATAAATATAGGAGCTGTACCCGGATAAACCTTGATGCCAAACTCAACCTCATCACGTTACGGCAGTACCCCTGGTAATTCTTCCAGAAAAACATCTGGGAAGTCTCTCACAACACAGATCGTATCTAATCCGAAATTAGACTGTCTCGGATCAAGAATGTAAGCAAGATAAGCAATTGACCCCTTTCTGATCATTTTCTCAGCTTTGAGAGCTGAGATGATATTAGACAGAAAACCTCTACGCTCCCCAACCAAAATCACCTCACGATCATCAGAAGTTCTCAGGGTTTCCCTTTTCTTTTCACAGTCTAGAGTAACTCGATGAGTTGACAACCAATCCATACCGAGGATAAGATCGAACTCCCAAAAAGGGTAACTCCATCAAATCAGTTGGAAAGATCTCCCCTTGAATCTCAAGAGGACAATTCATGTATACTTTAGTGACCTCAACAGGATTACCCACTGGACTGTGTACGGTAACAACACTAATAGTATCCTCAACAGAAATTTCAAGTCCCCTAGATACAGAACTCGCAACATACAAATGGGTCAAACCATTATCAAGCAGTGCAAAATATGAGATAAAATGAATAAAGAAAGTACCAGAAATAACATCTGGATCATCATGATCCTCGTGCCTCCTTGTAGAGTAAACTAACCTTGGTTATCTCGCCCCTGATCCTGCTAATCCTTTACTCTGAGCCGGTCTACCTCTACTAGCAGAACTTGAAGTAACAGATCAGACTTGTCCTCTCCCTCTAGCGGGAGTCTGTACTGATGCTTGAGACTAACTCGGAGCATAAGCTGATGGAGGTGAAATCAGACAATCTCTGAAAAGATGCTCAAATGAACCAATCTAAAACAAGCCTCGGTCTGTCTCCTACACTCGTCTGGATGCCACTTCTTGTAAAAGGAACACTGTGGCACTCCACGAGTACCTGTTTAACCCTCAGCACTAGCAGTCGGAACAGTAGCAGTCTCCAGACACCCTCTGACTGATGAAGACATCTCAATAACTCTCTATGTACAGTAACAACATACATGCCCACAGTCTCAATATCCCAAGAATCATATGGACCGCCACTCTGAGTAAGCTGAACATGTGGATCCCCACCACCAGTCTGATGAGCTCCAGTCTGCTGAGCTCCTATCTGGTCCACAGGTTGTTCCTCCACATTCGCACCATGGACATCACCCTGATTTTGTATCGAACCCTTAGAAGGCGGGACGTCACTCTCTTCATCCACCGTATGACCTCGACCGGTCGCTACTCTAGATCTTCTCCGAGGTGGCATAGTAGTATATCTACAAAAGAAAGAATCCTAAGGTTAGGGACGGTACTTGGAGTTCCTATTCAAAATATACATAGATATTATTCTTAAAAGATAATAAATTTTTTTGAAATTCCAGTTTTACCCAAAAACATTTAATAATGCATGCAAAAATTCATTTCCGGTTTAAAATTGATTTGAGCCACCCAGGCCGGGGGTTGAATCTGGCTTTGATACTACTAAATGTAACCCCCCCTAAACTCGGCCCAGAAGAATTGGGCCGAATGTAGGAAGTCAGGTTTGAAACTTGTCCCTCAAGTAAAGTAATCAGATTTGAAAACATCACATTCGAAATAAATAATAATATCACAAAATACGTAATCATATAATAATATCCTCAAAAATAATAAAACATCCAGAAATATATTTGCATGATAAAAACGGTAAACTCCCAAACAAAATGTCCGAGTCTGTAATCATACATAATCCGATAATAATAAATAAAAGTCCATAATTCAAAGTAAACCATACTGATAATAGAAAATATGACTGATAAACGAGGTCCTCCAAGTACCGTAGCCTAGGTCTGAGTATCTGAAAGAAAAACTAAAGGGAGTCAGCAATAACGCTCAGTGTGTCTCTACAGTGCAAACAGAATATAACAGAGTCATACAATGTCAAACAGTATAACATCCGAATATTATTCTCAATCAAACAGTCATTTCAATAAACAAATATGTATGAATGTATGTGTGAGTCAACATGATATGCACCCAACTACATCACTGTCCAAAGAGTAGGTTCCCTAGAACCACTCTTTACATCGTCACCATTCGAAGTGGAACTCAGCCCGAAGGATGGAACCACTGATCCGAAGCAGGTTTCAACCCAAAGGAAGAAACTGCTAAACTTCCCCATACAAAATCCCAACCCGATGATATGACATATTACCCGATTTTCTGATTCAGAATGCATTCTTATTTATTAACGGAAATGCATGTTTATATAGTCTGATATTAAGCAATCTGAATCTGATACATGTTGAATGGTATACCAACATACTGAACAAGTCAAAACAGCATATCAATAGAATATATAATAACCATACAATATCAAATCATGTCACAATCACAATTCAGTCCATCAAACATATATACATGCATATCACTGTAAAATGGATAGCATAGCAGAGAACACACCTCAGACAGCTAAACACCCAACGTCGATGATGACATCTCTCAGGGTCAGCTCTAGCACTAGGTCGGACAGAGTCAGCACCTACGTTAATAAATACTACATCAAATACACTACTACTATGCCAGATCACTGATAATAATGCCAAACAATAATTACTGAACTCACGAGCAGATCCCGAAGATTTAGCAATAGGAGGTTGTCCAGGTGGAGGAGGAGGAAGAATCTCAGTGTCCGAGTTAACTTTGCATGAACACAAGAATAACTTGAATTAATTCCCAATATTCAAAATTCTCAAAATACTAAGTATAATTGAATAAAATTGGTCAAAACGGTCTTTCAGGTTAGAATTTGGAAAAACGGACAACAGACTTGGAATCATGACGTCGAAAAACCTAGAGTTGTCTTTGACTGAAAAAGTCAACGGTCAACGGTCAACGGGTTAACAGTCAACGCTGGCGTCAGCCGATTCGGTTCTGAAGAAGGGTCCGGTTCGGTTCTGTTGCGGTTCGGTCTGACTCGGTCCGGTTCAAAGGTTGGTTCGGTTCTCTAGACCGTTTTGGTTTGGGTTCCCAACAGATTGGGCTCACATCTTTCTCTCTCGGCCCGAACCCACTGGTTTGATCCAACCCAAACCCACACACACCCTGACCCGAGTTTCCCCCCTTTCCCCTTTTCCATATCGAACCCTAAGGGTTCCCTAAACAGCAGCAGTCGCCATCATTACACGCCAAGGACCCCAAAACCACAAAATCCCGGCCAAAACACTCACGATCCACACACAATCCAAACAACATTAAGGCTTACCTAACACGTAAACAAAACGATGGTGGCGAACGGTGTTTTCAAAGCAAAACCGAAAAGTGTTGGGCGGATTTCGAGCAAGGGACAACGACAAGGGTGACGTTGAAGGCTGGGTTTTGGTCGTACGACCACGGGGAGTCGAACGACAGTGTCGGCTCGTCAGACGGACGACATTGACCTTTGGTCAGATGGTAACAGCAACACGACAAGGGGTTTATTTTCGGTGTTGTTGAGAGAGAAAATGAGAGGGTAAAGTAGATGTACGACGCAAAGGCTGAAAACAAGCATTTAAATCACAAAAATGGGTAAATTACAAGGCGTGCCATCGAATTCCCTAAGGATTACGAAACGACACCAAAACTTTGCTACCTTTGCAATTTGGTCACTGAAATTCCAAAAATTCCCAATTTAATCACTGAAATTTAATTAGGTTTTCAAATTAAAATTCCCAATTATTAGGGTTTTTAATTTAGAGATTTCAATTAAGTTAGGGTTTCAATTTAGGAAAAAATTGGGGTGTTACAGTACTAATATGCCTTAACTGCTCCCAACGGTTATTTTCCCAACGACTATTTGAAAAGCAGGTCGTACTGATACGCTCGTAAGCGTATCGATACGCATTAGCTGGAGCTCTAGTTCCTGAAGAGGACCGTATCGATACGCTAAGCTCAAGAACAACATTGAATGCGGGAAAAATGCACTCCAGCGGGTCCATTTCAATCCCAACGGTCTACAACGGCTAGAAGATCAATTGAGAGTATAAAAGTGACCTCCAAGCTTCCATTGAAGACTAATGCTTCAATTGTCAACAACATTATGATCAAAGAAATGTCTTGGTGCCTAATTGTGTAATTAATACAATAATAATGTAGCTTTTTATCGAAAAATTTTAATATCAAAATAAGTGTCTAAGCTATCCCGTTTTTTCTTTTTAGGTACTTAACTTTTTTTTTGTTTTTTTTAAGTGTTCAAACTATTATTTTTTGTTAAAAATATGTGCCTTAATTGACCTTAAAATGGGTTATCATTTGGACACCTAAAAGATACAAAAAATAGATACCTAAAAAATAAAATAATTTACACTGATTTTAATATTAAGCCATGGATGAACAAACAACTCATCTGTAATAAAAAAATGTTTGCTTATGTCGCTAAACTATATAAAAATATTTATTTTGATCATTAAATTTTTAAATGAAATAAAATGATCATTAAAATTTAATTTTAAAATGATTATTGAGTCGTTAACTCTCATTAATAGGTGACGTGACAGTTAAGAAAATTTATATAATGACACATTTAGTTATTTATGTTTATAATTGCAATTAATTTAATTTTAATTCAAAACTTCAATAAATTTAGTTGTTATTATGTACACAGTCTATCAATTTGATAATATTTTTAATTAGAAATAATTTAATATTTTTTCATCCAACCAGATGGTGACATGTGTCAAATTAGTATATTAATATATTTTAAAATATGACCTAATTGATAGAATGTGTAAATAATAAGGGATATATTTATTTTTTTAAAAAATAAGACTAAATTAATTGAATCTAAAAATATAGATGACTAAATGTGCTATTATATAAGTTTTTTAATTGTCACGCCTAGGCATGGTCATTTGTCCCAAAATTCCGATTCGGCCCTATAGGATCGTGTTTTTTAAGAAAATTTTGGGTTTGAGTCTGGGCTTAAGGTGAAAAATACCAGATTCAGCTTGAAAATAATAGTTTGATTTTATTCTAAATATTTAGGTATAATTGTTATATTGTCTCTCTCTTCATATTTTTTTAATTATCAACCTATTTTGTCTAATGAAAATAGAATAATTATTATAATGTTCTCTTTCTATTTTTATTTTTTCATTTAACTCCCTATTTATTCAGTAAAAATGAAAAAAAAATTATGTTGGGTCAGGTTGGGTTCAGATTTTTACTCTAAAATTTAGGCCAAGACATCATAAAAATGCTGGATCTAATCGGGTTCGGATGGAGGTGTTAAATTTTCGAGTCGGGTGCAAGTCGACCAAAAACTCGATCCATGACTAGGGGTGCTAATTGAGTTGAGCATCTCACAAACAGCCTGAGCTCGACTCGGTCAATGCTCAACGCGAGTTGACTCGATTCGTGTTTAAGCTCGACTCGAGGTCTTAGCGAGTCGAGCAAGGTCAAACTCAACTCGATAAGTTCATGAGCATCTCATTATTTTTCTTATAAAAATTTTCATGATTTTTTGTGGCTATCTTTAAACCCATAAGTTTAAATGCTAGTCTAGAAAAGTTTAGTGACTTGCTAGGTAGTTTACCCATAAAATATTTGATTTCGTCTTGTATTTTTCGAGAAATCAAAATGTTGATTTGTATTAGTAAGAAATTAAATTATAATAATTAGTCTTTCCTTTTTTTATTATTACTTTATGTACAAAAGTAGAGAAAGGGAGAAATCTTCAGTTCCCATAAAAAAATACGATTGGAAGTTAAAACTTCGAAATCTCTAAGATCTTCTCTCCTTTGTTGTCCATCGAAGATTGTTGAGAAACTAAAAAGAGTCACACACACGAATATCGACTTCATCTCTAACCTAGTCAAGAGTCATGATAGGTTTGTTTATTTATCTCTTTGGTCCTCACGTTTTTTTTCCTGAATTTGTATGTTTATATTAAGATCTAATGGTATCACTATATATATATATATATATATATATATATATTTTACTTATATTTAAAAGCAAGATAAAATTTTGGGCGAGCTTAACGAGTAACAAGATTTTTTAAGGATCACTAGTTGAGCAAAATTTTATCGAGCTTAGCGAGCAACAAGTCGAGTCGAACAACAAAAATTTTTAACGAGCACGAGTCAAATACTACTCAACTCGCAATCGATTGTTCGACTACCTATAACCATCCCTAGTCGTGCCACCACTTAACGGTTTGTGATAATTTTATAAGAAAAATTAAAGTTTATAATTATTTTGTAACATTTATAAAACTAAATGATCAAAAATAAAAAAATTTAAAAATAAGTAATTAATTATTTGTGAAGTCGACCCCTAAAAAACTCATCATCAGTGTTGGAGAGATAATAAGGCCCACAGGAATGGAAGAATTGGGGAGGGGTAAACGGCGGGGTGGGGGCCGGGGTAGACTTTTATAATCACCGATGAGCCACTGCTCTTTGGCATGGAGAGCTTATATATATATATATATATGGAGAGGCCTTTCAGTTCAGTCTTGTGCAGAGGGGCAAAATCCTTACCCAGAAAACACAAGCTTTGTGATTCCCAATGCTCTTTACTTTTATTACCCCAAACCCAGTTTCCCCCTCGTTTCGTTTCATCAAGTTTTAACACATTTTTTATTGCTTTTGCTTTGGATTTTGTTTAACTAAGCTTTCTGCCATTGCTGCTGCTGGTTGGGGGGACTGTCTGTAGAAACAAAGCAAATGGCAGGTGAGAAGGCTATCAGTCTTGAAGAGATCAAGAACGAGACTGTTGATCTGGTATCTTCTCTTCTTCTTCATAAGGAAACAAAAGTCTGGGTTTTTACATGTTCATTTCATTTTAGCCAACAAATGTTTTTGTTTATGAAACAAAGAATTTTTAAGTGTTTTCAGAGTATTGATTTACGAAATTTTCTCTGTAGCCAAACAGGCAATACTAAAATCGCCCAGAAAATGAATCTAAACATGTGAAAAGGAAGAGGGGCAAAACAGGGAGAATAGCAGAGAGTTGACAACTTTTCCTCTTTTTTGTTGTTATTGCAAATTTTAATAAAAATAATAATTCTTTTTATTTTGGGAATTTTAGGTACTTTTCCGTGGTACCCTTTGCCTTTATTTCCTCCCCTTGTAAATAAATAACAAAAGTTCTCTCTTAAAAATAACTTTAAAAATAAATTTTAATTATTCTCTCCAGAAAAAAATATTATTATTTAATATACTAATGAGCAAACAGTTTTAATTCTTATTTTATATAATTAACCATTAATTACGGAGTGAATAAAAAAATCATAGTTACTAGTTTTGATTTTCTTGTACCATGAATATAAAGAAATTCCGTTTTAAGTTTACTTTTGTCTAGGATAGAATTATTAAATACTCCTATTCACATTCAATCATTTTCTTTAAGTAGTAAGAACAATCTTTCTTTTTTCCTTCCTTGAGTAGAAAATATTTGGAAAAAAAAAACTGTATGTGGGTTGGCGCGTGGATTTCATTGACCAATCGTGTGTGGGGAAAATGGAAACTGTCTGTCCCTATCTCTAGGAGGGCACTTCTTGGTCTTGTAATAACGGCCTGAGTCAACGTTTTTACTTTATTTGGGTAGCATCCCTAGGCCCCGAGTCTCACTCAGCCAACTGAGTTACGAGTAGACTCGGTCTACTAGGCCTAATCAGCTTGTCGGCCGCATAGAAATATACATGCTGAATTAAAATGCTATCTGTATCTGCAGAAAACTTGACCATATCATATTCAAAGCTCTACCTCATGCATATTTTGAGATTAAAAAGAAAATTGTTGGTCAAAATTCAGAATAATTTGGAAATTTAAACCAGGTTAAAATACACTACGACTACATTTTGTTATTAAACCTATTTTAATCATTAAAGTTTAAAAACATTCATTTTATTCATTAAAGTTTAGACATTGGCATTTTTTTGACACTGAACATTTTTTATCACTCTTAAACTCCAAACGGCCTTAGATGATGGTCGTTCTGTCCCAAATTTTACCATTCACTTTATCTCGGCCCCTTAAGTTTGAATTTGACCTTTATTTTGTCGAAAATTGCTCAGAAGTTCAAGAATTAACCAAAAACGTTATGGTTTCTCTATCGTCGATCTTCCTTCTCCACTGTCGAATGAAACCCGTTTCTTAATATGTTGTTTATCTCATGTTGATAAAGTTTTGCACCATTCAGATCTTGGGGAAGTCTTTTTGTTCGTCGGTAAATGAACGTTATTAAAAAGTTAACGAATGAGTGAGAGTGTCAAATAAATTCAATGTTTAAATTTCAGTGACTAAATTGAATATTTTAAAACTTTAGAGACCAAAATAGGTTTGAGAAAAAAGTTAAGTGATGATCTACATAATTTACCCTTTATATTATTTGTCCTTTTTATTCTTTCCTTAAAGGAAAATTCTACAACGGGCGACGAACATTGATGAACACCACTAACGATGAACACCGATGAACACCATTAATTTTTTTTTTTAAATTTTAAAAATATAAAGGACTAAAATTATAATTAAAATTATTTCTTAAAAAATAAAAATCAAATTAATAGTTATTTTATAATATTTTTTTAATAGGTTAGAATCAAATATACCCAATTGTCCTAAACCCTAACAAAATCAATCTCTTAAAAAATAGAAATCAATTTATAATTTTTTAATAGATTAGAATAATAATATAAGAATTGGGTATATTTTTTAAGTGGTGTTCATCAATGTTCGTCACACGCGGTAGACTCATCCTTCATTAAATATCTAAAACTGTTTTTTTTTTCTCTCGAAATTGAAAATGGGTTATCTGGAATCGAGTGTCAACCATAACTTGAAAGAAAGGCAAGATATGATTTTTATCACTACACTAATAAACATGGTGATTGCAGGAGAAAATCCCGATTGAGGAAGTGTTTGAGCAGCTGAAATGTACCAGAGAAGGATTGAGTTCGGAGGATGGGGCCAGGAGGCTTCAGATTTTCGGACCCAACAAGCTAGAAGAGAAAAAGGTCTGATTTTTTACATAATCAATGGCTATCATTACATATTGACATTAAATTTTGATGCCTCATAATTTGGAATTATATGTTTTAAAATGAACAGGAAAGCAAAATCCTCAAGTTTTTGGGGTTCATGTGGAATCCCCTCTCATGGGTCATGGAAGCAGCAGCCATTATGGCCATCGCTTTGGCTAACGGCGAAGGGAAGCCCCCGGATTGGCAAGACTTTGTCGGTATCGTTTGTTTGTTGATAATTAACTCTACCATCAGTTTCATCGAAGAAAACAATGCCGGCAATGCCGCCGCTGCTCTTATGGCTGGTCTTGCCCCAAAAACCAAGGTAAACAATGAGATCTGTTAATACACTTGTCTAGATGTCTTTATGCACATGGTGGATAATCTGATAATTGTTGGTTTTTAATATAATGATATGGTGTTAAAATATAGGTGCTTAGGAATGGCAAGTGGAGTGAGGAAGAAGCAGCAATTCTTGTTCCAGGAGACATCATTAGTATTAAATTGGGGGATATCGTCCCTGCCGATGCCCGTCTTCTTGAAGGTGATCCCTTGAAGATTGATCAATCCGCACTGACAGGGGAATCGTTGCCTGTGACCAAGAATCCAGGGGATGAAGTCTTCTCGGGTTCAACTTGCAAGCAGGGTGAAATCGAAGCTGTTGTTATTGCTACCGGTGTTCATACCTTCTTTGGGAAGGCTGCACATCTTGTGGATAGCACCAACCAAGTTGGACATTTCCAAAAGGTGCTCACTGCTATTGGAAACTTTTGTATTTGTTCCATTGCTGTCGGTATGTTGGTCGAGATCATAGTCATGTACCCTATTCAGCACCGCAAGTACAGGGATGGAATCGACAATCTCTTGGTTCTGTTGATCGGTGGTATTCCTATTGCCATGCCTACTGTTTTGTCTGTGACCATGGCCATTGGATCCCACAGGCTGTCTCAGCAGGGTGCCATCACCAAGCGTATGACTGCCATCGAAGAAATGGCTGGCATGGATGTCCTTTGTAGTGATAAGACAGGAACATTGACACTCAACAAGCTGAGTGTCGATAAAAACTTGATTGAGGTGTTTGTAAAGGATGTGGACAAGGAGCACGTTGTCCTGCTCGCCGCAAGGGCCTCTAGAATTGAAAATCAAGATGCCATTGATGCCGCCATTGTTGGAATGCTTGCTGATCCTAAGGAGGTATACCGATTTCTTCTGTCTTCTATTTCCATTTCTTGATTCTGCTAAAAGGCCAAGGGAAATGGCTCTTACATGAATATTTGTGTTCGATATGATATTCATACAGGCAAGAGCTGGTATCAGAGAGGTCCATTTCTTGCCTTTCAATCCTGTGGACAAAAGAACTGCATTGACTTACATTGAATCCAACGGAAATTGGCACCGAGCAAGCAAAGGTGCTCCGGAACAGGTAACCTTGTTGTCAAGTGTCAGCTGATATTATAGGAAAACTTGTGGGGTCTGACGTGACTTTATAATTTCGTATCTGTTGGCAGATCTTGGCCCTCTGCAATGCAAGAGAAGATCTTAAGAGAAAGGTTCATTCCATCATAGACAAGTTTGCCGAGCGCGGGCTTCGATCATTAGCTGTTGCTAGACAGGTTTTATTTTTATTTTCTCAGAACTCATTTTGTTCTAATCACTATTCTATTATCTTAATATCGAAAAGTTCCTTTACCAATGCTCATTCGCTATACTTCGACAGCAAGTCCCTGAAAAAACAAAAGAAAGTGCTGGCACTCGATGGGAATTTGTAGGTTTGTTGCCTCTGTTTGATCCTCCAAGGCATGACAGTGCCGAAACCATTCGCAAAGCTCTTAATCTCGGTGTTAATGTCAAGATGATCACCGGTATTTTTACTCTTTTATGAGTTTATCCTCGCATGATTCCATCAGTTGTACTTCCCTCTTGAGGCAATCTCTCACTTAGTGCTTTTGTAATATGTCCAGGTGATCAACTTGCTATTGCAAAGGAAACTGGACGCCGACTTGGAATGGGCACGAACATGTACCCGTCTGCTTCTTTGTTGGGTCAAGACAAGGATGCAAGCATAGCTGCCCTTCCAGTTGAAGAGTTGATCGAGAAGGCAGATGGTTTTGCGGGCGTGTTTCCAGGTAACTGGTTTTCACATCTTGGCCTTTCACAAGCAAGGGATTCTTCACTCATCTTCGTTTATTTTCTTAACACGTATTTCTGACACACTATGTAGAGCACAAATACGAAATTGTGAAGAAGTTGCAGGAGAGGAAGCACATTTGCGGAATGACCGGAGATGGTGTTAATGATGCTCCTGCTTTAAAGAAGGCAGATATTGGTATTGCTGTGGCTGATGCTACAGATGCCGCACGAAGTGCTTCGGACATTGTTCTCACGGAACCTGGATTGAGTGTTATTATCAGTGCAGTGTTAACTAGCAGAGCTATTTTCCAAAGGATGAAGAACTACACTGTAATTTACTCTCTTCTCTTAAACATAGTCTAGGATTTACATGTTATACTATGCAATGCATGACTTTGCTTTCTTTTCTTTCTCAGATCTATGCCGTCTCCATCACAATCCGTATCGTGGTAAGTACATAACAAATGGAATTATTTAATTTTATTGAAAATAATTTTGAAAACTTTAATCTTCATGTATTGTTGATTCATACAAGTGAACTCTTATTTTTGTTTTTGTAGTTCGGATTTTTGTTTATTGCTCTCATCTGGAAGTTCGACTTTTCTCCGTTCATGGTTTTGATCATTGCAATTCTAAATGATGGTGAGAGTTTATTAACTGGAGATTACATTAACTGGCTTGAAACAAAGTGTTTAACCTCAATCATTTGGAACATTACTCAGGAACTATCATGACAATCTCCAAGGATAGAGTAAAGCCATCTCCCTTGCCTGATAGCTGGAAACTGAAGGAAATTTTCGCCACCGGGATCGTGCTTGGAGGCTACTTGGCTTTGATGACTGTCATATTCTTCTGGGCTATGCATGATACCGACTTCTTCGCGGTATGCGCTGCTGAAAGTTCGTAAGCCTTTAAATATCTTTCGGATTAGTCTCTAACTGTTTCTATCCATCACTGCAGGACACATTTGGTGTTAGGTCTCTGAAAGGCAGGGAGTACGAAATGATGGCTGCTTTATATTTACAAGTGAGCATTGTGAGCCAGGCCCTGATTTTCGTGACCAGATCACGTAGCTGGTCCTATGCCGAGCGTCCCGGACTACTACTGGTTACAGCGTTCTTCATTGCACAGTTGGTAATAATTTGCTTTTTTCTGTCATCCAATTCCGAGGGCAACGAAATATGCATCTTACACTAAGCTAATTGATTATGTTGCCTCGGTTAGGTTGCGACCTTGATTGCTGTATATGCAAACTGGGGATTCGCAAGGATTAAAGGCATCGGTTGGGGATGGGCTGGTGTCATATGGCTTTACAGTATTGTTTTCTACATTCCATTGGATCTAATGAAGTTTGCTATTCGTTACATCTTAAGTGGAAAAGCTTGGCTCAACTTGCTTGAAAATAAGGTATACAATTAGACTAAAACCCTTTGCAATAAGTTGTTGGTTTACTAAACTGGTACTGGTAAACACAGACTGCATTCACCACCAAGAAAGACTATGGAAAGGAAGAGAGGGAAGCTCAATGGGCTCTTGCTCAAAGGACGTTACACGGACTCCAACCACCCGAAACTACGAACCTCTTCAACGACAAGAGCAATTATAGAGAGCTGTCCGAGATTGCCGAGCAAGCAAAGAGACGAGCGGAGGTTGCCAGGTACACATACAGTTATTGTTCCTAAAGAATTCACATAGTGCAACATGAAAATGTTTCTTTAACTACCAAGTAATAGCTAAAACTGTTTTTCTTTACCTTGTCTGATTTGCTTATTATAGGCTACGAGAGCTTCACACCCTCAAAGGGCATGTCGAGTCGGTGGTGAAGCTGAAGGGACTGGACATTGATACAATCCAGCAGCACTATACTGTTTAGAAACCGGGGACAAGGCTTGAAGGCTCTAAGGTTTGGTTTTTAAATGGAATGGACAAATGTAGGTCACGAGGAGAAAGGAGAACTAATTAGTTTAAACTTATTTAGATACGAACAACGCTGTATGTTACTGTAATACCCGAATTCTGCCCGGGTATATACGTGTGTGTATATATGTATATATATAATATTTTTCTCTTAAGTAAATAAATAAATCCCATATAAAATAAATAACACAATCCATAAATAAAAATCCAATGTCCAATTACATTTTAAACGTCCAGTTTTGAGGCCCAGCTCAAATACAAAGCCCAAATTCTATATAAAAAAAAGAGAAATTGTCAATTGTCAGTCGCAACTAATGACAATATTTAGATAATAGTAACTATAATAAGGGTTAACTATTGGAATAGTCATTTATGTTTCTCCCAGTACAGAGTTGGTCACCGATTTTGAAAAACGACCAGTAAGGTCACTTACGTTTTCGGGGCGTAAACTTTTTGTCACTCAGTCGTTTGTTAGCCGTTAAACATTGACAGCTTGCTGACCTGACAGCGAAAAAATAAGGGTAAACTTCTGCAATGGCCACTAAAGTTTATCCCATGTACATTTCTGCTCTCCGATTTTAAAAAATAAATATTATGGTCACCACTAAAAATGTTTCTTCATAATTTCACTCTTAAATTTTTAAAAATTCAATTTTCAACCCTAAAACTCTACAATCAATTAGTACAATAATATTATAAAGGCTTAAATGAAAAATAGGTGTCTAAATTATACACTTTTGAATTTTAAGTGCTCAAATTGCTCCTATTTAATAACTAAACTTTCAAAGTTCTCCTATTTTTTAACTCTGGATTATTTTATTATTATTATTATAACATGACATGTCATTTTTTATTATTATTAATTTAAAAATAATTTAAAAATAAAATAAAATCATTTTTATTATTTTCTAAAACTTAAATTACAACACTACCCTGTAGAACTAATGTTTTGATATAATAATTGAAAAATATTTTAGACTGATTTAAAAAGAATTCAAAATAATTTCCAAAGTCCAAATAACTTGAAACTATGTTTAGGGGATGTTTTTAAAGAGTTTTACATGTTTTTCAAAGCCAAACTAAACAAAACCATCAAGGTGTATCGAAACACCATTAGGCGTTTCGATACGGTGTCTTCCAGTGTCAAAACGTTTCGATACGGGTATCGAAACAGGTCTTTTCTGGATGAGGTTTTTGCCCAGCGTTTCGATACGAGCTATGCCGTTTCGATACGCCTACGTGGCTTCGACCACAACGGTCATAAACCCCAACGGCTATTTTCCAACTAACATTTAAATGCAGAGCGTTTCGATACGGTGCCTAGCGTTTCGATACAGGCGTTTCGATACGGATGCTCATCAGACTGCAATGGCTCTTTCTACTTGAAGAGCGTATTGAAACGGGTTCGAGCGTTTCGATACGGGTAGCAACAGAACTGCATTTGTGGTGGGAAATAAAGTCCTCAACGGCTCCAATTCAACCCCAACGGCTAGTAACGGCTATAAAATCATCAAGGAGTATAAAAGAGACCTCCAAGCATCAAGATATGGTTAATGCTTCAATTGTCAATCAACAAATGATCAAAAAGTGTCTTTGTACTTAAATTGTCAATTCCTTGTATAGACAAATACTAGTGAGCCAAAATTGTCAAATTTGCTCAAGTGTTTTAGGTTTTGGGTGAGAGCTTATTTGTGCAAACAATCATCTATTAGAGGGATTTAAGTTTGCTTATCTTTTCTCTTTTGTAAAGAGGGTTTGATCAAGGCTTTGGGTAGAAAGCTTGATCGGTGTATAAGGGTTTCCTCCTAAGCCTAGAAAAGGGGACGAATCAATAGTGGATTGATTGGAAATCCTTAGTGGGAAGCTAAGGTAGTGGATGTAGACCTTGGTTAGAAGGTTGAACCACTCTAAAATTATTGTGTCATTTATATTTTAGCTTCCACACCACATCCACCCAAAATTCCACCTCTCCACCACTTGGTGAGCAAGATCGGTTGAAGGAATCGAGCCCCTCATAACTCAACATACCCTCTTCACCCTCACCTTCACCGTTCATCTATGTTACCCAACAATTTTGCACCTTTTCAAATACTCAAAGTTTCTTGTCAACTTTAACAAGTAATATCTAACAATAAAACCATTACATCTACTTAAAACCTTGAACAAGTCTTCGTTGTTATTTTTTAAAACGTTCTTGATAAATTGGATTGAAGGATTCAACATTTTCTCTAAACTACAAGTAAACAATATAGTATTATGGGAGAATAACTTATCTGTATAGGATTTTATAAATCAGAAATCTTGAAGAAGCTTTATTTTTACATAAATTCTTTTTCTAAATCATTAACAAGAATTTGGGTGGCATTGAAGAAAAGACAATTTGAACATTTAAAAAGCCAAGGCATTGGAGAAATTGACAATTGATTTATTTTTTTCCCAAGAATTTCAAGTGACAGAAATTGTTAGAGATTGAAAAGGTTTTGGTTACATTAAAATTTAAATTTTTACAAGTTAATTAAAGGGTAAACTACTGCAGGAGTCACTTTCGTTTCTCGTTTGTACAGATTTAGTCACCACTTTTGAAAAGTGTCAATAAGTGGTCATCTACGTTTTCGATGTGTAAAGACTTGGTCACTCCAACGTTATAGTCCGTTAGTCCCCTAACGGATTGGGAATTAATTAACGAAAAAATAAGGGTAAATTACTGCAATAGCCATTAAAATTTATCTCATGTACATTTTTTCTCCTCAATTTAAAAAATAAACATTATAGTCACTAATAAAAATGTTTCTTTATAATTTCACCCTTAAATTTTTAAAAATTCATTTTTCAATCCTAAAACTTTACAATTCAAACTTTATTTTGAATTTTTGAGTCGAGTTTATGAAATTATGAGTCGAGTATTTTCACATCAAACCTAAAAATTTAATTTTTTCGAATCAAGTCGAGTGTTGCACTTCCCCACATATAATTTTTAATTTTAATCCGTGTTTGTCCCAACTAATTGTTTTGTTTAAATCGAAATTTAATAAATGTCTGAACTAAAAACCCACATGGGATAATTAACACCCCAAAATATCCAGACCCTTCCATTTTTTTCTCTCGACCCCTCACCTTTCCCGCTCCGGCTTTTGCTCCGATCTGCCACACTGCCCGGCCGTGGCCTTCACCGCTGCCGCCACGGTGTCCGCCCACTCCCCCTGATCGCAACCACGGTGACCACTCGCGGTAGTTCACCGCCGGTTGCCGCGAAAGCTGTGACAAATGTTCGTTCGTCCCCTCTGTTTTTCTGCGATTCCGGCCACCGCAACTGTCCGCTCGCCGCGCCGTCACTGTTATTGAGTTCCTCGTGTCGAGGCGAACAAAGCCCATACCGTCAATCGTCGGTTCGCTGTCGTTTAAGGCTTCGTCGGAGCTTCGCCTGAACCTGCCCGTTGACAAACACAGATTAAAATTAAAAATTATATGTAGGGAAGTGCAACACTCGACTTGATTCGAAAAAATTAAATTTTTAGGTTTGATGTGAAAATACTCGACTCATAATTTCATAAACTCGACTCAAAAATTCAAAATAAAGTTTGAATTATAAAATAGAAATTCCAATAACTCGACTTGATTCGAAAAAAATAATTTTTTTGGTTTGATGTGAAAATACTCGACTCATAATTTCATAAACTCGACTCAAAAATTCAAAATAAAGTTTGAATTATAAAATAGAAATTCCAATAACTCGAATTTTTTAGTAGTTAGTGGACTAAATTTTTAAGTTTGAGTTATTAAATAGGAGCAATTTGGGTACCTAAGTTTCAAAGGATATACTTTGGGCACCTATTTTTCATCTAAGCATTTATAATATTATTGTACTAATTGATTGTAAAGTTTTAGGATTGAAAAATAAATTTTTAAAAATTTAAGGGTGAAATTATAAAGAAACATTTTTATTAGTGACTATAATGTTTACTTTTTTAAATTGAGGAGAAAAAATGTACATGAGATAAATTTTAATGGCTATTGCAGTAATTTACCCTTATTTTTTCGTTAATTAATTCCCAATCCGTTAGGGGACTAACGGACTATAACGTCGGAGTGACCAAGTCTTTACACATCGAAAACGTAGATGACCACTTATTGGCACTTTTCAAAAGTGGTGACTAAATCTGTACAAACGAGAAACGAAAGTAACCCCTACAGTAGTTTACCCTTAATTAAAAAAAAGGGTGTTTAAAACTGAGGTGTACAAAATAGAAGCGAAAAATATCGAAGAACAATAGAAAATTTGACTTTAGCGAAGAATTGAACAAACGAAGAGTTGAGAAAATAGAAGGAGAAGGTCTGGCAGTAATGGCGTCTCTATTTCTGAAAGGGACATAGATGAACGGGAAAGATAGGGTGGGAGTAAAGGAGGGCAGAGTTGTAATTTAAGGTTTGGTATAAAAATGATATATATTTTTAAATATTTTAAATTTAATAATAATAATGGTTTTATTTTTTTAATTTAATAATAATAATAAATGACATGTTATATTATAATAATAATAAAATGATCCAGAGTGAAAAAATAAGAGCAATTTGAAAGTTTAGTTATTAAATAGAAGTAATTTGGGCACTTAAAATTCAAAAATAGTATACTTTGGGCACCTATTTTCATTTAAGACTTTATAATATTATTGTACTAATTAATTGTAAAGTTTACGGGTTGAAAAATAAAATTTTAAAAATTTAAGGGTGAAATTATAAAGAAACATTTTTACTAGTAAACATAATGTTTATTTTTTAAAATCGATAAGTAGAGGGATAAATTTTAGTGGCCATTGTAGTAATTTACCTTTATTTTTCGTTGCCAGGTCAGCAACAAACGACTGAGTGACCAAAAGTTTACGCCCCGAAAACATAAGTGACCTTACTGGTCGTTTTTCAAAATCGGTAACCAACTCTGTACTGGGGTAAACATAAGTGACTATTCCAATAGTTACCCCATAATAAAAGTGGAGACAGAAAGCTCACATAGAAAATCAAATCGTATGAAGAAGTAAACGGCCGTCGAAAACCTTGAATGTCGCCTAAAAAAGTTTGGAACATTGCTTAGAACTAGAAGGTATATTCTCCTCATTTCATTTTCCTCCAAAAACAAAAAGAAAGTCAATCCATATACATGCATACTAAATGAAATAAACTAAAAATATAAAAATAGAAACAGAAGCTTATCTTAGTGGTAGACGGAGTGATTTTCGAGAGAAATGGTGGAGTTGAGAGGCCGAGAATGGGTAGAGTAGATCAGGAAGGGGAGAAAGGGTAAATCTTGTCGGATTTGGGTAGATCTAGAGTTTTAGACCGAAAAAACGAAGTTTTTTTTTGGTTCGAGAGATGGTGTCCGATAATTGCTCATAGCGACCGAAAATCATTTCACGACTACCGAAATTTAGTGAGGGCGACCGGAGGTTTCTAGGCGGTGGTCGACGAACGACGGAGGGTAGTCAAAGCTCAGTTAGAAAGATTAACACGACAGAAGTGATGGTGGCTTGTGGCGGTGTTCATCATATTCTTCATAAAAATGAAGAACATATGAAAAACACCAAGCAAAATGGTTGTTTTGATCCAATTTCAGATGGGTTCCTGGGTATGAGGTGTTTAAATTGAAAAGAAAATTCCCAGTGAGAGAGATTTATATCGGGGAGGAGAGCAAGAAAAATGAAAAAAAAAGGAAAAAATGAAGCAGAATGGGCCTTTAAATTGGCATATGATTCGGGCCTCGGATTCGTGTGATAGGCCACGCACTACTATCCAATTCTTATAATTTGAGCATTGTTTTTAATAAAGTTTTAATTTAGCCCTTGTTTCTTTATTTTCAAGTCTAAATTCTTGTAATTTAGTCTGATTCCAATTTAATTTCAGCTTTATTATTTAACTTAATGCAATTTAATCCTATTTATTTGTTACATGGTTTAATTAAAGCATATAGAATTATTTAGGAGACTTAAATAACTAGTTGTACTCTAATAAAGCCATAGTATAAGTTCCTTCAATCAGGATCTGTTAAGTATGACTCATATATTGTAAAAGGACAGATGCTGGCTACTTTAACTAGGATTACAATTGTTCTAATCCTTCGGAGAGTAGTATTCCTTATCCTAGTTAGAATAGGACTTGGATGTAGGGGGATATATAAAGAGGCTTACCCCCACCTTATTAGGCACTTCATCAATTGTTCTTTAGGCTTTGCAGAGCGAGAGCATCTGTCCATCAAATGAGTACTTGAGTTTTCAGTGGGCTCGGATTAAGTGGGTTGGGAGTGCGGGGGCGAAGCCCCCGCAGTACGGTACGCGGTATCTTTGTAATTGTACCGGGTCTATAAATAGATGTGTTATTTGTAACCTAAGGACCATTGATTGAATAAAAGAAAACAGTCGCTCTTTACTCCCCGAGGACGTAAGCACACTGTTGAACCTCGTTAAATCTCTTATGTTCTTGCTTGTTTGATTTTCTTTTTCGTTTGTCGTGTGCACAACAACTGGTATCAGAGCCAGGTTGCGATGACTATGTCCGGTGCGAAATTCGAAGTGGTCAAGTTCAATGGTGAAGGTAACTTCGGATTGTGGTAGACAATGGTAAAGGATCTATTAGCGCAACAATGGATTTTAAAGGCTTTACAGTCTACAAAACCAACGTCGATGGAGAACGACGATTGGGAAGAATTGCTGCAACGAGCGACTGGAACCATACAGTTATATTTGGCAGATGAGATTATGTATCACGTAATGGATCTGACGTCTCTATGAGAGATATGGAGCAAGTTGGAAAGTCAATTTATGTCAAAGTCTCTGACAAATAAATTGTATCTAAAGCAGAAGTTGTATGGGCTGAAGATGCAGGAAGGTCAGGATTTGGTGCAGCACGTGAATATCTTCAATCAAATAATCACCGATTTAACTCAACTTGATGTGAAGATTGGAGATGAAGACAAAGCAATTATTCTATTGTGTTCGTTGCCTTATTCTTATGAACACATGATGACTACTCTTACATATGGGAAAGAAAAAAAAATCAAAGTTGAAGAGATTACTGCAGCCTTGTTGGCCTACAACCAGTGAAGGCAGAATACAGGCGAAAGCTCTCACGCTGATGGTTTATATGTTAACGGTAATCGCGACCGTGGAAGGAAGTCAGAGAATGAGGGTTCTAGAAGACGGAATTATAGATCAAAGTCTAGAGGCAAGAAGACATTTCGTTGCTACAAGTGCAAGGAGCCATGACATATGAAGCGAGACTGTCCAAAGTGGAAAAATGAGTCAGATGATAAACATGATGCATCATCCAAAACTATGAATGTGGTACAAAATGAGAATTCAGATTGCAGTGATGATGATATGTTTTCTATTTCAACAACTCAGTTCACGAATATTTGGATTCTTGATTCAGGATGCTCTTATCATATAACACCTAACAAGGAGTGGTTTTCTACCTATATGTCTATTAATTTTGGTTCTATCTATTTAGGTGATGATAGATGTTGCAATATTGTCGGTATTGGTGAAGTCAGAATTAAGATGTATGATGGTACTGTTAGAACATTATGTGATGTTAGGCATATACTGGATTTTTGAAAAAGAATCTAATTTCTTTGGGCACTTTGCATAAGAATGGTTTAATTCCCAAAGCTGACGAGGATAAAGAAACCATTAAGATTGTTAAAGGTGCATTGAATGTGATGAAAGGAAAGATAACTGCAAGGAATATCTATAAATTGTTAGGGAGTACAGTTGTAGGTGGAGCTCATTTTGTTGAGTCATATGATGATAATACAAAATTGTGGCATATGCGTCTTGGTCATCTTAGTGAACGTGGAATGGTTGAATGACATAAAAGAAATTTGTTGCATGGTGTCAAAAGTTGCAAGCTCGATTTTTGTGAATTTTGTGTTCTTGGTAAATAGACTAAAGTCAGTTTCACGATTGGAAAGCACAAAGCTGAAGGGATTATTGATTATGTGCATTCTGATGTGTGGGAGCCTACCGGAGAATCATCATTGGGTGGGTCTGTGTATTATGTTACTTTCATTGACGATTTTTCTAAGAAAGTTTGGGTGTATTTCTTGAAACAGAAATCTAAAGTCTTTTCCAAATTCAAGGTGTGGAAAGTTGAGGTGGAGAACCAAACGGGTAGAAAGATCAAGTATTTAAGGTCTAATGGTGGCACAAAATACACATATTTGCAGCTTCTGAAGTTCTGTGAGGAGCATGGGATTCAGAGACATTTTTCAGTGCGAAAGACGCCACAACAAAATGGTGTTGCTGAAAGGATGAACATGTCATTAGCTGAGCGAGCTCGGTGCTTGAGCCTGAATGCAGGGCTTCCTAAAAACTTCTGGGCAGAGGCTGTGAGTATGACATGCTATCTCATTAACAGGTCACTACGAGCATCTTTGGGTGGAAAAGTTGCAAAAGAGGTATGTATAGGCAATGTAGTTGATTTCTCACACTTACGGATTTTTGGTTGTCTTGCTTATGTGCATGTACCTGGTGATGAGAGATCAAAACTTAATGCAAAATTGAAGAAGTGTATCTTTCTGGGCTACAAGAAAGGTGTCAAAGGATACAAGTTTTGAGATCCAGTTACAAGGAAAATAATGATTAGTAGAGATGCAATTTTTGACGAGCAATTCATGTTGCAGCAGAACCGAGACAAGGTGTTGGTGGATTTCGAACAGTATCCAAGAACAGCTGAGAAAGAAGTAACAGCTGAGAAAGGTGAAAGTTCGAATTCAACTTCTGGTGACTCTAATACAGTTCTGTTGCAGAATTATAATTTAGCTAGAGAGAGACGCACAAATGTAAAGGCTCAATGCATATTGGGTTTTGAAGATATGATGTCTTTTGCACTTCACATTGGTAGTGAAGATCCATATACTTTTCAAGAAGCTATCTCTAGTTCGGAGAAAAGCAAATGGATGGCTGCAATGGTTGAGGAGATGAAATCTTTGCAGAAAAATGTAGAACTAATGTTTCGATATAATAATTGAAAAATATTTTGGACTAAATTAAAAAGAATTCAAAACTATTTCCAAAGTCCAAATAACTTGAAACTATGTTTAGGGGATGTTTTTAAAGGGTTTTACATGTTTTTCAAAGCCAAACTAAACAAAACCTTCCAGGCGTTTCGAAACACCCCCAGGTGTTTCGATACGGGGTCTTCTAGTGTCAAAACGTTTCGAAACGGGTCTTTTTCTGGATGAGTATTTTGCCTAGCGTTTCGATACGGGCTATGCCGTTTCGATACGCCTATGTGGCATCGACCACAACTGTAACACCCGGGTTTAGGGGTCGGGTGAAAATAATATTTTAATATTATTTCGGGTTCGGTTTTGCAAATTAAATAATAAAATATTTTATGGGCCTCGGGATTTCAAATGTTTAAGGCTATGTTGGGCCTATCTCTTAAGTCCAAATCCATGGGCTTTAAGAGATGTGGGTTTAGCCCTTCATTAATGGCATTTTGGTAAGTTGTAAATTGAAGGAGAGATAAGATGACAAAAGGGGGTTTTGTTTTAAAGGAGATGCTCATCTTCTTCATTCCACCATCTTTGAAAACCTAAAACCCCTCTTACCCCCTAAAGCACTATTTCATCAAATCTCTTCATCAATTCAAGGGCTCTCTTCGAGGTAATTGCGTTTTTGAATTCTCCTCATGATTTCCAACATTTTCATAGCTTTAGTTTTCATAGAAATCATCTTTTTGAGTTTTTGGAGTTTTCAAGTTTGAAGAAAAGCATGAAACTTTAATAGCTTTTTGGGTTGTTTTGATTAATAGAGTTGAGTTTTGATCTAACCTTGCCCAATGGAACATTATATCTCAATTTGTTTGGGTTGTATAAAGAATTCCGAAATGGGTTTTTAGGGGTATATTTAAAGTGTCAAAATTTGTGTTTTTGGAATGGTTTTGTGAAGAATTGTTGGGCTGATGTTATAGCAACATTGGGTAGGTGTTTTTAGATGTTTTATGATTATTTTTGGGAGGTTATAGTGTTAGTTTGATGAGATTCCCGTAGCTACTGCTGTAGGTGATTTTTAGGAGTGGAAATTAAGAGTTTTTGAAGTGTTTGTGTGGGGAAATGAAGGGCTGATGGTTGTACAGCATTATGATGATGTTTTGGACATGTTTTGGGGTGTTTTAAGTGTTTAAATTGAGAGGTAATGGCTGGGTTTTGCTGGAGTACGAAAATGGGATTATTTGGGAGGATTTCGGCTTTGAATTGTTGAGAAAATGTTAGGGAATTGAGAGCTGATGTGTAACGGTAAATTTGTGGTTGATTAAGAGGTTAATACATTGTTTTTGATTGGTTAGAAACATCGGATTTGGCCTTGGGAGGTTCGGGCACGATTCCGGAAGTTGTGGAGACTTGAGTCAGCTTTGCTTGGATTGCTTAAGGAAGTAAGGTGAGTGGTTAATGTTTTAAATTGATTTTCAAAGGTTGGTTCAAGCATGTGGATGTGAAAATGTTTTCAAGTAATGTTTTGGTCCAAAGATGGTTTTGAAAGAATTTAGATTGGGCTTGAAAAGTTGAATTAAACTCAAGAGTAAGTTGTTGCAAATTGCCTCTTTGATTTCCCCCTTTTACCGTTTGTTTTCATTACTTGTAGTGATAAATTGTTATGTATGAAATTCCAATATTTTGGGAGGAAGCATGTTGCTTATTATTATTATCGTTGATCATGTGTGATAGTATTTATGGTGTTGTTGATATGCCTTGTAAGATATGTGTAAGTTGGTGTAGGTTGTGCACGGAAATGGTGAGTAAGACCATTTGTGGTTGGTAAGATTTAAAGTAGTAAGTTGGTGCCTAGTTGTGGATTTTGTTACAACTTGTTTTTGGTTGTGCATGATATAGTGAGAACATGTCGCATGATGGTGATTGTATATCGTGTTGCATAGTTGGTGTCGAACCTCACGTGATGGTTGTCGTTGCTCCGGTGATGTGTAGTCCCGCCGGTAGCGAATGGTATAAGACTCCAGTGATGTGTAGTCCCACCGGTAGTGACTAGTAGAAGAGTACTTTGATGTGTAGTCCCATTGGAAAACTACTAGTCGAAACGGTGATGTGTAGTCCCACCGTGTGTGTTTTGGTTATGCTTGTGCATACCATGTATTGTTCATGTTGTGTCTCACTATATCATTCTCTTTTTATGGTTTTGCTTTAATATAGGATTATGTCTTTATGCATACCATGAAGTGTGATTCCATGATAAATATCTATATTGTTGACTTGTGGTTGAACTTGTATGTGTTGGCCTTTACTTTTAAAGAAAGCTTTGAACCCTGCATTGTCGTTGTTATGTTTTTGAGCTCCGCTCACTAAGCTTTATGCTTACGCTCTCCTTTTTCCGACAATGCAGATCTTTAGCTTGGAATTAGCAAGGAGCAAGAAAAGGGCGTCCAAGCGTGTGGTAATTGCTCAAGTATGGTTTATTAAATAATGTAGTAGTTTAGCAATAGGAAATGCTACGTGTTTTAGGAGCGTGTATCTAGACTCAATTGTGTTGGCTTATGTTGTTAATGCCTCATGTTGATGGATTTGTAAACCATGTTTATGTTGATGCCTAAGTGTTTGTTTGGGAGGCTTATAGCCATGTCCTTGGATGTTTGTGTTGCTTTGGTATTTGGATGACATGTGTGGCATGTAAAACCATGTTTAGATTGCCTTATATGAATGTTTTATGTTTGTTTGCTAAGGCATGAAACTCATGTATGCTTTGTATGCCTTCTTTTAATGATTACATGAATTCCTTGGTTGAATGATGTTTGTTCATGTTGGATGCCTTGTATGCCGAGATCTTGGTTTGTAAATGTTGTATGTATGTTCGTATGTGGCTAGGGAGGTCTTATTATGCATCTAGAGTGTAAATCTTGTGTGTTTGTGCTGAAAATGGAGAATTGCAGAGCAGGGCGTATCGGTACGCCTAAGGGCCGTATCGATACGGTCTTGCCTACAGGACTCATTTTTGGCTGGGCGTATCGATACGCGGGGGTGTATCGGTACGGTCCTTGCTCACTGGAATTCTGAGATTTTGGTGAGTTAATAGCGTATCGGTACGGTTCCATCTCGTTGACCTCGAAATGTTGACCGAGAGGGGCGTATCGATACGCTCAAGGGTTGTATGGATACGGTCTTCCCTGAGTTGACTAAGAGGGTTGACTTTGGTCAAGGCGTATCGATACCCTCTGTAGGTGTATCGATACAGCCTGTTTAATAAGGAAAGTTTGGGCTGTTCAATTGCATGTTTTGTGGGTTTTGTATCCGTGTTTGTTCGCTGCGTGTCCTATCACATAGGATTTAATAAAAGCATCTAGAAAAGATAAAGAAAAAAATAGGGTTGCTAACCGAAGGGGAGCCTTAACGGGTTTCACTTCGGTTTTCCCCGTGTGGCCCACTCAGACCGGTCATCCGGCCAGATCGAGACGAGGGGGTTACAACAACGGTCATAAACCCCAACGGCTATTTCCCAACTAACATTTAAATGCAGATCGTTTTGATACGGTGAAAGGCGTTTCGATACGGGTGTTCCGAAACAGCCAAGAGCGTTTCAATACGGTTGCTGCATCAGACTGCAACGGCTCTTTCTACTTGAAGAGCGTGTCGAAACGGGTTCAAGCGTTTTGATACGGTTAACAGCAGAACATCATTTATGATGGGAAATTATGTCTTCAACGGCTCCAATTCAACCCCAACGGCTAGTAACGGCTACAAACTCATTAAGAAGTATAAAAGAGACCTCCAAGCATCAAGATATGGTTAATGCTTCAATTGTCAATCAACAAATGATCAAGAATTGTCTTTGTACTTAAATTGTCATTTCTTTGTATAGACAAACACTAGTGAGCCAAAATTGTCAAATTTGCTCAAGTGTTTTAGGTTTTGGGTGAGTGCAAAATTGTGCAAACAAATACCTATTAGAGGGATTTAAGTTTGCTTATCTTTCCCTTTGTAAAGAGGGTTTGATCAAGGCTTTGGGTAGAAAGCTTGATCGGTGATTAAGGGTTTCCTCCTAAGCCTAGAAAAGGGGACGAATCAATAGTGGATTGATTAGAAATCCTTAGTGGGAAGTTAAGGTAGTGGATGTAGACCTTGGTTAAAAGGTTGAACCACTCTAAAATAATTGTGTCATTTATCTTTTAGCTTCCACACCACATCCACCCAAAATTCCACCTCTCCACCACTTGGTGAGCAAGATCGGTTGAAGAAATTGAGCACCTTAAAACTCAACAATTGGTATCAGAGCTTGGCTCAATCGAAGAGGATTAACATCCTATTGAGAAGATCCAGCAAGCTCGATCATCATTTCACACAACCGGCTCAATGGCGCAATCCATCGACAAACTGCCCTTCTTCGACGGAACCCACTATGCCCATTGGAAGACAAAGATGAAGTTTTTCATTAAGTCAAGAGACTACAAGCTATGAGACATAGTTGAAGATGGTCCGTTCGTGCCTCAACGAAGCAAAGCAGAGTGGAGTGCTGACGATCGCAAGAAGATGGAGCTAAATTGCAAAGCCTTGCACATCCTTTTTTGTGCATTTGGCCCAACCATCTATGAGAAGATGTCTTCTTGTGAGAGTGCCAAGGAGGTATGGGACAAGCTTGAAGTCACATACGAGGGAACCGACAAAGTTAAGGAGACCAAGATTGGGCTCCTCACCTTATAGTATGAGAATTTCAAAATGGATCCGGAAGAGAACATCGAGAAGATGTTTGATAGGTTCTCTACTATCACCAATGGTCTCAAAGGCTATGGAGAAGCCATCCCGGAGGAAAAGCTTGTCCGAAAGCTCATCTACTCACTTCCCGAGTCTTGGGACTTTAAGAGGACCGCCATCATCGAAGCCAAGAATTTGAAGACCTTAAAGCTTGATGAACTCATGGGGTCACTCCTTACTCATCAAATCATGAAGAAGAACAAAGAAGATGAGAAGAAGAGGGAAGAAATTAGAGCTATGTGAGAGAAGAAGCTCAAGGGGCTTGGCATCAACACCAATGCCATTGCTCTCAAATCCTCCACTTGTCATCATGTAGATTCTAGTGAGGAGGAAAGTGAAGATGAAGAGATGACCTATCTCTTCAACAAATTTGCCCAGTTCATGAAGAGCGAAATGGAAAATTCCAAGCATGAATCGAGGAAGAAGATGAAGGAATCCCACAAGTCCAACAAGAGGGGATCATCTTCAAAGCAAGCATATGTGGCTATATGGAGCGATGAAGACTCCACCGATGATGAAGTAGCCCACCTATGCTTGATGGCCCTCAATGAGGGGGAGGTAACTTCTAACTCATCTATTTCAAATTCATATACATTTAATGAGTTGCAAGATGCCTACGATGATTTGCTTTTTGAATTCAAGGTATCATTTTCAAAGAACAAAAAGTTGATTTCAAAAATAAAAATTGAGAATGATTTGCTTTCCAAAACAAATCTTGAACTTGAAGCAAAATTGAAAGATTTTGAACAAAAATGTTTTGATTTACAAAATTTGCTTCTTAAAGTTCAAAAAGAAAAAGATTTGATTTTCAAAGAGCCTGAAAATAAAAATAATTTTGGAAAATCAATTTTTTATGTAAGACAATCTAGTGCCCCTAGATTTGTAAACAATAAATATTTTAGAAGTGTTTGGGTCCCAAAAGGACTAACCACTTCAACTAAAAAGGATGACATTGAAAAATGGATTCCTAAGGGGACTAAGTTTTGTGCCACTAACGTTTATGGATCCAAAGAAATTTGGATACCAAAAATCACTTGATTGTCTTTTTCTAGGTGTGATGGAGAGTGATCAACAAGTCAAACTTTGAGGGGGAGCTCCATGCACACAAGGAAGAACACTTGAAGAATGAAGGCTTCACATCCTCCCTTGAGTTCAAGTGTGGTAAAATCTAGTTGTTTTTGTTTTTATTTGATTTATTTTTCATTTAATTCAACTAGATGATCATATATGTTGGACTAACATTTTTATGATGCTTTGAGTAAGGGGGAGCCATTTTAAAACCAAATTCTTATTTTTGTCAAATTTTTTTTCCTCTATAGTTATTTTGAACTTAATGTTTTAAATTCTTTTTGATATAACAAAAAGGGGGAGAAATGGTTTGAAAAATTGAATTTTCAAATGAATAAGGGGGAGCTTTATTTGATTTCATATCTTTAATCTCTTATTCACATTTTTAAACTTAAAAGGGATAATCCCAAACAATTTTTTCAAGTTGGTTTTATTATATCAAAACGGGGGAGATTGTAGAACTAATGTTTTGATATAATAATTGAAAAATATTTTGGACTAATTTAAAAAGAATTCAAAACTCTTTCCAAAGTCCAAATAACTTGAAACTATGTTTAGGGGATGTTTTTAAAGGATTTTACATGTTTTTCAAAGCCAAACTAAACAAAACCTTTCAGGCGTTTCGAAACACCCCCAGGTGTTTCGATACGGGGTCTTCCAGTGTTAAAACGTTTCGAAACGAGTCTTTTTCCGGATGAGTATTTTGCCTAGCGTTTCGATACGGGCTATGCCGTTTCGATACGCCTATGTGGCATCGACCACAACGGTCATAAACCCCAACGGCTATTTCCCAACTAACATTTAAATGCAGATCGTTTTGATACGGTGAAAGGCGTTTCGATACGGGTGTTCCGAAACGGCCAAGAGCGTTTCGATACGGTTGCTGCATCAGACTGCAACGGCTCTTTCTACTTGAAGAGCGTATCGAAACGGGTTCGAGCGTTTCGATACAGTTAACAGCAGAACATCATTTATGGTGAGAAATTATGTCTTCAACGGCTCCAATTCAACCCCAACGGCTAGTAACGGCTACAAACTCATTAAGGAGTATAAAAGAGACCTTCAAGCATCAAGATATGGTTAATGATTCAATTGTCAATCAACAAATGATCAAGAATTGTCTTTGTACTTAAATTGTCATTTCTTTGTATAGACAAACACTAGTGAGCCAAAATTGTCAAATTTGCTCAAGTGTTTTAGGTTTTGGGTGAGTGCAAAATTGTGCAAACAAATACCTATTAGAGGGATTTAAGTTTGCTTATCTTTCTCTTTGTAAAGAGGGTTTGATCAAGGCTTTGGGTAGAAAGCTTGACCGGTATAAGGGTTTCCTCCTAAGCCTAGAAAAGGGGACGAATCAATAGTGGATTGATTGGAAATCCTTAGTGGGAAGCTAAGGTAGTGGATGTAGACCTTGGTTAGAAGGTTGAACCACTCTAAAATCATTGTGTCATTTATCTTTTAGCTTCCACACCATATCCACCCAAAATTCCACCTCTCCACCACTTGGTGAGCAAGATCGGTTGAAGAAATCGAGCACCTTAAAACTCAACAAAAAATCATACTTGGGAGCTAGCTACGCTTCTTGAGGGAAAGAAAGCTATAGGTTGCAAATGGGTGTATAAAAGGAAACCAACCATATCAGAAAAAGAGGGGGAAAAGTTCAAGGCTCGATTGGTAACAAAGGGTTTTTCACAGCAAAAAGAAGTTGATTATGATGAAATCTTTTCTCATGTGGTTAGACATACTTCAATCAGGGCAGTTTTTGCACTTGTAGCTAGTTCGGATTTGCATTTAGAGCAGATGGATGTTAAAACTGCTTTTTTTGCTTGGTGATCTAGAGAAGCAAATTTATATGCAACAGCCAGTGCTGTCGGCTTCCTGATGTATGAGATGATATGTACTCATCCTGATTTAGCTCATGCTATTGGTCAAGTCTGTAAATACATGTCTAAACTAGGAAGATCACATTGGGAAGCAGTCAAGTGGATTTTCAGGTATTTAAAGGGTACTGTGGGACATGGAATTGTTTTCGGCAATCAACGACATGATCCTTTGATTGTTGGATATGTGGATTCAGACTATGCAGGTGATTTGGATGATATAAGGTCTACAACTGGGTATATTTTCACCCGTGGTGGAGGGCCTATATGTTGGAAGTCAACTGTTCAGTCTGTTGTGGCATTATCAAAAACTGAAGCTGAGTACATGGCAGTAGCTGAAGCTGCAAAAGAAGCCTTATGGCTTATCGCGCTAGTGAAATAATTGGGTATTCGGCAAGGTGGAGTTCATTTGCATTGTGATAGCCAAATTGTTATTCATTTGGATAAGAATCGGGTGTATCATGCTAGAACTAAACATATTGATGTAAGGTTTCACAAGATTATAGAGTTGATTGCATCTGGTGAGATATTGTTACAAAAGGTGCATACTGCAGACAATCCAGCTGATATGTTAACCAAGCCTGTTACTACAGACAAGTTCAAGCATTGTTTAGACTTGTTGAATGTTTGCAAATTCTAGAGAAGCATGGTAGCCCAACCCACTTTGATGTGTGAGAGACTCTAGATTTATCTCTTAAGGAGCATGATATTCGCCAAGGTGGAAATTTGTTAAGTATGGCTCATATATTGTAAAATGACAGACCCTAGCTACTTTAACTAGGATTACAATTGTTCTAATCCTTCGGGGAGTAGTATTCCTTATCCTAGTTAGAATAGGACTTCGATGTAGGGGGCTATATAAAGAGGCTTACCCCCACCTCATTAGGCACTTCATCAATTGTTCTTTAGGCTTTGCGGAGCGAGAGCATCTGTCCATCAAAGGAGTACTCAAGTTTTCGGTGGGCTCGGATTAAGTGGGCGCGGTACGGTACGAGGTATCTTTGTAATTGTATCGGGTCTATAAATAGATGTGTTATTTGTAACCTAAGGACCATTGATTGAATAAAAGAAAACATCCGCTCTTTGCTCCCTGAGGACGTAAGCACACTGCTGAACCTCGTTAAATCTCTTGTGTTCTTGCTTGTTTGATTTTCTTTTTCATTTCTCGTGTGCACAACAGGATCTTAATAATTTAATTAGGGCTTAGACTAATTGTAGCAAATTAATAAATGTTATTCGAGAATTTTAAAAGTTTAAATTTGAATGGTGTTCTAAAGCAATTGGGCATTATTCAACATAAACGTTTTTTTGAAAGGAAATATTGAACGCTTTTATTGATGAGTTTCATACAGTAGAAGAACAGGGACACGAGCATCGTTAAAAAACCCCTTAAACCTAAACAGAAGAAAAAGAGTGCATCATGTCTCTGCCATTACAGATTCGATCTTACCACGCATTTGGAACATAAACTTTTAAATTGAATAAATAATATTTGTTAAAATCCTAGAAAATATTAAATGACTTAAAAAAATAAGTAGAGCCTAGATAGGATTGATTACTTTAATAGATAATGAATATTATCTATAATTTTAAAATTTAATTAGGGATGATATCCAAAAGTAATTGGGTATTATCTTATGTGAATTTTAAAATTAAATAATATTCATAGATTTAAAAAATCTCATGAATTAATTAGAGTCTATTAAGTTAGTTACTTAAAATAAACTATTCAATAATTAATTGCATGCTTTTAAAAATATTTCAGAATAGAATATATTTTTGGAGTATAAAAGGCGATGCCCTGATCGTATAAGAGTGTTTTTAATTTTATATTCGAAATAAAATATATATTTTATTATAAGGAATATTTTCATTTTAAATATAAACACAATTGATAATTAATGTTTAAATTAAATTCGAATTATTATTCTAAAATTCTAAAATGCAACACAAAATTAAAAGGTATCGATTTTGGGCGTTTGTGGGGTGATAATCTTTCCCCACACGTAATTGACTTCTGAACCCCAATTTTGAAGTCTCTGATTATTTTATGGTGTTCAGTCTACCAAAGTGACCGGTGACAACTTCAATATTTATAAAAATTTAAATTTAAAGGCAAACCCCTAATTTGAAAAGTAATCGTCCAAACTATTTTATATTTTTCAAAAAAATGGTTTTGACGGATTTAAAATTTTTTTAGAAAAAAAAATGTTAAACTTGTATTTAAATTTTTGTTTTTTTATTTAGATTTTGTAAAATTACCAAAATATTTTATTTGTTAAATCATTTATTTTTCTAAAGTTTTTAAAGTTTTATTTTTTCGAGTGACTTTAGTTTTGTATCTGCTTTATTTTCATGTTGCTTGTATACTTTTAGGTAATCAAATATTATTGTTTTTAAAATTTGTTTTAGTCCACAAATGAGTCATTTGTAGCATTTGATATTCGGGCTGGATTCGTCAGGACCATATATTAGGTGTTACATTGATAGTCAAACTCTTAGGATTAAATTATAAAAATATTAGACTAAATTATAAATAAATAGATGTCAATATCTAGTTAAATTAAAGTTTATGAACTAGACTTGACAAAAATAAAACCATATTAAAAATATTGGACTCGATTTAAAAAAATAGAAATACATATAGGCCAATTTTGAATTAAAGAAAAAAATTTAGGGATTAAATTGAACAAAAATAAAACTATATTAAAAATATTATATTATATTATAAATTTACAAACAAATATGGGTCAGTTTTAGATTAAATAAAAATTTTAGGGACTAAATTGAATAAAAATAATCATATTAAAAATATTAGATTAAATCATAATAATAATAAAAATAATTTATAATTTTCAAAGCTTAATTTTCTTTCCTCTCACTTTTTCAGGAAATAAACTTATTTTTTTTTCTAATTTTTCATCCTTTCAACCAAGCACATTGATGGAAAGAAAAAATAAAATTTTCATTCTTCCATTTTTCTATCACTTCAAATTTAGGTTTTGCTTGGTAGAGATGAAAGAAAATTAGAAGGATGGAGAATTAGAGGGGTGGAAAATTAAAAGGATGAATTTTTTTTTTCTATTTAGTATTGGTATGCTCGGTTGGGAGGATGAAAAACTAGAAATAAAACATGTTTCTTTCCTCTACATTGCTTGGTATAATAGAAAAATGAGAGGAAAGAAAATGAACATTACTATTATACCCTTTTTCTTATATTTCTTTTATTAGTAAAATTTATTGTGATATTATTTAATTATAATTTTTATTAAGATAATGTCTATATAAAACGATTGTTTTTTATTTTTTAAAATCTAAATACAACAAATTTATAAAAATATTTATAAAAATAATAATTTAATTTATTATAAAATATTGATATATATATATATATATATATGATATTTTTTTGTGATATGTATGTCCATTTTACGATCCATGCTCGGGGTGCAAGACTACTCCTCCTAATAACGTTGTCTCCAAAGTTTGAACTTACGTTTATAAGATAATTTTTTTTAATTTAAATTAAATTTTAAAAAAATTAAATTATATAAAATTAAAATTTCAAATCTTGAGTCTGACCGAGAGAGGCAATCAAAATTCCGAGATCTCACCCCGATCCCATTGCTACCTCTATAGTCGCTACTATGTAACAAAACTGCTCATTGCCATAAAATACAAAGAACCCAAATAATATACCTTAACAAAATACAAATATGTAACCAATAACATCAAATCACCCAACAAAACATAGCAGACTTACAAGCTTACAAAAAATCAGAATTTAAATAATATACCTCTTACCTACGTCTCTAAAACATAATAAACTTATAAAACATTTTAGTGCTTACAAAACATAAAATATAAAATTTAAATAAGTCATTCTCTTGCTCATCCCTTGTGTCCTGATGGTAAAGGTAGATGTTCGTCATCCCTTGGGACCCGGGTTCGAGCACCAGTAATACATGTTGTGTGTGCCGTCTTTGAAAAGACTAAGAAAGTTGAACAGATGCTACTCTAGTTAAAGCCTTCTTTAATTATTCTTGAACCCAATGTTGTTCCCTCTCGTTCAGCTAAAACATATGTAAATTTCATATCGAATCTACATGCAACTAATACATTTTGTGTTGGGTATTATTTTCTCCCTCTGTACCTTGAAGCGTGTTTTGAAGAAATCTTAACACGAATATATGTACCACCAATCGCACCAATACAATCATAAAAAAATCTCAATATAGAATTTCAATTTAGAAATTTAAGAGAAAAGAAACTAGGGATTTAAAAATTTCATAAAAAATGATAAAAAAATCTTATCGATGATTTCAAGCTGAAACCATGTTGGAGTTGAGAGAAATAAAATTAGAGATTTCAACCCAAATGACGCAATTAATTTCGGAAGTAAAATCATAAAAGAGTAAATGAAAAATTTCAAATTTAATGAAGGGTAACATAATAATTTTGTATTTAAAATCAGATCATCTAATCTTTCCTCAGTCTTTTCCGCCCAATTTTGGACGGATAAGTCTTTCTACGGTGCGGAGGAAAACACCCTCCCCTCCACTTTTCTTTCTTTTCAACTTTCCTCAATGCCAAGCAGCTTAAAATTTTGTTTTCCTTTCAGTTTTTCTTGTTGTTTGCCTTTCTTTCCAATTTTTCGCTGAACCAAGCAGACTCTTAAGGATTAAATTGAACAAGAATAAAATTATATTAAAAATATAAGATTAAATTATAAAAATTAAAAATAAATTAGGGTCAATTTTAGATTAAATAAAAGTTTTAGGGGTTAAATTGAATAAAAATAATTATATTAAAAATAATCCTCTTCATAATAGACCTCTATAATATAAATTAATCAAGAAATGATAGTCAGACATTGATGTTTATACCAAAAAATAAAAGGACAAGGGTACTGAGCCATATAGAGAGGGAGTGTCATACTAGTGATATACAAAATCAACGGCGACAACCAGTTTTAAGGCTTTGCTTGGTATGAAGGATGGAAATGAAGAAGAATGAAAAATTTATTAATTAAATGACGGAGATTCATAACCACATTCTTACTTTGAATTTTAACCATTTGATTAGCAAATTTTCTCTCCTTCCACATTTTCATCCTTCATACCAAGCAAAACTTAAAATCGACATATTCGAGAAAGAAACTATAGAGGGAGGCAGCTTGGGTTACTCTTCGGGAGGATAAAAAAGCAACTTGAGATGAAATTTTTCCTTAATATTACATGAATATGAAATGAGTTGAAATTTCCGTTGTTCTTAGGTTTGCACCATTGAAAACAACTATACTTGTGTGTGACTTGATCAAAAAAAATTTCATAATAGGTTACGTATCCAGTTTGATCGGTTTGAGAATAGATTTTTTATATTTTTTGGTTGCCCTTTCAGTTTTTAGGGTTTCGTTCGACTAATCTGAACCGACCCGTATTACACACCTGATTTTGGTGGGTGAGTCTCCTAGCAAGAATTTTCTGCATACACAACACCTCGAACTTGAGACCTTACTTAAGGCATACTAAGCTGTTTACCACTTGAACCAATCACTGTTGGTAATAGATCTTTTTATATTAAAATTTTGTTTTCATTTTCTATTTTATTTATAAAAAATCATATTTTTGTGTAAATTTTTTTTAAAAAATATAATTTTCAAATAAATAAATAATTAATCATTCTTATATAATATTTGTATTATTTTAAATATAAAACAATCCTACATACTATTTAGTCACAATTAACAATATGCATACAAAATTGTACAGTATCACACAACAGTAATCAGACAAACAATGAAATACGGTGTTCAGATACCATCTACACATTAGTTAGGCATACATATTCCGACCCAGATTAATTAATCAATAAATTATATATTAGTAGTTATACAAAAAATTAAAAATGTTTATTAGTTTAATTTTGAATAAATTGGTTCAATTATCTATTGTCTTGTCTTGTTTTTCTGTGTAGGGATGTTTATTGTTCGGTTGAAATTGAATTAATTGGCCGAACCGAATTAGTTTAATTAAACAGCCGGCCACCAAAATTTGTTTGAGTGAGAAATGATTAATTTAAAAAAAATAGTTATTGGTTAATTTAGTTCAGAATCGATTAATTAATTGAAATAACTAAATTGTCCAAAATATTATATATATATATATATATATATATGGGATAGGATCCGTTTACACAGTGTAAAACTCTTTAAGTTTTACACGTTTTTTGGTTCGTTGGACGGGTGAAACGAATGGATGAGATTAATAGTAAATATGTGAAGATTATCACTTAGAAAAAAGAGTAAGGAGTTAATCTGAGTCATCCATTCCCCCATCTAACGATCCAGAAAACGTGTAAAACTTAGAGTGTTTTACATTATGTAAGTTGATCCTAACTCTCTCTATATATATAAAACTCTGAAAATGTCCTAACAAAACAACTAAACAAAATAAAATTGATGCTTCACACAATCAATTGTTCACATTTCATGATAGATGTAACGCCCCGGTTTTGGGCTCAGAAGTTTTGGGCGTTGACCGGTTTGGTCAAAGTGCTGTTCGAATCTAAAGAGGTGAAATTAGGAAAGCCTAGTTCGGATTGCATTAAAAATATGGAAAAATGTTCTAAAATCATCTTTTAATATATAAAAGTGAACTGTGAAATCAATTTTGGAAAATGAGGTTCGGAAGATTGACATTTTGGCTAGTGACCAAAATGTAATTTTTGAAAGTTCGGTGACAGTTTTATAAAGGATTGAAACTTTGAATCTTTAAGGAGCTATTTACCCAATGGGAGTTTCTCCAGATTTTCTAAATATATTAAATGATTAATTAAGTGTTTTTAAACAAAAGAAAAGTGGAGGGAAGATATTTTCCTAAATCTAACTAACTTTTCTCTCAACCATTTTCTCTCATCTTTTCTCTCAAACCAAACACATTCTCTCCAGATTTCCTCCTCTGATTTTGTCACTCAAATCACTCATTTCAACTCTCATTTGATTCCTAATCATCTCATCAACAAAACCTCTCAATTTGCAAGTTGTTTCATCAAGCTTTTTGGCTCCAAAAAGGAGAAACTCAAGTTTGGAGGTAAGAACGTCCTTCTCCTCTGAACTTCAAGTTCTTTACTGAAATTCCCAAGTTCTCAATCCTTGGTTTGTGTTTTGTTAAAGGCTTTTCAATAGAAATCTTGATTTTGGCTTAAAATGCAAGATTTGGTGATTTTGGTGAAATTTTCGTGTGATCTGTTTGGGCAGTGTTTTGACGTGTCAAAATGATGTTAAATGAATGCTAAATTGATTAGAAGTTGAGGTTTAATTAATGCAATCCCGGATAGGTTGAATTTCCTAAGTTTTGCTTGAGTTTTTGGTTGTTTTTGGAGTGTTTTTGGTGATCTGTTATACCTGGAAGTATAAGGACGTGTTTGTGATCATTTTGGATGTTAAATGATGTTTAAAAATGGTTAGAAGTGATGGATCTTGGCTGGGTTAAGTTTTGGTAGTGTTTGGAGGTGATTTCGGTTGTGTTTGGTAGCCGAATTGTTGGATTTGTGTTGAGCAGCGAATTTGGTTGTGTGGCTGCTGTTCTTAATGCATAATGATGCATTAATGTGCTGTTTTTGTGTGCTTGAAACAGGGGAGTTTGATCCGTGAGCTTTAGAGGTGTTGCGGAAGGTTTCGGATGCTTGGAAGGCTTGGTGGCTAGCCTTGTTTTGGTTATCGGTGAGTGAAGTTGGGTTTTCAGCTTTTAAACCAAGGTTTGAAGGTTTTTGGGAGCTTAGTGTAAGTCTAAACAACTTTTCTAAGCTCAAGAGTAAGTGAATGGATTTTCGCTCTTGAGTTATGATTGTGGAAGTGGCTTTTAAGCAATTGTGGTTGATGATTGAAATGCATGTGTTTTGCATGGTTTAATTCTGTTTTGAAAGCATATTTTAGCATGGTTTAGTGCTGGTTTTGAAAGCCATATGTGAAGGATGCTCAAGGTAAGAGATCCTTGGTTTTATACATTGAAAATGTGGTTTTGATGCGTGGTGTTGCATGTTGTTCTATGGCTTTGTCTAATGCTTTAAAACAGTGAATTAATGTTGGTAAATGATGGTTTTTGCATGTTGGTTATGCATGTGAATCATTTGATTAATGTGGTAATGGTTTTGCATTATGGTTATGCATATGGAACATTGGACTAATGTGGTAAGATGGTTATATTGGCAAGTGGTGTAAGTGGTTCTTGGTTCTTTGATCGGATATAGTTAGCCGGCTATAGGATTGGGTGCACCGTGAATTAAGTCGCCTTGGAGGTGGAGTGGTCAAGAGTGGACCGGGAAACTCCCTTCAAGTATCCTAACGAGATGGTTGAGGTCATAATGGAGGTGTTGCCCATTCGAGGACCTTGGTTGAGCAAAGGTTATATGGTGTTTAAAAGTCCATATGTGAGGACCTTGTGCTTGTTGAGATCACAATGGCGGTGTTAAGTCCATGTGTGGATCTTGTATAGGGTGTCCCGGATCTCGTTAGTGATTTCTACAACTACCAATCGGTGATGCAAAGGTTGTATGGTGTTTGAAAGTCCATACAAGGGAACCTTGTGCATGTTGAGGTTGTATGGTTGTCCATACATGGGAACCTCGGGAAAAGCTAAGGTTGTATGGTGTTTAAAAGTCCATGCATGGGAACTTTAGGTTTGTAAGGTCAAATGGTGTTTAAAAGTCCATTTGGGGAGACCTTGGATTGGTAGGGTGTAGGGAGCGTAGGGACAACACTCAGAATCCGCGTATCCGATTGGGTGTTGAGTTGAAAAGTGAATGTGGTTGATCATTTGAAGGCCAATATGATGTTCTTGATTGTGATGAAGCATGGGGTGCTTGAAATGATGCATATTTGCATGTGAAGCATGAGATGCTTGAATTGATGCATAATTGCATGTGAAGCATGAGATGCTTGAAAAGATGCATGGTTGCATGGAAAGTGTATAATGCTTGTGAATGCATGTTTACTTGTTAAGTTGAACAAGTGTTGATTATCATTTGGAAAATGAGGCATGTGAGCATGAAATATCTTTAGTGCATTGGAGTCTTGTTGAGACTTGTTTTTAAAGGCATGTGATGATGATGTTGTGGTTCATATATGTTGTCTTTGGTTTAATGCATGTGTTGGTTGGTTTGTGAAATGGTTTTAAAAGATTCTTGTTTGTTTTGGCTTTCAAGTTTAAAGAAAGGTATGTTGTGAAATGGGAGTGTTTTCCAAGGTTTTGTTTTAGCTTGCATATGGTGTGTATGCATGGTTTGGCTAAATGGTTGATTTTGCAAGTTGTGCTTTGAAAAGGGTTTTCTTAGTTTGCTAAACTAAGGGTTGGTTTTCATGTATGTGCGATGCATGGTTTTGAGCTTGTTGTTGAAAAGGAGTTTTCAAACATGGCTTTGGTAAACAAATCGAGTTTGTTTTAAAAGTGATTTATGGCTCGCTGCATTGATGGTGTTTTGGTTTTGAGCTTTCCTCACTAAGCATTATGTGCTTACGCTCCTTTTTGTCCATCAATGCAGATTCTTGAAGTTTGGACAGCGAGGAGCAAGGGATTCAAGAAGGACTCCACTTGAGATGTATGTCTCGGTTAATAGCTATAGTTAATAAAGGCAATGGGGTAGAATCTCTTGGGTTGATGTATGTGTTTGTTTATGTTTAGACAAGCTTGGTTTTGTGTTGTTAATGTTGTTGGAACATGGCTTGGCTTATGAGATTGAATTGGAAGTATGTTGCTTAAATGGATTGCTTGTGTTGGAAGCTTAGTCTTAAAATTGGGGCTTTTCATGTATGATGGCATGTTGGTGAATTGTTGATGCAAGTATGCCTCTTTTATGTTAAATTGCATGTTGGCAAAGTTTGGTGGCTGTTAGAGCATGATTGGGTGTTAATTGCATGTTTAAATAGGCAAATTTCTGCATTTTGTGCAGGGTGTTTCGGAACAGGGTGTACCGTTTCGGAACGGGTGCCTTGAAGCAGCCCAGGCGTCCGAAACGGGTGAAACCGTTTCGGAACGGATAGGCCACTGCCCGACCCCCGTTTCGGTACCCGTTGCGGAACGGCCCCGCGTTTCGAAACGGGCTGTCTCCCGTTTCGGAACGGTTGACCGTTGGGGGCTGACAGTGGCAGTTATGTGTTTCAAAATGTTTGCATTTTGGTCCTGAATCTTGTATGTGCAATTGTATGAGTTTGAGATGTCCGTTTGAGCTGAAATTTGGCTGAGATGCATGAAATATGATTAATTTTAAGTTGGTAACTTAAAATCTGGTTAAGGCCTCAAAGTTTTCAGAATTTACAAATTGGTCCCTAAAGTTGTGTTTTGTGCAATTGGGTCCCTGAATGATCTCTGATGGTTGTGATCTTTGAGTATGTTGTTTGTGTGATCACATCTAGGGTTAATGAGCATCTAGACAAGATTAAAAAGAAAAAAAGGGGTCGTTAATCAAGGTTGACTTTCGGGTTGACTTTGGTTTTCCCCGTGTAATCTTCGTAGTTCGGGTCAACCGTCTAGGCCGGGCTACGGGGGTTACATTTGGTGGTATCAGAGCCAGGTTGCGAATGCTTGGGGAAAACGGTAAGTTGTTGTGATGTGTGCTTGTTGTTTACCCTGATGTGTGGTTGAATGTTGGTTGAAACACGTGTTTCTGGGCATGATGCTGGTGTTTCTGAGCAAATTGCTGATGTTTCTGAGCATGTTGCTGATGTTTTCAAGCATGTTTTATGGTTATGAATCTTGGTTGAGCTTATGTGGTTTGTGCTGATGATAAGCTGATGCTGTGAGTTGGTTTTATGCATGATGAAAGTGCTGTGAGTATGTTATGTAATAATATGCTGTTGCAAGTGGATGCTGTTTGATGTAAGCATGATCAAGGTGTGTTGTTTGATATGCTTGATGTTGTGATATCCATGTTGTGTTGACTGTTATGTCATGTAAAGGGGAGGATTCGGGATACCCATTGCCTTATTAATATAGCTATTGTGTTATTTTGGAGTTGGAGTTTGAATCCTTGCTTAATGCTGGTCTAACTGGTTTGTTTGTTTGTTGTGATTGTATGTTTGTTGTTGTTAGTAGTATGGCTAAGTCGATGAAAGAATGGCAGTTGGGTGAGATGGTTGCTGCCTTGGGGCAGGTTGTTAAGGCGTGGAATTCACCCTTTCGTGGAGGTGTTTTGTCTCAGTTTTCTGTGCCTGGGGTTGAGGTGATAAGGCAAGGGAAAGAAGCTAGTTCTGCGGTGAAGAGTTCATCATCTGATGTTCAGGAGGTGTTGGGAACATCTCAGGCTGTGGTAAAGGTAAAGTCAGTGGATGTGCTGGCTGTGGAATGTGTGGGTTTGCCGAAGCAGCGTTTGCTTGATTTGGGTGCTGTGGAATATCATGGTTCTACACCAGAGATGTTTGAGGCTTGGTTGGCCAGTGTGGTTCTGATCTTGGATCAGGAAGGCTGTGATCTTGCTTGTAAGTTGGGGAGTGTTGTTTCTCTGATGTTGGAGGATGCCTGTGTCTGGTGGACATCAGTGGCTGTGGCGTCACATATTCCTGATATTGATTGGGATTTCTTTGTATCTGCCTTTTATGAAAGGTATCTTGGAGGGAAGTTTTCAAGGGTTGAGCAAAGTGACGGTGGTGCTGTTGTGGAGCAAGTGTTGCTTGAGCAAGGAGTGGAAGTTCAGCCACCGGTGTGTGACCGTTGTGAAAGGCGCCATGTTGGAGGTTGTTGGGGCGCGGGTGCTTGCTGGAACTGTGGTTCCAAAGTGCATGTTAAGCGTGATTGTCCTCTTGGAGTGAAGTCGGCTTTGGTGATAGCCAAAGGATCTCAGAAAGGTCGTGGGCACGGCCGAGGCAAGGTTCAGAAGTGGCAGAAAGAGCAGAAAGTTGTGAAGAGTGTGGGAAAGGAGAATTGCTGGAAATGTGGGTCTGCTGGACACATGAGACGTGATTGTTTGATGTTGGCTCGGAACAGTCAAGGTTCTTTACCGCAAGGAGGTGGTGGTGGCCCTAGTGTGTTAGCTAGTGCTGCAGTGGTGCGGCAGGAGGATGATGGTTCCGCAAGGAAGAGAGCTCGTCTGATGAAGCTTCAGAGAGGTGTTGTGTTTTCAGGTAACCTTGTTTAGTAATCTTTGCTCTAGTTACCTTAGTTTGGTTTCTGTTGGTTTTCCTTGCGTGGTAAGTTTAGTCTTGTTGCTAGCATGTTTGGGGTAATGGTTGTAGTTTGGAAATGTCTTTGATGTGAAGAGGGCTTTGTGAGAATCTTGTGGTTAGTAGTTGCTGGTATGATGGAGTTAGATAAGCTAGAAGTGCGGTAGGAGGTTGTTCTTAGACGGATTTGAGGATGTTATTAGAGGGTGTGAACTGGCATTCATGCACAGTTAAAATCATTGTTATATGCTATATTATATATGTTGGTCCATGCATACATGTGGCATGACATTAGAGGTTTTGCATACATGTACATCAGGCATTGATAGGGCATGTAAGTGATCATGCATACGATGTTCACACTCGCTAATAATTAATCGAATCTGTTAGAGTGGTGGTTGGGTTAGGTTGGATGGTGGGTTTTTAGAGGTTGTGTTGGTGCTGAGTGGAAGTTAGAGGTAATGGAGTTTGTTAAGCTAGTTGCTAGTAATAGTGAGGGTGGTATAGCCTGTTGGTAGAAGATTGGTGTTTGATGCTTTATGAGTTTAGTGGTTTGGTGGTGAGGGGTACCGGTTGAGGTTAGAATCGATCAGGTGGTTTGATAGCTAAGTGGGAGTGGTAGTTCCTTGGTGCTAAGTGAGGTTGCAGTTTGGTGGTTGTTTTTCCAAGTGCTGAGGTAGCTTAGCATTTAAGTTGAAGTGGAAGGATCATGAAGGATCGAAGGCTTGTGTTGTTTGGAAGGATTCTTATGAGAAGTGGTTGGCTGGTTGTGTGTATGTGAATTTCTTTTGAGGTCAGCTGGTGGTGTATGGAGCAGCTGGCGGAGCCGAGTTGAGGTTGTGATGTAATTTTGGTTTGTGGGTGAGTAGACCTGGTGAGTCGTGGTGGTAATGTTAGCAACAGTTGTGGAGGTTTATCAGCTTTTGTTGATGAGTTTGGGTAAGCAGTTGATGCTTAAGAATTTTTGCTTGTTGGGAAGATTCTTGGAAGAGGTTTGAGAGTTGCAAGAGTTTTGGAAGCAGAGAAGTTTGTATGGTGGTTGAATTGGATTGGTTAGAGTTCCTGTGTGAACCAGTCTTGGAAGTTGTGTGTTACAGTAGTGTGTGCTGTGAAAGCTAAAGTTCTTTATGGTTGAAGTTGGGGCTGTGTACAGTCTGGAGATGTGGAAGGTTAAGTTGTGGCTATCTTTGAGTGTTCTGGGTTTGTGAACAGCATGTAGTGGTGTTGGGTTCAGTGGAGTTTTGTGTGGAAAATGTTCAGTGTTGGTTGAGGGTTTTGTGTTGCCTTGTGTGTGTTTTGAGAAAGTTGTTGTTCTCTTTTCGCCGGTTGAAATTTCGAGGACGAAATTTCCTAAGGGGGGGAGAGTTGTAACGCCCCGGTTTTGGGCTCAGAAGTTTTGGGCGTTGACCGGTTTGGTCAAAGTGCTGTTCGAATCTAAAGAGGTGAAATTAGGAAAGCCTAGTTCGGATTGCATTAAAAATATGGAAAAATGTTCTAAAATCATCTTTTAATATATAAAAGTGAACTGTGAAATCAATTTTGGAAAATGAGGTTCGGAAGGTTGACATTTTGGCTAGTGACCAAAATGTAATTTTTGAAAGTTCGGTGACAGTTTTATAAAGGATTGAAACTTTGAATCTTTAAGGAGCTATTTACCCAATGGGAGTTTCTCCAGATTTTCTAAATATATTAAATGATTAATTAAGTGTTTTTAAACAAAAGAAAAGTGGAGGGAAGATATTTTCCTAAATCTAACTAACTTTTCTCTCAACCATTTTCTCTCATCTTTTCTCTCAAACCAAACACATTCTCTCCAGATTTCCTCCTCTGATTTTGTCACTCAAATCACTCATTTCAACTCTCATTTGATTCCTAATCATCTCATCAACAAAACCTCTCAATTTGCAAGTTGTTTCATCAAGCTTTTTGGCTCCAAAAAGGAGAAACTCAAGTTTGGAGGTAAGAACGTCCTTCTCCTCTGAACTTCAAGTTCTTTACTGAAATTCCCAAGTTCTCAATCCTTGGTTTGTGTTTTGTTAAAGGCTTTTCAATAGAAATCTTGATTTTGGCTTAAAATGCAAGATTTGGTGATTTTGGTGAAATTTTCGTGTGATCTGTTTGGGCAGTGTTTTGAAGTGTCAAAATGATGTTAAATGAATGCTAAATTGATTAGAAGTTGAGGTTTAATTAATGCAATCCCGGATAGGTTGAATTTCCTAAGTTTTGCTTGAGTTTTTGGTTGTTTTTGGAGTGTTTTTGGTGATCTGTTATACCTGGAAGTATAAGGACGTGTTTGTGATCATTTTGGATGTTAAATGATGTTTAAAAATGGTTAGAAGTGATGGATCTTGGCTGGGTTAAGTTTTGGTAGTGTTTGGAGGTGATTTCGGTTGTGTTTGGTAGCCGAATTGTTGGATTTGTGTTGAGCAGCGAATTTGGTTGTGTGGCTGCTGTTCTTAATGCATAATGATGCATTAATGTGCTGTTTTTGTGTGCTTGAAACAGGGGAGTTTGATCCGTGAGCTTTAGAGGTGTTGCGGAAGGTTTCGGATGCTTGGAAGGCTTGGTGGCTAGCCTTGTTTTGGTTATCGGTGAGTGAAGTTGGGTTTTCAGCTTTTAAACCAAGGTTTGAAGGTTTTTGGGAGCTTAGTGTAAGTCTAAACAACTTTGCTAAGCTCAAGAGTAAGTGAATGGATTTTCGCTCTTGAGTTATGATTGTGGAAGTGGCTTTTAAGCAATTGTGGTTGATGATTGAAATGCATGTGTTTTGCATGGTTTAATTCTGTTTTGAAAGCATATTTTAGCATGGTTTAGTGCTGGTTTTGAAAGCCATATGTGAAGGATGCTCAAGGTAAGAGATCCTTGGTTTTATACATTGAAAATGTGGTTTTGATGCGTGGTGTTGCATGTTGTTCTATGGCTTTGTCTAATGCTTTAAAACAGTGAATTAATGTTGGTAAATGATGGTTTTTGCATGTTGCTTATGCATGTGAATCATTTGATTAATGTGGTAATGGTTTTGCATTATGGTTATGCATATGGAACATTGGACTAATGTGGTAAGATGGTTATATTGGCAAGTGGTGTAAGTGGTTCTTGGTTCTTTGATCGGATATAGTTAGCCGGCTATAGGATTGGGTGCACCGTGAATTAAGTCGCCTTGGAGGTGGAGTGGTCAAGAGTGGACCGGGAAACTCCCTTCAAGTATCCTAACGAGATGGTTGAGGTCATAATGGAGGTGTTGCCCATTCGAGGACCTTGGTTGAGCAAAGGTTATATGGTGTTTAAAAGTCCATATGTGAGGACCTTGTGCTTGTTGAGATCACAATGGCGGTGTTAAGTCCATGTGTGGATCTTGTATAGGGTGTCCCGGATCTCGTTAGTGATTTCTACAACTACCAATCGGTGATGCAAAGGTTGTATGGTGTTTGAAAGTCCATACAAGGGAACCTTGTGCATGTTGAGGTTGTATGGTTGTCCATACATGGGAACCTCGGGAAAAGCTAAGGTTGTATGGTGTTTAAAAGTCCATGCATGGGAACTTTAGGCTTGTAAGGTCAAATGGTGTTTAAAAGTCCATTTGGGGAGACCTTGGATTGGTAGGGTGTAGGGAGCGTAGGGACAACGCTCGGAATCCGCGTATCCGATTGGGTGTTGAGTTGAAAAGTGAATGTGGTTGATCATTTGAAGGCCAATATGATGTTCTTGATTGTGATGAAGCATGGGGTGCTTGAAATGATGCATATTTGCATGTGAAGCATGAGATGCTTGAATTGATGCATAATTGCATGTGAAGCATGAGATGCTTGAAAAGATGCATGGTTGCATGGAAAGTGTATAATGCTTGTGAATGCATGTTTACTTGTTAAGTTGAACAAGTGTTGATTATCATTTGGAAAATGAGGCATGTGAGCATGAAATATCTTTAGTGCATTGGAGTCTTGTTGAGACTTGTTTTTAAAGGCATGTGATGATGATGTTGTGGTTCATATATGTTGTCTTTGGTTTAATGCATGTGTTGGTTGGTTTGTGAAATGGTTTTAAAAGATTCTTGTTTGTTTTGGCTTTCAAGTTTAAAGAAAGGTATGTTGTGAAATGGGAGTGTTTTCCAAGGTTTTGTTTTAGCTTGCATATGGTGTGTATGCATGGTTTGGCTAAATGGTTGATTTTGCAAGTTGTGCTTTGAAAAGGGTTTTCTTAGTTTGCTAAACTAAGGGTTGGTTTTCATGTATGTGCGATGCATGGTTTTGAGCTTGTTGTTGAAAAGGAGTTTTCAAACATGGCTTTGGTAAACAAATCGAGTTTGTTTTAAAAGTGATTTATGGCTCGCTGCATTGATGGTGTTTTGGTTTTGAGCTTTCCTCACTAAGCATTATGTGCTTACGCTCCTTTTTGTCCATCAATGCAGATTCTTGAAGTTTGGACAGCGAGGAGCAAGGGATTCAAGAAGGACTCCACTTGAGATGTATGTCTCGGTTAATAGCTATAGTTAATAAAGGCAATGGGGTAGAATCTCTTGGGTTGATGTATGTGTTTGTTTATGTTTAGACAAGCTTGGTTTTGTGTTGTTAATGTTGTTGGAACATGGCTTGGCTTATGAGATTGAATTGGAAGTATGTTGCTTAAATGGATTGCTTGTGTTGGAAGCTTAGTCTTAAAATTGGGGCTTTTCATGTATGATGGCATGTTGGTGAATTGTTGATGCAAGTATGCCTCTTTTATGTTAAATTGCATGTTGGCAAAGTTTGGTGGCTGTTAGAGCATGATTGGGTGTTAATTGCATGTTTAAATAGGCAAATTTCTGCATTTTGTGCAGGGTGTTTCGGAACAGGGTGTACCGTTTCGGAACGGGTGCCTTGAAGCAGCCCAGGCGTCCGAAACGGGTGAAACCGTTTCGGAACGGATAGGCCACTGCCCGACCCCCGTTTCGGTACCCGTTGCGGAACGGCCCCGCGTTTCGAAACGGGCTGTCTCCCGTTTCGGAACGGTTGACCGTTGGGGGCTGACAGTGGCAGTTATGTGTTTCAAAATGTTTGCATTTTGGTCCTGAATCTTGTATGTTTAATTGTATGAGTTTGAGATGTCCGTTTGAGCTGAAATTTGGCCGAGATGCATGAAATATGATTAATTTTAAGTTGGTAACTTAAAATCTGGTTAAGGCCTCAAAGTTTTCAGAACTTACAAATTGGTCCCTAAAGTTGTGTATTGTGCAATTGGGTCCCTGAATGATCTCTGATGGTTGTGATCTTTGAGTATGTTGTTTGTGTGATCACATCTAGGGTTAATGAGCATCTAGACAAGATTAAAAAGAAAAAAAGGGGTCGTTAATCAAGGTTGACTTTCGGGTTGACTTTGGTTTTCCCCGTGTAATCTTCGTAGTTCGGGTCAACCGTCTAGGCCGGGCTACGGGGGTTACAATAGAAACACAAAATCAAAGGATACATGAATTGAATTGTTTTGGTAGTTAGTATAAACTCAAATAACACATCAAAATGGATGGTATGAATATGTCATATATTTATTAAATATAAAATTATTATTTTTATTGATTTGTAAAGTTTGTTTTGTTTAATTATATTTGATTTTTTTATAGTTGCAATAATTTTTTCTAATAATTATATTTTGATTTAATTATTGAATAATTATTTGTTCATTTCTATTTTGAAAAATTATATATCAAACACATTTTCACTTCTAAAAACAAGTTTTCATTTCTATTAACCAAACATGATTTTTGTTTTCGGAAAGTGAAAATTGTTTTCTGAAAAAAAAAATAGAAAACAAAAGTAGAAAATATTTTTCAGAACCAAAGGGACCGTAATATTTTTTTAATTCAGTTTAAATTCACATATTTTAAAACTAATATTTATGTTTGAGAATATCAATTAAATTTAATTTATAAATACATATAAATATATTTTAATGTGAAGATTTAACAATTTCAAGGACACAAATACAATCTTTTCAAATATTTTGAAGAATCAAAATATAAATATTTAAAATCGTCTAGAAACTAAATAATAATTTTCTTAAATTTTAGGGGACATAACCCACTAGTTCATGTAATTCCGCACATGTTAGTCGACCGAATATTGGAATCATTAATTAATCCCCCGTAACATGGAGAAGAGAAGCACATCATACACAAATAAAAGAAATGAAATCATTTTTTTATTTTGATAATTTTCATATTGATATTTTTGTTCATATTTGACATTAATGGTCATAATTTTTAATGATATTTTCTTACCAATCTGAATTTATTTTTATTTTCTTAAAATGTGATATACTTTAACATTATATTAGACACTTGTCAATAAAAATATACATAAAACTTGAAACTCAAATTTTAAATTTAAATATGAAAGTTTAAAATCATTGGAGGCTTTAATATGAAAGTTTTTGCAAGTATCTTGGTTTTAAAGTTTATGGATCTAGTTTAGGGGATTTAGGTTTATGTGTTTAGAGGTTAGGGTTTATGGTTAAAATTTAGGGTTTAGATGTTAGGGTTTAAGTTTAGGATAATATGGTTAGGAATTTAGATTTTAACCTATAAACCTAAACTTAAACCATATAACTAAAAGGATTGTGAATTTTTGTTTTGTTTTCACCACAAGTATATTATAATTACCCTTTTCATATTAGTTTTTGTTGTTTATATATGAAATTTGTGGTAATAATATTTTCTTATTAATATGAATTTATGTTATTTTCTTAAAAATATGATACCTAAACTTAAACCATATAACTAAAAGGATTGTGAATTTTTGTTTTGTTTTCACCACCACAAGTATATTATAATTACCCTTTTCGTATTAGTTTTTGTTGTTTATATATGAAATTTGTGGTAATAATATTTTCTTATTAATATGAATTTATGTTATTTTCTTAAAAATATGATATACTTTATCATTGTATTAGACAACTGACAACTTGAAACTCAAACCTCAAACTTAAATATGACAGTTCGAAATCCATTGGAGGCTTTAATATGAAAGTATGAGTTCTCAACGCTTTTCCTCTTTTTGAAATATAATTGGAGTTTTGGTATTTATGATTTAAAATGTTAATTACATTTTTATTAAACAAAAACAAGATTTAAAATATAAATGGGCATTTGAATTTAGTACGTGGTCAAATTGACTTTAAACTTTTTAAGGATTAAATTAATTTATGAAATCAACAAATCTGATTAAATTGACTCATAAACTTAATAATTTTGATTAAATTAACACTTGAAATTTTTATAGTAAACTTAATAAGTTTAGAGTTGATTTTGACCTCTCAAAAAAAATTTAAGGATCAATTTGACTAAATTTATCAAGATCACGAGCCGCTTTGACCTAAAAATAATTAAAGAGTAATTTGATCAAATTTATCAATTTTAGAGTTAATTTGACCTAAAATCATTTAAAGAATAATTTAATGAAATTGGTTGAATTCGGAATATTTTAGGGTTTAAACCTGAAAGTAAAAAAAAAACAATTTAAAAATAAAGAATAATATAAAAAAATAATTAATTTTGGATTAACAATCTACAAATATAACAAATTTAACTAATCATTAAAAGTTATGTTTTAACTTTTGAGTTTGAACCAAATATATATACTATTGATATTGTGGGTAAATCTGACCTAAAGCCAATTCAATCATGAAGGATTATTGCGCACGCGTTGTTGGGTTTGGAAGGCACAAACCATGAGATTGCAGGACCCCTTTTGCTTCAACATCCCCCGTCGTTTGGCTTTTCTCCACATCCACACTACCGAGAAAATCAAGCTGCTACAGCCGCAACCACAACAAGAACCGTTTTTGAGATTTTAGTGACTCAAGAGCGAATTAAAAAATTAGGTCACTAATAATAAATGTTAAAAAAATAAATTTTAAAAGAAGGCCTCTAATAAAAAGTATTATAGAAAAAAATTAACCCCCTAATAATAAATTTTAAAAATAAATTTTAAAAGTAGGCTCATAATAACAAGTATTAGAAAAAAATGGATTTCTAATAACAAATATTAGAAAAAAAATTAAATTTTAAGAGTATGATCGTAATAACAAATATTGGAAAAATAACCATGTACCTATTGGACCCCTAATAACAAATATTAAAAAATTAAATTTTAAGAGAATGTCCCTAATAACAAATATGGGGGAATTGAGCCCTTAATTATAAGTATTAGAAAAAACATTGGGTCTAATAATAAGTATTGAAAAAAGTTAAGAGTATGTCACTAATAATAAATATTGGGAAAAATAGGCCCTTAAGTTTCAAGAGTAGACCCCTAATAACAAATGTTGAAAAATTGAGTCCTAATAATAAGTGTTAAATAAATAAATTTTAAGAGTACACCTTTAATAATAAATATTAAAAAATTAAATCTTAATATCGAATATTATAAAAAATAGGGACCTGGGCGGGCGTCCCTCCTGCCCATGCCCAGGGACGGCAGTGACCACAACGTTGCAACCACATTTTAATATTATGCCTCAACCTTTGTTGTTGATGGTTCTATTACTATGACTATGGTCACAATATCTGAGAGATTTAGGATCGTGTACGTGAGCATCCTTGTTCGATATGAGCTGTGACATGCTTTGTTGCCGCTGGCCAAGGAACTCGGGTGCGTCAGAAGGATTTCCATATGGGAGTGTGACAGAAGAGCCAATAAGAGGAGTAGTAGCAGAGGACTCGAAGGTAGAGTATGTTAGTGGCCAATTGTCGTTAAATAAAATGATGGCATTTTAGTAATAGTTTATATTGTGTCGTTTTACTTTGGGGGTTAAAATCCCAACCCTGTAAGGTTTACAAACTTGAGAAATGAATGGAATTTAATTTGTTTGCTTATCTGCAGTTCCTATGTTCTTATGCTTCTCCTCTTCTATATGATTTTCTATCTCTAGTTCCTTCTAATATTTTGCTTTAATCTGTTTTCCTGTCTAATTTATTCTATTTTATGTTTCTACCTGTTACAAAGGCATCGGAGCCATTCTTAACCTAGCCTTCTCACCTACCTCACTCTCAATCTATTTCTTCTTCATTTTCGATTATGGGTAAAATTGACTTGGGTGACGGTGCTAGAACGCGTAGCCAAATGGCGCTGGATTTTTTCCAGTCTTCATGGGGATGTTCAAGCTTTGGACGATAGAGTTCAATCCCTAGAATGCACCATTGAAGGTCATTTTTGAAAAATCGAGTTCTGATTTGGATGCTCATCTGGAGACAAAAAATTTTGCCATTGAAGAAATGTTGCAATCTACTCTTCAGAAATTCTTTGGAGAAAATAGGGTTTTACCGGAAAGACCCGTAGTATCAACGAAACCACTTGCTTCTTTGTTTAAACATCCAGTAGTTACTATCGATATGCTGCCTAAGCTACCATCTCTTCCGTTGTCAGTGGCAACCGCCTCTTTTGCTAGAGGAATTGAGCCACTCCCTTCATCGGGATTGAACCTCCATGATGTGTACTACACAATGAGGTTAGAATCGGGTTTTCGTGACCCAGCTCGGGGCAAGGCTCCGTTACAACTGGCGGGTCAAACCGTGGATTTTGTTGTTGGTTGTGGATCAGATAGTTTGCTCCAAAGTCAACTGAGTTCAAGGAGTTACACACAATCGATTCAATGTCGTTTTGATCACCCACTTTGAACCAATTCAACAAACGTGGTTCAAGGTATTTTTCAACAACTGACTCATTTCCAGAATTATAGCACGGACTATGCTGCAAATATGAATGTGTTTCGAGACGGAGTAGTGAATAATTTGAATCGAACAGATGATGTGAATGTCAATGTGTTTAGGGATGGAACACTGAATAATTTGAATAGATTAGATGTTAGGCTCAATCCGAATACTGATGGGAATTTTTCTTATAAACTAAAATATCTGAAATTTGATGGGAATAGATTTCGTGATTGGTGGTTTAAATTAGAGCAATTTTTTGAAGCTGAATCAATCCTAGAAAACTCTAAAATTAGATTAGTTGTGCTGAATTTGGATGGCAAGGCTTTACAATGGCACCATTTGATGGATAGGAATGTAGGGGGAATAGAAAACTTACCATGGAATGAATATTTGAGACTCATGCGAGATAGATTTCCCCCCGATGGATTTGAGGATTCTATGGTTGAATTGGTGACATTAGCTCAAGTAGGAACCATTGAACAATATTACGAGAATTTTATTAGTATTTTAAATCAGCTTCACTTACAAGAGAATTATGCATTGAATGTTTTGTGAGTAAACTGAAAGAGAATGTCGACAAATGATTGAAATTGTTTAAACCTTGTACCTTGTTGGATGCTTTTCACAAAGCTCGACACTTGGAGACAATATTATATGTCACTCTCGATAATCCTTCTGTTCTAACGTTTAGTCTTGAATCAACACCCATCTTACTGGATTCTGAATTGAGTGTTGATTAGTCTACCCGAGCTCCAATAGCAAGCAATTTTAGCTCTAAGACTGCCAGTACAATGGCTAGTTCTCAAGGACAAAATTTTTCTTCAAAGGTAATGAATCAATAGAGAAATAAAGGTTTCAGCAGCCAGTTCTCACAAGCTGAAATTGAAGATCGTCGGAAAAATGGCTTATGCTTCTAGTGTTGTGCTAAGTACACATCGGGCCATCGCTGCACTCGGTCCCAACTATACCAAATATTAATGGAGGATTCACCCAAGTTTGAGGATAAAGAAGAATTTATAGACTGTATGTATGCTATGGAAGGAGACATGGTCATTGAATCAAATTCAAGGGCAAAAGGGAGTCTCTTTTAATCCTTGAGGACAAGGATCTTACAGAGGAAATGAGTATTGTTACTGTCCAATTGTCGTTAAATAAAACAATGGCATTTTAGTAATAGTTTATACTGTGTCGTTTTATTTTGGGGTTAAAATCCCAACCCTGTAGAGTTTGCAGACTTGAGAAATGAATGGAATTTAATTTGTTTTCTTATCTGCAATTTCTCTGTTCTTATGCTTCTCTTTTTCTATCTGATTTTCTATCTCTAATTCCTTTTAATCTCTTGCTTTAATATGTTTCCTCTCCTATTTTTTCTATTTTTTGTTTCTACCTGTTACAAAGGCATCAGAGCCATTCTTGACCTGGCCTTCTCACCTTCATCACTCTCAATCTATTTCTTCTTCATTTTCGGTTATGGGTAAAACTGACTTGGGTGACAGCGCTAAAACGCGCAACCAAACGGCGCTGGATTTTTCTAGTCTTCATGGGGATGTTCAAGCTTTGGACGACAGAGTTCAATCCCTAGAATCCACCATTGAAGGTCATTTTCAAACACTAAGTTTTTATTTGGATGCTCGTTTGGAGAAAAAAAATTCTGCCATGGAAGAAAGGTTGCAATCTACTCTTGAAAATTCTTTGGAGAAAATAGGGTTTTACCAGAAAGACCCATAGTATCAATGGAACCACTAGCATCTTCTTTTTTCATGCATCCTATATTTACTGTCGATATACAGCCTAAGCTTTCTGAGCCACCATCTCTTTGGTCGTCAGTGGCAACCGCCTCTGTTGCTAGAGGAATTGAGCAACTCTCTCAATCGGGATTGAACCTCCATGAAATGTACTACACAATGGGGTTAGAATCATGTTTTTTTGACCCGGCTCGGGGCAAGGCTCCGTTACAAACGGCGGGTCAAACTGTGGATTTTGTTGTTGGTTGTGGGTCAGTCTTGAATGATTCGACCATAAGTATTTTGGGTCAGCGACCACATGTTGGGTCAGACAGATTGCTCCAAAGTCAGCTGGGTTCAAGGAGCTACACACAACGATTCAATGTCGTTTTGATCACCCAGTTTGAACCAATTCAACAAACCCGGTTCAAGGAGCTTCACGTTTCTTATTTTTCAACAACCAACTCATTTCCATAATTATAGCACGGACTATGCTACGAATATGAATGTGTTTCAAGATGGAGTAGTGAATAGTCTGAATTGAACATATGATGTGAATGTCAATGTGTTTAGGGATGGAACACTGAATAATTTGAATAGAGTAGATATTAGCCTCAATACGAATACGGCTGGGAATTTTGCTTCTAAACTAAAATGTTCGAAATTTGATGTGAATAGATTTCGTGATTGGTGGTCTAAATTATAGCAGTTTTTTGAAGCTGAATCAGTCCTAGAAAACTCCAAAATTAGATTAGTTATGCTGAAATTGGATGGAAAGTCTTTACAATGGCACTAATTGATGGTTAGGAATGTAGGGGGAATAGACAACTTACCGTGGAATGAATATTTGAGACTCACGCGAGATAGATTTCCCCCGATGGATTTGAGGATCCTATGGCTAAATTGGTGACATTAACTCAAGTAGGAACCGTTGAACAATATTACGAGAATTTTATTAGTATTTTAAATCAGCTTCAGTTACAAGAGAACTATGCATTGAGTGTTTTTTGAGTAAAATGAAAGAGGATATCGACAAACGATTGAAATTGTTTAAACCTCGTACCTTGTTGGATGCTTTTCACAAGGCTCGACACTTGGAGACAATATTATATGACACTCTCGATAATCCTTTTATTCTAAAGTTTACTCTTGAATCAACACCTACCTTACTGGATTCTGAATTGAGTGTTGATCAATCTACTCAAACTCCAATGGTAAGCAATTTCAGCTTTAAGACTGGTAGTACAGTGGCTAGTCATCAAGGAAAGAAGTTTTCTTCGAAGGTAATGAATCAACAGAAGATTAAAGGTTTCATCAACCAATTCTCACAAGCTGAAATTGAAGATCTTCAGAAAAAAGGATTATGCTTCTGGTTTTCTGCTAAGTACACACCTGGGTATCGCTGTTGTAACACCCGTGTTTTGGGCTTAGGAGTTAGCCGGGTTTAGTTCGAGTCTAATAAAATTTAATTAAAACAATTCAACTTCAAATAATGACCTATTTGAGCTTTAGTAAAAAGGGGAGGACTTATGTGGTAATTTGACCCTAAAGTCTTTAAAAAGCTAGACAACTTTAAGCCAAAAGTTGTCATCTTCCTCCCAAGTCCATTCCAACGTTAAAAAGAGAAACCACCATTTTCAAAAAACCTCTCAAAGGCTAGCTACTATTCCATTTATTTTGCCATTCGATTTCAACACCAAATTAAGAGGTAAATATGTTTTCTTAACCTCCTCTCTATCCTCTACTTATCTATGGTTTTAGATTTCAAAAATAAGGGGTTTTAAAAATTAGGGTTTATATTTAAAGTTTGAATTTTCAAGGGGTTTTCTAATTGGTTTTGATAAATCGAGTTAGGGGTTTTAGTTAATCATGTTATAATGAGTAACATATATCAAATTGGTTGAATTTGGGTGAAAATTCGTAGCATGTTCTTGAGGTAGGTTTTAAGGTAGTAAAATTTGGGTTTTTAGTGGGTTTAATGTTGAAATTGAAGGGCTGATGGTCTACCTATGCTAGGAGGGTGATTTGGGATGTTTTGGAAGTCATTTGGGTGTTTGGAATTTGAGTTTTCAGCAAGGCTTTAGGGGAGCACGAAAATTGGGATTTTAGGAGATTATGTGATTTGAGAAATTGTGGAAATTGGGTTGTGTTTGCAAAGTAAGTTGATGGTTGAGTTTAGCATTGAATTGGGAAGTAATGTATGTGTTTTGTTTGACTAGAAGCAAGTGGAAGCGTGGAAGAGGCTTTGGGACCGAATCCGGGTGCATAGGAGGATTGTTTCGAGTTGCTAAGGAAGGGCGATGAGTGGTTTCAACTTGTTCTAAGTTTGGTTCGAGTATGTGTAGTGGGAGTGTGTGTGAAGTGTGCTTGGTAGGCCACTCATAGTTAATTCAAGTTGTTGATTTAACCACTGATATCCATGAATGCATTTATGCTTGTTTGACTATGCTATTATGATTGTGGTTGATGGATGTGAGTTTATCTTGATATGCATCTATGAGATTGAGCATGAATGTGGTTGATGATATATATATGATGTGGTTATGATAATTGGCACTAAATAATTACCGGTTGTAAATGATCGATCATTAGGATAGTGTGCACACAAATTGAGTCAAAACGTACGTGGCCTTGATGGCGTTAAGTCATCAAGGAGGAGTACGGTGATGTAACATTCCACCGGAAGCTTTTTATACATTTCTACGGGATGATGAGTGGAATCCCATCCGTAGGGCATGTGGCAATGAGTGGAATCCCGCACATGCAAGGTCCGGTGATGAGTGTAATCCCACCGAGGTAAAGTGTTGTTGAGGTTTAATTCCGCACAATCGGGGTAATTTAAAGTGGCCAATTAACTTGTTCATATATTGAGATATGTGATGTTGATTTATGATTGTTGATTATTGATGCTTGATGCTTAGGATGAAGTAAGATGCCATACTATGCCACTTGAAAGACTAGCTAGGTCTACTCGTTTATATGTATTTGTAGGTTGTATGCGAGATTAGGATTACATGCTTGAACCCTGCATTGTTGATTGTTTTCGTTTTAGAGCACCCTCACTAAGCTTATAGCTTACGCTCTCAATGTTCAACAATGCAGATCATTAGCGTGGTGTTAGCTCGGAGCAAGGCAAGAAGGGTTTTTCTAGTGTGAGGCTCAAGTACGGTTATTAATTTTGTAATGGTTAAGCAATGTGGCAAGAGGGTATTTGTATGAGCTTATATGACTCATTTGTGATTTTGGATGTTTATGCTTGACTTGGTTTGTAAGCATGTCTACCTTGCCTAACGCTTTTAATGTATGTCTTTTGAATGTTAACCTTGCTAAGGTATGTAAACCCTTATGGGATGGATGATGCTTTTGCTTGTCAATGTTTCAAGCATGTTTTGTATGAAAGGCCTTGTGTTTTGTCATGGTTGTATGTTCATGAATGTCCATGTCTTATGAGTGTTTTTGTATGTTAGATCTTGGTTGCATGCCTCTAGATTTGGTTTGATGGTGTTGTTTGCCTTTAGGGGGCCTTAGTGGACCTTTAGACTTGCCAAGACTCACTTAAATCGGAATTTCAAAGGTTGCAGACTGCCAGCGTTTCGAAACGGGTAGGCTTCAGGGACCCCGTATCGGAACGCGTTCCGATACGGTTTGGCCTCTGGAACCCCCTGTTTCGATACGCGTTTCGGAACGTTTTGGCTACTAGAATATTGAGAAATTCACGAGATAAAGGTGTTTCGAAACGGGCCTGAAGGTTTCGAAACGGTCAAAATCTCGTTGACCACGAGATGTTGACCGTCGTGGGCGTTTCGGAACGGTTGACCACCGTTTCGATACGGCTGACCACCGTTTCGATACGGCCCCTTGTATAGGCTCTGGGGCAGTTGACCTGGTCAAGGTGTTTCGAAACGCCTCAAGGGTGTTTCGAAACGGACTGCCTTCAAGATTAAAATTTGGGCTGTTAAGTGTTGCCTTGTTTTCGATCGATTGTTTCGTGAGTGTAGTTCCGCTGTTTGATCACTTATGGTTTAATACTCATCTAGACAGGATTAAAATACAAAGAAAAATAGGGTTGCTAACCGAGGGGGAATTCCCTTGGGAGTTTTCACTCGGTTTTCCCCGTGTAGCTTACTCGGACCGGTCATCCGGCCAGACCGGGACGAGGGGGTTACAGCTGCACTCGATCCCAACTACACCAAATATTAATGGAGGATTCATCCAAGTTGGAGGATAAATAAGAATTTATAGACTGTAGGGATACTATGAAAGGAGACATGATCATTGAATCGAATTCAAGGGCAAAAGGGAGTCTCTTTTAATCCTTGAGGACAAGGATCTTACAAAGAAAGGTTCCAATCTACTCTTCAAAAATTCTTTGGAGAAAATAGGGTTTTATTGAAAATATACGTAGTATCAACGGAACCACATGCTTCTTCTTTGTTCAAGCATCCAGTAGTTACTGTCGATGTGCTGCCTAAGCTTCCTAAGCCACCATCTCCTCTGTCGTCAGTGGAAACCACCTCTGTTGTTAGAGGAATTGAGCCACTCCTTTCATCGAGATTGAACCTCCATGATATGTACTACACAATGGGGTTAGAATCAGATTTTCGTGACCCAGCTAGAGACAAGGTTTTGTTACAACTGGCAGGTCAAATAGTGAATTTTTTTGTTGGTTGTGGGTTGGTCTTAAATGATTCTATTCAATGTTGGGTCAGACAGTTTGCTCCAAAGTCAGTTGCGTTCAAAGAGCTACACAATCGATTCAATGTCATTTTGATCACCCAATTCGAACAAATTCAACAAACTCGATTCAATGTATTTTTCAACAACCGACTCATTTCCATAATTATAGCACGAATTATGCTGCAAATATGAATGTGTCACTTCAACGTTGTCTGATCTAATCAATGCAATAATCTTAAAAATCTTTCTTAAACAAATCAAGTAATTAATTAATCAAAGCATAAATGAGAATAGGAGAAAAATCTCAATGACAATAAAATATTTTATCACTCCAAATATAATGAGGCATTAACCAGATAAGTATAAAAATTAAAGCATATGATGCACAATTCGTATGACATATTTGTTAGAACCAAACCATAAATTAATATGAAACATAACCAGGATCTATCATGTCAAATCATCAATAAAAATAAATCGAAAGTAGAAGCGTGCCTGAATTAATCGATAGATGAAAACCTTGAATCTTTTGATAAAGATCGCCTAAAAGGGGGTTGTGATCTTCCAAGAAGATAGGTTAGCCCTTGCCGTAAAAACTCTCTGACGGGGACAAGAGTAATACAAGTTAACATATTTCTTGGGGACCACTACCTCTTTATATAGTTGATTTAATAAATCAACTATTAAGTATTTATAACTTTGCCCTTCATTGAATTATAAATACATCTTATGGTATCTACACGTTTATTTCCATGCACTATAATACCTATGACACAACTAACATAATTGGTCACTTAATTTTGTGTCATACTTTATAATAGCATCATATACATTTTACATATGTTCCCACAATTGCAAATTTTAATCCAACAATCTCCCACTTGAGCAACATATGTTTCCTGACACGTGTACAACCTTATGAGCTAAAAAATTGCTATTATATAATAGGTATTCTATAACAATCTCGTCCATCAATTATATCCATATAGGATCAAAGTAGCCTTTGCCATATTTATCATGACTAGACCCATCAATGGTCACATATACATATATAGTCAAATAACATAGATCAATCATGAAAGTGTAGCATGGAAAATTACATGAAATGTGAACCGAACATGTTTATTTCCAACTAGTCCTCCTAAACCTTAGTGAGATGAAACTTTACTAAATTTAGAGTGTGCATAAACCAAAAGAACTTTATTTCTACAGAAAATAATCTTAAAATATCCTTAAAGTAAAGTAACTGAAATTGTGTCTAAACCGAATGAACATTTTTTTTCAAAATTAAAAACTCCCACTAAAACTGAATTTCCTTAATAACATTACACCCACATGCTCTATAGACACACAACCACTCTGAATTTTCTTTAACAATTAGGAACTTAATATTTATGTGCTTAAAATTTGAAGTGTTCTTATTGTTTATAGAATAAATGAATGAATATTTATTGTCACAAAATAACTGAAGTGGTCTTTCTATTCAATCTACAATTATCAGCTCAAGTGACAAAATTCTTTTGCATCAATATTCTATTAGAACCGAAGCCTGTAAACTTGATGATCTCTAACTTACCAGAACTTCGATATGTGATCATGTGATTTTTGTTCTCTAAAAATATCTCATAACCTTATTGGCTGCTATCCAATGGTCTATAATAGATTTGATATAATATTTGTCTAACATTCCAACAATGTACGCAATATCCGAACGCATACATACTTGAGCATAAATTAGATTCTAAAAAGCTTATGCATATGGAATCTTTTGTATTTTTCTAAATTTCAAGATTACTTTTAGGGTATTAAGTAAGAAAAAATTTGTCTTCTTTAGAAATATGAGTATCACTTAGTTTACTCCCACTGAACTTGTAGTATATACAATTGTCAACCAAATTTATCTCAAAACCGAATGCGACAATCAATATGAAATTTATAATTTCATTAATGAGAGTCTTACCTAAGCTAATAGATGAATTTCTTTAATTTACATATCATTGGTTTTGTATCATAAGATACAACTCTATGATTGTACCATATAAATAATTTCTTCAACGTCGTAATTGAAAAACACAAGCTTAACATTCATCTTATGTATCTCAAGATTAAAAATAAGCAACAAGCGTCATGATTATCCTGAAAGAGTCTTTCAATGAAACTGAAGAGAAAGCCTCAACAAAATTAATGTCTTCTTTTGGAGTGTATCCTTTAAATACAAGACATGCCTTATACTTATCCACATTATCATTTGCATCCCTCTTGGTTTTAAATATCCATTTAAAACCAACTGGTTTACACCTTCAAGTAATGAGATAAGTTCTTAAACTTTATTGTCTTGCATAAAATTGTACTCTTCTTATATATCCACTTTTGAAATTTATAACTTTTATGGTCTGATAAAAAATTATTGAGTCATTTTCTATCATTCCATTATTGTAACGCCCGGGTTTGGGGCCCGGGAGATATTCGGGTTAGGTAGGTCGATTCAGGTTAAGCAATTTTGGGGAAACAATTTAAAATTTCCAATTTTAAAAGCTTTAGAGGAAAGGGGAATTTTAAAAAGGAGTCTTTTGGTAAAATGGGAAAAATTAGGTTTTTGAGATAATTTTGAATTAAAATAAAATAATGCACCTCAAAAGTTATATCTTTTTTCTTCTTCCCCTTTCCAAAGCCTTTTCACGTTAAACTCTCCCAAGCCATAACCACCAACCTTTTTCACCAATCTTCACCATTTTTTGAGGTTTCAAGAGGTAAGCAACTTGGTTTTATTCTTCTTTTCCTTTCAATCTTGTTTTTAGCATTATTCTTTCAAGTTTTGAAGATTTTTCTCAAGTTTCAACATTCGGGTAAAAATGGGGTTTTTTTTTGAAGGGTTTAAGCTTTTTGGTGAAAACAACGTTTTGGGATAGTTGTAAATCATACTTTGGTGTTGATAAAGTGTTGAAATGAGGTTTTAATCAATCAAACCCGAAACTATAATTGGGAGTGGTGTTTGGGGTGAAATTTCTTAAGTTTTCGATTTAACTATGCGAGGAAATGATATCCGATGGTTTATCAACTTCGATTTGATGCTTTTAGGTGTATTTAGAAGTGTTTTGGATGTTTAAATTGATGGGTTATTGATGGGATTTGCTTAAGAACGAATTTGATGGTATTTTGGTGGATTTCGGCTTTGAATCGTTGAGAGTATGTTGTAGATTTGTAAACTGATGTTTGACAGTTAATTTATGGATGAAAAGGGGAGTAATACTTTATTTTTGGTTAGAAACAGGGGAAATCAATTTGGGAGTTCCGGACGAGAATCCGTGAAGTTCGGAAGCTTAAAGGAGGACCGTTAGCTTGTTTGGGGTTTTTGGGCTGGTGACTGGAAATAGTTTTGAAGCTTTATAAAGTTCAAGGAAGGTTTCTTGGGGTTTGGGTGGAGCCTTTAGGGCCAACCTAAACCCAAGTGTAAGTGAAGTTGTTTTGTTGCCTTGTTTCGCTAAGTGTCGATGAATGTGTTTATACACGTTGTTGGTCGAAGTGTAATTTGCTTTTATCACCTTTTAATGTTGTTGTGTTGTCGTAGTTGTTGTCAAGCCTCACGTGATGGTTAGTTGTTGTTGAATACGGTGATGTGTAGTCCCACCGGAAGTGACTAGTAGATGAGTACGGTGATGTGTAATCCCACCAGAAATATGCTAGTTGTTGTGTACGGTGATGTGTAGTCCCATCGGAATTGGTTATGCATGTGCATACCATGTTTTGTCTATGTTTCCATTTATCGTACTTCCCCCTTAAATGGTTTTGTCTTTAAAACTATATATATGTTTTAAATTGCATTGTTGTGGTTGTGTTTTAGAGCTCCACTCACTAAGCTTTTAAGCTTACGCTCTCTTTTTCCAACAATGCAGATCGTTAGTAGCTTCGGAGGCAAGCGTGGTAAGGGAGGAGTTCTTAGAGTTCTTTGCTAGCTCAAAGTATGATTTTCTTAGTTGTAATAATACTTAGGCAATGGGAATGCTAGACTTATTGTTATGGAGTTGGTGTCTAAACTCCTATGTTTTGTTATTGTTATTGTTATTACTATGTTTAAAGTGTTGAAGCATGTTTTGATTGGCTTTTGACCCTTAAGAATGTTAAGCATGCTTGATTGAACTTGTTAAACCTTGTTTGTTGAATTGAACCATGTTGTATGTTTGTCCTGCTTTAAATGAGTATTTCATGGTTGCTTCAAGTTGTATGCATGTTTAGAGGTCTTAAGTTGGTGTTATGGTGTTGCTTTTTGGCTTAAACTAGCAAATTTCTGCCTTGTCGAGTCAGGGGTATTGATACGGTTGGGGCCGTATTGATACGACCTTCATGCTTTAAGCCAAGCGTATCGATACACGGGAAGGCGTATCGATACCATTTTTGCTACTGGAAATCTAAGAATTTGACGAGAAATTAAGGGTATCGGTATGAGACTGAGTGTATCGATACGGTCCTCTAAAGTTAACTTGGGAGTGTTAACCGTTGGGAGCGTATCGATACCAACCTTGAGGGTATCGATACGGTTTCACAAAGTTGACTTTGGGGGGAGTTGACCGTTAAAGGCATATCGATACGATCCTTAGGTGTATCGATACGACCTGAAGTAAATGGCTAAAACCTATCTTTTATTGTCCGAATTGTTTGGTCCTCGTTCGTGTTTGTTTCTTCCGCTGTTAGTGGCATCACATAGGATATAAATGGCATCTAGAGAAGTTTAATTAAAAAAAGGGTTGCTAATCAGAGTGAGATCCTAACGAGTTTCGCTTCGGTTTTCCCCGTGTGACTCGTTCATCTTGGTCTGTTGGCTAGGCCGGGAGAGGGGGGTTACATTTGGTGGTATCAGAGTGATGTGAGCACGTTTATGCCACCCAACGATGCAACTTCAAACTTTCAGGGAAGTTTGCTTTTTCATTTGTTACATACTGATGTGTAACATTTCTTATACTTATATTATTTATATCAATGTGTTTACTATGTATATAGTATGTTTGGTGTGTTTTGAATAAGTTTGATATAACTTATGGTGTGTTTATATTTGTTTTTTTTATCAAAGTGTTTATATTTGTTTGTGTGTTAATAAATAATTGTGTACTTGTTTATGATTTGTATTATTGTTTCCATTAAGTTTACAATGCTTTAATGGAAGTTTGTTGCCTTTTGACATAGGTACGTAGGAGGACACTAGCTCAAGAGAGTATATGCAGCTCCACTCCAGCTCAAGTGAGCATATGCAGCTCAAATCCAGCTCAAGAGAGTGCAACCAACTCATTTTCAGCTCATCACACTTTCAGCTAGTTCGTTTCAGCTCAGCTCATTTCCAGTCAGCTCAACTTTAGCTCCACTAGCTCAACTTTAGCTGACAAGTCCAGAAGTAGCTGAAAAGCGTCTTGCATATCGGGGAGTGTGCTAGTGCACATGTGGCAGCCTAGGTGGCATCCGGTCATCTCCAGCACCCACGTGGCAGCTTGACACATGTGTGTGAATGTGCAGCGGAATCAGCTCGTTTTCTCCTTCATTATGCGCCATTTGCAAGAAAGGATAAGCCCGAGTGGTTATGTTTGAATTTCAAACATAAAAATCACATGTTAAATGTGATTTTCATGTGTTTTGGGCGCCTAAACTTGTGGCTGCCAATTGAGTCCGCCCAAAAGGAGTTATTTTCACTCAAATTCAATTTTTAAACTCATTTTAATATCAGCCACACAACTTAAACGAATTTGGCAGCCCTTGTACCTATATATATGTGTTTAAACAATGTAATTTGGTAAGACATTTTGGAAATAAAATTTGTTTGAGAGAGTTTCTCTTGTTCGGTTCTTTTTAGAACTATTTTTTGACATTTCAGACTTTGTTTTGAATTGTCAAATTTCCTTGATACTTCAGGTTCCTAGATCACTATCTAGTGGGTCCAAGTCCTCCGACGTAAAGCATATTCGATTCGGGTTTGCTCAGTATATTGTGCAGGTTCTTTCGAGCTTTTCGTCTTTGACGTTAGACAGATTCGATTCGGGTTCGTTCAGCAGATTGTTCGAGTTCTTTCGAGTTTAACGTTGCCAAACTTTCGCTGATTTTCCAACAACATTTCTGCCACAATTTGGTCACCGAATCAGCCTTGAAAGCCTGTTGAAGCCTTCATCTTTGTTCGATTCCAAATTCGTCTAGAAATTCCTACACCCTTTTTCTTTGTTTCTTTTTATCTCTTTATATATTTTTTTTTGTTATTTTAACTATCTAAAAACGTCCATTCTGGTGTTTTATTGCAGAGAAATGTTTGCTACGATCCTAGATCCGTTTACGAACAAGGAGCGTTGTTTCTGAAGCAACGTACCCCTTTATCATATGGTATCAGAGTACTCTTTGATGATGTGAGCACATCAATTCAGAACAAACAAGCTGATCCGGAGGTCTTACCAACAGGACCCATCACTCGTTCAAAGGCTAAGAAATTCAGGGAAGCCCTTTTTCTTACTTGTGTTACAATTCCTGATTCATTCGAGTATGTTCATGTCTTAGAACATAAGCTTTATAATGTGTTGCATGCTGATATGTGACATACTTGTATTATATTATTTATATTGCTGTGTTTGCTATGTATATATATTATGCTAAAACGTGTTTTTTTTTATATAGTTACAATAAAAAGGGTGTACGATCAGCTTTGCATGGCCCATGCGTAACCAGCATTTCTAGCCTTGTGCGCACACTACCAACCGGTGCAGCCCATCTCTTTCCATCATGTGCGGCATTTCCAGCAACAGAGGCATGCAGCCAAGAGTCGAATATTATTTATTATACACATGTGCCTAATTACTTACTCATGCGGCAGAATGGATAAGATGCAGCAGTTTCACTTTGAATTTCAAAGATTAAATATCACATGTTAAATGTGATTTACAAGCCACCCGCCCACTTCAAATTCACGGCCAGAATTGAATAAGAAATTGCCGCCCCATTTTGTTAGTTTAATTTTGAATTTTAATTATTCAAATGGCTTAATATTAGCCACATGTTCATTTCGGCAAAACCAGCATTGTATCTATATATTTGGCCGATTTTCACATGTACAAAGGTTACACATTTTTAATGAATAATTATTTTGTGAGATTTTTCTCTCAAATTTGGTTCTTTTTAGAACTTTTTCCTTGATACTTCGGGTTCTCAATTGTTAGATAATTGAAGGGTCCAAGTACTTTGTTCGAACAAATTCAAGATAAGGTTCGAGTTCGTTCAACAGATTGTTCGAGTTCTTCCTTGGAGTTTGTTCATCTTTCGACTACGAAGAACAGTTTCGATTCGGGTTTGCATAACAGATTATGCAGGTTCTTTCGAGTTCATCGTGTCAAGTCCAAGAACGTTGTTGCCATTGTTGAATGCTTGAAGATATCATCTTCAACCTTTCACCTAGTCCTTAAATTATTTCGGCAACTTTCTTCTTTTCCCATTTCTGATTTTTCTTTCATTTTTTTCTTCTTCTTTTCTTTATTTTTGACATCTAAATACAAAACCATGTTTGTTTCTGTTGCAGAGAAATGTTTGCTACGATCCTAGATCCGTTTACGAACAAGGAGCGTTGTTTCTGAAGCAACGTACCCCTTTATCATATGGTAATCAGAGCTTTGGTCGGATTCTAGCACTTTCTGCACTACCAGACATCAAAAAATATATATATACAAAATTTTAAAAAAATCAAAAAAAAAATTCTGAAAAAAAGTCAAAATTTAAAGTTTGACCAAAAAGTCAAAGTAAAAAAAAATCGGAAAAATTGGAAAAAAATCAGTTTCGAATATTTGGGGTATTTTGTGTTAATATGTGCTGTTTGGACGTGAAATGATGAAGGATGTGTCTATCTTACCTTGAAATGCTTTGTAATCACCCGAAATCAACTTTTCTTGTTTGTTACGGAGATAGGATGGTGGTAAGCATTTCTACTGCGTAAGTTGCTAAATTCTTGTTCTTTTAGCATCCTTTCTTTCATTTCATATTGCTATCTTTTTTTTCTTTCTTTCAGCCCAATTCTCAACTTTCATTTTTTTATTTATTTCTTTTCTCATAACCCTTATCTTTGTTCTAACAATATTCACCCGTCACCCGTTGTTTTCTTTCAATTTGACAACACTTTCAGAATCTGAACATCAGAGTTAGTTCCTTAAAGAACTGATTGCGAGAGATCGAGTGGAAAAGGCAATTGAGCGTGTGAGAACAGAAGGGGAGACAAAAAGAGCCATTCAAGTATTCTTCCGAGTGAAACATGAGCGTTTGAGTGCAATTGTTGAGCGATCTTTCCTTGGAGCGATCTGTGAGATTTTTGTTGAGTGTGCAGTGAAGTCCATTTTTTTTTATTTCACTAACATATATATGTTGTGTGTTTTTGTTTTTTGTTTTGGTTTTTCAACATGGCATGTTCTGATGAAAATTCGGGCGAACAACCGTCGAATCTCCAGATGCAAGTCTTGGAGCGCATGATGCAACGAGTGATTGTTAATGCATTGAAGCCTATACAATCTCGAATGGATAGACTTGATGAGGGTGGTTCCCATTCTGTCCATGAAGAGATAAATGATGACAATGTGCAGACATTGGCTACCGGTGAAGCACTTGTTGACAAGAGAAGTCTGAATGATCAACCATCACAGGATGAACCGCAACGAAACAACCTCTTCCATACGAGATGCAACGTGAACGGCAAGGTATGTATTGTGATTATTGATAGTGGTAGTTGTGCTAACGTTGCTAGTACTCTCATGGTTGACAAGTTAGGACTGAAGACGACCACGCATCCCAATTCGTACAAGTTACAATGGTTGAATGATGGTGTTGAAATCAAAGTTACCGAACAAGTTGTTATACCATTTTTCATTGGAAAATACAAGGATGAGGTAACTTGCGATGTTTGTTCTATGGATACTTGTCATTTGTTGTTAGGAAGACCGTGGCAGCATGATAAGAGAGTTTTGCACGATTGTTACACCAATCGATACTCTTTTACTCATGAGGGCAAAAAGGTAACTTTGGCACCTATGACTCCAAGTGAAGTATATGAAGACGAAGTTCGTTTGAAAGCGAGTACTGCAGCTTGGAAGGCCAACAAAGAGAAGAATGAATGTGAAAAGAAGAAAGCAAATTCACAGGTATTATGTGATTCAATATTTTCTTCTATTTCTTCTTCTAACTTGCAAGTTAATAAGGTGATGTCATGTGAAGTTCCCAAGGTTGCTACTGTTGGTATGTCTAGCGCATCTATGTCCTTTTCAGAAATCAAGCAACCTTCTTTACCACGGTTTGACGTTCCTTTCCATTGTGCTATTGATTTTTCCTTTTTATATGCTGATTTCTTTGGTTGTACATTGGATTGTGAACAACCTTATGTTGTGATTTTGGATGATCATCGAGATTCTTGTTGTTCTTTGGAGTTGTCTTTGTATGTCATTGTTTGCAGGATTACGAATGTGCAATGAGCATTGTCTGACTTTATGTTGTACATTATTCGGAAAGGTACGAGAAAGAAGGCATTCACATTTGTGTTCTTTGTAAAAGAACTTGGATCAAAAGGATGGCATATGTGCCGAGCAAGACGAATGAAGAAGTTCCCTGCCAAGCGAAAGTCGAAATTGTTCCCTTTTGTAATGAGGGTCGATTTGGGGACAAATCGCATTAAAGAAGGGGGGATGATGTGAGCACGTTTATGCCACCCAACGATGCAACTTCAAACTTTCAGGGAAGTTTGCTTTTTCATTTGTTACATACTGATGTGTAACATTTCTTATACTTATATTATTTATATCAGTGTGTTTACTATGTATATAGTATGTTTGGTGTGTTTTGAATAAGTTTGATATAACTTATGGTGTGTTTATATTTGTTTTTTTTTTATCAAAGTGTTTATATTTGTTTGTGTGTTAATAAATAATTGTGTACTTGTTTACGATTGGTATTATTGTTTCCATTAAGTTTACAATGCTTTAATGGAAGTTTGTTGCCTTTTGACATAGGTACGTAGGAGGACACTAGCTCAAGAGAGTATATGCAGCTCCACTCCAGCTCAAGTGAGCATATACAGCTCAAATCCAGCTCAAGAGAGTGCAACCAACTCATTTTCAGCTCATCACACTTTCAGCTAGTTCGTTTCAGCTCAGCTCATTTCCAGTCAGCTCAACTTTAGCTCCACTAGCTCAACTTTAGCTGACAAGTCCAGAAGTAGCTGAAAAGCGTCTTGCATATCGGGGAGTGTGCTAGTGCACATGTGGCAGCCTAGGTGGCATCCGGTCATCTCCAGCACCCACGTGGCAGCTTGACACATGTGTGTGAATGTGCAGCGGAATTAGCTCGTTTTCTCCTTCATTATGCGCCATTTGCAAGAAAGGATAAGCCCGAGTGGTTATGTTTGAATTTAAAACATAAAAATCACATGTTAAATGTGATTTTCATGTGTTTTGGGCGCCTAAACTTGTGGCTGCCAATTGAGTCCGCCCAAAAGGAGTTATTTTCACTCAAATTCAATTTTTAAACTCCTTTTAATATCAGCCACACAACTTAAACGAATTTGGCAGCCCTTGTACCTATATATATGTGTTTAAACAATGTAATTTGGTAAGACATTTTGGAAATAAAATTTGTTTGAGAGAGTTTCTCTTGTTCGGTTCTTTTTAGAACTATTTTTTGACATTTCAGACTTTGTTTTGAATTGTCAAATTTCCTTGATACTTCAGGTTCCTAGATCACTATCTAGTGGGTCCAAGTCCTCCGACGTAAAGCATATTCGATTCGGGTTTGCTCAGTATATTGTGCAGGTTCTTTCGAGCTTTTCGTCTTTGACGTTAGACAGATTCGATTCGGGTTCGTTCAGCAGATTGTTCGAGTTCTTTCGAGTTTAACATTGCCAAACTTTCGCTGATTTTCCAGCAACATTTCTGCCACAATTTGGTCACCGAATCAGCCTTGAAAGCCCGTTCAAGCCTTCATCTTTGTTCGATTCCAAATTCGTCTAGAAATTCCTACACCCTTTTTCTTTGTTTCTTTTTATCTCTTTATATATATATTTTTGTTATTTTAACTATCTAAAAGCGTCCATTCTGGTGTTTTATTGCAGAGAAATGTTTGCTACGATCCTAGATCCGTTTACGAACAAGGAGCGTTGTTTCTGAAGCAACGTACCCCTTTATCACAGAGCCTCGGTTACGAGGTCTCCCGAGAAGGTAAGTCAGGTAAGTTGGTTTGTTTGATTTGTTTGCCATGGCACGGTGTGTGAAAGCATGTTTTATTGTTCTTGTTGTTGGTTGAAGTGTAGTCGAGCGTCCCATTTGCTAGGTATTATTATTGGAAAATGGTTTTTGTTAAAGAGCTTGAGCACTTGGATCCTTGCCCTTGTTGACCCAATGTTTTCTTGTGTGTGATGTGTTTATTGTTTAGATTTTATCTTCATTATGGTAGGACCGAGATGACGGCCTAGAGTTGGTGACCAGGCACCCGAGGATGTGCCTCCCGTTCCTCCTGCTCCCGATGGTAATGGGCGGATGACGGAGATAATGTACCTCAGGCCGGTGCGAATGTTGGAGGTGATGGTAATGGACCTTAGGATGGGGCAAATGTTGGGGGTAATTGAGCTCAGGCTGGTCAAGGTCTGACAGGTGCGAACAAGACTCATTTGATTCAGTCTATAGCCGGGGTTTTTCAGACAGCTTTAGCCGGTATACATGCTGCAGCACCACCTCAGGGTGCAGGGACTGGTTTACCCCTTGAGAGACTTCGTAGCTTGGGTGGAGTTGAGTTCTGTGGTTTGACTCCCGAGGGTTCAGAGGCTTGGATCGAGAGCATTACGCGAATCTTAGGCCAGATGAAGTGCTCAGACGCTCGTAAGTTTGGTTGTGTTGTCTTTTTGCTTCAGGGAGATGCGTATGCTTGGTGGACTACCGTTACTTCGAGTATTGCAGAAGCGGATGTCACTTGGGAATTCTTTCGAATATCTTTTAGAAAGAAGTACCTTGGAGCCCGATATCAAGATGAAAAGAAGAGGGAATTCATGGCTTTGGTTAAGGGTGGTAAGACAGTGTCAGGATACGATGTACACTTTGTGAGGTTGAGCCAGTATGCTCCCGAGTTGGTTCTCAGTGAAAGGGAACGGTGTGAGCGCTTCCATTATGGTTTGACTAGGGATGTGAAGATGTATATGCTCGCTTCTGATTACACCGGGTTTGATGTTTTGGTCTCTAGGGCCAAAGATATTGAGCATAATTTAGGCTCGAGTACTCGTGCTAGTGGGCCCAATTCGGGGAAGAGACATGCGAATTGGGATAGAGAACATGCCAAGAGGCACAAAGATAGGAGGTATCAGCATGATTCGAGACATATGGGCGGTAACCATGGACGTGGCTATCAGGGCCAAGGAGCTGTTGTTCACACTCCTGAGTGCACTAGGTGTGGGAGACGCCATCTGGGCGAGTGTGTGGGTACCTTTGGGGTATGATGGAACTGTGGTTCTCAAGATCATTTGAGGTGTAACTGTCCACACCTGGCTAGGGGCGGACAGGCTCCAGCTAGAGGGTTTGAGCATCAGAGAGGCCCTGGGCGCGGTCGAGGTAATTTTCAGCCGAGGAATGATGGTCAGAGGAACTTAGCTCATGTGGAGGCAGTTCAGCCCGAGGGGGGAGGACCAGCTAGAGTGTATGCACAACGAGGGCTGGGAATGACACGTATGTCATCGCATATAATTTCTCGTTATAGTCTTTGACCTTGCTTTCATTGATAGATTCGGGTTCGACACATTTGTACATTTTGGGTGAACATGCAAGATCTCTAGGTTTACCGTATGAGTGGCTAGAGGTAGGTGTGAATGTTACTAGTTCTTTTGGTGAGACCGTGGTAGTTAGGAAGATTTATAGGAGTTGTCCTTTGATGATTCAAGGTCATGAGTTCCCGGTTGATATGATGGAACTGCCGTTCTATGGTTTCGACGTGATTTTGGGCATGGATTAGCTCGTAGAGCATAGAGCTAAGGTAGACTTTGAGACCAAGAGAGTCTCCTTGAGACTTACGGATGATTTTGAAGTTGTAGTAGTTGGCGGGAACATTAAGTTCTTGTCCAATGTTGTTTCTGCCTTAGAAGCTCAGAGATTGATGGGTATGGGTTGTCAAGTGTATTTGGCCTATGTGATGAATCCGAATATGAGTGAGGTGAGACCGCAAGACATCAGAATAGTTTGTGATTTTTCGAGTGTCTTTCCAGAAGATTTTCCGGGTTTGTCTCCAGATAGGGAAGTTGAGTTTGCTATTGAGACGTATTCAGATTCTGCAACCGTGTCTATTGCTTCGTATAGAATGGCACCGAAAGAGTTGAAAGATTTGAAGACACAACTTCAGGAACTGTCAGATAGAGGGTTCATTAGGCCTAGTATTTCCCCATGTGGTGCTCCGGTCTTGTTTGTGAAGAAAAAGGATGGCAGTATGAGGATGTGTATAGACTATAGGTAGTTGAACAAGGTAACAGTGGAGAACAAGTATCCACTGCCGCGGATAGATGACTTGCTTAATCAGTTGAGAGGTGCTTCATTGTTTTCAAAGATTTATTTGAGATCGGGTTACTATCAGTTGAAGGTAAAGGATGTGGACATACCGAAGGCAGCCTTCCGTACACGATATGGGCGCTACGAGTTCTTGGTAATGCATTCGGGTTTACTAACGCTCTAGCTGCATTTATAGACATGATGAACCGAGTGTTCCACGAGTTTTTGGATAGGTTTGTAGTAGTGTTCATAGATGACATCTTAGTGTACTCTAGGACCGAGGACAAGCATGATGAGCATTTGCGACTAGTGCTTCAGACTTTGCTTGAAAATCAGTTGTATGCCAAGTTGAGTAAATTCGAGTTTTGGATTGGGGAGGTAGTCTTCTTAGGTCATGTGATCTCAGCCGATGGGATTAGTGTGGATCCCAAAAAGATAGAAGCCATAGTGAATTGGAAACAACCGAGGTCAGTGACAGAAATCCGTAGTTTCCTAGGCATGGCGTGGTATTATCGAAGATTTGTTGAAGGGTTTTCGAAGATTGTGGCATCTTTGACTAAATTGCTTCAGAAGAGTGTTCCATATGAGTGGACAGACGCAAGACAAAAAGCGTTTGAGAAGTTGAAGAAAGCTTTGACCGAAGCTCCTATTTTGATTCAGCCTGAACCAGGGAAAGAGTTTGTGATTTACAGTGATGCATCGTATGTAGGTTTAGGTTGCATGCTTATGCAAGAGGGTAAGGTTGTGGCTTATGCTTTGAGACAGTTGAAGGTCCACGAGAAGAATTACCCCACTCATGACATGGAGTTATTTGTTGTAGTGTTTGCTTTGAAGATTTGGAGACACCACCTTTATGGTGAGAAATGCACAGTTTACACCGACCACAAGAGTTTGAAATAATTGATGACTTAGAGAGAGTTGAACCTTAGACAACGTCGGTGGTTAGAGCTTCTTAAGAACTATGACCTTGCGATAGAGTACCATCCGGGTAAGGCAAACGCAGTGGCTGATGCTTTGAGTAGAAAAGTGGCAGTTGAGTTGCGAGCTATGTTTTCGAGATTGAGTGTGTCGCGGGATGGCGGTTTGATATCCGAGCTACATGTTAGACCTTCGTTAGTTCAGTTGATTCGAGAGAAACAGTTGCAAGACGAGTCTTTGACACCTCACGTGCAAGATATAGCCGAGGGTAGACCCACAGATTTTTGCTTTGGCGAGAATGGGATCCTATGTTTCAAGGATAAGATAGTAGTCCTAGAAGATGCCGAGTTGAGGTGTACTATTCTGAATGAAGCTCACAACAGTCCTTTTGCTATGCATCCGGGTAGTACGAAGATGTATCGTGGGTTGAAAGATAAGTACTACTGGATTGGGTTGAAGAAAGACGTGGTCGAGTTTGTGAGTAAGTGTATGGTTTGTTAGTGAGTTAAGGTCGAGCATCAGTTTCTTTCAGGTTTGTTACAGCCGTTGAAATTCCATAATGGAAGTGGGAACGTATTACCATGGACTTTGTATCGGGATTACCGTTGACTCCATTGAAGAAGAATTCAATATGGGTGATAGCGACATATTCACTAAGTGTGCCCATTTCATACCCGTTCACACTACCTACACCTTAGATAAGTTGGCCGATCTGTACATCAGTGAGATAGTGAGATTGCATGGTGTACCGAAGTCGATTGTGTCAGACCGAGATCCGAGGTTTACAACTAGATTTTGGGAGTGTTTGCATCATGCCTTGGGTACTTGGTTGAACTTCAGCACTTCGTATCACCCACAATCAGATGGTCACTCAGAGAGTGTGATTCAGGTGTTAGAGGACATGTTGAGATGTTGCATCATCGACTTTCAGGATTATTGGGAGAAACACCTACCGTTAGTAGAGTTTGCGTACAATAACAGTTATCAAGCTAGTATTCAGATGGCACCGTATGAGGCTCTGTATGGTAGGAAGTGTAGAACACCTATTTGTTGGGTCGAGGCCGGGCAGAAGTTTGTACCTATGCCCGACTTGCTTAAGGGCACTGCCGAGAAGGTAAAAATGATTTATGATCGCTTGAAGGCGGTTTCGAACAGACCGAACTCATATGCCGATTTGAGGAGGAAGGATATAGAGTATGTCGTGGGCGACAAAGTTAAGCCCGAGGTTTATTGGCCCTTATGAGGTAGTTGAGAGGATAGGTCCCGTTGCTTATAGATTGAGACTGCCAACAGAGTTAGAGAAGATTCATAATGTGTTCCATGTTTCGATGCCCCGAAAGTGTAGATCAGATCCATCTCATGCAATGCCAGTGGAAGAGATCGAGTTGAACCCAGAATTTTCGTATGATGAAGAGCCGGTTGAAATTCTTGCTACGGATAGCAAAGTGTTGCGTGGGAGATCTATCGAGTTAAGGTTTTGTGGAGACATCGAGGTGTGGAAGAGGCCACTTGGGAGAGGAAGGAAGACATGGAGAAACAGTTTTTGTATCTCTTTCCGTCAGGTAATTTCGAGGATGAAATTCCTTAAGTGGGGGAGAGTTGTAACGCCCGGGTTTGGGGCCCGAGAGATATCCAGGTTAGGTAGGTCGATTCGGGTTAAGCAATTTTGGGGAAACAATTTAAAATTTCCAATTTTAAAAGCTTTAGTGGAAAGGGAAAAAATTTTAAAGGGGTCTTTTGGTAAAATGGGGAAAAATAGGGTTTTGAGATAATTTTGAATTAAAATAAAATAATGCACTTCAAAAGTTATCATCTTTTTTCTTCTTCCCATTTCCAAAGCCTTTTCACGTTAAACTCTCTCAAGCCATAGCCACCAACCTTTTTCACCAATCTTCACCATTTTTGGAGGTTTCAAGAGGTAAGCTACTTGGTTTTATTTTTCTTTTCCTTCTAATCTTGTTTTTAGAATTATTCTTTCAAGTTTTGAAGATTTTTCTCAAGTTTCAACATTTGGGTAAAAATGAGGTTTTTGAAGGGTTTAAGCTTTTTGGTGAAAACAACGTTTTGGGTTAGTTGTAATCATACTTTGGTGTTGATAAAGTGTTGAAATGAGGTTTTAATCAATCAAACCCGAAACTATACTTGGGAGTGGTGTTTGGAGTGAAATTTCTTAAGTTTTCGATTTAACTAAGTGAGGAAATGATATCTGATGGTTTATCAGCTTCGATTTGGTGCTTTTAGGTATATTTAGGAGTGTTTTGGATGATTAAATTGATGGGTTATTGTTGGGATTTTCTTAAGAACGAATTTGATGCTATTTTGGTGGATTTCGGCTTTGAATCATTGAGAGAATGTTGTAGATTTGTGAACTGATGTTTGACATTAAATTTATGGATGAAAAGGGGAGTAATACTCTGTTTTCTGGTTGGTTAGAAACATGGGAAATCAATTTGGGAGTTCCGGACAAGAATCCGTGAAGTTCGAAAACTTGAAGGAGGACCGTTAGCTTGTTTGGGGTTTTTGAGCTGGTGAGTGAAAATTGTTTTGAAGCTTTATAGAGTTCAAGGAAGGTTTCTTGGGGTTTGGGTGGAGCCTTGGGGGCCAACCTAAACCCAAGTGTAAGTGAATTTGTTTTCTTACCTTGTTTCGCTAAGTGTCGATGAATGTGTTTATACACGTTGTTGGTCGAAGTGCAATTTGCTTTTATCACCTTTTAATGTTGTTGTGTTGTCGTAGTTGTTGTCAAGCCTCGCGTGATGGTTAGTTGTTCTTGAATACGGTGATGTGTAGTCCCACCGGAAATATGCTAGTTGTTGTGTACGATGATATGTAGTCCCACCGAAAATATGCTAGTTGTTGTGTACGGTGATGTGTAGTCCCACCGGAATTGGTTATGCATGTGCATACCATGTTTTGTCTATGTTTCCATTTATCGTACTTCCTCCTTAAATGGTTTTGTCTTTATAACTATATATATGTTTTGAACTGCATTGTTGTTGTTGTGTTTTAGAGCTCCGCTCACTAAGCTTTTAAGCTTACGCTCTCTTTTTCCAACAATGTAGATCGTTGGTAGCTTCAGAGGCAAGCGAGGCAAGGGAGGAGTTCTTGGAGTTCTTTGCTAGCTCAAAGTATGGTTTTCTTAGTTGTAATAATACTTAGGCAATGAGAATGCTAGACTTATTGTTATGGAGTTGGTGTCTAAACTCATATGTTTTGTTATTGTTATTGTTGTTACTCTGTTTAAAGTGTTGAAGCATGTTTTGATTGGCTTTTGACCCTTGAGAATGTTAAGCATGCTTGATTGAACTTGTTAAACCTTGTTTGTTGAATTGAACCATGTTGTATGTTTGACCTGCTTTAAATGGGTATTTCATGGTTGCTTCAAGTTATATGCATGTTTAGAGGTCTTAAGTTGGTGTTATGGTGTTGCTTTTTGGCTTAAACCAGCAAATTTTTGCCTTGTCGAGTCAGGGGTATCGATACGGTTGGGGTCGTATTGATACGACCTTCATGCTTTAAGCCAAGAGTATCGATACATGGGAAGGCGTACCGATACCATTTTTGCTACTAGAAATCTGAGAATTTGACGAGAAATTAAAGGTATCGATACGTGACTAAGTGTATCGATACTGTTCTCTAAAATTGACTTGAGAGTGTTGACTGTTGGGAGCGTATCGATACCAGCCTTGAGGGTATCGATACGGTTTCACAAAGTTGACTTTGGGGGGAGTTGACCGTTAAAGGCGTATCGATACGGTCCTTAGGTGTATCGATATGGCTTGAAGTAAATGGCTAAAACCTATCTTTTATTGTCCGAATTGTTTGGTTCTCGTTCTTGTTTGTTAGTGATATCACATTGGATATAAATGGCATCTAGAGAAGTTTAATTAAAAAAATAGGGTTGCTAATCATAGTGAGATCCTAATGGGTTTCGCTTCGATTTTTCCCGTGTGACCCGTTCGATTCGGTCTATTGGCTAGGCCGGGATGAGGGGGCTACAATTATTATCCTTATTTTCAGGAAGAGATACAATATAATAATCCCGAATAGTATTTCTCCTTCATATCATGGACCTCTTTAATGACACCTGTTTTTTTAGATTGTTGAGTTTGTTCTTCTGAAACAATTACCTTATCTTGAATGAGAGTTGTTCAACATTGTTTTGCTGAAGTACTTGATTCCCTTCTTGATTAATGATAAGTGTGAAAACCTAAACATCGTCAAAAGTGATAGTAGGAATTAAATTGTAATCAAATTCCTCCTCAATATCAATGTATCTAACCTTATTTCTCTCTCCAAACTCAACATCCTTAAAAAGTTATAGATCTCTCCATAAATAATTCCTAAATGTGGGATCATAAAACTTACAACCCATGGATCACTCAAAATAACAGAAGTAGTTGCTCGCTTATAAACTTTAATTACTTCACATGTGTCCTATCTTGTTACAAAAAAAATCAATCCTTTGTAAATTATTATTGTTTCTTTTGAGTTGGACCCTTAGCAACTTTATTCTAATATTTTCTTTTGTTGTCCTTATTCTTAGAGACACTGATTTAATGAGCACTAACCAAATGAGTGCTTTTACACCTATAATGATTCAACTTTTCTCCCACTTTAATACGTAAGAAATGAGCTCAATTAGAGCCTAGTTCTCCTTTTTACAGCTGTAACTATTTTTTATTTCATTAAATTGTATAGGAAGTGGTACCAAAAGTATAAGAACAAACAACTGTTAGAAAGTTCGATATTATGTGCCTTAAATTTTGAAGCAATATTAAACATTTTCATAATGCACTCCCTCACATTTTCTTGACCCTTATACTTGATAGACATCAAAGAAGGCATAAGTGATGTCATCTTAACCATAATGTTTTGGGTCAAACATTTATTAATTTTGTCAAGGAAGCCCTTAGTATAAGTAATCTCTTTAGATTTGTGCTCCTAAAGACATCTAGAGTGTTGTGCTTTATGACCATTAGAATCATGCAATTCGAACGATCTCACCTCTCAAAATACCTTTTATGGGTCATTACCGCTGTGAGAGGTGCAAAATGTTCTTTCCTTAGTACAAAGTCTATGTTCATACAACCAAATACTATATGTAAGTGTCTTTTCTATTAATCCTTGAAATTAGTTTCACTAAACATGAGTGTAGAATGTATTTAACAGATACTGTGACATCAAAAGATAAATTAACTAAATATATAAAAAAATAACTCACATAAATATTCATAAGTAAGCAATAAATACAAAATAATGGTTAGTTATCCTCAAGATACCAAACACAACATTAATATCAAGTCTTTGGACAATAATATTAACTTTAAGCGGTACTCTTGTTGTAGCAATCAAACATTAATAATAAACTATGTCAAAAAATAGATTAATCTTTGGACTAACGTATTGTTCACATAAAATACCTTATAATTGTCACACATTATCGCCACAATTGTCGTTGTAATTATGCCAAATATTAACTTTTCTTTGAGCCAATTAATAAACACATGAATTACAAGAACACATAATTATCTTGATATTTTAAATAAATTAATCTACACAAAAGCGGTCACTTTAGTGACATTATGTTTCAATTAATCCATTAAAATACTAGACATCTGAAGCCAAAATATGAATTTAATTGTTTCAAAATATTTTCCTTAATTTTATCTTTCAATTAAATTAGAAGATAACAAAAATAATAATAAATTTGAATATAGATAAACCTCATATCAAGATATCAGACACTCCATTAATATTTCATCTTTGGACAAAACATTAACTTGCAAGTGATATCTTGGTACAATAATCAAACATCGATAATAAGAATATGTCAAGCATAAATCTTTCTTTAGGTCGATTTATTATTCACATATAAAACTGAATAATTATCGCATGTTTATTACCACAGTTACACATGTAACAATGTTAATTATTAATCTTCTTTTGGGGCGATTAATACTAACAAAAATTGAATTACATGCACAAAACGTTCTATATTTTAAAATAAAACAATTTCCACAATAGTGGTCACTTTGGTGACTTAATGCTTCAATTAATTTATCTCAAAATATATAACATAAATATATTGATATTCAAATTTAAAATTTTGTAACAGTCAACCGATGTTTCTGATAATACTTAAGTTTCCGAAATAACCAAAATAAGGTTGTCTATATAGGGCTATCAGAAATTGAAAAACCGAATCTTTAACTATTTTCCAAAAAATTCATTGAACATGCATTTGCCTAAATTAAAGTCGAACTCATAACATTCAATTTTTAACTAAAAGTCAAAATCAGAAGTATCATAGTAATGAATTAAACCAATTCAAGAGTGACTTATTAGAGATAACCTCGATATAAATATAACTAACTTGATTATGATATTTTCAAATCACGGTAAAATTACCTTGACAAAGAATAAGTCAAACTTTGATATTTTTAATTATCAAATAACAATGGACCAAATCCTAATAATTCATCAATTATGATTGAAACATAATATCTGATAATGGGTACAATCGTGCAGATAACATTAAAGCAAATATTTTTACTAATCAAGTCACACAAATCAAAACCATAGATTATCAAAATATGATCGAATACTCATTCAAGAGGGTAAAGAAACTATATACTTTTACTCAACGTACCTTAATAGATTCGACCAATCCCAACCTTAAATATGAAACACTTAAAAAACGTATTAATCCAATAATAATAATAATAATAATAATAATAATAATAATAATAATAATAATAATAATAATAATAATAATAATAATAATAATAATTCAAATGTGTTATCAAATTAGCCGTATGTACAAAGCAACACTGGCGTCAAAAATAAGTAAAGCAAATTGTCACAGCCCACCACTCTATAACCGAGCATGCCGCATACCACGGTGCTTGCTTTAGCACACCACGTGCTTCATCCGACCGAAAAACCCGAGTTCACACCACCATCGCACACCATGGGGCCATGACCAGCACCCCATGGGGCCTCCACAACCGAAGGTGCCGAGCTAGCACACGTCACGCGCACCATGGGGCCGAGACAAGCCCCCCATGTGCTGTCCGAGAGAGACGGACCCGAGGGAGCACCTTACACGCACCCAAGGGGGCCCTGCCGAGCACCATTCATGCCGCTCAAGCCATGGAACACGAGTCAACACCAGACGTGCACACCAAGGGGCCGAAACACGCCCCATCCGAATTGCCCACATGCCTAGGGCCCGAGTCAGCACCCAATGTGCACCCCAAGGGGCCGAGACAAGCCCCATCTGAGTTGCCCACATGCCTAAGGCTCGATTCAGCACCGAGGGTAAAGAAACTAAATACTTTTACTCAACGTACCTTAATAAATTCGACCAATTCCAACCTTAAATATGAAACACTTAAAAAAACGTATTAATCCAATAATAATAATAATAATAATAATAATAATAATAATAATAATAATAATAATAATAATAATAATAATAATAATAAAAGCAAATGCTAAACTAAAAATAAACAGTGCGTAGCTGCCAATATAGGGCTAATCAAATGACTTATAATGCTTGTATTTGCATTAATCAACAAGCCCGAACTTGTGTACCAAATATACCGATGTTTCGATTTGAAATATTGTAAAAATATTTAGGGTAAACTACAACGGAGGTCACTCAATTATGGGTATGGTTACATTTGGGTCACTCAATTATTAAAAGTTACATTTGAGTCACTCAATTATGGGTAAGGTTTCATTTGGGTCACTCAATTATAGGTAAGGTTAAATTTGGGTCACCTAATTATTAAAGGTTACATTTGGGTCATTCAATTATGGGTAAGGTTACGTTTGGCTCACCTTTCATATTTAAAAAAAGTACATCAATTTAGTCATTTTTTCTTCCAAATCACTTGTATACCCTCGTTAACATTAGAGTACTTCATTTGAAATCATTAATTAATCTAATACACAAATTAATATACTTTTTTTAAATATGAAGGGTGACCCAAATGTAACCTTGCCCATAATTGAATGATCCAAATGTAACATTTAATAATTGGGTGACCCAAATGTAACTTTACCCATAATTGAGTGACCCAAATGTAACTTTTAATAATTGAGTGACCCAAATGTAACCTTACCCATAATTGAGTGACCTCCATTATAATTTACCCAAATATTTAATGATCCAAAAAGCCTCTCTTAAATTCAGAAGCAAAAAATTCATAATTATAAAAAATACTGAATCAAATATAATTATCATAAAACCCTGGAAGTCAAACCCTAAAAAAATTATAACAAAAACTATACCTTAAGTTTCAAACTTAATCTTTAATCCAAATTCCAAATCTAAATATTAAACCCACAAAATCAAAACGTATCAATCTCAAAAATAAATAAAGAATCTCAATGATTCAACATGACGAGTCTCTGATGACACATGTTAGAACCAGACCATAAATTAATATGAAACATAAATTACATAACCCAGGATCTATCATATCAAATCATCAAGAACAATAAACCAAAAGCGGAAGCGTACCTGAATTAATTGATAGATGAAAACTTGAATCATTTGATGAAGACCGCTTAATAGGGGTTGTCATCTTCCAAGAAGATAGGTTAGCCATTGCCGTAAAAACTCTCTGACGAGACAAAAGTAATACAAGTTAATCTATTTCTTGGGGACCACTACCTCTTTATATAGTTGTTTTAATAAATCAACTATTAAGTATTTATAACTCTGCCCTTCATTAAATTATAAATACATCTTATGGTATCTACACTTTTATTTCTATGACACTTTAATACCTATGACACGACTAACATAATTGGTCACTTAATTTTGTGTCATACTTTATAATAGCATCATACATTTACATATGTGCCTATAATTGCGGATTTTAATCCAACAATATCACCTTGGTGATGGCTACCCCTATCAATAAAAACAAACGATCTTCTTCCCTGAAGCACTTGGTACCCTAATGTCAGGCCCCACCAAAGTGCACCAGGACCGACCGAGGGGTGCCCCCTAGGTGCACTCGGGCCAACCAAGGCAAAATGAAGTGCCTTGGACGTTTCAAGGCCAAGCATGAACCAAAAAAGGATCTAGAACGACCTAGAGAGGCCCACAACCCTCTTAAGATGTCCCTACATGAATCTAGGAGGTTCCAGGAGATCCTACACAAGTCTAGAATGATCCGGGAGGCTCTCCAAAGGTCTAGAGACACCTAGAACTCTCTGAAAGACTCTACAAGATTCTTGAAGATTTTGGAACATTCTAGAAGAACCTGGAACATGCTAGAATCATCTAGAACATTATAGAAGGATCTAGAATGTTATAGAAGATCCTGGAAGACTATGGAAGAATCGGGACTACTCTAGAGATGTTTGGAACTCTCTAGAAGCTTTTGGATGATTAGAGATTTGTATAGATAAGTGTAGAACTATGAGGAGTTCTCTAGAACACTTTAGATAATTAGGGACATGTATAGAGTTCTCTAGAACATTATGGGTGTTTTAGATATTTTGGGAGGCAAAATGCCAACCGTTGGATCAAATAAATCTCCACCGTCCATTGAGAAGGTTGGAGACTATAAATAGGCTAGTTTGGCTCATTTGTAAAACATCCCAGAAATCCTACAAGTTCTCTCTCTTGTAAAGCTTTCTCCAAGCTAATAAAGCTTCCTTTCTTAAGTTCTCACTTCTTTAGCCATATCGTTGCATGAGTAAGGCTTACTAGCATTGTGTCGGGAGTGCTAGTGCCGCACGGATTGAGCTTGAGAGAATAAGTCCGTGACACTAAGCTTTGTTGTGAAAATCCAAGAGCCGCGACATTCTGAATTCTTCTGCACCATTGTTTGAAACGGTTTTGATCTTGCTGCTAAGCCGCGAACCAAGGGCGTGCTTCGATGTGCGAATATATGCTATTTCATAACAACAATCAATACAAGACATCAAAATTCGCATGTTTATGCTTTATTAAACGTGTACTCCAAGTCATCCTATTTCAGTAGTTCTACCTTCTTGCATTCCACCACGAAAAACCAGAGAGTAAACTTCTATTTTCCAAAAAAATTCTCTCATCTTTTTGCTTAGTTATCTACAAAAACACAACAAATCTCACCTCTACAACAGAAATCTTCAAAGCAAAGCCAGCTTTCTCGAGCAGGGACTGAATTTCTCTAGCGATCTGTAATCTCGATCTTGTGCCATCCTACAATCGTACATAATTGACGTGCAAAATCAGAATTCGATACAATAAATAAAGCAACACCATCAACTTGATATGTGCATTATATGTTTCTGATTGAAGATATTGGTTAATAGAGTCACCGACCTTCTCAAACACTTCCAGCAGCAACAGGGCAGACAACCTCATTTCCTTCACAACCTTACATTTCTCAATTACCTTGAGCAGTTGCACAATTTACTGCGTGTTTTGCAGCGACGTGAAACCAAATTTCTGGAAGAAATATATATATATGATACGAAAAGAATCGAAAACATATATGTATTGTATATGGTTATAGAAAATCGTTTGAATTCGAACTAATTAATATCATAACATTATAAATGTTTCAATTAAATTTGAACAAAAATTTTCCGAATTATAAAATAAGACACATCAGCTCGACTATTTCGAAATCTTTCGAGTCAACTCCTCACTCGATCGATCCATCGAATGCTCGCCCCTACCCGATTCATCTCATGCAATCTATCATACGCAACCAATTAATTCCAATTTCCAACCGTACCCCTTAAACATGGACTTTCTCGACATGTACCTGTACATATTTCAGAAACATATCGGGTATGTGGGACGGTCTTGGACCGCCATACTCATGCTTTTATAGTTAAAAAGTATACCTTTAGATAAGGGTGTTTATGGTAGGTTAACCGTACCGTTTAGCTTAAACGGTTGGTTAGCTATTATAACGGTTATTAACCGTAACTTAACCGTTAAAGAAATAATTAACTATTAAATTTTTAAATGGTTAACCATTATAGTGGTTGACCGTTAAAAAATGATTCGGTTACAGGTTAACCTATAACCTATTACAATTTTCTTTTCAAATGTTTATTACTTCTTTTTATAATAATCAATCTATCTCTTCGATAAATATTGTATTAAAATTTTCAAAAACAAAAACTTAAATAGAGAGATTTTAAACACAAACTTCATACTTAGTTTTAAAAAAGTACTTATAGGTTAGCCTATAGGTCGACCATTAATCATTTTTTTGGCGGTTTGGTTAACCGAAATTGTTTAACTTTTAATGATTAGGTTAATTAACCTATAAAATGAACAATTATATCAGTTAACAGTTACGGTTAATGGTTAAACTTTATTTTGCACACCCCTATCTGGATCTTGTGAAGAGGGGGATTTTAAAAATTACTTGTGGGCTTTTGTTGGGAGTGAAAGGAGGCCTATGAACCTAGTTTCAGACGTATGGAACAGGTCAGTGTCTGGCCCATTCTCACATTAACTGACCAAGCGGCGTTCCAAAAGCTAATTCGTTCGGTAACTAAATCAAATGATCCAAAACTGAATTAATTAGAAACAATTAATCTTTAATCCTTAATTGAACTGATTTTTTTTAAAATATTGTTAATTAAACCGAATAAATTTTGGCTAATTCGGTCAATTTTTGAATTAACGGGAATTTCTTGTAAAAAAGTTTAATTTGGGTTTTTTTGGTTTTTTTACTTTTGTTAAATAACTTTGGGTATTTATTTTAATTTGAGTTATAAATTAGTCGGGTCCTAAAATTTAAATGGGTATAGGATTATATATATGTGTGTGTGTGTTGCTAAGATAAGTTCAATGGTGCTTGGATTGGTGAAGAAGATGATGATAGGAAGACAAAGGTGAAGAAAACAAAAAATTTATTATTATTTTAATTTTATTAATTGTCTCATCATTTATTGTTAAAAATTTAACGACAAATGACCAATTTATTAGTTGTTTTAAGTCAAATGAAGCTTTTATAATTTTTTTCATAATCGATGGACTTAAAAATGCCTTATAGTTGAAGAACTATTTATTATTTTTCCCAAAAAAAATATTTCTACAATGGTTTGAAAAATTAAAAAAATACTTTTAGAAGGATTTGATCCTGTGTTGTTTTGAACATTATTTCCAAATTTTCAAAACAATTTAATGAAAACTTGAAAACACCAATTAGAGTGTTATCAATGAATATTTATCATTAGAGCTTTTAGAAGGATTTGATCTCGTGTTATGAATATTTATCTATGTGGATGTCTATGATGATAAGAATTTTATCAATGAGATTTGACTTATTTTATCATTAGGAATATTATCTACATTAATTAGAGTTTAATGTATTATGTACTTCTTATGTCTATAAATAGATGATTTAATGAAGGCATTGTACACAAGTTTATATTTGAGAATAATACAAATCTCCTTCTTTCTCCCACTTTGTTCTTTTATTCTTGTTCGTTGTTCTTGTTAATTTATTCACAACACATTATCAGCACGAGTGCTCCAATCAAATAGAAAAGTCATGCGCTTGAGTCAAGATGGAGAACGAAAATTGAATCGAACTACATGTCATTAAAGGCAATAGAAAAACACATGCAAAGTGGTCACATGACCAATGCTCGGTATTGTTTTATTTATTTTTGTTTATATATATATGTAATTATGTTTCTAATGTTTTGATTAATGACATGTGATTTTTATCCTTGTTTTATTTATCCTTGTTCTTTTCGTAGAATTTTATCATTGATCTAATTATTTTGATCTATTGTTTAAAGTCGGGTATGATTAACCACTCCATAGTCATTATTATATTTATATTATATTATAATTAAAATCAGTATATATATATATATATATATATATATATATTATTTTCATGAGAGTTTATGTTTTAACCATATTTTTTAGTTTTATATGATATGCTTAAATGACTTGGAAAGAGACATGACATAAAGGGATTATGAGAAGTAGTCTCGGTCATTTGCTATGTCTACATCATTCTCGAGAGGAAAATCATTATCGGTAAATTATACTTTTATTCTTATTCTTTAAACTACGATTTTAAAGTGCGATAAATCATGATGATTTTGAATCTACAAGAAGACTGTTATAAAGTCCATATGTGCTCGAAAGCAATATTTATTCTACATCGGAAAAACTCGACCATAGACTTCTCCCAATTTCAAGTTACGAAAATTCGTCTTGATCCAAAAAGTTTTTGGAGGCATTCCCTGAAGTGAATGCAAAACATGATGTTTATTCCATGCGATTATCAATGATGGAGCATTCCCTAAAGTGAATGCAAGTATGATGTTTATTTCATGCGATTATTGGAACTGTTTTCATTCCCTAGAGTGAATGCAAACATGGTAAATCATTATTCAATTAGAGACATAATTTCGATATAATCCAAGTATATTGGCTGGACATCCCGTTCTGTAAGGCTACTGGTCTCAAAGGAGGTTTTTAAAGGACCTTCTGGACATGTTTAACAATGCCGCGTACGAGGATTAAATCTTTGTTCTCTGTGATAAGGATATGTAACGCCCCGGTTTAGGGGCTAGGTGAAAATAATATTTTAGTATTATCACGGGTTTCGATTTTAATATTTTATTTATTAAAGTAATGGTTTGGGCCTCAGGTTTTAAGATTTGGACCAATTTTAAATTGAGCCCAAAAGCCATGGATGGCACTATTGTGGGTTCCCTTTTTCTCTAAGGGCATTTTGGTCATTGAACATTAAAGTTTAAACTATTATAAAATAAAGATGAATCATCATCTTCTTCCTCTCTATTCTAATTGTTTCCACCGTTTGAAGAAGCTCTCTCCCCCTTCCACTATTTCATCTCCTTTCTCCTTCGTTTTGGCTCGGTTTTGAAAGGTAATTACGTTTTTGACTTGCTCTCAACTTCCTCTCTTCAAAAGTACAAGTAGTTTTCATTTTCATCCATGTTTTAGAATTTGGATTTTTGGGAGATTTGAATGAAAATGGTTGTTTTATGGTGTTAAACTTGAGATTTTGGTTTAACAGTGATAGATATGAAGTTTATGAACCAAACGGTTCAACGTATATGATTTTTAAAGGGTTTTGTTAAGTTTCCCGAAATTGTGTTTTTATAGGTTTTTAGGAGGGTTTTTAGTTGAATTTTGGGTGTGGTTTGTGTTGGAAATTGAGGGTTGATGTTAGGGTATTGGTTGGAGGTCGTTTTGGAAGCAATTTGAAGTGTTAAATGTGTTGGAATCATCGGTTTTGGACTGTGCTAAAGGGCTGCTCGGGAATGACTTTTTAGTGGTTGTTCTTGGTTTGAAAAACAAGTGTTTGATGTTTGAATTTCATTCCGGGTTTGCTATGTTGTGTTGTGGACTGATTTGAGGTTAATTTACTTGTGTTGAGATGATTAGGAGCAAAGAATTTCGTTGGTAAAGTCTCGGGATCGATATCGGAAGTCATGGAGGCTTGAGTCGGCTTTGCTTGATTTGCTTAAGGAAGTGAGGTGAGTGGTTAATGTTTTAATTTGATTTCAAAGGTTAGTTCAAGCATGTGGATGCGAAAATGTTTTTTAAGTTTCATTTTGGTTCAAAGTTGGTTTTGAAGAGTTTTGTGTGGGCTTGAAAAGTAAATTTTAAATTCAAGAGTAAGTTGTTGTGAATTGCCTCTTTAATTTCCCCCTTTAATGTTTGTTTTCATTACTTGTGGTGATGAATTGTTATGTATGAAATTCCAATATTTTTGGGAGGAAGCATGTTGCTTCTTATTATATCATTGATTTTGTGTGATGGTAATTATAGTGTTGTTGATGTGCCTTGTAAGGTAAGAGTAAGTTGGTGCAGGTTGTGCACGGAAATGGTGAGTAAGACCATTTGTGGTTGGTAAGGTTGTTTGTAGCAATTTGGTGCCTAGTTGTGGATTTTGTTGCAGCTTGTGTGGTTGTGCATGATATAGTGAGTACATGTTGTGTGATGGTGATTTGTGTGTTGTGTTGCATGGTTGTCGTTGCTCCGGTGATGTGTAGTCCCGCCGGTAGCAAGTGTTATAAGACTCCGGTGATGTGTAGTCCCACCGGTAGTCACTAGTTGGGTAGTACTTTGATGTGTAGTCCCATTGGAAACCCACTAGTCGAAACGGTGATGTGTAGTCCCACCGTAGGTGTAAGTTTGGTTATGTTTGTGCGTACCATGAAGTGAAATGTCTATGTTGTTGACCTTTGGTTGAACTTGTATGTTAGTAGATGGATTAGGTTATTGGATGACTTGTACGTGTTGGCTTTACTTTTAAAAGAAGCTTTGAACCCTGCATTGTTGTTATGTTTTAGAGCTCCGCTCACTAAGCTTCATGCTTACGCTCTCCTTTTTTCCGACAATGCAGATCTTTAGCTTGGAGTTAGCAAGGAGCAGGAAAAGGGCGTCCAAGTATGTGGTAGTTTGCTCAAGTATGGTTTATTAAATAATGTAGTAGTTTAGCAATGGGAAATGCTACGTGTTTTAGGAGCGTGTATCTAGAGTCCTTTGTGTTGGCTTATGTTGTTAATGTCGCATGTTGATGGATTTGTAAACCATGTTTATGTTGATGGCTAAGTGTTTATTTGGGAGGCTTATAGCCAGTCCTTGGATGTTTGTGTTGCTTTGCTATTTGGATGTCAGGTGTGGCTTGTAAAAATCATGTTTAGATTGCCTTATAGGAATGTTTTATGTTTGTTTGATAAGGCATGAAACTCATGTATGCTTTACATGTCTTTTGAATGGTTGTGCATCACCTCGTGTTGATTAGTGCCCTTTGGTCCTTGTGAAAGCATGCTTTTATGTTTGATTTGCTTTAGGATTGATGTTAGTGTGCTGGTCGGGGTTTTCGAGGGATTTAGGGGCCTCCTTGTGCCTTAAATCAGCTCAAACCTGCAAGTTCGTAGCAGGGGGTATCGATACCCTTGGTACGGTATCGATACCACCTTCTTGATTTAGGCCTAGGGTATCGATACACTTGGGGAGGGTATCGATACCATTTTGATCACTAAAGCTACTGACCTTTTCAGTATCGATACACCCCTTAAGGGTATCGATACCGTTGGGGGGTGGTATCGATACACCCCTTAAGGGTATCGATACCGCCTTCAGTTAAAGCTTAAAATTTGAGGTTTGCAAGCTTTACGTTTTAGTCCTAATTCTCGTATGTGCAATTGCTTGAGTTTGAGATGTCCGTTTGAGTTGAAATTTGGCAGGGAGGCATGAAACATGACTAATTTCATAATGGTAACTTAAAATTTGGTAAAGTCCTCTTAAATTCCAGAATTTACAAATTGGTCCCTAAATTCGTATTTTGTTCAATTGAGTCCCTTATTGTTTCCCGATTGCTGTGATTTTTGAGTATGCTTATCTCAAGTGTATGCCTAGGTTTAATGTGCATCTAGACAAGTTTTATAAAAAAAAAATAGGGTTGCTAACCGAGGGGAACCTTAACGGGTTTCACTCGGTTTTCCCCGTGTGGCCCACTCGGACCGGCCATCCGGCCATACTGGGACGAGGGGGTTACATTTATTGGTATCAGAGCCTAAGGTTATCGAGACCTTGGGCAGGTAAGTGAGGTAAGTTTGATGTGATATGTTGTTGTTATGTCTCGGTGAATGTTTTGCCATGTATACTTGATGTTTGCTTGTTAGTATGGTGTTTGAAAGCATGTGTAAGCTTGATGGTTGTGTTGAGGCGTAGTGTCGAGTTCCCATTGCTACTATTACTTATTTGAAAAGGATTTTTGTAAAGGAATATACTTGAGCACCTTGGACCCTTGCTCTTGCTAACCCTGAATATTTTGTTTGTGTGTTTTGTTTATTATTGTATTGTTGTCTTTGGGAAGTTTGGGGCCAAGGTGTAGGCCTGGAGTTTGTAATTATGAACCTGAGATTTTAGAGGATGTGAATGATGAGTAAGTTCATCGCCTTAGTTCAGGGCAGTACGACAGTGCCAGAGTTGGAGGTACAGTTTGTTTGTTCAGGTCAGCGTGCCTGTGAGTTGGTTTCTGTTGAGAGAGAGAGCAAGGTGACCGATCTTGATAGGAGTTGGTAATAGAAGTAAAGACCTATGAGTTGGCCTCGGAATGATGTCGATGTTGTAGCAAGTAATTCGTCGATACAGTCATTGAGCTTGTTTTTCTGATCGATTCTGGATCTACGCGTCCGTGTATTTTGAGTGAACATGCGAAGTTGTTGAATCTACCTTGTGAGGTACTAAGGATAGGTGTTAGTGTTACTAGATCCTTCGAGGATACGATTGTGGTCGGAAAGATGTACAAGGGGTGTCCGTTGATGGTTCAGTGGCACGTGTTTTCAATTGGTACGATGGAATTGTTTTTTTTCGATTTTGATGTGAAGCTGTGTATGGATTGGCTTGTAGAACATAGAGTTAGGGTAGGCTTTGAGACAATGAGAGTTTTCTTAAAGCTTACGTATGACTATGAGATTGTAATGGTAGGTGGGAATGTGGATTTCGTATCGAATGTTGACCCGGCCTTAGAGGTCAAAGATTGATTGAGTTTGGTTGACAGGTTTGCCTAAAAGATGTGATGGATTAAATTTTTGAGTGAGGATTAGACCGCAGAATGTTAGAATAGTTGATGTTTTCCTATAGGTGTTGGCAAGAATTACCCGATTTGTCTCTCGTTAGGAAAGAAGAGTTTGTTATTGATACTGTCTCCGAGTTTGCTCCTGTTTTGTTTGCTCTGTACCTTATGATTCTCGACCGACTTGAGAGTGTTGAAGAATCCACTACGAGTTTGTTAGACCTTAGATTCATTGGTTTAGTATATCATTTTAGAGTGTGACAGTGTAACTTGTAAAGAAGAGAGATGACACTACGAGAACGTGTTTAGATTGCAGACAGTTGAGACAATTGACAGTGAGTAGTTAGTATCCGTTTCCAAACATCAGTGATTTGTTGACCAGTTGAGGGGTGTTTCAGTCTTTACAAGGTTAATTTGAGATCCGATTACTACCAGTTGATAGTGAGAGAGGTTGATGTACCGAATGAAGCTTTCGGGGCAGATGTGATCACTTAGAGTTTTGGGTTATGTCGTTTGTTTGACTAAGTGTGTTAATTACTCTTATAGAGATGTTGAGCAGAATGTTTTCCTAAGTCCTTGATTAGTTTGTGGTAGTTCTCTCGGATGATACGTGGGAATATTCACGTACTGAAGGAGACCATGACAAGCCTTGAAGTTGAGGTTGTGGATACTTTTAGAGAATCAGTTGTATGCCAAGTTGAGCAAGTGTGGACTCTGAGTCGAGGAAGATGTTCCCCTAGGTTATGTAGATCAGTCGAGTATATTAGTGCAAACCCCAAGTGGGCAGAAGGAGATGTGAATTGGAAGAAATTAAAGACTGTGACATGTATCTATAGTTCCTAGGTCTAGCGTTGTTACTATCGAAGGTTTGTAAATGATCTTTTGAAGATAGCTGCCCCTTTGACAAATTGTTATAGAAGAACGTTCAGTTTGTGTGTTAGATACGAGACATTGAGCCCTTTAGAAACTGAAAGAAAATTTGAAGAGAGTTAATGTAGTAACCGATGTTCCGAGTTATATTTGTTGTTAGAATAGTAGTTGAGTTGCGAGCTGTAATTTCCAGATTCAATTTATTAAGTGATAGTGTTTCTGTGGTCGAGTTTCAGGTTGAGCTTATTTTGAGTCAGAATACTTAAAGAGAAATAGTCGCAAGACAAGTTCTTGGCACCGTAAGTGCAAGACATATTGTGGATTGAAGATGAGTACTCCTGGATTGAGTTGATGGATAATGTGGTTCAGTATGAGAGTAAGTGTGTAAATTGTCAGCGTGTCAAGGCAGAGCATCCGTTTCTTCTAGTTTGTTACATCCGTGGGAGATTCGTATTGAAAGTGGGTAATAGATTCGAGAGATCTTGTGTCTAACTCGCCTTCGATTTTCCTCCGTGAGAACTTAATTGAGTAATCAACGTTAGTGCACTGTATGTGGTCTTTTTTTTCATGTTCACGTTACTTGTGCCTTGTGTATGATGGCGGGGTTGTGCCTTAGCAAGAGTGTGAGTTGTACAGTGTCTTGCTTTCGATAGTGGACCATAGAGGTTCAAGATTTCAACTAAATTTTTGAAGACACCTACAATAGTGTTTGGTTACCTGTTGGAGTCAGATGATCAGTCAGAGGAAGTTATGAGTCAAGTGTTCAAACAATGCCGTATGAGTTTGTGAATCGGGCTAATCTTGTTGTTTGTTTGTTTGTTGCAGTTACCACCATAGTTAGAAGGAAGTATGTAATGTGTTCTGTGTATCTATGATTCAAAAGTGTGAGTCATTTTTGTCCCGTGTTATGTTGTTGAAGAGATGAGTTGAGTTTAAGATGGTCATGCATTGAAGGACCCGTTGAGATCTTGACATCAGATAGCTAATGTTGTGTGGTAAGTCTACAGAGTTGGAGAGTATGTTGTAGTAAGAGAGAAAGTGTGGAGGAGCATGTGTTAGTGACTCTTCCTGTCTAATAAATTTCGAGGACGAAATTCCTTAAGTGGGGGAGAGTTGTAACGCCCCGGTTTAGGGGCTAGGTGAAAATAATATTTTAGTATTATCTCGGGTTTCGATTTTAATATTTTATTTATTAAAGTAATGGTTTGGGCCTCAGGTTTTAAGATTTGGACCAATTTTAAATTGAGCCCAAAAGCCATGGATGGCACTATTGTGGGTTCCCTTTTTCTCTAAGGGCATTTTGGTCATTGAACATTAAAGTTTAAACTATTATAAAATAAAGATGAATCATCATCTTCTTCCTCTCTATTCTAATTGTTTCCACCGTTTGAAGAAGCTCTCTCCCCCTTCCACTATTTCATCTCCTTTCTCCTTCGTTTTGGCTCGGTTTTGAAAGGTAATTACGTTTTTGACTTGCTCTCAACTTCCTCTCTTCAAAAGTACAAGTAGTTTTCATTTTCATCCATGTTTTAGAATTTGGATTTTTGGGAGATTTGAATGAAAATGGTTGTTTTATGGTGTTAAACTTGAGATTTTGGTTTAACAGTGATAGATATGAAGTTTATGAACCAAACGGTTCAACGTATATGATTTTTAAAGGGTTTTGTTAAGTTTCCCGAAATTGTGTTTTTATAGGTTTTTAGGAGGGTTTTTAGTTGAATTTTGGGTGTGGTTTGTGTTGGAAATTGAGGGTTGATGTTAGGGTATTGGTTGGAGGTCGTTTTGGAAGCAATTTGAAGTGTTAAATGTGTTGGAATCATCGGTTTTGGACTGTGCTAAAGGGCTGCTCGGGAATGACTTTTTAGTGGTTGTTCTTGGTTTGAAAAACAAGTGTTTGATGTTTGAATTTCATTCCGGGTTTGCTATGTTGTGTTGTGGACTGATTTGAGGTTAATTTACTTGTGTTGAGATGATTAGGAGCAAAGAATTTCGTTGGTAAAGTCTCGGGATCGATATCGGAAGTCATGGAGGCTTGAGTCGGCTTTGCTTGATTTGCTTAAGGAAGTGAGGTGAGTGGTTAATGTTTTAATTTGATTTCAAAGGTTGGTTCAAGCATGTGGATGCGAAAATGTTTTTAAGTTTCATTTTGGTTCAAAGTTGGTTTTGAAGAGTTTTGTGTGGGCTTGAAAAGTAAATTTTAAATTCAAGAGTAAGTTGTTGTGAATTGCCTCTTTAATTTCCCCCTTTAATGTTTGTTTTCATTACTTGTGGTGATGAATTGTTATGTATGAAATTCCAATATTTTTGGGAGGAAGCATGTTGCTTCTTATTATATCGTTGATTTTGTGTGATGGTAATTATAGTGTTGTTGATGTGCCTTGTAAGGTAAGAGTAAGTTGGTGCAGGTTGTGCACGGAAATGGTGAGTAAGACCATTTGTGGTTGGTAAGGTTGTTTGTAGCAATTTGGTGCCTAGTTGTGGATTTTGTTGCAGCTTGTGTGGTTGTGCATGATATAGTGAGTACATGTTGTGTGATGGTGATTTGTGTGTTGTGTTGCATGGTTGTCGTTGCTCCGGTGATGTGTAGTCCCGCCGGTAGCAAGTGTTATAAGACTCCGGTGATGTGTAGTCCCACCGGTAGTCACTAGTTGGGTAGTACTTTGATGTGTAGTCACATTGGAAACCCACTAGTCGAAACGGTGATGTGTAGTCCCACCGTAGGTGTAAGTTTGGTTATGTTTGTGCGTACCATGAAGTGAAATGTCTATGTTGTTGACCTTTGGTTGAACTTGTATGTTAGTAGATGGATTAGGTTATTGGATGACTTGTACGTGTTGGCTTTACTTTTAAAAGAAGCTTTGAACCCTGCATTGTTGTTATGTTTTAGAGCTCCGCTCACTAAGCTTCATGCTTACGCTCTCCTTTTTTCCGACAATGCAGATCTTTAGCTTGGAGTTAGCAAGGAGCAGGAAAAGGGCGTCCAAGTATGTGGTAGTTTGCTCAAGTATGGTTTATTAAATAATGTAGTAGTTTAGCAATGGGAAATGCTACGTGTTTTAGGAGCGTGTATCTAGACTCCTTTGTGTTGGCTTATGTTGTTAATGCCGCATGTTGATGGATTTGTAAACCATGTTTATGTTGATGGCTAAGTGTTTATTTGGGAGGCTTATAGCCAGTCCTTGGATGTTTGTGTTGCTTTGCTATTTGGATGTCAGGTGTGGCTTGTAAAAATCATGTTTAGATTGCCTTATAGGAATGTTTTATGTTTGTTTGATAAGGCATGAAACTCATGTATGCTTTACATGTCTTTTGAATGGTTGTGCATCACCTCGTGTTGATTAGTGCCCTTTGGTCCTTGTGAAAGCATGCTTTTATGTTTGATTTGCTTTAGGATTGATGTTAGTGTGCTGGTCGGGGTTTTCGAGGGATTTAGGGGCCTCCTTGTGCCTTAAATCAGCTCAAACCTGCAAGTTCGTAGCAGGGGGTATCGATACCCTTGGTACGGTATCGATACCACCTTCTTGATTTAGGCCTAGGGTATCGATACACTTGGGGAGGGTATCGATACCATTTTGATCACTAAAGCTACTGACCTTTTCGGTATCGATACACCCCTTAAGGGTATCGATACCGTTGGGGGGTGGTATCGATACACCCCTTAAGGGTATCGATACCGCCTTCAGTTAAAGCTTAAAATTTGAGGTTTGCAAGCTTTACGTTTTAGTCCTGATTCTCGTATGTGCAATTGCTTAAGTTTGAGATGTTCGTTTGAGTTGAAATTTGGCAGGGAGGCATGAAACATGACTAATTTCATAATGGTAACTTAAAATTTGGTAAAGTCCTCTTAAATTCCAGAATTTACAAATTGGTCCCTAAATTCGTATTTTGTTCAATTGAGTCCCTTATTGTTTCCCGATTGCTGTGATTTTTGAGTATGCTTATCTCAAGTGTATGCCTAGGTTTAATGTGCATCTAGACAAGTTTTATAAAAAAAAATAGGGTTGCTAACCGAGGGGAACCTTAACGGGTTTCACTCGGTTTTCCCCGTGTGGCCCACTCGGACCGGCCAACCGGCCAGACCGGGACGAGGGGGTTACAGGATATGTGAAAAAAGGTTTCAAAGGCCCACTGGCTCTACTCCATTCCCTGAAGTGAATGTGAGATTATATTATGGAACGAATAAAAACCACATTAGAAGTTGTGGTCGTGGTCGAGGCTATGAATAATAGACATGAAAAAATATGGTCATTTTAAGAATACTTATACCCACCGGTAGTGAGGTTATAAGGATGACAAGAGTGATAAAGATCATTCTATTGAAGTAAAACTCTTCTTATTACCAATGCGATGTTATAAACCATTGGTCTCGTACATGTTGTACGTTGAAAAATCAAGAATCATTGAATGATAAAGGAAAGAAAATAGAAGCAATTTTTTTTGCAAAACATGACGAAGATGATACTGTCCTAGCTTTATTTGGACATTGTTTGTCCAACTCATTTGGACGTTGTTGATTTCTTATAACCCTCGAAAGGAATAAATCATCTTCTAATTATTCTCATAACTTTGAAGAGAATTATTTATTTATTTTTATTTATTTTGCTTTACGCTTATTTATTTTACACACATTAATTATTAATGTTTTATATTTATATTTATATATTATGATATTTATTTATTTTGTTTAACATGATTACTTGTCAAATACAATCTATGGTGACGATTTTTGCTCAACATAAGCATAAGATATATTTTCCCATTTAAATGAAAGGGAATAATGTGAGTACTATATCTCAAAGTACTGAAAATATTGATGCTGTAGAAGAGCAATAAATTCTTGAGAGAAAGCACATTATGAAAAGGGCAGAATTGCGAATATTGCAATAATTACCGCTAATGGTAATAATATCGTCACCACTATAAGTGGAAATTTTAAGAGAGCAATATGAGTTCGCAAAATATCCTTTTGGGAATTATAGATAACATATGTTATCGATTGGCATTTGAAATAAACCAATATGGATATAAGTTCCTGTAGCCAAAAAGTCAGTTGAAAGCTCTAGAAGAGCTATATATTGCTACCAAAAGATAATTTCAATTGAAAGCTCCGAAAGAGCTAAATATATTCCTCTTTAAAGGAACAATTTTGATGGTCGTACTAGACATGTACGAGTGAGATTGAATTATTGGTAAACAAGAAGTTTACAAATTCAGAGATATACACACACACATATATATAGTTGGCATGATCAGTTAGACCATTCTGATCAATAATGGTACATAAATTATTGAGATTTACATGCACATGTATTAAAAGAACCTGTAGTTCTTGTGGTGCTTATTCTCAAAGGAATTGATTAAGTTCCACTTATTAAAGAACATGAAGTTCTTGTGTTGCTTAATGAAATTGATTAAATTCCACTTACTAAAAGAACTTGAAGTTCTTGTGTTGTTTGTTCTCAAAGGATATAGTTGATCCCACTTACCAAAAGAATTAGAACTTGAAGTTCTTGTGCTGAAGTTGAGACTGCATGTCTTGCATATCTGAACAAAATATGGGCCCATATATCCACAAATGTGGAAAAATTTATATGATTTTAGTAGATGCATCTACATTGTTTTATCAACATACAACCAGAAGTTTGTGAGATTGATTCTAAAAGGATTCATATTATGCAATTAGACTATTCATTTTGCAAAAGCTTGTGGATTTATATTTTAGGCTATATCGGTTGTTACAAAGCCTATTGATTGTGAAAAATACGATTTAGCAAATTTTTAATTAGATGCCTCCTATTTAATAGCTAAACTGTGAGAACAAAACATTTATTATTTATATGGTATTTCCATATAGCAACACTAATACGCATCAAGCCAACGAGTTATAAAAAATTTCCCATTATGATTTGACTTTTGGTCAGAAGTCATGTTTCCCATTTTTGAATTTTTGAATGTGCGATATATAGTTGAATTGCTCCACCATAACGCACAAAATGGGCAAGTAAAAAGGGTTGAGAATATATATTGAGTACGAGTCTCCTTTTATGTTTAAATTCTAAACATTAATTGGAGAATCATTTATTAGATGATTTTTCTCAACATCAGGGGAGAGAATAATCAGTTGGATAAAGAAGAAAAATGAATTATCATTATCTAGATCCTCGAATATGAACTAAAAGTTCATAAGATAATTCATCTTATTTCATGTCAACTGCCAGACATATTTACTGACCCAATAAGAGTAATTAAGTCTCATATACTAGCTAAAATGCTCTAAGTTTAAATTACATGTTAGAGTAAGTGGATGTAAATCATGCTTGAAGCATGATAGTTGAAATGGTTCCAATGATCAAAATTCTCGTAAATGAAAAGTATTATGAGATAGTCATATATTGGAGGCGGGTGCTCCTAAAGAGACCCAAGACATAACTAATAATAAAACTCTTGAAGAGTTTCAAGTACCTGAAATAAAGATTGAAATCTTGAAGAGATCTCGATGAGTTATGTCATTACGAGAATGGAACCAGAAAATTGAAAAGTTGTCGACAACGATTTTACAACAATTTTACATAAAATACTTCTATAGAAGTAAAGAAAGAAATCGATGATCTTGTATAAAATCTATCCAGAAGTATAGATATTGAATTGACCGATGTTGAAAGACGCTTTGAACTTCTAAAATAGAAGTATTTGGACCAGCAGTCCAAACACCTAAAGGTGTAATGCAAGTGAGGCACAAATAAGTAGTCGTAAATACGACTTGAACTATGATTTATGAAAAGTTTTAATTACTTCATGGTGGATGCAATTACTTTGGCAGTTATGAAAAATTTTACTTGCGTCTAATTATTTGTGGATCCATATTTATCCTTGAAGGATTTAAAATGCCAGAAGCATTTGGAAATTTCTAAGGAAATTTATTTAAACACGTCTCATGAATATTTTGGCGCATTTGGTATAATCGCCTTAATGAATACTAATTGAGAAAATACTATAAGAATGGTCAGATTTCCTTATGTATTTGATAAAGGAGTTTGGATCAAGATCCATTGTGATAATTTTAGAACTCCTAAAGAGCTTCAAATTGGAAAATCATGAAGTACTTTCAATACAAGTACTTAAATCTTGACATCAAGTTTATCTCGACCTGAACATTGAGCATTTTTATATATTTCTTTTTGTCTATGAATAGACATAAGCTGAAAGAATCTTAAAGAATATTCAATATGAATAGAGCATATATATTGAGTATCCCAATAGTTGTAAGATTGTTGGATGTGAATAAAGATAATTATATCTTTTCTTGGTCTTGAAGCACTATATATTAGTTGGTCAAGAAATATCTATGAATATACAAAGATCATTACATTTAGATCTTCAAACATTCGTTGATTGTAACACCCGTGTTTTGGGGTTAGGAGTTAGTCGGGTTAATTGGTCCGAGTCGGTAAAATTAATTTTAATCAAATTGATCTTAGTATGAGCAAATTAAGTTTAGAAAGAAAGGGAGGGATCATTTTGGTAATTAAACCAAAATAAAAATAAACACCCTTTTATATCATCTTTTTCCTCATTTCTTCTTCTTCACCGTTCACAAACCATCCCAAATTTCTCTCAAACCCTCATTACTATTTCCTTTAATTTCTTCTTCAATTCAAGGGCGTTTTTGAAGAAGCGAGGTTTTGAGATGGTGAAGCCTTGGGAACAAATCCGGAAATTTAAGACCATGGTTGCTTGGTGTTTGAGCTTGGATGTGGAGGTGAGTGGTTAAAATATTTTAAATGGTTTTGAGTAATTGGTTCGAGCATGTGGACTAGGTTGAGATTGGTAGACTCACCTAGAGTTAGGATTAGGGTGGTAGCCTAATCCTAAGCTTTAGTTAGAGACATTGGATGATCTCTTTAATTGATGTTATGCCTCATGATGATTTGTGTTATGATGATTATGTATAATGTGTTATACATGTTGTTGAGGCATGGTTTGATGCATTGCTATGCATGTGGTTTGGATTGTAAATTGTGTATGATGATGTTGAGTTTAATATGATGTAAGATGCCATATTATTACTCTTGAATATGACATTATGATAATACGTTGTTTAGATATTTGATGTTGAGCTTAATATGATGTAAGATGCCATATTATGACTCTTGAAAATGATATTATGTTGTTGAGATATTTGATGTTGAGCTTAATATGATGTAAGATGCCATATTATGACTCTGAATATCAAAGGTTGTGGAATTTGATTAATATTGGCACTAGTATGCTTGGGTACAATGATCGATCATTAGGATGAGTGTGCACACAAATTGAGTCAAAACGTACGTGGCCTTGGTGGCGTTAAGGCACCAAGGAGGAGTACGGTGATGTAATATTCCACCGGAAATTTATATATATTCTACGTGATGATGAGTGGAATCCCATCCGTAGGGCATGTGGTGATGAGTGGAATCCCGTCCATGCAAGGCCGATGATGAGTGTAATCCCACCGAGGTAAGGTTGATGTTGGAAAATGTGTTCCAACATGTTATCCGCGTATTCGAGTCATAGCTAGGTGCCAATATGAGAAAGTATGTTTATGCCAATATGAGATTATGCATACATGTTAAAATGAATTGATATGTGTATCAATGTGATATGAAATGTGAATTTCAAATGTGAAGTGATATATGATTTGGTTAATGCATTGAGGTATATATATATCGTTGTAAGTTGAGCTTATGAGATGTTGAGCATGACATAATGTTGATTATATGTTCATACATCATGTTCATTTTGGTTCATGTGGATCGAAGATAAAGTCATGTATTTCATCATGATAATTGCTCGAGCTTGGACCCTGTATTGTCGAAGGTTTGTTTTATGAGCTTACCCTCACTAAGCTTTTATGCTTACGCTCTCTTTTGTTCGACAATGCAGATAAATAGCTTGTGGGTGGCAAGGGAAAGGAAAGGTCTCCAAGTGTTGCTTTTGGTGAGCTCGATGTATGATTTATAAATTGAAAGATTGTAATAGTAAAGCAATGGGATAAGTGTTGTTGTTCTTGATGCTTATCATGTGTGTTGATCATATGCCTTATGAGAATTTAATACTCGAATGTGACAAGATTAAAAAGAAAAAAAATAGGGTTGCTAACCGAGGGGGAACCTTAACGGGTTTTGCTTCGGTTTTCCCCGTGTGACTCACTCGGACCGGTCATCCGGCTAGACCGGGATGAGGGGGTTACATTGATGCCTCCTCAAATCTTGTAGAAATAATTGTTATGCACAAGGCAAGCCAAAAATGTGTTTGGCTAAGACCAGAAGATATGTGATTTACTTTCACAAGATATGATACAAATGCTATCTTGTGTAGAGATAATGGAAGGTGGATACATCATGGAAAATATTACTCCAAAGTTTCATCTCCCGCTATCTTTAGAAAAATAATATTCAAGTTTAAATTATGAAGATTCAAAGATCTTCTGAGATGTTTTCATGATGGGTAAATATGTGTTGCACTCTTTTTCCCTTAACCGGGGTTTTGTCCCAATGAGTTTTCCTAGTAAGGTTTTTAATGAGGCAACATGTTATGCGTATCAAAGATGTGTGTACTTTTTTCCTTCACTAAAGATTTTTTCCCACTGGGTTTTTATCTTAGTAAGGTTTTAACGAGGCACATTATCTTTATAGACATCCAATGTGGAGTGTTATGAATATTTGTCTATGTGGATGTCTATCATGATAAGAACTTTATCAATGAGATTTGACTTACTTTATCATTAGGAATATTATCTACATTAATTAGAGTTTAATGTCGTATGTACTTCTTATGCCTATAAATAGATGATTTACTGAAGGCATTGTACACAAGTCTATATTTGAGAATAATACAAATCTCCTTCTTTCTCTCATCTCTTTGTTCTTTTATTGTTGTTCGTTGTTCTTGTTATTTTATTCACAACATTTTTTATGTTTTCATATTTTCAATTATTCTGTTTTCATTTTTAAAAAATCATTTTTTATTATACAACCAAACACATTTTTTCAATGTTTTCTATTTTTCAAGAAAAAAAATATTTCTATTTTCTAGAACCAAACTAACTCAATATTAATTTATCTTACAAGTAAAATGCTTCAAAACTAATAAGACATTGATGAGATATAATATACACACAAAATTAGTCATTTTCTTGAATTTTTATTTTAATAATATTTTTCTTAATTTTTATTTCTCAAATCGTGATTTCTGGTTTTTCATTTTCTTTCACTTTCTCGAGAAATTCTTCAAAAGTAAAATTTTCTGAAATCTATTATAAAATCTCACAGAACTAATAGAAATGTCTCTCCTCCAAAAATAATATGATTCCGTTTATGCATTTTTTCCTTCAATGATATTAACCGATAAATTTAATTTATTTAATTTTTTATGTTTTTTTTCAATAAAATTATTTCTTCTCGTTTTTCGTGCTTTCAAGATAACATTCATTTGATTAAAACTTTATTTTGATGGTTGAATTTGAAAGTTTTGTTTGAAACTCATTGTTTCTATCATAAAGATCTCTCTTTTACAAGCATCTCAACTAATATGTCTCCTATAAAGACATCGAGAGCCCGAACATCATTATATACACAGGGACTCACTAAATTAAGTTTTCCAACAATTCATTTGGTGTTTAGCTCACCACATTTAGACATAGACCGAATAATAAGTTTCCTTCGAAGATTTTTCCTTTGTCTTTGATTCTTGATAACATTTTGGAAGGGAACCAACCTCTTATGCTTGTTATTGAAGATTAAATCAAAAGCAAATAAGAGTAAACCAAGTAGGAATAACATGCTAATTAGGGTAGAGAGTTAATATAAGTTGGTCTAGTTAGTGAAATTATATTTTATGACACAAGATCTCAATCAACTTTTTTTAACGCCTTGATGTCTCCCAACCACTATAAATTCGTCCACGACAAATCTTTTAATTTTCAAATACAAATTTGATTCTTTAACTATCATATGAACCCAATCAAACTTGATATCTTTAAATTTGTATCTAATATTTTTAAAATATTTCCTGCATATAAATTAGCATTATGATAAAAATTAATCACCGTTAAAAAAATTAAAATTAAATTTTAGAAATATATTACGTAAAAACATATCAACAAATTATATCGATATATTATACACGTAATATTTAAATTTTCAGGTTTTTCTCAAGCAGTTTTAAACTTTGGTATGGCAGTCAAAGTTCCTCAGTTGCTCATATTAACTCGTACATGACATGTTTTCATTTTTATAATACTTGTGTCATAATACTTTTTATTATTATATTATTTTATACTAAAAAAACTAATGACATAGAGCTTCGATATCAATTTTTTATTGAATTTATCTTTATTTATTTTTGAATTTCATCAAAATGAGACATAATTACTTCTTAACTCTTCTCTACTTCTAATATGACTCTATCTTCACAATTACAAGAAATGAAAGTTTTTACCCTTATTTATAGAGTTCAATGATCATTGAATTATTAACATGTGTCAACATCTTAACCATTACTTTTACAAATACTTAGATTCTTTTATAAATAATTCTAGATATAATATTTTATATTATACATATCTACATTTTTCCATAGATAACTCTAAACAAACTATTAGTATTATTTAAATAATAAATATTAAAAATTATCTAGAAAGAGAGAAGTTTAGATTTATCTAGAATTTGTATTGACTTTCAACAAATATATATATATATATATAGAGAGAGAGAGAGAGAAAGAGAAAGAGAGATGATCCGTTTACACAGTGTAAAACTATTTAAGTTTTACACGTTTCTTGGACCATTTGATAAGTGAAACGAATGGATGAGATTAACAGTAAATATGTGAAGATTATCACTTGGAAAAAAATAGTAAGGAGTTAATCTGAGCCATCCATTCCCCCTATCTAACGATCCAAAAAACATGTAAAACTTAAAGAATTTTACATTGTATAAGTTGATCCTAACTTATATTAATTTTAGGGAGGACGAAAGGTTGTCAGCCTAGAAGTAATTTTTGCAACTTTGGTACCCCTTTGTCGAGGTTCCTGTGGAATCCCCTCTCATGGGACATGAAGCAGCAACCATTACGTCCATCGTTTTGGCTAACGGTGACGGGAAGCATAGGCGGAACTAAAAATTTATGAAGGAATAGATCATTATGAGATTAAAATTTTTGAAGCGGGCATAATAAGGTTTTAAAAAGAATGTAGAGATTATAGAACTAATTTTACTTTTTTTTCTTAAAAAACTATTATATTATCATTGAGAGAGAAAAGTTGGCAGGAGCCTACGCCCCCAAAACCCATCCTATGTTCCACCCTTGATGGGAAGTCGTCGAATTGGTAAGACTTTGTCGATATCATTTGTTTGTTGGTAATTAACTCTACCATTAGTTTCATTGAAGAAAACAATGCCGACAATCCATGTTCGGGGGCATAAAAACAACTTCAGATGAATGTTTCCTTGTATTTCATGAAAATGATAGGAGTTGAAATTTTCATTGTTTTTTTTTGCTCGGAAAAAGTATTGTAACGCCCTGATTTCGGGCCTAGAAGAATTTGAGGTCCGTAGAGCGTAGACTAGAGATCCGAGTTTTCAGGAGCGTTTCAGGGAAAACAAGGTTCGGGTTAAGATAAAAATATGAGAAAATGATTTAAAATAATTATTAATTATATAAATTATTTTGGTCAAATCAATTTTAAGAAAATTATTTTTGAAGTACAACATTCTGAGTTAGTGACCAAAATGCGATTTTTGCAAAGTTATTTTAGTGACCGTTTTGTAAAAGGATTGGAACTTTGAATCTTTAAGAAGCTAACTTACCTAATTGCTTTTATCATATTTCTATCTTAATTTAGGACATTTTAAAAGGGTTTTTATTAAAGATTAAAAGGTTTAATAAAGGAGTATTGACTTTTTCATTAAAATCTATTTTACGTCATTTTCTCTCATTCTATTTTCTCTCAAAGATTTTCTTCAGCCAAACACTCTCTATTTTCAAGAAACTTGAGGTAATACTCTTGATTTGCTGAGGTTATAATTTCAAAAGGATTCTTCAATCTTGATTTACAAATTCTTATAATTTTCCTTTAATTTTTCAAAAACATCATATCCAATTGAGAGAGATTTCAACCATTAGAGGTAAGATTTGTTCTCATCCTCTAATGATCAGTTCTTTACTGAAATTCTCAAGTTATCAATTCTTTACATATGTTTTCTAAGTTGTTTTGATGGATTAATCATGGAAATTGGGTTAAATTGAAGTTTAATGTTGAGATTTTGTGATTTTCGTAATGTTACTGTTTTCCTTGATCTAAGGCTGTTATTAATCAAGATTTGGATGTTAAATGATGTTGAAATAAAGGTTTTATCATAATAATTCTGAATTGGTTTGGATCTCTAGTTTTAGATGGCTAGATTTGGGGGTTTTGTGGTGTTTGTGTGAAATCTGGGTTGCTGGAGGTATGAGGACGTGATTAGATTGTTTTGGATGTTATTTGATGATTAAAATTGGATGGACATGTTAGACTTTGGTTGGGTTGAGTTTAGGAAGTAATCGAAGGTGTTTTCGGATAGTTGTTTTGGTGTTTTTGGGAAGAGCAGCGAGGTGGCTTAGCTTGCTGGTGGTTTTAATGCATTGAGATGCATTAATTCTCTGTTCTTGTGTGTTATAAACATGGGAGAATACATCGGACGAGATTGGTGAAGTTCCGGGAGCTCCGAAAGCTTGATTTCGCTTCAACAAAGCAAGCGAGGCGTGATCGGTGAGTGAAATTGGTTTTAAAAGTCTTTGAAGGACTTGAAAGCAAGGTTTGGGGGTTTAGATTGAGTTTAAAACACTAATATAAGCTCGGAAGTAAGTTTGGGATATTTCACTCTCGTTTCTCGGTTTTTGTCCCATTGTTTTATGATCATGCTCTTGTTTTGAAGATAGATTTATACCTATTGTTTTATTCATGTTTTGAGAAATTATATGATGATTTTAATGACCTCATGAGATAGAATTGATATTCCAATGAGATAAAACCATTTGTGAAAATGCTATGCAATTGTACACGCTTTTGAAATGGGATGAGAATGTTTTAGATTGATGCATTGAAAAACAGTAGGTAATGATGTTTAAAATGAATATATTGGCATGAGGTAAGATTATTGTTACCGAATATAATTGGTCGACCAATAGGATGAGAAGTGCACTATAAAATATAAAATTCGTACGTGCTCTTTGGTTCGGGTAATGGGGGTAGTGTCATCCCGTTTCAAAGTGAGAGTTTGATGATGTGAGATTCCATCGGGGTAGGTCTTGATGAAACACCCAAGCTTTGTGGCGATGAGAGATGCATCCATGTGAGTCCGGTGATGTGAGATTCTGTTGAGTTGATCGAACACTTGCAAATGGCCAAGAGGGGGGTGAATTGGCAATTAAAAATTTTGGTGAAGTGAAAGATAGAAAATAAAAGTGACACAAGGGGTTATAGTGGTTCAAGTTCTCCAATTGAACTCTACATCCACTACCTTAGCTACCACTAAGGATTTTCAAACAATTCACTACTAGAATTCGTCCCCTTTTCTTGGATGAGGAGGAAACCTTACAATTTCGATTAAGCTTTCTACCCAAAGCTTAATCCACTCAAATACAAGAGATATTTTGGTAAACTTAAATGTTTCCTCTCAAAGGATGATTGTCTACCCAAATACAATTTAAACAATCCCAAACTCACAACACAAATTGACAATTTGAAATACACTAGAGTTGGGTACAAAGATTTGACTCTTAATAGCTCAAAGGTTTGGATTTTTGCTTTGATGATGCTTGAAGGTTCAATAGTTGTTGTTGATGCTTTAGAGTGTCTCTTTTATACCTCTTCATTAATTTCTAGCCGTTTGGGTGGTTGGAGATGTAAATGGAGCCGTTGGAACCCTCTCTTACCACCATAAATGCACCTCTGCAGCTACGAGTATCGGTACTCGGGAATGGGTATCGATACCTGTCTCACAAAGAAAATACCCGTTGTGTGTAATTAATGGGGCGTATCGATACGCACGTAAGCGTATCGGTACCGGGTATCGAAACGGCAAAGGCCGTATCGATACCTTTTTCTCAACATAGCTCACTGCCAAAACGCGTATCGATACTGGGGTTAGGCGTATCGATACCGGTCAACGACCTTTTAAAATTTGGTTACCAACCAACTGACACCAACGGTCATATTTTTAAACCGACTTAAATGCTTTAAAAATCTTTAAACCAGTATCGATACTGGGGTTACCGTATCGATACACTCTTCAAACTCTTTGAAGTTTAACACAGGGGCGTATCGATACTAGGGTTTTCCGTATCGATACGTGTTCCGACAGTAGCCAATTTTGGCAAAAAGGTATCGATACGCCTCCATGGGTATCGATACTCTCTGACGATTTTCAATAGATTTGGCTTGGAACACTTATAAAATATTTTGAGTTTGAGTTTTACAAATCAGTTTTAAAGTGTTGGTGTTTCAAAACTTGTTAAGGGACTTGTAAAAACAATTTTAAGTTTTTCAAATTGATCCTTAAAGATCTAGTTATATCAAAATCAAACATAGGTTTTACAATCTCCCCCTTTTTGATATAACAAAACCAAAACTTAAAATTTTGACACTTTTGAATAACCTTTACAAAGTAACTCCCCCTTAATATAAGCTTGGTAACCTTTGAGTTAAAATCAAAATATTTTAAAGATGTGAGCAAGTTTCTTCTCCCCCTTTTTGTTAGATCAAAAATGCATTGAGACAATAAAGTGCATAATGAAATCAAAGGTATAATAATAATAAGCAACATAATTTTATTCATCATAGCATAAAAAAAAGGAAAATCCAAACAAAAACAAACAAGAAATCAAAGCATAGGTTTTTAATCCTAAAACAAACTTAATCCTAAAAACAGAAACATAGGTGCATAAAAATAGAAAATCCTAGATGATTATGAATGATATGCAAGAAGAGATGTCTAGGCATTGTCTTTGTCGTCTTCATCATCTTCATCATCATCGACCATAGGCTCATTGCTCCGCATGCTATTACGCCATTCATCATGGAAAGCGGCAACGGAAATATTCAAGGAATTTTGCCCGCTTTCAAGGGATGTAAGGCGATTCTCCATACCCGTCATCCTTGTATCGAAGGTGGTTTCCATGGAGGTTAGACGAGTGTTCATGTTCGTGCGTAGCCCGGTAAATTGCTCATTGAGATAGGTCATGAGAGCATCCAAATTGGGTTGTGGGACTTGAGGAGCCTGAGGAGCTTGAGGAGCTTGTGGTTGTTCCAATACGGCTGCGGCCTCGGGTGGAAGCTCGGAAAGACGTAACCAACTTCCATTAAAGTAATGGAACTTACCCCGAGCAAGGGATCGCTCATCAATAGGATCGGTAAGAGGAGATGCAAGATCAAATGAGCAATCAATATCCTTTTTCACAAAATAGTAACTTAAAGCCGTACCGTAGATAAAAGATGTGATGAGAGTGGTGTGCCGATTTTGAACATGATAGACGATCTCATTGAACATGATTCGAGCTAGGTTTGGGCGCTGTCGTTGACGGAAACAACGGATCCAAAAATCATCCACTTGACGGATGGTAGAGTATTTGCCACCGGAGGGACGTAACCACCAAGACACCATCAAATGTAGGATTCGATCGTGAGCATTGAGGACGGTTACGGAACCACCGAGAACATGGCCCAAGGCATTCTCATCATCTAAGCCTTCATCCTCTAACTTAAAAACATCACAAATCCCTTTGACATCGAGAATGATTTGCTTCCCCATAAGATAAGAGCGGATGGCAACAACTTCCCCATTGCGAGTAATAACTTTGGCATTAGAATAGAAAATTAAAACCAAAAGACGATAGTAAATACCGGGGATAGATAGAAACTCCATGAAATTCCAATTGCAAAGCAACGGAAGATATTCAAACTTGAAGCGCTCGGAGTCGAGAAAAGGAATGGAGACGACCCTTTCCGCACGAATTTTGTAGTTCTCAAATTGGTGAAAATAGGGAAGACCCACGGAGGTTTCAAAGGATCTGTTATAAATTGTAGCATAATCCGGGCGTGCAACCGTTCCGGGAGTTGAAGATTCACCGGCATGAGTAACCCTCGGTCGCTTCCTCGAATGTTCTTTAGGTGCCATAATCTAAAAGAAAATTAAGCAAGAAGAAAAAAAAAGTTTCTTCAATTTGAGTAAAAATCAAGGTAAAAAGGATTTTTTAAGAGAAAAAAAAATTTGAAAAGCAAAGAGATTTAAGAAAACAAAGGGTTTAAAAAAAACAGAACAAAAGAGTAAAAAGAAGAGATTACCTTGAAGGAAACTTTGAAGATTGAAGAAAATCTTGAGAGAGAGCACAATTCTTTGCTTTATGCAAAAATTCTTTTAGAATTGAGTTGTAGTGTGAAAAATATGAAGGAGGAAGGGCCTTTTTATAGGCAAAAATGGCTAGGGTTTGTTAGGGTTAAAGAGTTTTAATTTTGGTAAAATTAGATCTCATTTAAGACTGATTTAATGCCATATGCGCGATAGGGTATCGATACTCCTGAGGGGGTATCGGTACGGGGATAGAATTATCTTTTCTCAAAAATGCCCGTTGGAAAGTCGTATCGAAACGGTGGGGCCCGTATCGAAACGACCAGTATCGATACGATATTAAGCGTATCGATACCCGTGAAGCGAGGAAAATTCTGGGAACCAGAATGAAGAACACGTATCGATACGCGTATAGCCGTATCGATACCATATGCCCAGAATGACCTGTTTAGTTCTAAGAACAACCAAAGGCTCGAACTTAACACCTCCTAAAAGTATGCAAATGATGAATGAACAGTTCTAAGCATGTTTTAACAGAAGCATACTCCCCCTAACTATAGGCATGGATAAAATTAGGAGTTTAAACACATAAACATGGCAATTTCACAAAATCAAGCATTTTAAGCACAAAAGAGGTCCTAAAAGGTCAAGATAGGCTAGCTAGACCTAACTCTCTCCTAAGGGACCAAAAACGCTCTTTGTCTAAGGGTTTTGTAAATATATCCGCTAATTGGTTCAAGGTATCAACATATTCAATAACAACATCATTTTTCAAAACATGATCTCTAATAAAGTGATGTCGAATTTCTATGTGTTTAGTTCTAGAGTGTTGGATGGGATTCTTAGTAAGACAAATGGCACTTGTGTTGTCACACTTAAGGGGTATGGTTTCTACTTTAACACCATATTCTAAGAGTTGTTGCTTCATCCAAAGGACTTGAGCACAACAACTCCCTAAGGATATGTACTCCGCTTCGGTGGTAGATAAGGCTACGCTATTTTGTTTCTTAGAGAACTAAGATACTAGCATACTACCTAAGAATTGGCATGTCCCGGAAGTACTTTTCCTATCTATCTTACACCCCCCATAATCCGCATCCGAATAAGCATGAAGGCTAAAGGAAGAATCCTTAGGATACCAAAGGCCTAAAGTAGGTGTGTCTCTAAGGTATCTAAAAATTCTCTTAATGGCAACTAAGTGTGATTCTCTAGGACTAGCTTGAAACCTAGCACACAAGCAAACACTAAACATAATATCCGGTCTACTTGCGGTAAGGTAAAGCAAAGAACCTATCATGGATCTATAAAGCTTAGAATCAACATACTTACCTCCTTCATCTTTGTCAAGCTTTATGGATGAGCTCATAGGAGTAGCTTGAGGTTTTGCATTCTCCAAGCCGAACTTCGTGAGCATATCATTCACGTACTTGGCTTGATTTATGAAGGTGCCATCCTTCCTTTATTTGATTTGGAGTCCCAAAAAGAATGAGAGCTCCCCCATCATGCTCATCTCGAACTCACCTTGCATTAGCTTAGAAAACTCCTTACAATAACACTCATTAGTAGAACCAAAAATAATATCATCAACATAAATTTGAACTACTAAGGTGTCATTGTTATATCTTTTTATGAAGAGTGTTGTATCCACCTTTCCTTTTTCAAAACCTTTTTCAATTAAGAAATTTGAAAGTCTCTCATACCAAGCTCTTGGAGCTTGTTTTAAACCATAGAGAGCTTTTGTAAGTTTAAACACATGGTTTGGAAATTTTGAATCCTCAAAACCCGGTGGTTGTTCAACATACACCTCTTCATTTATAAAACCATTTAGAAAGGCACTTTTTACATCCATTTGAAAAAGCTTGAAATCATGATAACATGCATATGCAAGCAACATCCTAATAGCTTCCATCCTAGCTACGGGTGCATAGGTTTCATCAAAATCTATTCCCTCTTCTTGAGTGTAACCTTGAGCAACTAGTCTAGCTTTATTTCTCACAATGTTACCACTCTCATCTAGTTTGTTCCTAAAGACCCATTTAGTTCCTATTGTAGATTGATTACTAGGCCTATCAACTAATGTCCATACATTACTTCTCTCAAATTGATTTAATTCTTCTTGCATAGCCAAAATCCAAAAGTCATCTTTCAATGCTTCTTTTATATTTTTAGGCTCTATGCATGAGATAAATGCAACATGGTTCATTAATCTAAGAGAAGAACGAGTGGTTACCCCCTTGGATGGATCACCCAAGATTTCACCATCTTTGACATAGTTTAACTCTCTTGGGTAGCTCACTTCCTTTTCCTCAATAGCCAAGTCCTTCAAGGCTTCAAGAGGTGGATCTTGTGAGTCCTCTTCTTTTGATGAAATCTCATCCTCCTTTGAAGTTTGACCTCCATCAAAGGCATTTATGATCCCTACATCATCATCATCACAAGAATCCTTCCTAGGAAGGAGGTTATCATCGAATACAACATGAATAGATTCTTCTACTACTAAAGTTCTTTTGTTAAATAGTCGATAGGCTTTAGAGGTTAAAGAGTAACCTATAAAAATGGCTTCATCACTTTTTGCATCAAATTTACCTAAGTTGTCTTTTCCATTGTTTAAAACAAAACACTTGCAACCAAAAGGGTGAAAATAGCTAATGTTAGGCTTTTTAGATTTTAAAAGTTCATAAGGTGTTTTCTTTAAAATTGGCCTAATCATTACTCAATTTATGATGTAGCAAGCGGTGTTTGTGGCTTCCGCCCAAAAATATTTAGGTAAATTGTTTTCACAAAACATAGTTCTAGCCATTTCTTGTAAAGTTCTATTTTTCCTCTCAACTACCCCATTTTGTTGAGGAGTTCGAGGAGCCGAAAAATTATGGCTAATACCGTTTTCATTTAAAAAATCTTCAAACCCTAAATTTTGAAACTCGGTTCCATGATCACTTCTAATGTGTGAAATTCTAAGTTCAAGATCATTTTGGGTTGTTTTTGAAAATGTGATGAATTTTTCCAAAGCCTCATCTTTAGTACTTAAAAATAAAACCCAAGTATATCTAGAAAAATCATCAACAAGCACAAATGCATAAGATTTACCACCCAAGCTCATAGTCCTAATTGGCCCAAATAAATCCATGTGGATAAGTTGTAAGCATCTACTAGTAGAAACATCATTAATGGACTTAAAAGAAGACCTATGTTGTTTACCCTTTGAGCATGCATCACAAATTTTATCATTTGAAAATTTTATCTTGGGTAAACCTCTAACTAGGTTAAGAGAGACTAGTTTTTCCAAAACACTTATGCTAGCATGTCCTAGTTTCCTATGCCAAAACCATGCATCATTTTCATTATGAGCAACTAAGCATGCATGAGATGTATGTATGTCATCTAGATGCACCATGTATATATTCCCTATGCGATGACCAATGAGCATAATGTTATTAGATTTAATGTCTACAATTTTGCATCCATTTTTATCAAATAAAACATTAAATCCTTTATCACATAATTGACTTATGCTCAATAGATTGTGTTTAAGACCATCGACATATAACACATTTTCAATGAGAATAGTAGAGTGATTACCTATGGAGCCAATACCTTTAATGTGGCCTTTGGAGTTGTCACCAAATGTTACTACTCATCCACCTTTTGGCTTTAGATCCATGAATCGACTCTTGTCTCCGGTCATGTGCCTCGAGCATCCACTATCAAGGTACCATGAGTTTTGACTTTGTGCTTTGGCCTTGTAGCAATGCTCCCCCTACAAACAAAGAAATTAGGCTTTGATTTTTGGTACCCAAATCATTTTGGGTCCATGAGTGTTAGCCTTCAACATTTTGGTTCCCTTAGGAATCCAAGAAGCAATAGCATTTATATCATTAGAAATAATGAGTTCCTTAGGAACCCAAACACTCCTAACTCTATGACCTCTAGTTTGCTTATTAAAATTTCTTTGTTTAGGTACAAAATGTTTTCTTTTTACATATTGGGATTTAGAGTGATTTCCTTTTTCAAACTTGTTTTTCCCAATAGCAATAGATGTTTTAAGATTATCCACTTCCTTTGTGTGATAATCTTGAAATTCGGAAAGAAGTTTTTCAAGCTCAAGGTTTTTAGTTTTAAGATCATTTGAAAGATTAACTAAAAACAAAACCTTCTTTTCCAATTCGGAGTTAGATTTTGAAAACGTCTCATTTTGAATTTTTAAATCGGAAATTGTTTTCTTGTTTTTCAAAATGGACTCTTTATATTTTCCTACTAACTCATCATACACTTATTGCAATTCATCGTAAGCATCTTGAAGTTCATCTATAGTAAAATCAAAATTGGATGAATTAGAGTTTACCTTAGGTTCATCATCGATGGCCATGAGACATAGGTTGGCCACTTCATCCTCTTCCTCGGAAGACTCATCGTCACTCCAAGTAGCTACTTGTGCTTTGAGGTTCTTCTTCTTCCCAAAGCTTTTCCTCTTCAATTGAGGACACTCGGAACGGATGTGACCCGGTTTCTTGCATTCATAGCAAGTAATTGGATCCTTCTCCTCTTCCTTGCTTTTACTCTTGAAGTCTCCCTTTCTAATGAACTTTCTTCCACGATTTGACTTCATGAACCGAGTAAATCGTTTGGCCAACATAGCCATCTCCTCATCTTCATCCTCACTAGAATCGCTTTCTTGATATGAAGCTTTTAGTGCGATTCCCACTTTCTTCTTCTCAACTTCCTTCTTCTCCTCTATCTTCTTCTCTTCTTCTCTTCCCTTCCTCATAATCTCATGGGTGAGTAGAGATCCAACAAGAGCATCAAGCTTGAGAGTCTTCAAATCTCTAGCTTCAATAATGGCCGTTCTCTTGCCATCCTATGACTCCGGAAGAGAGTATAACAACTTTCTCACTAGTTTGTCTTCGGGAATGATTTCGCCGAAACCTTTCAAACCGTTGACAATGACCGAGAAACGATCAAACATCTTGGAGACGCTTTCTTCGGGATCCATCTTGAAGTTCTCATAGCTTAGATTGAGTAGCCCAATCTTTGTCTCCTTGACATCACTAGTTCCCTCATAAGTTGTCTCGAGGGTGTCCCAAACCTCCTTGGCACTTTCGATTGAAGACACCTTGGAGTAGATATCCGGACCAAGTGCACAAAATATTACATGTAGAGCTTTGTCATTCACTTGCATCCTTCTTCTATCATCATCCGTCATCTCGACTTTGACTTTAGGGACAAGTCTTTCTCCATCTCTCTTCATGGGAATGAATGGACCTTCTTCAACTACATCCCACACCATGTAGTCGGTAGACTTGATGAAAAGCCTCATCCTATTCTTCCAATAAGGATAGTTATCCCCATTGAAGAATGGTGGCTTGGTGGTGGATTGGGACTCGTAGTTTGAGGTGGATGCCATTGCTTGACTTGTTGTTGATCAAACTCGCCTAGAATCGACTCAAGAGGGTTGTAATCCTTCCAATGAGTATAGTTCTGATACCAATTGTTGAGTTGATCGAACACTTGCAAATGGCCAAGAGGGGGGTGAATTGGTAATTAAAAATTTTGGTGAAGTGAAAGATACAAAATAAAAGTTACACAAGGGGTTATAGTGGTTCAAGTTCTCCAATTGAACTCTACATCCACTACCTTAGCTACCACTAAGGATTTTCAAACAATTCACTACTAGAATTCGTCCCCTTTTCTTGGATGAGGAGGAAACCTTACAATTTCGATTAAGCTTTCTACCCAAAGCTTAATCCACTCAAATACAAGAGATATTTTGGTAAACTTAAATGTTTCCTCTCAAAGGATGATTGTCTACCCAAATACAATTTAAACAATCCCAAACTCACAACACAAATTGACAATTTGAAATACACTAGAGTTGGGTACAAAGATTTGACTCTTAATAGCTCAAAGGTTTGGATTTTTGCTTTGATGATGCTTGAAGGTTCAATAGTTGTTGCTGATGCTTTAGAGTGTCTCTTTTATACCTCTTCATTAATTTCTAGCCGTTTGGGTGGTTGGAGATGTAAATGGAGCCGTTGGAACCCTCTCTTACCACCATAAATGCACCTCTGCAGCTACGAGTATCGGTACTCGGGAATGGGTATCGATACCTGTCTCACAAAGAAAATACCTGTTGTGTGTAATTAATGGGGCGTATCGATACGCACGTAAGCGTATCGGTACCGGGTATCGAAACGGCAAAGGCCGTATCGATACCTTTTTCTCAACATAGCTCACTGCCAAAACGCGTATCGATACTGGGGTTAGGCGTATCGATACCGGTCAACGACCTTTTAAAATTTGGTTACCAACCAACTGACACCAACGGTCATATTTTTAAACCGACTTAAATGCTTTAAAAATCTTTAAACCAGTATCGATACTGGGGTTACCGTATCGATACACTCTTCAAACTCTTTGAAGTTTAACACAGGGGCGTATCGATACGTGTTCCGACAGTAGCCAATTTTGGCAAAAAGGTATCGATACGCCTCCATGGGTATCGATACTCTCTGACGATTTTCAATAGATTTGGCTTGGAACACTTAGAAAATATTTTGAGTTTGAGTTTTACAAATCTGTTTTAAAGTGTTGGTGTTTCAAAACTTGTTAAGGGACTTGTAAAAACAATTTTAAGTTTTTCAAATTGATCCTTAAAGATCTAGTTATATCAAAATCAAACATAGGTTTTACAGATTCCATCGGGGTAGGACTTCACATTTAGTCAAGCTATCCGCATATCCGTGTAATATTGCTAAAATGCCAATATATGAGATTGATATTGAGATTCACATGTACCTTGTTTATAAATGATTGTATGCATTGTGTTTTGCTTATAAGAATATGATTTGAGAAATGCTTTATAAGATTTAAGCATGTAAGGCTTTGCCTTGAGACTTTGCATTTTGGCTAATACATGAGATAGATGGTACATGTGGTGTTTAAATCATGTGGATTTTGCTTTGAAAATGATTTCAAGCATGAGATAGAAAGAGCATGATGAGATAGAGATTTCAAAAAGAGAAATGGTTTTAAAATGCATTGTTGTGTTGGTTTGTTTTGAGCATCTCTCACTAAGCAATTGTGCTTACGCTCTCTTTTTCCATCAATGTAGAGAAATAGCTCTTTGGGCATCAAGTAAGCAAGGAAGAATTCACCAATGAAGGACACTTTGCTCAAGTATGATTTTAGGTTTACACATTAGTTATAAATTGGCAATTGGAGGATGCTTTGTGTTGGGGGAGATTGTGTTTTGGAACCCCCAGGTTTGAGGCATGTTTGAAATGCCCTTAATGACTTGTAAATGGCCTTTGCATTTTGGTTTTTGCTTTGGATTGGGTTTTGGCTATTATACGATCTTGAAGTATAGGAAGCATGCCTATAAAATTGTTTGATGTTTATCTCTACGTTTTGATGATGATATTGCCTCATATGCTTGAGAGTTGATTATTAATTATGTTGTATGCTTGTTAGAAGAAAGTTGGAGCATGTTATAATGGATTAAAGTACGAAAAACTAGCAAAAGAATGCATATTTGGTACAGGTGTACCGATACCCTCGAAACAGTATCGGTACGGGTAAGCCATTTTGGGCTTGGCGTACCGGTTCGATAGAGGAGGGTACTGATACGATCCCTACGTAATTGAAGGGGCGTATCGATACTCGGGGGTGTATCGATGCGGGTTTTGGCTACTTGAAAACAGGGTATCGGTACGGGTCTTGAGGGTATCGATATTGTCTCTTTGATGTTGACTTTGGTAGCCTGACCATCGAGGGCGTATCGATATCAACCTGAAGGGTATCTATATGGTCTTTTATTTTGTTAGTTAAAAGTATCTTTAAATGTTATGATTCTTTACGTTTTAGTCAATGGATATTATGAATGTAAATTAGATAAGTCCGAGTGATTGTTTAGAGCTGATATTTGACAGTGTAGCATGTAACATGATTAATTGAAATATGGTAACCTAAAATTGGAAGAAACTCTCATAATTTATCAAAGTTACGAAGTGGTCCTTAAAAGGTGTTTGCATACAATTGAACCCCTAATCGATGTTTGAACGAGATGTACATGATTTCGTTGCGTTGTCTCTCACATAGGATTATAATGAGCATCTAGAAAAGATAAAATGAAAAAATATGGTTGTTTACTGGAGTAAACTTCTCGGTTTACTTCAATATTCCCCGTGTAACTCGTTCGGTTCGATCTATCACCTAGGTCGGGTCGAGGGGGTTACAAGTATGATTTTATTGTGAGGAACCATATAGACCACCATTCCCACAGGCCTCGTTAAAAACCTCGCTAATCCTAGTTGGAGAAAAATAGTACCCGAGAGAATGTTAAGATCGACAACATACACAAAAACCAACAAAACACAAAAGAACACCACATCCACGCCAATCACAAGGCAAAAACCACACCACAACAAGCCACTCTCACTCGACACCACCTGTATGCAACACGCACAAGCAACCTCCAAAACTACTACTCTAGCACCCTAAAAGAAGCAAGTACACCATATCACACAACCACAACACTAGTAAAGGACTTGGAACCACGACGCACGATCTACCCCACCTTCGCTAGTGCATCAACCAAACTATTAGCCTTGCGATAAATGTTGTGGAAACACACAACTTTCAACACATCACATATCTCATCTATTTGGCGAGACCAATACCAATATTTCTATGGACGCCGATCATGATGCAAAATCCATGAAACCGCCACCATAGAATCTGATTCTATCACCACAATCAGAAACCTACTCCACTGAGAGCATTGAAAACGATCGATCCGACTGCACTTTTTATCTGCTACAAACCATGTGAACTTTTCCCCCGAAGAGGGATATCAATAAGCTCATTCAACTCCACAAATGCAATAAAATCAGACATACCTCAGATCATACTAGAGCAGCCTTGGCGTTCCCCCACATTTAAAACCATGTTGCAATCGCCACCAATACACCACGGCAGTTGTCTACCACTTACCCAAGCTGTCAATTCTTGCCAAAACAACACGTGTTCGTCCCTACTACACGGTGCGTAAATTCCCAAAATTCCACAGGACCATTCTTCAGCTATCCATCTTTCTTCCACAGCCACAAAACGAAACCCAATATTCGACCCTAACATAAAAAACTTTCTTGTATCCCATATGACCAACACCACCCGATCTTCCAATAGACGAGGCAAATATATACACGAAATTATTTGTGTACCACACTCTACTAACGATTCAATCTATGATCACCTCCAATTTTATCTCCTGCAACGCCATCATCTCGCATCGATGTTGTCGTATCAATAATTAAATTGATTTTCTTTTCAACACATTTCCTAATCCCTTAATGTTCCACTACAACATCCACATCCTTCAAAACTATTGCTTCTTGTCCATTCCCTCTATGAGATGAGCAATATCTTTCACAATATCTTCCTCATTTTCAATAGTTCTAGCACCAATCCACTTCCCCAATTCTAGCGTCTCCCTTGCTTCCTTAAGTATGCTCCTCTTACGGCTTATAAAATCTAAATCTGAGAGTGATCTGTTAGTCAAAAGTGGTGATCGGGGTGGATTTTTTTCTTGGTTTCCTTATTCCCTTTTTTCCAATGCGTTTTCAGCCTCACAACATTCCTCTGGCTGTATCAAACTGAGTTCAATTTCAGAAACTTGGCGGACACGCGTTTTATCTCCCTTATATTCAATTATCCTAGCCTTGTTTGCTCTAGGAATGTCAGACCTATGCCCATCCAACAAACCCTAAGCCTCAGACACGCAAGGCCTCGCCTCATAAACTACTATGTCCAACTCCGGTCGAGTCATGTCAACAACATTCTCTTCGGACAAGACAGACATACTTATTTAAACCTCATCGGTGCGCACCACAAGGCCTACATCTTCATTCTCCATCCACCCCTATGATGGTTTCTCACATACACGCCAGTCCACTGTTTTATTGTCTTCCCATAACCTATTCAGCTGCCAAGAGTTTGATTCATGTTCCGTTACAGAGTTTGGTACCACTGTCCCCTGCACTGATTCACTTAAGCAGCCATTCCTTTTCTCACTAGGGATATCCTCTTGTTGCTCCCAATTATGAACACTGGCAATTTCAGTATTGTCCACACTAGTACCATCATCCTTCAAGCAACAACAGTCGCATTTCAAACCAATTGCCTCATCAACCTCAACAACATAATTCAAAGCACATCATCATGTAGTTGCAAGTCTATCAACTCATCAATTTGCGTGATCCAATCCTTCTCCACTCGAAAACAACTTCTCTCAAGGGTGGAAGGGGCCAATGTTTCCATATCTATTTGTATTAATTCACCCCAGGCTCACCAACGAAAAAACTGTACTTTTGTGTATAACTTGATCAAAATTTCTTCTTAATAGGTTACGTACTCAGTTTGGCTCAGTTTGATAAAGTTTTGAAGTTTTATATAAATATTTCTAGAAAAATTATTTTTTAAATAAATAAAAACAATTGATAATTCTTATATAATTTTGTAATTTATTGTTTTGTTTGAAATATAGAACACTTACTTTTACTATAAAAATAAAAATTAATTATAAATTAAATAAAAAATTAAACTCGTTTCAATTCGAATAATCACAATCTTTAAATTTATATTTTATAAACCATCTGTCTAATCCTTTTGATTTGATTCAGTCGAAGAAGATCCAAGAAAACAATGGTTCCAATAATAATATGACATGAGACCAAAAAAAACTCTTAAAAGTATTTTTTCAGAAGATGAAATGGGATAAAAGAAAATGAAAATTGAATGGACAATGACACGCATCGTTTATGCGTCAAAATAATTTCTTATTCTCTATTAATAAATAAAGGAAATTAAATGTAGTAAAAGAGAAGTAAGGGTCGATCCCACAAGGACTAAGAAAACTTCCTGATTTATGTTCGCTTGATCAGTGAGCCAAGAAGAGAGCTAAATGGTGTTTAAGTAGAAAAGATGGTGATTTGTAGAATTTAAGTAAAAATAAAAATTGTAGAGAATATTAAAAAGGAGTGAATTCAATATAATAAATATTAGCTTTGGGCTTTTGCTTTGACTCAATTTCCCCAGATCATCAGAAAAGGTTTTTACTTCAGGATTCACGTCGGTTACTTGCCTACAAGGATCAATCCTTGACACTTGTTTTTTTTCTCTCCGGTAAACTGATAATCTAAAATCAATTTTTAGATTCCAGTTTTCTGGTTAGATTAACCGCGGCTATCGCTGTTAAAAATAAAAAGTTTTAAAGTTCTGAAAAATCCCGACTTATATTTTGTTGTTTCAATAACAACAGTTCCGATGTCAATTTTCTCTTAGTAATCAATTTACTAAGTGTGTTCCCAGGAAGTCGAATGCGCTTCAATAGTCGATCCTTCCTCCCACATATTTAATCAAAAACAACATCCTGACCAAAGTCAATCTTTAGTTTTGAAATCGTTTTGATTTTTGAAATTAAGCTTAGAAAACTGAGAGAAAAAACCTGAAGTTATTCAAGTACTTTTCATTCCTCACGTTGGAATCGAGTCATCGCTTTAGCCTTTGGCTATGGAAAAATAAAAGTTTATTGAAGTAAAATTTCTTAAGAACAAATAAAACTTAGAACAAGAGATGAGAGATGAGATGCTTTGAGTCTTACCCCAAGGGGTATTTGTACTAGTCTAAAACCCTAGAAATTACCCAAGTGATAAGAGATAAATAAATTCAAATTACAAAAGATAAATCATAAGAGATAATTCCTAAAAAATATTTAAATTAAATAAAAGAGATAAATCTCAAGTCTTTATCCAAATCCTGGTCGATAAGCTATCATCCCGAATCCAATAAGCTTTCACTTCTGCCACCACGTCATCATCCGATCATCATTGTTGCTGACGTCATCCTCCCGTGCTGCTAACGTCATCCGCTGACGTGTCGCCGAGTCAGTGCATTCATGCACCAATTCATGCCCACTAATCCGGCCATGAATCCAGAAAACTTGTGGATTTTGGCATTTTTCGTAGTATTTTGCAGCAGCGAGGTCCTGCACAGTAAATCACGTAATGAGCCACAATTCAGCACCACAAAGCAACCAATTGAGCATAATTAGCATGAAAATATTGATCAAACTAGCTACTCATCAGACAACAAGGAACTATAATATAACATAGCAGATTGTGTTTTTTATGGCAATAGATGGAAAAGTTTAGCGTGAGTAAAATTTGACTCGAACTAAAAAAGAGAGTAAATTTTTAAATTTGATTCGACGTAAAAAATTCAACTTGGTTCAACTCGAATTGTAATTTCATAAAATCGATTTGACTCAAAATATTTTTTAATAAAGTTTAAATTATAAAATAAAAATTCAAATAACTCAAATTATTAATAAGGCTAAAGGGGTACTTTTGCCCCTGAGTTCGACCCAAAAATGCAATTTCGCCCCTCGTCGAAAAGTGCACTCAATGTGGCCCTCCAGTTCATGAAATCGATCAAATTGACCCTTTGACCGACGTTGACCGTTACGGTGCTGACGTGGCAGTTAACGGTGATGACGTGGCAATCCATGATGCTGACGTGGCGGTCAACGATGTTGACGCGGCAGTACACGTGGGATGATGACGTGGCAGGAGGGGCTGAATTGATTATTTTAACTGAATTCGAGGGCATAATTGATTTTTTTCCTGAGTTTAGGGGCATAATTGATTTTAATTAAAAGTTCGATAACTTATTTAATATTTAAGTTGAAAAATAAGAATTTATGAAATTATTAAAATTTTAAAATATTAAAACTAGATAAATAAATTTATTAAGTGAGAATAATTAAAAAAAACAAAGTGAAGACTCTTCAATTTATTTTATAAAAATTCATAAAGTTAATATAAATAAATAAAATATTCTAAAAGTTACTGAAAATAAAAATTATATAAAAAATTAAAATATATTATGAATTAAAAAAGATAAAATTTAATCTAAAAACTTAATAATTTTTTTAATAAATTATTAAAAAATTAAACACTTTTATCAAAAAAAAAATTCGACTTCGTCATTTTGAGTATTACTATTCGTTAGATTTTTTTAGTAGAATCAACATTGTACTAGAGTAACAATAGAATTCAATTTTTTTCCCGCTTTTTAACATCAAATTGATGCTCATTAATATTTGATGTACAGAAATGAAAGAAAATTTTGGCTTTATTAATACTTTAATACAAGGATGTCTCAATTGAAAATATATTCAAGGAACATTAGTACGCGTAGCATAACGAGAAACAATCGAAAGATTCTCTAATGGTTTATAAATATTTTTTAATTTTTTATATTTATAACTTTAATTTTTTTACTTATATTTAATTTATTATGGTGTTTTTATTTTTTAAAATATTTTATGAATTTTTAAATATTATTTAAATATTAATAGTTTTTATTTTTTAGCTTAAAGATTAAATAAGTTATCGAACTTTTAATTATGCCCCTAAACTCAGGAAGAAAATCAATTATGCCCTTGAATTCGGTTAAAATAATCAATTCAGCCCCTCCTGCCACGTCATCATCCCACGTGTACTGCCACGTCAGCATCGTTGACCAACACATCAGCATCATGGACTGCCACGTCATCACCGTTAACTGCCACGTCAGCACCGTAACAGTTAACGTCGGTCAAAGGGCTAATTTGATCGATTTCATGGACTGGAGGGCCACATTGAATGCACTTTTCGACGAGGGGCGAAATTGTATTTTTGGGTCGAACTCAAGGGCAAAAGTACCCCTTTAGCTTATTAATAATTAATGGTTTAAATTTTAAATTTGAGTAAAGTCGGTCAACTTTGTCTAGATGGTAATGCTCAACTCTCAAGTATGATAGAGCATGTAATCCCACTTGGGTGGGAAAGGCTTGCACCAACGAATAAACTGTACCTTTGCACGTGTGCACTGTTATGTACCAACAAATTTTAGGATAAAAATCCTCTTATTTTTTTTGGTGTTTTTTTTTATATTCCAACACTAAAAAATTAATTTTAAATTCTAACGTTAAATTTTAAATCTTAAACCCTATACCATGTACCCTAAAAAATATACCCTACCATAGATTTCTTAAACCCTAACCACAAACCCCAACTTTAAACCTTAAACATATTTTTTAGTGTGAGGCATAAATAGGGGCACCGAAATGGGACAGATGATTTTTATTCCTAATTTTATTAGCTTATTTGAGAAACTGATTTGATTCATTATTTATATAAAAGTGTTGGGTAAAATTTAGCTGATAGCTGATATGAGTAAAATGACAAATAAAGGTATGATACATTTAATTGTTAAGTACATATATATTTTATAATACTTTAGTCTTTATTAGGGTGAAATTATTCAAATAAAATCTTTTTGACAAAGAATTAAAAATATTTTTAAATATTTTTTAAATTTAATATTTACAAATATTTAACTTGTGAAAATTGATACATAGTATTAACCTTGTATAAAACATCAACACTGTAATTTTTTCTTCACTTTAATATTTTGTTATATTATCTTAACTTAATATACTTGAGAATCTACAACTAAAAAATAGAATAATAAAATAAATTTTTTAGTGGATTAGAATGGAGGCTATTTCATTAGATTACGCTTTATGAAAAAGACGTAATTATAAAAATAACAGGGTCAAGTACGTCATTTAATATTTTATTTTTTAAATCATCTCTTCTAATTTGCTGGATTTTTCAGTATTTTCTCTTTTAGTTTATTTTGCACACCAAACTATTTCAAAAAGGTGTTTAACAAACACTAAAAATAAAAATAAAAAATTGACTACCAATTAGCTATTTGTGCCCAAATAAACTAAAAAATCTTCAAAATGTTGTTTACCAAACAACCCCAAACTTCAGGTTTTATTTAAATTCGTCATATTGGTAGATTATTAATCTAAATTTAATTAGTTTTACATATGATTCTTTATTTTAAATTTTTTTTTATTTTAAGATTAATTCACAGAGTGACCTCTGAATTTGACAAGTTTAACTGGTTTGCATATAATTTTTTATTTTATTTTTTAAATTTCAAAATTGTTTTTTTAGGTTTTAGGTCAAATTAACCTTAAAATTAACAAGTCCGATCAAATTGATCTCTGAATTGTGTTAGGGGATCAAAGCAGCTCCTAAACTTGATAAGTTCAGTCAAGTTGACCCTTAGAATTTTTTGGAAGATCAAATCAACCCTAAACTTAATATGTTTATTATAAAAATTTCAAAGGTCAATATGACCAAACTTGTCGAATTTAGAAGTCAATTTAATCGGTCAAAATTCATAAACTAATTTGATTTCAAAAAAATTCAAAAGTCAATTTAACTATGTACCAAATTTATCAACAATTTCTAGAGTAAGTGGTTAAAAAATTCTCAGTTGACACATTCTTCTCTTTCTAGGTTGTTAGTTCTAAACCCATTGTGAGTAATGTTCCCTTCCCCGTCTTCCTAGGTAGGAATTGTTAAAAAAAACTATGTACCAAATTCAAGAGCCAATTTATATTTTAAACATTATTTTTATTTAATAAAAATTATAAATACCAAAAGTCCAATTATATTTCCAAAAAAATGAATAGTGTTGATAGTTCATACTTTCATATTAAAGCTTCCAATGAATTTCATTCAAACTTTCATATTCAAACTGGAGGTTTGAGTTCCAATAAGTAGTCTTAGTGGAAAAGCGGATGATGTTTATCCTAGGAGACTCATATTCAATCGCTTTGTCTGCAAGCAGACCCGTTTCTGAGATTTTGGTGGCCCATAGGCGAACTTAAAAAATAGGCCCCTAATTAAGGGTTAGCGTTCGATCGAGTTAAATTGAGTAAAAAAAATTCAAATTATGCGAGTTTACGAGTACTTACGACTCGAACTTAAAAACTTATCTACTAAATACTAAAATTTTGAGTTATTAGAATTTTTAATTTACAACTCAAACTTTATTTGATTTTTTTTAGAGTCAAGTCGAAAAAATCAATTTTTCGAGTCGAGTGGAGTTTTGCTCACCCTTTCGCCTAATAACGAGTATTGGAAAAAAAATTTGAAATTAGACCCTTAGTAACAAGTGATATATAAAAAATTGGGTCCCTATTAACAATTTTTCTTAAAAAAAATGAATTTTTAGAGTATTCTTGTAATAACAAATATAGGGAAAATGGAACCCTAATAACAAGTATTGAAAAATTAAAATTTAAGAGTATGCATGCAGTAACAAATATTAGGGAAAGTAGACCATAAATAACAAGTATTGAAAAAAATGGACTCATAATAACAAGTATCGGAAAAAATAAAATTTAAGAGTAGGGCCCTAATAACAAATATTAGAAAAGATAGACCCGTAGTAACAAGTATTGAAAAATTGGCATCATAATAACAAGTATTGAAAAATTTGTACCCTAATAACAAGTATTGAAATAACAATGAATAATAAAAAATGGGTCCCTAATTACAAGTATTCAAAAAAATGAGCCTATAATAACAAGTATTGAAAAAAATTATACCCCTAATAAAAAATATCGGAAAAAATAAATTTTAAGAATAGAACTCTAATAACAATTATTAAAAAATTAAATTTTAAACAATAAATATTAAAAAAATATTAAACTTTAACTATAAATATTCGAAAAAATGGGCCCTGGGCAGGGTAGGGGCCCTGGGCGGGCGCTCCTATTGCCCATGCCCAGGGACGGCTCTGTCTGCAAGGTGTGTGTGCAATGTCAAAGGATTAAGAATATCTATGAACATATATTACCTTGTAAATCACCTTTAGACTATTCAAAAAAAATTGGAAGTTTGATTTTGAGTTTTGTATAAATTTTTTGACTAACAAGTGACATGTAAATGATAAGGTACATCACTTTTTTTAAGAAAATAAAAAAAATCATATTAATAAGACAATATTATTAAGAATTATGAACACAAATTTCAAACATAGACAATATTAAGAGTTTCTTCTGTAAGTTTTGTATAAATCTTGAATTGATTGTTTGAAAATTTTCGACAGTCTCATGTAATATTTTAAATACTTCTAGGCTCATACTTTATTGTATAAATAAAGGTATTTTACGAGTTTTATTTATACAAGTTGAGTGTCAACTGTCAAGATCTGGTATAATTTCATTTCATTTTATTTCCAAAAAAATCATAATAAAAGATTTGTTGAAAAAACACGTTATATATATATATATATATGGATAAATATTCTATACACAAGCGGTGGAAACTTTCAGTTTCCACAAGCGCCTTAGTTTTAGGGTATAAGAAGTTAGTTTAGGGTATAGGGTTTAGGGGTTTAGGTGTATGGGGTTAGAATTTAGGGATAGTTGTTTCAATTTAAGGTTTAGTGTTATAATTTAGTGTTTATATGTTAAAACCTAAATCATCACCATATTACCCTAAAAACTAAACCCTAACCTATAAACCCTAAATTATAACCCTAAACCTTAAATTGAAACAACTATCCCTAAATTCTAAACCTCTACACCTAAACCATATACCCTAAACTAACTCCATATACCCTAAAATTAAGGCGCTTGTGGAAACTTTCAGTTTCTACCGCCAGTGTATAGGATATTAATCCTATATATTTGCTCCATAAAATCACATATAGACATACATAGTTTGATAGATAAGGTTATTGTTAAAATTACTTTCGTTAATTGACCCCAAAACAAATTATTTAGTCTTACCACTTTCGACTAATAAGTCCATGATTTAACCCTAAATTTGAGTTTAAGAGAAGTCTTAAATCATAGTTTTTAAGAGTAATTTTTTTTATATAAACGTGAAAAAACTATTATGTAAGTATATGCATATTTATATATTTTTCTTTGATAATTATTGTGGCCTCATTAAAAACTCCCTTCATGTCGAAAAACATATCGGAGATATGGTTTCCGGCAGCGGAAGGAGGAAAAGAGCGCCAAAGGGATTTTATTCATATATGAAGGAGTTACAACTGAGGTTGGCGTACAAGATGTAAAATTCCAGACAAAATATAAGGAACCAGTATTAGGACCTAGACAAACTTCACCCAATACCTTCTTTCGCGAGTTTGTCCGCATCGATATTTGCTGCCCTGGGGATGTGTTTGAAGATGACGGCTTTGTTTTGACCGAAGGACACAATGTCATTGACGATGGGACAAAAACGAGAGGGGCAATTGGAGGAGTTTAGGATCCAATATATCGCGGTTTGACAGTCGGATTCTACTATTAATCTCGAGCAGTTGCAGTGATCCAAGGAACTTGAAATTGTGAGACCAAGTTTAATAGCCTGAAGCTCGGCCAGGATAGGAGGGCCCGGGCCTATGGGTTCAGAAAACGAAATGAGGACGATACCTTTGTGGTCCCTTAAGAGGCCACCAATGTCGTCGGCTTTCCCATTACCTAACATCGCGCCATCCACGTTTAGCTTTAGGAAACCCAACAGAGAAGGGTTCCAGAGGGGAGTAGGCAAGACTTTTAGCTTGGGATTTGAGGCCATATCGGACAATGAGGGATCAGCCATTAGGTCTGCCATCGATATGTTAGCTGCTGAAAATTTGGCTTTATACCAAGAAGCTAATCTGAACCTGCAAATGAAATAGAGGTTGCAAGTATCTAAGGCACAGTTACGAAACACGATTTCATTCCTTGTTAGCCATAAAGTCCACGTGATAGCAGCTGGAATGAAGTGCCAAATGGAGTCTTTTGAGATGTGTGGAATCGCAGAATGCCATGCAACGAGGAAGTCTCTTGAATTCAGTGGGAAGGGAGAAGATAACTTCCAGAAAGCTGAAAACTGTTTCCATAGTTTCCAAGATACCTCGCAATGGAAAAGAAGGTGGTACATCGTTTCCCTTTCTTTTCTGCAGAAGGGGCAGAAGGGGTCTGAGATATTGATCGAGCCACGCTTTAGAAGTTCAACACGGACCGGAATCCAATTCCACGCAACCATCCAGAGGAAGAATTCGACTTTAGGAGGGACTAGTCCCCGCCAGAAGTAGTTAGACCAGAAAGGGTCAGATTGTCTGTTGGAAAATAGCAGATTTGCGCAGGATTTTACGGAGAACAAACCATCGCTTGACCCTCGCCATAATAAGCAGTCGTGTGTCACTCCTTCGGAGTTGAGTTGCTGGAGCAAGTTTAGGAGAGAAGACCATTGAAGGAGTTCCCAATCAAACAATCTCCTGCGTAGGGGAATGGTCCAAGTCCAAAGTCTCCCACTTTTGGCGCCAAAGTCTGTGATTTTACCAGTTTGGTTGAGAGATAAGGCGAATATTCTGGGGAAGTTGACGCATAGCGGGGCATCGCCAATCCAGAGGTCGTTCCAAAACATTATGGATTTGCCATCGCCAACCAGGGGAATCAAATTATTTTGGAGGCTGTGACCAGAATCATCATTCTTATAAAAAGAGTTTAGCATTCCTTTCCATATCCATGAGGCTTTGTTGCTTGAAGAGAGGTCAGGGAGAAGGTCGAGGGGATTGAGATTGTACCTTGAACAAATGAAGTTCTTCCATAAGCTATCGCGATCACTAGAGAATTTCCAAATCCATTTGCATAGGAGGGATCTGTTGTGATGTTCAAGATCACGAATGCCCAGACCACCCATTTCGTAAGGTTTGCATGCTGCCTGCCAATTTACCCAATGATATTTGCTTCGATTGTCGGTGTGACCCCATAGGAAGCTAGCCATGAGACTGTTGAGTTTGCGAAGGATGCTAGCAGGCATTTGGAAGATCGAGAGGTAATAAGTCGGTAGTGAGGAGAGGACTGACTTGATAAGAACAAGTCTGCCGCTGAAGGTGAGATTGCAAGCTTTCCAACTGGCCAGTGAATGATGGAAATTCTTAAGGACGGGATCCCATAAGATGGTTGAATTTCTACTGGGGCCTAATGGAAGACCGAGATACTCGGTTGGGAATGAACTGACTTTACAGCCAATGCTATTTGCCCAAGAAGCCAGCGTCGAATCATCAACATTTATTCCATGGAGTCTGCTTTTGGTGAGGTTAAGTTGCAAACCTGAGGCCAATTTGAAGATCCTTAATATCCTTTTGACATTTCTGACTTCGCCTAAGGAAGCACCGCAGAAGATCATTAGATCATCCGTGAATTGAAGGTGGGATAGTTTAAAAGTTTGTTCACCGCAGCCGATAGAGAAACCATTGAAGTAGGCAACTTGAGTAGCTTTCTCAATTAGACAGTGAAGAGCCTCACCGACGATGTTGAATAGGAGAGGCGAGAGGGGGCAACCTTGGCATAGCCCTCAAGCAATAGAGAAGCGGGGAGTGGGAGAGCCGTTGACTAGCACCGATATAGTGGCAGTCGAAATACATTGATAAATCCAGTTGCGCCACTTAACTCCGAAACCCATTTCCTTGAGAACACGAAGCAATAATGACCAGTCAATTGAATCAAATGCTCTTTTGAAGTCAATTTTAAAAGCAACGCCCTTTAGGCCATTCTTTTTGATGCAGTTGATTCCTTCATTCGCGATGAAGGAGCAGTCTAAGATATGCCTGCCGGGAATGAAAGCGAACTGTGAATTACTTATGATAGAGTCAATGCAGGATGATAATCTTCTTGATAAGACTTTTGCTAGAACTTTGTATAAACTTCCCACCAAACTGATCGGACGGAAATCATTAACAGTTTCCGGATTGGACTTCTTGGGGATGAGAGTGATAAACGCGTGATTGATGTCTTCCACCCGAGCTTTACCATGATAAAACTCTTTAAAATAATTCATGATGTATGCTTTGAGGAGGTGCCAGCATTTTTTGAAAAAACCTATATTCAGACCATCAGGGCCAGGAGCTTTCGAGCTATCCATGGAGTTAATTGCCTCCCATACTTCCTCCTCCGAGAATGCTCTTTCCAAGGATGAAGACTGGTTTGCAGAGAGTTTGGCAAAATTCAGGGGCAAGCCTTGAACTTCAAGCGTGTTTTTCTCATTATATGCATTGAAGAAGAAGTTGAATATGCAACTTTTCAAATTAGTGGGTTCCCTGATTAAAGTACCTTCATGTTGCAAGGAGAGTATGGAGTTGGATCTACGACGGTTTGAGGCAACCAAATGGAAGAATCTCGTGTTGCGGTCGCCCTCGTGAAACCACTTTAGCCGGGAGTTTTGTAACAAGATGCTCTCCTCTTTTCTGAGGTTGGACCAAAGTTTCCTTTTGAGGTCAGTAAGAGTTGCAAAGTAGTCAGGAGGTGTAGATCCTTGTTGAATTCTGACTTCCAAATTGGAAATGTCACGCTCCAAGTTTGGGATTTCATCTTTGGAGAATCTTTTCTGATCGGACCACTTTTTAATGGCGAGTTTGGATCCTTTTAGAAGGCCACTAATCCCAATTCTCCTGTTTTCCGTTTTGAGTTGGTGGATGGCGGAGTCCACCATTTCTGTAAAACCATCTTCCTTCATGATATAGTTGAAGAGCCTAAAAGGCTTTAGCCCCCATGAATCTCCCACTTCTTCAAGTAGTATAGCATTATGGTCCGAGATCGATTTGGGTAAAAGATGTTGAGTGAGATCCGGAAACGAGGAAAGGAATACTGAGTTCAAGAGGAATCTGTCGAGCCTCACAAAGGTTGGAGGATCTCTGTTATTGGTCCATGTGAAGGAGCCTCCCTTTAGAGGCAAGTCTATTAAATTTGCGGTTTGTATGAAATTTCTGAACATCTTCATTGTTGCATGGTTCAACGTTAGGCCCTGTTTTTCTTCCGCACAAGTAATGGAGTTGAAGTCTCCACCTAGGCACCAGGGGTTGTCATGGATTGAAAGGAAGGATAGTAGCTCATTGAAAAAGTCTTCTTTCTCAGCGTTGATAGAAGACCCGTAGATGTTTAAGAACCCACACTTGAAGTTGTTCTTCTTAATAGTACCCATGAGAGCTATGAAGTGGTGAGTAATGAACTTGTCTGAAACATCGAAGAATTCAGGATCCCAGAAGCAAAAAAGACCTCCAACCGAGTCTAAGGATAGGGAGTAACAGTTATCAAAAGCCCCAATGCACCCCATTCTTCTAAGTAGGAATGAGTTGAAGTTTGATAGTTTGGTTTCCTGAATGAAAAGTAGCTTTGGTTTCTTACTGAGTAGTAACCTTCTGATAGCCCTGGCTTTTTCAAACTTTCCGAGGCCCCTAATGTTCCATAATAGTACAGATAAATTCATGAATCGATGATGAGTACCAGATGCAAAAATCCAACCAGTAACATAAGGATCAATCTGCTTTCTTTTCACTGTCCATAATTTTGTGTAAAAATGCTTTTTTCCCTCATGTGAAAGAGACTCTCAACGTTTTGCTTACGCCCCAGATCGCCAAAGCTTCTTCAATGAGGTTGAGATGGATCGAGTCTGAAGATGATAGTGAATCAATTGAAGTGGCTGGAAGCAGTTCGTGTTCAAACGAGTCTTGTATATGTTTTCTGGCTTGTCTTCTGAAGTCTGCTTTGAAGAAGTCCTTAGAGTTGCAGATGGAAACTGAGAGGTGAAGTCGGGGCTGCGAGTTTACTGAAAGGTTCCTGTCGAAACCAACCCCTGATCTAGAACCGAGATCACCGCTGTCTAAAACTATTTCTGGAATCAACTGTGAGGAAGTAGACGAGGAATTGGGGTCTACCGAGTCCCTGACAATTAGTTTGTTGAGGTCGTCGTTTGAAGCGAGGTGGGCTCCACTATTATTCTGGAGAGGAGACAAAATGAGACTGCAGCCCGGTTGGCCCATTGTCAGATTCGTAGGAATAATTGGAGCCTGGTCAGGAATGATTGGAGAATTATCTCTATTATCCGTTGTGGGGGACCCACTGTCAGAGGAGGTATCTGTCACCTCAACACCGTTATGCTCAGAAACTATTATTAAGGGTGGTTGGTTTTCCAATGAGTTAATAATTCTAGGGTTTGGTCCCGAGGCTGGATTGGTAGGGGAGTTTGTGCCCGTTTGAATGTCAACGGGAACAAACGCTTCGTTAACCTGAGAATCAACCTGGCTGTTGTCGTGGTGGTGGTCACCCACGCCGTCTGATGGGGAAACAGGGTGCGTCTCTGTGTAGAGTTGATCGTCTTCCCTATACAAATCTTCTGGAGTCTCCAGAAACATTGGATCGGTTTTGATAGCAATGAGAAAAGGTCTTCCTTTGATTGTGATGGAAATAGATTGTGGGATGTCGAATTGGCTGGCAACTCTAATGATCATCTTGGCCTGAGAAAAATTGGTCTTGTTGATGGTTGACTTATGCAGGGATATAAGAGTGCCCCATCTTTGAGCCAGTTTGGTGAAGAAATCATCAACCCAACAGAGGAGGGGAACGCCAATGAGAGAGATTGAACAAATCATTAGCGGAATACCATTTTCTGTAACTTTGTCATCCAAATAATCAAACCAAAAAGATAGTTATTCTCTTTTGTTACTCCAGATATCATCCATGTCAGTCTTGGAGTCAAAGGTGAGAATACAAGAGTTTTTCATATTACCCCATGATGCAATCTTCACCTTGATGCCATCACTCAGAAGGGCTTTCTGGACGAACTTTCTTTCGAAGTTTTTTTTGAGAATACCTACTAGGGAGTGGTTTAGCCAGGCAGTGGCCTCCTTAGGGATTGAGATATCAAGAAGACTGTCTATTACCTTGGGGGTTCCAGCGTTTCTTTGATCCGTTCTGTTGAGGGTAGATGGGTTCTCTCCGCCACCCAAGTTATTCAGCAGAGCCTCTTTATATGACCTGGAATCTTTAAAGCACCTTTTGATGGGCGACGGTGCGTTGGTATTGACATTTGTCACTTTTCCGGTGGATTTGCTTGCTCCGGTTGGATTGTGTGGGGATTGGGGCCTCCGAGTTTGGTTCACGGGATATTTGGCTTTCGCAACCGAGACTATAAGACCATCTATTTTGGAGTTGTCGACCACAGCAATGGCTTTCTGTAAATCTTGGTGACTTGCAAAGGTGATGAAAGCAAAGGTGGTATGGCGATACTTGGGTTTTCTGTTGACGATCGGGATGAAAACTCTGAGAACCTTACCATGGTGGTTGAACAATTCCCGTAGCGCTCCTCTTGATATTCTTCTGCTCAGGTTGTCCACAAATGCTGTCCAAGCTCCGGTGTTGGGAGAAGGCCGACGGTCGCCTGCTGGAGAGAGCGCCATCCAAGCCGAGTAATTAATATTTTGCTCACCTGATAACATATATGTGCATATTTACATTTTAAAATTTAAAATTTAAGTTTTAAACTCTAAACCTCTAAATTCTAACGCATACAAACTAAACGTTAAACCATAAACAAAATTCATAACTCAAAAAATAATTATGTAGTCTAAAAATTATACACGTGTATTAATAATTTTATTTATTTAATACAGTAGTTGGAGTAAAGATTCTGATATTCCTTCATCTTTTCAAGCTCTAGTATTATGCCCCAATCAACAATGGAATTCAAAACCAAACCATTTCTGACTTGGTCCCTTACCATATAATCCTTAAACAATCTCCTACTCGTCAAATAATTGGATTTGTGGACCCACTTTTGCTAGAAATATGCAGAGGTCTAGCTCTAGCCTGCTTAAAGTTGGGCAAGTGGTCCCATTGAAATAGTTTAAAGATGTGTTGAAACACAAAAACACATTTGTCAGATTTATTTCTTTTTTCCCTTTTTGAGACCAATCCCCATTCAATTCATCTCATTTTTTTACAGCACATACCAATTTTAAAATGTTTTCATACACCCTTTCTATCGTTTCACATGCACATATGTATACAATATATTTCCATTCTTATGATAAAGAGAAATACGTGACATCTAAATCATTTTGTTTACAAAACAGTCTTAAATTTCATCATGACAGCAAATTATCTAGGCTGATTTCGTCGTCCTACTTGCTCTAATCACTCGATTTATTTCTGTCACGTAATATTTTGAGATATGAACTCAAACTACCTAGCAAAGTAAAGAAGAGAATCAAACTCAAGAAGTGGTTTTAGTGGAAAAGCATATGGTGTTTATTTTAGGAGACCTGAGTTCAATCGTTTTGTTTGTAAAATGTGTGCATTATCAAAGGGTTAAGAATATGTATGAACATATCCTCTTTATCCAATACTCTAAACCCTGACTTTAAATCTTAAACCTAATTTTTAATTACATGACATAAGAAGAAGTATCGAAAAGGGACATATGATTTATAATCATATAATTGAGGAAATGAATGCAGTGGTCTGCCAATGAAGGGGATATAGAATAGCAATTGTAAGCTTTTTCTGACCATGTTAGCATCTCCATTCTCCACTGCTATACTTTCTGCATGCCTAAATAATTCTAATGCTGCCAATGGACAATAAAGCTTTCAATATGAAATGGAATCTCAATAATATATATATATATATATATATATATGTATATATATATGGTTTTGTACTTGGATAAAATCTCAATCACAGGAGAAGACTAGATATGATTCTACAAATACATTAACAAATAAATGACAGAATAACAAAAAAAGTAATTGATAATGATATACTACAAATAATTCAAAGAAAATGAATGTTTAAAATGAAGTTGGTTGTAAAAATTAAATATTATCTTTTTAAAAATTGATTGCAGGAACCAAAAGGAAGAAAGTCACACCAACATTTCCATAACACATGCATTGAACTTGATTTTGCTTACAAAAGGACATTGGAATATCATGTTGAAGAGCATACACAACTGTCACAACTCATCATCATTTAACTAGTTTTGAACTGCGTTACGAGTATAATTCCATATTATTCTCTTTAGACACCACATAAGGGCGGAGCCACATGAAAGATTGGGAGAAGAAATTGTCCCACAACTTTGAATGGTTTAATTGTTTTTACGCCATTGATAGTTTTAAAATTATTGTAATTAAGTTCTTGTCCCTCCCAAAAATTGCTTATTATTTTTAAGACCTTTCAATGTAAAAATTAGTGAAATTAAATCTTAATTTCTTTAGTTTTTTATTTAATTACTTTTTAGAACCCAATCTTTTTAAATTAATCAATTTTTCCCCTCATAGTTCAACCATCGCTCCGTCCCTGACTACACATCTCTTAAAGGATTTGTCATCTTAAAGTAAGTCCTATCAGTAAGGATGGCAACATGACGGGGCGGGTTTTTGGTCGTCCCGAACCCGTCCTGATCTATAAGCTATTAAGCTCGATCTCGCCCCACTCCGAATTTAAATATTAATTTACCCGTCCCGCGTCGATATGCTAACCCCTAAATCCGACCCCGATTCAACCCGAAAAATTTTAAAAAATATTTAATCTTCGTAGAGGATAAAGGTTAGCTACGACCAATCATCCCCACCACAATCGCAAATTATGGTATCAAGAGACTTTAAACCTATATAAAAAAATAAAACAAATTTTAAATTATCCACATGTTAAATTACATATTTAAAAGAATAAATTTGAACCATTGACCGTCAGAATCGAATATATTAAAACTTAACAACATCTAATAAAATTTTATGATAAGCACAAACAACAAAAAAACTTAAAACCCATAATAGTGTTTATATATAGTGATATTTTTTTATAAATATAATATAAATAAAAATATACCGAGGCGGGGAATTTCAAGCATATACTCGAACCCGCCCCGCCCCGATCCCCGAAATTCAAGAAAAAAAACTCGGTCGGTCGGGTCGGGTCTGGTAATTTTGCCATTCCTACCTATCAGTGACGGAGCTATTAGGGGGGAATTTATTTGTTCACTTTTGTCCTTTTATATAAATTGTTTTAAAATTTAGTTTATTTTTGAATTTACCCGCACTTTCAAACATTTATAGTTTACCTCCAAACCTTAAATTTTAACTTCGTCACTAAGTCGTATAGTCTATAGATGCCACATCTATACCAACATATTACCATAAACATTCATGCATTTATCTTGATTTTTCCTGCAACGACTTTGGAATGTCATGTTCGGCATACACAATTGATTAATTTATCAAAAACACAGCGGCCCCATTTCTTTGATCTTCCTTCAAAACAAAGTTTGAAACTAAAAATACAATAAAATATACTATATCAGATCAGCTTTCTCTCTCTCTCTATGAAAATAAATAATATTACTCTCACAAACACATTGCTAATCCAGCTCCTTTTCCCCCCTCGACTCCCTCCTTCACAGCCTGTCAAGCTTTGAATTATTAACACCATGATTATATTTTTTTTATAGTTAGAGTTCTCCTTGTAATTGTTCCTCTAAGATAACTCCCAACATCATTTTCTATGTCGAAATCCAGGTGTGATTAATTAGTTGTTTTTGGTACCAAGAAAAGAGATCATGCTTGCAGGGTGAATATGTTCAAATAGAATCACAATCTGGCAACTTTCTTCCTGCAGGTATTATTACTTTCATGGAGCCTTCTTTATTCTTTGCTGCTGATTTTTGTTTAATCGTAATTTGCAGTAGAAATACTATATATCAGATCTTTGTTCTTTGTTTCATAACATGTTGACGTCAGTTGTAGTGAGATTTCATCATGCGTGGAAGGCTAGTGCTCCATTTTGGTCGGTTTTTCTGAACAATTTTCATGGTCTTCTGTCATTGCTGCAGCTAGCTAGCTAGGTAGCTGCAACTTTTTTCATGTGCTGAGCCTAAGCTTCCTAAGTATGGCCTGATTTTGGTACCCAAAAAGGGAACATTTAAAGAGTTTGGGTCCATAATATGTACTTTTAGGGTTGTGTATACAAGACAATGAATCTGAAGAAACCAGCCCCCCCCCCACCCCCCCTCCCTTTGTAGATTCAAAGGATTTCTTGATTTCTTCCATTTGGCAAAGGTTGGAGATGACTCATGTGCTTTAAACCAGATCTCTTACCTTAGTCTTTGGTGCCAGGGACGGACGCAGGATTTTTTTGTCTGGGATGGGAACTAGGCAATTATTTTAGAAATTCAGTTTCAAGGGTGTGAACTTAAATTATTGATAGAAAATACAGAGAAAATGTAAAGAAAATAAATTATATGGGAGTTGAAAATTTTCAAGGAGTGCGACTGCCCCGTCCAACACCTTCGGTCCATCCCTAGTGCTCGGATGTCACTTTGGACTGACTGACTTTGGGGTCAACTAGTCTCTGTCTCCACCAAGTGGGGCGCTTCATGAATCACACACCTACCCCATTTACAAGACTGATATAAAGAACCAGACAAGTAGAAAAAGTTAATGTGAGAAAAGGAACTAGGAAATTTATGGTTTTCTTGTAATAAATTCAATGGTTAGACCATTTCAGGCATGTATGGGAACCGGACTTGGCAATTTCAGGCACAACATGGAATCGATTCGAAACACAATGCTGATGCATGAAGATGTCTTCAAACACCAGGTATGAATATGATGAAATGAAAACATTTTAACTCATTGTTTTCTCTATTTTCTTCCATGAATCTCAGATAATGGGAACCGCAGGTACGAGAGCTTCACCGGCTGTATAGTGTTCAAAAGATACTAATGGATGAATTGAACAAGGAAATCAAGAAGAACAGGTTTTGGACTAGTACTAGCTCTGACATGAACCAATCCCAATTCATTAACCAGCACCAGATAACAGCACAAAGCACTAGTGGGTTGAATTTACATGTTGAAGGTGATACAACAGCTCAAACCATTGAAGCAGCCACTGTTGTTGTTGTTGCAGAAGACCAGGCAGGGCCTAGCTGCAGAACTAACCAGATGTTGAGCATTGAGGGCTCTGATGAAGATAGTGAAGTTGAATTGACACTAAGTATTGGAATTGGAGGCAGCAGTTCAAGCAAGAAGAAGCTAAAGAACTCCAGTACTAGTTCTCAGTCAATTCATTATAAGGAGATTACTAGGGAGCTTGATTCATCAGCTTCATGCAGCGGCCCCGGCACTCCGGTGAGCAGTTCTAGTGCAACATTTGATCAGGAAAATAAGCTACCACCACATTGGCTTTTCCAAGGTTTTAGCATAAACAGGACTTGAAACAACTGAACAAAGTTACACTTACAGTAGTTTGCATCTGTGCATCCTTTCAACTCCTTTTTGGACTTTTAATCAAATTTACTTGGTTCATCACTTTAGAATACTAATTTTTTTAGTTTTTCTTGACCTAATAAAACACAATTTGGGTGTACAATGTTGTAAATAGGTCAGTAGCCAATAGGATTTCATGGAATTTGTCATTAGTTGGTTTACTATTAGTGAATTCCCATTAGATTTACTTTGGTTTAAGTCTCATCATATATTAACTATTCCAATCGTTAGTTCGATTACGTATCATGAGAATTTATTTCAATTATAACTATTTAGATATATTGATTGTGATTGTAATTGCAATTATAATTGAGAATAAGATGATTAAAGATGTTTAACCAAAGAGCTTCCTTTCACTATTTAAATCCCTTGTGTTTTATATACAAGCTTCAGTGAGTTATCTCTTGCAACAAAATCTATCTAATACTTGTAGAAAACTAAGTCTAACCTAGCTAAGCTACCCTTGTAATTACAGACTCATAACCAAACTATCTATACCACAAAATCATATTAAAAAGAATAGATTACACCCCAGAACCAGTAGCACTAGCACTTGGATTTTGAGGCAACCTGGCAGTTGCCCATTGGCTAACGAGTTCCGCGTAGCCATCTGCTGAGGCAATGGCAAACTCACTCAGTGAACTCATTGCAACAGACATGCCTGCACAAAGTACTCTTGTGGAAACATCAGCCAGTTTCTCTGTAGTCATAACTTCTTCCACTTCATGAACTACCAAGTCCATATTTTTCGCCAACTCCTCTGGTAAACTGGCTGCAAACCTCTTAGACCCAACTGGGATAAACCGAGGTTCCTCTCGTAGCTGCTGTGCATAGAGTGACCCCATTCCAGCTGCAAAAAAATCTAGCCCATCCAGGACTGGCGTCTCGCGAACAGCGTCAAGGAACTTTGACCACTTGATGCAAAGTCCAACTATTGCAGGTGTCTCGTTGGAACGACGAGGAGAAAATGACAGCTTCGATGTATCCGGGTCTGACCTCAAGCAGCGTAGGAGCCAACCACTTAGAGCATGCAAATACGATCGCTGAGAAGCGATCCATGACTGGAAACAGGCTCTCCAATTCCTGATCTCTGCTTCGAGATTCGCAGCTGATCGTGCTAAACGATGAGGTTCAGAAGCCGAGATGGAAGGATGCAGTTTTGCTTCCAGCTTTGAAGGTGTACCTGCTAGTAAAGCCTTAGCTACATCTAGAGTCCGTTTCTGTGCCTGGTGACACTCAGCCATCACTTTCCACATCCTGGCTAACCTGTAGTTTACGACTCGATAAGTTAGTTTTAAAATTAGTCATTTAGCATGTATGCTGACCATTTATGCTTACAGATGCAGACACTAAAACGAGTGTGTATGGTGTCACTGAAGCATGTTTTTTAGACAATATATAAGCTTATGGTGATTCAGATATAATGCAGTGATACATACACACACTAGTTGGCTATGGTGGTCACTGTCAGTGTGGTTAAACATGGAAGGTTTGACTAACAGTGAAGAAAATACAATAATGTGAGAATTGACATACCCTTGTACCAATTCCAGAAGTTGAGGCTGCAACTCCTCATCCCTTAGAGTTTCGATTCTCTTCGAAATAGCTTCAACCGAATGTATCGACACCTTTAACTGGGTATGCAGATCTCTAATTGCTGCCCTTGTTTTATCCACTGCAAATGGGTCATCTCCCTTCACATCTTGGTTCCTAAGCTGCCTGCTTTTCTTCTCGTAAGCAATTCGAACCTTCTCCCCGGACTATTCAGAAAGGTAAGCAATCAGTTTAAGAATATGATTATAATAACTAAACCCTTTGAGTTTATGCATACCTTTACTTCCTCGTAAAGTTTTTTCTCCCAGGCAAATAATCTATCCAGTGTTGATTGGTGTCTACCATGAAACATGCAGGAATCCTCCGAGAAGTCACTGCTGCTTTCGTAACCTGCCTCTCTAGAACTCGAAGAATTGAATAAGAATCTCGATGAGGATGAGCGCGATGAAGCTGAGCGCAACAAAGCCACTGGATTCAACATTTTCATTGCTGTGAAGAACAACTATTTCAAGTCAATATGCCGAGTCAGAAAAAAAAGTACGCAATGTATAGACTTTCATGATGAATCCTCTATCATTGCCATGTTCGGTACGCAGCGTAAATAATTCGAGTACAATAACAATGGCATCCTTCTCTAACTAAATCCTTTGAACAATGTTCAGATTTAAGAGCTCAAAAGTAGAATGTTAGTTTTCAGGTTAGCTTTTTTCTGCAAGTAAAAAAGCTACTACCAGCCTATGCAAGTGAAAAAAGAACAGAATGATGTAAGTTTCAACCTGTAAGCTCATTCAAGGCTGATGAGTACCGAACTCGGTTAGCCTCTAACATTACTGATACTTCATTCGCTGCATCGCAAACTACTATGAATTGAGCTTTGAGATCATTGATAACTTCTTCCATGCTTGTTGGCCTTTGGTTTACATAAACAGTAAAACCCGGTGTTTCTTCTTTAGCTTCATTATTGACATCCACCATCTCTTTCGTACCGACTTCAACTTGTCCGGCAGTTTGTGCACCTACTTGTAGATCTCTTACTTCCTGCTCGTTTTCACTTCCACTATCCGTTTCCTCCTCGTTCTCTTCATCCTCATCGACATCTTCAACGGTAACTTCTTCTCGACCATAGTTCGTACTCGTTTTAGCATTTTCTTCTGCCAAATTCACCTTAGTGTCGGTTTCATCTTCTTCTAAATCGGGGATTCCTTCTTCCTCCTGGACCTGCCGTAGTCCTCCAATATCATCATCCATAACTCCATGATCAAGACTGTTTTGGTAGGCATAGCCATAGTAATCTAAAGATGAAAACGGATTCCAGAAAAAGTCCCACTGTGATGTTTGAGGTGAAGGAGGAGGTAAATTGGGTCTATCATTGGGAGAATAAGAAAAGAAGGATGAATTCATCGGAGAGGATTGCATTGCGAAAACACTATCAATACCGAAATGGTGTACCGGTGAGTAAGTTTCGATTCGAACGGTTTCCGGTGATGGAGGCCTCTCCTCAACTGAAACTGCAGGATCACCACCTGATCTCAGGTAATTTACTTTCAATGCAGACTTGGGGTTGGACCGAATTGCTGCCGGGGAGAAAGATGAGGGCAAAACCGATATGGAACCGGGACTTGCTTTCTTCAAGGGAGTGAAAGACGGCGTTATAAAGGAATCTAACAACAACTTGCGAGGCTCATCGGCTTCGAATTCGATATAGTTTCGAAGAGCTGCGGAAACTCTTTTTAAGGATTGAATATAAGCTATATGGCCATAGGAAAACCGGCTTCTTTGCTCTACCGCCTGCTTAATGAAATTCTTTCGATCTTTACAAAGCTGAACTGCCTCTTCATCATTCAGTTTCGATGAAGAACACCCCATGACACACACTTACTTCTTCAGCGAATTTTTCAGACCGGAACTGAAGCTGAAACCCAAGTTGTGTTTTCCTGACCACATTAATAACAATTTAAAATATTGTCGTGCTCTCCTTAAATTTCAAGTCGTAGAACATATCAAACTTATCCACCATAACAAAGAAAAGGAGCATGCTTTTAAGCTTTCTCCATGAATTCTCCCGAATTCTAAGCTAATATGCAGAAAACACGTGAATCTGGAAAAGATAGTTTGCATGTTCTTATTAAGAATTTGTCCAGAGAACAACCTAATAACCCTAAGATAATGGTTTCTTAAACCCCAGATGGGAATCATAAAAAAACATCAAAAACCCAGATTAACTAAAAGGTTTCTTGAACCAAAAGGACCACATTAAACCAAAAATTTGAACAAAACAAGATACTGTAAGAAAGAGAAACAGAGTAGCTAGCAAACAAAGCATATTTATTTAGAATGGGAAAAAAAAAAGAGAAAGTATGAGTAACATATAATTGTTATTGATATGAGAGAAATGAAAATTAATATATATAAAAAAAGAATGAAATCATTAGAGACAAAATCATACCAGGAGAAGAAATGTCGCGTTGCTTATGTTGGGGCCTTTGATCAGAGGATGAAACAGAGAGCGAGCGAAAGAGATAGAGAGACGTTGAGAAAAGCAACGGTCAAAAGTGGGAGAAAAAATCAAAATAAATAAATAAAAAGATAAACAAAAAAAAAAGTTTGCAAGTTGGAGAACTAACTAAAGTGAGCCCAAAAAAAAGTAAATGTGATAAGGCATAGTGGATTATGAATTTCTTAAGATTTTACCCTTCATGCTACATTTTTTTCAATAATGCCATCCGTCCTTTTTCGGGTGTGTTTAGAAAGTCGTCTAATAGTATCTGTTTATACATATTATTAATTTTATGACAATGCGCATATTTTACAGACAAGTGATTCGATCTTGAGTTTATTAAGATGAACATCGTCCTCTTTCCTACTAAAATCACTTGTTAGGTTCAATTCTTTGTAATAGTTAGTATTATTATATTAGCTTTATAATTGTTTTGTGATAAGTTACAGTCTAGGTTTAGATTTTACTTACATTTAGCAATCTAAAATGTGAATATTTTAGTTTAGCAGGTTTGTTGAACCACTAATAATTAGTGCCAACAGTATGTAATGTATGAATGTCCATAAATGGCTTTCCACTTGTCACTTTCTTCTTTCTTCTTTTGCTTTGTAATATGGATTCTTTGTTAACTAACTAATTAAGACATAGTTTATTCTATCCTCTTTACTTTTTATTCTTATTATTACTATTCATAATATATTAAAAATATATTATAATATTTTAATTTAATAAATATTTTTAAAAATTCACTACGAATGGATGAAAAAAAAAATTAATCTATTATTATTATTAACAAAAAATAAAAGTTACGTTAAACCTTTATTCAAACCCAACGAATAGGTTAAGTAAATTAAACCTTACCACCAATTGCCAAATCCCAAAAAGGAGTTTAGATAAGGATTGCCTTCAAATTGCATGATATGAAAAGCATAATTAATGAACGAAAGAAAAATGAAAGAAAGCATGATTAAAATATAATTTATCAAAAATTAATATACAAAATGAATTGCTAATGTGTTAAATTTTTATTAATATAAAACTTTAAAACATAACTATAACCTATAAAAATAAGCATTATTATCTGATATACTGTCAATAAAAATTATAAACAATTTAGGATGATATTAAAAGTTTTATTTACATAGTTTTTATATTTTTAAAAAAGATTTATATCCAATACACTTGCGGTGGAAATTTTCAATTTTTACAAGCGCCTTAATTTTAGGGTTTAGGGGTTTAGGTGTAAGGGTTTAGAATTTAATGGTAATAGTTAGATCTTGGAGGTTATGGTTATAATTTAGATGTTAGGGTTTATGTTTTAGGATAATATGTTGAGGATTTAAGTTTTAACCTATAAACTCTAAAATTTAACTCTAAACTTTAAATTAATTATATTCACAATAACTAAATTCTGAACTATTAAACATAAACCTCTAAACTCTACATTATAAACTAAGTTCTTTTTTCGACTGCTAAAGATAAAAAAAAAAGTAATCTTAATTCTCAGGATGATTCTTCACCTTTCTATCAGTTGCAACATGTAGAATATGCCTTAGCTTATAGGTAAAAGAAAGAAAGAAGTGGGCTATACTATTTATTTTATTATTGTTCGTGTATTAAATAATTATCCTTTTAAAAATATAATGGGCATTGGACATAAAAGATCGAAGATATTTGGGCATTGGACACGTTGAAATAGTTCAACCACAAAATGGAGGAGATTTAGGTAATTTTAAGATGATCTTTAGACAATTTTGGGCAAAGAGAATTGTTTTATTTTGTGGGAAAAAGCTAAAAAAAAGGAAGAAAGTCGGCCCAAAAAGAAAGAGCAACCCGGTTCCACTGAAAGATGGATGCCTTGTCTTGGCTCGTGGTTTTCCCAAATATCGCCCACAATTCTACAATCAATTATCTGAAATGCCATTGGATTGTTTTAAGGTAAAAAAGAGCATGGACAAAACTCGACTCGACTCGAAAAAATTAAAATTTTCGGCTCGACTCTTTTTGAGTCGACTCGAAATTACATAAACTCGACTCGACTCGAAATTTTTTTAAATAAAGTTTGAGTTGTAAAGTGGAAATTCGAGTAACTCGAAGTAGATTGATTTTTAACTTTGAGTTAAGTTCCTCAATTTTTTCTGATATATATATATATATATATATATATATAGGGTTAGGATCAAGTTACACTATGTAAAACTCAACTAGTTTTACACTAATTTATGGCCATTAGATTGGTTAAATGAATGGATAAGATTAACTCCTTACTTTTTTTTCCCAAGTGATAATCTTTTCATATCTTACTTTTAATCTCATCCATTCATTTCACTCATCCAATGGCTATGGATTAGTGTAAAACTAATTGAGTTTTACATAGTGTAACTTGATCCCATATATATATATATATATACCAATATAAAAAATATGAAGAATATGCATATCTTATATGATTAGAGAAAGTCGTTTAAATTAGAATCAAACTATACTATAACATTATAAATAATTACAATTAAATTTCTATAGGAACTCGAAAACTCGACTCGAATCGAATAAATTTCAAATAAAGTTTGAGTTGTAAAATATAACGAGTCAACTAAAATAACTCAAAAAAATTTTAACTCGACTCGATCGAATGCTCATCCTTAAAAAATAGTGTATTAGGAAAGGGGCATGCGAATGGGAAACAAAACAAAGTTTCCCATTCTGCAATTGAATGGGAGAAAAACTCATACAGTAGATGTTCTGAACCAACATTTCATGCATAGTAGAATAGTAAGTTAGAAAATGATTTAGTTTAGAGAGAAAGAAACAAATGTAATTGATAGTTAAGAATTAAGGGTATTCGAATGTTTTGTCCCGTGTTTTTTTGAATTTTTTAAGGGAGAGGTCATAGGTGTTACATGTTTCTTACATTGTGAATAGTGAGTTGGTTACAATGACAAAGCACATTGTTCTTCTAATGAGAAAATTCGAGTTCAAATTTTAAAAAAGATATTATTGAGAGAAAGCCGTAAATCCTGAATATAAACTAGTATAAAATAGACATGTTATGCCGAAAAGCGACAACTTTAATCAGAATGACATGCAGATTGGAGACTCTAATTGCAGGCATCATGCTTGTCTCAGCTTCTGCTGGTGGTGTTGTGTTGTTATCTATTGGTTTTGTGTTTTATATTTGTTTTGTTTTATTATGATTTATGAATGTCAGACGACTTGTTCAAAAAAAACACACACTAATGTTTTTCAATTTAGAAGTGTGCTTCGGAAAATAGGAATCATATTTTTCATCGTATTCCATAAATGATTTGAATTATAATGTAGTAAAAGCCTAGAAGGACTCTAATACCTCAAATGTTTTTGTAAAATAAACAAAAGCCTGTGGATTGAAAATCTTTATTTAAAATATGATACAAAGAGGGAAGGATCAAAGTCATTCTCTTAAATTTTGAAATTTATATATGATTTAAAAATTTTATTAAAAATTTATTTTCTTCTTCCTTAAAATTTTATAAGACCACCCCTAGATTTTGTATTTGTTCATAAATATTCTTAATACACTTTGCAAACAAAGTGATTTGAACCCGGATGTTCTACCACTTATTGGGTTCTTTTTTTATCAATGTCAAATGAATTTTATTAAACATCATGAAAGATATTACAAATACAATGCATCAAAAGAATAGAAAAAGGGATTAGTCCAATAAAAAACTCTTACAAATGTTCAAAAAAAAAAAACAAACACTTCCATGGAGATTGACATACCATCAAAATTCAGAAACCTTCATGAATCTACTTGTCTCTAACCAAACGAGACGCTTTGCGGGATGAAAAAGGAGTGGTGAGCACCAAACTATCAGGCAGATTGCACCGCTACACAGTTCTGATTACATCAACTAACAAACCATCAAACGAATGGGGATCATTCTTTTCTATGACCACAAACATAATCAAATCAGAAAACTAGCGCAATGGAGATCTCTATACGTGCATCAAACGACTTCTAACGTATGCTGAAATTGTGCCAAACGACGGATGAAATGAACCACAAAAGCAAATGAAAAGTGTGCCACAAAGGCAGAGAAAATGCGTGCCACAAGAGTAGAGATTCTTATTAAAATAAAAGAAAAACTCAAAGAAAAAAACTAAAAACATTACAAATAAAATAAGGGAAATAATGAACATCAGTGATCAATAACCAACACTTAGATGATTGTCGATCGCCGGCTAAAAAATGATCAAAATAACGCCTTTGTTTTTTTATTATTTTGAAAGAAAAAATTAGAGTTGGAAAGGAGAGGAAAGGGCTTGAGGCACCACTTGTTGCGTTCTTGACATGATAATATTATAATTATATGAATGTGACAAGTTAGGGCAAAATAATTAAAATATAATATAATATAATGAAAAAACTATGATGCAGTTGTGTAAATTTTAGTTTACACAAGCTTATTAGATTTAGGGTTTAAAGTTTAGGTTTAAGGTTTAGAGTTTAGGGGTTTAGGTTGTAGGGTTTAAAATTTAGGTTTAGGGTTAAAGTTTAAGGTTTAGGATTTATGGTGTTATAGTTAGATTTTTAGGTTTTATATTTTCAAGAATGTTGTGTAAATTTGTTTACACAACTTGTGTACCAAAATATAACTCATAATATAAAATATGATATGATACGAAAAGGTAATATAAAACATGATATTATATGATACGAAAAGAAATTGTTATTTTAATAATTTAAAATAAAGAAAATTATCTTAATACAATGATGTGGATATTTTAGGAGAATTATAAAAGGTCGGTAGCTTAATTACAGGCTAAAAAATGCCCCTTTTTTCTATCAGTTGGATCAAGTCAGATTTGTATATACTGTTAGATTGAAAAAAAAGGTAACACGGCTAACCGGTTACCTCAACTTACCATACCTTATTCATAAGGTAAAAAGCAAGTTGAAAGCCATATCTTCGGGCGGGAAAAAAATCTTAGGGTTTCGAAACCGTGAAACCGCTTTCAGCATCCTAGGAAGTGAGCTACCCAAGGGAACTCAACTATGTTAAAGATGGTGAAATCTTGGGTGATCCATCCAAGGGAGTAACCACCAGATCCTCCCTTAGCTTGCTTAATAATGTTGCATTTATTTCATGTATTGAGCCTAAAAATATCAAAGAAGCATTAAAAAGATGATTTTTGGATATTGGCCATGCAAGAAGAACTTAATCAATTTGAGAGGAGTAAAGTTTAGACATCAGTTGATAGGCCTAATAATAAGTCTACTATATGAACTAAATGGGTCTTTAAAAATAAACTAGATGAGAGTGGTAACATAGTGAGGAACAAAGCTAGACTTGTTGCTCAAGGTTATACTTATGAAGAGAGAATCGATTTTGATGAAACTTATGCATCCGTAGCTAGAATGAAAGTTATTAAGATGCTTCTTGCATTTGCATGTTATCATGAATTCAAGCTTTTTTAAATGGATGTTAAAAGTGCATTTTTGAATGGCTTTATTAATGAAGAAGTGTATGTTGAACAACCACCCGGTTTTGAAGATCCAATTTACCCAAACCATGTTTTTAAATTAACTAAAGCTTTATATGGTTTGAAACAAGCTCCTAGAGCTTGGTATGACAGACTTTCAAACTTTTTGGTTGAAAAAAGTTTTGAAAAATGGAAGGTGTACACTACACTTTTCATTAAAAGAAATAACAATGACATCTTAGTAGTACAAATTTATGTTGATGATATTATATTTGGTTCTACTAATGAATTTTATTGCAAAGAATTTTCTAAGTTAATGCAATGTGAGTTTGAGATGAGCATGATAGGGGAGCTTTCATTATTTTTGGGGCTCCAAATCAAGCAAAGGAAGGATGACATCTTCATCGATCAAGCTAAGTACATCAAGGATATGCTCAAGAAGTTTGGCTTGGAGAATGTGAAGCCTCAAGTCACTCCAATGAGCTCATCAATTATGCTTGACAAAGATGGAGGAGGTAAGTGTGTTGATTCTAAGCTTTATCGTTCATTGATTGACTCTTTGCTTTACCTTACCGCAAATACACCCGATATCATGTTTAGTGTTTGCTTGTGTGCTAGGTTTCAAGTTAGACCTAGAGAATCACACCTTGTAGCCATTAAGAGAATATTTAGATACCTTAGAGACACACATTGTTTAGGCTTTTGGTATCCTAGAGACTCTTCCTTTAGCTTACAAGCTTATTCCGATGTAGATTATGGGGGTTGTAAGATAGATAGGAAAAGTACCTCCGACACTTGCCAATTCCTATGTAATATGCTCATATCTTGGTTCTCTAAGAAACAAAATAGTGTAGTCTTATCTACCACCGAAGCGGAATATATACCGACCGGAAGTTGTTGTGCTGAAGTCCTTTGGATGAAGCAACAACTTCTAGACTATGGAATTGATGTAGGTACCATATCCCTTAAGTGTGACAACACTAGTGTCATATGTCTCACTAAGAATTTCATCCAACATTCTAGAACCAAGCACATAGAGATAAGACACCATTTCATTAGGGACCATGTCCTCAAAAATGATGTTATTCTAGAATATGTTGATACCTCAAATCAACTAGTGGATATCTTTACAAAGCCATTAGACAAAGAGCGTTTTTGGACTCTTAGGAGAGAGTTAGGTCTAACTAGCCTATCTTGACCTTTTAGAGCCCTTAAGTGTAAAAAATTTGCTTGATTTTGAATGATGATTTCGTTTATGCAATTTCGCATCTTGATGCATCTATGCTTGTTGCTAGGGGGAGTATGTATCTGTTTTAGTCCATAAATGTTGCTCATCCATCATACACATGCATTTAGGGAAGTTTAAAATCCAATTTTTGAAATCAAGTCAGCTCAAAAGGGTATCGATACGGGTCATCGCGTATTGATATTGTATGAAAACTATACCGATATGGTGGATCGATATGCCGCATCAGCGTATCGATACTGTAAGCCACTGAAGCTTTAAATGGGAATTAAAAGAGTGTTTTACTTTAATTTAAACTCCTTTTCCTTTTTCTTTCAAACCCTAGCCGAAAATCCCTATATAAACTCCTCAAATCTCTTGATTTTTCACATCAAAAATCTATATTCTTTTGAGGGTTTTCAATCTACACATCAAGGCTAAGGTTTTGCAAAAAATTTGGTGCATTAATCATCTTTCATTCATCCAATTTTCTATCTCAAGGTATAAAACCCTTTTTCTTTTTTTTTTAATTTTCGTTTAAATTTCTTTGTTGTTTTTACTCAAGTTTTCTATAGAATATATACTTATAGTATGAGTTTTGCAGTTTCTACAAAATTCTTTAAAATCTCAAAAAAAATTATTCAAATATATAAATATATCGTATTTTTTGTATACTATTTTTCAAAACTATTTTAACCAAAATTCATACTTATACTTGTATATGATTTTTATGTATAAAACATAATTTTTTCCTCAATACCTTGAATTATTTGACTGATTTTTGGATCGAATGTGATGATAATTACACACATTGTTTTCGAATGGTTTTGATGTTTTTCAGGATACTATGGCACCGAAAAAGAGACAAAGGAAATATTTGGATTCTGGTTCATCCAATCCAACTTTGGACAATGAGGGTATTAATAAACCGAACCTTGATTTTATTCTTCAAAACAGTTTTCTAACCCCATTGGCTATGGCCCATTATAAACAATACCAAGCCTTTCCAATCCGGGATGAACGAGTTGTTTCAATCCATTTTCTAAACTCCAAACGGTTTAAGTTCAAATATCTTGGGTTGTTACAACAATAGAAGCTTTTACCTTTTTTAAGTGTTCCCTCAATTATGTACTGAAACCTTGTTTTGATTTTCTTTGCTAATGCCTGATGTGTCCATGACCAAGCTAGAGAGAATGTTATTGCCATTGACTCCTACCTTATGGGAAAAAAGCTTCGAATTGATCAAACTGTTTTATGCAATGTTTTTGGGTTTGAAAACTTGGGAATTGATGATGAACACTCCTTGGGGCATTCTCAACTTGGCTCCGTCACCGTCCTTGACGCTCATGACCGTATCCTCCATCTCATCATCTCTTGGTGGATTCGCCCTTCCGGTGGAAAATTATCTACCATTCGCCAAGTTGATGTGTTTTGGCTTCATTGTTTTCGTGAGGGTAAGTGCCTAATTCTTTGCCAAAGTATGTTTGCCGACTTGGTTTATCTTGTCTAACACCGTCACACCGATCAAGTCAAGTTCTTCTTATATGGCACGACTTTAAGCTACGTGTTCCATTCCTTGGAGATCGATTGTTCTCATGATGTCGTCGAGCCTCTAGGCAGGCCTATTGACGAACACTCCCTTACTCGTGCTCACTTTGAGTACATTAATCATGGCTGGGTTCGTATTGCTCGCCCTCCTCCTCAAGAAGATCAACCTCCTCCGGTCGCTCCTCAAGGCCCACAAGTCCAACAAGCTCAATCTTCCATGGATAGACTCATGGTGTATCTCAATGAGCAATTCACCACCTTACAGAATAACATGGATGTCGGGTTTGTCATCATTGATACTCGCTTTACATCATTGGAGGATCGAGTCAAGTCCATTGAACAACAACAAACTTCCATGGATGTCTCTCTCACCGCATTCCATGGTGCTTGGCTCAATCATACTCGAAGATCTCAAACCAACCATGATGATGAAGACGAAGATGACGAGGATGAAGAAGATGGGGACGAGTAGTTTTTGAGCATATCACTCATTACATATCATATTAAGATTTCTTCTTATGCTCCTTTATGTTAGAAACTCTATGCTTTGATTTTGTTATTAGAATTAAGTTCGGATTTAAGTTTGAAATTACTTTGAACTATTATTGCTTTGGATTTCATTTTGAATTGTAATGCTATTATGTTGCTTTAATTATGCTTTGTACTTTATTGCTATATTTTGCCTATATCCTTGAATGTTTGGATTGATTTTGATCTAACAAAAAAAATGGAGAAGTGTAAAACATAAATTTTTACAAATCTTTGAAAACCAATCTTAAATTAAGGGGGAGCAAACTTTCCAAACTTTTCAAAATACTTAAAAATTTACTTTGGTTTTGTTATATCAAAAAGTGGGAGATTGTAAAACCTAATTTGATTTTGATATAACAAAGTTTCTAAGGACATATTTGTAAAAGTAAATAAATTTTTTAAGTATTTCAAAGTCTCACAAATTGACAAGCAAACTTGAACCAAAATATTTCTAAGTCAAATAAATTGTTTCAAGAAAAAATTTCTAAGTGTTATAGCCCAAAACCTGTTTGTACGACAAGGTGTATCGATACAATTTTACCCGTATCGATATGGTATTTTACCTAGGATTAACTTTAAGGCATAGCGTACCGATACGGTAAGTCCCCGTATCGTTACGGTTTGATCTGATTCGATAAATCTTTGCATTTAAAGTTTTTGATCGTTGCTTGACAGTTATGATTTCAACAAAATTCAAATGGTCATTAGGACGTATCGATACACCCATATAGCATATCGATACACTTTTTTACAAAAGTTTTTCTCAGGATTCCAGTGAAAAAAATTCGTATCGATACGCCCCTGTTTTTACACTATACTCATACCGATACGCCCTTATAGCGTATCGATATGCCATCTAAAATGTGCACAACGACTGTTTCTGTTTTGAGACATGTATCGATACGGTTGTTCGAGTACCGATACGGTAGGTTGCAGAAGTGCATTTATTGCAAGAAAAATGAAGCACAACAGCTCAATTGATGATCTCAACGACCAGAACGGCTAGAAATCAATGCAAAGGTATATAAACAAGCCTCAAAAGCTACAACAACTATTGAACTAAATTGCAACAATCCAAGCACAAATCAAAACCTTTGAGCTATTAGAGTCAAACTCTTGTACCCAATTGAGTATTTTTCAATTGTATTCATCTTTTATCAATTTGGGGCAAATATTCCACCTTATGAGGTTTATCTTTCATTTGCCAACAATCTTTGTATTTGAGAGAGTCTTGGTTAATCTTTGGGTAGAAAGATTAACCAATTGTAAGGTTTCCTCCTAATCTGAAAAAATAGGGCGAATTTCTAGTGAAATTGGTTTAAAATCCTTAGTGAGAGCTAAGGTAGTGGATGTAGAGCTTGTTCTAAGCTTGAACCACTATAAATTGCCTTGTCTTTACTTTCTACATTTTCAATTTGCTCCCTTCATTTTTAAAAAAGCCAATTCACCCCCTTTTTGGCCATTTTCGATTCGATTGACCCACTTAACAAGTTATACCTGCAAGAGCCACTGTGGGAACTCTATTGATGAGAAAAAATGTAATAGCAAATGCCTTATTCCAGAGATGAAGTGGCATAGAGGCTTGAGCCAATAAGGATAGTCATACCTCTAAAATTTGTATGTGCTTCCATTCTACAAGATCATTCTGCTCCGAGGTATGTGGGCATGACAATCTGTGCACTATTCCTTGGTCTTTGAGATACTGTTGGAGAGCTATAAACTCACCTCATTCATCAGTCTGACGCACTTTCTACTTGTCTATGAAAGTAGAGAAAATAATTTTAACATCAGACTTGACTTTTGAGAAAATAAACCCATGTATATCTTGTACAAGCATCTGTAAAGGCTACATAATATCTAAAGTTATTTGAATCAAGAGGGGTTGGCCCCCACACATCAGCCACAAATAAATCCAAGGGATTATTATAAACATATGCATAATTAGAAAAAAGGTAGCTTGTGAAATTTGCCTAGTTGACAAGCTTTACACAAAGCCACTTCTTTATTTTTATTAAAAAAGATATTACATTTATTTAAGGCATTGCCCAAAACATCATTGCTAGGATGACCAAGCCTGAGATGCCACAAATGAAAATTATCTAGAATAGTAGTAGAAGACAAACAATGTTTATTTGCAGAAATAGAAGAACTAGCAGACTTAGGCGATGAAGTAGCAACAAACTTATATAAGTCATTCTCCTCAAACCCATGATGTTGAATTTTGGGTGTACGTAGATCCGACACCATTGTCCTGTGTAAACTTAGAAACAGAGAGAAGATTTTTAGTAATATGAGGAACAAATAACATATTTTTAAACTTTAGTTATCTATTAAAAGTTAATAAAGATGATTGATCGATGTATTTTATTGGAAGAACATCACCATTGCCTACTTGCATATTTCCTGTGGCTAGACAAATTGTGTCACTCTGTAGATTGTTGACATCTCTTGTGACATGGTGAGTTACCCTAGAGTCAGGGTACCAGGCATTGTCATCAAGAACCTCTGGTGTGGCAATGTGTGTTTGAGCATTGATGGATGGATACACAGGAACATATAATGTAGTAGGAGAGAATTGAGGAGTGAACACAAGTGAAGAATAAGATGTGCCAAGATTAATCAGAGGACTAGCAGACTGTGTCATGACTTGAGAGAAATTCTAAACAAAACTAGCATATTGAGGTTGTGAATAGCCTAAAGATGGGGAAATCCATGGTGTTGTAGCCAGAACAGGTGCAACCATGACAGAGAAGTATGTGTAGATCATTGAGGGATTAAGAAAAGATGATGTTGTAGCAAAGGAAGGAAAAACATATGATGCCATAACATTAGAGAGAAAAGGAGGAACAAAAGATGACACTATATTAGTATTAGCTTAAGCCTGAGCAGGGGTATAATTCTTGTTATTCTGATTATTCCTAAAAGCCTCATTTATCAACCTCATGTCAAACCTAAAATAACACCTTTCTACCAGATGACCCATTCTGCCAAATAACTGGCATTGAACTCTAGAAAACCTTCCTCTCCCTCTGCCTTTGTTGGCCTGACCATTATTATTATAGGTGTACTGACTACCCTCATTATAGTTGTCATTAAAAATTTGAGAAAACTCAACAGTGGAATTAACATTCATGGAATTTGATTAAGACACAGAATTTGTAGGAGTAGAGGATTGTGATACAGTATTATGAGCATAAGTAGTAATAAAAGGAGACAATTGAGTTTGTCTAGCCTCAGCATCAAGCAATAGGGTACTAGCAGTATTAACATAAAAAGTCACAGAACCAGCAGTAAGAACAATGATAACAGATTCAAAATCAGGAGGAAGGCTATTAAGAATAGCAATCACATGTTCATGTTCAGAAATAATCTCTCCACATTTTGCCAAATTATCACAAATGGACTTGACTTTTAAAAGAAACTCTCTCATATTGAGCTTGCCTTTCTTCTGAGTATGAAGTAACCTTCTAAAGTACATGATCCTAGAAGTAGTCTTACCACTATAAGTTCTATGAAGAGTGTTTTAAATTTCAGAAGCAGTGTTTAGGCCAATAAGATGAGGTAAAATACTCTCTCCTACTGTGGAGAGGAGCCAGGATGCAAGAGCACCATCCTGTTTTTCGAACAACTCAAAATCAAGATTTTAGAAATTATATTGTCCTTTTTAATATACTCAGGTGATGGAGAAACATTCTTCTACTATTGTCAATACTGTAGAAAACAACAGTACTTGCTCTAGCTTAGGATCATCTAAAATCTTCTCTACAAAGAAAATTAATGTTGTTCTTGATGATAATAACTATCTCTTGTGGAACCAGCAAGTATATTTGACTATAAAGACTCACATATTGCTAAGATCCATAGATAGTAATGTTTCTCCATCACCTGAGTAAATCGCAAACCAATTGCAACAGTCGTACACAGAACCAAGAAATAAGGAACTGAAGAAGACGAATCCAATCGAATAAGGAACAATCTCACCAGTCTAAGAAGTTCAATCGACCAAACTGAAGCTTTGCACATGCGAAGAAGCTTTCAAAACAGAGATCATCACTCGAACTCCATTAACGATGGTGAAAGAATCAGAAAACGACTCAGCTACCACAATCGGCCTTTAGATAAACGATTGCGGCGACGAAAGGAGTGGATTACGGAGGAGAAATGAGCAGAAATAGCTCTGATACCATAATAGATTCTAGCTATATTGGTGAATCTCAAATGAAGAACAAGACAAAGAGGAAGTCGAAAGGAAAGAGAGAGAGCGAACGAGAGAGAAAAATGAAGAAAAGAAATTTTGTTAATCTAAATCTTTTTGGAATACAAATGAAAATCAGTTGACTTCCTAAATTCTTAGAATGGGCTTATATAATCACCCACATAACAAACCCAAGCATGATTTAACAGACTTAACCACATGGGTTGTTAACAGCCTGGATAACCGAATTGGTTATAACAAACTAACAATTCAAGACTAATTAATAATACTATTACTATAACAACGGGCTCAGTTTCCACCTAAACCTTGACCTCTAAAATCTAACCATTACCCCTAAATTCTAAACTCTTAAACCCTAAACTGAGTATCTAAACCTTAAAAGTAAGGTGCTTGTAGAAATTAAAAGTTTTCCACTGTCAGTGTATTGGATATAAATTATGTAAAGTAATTTATATTCTCAATTGAGTATTAGTATTAGTTTGGTTGACAATATTAGAGATTGTGTATTCGAACTTTACACGGGACCCATATTGATATAGTATGCCAAAATATTTCCACGAATAACGTCACACGAGACCTCGTACAAATATAATAGATTCCAGTAATAAAAAATCGTAGCACTGTACCAATACCCATGCATAACTTAGGCCTCGTGTACCGATACAGTAAGTATCATACTGATACAGACATACCTGTAATGCCCCCTTTTACTGGTTAATCAATTTCAAACTACATCAACCATGCTCCAATCAATCTAACATGATTCCTAACTTATTTCACATGTAAAGCATACTTCAAGGCACATATATACCAAAGATCATATGTTTTCATCAACTGTTACTCAATCTAGAGGCATGCTTCATAATAATATAAAGCAACATCCAATACACACTAAATGATTAAGACCCCAAGCATAGGTTATAAATCAAATAAAGCTTGAAGCATATGACCATATGAACACGTAGGAATCAAACACCTCTTCCAATTATTTTTTAAGCCATTTTAATACATTAGACCATAACCATTAAACATAGTTAGCATTAAAACATACTCAATATCGTACACATTAAATAATATCATCATCCAAAATAATACAAACTTCAACTATATAATCATGTCTTATACAAACAAACATCTCAATGATTATTCCACATTGTCTTTGTTACAAATAATGATAACATCATAAACATACTCTTAATTACGCTTGTCTTGGGATCATTTCTTGCCACGAACCACAACCGCACTTGTTTAATTCATTGTATTGACGGAAGAAAAGAGAGCATAAGCATATAATGCCTAGTGAGTGCGCTTAAAAAGTAAAACGTCAATGCATTTCCAAAATTAAAATCGATACTAGAGATCCGTGTTAAAGCAATTCAAACTTACCATTCTCAAAGCATTTAAGTAAAACATGATTGTTCGAAACCTACGCATCATGCTTTCATAACAATATTTTCATTCTCGAAGCATTTAATAAAACATGCTTGATAAAATAATATGCATTATGCTTTCAATCTTGTTTTCTGTCATATATTCATATATTGGCAACATATGTGACTAGACTAAAACCACAATTCTTTCATACGATTTTCATTAGATACAGGGTTTAGAGTCACACCCTCATTATAAGTTTTAAAGTCCCAACCTCAATATGAGAAAATTCAAGAGTCAATATAATTTGGATCACACCAAAATAATCACTTTACTGAAATACACCCATAGAACCAATTCGAATCAAAACAAAAATCCCAAATATTATTTTCTTTAACAGAATTAGTTAGCTTTCTTGGTAGTTAACTTTCTTGTTTTTTGATTCTTGCTTAGTATATATAGGATATGTGTTAAGTGTTTTAAGTAACTTTGTAATTTTTTTTTACTTTTTGTAAAACACACCGTTTGGTTAAAACAATAAAACAAAAGTTTTCCCTTCTATTCTCTTCAGACTTCCAAATCGATCATCTTCTTAAAATCCCCAAATCAAAACTCTCTCAAACCCTAGAAAAGAGAGTTTAACATGGTATCAGTTGGTTCTTCCGAAACGCACTCCTTTGAGTCTTCTTCTAGATTTCGTCTTCTTGATCCCTCCGACGAGTTTTATATACACCCAAATGAAAACCCTTCCCTTGTGTTAACCTTCGTCCTTCTTTCTGGTAACAACTACCATTCTTGGTCCCGGTCAATGCGTATGACCTTGATTTCCAAAACCAAGTTCCAATTTGTTAATGGATACTTGAAAGAACCAAATGAATCTGATGCGAGCTATTTTGTGTGGGTTAAATGTAATAATCTCGTCCTCTCTTGGCTCCAGCGTGCTATCAGTCCGGAGATTGCCCAGTCAGTTCTTTGGTTCGACACGGCCTACGAGCTTTGGGTTGATTTGCGAGACCGGTTCAGTCAATGAGATATCATTCGCGTGTCTGATTTACAACAAGAGTTTTACTCTCTCAGTCAAGGTATAAATTATGTTCAAACCTTTTATACGCAATTAAAAGTTCTCTAGGATGAGTTGTGTGTCTTGCGGCCGCTATCTTCTTGCTCCTGTGATGCTATAAAATTTAGGAAACAAGATTTTGTGTTACGGTTTCTTAGAGGTCTTAACAAGTCGTTTGTTGTTCCCAAATCCCAGATTCTCATGATTAAACCTTTTTCAGAAATTCACGAAAATTTTTCCATTATCATACAACATGAAAGATCGGTTCATGTTAGTCCTTGTGATTCTCATGTCTTAGCTGTTGATAGGAATGCAAATAGGTTCAAGAAACCTTCTTGGTCTCAAAATAACAGTGTTAATCGAAAGCCATTATGCACCTTTTGTGGTATTTCTGGTTATTTTGTAGACAAGTGCTATAAAAGCATGAATATCCTCCGAGATATAAATTTAGGTCTGCTATTGTCAGTAAAGCTAATCTTGTCCATGAATCTGGTCATTCTTTTGATCCCTCAACACAGTCTCCTATTGTCAAAACTGAGGGTTTGTCTTTTACTAAAGAACAATTTGAAGGGTTAATGTCTATACTTCATGAAAAAGGTCTTTATGTTCCTAGTTTTGGTCCTAGTTCTGGTCATTCTGGTCCTTCTCCTGCTGCAACCAATTCTACTGTGAATGTCTTGTTGTCTGACTTTGCTTCTCCACCAGCCACAAGTGATGATCCAAGTATGATTTTGTCTTGTTTTCCATCAATGTCATCAGTTGCATCTTCTTGGATAGTTGATTCAGGTGCAACTGATCACATTAGCAATAGTATAAATTTGTTTAGTTCATATACTGATATTAGTGATAAGTTTGTTAAATTACCAAATGGTAATCTGGTTCAAGTATCACATATAGGAACTATTTTTCTTAATAATGGTTTAGTTCTAAAAGATGTGTTGCATATTCTTTTTTTTTTGGTTTTAATCTCATTTCTGTCAGTAAGCTAACTTTAGATCCAAATGTTTCTGTTTTATTTTCTAACAATTGTTGTTTAATACAGGATGTCCCATCTTGGAAGACGATTGGTATAGCTAGTATAGTCAAAGGACTTTATCAGATGCTGGATTCTTTTCCTGTTGATTTTGTTGTCTGTAATGTATCTTCTTCTTCTCTTCTAAATACATGACATGCTAGACTAGGACATCCATCTAGTCGTAGGATGTATTTCTTTTCTCAATTACATCATAGTATTCCTTCTGGTGATATTTCTGATTGTGATGTGTGTCGTTTAGCAAAGCACAAAAGATTGCCTTTTCCTAAGAGTTGTTCTGTTTCTGATTCTTGTTTTGATATTTTGCATATGGATGTTTGGGGCCCCTTTACAATTAAGAGTTTATATGGACATAGTTATTTTCTCACTGGTGTGGATGACATGTCTAGGTTTGTATGGATATTCCCTATGAGTGTCAAGTCTGAAGTTTAGTTATCAATTTATGTAATTTCATTGAAACTCAATTTTCTAAATGTGTCAAATGTATAAGGTCTGATAATGCTCAGGAATTTAAAATGGTAGATTTTTTTAATAATAAGGGCATTGTTCATCAAACTTCTTGTACTCACACACCTCAGCAAAACAACATTGTAGAAAGAAAACACCAACATTTACTCAATGTTGCTAGGTCTTTAAGAATTCATGCTGGTTTGCCCTTAACTTTTTGGATAGATTGTGTATTGCATACTTGTTTCTTAATCAATCTAACTCCTACTCCTATTTTAGATACCAAAACACCTTATGAATTACTTTTTAATAAAACACCTAATCTTAGTAATTTGAAATTTTTTGGTTGTTTGTCTTATGCATCTGATTTTCCTAAGCCTGCAACCAAAATGGATCATAAGGCTATTAAGTGTGTGTTTCTTGGTTTTCCAAAGAATGTTAAAGGTTACAAATTATACAATTTGAATACAAAATTAGTTTTTATTTCAAGAGATGTTATTTTTAATGAAAGTGTTTTCCCTTTTCTTAATTCCTTTTTTGATTTGGCTCTTCCAAATTGTGAAAATTCATCATTGTTTCTTGATGATTTGAAAACTTCTGATCTTTGTTCTTCACCAGACCAACAATTTGTTCCTCTTGTTCTTTCTGATCATTCTTGATCATTCCCTCAATGTTCACAATAATTTTGATGTTTCTCTCTCTGTTCATAATAATTTTGATGATTCTCTCTCTGTTCATAGTAAGAATAGTATGCCTTCTAATCTGGTTAGTTCTAGACCTTCCAAAAATATTAAATTTCCCCAGAAGTTCCATGACTTTGAGGTAAATTTACCTAAAACCAGAACTACTCTTCATTCTCTTGCTAATGTTCTGTCCTATAACAGCATATCTGATCATCATCAGTCTTTTGTTTGTAATCTTGACATTTTGTCTGAACTAAAAACATATAAACAAGCCATTAAACATGAATGTTGAAAACTTGCAATGTAAGAAGAAATTTTAGCCTTAGAAACTAATAATAAATGGGATCTAGTCCTTTTAACTTCTAATAAAAGTATCATAGGATGTAAATGGGTCTTTAGAACAAAATTAAAATCAGATGGTACTCTTTATAGGTATAAGGCTAGATTAGTGGCTAAAGGGTACACTCAACAGTTTGGTGTAGACTTTTTAAGCACTTTTAGTCCTTTTGCAAAAATGACAACTATTAGGACTCTAATTGCTATTGCCGCTTCTAAACAATGGAAATTACAACAACTTGATGTTAATAATGCTTTCCTTCATGGTTCTCTACATGAGGAAGTATATATGGATTTGCCCCTGGATATTCTAATGAAAACAATTCTGGCTTAGTTTGTAAATTAAAGAAAAGTTTATATGGGTTAAAACAGACTAGTAGGCAATGGAATGAAAAGTTAACTTTAGCTCTTATTGAACAAAATTTTTCACAGTCTGTTGTTGATCCTAGTTTATTTACTAAGGGTATTGGTCATGACTTTGTTGCTTTAGCCATATATGTGGATGATGTTATATTAACTAGTCCTAATTCTGATCACATTGATTCTGTTAAAACCTTTTTACATAATACTTTTAAAATAAAAAATTTAGGTGATCTAAAGTATTTCTTGAGCTTTGAAATTGCTTGGTCTAGTTCTGGAATCAATATATGCCAAAGAAAATATACTCTTGAATTATTATCTGAAACTGGTTTTTTAGACTCTAAGCCTATTTCAACCCTCATTCTTATTATTAGAGGATCTCAAAGGTTGCATAAAAATGTGGAACTCCTTTAGAGGATGTCACAGCTTGTAGGAAGTTAATTGAGAAGTTGTTATATCTTACTAATACAAGGCCTGATATAGTATTTTCTGTCCAACAACTGTCTCAGTTTCTATCTTGTCCTACTCATACTCATTTAAAAGCAGCACATAGGATTTTGAGGTACTTAAAAGGTACCCCAGGTCAGGGTTTGTTTTTTCCCTCTAACAATGATCTCAAACTTCAAGCTTTTGCTGACTCAGACTGGGTCTCATGTCCAGATTTTAAAAAATCTGTCACAGGTTTTTGTGTCTTTCTTGATTCTTCATTAGTTTCTTGAAAATCTAAAAAACAACAAACTGTGTCCAAGTCTTCTAGTGAAGCTGAATATAGAGCCCTAGTCTCAGTTACTTGTGAAAGTCAATAATTATTTTACTTGCTTAAAGACTTTCATATTCCTTTTCATGCAGCAAATCTCTTTTGTGACAATTCTTCTGCTTTCCAACTTGCAGAAAACCCAGTGCATCATGAGCGTACCAAGCATGTTGAGATTGATTGCCACATTATTCGTGAGAAGATACATCAAAGACTGATCAGATTACTCCCTGTACCTTCCAGCAATCAGCTTGTAGATTTCTTGACGAAGGCTCTACCTAATTTTTCTTTCCATTTTATTGTTTCCAAGTTGGGCATACATAATATATATGCTTCAACTTGAGGGAGCTAACAGAATTAGTTAGCTTTTCTTGGTAGTTAACTTTCTTGGTAGTTTATTCTTGCTTAGTATATATAGGATAGGTGTTAAGTATTTTAAGTAACTTTGTAATTTTTTTTTACTTTTTATAAAACGCACTGTTTGGTTAAAACAATAAAACAAAAGTTTTCCTTTTTCTTCTCTTTAGACTTTCAAATTGATCATCTTCTTAAAATTCCCAAATCAAAATTCTCTCGAATCCTAAAAAAGGGAGTTTAACATTCTTCCTTAACGCCACTGCAGGAGGACATTTACATTTCCTTTTTTATTATTTCCCTCGAATGAAGATACATCAGTGCACTGCCGACACTCCTTTCGTCCCTGCTTTGGAATCAATTCCAAATCTTCTTCTCTTTTTTATCTACCACAACATAATTCTAAATTGGAACCGCGGTAGCTAAGCGTTCGATCGAGTTGAGTTGAGTCGAGTCAAAAAAATTGAGTTGTTCAAGTTTGCAAGTCTTATTTTATTATTCAAATTTTATTTGAAATTTTTTCGAGTCGAGTTTATAAAATTATAGTCGAGTTGAATCAAGTTTCGAGTTTCTGTACAAATTTAATTGTACATATATTTCTTCGTATATATATTTTAATTGTACAAATTCGAATTTCCATTTCATAACTCAAACTTTATTTGAAACTTTTCTGAGTCGAGTCGAGTTTATGAAATTACGAGTCGAGTCAAAACGAATCAATTTTTTTCCGTCTCAAGTTGAGTCAAATAATTCAATTTTTAGAGTCGAATCGAGTTTTGCCCACCCAAACAGTAGCTGCCACGCCACTGCTCCAATCTCTCCCAACCCCTTTTTTTTTATTCGATTAGCCTATTGTCATGTATGGCTCACGCAAGGCAGCAGCACTACCCTGCTCTGCTTTGCGCCACTTAACCCCCTTTTTTCCAGCTCTAACTATTCTTACAAGCATTTCTTTAAACACTCACAATGCACACTAATATATGATCCAATAGCCAATTCCCCCAAATTCCCTCCCGATTACCCCAAGGCCCCGACGGGTTTGTTGACGTATCCTCACCGGCTGCTTGTGAGGAAGACCATCGTGAGGTAGACCGCTGGTTCTGGTGGCTCTCCTTCACTGGTGCTCTCTTCCAACGGCGACGGGGCAGTGTGCGCGCTCCTGAAGGGTGGTTTCCCGGTGGCTCTGATTGTGGCTGGTTCGGAATAGGTGGACTGCGGCCGTGTTGTTTCCGTTCTCCAAAGCCTGCGTTTTTCCCCGCTGATTGCCGGAGCTGGCATATGTTTTGTTGCTGGTGATTCGCATCTCCTCAACCCCACCATCGTTATTGGCTGCGCGCCGATCGGAGCAGGCCCTTGTCTCCCAACGACGACCTGGGTTATCTCCCGATGACGTGATTTCATCTCTGAAAGCACTGTAAGTTTTCGGATATCCCCTTCCTCCCGCCGGTCAGTCCCGAGTCGCCCCGATATCTGGTGATTGATCCCCTTTCTCCCCCCTGTTTGCCCCGCTTTCTGGTGGTTGAACCCCTTCTCCCCCATATCCGCCCCGCTATCTGGTGACTTGTCCCCTTCTGTTGATTTGCGATATGGTGTTTCGACTATCTATGAATGCTGACTTTCTGTGCTGAGATGATCTTGAATGTTGACTGCTCTTGGATATTTTTCTTTGCTGAGTTTACTTGCACTGTCCATGGCCTGTTTTTTCTCTCTTGCGTTGTGACGCTGAAAGTCGGTCAGAGGTAGCTTACGGTCTATAATTGAGAGCCCGAAAGTTTGCCCCCAGTGGAGGTGGTTTCCCGCGGTGATATTCTTTGAATCTCAAGACGAGTAACCCGTTTTGTGTGGTGGAATCTCATTGCTGGGTGCCAACTTAAATCAGATTCCCCGGAGGGAGCTTCACTGATTTTTATCTCCCCTGCTGGTTTTCTTTTCCTAAGACAGTGGTATTGCTGTAGTTTTTTGAGACAATCATGTCTATTCTTGCGTGGAATATCCGAGGAATAGGGAACCGAAAATCTGTGAGAGCTCTTCAAAACTCTATTCTCAAGGTCAAGCCGACAATTATTTTCCTCAGCGAAACAAAACAGAAAAAGAGGTACCTGGAGAAAATAAAAATGAAAATAAAGATGGATTTCTCCTTCTATGTTGAACCACTAGGCCTTGCCGGAGGACTTGCCTTGTGGTGGAAGTCGGAAGTGGATATCACGATTCTGGGATATAATCAAAACTTTATTGACACGAAGATAAGACTTCAGGAGGGGGACTCGTGGTATAATACCTTCATATATGGCCCTCCAAACAAAGAAAACCGTCAAGAATTTTGGAAGATGCTACCGAAGTGTAGAGAGAACTTACAGGATAAATGGGTGATCATTGGAGACTCAAATACGGTCGCTAGCCAGGAAGATAAAGAAGGAGGAAATCCTGTTAGCCCAGCGGAAACAAAATGGTATAATGACTTTATCGATTCCTCAGGTATGATTGAGGTTCCCATTAAGGGAGGCATTTTCTCTTGGTACAACCAAAGAGGGGGAGAACATGCAATACTTGAGAAGTTGGACAGAATTCTATGCTCTCCTGAATGGAGTTTCGCCTTTCCCAAAGCCATGGGAGTAATGGAAATCACCACCGCTTCCGACCACACCCCTATAGTCCTCCTTACTAAAGGGCTATCCAGGAAATACAAGAGAGACTTCAGATTCGAATCTAAATGGCTTTTGGAAAAAGATTGCTCTCAGACAGTGGATAAAGGCTGGAATATTGCCCCCGGAGAAAGAGCGGTGTCAAGGTTCCGAAGGAAGATCCATAGCACACAAAAGAATCTTATAAAATGGAACAAAGAAAAGATGAAGAAGAGAAATGAGAGAAAGCAATTTCTGCTGGATGGTTTATCGAAACTTCAAGGAAGAAGGCTGTCAGAAAGGGAGCTGAACGATTACAAAAGGCTAAAGGAAGAGCTCGATACTGAATGGGAAAGCGAGGAGCGATATTGGCACCAAAGATCTAGAATGTACTGGCTAAAGTGGGGAGACAAAAATACTAAATTTTTCCATGCCACAACCATCCAACACCGTAGGGCTAATTCAATTGTCAAAATCAAGCATGCCAATGGGTCCTGGCTCGAGGAACCGGAGGAGATAGCCACTTATCTGCTCCAGCACTTTAAAAATGTTTTCATGAAAGACCATTCCATTGACACTAGTCAGCTTAAAGATGTCATCCCCAGGGTTGTTACATCTGAAATGAATACAGCCCTGTGTAAGCAAATAACTGAGGAAGAGATAAAGAAGGCAGTGTTTGATATGGGAGCAACGAAAGCTCTGGGCCCAGATGGCTTTCCCGGTTGTTTCTACCAGTCCTTCTGTAATACGGTAAAGGATGACCTTTTTGGAATGGTAACTGCCTTCTTCAAGGAGGGGGAGTTAGACCCCACAATTAACAAGACCAACATTGTGCTCATCCCGAAAAAAGCAAACCCCTCGGAAGTCTCCCAGCTAAGACCGATCAGCCTATGTAATTTCTCACTCAAAGTGATCACCAAAGTCCTCGCAACTAGGCTAAAGGTCTTCCTTCCGGACCTCATCCCACAGTACCAATCTGCATTCGTGAAAGGCAGAGCAATTCATGATAACATTATTCTGGCAAATGAGGCCTTTCATGCTATTAAGAGAACGAGGAAAGGAGCAAAAGGCTTAATGGCACTTAAGATTGACTTGGAAAAAGCTTACGATAAAGTGGATTGGAATCTCCTTCAGTTTGTTATGAAAGAAATGGGGTTTGACGAGTGGTGGATCAATAGAGTGATGAAATGTGTTTCCTCAGTATCCTTCTCATTGGTGGTCAATGGAGAACGCAAAGGAGAATTCCAAGCAGAGAGAGGTCTACGGCAGGGTGACCCGCTCTCCCCTTTCCTCTTCACACTCATTTCAAGTACTTTCTCCTGGTTTATTGAAAAAGGAATTGAAAGGGATCTTTTCAAAGGTTTGAGAATCAAAAGAAGATGCCCCATTCTGAGCCATCTACTGTTTGCGGACGACTGTCTTGTGTCCACAGAGGCATCGGAAAGTAACTGTAAAGGTTTAATGCAGATTCTTCAACTTTTTCAGTCCTCCACAGGCCAAACAGTTAGCCACATGAAATCCTCTGTTTTTTTCTCTCCAAATGTGAGCAACAGTCTTAGCTCCCATCTCCAGAATATTCTAGGTTTCAAGACAATGGAGGAGGACTCGAAATACCTCAGATTGCCTTCCTTCTGGGGACGGAGCAAAAAAGAAGCGTTGGCCTATATTCGCGATCGAGTCCTTAACAGGCTCAGAGGCTGGAAAACAAAATTCTTGTCTAGTGCTGGGAAAGAGGTACTCATCAAAGCAGTTGCTCAGGCTATTCCCACCTATGTGATGCAGTGTTTCCTTCTTCCAGTTACTTTCTGTGATGAGATAAGCGCCATTGTTGCCGGATTTTGGTGGAACAACTGCGCAGAGAAGGAGAGGAGTATCCACTGGATAAACTGGAAGGATCTGTGCAAGCCTAAAGAACAAGGGGGAATGGGTTTCAGAAACCTCAGACTGTTCAATAAAGCTCTTGTCTCTAAGATTACCTGGAAGGTGATTAAGAATCCAGAATCCCTGCTTTCTCAAGTCCTCCGAGGAATCTATTACCCAAACGGAAACATCTTTGAAGCCCCGAAATGTTCCAATCCTTCTTGGGCTTGGTTTGGAATAAGAGAAGGAATCAAGGTCATCAAAAAGGGTTGGAAAAAGCATTTCTACCTGGTTTGACAACTGGATTCCGAATATCAAGGGCTTCAGGCTTACCACTCAACTGCCACAGGGATTCCCAGCACCGTCCGTCTGCTCCCTCATCAGGCCAGATTGGACATGGAATGAAGCGAAGATTTAGAAACTTTGCTCCCCAACAGAGACGAAGGCGATTTTGACCATCCCGATTGGTGGACCAAATATCCAGGATGCTCTTATATGGGCAGGCAATAAAAATGGCGACTACTCCGCGAAGTCGGGATATCATTTTTTGGAGGAAGAGACTCGGGAGGACAGTATCCCATCCTCCAGTGAAGGCATTTTAAATAAGAAAGAATTCTGGAATTCAGTTTGGAAACTAAATGTCCCTTCTAAGATTCGATCCTTCTTGTGGAGACTATGACATGATATCGTTCCCACAAAGAGTACGCTGAGAGCCCGGTTACATGGGAATCTCAAGGACCAAGAAGTCTGCCCCTATTGCTCTCATCCTCGGGAATCGGCAGATCACCTTCTGTTTTTCTGCCCCTTTGCTCAAGCTATCTGGAGAGCATCGGCCTTTAACTATTCCCCTGCTACCACCGGCTTCCCAGGATTCCCTAAGTGGTGGTGCCAACTAAGTCACGACCGAAAACTGAGGCTCTCTAAGGAGGGACACGCTCATATTGCCTTCATCCTCTGGAACATATGGAAAGCAAGGAATGCTTTGGTTTTTGAAGGGCGAAAGGATTCCCCTTGGGAGGTTTGGCTAAGAGCAGACCGCGACTTCATGGAATTCCAACAAACACACAAAATTGAGCCCACTGAGATGTCGTTGGAAGCCCCAAAAAAGGCGGAGTGGACACCCCCCCTCCAGGGGTCATTAAAATCAACTGCGATGCCGCTTTTGACCATGATTCAAGGAAAGCATCTATCGCTGCTGTTTTCCGTGAAAATTCAAGCACTTGTCTCCACGGAATCTCAGCTCCATGTTGGGCGCCGTCTGCCGCTGCTGCCGAAGCCTATGCTATCAAGCTTGGACTCATGTATGCAAAAAAGTGTGCTTTCTCAAAAGTCATCATTGAAACTGACAGTAAAGCTGTTATTAATCGGCTGATCTCAGGAGACTCTTCGGATTGGGTCACCTCAGCCATCGAAGAAAGCATCAAGATGTTGTCAAAGGAGTTTGAGTCCTGCTATTTTTCCTTTGTGAGTCGATCTTGTAATCAGCTTGCCGATTGGCTAGCCAAGTATGCAAAGTCGGAACAGGACCAAGTAATTTGGAATCCTGCAATTCTCCCTTCACATTTGTTGTACTCTTAATTTCGATTCAATGCAAGTCTCTTTTGATCAAAAAAAATAATATATGATCCAATAATTAAATCAATCATTCTATCAATAACCTCATACAAGAACCTAAATTTAAACTTAACAAATTCAATTAATTTCAGTACTAATTTCATAAAATTGTGATTAAATTTCATCCAAATTATTAATACGTCATACAATCTAATCAAAACATTTATATTCAACTACTAAATCATGATTTACTCTTTAACATCCAAAAATCAAAATTAATCAATTAAATTTTATTTTAATATTAAAAGACAATAAAATTGATAGAAATTTAACATAAAATAATGATTTTTTACATATTAGATCTAGACTATTTATATAACATGTACACATATATTTAAAGGATTAATATCCTATACACTGGCGGTGGAAACTAAAAGTTTCCACAAGCGCCTTAATTTTAGGGTATAGAGAGTTAGTTTAGGGTATAAGGTTTAGGGGTTTAGGTGTATGGGTTTAGAATTTAGGGATAGTTGTTTCAATTTAAGGTTTAAGATTATAATTTAGGGTTTATGGGTTAGGGTTTAGTTTTTAGGGTAATATAGTAAGGATTTATGTTTTAACCTATAAACCCTAAATTATAACCCTAAACCTTAAATTGAAACAACTATCCCTAAATTCTAACCCTCTACCCCTAAACCCCTAAACCATATACCCTAAACTAACTCCATATACCCTAAAACTAAAGCGCTTGTGGAAACATTTAGTTTCTACTGTAACACTCGGGTTTGGGGTCGGGTGAAAATAATATTTAAATAATGGTTCGGGTTTCGGTTTTATAATTAAAATAATAATGGGCTTCATATATTCGAAGCAAACAATTATGTTGGATTTAAATTGTTTTGGAAATCAAATTCCATGGATTTTAGAATTTGAATATGGTCATCTCATTAATGGCAAAGTTGTCATTTCTTGGTCTTGTAAAATAAAACCCATTTTCATTTTATTTCAAATACCCAAAAATCACACCCATCTTCTTCCTCCCCATTTTTGAATGTGAGTTTCTTCTCCCCATCTCCCATCACTATTCCATCACCAATCTTACTTGTTTTTGAGGGCTTTTCAAAGGTAAATACATTTTCTTATTACCATCATCTTCCTCTTTCTCCCCATGTAATTTGTTTTCATTAAAGCTCACTAGTTTGCATTTTAGGGTTTTGGGATTTTGAGTTAAAAATGCTATCTTTGTTAGCTTTAACTAATGCTTTTGATTTATTAATGTTATGTAAGTTGTTTACTACCTATAAGGTCCAACATATCCGATTTTTGTAAGGTTTTATGGTGAATCCCGAAATGGGTTTTTAGAGGTATATTTAAAGTGTCAAAATTTGTGTTTCTGGGATGGTTTTGTGAGAAATTGAAGTAGTTTTGTGTGTTGGTGTTAAACTTTGGGTTTGTGGCTGATTTTGAGGTTAATATATTGTTTTTGAATGGTTAGAAACAAGGGAAACCAATGGGGAAGCTTCGGGCTCAAATTCGGAAACTTTGATGCTTGGTGGGCTAGTCGGCTCGTGCTAATGGAGTGGTCGGTGAGTGGTTAAAATGTTTTAAATGGTTTTGAGCAATTGGTTCAAGCATGTGGACTAGGTTGGGATTGGTAGACCCACATAGAGTTGGGATTAGAGTGGTAGCCTAATCCCAAGCTTTAGTTAGAGACCTTGGTTGATCTTTAAAGTGTTGATTTATGCCTCTTGTTTAATTGTGTTTATGGTGGCTATGTATATGTTGTTATACATGTATGTTGATGCATGGTTTGATGCATTGATACATGTGTGTTGAGGCATGGCTTAATGCATTGTTATATGTATGTTGATGATAAACATGATAGAGATATACATATGTTTGAAATATGTTGTGATATTGTATTAATGATATACATGTAGTGTTGACATGTGAAATGATATTATGAGGTGATTGTATGATCCGAGGATCATGGTGAGTACATGCTAGGCATGGAAATGTGGTTTGTGCATGACGGTAAGTCATGGTGAGTACGTGCTAAGCACAGAAGCTGTTATGAAATGATATTGTGAAAGGTTAATGAAATGTGTAGTATTGGCACTGGTATGCTTGGGTACAAATGATCGATCATTAGGATGTTTAGTGTGCACACGTGAGTCAAATGCGCGCGTGGTCTTGATGATGGTAGTCATCAAGATGGAGTACGAGTTTGCCCGGAAATCTTCTTATATATATATGTCGGTGATGAGTGGAATCCCATCGACGGGCGTGAGGATGAGTGGAATCCCCTCCGCGTGAAATGAGGCGTGAGGATGAGTGGAATCCCCTCCGCGTGAACGGTGATGAGTGTAATCCCACCGTCAGGTAATGGTTGTGTTGTTGGATGTGAGTTCCAACGGTTATCCGCGTATTCGATTCATAGCTAGGTGCCAATACGGATTGGGGATTATGATGCTCATGTGTTGGTTATATGTGTTTCTATATGTTGTGGTTATGGACTTGTTGAGCATGACATGATTTTGATAATATGTTCATGCATCATCTTTTATTTTGGCTCCTGAGGATTAGAGGTAAGATCATGCATTCTATTTTAATTCTTGCTCGTGCTTGGACCTTGCATTGTCGAAGGTTTGTTTTATGAGCTTACCCTCACTAAGCTTTTATGCTTACGCTCCTTTTTGTTCGACAATGCAGATCGGTAGCTTGTGGGTGGCAAGGGCAAGAAAAGGTCTCCAAGTGTTGCTTTAGGTTAGCTCAAGTATAATCTTTAAATTGTAGATTGTAATAGTCAAGCAATGGGATATGTGTTGTTGATGTGAATGTTTGTTGTATGTTGATGTTGGTTTGGCCTTTGGATGCTTCGTTTGGATTGTAAACCTTGTTTATGTTGCATGTCTTGAATGCTTATGTATATGTTGGTCTTGTGCCCTTTGTGGATGTGCTTATGTATGTTTGCCTAAGCATGCTATCTTTAATGCCTAGAATGATCTTGTGAATGGAGGTCTTATCTTGAAATCTTATGTGTTTTAAGTGTGTTTGCAATAGGGTGCATGCCTCTAGAGTGTATTTGTATGTTGTGTATGCGCCTTGGAGTCGTTTAGGGCCTTTAGAGTTGTTAAGAAATGCTTAAAGTTGGTATTCGAAGGTTGTAGACAGCCAGTGTTTCGAAACGGGCTGGGCCGTTTCGGAACGGATAAGGCTTCAGAGACCCTGTATCGGAACGCGTTTCTATACGGTTTGGCCAATGTGAGCCCATGTTCCGATACGAGTTTCGGAACACTTTGGCTACTGGAAATTTGAGAAATTGCCGAGATGAAGGCATTTCAAAACGGGTCTAAAGGTTTCAGAACGGTCAATATCTCGTTGACCACGAGAAGTTGACCGTTGAGGGTGTTTCGGAACGGTTGACCTCCGTTCCGATACGACCTTCTCGTGTGGACTTGGGGCTGTTGACCAAGTCAAGGTGTTTCGAAATGGTCTGCCTAATAAGTTAAAATTGGATCGTTGTTTTGTGTCCAGTTGCATGTCCTTCTCGAATCTTTCCGATGTCGTGATCACATAGGATTTAAATGTGCCTCTAGAGAAGATTAAATTAAAAGAAATTTTTAGGGTTGCTAACCGAGGTGGAACCTTAACGGGTTTCGCTTCGGTTTTCCCCGTGTGGCCCACTTGGACTGGTCAAGCGTCCGGACCGGGACGAGGGGGTTACATTTGTTGGTATCAGAGCCTAAGGTTTCCGAGACCTTGGGCATGTAAGTGAGGTAAGCTTAATTCTTGTATTGAAATTGCATGGTGTTTGCTTGCCATGTAAGCATGTTTGCTTGTTTATCAAGTATGCTTGGTGTATATTTGTTTGATCGTGCGTGTGTGTTGCTTGAAGCATGTTGAGTAGAGTCCCATTGCTTCTATTACATCGGAAAAAGAGATTTTTAAGTGAGGGAAACATACTTGAGCCACTTGGACCCTTTCCTTTGCTAACCCAGTTTGTATGTTAATTTGTTGTTGTTGTTGATTTATTACTTTTTAGTAGCTTGAGGCCAAGGAGTGGGCCGTGAATCGGTAAGTGGAAGTTGTGGTTTCTGAAAATATAGATGATGTTGAGGGAGTTCATCGCTATAGTCAGAGAAGTATGATTGTATCGGTGTTGAGGTACAATTTGTTTGTTTGAGTCCGTATGTTTGTGGGTTGATTCTTGTTGGTGAGGGACGATATGATCGATTCTGGTATTAGTTGGTAAAAAGAGGTGAAGACCTATGAGTGAGGTTCAGAGTGGTATCGATGTTATAGTAGATAAACCCTTGGTACAGTTTTGAGCTTGTTCCCTCCGGATGATTCTGAATCTGTACTTCTGTGTGTTGTTAGCAAGCATGCAAAGTTTTAATGTGCCCAGTGAAGTGTTAGAGATAGGTACAAGTACCTTAGTTCTTTTGGCGAGATCAAGATAGGGGTTTCATGTGAGTAATTTGAAACTCAGAAATGTTAGTTGGTGATCGTTGGGGTTCGGCCTATGGTTTTTATACAAGACAGTCAGTCAGTATACGTGAGTGGGAATCAATTTGTGTGATTGGGCCAGTGTACGTTTGAGTTGTTTTCTAGCAAGAGGGAGAGATGAAGTCGCTTCCAATATAGTTGAGCTGAGAAGGAAGTTGTGAGCTTTAACTTCAGATTGTTTGATAGTAGGATGTTTTGAGTCGTCAGGACCGACGTTATAGAACAAGTTCAAGCATGATTGTTTGTGTGGGATCAGAACTGAATTTTGAAGTTTCGAGATGCTCTAAGAACAATTTAGAATAGTCAGATTTTGTTGAAGAACCAACTTGAAAAACAAGAGGACCGAATACTATCTCTGTTGAGATTTTAGACTTAGATCACATGTGACTAGACCTTTTGGTGAGATAGTGGTGGCCAGAAAGATGTACGAAAGATGTTTGTTGATGGTTCAGGGTTACATGTTCCCAGTAGATGTGAAATAATTATCTTTTACGGTTTCAATGTACCTTTTGACATGGTTTGACTTGTAGAACACAAAGCTAGGGTATATTTGAGACAAAGAGAGATTTGCCTTGAAGTTGCAGATTTCTGTGAGACTGTAGTAGTAGGAGAGGATGTGAACTTATTATCGAATGTTGATCCAGCTTTAGAGGTCAAGGATTGATTGAGTTTAGTTGACAGGCTTGCCTAGCAAATGTGGTGGATATGATTTTTGAATGAAGATTAGACCGTAGAATGTTAGGATAGTTTGTGTTTTCCTAAAAGTGTTTGCAAGAATTGTCGGTTTGTTTCTTGATAGGGAAGAAGAGGTTGTTCTTGATACCGTCTCAGAGTTTGCTTTTGTCTTGATTGCTCTGTATCTTATGGTTCCTGACAGAATTGAGAGTGTTGAAGAATCAACTTCGAGATTTGTTATACCGTAGATTCATTAGGCCTAGTACATCATCTTAGAGTATGACAGCACAATTTGTGAAAAGGAGTGAAGACAATACGAGAATGTGTTTAGATTTCAGGTAGTTGAAACAAGTGTCAGTGATTTGTTGATCAGTTAGTGTGTGCACCAGTCTTTTCGAAGATTAATTTGAGATCTAATTACTACCAGTTGGAAGCGAGAGAAGTTGAAGTATCGAAGATGGCTTTCGAGGCAAGATGTGATCGCTTTGAGCTCCTTGATCAGTTTGTAGTAGTTCTCATAGATGATACATGGGTATATTCACGTACCGAAGAAGACCATGACAAGCTTTGTAGTTAGTGTTGTAGATCCTATTAGAAAATCAATTGTATGCCAAGTTGAGCAAACGTGAACTACGAGTTAAGAAAGATGTTCTCCTAGGACATGTAGCTTAGCTGAGTGTATTAGAGTAAATCCTAAGTAGGCCGAAGAAGATGTGAGTTGGAGGAAATTGAAGACTGTGGCAGGTATTTATAGTTCTTAGGTCTAGCATTATTACTATCGAAGGTTTGTAAATATTCTCTCGAAGATAGCTGCTCATTCGACAGATTGCTACAGAAGAATGTTCAATTGTGTGGCCAGATGCGAGACAATGAGCCCTTGAGAAACCGAAAGAAACCTTGAAGAGAACTTTGACCTTGATTCAGCCTATATCAGCGAAAGAATTTGTGAACCGTAGTGATTCGTTACATGTAGAGTTAGGTTGTGTGCTTATGCAAGGTAGAAGATTGTGGCCTATTCATCAAGATAGTTGAAAGACCTTGAAAAGAATTATCCGACGCTAGACATAGAGTTAGCTACAGTTGTATTTGTTTCGAAGACTTAGAGACAAAACTTGTATAGTAAGAAATGCACAGTGTATATACACTTATCATCAGAACGTGAAATATTGGACGACTTAGGAAGGGTTGAAACTTGAACATCATAAGTTGTTAGAACTGCTCGAAGACCGCGATCTCAAGATTGAGTACCATCCGAAGAGAGTCAACGTAGTAACCGATGTTCCGAGTTATATTTGTTGTTAGATTAGTAGTTGAGTTGCGAGTTGTATTTGCCAGATTCTGTTTACCGAATGATAGTAGTTTTGTGGCCGAGTTTCATGTTAAACCTACTTTGAGTCAGATACTTGAAGAGAAGCAGTTGCAAGACGGGTTCTTGGCACCTCACGTGCAAGACATAGTGGAAGGAAGACCGTCAGAGTACAGTTTCAAAGATGATAGAGTTTGTATTTTTAGAGACAGAATAATTGTACCGATTGACATAGTGTTTTGAGACGTGTTGTTTTGGCCGAAGCACGCGGTAGTTTATTTGTATTGCATTTTAGTGGTATGAAGACGCATTGTGGGTCGAAGATGAGTACTTCTGGATTGAGTTGATGAATGATGTTGTTCAGTATGAGAGTAAGTGTGTAATTTGCCGACGTGTCAAGACTGAGCATCAGTTTTCTTCTAGTTTGTTACATCCGTGGAAGATTCTTAATGAAAGTGGGTAATAGAGATTCGAAATTTCAACTAGATTTTTGAAGACGTCTGTGTAGTGTTTGGTTACATGTTGAAGTCGGATGGTCAGTTAGAGAAGGTTATGGGTCAAATATTCAAACAGTGCTGTATGAGATTGTGAATCGGGCTAGTTCTGTTATTTATTGTTGCGGTTATCACCAGAGTTAGAAAGAGGTTTGTGATGTGTTTTGTATGTCTATGATTCGGAAATGTGAAGCTGATCTGTCTCGTGCTATGTTTGTTGAAGAGGTTGAGTCGAGTTTGAAATTGACAAGAAATGGAGAACCAGTTGAGATCTTAGCATCAGATAGCTAATGTTGTGTGGTAAGTCTTTTGAGTTGGTTAAAATATTGTGGTGAGAAGGAAAGGGGAGTGTGAAGGGGCAGTTTTCGTGGCTCTTCCTGTCTGATAAATTTCGGGGACGAAATTTACTTAAGTGGGGGAGAGTTGTAACACCTGGGTTTGGGGGTCGGGTGAAAATAATATTTAAATAATGGTTTAGGTTTCGGTTTTATAATTAAAATAATAAAATATTATTTTAGGCTTCATATATTCGAAGCAAACAATTATGTTGGATTTAAATTGTTTTGGAAATCAAATTCCATAGATTTTAGAATTTGAAGATGGCCATCTCATTAATGGCAAAGTTGTCATTTCTTGGTCTTGTAAAATAAAACCCATTTTCATTTTATTTCAAATACCCAAAAATCACACTCATCTTCTTCCTCCCCATTTTTGAATGTGAGTTTCTTCTCCCCATCTCCCATCACTATTCCATCACCAATCTTACTTGTTTTTAGGGCTTTTCAAAGGTAAATACATTTTCTTATTACCATCATCTTCCTCTTTCTCCCCATGTAATTTGTTTTCATTAAAGCTCACTAGTTTGCATTTTAGGGTTTTGGGATTTTGAGTTAAAAATGCTATCTTTGTTAGCTTTAACTAAAGCTTTTGATTTATTAATGTTATGTAAGTTGTTTACTACCTATAAGGTCCAACATATCCGATTTTTGTAAGGTTTTATGGTGAATCCCGAAATGGGTTCTTAGAGGTATATTTAAAGTGTCAAAATTTGTGTTTTTGGGATGGTTTTGTGAGAAATTGAAGTAGTTTTGTGTGTTGGTGTTAAACTTTGGGTTTGTGGCTGATTTTGAGGTTAATATATTGTTTTTGAATGGTTAGAAGCAAGGGAAACCAATGGGGAAGCTTCGGGCTCAAATCCGGAAACTTGGATGCTTGGTGGGCTAGTCGGCTCGTGCTAATGGAGTGGTCGGTGAGTGGTTAAAATGTTTTAAATGGTTTTGAGCAATTGGTTCAAGCATGTGGGCTAGGTTGGGATTGGTGGACCCACCTAGAGTTGGAATTAGAGTGGTAGCCTAATCCCAAGCTATAGTTAGAGACCTTGGTTGATCTTTAAAGTGTTGATTTATGCCTCTTGTTTAATTGTGTTTATGGTGACTATGTATATGTTGTTATACATGTATGTTGATGCATGGTTTGATGCATTGATACATGTGTGTTGAGGCATGGCTTAATGCATTGTTATATGTATGTTGATGATAAACATGATGGAGATATACATATGTTTGAAATATGTTGTGATATTGTATTAATGATATACATGTAGTGTTGACATGTGAAATGATATTATGAGGTGATTGTATGATCCGAGGATCATGGTGAGTACATGCTAGGCATGGAAATGTGGTTTGTGCATGATGGTAAGTCATGGTGAGTACGTGCTAAGCACGGAAGCTGTTATGAAATGATATTGTGAAAGGTTAATGAAATGTGTAGTATTGGCACTAGTATGCTTGGGTACAAATGACCGATCATTAAGATGTTTAGTGTGCACACATGAGTCAAATGCGCGCGTGGTCTTGATGATGGTAGTCATCAAGATGGAGTACGGGTTCGCCCGGAAATCTTCTTATATATATATGTCGGTGATGAGTGGAATCCCATCGACGGGCATGAGGATGAGTGCAACCCCCTCTGCGTAAAATGAGGTGTGAGGATGAGTAGAATCCCCTCCGCGTGAAATGAGGCGTGAGGATGAGTGGAATCCCCTCCGCGTGAACGGTGATGAGTGTAATCCCACCGTCAGGTAATGGTTGTGTTGTTGGATGTGAGTTCCAACGGTTATCTGCGTATTCGAGTCATAGCTAGGTGCCAATACGAATTGGGGATTATGATGCTCATATGTTGGTTATATGTGTTTCTATATGTTGTGGTTATGGACTTGTTGAGCATGACATGATTTTGATAATATGTTCATGCATCATCTTTTATTTTGGCTCCTGAGGATTGGAGGTAAGATCATGCATTCTATTTTAATTCTTGCTTGTTCTTGGACCCTGCATTGTCGAAGGTTTGTTTTATGAGCTTACCCTCACTAAGCTTTTATGCTTACGCTCATTTTTGTTCGACAATGCAGATCAGTAGCTTGTGGGTGGCAAGGGCAAGGAAAGGTCTCCAAGTGTTGCTTTAGGTTAGCTCAAGTATAATCTTTAAATTGTAGATTGTAATAGTCAAGCAATGGGATAGGTGTTGTTGATATGAATGCTTGTTGTATGTTGATGTTGGTTTGGCCTTTGGATGCTTCGTTTGGATTGTAAACCTTGTTTATGTTGCATGTCTTGAATGCTTATGTATATGTTGGTCTTGTGCCCTTTATGGATGTGCTTATGTATGTTTGCCTAAGCATGCTATCTTTAATGCCTAGAATGATCTTGTGAATGGAGGTCTTATCTTGAAATCTTATGTGTTTTAAGTGTGTTTGCAATAGGGTGCATGCCTCTAGAGTGTATTTGTATGTTGTGTATGCGCCTTGGAGTCGTTTAGGGCCTTTAGAGTTGTTAAGAAATGCTTAAAGTTGGTCTTCGAAGGTTGCAGACAGCCAGTGTTTCAAAACGGGCTGGGCCGTTTCGGAACGGGTAAGGCTTCAGGGACCCTGTATCTGAACGCGTTTCGATACGGTTTGGCCACTGTGAGCCCCTGTTCCGATACGAGTTTCGGAACACTTTGGCTACTGAAAATCTGAGAAATTGCCGAGATGAAGGCGTTTCGAAACGGGTCTAAAGGTTTCGGAACGGTCAATATCTCGTTGACCACGAGAAGTTGACCGTTGAGGGTGTTTTAGAACGGTTGACCTCCGTTCTGATACGGCCTTCTCGTGTGGACTTGGGGCTGTTGACCAAGTCAAGGTGTTTTGATACACCTTAATGGTGTTTCGAAACGGCCTGCCTAATAAGTTAAAATTGGATCGTTGTTTTGTGTCTAGTTGCATGTCCTTCTCGAATCTTTCCGATGACGTGATCACATAGGATTTAAATGTGCCTCTAGAGAAGATTAAATTAAAAGAAATTTTTAGGGTTTCTAACCGAGGTGGAACCTTAACGGGTTTCGCTTTGGTTTTCCCGTGTGACCCACTTGGACTGGTCAAGCGTCCGGACCGGGACGATGGGGTTACATCTACCGCCTGTGTATAGAATATTTATCCATATTTAAAATTTGATCTATATATTTAAGAAACTTGAGTTCAATCACTTTGTCTACAAAATATTTGTGCATTGTCAAAGGTGCTTGTGATTAGATTGAAATGATATTAATAGATGGAGGATTCAATCAGAATGTTTTGAAATTCGAGGAGTAATGTTGAAAAATCGGCCATGTTTACGAAGACCAGTATAAAACAAGCCGTTGGAGTGTTGATTCTCCTCTAATGGCGACCTTAAGAAAGCCATTGCTCTTCTTCTTACTACTTTTACCCCTAATTTTCACCCAAATCACATCTCAAACATCGCCGGAAACCGTCAAAGTTTACTCGTCGGATCCCGGAGACGCTGCTCTCAAGCATGAACTTGACCTCCTCAAGTCCAAGATTTTGGGTTTAGGTATATCTACATATTCTACACTCACACCCAAAAATAATCCTTATGTTCTATTTTTAACACTGTGGTTAACTTTGATTGTGTTTATTCTGCTTAATGCTTTTTTACACAGAGAACGATTTTTTTTTTAGTTCTTTTCCAGTATTTTCTTTGTTTGGTTTGTGGGTGAGTGTGTAAAACGAGAATGATATAGGAGAAGCATGTAAGATTATTGGTATTGGGAAATGAAAATATTCTATTCATGAATTCATCTACATTTTTCAATTATCAAAATTTTAATACCAAATATCATTCATGCTGGTAAGGACCAAGGATAAGTTTGTTTTCACACAAACTTGCTAGAAATCGCTATATCCCAGTGATTTCTAAATTGGTACACATGTTCCGAATTCGGGAACACTAGTGATCCCATTAATATATAGTTTATTATAAAATTATCCAGTAAAACTAACAATAGAATTATATGTTTATATGAACACAAAAAAATATATGTTATAAAAAATATTTTAAGTTCCAATCATTTGTATTTCATTCATACTAAACTAGTTGGAGAAGACTACCCTATCAAATTACATTTTATAGAAGTAGCTGATCGTGTTCCGGTTTTCGTTCTAGGTACCGGACGATCCACGCTTTAGGTAACGTAGTAATAATAATAATAATAATATGATGGGATGGGATGGCTTTTCGCCATTAGCTAGGTTCTAGGAACATTTGAACCTTGTTGTGGCTGTACCTTTATGGACTATGTTACAGAGGGTTTTTCTTCAATCTCATTTAATTTTAATTCTATTATTTGAATTTGTTTCAAGTTTGTGCTTAGAAGTTCATGTAACGGTAAGAGATTTCATCCCTTTTAAGTCAGGTACTGTTTTCATAGGTACTTTTTTGGCAGATTGTTAACTCTTTGGATGTGCATGCAATTCCCTTTGCTTTTGTGGTACACTAGGTTACCCTATTTTATTTAGTCACTTTTCTTTAAACCAAAGTTTACCAGGATTGATTCTAACATATCAGATAAGATTATCAATGTATCCCACTAAGTTAGTTCAAACTTATATATACATATAAATAAATTGCATCCATTTTCACGGTTTTGCTAGAATCTACCATTGATGAAAGAATCCATGAACTGAGAAACAAGGATGAGAGTATTACAGAATTGGAAAAGGCCATTCAAGAGAAATCAGACAGCATGCAATCTTTAGAGAATGAGATAGAAAATTTAAAGGTACCCCCCCCCCCCCCCCCTTTTCTCTCTCTCTCTTTTCCTTGTGTTTGTTTCTTGGTTCTGAGAAATATTTTAGTCATTTCCTTTTCTAGGTTAATTTGTTGACTGATTTATACTGAGGTTCTCTTCAGATGTATTTTCAGTTTAAAGATAAAACCATGTGTAATTCCTTGACGGAAAACTTTTTCTGTTATCATTTTTTTATTAGCAAAGAGCATCACTAGATTCTATGGAGCAGATAAGTAACTCACCCGCAAGGGCTATTGAACTTGAAAAACAGGTAAGTTGGTCATGGATTAACTTTTGTAGTTATACTTTGGAGCTGCTGTATTCATTAAGAGATTGCTTTTCTAACAGGTTGACAACCTTAGGAAGGAAATCAAAATGCAGAATAAGAAAAAAGATGCACTGGATGTGCGAAGAAATGTAGCTGAGCGAAAGATCCAAGAACTAAATCAGAAATTAGAAGATGTGAGTAATGCATTTTTATAATTGCCTTTAGGTTCCTTACCTTTGCTGCTATTTTTTTATCGCGCATAAGTCTTGCTGATTTGCGATCCCTTTTGTTCTACAAAATATATATTTCGCTTTATTCTGATTGGCAAGATTCTCCTCCTAAAAGGTACATAAGATTTAACAAGATGGGATTGGGAACTTTTATTCAGTATTCCAGTACTTGGTCAATTTTCAGTGGAATTGTTGCTAGTTTAAAACATACCGTGAGACAAGCAAACCATTTGAATGTCTTTTTATTTTTTCTTCTTTCTTTGTCCCGGTTGAATCAGTTTGGCAGTTGGTATACAGCTGGAACTTTTGCTAGCATAGGTATATCTGATGCTCATACTTTCTTTTAGACACTGTACAAAATTTTATTTGAGCAATGAGATTCAAGTGTAGAGTTCAAGGGTTTATAAATATTGATAAAGACCGTCTTTTCCTTTTTCCTAATTCCATCTTCTAAATATCCTTGTGTTCCATCTTTATTGTAACTTCTGTTTTTCTTGCTTGTCCTAAAATACAATTTCACCTTGAAAAGTCAATTGCTAATTACTATAGTTTCCATCTTTATAATTACTATAGTTTTTCTTGCTTGTCCTAAAATACAATTTCACCTTGAAGAGTCAATTGCTAATTACTATAGTTTCCATCTGTTTGGGTGATGAAGGTATGGACTACTAGAATTTTCTTCTATCTTTTCAATTCATGACATGCAAGAAATGCACCATTTTACCATTAATTTTGTGTCCACAAATACTACTACAAAGGAGGGATTTCTTATGTTGCCTTAACCACCTATTTTCTTAGCATTCTGATTGCATTATTCTCCAACGAAATATGCAACATAAGATTCTTCATTGCATACATTGGAAGTTTTCCTCTGGTTTACCCAATTCATATGCAACTTAAAATTCTTCATATCTTACTGTTTGTTCTTCCTTGTCAGATCCAGAGGATTAACAGTGAGCAAAAATCTATAATTCACAAGGTTGAACATGCACTTCAACTAGCACAGGTGTAAAGAACTTAATGGTGATTTGTATTGGTCCTATCTTGTAGAGAACAGAGCTAACTTTGCTGTACATGCAGGAAGAAATTATGAAAGCAAAATTAAGGGCAGCTTCAGCTTCTAAAGAACTAAGAGAAGTAAGAAATGACAACTTCTAAGGCATGAAAGTTTAGGCATCTCTATGAACAACATATTGTCTATTTTTTAAGTGGTCCAGTGTTTTATAAATCAGGAATTTCTTGACCTTTCTTTGAAAAGAACCTGTTCAAAATTTCAGATAGATCTGCAGTTGCTCTATGTGTTAATAATAAAGTACATTTTTCAGATTAAAATGCAAATCGTCTTGTTTTCTTCTTCTAGGTGAATTTTGGGTAAGACTCCATTCCTTGTAAAATTGACCCGCGGCCTTGATGAAATATACAGTCTTGATTATGAATGTGAAATGTTTAAGACTGGATACCAGCTAATATATTATAATGAGTTTGTGGAGAAGAATGCTCATACTGTTAGCCAGTTCAGGAAAGCCAAAGGTTTTGGTTGAGTTGGTATGACTGTCATACTTTTGCAGCAAGTTTATTCCAATCCACAAACTTAGAGATGAACTATGATATACCTTGTTTGTTGATCTATCAAATAAGATCCTTTTTACTTATTGATCTAGTCAGTTTCAGCTAGATCTAGAGTTTCAATTTGGATGTGATCCCAAATTCTGCATAGGAACAAATGTGACAGGTTTGTTACCTTTCGCAAATGATGCATCTGCAACAGTTAAAACTTTGTGAACTGAGTTGAAAACAATTACTGTCCACCATCCGAATGGGCAGACTGTGCAACCTCCATTTTATGTTCAATTTTGGTACTGAATATTACTTGAGCTGTATGTATATCTCTTGCATTATTTTGAACCTCACTTAACTTTAGAACTAAGTTTACCATATAATTTGTTACTTATATGGACCTAGTTGTGTTGTTAGAGATCGCATTGATCTCTACCTGCCAAATTTTCCGTACCTGACTCTATCCTTCATAGGAATGCTAAGTATCTTTCCCACCCTTCATCGTAATCTTATTTGCGAAAGAAAATACTGACATGTATCCTGAACCAGAAGTGCTAGATTTAAGAAAAGAAATTAAAAAAAAATTTCTCTGAAATCTCAGCATCTTGCCGCTATAACATGATCACTTCCTCTGCTATCAAATTTTTGGGCACATAGTATTATTTAAAAAATACTCATAGGCATATAATATTTTATCATAATCCTGGTTCAACATAATTGCCAAGGGTAATAAGAATGGTTCAATCTTGGGTTTTCAAATTGCCGGAGAAGGAAATTTTGGCAAAAATGTTGTCAAAAGTCAGGAAGTGAAATTGAAAGAAACAGAAGAGAAAAGGTTGTTGTTATAATAAAAAAATTAGGAGCAACTATTTGTGCCTTCTGTAGCAGTAACTTGTAGAAAGCCAAAACTAATTTGGAGTCTAGCTTGGTTAAGTTGACTTTTTTTTTTAATTCTCCTCCATCATAAAAGATACCATTTTGGTGATTTTAGTTCTATTCTTGTGTTCATCTGTGCTGAAGAAACTGACTTTATTGATTGTAACCTGCAATCAGGTCCATGGGGAGTGGCTTCCACATTGGTTAGCTGTTCATATATATCAATTTCAGGTATATTGGTTTAGTTAGTGGAAATATTTGTAGCAATAATATATTAATGATTGATTGTTTATTGTATGCAGTCCTACGTGGTGTCTCATTGGAATGAACATGGGAGACCTGCTTTAGACATCACAATCGAAAAGGTCTAGTTTTTTTGCCTCCCAATATCTGAAATCATAAAGCTGTAGTATATGCTACATGCTAATTAATTTCTACAATCAAATATGCCTTTTGCAAGATATATTTTATTTATCTGATGACCATTCTATTGCTCCAATCAACCAATTTGGAATGTCATTTTTTTTGTTTCCATGAAATTATAATTCAGGCCTTGGAAAAGAAAGATCAATTTAAAAGTTGGGCAGAGCCACAAATTAGAACTGTTAATATGGTAAGTGTGTACTATAGTAAGTATAGTTTTTCATAATTTCCAAAGATGTGTTTGTAGTTTGTACCAGCAATTTCAAACGCTATATTACATTTTCAAGTGCCTTATGAAGTAGGATTAGTGAGATTATTATTGGCTGTTGAATGTAGTCTGATATCTTAAATGGTTCAATTAATTTTACACTGTAAATTAACTTGGTTTGAGATTGGAGCTTCTACAATCGCTTCCTTTCATTAGGCCATGTTGGATGAAATTTTGCAATCAGGTTATGCTCTTCTTTCTATTGCCTTGTGGTGTAAATTTATGCTGACACTGGTGTCAAACGTCACTGCTCTTCTATTTTCCCTAACAGGGTTATGTGCAAAAATAGAATTTGTCTAACAATGCTTCCTGCTTGAATAATTGCTTCATTGTGTAGTTATTATGGATTAAGGTCACTAAAAGTAAAAGGAAAGAAATTCCTCATTTGTTTTATTTATTTATTATTAACTATAAATATTGCATTTCTTTGTGTCTTCAACTTTTATCAGATGAGGAGTACCTTCTTCTCTATGTTTAGCTGCACCTTTAAAGTATATGTCATCCAGTAGACATCTCAGACTTGATCAATGTGTAGAATCTCATTTCGCCACACGCTTAAAAAATGATTGTTAAGATATCCCTGGCATGTGTGACGATGTTTGAAGCATTATTCTATTTGCTGGGGATTGGTATGTTCAATGATTAACTGATCACAAGTTTTATCATGTGAAGCATTTGATCCCGATGATGAAAGACAAGTGGTCAAAATTTATAAACAATCTTGAACCTCATCGTCAGTTACTGCTTTCTAAAACAATTGATGTCTATGATGCATCCAAGACCTTTTTGACGCCGCATTTGGTCAAAGCACGCACATTAACATATCATTACATTCAGGTAAAACAGCATCAAGGCCATACTTATTTTGCAAATTTCCAATTCCATGGCCTTAAATGACAATAACAATGTTTTGATAGGAGGTGAAGAAGTTTTCTGAACCATACGTAAATCACGTTGTGATGGTGACAAAACCTCGTCATAAAACAATTCAAGTTGCTTTGAAGCCCTACACTAAAAAGACCATCCGCACCTACAGGAAACTGATCAAATCTGCTAGCATATACCATCATCAGGTAACATGTCTTGTATTCATTTGTGTTGGCATGTACAATTTTTACCATCGGGGATCGCCAGTCTTCAGATTTTATGTCGGCAACATTGTTGTTAATTAAAATTAATGAGTTGCTCCATTGTTTTGCCTTATGCATTATAACAGTTGAGCATTATAATATCAACCAGAAGTCGTCATTGTGCCTAGCTCGATGTTTCCTGACTTCTTCAGAAAATTACTTATGCTGGAGTATAATCTTGTTAAGAGAGCTGTGCTGTCCTTATCTGACATTCTGACTATTAAAAAAACAAATTAGATTTCACTAATGAAGACAAGGTGATGTGGCATCTTAGCAACTCATACCCACATATACAGTTGTTGACTTTGAAGAGAGAGAGAGAGAGAGAGAGTAAACTAATTGTATGTTCCAGTGAAGAAAAGATAGGACTGGAAATGTATGTGCTACATTAGTGAGTTTATTAAGCGGTAAAATTTTGTTTTCATGGTGTACGATCTATATATCTAATGTCTTCATTTTGCACGATTTGAAGTGTTTCTCATGAAAAATACTATAATTTTGGGGCATTTAGATTTCTATTTTACTGTCTTAAAAAGTATCTTTCATTGAGTATGTCACAGAAGTGAGTAAATCTTGATCATTTTATCATGAAGGAAAATATAACATGTTGTGATACTTCGGGATGCATGGATAACCTGTTAGTTTGAGCAAGTCTATCATTTACTTGAGAGAACATCTATCAACTTTCTGACACATCGTTCATTCTCAGATCCGAGGAACTCTGAAGAGACATGAGTTAACAAGATCACTGGCAAATATGGATCTAGCATGGTTTTTGGTATGTCTGCTTTTAATCACACCATACCCCACTTTTTCTTTGTTTCCTGTGCATTTTAAACATGAATCATCCTTGATCAATAAAGTTCTAAGCTTGATGTTTATGATTTAGCTAAAAATTCTTTCTTTCAATTGTCACAGGCGACTGCTGTATTGTTTCTACCCATATTAGTTCTCTTTAAGCTGTTTTCACTTATCTTCAGGTTAGTTTTGTTTGTGTCGAAAGTATTGTCCGATACAACATTTTCTTCAAGTTTTTCAGATAATTAGAATTTGGTTTTTCTTTTGAAGTGGGAAGGCAAAAAGGCACCATGTTAATCATACACGAAGGAGGGTCAAGCGACATCATCCTGACCAATACAATCAGTGAAGGTGAAGCTCAAACAACTTTGGTTCCTTGGACATGACTTGGTCTCAGGGTTGCACCCAATAGTGGACACACAGATTTTAGTTATATACATAAAAAACAAATACGGTCTTGGGCTCATTTATAGAAAAGTCTATAAGGGTTTCTTTGTTTTGTGAAAGCTAGGTTTTTCTGGTTCGGGTTTAATCAATCAAGATCGGAATATCGAAACTAATTGTTTTACTCTGGCATTTCAGCCATGGAATGAGATTTTGTTTCAAGTAAATATAACTAGCACTTTATTAGATTAAATGACATGTAAGCATATTATAATTTCCCACAAGTAGAGGGGATGAGGTTTAGTATAAGCTACTTAAGGCTGTACTGATCTTTTAACGTTTCTTAAATATGGTTTATGTATGTGGAACAACAATAGGAGCAGGTGGAACCCATTGTTGAATAGGTGAACATTCCCAGCCACCCTCTTTGCTGTAACTCAAACTGAAATGCTTGGGAACCCAGGTTTTTCCCTCGGACCCCATTTCTCTCGACACCAACCTCTGGTTTTCCTCGACCGCGTTCTTCTCTTCTTTTGCCTTCTCCCAGTTCTGGCTCATTATGGCCTCGCTCACCTCGCTCCACACTGCTACCGATTCGGTCGGCTCCACTCCCTAAGGAAGCACAATAAAACAATCTATCAGCACCCTTCAAATACAAATACAAAAAGAAAAAAAGTTTCTTTTCATTCATTAAGGAATTTACCTGCAGATCTTTAACTACAGGAGTTCTCAGCCCTGAATACACTTCTTCTGCATTGTATATAACCCTCAACTTCCCACTATTATTGTCCTTCACTGTCACTTTTCTGCATTAAATAAATATCTTCAGAATTATTTATTTATTTATCGAAAAAAGTTTAATATTTTACTAGCTTGAGAACCAAACGATTATAAATTAAATACCTATCCCAATGACCATTAAGTTCGAAAAGGATCCTCTTTGTTGATGTTTCATAGATCTTTCCTTTAACTGATCTATGGCTCCCTCTAAGGCCAAGAAAAGACTTGGGTCCATATCGTAACTCGGCTTCAAGCCCGGTTTCTTTGCACCTTACTCGAACATTTCCCGCCCAATCGACTCCGGGCAGTGGAAGAAATCTTATCAGAAGGTTGGGGGAGTTCATTTCATACGTCTCTCCTCGACTCAGGAGCTTAAGCTGCCGCTTCCCTCGCACCTCGGTGTCCACCGATGCACCTACAATAATATTATTGTTATTAAACACAAACCAAACAGTCATAAGCAACCGAGGTACAAAGACGAAGACCAACCGTTAAACTTGGAGACACATTGTTGACACCAAATGAGTTCAATGCCATGTTCCTCATCAGTTGCATGTAGAGCAGAAACTGGCGGATGGTGAGAAATCTGCTCGAGTAGTACGTTGAGAGTACCACTCGAGACATGATGCGTCTCACCAAGAACTGGATTGTAAGGGGCGACCCCGAACACTAGAGGACGGCACGTCGATATGCTTCAAGCCACGACCGATAAGAATCTTTCGAGGGGGCTGTTAGACAGGTTACATCGGGTGAGCACATCGGTGCCGGTACAGAAGACTTGTTCTCCATAACATTGAAGATGTGACTTGGGTAAGTTGAAGATGGGTGGTAGCTGAACAAACACAATCATACCATTAATTCACATATGTAATAACATGAACTCCCAATCCGAAGCTCGGTTTTTTCATTAATTTCTAACCTTGAAGTGGGTGAGATCGGATCCTGGCCGTACATTCTTGAAGAGACTCAATATTCGTTGGATCAAATTGGGAGCCCTGTAATCAGCTTCTGATTCACCATCTATTGAAAATGGCTTCGTAAGAACTACTTTTATTTCTTCCTTGCTTCTTCTCGACTGCCGTAATCAATAATTAACATCAATAATAATAATAATAATAATTAACAACAACATTAATAATAATTAGAATTGGTAAATTGAAGTTCAATAGAATCTAGATTATTATTGGACCAAAAAAACTAAAGGCCAAAGCACAATAAAATATTTTTAAAGTGTTTTTCTGACCAGATATGATAAGGAGATTTATTTTTTCACTCGTAAAATTTCAATTAAAATTAAGAGTGAAAATGTATAACAACAATAAAAATCTTCACCACCAGGTTTGGTCTAAATGGTAAACAGTTTGGTATCATTTAAGTAAAGTCTCAAATTCGAAACATTGTGTATTTAGAAAATCCCCACTGAAAAATTCACCGACCAAAACAAATGTACCACGCAAGTTAGTTCAAATTAATCAGGGCAAAAACTAGAAAGACAACCAAAAAAATCTTTAATGTTCACTCTTTTAATTGTAAGGTCCCACAACATCAAAAATATTGATGTGAATTGGCCAACTTAAATAAAATTGAAAAATTAAAATCTCAAAGTTTAAATTACCATAGAAAAAATTGACAAACAGATGAGATTTTCTTTTTTGCAATTATATTTCTTTAATTCTATAAATAAATTTCATTCATTGCCAGGTGTCTTTAATTAATATTTAATAAAATTAAAAAAATTAATTAACAATATATTAAATTATTACCAATTTGAACAGATGCTACCTTTACATCACACCAGCATATTAAAAAAATTATTATCAACTTAAATAATAAATTAGTACGGCGGGAAGAATTTACAACTATCCATGTGACGCTACAATAATTTAAACGGTGGAAATATAATTATCTAATGCCTACGATTGGCTTGCTTTTATGTCACTATTAATTTTTTATAACGCAACCAATGCATTATTTCTTGTAAACAAATTCTAAAAAACATTGGAATTAGAACTAGAGACAGTCACAAGACTTTAGGTTAGAAGAATGAATCTATAAATTTTTAGGGGGCGAATTTATAAAAATTTAAGGGAGGCGAAAATAAATTTTCAATAGAAAATACATAAAAAAATTCTAAATTTTTGTATATGAATTTCAAAGGTTTAGGAGGGCGACTGCCCCCGCCAGCCCCCTCAGTTTATCCCTGATTAGAACCTATTGAGTGGTCCCAGTAGTAAATGAATGTGTTGTTCCTTTTAGGTGAACAGCGAGCAGCGTAATCTGCACGATATATATATTTTTTAAAATACTAAAAAAGTAAATAACAAATATTACCTCGGGAAAAGAGCACGAATTTAAAATTTAAAAATCATATTACAGATATACACGAAAATGAACAGCAAAATGGATATGAAAAATAGAAGATGGTAATTTTTTAGTTGCTCTTCTAATTTTGTAAGGCTTTACTTAATATTTATTAAGCGATATCAAATTGCTTACCACTTGTACTAACTCGTTAGTAAAAGATGATAATTTAATCCTTAGCAAACACTCTCACCCAAAAAGAAGAGGAAAGAAAAACTTACACTTTTAGATAAAACCTTCCTTTTAAGATAAGCCTTAACTAAATTGAAAAAGAAAGGTAACGGATTAATGTCAGCCTAGCCATTGGCCAACACAATATATATTATTCTGCGAACCAATTTATCAAACCAGAGATTTCATGGCCGGAAAACAACCGTCGGTATCCAGAAACCCAGTTTCAGATAACCGGGAAACAGCCGTTGAACGAAGAATACTCCAAATTTACGGATTATACGTGCGCCGATGCATGTGCACGATGCAGTGAATATAACGAGATAACCGGAAAATGGAAAATAAATAACGTACCATTTGAAATGAACAGAAAGAGAGAGAATCGGAGAGCAAGAGACAAGCAGAGAGTTCTGATCTGCAGAGGCTTTTATTGCGGTCGAAGAAGATGAATGGGATGGGAAAAAGAATTGGCGACGGTTTTTATAAAGGGTTTTTGAATAGTTGAGACACCGAGAGTGAGTAAATATTCACATTAAATTTTGGCAGCAATTTTGTTTTATTGTCAACTTTCCCTATTCATCTGTCATTGGCCAATGCCACGTATTTCCAATCATATGTGACCATCTTATCTGTTTTTTTTAATACTTATCAATATCAGATTTATTGTCGACTAATTCAGATAGAATATTGTAAAGACTTGTTATAAAATTGTTACTATTAACCTAGTTTGCACCATTCAATATTCATAACGTCAAGATTTGAACTTCTAACTTTGCGTAAATAATCTAGTATATCAACTCATTAACTTGACTTATAATTTATTTCATTTTTAATATATTTTTATTCACTACACTGAAAATATTGGATCTCTACAAGTGTCCTAGGACCACTTGTTGGTAATAACATGACAAACCCAGATAAGTATGGGACTATAGTGGGAAATCTCTAATGTTACCGAGACTCGATGCGTTCTATTTCTTGTTTGATTCATGTTCATGTGAGACTTTATTGATTAAATCATTATTCGATTTGAATGGAAAGACCTTGGAGCTCTCGTAGAAATTCTAACCCAAACAAGGGTGATTTAAGCCTTGTTTGTGATGAGCCATAAATGCATTATCCTGCTCAGGGGAAAGATTGCTTTGACTTCTACTACAGCATGTACCTGTTGTCTGCTTGCTTTGTTATGACTTGGTCGGATCTTGTTTCTGGTGGAGCATGTTCCCCAGTTGTTGCTTTGGACTCTATTTAGTGATCCGAATTGGTTTGGTTGAATGTTTGTACTAATTTTTGTTATATTTAGACCATAAATTCTAATTGGTAATTAAATTGGGTTTTTTATTTAATTTTAGTGGTTGAAGATTACTTGGTAATTAAGATTTATTTAAGGAGTAAATATCTATATTAGGTAAGAGATCTTATTGAATAAAGTTTCTTGGTAACCAAGTATTTGAGTCTATAAATATAGACTATGTTTAACCTTTTGAATTACGAGAGAATGAGAGATAGAGAGGTAATTACTCTGGAGAGATGTAACTACTTTTAGGTTCTCTACAATTATTGTGACTACATTGTAGATATGGGTATTGTAGGGATGTTGGGAAAAGTGTTTTAGTTCCACCAGATTTTGGGATTTGTACATCGAGTTTTGGGATTACATGGGTTATCATGTATTTGTACTCTTCGTGTTCTCTACGTTGATAATGGATTGTTCGTTTCTCTCGTCCGTGGAGGTAGGCTATGTTGAACCACGTTAAATCTTGTCTGTTGTGCATGTCTTGGTCTATGTTGTTATCACTTTGATTATTTTGCTTCATACCAAATTCCTAACAAATGGTATCAGAACTATGGTTCGAGCTACGCAGTTGTGGAGAAATTTTTGCTGCAGATTTTGTGGAGCAATGTTGGAGACATGCAAGAGTAGTATTGCTGCAACGAGCTTCTTGTTGCAGAGGGAGTAATTCTAAATAGATTCAACGGTGTTTCAACGGATATTACATACGAATTGAAGTTGTTGAAGACTTGGCGGCAGTGTTTCAACGAATATTTAGTTTACGTAAGAATTGAAGACCAATGCTCGAATGAAATTTGTGTCAAGGGGGAGATTTGTTATATTTTGACTCCAGTTCTAATTGGTAATTAAGTTGAGTTTTATTGTAATTCTAGTGGTTGAAGATTATTTGGTAATTAGGGTTTACTTTAAGGAGTAAATATCTATATTAGATAAGAGATCTTATTGAACAAGGTTTCTTGGTAACAAAGTATTTGAGTTTATAAATATAGACTAGGTTTAACCTTTTGAATTACGAGAAAATAAGAGATAGAGAGCGAATTACTTTTGGAGAGATGTAACCACTTTTAGGATCTCTACAACTATTACAAATGTAACCCCCTCATCCCGGTCTAGCTGGATGACCGGTCCGAGTGAGTCACACGGGGAAAACCGAAGCGAAACCTGTTAAGGTTTCCCCTCGGTTAGCAACCCTATTTTAATTTTCATTTTAAATCTTGTCACATTTGAGTATTAAATTCTAAGTGATCAAGCAGCGGAAAATAACACACGAGACAACATTCAAACCTCCAAATCGCATTCAAACATCTCAATTTTAATCTTGACTAAAGGCATATTAATACCTATGTATTTCACTCTTCAAAAAGGCCTACAAGGGTCAAACAGGGCATATAAGTCCAGCAGATTCCAAATTCACTCAGTTTCAGTCCCGTCAACTTCTAACAACAATTCAGAGACCTATACTTAACATTTTTGAGCAAATCATACCTCTATTTCATGTAAAATTTTGTCCTCTACAACTTTGTAGAAGAACACTTTTTCCAGAAACGACTCTAACATGCTTAAAACTGCAGTTTTCACCAAAAGTTTCGAAACCTTGGGAAGGTTTCGAAACCTTTGACCATAGTTTCGAAACCTTGCCCAAAGGTTTCGAAACTTTGGCTGGCAGTGGCCTCTGGAATCCAAAAATTTGCAAAGGTTTCGAAACTTTACCCCAAGTTTCGAAACCTAGATGCAGGAGAGCATATTTAGCTTCATTCTAATGACTTTCTATGATAAAAATACCTCATGCTCATATACAACCATACATAAGAGCTTAAAAACGTTAAAAGCACACAACATCAACCACCCAAGTCTAGAGGCATACGTCCTAGATTAAACGTATTCCAACATACTCGAAGCATGAATATAAACCATCATACATACATGGTAAATTATACATTAAAAACCTTTCATACATGATACTCAACATGAGCATACCTTAATCCACCAATGAAAATCATGCATTCGATCAAAAGAAGGCAAACAAGCACATAAGGTCTCATGCTTCAACATCCGTACACTTAGACATCCTCACAAGGCATATGATCAACACACATGATAAGCAATTTAAACATCTACCAGACATACATCACTCAAGCATTCATCAAGGCATGCATCTTAAGTGATATTTACAATTCAAACAAGGCATCTAAGTGCCAAACCAAAACAACAAACATCAAAGCTTCAAAAACAACAACACCTATCCCATTGCTTTACTATTACAATCTTTCAATTTATAAATCATACATTGAGCTCACCAAAGCAACACTTGAAGACCTTTCCTTTCCCTTGCCACCCACAAGCTATTTATCTGCATTGTCGAACAAAAGAGAGCGTAAGCATAAAAGCTTAGTGAGGGTAAGCTCATAAAACAAACCTTCGACAATACAGGGTCCAAGCTCGAGCAACTATCATGATGTAATACATGATTTTACTTTTGATCCACATGAGCCATAAATATAAATGATGCATGAACATATTACCAAATTCATGTCATGCTCAACAACTTATAATTTCATCATACAATGATACCTAACTCAATGTATTAACCACATCATATATCGCTTCACATTTGAAATCACATTTCATATCACATTGATACACATATCAATTCATATTAGCATGTATGCATAATCTCATATTGGCATAAACATACTTTCTCATATTGGCACCTAGCTATGACTCGAATACGCGGATAACATGTTGGAACGCATTTTCCAACATCAACCTTACCTCGGTGGGATTACACTCATCACCGGCCTTGCATGTGGAACGCATTTCCACATGCCCTACGGATGTGATTCCACTCATCATCACGTAGAATATATATAAATTTCCGGTGGAATATTACATCACCGTACTCCTCCTTGGTGCCTTAACGCCACCAAGGCCACGTACGTTTTGACTCAATTAGTGTGCACACTCATCCTGATGATCGATCATTGTACCCAAGCATACTAGTGCCAATAATAATCAAATTTCACAACCTTTGATGTTCAAGAGTCATAATATGGCATCTTACATCATATTAAGCTCAACATCAAATATCTCAACAACATAATATCATAATATTATTTTCAAGAGTCATAATATGGCATCTTACATCATATTAAGCTCAACATCATCATGCACAATTTACAATCCAACCCACATGCATAGCAATGCATCAAACCATGCCTCAACAACATGTATAACACATTATACATAATCATCATAACACAAATCATCATGAGGCATAACATCAATTAAAGAGATCATCCAATGTCTCTAACTAAAGCTTAGGATTAGGCTACCACCCTAATCCTAACTCTAGGTGAGTCTACCAATCTCAACCTAGTCCACATGCTCGAACCAATTATTCAAAACCATTTAAAATATTTTAACCACTCACCTCTACCTCCAAGCTCAACTACCAAGCAACCATCACCTCCAAGTTTTCGGATTTCTTCTCGATGCTTTGCCGACCCAAATTCTTGCTTCTAAACAACCTCAATACAATTCAAACAACCTCAAATCAGTCCAACATCAAATTATCAACCCGGAATACAATTCAAGTACAATTTACCATTTTGCAAACCATGACCAAACCCCATACTTAGCAATTTCGGACAGCTCCAATACCTCTTCCAAAAGCTATGTTTCCAACATCCATTGCACCCACAAATAATCCCAAATCAATCCCTAACCATAGTACTACCATTGGACTATCAATTCTCACCTAAAACAACCCCTAAAACTCACTCAAAACCCTTCAAAACTCCATTTTCGTACTCCTATTTTACTTAACAGAAAATCATGTTTTTAAACACCCAAATGATATCTAAATGATTCCAAAACATCCTCCTAGCATACATAAACCATCAATCCTCTAATTACAATCTAAAACTCACCAAAAATTAAGTTTTTGACACCTTAAAAATGGGTCTAAGAATCTACTTCGGATTTTTACCAAAATTCAACCAAATTGATATATATTACACCTTTTAACATGATTAACTAAAGCCCCAACTCAATTTATCAAAACCAATTGGAAAACCCTCTTAAAAACCCAAATTTTGATATGAACCCTAATTTTCAAAACTCCATAATTTTGAAATCTAAGACTATGGATAGATAGAGGATGAAGAGGAGATTAAGAAAACATAATTACCTTCAAAAACGCCCTTGATTTGATGAAGGAATTTGATGAATCAATGTTTTGGGGGTTTGGGGGATTTTGGGGATGAGTTCACGGGGAGGGGAAGAAAAGAAAGAAGATGGGAAAAAATGATTAGGTGATATAATTTTTTTAAGATATAAAGTTTTTTTTTATTTACCAAAATATCCCTCCTTTTTATTTAAAACTCAATTTGCTCAAACTAAGATCAATTTGATTAAAATTAGTTCTACCGACTCAGACCAATTAACCCGACTAACTCCTAACCCCAAAACACGGGTGTTACAATAATTACGTTGTAGAGATGGGTATTGTAGGTACGGGTGGGCAAAACTCGACTCGACTTGAAAAAATTAATTTTTTTTCGAATTTTGAGTTATTCGAGTCGAGTTATTTGAATTATTTGAGTTATTCGAGTCTGAAAACCGAATCGAGTCTAAATTTTAGAAGTTTGAATAACCGAAAAACTGAATAATTTGAAAATATAAAACTACATTGTTTAGTTTTAAGCCTTAGTTAATGTTATACCCTTCTCCAATCCCTTACTTTCCTTCTTCGGCTATTCATATCTCACGTGAATTTAAATAACCCCTTCCCTTAACCTAAATCTCAAAGGTCCTAAAATTCTAAAACCTAATTTACACGATACTTTGAATTATCCTACTATTGTGAGCTCGAACAAGTAACAACGGTTTCACAGGCAGTGCAAAATTTGTGATCAACATTGTTGTTGACTTGTTGGAGCTCTAGCTTTGACATCATCGAGGGTTCTAAAACTACCGGTTGAGGAAGGGATATATATATATATATTATGATTATAAATATATTATATAATATAATATTTGATTTATTTAATAACATCAAAAATCATATTTACACACTTGAAAAAGAACATGAAGAAATATATTTTATATGGTTGGTTAGAGAAAGTCATTTAAATTGGAATCAATTCATAGTATAACATTATAAATAATTAAAATTAAATTTGTATAGAAACTCGAAACTCGATTCGACTCAAAAAAATTTCAAATAAAGTTTGAATGATAAAATTAGACGCGTCAACTTGAATAACTCAAAATTTTTTGACTTGACTCGATCGAATGCCCAACCCTAATTGTAGGGATGTTGGGAAGAGTGTTTTAGGTTCCACCGGGTTCTGGGATATATGCACCGGGTTTTGGGATACATGAGATATCATGTATTTGTACTATTCGTGTTTTCTACGTTGATAGTTGATTGTTCGCTTCTCTCATCCGTGGATGTAGGCTATGCTGAACCACGTTAAATCTTGTTTCATGTGCATGTCTTAGTCTATATTGTTATCGCTTTGGTTATTTTGCCACGTACCAAATTCCTAATAATTTTTTTTATAAAATGTTAAATTTTATTTACCCAAAGAAACACCAAGCTGCTACAACAAAACATACATACCTATTGGACAGTCAAGATAACCCCAATCTATACAAAGTTAAAAATTAAAAGAATCATCACTATCTATACGTTTGGTGTAACAAAATCCGATCAATAGTTAAATTAGTCAAACTAATAGTTTTTATTTTATCGGTCGAATCATCGATTTAATAATTGAATAAAAATTCAATTAAAATTAAAAATAAATGTATTCTTAAAAACCAGCTCAGCGGGTTGAATTATCGTTTTTACTCTATTTTTTATTTTTAATAATTTGTGTTATTTTCAGTTTTTATTCTACTAATTCAAAAGATCATATTACTAATTTTTAGTTCGATCAATCCATCAGCCTCACAATCTTGAAAAGATCGTTTGCTATTAATAATCTAGGAAAAAGTATATTAATATTATTATTATTTAAGGTTGATGTTCGATATAAAAATATATAATTTTATATATTATCAACGAAATAAATAATGACGAGTATATTCCGGATAACATATAAAGAGCCGCTTTCGATTGTATAGGAAAATAAAATTATAATGCAGCTGAAATAATTACTGATTAGGTTGTTGCCATAAAAGCTTGTGCATGGAAGTATCGTGTGTGAACTGAATTCAGACCACTCTTCATTTTCTTCATTATTAATTACTTTTCACACGTAGCAAGAAATAAATAAGAAATTTAATGAGTGGTCTTAATAATGAACAATAATGTGTTTTATGTTTCATAAAAAAAAATGTGTTTTATGTATGTGATCTAAATTTGAACATTTTAACCTATGTGTGTCGGTTTATTCAAATTAAAAAATAATAATTACGATCTATATTAAATAGAGATGATAATATAATTCGAATTCGAAGAAATAAATTCGATCTAAATTTGATCGAAAAAAGTTTGAGTTCGAATTCGAAAAAAGGGTCCGAGTCCTAATAGGAGGTGGATCGGATATGGACATTGACATGATCCGAATCCGATCTGAATTCATATCCGATCCGAGTTCGATCCATATATGAATCCGAATAAAAACATTTAAAACTCTTAGATTTAAAAAATATAGATATATTGAAATCCTAATTAAGTTGAATTGAGATTATTTAAAATATATATATTAAAATCCTAATTAAGTTGAATTAGATAGTAATATATTTAAACTAGCTTAATTAAGTTTAATTGAGATTATGTATATTTAATATATATATATATATATATATATATATATATATATATATATATATTTAATATATATAAGATGAAACTAGTTTAATTTATTTTATATTGGATTGTAATATTTGTTGAGATTTGTTTGTGATATTAGTTTAAATATATTTGTTTGATGAAAATTATTTTTTATTTAAAGATATTTGTTCGAGTTGTTACTTTAAAAAATAAAAAAATAATTGAATTCGGGCTTTCGGATTTAGATTTGGATTTTAGATATTTTATTGAATTGGACTTAGATTTATGTAACCAGACTTGGATTGAGACTTAAATTTTTTTTAGTCCGATAATTAATTGAATTGGACATGAACTTTATAAAATCTTATTCAAGTCTGATCCATTGTCATCCATAATATTAACCAGAAATGTCTTTTCTGCACTGGTTTTTTTTTTTTTTTGCTTCTAAGAGACATAAATGGTTAACATGTCTGAAAATTATGGATTTTTTAGTGTTGTAGTCATGGACGGAAATATGTGGGGGTGGGGAGGGATAATCGCCTCCCACTCTCGAAGAATTTTTTTTCACCTTTGTTTTCTCATTTAAAATTCTTTTTAATATAGTTTATTTATGAATTTGCCCCACTTTTAAACATTTATAGTTTGCCCCCCAACCCCAAATTCTGGCTTCGTCTCTGTTTGTAGTGCTTTCATATGAGTTTTTAAATTAGTTAAATTATTAGTTTTTGTTTAATCACCGGTATTTGATTCATTGGTCGACTAATTCAAATCGAATTTTGAATATGTTCAATATGTGGGCGACCTTCACAATTTAATTTTCTCTATTTCACAATGTCAGGATTTGAACCTATAACATTACTTAAAGGATCTAGTACCCCATCTAACTAAGTCAGCTGGTGGTTGGTAAATTAGTTAAATTATTAATTTGGTACTTGTATAACTTTTTTTTATCAATTTAACACATGCAATATCATTTCATCTATTATTTTATTCGTCTCTGTTTTCCGTTAAAAAAAATCAGTATTATCAATAACATGTTACCACGTGTAATAAAAATTTAAATCATAAAAATGAAGAAAAAAAATCCTAACACAATATTGATAACACAATTTCATTAAAAATTAATTTTTTTAAAAAGCTTATTTTAAATGAATTCGTTAGTTTTAATGATTTTTATTTTTAAAAAAAATTAAAGATAATTACAATTTAAAAGTTTTAATTTGTGATATTTGAAAGAAAAAAAAAATAACATTTTCAAGATTTTTTAAACTTTTTATTACACGTGACAACTACAAGTCGAATAATGTAGAATTTTAGTTTCGAAAATTAACAATGGATAATAGAATATGTAAAATAATAGTACAGGAGATAAAACGATAAGAAAACTGTAATAATATCAAACTAATAATTTAACTCTAGTATAAGGGTTAAAAGAAACCGACTATCAGTTGATCTGACGGAATAACACACTAGGATTTTTTTTTGAACAATGACATCGAGATTTTTATTAAAAACCATAAAAAATTATAAATACAATGTATCAAAAAGAGATAAAAAAAGGGACTAGTCCACTAAAAATCTCAAACAAATGTGCAAAGAAAAATAAACGCTTCCATAGAGATTAACATACTATCAAAATTCAGATATCTTCATGAATCTCCTTGTCTCTAGCCAAACGAGGCACTTTATGAGATGAAAATGAGTGGTGAGCGAACCAAACTATCAAGCAGATTGCTCCGCTACACACTTCTAATAACATCGGCTAACAAACCATCAAACGAGTAGGGATTAATCTTTTCTATGACCACGGAAAGAATCAAATCAGAAAACTAGCATCGTGAGGATCTCTATACGAGTACCAAACGATCGCTAAGGTATGCTGAAATCGTGCCAAACGACAGATGAGACAAACCACAAAAAATCAACAAAAAACGTGCCATAAAGGTAGAGAAAACACGTGTCACAAGAACATACATTTTTATTAAAAAATGTAAAAATAAATTATATAAATGCAAGTGAAATAATGAACCCGACGGTCGGCAACCAACATAAAAGTTGGTACCACCGCCGGCTAATCAAAGAAAATAAAATAAAAACCCTTGCGGGGCAGCACTTTTAGAGAGAAAATTTTAGGTTTTTAGTTTTAAAAATCACACTAATATCCAATAAACTTAAAACCAGTTCAAAAACTAAATTTACATACACACTAGGATCTTTAAACAAAATCAAAAAGTTTAAATTTTAGTATAGCGATTAAAACAAATTAGATTAGAATGGTCGCTCTAAAACAAATCTTTATCATATTGAATCAAATTAGTTAACCAATAAACTAAACACCTATAATCATAAAGGTAAATTATAAATTTCGTCACTCAACTTTTTTCTCACTCCTATTTTGCTCACTCAAATTTAAAATTTTCAATTTAATCATTGAACTTTTGATTTATTTATATTTTGGTCACTCAAGAATTAAATCATAAATGAAATGGTGACATGGCAGCCACGAGTGCTGACATTGACTACATTTTTGTTGACAGAGCAACCACATGTCATTCACATCATTTTTCCCTTTTTTTTTCTTGATTTTATCTTATTCTCTCAAAGATGAAAGTTTTTTAGTTTCACACTTTGTCATGTCAACACTGAAATAATCATTTTCCGACGTCTGCTTTGACCACTCAAGACACCAACAAACTCGCCTCATCATCTTCTACCACTACGTCAATTTAGATTTTCCCAAAATTGCTTTAAAACTCGCAAAACATGACACAAAACCTAAAACACACAAAACATCAAAACTAATATAATCTATAATATCCATTGTTCGATCAACATAATTTTATGATATATTGCTCGCTCTCTCTTTCTCCACTTCCCCATTGTTGGTATTTGGAAGAAAATGCTTCATTGTAGAGAAATCAATGAAAATCTAAAACCATGAAGTTTTTCACAAAAAAATTAAAGAAAGTTTTAAAGTCATTTCATAATTTGTAAAAGATAGATGTCTAATCATAACGTGGTAGAGTGATTAATGTAGGCACAAATCGAAAGTTTAGTGATTAAATTAAATTTTTAAATTTTAATGAGTAAAATATGAGTGGGAAGAAAGTTGAGCCACCACATATGTAATTTACCCTAATCATAAATAGAAAGTAGAATATGGAGTATAAATTAAACTTCTTTAAAAAATATATTACAATTAATAAAAATTGTTTCAAGTGGTAAATAACTTGATATCGTTTAAGTAGATATCGAATTTAAAACGTCATTTATGTAAAAAAATGCTCCGAATTAATTAAAGTAAAACCCTTGAAACCAGAAAAGTAACAATAAAAACTCCCTATTGCAAAGAAATTGCCATCGGGAAAACGCAAAAAGAGAGTGGACACAGTGGTGCTGTGCACTCCCTCAATTCTATTTTATTTTTGAAAATCCCAATTTCTCTTTTTAATTAATTTTCTGATCACATATTAAATGTCAACTTGTATTTTTTAAGAAAAAAATAGGAGTAATTGTCTAGGGATTGAGCTTAAAACAAAAGTCAACGCTTCATAATTTAATGTCTATGGATTTTTTTTACAATGATAACTGAATTTTATTATAAAATTATGAAAGATATTATAAATACAATGCATTTAGGATGGAGAATAATGAAGGCTAGTCCACTAAAACCTCACACAAAAACCCAAAAATACAAAGAAAAGTAAATACTTCCATAGAGATTTAGCATACCGTCAAAATCTAGAAGTCTTCTTGAATCTCCTTGCCTCTATCCAAACGAGACGCTTTATGGGGTGAAAAAGTAGTGGTGAGCGAACCAACCTATCATGCAGATTGCTCCGCTATCCATGTCTGATTATATCGGCAAACCACCATCAACCGAGTGGGGATCTATCTTTTTATGGCCACCGACAGAATCATAATCAGAGATTAGCGTCGTGAAGATCTCCGTGCGAGCACCAAATGACCGCTAAGGTATGCTAAAATCATGTCAAAACGACATATGAAATGAGCAAAAAAAAAAACAAAAAAAAGGCGTGTCACAAGGGCAAAGGGAACGCGTGCTACAAAAGCAAAGATTCTTATTAAAATATAAAAAGACAAGAAAAAAATGATGAACCATGGTGGTCGACAACTAATACTAAAATTGATTGCCGACCGCCAGCCAAAGAAACAAATGAAAAGAGGCTGTGACGCTCGCTCACAAAGTTTGAGAGAAAAACTAGGTATCCGAGATAATTACCATATAATCTAATATTCCAAACGCTGACTTGCATATATATTTTTTAAAGATTAATTATAACAAAAACTTATACACTATAAAGAATTTAAAAAAATTCTTAAAAAACCAAACAAAATAAAAATGAAACACAACATGAAAAATAACATATCATAATACAAATACACAATCATGTAAAATTATACTATTGTTATGAATATTTATCTATGTGGATGTCTATCATGATTAGAACTTTATCTAAGGAGTTTGATTTATATATTATTAGAAATATTATCTCTATTAATTAGAGTTTAATGTATTATGTACTTCTTATGCCTATAAATAGATGAAGACATTGTACACAATTCTAGTTTATTAGAATAATACGAATCTCCCTCTTTCTCCCATCTCTTTGTTCTTCTTGTTCTTCGTTCATATTCTGGTTCTTCTTTATTTTATTTAAAACACGTTATCAGCACGAGACTCTAATCAACTGAAGTCTTCATCGTTCGAATCCAAAAGAAGTTACCGGAAAGAATTCGAGTATAGAATGAACCAAAGATAAGTTTCTTTTCTACCCTTATTTTTTTAGTTACTGATTATCTGTATGTTTATATTTTAACTTGGATTTTAATTTTTGAAAGACATGGAAGCATGTTTGATTGTATTTGAATTTTGACAATTGGGCAGAGATGAGTTTGTGATTTCTCACAATTTTTAATGGGGTGGAAGCATATTTTAACTCAGAACATGATCTCGCTCAATTACCGTGGTTTTGTCGGTGATTTTCGAAAAAGATTTCAATATGATATTGAAGAATACATCCACTATATATTCAAACTATCTTGGAAATTTTGATATATTTTTTTTAATCGTTCTTAAATTAAGGTCATTATATCTTGATCTATTATTTGGTTATTGTCTTGTTTTATTAATTTTGATTAAGAGTTTGACCATTTTTTATTGAAGTTAATGACGACATTCATGTATGATTCGTCGATTTACAGATCATCTCAGGTGGGAAATAACATGTAGTCTATTAACATGATTTTGCTAATTAGAAATCCAATCATACGAATTGCAATTATGGATCCTATTATTTATATATATATATATATATATATATTATTTTATCGTTGAGAATTGATATTTTAACCGTGTTTTAAGTTTTACATGTCTTTAAACGGCTTGGAAAGAGATATGACATAAAGAGATTATGAGGAGCTGTATTGGTTATTTATATCTCCATTGTCCTCGAGAGGAAAATCAATATCGATTACAAAAATTCATCTTGACAAGAATTTCGTGGGAGACATTCCTTGAATTGAATGCAAGCATGATGTTTATTCCATGCGACTATCAATGATGAGGCATTCCCTGAAGTGAATGCAAGCATAATGTTTATTCCATGCAATTATTGGATATGTTTCATTCCCTGAAGAGAATGCAAACATGGTAAATCATTATTTAATTGGTAACATAACTTCAAAATAATCCAAGTATATTGGCTGGACATCCCGTTCTACGAGGCTATTGGTCTCAAATGATATTTTTAAAGAACCTTGTGGACTGATTTGACAATGCCGCGTACGAGGATTAAATATTTGTTCTCTGTGATAAGGATATGTGAAAAAGGTTTCAAAAGCCCATTGACTCTACTCCATTCCCTGAAATGAATGTGAGATTATATTATGGAAAGAATAAAAGCCACATTAGAAGTTGTGGTCGTGATTGAAACCATGAATATAGACATGAAAAATATGGTCATTTTAAGGATACTTCTACCCACCGGTAGTGAGGTTATAAGGATGACAAGAGTGTTGAGTGGATCAATGAAATGATTTAAGCCAAGAGGGGGTGAATTGGATTTTTAGAACTTTTGGTGGTGGAGTGGAAAATTAAAAAATTGCTAAACAAGGAATTTTAGAGTGGTTCAAGTTCCAATTGAACTCTACATCCACTACCTTAGCTTCACTAAGGATTTTCCAACAATCCACTAATTGCTCTTCCCCTTTTCAAGGCTTAGGAGGTAACCTTTACAATACCAGTCAAATTTTCTACCCAAAATTTGACCCAATCCTCACTCAAGTAATACAAAGAAGTTTAAGGCTAAGACTAGTATCTCTCAATACAAATGTAGCCCTTTTTACAAGCACTCAACCCAAATTGGAAAATAAGAATGGAATTATACACAACATAATTTGGGGTTTACAATAAAATATGAGATTTTGCACAATTGCTTGGATTTGATGTTTGGATGATTCTTTTTGGATCAATAGTTGTTGCTGGAGCTTTTAGAGGTCCCTTTTATACCTTCTCATTGAATTCTAGCCGTTGGGGTTGTTGCCTTCATTATTATAGCCGTTGGGATGTTATCTTCCCTCCATAAATGCAGTCTGCAACTACCCGTTCCGAAACGCCCGACCCTATTTCGAAACAGACCAAAATAGAAAGATCCGTTGGGGTGTAATAAATAGGCCATACCGAAACGGGCACGATCGTTTCGATACGATAAGAGCATGTTCCGAAACACGTTTCAAAACATTTTGCCACTGTCAAAGCCTGTATCGAAACGGCTTAAAAGTGTTTCGATACGCCTCAACAATATTTTTAAATTCAGTTATAAAACTTCAACGATCATATTTTAAAACCAAGTTTGAATTCCGTTTCGAAACGTTTGAGGTCGTTTCGATACTGCCGTATCAAAACGGTTCAAACCGTTCCGTTGTTCTTCATCCGTTTCGAAACACGTTCCGAAACAGAGGTTAACAGTTTCAAAACGTTCCGAAATGCTCAAATGCCGTCCCGAAACGGTGACTCAAAAATCACTGTTTTGACTTGGTAAACACTTAGAAAATATTTGATGAGTTGAGGTTTTGACTTGTACATTTTTCTTTAAACACATAGAGAGGTTTTGAGGACTTAAAAATTCATTTTCACTTTTTCAATTTATTCCTTAAATCCTTTGTTATATCAAAATCAATTTATTAGTTTCACAATCTCCTCATTTTTGATATAACAAAACCAAGTTTGAATTTTTAAGAATTTTGAAATCTTGAAAACGTTCTAACTCCCCCTCAATGTAAGATGGGTTTTAAAGTTTTGAAAAGAGTCTTTGAAACTCAAAACCACACAAAATTTGGCTCTTATATTACTTCTTCCCCCTTTTTGTTGGATCAAAAAGAATAATAATCAAGGCTTATTATGAGAAGAAACAAGGTTATAAGCAAAACCAAACAACATAATATAGATAGAATTAAGTTCAAATAACCAAACACAAATTCTTAAAGAAATAGAGTTTAATCTCAATCCCAAACATAAAATAATCAAAGCATAGGTTCTTAAAGCATAAAAAGAAAGAAAGGTGCAAACTTATTCCTAATATGATAGTCTAATATGATATGCAAAGGAAATCCTTTAGCCTCATCATCGTTACCATCATCATCAAAAGAATCACCATCGTCTTTAGCTTGAGCACGACGAAAGTTCCTCCAATCACCATAGAATGTGGAGAAAGACAAGTCCATCGATGATTGTTGATTCTCAAGAGCGGTGAGACGATTTTCGTTTGCAAGAAGATGATCCTCCACGGATTGCAAACAGGTATTGATAGCACCAAATCCCGAAGCCATGTTCGTATCCATCGAGTTGAACCACTCGGTGAGGAAAGCCATAAGAGCTTCATTGTTAGGACCCAAAGCTTGAGGTGGTGGCTCAACTTGAGGTGGCGGGGCTTGCCTATCAACACGTTCCCATTGGCCAAGAGTGTAGCGGAACTCGGACTTACGGAGAGAAGATTCACCAATCTTGTTCTTGCGGGGTTCTGGAGAATCATAGGAGCAATCAGTTGAGAGTGCCAAAGACATAACTTAAAACAGTCCCATAAGTGAAAGAAGCAAGAGCATCAGTTTCACAAATCTTCACATTATGGACCATCTCGGCAAACATGATTTTGACAAGATTGGGTCGTTGTCCTTGGCGAAAGCACTCTAACAAAAAATAATCAACTTGACGAACATGAGAGAATTTACCTCCAGAAGGGCGGATGAACCACGATATCATCAAATGGAGAAACCGGTCATGAGCATCCAAAGAGAGAATGGATCCGGTGTGAGCACCAAAGTGGTTCTCTTCCTCAATGCCTTCATTCTTGAGCCCAAGAGCATTCTCTAAAACGGATATGTTGATAATAAACTTCCTCCCCAAAAGATATGACTCAATGCCAATCACCTCGGTATGATCTTCATTATCAATAAGCACGACATTGGAGTAGAAAAGGAGGACCATATGCTTGTAGATAATATCTGGTATGCTCAAGAAGGCCATGAAGTTCCATTCTTGCAAACGAGCTAGATATCGGAATTCAAAATGCTCGGAGTCAAGAAATTGGATATCAACAACACGCTCTCGACGAACATATATATCTTTGACGTATTTGAAACGGTCCTTAGTCTCTTGATTCCGAAGACTCTTATGAAAAAGTTGGGTGAGGTTAGGATGGATATTCGCTTGGTTTGAAGCTTCACCCGTTAGAGTCGTCTTGCGTTTCTTATTAATGTTTTTCATGGGAAATTCCTAAAAACATAAAGCAAGCAATTAAAAATCTAAGTGTATGCATGAACATCCTTAATTCAATCCAATAACAAATCCCATATAGGTTGTAAAGAAAAACACTTTTAAGAAAAACATATATACATATAATTTTTTTTTAAAGAAGAAACAACTTTTGAAAAAAATAGTAAAAAAATACGAGTAAAAACAAATATATTCGAATAAAAAATTTAAGATTTTGAATTTTTTTACAAGTTTTGAAGAACCCAAGTTGCAAAACATATAATCTATACAAAATTAATATTTCTAACCTAAGATTCGAATAAAATCAAAGGCAAAAGAAAAAAGAAGAAAAATACCTCAAATAAGGATTTTGGATGAATGAATGGAAGAACTTGCACAAAATTGTTGAAGCTTGCTTAGACTTGAGTTTGTGAGTAAAAGCCCTCAAGATTTGGTGAAAAACAATGAGGTTTAGAGGGTTTTTATAGGGAAAATCGGGTTAGGGTGTTTTAGGGTTTTTAGGAGCTTTAAATAAAAGCAAACTTTATCATTAAAAGCCTTTTAAAAAGCTGTCCGCAGAGCCGTTTCGGAACATGCACGATCATTCTGAAACATTCGTACCAAAACGTTGACTGACGTTTCGAATCCTGTTGATCGTTCCGATACGGCTTTGACCGTATCGAATCCCACGTGTTGACCCGTATCGAAACGCTTTTGGGCCGTTTCGATACAATGCTTGGCAGAGGCAAAACATTTCAAAACTCGTTTCGAAACACCCTGGTCATAGACTACTCTTGTAAGGCACCCGTATCGAAATAGATTGACCCGTTTCGATACACCTAGGCTTGGACGTGCAGATGAGGCTCTAATATTGCAGAAAAATTGAATTTTATTAAGTCCTAGATGCATGAATGATATGAATGAGCAGGAATAACATGTATAAACATAAACATACTCCCCCTAACCATAAGCATGGATGAAATTAGGATTAAAAACACATAAGCATGGCATTTTGCAAGAAATCAAGCAATTTAAGCATAGAAAGGTCTTAAAAGGTCAAGATAGGCTAGTTAGACCTAACTCTCTCCTAAGGGACCAAAAACGCTCCTTATCTAAAGACTTGGTAAAAATGTCCGCTAGTTGGTTTAATGTGTCAACGAACTCTATAACAACATCTTGCTTAAGGACATGAGCTCTAATGAAATGATGTCTTATTTCTATATGTTTGGTTCTAGAGTGTTGGATGAGATTTTTGGTTAGACATGTAGCACTAGTGTTGTCACACTTAAGGGGTATGGTTTCAACTTTAACACCATAATCTAAGAGTTGTTGCTTCATCCAAAGGACTTGAGCACAACAACTCCCTAACGATATGTACTCGGCTTCGGTGGTAGATAGAGCTACACTATTTTGTTTCTTAGAGAACCAAGATATGAGCATACTACCTAAGAATTGACATGTTCCCAAAGTACTCTTCCTATTGATTTTACACCCCCCATAATCCGCATCCGAATAAGTATGGAGGTTGAAGGTTGAGTCTCTAGGGTACCAAAGACCTAGACAAGGAATATCTCTAAGGTACCTAAAGATTCTTTTAACGGCTATAAGGTGAGACTCTCTAGGACTAGCTTGAAACCTAGCACACAAGCAAACACTAAACAATATATCCGATCTACTTGCGGTAAGGTAAAGCAAAGATCCAATCATAAAGCGATAATGTAACACCCGTGTTTAGGGGTTAGGAGTTAGCCGGGTTAGTGGGTCCGAGTCGGTAAAATTAATTTTAATCAATATGGCCTAGGTTTGGTCTAATTGAAATTCAAAATAAAGAGGAGGGACCACTTCGGTGATTTAACCCAAATGTTTAAAAAAAAGGAAGACAACTTTTTGGAAACAAAAAGGAACAAAAAAAGGGGGCATCATCTTTGTCCCCCTTCTCCCTCCCAACGTTAGAAAGCTTTCAAAACTCCCCTAATACCCAAAATTACTATTCCATTAATTTCCATCTTCATCTCAAGGCCATTTTCAAAGGTAATAACATTTTCTCACTCTCCTCTTCATTCTCTATCCATACATGGTCGTAGATTTTGAAACTACCAACTTTTGAAAAGTTTGGGTTTGATGAAAGTTTGGGTTTTTACTTAGTTTTTCAATTGGTTTTAAATTATAAAGTTGGGTTTTAGTTTATTCACCTTGAAATGCACCTAATATGTTAAAATGAATGAGTTTGGGTGAAAACCCGAAATGGGTCTTTGTAGCCAAGTTTAAAGTGCCTAAAACTTGAATTTTGGTGGGTTTTAGGATTAAATTGGAAAGCTGATGGTTTAAGTATGTTAGGAGGGTGTTTTGAGACCAATTGGGTGTCATTTGGGTGTTTGAAAATGGGATTTTCAGCTAGGTTTTGAAGGAGCACGAAAATGGGTATTTTGGTTAGTTATTTGGATTGGAAATTGTTGAAGTTGGCTTGTGCTTATGGAGTGAGATGATAGCTGAGTTTTAGCATTGATTTGTGAAGTAATGGATGTGTTTTGTTTGGCTAGAAACAAGAGGAGACATTGGTGGAGCATCGGGACCGAATCCGGGCTTGTAGGAGGCTTGCTTTGGTTGCTAAGGAAGGGTGGTGAGTGACTTTAAATATGTTTTAAAGATTGGTTCAAGCGTGTGTGGTGTATGTGTGGAATGTGCTTGGTAGGCCTTTCTAAAGTGAGAGTTAAATTGGTAACTTAACTCCTTGAACTTTAGTATGCTATTCATGCCATTGTCTATTTGTGATCGTGATGTGTGGATTGATGGTATATGTATGCCTTGCTATGTATATACAATGTGTATGAGACATGAATGGTGGATATGTGATGTGATAAATGAAATTGGCACTAATTAACTTACCGGGTGTAAATGATCGATCATTAGGATTAGTGTGCACACAAATTGAGTCAAAACGTACGTGGCCTTGATGGCGTTGAGTCATCAAGGAGGAGTACGGTGATGTAACATTCCACCGGAAATTTATTTATATTCTACGAGATGATGAGTGGAATCCCATCCGTAGAGCATGTGGTGATGAGTGGAATCCCGCCCATGCAAGGTCCGGTGATGAGTGTAATCCCACCGAGGTAAAGTGATTGTTGAGATTAAATCCGCACATCCGGGTAAACATGTAGTGGCCAATTGGACTGTTCTTGTAATTGTGATATGTGATGTTGATATTTGATGTTTGAGCTTAGTATGATGTGAGATGCCATATTATGATTCTTGAAAGACTAGCTAGGTCTACTTGTTGTTTTGCCTATGTATGTTGTATGTGAGATTTAAGGATCACATGCTTGAACCCTGCATTGTTGATGTTTTCGATTTTAGAGCATCCTCACTAAGCTTATAGCTTACGCTCTTATTTTCAACAATGCAGATTATTAGCGTGGTGTTAGCTCGGAGCAAGGCAAGAAGGGCTTTCCAAGTTTTTGTTGCTCAAGTACGGTTAAACAATTATGTAGTAGCTTAGCAATGTGGCAAGAGTGTGTGTTTGGTATGAACTATGTATGACTCCTATATGTGATTGATGTTACAAATTGACTTGGATTGTAAGCATGATATGTCTTGCCAAATGTTTGTGTGATGTATGCCTTATGGATGTTTAAGGTGCTTTTGGGATAGCATGTAAACTTATTTGAGGTGAATTGTGCCTTTTGGCTTTTATGTCTTCAAGCATGCCCTTTTACGAAATGTTGCTAATGTGTAATTGCCATGTATGAATGATTCACCATATGCCTTGTGTGTGTTTGAGCATGCTTGACATAGGATATATGCCTATAGACCTTGTTTGCTTGTGTTATGTGCCTTTAGAGGTCGTTTGGGACCTTTAGACTTGTTGAAAAACGCCTAAGTCTGGTCTTCAAAGGTTGCAGACAGCCCGCGTTTCGAAACGAGCTGGGCCGTTTCGAAATGGGTAAGGCTTTAGGGACCCCGTATCGGAACGTGTTTCGATACGGTTTGGCCACTGTGAGCCTCTGTTCCGATACGGGTTCGGAACGTTTTGGCTACTGGAATTCTGAGAAAATGACGAGATGAAAGCGTTTCGAAACGGTCAAAATCTCGTTGACCACGAGAAGTTGACCGTTGAGGGTGTTTCGGAACGGTTGACCTCCGTTTCGATACGGCCTCCTCATATGGCTTGGGGCAGTTGACCTGGTCAAGGGCGCTTCGATACGCCTCAATGGTGTTTCGAAACGGCCTGTCTAATGAAGTAAAATTAGGTTGTTTTAGATGCTGTTTTGGGTCCCGATGTTTGTCTTCCGCTTCTTATTTCGCTTTTATGATCACATAGGATTTGAATGAGCCTTTAGAAGAGATTAAAATAAAAGAAAAAAATTAGGGTTGCTAACCGAGAGGGAACCTTAACGGGTTTCGCTTCGGTTTTCCCCGTGTGGCCCACTCGGACCGGTCATCCGGCCAGACCGGGACGAGGGGGTTACAGATAAAGCTTAGAGTCAACACACTTACCTCCTTCATCTTTGTCAAGCTTTGTAGATGAGCTCATTGGTGTGGCTTGAGGCTTTGCATTATCCAAGCCAAACTTCTTGAGCATATCCTTGATGTACTTAGCTTGATTGATGAAGATGCCATCCTTCATTTGTTTGATTTGGAGTCCCAAGAAGAATGAGAGTTCCCCCATCATGCTCATTTCAGATTCACCTTGTATTAACTTAGCAAACTCTTTGCAATGACACTCATTAGTAGATCCAAAAATAATATCATCAACATATATTTGCACTACTAAGATGTCATTTTTATATCTTTTTATGAAAAGTGTAGTGTCCACCTTACCTTTTTCAATCAAAAAGTTTGAAAGCCTTTCATACCAAGCTCTAGAAGCTTGTTTTAAACCATAAAGTGCTTTGGTTAGTTTGAAAACATGATTTGGAAATTTTGAATCCTCAAAATCCGGTGGTTGTTCCACATACACTTCCTCATTTATAAAACCATTTAAAAAGGCACTTTTAACATCCATTTGAAAAAGCTTGAAATCATGATAACATGCATATGCAAGCAACATCCTAATAGCTTCCATTCTAGCTACGAGTGCATAGGTTTCATCAAAATCAATTCCCTCTTCTTAAGTGTAACCTTGAGCAACTAATCTAGCTTTGTTTCTCTCAATGTTACCACTCTCATCTAGTTTATTCCTAAATACCCATTTAGTTCCTATAGTAGATTGATTACTAAGCATTTCAACTAATGTTCATACATTACTCCTCTCAAATTGATTTAACTCTTCTTGCATAGCCATAATCCAAAAATCATCTTTTAATGCTTCTTTTATATTCTTAGGCTCAATGCATGAGATAAAAGCAACATGATTCATGAGTTTTAGAGAAGATCTAGTAGTTACCCCCTTGGATGGATCACCCAAGATTTCACCACCTTTGACATAGTTGTACTCCCTTGGGTAGCTCACTTCCTTTTCCTCAAGAGCCAAGTCCTTCAAGAGGTGGATCTTGTGCATCCTCATCTTTAGTTGGAATCTCATCCTCCTTTGAAGTTTGTCCTCCATAAAAGGCATCAAGGATTCCTACATCATCATCATCACAAGATTCCTTTCTCGGAAGGAGGTTATTAACGAAAACAACATGAATCGAATCTTCTACTACTAAAGTTCTTTTATTAAATACACGATAGGCTTTAGAGTTTAAAAAGTACCCTAAGAAAATAACTTCATCACTTTTAGCATCAAATTTACCTAAGTTGTCTTTTTCATTATTTAAAACAAAACACTTGCAACCAAAAATGAAAATAACTAATGTTAGGCTTTTTAGATTTTAAAATCTCATATGGTGTTTTCTTTAAAAGTGGCCTAATCATTACTCGATTTGCAATGTAGCAAGCGTGTTTGTGGCTTCTGCCTAAAAATATTTAGGTAAATTGTTTTCACAAAGTATGGTTCTAGCCATTTCTTGTAAAGTCCTATTTTCCCTCGCAACTACCCCATTTTGTTGAGGAGTTCAAGGAGCCAAAAATTTGTGGCTAATACCATTTTCATTTAAAAACTCTTTAAAACCTAGATTTTGAAATTCGGTTCTATGATCACTCATAATATGAGAAATCTTAAGTTCAAGATCATTTTGAGTTAATTTTGAAAATGTGATGAATTTTTCTAAAGCCTCATCTTTTGTACTTAAGAATAGAACCCAAGTAATTCTAGAATAGTCATCAACAAGTACAAACGCATACGATTTACCACCCAAGCTCATAGTTCTAATAGGCCCAAAAAGATCCATATGAATCAATTGTAAACATCTACTAGTATAGACATCATTAATGGATTTAAAGGATGATTTATGTTGTTTACCCTTAGAGCATGCATCACATATTTTATCATAGGAGGACTTAATCTTGGGCAAACCTCTAACTAGATTTAGGGAAACTAATTTTTCTAAAACACTAATGCTAGCATGTCCTAGTTTCCTATGCCATAGCCATGCATCATTTTCATTTTGTGCAACAAAACATGCATGGGATGTATGAATGTCATCTAGATGCACCATGTAATGTTACCTATGCGATGACCAATGAGCATTATTTTATTTGATTTAATGTCAACAATTTTACACCCATTTTTATTAAATAAGACATTAAATCTTTTATCACACAATTGACTAATGCTCAATAAATTGTGTTTTAGACCATCGACATACAAAACATTTTCAATGTGTATAGTAGAGTGATTACCTATGGATCCAATACCTTTAATGTGGTCTTTGGAGTTATCACCAAATGTCACTACTCCACTTTTTGGCTTTAAGTTCATGAATCGACTATTGTCTCCGGTCATGTGCCTCGAGCATCCACTATCAAGGTACCATGAGTTTTGGCTTTGTGCTTTGGCCTTGTAGCAATGCTCCCCCTACTAACAAAGAGTTAAACTTTGATTTTTGGTACCCAAATCATTTTGGGTCCACGAGTGTTAGCTCCCAAAAGCTTGGTTCTCTTAGGAATCCAATGTGACATGGCATCAATATTATTAGACTCAACAAGTTCCTTAGGAACCCATACACTTCTAATTCTTTTAGTTCTATTGTGCCTACGGAAGCCACTTTGTTTGTAGTTATTGTTCTTTCTTTTAGGTTGGTTTGATCTAGATGATTCACCTATTTCATTTTTCACATTACCAACACTCTTGAAAGACATTTTAAGCTCATTTAACACCTTTTGGTGTTCACTATTGCATTGAGATATAAGATTGTTTAAGTCTACATTTTCATCTTGAAAAAATTTAGGTTTATCTTGTAAACCTATTTTGTTGAGGATTGCGAGGAGCGGAAAAATTATGGCTAATTCCGTTTTCATTTAAAAACTCTTCAAAACCTAGATTTTGAAATTCGGTTCCATGATCACTTCTAATGTGAGAGATTTTAAGTTCAAGATCATTTTGAGTTATTTTAGAAAATGTGATGAATTTTTTTAAAGCCTCATCTTTTTTACTTAAGAATAGAATCCAAGTAAACCTAGAATAGTCATCAACAAGTACAAATGCATATGATTTACCACCCAAGCTCATAGTTCTAATAGGCCCAAAAAGATCCATATGAATCAATTGTAAACATCTACTAGTAGAGACATCATTAATGGATTTAAATGAAGTTCTATGTTGTTTACCCTTAGAACATGCATCACAAATTTTATCATTAGAGAACTTAAGTTTGGGTAAACCTCTAACTAGATTAAGGGAAATCAATTTTTCTAAAACACTCATGCTAGCATGTCCTAATTTTCTATGCCAAAGCCATGAGTCATGTTCATCATGTGCAACTAAACATGTATGAGATGTATGGATGTCATCTAAATGCACCATGTAAATATTGTCGATTCTATGCCCTATGAGCATCAATTGATTTATTTTAATGTTTACAATTTTGCATCCACTTTTATAAAATAAAACATTAAAACCCTTATCACATAATTGACTAATGCTCAATAAGTTGTGTTTAAGACCGTTGACATACAAGACATTTTCAATAAAAATAGAAGAGTGATTACCAATGGAGCCTATTCCTTCAATGTGGCCTTTGGAGTTGTCACCGAAAGTTACCACTCCACCACTCTTTGGCTTTAGTTCCATGAATCTACTATTGTCACCGGTCATATGTCTTGAGCATCCACTATCAAGGTACCATGAGTTTTGGCTTGAAGCTTTGGCCTTGTAGCAATGCTCCCCTACAAACAAAGAAATTAGGCTTTGATTTTTGGTACCCAAATCATTTTGGGTCCATGTGTGTTAGCCCTCAAAACCTTGGTTCCCTTAGGGATCCAAGAAGCAATAACATTCATGTTATTAGAAATAATGAGTTCCTTAAGAACCCAAACACTCCTAATCCTTTGACCTCTAGATTGCTTAGGAAAATTTCTTTGTTAAGGAACAAACGGTTTTCTTTTTACATATTGGGATTTAAAAGACTTTTTCTTTTCAAGTGGTTGTTCCCAATAGCAATAGATGTTTTAAGATTATCCACTTCCTTTGTGTGATAATCTTGAAAATCAGAAAGAAGTTTTTCAAGATCAAAGTTTTTTCTTTTTAAGATCATTTGAAAGATTTACTAAGTACAAAACTTTCTTTTCCAATTCCGAGTTAGTTTTTGAAATAGATTCATTTTGAGTTTTTAAATCGAAAATATTTTTCTTGTTTCTCAAAATAGATTCCTTATATTTTCCAACCAACTCATCATAAACCTCTTGCAATTCATCATAAGCCTCTTGGAGTTCATCAAAGGTAAAATAAAAAATAGATGAGTTAAGGTTTACCTTTGGTTCATCATCAATGGCCATGAGACAAAGATTAGCCACTTCCTCCTCCTCCTCGGATGACTCCTCGTCACTCCAAGTTGCTACTTGAGCTTTGAGCTTGTTCTTCTTCCCAAAGCTCTTCTTCTTCACTTGAGGACATTCGGAACGGATATGACCGGATTTTTTGCACTCATAGCAAATAATTTGGTCCTTCTCTTCTTCTTTGCTCTTGCTCTTGAAGTCTCCTTTTCTAATGAACTTTCTCCCACGGTTGGACTTCATAAAGCGAGTGAATCGCTTTCATGATATGAAACTTTAAGAGCGATTCCAATCCTCTTTTTCTCAACCTTCTTCTCCTCCATTTTCTTTTATTCTTTTCTTCCATTCTTCATGATCTCATGGGTGATTAGAGATCCAACAAGAGCATCTAGCTTGAGAGTCTTCAAATCTCGAGCTTCAATAATAGTTGTTCTCTTACTATCTCATGATTCCAGAATAGAGTACAACAATTTCCTCACTAGCTTGTCTTCGGGGATGATCTCACCGAAACCCTTCAACCCATTGACAATGACCGAGAATCGATCAAACATCTTGGAAACGCTCTCATCGGGATCCATTTTGAAATTTTCGTAGCTTAGATTTAGTAGCCCGATTTTTGTTTCCTTGACGTCACTAGTTCCCTCATATGTTGTCTCGAGGGTGTCCCAAACTTCCTTGGCATTCTCGATCGAAGACACCTTGGAGTAGATGTCCGGGCCAAGAGCATAAAAGATGACATGAAGAGCTTTATCATTCACTTGCATTCTTCTTCGATCATCTTCGGTCATTTCGGCCTTGACCTTTGGAACAAGTCTTCCTTCACCTTCTCTTTTCATTGGAATGAATGGACCTTCTTCAACCATATCCCACACCATGTAGTCGGTAGACTTGATGAAGAGCCTCATCCTATTCTTCCAATATGGGTAGCTATCCCCATTGAAGAATTGTGGCTTGGTGGTAGATTGTGACTCGTAGAGGTTGGAATTTGAGGTGGATGCCATTGCTTGACTAGTTGTTGATCAAACTATCCTAGAATCGACTCAAGAGGGTTGTAATCTTTCTAATGAGTGTAGCTCTGGATACCAATTGTTGAGTTGATCACACAATTGCAAATGGCCAAGAGGGGGTGAATTGGTGATAAAAAACTTGGTGGGTGAAAGTATGGAAAATAATATGTGACACCAAACAATTGGAGTGGTTCAAGTTCTCCAAACGAACTCTACATCCACTACCTTAGTTCCCACTAAGGATTTTCAACCAATCCACTACTTGAATTCTTCCCCTTTTCTTGGATAAGGAGGGAACCTTACAATTTGATTAAGCTTTCTACCCAAAGCTTAATCCATTCACTTTTACAAAGAGAAGTGTTTGGTAAACTCTACAAATTCCTCTCAAAGGATAATTGTTTACCCAATTACAATTTCACACTCCCCAAACTCACAATAAAAAGATTACAATTGAGAACACAAGAGTTTGGTACAAGAATTTGACTCTAAAGGTGCAAAGTTTGGATTTGAGTGCTTTGATATTGCTTGAAGGTTCAATAGTTGTTGCCTGAGCTTTTAGAGGTCCCTTTTATACCTTCTCATTGAATTCTAGCCTTTGGGGTTGTTGCATTCATCAATAGAGCCGTTGGGATGTTATCTTCCCTCCATAAATGCAGTCTGCAACTACCCGTTCTGAAACGCTCGACCTTGTTTCGAAACACACCAAAAAAGAAAGAGCTGTTGGGGTGTAATAAATAGACCATACCGAAATGGGCACGATCGTTTCGATACGCTAAGAGCCGTTTCGAAACTCGTTTCGAAACACTTTGCCACTGTCAAGGCCTGTATCGAAATGGAATGGAAGTGTTTCGATACGCCTTAACGACAAGTTTTAAAATCGGTTAAAAACTTCAACGATCATATTTTTAAAAACAAGTTTGAATGTCGTTTCGAAATGTTTGAGGGCGTTTCAATACTACCGTATCAAAACGGGTCAAATCGTTTCGATGTTCTTCATCTGTTTCGAAACGAGTTTCGAAACAGAGGTTAACAGTTTCAAAAGTGTTCCGGAACGCCCAATGGCCGTTCCGAAACGGTGACTCGAAAATCACTGTTTTGGCTTGAAAAAATACTTAGAAAACTTTTGACAAGTTGAGTTTTTGACTTAACCATTTTTCTTTAAATATATAGAGAGGTTTGAGGACTTAAAAATTCGTTTTCTCTTTTTCAATTTAGTCCTTAAATTCTTTAGTTATATAAAATCAATTTATCGGTTTCACAATCTCCCCCTTTTTGATATAACAAAACTAAGTTAGAATTTTTAAGACTTTTGAATTTTTGAAGACATTTTAACTCCCCTCAATTTAAGATGGGTTTTTTAAGTTTTTGTAAAGATTTAAAAATCTAAGTTTTAAAACTCAAAAACCGACTTAAAACAAATTTTGGCTCTTATATTACTTCTCCCCCTTTTTGTTGGATCAAAAAGAATAATAAACAAGGCTCATCAAGAGATGAAACAAGGTTAAAAGCAATAAACAACATATTATAGATTCATAAAGTTCAAATATCCAAACATTAAGATTAAAGCAATAGATATTGAAATTCAATCCCAAACAAAGTAATTAAGGCATAGGTTCATAAAACATAAACAAAGTAAAGGTGCAAACATAGTCCTAATATGATAATATAATATGAGATGTAATAAAGACCCTAAGCCTCGTCATCGTCACCATCAACATCCGAGGAATCATCATCATTCTTAGCTTGAGAGCGACGAAAAGTCATCCATTGATCATAGAAGGTAGAGAATGACAAGTCCATGGATTGATGTTGATTCTCAAGGGAGGTGAGACGATTCTCCACGGATTGCAAACGATTATTAATAGCACCATGACCCGACTCCATTGAGTTGAACCGCTCGGTGAGAAAAACCATAAGAGCTTCATTGTTCGGACCCGGAGCTTGAGGTTGAGGTTTAACTTGAGGTGGAGGAGCATGCCTATCAAATCGTTCCCATTGGCCAAGATTGTAATGGAACCCGGACTTGTGGAGAGAAGATTCACCAATCATTTGCTTACGAGGTTTCGGAGAGCCATATGAGCAATCAAAGTTGAGCATGCCAAAGATATAGCTCAAAACAGTCCCATAAGTGAAGGATTTGAGAGCATCGGTTTCACGAAGCTTCACATTATTGACTATTTCGGCGAACATAATCTTGAAAAGATTTAGGCGTTCTCCACGGCAAAAGCACTCAAGCCATAAATGATCAACTTGACGAATGTGAGAGAATTTACCTCCGGAGGGGCGAATAAACCATGAAATCATCAAGTGTAAGAACCGATCATGAGCATCCAAGGAAAGCATGGAACCAGTGTGAGCACCAAAGTGGGTCTCATTCTCGATGCCTTCGTTCTTAAGGCCAAGAGTAGTCTCTAAAAAGGGTATGTCGATGACGAACTTCTTCCCCAAGAGATATGACTCAATGCCAATGACTTCGGAGTGATCTTCATTATCAAGGAGTTGGGCATTTGAGTAGAAGATGAGAACCATGTGCTTGTAGACAATATCTGGTATGTTCAAGAAAGCCATGAAGTTCCATTCTTGTAGACGCTCTAGATAGCGGAATGCGAAACGCTCCGAATCAAGGAATGGGACATCAACAACACGCTCGCGACGAACGACAATGTTCTTGACATAAGTGAAATGATCCCTCATCTCTGGAGTCCGGAGACTTTTGAGAAAAAGCTGGGTGAGATTAGGACGGATATTTGATTGACTAGCAGCTTCACTCGATTGACCCGTCTTACGTTTCTTGTTAGTGTTTTCCATTGAAAATATCCTAAAAACATAAAGCAAGTAATTTTAAAATTTAAGTGTATGCATGAATATCCTCAATTCAATCCAACGATAAATCCCATTTAGGTTTAAAAATATTTTAGAAAAATATTTAAGAGAAAAACAACTTTTGAAAAACTGAAAAAATATACGAGTAAAAAATAATATATTCGAACCAAAAATTTTAAGATTTTGAAATATTTTTACAAGTTTTGAAAAACCCAAGAGGCAAAACATATAATCTATACAAAATTAAAATTTTCTAACCTAAAATTTGAATAAAATCAAAGGAAAAAGAAAAAAAGAAGAAAATATACCTTAGATGGGGATTTTGGATGAATTAATGGAAAATCTTGCACAAGATTGATGAAACTTGCTTAGACTTGTGTTTTTGAGTAAAAGCCCTCAAGATTTGATGAAAAACAATGAGGTTTGGAGGGTTTTTATAGGGAAAATCGGGTTAGGGTTTTTAGGGTTTTTGAAGAGTTTAAATAAAAAGTGATTTTGTCATTAAAAAACCCATTTAAAGTTGTATGCATACCCGTTTCGGAACAGGCACGATCGTTCTAAAATGTGGGTATCGAAACGTTGACTGACGTTTCGAGTCTAGTTGACCGTTCCGATACGTCATTGACCGTATCGAATCCCACGTGTTGACCTGTATCGAAACTCGTTTCGATACACTCCTTGGCAGTAGAAAATCGTTTCGAAACCCTTTTAAGGCGTTTCGAAACACCCTACTCATAAATCACTCTTTTAAGGCTCCCGTATCGAAACAGTTGGACCCGTTTCAATACACCTGGGCCTGGAAGTGCAGATGAGGCTTTAATATTGCAGAAAAATGAGTTTTATGAGGTCTTATATGCATGTGAATGACATATGAGCAAGTTTTAATGGCTAAACTTAATGCATACTCTCCATAGCAACATGCATAGAAGCAAAAAGAGGCAAATTAACATAAGCATGACATTTTCAAGAAATCAAGCAATTTAAGCACATTTTTGACAATTTGGGACCTAAGAGGGGTCAAGAAAGGCTAGTTAAACCTAACTCTCTCCTAAGGGTCCAAAACACTCTTTATCTAAAGGCTTTGTGAATATATCTGCTAATTGGTTCAAGGTATCAACATACTCTAGAACAACATCATTTTTCAACACATGGTCTCTAATGAAATGATGTCTAATTTCTATGTGTTTGGTCCTAGAGTGTTTGATGAGATTCTTAGTGAGACAAATGACACTAGTGTTGTCACACTTAAGAGGTATAGTTTCTACTTCAACACCATAATCTGAGAGTTGTTGTTTCATCCAAAGGACTTGAGCACAACAACTCCCTAAGGATATGTATTTCGCTTCGATGGTAGATAAGGCTACACTATTTTGTTTCTTAGAGAACCAAGATACGAGCATACTACCTAAAAATTGACATGTCCCAGAGGTACTTTTCCTATCTATCTTACACCCCCCCATAATCCGCATCCGAATAAGCATACTACCTAAAAATTGACATGTCCCAGAGGTACTTTAGGATACCAAAGGCCTAAGTTAGGTGTGTCTCTAAGGTATCTAAAATTTCTTTTAATGCAACTAAGTGTGATTCTCTAGGACTAGCTTAAAACCTAGCACACAAGCAAACACTAAACATGATATCCGGTCTACTTGTGGTAAGGTAAAGCAAAGAACCTATCATGGATCTATAAAGCTTAGAATCAATACACTTACCTCCTTCATCTTTGTCAATCTTTATGGAAGAGCTCATAGGTGCGGCTTGAGGCTTTGTATTCTCCAAGCCGAACTTTTTGAGCATATCGTTCACGTACTTATCTTGATTTATGAAGGTGCCATCTTTCCTTTGTTTGATTTGGAGTCCCAAAAAGAATGAGAGCTCCCCCATCATGCTCATCTCGAACTCACCTTGCATTAGCTTAGAAAATTCTTTGCAATAACATTCATCAGTAGAACCAAAAATGATATCATCAACATAGATTTGTACTACTAAGATGTCATTATTATATCTTTTTATGAAAAGTGTAGTGTCCACCTTACCTTTTTTGAAACCCTTTTCAATTAAAAAGTTTGAAAGTCTTTCATACCAAGCTCCAGGAGCTTGTTTTAAACCATAAAGAGCTTTAGTTAGTTTGAACACATGATTTGGAAATTTTGAATCCTCAAAACCTGGTGGTTGTTCAACATACACTTCTTCATTTATAAAACCGTTTAGAAAAACACTTTTCACATCCATTTGAAAAAGCTTGAAATCATTGTAACATGCAAATGCCAAAAGCATCCTAATGGCTTCCATCCTAGCTACGGGTGCATATGTTTTATCAAAATCAATTCCCTCTTCTTGGGTATAGCCTTGAACAACAAGTCTAGCCTTGTTTCTCACTATATTACCATTTTCATCTAGTTTATTCCTAAAGACCCATTTAGTTCCTATAGTAGATTGATTACTAGGCCTTTCAACTAATGTCCAAACTTTACTTCTCTCAAATTGATTTAATTCCTCTTGCATGGCCAAAATCCAAAAACCATTTTTAATGCTTCTTTGATGTTTTTAGGCTCAATGCATGAAATAAATGCAACATGGTTCATTAATTTGAGAGAGGATCTAGTAGTTACCCCCTTGGATGGATCACCCAAGATTTCACCACCTTTGACATAGTTGAACTCCCTTGGGTAAGATACCTCCTTTTCCTCAAGAGCCAAATCCTTCAAGGCTTCAAGAGGTGGATCTTGTGCATCTTCATCTTTAGTTGGAGTCTCATCTACCTTTGACGTTTGTCCTCCATCAATGGCATCAAGAATCCCTATATCATCATCATCACAAGATTTCTTCCTCGGAAGGAGGTTATCATCGAAAACAACATGTATAGACTCTTCTACTACTAAAGTTTTTTTATTAAATACACGATAGGCTTTAGAGTTTAAAGAATACCCCAAGAAAATAGCTTCATCACTTTTAGCATCAAATTTACCTAAGTTGTCTTTTCCATTATTTAAAACAAAACACTTGCAACCAAATGGATGAAAATAGCTAATGTTAGGCTTTTTAGATTTTAGGATCTCATATAATGTTTTCTTCAAAATTGGCCTAATCATTACACGATTTATAATGTAGCAACCGGTATTTGTGGCTTCCGCCCAAAAATATTTAGGTAAATTATTTTCGCAAAGCATGGTTCTAGCCATTTCTTCTAAAGTTCGATTTTTCCTCTCAACTACCCTATTTTGTTGAGGATTGTGAGGAGCGGAAAAATTATGGCTAATTCCGTTTTCATTAGGAACCCATACACTTCTAATTCTTTTAGTTCTATTGTGCCTACGGAAGCCACTTTGTTTGTAGTTATTGTTCTTTCTTTTAGGTTGGTTTGATCTAGATGATTCACCTATTTCATTTTTCACATTACCAACACTCTTGAAAGACATTTTAAGCTCATTTAACACCTTTTGGTGTTCACTATTGCATTGAGATATAAGATTGTTTAAGTCTACATTTTCATCTTGAAAAAATTTAGGTTTATCTTGTAAACCTATTTTGTTGAGGATTGCGAGGAGCGGAAAAATTATGGCTAATTCCGTTTTCATTTAAAAACTCTTCAAAACCTAGATTTTGAAATTCGGTTCCATGATCACTTCTAATGTGAGAGATTTTAAGTTCAAGATCATTTTGAGTTATTTTAGAAAATGTGATGAATTTTTTTAAAGCCTCATCTTTTTTACTTAAGAATAGAATCCAAGTAAACCTAGAATAGTCATCAACAAGTACAAATGCATATGATTTACCACCCAAGCTCATAGTTCTAATAGGCCCAAAAAGATCCATATGAATCAATTGTAAACATCTACTAGTAGAGACATCATTAATGGATTTAAATGAAGTTCTATGTTGTTTACCCTTAGAACATGCATCACAAATTTTATCATTAGAGAACTTAAGTTTGGGTAAACCTCTAACTAGATTAAGGGAAATCAATTTTTCTAAAACACTCATGCTAGCATGTCCTAATTTTCTATGCCAAAGCCATGAGTCATGTTCATCATGTGCAACTAAACATGTATGAGATGTATGGATGTCATCTAAATGCACCATGTAAATATTGTCGATTCTATGCCCTATGAGCATCAATTGATTTATTTTAATGTTTACAATTTTGCATCCACTTTTATAAAATAAAACATTAAAACCCTTATCACATAATTGACTAATGCTCAATAAGTTGTGTTTAAGACCGTTGACATACAAGACATTTTCAATAAAAATAGAAGAGTGATTACCAATGGAGCCTATTCCTTCAATGTGGCCTTTGGAGTTGTCACCGAAAGTTACCACTCCACCACTCTTTGGCTTTAGTTCCATGAATCTACTATTGTCACCGGTCATATGTCTTGAGCATCCACTATCAAGGTACCATGAGTTTTGGCTTGAAGCTTTGGCCTTGTAGCAATGCTCCCCTACAAACAAAGAAATTAGGCTTTGATTTTTGGTACCCAAATCATTTTGGGTCCATGTGTGTTAGCCCTCAAAACCTTGGTTCCCTTAGGGATCCAAGAAGCAATAACATTCATGTTATTAGAAATAATGAGTTCCTTAAGAACCCAAACACTCCTAATCCTTTGACCTCTAGATTGCTTAGGAAAATTTCTTTGTTAAGGAACAAACGGTTTTCTTTTTACATATTGGGATTTAAAAGACTTTTTCTTTTCAAGTGGTTGTTCCCAATAGCAATAGATGTTTTAAGATTATCCACTTCCTTTGTGTGATAATCTTGAAAATCAGAAAGAAGTTTTTCAAGATCAAAGTTTTTTCTTTTTAAGATCATTTGAAAGATTTACTAAGTACAAAACTTTCTTTTCCAATTCCGAGTTAGTTTTTGAAATAGATTCATTTTGAGTTTTTAAATCGAAAATATTTTTCTTGTTTCTCAAAATAGATTCCTTATATTTTCCAACCAACTCATCATAAACCTCTTGCAATTCATCATAAGCCTCTTGGAGTTCATCAAAGGTAAAATAAAAAATAGATGAGTTAAGGTTTACCTTTGGTTCATCATCAATGGCCATGAGACAAAGATTAGCCACTTCCTCCTCCTCCTCGGATGACTCCTCGTCACTCCAAGTTGCTACTTGAGCTTTGAGCTTGTTCTTCTTCCCAAAGCTCTTCTTCTTCACTTGAGGACATTCGGAACGGATATGACCGGATTTTTTGCACTCATAGCAAATAATTTGGTCCTTCTCTTCTTCTTTGCTCTTGCTCTTGAAGTCTCCTTTTCTAATGAACTTTCTCCCACGGTTGGACTTCATAAAGCGAGTGAATCGCTTTCATGATATGAAACTTTAAGAGCGATTCCAATCCTCTTTTTCTCAACCTTCTTCTCCTCCATTTTCTTTTATTCTTTTCTTCCATTCTTCATGATCTCATGGGTGATTAGAGATCCAACAAGAGCATCTAGCTTGAGAGTCTTCAAATCTCGAGCTTCAATAATAGTTGTTCTCTTACTATCTCATGATTCCAGAATAGAGTACAACAATTTCCTCACTAGCTTGTCTTCGGGGATGATCTCACCGAAACCCTTCAACCCATTGACAATGACCGAGAATCGATCAAACATCTTGGAAACGCTCTCATCGGGATCCATTTTGAAATTTTCGTAGCTTAGATTTAGTAGCCCGATTTTTGTTTCCTTGACGTCACTAGTTCCCTCATATGTTGTCTCGAGGGTGTCCCAAACTTCCTTGGCATTCTCGATCGAAGACACCTTGGAGTAGATGTCCGGGCCAAGAGCATAAAAGATGACATGAAGAGCTTTATCATTCACTTGCATTCTTCTTCGATCATCTTCGGTCATTTCGGCCTTGACCTTTGGAACAAGTCTTCCTTCACCTTCTCTTTTCATTGGAATGAATGGACCTTCTTCAACCATATCCCACACCATGTAGTCGGTAGACTTGATGAAGAGCCTCATCCTATTCTTCCAATATGGGTAGCTATCCCCATTGAAGAATTGTGGCTTGGTGGTAGATTGTGACTCGTAGAGGTTGGAATTTGAGGTGGATGCCATTGCATGTCCTAATTTTCTATGCCAAAGCCATGAGTCATGTTCATCATGTGCAACTAAACATGTATGAGATGTATGGATGTCATCTAAATGCACCATGTAAATATTGTCGATTCTATGCCCTATGAGCATCAATTGATTTATTTTAATGTTTACAATTTTGCATCCACTTTTATAAAATAAAACATTAAAACCCTTATCACATAATTGACTAATGCTCAATAAGTTGTGTTTAAGACCGTTGACATACAAGACATTTTCAATAAAAATAGAAGAGTGATTACCAATGGAGCCTATTCCTTCAATGTGGCCTTTGGAGTTGTCACCGAAAGTTACCACTCCACCACTCTTTGGCTTTAGTTCCATGAATCTACTATTGTCACCGGTCATATGTCTTGAGCATCCACTATCAAGGTACCATGAGTTTTGGCTTGAAGCTTTGGCCTTGTAGCAATGCTCCCCTACAAACAAAGAAATTAGGCTTTGATTTTTGGTACCCAAATCATTTTGGGTCCATGTGTGTTAGCCCTCAAAACCTTGGTTCCCTTAGGGATCCAAGAAGCAATAGCATTCATGTTGTTAGAAATAATGAGTTCCTTAGGAACCCAAACACTCCTAATCCTTTGACCTCTAGATTGCTTAGGAAAATTTCTTTGTTTAGGAACAAAAGGTTTTCTTTTTACATATTGGGATTTAAAAGACTTTTTCTTTTCAAGTGATTGTTCCCAATAGCAATAGATGTTTTAAGATTATCCACTTCCTTTGTGTGATAATCTTGAAAATCGGAAAGAAGTTTTTCAATATCAAAGTTTTTTTTCTTTTTAAGATCATTTGAAAGATTTACTAAGTACAAAACTTTCTTTTCCAACTCCGAGTTAGTTTTTGAAATAGATTCATTTTGAGTTTTTAAATCGGAAATATTTTTCTTGTTTCTCAAAATAGATTTCTTATATTTCCCAACCAACTCATCATAAACCTCTTGGAGTTCATCATAAGCCTCTTGGAGTTCATCAAAGGTAAAATAAAAAATAAATGAGTTAAGGTTTACCTTTGGTTCATCATCAATGGCCATGAGAAAAAGATTAGCCACTTCCTCCTCCTCCTCGGATGACTCCTCGTCACTCCATGTTGCTACTTGAGCTTTGAGCTTGTTCTTCTTCCCAAAGCTCTTCCTTTTCACTTGAGGACATTCGGAACGGATATGGCCGGATTTTTTGCACTCATAGCAAATAATTTGGTCCTTCTCCTCTTCTTTGCTCTTGCTCTTGAAGTCTCATTTTCTAATGAACTTTCTCCCACGGTTGGACTTCATAAAGCGAGTGAATCGTTTGGCCAACATGGTCATCTCCGCATCTTAATCTTCACTATAATCGCTTTCATGATATGAAACTTTAAGAGCGATTCCAATCCTCTTCTTCTCAACATCCTTCTTCTCAACCTTATTCTCCTCCATTTTCTTTTATTCTTCTATTCCATTCTTCATGATCTCATGGGTGATTAGAGATCCAACAAGAGCATCTAGCTTGAGAGTCTTCAAATCTCGAGCTTCAATAATAGTTGTTCTCTTACTATCCCATGATTCCAGAATAGAGTACAACAATTTCCTCACTAGCTCTTCTTCGGGGATGATCTCACTGAAACCCTTCAACCCATTGACAATGACCGAGAATCGATCAAACATCTTGGAAATTCTCTCATCGGAATCCATTTTGAAATTTTTGTAGCTTAGATTTAGTAACCCGATTTTTTTTCCTTGACGTCACTAGTTCCCTCATATGTTGTCTCGAGGGTGTCCCAAACTTCCTTGGCATTCTCGATCGAAGACACCTTGGAGTAGATGTCCGGGCCAAGAGCATAAAAGATGACATGAAGAGCTTTATCATTCACTTGCATTCTTCTTCGATCATCTTCGGTCATTTCGGCCTTGACCTTTGGAACAAGTCTTCCTTCACCTTCTCTCTTCATTGGAATGAATGGACCTTCTTCAACCACATCCCACACCATGTAGTCGGTAGACTTGATGAAGAGTCTCATCCTATTCTTCCAATATGGGTAGTTATCCCCATTGAAGAATGGTGGCTTGGTGGTAGATTGTGACTCGTAGAGGTTGGAATTTGAGGTGGATGTCATTGCTTGACTAGTTGTTGATCAAACTATCCTAGAATCGACTCAAGAGGGTTGTAATCTTTCCAATGAGTGTAGCTCTAATACCAATTGTTGAGTTGATCACACAATTGCAAATGACAAAGAGGGGGTGAATTGGCGATAAAAAACTTGGTGGGTGAAAGTATGGAAAAATAATATGTGACACCAAGCAATTAGAGTGGTTGAAGTTCTCCAAACGAACTCTACATCCACTACCTTAGTTCCCACTAAGGATTTTCAACCAATTCACTACTTGAATTCTTCCCCTTTTCTTGGATAAGGAGGGAACCTTACAATTTGATTAAGCTTTCTACCCAAAGCTTAATTCACTCACTTTTACAAAGAGAAGTTTTTGGTAAACTCTACAAATTCCTCTCAAAGGATAATTGTTTACCCAATTACAATTTCACACTCCCCAAACTCACAATAAAAAGATTACAATTGAGAACACAAGAGTTTGGTACAAGAATTTGACTCTAAAGGTGCAAAGTTTGGATTTGAGTGCTTTGATGTTGCTTGAAGGTTCAATAATTGTTGTCTGAGCTTTTAGAGGTCCCTTTTATACATTCTCATTGAATTCTAGCCGTTGGGGTTGTTGCATTCATTAATAGAGCCGTTGGGATGTTATCTTCCCTCCATAAATACAGTCTGCAACTACCTGTTCTGAAACGCTCGACCCTATTTCGAAAAAGACCAAAAAAGAAAGAGCCGTTGGGGTGTAATAAATAGACCGTACCGAAACGGGCACGATCGTTTCGATACGCTAAGAGCCGTTTCGAAACACTTTTCCACTGTCAAGGCCTGTATCGAAACGGAATAGAAGTGTTTCGATACGCCTTAACGACAAGTTTAAAATCGGTTAAAAACTTCAACGGTCATATTTTTAAAAACAAGTTTGAATGCCGTTTCGAAACGTTTGAGGGTGTTTCTATACTACCGTATCGAAAAGGGTCAAACCGTTCCGATGTTCTTCATCCATTTCGAAACCCATTTCAAAACAGAGGTTAACAGTTTCAAAAGTGCTCCGGAATGCCCAGTGGCCGTTCCGAAACGGTGACTCGAAAATCACTGTTTTGGCTTGAAAAAACACTTAGAAAACTTTTGACAAGTTGAGTTTTTGACTTAACCATTTTTCTTTAAATATATAGAGAGGTTTGAGGACTTAAAAATTCGTTTTCTCTTTTTCAATTTAGTCCTTAAATTCTTTAGTTATATCAAAATCAATTTATTGGTTTCACAATATGTGACTCGACTTCTTGCACTCAAAGCAAATGATTTGATCTCTCTCTTCCTCTTTGCTTTTGTTCTTAAAGTCTATCTTTCTTTGAAACTTTCTCCATCGGTTGGACTTCATGAAGCGTGAGAACCGTTTGGGAATCATGGCCAATTCCTCAAGGTCTTCCTCCTCACTAGAATAGCTCTCCTTATGTAAAGAGGCTTTGAGAGCTACTCCTTGCTTCTTTTTCTTCTCTACCTCATGCTTCTCTATTCTTCTCTCTTCCTTATTCTTCTCTTCCTCTCTTCCTTGCTTCATGATCTCGTGTGTACGAAGAGACCCAACATGCTCATCAAGCTTCAAGGTTTTCAAATTCTTTGCTTCAATGATGGTCGTACTCTTACCATCCCAAGACTCTAGGAGAGAGTATAGAAGCTTCCTCACTATCTTATCTCCAGGAATTATTTCACCGAATCCTTTAAGACCATTAACGATGATCAAAAATCGATCAAACATCTTTGAGACGCTCTCATCGAGGTCCATCTTAAAATTTTCATAGCTCAAGTTTAGCAACCCGATCTTCGTCTCTTTTACATCGCTAGTGCCCTCATAAGTCGTCTCTAAAGTGTCCCACACTTCCTTTGCACTTTCGATAGATGAAACCTTTGAGTAGATATCCGGACCAAGTGCACAAAATATGATATGTAAAACTTTGTCGTTAACTTGCATCTTCCGTCTATCTTCCTCGGTCATCTCCGACTTCACCTTCGGAACTAGTCTTCCTTTATCGTTTCTCTTAACCGAAATGTAGGGGCCTTCTTCCACTACATCCCAAACCAAGTAATTCGTTGACTTGATGAAGAGACGCATCCGATTCTTCCAATATGGGTAGTTGTCCTCATTGAAGAATGGTGGTTTAGTGGTTGATTGTGACTCATAGAGGTTGGAGGTTGAAGTAGATGCCATGACTTGACTTGTAGTTGATCACACTCTTCCTAGAATCTCTTATTGTGGTTGTTAATCCTTTAAAGAGGTAGGCTCTGATACCAATTGTTGAGTGGATCAATGAAATGATTTAAGCCAAGAGGGGGTGAATTGGATTTTTAGAACTTTTGGTGGTGGAGTGGAAAATTAAAAAATTGCTAGACAAGGGATTTTAGAGTGGTTCAAGTTCCAATTGAACTCTACATCCACCACCTTAGCTTCACTAAGCATTTTCCAACAATCCACTAATTGCTCTTCCCCTTTTCAAGGCTTAGGAGGTAACCTTTACAATACCGGTCAAATTTTCTACCCAAAATTTGACCCAATTCTCTTTCAAGTAATACAAAGAAGTTTAAGGCTAAGACTAGTATCTCTCAATACAAATTGTAGCCCTTTTTACAAGCATTCAACCCAAATTGGAAAATAAGAATGGAATTACACACAACACAATTTGGGGTTTACAATAAAAATTGGGATTTTTGCACAATTGCTTGGATTTGATGTTTGGATAATTCTTTTTGGATCAATAGTTGTTGCTGGTGCTTTTTGAGGCCCCTTTTATACCTTCTCATTGAATTCTAGCTGTTGGGGTTGTTGTCTTTATTAAAATAGCCGTTGGGATGTTATCTTCCCTCCATAAATACAGTCTGCAACTACCCGTTCCGAAACGCCCGACCTTGTTTCGAAACAGAACAAAATAGAAAAAGCCGTTGGGTGTAATAAATAGGCCGTACCGAAATGGGCACGATCGTTTCGATACGCTAAGAGCCTATTCCAAAACTTGTTTCGTAACATTTTGCCACTATCAAAACCTATATCGAAACGGCTTAAAAGCGTTTCGATACACCTCAACAATATTTTTAAATTCAGTTATAAAACTTCAACGGTCATATTTTAAAACCAAGTTTGAATTCTGTTTCGAAACGTTTGAGGTTGTTTCGATACTGCCGTATCGAAACGGTTCAAACCATTCCGTTGTTCTTCGTCCATTTCGAAACACGTTCCGAAATAGAGGTTAACCGTTTCAAAATGTTCCGAAATGCCCAAATGCCGTTCCGAAACGGTGACTCGAAAATCACTGTTTTGACTTGGTAAATACTTAGAAAATATTTGATGAGTTGAGGTTTTGACTTGTACATTTTTCTTTAAACACATAGAGAGGTTTTGAGGATTTAAAATTTTATTTTCTCTTTTTCAATTTAGTCCTTAAATCCTTTGTTATATCAAAATCAATTTATTAGTTTCACAAAGCGTGATAAAGATCATTCTAATGAAGTAAAATCGTTTTTATTACCAATGCGATATTATAAATCAGTGGTCTCGTACTTGTCGTACATTGAAAAATCAACAATCATTGAATGATAAAGGGAAGAAAATAGAAGCAAATTTTGTTTGCGAAAAATGATGAAGATGATATTGGTCTAACTTTATTTGAAAAGTGTTGGTCCAACTCATTTGGACGTTGTTGATTTTCTTATAACCCTCGAAGGGAATAAATCATCTTCTAATTATTCTCATAACTTTGAATAAAATTATTTATCTTTTTATTTATTTTTCTTTATGTTTTTTTACTTTGCACACATTAATTATTTACATTTTATATTCATATTTATATATTATAATATTTATTTATTTTGTTTAACATGATTACTTGTCAAATACAATCTATGGTGACGATTTATGCTCAACATAAGCGTAAGATATAGTTTCCTATTTAAATGCAAGGGTATAATATGAGTACTATATCTCAAAGTACTGAAAATATTGATGCTCTAGAAGAGCAATAAATTCTTAAGAGAAAGCACATTATAAAAAGTGCAGAATTGCAAATATTGCAATAATTACCGCTAATGGTAATAATATCGTCACCACTAGAAGTGAAAATTTTAAGAGAGCAATATGGGTTCGCAAAATATCCCTTTGAAAATTATAGATAACATATGTTATCAAGTGACATTTGAAATAAGCCAATGTAAATATAAGTTCGGTAGCCACTAGGTCAGTTGAAAGCTCAAGAAGAGCTATATATTGCTACCAAAAGATAATTTTCATTGAAATCTCTGAAAGAGCTAAAGATATTCCTATTCAAAGGAACAATTTTGATGGTCGTACTTGACATGTACGAGTGAGATTGAATCACATGTTATGGTAAACCGAAAATTTACGAAATTCAGAAATGTATATACACACTTGTATATAGTTGGTATGATTGGTTAGACTGTAACACCCAGGTCCGGGGGTCGGGTGGATTTAAATATTAAAATAATGTTTCGGGTTTTCCCTTTTTAAAAAAAATTATTTAATATGTTGGACCCCACTTTGACTTAAAGCCCGAATTTCCATGGATTTTAGAGTCTTGGATGATGGCCATTTTTCATTAATGACAGTTTTGTAATTAAATGGTCTTTGTAAAATAAAACCTCTTTTTATTTCAAATACCCAAAATTCCTATCATCTTCTACCTCCAAAAACAAACCAACGTGAACTCCTCCCCTCCATTGGAAGCCATTGTTCCATCATCATACTCTTTCATCCTTGGTGATTTTCAAAAGGTAAGCATACTCCCATGTTTTCCTCCTCTTCCCTTTGCTACTCATGTTTTTAGTTTTCATTGAAACTCATTACTTTGTACTTTGAGATTTTGGGGTTTTAAGTTAAAAATCTAAACTTTATTAACCTTTAAGTAAGCTTTCGATTCTCTGATGTTAGACATGTTCTTAGCATCATTAAATGTCCAACATATATGATTTTTACAAAGTTTTAACAACATTTTCGGATATGGGTTTATTGGGGGTTTTAGAGGGGTTTGAAGTTAGATTTTGGGGCTGTTTTGGATAAGAAATTGAGGGCTGATGATAGTGTCGTGGTTAAGGGTCAATTTGAAGATGTTAGATGACATTTTGGAGGTTGGAAATATGGTTTTCTGGTTTGGCTTTTGGACTGCTCGAAATTAGCACTTTTGGGTTTGTCTCTAGCTTGAATTCGTGTGATTTATGCTTGGATTATATTTCGGGTTTGCTCCATTGAATTATGGACTGAAATGTAATTGTTTTGATTGTGTTGGATGATTAGAGTCAAGGTTTTGTGTTGGCGAAGCCTCGGGAACGAATTCAGATAGCTTGGTGGATTGTTTGGCTTGAGTTGTTGGGCTTGGATAGTCGGTGAGTGGTTCTTCGATTTTATTTGGTTTTCAAAATGTTTTGTTCGAGCATGTGGACCTAGGTCGGGCTTGGTAAACCCACCTAGAGTTGGGATTAGATTGGTAGTCTAATCCCAAGCTTTAGTTAGAAAACTATGGTTGAACTTGTGAATGTTGTGTTTATGCCTCATGTTCTAATTGTGATTAATGTTGTAATACATATTGTGGCTATGTGTGATGTTGAGGCATGATGACTTATTTATGCATTGTGATATGCATGTGTTTGAGTAAATGTAGGTTGCATGATTGTACATCATGGTGGATACGTGCTAGGCACGGGAAATGGTAAGGATATTGTGTTATGATGATCTTGTGATGAGTTAGTATTGGCACTAGTATGCTTGGGTACAAATGATCGATCATTAGGATGTTAGTGTGCACACGAGTGTCAAAATGCGCGCGTGGTCTTGGTAATGGTAGTCACCAAGATGGAGTACGGGTACGCTCGGAAATCTTCATTTATATTTTAGTCGATGATGAGTGGAATCCCATCGACGGGGCGTGAGGATGAGTGGAATCCCCTCCTCGTGAAACGGTGATGAGTGGAATCCTACCGTAAGGTAATGTAATGGTTGTGTTGTTGGATGTGAGTTCCAACGATTGTTATCCACGTATTTGGGTCATAGCTAGTTGCCAATACAGTTTGTTAAATGTGTTTCACATGGTTGTGTTATGGACATGTTGAGCATGGCATGATACTTGAGACTATGACTCATGTGGTTCCGAAGGTAAGGAAACATGCATTCATCCTTGGTTTTGTTGCTCGTGCTTGGACCCTGCATTGTCGAGGTTTATTTTACGAGCTTACCCTCACTAAGCTTCACACTTACGCTCTTCTTGTTCGACAATGCAGATCCTTAGTTCGTGGGTTGCTTGTGCGAGGAGAAGGGCCTTCAAGTGTGCTATTTTCTACCTTCAAGCATGGACTTTTAAGTTAATTGATGTAATAGATAAGCAATGGGATTTGAGTATGTTGTTTTGTGTTTAGGAGCGTAATAAGACTCCTTTAGTATGTTGCTGGTTTGGTTGTGGTTTTCTTATGCTATGTATGATGGACATGTGGCCCTTATCTTATGCTTATGTGTATGTCTAAAGGCATGTGAACCTTGCTTGTTTTATACCTTGGTGAATGCTTGATTTCCTTTTGGTTGCCCCTTTATATATGTGAGTTAAGTGTTTGAGCATGCTTGTAGTAGGGTGTAATGTCTTAGAGTTCGTGAATGCATGTTTGGAGGTCCTAGTTGGTGTCTTGAGGCAGCCTTTGTGCCTTAACCAGCTAAAATCTATTTGATTGAGTCAGGGGTATCGATACGGTTAGGCCCGTATCGATGCGGCCTCCTTCTTTCAGGCCAAGCGTATCGATACTCGGGAAGGCGTACCGATACCATTTTTGATACTGGAAATCTGAGATTTTGGCAAGAAATTAAGGGTATCGGTACGGGCTTAGGTGTATCGATATGGTCTTCGTAGCTTTGACCCCGAGAAGTTGACCAGTGAGGGTGTATCGGTACGGTCAACCAGTGTACCGATACGGTCTCCCTTTGTTGACTTTGGGCTGTTGACCTAGTCAAGGCGTATCGATACGCCCTTCTAGTGTATCGATATAGCATGTCGTACAAACTAAAATAAGCTGTTTGAAATTGCATGTTTGAGTGTTTTGCATCGCTCGTTGCTTCCGCTGTCGTTGTATCACATAGAATGTATTAAAGCCTTTAGAAAAGATAATAAATAAAAGAAATTTTCTAGGGTTGCTAATCGAAGTGGAGCCTTAACGGGTTTTGCTTCGGTTTTCTCCGTGTGACCCGCTCGGGCCGGTCGGTCGGTCGCCCAGGCCGGGACGAGGGGGTTACATAGACCATCCTGATCAATAATGATGTGAAATCTATTGTAACCCCCTAGACCCGCCTATGCGTTACGACGGATCCTAGGAAGCCACATTAGGGTCACAAGAGCGACCCACGGTAAAAATACATATAAAACATTTTCTCTAAAAAATACATATTAAATTATAACGGTAACTTTTGTTGAAAATATTATTTCATGAAATAATTTAAACATATAACAGAATTTCAGAAAACATTTTACAGACACTATCATGAAACAATAATGATATGCATGCCCACTAACTATGTCGGTACCGTACTCCAAAAGCAACGCCGAGAGAACTCCCAACACTGATGTCAAACGTTATACCATGATATATTCCTTTAACCTGCGATGGTAAAAACAACGTGAGCTTAGAAAAGCTCAGTAATACAAAACTACCAAAAGATGCTATAAGCTCATGCAGATATATGGTAGGCATAACATTTTTATGATGCTCCACGCAGTAACGGTCTTCATTTCTTTTTCGATATTTCAGGGTAACGTTATACTTGAGGTTAACGGTACTTGTTCTTTATTCAATCATCGAGAATTAGACGGGAATTATAGGCTATTAATGTACGGAGGTGGAATTAGAGAGTTCGGTTCCTAGTGTGTTCCAACAGTGTAAGTAAAACATGTACAACAACAGTATAATATACATTTCCAGTTCAAAAACATAAAGTTCAAGTAACAATACGGTACGGTTAAATCTTTTATCTACCCTCCAATCACACTCCAAGAGGCAGTTCCCCAAAACTGCGTCAAAGGCGTTAACCAGTGCCCATTGGGCATAGATGCCATCCTAAGGGATTACCTTAGGAACGGTACGGTAGGTATTACCCTAGCCGAAGCATAGGAACCTGTAACGGTAAAGGAATTACCAGCTAGATCAGGGCTGAACCTACGGTCACTTCATATTCTATCCCAAGTACCCCAGTAACAATCTATATAACGGTTCGGTTAATCAATAGCTGTATTTTTAGTAATACATTATCCATATAGCATGTTGGTCATATCAGGTGCATATGCATATATCAAAAATACAGTACAGTCATGTTAAATTATAAAACATGTCATGTTCATGTGAGTTCAAGTATTCTATCATGTGCACATAATTGGTATTATAACATGTAAATCATTATGCAAAAATAGTCGTGTAGTACACATGGAACACACTAGGTGGAATAGTTTATTTCCTTGGAGATACTTGACATTTACGGAAGAGAACATATTAACTTTTGACAACTGAACGGATCTTTGAAACAAGGCCCCTATTAAAAGAGGGGTTTGTACTAACGATTCAAACCAGATAGTCAAGAGATGATACATCAAGATCTTGAGAGTTTAGGCATATCATGAGTGATTTAGCCATTTAAGCCTACCAGGGGCATTATGGTCATTTTATCATACACGGCATTTTGGTAATTTATACCAACATGGCGTAAACAGTGGCTTGGAAATTCTATTTTGCTCATCAAGTTTCCAACCATGCATTTAGGGATTTCTACGTCAAGATCTTTCATGATATCAGATACATTCAGGGCAATTTCGATTACTTGGGCCAACGAGGGCATTTTGGTCATTTAACTATCAGGGGTGATTTGTAATTTAGCCCAATAATGATGAAATGGCGATTTGCAATATTTAAGATTCCCAGAAGTTTATCGAGCCTCCAAAACCATTCGAACTACATATTCCCACCTTGTAGTACAATCCAACGCTTCTGATGCATCCAACTATATTGTATATCTGAACGGTTGCTTTCATATTTCACCACAAAGATTTTCCACGGAGTAGTCAAACTTATATTCTGTGCGGAGAAACTTCCAACCTTACATTAATATCAGGAGTGATTGACGTACGTAAGTCATGCTTCTACCCTTAAGGGCATTTCAGTCATTTCCAACTTTATTGGCATTTCCAGAATTTATCAAGGGCAATTTACTTATTTCAGTCAAAGGGGGTATTTCAATCATTCAAGAATTTCGGTACTTCCAACCACTTCATTCATTTTAGAACTCAAGGGTTTATCCATCCTTCCAGTTAATTTGTAAACCTCGGTGTCCGAGGATACTTCAGCTCTTTTTAGTCAATACTATCATTCAGTATTTTGAGCCATTTGCTTAATTCGGGGGTATGTATAGATTCTCCTAATCCTATAGTCGGAGATTCATTCTAAATTCAAGGAGACCTAACACCTTACAATCACGAAGGTTTAAATCCTGTTACCATGGCTTTCCAAATAGTTCGAGGTTTTCAAATGAATCAGGTTGTTTTACCATATCTAGCGTAGATTTCTAGATCGCTTCCAATTCCAATGGTATTTAAGTCATTCTCATACCTTGAGGGCATTTTCGTAATTTCATGTCCAGGTATCTTTCACATTTAAACATTTCACACTAATGCTCAGAATTAGAGATTAGCTGCCTCATTAATTACTTAATGAACTTCAGATACTTCAGATTTATTAGCTTCCTCGTTCGAGCATTTCGGTCTTATCTAAGTTATCATACTCAATTTCATATTTAGTTTGACTTAAGTAGGGCTAACAGCACTCCTTATCATTTTCATGCATGCATTAACAAATACCAACATGTTCTCAAAGCATACAAGAGGTAGTAGTGTATTACCTTTAATACTTGCTATATCGGTCGACCATTATACTCCGTTCGATCACTCTCGAACCCGAATGCGACGTCCTCTACATCCCGAATACAAGGAACTTCGAATACCTTCAATCGCACAAAATCCAATTTTAGTACTTAATCACATTGCCCACAACTTATTATTAAAATACATAAGAAGACTCTAGTTCAAGGTCCAATTTGGAGGCTTTCGGGTTAGAATTTCACGAAACGGGCTTCAAAATCGGACTCGAAACGTCGAAAAACATAAAATGGGGCTTTTCTGGGAAAGTTGACTTTTTGGTCACAGTCAACGGTCAACGGGTAGGTCAACGGGCAGGTCAGGTCAACGCTGACGTCAGCAGTCATGCTGACGTCACTGGTTGACCGGGTTGACTCAGCGAGTTGACTCACTAGGTTGACTCAGCGAGTTGACTCACTAGGTTAACTCGGTCGAGTTGACTCGGTCAACGGGTCGGGTAGGGGTCAACGGGTCGGGTCGGTCAAGGGGTTAAACCGGCCTGAGCTGGCCGGTTCAACGGCCACCGTCCAGGGCGGCCGGAAATCGCCCCGGACAGCGCGTGACGCCCACGCGCGGCCTAAAATGGCCGGAAAATGGCCCAAAATGCTCATTTTCTCCCGATTTCACAACCCACACCACCTTTAACTCGAAAATAGATCAAAAATTCACCAAACTTACCGAAACAAGGAGGAAACGATCGGTTTTCTATTTAACCCCGAAGAGGCTCTTGTCGACATCGGACGGGCGATCAAACATAGGGGTTTTGTTCGCCTTGGGACCAGGAGTTCGACGGTGGCCTTGACGTGGCGAACGGACGGCGGACGGTGACGAAATTGCTGGAAAAAGAGGGTTGCACTTAGGGTTTCTGTCGACTTTCGAATCATGCCTCGTGACGGACGGCGGCGCTAACGCACGTGTGAGTGACGGCGGCAGGATCAGGGTGGGAGGACGACTCTATCGACGGTGGCGGTGTCGTACACGGAGCGGCGGTGAGGCCAGTCGAATGGTGTGGCCGGTGATGGAAGTTGAAAAGGTGGGAGAGAGGAAAATAACTAGTGAGGGGTGTTTCTGGGACATTTTTTTGGGAGAAATTGATCCCAAAATAAACTCATATTCGATAATGGGGTAGGTAGGATATTTTCATCATTTAATTATTATTATTTTTAACATATCCTAAATATAAAAACAATTCTTGGCAATAATAACCAAACATAACCTTAGCACAATTGGTTAAACTCCTAACCTTGACAGCCAAGGTCACGGGTTCAAACCCCCTTGGCTGCATAACCCTTTTTTTTAAAACCATTTAAACCAGGGTGTTACATCTATTGAGATCTATATGCACATTTATTAAAAGAACATAAAGTTCTCATGGTGCTTGTTCTCAAAAGAATTGATTAAATTCCACTTATTCAAAGAACACGAATTTTTTGTGTTACTTGTTCTCAAAGGAAATGATTAAGATTCCACTTACCAGAAGAAGTTGAAGTTCTTGCACTAAAGCTGAGACTGCATGTCTTGCATATCTGAATAAAATATGGGCCCATATATCCGTAAATGTGAAAAGTTTTATATGATTTTACTAGATGCATCTACATTGTTTTATCAACTTACAACCAGAAGTTTGTGAGATTGATTATAAAAGATTCAGAATATGCAGTTAGACTATTCATCTTGCAAAAGCTAGTGGGCTTATATTTTAGGCTATATCAGTTGATACGGAGCCTATTGATTATGAAAAATACAGTTTAGTAAAATTTCTATTGGATGCCTCCTCTTTAATAGCTAAACTATGAGAACAAAACAATTATTATTTATATGGTATTTCTATATAGAAGCACTTATATGCATCAAGCCAATGAGTTATAATAAACTCCCTGTTATAATTGGTTTTTGGTCAGAAGCCATACATTTCCCATTTTATAATTTTTGAATGTGCGATATATTGTTGAATTGCTCCACCACAACGCACAAAATGGGTAAATAAAAAAGGTTGAAAATATATATTGAGTATGAGTCTCCTTTTATGTTTAAATTCTTAAACATTAATTGGAGAATCATTTATGATATGATTTTTCTCAACATTAGGGGGAGATAATAATCAGTGGAATAGAGGAAAATGAATTATCATTATCTAGATCCTCGTATATGAACTAGAAGTTCATAAAATAATTCATGTTATTATATGTCAATTGCCAGACATATTTACTGACCTAATGAGAGTAATTAACTCTCATATACCAGCTGAAATGCTCTAAGTTTAAATTACATGTTAGAGCATGAGGATGTAAAACCATGCCTGAAGCATGATAGTTGAAATGGTTCCAATGATCAAAATTCTCGTAAATGAAAAATAATATGAGATGGTCATATATTGGAGGCGGGTGCTCCTGAAAGACCCAAGACATAACTAATAATAAAACTCTAGAAGAGTTTTAGGTGCTTGAAATAAAGATTCAAATCTTGAAGAGATCTCGATGAGTTGTGTCACTACGAGAATGGAACCAAAATAGAAAAGTTATCGACAACGATTTTGCAAACAAATTTACATAGAATACTTCTATAGAAGTAAAGAAAGAAAACGAGAATCTTGTATAAGAATCTATAGATGTTGAAATGATTGACCAATATAGAAAGACGCTTTGAACTTTCAAAAGTGAAGTATTTAGACTAGCAGTCCAAACACCTAAAGGTATAATGCAAGTGAGGCACACATAAGTAGTCGTAAATACGACTTGACTTATGATTTATGAAGAGTTTTAATTACTTCATGGTTGATGCAATTAATTTGGCAGTTATGAAATATATTACATGCGTCTAATTATTTATGGATCCCTATGTATCCTTAAAGGATTTAAAATGCTAGAAGCATTTGGAAATTTTTGAGGAAATTTATTTAGACATGTCTCATTGAATATTTTGGGGCATTTAGCATAATCGCCTTAGTGAGTACTAATTAAGGAAATATTGCAAGAATGGTCAGATTTTCTTATGTATTTTATAAAGGAGTTTTGGATCAAGATTTATTATGATAATTTGAATTTCATTAAAACTCCTGAAGAGCTTCAAATTGGAAACTCATGAAGAACTTTCAAAGCATTTGATGAAAGTATTTGAGTAAAAGAATCTTGAGATGTGATTTTGTCTCGACCTAAAGATCGAGCACTTAAATATGCGTTTTTGTCTATGAATGGACATAAGCTGAAAGAATTTTAAAGAAGATTCAATATGGATAAAGCATATCTATTGAGTATCTCAATAATTGTAAGGTTGTTGGATGTGAATAAAGATAATAATATATTTTCTTGGTCTTGAAGCACCATATATTAGTTGGTCAAGAAATATCTACGGATATACAAAGATCATTACCTTTAGATCTTCAAATATTCGTCGATGCCTCCTCAAATCTTGAAGAAATAATTATTATGCACGAGGCAAACCAAAAATGTGTTTGGCTATGACCATTGACCCAACATATCTAGAAGATATGTGATTTACTTTCACAAGATATGATACAAATACTATCTTGTGTAGAGATAATGAAATGTGGATACATCATGAAACATATTACTCCAAAGTTTCATCCCTCGCGATCTTTAGAAAAAGTATTCAAGATTGAATTATGAAGATTTAAAGATCTTCTGTAATTTTTCCATGAGGGGAAGTAAATACGCATTGCACGCTTTTCCCTTAATCGAGGTTTTGTCCCAATGGGTTTTCCTGGTAAGGTTTTTAATGAGGCAACATGTTATGTGTATCAAAGATGTGTGTACTTTTTTTCCTTCACTAATAATTTTTTTCCCACTGAGTTTTTATCTTAGTACGGCTTTAACGAGGCACATTATCTTCATAGACATCCAAGGGGGTGTTATGAATATTTATCTATGTGGATGTTTATCATAATTAGAACTTTATCTAAGGAGTTTGATTTATTTATTATTAAAAATATTATCTCTATTAATTAGAGTTTAATGTATTATGTACTTCTTATGCCTATAAATAGATGAAGGCATTGTACACAATTCTAGTTTTTTAGAATAATACGAATCTCCCTCTTTCTCTCATCTCTTTGTTCTTCGTTCTTATTTTTGTTCTTCTTTATTTTATTCACACCAACTATGAATTATTAATGTGTAAAGTTTTCTTGTAGGTTTCGAACATTAATCTTTACCATGTATAGAAAGAGTAGATCCACATCAATAAACCTCAATTAATTTTTTAAACAATAATAACAGTTTGTTTTATTTAATAAAAAATAAAATAAATATTCATAGTTTCAATAAAAAGGTATACAAAATTCAAACTAGATTAATTATACTAATAGATAATTTTCCCTAAAATCATCAAATAGTGAAAACATATACTTTTGAAGAAATTACACGTATCCCTAAATCAAACATTTCACCCCAATCTAGGGAAATTACCTAAAATGCCCCCAAAATTAAACATAACTTCATTTCGTGTTCGTCAATTACACAGCTTACTCCAATTTTCCCACTTCAAACGTCAAAAAATGGTAAACTACAATGTAGGTCACTCAATTATAGGTAATATTATATTTGAGTCACCTAATTATTAAAAGTTACATGTGGGTCACTCAATTATGGGTAAGATTACATTTGGGTCACCCAATTATTAAAAGTTACACTTGGGTCACTCAATTATGGGCAATGTTACACTTGAGTCACCCAATTATTTAAAATATATATATATATATATATATATATATATATATATATCAATTTGTGTATTAGATTAATTACTGATTTTAAATGAAGTACTCTAGTGTTAACGAGGGCATACAAGTGATTTAGAAGAGAAAATGACTAAATTGATATATTTTTTAAATATGAAGGGTGACCTAAGTGTAACCCTACCCATAATTGGGTGACCCAAATGTAACCTTTAATAATTGGGTGACCCAAATGTAACATTTAATAATTTGGTGACCCAAAAGTAACTTTACCCATAATTAAGTAACTCAACTGTAACTTTTAATAATTAGGTGACCTAAATGTAATTTCATTTATAACTGAGTGACCTTTGTTTGTAGTTTACCCAAAAATAAATAGGGAATTATAGTACATAAAAGTAGATATGTCTTAAATTTGGGGCCATAGTAGTCGAACACGTTTTTTTTTGGAAAACTGTGCAACAAAAAATACACAATGGTCAAGAGGTTTGCATTTAAAATTCATGAATAATATATTTATTATTTTCTACCTAATTTGGCCCTTCAAGAGTTTTCAATAATTATGGGGCCATACGATTAATTTCACGTGTAAAGTATGATTTATGATATGTGTATGCATGAAATGTCTATTTTAATATAAAAGTTGTCCCCAAATTAATGTCTGTAAATTAAGAGATTACAAAGCAAATACTGGGGTTAATTAATTTTGTTAAAAAAGTTCTAATGGTATCAGCGGGAAAAAATAAATTGCCATGATATATTGTATATTTAAAATTTAAATTATTCTAAAGTTATATAATTTTAAAAAATAATAATGAGATTAATTAAAGTTTGTTTATGTATATATTAAAATATATTTGTGTTAAGAGTAATATAAATGTATGTGTTAATGTTGATGAATAATTTTTTATAGATTTTGATACATTTGTTTATGCATGTCATGTTAATGTTTTATTTTAGGGTTAAGTGATATTTTGATTTTGAATTTGTATCCTATTATTATTTTGATGTAAAGATAATTTGTTTTATTCAGTTTAGCTCGTGAATTTTTTAATTATTATGCACATTATTTTAATTTGTTTTTTCTGTTAAAAGATCATGTGGTACTCTAAAAACACGCCACGTAACACATAATTTATATTAATTTTGAAAATTTTAAAAACTCATAAAAATCTCAAAAGTTTTAAAGTATCCAAAAAGTATCATTCTTTAAAAAATATATCAGACAATTTTTATTTTTTAAAAGATATGTGGTTTTTAATGCATTTTTTTGAAGTTCTACAAATTTATTATACATTATTTGGCATGTATTCTCTTCCCATAGTGTCACGCAATTTTTTAACAAAAAATGAATTGAAGTAATACACATCATCATGGTTGAAAAATCCATCGTTAAATTGAACTAAAAAAATTCTTCAACTACCAAAGTGATAACAAGGCATGGAGCTAAATTGAGCCAAAAATTCTTCGGGTATCATAGTGATAATGCGATACAACTTCATGAGTCAACATATTTTTTAAAATTTTATTTTATATTTTTCATATTTTATATAATTTGTCACTATGATCCGATTCAAAGGAATAAAATTGGTATTAATTAGTTTTGTGTCAAATTTTGTATAATTTATTATAATGATTCAATTTATAAAGAAATGATTTTAGTTTAACTTTTTTTATAAATTGTTTTAACTTTTTGTGTATGTTAAAAATAATATACATTTATAAAAATAAAATTACATGTTAATAATTTGTTCCATGTAAACTCTAAAACGTCCTGGTGTTTATGCCGTGTACACGTTATTTTTCATAAGATCACAAATCTTATTTATATTGATTTTTTTTATTTTTATAAATTATCGAGTTACACCCAGGGTTAGACCGAGGGGTGAAGGTCGTCCCCTTAAAATTTTGAAATTCGTATATGATTTTAAAATTTTCTATGTATTTTCTATTGAAAGTCTATTTTCGACCCCTTAAAATTTATAAGTTCGTCCCTAAAATTTTATTGGTTCCCCCCAACATAAAGTCATAGATCCGTCTCTGGATACACGGTTCAAATTTACTCCGATCACACGATAATAGGCTTAACCGTCAGGAATGTGCCCAACCTATAACATTTTTCCCAATTTGATGCCTAACGTTTTCATCCCTAACCCAAATCAGGTTTTACCGTCAACAACAATTAAAACTTTCGGCATCCAATTATAACATGACACGTGGCTTAGTTTATTTATTTTAATTAATTTCTAATTTTTTAAAAAATGTGAATTTCTTAAAAATCCAAAAGTTTTAATTTCTTTCAGTCAAACCCTTAAATCACATCTCCCTCATCGCCTGACATCCCCGCACGTTGGTGGTTTACTGTTCACCACCCAAGCATCGCGTACCTCATTGTTCAGTCTCCCACCCTCTAGTCGTCGGTCAGAAGCCCAATCGATCCCTTTTTTCTTCATTGTTGGATGTTCGTCAGCAGAGCAATCGACGGTTCATTCACCGGTTTTCAACGACAGGATATTGAAATTTTCAGTCGTGGAGGTCCAACGAAGGCAATGGTGGCCGGTGGTGGGAGTTGAAGAATTTAGGGTTTCGGGGTTTTTTTTAGAGAAATTTAACATTTTAGGTTTTTTTTATAAAATTAAAGGGTTTCTGATTTTTAAAAATAAAATTAAAGAAAATACTATAAATATGTCACATGTTATGTTTTTATTGGATAACGAAAAAAATTTAACAGCTGTAAAAAAAACCTGACTTGAGCTACGAAATGAAACGTTAGACATTAAATTTACCTGAAATAAACGGCACCAATTGAATAAAATGTTATAGATTGAGCACCTTTCTAACTGTTAAATGTATTAGTTTCGTAATAAAATTTTATTTTTGGAAACGAAACGAGGGTATATTATAATATTATTACCGACGATGAGTGTTTTGTCACCACACGAGGCTTGAGCCTACATCTTTAATGACGTTGCAATAAGTGCTTTAGAGACTTGGCCTAACCACAGCCAACCAATATATACGGAATGAAAAAAAAAATAGATTTGACTCAATTAAATCATAATCAAATCATCTGGACATCAATCGTTTGAGAGACGGAACCGTATTAAACTCGATCTGATATTGATCTGATTCAATAACTAATCCGACTCAAAATTATATAAACTCAATCTAACTCCAAATTAAACCCAATTCAACCTAAATTGAATGCGACTCAAACTAAAAATCAACTCGAATCAAATCGATCCGAACCGTGCAACCCGATTCCCACCTCTAATTTCCATCAACTACATGTGTTTGAGCAATTATGAAGATTCAATAACTTTCGGACGTGGACTTCTAAAAGACGATGTTACCTCATTAAATAATTGGGATATAAGCCAATGATAATACTTTAACACATAAATTTTAAAAAAAATCACGTTAATTTGTAAATTATTGTTGGAGAAATTATATTACGAGTTATTTTTATCATGTAAGTCGTATATTTTATCAATTAAAATTACATATTTCATCCGTTTTTACATTTTGTTTTATATAATCAAATTGTAATTTCTAAATAACTACTTATAAAAATGATATGGGAAAATAAGTGAAAATTCACCAGTAAAAATATGAAATGCATAAAATGAAGTGACAAAAGAGAATCTGATATCAAAACTCGAAATCCAAAACTCACAAAACTTCAAACCACTACGATTTACAATATTTACCGTTCGATCAGCGTAAAATTAAGATATACAACTCGCTTTCTCCCCCACCTCATTATTGTTGGGATTTGAAAAAAGATGTTCCATCGTCGAGAATTCAAATAGAATCTGAAGTTATGATTTCTTTACAAAAACAAAAACAAAGAAATTGTTGGGGTCATTTCATAATTTTTAAAAGTATAATATTCAGTCATGATGTCGTTAATTATTTAACGATCGAACGATTAAAATAAAAATAAAGTGAAATATTAGTGATTAAATTCTTTTTTAATTAAACTTTAATTATCAAAATAGCAGTGATAATGAAATTTGTAATTTATTTAAGAATGTTGGGCAGTGGTGTTGAATCTCTGCTGGTCTTGCTTTAAAGAGTCTAATGTTGTTGGTTGGGAACGCTACGGTGGCCTTAATCAGTGTGGATGTTTGTTCGGTCAAAGTACATGTATCATTTATGATAATATCCCTAAATTATACGATTCTATATGATTCGTAAATGGAAAGGAAAAAAATCAATACATGTCACGAATGCGCGCACACCTTCAAGTATCATTACTAATAATAGGCTCCAACATTCGCAAGTTGTATTTTAAATTTTTTAATACTTTTTTTATATATATTTTTAGTATTTTCGAATATTTATTATTTTTTATATTTTAAAATTTTAATTTTATTTTCTTTAATATTAAGAAACATCAATTAAGTCTTCAAATTTTTTTCAAAAAATTAGTTGATCTTTCAAGTATTATTGACGACCGCTACGTCAGTACAATAATGGTCAAAAGATAAAATTGTTGTAATCGCGAGTTCGTCTGAGTGTGTTTTACGGATAGACTAAATTAATTATTTAGTACAATTTTAATGACAAAATTGCCCCTTAAGCCAATTTAGGGTTTTGCTATACACAACCCTAAAGGCATCATATATGAACTACTAGATTTCTATCATTATTGCTTATTTTACTTTTTTAATGGAATTTATTAGAATGTAATTAATTACATTCCTACAAAATTAAACATAATTAATTTAGGATATTTAATGTAATTAATAATTATGTAAAATGGTTTAGGTGTTATGATTTTATAATTTATGACTTTATAGTTTATGATTTTTAGTGTTTAGGGTTTAATTTTTGGAGTTTAATTGTTAGGATTTAGAGTTTTATGTTTTTTGGGCTTAAGGTTCAAAGTTCGAAAGTTTATGATTTTAGCGTTTAGAGTTTAATTACATTAAACACTCTAAATTAATGATGTTTATTTTTTAGAAATGTAATTAATTATATTTTAATAAATTCAATTAAAAAATAAAATAAAAATTTACGATAATAACCTAGTAGTTCTTATATACAATCCTTAAGGGTGTGTATAGCAAAACTTCTAAAAATCTAAGTGTTTGATTTTTTTTTCAATACAATAAAATTATCTAATGTTTTGCCGAAAAACTGGTAAAGACTCGTCATTACAATGAGAAATTATATTATAGGGCCTCTTTATTACGTGTTCTAACCAATAAAAATAATCTATTTCAATAAATTTTTCATGTCATGTTTTTACACTCATACTTACTGTAAATTAAATTAAAAACAATTTTTACCAAGTAAAGATTTATTTGGTAAAAACATGATACGAAAAAAATTAATGAAGATAGTATTTTTTTATTGATTGGGATAATAGATAACGTGATGTTGATCCGAAGGTAGTTAAGCTCTATGAAGCACGGAGACAGCCCTAAGGTGGCGTCCCGCGTCCCTAATACGTTCCCAAGACGGGGGCGATGCAGGGACGTCCAAACTTTACCAGGGACAGTCAAACCTATATCAGGTACGGTCAACGCTTATTGGGGACGTACCCGGGGACGTATTCGAATATATTTACTTAAAAAAATAAAAAATAAAACTCCATCTTCTTTGTAAGCAAGGTTTTAAAAACCATTAAACTCATCCAAACTTAAAAAGCTCAAGGATAATTAAACTAAAAAATTATCCTTAAAAAACTACTAAATTAAACACTCCACCTAAAAACTATAAACTTAACACTTAATCTCAGCCAAAATGCCAAGCCTAGATTGCTTTCTTGTTTTATCTGATAAATGCCTATTTGTAGGCTGCTTTCTCTCCTTGCTTTATGTTTCTTAAGGATGTGGGATATTAGATGTGGGATATTAGTTATGTATCGTATTTGTAACCTGGTTTAATGTTTAATCACTCAAGCTTTAAATATGAATGGATAAATATATATTTCAGCCATGTCATCTTTTAATTTTATTATTTTAGTCATTCATTTTCTCTTTATTTAGAATGTAAAGTTAAATTTTTGTTCAATTTAGTCATTTAATTTTAGTAATCTCTTATTCTAAGTGTTAAAAAGTAATTTAAAATTATTAGAAGTGAATTTAAATAACTACAATTATAATTTTAGTCCATATTGTATTATAAATTTTAATATTTTTTATTATATATATTAAATTTTATTTTATATTTGCCGTACCCTCGCCGTACCCGTACGCTCTAATTTTAAAAATTGTCGTTTTTTGTCTCCGTCCCCGTATCTGTCCCCGTATCTGTATCTGTGCAACTTAGGTTAAGCTAATAGCAGAAAAGCAGCTGATGGTGATTTGATAATTGATACTCTGCCTAATTGCAACATATGAAACTAGAGTACAACACATAACAAAGCCCAAAGTACAAAATCAAATTTAGCCAAGAAATGAGCAAAACTTATAGAAGGAAGAAACTATGAGTCTCTTCCCTGATCACAACATTCTATTTCATATAATTCATACGGTTATATCTAATCTCATATATTATTACCACAAATTACAAAGAATAATACAAACCATAATTCTTCTTACCAATCCAAACTTATCGCCGGTGTCCCATAGCCACCACCGGGATGGATACCTTGTGCCCTCTGCTGCCTTTCATGCTAATCTCTCCAAACCTGTAAGTTCCAGTGACGGATCGAGCAGTAAGTGTCACTGAGAACTTCCTGGATGCACCTGGTTTTAGAGTCATTGCTGAAGGGTTGGTTTCAATGGCAATGGATGGGTGCATTCTCGCTGTGATCGTGTACGTTTCTTCGGCCGCGACGTTTGTAACGGTACGAGTGACTGTTTGAGTTCCCACAAGATGAGAGATTGTAATTGATGGGATGTTGAGATTTGATGGGTGGGCTATGGTGTCATTGCAGGGCGAGTTTGTGTATTTCTTTATCTCATGGATATCGATACCGGGTGTTGTGCACAAGAATCCCAGATAATCCTCATAACCTACAGAAGAGGCAGATGGAATTTTGACCAAAGTGACCAAAAATGATAAGGTACAATTACAAAGCAAAAGCAACAATACCTGCATCAAAGATGAGTCCAGGATCTAAAGCAGCTCTTGGATTAACATGACCGCTCCCGTAATCGAAAGGAGTGGCTGCGACGAGCTTCATGGCCTCAGTTTTAGAATCCTGTTGTGCTTGTAGAGGCCTTCCTGCTCTGTCTACCTTCGTTGATGTTGTCATCAAGGCTGATTTTATAGCAGCAGGACTCCACTCAGGGTGTTCCTGTTTCAAAAGAGCAGCTATCCCGGCAATATGTGGCGCGGCCATACTTGTTCCAGATATCATAGCAAATTCTTCTCCTGCTCAAAGAAAATTATTTGATCAAGATCTGAAAAGTTCCATTACAAGAAGCATAATGTCATTTCTTTTCCAAACTGATGGCTGAGAAGCAAATCTTTACCAACATAATTAGGCTCATCTGTTCCATTCGGAGACCAAGCAGCCCAAATTAGAGCACCAGGCGCTAAAATGTCAGGCTTGAGAAGATCTGCATCGTGAAGGCTGAAATCTTTTATGTTAGGCCCCCGAGAAGAAAATACTGCAACCTGTGGTGCGGATTTATGGAGAATTGGCATCAAACCATCCCCAATTCTACCAATAGCTTTGAAACTCTTCACCCGTCCAGTCCAGTCTCTTGGGGTAGAAACATTATAGTAGTCAACGAGATCCTACAGAAGTGATTTCCAATAGACAAATCATACTTGTTTGTCATGTTAGAAAAGCTGAATAGGATTTATCAAGCAGTGACAGTATGTTGCAGATTCTGGCCGTGAGATCATGGTAAACTATTAGCTTCGCTTAATCGTATGACAAAAAAGGGAGAAAGGAAAAGAGGAGCAAGGATAATTACCATTGAGTTGGAGACATCGGTGATAAGGATTCCAGGAATGCCAACAGGAACAGGATCAAACTTTGTTCCAGGAGAAACATTTTCCACAGCAAGAACAAAACCAACTGCACCAAGAGCCTTGGCTGTTTCAGAAACTTTCTTAATTGATGCAGAACCAACAACAAAGTTGAAGGAATAGCCACAAAGAAGAATGTTTCCCTCAACCAATTTCTTGTTTAACACCTCTGGCCTTTGGCAGTCAGAGGGGCTATACTTCACTGATGAATCCAGTAGCACATCATTAGCAGCAACCATGGTGTACGTTTGATTCAGATGAGTAGAAGCTGTAACCATGCAAAAGTTACACACTTCAGCTTTTAAGAACAGAGAGATTTGTCCAAAGAAACTAAAGGATAACAGATTAGCAAGGCTCTGAGACTAAATATCAACAGCTTAGTGAAAGAAAATGTCAATCTTATGAGATGAAATTTTCATACCTTTACTTTTTTAACCTAATTTCAAGCATTAAGCAAAACAATTCTAGTAGAACACAAGTTTAATTTAATAAAATTAATAATTCTGATTGTTTAATCCAAAATTTGAACTAAACGTTCTGCCCTTGCAAATTTTATTGCACAACACTAGACCAAAATAAAAGCTAGTCTTAAAAGTTCATTAGTATTATTTTTAAGCTCAGTGACAACCAAAGTGATGATTCAAACAGAACTTTTACTGTTAATGACCTATCATATGCACAAATTTGTCACAAATGCAGAAGATCACCAACTAAACCAAACCATTATTTGAAAAAGGAATGTCTAAGTTGCTTGAATGCATTTTTGATAAATTAACAGAACATGCATCTCATATGTAGATTTCAAACTGTTCATCATTTGTTGTTCTTGAAAGACATTATTCTTTAGATTAAATAACATCTTTATACTGTTTGAGTGTCTTCCTATAGGCTGCCTAATAAGAACAAATGTACAAGAGTTAAGTGGAAGGAAACGTAAGTGAAAGTAGTCTTTAAATAGTCAAAGTTGATGTAACTTACGGGACAATCCAATTCCAGCTAAACTTTTTCCATTTCCCATGGTCAGATGGTTTTTGTATCTACGATCATCGATTGCAGCCGCAACAGATGTTATCCAAGGGCTATAAGAAACCAAAGTTTTAGGGAAAGGACCTCCATTTCCAGCTGCCTGTGCAACAAAGACACCAGCTTTGACAGCTCCAAGAAGTGTAGCATCAAATGGATTCAAAAAAGTGGTCTTTGTGGTTGCTGGGGGACCATTTGGTCCCACTGAGAGGCTAAGAATATCCACACCATCATGAACAGCCTGTTCATAATAGTTGTCAAATCACAAGTTTTCTACAATAAATAAAAGATTATAGAACTGATTGATAAATTTGCATCTTTCAGCTTCACCTGATAGAAAGTAATACAGCTTTTCATTTTTCTTTCAAGCTTATCACAAGCATGCTTGATTTTTTTCTTTTTTCTTTTTCATGTTCTACAATCTTAGGATTACTAAAAAGACACATCTTCAGGTTTTTGTTTGTAAAGGAATCAGTCATGAAGGTCTCCAAGTCAAAGATAATCATTAAAGAAGTGTTCTTTAATATCCCAGCAAAAACTAGTGGCTCAACCATTAGAAACAAGAGACACCTATCAGACACTAGGAAAAAGGAAGATCTTTATCTGGTTGGTTACCTACAGTCCCAAATGATAGATGTTTAAGGAACACATTACCCATAAATAATGCTTATTTTATATCTCAGATGGAGTTATCACAAGAAGAAAGCAGGTGAAAGGCCTATTGTAGCATACCTGATCAATTGCAGCTACCACATCTGCTACAAATCCTCCAAAAAGCCTGTACAGTGCCTTGTAGACAGCAATCCTGAAACCAAAAGAAGAAAAAAACAATCCTATATCAAAGAAGAAAACAAATTTTATTTGCAAAATGACCTAGGAAGATATGAGTAAACTATACCTGGCACGAGGAGCCATTCCACTTGCCTTTCCAAATTCATGGCCACCCATTCTCACGGGAATACCATTATTCCCAGCTGCAATAGCTGCAGTGTGACTGGCATCCGGTAAATATAACAAAGATGAGTAATGGGTTAATAGAAAGAATAGACACAAAAATTTCACTTTAACACCAGCAAATTTATATAGAAGTCTTTATACCAAAAGCTAATTTTTACCTACAGTAAAAATGCTTAGCTTTGGCTCCCTTTCACTGGACATTTATTTACAGCTTAATGTGATATAACATTATCACTCTCTCTCCAAGACTTGTCTTAAACATATAACAATGCAAATATTCATTTTTTAGCTAGCATTTAAATGGGAAAAAATCTCATTTTTTTTATTTGTACTGCAAAACCAGATATTTAATATATGTGAATATTAAAAACTTTGAGTAAAAGGTTCTTTCGAAAAGCACTAATATAATTTTAAAATGCTGCATTATTTTACCTATTCTCCATGAAGAGAACAAGACTGCATTATTTCAAGACCTCTAGCACCTTCCAACTTATCCGTGATTCAAACATGTTGCAAAGATCACTTAGCAAACATTTCAAAACAGGAAAGGAACAAAAATCACAATAGGGAACATGGGGTAAAATTCTCAATTATGTTGCTTCAACACTTCATTTTCCCTAAAGTACCCATATCCAACACTTATATTGACATATATTTTGGAATAAAAAAAATATTGACATAAAATTTTTACATGGGTATTTAGACATATTCGGACATGGGTAAGAAGGAATGATTCACAAACTATATTGAAAAGCTTAGAGAAAATTTAGCAAAATTGTGTTAGACATACACCCGTATCTGACACACCCCCAAATCCAAGTAACAGATCCCCATCATAAACTTGTGAATACCACACATCATACTTCTTATTAATTTTATGCAGGCTGCCATTAGATTCATACTAAACCCTTATGTCTGCAAATCAGAAATAGAATCACAAACACAAAGGCACCTTCAAGAATGGGAATTGCATTCACATTGAAAGACTCAACAAGAGATCCGGATGCTTATATACTAGAAGCGAATTGCAACCGCATTTCACGGCATGGAGATAACATATGCGGGAATGATTACTTATTTTTAGCTAAAATCTTCTGTTAATCATTTCCCAAAAAAGGGGGGAAATCTTTTAAATAACAGTGGAATGTCAAGTAAAAGGTGCTACAGTCTATAAACATGAAGCAGAACACTAGAACCTTTGTGCAAAATGGTATTAGTTGACTCTAGCCAAGCCAGTTAAGATCTAAAGGTACCTCAATAGAAAACAAAAGATGCAACTTTATGATTAACTGACACATTGTTGAATTCTTTATGTGCGTGTTAGTAGCCACAATGTCTTCTGTTTACACAGATTAACATCAAACATTTAATGTTGAAAATTTTCTATCTTCTGTTCAATTATTTACAGGATTTTCAATTTTACAGGTACACCCATACAGATACTTTAGCCTGTCTACTTAAGCAGCCAGAGAAAGTGTGGTTATAGTAGAGCTTCAGCTTTTACAGAAGCCAAATGCTGTCTTTCGAAACCTTTTTACCTAGTTTAAGCCTTCTTTAGCAGGAAACTGTTCCCAAATATGGGCAGGCAATATGTGTTGTGAATGTGATTATATGGCTTAAATATATAATCTAGTTTGTATCTTCTGTTTTATAGATACATTTGAGCAGGGCTAATTGTAGTTAAGTTATTACATGCATATTAGCACTTATACATGCATGCAGATTTAATTCTTTCCCATAATCAGTGTGCTTTCAGCCAATGCATATAGTAAGGCAACTAACCTTCCATGTCCGTCACCATCCATGGGAGATGCAAAATCAATAGCAGGATTAAAGGCTCCGGCTGCTTTTGCAGCTTCAGCAAAATGTTGGGCTCCAATGATCTTCCCATTACAGAAGTCTCTCTTGGTGTCAGGATCAATTTCGCATTTTCCTTTGTACTTCGGAACAGGCCCATATGGGTCGGTATGATAGGCTGCAAAGCTTGGATGATGTGGATAAATTCCTGAGTCTACAAATCCTATTACAATGTCCTCTCCTGCCCTGTCAAAGCCACCTCCAGTTGGCCATACACTAGTTGGGAGCCCCAGAAATTGTGGGGTATGTGTTGTAAGTTTCCTCACTTTCCAATCTCTCTCCACAGATTTTACACCAGGAGCACGTCTCAGGGTTTCTGCCTACTAACATATTGGGCATATTGTAAGGAATGAGAACAAAAGAGACTAGTTTCAGAAAAAATAATAGGTATCCATTCTGCTAAAAATTATTTCCAAAACAAAATCACAATATGTGTAGCATTTGAGAGTTTCACCTGTTCAGGGGAAAGGTGAACTGAAAAGCCATTTATCAGGTGTTTATAACTGTAGAGTTTCTTATAGCTTCCACGCTCAAATAGCATACCGAGAAGCAAATCATGTTTCTTTTCAAGATGACTAGCGTAGGATGTAACCAATTCACTGAAACAAGCACCAAAGAAAACAACAGGGATGAGCAAACTTTGTGGTATATTCCAATCAACTAAGAGATTGATTGTGTGTGTGTCCATCTACATGAGGGTGAACACAAGTAGTAGAACACCGGTAAGCATAGAACAAGAAATGTCTTCTTCTCGAGGAAATCCAATAATATCATGTAGCAATAGTATGAAACAGGAGTTAAACCCTGGATGGCTTGATTAGTTCTAGAGCAGCGCAGAAACTCAATTTTTGTAGCAAAATAAAACAGAACTTCACCTTAACATTCTCTTCTCTTCTCTTATTTTAAAAGAACAAAAACTATATACCTCTTGGTGTCAAGCTTCTCGTCCGACTCCACAGCCGTCGCTTCAAACCCATTTTCACCACCTTTATAGCTAATAATGGGCTCTCCTTCTACTGTGACTATGTAAATCTCTGCTTTCCCAGTAACCAAAAGCCCCGCTAGCATTACCAGCACCAGAACAGCACACCCCAGCTCCATCACTTCAATTCTTCCTCTGTTACAAGATTTGCTTCTTACTAAAATTAGTACTTCAAAGTAAAGCTTGCTAACTTTTCTTCTACTACTAAAGTTAATTTTTACAGCATTTTTTTACTATTTTAAAAGAAAACTCCAATTTTATACTATGCAAAGAGACTTAACTAAAAGGTAATACTGTCATTTATAGTGAAAAACAAACAAACAAACAAAACTGTGTTCGGAATCCTTCCTTCTAAAAACAAACTTATTTCAGCAGATATCAGATGGAGTTGAAATTGATTAAGCTAGTTTAAGCGACTTAAACAAAGCGATTAACAGTTATTTTAGAGAGAAAAGGAAAGAGAAAACATTACTTAAATTAGTACATAAAGGCAGAAGAAGCATACAAAATATTACTGAGGACTGAGGAGGCACTAAAAAAACCCGATCAAATCTCGCCGGAAGTACTTCACATTCACGTCAACGTCCTTTTATCTACGATCAAAGCAAAGAATAATTACAAAAATGAACTAAAAATGGGGAAAAACAAATAAAAAGGGAAGAAATATCAGAATCTACTTCAACATTTCCGGCTATAAAGAGGATCGCAGCGATATCACAAAACAAAAAGAAAGAGAAGTGGGAATTTAGACTTACGCAACCATTAAAGAAGCATTGGTAAGATGATTTTGTCAAAGCAACAAAAAAGAAATTCCAGAAAAGTTAATGTGAAAACAGAAGAGAAAAAGGATTGGATCAGAGAAGGCGGGAGTATTATTTATTCATATTTGCATAGATTGAGGTGGATCTTCCATTGAAAGCGAGACATGAAAATGAGAGAAAATGCTGAGAAACGCAAGGAAAATGGAAAATGGAAAATGGAAAATGGAAAATGGAAAATTGATATGTATTAGTAGTGGAGGAAGAGTAGAGAGTGGAGAGCGAAAGGTAGTTGGGATTTTATTTTTGTTTTTTGATTGTCAGCTCGTGAATATTACTCCTGTTTTAGGGATAAATCGCATTTTGCCTCCTTATATTATCCCTTTCTTTCAATTTGGTCCTGAGCTTATTTTCATATCACTCCGTGCATTTAACCATGTAGTTGGATTTTCAAGTGACAAATATGAAACAATCTCAAAATATCGACTCATGGTAATGGACTAACATTATTTGTGAAGAATAAAATTCATTGCATAATGACATGAGATGATGGATTAAAATCACTTATGATTACCAACATTTAGTTGGTCTAGCGAGATGAGGCGTCGGGTATCTTAAGTAAGGTTAGAGGTTGGAATCATGACGTTGTAAAAGGAAAAAAACTAAGTTAGGAGGGTCGTCGCCATATTGAGTCTCTGCAAAACTCGATCTAAATTAGTCGATTAATGAATTGAATACCGATAATTAAACGCAAAAATAAATCACTTATGATTTTTTGGTAGAAATAATATGCTAGTATCCAACCAAGATCCAGCATTTTCACGCACCAAATAGTTACTTGGGCGCCATGCACATGTGCCAATCGACACTTCTTTATGCCATTTGTTTCTTTTTGGCTTGATAGTAAAAAAATTGTCCTAAACTATATTTTTTTTAGATATATGTTTAAAATATTTTTGTCCAAGTAAATGACAAACGTTTTATTTTATAATTTGTCAAAAAATCTCCATCCAGTCATTATATGACATTTGTCCTATTTATTATTTATTATTTAATGTTTTAAAAAAATCAAAGAATTATTTAAAAAATTCAAAAAACCCTAGACTATAATTTTTTGTTGTTGGAGAAACCTCAAATCTAGAAATCTCAAATCATCAAAGTTTATTACCACGGTCTATTACCGCCGATCTCTCCTTTCCAGTCGTCGATCTCACCACCTATTCCTTGTAGTCCATCGTCGATTTTCATAGAATATTACCTTTAAGCTTACAATCCAAAGCGTGAAAGTATTGAAAGTTGACGAATATTTTCTCCTAATATAGGTAGGAAGAACGTCATTGTTTCGGCAACAAGGGATAGGTGGGTGACGGTCGACGACGGAGGAAGAGAGGTCAGAGGCGGTAGGCAACAATAATGAACTTTGGAGATTAGGGATTTGAGAGTATTTTTAAATTTAGGGGTTTGAGGTGGTTTTTTTTTGAAAAAAAAAGAATTTTTTAAGTTATTTTTATAAAAAAATCATAATTTTTATATCTTAACATGTGTCACATTTTTATTGGTTAACGAATTTTTTTTAATATCTGTTACTGGTAAACAAACATTAGACATATACTTAATTAAAAAATACTTTAAACACATAAAAAAATATAATTTAAGTTTTTTTTTACTATTAAGCCTTTCTTTTTTTTAAGTTAGAAGTGATGTAATGAAACCAAATTTCTGTGCTTAAAGACGATTTTAAGGGCATATCAACTTGATTGATTTCGGAAGTGTCCCCACAATAAATTCAATCCTGATTGACAAAGAAAAAATAATTAATTTTCTGACTAATTGGACTACCCCTCAAATGATTACAAACAAGAGAAATGAGCTATAACAACAATACAATTCACAAATAGAAATTTAAAATAATGTTTTCATGGAAACATTGAGTTTTGATATTAAAATTGGGTTTCGTATACTGATTAGAAATCATAATGGATTTATTATCTGTAATTTTAAAATTATTTGGATCTGAATTCATAAATTTGTTTACGGTTTCAAATTTGCTTATTTCACACATTATATGATTATTAGTGGAGTAATAGTGCAATACTACAGCTAGGGGAAAATTCTCCAAATATTGTACTTGTCGATTGTCATTTAATTTTCGGGGATATTTTTTATTGTGAAAATAAAAGTCGGTAAGATCACAAGTCGGTTTTAATGTTTATAATTTTTATTAAAATAATAGAAGAAGACTTGTAAGATTACAAGGCAACTTCATTGTTTACTATTGTCACGTCAATCGGCGCTCTGCATGCATTTAAATAAAAAAAGCTATAAACAGTGAAGTCCGTAAGAACACATGTCGACTTCACCTTTCACTATTCAAAGTACTATGGATCAGAAAATAAAAGAAGAGTGCAATAGATCTCAGATTTTTTTTCAACCGTAATGTCTAAGAAAATTAGTAATTAGAAATATCTACAAGCAATATGAATTCGTAAAAAATCAAATTTTAAATCATTAGTTAAATATTTAAATTCGCTAAAAGTTGGATGGTCAAGGTTCAGATCCTCTTAGAACTCAGATAATGAATATCTGAGTGCGCCTATATTCATATATGGTTTTTTTTGGACAAATCTTAGACTTAATTCTAATCTAGAACCCATAACTTAAAAATATATGAGGAACAAAGATATGCAGCTTAACCAGCCGATCAATTAAAATTGCTCGTATATGTTTTGAATCACAATAAATAGTAATTTGAACATATGAATCGGCAATATAAGGATAAAAAAAACTATATATCTGTAATTACTTGATTTTGCAATCTGAATTGTCTTTCCTAATTCCGTCGAGTTTTTAGATTTTTTAAATCACCCATGATAATTCAGCCATATTATCAATTTTTCATATTAATTTGAATTTTGACTTTTTGAACATTATTTTTTATTAAAAATTGTTTTGTTTTATGTTTTTTATATTATGTCATAATGTTTTAAAGTTTTCTATAAATAATTCTGTTTAAAATATAAAATACTTATTTTATATTATAAAAAAAATATTAGTTACAAAACTAAATAAATATATAACTCAATTCAGATAATCACAACTTAAAAAAAATATCATCATAGGATTTAATTTAACTTTCGATTTTCTCAGTCTCTTTGCTTTACATTAATTGTGATTTGGAGACGCGTAATATCGCTTTATTTTCTACACAATGATAATTAGAGTTGTACCTAACACTATAAAAGAAAAATGGGCCTTTTTTTCAATTAAACCTACTTAAGAATTCAAAGCAACCCATGATGATTATTTGGTGGGGGGGGGGGGGGGGGGATGGGGAAATTTTAAAAAGAGCTTTGGGGGCATTAATAATGTTTCCCCTTTGAAATAAAACTTGATTGTATTATTACTTTTGCTATTTAGATGGGGAGCCTTTGTTATGTGTGCATATATACTTTTTCGGTGTTTTTTATGCTCTCACAATACAAATAAGTTTATGGTTTAAGATTAAAGTTATAGTTCAGAGTTAGGATTTATGATTTAAGATTAGAGTTTGAATAAATATCATATACACAGGCGGTGGAAGCTGAAAGTTTCCACGAGCGCCTTAGCTTTAGGGTATATGGAGTTAGTTTAGGGTGCAGGGTTTAGGGGTTTAGGTGTAGGAGGTTAGAATTTAGGGATAGTTGTTTCAATTTAAGGTTTAGGGTTATAATTTAGGGTTTATAGGTTAAAACCTAAATCCTCACCATATTACCCTAAAAACTAAACTCTAACCTATAAACCCTAAATTATAACCCTAAACCTTAAATTGAAATGACTAACCCTAAATTCTAATTCCATACACCTAAACCCCTAAATTCTATACCCTAAACTAATTCTCTATACCCTAAAACTAAGTCGCTTGTAGAAACTTTCAGTTTCTACCGCTAGTGTATAGGATATTAATCTTTAGAGTTTATGGAATTGTGGGTATAATATATTTATTTAGAGTTTATGATTTATGATTTAAAATTTAGAGCTAAAACTTATAATTTAATTTTTTTAGTGTTGAAACACCGAAAAAAACACCGAACAGTGCGAATGTTTTTTGACCGTGTGCATATATTTCTTTCCATGGCCAAAATCAAAATCAAAAGTGGGACAAATTTGTTAAATTGGTGAAAAAGATATGGCCACCTTTTCTTGGTAAAAAGGGAACAAAAGTAGTTGTCACTTGTCAACGTGACAAAAGGGTCATGGGCTTGATTGGTACAAACCACATGCAATTGCAAATCATCCTCAATAGTCTCATATTTTGTCGACTTTTAGATTTTAAAATATTATTTTTTAATAATTACTAATATTCGATCTATTAATTGATTAGTTTGTATTGAGTATTGTAAAAATTTACTATAAAACAACATTTCCAACTCGATTATCTTTATTCATAATATTTTTGTAAAATAAATTATTGGAATACATAACTTATTTTCTATTATCAACACATCTTTAAAGTTCATTTGCATTTTATTTAAAAGATCATTTAGGAAAAAATACAAAAATATCTTTTATTTAACCGATAAATATCAACCGTTAATCAGTTGGAAAAAATATCTTTTATTTAAAAGATCAATAATATTATAAGGATATCTTTATTTTTTATTTAAATATATTTTAAAATAAAACAATTTAAAACTATCTCTAAAAATTTAAATCCATTACTTATAAATTCATATACAGTTCTCTTATCGGAGAAGTTATATCATAGGCCCTCCTCACTAGGATGGCCATGGATCGGGTTTTTAATCGATCCACATCCGACTTAAAAATTTAGCACCTCCATCTAGACCGGCCCAATATTTAATGATGTTTCACCCGACCCAAACTCGAACATGAAATCTAGAGTAAAAACTCTAACTCAACTCGACCCGACATAAATAAAAAAATTATCAGTTTCATTATTATTCGATAAAATAGGAAGCTAATTAAAAAATACAAATAGAGAGAGAACATTATAATAATTTGTGGAGCCCGATATTCACAATCGAAATGCTTGCCAAGTAGTGGAGAAGTTGTACTTTTGGGTGTTTGTGGTGGAGGTAAAAATTGAAAGAATTTGGACAAGGATTTAGAGTGGTTCGACTTTCTAACTAAAGCCTACATTCACTACCTTAGCTTCCCACTAAGGATTTCTCAAGTTCACTCTTGAATTTCTTCCCTTTTTTCTACGCTTAGGAGGTAACCTTTACACACTCAAAGCTTTCTAACCCCAAAACTTTAGTAAACCCACTTTTACAAAGAGAAATAAGAGCAAACAAGAAATTCCTCACAAGATTGATAGTTTGACTACTAAGCACTCACTCAATCCTAAACACTTGAGCAAATATAACAATGTAACCTCACAAGTGTTGTCTATACAAAGAATGAGAATTTAAGCCCTAAGACAAATTTTCTTCATAATGTTGTTGACTTGTGGATCATTAGTCTTCCATAGATGCTTGTAGGTCCCTTTTATCTTCTCAAATGAGTTCCTAGCAGTTGATGACCGTTGGGGATGAATTGGAATCGTTGGGGATTGATTTTCATGCAAAATTTTCACTTTCTGGTGCCTCTGGTATCGATATTTGCGTGGACGTATCGATACGATCATGTTATAGAAATAGCCGTTGGAGGCTGAAAAATTAGATTGGTTTCGATACCAGCAAAGTGATTTCAAAACCACTGGTTTTGATACCACCAGTCCTGTATCGATACTACAGAAGTTGTATCGGTACGAGTTTTGCTTTCTGGAAATGGTTTTCAAAAATGGTATCAATACGGATCAAGGTGTATCGATACGCGCCTTGTAAAAATGATATTTTGGCCATTTAAAAAGCATTTTTAGACATGTTAAATGTAACACCCTAAAAACCACCTTAGTACGAATTATAGAAAACGACAACGATAACGTAAATATTTTACGATTTAATTAAGGTAGAATTGAAATCATATGAACTAAGCCCTATTAAGTTACAAATGAATAAGAATTAAGGATATGTTTGTATGAAAATTTATAAGATTTGAACTTAAAAAAAAATAAGTGATATATAAATATGTTACATAGATTAATCTAAAGTTAATATTAGATTAAAGTAAAACAATGTTATATATATATTATATGTGAGATAATGGCTGATGAATAAATTTAATATATGAATAAAATATATGAAATTAGACTTAGTGGAGATGCTTGGAAATCAAACATTCCAAGTGTCCTTATGAGGACCATATTCAGCCACCTTAGTTAGAACACCCACATGTGTTTTCATCATCATTTTTCTTCCTTTTTCATCTTCACCGTGAGAAATAAGAGAGAGAGAGAGAGAGAGCTGAGTTTGAAGGATCAAAGTTGCTGGAAATTAAACCATTCATACATGCATGTTCATTAGATTTAAAGTAAGTACACATTTATGCTATTCAGTTTTGTATTTTGAATTAGGATGATGTTTTGTTAGGTTTTGATTATGAATGGTTGCTGGAAAATGTTTAAAAATGTGTTATAGTGATGTTAGATTGCTGGGTTCTTGAATTTATTGATGAATTTCTGGAAATAAAGCATGAACAATAGCCTAAAATTGAATCTGCCCAGATTAGGATTCATGCACTACCCTGTTTTGTATTGAACATTCGAATGGGTTAGAGTTCGAATTAGGAAAACTTGTGTAAATAAAAGTTGTAGATCTGAATGAGTAATATAAGAAAATAGCCTCTTGAGTATGAAAACAACATAGGAAGTGGCTGGAAATTGAATTACAAAAAGACTGCTCAGAATTGAATGAATCTGGAAACTGCTTAGGTTAAATTGTAATTTTGAAAATGTTTAGGAGTTTAATTGATGCCAATAAATTCTGGAAAATTTATTAGAAACAGGGGAGGTATTGTAGGAATGAAAAATAAATAATTTAGTTTGAATTATATATCAATTGATAGTTTAAATATCATTAGAACACATAGAAGATCAAAATGGACTAGTTTGTAAGAATTGATAATTTGAGGACTTATATGCCCTGTTTTCATGGTTTCTGGAACATAATTATTATGTTAATATGTGAAGGTAAATGTGGTTAAAAGCTCAAGATTAATGGTGTAGTGAAACATAGGTTATAAATGCACTAAAGTCTCAAATTAAGAATAGGCAGATTAGGTTTCTAAAAATGCCCTATGTTCAAGTAATAAACTGTATTGATAGGGAAATGATAAAATTATGTGCCATACATGATTGTAAAGGTGTGTTTATAAGCTTTCTAGAATGGTAAAGAACTCATTATTTGGAGTTGTGAGTAAAAAGATATGGTCAGTTTAGTAGAGGTTACTCAAACTGCCAGTTTAGGGGGCAGATTCACTTGTCTAGGTGATTATGCTTAAGTAAATGAATTTATATGTTTGAATTAATTACTAATTGATATTGTATATGATATTTTATGTTTTAAGATCACATTGGTGAATAATTTCAAGAAGATTCAAGGAATGATCAAGCAAAGAGAAGGGGAAAGGAATCATCATCAAGGATAACAACTAAGCTTGGAAGTATTTGTGAGTGTAGCTAGTTTAGGGTTGAGATTAGTGTCTCAACCAATGTGTTTATGTTTCTTGGATGATTTAAAATGAAGCATGTAATGAACTTAATAATGGATTGGTAAATTTAAATGCTAAGGAAGAAGGACTAAAGGAATGAACTATGAACTAGGTATATGATGCTATCTAGATATGCTAGTTGATGTCTATATGGGTTGCTTTGTGACATGAGTTGTTTGAGCCACTTGAATTGAATTAATGGATGATTTAGCTACTGTTTGAAGATGGTTATATGATTGAAATGATGCTAAATGCTTGCTGGAAATTTGATTGAGCATGGCTTGAATGTGCACAATGTAAACATGATTGAATGTGTACACGACTTTGTGATATGTGTTTGATAAACAAGTAAAATGCTATTGTTAATAAAGAAAGATAAGTAAAGTCCTTGGTTTGATTAGTGTCTATAGGTAGAAGGGCATGCCTTAGAGTCATTGAGCTCCTCTGATCTTTGTTACAAGATGGTGGTTAGTCACATATACACCTGATAAGGTGGTTAGTCACCTTGATAATTGAATGGTGGTAAGTCACCATTGATGCTTATGCATCCTCTGTTATAAGTTGAAAATGAGAAATTGATACTTTGAGTATCTAAAGTTACATGATACATGAAGACTTGATTACCTATTTCATTAATCATCCAAGGCAAAACATGAAAAAAATCAATGATATTGTGTAAATGAATAAGTTGAGTAATGACCCTAAAGAATTGACATGAATCATGTGCATTGTTTGTTGCCAATATGATTTGAATTATATGTGTTACTTGCTGCCAAGATGAAAATGTTTATATGAGTTGCTTATTGCCAAGTTTAGTATGACTTACATGTGTTGGTTGATGGCCAATTTTATATGACTATGAACATTGCTTGCTGTCCAATTTGACATGAATTGTATAAGTTGCTTGCTGCCCAAATTAGAGTGAATTATGTGATTTGATTGCGGCCAAATTAATATGGTTCATGTAAATACTTGCTGCCCTATTGGTTAGTACATGAAAATAGCTTTGTTAACTTGGTTTTGATAGACTAGTTAGGTATTCCAATACGTGCTAAGCCTAGCTAAGTAACTTTAAAGATTGAATAAGACTTTAAAAGATTGAAACTAGTAAAGTCTAGGGCTGCCTCACTAAGTACATTATGTTTACTTATCACTCTCTTTGTTTCCTTCTTCCAAAATAACAGGTTCGTTGATATCCGAAAGCCATCCGTTTTGTTCCGAGAGCTTCGCAAGCCAAGAACAAGTATGATATAATCTTGCTTAGTCTCCTAGTTGGTGGCATAGTCTAAGTTAGTTTGTCATGCATTATGGAACATGTAATTGTTAAGTTTGGTTTGTATAAAACTAAGACATGTTATATTACGTAATGACTTGATGAATGTTTATGTAAATATGGATATGATGATATGAATGAACTATGTTTGAAGTTAACTAAGCTTGATATGAATTTGAGTATCATTTATATGGTTCATGCCCTTGATGGATTTGAATGGTTGAGTATGTATAAGTATGTTATCTTTATTTGAATTAGGAAGGTTGCATCTAGAATTGTTGTTGGATGATTTGTATAGTTCGAATGGTAATAGAATATTAGAATAAAATGAATGCTGATTTCTTATACTATTGTATATGATTTAGGTTGTTTGAAAGTTGTTATATGTATTTGTATGGTTGTGTTGTAATATGAACTAAGATATGTATATAGATAATATTTGATTGTCTTATGTATTCGAATAAGAAGCATTGGTATACTTGAATCAAATGTTCATGAGTTTGATTGAATACATGTTTGCTAGGTCTTAAACATATGTTAGATGATCATGTGTAAGGATTAGGCTAATAACAAGTTTTATATCATGTAGACCAAATGTATATAAGCTTATATTACATTAGTTTGATTTGAAATTAGATCACATGTATGTTAGTTAGGCTAGTTAATATGCATTTGCAACATGAATATAGGATTCATGTTAGAAAAGTTTTAAATTGGCTCACCTATTTGCATTTATGATCTTGTTATTGGATAAATGATTATATGATTGTTTGCTTTGATGCTTGTTAAGTATGAATTGAATCTCATATAATTGTATGTTGATGTGTTGACATGTATGAATCTGTCCATCACCCGAATAGTAACATCGCTCGCTCGTAACCGGGTGAGGGGTGTTATATTAAAAACCTATGAAACCATTTCAAACATATTTTCAAGTTGTTTGGACTTTAAATAAGTTTTCAAAATAATCAAACAAGTCCAAAAACATTTTCAAATTATTATATCAAAACAAATATCCTAATAATCACCCATTTTTGAACCAAATTAAAATGTTAGTCCAACAAATATGATAAATAAGTTTAAAAATGGCTCCCCCTTACTCAAGCATCAAACAAATGTTAGTCCAACAATTATGATAAACTAGTTGAATTAAAATAAATAAAACAAATTAAAATAAACAAAGCTCAACTAATTTTTACTAACTTGAACCAAAGGTAGGATGTGAAGCCTCATTCTTCAAGTGTCTTTCCTTGTGTGTATAGAGCTCTCCCTTAATGTTGTACTTTGTTGATCATTCTCCATCACACCTAAAATAAGACAGTCAAGTAATTTTTGGTATCCAAATTTCTTTGGATCTATAGGCATTAGTAGCACAAAGTTTAGTCTTTTAGGAATCTATTTTGCAATTTCATCCTTTTTAGTTGAAGTAATTAGTCTTTTTGAGACCCAAATACTTCTAAAACATTTTCCATTTAAAAATCTAGGGGCACTAGATTGTCTTTGATAAAAGTTTGATTTTCTAAAATTGTTTTTCCTTTCAAGTTCTTTGAAAATCAAATATTTTCCCTTCTTAAGATCGTCCACCTCTCTTTGATGATCTTTTCTAAGTTTTGAATCAAATTTTTATAAATTTAAAACTTTAAGCTCAAAATCTTTAATTTTTTCTTCTTACTCTAAATTGGTTTTTAAAAGCAAATCATTTTCAATTTTAAATTTTGTAATCAACTTTTTTTCCGAAATAAAGCCTTGAATTCAAAAACTAATTCATCATATGCTTCTTGTAACTAATCAAAAGAATAGGAATTAGAAATAGATGAGTTAGAAGTTACCTTACCCTCTTGGAGGGCCATAAAGCATAGATGGGCAACTTCATCTTCATCAGTGGAGTCTTCATCACTCTATGTTGTCATATATGTTTTTCTTTAAAGATGATCCATTTTTGTTGCTCTTGTGAGAATCCTTCACCTTCTTTTTCGATTCATGCTTGGAATTATGTAGAAATAATGTTTTGATATAATAATTGAAAAATGGTTTGGACAAAGTTAAAAAGAATTCAAAACCATTTCTAAAGTCCAAACAACTTGAAACTATGTTTAAGGGATATTTCAAAATGGTTTTAAGTGTATTCAAAGCCAAATCCACCAAAACCATCCAGGTGTTTCGAAACACCCCTAGGTGTTTCGATACGGGTCCTTACATTGACAAAACATTTCGAAACGTGTTTCGAAACGAGCTTTACTGTATGAGATTTTTGCCAACCGTTTCGATACGACCTCTACCGTTTCGATACGCCTACATGGCATTGACCTCAACGGTCATAAACCCCAACGATTATTTCCCAACTAACATTTAAATGCAGATCTTTTCGATACGGGGATAAACATTTCGATACGGGCATTTCGATACGGCCAAGGGCGTTTCGATACAGGTGTTGCATCAGACTGCAACGACTCTTTCTATTTCAAGAGTGTTTCGAAACGGGGTCACGCGTTTCGAAATGGGGAGCTGCAGAACTGCATTTATGGTGGGAAATTAAGTCTCAAACGGCTCCAATTCAATCCCAACGGCTAGTAACGGCTACAAACTCAAAGAGGAGTATAAAAGGGACCTTTAAGCATCTAGTAATGGTTAATGCTTCAATTGTAATACAACATATGATCAAAATGTGTCTTAGTGCTTAAGTGTCAATTCTTTGTATAGACAAACACTAGTGAGCCAAAATTGTTAGATTTGCTCAAGTGTTTTGGGTTTGGGTGAGAGCTTAATTGTGCAAACAAATACCTATTAGAAGGATTTGAGTTTGCTTATATTTATCTCTTTGTAAAGAGGGTTTGATCAAGACTTTGGGTAGAAAGCTTGATTGGTTTGTAAGGGTTTCCTCCTAAGCCTAGAAAATGGGACGAATCAGTAGTGGATTGATTGGAAATCCTTAGTGGGAAGCTAAGGTAGTGGATGTAGACCTTGGTTAGAAGGTTGAACCACTATAAATCATCTTGTCTTTATTCGTTTTAGCTTCCACACCTCTTACACCCAAAATTCCACTTCCCCAACACTTGGCAAGCAAGAACGATTGAAGGAATCGAGCACCGTATAACCCAACAATTGGCATCAGAGCTTGGCTCAATTGAAGAGGATTAACATCCTATTGAGAATATCTGGCAAGCTCGATCATCATTTCAATCAACCGGCTCAATGGCGCAATCCATCGACAAATCGCCCTTCTTCGAATGAACTCACTATGCCCATTGGAAGACAAGGATGAAGTTTTTCATAAAGTTCAAGGACTACAAACTTTGGGATATAGTAGAAGATGGTCCGTTCGTGCCACAAGGAAGCAAGGCGGAGTGGAGTGTCGATGACCGCAAGAAGATGGAGCTTAATTACAAAGCCTTGGACATTCTCTTTTGTGCATTTGGACCAATCATCTATAAGAAGATGTCTTCTTGTGAGAGTGCCAATGAGGTATGGGACAAGCTTGAAGTCATATACGAAGGAACCAATGAAGTAAAGGAGACCAAGATTGGGCTCCTCAACCTAGCGTATGAAAACTTCAAGATGGATCCGGAAAAGAACATCGAGAAGATGTTTGATAGATTCTCCACTATCACCAATGGTCTTAAAGATTATGGAGAAGCCATCCCGGAAGAGAAACTTGTCCGAAAGCTCATCTACTCCCTTCCCGAGTCATGGGACTCAAAAAAGACCGCCATCATCGAAGCTAAGAATTTGAAGGCTTTGAAGCTTGATGAACTCATGGGGTCACTTCTCACTCATCAAATAATGAAGAAAAAAAAGATGTAAAAAATTAGAGCTACGGGGGAGAAGAAACTCAAAGGGCTTGGCATCAACACAAATGTCATTGCTCTCAAATTCTCCACATGCCATCATGCAGATTCAAGTGAGGAGGAGGATGAAGAAGAAGAGATAGTTCATCTCTTCAAGAAGTGTGCCCCTTACATGAAGAAAGCCTTAAAAGAGCTTGAACGAGAATCCATGAAAAAGAAGAGGCCAAGCACTTCAAGCCATAAGAAGAAGGCATATGTGGCTACTTGGAGTGATGAGGACTCCACCAACGATGAACAAGCCAACCTTTACCTTATGGCCATCGAAGAAGATTCAAGGGTAACTTCTAATTTATCTACTTCATGTTCATATTCTTTTGATGAATTACAAGATGCCTATGATGATTTGGTTTTAGAGTTTAAAAATCACATTTTGAAAAACAATAAAATGATTTCAAAGTTGAAAATTCAAAATGATTTGGTTTCTAAAACCAAACTTGAACTTAAAGTAAAACTCGAAGAGTTTAAACAAAAATGTTTTGATTTACAAAATTTGCTTCATAAAGTTCAAGAAGAAAAAGATTTGATTTCCAAAGAGATTGAAAAGAAAAAATAATTTTAGAAAATCAAACTTTTATGTAAGACAATCTAATGCCCCTAGATTTGTAAATGGTAAATGTTTTAGAAGTGTTTGGGTCCCAAAATGACTAATCACTTCAACTAAAAAGGATGAAATTGAAAAATGGATTTCTAAGGGGACTAAATTTTGTGCTACTAACGTCTATGGATCCAAAGCAATTTGGATACCAAAAAAATACTTGATTGTCTTTTGCTAAGTGTGATGGAGAGTGATCAACAAGTTAAACATTAAGGGGGAGCTCCATACACACAAAGAATGACACTTGAAGAATGAAGGCTTCACATCCTCCCTTGGATTCAAGTGTGGTAAAAATCTAGGTTTTTTTGCTTTTATTTGATTTATTTTTCAATTTCAACTAGATGATCATATATGTTGGAGTAACATTTTGATGATGCTTTGAGTAAGGGGAGCCATTTTAAAACCAAAATTCTAAATTTTTGTCATCTTTTCTGTAACCCCCTCGTCCTGGTCTGGCCGGATGACCGGTCCAAGTGAGCCACATAGGGAAAACCGAAGCGAAACCCAAGGGGTTCCCCCTCGGTTAGCAACCCTATTATTTTTTTTCATTTTAATCTTGTCTAGATGACATTAAGTCCTAAGTGATGCAGAACAGCAGAAAACAATTAAAGGAAAACATATTCGAACCACGACCATGCACAAACAGTCAATTTTGAGCTTATAAGGCAGGCAGTATCGATACTCCAATCAAGGGTATCGATACGCCTTGACTTGGTCAACCCCAACAGTCAACTCGAAGAAGACCGTATCGATACAGCCCTTGGGAGTATCGATACGCCCTCTTCAGTCAACATCTCGTGGTCAACGAGATAGACCCGTACCGATACGCCCCAGCACCGTATCGATACGCCAAAAACTCCCCAATTTCTCAGAATTCCAATGACCAAAAACCGTATCGATACACCCCCGTGTATCGATACGCCCAGCCAAAACTGAGCTCTACAGGCAAGACCGTATCGATACGGCCCTTAGGCGTATCGATACGCCCTGCTTTGCAACACCAGAATTTTCAACTTTAACGACCCCAACACGACTCTAAATGCATTTCTCGACTCACCTAAGCGTATACACACATATAAGCAAACTTACTTAAGCCAAGGGAAGCATTCACACATGGATCAAAGCATTCATACATAGCATTCCAACCAAAGAGCAATTTAGGCAATATTGTGCATACATAAAGGCTCCAAAGGTCATAGAAGGCACAAGTCAAGCATAAAGAGGTTTGCACTATAACAAGGCAACCTAGCATCTAAAGACATGCTAACACGCAACATTCATCATAACATATCATGCTTACAAGCCATAGTCAATCCAACATAAACACATGTAAATGAGTCATACAAGCTCATACACAACCCTTGCCACATTGCTAACTAATACAAAATCACCACCGTACTTGAGTCACAAACTTGGAAGCCCTTCTTGCCTTGCCTCGAGCTAACACCACGCTAATGATCTGCATTGTTGAACATTGAGAGCGTAAGCTATAAGCTTAGTGAGGGTGCTCTAAAACGAAAAACATCAACAATGCAGGGCTCAAGCATGTAAATTCTAATCTCATACACAACCTACAATGGCATAATCAAGTAGACCTAGCTAGTCTTTCAAGTGGCATAATATGGCTTCTCAATCCTACCAAGCTCAAACATCAATATCAACATCATGTAACAACACCATATACCACAATCATATATCACAATACATGAACAAGTTTAATTGGCCACTTTAAATTACCCCGATTGTGCGGATTAAACCTCGACAACACTTTACCTCGGTGGGATTACACTTATCACCGGACCTTGCATGTGCGGGATTCCACTCATCGCCACATGCCCTACGGATGAGATTCCACTCATCATCCTGTAGAAATATATAAAAAGCTTCCGGTGGAATATTACATCATCGTACTCCTCCTTGATGACTTAACGCCATCAAGGCCACGTACGTTTTGACTCAATTTGTGTGCACACTAATCCTAATGATCGATCATTTACAACCGGTAATTATTTAGCGCCAATTTTCATTATCTCATTACATCTCATCAACCACAACTCATGCTCATCACATATATATACATATCATGATATACATACGCAATCAACCACAATCATACGAGCATAGCTAAATAAGCACAATAGCATTTATGAATATCAATGGCTAAATTAACAACTAGAATTAACTAGAAGTGGCCTACCAAGCATACTTTGCACGCACACACACACACATACTCGAACCAAACTTTAAAACAAGTTTGAAACCACTCACCGCCCTTCCTTAGCAATTCGAAACAATCCTCCTACGAACCCGGATTCGGTCCCAAAGCTTCTCCGACGATCCCTCTTGCTTCTAGCCAACCAAAAACACAACCGATAACGAAAATCAATGCTAATATTAAATAATCACATAACCTTTGAATTCAAACCAACTCCATCCAAAACTTCCAACCAAATTAAATCCCCAAATATCTCAAATTCGTACTCCAACAAACCTTGGCTGAAACACCCATTTCCAAACACCCAAATGACTTCCAAAATGTCCCAAATCACCCTCCTAACATACCTAAACCATCAGCCCTTTGTTTTCCACCTAAAACCCACCAAAAATGGTGTTTTTGACAACTCAAAAATGGGTCGAAGAACCCACTTCGGATTTTCATCAAAACTTAATCAATTTAACATATAATGTGTATTTTAACATGAGTAAACAAAACCCCAACTCAATTTATCAAAACCAAATGAAAAACCCCTTAAAAATCCAAACTTTGAAACAAACCCTAATTTTCAAAACTCCATAACTTTAAAATCTAAGACCATAGGTAGATAGGGGATAAAGAGGAGAGTAAGAAAACATGTTTACCTTTCAAAAACACCTTGAATCGAAGTTGAAATCGAATGGAATAGTAACCAAAGTTTGAAGAGGTTTGAAGATGGGTTTAGTGAAGTTGGCGTTGGAAAAGGGGATGGGGGAGGAGGATGACAACTTTTTCTATAAAGTGGTCTTGCTTTTTGAAAGTTTTGGGTCTAATTACAACATAGGTCCTCCCCTTTTTACTAAAGCTCAATTAGGTCATTATTTTACTTGAATTGATTTAATTAAATTTTATTGACTCAAACTATAAACCCGGCTAACTCCTAACCCCAAAATACGGGTGTTACAACTCTCTCCCACTTAAGAAATTTCGTCCCCGAAATTACCTGACTGAAAGAGATACGGAAACTGCTTTTCCATATCCTCTTTCCTCTCCCAAGTGGCCTCGTCCACACCTCTACGTTGCCACTGCACCTTCACCAACTCAATCGATCTACCCCTCAACACTTTACTCTCAGAAGCTAAGATCTCAACGGGCTCTTCTTCATAAGTCAAATCCGGATTCAATTCAATTTCTTCTACGGGCATAACATGTGATGGATCGGACCTATACTTACGAAGCATCGAAACATGGAACACATCATGTATCTTCTCAAGCTTGGATGACAAACGCAACTGATAAGCAACCGCACCAACCCTCTTCACAATCTCATACGGTCCTATGTACCTCGGACTCAATTTCCCTTTTCGGCCAAATCTTATCACTTTCTTCCACGAAGATACCTTCAAGAATACCTTCTCACCCACTGAGAACTCGACTTCTTTCCTCTTCAAATCGGCATAGGACTTCTGCCTATCTGAAGCCGCTTTCAAACGATCACAAATCAATTTTACCTTGTCGGTTGTCCCCTTGAGCAAATCTGGCATAGGTAACAATTTCTGTCCTACCTCGGCCCAACACACTGGAGTTCTACACTTTCGGCCATACAAGGCCTCATACGGAGCCATCTGAATGCTCGACTGAAAGCTGTTATTGTACGCAAACTCTACGAGAGGCAAATGCTTCTCCCAAGTACCCTGAAAGTCAATGATGCAACATCGCAACATGTCCTCTAATATCTGAATAACCCTCTCTGACTGACCATCTGACTGAGGATGATAAGAAGTGCTGAAGTTCAAACGGGTACCCAAAGCTGTATGCAGACACTCCCAAAATCTAGAAGTAAACCGTGGATCTCTATCTGACACAATGGACTTCGGCAAACCATGCAGTCTAACAATCTCACCAATGTACAAATCGGTCAATCTATCTAATGTGTAAGTAGTGTTGACTGCCAAGAAGTGAGCACACTTCGTAAAGCGATCCACTATCACCCAAACTGAGTTCTTCTTCGTAGGAGTCAAAGGCAAACCCGAAACAAAATCCATGGTGATGTTCTCCCATTTCCATTCCGGAATTCTCAACGGCTGTAACAAACTTGAGGGAACCTGATGTTTCGCCTTCACTCTCTGACACACTAAGCACTTACTCACAAAGTTGGCCACATCTCTCTTCAAGCCAACCCAAAAGTACTCATTCTTCAAGTCACGGTACATCTTCGTACTTCCAGGATGCATAGCAAACGGACTACTGTGGGCTTCAGTCAAGATCATACGTCTCAAGTCACTGTCTTCGGGCACAACTATTCTGTCTTTGAAACACAAAACCCCATCAGTATTGAAACTATAGTCTGAAGATCTACCTTCGGCTATATCTTGCACGTGAGGTGCCAAAGATCTATCTAAGAGCTGTTTCTCTCTAATCAACTGACCTAGAGTAGGTCTAACCTGAAGCTCGGCTATCAAGCCACCATCTCCGAACAAACTCAATCTAGCAAACATAGCTCTCAAGTCCACGGCCATCTTCCTACTCAAAGCATCGACCACTACATTGGCCTTACCCGGATGGTACTCAATAGTAAGATCGTAGTCTTTTAGCAGCTCTAACCACCTATGCTGTCTGAGATTCAAATCTCGCTGAGTCATGATGTATTTCAAACTCTTGTGATCGGTGTACACTGTGCATTTCTCACCGTACAAGTAGTGCCTCCAAATCTTCAGAGCAAACACAACTGCATCTAACTCTATGTCATGGGTCGGATAGTTGCGCTCATGGGTCTTCAACTGTCTTGAGGCATAAGCCACTACACTCTTGTCTTGCATAAGAACACATCCCAACCCTACGTACGAAGCGTCACTATAAACTACATAGTCCTTCCCGGACTCAGGCTGAATCAAGATCGGAGCTTGGGTCAAAGCTTCTTTCAATTTCTCAAAGGCTCTCTGTCTTGCATCTGTCCACTCAAACTGAACACTCTTCTGAAGTAATTGTGTCAATGGAGCGGCTAACTTAGAGAAACCCTCTACAAATCTCCTATAGTATCCGGCTAAGCCTAGGAAGCTACGTACCTCCGTCACAGACTTCGGTTGTTTCCACTCAACAATGGCTTCAATCTTCTTCGGATCAACTCTAATCCCATCGGCTGACACTACATGTCCTAAGAAGACTACCTCACGGATCCAGAACTCACACTTGCTGAGCTTCGCATACAACTGATGATCTAGCAAAGTCTTCAAAACAAGTCTCAAGTGTCGGTCATGGTCTTCTTCAGTCCGCGAGTACACCAAAATGTCATCAATAAACACAACTACGAACTGATCTAGATACTGATGAAAAATCCTATTCATCATGTCCATGAAAGCAGCCGGTGCATTAGTCAACCCAAATGGCATGACTAAAAACTCATAATGACCATATCTAGTCCTAAAGGCCGTCTTCGGTACATCAACCTCTCTTACCTTTAGCTGATAATAACCCGATCTCAAATCAATTTTCGAAAAGACTGATGCTCCCCTCAACTGATCAAACAAGTCATCAATTCTAGGCAACAGATATTTGTTCTTCACTGTCAACTGATTTAACTGCCTGTAATCTATACACATTCTCATGCTTCCATCTTTCTTCTTCACAAACAAAACTGGTGCACCCCAAGGTGAAGAACTAGGTCGGATAAAACCTCTATCTGCCAATTCTTGCTGCCTGCTCTATCTTATTTTGTGATGTACCTGCCTCTATCTTTTCTGTCATTTTGCATTGAGGGCAATGCAACCATCGAGTTTGGGGGTGGCACCCTCCATCATTAATGGAGTCTTAGTACATCTTTTTATTAATCTGTTGTGTCTTTTATTTATTTAAGTTCTCTTAAAAAAAATCAGAAAAGATTAAACTATTGGCTTAAAACTGTGAAGTTAACTTACCTGTCATGACAGCTCTGTCGTGGCAGCATCTTTAGGACAGATTAAGGAGAAGTTTAGAGCCTTTCTATAGTTTTGAAAACTTAAACACCTTTGTGACTGTTATACTGCTTAGATTTCTTTTAGCCAAACTAGAATAGGAAAGCTTAGCACTTGAATAGCCCCTAGAGGTGCCTAACACTGGCTCTAGGAAAGAAGTTTAGCAAAATAGCCCTAGAGGTGCCCGAAACCGGCTCTAGTGAAACTTTAGCTTGAAAAATAAAAAGCAAGTCAAAACAGAAAATCAAAGAAGCATGAAAATGTGCCTTCAAAAAGATAAACTTTGGCATAAAAATTCAAGTTAAGAGTTGAATATTCTAGTGAAACTAAGAGAGTCTTAGCATATAACTGTTCACAAGCATGCACACACTGCACGAGGACTATAGGGAGATTTCGGACAGATCCTAATCTTTCCGACAGGTTGCTGCCGCCATAGAGAATGAGCGACGGGTAAGGGACAGTTCACTGTTTGAAGGCCAACACAAAAAAAAAATTATATTCTTTTTTCTTTTAGGTCTTAGTTGCTTGAGGGCAAGCAAAAACTTGAGTTTGGGGGTGTGTTGAGTGTGTAAAAGTTCTATTATTTACACCCTTTTTAACCCATATTTCTGCTGCATTCAAGCATCATTGCATTGCATTTAGGTTAGTTTACAGTAAAACATCACAAATGGATTAAAGGCACGGATTCTACTAAAAGATGGCTTATTTTGCAGGTTGCTGCCATCGTAGACGGTGAAGGCGGGCGCAGGGCAGAGAAGCAGGAGAGCTGAACTGGACAAGCAGACGACGAGGAAGAAGCTGCCATGGATCTGTCGTGACAGCAAGGTGACAGCAGCCTTATGAAGAGGAAAAGTAAAGTGGACCTCGATAGATAGAGAAAAATCTGCTCGTCTGTCGTGTGAAAGCCAAATATTTTTCCAAGCCCCGGATCAAAAGATATGTCAAGCCAAAGCTCAAGGAGAGGAATTCCCACGAAACAAGGAGGCGGCTGAAAAGTAGGAATCCTTAGAGATTAAGCATTCATTAGAATCTTACTTTTCATTAAAGTTGTAATCCTTGTTAACTTAGAATACTTGAGCCCAAAGCTTATATAAGGGCATAGATTTAACCTAGGAGGCATAATACCCCATAACCGATAACCTAAACCCCTCTGCCGTTTACCCGTCATCGACATGTTCTAAATTCCCCCTAGGGCCACGGGTTGTTTTGTAAAGTAGTTGCAAGGGTTGTTTTGTTTTAGGATTTTCCAAGTTCAATAAAATAAACTTCAAGTTCTCTTATTTTGGTTTTAATATCTTGCAAGAGCATCGGGAGAGCATTGTGAGGTTATCTATTTACTTAGCATCGGGAGAGTTAAGTATACGAAAGAAATAAGAGCGAGTTCTCTAGTTTATAGTTGAACTATCTTGTGCCTAGGGATAGGGCAAGGTTAAGTGGCTAAGGAAGATTTCATACACATCGGTGTTCATCCTTCGATTCATGCCGGGAGGTATCGTCAAAGACGTGATCATCGACAGACTTGGACCTAGGGAAAGGCCAAGGCAGATCTGGGATTCTTGCCAAACTTGAACGTACTGAGTTGGTGTGTTTGCTGCCGCGACGACCAACGGACAGCTGCCGTGACAGGTGCTGTCGACGACAGGCGCGACGACAGAACTGGAGATCCTACAATACCTGCACTACTGAGCAATTCAATACCAGCCCATTTTCTCTATCTTGATTACTCTACTCTTTTATTTACGTTTTCCTTTATTATTCTCGTGAAAATTCTCTCAATTATTTCCTTTACTTCGTGCAGTGAAATTAAGGTGAAGTCATTAGCCCAATCCCTGTGGAGACGATATCTGATACTTCGTATCACTTTACTACTTGCGTCGTGTACACTTGCACTACAATTGCGATAGACTCTTTTACACGCAACAAGTTTTTGGCGCCGTTGCCGGGGATTCGCAACATAACTACATCTTTCTTTTATTGCACTTTTCGTTTTTACTTTTATTTTCGTTTTTGTTTTTATTTTTATTTTTCTTTATTTTTTCTTTTGTGCTTTCAACTCTCGCTTTTCACGAGGTTTTCTTGTTTATGCGCAGATCTAAAAGAGGTGAAGATCCTGAGTATCCATTAGATCCGGAAGTTGAACGTTCCTTCAATCTCAAGAAACAACTTCGCCGACTTTTAGACAGAAACGAATACCTTGAAGAACAGCTAGAGAAAATGGGCCATAACCAACCTGCTGGAGGTGGCATACCCCTTGGTGGTCTTAACCCGCCTGTCGGTGACCCGCCCGCAGCAGCTGGACGACGGTCATGTCGTGACTACATGCTGAACGATCATGTAGAGCTGAAGACCACACTGCCGGATATTGATGTTGATAACTTCGAACTCAAGCCTGTCATGTTTAGTATGATCAACAACGCCGGGCAGTTTAGTGGTGCTGTGACAGAAGATGCTAGGGAGCATCTCAAGACGTTCCAGGAGATCTGTGGTTCGTTTAGACTGCCAGGAGTTAATCCGGAGATACTGAGGCTTCGGTTATTTCCCCATTCATTGAGGGACAGAGCTAAGACTTGGTGGAATAAACTAACACCGGGTTCAATCGTGACTTGGGCAGATTTGTCTCGTGAATTCTTATCTCGTTTTAATTCTTCGCATTTATCTGAGCGATTACGTAATGAAATTGCTACTTTTCAGCAGGAAGATGACGAGCCAATGCACGAGGCCTGGGACAGATTTACTACTCTTCTTCGAAACTGCCCCATGCATGGATTCCCCGTCTGGAATCAGGTAACTAAGTTCTATAATGCTGCTAACTTACAAACTCGCATTCGAATTGATTCTGCAGCAAATGGACTGTTATTGGATAAAGTTCCAGACGAGGCATTGCAAGTTTTGAAAAATCTGGCTAAGAATGAGGAGCAGTTTCCGACTGCAAGAAGAGGGGGTAAACGGGTACTTGCTGTCAAGGATTATGAAGCCGACAGCACTATGAAATCACAGGTATCATTCCTTACTAAAGCAATGAAAAGGTTGTTGAATGATGATGGATTACAAGGATTTGTTGTTGAGGAAGTATGTGATATCTGTGAGGGAAATCATAGTAGGGATGTGCCCAATACAAGTAGAAGAAGGAAAATATGTTGGAAATTACAAGCCAAATTACAATTCCAACAATTATAACCCCAATTGGAGGAAGGATCCCAAATTTTCCTAGAGTAATCCTAACAATACCCTGAATCCGCAAGCACACAATCAGAATCAGGGAGGACCTAGATTGCTGACGCGACAGCAACTGCCGCAGCAACTGTCGCAGAACCTGCCGCCACAGCAACAACAGCAGCCACCACCTGCCACGAGCAGTATATTGGAACAGACTCTGGCCACCTTTATGTCTCAGACCGGAACTTATATTGAGAATATGAATCAGTTTGTTAAGAAGACAGAGAACTTCATGGATAAAACCGAGATGAGGATGACAAATCATGAAGCTACTTTGAAATCTTTGGAGACACAAATGGGTCAGGTTTCTCAACATATTAAGCCGAGGCAGAATGGAGGATTCCCTAGCAATACTGAAAATGCTAGACCACCCACACATGAGCAATGTAAGGCAATTACTACTAGGAGTGGGAAGAAACTACCAGGGCCGGAAAAAGAAGCTGAAACAGAAAAGGAACCAGCCGTAGATAAACCTGCCGAGGACGCTGCCCCGACAGGTGATAAACAGACTGCTGCCGACGAGCCTGTCACGACAGCAGAAGCAACAGAGGAGAAAAATGAAGAACATCGTCCTCAGATTCGTATGCAGTGGGAAGGACGTATTGCTGATTACCGTCCCCCACCACCTTTTCCTCAACGGATACAGCAAGCTAAGCAGGAATCTCAACTTAAAAAAATTTATGATATTTTTAAGCAGGTTCAAATTAATATTCCGCTGTTAGATGCCGTTAGGGAGATGCCTGGTTACGCCAAATTTCTCAAGAATGTCATGTCAAAGAAATATAAATTTGGGGAATTTGAAACGGTAAGGATGGCAGATGGTTGCATGAGTATTCTTCATCGGCAGCCACCCCAGAAAAAGAAGGATCTGGGGAGCTTCATCATACCTTGTGTAATCGGAGACAAATTTGTGGGCAAGGCACTTTGTGATCTTGGTGCTAGTGTTAATTTAATGCCAGTCTGTTTTTCAGAAATTAGGTATTGGAAATGCGCGGCCCACGACAGTAACTCTGCAGCTGGCAGACCGCTCTTACGTTCATCCAGAGGGAAAGATTGAAGATATTCTGGTAAGAGTGGATAAGTTTATTTTTCCTGCTGACTTTCTTGTTTTAGATTGTGAGGCAGACGAAAACGCACCAGTCATCCTTGGGCGACCCTTCTTAGCCACGGGAAGATCACTGATTGATGTGGAGAAAGGAGAACTCACCATGCGCGTGAACGATCAAGAGATTAAGTTGAATGTTCTCCAAGAAATGAAACATGCTGATGTGGATGAGGAATGCAAAGCTATCATTGAAGTAACCCTTGATCATCCATACATTAGGTCGGGCTGTCATGATATAAACTTTGGTCACTGCTGCGACAACCACTTACAGGCCTGTCACGACAGCAACGAAGACAGCACCGACGACAGCAACTCCTCTGACTCCGATACATCTGATACTGAAGATCAGGAGGAGGTAAATTGGTTAGGCCATCGTCCAGGTAAGTTATTCGAACCTTTGAATTACACTTCGGATAACCATTTAATCCAAAAGCCATCTACTATTGAACCACCTGCCTTAGAACTGAAGCCTCTGCCAGGGCAGCTTAAATATGCTTTTCTTGGTTCAAATGATACGTTGCCCGTAATCATCTCTTCTAAGCTGCCGCAGGAACAGGAACGATAGCTAATCGACATGCTAAGGCAGCACAAGAAGGCAATTGGATGGACGATAGCAGACATTCAAGGCATTAGTCCGGCGTTATGCATGCACAAAATCCTCCTGGAGGAAGATCATAAGCCGACTATTGATGCCCAAAGGATGCTAAACCATGCGATGAAAGAGGTGGTGCGTAAAGAGATAATCAAATGGTTAGATGCTGGTATTATTTACGCCATCTCCGACAGCAAATGGGTGAGCCCGGTGCAATGCGTTCCAAAGAAAGGAGGAATGACCGTGGTGACCAACGAGAACAATGAGTTAATCCCAACCAGGACTGTGACCGGTTGGAGAGTTTGTATGGACTATCGGAAGCTTAATAAAGCGACCCGAAATGACCACTTTCCTTTACCCTTTATAGATCAAATGCTTGATAGATTAGCGGGTAAACCTTACTATTGTTTTCTTGATGGTTATTCAGGTTATAACCAAATTGCTATTGCACCAGAGGATCAAGAAAAGACGACCTTCACATGCCCCTACGGAACGTACGCTTTTAGGAGAATGCCATTTGGACTCTGTAATGCACCTGCCACCTTCCAAAGGTGCATGATGGCCATATTCTCCGACATGGTAGAGGACTTCCTAGAGATTTTTATGGATGACTTTTCCGTCTTTGGAGACGATTTTGAAAGCTGCCTTGGCAATCTTCAAAAGGTACTTGAAAGATGTGAAAAAGCTAATCTTGTTTTGAATTGGGGAAAATGCCATTTTATGGTGGATGAAGGGATAGTTCTCGGCCATAAGATTAGCTGCCGTGGGATAGAAGTCGACAGGGCCAAAATAGAAGTCATAGAAAAGCTGCTGCCACCAACCACAGTCAAGGGCATTAGGAGTTTTTTAGGGCATGCTGGTTTTTATCGAAGATTCATTGCAAATTTCTCAAAAATCACCAAGCCCCTATGCCATCTCTTAGAGCAGAACCGACCCTTTGACTTTAATGATGAATGTACTGAAGCATTCAAGGTTCTGAAGGAAAAACTGGTGACAACCCCCATAGTACAGCCACCATACTGGACACAGCCATTTGAGATTATGTGTGATGCTAGTGACTATGCTGTCGGGGCAGCACTTGGGCAGCGCAGAAATAAACTGTTTCATGTCATATATTATGCCAGCAAGACACTGAATGACGCCCAAGTGAACTACACCACCACAGAAAAGGAGCTATTAGCTGTGGTGTTCTCCATCGACAAGTTCCGTTCTTACATACTTGGGACGAAGGTAATTGTGCACACAGACCATTCTGCCCTTAAGTATCTGTTCGCGAAAAAGGACGCAAAGCCTAGATTGATACGGTGGATCCTGCTATTGCAAGAATTCGACCTAGAGATCAAGGACAAAAAGGGGACAGAAAATCAGGTGGCAGACCACTTGTCAAGATTGGAGAAGGGATAGAGTCTACCAATTGATGAGACAAACATACTGGAGACCTTCCCAGATGAGCAGCTCTTTGACACACTAAGCACTTACTCACAAAGTCGGCCACATCTCTCTTCAAGCCAACCCAAAAGTACTCATTCTTCAAGTCACGATACATCTTCGTACTTCCAGGATGCATAGCAAACGGACTACTGTGGGCTTCAGTCAAGATCATACGTCTCAAGTCACTGTCTTCGGGCACAACTATTCTGTCTTTGAAACACAAAACCCCATCAGTATTGAAACTATAGTCTGAAGATCTACCTTCGGCTATATCTTGCACGTGAGGTGCCAAAGATCTATCTAAGAGTTGTTTCTCTCTAATCAACTGACCTAGAGCAGGTCTAACCTGAAGCTCGGCTATCAAGCCACCATCTCCGAACAAACTCAATCTAGCAAACATAGCTCTCAAGTCCACGGCCATCTTCCTACTCAAAGCATCGGCCACTACATTGGCCTTACCCGGATGGTACTTGTTGAGTTGATCAAACAATTGCAAATGGCCAAGAGGGGGGTGAATTGGCAATTAAAATTTTTGTGAAGAGAATATTGGAAAATAAAATGACACAAGGGGTTATAGTGGTTCAAGTTCAACAACCGAACTCTACATCCACTACCTTAGCTCCCACTAAGGATTTTCCAAAACAATTCACTACTTGAATTCGTCCCCTTTTCTTGGATGAGGAGGAAACCTTACAATCTCGATTAAGCTTTTCAACCCCAAGCTTAATCCACTCAAATACAAAGAAGATTTTTGGTAAACTCAAGTATTTCCTCTCAAAGGATGATTGTCTACCCACTTACAATTACAGCAACCCAAAAACTCTCAATAATATGACAAAATGAAATACAAAGAGTTGGGCACAAGAATATAGCTTTGAATAGCTCTAGGATTTGGATTTTTGCTTTGATGATGCTTGAATGTGTATTGTTGATCTTTCTGGTGAAATGAAGCTTGTATTTATACCCTTGAATCAGTTTCTAGCCGTTTGGATCATTTGACTTGTTGAAGGAGCCGTTGGGAACATTTTTCCATCTATTAAGGCAGCTCCCCAGCACCGTGTATCGATACACGACAAGGGTGTATCGATACGCTAGTTTAAATTCAAACTAGCCGTTGTGCGTAAAAACAGGGCGTATCGATACACTAGGCGTATCGATACGGTCCAAACTCTCTGCCAAGTTTGTTGCATCAAAGCGTATCGATACAGGGGTCGTATCGATACGGTCCAAACTCTCTGTCAAGTTTGTTGCATCAAAGCGTATCGATACAGGGGTCGTATCGATACGGTCCAAACTCTCTGTTAAAAACATTAATTTGTTGCATCAAAGAGTATCGATACTGTGACCAAGAGTATCGATACGTTATAACGGTCAAAACAAATTTTCAAATAATTATGCTTGGCGTATCGATACGGTTATTACGCGTATCGGTACGGTTGCCCAGATGAACACGGTATCGATACGTATGGAAGGCGTATCGATACGCTATGTTTATTCAGAATTACAGTGAGTTTCAAGTGTATCGATACAGTGTGTGTATCGATACGCAGGGCCATTTTTGCATAATTTGGCTTTGAAAAACATGAAAAAGGTTTGAGAAACTTGATGTTTTGAGATCCAATCTTCAAACAAGATTTTATACAAAACATTTTGTTAATATTTGAACCTTTAAAGAGTTCTTAAAAATTTATTTATTTTGCAATTTGGTCCTTAAATTTTTATGTTATATCAAAATCAATTTTAGTTTTACAATCTCCCCCTTTTTGATATAACAAAACCATAATAAATTTTTAAGTTTTTGAAAACTTTGAAAAAAGCTTTTCTCCCCCTTGCTTTAAGATAAATGTTTCAAAACAAATTTGTTTCTCCCCCTTACTTAAAGATATAGAAATTTTGACCTTTACACAATGAATTTTGACCTTTACACAATGAGTCCTTCTCCCCCTTTTTGTTAGATCAAAAAGAAACACAAGGATTAGAATAATCAAGCATAGGATAATCAACCATAAGAATAAACATAAAGCTCCAAATTCATAAACCAAGCAAGCAAGTATAATAATCCAAACCTTAAAAATCCTAAAACATAGAAAATAGGCATAATTCATGTTCTAATAAAAATGCAATGAAATCCTAAAATATCCTAATATGAGATGCATCATCTATGCGTCTCCACCATCATCATCATGATCATCCTCATCATCTTCTTCCTCGTCTTCATCTTCTTGAGGTGGTTGGTTCCTTCGATTTTGGTTGATCCAAGCACCATGGAAAGCTGTAAGAGAAAGATCCATTGAGTCTTGGCGAGCACTCAAGGCATCTATTTTCTTGTCCATGCCTTGGAGTCTTTCTTCCATCGATGTAAACCGATTATCTATAGCGTTGAAGCGACCGTCCATAGCATTGAACTTTTCATTGAGGAAAGTCATGAGATTTGCCATGGAGGAGGAGGAGGAGTCATGAGAAGCACGGCTAGAGGATGCGCGAGAGGCATTGACCGGGGCAGCGGGAGGATCAGCTTGAGGGTTGCGAACCCATTCATTGCCGACAAAAGAGAAACCGGAGCGAGAAAGGGAATGCTCATCTATGGGTTGACCAAGGTTTTCGGGAAGGTCATGTGTGCAATCAACACCAAGGGAATGAAATAGACAACTTAAGGCCGTAGTGTAGTAAAAAGATTGAACAAGTTTGGTGTGACGATTTTGAACCAAAAACACAAGATCGGCAAACATAATTTGACAAAGATTTGGTCGTTTACCCTCCCTAAAGCATGAAAGCCAAAAATCATCAATTTGACGAATGGTAGAATATCTACCACCCGAGGGACGAATGAACCAAGAGATAATAAGATGAAGTATACGATCATGAGCATCTAAAACTTTTGCCGGACCTATGTAACCCGAACCTAAAGAGTGTTCATCATCTATCCCAACATCCTCAAAACCAAAAACATTGCACAAGACTTTTTGATCAATTAGAATAGGAGTTCCCATAACCGAGGATTCAATGGCAATAACATGCTCATTGGCTTCATCATTGACACAACAAGCATTTGAAAAGAAGACAATGACAAGATTCCTATATAAAATAGGAGGAATATTCAAAAAGGTTAAAAATTTCCATTGCCTAATTAAAGGAAGATATTTAAATTTGAATTTTGCAGAGTTTAAAAACGGAATAGACACGATTCGTTCTTCCCTAAGATTGATTCCCATACAGAGCTTATAGGTTTCTCTAGCTACGGGTGTGGGAAAACTAGTTTGGATAATATGAGGAAGGTTAGGAGTAGGATTACCCTCATCCTCATTAGAAACGGAAGCGGTGCGATGTCTCTTATTCCCTTTTTTCGGTGCCATAATCCTGAAAATACATCAAAAAGGATTCGAATATGTATGCAATTAACATCCAATTTAATCCAATAGATTCTAATAATTCAAGGTAATTTTTTTAAAAAAAATTGTTTTAAAGAATATTTTCAAAAAAAATTTAGTTTAAAAAAAATTTATCGAATATAAAATATATTCGAACCAAAAAAAAATTTATTTTTGAAAAATTTTACGAACAATATGAAACTCATAGTAAGTTAATCATAATGTATATAAAAATCAGTTGAAATAATAATTGAAAATTGACGAAATTTAAAGAAATTAAAAAAAAATTTACCTTGATTTCTTAGAGTGGATGAAAGAGGGTGTGTTAGTGCACAAGATTGATGCCCAAGGATAGCCTTGATGTATGAAGTAAAATCCCTCAAGAAATTTTGAAGATTTGTGTAAAATTTTGAAGAATTTAGAGGGTTTTTATAGGGGTTTTCGGTTAGGGTTTTTGAAGAGGAGAAGAGGAGTTTTAAAAAGTGTGGGATTTTGATTAAAACAGCCTAAATAGGCTCTCCGTCCGTCGAGTATCGATACGCTACGCATGCGTATCGATACGCTATAACCTAATTTTATCTTTGTCGTTTTATGTGTATCGATACCGTTGACGTATCGATACGCACAGGTGTTGACTTTTTCCCTTGACTCTTACCGTATCGATACACTATTCTGTATCGATACGCATTCATCTGCAAAAATCCCAGATTTGAATACCGTATCGATACGCTGATATGCAGTATCGATACACGCTTGCCTGTTTCTGCAATTTTGGTATTTTTATGTGCAAAAATCCAATTTGAAACGCCCCTAAATGCATGTATGTGTTATATGAACAAGTTTTAATGACTTAGCATGATGCATACTTCCCTTAGCAATATGTGTAGAAGCAAAAAGAACAAAATTAACATAAACATGAATCACAAACAATCTCAAGCAAATTTTTTGTCATTTTGGGACCAAAAAAAAATTAAGAGAGACAAGATAGACCTAACTCTCTTCTAAGTGTCCAAAAGCGCTCTTTATCTAAAGGTTTAGTAAATATGTCCGCTAATTGGTTCAAGGTGTCAACAAATTCTATAACAACATCATTTTTCGAAACATGATCTCTAATAAAATGATGTCTAATTTCTATGTGTTTAGTTCGAGAGTGTTGAATGGGATTCTTAGTGAGACAAATGGCACTAGTGTTGTCACACCTAAGGGGTATGGTTTCCATTTTAACACCATAGTCTAAGAGTTGTTGCTTCATCCAAAGGACTTGAGCACAACAACTCCCTAAGGATATATACTCCGCTTCGGTGGTAGATAAGGCTACGCTATTTTGTTTCTTAGAGAACCAAGATACGAGCATACTACCTAAGAATTGACATGTACCGGAAGTACTTTTCCTATCTATCTTACATCCCCCATAATCCGCATCCGAAAAAGCATGAAGACTAAAAGTTGAATCCTTAGGATACCAAAGACCTAAGGTCGGTGTGTCTATTAGGTATCTAAAAATTCTTTTAATGGCAACTAGGTGTGATTCTTTAGGACTAGCTTGAAACCTAGCACACAAGCAAACACTAAACATAATATCCGGTCTACTTGCGGTAAGATAAAGCAAAGATCCTATCATGGATCTATAAAGCTTAGAATCGACACATTTACCTCCTTCATCTTTGTCAAGCTTTATGGAAGAACTCATAGGTGTGGCTTGAGGTTTTGCATTCTCTAAGCCAAACTTCTTGAGCATATCACTTACGTATTTAGCTTGATTTATGAAGGTGCCATCACTCATTTGTTTGATTTGGAGTCCCAAAAAGAATGAGAGCTCCCCCATCATGCTCATCTCGAACTCACCTTGCATTAGCTTAGAAAAATCTTTACAATAACACTCATTAGTAGAACCAAAAATAATATCATCAACATAAATTTGAACTACTAAGATGTCATTGTTATATCTTTTTATGAAGAGTGTTGTATCCACCTTTCCTTTTTCAAAACCCTTTTCAATTAAGAAAGTTGAAAGTCTCTCATACCAAGCTCTTGGAGCTTGTTTTAAACCATAGAGAGCTTTTGTAAGTTTAAACACATGGTTTGGAAATTTTGAATCCTCAAAACCTGGTGGTTGTTCAACGTATACCTCTTCATTTATAAAACCATTTAAAAAGGCACTTTTTACATCCATTTGAAAAAGCTTGAAATCATGATAACATGCAAATGCAAGTAACATTCTAATAGCTTCCATTCTTGCTACGGGTGCATAAGTCTCATCAAAATCAATTCCCTCTTCTTGAGTATAGCCTTGAGCAACAAGCCTAGCCTTGTTTCTCACTATATTACCGTTTTCATCTAATTTATTCCTAAAAACCCATTTTGTACCTATAGTAGATTGATTATTAGGCCTTTCTACTAATGTCCAAACTTTACTTCTCTCAAATTGGTTTAATTCCTCTTGCATGGCCAAAATCCAAAAATCATCTTTTAAAGCTTCTTTAATGTTTTTAGGCTCAATGCATGAAAGAAACGCAACATGATTCATTAATTTGAGAGAGGATCTAGTGGTTACCCCCTTGGATGGATCACCCAAGATTTCACCATCTTTGACATAGTTTAACTCCCTTGGGTAAGATACCTCTTTTTCTTCATGAGCTAAGTCTTTTAAGCCTTCAAGAGGAGGTTCTTGTGAGTCTTCTTCTTTAGTTGGAATCTTATCCTCTTTTGATGTTTGTCCTCCATCAATAGTATCAATGATTCCTACATCATCATCATCACAAGATTCCTTTCTCGAAAGGAGGTTATCATCGAAAACAACATGTATTGACTCTTCAACAACTAGAGTTCTTTTATTAAATACACGGTAGGCTTTAGAGTTTGAAGAATACCCTAAGAAAATGGCTTCATCACTTTTAGCATCAAATTTACCTAAGTTTTCTTTACCATTATTTAAAACAAAACACTTACTTCCAAAAGGATGAAAATAGCTAATGTTAGGCTTTTTGGACTTTAAAATCTCATAAGATGTCTTCTTTAAGATTGGCCTAATCATTACTCGATTTATTATATAGCAAGCGGTATTTGTAGCTTCTGCCCAAAAATATTTAGGTAAATTATTTTCGCAAAGCATGGTTCTAGCCATTTCTTCTAAAGTTCGATTTTTCCTCTCAACCACCCCATTTTGTTGAGGAGTGCGAGGTGCAGAAAAATTATGGCTAATCCCATTTTCATTTAAAAATTCATCAAAACCCAAATTTTGAAATTCAGTTCCATGATCACTTCTAATATGAGAAATTTTAAGTTCAAGATCATTTTGAGTTATTTTAGAAAATGTGATGAATTTTTTTTAAAGCCTCATCTTTTGTACTTAAGAATAGAACCCAAGTATATCTAGAATAGTCATCTACAAGCACAAATGCATATTATTTTCCACCCAAGCTCATTGTCCTAATTGGCCCAAAAAGATCCATATGAATCAATTGTAAACATCTACTAGTAGAGACATCATTTATGGATTTAAAAGAACTCCTATGTTGTTTACCCTTTGAACATGCATCACAAATTTTATCATTTGAAAAATTAAGTTTGGGTAAACCTCTAACTAGATTAAGGGAATTTAATTTTTCTAGAACACTCATGCTTGCATGTCCTAACTTTCTATGCCATAGCCATGAGTCATGTTCATCATGTGCAACTAAACATGCATGGGATGAATGGATGTCATCTAAATGCACCATGTAAATATTGCCTATTCTATGTCCTATGAGCATTGTTTGATTTGTTTTAATGTTTACAATTTTACAACCACTTTTATCAAATAAAACATTAAAACCTTTATCACACAACTGACTAATGCTCAACAAATTATGTTTAAGACCGTTGACATACAAAACATCTTTAATGTAGATAGAAGAGTGATTACCAATAGAGCCTATTCCTTCAATGAGTCCTTTTGAGTTATCGCCGAAGGTTACTACTCCACCACTCTTAGGCTTTATTTCCACAAATCTATTTTTGTCACCGGTCATATGTCTTGAGCATCCACTATCAAGGTACCAAGAATTTTTGCTTGAAGCTTTAGCCTTGAAGCAATGCTCCCCCTACAAACAAAGAATTTAGGCCTTGGTTTTTGGTACCCAAATCATCTTGGGTCCATGAGTGTTAGCCTTTAACAATTTGGTTCCCTTGGGAATCCAAGAAGCAATAGCATTTAAGTTATTAGAAATGATAAGTTCTTTAGGAACCCAAACATTTCTAATTTTATGACTTTTAGTTTGCTTATAAAAATTTCTTTGTTTAGGTATAAAATATTTTCTTTTTGTATATTGGGGTTTAAAATGATTTTCCTTCTCAAAATTCTTTTTCCCAATATCAAAAGATGTTTTAAGATTATCTACTTCCTTTGTGTGATAATCTTGAAAATCGGAAAGACGTTTTTCAAGTTCTAGATTTTTAGTTTTAAGATCATTTGAAAAATTGACTAAAGATAAAACTTTCTTTTCTAATTCGGAGTTATTTTTTAAAATTGTCTCATTTTGAATTTTTAAATCAGAAATTATTTTCTTGTTTTTCAAAATGGACTCCTTGTATTTTTCTACTAACTCATCATACACTTCTTGAAGTTCATCATAAGCATCTTGAAGTTCTTCAATAGAAAAATCTAAATTGTATGAATTAGAGGTTACCTTTGATTCATCATCGAAGGCCATGAGACATAGGTTGGCCACTTCTTCCTCTTCCTCGGAAGACTCATCATCACTCCAAGTTGCAATTTGTGCTTTGAGCTTGTTCTTCCTCCCAAAGCTTTTCTTTTTCAATTGAGGACATTCGGAACGAATGTGACCCGGTTTGTTGCATTCATAGCAAGTAATTGGATCTATTTCCTCATCTTTGTTTTTACTCTTGAAGTCCCTTCTTCTCATGAATTTTCTTCCACGATTTGACTTCATAAACTGAGTAAATCGTTTGGCCAACATAGCCATTTCCTCTTCTTCATCCTCACTAGAATCGTTTTCTAATTGTGAAGCCTTTAATGCGATTCCAACTTTCTTTTTCTCAGCTTCCTTCTTTTCTGCTATCTTCTTCTCTTGTTCTCTTCCCTTTCTCATAATCTCATGTGTGAGTAGAGATCCAACAAGAGCATCTAATTTAAGAGTCTTCAAATCTTTGGCTTCAATTATGGCCGTTCTCTTGCTATCCCATGATTCCGGAAGAGAGTATAACAATTTTCTTACTAGCTTGTCTTCGGGAATGATTTCTCCGAAACCCTTTAAACCGTTGACAATGACCGAGAATCGATCAAACATTTGAGAAACACTTTCATCGGGATCCATCTTGAAGTTCTCATAGTTTAGATTGAGTAGTCCAATCTTTGTCTCCTTTACATCGCTAGTCCCTTCATATGTTGTCTCGAGAGTGTCCCAAACCTCCTTGGCATTTTCGATTGAAGACACCTTAGAGTAGATATCCGGACCAAGTGCACAAAATATTACATGAAGAGCTTTGTCGTTCACTTGCATCCTTCTTCTTTCATCATCGGTCATTTCGGCTTTGATTTTTGGAACAAGCCTTTCTCCATCTCTCCTCATGGGAATGTATGGACCTTCTTCAACTACATCCCACACCATAAAGTCGGTAGATTTAATGAAGAGCCTCATCCTATTCTTCCAATAAAGATAGTTATCCCCATTGAAGAATGGTGGCTTGGTGGTGGATTGAGATTCATAGTTGGAGGTGGATGCCATTGCTTGACTTGTTGTTGATCAAACTTTCAACTTTCCAAGGATCGACTCAAGAGGGTTGTAATCCTTCCAATGAGTGTAGCTCTGATGCCAATTGTTGAGTTGATCAAACAATTGCAAATGGCCAAGAGGGGGGTGAATTGGCAATTAAAATTTTTGTGAAGAGAATATTGGAAAATAAAATGACACAAGGGGTTATAGTGGTTCAAGTTCAACAACCGAACTCTACATCCACTACCTTAGCTCCCACTAAGGATTTTCCAAAACAATTCACTACTTGAATTCGTCCCCTTTTCTTGGATGAGGAGGAAACCTTACAATCTCGATTAAGCTTTTCAACCCCAAGCTTAATCCACTCAAATACAAAGAAGATTTTTGGTAAACTCAAGTATTTCCTCTCAAAGGATGATTGTCTACCCACTTACAATTACAGCAACCCAAAAACTCTCAATAATATGACAAAATGAAATACAAAGAGTTGGGCACAAGAATATAGCTTTGAATAGCTCTAGGATTTGGATTTTTGCTTTGATGATGCTTGAATGTGTATTGTTGATCTTTCTGGTGAAATGAAGCTTGTATTTATACCCTTGAATCAGTTTCTAGCCGTTTGGATCATTTGACTTGTTGAAGGAGCCGTTGGGAACATTTTTCCATCTATTAAGGCAGCTCCCCAGCACCGTGTATCGATACACGACAAGGGTGTATCGATACGCTAGTTTAAATTCAAACTAGCCGTTGTGCGTAAAAACAGGGCGTATCGATACACTAGGCGTATCGATACGGTCCAAACTCTCTGCCAAGTTTGTTGCATCAAAGCGTATCGATACAGGGGTCGTATCGATACGGTCCAAACTCTCTGTCAAGTTTGTTGCATCAAAGCGTATCGATACAGGGGTCGTATCGATACGGTCCAAACTCTCTGTTAAAAACATTAATTTGTTGCATCAAAGAGTATCGATACTGTGACCAAGAGTATCGATACGTTATAACGGTCAAAACAAATTTTCAAATAATTATGCTTGGCGTATCGATACGGTTATTACGCGTATCGGTACGGTTGCCCAGATGAACACGGTATCGATACGTATGGAAGGCGTATCGATACGCTATGTTTATTCAGAATTACAGTGAGTTTCAAGTGTATCGATACAGTGTGTGTATCGATACGCAGGGCCATTTTTGCATAATTTGGCTTTGAAAAACATGAAAAAGGTTTGAGAAACTTGATGTTTTGAGATCCAATCTTCAAACAAGATTTTATACAAAACATTTTGTTAATATTTGAACCTTTAAAGAGTTCTTAAAAATTTATTTATTTTGCAATTTGGTCCTTAAATTTTTATGTTATATCAAAATCAATTTTAGTTTTACAGTACTCAATAGTAAGATCGTAGTCTTTTAGCAGCTCTAACCACCTATGTTGTTTGAGATTCAAATCTCGCTGAGTCATGATGTATTTCAAACTCTTGTGATCGGTGTACACTGTGCATTTCTCACTGTACAAGTAGTGCCTCCAAATCTTCAGAGCAAACACAACTGCAGCTAACTCTATGTCATGGGTCGGATAGTTGCGCTCATGGGTCTTCAACTGTCTTGAGGCATAAGCCACTACTCTATTGTCTTGCATAAGAACACATCCCAACCCTACGTTACAAGCGTCACTATAAACTACATAGTCCTTCCCGGACTCAGGCTGAATCAAGATCGGAGCTTGGGTCAAAGCTTCTTTCAATTTCTCAAAGGCTCTCTGTCTTGCATCTGTCCACTCAAACTGAACACTCTTCTGAAGTAATTGTGTCAATGGAGCGGCTAACTTAGAGAAACCCTCTACAAATCTCCTATAGTATCCGGCTAAGCCTAGGAAGCTACGTACCTCCGTCACAGACTTCGGTTGTTTCCACTCAACAATGGCTTCAATCTTCTTCGGATCAACTCTAATCCCATCGGCTGACACTACATGTCCTAAGAAGACTACCTCACGGATCCAGAACTCACACTTGCTGAGCTTCGCATACAACTGATGATCTAGCAAAGTCTTCAAAACAAGTCTCAAGTGTCGGTCATGGTCTTCTTCAGTCCGCGAGTACACCAAAATGTCATCAATAAACACAACTACGAACTGATCTAGATACTGATGAAAAATCCTATTCATCATGTCCATGAAAGCATCCGGTGCATTAGTCAACCCAAATGGCATGACTAAAAACTCATAATGACCGTATCTAGTCCTAAAGGTCGTCTTCGGTACATCAACCTCTCTTACCTTTAGCTGATAATAACCCGATCTCAAATCAATCTTCGAAAAGACCGATGCTCCCCTCAACTGATCAAACAAGTCATCAATTCTAGGAAACGGATATTTGTTCTTCACTGTCAACTGATTTAACTGCCTGTAATCTATACACATTCTCATGCTTCCATCTTTCTTCTTCACAAACAAAACTGGTGCACCCCAAGGTGAAGAACTAGGTCGGATAAAACCTCTATCTGCCAATTCTTGCTGCATGCTCTATCTTATTTTGTGATGTACCTGCCTCTATCTTTTCTGTCATTTTGCATTAAGGGCAATGCAACCATCGAGTTTGGGGGTGGCACCCTCCATCATTAATGGAGTCTTAGTACATCTTTTTATTAATCTGTTGTGTCTTTTATTTATTTAAGTTCTCTTAAAAAAATCAGAAAAGATTAAACTGTTGGCTTAAAGCTGTGAAGTTAACTTACCTGTCATGACAGCTCTGTCGTGGCAGCATCTTTAGGACAGATTAAGGAGAAGTTTAGAGCCTTTCTATAGTTTTGAAAACTTAAACACCTTTGTGACTGTTATACTGCTTAGATTTCTTTTAGCCAAACTAGAATAGGAAAGCTTAGCACTTGAATAGCCCCTAGAGGTGCCTAACACTGGCTCTAGGAAAGAAGTTTAGCAAAATAGCCCTAGAGGTGCCCGAAACCGGCTCTAGGAAGTTAGCTAGAGGTGCCCGAAACCGGCTCTAGTGAAACTTTAGCTTGAAAAATAAAAAGCAAGTCAAAACAGAAAATCAAAGAAACATGAAAATGTGCCTTCAAAAAGATAAACTTTGGCATAAAAATTCAAGTTAAGAGTTGAATATTCTAGTGAAACTAAGAGAGTCTTAGCATATAACTGTTCACAAGCATGCACACACTGCACGAGGACTATAGGGAGATTTCGGACAGATCCTAATCTTTCCGAAAGGTTGCTGCCACCATAGAGAATGAGCGACGGGTAAGGGACAGTTCACTGTTTGAAGGCCAACACAAAAAAAAAATTATATTCTTTTTTCTTTTAGGTCTTAGTTGCTTGAGGGCAAGCAAAAACTTGAGTTTGGGGGTGTGTTGAGTGTGTAAAAGTTCTATTATTTACACCCTTTTTAACCCATATTTCTGCTGCATTCAAGCATCATTGCATTGCATTTAGGTTAGTTTACAGTAAAACATCACAAATGGATTAAAGGCACGGATTCTACTAAAAGATGGCTTATTTTGCAGGTTGCTGCCATCGTAGACGGTGAAGGCGGGCGCAGGGCAGAGAAGCAGGAGAGCTGAACTGGACAAGCAGACGACGAGGAAGAAGCTGCCATGGATCTGTCGTGACAGCAAGGTGACAGCAGCCTTATGAAGAGGAAAAGTAAAGTGGACCTCGATAGATAGAGAAAAATCTGCTCGTCTGTCGTGTGAAAGCCAAATATTTTTCCAAGCCCCGGATCAAAAGATATGTCAAGCCAAAGCTCAAGGAGAGGAATTCCCACGAAACAAGGAGGCGGCTGAAAAGTAGGAATCCTTAGAGATTAAGCATTCATTAGAATCTTACTTTTCATTAAAGTTGTAATCCTTGTTAACTTAGAATACTTGAGCCCAAAGCTTATATAAGGGCATAGATTTAACCTAGGAGGCATAATACCCCATAACCGATAACCTAAACCCCTCTGTCGTTTACCCGTCATCGACATGTTCTAAATTCCCCCTAGGGCCACGGGTTGTTTTGTAAAGTAGTTGCAAGGGTTGTTTTGTTTTAGGATTTTCCAAGTTCAATAAAATAAACTTCAAGTTCTCTTATTTTGGTTTTAATATCTTGCAAGAGCATCGGGAGAGCATTGTGAGGTTATCTATTTACTTAGCATCGGGAGAGTTAAGTATACGAAAGAAATAAGAGAGAGTTCTCTAGTTTATAGTTGAACTATCTTGTGCCTAGGGATAGGGCAAGGTTAAGTGGCTAAGGAAGATTTCATACACATCGGTGTTCATCCTTCGATTCACGCCGGGAGGTATCGTCAAAGACGTGATCATCGACAGACTTGGACCTAGGGATAGGCCAAGGCAGATCTGGGATTCTTGCCAAACTTGAACGTACTGAGTTGGTGTGTTTGCTGCCGCGACGACCAACGGACAGCTGTCGACGACAGGCGCGACGACAGAACTGGAGATCCTAAGCAATACAATACCTGCACTACTGAGCAATTCAATACCAGCCCATTCTCTCTATCTTGATTACTCTACTCTTTTATTTACATTTTCCTTTATTATTCTCGTGAAAATTCTCTCAATTATTTCCTTTACTTCGTGCAGTGAAATTAAGGTGAAGTCATTAGCCCAATCCCTGTGGAGACGATATCCGATACTTCGTATCACTTTACTACTTGCGTCGTGTACACTTGCACTACAATTGCGATAGACTCTTTTACACGCAACATTGATCTCTTCACTCAGCCCATAACGGAAGCGGTTACAACGCTCCACCTCAGTAGGTACAAGCTCAGGTGCATACTGACTCAATCTGACAAACCGGATCTCATAATCGGTCACGGACATATTCCCCTGAAGCAATGCCATAAACTCCCTCTTCCTCTCATCGAGGTATCGCGGGCCCAAATACTTCTTGCGGAAAGCTGTCTCAAAGAACTCCCAAGTGATCTCGGCCTCATCCATACCCGTAGTAATGGTGACCCACCAAGTGTAGGCATCACCTGAAGCAAAGACTCAACACATCCCAACTTGCGCTCACCAGTACATCCCATCTGAGCAAGAATACGAACAGTCTTCTCAAACCATAACTCGGACCTCTCCGGAGTAGCACCTCTGAACTCTTCGGCCCCAAGGCCCCGAAGTCTCTCCAAAGGCAAACCAGTGCCCTCACCCTGATGGTGTGCTGCCTGACCTCCAGCTACTACAGCCTGAAATGCCCCGACTATCGCCTGAACCGACGGAGCTAAGTCTATCCCGGCCGGTCCTTGGCCACCTTGGCCTCCTTGTGGTCCCTCTCCTTCGGCCCCGGCCTCACCTCCCGCTCCCGGTGGAGGAGGTGGTGGTGGTGGAGGTGGTGGAGGAGCTCCAACTCCAACCACAGGCTCTCCCACTTGAGCCTCAACTCTAACTACTGGCTCTACTCCTGGAGCATCTGCCCGTGGTTCCGGTCGAACCATCCTAGGCCTCCCACGTGGTCTCATGGTTCAACTAGCAAGGTATAAACTACAACAAGAAACATATAAGGATTACGTTAGTCAAAGCAAGGGTCCAATAGTGCTCAAGTACTCCTCTTTCCAAAAATCTTTTTAAATTAAGTAATAGTAGCAATGGGCACACACTTCACACCAGACACATCATTTCATGCATTTAAACATCATACGATCAACCAAGCATCAAGGATTCATGGCAAAACATGCATCGAACAACACAATCATTTAACACATTAAGCTTACCTCACTTACCTGCCCGAGGTCTCGGTAACCTCAGGCTCTGATACCAAAAAATGTAACCCCCTCGTCCCGGTCTGGCCGGATGACCGGTCCAAGTGAGCCACACGGGGAAAACCGAAGCGAAACCCAAGGGGTTCCCCCTCGGTTAGCAACCCTATTATTTTTTTCATTTTAATCGTGTCTAGATGACATTAAGTCCTAAGTGATGCACAACAGCGGAAAACAATTAAAGGAAAACATATTCGAACCACGGCCATGCAAAAACAATCAATATTGAGCTTATAAGGCAGGCATTATCGATACTCCAATCAAGGGTATCGATACGCCTTGACTTGGTCAACCCCAACAGTCAACTCGAAAAAGACCGTATCGATACAGCCCTTGGGAGTATCGATACGCCCTTTTCAGTCAACATCTCGTGGTCAACGAGATAGACCCGTACCGATATGCCCCAGCACCGTATCGATACGCCAAAAACTCCCCAATTTCTCAGAATTCCAGTGACCAAAAACCGTATCGATACACCCCCGTGTATCGATACGCCCAGCCAAAACTGAGCTCTACAGGCAAGACCGTATCGATACGGCCCTTAGGCGTATCGATACGCCCTGCTCTGGAACACCAGAATTTTCAACTTTAACGACCCCAACACGACTCTAAATGCATTTCTCGACTCACCTAAGCGTATACACACATATAAGCAAACTTACTTAAGCCAAGGGAAGCATTCACACATGGATCAAAGCATTCATACATAGCATTCCAACCAAAGAGCAATTTAGGCAATATTGTGCATACATAAAGGCTCCAAAGGTCATAGAAGGCACAAGTCAAGCATAAAGAGGTTTGCACTATAACAAGGCAACCTAGCATCTAAAGACATGCTAACACGCAACATTCATCATAACATATCATGCTTACAAGCCATAGTCAATCCAACATAAACACATGTAAATGAGTCATACAAGCTCATACACAACCCTTGCCACATTGCTAACTAATACAAAATCACCACCGTACTTGAGTCACAAACTTGGAAGCCCTTCTTGCCTTGCCTCGAGCTAACACCACGCTAATGATCTGCATTGTTGAACATTGAGAGCGTAAGCTATAAGCTTAGTGAGGGTGCTCTAAAACGAAAAACATCAACAATGCAGGGCTCAAGCATGTAAATTCTAATCTCATACACAACCTACAATGGCATAATCAAGTAGACCTAGCTAGTCTTTCAAGTGGCATAATATGGCTTCTCAATCCTACCAAGCTCAAACATCAATATCAACATCATGTAACAACACCATATACCACAATCATATATCACAATACATGAACAAGTTTAATTGGCCACTTTAAATTACACTGATTGTGCGGATTAAACCTCGACAACACTTTACCTCGGTGGGATTACACTCATCACCGGACCTTGCATGTGCGGGATTCCACTCATCGCCACATGCCCTATGGATGAGATTCCACTCATCATCCCGTAGAAATATATAAAAAGCTTCCGATGGAATATTACATCACCGTACTCCTCCTTGATGACTTAACGCCATCAAGGCCACGTACGTTTTGACTCAATTTGTGTGCACACTAATCCTAATGATCGATCATTTACAACCGGTAATTATTTAGCGCCAATTTTCATTATCTCATTACATCTCATCAACCATAACTCATGCTCATCACATATATATACATATCATGATATACATGCGCAATCAACCACAATCATACGAGCATAGCTAAATAAGCACAATAGCATTTATGAATATCAATGGCTAAATTAACAACTAGAATTAACTAGAATTGGCCTACCAAGCACACTTTGCACGCACACACACACACACATACTCGAACCAAACTTTAAAACAAGTTTGAAACCACTCACCGCCCTTCCTTAGCAATTCGAAACAATCCTCCTACGAACCCGGATTCGGTCCCAAAGCTTCTCCGACGATCCCTCTTGCTTCTAGCCAACCAAAAACACAACCGATAACCAAAATCAATGCTAATATTCTGTAACCCCCTTAACCCGGCCTAGACGGTTGACCCGAATTAAGAAAGTTACACGGGGAAAACCAAAGTCAACCCAAAAGTCAACCTTGATTAACGACCCTTTTTTTTCTTTTTAATCTTGTCTAAATGCTCATTAACCCTAGATGTGATCACACAAACGTCATACTCAAAGATCACAACCATCAGAGATCATTCAGGGACCCAATTGCACAAAACACAACTTTAGGGACCAAATTGTAAATTCTGAAAACTTTGAGGCCTTAACCAGATTTTAAGTTACCAACTTAAAATTAATCATGTTTCATGCATCTCGGCCAAATTTCAGCTTAAACGGACATCTCAAACTCATACAATTGCTCATACAAGATTCAGGACCAAAATGCAAACATTTTGAAACACATAACTGCCACTGTCAGCCCCCAACGGTCAACCGTTCCGAAACGGGAGACAGCCCGTTTCGAAACGCGGGGCCGTTCCGCAACGGGTACCGAAACGGGGGTCGGGCAGAAGCCTTTCCGTTTCGGAACGGTGTCACCCGTTTCGGACGCCTGGGCTGCTTCGAGGCACCCGTTCCGAAACGGTTCACCCTGTTCCGAAACACCCTGCACAAAATGCAGAATTTTGCCTATTTAAACATGCAATTAAACATCCAATCATGCTCCAAAAGCCACCAAACTTTGCCAACATGCAATTCAACATAAAAGAGGCATACTTGCATCAACAATTCACCAACATGTCAACATACACGAAAAACCCCAATTTCAAGACTAAGCTTCCAACACAAGCAATCCATTTAGACAACATACTTCCAATTCAAACTCATAAGCCAAACCATGTTCCAACAACATCAACAATACAAAACCATACTTGTCTGAACATAAACAAACACATACATCAACCCAAGAGATTCTACCCCATTGCCTTTATTAACTATAGCTATTAACCGAGACATACATCTCAAGTGGAGTCCTTCTTGAATCCCTTGCTCCTCGCTGTCCAAACTTCAAGAATCTGCATTGATGGACAAAAAGGAGCGTAAGCACATAATGCTTAGTGAGGAATGCTCAAAACCAAAACACCATCAATGCAGCGAGCCAAAAATCACTTTTAAAACAAACTCGATTTGTTTACCAAAGCCATGTTTGAAAACTCCTTTTCAACAACAAGCTCAAAACCATGCATCGCACATACATGAAACCAACCCTTAGTTTAGCAAACTAAGAAAACCCTTTTCAAAGCACAATTTGCAAAAATCAACCATTTCACTAACCAACCAACACATGCATTAAACCAAAGGCAACATATATGAACCACAACATCATCAACACATGCCTTTAAAAACAAGTCTTAACAAGACTCCAATGCACTTAAAGATATTTCATGCTCACATGCATCATTCTCCAAATGATAATCAACACTTGTTCAACTTAACAAGTAAACATGCATTCACAAGCATTATGCTCTTTCCATGCAACCATGCATCTTTTCAAGCATCTCATGCTTCACATGCAATTATGCATCATTTCAAGCATCCCATGCTTCTTCATAATCAAGAACATCATATTGGCCTTCAAGTGATCAATCACATCCACTTTTCAACTCAACATCCAATCGGATACGCGGATTCCGAGCGTTGTCCCTACGCTCCCTACACCCTACCAATCCAAGGTCCTCGAATGGGCAACAACCTCCATTATGACCTCAACATCCTAAGGTTCCCATGTATGGACTTTTAAACATCACACAACCTTAGCTCTTCCCCAAGGTTCCCATGTATGGACTTTTAACCACCATACAACCTTGACATGCACAAGGTTCTCACATATGGGCAACACCTCCATATAACCTTTGCATTCACCGATTGGTAGTTGTAGAACATCACTAACGAGATCCGGGACACCCTACACAAGATCCACACATGGACTTAACACCGCCATTGTGATCTCAACAAGCACAAGGTTCTCACATATGGACTTTTAAACACCATATAACCTTTGCTCAACCAAGGTCCTCGAATGGGCAACACCTCCATTATGACCTCAACCATCTCGTTAGGATACTTGAAGGGAGTTTACCGGTCCACTCTTGACCACTCCACCTCCAAGGCGACTTAATTCACGGTGCACCCAATCCTATAGCCGGCTAACTATATCCGATCAAAGAACCAAGAACCACTTACACCACTTGCCAATATAACCACCTTACCACATTAGTCCAATGTTTCACATGCATAACCATTATGCAAAACCATTACCACATTAATCAAATGATTCACATGCATAACCAATATGCAAAAACCATCATTTACCAACATTAATTCATTGTTTTAAAGCACTAAACAAAGCCATTGAACAACATGCAACACCATGCATCAAATCCACATTTCCAATGTATAAAACCAAGGATCTCTTACCTTGAGCATCCTTCACATATGGCTTTCAAAACCAGCATTAAACCATGCTAAAATATGCTTTCAAAACAGATTCAAACCATGCAAAACACATGCATTTCAATCATCAACCACAATTTCTTAAAAAGCCAATTCATATCACAAATCAAGTAAGAAATCCATTTACTTACTCTTGAGCTTAGCAAAGTTGTTTAGACTTAAACTAAGCTCCCAAAACCTTCAAACCTTTGTTTAAAAGCCGAAAACCCAACTTCACTCACCGATACACAAAACAAAGCTAGCCACCAAGCCTTCCAAGCATCCGAAACCTTCCGCAACACCTCTAAAGCTCACGGATCAAACTCCCCTATTTCAAGCACACAAAAACAGCACATTAATGCATCATTATGCATTAAGAACAGCAGCCACACAACCAAACTCGCTGCTCGACACAAATCCAACAATTCGGCTACCAAACACAACCGAAATCACCTCCAAACATTTCCAAAACTTAACCCAGCCAAGATCCATCACTTCTAACCATTTTTAAACATCCATTAACATCCAAAAGGATCACAAACACGTCCTTATACACCCAGGTATAACAGATCACCAAAAACACTCCAAAAACAACCAAAAACTCAAGCAAAACTTAGGAAATTCAACCTATCCGGGATTGCATTAATTAAACCTCAACTTCTAATCAATTTAGCATTCATTTAACATCATTTTGACACTTCAAAACACTGCCCAAACAGATCACACGAAAATTTCACCAAAATCGCCAAATCTTGCATTTTAAGCCAAAATCAAGATTTCTATTGAAAAGCCTTTAACAAAACACAAACCAAGGATTGAGAACTTGGGAATTTCAGTAAAGAACTTGAAGTTCAGAGGAGAAGGACGTTCTTACCTCCAAACTTGAGTTTCTCCTTTTTGGAGCCAAAAAGCTTGATGAAACAACTTGCAAATTGAGAGGTTTTGTTGATGAGATGATTAGGAATCAAATGAGAGTTGAAATGAGTGATTTGAGTGAAAAAATCAGAGGAGGAAATCTGGAGAGAATGTGTTTGGTTTGAGAGAAAAGATGAGAGAAAATGGTTGAGAGAAAAGTTAGTTAGATTTAGGAAAATATCTTCCCTCCACTTTTCTTTTGTTTAAAAACACTTAATTAATCATTTAATATATTTAGAAAATCTGGAGAAACTCCCATTGGGTAAATAGCTCCTTAAAGATTCAAAGTTTCAATCCTTTTTAAAACAGTCACCGAACTTTCAAAAATTACATTTTGGTCACTAGCCAAAATGTCAACCTTCCGAACCTCATTTTCCAAAATTGATTTCACAGTTCACTTTTATATATTAAAAGATGATTTTAGAACATTTTTTCATATTTTTAATGCAACCCGAACTAGGCTTTCCTAATTTCACCTCTTATATATTCGATCAGCACTTTGACCGAACCGGTCAACGCCCAAAACTTCCGAGCCCAAAACCGGGGCGTTACATATTCAATAATCACATAACCTTTGAATTCAAACCAACTCCATCCAAAACTTCCAACCAAATTAAATCCCCAAATATCTCAAATTCGTACTCCAACAAACCTTGGCTGAAACACCCATTTCCAAACACCCAAATGACTTCCAAAATGTCCCAAATCACCCTCCTAACATACCTAAACCATCAGCCCTTTGTTTTCCACCTAAAACCCACCAAAAATGATGTTTTTGACAACTCAAAAATGGGTCCAAGAACCCACTTCGGATTTTCATCAAAACTTAATCAATTTAACATATAATGTGTATTTTAACATGAGTAAACAAAACCCCAACTCAATTTATCAAAACCAAATGAAAAACCCCTTAAAATCCAAACTTTGAAACAAACCCTAATTTTTAAAACTCCATAACTTTAAAATCTAAGACCATAGGTAGATAGGGGATAAAGAGGAGAGTAAGAAAACATGTTTACCTTTCAAAAACACCTTGAATCGAAGTTGAAATCGAATGGAATAGTAACCAAAGTTTGAAGAGGTTTGAAGATGGGTTTAGTGAAGTTGGCGTTGGAAAAGGGGATGGGGGAGGAGGATGACAACTTTTTTCTATAAAGTGGTCTTGCTTTTTGAAAGTTTTGGGTCGAATTACAACATAGGTCCTCCCCTTTTTACTAAAGCTCAATTAGGTCATTATTTTAGTTGATTTGATTTAATTAAATTTTATTGACTCGAACTATAAACCCGGCTAACTCCTAACCCCAAAATACGGGTGTTACATTTTCAAACCTCCTAAGTTATTTTGAACTTAATGTCTTTTGAATTCTTTTTGATATAACAAAAATGGGGAGAAATGGTTTAAAAAATTGAATTTTCAAATGAATAAGGGGGAGCTTTACTTATTTCAAAATTTTCATCTCTTATTCACTTTTTTAAACTTAAAGGGGGAGAATCCCAAACAATTTTTCAAGTTGGTTTTATTATATCAAAAGGGAGGGGAGATTGTAGAACTAATGTTTTGATATAATAATTGAAAAATGGTTTGGACAAAGTTAAAAAGAATTCAAAACCATTTCTAAAGTCCAAACAAATTGAAACTATGTTTAGGGGATATTTCAAAAGGGTTTTAAGTGTTTTCAAAGCCAAATCAACCAAAACCATCCAGGTGTTTCGAAACACCCCTAGGTGTTTCGATACGAGTCCTTACAGTGGTAAAACGTTTCGAAACGTGTTTCTAAACGGGCTTTACTGGATGAGATTTTTGCCAAGCGTTTCGATACGGCCTCTGTCGTTTCGATACGCCTACGTGGCATTGACCTCAACGGTCATAAACCCCAACGACTATTTCCCAACTAACATTTAAATGCAGATCATTTCGATACGAGGATAAGCGTTTCGATACGGGTGTTGCATCAGACTACATCAACTCTTTCTATTTCAAGAGTGTTTCGAAACGGTGTCACGCGTTTTGAAACGGGGTGCTGTAGAACTGTATTTATGATGGGAAATTAAGTCTCCAACGGCTCCAATTCAATCCCAACGGCTAGTAACGACTACAAACTCAAAGAGGAGTATAAAAGGGACCTCCAACCATCTAGTAATGGTTAATGCTTCAATTGTAATACAACATATGATCAAAATGTGTCTTAGTGCTTAAGTGTCAATTCTTTGTATAGAAAAACACTAGTGATCCAAAATTGTTAGATTTGCTCAAGTGTTTTAGGTTTGGGTGAGAGCTTAATTGTGCAAACAAATACCTATTAGAGGGATTTGAGTTTGCTTATCTTTATCTCTTTGTAAAGAGGGTTTGATCAAGGCTTTGGGTAGAAAGCTTGATCGGTTTGTAAGGGTTTCCTCCTAAGCCTAGAAAAGGGGACGAATCAATAGTGGATTGATTGGAAATCCTTAGTGGGAAGCTAAGGTAGTGGATGTAGACCTTGGTTAGAAGGTTGAACCACTATAAATCATCTTGTCTTTATTCGTTTTAGCTTCCACACCTCTTACACCCAAAATTCCACTTCTCCACCACTTGGCGAGTAAGAACGGTTGAAGGAATCGAGCACCGTATAACCCAACAAATTCTCTATTTCGCTCTTGAATCTACATTTTGGCATGTGGAGGATGGAAGAGCAATGACATTCATATCAATGTCTTGATCTTTGATCCTCTTCTCCTTATCCCTCTTCAAAGGTTGAGACATTATCTCATGGGTGAGCAAAGATCCAATGAGCTCGTCAAGCTTGAGCTCCTTCAAATTTTTTGCTTCTACAATGACCGTCTTTTTGGACTCCCATGATTCGGGAAGTGAATAAATAAACTTCCGAACGAGTTTGTTTTTCGAAATCTACTCTCCAAGACCTTTGAGTTGGTTGACGATTATGGAAAAACGGTCGAACATCATCTTAATGTTTTTATTTGGGTCCATCTTGAAGTTTTCATATTCGAGGTTGAGTAGACCAATCTTTGTCTCATTCACCTCGTTTGTATATTCACGGATCACTTCAAGTTTGTCCCAAACCTCTTTGACATCTTCACAAAAAGATACTTTTGCATATTCACCGGGGCCCAATGCACACAATAGAATGTGCAAGGCTTTGCAATTAAGCTTCATCATCTTCTTGTCATTGGCATTCCACTCTGCCTTCCTTCTTTGAGGCATGGACGGTCCATCTTCAACAAGGTCCCAAAGACAATAATCCTTTACCTTGATGAAATACATCATCCTATTCTTCCAATAGGCATAATGTTCACCGTTGAAGAATGGTGACTTGTCGATGGATTGCGCCATGTACACCAGTTGATTATTTGTTGATCGAGCTTGTCAGGATCGCCTTAATAGGATGTTAATCCTCTCAATTGAGCCTCACTTTGATACCAATTGCAGAGTCAGATATTCACAACCGAAATGCTTGTCAAGTAGTGGAGAAGTTGTATTTTTGGGTGTTTGTGGTGGAGGCAAAAAATGAAAGAATTTGGACAAGGATTTAGAGTGGTTCGGCTTTCTAACCAAAGCCTACATCTACTACCTTAGCTTTCCACTAAGAATTTCCTAAATTCACTCTTGAATTTCTTCCCCTTTTTAGGCTTAGGAGGCAACCTTTACACACTCAAAGCTTTCTAACCCCAAAGCTTGAGTAAACCCTCTTTTACAAAGAGAAATAAGAGCAAACAAGAAATCTCTTACAAGGTAGATAGTTTGCACTATTAAGCACTCACTCAATCCTAAACACTTGACCAAATATAACAATGTAAGCTCACAAGTGTTGTCTATACAAAGAATGAGAATTTAAGTCCTATGACAATTTTTCTTCATAATGTTTTTGACTTGTGGATTATTAGTCTTCCATAGATGCTTGTAGGTCCCTTTTATCTTCTCAAATGAGTTCCTAGCCGTTGGTAACCGTTGGGGATGAATTGGAGTCGTTGGGGATTGATTTCTATGCAAAATTTTCACTTATGGTGCCTTCGGTATCGATACTCGCGTAGTTTCGAAACCACTAGTTTCGATACCAGCAAGGTGGTTTCAAAACCACTAGTTTTGATACCAGCAATGTGGTTTCGATACCACCAGCCTTGTATCGTTACTACAAAAGTTGTATCAGTACAAGTTTTGCTTACTGGAAATGGTTTTCAAAAATGGTATCGATACGGATCAAGGTGTAACGATACGAGCCTTGTAAAAATGATATTTTGGTCATTTAAAAAGCGTTTTAGACATGTTAAAAACCTATGAAACCATTTCAAACATATTTTCAAGTTGTTTGGACTTTAAATAAGTTTTCAAAATATTCAAACAAGTCCAAAAACATTTTTCAAATTATTATATCAAAACAAATATCCTAACATAATTATTCCATTTTTATTAGACAAAATATGGAGATAATTGAAATATAAATATAAATAGAGGGGCATTGTAGCAATTATACCTAAATATTTAGAATAAAATTAAACTATTATTTCAGGTCGGGTAGGATATTTTTCACCTTACTCAAACCCGACCTGACCCGACCTCATCCTCAAAAAATCAAACCCAAACCCGACCTGAACCCTTAAAATTTCTTTAAAAATCCGACCCTATAGGATCGAGTCAGGTCAAAACCTGTATGGTATGGGTCAAATGACCATCCCAACTCCTCACCACGTCATCTATAGTTCTAACAATAAAAAATATTTTTTTCATCTATATTTACTGAATGACTTGGTGAGAAAGACCTATGATATAATTTCTCCTCTTATTGATCAAACTTCTAATATTATTGAATAAATTTCAAAAAATATAAATTACACCCAAATGATTTTCTTGTCGAGAAAGCAACATCCAAAACGATGTAGCCAGGGGTTTGTTAATGTTTTCCAACGTGGCAGATTAAAGGCCCAATTCAACAACAAAGCCTGGTATAGTGAGAATGCATTTCCACATTTCTCTAAAAATACATTATTTAAAAATATAAAAATCGATTTTATATCCTCAAGTACCCGCAAATTATTTTTTTAAAAAATTCTTATTAAAGGCGATTACAATGTAATATTTTTTCAAATTTAAAAAAATAGTCCTAACAAGAGGCGAATCGGATATGGATCTTGTCAGGATTCGATCTGAAGAAAAAAATTTCATCCAAATTTGATTGGAAACATTATGAATCCAAAAAAAAAGGTTAGAGTCCTAATAGGAGGCGGATCAGATATGGATCATGCCATGATTTGTTCCGAATCCAATCCAAGTTCATGTCTGATCCTAATTCGATCCGAGTTCAATTCATTTCTAGGTCTGAACCAAAACATTTATGACTTTTAATTCTTTAAAACAAAATACGAATTATAATATTTACAAAATACTATTTATAATATATACGTTAAAAAAACTAAGACAACATATATAAAGTAAAAAAAAGTTAGCCTAAATACATTAAAAGAAACATAAACATATATTAGGTAACTTAGAATAATAATAAAAACAAAATTAACTCACGCATATATCCATATTAAAAGTGATAATAAAAATATAAATGTATTAAAATGCAAGTTAAATAATTATTATTATGATTTATATCTATTAATTAAACTTGATATAGTGTAATATATCTATGTATACTATATGCATATATATACATAAATATGAAAAACTGAAATAAATGGAAGATAAAATTATAGGTAAATGAAAAATTTTATCATAGGCTCAACTCGTCACGTCATTCATGGTCCCAACCAATAAAAAGCATCTATTTTTAAAAAAAAATTCATATCACCTTTTTACCAAGTGAATATACAATTGGTAAAAAAGTGTTTTTCAATTTAATTTACAATAAATCTGAGTGAAGATTCACTTGGTAAAAAAATGACATGAAAAAAATTAATGAAATTAATGCTTTTTATTGGTTGAGACCATGTATGAAGTGGCGAGCCGGGCCTATGATATAATTTCTCATAGATAAACAAACAAAAGAATAAATACAATGTAGAAACAAATAAATACAAATATTAATGAATTACAAAAAAAATTAAAAAAATAGTGAATAAAATAGTAAATAATGTGAAATTGCAAGATAAAATTAAAATATGATAGACTAAAATTATGAATTAAAATAGGAAGCAAATTAAAAACATAAACAATAAACAAAAAAATTAAATATAGTCAACAAACAAGAGATGAAAATGAATAAATACAGAATTAAATGCCATATATTAAAAACGCAGGAAATTAAATATACAAAATTATGGACTGATTTGCATTGAAATAAAAATATCGGAGTGCCGAAACAAAATATACCCTAAAGACACTAAAAATTGAGGATCGACCCTCAGACTCAGGTCAACACTAAGAATACCAATTTAATTCGAATCTGACTCAAATCCAATCCCACTTGAAGAAAAAATTTAATACAAGTTCGATTGAAAAAAGTTTAAATCCGAAAAATGTCAAAGTTCAATTATAATCGGACTCGAACTTTATACAGTCTAATCTATTGCCATCCCTACTTTTCATTCCTCCATTTTATTTCTTTCCCTTTTTGGTTGTTTCACCTTTACTTTGTTTGATCCATTACTTCTTTTTCTCATGCTCGACTATTGTTTATATCAATCTGATTAACGTTGGAATTTCTATACACAAAACTAGAATTTTATTTTTTGTTTAATAACTCTTTTTCATTTTCTTTCGAAAAATAGTGGAAGTTTTATCATGTCTCATACAACTTTTTATATAGTACAAGTTTTACCTTTTCGTTTTCATTATTTTTTTTAGGTAGGCATCGTTTAGTTGATTGATGCTTAATTATTTTTTAGCACATATATTTTTCTAACTTTGGTGGCTCATTGCATTGCTATTAATAATGATAATGTCGGTGATGTTGATTTTCATAAAGACTTGGTTTTGAGTATACTTGGCATTGGCAAGCTTATTGCCTACAGAGTAGTAGTCGTTTCAATCTTCAATCCTTGTGCTATTAGTTTTTTATTACGAATGAATTTAAAAATATTTTGATTTAGCTGTTAGCCCATTATCCTAGTAATTAAGTGACATTCATACTCTTTTATTTAGGATTCAACTATCCAATTATAACTTAATAGGGAAAAACAATCTGATTTAAGTGATGGGCTTTAAAAAAACAAAAGGTAAGGCTCCAAAATGTCCAATAAAAGATCAAAAGACTGATCCATCGATTTAAGTGAACACATATGTAGCTTCTTGCACTTCTTGAATAGGCCCATTGATGTACAAAACCTTGCAATTTAGCCCTCCATTCCCTTGTTTTGGATTTTGCAGTTGATCCACTTGGAAAACAACAGATTTTGAAGCTTGATTGAACTCAAGATTGCCTTTCTCACCATTCAAGCTCCAAGTAAATTTGAAAGAAAATGTTTTGAAGTGGTAAACTTCGACAGTTGAGATTAAGGGTTTGAATTGTAAATTTTGGGAATATATTTAAAATATTTTATATTAAATTGAAATAGGTGAATTTAAAGTGTCGGGAGAAATAATGTTTTTTGTACATGAGGTTTTGGACGAGATTAAAAAATAACATTAATTTCGACCAAGAAAATAGTCCTTTGTAAGGTGAGAGGGGTTTTTGTCCCCAAGTAGGGATGACAATGGATCCTGGACTCGACCCGAATCTATAAATTCAGATCCATTTTATAGGGCCTGGATCCTAAAATTTTGGACCAGAGGGGTCCAGGTCGAATTTAGATCCTCTGATTATAGTACGGATTTGGGTCCAGATCTGACACTAAAATCTAAATTTGGACCCGTTTACCCGTTTATAAAAAACTCACCTTTGGTTTTAAAATATATATAAATGACATAATAGGTTTTAAAAAATATATAAATATTTTATAGAGAGAGACGCCACAAAATGTGAGTTCTTATAGGGTTGGTTTTTATACTCACCTTCTTTCTGGATTGTAATTACTTTGAGAGATTGTTATATACCATCAGATAGTCAGAAGATTTTTGTAATTGTATTGGAGTTTTTTTTTGAGACTTTAGTTTATCATTTTTTATTATGTTACTAGTTGTATTAAAATTAATCTTTCCTTCACTGGAGATGTGAAGTGAAATTAGTCAATGAAAATTTTATTACGTTTAAAAATAGGTCGAATAGTCGTTTTTTAACAGCCCCCGTTTTGGACTCGAATCTATGATATTCGTTGGATCTGAATTCCAATTTTCTAGATCCAAGGAGGGTCTAGATCCATAATGTGAAAATAAATCTGAATCTGGGTCTAGCTAGATCCGGTCTAAATCCGGTCCGTTGCCATCCCTACTCTTAAGGCACAATTATTTTTTACCCTTTTATTAATATATATATATATATTAAAAAATTGATTAAATGTGATTTACTCTCTACTTTTATATATATATATATATATATATATATATATTTAATCTTAACCTTTAGCTTCGGCTCCGTCTATGATCTCAACACTCGTGAATATTGAAATTATAAGGTAAGATGGGATTTCATGTAAAAATATCTAAATTCCACTAATAATCTTTTAAAAAAAATCCTGCCCCGCTCATCCCCTTGTATCCTGGTGGCAAAGGTTGATGTTCATCATCTCTTGGGACCCGAGATCGAGCACCAATATTGCATACTGTGTGTGCCTTCGTTGAAGAAAGACTAAAAAGAAAGTTGAACAGATGTTACCCTTGCATCACACCCAGTATATTCTAAAAAAAAAACCCTGCCCCTCTCACCTATAAGTGTCGTAATTAGATGTTTTAACCTCGACGATTATGGAAGCAAACATTTAGCATTAAATAAAATAAAAAGCACCTTTTGAAAAATAACACGTCAATAGCTTAGTATGGAAAAAAAGGCAATGTTCTAATTTAAAAAGCCATATATATACAAAAAATAGTTTGATACACAAAGTTTACAAAAACTTTTTAATTTTAGGGTTTGGAGTTTTAGGTCAGAGTTTAAAGGTTTAGTGTGTATAGGGTGTATAATTTAAGGTTTATTGTTATAATTTAGAGTTTATGGTTTAAAGTTTAAGTTTTAGGGTGTTAGAATTTAAAATTTAGGTTTTAAATTTTATAGAATGGTTACGTAAATTTTTTTACATATCAAAATATATAACCTATATATATATATATATCATTTTTTATGAATTTCTATCATATTCATATTAAAAGTTTAATTCTATAATTTTTTGAATAGTCTAAAAGTGATTATAAAGTAGTATCTGTTTATATATATTCTTAATTTTTTGACAATGTACATATATCTCGTAGATAGAGCGATTTAAATTCGCATCTCTTAGTATTATCCGTTTTTCCAGTGTTACGCTTAAAAAAAATTTAACCAAAGACCATTCTTTGTTTTTAAAGTACATTCCGGCATTCCGCTCAAATTCGATAATAATTTGCTTTTAAAGGTCTTCAATGTTCGGGTAAACTATGAAAAGGTCAAACATTTCAATTTGTTTTATTTTCTTTCGATTTTGGTCACTCAACCTTCAATTATTATATTTTAGTCATTAATTAATTATAATTTAGTCACTAAAACGTTTATTTTTATTACCCCATAACGAAAGTCTGACTTGGCGTAAATAATTAAATAAAATACATATATTTTCCACATAGATTAAATTATATCTACATGTAGATCAAATAACAAGAGGATTTTTTTTTCTCATTTTTAAGAAAAACTATCAGATGGACTCGACTCACCACATCATAGTCCGTACAATAATACCCACCTATTTTGGTGTTACTTTTAAGTAACTACTCGCTCCTTAGTTACATGTAGAAAATAGATAAAAATTCACCTTAAAATAAAATAAAATAAAATAAAAAATTTTATTGGATGAAATCAAATGACTGATGAGTTAAACCCATCTAATAATTTTTTGTTTATTTTTACATTTCATTTCATGTTACCTTTTAAATAAAAAAACTCCCTTTTTATATTGGAATTTCTGCTCAACCCTAATTATACCCCAATTAGAATAAGATTTAACAGTTCAATATTTGTCGGCCTGCCGCCCCCATTTCGTAATTTCCCGAACAGAAAGGGCAGATATTTTTGTATAATTGTCACGTTCTGGGCCTTGGCTTCACTTCACATCACTCCTTATCCTTTGCTTCCATTCCAATTTCCATTTCCCCTCAGATCCGATCAGATTTTGCTCAGATCCCGTCGAATAGGATCCCCTAAATCCAAGATCTTTACTCTTTTTGACTAAAGCAACGATGAGAGAAATTATTAGCGTCCACATTGGCCAAGCCGGGATTCAGGTCGGGAACTCCTGCTGGGAGCTTTACTGTCTCGAACATGAAATCAACCCTGATGGAACCATGCCCAGGTTTCGTTTTTCTTCTTTCATTTCCTCTTTTGGGGTCATAATTCAAAACCCCATTTCTGTTTTTAACGAAAAAGTTTGGATCTTGTAATGGCATTGCAGTGATACCTCGGTGGGTGTGGCGCACGATGCTTTCAACACTTTCTTCAGCGAAACGGGTTCGGGAAAGCATGTGCCCAGAGCTGTGTTTGTGGATCTGGAACCCACTGTCATCGATGAAGTTAGGACCGGCGCTTACCGACAACTCTTCCACCCCGAGCAGCTTATTTCTGGAAAAGAAGACGCCGCTAACAATTTCGCCAGAGGCCACTATACGAGTAAGAAAACATCATTTCCCCGTGTGCTTAACTTTTAGTTGTTGTTGTTTGGTAGCTTACATTGATTAGGGTCTGTGTTTTTATGCAGTTGGGAAGGAAATTGTGGATCTCTGCCTTGATCGGGTTAGGAAGTTAGCTGATAACTGCACTGGGTTGCAAGGGTTTATGGTGTTTAATGCTGTCGGCGGCGGAACTGGATCTGGTCTGGGATCTTTGTTGTTGGAACGTTTGTCGGTGGATTATGGAAAGAAATCAAAGCTTGGGTTCACCATCTATCCTTCACCGCAGGTACTTGGCTGTTTTGATTACTGCTAGTGATAACTCATGAACATGTCCATTTTCAGTATGGTAGCCTTTGAAACAATTTTGTAGGGGTAATTTACATCATGAGTCAATTTAACATCAACTTTCAAGGCCACTTATGCTATCTTTGTTAAGTACTTTTAATGGAAAAGTTTGTATTCTTCGTTCATATGTTGATTTTGTATGAAATACCTAAGTTGATTTGTTAGTAAAATAAGTTGTGTGCATGTTGAGACAGCGAATCTGTAGACTATACATGAAAGTTGATGAATTCGAGGTTTTTGTTGTTTAATTTGCAGGTCTCAACAGCAGTTGTGGAGCCTTACAATAGTGTTCTGTCCACACATTCTCTTCTTGAGCACACCGATGTGGCTGTGCTCTTGGACAATGAAGCAATTTATGACATATGCCGAAGATCCCTAGATATCGAGAGGCCAACTTATACCAATTTGAACCGATTGATCTCTCAAATCATATCGTCCTTGACGACTTCTTTGAGGTTTGATGGAGCCATTAATGTGGACATTACGGAGTTCCAAACCAATCTTGTCCCATATCCCCGTATCCATTTCATGCTCTCTTCATATGCACCTGTTATCTCAGCTGAGAAAGCATACCATGAGCAGTTATCAGTTCCTGAAATCACAAATGCCGTGTTTGAGCCCTCAAGTATGATGGCGAAGTGTGATCCTAGGCACGGGAAGTACATGGCATGCTGCCTGATGTATCGCGGAGATGTTGTGCCCAAGGATGTTAATGCTGCTGTTGCTACTATCAAAACAAAGAGGACTGTGCAGTTTGTTGACTGGTAAGAAGAAGAGCATTTGTTGTATAAGGATGGAAACTTCTGCTTCAGTAGTTCAGTGGTTAGAAAAATTGGTTTTGATTATTACTTACAAAATCTCTTGCTCTGAAAGTCGATTTGTCATGGTCATCTGTTATTTTCCTTTTCGAATACTTAATTACTTTAGGAACTATTACAAATGTTGCCTATTGTATTGAAGGTTACTGTTGTTTCCATGTACTTTGTTGTCTGAAAATTGTTTGAGGTGTGCAGGTGCCCAACTGGTTTCAAATGCGGTATCAACTATCAGCCCCCAACTGTTGTTCCTGGAGGAGATCTTGCTAAGGTGCAGCGAGCTGTTTGCATGATAAGCAATAATACAGCTGTGGCGGAGGTGTTTGCACGCATTGATCACAAGTTTGACCTCATGTACGCGAAGAGAGCTTTTGTGCATTGGTACGTGGGTGAGGGCATGGAAGAAGGTGAATTCTCGGAAGCCCGTGAGGATCTGGCTGCTCTTGAGAAGGATTACGAAGAAGTTGGTGCTGAAGGCGGAGATGATGAAGAAGACGAAGGTGAAGAATATTGATCTATCTACCTGTGCTAAGTCATTTGTTTCAAATATCGGTTTATTGTAGGGTATTCCCACCCTCTTTCCTATATTGTTCTTTCTTCTTTGTGTGTGTTGTAAGACTAGTGTTTTCATGGTATGGATGAATTGTGTTTTGAATGTCGTTTTGTTCGGAATGTTTGTGTTTTAATTGTGGAAGATGGTTAATAAGAACGTTAATAGCCTTACAAGCTATGCTGTTCTATTTTCATGTTTAGAAATGTCACATTTATGGGGTGCTGTAAGAATTAAGATTGTCTAAATCCTTGTTACGCATTGAATTGGACTATTAGTTTAGACTCTGCTGAATGTTATTTTTCTTAGATATGCGTTTATTTATGAAAGATGTTTCGTAGGCACCTGTAACCACCTTTAATTTCATGATGAAATATTTTTATTTAATATATTTCTCACGTTTTAATTTAAAATTTAAATGTTTTTGTTAGGTTTTACAGGGAATTTAGATATTGCCTTTGAATTTATTTAAATGAAATTGTTCGATATGAGAAAATATGTTAAATAAAAGTATTAATTTCAGTTTTTTTACATCAGAACTATTTAATGTTATTAATGTAAATGACTTAATTTATAAAAATTAAGATTAAATTAAAAGTTTATGATGCAAATGAAAATAAATGTTAAATATGGTGATCTAAAATGTAAATTATCCTGCCTAATCTTCTGCCAATATAATTAATATATAGATAAACTTACGTACATAACCAACAAATACATATATAATGGAAGAATCAAAGCATATATGTATAATCAACATTTGAACAAATATATTGATAAAACAACATTCAATTATTTAGACAAATAACATATCAAGCATGTACTGATTGATATACACGGTAAAATCGTTATTTATCACTAATTGTTAGTGTGTAAGATTTGGTGACTATTTGTCATATTTATTCACTTTCAGATTATATACAAAATTAAATCGACAAATGATCATATAAATGAAGGTGACAAAAGTTGTGTACTTGAATGTATTAGTCTTGTATTTGATTCTTAGTCAATAACTTTTATTTTATTTAAAAATTATCGAAAAGAATGAAAAGAGAAAGTAATATTAAAATAATATATGGGGTAAATTATACAGATCACTCAATTATCTAGTTGTTATTTTGGTCATGTAACTGTAAAAATTTTTAATTTAATAATTAAATTTTCGAATTACTCCTGTTTTAGTCTAAGTAATTTTATTATTATTTTTATATGACATGACATTATTATTAAATATAAAAATAATTTAAAATAAAAAATGTTATGAATATTTATCTATGTGGATGTCTATCATGATTAGAACTTTATCTAAGGAGTTTGATTTATTTATTATTAGAATATTATCTCTATTAATTAGAGTTTAATGTATTATGTACTTCTTATGCCTATAAATAGATGATTCATTGAAGGCATTGTATACAATTCTATTTTTGAGAATAATACAAATCTCCCTCTTTCTCTCATCTTTTTGTTCTTCTTGTTCTTATTCTCGTTCTTCTTTATTTTATTCACAACACGTTATCAGCACGAGTTTGCTCGAAAGATTTTGGTGCTCTTTGTTTGAATCCCAAAGTAGTTACCGAAACAAATTTGATTCTACGTTGAACCGAAGATAAATTTTTTTTTCCACATTTTTATTATTGATTGTTTTTATCTTGATATTTTAATTTGGTATTTATTTTTGAAAAAAATATGGTAACATGTTTTGAAGGCTTGAGCGAACCATGAAATCTCGTCCAATTACCCTGGTTCTTGTTGGTGATCCTCGAAAAGATTTCAATTTGATATTGACGATTACTTTCTATTGATTTGCTAAAGGTAGTAACTTTTTGGTATTTTTTCGTTGAATCCTTCTGATGCTGATATATACTTGGTTAAAGTTGTGATTTTTATGCCAAATATCTGTTTTTTTTACTATGTCGTGTTAATTTTTGTAATATATAAAAGTTCTTGTACTCCTATTGTATATGGCGCTGATTCTCATTTTCAGGTGTTATTTTAACATTTGTTATGCTTCTTACGCTTACATTTTTTTAACATTTTCTCATATTTATAAAATATTATGTGGGTTTTGAATTCATGGTTTTGTTTCTCTTTGGGTGCTTGAAAGACTGTACAATATTCATGCCTTTATCTGTTTCATTTAGCTCTCTCACATCTATATTTGTGTTCTTCTTGGTTCATGTTTGTTAATTTCTCTCAACATAATGCAATCATTTTTATGATGTGGTATGTTACCGATTTATTTTATTGCTTCATTCTATCATTCATACTTCTCATTGGTTAATAATTTTATTTTCTAAAGTATACTAATGAGCAGACGTGTCTCGCACTCCCGGAAGGTTTCAACATAGGAGAGCACATGTCTATGTAAATGTTATATATTTTTATAGGTAGAATCGTTGAAATTTAGTTAAAAAAAAAAACGTTGAAATTTACAATTTTGAAAAAAGTGATTTTAATGACATATTTCTTTCATGAGGATTTAATCACGTGTAGTAAATCAAAGTTCTTAGATTAATATGAAAGGAGACTTTTAATTTTGAAAAATGCTTGTATGCTTACCTCATCTGCGTGCAAAATTTTAAGGAAATATGTTATAACATGTTCGATCCTCTTCAATTTTAATGTCTTTAGTTCATAACTAAAGATTAATATTTGTTTCATGATAGTTGATATTTTTAACCGTGTTTTGAGTTTTATATGTGTTTAAATGGCTTGGAAATAGACGTGATATAAAGAGATTATGGGAAGACGTCTCGGTCATTTGCTATGTCTACATCGTCCTCAAGAGAAAAATTATTATCGGTAAACTTTGTTTTTTTTTTCTCTCTCTCTTTAAATTATGATTTTAATGTGCGATAAATCATGGTGAATTTCAATCTATAAAAAGATTGTTATAAAGTCTATATTTGCTCGAAAGTAATATTTCTTCTTCGTCGAAAACTCGACCATAGACTTCTCCCAATTTCAAGTTACGAAAATTCGTCTTGATCCAAAAAGTTTTATGGGAGGCATTCCCTGAAGTGAATGCAAAGCATGATGTTTATTCTATGCGATTATCAATGATGGGGCATTCCCTGAAGTGAATGCAAGCATGATGTTTATTCCATGCGATTATTGGAACTGTTTCATTCCCTAAAGTGAATGCAAACATGATGTTTAAAGAACCCTGTGGACAGGTTTAACAATGCCGCGTACGAGGATTAAATCTTTGTTCTCTGTGATAAGAATATGTGAAAAAGTTTCAAATGCCCACTGGCTCTACTCCATTCCTTGAAGTGAATGTGAGATTATATTATGGAAGAAATAAAAACCACATTAGAAGTTGTGGTCGTGGTCGAGGCTATGAATATAGACATGAAAAATATGATCATTTTAAGAATACTTCTACCCATTGGTAGTGAGGTTTTAAGCATGGCAAGAGTGATAAAGATCATTCTATTGAAGTAAAACTCTTCTTATTACCAATGCGATGTTATAAACTATTGGTCTCGTACGTGTTGTACGTTGAAAAAAATTAAGAATCATTGAATGATAAAGGAAAGAAAATAGAAGCAAATTTTGTTTGCGAAACATGAAGAAGATGATACTGATCCAACTTTATTTGGACATTGTTGGTCCAACTCTTTTGGACGTTGTTGATTTTCTTATAACCCTCGAAAGAAATAAATCATCTTCTAATTATTCTCATAACTTTGAAGAGAATTATTTATTTATTTTTATTTATTTTACTTTACGTTTATTTATTTTACACACATTAATTTTTTACGTTTTATATTTATATTTATATATTATGATATTTATTTATTTTGTTTAACATGATTACTTGTCAAATACAATCTATGGTGACGATTTATGCTCAACATAAGCATAAGATATATTTTCCCATTTAAATTTAAGGGAATAATGTGAGTACTATATCTTAAAGTAATGGAAATATTGATGCTCTAGAAGAACAATAAATTCTTGAGAGAAAGCACATTATGAAAAGTGCAGAATTGCGAATATTGCAATAATTACCGCTAATGGTAATAATATCGTCACCACTATAAGTGGAAATTTTAAGAGAGCAATATGACTTTGCAAAATATCCCTTTGGAAATTATAGATAACATATGTTATCAATTGGCATTTGAAATAAGTCAATATGGATATAAGTTTTGGTAGCCAAGAAGTTAGTTGAAAGCTCTAGAAGAGCTATATATTGCTACCAAAAGATAATTTCAATTGAAAGCTCCTAAAGAGCTAAATATATTCCTATTTAAAGGAACAATTTTGATGGCCGTACTAGACATGTACGGGTGAGATTGAATTACATGTTATGGTAAACAAGAAGTTTACAAATTCAGAGATATATACACACATATATATAGTTGGCATGATCGGTTAGACCATCCTGATCAATAATGGTGCAGAAATTATTGAGATTTACATGCACATGTATTAAAAGAACTTGTAGTTCTTGTGGTGCTTATTCTCAAAGGAATGGATTAAATTCCACTTATTAAAGAACATGAAGTTCTTGTGTTGCTTAAAGGAATTGATTAAATTCTACTTATTAAAAGAACCTAAAGTTCTCGTGTTGTTTGTTCTCAAAGGATATAGATGATCCCACTTATCAAAAGAATTAGAACTTAAAGTTCTTGTACTGAAGTTGAGACTGTATGTCTTGCATATTTGAACGAAATATGGACCCATATATCCACAAATGTGGAAAGTTTTATATGATTTTAGTAGATGCATCTACATTGTTTTATCGACTTACAACCAGAAGTTTGTGAGATTGATTCTAAAAAGATTCAGATTATGCAGTTATACTATTTGAAAAGCTAGTGGGTTTATATTTGAGGCTATATCGGTTGTTACAAAGCCTATTGATTATGAAAAATACAGTTTAGCAAATTTTTAATTAGATGCCTCCTATTTAATAGCTAAACTGTGAGAACAAAACATTTATTATTTATATGGTATTTCCATATAGCAACACTTATATGCATCAAGCCAACGAGTTATAATAAACTCCCCATTATGATTTGACTTTTGGTCAGAAGTCATATTTCCCATTTTTTTGAACTTTTGAATGTGCGATATATAGTTGAATTGCTCCACCATAACGCACAAAATGGGCAAGTAAAAAGGGTTGAGAATATATATTGAGTACGAGTCTCCTTTTATGTTTAAATTCTTAAACATTAATTGGAGAATCATTTATGACATGATTTTTTTCTCAACATCAGGGGGGAGATAATAATCAGCTGGATAGAGGAAAATGAATTATCATTACCTAAATCCTCGTATATGAACTAGAAGTTCATAAAATAATTCATGTTATTACATGTCAACTGCCAGACATATTTACTGACCTAATGAGAGTAATTAAGTCTCATATACCAGCTGAAATGCTCTAAGTTTAAATTATATGTTAGAGCGAGAGAATGTAAATCATGCCTGAAGCATGATAGTTGAAATGGTTCCAATGATCAAAATTCTCGAAAATAGATAGTAATATGAGATGGTCATATATTGGAGGCGGGTGCTCCTGGAGAGACCCAAGACATAACTAATAATAAAACTCTTGAAGAGTTTCAGGTACCTGAAATAAAGATTGAAATCTTGAAGAGATCTCGATGAGTTATTTCATTACGAGAATGGAACAAGAAAATTAGAAAGTTGTCGACAACGATTTTACAAACAATTTTACATAAAATACTTCTATAGAAGTAAAGAAAGAAACTGAGGATCTTGTATAAAATCTATCCAGAAGTATAGATATTGAATTGGCCGATGTTGAAAGACGCTTTGAACTTCTAAAATAGAAGTATTTGGACCAACAGTCCAAACACCTAAAGGTGTAATGCAAGTGAGGCACAAATAAGTAGTCGTAAATACGACTTGAACTATGATTTATGAAAAGTTTTAATTACTTCATGGTGGGTGCAATTACTTTGGCAGTTATGAAAATTTTACATGCGTCTAATTATTTTTGGATCCATATTTACCCTTGAAGGATCTAAAATGCTATAAGCATTTGGAAATTTCCGAGGAAATTTATTTATACATGTCTCATGAATATTTTGGCGCATTTGGTATAATCGCCTTAGTGAATACTAATTGAGAAAATACTATAAGAATGATCAGATTTCCTTATGTATTTTATAAAGGAGTTTAGATCAAGATCCATTATGATAATTTTAGAACTCCTAAAGAGCTTCAAATTGGAAACTCATGAAGTACTTTCAATACAAATACTTGAATCTTGACATCAAGTTTATCTCGACCTGAAGATCGAGCATTTTTATATATTTCTTTTGTCTATGAATAGACATAAGCTGAAAGAATCTTAAAGAAGATTCAATATGAATAGAGCATATCTATTGAGTATCTCAATAGTTGTAAGATTGTTGGATGTGAATAAAGATAATTATATCTTTTCTTGGTCTTGAAGCACTATATATTAGTTGGTCAAGAAATATCTATGAATATACAAAGATCATTATATTTAGATCTTCAAACATCCGTCGATGCCTCCTCAAATCTTGTAGAAATAATTGCTATGCACAAGGCAAGCCAAAAATGTGTTTGGCTAAAATCATTGACCCAATATATCCAGAAGATATGTAGATTTACTTTCACAAGATATGATATGAAGCTATTTTGTGTAGAGATAATGCAAGATGTATATCTCAATTGAAAGGTGGATACATCGTGAAACATATTACTCTAATGTTTCATTCCTCAAGGTCTTTAGAAAAATAATATTCAAGATTGAATTATGAAGATTCAAAGATCTTTTGTGATGTTTTCATGAGGGGGAGTAAATACGCGTTGCACTTTTTTTCCCTTAACCGAGGTTTTGTCCCAATGGGTTTTCCTGGTAAGGTTTTTAATGAGGCAACATGTTATGCGTATTAAAGATGTGTGTACTCTTTTTCCTTCACTAATGAGTTTTTTTCCCACTGGGTTTTTATCTTAGTAAGGTTTTAACGAGGCACGTTATCTTCATAGACATCCAAGGGGGAGTGTTATGAATATTTATCTATATGGATGTCTATCACGATTAGAACTTTATCTAAGGAGTTTGATTTATTTATTATTAGAATATTATCTATATTAATTAGAGTTTAATGTATTATGTACTTCTTATGCCTATAAATAGATGATTCATTGAAGGCATTGTATACAATTCTATTTTTGAGAATAATACAAATCTCCCTCTTTCTCTCATCTTTTTGTTCTTCTTGTTCTTATTCTTGTTCTTCTTTATTTTATTCACAACAAAAAGAAAATAATATTTTATTATTAAATACAAAAATTCAAAAAAAACCCCAAATGTTTGTTTCTTTCTGACCACCCTCCGTCCACTACACTACCCCAAATAAATTAGTTCATAGTGGTGAGCATGACCGTAAATGTTAAATCGATTCACAGTAAAAACTAGCAGCAAAACTCCGAGCACAAATGTAAAGGAAAAGGAAAACTTGGTGTAGTGCGAGGTGTATGAATGCTCATGGATCATATGTTCTCTTATGTTGTGGTAAAGGAACTTGGATGTCTTAAAGCCAATATTACGATACTTATATAAGGAGATGTATACTTCGGGCCGAGTGATCAAGTACATCCGACGTACTCACGGGCTAAGTGATCTGGGTGCAGTTAGAAACTTATCAGTGGCTATGGTGATCCGGATAATGTAATAACTCGATAGGCTGAGTGAGCTCGAGTAACCTGATTGGCTGAGTGACCTCAAGTAAAGACCACTTTTTGTTAATGTGATCCAAGTATGTCTAGGACGTATCTGTGGCTATGGTGATCCAGATACGGTCCTTTCAACCCGACGGCTGTGTGAGCACGGGTAACCCGACAGATGTGTGAACACATGTAAAGTAGGGCTTCGTTGGCCATTATGTGAATGATGTATGGATGTATTTATGTATGTTGTGTGGTGGCTATAGATTGATAACTTATGCACCCTATGTTTGAGTGATCAGGGTTTGGCATCGATTAACTCAATGGGCTGTGTGAGCTCGAGTATCTCGATAGGCTATGTGACCTCGAGTATGATAAAGCTTGTGGATCATGTAAGATTTTCTGTAGACTTGTTGATGCCTTGAGATAGGTGATCTAAGTACTTTAGCTTGAGTAGGTTAGATGATAGCTCATACGCTCTTTAAACTATATTATCTTGCATGCTTATTTTATGATAATCACGAATTGTGGTAGAGTAGAAATGTACCACTGAGCTTTGTTAGCCCAACATGCGGATGTGTTGTTTTTACGTGCGTAGGTTGACAAGTCATCCTTTGGAAGAGCTCATCAAGAAGAGATTTTCCAGCATTACGTTCGCTTCAGAGTACAATACTTGTTATTTTAGTTTGGGCTAATGTATTCATAGGACCTTGCCACAATTGAGTCTACAACTCTATTTAAAATGTTATTTTGTTCAACGGTGTTTTAAACTTGGAGCTCTTGTTTTGTAAACTTATTTTAAATGCTTATTTAATTATATGAATATGTGAATTTTTAGTGCTTTTAAATGATGGCTAAACTTATGATGTTTTAAATGGAATTTTGATGGGTCGGTTTGCGGGTGACCCAAATGTAGCACTTCGGATCGGGATTGGGGTGTTACAATAGTGGTATCAGAGATTAGGTTTAGCCGGTTCTAGGAAACCCTGGGGGTGGTACAAAGGTCGTGATAAGGTGTCTAGTGAGTACAAGCCCTAAAGTTAAGTTGTACTCTTCCAAGGCTGGGAATCCTGATGATGCAACCTTGTTTCCTTGTGTTTCAGAAAAAGTTCGATGGCAGGTGATGCCAAATGCGACCAAAAAAGTCATAAGGAGATCCATGTCTCTCAAGCGGAAGACTCTGGTAAGGAGTTTGTCTCGGATGTTGGGGACACAAGCCTTCCGGGAGGTACTGGAAGAGGAGGGGCGAGCCACCTCCATGATCTTACCTCTGCTCTCTTGCATGTGGTGCAAGCTATCCCGAGGCAATTTAAGACGTCTTGCAAGACCCTAGTTGAGAGGCTTCACTATTTTGGGCCAAAAGATTTCAAAGGTTTGGGTGAAGATGACCCGATCAAGGCTGACCAGTGGTTAAGGGACACCCAAAGGATTTTGAGACAGATGAGGGGTAGTACGGAGGGTAATCTTAATTGCATTGTCTCCCTTCTTAAGGACAATGCACATGAGTGGTGGAAAATCGTTGAGTTGGGTCTACAGCCTACACTTTCGTCATGAGATGTCTTCTGAGAAGAGTTCAGGAAAAAGTACATCAGTGAGGTTCATATGGATGAGATGAGAGATTAGTTTCCGCATCTGGTTCAGGGGACAAGACAATGTTTGAGTATAAGTAGGATTTCTAACGATTGAGCCGTTATGCCCTAGAGTTAGTTGCTACCGAAGAATTGAGGTGTAAGAGGTTTATACATGGATTGAAGGTTGGCCTTTAGATTCACGTGACAACGGGTTCACTTGAGACATTCTCTGAGTTAGCCAATAGTATGAAGGCACTTGAGCGACTTCAAGGTTCGATATCTAGTCAGTTGAAGGACTCTAGAGGTTATGATGTAAGAACCCAGGATATCATAGGTTCTTCTCAGGCTCTGTCTAGGAGGTTTTCTGCTTTGAGGGATTCGTAGAGAGTTTCTTTAGACCAGCTGTCGAGGGACAGTCAGAGATCAAGACTAAGGATTCGTCGAGGTTCGTTGATTTCTGCTCTATAGAGGAGTACTGATGGTTTAACTGGAGTGTCGCTTCCACCGGCTTGTGAGCATTGTGGTCGATATCATCTTGGAGTGTGCTTTTTTGCTACGAAGAGTTTGCTATAGGTGCTGGGCACCAGGTCATATGGCAAAGAACTACCTAGTGATGGATGATGGTACACATGCTCCATCTTAGAGGTCGAATTCAGTCGAAACCATTTTTTTACTGGGGTGAAAATATCTTGACGATTAAGTTTGGAAATTTGGGGTTTTCCTTTTATTTATTTAATCTTGAAAAATTAGACTTTTCATGTTAAATTGGATTTTTTCTTTTATTTAATCTTGAAAATATTTTGGAGTTGCCACCGATCACTTTTGTAGGCCGAACACCCTAAAAAAACAACCAGAGATTCATTCTTTAAAAATTGCGTTCGGGAGTCGGTTACGTGTGGGGAAGGATTATCACCTTTACAAACGCCCGTTATCGGTACCTTTTAATTTTACGTGGCATTTTGAGAATAATAATTCGAATTTAATTTAACTCTTAATTATTGACTAGATTTAAATTCCAAATGGAGATATCCTTTTAGAAGGAAATATATTTTTATCCGAATACAAGATTAAAAGCGCCCAAATACGCTAAGACACCCCTATTCGTATTCAAAAATATATTTCCAACATAAAATATTTTTTATGCATGATTAATTAGTGTCTTGTTAATTTTAAGTTCTGACTTATGAAAGGATTTAATTAATTAAATTGTTTAAGATTATGAACATTATTGAATCTAAAGGCTTCGATGAGATAACACCCAATAGTTTGAGCACCGTCCATATCAAAACCCCTAAATTAAATAATATTCACTAATCAATTTATTATTTTAATTGTTTAAAGTGATAATCTTAATTAAGACTATAATTAATTATATAAGTTATTTACCAGATTATAAGGTTATAATGAATATTAAATGTTTTTCTTAAAAGCCATGTTGGAATAACATCCTATTGCGATGGAACACTACCTAAATTTGAACTTCTAACTTTTCCATTTATCATCCACTAATTTGCTACAATTATCTCACTTAATTAATTATTGAAAGCGTAATTAAAGAAGCTGAAAGACTAAGACACTAAACAATTAATTAAAACTAAGTGATTAAATTGTCTAGAATACAAAACTATATGCCTAATTTAAAACATGCATCAATCATAAAATTTAAAACAATTAAATTAAATTAAATTAACAATTTAATGGACTAAATTAAAAGGAACACAAACTTTAAAGCCCAATTTCATTCGATTAGGGACCAAAACTGTAACCCCCTCGTCCCGGTCTGGCCGGATGACCGGTCCGAGCGAGCTACACGGGGAAAACCGAGTGAAAACTCCCTAAGGAATTCTCCCTCGGTTAGCAACCCTATTTTTTTCATTTTAAATCTTGTCTAGATGAGTATTTAATCCTATGTGATTATACAGCGGAACAACATTCACGAGGCAAACAAACGAACTCAGCCCAACATCTTACAGCCCAATTTTAAGCTTTAACTACAGGCGGTATCGATACCCTTAAGGGGTGTATCGATACCCCTTGACTAGGTTTAAGCTTTAACTACAGGCGGTATCGATACCCTTAAGGGGTGTATCGATACCCCCTTGACTAGGTCAACTGGTCAAAGTCAACCCGTAGAGACCGTATCGATACACTCAAGGAGTGTATCGATACCCTCCCCTACGGTTGACTTCCCACGGTCAACGCTAAGATGACGGTATCGATACACCATAGGCCGGTATCGATACCGAAATAGACAGTAGCTCCAGTGACCAAAATGGTATCGATACACCCCCCAAGTGTATCGATACACGAGGCCTAAAACAAGAAGGTGGTATCGATACCGTACCAACCGTATCGATACCCCTGCTACGAACTTGCAGGTTTGAGCTGATTTAAGGCACAAGGAGGCCCTTAAATCCCTCTGAAACTTCAACCAACACACTATCATCAATCCTAAGGCAAACCAACCATAAAAGCACGCTTTCACAAGAAACCAAGGGCACTAAACAACACAAGGAGGTGCACATACAATCAAGCAACTTAAGCATTCCAACACAACCTAAGCATCCATACATAGCATTTCAATAAGGCAATTTAACATATAAGGTCATACATGGAACTCAAAGGCCTTAAAAGGCACATGATAAGCATAAAGAGGTTTGCACTATAACAAGGCAACCTAGCATCTAAAGACATGCTAACACACACGACATTTATCATAGCATAACAAGATTTACATGTCTTCACTACAAGCATAAGCATCCAAAAGACATGGCTTCTAAACAAACACATAGGCATCAACATAAGGCATCAACAAAAAGCCAACACAAATGAGTCTAGATACACGCTCCTAAAACACGTAGCATTTCCCATTGCTAAACTACTACATTATTAAATAAACCATACTTGAGCAAACTTCCACATGCTTGGACGCTCTTATATTGCTCCTTGCTAACTCCAAGCTAAAGATCTGCATTGTCGGAAAAAGGAGAGCGTAAGCATAAAGCTTAGTGAGCGGAGCTCTAGAACATAACTACGACAATGCAGGGTTCAAAGCTTTCTTTAAAATAAAGGTCAACGCATACAAATCATCCAACGACCTAATCCTTCTACTAACATACAAGTTCAACCAAAGGTCAACAGTATAGGCATTTATCAAGGCATTACACTTCATGGTATGCATGAGGACATAATCCGAGATTAAAGCAAAACCCATAAAAGAGAATGATATAGTGAGATACACATGAACAACACATGGTATGCACAAGCATAACCAAATACACACAGTGGGACTACACATCACCGTTTCGACTAGTAGTTTTCCAATGGGACTACACATCAAAGTACTCTTCTACTAGTCACTACCGGCGGGACTACACATCACCGGAGTCTTATACCACTCGCTACCGGCGGGACTACACATCACCGGAGCAACGACAACCATCACGTGAGGTTCGACACCAACCATGCAACACAATATACATTCACTATCATGCGACATGTACTCACTATACCACGCACCACCAAAACAAGTTGCAAACAATATCCACAATTAGGCATCACTTACTACTTACAATCTTACCAATCACAATGGTCTTACTCACCATTTTCGTGCACAACCTGCACCAACTTACACACATCTTACAAGGTATAACAACGTCACCATTATTACCATCATACATCATTTACGATATGGCAATAAGCAACATGCTTCTACTCGAGTATTTAAATTTCATGCTTAACAAACCATCATTTCAAGCAATGAAAACAATGATAAAAAGGGAAATTAAAGAGGCATTTCACATCATCTTACTCTTTGAGTTTAAGTCACTTTCAAGCCCAAATCTAAACCACTTTCAAAATTACCTTTGAACCAAAACGATTCTTGAAAACATTTCCACATCCACGTGCTTGAACCAATCTTAGAAAATCAAATTAAAACATTAACCACTCACCTTACTTCCTTAAGCAAATCAAGCAAAGCCTACTCAAGCCTCCTCACTTCCGGATTCGATCCCAAAGCTTTACCAACACAAATCCTTGCCTTTAATCATCCCAACACAAGTAAATTAACCTCAAATCAGTCCACAACACAACGTAGCAAACCCGGAACACAAACCAAGCTCAAAACACATGTTTTTCGAGCCAAGAACAACCCCAAAAAGCCATTCCCGAGCATCCCATTTGCACAGTCCAAAACCGATGATTCCCACACTTAAACTACTCCCAAAAGCTTCCAAAACAACCCTTATACATAGCCTAACCACCAGCCCACAAATTCTCACACAAAACACCCCCAAAATTCAACATTTCAACACTCTAAAACACCCATAAAACCCAATTTCGGGAAACACCATAAAACCATGTAAAAATCGGATATGTTGAACCTTATAGATAGTAAACAACTCATATAACATTAATAAATCAAAAGCTTTAGTTTAAGACAACAAAGATGACATTTTTAGTCTAAACTTTCAAAACACCAAAATGCAAAATCATGGGTTTTAATGAAATCTAAGAGTACAAGCATGTAGGGGAAAGAGAGGACAAGTCGAATATATGTTTACCTTTCGAAAATCACCAAGGATGAGGAAGAATGGTGATGGAATAGTGGTTCCAATGGAGGGGGAGGTTTTTGTCGTTGGAAAAAAGAAGAAGAAGAAGAAGATGATGGGGGTTTTTGGGGTTTATTTGAATTATAAGGTAGTTAAAAATGGGTTTTATTTGATATTTACACAAATGCCATTAATGAATGGCTATTGGGCTTGGTTTAAAAATTGGGTCCAACAGCTTTGTTTTATTTGTAAACAAAACCCGAACCAATTATTTAATTTATTTAAATTATAAAACCGAACCCGAATAATATTAAAACATTATTTTCACCCGACCCCTAAACCCGAGTGTTACAAAAACAAATACAATTGAAAAGAAAAAAAGGCCAAAATTACAAAAAATGGTGCTGGCCACTACGAGGGTTCGAGGGCTCCAGGGTCCGGGCCCTATGCCTACATATAGGCTTCATCCGATCCCCTTTCTTTTTTTTTTTTTTTCATTTTTTTAAATTTCCCTTGTTTCTCTAACTCTCCCCACTCTCCAACTAAAACACCCAAATGCCTAGAAATCTACTCAGTTTTAGATTGAAAACCACCCATTTTTGATGAATATCATCCATGTTCATCCAAAATTGGATGAACACAAAACTTCGGCAAAGAACCGCCACCTACACCACCATCATCAGATCCTTTCTGCCACCTATAGTCAAACTCCGGTGAGTTAGTATGCATTTGAAAATATTTTAGGATAAATGAGAATCTTCTGAAATACCTACTACGGTTTCACTTGATTTTTACTTGGCTATTTCTAATGTGTCTTAAATCTGAGACTCTAGTACCAAATCCGACTCTAGGTTATTATCTTCTATAGATAGTTACTGTGTCACCATGTATAAGTTCTTTTGTTGTGTTTGGTTAAGGTCGTACCGCCGCTTCTGTTAGTAATCATCCGTCTTATGCTGATTAGACAAAAAATTAAAATGAGATATATGATAATCAAGATTGATATGTGAGAGCGGATTATCTAGTGAAGTTTTGTAAGGATTTTGTAAGTGTGAAACAGAACAATATGAAAATTGACGACTATGAGATAAAGCTCATGCGGCTGACCAAATATGTTTTGTATTGGTACAGATGAGAAAGATAAGTGTGATTGATTTTTTAATGAGCTTCGTTTACCGATCCAGAAAGATGTTGCCATGCATCACAATAATGTGTTTAGCGACATGGTTGGTCGAGTTTAGGCTACTGAGATGATAGATACACTCATGAAAGATAAGGAACTTCATAATACTAATCAATTCAAAACGGAAACCAGATACACCTGTCAGGCCAAGTTTTTCAACCCGTCTAAAATGAGGCCTAGAGATGAGTTTGTTTCTCAGAGTTATCATAGTGTGGGACCCGTAATATCTATAGTTTCGGCGGGCAATGTTCATAGTTTAAAAGTTCCTCACCCTATTTCTGTATGTAATTTTTTTGCAATAAGAAACATAATGAATAGTGCATGTGAAAGAAATGAGCGTGTTTTACATGTGGTTCCCTGGATCATTACCTAAGAAATTGTCCGTGTCCACGTACCGGTTCATTCGATCAAAGTCAGTCACAAGCATCAGCTCAGGCATCTCATAGAGGTAGAGGGCAGATTACGTTAACTACTTCTGGTAATGCTAGTAGAGGTCGACCCGTTCAGAGTGATAGATCAACTAGAACTAAGACTAGACGATAAGGTTTAATATATGAGACTGAAGCTCGTGATGGTTATGGTGATGCATCTAAGGACATATCAGGTACATTTATAATGTATTCAGTTCTATTCTAGGTATAATATATTCTGAATTCAGAATGAGACAATGAGTATGTGTCGGTTCGTTTTGGGATCTATTATTAAGTTTGAAAATTTCGAGGACAAAATTTCTTTTAAGGGAGGGAGAGTTGTAATACCTCAAAAATACCCATAATTTTGAAACCCTAATTTTAAAAATCCCTAAATTTAAACCCATAAAATTGGGAATTTAATTCAGAAACCCTAATTAAGTTTGAGGGCTAAATTTAATAAATTCAAAATTATGAGGCTTAATTTGAAATTTGGGGATTTAATTGGGTAAAAACCATACTTTAGTGGCTAAATTGAATAAGAATCAATATGAACCCTTCCCTTGTGTTTTACCAATTTTGGTATGGTATATTAATCACGTTTCAGACCTAACCCTTTTGGATATTCCTTTTCGACACCCACCCTCCCTAGCCGCTCTCTCTCGTTCGATTATAACCCTCCCTCTCCGGCAGAGCTCCGGTGACAACCTTGCCACCGTTCATTTCACGCGCCATCATCATCATCTTGACCGTCATCGACCCGCGACCAAACCCCAACCCTCGGTTACCCCTCATCGACCACCATTAGCGAGAGTTCGGAGTAAAACCCTTGGTTGCATTCGAACTTCTCTTTTCGCCACTGTTTGCCACTGTTCTTTTTCATTGATGTTGTGTAGGTAAGCATTTTAGTTTTTTGTTTCATTTCTCTTCTTTCGATTGGGTGTTCTAATGTCATTTTCCATTCATTCTTGCCGGAATATGCATGTAAGGGCCCCTTTTTGTGCCACCGCCGTTTGGCTATATCGTGCCGCCGCTGAGTCCGCTTCATGTTGTGCCACGCCGTCAAAGGTTCCTTGAACCCTAGATCTGATTGCAACAATCAGATGTTGGGCTGATTGTGTGTGTTATGGTTAAGCCCGATATGAGCATTTGTATTGAGTCCAACAAGGGAATGTATGAGCCCATATCCCTTTGAGCCCATCCTAGTGTGTGTATATGACCCAGATCTGCAAACCGAATTGGATGTATGATATCATGCCAGTTTATGGACCAAACTGGTTGGACCCAAATGAACCGTTCTTGTGAACCGAACTAGAGTATTAAACCGAACTATTGTACTGTTTGACTGACCCGACCCGACCCATGAACACTTGACCCGTCCTGTTTGACTGACCCTTGACTTGTTGACTTTGACCAGTTTGACCGTTGACCATTCAAGTTAGCAGTGACTTTGACTTTTTGATAGAGTTGACTTTGACTAGGGTTGACTTTGACTAGAGTTGACTTATTCGGACAACGTTCATCTTGACCTTTTTTGGCATCCTGAGTCTGAATCTGCTGCCCGTTTCATCAAACTCGAGCTTGAAAGAATGCTTTGCTTTTACAACTATTTTATACTTGCATCTAAAGAGTTGAGTATTTTGGAATCTGATTCAGAGTGCTATTGTGTTCAACTATCGACTTTGAGGCCATCATGTTACCTTCAGTTGTTTGGACCGATTGTGCACGTCCTTCGAGGTCTTCACATTTGTATTCGTTTGGATTAGTTGTTGTGTTAGTTGGTGTCTTAGTGGTAGTTAATATAGAATTCATACATTTTAGGTTCTGATTTAGCTAGATCTGAGCGTGAGACTCGCCCTTCTCGACGATAGAGCTATTGGATGCTTAAGGTGTGTCTCTTCCCGTGTTATAAATTTGTGTGTTTTCGTCTATGCTATATACTTGTGTGAAATGAGATTTTTACACCTTGTGTGATTTATTTCGTGTTTTGATTTGTGAAAGTTTTTTGATATCATGCATAGCATATCAAACTGTGTTTTAACTAAAGATCATATTTACCAAATTGTGAAATATCAGACTTACGGAATTGTGAAACATCAAATTTATAGAATTGTGTAACTTGAATTTTAATAATTCGAGTTTCAGATGATATTCAGATTTTAAAATCAGCACCATATCATTGGGTGTACATGGATTGAGATTGTTCGGGGAAGTTCAGTGGTTTCACCCTTTGGGCTGAATTCCACTTCGGATGGTGACGATGGAGAGAGTAGGTTCTTGGGAACCTTACTTTTTAGATGGTGTATCAGACATTATATCAATATGATTCAGATTTAATGTGTTTTCAAAAATATTTTCAGAAAATCAAAAAAATATTGCTTCAGCTTTGCGTTTGTTTGCATTTTAGAGACACACTAAGCTCTTTAGCTTACACCCCCATAGTCTTTCTCTTTCAGATATATACTCAGATTTTTAGGCGACTCGGTACTTAGAGCATCTCGATTTCACTCAGATATTATCATTATTTCGTATGAACCCCTTTCAATTATTTCAGACTAATATTTTTGGGACATTTATATAACTCAGACTTTGGGATTGTTTATAATTTGGGTTTTATTGGATGCATACATTTACAATATTTTTTTTCGGGATATTTAATTAAACTATTGGAACAATGTTATACGACTACATTTTATAATAAATGAAAGGTTTTTGAGTTTCTTTACCTTTAATAAAAATTTTGTATTTTAAAATATTTAAACCTAAGATTTATAACTTGAGAGACAAGTTTTCTATCGCGACTTCCTAGATTCAACACATTTCTTCTAGGTCGAGTTTAAGGGGTTACATTTAGTGGTATCAGAGCCAAGTTCAACCCTCGGACCGTGAGACTCACAATTTTTGTTTTCAAACGGTTTGACTTCTGCATGCATTTGAAAATATTTTGGGATAAATGGAAATTTTCTAAAATACCTACTACGGTTTCACTTGATTTTTACTTGGCTATTTCTAATGTGTTTTAAATCTGAGACTCTAGTACCGAATTCGACTTTAGGTTATTACCTTCTATAGATAGTTACTATGTCACCATGTAGAAGTTCTTGTGTTGTGTTTGGTTAAGGTCATACCGCTGCTTCTGTTAGTAATCATATGTCTTATGCTGACTATACAAAAAAATTAAAATTATATAAATGATAATTAAGATTGATATGTGGGAGCGGAGTACCTAGCGAAGTTTCGTGATGATTTTATGAGTCTGAAACAGAACAATATGGCAATTGACGACTATGAGATAAAGCTTATGGGGCTGACCAAATATGTTTTGTATTGGTACGACTGAGAAAGATAAATGTGATTGATTTTTTGAACGAGCTTCGTCTATCGATCTAGAAAGATGTTGCCACACATTATGATAATATGTTCAGCGATCTAGTTGGTTAAGTTAAGGCTACTAAGATGATAGATACACTCATGAAAGATGCGGAACTTCAGAATATTGATCAAGTCAAAAAGGCAACCAGACACATCTACTAGGCCATGTTTTGTCAACCCGTCTAGAACAAGGCCTGGAGATGAGTTTGTTTCTCAGAGTTATCGTAGTGTGGACTCGTAATATCGATAGTTTTGGCGAGGAATGTTTGTAGTTTAAAAATTCATCACCCTATTTTTGTATGTATTGTTTTTGCAATAAGAAACATAATGAAGAGTGCATGTGGATGAAATGAGCGTGTTTTAGATGTGGTTCCCTCGATCATTACCTAAGAAATTGTTCGCGTCCACCTACTAGTTTATTCGAACAGAGTCGATCTCAAGCATCGGCTCAGGCATCTCATGGAAGTAGAGGGAAGATTAGGTTAACTAGTTTTGGTAATGCTAGTAGAGGTCGACCCGTTCAGAGTGATATATCAACTGGAATCGAGACAAGAAGACAAGGTTTAATATATGCGACCGGAGATCGTGATGGTTATGATGATGCATATAAGGACATATTAGGTACATTTATGATGTATTCAATTCTATTCTAGGTATGATAGATTATGAATTCAGAATGAGACAATGAGTATGTGTCGGTTCGTTTTGGGATCTATTATTAAGTCTGAAAATTCCGAGGATGAAATTTCTTTTGAGGGAGGGAGAGTTGTACACCCCAAAAACGTAATTTTGAAACCTTTATTTTGAAAATCTCTAAATTCAAAACCTTAAAATTTGGGAGTTTAATTTAAAAACCCTAATTGAGTTTGAGGGCTAAATTTAGAAAATTCAGAATTATGAGGCTTAATTTGAAATTTGGGGATTTAATTGGCTAAAAACCATACTCCAGTGGCTAAATTGAATAAGAATCAGTATAATCCCTGAAGGAAACAATTCATCTTTTTATTTTATTTCCTTATAACATCTAAAGGGAATAATTGATTTTTTTAATTTATTTTGCTTTATATTAATTTGCTTTATATATTATTTATTTATGTTTTATATTATATATATATTAAAATATTTATTTATTATCCTTTGAAAAATATTATTACTTTCGGAATAAAATATTCAATGAATTGTGAGGATTTATGCTTAGTAGACAGTGCAAGTACTCATACTATACATAAGCATAAGAAATATTTTTCTCATTTAAGTGCAAGGGGAAAATGTGAGTACAATATGTCAAAGTACTAAAATATCAATGCTTTAGAAGAGTAATAATTTCTTGAGACATTATCTTTGTAGATAATCGATTTGATATGTGCTATATTCAATATTTTTCATTCCTTGAAGTGAATGGAACAAAGCACATACTGAACGGTGCATAATTATGCATATTTTCCCTTTTAAAAATACAAGGGAATAATGTGAGTAGTATATTCGAAAGTACTAATATCGTAGAAGGCTTTAGAAGAAGAAATATGTTATTTCCAAATGAAACTCAATTCCATATTCACAATGCGTCATACTCGCTAAAGTCACAAAGTGATTTATTGAATTTCAGAGATATTCACAAAAATGAGTATCATATTGAGACTATTACTCAATGGGATGTTGACTATCTCCATATTACGAGTATAACCCAAGGCAATTTTTTTTAAATTACATGCACTGTCATCCAGATTGTATTACACAAAAATTAGTACAAATTAAAGCTCACACTATTGCAAAGCAGAACTTTACTTATAACTTTATTATTTGGCATGACCAGTTAGGCTATCCCGGTTCAATTATGATGCGAAAAATTATTGACACTTAATGTGGTCATTCATTGAAGAACTAATAGATTCTTTAAAGTAATATTTTTATGTGATGCTTGCACTCAAAGCAAACTAATTATTCGACCATCCCTAGCTAAGATAGATTATAATTCTATTAATTTTTTAAACGAATACAAGGTGATATATGTGGGCCCATACACCCTTCTTATAGATCATCTAGATATTTTACGGTTTTAATCGATGGATCGACTAGAAGGTCATATGTATCCTTGTTATCAACTCACAATTTTGGCATTTGCGAGGTTACTTGCTCAGTTGATAAAATTACTAGTACATTTTTCAGATTATCCTATAAAGACAATTCGTCTTGGTAATGATGGTGACATGTCATTTTACATGCAACATCATCAATACGCATCAGGCCAATAAATTATCATAAGTTCTCGCAATTACAAATAGTTTTTGGTCAGGAACCAAATATCGCATATCTTAGAATTTTTGGGTGTGTGGTATATGTTCTAATTACTCCACCACAGCGCACAATGATAGGTCCTCAAAAGAGGTTTGAATATATGTCGAATTTAAATTTCCATTGATCATTAAATATCTTGAGCTTTTAATGGGGAATTTATTTACAGCTCGATTTGTTGACTATCATTTTAAATAGTCAATTTTCCAATATTAGGGGAGAAAATAAATAGCCAGAAAAAGAAATAAGTTGAAATAAATTATCATTATTTTAGTTGGATCCACAATAACTATAAGTTCAAATGATAGTTTATTTATAAAACTTAGCAAATCAATTGCCAGATGATTTTGCTGACCCTAAAAGAGTGACTAAGTCACATATACCAACCATGAATGCTTTGATTAAAATTGATGTCCCGGAAGGACAAAATCCAGTTGCTAATGAGTCTAACTCACGCCTGAAGCATGGTAAACAAGTAGGTTCCAAAGATAAAAATCCTCGAAAAAGAAAAAGAGCTACATCTTACGATAGTCTGATCGAGGAATCAACGAATTATGAAAATCTATAGAAGAGATTAAAAGGTCTCCAACAGAGACATTAGACATGAATCAAGTACCTAATAATAAAAATATCTTAATAATTTATGTCATGTCTGATAATAAATGGAACCGAAATCAAATCGTTGCTGATAATACATTTGCATGCAGTATAATACTAGAGATTTTAGATGCTTATGTGGATCAAAAATCATTGTCAATTAGAACATGTAAACAAAGAAATGATTGGCCAACATGGAAAGAGGTAAGTGAGGCAGAACTAAGCTTAGTGACTTTGACTTCTTTACCTTCATTCATCCATTGTAATTTGTAAGGAGAAGGATGCTTGGTTGTTTCTAAATTCTATTTCTCGACCATATAGGTACTTGCAACATTCGTGCAACTTCCACCATCTATGATCAAGCAACAAACTTTTCCATGTACAAGGGCTCTCGTTTGGAAGATGTTCTCCCTTTGATCTTACATTATGGCTTGAACATTTAATGTTCTTTTAACAACAAGAGTGTGACCTGAAATGTTAGAATCAAAATAATCTAAAGACATCGTTAGTTTTGAATTGAAATCCTCACTTAGTCACTTTTAGAAAAGTAGAATTTGATGTCACTTCACTCAATCTCTCGTGTTTGCACTCGGGAATGTACTTGGCTTTTTTTTCTTTCAATTCCCCTTCTAGGCTCACACGATCAAATGCCTTTTACCACTCTATTTCCTTGAACAAAGTCCTTGTTTGAACAACTCAAACCTGTCAAAGGAAAACAATTGTAGACTATGGAGTCTTCAAATGTTAGTGTACTTGTAGTACAAGATGGGTGAAAGGATCCAAATGATTTGGTGAAGAGTTATGATGGTAGAAAAGGGTAGGAATGGTTTGAAAAGGTAAGAATGAAAGGATAGAAAGTGAAAAGAAAGGATGAAAAGGTGTAAGGAAAGGTTAGAAAGGAAAATGAAAAGCAATGTTTGAAAAGGTATCACTTACAAATCTTTGGAAGAGTCACCAACCTCCTTGGCATGAGAACAATCAATGTCTTGACGTTCCTCCAAAATTTGGTTGCTATCTTCTTGTAGATTTGTAATTAATCTTTTGACTCTTCAATTTGATTGTTGGAGACCAGTTTCAGGCATTCTATGTTGCTTTTCTTTCTTTCTTTTTCCTTTGCTTTTGTAGGAGACGGGTTGCGGGCACTCTCCTTGTACTTTCTTTTCTTCAATAATTGCACCTAATTTTTGTTGTGCAATCGGTGGAGAATTGTCTTGGATTCAAATAGCTCTTATACCACTTGATACGAACCCCTTTGGGAGGTCCAATTGTTGCAATCAAGGACCAAATTGGTGATGTCTTCACTTGAAGGGACAACTCGATCTATGATTGTTCCCAGACCTAGAAGGCAAGCAAATCTCCCTCCGAATGCAAGTATTCCTGCACAAACAAATACTTGATAGAACAAAGTACAATATTTGTATAGGTTAGTATAGAGAAGTGGAAGCAATTGAGAGAATTTTGGCTAGGAAGGGTGGTAGGGTCGAATAAGGCTGGTTGGACTGTTTTCGGGTAAGGTACTTTGAGGGTTTGATTGGAAGAGTAAACGGTTTTGGAAATGGATGAATTTTCGGTATGTTGTAGATGGGATGTAGGTCTACGATATAGGGTCAAGAATTTTGGAAAAAGGTTTAGGAATGAGAAAGTTATAGGGCTGGAAAGTAGGGTGGTTGAAACAGGCCAGAAGGGTAGTCTTTAAGGGTAGGTTGGAAAGAAGTCTTCAATTGACTGACCAAATAAAATTGGAAAATTATGAAACTTTCCAGATTTTCAATTGGAATACAAATGAAGAGATTGGTCGAAAGAATTGAATAATTTGGTTGAGAATTGAATGATTTCGAAGGATAGGAAGAATGGATTGTTTTGGTGTTTTGGTGATGAAGTATGGTGAAAGATGGGTGAAATTGAAGGGGATAGAAAAGATAGAATGAGATGAAAGTTTCCGGATCTCAAATTGAAATATGAATAAAAGAAATGGAAGAAGAGATGATGGTAGATGGAGAATTAAATCGATGAAAGTAGAAGGAAAGAAGGGTGGCTTTCAAAGGTGAGATGAACCTTAAGTATTAGAGGCTTAAGACCCGAATCTTGTGACACTTATCTGGCCGGTTGGGCTTGACTTGGACCCTCTAGATAGCAATATAGGAACCGGAAGTATCAATGAATGGAATCGAAGACACCAAAGTAAACAATGATGCCTTGAAAGTGATATGTTCGCACAGAACAAAGTGAAGGAAAAAATTTACAAATGAAATTTGTTTTCAATAATTCAAGAGTATGACAAAAGATGTTTTTCAATTGAAGTTACAAGGCTATTTATAATGCTAGAATGCTCCTTTGTCCGAAAAGATATGAAATTATTCGGCCATGAAGTGTTCTAATTTTAAAATGAAACAATGGCTCTTGAATGGTTGCATTGGTTCAGCTAGAATGAAGAGTCTCTTTAGGCTGCCGAATAGTTACTTCATAATTGTATTCGAGCGGTATTTTCCAAGTATTCGAACATGTGCATTGCACCTAAATTCAAAGCATAGCATCAAATGTACCTTTTAAGAATAGGTTACTCTTACAATTAACTATGTACTTTCTCCAAATAAATCGAACATGCCTTCATATGGTATTCTTCCAATATCACATTAGTATAAGAAACGACTAACAAACACGGGTCGTGTATTACCACTTTCAAAGCCATTACATTTGCTTGGCTTTATTGGTATTTCTTATTCCAAGTCTTAGAGGTATTTTCAGTCATTTTAGAATTCGAAGGTACTTCAGAAACTTCGATGCCTGAAGGTGTATCGATTATCCTGAGCCTTTTGATCCTTCCAACTATTCATTCATTTCAAGTTTCGAGGGTATATCCATCATTTCAGTTAATTTGGCAATTGGCCATTTCAATCAATTCAATCTTTTAGTCATTTCAGTTTAGCCTTATTAGTATTTCTAACCCCTTTAGTCATTTCAATCAATTCAATCTTTTATGCCACTTCGATTAATTCAGACATACAAATATTTTTCCGTAAACTTATTTTTGGAGATTTATTCAAAATTTAAGAAAATCCAGTTACTTTAAAATTTCGAAGGTTTAAGCCTTGTTACCATAACTTTCCAAGCAAAAAGAGGTTTTCAGATGAATCACTTGTTTTTACCAGATCTAGTGTAGATTTGAAGAATTATTGTTTTAATATAATAATTGAAAAATAGTTTTGGACTAAATTGAAAAGATTTCAATATTTCCTTTAAGTCCAAACAACTTGAAAATAAGTTTGTGGATGTTTTAAATGGTTTTGGCAAGGTTTAAAACGTTTTTAAGTAACCAAACCAGACTTTTCAAGGTAACCGTTTTGAAACAGGGGGACTTGTATCGAAACATTTTGAAACTGCCAAAACTCGTACCAAAACAAGGCTTGCCTGTTTCGATACGGAGGGTTTCATTTTGAAACACCCATTTGGTGTTTCGATATGCCCAACGGTCAAAACCTCCCCAACGGCTATTTTCCCAACGACTTTTTAAATTGCAGCTCAACTGTCACTCGTTCCGAAACGGGGTTGCTACCGTTTCGATACGAATCAAGGGTGTTTCAAAACGGCCAGAGGCGTTTCGAAACGGCTTGCTGCATCAGACTTCAACGACTAGTTCTGAAGAAGGTCGTTTCGAAACGGGGTCGATTGTTTTGAAACGGACGTCTGCAGAACAACATTTATGGTGGAAAATAAAGTCTTCAACGGCTCCAAAACAACCTCAACGGTCCTCAATGGCTACAAACTCAATTAGGAGTAAAAAAGGGACCTCCAAGAATCAAGAATCAAGAGAAGACTAATTCTTCAATTGTCAACAACATAATGATAAAGAATTTGTCTTAGAGCTTAATTGTTCATTTTCTTGTATAGACAACACTAATGAGCTAAACATTGTTATATTTGCTCAAGTGTTTAGGTTTTGGTGAGAGCTTATTAGTGCAAACAATTACCTATTAGAGGGATTTCAGGTTTGCTTTAGAATTTCTCTTGTAAAGAGGGTTTACTCAAGCTTTGGGTTAAAGACTTTGAGTGTGTAAAGGTTGCATCCTTAGCCTAGAAAAGGGGAAGAAATTTAAGTGTGAATTTGTTGAAATCCTTAGTGGGAAGCTAAGGTAGTGAATGTAGGTGCTTGTTAGAAGGTCGAACCACTATAAATCCTTGTGTCTATTGCCTATCTTTCAATTCCCACAAAACACCCAAATATCCAACTTCCTCACACTTGGCGAGCTAGAACGGTTGAAGGAAATCGAGTACATAAAATCCCTACAAGATTTCAGATCGCTTTCATTTTCAGGGGTATTTTAGTCCTTTTTGTACCTCAAGGGCATTTTTGTCATTTCCCATCCAAGTATTCTGAGTATTAGGTCTTTTATCAAGAAATTATCTGAATTAGAAGTTTTAAGGTGAATTGTTTTATCGATTATTCACTGAACATGAATTTCTTACTGATCAACAATTCTTTCTTCGAGTCATTAAGGTCTTATCCAAATTATTATCTTTCTATCGCAATCAGTATGACTTAAAAGTATTCAAGCATGAATCAAATCCGTTCATGCATTAACCCATACCGATAAGTTTCGTAAAGCATGCAAAAGGTAGTAAAGTATTACCTTGAATCCTTGTTATATCGGTCGACCCATGAAGCGACTTTGAAACACTCTTGAACCCAAATTCGACGTCCTCAACATCTCAGATATGAAGATATGTGAAGACCTTCAATTAAACATAATCCATAATCAATCCTTAATTAGATTGCCTTTATACTTAACAATGAAGCATATAAGCATGTTCAAGTCCAATATCAGATTTGGAGGCTCTCGGGGTTAGAATTTCACGAAACGAACTTCAAAATCAGACTCAGGACGCCGAAAAACCTAAAGTAAGGGTTTCGAAAAAAAATAACTTTTGGTCAAAGTCAATAGGTCAACAATCAACGGTCAGAGGTTAACGGTTAGAGGTCAACGCTGACATCAGCAGTCAATGCTAATGTCATCAGTCAACTGATAAAAGTAAATTGTGTTGATTTAGACGAGTTAACTCAGTGGGCTGACTCGGACGAGTTAACTCGGTGGGCTAACTCGGCCAGGTCAGACAGAAACAGGTCGGGTCAGACTTAGGTTTAGGTTTGGAAGTTAATTGGCTCGGACCGGTTTGGTTAACGGGTTCAGACATGGTTCAAGCGGTCGATTCAGACTGGTTCAACCACTTACCCTTATTTGGTAACAGCTCATCGGCCGGTCACCAAAATTGTCGTCAGTGATTCCAAAGAACACCAAACTGCCAGAAAAATCAAAGCAAATGAATTACTCAGTTCATTCAAGTCGAAAAAACAATAATCTAAGCCGAAATACGAACGAAACTTTCCTAAAACGAACCAAAACGGCCGAAAATGCATCTTGCTCTGTTGAGGCCATTGCCGGAGTCGAACAGACGTTTAATAGGTTATGTTTTGTTCATATCAACACGAGGGACGCGTTGACGGCTACGATGTGACCAACAGACGGGGAGGATGATCGAAATATGGAAAAATCAGAGGTGGCGCTCGAAACCTTCTAATCGCTACGCACGATGAGCGACTACACTTCAGCGCAAAGGTAATCTAAGGACGATCGAAATATGGCAAAATCAGGGGTGTCCATAAGTGAGGTCACGGGGGGACGTCGGTCACACCAAAGGTGGAGGTGGCAGCCACTGCCCGACAATGGTGCAGATCAGGCGATGGTTGGACGGAGAGCTTTTAAAACTTTCCGGGTTCTTACCCAAAATGAATAGACACCCCAAAAAGAGAGGGGAAGCTAGATCAGTTTCTAATTAATTTAGACCAAAACAAATAGGCATAGATTAAAAGTGATCTAAGGCAGTAAAGCAACAAGAGCTGCCTTAGCTCAATTGGTCAAAACAAGGGTTACCAACCCCAAGATTACATGTTCGAAGCTTCTAAGTGGCATTTCTCCCATTTTATTTTATTATTATTATTTTTTACACTTCATACATAATTTATGGGTGTTACAGCCCAAGCCGCCGTGAATGACATTACCGACATCGTTGGGTCAGGTTTGTCGATATAAGTCGATCGGTGGTTGCCACGTCACCGTCACTATTGTCGTTTTCTAGGGTGAGAGAAAAGAAGAATTGAAAATGCTCAAACTTTACGGTCTATCATCATACGCTGTGAACAATTGTCATCATCGGACTCCCTAGATAGAGATATGTAGTTCCGGAGCTTGTCGCCATCGTCCAGCCACTAGAGGCCACCGTATGCTCCCCACGCGTAGTCATCTGCGCGTGCACCAACTGTAGAGAGCATGTGCACAATGCTATCTTACACTCGCGCTGCATTGGATCAAACCCTCATATGCACCGTATGACCCTGCACCCACGTCGCATGGGATCACCTGCACCCTGTTGACTTTTTAGGGACCCTATTGAGATTTTCTCGATTCTCTGAGTTTGTTTCCACAGTTCGTTTTTCCAAACTCGTATCAGATAAGCTACTTTCTCGCGTTTGACCTTACAAATTAGTTAAATTATGTGGTTAATTAATATATCTTGTATTCGTAATCATATAAGGATTATTCATGCTCAAATACCAGATCGAGTGGAGTAATTGGGAGGCTTGATTGATGATGTATTGCTAGTGCTCTAGTTCAATACACATCGAACTTCAAAATGCTTCATGAGCATCATAAGTGTACTTGCTTTACTTAGTGTTTGCAAAATAGACCGATATTTTGTGACTTGATATTTCTGAGATGCATGATGATGTTTAAGAATATGATGAGACTCGTAGGGGCTTTTAGGAACCATGTAGTATCATTTGGATATTCGTATAATTATCGATGACTGATTGATTTATGTTGTGCTTGGGTGCTAGAGGTATACGATTGACGTGTATGATAGAAATCATGCTTAAAGAATTGATATCAATAATTATATGATTAAACGATCATAAGTTAGTAATTGATATTAAATGATTAAAAGCGTTAGCACACAAACTCTAAGGGCTTTAATAAGCCTTAAGGACCGACTAAAGCCGCGTAACCTCATATTTTACTAAAATGGTTGAACTCATGTGTAGGGTATTGGTACAATCTTCCACCAGTATCGATACACGATTCAAGGTAGTACCAATATAGGTTGATCCGTACCAGTACTCGAGTATTGTTGAGAATTTAATTCCCACTAAGAAACTCATTTCATTATTGGTACTCAAACAAGTACCGATATTGAGGGTTCGTACCAGTACTAGACAACCTTCTTAAACTCCAGTAAGCAATTAACGTACTGGTACGCTAGTGAGTATCTGTACCAGAGGGATCGTACTAATACTCGTGGTCAAGTACCAGTACCCACTTAGTAAAATGAACTATAATGCTATCCAAAGTTGAAAAATGACATGTCTGGTTAATAACATGGTTAATGCCTTATTAAATGATCTAATGTGAATTAAGGGACCAATTAATGAGAATGATTAAGTACTCCTCCATAATGTATTAATAACTCAAAACACATAAATTAATGATGTGTTGAAGATTAGTAATAATAAAGAGATCCTTGGTATCATGTTGCTTGTTTTCTAGGTAGGCATTTGACTAGTTGAGTCTTCAATTGTTGGGATCTCGATACCTAGAGAGAGTTTTGCAACACCATGGTTAGAGATACCAAACGTATATTTCTGATGCTTTGTGTCATCGGGTCTCATTCAAAGAGATGCCCAATGTATATTCCCAACATTATGTGTCCCTGAGCCTCATTCAAAGATACTCGAGGGGTGATTCTGAGTATAGAGTATACGTTCCCGTTGCTATGTGTCACTGGGTCTCACTCTAACTGTATGTTCTCGATGCTTCATGTCCCCGAGCCACACTCAAGGATTGTATATGGTTGTATTGTTTGATGATTACCAATGACATCTCGTATGATTTGTCATGTTGATAGAGCATGTTTGTAGGCGGCTAGGGGTAGCGCCATGTGTTTATTATCTTCTCTTTATTGCTCGTACTAGCTTGCATGCTTATCTTTATGATTTGCATGAAGTATAGTAGAGTAGATGAATACCACTGAGCTTTGTAAGCCCAACGTTCGGAATCGTTGTTTACATATGTAGATTGGTAGATTGATTATGGGCTCGAGGAGCACTATCAGTATGTGATTCCAGTAAGCGGTAATTACCAAAATACAATACTTGTATTTAGTGAGTTGTGTATTCATATGGCCTTACTAGGTGAAGTCTGTAAATATTTTAATATTCGAACCCTTTTAATTTATAAGTTATTGAAGCAGAACCACATGTTTTGTAAACTAAATGTTAATTGATTTTATAATATGAATGATTTATAATGATAATGATTTTTAATTATGACAATTTATGGGTTAAATTTTGACGGGCCGGGTCGGCGACTCAATCTAATACTTCGGTTTTTTCGGGTCGAATCGAGGTGTTACATACCTAGTTGATACCTTACTTTTTAGACCTATGTGGTACTGGAGCTTTTTCGTGGCCTACTTTGTATTTAAACTTGAAAATCATAGCATATATTTATCTAAATACTTTTCCACTAAATTTTATTGATATGTAATCTCTAACCAGTCAATTAATGCCACATGTCTCTATAAATATACCCTTCTTTAAACTTAATTTTATTAAATATGTAAAAAATTATTTATTTAATAAAGGGTTTTACAACTCATATTAGTGTAACCTCAAAGCTCTTATCTTCTCAACTTTCCTTGTAAATGACTATCTATCTCCAAACTTTCATTTTTGAACATTGCTCTCAAGCTGTAAAGAAAGAAACAGAAGCCCTCCTTCTCTTTATAGTTTGAATTGTGAGTAAGTTGGGAATATAGGAGTTTTGAAATTACATAATGAGTTACAAATCCCTTAACCGAATAAAATAAACTTGTTTCATGTTTAATAAAAATATAAAGTTTTATTAAAATTTCAAAAAGGAGAGATCCATTTTTATAAACACATGACATGATTGATTGGTTTGTCAACTAAATTTCAAAAGAGAGTTAAGTTAGATTAATGGACGTGATTGTTTTTAAGTTCAAATACCAAATAAGTTAGCAAATAAAGGGATGAAAATCGTATGCCCCTTATTATGCTTCTTTTTATGCCCCACTTTAAAATAGTGGGTTTATGGTTTAGAGTTTAGGGTTTAAAATTAAGAGTTATAGTTAGGGTTTAGGGAATTAGGGGTATGATGTATTTTTTAGGGTGTAGGGTTTAGGATTTAGGATGTGAAAATTAGGGTTAGGGTTTAGAATTTAATTTTCAATTGAATTTTAGTGTGGGGCATAGAAGGCGGATTGGATATGGATCTTGCCAAGATCTGATCTAAATTCATGTTCAATCTGAGTCCGAATCAAAATATTTATGACATTTAGTTGTTTAAAAAATATTATTTATAATATTTACAAAATATCATTTATAATATTTACGCTAAATTATAAGACAACATATATAAAATAAAAAAGTTAACATAAATACAGTAAAAGAAACATAAATATATATTAGGTAACTTGGAATAATGGTAAAAACAAAATTAACTCACACAACTTTGTGTTCAATTTTAGGGTTAGTGTTTTAGGTTATGGTTTGTGGGTTTAGTGTATAGGGTGTAGATTTTAAATTTTATGGTTAAAATTTAGAGTTTAGGGTTTATGGTTTAAGGTTTAGGTTTTAGGGTACTAGGGTTTGGGATTTAGGTTTTAAATTTTATAAAAGAGTTGTATAATTTTTTTACACAGTTTGTATATCAAAATATAACTCATAAAATATAAATGTATTAAAAATACAAGTTAAACAACAACAACAACAACAATTACTATGATTTATATCTATTAACTAAACTTAATATACCGTAAGATATATATATATATAAAAGAAATAAAATGTAAGATAAAATCATAGACAAAAAATAAGAAAATAAATATAATAGAGAAAAAAATAAATGCATATATTAATGAATTACCAAAATCTAAGGAAATTAGTGAATAAAATAACAAATGATGTGAAAATGCAAGATAAAGTTAAGACATATTAGGCTAAAATTATGAACTAAAATATGGAGGAAATTAAAAGCATTAATAATAAACACAAATTTTAAATGCAATCAACTAACAAAAGATGAAAATGAATAAATACAAAATTAAATGACATAAATTAAAAATACAAGAAATTAAATACACAAAATTATTAATTGGTTTGCATTAAATAAAAATATCGGAGGGTCGAAACAGAATGTACCTTAAAGATGCTAAAATTTGCAAATCTACCTTGGACTCGGGTCAACGCTAGGAATGACAATTTAACCTGATCCGATCCGATCTAAAGAAATTTTTTTATCCAAATTCGATTGGAAAAAGTCTGAATTCGAAAAAAAAAAATCGAGTCTGATTGTAATCTGACTTGAACTCGTACTTTATACAGTCTGATCCATTGTCATCTCTAATTGCAATGCATGTTTTTAAAACACTTGATTGGCATGAATTGTCGGGTTTTATATTCTTATTATTTAAGTTGATATTTTCATATATAATAATATTAATAAATTTTGTGATAACGAATTTAAACATTATTTACGTTCATTTATTTTTACTTTACAATATTATGTCTAAAATTGACATTTTATCTTTTCAAAAATATTTTTTTGACAACAATACCAAACACTAAAATCTTACAATTAACTTTTTAAAATCACTTTCTGACAACACTTTAAAAGTATTTTTTAAAAGCCATGCCAAACTGCACACCACCAAAAAATTTAATGAAGTTAAGTTTTTGAGTTAATGTATACGACAACTTTGAAGTTTAGGTACCAACTAGATACTTAAGACAAGTTCAAGGGTTGAATGTGTCCACAAAAATATTTAGGGATCAAATAAATACTCAATACCAAGTTTGAGGGGACAAAATATTCATTAAGCCTTAATTTTATGCAACGAATTATAAATGTTGTGCAATGCAATTTCAATGAGAGAGGAGTTGAGAATTAAACACAAGTTTCATGAATAGGGTATAAAAATAATAATTCAAGCCATTAAAAGCTATTACTTACTTGAAACAAAAATGTTTGGCTAACTAAATTAAATGCTTTAAAGAAGAAGGAAGATGTTTGTTCTTTCATGATTTAAGCTGATGCATCCAACGTTGTGAACATTGAAGATATCTGTACGGTCATTGTGTTTCTTTTCTATCTAACGTTATGAACATTAAAGATTAAAACACTCAATAATTATTATGTAATTTATTTTCATTATTTAAAATATTAAAAATACTTTTATTATTAAAATAAAAAATAAAAAATAAAAAAATTCAATTCAATTTGAGTCAAATAATCATAATTTTTAACTTATATTTTAAGCTTAAAGGTCACTTTTGCCCCTGTAATAGTCTCAATTTATCGATTTTATCCCTATGGTATTTTTGCATCAATTTAGCCCCTGAAGTAGTCAATTGCATCACTGTTTTCCCCTTGACTGACGGAAGCCAATGTTGATCGTTACGATGCTGACGTGATAATTCACGATGCTGACATGGCAGTCCACGTGTGAAGATGATGTGGCTAAGGGGCAAAATTGATTTTTCAAGCGAGTTCGAGGACAAAATTGATGTTCTAATTGAGTATGAGGGCAAAATTGATTTTTAGGCAAAAAATATGAGTAAAATACTAAAATATTAAAATAACATAAAAATTAATAAAAATATTTAAAAATATTTTATTAATATATGACTAAAAATAAAATAAAATAATTAAAAATATTTATAAATAAGTAAAAATTATAAAATTAAAATATCACAAAGCTAATAAATTATAAATTATTCAATAATTAAAATTTGAAATATTCATAAAGTATTAAAATATATAAAAATCTTCAGAAAAAATTGGACGATTTTGGTTTTCTTTCTCTTCAAAGAATGTAAGGAAGAAAGAATCCAAAAATAGAGTTAACATGATTCTCTCAACCGAACAACAATCCTTTACTTTTTTTGGTGCCCTTATCTCTCAATACTAAAAAATTAAACTCTACACTATAAGTCTAATTTGTAAATCACAAACCTTAAACCCTAAAATTTAAACCATTTACTTGATTAAATTTATACACATACTTTTATAATTCATACACTTTATATCGATAAAATTTTCAATTAGGGTTTAGGATTTAAGGTTTGAAATTTTTAGGGTTTGAAATTTAGAAATTAAGATTAGAGTGTATTTTTTAAAATTTTGATTTTTAAATAATTTATAATTTAATAGTTTCTGATGTTTTAATTTTATAAATTTTATTTATTTTTAGATTTTTTTAGATTTTTGTTATTTTTAGCCTATATTAATAAAAAAATTAAGTATTTTATTAATTTTTATATCATTTTAGTATTTTAATTCTTAAATTCATATTTTTTTACCTAAAAATCAATTTTACCCTCAAACTATGTCAGAAAATTATTTTTACCCCTCTTTCACGTCATCTTCGCACATGGACTGCCATGTCATCACACGAGGATTGCCACGTCAGCACCGTTGACCGTCAAATTAGTATTGTAACGGTTAACATTGACTTCCGTCAATCAAAAGACAAACAACGATTCTATTAATAAATTGAGACTACCACAGAGCAAGTGACCGTTAAGCCTATATTTTATTAACCGTCGAAAAAAAACTTTCCCATCATCTACTCTCTCTTTTTTCTCCATCCTCTACCTTGAACATATACACACACAAAAGTGGTAAATTAATATGCATCCAAAAACGAATTGGGCCAATGAATTTAGCCGATAAAATAAGTAACCAGGTCCAAGCCAATTTTGAATCGCTAATGGGCATATGGTTAATTTAATTAAATTAATTTTTTTTAAAAAGGAATATTTTATTAATAGAATCATACGAAAACATAGTAACAATATGAGCTTTGTTAAAAAATTTCTATAAACCTAAGGAAGGAAAGAGAGTGTCACCCATATGTATGTATATAATATGCAAATGTTTAGTTTGGAAATTAGATTTATTTTTATCTAATTTTTGTTATATGTATTATTTTCATACTATATTTTAATTATCTGTTTGTGTACTATAATAATTTTAATTGTAGTTTATACGAATGTAGTGATTATAATTTGATTATTTTTGTGATTTGTACCAATTAATTCTAATTGTAATTACAAGAGAATATATATTTACAGTTATATTAAATTAGGTAACACCGATTAATTCTAATTGTAATTACGAGAGTAACAAAATTTGAATAATTATATATTTAATACTTCATATTTACACATTCGATTAATTTAGTCTTAATTTAACCCTTATTATTGATGTTTAAATTGATTGAATGTGTAAATATTGAGGATAAAATGTGATGTTATAAAAAATTTTATAACTGTCATATCTCCCAGTTAATAACAGTTAACGGCTCAGTGACTATTTTGTAACAAGAACTAAAGTTTAATGTCTATTATGTAACTTTTGAAAGTTTGATGAACATTTTGTATTTTTCGGGATAATTTAGTGACAATTTGTATACTTTATCCTAAATTAATTACAACTAGATGAATCATTAAAAAATCAGAACGTAAATAAGAACATGGGAGAGTTTATTTACATAGTTTAAATTGATTAACAGTTCTACCTTTGTGAAGTATTGCACATAGAGAAGTTTAGTATAATATTCTCAATATAACCGCACCGGCTAGTTATAGGTGTGTTCTCTCGTAAAAAAATATATCCTATCGTAATCTCCATTGATTACTTAACATGCGTGGTGAGCACAGCTCATAAAACTCATAATTGCACACTCACAATATTTCTGAATAAATTAATGTGATTCAATATTAAAGCTCTCTCAAATAATTCAATAGAAACACTCAAAACCAGAAATAATTTAAACCCTAAGTTTGTACATCTATTGGCTTGAATAGTAATTCTCCTTCTTCCACTTTAATTGTTGTATATTAGGTTCATAAAATAGCTGGTCAAATATTCATTTTCAAACAAGAAAACTTCCATAATATTATGATTTGTCCAAAATGTAGGCCCTGTTTGGCAATTAGCTGATAATTGATAGTTGATTGTATTAGCTGATTTGAATAGCGGATTGTATTAGCTGATTGTATAAAAGTGTTTGGTAAAATTAACTGATAGTTGATAGCTGTTAGATTATTTAAACAAGCAAAATGATATATAAGGACATGATTATATTCAATACTTGTTTGAATAGTTTATTAGTTATCAATATTTTGTATCTAATTAATATTAATTAGATCTATATAATTATTTTTAATATAACTTTTCTAAACATATTCGAATGATTTACATATTAATTTATTATTTATATAATTATTTTAATATAATTTAATTAATTAATAAATTTAAATATACATATAAATATGTGATAATAAAAAGAAAAAAAAGTAAATATGATTAGCTTAGAAATAGGATGAGAAAATATTTAATTTAGGTTATTTTGAGATTTTTAGTAACTGGTAAGGGTAATAGAGTCTTTACAACTCTAATATCAAACCTTTAATCTCAAAAACTAGCTTTTTTTAAAATTAGCGGTTTCACCTCAATCCGCTCTTTTAATCCGCTATTCACCAAACAACAATATTAACGAATTTGACTGGTCAAACCTCTAATTATGCCTCAAAGCTCTAATTTTTGTTCAAACTTCTCTTTACCAAACAGACCGTCAGTATATGTAACACCCGTGTTTTGGGGTTAGGAGTTAGTCTGGTTAGTTGGTCTGAGTCGGTAAAATTAATTTTAATCAAATTGACCTTAGTGTGAGCAAATTGAATTTAGAAAGAAAGGGAGGGATCATTTTGGTAATTAAACCAAAATAAAAATAAACACCACCTTATCTATCATCTTTTCTCATTTCTTCTTCTTCTTCACCGTATAACCATCCCAAATTCTCTCAAACTCTCTTTACTATTCCCTTTGATTTCTTCATCAATTCAAGGGGTTTTTGAAAGGTAATTATGTTTTCTTAATCTCCTCTTCATCCTCTATCTATCTATAGTCTTAGATTTCAAAGTTATGGAGTTTTGAAAATTAGGGTTCATATCAAAGTTTGGATTTTTAAGGGGTTTTTCATCTTGTTTTGATAAATTGAGTTGGGGCTTTGTTTAATCACGTTAAAATACACATAATATGTTAAAATGAGTAATTTTGGGTAAAAATCCGAAATGGGTATTTATGGCCATTTTTGAATAGTCTAAAACTTGAAATTTGGTGAGTTTTAGAGTTAGGTTGAAGGGCTGATGGTATATGTATGTTAGGAAAGTGTTTTGGGACCATTTAGGTGTCATTTGGATGTTTGAAAATGGTATTTTCTGCTGGGTAAAATAGGAGTACGAAAATGGAAATTTTGGTGAATTGTATGGGTTGAAAATTGTTGGAGCTTGGCTTGCACCTATGGGTTGATGTTGTGGCTGAATTTAGCAATTATTTGTGAGTATGAGATGTGTTGGAAACTTGAGTTTTCATCAAGGTTATGGGCTGCTTGAATTAGATAAAGTTGGGGTTTGGTCATGACTTAATATGTTGAGTTTGATATTTGAATTGGTATTCCGGGTTAGCTACTTTGATGTTGAGTTGATTCGAGGTTGTTTTACTTGTGTTGAGATGTTTAGAAGCGAGGTTTTGAGATGGTGAAGCCTTGGGAACAAATCTGGAAATTGAAGGCCATGGTTGCTTGGTGTTTAAGCTTGGATGTGGAGGTGAGTGGTTAAAATATTTTAAATGGTTTTGAGCAATTGGTTCGAGCATGTGGACTAGGTTGAGATTGGTAGACTCACCTAGAGTTAGGATTAGGGTGGTAGCCTAATCCTAAGCTTTAGTTAGAGACATTGGATGATCTCTTTAATTAATGTTATGCCTCATGATGAATTGTGTTAAGATGATTATGTATAATGTGTTATACATGTTGTTGAGGCATGGTTTGATGCATTGCTATGCATGTGGTTTGGATTGTAAATTGTGTATGATGATGTTGAGTTTAATATGATGTAAGATGCCATATTATTACTCTTGAACATGACATTATGATAATACGTTGTTGAGATATTTGATGTTGAGCTTAATATGATGTAAGATGCCATATTATGACTCTTGAAAATGATATTATGTTGTTGAGATATTTGATGTTGAGCTTAATATGATGTAAGATGCCATATTATGACTCTTGAAAATGATATTATGTTGTTGAGATATTTGATGTTGAGCTTAATATGATGTAAGATGCCATATTATGACTCTGAATATCAAAGGTTGTGGAATTTGATTAATATTGGCACTAGTATGCTTGGGTACAATGATCGATCATTAGGATGAGTGTGCACACAAATTGAGTCAAAACGTACGTGGCCTTGGTGGCGTTAAGGCACCAAGGAGGAGTACGGTGATGTAATATTCCACCGGAAATTTATATATATTCTACGTGATGATGAGTGGAATCCCATCCGTAGGGCATGTGGCGATGAGTGGAATCCCGTCCATGCAAGGCCGGTGATGAGTGTAATCCCACCGAGGTAATGTTGATGTTGGAAAATGCGTTCCAACATGTTATCCGCGTATTCGAGTCATAGCTAGGTGCCAATATGAGAAAGTATGTTTATGCCAATATGAGATTATGCATACATGCTAATATGAATTGATATGTGTATCAATGTGATATGAAATGTGAATTTCAAATGTGAAGTGATATATGATTTGGTTAATGCATTGAGGTATATATATATCGTTGTAAGTTGAGCTTATGAGATGTTGAGCATGACATAATGTTGATTATATGTTCATGCATCATGTTCATTTTGGTTCATGTGGATCGAAGATAAAGTCATGTATTTCATCATGATAATTGCTCGAGCTTGGACCCTGTATTGTCGAAGGTTTGTTTTATGAGCTTACCCTCACTAAGCTTTTATGCTTACACTCTCTTTTGTTCGACAATGCAGATAAATAGCTTGTGGGTGGCAAGGGCAAGGAAAGGTCTCCAAGTGTTGCTTTTGGTGAGCTCAATGTATGATTTATAAATTGAAAGATTGTAATAGTAAAGCAATGGGATAGGTGTTGTTGTTTTTGATGCTTTGATGTGTGTTGATTTGGTTTGGCACTTAGATGCCTTGTTTGATTTGTAAACATCACTTATGATGCATGCCTTGATGAATGCTTGAGTGATGTATGTTTGGTAGATGTTTAAATTGCTTATCATGTGTGTGGGACATATGCCTTGTGAGGATGCCTAAGAGTATGGATGTTGAAGCATGAGACCTTATGTGCTTGTTTGCCTTCTTTGATCGAATGCATGATTTTCCTTAGTTGACTAAGGTATGCTCATGTTGAGTTTCATGTATGAAAGGTTTTAATGTATATTTTACCATGTATGTATGAGGGTTCATATTCATGTTTCGAGTATGTTGGAGTACGTTTAATCTAGGACGTATGCCTCTAGACTTGGGTGGTTGGTGTTGTGTGCTTTTAGCGTTTTTAAGCTCTTATGTATGGTTGTATATGAACATGAGGTGTTTTTATCATTGAAAGACATTAGAATGAAGCAAAATATGCTCCCCTGCACCTAGGTTTCGAAACTAGGGGTAAAGTTTCGAAACCTTTGCAAATTTTTGGATTCCAGAGGCCACTGCCAGCCAAAGTTTCGAAAATTTTGGGCAAAGTTTCGAAACTATGGTCAATTGAGGTTTGCAAGCTTTACGTTTTAGTCCTGATTCTCGTATGTGCAATTGCTTGAGTTTGAGATGTCCGTTTGAGTTGAAATTTGGCAGAGAGGCATGAAACATGATTAATTTCATAATGGTAACTTAAAATTTGGTAAAGTCCTCTTAATTTCCAGAATTTACAAATTGGTCCCTAAATTCGTATTTTGTGCAATTGAGTCCCTTATTGTTTTCCGATTGCTGTGATTTTTGAGTATGCTTATCTCAAGAGTATGCCTAGGTTTAATGTGCATCTAGACAAGTTTAAAAAGAGAAAAAAAGGGTCGTTAATCAAGGTTGACTTTCGGGTTGACTTTGGTTTTCCCCGTGTAATCTTCGTAGTTCGGGTCAGCCGTCTAGGCCGGGCTACGGGGGTTACAGTATAACTAAGCGTCAGTATATGTACATTTTTTTTGTAGTGAGGGCCATAATCTTCATAAATTGATCTCAACTTTTAGAACAAGTTTCTTTGGAGAACAAGATCTTCTATCATCAAAGAATATCACCAGAAGATCTTTAACAACTTAAACTCAGCTCAGAATATCTAGTGCATCGTTAATGAAAAAGTAAACATATTCAAGACCGTTCAAATTGGATCTGATCATTGCATTTTCAATTGGTCCTCTTCACTTAAAAATATCCATGTCAATATTTTTTAACACATCATTCATACACTTGGATTTTATTTTCCAAATAAGACACGTCAAAATTGAAAACAAAAATAATGATTTAATTCTAGGGTTCTCTAAATCCCATTTTCTTCTCCATTGCGTTGAATTTTAGCTTTCTGTAAATCCCCTTTTCTTCTCCATTATTGACCTTGTTATCATAAGAATCTGGAACTGTTGTCGGTGATATAAAACGACGCCAAGACGATCAGGCCAAAATCGACGCTTCTTCACTAAAACGGTCAATTCTTTATTCGTTCAATATTACAAATTAAAATTGGTTTTTAGTTCTTGTTTGTAATCGACGGTTTCTACTTTGCGCCCTGATAAGTTATAATTAAGTACTCTTTGTTGTGATTAATTTCTTTATATTCTAGTTATTTTATGAGCTTATTTGTAGAAATTATGTTTGTTTTGTTATCGGAGGTGAAATATGAATGCAATGATGAAGATCAGCTTAAAAGCATATTTTTAGCTTCCCTTGTGAAAATCAAGTCTTTTGGAAGAAAGTAGAAATGGGCAGAAGCTCATCTCTAATAAGGCGTGACCACGCCTTGTGACTGATACGAGACTGATGTTTGACGTGAAGAATCCGACCTTTTGGAGCCAAATCTGTGATAAAGCTCTATTTTATGAATATTTCCATTATTTTAGAAGTGTTAGACCAAGAATTAATCTCTTTTATTAATTAGGACTTTATTTATTTATATATCCCTTTATTTTATCTTTTTTTTATTTGATTATAACTCAATTAAAGGGAATTTACTTTTAGGTTTAGGGTTTTTTGCTCTCTATTTAAAGAGCTAAATAGGTCTCTTAGATCTTATCTTAGAATCAATCTTTCGACGACTCTTATCTCTTGTGTTCTTATTCCACCATGCGTGGTTAAGCTTTTATTTCCAATTCAAAGGTGAAGCGATTCTGCTGTAATTTTGTAAGGCTTGTACTATACTAGTATTTTTCCTTTAATCCAAGTAATATTTATTTCTTGTTCTTATTTTTATGAATGTTTGATATTGATTAAATTGACGCCTTAATTCGATATTGAATGTTCTATCGCTATCCATGACGCAAGTAGCAAAGGGTAAGGCTCATGTTTTGCGTTCGTCGACTACACGTCACACATGATAGTCCCTAGGGAAATAAAGATACAAAATTAATTTGATTGGTTTTTTTAGTCATTCTCATGAATCTTAATGCTATCATTAATTTTATTTAATGGTAAGGTTTGATTTGAATACTTGTTGCGGTGTTCCCTCAAGTAGACTAATCAATTATAAAAGGAGAATATTTGCTTGTTGTGGTGTTCCCCAAGTAGACTAATTTCTTGGATATGAGAAACTCATCTTTAAGCCTATGATCAAAGTTACGGTTGGATGAAAATCACACCATTGAATTAGAATTTCGGTAAGATTGATTTTTGTTACTTTTATTTTCAATTTTTATCTTTATCTTTAATTTTAGTTTGATACACCAAACTCCCTATTTTACTTTATTGTTTTAACATTGAGATTCTAATTTTAGCTTTAGTAAAATTAGTTTTTATTTTGCAGGACTTCGACAACCCTATCAAAATTGGCACCGCTGTCGATGAGCTATTTTAGTTTTTCATTGTTTTGTTTTATTTTTTTATTTTTAATTATTCACCATGTTTTCTACAAGTGCATATGGATCCTTTAGCCAAGTTGATGAGGTAAGATTAAATTCTATTGAAAATCAACTTTCTGACTTAACCGATTTAGTTCATCAAATTGCTATAGGGCAGTTACAAAAAGCAAACGCTTGTAGAATTTGTTCGTCTCAAGGTCATCCTATGAACATGTGTCCAACATTGCACCATAAATCAACACAAGATGTTTATGCTTACGATGGGTTTCTTGGTCAACCACAGTGGAATTATGATCAATTTGTTAATCATAACAATCCCGGATGGAGAGATTATCCAGATTGTAGCTATGGAAATCATGAAGGACAACATATATACCCTCCTCAAAATTTTTCTCAAGCTCCCACGCAACAATAATTCTCAAATCCAGGTATGTCTTAAGAGGATCTTATGAAAAGCCTTGCTAACTCTACTTATGAATTTTAACAGGAATCAAGAGAACTTTGACGGGCTCTAACACAACAACAATCTTCAAATTTCGGTATGTCTCTAGAAGATATTGTTAAGGACATTGCTAACACTACTCTTCAAATGCAACAGGAAAGAAAGGAATTTCAATAGGAAATAAGGCCAAACGCTCAAAATTCAAGCAACCAAATTACTCAATTGGTCGCGACAATTAGTAAATTGGGAGCTCAAAGTCCTGAAGCATTACCATCTCAACCGGAGGTCAAACTAGAAGAGAATTGTTGTGAGATATCGGTAATGAGCATAAAGGAAATTCCTTCGGAATTGACTCCACCTAAGGGAGCCGAGAAGAGCAAGGATGAAACCATAGTTTCATCTAGACTGTCACCACTGGTAACATTTAATCCTCCTTTACCTATTTCATCTTATATATCGTTACCTCTTTTTCCTTACAAGTTAGCTAAACTAAAGGAAAATGAACATAATGAGATCTTGGATACAGTTAAAAAGGTGGAGGTTAACATACCATTGTTGGATGCTATCAAGAAAATTCCCGAGTATGCAATTTTTAAAGAATTGTGCATGAACTTAAGGATGCTGAAAGGGAAGAGATAGGTTCTTGATGTTTATCCTGAAGAAAGCGTTGGGAAAGAGTGAGAACCAAAATTCGTTTTAGTAGGAATTGGATGATTGAAACATTTCATGGTTATGTCGAGCAAAATGACGTTAAACAATTGCGCTATTGGGAGGCAACCCAAATGCTTTGTTTTTAATTTTATTCCTACCTTTTATTTTGTTTCATTTAGTTTATTTTATTTTCATTTTTTTTGTTTTTAATGAAGAAGTTCAAATTTTTTCTGGCATGAGATTAATTTTTATAAGTTGTTTCCACGCTTTACTTCCAAAAACCTTCTGATATTGTTGTTGCATATGCCTTTTTTTAAAAAAAATGACTTCTTCTCTTTGAGATGTATTGGTTCACAACTTCCAGCATAGGGGAGTTTCACCTCTATGTCCACCATCACCTTTAACCATCTCAGTCCGGCTTGCTCACACATCAGAGGAATTTTCTTTTCTTTTAAACTCTTTTGTGAGTATTCTATTTTGATATACATTGAGGACAATGTAGGGTTTAGGTGTGAGGGAGATATTTCATACATGATTTCATTTGCTAGATTGTTTTCATTTAAGTTTGTGAAAAAAAATTCAATTTTTTTCGCTTTCTTTTTGAAAACTATGTTTTTATGCTTAGATTTTGGTGTACTTTAATTCGTATATGTTGATTTTTCTTTTGAAATCTTGAGTCTTTGTTTAATATCTTGGAATGCCTTGTAAGTTTTGGATACATCTAGGTTTGAATTATGATGGATGAAAGTGATGAGCATGACTAGTGTTTTCTTAAAATTTTGATGACATCTCATTGGTTTGTTAGTTGAAAAATGCACATGACTTTATGCAAATTACACACTTTGGTGAGACTTTGAGCTAAAGAGCAATTCATTATATCTTGCTCAATTTTCCTTTTGTTGAGTGTGTCGAACTTTGCGTGTTTATTCTAGAACTTGCTTATGAATGCATTTTGAGATCACATTTTTGGATTGATGCTTTAAGATGATAAAGGCAATTAGGTTTAACCCATTTCTTAAAATTTCAAAAGCCTACCCATATGGTTTCCCCTTAGTTAGCCAATTTGAGCATATTTCCCCTTTTCTTTGTCTTACTACATCTTAAACCAAAGCCTTTTTGTTTGTTGTCCCTTACTTTTTTTTCTACCCTTTTCAAGACATGAAGAAAATGTTGTTCCAAAAGAGAGAGAGAAAAAAAGGAAAATTGAAGTTTGTTCCTTGATTGAAGTTATTTGGAGATATGTTTGTAAAAGCAATTAAATGTCACTTCTCCAAAATTTCTTATTGCTTAAATAAAAAGTGGGAATAAATTTTCAAGAATGTTGGTAGTATGTTAGATGTTGTTATGTGGAATTAACATTATAAACTCTTGTCTTGACTCAAAAACCTTCATTTTTTGCCTTTTACCATACCCTTACCTAAGCCCCGTTACAACCTTTTAAAGATGCTTTGATTTTTGCATCAATTCATATGTAGTGGTGGAGATTTGATTCATTTGCAAGCTTATGGTAATATCGTGCTATGTTTTTGATCTTGAGAGTTAAATGCACCCTAAACACTTTGAGATCATTGAGTGAAACCATGTGGGGTTGTTAAGTCTTGTTGCATTTGATATTGGTGGATTGATGAGATGTTTGACTTTTGTTGCAAAATTTATCCTATGAATGCTCACTCTCTTAATTGTCATTATGATTCAAATCCTTGATGTGTGCTTAACTTTATTGGTATTGTGGGATATTAAACGAGATGAAAGGAGGTAGATGGGAGAGTTGTTATGTTGAATTGAGGTATGCTTGAGGACAAGCATGGATTAAGTGTGGGAGAATTTGATAGGTTATAATTATATACTTTTTGTTATGATTAATTCCTTCATATTCTAGTTATATTATGAGCTTATTTGTGGAAATTATGTTTGTTTTCTTATAGGAAGTGAAATATGGATGCAATGATGAAAATCAGCTTAAAAGCATGTTTTTAGCTTCCCTTGTGAGAATCAAGTCTTTTGGAAGAAAGTAGAACTGGGCAGAAGCTCATCTTTAATAAGGCGTGACCACGCCTTGTGACTGATACGAGAGTGGTGTTTGACGTGAAGAATCCAACCTTTGGGAGCCAAATCCACGATGAAGCCCTATTTTATGGATATTTGCATTATTTTAGAAGTGTTGGACCAAGAATCAATCTTTTTTATTAATTAGGACTTTATTTATTTATATTTTCCTTTATTTTATCTTTCCTTATTTGATTAGAACTTCTTGGTCACGATCTCTTTCAGAAACTTCACATAGATTGGCATTTGATCAATAGCCTTTAGGAATGGGACATCGATATGCAACTGTTTGAGTAGCTCCATAAACTTCAGAAATTGAGCGTATTGTTTCTGAGCTTTCAATCATTGTGGGAATGGAGGTTATAGTCTAGGTTCATCACGTGGTCCACTGGATGTTCTAACATCCTTATCTTTTCTTTTTCTTTCCATCAGTAGCAAGGTCATTTCCTGTATCAGGCACAAGAGGTGTATCTTTGGCTGGAGGAGCATCGTTGGGTTTTTTGCTTGGAGAGAAATCAACAAGGGAACCTCCCACAAACTTGTCATATTTGGTCAATTGAGTGCCACTACGCAATGTGATGGCATTGCACTGCTCCGCACCAAAGGTCTTAGTGACTTCAGTATCACTAGGTAAACCGCCTTAAGGTCTTGTCTTCAAAATTTGGGCAATCTGCCCAACTTGCATCTACAAGGACCGAAGTGATGCAGGATGGATTGTTAATTTTGTAACATGGCTCCTTGCGTTGTAAGCATTTCGCCAAGGTTCTTGAGATTCGCTGATTGGTTCTGTATAATAATTCAGACAATTTCCCTAAATTTTGGTAAGAATTATCAAATGTTTTAGAATTAAGATTAGAAACTCTCTGAGTATGTCTTTGTGTCTTTTGTGGAAATCCAAGAGGCTGTGTTGTAGCATTTTGTTTAGCTCATATATTTCTAGTGTTTTCTCCTAACCAAAATTTGAATGTTGCTGCCACCCTAAATTATAGGTGTTGGAGTAGGAATTATTGTTGTTGAGGTTGACATTCTCTATATAGCATCCAGATTCTTGTTGCTGGGACCATTCGTCCGACTGGTGTTCCTCGTCACAATGCTCGTAAGTGTATTGGACTACCTTGACCTCCCGTGTGTTGGATGGTGGCTAGGGGTGTGAAAAACTGACCCGACCTGGTAACCTGCCTGAAACCCGATCGAGTCAGAACCTGGTTTAACCCGAAAATTTAAAGACCGAACCCGACCTGCACCCGACCGAAACGAACCCGAACCCGAATTTGACCTGTAACTGTAGAAACCGAACCCGAACTGCACCCGACCGAAGTGAACCCGAACCCGAATTTGACCTGTTACTGTAGTAACCGAACCCGACCTGCACCCGACCGAAACGAGCTCGAACCCGAGACTAACCTGCCAGATAATCGATTTAACCCGACCTGTTTGGACCCGACCTGTTTTGAAACCGACCTGTTTTGAACCCGACCTGTTTTGAACCCGACCTGTTTTGAACCCGACCTGTTTTGAACATGAACTGTTATTGACCTGAACTGTTATTGACCTGAACTGATATTGACCTGAACTGTTATTGACCTGAACTGTTCTTGACCTGAACTGTTCTTGACCTGAACTGATATTGACCTGAACTGATATTGACCTGAACTGATATTAACCTGAACTAATACTATTTTTTGATTTGCTGATAATGATAATTATCTGACATTTGAAGAAGTTATATTTAATGAATATAAAATAATGTCAAGTATTGATAAATTTTAAAATTAATAATAATGTTAAGTATTAATAAATTAACTAACTTAACTTCAATTAAAAGATAAATTGAATTAATAATAATGTCTAAGTATTAATAAATTGTCTTTCTAATTAACTTAACTTTTATTTTAAAATAACGTCAAAGATAAATTATTATACTTAATTAATTTAAGTGGAATAAATAACCATTATTAAATTAAATTTTTATACTTAATTAAATTAAGTTAAATGAATAAAGATTATTAAATTAAATATGTATTCTTAATTAAGATAAGATGACTTAAATTTTTTATTATATGAATAAATTAATGCTAATTTAACGTAAGATTAAAAATAAGTTTAATTAACTTGCATTCATTTTAAGTTAAATAATTAAACATTATTAAATCAAATTGTCTTTCTATTTAACTTAACTTTTATTTTAAAGTAACTTCAAAGATAAATTATTATACTTAATTTACTTAAATTGAATGAATAACCATTATTAAATTAAATTTTTATACTTAATTAAATTTAGTTAAATGAATAAAGATTATTAAACTAAATCTGTATACTTAATTAACATAAGATGACTAAATTTTTTTATTAACTTAACATACTTAAATGACTTAATTAAGTTAAATTGTTTAAAACATTATAATTAACAGTGAATACATAAAAACATCTTTAATTTTTCCGCTAACCCTTTTTTTTAGTTTCTGTACGGTCGCTTATTTGTACATGTCCAAAACCCTAATTATTAAACATGTCAGATGATGATGATTTTGTACCTTGGGTTAATTATTACATACTCCCTCCGTCACATAAAAAAAATCCCTTGACTTTTTAAAGATCAAAATTTTTAAACTCTGACTATTATTATATTAAATATTTTAAATAATTAAATTTTATAAAATATATATTTGAAAACTACTCGAGGTTTTTAAAATATATTTTTTTATATTTTTATCTATAATACATTTAAATAGTTATGAGTCAAAGTTGAAAAAAAATTGACCCAAAAAATAAATAAGGAACAAAAATTGTGGGACGGACCTCGCTCACATTTATGTCTTCGCTCGCAATCCACGAAGTTGGTAGCAAACATTTTATTACACTCTACACCCTAATCACTAATTAAATTTCTTAATCTTGCTAGAAACAACACCTGAATAGTAGGAGCTAGTAATGTCTTAAAACAAATTGAAAATGGGAATGAGATGGTCAAGCATCAAAGAAAAGCCAACACAAGTCATTTCTTTTTATTCATCCATACGACAGAGACGAGGAACTGCACCAACATAAAACAACACATAAGTTTCTTGCACAGAGCTACAATCTTTAAAAAAAACAATTCCACCATGATGAGACTAGCATAAAAGTAGAGGAAGTAGTAGCATAAAAGAAAGACTCTTCTATATTCTCTCCTACTATCCTGTCAACATTTCAGGACTACGGAATTAGAGAAATCGATAGAAGAATTTCGGGGATTACATGCATACAGCAGCAGTAAAAGTCTTCTACCAACACCACTTGATTTTTTATAACACGCATCCATCTGCCATGGCCAAACACATTGATCGACCAGCTTCATTAACCCTAATAAACATGCAAAATCACTGTACATCGTCAACAATTATAGCATATAAATCGCACGAGTATAACAGACAAGGATCTTTTTGTGCATGTAATCTGAAACTGGACATGAGTGTGATTACTCACCACGGTTTATCACCATAGGCCGAATGGGAATCATCCACCATTAATCATCGACAGTATATTGCCTGATCGATGTGTGGAGAAATTTGCTTAATTTCAGTTCCAAGTTCTTGTTCAATCCTATACCTGTTACATAGGACCACATAAGATTTCAATGAACCAGGAGAACCTCAATGTATATAGTACTATGGTTTACAGAAGTTGGATTTGGTAACATACAAGTTAAAGCGGTCCTCATAGGTGATCAAATTCACAGCCAATCCAAGATGACCAAACCTTCCTGATCGACCAACCTGCTCATTAAAAGAATATCCATGAGGATTACCAAAAGGAATGATATGAACGTTGCACCTCGCAAGAGATAAAATATCTTAACCAACATACTCTGTGAAGGTATGTTTCTGAGTTCTTGGGAAAGTCAAAGTTAATTACAACATTAACAGCTTGGATATCTATACCCCTCGTAAAAAGATCTGCAGAAAGTACAAATACATCATTAGAAGATTATTCTTCAAGATGACTATCACATAATGCTTATGAAGAGTAAAACCTTATTCAGCACATGCATCAAGAACTGATCATAAGACCGTAATTTGTGTTGCTCAAAATATTAAAAAAATAAAGCCAGCAACGTTGAGTTCAAATTAGTTGTTTTCTAGCAAAACAGTAATAGAAAGTACTTCAAACTATCAGCTACAAAACATGGATTTACTTGTTAAAGAATCAAACAGCAGAGAAAGATTAGATCATATCCCAAATATACATAGCATGGCATAGCATACCAGTACAAACGAGGTTCCTGCATGCACCATTGCGGAAATCATGAAATACTCTGTTACGATGGTCCTGAAGCATTTTTGCATGGATATAAAAGCAAGAGTAGCCAAGTTCTGTTATTTTCTTGGCCAGCAGCTCCACCCGATTTACCGAGTTGCAGAAAATGATTGATTGGTTTATTTGCAGCTGGAGATAAATAAATATCACAACTCATCCAAACAAAGCTAAAGAGAGGAAACTAGATAAAGTTTATATATATATATATTTATATATATATTATCAAACCTTAGAGAAAAGAGTATTTAAGCAATGGACTTTCTGTCTTTCTTCTACAAAGGCATAATATTGTGTAATACCCTTCAGAGTAAGCTCATCCATCAGATTAATAATGTAAGGCTTTTTAAGGTATCTGTCTTTAAAGTCCTTGACAGTAACAGGAAATGTGGCTGAAAACATCAAAATTTGACGATTCGCTGGAAGAAACTGTATCAACTGCTCTATAGATGGTTGAAACTCTGGAGACAGAAGTTTATCTGCCTGAAATAAACCAAAACACAAAAAAAAAATCAGATAAAATGCAAAAAGAGAATCAAACTGAGAGAAAAGAAAAACGCAGAGAAACTACCAAATTATTACCTCATCCATGATAAGCATAGAACAATCTTTCAAGATGCAAACACCTTTTTTAGCAAGGTCAAGAATTCTCCCAGGAGTTCCAACCAGTAAATGGACTGGTTGATACAGTCGCATGATATCATCCTTGAGACTGGTACCTCCAGTTGTGACCATGACTTGAATTTGTAAATGCTTCCCAAGCTCCTTGCAGACTTGTGATGTCTGAAGAGCCAGTTCTCTTGTTGGAACAAGTATGACAACTGTGCAAAAAAAAAAGACAGGTTCAGTAAAATTAAGTAATTGAACAAATAATGAAAAATCAGAATTCATGTGTGTCATTGACAACATCATGAAATACAGAAGGGGAATTGACTTGTATTTCATACTAAACCAAAAGGATTCAAATAAAGAACTTTATTTGCCCGGGTTTCAGAACGAAGAGTAAAAATTCATGCCTGGACTGACACAAAAAGTTGCACCTATTTGCAGTAAGTCCTGATGCACTCATTTCACAAACTGATACAAAAGTTTGACCACCGCTTGACAATGTCCATACATACCAATGCCCGTAACTCATACTTAAGTTAACAATATATGCAGTAAACGGATCTCATGCATCTTCTCCAATATCTGATTGCCAAAAAATCAAGCAACTAGAAGAACAATATACAATAGAAATCGCAAAGCTATGAAGAACCCATTACCAATTAACTGCACCTATAACTGATACACAAAAAAAAGAGTGGGGGGAAAGTAGATGCAGAATGCAGATCAAACCTTGAATAACATTGTTATCCTGGTCAATTTTTTTGAAGGCAGGAACGCAAAATGCTGCCGTCTTCCCAGTTCCATTTTTGGCTCTAGCAAGAATATCACTTCCAGTTAAAGCAATGGGAATACTCTCTTCTTGAATAGGAGAAGGCCTTTCAAAACCCTTCTCATATATTCCCAGCACTCGCATAACTCAACCCATGATGCTTTTTCAACTGATATGGTTTAGGGTTTTCAGCACCTAAAACGGTGGCGACGCAGATGCACGAACGGCGGCGGTGCAACCTCGTCGGAAAAGACGCGACGTCGGCAGCGGCACAACCAAACGACGGTGACATCTTCACACTCAATCTTTCACACCACAACAGCGGCGCAGACTCAAAACGGCGGCGGCAATAGTCCGACGACAGCGACGGCACAACCGTGACAAAGACGGCAGCGACGGCACAACCGTGACAAGGACGGCAGCACTCATTTAAACATGCGAAAGCAACTGCAACGATCATTCCGGCTAACAACACGAAATCAAAACAAAATCCACAACTCAAAACCATAATTTAAAACCAAAACTCGAATTTCAAGCTTACCCACACACACACGAACGGAGAAAGGAAGAGGAGCGGACGGCGGAGCGAGAAACGATGGAGACGAGAAACAGGAAAGCTGAACGGTTTTCTACCATTTTCGACCAAACGATGACTGATAAGGTTGGTCCGGTGGGTGGGGTTTGATCGTGGGTTTAAGACGGTCTCGACGGAAGTGACCGTGTGAGCTACGGAAGACTATAGGCCGGTGAACGGAGCTTTATCGAAGCTCGCCGGAGATGGTGCGAGAGATGGGTGCTATCGAGAGAGTGTGGGGTGAGAGAGAACGGCTGATAGATTTCCAATGGAAGCTGAATAGGGTTTTGAGTGTTATAATGGGGTATAAATACCCTTGCCAAAGGGTAAATCACATAAAAGATCATTAAGCCTTTTAGGGTTTATAAAATGATACCAAAACTTTACCCGCATTATAAATCGACCCCACAAATTTCTGAAATTAAACCTCAAATTTTGAATCTAATCAAATTAAGGTTTCAAAATTAAAAATTTCCAAATTTTAGGGTTTCCAAATTAGAGTTTTCAAATTTTAAATTTCCAAATTAGGAGAATTTTAGGGTGTTACAATAACCACTACTCTCTAAACCGTAAAACCCTAATCTTTAATATGTAACTCATAGTCCTTAATCCTAGATTAGGGGTTTAGTGCTTAGGGTCGATAATTAGACATTAGGGGTTTAAACACCAAACCTCAATCTTTAATCAATGAACCATAGTCCCTAATCCTAAACCCTAAACAATAACCACTACTCTCTAAACCATAAAACCCTAATATTTAATCTATAGCTCATAGTCCGTAATCCTAGATCGGGGGTTTAGTGGTTAGGGTTAATTACTTATGCTTTAGGGTTTAATGCTTAGGGTTGATAATTAGACATTAGGGGTTTAAACACCAAACCTCAATCTTTAATCAATGAACCATAGTCCCTAATCCTAAACCCTAAACAATGACCACTACTCTCTAAACCATAAAACCCTAATATTTAATCTATAGCTCATAGTCCGTAATCCTAGATCGGGGGTTTAGTGGTTAGGGTTAATTACTTATGCTTTAGGGTTTAATGCTTAGGGTCGATAATTAGACATTAGGGGTTTAAACACCAAACCTCAATCTTTAATCAATGAACCATAGCCCCTAATCCTAAACCCTAAACAATAACCACTACTCTCAAAACCGTAAAACCCTAATATTTAATCTATAGCTCATAGTCCGTAATCCTATATCGGGGGTTTAGTGGTTAGGGTTAATTACTTATACTTTAGGGTTTATTGCTTAGGGTGGATAATTATCGACCCTAAACCCTAAACAATAATCATTACTCTCTAAACCCTAAACCCTAAACTCTATACATTTAATTACAAATAATAATAATAATAATAATAATAATAATAATAATAATAATAATAATAATAAAACTAATAATAATAATAAGCATAGTAAATATATAATAATAATAATAATAATTGTATTTAAGTATATAATAATAATAATAATAATAATAATAATAATAATAATCCCTAAAGCACTAACCACTAAACCCTACACCTTAAACCCTAAACAATAATCACTACTCTCTAAACCATACAACCCTAAAATAGAAACCCTAATCCATCATTATATAGATAATAAATGAACTCTAACTTACGTAAGAATCAATTTTTGAACACTAAACCCTACACCCTAAACCCTAAACAATAATCACTACTCTCTAAACCATACAACCCTAAAATAGAAACCCTAATCCATCATTATATAGATAATAAATGAACTCTAACTTACGTAAGAATCAATTTTTGAACACTAAACCCTAAACCCTACACCCTAAGCCCTAAACATTAATCCCTAAAAATAAATACCATAATCCATCAATATATATATTAATATAATGCATGTAAGTATGCTTTAGGGTTTAGTGGTTAGGGTTCATAAGTTATGGTTTATGGTTTAATGCTTATGGTTCAGGGTTTATGGTTTAATGAACCCTAAACCCTAAACCCTAACACTAAAAACAAAAACCATAATCCATCGATATATATATATATATATATATATATATATATATATATATATATATATTACATGTACGTATGTACGTATCATTTTATGAACAGTAAAACCTAAACCCTAAACCCTAAACCCTAAGCCATAAACCCTAAACATGAAACCCTAAACCCTAAACCCTAAAAACCATAATCCATCAATATATATATAATAAATGTAGGTATGTTTGTATTAATTTAAGATCAGTAAACCCTAAACCCTAAACCCAAAACCCTAAAAACCATAATCCATCAATATATATAATACATGTAGGTATGTTTGTATTAATTTAAGATCAGTAAACCCTAAACCCTAAACCTTAAACCCTAAAAACAAAAACCATAATCCTTCAATATATATATAATACATGTACGCATGTATGTACCAATTTATGAATAGTAAACCCTAAACCCTAAACCCTAAAAATAAAAACCCTAATCCGTCAATATATATAATACATATACGTATGTATGTACCGATTTATGAATAGTAAACCGTTAACCATAATCCATAAACCCTAAACCCTAAAAAACCCCTAATACATCGATATAAATATAACACATGTACGTATGTACATATCATTTTATGAACAGTAAACCCTAAACCCTAAACCCTAAAAATAAAAAAACCCTAATCCATCAATATAAATACAACATATGTACGTATGTATATATCAATTTATGAACAGTATACCCTAAACCCTAAATCTTAAACCTTAAACCATAAACCCTAAACCCTAAACCCTAAAAATAAAACCCATAATCCCAACTATATATATATCACATATACGTAATCCCCAATCCCTAAACCTTAATCTGTAAACCCTAAACTGTAAAAATAAAAACCATAATCCGTCAATATATATAATACACATAACACAATAAACCATAAACCCGAAGGAACCCGACCTGAAATGAACTCGACCTGAAACGAAACCGACCTGAAATGAACCCGACCTGAAACAAAACCGACCTGAAAAGAACCCGACCTGAAACGAAACCGACCTGAAACGAAACCGACCTGAAACGAACCCGACCTGAAACGAAACCGACCTGAAAAGAACCCGACCTGAAACGAAACCGACCTGAAACGAACCCGACCTGAAATCAATCTGTCAATTAACCGTTTTGGCCTGACCTGAAATTAACCGACCTGAAATGAACCCGACCTGAAATGAACCCGACCCGAAATGAACCCGAACCCGAACCGAATCGAGTCAAAACAAAAAATGACCTGAAATGACCTGTAACCGATTTGATCCGACCTGACAGAGCCCGACCTGAAACCCAACTGTTGACCTGTTTTTACATCCCTAATGGTGGCGTAATGTTCTTGAGCAAGTTTGTGATGGTGGAGAGTTGAGCTGCCATATTTTGGGAATCATCCAATTGGAGTGTTCTAAAAGCTTTAAGACCGGGATTCAATCTCCCTGTAAGGAATTGGCAGTTATTATTGACTATATGATTAGGAATCTCGAATGCCTCTTTAGGATCTTTTTCAGCAAAATATCATTGACTGAAGAGTCAATCATCATTCTTGTACGAGAATTCATGCCATTATAGAACGTCATTATTGGTAGCCAATCATGAAACTCATGTATCGAGCACATGCGTAACATGTCTTTATATTTGTCTCATATATAGTTCCATCACTGAGAAGGAGAACTTTATGTGTCATTGAACTGAAATAACAAAGGAGAATGCTAGCGTGTAATTTGGAGGTCAATCTTATAGTTAGTAATTGGCATTTGACTCATATTGTCATTGCACTCTTCGTGTTGCTTTTATTCCAAAAATTCATCGAAGTTTATTTTTTAACGGTGTGTATATTATTATATAGGGTAAACTACATAAATGACCACCATACTATTAGAAAAGTCGCGATTTGACCACCTTATTTTTTTTCCGAAGCAATTAAACCACCATACTATTAAATTAGATGCAATTTGACCACCAGCCGTTAGAGGTTAACGGTAGGGTGACGTGGCAGTTAAAAAAAATAAAGGTATAATTACACATTTGATCCTTATTATTTACACATTTTTTCAATTTGGTCCTAATTTTAATTTAATAAAATAAATTAATTATTTAATTAGGCTGTGACACATGTCACCACCTTATTGGAGGACTTTTTAATTATTTATATTTGATTTATTAATTTTATTTTTTTCCTCCAATAATCTGGTGACACGTGTCACCAGATTGGAGGGAGAAAATAAGAACCAAGGTTACTTGGTTAGGGTGACGTGTATTTACCACTAAGCTAAGTAGGGGTGAGCGTTCGATCGAGTCGAGTCGAGTCGAGTCAAAAAATTTCGAGTTATTCGAGTTGACGAGTCATATTTTACAACTCAAACTTTATTTGAAATTTTTTCGATTCGAGTCGAGTTTAAGAAATTCGAGTCGAGTCGAGTCGAGTCGAATTTTCGAGTTTCTATAAAAATTTAATTATAATTATTTATCATGTTATAGTAGGGTTTGATTCCAATTTAAACTCCTTTTTCTAATCATATAAGATATGCACATATATTTTTTCACATGTGACAATATTTCTTCATATTTTTATATATCAGTATGTATATATCATAAAAAATAGAGGGACTCGTCTCGAACTTAAAAATAAATCCAATAATTACTAAAAATTTCGAGTTATTCGAATTTCCATTTCACAACTCAAACTTTATTTGAAATTTTTTCGAGTTATTCGAGTTTATGAAATTTCGAGTCGAGTCAAGACGAGTCGAGTATTTTTGCCTCGAGTCGAGTCGAGTTATTCGGTTTTTTCGAGTCGAGTTCTGCTCACCCCTAAAGCTAAGTGGGTCTTTGCGATTCATAATACAAAACTTACTATATGTCTTAAATGCAGAGCGAGTAAGACATATCTTTCTCTCCCGAAGGTCGTCTTTTTCAAATCGGTATGTATATGTATATATATATTCGCTATGTTAGCCTATTTTTGCAATCGGTTCTTAATAAATTACTTTGACCCAATTTTGATTTTGTAATGAATTGAGCAGAGTATGCGTTTAAGGCAGTGAAAGCAGCCGGGGTCACATCGATTGGTGTTCGAGGAAAAGATTCAGTTTGTGTAGTAACTCAGAAGAAAGTTCATGTCAGTACTCTCTTTTATTTTTTTCTGGGTTTTGATTTTTCGGGGTTATTTAAGGGTTTTTTTTTGGTGATTTAGGTGTTTAATTTTTGAGTAATGCAATGCAGGATAAGCTTTTGGATCAGACTAGTGTTACTCATCTTTTCCCTATTACTAAGTCCCTTGGATTGTTGGCTACTGGCATGACAGGTTTGGTTTCTTTAAATACCATTTTTATTTGATGTTGTTTGTTCGAATCGATGAGGTTTTGTTACGTTGATTACTGAACTAGGATTTTGGGGGTCTTAAGGATTCTGGGTTAGTCTAAACTAGGGTTGATTTTTTCTTTCGAAATTGTATCCAAGTTATGAAGACTTTAGAAATGTCCATTAGAATTTACAACAGTATGGCTTTCTTAATTGATTAATTGTTACTGACCTGGCATTCACATAATTAGGGATGTAAAAACAAGTCAGAACCTGGAAACCTGACTGAAACATGCTCGAGTCAGAACCTGATTTGACCCGAGGTTTTGATGACCCGAACCCGATCTGTAACCGACTGTTGTTGATCCGAACCCGAATTTGACTTGTTACTGTAGTAACCGAACCCGATCTGCGTCCGACTGAAAACGACCCGAACCCGAATTTGACCTGTTAATTTGGACCTGAAACCCGACCTGCGTCCGACTGAAACGAACCCGAACCCGAAGCCGACCTGGCAAATAACCGAATTTACCCGACTGAATTGACCCGATATCCGATTTTACCCGACCTGAAATGAACCCGACCTGAAATGGACCCGACCTGAAACGGACCCGACCTGAAAATGGACCCGACCTGAAATGGACCCGACCTGAAATGGACCCGACCTGTTTTGAACCCGACCTGCTTTAAACCCGACCTGTTAAATGACCCGACCTGTTGTTGACCTGAACTGAAATTAACCCGAAATCTATGACATGATGAATTAAAAAAATTTAGAAGTTGATATACCATATACATATATAATGTATATACATATACACCTACATATATTGATGTACATGATGTATATGCGCGTATACATATATATATATTAAGTACTAAAGTTAAAAAAAGAATAAGTAATTGATAATTTATGAACTACAAAAATTAAATGAAGAGTTGTTTTTAATTTTTAAGTTTTCTCATTAACTTGAATAAAATTGTAGACTTACAAATTATAAAAAAAAATAAATAACAGTTGTATAAGTCTTTACCGTTAATTTATGCATTTGGATTGATTAATGATGCTCATATTTTTCCTATCTTGTATGGATTTGAATCCCAATATGAAAATGTAATACCTCTTATTTAATCAATAAATATTTAAATCAAAGCTTCATGTGTATAATTGAACTAAATTAAAGTTTCAACTTTCATGTGTACAATTACATGTTTACATTCAAATAAAAAATTTGTGTATAATTATTTTAAACCAAAACTAATAATAATAATAATAATAATAATAATAATATCCAAATTGAATTAACTTATTAAACTTAAGATCTAATTGAGCTAAATTAAAACCTATAAATATAAATTACTTTAAATTTGGACTCAATTAAATTAAATTAAAATTTAAAAGTACAAATTTAGGACTTAATGAAAACATCTAAAATCAGAAGGGCTGAGGAAATAATTTCCCCTAACCTGAAAAATAACCGGCTCTTTCTCCCGCCCTTCCATTTCAATTAAGAAAAAGGGGGAAAACATGATAATTGGTTAGGGAAAAAAAGGGAGGAAGCCACCACAATTCAATTAGAAAAAAGAGAAAAAAAACATAGTTAAAAAAGAGAGGGAAACAGATAGAATATGGAGGGAAAAAAACCTCCTATTTTTTAGAAGAGTTTAATTACCTTTTAAGTTTTATTGTGTTAAAATATTTTATTTTAGTCCTAATATTTATTTTTAATTTTTTGTTTAATTCAATTTAGTCACAAATATCCTTACGATATGGACTTCGGATATAGCAATCCCCTCCATAAAGTGATATTTAATCATTAAAAAATTACTTTTAGTCAAATTTGGCCCATATTTCTTTCTAATTTTTATAATTTAGTCTAATAATTTCAATATGCTAATATTTTTGTTTATTTTAGTTCATAAGATTTATTTTTTAGCCAAAATTGACTCATTTATTTCTATGGTAAAATTGTGAAATTGGTCATTATACTCAAATTTCTTCACTTTCAAATTGTCAAATTAGTCCCTAATTTCGATTTTATGCTATATATTTATGGTAAAATTGTAAAATTGGTCACTAGACTCTCAAACTTCTCTACTTTTAAATTGTCAAATTGATCCCTAATTTCAATTTTAGACTATATTTTATGGTAAAATTGGTCCCTAATTTTGGTTTATGACTTATGTTTTAGACTTTAATGTTAATGGTTTAGGGTTTATGGCGTAGTTTAAGATTACTAGTTTATGAGATTAATTTCCATGGTTTAAGGTTTTATAGTTTATGATTTAGTGTTTAATGTTAATGGTTCAGAGTTTATGGCATAATTTAGGATTATTATTTTATGAGATTAATTTCCATGGTTTAAGGTTTATAGTTTATGGTTTAGTGTTTAGTATTAATCGTTTAAGATTATTGATTTATGAGATTAATTTGTATGGTTTAAGGTTTATGGTATATCTTAGTGTAGGAGATTATTTTCAATTGTTATATAGTCTATAGCATATAATATATATATATATATATATATATAACATATCATACACGATGATATTATTATTAATTTATTACCATAGTCTATATTAATGTATGAACTCTAAACCCTAAACTCTAATGTATGTAAGTATGTATAAATATACCTATCAATGTATGAACCCTAAACCCTTAATGAATTTTCTCTTAACCCAAACCCTAAAACCATAAACATAAACCCTAATGTATGTAAATATGTATGTATGTATTTATGAATATATGAACCCTAAACCCTAAACCATACACCCTAAACCCTAAACCATAATATATGCAAGTATGTATGTATCTATCAATTATGAACCCTAAACCATTAATGAATTTCCCCTAAACCCTAAACGCTTTAAATCATAAATCATAAACCCTAAATCATCCAATGTTTTATAATTTTAATTTGATATTTCTGTTCATTATAGCCCTTAAATCTTCATTTCTATTCTAAATTGACCCCTACTAATTGTTTTTTTAATTAGTCCAATAATATATAATTTTACTTTGACATTTTGTTCATTCTAGTTCCTAAACTTTATTTGTATTCTAAATTGACCACTTTTTATTTTTTTAAGTAGTCCGATGTTTTATAATTTTAATTTGATATTTTGTTCATTCTAGTCCCCTAAACTTTAGTTTAATTCCAAATTGACCCGTATTTATTTATTGTTTTTTTTAATTCGTCCGATGTTTTATAATTTTAATTTGGTACTTTGTTCATTCTAGTCCCTTAACTTTATTTCAATTCCAAATTTACCCCTATTCATTGTTTTTTTAATCCGTCCAATATTTTATAATTTTAATTTGATATTTTCATCATTCTAGACCCTAAAACTTTATTTTTATTCTAAATTGACCCACATTTATTTTTTAAATTTGTCCAATGTTTTATTATTTTAATTTAATATTTTCTTCATTCTAGTCCCTTAACTTTATTTTAATTCCATATTAACCCATATATATATATATATTTTAATTCATCATGTTTTATAATTTTAATTTGAAATTTTGTTCATTCTAGACCCTAAAACTTTATTTTTATTCTAAATTGACCTCCACTTATTGTTTTTTAATTACTCTAATTTTTATACTTTTAATTTGATATTTTTGTTCATTATAGTCCCCAAAACTTTATTTTTATTCCAAAATGACCCATTTTCCCTGTTTTCTTTTAAATTTGTCTAATGTTTTATAATTTTAATTTGATATTTTTGTTCATTATAATCCGTGAAACTTTGTTTTTAATCCAAATTGACCCATTTTCAGTCCAAATTGACTCATTTTCATTATTTTTTTAATTACTCCAGTGTTTTATAATTTTAATTTGACATGACTTTAAATAATTAACTCAAAATCAATGACGATTGACGAAGGTCAACCTAAAGTCTATCGACTACTTATACAGTTGTATCGAACTCAAACTCAATATGAATTCCAATCCCGAAAATACCCTGACCTGAATTACCCGACCTGAAACTACCCGACCTGAAATGCACCCGACCTTAAATGCAACCGACCTGAAATGAACCCGACCTGAAATGAACCCGACCTGAAATGGACCCGACCTGAAATGAACCCGACCTGAAACGAACCCGACCTGAAATGGACCCGACCTGAAATGGACCCGAACTGAAATGGACCCGACCTGAAGTGTATCCGAACCCGAATTAACCTGCCAATTATCTGCTTCGGACCCGACCTGTTTTGACCCGACCTGAAATGGACCCGACCTAAAATGGACCGGACCTGAGATGGACCCGACCTGAAATGGACCCGCACCCGACCCGAGTCGAGTCAAAACAGAAAAATGACCTGAAATGACATGTATCCGATTTTACCCGACCTGACAATACCCGACCTGAAACCCGTCCGATTACCTGTTTTTACATCCCTACACATAATGATAAGCTTTCTCTCGTTAATTTGGTTGCCTATCTTTAACATAGAACTCAAATATAGTTTGTAGTAACCCATTTTTGGGTCATAACCCAATACCCCTTTTATTACATCAAACCCAAATACCCGGCCCAAACCAATACCCAAATACAAACCCAATAAAAAAACCCTAAAACTATACCTAAACCTAAACCTAATCTGCTAGCCACCGCCGCTTGCTGGAGCCGTCGCCACGAAGCCGAGCCGCCGCCACGAAGCCAGACCACGTCACCAGCCTCATCCGCGTCACCCCCACACGTGGTATATCCCCCTGCAAGAAAGAAAAGTAATAAGAGCTTATCTCCAAAACATGATTACTCTGTAAAATCAAAAGAAAAGGGGGATAAAATCCCGAAAATATTTTTATTTTTATCCTAAACCCGGCTATATATACCGGGATCCTGTTATTGTACAGAGGAGGAAGGATTCGAAATAAAAAAAAGGAGATATTCAAAGCAAAAATCAGTCCACAAAAACACAAATAAAAGGTAAAAATTTTTCTAAGAATCTGAAAAGTTTTCCTTAGATCTAGAAAAATAAAGAGGGAGTTCGGAAAATCAAACCTTGGATTTGGACTCAACGCGCGAAAACGAGTTGGAATCCATGCTTGCATGTCGGATTCTCGCCGGCGGTGGAAATTCCGACGACCGACGGCGAGCCCTCCGACCGCCGCTGACCGGACTAGACCGAAAGGGGAGAAAGCTCTCATGTCTGCCTAGTTTTTTTTTTGACTCAAACGAATCATAAAGGGTGAAATTTTGGGCATATATATGCTGTCCAAAACGACGTCGTTTTGGTGCCGGCCCTTAAAGGCCAAAACGACGTCGTTTCGACCACCTACCCGGATACGCGACCCGACCCGCCGAGGGACCCGCGCGTTTTTTTTAGCCGAAGGGGAAATCACAGTCCAGGCTATCCTTCTTTCTGTATCCTTGCGGTTTAGCATTTTAGTTTTGTTTTAGTTTCATTTTAGTCACAGTTTTCCTTTAATTTTTGTCCTCTAATTTTTGTTTTCTTTCAATTCCGCCACTGCCTTTTATTATTATTATTATTATTATTATTATTATTATTATTATTATTGCCCCTATTCAAATATTGTTTACGGATTTTAAGGAATTATCGTGAAAATCGTGCTCCGGGCGTTGGAGTGTTATTTTCCGTTAATTCCTTTATTAAATTATTATTTAATATCACTTTTTTTAAAAATAATGTTTTCATAGGGGAGACCATACTCCGGGTGTAGGAGTGTATATCCCTTTCTTTAAATTTTTATTTTTAAATATTATTTTAATTATTTTTGGGATCACATCATTAAATTCAATTCAATTTTTTAAGTTCCGTCATTAAAACAATTTGTATCCGACTAGGTACCAATTTTTTGGGCGTGTTGGGTGCTCACCCTTCCCTACATGTAACCGACTCCCGGACCTGTTTTCTGGTTTCGCAGATCCAAAACTCGAATTTTAATAAAATCGAGAAAATTGGTTTCTATTAAAATAACCGAGTTATTAAGGTGTTCCAATCGCACCATGAATTTTTTTTTAAAAAATAAAAATAGATTGGTGGCGACTCCCCCGTTGTTACATAGTTTTGTTGATTACATTAGATTAATGCTCAAGGTTGAATTTTCTTTATTATTATGCAAATACTTTGTGAGGGATGCTTTTGTTAGTTGGTGTTGTCGCTCTGCAGCTGATGATTCATCTCACCTAATTCGACACACATCATTAAGAGATTTATCATCTTCATTTTCTGGTGAAACTATAGAATACCAAACTTCTTTCATTGTACAATTCGCATGGAATATTTATTCCTTTTTTTTATGGCATGAAAAACGGATTAAGACATATAGTAAGTTTTGTATAACATATCATAAAAGCTCACTTGGCTTATTGGTAAATACATATTACTCTTACTTGGGTGACCTTGGTTTGAATCTTGGTAAAGGCAAGAGTTCTTTGATTTTATTTTCTTTCTTCAATCTGGTGACACGCGTCACCAAATGATTGGAGGAGAAAAATAAAATTAATAAATCAAATATAAATAATTAAAAAGTCCTCCAATAAGGTGGTGACACATGTCACAACCTAATTAAATAATTAATTTATTTTATTAAATTAAAATTAGAACCAAATAGAAAGAATGTGTAAATAATAAAGACCAAATGTGTAATTATACCTTTATTTTTTTAACTGCCATGTCACCCTACCGTTAACCTCTAACGGCTCGTGGTCAAATTGCATCCAATTTAATAGTATGGTGGTTTAATTACTTCGAAAAAAAGTAAGGTGGTCAAATCGCGACTTTTCTAATAGTATGATGGTCATTTATGTAGTTTACCCTATTATATATAATATATACAAACACATGCCTATATTCCAATACTAATTTGTTCTCACCCATTCAGACATTGTTTCCTTCTTTGATTTCAAGGGGTACATGTGCTGATGTAACACATGTATTTCTACCTTCTTGGCAGAATATATCTCTAACTTAAGGCTAATTCAAGTAATCCTCAATTAGAACCATGGAGGTATTGTTTGATTATTTAGGGCCAAACTTTTATTTTTTAGTATTTAATACATATGAAAAAACTTGAGATAATTCTAGTATAAACTACATACAACCCTAAAATTTATTATTTTCCATATTTATTCCTAAAGTGAAAAATAAGAGCAAATTATGCATTATGTCTTCTGAATCATTAATTCGGTTAAATCTCAAAATTCAAGTCGGGTCAGGTCGGTGTTAGGTATTGTCTTTAAAATTCAGGGAAGATTTGAGGCAAGGTGAAGGCTTTCAAATATCGGGGTCGAATTTGTTCAAGTATACTCCCTTAATTTTTAAGTCGGGTCGGACGGCCAAAAACTCGCCCCACCTCCTTACCATCTCTAAATGTTAACTTTATTACCGCATCATCAAAATTGACTCGTCATCATATTACTAGAGATATTAATTTATTAAAGAAAATTACATATGGACACGTTAAGTCAGACGTTGTTAATCATTTAACGACAGAGTATCTGATATGGCAAAGGGCAACTAGTGATAATGACTCTGTTAGTCAATGACAGTCAAAGGGCAAGATTGATACAATTTAGGAGTTTAAGGGCTAAATTGATGAAATTAAAAAGGAATGAACAACATTGCTAATTTTGGAAAACTACATGGGTTAAATTGTTATAATTAAAAAGAATGGACAACATTGCTAATTTGAGATTACTATATGGGCAAAATTACTCCAAAGCCTAAATAAAACTAGTTTTCAATATTATTTCAAAACAATGAAATAGTATTATTTTGAGTATTGAATATTAGTATACTACAATTTGTTTAACTTATTACTATTTGAAATACTAAAATTAAAAGTTAATAGTTTAAGGTTAAAGGGGTACTTTTGCCCCTGAGTTCAGCCCAAAAAATCAATTTCGCCCCTCGCTGAAAAACACATCCAATGTGGTCCCTCAGTCTGCAAAATCGATCAAATCGACCCTTTGATCGCTACAATGATGACGTAGATGTTAACAGTGATGATGTGGCGGTCCATGATGCTGACATGGTAGTCCACGATGCTGACGTGGCAGTACACATGGGATGCTGATGTGGCAGAAGGGGCTGAATTGGTTATTTTAATCGAATTCAAGTGCTTAATTGATTTTTTACTGAATTCGGGGGCATAATTGATTTTAATTAAAAGTTCGATAACTTACTTAATATTTAAGTAAATAATAATAATTTGGAAAATTATTAAAATTTTAAAAATATTAAAATTGGATAAATAATTTGTATAAATTTCAAGTTAATTTAATCGATTTATTTAGTTTTTGAATAAAATTGGATAAATAATTTAGTTTTTCGAGTTGAACTTTTACAAATGGAATATATGAAAAAATCGATTAACAAATTGGTGTAAATATCCTTTGGGTCCTTGATAATTTCAAAAATAAGCAAATTGACGACTCTCACAAAAAATCAAACATTCTTCAATTTTTTTTATAAAAATCCATAAAATTAAAAAAAATAAGTAAAATATTCAAAAAATTATTGAAAATCAAAATTATATAAAAATTTAAAATGTATTAAAATTATAAAATGATAAAGGTTAAATATAAAAACTTAATAAAAATGTTTATAAAGTATTAAAAAATTGAACACTTTCATCGAAAAAGTGTAACCCCCTCGTCCCGGTCTGGTCGGATGACCGGTCCGAATGGGCCACACGGGGAAAACCGAGTGAAAACCCCTAAGGATTCCCCCTCGGTTAACGACCCTAAAATTTCTTTTTACTTTAATCTTGTCTAGATGCACATTTAATTCCTAAGTGGAGCATAACAGCGGAAGATACAATCAACGGAACATTCACCGACCAAACAAAGCATAAACAGTCCATTTTTCTTCATTACAGCAGGCCGTTTCGAAACGCCCCTAGGGTGTTCCGAAACACCTTGACTTGGTCAACGGCCCTGGGTCAACCATAAGGTGACCGTTCCGAAACAGGGGGGACCCGTATCGGAACGACCTTGACGGTCAATATCTCGTGGTCAACGAGATTTGACCGTTTCGAAACACCAAAGGCCCGTTTCGGAACGGCTACATCTCGCCAAATTCTCAAAATTCCAGTAGCAAAATCGTTCCGAAACGCCTTCATCCGTTTCGAAACGGCAGGCCATTTACAAGGGGACCGTTCCGGAACAGGGGGACCCGTTCCGAAACGCCCCCTGTCTGCAGACTCGTCTGGGCTGTTTTGAGGCACAAGGGTGCCCCAAAACACCACCAAAACACCATACAACAGCAAACAACGTACATAGGGGATAACAACAATACTAGCATGTTTCAACATGATTTAAACATGTCCAACACCAAAGCAACAATCCACAACATGCATTCATTCAAACAACATTCAAACATATGTAAAACTCTTAAGGCATAGGCTAATATCCAAAGTAAGCAATTAGGCATGACTTACAATTCATCATGACAACACAAACCATGCAAAAAAAAGGTATAAGGGAGTCCAAACATGCTCTCAAACAACCAACAACTACTCATCAAAGCCATACATGTCCCATTGCTCAAACTATTACATGTCTAACATTTAAAAACCATACTTGATGAACTCAAGCCAAAAACCACACTTGGAGCCTTCCACTTGCGCGAGCAACCCACGAGCTAAGGATCTGCAATGTTGAACAAAGAGAGCGTAAGCAATGATGCTTAGTGAGGGTAAGCTCTAAAAACAAACCTCAACATTGCAGGGTCCGAGCACGATCTAACCAAGGCCATTTACACAAACCATGAGTCCACAAGGTATAGATGCATGAGCAATATATCACATGTATGCCATAATTATGAGCTCAACACCACCATACAAGTAATCACATATAAACATCCAAACAGTTCATATATCTCAACACATTGATACACATATCAATAACATTGGCACCTAGTTAAGACTCAAATACGCGGATAACCGTTGGAACTCACATCCAACAACATAACCATTACCTGACGGTGAGATTACACTCATCACCGGTCTCGCGGAGGGGATTCCACTCATCCTCACGCCCCGTCGATGGGATTCCACTCATCACCGACTATATTTAAATACCATTTCCGGGCGTACCCGTACTCCTCCTTGGTGACTCAACGCCACCAAGGCCACGCGCGACTTTTGACTCATGTGTACACACTAACATCCTAATGATCGATCATTTGTATTTAAGTTTACTAGTGCCAATATTCATTCATTTCATCTTACTCATTTCAATCAATTCCGTGCTTAGCACGTACTCACCAACAACCATCATCATGCATGTCTCAAGCATCATAATTCATGTCTCATCTCACATGTACAACACAATATACATAGCCATTCATACCACAATTCATACGAGACATACACAACCATATAATGAGTTCAACCAAAGGCTTTAGATCAAGCTTAGGATTAGGCTACCACTCTAATCCTAACTCTAGGTGGGTCTACCAAGCCCAACCTAGTCCACATACCCGAACCAACCAATTTAAAACCGTTTAAAACAATTAACCACTCACCTAAACTCCCGAGCTCAAGACCACACAAGCAATTGTCTTCAATTTCCCGGATTCACTTCCGAAGCTTCACCGATGCCCAAACTTGACTCTAATCAATCCCAAACACAAACAAAACATTCACGATCAATAACTTGTCATCGAAACTAACCCGGATTACATTACCAAGCAACCAACACTCAAAACAAGACCAAAAACAGGATTTTCGAGCAGCCCACAAGACCCACTGAAAACTCTCATTTCAAGCACCCAAACAAGCATCAATTGCACCCAAAATGATCCTCATACATCATACTACCTACAGCCCCCAAATTCCAACCCTTAACAGCCCCCAAACCCACATTAAAACCCTCCAAAAACCCTCTCAAGCCAAAATCCAAAAATTGATTAAAATCATTAGAAATTCATATATGTAGTATCATTTGGCCTCTATACACCATTACTAAACATATTAAATCAAAACATTTAATTTTGCAACATAAAGACATCATTTTTAATCAAAACATTCAAAACCTCCACTTTCCAAAAACTTCATGAAAATGAAAAAGAATGGTACTTTTATGAAGGGAAGGATGAGGGGAAGTCAAAAATACTCTTACCTTTCGATTTGGGGCTGAAATGAGTGAGAAATGGGATGGAACAGTGATTTGGGTAGTGAACTTGGGTTTCCCGTTGGTGAGTTTTGAAGGGAAGATGAATAGTAGAGAGAGATGGGTGTTTTATTTAACATGTGGTATAATTTGAGGCTCAAAAGTCTAGTTTACCCCTAATGAAATGGAATATCTACAAGGGAGGTAAATCCATGGTTAAATGTGGTTTAATCTTAAAACATGATTAACCCCAAGTAGATTAATTTTGAAAACAACTCGAAATATTATTTAGAGTATAAAACCGAGCCCAAAATAATATTAAAATATTATTTTCACCTAACCCCTAAACCCGGGTGTTACAAAAAGTCTTCAACTTCGTCAGTCTGAGTATTACCATTCGTTAAACAAATTTTCAGTAGAATCAACCTTGAATTAGAGTAACAATAAGACTCAACTTTTTCTTTCACTTTTCTACATCAAATTAATGCTCATTAATAATTGATGTAGAAAAATGGAAGATAATTGTAGTTTTATTACTACTCTATTTCAACTTCGTCAGTCTAAGTATTACCATTCGTTAAACAAATTTTCAGTGGAATCAACATTGTATTAGAGTAATAATAAAATTCAATTTTTCTTTCGCTTTCTACATCAAATTAGTGCTCATTAATATTTGATGTACAAAAATAAAAAATAATTGTGTTTTTATTACTAATCTAATACAAGGATGTTTCAACTGAAAATATGTTCAAGGAACATTAATACGCTTAACACAACGAGAAACAATTTTTTTGTTGGTTTATAAATATTTTTAAATTTTGAATATTTTATATTTATAACTTTTGATATTTTGAATTTTATTTTTTACTTATTTTTTAATTCATTATATTGTTTTTATTTTTAGTATTTAAATATTAATATTTTTTATTTTTTTAGCTTAAAGATTAAGTAAGTTATCGAAATTTCAATTAAAATCAGTTATGAACCTAAATTCGGTAAAAAAAAATCAATTATGCCCTTGAATTCGGTTAAAATAATCAATTCAGCCCCCTCTGCCACGTCATCATCCCACGTGTATTGCCATGTCAGAATCTAGGCTGCCACGACAGCATCGTGGACTGCCACATCAACACTTTAACTGTCAGAGTCGGTCAAATGGTTAATTTGATCGATTTCGCAGAGTAGGGGCTACATTGGATGCGTTTTTTGGCGAGGAGCGAAATTGATTTTTTGGGTCGAACTAAGGGGAAAAGTACCCCTTTAGCCATAGTTTAATGATGAAAATTTTTGAATAATTTATGTTAATATTTTTGCAAAAAATATTAAAAATTTAAAATAGTATTTTTATAATTTTATGTTAATATAAATCACATTATTATAAATATTTAAAACTGTGTCATTAATTTATAAATAGTGAATCATTTTATTATATATATTTTTTATATATATTAGTATGAATTTTTTTTATCAGCATAGATTTTATTCAGAATGAATCAAAATCTAGACAATATAATCGCGTGCCTCATTAAAAACCTCCCTAATCATAGGTGGAGGAAAAGAGTACAAGCACGATTATATTATTACAAGGACCGAACACCACAAAACGAAAACTAATGAACAACTTTAAGCCACGATACAAGCCCCACACCACCCTTCGCAAGGGCATCGACAATACAATTAGCCTCACGCTGTACATTATGGAAAAAATTCTAGGAAGCCTAGAACACGCCACATCAATACGTCGAAAACACTGCCAATAACACCAAGGCCATTGCTCATTATGCAGAACCCTAGCGACAGCCACCACCGAATCCGACTCGATCCCCACCGACACATTCCTCCATCTCGAAGCAACCAACAATTTCAAAGAAATGCAAATAGCGTGCAACTTAGCTGCATTTGAATCTAAAACCCCAACAGACCAGAAAAAAAGCTAGGACACAACCCGGTGAATCACGTAACACCCCTACACACCCCGTCGGACCGGGTTTGCCTTTCGCTGAACCATCCACTTTAAATTTAAGCACATCCGAGTGTTGGGAAACGCCAGTACACCCCATGGCGCATCGTCAAAATTATCCGACGAATTCTGTCGGTGATTCATGTACAAGGGACGAATACAGGGTGAGTTGGGATGAAATATTACCTTAATAAATTTGGTATTTTGATATCCTTAGGGATTTAGCATAAACCAAATCGAATCTGAGTCGTCACGATAACGCTCCGACCTCTACGCAGTCCACCCGAACGAAACGAACAATATTTTCTCTTCTCTAATTGTTAGAGAGGTGTTCCGAAAAATCATACTTTGGCTGCTAGACCTCATGCCTTTATATAGCATTCAAAAACCTAATTCTAATTAAATTCAGATTCATTAAATATACAATATATTTAACCGAATATAATTGTAGAAATAATGTTTTGATATAATAATTGAAAAATGTTTTGGACTGATTTAAAAAGTATTTAAAACATTTCCAAAGTCCAAACAACTTGAAATTATGTTTAGGGAAGTTTTTAAAAGGGTCTTACATGTTTTTCAAAGCCAAACTTTACAAAACCGTCCAGGCGTTTCGAAACGCCCTAAGGTGTTTCGAAACAGGGGATTCCAGTAGCAAAAACGTTTCGATACGAGTATCGAAACGAGCTTACCCTGGATGAGGATTTTGCCTAGCGTTTCGAAACGGGCTCTACCGTTTCGATACGCCTACGTGGCATTGACCACAACGGTCATAAACCCCAACGACTATTTCCCAACTAACATTTAAATGCAGGTCGTTTCGATACGGGACTAGGCGTTTCGAAACGGGTGTTTCGAAACGGACAAAAGCGTTTCGATACGGGTCCACGTCAGACTGCAACGACTCTTTCTACTTAAAGGGCGTTTCGAAACGGGTTAGAGCGTTTCGAAACGGGGAGCTGCAGAACTGCATTTATGGTGGGAATTAAAGTCCTCAACGGCTCCAGTTCAATCCCAACGGCTAGTAACGACTAGAAACTCATCAAGGAGTATAAAAGGGACCTCCAAGCATCAAGTAAAGGCTAATGCTCATATTGTCAAACATCAAATGATCAAGAATTGTCTTAGAGCTTAAATTGTCATTTATTGTATAGACAAACACTAGTGAGCCAAAATTGTCAAATTTGCTCAAGTGTTTTAGGTTTTGGGTGAGTGCTTAATTGTGCAAACAAACACCTATTAGAGGGTTTTAAGTTTGCTTCTTGTTTCTCTTTGTAAGAGAGGGTTTCAATCAAGGCTTTGGGTAGAAAGCTTGATTGTGTATAAGGGTTACCTCCTAAGCCTAGAAAAGGGGACGAATCAATAGTGGATTGATTGGAAATCCTTAGTGGGGAGCTAAGGTAGTGGATGTAGACCTTGGTTAGAAGGTTGAACCACTATAAATCATTGTGTCAATTTACATTTCAGCTTCCACAACCCTTTCACCCAAAAATCCACCTCTCCACCACTTGGTGAGTCTTATCGGTTGAACGAATCGAGCCCCACACAACTCAACAATTGGTATCAGAGCTTGGCTCAATTGAGAAGGATTCACATCCTATTGAGAAGATCTGGCAAGCTCGATCACTTTTTCATCAACCGGCTCAAATGACACAATTAATCGACAAACCACCTTTCTTTAACGGAACCCACTATGCTCATTGGAAGACAAAGATGAAGTTCTTCATCAAATCAAGAGATTACAAGCTATGGGATATAGTTGAAGATGGTCTGTTCGTGCCTCAAAGAAGCAAAGCGGAGTGGAGTGCCGACGATCGCAAGAAGATGGAGCTTAATTTCAAAGCCTTGCACATCTTGTTTTGTGCTTTTGGCCCAACCATCTATGAGAAGATGTCTTCTTGTGAGAGTGCCAAGGAAGTATGAGACAAGCTTGAAGTCACATACGAGGGGACCGATGAAGTCAAGGAGACCAAGATTGGGCTCCTAACCTTAGAGTATGAGAACTTCAAAATAGATCCGGAAGAGAACATCGAGATGATGTTTGATAGGTTCTCCACTATCACCAATGGTCTTAAAGGCTATGGAGAAGCCTTCCCAGAGGAAAAGCTTGTTCGAAAGCTCATCTACTCACTTCCCGAGTCTTGGGACTCAAAGAGGACCGCCATCATCGAAGCCAAAAATTTGAAGACTTTGAAGCTTGATGAACTCATGGGGTCACTCCTTACTCATCAAATCATGAAGAAGAACAAAGAGGATGAGAAGAAGAGGGAAGAAATTAGAGCTATGGGAGAGAAGAAAATCAAAGGGCTAGGCATCAATGCAAGTGCCATGGCTCTCAAGTCCTCCACTTGCCATCATGTCTACTCAAGTGAAGAGGAGGATGAAGATGAAGAGATTGTTCATCTCTTCAAGAAGTGTGCCCCGTTCATGAAGAAAGCTTTGAGGGAGCTTGAACGAGAATCCGAGAAAAAGGAGAGGGTAAGCACTTCAAGCCATAAGAAGAAGGCACATGTGGCTACTTGGAGTGATGAGGACTCCACCGATGATGAACAAGCCAACCTTTGCCTTATGGCCTGTAACCCCCTCGTCCCGGTCTAGTCGGATGACCGGTCCGAGTGGGCCACACGGGGAAAACCGAGTGAAAACCCCTGAGGATTCCCCCTCGGTTAACAACCCTATTTTTTTCATTTTATAATCTTGTCTAAATAGACATTAAACCCTATATGATCATGCAGCGGGACAGCATATACAAAACAGTCAAATGAACTCAAACAATCATGTTACAGCCCAATTTTAAACTTAAACTGCAGGCGGTATCGATACACCTAAGGGGTGTATCGATACCCCTTGACTAGGTCAACTGGTCAGAGTCAACCAGTAGAGACCGTATCGATACGCCCAAGGAGTGTATCGATACCCTCCCCAACGGTTGACTTCCCACGGTCAACGCTAAGATGACGGTATCGATACCCCAGAGGCCCGTATCGATACCGAAATGGACAGTAGCTCCAGTGACCAAAAAGGTATCGATACGCCTCCCTCGCGTATCGATACACGAGGCCTGAAAAAAGAAGGCGGTATCGATACTGGACCAACCGTATCGATACCCCTACACAGCCAAAACTCCCAAACTCAGCCAAAACATACAAGACTCGAACCTAGATGCAATTTAAGACTTCCCTAACCCCAACCAATCATTCATACAACATTTACAGATCACTATTTAGCCATACAAGCACCAACATGTACATTCATTAAGGGAACATGCAATTGAACCAAAGATGACATTCAAGCATCCAAAGACTCATACATCAACATTCAACATGAAGGCAACCTCTTAGGCATAAGGCTAACATTCAACAAGAGCAATTTAGGCATGAGTTAACATTCATCAAGGCAATAATAACCAAACAAAAGCAAGGCATCAAGGAGTCTAAACATGCTCCTAACAACCTACAACTATCCAACAAAACATTACACATCCCATTGCTTAAACTATTACATGTCTTAGCATTAAAATCCATACTTGGTGAACTCAAGTCCAAAACCACACTTGGAGCCTTCCACTTGCGCAAGCAACCCACGAACTATGGATCTGCAATGTTGAACAAGGAGAGCGTAAGCAATGATGCTTAGTGAGGGTAAGCTCTAAAAAAAACCTCAACATTGCAGGGTCCGAGCACGATCTAGCCAAGGCATTACACAACATACCAAGGATCCACACGAGCCACAATATAAGATGCATGAACAATATATACAAGTACATATCATGAATCATTAAGCTCTACTTTCACAACATAAATAGCCACATCAAACATCCTCACAAGGATCATTAGTCTCAACACATTGATACATATATCAAACAACATTGGCACCTAGATATGACTCAAATACGCGGATAACCGTTGGAATTCACATCCAACAACACAACCATTACCTGACGGTGGGATTACACTCATCACCGGTCTCGCGGAGGGGATTCCACTCATCCTCACGCCCCGTCGATGGGATTCCACTCATCACCGACTATATTTAAATACAATTTCCGGGCGTACCCGTACTCCTCCTTGGTGACTCAACGCCACCAAGGCCACGCGCGACTTTTGACTCATGTGTACACACTAACATCCTAATGATCGATCATTTGTATTTAAGTATACTAGTGCCAATATTTTACTCATTCCACAATACTCATTTCAATCATTTCCGTGCTTAGCACGTACTCACCATGAACACTATCATGAACCAACACCATGCATGCTTTAAGCAATACAAATCATGTCTCATCTCACATGTATAATACAATATGCATAAGCATTCATATCACAACACATATGAGGCATATACATTCATACATTCAAGTTCATCCAAAGGCTCTAGATCAAGTTTAGGATTAGGTTACCACCCTAATCCTAACTCTAGGTGGGTCTACCAAGCCCAACCTAGTCCATCTACTCGAACCAACCATTTTAAAGCCAAGTAAAACAATTAACCACTCACCTAAACTCCCGAGCTCAAGACCAAGCAAGCAATTGTCTTCAATTTCCCGGATTCACTTCCGATGCTTCACCGGTGCCCAAACTTGATTCTAATCAATCCCAAACACAAACAAAACATCCACAATCAATATCTTGTCATCGAAACTAACCCGGATTATCATTACCAAGCATTCAACACTCAAAACTAGACCAAAAACAGGATTTTCGAGCAGCCCACTTGACCCACTGAAAACTCTCATTTCAAGCACCCAAACAAGCATCAATTGCACCCAAAATGATCCTCATATATCATACAACCTACAGCCCCCAAATTCCAACATTTAACAGCCCCCAAATTCACATTAAAACCCTCCAAAAACCCCTTGGAAACCCAAATCCGAAAATTGATTAAAATCATTTGAGATTTACATATGTAGCATCATTTGGCTCCTACATTCCATAACTAACCATAATAAATCAAAACATTTAACTTAGCAACTTAAAGACACCATTTTTAATCCAAATATTCAAAAATGACATTTTCTAAAACTTCCATGGAAATCAAAATGAAAGGTACTTTTATGAAGGGGAAGATGAGGGGAAGTCAAAAATACCATTACCTTTCAAAACGGAGTTGAAACGAAGAAGGGAGGTGATGGAACAGTAGCTTCAATGGTGAGAGGGGTTTTGTCGTGGGTTTTGTGGAGAGAGGGAGAAGATGAGTGAAACTTGGGTTTTATTTTATTTGTTTTGTTTTAAGTTAAAAGCCCAATGACCTATTTGCCCTTAACGAAATGGAATATTCACAAGGACATATAATCTATGGCCATTTGGGGTTTAATTCCAAAACATAGTCTATCTTCAAATTAATAAATTTGCAAACCAAACCCGAACCATTTTCAAATCATAAAACCGAACCCAAAGGAATATTAAATTATTATTTTCACCTAACCCCTAAACCCGGGTGTTACATGGCCATCGAAGAAGATTCAAGGGTAACCTCTAATTCATCTACTTCATGTTCTTATTCTTTTGATGAATTACAAGATGCCTATGATGATTTGGTTTTAGACTTTAAAAATCACATTTTGAAAAACAATAAATTGATTTCAAAGTTAAAAATTCAAAATGATTTGATTTCTAAAACCAAACTTGAACTTGAAGCAAAACTCGAAGAGTTTGAATTAAAATGTTTTGATTTACAAAATTTGCTTCAAAAAGTTCAAGAGGAAAAAGATTTGATTTCCAAAGAGCTTGAAAAGAAAAACAATTTTGGAAAATCAAATTTTTATGTAAGACAATCTAGTGCCCCTAGATTTGTAAAAGGAAAATCTTTTAGAAGTGTTTGGGTCCCAAAAGGACTAACCACTTCAATCGAAAAGGATGACATTGAAAAATGGATTCCCAAGGGGACTAAAATTTGTGCTACTAACGTTTATGGATCCAAATCAATTTGGATACCAAAAGTCACTTGATTGTCTTTTGCTAGGTGTGATGGATATGTTCAACAAGTCAAACATTGAGGGGGAGCTCCATGCACACAAGGAAGAACACTTGAAGAAGGAAGGCTTCACATCCTCCCTATGAGTTCAAGTGTGGTAAAATCTAGTTGCTTTTGTGTTTATTTGTTTTATTTTTATTTAATTCAACTAGATGATCATAAATGTTGGACTAACATCTTTGATGATGCTTTGAGTAAGGGGGATCCATTTTAAAACCAAATTGTTATTTTTGTCAATTTTTACCTCTATTGTTATTTTGAACTTAATGTTTTAAATTCTTTTTGATATAACAAAAAGGGGGAGAAATGGTTTGATAAATTGAATTTTCAAATGAATAAGGGGGAGCTTTATTTGATTTCATATCTTCAATCTCTTATTCACTTTTTTAAAGTTAAAGGGGGAGAATCCCAAACAATTTTTCAAGTGAGTTTTATTATATCAAAAAGGGGGAGATTGTAGAACTAATGTTTTGATATAATAATTGAAAAATGTTTTGGACTGATTTAAAAAGTATTTAAAACATTTCCAAAGTCCAAACATTTCGATACGGGTCCTAGAGAGTTTCTTCTCCCCTTTTTGTTAGATCAAAAAAAATCTTTGAGACAATTAAGTGCATCAAGAAATCAAAGGTATAATAAGCAACATAGATATTATTCATTAAGGCAACATACTTAAAATCCAAACAAAGGCAAAATAGAAATCAAAGCATAGGTTTTAATCCTAAAACAACCTTAATCCTAAGAACATAAAACATAGGTGCATAAAAATATAAAATCCTAAATGATATGCATGACAAACAAGAGAAAACGTCTAAGCATCGTCTTCGTCGTCTTCATCATCTTCATCATCAAGTCCCAAGGGCTCATTAGAGCGCATGCTATTACGCCATTCATCATGGAAAGCGGCAATGGAAATATTTAAGGAATTGTGCCCGCTCTCAAGAGATGTAAGGTGATTCTCCATACCCGTCATCCTAGTGTCAAAAGTGGTTTCCATGGATGTGAGACGAGTATTCATGTCCGTGCGCAACCCGGTAAATTGCTCATTGAGATAGGTCATGAGAGCATCCATATTGGGTTGTTGGACTTGAGGAGCTTGAGGAGCTTGAGGAGCTTGAGGAGCTTGAGCCTCTTCAAACATGGCCGCGGCTTCCGGTGGTAACTCGGCAAGACGTATCCATTCACCATTAACATAAGAGAATTTTGCCCGAGCAAGAGATCGCTCATCAATGGGATCGGTGAGAGAAGTTGGATAGTCAAAAGAGCAATCAATATCCTTTTTAACAAAGAAATAGCTCAAAGTCGTACCGTATGTGAAGGAGGTGACATGATGAGTGTGACGATTTTGAACGATATAGACGATCTCCGCGAACATGAGACGAGCTAGATTTGGTCGCTTGCCTTCACAGAAGCATCGAATCCAAAAATCATCCACTTGACGGATGGTGGAATATTTCCCTCCGGAAGGACGAAACCACCACGACACCATCAAATGTAGAATTCGATCATGGGCATTAAGGGCGGTGACGGAACCACTAAGAACATGCCCTATACCATGCTCATCATCAAGGCCTTCATCATCCAACTTAAAGACATCACAAATAGACTTGACATCAAGGATTAATTTCTTCCCCATAAGAAAAGAGCTAATAGCCACAACTTCCCCATTACGAGAAATACATCTTGCATTAGCATAGAAAATCACAACCAAGAGACGATAGTAAAAACCCGGAATAGAGAGAAAATCCATGAAATTCCAACGATGAAGCAAGGGGAGGTATTCAAACTTGAAACGCTCCGAATTGAGAAAAGGAATGGATATTACCCTTTCGGCACGGATCTTGTAATTCTCATATTGACAAAAGTGAGCGAGACCCGCATTGCCGGGAAAGCATTGATCATAGATGATGGAATAGTTTGGGCGAGCAATTTCTCCACCGGTGGAGGAATCACCGGCTTGATTAGTCCTTGGTCGCTTCCTCGATGGATCTTTTGGTGTCATGATCTAAAAGAGAAAATAAGCAAGGAAGATTTCTTCAATTTGAGTAAAAATCAAGGTAAAAGGAATTTTAAAAGAAAATTTTAAAGAAAAATTTTGAAAAGAAAAAAAAATCAAGAAAAAGTTTGAGAAGAAAAACAAAGTTTTAAAAAATAAAAACAGAAAAAAAATTGAGAAAGAGAAAGAAGGAGATTACCTTGATAGAAACTTGAAGGTTTGAAGAAAACTAGCACAAAGATGAGAAAGAGAGCACAAAGCCTTGCTTGATACAAAAAACTCTTTTAGGTTTGAGTTGAGATGTGAAAAATATGAAGGAGGAAGGGCCTTTTTATAGGCAAAAACGGCTAGGGTTAATTAGGTTTTCAAAAGTTGAATACATTAAAAGCCTAATTAAAGCCATCAGTGCAGTCGAGTATCGATACGCCCGTTGGAGTATCGATACGGGGATAAAGATGTCTTTTTGCAGAAATGCCCGTTGGAAAAGTCGTATCGAAACGGAGGGGTCTGTATCGAAACGACCCGTATCGATACGGTATGAATCGTATCGATACGCGTGAAGCGAAGAGAATTCTGGGAAACGAAATGAAGAACAGGTATCGATACGCGTAATGTAGTATCGATACGGTATGCCCAGAAATGCATATTTGGTTCAAAGAACAACCAAAGGCTCGAACCTAACCTTTCCTATGAGTATGCAAATGATGTATGAGCAGTTCTAAGCATATTTTAACAGAATCATACTCCCCCTAACTATAGGCATGGAAGAAATTGGGAGTCTAAGCATACAAACATGGAATTTCACAAGATCAAGCATATTTAAGCACAAAAGAGGTCCTAAAAAGATCAAGATAGGCTAGCTAGACCTAACTCTCTCCTAAGGGACCAAAAACGCTCTTTGTCTAAGGGTTTTGTAAATATGTCCGCTAATTGATTCAAGGTGTCTACATACTCTATAACAACATCTTCCTTAAGGACATGATCTCTAATGAAATGATGCCTAATTTCAATGTGTTTGGTTCTAGAGTGTTGGATGGGATTTTTTGTTAAACATATTGCACTAGTGTTGTCACATTTTAGGGGTATGGTTTCAACTTTAATTCCATAATCTAAGAGTTGTTGCTTCATCCAAAGGACTTGAGCACAACAACTCCCTAAGGATATGTACTCGGCTTCGGTGGTAGATAAGGCTACACTATTTTGTTTCTTAGAGAACCAAGATATGAGCATACTACCTAAGAATTGGCAAGTTCCCGAAGTACTTTTCCTATCAATTTTGCAACCCCCATAATCCGCATCCGAGTAAGCATGAAGGTTGAAGGTAGAGTCTCTAGGATACCAAAGACCTAAACAAGGAGTGTCTCTAAGGTATCTAAAGATTCTCTTAACGGCTATAAGGTGAGACTCTCTAGGACTAGCTTGAAACCTAGCACACAAGCAAACACTAAACAAGATATCTGGTCTACTTGCGGTAAGGTAAAGCAAAGATCCAATCATAGAACGATAAAGCTTAGAGTCAACACACTTACCTCCTTCATCTTTGTCAAGCTTTGTAGATGAGCTCATAGGAGTGGCTTGAGGCTTTGCATTCTCCAAGCCAAACTTCTTGAGCATATCCTTTATGTATTTTGCTTGGTTGATGAAGGTGCCATCCTTCTTTTGCTTGATTTGGAGTCCCAAAAAGAATGAGAGCTCCCTCATCATGCTCATCTCAAATTCACCTTGCATTAACTTAGCAAACTCTTGACAATGACATTCATTAGTAGAACCAAAAATAATATCATCAACATAAATTTGAACTACTAAGATGTCATTTTTATACATTTTTATAAAGAGTGTAGTGTCCACCTTACCTTTTTCAAATCCTTTTTCAATCAAAAAATTTGAAAGCCTTTCATACCAATCTCTAGGAGCTTGTTTTAAACCATAAAGTGCTTTGGTAAGTTTGAAAACATGATTTGGAAATTTTAAATCTTCAAAACCCGGTGGTTGTTCCACATACACTTCTTCATTTATAAAACCATTTAAAATGCGCTTTTAACATCCATTTGAAAAAGCTTGAAATTATGATAACATGCATATGCAAGCAACATCCTAATGGCTTCCATTCTAGCTACGGGTGCATAGGTTTCATCAAAATCTATTCCATCTTCTTGAGTGTAACCTTGTGCTACAAGTCTAGCTTTATTTCTCACAATGTTACCACTCTCATCTAGTTTGTTCCTAAAGACCCATTTAGTTCCTATTGTAGATTGATTACTAGGCCTATCAACTAATGTCCATACATTACTTCTCTCAAATTGATTTAACTCTTCTTGCATAGCCATAATCCAAAATTCATCTTTCAATGCTTCTTTTATATTTTTAGGCTCTATGCATGAGATAAATGCAACATGGTTCATTAATCTAAGAGAAGAACGAGTGGTTACCCCCTTGGATGGATCACCCAAGATTTCACCATCTTTGACATAGTTCAACTCCCTTGGGTAGCTCACTTCCTTTTCCTCAATGGCCAAGTCCTTCAAGGCTTCAAGAGGTGGATCTTGTGAGTCCTCTTCCTTTGTTGGAATCTCATCCTCCTTTGAAGTTTGACCTCCATCAAAGGCATTTATGATCCCTACATCATCATCATCACAAGAATCCTTCCTAGGAAGGAGGTTATCATCGAATACAACATGAATGGATTCTTCTACTACTAAAGTTCTTTTGTTAAATACTCGATAGGCTTTAGAGGTTAAAGAGTAACCTATAAAAATGGCTTCATCACTTTTTGCATCAAATTTACCTAAGTTATCTTTTCCATTATTTAAAACAAAACACTTGCACCCAAAAGGGTGGAAATAGCTAATGTTAGGCTTTTTAGATTTTAAAATCTCATAAGGTGTTTTCTTTAAAATTGGCCTAATCATTACTCGATTTACAATATAACAAGCGGTGTTTGTGGCTTCCGCCCAAAAATATTTAGGTAAATTGTTTTCACAAAGCATAGTTCTAGCCATTTCTTGTAAAGTTCTATTTTTCCTCTCAACTACCCCATTTTGTTGAGGAGTTCGAGGAGCCGAAAAATTATGGCTAATACCATTTTCATTTAAAAAATCTTCAAACCCTAAATTTTGAAACTCGGTTCCATGATCACTTCTAATATGTGAAATTCTAAGTTCAAGATCATTTTGGGTTAGTTTTGAAAATGTGATGAATTTTTCCAAAGCCTCATCTTTAGTACTTAAAAAGAGAACCCAAGTAAATCTAGAAAAATCATCAACTAGCACAAAAGCATAAGACTTACCACCCAAGCTCATAGTCCTAATTGGCCCAAATAAATCCATGTGAATTAATTGTAAGCATCTACTAGTAGAAACATCATTAATGGATTTAAAGGAAGACCTATGTTGTTTACCCTTTGAGCATGCATCACAAATTTTATCATTTGAGAACTTTATTTTGGGTAAACCTCTAACTAGGTTTAGAGAGACTAGTTTTTCTAAAACACTTATGCTAGCATGTCCTAGCTTCCTATGCCACAACCATGCATCATTTTCATTTTGAGCAACTAAGCATGCATGAGATGTATGTATGTCATCTAGATGCACCATGTATATATTCCCTATGCGATGACCTATGAGCATAATATTATTAGATTTAATGTCTACAATTTTGCATCCATTTTTATCAAATAAAACATTAAATCCTTTATCACATAATTGACTTATGCTCAATAAATTGTGTTTAAGACCATCGACATATAAGACATTTTCAATAAGAATGGTAGAGTGATTACCTATGGAGCCAATACCTTTAATGTGGCCTTTGGAGTTGTCACCAAATGTTACTACTCCTCCACTTTTTGGCTTGAGATCCATGAATCGACTATTGTCTCCGGTCATGTGTCTCGAGCATCCACTATCAAGGTACCATGAGTTTTGACTTTGTGCCTTGGCCTTGTAGCAATGCTCCCCCTACAAACAAAGATATTAAACTTTGGTTTTTGGTACCCAAATCATTTTGGGTCCATGAGTGTTAGCTCCCAAAACCTTGGTTCCCTTAGGAATCCAAGATGACATAGCAATAATATTATTAGATTTGACAAGTTCCTTAGGAACCCATACACTTCTAATTCTTTTAGTTCTACTATGTCTAGGGTAGCTACCTTGTTTGTAGTAATTAGTCTTTTTCTTAGGTTGGTGTGTTCTAGAGGATTCTCCTACGTCATGCTTGACACTACCAACATTTTTTAAAGACCTTTTGAGCTCATTTAGCTCACCCAACACCTTTTGGTGTTCACTATTACATTGAGATAAAAGATTATTAAGATCAACATTTTCATCTTGAAAGAATTTGAGTTCATCTTTTAATCCTAAAATCTTTTTCTCAAATTTAGAATTAGCTTGAGTAAGTGAGTCATTTTTCTCATTTAGTTCTAGAATAATCTTTTTATTCCTAATGACCGACTCCTTATACTTCTCAACTAATTCATCATATACCTCTTGTAACTCATCATATGCATCATTTAATTCTTCATATGAAAAATCTAAAGTAGATGAGTTAGAGGTTACCATGGAGGAATCCTCCTCAAGTGCCATGAGGCAAAGGTTAGCCACTTCTTGTTCGTCATCCTCCGATGACTCCTCATCACTCCAAGTAGCAAGCTTGGCTTTGAGCTTTTTCTTCTTCTCAAAGCCCTTCTTCTTGAGTTGAGGGCACTCCGAACGTATGTGGCCGGGCTTATTGCACTCAAAGCAAATGATTGGATCCTTTCCATCTTCCTTGTTCTTGCTTTTGAAGTCCATCTTCCTTTGGATTTTTCTTCCCCGGTTGGACCTCATAAAACGTGAGAATCGTTTGGCTATCATAGCCAATTCTTCAAGTTCATCCTCATCACTAGATGAGCTCTCATCATGTTGTGAAGCTTTAGCCTTGAGAGCTATTCCCATCTTCTTCTTCTTCTCTACCTCAAGCTTCTCTACCCTTTTCTCTTCTTTCTTCTTCTCATCTTCCCTTCCTTGCTTCATGATCTCATGAGTAAGGAGAGAACCCACAAGCTCATCAAGCTTCAAAGTCTTCAAGTTCTTTGCTTCGATGATAGCGGTTCTCTTCCCATCCCAAGACTCGGGAAGTGAATAGAGTAGCTTCCGGACAAGCTTGTCTTCCGGTATGATCTCTCCAAAGCCCTTTAGACCATTGACGATCGTGGAGAATCGATCAAACATCTTTGACACCGTCTCATCGGGCTCCATCTTGAAATTTTCATAACTAAGATTGAGAATTCCAATCTTAGTTTCCTTGACGTCATTGGTGCCTTCATAAGTGGTTTCAAGAGTGTCCCACACTTCCTTGGCACTTTCAATTGATGAGACCTTCGAGTAGATGTCCGGACCGAAAGCACAAAATAGCATGTGGAGAGCTTTATCATTCACTTGAATCTTTTTCCTCTCCCCTTCACTCATTTCGGCTTTCTTCTTCAACACCATCTTGCCTTCACCGTCTTGCTTCAATGGAATGTATGGCCCATCCTCAATGACATCCCACACAAGATAGTCATTTGACTTGATGAATAGACGCATTCTATTCTTCCAAAAAGAATAGTTATCACCGTTGAAGAAGGGAGGCTTTGTGGTCGATTGTGACTCGTACATGCCGAAACCGGAGGTAGAAGCCATCTCTTGATAATTTGATGATCACACTCTTCCAAGGATATCCTCTTGTGGTTGTTAATCCTCAAAGAGTTAAGCTCTGATACCAATTGTTGAGTGGATCGCAAGATCGAAATTGACCAAGAGGGGGGTGAATTGGAAATTTAAAGGTTTGTGGTGGAAGTTTGCAAATTAAAAATTGATGGACAAGAGATTTAGAGTGGTTCAAGTTCCAAATGAACTCTACATCCACTACCTTAGCTTCACTAAGGATTTGCAACAATTCCACTAAATCGTTCTTCCCCTTTTCTAGGACAAGGAGGCAACCCTTTACAATTTCGGTTGATTTTTCTACCCAAAAATCAACCCAACCCTCACACAAGAGAACAAAGAAATTTGAAGGCTAATAAGGTATCTCTCAATACAAATGATAGCCCCAATACAAGCACTCAACCCAATTTGACAAAATATGAATGAAGATTACAAATGGGTTTCTAGACAAATATGAATTTTGGCACAATTGCTTGGATTTGATGAATAAGTGTTTTCTTTAAGATCAATAGTTGTTGCTGTAGCTTTTGGATGTGTCTTTTATACCTCCTTATTGATTTCTAGCCGTTTGGGTGGTTGGAGACATAAATGGAGTCGTTGGAACCCTCTCTTACCACCATAAATGCACTTCTGCAGCTGCCGGTATCGGTACGCGGGAAGGGGTATCGGTACCTGTCTCAGAAAAGAAAGAGCCGTTGTGTGCATTTAATAAGGGGTATCGATACTCGCGTAAGCGTATCGGTACTGGGTATCGAAACGGTAAGGGCCGTATCGATACTATTTTCTGAACATAGCTCACTGTTAAAACTCGTATCGGTACGGGGGTTAGGCGTATCGATACGGGTCAACGAACTTTTAAAGTTTGGTTACCAACCAACTGACACCAACGGTCATATTTTTTAAACCGACTTAAACCCTTTAAAAATTATAAAGCCCGTATCGATACGGGGGTTTGCCGTATCGGTACGCTATTCAAACTCTTTGAGATTTAACACAGGGGCGTATCGATACGAGGGTTTGCCGTATCGATACGTGTTCCTCCAGTAACCAAGTTTGGTAAAATGGTATCGATACGCTTGGTGCTGTATCGATACGCCTGGGCGATTTTCAATGATTTTGCCTGGAACACTTAGAAAATATTTTAAGTTTGAGTTTTATAAATCAGTTTTAAAGTGTTGGTGTTTTAAAACTTGTTAAGGGATTTATAAAAACAATTTTAAGTTTTTCAAATCGATCCTTAAAGATTTAGTTATATCAAAATCAAACATAGGTTTTACAGAATTAAAGTCCTCAACGGCTCCAATTCAATCCCAACGGCTAGTAACGGCTAGAAACTCATCAAGGAGTATAAAAGGGACCTCCAAGCATCAAGTAAAGGCTAATGCTCATATTGTGAAACATCAAATGATCAAGAATTGTCTTAGAGCTTAAATTGTCATTTATTGTATAGACAAACACTAGTGAGCCAAAATTGTCAAATTTGCTCAAGTGTTTTAGGTTTTGGGTGAGTGCTTAATTGTGCAAACAAACACCTATTAGAGGGTTTTAAGTTTGCTTCTTGTTTCTCTTTGTAAGAGAGGGTTTCAATCAAGGCTTTGGGTAGAAAGCTTGATTGTGTATAAGGGTTACCTCCTAAGCCTAGAAAAGGGGACGAATCAATAGTGGATTGATTGGAAATCCTTAGTGGGGAGCTAAGGTAGTGGATGTAGACCTTGGTTAGAAGGTTGAACCACTATAAATCATTGTGTCAATTTACATTTTAGCTTCCACAACCCTTCCACCAAAAAATCCACCTCTCCACCACTTGGTGAGCCTTATCGGTTGAACGAATCGAGCCCCACACAACTCAATAATAATTAAATATGTAGAACCTAATTCTACTTTAATTCGAATTCATTAAATCTACAATATATTTAATCAAATACAATTAAATATGTAGAATATGATTCTACGTTAATTAGGTTTCTTTAGGGATATATATTTTATTAGTGTTTGATAATTACAATAATTATCTAATTATTAAAAAAATATAAACGATATTATCTATAATTACAATAATTATAATAATTTTGTCTTTAATAATTATTACGTGTACAACAAGTTTGTACACATGCTATCTAGTCAATATTTGTTCGTTTCAATCATAAGGTGTGATCCTTGTAGGTTCATGTAACGTTAGTAGTAATATCTAGAACAATTCTAATATTACAAACAATGAGTGACATCTAGCAATACATCATTGCTACCTAAGTTACATGAAGTCATGGTTCGACTTTACCTTTTTTTTCGCGATTAACTTCTTTTATGTATTACATCCTTTTATCCTTATATCTAGATCGAACACAAGTTATGGATTTGTTACACTTGTATAGTTCATCTAATATTTCTTGATATCTTGAGTAGACTATGATAAACGAATAACTATGATATCTCATATCAATTTATTCGAGCATGGTCATGCGTTTTCTAGTCTCATTCAATCAAGTGGGTTACGATATTACTCCTATTATGTATGAGGGACAAATCTTATCTTGATCAACCATATTTCGCTATATTAAGTGTGACATATCCAATATCAGTCTTTATAGTGTAGTCTGTTACAACACACGTTTGACTGCATCAAAATAATATTGAAATAATGATGATCTCAAGTCTGAGGATCATACACTTAGTTATCACCATGAGCAATGTTGTGACTGTCACATAATAATCCAAGAAACATGCTCATAGCGGGTCAGTCCAGTATATCGCTCTCTAACACATACTTATGTATTAATTTTGACATCTCTATGTCAATAACAACACTTTGTTATCAGTCAACTACATATTAGTCTTAATATATTATTGTTGTCCACGCTCACAATAATTCTCGACTAAGGACATTCAAGAATAACTATATTATTCTAAGTACTTTATTATAATTCAGTTTATTTATAGATGCACAGAATAAGATTGAAATAATAATAATAATAATAATAATAATAATAATAATAATAATAATAATAATAATAATAATAATAATAATAATAATAACTTTATTAATAAACAAGATAATATAAGTATGTCTTTTACAATCATCCCATGATTGGTCTTTAGGTATACTCCAACAATCTCCCACTAGCACTAAGACCAATCACTCATGTATCTAATACCAAGAGACTTTATGTGATGTTCATGCTTCTACTGTTTCAGAGGCTTTGTCAGTGGATCGACGACATTGTCATCCGTTGGTACTCTGCATATTTCTACATCTCCTCGATCAATGATTTCACGAATATGATGGTAACGCCTAAGTATGTGTTTGGATTGCTTGTGAGATCTGGGTTCTTTTGCTTGTGCGATGGCTCAGTTGTTGTCACAACGTAGATCTATTTGATATGCTAGGCACGACCCCTAGTTCATATATAAACTTTTTGATCCAAACAACCTCTTTTGCAGCATCTCTTGCTACAATATACTCGGCTTCTATCGTAGAATCTGCTACTGTATCTTGCTTTGAACTTTTCCAGCTTACAGCACCTCCATTAAGACAAAACATAAAACCTGATTGCGATCGAGAATCATCCTTATCAGTTTGGAAGCTTGCATAAGTATAACCTTTTATACTTAGTTCTTTCTCACCTTCATACATAAGGAATGTATCCTTAGTTCTTCTTAAGTACTTAAGGATGCTTTTGACTGCAACCCAATGACCTTTACCAGGATCTACTTGGTATCGACTTGTCATACTTAGTGCATATGATACATCTAGACGTGTACATAGCATGGCATACATGATAGAACCAATGACCGAAGCATATGGAATCTTACTCATGCGTTCTCTCTCTTAAGGCGTTGAAGGACACATTTCCTTTGAGAGAAAAATAACATGTCTCATAGGTAAGAATCCTCTTTTAGATTCTTCCATATTGAATCTTTTCATTACTTTGTCTATGTATGTATTTTGACTTAGTCCTAGGAGTCTTCTAGATCTATCTCTATAAATCTTGACTCCTAATATGTAGGTTGCTTCACCCAAGTCTTTCATAGAAAAACATTTTCCTAACCAAGTCTTTATAGACTGTAAGGTAGGTATGTCATTTCCTATTATTAGTATGTCATTCACATACAATACCAAGAATGTAATAGTGCTCCCACTAGTTTTCTTGAAAACACATGGCTCATCTTCATTTTAATGAAACCAAACTCTTTGATTTCCTCATTAAAATGAAGATTCCAACTTCGAGAAGCTTGCTTCAAGCCATAAATGGATCTTTGTAGTTTGCATACTTTTAGGGCATCTTTTGGATCGAAAAAACCCTCAGGTTGTGTCATGTACACATCCTCATCTAATTTTCCATTAAGGAAAGCAGTTTTGACATCCATTTGCTAGATTTCATAATCGTAATATGCAGCTATTGCAAGCAATATCCGGATAGATTTAAACATAGCAACATGGGAAAAGGTTTCATCATAGTCTATACCATGAATTTGACGAAATCCTTTTAGCAACTAATCTCCCTTTGTATGTTTGTACATTGCCATCCATGTCAATTTTCTTTTTGAAAACCTATTTGCACCCTATGGGCTTAACCCATTCGGGCGGGTTTACCAAAGTCCATACTTGGTTTTTTTACATGGAATCCATCTCGGATTTCATGGCTTCTAGCCATTTCTCAAAGTCTGGGCTCTCCACTGCTTCCTGATAAGTTTTAGGTTCATCTTGGTCTATGAGAAGAACGTCTCCATGCAATGTGACAAGAAATCCATATCTCTCAGGCGCATTGCGTTCTCTCATAGATCTCCGCAGTGGTTGTATTTTAAGAACGGTTGGATGTTCCTCAACTATTTGTGGAACTAGTGGTTCAATCTCAGGTTCAATGATCTGTGGTTGATCTTGAATTTCTTCAAGTTCAATATTTCTTTCACTTCCCTTTCCGAGAATAAATTCTCTTTCGAGGAAGACTCATGTTCGAGCAACAAACACTTTGTTCTCAGATGGATTGAAGAAATAGTATCCTTTAGTTTCTTTAGGATACCCTACAAAATTACATTTATGAGATTTGGGTTCGATTTTTGTAGACATCTGATGTTTAACATAAACTTCGCATCCCCAAATTTTCATAAAAGACATACTAGGACGCTTCCCAGTCCACATCTCATATGGTGTCTTTTGAATCGATTTAGACGGAACACGATTTAGTGTGAAAGTAGATGTTTCTAGCGCATGTCCCCAAAAAGAAGTTGGAAGATCAGCATGACTCATCATAGATCGAACCATCTCGAACAATGTTCAATTTTTCCTTTCTGAGACTCCATTGTATTGCGGAGTACCAAGAGGTGTAAGTTGTGAGACAATCTCACATCCTTTAAGGAGTTCATCAAAATCTAGGCTTAAGTATTCTTCTCCTCGATCTGATCGAAGAGCTTTGATACTCTTTCCTAATTGGTTTTGTACTTCATCTTAAATTCCTTGAACTTTTCAAGGGCTTCAGATTTATGATGCATTATGTAAACATACCTATATCTACTGAAGTCGTCAATGAAAGTAATAAAGTATTGAAATCCTCCTCTGGCTTGTGTATTCATTGGTCCACATACATCACTATTTATTAGACCTAATAAATCACTTGCTCGCTCATTTTTACCGTCAAATGGTGATTTGGTCATTTTTCCCATTAAGCAAGGTTCATATATATCTAACTGTTCGAAAACAAAAGAATCCAAAAATCCATCTTTATGAAGTTTTGATATGCGTTTCTCACTTATATGACCCAGACGACAATGCCAGAGATAAGTTTGATTAGAGTCATTTTTTTCATATTTATGTTATATATATGGAGTTGTCTTGATCTAAGATATAGAGGCCATTGATTAATTGAGTCGTACCATAAAAAACATTATTGAGCGAAAAAGAACAACTATTATTCTTAATAATAATCTCAAAACAAATCTTGTCAAAACAAGAAATTAAAATATTTTTTTAGTCAAACTAGGTACAAAATAAAAATCCTCTAAATCTAAAACAAGTCCACTAGGTAATGACAAAGTATATGTTCCTATAGCTAATGCAACAACTTTTTCTCCATTTCCCACTCGTAGGTCCACATCTCATTTTGCCAATTTTCTACTCCTTTTTAGTCCCTGTACAGAAGTACAAATGTGTGAGCCACAACCGGTATCTAATACCCAAGAAGTAGATGTTGATATATTAATATCAATAACATAAATACATGATCTGGACTATCCATTTTCTCTTGCCTTCTTGATGTCCTCAAGATAGACATGGCAGTTTCTCTTCCAATGTCCAGCATTGTTGCAATGGAAACACTTTCCTTCTTTTGCAACTCCTCCTTTGGGTTTCAATGCAGCTTTTCCTTTGTTGTGCTTTGGCTTTGCCTTGGTGTTGGGCTTTCCTTTTCTGTTATCCTTTCGAACCATCAGAATAGGTTTACAACCAACCTTTTTCATATTATTTTCTGTTGTTCTTAACAGACCAAGCAAATGGGGCAACAGTTTGTTAATTTCATTCATTTTGAAATTAAGAAGAAACTGATTAAAACTATCCGACAACGATTGCAGGATAATATCAGTAGCCAATTCAACACTTAGAGGGAAGCCCAATTTTTCAAGGGTCTAAATATACCCTATTATTTTAAGAACATGAGTTCCCACTGGAGTTCCTTCCAACATTTTGCATCGAAACAAAGCCTTAGAGGTCTCATACCTCTCTTGACGAGCTTGCCCCTCGTATAATTCTTTGAGATTTTTAACCATCTCATAGGGAACCATGTCCTCATGTTGCTTCTGAAGCTCAGGGGTCATGGTCGCAAGCATCAAGCATCCAACATCTACCATGTCATTTGAGTATTTCTCAAAGGCTTCCATTTCATCTTTGGAGGCGTCATCCGCTGGCTTTTTAGGGACAGGTTCTTCGATGATTTGCAGTTTCTGTTCTTGCTTAAGGACAATCTTTAAGTTACGGAACCAACCAAGGAAGTTCAAGCCATTCAATTTGTCCTTCTCAAGGACGGATCACAATGATAATGTGTTTGAATTTTCCATAAAATCTACAATGATAGAATATGATTTATAAGTACCTTTTATCATGTTTATAAAGAAATTACATTCCCACTATTAAAAACCCTCAAAATTGAAAAACTTACTAAAAGTATTTCTAGTGGGTAAGGATCCATATTTCATTACATCCTAGGTCAGCATTGGCTTTACTCCTAGAATTCAATTTTTTAGGTAAGCAACACTTGCAATTACATCTCATGTAATTCCTATATTTGATGAACAACTATTTGTCCAAAACAAAAGTCCATATGGTCTAATAGAAAGTACAATAATGAACAATGCACCATGTAGGTAACTTATGAGAAGAGAGGTGGTGTACTGGGCACGCTTAAATACCAAGTTTTTCAAAGAACCAATCATAGTCATGCACTTTCGTATTGTATTTCAATTACCAAAGTCCTTAAACAACCATTAATCTTTAGGTTTCTAATTTTATTAGAACAACCTAGTTTAACCAATATTACTACCATTGACTATCACTTGCTTATTCTTTGCGTTTAACCAAGATATATCTAAGTATTTTGCTTAGGAAAAACCTACATAGTACAGATCGAGGTTTTAACTGGGGTTAATATTGGATGACTAATTTTATTAATTATGGAGGGTTTTTTGTTATATTAATATCACCATTCTATTATGATTTAAGCAGTTACCATCATGCTAAAAAAATACATTGTATCACATACACGTAAAGCAATAAATATAAATGCAATGGTTATATCCCTTAAAACTAAGGTGACCCATCCCAAGCCAATGGGAGAACCAAAATTACTAAAGATAGAACTTGCTTCTCAAGCACCTAATCTACCTTTGACCGGCCCATCATTTTGCTCCTTTGGTCCACGCTTTCTCCGCAAATATTACAATTTTTCAAAAACTCATTTTTCATACGAGGGAGTAAGATGAGAAGAGAATTACAATAGAAGAAAGAAAGACACGACATGCATGTCGTATTTATTTAAAATAAAAATAAAGGGGCTATTGGGCTATAACTGTTACCCATATATGTTAACGCTTAACATCCGAAAACTCTAACATATTTGTGACTAACTCTTTAATCACTTGAAACAATCAACTTAATTTATTCAGATTAGGCGTAAAACGATCTAATGTGTAAAATATCATATATTTGTCAAAAATTGAATAAACTCTAATCTAATAACATGCATCTCATACAAAAGCATCATCCAAGTATTTAAGTCCGAATTCGTATCTTACAAGTGGCTCTGATACCATTGTTGGGAAACGCTGGTGCACCCCATGAGGCAGCGGAAAAATTATCCGGAAAATTCCGCTAGTGATCCATGTACAAGGAGCGAATTCAGGGTGAGTAGGGATGAAATATTACCTTAATAAATCTGGTATCATGATATCCTTAGGGAGTTAGGATAAACCAAATCGAATCTGAGTCGTCACGATAGCACTCCGACCTCTATGCAGTCCACCCGAACGAAACGAACAATATTTTCTCTTCTCTAATTGTTAGAGAGGTTTTCTGAAGAAAAAAAAACATACATTGGCTGCTAGACTTTACGCCTTTATATAGCATTCAAAAACATAATTCTAATTAAATTTGGATTCATTAAATATACAATATATTTAACCGAATATAATTTAATATGTAGAATCTAATTTTACTTTAATTCGAATTCATTAAATATATAGTATATTTAACCGAATACAATTAAATATGTAGAATTTGATTCTACTTTAATTAGGTTTCTTTATGGATATATATATATATATATATGGGTTTTATATATATTAAATATATAGTATATTAACTAAAAAGATTATTCTGGTAACTTACGTTTAGAATCGTTTCTATTTTGGTCCCTTGGCCGTTAGTCTCCGTTACTTATAAAAAAATAGTTCTAATTTAACCCACAAACTTTCAAAATTTTATTTTTCACCATCTTCCCAAAAATTATAAAACTAAAACCCCAAAAAATTAAATCAATGGCTATAACCCAACACTACAACCCATTCTAAATAGATTGACTTTTTAGTTAATTTTTTTGTCTAATTAGGTTTTGATTAGTTAACCATATGACTAATTTAGGAAAAATGTTAAAGTTGCTTTTGCTCATAGACTATTTGTTAGTGAAAAATTCGAAATTTAAACTGGTTTAGAGCAAGTAGAAATGTTTGTTTATTAATGAGGCTGGATTGTTTTGTAAATCTCAGGTTTAAGATTATTCTTTTAAATTTGGCATTTTTTAGTTTGCTATTGTAATGTGACAGTTATTGCAAATGTGAGATTCCTTACAATTCCGACGACCAAATGGTTCAGTGCGAAGGTTTCAGTGAAATGTTTGTTTATTAATGGTTCAGTGTGGAAGCTCGAATTTTCAAAAATAATGTAAATGGAGTCATAACATGCATTGAACTGTAGGATTTATTGGATGCTTATTGAGTATAGAATTTGAAATTCCTTAGAAATTTATGAATTTGACAAATTCATGCTTCGGGTTTATCCAGTATCTGTAATAGTTGTTGCCATATTCAGAACACTACTTTTGATTCAGGTTTCATCCTGCTTGTATAGAAATGACATCAGAGGAAGCTAAAAGACTTGATCACTTCTTTTGTGAAACTTGTTCATCTGAAGGCCAGAAGAAATTGCAGAATTCTCATGCTGCTTCCAGACACTCGGACACAAAGGTATTCTTGCTTTCTTGTTCTTGATCTGTCTTTGGTCATCTTTACTAGTTATTCAACACGCACTTTATATCTTCCGTGGACTTAAGGTAGCATGCCTTTGTGATCGGATATCGAGATGGTATTAAAATTGCATCTATTTTATCCACAAAAAGAATTTTTAGGTATAATCAGTGACCAGTGCAAAATCATCTGGTCACCAAGATGAGTGTGGTTCGAATGGTATTTTGTTCCTCACGTTAAAATCCAGCAAACTTGCTCGAAATTCACAAGCTATGACCTTACCTCACCTTCCCTGCTTTATTTCCTATGATCACTAGTTTAGTTCTTCATTTGGGGTAATTTATCTAGTCAAACAAGATCAACAGTGTCTTCTCAAATTCGTCTAGCACCCCTAAAGACGGCTGTGATATCTGTTATATATATGTTCATTTTTTTGTTTCAATTTTCGAGTAAAGACGATTTCGGAGCAATATGCGGTGACATGACATCATAGAAATATCGAGACATTTGGAGTGATGGCATCATAGGTTAAGTGAGTCAGTTATGTACATAAGAGAGAATTAGAACATGGATTATGTGCTTATCATGTAGGGTAATGTTGAGTATTTTCCATTCTTCTTTTTTTAGTTTCTTCAGACGAAGCCTATGTTGTCGGCGTTACTTGTTTACATCGTTCGACAGTGGTGTGTGTCTGCATTTATCTAGAGCTTGTACCTTAATGTATAACATCCAAGGATTGTGTTTCAGGTGGATACGAAAAGCCTATGGAGGTGACGGAAAAGTACATAAAACCTAGTGTTTTAGTCGGAGACTGAATTCAGTTCTCGCTTGTAACCATGTAGTAAGCTCGGATCTACATCCGAATCTAATAGCCCTGTGAGTCCATGATGGTTTGAGTTGACAGTATAACTGGGTTTGAAAACGCTTTTATGCTTTGAAGTTCGGTCACTCGGTGCAAATCAACGGTATGTGTGGTTATAGTGTTGGGTTATAGTCATTGATTTAATTTTTTGGAGTTTTAGTTTTATAGTTTTTTGAGGAAGATGATAAAAAAATAAAATTTTGAAAATTTAGGGGTTAAATTAGAAACTAATTTTTTTTAACTAACGGAGACTAACGGCCAAGGGACCAAAATAAAAATGATTCTAAACGTAAGTGACCAGAATAATCTTTTTTGAATTATGGTGACCAAAATAGAACACACCCTAAACGAAAGGGACCACTGGTGAAGATTACCCTATATATATATTTTAATAGTGTTTGATAATTACAATAAGGGTTAACTACTGGAATAGTCACTTATGTTTCCCCTCAGTACAGAGTTGGTCACCAATTTTGAAAAACGACCAGTAAGGTCACTTACGTTTTCGGGGCGTAAACTTTTGGTCACTCAGTCGTTTGTTGCCGTTAAACATTGACGGCTTGTTGACCTGGTAGTGAAAAATTAAGGGTAAACTACTGCAATGACCACTAAAGTTTATCTCATGTACATTTTTGCTCCCCAATTTTTTAAAAAAAAATAAACATTATGGTCACTACTGAAAATGTTTCTTTATAATTTCACCTTGAAATTTTAAAAATTCATTTTTCAACCCTAAAACTTTACGATCAATTAGTACAATAATATTATAAAGGCTTAAATGAAAAATAGATGCCCAAAGTATACCATTTTTAAATTTTAGGTGCCCAAATTGCTTCTATTTAATAACTAAACTTTCAAATTACTCCTATTTTTTCACTTTGGATTATTTTATTATTATTATAACATGACATCTCATTTTTATTATTGTTAAATTAAAAATAAATTAAAAATAAAATAAAACCATTTTTATTATTATTAAATTTAAGATATTTTTAAAAAAAATATTACTTCTTAAAATAATTTAGGTGTCTAAAGTATTTTTTGTAAAAATAGGTGCCCAAAGTGTTGACAGTTACAATTTTAGGTGTCCGGCTATTAAATGGGTGTTAAAAATTGTCAACCAATCGGTGCTTGACACGTGGCATTAATTTTATTTTTTAATGGAAAATACTCATATTTTTTCAATTTTTTTATAAAATCTCAAAATTTTACAAGCTTCACAAAAAGTTCCTAAATCCCTAAAAATTCCCAAACTTCCGTCTTCGATTGCCTCAGTTTCCGCCGCCAGTCGCCGTTGTTGACCACACCCACTTGGTCGCCGAACCAAGGCAACCATTTCTCCTAACACGACGTCGCTAGAAGCGCACAACGGCGTGCAGCCGAACGTCGAACACAAAATCGACGTTCGTGTTTGACGTACGGCTGCACGCCGTTAGGCATTTCCAGCGATGCCGTGTTAGGGAAAATGGTCGCCTTGATCCGGCGACCAAGTGGCTGTGGTCAGCGATGGCGACTTGTGGCTGAAGCGGCGGCAATCGACGGCGGAAGTTTGGGAATTTTTAGGGATTTAGGGACTGTTTTGTGAAGCTTGTAAAAATTTGATATTTTATAAAAATTTAAAAAACCTGAGTATTTTCCTTTAAAAAATTTAAAAGAAAAATAAAATTAATGTCACGTGTCAAGCACCGATTGGTTGACAGTTTTTTTAACACCCATTTAACAACCAGACACCTAAAATTGTAACTATGGAAACTTTGGGCACCTATTTTTACAAAAAAAAAATACTTTAGACATCTAAATTATTCTAAGAAGTATTTTTTTAAAAATATTTTAAATTTAATAATAATATTAATAAATGATTTTATTTTTAATTTAACAATAATAAAAAATGACATGTCATGTTATAATAATAATAAAATAATCTAGAGTGAAAAAATATGAGCAATTTGAAAGTTTAGTTATTAAATAGGAGCAATTTGGGCACTTAAAATTTAAAAAGGGTATACTTTGGGCACCTATTTTTCATTTAAGCCTTTATAATATTATTGTACTAATTGATTGTAAAGTTTTAGGGTTGAAAAATGAAGTTTTATTAATTTAAGGGTGAAATTATAAACAGACATTTTTAGTAGTGACCATAATGTTTTATTTTTAAAATTAGGCAGCAGAAATGTACATGGGATAAACTTTAGTGGCCATTGCAGTAATTTACCCTTATTTTTGGCTGCGAGGTCAGCAAGCCGTCAATATTTAACGACAATAAATGGCTGAGTGACCAAAAGTTTACGCCCCGAAAACGTAAGTGACCTTACTGGTCGTTTTTTAAAATCGGTGACCAACTCTGTGCTAGAGGGAAACATAAGTGACTATTCCAGTAGTTAACCCTTACAATAATTATCTAATTATTAAAATATATATAAACTAGATTATCTATAATTACAATAATTATAACAATTTCGTCTTTAATAATTATTACGTGTACAACAAGTTTGTACACATGCTATCTAGTCGATATTTGTTCGTTTCAATCATGGGGTGTGACCCTTGTAGGTTCATGTAACGTTAGTAGTAATATCTAGAAAAATTCTAATATTACAAACAATGAGTGGCATCTAGTAATACAACATTGCTACCTAAGTTACATGAAGTCGTGTTCGACTTTACCTTTTTTTCCGTGATTAACTTCTTTTATGTATTACATCCTTTTTTTCCTTATATCTAGATCGAACACAAGTCATGGATTAGTCACACTTGTATAGTCCATCTAATATTTCTTGATATCTTGAGTACACTATGATAAACGAATAACTATGATATCTCATATCAATTTATTCGAGCATGGCCATGCATTTTCTAGTCTCATTCAATCAAGTGGCCTACGATATTACTCCTATTATGTAGGAGGGACAAATCCTATATTGATCAACCATATTTCGCTATATAGGGTGTGACATATCCAATATCAGTCTTTATAGTGTAGTCTGTTATAACACAAGTTTGACTGCATCAAAATATGTCACTCTCGATATTGAAATAATGGTGATCTCAAGTTTGAGGATCATACACTTAGTTATCACCATGAGCAATGTTGTGACTGTCACATAATAATCTAAGAAACATGCTCATAGCGGGTCAATCCAGTATGTCGTTCTCTAACACATACTTATGTATTGATTTTGACATCTCTATGTCAATAACAACACTTTGTTATCAATCAACTACATATTAGTCTTAATATATTACTGTTGTCCACGCCCACAATAATTCTCGACTAAGGACATTCAAGGATAACTATATTATTCTAAGGACTTTATTATAATTCAGTTTATTTATATATGCACAAAATAAGACTAAAATAATAATAATGAATTTATTAATAAACAAGATAAAATAAGTATGTTTTTTACAATCATCTCATGATTGGTGTTTGAGCATATTCCAACAGCGGAGGATCTCACTTAACCAACATACGGTCTTGCCGCGGGGACAACACGGTGACGTCATTCCAAGGGTAGACCCACCACTGCGAGTCGATCACATACATAGCCTCCTTCGATGCCTTGGCCCAATAGAAAGATCGGTGTTTGACCAAAAACAACAGCTTGTCCACAGCCATCCAACGCTTATCAAACACAAACTCATTTCGACCCAACCACACCGTCCATAACATAGCAGCACACGATAATAGACACCATTGCCTCACAACACCAACAAACGGAAAAGCAAAACATTGTGTAAGGAATTCCAACAGAGAGTTTGGTTGAACCATTTCCAACCGCAACCAACCCAATACTCTAGACCATAAAAGATGAAAATAATTTCCACGTCGGCAGCCTATCATGTACCACGAACCATAAAAAACCGTAGACTTTAGGGGGTACGACAACTTCCCAAATCACGAATTTATCACAAGCTTCATCTTCAATCCCAAACGATGTCAACAACCGCATCAAATCCTTCACTGTAAACGCACCTGTTCGACTTGGCTTCCAAATCAATCTATCATGTTCCGAAACAGACACCTCAACCGAACATACAAGGGCCTTCAACTCCCTCAATTGCAACATTTCAAAGCTCCTGAGGGTTCGACAAAACAGAATCTGCCATTCATCAACATTCACTCCTTGAAGGTCCCTCACATCCTTTACCATCATTGTTTTATTTAGTGCAATACGGAAGAGTCGATAGTAGTACTAGGATGGGTGACCTGTTAGAAAGTCCCCTCATTTTATTATTAAAATATTAGTATTTGAAATAATAATATTAAACATATTCTATTATTAATATTTTAATATTTATGTCAATAATTTTTAAAGAAGTAGACTTTCCGAAATATAACCAAACAATGAAAAGCATTTTTACATTTAGTAATTCAAACATCAGAAATTTTTTACTTCAATAAGAAATATTGGTATTTTCTAGAAAATATTGCTTACAATTTACGAAACAAGCGCACACATAGTATTTATAAGTTGGGTCTTGAGAAAATGTTATAGAAATAATTATTATTTTGTAATTATAATATTAGTTATATTTAATTATAAAATAGAATATATAAAGGTTGTAGAATTAATGTTTTGATATAATAATTGAAAAATATTTTGGACTGATTTAAAAAGTATTTAAAACATTTACAAAGTCCAAACAACTTGAAATTATGTTTAGGGAAGTTTTTAAAAGGGTTTGTAATGTGTTTCAAAGCCAAATTTCTCAAACCTGTCCAGGTATTTCGAAACACCTTAGGGCATTTCGAAACAGGGGGCTCCAGTAGCAAAAACGTTTCAAAACTTGTTTCGAAACGGGCTTTCCCTGGATAGGATTTTTGCCCAGCGTTTCGAAACGGCTCTTTCCCAACCAACTTTTAAATGCAGGTGTTTCGATACGGGCTTATAGTGTTTCGATACGCGTTTCGAAACGGCAAGGGGGTGTTCCGAAACAGGTACCCTGACAGACTGCAACGGCTCTTTCTACATTGAGAGTGTTTCGAAACGGCTTCGAGCGTTTCGAAACGGGAAGCTGCAGAACTGCATTTATGGTGGGAATTAAAGTCCTCAACAGCTCCAATTTGATCCCAACGGCTAGTAACGGCTACAAACTCATTTGGGAGTATAAAAGGGACCTCCAAGCATCAAGAGAAGGCTAATGCTCATATTGTAAAACATCAAATGATCAAAGATTGTCTTAGAACTTAAATTGTCAATTCTTGTATAGACAAACACTAGTGAGCCAAACTTGTCAAATTTGCTCAAGTGTTTTAGGTTTTGGGTGAGTGCTTAATAGTGCAAACAAACACCTATTAGAGGGTTTTAAGTTTGCTTTGTTTATCTCTTTGTAAAAGAGGGTTTTGATCAAGGCTTTGGGTAGAAGCTTGATCGTTTGTAAGGGTTACCTCCTAAGCCTAGAAAAGGGGACGAATCAATAGTGGATTGATTGAGAAATCCTTAGTGGAGAGCTAAGGTAGTGGATGTAGACCTTGGTTAGAAGGTTGAACCACTATAAATCAGTGTGTCACATTTCTTTTTAGCTTCCTAAACCCTAACACCCAAAAATCCACCTCTCCGCCACTTGGTGAGCATCATTGGTTGATCGAATCGAGCTCCACACAACTCAACAATTGGTATCAGAGCTTGGCTCAATCGAAGAGGATTCACATCCTATTGAGAAGATCCGGCAAGCTCGATCACTAGTTCATCAACCGGCTCAAATGGCACAATCTATCGACAAACCGCCTTTCTTTGACGGAACCCACTATGCCCATTGGAAGACAAAGATGAAGTTCTTCATAAAATCTAGAGATTAGAAGCTATGGGATATAGTTGAAGATGGTCCGTTCGAGCCTCAAAGAAGAAAAGCGGAGTTGAGTGCCGACGATCGCAAGAAGATGGAGCTAAATTGCAAGGCCTTGCACATTTTGTTTTGTGCTTTTGGCCCATCCATCTATGAGAAGATGTCTTCTTGTGAGAGTGCCAAGGAGGTATGGGACAAGCTTGAAGTCACATACGAGGGAACCGATGAAGTCAAGGAGACCAAAATTGGGCTCCTAACCTTAGAGTATGAGAACTTCAAGATGGATCCGGAAGAGAACATCGAGAAGATGTTTGATAGGTTCTCCACCATCACCAACGGTCTTAAAGGTTATGGAGAAGCCATCCCGGAAGAGAAGCTTGTCCGAAAGCTCATCTACTCACTTCCCGAGTCATGGGACTCAAAGAGGACCGCCATCATCGAAGCCAAAAACTTGAAGACTTTGAAGCTTGATGAACTCATGGGGTCTCTCCTTACTCATCAAATCATGAAGAAGAACAAAGAAGATGAGAAGAAGAGGGAAGAAATTAGAGCTATGGGAGAGAAGAAAATCAAAGGGCTTGGCATAAATACAAGTGTCATGGCTCTCAAATCCTCCACTTGCCATCACGTCTATTCTAGTGAAGAGGAGGATGAAGATGAAGAGATAGTTCATCTCTTCAAGAAGTGTGCCCCTTTCATGAAGAAAGCTTTGAGAGAGCTTGAACGAGAACCCAAGAGAAAGGAGAGGGCAAGCACTTCAAGCCATAAGAAAAAGGCACATGTGGCTACTTGGAGTGATGAGGACTCCACCGACGATGAACAAGCCAACCTTTGCCTTATGGCCATCAAAGAAGATTCAAGGGTAACTTCTAATTCATCTACTTCATGTTCTTACTCTTTTGATGAATTACAAGATGCCTATGACGATTTGGTTTTAGATTTTAAAAGCCACATTTTGAAAAACAATAAATTGATTTCAAAGTTAAAAACTCAAAATGATTTGCTTTCTAAAACCAAACTTGAACTTGAAGCAAAACTTGAAGAGTTTGAGTTAAAATGTTTTGATTTACAAAAATTGCTTCAAAAAGTTCAAGAAGAAAAAGATTTGATTTCCAAAGAACTTGAAAAGAAAAACAATTTTGGAAAATCAAATTTTTATGTTAGACAATCTAGTGCCCCTAGAGTTATTAAGGGAAAATGTTTTAGAAGTGTTTGGGTCCCAAAAGGACTAACAACTTCAATTAAAAAGGATGACATTGAAAAATGGATTCCTAAGGGGACTAAAATTTGTGCTACTAACGTTCATGGATCCAAAGCAATTTGGATACCAAAAATTACTTGATTGTCTATTGCTAGGTGTGATGGAGATGTTCAACAAGTCAAACATTGAGGGGGAGCTCCATGCACACAAGGAAGAACACTTGAAGAAGGAAGGCTTCACATCCTCCATTGGGTTCAAGTGTTGGTAAAATCTAGTTGCTTTAGTGTTTATTTGTTTTATATTTATTTATGTCAACTAGATGATCATATATGATGGACTAACAATTTTGATGATGCCTTGAGTAAGGGGGAGCCATTTTTAAACCAAATTCTTATTTTGTCAAAAATTTTACCTCTATTGTTATTTTGAACTTAATGTTTTAAATTCTTTTTGATATAACAAAAAGGGGGAGAAAGGGTTTGAAAAATTGAATTTTCAATTGAATAAGGGGGAGCTATATTTGATTTCATATCTTAAATCTCTTATTCACTTTTTTAAAGTTAAAGGGGGAGAATCCCAAACAATTTTTCAAGTGAGTTTTATTATATCAAAAAGGGGGAGATTGTAGAATTAATGTTTTGATATAATAATTGAAAAATGTTTTGGACTGATTTAAAAAGTATTTAAAACATTTACAAAGTCCAAACAACTTGAAATTATGTTTAGGGAAGTTTTTAAAAGGGTTTGTAATGTGTTTCAAAGCCAAATTTCTCAAACCTGTCCAGGTGTTTCGAAACACCTTAAGGCGTTTCGAAACAGGAGGCTCCAGTAGCAAAAACGTTTCGAAACTTGTTTCGAAACGGGCTTTCCCTGGATAGGATTTTTGCCCAGCGTTTCGAAACGGGCTAGGCCGTTTCGATACGCCTTCGTGGCATTGACCATAACGGTCATAAAACCCAACGGCTCTTTCCCAACCAACTTTTAAATGCAGGCGTTTCGATACGGGCTTATAGCGTTTCGATACGCGTTTCGAAACGGCAAGGGGGTGTTCCGAAACGGGTACCCTGACAGACTGCAACGACTCTTTCTACATTGAGAGTGTTTCGAAACGGCTTCGAGCGTTTCGAAACGGGAAGCTGCAGAGCTGCATTTATGGTGGGAATTAAAGTCCTCAACGGCTCCAATTTGATCCCAACGGCTAGTAACGGCTACAAACTCATTTGGGAGTATAAAAGGGACCTCCAAGCATCAAGAGAAGGCTAATGCTCATATTGTAAAACATCAAATGATCAAAGATTGTCTTAGAACTTAAATTGTCAATTCTTGTATAGACAAACACTAGTGAGCCAAAATTGTCAAATTTGCTCAAGTGTTTTAGGTTTTGGGTGAGTGCTTAATAGTGCAAACAAACACCTATTAGAGGGTTTTAAGTTTGCTTTGTTTATCTCTTTGTAAAAGAGGGTTTTGATCAAGGCTTTGGGTAGAAGCTTGATCGTTTGTAAGGGTTACCTCCTAAGCCTAGAAAAGGGGAGGAATCAATAGTGGATTGATTGAGAAATCCTTAGTGGGGAGCTAAGGTAGTGGGTGTAGACCTTGGTTAGAAGGTTGAACCACTATAAATCAGTGTGTCACATTTCTTTTTAGCTTCCTAAACCCTAACACCCAAAAATCCACCTCTTCGCCACTTGGTGAGCATCATTGGTTGATCGAATCGAGCTCCACACAACTCAACAAAGGTAAATATTATTTTAAGGGTAAAATACTTAAATCATCACTCAACTTTGCTCTGTAACCTATTTTGGTCACTCAACTTTCAAAATGCTCAATTTTATCACTGAACTTTAAACATTGACCTATTTTAGTCACTCTACCGTTAAATCTCCAACACTGTTATGATGTGGAAATATAAAATAATAAAAAATTAATATTTTAATACATGTCGTTAAATAAAATAAAAAAGGATCATCTTCCTAAACGTTTCTTCTCCTTCAACAAAACAAAGTGTGAATCCCCTTTTTTGTCGTTGCTTTTCAACCGCCACCACCGTTGTTGCTTTGGTTCTTCTTGCCGAACAGGTACCGCCAAAGCTTCCCCTTTCTCTCTATCTGTTTGGATTTCTCAGAAAATAACCCAAATATCTTGAAAATGAAACCCAATCAGAAGTGGCAACCTTCTTCGATCTCTTGTTCTCGTCGTTGGATCAACGTTGAAATGAACTATGTTGCTCTTTGCTGCCCGGGCTTTACCTTCACCGTTGGGATCGTCCGTTGAGAGCTCCGATCACCGAGAACTGTCATGGCCGAGAGTGGGTGAGTTATCTTCTATTTTTTTCTCTTCTTTTTTTGAGTTTCTAATTTTGTTTGGCTTTGCTGTAATTTTTTACCCTAAAAATTGTTGTCTTGAAACGTGAGTCCTTCGTCTCTGCTATTGCATTTAACATTGTTACATGTCGTGTGGTGTATAGTATCTCAACCCCACACACTCTCACCTCGTTGTTTCCATTTCTTTGTTTTCGTCTGAACTAAACTACTCTAATTTCTCACTTTTATTTTCTTTCTTCTTCTACCCTTTTCAGCATTATTGTTTCATTTCCTTTGCTTGGATGGTGATGGAAGATGGAGAGCGGGTTTTGGTGTAGAAACTTGCAGAGAATGATTTGTGGAACTCCACTTCTATAGACCTTGCTGACACTTCCAAGCCATTGAAAGTTAGTTTCATCGACCCTGCCATGCACTGAACCGATGCAATTCTTATCGGAAATGGTCACCTCGGCGCTATGGTGTGGGGCGGCATTGCAATGGAAACTCTCCAGGTCAATGGTAATTAGATTCTAAGAGTACCCCTTAGCCCTTACATACTTTATTTTAGGTAAAAATGAATTTTTTATTATGCATTTTTTATTTACTTTTTATTTTATTTAATGATGTATATTAAAATATTATTTTTTATTTCCACGTCATAATAGTGTTAGGGATTTAACAGTGGAGTGACCAAAATAGGTCAATGTTTAAAGTTCAGTGATAAAATTGAGCATTTTAAAAGTTGAGTGACCAAAATAGGTCATAGAGCAAAGTTGAGTGATGATTTAAGTATTTTACCCTTATTTTAAAGTGGCAAAAAATAAAAAATAAAAAACTTATGGCCCCAACTCAAGTCATAAACACCTTTAATTGTCACAAGTGTAAAAAAACTTGAATAAGACTCATCAGTTGAACCAATGATCCATCATGTCCAAAATATACCATCTAATCAGAAATTCTTCAAACTGAACCAAAAAGTTAGGGAAATAGTTTTATGTAGTGAATAAAGTATAAGAAGAAAAGAGATGGAGAGTAAAAAAAAAGAGACTTGTATTTACTAACATAAAAAATAATTATCATATAGAACTTTAAGTTCATCAAGTTCCTATTTAATAGATAGAAATAGAGTTCTATTTATAATGGACATCCACATAGATAAATATTTATAACATTTTAAATTTAATTTTTAGAATTTTACAAAAAAAATTAGGGTAAACTACTCAGATGACCACTGAACTATTTGGGTGTACCTATTTTGACTATCGAACTAGGCAACTCGCCAATCAAACCATCAAAATTTTAAATTGGTCCTATTTTGACCACTGTCGTTAAAAAAATAATGGAGGGGTTTTGTTGTATGCTTTCTGTAGAGTGGATCAATCGAATCGAAATTGGTCAAGAGGGGTTAAATTGGCTTTTTAAAGTGGATGGGAGCAAATTGAAAATGTAAAAATTGAAGACAAGGCAATTTATAGTGGTTCAAGCTTCGAACAAGCTCTACATCCACTACCTTAGCTCCCACTAAGGATTTTGAACAATATCCACTAGATATTCTTCCTATTTTTTAGGCTTAGGAGGTAACATTTACAAACTGGTTAATCTTTCTACCCAAAGATTAACCAAGACTCTCAATACAAAGAAGAAATCGCAATATGAAAAATACCTCTCACAAGGTTGATATATTTCCCAATTACAAGTAATCACTCCCCAAATTTGAAAGAAAACGATACAATGAAAATTACACAAGTGGGGATTACAAAAAATTGACTCTTTAAGCTCAAGTGTTTGGATGTGTGCTTGGATGTTGCAAATAGGTTCAATAGTTGTTGTTGTGGCTTTGAAGGCTTGCTTTTATACCCTTGCATTGATTTCTAGCCGTTTGGGTGGTTGAGATCATTAATCTAGCTGTTGGGCTGCATTTTTTGCGCAATAAATGCTCTTTAGTTGCTCACTGTATCAGTACTCGAATCACTGTATTGATACCTCTCTCAAAGAGGAAAGAGTTGTTGTGTGTATTTAAGAGGGGCGTATCGATACGTAGGAAGGCATATCGGTATAATTATAGTGTAAAATAAGGGGAGTATCGATACTGTAACACCCGGGTTTGGGGGTCGGGTGAAAATAAAAAAAAATATTAAAATAATGTTTCGGGTTTTATTTTCAAAATAATAAATTGTGTTGGACATATTTTAAATTAAAACCCAAATAGCCATGGATTACATACTATTGTGAATATCCCATTTCATTAAGGGTAAATGAGTATTTTGGTTTTAAAAATAAAACAAAACAATTAAAACACACATTTCATCATCTTCTTCCCCCTTCTCTTCAAAAATCCAACAACAAGTTTCCTCCCTCATCTCAAGGTTACTATTCCATCACATCCTTGCTTCATCTTTGAAGGTTTTTGAAAGGTAAATATGTTTTTGAGTTGCCCTCATCTTCCTCTTCATGTCTATACCTTTAGTTTTCATTAAAACTCGTTGTTTTGAATTTTGAGTTTTTCAAGTTCTAAGTTAAAAATCCAAACTTTATTGTCCATTGTTAAAGCTTTTGATTCCTTATCATTATTTATGTTATTGGTAGCCCAAATGGTCCAACATATATGATTTTTACTTGATTTTATTAAGAATTTCGGATATGGGTTTGTTGGGGTTTTAGAAGGGTTTAAAGTTGAGTTTTGGGGCTGTTTAGTGTGTGAAGTTGATGGTTGTTGATTAAGTGATGTTTGAGGGTTGTTTTGGGAGTGTTAGATGGCAAGTTGGATGTTGGAAACATGGGTTCTTTGCTGAGTTTGGGGGCTGCTCGAAAATGGTGTTTTGAGAGTGTTTTGGATTGAGTATTAGCTTGAATTGTGTTCCGGGTTTGTTCAGTTGAATTGTGAACTGAAATGTGATTGTTTTGCTTGTGTTTGATTGATAACATCAAGGTTTTGTGTTGGTGAAGCCTCACATTCGAATCCGGAACCGTTAGGAGCTTGATCGGTTGTTTGCTTGTGTTTGGAAAGTCCGGTGAGTGGTTCTTTGGTTTTAAATTGGTTTTCAAATGTTGGTTCAAGCATGTGAACCTAGGTCGGGCTTGGTAAACCCACCTAGAGTTGGGATTAGATTGGTAGCCTAATCTCAAGCTTTAGCTAGAGACCTTTGGTTGAACTTTAAATGTTGTGTTTATGCCTCACATGTTATTTGCGATTAATGTTGTTATGCACATTGTGGCTATATGTGTTATTGAGGCATGATGATTTGTTGATGCATTGTGATATGCACGTGGTTGATGTAATGTGTGTACACGATTGTAAATCATGGTGGCTACGTGCTAGGCACGGGAAATGGTAAGAAATTTGTGTTATGAAAGATTGTGAAATGAGTTAGTATTGACACTAGTATGTTTGGGTACAAATGATCGATCATTAGGATGTTAGTGTGCACACGAGAGTCGAAATGCGCGCGTGGTCTTGGTGACGGTATTCATCAAGATGGAGTACGAGTATGCCCAGAAATGTTCTTTAATAGGTTAGTCAGTGATGAGTGGAATCTCATCGACGGGGCGTAAGGATGAGTGGAATCCCCTCCGCGTGAAACGGTGATGAGTGTAATCCCACCGTAAGGTAATGGTTGAGTTGATGGATGTGAGTTCCAACGGTTGTTATCTGTGTATTCGGGTCATAGCTAGGTGCCAATACGTATTGTTAAATGTGTTTCCTTATGGTTGTGTTTATGGACATGTTGAGCATGGCATGATATTTGATATTATGTTCATGCATAATATATATTCGACTCTTGTGGCTTTGGAGGTAAGAAAACATGCATTCTTCCTTGGTTGTGTTGCTCGTGCTTGGACCCTACATTGTCGAGGTTTGTTTTATGAGCTTACCCTCGCTAAGCTTTACGCTTACGCTCTCTTTTGTTCGACAATGCAGATCCTTAGTTCGTGGGCTGCTCGCGCAAGGAGAAGGCCTCCAAGTGTGCTTTTGCTATCATCAAGTATGGACTTTTAAGTTATGAGATGTAATGGAAAAGCAATGGGATTTGTGTTGTTGTTTGTGTTAGGAGCTTGTTAGACTCCTTTGATATGTTGATGTTTGGTTGTGGTATGTTCATGCCATGTATGTTGGCCTTGTGCCCTTACCTTTATGCTTTTGTGTATGTTTTGTCTAAGGAATGAAACCTTGATATGCTATGTATGCCTCTTTTATGGTGAATGTTGATTCCTTTAAATGTATGGCCCTTTTCATGTATGTTGTGTGTTGTACATGCTTGTTGTAGGGTGTTTTGCCTCTAGAGTTAATGCATGTATGTTTGGAGGTCTTAGGTTGTGTCTTTAAGGCAGCCCTTGTGCCTTAACCAGCTAAAACTTGTGTGATCGAAGCAGGGGTATCGATACGGTTGGACTCGTATCGATACAGCCTTCTTGTTGCGGGCCAAGCGTTTCGATACACGGGAAGGCGTATCAATACCATTTTTGCTACTGGAAATCTGAGATTTTGACGAGAAATTGAGGGTATCGAAACGGGCTTAGGTGTATCGAAACGGTCTTGTAGCGTTGACCACAAGAAGTTGACTGTTGAGGGCATATCGGTACGGTCAACTAGCGTATCGATACGGTCTCCTCGAGTTGACTTTGGCCAGTTGACTTAGTCAAGGCGTATCGATACCCTCTTTGAGCGTATCGATACGGTCTGCAGAATAAGCTAAAATGGGTTGTTTTTAAATTGTTGTTTGTTTGTTCGTCTCGCTTGTTGCTTCCGCTGTCGTTGTTTCACATAGGTTGTGTTTAAGCATCTAGATAAGATAATAATTAAAGAAAAGGTTTTCTCGGGTTGTTAACCGAAGTGGAGCCTTAACGGGTTTCGCCTCGGTTTTCCCCGTGTGACCCGCTCGGACCGGTCAGTCGCCCTGACCGGGACGAGGGGGTTACACTTGTTGGTATCAAAGCCTGAGGTTTCCGAGACCTCGGGCAGGTAAGTGAGGTAAGTTAAATTCTTGTATTGCAATTGTACGGTGTTTGCTTGTCATGTATGTATGTTTGCTTATTTGATCGTTTGAGTATGTTGTTTGAAGTATGTTGAGTAGAGTCTCATTGCTTCTATTACATCAGAAAAATGATTTTTAAGTGAGGGAAACATACTTGAGCCACTTGGACCCTTGCCCTTGCTAACCCTATTTTTGTATGTTGTTGTGGTTGTAGTTGTTATCTGTGAGCGGTTATGTCGAGGCCTAGAGGTAGACCCAGGTTGGTTCGTCAAGAACCCCGTGTTGTAGCTCCTGTTAATGAGCCGGTGGCTGGAGTAGAGGCTCCTGTGGAAGAGCCTGCTGTTGGAGTCGGAGCTCCTCCACCACCACCACCACCTCCTCAGCCTGATGTAGAAGGCGAGGCTGGAGCTGAGGGAGCGGGACCTCAGGTTGGCCAGGGTGACCAAGGTTCTGCAGGGATAGACATGGCTCCACTAATTCAAGCTATAGTGGGAGCGTTTCAGGCTGCAGTTGCCGGAGCTCAGGAAGGCATATCGGTACAGTTATAGTGTAAAATAAGGGGAGTATCGATACGTAATGACCGTATCGATACGGATTTTGCTCACTGGAATCCTGATAAAATTTAAGCAAAAAGTGTGTCGATACGCTATATGAGTGTATCGATATGGTCCAACGACTATTTGAAAATTGCTGATTTCATAACTGACAAGCAACAACTATTTTATTAAATGAAAAGATTTGTTGAATCAAACTAAACTGTATCGGTAAGCTAAAGCATAAAAGTAAGCCCAAAATGAATGTCGTATCGATACGAGTATAATTGTATTTGTACGCTTTTGTCGATTAAAATTCCAGTGTTTAAAAACCGTTTCGATACGACTAAGGCGTATCGATACGCGTGGGAGTAAATGTATAGTTTGGCTTGGAAACACTTAGAAAAATTTTGTAGGTTAAAACATTTTGACTTTGAAGTTGTTTTGGTTCAAATGCTTGTCAATTTTATGAGATTTTGAAGTATTTAAAAATTTATTTATATTTGCAAATAAGTTCTAAGGAAAATTTGTTATATCAAAATCAAATTAGGTTTTACAATCTCCCCCTTTTTGATATAACAAAACCAAAGTAAATTTTTGTATTTTGAAAACTTTGAAAAGTTTACTCCCCCTTAATTTAAGATTGGTTTTCAAAAGTTTGTAAAATTTTAGGTTTTTACATTTCTCCCCATTTTTGTTAGATGAAAATCAATGCATATAACAAGGACATAGAAAAGATATGGAGCATTTAAGCACAAATAAAAGCATAATAAAAGCAACATAATATCATTAAACTTCAAAATAATATCCAAAGCAACATAAGTTCAAATTATTCCAAACTTAAAATTCAAACTCAGATCCTACAAACAAAACATAAATCAAAGTATAGGGTTCTTAAACATAGAACATAGGTGCATGATAAAATAGAAATCCTAAATGATATGATATAGAATGAGATGCACAAAGATTACTCATCTCCATCATCTTCATCCTCGTCCTCTTCATCACCATCATTGTGATTGGCTTGAGAGTTTCGAGCATTAAGTCGGGCACCATGGAAAGCGGTGAGAGAGACATACATGGAGGCTTGTTGTTGCTCAATGGCCTTGACTCGATCTTCTAACGAGGTAAAACGTGTATCAATGGCCACAAATATCGCATTCATGGTTGTATCTACAGAAGCAATATTAGTCCCAAAGGAGGTGAATTGCTCATTTAGTACGCCATGAGTCCATCCATGGAAGATTGAGCTTGGTTGACTTGTGGACCTTGTGGAGCTACCGTATGAGGTTGATCTTCTTGAGGAGGAGGTCGATTAACACGAACTCATTCATTGTTGATGTATTCAAAGTGTGCACGAGTAAGGGAGTGCTCATCGACCGGTTTGCCAAAAGGGTCGGCGGCATCATGCGAACAATCGATCTCTAAGGAATGGAACAAGTAACTCAAGGCCATGCCATAGAAGAAAGACTTGACTTGATCGATGTGACGGTGTTGAACAAGACATACCGAGTCGGCAAACATAATTTGACAAAGGTTTGGGCGCTTACCCTCACGGAAACAACAAAGCCAAAAGGCATCCACTTGGCAGATACTAGAAAACTTGCCACCAGAAGGGCGAAGCCACCAAGAGATGTTAAGATGGAAGGATACGATCATGGGCATTAAGAATGGTTATGGAGCCAAGTTGAGAATGTCCCAAAGAGTGTTCATCATCAATCCCCAAATTTTCAAAACCAAAAACATTGCATAAAACGGTTTGGTCAATTCGAAATTTCTTGCCCATGAGATAGGATTCAATAGCAATTACATGTTTCCTTGCTTGATCATGGATGCACCGGGCATTAGAATAGAAAATTAAAACAAGGTTACGGTATAAAATCGGGGGTATATTTAAAAAAGTCATGAATTTCCATTGTTGGAGAAACCCAAAATATTTGAATTTAAAACGTTCCGAGTTTAGAAAATGGATTGAAACAACTATCTCATCCCGAATAGAAAAGGCTTGATATTGTTTTAATGGGCCAAAACTGAGGGTGATTGAAAACTATGTTGAATAATATAACCAAGATTCGGTTTAGTAATAGCCTTATTTTACGGATTGGGATTTGATGAACTAGAAGACAATTCTTTTCTTGGTCTCTTTTTAAGTCCCATGATAAACCTAAAAACATCAAAACAATTTGAAAACAATGTATGCAATTATCATCACATTTGATCTAATAAATATTCCAATAATTCAAGGTATTGTGAAAAACACTATATTTTATAGGTAAAAATATATACAAGTATAAAAAATAAATTTTGGTAAAAAAAAATAAAAAACAGTGTAATAAAATACATTGTATATTTTATATTTGAATAAAAAATCAGATTTCAAAGAGTTTTTGCAAAAACATAAAAACACATATAATAAATATATTATGTATACAGAAATTAATTGAAAACATGAAATAAAATTAAACAAAAATTAAAAATAAAATGGGTTTTATACCTTGAGTTATGAAATTTGATGAATGAAGGATGAAGAGTGCACCAAATTGATAGCAAAGCTTAGCTTTGATATGTAGAGTAAAAACCCTCAAGAAATTTTGATTTTGGTGTGAGAAATCAAAGGGTTTGAGGGATTTTTATAGTTAAAACTCAGCCTAGGGTTTGAGAGAAATAGGTAGATGTGTTTTAATTAAAGTGGGATTCTCCTTTTAATGCTCGTTTAAAGCCCCAACGGCTAACAGTATCGATACGCTGACATGGTGTATCAATCTACCCCATCGGTACAATTTTCATACCGTATTGATACAGTGATGACTGTATCAAAGCCCAAATAGCAACATGTATCGATAAAATGTTACCCATATCCATACTCATTTGCCAAAAATGCATTTTTTAGCAGATTGGAGTTCAAAAATTGGATTTTAATAAATCATAAATGCATGTGTATGTTGAATGAGAAAATTTTATGGACAAAAATAGATACATACTTCCCCTAGAAAGAAGCATAGATGCATCAAGAAGCAAAATTACACAAACATGATCATCATTCAAATTCAAGATAGGCTAGCTAGACCTAACTCTCTCCTAAGAGTCCAAAAATGCTCTTTGTCTAATGGTTTTGTAAAGATGTACTCTAGTTTGTTTGAGGTATCAACATACTCTAGAACAACATCATTCTTTAAAACATGATCCCTAATGAAATGATGTCTTATCTCTATATGCTTGGTTCTAGAATGTTGGATGGGATTCTTAGTGAGACATATGGCACTAGTGTTGTCACACTTAAGGGGTATGGTATCTACATCAATTCCATAGTCTAGAAGTTGTTGCTTCATCCAAAGGATGTGAGCACAACAACTTCTGGCCGATATATATTTCGATTTGGTGGTAGATAGAGCTACACTATTTTATTTCTTAGAGAACCAAGATATGAGCATACTACCTAGGAATTGGCAAGTGCCGGAGGTACTTTTTCTATCTTACAACCCTCATAATCCGCATCGGAATAAGCATGTAAAATAAAAGAAGAGTCTCTAGGATACCAAAGGCCTAAACAAGGTGTGTCTCTAAGGTATCTAAAGATTCTCTTAATGGCTATAAGGTGTGATTCTCTAGGACTAGCTTGGAACCTAGCACACAAGCAAACACTAAACATTATTTCGGGTCTACTTAGGTAAGGTAAAGCAAAGAACCAATCATTGAACGATAAAGCTTAGAATCAACACACTTACCACCTTCATCTTTGTCAAACTTAATTGATTAACTCATTGGAGTGGCTTGAGGCTTCACATTCTCCAAGTCAAACTTTTTGAGAATATCCTTGATGTACTTAGCTTGATTGATGAAGATGTCATCCTTCCTTTGCTTGATTTGGAGCCCAAAAAGAATGAGAGCCCCCTATCATGCTCATCACAAACTCACCTTGCATTAGCTTAGAAAATTTTTGGCAATAAAACTCATTAGTAGAATCAAAGATTATATCATCAACATAAATTTCTACTACTAAGATGTCATTGCGATTTCTTTTAATGAAAAGTGTAGTGTCCACCTTGCATTTTTCAAAACCTTTTTCAACCAAAAAGTTTGAAAGCCTTTCATAACAAGCTCTAGGAACTTGTTTCAAACCATATAAACCTTTAGTTAGTTTAAAAACATGGTTTGGAAAAATTGGATCTTCAAAACCGTGTGGTTGTTCAACATACACTTGTTCATTAATAAAACCATTTAAAAATGCACTTTTAACATCCATTTGAAAACACTTGAATTCATGATAACATACAAATACAAGAAGCATCATAATTGCTTCCATTCTAGCTACGAGTGCATAGGTTTCATCAAAATCGATTCCCTTTTCTTGAGTGTAACCTTGAGAAACAAGTCTAGCTTTGTTCCTCACTACGTTACCACTCTCATCTAATTTATTTCTAAAGACCCATTTAGTTCCTCGAGTAAACTTATTACTAGGTCTACCAACTAATGTCCAAACTTTACTCCTCTCAAATTGATTAAGTTCTTCTTGCATGGCCAAAATCCAAAAATCATCTTTTAATGTTTTTTGATATTTTTAGGTTCAATGCATGAAATTAATGAAACAATATTATACTACAAAAAATAGTTGTTTAGCGGCGTTTTTTAACACTATAGCGGCATTTTTTAGCGCCGCTAAAAACTTTCCCGGCGCTTAAGAAGGCTCTGCAATAGTTCGCGGTGTTTTTAGGTAAAAAAAAACACCACAAAAAGTCAAGATCTATAGTGGAGTTTGTAAATACAAATGCCGCGAATAACTGTTCTTTGGTGGCATTTGTAAAATCAAACGTCGCGAAAATATGTTCTTTAATGGCATTTGTAAACTCAAACACCGCGAGAACATGTTCTTTAGTGGCGTTTTATTTACAAATGCCGCGAATAACATGTTTTAAAAAAATTCAAATAAAGCATACATATTATATAATAATTTAAAATGCATTACATTAAAGTCCATCCTTAAACTAAAAGAGAAAAATGTGATCCCTTGAATGTGGTCCATAAATTTCTCTTCCAATTTCATTTAGAACAAGATCGCCCAAACTAAAATTCATCATGACATCGGGATCATCATCATAGTTGAAATATGGTTCACTAGAGTGCCTCAGTCTCTTAGCTTCTCTAGCTCTTCCCTTCTTTGGCTTTCCTCTATAGGGAACAAGGGCCATGGATATCGGCGACGGTGGCGATATAAGAAAAAAGGGGGTAAGAGAGACCTTGGCAGGCCAAGCTAAAACTAAAAGTAATAAAATTAAAAGGAAATATAAGAAAAAAGGGTAAGAGAGACCTTGGCAGGCCAAGCAGGGATACCCTTGACTTTGGCAAGAACAAGATCGCCCAAACAAAAATTCTTAACTTTTGCTTTGTTCCCTCCCCGTTTACGACTCCAAGCCATAAGAGTAAAACCCTAACGGATCTTGCGATGCCGTTGTAGATACGTCGTTGTTGTCATTCCTTCCTTTTAAATCCAAATCCCAAATACGATTCCAGATTCCAATCAAAATCCCCCAACAAAAATACAAGAAAACCCTAGAGATAGCAAGAGTAAAGAAAAAGAAGAAGATTTAGAAGTTCGGTGCAACAGATACCGTCAACGGCGGCGACGCGCCCAGGGGAATTCCGGTGAGGGCAAGTGATTAGGGTATTGCGAGAGAATAAGAGATTATCGGATTATTGAGTTAAAATTGAGGAGTTTTTTCTGATTACTTTGGGGATTGGATGAGGGCATGAGAGGGAGTTTATTCTCTATTGTCGTTTGATTTTACAAACGCCTAAAGCATTAAACTATTGCTTCGCGGCATTTTCTTTTTTAAAACGCCACTAAAATAAGAATTTTTGTGGCGTTTATCATTTAAATGCCACGAAGTTGCGTGTCTATTACGGCGCACCTGGTAAAAATGACGTAATATTTATTATTTGTGGCATTTTATGCGTAAACATCGTGATATGTTCAAAATTAGTGGTGTTTTTCTCTAAAACGCCATTAAAGGTGCCGCTATATAGTAAGTTAGGTGTAGTGTTAAGCAATTTAAGAGAGGATCTAGTGGTTACCCCCTTGGATGGATCACCCAAGATTTCACCATCTTTGATATAGTTGAGTTCCCTTGGTTAGCTCACTTCCTTTTCACCAATATTCATTTCCTTCATGGCTTCTATGGGAGGATCTTGTACTTTTTCTTCTTTGGTTGGAACATCATCCACCTTTGATGATTTTCCACCATCATTGGCTTCAATGATCCCTATATCATCATCATCACAAGAATCCTTCCTCGAAAGGAGGTTATCATCGAAAACCACATGTATAGACTCTTCTACAAATAAGGTTCTTTTGTTAAAAACTCAATAGGCTTTAGAGTTTAAAGAATAACATAAGAAAATAGCTTCATCACTTTTTGCATCAAATTTACCTAAATGATCTTTTCCATCGTTTAAAACAAAACACTTGCATCCAAAACAATGAAAATAGCTAATGTTAGGCTTCTTTGATTTTAAAATCTCATAAGGAGTTTTCTTTAAAATTGGCCTAATCATTACTCGATTTATGATATAACAAGCGGTGTTAGTGGCTTTCGCTAAAAAATACATAGGTAAATTGTTTTTCACAAAGCATGGTTCTAGCCATTTCTTCTAAAGTACAGTTTTTCCTCTCAACTACCTCATTTTGTTGAGGAGTGTGAGGTGCGGAAAAATTATGGCTAATATCATTACTGTTACAAAAATCCTCAAATCCTAGATTTTGAAATTTCGTTCCATGGTCACTTCTAATATGAGAAATGTTTTAACCAAGGTCATTTTGAGTAATTTTTAAAAATATGATGAATTTTTCTAAAGCCTCATCTTTTGTACTTAAAAAGAGAAACCAATTGTATCTAGAGAAGTCATCAACTAAAACATATGCATATGATTTTCCACCCAAGCTAGTTGTCCTAATAGGCCCAAAGAGATCTATATGAATCAATTGTAATACCCTACTAGTTAAAACATCATTAATAGATTTAAATGAAATTTATTTTTGTTTACCCTTAGCACAAGCATCACAAATTTTATCTAAGGAAAATTTTAGCTTAGGTAAACCTCTAACTAGATTTTGGGAAACTAATTTCTCTAAAACATTTATGCTAGCATGCCCTAGTTTCCTATGTCATAATCATGCATCATTTTCATTTTGAGCAACCAAACATGCATCTGATGTATGAATGTCATCTAAATGCACCATGTATATGTTACCTATGCGATGACGAATGAGCATTGTTTTATTTATTTTAATGTTCACAATTTTGCAACCATTAACATCAAAAGGAACATTAAAACCCTTATCACAAAATTGACTAATGCTCAACAAATTATGTTTAAGACCATTGACATATAAAACATCTTCAATGAAAATAGAAGAGAGATTACCAATGGAACTTATACCCTCAATATGGCCTTTGGAGTTGTCCCCAAATGTCACCATTCCACCACTCTTTGGCTTTAGCTCCATGAATCTACTCTTGTCGTTGGTCATGTGTCTTGAGCATCCACTATCAAGGTAACAAGTGTTTTGACTTGAACCTTTGGCATTGTAGTAATGCTCCCCCTACAAACAAAGATTAGTTCTTGATTTTTGGTACCCAAATTATTTTGGGTCCATGTGAGTTAGCTCTCAAATACTTGGTCCCCTAAGGAATCCAAGAAGCAATAGCATGAATATTATTAGAAGCTACTAGTTCCTTAGGAACCCATACACTCCTAATTCTTTTACCTTTAGGATATTTTTTAGAGCTTCTTTGTTTGTGGTTCACAAAGTTTCTTTTCACATAGTTGGTTTTAAAAGATTGACCTTTTTCAAAAGTAGAAGTACCAACTTTGTTCAAAGAAGCTTTGAGTTCATTCACCACTTTGTGGTGATCATCATGAACTTTAGAAAGAAGATTGTTTAAATCAATATTTTCATCTTGAAAACACTTTAAGTCATCATATAAAACCAAAATCTTCTTTTCAAGTTCTGAGTTGGTTGTAGAAAGGGAATCATTTTGGTTTTTCAAATTGGAAATTATTTTCTTGTTTTTCAAAACCGATTCTTTATATTTTTCCACGAACTCATCGTAAACCTCTTGAAATTCATCATATGCATCTTGAAGGTCATCAAAGGTGAAATCAAAAGTAGATGAATTAGGGTTACCTTAGGATCATCATCAATAACCATGAGGCAAAGATTAGCCACTTCGTGCTCCTCTTCATCGGATGATGATTCTTCATCGCTCCAAGTAGCAACTTGGGCTTTGAGCCTCTTCTTCTACTCAAGACCCTTCTTCTTGAGTTGAGGGCATCCAATCTTATGTGCCCCGGCTTCTTGCACTCATAAAAAATGATTTGATCATTCTCCTCTTCTTTGTTCTTGTTCTTGAAGTCTCTTCTTCTTTGAAACTTTCTTCCTTGGTTGGGCTTCATGAACCGAGAGAATCTCTTGAATATCATAGCTAATTCCTCAAATTCATCCTCGCTAGAATTGCTTTCCTCTTGAGAAGCCTTGAGAGTAATTCCTTGCTTCTTTTTCTCTACCTCTTGTTGGTCCACTCTTTTCTCTTCTCTCTTCTTTTCTTCTTCCCTTCCTTGCTTCATGATCTCATGAGTAAGGAGAGATCCTACCAACTCATCAAGCTTCAATGTCTTTAAATTCTTGGCCTTGATGATTGTGGTTCTCTTCCCATCTCAAGATTCGGGAAGAAAGTAAAGAAACTTCCGAACTAGCTTGTCTTCGGGAATGATCTCATCGAAGCCCTTGAGACCATTTACTATGATGAAGAACCGATCAAACATTTTGAGACGCTCTCATCCAGCTCCATCTTGAAGTTCTCGTAACTCAAATTAAAGATCTCAATCTTGATCTCCTTTACATCGTTGGTGCCTTCGTAGGTGGTCTCTAACTTGTCCCACACCTCCTTCGCACTTGTGCAAGATGAAATCCTTGGATACATGTTGGGTCCAAGTGCACAAAAGATGAAGTGTAGAGCCTTTCCATTTACATATAGTCATCTTCTATCTTCATCTGTCATCTCCACCTTGGTCTTTGGAATGCTCAGACCATCTTCTACTACATCCCATAGGGTGTACTCATTGGACTTGATGAAGAGCCTCATTCGGTTCTTCCAATAGGGGTATTTATCCCCATTGAATAACGGTGATTTGGTGATGGATTGCGACTCGAACAAGTTTGGCCCGGAGGTAGATGTCATGGCTTTAATTTGTGGCCGATTGATCTTCTTCTAGGATCTCCTCTTGTGGATGTGAGTCTCTCAAAGAGTTAAGCTCTGATACCAATTGTTGAGTGGATCGTTTGAATCGAAATTGACCAAAATATGGTGAATTGGCGTTTTTAAAGTGGAATGGAGCAAATTGAAAATGTGAAAATTGAAGACAAGGCAATTTATAGTGGTTCAAGCTTCAAACAAGCTCTACATCTACTACCTTAGCTCCCACTAAGGATTTTGAACAATATCCACTAAATATTCTTCCCCTTTTCTAGGCTTAGGAGGTAACCTTTACAAACTGGTTAATCTTTCTACCCAAAGATTAACCAAGACTATCTCAATACAAAAAAGGAATGGAAATCTAAAAAATACCTCTCACAAGGTTGATATATTTCCCAATTACAGGTAATCACTCACCAAACTTGAAACAAAATGATACAATGAAAATTACACAAGTGGGGGTTACAAAAATTTGACTCTTTAAGCTCAAGTGTTTGGATGTGTGCTTGGATGTTGCAAATAGGTTCAATAGTTGTTGTTGTGGCTTTGAAGGCTTGCTTTTATACCCTTGCATTGATTTCTAGCCGTTTGGGTGGTTGAGATAATTAATCTAGTTGTTGGGGTGCATTTTTTGCGCAATAAATGCTCTTCATCTGCTCAATGTATCGGTACTCGAATCACTGTATCGATACATGTCTCAAAGAAGAAAAAGTTGTTGTGTGCATTTAAGATGGGCATATCAATACGTGGGAAGGCGTATTGATACGGTTATAGTGTAAAATAAGGGGTGTATCGATACTCAATGACCGTATCGATACGGATTTTGCTCACTGGAATCCTGAGTAAAACTTAAGCAAAAAGTGTATCGATACGATCCAACGACCGGTTGAAAACTGTTGATTTCATAACTGACAAGCAACGACTATTTTATTAAATAAAAATATTTGCTGAATCAAACCAAACTGTATCGATATGGGGACAACTGTATCGATATAGGGACAACGGTGTCAGTATGTTAAAGCATAAAAGTAAGCCCATAATGAATGTCATATCGATACGAGTATAACTGTATCTTTACACTTTTGTTGATTAAAATTCCAGTGTTTAAAAACCTTAGTCATATCAATACGCCTGGACGTAAATTTATAGTTTGGCTTGGAAACACTTAGAAAAATTTTGTTGGTTAAAACATTTTTACTTTGTAGTTCTTTTGTTCAAATGTTTGTCAATTTTGTGAGACTTTGAAGTACTTAAAAATTTATTTATATTTGCAAATAAGTCCTTAGGCAAATTCGTTATATCAAAATCAAATTAGGTTTTACATTTTTTTTGTTTGCTTTTTATTTTATGTTTTATGGGTTTCGTTCTTGTTGCGTGATTTAAGTACAACGCAAACGGTGCAAGTGAACACGTCGCAAGTAATAGTATAGATTAAGATCGTCTTCAGGGATTGGTTAAACTATGACTTCTAGCTTCTTGCACTGAAAGAGAATAATATTAAAAATGATAGGTGGTGATAAATAACAAGTAAAATAAACTAAACAAATTAAATTAAATAAAGAGAAGTAATCAATATGAAAGATTAGGTCAGGTTATTGTGAGTAATGGTGAGATTGTCGAATGAATTTCTGTGGCTAGTAATTGTTGAGGCAAGTCAATTGATGTGGCAAGTAAACTGTTGTGGAAAGCAAATTGCCATGGTAACTGGGTTTCCTCCTTCAATGTTTGGCGGAGTGTTATTTAATTCCTTCGTGTTATCCCTAACTGAAGAACTGATGTTTGTGCAAGTCTTGGTGATACATCTCTTTGTTAACCTTGGGTGAACAATATCGATATTTTTACTCTTCTTAGCCGTTGAAATCTGATCCTTATTCCTAAGGCGAATTAGTTTCCACCAACGGTTGTTTAAATGGAAACCGTATCTACTCATTTCATGAATCTAACTCTCCAGTGCCTAGATAAATAGATACAATCAAGTTTCTTTCCCAATTCCTTTGAAGCGAAAATAAAGAACCAAGAATGGATAAACAACGAATTTGTTGAAGTAAAAACCAAAACCATTCATTCATCTATACACACCAATAAAACTCGATAACCCAAGACAAATTAATCTAGTTCATGGTTGGGTAAAAGGAAAACACAAAAGAATAAAACCCAGTCATTTGATCGCATGATATAAGATGAAAAAGAAATGGTTATGCATCGATCCCTATTGTGATCCGATCTTACTCTCCCAAATTGACTCTCCCTTTGTTGTTGTTGCGATCTCCTTAAATAGATGAGGGGAAGAGTTTGAATGCGTGTAAAATATGTGGGGATCTGATCTCTATCTTATCTAGATATGAATTTTGAATCTAGGATATTTATCCTTTGCGTTTGAATTAAATCCTAGAAATAAGTCTTATCCATACTTGTCATGGCATCCTTCGGCAAGTCGTCATCCTTATCCATACTTGTCAAGGCATCCTTCTGCAAGTGACTCGACAACTCATCATGCACAAATAAAGCAAAACAACAGCTATTTCTCCATAAAAACCATCAAAACAAAAAACCAAGCTCAATAGATAAGGAAACTGTGAAACTATGTAAAAATGACTAAGAATGTAACTAAAATGAGCCTAAGTCTAACAATAATATGAGTAAAAATTGTAGAAAATGTAGTACTTTTACATAGTTAACAGTTCTCATCCCTTGTTGTATCTTCTCATTCCATGCTTTCTTTTGTTGTTCGCTTCCTTTTGTATTTGTGTTCTTTGTTTTTATGAATGTCAACAGTTTAAGTTGAAAAAAACTATACATTTGGTGAATTGTCATCAAGAAAAAATATAATATCAAAGATAAAGATAAGATAAGATAAATCTTAATCAATCTCATTCAAATCTTATCTTGTAATTAATATTTGATTCCTTATCCTTGTATATTTAAATCTCATTGTAATCCTATATATACTCCAATTGTAAATATTATGGATCATCAATAATACAAATCCTTTACATTATAATTGTAACCCCCTTAGCCCGGCCTAGACGGTTGACCCGAACTACGAAGATTACACAGGGAAAACCAAAGTCAACCTTGATTAACGACCTTTTTTTCTTTTAAACCTTGTCTAGATGCATATGAACCTTAGGTGTACTCTTGAGATAAGCATACTCAAAAATCACAGCAATCGGAAAACGATAAGGGACTCAATTGCACAACATACGAATTTAGGGACCAAAATGTAAAATCTAGAAATTAAGAGGACTTTACCAATTTTTAAGTTACCATTATAAAATTAGTCATGTTTCATACCTCTCTGCCAAATTTCACCTCAAACGGACATCTCAAACGCAACCAATTGCACATACAAAAATCAGGACTAAAACGTAAAGCTTGCAAACCTCAAAACCATTCAAATCAGTGCCCAACGGTCAAGTGTTCCGAAACGGGTCTAGGCCATTCAGAAACACCCCTTGGCAGTAGCCAAAGTGTTTCGAAACACCTCAGCCCGTTTCGAAACACCCAGGCCAAAATATGCACCTGTTTCGAAACATGCAAGGGTGTTTCGAAACACCCTGCCCAGAAACAGCAGAAAAGTCTGTTTTTCACACTTCCAACCCACCAAACACATACCCATGACTTCCACATCAAGCCAACAAGTCATCAAACATTAAAGGAACATATTTGCATCATCAAAGATCAATCAAAGCATCATTTAGGAAAATTCGCAAGTCTATTAGGCATGCATCCTATAACGAAAAGCAAGCAATCATCAAATCTCCAAAACAAATACCAATGGCCATTTACATGTTCCAAACATCATCATAGGCATTTAACCAAACTTAGGGAGTCCAAAACATCTCCCAAAAACTCAATCTAGGTTCCCATTGCCAAATACCAAAAGCTAATAGTGTTGTGAAAATAGTCACCATACATGAGCTTAGACTTTCACTTGGATCCTTGACCTCCTTGCTGCCCTTAAAGAACTTCAATGCTCTGCATTATTGGTTCAAGAAAGAGAGAGCGTAAGCACATATGCTTAGTGAGAAATGCTCTAATGAAACAACACAATAATGCACTTTGTGAAAACACCTTTCCAAGGCCTTTAATTTCAAAATATCATTTATCATGCATTTATGCATACAAACCAAGCATCTCATGCTTCAATACATCAACATGTCATATTGGCTTTCAAGTGATAATCCATAACCATTTTCAACTCAAAACACAATCGGATACGCGGATTACAAGCGTTGTCCCATACGCTCCATACACACTACCAAACACACAAGGTGGAGTTTACCGGTACAATCACAACCCCTCAACACCCGTGATGGAGTTTAACGGTACAATCACAACCCCCTCCACATCACTCATTGGTAGTTGTATAACATCACTAACGAGAACATGGGACACACAACACAAGATCTTCACATGGCATTTTAACCACCATTATGATCTTAGACATCTCGTTAGTGTTCTTGGATGGAGTTTACGGTACAATCACAACCCCTCAACATCCAAGGCGACTTTATTCACGGTGCACCCAATCCTATAGCCGGCTAACTATATCCGATTCAAGTACTTTAAAACCAACACATCACTTGCCAATATACATCAATTATCATCAACAATCCACTGTTTTAAAGCATTAATCAAAGCCATTACATAATCATGCAACACTATGCATCAAACCACATTTATCAATGTCCAAAACAAGGATCTCTTACCTTGAGCATCCTCCAACACATGGCTTACAAAACCAGCATTAAACATGCTAAAATATGCTTTCAAAACAGAATTTAAACATGCAAAATAAACACATTGCATTCAACCATCTCATGGTTCATCAAAAAGAGAGTTTCTCCGAAAAACTTACTCTTGAGCTTAGCTAAGTTGTTTAGACTTAAACTAAGCTTCCATAACCTTCCAAGATTGGTTTCAAAGCTGAAAACCAAACTTCACTCACCGATTCCGTTTCACAAGCTTGCCGAAACGCCGATCAAGCCTCTGGATCAACACCACAAGGATCCGATGATGTCTCCCCTGTTTTAAACACATCAAAGCAGTGGATTAATGCATCATCATGCATTAGAATCTTCAACCACAACACCTAAACTCGCTACTCTCATCAAAACTCACATTTCGGCTACCAAACACAACCAAAATCACATCCAAACACCTCTACAACATTACTCAGCCAAGATCCATCAAATCCAATCATTCTTAAACATCAATTAACATCCAAAAAGGACCTAATCACGTCCTTATACCTCCAGCTATAGCAGAACATCAAAATCACCCCAAAAACCACAATTTTCTCAAGTCAAAACTTAGGAAAATCAACCTATTCGGGATTACATTGATTAAACCTCAATTACACATCATTTAAACATCCAAAATACATCAAAAAGACATCTCAAAACAGAGCCCAATCATCTATTACGAATTTCTTCAAAGTTAAATCCAAATCTTGCATTTTAAGCCAAAATCAAGAACACAACATTAAAACCTTTAAATAAACTCAATCTAAGGATTGAGAACTTGGGAATTTCAGTAAAGAACTGAGTATTTAGAGGAGAAGGACGTTCATACCTCTAAATGTGAGTTTCTTCTTGTTTAGAGCCAAAATCCTTGAAAATTCAATAAGCAAAAGATGAGGATTTGGTGTAGAAATGATTAGAAATCATTTAGAGATTGAAATCTCAACTTTAGGTGTGAAAATCAAAGGAAAAGTGGCTGTGGAAATGTGTTTGGCTGAGGGAAAATTGAGAGAAAATGAAATGGAAAAATTTTGGCAAAAGTTAGTTATGAAACTAAAATATTTATTTTCCCTCTTTTCTTTTTATTAAATAACATTAAATGAGTCTTTAAAATTTAGGGAAAATCTGGAGAAACCCTCCCTTGGGTAAATTAGCTCCTTAAAGATTCAAAGTTTCAATCCTTTTAAAATAGTCACCAACTTTTCAAAAATTACATTTTAGTCACTAACTTGAAATGTCATATTTCCAAACCCCATTTGTAAAATTGATTTCACCACTCTCTTATATATAATAAAAGAGGATTTTTAGATATTTTTCCATATTTTTAATGCATCCCGAACTAGGCTTTCCCTAAAAACCACCTTTTATATTCGAACCGTAATTTAAACCGGTCCGGTTCAGACCCTAAACTTCCAAGCCCAAAATTGGGGTGTTACAATAATCAGAGCCAAGTAGAGTTTCTCTACTCAATTTTTCTCTCTTTTTTGCTCTTCTTCAAACCGGATATCCTCTCATGGCTCTGTCTTCTACTTTTAATGATCTTGTGCATCTTAACGCACCAACAACTTTCTAATCAAACTTACGTCTGCCAATTTTCCTATTTGGCGTCGCCATGTGGAGTCCACTCTCATTGGTTTTGGGTCAATCGGTTATATGGATGGTTTGCAGCCTTCCTGTAGAGCGTTTTGGGTGTACTCTATTTATGAGTGCAAGTGCACACTTGTAAAGCCCAAGTGCACACCTGGTTTTGGGTTAATCGGTTATATTGATGGTTTGCAGCCTTCCTTTGGCTCAGTAGTGCGTAGACTGCATTGTAAAGCCTAAGTGTGTTTTGCGCTGCCATCTTTGCCGCCCTGGCGGGACATACACCAAAGACAAACAAAAGGCATTTTTTAAAAAATAAAATAAACAGAAATTTAAGTGCAAAAACTAAAATAGAAGTGCAGAAATTCAAACACAGTTGTTGTTGCAAATCCCCGGCAACAGCGCCAAAAACTTGTAGAACGTTTTGGGTGTACTCTATTTATGAGCACAAGTGCACACTCTTGTCAAGTTATAGTATAAAAGATATCGTCTCCCACAGGGATTGGAGCAGCTACTATGAGTGTTTTCCTGCACAATGGATTAGTGAAGTGCACAATTAAATTTCTGAATAAAGAAAAACATAAAAGTAAAAACACAAGTAAATTAAGATAGGGATAGGGAGAGATAAGGTTGATAGATCGTGTCAGATAGTTGTAGCTCAGTAGTGTGTAGATTGCGTTGTAAAGCCTAAGTGTATTCTGCGCTGCCACGATTTGCTACCTCGGCGGGTAATGGCATATTGAGGTGGCGACAACTTTCGCTGCCACAGCGGAACTCCTTTTGCTCCCTGTTTTTATGTCATTTCCTTCTCTATACAGCTACAACACCTGAAAATAAAAACTAAACTAAAACAGTATCTTTTCTTAACCAAACATAGAATATTCAATAAAAGCATGGTAAAAGACAAAATATTGTTATTATGCATGCAATGCACCTAAATATGCCTAAATGAGCTTATGAACAGCAATAATAAGGGCATGAATGTGTACAAAATATAGAACTTATGGACAATCTACACACCCCCAAACTTGAACTATTGCTTGTCCTCAAGCAATGCAACCTAACTAGTGAACCTGCCCCTTTAACAAATTAACAGAAACTTAGCCTTTAACTTGATTTCTTACCTCAAGGCCGTGGCACCTAGTTTATGTTAGTGATAGGGAATGGCATGAAATAACTTAGATTTTAATTTTCTTAGTGCCAGTGTAGTGTGTGCAGGTCTGTGTTCATGCTAAACATGCTGAGTATACTAAGTAAACAAAGAATGCTAAAAAGAATTAAATTACGAAAAAAAGATACGAGTTGCTGCATTGGCAGCACAGTGAAGCACTTATTTCCTCTTTTTCTGATCACGGCCTTAAGGGCTTCAGCTCATCACAACTATTCTCCGGGTTTGAAGCTAGGATAGGTGCACACTATGAAACTCTGAACCCTTTGAATAGAGTCATCCCGTGAAGGCTTTCATTCACTCTTGCTAATTTGTCTGTCACTTCAATTAATTTCATATACTTGGACTTTGATAGAAGCGAAGTGTCCTTGCTCATGATCCTTCCTAGAGCCTGTTTCGGGCACCTCTAGGTTATTGAAAATTTTTGTGCTGCTGCTATGTGCTGCCGCGACGGCAAACATGTATCCAATTAAGAAATTTTCATTAAATAAAGCAGGCAGTGTTAAACTTAGAGCTCAAACAAAACTCAGCATTTAACAGACAGTATAAGAATCATTGGAAACTAAAAAAATTTCTAATTATTTTTCATGGTTCTTCCCATGGTTTAAGTTAAATTTTAAGTAGGGTGCGAAAATGAGTAATCGGCTAACTATCATTGGCACAAGTTTTTAAACTAAGAATTTTTATTTCATTAAGTGCTAGGGCAGGATTTACATATGCTCCTATATGCTGCTAAATCAACTAAAGAAAACAAAGAGGACTAACCCCCCCAAACTCAAGGTTGGCATTGTCCTCAATGCCTTACACAAAATATAAAATAAAAACAGAAAAATTAAAAGAAAACATAAAAAGAAAGAAAAAGGTGTTATAGACTAAGGGAGTTCCCCTCCGTTTCTGCTGCGTCGGAGGAGGATTCTGAGGAGGCGGGCAGGACGAGGCGGTGTGTGGTGGAAGGTTTGGCGGCTGGGCTTTTCTTCTTGCCACGTGGCAGCTGGATGCGGCTGGGAGTGGGTCTCTTGGATGGTCCTTCTGGCTCGGTTTCAGACCCTTCACCTTGAGGTTTGGTCGCATCAGCAGGTCGCTTCCTTTTCCTTGTTGCCTCGGCCGATTCGTCTTCGGAGGAATCAGATATATCCATGTCTGAATCCTCGGCTTCTTTGGCAGCTGCCTCCTTTGCTGTTGGGGAGGTGGCGGTAGTCTCCTCCTCTTTCTCAGAATCTGATGAGGAGGTGAGGTTGTACAGCTAGATGGGAGTGAGCGAGGTCCTTCTCTTGGGCGGATGTGCGGCCCCTCGTTGTCGGTAGCGGCTGGAGTGGCAGCTGGTCTCGGTGTGATCTGGGTTGGTTTGGAAGTTGCTAACTCCGACGGGAAGGCGGGCAACTGTGGGCCGACGTCATGATACTTGTATATCAAGTAAGCCACAAAGGCCTCTTGCACCTCCGCAATGTATCTCGTGAAGATTACCAACTTGTGCTTGATTCTCTAGCAGCTTTCTACGAGACTTTGCAGCAGGATAATCACGGCGGAGGAAAGGGCAGCATCAGTACTGCCCGCTGCGGCTGGGGTGGCGGCAAGTTGGGACAGCGGTTGGGCGGTTGTTGGCGTTTCTGGCTCTGGCTTCTGTATCATTTGGAGGCGCGCCTTCCTTTTCCACCCCTCCTTGGCGGAAATGATAGTGTCTTTTGGGTGCAGCGGCACACAGAAGTTGGCGTAGAGGCCTGTGATGAGTGCGGGGAAGACGAGGGGTCCCTTGGAGTTGGGCTTGTTTGCGTGGGCATAAATTTCTTCAACAATAACCTCTCTAACGTTGATCGGCCGCCCCTTCATTATGCTATGGATGAGGGCCAGCCGCGGCCTGTTGACTGTAGATCCGTGCGAAGTGGGCATTGGGCGGTGCTGGACGAAGTTACTCCAAAGAATTGCCTCTGGCAGCAGATCACGGCGGTTGACTGAACCGTTATTCTTACCGATTAGCCACTTGGCGTTGGGCTGGCAAATTTCTCTTTTGATCTTTTCGTAGTCTGCTACTGTTAAATACGACCTCCATTCTTCGTGTGGATTGCCTCTGATTTCCAGCCCATAAAAGTTGTTTATTGTTGCCGCTATGAGCTTGACACCATCTTCGCGGACATAGACGAAAGGGTTTTCAGGGGTAGGTTTGTGGGCATAAAACTCTCACACTAAGTTGTTTTTTATCTCCTCTGGATGTCGTGCAAAAATGTGCCATCCTAGGGTGTGGACACTTTCGAATATGGTGGGCTCAAGGCCAAGATCCCCATCTTGCCTGGTGTATTGGAAGCCTATCTCTTCCTATAGTTGCCGATCAGCGTAGTATTGTCGGTAGATTGCCGCTACATCACCATTCAAGAACCTCTAGAAGGTTGGCTTGGAGGTTGAGGCGGTGGGTTTTGATGTTTTCATTGTTGTGAGAACGGTTGTGTTTCCAAAAGAAAAAAGAAAGAATTTGCAAGAAAATAAAGCATATGAGATAATGAAGGCAAAGGCGGTAAGAAAAATTGAGAGTAAAAGAGAGAGCAAAGTGAAGAACGAGGAGAGAATAGTTGGCCTTAAATAGCGCTTCTCTCTGCTGCCTTGGCGGGCACGCTGCCAACGGGCGATAATGATTGCGGCACGTTTTACGCGATTCTAACCGTTACACAGATAGCAGTTCCACTGCTGTTGCAAATGTAGTCGTTGCAGCTAGCCGTTATGGCTAGCCGTTATGCCAATCTGCCTTGGGCCGCTGGGTTGGGCTTATCCTTTATTCTTTTTCATGCTTGGTCTTGCCATCATTCCTAACCTGAAACAAATTAAATACAAAAAATAAAAATAACTAAAAATTAAATCTAATCCTAATGCATAAAAATAAAAATTAGGTTATGTTGGGTTACGCATTTCCAAAACATAACCACTTCTTGAGGGTTTTGCGTTTGACTTTTCGTCCAGGCAACGGCGCCAAAAACTTGTAGAGCGTTTTAGTGTTCTCTATCTATGAGCGCAAGTGCACACTCTTGTCAAGTTATAGTATAAAAGATATCGCCTCCCACAAGGATTGGAACGGCTCCTATGAATGTTTTCCTGCACAAGGAAATAGTAATTGCACAATTAAATTTCTGAATATTGTAAAGCATAAAAATAAAAACACAAATAATTTAAGATAGTGATAGGGAGAGATGAGGATGATAGATTGGGCCAGGTAATTGTAGCTCAGTAGTGCGTAGACTGCATTGTAAAGCCTAAGTGTGTTTTGTGCTGCCATCTTTGCCGCCCTGGCAGAACATACACCAAAGACAAACAAAAGGCATTTTTTAAATAAAATAAATAGAAATTTAAGTGCAAAAACTAAAATAGAAGTGCAGAAATTCAAACACAGTTGTTGTTACCAATCCCCGGCAACAGCGCCAAAAACTTGTAGAGCGTTTTGGGTGTACTCTATTTATGAGTGCAAGTGCACACTCTTGTCAAGTTATAGTATAAAAGATATCGTCTCCCACAGGGATTGGAGCAGCTACTATGAGTGTTTTCCTGCACAAGGAATTAGTGAATTGCACAATTAAATTTTTGAATAAAGAAAAACATAAAAGTAAAAACACAAGTAAATTAAGATAGGGATAGGGAGAGATAAGGTTGATAGATCGGGTAAGGTAGTTGTAGCTCAGTAGTGTGTAGACTGCGTTGTAAAGCCTAAGTGTATTCTGCGCTGCCACGATTTGCTACCTCGGCGGGTAATGGAGGATTGAGGCGGCGACAACTTTCGCTGCCATAGCGGAACTCTGTGCTTCCAACTTTCGTGGTCTTGGTAGGTGAGATGGAGAGAAGTCTCGACGGCAAGTCTGGCAGATACTCCAAGTTCGTCAGAGCAATTCTAAAGTGATCCTTCCTATGTCTAGGCAAGGATTCTGTCACCACGTGATGTAGGAAATACCTAGCAATCTCAGCGTAAACCTAACACAGACAGTCGACGTTTGGTTGCTCCTTTTAGCAGCTGAAATTCTAACTTATGTCTAAGTCGAATTAGTCAACACCTCGACATGATGAGACCGTGCTTAATTTTTTCATGAGTTTGACACTCTCGTGCCCGAAAAATGGATTTCTTCAACTGGACTTTTGGAACTAATTGAAGAAGTGAAGAACATGAATTAAGCAAACTTGAGAGTATTTTATTGAAAACACACTTAAACTATTACAACCGTTTCTCACAACTACTATACATACAAAAACCTAAACCCTATGAGAGAACTGGGTCATGACCTACAATGCCCCCAACTTAATCTATCTATCTACCTCTCCGTTATGCCCCTATAACCTCACATACATGGGTATATATAGGGCTTGGCCTAAGTTTAAGCCCTCCTTGGAGTAGAAGTCCTTAAAGTAACTTTACATTAAATGTTGACTCCTTTTTAACTTGAATGTGGACTCTTTGGACGTTGCCTTCTCTTGCAAGTAAGGATAAGTAACTTTACATATCAATCTTTAATCATCTCTTCAGGACGATATAGGCTTCAGGAAACTACAAGACTAGGCTCATTGGACTCAGGGAATTATCCTCTTTCAATTGCAACCCATCTTGACTAAGTCGATTTAACTCCTGCCTGGGCAGTAGTCGGCGGCAATGCTGCTACGGTGGCGTCCTTGGTGGTAGCTAGAACTGCTTCAGTACAGCTCTTTTTGCTCACTGCTTTCCTGCCCTCTCCTTCTCTATACAACTACAGCACCTGAAAATAAAAACTAAACTAAAACAGTATTTTTTCTTAACCAAACATAGAATATTCAATAAAAGCATGGTAAAAAAGAAAATATTGTTATTATGCATGCAATGCACCTAAATCTGCCTAAATGAGCTTAAGAACAACAATAATAAAGGTAGGAATGTGTACAAAATATAGAACTTGTGGACACTTTACACTTCCCCATCTCATTTTACCGATGTCGCGGAAACAATTGTTAATCCTGAATATCTGCAACGGTAGTGTTAGGGTCAAATTCTTATCATGGATCTTCTTGGAAGTTGTGATGATCTAGTTCAACCACTTATTTCATCTACTGTCGCCGCTAAAATTACATGGGATACTCTGGTCGCAAGTTATGTCTAAGCATCTCCTGGTCGCATCCTTGCTCTCAAATCCAAACTGGGTCACAATTTGCGTGGTTCAAAGTCTATCACTAACTACATGAAAGACGTGTAGGATATTGCCTCTGATCTTGCCTTGGAAAATTGTCATGTCTCCAATACAGATCTTCTGATGTCTATTGTCAATCAATTAGGTGATGATTGTCATCCAATAGTTGCTGGCCTTCGTGTGCGTAACACATCGAAAACCATGTTTGAGTTGTCTGAGATTTTAACTGGTCATGAGAGGCTTCTTCAAGAATCTGAGCAAACCACACTTCTTGCCACGACGTATTTTACGCAGCGGGCTAATCCAAATCATGGTTATTCCACCAACCACTCTCGAGGGAAGGGTGGTCGCTCTGGTCATTCGGCTTCTGGTGGTCGTCGTAGTCTTGTTACTCAACCTAGCTATTCCAGACGACAAGATATTGTGTGCAAGCTCTGTAATTTGTTAGGGAATATTGTTCAGGATTGTCGTAAGCTTGTTCGATTTCTTCACAACAATAACTTTTATCAGCAACCACCGTTTAATTCACCATTTTTTAACACTACTACTAATCTTTCATCATCAGATCATGTTCCTTGGATGTTTGATAGTTTTGCCTCGCATCGCATCACAATGGTCACTGCGTCTCTTCAGGATATCTCCTCTTATGATGGTCCTGCTACAGTTCATCTGGGTAATGGTAACTCTCTACCTATATCTCATATTGGCTGATACACAGTTCCCACGGCTTCCAAACCTCTTTCTCTCACAAATGTCTTATGTGTTCCTTAGTTACATACAAATTTAATATCGGTTTCTAAATTATTTCAGACTAATCATGTGTTTGTTGAATTTTTTGACTCTTATTTTCTTGTTAAGGATCGGCCCATGGGAACTCCTCTTCTTCGAGGCAATAAAATTTGTGGTGTCTACTATGCTCCAAGATCCTTTTATCCCCAAGTCAACTTCATCGATTGCTTGTTCGTGCATCAACTGCATCACAAGTTTTGTCATCCATCCGATAAAGTGTTAGCCTCTATATTATGCACTTGTAATATATTTTATGACTCAACTAGTTTGAAAAAAAATTATTGTTCTTCTTGTCTTATTAATAAGAATCATAAATTGTCATTTGGTCAAAATACTATATCAAGCTCCCGTCCTCTTGAATTACTTTATTCTGATGTTTGGAGCACTAAACATATGTCTTATGATGGATATTCATATTATGTGGTGTTTGTTAATCACTTTACCAAGCATATTTGGTTATACCCGATGAAGAAGAAATCTGATGTTACGACAATATTTCCTCAATTTAAAAGGCTTGTTGAATGTTTTTTTCATCAGACCATTGTGTCTCTATTCTCCGATAATGGAGGTGAGTTTGTTAAGCTCTTGCCCATTTTGAATTTGGAAGGTATTTCACACTTAACTTCACCACCTCATACTCTAGAACACAACGATATTGCTGAATGGAGACATTATCGCATAGTAGAGACCGGACTCTCTCTATTTCACTTTGCATCTCTCCCAACATAGTATTAGCCTCAGGTTTTTTCAGGCAACTTTTTATCTCATTAACCGGATGCCAACATCGATACTGGATAATATGTCGCCTTACTTTCTACTTTATCAATAAGCATCGAGCTATGACAAACTTCAACCATTCATATGTTTGTGCTTTCCTTGGCTACGACTATACACGAATCATAAACTTGAGCCACGGTTCGCTGAATGTGCTTTCCTTGGATACTTTATAACGCATCCTGCTTATAAATGCCTAGAGCCGAACACTAACATAATCTATGTCTCTCGCCATGTTCGGTTTGTTCCTCACATTTTCCCTTTTGCTACACGACGCGCCCTTCTTGTGCCATGATATCCTCTTCTAGTATTGTTTCCTACTATATCATCATCACCTTCTACATCTCTCTTGCTTGCTATGTCACGGCAACCTGATTCTTCCATTGCTACACCAGCTTCCTTGCATAATATACCACGACAACTTGATGATCTCATTGCCACACCAGCTCCATTGGCTAATCTACCATGACAACCTGATGATCCCATTGCCACACCAATTCCCTTGGTTGATTTTCCACAGCATGAATCTTCGCAACAAAGAGTTCGCCGGCAAAATCCGAGGTACTTTGTTCCTTCTTTTTTTAATGCTACTACATGTCATCCTTTGCCTTCCACATTAGAGCCAAAGACTATTACTCAAGCTCTCAAAGATCCATTATGGAGACAAGCATGGAAGATGAGTTTACTGCCTTGCTACGCAACCATACATGGGATCTTGTTCCACAATCTACGCAATCTGTCATAGGGTGCAAATGGGTATTCCGTGTGAAATGGTGTGCTGATGGCTCTGTTGATCAATACAAGCCAGATTGATAACGAATGGATATTCTCAAGAAGTTGGCCGCGACTATTTTGAGACTTTTAGTCTTGTGATGAAACCTGTTACAGTGCGTATTATTTCACTCTTGAACTACATCATGCATGGTCTATCAAGCAGCTTGGCATTAATAATGCCTTTTTAGATGGCACCTTACATGAGGAAGTCTATCTAGAACAACCTCTAGGGTATGTTGACTCTACAAAATCATCTCATATTTTTCGGTTGCATAAAGCCTTGTATGGACCTAAGCAGGCCCTAAGGGCATGGTATATTGAATTCCCTCAATTTCTTCTTCACTTTGGTTTTACGAAATCAAAGGCGGATCCATCTTCATCTATAATGCAAGGGGGTTATTTTGTACTTTCTAGTCTACATGGACGATATTGTGCTTAATGGTAATAATACTGACTTCATTATTTACTTCACCAACTTATTATCTACGAAGTTTGCTCTAAAGGATATGGGCTTGCTCAGTCATTTTCTTGGCATTGAGACTATTTCTACTCTAATTGGGTTGTTTCTATCTCAGGTGTAATACATCTCTGACATCTTGACTTGGTTTTACATGGAAAATGCCAAGGCAATTTCCACACCTATGTCATCTTCCGACAAACTACCTCCGTCAGAGCCATCCACGGCACTTGATATCTCCAGTTATTGACGATTATTTGGTCTCCTTCAATATCTCACACTTACTCGTCTGGATATTGCCTTTGTCATGAATTATCTGTCACAATACATGCATAGTCCTTCACTTGCACAATGAAAATCAGTTAAGCGCAACATGCATTATCTCAAAGGTACATTATGCTATGGCATTCTTTTTTGCTCGGTATCTTCACTTCATCTCACTGCCTTTGCCGATGTAGATTGGGGTGGATCCTCTAAGGACGGCAAATCCACTACTAGATATGTCATTTATCTTGAATCTAATCTTATTTCTTAGAAGTCAGCTCCTTAGAAAATGGTTTCTCGTTCCTCCACGGAAGCTGAATATTGCTGAAGTGCTTTAGGTTCAACATCTACTTCAAGAAATTGGCGTGGCATTAAAAAACCCGCCATCTCTCTTTTGCGACAATCTCAGTGCCACATATGTTTGCAAAAATTCAGTATTTCATTCTCGTATGAAGTGCTTTGGTTTCTTTATTCGTGGCTTAGTTGCTACGGGTTCACTACTTGTTCAACACGTTCCCTCCAAAGCTCAGATTGCAGACACTCTCACCAAACCGCTTTGTCGAAATCACTTCATTCATTTTCGGTCCAAGACTGGTGTTTCCAATAGATCTTCTATCTTGCGGGGAGTATCAAAGATAAAGATGAGATAAGATAAATCTTAATCAATATCATTCAGATCTTATCTTATATTATATTATCTAATCTAAATCTTATCTTATATTTAATATTTGATTTTTCTTATCCTTGTATATTTAAATCTAATTGTAATCCTATATATACTCGAATTGTAAATATTATAGATCGTGAATCATATAAATCCTTTACATATAATAGTTATTTTTTGTAAATTTCAACTAAACCCTTTATTATTTTTTGTTTTCAAGATGGTTTTGCTGCTCTGAAATCAAACATTTATATCACTTCCCTCTAGCACTTGATTTCCATTAGTATGTAAAGGAAGATTGAAGAGGAAGATCAAACGGTAATGTTTTTTAAAGAACATTTGTTTGAAAACTAATTAGGGGATTTCCTTTCTGAATGTTTGGAGGGGGGCAAAACGAAACATTGTCGGGATATTATCTAAAAGTATAATGCGAAAAAAAATGTGAGTAATTTTTTTGGCCCATTTTTTTAAAAATAATTTAGTCTTTAAAGTTTTATTTTGGGTCAAAATGACCCTTTTGCAAATGAAAATGGTTAGTCAACTAACGGTAAATGGCTTGAAATAATCGATCAAAAAATAATTTTATAAGATTATATAAAATATAAAATATTTTTCTTTTAACGTGATATTCTATCAAGTCATTGTTTATCATCAATTTTTTAATGTAATAATTAAACTTTCGAATTGCTAATGTTTTGGACACTTTGGAATATTCTATTATTATTTTGGTATGACATGCCATTTTTAGTATTATTAAATATAAAAATAATTTAAAATAAAAAATACTATTTTATTATTATTAAATTTAAAAATATTTAAAATACGTCGTCGCTTGTTGTCACTGTCAGCCTTCGAAATCGGCAGTCGTTTGATCCCAAATTGCACGGGGAGACTCATTTTGACACGCTGAGTCCGAATCTGCTGGTTGTTTCATTCGAAAATGTCTCGAAAGTTGTGAATCTCGACCGAAACATTTTGGTTTCATCACTTTTGACCTATTTCGTGGACTTCAGATTATTTTTCGACAAAATGGAGGTCGAATTCGGACTCGTAGGGTCGAGACAAAGTGACTGGTAAAATTTGGGATCGAACGACCACCATCTACGATCGTCGGTGGTGTCATCCTACGACGGCTTACAGTGGCCGGCGAATATTTGGGTTTATTTTTTATTTTAAATTATTTTTATATTAAATAATAAAAAATGTCATGAATACCAAAATAATAATAAAATAATCTAGAGTGACCAAAAAATGAGTAATTCAAAAGTTTAATTATTAAATTGAAGGAAAAAAATTAAGTGACCGAAGGATGATTTTTGTATTTTACCATAAATTTTTTAGTCACTTTACTGTTATATTAGTAAGTCAGTTATGACATGGTTTATTTAATGTATATTTAAGCCAAGTAGGCTTCCAGGTCATTAGTTAGAGTAAAAAAATAAAATATATCTTTAAAGATTTTAAATTTCTAACTTTAACCTCCTCTCTAACCCATTTTTGTATTTGATTCCTACCTTGTTGCTTTAACCATTCTTTTTGGAGTACCAAATCTTTGAATAATCTCTTCGAGGAATCGTCGATTTTACCATTAGTTCCCCGCAAAATGTTTTCCCTGGTGAAATAGTTGCTGCTACCTTGCTTCTCGTGCTTCGGAGTTTCGGCTCTCTGCTTCTTGTGATGAAAGGCTCGAAATTTTTCATTGATTTCGATCTCACAATCGGAAACCTCGGTAATGGTGGCATCGTCGTTTCCATTACAAGGTGGAGTTGTGTTAAAAGAAGTAATTTCTGAGAATATCTCTTGTATATTCATCTGAAAATCATAAGTTTACAAGTCTGGTATTTATACAGCTTTACATCTTGACTAAGGCTAACTAATTAATTAACTAAATTTTGTTAACTAATCTGTAACTAATTAACAAAAATAACTACTCTCATTAGCTAGCTCTCTACACTCCCCCTCAAGTTGGAGGTTGAAAAACGTTTTTAACTCCCAACTTGAAAAGGAGATAACTGTGTTGTTGAATGCCCAATGCTTTAGTTAAAATGTCCGCAAGTTGTTCTGTTGTAGTGACATGTTCTGTATGTATGAGGCCTTCTTGTGTTTTTTTCTCGAATGAAATGACAGTCGATCTCAATGTGTTTTGTCCTTTCATGATACACTGGATTGGAAGCTATTTGTAAGGCATCCTTGTTGTCACAGTAAAGCAATGTTGGTTTAGTTGTATCAACTTTAAGTTCTTTCAACAATCCATTTAACCAAACAATCTTTGCTGTTATGGCAGCCATACTCCTATATTCTGCTTCAGCAGATGATCTCGCAACAGTCCCTTGTTTCTTCGACTTCTAAGAGATTAAGGAGTCTCCCAACTTAATGCAAAAACCAGAAACTGATTTTCTTGACATTGGACAAGAAGCCCAGTCAGAATCACAATAAGCCACCAACTAACATTTATTTGTACTTTTCAATAATATCCCCCGCTCTGGACTACCTTTGATATATCTTACTATTCTGAGAGCTGCCTCCATATGTGACTTTTTTTGGCAATTGCATAAATTGACTAAGATGTTGGACTGCATAAGCAACAGCAGGCCGTGTGTGTGTAAGATAAATCAGTCTTCCAATTAATCTTTGAAATGCCTTTTTATCTTCAAGAACTGGATCACTAGTATGTTGCTGCAAAGTTTCATCAAACCCTGTTGTGGTTAGCTTTTGATTCTGCTCTAATGGTGTTAAAGCAGGTCTTGCTCCCCCCCAAACCAACACTTTCAATAAGTTCCAAGGCATACTTTTGCTGGTTCAATAAAATTCCTTCCTCGGATCTCAAAACTTCTAATCCAAGAAAAAACCTCAATTCACCAAGATCCTTCATCTTAAAATTCTTATTCAGGATCATTTTTTAATTCTTCAATCAAACCAATGTCATTTCCAGTTAACATTAGATCATCAACATAGATAAGCATGACTACTATTTTATCTCCTTGCTTCTTTGTAAATAATGAGTAGTCATATCTGCTTTGGTGATGCCCAACAGTTATCAATGCCTCAGTTAATTTCATGTTCCACTGCCGCGATGCCTGTTTAAGGCCATAAAGAGATTTTTGCAGTCGACACACCATACGCTCCCCCTGACTGTTGAATCCTTCAGGCAAGGACATATACACTTCTTCAAATAAGTCTCCTTGAAGGAAAGCGTTATGGACGTCCATTTGGAATAAAGGCCAATGAAACAAAGCTGCAAGAGCAAGGACTGTCCGAACAGTAACCAATTTTGCCACCGGGGAGAAAGTATCAGCATAATCAACTCCTTCACGTTGATTGTATCCTTTAGCAACAAGGCGGGATTTGAATCGCTCAACCTCACCGGAAGCCTTGTATTTGATACGATAAACCCATTTGCATCCAATGAGAACCTTATCATTTGGAAGAGGGACAACTAACCAAGTTCTATTAGATTCTAAAGCTTGAATTTCCTCTTGCATGGCTTTAATCCAGACATGATGTTTTATAGCTTCAGAATATGTACGAGGCTCAAGCAAAGTAGTAGAAGTGAGAAAAGATTGAGTGCGTAAAGGTAAATGGGAATAAGAAAAAGTGGAAGAAAGGGGAAACAAACCTGGAGAAGAAGAAGTTGATTGGAAAGAACGGGCATAATCATGCAACCAATTAGGAGATCGTGTGACACGGAAGGATTTACAAGGAACAAAAGGAATAGGAGAAGGAGGATGAAGAACTAGAGAAGGAATAGAAGTTGATGAGTCAAGTGTACCTGAGGGAGGAGAGGAAATGGAAGAATCTGAATGCAATGGAATCGTATGAGATGAAGAAGCAGGAATATCAGTAGAGGAAGAATCAGGAATAACAGGGGAAGATGGAGTAGATGAAGCAGGAATATTGGCTGGGGTAGAAGGGACATTAAGAACATCATCAGAAGGTATATGAGATGATGTAGCAGGTGAACCAGGAGCAGATGACAAAATTAAAAAATCCTTATCAGTAACAGTCTGCTCAAGAGGAAACAAAGGAGAAGAAGTAGTTTTTAACGAAAGAAATGGGAAAACTTGTTCATGAAAAACAACATCTCTATTTATAAAAAAAATAGAACGAGATGATAAGTTGAACAAGATGTAGCCCTTTTGAGTTGAAGAATATCCAAGAAAGATGGAAGGGATGGCTCGAGGAGAAAATTTATCACTGTGTTTAGGAGTGGTAGCATAGCATAAACAACCAAACACACGAAGATGATATAAAGAAGGTTGTTTATGATAGAGTAGCTCATAAGGTGTTTTCCATTGAAGAACAGATGAGGGAAGTCTGATAATCAAATAACATGTTGTAAGGACACATTCACCCCAGAATTTTAGTGGGACATTTGATTGAAAACGAAGGGCCCTAGCCACTTCAAGAAGATGGCGATGTTTCCTTTCAGCAATGCTATTTTGCTGTGGAGTATGAATACAACTACTCTGGTGAATTATACCAAGAGAATGAAACAGAATAGAGCAACTAGAATTGAAAAATTATGTGCCATTATCACTGCGCAAGATTTTAACATTAGTATTGAACTGAGTTTTGACTAAAGCAAAAAAGTTTGTAAGATGGATAAGAACATCAGATTTGAGTCTCAAGAGGTACACCCAACTCATCCTACTGAAATCATCAACTATAGTAAGAAAGTATCTATGACCAACATGTGTAAAGACCCTATAAGGGCCCCAAAGATCAACATGAATAGTGTGAAAAGGTGTAGTGGCTCGAGAAGTACTTAAAGGGAAAGGAAGCCTAGTTTGTTTAGCAAGGGGGCAAATAGTACATTCATGTATACAGTTAGAATCAAACTTCAGATTATGAAAAAAAAGACAAGCTGTGTATTTTATAGAAAGAAGCATGCCCTAAACGAGCATGCCAAAGATTGGTCATATCAACCACAGAAGACATACAAACTGAATTGAAAGATGCAAAACAAGAAACAGAAGTTTGTGGAAGAACAAAACCAAAATTGGAAGCGGACTCGAGAAGATATAAGCCCCCATGTTCCTTACCAATCAGCTTCATCTTTCCAGACAAGAGATCCTGTAAAAGGAAAAAAATCAGGATAGAAAATGGCCATCAAATTGAGTTCCTAGGCTAATTTAGAGACAAAAAGTAAAGTGTGAGTGAACCCAGGAACAAAAAGAACATCATGAATAACAAAATCAGAATGAAAGGCAAAAGATCCAGTATGAGTAATTGGGACTTTTTTACCATTAGGAAGATGAACAAACCGTGAATTAGGAGCACATACAACAGGATTTATCAAGCTATGAAAATCACATGAAATGTGGTTAGTAGCACCAGTATCCAAAATCCAAGTTAAAGAAGAAGTCACATGCAAATTACCAGTACCATTACCTGCGAGATTCGCAGCATAATCACCATGAGGATTCTTAGTCAAAAGCTCCAATATCTGATTGTATTGAGCCTGTGTAAAGACTGGGGCAGAAGGAGAATTCGATTGGCCAGAGACAACACAATCCTGTAGAGTGTCAGCAGATTCGGGAAAAACTGTTATGGCAGATGATGTATCCTTGCGTTTGGTGAATTTGAAGTCAGAAGGATAGCCAATCAAGCGAAAGCAGTTTTCCTTCTTATGACCGCGAATTTTGCAGTGATCACTGACGACGAGAAACTGGGGAATTGGAATACAAAACCGTTGAATCCATTACAAGATTCATACCAACAAGATGAGAGCGTTGTGACTCCTCCTGAATGAGCATAGAATACGCCTGGTTTACAATAGGCAAGGGTTGCATAAGAAGAAATTGATTGCGAATGGCGGCGTAGGTCTCATTAAGCCCCATTAGAAATTAAAACAGACGTTGCTGCAAGATATGAGCTTGATTCTTCTCGGAATTGGCACAGGCACAAGAAAAAAAGACTAAAACAGTATATTCGTCCCAAAGTAATTTTAACTTAGTGAAATAAGTTGAGATCAAAGAATCACCTTGACTGATGGTGGCAATCTGTCGATGAAGGAAAAAAATTCGAGATCCATCAATCTTGTCGAAGCGTTCCTTCAAATCGAGCCAAACGAGAGATGCATCGGAAGCAAAAACGATGTCGGCGGAGAGTTCGTGGCTGACGGTGTTCAGGATCCAGGAAAGTACGGTGGCATTGCATCGATCCCACTGGGATTTCAAAGAATCCGTATAACCATCACGCTTGCAAGTACCATCAATGAACCCTAATTTGTTTTTTACAAGCAACGAAATCCGCAGGGATCGGCTACATACACTGTAATTTTCAACGCCGACAAGTTTATGAGAAACTAAAAGAGCTCCAGGGGTGTCGGAGGAATGAAGATACAAAGGATGATTGAAATCGATAGTATCCATGAAAGAAGAAAGCTGAAGCAACGAAGAAGATGAATCGAGAGAATTTTGGGGGGGAAATCAAAGAAATGAAAAGAGTGAACAAAGAGAGAATAAACGACCCAAAACAAAGGAAAAAATGAACGGCCCAAGAATATAGGCTCTATGATACCATGTTAAAAGAAGTAATTTCTGAGAATATCTCTTGTATATTCATCTGAAAATCATAAGTTTACAAGTCTGGTATTTATACAGCTTTACATCTTGACTAAGGCTAACTAATTAATTAACTGAATTCTGTTAACTAATCTGTAACTAATTAACAAAAATAACTACTCTCATTAGCTAGCTCTCTACAAGTTGGGTTCACCCAATTACCATGTTTCCAAAATCTTTAAAAAAAATTAGAGAAGGAATCTAAAGAGAAAATGGGTGAATGTTTAGGGTTTCTCCTTCAGTGGGGGCATTTTAGCTGTTTAAAAAACTCTTGAAAAAGGACTTTGCACTTCCTTTGATGACAGGAAATTAAAATATTCACTTTTACAATATTTGAACAAGAAGGGGATAAATAGCTTATTTAGCTTTGCAGCCTTTGCTTTTCAACAGATATGTAAGAAAGGGATAAATCATAAAAAATGAAAATTCAAAAAAATGCAAGGGAAAACAAAGTGAAAAGAGAAGAAAGTAAATGAAGAGTTATATTGTTGATAGAAAATCGGTTAAGGAAAATCATGTACCCAACAAAGAGGAGGAAGATGAGGATTATAAGCAGGATGGAAAAGAAAGAGGAAGAAAAAGATATGGGAAATGGGAAATTTTATTTTTTGAACTTTTGTACGGACTCATTTTGATTTGTCATCAGATCATCTGCCATGTCATCACACCGTTTATGATTTAACGGTCGAGTGACCGAAAACGTCGCAATGTCAAAGTTGAGTGATCAAATTGAAAAGTTTTAAAGTTCAGTGGTAAAAATATGAATGAGAGTAAAGTCGAATGATTTAGTTTTGTAATTTACCCAAATTTTAATTATATTTTTAAGATTATATAAAGGTAGACAAACACACTATTGTATTAATATTAAGGGTAAAGTACACAGACGGTCACTGAACTTTGGTAAAAAAACAAAATGGTAATCAAACTTTCAAAAATCACAAAATGGTAATTAAACTTTATGTTTTATAACAAATGGTAACTAGATGTTAGATGCCGTTAAGTGACTGTTATAAAATTTGGTATAATAACACATTTAGTCCTTCATATTTATGCATTCAATTAATTTAGTCCTAATTTGAAATAATTCACTAAATTTAGCCCTCGTTATTTACGCATTCTTTCAATTTGGTCCTTAAAGCAAAATTCTAAATTATGGTAACATGATAAATAATTACAATTAAATTTTTATAGGAACTCGAAAACTAGACTCGAATCGAAAAAATTTCAAATAAAGTTTGAGTTGTAAAATATAACGCGTCAACTCGAAAAACTCGAAATTTTTTGACTTGACTCGATCGAGCGCTCACCCCTATCTTAAGATATGACACGTCAATTCGAATAACTCGAAATATTTGAATATTTTAAATCATTTTTTATTTTAAATCGAATACTTTAAAAATAGAATATTTAATGTTTTCATATATAAATCACATCGAATATTTAATAAATACTTTAAATATTCGATTTAAAAGAAAAAAATTATTTAAAATATTCTAATATTTAATTAAATTTTTATAGGAACTCGAAAACTCGACTCGAATCGAAAAAATTTAAAATAAAGTTTGAGTTGTAAAATATAACGCGTCAACTCGAAAAACTCGAAATTTTTTTACTCGACTCGATCGAGCGCTCACCTCTATCTTAAGATATGACACGTCAATCGAATAACTCGAAATATTCGAATATTTTAAATCATTTTTTATTTTAAATCGAATATTTTTAAAATAGAATATTTAATGTTTTCATATATAAATCACATCGAATATTTAATAACTACTTTAAATATTCGATTTAAAAGAAAAAAAATGATTTAAAATATTTGAATATTTAATTAAATTTTTATAGGAACTCGAAAACTCAACTCGAATCGAATCGAAAAAATTTCAAATAAAGTTTGAGTTGTAAAATATGACGCGTCAACTCGAATAACTCGAAGTTTTTTTACTCGACTCTATCGAATGCTCACCTCTATCTTAAGATATGACGTGTTAACTCGAATAACTCGAAATATTCGAATATTTTAAATCATTTTTTCTTTTAAATCACATCGAATATTTAATAACTACATTAAATATTCGATTTAATTTAAAAATATTTGATTTACAAGAAAAAAATGATTTAAAATATTTGAATATTTAAAGTAGTTATTAAATATTTGAATATTTAAAAGAAAAATATTTAAAATAGTTATTAAATATTCAAATATTTTAAATCATTTTTTCTTTTAAATCGAATATTTTTAAATTAAATTGAATATTTAAAGTAGTTATTAAATATTCAAAGTGATTTAAATATGAAAATATTAAATGTTCTATTTTAAAAAATATTCGATTTAATAGGAAAAATGATTTAAAATATTAGAATATTTCAAGTTATTCGAGTTGACGCGTCATATCTTAAGATAGAGATGAGCGTTCGATCCAATCGAGTAAAAAAATTTCGAGTTATTTGAGTTGACGCGTCATATTTTACAATTCAAACTTTATTTAAAAAAATTTCGATTCGAATCGAGTTTTCGAGTTCCTATAAAAATTTAATTGTAATTATTTATCATGTTACCATACTTTGGAATTTTGCTTTAAGGACCAAATTGAAAGAATGCATAAATAACGAGGGCTAAATTTAGTGAATTGTTTCGAATTAGAACTAAATATATTGAATGTATAAATATGAAGGACTAAATGTGTTATTATACCAAATTTTATAACAGTCACTTAACGGCATCTAACGTCTAGTTACCATTTTGTTATAAAACATAAATTTTAATTGCCATTTTGTGATTTTTAAAAGTTTGGTTACCATTTTGTTTTTTTTTTACCAAAGTTCAGTGACCGTCTGTGTACTTTACCCTAGTATTAATTACTATATTTTTTTAAAATAAAATATTTTATTTTTTTTTTAACTAAATTAGGAATTTATCAACCCCTACTCCAACTCAAAGAAATAAGTCTTGCCTCCGAAAATGTTTTTGTATGATAGCACTTTAAGTCCTTCTAATTTAAATACTAGTCAAATTAAATTTTATTTTCTTCAAACTTTAAGTTTAACTATTTAATAAGTTTGAATTTTTTTTAAATTTAATATTTGGACCCGCCCAATATTAACTCCCAATTCCATCCCTGTCTATAATAATATAGATGAATAAAGATTATTTGCTAGGTTGTCAACTATCTAATTAAAGATATAGTTAAGGGGAGATGGACGTTTTATTTACAAATTTTAAATTTAATTCTATTTAGAGTGGAAGAAAAGGAAGGGAATCTTAGTGGACCTAGAACTCATGAACTAAAAGAATAGGAGAGAATAAAGATAAACAGTCTGACCAACCAGCTAAATATAATTGCTCGGTAATGGTTATTTCTCAAATTATACTAATATTGATTCATTGAATACATATCCAAATCATGGACAAAGTTGTTTTCAAAAAAAAATCATGGACAGTTTATTATTAAAAAAACAAAAACAAAAAAATCAAAGCTATGTATGTAATCGGGAATCCATTTTTTTAATTTAATAAAATATAAAAAGAATATTTTATTATCATTATGTTAAAATTTTGTCGTGAAAATAATTATTTTAAAATTTTTGAAGTAAAAATTATAAATTTACTATATACTTATTAATACCAAAATTATATGCATATAATGAATTCTCAATTGATCACACACACACAAAATCAACGGTCTAGAGTTTGAGAAAATTAATAAGATCACACGGATGCTGAAAATGATTTAATTTAGCAGGGAAATTATGGTGAAAGGGAAAATGTCATGTATCCATGAAGGATTGTGGATGGAAATTTCTATAATTATCTTGTTTACGAAAGGGAAAAGATGATTCCTTTGAATAGAAAAAAACATAATGTCAAAAAAATATCATTAACGTTTAACTGAATTTTTATTTGTGGCCTTATTTTTTTTTAAAGTAATTTAAGCTTCAACATTTTATTTTGGGTCAAAATAACCCTTATGTAGATGAAAATTATTAGTCAACCAACGATAAATGGCTTGAAATGATATGACAAACCTACATGGCCGTACACGTCGTGATAGCGGTGTCATATAGGCAAATATGTTGACTTTACATAATGACACATCAATTAAAAATAATTTTATAAAATTGTATAAAATATAAAAGAAGTAACTCCCAATTTCATCCCAATTTTAAGTTCTTCATCATTAGTTAACTAACAGTTTTCATCTGTAGAGGAAACATTTTGACTCAAAATAAAATGTTGCTTTAGGGACAATTTTTGGTGTTTGATATTACAATCTGTTTACAAGAAATGAAAATTACAATCTGAGTGTTATTGGGTTGCCATTAAATTTGTTGGTGTTTGATATTAATTTCTTAAAAGTCCAAGGTATGAGCCATAAAAGCTGTTGAGGGGTTCTTTCTCTCCAAATGCAATGAATGAAATCGCTTCTTCTTCTCTGCAGATTTGTTAATTGCAATAACATTTACTGCAATTTTTTCCTGGCTTCAATTTACACAATCCTTCAATTCCATCTACCTTGATTTAGTTAAGCTTTAATTAACACCCCCATCTCTCCCTTTATATATTTTCTTCTTTCTGCTTCATTCCCCTCACCACTTTCCCTTCCCCTTAGATTATTTCTTCAACAACTTTTCAGGGTTTCTGCTTAGCTTAGCTAGGTCACAGTTATTTGGCCTTCAAGGTGACCCATGTTTCAGATTTTTCAATTGTTATATTTTGTGTTTTTGGTTTTTCTAACATGCTCCATTCACGTTTAAATTTATACGTAGGAAGCAGAAAGATGAGCCGCAGGAATGGACCCAAGCTTGAGTTGAAGCTTAACATATCGCCACCGAGAGTGGAATCGCCGGGCCGATCGCCAACAGTGTCACCGAGCTCATGCATGTCGTCGGAGATGATACAGGACGTTGACGTCAGGTACTTGAGTAGCCCCGAGGCGACATCCATGGTTCTGGTGGGGTGCCTCAGGTGCTTGATGTACGTTATGCTTTCAGAGGATGACCCTAAATGCCCCAAGTGCAAGAGCGCCGTTTTGCTTGATTTCCTCCATGACACTGCCACCACCACAACCACCAGGAGGGGCTGAGTGGATGTCTTAGTTTAGGTCTGGTTTTTTGGTTTGTTCCTTGTTTAGCAGATGACTATGTAAACTGGGTTTAACTGCAACTGCCCAAATTTTCTTATATATTATATTGTTGGGCAAAACAAAGATGAAATGGTAAGTTTAACCGAGTTCAAAGTGAAAAATTACTTGAATCCCCTGAATCAGAAGGGTAAAAAGGTTAGATTTTCTCGTACTTGAGAGTAGGACTGTTGTTCTAGTATATTTGCTTGTCTTTGGCCCACAGGGACATGATTGGCTTCTCAGTTCTCACATATCTACATTGCAATTGCATACAGAATGGGGCCTAAACGGAAATCATAAGAGAAGGGGAGTGAGGTTTTTGGTAGTTCCATGAAGGAAATGTTAGTTCTTCTGAGGGGAAACCACTAGATATGAAACAATCAAGTAAAAACCAAAAAGTTTCAATAAAGAGCTTGAGAACTAAAGAGCATTGTAATATTGACATGAGGTGCTAAGAAGCTTTACATATTTGCCACAACAAGAGAAACTTTGATAGTTAGTACATAAAATATGCATAATACCAATACTTACGCTGATAATATTACTAAATCTATTTATAGAAAGGAAAATGCAGGATATCATTTTGATTCTAGCAGTATAGCATGTGTTCTGGAAGATTACCTTTAGATCTTTATCTTGTAAAATCCCAAAACCATATAACAATGTAGGGCCACAATGCTGAGGCTCTCCGAACTCAGAAGGCATAAAATATGCAGTCACAAAATTTACAAAGTTTCTCAGAGGTGATCCAGTTCCCCCCATCCACTACTGCTTCTGATATACTTGTCAACAATGCCAAATTCTTTATTTTGTGCAACTCGTCTGGCGTAGTTCTCAGTTGAAATGGGACCTTTCTTCAATCTCCTGTAGTAGATTATCTCCCAAGGCCACAAGCGCGCAGCACCGAAGTAATCTTCTGCAGATGGATGCCATTCATTTTCATTTGGAGGTTCTAGGCCATAATGCTTCATGACCATACACAATTCCTCTGGTGATATGCTTGTAGAACGCACAGAGGTATCTGAATCAGTCTCTACAGGTTGTACCATCACATCCTCTGTTGTCATTGCATCAAAATCTCGACTACCCTTTATCTCTCCCAAGTTCTCTGGAGGCAAACTCTCATCAGCAGGTGCACTTTTCTCTGAAAGTGGTGTACTTGGATTTTTAACTTGAGGCACTGACCTGGGTGTCATATGATTATGACAATTACCTCCCTGCATAGCTTGGTCCTTTTCCACTTCACTTTCTACTTTGGCAGATGAACCGGCATTTTCATTAGTCACTGGAGCCACGCTGTTTTCAAAATTTGCATTCTCCAAATGAACATCACCTCCAACCATAATCCCCTTGGATTCAGGTGTGTTAGCCTTATCCAAAGAGCCTTTCAAATTAAATTTCCCCTTGGCGGACAATGATGCTGAAGACCTACCAAGTGATACAGGCGAAGAGAAGCATGTTAGAGAATTTGACCGTGAACTAGATTGAGAACTTCTGGATCTAGAATACTGTGATATTGAACTCAACCTTAGATTTTTAGATGACGAACGTGCTCTGGATGATATGGATCTTGATCTAGACTTCGAAATTGACCTTGGCATATGTCTTTGAGGAGTTCCACCTCTCCTCCTACTTCGCTTCTTTCCTTCAGAGTCATTTTCCCAAGCCCTGTCTGTTTCCTTTCCAACAAAGGAGCTTCCATTCTCTATCAATCTCCCACTCTTTCCTGAACCGAATGCTTTTCTGGCATCCTGGAATCTATTTGTTCTTCGGGGATCCTTATCTTGCTGCAACTTTGCCCAAGAACTGGATCCAAGTCTGGAGGAATATCTTCCAGAAGTAATTTCATGGGGACAGTTATGCATTTTGTGACCCAGGGCACCGCAGCTGTAACAAGCTTGCAGCAGTTTTGCATCCTTAGGATGGTTCAGAGTCTCTTCACCTATCAGCTCTGTCGCTATTCTCTCTTGTGGGCTTTGTTCAGCAGGATAACCACTGTAATACACAATTTGATGGTTTTCATTGTCAGCTTTCCTGTCATAACCTACATAGCGGTCAAACTCCATTTCATGCTCAATGTCATTACCATTAGAATGATCATGACGTTGCCCATCCCACCTATCATCCATTTCATGCTCAATGTCATTACCATAATTGTCTTCCCTTATAAATTGTTTAACATGGTCTTGATGGTTGTCTATATCCGCATTAAGCCTGTCAGCAGAATTAAGCCCAGTATCATGACACTCAGTTTGTTCAATACTCGTCTTACAATCTGGATGAACATTTAAATCAAAATTTCTACTACCATAATCTCCACCTCTAGCGGAACTCCTCATTCTATGTGGCTCACGGTCATAGGTCTGATCAGCCCTAGCAAAATTTTTGAAAGGTCTAGGCTGTTTATTAGACCATGTGAGAGTTAATGGCTTCCCACAGATATTTCTTCCTTGAAGAGCTCTCAAAGCTTTCTGTGCATTTGGAGGGTAGTCATACACAACAAACCCATAGCCATCTTTCAGATTCACATTGCATCTTCCAAACCTTTCAAAAACACGCTCAAGTTCATCCCTACGAGTGTGAGATGATAGATGACCAATATACAAAGACATCTGCAGCAAATGAAAAAACAATTAACAATTTAGACACGGACATCACGAACGTAGCATTCTGCCTCGGTCGCAGGAATAAATGACACGTAAATGCTAACGTGCAATGCACTAGTCTGTTAAAAAAGAAAAAAAAAAGAACAATTTAGACACGCATCAGAAGCTTAAATAATGTAGCATTCTGCCCCTTACATGGGTAGAAAGGAGATGTTTGTTATACTGCCTTAATGTGTAAGTTGTAAACATCATTCAATTCAAATACTTGCACGGCCAACCATAATTGTGATAAAAGACATAGTTATCCAAAAATTCAACAAACGCCAAACACTCCTAAGTTTAGCATCTCCTGTAATCTACTGCATACACTAGAGAAAAAGGAACAGTAAAATATGTATCAATTAAGTATGGGAGCATACGAAAATTCCATTGCATAAACCTGAAGAAGTATAGTTGAATGCGACAACATATTCAAACTTATAGAATGTTTACGAGTTTGATTGGATTTCCGAAAGGTGGCCCTTTAACAGCTACAATTATGAAGTTTTGGTTAGTTCTCCCTAATCCACACTTTATATTAAACAGCAGAGAAGGAACCAGAAAATAAGAATTTAATCCAACCCCCAAAAAAAATAACTAAACTTTACCATTCACTTGAACCAAACATTTAGCCAAAAAACGAGAAAAAAAATATACAGAAGAAAAGGTTTCTATTTCTCAGAGGCACTTCATCGAACATTTAATACGCAAAAACAATAGCATCAAATAAAGTATAGAAAACCCAAACGAGCAAAACAGTGGGGAACAAAAACAATTGAAAAAGAAATGCATTAAAACCGGGCAAAAGAGGCGGAGACAAACAGTCAGTTTTGGGTGAAAATCTGTCTTTCCCTTTGTTGGAACGCAGGGGCGTGATCTGGTATTCAAGTCTTTTGAGTGGACTTTACATACTCTGGCCCGAACAATATCCCTGCTCCTTCCGCTTTATGGTCAACGGATTTCAAGTAGGGGCGTTGATTTTCGGATTCGGATAGTATTCGATCCGGAAAAAAAAAATCAAATATTTGGGTTTTGGATAGGTAAATTGTGAAGTATCCGAAATATTCAGATTTTAAAATTTTCAGATTGGATTTCCGATTTTTTTAAATTAATAATAAATTTATTTTAACAAAATATAATAATATTAAATAAATTAATAATAGTAAAAAATTAATAGTATATATGATAATAAAAATGATAATATTAAAAATTATCATAGTAAATATAATAAAATAGAAAAAATATTATATAATAAGTATACAAATTATTGGGAAAATAATAGTAGTGTTTTATAATAATAATAAAAAATTTACAATGCAATAAATAAATGAAAAAACTAAGGGGAAAACAAAAAAAAAACATGCTAATGGATCAAATTGAATAAAAATAGAGATTGAAATGGTCAAAATAGTAACTATACAAAATTAGACTACAATCAAAAGAGGAAGAACCAAAATAACAATTAATCCCATTATAAAAAAAAAACCCTTTATTTTATTTTTTTTGAATTTTCAAATAGTTCGAAACTCAAAATATCCCGATTCGTATTTGATCTGATTATACAAGTTTTTTCTTGAATATCTAAAAATCAAAAAACGAATGGAATCATAAATGGATCGGATTGAATTATTTTGAACAACCCTAATTTCAAGTTTGACAAGTGACCTCAGCCACTATTTTTTTTGTTAAATTCTTTAGGGCAAACTAATTGGATAGGATCATGGGGTGCATAGTTCATTTTATTGTTAGTAAATTATTTTGGTTAATCAATAAATTTGAGTTATTTAATTCTCAATTTCAAATGATACCAACTAAAGGTATAATTGATTGTCCGGTAAATTATAATATTTGATTTGAATAATAATTTTTTATTTCGCTGGTTAAAAGTATCAAATTTAATAATATGACAAAGTTATACAATAATAAAATGGTGTTTGATGTGTCAAGCATTATCAAATGATCATTTGTAGATCCAAGATGTTGGGCTTACGAGACTGGATCGTAATCCTTAATTGTCCTAGGCTACTTGACCAACGGGCCACATAAGTCCAACAAGATCATAGACAAGTTTTGCGTTTTGTGATTTTAATAACTAATTTCGTAAACTCTCATGCCACTAATTTTTTTATTAAATCCATCATAATTATAATACATTCAAAAAAAATATTTGAAATAAACAACCTAAAAAAATCTCTACAACCGAGTGGGGATAATATTAAAAATATTTGAAATAAACAACCTAAAAAAATTAATAGTATATATGATAATAAAAATGATAATATTAAAAATTATCATAGTAAATATAATAAAATAGAAAAAATATTATAATATATATATATATATATATATATATATATTATCAATTTAGTCCAAAATCCATCAATTTAAAACGTCGTATTAATTTTGAATGAAATTTGTCGCATCCATTTCCCACCCTTAGTATTCTCTTCAGTATCCCGATCGTGGAGTTTTGATCCTTTAATGGATCCTGCATTAGCCCTCATTGATCTGTAAATTCTAAAGTTTTGATTGTCTCTAGCGTGTTTTTTAAACTCCAAAATTCCAAAAAAAAAATATTCAACTAGAAGAAGAAAAACGAAGAATTTACAATTTTAATCTAAAAATTAAAATAATATTTAAATTGATAGAATTTTAAACTAAATTAATAGATTGTATAAGTTTTTAGACTAAAATTGTTATTAACCTAAGCGATGTCACAATTTTCGTTAATTTTAAATGGCGAAGGTACCAAAGCATAACAAAAACATAACATTAGGTATTATTTTACTGAAAATAATAGTTAGGATACTAAAATAATAATGCGGGCATATTTAGGGTATTAAATATATATTTTCCCTTGAGTTTAATAGTGGAGAAGAATTTGAGTGATGTAGGCATAGTATAAAAATATTTTGTTACAATAATTTCATATACAAATGTTTGAATACGATTACAATCAAACCATAGGTAACTATATAACCCCCAAAAAAAACTCATCAATACTCTAAAGTTTTCCGTGCAAGCAACTAACGCATGGGACTTAGATCCCTATAGTTTCTATTTATACCAAATTCATTCTACATACTAACACAAGAATAATGATAAACAACAAATGCTTCAACCATAACAAAGTGAGTGGACTAATTTTTTTTCTCTTTTTTATACATTGTATTTGTAATATCTTTATTTATAATAAATAAAATTTCATGGTATTCAATAAAATCCAGTTGTCATTGTAAAAAAAAAAAAACCAATAGAACCTAACGCTCCATGTTTTATGTTATAAAATAAGCAACTTCATTTTGTTTGGCTTATATCAATTTACAAACTTAATACGAGTCTTAAAAGATGGAGTCGGATATGTCCAATTCAGACTAAATTAGTTCAAAGCAAAGCAATATCCAAACATTTTAACAAAAGGTTCATTTTAGATTTGACAAACAAACATCCGATGCTAGGTTTTTAAGATGAAGAGAGAATAGGCATTCAAAATTTCAGTCCATATGTTCTATAATAATCACAATGACGCAAACTGAAACCAAAAAACACATTTTAACACCAAAACTGCTACAAGAATTGCCCTCTTAATGACAACCCTCAAACCTCATGCGCACGAAAATGCAAAAATGCTCACAAACCATAAAACCACACCCTTCTTTTCCAGACTCATACCCCCGTATTATAAATCAAAAACTTGTATTATACACACTCTGCCAAGAAAAGAAATGATGAAAAAAAGGATTCATTTACTCTTTCATGCACAATAAAAAAGCTTCGCTGGCCTGCGAGTAAGACATAATGCAAAGACAAAACAATGGGCACCTTCTTGGGGAAAAGAATGGTAATGAATTATGCTTCAACACAGACTGGACGGGCATTGCATTCCTTCAAAACCAGAAAGATGCTCGTCAGAATTATGAGGAGGAGAGCATGGATTGCAAGGCAATCTGTTGCTGTGGCTGCAAAGATGACCAAGTTGAGGCCAATGTTGCCGCTGGCAATGTTTGCTGAAGCTGCCTCAGTAGGTTCAGCATCCGACTCGCGGTTTGCTCCGTGACTAGATCCTTACCACATAGTACCTGCAAAAACAGTAACCATCTCTAAGACAAGATATTCCGGGCATATTTCAAATCCAAGTTTTGATCCTTGGTCACTCACCAAAGAGCCCAGCAATCCACATGGTTGTTCGAATTATATTAAATTTCATCCAGTAGGAAACATAATACATCAACTTATGGAATTATTAAGTCCTATTCCGTTCACTCTTTTCTGTTAGTATCACATTCTGTTTTTTTATTTACTTAATTAGTTCTAGACTAGAAAAAGTTTCAAAAGAAAAGAAAAAATGCATGCAACTCAAAAATTGTCAGTATTGCTAATTTTTTTAATATTTCTTGCAATCTTATTCATTGGATTCTAAAAATAGCATTTTTAAGAAGATTATAATGTAGTAACTTGAAATTTTACCTCAGCAAATATAGCAACTATCTTAGGAAGATACTGATGGTTGGGACCCAATACATCGTTGTCTGACCTGAAAGCACATTAGATAGATTGTTTGTAAAGAGCAGTAATAAAAGAATACTCAGACCCAAAAAAATTGAAATTCAGATCAGTACAGTTAAAAACAAGAAAAGATAAGTTACCTCTCTACCATTGAACAAAGTTGTTCATGAACAACTTTGGCTTCTATCATATCACCTTTTATCGGCAAGCAGTTTAACCATGCAGGAACAACCTACCAAACACAAATAGAGAACATAACAACATGCACAAGCAAGCATTATAATCACAGAATAACTGCAACCATCTGAAAGTGTAGAACCAATACAAAAAAAAAAAAAGAAAAGGCACTCGGAGACTTGCACGATAGCTTGGAGCATGCATGTGCTTAATCAAAAGCACAGATCAACATGGAAAAAAATTATTGTCCACCATACCTGAGCCGCATCGATACTGTCGCGATGGAAGAGGCATATTTTTCCCAAAGCAGAAACAGCATTATCACATGCCATCACGTTTTCAGGTTGCAAAGCATTGGGGTGCCGTATGACAGCATTTAGCCTTGATAGAGCCTCTGGAAAAAGTCACAAAAACATAAGTTATTCTGAAAGTTAAATAGATCACCTTATGGACAATAATGCAAAACTTACCTCCAACAAGTGGCTTAAACGCAGGTCCACCAAATTCTGTGCAAACACCAAGTCCATACACCGCTGCCTGAACATAAATCATGCAATTGAATTGCAACCTCAACAATCAAAGGTGCTTTACTTACAGGGAAGTAAGGAAGTACAGACCTGTCGCACATCTGGGTTCTCATCATTGCAAGCCTCCAATATGAAAGGAAGATATGTGTCATAATACCTGTTTCAACCACATTACAGCAATTGTATCAAGTGACAATTCTCTATCATGATAATTAGTATAAGTTTATGCTGCATACTTTATAGCTGCCTCACGACACTGCTCTGCTACATCATCAAAAATACAAATTGCAATTCTTCTTTCTTCAGCTGTCTTATCCTTGCCCTGTATTTAAGGCACATGAGAGAGAGAGAGATGAGCACACATTAGGAAATAATTTTCTTCTGGCTGTTCCTCAAGAACTGCAAACTGACATCCAAGACAAACAATTTTCTGAGAACTTACCCACATAGGTGTAAGATATGAAGATAGCTCATCAAAGAAAGGCAAGAAAGAGGCTTTAAATGTTTTGACCAAAGTTCCCAAGATTTCACCCACCTGGAAGAAAACACTCATTAAGTCAAAGAGGAAGCAGTATTGTTCCAGAAAAATACTTATGTGCACTATACCACATGGATTTTATATGAAGACTTACTTGGTCAAAAACTTCTTCCTCTTGCTCATTTTCCTCTTTAATCAACTCTCCCTCCTCAGCATCAAAGTCTTCAGCTTTGGTTCTTTCAGCTCTCTCCCTTTTCCTACTTGCACTGGCCGTGATTACTTGTTTTACCTCGTCCACAATAGATCTAACCTGGCTTTCATCTAGAAGAGTACCAGAGATCTGAAAGAAAAATACTCATAGTTTTGATGAGCGTTGCGCAATTTATATGATATAAAATAACAAAGAGACAAAATCAAGATTAGACCAAAGAACATCTCAATTAAAATAAATGAATTACAAAGGTCATGAATGGAACTCTGAAATACTCTCTCAAGTCTCAATAGCTTAACTACACATGACAACAAAAAAAGACATTCAAACACAGCTAAGGGGACTACTTAAGTACAGTTTTCAACAAAAATCAACATGACAGATTTAATTTTAGGCCAACTTATAGCCGATATTGAAATGCCATATTAAGTTCAAGTAGTTTCCATTTTTCATTTATTTAACTATATTTTTGCTTCTGATCATCTGTTACCCCACAATGTTAACTAATACTAACAAAAAGCAGAATAATTCCAAAAAGGTAGCAACAAACATAAGAGAAGCTATATAATTAAGTTTGTTTGTTAATGGAACAAACCTGTATGCATTCATTCAATGCGTCCAACATGCTTGCACAAATTTCCGTATCAGGTTCCTGCAAGATAGAACACGACAACTTATGTACTTCACGTAGAACAAGCAAAGCATCAACAAAGCAATTGGATCTTCAATAAAAGAATAATCTTAAAGCTAAAACAAGAAACCTTGTGTAATGCCTCCACTAGAGCCGGAATGATGTAGTCAGACAGTTGCTTTACATAGGTCTCATTCCGCCCTTGAGCTATTCCCTTCTCCACAGCTAATTTTGCTGAACGCAGTAACTCCGGCATGGCTAGAAATAATATTGAAAGATAGGCAAAGATAGAATTAATTAACAAAAGCCTAACTTGACAAAGAAAGATTTAAATAAAAAAGAAAAGCATATACTTATACCTGAAACAGCAGCTTTTCTAACTTCCTCATGGAAATAAAATTTAAGAAGAGGAACTAGAGTCGGGGCAACCTAGATCACATGTTCAACTTTTTGTTAGTATTAATATTGCTAGAAACTCTAGAAAAATAACTTGATGACAGTACAATGAACTGATACAAACCTGATCAATCCATGGAAAAAACCCTTCCTTCAACTCATCAGCATAGCAACATAGCATGTTACATGCTGTAGCCTTTTCCTCCAGTACACTAGTCTTGATCCCAATTCTTTTGTCCCCAAGAGTAATGGTTTCCATACTGCGCAACACCAGATATAATATTACTACAACACCAAATAACATAGTGCAAACAACATGCAATTGCAATAAGCCAACCACAAGCTATGCATGAACACATCTAAGGCCAAGACTCAGTGTAGTTTGTGCTGTGTGAGCACATGCTCACATCTGTGCATGTGTGTGTGCCTCAGTATTTCTGAAAAACATAGAGAGAAGTAGACGAGAGAGGCAATAGACTTTTCAAATCTATACAAATGAGTGGAGAGAGTAAACAAAATATAAATGCCCGTATCGACATCTATGTTACCGAGAATTTATTAGTTAAAGCAGTAACAAACCTATCATCATCAGAGTCCTCAATGTCATTATCTGAATCCGCAGATGTAATAGTTACATCTGGCTTAAGTTGAGCAGACTGAAGAAGGGGAGGCATGACAACACTCATGTAAGGGAGGAAGTCTTGTCCCAAACACTTGCAGAGTCTGGCCCATGCCTGTCACATGGATAATAATATCATAAGAAAGGATGAATAAACATGCAAAAGATATGGATATTTTATGAAATTTGGTGCAATGGGCATACTTGCAGCATGTAACTTGTTGTAGGATCATCGTTTTCCATTTGGGATCCTTGCAATGACATAAGCACTTCCATAACCTTGCAAGAACAGAGGGGAACAAAGTAAGATAGAAGTATTCCTATCTTTGATGGAAGAACATACAGGATATTCAACAGCTGGTGGAATATTAATTTAACTGTAACTATGTGATGAAAATAAAACAAAGAACAATGAGAAAAACAAAAAGAAAAGCACATGATACAAATTACAGAAGGCGCAAGTCTGCTAATAAGCATGAAGGTAAGTTGATATAAAGAAAAAGAAGGTACAACAACAATTATGCATTAAGCTATTTCAGGTATACATCATATATAAACTTTAAGACAAAATGGAAAAAAAAGTACTTAGTCATTAAATAAAGAGTTCATTTTTGGCCAGTATAACAAGAGACTTGACTAAGGTTTCTTTCTCAGTAGGGAATTCAAAAGGAAAAACGATCAAAACTCAAAAGTGAAGAAAAATGTGGACATAAATGGAGATCAACAACCAGGTGCTGTAGTCCGGATTCTCGGACAGGGGCAGGCAATAATAAAATAAAAAGACTGGTTTGGATCAGCAACAAATATATCAGGAATGTGCATGCCTGTGAGCAATCAAATTTCTTGGGTGTTACTGACTTCATGTTTGATATAATCACAAGAAAAAGAAAACAACCTGATGAGACTCTCCCACAAATTGATATCTAGCCCTCCCCAATCACTTTCAAGGAACAAGAAATGCATATTCTCTTCCTAGGCTAGAGAATGGAAGGTGCATACTGGCTACAAATTACACTGTTGTAGTTCTTAACCAAAGTCAATTGGTATCACTAAACTCAAACAACTCAAAGTTCTAGCGTCAACGCATGACATCTTGAGATCTAACTATCTAAGAAAATAACTACAAGAGTAGAAGTAATCAAATTGAAACAGGAAAAGGATAGTGGCCACACATTACATCGTTGTAGTTCTTAACCAATGCCAAATGGCATCACTAAACTCAAATAACTCAAAGTTCTACCATCAACCTATTACTCTATGAGATCAAAGAAAATAACTACGAGTAAAAGTAATCAAATTGAAACAGGAAAAGGTGTTTCTACACACAAACCCACCTGCTTAGCATCATCTCTGAACTTCTCTTTTCCAACAGCCATTCCAACAAGACTAATACACTCCATGGATTTGGCACGTAGCATACGATTAGATTTATCAGTTGCATTCACCAAGATAGCTTTCAGGTAAGGCATAACTGCATCATAATATTTTTGGAATTGCTCCTGCAACCCCCAATAAAGTTGAACTGAGTCGTCCATATTAGAGATATAAATTGACGATACGCCTAGGCTTTATTTTGGGTAAAACTATACCTGAGATGAGTCAGCCACAGATGCCAAAGCAGTCAAGGCACCTTCTTGCACCATTTGTTTCCCATTCTGCATGATATATTTCAAATTTAAACAATGATCTCCTTAGAACAAAGTAAATGATGCATTAACATTTCAATTCACTTGTCATACCTGTAAGAGTACAAGCAATTTACCAACTATTCCATCCAAATAAGGTGTTAAAATTTCCGGAGTGCAGTTCTCACTGAAGTTGAGTACAGCTGAAGCAGCATGGGCCTGTTTAGACACAAATTACAAAACAAAACAAACTGTTAACAATATTAAACAATAAAATGTTGAGATAAAAGAGAAAAAACAGAAGCTGACATTACAATTAAAATATTAAAGCATAAGCTACTTCAGATCATTTCCTGTTATAGGCATGTTTTATCTATCTATAAACTGGAACTATCAGTTATAAGCATAAGCTACTCCAGATCAATATATGATATATCCACATGAAAACTTGAAGACGGTTTTTCTCTGACTTTCCAATTAATTGATTCCCTTCACAATCAGCTATGAGGCTCTTACAGACACATCCACCATTCAAGTTCTGTTGTATCTTTCAAGAATCATGAAAGCAAATATGTGAAACAAATCTTTACCAACTGTCAAAAGCATAACCTAGAATTATTAACGCAAAATCATGTCTCTGTCTAACCTGTACTCGTGGATTCTGGAAATCATCCATAGCACCAGCTAATGCTGGCAATACTCTTTGGTGATATTGGTTCTGCAAATCTGGACCCAGGTCAGTAGACAATTGCCCGATTGCATTAATAGCTGCCCATCTCACACGGGGATGAGAATCATGAAAGGAGTTCAAGACCATAGAAACCACTTGTTCCAGATTTTTAATCATAACCTGCAAGTTTAGAAACAAATTAAATTGAAAAAAATGGAACATCTTCCTAACTCTTTACTTTGACTGCAGCATCCATGTATTGTAATACCATTTTTTCCAGCATAAACTAATTCCCATGACAAAAGCTATGTCATTAGGCTACGGAAAAAGATATTAGGAATCCACATATCTACACAAAGTTCCACCAATTGTTAGTAAACTGAAAACACTACGAACCAAACTGAATATGTAACTGCATGAATAGGATTGGGACTAATATCAAGGAAGGGCATGCCAACAATCATTACACCATAAAACATATTAAACATATTGAAATAAACATATATTAAAATGTATTGAACACATTGAAATATTAATACCTTGGAACACCCCTCGGCAATCTGAGCAAGGGCAATCAATGCAGCATGGTGCTTTTGCCACTCAGGTGCAGCCAAATAAGCCGGCAACTGCTCAGATGCAACAGGAACAATCGTGTTTCCACCCAAAGAAATTGCCAAACGATCCAAACACTCCTGCCCAACACTGTAATTGCTTGATTCTCCAGCATCCTCATCCTCAGTTTCTGCAGTGTGCCATGCTGCATCGTCCTCAATATCCAACAGCAATCTCATTAGGATTGCAAATAGTCTACTAATAAACTGTGGCAACTTTCTCATCATTCCTGGAGCTCGCTCCCTTGCTTCTGCCAAGGTAACCACAAACTCGATCGCCAAATGACGAGTACCTTCCTCAAGTGATTCAGCCTCTGCAATCTGCATCATTGAGCCCACCACATCGACAAGCTGCCTTCTAAGAAACCGCGGTTCCGTCCCTGCCAACTCAATCAACAACTCAAGAGCCTCTTGAGCAGTGGCCTCGTTCCCATTATTTAAAGCCTCCGTCAATGTCCTCATCATCGCTGGCAATAGATCCTGAAATCTATCCCGATCAGATGAGCTGGTCAAACACTGAATAAAGTTAATTACTGCATTCAGAGCAGCGATTTTGACATCGGCATTAGTACTTTCACTCAAACATCTCAAGAATACAGCGTGTAGATCCTTTATAAAAGGAGTCAACACATCCCCGATATACTGACTCAACTGAGCAAATATCAAAAACGCAGATTCTTGTAATTTAGGGGAATCCGAAGAAACACACTGAAACATAAACGGCAAGAGCTCCGGCCATCCATTCTCCGGCAAAATACTGGAAGCAAGCTCGGCCACAGTATCGCACAACTTTTTAGACAAATTCTTGGCAGTCTCCACTTGGATTTGAGACAAAAGCACGGATTTGATCGAGGATTGAGTATTGATGTTGAGTCGAGGCCAGATAAAGGAGTCGTCACGCGTCAACAGCTTGCGGAGGAGAATAGCGGCCATGGCACGGGTCTCGGGCTGATTGCAGACTTGGAGGAGATGTGCGAGGCGGAGGCAGAGGGCGTCAGGGTCGGATTGCTTGCACATATTAAACAAGGCCTCGGCGTGAGAGCGCTGCTCGTTGGAGGATGACATCAAGTGGGAGACTAGGGTTTCGAACGGAGCGGGATCGGATCCCAAGATGAGGGCGAGCTGCGATTGCTGGTCCATGGCGGCGATAGAGAATACGAAGAAGATGATGAGGGTATTGATTCCCTTGGTCGCCTGCTTTGATATGGATTTGGAATTGTGTTCTGTTTGCAGCGAGGAAAATGAGGGATTTTAAGAGAGACCAAATTAGGGCTGACAACAATGAATATAAGAGAAGGCCAAGGGGTGATTAGCTGTATTTGTACGTGTCATGATGATTAGAGTGAGTGCCCACTTCATTTCTACACGGAAAAAATAGGTCGTTATTCACAATTACCGGATAACGAGGGTTGTAAAGGAACCAAATGTTTTGGTTGAAAGTTGGTTTATTTATTAAACGAATGAATATGAATAAGATTTTTTGTTCGTTTAATTAAATGAACAAACGCGAACAAAATGCTTGTTCGTTCATATATGTTCGTGAATGTTCGTTAATTCGTTCATTTAAATTTACAGGCCCACGAATAATAGATAATTGATAGTGGATTGTATTAGTTATTTTTATAAAAATATTTGTTATGATTAATCGATAGTAGATAGTTGTTTGATTACTTGAATAAAAAATATACATAAGAAAACGATTATATTCAATACTTATTTGAATAGTTTATTAATCTTTTGTATCTATTAATATCAATTGGAATATGAAATTTAATTTTTTAATATAATATTAAAAAATTTTGAAAGATTTATAGATTAATTTCTTATTTATAAAATTATCTTTTTAATATAATTTAATTAATTGTTAAATTTAAATGATATTTGAAGCATGTGTATTAATCTCATATATTTAAAGGTTAAATTATTTATGAAAATATGTTTTACTTCAAAAGTTTATTTGAATACTTCTTGTAATTGTTAAAGATAAAAAGAATCTTTATAGCTCTTATATCAAATCTAGGGGTGTAAATGAACAGAGTGTTCGACGAATTGTTCGTAAACCGTTAAATGAATATGGTGAAGGGTGGACTAAATTGAACACGTTGTGAACTTTAGAGTTAAAACTAGTGAAGCCTAGGGAACTTAAGGGCTAGTGGTGCAATTTTCCCATTTTGGCGAAATATAAACGAACGCTAAACAAACATGTTCACGAACACGTTGGTAAACGCTAAACAAACGAACATGAACACCTTCAAAAATAAATAAACGAACATAAATGTGATATTAAAAAAATTAAACGAACACAAATCGAGCACAAACCTGACACATTCAAAAATAAATAAAGGAACACGAACAAAGTCTTGTTCGTTCAAGCTCAGTTCATTTACACTCTAGTCAAATATTCTAAACACAAAAAGCCCATCTTAATAATTTTTCAATTTGAGGGGTTTCACTTCAATCCACTATTACAATCTTATGTTTATCAAACATCCAAATTAGTAGATTTGACTGTTTACCAAACATGGCCATATCAACTCCTCTCTCTCTCCCTCTAAATAAGGACATAATTTAATATTATTTTTAATATTAAATTTTATAATTTTGGAGGAATTAAAAAAAATTATTATTAAAAAATAATTCTTTAACATTTTGTGATATTTATGTCCTCATTAATCTATTTTATGTTTCGTCTGTGCTCACACAAAACACAATACTATTAATATATGTTCTAATTTTTAAACCCAATAAGTGGTTTCAGTTGATTATGTTCATCCTAAGAGACTCGGGCTCAATCGTTTTGTTGCAGGTTGTGTATGTTTTGTCAAAAGGTTAAGAATATGTATTAACATATACTATTTTGTAATCACCTTTAAACTGTTCGAATATATATATATATATATTCTAACTTTTACATTACTTGAATTAATTTTATGAAATATTCAACCTCATTAATGAGCAAATATTTTCACGAAGAAACAAATATCATTTGTTACGTCATGAAGTAATAAATCATTTTTAATTTAGATGAGTAATTATATGACTTTTACAACCATTTGCAACATAGATGTGTTTCATGTGGAAGAAAATGTTGACAATGATGGCGATGGTCCTAAAAGAGCAATACTATGGTAGATAACCAACTAAACAATGGCCTTAAAAGAGAAAATGATGGTCTCAATGAAGAAAGGCTAAGCATGGTTGAAAAAATGTTTGAGTGCTACAAATCATAATCTCAATAAGTATGTGTTGGACATATTTGGTTTTGTTGTTTGATAGAAGATGGAGACAAACTAAAGTACTTATGATACTTTTGATATTAGGTTATTTTTTTATCTTTCCTTTTTTATGAGTTTATTTTTTTATTGATATTTGGGTTTTTCTACGAGTTAATTGCATCATATATTTTCAAATTACGACCCTCATTCTATAGTAGTCCTCAAACTTTTAAACAATTCAATTGCATTCTCAAACTATGATCCTCATTCTAAATTAATCCCCAAACTTTTGAATGTTTTAATTTTATCCTCAAACTATGTCCCTCATTCTATATTGATCCCCAAACTTTTGAACATTTCAATTTTATCCTCAAATTATCGTTTATGACGCATCATAGTATTACACAATAGACATTCGTGTTTACATGGCAGTTAATGTTTTTATAATGATTTTATTAACATGGGATATGGTTAGTATATACTAATAATTTGAGGGTTTTTGGGAATAAAATTAGAATGTTCAAAATTTTGGGAACCAATTTAGAACGAGATTCATAATTTGATGATGGAATTAGAATATTTAAAATTTTTGGGACAAATATAACATTAGTGTCATAGTTTGAAGACCTATGATGCATACAACTCTTATTTTATTTTTTTTTATCGTGATCTTGTTTGTTTACTATTTGTTTGATTTATGTCATGCTTTAATGTGTAAGGGTGTTAAGGAGTGACATTAATATTTACAAGTTATATTAAAAAAAGTTATTCAAGGTGGTCTTAAAAAACTCGATTTATAGATTCATTAATTGACCTAGTGATTAAAGATGTTCATGTTACCCCATTTTATATGGGTTTGATTTCCGAAATAAAAATGTAATATCTTTTTATTTAATAAAAAACTCAAATTTAATTTGACAATAACGAAATTAAACTCGAGCCATCAATCAAGTCAAATTCGAGTACTATGATATTCAGCTCGAATGACCCTAAAACCAAATATTACTACAATACAATTCAGCCACAAAACTTTGCTTCTTCTTTTGCTTAGGCTGCCAGCGGCGGCACCAACTTCAATGTTGGTTGTTGACCACTAGTAATTTTTCTTTATTTTTGTATTATTATAGTTTATTTTTATTTTTTCTAGTTTTTATTAAGAATAACTATGCTCTTGTAACACGTATTTTTCTGTCTTTTGGCGTGTTTTTTCTACTTCTTTTTATTATTCTCATGGTTGGATTTGACACCACCTCGACTGATCAAGATGTCGCTTATTTGGTTATCTAGTTGATCTTCCATGTTTAGACCCTCGGATTGAATTAGGATACATGATTTGCATTCTTGGATGGTTTTGTCACGACGCTCGGCTCTGATTTGTGGTTGTCAGTGGTCTATCAGTAGTTGGATCCCCTTTTGTGGTTCGTTTACCGATGCAGTCAAATCTATCTGTATCTATCTTTTGTTCGAGTCTTTTGATTAGGTTTTAACATTTTCTTTTGTATGGTTGTTGCGACTAAAAATATACATCGGTGTCACTTAGAAGAACCGGGTTTTAATGGTTTTTTGGAAAATTAGTCGGATTTGTGTAAAAATAAAGGAGTCGCCACCGGCCATTTAAAAATGGTAGACCGGACACCGAAATAAAAACCAGAGATTCTTTTCGCAAACGGGTTCGGGAGTCGGTTACACGCGAGGAAGGATTAGCACCCTCGTCGTGCCCGGAAATCGGTACCAAAAACATTACCGCTTAATCAATATGAAATTTTGCGAATTAAAGTGACGATTCGTATCGAAATTTGGTTATACGATTGAGTAAATTTTAAAAGCCTTAATATTCGAGAAGGAACGTCCGAACCACAACCACTACGACTGGTGCTGGCCTCGTTCATTCCCGAATAAAAAGACGTTCGCATTGCAATTTAAGATTCGAGATGCAACTTAAAAAAAACGTGAACGTGACATAATAAAACATATAATTAAACATAAAATAAGTGGCATGGCATGTGATGGCATAAACGAACATTCATAAAGATATATAAAATTCAAGACCACACGTAATTTTCGATTAACAAAAATCATGCCCAAAGTCATATGACTCACACGTGAAAATGCATTACAAATCAATACTCGAATGAGGCTACATGAAAACCATATATTATGTATGGGTAAAAAAAGAGATATAGAAAGTTAAGTGCGGGAAAAAAGCCTAGATAATATTACGAAATAAAAGGAAACATCAATCAACGAATTATGGAAATATAAATAAAGGCAAGAATTAACATCGAAATATAAATTGTACCAAATTAAATAAACAAGAAACTAAAATTTGCAATGTATAAATGGAAACATATTGAACGGTGACACCATGAATTAAATATATATACATAACCACACAAAAGGAAATAAATTAAAGTGAATATAAAAATAATGACCATATATATTATAGATAAGATATATATACTATATATATACATACATACGTACACAGTAACATTAAAGAGGAAACTTTAATATATATTATAATTATTATACATAAGGAATATATCATATACATATATACACATACACGGTAAAATTTTAAAAAAGGAAAACATTAATATGTCATTATATTGAAGGACTAAACTGACGTAAATTCAAAGTAATTGGCTCAAATCATGGAGAACGAGTGACCCAAACCGAATAAGTTTGAAAACCAGAGGCTAGCGGAGAGGATTTTTAAAGAAACCGAGTGGCCCTGACGTAATTAGCCCAAAACCTCCGCTTTATATACTAACTTAAGACGAAAAAGAACCCTAAAAACCTAACGAACGGCGGCTACCTCCCCTTTCACCCCGAACCCTCGAGAAAAAGAGAGAAGAATCTCAGCCTCCCCTCTCGTTCGGTTCCGATAGGGCTTGGATAACCCTGGAACAGCTACACCGCCGGCGGAGGCGAGCCAAAACCGAGCGCGGAAGCAACCCTTCTTTTCCAAAAATACCTAAAACGAAACCCCCTTCTTCATTTCCAACCCAAACCGATGGCTCACCCCATCGAGGATTGTTGCCGGTGGGATATCGAGGGATCAGAAGGGAGGAAACGATCTCAGAAAGGTAAAAGAGGTCCCTTTCCCATTTTTTTTTACATGCATGAAGATGAAAGTGAAGGTGAATGTACCTCTGGAACTTTTGCTTTCTTTTATTTCTCTCTTTTTTGAAAAAAACCCGAATGATTCTTGTTTACAAACTCTCCCTGAATTTTCCTATATCTCGATGCTCACTGATTTTTTCTCTCCAATCCCCCCTCTATTTTTTGGCTTCGGTTTCCTATATAACAAAAGCTTTTACATTCGAAATAAAACGAAAATAATTTTCTCTCTGCCTCTCTGATTGTTGTCTGGTCGACTTTTATTAATTGCCTCTGTTTTGTTGTCTTTTTTGCTTTTTTTGGGTCACTGATGCACTGTTTTCTTTGTCTGTGCATGTCGGGTTTTCCCGGTTGGGAGAGGCAGCAGGGCGTGCCGGTGCAGGGGCGGCAGAGAAGGGGTCACGGGCATCTTCATCGTCCTTCATTTGGGACCGTTAGATCGAGTCGATCTAACGGTCGATGTTGTGCGGCGCTGGAAAAAGGGATGACCCTCTCTAGGGTTTTTCTCTGGATGCGATCTGGGCCATACATCTTTCTTCGATCCGACGGCTCTCAGTGCGTGCGGCGCTAGGGCAAAGATAGATGGCTAGGGTTTCTTCATCTGGTTAGATCTGGACCGTTAGATTAACATCCCAGATCTAACGGTCCACGATGGGCTGCACAGAGGGAAAAGAAGGGATTAGGGTTTTTTTTTGTGTGAAAGGCTGAACGGGCCATATGCATGTATATTACTTTTGGGCTTTGTAATATTTGGACTGTTTTTAATAACATTTGGGCTCTTATTATTTATCAATATCATTTATTTACTTTATGTTTTATTTTCATAATAATAATAATAATAAATACAATAATAATAATAAACAAAAATAATAATAATAAATATATCAATAATAATTAGTAGATAATATTAGCACACACAATAATAAAACGAATATGTAATGGATGTATATAAATGATAAATAATAATGATAAGACATAATTGTTATTAGCTATAATAAGATAATATTATATATTAGTAATGTTTTAGGTTTTTTCTTTCTTTTTTCAAATATGATAAATAATAACATAAGGTAATAAGGGTAGCATTATTTATACCTACATATATGTATATATATATATATTTTTTTTTCCTCTTTTTTTTTTCCTTTTCTTTTTTTTACTTTTAATTACCGAATAGCCCTAATAAGCCCAAGGTAAACACAAACTAAATGGGGTTTAAGGTCCGGACAAAATTAGTGATTACAGCTGCCCCTCTTTGCTTATACTTGTGGAACAAGAATAAAGCAAAGACCATAAGCACTAATTTTGTCCTACTTCCCTGTTGGACGGTTTACTCCCGACGCAGCCATATGATTCCATGTAACTCTTCCCAATGCCTTTTGATCACGAGCTCTCCCCTTAGATGCCCCGAGCAGATAGACATAGAGTTTTTTTTTTTTGCGGATTTCCATTCTCTATGTGCCCGAACGGATAGGCGGGTTCTATTCTCCAAGTGCCCGAATAGATGAGCAAATTCTAAATGTCTTTGCCTTCTCTTTTCGAAAAAACAAGCTGGTCATTCAAACAACCTTGCCTTCCCCTTCGCGGTCTAAAAGCAAGTTGTCCATTTCGCGGTCAAAAAGCAAGCTGAAACTCCTAACATTTTTTTTTGCCTCCCCTTCGCGGTCAAAAGGCGAACTTGGGCGTCCAAGTGGATTTGCTTTCCCTTCACGGTCGTAAAGCAAATTGGTCAACTAAATCCGTCTAACTTCTCGGTTGGACAATTTACTCTCCTGGAGCGGCGACGCGCTAGACCGAGTAATTTTCTCTCTGCAGCTTTAAGAAGATGAGTCATCTCTCTATAGGACTCATTTCCTTGGCGTATCCTTCGAGTGGCAGTTCTTTCTATATAGAACTCTCGTCCACGTATTTCTGAAATTAAAGATCTCCAAGTCCTCTCTCTGTAGGACCCTTCGCTTTCGAGATCTTGAAGCCTTAGGATTCTGAGTTTTTTTCTCTACTAAACTCCTCTTCCTTAGCATTCTCTTCGAGTGGTCGTTCCTTCTCTATTGAACTCCTCTCTGAAATCAAGGATCTACAAGTCCCCTCTCCGTAGGACCCTCCACTTTTGAGATCCTGAAGTCGCAAGTTCCTCCTATATAGAGCTTGTTTGGACCCTTTCTCTGTAGGATCCTTTATCTTGAAATCTGTCGGCAAGCTTGAAAGCTTTGATCTGAAATCCTTGAGTGGCGAACATGAAAGCTTCACCTGACATTCTGGAGCGGCGGCTTGAAAGGCTTCGCCTGAAATCTTTTTAGTTCTTGCTTTATCGTTTTCTCCTCATCCCGAGAGGTATTCAATATGTCTTTCAAAAATCTGAGAAAAGAGATGAAATGCTATGATGGTATGAGTTAGCATGCGCCTATCCTACGGATGCCTAACTACTCATGATGCATGACTGGGGTTTCCAAGTTATTTAATCACATTAATTTTATTGACATCGTGTCCTTTGGTGTTGCTTCTTGCTTCTCTTCTCGGTTCTCCCGGACCATTGTTCTTCTTCTTCTTCTCATCTTGACTCACTTCTGGAATTGTCTGCCTCAAAGTGCTCAGACGGGTTTTCACTTTGAACCCTTCTTTCTCTCTCTCTTTTTCTTTCTTCTATTTTTTCTTTCTTTCTCTACTTTTATTTTTATTGATTTTTGATTGCCCGAGTAGATAGGCAAATTTCCATTCTCCAAGTGCCCGAACGGATAGGCGGGTTCTATTTTCAAAATGCCCGAATAGATGAGCAAATTTCCATTCTCCAAGTGCCTGAACGGATAGGCGGGTTCTATTCTCCAAATGCTCGAATAGATGAGCAGATTTCGTATATATTTGTCTCGAGCTTTGGGTATCTCTCTCCTTTGCTCTAAAGTTCTTGGGCTTTGAGTTTTTGTCTCATTTGCCCTGAGCTCTGAGTATCTGCCTCTTTTGCTCTTAAAATCTTTTTGGCTTTGAGTTTCTGCCTCCTTTACCCTGAGTTCGTGATCTGAAGTGTTCCTCTTGAATTTCGCCTCAATCCCCAAAGTGTCTTTTGGGTTTTCACTGTGTCTTTTCTTTGTCCTCTTTCTTCCTCTCTTTCTCCTTTTTGAGTACTCCTATGAGTTTTCATCCTGAAGTCAACTTCGACTTTTGACTCTTCTTGAAAGGAGGACTTACACTGATTAGAATCCCATTGCCCCCACTTGCTTTAGGCTTATGTACCTTCTGGCTGATCTCTGGTTAATGTCGACTGCTTTAAAATGGTGTCTTCTGTCCAAAGATGCCACCAATTTTGGCCCTTGTTCCTCTAAATTCGTGGTCAAGAGCGCCTCTTCTGAATTTCGCTCATTTGCCCCAAAGTGCCTTTAAGGTCCTCGTCTCGGCTTCTCTTCTTTTTCATTTCTATCTTCCTCCTTTTCTTAGGCGTACTTCTGTCTTCATCGCCTTTTGTCGAGTTAATTTCAGATCATATTTACTACCTCATCTCGGTGCGTGCCCTCAACGCGGTGCATACGATCCTTCTCGGGACCTTCTCTGGCAAGATGTTTATGCTCCGAGGGTAACTTCTGTTCCCCGACTCTCAATGTCAAAATTTCTACCTTCATGTTCTATTCCAACACTTCTTAGTAAAGGTCGACTTTGTAGCTCAACATTTCACCGAAGAAGGTCTTGATATTTCAACTGGAGGTATTAGTAGCAACGTTTGAACCTCCGAGGGTGCCCCTTTGGGTACTGATGGCTTTACCTCGAGCCACGATCAGTCCGCTTGTTCATTCCCATGTAAAAGACTTATGCAAGTGATTGGGTAAAAATAATTTTATTGTGAAAATATACATTTTAAAGAATCATGTCAAGTGAAAATCAAGTTTTTTTTTTGGGCCTTTGAAAAAAGGTCGACCCGAGTGAAATTTTTCGAATGTTGCAGGAATGTACATATGAAATCTTTTCTGGGCTATTAGGCTTCCGAGAGGAGCGACTCCCATACCTAATTTCTACCCAATTTAAAGGTGGCTCTCTTTAACTCACTAACTCACCATGCCCCATCCTTCCCTCTTTTCTGATCTCAATCAGGCATTAGAAGTGTGGCAATCCTTGAAGAAAGGTTAACCCCGATAGGCGGAATGTGATCTGAAGACGAATTCATTCTTCCGCGCATGGTCCAAACGGTCTTTTATGGCTTGTAATGTATGCTAAGGCTCACGGCTATGAAAGAAATGGTAAATAGGCCCAAACAAGTGTTTAAGGGTGGCGAAACCAAGGATCGTTTCTTCCAATCTGGAGTCTCTCGATTATGCTCCGATGAAATGCTATCTCTTTTCTTATTTCTTTGGATCGCTCTAGACTGCCCCCTTTTTGGGGTTTTCACCCTAGAGTTCATTTCCTTTCATCAAGTGTAGTTTTGGATCCATTTGCGCCTTTGTATTGTACTAGTGCCGGTTCTTACTCACAGATGAACAATCTTTCGAGGCTCATCTAAGTAGAGATTCATTTGGATAGGGAATCCTCTTGTCCCTTTTCTTTATCCGCTTCTCTCTTTTTCAAAATTGCACTTTTCACTTTAGTGCCTTTGCTTTTGATTTCTTCAGTTTTTATGTCGGTAACTTTCGCCTTGATTTGGGTAGCTCTTTGAGAACCGACTTTTCTTTTGTTGTTTCCTCAAAATTGCACTTTTCACTTTTGTGCCTTTGTTTTTGATTTCTTCAACTTTAGTGTCGGTAACTTTTGACTTGATTTGGGTAGCTCTTTGAGAACCGACTTTTCTTTTGTTGTTTCCTCAAAATTGCACTTTTCACTTTAGTGCCTTTGTTTTTGATTTCTTCAACTTTAGTGTCGGTAACTTTTTGCTTGATTTGGGTAGCTCTTTGAGAACTGATTTTTCTTTCGTTGTTTTCTTTTGATGTTTTTGGCTGCTCAATCTGAAAGTGTATCCAATGAATCTTTTCTCTTTTAATGCCCCTTAAGGCCTCAACTTCATAGCCCAATCAGAATCCAATGTCAATTATTTGTCCATAGACTTCTATCTTTTCTTTTCCCCCGGTGTAGGGGTGATTCTTGGTTTGGGTTCATTTTGAAGAAAAAGTTCAAAAGGCTCAAACGGGGACAACAATGGGTACATTTTTTATTTTCTTTCTAGGTGAACGGAATGGAAGGAATGCCAAATGTTCTCCCATACACTGATATCAAAATTGGTCTTCAGGTGGTAGAAGTTTTAGGGTTATCACTTCATTCAAGAACCTTAGACAGCAATGCCCGAGAGGAAAATTCACTCAATGGGAGTGGCCCATTATTCCTGAACACTCGTTGTCATCCCTCCCTTGGCCTAAGTAGAACAGATAATGCTTTAATTTATATCATTCCCACAACATTCGGTTTTTTCTTTTCAAAGTATTAAGGTCATTTCTGTAAAAATATATACATGTGCGTATGTTTTTAATAGAAAAGCAATAAGCTTGTAACCATAAAGAATAAATGAAATGTTTAAAAGAAATTAAGGAATATAAAATGCTCGCAAAAGTCTCCTTCATTGAAAATAAAACAAACGGGCATCACAAAAGCCCTTACAAAAGATGCTAGCTATCACATGCCAACAGTACAAACTTACACATGCACCTCAACGAGGGAAAGATCCGACAACAAAAGGTAAAACAGACACGATGCATGGAGACATAAAACCCTAAAGATGACCGGGTATTAGCACCTCCCAAAAGTCACATACTCGTTCTCTCTTTTTAGAATGTCAAAAGACCGTCTTCGATCAAAGCCTGCACCTTGTTTTTTAGTGCCCCACAATTTTCCGTGGTGTGGCCAGTGCTTCCCACATGGTAGTCACATACGGCATTGACATCATAGCCTTCGGGATAGGGAGGATCTTTTGGTTTGGACTGAACCGGAGTTAGAAGCTTCTTCTCAACAAGCATTGGAAACAAATCGGTGTACAACATAGGAATTAGATGAGGAACCCTGGCACCAAACGCATTGGTATTAAGATAGGCGTACCGCTTCGGGGGTGGTGGTCTCAGGAGTTTGTTCTGAATCAGCAGAGGTAATAGCTTTGAATTGGTCATCGGGAAACACGCCTTCGTCCTCTTATCAACCTCTCCTACAACATGCTCTTTAGCTTTCCTTTTTCCCCTTTCCTTAGATAAGGCTCTCTTTCTTCAATTTTATCAGGGTCGACCGCTTTTGTGGGTTCTTTCGGAAATTCTTTCGACCCTGTAGGTAGGTCCGACCCTCCCTTAGTATGATCAGGACAGCCACTGACGTTTGTAGATTTCGCCGATGCCTGCGACTTTGCCTTATCCCCCTCTTTTACCATAGCAACTTGACCTCCTCCTAGCTTCACCTTATTATTCACAGTTGGAAACCTGATTATCAAACCCGGACTTTTTGTCTCAAATTCCAACACCCCGAGGTCTAGGAGACCCTGGATTTTGCGCTTAAAATTCATGCATTTCTCGATCGAATGCCCCCGAATTCCGGCGTGGTAATCACAATGCTCTTCCTCACGGAACCAACTAGGATACGGAGGTGACGGGGTTTTAACAAAGCAAGGTGCCACCACTCGAGCATGCAGCAGCTTTGAATACAACTCTTGGTAAGTGAAAGGGCTGGGGGTGAACCGATCATTCCCCTTCATCTTCTCTGAACCTCGAGGACTCCCAACCATAGCTCGGGGTTGCGAAGTTGTAACACTCTTTGGGGCTTCTTGGTAGTCTTGTCGCCCTTGAGCTGATTCCTTCTTCGTTGGGGAAGACAAGCTTTTCCTAAGAGAATCTTCGATCTTATCTAACGCCAACTCAACGGAGAATTCTGAAGCAGTGCGGTTCACCTCATACTGGCCGATGATGGCATGGTCCTCTTCAGACAAAGCTTTCTTCATCCCAGTGTCATGGCCCACATTCTCACTACTCTCGGCCCGGGGGTTTCCCCTCACGTTGCTTCTTTCGGTTACCACAGCTATCATAGCCCTCAATTCACTGATTTGCCCTATCATTTCATCTTGGAATGTTTTCACATATGCGATTGCCTCCTTCTGATTCCACACCAACTGTTCGTGGAGTTGTTCAAGCCCATCCACTCTTGCTACTAGGTCATTTATACCTCTGAAGTTGTACTGGCTGGAAACAGTTCTTTTGTCCATTTTCTCTTTTTTCTCTGACATGAGTGTTTTCCCCCGATTAGAAATGATATGATGGAAGATCTTAAGCAAGTTTTAATGATGGATGTATTATGGACTCGAATCAACAGATGTATGCTCATGAGATGGGTGTATGGCTGACAATTTTAATGCTACGAAATGATGTATGAAACAAATGCTACAAATGTATGCAAGTCAGATGTGTTGGTCATATAGGTGATTCCCCTTAGGTCAACTTTCATTTGAACGTAAAAGAGGCTCCTTGTTACAAGATAGTCATAGAAAAAGTCCTACGGGTACTCTTCTTGCCCCCTAATCATGTTTAAGGAAATGAAAACTTCGGCAAAAATGCTGGGGCCGGATTTGCTTTCTTCTCTAGCAATTCAAGACCCTCTAAAACTGCTGGTATCAAGTCTTGGAAAACAAGCTATTTCCTCGAAGCTGAATCCATCTCTTGACCTAATCCATGCCCTTTTCGGTTGCCCCGCTCTTTTCGGCTGCCTCTTTGCACTCGGTCGGGTAGTTGCGTGACTTTGGATGTTCGGAGTAGATCCGATCTTGCTTGACTTCCTCGGGATGGAGAAGAGTTGTGCCTTCTTCAATGGTGGGCACCAAATCTGATACTGTGTGTTCGCTCGGTAAGCTGCTCCCTTAACCTTTCTAATTCAACTATGACCGATGTCGGACTTGCTAAGTGACAACATCTTTTCTAGCAACCTCTCGTCCACAATGATAGCCCTTGATTGGGTAAAACCACCTTGACTCAACACCTTTATGTCATGAAATGCATGCGAGAATAAATGCAAAAAGATCATAAGAAAAGTCGTTAGTGTCGGATAAACATGATAAAAAGGCAAGCATGAAAGCAAACAACCCTATTTATCCCGTCTAATGAACCTAGGCTGTCCGCATGGCTCTAAAAGGGGTGGGCAATCTAGTTCTCTACATGCAGTTTTGGTTCTAGGAGGTACTCGAACTGTCTTCGTTGTCCCCTTCTAAGGGTAGCAAGGCCCCCGATCATCACCCATTATAGGCTCCTCTCAACCGAGTTCAATTCGAGGGGACCCTTTCGCTATATCCAGACGGAGAAACGATATTCCCACGAAGATATAGTGTACTCGAGCCCCGAAGGTACTTGCTAGGCCCAGACGGAGGAACAATATCCCCACGAAAGCACTAGCGTTTTCCCCCCACTTAAACGAACGGGTTTAAATGCCAATTTTAAATGCGTTTAAAATAAACTCGCACTTATAAACAAATATCGATTGATTTTGTCACTTTAATTCGCAACTTCTAATATTAATTAAGCGGTAAAGTTTTTTTTTTGGCTTGACTCTCTTTTTTGTTTTTGAAAAAAAAAATCATTGTCCCCAGCAGAGTCGCCATCTGTTGCGACTAAAAATATACCTCGGTGTCACTTAGAAGAACCGGGTTTTAATGGTTTTTTGGAAAATTAGTCGGATTTGTGTAAAAATAAAGGAGTCGCCACCGGCCATTTAAAAATGGTAGACCGGACACCGAAATAAAAACCAGAGATTCTTTTCGAAAACGGGTTCGGGAGTCGGTTACACGCGAGGAAGGATTAGCACCCTCGTCGTGCCCGGAAATCGGTACCAAAAACATTACCGCTTAATCAATATGAAATTTTGCGAATTAAAGTGACGATTCGTATCGAAATTTGGTTATACGATTGAGTAAATTTTAAAAGCCTTAATATTCGAGAAGGAACGTCCGAACCACCACCACTACGACTGGTGCTGGCCTCGTTCATTCCCGAATAAAAAGACGTTCGCATTGCAATTTAAGATTCGAGATGCAACTTAAAAAAAACGTGAACGTGACATAATAAAACATATAATTAAACATAAAATAAGTGGCATGGCATGTGATGGCATAAACGAACATTCATAAAGATATATAAAATTCAAGACCACATGTAATTTTCGATTAACAAAAATCATGCCCAAAGTCATATGACTCACACGTGAAAATGCATTACAAATCAATACTCGAATGAGGCTACATGAAAATCATATATTATGTATGGGTAAAAAAAGAGATATAGAAAGTTAAGTGCGGGAAAAAAGCCTAGATAATATTACGAAATAAAAGGAAACATCAATCAACGAATTATGAAAATATAAATAAAGGCAAGAATTAACATCGAAATATAAATTGTACCAAATTAAATAAACAAGAAACTAAAATTTGCAATGTATAAATGGAAACATATTCAACGGTGACACCATGAATTAAATATATATACATAACCACACAAAAGGAAATAAATTAAAGTGAATATAAAAATAATGACCATATATATTATAGATAAGATATATATACTATATATATACATACATACGTACACAGTAACATTAAAGAGGAAACTTTAATATATATTATAATTATTATACATAAGGAATATTTCATATACATATATACACATACACGGTAAAATTTTAAAAAAGGAAAACATTAATATGTCATTATATTGAAGGACTAAACTGACGTAAATTCAAAGTAATGGGCTCAAATCATGGAGAACGAGTGACCAAACCAAAAAAGTTTGAAAACCAGAGGCTAGCGGAGAGGATTTTTAAAGAAACCGAGTGGCCCTGGCGTAATTAGCCCAAAACCTCCGCTTTATATACTAACTTAAGACGAAAAAGAACCCTAAAAACCTAACGAACGGCGGCTACCTCCCCTTTCACCCCGAACCCTCGAGAAAAAGAGAGAAGAATCTCAGCCTCCCCTCTCGTTCGGTTCCGATAGGGCTTGGATAACCCTGGAACAGCTACACCGCCGGTGGAGGCGAGCCAAAACCGAGCGCGGAAGCAACCCTTCTTTTCCAAAAATACCTAAAACGAAACCCCCTTCTTCATTTCCAACCCAAACCGATGGCTCACCCCATCGGGGATTATTGCCGGTGGGATATCGAGGGATCAGAAGGGAGGAAACGATCTCAGAAAGGTAAAAGAGGTCTCTTTCCCATTTTTTTTACATGCATGAAGATGAAAGTGAAGGTGAATGTACCTCTGGAACTTTTGCTTTCTTTTATTTCTCTCTTTTTTGAAAAAAACCTGAATGATTCTTGTTTACAAACTCTCCCTGAATTTTCCTATATCTCGATGCTCACTGATTTTTTCTCTCCAATCCCCCCTCTATTTTTTGGCTTCGGTTTCCTATATAACAGAAGCTTTTACATTCGAAATAAAACGAAAATAATTTTCTCTCTGCCTCTCTGATTGTTGTCTGGTCGACTTTTATTAATTGCCTCTGTTTTGTTGTCTTTTTTGCTTTTTTTGGGTCACTGATGCACTGTTTTCTTTGTCTGTGCATGTCGGGTTTTCCCGGTTGGGAGAGGCAGCAGGGCGTGCCGGTGCAGGGGCGGCAAAGGAGGGGTCACGGGCATCTTCATCGTCCTTCATTTGGGACCGTTAGATGGACTCGATCTAACGGTCGACGTTGTGCGGCGCTGGAAAAAGGGATGACCCTCTCTAGGGTTTTTCTCTGAATGCGATCTGGGCCATACATCTTTCTTCGATCCGACGGCTCTCAGTGCGTGCGGCGCTAGGGCAAAGATAGATGGCTAGGGTTTCTTCATCTGGTTAGATCTGGACCGTTAGATTAACATCCCAGATCTAACGGTCCACGATGGGCTGCGCAGAGGGAAAAGAAGGGATTAGGGTTTTTTTTGTGTGTGAAAGGCTGAACGGGCCATATGCATGTATATTACTTTTGGGCTTTGTAATAATTGAACTGTTTTTAATAACATTTGGGCTCTTATTATTTATCAATATCATTTATTTACTTTATGTTTTATTTTCATAATAATAATAATAAATACAATAATAATAATAAACAAAAATAATAATAGTAAATATATCAATAATAATTAGTAGATAATATTAGCACACACAATAATAAAACGAATATGTAATGGATGTATATAAATGATAAATAATAATGATAAGACATAATTGTTATTAGCTATAATAAGATAATATTATATATTAGTAATGTTTTAGGTTTTTTCTTTCTTTTTTCAAATATGATAAATAATAACATAAGGTAATAAGGGTAGCATTATTTATACCTACATATATATATATATATATATATATATATATATATATATATATTTTCTCCTCTTTTTTTTCCTTTTCTTTTTTTTTTTACTTTTAATTACCGAATAGCCCTAATAAGCCCAAGGTAAACACAAACTAAAGGGGGTTTATGGTCCGGACAAAATTAGTGATTACAATGGTCATGTATGATCTCAAGTGGCTAGTCCTTTTGTCAATGGTTCTAGAAAAATACCCAAATTATGTGTTTAGTTTACGTTACTAGTTGTAAACTCTCACTGTAATTTGGATATTTTCTATTTTTAATAAAACTATCGGCTTTTATCAAAAAATACATATTCAAATCGAATGATATGCCAGCCCAATCATGTAACACCCGTGTTTAGGGGTCAGATGTTAAGTGTGTGGAAATCGGGTTCGAGTCGTTTGGCTCGTTTTAATTAAAATGGGTTTTGTTTATAAACTTAAAAAGGCTTGTGGTTCACTAAGGGCAAAAAGGTAATTTTTAAAATAAAGGAAAAAGATGAGTAAAAAGGGGACTTTTTGAAGAGTCTTCATCTTCTTCTTCCTTCAAGTTTTTCACGACATAACCTCCCCCTTACCCCCAAATCATTGTTCCATCAATTTCCTTCACCAATTCAAGTGATTTCATCGAGGTAAGAACATTTTTGACTTCTCCTCATCGTTCTTAACATTTCCATGGTTTTAGATTCTCATAAACACCATTTTTATAATTCTTCAAGTTTTCAAAATTTAAGAAAAATGAGGAAGCTTTGATAGGGTTTTATGTGGGTTTTGATTTGAAAAGTTAATATATGTTTTAATCTTGCCCTAAAGAGTATTATATGTGAAAATGGTGGGGTTTTGATGAAAACCTCGAAATGGTTCTTTGTGGGTGTTTTAAAGGGGTGAAAACTTGGATTTTTGAGGAAGTGTGGTGTAGGAGAGTTGGGCTGATGATATAGTGATGCTTGAGGGTTGTTTTGAAGGTGTTTATTGATGATTTGGGTGTTGGATTTGATATTTTTCTCCTGGGTTGTGTGTGAGTCCGAAAATAAGGATTTTTGGGTTGGTTCATGGCTTGGAAATGTAGAGAAATAGTCTTGTGTTTGTAAACTGATTTGTGACAGTGGGTTGTGGATGATTTGGTGAGTAATATGTTGTTTTTGATTGATTAGAATAAAGGGAAATCGTTGGAGAAGCTTCAGGCTCGTTTTCGGGAAATTTGGAGGCTTGATCGGCTTTCTCGGTTTGTTTAAGGATGCTCGGTGAGTGGTTTGTTTAAAATGGTTTTAAATTGGTTCAAGTGTGTGGTTGAGGTGAGAGATTGTGCTTGGTAGGCCAATCCAAGGTGGGGATTAAGTTGGTAGCTTAATCTCTTGTTGACTTTAGAGTTCTTGCTTATTGTGCATAAATGTGGACTTGTGTAGTATGTGTTCGCTATGCATATTGATATATATATATATATATATATATATATATATATATATATATATATATATATATATATATATATATATATATATCAATGTTGTTTATTAGTGATGATATGTGGTGTTGCATGATCAAACAAAACCAAGAGGGGGTGAATTGGACTTTTGAAGGAATGGTGGACACTAATTGCAAAGGTAAAAATTATAAGGAGATATAGAGTGGTTCAACTCCCTTAATTGGAGTCTACATCCACTACCTTAGTGACCACACTAAGGATTTTCCAAAAATTCACTAATTTGTCTTTCCTTTAAGGATAAGGAGTAACCTTACACAATTAAAAAGGGAATCGGGTTTCTATTATGGGATTTTCAACTCCCTTTAAGGTTTAGGGGTCGGATGTTAAGTGTGTGGGAATCGGGTTCGAGTCGTTGAGCTCGTTTTAATTAAAATGGGCTTTGTTTTTAAACTTAAAAGGCCTGTGGTTCACTAAGGGCAAAAAGTAATTTTCAAAATAAAAGAAAAAGATGAGTAAAAAAAGGACTTTTTGAAGAGTCTTCATCTTTTTCTTCCTTCAAGTTTTTCACGACATAACCTCCTCCTTACCTCCAAATCACTGTTCCATCAATTTCCTTCACCAATTCAAGTGATTTCATCTAGGTAAGAGCATTTTTGACTTCTCCTCATCGTTCTTAACATTACCATGGTTTTATCATAAACACCATTTTTATAGTTCTTCAAGTTTTCAAAATTTAAGAAAAAGGAGGAAGCTTTGATAGATTTTTATTTGGGTTTTGATTTGCAAAGTTAACATATGTTTTAATCTTGCCCTAAAGGGTATTATATGTGAAAATGGTGGGGTTTTGATGAAAATCCCGAAATGGGTTTTGTGGGTGTTTTAAAGGGGTGAAAACTTGGGTTTTTGAGGAGGTTTGGTGTAGGAGAGTTGGGTTGATGATATAGTGATTCTTTAGGGTTGGTTTGAAGGTGTTTAATGATGATTTGGGTGTTGGATTCGATAGTTTTCTGCTGGGTTGTGTGTGAGTCCGAAAATAAGGATTTTTGGGTTGGTTCATGGCTTGGAAATGTAGAGAAATAGTCTTGTGTTTGTAAACTGATTTGTGACGGTGGGTTGTGGATGATTTGGTGAGTAATATGTTGTTTTTGATTGATTAGAATTAAGAGAAATCAATGGAGAAGGTTCAGGCTCGATTCCGGGAAATTTGGAGGCTTGATCGGCTTTCTCGGTTTGCTTAAGGGTGCTCGGTGAGTGGTTTGGATAAAATGGTTTTAAAATGGTTCAAGTGTGTGGTTGAGGTGTTGGATTGTTCTTGGTAGGCCAATCCAAGGTGGGGATTAAGATGGTAGCTTAATCTCTTGTTGACTTTATGAGTTCTTGCTTATTGTGCATAAATGTGGACTTGTGTAGTATGTGTTCGCTATGCATGTTGATATATATATATATATATATATATATATATATATATCGATGTTGTTTATTGGTGATGATATGTGGTGTTGCATGATTGTGAAATCATGGTGAGACTTGCTTAGTATAATTGGCACTAGAAATAATTACCGGATATAAATGATCGATCATTAGGATGAGTGTGCACACAGTAAGAGTCAAATTCGCGCGTGGCCTTGGTGACGTGTAGTCATCAAGGAGGAGTACAGTGAGGTAATATTCCACCGAAAAATGTTAGCATGTGATGATGAGTGTAATCCCATCTGTGAGTGAAAAGGGTGATGTGTGTAAACCCACCGGAAGGTAATATGGTTGGTGAGTACGTTGGGGCAAAAATCCTAACGGAAGTTATCCGCATATCCGAGTAACCTATATAGTTTCCAATATACTTGTTCATGTATGGTTTTTGTGTAAGATATTTGTTATATCTTTGTTTGGCATAACATGATGTAAGATGCCATGTTCATGCATTCTCTTAACGTTTGGCTATGTTGCTATATTAGAATGTATGCCTTGTGAATGTTTTGTGGATACCATGCTTGAACCAGCATTGTCGATGTTTTGATTTGAGCTCCCTCACTAAGCTTCTAGCTTACGCTCTCATTTTCGGCAATGCAGATCATTAGTGTGGAGTTAGAAAGGAGCAAGGAAAGGGCATCCAAGCGTGTGGTGGTTGCTCAAGTATGGTTTTATGGAATAATGTAGTAGTTTAGCAATGGGGATACTACGTGTTATAGGAGCATGTGTTAGACTCCTTTGTGTTTGGCTTACATGTTGTTAAGTGCCTATGCTTTTATGTTGTGGATTTGATGCTTTTGTTTTGTGTTGAAGGCATGTAACCTTGTTTTATGTTATGTGATGTGGATGTATGTTTCCTTGAGTTAAGTGGTCAAGTTAAACATGCTTGTATGCTTTAAACATGCTCTTTTAGGATGTGTTTGCCTCTAGTTTTGGTTGTATGATTTGTTGTCTTGATGAATGTCTAAATCGCTTCGTATTCTTATCTATGGTTGCCTAGCGATGTATGAGAGTTGGTATGTTGCTAGTCGAGTCGTTAAATGCATTTAGAGTTGAGTTCTTGTGTTTTTAGTAGCCAAAATGAGGTTTGTAGTGTAGGGCATATCGATACGCGTAAGGGTCGTATCGATATGGTCCTATGCTTTGAACCTTGTTTTAGGCTTTATGTATCGGTACACGGGGGTGTATCGATACGCCGAAAGCTCTTTGGAAATCTGAAAAATTGACAAGATTTTGGCGTATCGATACGGGTCCTAGGTGTATCGATACGGTCTTCGTAGTTTGACCGTGCGAAGTTGGCCGTTGAGGGCATATCGATACGGTATATCAGTGTATCAATACAATCTTCCTAGGTTGACTTTGTGTGGTTGACCAAGTCCAGGCGTATCGATACGGTCTCCTAGTGTATCAGTACGGCCTGTTGTAAAGGCTAAAATGGGCTGTTTAATTGTATGGTTGTGTGTTTTGTATCCGCGTGTCTTTTCCGTTGTGTGCCCTTTCACATAGGATATACTAAAGCATCTAGACAAGATAATTAAAGAAAAGTTTTCTAGGATTGCTAACCAGAGTGGAGCCTTAACGGGTTTCGCTCCGGTTTTTCCCGTGTAACCTATTCAGACCGGTCTGTCGTCTAGCCCGGGACGAGGGGGTTACAAATCGTACCTGGAAAATTATTCAATACACTAGCGGTGAAAACTTTAGTTTCCACAAGCGGTTTAGTTTAGGGGTTGGGCTTTTAGGTTGTAGGGTATAAAATTTAAAATTTATTGTTAGAATTTAAGATTTAGAGTTTATTATTTAGGAGTTTAGAGTTAGGGAATTTAATTTTATTATTTAGCCATAAAACATGCATGCTCGCAATGCATGGTATATTAACCCAACATACTTTTCACTAATATCTTTTAAATTAGTATTTTTATATTATTAAATTACACAAATACTCTCTATATATATGGGTAAAATACCTAAATCATCACTCAACTTTGCTTTATGATCTATTTTGGTTACTCAACTTTCAAAATTCTCAATTTTAGCACTGAACTTTAAACATTAACCTATTTTGGTCACTTCACCGTTAAATCTCTAACATTGTTACGACGTGAAAATAAAAATGAAAAATATATATTTTTTAATAATATTTTAATACACTTAATTAAATAAAAACAATTAGTTCTCTCACCCCACCCTCCTTCACCCCCACCTACCTCTTTCTCACTTTCACCAGCAACCCTCTTTTTCATCCCAGTAACGTTGCTCCAGTGAGTTTTTCGGCGAGCCTAAACCCAAACCACCAAACAGATGATTATAACTTTTGTCTTCTGGATGAATAGTTATAGTTGTATCACCAAGCATGGTTTCCACCATTGTAGCGGCAACAACAATTTCACCCAAATATCACTCCAAAGGGTAAGCGTATGATGTTAATACACCAAGCATTACCATTAGTTCTGTTGGATGTGGCAGAGGGAGACTTCGGTAGAAGACCACATATAACATCCTCGGCAGACTTCTTATAGTTTTCGAGGTTGGAGTTCCCAGAGGCATCCTTGGAAAGCAAAACCTGCATAGATGTAGTAGCATAATCAGACACTATGTCAAATTTATGGTTCTGATGATATATATTGAGAGGAAAACAGAATAAGGCACCAAACAAGCACAATATGCTCGATCTGAGAAGTGTAAGGTCAGAAATATTTAATGGCAACAAGTATGACATATAGCTACTGCAAGCACATTATGATAACATAATTGTAAAACATAATTTGATTTTGATATAACAAAGTGTTTAAGGACCTATTTGTAAAGGTAAATAAATTTTAAGTATTTCAAAGTCTCACAAATTGATAAAAAAATTTGAACCAAAATATTTCTAAGTCAAATAAATTGTTTCACGAAAAAAATTTCTAAGTGTTATAGCCCAAAACCTGTTTGTACGCCAAGGCGTATCGATACGGTTTTTAAGTTTTGGAATTTTAGTCGACAAAAGCGTATCGATACGATTTTACCCGTATCGGTACGATATTTTACTTGAGCGTACGATATTTTACTTGAGCTTAACTTTAAGGCATAGCGTACCGATATGGTAAGTCCCCGTATTGATATGTTTTGATCTGATTCGATAAATCTTTGCATTTAAAATTTTTGTCCGTTGCTTGTCAATTATGATTTTTAGCAAAATTCAAACGGTCGTTAGACCGTATTGATACGCTCATATAACGTATCGATACACTTTTTACAAAAGTTTTCCTTAGGATTCCAGTGAGCAAAATTCATATCGATGCGATCATAGAGTATCGATACGCCCCTGTTTTTACACTATACACGTACCAATACGCCTTTATAGCGTATCGATACACCCTCTAAAATGTGCACAACGACTCTTTTTGTTTTGAGACAGGTATCGATACAATTGCTCGAGTACCGATACGGTAGGTTGCAGAAGTGCATTTATTGCGGGAAAAATAAAGCCCAATGGCTCAATTGATGATCTCAACCACTAGAACGACTAGAAATCAATACAAGGTTATATAAACAAGCCTCAAAAGTTACAACAACAACTATTGAATTAATTGCAACAATCCAAGCACAAATCTAAACCTTTGAGCTATTAGAGTCAAACCCTTGTACCCAATTGAGTGTTTTTCAATTGTATTCATATTTTATCAATTTGGGTTGAGTGAACTTGTAATTTGGGGAAAATATTCCACCTTGTGAGGTTTATCTTTCATTTGCCAATAATCTTTGTATTTGAGAGAGTCTTGGTTAATCTTTGGGTAGAAAGATTAACCGATTGTAAGGTTTCCTCCTAGTTCGAGAAATGGGACGAATTTCTAGTGAAATTGGTTGAAAATCCTTAGTGGGTGTCAAATTATGTTTGCCGAATTGGTTTATCTTGTACAACACCGTCACACCGATCAAGTCAAGTCCTTTTTTATGGCACAGTTTTGAGCTTCTTGTTCCATTCCTCGGAGATCGATTGTTCCCATGATATCGCTGAGCCATTAGGCAAGCCCATTGACGAACACTTCCTTACTCGGGCTCACTTTGAGTACATTAATCATGAGTGGGTTCGTTTTGCTCGCCCTCCTCCTTAAGAATATCAACCGCCTTCGGTCGTTCCTCAAGGTTCACAAGTCCAACAAGCTCAAACTTCTATGGATGGACTCATGGCGTATCTCAATGAGCAATTCACCACCTTAAGGAATAACGTGGATGTTGGATTTGCCGCCACTGATACTCGCTTTACATCATTGGAGGATCGAGTCATGGCCATTGAACAACAACAATCTTCCATGGATGTCTCTCTCACTGACTTCTATGGTACTTGGCTCAATCATACTCGGAGATCTCAAGCCAACCATGATGATGAAGACGAAGAGGACGAGGATGAAGAAAATGGGGACGAGTAGTTTTTTTAGCATATCATCTCATTACATATCATATTAGGATTTCCTTTTATGCATCTTTATGTTAGAAACCCTATGATTTGATTTTACTTTTAGGATTAAGTTTGGATTTAAGTTTGAAATTACTTTGAACTATTATTGCTTTAGATTTCATTTTGAGTTTTAATGTTATTACGTTGCTTTAATTATTCTTTGTACTTCATTGCTATATCTTGCCTCTATCCTTGAATGTTTGCATTGATTTTGATCTAACAAAAAGGAGGGAGAAGTGTAAAACATAAAATTTTACAAGTCTTTAAAAACCAATCTTAAATTAAGGGGGAGTAAACTTTTCAAAGTTTTCAAAATACTTAAAAATTTACTTTAGTTTTGTTATATCAAAAAGGGGGAGATTGTAAACCCTAATTTGATTTTGATATAACAAAGTGTCTAAGGACCTATTTGTAAAAGTAAATAAATTTTTAAGTATTTCAAAATCTCACAAATTGACAAGCAAACTTGAACCAAAATATTTCTAAGTTAAATAAATTGTTTCAAGAAAAAAATTCTAAGTGTTATAGCCCAAAACTTGTTTGTACGCCAAGGCGTATCGATACATATAGTCGTATCGATACGGTTTTTAGGTTCTGGAATTTTAATCGACAAAAGCGTACTGATACAATTTTACTCGTATCGATACGGTATTTTACCTAGGCTTAACTTTAAGGCATAGCATACAGATACGGTAAGTCCTCGTATCGATACGATTTGATATGATTCGATAAATCTTTACATTTAAAGTTTTTGACTGTTGCTTGTCAGTTATGGTTTCATCAAAATTCAAATGATCGTTAGACCGTATCGATACGCCCATATAGCGTATCGATACACTTTTTACAAAAGTTTTCCTCAGGATTCTAGTGAGCAAAATTCGTATCGATACGGTCATAGAGTATCGATACACCCATGTTTTTACACTATACTCGTACCGATACGCCCTTATAGCGTATCGATACGACCTCTTAAATGTGCACAATGGCTCTTTCTGTTTTGAGACAAGTATCGATACAATTGTTCGAGTACCGATACGGTAAGTTGCAGAAGTGAATTTATTGCGGGAAAAATGAAGCCCAACGGCTCAATTAATGATCTCAACCACCAGAACGGCTAGAAATCAATGCAAGGGTATATAAACAAGCCTCGAAAGCTACAACAACAACTATTGAACTTAATTGCACAAATCCAAATCTTTTATCAATTTGGGTTAAGTGAACTTGTAATTTGAGGCAAATATTCTACCTTGTGAGGTTTATCTTTCATTTGCCAACAATCTTTGTATTTGAGAGAGTCTTGATTAAACTTTGGGTAGAAAGATTAACCGATTGTATGGTTTCCTCCTAATCCGAGAAAATGAGACGAATTTCTAGTGAAATTGGTTGAAAACCCTTAGTGGGAGCTAAGGTAGTGGATGTAGAGCTTGTTCTAAGCTTGAACCACTATAAATTGCCTTGTATTTATTTTCTACATTTTCAATTTGCTCCCTTAATTTTTAAAAAGCCAATTCACCCCCTCTTGGCCATTTTCGATTCGATTGATCAACTTAACAATAATCTATCACATGATTTCATGGCAACCCATCACTACATCATCAGAAACATAAACATAAAATCCAAAATATTCATGATCTAAAAACTTTGTGTCAAAACCCTTAGCCACCTCGGATGATTTGAAACTTAAATCAACAAGGCATGACAAAGGAAACAAAAACAATTTAAATGCAACCAGAACAAATCAGAGCCAAAATGAAAATGGGGAAATCGAACTGAAATCTTAAAGAAGGAAAAAGTTTTACCTTCCCTTTTCGGTTTCTGCGACCAGAACGTCGTACGGTGAATCCCAATGGTCATTCGAGGAGCCTTGGTGATGAGATCAGCATATCTCGATTTTAGACCGATCCGACGATGGACAGAGGCAAATCGTGCTCCCAAGACAAAAAGGTTTGAACTCGTTTCGGGTCATTTAAGGGTGGTTTTCAGAAAGCGAACTGGTAAAAAGAAAAGGGAGAAGAAGAGGAGTCGATCGGTGGTTTTGGTTCGTCAAAAAACCCATCGGAGCGGCGTTAGGGGGTTGTCGATGAAGGTGAGAAAGGGGTAGGGTGGGGGTTGTCGGTGAAGGTGAGGTGAGATAAGGGAACATATGATTTTTATTTAATTAATTGTATTAAAATATTATTAAAATTATATTTTTTATTTCCACGTCATAACAATGTTAGAGATTTAACGGTGTAGTGACCAAAATAAGTCAATGTTGAAAGTTCATTTCTAAAATTGAGTATTTTGAAAGTTGAATGACCAAAATATGTCACAGAGCAAAGTTATGTGATGATTTAGGTATTTTACCCTATTTATGTTATTAATTTATATAATACCCTTTTTATATATGTTATTAAATTACACAAATACCCTTTATATATATATATATATATATATATATATATATATATATATATATATATATATATATCTACAACTTCGGATCTGTGTCCCTATTCGCTTGTTCAAAAATGCAAAACTGACTATTATGGTTTTTGTCATTTTCTGCAACATAGACATGATAATTAGCTGTAAATGAATAGACATTTGACGAATTGTTTGTGAACCGTTTATATAGCGTTTGTTTATGTTCATTTTATGGAGGTAAATAAATGAATATGAACAAACTTTTATTTATTTAATAAAGGAACGAACACGAATATAAGTATGTTCAGTTCGTTTATGTTCACGAACAAGCTCGTTAATCAAGTTCCTCCCTTTTTTTTCTTTCTTTTTTACATTTTAAAAATCGGTAAAGGTAGAGACTAAATTGAAAATAGGGTGAACTTTGAAGTTCAAATTGTGAAGTCTAAGTAGCTTAAGAACTACTGGTGACATATAAACAAACATGTTGGCGCATATAAACAAGCATGTTCACGAACATTAAACAAATATGTTCACAAATGTTAAACGAACACATTCGTGAAAGCTAAACAAACGAACACGAACACCTTCAAAAATAAACAAAGAACGTAAACACGTTATTGAAAATTTAAATGAAAACGACCCGAACATGAACACCTTTAAAAATAAATAAACGAACATGAACACAATTTTATTCGTTCAAACTCAATTCATTTACACCCCCTAATAATAACTCCACATTTGCTTCATGGATGTTACTTAGGCACCATTTTTTTCATTTGTTTCTATCATATTCTTCTAATCTCCTTTGATTAAGGGTGTGCATTTTCGGATATCAGATCCGATTCGGAACATCGAATATCTGATTATTCGGATATCAGATATTCAAATATTTAAATAGTCGAACATATAATTTGGTTTATATATTTTCTCGGACTTGGCGGTCTATGGAAATTTTGGATTTTTGAATTTTGGATATAACAAACATTAAATTGGTAAATGTAACAATATTCATATCTATGAATTTTTAAAATTTCGAATTTTCAAATAATCTGAAACTTAAAATATTGTAACTAGTGTCTAATCCGAAAAATAAAAAATGAATCAATTTCTAATCTAAAAAACTAAAACTAAAAACGAAACTTATATTCAATTTAAAAATAAAAACAAATCAAATATCTGAATTTTTAAATTAAATAAACAAAACGGTCGAATCAAATATTTTTAGAGACTCTTACCCGCACTATCATTTGTAAATACGGTCGTCCGACGATCATAAAGTTAGATAGTGTAGTTTTTATTAATGACATTTCACTTTTTTTTACCACTTAGATTATCGAACAAAACTCGACCATTCAAGATAATGGTTGATGAGTTTTGGTGAGATGATAGTTATTAATGAGATATTAAATGTTGATGATTGATTGGTTGGGAGAACTTTTTTTAATTGAAGGGTACTCGTCTTGAAAAGAACAATTTTTTTAATTTCGAGTTATTTAAATTAACTGAGTAACTCAAAAAAAATTGAGTTCGAGTCGAGTTGAAATTTTTCTAACTCGAAAAATTGAAAATCGAATTTTACAGTTTTGCGACTTAGTCTATGATTTAATTTTTCTTCAATTTCTCCTTCATTTTAAGTTTATTTTGATCAAATTTGAACTACATATTCCTAAACTAACGTAGAATGCATATTTAGCTTCAATTCATTTTTTGAAAATAAATTTCATATTTTTACAATTTAGCCCTCAACTTTGTACGATTTCTCTATTTCTTCAATCTCTCCTTCGTTTTAAATCCATTTTGACTAATTTGAACTATATGCTCCTAAACCACCGAAAAATATCTATTTAGCTTCAATTAATATTTTTAAAACATTTTTTTCTATTTTTACAAATTAGCCCTCAACTTTAAATGATTTCTCATTTCTTCAATTTTCTTTATTTAAGTCTCTTTTCGACCAAAATTAAACCACGTAATTCACTAACACTACATAATATTTATGTAACTTCAATTCATATTTTTTGCAATTTAGTCTTTTAACTTTACATTTTATTCAATTTGATCATTCAACTGAATTTTTTTGTAAAGTTTTTTCTTCATATCAATTCATTAATTCATTTATACCCCCATCAATACTTTATCCCAAAAGTTCCTTATTTAAAAATAGGCATAATGCTAAAAAGTACCTGTAACGTTTGACTAAATTGTCACTTTGACCCTTATTTTTTTGAAGCAATTTAGCCCTTAATGTTTCATTTTGGGTCAAAATGGCCCATCTACAAATGAAAACTGTTAGTCAACTGGCGATAAACAACTTGAAATGACTTGGCAGAATGAAACGTTAGAAGAAAAGAATATTTATATTTTATGAATTTTAAAAATTATTTTTTGATATATGTGTCATTCAGTAAAGTCAACATATTTACTTATATGACACTGCTATCGCGACGTGCACTGCCATGTAGGTTTGTCATATCATTTCAAGCCATTTTACCGTTGATTGACTAACAATTTTCATTCGTAGAGAGGACATCTGACCTAAAATGAAATGTTGAGGGCTAAATTGCTTCAAAAAAGAATATGGGCCAAAACGGCAATTCAATAAAACGTTAGGGGTATTTTTTTGACACAATGCCTTAGAAATAATATTATAAATATATTTTAGAAGTTTAGATGATATTTTTTATTAAATAACATCACAAATATTATTTTTACATGTAAAAAATAATATGAAGAATATATATATATATATATATGCATATCTTATATGATTAAAGAAAGTCGTTTAAATTAGAATCAAATCGTACTATAATATGATAAATAATTACAATTAAATTTGTATAGAAACTCGAAAATCGACTTGACTCGAATTTCATAAACTCGAATCGAAAAAAATTAAATTAAGTTTGAGTTGTAAAATATGACGCGTCAACTCAAATAACTTAAATTCTTTTACTTGACTTGATCGAATGCTCACCTCTATAAATAATTATAAAATTATTATTTATGTACCTAATTCAAACAGAGATTATAAGCTTATTATTAGAGATATAATGGCAAAAGAAGTCTTCAATGCTTGCCACTCTTTTCAATTGCATTCTTAAAATTTTGCTGTCACTCTTTTCAATTGAACCTTAAAACTTTTTCTTCGAAACTCTAAATCATAAAATTTAGAAAAGAAAAATCAAATAAGTTATTTGTGGGCTGTCAGCTACCGATTAATATTTTTGCGGACTTGGAATAGCAACGTGAAAAGTTCAATTGAAAAATAAATAAATAAATATTAAGTTTTATTTTTCTATTATGCATTTTCACTCTTGAATTATAATTTTATCCCATCTTTAAATAAAATAATTATACTTATTAGGGTAATTATTTCATACACTGGCGGTGGAAACAGAAAATTTTTACATACGTCTTAGTTTTAAAGTTTATAGTCTTAGTTTAGGGTGTTAGGTTTAGGGATTCATGTGTAGGGATTTAGGGATAGTAGTTAAAATTTAGGGTTTAAGGTTATAATTCAAGGTTTATAAAGTTAAAACCTAAATCCTAACCATATTACCCTAAAAACCAAACTCAAACCTCTAAACCCTAAATACTAAATTTTAACCATTACCCCTAAATTCTATACATATACACCTAAACCTTAAAGCGCTTGTGGAAACTTTCAGTTTTCACCGTCAGTATATTGAATATAAATCGTACTTATTATTTGTATGAACAAATGTTACCTTGTAATTAGTGTGTTCAAAAATATCCGGCCCGAACTACCCGACCCGTCGACCCTTCTACCCGATTAAAATTTATCGGGTATATATATTAAAGTACCCGAATTTTTTCGGGCCGGGTACCCGACACACTTTTTTTCGGGTAGTTGGGCCAAGTCAGGGCCGAAATTTTTTTATAACTGGCTACCCGACCTGCTAATTTTAATATTTATATATTTTAAATTCTATTTTCATTTTATGTTTCTTAAAATTAATTTTAAATCTCTAACTTCTTTTTATACTTGTATTATATACTTTTAAGCTTACAATTTTTTTCAAAAATATTTATATTAATTTGTCAATATGAGAGTCAAAAGAAAAATCATGATCGAGATTAATATTTTTAATACATTCTTTTGTCAATAAACTTTAATATATATATATATATCCAAATATTTATCTCTTAAAATTAACATCAAATCAATAATTTTTATGTTTAAAATATATATCATGAAATTTTATGTGTTTTCTATGTATTTTTTAAAAAAAATAGATTTAAAAAATATAAAAAAAAAAGTAAACCGGGTACCTGAATTTTGCGGGTACCCAATTTGTGGGTACCCGGTTCTTATGGGCCGGGTCACGGGCCAACTTTTAGGTACCCGAAAATTCCGGGTACCTGAAAATCCAGGTACCCAGGTATGAACACCCCTACTTGTAATCACCTTTAGACTATTAAAAAAATGAACAAACACATTTGGCTGGTTGGCCAAGTTGCTCATATTAATTCCCACATTTTGTCATAAGTTCTAGACCTATTAGGAATACCCTTTTCCTTCAACTAGAGTTCCATTAATTAATGATAATTAAACTTTCTTATTAATGATAATTAAACTTTCTTGATTTTATCATTACATTAAACAAACAACAATTAATGTAAACACTACCGTTTTCTATAATCACCGATATCTAATTCTTTGATTGACTAATCCGGAACGGATATTGTAAAGATTCATTATGAGGACAATTCTCTTAACCAACATTTCTCCATTCACAACATGAGTATTCAGACTTTTGACCTTACTTATGGGATCTAATGCCTTGTCCCAATATACTCAATTTCAACGCTATAGACCTCCATTAATTGGAACAAATCAAAAGAAAGTTTGATATTTGCATGAACAAATCAAGTGAAAAAGTAATACTATGACTTTATAATGAAGCTCCTATGGCTATGTCCTAAGAAATTTCTGCACACCTATGAATTGATCATCAAGCAGCTTGAAGTAATAATGAAACAATTATACTAATAACAATTAAAGACAATGAAACATAGCAAATCTGAATTAATCTCCACAATTATATTTTGTACCAAAATCAAGAAAATTGAAAGACACAACAAGAAGAAAATACAGAGTAAGGTAGCTCACAACATCATCAATCAGCATGTATTGATTCCATCCTTGCAATCTTTGGTTAAGTTATAAAAGGTTTCTACTCGTGTCTTGGCTCGGTAAAGTACCTCGGTGTCCACAGCGACTCGCATGTATCCATCGAACTCAACAGGTTTTCCATCATTCAGCTGTGTTGTCTCGTTGTACCACTCACTTGTGTTACTCCATAATTCCTTGTAATCATCAAGCAAATGTACCTTGTATTGGGACCTCAATTTATCAAAGTAATTATAGAACGGCTCATTCGTAGCTATGTAAAGATTCCTCCAAGGCTGAATTATTTCTTTAAGCTTGGTGAGAAGAGCATCCGGGGATGTATCGGAGTCCAAGTGTGGCCAGAGATCTTTGTTTTGTGCCTTTTCCCCTCGAACCACATGCACAGCATCGAAGTCCCAGTCCATTTGTCCACTGATTTCAGTCACTATGTTCATCAATCTCTTCGATTTCCATAAAGCATGCCATGGCCTCTGAATGTACTTGGCTGCTTGCCCCTCGCATACCCTGTACCAATAGTTTTCAGGCTCCGGAGTATCGAACTGCCTCCAAATGATCGTGCTCTTGTCCTTCTTAAGTTGCATCGGTGTGACTTTATAGGTTGTTACCTTCTTGACTGGCATTTTTCTTTTATGGCCCCTATCCCATTTCTTCCAACCTCTTAAGAACTCGCTCTCCTCCACGACAGATGCTACCTCCTTCAGATGTTCAAAATCAAAATAATACCGGAAATCTTTGCCCTCCTCGTCCTTATTGCTTGGATTATAAGAGGCCGATAAACATATGCTCAAATCCATCACAAACGTCCTATTCAAATACATAGCCTCCCCCAAACCACACAAGAAACTCCACAAGTAATGATTCATTCCCTTGCAGTAGTCCCCTCCCCGTGCATAATACAAATACTTCCCCTTTCTAAAGTTCATATCCGAACCCAAAGTGGGAATGGTATCATTTATCTCTTCATCGCGTATAGGTGGTGCGAGCTTCGGATTCCCACCACTACTTGTGGTGTTAGGCCTGATCCTAGGCCTCCGAGCATTAATCCCCGAATGCCAACCACCGGCATGAACCACAGTATAGGTACAATTCTCTCCGATCCCGAACTTGAACCTTCTAAAATCCCTGTACTTCCTCCAAGACTTCTCTTTCTTGTTCCTAAACCTCCAAGCCACATCGCATTCATCCGGTTTCGATCCACTGACCGGAGTTTGATACTCCAAAAACACAATAAACTTGAAAATTTTCAAATTGAATCTCTCGACCGTGAGCAAAACACGTGGATCCGAACAATTCACAGGCCCTACGTCCTCACAATCCGATTTCAGGCTCAAATTCGAGATTTTCTCCTCGGACTTGTCAATCACGGTTTCGGTGATGGGATTGAGTGCTAAAGCAGGGGGCACTGTGGGGGCTGCCACAGCAAGTAGATCCTCACCGGTTTTAAGGATAGAATCATCGTTTTTGAAAGTGGCATTCTCAGTTTGAGTGAAGAGCTTGGTTAAGGCCGGAGCCGATTCCAGCCATGGATCTGGGGGTTGGTAAGTGATGGCAATAACCGTAAATATCAGCACCGAAAACACAAAAACTGAGAAACACAGATTGCTTATCAGTTTTATCAGATTCTGTCCGATTGGCTCAGTGCTTAACTCCGATTCCTTCATGGGTTTTCACTAATCTATGAAAACCCAACTGCGGAAACTAATCAGATCTTCAGAAAAACCAACGAAAATGGAAAAACTAATCCGATTCCTTCAAGGGTTTCGTTTATTTTCGAAAACCCAAAACCAAAAACTAATCAAATCTTAACGACAGTGCAAGAAATGAATGGGGGAAAAAGCTGAAAGACTTGGATTATACTTACAAGTGAATGGTAGGTTTCATGGAATGGAAAGCAAGCAGATCCAAGGAGAGAGTAAGACAACAATGGCAGCGGAGGTCGAATGTGAAAGGAGATCTGGGGAATATAGATTTGCAAATTGCAATGAAATGAAATGAAGTGATTTTTGGGAAGGGTGCGCTGATTAATATTATACGATTCACTTTCAATTTCTCAGTTGAGGCGGTGCCATGTCATCTTCATCAGATTTGGACCTCTTACCTGCTCACAAGTATTCCCAGGTAAAATTACTAAATAAATATTGGAGTTAACTACTCGAATAGTCACCAATTTTAAAAAATGACCAGTAGCACTTACATTTTCGGGGCGTAAACTTTTGGTCACTTAGTCGTTTGTTGCCGTTAAATACTGACGACTTGCTGACATGGCAACGAAAAAAAGAGTAAACTACTGAAATGACTACTAAAGTTATCTCATGTATATTTCTGCTCCCCAATTTTAAAAAAACAAACATTATGATCATTACTGAAAAAGTTTCTTTATAATTTCACCCTTAAATTTTTAAAAATTCATTTTCAACCCTAAAATTTTACAATCAATTAGTACAATAATATTATAAAGACTTAAATGAAAAATAGGTGCCCAAAGTACACCCTTTTTAAATTTTAGGTGCCCAAATTGCTCCTATTTAATAACTAAACTTTCAAATTGCTCTTATTTTTTCACTTTGAATTATTATTTTATTATTATTATAACATGACATGTCATTTATTTTTATTATTAAATTAAGAATAATTTAAAAATAAAATTATTATTATTATTATTATTAACTTTTAAATATTTAAAATAATAATAATTTAGGTGTCAAAAGTATTTTTTTTGTAAAAATATGTGCCCAAAGTTTCCATAGTTACAAGTTTAAGTGTCCGACTGTTAAATGAGTGTTAAAAAATTGTCAACCAATCGGTACTTGACACATGGCTTTAATTTTATTTTTAATTTTTTAATGGAAAATACTTAGATTTTTCAAATTTTTATAAAATCTCAAAATTTTACAAGCTTCACAAAACAATCCCTAAATCTCTAAAAATTTCAAACTTCCATCGTCGATTGCCGCCGCTTCTGCCGCCGGTCGTCGTCTCTAACCACTTAGTCGTTGGACCAAGGCGACCATTTCCCCTAACACGGCGTCGCTGGAAACGCCCAACGGCGTGCAGCCGAACGTCAAACACGAACGTCGATTTTTTGTTTGACCTTCGGCTGCACGCCGTTGAGCATTTTCGGGGACGTCGTGTTAGGAGAAATGGTCGCCTTGGTCCAACGACCAAGTGGGTGTGGTCAGCAACGACGACCGACGACAGAAGTGGCGGCAATCGACGGCGAAAGTTTGGGAATTTTTAGGGATTTAGGGACTGTTTTGTGAAGCTTGTAAAATTTTGAGATTTTATAAAAATTTGAAAAATCTGAGTATTTTCCATTAACTTTTTTTAAAAAATAAAATTAATGTCACGTGTCAAGCATCGATTGGTTGACAATTTTTTTAACACCCATTTAACAGCCGGACACCTAAATTTGTAACTATCGAAACTTTGGGCACCTATTTTTACAAAAAAAATACTTTAGACATCTAAATTATTTTAAGAAGTAATATTTTTTAAAATATTTTAAATTTAATAATAATAATAATAATGGTTTTATTTTATTTTTAAATTGTTTTAAATTCAACAATAATTAAAAAATGACATGTCATGTTATAATAATAATAAAATAATTCAGAGTGAAAAAATAGGAGTAGTTTGAAAGTTTAGTTATTAAATAGGAGCAATTTGGGCACCTAAATTTTAAAAAGGTATACTTTGGGCACATATTTTTCATTTAAGCCTTTATAATATTATTGTACTAATTGATTATAAAATTTTAGGGTTTAAAAATGAATTTTTAAAAATTTAATAGTGAAATTATAAAGAAACATTTTTGGTAGTGACCATAATGTTTATTTTTTAAAATTGGGGAGTTGAAATGTACACGGGATAAACTTTAGTGGCCATTGCAGTAATTTACCTTTATTTTTTCGCTGACATGTTAGCACGCCGTCGATGTTTAACGGTAACAAACGGCTGAGTGACCAAAAGTTTATGCCCCCAAAACGTAAGCGACCTTACTGGTCGTTTTTCAAAATCGATGACCAACTCTTATAAGTGACTATTTCAGTAGTTAATCTTTAAAAAAACAGAAATTAATTAGAAAATAAATTTTTTATTAGGATTTTGAATTTAAAATATAGGGTTTAGTTTTTTAAACTTTAAAATTAAGAATTTATGATTTGATTTAATAGTATAGATATGAAGCCTTGTTTAAAATAATTTTTACAGACCAAAATTTTACCCAATTAATTAATCCAACACTTCTTATATAGAAAATTTAAAAATAATATTTTTTTTATTTTTCAATTTTTCAACTTCTTGTGTGTTGTCTGTATTTTTCATCATAGAATTAAATTTTGATTTTTAAAAAATATGTGTTTTTACAATTATAATTTATGTGTTCAATTCATTGATTAATTAATTTTGATTAGATATTTATAGATCCATTATAGAGGCGACTCTCTTAACTCAATTTACTCTATTTATGTTGGAAACCCGACGGACCCAACACACCCACTATGGAGGACCTAAGACTGGCCACTAACACTACACCAACTCCCTGAGTCGGTTAGCCTTTCTATATTTAATTTCTTAGTGCACAACTTAGGCGGCAGTGCCGACCATACATCAATTAGGCGGTAGAACCGACCATATATTATTCAGGCGGCAGAGCCGACCATATAACTTAGGCGGCATAGCCGACCATTAATAACAAATTCAGGTGCACTAAAGAAATACATAAATTAAGGCTGAACCGGGAAACTTCTAATTACAAATAAATAACACTTTTATTAATATACTACAAATATTACAAACATACCTCACTACAATATTTCTCTCGACCCTTACGTCACTCACACTTGCACCTACTGCCCTTTATTCTCACGCCACACTATCACACACTCCCACTCTCTTTTTATTATTATTATTATTATTCACTCACACACCCTCACCACTCACCAGCACACACTCCACTTAATCTCATGTTCACACACCCCACGTCCCTCTCTCTCTCTCTCTTTTCCACACTCTTCACACTTTCACAACACATGCCTATTTATAGTATCATTAGGTCGGTTTAGGCACTAGATATTTTCTATATAATATTATTATATATACTATAGTGTTCTCTAGAAAAGTAGAGAAAGGGAGAGAGAGAAGTTGGTGGGCTCCAACACTCCCCCTCAACAACTTCTCTCTATAGATGGCTTGCAGATCATACCGAGTACTTCTCTGAATTTCTCGAACTTCGGTTTACTTATACTTTTTGTGAATATGTCTGCAACTTCTTCATCTATCTTTGATGGCCTCTTCTTGATCTCTCTTTCAAAGATCTCCTTGATAAACTTGTTTGTTGCTCCATTGTCGACTAAGACACGTACCGGTTGTCCTCCAATCTTCACTTGCTCGAACAACAATTCTTTCTTTTCAAACGTAGGCACCTCGTCATTGACTTTGATAGAGTTGAGGATATGGAGAGATTGCATACTCATATCTCCTTGTTGTTGAGTAATTTGCTCTCTTTCTCCTTTGTCATCTCTCTTTCCCTTGAAGGCTTCTTCCTTGTATGCTAGCTTTAATCTTTGCCTTTTATGTAATTTATTTCTTCCCGCGTTATGTCTTTTGTTCCCCTTTTGCTTGGAGCTCTCACGTTTCTTAAATTTGGTGTGGGGTTCGATAATAGCAATGGTACGAGCTCCCTTCTTCATTTTTCCATGCTTACGCCACAACCATAGCAGCGTAGTATCTTCCAAATAAAGTAAGGCATGGTCGATCTTTCTAGCTCGGTTGATCTTCTTAGCACCCTCTCCGACGTTTCTGGCTTGGATGTATTGTTCCAAGCTCCACGGAAAGTTATCTACATCCTCAGCGTTATAAGACTTGGCTTTAGAAACTTCTATTCTCGAATAAGTTGGAATTGGGACGGATGATGCAGCTCCCCCGTCATGAGCTAATGCCTTCTTAAGAAACACCATCTTTTCCTTCATATCTTCCAATTCCCCACGTACCGTCTTAAGCTCTTCCTTTAGGACTTTGTTCTTGTTGAGTGGATCACACGAATGATAATAACCAAGAGGGGGGGTGAATTGGAATTTTAACGATGTTGTAACGGAAATTGCAACTTAAAGATATTGACACGAGAATTTAGAGTGGTTCAAGTTCACCAACCGAACTCTACATCCACTACCTTAGTCTCACCAAGGATTTCCAACAATTTCCACTAAATTGTTCGTCCCCTTTTTCCAGGACAAGGAGGCAACCTTTACAATTTCGGTTAATTTTTCTACCCAAAAATTAACCCAATCCTCACACAATAGAACAAAGAAATTTGGTGGCTAATAAGGTATCTCTCAATACAAATGATAGCCCGATATCAAGCACTCAACCCAATTGAACAAAATATAAATGAAGGATACAATTGGGGTTTCTAGATAAAAATGGGATTTCAACACAAATGCTTGTATTTGATGAAAGGATGTATGCTTGTAGCTTAATTGATTATTGCTGGAGCTTCTTGGGGTCTTTTTATAGCCTCTTGAAGTTTTCTAGCCGTTGTGGGTGATGGGCTGAAAATTAGAGCCGTTGGGGTGTTTTTCTCACAACTTTTCAGCTTCCAGACGCCTACCGTTTCGGAACGGGGTCACCTGTTTCGGAACGGATTTCAAATAATATAGCCGTTGGAGCGTCTACGAGAACCCGTTTCGAAACGCCTAGGGGCCGTTTCGGAACGGTTATGCCACTGCCAAAGGGGTGTTTCGAAACGGCTTAGCCCGTTTCGGAACATGTTTGCCACTGTCAAAGGGGTGTTTCGAAACGGCCTAAGCCCGTTTCGGAACGCCATGTTTATTTTCAAAATTTAGTTTATAGCCGTTGCCCTGGTTCGTTTAAATGAAGAACAGTTTCGAAACGAGTCATACCGTTTCGAAACGCCTTGACCCGTTCCGATACCCGTTTCGGAACAGGTGCACATCGAACTGAAAGTGTTTCGAAACGCCCTTGGCCGTTTCGAAACGGGGCTTGAAAATTCCCTGTTTTGGCTTTGAAATACTTAAAAAAATATTTGGTAAGTCTTTGGTTTTAGCTATGAAGTGGTCTTTGACAAGATGTATGAAATTTTAAGGACTTTAAAATTTGTTTTGATATTTTTCATTTTAGTCCTTAGGTTTTTAGTTATATCAAAATTAAAGCATATGTTTTCACAATCTCCCCCTTTTTGATATAACAAAACCAAAGTTAGAATTTTTTAAGAATTTTGAAAGTTTTGAAGATATTCTAACTCCCCCTTAATTTAAGATAGGTTTTGAAATTTAAAACTTGTGACTTTTGAAATCAAGGATCAAAACCTTAAGACAAATTTAAAAATTTGAAAATTAAAAGTTTGAAAAATTTTGGTGGCATGGCATGATGGCATGGCAATTCTCTTAAATATCTTCTCCCCCTTTTTGTTAGATCAAAAAGAAACAAGCTCATAAAGAAGATTAGTACCAATAAGCAATAATAAGCAATCATAATTAATATCATCAAAATATTCAAAGCATAAACAATAAGTTCATAATCAAATCCCAAAATAAAAGATCATAAGCATAGGTTAAAATATAAAGATGCAAACTTAATCCTACATGCATAACTAATATGATAAACATCCTAAGCCTCGTCATCCGAATCATCATCATCATCCTTGGCTTGCGAACGATGAAACTTCGTCCATTGCCCATAAAGTGTAGAGAAGGAAAGATCAAGGTTGGCATGCGAAGTCGAAAGAGTATGAAGACCATCTTCAACGTTCTTCAACCGATTTCCCATAGATTCAAAACTCGAAGCAATGCGAGTGTCCATAGTATCAAGTCTAGAATCTAAGGCATTGAATCGCTGGGTAAGTAGAGTAGTGAGAGCATCAGTGTTTCCCACTTGATCTTGAGGCGGAGGAGCAACAGGAGGAGGAACCGCTTCCCTATCAACTCTTTCCCAAATACCATTCACATAAGTGAATCCTGACTTGCGAAGAGAGGACTCTCCAATCTTGGTCTTGCGAGGTTCCGGGAAGTCATAGGTACAGTCAATATTGAGATGATGGAAGAGGAAACTCAAAACAATCCCATAGGTGAACGAAATTAACTCATTTGTGTCAATAAGCTTAATGTTATTGACAATCTCGGCAAAAATAATTTTAGGGACATTTGGGCGCTCACCCCTACGGAAACACTCTAGCCAAAAGTGATCTTTTTCTCGGATGTGGGAGTATTTACCCCCGGATGGTCGAATAAACCAAGAAACAATGAGATGAAGCACACGATCATGCACATCTAAATTTAGAGCTTTCCCGGTAAAAGTGCCAAAATGGCGTTCATCTTCAAGACCCTCATTTTTGAGTTTAAGGGCAGATTCCAAAAGAGCAATATTGATAACAAACTTCTTTCCCAATAAAGATGACTCAATTCCTACTATCTCGGTTTTGGTTTCATCGTAAAGAAAACGAGCATTAGAGTAGAAAAGGAGTACCATGTTTTTGTAGCAAATATCTTCGATGCTCAAGAAGGAAAGAAGATCCCACTCATCCAAACGACCAAGATACCGAAAGAGGAATCGCTCGGAATTAAGAAATTCGACATCAATAACTCTTTCCTTACGAACTGCAAAGTCCTTGACATAAGCAAAACGAGCACGCTGGTCTGGAGTTCTAAGAGATTTTTGAAAGAGCTGAGTGATATTTGGACGAATGCTCGATTCACCGGATTGAACGGCTTTGCGCTTTTTGTTCGATTGATCCGCCATCTAAGAATATTAAGCAAGAGTTTTAAAATTGAGTGTATGCATTGATAATTAAAATCAATCCAATAGGAAATCCCACTTAGGTTTTTGAAAAACAAAATTAAAAAAATACGGTTAAAAAATTTTATATTCGAATCAAAAATTTTGAGATTTTGAAAAAATTTTTACAAGATTCGAATAACCCACAACTAAAAACATATAATGTATACAAAAATAAATTTTTCTATCCTATGATTCGAACATAATTTGAAAAAGAAAGATAAGAAAAATTACCTTAGTTTGGGATTTTGGATGATTTGAGTGAAATCTTTGCACAAGATTGATGAAGCTTGCTTAGATATATGTTTTAGAGCAAAACCCCTCACAATTTTGTGAAAAACAAAGGGTTTGAGAGGGTATTTATAGAAGGGGGTCGGTTAGGGTTTTTAGGGTTTTAAGAGTTTGATAAAAATTAGAATTTTGAACTTTTAGAAGCCCTAAATAGGGCTGTCCGCGAGTCCGTTTCGGAACGGTCATGACCGTTTCGGAACGGGGCGGCTAGGGTTTGACCCTTCTTAAAACCTTTGACATATCGTTTCGAAACGGGGATTACCGTTTCGAAACACGTTTGACCCGTATCGGAACGCGTTCCGATACACCCTTACATCGAACCGAAAACGTTTCGAAACGCCTGGGGCCGTTTCGAAACGCCCTTCTCTCAGGACAAAATTTAAGGCACCCGTATCGGAACGGGTTAACCCGTTTCGATACACCTGGGCCTGGAAGTGCAGATGAGGCTCTAAAATGTAGAAAAAAATGATTTTCTAAGAGGCCAAACATGCATATATGATATGAATGAGCAGGCAAAACATATTTAGGCATAAACATACTCCCCCTAACTATATGCATGGAAGAAATTGGGAGTCTAAACATATAAACATGATATTTCACAAAATCAAGCATATTTAAGTTTGAAAAGAGGTCCTAAAGGTCAAGATAGGCTAGTTAGGCCCAATTCTCTCCTAAGGGACCAAAAACGCTCTTTATCTAATGGTTTTGTGAAGATGTCCGCTAATTGATTTAAGGTGTCAACATACTCTATAGCCACATCTTTCTTAAGGACATGATCTCTAATGAAATGATGCCTTATTTCTATATGTTTGGTTCTAGAGTGTTGGATGGGATTTTTCGTTAAACATATTGCACTTGTATTATCACATTTAAGGGGTATGGTTTCTATTTTTACACCATAATCTAAGAGTTGTTGCTTCATCCAAAGAATTTGAGCACAACAACTTCCTAAGGATATGTACTCGGCTTCGGTGGTAGATAAAGCTACACTATTTTGTTTCTTAGAGAACCAAGATATGAGCATACTACCTAAGAATTGACAAGTTCCCGATGTACTTTTCCTATCGATTTTGCAACCCCCATAATCCGCATCCGAGTAAGCATGAAGGTTGAAGGTTGAGACTCTAGGATACCAAAGGCCTAAACAAGGAGTGTCTCTAAGGTATCTAAAGATTCTCTTAACGGCTATAAGGTGAGACTCTTTAGGATTAGCTTGAAACCTAGCACACAAGCAAACACTAAACAGTATATCCGGTCTACTTGCGGTAAGGTAAAGCAAAGATCCAATCATAGAGCGATAAAGCTTAGAGTCAACACACTTACCTCCTTCATCTTTGTCAAGCTTTGTAGATGAGCTCATAGGAGTGGCTTGAGGCTTTGTGTTCTCCAAGCCAAACTTGTTGAGCATATCCTTTATGTATTTTGCTTGATTTATGAAGGTGCCATCCTTCATTTGTTTGATTTGGAGTCCCAAAAAGAATGAGAGCTCCCCCATCATGCTCATCTCAAATTCACCTTGCATTAACTTAGCAAATTCTTGACAATGACATTCATTAGTAGATCCAAATATAATATCATCAACATAAATTTGAACTACTAAAATGTCATTTTTATACATTTTTATAAAGAGTGTAGTGTCCACCTTACCTTTTTCAAATCCTTTTTCAATCAAAAAATTTGAAAGCCTTTCATACCAAGCTCTAGGAGCTTGTTTTAAACCATAAAGTGCTTTTGTAAGTTTGAAAACATGATTTGGAAATTTTGAGTCTTCAAAACCCGGTGGTTGTTCTACATACACTTCTTCATTTATAAAACCATTTAAAAATGCGCTTTTAACGTCCATTTGAAAAAGCTTGAAATTATGATAACATGCATATGCAAGCAACATCCTAATGGCTTCCATTCTAGCTACGGGTGCATAGGTTTCATCAAAATCTATTCCCTCCTCTTGAGTGTAACCTTGTGCTACAAGTCTAGCTTTATTTCTCACAATGTTACCACTCTCATCTAGTTTGTTCCTAAATACCCATTTAGTTCCTATTGTAGATTGATTACTAGGCCTATCAACTAATGTCCAAACATTACTTCTCTTAAATTGATTTAACTCTTCTTGCATAGCCATAATCCAAAAATCATCTTTCAATGCTTCTTTGATATTTTTAGGCTCTATGCATGAGATAAATGCAATATGATTCATTAATTTAAGAGAAGAACGAGTGGTTACCCCCTTGGATGGATCACCCAAGATTTCACCATCTTTGACATAGTTCAACTCCCTTGGATAGCTAACTTCCTTTTCCTCAATAGCCAAGTCCCTCAAGGCTTCAAGAGGTGGATCTTGTGTGTCTTCTTCTTTTGGTTGAATCTCATCCTTTTTTGAAGTTTGACCTCCATCAAAGGTATTTGTGATTCCTACATTATCATCATCACAAGAATCCTTCCTAGGAAGGGGATTATCATCGAATACAACATGAATAGATTCTTCTACAACTAAAGTTCTTTTGTTAAATACTCGATAGGCTTTAGAGGTTAAAGAGTAACCTATAAAAATAGCTTCATCACTTTTTGCATCAAATTTACCTAAATTATCTTTTCCATTATTTAAAACAAAACATTTACATCCAAAAGGGTGGAAGTAGCTAATATTAGGCTTTTTAGATTTTAAAATCTCATAAGGTGTTTTCTTTAAAATCGGCCTAATGGTTACACGATTTATAATATAACAAGCCGTGTTTGTTACTTCCGCCCAAAAATATTTTGGTAAATTATTTTCGCAAAGCATAGTTCTAGCCATTTCTTGTAAAGTTCTATTTTTCCTCTCAACTACCCCATTTTGTTGAGGAGTTCGAGGGGCTGAAAAATTATGGCTAATACCATTTTCATTTAAAAAATCTTCAAATCCTAAATTTTGAAATTCGGTTCCATGATCACTTCTAATATGTGAAATTTTAAGTTCAAGATCATTTTGAATTAATTTTGAAAATGTGATGAATTTTTCCAAAGCCTCATCCTTAGTACTTAAAAAGAGAACCCAAGTGAATCTAGAAAAATCATCAACTAATACAAAAGCATATGATTTGCCACCCAAGCTCATAGTCCTAATTGGCCCAAATAAATCCATATGGATTAGTTGTAAACATCTACTAGTAGAAATGTCATTAATGGATTTAAAGGAAGATCTATGTTGTTTACCCTTTGAGCATGCATCACAAATTTTATCGTTCGAAAATTTTATCTTGGGTAAACCTTTAACTAGGTTTAGAGAGACTAGTTTTTCTAAAACACTTGTGCTAGCATGTCCTAGCTTCCTATGCCACAACCATGCATCATTTTCGTTTTGAGCAACTAAGCATGCATGAGATGTATGTATGTCATCTAGATGCACCATGTATATATTCCCTATGCGATGACCTATGAGCATAATATTATTAGTTTTAATGTCTACAATTTTACAACCGGTTATATCAAATATAACATTAAAACCTTTATCACATAGTTGACTTATGCTCAATAAATTATGTTTAAGACCATTGACATATAAAACATTTTCAATGAGAGTAGTAGAGTGATTACCAATGGAGCCAATACCTTCAATGTGGCCTTTGGAGTTGTCACCAAATGTTACTACTCCTCCACTTTTTGGCTTTAGATCCATGAGTCGACTCTTGTCTCCGGTCATGTGTCTCGAGCATCCACTATCAAGGTACCATGAGTTTTGACTTTGTGCTTTGGCCTTGTAGCAATGCTCCCCCTACAAACAAAGATATTTAAACTTTTGTTTTTGGTACCCAAATCATTTTGGGTCCATGTGTGTTAGTTCCTAAAACTTTGGTTCCCTTAGGAATCCAAGGTGACATAGCAGTAATATCATTAGATTTAACAAGTTCCTTAGGAACCCATACATTTCTAATTCTTTTAACTTTACTATGTCTAGGATAGTTATCTTGTTTGTAGTAGTTAGTCTTTTTCTTATATTGGTGTGTTCTAGAGGATTCTCCTATGTCATGTTTAACACTACCATTAATTTTTAAAGACTTTTTGAGCTCATTTAGCTCACTTAACACCTTTTGATGTTCACAATTATTTTGAGATAAAAGATTATTAAGATCAATATTTTCTTTTTGAAAGAATTTAAGTTCATCTTCTAATCCTAATATCTTTTTCTCTATTTTAGAATTAGTTTGAGTAAGTGAGTCATTTTTCTCTTTTAATTCTATAATAATTTTTCTATTCCTAATAACCGACTCCCTATACTTCTCAACTAATTCATCATATACCTCTTGTAACTCATCATAAGCATCATTTAGTTCTTCATATGAAAAATCTAAAGTAGATGAGTTAGAGGTTACCAAGGAGGAATCTTCCTCAAGTGCCATGAGGCAGAGGTTCGCCACTTCTTGTTCGTCATCCTCCGATGACTCCTCATCACTCCAAGTAGCAAGCTTAGCTTTGAGCTTTTTCTTCTTCTCAAAGCCCTTCTTCTTGAGTTGAGGGCACTCCGAACGTATGTGGCCGGGTTGTCCGCACTCGAAGCAAGTGATTGGATCCCTTCCTTCTTCTTTGTTCTTGCCTTTAAAGTCCATTTTCCTTTGGATTCTTCTTCCTCGGTTGGACCTCATAAGGCGTGAGAATCGTTTGGCTATCATAGCCAATTCTTCAAGTTCATCCTCATCACTAGATGAACTTTCATCAAGTTGGGAAGTTTTAGCTTTGAGAGCTATTCCTATTTTCTTCTTTTTCTCCCCTTCAAGCTTCTCCATTCTTTTTTCTTCTTTCTTTTTCTCATCTTCCCTTCCTTGCTTCATGATCTCGTGAGTAAGGAGAGAACCTACAAGTTCATCAAGCTTTAGAGTTTTTAAATTCTTTGCTTCGATGATAGCGGTTCTCTTCCCATCCCAAGATTCGGGAAGTGAATAGAGTAGCTTTCGGACAAGCTTGTCTTCCGGTATAATTTCTCCATAGCCCTTTAGACCATTCACAATTGTGGAGAATCGATCAAACATCTTTGACACCGTCTCATCAAATTCCATCTTGAAATTTTCATAACTAAGATTGAGAATTCCAATCTTAGTTTCTTTGACATCGTTGGTGCCTTCATAGGTGGTTTCAAGAGTGTCCCACACTTCTTTGGCACTTTCAATTGATGAGACCTTTGAGTAGATGTCCGGACCGAAAGCACAAAATAGCATGTGAAGAGCTTTATCATTTACTTGGATCTTTTTCCTTTCCTCTTCACTCATTTCCGTTCTTCTTTTAAGCACCATCTTGCCATCAACATCTTGCTTCAATGGAATATATGGTCCATCCTCAATGACATCCCACACAAGGTAGTCACTTGATTTAATAAATAGACGCATTTTATTTTTCCAAAATGAGTAGTTCTCACCATTGAAGAAAGGAGGCTTTGTGGTGGATTGTGAGTCGTACATGCCGGGAGCGGAGGTTGATGCCATCTCTTGATATTTTGATGATGATCACACTTCTTCCAAGGATCTCCTCTTGCGATTGTTAATCCTCAAAGAGTTAAGCTCTGATACCAATTGTTGAGTGGATCACACGAATGATAATAACCAAGAGGGGGGGTGAATTGGAATTTTAACGATGTTGTAACGGAAATTGCAACTTAAAGATATTGACACGAGAATTTAGAGTGGTTCAAGTTCACCAACCGAACTCTACATCCACTACCTTAGTCTCACCAAGGATTTCCAACAATTTCCACTAAATTGTTCGTCCCCTTTTTCCAGGACAAGGAGGCAACCTTTACAATTTCGGTTAATTTTTCTACCCAAAAATTAACCCAATCCTCACACAATAGAACAAAGAAATTTGGTGGCTAATAAGGTATCTCTCAATACAAATGATAGCCCGATATCAAGCACTCAACCCAATTGAACAAAATATAAATGAAGGATACAATTGGGGTTTCTAGATAAAAATGGGATTTCAACACAAATGCTTGTATTTGATGAAAGGATGTATGCTTGTAGCTTAATTGATTATTGCTGGAGCTTCTTGGGGTCTTTTTATAGCCTCTTGAAGTTTTCTAGCCGTTGTGGGTGATGGGCTGAAAATTAGAGCCGTTGGGGTGTTTTTCTCACAACTTTTCAGCTTCCAGACGCCTACCGTTTCGGAACGGGGTCACCTGTTTCGGAACGGATTTCAAATAATATAGCCGTTGGAGCGTCTACGAGAACCCGTTTCGAAACGCCTAGGGGCCGTTTCGGAACGGTTATGCCACTGCCAAAGGGGTGTTTCGAAACGGCTTAGCCCGTTTCGGAACATGTTTGCCACTGTCAAAGGGGTGTTTCGAAACGGCCTAAGCCCGTTTCGGAACGCCATGTTTATTTTCAAAATTTAGTTTATAGCCGTTGCCCTGGTTCGTTTAAATGAAGAACAGTTTCGAAACGAGTCATACCGTTTCGAAACGCCTTGACCCGTTCCGATACCCGTTTCGGAACAGGTGCACATCGAACTGAAAGTGTTTCGAAACGCCCTTGGCCGTTTCGAAACGGGGCTTGAAAATTCCCTGTTTTGGCTTTGAAATACTTAAAAAATATTTGGTAAGTCTTTGGTTTTAGCTATGAAGTGGTCTTTGACAAGATGTATGAAATTTTAAGGACTTTAAAATTTGTTTTGATATTTTTCATTTTAGTCCTTAGGTTTTTAGTTATATCAAAATTAAAGCATATGTTTTCACAGTTCTCTTCTTTGAGAATAAGAATTTCACTAGAAAAAATCTCACATTGTTGTGAACACTTGCATGTAGCCTCATTTAGGACTTCTGACATTTCTTCTCGAAGCTCGTCGACTACCACTTGGCTTGGACGAAGCTCCTCAGATGTAGGTTGATGTACAACCGTCTTCCAGGGGCTTTTATCTTTCGAGGGTGAGCTTTCTCTTTCTTCACTTGGATCCGATGCTTGCTCTTTACCTTCTTTATTATCTTCTGAAAGTTCTTCTAGGTCATGAGATTCTGAAAGCTCGATCTTCTGAGGCGACCTCCAAGAAGAAGTTTCATCAAACACCACATTCCTTGAAGTGTAGCACTTGCAATTGGCTGGATCACAACATCTCCAACATCTCTCATCATTGGAGCATCCAGAGTCGACGATCCAATCTTCCTCGTAATCAATTTTTGACTCTATAATTGTTGCAAGAGACGGTTTCTCCATGTCTTCTTCCAACTCTTCATCCTTGTATTTTGTATTTGTAGTTGCAACGAGAGTTGGTGCCTCCATGTCTTCTTCGAACTCTTCTTGTTCCACTCCAATAGAGAGTCCAGCTTCTGCATCCCATTCTTCTTCGCTGATGGAAACATTCAACATGACCTCTCTCTTCTCCTCTTTTGTGGTGGCCATGTTTCCTTGGAAAGTTTGTCTCCTGGGGAATCTGCAATCTTGAGCAAAGTGGCCCTTCTTGCCACAATTGAAGCATTCACGACTCTCCCTCATGGGTAATCTACAATCTCGAGCAAAGTGACCCTTTCTTCCATAGTTGCAGTATTCACTTTGTCTTCTATCCTTCTCCTTGTACTGTTGGTGATAGTCTTCTTTTCTACGTCGAGCTCCCCCTGAAATGTTATTTCTATCTCTTGGATAGAGTTTGCCTCCTTCTGTCACTCCTCGTCTTCGTGACGTACCTTTCTTCTTGTTGGTGAAGAGTGCATCCTCTTCGTCTTTTATGGTTACGCCACTCATCTGTTTGGCTAATTCCTCCTGGTTAGCCAACAGGTTCTCCAGCTCGACTAAGGATGGTTGAGTAGGCCATCCTCTCACAGCAGCGATAAACCCATTGTACTCGGGTTTTAGGCCATGGATGATAATTCTTTTCATCCTTGCCTCGCTAACCTTCTCATCTGGTGCCAGTTGAGATATCTCGCGACAAATAGATTTCACCTTGGTGAAATACTGAGCAATAGATAAGCTTCCTTGTGAGATGCCCGCGAGCTCATTTTCCAAGAGTTGGAGGCGTGCTTCATTCTTCTTTGAAAATAATTTCGCCAAAGTTTCCCAGGCTGCCTTTGGTGTCTTCTCATCACGAATATGCTCCAATAGGTCCTCCTCGATTGTGGTCTTCAATATATATAAAGCCTTCCCAGCCTTGATGTTCCATTTTCTCAAGGCTTCGGCATTCTCCTTCGGTGGAGGAGTTGTGTCGGTGCATGCGACTATTTCCCACAAGTCCTGACCTTGTAGGTAGGATTCTATGCATGTCTCCCAATAACCGTAGTTGTGGTTATTGAGCTTCCTAATCCCGTTGCTTGTGCTTCCAAAGTCTGCCATGCTGATTGACGCCCGACGTCCACTAAGCTTGGTTCCAAACCAATAGCTTTACAGTCCCCGACTGTATTCTGGCAGAGTCTCCCCTTAGCACCTTGATGCAACGTCGACTAATGTAAGCGTCCAACGCTTACCGAAACTTTACAGTCCCTGACTGTATTTCGACAGAATCTTCCCTCAACAAACTGATGCACCGACCAATGTAAGCGTCCAACGCTTACCGAAGATTTCTCCACTGGTAACGGTCCCGGACCGCCTGCTCTGATACCAATTGTTGGAAACCCGACGGACCCAACACACCCACTATGGAGGACCTAAGACTGACCACTAACACTACACTAACTCCCTGAGTCGGTTAGCCTTTCTATATTTAATTTCTTAGTGCACAACTTAGGCGGCAGTGCCGACCATACATCAATTAGGCGGTAGAACCGACCATATATTATTCAGGCGGCAGAGCCGACCATATAACTTAGGCGGCATAGCCGACCATTAATAACAAATTCAGGTGCACTAAAGAAATACATAAATTAAGGCTGAACCGGGAAACTTCTAATTACAAATAAATAACACTTTTATTAATATACTACAAATATTACAAACATACCTCACTACAATATTTCTCTCGACCCTTACGTCACTCACACTTGCACCTACTGCCCTTTATTCTCACGCCACACTATCACACACTCCCACTCTCTTTTTATTATTATTATTATTATTCACTCACACACCCTCACCACTCACCAGCACACACTCCACTTAATCTCATGTTCACACACCCCACGTCCCTCTCTCTCTCTCTCTTTTCCACACTCTTCACACTTTCACAACACATGCCTATTTATAGTATCATTAGGTCGGTTTAGGCACTAGATATTTTCTATATAATATTATTATATATACTATAGTGTTCTCTAGAAAAGTAGAGAAAGGGAGAGAGAGAAGTTGGTGGGCTCCAACAATTTACAACACTCAATCTCAAATATATATCTTTGTTTGTCTCATCTCACCAAACCAACAATTCGTTGGTAGAACTTAAAAAATATATTTATTTTATACTCTACACAAAGAATTCTACTTTCCTTTCTAAAATAATTCTCTAGCATTTCCTTAAAACTTAAAAGTGTTTCCTTATGCGACAGGTTAGTGCTGCTTCACCTTTTTTTTCTTCTTATTTTCTTCGGTAAACTACATCAAATGGTCACTGTACTTTAAGATAATTTCATTTTAGTCACTAAACTTTTAAAATTTATAATACAGTCAATAAACTTTTAATTTGCTTTCAAAATGGTCATTTTCGTTAGCTACTGTTAAAAAGGATAATGTGACAATTAACTTTTTCACTAACTCTGTTACCCTTCCTTTCTTGAGAATGCAACAGACTCTCACTTAATAGTAAAAGTTGAAAAAAGAACAGAAAAAATGCAGGGCTTCAAAGCTGCAGCAACAACAATTAACCTGAACATGTTTTGCCACTCTTCTTTTTGCTCTCATGTATATGTGTTGGAAAAATGTGAGAAATTGGAAACTTTGAGCCATATTTACTAGTGGTAAAGGTGGATGTTCGAATGATAAATTTATTAATTTATATTCTACTCCATGAGACCTTTACAACGATATCTCATATGCTCAAAACGGTTGAGAAATGAATGAAAAATTGATGCTCAAAGTGAGGTTGTTATGAATTGTGTTAAGGAAAATATGAACCCTTATCCCACATGGGTGGAATAACAAACATGGGAATGGTTTAAATACACCAACCCACTTGGGAGTCATTGAATGACTTGAATGAACACTATGCCTCACGCGCAGGCGCAGGGGGTGCAAATCGAAGCTCGTCGAACCCATTCGGGTTGGGGCGCGCTCGCACGTCGTGGGCGACGCGAATGTCCGGACCGGTCGGGTTCCACTTAGAACCTGCGGATATTTTACCCACTTCGAAATCTCTTCAGTTCGTGCTTCTGTCGAAGATCTTCTTGTTGTTGTATCCTGGGAGACGAACGATCAACCAATCTCAAAGCACCGCGGAGTGATCGAAGTGATCGAAATTTGTCTTAAGGAAACTGCTCTTTCGCAGGCCTCAACTTTAATCTGGTTTTAGAATTCTTCTTCTCTTTTTTATTAAAGTTATTTCCTTATTTTATTTTCTTTTATTATGGTCTTGGATTGTATACTTTGTAACAATATGTACTTTCACTTAAAGTGGTGGTTTTGGGATCTTTTTTGGATGATAGAACTTCATGTCTTTGATTAAAAGACAATGGTTATAGTTCTTTATACGTGTGTGAAAGAAAAGAAATGAAACAAAGGTGGTTTCTTTTTCTTTTTTAATGTTTTGTTGGAGTACAAAAACAGAAACATGCTTTGTTGTTCTTATGATTTGGATGCTTGTTTCAATTAAAACCATGACTTTTAAGGGAAAGTAAATATACATGAGATAATAGAAGAGTGGCAAAACATGTTCGGGTTAGTTGTTGCTGCAACTTTGAAGCCCTGCATTTTCCCTTTTCCTTTTCCACTTTTACTATGGAGTGAGAGTCTGTTAGAGAGATAAAGACAAAGAAATAGAGAGAGAGAGGGAGAGAGAAAGGGTAACATAGTTAAGTGAAAAAGTTAACTGTCACGACATCATTTTTAACAGTTTTTTAAAGCAAATTAAAAGTTTAGTAACTGTATTACAAGTTTTAAAGTTCAGTGAACAAAATAAAAGCACGTAAAAAGCTCAGCGATTATTTATGTAGTTTACCATATTTTCTTTTGATTTAGATCTAAATGTATATCATTTATGTTTTGATTTTTTTTCTCTCGCGTTTTTAAAGCATTTTGCTTTTGTTTCTCTTTATGGCATTGTCATAAATCTTTTGACACGTTTTCATATGCCTTTTGACACAATTTTTGTTTATTGTAGTTATAGTTTGGTGTTCCGTGTTGCGTTCATCACAGTAAAGCTCATACCAGAAAAAGTCAGACTATCTCCAAGGTTAAGTTTTCTTTTGTGACAGTTTATCGATACATTTAAAAGTCGTTCACGAGGACTGATTTACTCGAGCTCCTCTCCTATAAGTATATAGTTAGAATAGAACAAGAAAACTATTAATAGTTATTGGGTTTTTTCTACGGCAGATAATTACCTGAAATATAAATATAAAATGTTGAACATTACACAAAATAACTAAAATATAAAATAACATATAAACATAAATATATAACACCTTAAACATAATAATAGCACACAAATACATAAACACGAAATAATTATATACAAATGTTATGAAAAGATCATAACATATATATAAACATGAAATGAACCAAATAACTAACCAACCAACCAAGTGATGATATGTTCGGTATCTCTTAAACAAGATCTCGGTTTTAGAAGAGCTTTTCTCCGGTTAAAGATCTGATTCGACTCAAGTTATAAACAATTGACTGCAGTGTGACTACCTTAAACACGGACACAAACACGAACACGAACATAAGCTCGAAGGCGTGGAAGCTGATATAGTTAGTGAAGCAACATCCTTCTTCTTCCATGAATCTTACTACAATCAGTCAATCATCTAACAGGCCCTGTTTGAAAGCAAAATTTAATGGGGGCCTATCTACTGAAAGTGAACCTTCCAATACCTTGACCACTTCTCCGATGGAAGGCCGTAAAAACGGTTGGTTTTGCAAGCACCAAAGAGCTAATTTGACAGCTCTTTCTACTTTTTCCGATTCGACACTATCCTCTGATTTGTGTTCTTCATTAGTCATGGAAACAAGTGATTCCATATTACTGCCAAGAATGTCCCTTTCACATGTAACAATTTGCAGAAGCATCTCTCCAAACATGAAAACATCTCTTTCTGCTGGAGACTCTGAAGAAGTGGCTTCCTTTCTGCATAGTGTTGTGAGACCAAAATCGGTAACCTTTGGAACAAGCTTTTCATCGAGCAAGACATTTTCGAGCTTCAAGTTCCCATGAGCAACACATGTTTGACATTCTGTGTGCAGATATGCAAGAGCTCGGGCGACCCCAAGTGCAATATCAAGCTTCAGTTGCCAATTCAGTTCAGTCTTTCTTTGTTCTGCATCGAACAACAGCTTATCCAAAGAGCCATTTGGAACATACTCGTATATAAGACACTTATGTTCTTCAAAACAGAAGCCCTTAAGAGGCGCGAGGTGCGGATGATACATTCCACCCAAGGTAGAAACTATGACTCTGAAGTCTCTATCAGTTGCTAAAACGCTGTTCAATACCTTCACAACGACGGGGATTTCATGAGACACGCCTTTGTAAACAGAGGGACCAAGTTGGTTAGCAAAGTTACTAGTCATCTGTTTTATCTCTTCAAAAGATACTCTAATAAGAAAACCATAATGACGATCCATCCGAGTGTCCTTTGCAAATGGGATTCCTGCTTCGTCTTTCGTTTGTCGTCTCTGATAAATATACCAAAATACAAACATCTCGATAGTTATAAAGCCAATGGCTGTTCCCAAAACTATTAAAATGATAGACCTGAAAAAGATTTTCTTGTCATCTCCATGTGCAGATGTCAAAGGAAATGGCTTGGCACTAATATGGGGATTAACTCCTCTAGCTAACACTGCCTGAGGAACCAAGCACACCTTCATGAAGGAAGTTGCAGAAATCGATGGGCTTCTATAGCCACTTACAAAGCTTGTTCTTTTAATCGTGCAAACTCCGGAACCATCATTTCTCGAAGTGACTGATATACAGCTCGTGTCATTGGAGCAATACTCTTTACAAGCTGCCTCACTTAGCATCATATCAACATCTTGAGGAGGATAAACGCCATACAAAACCGTCTGCCTCAAGGTTAACATGCTCGTCTTCGTCTTGCAGTTATTCAAATCAGCCATTTTCCTGCATCCAGAACTACTCGAATCTACCAAGGGAAGGCCAGATCCCCAAGTGATCGAATCTTGATACAGGCAATCACAGAGAGGTCCAGTCGAATTGAAGCCACAAACGCTGTACAAACCACAAGATCCGAAAACATCGCACTGGTTCTCAACTGCCTGCCACCCTACTCTCCAAGCACGAAGAGAATTAATCCACGAGTATATCCTCAGGTTACCATCAGAATCAATCCTAAGATGCCTCAACACCACGGATCGGTCTTCAAAGTCCTTACTTGCAATCGACCAAACGATTCCATTCTTATCATCAACTAACCCCAAAGCACCAGTAACACCAAATTTTGCTTCCCTAACAACATCATTGGAGCTCAAATGAACCCTCCAGTAAGTGACATTGGCTTCCCACACAAGGGCAAGCTCCCCCGATTGCCGAATAACAAAACTATAGTAACTAGACACCGATTTCGTAGAAGGAGCCCTCAAGGTTTGAGGAAAACGAAAGGACTGACCTTGAAGAAGAGTAGTAGTTGGGCTATCAAAACTCTCCCAAAGCACATTATCATCCATATCCATGAGAACTAGGTTCCCATTATTCAAAAGGGTAGCTTTTTTAACACCCAAACTCGAAGAATCACTACTCCAAACAACTAAACCAGTAGGGTTATCAAACAGAATCAGCCTCCCGTCGGAGGAAAGGCTTAGTGTGGAGTTTTCAGACACCCTAACACCACCACCAACGGTCCATACAGGCAAGTTTGCAGCTTCATCCCCTATGTTATACCTAATTCCGACAACAAAACCATCAATGTCATCAGCTCTTTGGTAACCCTCCATGAACCCAAATGCAAAGATCCTATTTTTAGACACCCAAGTTGTGTTTGTATCAGACCCAGAAATCTCAAACCCAAGAGGCACGGATTCCATTGGGAACTCAACACAGAGACCGCTGCAAGCAAATCCCAGAACGAGGAGTACAAGTAAAGCAGTGCTGAATGTCAGGCTCTTACCTTGATATTGCAGCAGATTGAGCGAAGCTAGAAGGATTCCAGCTGCCATGGAAAGGGAGTAAAAGCTTGGTTTTATGTAGCAGTGGTGAGTACTGAGTAGAGCTGTTTTTTGAGGGAAGTGATAGGCAATAGGCATTAGATGAGAGAATAGGAGACAAAGGACATTGTGAGAATCTACTGTAAATCTGCTTTTTTGAGTACAACTTTTTGAAACGAAGAGAGCCTGAAATTTGAATGTGGAGAATGGATTCGGTTCCGGATCCAACCCGTTCCAAATTTGATTCATACATGTTTATTAACATTTTAATATTAGTTTGCTTTTTTAATATTTTATTTTGAATTTACTGATTATAGAATAATATTTATTTATTATTATTTTTTGAACAGTTTAAAGGTGATTACAAAATAGTACACATTGCAGACAAAATAATATAATATCATGTTTAAAAAAGGTAATGGACTATAAAAATAAAGGATAATAGTCTTGTTGCTCACCTCTTGTTGTCCCAGTGATAAAGGATGATGTAATTCATCCAGATGACCATGTTCGCTCTGCACGCACTGACGCACACCAGCATATTCAAAAAAACAAAGATAATAGTCCCGTCTATCTACCCTTTGTTCCTCTCTTGTTTTAACTTTTCACCAAAACTCCATAGAAACTTTACAATTGTAAACCTACTTTGCCAAAAAGATAAGTAGATTTTTTTCCTTTTGTATTGGAAGGGGATTAAACCCAGAATTCCTACAGTCTGTCATGTCATTTCTGATACAAAATGAACAAAATACCAAAAAAAAAATGTGTACACAAGGAGTCAAGGACCTAGTATTGAAAAGAATGATAAAAAAAAGAATCCCTATATCATCTTTTCTACTTCTATTCACACTAAATTGATCGAACTAACCGGGAATGTACTTGAATTAGGTCGTTGTTCGTGCAGCTGCTCATCTTAATAATGGGGAATGTTGTTTGTGGAATGGATACTTCTCTGCAATAAATTTCCTTCTTCACAAGCATCTGCTGGTATGGAAACTTTCGGACTCAGGCCACTAGTTGGCCTAGGAGAAAAGTATAATTTTTGGTAGCTAGCACTTCTTGGGGACAAGTTCACTTGCTCCAAAGCCCGGAATTGGAGTTCGGAGGGGTAGTCCCTCACCCAACCAATCCGTGGCCCTGCTCCCGAAGTCCACTTGCATGACAACTGCTTCCCTAATTGATATGAGTTCATTCCTTTTCTAGAGTTAATCCTTTTAACAATTGATTCTTTGGGAATGTCTTCCACCTCGCCGGTCTTATGTTCGGGAGCAGTGGCTTCCTCTTCTGTCTCATAACCATCCTCCAGGTCAGAATCCATCAAATCACCGTTGCAACTTGGCACGACAGTTCTATGGTCACCTTTTGACATCTCGAACAATTCCGTTCTTTTTGGTATTTCAAGATTTGTCAATTTTCTTCTAAGGCTGAGGAGTCTCCTTGACTTTGGGGTTTCAAGGGCTGCACTAGTCTCTTGTTCCCTTGAATCACCGACCTCTTTGATCGAGTCTCCGGCACTGATCTCTTCAGGCTCTAAGACGAAGTCTTCTTCAGATGAGTTGCTTCTAAGATGGTTACTACTTTGTTTGCCAACCAAGGTTTCTTCCTCGTCCACTGGAGTCATCTGAATGTAGCAAAAAGCACAATCAGCATTTCATTTCAATTTAAAACAAGAAAAACAGAACGATACTCGAAGCATATAACATATATGTACCTTAACATCTGTAAGATCCACGTTGTTCTCCCTTAGAAATGAAATGAAATCATTAAAATTTTGTTGCGTAGGACGATAATGACCACTGTGAGGCCAAACTGCCTGTTCAACAGAGTAAAAGTATCGTTAAGAGACTGATATAAACAAGAGTACTAAAAGAAAGCTATGTAAGATATTATCTGTATATATACCTTAAGGACACCGCTATCTACAACTAATCTTCCAGCAGCGATAGTGGCACCGCCAGCCAAGAAGCTAGAATGTTGAAATGTACCCTTCTTTTTCACACCGACATACAGGATCTTTGATGTGCTAAGAACGAAAATCCACTTGGCGCTACTGTTATCTTCGGTAGCATGGAGAAGCTTCCCTGTTTGCTTGTATATGAATTTCCCATCTACCACAATAACTTCGTAGGGCTTCCTTTCCATCTGTACAATGGATAATTGTTTCAGTAACACTGAAAAACATAAACCGAGATGAAGTTTGATGAATAAAAGAAATAAAGACCCACCGGACCGAGATATTTGATGCATTGTTGTTGAAGCTTTGATCTAGGACACTTCTCTAAATTTACTTCTTTCCCTTCTCCGATATCCAGCCTGCATTTTAAAAACAAGTATATCCATTTTCAGTTTATCAAAATGTCTTACTAATGAACCAAAACACTCGGTAAAAGAAAATTACCAGTAAAAGAAGGGCTCTTGACTCTGAGAATGGAGCCATTGATTATAATAGAAGTGTAAATTGTGTCCGTAGCGATGCCTTGGATCAATCTGAATAACACAAGAAACAGGAATTAGTAATGAATAATGAAGAACGGCCGTAACCTAAGTTCATTTTTACAGCAAGTACTTACTGCCTCAAGCCAGTGTTGCAAGGCAAGCTTTTGAGCTTTGTCATTCTTCGATAAACCTTTTCCGACCTTGGCAGCTCTAGTTCTAGCCCTCGACCAACGCGAAATGGCAGTCTCGTGTTTGTCTAATTCGAAGAACGATATAGAACTCCTCTTGAGTTCAGCAAAATCTAAGAGCTTCCACCTACATTACAACAAATTATTGCATTAGAAAATAAAACAAAAAATATGCATAGAAAAGTAATATAGAACATACAAATATAATACACACCAGCTCTGTTCAACGAGAACTGCACAATCCGCTAGCTTTCTCCTCGTTCGAAAGCTCTTGTAAACCTTTTGTAATCTTATTGCCGCTTCGTGTTGCGGATGGTCGAGATCTAAAACCGGCGATGGTTTCGGAGTCTCTATTAAAGTATCTAGTTCTGGGGATGAAATGTTGATTGCCTTGCACTTCAAGTCCTCCGCTTCATCCGAGGAAGGCGACTTAATCGAAAGAATTCTCTCGAAATCTCTCCCTTTAAAGCTAACAGACCCCTCCAATATCAGCTTTCCAGAGCCCAACGACTTCAATATCGTCGGCTCCGAATCGGAACCTTTGAAACTGATGGATCTAACAGGTGTTCTGACTCCATCATCACCAAAGCTGATGGACTTCACAGTGATGGATTCTAAACCATTCTCCACATCACTGCATTTAGCAAATGGGCAGGAAAAGGAAACACCCATCCGACAACAAGACTCACTGATTTCTCTGCAACAAAAAACACAACTCGGTTAGGCGTTTTATAATGTAAAGTTATCAAATTTATTGATGTTACAAAACACATCAAACAAAACAAAAACAAAAACTAGAACACATGTTGAACAAAACATCCTTATTAGAATCAAATGCAAATATTTCTTCTTCTTCACATTATCTGATGAATAATAAAAGAAAAATAAAGAAACCCTTTTATCAGCATCCTATAACATGGATTCTGGATCTACCATAAGCATCAAATGAAAGCAATATCCCCAGAATCAAATAAACAACCAATGAAAACCCATTTCATCAAAGCAAAAACCAAATATAAAAAACCAGCATTAGGCAAAAAAAGCAGTAGAGAATCAAGAGAATATACCTCAGAATTGAAAATCAAACAAATGGGTTACAAGAACAGGATTTTCTCAGCTGGTTATTGGATTTTGATTTCAGTTCTCCTTCCCTTTCTTTTTTTCTCAGTTTTTCCTAGGATGAACAAGTCTCGCTGCAAAAATCAAGTTACAGATACTAGCTTCTACCTCGTATTATATATATATACATATATATATGACAATAACTTAGAAATTTACTCGAAACAGTGTTGTTGTTGTTGTTTTCTTCTTTTTTTTCTTTCCAACCACGTGAATTGACTACTTGCTGGAGGCTTCCTTTTTGGTTAGCAATATTTATATTATTATAGAAACTTGTTTAATATCGAGATTCTTCAAAATTTAGATTATACAAATTTATTTATTTTGATGTTATTATGTTATTTAGTGCTAAAACTTTAAGTTTATCATTTGAGATTTGTAGAAATTTCACACAAACTTATCAAATATTTTTTTTATTATAAGGATTTATATCCAATACACTGGCGCTAAAAACTTTTAATTTTCACAAGGGACTTAGTTTAGGTTGTAGAGTTTAGGAATTTAGGTGTATGATTTAGAATTTAGGGGCAATGATTAGAATTTAAGGGTTATGGTTAGGATTTAGGGTTTAGAGGTTAGGGTTTAAGTTTTAGTGTAATATGCTAAGGATTTAGATTTTAACCTATAAACCCTAAATTCTATTCACAATTCCTAAATTTTAAACTACGAAACCTAAACCCTACGCCCTAAATTGAGTCTCTAAACCTTAAAATTAAGGCGCTTGTGGAAACTTACCGTTTTCACCGCCAGTGTATCGAATAATTATCCTTGTTATAATTCATTTTGTGTTTTTATTGAATAGGGATGGGTATTTTACCCAACTGATTGGGTTTCGACTTGATCCGACCCAACTCAATTGGGATAGTTTTTTTTATTAAAAAATCGTGTTTAGGTCGGAAATTTATTAAGTGTTGGGTTGGATTTGAACTTATAGTAAAAAATATTTGACCCGATCTGGTAGTAATAATGTAATTTTTTCTATATTTTTAAGAATTTTATTTGATTATACACGAAAAAATTTTAATTTTAATTTTAATTCAATTTAAACTTTAAGAAAATTATTTTTATTTAAAATAATATTAACAAAAAGGAGATTTAAAATTAAATTGAGTCAAAACCAAACTTTATAAAAAAATATCCAAAGGCTAGTCAAAAAGTGAGAGGTGAGGTATTTTCAATAGTCATAATCAAGGAGTTGAGTTTGGAAAAAGAGAAGCATAAACGCCATCGCTGATGTGTTTCATCCCATTCACCTCATACATTACATAACGTAGCTTCATTCCCAAGTTTCTTGCTTTCCAAACTTTATTATTATTGACTTTTTCTACTTGTTGTTACATGAAAACTTCTCAAATTACTTAAAGAAAAATATTTACATATGTAATTATGTAATCACACTAGTATAATAAAAATTATATATTTATATTAGCTAGATTGATATTGCATTTGGAAATGGGAACAAGATTCGAACCTGCGATTTTTGACTTGATCTTTTTATATAAGATCAGATTTTTTTAAGAAACAAAAATTGAATGTGAGTTTTGGTAAAAAAAATGTCGAGTAAGGTCCAGGATTGAACTGTTGGAGGCTTGGAACGCACATACGAGGAACATGATGAGCATCGAAATGTGTGGGTTGGTCGAGTGAGTGAGTGAGTCAGACAAAAGAATCGTCAAACGAAATAGAGGCCAGAGTGGAGGTCATCGAAGCAAAGAGGTTGTGCCATAGTAGAGGGTTAAATAAAAAGGGTTGAATTGATAGAATGAGTAAATATAGATGACTGAGTTTATTATTTTTTCAAATTAAAACTAAATTAATTAAACATTTAAATATGAAGGTGTAAATATATTATTATGTTATTTTTTGTTAATTGTCAAATCATCGACCGTTAAATTTTAAAGTCATTGACCATTTATTATTTGGATTAATATCCTATACACTGGCGGTGGAAACTGAAAGTTTCCACAAGCGCCTTAGTTTTAGGGTATAGGAAATTAGTTTAGGGTATATGGTTTAGAGGTTTAGGTGTATGGGGTTAGAATTTAGGGATAGTTGTTTCAATTTAATGTTTAGGATTATAATTTAGGGTTTATAGGTTAGGGTTTAGTTTTAGGGTAATATGGTGAGGATTTAGGTTTTAACTTATAAACCATAAATTATAACCCTAAACCTTAAATTGAAACAACTATCCCTAAATTCTAACCCATAAACCTAAACCCCTAAACCACATACCCTAAACTAATTTCTTATACCCTAAAATTAAGGCGCTTGTGAAAACTTTCAGTTTTCACCGCCTGTGTATAAAATATTTATCCTTATTATTTATGTAGTTTGTTTATGAGAACAATTATCAGTAATGTTTGAGCCCTAACCCTCAAGCAGCGGCGGGGCCAAGTGCTTACTCAGACCATGGCCCTTTCTTAAATGGTAAATTTTAAGTCTAGTCCCTTTAAAAACATTAATTTAAAATAAGATTAATATCCTATACACTGGCGGTAGAAACTGAAAGTTTCCACAAACGTCTTAGTTTTAGGGTATAGGGAATTAGTTTAGGGTATAGAGTTTAGGGATTTAGGTGTAGGGGTTTAGAATTTAGGGATAACTGTTTCAATTTAAGGTTTAGGGTTATAAGTCAGGGTTTAGTTTTTAGGGTAATATGGTAAGGATTTAGGTTTTAACCTATAAACCCTAAATTATAACCCTAAACTTTAAATTGAAACAACTATCCCTAAATTCTAACCCCTACACCTAAACCCCTAAATCATATACCCTAAATTAACTTTATATACCCTAAAACTAAGGCGCTTGTGGAAACTTTTAATTTTCACACGCCTGTGTATAGAATATTTATCTTTTAAAATAATAATAAAATTATATTTCAACCCTAAATGAGTAGTTTCTTTTTTAAATTATAAAGCCAAGGTTGGAGTGGGTGAATGAAACTTCCATGCAGCTGTGGGGGGAGTGACCCACAGGTTGACTTAGAAACTCCCACCGGAAGGCGAGAGTTTTGAATGTTGGACGGATGGCTTAACAAACAAACCCAAACACTTGTCTTTTGTTTTTATTTCCAATGTGATGCATGAAACCAGCCATTTTTTCAAGCTTTATCCGGTGACACTTTTATATGTACAAATCTTATCTGTCCTTCAAACCTATACACGTAATACAGGGTTAATTTCCGTATAGCTCCCTAAATTATACTACTTACTCTAAATTTATACTTAAACTTCATAACGTTCTAATAAAGTCATCATAGTATCGATATCGTATCAGACTGATCGTTCCATTAGCTTGGTGTTTAAATGTTAACACAGATTTGATCTTGGATATATATAAACACACATGGATCAAATTTTAGACAAGTTTATAACTATCATATAAACAACTTTGGATCTAACGTGTTTAAAATAAATACACAAATAGTCCTAAATCTTAATAATATTGTCTTTTTCAACATGTCACATCCAAATTGCCTTGTATATATACAGGGATGGAACTATGTCGGGGCAAATTTTTTTTACCTTTGTTCTTATATATAATTTTTAAAAAACAAATTATTTATAGATTTGCCCCTCAGTTTCAAATATTAATGTTTTACTCCAACTTCAAATCTTAATTTCATCCTTGTATACATATGTTTATACTAATATAACATTAATACGTTAAACACTAAATTGGAACGTTTTGATGTTTATTGATCAATTCAAAATCCGAACTAAAATAACAAATCAACTTTGAAATTTAATGCTTAAAGCTCAAATTCATAAATATTGTTTTTATAGAAAGTTGTGACCTTTTCTACATCAAATGTTTTACGTAGGCATCAATAGGCGTGTGCAACAAAAAAAATCGAAAAAAAAAACTGAAATAGATCACGAAACCAAAAAAAAATGAAAAAAAAATTGGTTAACCGAATCAAAAAATAATTTAGGTTTTTGTTTCTAAAAAGAAATCAGTTCAGTTACGCTTTACAGTTTTGAAAAAAATTGGGTAACCCAACCGACTGGGCATATAATAAATATTATTACATTAGATGTATTTTTAATATTTTATATTAAAAAATTATGAATATTTTTCTTATTCTCATTCCCAAAAGTAAAATTTTAGTTTTATTTTATAAAATTTAAGTGTTTAACTTACTTGTATTAAAAAAGATACTAATATTATATGTCGGTTTTTAAAAGTATATATATTTTCTCATATCATTAAAATTTATATTTATAATAAACAAAGTAAAAAAATCGTTACACGAACCAAACCAAATAGTTTGGTTAATCGAATAAACGGTTAACCTGTTGAATGATTACGGTTTAGGGTTGAAAATTTAGGTCAGTTGATGTATAATTAAATTTGTATTTTTTAGAAGATAAATAATTAAAATTTGTCCTTTTCATTGTATTTCACATATCTTAAAAGTCAACGACATAATTAAACAATGTACATAAAATGTAAGGTTAAGTTGCTTAATCAAACTTCAATTGATCGTGTCGATTATCGAATCTTAACAAACAAATGTTTCTTCTATTAAGCGACCAAAAAAAAAACTATTATATACATATTTAATATTCATATTGGTTTGCAATTAAGCCACACAAAAACTATTATATACATATTTAATATTCATGTTGGTTTGCAATTAAGATTTGTTTCTAATTCAGATTAAAATCAGATGGTGCTACAAGACAATGTATTTTCACGTGGAACTTGATCAAAATAAATAAATAAACGACGTTTTTAATAGTCTAAAGATTATTACAATGTAGTATATGTTCATATGTATTTTTAATCTTTTAACAATAAGTACACTTTACGGACAAAACAGTTTGAACTCGAGTCTTTTAGTTAAGATGAACATCACCTACTTTTTAACTTGGACCATTTGTTGAATTTATAAATAAACGTTGTTTGTGACAAAATAAAAACGATGAAATATATAAAAAGTGTGAAAATTTACGTAAAATTTGTTATTAGTGTGTAAAAAATATAAACTTATAATGTTACAAACATTAAAGCGATGAGAAAATCACATGGACACGTTTTTTTTAAATCAAAACTGAACCACTATAACGTGGAATCTCCATTCTCCATAACACTATTGGGGTCATACTCATGGCCACACAAAACATTAAAAATTAAAAAAAAATGATAAAATTATTATTTTAACCCTAAAAATATATACATGCCTTGTTTGACAATTAGCGGATAGCGGATAGTTGATAGCAGATTAAATTAGTTAATAGCTGATACCAGATTGCATTAGCTGATTTGACTAGCGGATTGTATCAGCTTATTGTATAAAAGTGTTTGATAAAATTAACTGATAGTTGATAGATGTTTAGTTATTTAAACAAGTAAAATAACATATAAGGACATGATTATATTTGATATTTGTTTGAATAGTATATTAGTTATCAATATTTTGTATCTATTAATATTAATTAGATTATGAAAATTAATTTTTTAATGTAAATTAGTAAGCATAATTGGAGGATATATATATTAATTTATTATTTATAAAATTATTTTTAACACATTTAATTAATTATTAAATTTAAATATAATTATAAACGCGTGAGAATAAAAAGAAAAAACATTAGCTTACAAATGTCACAATGTAATTGGTGAGGGTAAAGAGGTAAAATAGAAAATGTTAAATTTAGGTTATTTGGAGATTTTTTATAATTGTTAAGGGTAAAAGGGTCTTTATAACTCTTATGTCAAAACCTCTAATTTTAAAAAGCTCATATTAGTAGCTTTTTCAAAATTAGAGGTTTCACCTCAATCTGTTATTCACCAAACATCCAAATTAACAGATTTGACCGGTCAAACCTCTAATTTTGGCTCAAAACGTTATTTACCAAACAATGTCATAATTCATTGTTGAGTCTCTTCAAGTTTAAAATGTATTAAATGACTCTTTAATAAATAATATTGAATTCTGTCAATTATATCATATGTTACGAATTAGTGGTGTCGATTTTTGGATATCAAATCAGATCCGATCTAAGAAAATGGATATCCGAAATTTCAGATCTGTAAAATAGCGATCCGTATCTGATCTGAAAAAATCAAATATTCAAAATTTTTGAATATCAGATATTCGGATCGAATATTTAAATATTTGATTATCTGAATATAAAATTTGTGAATTCGGAAGAGGATGAAACTCTACATGACAATCAAATCACACTGTCGTTAAAACTAAAACAAATAGCTTGGTATAATAACAAATTTAGTCCTTAAAACATATGCATCTTATTAATTTAGTTATAAGTCAAAATAATTAAATAAGTTAAACCATCTATGTTTAAAAATTTCATTAGTGAAGTGACTATGTCTACCAACAGACAATATTAAGGTAATAATGGGTATGTTTTATTAGTCTGTCAGTTGTCCAATAGTGAATTGACTGCATAAGGTATATTATGATGGTGCAATGTCAAATTTAAATATGAAAAGTTAAATTTATTAAATTATTTTACATTAAGACTAAATTGATGTATTAGTTTTGGATCTAAAACTTCAATTATACTGTATCATATTTTAAATTTGACCATATAGTGATATATTTGTTAATTTTTTTAATAGAGTAATTAAATTATTATTTTTAAAATAAAATTATTTGTTCATAATTAAACCTATAATTAAATAACTTATGGTGTACATTTACCTATTAATAGGTGAGATGGCGCAATGAAAAGCTTTCAAAGTCAATTTTTCAATCCAAGTAATGTATTGTTTTTTTTTTCTACAGTTGTTGTTTATGGGGATTTGGTTGAGTATTCTTTTTGGGAAATTATTTGGACAAAAAACCCCTTTAAAAAATCATTTGCAAAAATATCTCCCATTTGATATACGTAGGAATATCTTGTGTTCTACGGAGCACGGATTCAGTACTCACATTACGCATGATGCGTATTTCGTCTGATGTGGCGTGTCTTATCCGTTTGTAAATTTTAAATATTCAATTAAAGGAACTCATGCTTCGCAGGACGCGAGTTTCGCAAGATGTTTAGATGACATGGTGTCAATTTATCGCGCGATACGAACAAAACTCGCGTTTGGTGCAACACGAGTTTTGTACAATCCCCTTCTTAAAACAAGCTTCGATAGGCATGTTGTAGGTGAAATTATGGGGTGTTGGGGGATATTATTTCGTATTTTCAAAATTTCACGATGTAGTACTGAAACATCTCTTAAAATGGTGTAAAGATCGATGCGTATAAGACATCTTAGATTATGTATAAATCGCGTTAAAAACATTATCTAACCATAGTTTTGTGCATGAAGCACAAGCAAACATGTGTTCGTAGGCATGTTTAAATGCATTTTGTGTATGTTGGGAGATTTTTTTTTGTTATTTAACTTTCACGTCGTAGTACTGAAATATATGTTTACAATGGTGCTAAAATTGGCGCGTATAAGGCATCATAAAGGGTGTAGAAATCGCGTTAAAATGCTATGTAACCTTGTTTTTTCCCCTTAAGAATAAGCAAGTATGGGTCCATAGGCATGTTTAAGTTGATTTTGTGGTATGTTGGGGGATAATATTTGTTGTTGTTTGATGTTCATGTCCTAGCAGTGAAGCATATGTTTACAATGGTGCTAAAATTGGTGTGTATATGACATCTTATAGGGTGTAGAAATCGCGTTAAAAATGCTATATAGCCATGTTTTTCCCATGAAAAAAAGAAAACATGGGGCGATAGCATGTTTAAGTTGATTTTGTTGAAAATGGAATGCATTTACAGAAAATGACGGTAAAACAGAAATTTGGAATAGTTAAAAAGAATGGTAAAACATTACATGGAGAAGTAGAATTAGTAGATTTGAGGGCCGGTCCTAAGAGGACATTTTCTCTTGTCGTGCTCAGTCTTCCTACATCTACTGCAATGTTTAGGTTATACGGTCCGTTCTCGAGGAACTATATCCTTGGCACAATGAATCCTAGTTGAATGTGGGCGACCTTTTTTCTTACGACGCATGGAATGATCTGTGCATATCTTAGGTTCATTGTCGATGATATGATGATGACGTTCATTTCAATCGGAGGAAACTCGTTTCAGTATACCTTGAATATGTTTTCAAGTCGGTATACTGGATCAAAGAGTATCAAGGCGTCAAAATGAACGGGCGCACATGTAGCGAAGACGTTTGCACACGAGTACTTAAAAGTCTAGAAGACTCCGTAATTGCACGTTCTTCGGCACATATCAACCACATAATTAGTTTGTATTATGCCTTCAAGCGTTCGCGAATATTCTGAAACCTGAAAGTGATGTTAGCGACGAGAGAAGCATAACGCTCCCATCGCGTTTGTATGTGCAGTGTATGTTTGAAATTTCTCCTAGAGGTCTGGATGGAAGTGGTGGCCAGCTGCCATCCAGTCTATTGCTTGTTCTCCGATGGTTGCAAAAAAGGTAGCCAGTCGATAATACGTAGCCTTAATAACGGACGTGATAGACAAATGACGCGTTCCCTTCAGAGATGAATTGATAAACTCAACCAATTTCGTTGTAATGTGACCATATCAATGAACCCTATCGTAACATCGCATATATTTCTCCTTCAGGAACACGTCAAATTGATCTACCTGGTGTACATTGCCTATTCAATAAAAGATGAAATAGTTAACGAGAAATAATAATAAAAACAATGATAAATAGTCTCACCAAATGAGAGTGGAATGCGAACCCATGTGAAGAACCATTATATGTTCATCACCATTCTTATATATCTGGTAGTAGTTTGCTGCAATATGTCTCAAACAATATCAGTGATGTATATATGAGGGGTTCCTAAGATGCGCCCATACGCGAGATTGCTCCCCATATCCCTGCCTCTCTGTCTAAAATAATACATATCCACTATTCTCTTTTTTGTAGAACTCGGTAGAGGACATATTTGCGCATGTTGCTGAGAAAAAATTCCCAAGAAGGAATATCTTCTTTTTCAACGATTGCGAACGCTAGTGGAATGCATTTTCGGTTGCCATCTTGTGCAACAACCAACAATAAGATATGTGTGTATCTACCGTACAAGAATGTGCCATCGATCTGGAGCATCAGCTTGCAGTGGCGGAAAGCCTTAATGCATTGCGGAAACGTCCAGAAAAGGTAAAAAAATCGTATTCCCCAGGTATGATACGATCATTATAGTATCTCGATTTAGTTTTCAATTGCACAACCGTCCCTGGATTGTATTTTTGCATAACCTTCAGCCACATTCGCAACTTGTTATACGATTCCTCCCACTGCCCATATAGTTTTTAGATGGCACAATATCTTGCAAGCCATGTTTTATCGTATGAAACCGTGTAAGTGTATATGGATTTAATGACAGCTATACATATTGGTACATTGGTACGTGGATTTGCTTTCACGAGTGGAAGGAGGGCATCACAAAGCACGTGCACATCTAAGCTATGATGATCTTGGCTCAGGCTTCCAACGGAGCATGTATGAGGTCCGTTGCATCTTGTTATTTTCTATAGGTTGTTCAACCTCTTCAGCTGTGATACGCGGACCCTCTATTGTATGAGGTTCGTTGTATCTCGTTATTTTCTATAGGTTGTTCAACCATCAGAAATACGTGTAACGTAGATGATTTCTCAAACAATTTCTACCCTATATGAGTTCTGCAGGAGTCACAAACTTTTACACCATTCAAACAATTTCTACATACATATATTTCCAAACTACAAATACAAATTATGGCGCGCTTTTCTACTACAGTTTTCTTTCGTGTAACCTACTTCTACACTTCTTTCAATGAGAAAATCACAAAAGATGAATTGTTTGAGTTCGGGTTAGGGAGTCTACAAGCTCCAAAATTTCTGCCTTGCGTGTCAAAGTGTAATTCAATGAGCCCGTCGCAGAAAAACACTACATGCTAACACTATCAAATGAGAAAGATATGCGCAAGATATTTTGGGCATACAAACGTGCCAGGGGTACGAACATCGAGCTCAGTGTACAATTTGATGAAGGCTCTAGTTCATTAATAGTCCCCCTATTTTCAAGACGAGGACACGGTCTCTACACGAAATTATAGGAGACGACAAGAGAAGGAACAAATAATTGAGAAACTAAACTTAACATTTGGCATAAATACCGACTACGAGGACATCGAATATGATTCATTTTCCTAGATTTTAACTAGGCTTAGTAATTGAATGTTGGTGTGCTTATTTCAATGAACAATCTTGTAGTACGTTTCATTAATATAATTTTCTACGTCTAACCGATTTAAATTACTTACTTACGTCACATACTTTTTAGTACACCATAAAATAACATAGGAATCACCCGATTACATTTTCAAACTGTTAACAATCACAAAATATGTAATTAACAAAACATATTAATCATCAAATTACATTGGAACAACTATTATGTATAAGGTCCGTCGTATCTTGTTATCTGCCACACGTTGTTCAGCCTCTTCTTTTGTGATACATGAATCCTTCAGTTATAGCTGTGGTCCTTTTGGACACATTCTATAATATAGTTGTTCGCACTCGTTTTCTTCACTGTCGAAAGAACTGATCGGCGTATGTTGTAGTTTTCAATTCATCCTCTGTGATTTTCTTAGTAGTGAATATCATCCCAACTTCTAGTTCACCGTCAATATGACATCAACATCGAACGACTATCTCCCAATATATGGGGAATCATCTACATTTGTAGCCATTATAACACTGGAACGAATGAAATGGACTAAGAGAAATTTTGAGTTAATTACAATGAAAGGAAAGTGTGAGTTTTTGAGGAAGCGAATGGGTCTATTTATATGGGTGTAAATGAACCAGTGTTCTTTCATGTATTTTAGAAACTGGTTGTTCATTTATTTTTTTCAAAGTATAGTATTTATAACAGACATGCATTGAAACACATAAAATATTACATAAATAAACAAGTAGATTTGTTAAAATTAAATTGTACCCCTAAATACTTGATTCTCTTCTTCAAACCTAGATCAGTCGGTATTTGAGGCTGATATCTGCTTACTTCTAGGGCCGGTTAGTCAACCAAGTTTAAATCTTTAGGATATGATTTACTCGTAGTCTTCCTTGTTAACATACCCCAATTCATCAACCAGAGCTACATTACCCCTAAACATGCTTTCATAAAATGGGCAGATTCTTCCCACTAATCGGGTACTACGACCATGGTAGACGATTTCACTCGTGTTGAGTTGATCACACAATTGCAAATGGCCAAGGGGGGTGAATTGACAATTAAAAATTTGGTAGGAGGTATGAGTGAAAAATAAAAAAGTGACACAAGTGGTTAGAGTGGTTCAAGTTCTCCAAATGAACTCTACATCCACTACCTTAGTTCCCACTAAGGATTTTCAACCAATTCACTACTTGAATTCTTCCCCTTTTCTTGGATGAGGAGGTACCTTACAAATTGATTAAGCTTTCTACCCAAAGCTTAATCCACTCACTTTTACAAAGAGATGAATTTCGTAAACTCAAACAATTCCTCTCAAAGGATAAATGTTTACCCAAATAAAATTTTAAACACCCCAAACTCACAAAACAAGATAACAATAAAATCACTAGAGTTGGGTACAAGAATTTGACTATGAAGAGCACTAGGGTTTGGATTTTTGCTTTGATGTTGCTTGTAGGTTCAATAGTTGTTGCTTGGTCAATTGAAGCTTGTTTTTATACCCTTGCATTGAATTCTAGCCGTTTGGGTAGTTGGGATCATCAATAGAGCCGTTGGGAGCAATTTTCCTGCATTAAATGCAGCTCTGCAGCCTACCGTATCAGTACTCGGGAAGGGCGTATCGATACCTGCATCAAAGAGGAAAGAGTTGTTGTGCCTGAAAACAGAGTGTATCGATACGCATAGAAGGCGTATCAGTACGGTTTTAAGGGGTGTATCGGTACGGATGGCCGTATCGATACGATGTTTACTCACTGGAATCCCAAGTCTGGTTTTCATAAAACGCGTATCGATACGTATACCAAGCGTGTCGGTACAGTATAACGGTCTTTTAAAAATTGGGAAACCAACCAACTGACAAGTAACAGTCGAAAAAATTAAATGCTAAGATTTTTCAAAGATATGCTTATCGTATCGATACGGTTGCAAGGCGTATCGGTACGGTTTCATTAAAAGAATTGCCCAGATGAATATCGTATCGATACGGGTTAACACCGTATCGGTACGCTAAGCCTGTCAAAATTCTAGTGGCAAAAGCCCGTATTGATACGCATAAGGGTATCGATACGCCTGGGCGTTTTTGCATAGCTTGGCTTGAAAATCAAAATTCCAGTGGCAAAAGACAGTATCGATACGCCTAAGGGTATCGATACGCCTGGGCCTTTTGCATAGTTTGGCTTGAAAAACATTAGAAAAGACTTAGAGAATTTTTCATATATTTAATAGCTTGTCTTAAGATATTATTTTGTTTAAAATACTTGTCAATTGTGAGGCTTTAAAAAGTACGTAAAAATTTATTGTTTTGCAAATTGGTCCTTAAGTTTATATGTTATATCAAAATCAATTTTGGTTTCACAATCTCCCCCTTTTTGATATAACAAAACCACAGATAAATTTTTAAGTTTTTGAAACTTTGAAAAGCTTTCTCCCCCTTAATTTAAGATAGATTTTCAAAAACAAAAAAATGACTTTATGATCCTTCTCTCCCTTTTTGTTAGATCAAATATAAATACAAGGATAATAGAAACATAATAGCAACAATAATTCTAAAACATAATAGTTCAAATGCATAAACTTCAAAGTAATCATAATAGTTCAAATGCATAAACTTCAAAGCAAACATCATAATCCAAACTTTAAAATTCTAAAACATAGATAATAGGCATAAACTTAGATCCTAAAAACAAGAGTGCAATAACAAAATATAAAAGACTAAATGCCATAAAATGATATGCATAAACTACTCGTCCTCCTCATCATCATCATCGTCTTCTTCCTCTTCATCTTCATCATCTTGAGAGGGTTGATTCCTTCGGGTTTGGTTGAGCCAAGCACTATGGAAGGCGGTAAGAGAGATATCCATGGAGTTTTGGCAAGAAGCCATGGTTTCTGTTTTCTTCTCCATACCTTTGACGCGATCTTCCAAAGATGTGAATCTAGTGTCCATCGCGGTAAACCCGGCTTCCATGGAAGTGAACTTCTCATTGAGAAAAGTCATAAGGGTGTCCATGGAAGAGGAATCAATCGGAGCACGGTGAGAGCTCGAAGAAGCACGAGAAGCATCGACCGGAGCATCTTGTGAAGGATCTTGAGTGTTACGAACCCATTCATTATCAACATAAGAGAAACCAGAACGAGCTAGAGAACGCTCATCTATGGGTAGGCCAAGGGTTTCGGGATAGTCATAGAAACAATCAATACCAAGGGAATGAAAAGGATAACTCAAAGCCGTATAGTAGTAAAAATGTAACCCCCTAGACCCGCCTATACGTTACAACGGATCCTAGGGAGTCACATTAGGGTCATAAGAGCGACCCACAGTAAAAATACACATAAAACATTTTCTTTCTCAAAACACTTATTAAACTGTAAAATCAACTTCTGTTTAAAATTCAATTTCAAGAAATCATTTAAACATATAACAAAATTTTCAGAAAGTATTTACAGACACTATCATAAAATAATACGTGACATACATGCCCACTAACTATACAGTTCCGTACTCCAGAGGCAACACCGAGGGAACTCCGAACACTGATGTCAAACATTATGTCATGCTATATTATTTTAACATGCGATAGTAAAAATAACGTGAGCTTGGAAAAACTCAGTAATACAGAACTACTAAAAGATGTTATAAGCTCATGCAGATATATGGTAGGCATAACATTTTCAGGATGTTCCAAGTAGTAACAGCCATCGTTTCCTTTCTGTTATTTCAGGGTAACGTTATACTTGAGAATAATGATACTTGTTCTTTATTCAATCATCGAGTAACAAACGAAAATTTTACAAGCTGATAGATTATGAAGATGGAAACGAGTTTAATGTCTAGTGTGTCCCAGTAGGTGCATATCAAATAGGCATAAATGCATACCAATCATATCATGAGATCACATAACAATTCAATGAAAATGTTTAAGTACATACAAGGGTTTTCTAGTAACTACCCTCCAACCATACACCAATATGCAGTCCCCCAGAACTGCATCCATAAGGACTTACCCTAGGCCCGATGGGCATAGGTGCCACCTAATGGGGCTGCCTTAGGTCCATAAGGATTTACCCGTGCTAAAGCATCGGTACTCACTCAAAGGGAGACCTTGAGTCCATAAGGATTTACCAGCTTGATCAGGGATGTACCAACAGAGACTTCATAACATAACCCAACAGTATAACCCGGATGACAATCGGTATTCAGATTTCAGACATGAGTAACAAAATACATGTGACAGACGTATTCTATTTAGAGTATTAGAAACAGAAGATTCATGATTTTGACAGATAAATGGGCATACCATTGAGCAGAACATACATTTTCATCATTCATCATGCAAACAGATTGTATCATTATAGGTAAAGCTAACAGATCATATTATCAAGTTCATCAGACAGTCAGGCAATACCATCATAGATTAAGCAATCACATAACAAGTATGCATATTAAGCAGACATACATCAAGTAGGCAGAAAATGTAATCATATATTCGGTTCATCATTTCATCTCATTTTCCAACATAGTGATGCAATCTCAATAACAATTGAAATGTTTATCAAACATAGCATTGTTCATGATTAAGTCATTATATAATCCATTCAACAGAATATATCACACATGGAACACACTAGGTGGGACATATCATTTCTTGGAGATACTTGGCATTTACGAAAGGGGACACATTAAACTTTTGACAATTTGAACGAATTTCTGAAACATGGCCCCTATTAAAAGGGGTTCATACTAACGGTTTAACCCAGATATTCAGGAGGTGATACATCAAGACCTTTGAGAGTTTAGACACACCATGAGTTATTTAGTCATTTAAGCATACAAGGGCATTATGGTCATTTTATCACATATGAACATTTTGGTAATTTACACTAACAAGGCATAAACAGTCGTTCAGGAAATTCTATTTGCTCATCAGGCTTCCAATCAGGCATTCGAAGATTTCTATGTCAAGATCTTTCACGATATTAGATACATTTAGGGCTATCTTAATTGCTTTGGCCAACGAGGGCATTTTAGTCTTTTAACTATCATGGGTGATTTTGTAATTTAGCTTAGTAATGATAAAATGACGATTTATAATATTTAATATATATTTGAACGGTTGCTTTCATAATTCCCCACAGGACTTGCCACAGAGTAGCCAAACTTATATTTTTGTGCGGAAAACTTTCACCCTTATATTAATATCAAGAGTGATTAACAAACATGAGTGTGCTTCCTAACACTTAGGGGCACTTTAGCCCTTAAAGTCTTATTAGAAATCTTAGAATTTCATCAAATGCATCACTGCCTATTTAACTCAAGAGGGCTTTTCAGTTATTTTGGGAATTGGGATAAATCCACCATTTTTGTCATTTTTACTATTTAGCACCTCCATTGTTTACGTACTCGGTAGAAATTAGACCGTTCTAATCCTTTCGGCCCTTACAGACGGTTTACTCATTTAGAACTTAAGGGCATAATTGTCATTTCGATTAATTAAGAATTTCGGTGCTCGAAGGCACTATAGTCTTTTTGGTCATTACGATCATTCAAATTAATTCATTCATTACTTTCGTAAGGATCAGGTCAGGAATACAACGGTATTTCTAGTAAATTCACCTTCGTGTGTTATACAGAGCTCAGAGGAAAAATCCAAGTTTCTTTTATTATCACACGCATTCGAATAATGATGCTGAAGTCTTTTCCAATAGAACATACATATTAGGTAGGGTAATTTTTCAATCAGGTCGAAAGCAGATTTTGGGTCACTTCCTTTATTATGGGCAGTTTAGTCATTTTTATACCTAGGGGCATTTTTGTAATTTCAAATCCAATATCCCTCACTCCATATTATGGGCATTGAATCTTAGACACTATTGATCGATTTGCGGATTTAACTGTATAATTTATTACTATCAACTTTCGATACTTCTGGTCTATTGGTATTTTTATTCGAATATTTTGGTTTTAATAATTTCCATACTTATTTCTCGTATATGATTCAGCTTAATCAAAGTTTACACAACACTTCATCATAAGCATGCATGCGTTAACCAGATATCAACATGTACATAAAGCATACAAAGGGTAGTAATGTATTACCTTAACTCCGAGCTACATCAGTCGATTCATGATACGATATTCGAATACCCTCAAACCCAAATTCGACATTCCTCAACATCTTTCATCCAAGGAACCGAGAATATCTTCAATTACACAAATTCCAAGATCAGACCTTACTTACAAGCTCTTAACCAATAATTAAGTACATAAACAAGTTCGGGCTCAAGGTCATATTCGGAGGCTTTCAGATCAAAATTTTGCAAAACGGGCTTCAAAAACGGACTCAGGACTCAAAAAACATAGAATAGGGGTTTTCGGAAAAGTTGACTTTTTTTGTCAAAGTCAACGCTGACGTCAGCAGGTCAACGCTGACGCCATCAGGTCAACGCTGACGTCAGCAGGTCAGGTCAACAGGGTCAGGTCAATGCTGATGTCATGATGACTTCAGCAACCAACAGGGGGTCAACTGAGTTGACTCGGTGAGTTAACTCACTGAGTCAACGCGGGCGAGTTGACTCACTAAGTTGACTCAGACACGGGTCGGTTCGGGTCAGAGATGGATCGGGTCGGACTCAGGTGATGGGTTCGGGTTGACTGGGTTTGGGTTTTGGGCCAACTGGGTTTGGGCTCGGGTTCGATTGATGGGCCGACCGGTCTAGCCGGCTCACATACCCAAATAAACGAACTCGCCGGCCGGTCACTGGAAAACTCGTCGGAGACGCCAATCGCCGCGATTGTAACACCCGTGTTTTGGGGTTAGGAGTTAGCCGGGTTTATAGTCCGAGTCAATAAAATTAAATTAAAACAATTCAACCTAAATTGGATCCATTTGAGCTTTAGTATAAAGGGGGGGGGACCCATTTTGTAATTTTGCCCAAATGTTTTGAAAAGCAAGACCACTTTTAATTAAAAGTTGTCTTCCTCCCCCTTTATCCCCCTTTCCAACGTCTAATACCCCAAACCCCTCTTCAAAACTCTCTCAAACCTAAAACACTATTCCATTGGCTTTCAACTTCAATCCAAGGTCTTTTTGAAAGATAAAATCATTTTCTTACTCTCATCTTTATTCTCTATCCACCCATGGTCTTAGATTTTAAAGATAAGAGGTTTTGAAAACTAGGGTTTGTTTTAAAGTTTGGGTTTTTAAGGGGTTTTTCATCTTGTTTTGATAAATTGAGTTGGGGCTTTGTTTATTCATGTTAAAATGCACAATATATGTTAATTTGGTTGAATTTTAATGAAAACCCGAAATGGGTTCTTGGAACCATTTTTGGGAGGTCAAAACTTGGGTTTTTGGAAGGTTTAAGGTTGAAATTGAAGGGCTGTTGGTTTGTATATGTTAAAACGGTGTTTTGGGATCTTTTGGGGGTCATTTGGGTGATTGGAAATGGGTATTTCAGCCAAGGTTTGATGGAGTACGAATTTGAGATATTTGGGGATTAAATTGGTTGGAAAATTTGGGTGAAGTTGATTTGAATTCAAAGGTTATGTGTTGGTTGAATATTAGCATTGATTGTGGTTGTTGGTTGTGTTTTTGGTTGGCTAAAAGCAAGAGGAGTCGTCGAAGAAGCTTTGGGACCGAATCCGGGTTTGTAGGAGTTTCGCTTGGTTGCTAAGGAAGGGCGGTGAGTGGTTTCAAACTTGTTTTAAAGTTCGGTTCGAGTGTGTGTGTGTGGAATGTGCTTGGTAGGTCATTTCCTTATTTTAAGTTGTTAATTCTAGCATTTGATTCCATTTAATGCTATTGTGTATTTGCCTATCTATGCTCTTGTGGATTGTGGTTAAATTGGTGCATGTATATCATGAAATGTATATATGTGATGAGCATGGAATGTGGTTGATGATATATGATGTGGTTATGAAAATTGGCACTAAATAAATTATCGGTTGTAAATGATCGATCATTAGGATTAGTGTACACACAAATTGAGTCAAAACGTACGTGGCCTTGATGGCGTTAAGTCATCAAGGAGGAGTACGGTGATGTAATATTCCACCGGAAGCTTTTATATATTTCTACGGGATGATGAGTGGAATCCCATCCGTAGGGCATGTGGCGATGAATGGAATCCCGCACATGCAAGGTCCGGTGATGAGTGTAATCCCACCGAGGTAAAGTGTTGTTGAGATTTTAATCCGCACAATCGGGGTAATTTAAAGTGGCCAATTAACTTGTTCATGTATTGTGATATATGATGTTGATATATGATTGTTGATATTGATGCTTGATGCTTAGTATGAGGTAAGATGCCATATTATGCCACTTGAAAGACTAGCTAGGTCTACTTGTGAAATTGCCTATGCATGTTCGATATGAGGTTTAGGGATTACATGCTTGAACCCTGCATCGTTGATGTTTTTCGTTTTAGAGCATCCTCACTAAGCTTATAGCTTACGCTCTCAATGTTCAACAATGCAGATCATTAGCGTGGTGTTAGCTCGGAGCAAGGCAAGAAGGGCTTTCCAAGTTTGTGGCTCAAGTACGGTGGTTAATTTTGTATTAGATAGCAATGTGGCAAGGGTTTTTGTATGAGCTATGTATGACTCATGTATGTTGATGTTTGATTTGGCCTTGGTTTGTAAAACATGTTATGCCTTGTTGAATGCTTGTGTGTGGTGACATATCTTTAGATGTTTAGGTTGCCTTGTTATGGGTGCAAACCTTCTATGTGCTATCTTGTGCCATTCGGGCCTTTTGAGTTCCATGTATGACTTTGAATGCCTAATTGCCTTTTGTTGGAATGCCAAGTATGTATGCCTTGTTTCATGTTTGAATGCTAAGTTACTTGTATGGTTGAGCATCACCTTGTGTTGAATTGTGCCTCTTGACTTCAAGTTAAAGCATGCTTTTATGGTTGGTTTGCCCTAGGATTGATGTTAGTGTGTTGGTTGAGGTTTTAGAGGGATTTTGGGGCATCCTTGTTCCTTAAATCAGCTCAAACCTGTAAGTTCGTAGTAGGGGTATCGATACGATTGGACCCGTATCGATATGGCCTTCTTATTTCAGGCATCGTGTTTCGATACGCGATGGGGCGTACCAATACCTTTTAGGTCACTGAAGCTACTGTCCATTTCAGTATCGATACGGGCCTCTGGTGTATCGATACGGTCTTCTTAGCGTTGACCGCAAGGAGTTGACCGTTGGAAGGGCGTATCGATACGCTCGAGGGCTGTTTCGATACGGTCTTCCTGTGTTGACTCTGAGTGTTGACCTTGGTCAAGCCGTATCGATACCCTCTTGAGAGTATCGATACCGCCTGCAGTTTAAGTTTAAATTGGGCTGTTAAATGTTGGTTTGGGTTCGTTTGACTATCTCGTGTATGTTGTTCCGCTGTATGATAACTTAGGGTTTAATACTCCTTTAGACAAGATTAAAATGAAAAAAATAGGGTTGCTAACCGAGGGGGAATCCTTAATGGGTTTCACTCGGTTTTCCCCGTGTGGCTCACTTGGACCGGTCATCCGGCCAGACCGGGACGAGGGGGTTACATTTGTTGGTATCAGAGCCTGAGGTTACCGAGACCTCGGGCAGGTAAGTGAGGTAAGCTTAATGCATTAAATGATTGTGTTGTTCGATGCATGTCTTGCCATGAATTATTGAATATTTGACTGTTCGTTTGATATTTTGAAGCATGAGTTGTCGTGTCTGGTGTAGAGTGAGTGCCCATTGCTACTATTACATAATTTAAAAAGATTTTGATAAAAATGAGTACTTGACCACTATTGGACCCTTGTTTTGGCTAACGTAATCCTTATCTGTTTGTTGTTGTAGTTTATACCTTGCTAGCTGTATCATGAGACCACGTGGGAGGCCTAGGATGGTTCGACCGGAACCATGGGCATCGGCTCCGGGAGTTGAGCCAGTAGTGAGAGTTGAGGCCCAAGTGGGAGAGCCTGTGGTTGGAGTTGGAGCTCCTCCACCATCTCCACCACCACCACCTCTTCCACCGGGAGCGGGAAGTGAGGCCGGGGCCGAAGGAGAGGGACCACAAGGAGGCCAAGGTGGCCAAGGACCGGCCGGGATAGACTTAGCTCCGTTGGTTCAGGCAATAGCCGGGGCATTTCAGGCTGCAGTAGCTGGAGGTCAGACAGCTCATCATCAGGGTGAGGGCACTGGATTGCCTTTAGAGAGACTTCAGGGCCTTGGGGCCGAAGAGTTTAGAGGGGCTACTCCGGAGAGATCAGAGTTGTGGTTTGAGAAGACTGTCCGTATCCTTGCTCAGATGGGGTGTACTGGTGAGCGCAAGTTGGGATGTGTTGAGTCCTTGCTTCAGGGTGATGCCTACACTTGGTGGGTCACCATTACTACGAGTATGGATGAGGCCGAGATCACTTGGGAGTTCTTTGAGACAGCTTTCCGTAAGAAGTATCTGGGTCCGCGATACCTCGATGAGAGGAAGAGGGAGTTTATGGCATTGCTTCATGGGAGTATGTCCGTGACCGATTATGAGATCTGATTTGTCAGATTGAGTCAGTATGCACCTGAGCTTGTACCTACTGAGGTGGAGCGTTGTAACCGCTTCCGTTATGGGCTGAGTGAAGAGATCAAGACGTACACTCTAGCTTCAGATTACACTGACTTTGATGTCTTGGTCGCGAGGGCCAAGGACTTAGAGCACAGTTTGAGTTTGACCAGGCGGTCAGGTGGCTCTAGTTCAGGTAAGTGGTCCAGTAACTTTGATAGAGGTGATGCCAAGAGGCATCGGGCAACAGGCATCATTATGATCATAGACGTGGTGGCGGTAACCACGGGAGGGGCCAACAAGGCCAGAGAGCTGGTGGGAAGTTGCCCACATGTGCTACTTGCGGGAGGAACCACACCGGCGAGTGTTGGGGAAATTTTCATTCTTGTTGGAGTTGTGGGGCTAGAGACCACATTAGGCGTGACTGTCCACATTAGGTGGGACAAGCACCAGCTTAGGCTCCTGCTAGGGCCAATGACTTTCATAGAGGCCGCGGGCGCGATAGAGGTAACTTCCAGCCGATGAACGATGGTCAGAGGAACATAGCACATGTAGTTGCCGTTCAGCCAGAGGGCGGTGGTCAGGCCAGAGTTTATGCTCAGCATGGGGATCAGTGTGACACTGATGTGATCGCAGGTAACTTCTCGATACAGTCTTTGGGTTTGCTTTCTTTGAGTGACTCTGGGTCTACATATTCCTACATATTGAGTGAGCATGCACGGTTCTTGAATTTTCCTTGTGAGATGTTAGAGGTAGGAGTTAGTGTTACTAGTTCCTTTGGGGACACGGTAGTAGTTAGGAAGATGTACCGAAGGTGTCCGCTGATGGTTCAGGGGCATGTGTTTCCTGTGGATATGATGGAGCTTTCTTTCTATGGTTTCGATGTGATTCTGGGTATGGATTGGCTCACGGAGCATAGAGCTAGGATAGACTTTGAAACTAAGAGGATTTCTTTGAGGCTCACAGATGACTATGAGATTGTAGTGGTGGGTGAGAACGTGAAGTTCTTGTCCAATGTGGTTTCAGTGTTAGAGGCTAAGCGATTAGTTGAGTTGGGATGCGAAGCATACTTAGCGTATGTGATGAACCCTAACATGAGTGAGGTTAGACCTCAGGACATCCGGACAGTATGTGACTTTCCTAGTGTGTTTCCGGAAGAGTTGTCAGGGTTACCACCGGACAGAGAGGTAGAGTTCAGCATTGAGACTTATTCTGATTCAGCTCCTGTTTCGATTGCTTCGTATCGCATGGCACCGAAAGAATTGAAAGAGTTGAAGACTCAGTTGCAAGAGTTGACAGATAGAGGTTTTATTAGGCCTAGTTCTTTAACTTGGGGTGCACCAGTTTTGTTTGTGAAGAAGAAAGATGGAAGTATGAGAATGTGTGTAGATTACCGACAGTTAAATCAGTTGACAGTGAAGAATAAATATCCGTTGCCTAGAATCGATGACTTGTTTGATCAGTTGAGAGGAGCATCGGTCTTTTTGAAGATTGATTTGAGATCGGGTTACTATCAGCTAAAGGTAAGAGAGGTTGATGTACCGAAGACGGCCTTTAGGACTAGATATGGACATTATGAGCTTTTAGTCATGCCTTTTGGGTTGACTAATGCACCAGCTGCTTTCATGGACATGATGAATAGGATCTTTCATCAGTATCTAGATCAGTTTGTAGTTGTGTTTATTGATGACATTTTGGTGTACTCGCGAACTGAAGAAGACCATGACCGACACTTGAGACTTGTTTTGAAGACTTTGCTAGATCATCAGTTGTATGCGAAGCTCGGAGCAAGGCAAGAAGGGCTTTCCAAGTTTGTGGCTCAAGTACGGTGGTTAATTTTGTATTAGATAGCAATGTGGCAAGGGTTTTTGTATGAGCTATGTATGACTCATGTATGTTGATGTTTGATTTGGCCTTGGTTTGTAAAACATGTTATGCCATGTTGAATGCTTGTGTGTGGTGACATATCTTTAGATGTTTAGGTTGCCTTGTTATGGGTGCAAACCTCCTATGTGCTATCTTGTGCCATTCGGGCCTTTTGAGTTCCATGTATGAATTTGAATGCCTAATTGCCTTTTGTTGGAATGCCAAGTATGTATGCCTTGTTTCATGTTTGAATGCTAAGTTACTTGTATGGTTGAGCATCACCTTGTGTTGAATTGTGCCTCTTGACTTCAAGTTAAAGCATGCTTTTATGGTTGGTTTGCCCTAGGATTGATGTTAGTGTGTTGGTTGAGGTTTTAGAGGGATTTTGGGGCATCCTTCTGCCTTAAATCAGCTCAAACCTATAAGTCTGTAGTAGGGGTATCGATACGATTGGACCCGTATCGATACGGCCTTCTTATTTCAGGCCTCGTGTTTCGATACACGAGGGGGCGTACCGATACCTTTTTGGTCACTGAAGCTACTGTCCATTTCGGTATCGATACGGGCCTCTGGTGTATCCATACGGTCTTCTTAGCGTTGACCGCGAGGAGTTGACCGTTGGAAGGGCGTATCGATACGCTCGAGGACTGTATCAATACGGTCTTCCTGTGTTGACTCTGAGTGTTGACCTTGGTCAAGGCGTATCGATACCCTCCTTGGGAGTATCGATACCGCCTGCAGTTTAAGTTTAAATTAGGCTATTAAATGTTGGTTTGGGTTCATTTGACTATCTCGTGTATGTTGTTCCGCTGTATGATCACTTAGGGTTTAATACTCCTTTAGACAAGATTAAAATGAAAAAAATAGGGTTGCTAACCGAGGGGGAATCCTTAAGGGGTTTCACTCGGTTTTCCCCCCGTGGCTTACTCGGACCGGTCATCCGGCCAGACCGGGACGAGGGGGTTACAGCGATCTTGTAGGGAAAACATAGATCAGTGAACCACGATCTCAACCCAAGCATTAACGACGCGAAACAAGCCGAAAAATTGTCAGATTTTACCTTAAAAGCTCGAAACTCGCCGGAAAAAGATGATGGTCCGATGAAGGGTGAAACGACGGACAAAACTAAGATCGAACCTTGGGTTTCGATCAGATTGACGAGGAGGTTCCAGATCCGACGACTGCGACACGATTGGATGCCGAGAATGCTCGGAAACGACGAAAACTTTAGAGTCTCCGTCGGCTTTTTTAGCCATTTACCACGGCAAAAGGCCGACAGTGCTGCGCGTGGCTATCGGAAATGGGCTCAGGGAAGGACGGTGCACACAACGGTGGCCGGACGGGGCGGGTAAGAGCGTTGGGAGAGATTCTCGAAACGGGACATAAATAAAATGGGCATTTAATTTTTTTGGGTTGGTGAAACGTCAGAGTTGGATTAAAGCTAGCTCGAACTAACACCATGATTAACAAACAAATATTACCGATGGTAATACTTGACAGAAGAAGGCACCTGGCTCAATTGGTTAGCATGTTGGGTGGTGAGGGCTGAGGTCTCGGGTTTGAAGAATTTGACTATGAAGAGCACTAGGGTTTGGTTTTTTGCTTTGATGTTGCTTGTAGGTTCAATAGTTATTGCTTGGTCAATTGAAGCTTGTTTTTATACCCTTGCATTGAATTCTAGCCGTTTGGGTAGTTGGGATCATCAATAGAGCCGTTGGGAGCAATTTTCCTGCATTAAATGCAGCTCTGCAGCCTACCGTATCGGTACTCGGGAAGGGCGTATCGATACCTGCATCAAAGAGAAAAGAGTCATTGTGCCTAAAAACAGAGCGTATCGATACGCATAGAAGGCGTATCGGTATGATTTTAAGGGGCGTATCGGTACGGATGGTCATATCGATACGGTGTTTACTCACTGGAATCCCAAGTCTGGTTTTCATAAAACGCGTATCGATACGCATACCAAGTGTATCGGTACGGTATAACGGTCTTTTAAAAATTGGGAAACCAACCAACTGACAAGTAACGGTCGAAAAATTAAATGCTAAGATTTTTCAAAGATATGCTTATCGTATCGATACGGTTGCAAGGCGTATCGGTATGGTTTCATTAAAAGAGTTGCCCAGATGAATATCGTATCAATACAGGTTAACACCGTATCGGTACGCTAAGCCTATCAAAATTCCAGTGGCAAAAGCCCGTATTGATACGCATAAGGGTATCGATACGCCTGGGCGTTTTTGCATAGTTTGGCTTGAAAATCAAAATTCTAGTGGCAAAAGACAGTATCGATACGTCTAGGCCTTTTTGCATAGTTTAGCTTGAAAAAAATAAGAAAAGACTTAGAGAATTTTTCATATATTTAATAGCTTGTCTTAAGATGTTATTTTGTTTAAAATACTTGTCAATTGTGAGACTTTAAAAAGTACTTAAAAATTTATTGTTTTGCAAATTGGTCCTTAAGTTTATATGTTATATCAAAATCAATTTTGGTTTCACAACTCGGTTACATGTGAAGGTCTTAACCTAGCTTCGAAAAAACCAACGAAAAAATAAGTTTCCCATGGCCTCGAAAAAAAGGTCAAGACCCCTGCATGCACTTCAAAAAGACCTCGATTTTCCGAATATTGTGATTTGTTGATGTCGTTCGTCGTGTGGAAAAACACCGAACACACATTTGACCAGAAATGGTAACCCACCAACATATACTCATCATATAAATGCAACTACAAATATCGACAAACTACAATATTCGGGGTACCATACCAGTACTGGGTACCTGGTATTGGTCCAGATATGTAGTTTGTTGCCATTAGTAGATACAATACAATTGAATTGAAATCTTAAAGCACTACAATACACTTTATTTTTTTGCTTCGAATCTGTGTAGCATATGTTTCTCCGGGGTATTCATATCACACAACTCGCGTTTGGCCAAAAGCGAATATGAGCCAAGATTCTTGACGTGTTAGAGAACTCGTGCTTGGCCAAACGTGAGTTCTGACATGTCAGCAACTACGTGTCAGATATCTAAAGAAATTTGCGTTCTTCAAGACGCGAGTTTGATCGAACTGATTTAATAAGGAACAACGAATTAGTAACCCGCTCGTATTTTTTATCGCTACAGTTAATAAGAATGATTACGTCAAAATTGTTCGGTTAAAGGGAGTATTTAAAATACGCCAACGGATTGAATATTTAAAATAATTGAATATAAATCGTTCATATTTATTGCGATTAATTATATAAACATCGGTTAAAGGGCTTCAACTTGTAAGCCTAAACATGCTAATAAAGAAGCTTCTATAAAATAATATAAACGAGCGGTATATAAGCATATCAGACATGCTTTTAAACATCGATTAAAGGGCCTCAATTTGTTTTGCTCTCTTGGTTTCATCCTTAGTGAAGTTGTACAATTGTACCCCTAAACAGCCGATAGATGAGATCTTCAAGCCTATATCGGTATTTGAGTCTGATATTGGCACATAGGAGACATTGTAACCGGTCACTTGTACCCCTAAAGAGCCGATTATTAGTGGGCCTTCTTTACGAAGTCTTTGTTAACATACCTTCAGCTTACTTCCAGGGCTGAGTAGTCGTGTAACCCCCTTGACCCGGCCTAGATGCGAGACCAAACTGAACGAGTCACACGAGGAATATTGGAGTAAACCGAGAAGGTTTACCTCAATAAATAACCTTAATTTTTTTCTTTTATCTTGTCTAGAGGCACGTTATCATTCTATCTGATTCAGACTTACAACAAAAGAAACTTCAATTCAAACAACAACGATTTGACATTCAATTGTCAATATACATGTTTTGGGGAGCAAATTGCATTTTTTATTGAATATCAGAGACTTCAGCCAATTTATGGTTACCAACCTTTAATTAGTCATATTTCATGCTAATGTGTTAAATCTCAGCTCAATTCGATCATCTAAACTCTTTTAATTACATCCACAACATTAAGGGACTAAAACGTAAGAAATCAAAACTTCGAAAGATTCCCAATCAACAACTTTACCCTTCACCGTATTGATACACCAAGCACCGTATCGGTACGGTTTTGAGGTAATTCAAATCCTAGATTCCAGTAGCTCAAAACTGTATCAATACGGTCCCGCGTACTAATTCGCCCAGCCATTTTGCTCTAAGACCGTATCGATACAGGTCTCATCGTACTAATACGCTAAGCCAAGTTTGGCCTACCCGCACCGATATGGTACCCTACGTACTGATACGCCTGGGCTTGAAATGCCTATTTTTGCTAGTTTAACATATAATTAAGCTAAGAAATCTAATTAATCATGCTTCTAATACATATGCAACATATCTAAGGATCAAACCTCGATGAAGCATAGCATATTCAGCATCATTTAATTGCATCATGCTTCAAAAAAGAATCTATAGACATGCTTCCTAAAACCACATCAAGTAAGATACCAAAAAACCATAGCAAAGCATAATCCAAATATTAAAGGCCATTTACAAGTTCAAAACAACAATATAACCTTGCTCAAATAGGGAGTTTACACATATCTCCCAAAAACACAACGGATCACCCATTGCCTTTATTACTCATAGTCTAAACCAAAAAATACTTTCAAGTAACGATGTCTCTTTTGATCCCTTGATTCTCTCTGCCTTTCAAGCTCTAATTCTCTACATTGATGGATAAAGATAGCGTAAGTAGGGGTGGGCAAAAAATATGATTACCCGGTCCTGATCCCAATGGATCTTTACCCAGAATTGGCTCCGGTAGGACCGAGACTGGATCCAAAATTTAAGTCCCGATTGCAACCGGGACCTAGACTGGATCCTACTTTTTGAACCCGGTACCCGATGGGATCGGACTAGTACCAGGTACCCGGTACTGGTATGGTACCGAATGACATTGAAGAGGTTGGAAACAACTGAAGGCGCTCCTTTATTTCTCTTTTTATATGAATATTATGAGTATGACTCGTTTTAAGACTTCAACCTTCAAGCCTACAATATTCTGACTTTGTTATTTAATATTATTATTGATGGTTGGAATTTTTTTCCTTGTTGCTCAAATTTTATTAATAATAGACTAATTGACCGAGTACTCGGTATTGGTACCGGTTCCCACTAGTATCGGGACCAATTCTTGAAATCTTGGACTTGGTCTAATCGGGACCAGGACTGGTTCTAATTTTCAAGAACCGGTGGTTACCGGGACCGGGACCAATTCTAAACATATTGGCCGGGTACCGATCTTACCCACCCCTAAGCATAAACATACAATGCTTAGTGAGAAGTGCTCAAAAACAAAACACCATCAATGCATTTTTTAACCATTTTCTAAAACCACATTGAAATCTCATTTCAATTACTTCAAATCAACATTTGAAACATCATGCCCTTAAAACCATGCACTTTAACCAATAAAAAATCAGCATATTAAACCATATGCAACACGTATCATAAAATCTCAACAACTCACATTGCTAACCTCAATTTAAGTCTTCTCATGCATAACATACCACATGCAAAGCTTAAAGAGTAAACATGTATAAATCTCATTATACATCACATGATATATCAACAATTAAATTGGCTTACAACTGATCATTAACCACATTCCATTTCCAAAACTCACATCATCGGATACACGGATTCACAACTATTGTCCCAACACTTCATACAACCCCATTGGCCTCTCAAGGTTCACACACGGGAGTTTTCGGTACACAATATAAACCCCTCAACCATTGTGACACCCGTGATGAAGTATTCGGTACACCATATAAACCCCTCGACACCACTCATCGGTAGATGTATAACCCCACTAATGAGAGACAAGACACCATAATTCCTCGATCGTTAGGGTACTTGGATAGAGTATTCGGCACACCATATAAACCTCTCAACATCCAAGGCGACTTGTTTATAGTGCACTCAATCCTATAGTCGGCTAACTATATAGTCTATATTCGATAGTATTTTCAAAACCACATCACTTGCCAATATAATTTACTTTTAGCTATGTACCTCACTATTTTCAAAGCATCAACATTGAACCATTTTCCAAAGCAACAAACCATGATTTAAACACAAGTATAAAACATATACTTACAATGATCACTTACCATGTGCATCCTTCATCATCTCATGATTAAAAACAGTATATCATATACTTTAAACATGCTTTAACAGTAGGTAACATGAAATCAAAACCAAGTGTATAAAACCATTTCATAATAGCACAACCGAGAGAGAAAATTCACTTATACTTACTTTCGAACTTAGACAAGCGTTTCAAGCTCAAATCTAAGTTTCCAAACCACCTTTAAAACATTTCAAAGCTAAAATCCACATTATCACTCACCGATATGGGAAATCTCACTTTGCCAACGTGAAACTAAGCGTCTAAAGCCTTCAAAGCTTCACCGATCTCGTTCGGATAAACCTCCCATGTTTTAACCACATATTAATAGAGGATTAATGCATCTCAATGCATTCAAAATCCCAGCAAGCAATTCTGCAACATTGCCTTGCCAAAAACTACCAATCGCCTATCCGAAACAACCGAAAATAACAACGATTAACCTCCAAACTTAACCTCATCCAAAACCTAATACTTTCAGCCATCAATTATCATTGATTAACATCCAAAATCATAATATTATCAACCATATACCTCCAAGATTCACAAAACCACCACAACTCCACAAAAACTCAAATCTAGCAACCTAAACAACTAGAGATCCACATAATTTCGGGGTTAAAATGTTAAAACATTTATCTTAAAATTATTAAACTTCAAAATCATGATTAAAATCAATCATAACCCAGCAAAAACAAATCCAAAACGAATCTCAATCAATTTCATCATTTAAACCTCAATTAAACCAAATTTCCACAATTAAAACATCAAAATCCATTTGAAAACATGTATAAAGGATCAAGAACTTGAGAATTTCAGTAAAGAACCTTACATTAGAGTAGAAAAACGCAATGCACCTCTAATGGATGATTTTCCCCTTAATTGGATAGATTTTCATGTAAAAACAAAATTAGAACAATAAGGTTTTGATGGGAAAATAATAAGAAATCATTTGATAACAAAAGATTAGAAAAAATCAAGAATTTACCTTACGATTTTGAAGAAGAAATGAGTGTTTGGCTGGAGAGAACTTGAGAGAAAAGAAGTTACATCAAATTTGTTTTAACGAAATAACCACCAATTAATTCTTTCAACCTATTTTATTAATTAAAAATCATTTAAAATAATCCAATTAAGGGATAAAAGTATGATATTAGACTTTGGAAAAATAGCTCCTTAAAGATTCAAAGTTCTGATCCTTTTACAAAACACTCACTAAAAACAGTTTTCAAAGTTTACATTTTGGTCACTAAATCCAAAATGTCTGAATTCCAAATACCATTTTCCAAAATTGATTTCACCAAAACGTTTTATATATTTAAAAAGGATTTTAGATAATTTTTCCATATTTTTATCACCTTCAAAATAGGTTTTTCCTGAGTTCATCTTGAAACTTACTTGAATCTCTAATCTCAGTCCAACGGACCCTAAAACTATCCCAAAACCTCTAGGCCCAAAATCGGGGCGTTTTAAGTCTAGCAAGTTTAAAATCTGGGGGTATGCATTTTTCGAAGTCTTTGACGAAGTGGGCATATAAATAAGCTTCGTGGATTTCATGTGCCCAAAAAGACAACCAATTCTACTCATTAATCGTGTAGTACGACAATGGTAGAAGCTTTGAGTCAGGTTAAATGTACTTCAAAAATACCTAGCATTTCCGGATATTGTGATTTGTCATTCCTCATGAACAAAAACATCGAACACTCATCTCACCAAAACTAGTAACCCACCAAAACTTGATTTTGGTTAAATGCAGTTGATTTTTTGTATTCGAATATGCGTCTTGATTGGATAGGGGATTCAGTCTAATATATAGCATGGAACTCGCGTTTGGCCAAACGCGAATTTGGCCCAAGATTCTTGACACGTGTCAGTGAAACTCGTGTTAGACGGAACGCAAGTTCATTCCCAATAATATTTTTTTCATTCCAACATTAGATTGATTTCACAATAACTATACATACGCCAAAATATTTTTACATTTGTTATCTCTACAATTAAGAACGATTTTATCAAAATAAAGGTAAAATTGAATATGAAATATTAAAAACTCAAAAAATAGTTTATAAAGTTCAAGAAATACTTCAATATAAGAAGTACAACTAAAATTATTATATATTACTTAGAAAAGAAAAAAAACTAATTATGCCTATGTCCACCGGTACCACACTCTGGTGGACGACGAGGTCCTTCAGGATTACATCGACGACGAATGGGTTCAACTAGCTGCTCATCATCATTTTCATCATCGCCATCATTTCCGGTTTCAACTCCGGCGATATCACTCGTTCCAACTGACCCACCTGTGAAGAACATGGGCTGCGACAGTGTTTGCTGAACAAACTCGATCCTAAAATCGGTTTCCACCGGTTGAAACGGATAGAAAGGTACGTAGCCTAGAGGAAGACTCGACGCTCCACTCATCATCGTCGAAAATGTACCATGGGGGTTGGTAACAACAGGTGTGAAAAGAACTTCCGTCGGACTCGGATGTGGATGAAATGATTACTGTATCGACTGGGTAAAGGCTTGTGGTCAGATCGGTGTGGTGGCCTGAAATGGTCCTGGTGCTGAGGAGGCGGAAGCATGTCGTCTTCTCGATGAAGAAGCATCACCAGAAGTCGTATGTACTCCCCTCGTACATTGCGTCCGTGGGCGGTTGCGTTACACACGCTGACTGACGACCGTTCATTCTTCTAGAGTCAAAATATTTGGCTTCCCATTCTCCATAAACCACAATATGTAATCGTCGTTGACCATCGTATCAAACATTACGTAGTCGCGAACAGGTTGTCATGGTTCCCTTTCCCTCTACTAAGTGATCCATTATATATACCTCACTGACAAATCAACCTATCAGACAATAAAGAAGTTTTATTTTACTTTATAAATATATATTACATTCAAATTAATAAAAACATTGAATCAATTAAACATTTTTTACCTCGAGCTTCCCTTGTCGAGTGAGCCTATGTAACTCGTCAAAATTTTGAGGGACCATCAGGATTCAGTGGACAAAATCAAACTGCTGTAAGACGCGATCGGTCGGATTCCACTCAATTTTAGCGTAAAATATGAATTGTATAGTTGTCGTCCAAACAAGTTTCGTCCCGTCTGAAAATTCCGGCAGGCATTCGTGGATACTCAAATTCGCATACGGTGTCCACCAAAACTGTACAATATACAATTACAAGTAAAAATAATAAACTTTATTTTAAATAAATACAACAAATTAAATATAAATTCAAACTCAAAATATTTAACTAATTCTCGCATTCATTCTCAATATCATGTCTGAAATCTATTAGACATTTGGGCAGGCCAACATGATTTAAATTACCGCTCCACCTACATAACAACAAACATAGCTTTAATATTAAAAAATATGTATATTAAAAAAATATTTTCCTTTTTTGTTTACCTCTGGCATAGTGAAAAAACATGCGGACTCAACACGGTCAGTTCAGGGCGTAAAAACGATATTTTAAACCACGTCCAAGACTAAGGCAAAATAAGACAACCTTCGATGTCGTGTTTTTCTGGATTGGTGGTCTTGTACAACTCTCTAAAGAGAAATGTCAGTATTGTCGATCCTCAGCTCAATCTATCGATATCATCAAAATTTCGCAAATACCGCAATCATAACATGTGAACTTTATTGCGGGATTTGTCGGGCACAATATCCTGCCAATTATTTGTAAAATATAAGCGCAAGCATATGCCTACAATAGGAAAAGATATATTAACATATAGAAATTTAATTATTTAATTCATATTCATAAAAAAAAAATATTTTTTTATCCACTTTACTTCTTCGTTCGCATCATTCGGTAAATGGCTAAAATTTTCTCGCAGCCACCTTAGCAACACACAGTTGCCATCCATCTTGTCTCGCACAGCCCCTAGCAACTCAAAACATAAGCCACGCCAGTCACTATTGCTATGACTGGTAATAGCCTCTCTGTCAACCGGCAGAACGAGAATATGCGACACATCCTCCAAGGTTATTGTCACCTTATCGCACAGAAGGTGGAATGTCTGTGTCTTCGGCCTCCACCTCTCTACAAGCACGTTGATCAAATCAACATCCAATTTTGCACCTCCAATGATTTTGGACACGTGCAAAAATCTGGCCCTTGAGATATAATTTTCTAGACGCGTGTTGGGTAAATTAGTTATTCGCGTGTAGAAAACTTCTAGACGGCGTTCCATCCCACCCTAAAAAATTTAAATAACTGCATATTAATTTCAATTTCAAACTACCATACTACTTTTTAAAATATAACAAAATAAATACTGAAAACACAATTTTAATATAAATAAATAAAACTTACATTTTTCCGTCAAAAATCGAAAACGTGACTCTGATCCAACCTTGTCAGCTCCGTCACTTCAAACTGGAGATATTAACCGAGATATAGAGAGAATTAAGAGAATATTTTTAAGGTGTGTTTAAGTGTGGGGTAGGGCTCTCTATTTATAGAAGAACATGCACCTCTTCAAATGTGGATTCAATAGAACTCGCGTTTTGTAGGACGTGAATTCAGGGAACATGTGTTTTGTGTAACGCGAATTCAATAAATATTCGCGTGACCACTTATTTTTAAACCGTTCATATTTACTGCGTAACGCGAATGGATAAGACAAGCCCCATCAGACGAAATACGCGTCGGCGCGTCCTGCATAACGCGAGTAGTGAATTTCTGTTTCGTAAAACGCGAGTTATTCCTACGTATACCAAATTGGAATGTTTTTCCAAACATTTTTGGAGAGGGTTTTTGTCCAAATAATTTCCCAAAAGAAATATTCAACTAAATTCCCATGTTTTTATAATATTTTTAAAAAATAAAAAATGAGAGACAAATTAAGAAAATACGGGACAACTGACAAGTGTGGTTTGGCCGTTTGGGATAGTTGTAGTCAGAGAGTAGATGTGTCGGCTACCATATGAACCACGTGTTAGTGTCTGCTGCATGCCACATCAGAAATTCCCACGCATACACATTAATTAATTACTACAACTAAAGCTCTGTAATATTTAATTTAATATTTTTTAATATTCAAAACATCATTTAATTAAAATATTATTACAAACATGTTATTATATCATTAAAATTAAAGAATATAATTAATATGGTTTGTTTGATAATATTTTTAGTGAAACATTCTGTTAATTTTACTATAATTTGAAATATTTCAATATATTTAACACATCAAGTTTAAAATTTAATAATTTATTTTTTATGATAATGTTAAAGCAAACAATCATATCGGATCAAAGTATTAGCTGGATAACAACATTACGCCATAAAAGAGCAATGAGTTATTGTTAGGGTTAAACAAATATTATAATTAAAAAGTAATAAAAAAGTAGTAACATTTGTTAGAGAAGAATAAACAATTTAGAAATAAAAAATAACAATCAGAATGATAAGATTTTAATTTTAAAAGAGTTAAATTTATCAAATTATTTCATTTAGAACTAAATTAATATATTGTCATAATTTAAAAGTTGTATGAATGAATTTTTTTAAGTATGTGGAAACAAATAATGTGTGTCAATTTTTTTTAAGATGCGTCAATATTTCGTATTAATTTTATTTTTAATATTATTTTATATTGAACTTATATAGAGAAAATTTTATTCTCCAAAACCTTTGAGGTGGTATATGACACTCATGTTTAGAGGGTGGCTCTGCCTATGCATACAGATGTTCGAACTCAAATTTTTAAGATGAACATTATCATGTTAATTTATAAAAGTAAAAATTTTAATTTTTAAATATATTTCCATGAAATTTCATAACTCTCATTGATAAAAGAAAATAAGCAAATTATATACGCAAAATCTATTTATAATGATATTTAATTGTCTTATTGATTTAGTGTTTTAAGGTAATTTGAAACTAAAAAAACTTAACATCTTTAAAATTAGCAAAATACGCAAAATTTATTTCGTTCAATAGTTTTATAATTAAAAAAAACAAATAGTCTAGACTATAACTAAAAACTCAAAATAGATTAATGGTTAAATTATAATTTTTTTTGGTGAATTCTCTGTTTCATTTACGAGGTTGGTTTTATATTTTTTATAGAGGTTTTTCATTCATCAACTATGTGAGTTTGATGAAAAATAATAAAAAGAAAAATAAATTAAATCATTGTTAATTGATTTAAAGAGATGAATCGCTAAAATTTTTAAGCAAAGTAAGAGTTTGATTTTTAAAACAAATTGAGGTGGGATGATGATTTACCTTATATTAGATGTATGTAATATTTGATCTGAATTAGTAGACCAAAAATTAAATTCCAATAACTATATAAAAAAAAAATTAAGTTCCACCCATGATAACAAATGATTAGCAAGAAACTATATTTATTTTTAATACTTTTCAAAATAGGTTCCTTCATTATTCGAAGCAAAAATTAATTAATCTATGTTTACTTCTGAATTTTTAAGTACATTATAGGCCTTATGATATACTTTGCCTCAAATGTAGTAATAAATTATATTATCTATGTCTATATATTCTTAAATTTAATTTTTAATAAAATCAAATGCAATAATAAATTAAAATATTTGTTTGTATTTTCTTTTTTAAATTTGAGTTCTTAACTATTGTTAAACCCTTCATAATTTTTTTATAAATACTTTTTACACATCAATCAACCGGACAATTTTATTGATAAATAAAAGTAAAACCAGAACCTAACTTAATAGAGGTTTAAAAACATCCATAAAACAATAAAAATAGTAAATCTAAAAACAAAAAATAAACAAAGCACCATATGAAATCTCCAAAAGCGACAACAACCTTTCATGTTTATTCTAAAAAACGACGACCCGCTACAGATTGCATCACAAATAACCCAAAAGAGGATGAAACTCTATGTGACAAACACGAATCAGAAATAATCGTCGTGAGAGTCACCTTTTGAACACCAAAAACCCGTAAAATTAACCATAGAAACGTGTCATAAGGTAGAGAAAACGTTCCACAAAGGCAAAAGAAAGCACAACAAGGTGTGCGAAGAAAAAATCAAACAAATAGAAGAAAATAAAAAAAATATGAATCATCGGCGGTCGACAACCAACAGCTAGAGTTCAAACAAAAAAACAAACGGCTAGGGTTTTGATCTTATGACATCTTTTAAAAATTCTAAATGTTTTTTAATAAATTAAAAGTTTTAAAATTTAGAATATATCAATCTATATAATAAATATGGAGTATAGTTGTAAGACACATTATATTATTAATGAAAGATTTAAAGTTTAAATTTTAAAGACTATATCGGTAGAAGGAATAACCACACAAACCTAGTAAAGCAAACAAGACAGATATTAAAAATTATATCAATAGATACTAATAGAAACTAAAATAACTCAAACAAATTTAACAAATTAGAAAGCCCGTGCCTAATTTACACAATATAAAATTTAAATTTAAAATTAAAATTATCCAGACTTGGACTAAGTAAGGGAAGACATCGTCAGCTGTTTTCATGAAACTTAACCTCAAAGAAAAAAAATGCATTTTTATATAAAAATGCAATTAAAAGAGTCCACCCCAAAAGTCAAACAATTTATTAAGCCAAAGCGTGTGGGTAAATAGCTGGAATGCACCCCCGACTGAATAATAGTAACAACTCTTTATAAAATTTAATGCAAATCTGTATGTTGGGATTTCATATTCTTTGGTGAAATGGATATGTGGAACGGTGCTACTTCAAAGGGATCGAGCAATTCAAAAGCACCCACAACACGAGAGAAACAGGGGATGGAGTCGGCGTGGTTGGTGGTTTATTTGAACAAAAATCTTTTGTCATTTTTAGTATTTTTATATACGTCTAACATTAAAAAAATAAGAAAAATATATAAATAGTAGTCTATTTATTTTTGTATTACCGTTTTGATACTTTAACTAGTATTTTTGATAAAATAGTACTTAACATTATGTTTTTGTTTTGTTTTGGTACTTCGACTGTTAAAAATTAACAGCGATAATGTCGTGGCTTGTATAATCACACTTTTAGTCCAAATCACTTATATATTTCAACAATTTAGTTCAAAATCTATCCATGTAAAAAATCATTTTCATTTTAGGATAAAATTATAAATTATGCACTTCTTCTTCTTCTTCTTCCCCTGAATGATTGAAATGGAATTAGGGTTCAAAAACCCTAACTATACGACGACGACAATGAATTGGCAAGAAAAGGCTTGCAGCGGCACAACGACAACAATTAAAAATAGAGAACAACACGTAGACTTTCACAACAGTAACAAAACACTTTAGAATGATAATGGCAACAAAATTTTTGGCTTACCCATTACTCAACATGGATGAAAAAATAACAGTGCAACTACAACGAAAAAGCTGAACAAAGTTGATGTCGGTCGCAAGGAGGGACTTCGATGGTTCACCAACGGTTTAGCTACCGTTTCTCTCAACGGCAACCATTAACTTTGATGGAAGAAGAAATTGGGTAATTTACGATTTTATCCCAAAATTAAAATGATGTTTTAAATGAATGGATTTTAAATTAAATTGATAAAATGTATAAGTGTTTTGGACTAAAATTGTAATTATACCAAGATGCATCATCATTTCTGTTATTTTTTAACGGCCAGGTAATAAAACATAATAAAAACGTAAAGTTAAGTGCTATTTTGCCAAAAATAATAGTTGGGGTACCAAAACAATAACGCAAGAATAGGTGAAATACTATTTATATAGTTTTCCCTTAAAAAATTAAATCTTACACTTTAATTTTAAAATCTAAATCTTAAATCTTAAACATTAAACCCTAAAAACTAAACTATACAATCTAAACATTGAACTTTAATCTTTAATATTAAAATCATACATAAAGACACTAAAAAACGTAAAGTTTTTATTCGACTCAGACCAGCTTCGTAGTTATAATTAATTGAGTAACAAAAGAAGAATAAAAACGCGGTTTTATGTGCACCGACAAATGACGAGAATGAATGCGATGCTGCCTGTCACTTTGCAACATTTTTATTATCTCCTTGTATATCAAGGATCGAGTGCATTTAATAAGTGTTGGGTGTCATGACTCATGATATTATATTTTAAAAATATTTGAATTTATATTTTGAAAATAATATTATTAAGTAAATAATATTTTTTAATATACTGATGATTATATAATAATATTTATTCATATTTTTTTATAATTTTTGATAATGCATACACATTTTGCACGCAACGGTGAATTAAAAAATAAAAGAATATGTGATCAAAAATTATTTTTCTCTCAAATAAGTATGCAAACAAATTTCCCTTTACAAACTAAACAAAATTAATTAAAAAAACTAAATTAAACCTATATTTTCAAAAAAGTACAGAAGCTCCCTATTGGAGCTGGATATATCCGACCATACTTATTACACATATGTTCGAACTTGAGTTTCATAGATGAACACAATCGTTTATTATTATAGTTATTATTATTTGTTTTTGGTTTACATTATTTTATTCATTTGAAAATAACATCAGACATTTTATATAACATTTTTTTTCTTCTAATAAGTGATTTCAGTGAAAAAACGTATGATGTATATCCTAAAAGACACGGGTTCAATTACAATGTCTACAAGATGTGTGCGCTTTGTCGAAAGGTTAAGAATATGTATGAACATATACTATCTTGTAATCACCTTTAAACTATTAAAAATTGTTGAAAATATGGGGTTGAATACATCTTTAGATAATATAAGCAAAAAGCCATTGTCATTTGTAAGGGTAGGCAAGATCGGGTACCCGACGAATTTACCATAATTGATGTCGTCCCGGTAGCTATCAGTTCTTGGAAATTGGAACTAGTCTCGGTTAGGTCGGGTCTCGGATTTCAGGAACCGATCTCGGTACTAGTGGGAACCGGTATCAGTACCGAGTACCCGGTCAATTGGTCTAATATTAATAAAATTTTAGCAGAGGGGAAAAAATTTCAACCATCAATAATAATATTAAATAACAAAGTCATAATACTGTAGGCTTGAAGGTTTAAGTCTTAAAACGAGTAATACTCATAATATTCATACATAAAAAGAAAGAATAAACTAAAAAAAATTCTATATATTGCAAACAAAACTACCAGAAAGTTTGATAAGGAGAAATAAATGAGCGTCTTCAATTGTTTTCAACCTCTTCAACGCCAGCCAGTACCAGACTAGTACCAAGTACTCGATACTGATTCTGGTCCTATTGAGTACCCACCGAATATCGAATCTAAAAAATCATGATTAAGTCCTAATTTTACCAAAACTAATTTTAGATAAAAATTCACTGAGTCTGACCGAGTTCGGAGCTGAGACCGAATAATCGGTTTTTTTTGCCCACCCATAGTCATTTGCAACATTGTTTAGTTTGGTCCATTTTACGTCAGACTCGGATTGAATCCGCGCATTGACTTTGTTAGTCCACATTACGTCTTTTGCAGCGTACCTTCCCTTTCTCATTTAAACCCATTTTCTCTACATTTTTAAAACTATATTATAATCTTTCAACAAAAAAAATTAAAACTATACAATAAATCTTTTAAAATTCAGATTGATTTATTTTGTAAAGAGCTTTCCTTTAATATTTATTTTGTTTAACGAATCTTTCATTTTTCTTTAAAAAATTGTTGATTTTTTGTTTGTCATTATAAACTTTTTTTTTTCTCTTATTTTTATAAGATTTATTTTTCTTTTGAGGTTAGATTTGTCGTCGTCTTTTTTACTGACAATTAATTATTTGGTTATCTTTGTCATTTATGGTGCTTTAAATTTTTGGGTTGTTTCTCTCATATTTATAGTTGGTCAATCACCGAAAAATATGACGTGCTTAAGTTGTGATAAAACCAATTGTCATCATGTTGTCATGTTCTATTACCATATTAATGTTGATGGTGCTTATCATTCATGTCTACGAATAATGTTTCTTTCTATTTATTTTTTGTTTGATTGAGTTTTTGTTGTTAAAAAAAACTATTTCCTTATATAATTTTTTATTATTCAATTGGCTAATTTTTATTTTTTGACGATTTAAGAAACATAATTAATCATCTGTGACTGTTTTATTTTGAATTTTGTAAATTTTTCTCTCAAGATTATAAATGTATACTCACTCATTTATTTAATAAAAGGGTAAACTACTGCAGGGGTCACTTACGTTTAACGTGTGTACAGAGTTAGTCACCACTTTTGAAAAGTGCATATTAGTAGTCCTTCACGTTTTCGATGTGTAAATAGTTGGTCACTCCGACATTAAACTCCGTTAGTCCCCTAACGGATTGCTGATGTGGCTGACTTAATTAAATTCAATATCCACGTGTAATCCCACGTGGATAATATATAAAGGCTATTATTTTCAGTTTCCTAGAACACCACCGCACCGTCCTGCTCTTCCCTTCCGGCGAACATTTTTCAAACCCCAAATCATTCCTCCTCATCTCTCCATTCCTCTTTCACTACTTCAACCGCACCGTCCTTTACCTTCTCCGCCTCTGGAGGAACAAAAACGCCCAGAGTAAATGCTTTCCGGTGAGTATAGCTCTCATGGCGTTTGGTTTCAATCTGTTGAATGCTTATCTGCAAGCCAGGTGGGTGTCTCATTATAAGGACGATTACGAAAGTGATGTGCTTTTCTGGTGGAAGTTCCTGGGTGGGTTGCTGATATTCGCGGTTGGGATGCGGCTGAATGTTTGGGCGGATGAGGTGTTGGTGGGGCTGAAAAAGCAGGGTGGCGGTGGATACAAGGTTCCGAGATGAGGGTTGTTTGAGTTGGTTTGTTGCCCTAACATAGATGTGATAAAAAAAGGTAGCCAATTCCTGATAGGGAAAGAAGAGACGAATGTGAATTTAACCTTGAAACATAGAAGCCATGACCAACGCTCGGATGGCAGAAATGGAACTGGCCATTGAAAGCTTCCGAAACGGGTGGGGAAATCACTGGTGCAGATCTGAAACGAGAAGACGAATGAACAAAAGTTAATAGAGATCCCTAAATGAAAGCAAAAATTAGACGAATAAAAAGGGGATATGGTGGTGGTGATGAAATTGATGATGTGACTTTGAGAACACTCAGAGCCGGGGGCTTCCCTGTCTGACGGAGGATGGCTCCGAGGGTTGTTGTGGCCAAAAAATTCCGATGTACCACGAAAGAAGGTGAAGCGACGATCCTGGATCTCATGGGAGTGTGAATTTTCCCTCGCAAAATGTAAAGAGATCCAAAAAATTAGTAAATTAACAGCAAAATCAGAAGAGCAATGGTAAAGAGAAACTAAAATCGATCTAAAAATCAGAGGGAAAATTAAAGCTAAAATCGATCAAAAAATCATAAGGAAAATTAAAGCTAAAATTGGAGTTAGGGCGGAAGGGGCTCTCGATAATTCATTCCCTTGAAGTGCATGGATCTCTCGATAATTCTTTCCCTATCATATGTTCCCAAACATTACAAACACACAAGCTATACAGTGTTCTTTTTCTGTGAGTAAACACAAAACACATTCTGCTGATTCAAAACCCGGCGGAGGATTTGGTAGACATTCTGCCGATTCAAAACCCGGCGGAGGATTTGGTAGCTCTTGCAAGGCTTGAGTTTCACTTTCACCCTAAACCGGAGGAGGAGATTGGGGAGGGATTCGAGGGTTGCGCCGGTGACGGTGAGAGTGCGACGGAGATGATTGAAAATGGAAAGAAATTTTTTGCAGACCAAGAAAAGAGGTTCGAAGTAGCGGTGGTGTTCTAGGAAACTGAAAATAATAGCCTTTATATATTATCCACGTGGGAATACACGTGGATATTGAATTTAATTAAGTCAGCCACATCAGCAATCCGTTAGGGGACTAACGGAGTTTAACGTCGGAGTGACCAACTATTTACATATCCAAAACGTGAAGGACTACTAATATGCACTTTTCAAAAGTGGTGACTAACTCTGTACACACGTTAAACGTAAGTGACCCCTGCAGTAGTTTACCCTTAATAAAACTATCAATTATTATTAATTTTAAAATCCTTAAATTAATTAAATTTAAAAACATTACAGATTTAAAATATATAATTTTCAAATGATTATAACAATAATATTAATCAAATTACAATTCAATATACTTTAGTCATCACATTTTAGTAATGCCGCTCATTCTAAAAGTCTTTCTACCCCCCAAAAAAGCATAAGTCAATATATTTTAGAATTATATATACCATTTTCCAACTTAACTCTTGATGTGGCTTGGGTCAAATAACTCAAATCTTTAGAAAATAAAAATTCAAATGTTTCAAACCTTCTCTTTTGTCTCTCAACTTGTTGATTATGCCAACAAATCTAGTTACAAACAACATATACATATATTATTTAAAATTTATTAAATGTATTTTATAGCAAATTTTTATGTTTGACACGATTGATTGACGAGACCAATAAAATAAAAAATTAGTAATTTGATTGATTAAATTAATAAAAACAATAAAAAAATCATTTGAACGGAGTGAATGCCCTAAGAAATGGACCAAACTAGTATTAAATTCGATTAAGTTAATGAAAGCGCCGGGGAACTTGTCAAGTGTCAACCAAGTTTGTTGGAAGTCTTTGAACGTTTTAGCTTATCAAGCAAGGATCGTTCGAGTCAAATGCCAAATCCCACACCAAAAACAAGACAACAATAAATGTTTTTTTTTCTTTTGTCTTTTTTCTCAAATCTTTAACTCAATTTTGAAGTTAATACAAGAAAAAGTCATGACGCGTTGTCTTTAGATTCATGTCTTGCAGGGCCAGTGCCCCGGGCGTTTATTTGCTTTTGGGCGAATTTAAAAAATGGACTTTATATTAGGATATAAATTATAATTATAGTTGGAGTTGTATTTTTGATTGTGTTGTATATTTTAAGATTGTACACATAAGAGATGTTATTTTGGTCATTAAGAGTATTGTGGTTGTGAAATTTTTTAATAACACACTATTCTGAAAAATGATTGCGTGTATCGTGATTTTAGATGGTGTCTTTACTGTCATCTAACGATTGTTGTCGTTATGGTTGTATGCCGCTATTTAAATCCCTGCCCCTAATAACAAGTAATGAAAAATAAATAAATTTTAAGAGTAGATCCATAGTAACAAGAATAGGAAAAAAACTGAGACTCTAATAACAAGTATTGAAAAATTGAATTTTAAGACTATGCCTATAATAACAAATATAGAAAAAAGTTGGGGCCTTAATAACAAGCATTAAAAAATTGAAGGTTAATAGTAGACCTCTAATAATAGATATTGAAAAAACTTAGCCTTTTAACAAGTGTTAAAAAATAGACCTCTAACAATAAATATTGAAAAAACTTAACCCTTTTAACAATTGTTGAAAAATAGACCCCTACCAAGGATTAGTATTAAAAAATTAAATCTTTAATAATAAATATAATTCAGAAAAATATAAATATTTTTTTAATGATGGGCCTGGACGGGCTCCTTTATTGCTCTTGCCCAGGCCCGGGCCTAATGTCTTGTATAACGAGTTGATATCATCGAATTATACAACAATAGAGTAAGTTTCTATATGAAGTTTTCTCAATTGAACCTTTAATTTAAATTCGCGATCAAACAAATGTAATCAAGTTTCTATGACTTATTTGATCGCGTTTTTTTTAATAAAAGTCCACTTACTTTATTATTGCTTAATTCAATAGAGGTCAATTTGTCATATAAGACTAATTAATTCTTTTTTCGATTTCAACAATCGAATAACATTTATTCATTAAAATTTAATTATTTAATAATTCGCACATATCGTGTAGACAAACTACTCGAACTCAGATCACTTAATAATGATAACATTATTTTTTTTACCGAGACCACTTGACGAGTTCAATTTTTTTAAGATTAAAGCTTATAAGAATTAATTGATAAATAACATAAAAATACAAATAAAAGTAATGTATCAGTTAACCTGCCTAAAATTTTCAGTAATTTATTGATTCCATTGCTATTAAGAAAACCCAATGGGTTTGTGTTTTTATATGATATTTTTATGATTACCAACCTGGGCAACCACTTTGCCAAGTAGTATGGGCTCTCGACTTGGGCAGCAAGTTTGTATTTTAAAATACTCCAACATAAATTCAATAATTAGAAATATTTTGTAAAATATAAAGAAAACTAATATTTTATTTTATATTATATTAGGATAAACTAAATAAATAGTCAAAAAATGTAGGACATTTTTATTGAGTTCTTTCGAAAGGTGTGGACTAATCACACGAACGAGGGAAGTTAGACGAAAGAGTTACCAAACAGAACAAAGGCCGAACATAAAATATCTGGAGAAAAAAAAAACAGTTTCATAATGGAAAGTTAAATGAAAAGGGTTAAGTTGATAAGTAAATAAATAAAGGTAAATTTATTGAATTTTTTAAAATTAGAACTAAATTCATTGGTTGTTTAAAAATGGAGGACACAATGTGTAATTATGTCAATTTTTTAACTGACACATCATCTATCGATTGTCGTTAAATTTTTAATTACGCCAGATGAACTTGTTATTTTGTTTAAGTCGAGTGACCTTTTTCTAATTTTTCATAATCATAGGACTCAACAAAAAAAGTTCCCTATAATCGGGGAATATTTGTAGTTTACCCTATATATTATATGTACAAATGAAATGAGCCCTTAACCACTTTGGCATGACTTAAAAAATGATTTTCTACCTAATCTCAAAAGTTAAAATTTTTAATTTTAGGGTGTTAAATCACTTTTTACCCCTTAATTATTAACATTAATATATTAAAATAATATTAAATATAACAATTATTATTATATTAAACTAATATTTTAATATTAAATACAATAATTATTAAATATATTAAATAATAGTTATTAAAAAAATAATATTTTAACTAAAAATAAATAATAAAAAAATTTAATATTATAAAATTAGACAAATTATAACAAGTATTAATATATTAAATTAATATTAAGATATTAAAATAATATAAAAATGTATAGTTTAGACTTTAGAGGCTAAATTTTTATATTTAATTTATAATTTTACATTAATTATTTAAAAATATTTAAATTTTATATTTTATATAAAAAATACTAATAAATTGTCATGTTTTTTTTTATATTTTTATTATTTAAATTTATTTTTTCGTATATAATAATATTAATAAATTTTGTGATAATAAATTTAAACATCATTTATGTTCATTTATTTTTACTTTACAATATTATGCTTAAAATAGACATTTTATTTTTTAAATTTTTTTAATAATAATATCAAACACTAAAAATCTTACAATTAATTTTTTAAAATTACTTCATGACAACACTTTTAAAACTATCTTTTGGAAAAAGCCTTGCCAAACGGGCTAAATCGGGCCAACTTGAGTTTGATGAAATGGTTTTCGGAGCCCGGCCCAGCCTATTCAAAAACATTCACATGCATGAATACACGTGGCGCGAGCAAAGAGAAGAGCGTGACAAAGTAACCCTAGAGTCGCTAAATGACAATGGAAAATTCCAGAGATTTATTATCCCATCCTCCTAAGTCCTAACCCTAACTTTACCCCTTGGCCTCCGCCTCTGCCTTTGCCGCAACCAATCCGCGACCGTTTTCGTCTTCGATCTTTGAATACTAGGGTCTTGCAGATAGGTATACTTTTGTTTTTATTATTCAATTTATTCTCCCCCTAAATGAGAGGCAGGAGTTATACACCATCTCCGCCAAGAGGCTACGGCCGCAGGGGGCGGAGCCCTAGCCCCAGGGGCCGCTACGGTGGTCGAGCTCGTGATCTTCCTACAAGCCTTTTGGTTCGCAACCTCCGCCATGACTGCAGGTTTCCTTTGCTCTCAGATCTTATTTATTATTTCTTATGCATTTTGAATTATTATTAATTCGTAGGAAATTATGTTCTTTCAGCTAATTTTTTATTATTCCGTCTCAATTTTAATGAGCGCTATAATCTCTTTGTCTGTCACTGTCGAATGAATCATCGGATTGTAGGCTTGTAACTATTGTTTCAGTGGGGGAGATTGTCTATTTGATTTGAATTATCAACTCGTTCTTCTTTTCTCTGATAATGTAATGGGGAAAATGATTGATTATTCGCGTTCCACCAGTACCATTCAGAAATGTTTTTTTTTTTGCTTTTGCAGGCCAGAAGACCTTCGAAGACCATTTGAAAGATTTGGCCCTCTTAAGGATATTTATCTGCCTAAGGATTATTATACTGGGTAAGGATATATTTGATGCCTTATGAATGTTTCAGTTGTTTCGATGTATTCTTTTAACCTTACCACGGTTTTGTGTGGTATAGGCCATCAGCCATGTTTGGCGACATTTCATTCCTTTTGGAACCACAGAAATTCTAATCTGTTTACTTTTATACTTTCTATTTCTATGATTTCTTCGTTTTTTGTACAGTTTTATGATTTCTTTTGGCATAGAAAATTCCTAACTTTGATATTCCATTTCGATTGTCTATTTAGAACTTTGTGGTACTTCAAATTTCTCATCTCTAATTTTTGGGGTTCAAGCAAAGTTTTAAAAACCAATATGTTTTCTCTCTATGCTTTTCCAAAACACGTCCCGCTAGTGCTCCTTCATCTGAATATCAATTCTGATGTCCGGGCATTTCTTTAAGTATGCTCTTTTGTAATCACAAATTGGGTGTGTTAATTGAAGTTCTTGAGGTTTAACAGTGAAACTAAACTTTTGAAGACAACAATCAAGTAATTAGAGTTCTTTTGAAGATGATGTTAGTGGTAGTGACGATTGGAAGAAAGTTGGTTTGAATACATTGTGAAGATGTTCCAAGTCTTGAAGAATTTCAAGTGATCTTTAAACTGATACTTGCAAGGTTAGCAGGCAAGTGCTTGCTTTTTCATGCTTGTGATGATCTTCCATATTACTGGGGATTATGTTGGAATATCATTGGAAAAGATTATTGGACGGTATGGTTCTTCTTAGATTTTATTTTCTGCTGTTGCTTTGCAGTGACGCTTTCATGTAATTCTTCAGGGAACCTCGAGGGTTTGGTTTTGTCCAATATGTTGATCCTTCTGATGCTACTGAAGCCAAGTACCAGATGGATGGGCAGATTCTTCTTGGTCGTGAGTTGACCGTTGTCTTTGCTGAAGAAAACAGGAAGAAACCAACTGAAATGAGGCACAGAGACCGAGGAAGGTATGCTTTCCAGCATATTTACTGAGCTGTAGCTTATATTTTGCTTCCATTATCTTTAAGGGGAAGTTATTTTTACGTCTAGCTTCCAAATAAATTGGTGTGTTACTTAATAATTTTTTAATTTGCATCCATTTGAGAATTTCTAGTCCTGTCATAATTTTTGAAAAATTTTAATCTCCCAATAATTAAAAGAAATGTAGTTATAATTTAATTTATTTAAAACTCTCAACTTCCTAAGGAGAGATGATGCATAATAAAATAAGATATGTTGTTATGCTTTGGTATTTTGAAGGAACATTTCTTTAGATATATGTAGCTTATCTGCATGTCTCTGGCAGGCAATGTTGATATGCTAATATTCATGTTAATAATTGTTGGGTGATGCGAGTCTAGTACGTTCATTATACTTAGTTTTGTATGTTTGTGCTGCTAAAACATATTCATAAATCCCATGGAACAAAGGAATTTCCTAGTAAAATTTGGATTTGTTTTACATGTCTTGAGGAAATCGTTTTTCTTTGTCCTTGTCTCTCAACTTTCATGTTCTTTGTCCCAGAGGAGGTCGATATCGTGATAGGAGAAGGTCCCCTCCTCGATACTCTCGTTCACCTCGTCATTCTCGCTCTCCACCTCGTCATGGAAGATACAGGTCTCGAAGTCGGGATTATTCCCCTCCTAAAGATAGGCATCACTCAAGGTAGTAGACTTGTTTCTTCCTAAACTCTAAATTATCTTAAATATTCTCTTTCTTCACAGGTTTATGCCATCTATCTTGAAGTTGACATAATTTATGAATGTTTGCTCTATGCAGATCTGTTTCACCCCAAGGACGATACAGCCGAGAGAGGTATTCACGTTCTCCCCCACCATACAATGGCTCAAGGAGCCGTAGCCGGAGTGTAGACAGGGGCCAAGGCCCAAGACGGAGCAGAAGCCATAGCCCAAGACGGAGCAGAAGCCGCAGCCCACGAGAAGTTGGGAGCCCGGTCAGAAGCAGAAGCCGAAGTCCAAACCACGAGGAGTACAAGAAGGAAGTAAATGGAGAAAGGTCTCCCAGTCAATGATATCTGTGCTGGCATCTTTTGTATTGTTTGGTGTATTTGATGGAGGCTGGTGTTTAAACAAAACTTTGTGGGTATAATTTTGTGGCTTTTAGAGTCCAACTGGTAATGTCGTAGTCGGACATGGGAGTTAATGCTCTGCTGAGATATTCTTTATTAAGGCCCTATGTTAACCAGTAATCTTGTACTGAAGTTGAGGAACTGTTTTGTGCACTGTTAGTTGGTGAACCCCCTTTTTTTTATCGGACTTGTGAAATTATGCAGGTAATATTAGCATCCTGTGGATGAATGATGCAGGGGGGGGGGTGCGAAAGACTGCGGTGGGGATTCTCGTCTTGTTCAAATGTTTATTCTCTCAGTTTAGATCCGATGAAGATTATTTAAAATATGCGAATTAAGATTTTCACATGGCAGTCAAGATCTGATCTGTTGAAAATAGGCAATATCATTATCATAGAAGATATTTTTTTAATCTATGGCGTAACCGTGTATGTTCATAATTTGTTTAGGCTTGACTAATATATATATATATATATATATATATATATATATATATATATATATATATATATATATATTTGCAATAGGCAATATCATGTTCTGTCCATAAAATAGGTGCACTAAAAAATAAGTGTCTAATATTTCTTTTTTATCTGAAATATGTGTTTAAAATTTTTATTCTTTTATAGTGTTAAAGTTATGTTGTTTAAAAATTTGTGATCCAATTAAATGTTGACATGTGTTTTTTAATTATTTTTAAAAAATTAAAAGTTTTAAAAATCTAAATAGAGTCTAAAATTCTAAGTATTTCATACCCAAAAATTTAAAATCAAGGTTATTGTCATTGTTGATATCCTTTTTGGATTTTACCGTTGTTAAAGGTCCTCGTTTATTTTTCTTAACTACTCATTGCTAGTAATCGGTGAAAGATGTATCAATCAGACGTTGAACGGCTGAAATATTTTACGTTCATTTTTCTCCATTCGATAATAACGTTGGAGGGGGTCCGACAAGGTTATCAATGATACAATGACATCAATTTTGAAATTTTGAGGTTTGAGCTTTAAGAGTTTAAAACTGTTTTGTATTTTTTTTAAAATTTTTTTGGATATTTTTTAATTTATTTTTTACCTACGTAATTTTTATGCTTTTGACTAGTTTAAGGCTGCTTTACCTACCTCTCCTTAACAGTCTAGCATCACTAAAGCCCTCTCTCTACCGGTCTACTATCTTTGTTACTAACTAAACGACGGGTCGACTTACATGTGTTAAGCATATGACTAAATTGAGTTCTCCGAGCTCAATTCAATAGAACAAGCCGCTTTCGTTCTCCGAGCTCAATTCAATAGAACAAGCCGCTTTCTCGATCACTTTTCTAACTGATACCAGAACTAGCAATTCAATCTATTCTTATATGGAATGCCGATTACACCTTAAATCAACAAGCTAATAAGCTATCTGATTCTTGCTAGACATATCTATTCAATTAGGATACATGTACTGGCAGCTATACTAGCAACTCTCCTATCAAAAAGGTTACCAGTGACATGCTCGTGTGGAAAGACATATTTCTCAGGTGGATTTTTGAGATGGATGGTTGAAGAAAATAAGGGAAGACCTTCGACAATAACATTGGAGGGGTCCGACGACGTTATCAAAGATACAATGACATCAATTTTAAAATTTTGAGGTTTGAGCTTTAAGAGTTTAAAACTGTTTTGTATTTTTTTTTGAAAATTTTGGATATTTTTAATTTATTTTTTAGTTTGCTTTTGAAAGAAATACTAGTATGTGTCAAGTTATAGTTGGGTGATAAATTTTTGACACATTGACTTTAAAATGGTCAAAATAAAACGTTAGACACATATTTCAGTCAAAAAGTACTTTAAGCATATATTGTAAAAGAAACAAAGTTTGGACATATTCTTTTTATAAAGTTTAGACACCTGTTTTATAGTTAAGCCATTTGTTCATTTACGTTTCATGATTTAACTCTTACGTTGATAAATTATCAGATATAATATATTTTGTAAGTTTTTAATCTAATTTTTTCTTTGCACCATTTCTACCGTCGCAACCTTCTTTTTTCTTTTATTTCCTTAGTTGGTGGTTGGTAATTAATCTTCTATTGATTTACGACCACCGAGTTCATTATTTTTTTTTATTTTTTTTTTCAAATTTTTAATAAAAATTTCTGTCTTTGTGGCACATATTTTTTAAGTTTTGTTTCATCTGTCGTTTTGGCATGATTTCAGCATACTTTAGCGGTCGTTTAGTACGCGTACAGAGATCTTCACGGCGCTAGATTTTTATTATAATTCTTTTGGTGTTCATAGGAAGATAGATCCCCACTCGGTTAATGGTTGTTTGCTGATGTAATCAGTCTTGGGTTGCGGAGCGATCTGCATGACAATTTGGTTCGCTCGTCACTTCTTTTTCGCCCCGTAATGCGTCTTGTTTCGATAGAGACAATGAGATTCAAGAAGGCTTATGTATTTTGACTGTATGCTAATCTATATAGAAGTGTTTACTTTTCTTTGCACTTTTGTATTTTTTATAAAATTTTAATAGACTAGTCCTCATTATTTTCTCTTTTGGATGCGTTATATTTATGTATTTTTCATAATTTTTTAATAAAATTCAGTTATTGTGAAAAAAAATCTTTTTCACGTCTAGGAAAAAAATTCATGTTTTATGTCAGATTTAATTGATGTTTAACAATAGGACTTGATTGAAACCAAATTAATTTGGAATTAAAATTTAACACGATACTGTTTACTGCAATAGACCCATGCAGTCTCGGCCAGCGTGGCATTTTTCCAGATATTTTTATACTATACCTTGATAAAGTGTGCCAGGTTGGGTTAAGATCTATAATAATAATAATAATAATAATAATAATAATAATAATAATAATAATAATAATAATAATAATAATAATACAGGTGTATTAAGTAAGATTCATATTAATTTGATAAGTTATATTCATAAGGGTTATTATACTGTGTACTGGCGGGCGGTGGAATTTTTTTATGTTAACAGGTGTCCTAGTTCTAGAGTTTAGGAATTCAGTTTAGAGATATAGGTTTATGTGCTTAGATTTTAGAGATTGTAGTTAGAATTTAAGGTTTATATTACCCTAAAACTTAAACCCTAACCTTTAAACCTTAAATTATAACCACTGAAGGCGGATCTACAGGTGCTTATCGAGCGAGTCGATCACGAGTTGAGAACTATTAAAGCTTAATATAAACATAGAAATTCAGAAGAAAAAAATGTGAGGTATGAGGAAAAAAATAAACGAACATGTCATGACTGAATTAGAGATGAAGTTGATATTCGAGTGTAAGACTCTTTTTAGTTTCTCAACAATCTTCGATGAACAACAAAGAAGGAAATACTTTAAGAATTTCTAGGTTTTAACTTTCAATCATATTTTTTACATGGGAAGTGGAAACTGAAGACTTTTCTCCTTTTTCTACTTTTATACATAAAGTAATAATAATAAAAAATTGAAAGAATAAAAAGGGAAAAACTATAATTTAATTTCTTATTAATACAATATACCTTTTTTTTAATTCTAAGTGAAAATTTGAAACTATAGTTTTATGGGTAAATTACCTAGCAATTCACTAAATTTTTATAGAGTTTTCACATAGTATTTAAACCTCTTGAAACATAATATTTTAAAGTAGCCACCAAAAAATCATAAAAGACTATAAAAAAATAACGAGTTGCTCACAAACTTATCGAGTCGAGTTGGGCCTTGCTCGACTTCACTCGCTAAGATCTCGAGTCGAGCTCGATTTCGAGTCGAGTCAACTCGAGTTGAGCGTTAACCGAGTTTTGACCGAGTCGAGCTCGAGTTGTTTGCGAGCTGCTCAACTCAATAAACAACCCTAGGCGGATCCAGGAATTTAATCTTGGTAGTTCACCAACCATTGTAATAATCTAAAATCATTTTATATCGATGTACTAATGTATTAATAAGGAATAATTATTGTGTAAGGAAATATGGTTTATAGATAGAGACATATTAACATTAAAAAACAAATTTATATTGTGTAAATATGTTTGAGAAATAAGAATTATCTTGCATCGGTGCAATTGTGTTTTATAGAAAAACTTGTTGCAGTAAAATTAAGTATTGAAAGTGATAATTGTTGTGCAAGCAAGCATAAGTTTTATATTTCAAAATCGATATGAAGTTCTAGGATTTTTCAAAACGATTACGAAATCAAAATCGCTTTAAGTATTAAATACTCGAATCAATTACAACTTATAAAAAAAAGCGAAAAGAAATTTAGGTTTTAAAAATGGTTTGAACCATAAGTGCTTTTCGAAATGAAGATGATTACAAGATTAGAGAAAAATGTTCTTGGAGGTAAACATGTTTATTTGAGAACTAAAAAATATTTTACTATTTTTTAATTTTATTTAAATTAAACTGTAATTATTTTAAAAATTTTAAATTAAAATTTTAGTTAAATTATTTGACATGAATGTTAATGTATTTAACCAATATTTTTTAATGAGATTAACAAATATACTTAAAATAGTTATAAAATAATAATTTGGATACTTGTTTTGACCAAAAATTGTAACACCCGGGTTTAGGGGTTAGGTGAAAATAATATTTTAATATTATTTGGGCTCGGTTTTATAATTTAAATAATATTTCGAGTTTTGTTTTCAAATTAATTAATTTGGGTTGACCATGTTTTAAGATTAAGCCCCAATTAGCCATGTATTTTCCTTCCTTGTAAATGTCTCATTTCATTAAGGGTAAACAAGTCTTTTGAGCCTTAAAAATAACACATGGCAAATAAAACACCCACCTTTCTCATCTTCTTCCCCTCCCTCTTTCAAACCTAACGTCTCCTTCTTCTCTTCCTTGGGGGTTCACTATTCCATCTCCATACACTCACATCCTTGGTGATTTTTGAAAGGTAAACATGTTTCTAACTTGTCCTCACTTCCCTCTACATGCCTATACCCTTAGTTTTCATTAAAACCCTTGATTTTGTATTTTGGAGTTTTTGAGTTTTGAATTAAAAATGTTAACTTTGTTAGCTTTTAGTTGAGCTTTTGATTTGGGGATGTTAGATGAGTCATTTGTTGTTCAAAATGTCCAACATACCTAATTTTTACAAGGTTTTATAATGAATTCCGGAATTGGGTTTCAAGGGGGTTTTTGGAGGGTTTTACAGTGGTTTTTGGGGTAGTTTTATGTTGGTTTTTGAGGGCTGGTGTTAGTATGATATATGAGGGTCATTTTGGGTGTATTTGATGGTTGTTTGGATGCTTGAGTTGGAAGATTCCAGTGGGTTTTGTGGGCTGCTCGGGAATTCTATTTTGGACTTGATTTTGTGTGTTGGTTGCTTGAAAACGTTAATCCGGGTTAGTTCCGACGATGAGTTATTGATTGTGGATGTTTTGTTTGTGTTTGAGATTGATTAGAGTCGAGGTTGGGCATCGGTGAAGCATCGGAAGTAAATCCGGGAATTTGAAGGTGGTCGTTTGCTTGGTCTTTGAGCTTGGGAGCTTAGGTGAGTGGTTAATTGTTTTACATGGTTTTAAAATGGTTGGTTCGAGTATGTGGACTAGGTTGGGCTTGGTAGACCCACCTAGAGTTAGGATTAGGGTGGTAGCCTAATCCTAAACTTGATCTAGAGCCTTTGGATGAACTCATATATGTGGATGTGTATGTCTCGTATGAAATGTGATATGAATGCTTATGTATGTTGTGTTATACATGTGAGATGAGGCATGATTTGAGATGCTTGAGACATGCATGATGATGGTTCATGGTGAGTTCGTGCTAAGCAAAGAATTGATTGAAATGAGTAATGTGGAATGAGTAAAATGTTGGCACTAGTATGCTTGAGTACAAATGATCGATCATTAGGATGTTAGTGTGTACACATGAGTCAAAAGTCGCGCGTGGCCTTGGTGGCGTTGAGTCACCAAGGAGGAGTACGGGTTCACCCGGAAATTGTATTTATATAGTCGATGATGAGTGGAATCCCATCGACGGGGCGTGAGGATGAGTGGAATCCCCTCCGCGAGACCGATGATGAGTGTAATCCCACCGTGAGGTAATGTGGTTGTTGGATGTGAGTTCCAACGTGTCTATCCGCGTATTCGGGTCATAGCTAGGTGCCAATGTTGATTGACATGTGTATCAAGGTGTTGTGATATATGATCCTTGTTTGGATGTTTAAATGTGATTACATGTGTTGAAGAATTGAGCTCATGATCATGGCATTTAATTGTATATTGCTCATGCATCTTTATCTTGTGGCTCTTGTGGATCCTTGGTATATATGTGTAATGCCTTGGCTAGATCGTGCTCGGACCCTGCAATGTTGAGGTTTGTTTTTAAGAGCTCACCCTCTCTAAGCATCATTGCTTACGCTCTCTTTGTTCAACATTGCAGATCCTTAGTTCGTGGGTGGCTTGCGCAAGTGGAGGGCCTCAGAGTGTGGTTGTTAGCTTTGAGTACATCAAGTATGAGTTTTAAATGTTGAACATGTAATAGTCAAGCAATGGGACATGTGTCATTTTGATGGATGATTGTTGCTTTTGTTGGTTGCGAGGGGGCGTATCGATACCTTTTTGGTCACTGAAGCTACTGTCCATTTTGGTATCGATACGGGTCTCTGGCGTATCGATACGGTCATATTAGCGTTGACCGTGAGAAGTCAACCGTTGGGGAGAGTATCGATACACTCCTTGGGCGTATCGATACGGTCTCCACGGGTTGACTCTGACCAGTTGACCTAGTCAAGGGGTATCGATACACCCCTTAGGTGTATCGATACCGCCTGCAGTTAAGTCTAAAATTAGGTTGTTAAATGTTAGTTTGAGTTCGTTTGATTGTTTCGTAAGTGTTGTTCCACTGTTTGATCACTTAGGATTTAATACTCATCTAGACAAGATTTAAAATAAAAAAAATAGGGTTGTTAACCGAGGGGGAATCCTTAAGGGGTTTTCACTCGGTTTTCCCCGTGTGGCCCACTCGGACCGGTCATCCGGCCAGACCGGGACGAGGGGGTTACAAAAATAGTTTATGAGCTCAAAGTAAAAAATATAATAATTTAAGGGTTAATTTTTCATTTAAACAAAAAAATACTTAATATGTTAAGATAAACTACACTGGTAGTCATCGAACTTTTATGGTGTCTTCACTTTGGTCACTAAAATCTAAAAGCTCATTACAATTGTAAACTTTTAATTCGATTTCACTACAGCCATTGTTGTTAAAAGATACTGATGTGACACGTTAAAGTCATTTTTTTAAAAAGAACCCCAATATTTTAAAATCTCCACCAAGGCCAAAATTCTGATAAATTGAGACTTCGCCGATCAATCCCAATGGTAGGAAGGATTCGTTTGGCCAAATTGTTAATATAATTTAGTTTCAAGCTGACCTGACAGTTAATAATGACATATCAAAAAGTTAACTTTTAATTTAAATTGAGATTTTTAATGTATTATTAACATGATTATCCAATGTATTATTTGATAAAAATAATTAAAGTTTAAAATAAAAAATTAAAATTTAATGACTGAATTTTAATTTAAACAAAAAAGGATAAACTACATTTGCGATCACCAACCTATTTATCTTTTCACATTTTGGTCATCAAACTATTATTTTTTTGACAAAATCATCACTAGCATTACGTTTTTTCAGTTTTGGTCACCCATCGTTAAAAAACTAATGAAAAAATTTATAATTAAGTGACAAAATATAGAAAGGAAATAATAGATTGGTGATCAAAACAAGAAAAAAAACGTAACATTAGTGACTAAAATAGAAAAAAATATAATTTTAGTGAGATTTTACCAAAAATAATAGTTCGATGACCAAAATAGAAAAAGTACAATAGGTTGATGACCATAAATGTAATTTATCCAAAAATTAATGGTATGTCAACGAACCTACCATGCACTATGGTAGGTCACCCGTCAGTGCACGAGATATTTTCCCTATTCATAACTTGATTTATATTAAATACACAAGCAATGGAAACAAAAAATTTCCACAAGTGCCTTAGTTTTAGGGGTTAGGGTTAGAATTTAGGATTTAGATGGTAGGGGTTTATAATTTAAGGATTTTGGTTGAAATTTGGGATTTAAGGTTAGATGTTAGAGTTTAGGATAATATGGTTAGCGGAGTGTTCAAATCCGGGTACCCGAGTACACCCTAGTATCTGGGTCTTTGGGTAGTATTTCGGCCGGGCAGGGACGAGTACTTGGATGTTGCGGGTACCCTCAAAATCGGGTAATTGGGTACCCAAATATAAAAAATATGTATTTTTTAAATATACAAAATATATTATTATTTTAATATAAAATATATGAATATAAAAAAATTTAAGCCATTTTATTATTTTTATATAAAATTATGTATTTATTAACTATAAAAAAAATTCTAATTTTAAATACATCCGGGTAGCCAAGTACCCAGAAATTTAGAATTTTGTGACCGGGGCCTGTCCCGAGAGTTGAAATTTATTTATAAAATTACTCTGATTTTTTGATCGGGTCGGCGGTTCAACGGTCCGGATCATCCATGTCGGGGATTTTTGAACACCCATATGGTTAGAGATTTAGGTTTCAACCTATAAACTCTAAATTCTTACTCCAAACCTTAAATTTTAACCACAACTCATCAATTTCAAACCCCTAACATTTAAACCCTAAAACTAAGACGCTTATAAAAACTTTTTATTTCCATTACATGTGTATGGAATATCTACCCTTCATAAATAGCGATGAATGATGATTAAGTTTTTATTAGATGATGATGAATGAAGAATAATTGATGAGGATTTAATTTCCTTTTAACTTCGACATAAAAGTATATCATATGTTGTTACTATATATTTTTAAAAATAAATAATAAATAATTGATGAGGACTTGATTTCCTTTTTACTTTATGTTGCGAGCACAACAACCAAACTTGGGCTAGCTGGGAGAGTGGGGCCATGGGACATTCCACCTGTGATGGCAGAGGATATTCAGTCTATGAAGGATCAGCTCATGCGCAAGAGTACGAGGACAGGAGAAAGACTACTGCATTAACCGATTTTGTCTTATCCTAATTAGCTAGGAACACTACTATTTACTGCAATGTGTGGTTGTTTTCTATTATTCATGAATAAAATTACTTAAACTTTCTCCATTCTCTTTTCTCTCTTTCTCCTATTTCTCTATTATCTAATTGAAATCCAGGTTCATAACATTTTGGTTCTTTCGTTGAGAGATTTGAGATGATGGTTACCCACGCAGATTCAATCCGGGCGTTGCAAGATATCCCTAATTTCAAGTTTTTTAAATTAATCACATTTATTTATTTTTATTTATTGTATTTAAAATTTAAACACCTTTAAAATTATTTTCTATATTCCTAAAGATCAAAATTACCCTAACATCATTTTTAAAAACATGCAAACATTTTAAGATCAAACTAAAAATTTAAACGAAATTTAAAACAAAAAAAGTTACCGGAATCGTGAACTGTTTTCCAACCTCGAGAAAGCAACCTAAAAATCATAAACAACACAAGCAAAAAACACCAAAGTTCAACCAAGAACAAACAATAAAATCAACATAAAAATAAACAAAGAAAAGATAGAAAATTTAACGAGAATTCGACGAACAATGAACTCGAATTCAAGCTTCACGAAATGCTCCAAACTCGAATTTCCACTCAAAAAATTTCCAGCCAACTCAATAAAAATTAAGATATTTTTTTTCCGGATTTTTGAACCCTTTTTAGTGGGTTTTCTCTAAAAAAAATGGTGTGTTGAACAATGAAGCAATGGGGGGGGGGGGGGGGGGGTTTATAGTTGATTTCAAGCTTCAAATTCAAGCCAAATTCGGATTTCAATCCCCGAATTGAAGTTAAAATCAGACAAGAAACTTGATACCCGGTAAAACCCCCAAGAAATCATCCATTTGATCCAAATTCGGGATAGATTTTTCTATTTAATTCGAATCTAGGGTTTATTATTTATTTTTAATTTTTTTTTGCAAATTTCGGCGACTATAGGCAACGACGACGAGCAGGGTCGGTGGCATTGGGACGGCGGCGGCGAGGTGAACCGGCCGGTACCAACGGCGTCGGCGGCCGTGGCCTGTAGGCGCCAACCGGCCACCATGAAGCTGCGACAAGGGTTGTCGGGGCTGGGTAATTTGGGGCTGGATCGAGCGCGGCCGCGCGAGTGATCCTTTTTTTTTCTTTTTCCTTTTTTTGCTGTTTTTGGCTGTCTTTTTTTTTGCTGTTTTTATTGTTTTTTTATTTTAATTTTGTTTCCTTTTACTTCATAATTATTATTATCACTATTTATTTTTTAAAAAAACTTTATCACATTTTCTTCTTTTTTCCCTTTTTTAAAGATGGCTTTTTTCTTTCTTTCTAAAGTGAGCTTCAAAATGGGCTCTTTTTTTCCTTTTGAAATGGGCTTTAAAAATGGGTTTTTTTGTTGTTTTTTTAAATTTAATTTAAAAAGGGTGGGCATTTTATTATTTAAAGGGAAAAATGGATTTTTTTATTTTTTTTGGATTTTTAAAATTGAGGTGAAAATTTGGTGACAACAGTTGCCCCTCTTTGCTTATCTCTGTGCAACAGAGATAAAGCAAAGACCAAAAGGCACTAATTTTCACCGACTTTCCAAATTGGCTCTATTCTCCAAATGCCCAAACGGATAGGCTTGTTCTATTCTCCTTTTGCCCGAATAGATGAGCGAATTCCAATCTCCAAACGCCCGAATGGATAGGCTTATTCTATTCTCATTTTTCCCGAATAGATGGGCAGATTCTAATCTCCAAACGCCCGAATGGGTTGGCCGATTCTATTCTCCTTACGCTCGAATAGCTAAGCTGGGTTCTATTTTCCCAAATGCCCGAATAGTTGAGCTGGGTTCTATGCTCAAATAAATAGGCCAGTTCTATTCTCCTTACGCTCGAATAGCTGAGCTGGGTTCCATTCTCCCAAGTGCCCGAATTGTTGAGTTGGTTTCAATGCTCAAACAAATAGGCCAATTCTATTCTCCTTACGCTCGAATAGCTGAGCTGAGTTCTATTCTTCTAAGTGCCCGAATTGTTGAGTTGGGTTCTATTCTCCCAGATACTCAAACATGCAAATTCTTCTGAAAACTCCATCCTCCTTATGCTTGGATGAATAAGCAAACTCTTAAAAGATTTCATCCTCCTCATGCTTGGATGAATAAGCAAACATTCTCTTTCCTCTCGAACAGATAGATGAATCTTCTGGATAATTTCATCCTCCTTATGCTTGGATGAATAAGCGAACTCCATTCTCCTTATGCCTGAACGAATAAGTGAATCTTCTGAAGAATTTTCATCCTCCTTATGCTTGGATGAATAAGCAAACTTTTAAAAGATTTCATCATTCTCATGCTTGGATGAATAAGCAAACATTCTCTTTCCTCTCGAACGGATAGATGAATCTTCTGGATAATTTCATCCTCCTTATGCTTGGATGAATAGGCGAACTCCATTCTCCTTACGTCTGAACGGATAAACGAATCTTTTGAAGAATTTTCATCCTCCTTATGCTTAAGAGAACTTCATTCTTCTTACGCCTGAACGGATAAGCGAATCTTCTGAAGAATTTTCATCCTCCTTATGCTTAAGCGAACTCCATTCTCCTTACGCCTGAATGAATAAGCGAATCTTCTGAAGAATTTTCATCCTCCTTATGCTTGGATGAATAAGCGAACTCCATTCTCCCTATGCTTGAACGGATAAGCAAATCTTCTGAAAAACTTCATCCTCCTTATGCTTGGATGAATAAGCGAACTCCATTCTCCTTACGCTTGAACGGATAAGCGAATCTTCTGAAAAACTTCATCCTTCTTATGCTTGGATGAATAAGCGAACTCTAAAAAAGGGGTTCCATCCTCCTCATGCTCGGATGAATAAGCAGGTTCCAAAAAGTGTTTCACCCACCTTACGCTCTGATGAATAAGCGGGTCTTCTAAAAAAATTTCATCCTCCCTGTGCTTGGATGAATAAGCGAACTCCATTCTCCTTTTTCCTAAACGGAGAGGCAAATCTTCTGAAAAAAAAATTTCATCCTCCTTATGCTTGGATGAATAAGCAAACTTCATTCTCCTTACGCCTGAACGGATAAGCGAATCTTCTAAAAAATTTCATCCTCCTTATGCTTGGATGAATAAGCGGGGTTCTGAAAAGTGTTTCATCCACCTTACGCTTGGATGAATAAGCGGGTTCCATTCTCCAAATGCCCGAACGGATAGGCTGGTTCTTTTACTGAAAGGTCCCTCGTGTACCTGAAAAATGCAATACTTAATGCAATTATGATGTGCATGCCCCTAGGGATGCCTAAAACATGAATGCACGACTCATTTCTTTTGCTTTTTGAATTTTTTCTCTTAAAATTGACTTTTTCACATGTTTACCTGCTTAAATCCAAATAAGCATTTGTACTTTTTCTCTGTAGTTTTTCCGTCTCATGGGAAAACATCCGATCTTTGCTTACTTAATCCAGTGATCATGTACTCTTGGTTGGAAGGACGAACTCCTTCAATTGTCATTACTTCGTCATTCTCATTCTTCATATCTCTTTGCTTCATCGGAAACATTCGATCCTCGTTGTCAAATGTCTCAAGATCTTCTACCAACGTGGTTGGTATATCAATGTTGAGTGAAAAACTTCCATCTGTAGTTTTGAAATCTTCAGGTCTTCGTATGCCCCATAATCTAGGACCTTCAATGTTTCTTGTGAATTCTCAAACTCTTGCCCCTGCAAGACATCTTGAATTGCTTGTATGTGAAAGCTTATTTCCACATTGAATATATATTCGAATGATGTTAGCGCTTCAATCTCTTCTTCTCACGCCTATTAATACTGAAGGCTTGTAGACAACCCCAATCTGATGGCATCATTTTCTTAAGTGCAGTTCTATCTCTTTTCATACTTCTGAGCTTTTTCAACTTATATGTGGACCTTTATTGACGAAAGGGCCCACTTCAAACTTTTCAACATATGTGCTTCTTCTTTTTCTTTTTACCTTCTCATGCAAAGTGATGCCCCCATTCAAACTGGGGTTCAATTGTTTTCTGAAGTGATGAAAACATTCATTCATTGTCTCCTACAGTCGAGATTAATAACAAGAAATCTTTTGCTTTTTATTAATCTATGTCAGCCTACTTGTAAGATGCAAGGAAAAGATAGAAAATATAGTTTAAGAAAAAAGTCATAGCAAACACAAGGAAAGGCTAAAAATAGGGATCTCAAGAAAATAGTCATGGCAAACACAAGAAAAGGGAAAAATCAGATGCCCCAAAATTCAAAGCATGAATGATTCAAGAATCCATCAACCAGATAGTGCCCCATTTTTTGGTGGCTATCTTTTCATCACACACTCCCCGAATTTAAAATTTCCCACTTTTCTAATCTCAACCAGACATTAGAAGCTCAAAGTCCCTGAAGAAAGGTTAACTCAATTAGGCGGAATGTGTTCTGAAGACGAACTCCTTTTCTCAAATATTCATGTGTGATCCAAATGGTCTTTTAAGTCTTGTAATGTAGGCTAGGCTCGGGCTGCCAAAGAAAGGATATAAAGGCTCAAATTCATATTTTAAGGGTGATTAAACCAAGGACCAACTTTTTCTGATGAAATCTCTGTTCTTCTTTTATTCTTTGGATCACTCTAAACTACCCTTTCTGGGTTTTCGCCCTAGAGTTCATTTCCTTTTCTGGTACAATGTCGTTTGAAGGATTTCAAAATTTCCTTCGCATTTCGTCTTTTCTTTTCTCTTCATTTATTTTTCTTTCCTCTTCTTCTCTTCTCTTTTCTTTTTTCTTCTTCTTTTCTTTCTCTTTCATTTTTCTATCCTTTTTCTTGTTTTTCTTTTTCTTTCCTTTTTCTTTTATGTTCTTGTTTTCCTTTTTGCGTCCTTTTCATTTACAGTTTAGGGCATTCGACTTAATCTAACATGTTTCTTCCAAACAATTTTTTTATTTTCTTTGCCCCCGGTGTGAGGAGTGATCCTTGGTTAGGGTTAAATCAAAAGAAAAATAATATTTGGCTCAAAAGGGACAAAAAATTGATTTTTTCTAATTCGTGAAGGGAAATGAAGGAATGCCAAATGTCATTTCACATACAAATACCATTGAAGAAAATCAGTCTTCAGTTGGTAGATGTTTTAGAGTTATCACTTCATTCAAGGACCCTAACAACAATGTCTAGGAGGTAAATTCACTCAAAATCTATATATTAAACCTGAACACACATTTTGCCCCTCTATCTCGGGATTAGATTCAAGAATCATTCATACAATCAATAATAGGGACTCTACAAAGAAGATATACGCTTGAAAAGAAATGGATGAAGAATGTAAAGAAGAGAAAAGGACAAAAATGAGAAACGTTTGCCATTTGAAAAAAATGCATCTTTAAACAAGTAAACTGACATAGATGCCCTTACAAAAGATCCCTTATGCTCGCGGGAAAAAGCAAGAGGGTTGTGTAGAACTAATGTTTTGATATAATAATTGAAAAATGGTTTGGACAAATTTGAAAAGAATTTAAAACTTGTCTTTAAGTCCAAACAACTTGAAAATATGTTTGAGGTATTTAAAAAGGTTTTTGGCAAAGTTTTTAATGATTTATTAAATAGCCAAACTTGACTTTTCAGCAAGCCCGTACCGATACGGTGTACCCCGTATCGATACCTTTTTGCCCAGGTTTTGATTCTGCCAAAACCCGTATCGAAACAGGCTTTGCCGTATCGATACAGATAGGGATCGTTTCGATACGCCCCTTAAGCGTACCGATCCCTGTTTTAACGTCCCTAACGGCTATTTTTTCAACGGTCTTTTAAATGACATACCGTACCGATACACCCTCAAGCATATCAATTCGCTTAGGCTGGCAAGAGTCCAATGGCTAGTTTCTGAAGAAGGCTGTACCGATACAGGTCCTCGCGTATCGATACGGAAGGCTGTAGAACAATATTAAAGATGGGAAATAAAGTCTCCAACGGCTCTAATTCAACCCCAAAGGCTAGTAACGGCTACAAACTCATTAAGGAGTATAAAAGGGACCCCAAGCATCTAGTAATGGTTAATGCTTCAATTGTAATACAACATATGATCAAAATGAGTCTTAGTGCTTAATTGTCAATTCATTGTATAGACAAACACTAGTGAGCCAAAATTGTTAGATTTGCTCAAGTGTTTTAGGATTGGGTGAGAGCTTAATTGTGCGAACAAATACATATTAGAGGAATTTGTGTTTGCTTATTTTATCTCTTTGTAAAGAGGGTTTGATCAAGGCTTTGAGTAGAAAGCTTGATCAGTTTGTAAGGGTTTCCTCATAATTCTAGAAAAGGGGACGAATTAATAGTGGAGTGATTGGAAATCCTTAGTGGGAAGCTATGGTAGTGGATGTAGACCTTGGTTAGAAGGTTGAAACACTATAAATCAACTTGTCTCAATCTTTTTTAGCTTCCACACCATTATCACCCAACATTCCACTTCTCCACCACTTGGCAAGCAAGAACGATTGAAGGAATTGAGCACCGTAAAACCCAACAGGTTGGTTCTAAGTATGAACCCAACTGTCTAGAGAAAATTAATATTTATTCCATGAAAGCACGAATCTCGGCCAATCTTGCCTCCAACGACTTCGTGACGAAACTCTAAACACGCTCGTCCTCGTCATCTTCTTCTCTCTCAAATCTTCCACTTCTGATGGCTGCCAACATTAACTCTCCATTTCATGACCATGTCTGCAAAAACTTCGGTGGCATGATTTAACATGTAGTCGTAGAAAGGTCCATTTAAAGTCTCCACAAACATTGGAGTAACCTCATTTTTCGACAGTGGAGGTTGAACTTGGGCTGCCATATCTCGCCATCTTTGAGCATACTGGCAGAAGCTCTCATTGGGCTTTTGTTCTATATTCTGTAGCACAATCCTGCTTGGGGCCATATCTGTTACATACTCGTACTGCTTGAGGAAGGCTTTCGATAGATCCCTCAAAGTGCATATATTGACCCGACTCAATTGAGCATACCACCGGATAGCTGACCCAGATAAACTGTCTTGGAAACAGTGGATCATCAACTTCTCGTTTTCTACATGTGGTGACATTTTCCTACAGTACATGGTCAAATGCGCCAATGGGCATGTAGTTCCATTATACTTCTCGAAGTCAGGGGCCTTGAACTTTAGAGGTGCCACCAAGTCATAAACTAGACTCAAGTCTCTGGCATCCTTGCCACCATAAATGCTTCATTCTTGATAAACTTTAAACATTTCCACCAGCTTCTTGTAGCGGTCTTCCCATTTCTTCTCGACCTTTTCCATGTTAGTTTCTTCATTGAGGTCGGGCACCTCGGGGATGCGAACCTCGTCGGTGTTGTTTTCAATACGAGCAGAAGATTATGAGATCTTGACTTTAGGTGAAGCCACTTCCTTTTGTACGAAAGCCATCCCTGGGAAAGTGTTGGTGCCTTCTCTCACTTATGGGTCTTTGAACCCAAACATGGCTGCGATTTGGCTGACTGTTTTTTGGTGTGATATCTCAATCTCTTTTTTTAGATTATTTACCATTTTCTCAAGCTTGTCACAAATGCTCCGCTAATTTGCTTCTAGTGTTGTCAATCTTTCCTCAGTGCTCATGACTCGAGTCGTGTTTGCGCGTGATCTTTACTACTTAAATGGAATTTTCCAAAATTAATCTTTTTATTATTCATGAATGAATGCAATGATTGAAACATTATCTAATGCAAACAAAAAACGAATGTATGGAAGCAAATATGTGTGCACAAACGAATTCACAAAAGCAAACAACGAAGCAAGCAAAACAGTGCAAATGCATGAATGCAGTCGAAGGGCCATCAACTCCATTGAAAATCTGCTCATGAAAGGTAACTCTTTATTAAATTCAAAAGCTTTTATTACATCTTTTTCCTTGAATTACAAATATTTTTCTGCTTGAATGCCTAACTCTTTGATTTCTAGCCACATGAGTCTTGATCCAACTTCTCCAACGGGCTTTACATACTGACGAAGGGCTGCATCTTCATTTGCCAATATTGTCACGTGCTTGGTTCTCCTCCTTTTAAAAGCTTTTCATTCATAACTGAACAATTTTCTAGAATCAACCCCTTCTAAATATGAAATGATGCATGCAATAAATAAATATACTATTCACACACCAAAAGGTTAGTAATAAACATGCTAGAAAAACAAAACAAAAAGGTTAGTAACAAATAAATATGCTACGAAACAAAACTCTCTCACACAAAGGTTGGTAATATTCTACAAAAACAAAGCTTACACACAAAAAGGTTAATAATCTTTATACCACAAAAACACAACACAAAAAAGGTTAGTAAACTTTAATATATAAAAAAAACAGAAACAAAACCCAAAAGATCCAAAACAATTTAATTGCATGATAATTTTGGGCAGCCATTCCAACATTCCAGGACATGTCTCCACGTATTATTCCTGCGACTCAACACCCTAGGCTTTCCGCATGGCTCTATTAGGGGTAGGCTCTAAATTCTCAAACTTGGTTTGGTTCTAAAAAAGTACCCGAGCAGTCCTTGCTGTCCTCTACTAAGAGTTGCAAGGCCCTCGATTCTCACCCATTATAGCCAACAAACGAATCGAGTTCAACTCAGGAGGACTCACCACCGAAGCCTTCTCGAAGAATCAATATTCTTACGAAGGAAAAGGGATTGAGTCCCAAAGGTACTTTGCGATGGTCATACGAAGAATCAATATTCTTACATGAGCAAAGCGTGTTCCTCTCACTTAAACGAGCAGGACAAAGCTCGGGAATAGATCTTGGAATTAAGTCTTAAATGCGTAAAATAGAATTATATTCATTTAAACGGACAAATAAAATAGAACCTATCGTGAACTTGCAAATTCCATATTTTAAAAAAAACATTTTTTGAAAACCATTTAAAACCAATTTGTGGCCTGACCCTCTTTTGTTTTTATTTTAAAAACAATTCCCCAGCGGAGTCGCCAAGCTGTCGCAGCCGCCTTTTTTGGAGGAAGGAGGCTTCGACTTTTTGGAAAACACTTTTAAAATCAACGGAGTCGCCACCAATCTTTTTTTGAAAGAAAAAGTGTGATTGGACCACTTTTAAAAACATGATTATTTTAATAAAATATTTTGTTTTAATAAAACAACGATTTTGGTATGCGGAAATCAGAAAACAAGTCCCGGGGTCGGTTATGCGTGGGGAAGTGTTAGCACCCCCACGACACCTAAAATTGGTACCTAATTGGTTTTAAAATCGTTTTCAAAACTGGAATTTGCAAGTTAAAAAATGTTCGACTTTACTTGTTCGTTTAATGAATATGTACTTTAACGACCTTATCACTCGGGAGTTGAACTTTAATCACTGCCAACATTTCTGGCGCTAACCCGTCATTCCCGTTTAATAAGACACTGCATTGATTAAGTTTTCACTTTTCAAACAACAAAGAAATTTATGTGTGTTGAGCATTTTATTTAATTCTATGTTCAATTATTTAAAATCCTTAAAAACGTCTAAGTCTTTTATTCCTAATTTAAGGTTTAAGTATGCTTAAGTATATTTTATTTTTTTGTGAAGAACATTTTTCAACAAACAAGTCTCTATCTAAACTTTAGTCCATAATCGTAACTTTTAAACCTATTTCTAAAACAAGCAAGCAATCTTTTTTTTTGAGTTTAACCCTTTTTATTCCTTTTAAAAAATCTTATTTCTTTTTTTCTTTTTATTTCCTAAACTAAGACTCTTTTTTACATTTTTACCTTTTACCTTTTTAATGTTTTTTACCCTTTATATTTCTTTTTCAAAAGAATTTTCTCTCTTTTTAAACTCATTTTTATTTTTTTCCATTTTTAGTTTTTTTAAAACGACCCCTTTTAAAAAAAACCTTATTTTCCCCTAAATGAACTTTTTTAAGGTTTTTTCCTTTTCAAAATTTATTTAAATCCTAGACTTTAAACATTTATAAAAAAAGAATTTTATTTTCTTTTTCTTGAAAAAAACTTAATCCTTTTTTCCTTTTTTTCTTACGAAAACATCTTTGTTATTTTTTCTCTAAAATCATTTCTGCCCACCTATTATTAAAAACTATATTTCACAAAAATCTTTTTCATTAACTAAAATCAAGCCCTCTATTACCTAACACCTCACATTATTATTTCTTCTAATTATATCCCTAATTTCAAGTTTTTTAAATTAACCACATTTATTCATTTTTATTTCTTGCATTTAAAATTTAAAAACCTTTGAAATTACTTTCTATATTCCTAAAGATCAAAATCACCCTAACAACATTTTTAAAAACATGCAAACATTTTAAGATCAAACTAAAAATTTAAACGAAATTTAAAACAAAAAAGTTACCGAAATCGTGAACGGTTTTCCAACCTCGAGAAAGCAACCTAAAAATCACAAACAACACAAGCAAAAAACACCAAAATTCAACCAAGAACAAACAATAAAATCAAAATAAAAATAAACAAAGAAAAGATAGAAAATTTACCGAGAAATCGACGAACGATGAACTCGAATTCAAGCTTCACGAAATGCTCCAAACCACCTTCGGAAAATTGCTCCAAACTCGAATTTCCACTCAAAAAATTTCCGGCCAACTCAAGAAAAATTCAGAGAATTTTTTCGGATTTTTTAACTATTTTTAGTGGTTTTTATCTAAAAAATGGTGTGTTGAACAATGAAGCAATGGGGGGGGGGGGGTTATAGTTGAATTCTAGCTTCAAATTCAAGCCAAATTCGGATTTCAATCCCCGAATTGAAGCTAAAATCAGACAAGAAACTTGATACCCGGTAAAACCCCCAAGAAATCATCAATTTTGATCCAAAACCGGGATAGGATTTTCCATTTAATTCGAATCTAGGGTTTATTATTTATTTTCGGTTTTTTGCAGATTCTAACGGCTATAGGAAACGTCGGTGAGCGGGGTCGGTGGCATTGGTACGGCGGCGGCGAGGCGGATCGGCCGATACCAACGGTGTCGGCGGCCGTTGCCTGTAGGCGCCGGCCGACCACCATGAAGCTGCGACAAGGGTTGTCGGGGCTTGGTAATTTGGGGCTGGATCGAGCGCGTGCGCCGCACGCGTTGCCGTCGCATGCTCCTTTTTTTCTTTTTCCTTTTTTTTGCTGTTTTTTATTGTTTTTTTTGTTTTAATTTTGTTTCCTTTTTCTTCATAATTATTATTATTACTATTTATTTTTTAAAACTTTATCACATTTTCTTCTTTTTTCCCTTTTTTAAAGTTGGGCTTTTTCCTTTCTTTCTAAAGTGGGCTTCAAAATGCGCTCTTTTTTCCTTTTGAAATGGGCTTTAAAAATGGGGTCTTATTGTTTTTCAGTTTAATTTAAAAAGGGTGGGCCTTTTATTATTTAAAGGGAAAAGAGATTTTTTTTTTTATTTTTTTCGGATTTTTAAAATTGAGGTGAAAATTTAGTGACAACACATAGACAATCTCACCAGGACGGTACAAGATATGGCCAAACAATTGGCGTCCATGGTCACGCAAGGAGCCCAATCAAGCAAATCACCTTAACCCCATGAGGTAGTAGGGGATGTTCCTTCGATTCTGGGTAAAGCTAAGGTGAAGGAAGAATTCGAGGATGCTTTTCTATTTCTGCCCAAGCCAACGTATGTAGAACTGTCGTTGTTTATCGGAACGGAACCAGACGAGTGGATGGCCTCGACCCAGAACTTTTTCGACTTCTACGGCACATAAGACCACCACCGAGTGACGATGGCGTCATTTAGAATGGAAGGGATAGCTGTAAAGTGCTCATTAGTCCTATATTTTATATGCATTTAATCTCATATTATTGTTGTTCTTAAGTACATTTTAGGCATACTTAGGTGCATGCTTGCATTATTTACAATATTCTTTACTTTACTATGTTTATATTGAATATCTTTAATTTGGTGAGAAAAGGTACTATTTTAGTTTCAGGTACTAGAAGCTGGAAGGAGGAGAGAGGAGCTAATGCTGAGGCAGCAAGCCAAGGAGCTGTACTGAAGCAGCTCAACACCGAGGGAAGTGCTGCCGAGTAACTGCCGCCGCCATACCTACCGCCCAGGGCAACAATCGAAAGATTTGGTGAATTGGAGTGTGATCGGAAGAGCCTAATTTCTCGAGTCTAATGAGCCCGTCCACACAGTTTATCGATGCCGGAAACATCGGATAAAGCCGCACAAGGGGAGATTATCCAAGGCAGCTTAAGGTTACTTGTGCCACAAGGAGTCCAACTTCAAGTCAAAGAAGTCAGAATTTAAAGGATGCATTCAATGCTAAAGCTACTTTATGACGAGGAAGATTTCTACTCCAAGGCGGCTAAAAAGGGACGAACCAAAGGTTGCTGTTCATTGTACGATTCACACCGATGAGTATCATCTACAGTGGGCAACAACAACATTCTGACTTAGACATAAGCGAGATCATTATCGAAGCGTTCTACCGAGCCTTGAAGGACTGTCGAGTTTGCCGCCGAGCATATCGTCCGTTCCACCTGCCGAGGCATTGAAAGCGCCGAAGCACTAATCTGCCATCTTCCACCGAGGCAGCAAAGTCTGACAGCGCAAAACAATTTAACCTGTTCAACGCAGTTTCACACTATTAAGCAGCATAACCTGATCCATTCTATCACCCTGATCTTTTCTATCAATTACTTGTGTTTATTTACTTTTCTTTATAAAACTAAAATTTACTCGTGCATTTAATTTCCCTTGTGCAAGAATTGCAATACGAATAAGCTGTCCAATTCTCATGGGAGACGATATCTTTTATATTATAACTTGACAAGAGTGTGCACTTGTGCTTCTATTTAGAGAACACCCAACGCTCTATAATAGCCAAGTTGTGGTTCCGGTGGATGCAGAGGCACCGTCAGTTAGCATGCTGGGAACATTTGGTGATGGCGATAAGACGACGATTTGCGGTCACTGAAATCGAATTGCCGAAAGGGCAGTTGACCAAAATTGTTTAGGTCACGACTGTGGAGGATTACCAGAGCTGATTTGAAGAGATGGCCTTACGGATGGATCAACTATCGGAGATGTTTCTGACACAGTGCTTTGTGTCTGGTTTGAATGCTGAGATCAAGAATGAAGTACTGGTGCACCGTCTCACTTCCATCCATGAGGTTATTTCCTTGGCCCGTTTACACGAATCAAAATTGAACGAGGCAAAGAAAATGATGGGTCGACATTCAGGGCCCAAGTTGCCACCCTTACTACCCACTCCCACGAGTAACCCTAAGTTGCAACCCGAAAGACCCCCACCAGGAGAGATCACGACAGCCAAAACTACCTTCCATCAACCAAAGAGAATATTGGCCGCAAAATTTCAATCCAGGTGAGAAAAAGGGTTGTGTTATTACTTCGATGCCAAATACGTTTCGGGGAACAAGTGTAAAGATCCCCAATTTTTCCTTCTGGATGATGAAGCAAACGCCATCGAAGAAAGAGGGGTGGAGTCTCTCGAGGAATCAGATGTCAAGGAACAATCCATGGTGTCCTTCAATGTACTAGCTGGGTGTTACACACCAAACACTCTGAGATTCCGAGGACAAGTTAGCTGCAGAGAGGTGCAAATACTCATTGATAGAGGTAGCACACATAACTTCATCTAATCTAGGGTGGCTCGACACTTGGGTTTACGAATAGCAGCGACACCCAATTTTAGGGTAATGGTGGGGAATGGCAACTTTTGCATAGTGAATTATGCATCCACGACCTCAAGGTAACGGTTCAAGGCACGAAATTGGTGACTGATTTTTACGTGCTGCCATTAAAGGGGACGAAGATGGTGCTTGGGGTGGCATGGATGGCAACGCTTGGACCTGTCACCATGGATTTCACGAATTCCACCTTCGAATTCGCAATGAGTGACACCAAACACCGTTGGGTAGGTGAGGCTGGTTGGGGACCTCAACTAGTGCAATATCAGTCTTTGAGGAGGATGAGCGACACTCAGTCGATCGCCGAGTTGTACCAGCTCCAATTGGATTTAGGGGTTGAGACCACTACGAGCCAATTGCCGATGGAATTACAAGATCTCATCGAGGAATTCAGTGTTGTTTTTTCTCCCCCACTCGTCTACCTCTAACTCAAATCGTGGGCCACTTTATTCACTTTGAGCCAAGAAAAAAGCCCGTGACCGTTCGACCATACAAATATCCACATTTCCCAAAAGGGGAAATAGAGAAACAAGTGCAACAGATGCTAGCAACGCAGGTGATTCAACACATCAACATCCCGTATTCATCCCTTGTTTTATTGGTGAAAAAAGAGAACACTTGGAGGTTTTGCGTCGATTACCGTGCGCTCAACGCGATCACGATAAAAGATAAGTATCCGATTCCGACTGTGGATGAATTATTTGATGAGCTGGGAGGAGCTCAATGGTTTCTAAGCTAGCCTTGCTTGCAGGTTACCACCAAATAAGGGTCAGAGAGGAAGATGTTCACAAAACGACATTTCAGACACACTGTTGTCACTAAATTTTCACCCCATTTTAACTTATTATTATTATTATTATTATTGTTGTTGTTGTTGTTGTTGTTGTTGTTATTGTAAGTTAAAGCCCAAAAATAAAATGCAAAAAATAAGAGTCCATAAACCTATTTAATTTAAATATATGATACAATAAAAATCCACCCCAAAATATAATAAGAGAACCCATTTTGTTTTTGGCCCAAACTAACCCATTAACTTTGTTTTTTTGCAGGTTTTTTCGTGACCGTTGGATCTAGGGTAGAATAAAAGAAGTGTTTGGATTAAATCAAAAAAAAGAGGGGAAAAGGAAGAGTGGGGAGGATCCCGCACCGCCACGCGCGCGAGATCATCTCCCCCCAAATCCCTGCTCGAGAATGCCACCACCGGCTGCCGTCCATGGCCACGCCGTCTCTGGGTCACGACGCCTGACGAGGCTGGTGTCGTTCGACTCATCTCGTCCGGCCGAACCCGATACCACCAACCCCGTCTCTTGCCGTCGCCGATAGCTCATCTAATTGGAAGAAAAGGGTTCGAACCCAAATTTAATTTAGGATGAATTTCATCTTCAAATTTGAACCAATTCGTATGGTTTTTTGGGGGGGTTTTACCGAGGATCAAGCCCTTTGTCGGATTATGGATTCAATTTTGGGATTGAATCCCGAATTTGCCTTGAATTGCAAGCCCTAGTTCTAGTATAAATACCCATTTCCCCCATTGTGTTCTTCACCAATGAGAAGAAAGAAAAAACACCTAGATAAATCATCTAAAAATTTCTTTGAAAATTCTCTAAGTTTGATGGAAATTTTTTGAAGTGTGTTCAAGCTTTGGGATAGCTTTGAGTCAATTTTTGGTGACGATCGGAGACGGTTCGGGTGGAGATTACTCGCAAATTCATCACTTTCGGTAAATTTCTTTCTTTCCTTTGTTTGTTAGTTTTTTTGTTTACTTTTTCTTGGTTGAATTTTTGTGTTTGTTCATGTTTTTAGGTTGCGTTTTGGAATTGAGAGATCAGATTTAGTGTTCGGTAAAAGTTCATTTTGTGGTTTACTATTTTGATTTAGTTTAATCTTTCATGTTCTTATAAAGTGCAAAAATCATGTTTTTGGAGGTTTAAATCCATTTACATCTTTAAAAATTAAAATTTTAAGTTATTGGAAATTAAGTTTTTTAGAAAAATTTTGGAATTTACTCTTTATTGAAAATTTAAAAAATAAATGAATAAAGGTGGTTGAAAGTAAAGAAATTTTAAAAATAAAAAGGGTTTTAAAGAAAACTTTGATTTATAAAATAAAAGCTTTTTAATTCCTTAGGAAATTAAAAAATAAAAATGTTTTAAAAAGATAAAGTAAAGAAATAAAGGCGTAGAAAATAAAAGAAAAATTTTCAAATAAAAAATAATTCAAAAGAAAATAAACAAAAAAACATTTCCAATAAAATGTTTTTTTTTTTTAAAAAAAACACCAAAAGTTTATGATGAGAAATTTTAAGAATTAGGAAGGGTTTTAAAATTTTTTAAAAGTGGTTTAAAATAATAAAAAGCTTGAAAATAAAACATAAAATAAGATCTAAAAAAATACCTTTCAAAAAACAGAAAACCATGAAACATAAAAAGGAAAAAACTTTTCAAATAATAAAAAGCTTTAAAATTAAAAAGATGTTTCAAACATAAAATATTTTAAAGTACCTTCTTGAAATAGAAATAAAAGCGTTAAAAGCGAATAAAATTTAAAAGTAAAAATATTAAATAAGAAAGGTTTAGATTTCAAGACTTAAAATAAGAAAATGAATAAAAGAATAAAAATCCCCATCAAGAAAAGTATAAAAAATCCAAAAAAACTTCAAGTTTGCTTTGCTTGTCTTGTTTGCCTTTTAGAAATATGTTTAACTTTATGACTAGGATCTTCAAGCTTAGATTAGATACTTGTTTGTGGAAAAACTTTCTTCGCAAAGAATAAAACACACTTGTTGAGTGAATAAATGTTCTATATTTTAACCCCCATTTATCCATATTATTGAAGCACTCAGGCATGCTTAGTTGCATTTTAGGATAGAATTTGCATAAACATCACAGATGGATAATTTTGCACAGAAGCTGCTGATTTCGGTCAATTCATGCAGGTAACTGTTGTGGCAGAATTCAGGGCAGCAGAGGAACAGAAGATAACTACCGTGGTAGAATCTAGGGTAGCAGAGGAACAGAAGATAACTGTCGTGGCAGAATCTAGGGCAGCAGAGGAACATAAGATAACCGTCGTGGCAATATCCAGAGCAGCAAAAGAACAGAAGATAATTGTAGAGCAGGAGTGAAGGGTTGAAGAAAACTGCCTCATACATCACTGTCGTGACAGCTACCGTGACAGTGTTGAAGAAAACTGCCTTATACATCCCTGTCGTGACAGCTGCTGTGATAGAAGTGGCGACAGTGTTGAAGAAAACTGCCTTATAAATCACTATCGTGACAGAAGTGGCGACAATGTTGAAGCAAACTACCTTATAACTCGCTGTCGTGACATATGCCGTGACAGAGGTGGCGACAGTGAAGAAGAAGAGATGGAAAATTCGAAGTGGAGTTCGACTGATAGAGGATTTCAAGCCTAATTTTTAGAGACCACTCGCATAATTTTTGGAGCCCAGAAGCACAAGGAAGGCCTTGCCCAAAGTTGAGGAGAAAGTCAAAGCAAGAAGATATGGCGAACTAAAGGACGTTTATTCAGAGATTTAGTCTTTAATGAATTGTACTTTAATTCGAACTAGTATTCTTGGCCATTAAGAAAACTTGTACCCAAGGCCTATATATATGCTTGTAATTCGACCTAGAGAAGGGAATCTAGCTCCTAGCCGTCTTCCCCAAAACCCTAGTCATTTCTCTCTCTCCACCATGTTCTAAAATTCCCCTAAGGCAAAGGGTTGATCTTGTAATGTAGTTGTAAGGGTTGTACTATTTTTAGGTTTTTCTGTTCAATTCAATAAAAGCTTGAAGTTTATTTACTCTGGTTTCAACATCCCATAAGAGTTTCGGGAGAGCATTGTGAGGTTATCTATTTACTTAATATCGAAAGAGTTAAGTATACGAAAGGAGTAAATACAAGTTTTCTAGTTTATGGTTTAACTATCTTGGCCTAGGGATAGATACAAGGTTAAGCAGTTAAAGAAGAATCCACAAACATTGGTGTTCATCGACAGAACTTGGACCTAGGGATAGGACGAGTCACAATAGGGATTCTTGCTGAAATTGAACTACAGAGTTGTTGTTCGTTGCCGCGACATCAACAAACCTCTGTCTCGACAGGCTCGACGACAGACACAACATAAGACCTTTGAACAGTGCAACACCTGCACTATTTAGCAAATCAATACCAGCCTATTTTCTCAATCTGAATTCCTCGTTTACTTTAGTTTATATTCAAGAATTTTCACAACTCTTTATTAAATTTATCTTTTCCCTTGTGCAGGAAAATTAATTATGAAGTTGTCCAAATCCCTGTGGAGACGATATCTTTTATAATATAACTTGACACGGGTGTACACTTGCGCTCTATTTTAATATGACTCTTTTACACGCATCAAGTTTTTGGCGTCGTTGCCGGGGATTGGCACACAACTTTGTGTTTTTATTTTTCTGCACTTATATTTATTTTCTTGCCTTATTTTATTCATTTTTTTCTTTTGTAAAAAAAACTCAGACGCAATACAGGTTCAAGGGCATCAACATGTCAGGAAAAACTATTCGAGAGCTGATGTGGGAAAGTTCTTGCAATTACCGTAAAGGTAATCATGCACTCGAAAGTTGTCCCCATTTTTCGGTGAATATATGGAAAACGAACGATGGAACCAACAAGAACAAGATATTCCACCACAGCAGCAACAGGGACAACAGATACCGCTGCCGCAGCAGTAAAATTTTTTATGGTATGATCAAAACCCGCAAAATTTTTGGTACCATAACAGTTTTGCTGCAGAACCCGACATGCCCTGGCAATGTCATCATCCTCAAGAGCAGTCAAAATCCTTAGAAGACACACTGCAAGCCTTCATGGTACTCACGCAAGAATTGTCGCCTTCTATGGACAAAAGAATCGCCAAGGTGGATGCAATCTTGAGCACACCGGTCTTCATTCATGCCACGGATGAACCTGAAATCCCGGCGCAAGATGACAAGGATGCCAGTGAAAGAGACTGCCCAACACATGATGATCCTGAGCAGCAACTTGCCTTGGTAATGATCGAGGAGCCTGAACGGAACAACTCTACAACAACACCTAGTGAAGTTGAGAAAAATGTCACGGCGGCAACCACTGCTGAGGCAGAAACCCAATCGAAGCGGAAACTGCTGCCTCGGCAGCGACTGATGCTGAAGCATCAACCACTGTCGAGGCAAAACCTCAACCCACTGCCTCGGCTATGCCCGACAATGATTGCATACATCCACCTTCACCATGGCACTCGCACAACCACATGCATGAGCAACCCGATGACAATGCCTCGCCAATGGAATATGAGCATGTAATAAACGAACCTTTTGAATTCTTTGAAAACTCATCAATTCCATTGCAAGTATTTGAGGAACCAACGCCGGTGGATTTTGAATCATCGAGATCTATACTGATGGAGACCTACGAGTGGCCAACAGAAATTGATATGGGGAGTCATGGCACTTTCCAATGTCCCCTTGACCTACAAAGCAACCTGACAAAGGACTGTCAAAATAACTGGCTGCCGCAGCAGACACGACAGCAAAAGCTACTTTCCACCATAACGAACTTCGACGAGAATGAGGTAAGTACATGGTTAGATATAGATATAATTTTTCCTAAACATATGTTCATGTGTTCAGGAACAATGCCAAAATGGGAGGACTTTATAGACTACAAAAGAACCATAAAGAAAGTCACCTCCACCATGATAAAACAAAAAGGAGTAGCCACGAGCAAATTGGCCTAACCCTTTTTGGGAAAAATTGTAACTCGATGGAGGGTGCAGATGGACCATAAGAAATATCGGAAACGACGCTCCTCAAATTTTATTTAGTTTCAGTTTTTAATTTCGTTATTTTAGGATAAGAGTTTCAAGGATTAATTCCCTCTTGAACTCTTAAGTTTTTATTTTATTTGTTTTTCTTGTCTTTTCCAATAAAAAAATTCACAACAACCTAAAAGCCCAAGGCCATCAGGACATGGTGTTCTCTGCCGTGACAATATCTAGTTTCGCTGCCCTGGCAGCAGAGGAGGCATCCTTTGAAAGATCGACAACCTAGGCACCCGCCACCCAGCAATACGGATGCTGCCGCTCTGCACCCGCCGCCCATCATCACCTGCCCATCCTGCCGTCCAGTATCACTAGCTGCATCTACCGCGACAGTGACGACAACAATGATGGCACCTCAAATTAAGTTTCTTGCTTCTTCTGTCTTCTATGTTTCTATTTGTGATGTTTTTTTCTTTAGGTTTTTTTTTTGTCATGCCTTGAGGACAATGCAACCCTCGAGTTTGGGGTAGGCAGTCCTCTTATTATTATGTGTTTATAACTATTTATTTTTGTGTCTAAAAAAATTGGCTTTAGTTTTTGAAATTTTCGTACCCGCCGCGACCTTCACCGTCGTGACAGTAGCTTTAGAATGTTTTAGGAAGTATCTAGAGCCTTACTATAGTTCTGAACTCTTAAAACACTTTTGTGACTTATATGCTGTTAAGACTCTGTTAGCAAACTTAGAATAGGAAGCTTAGCCGCTTGAGTTAGAAAGAAAGCTTAGATTCAGTTTATTCCTAGAGGTGCCTAACACTGGCTCTAGGAAAAAAAAAACTAGAAGTACTCCTAGAGGTGTCTAACACTGGCTCTAGGAAATTAAACTAGAGGTGCCCGAAACCAGCTTTAGTAAAAATAGAAAAACTTTAGAAGAAAACTAGAGGTGCCCGAAATTTGCTCTAGTTAAAAATTATTTTTGAAGTAAAACTCAAGTAAGTTAAGTAACTATTCTGGTTGCTAAGAAGTCTAAGCTTATATTTGTTCACAAAACCCGCACACACTCACACAAGAATTATAGTATTGCTCCAGATAAATCCATAAACATTCGAAGAGGTATTGATCTTGATGGTGAAGATGCTGTAGGTAATGGTTGTTCATTGAGTTAAGCCAAAGAAAAAAAAATTCTTAGTTAGATTGCATTTGCTTGAGGACAAGCAATAATTTGAGTTTGGGGGTGTGTTGAGTGAATAAATGTTCTATATTTTAACCCTCATTTATCCATATCATTGAAGCACTCAGGCGTGTTTAGTTGCATTTTAGGATAGAATTTGCATAAACATCACAGATGGATAATTTTGCACAGAAGCTGCTGATTTCGGTCAATTCTTGCAGGTAACTGTCGTGGTAGAATCTAGGGTAGCAGAGGAACAGAAGATAACTGTCGTGAAAGAATCTAGGGCAACAGAGGAACATAAGATAATTGTCGTGGCAGAATCCAGGGAAGCAAAAGAACAGAAGATAATTGCAGAGCAGGAGTGAAGGGTTGAAGAAAACTGCCTCATACATCACTGTCGTGACAGTGTTGAAGAAAACTGCCTCATACACCACCGTCGTGACAACTGTCGTGACAAAAGTGGCGACAGTGTTGAAGAAAACTGCCTTATAAATCACTATCGTGACAGTTGCCGTGACAAAAGTGGCGACCGTGTTGAAGCAAACTGCCTTATAACTCGCTATCGTGACATATGCCGTGACAGAGGTGGCGACAATGAAAAAGAAGAGATGGAAAATGCGAAGTGGAGTTTGACTGATAGAGGATTTCAAGCCTAATTTTTAGAGACCACTCGCATAATTTTTGGAGCCCAGAAGCACAAGGAAGGCCTTGCCAAAAGTTTGAGGAGAAAGTCAAAGCAAGAAGATAGGGCGAACTAAAGGATGTTTATTAAGAGATTTAGTCTTTAATGAATTATACTTTAATTCGAACTAGTATTCTTGGCCATTAAGAAAACTTGTATCCAAGGCCTATATATATGCTTGTAATTCGACCTAGAAAAGGGAATCTAGCTCCTAGCCGTCTTCCCCAAAACCCTAGTTGTTTCTCTCTCTACCATGTTTTAAACTTCCCCTAGGGCAAATGGTTGATATTATAACGCAGTTGTAAGGGTTGTACTGTTTTTTAGGTTTTTCTGTTCAATTCAATAAAAGCTTCAAGTTTATTTACTATGGTTTCAATATCTCATAAGAGTTTCGGGAGAGCATTGTGAGGTTATCTATTTACTTAATATCGGGAGATTTAAGTATACGAAAGGAGTAAATACGAGTTTTCCAGTTTATGGTTAAACTATCTTGGCCTAGGGATAGGTACAAGGTTAAGCAGCTAAAGAAGAATCCACAAACATCGGTGTTCACCGACAGAACTTGGACCTAATGATAGGACGAGTCACAACAGAGATTCTTGCTGAACTTGAAGTACAGAGTTGTTGTTCGCTGCCGCGACATCAACAGACCTCTGTCGCGACAGGTGCTACACATGCACTACTGAGCAAATCAATACCAACCTATTTTCTCAATCTGAATTCCTCGTTTACTTTAGTTTATATTCAAGAATTTTCACAACTCTTTACTAAATTTATCTTTTCCCTTGTGCAAGAAAATTAATTATGAAGTTGTCCCAATCCCTGTGGAGACGATATCTTTTATACTATAACTTGAAACGGGTGTACACTTGCGCTCCATTTTAATAGGACTCTTTTACACACATCAAGTTTTTGGAATAAAATTAAACCCCCAATAAGGAATAAAAGACTTAGATTCTTTTAGAGTAAATTTTAATTTAGAACAAATAAAAAATGTTCAACACATCAAATTTCTTTGTTGTTTGAAAAGTGAAATTAAATTAATGCGGTGTCTTATCAAACGGGAATGACGGGTTAGCACCAGAAGTGTTGGCGGTGATTAATGTTCATTTCCCGGGTGATAAGGCCGTTAAAAATTGATTGATATTCATTAAACGGACAAATAAAATCGAACCTTCGTGAACTTGCAAATTCCAGTTTTGATTTTTTTGGAAATCAATTATATACCAATTTTTGGGCGCTGTGGGAGTGCTAACCTTTTCCCACGCATAATCGACCCCTGAACCTATTTTCTAGTTTTCACAGACCAAAACCGTTGTTTTAATAAAATAAAATATTTTATTAAAATAACTATTCTTTAAAATGATCCGATCACACTTTTTCAAAAGATTAGTGGCGACTCCGTTGATTTTAAAAGTTTTCCAAAAAATCGAAGCTTGAAAAGGGCTGCGACAGCTTGGCGACTCTGCTGGGGAAGTTTTGTTTGTTTAAAAAAAACAAAAGAGGGCCAGGCCACAAATTGATTTCAAAAAGGGTTTCTTAAAAAACTAATGGAATTTGAAAGTTCACAATAGATTTAATTTATTTGTCTGTTTAATGAATGTAATTTTATTTTACGCATTTAAGACTTAATTCCAAGCTCTATACTCGACTTTGTCCCGTTCATTTAAGTGGGGGGAACATGCTTTGCTCATGTAAGAATATTAATTCTTCGTATGAGCCTAGCAAGTACCTTTGGGACTCATTCCCTTTTTCTTCGTAAGGATATTGGTTCTTTTAGAAGGCATCGGTGGTGAGTCCTCCTATGTTGAGCTCGATTCGTTTGTAGCCTGTAATGGGTGAGAATCGAGGGCCTTGCTACCCTTAGTAGGGGACAACAAGGACAGCTCGGGTACCCTTTTAGAACCGAACCAAGTTTGAGAATCTAGAGCCTACCCCAATAGAGCCATACGGAAAGCCTAGGGTGTTGAGTCTGGTCAAAATCACTTCGCAAAAATAATCCGTGGATACATGTCCTGGAGTGTTGGAATGCATGCCCAGAATTATTCGTACAATGAATTTTTTTTGGACCTTTTTGGTTTTATTTCTGTGTGTGTTTTGTTTTGTTTTATTTATTTGTTACATACATCCCATATTTAGGGGGATCGATTCTAAAGCATGTTGCTCAATTAGAAAAGTTTTCGCCATAGATGGAAGGTACCTAAAAGAAGAAGACAATGTGGATGTACGTCACCAATTTGAGGCCCACCAGCAAGCAATGAGAATTTGACGAGTAATCACGTAAGGAAACATCGAAGTATGCTAACATCAGCGCCAAATAGAATACCATAAGTCGCAAGTGCTATGACTTCGACGGTCTAACCAAATAGAATTTGAAGATGATCATTGGTCTACTCGACTTAGAGGCAACATCAAAAGGACCTAGGAGCGAGACGAGTTCGATAGAAGCATCACATCCTAAATTGAATACGTAGCTAAGTATATGACGTCAAGAAGCTACATTTCTTCGCCCCACGTTAGACCGATAGGGAAGGTAGGACCAAGGTTTGAAAGATTGATCAAAGAAATGAGTGCTCAGACAAAGATGTATTCGTAGGACCTTCGTCATCCAATGGAAGCTACTTCTAAAGCAACACCTTAATAGAATTGATGACCCTTCGCCTGCATTCATGCTTTTGCATACATACATTTTCTTCCATGCATTTGTTTTTTGTTTGTTTGCATTAAATAATGTTTCGATCATTGCATTCATACATGTATAACAAAAAGATTAATTTTGGAAAATTCCATTTAAGTAGTAAAGATCCCGTGCAAACACGATACTCGAGCTATGACTACAAAAGACAGATTGAAAACTCTAGAAGCAAACAACAAGAGTATTCAAGATTGGCTCGAGAAATTAGAAAAGAACTTGAAGGAAGAAATTGCGCAAGCACAGAAGAACACTGCTAGCCAGATAGATGTTATGTTAGGTGTTGAGTGTATAAAAGTTCTATATTTTACCCCTCATTTACCCATATTTCTGCTGCATTCAAGCATAATTCATTGCATTTAGGATAGAGTTTTGCCTATACATAACAATTAGATAAAATTGCACATAAGCTACTGATTTTGGTTACTTTCGCAGGAATCTACTGCGGTAGACTCAGGGCAGCAAAGGAATAGAGGTAGATCACAGAGCTGGAGTCGAGAAGCAAAACGCTGCCGTGACTACTGCCATGACAGCCATGAAGACAGAATGCTGAGGTGGAAAAGTGAAGTGGAGCTTGACAGATAGAGGATTTCAAGCCGGTCTGTCGTGAACCACTCCCATATTTTTTTGAGCCCTAAGGCAGGATGAAGGCCAAGCCCAAAGTCCAAGGAAGAAACTCAAGGTAAGAAAAGAGGACGAATTTAAGGTATCTACTCAGAAGATTTAGTCTTAATTAGAGTTGCACTTTAATTCAAAATTGTATTCTTTCCATATTAGAAAACTTGGACCCAAGGCCTATATAAAGGCATGTAATTCGACCTAGGGAAGGATATCTCATTCCTAGTCGTCTTCCCCTAAACCCTTGTCGTTTTCTCTTCTCCACCATGTTCTAAACTCCCCTAGGGCTAAGGGTTGATTCTGTAAAGTAGTTGCAAGGATTGCATTGTTTTAGGAATTTTCTGTTATGAAATAAAAGCTTCAAGTTTATTTATTCTGGTTTTTCATATCTTACAAGAGTATCGGGAGATCATTGTGAGGTTATCCATTTGTTTGATATCGGGAGAGTCAAGCATACGAACAAAATAAATATGTGTTTTCCAGTTTATGGTTAAACCATCTTGGCTTAGGGATAAGTTCAAGGTTAAGTGGCTAAAGAAGAATTCAACAACATTGGTGTTCACCCTTTGATTCACGCCGGGAGGTATCATCCGAGAAGTGTTCATCAACAGAATTTGGGCCTAGGGATAGGACAAGTCATAACATGGATTCTTGCCAAGCTTGAAGTACAAAGTTGTTGATCGCTGCCGCGACAGGTGCTGCCCTGACAGGAACGACGACAGAAGACAGAAGTTTCTCTAACAATGCAACACCTGCAGTATTGAGCAATTCAATACCGACCTATTCTTTAATTCTAATTTCTCTATCTTTTACTTTAGTTGTTCTCAAGATTACTTCACCAATTAAATTAAACTATTCTCTCTCTTGTGCAGAATTTCAAGGATAGAGTTATTTCCAGTCCCTGTGGAGACGATATCCGATACTCCCGTATCACTTTACTACTTGCGTCGTGTACACTTGCACTATTTGCGATATGACTCTTTTACACGCAACAAGTTTTTGGCACCGTTGCCGGGGACTGGCAACATATCTTTACCCTTTTTATTACTGCACTTTTTTTTATTTTTCTGTTTTTTTGGTGGTGTTATTTATCCCGTGCTTTTCACAAGGTTTTCTGTTTGCTTATGCGCAGATCTAGAGGAGGTAAAGAACCCGAGTACGAACTAGACCCAGAAATCGAATGCCCGTACCAACTCAGGAACCAAGCCCGACTCTTGGTAGCAAGAAACAACTATCTTGAGGAGATAATAGAAGCAATGGTGAACGGAAGGCAAAACGACGGGATAGATGACCCCAACAACAATAACCAGAGAGTTATTGCTGATCCTCCCCAAGATGCCTGGAACGAACGGCCTGCTGCTGCTGCCGTACAGAAGACCTGTCGAGACTACATGGACAATGACCGTGTTGAACTGGAAACCACCTTGCCTGACGTGGAAGCTGAAAACTTCGAGCTGAAACCTGTTATGTTCAGCATGATAAATTCCGCTGGCCAATTTAGTGGTTCTGCAACTGAGGATGCCCGATAACATTTTAAAACGTTCCAAGAAATCTGTGGATCGTTCAGATTGCCCAGAATAAATCTGGAAGTACTGAGGCTTCGGTTATTCCCCTATTCATTGAGAGATAGAGCTAAAAATTGGTGGAATAAATTAACACCGAGTTCAATAAGAACTTGGGTAGATCTCTCTCGTGAATTCCTTTCTCATTTTAATCCTTCTCATTTATCTGAAAGATTGCGTAACGAGATTGTTACTTTTTAACAGGAAGATGACGAACCAATGCACAAGGCATGTGACCGATTTACAACTCTTTTACGGAACTGCCTGATGCATTTATTCCCCGTATGGAATCAGGTTGTCAAATTCTACAATGCTGCCAATGCACACACTCGACTGAGAATAGATTCAGCAGCGAATGAGCTATTACTGGATAAGGAACCAGACAAGGCAATATAGTGTTGAAAAAGTTAGCAAAGAACGATGATCAATTTTCTACAGCTAGGAGAGGGGGCAAACGAGGAATATATGTAAAGGATTATGAAGCTGATAATTCAATGGAATCACATGTTGCATACCTCACAAATATAGTCGAAAATCTGCAGCGGAAAAATTCTAAAGCCGTATATTCTGCAGAAGAGGTATGTGAAACCTGTAGTGGGAACCACAGTTCAGAAGACTGTCCTTTACAGCTGGAAGAAGGGATGTATGTTGGAAACTATAACAAACCAAGAAATTATGGTTCCAACAATTACAATCCCAACTGGAGGAAGGATCCAAATTTTTCCTGGAGCAATCCGAACAATGCACTGAATCCTCCAATGCAAAACAACCAAAACCAAAGGGTACCCAAAATTCTGTCACGACAGTAGCCACAGCAACAGCCACAATAGCAGCCGACAATAGCACCTAGCATACTGGAACAGACCTTGGCAACTTTTATGTCACAGACCGGAGTATACATGGCAAACATGGATTACTTTGTCAAGAAAACTGAGTCATTCATGGACAAGACAGAGATGAGGATGACAAACCATGAGGCTACCCTAAAATCTTTGGAGACACAAATGGGCCAAGTATCACAGTATATCAAACCGAGGCAGAACGGAGGATTCCCTAGTGATACTGAGGTCACTAGAAAACCCACACATGAGCAGTGTAAAGAAACCACAACTAGGAGTGGGAAACAGTTACAAGGGCTGGAGATGAAAGACATACCGAGTAAGGATATGACCCTAGAAACACCTACCGTGAACACTGCCCTGACAGAGGAGAGACAACCTGCTGTCGACACACCTGCGACGACAGTAGAAGGGATCGAGGAGCAAGCAGAAGATGCTGAAGAACCTAAGCCTCCTCAGATCCGAATTCTATGTGAAGGAAGCCTTGAAGATTACCGTCCTCCACCTCTTTTTCCACAACGGTTACATAAGCAGAAACAAGAGTACCAGCTTAAAAAGATTTATGATATTTTTAAGCATGTACACATTAATATACCGCTGCTAGAGGCCATAAAGCAGATGTCTGGATATGCTAAGTTTCTCAAGGACGCAATGTCCAAAAGGTCCAGACTTGGGGAATTCGAGATAGTGAAGATGACAGAAGGATGTATGAAAATTTAGCACAAGTATCCACCCCAAAAGAAGAAGGATCCTAGGAGCTTCATCATACCGTACATAATTGGTGATAAGTTCGTGGGTAAGGCACTTTGTGATCTTGGTGCTAGCATAAATCTAATGCCCAAATCTGTGTTTCAAAAATTAGGTATTGGACAAGCAAGGCCCACGACAGTCATGCTGCAGCTGGCAGACCGCTCTTACGTACAACCAGAAGGGAAGATCGAAGATATTCTGGTAAGAGTGGTTAAATTTATTTTTCCTGCTGACTTTCTTGTTTTAGAATGTGAAGCAGATGAAAACGCAACGATCATCCTGGGGCGACCCTTCCTAGCCACATGCAGAACTGTGATCGATGTTGAGAAAGGAGAACTGACCATGAGAGTGAATGATCAGCAAATCAAACTCAATGTTCTCCAAGCAATAAAACAAGCTGATGCAAAAGAAGTTTGCAAGGCAATCTCTGAAGTAGTCCTTGACCAACCCTGCATCAGGTCGAGCTGCCATGACAGAGAGTTTGGTCACTGCCACTGCAGTCACCCGAAAGACTATCACAGCAGCAACTACGACAGTGACTCCTCTGACACAGAAACATCCGACACTGAAGGTCCTGAGGAGGTAAATTGGATAGGCACACGTCCAGGTAAGTTCTTCGAGCCTCTAAATTATACCTCGAATGAACATGTAATCTAGAAGCCTTCCATTGAAAAGTCACATGTACTAACCTTAAACCCCTGCCAGGGCAGCTTCAATATGTCTTTCTTGGTTTAAATGATACATTGCCCGTAATCATCTCTTTCAAGTTAATGCAGGAACAAGAGCAACGACTAATCAAAATGCTACATCAGCATAAGAAGGCCATTGGATGGACTATAGCTGATGTCCAAGGCATCAGTCTGGCGTTATGCTTGCACAAAATCCTCTTGGAGGATGATCATAAGCCGACCATTGATGCCCAAAGACGATTGAACGAGGCTATGAGAGAGGTGGTGAGGAAAGAAATTATCAAATGGCTCGACGCTAGAATCATATACGCCATCTCGGATAGAAAGTGGGTGAGCACAGTGCAATGTGTGCCCAAAAAGGGAGGAATAGATGTAGTAACCAATGAAGAAAACGAACTAATCCCAACTAGGACTGTGACCGGTTGGAGGGTTTGTATGGACTACCAGAAGCTTAACAAAGCTACCCGGAAGGACCACTTCCCCTTACCTTTTATTGATCAAATGCTTGATAGATTAGCAGGGAAACCTTACTACTGTTTTCTTGATGGTTACTCAGGTTATAACCAAAAAGCAATCGCACCGGAAGACCAAGAGAAAACCACCTTCACATGTCCATACGACACCTACGCCTTTCGAAGAATGCCATTTGGGCTCTGCAATGCACCAACAACCTTCCAACGGTGCATGATGGCAATATTCTACGACATAGTGGAGAACTTCCTAGAGATTTTCATGGACGACTTTTCTGTCTTTGGGGACAGCTTCGAGGATTGTTTAGGCAATTTACAGAAGGTTCTTGAGAGATGCAAAGAGGCGAACTTGGTTTTAAACTGGGAAAAATGCCACTTCATGGTGGATGAAGGTATAGTATTGGGCCATAAGGTGAGCTGCCGCAGCATAGAGGTGGACAAAGCCAAAATAGAGGTTATCGAAAAGCTGCCGCCACCCACCACAATCAAAGGGATTCGGAGTTTCTTAGGGCATGCAGGGTTTTATCGACGATTTATAGCTAATTTTTCGAAGATTACAAAGCCCCTATGCCACCTGTTGGAACAAAATCGTCCCTTTGATTTTAATGCTGAATGTACTGAGACATTCAGAATACTGAAAGAGAAGTTGGTAACAGCCCTAATCGTACAGCCACCAGACTGGAGTTTGCCATTTGAGATAATGTGTGATGCCAGTGATTACGCTGTTAGGGCAGTATTAGGGCAGAGGAAGGATAAGCTCTTCCATGTGATTTACTATGCTAGCAAAACACTAAATGATGCCCAAATCAACTACACCACGATAGAGAAGGAGCTATTAGCAGTGGTGTTTTCAATCGACAAGTTCCGTCCGTATATACTTGGAACGAATGTGGTGGTCCATACAGACCATTCAACACTGAAGTATCTGTTCACGAAAAAGGATGCAAAACCTAGATTGATACGTTGGATTATGCTGTTGCAAGAATTTGACATTGTCATCAAGGATAAAAAGGGAACAGAGAACCAAGTAGCAGACCACTTGTCAAGGCTGGAGACAAGAAGGAGTCAACCAACAGACAAGACCAACATACTAGAGACCTTCCTAGATGAGCCGTTGTTTGCTGCCACCAGTACTGCCGCGACAGCCATGGCGTTAGGTAAGGTTTTTGAAACCCCTTGGTATGCTGACATTGTTAATTACATTTTAAGTGGGTTATTACATCCTGAGCTTAATTACCAAACAAGGATGAGGTTCCAAAATGATGCAAAACATTATTATTGGGACAAACCTCTTCTTTTCAAACACTGTGCAGATCAGATTATCAGGAGATGCGTACCACAGGACGGACAGAAAGCTGTGCTTCACCATTTTCATGCTTCCCCTTATGGAGGACACCTAGCGGGAAACAAAACCGCTGCCAAGGTTCTGCAATCCGGTCTCTATTGGCCCACATTGTTCAAGGATGCACAAGCTTTTTACAAAAGCTGTGACAAGTGCCAAAGGACTGGGAACATATCAAGAAGGCGTGAGATGCCATTGCAGAACATACTGGAGGTCGAAATCTTCGATGTATGGGGAATCGACTTCATGGGGCCATTCCCAGCATCTTGTGGGAATTTGTACATCCTACTGGCAGTAAACTACGTGTCAAAGTGGGTAGAAGCGATCGCCACTCAGAAGAACAATGCCAAGACTGTGCAAAGATTTCTTCACAAGAACATCTTCTCTAGATTTGGCATTCCAAGGGCGATAATTAGTGATGAGGGGAGACACTTCGATAATAGAGCAATTGCTGTTGCATTAAGGAAATACGGAGTGAAGCACCGAATTGCAACAGTGTATCACCCTTAAACCAATGGGTATGCCGAGATATCCAACAAAGAAGTAAAGAACATACTAGAGAAGATGGTTAAACCCACTCGAAAGGATTGGTCTCAACATCTCAATGATGCACTCTGGGCCTACAGAACAGCGTTTAAGACACCATTGGGGATGTCACCCTATCGACTCATCTATGGGAAAACCTGTCATTTACATGTTGAGATAGAAAACAGAGCTTACTGGGCTATCAAGGCAGTAAATATGTACTTGGATAAGAAAAGATAGAAAATGCTACTAGACTTGAATGAGATTGAGGAAATTCGAGCAATGGCCTACGACAATTCCAAGATCTATAAGGATAAAACCAAGAAGTGGCACGACAGGAAGCTGCTGCCACGACAATTCTGCCCAGGGCAGTAGGTGTTGTTGTTCAACTCTAGGTTGAAGCTTTTCCCAGGAAAGCTTAAATCTAGGTGGCCTGGTCCTTTCCAGGTTGTCCAAGTTTTCCCCCATGGTGCCATTACAATCAAATCCATGAAGGATGGGCACCAATTCAATGTCAATGGACAAAGGCTCAAGCATTATCAAGGGACTGAAGCCCCAAGGATGCATGAAGTAGTTACTTTAGGAGTTGTCCCTCAAGGCATCCCTAATTTAACTTAGTTTTATTTTATTTTATTAATTTATTTATTTATTAGGAATTAAGATTTTTATTTATTTATTTTAGGAAATAAGATTTTAATTTAGTTTATTTATTTAATTATTTTTAGGAAATAAAGGAAGCAAAGCAAAGAGGAGGAAGGAACCAGCCCAACGCATTCATAACAGCCCAAAAAGCCCAACGGACAAGCATGTCATCACAGCCTGTCGCGACAGACGCAGAGAAGACAGCTTGTCACGGAGCTGTCGCGACAGGCATGCAAACGCATAACAGACGTGGAAACACGTGACAGACGCATCAGAAACCGCGTAATAGCTAGCCTCGTTATTTGCGCATGCCGTTACAGTCCCAACGGGTAGAAAAACCCTGTTCTATATAAACCCCTACTCTCTTTTCATTTTTCATCTCATTTCTATTCTCTCAACTTGCTTCCTAGATTTTAAATTTCAGAAAATTTTCTTTCATTTTGCTACAATTCCTTGCAATGGCCAGCAGAACAACACGACATAGCTCTGCCTCCACCTCTGCCACGACAGTGTCAACACCAAGCCACAACGGCATACCCAACCGGTTCGCATCCACAGACTCAACAAAGAGGTACTACGGTTCCTTCCAGAAGAGGGATATGTGGGAAGAACGATGGTTCATTTATACCCAACAAACGGGAGAGCTAGGGCTAGAAAGCTTCATTGCCAAAAAGATCCTCACCCTCAAGTGGCAGAAATTTGCTGCCCAGCCCAAGGAAATGAACGTAACCCTCGTTCGTGAATTCTACGCTTTCGTCACCAATAAGGATGCCACGACAGTGACAGTCCGAGGCAAAGAAATCTCTCTTGAGCCGGCGTACATCAACACACTATATGGGCTATACGTGAGCAAGAAGAAGGACGCCCACCGGAGGTTCATGAACAGTTTGTCGCCGGCAGACTATGATGCTGTCATGGCAGAAGTGACAGAGGAGGGCACGGAGTGGAACGAAGACCCGAAGCATCGGTGGACTGTGAGGAGGACCCAGCTTACCCCACAAGCCAAGCTGTGGAATCCTTTTGTCAAGAAGCGCCTCATACCTACCTCCCACAACACCACTGTCGACAGGCAGAGATTAGCTATTGTTCACTCCATTCTCAATGAGAGGCAAATCAACGTCGGCCGCTACATCCGAGACGGAATCCTTGAGTGTGCTCTCCGACCTTCAGGCCCCCTAGTCTTCCCTTATCTCATCACCACACTCTGCCGGGGCAACATCATGCCAGAAATCAATGAGGATGTGAAGGTCCGAGGGAAAGGGTGGACGCAGCAGAATCTCTACAGTCTGATGGAGTTGAAAGCTGCCACTCCTCTGTCGTATGTAAACCCCTCTGCTGCGATAGAACCAACGACAAAACCTGGCTGCCCTGAACCTGTCGCCGCAAAACTAGAGCAGACGACAACAGCACCGCCAGCAGACACATCCAGCCAGATTCTGACGCTGCTGCAACAGATGGAAGCAGGACAGCTCGGCCTGATGGGATTTCTAAGGGACTTCACTACCGCCACGGTAAATTTTTTATCAAGTCTTATTTAAATTTTCCCAATGTGCAATTCCCTGTTTTCCCAGAAACCCTCTTTGCTACACCCACACCTACTGTCAGCCCCAAAACCCCTTCTGCCGCCTCCACACTCACACCTGCCACGTCCGGAGATGGCGGTAGAAGATCTGTCACTCCAAGAGAAGAGAAAAGGAAGGACCCCCTACCGGAGATCGACCCCAAATATTTTGAAGGGTTCTCTTCCTCCTCCGTCTGGAAAGATTCTGACTCGGATCCGTCAGTTGTCTGAAACATCTCCAAAGACTTCCCTCCGATGAAAAGGAAGAAGCTGAACGAGACTGTCGAAGGACCCTACCACGGCAGATCCGATAGCAGCAGCAGCATCGATGATGATCTCGAGGTCTTGGACCAACCCCCACACATCTCACCGACCCGCGTCCAGCCACCTCGAGAGGCTAAGAAGAAGATGGCCTCCTCGTCTCCCAGCAACCAGCCAGCCCCTGCCCTCAAAGTCACTGCCCGCCGGCAGCTCCAAGTTAGTAGTAGCAGCGACGACAGCTCCTCAACCTAAGTTTTTTTTCCTTATATTTTGCTGTCTTTGCTGCTGTTCTATCTATTTTGTGATGTTGTTTTCTGTTTTTCATTTTATTCTGTCATGCATTGAGGGCAATGCAACCCTCGAGTTTGGGGTGGGCATCACTCCATTAATGAACTTGTTAAGTTGTGTCTTTAATTTATGTCTCATTTTAAGTTTATTTTTAAGTTTATTTTTGTGTCAAAAAATGATGAAAATAAAAACAAAAACTTGGCTTAAGTCTTTGAACTAAACTTACCTTCCGCGACATACTCTGTCATGACAGTGCCTTTAGGATGTTTTTAGGAACTATTTAGAGCCTTGCTAAAGTTCTGATCTTTAGAACACCCTTTGTGACTCTTATGCTGTCTAGACTTCAGTAGTGAACTAGAATAGGAAGGTTTACCCACTTGAGCTGCCCCTAGAGGTGCCTATCACTGGCTCTAGGAATAAAAGAAAGAAACATTTCAGACTCACTTGCCCGCAAAACTGCCTTACAATGATTTTAGGAAGATTTTACTTTGTGCTTAAGTTAGAAAAAACTAAAGGAGCCTAATAATTGCCTCCAGAAAAAATGAAGTTGAGTCAAGAGTCAGAAAAAAACTAAAGGAACCTAAGAATTGCCTCCAGAAAAAATGAGATTGGCATAGAACTCAAGTTTGTAAGCATAACTATTCTGGTAAACTAAAGGAGTCTAGGAACATATTTGTTCACAAAACCTGCACACACTGCACAAGAACTATAGAATTGTTCCGGATACATCCAGAAACACCCAACAAGGTACTGCTCTTGATAGTGAATGTGTGGTAGGTAATAAAAGTTCACTGAATTAAGCCAAGCCATAAAGTTTTTATTTGTATTTAGGTCGTATTTGCTTGAGGACAACAATAACTTGAGTTTGGGGGTGTGTTGAGTGTATAAAAATTCTATATTTTACCCCTCATTTACCCATATTTCTACTGCATTCAAGCATAATGCATTGCATTTAGGATAGAGTTTTGCATATACATAACAATTAGATAAAATGGCACAAATGCTACTGATTTTGGTTACTTTCGCAGGAATCTGCTGCGGTAGACTCAGAGCAACAAAGGAACAGAGGCAGATCGCAGAGCTGGAGTCGAGAAGCAAAATGATGCCGTGACTACTGCTGTGGCATCCATGACGACAGAATGCTGAGGTGGAAAAGTGAAGTGGAGCTCGATAGATAGATGATTTCAAGCCGATCTGTCGTGAACCACTCCCATATTTTTCTGAGCCCTAAGGCAGAATGAAGGCCAAGCCCAAAGTCCAAGGAAGAAACTCAAGGCAAGAAAAGAGGACGAATTCAAGGCATCTACTCTAAAGATTTAGTCTTAATTAGAGTTGCACTTTAATTCGAAATTGTATTCTTGCCATATTAGAAAACTTGGACCCAAGGCCTATATAAAGGCATGTAATTCGACCTAGGGAAGGATATCTCATTCCTAGCCATCTTCCCCTAAACCCTTGTCGTTTTCTCTTCTTCACCATGTTCTAAACTCCCCTTAGGGCTAAGGGTTGATTCTGTAAAGTAGTTGCAAGGATTGCATTGTTTTAGGAATTTTCTGTTATGAAATAAAAGCTTCAAGTTTATTTATTCTGGTTTTTCATATCTTACAAGAGTATCGGGAGAGCATTGTGAGGTTATCCATTTGTTTGATATCGGGAGAGTCAAGCATATGAACAAAATAAATACGTGTTTTCCAATTTATGGTTAAACCATCTTGGCTTAGGGATAAGTTCAAGGTTAAGTGGCTAAAGAAGAATTCAACAACAATGGTGTTCACCCTTTGATTCACGCCGAGAGGTATCATCCGAGAAGTGTTCAAAAACATAATTTGGGCCTAGGGATAGGACAAGTCATAACCGGGATTCTTGCCAATCTTGAAGTACAGAGTTGTTGATCACTACCGCGACGTCAACGGACCTCTACCGCGACAGGTGCTGCCGCGACAGGTGCTGCCGCGACAGGTGCTGCCGCGACAGGTGCTGCCACGACAGGAACGACGACAGAAGACAGAAGTTTCTCTAATAGTGCAACACCTGCACTACTGAGCAATTCAATACCGCCCTATTCTTTAATTCTGATTTCTCTATCTTTTACTTTAGTTGTTCTTAAGATTACTTCACCAATTCAATTAAAATATTCTCTCTATTGTGCAGAATTTCAAGGATAGAGTTATTTCCAGTCCCTGTGGAGACGATATCCGATACTCCCGTATCACTTTATTACTTGCGTCGTGTACACTTGCACTATTTGCGATAAGACTCTTTTACACGCAACATTAGGTTTCAAAGACCCAGAAAGAGGAAAGAAGATTGTTGATATTTTGTCGCCCCGGTCCGGAATGATGAGTCAGATATTTCTACCAAATGAGAGGTTCTAGATCCACATAGTAGGAAGCTCGACTCGTATTCTAGCAGAACACGGGGTAAATTATAAGGAGAACCAAAGCATTGAGGTTCTTCATAAGGCAGCCGACAGGGCCAAAATGAATAAGAGGTGGGAAGGCCACTACGATAAGCTCGAAGAGATCATCAGAGCCCTACAAGGAGGAAATGTCTATGGTGGTGTAGATGCAAGGGATCTAAGTCTGGTGTCTGACCTGGTGGTTCCTCCAAAATTCAAAACTCTCGACTTTGAGAAGTATGACGGGACCACTTGCCCTTCGGCGCATTTGACCATGTACTGCCAGAAAATGTCACCACATTTAGAAAATGAGAAGTTGTTGATCCATTGTTTCCAAGACAGTCTATCTGGGTCTGCTATCCGATGGTATACCCAATTAAGCTGGGTCAACATACGGACTTGAAGAGATTTTTCGAAAGCTTTCCTCAAACAATACGAGTATGTGACAGATATGACCCCAAGCAGGATCGCACTATAAAATATGGAACAAAAGCCCAATGAGAGCTTCCGCTAGTATGCCCAGAGATGGCGAGATGTAGCATCCCAAGTTCAACCTCCACTATTGGAAAATGAGGTTACTCCAATGTTTGTGGAGACTCTAAATGGTCCATTCTATGACTATATGTTAAATCATGCCATTGAAGGTTTCACAGACATGGTCATGAATGGAGAGTTGATATTGGCAGCCATCAGAAGTAGAAGACTCGAGATAGAAGAATATGATGAACGCATTTAGAAATTCGTCATGAAGCAGATGGAAGCAAGATTAGCTGAAATTCATCCATGTCTCTCTAGAATAATGCAAAATCTTCCTAATTGGGATCATTCCTAGAATCAACTCTTTTGCTTTTGCCCGCGAGCATTAGGGATCTTTTGTAAGGGCTTCTATGCCAATTTACTTGTTTAAAAATGCATTTTCTTTCTTCTCTCAAGTGGCAAACATTTCTTATTTTCATTTCTTTTCATCCATTTCTCTTCAAACATATGTCTTTCAGGCATAACCCTATTATTGATTGTATGAATGAATTTTGAATCTAATCCCAAGATAGAGGGGAAATAAAGAGTGTTCAGGATTAATGGGGAGATTCTATTTTGAGTGAATTTTTCCTCTCAGACATTGTTGTTAAGGGTCTTCGAATAAAGTGATAACTCTAAAACGTCTACCAACTGAAGGCTGCTTCTTTTTGACGATATTTGTGTGTGAAATGACATTTGACATTCCTTCATTTCCCTTCACGAATAAGAAAATGAAAAAAAATCCATTTGTTGTCCCCCTTTGAGCCTGATACTTTTTTTTTCTTGTGTTTGAACACTAGGGGGCAAAAGAGGATGAAGAGCTGTGTGCAAGTAAAGGCTACTTGCATGAGAGGGTAAAAAGAGAAAAAAAGAGAAAAAAAGAGGATGAACGGGGGCATCACCTTGCATGAGAGGGTAAAAAGAGAACGAGGGCATCACCTTGCATGAGAGGATGATCGATACCATCTCCTTTTACCCTCGCTTGTGCTTCTTCTTTTTTTCTCTTTTTACCCTCTCATACAAGGTGATGGCCCCGTTCATCCTCTTTTTACCCTAGTGAACGGGGGCATCACCTTGCATGAGAGGATAAAAAGAGAAAAAAAGAAAAAGCACATGCGTTGAAGAGTTTTAAGTGGGGTGTGTTGTCAAGAAAGATCCACATATAAGATGTAAAAGCACAAAAACATGAAAAAGAGATAGAATTGCACTTGATAAGCAAACAATACCATCAGATTGGGGCAGTTTACGTTAGCCAGTGATTTAAGGCCCTTAGTGTTAATAGGCGCAAGAGGATGAGATTAAAGCGCCAACATCATTCGAAAATATTCAAGGTACAAATAAGCTTTGCTGCAAGGATTTATATGCAAGCACTTCAAGGTGCCCTGTTGTTGAGTGTGTAAAAGTTCTATTATTTACACCCTTTTTAACCCATATTTCTGCTGCATTCAAGCATCATTGCATTGCATTTAGGTTAGTTTTCAATAAAACATCACAATTATATAAAAGGCACGGATTCTACTAAAAGATGGCTATTTTTGCAGGTATCTGTCATAGTAGAAGATGAAGGCAGGCGCAGGGCAGAGAAGCAGGAGAGCGGAACTGGACAAGCAGCCAAAGAAGACGAACCTGTCATAGACCTGTCGTGACAGCATGGTGACAGCAGATTTATGAAGAGGAAAAGTCAAGTGGACCTCGATAGATAGAGAAAAATCTGCTCATCTGTCGTGTGAAAGCCAAATATTTTTCCAAGCCCCGGATCAAAAGATATGTCAAGCCAAAGTTCAAGGAGGAGAATTTCCATGAAACAAGGAGGCGGCTGGAAAGTAGGAGACTTTAGAGATTTAGTCTTTATTAGAATCTTACTTTTAATTAAAGTTGTAATCCTTGTTACCTTAGAATACTTGAGCCCAAAGCTTATATAAGGGCATAGTTTTGACCTAGGAGAGATCATCCCTCATTCTACCCCATAACCGAAACCAAAAAAAAACCCCTGTCGTCCACCCGTCACCGACATGTTTTAATTTCCCCCTAGGGCTACGGGTTGTTTTGTAAAGTAGTTGCAAGGGTTGTTTTGTTTTAGGATTTTTCAAGTTCAATAAAATAAACTTCAAGTTCTTTTATCTTGGTTTTAATATCTTGCAAGAGCATCGGGAGAGCATTGTGAGGTTATCCATTTACTTAGCATCGGGAGAGTTAAGTATACGAAAGAGATAAGAGCGCGTTCTCTAGTTTATAGTTGAACCATCTCGTGCCTAGGGATAGGGCGAGGTTAAGTGGCTAAGGAAGAATTCATACACATCGGTGTTCATCCTTCGATTCACGCCGGGAGGTATCATCAAAGACGTGATCATCGACAGACTTGTGCCTAGGGATAGGGCAAGGCAGATCTGGGATTCTTGCCAAGCTTGAAGTACGGAGTTGGTGTGTCTGCTGCCGCGACTGCCAACGGACAGACGCCGCGACAGGTGCTGTCGGCGACGGGAGCGACGACAGAACTGGAGATCCTAAGCAATTCAATACCTACACTACCGAGCAATTCAATACCAGCCCATTCTCTCTATCTTAATTTCTCAATCCTTTATTTTACGTTTTTACCTTATTATTCTCGTGACAACTCTTAATTATTTCCTTTACTTTCGTGCAGTAAACAAGGTGAAGTCATTAGCCCAATCCCTGTGGAGACGATATCCGATACTTCGTATCACTTTACTACTTGCGTCGTGTACACTTGCACTACAATTGCGATAGACTATTTTACACGCAACAAGTTTTTGGCGCCGTTGCCGGGGATTGGCAACATAACTACATCTTTCTTTTATTGCACTTTTTACTTTTATTCTTATTTTCGTTTTTATTTTTTTTTCTTTTCTTTAATTTTTCTTTTGTGTTTTCAACTCTTGCTTTTCACGAGGTTTTCTTGTTTATGCGCAGATCCAAAAGAGGTGAAGATCCTGAGTATAAATTAGATCCGGAGATCGAACGTTCCTTCAATCTCAAGAAACAACTTCGCCGACTTTTAGACAGAAACGAATATCTCGAAGAACAGCTAGAGAAGATGGCCCATAACCAACCTGCTGGTGGATTCATACCACCCCTTGGCAATAATAACCCACCTGTCGCCGATCCGCCCGCAGCAGGTGGACGACGGTCATGTCGTGACTACATGCTGAATGATCATGTAGAGCTGGAGACCACGCTGCCGGATATTGATGTTGATAACTTCGAGCTTAAACTTGTCATGTTTAGTATGATCAACAACGCCGGACAGTTTAGTGGTTCTGCAACAGAAGATGCTAGGGAGCATCTCAAAACGTTCCAGGAGATCTGTGGTTCGTTTAGACTGCCAGGAGTTAGTCCGGAGATACTGAGGCTTCGGTTATTCCCTCACTCCTTGAGGGACAGAGCTAAAACTTGGTGGAATAAACTAACACTGGGTTCTATTATGACTTGGGCAGATCTAACTCGTGAATTCTTATCTCGTTTTAATCCTTCGCATTTATCTGAGCGATTACGTAATGAAATTGCTACTTTTCAACAGGAAGATGACGAGCCAATGCACGAGGCCTGGGACAGGTTTACTACTCTTCTTCGAAACTGCCCTATGCATGGATTCCCCGTCTGGAATCAGGTTACAAAGTTCTATAATGCTGCCAATCTACAAACTCGCATCCGAATTGATTCTGCAGCAAATGGATTACTATTGGATAAAGATCCGGACGAGGCATTACAAGTTCTGAAAAATTTAGCTAAGAATGAAGAACAGTTTCCGACAGCTAGAAGAGGGGGTAAACGGGTACTTGCTGTCAAGGACTATGAGGCCGACAGCACTATGAAATCACAGGTAGCATTCCTTACTAAAGCCATGAAACACTTATTGAATGAAGAGGACTTACGAGGATTTGCTGTCGAGGAAGTTTGTACTACTTGTGAGGGAAATCATAGTAGGGATGAATGCCCTATAAATATAGAAGAAGGAAAATATGTTGGAAATTACAAGCCAAACTACAATTCCAACAACTACAATCCTAATTGGAGGAAAGATCCCAAATTTTCTTGGAGTAACCCTAACAATGCTCTGAATCCGCAAGTGCATAATCAGAATCAGGGGGGTCCTAGATTGTTGACGCGACAGCAACAGCAGCCGCAGAACCTGTCGCCGCAACAGCAACAGCAGCCACCACCTGCCACGAGTAGTGTATTGGAGCAGACTCTGGCCACTTTTATGTCTCAGACTGGTACGTATATGGAGAATATTAATCAGTTTGTCAAGAAGACGGAAAACTTTATGGATGAAACCAAGATGAGAATGACAAATCATGAGGCTACCTTGAAATCTCTAGAGACACAAATGGGTCAGGTGTCCCAGCATATTAAGCCAAGGCAGAATGGAGGTTTCCCTAGTAATACTGAAAATGCTAGACCGCCCCCACATGAGCAATGCAAGGCGATTACTACTAGGAGTGGGAAAAAGTTACCAGGGCCGGAAAAAGAAGCTGAAACAGAAAAGGAACCTGCCTTGGATAAACCTGCCGAGGAAGCTGCCCCGACAGGTGACAAACAGACTGCTGCCGATGAGCCTGTCACGACAGCAGAAGCGACAGAGGAGAAAAATGAAGAACATCGTCCTCAGATTCGTATGCAGTGGGAAGGACGTGTTGCTGATTACCGTCCCCCACCACCCTTTCCTCAACGGATAAAGCAAGCTAAGCAAGAATCTCAACTTAAAAAGATTTATGATATTTTTAAGCAGGTTCAGATTAATATTCCGCTGTTAGATGCCGTTAGGGAGATGCCCGGTTATGCTAAATTTCTCAAGGATGTCATGTCAAAGAAATATAAACTTGGGGAGTTTGAAACGGTAAGGATGGCAGATGGTTGCATGAGTATTCTTCATCGGCAGCCACCCCAGAAGAAGAAGGATCCAGGGAGCTTCCTCATACCTTGTGTAATCGGTGACAAATTTGTGGGTAAGGCACTTTGTGATCTTGGAGCTAGTGTTAATCTAATGCCCAAATCTGTTTTTCAGAAATTAGGTATTGGGAAGGCGCGGCCCACGAAAGTTACCCTACAGCTAGCCGACCGCTCTTACGTTCACCCCGAAGGAAAGATTGAAGACATTTTGGTAAGAGTGGATAAGTTTATTTTTCCTGCTGACTTTCATATTTTAGATTGCGAGGCAGATGAGAACGCACCAGTCATCCTTGGGCGACCCTTTTTAGCCACGGGAAGATCACTGATTGATGTGGAGAGAGGAGAACTCACCATGCGAGTAAACGATCAAGAGATTAAGTTGAATGTTCTCCAATCAATGAAACGAGCTGATTTGGACGAGGAATGCAAGGCCATCATTGAGGTGACCTTTGATTACCCCTGCTTCAGGTCGGGCTGCCGTGATATAAAACTTGGTCACTGCTGCGACAGCCACTTAAAGACCTGTCACGACAGTGATGACGACAGCAACGACGACAGCACCGATGACAGTGACTCCTCTGCATCCGATACATCTGACACTGCAGGTCAAGAGGAGGTCGACTGGTTAGACCATCGTCCAGGTAAGTTATTCGAACCCTTGAATTACACTTCGGATAACCATTTAATCCAAAAGCCCTCTACTGTTGAACCACCTGTCTTAGAACTTAAGCCCCTGCCAGGGCAGCTTAAATATGCTTATCTTGGTTGTGATAACACAATGCCCGTAATCATCTCTGCTAAGCTGCCGCAGGAACAGGAACGACAGCTGGTCGACATGTTAAGACAGCACAAAAAGGCAATTGGATGGACGATAGCAGACATTCAGGGCATTAGTCCGGCAATCTGTATGCACAAAATCCTCCTAGAGGAAGACCATAAGCCGACTATTGATGCCCAGAGGCGGTTAAACCTTGCGATGAAGGAGGTAGTGCGTAAAGAGATAATTAAATGGTTAGATGCCGGTATTATTTACGCCATCTCCGACAGCAAATGGGTGAGCCCGGTGCAATGTGTTCCAAAGAAAGGAGGCATGACCGTGATAACCAACGAAAACAATGAACTAATCCCAACCAGGACTGTGACCGGTTGGAGGGTTTGTATGGACTATCGGAAGCTTAACAAAGCTACCCGAAAGGACCACTTCCCTTTACCCTTTATTGATCAAATGCTTGATAGATTAGCGGGTAAATCTTATTATTGTTTTCTTGATGGTTATTCAGGTTATAACCAAATTGCTATTGCACCGGAGGATCAAGAGAAAACGACTTTCACATGCCCCTACGGAACATATGCCTTTAGGAGGATGTCGTTCGGCCTTTGTAACGCACCTGCCACCTTCCAAAGGTGCATGATGGCAATATTCTCCGACATGGTAGAAGACTTCCTTGAGATTTTCATGGATGATTTTTCCGTCTTTGGAGACGATTTTGAGAGCTGCCTCAGCAACCTCCAAAAGGTACTTGAAAGATGTGAAAAAACTAACCTTGTTCTCAATTGGGAAAAATGCCATTTTATGGTAGATGAAGGGATAGTTTTAGGCCATAAGATTAGCTGCCGTGGGATAGAAGTCGACAGGGCAAAAATAGAGGTCATTGAGAAGCTGCCGCCGCCAACAACTGTCAAGGGCATTAGGAGTTTTTTAAGGCATGCTGGTTTTTATAGAAGATTCATTGCAAATTTCTCAAAAATCACCAAGCCTCTATGCCATCTCCTAGAACAGAACCGACCCTTTGACTTTAACGAAGAATGTACTGAAGCATTCAAGGTTCTGAAGGAAAAATTAGTGACAGCCCCCATAGTACAGCCACCAGACTGGACACAACCGTTTGAGATCATGTGTGATGCTAGTGACTATGCTGTCGGGGCAGCACTTGGGCAGTGCAGAGACAGACTGTTTCACGTCATATATTATGCTAGCAAAACATTAAATGAAGCCCAAGTGAACTATACCACCACAGAAAAGGAGCTGTTAGCTGTGGTGTTGTCCATCGACAAGTTTCGTTCTTACATACTTGGAACGAAGGTAATAATACACACCGACCACTCTGCCCTCAAGTATTTGTTCGCAAAGAAGGATGCGAAGCCTAGGTTGATACGATGGATCTTGCTATTACAAGAGTTCGACCTTGAGATCAAAGATAAAAAGGGGACAGAAAATCAAGTGGCAGACCACTTGTCGAGGTTGTAGACGGGACAGAGTCTACCGTTAGATGAGACACACATACTGGAGACCTTCCCAGATGAGCAGCTCTTTGCTGCTGCAGTCGCTGTCGCGACAGCCATGGCGGCAGGTAAGTCTTCTAACCTTCCCTGGTATGCTGATTTCGTTAATTATATAGTTAGCGGAATATTACCTACTGATCTTAATTATCAAGCAAGGAAGAGGTTCCAAAATGATGTTAAACATTATTATTGGGACGAACCTCTTCTTTTCAAAATGTGTGCAGATCAGGTTATAAGAAGGTGTGTACCACAAGAAGAACAAGAAGACATTCTCCATCACTGTCATGCTTCACAATATGGAGGTCACTTAGGAGGCAATAAAACTGCTGCCAAGGTGCTGCAGTCAGGGTTCTACTGGCCGACACTTTATAAAGATGCACAGGAATTTTACAAGAGCTGTGACAGGTGCCAGAGGACAGGTAACATCTCGAGGAGAAACGAGATGCCACTACAGAATATTTTAGAAGTAGAGATCTTTGATGTTTGGGGGATTGATTTTATGGGACCTTTTCCATCTTCGTGTGGAAACCTTTACATCCTCCTAGCAGTGGACTATGTCTCCAAGTGGGTAGAAGCAATCGCAACGCAAAAGAATGATGCCAAAACGGTCCAAAAGTTTCTGCACAAAAACATTTTTTTCTAGATTTGGCATCCCTAGAGCGATTATCAGTGATGAAGGGAGACATTTCGATAATAGGGTAATTGCTGCCGCTTTGAAGAAATATGGTGTCAAGCACAGGATCGCGACAGCATACCACCCACAGACCAATGGACAGGCTGAGATATCCAATAGGGAAGTGAAGAACATACTTGAAAAAATGGTTAAACCAACTAGGAAAGATTGGTCTTTACTTCTGAATGATGCATTATGGGCATACAGGACAACTTTCAAGACTCCATTGGGCATGTCTCCATTCCGACTGATTTACGGGAAAACCTGTCACTTGCCTGTCGAGATCGAGCACAAGGCATATTGGGCAATTAAGGCAGTGAACATGGACTTGGATAAGGCCGGCCAGAAAAGGTTATTAGATCTGAACGAAATTGAAGAATTACGGACAATGGCCTACGATAATGCAAGGATTTACAAGGAAAAGACTAAGAAGTGGCATGACAAGAAGTTGCTGCCACGACAGTTCTGCCCAGGGCAGCTTGTGTTGTTGTTTAATTCTAGGTTGAAACTCTTTCCAGGGAAGCTTAAATCTAGATGGTCTGGCCCGTTCCAAGTGGTTCAAGTTTTTCCCCATGGTGCCATTACAATTCAATCATTAAAGGATGGGCACCAATTCAAAGTTAATGGACAACGCCTCAAGCACTATCAGGGGACTGAAGCCCCAGGACTACAGGAAGTGGTTACTTTAGATGATGCCCCACAAGGCATCACTAATTTAACCTAATTTTTATTTTTACTTATTTTATTATTATTAGGAAATTAGGTTTATTTTATTCGAATAATGTTTTGTTTTATAATTTCAGTTTTTAGGAAATAAAGGAGTCAAGAAGAAAAGAAGAAGTGAGCCAAGCCCACCGCCCATCCATCAGCCCACTAAAGCCCATTTACTGAAGCCTGCCGTTTCGGCTGCCGCTGCAGACGGATACGACAGGCTGTCAACAGACTGACACGGCAGACGCAGAAGCGTGCGGCAGACGCACAGCAGACGCTATATTCAATCTGCCGCCCCGTTATTCTCGCCTGCCGTTGCGGCATTAAATGGGCAGCTACTCGACCGCTATATAAACCCCTTCCCCTCTTCATTTTTCATCACTTCTGTTTTTTCTCTCTTGTTATTCTCTTCTAGTTTTATCTATTTTTCTTTCTTTGTCAGCCCTTGCAACCAAAAATGTCTTCACGACAAACCCGTCAGAACGCTGCTGCCGCTTCTTCTTCAGCAGCAGCAGCCCCGTTCGCTAACAAGGAACTATGGGAGGAGCGGAGCTTCATCTATAACAGAGATGCCCCCCATATGGGACTCCGGCCGTTCATAATGAAGGCCATAACAGCACAACTTTGGGAGGACTTTGCCAAACAGCCGGCAGAGCTTAATGACACTCTGGTCAGGGAATTTTATGCGGCGATCGACAGCAAGACGGCGACATCTGTCACCGTCCGAGGAGTGACAGTTCCTTTCACCGCCAGCAGCATCAACCATGTATTCGGCCTCTTCTTTGGCCCCAATGATGATGCTCATCAACAATTTTGGGACACCCTCGACGCTGCCGGACATGATGCTGTCATGAGGGAGTTGACAGAAGCGGGAACGACATGGAGCACCAGTAAGAAGAACCCCCACTCTGTCAACAGAGGGCAGCTACTCCCTGAGGCAAAACTATGGAACGCGTTTATCAAAAAGCGTATCCTGCCCTCATCCCACCATACGACAGTCAACAGGCAGCGGTTGGCCCTCATCCACTCTATTATGCATGACAGGCCCATCAATGTGGGCAGATACATGAGGGACAGCATCCTCGATTGTGCTTTCCGCTCGGACTCACAACTATGCCTACCATCAACCATCACTGCCCTCTGCCGCTGTGCTGCCGTACCAGAGGAGCCATCCGACAAAATCAAGAAGGGCAGCGGCTGGACAGACAGCAACATCTCCAGCCTCATGGAGGTCGTAGCTACAACTCCCATCAACGCCTTCGACCCAGACGCCCCTCCTGCTAATTCCGATGATGAACCGGCCACCGAACCTGCCCCAGAAGCTGCCACCAACACCGCTCCGACAGATCAGAACGCCCATATCCTTGCTGCCATCTTGAGGATAGAGGAGCGCCAGATGGGTTTAATGACTTTCATCCGTGACTTCTCCAATGCTACGGTAAATTTCATTACCAATACTTTAAATTTTACGGATGTCATTTTCCCCACCTTCCCCGCCCATTATTTCAATATCCCCTCCCCCACTCCTACACCACCTGTCGCTCCCCACGGAGAATCTGCCTCCTCCACACCATCCCCGACGGAAGCCGGCAGCCCACCGGCAGACACCTCCCCTCGAGGAACAAAGCGAGCTGCCACTGATGACAGCCCTCTTGTCCGGAGGAATTTGGACAGCGCCTTCACACGAGTGAAACGTATTAAGCATGTGGCCGACAAAAGAAGGCTGTCCAAAGCCATCACGAGTGACAGCTGGGACAGCAGCAGCAGTTCCGATGTCCGACTAGTAGAGCAACCTGCCCTTCAACCTGCTGAAGAACCTACCCCTCAACAGGCCGATGAACCTGTTGAGCAACCTGTTGTTGAACCTGTCCAGCCCCCTCCTCAGCGCAGGCGCCGCCATCAGATCCGCGTCAGCAGCAGCAGTGAGAGCAGCGCGTGAAAATTTAAGTCTTTATTTTCTCTTATTGCTGCCTGCCTTTATATTTTGTGATGTACTTTTTTTTTCTTTCTATCTTTCTTTTATTAATCATGTCATTTTGCATTGAGGGCAATGCAACCCTCGAGTTTGGGGGTGGCAACCCTCCATCATTAATGGAGTCTTAAGTACATCTTTTTATTATTTGTTGTGTCTTTTATTTTAAAGCTTTTTTTAAAAAAAAAAATCAGAAAAGATTAAACTGTTGGCTTAAAACTGTGAAGTTAACTTACCTGTCATGACAGCTCTGTCGTGGCAGCATCTTTAGGACAGGTTAAGGAGAAGTTTAGAGCCTTTCTATAGTTCTGAAAACTTAAACACCATTGTGACTGTTATACTGCTTAGATTTCTTTTAGCCAAACTAGAATAGGAAAACTTAGCACTTAGAGTAGAAAAGAGACTAGAATCTCAGGAAACCTAGAGGTGCCTACCACCGGCTCTAGGCAGATAACCAGAGAAAAACTTCTAGAGGTGCCTATCACCGGCTCTAGACAGTTAACTAGAGGTGCCTGAAATACTGGCTCTAGTAAAAGAGAAGAAGTTTGAAAAAAGGAAATAACTAGAGGTGCCCAATTCTGGCTCTAGTAAGAAAAATAAAAAAAACAGTCTCGTAGGAAAAACTCTAAACAAGCTAAAGTCGAATATTCTAGTGAAACTAAGAGAGTCTTGGCATATAACTGTTTACAAGCATGCACACACTGCACGAGAGCTATAGGGAGATTCCGGACAGATCCTAACCTATCCGACAGGTTGCTGCCGCCAAAGAGAATGAGCGACGGGTAAGGGACAGTTCACTGTTTGAAGGCCAACACAAAAAAAAAATATTCATTTTTCTTTCTTCATTGCTTGAGGGCAAGCAAAAACTTGAGTTTGGGGGTGTGTTGAGTGTGTAAAAGTTCTATTATTTACACCCTTTTAACCTATATTTCTGCTGCATTCAAGCATCATTGCATTGCATTTAGGTTAGTTTTCAATAAAACATCACAATTATATAAAAGGCACGGATTCTACTAAAAGATGGCTATTTTTGCAGGTATCTGTCATAGTAGAAGATGAAGGCAGGCGCAGGGCAGAGAAGCAGGAGAGCGGAACTGGACAAGCAGCCAAAGAAGACGAACCTGTCATGGACCTGTCGTGACAGCATGGTGACAGCAGATTTATGAAGAGGAAAAGTCAAGTGGACCTCGATAGATAGAGAAAAATCTGCTCATCTGTCGTGTGAAAGCCAAATATTTTTCCAAGCCCCGGATCAAAAGATATGTCAAGCCAAAGCTCAAGGAGGAGAATTTCCATGAAACAAGGAGGCGGCTGGAAAGTAGGAGACTTTAGAGATTTAGTCTTTATTAGAATCTTACTTTTAATTAAAGTTGTAATCCTTGTTACCTTAGAATACTTGAGCCCAAAGCTTATATAAGGGCATAGTTTTGACCTAGGAGAGATCATCCCTCATTCTACCCCATAACCGAAACAAAAAAAAAACCCCCTGTCGTCCACCCGTCACCGACATGTTTTAATTTCCCCTAGGGCTACGGGTTGTTTTGTAAAGTAGTTGCAAGGGTTGTTTTGTTTTAGGATTTTTCAAGTTCAATAAAATAAACTTCAAGTTCTTTTATCTTGGTTTTAATATCTTGCAAGAGCATCGGGAGAGCATTGTGAGGTTATCCATTTACTTAGCATCGGGAGAGTTAAGTATACGAAAGAGATAAGAGCGCGTTCTCTAGTTTATAGTTGAACCATCTCGTGCCTAGGGATAGGGCGAGCTTAAGTGGCTAAGGAAGAATTCATACACATCGGTGTTCATCCTTCGATTCACGCCGGGAGGTATCATCAAAGACGTGATCATCGACAGACTTGTGCCTAGGGATAGGGCAAGGCAGATCTGGGATTCTTGCCAAGCTTGAAGTACGGAGTTGGTGTGTCTGCTGCCGCGACTGCCAACGGACAGACGCCGCGACAGGTGCTGTCGGCGACGGGAGCGACGACAGAACTGGAGATCCTAAGCAATTCAATACCTACACTACCGAGCAATTCAATACCAGCCCATTCTCTCTATCTTAATTTCTCAATCCTTTATTTTACGTTTTTACCTTATTATTCTCGTGACAACTCTTAATTATTTCCTTTACTTTCGTGCAATAAACAAGGTGAAGTCATTAGCCCAATCCCTGTGGAGACGATATCCGATACTTCGTATCACTTTACTACTTGCGTCGTGTACACTTGCACTACAATTGCGATAGACTATTTTACACGCAACACCTGTAGGGGCAAGAATTTGAAAACTCACAAGAAACGCTGAAGGTGCTTAATGCTTAATAAGGGGCATATGAAGACTTGAAGCTTTCAAGACCACATAAGAAAGCCTTTCACTCAATATTTATGTATCAACTACAATGATAGTAGGTCTTGAGACATTTACCTACGAAGATCAGATGTTTTCGATGAAGCAAAAAGGCACAAAGAATGAGAATGGCGAAGCAAAGACAGTTGAATAAGTCTGTCCTTCCAACCCGGAGTATAAGATTACTGGATTAAGTGAGAAAATTTGCAAAGATCAGATGTTTTCCATGAGTCGAAGAAATACGGTGAAAAAGCACAAATGTTTATCTGGACTGAGTGGGTAAACTTGTATATTCAAATGAAAAATTAATTCCGAGGAAAAGAATATAAAAAGCAAAAGAAATGAGACATGCATTCATGTTTTAGACATCCTTAAGGGCATGCCTATCATATTTACATCATATATCAGGTTTTTGTAGGTATACAAAGACCCTTCAGCAAAAGAACCCGCCTATTCATCCGGGCGTTTGGAGAATGGAATCTGCCTATCTATTCAGGCATAATGAGAATAGAACCCGCTTATTCATCCAAGCATAAAGAGGATGAAGTTTTTCAGAAGATTCACCTATCCATTCGGGCGTAAGGATAATGGAGTTTGCTTATTCATCCAAGCATAAGGAGGATGAAATTATTCAGAAGATTCACCTATCTGTTCAGGCGTAAAGAGAATGAAGTTCGCCTATTCATCCAAGCATAAGGAGGATAAAATCTTGTGAAGCCTATTTTCTTATTCATCAAAGTATGAGGAGGATGAAATCTTTTGGAGTTTGCTTATTCATCCAAGCATAAGGAGGATGAAACCTTTTTTGTAGTTTGCCTTTTCATTCGAGCATAAGAAGGATGGAATCTTTTATCCGTCTGAGCATGAGGAGGATGAAACCTTTTTTTCAACCTGCTTATCTATCCGAGCATGAGGAGGATAAAACTTTTTTAGAACCTGCCTATCCATTCAGGCGTTTGGAGAATGGAGTCTGCTCATCTATTCGGGCATTTGGAGAATAGAACCCTGCTCATCTATTTGGGCACTTGGAGAATAGAACCCTTCTTATCTATTCGGGCATTTGGAGAATAAAACCCTGTTCATCTATTCGGGCATTTGGAGAATAAAATCCGCCTATCCGTTCGGGTATAAAGAGAATGAAATCCAGCTCATCTATTCGGGCACTTGGAGAATAGAACCAACTCATCTATTCGAGCATTTAGAGAATAGAGCTTGCCTATCCGTTCGGGCATCAGAAGAATGGAGCCAATCAGCAAATCAGTGAAAATCAATGTCTTTTGGTCTTTGCTTCATCCCTGTTTCACAGAGATGAGCAAAGAGGGGCATCTGTTGTCATTGAATTTTTACCCTATTTTTTTACTTATCATCATCATCATCATCATCATCATCATCATCATCATCATCATCATCATCATTATTATTATTATTATTATTATTATTATTATTATTATTATTATTATTATTATTATTATTATTATTATTATTATTATTATTATTATTATTATTATTATTATTATTATTATTATTACTATTACTATTACTATTATTATTATTTTAAGTTAAATTCCGAAAATAAAATGCAAAAAATAAGAGTTTATAAGCCTACTTAATTTAAATATATGATACACTAAAAATATACCCCAAAATATAATAAGAGAAACTATTTTGTTTTTGGTCCAAACTAACCCATTAATTTTGTTTTTGTGCAGGTTTTTTCATGACCGTTGTTGGATCTAGGGTAGAATAAAGGAAGGGTTTGGATCAAATAAAAGGGGGGGGGGAGTGGGGAGGAACCCGCGCGCGAGATCATCTCCCCCCAAAACCCTTCTCGAGAATGCCACGGGCGGCTGCCGTCCATGGCTGCATCGTCTTTGGGTCACGACGGTCGACGAGGTTGGTTCCGTTCCACTTGTCTCGGCCGGCCGAACCCGATTCCACCAACCCCGTCTCTTTCTGTTGCCAGTAGCTCATCCAATCGGAAGAAAAGAGTTTGAACCCAAATTTAATTTAGGATGAAATTCATCTTCAAATCCGAACCAAATAATATGATTTTTTGGGGGGTTTTACCGAGGATCAAGCCCTTTTTTCAGATTATGGCTTCAATTTTAGGATTGAATCCCGAATTTGGCTTGAATTGCAAGCCCTAGTTCTAGAATAAATACCCTTTTCCCCCCTATTGTGTTAATCACCAATGAGAAGAAGGAAAAAACACTTAGAAAAGTCATTCGAAAATTTCTTTGAAAATTCTGAGTTTTCTGGAAATTTTTTGAAGTGTGTTCAAGCTTTGGGATAGCTTTGAGTCAATTTTTGGTGACGATCGGAGACGGTTCGGGTGGAGATTACTCACAAATTCATCACTTCCGGTAAATTTCTTTCTTTGCTTTGTTTGTTAGTTTTTTTGTTTACTTTTTCTTGGTTGAATTTATGTGTTTGTTCATTTTTGTAGGTTGCGTTTTGGAATTGGGAGATCAGATTTAGTTTTCGGTAAAAGTTAATTTTGTGGTTTATTATTTTGATATAGTTTAATCTTTCATGTTCTTATAAAATGCAAAAACCATGTTTTTGGAGGTTTTAATGCATTTACATCTTTATAAATTAAAATTTGAAGTTGTTGGAAATTAATTTTTTTAAAGTTTGGAATTAACTCTTTATTGAAAATTAAAAAAAATAAATGAATAAAGGTGGTTGAAAGTAAAGAAATTTTAAAAATAAAGGGCTAAAACTTTGATTTCTAAAATAAAAGCTTTTTAATCCCTTAGGAAATTAGAAAATAAAAGGGTTTTTAAAAGATAAAGTAAAGAAATAAAGGCGTTGAAAGTAAAAGGAAAATTTAAAATTAAAAAAACAATTCAAAAGAAAATAAAAAATGTTATGAATATTTATCTATGTGAATGTCTATCATGATTAGAACTTTATCTAAGGAGTTTGATTTATTTATTATTAGGAATATTATCTCTATTAATTAGAGTTTAATGTATTATGTACTTCTTATGCATATAAATAGATGATTCATTGAAGGCATTGAATAGACAATTCTATATTTGAGAATAATACAAATCTCCCTCTTTCTCTCATCTCTTTGTTCTTCCATTATTGTTCTTTGTTATTTTATTCACAACACGTTATCAGCACGAGTTTGCTCGAAAGATTTTGGTGCTCTTTGTTTGAATCCCAAAGTAGTTACCGAAACAAATTTGATTCTACGTTGAACCGAAGATAAGTTTTTTTCCCACATTTTTGTTATTGATTGCTTTTATCTTGATATTTTAACTTGGTCTTTATTTTTGAAAAAGTATGGTAACATGTTTTGAAGGCTTGAGCGAACCATGGAATCTCGTCCAATTACTCTGGTTCTTGTTGGTGATTATCGAAAAGATTTCAATTTGATATTGGCGATCACATGTACCATATATTCAATATATTCAATTTAGCTTGGAAAGTCTGGTAAATTTTACTTATTTACATATAGATATAGTGATTGACTAATCACTCACAAATTAAGGTTGGTATATTTTAATATATTATTTAATTATTATTTCGATCTAATATTATATGATGTTTATTGGACCAAGTTTATATATTTAACCTTCAGCGTTACCTTCAGGGAATGTACTTGGATAGGTGACGATTCAATCTCGAGTATTAATGCACTTGGTTATGGTGCTTTCCATTTTGATGTGAATTTGATCAAACAACGTTCAACCATTTTGATGTCATTGGTGTAGCATTGTTCATTAACACCGCTTTAAGGTGATGTGCGTACATCCACATAAGAGGTTTATAAATTGGTTAATGTATTTTGGTATGGCTTGAATCAAGATAAAATCAAAAGAGGTACATTTCTTCAATATGTTTATATTGAGATCAATTTTTATTTACGTTATTCTATTGGTGAAAGCTAATATTTTTAACCTTGTTTTGAGTTTTACATGTATTTAAATGACTTGAAAAGAGACGTGATATAAAGGGATTATAAGAAGCTGTCTCGTTCATTTGCTATGTCTCCATCGTTCTCGAAAGGAAAATCATTATCGGTAAAATCTATTTTCCCCTTAAACTATGATTTTAAAGTGCGATAAATCATGGTGAATTTCAATCTATAAAAATATTGTTATAAAGCCTATATTTGCTCAAAAGCAATATTTCTTTTTCGTCGAAAAACTCGACCATAGACTTCTCCCAATTTCAAGTTACGAAAATTCGTCTTGATCCAAAAGTTTTATGGGAGGCATTTCCTGAAGTGAATGCAAAGCATGATGTTTTATTCCATGCGATTATCAATGATGGGGCATTCCCTGAAGTGAATGCAAGCATGATGTTTATTCCATGCGATTGTTGGAACTGTTTCATTCCCTGAAGTGAATGCAAACATGATAAATCATTATTCAATTAGAGACATAATTTCGATATAATCCAAGTATATTGGATGGACATCCCGTTCTGCGAGGCTATTGGTCTCAAAGGAGGTTTTTAAAGGACCTTGTGGACAGGTTTAACAATGCCGCGTACGAGGATTAAATCTTTGTTCTCTGTGATAAGGATATGTGAAAAAGGTTTGGCTCTACTCCATTCCCTGAAGTGAATGTGAGATTATATTATGAAAGGAATAAAAAACACATTAGAAGTTGTGGTCGTGGTCGAGGCTATGAATATAAACATGAAAAATATGGTCATTTTAAGAATACTTCTACCCACCGGTAGTGAGGTTATAAGGATGACAAGAGTGATAAAGATCATTCTATTGAAGTAAAATTGTTCTTATTACCAATGCGATATTATAAACCATTGGTCTCGTACGTGTTGTACGTTGAAAAAAAAATCACTGAATGATAAAGGAAAGAAAATAGAAGCAAGTTTTGTTTGCGAAACATGACGAAGATGATACTAGTCCAACTTTATTTGGAGATTGTTGGTCCAACTCTTTTGGACGTTGTTGGTTTTCTTATTACCCTCGAAAGGAATAAATCATCTTCTAATTATTCTCATAACTTTGAAGAGAATTATTTATTTATTTTACACACATTAATTATTTACGTTTTGTATTTATATTTATATATTATGATATTTATTTATTTTGTTTAACATGATTACTTGTCAAATACAATCTATTGATGACGATTTATGCTCAACATAAGCATAAGATATATTTTCCCATTTAAATGCAAGGGAATAATGTGAGTACTATATCTCAAAGTACTAAAAATATTGATGCTCCAGAAGAGCAATAAATTCTTGAGAGAAAGCACATTATGAAAAGTGCAGAATTGCGAATATTGCAATAATTACCGCGAATGGTAATAATATCGTCACCACTATAAGTGGAAATTTTAAGAGACCAATATGAGTTCGCAAAATATCCCTTTGGGAATTATAGGTAACATATGTTATCAATTGGCATTTGAAATAAGTCAATATGAATATAAGTTCTGGTAGCCAAAAAGTCAGTTGAAAGCTCTAGAAGAGCTATATATTGCTACCAAAAGATAATTTCAATTGAAAGCTCCGAAAGAGCTAAACATATTCCTATTTAAAGGAAAAATTTTGATGGCCGTACTAGACATGTACGAGTGAGATTGAATTACATGTTATGGTAAACAAGAAGTTTACAAATTCAGAGATATATACACACATATATATAGTTGGCATGATCGGTTAGACCATCCTGATCAATATTGGTGCAGAAATTATTGAGATTTACATGCACATGTATTAAAAGAGCCTGTAGTTCTTGTGGTGCTTATTCTCAAAGGAATTGATTAAATTCCACTTATTAAAGAACGTGAAGTTCTTGTGTTGCTTAAAGGAATTGATTAAATTCCACTTACTAAAAGAACCTAAAGTTCTTGTGTTGTTTGTTCTCAAAGGATATAGATGATCTCACTTACCAAAAGATTTAGAACTTAAAGTTCTTGTACTGAAGTTGAGATTATATGTCTTGCATATCTGAACGAAATATGGGCCCATATATCCACAAACGTGGAAAGTTTTATATGATTTTAGTAGATGCATCTACATTGTTTTATCGACTTACAACCAAAAGTTTGTGAGATTGATTCTTAAAAGATTTAGATTATGCAGTTAGACTATTCGTCTTGAAAAGCTAATGAGTTTATATTTTAGGCTATATCGGTTGTTACAAAGCCTATTGATTATGAAAAATACGGTTTAGCAAATTTTTAATTGGATGCCTCCTATTTAATAGCTAAACTGTGAGAACAAAAAATTTATTATTTACATGATATTTCCATATAACAACACTTATACGGATCAAGCCAACTAGTTATAATAAACTCCCCATTATGATTTGACTTTTGGTCAGAAGTCATATTTCCCATTTTTGAATTTTTGAATGTGCGATATATAGTTGAATTGCTCCACCATAACGCACAAAATGGGCAAGTAAAAAGGGTTGAGAATATATATTGAGTACGAGTCTCCTTTTATGTTTAAATTCTTAAACATTAATTGGAGAATCATTTATGAAATGATTTTTCTCAACATCAGGGGGAGATAATAATCAGCTGGATAGAGGAAAATGAATTATCATTACCTAGATCCTCGTATATGAACTAGAAGTTCATAAAATACTTCATGTTGTTACATGTCAACTGCTAGACATATTTACTGACCTAATGAGAGTAATTAAGTCTCATATACCAACTGAAATGCTCTAAGTTTAAATTACATGTTAGAGCGAGAGAATGTAAATCATGCCTGAAGCATGATAGTTGAAATGGTTCCAATGATCAAAATTCTCGTAAATAGAAAATAAAATGAGATGGTCATATATTGGAGGCGGGTGCTCATGAAGAGACCCAAGACATAACTAATAATAAAACTCTTGCAGAGTTTCAGGTACCTGAAATAAAGATTGAAATCTTGAAGAGATCTCGATGAGCTATGTCATTACGAGAATGGAACCAGAAAATTGAAAAGTTGTCGACAACGATTTTACAAATAGTTTTAAATAGAATACTTCTATAGAAGTAAAGAAAGAAAACGAGGATCTTGTATAGAAATCTATCAAGAAGTATATATATTGAATTGACCAATATAGAAAGACGCTTTGAACTTCTAAAAGAGAAGTATTTGGACCAACAGTCCAAACACCTAAAGGTGTAATGCAAGTGAGACACAAATATGTAGTCGTAAATACGACTTGAACTATGATTTATGAAAAGTTTTAATTACTTCATGGTGGATGCAATTACTTTGGCAGTTATGAAAAGTTTTGCATGCGTCTAATTATTTGTGGATTCATATTTATCCTTGAAGGATTTAAAATGCTAGAAGCATTTGGAAATTTCTGAGGAAATTTATTTAGACATGTCTCATGAATATTTTGGCGCATTTGGTATAATCGCCTTAGTGAATACTAATTGAGAAAATACTACCAGAATGATCAGATTTCCTTATGTATTTTATAAAGGAATTTGAATCAAGATTCATTATATTATTAGAACTCCCGAAGAGCTTTCAAAGCATTTGGTTATTTAAGGAAAGGATTTGAGAAAAAGAATCTTGAGATGTGGTTTTGTCTCGACCTAAAGATCGAGCACTTAAATATGCGTTTTTTTTCTATAAATGGACATAAGTTGAAAGAATCTTAAAGAAGATTCAATATGGATTATTGGATGTGAATAAAGATAATTATATCTTTTCTTGGTTTTGAAGCACCATATATTAGTTGGTCAAGCAATATCCATGGATATACAAAGATCATTACATTTAGATCTTCAAACATTCGTTGATGCCTCCTCAAATGTTGTAGAAATAATTGTTATGCACGAGGCAAGCCAAAAATGTGTTTGGCTAAGACCATTGACCCAACATATCCAAAAGATATGTGGATTTACTTTTACAAGATATGATATAAGCTACCTTGTGTGAAGATAATGCAAGATGTATATCTCAGTTTGAAAGTGGATACACCATGGAACATATTACTCCAAAATTTCATCCCTCACGATCTTTAGAAAAGTAATATTCAAGATTGAATTATGAAGATTCAAAGATCTTCTGTGATGTTTTCATGAAGGGGAGTAAATACGCGTTGCACTCTTTTTCCCTTAACCGAGGTTTTGTCCCAATGGGTTTTCCTGGTAAGGTTTTTAATGAGGCAACATGTTATGCGTATTAAAGATGTGTGTACTCTTTTTCCTTCACTAATGAATTTTTTTTCCCATTGAGTTTTTATCTTAGTAAGGTTTTAACTAGGCACATTATCTTCATAGACATCCAAGGGGGAGTGTTATGAATATTTATCTATGTGGATGTCTATCATGATTAGAACTTTATCTAAGAAGTTTGATTTATTTATTATTAGGAATATTATCTCTATTAATTATAGTTTAATGTATTATATACTTCTTATGCCTATAAATAGATGATTCATTGAAGGCATTGAATAGACAATTCTATATTTGAGAATAATACAAATCTCCCTCTTTCTCTCATCTCTTTGTTCTTCCATTATTGTTCTTTGTTATTTTATTCACAACAAAAAAAGTATTTCTACTAAAATGCTTTTATTAAAAAAAAGAAAAACACTAAAAGTTTAATATGAGAAATTTTAAGAAATAAGAAGGGTTTTAAATTTTTTTAAAAGAGGTTTAAAATAATAAAAAGCTTGAAAATAAAACATAAAATAAGATCTAAAAAAATACATTTCAAAAAATAGAAAACCATGAAACATAAAAAGGAAAAAACTTTCAAACAATAAAAAGCTTTAAAATTAAAAATATTTTAAACACAAAATATTTTAAAGTACCTTCTTGAAATAAAAATAAAAGCGCTAAAAGTGAATGGAATTTAAAAGTAAAAAATATTAAATAAGAAAGGTTTAGATTTCAAGACTTAAAACAAGAAAATGAATAAAATAATAAAAATCCCCATCAAGAAAAGTATAAAAAAATCCAAAAAAACTTCAAGTTTGCTTTGCTTGTCTTGTTTGCCTTTTAGAAATATGTTTAACTTTATGAATAGGATCTTCAAGCTTAGATTAGAGACTTGTTTGTGGAAAAACTTTCTTCACAAAGAATAAAACACACATAATAAAATCAAACCCCCAATTAAGAATAAAAACTTAGATTCTTTTAGAATAAATTTTAATTTAGAACAAATAAAAAATGTTCAACACATCAAACTTTCATGTTGTTTGAAAAGTGAAATTAAATTAATGCGGTGTCTTATCAAACAGGAAAGACGGGTTAGCGCTAGAAGTGTTGGCAGAGATTTAAGTTCATTTTCTGGGCGATAAGGCCGTTAAAATATATTGATATTCATTAAACGGACAAATAAAATCGAACCTTCGTGAACTTGCAAATTCCAATTTTGAAAACGTTTTTGAAATCAATTAGGTACCAATTTTTTGGCGTCGTGGGTGTGCTAACCCTTCCCCACGCGTAACCAACCCTCAAACATATTTTATGGTTTTCACATACCAAAACCGTTGTTTTAATGAAATAAAACGTTTTATTAAAATAACCCCGCTTTAAAGTGATTCAATCACACTTTTTCAAAAGATTGGTAGCAACTCCGTTGATTTTAAAAGTTTTCCAAAAAGTCGAAGCTCGAAAAGGGTTGCGACACACACGAAGGGCATTATGAGTTCCGAGTCATGCTGTTTGGCCTGACCAACGCCCCCTCGACTTTCCAAGCCACCATGAATGACATCTTTCGATCCTTCTTGCGGAAATTTGTGTTGATCTTCCTCGACGATATTTTGATTTACAATAGGGAATGGGTGGAGCATTATGGTCATGTGAAACAAGTTCTACAAGTATTGCGGAAGAATGAGTTTGTGGCCAAACGATCTAAATGCCCATTCGGGCAAGATCGCGTGGAATACTTAGGGCACGTGGTCTCTCGAGAGGGGTTGACAGTGGTTTCCGAGAGGGTTGAAGTAATTAAAACTTGGCCAACTCCAAAGAATGTCAAAGGTGTGAGGGAATTCCTAGGAATCGCGGGCTACTATCGAAGGTTCCTCCAAGGGTTAGAAACTTTGGCCGCGCCCTTATCAGACCTGTTGAAAAAGGGGGAAGAGTTCGATTGGAACTCGAAGGCACAAGAAGCCTTTGAGCAGCTTAAATAACGGATGTGCACTGCTCCAGTATTAATTCTGCCCCAATTTTATAAGACTTTCGCGGTAGAAACTAATGCCTCTAGAGTGGGAATCAGAACAATATTGTACAAGACAACAAACTGGTTGCCTATTTCAACCAGAAGCTCAGCCCACAGATGCAAAGAGCGTTCACTTACAACCACGAAATGTATGCCATTACACAAGCAGTTGGCAAATAGTGTCAATACCTATTGGGAAGGGGATTTGTGATCTTCACAGACAAAAAATCCTTGAGAGAGTTGACATCACAAACCATTCAGACTCCAGAGCAACAAAGATGGCTATCGAGACTGATAGGCTACGATTTCGAGATCTGAAATTGCCCGGTAAGTTAAACAATGTGGCTGATTCCTTGTCGAGAGAAACAAATGCTCGTTTGTTGAATTTAGCTCAAAATACATGGGGATTTGTTGAGGATATCCAAAAGGCCAATGCTGGTGATCCAGATATTGAAGATATTAGAACACAATAGATATAGGGGGATGTATCCTGCCTCAGTTACAATGACCATGAAGGAATATTGTTGAATCGCAGGCGAATTGTAGTTCTAAACGAAAAGGCTTTGAAATCTATTCTGTTAAGGGAATACCGTGATTTTTTAGTGGGGGACACATAGGGGTGCTACGAACATTTCAAAGATTGGCAGCAAATTTCTATTGGAAGGGAATGAGGGAAGACGTAAAGAAGTATGTCAGCAAATGCCAAATGTGCCAGAGAATGAAGAGTGAGAGCTTTTCACCAACCGAGTTACTTTAGCCTTTTCCGATTCAACACTAGGTCTTTGAAGATGTGAAACCGATAATTAATTCTGATATAATTAAAGAATTTAAGGACTATTATGAAAAGGATAAAATAAATTTTTAAGTCCTCAAACCTCTATATATATTTTAAGGAAAATGGTTAAGTTAAAAACTCAAGTTGTCAAAACTTTTCTAAGTGTTTTTGAAGCCAAAACAGTGATTTTTGAGTCACCGTTTCGGAACGGCCTTAGGCGTTCTGGAACACTTTTGAAACTGTGAACCCTTGTTTCAGAATGGGTTTCGAAACGGTTTTGAAACTGTGAACCATTGTTTCGGAACAAGTTTTGAAACGGGTAAGAACATCGAAACAGTTTGACCTGTTTCGATACGGTAGTATCAAAACGACCCCAAACGTTTCGAAACGGCTTTCAAACTGTGTTTTAAAAATACGACCATTGAAGTTTTTAACCGTTTTTATACAGGTTGTTAAGGTGTATCGAAACACCTTCAATCCATTTCGATACGGGCTTTGACAGTGGCTAAGTGTTTCGAAACGGGTTTCGAAACGACTCTTAATCGTATCGAAACGATCGTGCCCGTTTCGGTACGATCTATTTAATACACCCCAACGAATCTTTCTTTTTTGGTCTGTTTCGAAATTGGATCGGGCGTTTCGAAACGGGTAGTTGCAGACTGCATTTATGGAGGGAAGATAACATCCCCAACGACTCTATTGATGAATGCAACAACCACAACGGCTAGAATTCAATGAGAAGGTATAAAGGGGACCTCTAAAAGCTCCAGCAACAACTATTGATCTCAAAGCAAACATCCAAACATCAAATTCAAGCAATTGAGCCTAAATCCTAATATTTCTTGTAAACCCCAATTGTGAGATTGTAATTTCCATTCTTATCCTTTCAAATTGGGTTGAGTGCTTGTAATTGAGCTACTTTGTGTATTGAGAGATACTTGTTTAGCCATCAACTTCTTTGTAATTCTTGTGTGAGGATTGGGTCAAATTTTGGGTAAAAAATTTGACTGATATTGTAACGGTTACCTCCTTAGCCTAGAAAAGGGGAAGAGCAATTAGTGGAATTGTTGAAAATCCTTAGTGAAGCTAAGGTAGTGAATGTAGAGTTCGATTGGAACTTGAACCACTCTAAATTCCCTTGTCTATCCTTTTATTTGTCAATTCCACAACCAAAAAGTCTAAAAATCCAATTCACCACCCCCTCTTGGTTTATATCGATAATTTGATCCACTCAACAATTGGTATCAGAGCCTAGCTCTTTGAAGGATTAACAACCACAAGAGGAGTTCCTAGGGAGAGTGTGATCATCCAAAAATCAAGCCATAGCATCTACCTCCGGCTCAAGCATGTACGAGTCTCAATCCACCACAAAACCACCATTCTTCAATTGTGACAACTATCCTTTTTGGAAGAACCGGATGATCCTCTTCATCAAATCCAACGATTACCTTGTTTGGGATGTCATTGAAGACGGTTCCTATATTCCTTTGAAGAGGGATGATGAAGGAAAGATGATTCTAAAGAAGAAGATCCAAATAAATGACAAAGCTCTTCACATGCTCTTTTGTTCTTTCGGTCCCGACATCTACTCCAAAGTCTCCTCCATTGAAGGAACCAATGATGTGAAGGAAACCAAGATTGGAATTCTCAATCTTAGTTATGAGAATTTCAAGATGGAGCCCGACGAAACAGTGTCCAAGATGTTCGATCACTTCTCAACCATCGTCAACGGGCTTAAGGGCTTTTGAGAGACAATCCCGGAAAACAAACTTGTCCGAAAGCTACTCTACTCACTTCCCGAATCTTGGGATAGGAAGAGAACCGCCATCATCGAGGCCAAAAACTTGAAGACTCTAAAACTTGATTAGATAGTGGGTTCTCTCCTTACTCATGAAATAATGAAGCAAGGAAGGGAAGATGAAAAGAAGAAGGAAGAGAAAAGAGTGGAGAAGCTAGAGGTAGAAAAGAAGAAGAAAATGAGAGTGACTCTAAAATCTTCATTACATGAGGAGAGCACTTCTAGTGAGGAGGATGATTTAGAAGAATTGGCTATGATAGTCAAAATATTCTCACGATTCATGAAGTCCAACCGAGGAAGGAAGATTCAAAGAAAGACGGACTTCAAGGGTAAAAACAAAGAAGAAGAGAGGGATCAAATCATTTGCTACGAGTGCAAAAAGCCCGGTCACATTCGTTCGGAGTGCCCTCAACTCAAGAAGAAGGGCTTTGAGAAGAAGAAGAATCTCAAAGCCAAGCTTGCTACTTGGAGTGATGAGGAGTCATCCGAGGATGACGAACAAGAAGTGGTCAACCTTTGCCTCAGGGCACTTGAGGAGGATTCCTCCATGGTAACCTCTAACTCATCATCTTTTGACTTTACATTTGATGAATTACACGATGCATATGATGAGTTGCAAGAGGTTTATGATGAGTTAGTTGAGAAGTACAAAGAGTCGGTCATTAGAAATAAGAAAATTATATCGGAATTAAATGATAAAAATGACTCACTTTCTCAAGCTAACATAAAATTTGAGAAAAATATTTTAGGTTTAAAAGATGAACTTAAATTCTTCCAAGATGAAAATGTAGACCTAAATAATCTTCTTTCTCAATGCAATAGTGAACACCAAAAGGTGTTAGATGAGCTTAACAAGCTCAAAGAGTCTTTTAAAAATGTTGGTAATGTGAAGCATGAAAAAGGTGAATCATCTAAAACAAACCAACATAGGAAAAAGACTAATAACTACAAACAAAGTAGCTTCCCTAGACATAATAGAACTAAAAAGATTAGGAGTGTATGGGTTCCTAAGGAACTTGTCAAATCTAATAATATTGTTGCTATGTCACCTTGGATTCCTAAGCGAACCAAGCTTTTGGGAGCTAAAACACGTGGACCCAAAATGATTTGGGTACCAAAAACAAAAGTTTAATATCTTTGTTTGTAGGGGGAGCATTGCTACAAGGCCAAAGCACAAAGTCAAAATTCTTGGTACCTTGATAGTGGATGCTCGAGGCATATGACCGAAGACAAGAGTAGATTCATGGACTTGAAGCCAAAAAGTGGAGGAGTAGTGACATTTGGTGACAACTCTAAAGGCCACATTAAAGGTATTGGCTCCATAGGTAATCACTACCATTCTTATTGAAAATGTTTTGTATGTCGATGGTCTTAAACATAATTTGTTGAGCATAAGCCAATTATGTGATAAAGGGTTTAATGTCTTATTTGATAAAAATGGGTGTAAAATTGTTGACATTAAATTAAATAATATTATGCTCATTGGTCATCGCATAGGTAACATGTACATGGTGCATTTAGATGACATACATAAATCCCATGCATGTTTAGTAGCTCAAAATGAAAATGATGCATGGCTATGGCATAGGAAACTAGGACATGCTAGCATTAGTGTTTTAGAAAAATTAGTTTCCCTAGATCTAGTTAGAGGTTTACCTAAAATTAAATTCTTAAATGATAAAATTTGTGATGCATGCTCTAAGGGTAAACAACATAAGTCATCCTTTAAATCCATTAATGATGTTTCTACAAGTAGGTGTTTACAACTTATTCATATGGATTTATTTGTGCCTATTAGGACTATGAGCTTGGGTGATAAATCTTATGCATTTGTACTTGTTGATGATTTTTCTAGATTTACTTGGGTTCTATTTTTAAGTACTAAAGATGAGACTATAGAAAAATTCATCACATTTTCAAAATTAACCCAAAAATGATCTTGAACTTAGAATTTATCATATAAGAATTGATCATGGAACCGAATTTCAAAATCTAGGGTTTGAAGAGTTTTTAAATGAAAATGGTATTAACCACAATTTTTTCGGCTCCTCGAACTCCTCAACAAAATGGGGTAGTTGAGAGGAAAAATAGAACTTTACAAGAAATGGCTAGAACCATGCTTTGTGAAAACAATTTACCTAAATATTTTTTGGCGGAAGCCACAAACACCGCTTGCTACATTGTAAATCGAGTAATGATTAGGCCAATTTTAAAGAAAACACCATATGAGATTTTAAAATCTAAAAAGCCTAACATTAGCTATTTTCAACCATTTGGTTGCAAGTGTTTTGTTTTAAATAATGGAAAAGATAAATTAGGTAAATTTGATGCAAAAAGTGATGAAGCTATTTTCATAGGATATTCCTTAAACTCTAAAGCCTATCATGTATTTAACAAGAGAACTTTAGTAGTAGAAGAATCTATACATGTTGTATTCGATGATAACCTCATTCCAAGGAAGGATTCTTGTGATGATGATGATGTAGGAATCATTAATACCTTTGATGGAGGACAAACTTCAAAGGAGGATGAAATTCCAACAAAAAAAGATGGTACACAAGATCCACCTCTTGAAGCCTTGAAGGACTTGGCTCTTGAGGAAAAGGAAGTGAGCTACCCAAGGGAGTTCAACTATGTCAAAGGTGGTGAAATCTTGGGTGATCCATCCAAGGGGGTAACCACTAGATCTTCTCTTAAACTTATGAAACATGTTACATTTATCTCATGCATAGAGCCTAAAAATATCAAAGAAGCATTAAAAGATAATTTTTGGATTTTGGCCATGCAAGAGGAATTAAATCAATTTGAGAGAAGTAATGTTTGGACATTAGTTGATAGGCATAGTAATCAATCTACTATAGGAACTAAATGGGTATTTAAAGACAAACTAGATAAGAGTGGTAACATTGTGAGAAATAAAGCTAGATTAGTAGCACAAGGTTACACTCAAGAAGATGGAATAGATTTTGATGAAACCTATGCTCTCGTAGCTAGAATGGATGCCATTAGGATGTTGCTTGCATATGCATGTTATCATGATTTCAAGCTTTTTCAAATGGATGTTAAAAGCGCATTTTTAAATGGTTTTATAAATGAGGAAGTGTATGTGGAACAACCACCGGGTTTTGAAGACTCAAAATTTCCAAATCATGTTTTCAAACTTACTAAAGCACTTTATGGTTTAAAACAAGCTCCTAGAGCTTGGTATGAAAGACTTTCAAACTTTTTGATTGAAAAAGGTAAGGTGGACACTACACTTTTCATAAAAAGGTATAAAAATGACATATTAGTAGTGCAAATTTATTTTGATGATATCATTTTTGGATCTACTAATGAGTGTCATTGCAAGAAGTTTGCTAATTTAATGCAAGGTGAATTCGAGATGAGCATGATGGGGAGCTCTCATTCTTTTTGGGACTCCAAATCAAGCAAAGGAAGGATGGTACCTTCATCAATCAAGCAAAGTACATCAAGGATATGCTCAAGAAGTTTGACTTGGAGAATGCAAAGCCTCAAGCCACACCTATGAGCTCATCTACAAAGCTTGACAAAGATGAAGGAGGTAAGTGTGTTGACTCTAAGCTTTACCGTTCTATGATTGGATCTTTGCTTTACCTTACCACAAGTAGACCGAATATTTTGTTTAGTGTTTGCTTGTGTGCTAGGTTTCAAGCTAGTCCTTGAGAGTCTCACCTTATAGCCGTTAAGAGAATCTTTAGGTACCTTAGAGATACTCCTTGTTTAGGACTTTGGTACCCTAGAGACTCAACATTCAACCTTCATGCTTATTCGGATGCGGATTATGGGGGGTGTAAAATTGATAGGAAGAGTACTTCGGGAACATGTCAATTCTTAGGTAGTATGCTCATATCTTGGTTCTCTAAGAAACAAAATAGTGTAGCCTTATCTACCACCGAAGCCGAGTACCTATCCTTAGGGAGTTGTTGTGCTCAAGTCCTTTCGATGAAGCAAAAACTCTTAGATTATGGTATTAAAGTTGAAACCACACCCCTTAAGTGTGATAACACTAGTGCCATATGTTTGACAAAAAATCCCATCCAACACTCTAAAACCAAACATATAGAAATAAGGCATCATTTCATTAGAGATCATGTCCTTAAGGAAGATGTTACTATAGAGTTCGTTGACACCTTAAACCAACTAGCGAACATCTTTACAAAGCCTTTAGACAAAGAGCGTTTTTGGCCCCTTAGGAGAGAGTTAGGTCTAACTAGCCTATCTTGACCTTTTAGGGCCTTTTTGTGCTTAAATTGCTTGAGTTCTTGAAAAATGTCATGCTTATGTGTTTTTACTCCTAATTTCATCCATGCTTATAGTTAGGGGGAGTATGTTTATGTTTTCACATGTTAGTCCTGGTCATTCATGTCATTTATGCATATAGAGCCTCATGAAATCCACTTTTCTGCAATTTTAGAGCCTCATCTGCACTTCCAAGCCCAGATGTATCGAAACAGGTCCAATTGTTTCGATACGGGTGCCTTAAAAAATCCATATGTGAGAAGGGTGTTTCGAAATGCCTTAAAAGGGTTTCGAAACGCTTTTGCTACTGCCAAGGGGTGTATCGAAACGAGTTTCGATACGGGTCAACGAGGATTCGATACGGTCAAGGACGTATCAGAACAGTCAGTTGGACTTGAAACGTCAGTCAACATTTTGATACCCGTGTTCTGGAACGGTCGAGCCCGTTCCGAAACGGGTATGCAGACAACTTTAAAGAGGGCTTTTAATGTTAAAATTTCACTTTAATTAAAACTCCTTCAAAACCCTAAAACCCCTAGATCGATTTTTCCTATAAAAACCCTCTAAACCTCATTGTTTTTCACCAAATCTTGAGGGCTTTTACTCTTAAACACAAGTCTAAGCAAGCCTCATCAATATTGTGCAAGATTTTCAACTCATTCATCCAAAATCCCCTTCTAAGGTATATCTACTACTTTTTTTCTTTTTCCTTTGATTTAATTCGATTTTAAGGTTAGAAAATTTTAATTTTGTATAGATTATATGTTTTTGAACTTGGGTTTTTCAAAACTTGTAAATTTTTTCAAAATCTTAAATTCTTTGGTTTGAATATATTATTTTTCACTCGTTTTTTTGGTTTTTCAAAAGTTGTTTTTCTCTTAAAATATTTTTCTAAAATCTTTTTAAACCTAAATGGGATTTGTTATTGGATTGAATTGAGGATATTCATGCATACACTTTAATTTCAAAATTGCTTGCTTTATGTTTTTAGGAGTTTTTAAATGGAGAACGTTAACAAGAAGCGTAAGACGAGTCAAGCACGTGATTCCGGTATCCGTCCTAATCTCGCCCAGCTGTTTCTCAAAAGTCTTCGGACTACAGAGATGAGGGAACGTTTCACTTATGTCAAGGAGATTGTCGTCCGTCGTGAACGTGTGGTTGATGTTCCATTCCTTGATTCGGAGCGTTTTGCCTTCCGTTATCTAGATCCTATACGAGAATGGAGATTCATGCATCTCTTGAACATACCGGATGTGATCTACAAGCATATGGTTATCATCTTCTACTCGAATGCTCAGCTTGTTGATAATGAGGGTCACTCTGAAGTTGTTGGCATTGAGTCCTATCTCTTGGGGAAGAGTTTCATCATAGACATACCCTTTTTAGAGACTACTTTTGGTCTTAAGAACGAAGGCATCGAGAATGAGACTCATTTTGGTTCTCACACCGGTTCCGTGCTTGCCTTGGATGCTCATGATAGGTTCCTCCACTTGATGATCTCGTGGTTTATTCACCCTTCCGAAGGTAAATTCTCTCACGTTCGTTAAGTAGATTATTTTTTGCTTGAATGTTTTCATCGTGGAGAGCGTCCAAATCTTGTTAAGATTATGTTTGCCGAGATGTTCAACAATGTGAGGCTTCGTGAAATTGATGCTCTTAAATCCTTCACATATGGGACAATTTTGAGCTATATCTTTGGGATGCTCAACTTTGATTGCACTTATGACTCTCCGGAACCCCGTAAGAAAAAGATTGGTGAAGCTTCTCTCTACAAATCTGGGCTCCACTACAACATTAATGGCCAATGGGAACGAGTTGATAGGCATGCTCCTCCACCACAAGTTGAACCACAACCTCAAGCTCCAGTTGCCAACAATGAAGCTCTTATGGCTTTTCTCACCGAGCGATTCAACACAAAAGAGGCGAGTCTTGGTACTATCAATAATCTCTTGCAATCCGTGGAAAATCGTTTCACCTCCCTTGAGAATCAACATCAATCTATGGACTTGTCATTCTCCACCTTTTATGCTCAATGGATGACCTTTCGTCGCTCTCAAGCTAGGAACGATAATGACTCCTCCGATGTTGATGGTGACGATGACGAGGCTTAGGATTTTTTATTGCATCGCATATTAAACTATCATATTAGGATTAAGTTTGCACCTTTATTTCTTTATGTTTCATGAACCTATGCTTTGATTATTCTGTTTGGGATTGAGCTTTGAACTTTATTGTTTAAGTTTTATGTTTGGATTTGGATTCTATGAATTTATATTGTGTTGCTTATTGCTTTTTAACTTTGTTTCTTCTCTTTGAGCCTTGTTTATTATTCTTTTTTATCTAACAAAAAGGGGAGAAAATATAAGAGCCAAAGCCAAAAATTTGTTTTAAGTGTTTTTGAGTTTTAAAACTTAAATTTTTAATTCTTTTCAAAACTTTAAAACCCATCTTAAATTGAGGGGGAGTTAGAATGTATTCAAAAGATCAAAACTCTTAAAAATTCTAACTTTAGTTTTGTTATATCAAAAAGGGGAGATTGTGAAACCGATAATTAATTTTGATATAACTAAAGAATTTAAGGACTATTTTGAAAAAGATAAAACAAATTTTTAAGTCCTCAAACCTCTCTATATATTTTAAGGAAAATGGTTAAGTTAAAAACTCAAGTTGTCAAAACTTTTCTAAGTGTTTTTGAAGCCAAAACAGTGGTTTTCGAGTCACCGTTTCGGAACGGCCTTAGGCGTTCCGGAACACTTTTGAAACTGTGAACCCATGTTTCGGAACGGGTTTCGAAACGGTTTTGAAATTGTGAACCATTGTTTCAGAAAAAGTTTCGAAACGGGTAAGAACATCGGAACGGTTTGACCCGTTTCGATACGATAGTATCGAAACGACCCCAAACGTTCTGAAACGGCTTTCAAACTGTGTTTTAAAAATATGACCGTTGAAGTTTTTAACTGTTTTTATACATGTCGTTAAGGCGTATCGAAACACCTTCAATCCGTTTTGATACAGGCTTTGACAGTGGCTAAGTGTTTCGAAACGAGTTTCAAAACGGCTCTTAATCGTATCGAAACGATCGTGCCCGTTTCGGTACGGTCTATTTAATACACCCCAACGGCTCTTTCTTTTTTGGTCTATTTCGAAACAGGATCGGGCATTTCGAAACGGGTGGTTGCAGACTGCATTTATGGTGGGAAGATAACATCCCCAACGGCTCTATTGATGAAAGCAACAACCACAACGGCTAGAATTCAATGAGAAGGTATAAAAGGGACCTCTAAAAGCTTCAGTAACAACTATTGATCTCAAAGCAAACATCCAAACATCAAATTCAAGCAATTGAGCCTAAATCTCATTATTTCTTGTAAACCCCAATTGTGAGATTGTAATATCCATTCTTATCCTTTCAAATTGGGTTGAGTGCTTGTAATTGGGCTACTTTGTGTATTGAGAGATACTTGTTTAGCCATCAACTTCTTTGTAATTCTTGTGTGAGGATTGGGTCAAATTTTGGGTAGAAAATTTGACCGATATTGTAACGGTTACCTCCTTAGCCTAGAAAAGAGGAAGAGCAATTAGTGGAATTGTTGAAAATCCTTAGTGAAGCTAAGGTAGTGGATGTAGAGTTCGATTGGAACTTGAACCACTCTAAATTCCTTTTTCTATCCTTTTATTTGTCAATTCCACTACCAAAAAGTCTAAAAATCCAATTCACCCCCTCTTGGTTTATATCGATCATTTGATCCACTCAACAGAAGACATCTCACTAGATTTTATCATGGGCTTACCATGATCCAATGGAAAGGAAGCAATTGTAGTCATTGTCGATCGACTCACGAAGTATGGACATTTGTTCTCTTTACCGCTACATTATGACAATTTGCATATAGCCAAGGTGATGATACAAGGGGTGATCAAGCTGCACGAGATCCCACATTCGATGGTCAGTGACTGAGACAGAATATTTATTAGTGAAGTTTGGCAAGAGATGGCAAGGCTACAAGGAATCAAATTAGGAATGAGCTCGGCCTACCATCCACAAACCGATGGGCAGACCGAGGTGTTAAACAAGTGCCTGAAAATGTATCTTCAGTGCTTGGACGGGGATGAACCGCATAAATGAGATAATTATTTAGCATGGGCAGAGTATTGGTGTAACACAACATTTCAAATGTTGGCTGGTATGAAACCGTTCAAGGCCTTATATGGGCGAGATCCTCCCACGACAATCAGTTACATGGAAGGCAGATCGACAAATGCAATGGTTGCGCAAGAGATGAAAGAGAGAGATGAACTATTGAAGGAACTTAAGCACAATCTGGTCAAGGCACAAAATTGAATGAACGAGCAGGCAGATAGACATCGTAGAGAGGTGGAATTGGAGGAGGGAAGTTGGGCCTTCTCCCCTTTACAACCTTATCGGCAATTGTCATTACGGTTGCAACGACAACAAAAACTAAGTCCTCTCTTCTTTGGTCCATACTAAATTCTGCAGAAAGTTGGAAAAGTCGCCTACAAATTGGACTTGCCAAAATCCACTCATATACACCCGGTGTTTCATATCTCACAATTGAAGGGGTGCAAGGGTCAACTGATGTGTCAGTTTACTCCTTTACCTTCAATCTAGAATCGTAATTCTGACTCACGGGTTCCCAAGGCAATAATCAAGAGAAGGACTAAAGCGCAAAATGAGAAGCATATTAACCAGCTCTTGGTTAAATGAGATGATGAAGGAAATGACCGATTCATTTAGGAAGCCGCCGAAGACTTCCTTGCAGAATTTCTAGACCTGAACCTTGAAGACAAGGTTATCAAAATAGGAGAGGGTGATGTTGCGAGCACAACAACCAAACCTGGGCCAGTTGAGAGAGTGGGGCTAGGGGCCATTCCACCTGTGATGGCAGAGGATAATCAGCCCAAGGAGGATCAGATCATGCGCAGGAGTACGAGCGACAGAAAAGGCCTGCTGCATTAACCTATTTTTTCTTATCCTAATTAGCTAGGAACACTACTATTTACTGCAATGCGTGGTTGTTTTCTATTTTTCATGAATAAAATTACTTGAACTTTTTCTCTTCTCTCTGAATTCTTCTTTCTCTCTTTCTTCCTCTATTTTTCTATTATCTAAAGGATATCCAAGTTCATAACACTTTATTGAACAAATACTACAATATAATCACACCGGCATATTTAAAAAAAATACATGGTTTTTTTTAACCTAATTTGGAATCTGAAACTAATTTACATAATTTTCTTGGTTTCATTAATTTTGTGATGATAGAAAATATAAACAAACGAAAATATGGTTGTAAATAAAACAAAACTAGTGAGACCAAAATCACTGGACTACCACTCGTTTCGAATTCCTATCCTATCTGGAGTATTAGATTTATTGAATTAAGATATTTAATAAAAAATTAAAATTATTAATTAAATTAATCAATTTAATATTATATATATAATTACTAAAATAAATATGAAAATGAAAAAAAAATATTCAATTTAATTTAAAAATAAAAATCATAAATCTATTTTTATTTTAAATCTTACTTTAACTACTTTAAACATATTTAAAATATTTTTCATTTTTAATTAATTATTTGATTTGATTTGGTGGTTTGTGCGATTTTACACATCCCAAGTGATCTAGGTTTGAGTCATCTTTCAACCATTTTTACTTTTTCCCCTAACATTTATTGCATATAAGATATGTATATAAAAGGGTGCAATTCATATCATCAAGGGTAGGTTGATGTGGTGGTAAAGACTTTGGTATATCCCCTTAGGTTCCAGGTTTGATCTAGCCCAAGACCATTCCATTCCTCTTTAATTTTCCTTTAAGCAGGTGGTGACACTTGTCACCACCTGATTGGATGAAAAAATATATTAAATATAAAATAAAAAAAATAAAATTTGAGTAAATTCATGCAGTTGGGTGATGTGTCATCACCTAATTGATTGACTAATTTTATTTAATTAAATTAAAATTAGTACCAAATTGATATAATAGGTAAATAACAGTAACCAAATGTGTAATTTTACAAATTTAAATTATATTGTGCGTAAATATCAAGTGTAGATTTATAGTCTATTCAATTATTTGTACATATAATATGATCCTAATTTATCTGATTCGTATATGAAATAATCGAGATCTAATATGATTATCGTACACAAAACATGTTGAAGTAAAAAAGAAAGGGGAACTTTTTGAGAAATGGGATACTACAATGGGTGCACTCCAACTTTACAACAAAGCAGGGTCTCAACAGTCAACAAAACAGGTCCGAATGTTTCTCAAACGCGGTTTTAGTTCCCACTGTTACTCTGATTTGGTATTGTCTGTATATATGTGGATGCCAATGCGAATGCCTTTTTTGGGATTATCGTAACATAAATTTAGCTTACATTTTGAAATTTGTTACATCTCCTCCCCTTCAATTTCCCCATCTTGTCTCTTAAATTTTCCTTACTTTTTAACCCAAATTGATCATAAAATCATATCCTTGACTAGAGGTGATAACGAGCTAAGTCGAGCCTGCTCGAAAATCGTATTAGCGGATCGACTTATGCTTGAAGTAGACAATTTGAGCTCGGTTTGAGGTTCGGCTAGGTTCGAGCTCGGCTTGTTGCTTTCCTCAAATTGCTTTTAAATATTTTTATTGAAGTTTTGAAAAATAACCCATGAGAACCTGTTTGGGAAAAATATAATATTTATTTTTAAAGTCTACAAGTAACCGTGGTACATTTTTTAAATTATATAAGTCCACAAGAAGAAGAAGATTTAAAGTAGGGTAAAATACCTGGGTGAACACCAAACTATTGGGTTTGTCCTATTTTGACCACCAAACTAAAAAAAACTGAAAATTTAACGACCGAACTACTTAATTGGGTCTAATCAAACTACCGAACGTTAAAGTATAACATAGGGGTGACGTGGCTGTTAATGAAAATTTGTATAATTATACATTTAGTGTAACCCCCTCGACCCGGTCTAGTCGTAAGACCGAATCGGGAGAGCTACACAGGGATAACCGGAGAAAAATCCGAGAATCTCCCTCCGATTAACAACCCTAGATTAAGATTCATCTTGTCTAAATGCAAGTTAACGGTCCTAATGGTGTTAAGGGTCACAACGAAAGAAACGACACCTCAATCGGACATCAATCGGATGTCCAAATGAAGTAAAACAGCCACGAGGACCATTTTGCAAAGCCACACCAAGCAGGGGCATAAAGGTAACTTAACCTTACCAAATAGTTTATTAGTCAAGTTACAACACCCGAGACAAAACCAACTCAAACGATACATATAAACTCATTTAGGAAGCATACAAGCATTAAGGACTAAAACATAACATTTGGAAACCTTCAAAGATGCCCTTTTAACCACTTCAACTACAAGGGTTTCGAAATAGGGCTGCTCGTTACGAAACGCGAGTTCTCGGCAAAAAAACAAAACTTAGGCCGTTCTGAAACAGCTCCTCATGGTTCTGAAACGGGAGCCTCCAGTGGCAAAACGTACTGAATCGACACCACCCCCGTTCCGATACGGGTGCCCCAAAAGCCTGGCCGTTCCGAAACCATACCAGATGTTCCAAAACACATGGGCACAGATTGGCCCGAGAGTGCATTTTGGACCCCCAAACTTACCCCGAAAGATCACAAGCCACATGGCAACATATTAAGCAAACATACTAGAGGCAAAACACCCTACAAACAGACTTCAAGCATGCATACACACAAACATGGATCACAATCTCAACAGCTCATAAGAACAATTTAGCTCAAGCACACCAACAAGTTAAAACACATGGCAATTAACCAAAAGCCAAAACAAGCCTCACTATAGCATGGTATCAACATTTAAAACATGTTAAAACTGTAACCCCCTTAACCCGGCCTAGACGGTTGACCCGAATTAAGAAAGTCACACGGGGAAAACCAAAGTCAACCCGAAAGTCAACCTTGATTAACGACCCTTTTTTTTCTTTTTAAACTTGTCTAGATGCATATTAATCCTTAGATATGATCATACAACAGCATACTCAAAGATCATAAACATCAGAGATCAAACAGGGACTCAATTGAACAATTTACAACTTTAGGGACCAAATTGTAAATTCTGATAATTATAAGGACTTAACCCAAATTAAAGTTACCAACTTGAAATTAATCAGGTTTCATGCTTCTCTGTGAAATTTCAGCTCAAAAGGACTTCCCAAACTCATACAATTGCACAAACAAGATTCAGGACCAAAATGCAAACAATTCAAAACATTTAACTGCCAATGTCAGCCCCTAACGGTCACCCGTTCCGAAACAGGCATAGCCCGTTTCGAAACGCGGGGCCGTTCCGCAACGCGTACCGAAACAGGGGCCTGGCAGTGACCAAACCGTTTCGGAACGATCCCTCCCGTTTCGGACGCCTAGGCTTGTTTAAGGCACCCGTTCCGAAACGGTAGGTGCTGTTCCGAAACACCCTGCACATTTTACCCCAAAATGCATACTTAAACATGCAATTAACCAACCAATCATGCTCCAAAAGCCACCAAACTTTGCCAACATGCAATTCAACATATATGAGACATACTTGCATCAACAATTCATCAAAGCATCAACATATGAGAAAAGCCCCAAATCTATATGCATGCTTCCTATACAAGCAACCACTCAAGCATAAACTTTCAATTCAAGCATATAGTGACCAACCACCAAAAACCAGCATTCTCAACAACATTCAACATACTTAGGGAGTTCAAAACATCTCCCAAAACATACACATAGGTCCCCCATTGCCAAATTACCAAAAGCTAAATGTACTTAATAAAACCTTCCATACTTTGAGCTTTACTTCCACTTGAATGCTTGCTTTCCTTGCTGCCCTCAAAGTACTTTAATGTTCTGCATTATTGATTTGAGAAAACAAAGAGAGCGTAAGCAAAAGCTTAGTGAGGAATGTTCAACAAAACCATCCAATAATGCATTTATAAAACACTTTATAAATCATGCCTCAAATCATCATTTACACATGCTCAAAAGCATACTTAAACATGCATCTCATGCATCATAACTGTAGCCCCCGTAGCCCGGCCTAGACGGCTGACCCGAACTACGAAGATTACACGGGGAAAACCAAAGTCAACCCGAAAGTCAACCTTGATTAACGACCCTTTTTTTTTTCTTTTTAAACTTGTCTAGATGCACATTAAACCTAGGCATACTCTTGAGATAAGCATACTCAAAAATCACAGCAATCGGAAAACAATAAGGGACTCAATTGCACAAAATACGAATTTAGGGACCAATTTGTAAATTCTGGAAATTAAGAGTACTTTACCAAATTTTAAGTTACCATTATGAAATTAGTCATGTTTCATGCCTCTCTGCCAAATTTCAACTCAAACGGACATCTCAAACTCAAGCAATTGCACATACGAGAATCAGGACTAAAACATAAAGCTTGCAAACCTCAAATTTTATGCCCAATCGAAACCTTTGACCATAGTTTCGAAACCTTGCCCAAAGGTTTCGAAACTTTGGCTTCCAGTAGCCCCTGGAACCCAAAAATTTGCAAAGGTTTCGAAACTTTACCCCTAGTTTCGAAACCTAGATGCAGGGGAGCATATTTTGCTTCATTCTAATGACTTTCAATGATATAAACACATTAGAATCATACATATTCATACATATGAGTTTAAAATAGGCAAAGGCACTCAACACCAGCCACCCAAGCCTAGATGCATACGTCCTAGATTAAACGTACTCCAACATACTCAAGGCATGAATATGAACCCTCATACATACCTACATAGTACACAACATAAGCATACCTCAATCAACCGAGGAAAATCATGCATTCGATCAAAAGAAGGCAAACATGCACATAAGGTCTCATGCTTCAACATCCAAACACTTAGGCATCCTCACAAGGCATATGTCCAACACACATGATAAGCAATTTAAACATCTACCAAACATACATCACTCAAGCATTCATCAAGGCATGCATCATAAGTGATATTTACAAATCAAACAAGGCATCTAAGTGCCAAACCAAATCAACACACATCAAAGCATCAAGAACAACAACACTTATCCCATTGCTTTACTATTACAATCTTTCAATTTATAAATCATACATTGAGCTCACCAAAGCAACACTTGAAGACCTTTCCTTTCCCTTGCCACCCACAAGCTATTTATCTGCATTGTCGAACAAAAGAGAGCGTAAGCATAAAAGCTTAGTGAGGGTAAGCTCATAAAACAAACCTTCGACAATACAGGGTCCAAGCTCGAGCAACTATCATGATATAATACATGATTTTACTTTCGATCCACATGAGCCATAAATATAAATGATGCATGAACATATTACCAAATTCATGTCATGCTCAACAACTTATAAATTCATCATACAATGATACATAACTCAATGTATTAACCACATCATATATCGCTTCACATTTGAAAACATATTTCATATCACATTGATACACATATCAATTCATAACACTTCCGTGCTTAGCACGTACTCACCATGACTCACCGTCATGCACAAACCACATTTCCATGCCTAGCATGTACTCACCATGACTCACCGTCATGCACAAACCACATTTCCATGCCTAGCATGTACTCACCATGACTCACCGTCATGCACAAACCACATTTCCATGCCTAGCATGTACTCACCATGACTCACCGTCATGCACAAACCACATTTCCATGCCTAGCATGTACTCACCATGACTCACCGTCATGCACAAACCATATTTCCATGCCTAGCATGTACTCACCATGACTCACCGTCATGCACAAACCACATTTCCATGCCTAGCATGTACTCACCATGACTCACCGTCATGCACAAACCACATTTCCATGCCTAGCATGTACTCACCATGACTCACCATCATACACAAACCATATTTCCATGCCTAGCATGTACTCACCATGACTCACCGTCATGCACAAACCACATGCACATTATTAGCAACCATAACATATCTATCATCAACATGCATATAACAATGCATCAAACATGCCTCATCATACATGTATACAACATATACATAATCAACACCATCATAATTTTATACGAGGCATATACAACCATTAAAAAGTGCAACCCAAGTCTTTAATCAAAGCTTGGGATTAGGCTACCACTCTAATCCCAACTCTAGGTGGGTTTACCAAGCCCATCCCGGGTTCACATGCTTGAACCAAATACTCAAACCATTTTAAAAATATTTAACCACTCACCGACTACTTCATTAGCACAAGCCGACAAGCTTACCAAGCATCCAAGTTTCCGGATTCGAGCCCGAAGCTTCACCATTGATTTCTCTTGCTTCTTTCAAAAACCCCTTGAATTGATGAAGAAATCAAAGGGAATAGTGACTTGAAAATTTGAGAGAGTTTGAAGATGGTGGTGGGTGTTTTCCACGGGAAATAATGAAGAAAAGGGGAAGAAGATGATAATTTTTATCCTCTTAAAATCTTTTGGGGAAAATTACAACATAGGTCCCTCCCTCTTTAATAAAGCTTAATTTGCTCACACTAAGGTTAATTTGATTGAAATAAATTTTACCGACTCGAACCAACTAACCCGACTAACTTCTAACCCCAAAACACGGGTGTTACAACTCTCCCCCACTTAAGGAAATTTTGTCCTCGAAATTCATCGAATAGGAAGAGTCAATGAAACATGCTCCTCCACACATTCCTCTCTCACCACAACATACTAACCAACTCGTTAGACTCGCCACACAACATTTGCTATCCGACACTGAGATCTCAACTGGTTCTTCATTGCACGCAATTTCAAACTCAACTCAATCTCTTCAACAAACATAGCACGGAACAGATCTGACTCACACTTTCGAATTGTAGATACACAGACACATCACAACCCTCTTTCTAACTCTGGTGGTAACCGTAACAGATAAACAACAGGACTAGCCCGATTCAACAATCTCATACCACATTTCTTGAATACTCGACCCATAACTTTCTCTAACTGACCATCTGACTTTAACAGGTAACCAAACACTATGCAGACACCTTCAAAAGTAATCTAGTTGGAACCCCGGATCTCTATTACTCACTTCCATTAATAACCTTCCACGGATGCAACAAACTAGAAGAAAACTGACGTTCGGTCTTGACATGCTGGCAAATTATACACTTACCCTCATGCTGAACCACATCACACATCATCTCAATCCTGAAGTATTCATCTTCAACCCACAATACGTATTCACACTACTCATATACAACGCAAATGAACTGTCGTGTGTTTCGGCCAAAACAATACATCTCCAAACACTATGTCAATCGGCACAACTATTCTGTCTCTAAAAAGCAAAACTTTATCATCTCTGAAGCTGTATTTCTGAAGGTCTTTCCTCTGTTATGTCTTGCACTTGAGGTGCCAAGAACCTGTCTTGCAACTGTTTCTCTTCAAGTATCTGACTCACAGTAGGTTTAACATGAAACTCAGCCACAAAACTGTTATCATTCGGTAAACTGAATTCGGCAATTACATCTCGCAACTCAACCACAAATCTGACAACAAAATAACTCAAAACATCGGTTACCACGTAGACTCTCTTCAGATAGTACCCAATTTCAATATTGCAGTTTTCAAGCAATTCTAACAACTCATGTTGTTCAAGTTTCTACCATTCCTAAGTCTTCAAATATTTCAGGTTCTGATGATATGTACATACACACTGTGCATTTCTTACCACACAAGCTTGTCTCCAAATCTTCGAGGCAATTACAACTGTAGTTAACTCTATGTCTCATATCAAATAACTCTTCTCACGGTCTTCCAACTATCTTAATGAACAAACCACAACTTCTGTCTTGCATAAGTACACGACCTAACTCTACATGTAACACATCACTATGGTTTTTTTTTGATCAAGGTCGAAGCTTCCATTAAAGTTTCTTTCAACTCACATCTTCTTCTGCATAGTTAGGATTTACTCTAATGTACTCGGCTGATCTGCATGTCCTAGGAGAACATCTTCATTAACTCGAAGTTCACGTTGCGTAACTTGACATACATATAATTTTCTAAAAGGTGCTACCCCACTAACTTCAAAGCTCGTCATGGCCTTCTTCGATACTTCAACTTTTCTCACTTTCAACTGGTAGTAAACGGATCTCGAATTAATCTTCGGGAAGACTGAAGCACCCCCTAACTGTTCAACAAATCGCTGACACTCGGAAGCGGATACTAATCATTCACTGCCACTGGTTTCAACTGTCTGAAATCTCAACACATTCTCGTACTGCCGCTCTTTCTTCTTCACAAACTGTACTATCATACTCTAAGATAATGCACTAAGCCTAATGAATCTAAGGCCTAACAGTTCTCGTAGTTGATTCTTCAACATTCTCAATTCTTCCGGGATTCATAAGTTACAGAGCTAACAAAACAGAAGCAACCTCGGAAACGGTCTCAATGACGAACTCTTCTTCTTTATCAAGAGACAAACCAGGCAATTCTTCCAAGTACTTTTAGGAAAACACAAACTATACTAACATTTTGCGGTCTAATCTTCGTTCAAAAATCAAATCCATCACAATTGCCAAACAAGTCTGCCAACTAAACTCAATCAATCTTTGACCTCCACAGCTGGATCAACCATTCAATAAGAAGTTCACACCCTCGCCTACTACTACAGTCCCACTGAGACCTGCAACTTCAAGGCAACTCTCTATCTTTATCTCAACGTATACACTAACTCTGTGCTCTTCAAGCCAAACCTTGTCAATACGTACCTCAAAACTGTAGGAAGGCGATCACTTCACATTTACTGCATACACATAACCCTGAACCATCAACAAACATCTTCTGCATTTTTTTTTGACCACCACTATCTCACCACAAGGTCTAGTCACATGTGTCCCTACTTCCAAGGTCTCAACACGTACATCAAATTTTCTTACATGCTCACACAAAAGGAAGTATCCGTGGAAATTGCAACTACACCTGTGCACAGCTGATAGTCTTCGACCCTATTGTTTTCAGACTGGTTCTTCAACAAAATCTGATTCTTCTAGAATGTTCTTAGAGCATCTCGAAACTTCAAAATGCAGTTCTAATCGTACACAAACAATCATGCTTGAACTTGTTCTGTAACATCGGTCCTGACGACTCAAAACATCCCACTACCAAACAATCTGAATTTTAAGCTCAAGACTTCCTTCTCGGCTCAACTATATCGGAAGTAACTTCATCTCTCCTTCTCGCTGGAAGACAACTCAGACGCACACTGGCCCAATCACACATATTGATTTCCACTCACGGACACTGAACGACTGTCTTGTATGAAAACCATAGGCTGAATCCTAACGATCACCAACTAGCATTTCTGAATTTTAGATTACACAAACGAGACCCTTACCCTGATCTCGCCCCAAAAGAACTATGGTACTCATACCTACCTTTGACACCTCATCGGCACAGTCAAACTTGCATGCTTGCTAACAATATACAGAAGTGCAGACTCAGAATCAATCAGAAGGGAACAAGCTCAAAACTGTACCAAGGGCTTACCTACTATATCATCGATAACACTCTGACTCCCACTCATAAGTCGTCACCTCTTTCACTACTAACACCAGAACCGATTACATCGTTCCTCATCAACAGGAACCAACCCACATACACACTAACTCAGTCAAACAAATTGTACCTCAAGTCCGGTACAACCACACCTCCCTAACCAAGATGATGGACTCCCTCAACATCATTCACATTTTCAGAACCCACAGTTTCCACTTACCGATTCACAGTCCACGCCTTGGCCTCAAACTTACCAAAAAGTAATAAACTAACAACAACACATTAACATACAAACTGGGTTAGCAAAGGAAAAGGTCCAAGTGGCTCAAATATGATTTCCTCACTTAAAATCTCTTTTTCCGATGTAATAGAAGCAATGGGACTCTACTCAACATGCTTCAAGCAACTCAACACACATACATGCTCAATCATGCATATTACAAGGCATACTTGCTAAACAAGCAAACATATGCGTACGATCGAACAACATACCTTCTCCATCAAACAATCACACATCACCGCATACACGGGTAACGAGCAACATGCTTTTAAACAAACAATCAACATACTTGTCACCAAGCAATCATACTTACAAAGCAAGCAATCATTCATTACAGCATACTCGAATAACAAGCAACATGCTTACATGATAAGCAAACACCGTGCATCTTAATCATAAAACACAACTTACTCACTTACCTGCCCAAGGTCTCGGAAAACTTAAGCTCTAATACCAACAAATGTAGCCCCCGTAGCCCGACCTAGACGGCTGACCCGAACTACGAAGATTACACGGGGAAAACCAAAGTCAACCCGAAAGTCAACCTTGATTAACGACCCTTTTTTTTCTTTTTAAACTTGTCTAGATGCACATTAAACCTAGGCATACTCTTGAGATAAGCATACTCAAAAATCACAGCAATCGGAAAACAATAAGGGACTCAATTGCACAAAATACGAATTTAGGGACCAATTTGTAAATTCTGGAAATTAAGAGGACTTTACCAAATTTTAAGTTACCATTATGAAATTAGTCATGTTTCATGCCTCTCTGCCAAATTTCAACTCAAACGGACATCTCAAACTCATGCAATTGCACATACGAGAATCAGGACTAAAACGTAAAGCTTGCAAACCTCAAATTTTATGCCCAATCGAAACCTTTGACCATAGTTTCGAAACCTTGCCCAAAGGTTTTGAAACTTTGGCTTCCAGTAGCCCCTGGAACCCAAAAATTTGCAAAGGTTTCGAAACTTTACCCCTAGTTTCGAAACCTAGATGCAGGGGAGCATATTTTGCTTCATTCTAATGACTTTCAATGATATAAACACATTAGAATCATACATATTCATACATATGAGTTTAAAATAGGCAAAGGCACTCAACACCAGCCACCCAAGCCTAGATGCATACGTCCTAGATTAAACGTACTCCAACATACTCAAGGCATGAATATGAACCCTCATACATACCTACATAGTACACAACATAAGCATACCTCAATCAACCGAGGAAAATCATGCATTCGATCAAAAGAAGGCAAACATGCACATAAGGTCTCATGCTTCAACATCCAAACACTTAGGCATCCTCACAAGGCATATGTCCAACACACATGATAAGCAATTTAAACATCTACCAAACATACATCACTCAAGCATTCATCAAGGCATGCATCATAAGTGATATTTACAAATCAAACAAGGCATCTAAGTGCCAAACCAAATCAACACACATCAAAGCATCAAGAACAACAACACTTATCCCATTGCTTTACTATTACAATCTTTCAATTTATAAATCATACATTGAGCTCACCAAAGCAACACTTGAAGACCTTTCCTTTCCCTTGCCACCCACAAGCTATTTATCTGCATTGTCGAACAAAAGAGAGCGTAAGCATAAAAGCTTAGTGAGGGTAAGCTCATAAAACAAACCTTCGACAATACAGGGTCCAAGCTCGAGCAACTATCATGATATAATACATGATTTTACTTTCGATCCACATGAGCCATAAATATAAATGATGCATGAACATATTACCAAATTCATGTCATGCTCAACAACTTATAAATTCATCATACAATGATACATAACTCAATGTATTAACCACATCATATACCGCTTCACATTTGAAAACATATTTCATATCACATTGATACACATATCAATTCATAACACTTCCGTGCTTAGCACGTACTCACCATGACTCACCGTCATGCACAAACCACATTTCCATGCCTAGCATGTACTCACCATGACTCACCGTCATGCACAAACCACATTTCCATGCCTAGCATGTACTCACCATGACTCACCGTCATGCACAAACCACATGCACATTATTAGCAACCATAACATATCTATCATCAACATGCATATAACAATGCATCAAACATGCCTCATCATACATGTATACAACATATACATAATCAACACCATCATAATTTAATACGAGGCATAAACAACCATTAAAAAGTGCAACCCAAGTCTTTAATCAAAGCTTGGGATTAGGCTACCACTCTAATCCCAACTCTAGGTGGGTTTACCAAGCCCATCCTGGGTTCACATGCTTGAACCAAATACTCAAACCATTTTAAAAATATTTAACCACTCACCGACTACTTCATTAGCACAAGCCGACAAGCCTACCAAGCATCCAAGTTTCCGGATTCGGGCCCGAAGCTTCACCATTGATTTCTCTTGCTTCTTTCAAAAACCCCTTGAATTGATGAAGAAATCAAAGGGAATAGTGACTTGAAAATTTGAGAGAGTTTGAAGATGGTGGTGGGTGTTTTCCACGGGAAATAATGAAGAAAAGGGGAAGAAGATGATAATTTTTATCCTCTTAAAATCTTTTGGGGAAAATTACAACATAGGTCCCTCCCTCTTTAATAAAGCTTAATTTGCTCACACTAAGGTTAATTTGATTGAAATAAATTTTACCGACTCGAACCAACTAACCCGACTAACTTCTAACCCCAAAACACGGGTGTTACAATAACATTTCATGTCATATTGGCCACAAGTGATACATTTCATTTCTTTAAAAATAAGTTCATCAACTTTCACCCCCAAGGACTTTTAAACACCTTGGCCCCAAGGACTTTTAAACACCTTGGCCTATGGACTTTTAAACACCATAGAGAGGACCACACAAGGACTTTTAAACACCTTTGTGTCCGTATCAAGTTTCACCCCAAGGACTTTTAAACACCTTGGCCCCAAGGACTTTTAAACACCTTGGCCATGGACTTTTAAACACCATGATATAGATCACCTCAAGGACTTTTAAACACCTTGACCCAAGGACTTTTAAACACCTTGGCCTATGGACTTTTAAACACCATAGAAGGGACCACACAAGGACTTTTAAACACCTTTGTGTCCGTAACAAGAATCATCCAAGGACTTTTAACCACCTTGATGTTCTTAAGTAAACAAGGCTCACTCAAGGACTTTTAACCACCTTAGTGACCTTAACCTTTTCAAAACATCACTTGCCAATATACATCATTATCATCAATTTATCCACTGTTTTAAAGCATTAAACCAAGCCATATTCATCATGCATTAAAAAGCATCAAACCACATTTAATCAATGTTCAACAACAAGGAACTCTTACCTTGAGTTTCCTTCAACATATGGCTTACAAAAACAGCATTAACCATGCTAAATCATGCTTTCAAAACAGAGTTTAAAACATGCAATAAACCACATTGCACAACAATCAAATCATGGCCACCACTAAAGAGTATTTCCGAAAACTTACACTTGAGCTTAGTAAAGTTGTTTAGACTTAAACTAAGCTCCCAAGACATTGGTTTCAAAGCCGAAACCCAAGTTTCACTCACCGATTCCACTTCGCCTCTTACCGAAGCACCAAATCAAGCTTCCGAATCACCACCACTTGGATCCAAAGATGACTCCCTTGTTTTAACACATTAAAACAGTAGATTAATGCATCATCATGCATTAATAGCTTCAATGAAAGCACCTAAACTCGCTGCTCTCATCCACACTCCATTTTCGACCACCAACCACAACCGAAAATGCATCCAAACCACTTCTCAACAAAGCCCAGCCATTAACCATCAAAACCTAACATCCTTTAACACCATTTAACATCTAAAAAGAACCTAACAACATCCTTATATCTCCAGCAACACCAGATCCACAAGATCACCTCAAAAACAATCAAGAATCATAAGCTAAACTTAGGAAATTCAACCTATCCGTGATTGCATTAATCAAAACTCAATTCCTTATCAAATTAACATTCACTAATCATCATTTTAACACCTTAAAACACTGCTTAAACAGATCCAACGAAATTTCATCAAAAACACACCAAATCTTGCATTTTAAGCCAAGATCCATTAAACAATCTTAAAAGCCATTTATAAAACATCAATTAAGGATTGAGAACTTAGGAATTTCAGTAAAGAACTGATAGTTTAGAGGAGAAGGACGTTCTTACCTCCAAACTTGAGTTTCTCCTCTTTTGGAACCAAAAAGCTTGATGAATCAAGTAGCAAATACAAAGGTTTTGATGATGAGATGATTAGGAATCAAAAGAGAGTTGAAAGGAAGTATTTAGGTGATGAAAATCAGAGGAAAAGATCTGGAGAGAATGTGTTTGGTTTGAGAGAAAAGATGAGAGAAAATGGGAAATGAAAATTTAGAAAGTTAGTTAAAATTGACTAAAATATCTTTCCCTCCTTTTTACTTTTATTTTAATCCAGTATTAAATCATTTAATATTCTAGAAAATCTGGAGAAACTCCCCTTTGGGTAAATAGCTCCTTAAAGATTCAAAGTTTCAATCCTTTTTAAAACAGTCACAAAACTTTCAAAAATTACATTTTGGTAACTAGCCAAAATGTCACCCTTCCAAAACTCATTTTCCAAAATTGATTTCACAGTTCACTTAATTATATTAAAAGATGATTTTAGAACATTTTTCCATATTTTTAATGCAACCCGAACTAGGCTTTCCTAAATTCACTCTCTTAGATTCGAACAGCACTTTGACCAAACCGGTCAACGCCCAAAACTTCTAATCCCAAAACCAGGGCGTTACAACTCTCCCCCCCCTTAAGAAATTTCGTCCCCAAAATTTACCTGAAGGAAAGAGATAAGGAAACTGCTTCAGCATGTCTTCCTTCCGCTCCCACGTGGCTTCCTCAACACCTCGATGCTTCCACAGCACCTTCACCAACTCAATGGTCTTGCCACGAAGAACCTTGCTATCCGAATCCAGAACCTTCACCGGTTCCTCATCATAGGTCAAATCCGGATTCAAAACCACTTCCTCCACAGGCATCACATGCGAAGGATCAGATCTATACTTCCGGAGCATAGAAACATGGAACACATCATGAATCTTCTCCAACTCCTGAGGTAACCTCAACCGATACGCAACAGGACCCACGCGCTCAACCACCTCATATGGTCCAATGTACCTAGGGCTCAACTTACCCTTCCGGCCAAACCTCATCACCTTCTTCCAAGGCGAAACCTTCAGAAACACACGGTCACCCACCGCATACTCTATCTCCTTACGCTTCAAATCCGCGTAAGACTTCTGCCGATCAGAAGCTGCCTTCAAACACTCACAAATGAGCTTTACCTTCTCTGTGGTCCCTTTCAACAAAGCCGACATCGAAACCAACTTTTGACCAATTTCAGCCCAACAAAGAGGAGTCCTACACTTCCTCCCGTACAAGGCCTCATAAGGTGCCATCTGTATACTTGCCTGATAACTATTGTTATAAGCAAACTCAACCAAAGGCAGATGCTTCTCCCAAGAACCTTGGAACTCAATCACGCAGCACCTCAACATATCCTCCAAAATCTGGATAACTCGCTCAGACTGACCATCCGACTGAGGATGATAGGATGTACTGAAATGCAACCTTGTACCCAGAGCTTGATGCAAACACTGCCAGAACCGCGATGTGAACCTCGGATCCCTATCCGACACAATCGACTTAGGCACACCATGCAGCCGCACAATCTCAGCAATGTACAGCTCTGCCAACCTATCCAAAGAAAACGTGGTATGCACAGGCAAGAAATGCGCACACTTCGTTAGGCGATCCACAATCACCCACACCGAATTCTTCTTCGACGGAGACAAAGGTAAACCAGATACAAAATCCATGGTAATCCTTTCCCACTTCCACTCAGGGATTTTCAACGGTTGCAACAACCCTGAAGGAAACTGATGCTCAGCCTTAACTCGCTGACACACCAAACACTTGCTCACAAACTCCGCCACATCTTTCTTCAAACCCACCCAATAGTACTCATCACGAAGATCACGATACATCTTAGTACTACCAGGGTGCATAGCAAAAGGACTACTATGACCTTCAGTCAGAATAGCACGCCTCAACTCAGCATCAGCAGGCACTACTATCCGACTCCCAAAACACAACACACCATCATCATTAAAGCAGAAATCCGAAGGTCTACCCTCCGCAATATCCTGAACATGCGGCACCAAGGAATCATCCAGCAACTGCTTATCCTTGATCAACTGAACCAATGATGGTTTCACTTGCAACTCAGCAACAAGACCACCATCTTGCGATATGCTCAAGCTAGCAAACATAGCCCTCAGCTCAACAGCCACTTTCCTGCTCAAGGCATCCACAACAACATTAGCCTTTCCAGGATGATACTCAATCGTCAGATCATAATCCTTGAGCAACTCCAACCAACGCCGCTGCCTAAGATTCAACTCTTTCTGAGACATCAGATACCTCAAACTCTTGTGATCTGTGTACACAGTACACTTCTCACCATACAGATAATGTCTCCAGATCTTCAGAGCAAAGACCACTGCAGCCAGCTCAATATCATGCGTAGGGTAATTGCGCTCATGCCCTTTCAACTGCCGCGATGCATAAGCCACCACGTTACCCTCCTGCATCAGCACACACCCCAAACCAACATAGGATGCATCACTGTAGACCACAAACTCTTTCCCTAATTCAGGCTGAATCAAGATAGGAGCTTGCGTCAAAGCCGCCTTAAGCTTCTCAAAAGCCTGCTGTCTCGCTTCCGTCCACTCATACTTAACATCCTTTTGCAACAGCTTCGTCAAAGGAGCAGCAATCTTGGAAAAACCATCCACAAACCTTCGGTAGTATCCCGCCAAACCAAGGAAACTACGGACCTCATGAACAGACTTAGGAACTTTCCAATTCATCACCGCCTCAATCTTTTGAGGATCAACACGAATCCCCTCAGCTGAGACCACATGCCCAAGGAATACCACCTCCCTAAGCCAGAACTCACACTTGCTCAGCTTAGCATAAAGCTGATTCTCCAACAAAGCTTGCAAAACAATCCTCAAATGCTCTTCATGCTCCTCCTCAGTACGCGAGTACACGAGGATATCATCAATGAACACCACAACGAACTTGTCCAAGTATTCATGAAACACACGATTCATCATGTCCATGAAAGCAGCAGGAGCATTTGTCAAACCAAACGGCATCACAAGGAACTCATAATGCCCATATCTTATCCTGAAAGCTGTCTTAGGCACATCCACATCCTTCACCTTCAACTGATAATACCCTGACCTCAAGTCAATCTTAGAGAACACAGCAGCTCCCCGAAATTGATCAAAGAGATCATCAATCCTCGGCAAAGGATACCGATTCTTGATAGTCAACTTGTTCAGCTGACGGTAATCAATGCACATTCTCATAGTGCCATCCTTCTTCTTCACAAACAAGACCGGTGCTCCCCAAGGTGACACACTCGGCCGGATGAAACCACGATCAAGCAACTCTTGCAACTGCGTCTTCAGCTCCTTCAGCTCCTTAGGTGCCATTCTATAGAGAGTAATGGACACAGGAGTTGTATTCTCATACAGCTCAATTCCAAACTCCACCTCGCGGTTAGGAGGTAAACCAGGCAACTCCTCAGGAAAAACACCAGGAAACTCATTCACAACTCTGATATCCTGCACCCTCAACTCCTTAGAGCTAGGATTCATCACAAAAGCTAGATAGGCTTCGCAACCTTGCCTCAGCATCCTGCTCGCCTCCAAGGTAGACACCACATTGGCAAGAAACTTCACATTCTCACCAACCACAACAACTTCATAATCATCCCCAAGCTTAAGCGAAACTCGCTTGTTTTCACAATCCACAACAGCATGATGCTCAACAAGCCAATCCATACCAAGGATTACATCAAAACCATAAAAGGGCAACTCCATAAGATCAACATGAAAAACATGTTCTTGAACAACCAAGGGACACCTTCTATAAAGCTTTCGAGTCACAACAGTCTCACCAAAAGAACTAGTGACACGAACACCAACATCCAAGGACTCAACAGGCAAACCAAGCAATTCAGCATGCTCACGCAAAATGTATGAATGTGTAGATCCAGAATCTATCAAAGAAAGCAATGACAAGGATTGCAAAGTAAAGGTACCTGCAATCACATCCGCATCGTTCCTTCCCTCACGCTGAGCATACACCCTCGCTTGGCCTCCACCTTCAGGCTGAATAGCCACAACATGGGCCACTCCACGACCACCTTCCTCTCTCCTCTGGAAATTACCACGGCCGCGCCCACGACCTCTCTGCGGTGCAGCAACAACAGGAGCACGCACCTGATCACCAGCCATCCTAGGACAATCTCGCCTCAAATGGTCTGCGGATCCACAATTCCAGCACCCATTACCAGCTGCCGCAACCGGAGCTTGCACCTCTCTCACAGCACGAGGACAGTCACGCTTCATGTGACCACGTGAACCACAGATCCAACAAGCACTCGGATCAGCCCTAGCATTGCCTCCTCTAGCAGGTGCACCACCACCTCTCTTAGCTGAAGACTGATACTTCTGATCACGTCCTCTCTTGTTCCGTCCACCTCCGGAACTATACTCAGCAGCTCGCTTGCCAGCACCCTTAGCAGATAAACTCAGGTTCATCTCGACGTCCTTGGCTCGGCCCACCAACACATCAAAATCATCATACTCGGCAGCCAGCAAATACATTTTCACATCCGTCTCTAAGCCATAACGGAACCTCTCGCACCTTGCCCGCTCATCAGGTACCAGCTCAGGTGCATACTGACTGAGTCGCACAAACTGCACTCCATACTCAGCCACACTCATGCTCCCTTGGGTAAGAGACATGAATTCACGCTTCTTCTCATCAAGATATCTCACACCAAGATACCTTCTCTTGAACACATTCTGAAAGAACGTCCAAGTCACATCAACTTCTGCCATCCCAGCTATGGTGGTCGTCCACCACGTATACGCATCCTTCTGCAGAAAGGACACAACACAACCCAGCTTCTGCACATCAGTGCAACTCATCTGACCCAAGAAACGCTTGGTACTCTCTAGCCAAGCTTCAGAACTCTCAGCAGACATACCCCTGAACTCAGTCCCACCAAGACTGCGCAGACGCTCCAAAGGTAGTCTAACTCCAGCATCTTCCTGATGCCCTGCTCCACGAGCCCCAGCAACTGCTGCTTGAAAAGCACCAGCAATAGCTTGCACTAACATTGTCATATCAGGCATAGCTTGCCCCTGACCAGCCTCAGGTCCAGCAGCTCCAGCACCAGCTGCAGCTCCAGCTTCCTCAGCCCCAGCACCACCACCACCAGGTGGAGGAGGAGGTAACACCGCACTACCCGTGTTTTCCTCATTCTCGTTCTCATTAGGAGTCGTAGCTCGCACATTACCTCGTAACTCTCTACGTGGTGCCATACTTTACCATGCAATCAGAATACAAATAAAACGAAGTCAGGCCCAGCAAGGTAAGAAGTTCAAGTATTCAAGCTCAATTTCATTCAAAATCAACACCATTTCATTAGCTTTTATTTGGCAATGGGTACCCACAACATGCTACACCACAGCATACATCTCGATTGCAACATACTTGCAATTCACTCAACATGCTTCCACTCAACAAGCATACAAAGCATACATACTTCAATCATGCACACATTTATTCCCAATTACTCGAGAACTCAGCTCTGATACCACCAAATGTAACCCCCTTAACCCGGCCTAGACGGTTGACCCGAATTAAGAAAGTCACACGGGGAAAACCAAAGTCAACCCGAAAGTCAACCTTGATTAACGACCTTTTTTTTCTTTTTAAACTTGTCTAGATGCATATTAATCCTTAGATATGATCATACAACAGCATACTCAAAGATCATAAACATCAGAGATCAGACAGGGACTCAATTGAACAATTTACAACTTTAGGGACCAAATTGTAAATTCTGATAATTATAAGGACTTAACCCAAATTAAAGTTACCAACTTGAAATTAATCAGGTTTCATGCTTCTCTGTGAAATTTCAGCTCAAAAGGACTTCCCAAACTCATACAATTGCACAAACAAGATTCAGGACCAAAATGCAAACAATTCAAAACATTTAACTGCCAATGTCATCCCCTAACGGTCACCCGTTCCGAAACAGGCATAGCCCGTTTCAAAACGCGGGGCCGTTCCGCAACGCGTACCGAAACAGGGGCCTGGCAGTGACCAAACCGTTTCGGAACGGTCCCTCCCGTTTCGGACGCCTGGGCTTGTTTAAGGCACCCGTTCCGAAACGGTAGGTGCTGTTCCGAAACACCCTGCACATTTTACCCCAAAATGCATACTTAAACATGCAATTGACCAACCAATCATGCTCCAAAAGCCACCAAACTTTGCCAACATGCAATTCAACATATATGAGACATACTTGCATCAACAATTCATCAAAGCATCAACATATGAGAAAAGCCCCAAATCTATATGCATGCTTCCTATACAAGCAACCACTCAAGCATAAACTTTCAATTCAAGCATATAGTGACCAACCACCAAAAACCAGCATTCTCAACAACATTCAACATACTTAGGGAGTTCAAAACATCTCCCAAAACATACACATAGGTCCCCCATTGCCAAATTACCAAAAGCTAAATGTACTTAATAAAACCTTCCATACTTTGAGCTTTACTTCCACTTGAATGCTTGCCTTCCTTGCTGCCCTCAAAGTACTTTAATGTTCTGCATTATTGATTTGAGAAAACAAAGAGAGCGTAAGCAAAAGCTTAGTGAGGAATGCTCAACAAAACCATCCAATAATGCATTTATAAAACACTTTATAAATCATGCCTCAAATCATCATTTACACATGCTCAAAAGCATACTTAAACATGCATCTCATGCATCATAACATTTCATGTCATATTGGCCACAAGTAATACATTTCATTTCTTTAAAAATAAGTTCATCAACTTTCACCCCAAGGACTTTTAAACACCTTGGCCCCAAGGACTTTTAAACACCTTGGCCTATGGACTTTTAAACACCATAGAGAGGACCACACAAGGACTTTTAAACACCTTTGTGTCCGTATCAAGTTTCACCCCAAGGACTTTTAAACACCTTGGCCCCAAGGACTTTTAAACACCTTGGCCATAGACTTTTAAACACCATGATATAGATCACCTCAAGGACTTTTAAACACCTTGGCCTATGGACTTTTAAACACCATAGAAGGGACCACACAAGGACTTTTAAACACCTTTGTGTCCGTAACAAGAATCATCCAAGGACTTTTAACCACCTTGATGTTCTTAAGTAAACAAGGCTCACTCAAGGACTTTTAACCACCTTAGTGACCTTAACCTTTTCAAAACATCACTTGCCAATATACATCATTATCATCAATTCATCCACTGTTTTAAAGCATTAAACCAAGCCATATTCATCATGCATTAAAAAGCATCAAACCACATTTAATCAATGTTCAACAACAAGGAACTCTTACCTTGAGTTTCCTTCAACATATGGCTTACAAAAACAGCATTAACCATGCTAAATCATGCTTTCAAAACAGAGTTTAAAACATGCAATAAACCACATTGCACAACAATCAAATCATGGCCACCACTAAAGAGTATTTCCGAAAACTTACACTTGAGCTTAGTAAAGTTGTTTAGACTTAAACTAAGCTCCCAAGACATTGGTTTCAAAGCCGAAACCCAAGTTTCACTCACCGATTCCACTTCGCCTCTTGCCGAAGCACCAAATCAAGCTTCCGGATCACCACCACTTGGATCCAAAGATGACTCCCCTGTTTTAACACATTAAAACAGTAGATTAATGCATCATCATGCATTAATGGCTTCAATGAAAGCACCTAAACTCGCTGCTCTCATCCACACTCCATTTTCGGCCACCAACCACAACCGAAAATGCATCCAAACCACTCTCAACAAAGCCCAGCCATTAACCATCAAAACCTAACATCCTTTAACATCATTTAACATCTAAAAAGAACCTAACAACATCCTTATACCTCCAGCAACACCAGATCCACAAGATCACCTCAAAAACAATCAAGAATCATAAGCTAAACTTAGGAAATTCAACCTATCCGGGATTGCATTAATCAAAACTCAATTCCTTATCAAATTAACATTCACTAATCATCATTTTAACACCTTAAAACACTGCTTAAACAGATCCAACGAAATTTCATCAAAAACACACCAAATCTTGCATTTTAAGCCAAGATCCATTAAACAATCTTAAAAGCCATTTATAAAACATCAATTAAGGATTGAGAACTTAGGAATTTCAGTAAAGAACTGATAGTTTAGAGGAGAAGGACGTTCTTACCTCCAAACTTGAGTTTCTCCTCTTTTGGAACCAAAAAGCTTGATGAATCAAGTAGCAAATACAAAGGTTTTGATGATGAGATGATTAGGAATCAAAAGAGAGTTGAAAGGAAGTATTTAGGTGATGAAAATCAGAGGAAAAGATCTGGAGAGAATGTGTTTAGTTTGAGAGAAAAGATGAGAGAAAATGGGAAATGAAAATTTAGAAAGTTAGTTAAAATTGACTAAAATATCTTTCCCTCCTTTTTACTTTTATTTTAAACCATTATTAAATCATTTAATATTCTAGAAAATCTGGAGAAACTCCCCTTTGGGTAAATAGCTCCTTAAAGATTCAAAGTTTCAATCCTTTTTAAAACAGTCACAAAACTTTCAAAAATTACATTTTGGTCACTAGCCAAAATGTCACCCTTCCAAAACTCATTTTCCAAAATTGATTTCACAGTTCACTTAATTATATTAAAAGATGATTTTAGAACATTTTTCCATATTTTTAATGCAACCCGAACTAGGCTTTCCTAAATTCACTCTCTTAGATTCGAACAGCACTTTGACCAAACCGGTCAACGCCCAAAACTTCTAAGCCCAAAACCAGGGCGTTACAAAAACAACAACAACCACATATGAGTTTGGACACCAACTCCCCAACACAAAAGTCTAGCATTCCCATTGCCTAAGTATTATTACAACCATGAAAACCATACTTGAGCTAGCAAATGAACTCCAAGTTCCTCCTTTGCCCAACTTGCCTTCCGAAGCCACTAACGATCTGCATTGTTTGAAAAGAGAGCGTAAGCTTAAAAGCTTAGTGAGCGGAGCTCAAAATCACAACAACAACAATGCAGTTCAAAACATGTATTTAGTTTAGAGACAAAACCATTTGGAAAGGAAATACGATAAACCGAAAGCATAAGACAAAACCATGGTATGCACATGAACAACCATTCCCGGTGGGACTACACATCACTGTTCAAAACAACTAGCATATTTCCGGTGGGACTACACATCACCGTACTCATCTACTAGTCACTTCCGGTGGGACTACACATCACCGTATTCAACAACACTCTTCCCTAAACCATCACGTGAGGCTTTGACAACAACAACATACAATATTAAAGGAGGTAAAAGCAACCTGTATTTCACACAACAACACGCATAAAAGCATACACCAACAATCAACGAAACAAGGAAAAATTAGACAAACTTACACTTGGGTTTAGGTTGGCCTCTAAGGCTCCACCTAAACCCCAAGAAACCTTCTTTGAAACCTTTTAAAGTTTCGAAACATTACCACTCACCAGCACAATACCAAATCAAGCTAACGATCCTCCTTCAAGCTTCCTCAACTCCCGGTGTAGCGCCCGAAGAACCCAAATACTTATCCACTTCTTCTACCCAAATCAAAACAAGAATTAATACACTTTTCAACAATCAATCTCATTGAAATCATTATTATCAAAATTCGACAACATCAAGTTTCTGATTTCTATCCGAAACTAACCAAAATCATCCTCACTTCTACTCTAACCCCAAGTCAACCACAACTTCATCAATTTATCATCCAAAACATGTTCAAATACTCCAAAAACATCAACTCAATACCATCAAACCATTAGAAGTCCATCCCCACCCTTTCTATGCCAAAAATCCAAATACCTCTAATTCAAAATTTACCCATTTTCCAAATTCCGGGATTTCTAGTTACACCCATTATCTTAGCATCTTTTTACACCCAAAGTATGGTTTACAACTCACCCCAAAACACTGTTTTATCAACATTTGCTTAAACCCTTCAAAAACCCATTTTCTCCCAAATAGAGGAACTTGAGAAATCTTTCAAAGTTTTGGAAGGAGAATAATAGAAAATAAGAAAATGTGAAGGAATATTAGGAATAAAACACTTACCTTGATGAATCCTCAAAAATGATGGAGGTTTGGTGGAACAAAGCAAAAGTGACGTGAAACTTGTTTTGGAGAAGAAGAAGAGATGAAAAATTTGAAATATAATATTTTATTTTCTCTTTTTAATTAAAAACCCATTTCAAAACCTAGTTGTATCCATTTTACCAAAAAAAACCCCTTTTCCCTTTAAAGCTTTAGAATTGTTTTATATTAAATTGTTTCCCCAAAATCAGCCTAACCCGAACCGGTTTAACCCAAACCCGAATATCTCCTAGGCCTCAAACTCGGGTGTTACAACTCTCCCCCACTTAAGAAATTTCGTCCTCGAAATTTACCTGATGGGAAGAGGTACGGAAACTGTTTCTCCATGTCATCCTTTCTCTCCTAAGTAGCCTCTTCCACACCCCGATGTCTCCGCAAAACCTTGACTAACTCAATGGTCCTCCCACGCAAAACTTTACTATCCGTAGCAAGAATCTCAACCGGTTCTTCATCATACGACAAATACTAGGCCTAATGAAACCTCAATAGCAAACTCAACATCCCTATCTGGAGGCAAACTCGACAACTCCTCTTGAAAGAAACTCGGAAAATCACAAACTGTTATGATGTCTTGCGGTCTAACTTTACTCATATTCGAATTCATCATATAGGCCAAATACGCTTGACAACCCCCATCCATCAATCTCTGAGCTTCTAAAGCAGAAACAACATTGGACAAGAACTTAATGTTCTCGCAAACTACTACAACCTCATAATCATCCTCAAGTCTCAAGGAAACTCTCTTGGTCTCAAAGTCTACTCTAGCCCTATGCTTTACGAGCCAATGCATGCCCAAAATCACATCAAAACCATAGAACGACAATTCCATCATATCGACCAGAAACACATGTCCCTGAATCATCAAAGGACACCTCCTATACATTTTCCTAACTACTACGGTCTCACCGAAAGAACTAGTAACATTCACACCTACCTCTAACCACTCATACGGTAAATCTAACGATCTTGCATGCTCACCCAAAATGTATGAATGTGTCGAACCCGAATCTATCAACGAAAGCAAAGATGAAGAGTGTAACAAGAAATTACATGCGATGACATTCATGTCATTCCCAGCCTCTTGCTGTGCATACACCCTAGCCGGTCCTCCACCCTCGGGCTGAATTGCTACCACATGAGCTACATTTCTCTGACCACCATTCATTGGCTGAAAATTACCTCGATCGCGCCCACAGCCTATCTAGTGCTCAAAACCTCGAACTGGGGCATGTCCGCCCCTAGCTGGGTGAGAACAGTTACACCTCAAATGATCTCAGGATCCACAGTTCCAACATACCCCAAAGGTACCCATACACTCGCCCGAATAGCGTCTCCCACACCTAGTGCACTCGGGTGTATGAACAACAGCTCTTTGGCCCTGATGGCCATGTCCATGGTTACCGCCCCTGTGTATCGAGTCGAGCTGATATCTCTTATCTTTGTTCCTCTTGGCATGGTCTCTGTCCCAATACGTATATCTTTTCCTTGAATCGGACTCACTAGCACGAGTGTTCGAGCCTAAACTTTGCTCAATATCCTAGGCCCTAGAGACCAAAACATCAAACTCGGTGTAATTAGAAGCAAGCATATAAGTCTTCACATCTCTAGTCAAACCGTAATGGAAGCACTCACATCGTTCTCTCTTATTGGGAACCAACTCGGGAGCATATTGGCTCAACCTCACAAACTGTACCTCATACTCTGACACCGTCTTACCACCCTGAACCAAAGCCATAAATTCCCTCTTCTTTTCATCCTGATATCGGGCTCCAAGTTACTTTTTTCTAAAAGCTGTTCGGAAGAATCCCCAAGTGACATCCACCTCCGACATACCCGAAATAACTGTAGTCCACCAAGCTTACGCATCTCCTTGAAGCAAGGAGACAACACAACCCAACTTACGAGTGTCTGAGCACTCCATCTGACCTAGGATTCGTGTAGTGCTCTCGAGCCAAGCCTCTAAACCCTCGGGAGTCAAACCACAGAACTCGACTCTGCCCAAACTACTAAGTCTCTCAAGGGGCAAACCAGTCCCCGCACCCTGAGGTGGTGCTGCAGCATGTATGCCGGCTAAAGCTGTCTAAAAAGCCCCGACTATGGTCTGAATCAAATGAGTCATGTCCGCACCTGCCTGACCCTAGCCAGCTTGAGCTCCATTACCTCCAATATTCGCCCCCAGTCTGAGCTACATCATCTCTGACATTCACCCCATTACCATCGGGATCAGGTGGAGGAGGAGAAGAATGGGGCACAACCCTGGGTGCCTGGTCACCAGCTCTAGGCCTTCCCCTCGGTCTCACCAAAACGAAGGTAAAATCTAAAACAATAAACATAACACACAAGAAAACATTGGGTTAGCAAGGTCAAGGATCCAAGTGCTCAAGCTCTTTTAACCAAAATCATTTTGCAATAACAATACTTAGCAATGGGGACGCTCGACTAAACTTCAACCAACAACAAGAACGAGAAATCATGCTTTCACACACCATGCAATGGCAAATCACCCAAACAAACAAACTTACCTGACTTACCTTCCCGGAAGACATTGTAACCTGGCTCTGATACCACCAAATGTAACTGTAAAGTGTCCAAAAGTCCTATATTTCATACACTTTCCAACTCTTATTATAATTGTTTTTAAGCACATTTTAGGCATAAGTAGGGTTATGCATAGCATTTTACAATATTTCATTGTTCTGTCTTACTCTATAACTTATCATTTATTTAGGTGAACAAGAGATATTGTTTTAGTGTATTCTTGTATGTAGGTACTAACAGCTGAATGGGGGAACCGAGGAGTGGAGGAAACAATGCTGAGGAGCAAACTCAGGAGCTGTACTGAAGCAGTTCTAGCTGAAGACAAGTTGCTGCCGAGAACTTGCCGAGTAGAGTTGCCGTCGACCTTGCTGCCCTCGGCAGCTGACTATGGAAGTTGGGAGATCTGGAGCGCGATTTGTAGAGCAAAAACTCTTGTATCTATCGCCGGCGTTCATATGATTTTCTGACATCTGTAGCAGTGGCTAGGGCTGCCGAAGCGAAATTCCCAAGTTTACTTGCGGGCTAAGGCAAATGAGGAAGAGTCCATATTCCAAGCAAAGAAGTCAACATTTAAAGCTATATTAAAGAAGGAAAGCTACTTTAGAGGACTTCTACTTCAAGGAGGACTTAACCTAGTCTTGAGTCTATAAATACCCATTGTACTTCTAGTTTAAATCATCCTAGGTTTTTTATAGACTCTTCTTGTGTCTTCACTGCCGCCATGTTCTAAATTCTATTTGGTTTAGGGTTATGTTGTAACTAGAGTGAAACGGTTGTTTTAGGTTTTTGAGTTATTTCTTCAATAAAATATTCCAAGTTTACTTAATCCATTGTTCTTCATTCTTTCAATCTTTCTATACCAGTCGTTTGAGTCGGGCACGAAAGTGCAAGGCTCACGAAAGGGTTAAGTACGGTCACAACGTGTTAAGGCATAACTAACTTGGTTCCACACTATTCCACAAGTTTCAACGACTAAAAGAGATCACTAATCGAGTTGACTGACTTGGTTCCACACCAGTCCTCAAGTTAGCAATCTCGAGAATCCTAACCTAGAAATAGAAGGGATCACCGTCGACTATCATGCCGAACTTAGAGTATCCTCCAGACTTGACGCAATGACGTCTTTCCATTCCACCTGCCGAGACAGTACACACCCTTACAGTGTCAGTGACCTAATGCGGCCGCATGACAGGGTCGTAGTTTTCCGCCCACCATACCCGCCGAGGCAGCATATCGTGGCAGCACAGAATAACTCATACCTATTACAATGCAGTTTTCACACTAAGTGGCAGCATAACCTTGCTCGTTCTATCAACCTGATTCACCTCTTCTCTATTATTTGTGCTTTTATTTACTTTTCTATCTCAATCAATCATTCATTTGTGCTTTTACTTTACCATTGTGCAGGAATTACGAAACGAGACAAGCTGTCCAGTCCTCGTGGGATTCGACATCTTATATACTATAACTTTACAGGAGTGTGCACTTGCGCTCTTACAAAAAGGGAACACCTACACGCCCTACAAGTTTTTGGTGCCGTTGCCGAGGACTGGTAACAGCGAATTTCATTTTTCAATTTCTACACCTTTTTTACTTTTTATTTTATTTTTATTTTTAATCGAAAAAAATTAATGTGTCATTTGCAAGTGTATGACCAGGGCTAACCCTAATGGAAATTTCATTATTTACGACGATCTCGAGCGTGAAACTAGAAGAAATAAGAGGGAGCTCAGGGAAGCCTTAAAGAACAAAGATAGGGGCAAAGCAAAGGAAGAGAGCATGGTAAACGAGGACCCCCCCAATTGATGCCATCAATGGCAGGGGCGGGCAGCATGACTTGCCGCCCAGAAGACCATAAGAACAGCAGAGGCAGGATCCCCCTGATCCACCCCAAGTGCGGATAACTAGGGACTACCTTGAACATGACTTTTAAAGGTTCGAGCCAATAGTGATGGAACCATAGATAGGGGCAGACCATTTTTAACTGAAGCCTGTCATGTTCAACATGATAAACACATTAGGGCACTTCGAAGGGACTGCCACAAAAGATGCTCGACAGCATTTACGAGGATTCCTGGACATTTGCCGAGCATTCAAGATACATGGGGTACACCAAGACGTATTACGACTAAGGCTATTTCCCTATTCACTAAGGGATAGGGCAAAATAGTGGTTGAATAACCAGCCAACTGGATCTTTCAATTTATGGGCGGAGCTCTACAAGGACTTTTTAGACCAATTCAGCCCGTCCAACGTCACCGATAGGCTGCGAAATGAGATCACATCCTTTAGACAAGGGGATGACGAGCCGATGTAAGAGGCATGGGGGTGGTACCAACAAATGCTGAACAACTGTGCGCTTCACGGTCTACTGGCTTGGACTCAGGTATCTATATTTTACAATGGGGTTAACTACCCAACTCGGATGATGATAGATGCCTCGGTCAATGGGATCATCCTAGACAGACCTCTAAAGGAAGCATTACGGCTGCTCAACATAGCAGCTAAAAACGATTATAAATACATGAAAGCCCGCCGAGGCGACACAAGGCGGCAAGCTACTGTAATTGAGGCAGAAGCCTCCGAATCTGTTAATGTCCGCATCGACACTCTAACGGAGCTGGTGATGAAGATGGTGCAATCCCCAGGGAAGGTCCATGAAGTAAAAGTTGTTAAGCCCTTCTGTGGCGAATGTGGGGCCAACCACGATTCCTCTGACTGTACTGCATCTACAAACTACGTGGGAGGATATGAGAGGAATAGTAGGCCTGCCCAGAACACCTATAATCTTAACTGGAGAAACCATCCCAACTTCTTCTGGAGCAACCCAAAGACAACTGCAAATCCACAACAGCTACAGGGAGGTTACCAGCAGAATCAGTCCCGGCAGCAGACTCAACAGTCACAACACAATAATTCACTAGAAGCAACTCTGCAAACCTTTATGAAACAAACTGGTGAATTTATTGTTTATACAAATAAATTTATTGAGAAAACTGAGTCTTTTATGGACAGGACGGAGATGAAGATGAACAACCAGGAGGCTGCCATTAAGAACCTAGAGACCCAATTTGGGAAGTTCACCGAAATCTACCACAACCGGACTATGGGAGCATCATCCAGCAGCCCACCAGAAGCAGCCAAGCCCACTTATGAAAATTGCAAAGCTATATCTACAAGAAGTGGGAAGCAGCTGGATGAACCAAGGATGATAAAACAGCCAGGAACTCAGCCGAAACAGACAAGTCAACCTGCCTCAGCAGCAACACATACTCCAACCGCCCCAGCAGTAAAACATGAAAGTGGCCCTGACAAGGATGATCCTCCCCGGACTAAGCCTCTAAGCAAGGAGCAAATAGAGGACATCCGCGTGCCAACACCATTTCCCCAAAGGCTCAAGCAACAACAATATGAGCACCAATTCAGAAAATTCCTAGATATTCTGAAACAGGTGCATATTAATATTCCTCTGATAGAAGCCATACAAAGCATGCCAAACTATGCCAAGCATCTCATAGAAATGGTTTCAAAGAAGAAGAGGATAGGAGAATTCGAGACGATGTTCGTCACTGAAGAGTGTATGGCTCTACTACATAACAAGCTGCCGCCCAAGCAAACAGATCCGTCCAGCTTTGTTATACCGTGCAGACTAGGCTACAAGCACGAGACCAGAGCCCTGTGTGATCTGGAAGCCAGCATCAACCTGATGCTAAAGGCCGTCTTCGACAAACTAGGTATTGGACCTGCCAAGCCAACCTCCGCCATGCTTAAACTTGCTGATCACTCATTTGTGCAACCGGAGGGAAAGATTGAAGACATCCTGGTAAAGGTGGGCAACCTAATTCTCCCTTCCGACTTCCTCATCCTTGATTGTGAGGCCGACGAGAAAGCCTCTATCATTCTTGGGCGACCCTTCTTGGTCACGAGAAGAACGCTGATAGATGTGGAACTTGGGGAGTTGACAATGAGGGTAGAGGATCAGAGCATAAGGATGAACGTGCTTCAACCCTCAGAGGAAGGACATGAAAGCCCATATGCAAAAGCTGCCAAGATCAGTGTGGAAATAGGACAGGGCAGCAGCTGCCACGACCGACCTAAGGGTAGATTGAAGGACCTTATAACGCATCATCTGAAAGAACAAGAGGACCCCCCAGGAGGGGAGAAAAAGCTAAACCACCCCAGTAAGTGGTTATGTCTGGGAGATGCACCCAAATGCACTCCCAACATAACTTAATTTTTATTTTAATTATATTATTTTTATTTTTATGCATTAGGATTAGAGTTTATTTTGTTTTAGGATTAGATTAATTTTCAGGATTTTATTTATCAGAATTTATTTGATTATTTTATTTCTTTTTTTATTTTAGGATCAAGAATAAAAGAGCATGATTACAAAGGAAAACCAGCAAGAAGCCAGCCCACCATCCTGCCGAGTCAGCAGCCAGCAGAGTAAAGCGTAATAGCTAGTTGGCCGCCAACGGCTCCGAAAATAACGGGCAGAAAAATCTGTAATGTGCGCTAGGAAATCAGACTGTTGATCATTTAATGCCTTGGAAATCTTGCATCATTTGTAGGCATTGTTAGTTGCATATAGGTTGCATTGTACTTGCCTTAGTAATAATTGGAAAAGGAAAGTTTGTTATGACTTGTGCCTATGATAGGATAGCCGATTAATTTATTTTTGCACCTAATTAAAAATTAAACTTAATCTTCGGAAAAAGCATGAAATATGACTTGGATTTTTTTTTGTTTGCCTAAAAATGTTAAACATCTCCGTTACTTGCTGAATGTGTTAGAATATTTGATGAACATTGCCTGTTTGTTTTCTTTGCAAAATTCTAATGATAATTGCAGGTAGCCGGAGAGGCAGGCAAAAGACACAGAAAAATGCAGAACTGCCAAGGCAGCAAAATCAAAAACAAAGAAAAGTGTTGTGTTATCCTAGAGGTACCCGCAACAGGCTTTAGGAAGAATCATGTGCGAGGACACTCCGCTGCTATCAAAGTCCATGAATATGAAAGCTTAAAAGTGACAGACAAATTAGCATGAGTGAATGAAAGCCTTCACGGGATGACTCTACTCTAAGGGTTCGGGGTTCTGTAGTTTGCTCCTATCTAAACGTAAGACCTGTAAGAGTAGTTGTAATAAGCTGAAGCCCTCACTGCCTTGATTAAAAATAATAATGTGCTGAAATTGTGCTGCCTCGGCAGCAACCTTTAAATCACAGTAGTATCTTTGTTTAATTATTTATTCTGCATATTCAGCTTGTTTACAGATATGCAAACATCACACATGCATGAGAAATTTAATTCTGAGTTATTTTCTTGCTTATTTCCCTTCAGTAAGTTTTATATATAGGTGTCACGGCCTTGAGGCAGAAAATCAGGTTAAAAACAAGTTTTCCTTTCTGACTATTATTAGAGCAAGTACTTTAGGTTGCATTGCTTGAGGACAAGCAATAGTTCGAGTTTGGGGGTGTGTAAACTGTCCAAAAGTCCTATATTTCATACACTTTCCAACTCTTATTATGATTGTTTTAAGCACATTTTAGGTATAAGTAGGGTCATGCATAGCATTTTACAATATTTCATTGTTCTGCCTTACTCTATAACTTATCATTTATTTAGGTGAACAAGAGATATTGTTTTAGTGTATTCTTGTATGTAGGTACTAACAGCTAAACGAGGGAACCGAGGAGTGGAGGACACAATGCTGAGGAGCAAACCTATGAGTTGTACTAAAGCAGTTGCTGCCGAGAACCTGCCAAGTAGAGTTGTCGCCGACCTTGCTGCCCTCGGCAACTGACTATGGAAGTTGGGAGAACTGGAGCGCGATTTGTAGAGTAAAACTCCTGAATCTATCACTGACATTCATATGATTTTCCGACATCTGTAGCAGCGGCTAGGGCTGTCGAAGCGAAATTCCCAAGTTTACTTGCGGGCTAAGGCAAACGAGGAAGAGTCCATATTCCAAGCAAAGAAGTCGGTATTTAAAGCTATATTAAAGAAGGAAAGCTACTTTAGAGGACTTCTACTTCAAGGAAGACTTAACCTAGTCTTGAGTCAATAAATACCCATTGTACTTCTAGTTTAAATCATCCTAGGTTTTTTATAGACTCTTCTTGTGTTCTTCACTGCCGCCATGTTGTAACTAGAGTGAAACGGTTGTTTTAGGTTTTTGAGTTATTTCTTCAATAAAATATTCCAAGTTTACTTAATCCATTGTTCTCCATTCTTTAAATCTTTCTATACCAGTCGTTTGAGAGAATCTATTTGTCGGGCACGAAAGTGCAAGGCTCACGAAAGGGTTAAGTACGGTCACAACGTGTTGAGGCGTGACTAACTTGGTTCCACACTAGTCTACAAGTTTCAGCGGCTAAAAGAGATCACTAATCGAGTTGATTGACTTGGTTCCACACTAGTCCTCAAGTTAGCAATCTCGAGCATCCTAACCTAGAAATAGGAGGGATCACCGTCAAATAGCTTGCTGAACTTGGAGTATTTTTCAGACTTGCCGTCAGAACGTCTTTCCATTCCACCTACCGAGAAAGTACACACCCCTGCAGTGGCAGTGACCTGCTGCGGCTGCGTGACAGGGTCATAGTTTGCCGCCCACCATACTCGCCGAGGCAGCATATCGTGGCAGCACAAAATAACCCATACCTATTACAATGTAGTTTTCACACTAAGTGGCAGCATAACCCTTCCATTTCTATCAACCTGATTCACCTTTTCTCTATTATTTGTGCTTTTATTTACTTTTCTATCTCAATCAATCATTCACTTGTGCTTTTACTTTACCATTGTGCAAGAACTACGAAACGAGACAAGTTGTCCAGTCCTCATGGGATTCGACATCTTTTATACTATAACTTGACAAGAATTTGCACTTGTGCTCTTACAAAAAGGGAACACGTACACGCCCTACAGTAACCCCCTCGACCCGGCCTAGTTGCGAGACCGAATCGGGAGAGCTACACGGGGATAACCGGAGAAAAATCTAAGAATCTTCCTCCGATTAACAACCCTAGATTAAGATTTATCTTGTCTAAATGCAAGTTAACGGTCCTATGGTGTTAAGGGTCACAACGGAAGAAACGACACCTCAATCGGACATCAATCGAATTTCCAAATGAAGCCAAACAACCACGAGGACCATTTTGCAAAACCACACCAAGAAGGGGCATAAATGTAACTTAACCTTACCAAATAGTTTATTAGTCAAGTTTTAAACACCTGAGACAAAACCAACTCAAACAATACATATAAACTCATTTAGGAAGCATACAAGCATTAGGGACTAAAACGTAACATTTGGAAACTTTCAAAGATGTCCTTTTAACCACTTTAACTACATGTGTTTCGAAATAGAGCTGCCCGTTTCGAAACGCGGGTTCTCAATAAAAAAGCAAAACTTAGGTCGTTCCGGAACAACTCCTCATGGTTCCGAAACGAGAGCCATCAAATGCAAAACGTACCGAAACGGCACCACCCTCGTTCCGATAAGGGTGCCCCAAAAGCCTAGCCATTCTGAAACCATACCAAAATTTCCGAAATGCCTGGGAATATATTGGCCCGATAATGCATTTTGGCATCCCCAAACATTCCCAAACTTACCCTGAAAGATCACAAGCCACATGGAAACATATTAAGCAAACATACTATAGGCAAAACACCCTAAAAACAGACTTCAAGCATGCATACACACAAACATGGATCTCAACCTCAACAGCTCATAAGAACACTTTAGCTCAAGAACACCAACAAGTCAAAACACATGACAATTAACCAAAAGCCAAAACAAGCCTCACTATAGCATGGTATCAACATTTAAAACATGTTAAAACAACAACAACAACAACAACAACCACATAGAAGTTTGGACACCAACTCCCCAATACAAAAGTCTAGCATTCTCATTGCCTAAGTATTATTACAACCATGAAAGCCATACTTGAGCTAGTAAATGAACTCCAAGTTCCTCATTTGCCCTGCTTGCCTCCCGAAGCCACTAACGATATGCATTGTTGGAAAAGAGAGCGTAAGCTTAAAAGCTTAGTGAGCGGAGCTCAAAATTACAACAACAACAATGCAGTTCAAAACATGTGTTTAGTTTAGAGACAAAACCATTTGGAAAGGAAATACGATAAACCGAAAGCATAAGACAAAACCATGGTATGCACATGCACAAACATTCCTGGTGGGACTACACATCACCGTTCACAACAACTAGCATATTTCCGGTGGGACTACACATCACCGTACTCATCTACTAGTCACTTCTGGTGGGACTACACATTACCGTATTCAACAACACTCTTCCCTAAACCATCACGCGAGGCTTTGACAACAACAACAACAACATACAACATTAAAGGATGTAAAAGCAATCTGTATTTCACACAATAACACGCATAAACGCATACACCAATAATCAACGAAACAAGGCAAAATTAGATAAACATACACTTGGGTTTAGGTTGGCCCCTAAGGCTCCACCCAAACCCCAAGAAACCTTCTTTGAAACATTTTAAAGCTTTGAAACATTACCACTCACCAGCACAATACCAAATCAAGCTAACGGTCCTTCTTCAAGCTTCCTCAACTCCCGGTGTAGCGTCTGAAGAACCCAAATCCTTATCCACTGCTTCTACCCAAATCAAAACAAGAATTAATATACTTTTCAACAATCAATCTCATTGAAATCAATATTATCAAAAGTCGACAACATCAAGTTTCTGATTTCTATCCGAAAGTAACCAAAACAATCCTCACTTCTACTCTAACCTCAAGTCAACCATAACTTCATCAATTTGTCATCCAAAACATGTTCAAATACTCTATAAAAATCAACCCAACACCATCAAACCATTAGAAGTTCATCCCCACCTTTTCCATGCCAAAAACCTAAATATCCCTTATTTAAAATTGACCCATTTTCCAAATTCCGGGATTTCTAGTTACACCCATTATCTTAGCATCTTTTTACACCCAAAGTATGGTTTACAACTCACCTCAAAACATTGTTTTATCAACATTCGCTTAAACCCTTCAAAAACCCATTTTCTCCCAAATAGAGGAACTTGAGAAATCTTTCAAAGTTTTGGAAGGAGAATAATAGAAAATAAGAAAATGTGAAGGAATATTAGGAATAAAACACTTACCTTGATGAATCCTCAAAAATGATGGAGGTTTGGTGGAACAAAGCAAAAGTGACGTGAAACTTGTTTTGGAGAAGAATAAGAGATGGGAAATTTGAAATATAATATTTCATTTTCTTTTTAATGAAAAACCCATTTCCAAAAACCTATTTGTACCCATTTTACCAAAAAACCCCTTTCCCTTTAAAGCTTTAGAATTGGTTTATTTTAAATTGTTTCCCCAAAATCAGTCTAACTCGAACCGGTTTAACCCAAACCAAAATATCTCCCAGACTCCAAACTCGGGTGTTACATTTAGTCCTTCATATTTACACATATAATCCATTTAGTTCTAATTTTAATATAATTCAATACATTTAATCTTCCAATAAGAAGGTGACATGTGTCGCAATCTGATTGAATGAAAAATAACAAACAATATTTATCTCCTCCAAGAATCAAACCCAAGAAGTTTGGGGTGGAGTTAAGCACACCCAACCACTATGCCAACTACTTTTCTTAGTTAAAAACTTCCAACATTTTTTATTAAACATTACATCCCAAATCAATTTTCTTCCCTAGAGCAACCCGATAACAGCATTAACATCCATTTTCTTTCAATATCCTTCGACTTTTTCACACTTTCTTCTTGATTTCTTGTTTTCTAAACACCAGTGAGCCAAGAACCTTCATCCATTTCGAAAAACATCATCAAAATCGTTTTGAAGAACCTCATTTAATGCCCGATTTTATCATTTTTACAAAGAATAAATTTTCCTAATTCTTCATCTTTGATCCATTGGAAGCTCAATTTGAAGGTGATAAATCATTTTCCTACTTGAATGTTAACTTGATAAAGCTTTAAAATAAAATTTTGAGTTAAATTTTAGAAACTCAACTTCATCTTCAACATTTAACTTTTTAAGGGGCTTTAATGGTGATTCAGGTTATAGAGCTTCATTTGTGGTTGCGAGACTTGTTTTAGATTAGTTTCTTGATGAGAATGAGAATGCAAATGAAAGTTTTAAGCTTGGTGTGCTAAAACAAAACAAAAAATAGAAGAAGTCCCTTATGCATTACATGAAATTCGAGAATGAAGGGTCGTTTTTGAAGGTTGGATTGAATTATTGATTTGGTGTTATAGAAAGGTTAGAAATGAAATTAGAAGTGATTTAGAAGACTTAAAAAAGGTCATTGATTTGGGGTTCAAATACACAGTGGGAGGAAGTGGGAGGAAGTGTGAGGTGGATGTCGTTGGAAATGGATTTGGAGAGGCAAAGGTGATGGTGAAAGAACATCAAGCAGCACAAAATATAAAAATATATCATGAAACATAAAGCAAGTAATGGTCTTTGTTTAATGGCTAATTGCATGTTATTTTTCTATCATACCTAGGTTCAAAACCTCCCAAAACCATTCTTGTATATTTTTTCCTCCAACCAAGTTGTGACACAATCTGGTTGGATGGTTAAATTTATTAAATTAAATTAAAATCAAGACCAATTTGATATAATAAGTAATTAACATGGACCAAACGTGTAATTATACAAATTTATGTTAACTACCACGTCACCGCCTGTTAGATTTTAACGGCTGGTGGTTTGATTAGGACCAATTAAATAGTTCGGTGGCTTGATTTTCAATTTTTTAGTTGAGTGGTCAAAATAGGACGAACACAACAGTTGAATGGTCACCCATGTAGTTTACTCTTTAAAGTATTTAATCATGATAACGAGTTAACAACACTAAACCATACAAAAGCATATATATATATATATATATATATATATATATATATATATATATATATATATATATTTCGAGCATGTTCATGAGTTTTTCGAGCCAAACTTTGACCGAGCTGAACCTGAGTAACTTTCTATCCGGTAAGGCGATTATCACCCCTATCCTTGATCACTGATTAACCATTTGTCTGATTTTTCCATGGTTATTTCAATAATATGCACTATTATTTCACATTGGCTTAAAAACACCTTGTATTGTATTTGGCAACTTTAGTCGAGTTGCTCTTGAACTTTTTCTTGTTCCAAACTTTTCTTTCGATTAAATTGCTCCATAAAATTAATATGTTTGGTTAAATTGTTCCCCAATCATTGAAAACATAACTCAAAATTATCTCTAAAACTAACGCCTTAATTTTTAAAAATGGAGTTTGAAATTTTCATCCTCTGTTGATAATTAGGGGTGTAAATGAATAGAGCGTGCGGCGAACTGTTTGTATAACGTTTGTTTATTAAGCTAAATAATCAAGTATTAACAAAATTTCTATATTCGTTAGTAAACGAACGAACACGAACAGAGGTGTGTTCGGTTCATTTATGTTCACAAACAAGCTCGTTTATAGGCTCATTTATAAGCTCGTTTATAGGATGAAAATGTTTGTGGATGTATCTAAATACTAGTTTTTGTTGTTGCTAAGGATGTTATATAAGATTATGTTGAAATGTATGTTTTATTTTGTTGTTTTTGTTTTATTTATTTATTGTTAATTTAGTTAACATTTCTGAACATATAAACGAATATGTTTGCAAATGAATAAACTAACACGTTCGTGAACACTTAAATGAACAAATTTGTGAACACTTAAATGAACACGTTCGTAAACACTTATGTAACATACAGATCCGGATCTGAATTCGAAGTACTACATTCGGGTCACCCAAAATCGACCCATCAAAATTTCCATTTAAAAACCATAAGTTTGGCCATTTCCAAAATATCAAACATCAATAAATCCATGTAATTAAATAAGTTTACAAAACAGGAGCTCCAAATTTAAAACATCGTATAACAAAATAACATTTCAAATAGAGTTTATAGACTCAATAACTCGTAAGGTCCTATGAATACATAAGCCCAAAACTAAATACTAAGCATTGTACTATGAAGTGATGCGGTGCTGGAAAATCCTCGTCGATGTGCTCCTCCAAAGGGTGACCTGTCAACCTATGCACGGAAAAACAACACATCCACACACTGAAATAACAAAGCTCAGTGGTACATTTCTACTCTACCACAATTCGTGATTATCATAAAATAAGCATGCAAGATAATATAGTTTAAAGAGCATAGATAAGGCTTTTCTGTCTATGAGTTATCATCTAGCCTACACAAGCTAGAGTTTTTAGATCACCTACCCCAAGGTATCATTAAGCTTACAACAAGTCTTACATGTTTCTACAAAGCTTTGCTATACTCGAGGTCACATAACCTATCGAGATGCTCGAGCTCACACAACCCATCGAGTTAATACATGTCGTACCCTGATCACTCAGCCATCGAATACATAAGTTATCATCTATAGCATTCACACATGATACATAAACACATTCATACATCATATATGTAATGGCCAATGAAGCTATACTTTACTTGTGCTCACACAGCCGTCGGGTTACCCGTGTTCACACAATTGTCAGGTTAAATGGACAATATTCGGATCACCATAGCCACAGATACGTCCTAGACATACTTGGAACACATTAGCCACAAGCAGTCTTTAGTCGAGGTTACTCAGCCTATCAGGTTACTCGAGCTCACTCAGCCTATTGAGTTTATACCTTATCCAGATCATCATAGCCACAAATAAGTTTCTAAACGCACCCAGATCACTCAGTTCATGGGTACGTCGGATGATCTTGTTCACACAGCCTGAAGTACGCATCCCTTTATATAAGTATCGTAGTATTGATTCTAAGACATCAAGATTCCTTTACAACCACCATAATATAATACATGCTCATCGAGCATTCATACAACTCACCAAGAGGTAAGTGGCTCCAAGTCAAGCTATCAAGCAAATGCCACCAAGGCATGATACCAAGCACCTCTAGGATTGCTATCATAATAATTCTTCCATTCATAATTATCGGGTTATTACACACTACGCTCATTCATGAGGGTTAAATCTCGATTTCTCAGTTTTACGATTCATTTTACTACCTTAGAAGCCCATTGGACCATATCCTCGAATTATCAACCCCTCAAACTCAACTTCATATTTTTCGGGCAGATTGCCAAGCAGTACCAGTACACGCCCTCGCGTACCGATACGGTACAACGGATAAAGATACTCTCCCTTCGCGTATTGATACACAACTTTACGAGAGAGAGGGAAAACAAACACCCAGTATCGATACTTGAGCTTCAAGTATCGGTACGCCTCCAGTACTGATACACCCCCGAGGGTACTTGTACACATTTTGCTCACTGGAAATCCAATGGAATAGGGGGTACTAATATCCACCTTAGGCGTACCGATATGCCCCCTTAATCTTGCTTGTGTTCATCATTAAGAACACATGGTATCGATATGCCCCCTGGAAATCCAATGGAATAGGGGTACTAATACCCACCTTAGGTGTACCGATATGCCCCTTAATCTTGCTTGTGTTCATCATTAAGAACACATGGTATCGATATGACTCCCCGTGTATCGATATCGAAGCCTAAAAATGACTTTCAAGGCCCGAGAAATCACTTCCCAAGCGCCCAAAACGTAACCCTTAACTTAAACCTACATTTTATGGGAGTTGATTAGGGTGGTTTGCTACCCTTTTTACACCTTATTAACATTTAATCTGAGATTTACCATTGATGAAGCTTTAAGCTACCTTAATACCAAAACTAGCAATTTTAACCACAAAATCAAGCAAGACAATCACTTTATGATTTTCAAGAATTGAAGGAGTCGAAGATTTACTGACCTTCTAGCAAGAAACTCGAATCAAGCCTTCCAACCAAAAACCCTTCAACTTCTCTCTCAACTCAAGCTTAGAAGAAACCCCCAAACACCTCGTCTATTCAAACAACCATGAAAAACGAATTAAAACATGGACCAAAGATTCTGAAAGAATCTACCAAGAATTTAAAACCTTAAAAGCAAAGAGAAAGCTCCATAGAAACCCTTAAATCTCAAAACCTCATAAAAACCTATAAATGGTAAACTCATATATTTGAGAAGAGAAGACACTTTTCTTGAAGCTATTGGGGGGAGTTTAACATACCTCAACCTTGAATCTTGGGTGAGAATAATGATTAGGAAAGTTGGCTCTTTTATATCCAAATAGCCATGGGTGTTGGAGAGAAAATGTGAAGAATAAAGATGAAGAAAAGTGTGGAAAATGGTGACCTCGCCAAAAGCTATCTTGTCCCTTACCCCTTAACTCATCTTTTTTCCCCCTTCAAAATAGTCTCTTGCCAAGCTCAATGCTCAAAACTCATCTAAAAGGCCCACTTCAACCTGATAGGTCCAACGGCCCAAACCAACACGTAGGTCTATAACTCGGGTCAACGCCCATACATTGACTCGAAATTTCGGGTCGTTACAATTTAAATGAACATGTTCGTGAACACTAAACAAACGAACACGAACACCTTCAAAATAAACGAACACGAACATAATATTAAAAATTTAAACAAACATGAACCTAACATAAACACCTTTAAAAATAAACAAACGAACATGAACATAATATTGTTCGTTCAAACTCGGTTCATTTACACCTCTATTGATAATGTTATTGGCTTAATGATCCACATCGATAGACCATTAAAAAATTAATACCGTTAATTTTAAGAACCATTTTGTGTCACATTGATCAATTGATAACAAAAATTAAAAGACAATTTGACCAAAATCACCAAATTCACAAATAGTCTGTATTTTAAGCCGCATTTATATATGGGTTATTGATTATTATACCAGGCCATGAATTTTTTTTCCACAATCATGCTTAAATTCACTATAAAAATTAAAATTAAAATCTCTGATCTTTAAACCCTAAAACTTAAATAATATTCCCTAAATTTTAAACCTTAAAACCTAATTCCCTAAACTATAAAGCCATTATCTAACCCCTGCACCCTTAATTAAACCCGCTTATGATAAAAAAATTCACTACCGGTACATAAAATATTTTCTCTTTATGTATTACATGTACAAATAATTTATGTTATTCAACTCCAATTTAATCTACTGTATTTATCATTGAATACTCCATAGAAGGGATGGAAATCCTCTACCCCTTTTCGGTGCCCCTACTTATGCCTCACATTCAAAATTAGGTTTAGGGTTTAGGGTTTAGGGTTTTAGGTTAGGGGTTATGGTTAGGGTTTAGGGAATTTAGGGTAGGGTGTATTTTTTAGGGTATAAGGTATAAGGTTTAGGATTTAGAATTTAGAATTTAGGGTTAGGGCTTGAAATTTAATTTTGTTGTGTTTTTTAGTGTTGGGGCACCGAAAAGGGGCAGACGAATTTTATCCCATAGAAGATTCAAAAATAAAGTGAGATTACATTATTTAGTTATTTCTTTCAGCTTTTAGTTGCCTTTCACGTTCCAAAAGGACAAATAGAAAGTGAAACGTTTCCGTTTCACAGGCTTTTACAAATCTTCCATCAAAATTTGGATAGCTTTTGGAGGGAAGATCACACAAATCCATTTTTTTGAAAAAAAAAATCAATATTATTATTCTGAATAAGTTTTGTATAATTTGGATCGGTATAGTTCGGTCCAAAAAGTTTTTATAATCGCTTTATTTTTAGAGTTTAGTCATGTTTGGTGTTTAGGCTTTGTGGGTCCAAGATTAGGGCTTACAATTTAGGGTTAAAATATAAAGTTTAGAGGTTAGGGTTTAAGTTTTAAGGTAATATGATTAGATATTTAAATTTTAATATATAAACAATAAATTTTAACCATAAACCCTAAATTTTAACCACAATCCCTAAATTCAAAAACAATAATCTTAAACCCAAATAAAAAACTTTAAACCATAGAACCAAAACACTTGTGAAAACTTTTATTTTCACTGCGACTGCATGTAACAGTTATCTATCTAAGTTATTGATATAAAAATTGACAACTTCATTTTTTTTTATTTAACAGGGGGAGACAATAGCCCCTCAGTGAAGCACTGATTTGTGCAAAAGTTCGATACAATTCTTTAAAGGGTTGATTATTTTGTTCAAACTCAAATAGGAGTTTGTATGAAACTAAAAGACTTAAATGAAAAATAATTGTTCAAATAGTACTTCTTTTGAATTTTAGGCGATTAAAGTATTATTTTTATAAGAATATGTGTTTAAAGTTTTAACCGTTATAAATTTAAGTACACGATCGTCAATGGTCGTTTAAAAAACCCGTTACCTAATCAGAACAACACGTGACATTGGCAAGAATTTTATTTTTTTATTTTTTGAAAAAAAAAACTTTAAAATTTTAATTTTTTTAAATCTTAAAATTTTCAAAAATCTTCAAATCAATCTCTAAATCCCTAAAACAACAAATCCCCAAATCTTCACCGATTCTGTCGTCGATCGTCGACTCTGCCCTTTCGGTCGTCGAACCCAGCTGACCATTTTCCCCAACGTGTCATCGCCGAAAATCGACGAACGGTGTGTCAATCGATCAACTATTTCACATTTGTCGTTCAATGTTCGCCTAACACACCGTTCGCCGGTTTCCGAGAGCGACACATTGGGGAAATGGTCGGCAGGGTCTGAAGACCGGAAGGGTGGGGTCGACGATGGCGATATCGGTGAAGATTTGGGGGTTTAGGATTTAGGGATTTGGGGACTATTTTAAATTTTTTTAGATTTTCAAGATTTTTTTGAAAACAAATTAAATTAGTACAAACAAAAAATTAATTGAAATAAATTATAAATTAAAACATCACACATGTCAAATTTTTATTGGTTAGCAAATTTTTTTAACGACGGTTAACTACTAGACACCTAAACTATAACGGTAGAAATTTTAGACACTTAATTTTAGTAAAAAATAATTTAAACACTTAAAGTTTAAAAAAAATATTTTGAGCACTTATTTTTTTATATTAAGACAAACTAAAATTACAATATTTAAAAGACTAAATCGAAATCAAAGTTGATCTTCTTAATCAACAGATAAACTATGTGCTATTGGAGAACTCCAACAGAAAATCTACTTGGATTCAACCACAACATGGATCTAAGATGTACTCAAACACCCTCAAATGAGTTTTAAAGAACTCATCCCGTTTAGAGAAGTTTTTATCAAGTGGTTTTCTTGTAACACACGTCCCGTTTACAAAAGAAACATAATAGTGTGTTGATTTTTTTACAAATTGAAACATAAAACACTAAGGCTAGTATATTTATTAAAATAAAAATATTATATATATCAAATGAATATGAAAATAATAATATTATATTATTGAAATTATTAATAAATACATTTTAAATATTTTCATAATTAATATTTTATTAAAAATAATACTAAAAAATTATATTAATATTAAATACATAAAATAATATTACTCTTTATTAAAAAAATTAATAAATATATTTTAATAAATAATATATTTTTATTATAATAACACTATATTATTGTATTAATAATAAATAATATTAATCATTATTAATAATTCAATAGTAATTTTTAAAATAATATTCTTTTTACGAAAATAATAAATGATATTAATTTAATTAATAATTTTTTAAATATTATTAAAATATTATATATTATTGTAATATTGTATTATTAAAATCATAAATAATATATTTTAAATAATTTAATAATTGATATTTTTATTAAAATGATACTAGAGTACTATTATATTAGTATTTAATACATAAACTAATATTATTTTATGTGTTCATTGAAGTGAAAAGTTAGGAAAACACTTTACAAAAAATATAAAAGAAATATGTTGGCCAGAAAAATGAATTACATTGACCAATCTATTTAACATCAACGAAACACAAAAAATTGAGAAAAACGTTTTTCGTTAAATGAATTAAAAGAAACAAACACACTCTTAATTATGTTAAGGATCAATCTATTATGAGTTACATTTTGACGTACAAGTTGTGTAAAAAAATTTACATAACCATTTATATTTAAACTATAAAATCTAAAACTTAAATCTCTAGCCCTAACACTCTAAACTTAAATCTTAAATCCTAAATCCTAAATTCTAAATTCTACGCCCTACACACTAAACCTCTAAACCCTAAACCTTAAAATTAAAAGGTTTGTGTAAACTAAATACACAAGCTTGTGTATTAAAGTATTTTCCATCTATTACACCATAATCTTTTAGGTTATATTTTGATACACGAGCTGTGTAAAAAATATACACAACCTTTCATTAAAATCTAAAACCTAAAACCCTAGTTCTAACACCCTAAAACTTAAACCCTAAATCCTAAACGTTAAATTCTAACCATAAACCTTAAATTCTACACCCTACACACTAAACCCTAAACCATAAACCTAAAATTATAAACCCTAAAATTAAAGGGTTTTATTTTGATGCACAAGCTGTGTAAATTTTTTTTACACAATCCTTTTATAAAATTTAAAATCTAAATCACAAACCCTAGCAACCTAAACCCTAAACCCTAAGCCCTAAACTCTAAACTCTAAATTCTAACCATAAACCTTAAATTATATACCCTACATACTAAACCCCTAAACCCTAACATAAAACCCTAAACCCTAAACCCTAAAATTAAAGGGCTTGTGTAAACTAAAGTTTACACAGCTTGTGCATCAAAGTATTTTTCAAAATTAAAAGGCATTTTATAAACTTTAGTTACACAAGCTTGTGTATCAAAGTATTTTCTTAATTTTTTTAAGGCTTAAAGGCCCATTTGGCCCTCGAAGTATACACAGAATACTGAATTGACCCCTAAAGTATTTTTTGGGACGTTGTGGCCCCTGAACTAAAAATCGATATCCCGTTTGACCCCTCCGTCTAACGTCGTTTAAAAAAAATTCACGGGCCAATCAGAACGTGCCACATGTCATTTTATTAACAAAAAATAATCTCACATAAATATAAGGGATAAATTGCACGTTAAGTATGCCATAATTTATTTTTTGTTCATTTTAGTTGTCGCGACCGTTTTTTAAAAACCCACTTTTTAAGTTTTGGAAAAACAATCTGACGTTTGAAATTTTAGAAATCGGAGTTTTGACTAATTTTATCTTGTGATTAATTAATTTTTCATTTTTTAATCAAAATTCCTTTTATTTGCTTAAAAATTGTTTTGGAGTCGCCATCGGCCACTTTGGTAGGCCGAACACCATAAAAGCGTACCAGAGATTCTTTTTGAAATATTCGGGTTCGGGAGTCGGTTACTTAGGGAAGGGTTAGCACCCCTACGAACTCCCGTTACCGGTACCTTATTAATTACACGTGGCATTTTGGCATTTCGAACATTAATCTGAATTTAATCAATCATTTTAATTGTAAAATGAATTTTATTCCGAATGAGAATATCTTTTTGTAAGAAAATACATTTTAGACGAATATAAGTATGAAACGTCCAATTACATTAGGACACTTCAATTTATATTCAAAATGTACCTCAACACAAAAGGTTTAATGCATGACAAATTATTATCTTTCCAATTTTAAGGAAACCCTAATTAGGCTTCATCAATTTGTTTCATTAACAATCTATGAATATTATTAATTTTTGAAAATAATTGGTAACATCCAAAATAATATTGGACACTACCTTTAATGAATCCAAAAATAATAATATTCCTAATTAAGGTGATTCTAGTTAGTTATCCTATTTTAATTTTAATTAATCTAATTGTATATTATTTCTATTTTCTAGGTTAAAATGAAACATTGAAACTTTCATCTGAATATTCATTGATAACATCACTCTTCAATGTGATACCAATATTGAACATTCTAATATTGTTTCAAATATTCATTTATTTGCTACAATGGCCTTTCCTATTTAATTATGTGATTAAGTAAACTATAGTAAGGCTTTAATCCTATTTTAGACATGTGATTTAAATCCTTAAACAATATACTATATGGTGTTTATACAAGATAAATTAAACAATTAAATTAAAACAATTAAACAATGCAATTAACACTGAAGCAAGACTGAATTGAATCAATTTTGGAATTAAAGGATCAATATACAAAGGAAAACAATGGTCAATTTGTAAGGAAAAGGGAACTAGAGAGCCCAAACCTAAATTCCCTAAAAGAAAGACACAAGCCCATTAAACCAAAGCCCAGAAGACCTTAAACCCATCTAAGTTCGGCCCAAACCCAGCCCCTTTTGCTCGACCGGGTCATGAACCCGTATTCGTACCCGCACAAAAACACGCATATCTTTATCGCGACCGGACTCTCGAAACGATGACGTTCTCAACTCGGTATAAAAGAGCCATTTCCGAGTTGGAACGGTCATTTGCACCCCACACTCTCTTTCCTCATTCTCCCCTCTCTCTAAATTCTCTGAACTTAAACCCCCAAATTCCGAAATCACCAACCCATTCTTGATCAAAACTCTATTTTTCACCCATGTTCTTCTTCAGTTCTTCCATTTCTCTCGGTTTGATCCTCACAAACCCTAAATCCCCCTCAAAACCTATTACCAAAGATCAAACTCACGAAACTTCCTAGAACACTTCAAGGATCCTTTCAAAAACCCAACTTTGATCTTTAGCCCCCATTCGAAACCTTACCGACATGTTTCCCAACCGTAGGGATGATTCTGGTCACCGGTTATCACCTCATATCATCTTCTTCCCTCTTCCAATGACCGTAATCCTCCGGTCATCTTCTTTGGCCTTCTGCACTTTCCGACCAAACTCCGGCCTTTTTCAACCTTCTTTCGATGACTGGAACTCCTCTGGTCATCTTATCCGAACAAACTGAACTTTCTGACCGCCATCTGCATCTTCTAGCAGCCATCTTCGTCGTCTTCGGAACCCTAAATCTACCCCAAACACTCAATTTTTCATCCTAAACCTAGATCTAGCCCCTGTTTCATCAGAAACGGTCCCTTCTCCCTTTTTAAACTACCTACCTAAAACCAGTAGCCTCACTGCTATGATTTTCAACTCCAACCGACGTCTTAACGCTTGGATCTAGACTCTGACGACACTCAAAGCAACGACGACAGCGAGATAAGCTCTTTACTCTCTCAAATCTTATTTATTTGTTTGTTTGTTTTTTTATTTCTGTTCGAACTTAAACTGCCTACTAGGTTTAGATACGGATTTGATTCTTGTTTTGATCTAATTTACATGTTACTACTTACGGATTTGGTTTTAGATCTAGGAAAATGAACTTAGAAAAGGATTTAGGCTCTGGTATTTAGGGTTTTGGAGATTTAAACACTGATTTTTAGAGATTTATGGCTCTGGTTATGTTTTTGATTAGGTTTACTTAGTAAATGAAGAACTTAGAGGTGAAGGTTACCTTAGTTTAGCGATTCTGCAACTCCGGTGAGCTTTTGGCAACAAACGGCGATCTGGTTCGTCTTCTCCGAGTGTCTCTCCAGCTTCTGGTAAGTCTCTCTGACTTTCTCCTCAATTATTGTTTCATTAATTATTAACTTCATTTTCTCTCTCTTGCAGATATTTATAGCTGACCAGGTGGTGACGTCATCCTTCATTGCTGGCAGAGACAACTCTTCCCTAGCTGGGAATCAATCCGCGCGAATGGGAAACGGGCCAATGGAAGCTCGCCACGTGGAGTAGTTTAGGCAGGAAAAAGAAGCACACCCGGGCTAATAGGTTTTTTGTGTTTGTTTGGGCTGGGAATTAGCTGTTAATAGGTTATAAACAGCTGTAAAAGGATCTGATATTTAATTTAGGCTTTCACGGCCGATTTGGGCTCTACTTGTAAGAAAGAGGATAATTTTGTAATGGACATTGGATATTATAACATGTTTATTGGGCTGGTTTCATTATTTATTTAAGTTTTATTTATTTATTATTTTTGATATTATTTAATATGTATATATATATATTTATATATATGTATACCCGGACAAAATACGGGTTCTACAGCTGCCCATCTTTGCTCATTACTGTGGAACAGGAATAGGGCAAAGACTGAAAGACACGGATTTTGTCTGAACTATCTTACCATCAAAGTTTGAAGCTGTTCCTTCTTATTATGAAATTCTTCAATCTTCGACAATCTGATATTGCTCCCTGGAATTCTTCATCTTCTGAGCTCTGAAGTTGTTCTTCTTATTATGAAATTCTTCATTCCTCACTCTTTTGTTGGTCCACATTTTTGTAACGGCACTGAACAAGCAAGCTCTTCTCATTAGGAACTTCCTCATTCTTCAAACGACGAACTCTTCTCATTAGGATTTCTGTCTATTTTGGGCGGACTCTTCTCATTACGAATCATTCTTCGCTGGGCGGACTCTTCTCATTATGAATCCTTCTTCGCTGGGCGGACTCTTCTCATTATGAATCCTTCTTCGTTGGGCGGACTCTTCTTATTATGAATCCTTCTTCGCTGGGCAGACTCTTCTCATTATGAATCCTTCTTGATCTTTTTCTTGTCAAAACAATTGAAATATGAAGGTTAGCATGATCCTAATGTCCTATATGATGCTTGAACCATGGTTTACTAAGATCTATCAATCAGCCTTTGCTCTTTTAGGATCTTTCTTGTATACTTCTTGTCTAATTCTCATCCCACATCAGAATTGGTCGTCGCAACCTCCTTTCCGCGTTTCTGGCCCTTTTCTCTAAAGCGCCGTTTTGGGTTTTCACTTTAGGTTGCTTTTCTCAAAACGTCCTTTCGGGTTTTCACTTTGTTTTTTTTTCTTCCGAAAGGCGCATTTTCAGGTTTTCACATCCATTTTCTTTTTCTCCTTTCTTCTTCTTTCTTTTTTTCTTTTTCTTTTTCTTATTCTTTTTTGATATATAATAAGGAAAAGGTGTTATAGCTGACAAAATCTTGTCTTGATCAATCACATGTTGCTTGGTCAATATTGCCAATATCTAATCTTTCAATGTTAAAGCTTTGTCGAACCCAAGAATCTTTACAAAATGGTAGTCACCAACAGTAAATCATGGAGCGGCAAACATTCTTCTCTGTTCCTAGTCTTCAAGAACTGTCTTAACCGAGATGTTGACACAGATGAGCTTTGTAATGTGTTGATCTTGTGGTTATGATCATCTCATTGTAAGCGTAGAGATAAAAATCATTGTTCTTCGGGTGGTAGACTCTATTGTCGCATTTGTGGTTGATCTTCAATTTCGCACCATCTTATTATGTACACTCTTCTTCAATACCTAGAGTGACAAGGTTTACCTTCACTATTAAAACATAGTAATACCAGGAAATCATCTATTTTTTCATTATATCAACCATTTTAAGGATGCTTTGGAATAAAAAGAAAGCTCGAAAGAGAATTCATGAATTTTATTGAAGCTTATAAATCGAAATATAAAAAAGTTTAAAATAGTCATGGCAAACAATAAAATCAAGAAACAAAGTCAGATCTCCGGGCATCCAAGGTATGAAGGATACAACCACCCCATCGACCAGAAGTAGGGTTGAGCTTGCACTCATGTCCAGCGGTCCTCAAATTTTGCCAGAATGCTTTCAAATGTGAAATCCCTTCCAAAATACCAGGTGTCTGAGAGGTCTTGATTATCATATGCCTAACTTCATTCATTTGAGCTGCCTTAACGGGTTTTCAACTCAATTCCTCTTTTGGTTTCAACACGCCCTTTGCGGGTTTTCATCTTGAACCCTCCTTTTATTTTATTTTATTTTCTCTCATTTTTTAATATCTGAGGCGCTCTTTTGGGTTTTCACCATAGATATTTTCATTTTGCGGAAGTGCCCTCTCGGGTTTTCACTCCATTTTTTTTCTTTTTTTTTTCATTCTCTTTTTGAATTCTTCAAGCATAATACTTCTTGATTGAATCTGAGCTCACTGACTTGTGTAACTCTTTGCCATCCATTTCAGTCAGTATTAACGCTCCTCCAGAGAAAGCCTTTTTGACAACATAAGGCCCCTCCCAGTTAGGTATCCATTTTCTGCGATCATCTCGATGTATTTGTAAGACCTTTTTCAACACAAGATCCCCTCTCAGAATTCTCTCGGGCGCACCTTCTTGTCATATGCCCGCATCATCCTTTTTGGTACATTTGGTTGTGACAGATTGCCCTCAACCTCTTTTCCTTGATGAGATTTAGCTGGTCAAACCGAACTTGTAGCCACTCCGCGTCACCCAGTTTTACTTCAGACAACACACAAAGTGACGGAATTTCCACTTCAATGAGGAGTACTGCTTCTGTCCCATAGACTAGGGAGTAAGTTGTTTCCCCAGTTAAGGTTCATATTGAGGTCCGATACGCAAATAAAGCAAAAGGTAGCTTCTCATGCTAGTCTTTGTAAGTTTTTGTCGTCTTTGATATGATCTTCTTGATATTCTTATTTGCTGCTTCCACAACTCCATTCATCTTAGAGCGATAGGTCACCGAATTGTGGTGAATGATTTTGAATGTTCACACACCTCTATTATCACTTTGGGTTGAAGTTTGTAGCATTATCAATGACGATTCTTTTTGGCAAACCATATCAGCAAATTATTTTCTTCTTTAGGAACTTACTGACTGTTTTTCTTGTAATATTGGCATAAGAGGCTGCTTCTACCCATTTGGTGAAATAATCTATTGCCACAATGATGAAACGATATCCATTTGAAGCTTTAGGATGAATTTGCTCAATGACATCCATGCCCCAAGCAGCAAAGGGCCATGGTGAATTCATTGTATGAAGAGGTAGTAGTGGAGAATTAATCTTGTCAGCATATATCTGACACTTATGACACTTCTTGGCATATTCAATGCAATCTCCTTCCATAGTTGTCCAATAATAGCCATTTCTCATAATCTTCCTAGCTATTGAAAGCCCATTTGCATGTGTACCACATATCATGTCATCTACTCCTGAAGCCATCCTTCTGATATTTCTTTTTTCATTGTCATTTGCCCCTAGGGGATAGGTCTGATACTTTAGATATTGTAAAATGTCATGATATTGGTACAAAGAAATTATAACCTGTTTGTGAATGGGTAATGTACATTATCTGGAGAAATTAATATTGTTCCAATTCCTCGTCCAAGAGCATTAACTGCTCCATCGAAATATAATTTCCAAGTTTCACTATCTGGGATTCCAGTTTCCGCTGTTGAGACATTCATCACATCCTCGTCTGGGAAATCAAAGTTTAAGGGCTCATAATCTTCCGTCGCACGACTGGCTAAGAAATATGCTATGACACTTCCTTTTATTGCTTTTTGGCTCACATACACAATGTCAAACTCTGGTAATAACATTTCCAACGTGCCAACCTTCCGGTTAATGCTGGTATTTCCATCATAAACTTCAATGGATCAAGACGGGAAATTAGCCATGTAGTGTGGTATAACATGTATTGTCTGAGCCTACGGGTTACCCAGACCAAAGCACAACATAACTTTTAGATGGGTGAGTACCATACTTCACATTCAGTAAACTTTTTGCTCAGGTAATAAATGGCTCTTTCCTTCTTTCCTGCATCATCGTGTTGCCCCAACACACATCCCATTGAATTTTCATAGACCGTCAAGTAAATGATCAATGGTCTATTGGGAACTGGCGCTACTAATATGGGAGAATTGGTTAAATACTTTTTAATCTTGTCAAATGCCTCTTGGCACTCTTCATTCCACTCTCCAAGGTTATTCTTTTTCAACATCTTGAAGATTGGATCACATTTATCAGTTAATTGAAAGATAAATCGAGAAACATAGTTCAATCTACCAAGGAATCCACGAACTTCTTTTTGTGAACTGGGTGGTGGCAGGTTCTGAATAGCCTTTACTTTATCTGGATCTATCTCAATTCCTCTTCTACTAACAACGAACCCAATGAGTTTTCCTGATGTTACTCCAAAGGTGCATTTGTTAGGGTTGAGTTTCAGTTGGTATTTTCTCAATCTCAAGAACAACTTCTTCAGATTTTGGATATGCTCTTCCTCAGTATGGGACTTGGCAATCATATCATCCACGTACACCTCAACTTCTTTGTGCATCATATTATGAAACAAAGTAACCATCGCCCGTTGATAGGTTGCACTGGCACTCTTTAATCAGAAAGGCATTACCTTGTAGCAATATGTGCCCCATAAAGTTATGAATGTCGTCTTGATCATGTCTTATGGATTCATTTTTATCTGATTGTATCCCGAGAAACCATCCATGAAGGAAAACCATGAATGCCCCGATGTATTGTCAACCAGAATATCTATGTGTGGCAGAGGAAAATTATCTTTTGGGCTGGCTCTATTCAAGTCTTTGTGGTCGGCACACATTCGTACCTTCCCATCTTTCTTCTATACGAGAACTATATTGGCCACCTATTCTGGATACTCGAACACTGCAAGAAAACCAACATCAATTTGCTTCTATACCTCTTCTTTTATCTTTATTACCATTTCCGGTCTCAATCTTCTAAGCTTCTATTGAACCGGTTTGCATTATGGTCTAATGGGCAATTTGTGTACCACTATGTCAGTATTCAATCCTGGCATATCTTGATAGGACCAAGCGAAGATGTCTTTGAACTCGTGTAGCAGATCAATCATTTTCTATTTCTTTTCGGACGAAAATGTCATCCGTATCTTTACTTCTCTTCTTGTCTCTTCTGTTCTCAGATTGAGAACCTCTAACTCTTTCGTATGATGCAAGATCTACTTGTCTTCCTTTTTTACCATCCTCAGTAATTCTTCAGGGATTTCACATTCTGTTTCATCCTCGGCCTCATTGATTTTCGCTAGACACACTGGTTGTCCAGGACCTACTCCAGGATCAGGTTTAGGATCATTCATGTAGTCGATAGTTGAAGACCTGCAAAGAAAATAATAATATATTTTGAAAAGGATGCGAAAAATTAAAAACACATTTGTCATTAGTGAATCAGCATGGAAAGCGTCTTTATTAAAATGATTGTATAATGGCCCTTTACAGATAATCCTCTTATACCCATGTGCAAAGGTATAAGGTGGTCCCAATATTTACTCTATTTCATTATTGGTTACAAGGGAAACGTCTTCAACTGTCCAGTTCTTCAATGTCTCGCCTGGGGCACATGGACGGATCATTCTAAAAAATTCACTAGGTTGAGCACCCTAAAAAATTCCACCAACAAAGAGCCCATCTAGATTGTTGCTGAAGATTTCCTCTTCATGTAGTCTTATCATTTCTCGATTAACTTCCTCCAGTTGCTTTTCAACATTCGTGAATCCACGCGATTTGAAGATCTTGGACATGTCAAAAGATGTCACCAGCCTGGAAGACGTCTCTGTTCCCTGCATGCGGTCTTTCCTCTATTCCCTCTTTTTCCTCAACTCTCTCAGTCGATCTTGCACATTAGGAGTGAACCCTAGCCCGAAATGATATTTCTTTATGAGGATGGGCCTTGGTCGTAGACTTCCCTACAGGTGTTTTCCAAGTCCTTTGCTTGTCTTTGCACCCCTTTCGAGCATCTCTCGCATTGTCATTTTGGTGAAGTTTGACAATCTTGGCCGCGGGAATGGTTTTCCCTCAGCGACAAAGGTGTCATTCACAAATTCTACCGCCCTGAAAGAACACTCCAAGGCATTCTCATATGTCTGAATGTATGGGACATCAGTTGTTATAGAGGCAATGATATCCTCTTCTACTCCGACACTAATCAATTTCCCTTCTATGACAAACTTGATCTTCTGGTGTAGAGATGATGGGACTGCCCCTGCCGAATGAATCCAGGGTCTCCCAAGCAAATAGTTATATGTCGGCTTGATATCCATTACCACGAAATCCATATTGTAAACTGCCGGCCCTATCAGCAATGGTACTTCTATCCTCCCCAGTACATATCCTGTCGTTCTATCGAAGGCTCTCATGGTTTTTTGATATGCCTTCATGTGGGAGTCGTCAATAGGCAACCTCTGCAAAGTCTCCATTGGCATGACATTTAGGGCGGATCCATTATCATTTAAAACTCCAAGCAACACATATCCTTTATAATGCGTTGTAATATTTAAAGCCTTTACTAACCCCATCCCTCCTTCTGAGATCTCATCATCGATGAACATTATGTAGTTTTCAGTAGCAATATGGTTCACAATCCTGTCCAATTTATCTACTGAAATATCATTCGGCACAAATGTCTGATTAAGCACCTTCATCAAAGCATTACGGTGCCCTTCAGAACTTAACAACAACTCCAGAACTGAAATCCTTGCATGTTGCCTCTTTAACTGTTCCACTATACTGTACTCACTATGCTTTAAAAACCTCAGAAATTCCTGGGCTTACTCCTCCGTCACTGGCTCATTTATCTTTGGATCGGGGTCTTCTTCAAAAATCTTTTCAGGTATAAAACCTAATTTTCCTTTAGCCTTCTTAGACTCTTTCATCACCTCTAGGAAAGAATAGCATCTGCCACTTCGAGTGGAATGACCCACTTTATTTACCGCCTCCGCATCTGGCTACTTATCTTTCTCTGGTTCATTCTTCATTTCATCACTTGGCTTTGTTTTCACTTCTAGTTTCTCTTTTTCTGGTATTGTTACATTGGTTGTGTAATTCCAAGGAACCGCAATGGTGCTTTTGAAAGCAAACAGTGCAGGGGTCGAGATTACTACCTTCGGGGCCACTACTGGTTTTGAACTTGCAGCCTTCGGTCTGACAGATACAACCAAAGGCTTATGCACTCTGTACTTTACCCTGAAACATTTTGATGCACACACCTCAACCTCTTTCCTTGTTCCAGCCTTTTCAAAGAACTCAATTTCTTTATTGTCCATCATCTTTTGAATCAGGTCCCTGAACTCTTGACATTGTTGGATTTCATGATCAAACTCTTGGTGATATTCACAATACATCTTAGCAGGTATTTCCATTTCAACTTTCATGCCAATTTCAATCATCTTAGCGTTGTATAATTGCTCAAACACCCATCTCAATGGATATTGAATTTTCGATACATCAGTTTTTCGCCTCTTTGCCTCGTCATATTCCTCTATCATATTTACCCCACGTCCACCATGACTTGGAAGGGGATTGGCTACTATATTGGGCTCGTCAAACTTCAGTATCCCGGTATTAATCAAATTCTGCATCACTTTCTTGAATGTTGTGCATGTCTCAATCGAATGCCCCGGTATCCCATCATGGAATTCACAATGGGCATCTCTTTCATACCATGGAGGGTAAGGAGGCTGTAGAGTCGTCAAATGATATGGCCTTACTAGATCTGCTTTATTCAACTGAGGATATAGTTCAGCATAAGACATCAGAATGGGTGTAAAGTTCATCCTATCAATTCTCGGTCCAGAAGAGTCTCTCTTGTTCGAATTCTGTGAGTTTCTTATTGTAGTTACATGTGAGGTAATAGTCACATTTTTTGGAGCCTCATACGTGCTTGCATTATTCACCTCGTTCTACTTTCTTTTATAATTTCTGCGAGAACTTTCTTCACTTTCAATTCTTCCACTCTTTATTGCAGATTCTATCAGTTCTCCAGTCATCACAATGTCAGCAAAATTTTGAGTGGCATTGCTGATAAGCCTTTCAAAGAATGGTCCTCTCAAAGTTTGAACAAACATGTGGGCAATCTTTCTTTCCATCAACGAGGGTTGTACTTGCGCTGCAACATCTCTCCACCTTTGAGCGTATTGACGAAGCGTTTTGTCACTTCTCTGCTCCATCCCTGGCAGCATCACCCGACTCAGAATCATTTCAGTAACATGTTTATAATGCTCCACAAAAGCTCGTGAAAGATCTTTCTAAGAACGAATATTCACTCGGCTTAATTGTGTATACCAACGGGCTGCTGAGCTAGTAAATTTTTCCTGGAAACAATGTATCGACAACTTTTCATCCTTCAAATAAGCATCCATCTTTCTACAATACATCGTGAGGTGAGCCTTTGGACAGATAGTTCCATCATACTTCTCAAAGTCTGGGGCTTTGAACTTGGGGGGAAGTACCAAGTCAGCTACCAAGCTCATTTCAACAGCACCGAGCCCCATCTCACTAGCCTTCTGTAATTCCAGCAAACGATCCTCCAGAGCCTTGAAGCGCTCTTCATACTTTTGTTCAATCTCAGCGCGGATCTTTTCTATCTCATTCAGAGTGTTCAGGTCTGGAACTTCTTCACCACCTCCAAAATTTGCCCCAGTATGCACTGGGTGACTAGGTGTTGTTCCCGCCAGATTAATGTGGACCTTCTTCGCAGTAGGAGGTTTCTCAGGCTACATCCTAATGTGGGATGTAGTTTCAGCTTGATCGTTCACATCATTAGAAGCTCTTTCAGTCGCTTTAGCCTTTCCTAACTCTTTAGGGCCTAACAGAGCGATTAATTGATTGGTGATCTCTGCTTGAGTCTGAGTGAAGCAGTCTTTGATAGAATGCTCAATTCTGTCAAAGCGATTTTGTGTCTCCACTCGCTCATTTTCAAGGCTAGCAATCCGGTCCTCGACAGCCATGGTTCTAGAACGCTGACCGGTTCCGTATGAATGCAGTATGATTGCAGCTTTAAAGCAAATTCTGCCATTAAAACTTTCTTTTATTAAATTTTTTATGTTGTAATATATCATAAAATTCTAAATGAATGTATGTATGCATGAGTGAAAGAATGCATGAATATAATAATAAAGGACATTGAATTTAGGAACCAGTCTTTTTTAGAAACACCCATTCGTCCGAAAGCTCAATTACATAGAAAAGATAAATTTCCTATAGAAAGCTACTAGCCCTAATTCTTAGGTTGACCAGCTCGTACAGCAAGCGAGTAATGCCCTCTATGTGTTCCTCTTCAACATTGGTTTGCTCTAATAGGCTTGTAGCTTATCTTGACAGAATCTGGACATATGAGGCAATACTCCTGACCTGGGCCTTGAAGTTCACTAATTCGTTATTCTGACATTGAACTGTGCGTCGTGCCGCTTCATATTTGTCCTTCCACACTCCACTTTCCACCATCAGTGCTCCTTCATAACCAGCAAGTTTTTCTTTCAAATCTTGGACAATATTCTCTAATTCTGTCACCCTTTTCTGCAGCCTTTCCCTTTCCAATTCTGCTTGAACATTGTCTTCATTATGATATTTGGTGATCAGTCCTTCCAGCTGTGTTACCTGGCTTGTCAAGTCAAAATTCCTAGCTTGCTCTTCTTCCAGTCTCTTACTCGCTTTGTCGCTTGATTCCTTGCTTGTACGTGCTTTCTTGTCGTACATCTTCTTGTAATCATCTCTATCTTTAGTCATCGCGTCCAGTTTATCTGATAGGCTCTTTATCACCTTGCCCATTCCTCCCTTTTGTTTAGCTTTGTAGTCATCATGCAGATCCTGTAATTCTTTCAAATCTCGACTTATCTTCTTGTTTTGTTCCATCAATTCCTTCTCTTTTCCCTCATAAATGTTTACTTGCAGCTGGGCCATAGTCAACTCTTCTTTAAGATTGTTAATCCCTTTTTCATATCTCTTTAAATTCAGCTCTCGATTATGTTTAAGCTTTTCCAAGGCTGAGGGTGACTCCCTAGTTGCTTGAGTTGAGGTACCAACACTTGATGGCTTTTCCTAGAATGTAGTGTCATTAACCCTTTGAGCTCTCCATTCATTATACCTTGTCATCACCTCAAGGTTTTGATAAGACTGAACCCTTCTCGGTGTCTCTCATGCTTTTGAAGTTTGTAGTACCAATCCTTTATAATCATTTGTTTTATGAGCATACTCAAATTTGGCCATCCCAGCAGTTTCCGACACAAACTGTCTTGACCCAAATTGTCTTGAAACTAGTAACGGGCAATAGGTTGTTCCTCCCCAAATTTCCGGTAATGGAACCCAGTCTCTATTTCCACATCTATACAAGAAAGTTTTACCTTTATTTAACCAAGGGGCTTTCCATACCACGTCTTTGCCTTTCAAGTCCTTGAGATATTCTTCCCAATGCTTCTCGCTTTTTCTTTCTAAAATGCAACCAGTTATGTGTTCTCTTATTGGCGAATAAGTGTTGAGATATCTTACCCCTTTATAAGGCGTGTCCCACCTATGTCCTCTGAACCATACTTCCAGCAATTGTGCACACCCCTAGAATTTTTCTTCTCCCATTTTCTTGCAAATGATCAACGATCTGTAGGTCTCTGTCAAGATAGCTGGCACCGGATTGACTCCTTTGTAAAGTCGCTCAAACAATCCTACGGTTGACGAATCGATATGCTCATGTGTTCTTGGAAACAGAACCAGGCCATAGATACATAAAGCAAAGAGACTCCTCATCCTGATCGGCTCGTCGTTGTTTGCTAGTACCAACTCTTTAAGGGTTCTCCAAATGACTCATTGTTTGTCTTTGTTTTGGTCAATACTGTCATTATTAGCCATTTTCTTTTCCCACCATTCTTTCGTCTTCCCGGTTAATGATGTCAATTTCTTGATGAAGTTTGCATTTCCAGAGCTATTAAGGGACTTAGTGTAGATTTTATCGCTCTTAATTCTAGGACAATTTATTAGTATCTCATACTCCTCTAGCGTCGGTGTCATGTCCACTTGTCCAAAAGTAAAGCAATTATATGCAGGATTCCAAAACTGTGCCATGGCTCTCAGTAGTTCTTGGTCAATCTTTATGTCTAACAACTGAGCCATATCACCAAATTCTTTTTGAAACTGCTCTTTCATTCCACTATCCCACTGATCTCAAATTCCTTTCAATTCTGGTAGACATGCATTCTGATTGGTATTTATCTTCACGTATCCTTTCATCCTAGACATTTCTCCTTTTCTGAGACTGTCTCCCTTTTCCTGTTGTGTTTGCTCTAACCAAGTCCATAATGTAGTATTATCTTCTCCTGCCTTAAACTCTCATGACATTCTAGATACTTCTAAACTGACTGACTCCTAATTCGATGCCAAAATAAAAAAAACTGCAATTTATGGAAAAATTTAAAACAAAACAAAAAAAACTTGTGTTAGTGTCATGAATTAATATTAAAGGCAAATAAACAAACTTCAAAATTAATATCAAAATAAATGAAGAAATTAATGTCAAAATATTTAAAGCAACAAAATAACCAGAGAAATGTATTTAAACTGGCAACACATGTCCTAGGTCCCTGTCTGACTCTAGTGGGGTGGGCTTCTAAAAAACGTGGGCTTTGTTCTAGACTCTTGATTCCTGAATTGTCGTTATCGTCTACTGCGACAGTAAGATATCGATTCGGTAGTATATGTCCTTTATAACGGAGGCGTGGGCCCCATGACGCATAAGGTTAGTATACCGGAAGAAGATAAAAATTCAAGCTCGGAGCTGGAGAGCATCACGTCGGATATTGTCTTACTCCCACTTAATGGTGAAAAACTCGGGTTTAGGGTTTATGCATGAATGACAGATATAACATACACAAAAACTACCCACATTCTTCCTAAAATCCATCGAACAATTCTTCAGAAGAAATTAAATTCAAATTAATGCCTAGAATGCCTAAATGCCACGTGTATTTAATTATTGAGCCTGACTCTCAATTTTGTCCCCAGCGGAGTCGCCAAGCTGTCGCGACCGTTTTTTGAAAACCCGCTTTTTAAGTTTTGGAAAAACAATTTGACGTTTGAAATTTTGAAAATCGGGGTTTTGACCAATTTATCTTGTGATTAATTAATTTTCCATTTTTTAATCAAAATCCCTTTTATTTGCTTAAAAATCGTTTTGGAGTCGCCACCGGCCACTTTGGTAGGCCGGACACCATAAAAGCGTACCAGAGATTCTTTTTGAAAAAATTGGGTTCGAGAGTCGGTTACGTGTGGGGAAGGGTTAGCACCCCCTACGAACGCCCGTTACCGGTACCTTATTAATTACACGTGGCATTTTGGCATTTCGAACATTAATCTGAATTTAATCAATCCTTTTAATTATAAAATGAATTTTATTCTGAATGGGAATATCATTTTGTAAGAAAATACATTTTGGACGAATATAAGTATGAAACGTCCAATTACATTAGGAAACTTCAATTTATATTCAAAATGTACATCAACACAAAGAGTTTAATGCATGACAAATTATTATCTTTCTAATTTTAAGTAAACCCTAATTAGGCTCCATCAATTTGTTTCATTAAGAATATATGAATATTATTAATTTTTAGACATAATTGGTAACATCCAAAATAATATTGGACACTACCTTTAATGAATCGAAAATTAATAATATTCCTAATTAAGGTGATTCTAGTTAGTTATCCTATTTTAATTTTAATTAATCTAATTGTATATTATTTCCATTTTCTAGGTTAAAATGAAACATTGAAACTTTCATCGGAATATTCATTGATTAACATCACTCTTCAATGTGATACTAACCAATATTGAACATTCTAATATTGTGTCAAATATTCATTTATTTGCTACAATGACCTTTCCTATTTAATTATGTGATTAAGTAAACTATACTAAGGCTCCAATCCTATTTTAGACATGTGATTTAAATCCTTAAACAATATACTACATGGTGTTTAAAAACATGCAAACATACAAGATTAATTAAACAATTAAACAATACAATTAACACTGAAGCAAGACTGAAATGAATCAATTTTGGAATTAAGGGATCAAATTACAGAGGAAAACAATGGTCAATTTGTAAGGAAAAGGGAACTAGACATCCCAAACTTAAATTCTCTAAAAGAAAGACCCAAGCCCATTAAACCAAAGCCCCAAAGACCTTAAACCCATCTAAATTTGGCCCAAACCCAGCCCCTTTTTCTCGACCGGGTCACGGACCCATATTCGTACCCGCACAAAAACACGTGGATCTTTATTGCGACCCGACTCTCAAAACAACGTCGTTCCCAACTCGGTATAAAAGGGCCATTTCCGAGTTGGAACGGTCATTTGCACCCCTCAATCTCTCTCTCCTCATTCTCCCCCCTCCCTCTAAATTCTTTGAACTTAAACACCCAAATTCTGAAATCACCAACCCATTCTTGATTAAAACTCCATTTTTCACCCATGTTCTTCTTCAATTCTTATATTTCCCTCGGTTTGATCCTCACAAACCCTAAATCCCCCTCAAAACATGTTACCAAAGATCAAACTCACAAAACTTCCTAGAACACTTCAAGAATCCTTTCAAAAAATCAACTTTGATCTTCAGTCCCATTCGGAACCTTACCGACATGTTTCCCAACCGTCAGGATGATTCCAGTCATCGGTTATCATCTTCGATTATCTTTTTTCCCTCTCTTGAATCTTCTTCGGCCTTCTGCACTTTCTGATCAACCTTCGACCAAACTTCGGCCTTCTTTCGATGACCGGAACTCCTCTGGTCATCTTCTCCGACCAAATTGAACTGTCTGGTCGCCGTCTGTAGCTTCCGGTAGCCATCTTCGACGTCGTCGAAACCCTAAATCTACCCAAAACACTCGTTTTTTTCATCCTAAACCTAGATCTAGCCCATGTTTCATCAGAAACGCCCCCTTCTCCCTTTCCTAAACTACCTACCCAAAACCAATAGCCTCACTGCTTTGATTTTCAACTCTGACCGACGTTCTAGCGCTCAGATCTTGACTCCGATGGCACTCAAAGCAACGACGACAGCGAGATAAACTCCTTACTCTCTCAAATCTTATTTATTTGTTTGTTTGTTTTTTATTTCTGATCGAACTTAAACTGCCTACTAGGTTTATATCTAGATTTGATTCTTGTTTTGATCTAATTTACATGTTACTACTTACGGATTTGTTTTAGATCTAGGAAAACGAACATAGAAAAGGATTTAGGCTCTGGTATTTAGGGTTTTTGGTGATTTAAACACTAATATTTAGGGATTTGTGGCTCTGGTTATGTTTTTTATTAGGTTTACTTAGTAAATGAAGAACTTAGAGGTGAAGGTTACCTCAGTTTGGCGATTTGGCAACTCCGGCGACCTTCCGGTAACAAACGACGATCTGGTTCATCTTCTCCGAGTGTCTCTCCAGCTTCTGGTAAGTCTCTCTGACTTTCTTCTCAATTATTGTTTCATTAATGATTAACTTCGTTTTCTCTCTCTTGCAGGTATTTATAGCTGACCAGGTGATGATGTCAGCCTTCATCGCTGGCAGAGACAGCTCTTCCTTGTCTAGGAATCAATCCGCGCGAACGGGAAATAGGTCAATGGAAGCTCGCCACGTGGATTAGTTTAGGCGGGAAAAAGAAGCACACTCGTGCTAATAGGCTTTGTGTTTGTTTGGGCTGGGAATTAGCTATTAATGGGTTATAAACAGTTGTAAAAGGATCTGATATTTAATTTGGGCTTTCACGACCGATTAGGGCTCTACTTGTAAGAAAGAGGATAAGTTTGTAATGGACATTGGATATTATAACATGTTTATTGGGCTGGTTTCATTATTTAATTAAGTTTTATTTATTTATTATTATTGATCTTATTTAATATGTATGTATGTATATATATATGTGTATACCCGGACAAAATATGGGTTCTACAGCTGCCCCTCTTTGCTCATTGATGTAGAATAGGAATAAGGCAAAGACTGAAAAGACACGGATTTTGTCCGAACTGTCTGACCATCGAAGTTTGAAGTCGTTCCTCTTATTATGAAATTCTTCAATCTTCGACAATCTGATATTGCTCCCTGGAATTCTTCATCTTCTGAGGTCTGAAGTTGTTCTTCTTATTATGAAATTCTTCATTCCTCACTCTTTTGCTGGTCCACATTTCTGTAACGGCACCGAACAAGCAAGCTCTTCTCATTAGGAACTTCCTAATTCTTCAAACGGCGAATTCTTCTCATTAGGAGTTTTGTCTTTGCTGGGCAGACTCTTCTCATTGTGAATCATTCTTCGTTGGGCGGACTATTCTCATTATAAATCCTTCTTCGCTGGGCGGACTAAATTGTATAAAAAAGAAAGAAATATGGGTGAATTTTAGGTTAAATAAAATTTTAAGGACTAAAATTAACAAAAATATCACCATATTAAAAATATTAAACTAAATTATAAAAATTAGAAAGAAATAAGGGTCAATTTTGGGTTAAATAAAGATTTTAAGTGACTAAAATGAACAAAAATAAATTCTGGCATACTTAACATGCAATTTACCCCTTTTATTTAAGTTAGATTATTTTTTGTTAATAAAATGACACATGGCGCGTTCTGATTGGCCTGTAATTTTTTTAAACGTCGTTAGACAGAAGGGCCAAACGGGGTAACGATTTTTAATTCAAGAACTACAACGTCCCAAAAAATACTTTAAGGAGCAGTTCAGTATTTTGTGTATACTTTAGGGGCCAAATGAACATTTAAGCTTTTTTTAATTGGTGAATTTTCCTGGAGTAAACAAATAGAATATATTTAGATAAAATGCTTAATGGCCTGTTTGGCCCCTGAAGTATACACAAAATATCGAACTGCCCCTTAAAATATTTTTAGACGTTTTGCCCTCGAAGTATACACCGTGACCTCTATTGGCCCCTGAACTAAAAATCGTGACCTCATATGCCCATTCCGTTAAAAAAATTCTCACGGGCCAATCAGAACGTGTCACGTGTCACTAATAAACAAAAAAAAATCAACTGACTTATTTTAAAGGGGTAAATTGCACGCTAAGTCTATAAGACTTTTATTTTTGTTCAATTTAGTCATAAAAATCTTTATTTAACCCAAATTGACCAAAATTGCTTTCTAATTTTTATAAATTAGTCTAATATTTTTCATATGTTGATGTTTTTGTTCAATTTAGGCCTCAAAAACTTTATTTAACCCACAATTGACCCCTACTACTTTATAATTTTTATAAATTAGTCCAATATTTTTAATATGCTGATATTTTTGTTCAATTTTGCCATCAAAATATTTATTTAACTCACAATTGATTTCTGCTACTTTATAATTTTTATAATCTAGTCCAATATTTTAAATATAATTATACTTTTTGTTCAATTTAGTACTAAAATCTCTATTTAACCCAAAATTGACCCATATTTCTTTATAATTTTTATAATTTAGTCCAATATATTAAATATAATCATATTTTTGTTCAATTTAGTCAAAAAAATCATTTTAACCTAAAATTAACCCAAATTTCTTTCTAATTTTTATAATTTAGTCCAATATTTTAAATATAATTATATTTTTGTTCAATTAAGTCCAAAATATCTTTATTTAACCCGACATTAACCTCAATTTCTTTGTAATTTTTATAAATTAGTCCAATATTTTTAATATACAGATATTTTTGTTCAATTTAGACCTCAAAATCTTTATTTAACCCGAAATTGAACCATGTTTCTTTATAATTTTTATATTTTATTCCAAAATTTTAAATATAATCGTATTTTGTTCAATTTAGTCCAATAAGGGTCAAGTTTGGGTTAAATATATATTTTAAATATAACCATATTTTGTTCAATTGAACAAAAATATAATTATATTTAAAATATTGGACTCAATTATAAAAATTAGAAAGAAATTAGGGTTAATTTCAGGTTAAAAATTATTTTGACTAAATTGAACAAAAATGTGATTATATTTTAAATATTGGACCAAATTATAAAAATTATAAAGAAATATGGGTCAATTTCAGGTTAAATAGAGATTTTAGGACTAAATTGAACAAAAAATATAATTATATTGAACAAAATTGAACAAAAATATCAACATATTAATAATATTGGACTAATTTATAAAAATTATAAAGTATTAAGGGTTAATTGTGGGTTAGCTAAATTTTTTGAGGACTAAATTGAACAAAAACTTCAGCATGTTAAAAATAATGGACTAATTTATAAAAATTAGAAAGCAATTTGGGTTAAATAAAGATTTTTAGGACTAAATTGAACAAAAATAAAAATTTTATAGACTTAGCGTGCAATTTCTCCCTTTAAAATAAGTGAACTGATTTTTTTGTTTATTAATGACACGTGGCACGTTATGATTGGTCAGTGAGAATTTTTTTAACGGAAGGGGCATATGAGGTCACGATTTTTAGTTCAGGGGCCAACGGAGGTCACGATGTATACTTTATGGGGCAAAACGTCCAAAAAAATACTTTATGGGGCAGTTCGGTATTTTGTGTATACTTCAGGGGCCAAACGGGCCATTAAGCCTAGATAAAAAGACATTTTTATGTAAAAAAACATTTCATTTTATGATTAACCGTTTAAACTAGGATGGGCACGAGTCAAGTTGGGTTTTTGGCCCACCCGAACTCGACTTGAAAATAAATACGCTAAACCTGACCCCGACCTATACAAAAAAATAATTTTAGGGACCTAATTGTAAAAAAATATAATTTGAAGGACTAAATTGTAAATAAAAATCAATTTTAAGGACTTAATTATAAAAAAATAAATGAAGAGGAGGTATTATTATAAATATTCCTAAAAAAAATAGGGAAAAATTACAGAATTAGTCTCGAGTCGGGTCAAATATTTTTCACCATAACCTGAACTCGACCCGAGCTCAACCTTAATAAAAATTCGACCCGAACTCATTTTTTTCATTAGAAAATTTGACCTGATCAAGCCGGATCAAATTGGAATCCGACCGAATCGGTTAAAATACCCATCCCTAGTTTAAACTCACGATAACAGTGATTGGTGAAGACCCTGGGACTGGGTTTGCACAAGAAAAAAAAAAGAAACCCTCCTCCTTGTCTTGTTGTACTTGAACCCCCAGCTGTTTACGACCTCTCTTTCAAAGTTTCCTTTACATAAAAAAAAAAAAATATTACACAATGACTTTAACAAAACGCACGGCGACAAACTCGATGCTTCTACTTTTTTTTAATTAATTAAACTAATGATTCATTCATTTATTTACTGTATAGTCTCCCAAGCAAATATTCTGCTGCTTCTATATTCTTCTTGTGGCAAAATTTTCCATTTCATAATAAATTATTGAAGAAAAAGATATCCAGAAAACAACAAAGAGTTGCAACGCACCACCAAGCCTTTTTTGTTTCAAAAAACACTCACTGGCACTGCCTACTCAGAAGTAACCTCAGAGTTCAAACAAACCCAAGCTGCCTTCACACAGGTTTCTTTCTCAACTCTGCATCTGAAACACTTTCCTTTCTTTATTATTGAAGTACTGTGTTTTTCTACTTGTAAATGTATGTTGATGTTTTCTTTCTTTCAGTACCATGAAAAAAATGTATTTAATAATGTAAATGAGAGATCTTTTCGTTATCAGCTGAAGCTTTACAGCTCTCTCTCTCTCTGTGTTTTTTCCCCAGAATTCTTTTATTTGCAGCTTGGGAACTTGGATTAGGTACTTTAGAACTTCCTTCTCTTGATTTCTTTTTCTGGCTAGTTTTGTTTAGTGGAGTTGGATACTTGGTAGTTTTAAAAAAGGCAACTTTGGGGACCCTTTGCATCTGGGCATTTTGGAACTAGACTTTTCTTTCACACTTGTATTGCTTGCCATTAATTGCTTTTTTATTCTCAGAATGTGAAAGGGTGTTCTTAGATATTTTTGTTTCTTAGTTTCTCTTCATAAATGTTTCTTCTTTTCCTTTTGTGCAAGACTTATGAAAGTTCTGGCTTTGATGAGCAAAATTAGATGCGGAAGGGGTTTTAAAACCACTTTGGAAGTCTGGTCTGGACCTAATAACTCCTGCTAATACTAAGATTTCGCTTGATATAATGTCTACAGCATGTTCACTGAGGGGTTAATGCACTTAATTAATGTTATGTAGCGTTTTACTTTTTTATTTATTCGTAAGGAGTCGAAAGAGGTCGATATCTTGTACCAGAAAAAAAATGAGGTCGATATCTGTTTTCCCTGTCCTGTAATACATGAAGGTGCATTCCTTGCCAATGTGCTTTGAAAGGTCACATGTGAATATGATCAGTTCATCTTTCTGTTGCTGAATTTGGTGTCGTCTACATGGTTATTATATGTAACACTACTTTTCAACTTCGAGCTAGAGCACTACGAACACAAATATTTTCCGAATTTGTTCTTCTCTTCATTAGTTGGCCAGCATAGTTAGCACGATTGAACTTGTCTTCTTGATTTTTTTTGTTTAGAGTAGGTGCCCCAAGAGCAGAGTTGTTGGTTTCATATAGGACAAGTGGACAACTATTGTCGATGAAGCTAACTTGTAGTTATATCAATCAATGCATAAAAGACGTGTCCGTGTGTGCATTTTATTGTGGTATTTATGAGTTGATTTTGTTTTATTCTAATAGTTCTCGGCATTTGCTAGCTATCGTCTGCTATATCTGATTCTTACCTTTTAATTGCAGAACATTACTATCTAAGCTCCGGCTGAGAGTAAACAGCACGGGACAGCTCATTCAGGTTGTAATTTTTTTATGATCAGATGATTCCTGACAGATGTTTTGGAAGCGTTCTTCTGGTTCTATTCAGCATGTTCGCCAATGTGCTAGGTAATTTAGAAGTTTTCATTGATGGTTTATCTTTTATGCCATATTCTATTTGGAAGCTTAGTATTATTCAGGTCTGCGATATTACTTTTGGGGTTAGCTTTTCCTCCGAGTCTCTGAGCATCAACTATAAAAATTATAACAATTTATAGGATTATTAGGATGCTTCTTGTTAATGAGATTTTTTAATTAATTTTACTTTTCTATTTCCCAATAGTAACCACTGTTGGTACATTTTCTGGATCAAATACCACCGACGAAACCGTTTTGGTCATGGTTTCTGGTAATAAATACTTTGAATAGGTTCAGTCTGTGTTTTCTGGTCCTAGTATTAAAAAGGTGCCTATCAGACATGCTTTAGAAGATCTAGAGACTATTGAAAATCGAAATGCTTGTTTTCTGTTTGTTTTCATTTCCGTTTATATTTTGGACTTCCCCTTGGTTTATGCCTAAGCGTATCTGTTTTCTTGAATTGTGGTGAATAATTGAGAAAAATATTGAGATTTTTATAGCTAGGACAGTTCGTTCATCGAGTGTTATTAATCTTTGTGCAAAGGAAGTAAATCAACTGATGGGGCAATTTGTTTTTCATTTGAGTTACAAGGGTCTTCTTAATGTTAGGTAATCTACATAAAAAATATCATGCCATAGTGTTTCTGGCCGGTTCTTACTGAGATTATTGACTTTACAGGTGCATTCATTGGGGTAAACATAGGCACAGATGTTTCCAACATGCCGTCAGCTTCGGACGTTGTTTCCATTATCAGAGACCATCAGATCACTCATGTACGACTTTATGATGCCGACTCTCACATGCTGAAAGCCCTTTCTGGCAGTGGGATTGAAGTAACAGTTGGTGTGACAAATGAGGAAGTCCTAGGAATGGGGCAATCCGCATCCGTAGCAGCAGCCTGGGTCAACAAAAATGTTGCATCCTATGTGCCTGCAACCAACATTACCGCCATTGCTGTTGGCAGTGAGGTTCTTTCCTCAGTCCCTCATCTTGCGCCGGTTTTAGTTACTGCTATGAACAACATCCATAAAGCTCTCGTTGCTTCCGATCTAAATTCGCATGTTAAAGTCTCGAGCCCCCAATCCTTGGACATCATCCCTAAGCCTTTTCCTCCCTCTACCGCTGCCTTTAATTCCTCACCGAACTCTACAATATACCAGCTTCTTCAGTTTTTGAAGAACACCAACTCCTATTTTATGTTAAATGCATACCCCTATTATGGTTACACTAATGGAAATGGCATTTTTCCAATTGATTATGCACTTTTCAAGCCTCTCCCCTCCGTCAAACAAATTGTTGACCCGAACACTCTTTTTCACTATAACAGCATGTTTGATGCCATGGTTGATGCAACCTATTATTCTATGGATGCTCTCAACTTTTCCGGGATCCCTATTGTTGTCACAGAAACAGGATGGCCTTCGCAAGGTGGACCGAATGAACCTGATGCCACCGTGGAAAATGCTGGGGCCTTCATTAATAATTTGATCCGGCGGGTTTCCAATAATTCAGGTCCCCCCAGTCGGCCGAATATCCCCATCAACACATATATTTACGAATTGTTTAATGAAGACCAGAGACCTGGGCCTGTCTCCGAGAAGAACTGGGGGATGCTTTCTACAAACGGCACTGCGGTTTTTCCTTTGAGTTTGAGTGGTTCTAGTCAGATAATGGGAAATTCTTCTACAGTTTTCTGTGTGGCAAAAGACGACGCCAGTGAAGATAAGTTGCAAGATGGGCTTAACTGGGCATGCGGGCAAGGTCAGGCCAATTGCAGTGTCATACAATCCGGACAGCCGTGCTATCTCCCAAACAGCATCAAGAACCATGCATCTTATGCTTACAATGATTATTATCAAAAAATGCGCAGTGTTGGCGGGACATGTGATTTTGATGGGACGGCCACAATTACGACTAATGATCCAAGTAAGTAGGACGAGTTTTCTCCTCATTATCGGTCTTATTAATTTTATCTTTAGATACTTGAGTACAATTTTAACTTTCAGTTTTAGTTAGCAGGGTGATAATGATAGAATATCAGTGCTTAGGTTTGCTTTAAAATGTAGTTGATATATTTTTTAGTAGTTCTCAATTCGAACTAAGCTTTTATAGGAATCATTTTAGGGAAAGAAACATAACATTTTGAAGCTACAGCCTACAAACCTGAATATTTAATGGTCCTAATGTTTCTTGGGTTTGTCTTATTTTTGCCAGTGACTCTTTACTTGTGTTTAAAGTTTCACTCAAGCTCCTAAAAGATTATTGTGAAAACTTCGAAAACCCGAGTTGGTCAATGATACTGCATTACTACGATTACGATTGAATTATCGACTTCTTCATAAAGCCCATCTTTTGCCACATCAATCATATTTTTGGCTAATTACTTCATTGGTGGATAACTTGTGCAGGTTACAGGTCCTGCATATTTACTGGAAGGTGAGGCTCAAAAACCCTTTACACTGTTCCATATTAACAAATCCTTATGTAGGATCATGACCTTTTTCTTTCCTTGAAACAGTTCTAATTCGAGTGCCGGCAGAGGGCTTTTTCCTGCCGGAGCATTTGGTCCTGTAAGTCCAATGGGAGAGAGCCCAAAGCTTTCGGTGTCCAAGATTCGATTCGTAATCTCAGCAGCTTGTCTTTTCGTAATCTTGCTATAACACCGGAAACCTTGTTAGGGCCGAGGATGATTATGCAACGAAATCCGCGAGCAACACACCACGGTAACCGATGGTCATTTTAATCTGTTACGGATTCATCCTTCACCATTGTTGCTTCCTCTTTCAATCATCTGCTGTGGAATTAGCAAGTAGGCTGCCATTTCTAGCCGTGGATTTTTAGGGACATTATAAGTAGACTTGGATTTTGTTTTCTTCATATTGTATTTATTTTATGTTAGTGGACATTGACAGTAGAGAAAACTGTGATTCTAGCTCGCTGCTGTCTATTTTGCTTGTTTGTACAATCCGCACTTAATTTTAAAAAACTCCATATGGAATGTTGTTTTCTTTGAATTGGTAAATTTATGTTTTATAAATTGATAAATATCTCATGCACGGCCGGTGGAAACAAAGTTTCCACAAGCGTTTTAGTTTGAGTTTAGGGATTTAATTTAGGGTTATTAGTTTAAGTGTAGGGTTTAGAATTTAGAGCTTAGGGTTAGAATTGAGTTGTTAACCGTCGTTAATTAGGAGATGTGACAGTTACGAAAAATTGTAAAATAACATATTTAATCCTCAATATTTATACATTCAATCAATTTAGACATCAATGAGGGTCAAATTAGTAATAGATTGATTAAATGTGTCAATATAAATGATTAAATGTTCTATTATTTAAGTTTTTGTAACTATCTCGTCACCCACTTTAAGACATTAACACTCAACGACTATTTTATAATAAAAATTAAAGTTTAAATTCTATTATGTTACTTTTGAAAGTTTGATGATCATTTTGTATTTTAGAGATAATTTAGTGACTATTTATGTACTTTATACTTTTTTTTAATATTAAAAAAGTTTAGCTCGATTCACATGGTTATTGTTGTAATATCAAGAATATTTTTCTTCAATTTAATGGTGGGGAAGTTAAGATAGTTTAAGCATTGTATTAAAATATTAATATTTAATTCTTGAGTATTTAATTGTAAAATAATATGGTGTTGATTGAGTCTTAACTCGAGTATCATGGTAAATGTTGCAACATCAGGGTAAACTTCTCTCTTTCTCTCGGTGCTAGTAAGCCTCATGCTTCTTTCGAGTGACTCTCTTCTTGCTGGAAGGCAAGCTTTCGCCGTGGCTGTACCTTGACTTTTTTCAGAGTCAAATTAGTGGATCGAGTCACTGCCCTCTCTAAACCTCCCTCTCATCCTTTCATCCATGCCGTTTTTCATTTATTTTGCTTTCTCAGCATTTACTGCACTTCTCCTTTCCTTTACCTTTAACTACTTTGTATTTTTGTTTTATTTCGCTATGATATCAACAATCAACGAGACCCAGCACAAAAAGCCTTTGTCTGCGCCAACATCCTAACAACCTCTAGCCCTTGATTCTCTTGATAATGACAGTCTTGAGTCTCTTGACTTAAATGAAGACGGCGAGGTCAACTTCGCCATTAAGAACCAGACCTTAGTAGGGAAGATCATATCGGACACAACGGCTAAACACCTCACCATCACTGCCATCCTTCGAAAGGCTTGGAAATGCCCTGATTTGGAGTGTCACGACCTAGGCAAGAATGTCTTCCTTTTCGTGTTCCAGTCATATCGGACGATAGGCTAAGGATTCTGGGAAACCGACTATGGGCAGTCCAGGACCGACTCCTCATCCTCAAGGAATGGTTACCTGAGGTTGCTTACGAGGAGCTGGACTTCACAGCAGAGGAGTTTTAGATTCAAGTGCACAACCTGTCAATCACATTGATTACGCCGGAAAACATCATGAAGATCGATAATCTGTTTCCACGATGCTACAGATCTAATTTCGACAGTAAAAGCAAGGTAAAATGGGATGGAAAACTGAACATTAGAATAGCAATTAGGGTGGAAGATCCATTGAAGACGGACTTCATTCTCAATAGGAAGGATTTCAAACCAATGGAAGTCTCTTTCAAGTATGAAAGACTCCTTAAATTCTGTTACAAGTGTGAAAAGATTGGACATGGTGACAAAGAATGCTGGCATGATACGAACATCTTCAAGCTCTCGGGGCGATTTGGGCCATGGCTGAGAGCTTCCCAGACATGGGAGAGGAAGATGAATCAATTTCATCGCCAACAACGAAGCAAACCAGAATGCAGTGATCCGGCAAACCTATGATGAAGATAACGACAAAAGTTCATAACTCACTAAAGGTCCCAAGTCGAAGGAAACTTCGGATTCCTCGATTCCATCCCCCGAGGGTACGAGGTTCCTAGAGTCAACTGTGGATGTGACGGCCCTTCTCCCTTCCACGCAACATCTTTTTTTGGTAAGCAACTTTTGGAGATCTCTCCTTTTGATTGGGAAAGTACAGTTGACCTTCCAAAAAAAGATGAAAGCTCAAATGCCTTGATGGCCAAGGCTCCCCAGACTACTTTGTTCATTGCAGGCTCTAGCTCTAGCCAGTCTAGTCCCTCATGCATCACTTCAAACGAGCAATGGAGTGAAATGATTATTGAAAGGGTCAATAACCTTGGCGTCTTGAGAGATCACAAGCGTAAAAGATTGGACTCACCAGAAGAATCCCCCTTCGTGGCCAAGAGAAGAGAACTTTGGGGTTATATCAACGATGAAATCTACGAGATAGCACCAAGAAATTGGGGGGAAAACGAGTTCGGAGCTGTGGCCAATGACGACGTTCTTAAGATGGCTTTGTTTCTCGATTTCTTTACTTGCGCATCGTCGGTGATCAACAGTATTGAGAGGAAGAAAAAGGGCTTCTCTTGTGGAGCCAAAAGATTAACGCTAATCAAGCAGGCCGCGAGACGCAAGCACGCCATGAAAATCACCAGGGTTATGCTCGATGGGGTTGGAATCACAGAGTTGGGAATCGATCCTTTTGGCAAGAAAATTACTAAGGTTGCATCAATGTTCGTTGACGACAATTGCAGGCTTAACGAGGAAGTAGTGCTAGGTGATGAAGAAAGTTCTCTCAATCATGGGCATGAGTCCTTACTGACAAACGAGTGTCCCACCATAAACAGGCCAGCGAATAACTCTTTTGGGAGTTATCTACATAAAAAATGATCGAATCTGGCACCACCTCTCTTGATAGGAAGGGTCGAAAATGGGTGGCTTATGCAAAACCTTCTCCTTGGATCACCAGGTGTTCTTGGCTCACGAGTAATCTAAGGTCTCTTACGGTCCTTTCCAGCTCAAGAATGAAGGTTTTTTTCGATGCTGGTTGTCTAAACCTTATCAGACCAATCTCTGTGAAACCGATATTTTAATTTTGATATAACTAAAGAACCTAAGGACTAAATTGAAAATGTGAAAACGAATTTTTAAGTCCTCAAACCTCTCTATATGTTTTAAACAATATGCCTAAGTTAAAAACTAAATTTATCAAATATTTTCTAAGTGTTCTTAAAGCCAAAACAGTGATTTTCGAGTCACCGTTTCGAAACGGCCTTAGGCGTTTCGAAACAGTTTTGAAACTGTGAGTTCATGTTTCGAAACGGGTATCGAAACGATTTCAACACTGCCAACCCGTGTTTCGAAACAAGTTTCGAAACGGCTTAAGAACATTGAGACACCGTATCGAAACGACATCCAATGTTTCGAAACGGCTTTAAAACTGATTTGAAAAATATGACCGTTGAGTGTTTTTAACTGATTTTAAACTTGCTTTAAGTTTTCTACTGAAACTTTATCTCCAAAATAAGCAGTTAATTTATCTTGCTGAAAGTTTTCGTCGTTGCAGGAAAGTGGGGAAGATGAAGAAACTGAAGATGATTCGGAGTATGATGAATAAATCGAAACCTTAGTGTTGTACCAGGAAATGCATAGATGTAGTGGTTTATGACTTATGAGTTGCACATATTATTGTAGGGGGATAGGTTCATCATCCCTATATCATTTTGTGTGTGTAAATTTCTGCTTGGATATTGCCCTTACATTATCGCACTGCAGACTTGAAAAACTTCACCTGACTATTATAATTCAAGTAAATATTCATGAATTTGATGGGTATCTTTTGTTTTGGTTTTAGAACAAAAAACCAAATTGGCTTGGTCCCAAAATAAAGTGAAATTGCTGGATAATATAATTCATGTGTTAAACAGGAACAGCAGGCCTGTGGGAGATGATATCGTCCCCAAATGCACATATACGATATCCGATTGCAACTTGTAATGTGATGAGGGATGCAGGATATTGCATATGATATCCGAATGCAGGGATGCGGGATACTGCACATGATATCTGAATGCAGATATCGTCCCCGAATGCAACTCAGGGATAGTGCAACCTGAGCCTTGTCCAGGAAATATCGACAGAGCGACTCTGAATTTTTTATTTTAATAAAAATTGTAAATAGGTTTTCTGAAAGCATGAAAAGTGAACATGTTAGTGAAAAGATCGAAGGCCTCATAGCGGTAGGGAATAGTGGAGGGGAAAGAAATAAAAAAAATTGTAAATATAGAAGATTAAATGTGAAATTATATAAATTATTTTTATTTTAGTGGTTAAAATACAAGTTAAGTAATGGTTTAGGGACTATTTAAGTAATTTATCATTTTTTTATTGTGTCAGATCACCCTTCTGTTTAGATTTAACGGCCGAGTGACTAAAAGTTTACGTCCCGAAAACGTTTGGGACCTTACTGATCATTTTTCAAATTTGGGGACTAACTCTGTACTTAGTATAAACATAAGTAACTTCTGTAGTAGTTTACCCTTTATTAATAGTGAAGACAACTCCGAAGTTGTTGGCCTTGAGTCTTCTATCTTGGGAAAGAGGATTGTCATTAACATCTCTTACTTAGAGACTACTTTTGGTCTAAAGAACGAAGGAATCGAGAATGAGAGTCACTTTGGTTCTCACACCGGCTCGGTGCTTGCCTTGGATGCTCACGATAGGTTCCTCCACTTGATAGTCTCGTGGTTTCTTCGCCCCTCCGGAGGTAAATTTTCTCACGTTCGTCAAGTAGACTATTTTTGGCTTGAATGTTTCCGTCGTGGTGAGCGCCCTAATCTTGTTAAAATCATGTTTGCCGAGATAGTCAATAATGTTAAGCTTCGTGACACCGATGCACTTAAATCTTTCACTTATGGAACTGCTTTAAGTTACATCTTTGGAAAGCTTAATCTTGATTGCACCTATGACTCTCCGGAACTCCGCAAGTCAAAAATTGGTGAGTCTTCTCTCCGTAGGTCCGGATTTCGCTATGTAAACAATGGGCAATGGGAATGTGTTGATAGGGAAGCACCTCCACCTCAAGTTGAACCTCAACCACAAGCTCCAGTTGCGAACAATGAAGCTCTCACGGCTTTTCTTACCGAGCAGTTCAACACTTTGGACACTAACATGTCTAGAGGTTTTGGTGCTATCAATACACGCTTGCAATCCGTAGAGGATCGTCTCCTTGCAAATGAGAATCGACTCACATCCATTGAGAATCAACAATCGGCTATGGATATGTCCTTCTCCACCTTTTATGGCCAATTGATGAATTTTCGTCGTTCTCAAGCCAAGAGCGATGATGATTCCATGGATGATGATGGTGACTTCGACGAGGCTTAGGATTATCATGTCATCTCATATTAGCTATGCATATTAGGTTTAAGTTTGCATCTTTATTTCTTATGTTTTATGAACCTATGCTTTGATTTTATTTGGGATTATGCTTTGAACTTATTGTTTAAGATTTATGTTTTGGATATTTGAATTTTATGAATTAATATATGTTGCTTATTGCTTATTGCTTTTAACCTTATCTCTTCTCTATGAGCCTTGTTTCTTATTTTTGATCTAACAAAAAGGGGAAGAAGTAATCTAAGAGCCAAAATTCGTTTTAAATGTTTAAAGTGTTTTTAAGTTTTAAACCTTGAATTTAAATCCTTAAATCTTTTTAAAACTTTAAAAATCCATCTTAAATTGAGGGGGAGTTAGAATGTATTCAAAACTTTCAAAACTCTAAAAAATTCTAACTTTGGTTTTGTTATATAAAAAAAGGGGAGATTGTGAAACCGATATTTTAATTTTGATATAACTAAAGAACCTAAGGACTAAATTGAAAATGTGAAAACGAATTTTTAAGTCCTCAAATCTCTCTATATGTTTTAAACAATATGCCTAAGTTAAAAACTAAATTTATCAAATATTTTCTAAGTGTTCTTAAAGCCAAAACAATGATTTTCGAGTCATCGTTTCGAAACGGCCTTAGGCGTTTCGAAACAGTTTTGAAACTGTGAGTTCATGTTTCGAAATGGGTATCGAAACGATTTTAACACTGCCAACCCGTGTTTCGAAACAAGTTTCGAAACGGCTTAAGAACATTGAGACACCGTATCGAAACGACATCCAGTGTTTCGAAACGGCTTTAAAACTGATTTGAAAAATATGACCGTTGAGTGTTTTTAACTGATTTTAAACAGGTCGTTAAGGCGTATCGAAACGATCTCAAGCCGTTTCGATACGATCCTTGACAGTGGCAAAATGTTTCGAAACATGTTTCGAAACGGCTATTAGCGTATCGAAACAAGTCTAACCGTTTCGATACGGTCTCTTTAATGCACCCCAACGACTCTTTCTATTTTGGTCTGTTTCGAAACAGGGTCGGGCGTTTCGAAACGGTTGGTTGCAGACTGCATTTATGGAGGGAAGATAACACCCCCAACAGCTCTATTGATGAATGCAACAACCACAACGGCTAGAATTCAATGAGAAGGTATAAAAGGGACTTCTAAAAGCTTCAACAACAACTATTGATCCAAAAGCAAACATCCAAACATCAAATCCAAGCATTTGTGCCTAAATCCCATTATTGTCTTGTAACCCCAATTGTATTTTTCATTCTTATCATTTCAATTGGGTTGAGTGCTTGTAATTGGGCTATATTGTGTATTGAGAGATACTTGTTTACCCAACAACTTCTTTGTTTCAATTGTGTGAGGATTGGGTCAAACATTGGGTAGAAAATTTGACCGAAAATTGTAAGGGTTACCTCCTTAGCCTAGAAAAGGGGAAGAGCAATTAGTGGAATTGTTGCAAATCCTTAGTGAAGCTAAGGTAGTGGATGTAGAGTTCATTTGGAACTTGAACCACTCTAAAATTCCTTGTCTACCATTTTTATTTGCAAATTCCACCACCAAGAACTTTAAAAATCTAATTCACCCCCCTCTTGGTTTATTTCGATCATTCGATCCACTCAACAATCTCAAAGTCAGGTTTTTTTATCATAACATTCTAGTTGACAAGACTTATATCTACCGACAAGGGAGCCTGCCTCCGGAAGGAGCTCTCACTCGAATGCTTCGATCGAGCCTCAAGACCGACTCTAGGATTGGAAAGGGTTTCTGTGTTGTTTTTTTATTTTTTTCTTCTGGTTAGGGATGACCCTGTGGTATGAGATTTCTCTCGCCTGCTTTTGCCCTACGTGCATGGTCCTGGGCGTTGTTAGTTTCTGTTTGCGACGGTCTTTGTCATCCCTGTGGGATGATCCTTGCGACGGTCTTTGTCTTCCCCAACGATGCTGGTGTCTCAGAATTTACTTATTTTTTCCAATTCGGCCCTAAACTTGAATGATGTGACACTATGATATTGTGTCATATCAACACTTATTTAAAGCACATTTTTAATAATTTAAATATATATTTTAATTTATTAGATTTTATATAATATTTTAATTTTCAACTGATGATGCGACACAATTTTAGAATGTCACGGAATCAACTTAAAATTGAACCAAAGTTTGGGGACCAAATGGAGAAAAGTCGTCAAATTCCAATAGTAACGTGGATAAAAATATAGTGATCAAATTGAAAAAGAATATAATTTTAAGGGACTAAAAGTTACTTTATCCCTTTATTTTTCAGCTTATCAACAGCAGAGTTTAAATCAATCCGACCAGAAAGCAAAATGAGAGATCGGATTCAGTGTTCTGATCAGCAGGGAATTTGCGAGAGAGTGAAAGATATAAGAAGAAATTAGATGTTTCCTTCATTACAATCAAAAGAAGACTGAGGCAAGATCACAAAAATGATAGGCGGCGGAGGTGGAAAACCATCATCGTTTTCAACAACAGCGACAGCAGCCGGAGGAACATGGGTTTCAACAACCTCGGTGTCGGCTTCAGGGAAGAGGATACAGAGGGAGATGTCGGAGCTCAACGCCGACCCTCCTCCCCATTGCTCTGCTGCCCCCAAGGGTGACAATCTCTTCCATTGGGTCGCCACCATCATTGGCCCTCCTGGTTTACAACTCTTCTTCTCTCTCTACCTTTCCTTTTTCTTTTTTAATTCTGAGAAATGGGTGGTTGCTAAATCTCTTGCGTAATTCTTGCTTTTCTAGAAATTGGGTTTTGTTGAATTTACATGTTTTTCTTGTTTTCATGCTTGAACCTGCTGTTCTGTAGACTGTAGTAGGTTCTTTTGTGTTTGAATGTTAGCTTAAAGCTTACTTGATTAGCTCTAAAGGAAAAAGGATGAAAAACTGCAGGCAAAATTAGTTGAACTTAACACAAATTACAGATTCCTTTAGAAGAAACAAAGAATTGGAAAGTTCTGTGAATGTGTTTTTGGTAACAGATGCATGTCTGAATGAATTTGGTTTCAATTCTAGCTTCCCAAATTGGTTGTCTTTTGTTTTTGTTATTGTCCGATGAAAAGGTTGCTTGGCTATATTGACAAGCTTCCTAATGTTCATGTTTGTAGGAACACCATACCAAGGTGGCATATTCTTCCTTGACATAACATTTCCAAGTGATTATCCCTTTCAACCTCCCAAGGTATTCTCATTAATCAAATTGTCGAAGATCGTTAAACAATATTTTTGTTGTCTAACATTGCTCTTTGGATCAAGTACTCATGATTTATGGTTTCATATCTTTTTTGTTGCTCCTCTCACACCTTTTTGCATTCTCACTCTCTTTCTATTGCGGCTCGAGTTTTTAATCATGCTCGAGGGAGAGGGCGACGGGGTATTTTATGAAAGTGGGAGGTCCTTGATGCTTCGTAATATATATATTGACTACCATTTGCCTTGTTTCTATATGGTAAACCGGAAATCACATTAAATCTATAATATGCATGGTATTCTAGTTATTTCTGTATAGATTTCAAATAGTTGGGGGTTCAGCAAGCGCCAATAAAAGAATTAGGCTCGACAAGTCCTAATTTATTCGTTTCCCGCCTACTTACCTGGATCTACACTAGCTTTGCCTTGAGCCTTTGACAATAACTAAATAGTGCCACACTTTCCTCTCCCAAGTGTAAGTGCTCAAAAACCTTCAACTTGTTAGAAGGTTCATGAGCATGCTAGATGTGTGCTGATTTAGGAGAGTATGTATTGTCAGTTCCGAATTTATAGTACCATTCAAAATCTATAAAACCTTGTACCTTGCTGTGATGTAGACTGATACTAGATTGTTTTGTGAATATTGAGAGTTTTACTTTGAACTCAAAGTTCAGGCAAATATTCGAGGTTTTCTTTATATATGAGAGCTCTATGTATTCTTACTCAACACGTGTTACGCTGAACAAATTTCTTCTATTCTACATATAGCTTCAGCTTGAGCTTCGTTTGGGTAGATTTTCTATGAAAATTCTGAATATATAAATTCTTTTGCTTTACTTACATACTTTTCCCCTGATTCCTTTTGATTACACGTATCATTTTCAGGTAGTATTCAAAACTCGAATATATCACTGCAACGTCGATTCTGCTGGCAATCTTAGTTTAGACATCTTGAAGGATAGTTGGAGCCCTGCCCTAACGATTACGAAGGTTCTAACTGCAATCAGAGCAATTTTCACAAACCCTGAGCCTTGTAAGTTCCTCAATCTTAACAGGTAGGTGCAGTTTTTGCACAGCAAACAATATCTGATTTGTGTTCGACACTTCACAATATTGTTTTCTTTAAGCTCTTGGAAACAAAAATGAAGTTGCAATGCAACAACCGCTTCAAATATCATGAGTTTGCTCGAGTAAAATATGCCATGATCATGCTGAAGACATTCCTGTTCCTTTTATATGACAGATACTCCTCTCATCTCTGGTGTTGCTCGCTTGTACTTAGCTGATAAAGCTAAACACGATGAAATAGCTGCGGAGTGGACGCTGCGATTTGCTAAATAATCCGTGAGTAATGCTTTAGGGAGCTATACAAGAAATAACAAAGTTTGAACTGAACCACATGTAGGTGGTTTGATGTTAATGTAAAACCTATCAGCTGCTCTGCAAGTGAACTACAATAGTGAACTGTTTGTAGACCCCATTTTTGCAGCAAAAATGAGGCAATGGTGGGGACTTAGTTAGGGTTATTTGTTCTTTCTCGTGTTTTATGGGGGAGAACATAACTAGGTTAGATGGAGGCCGGAAACTCAAATACGAACATTACCGGATATATGATGCCTAGTTCCCATAATTTTTGAGTGAAATATACTTATCAAAAAAAAAATTATATCAATTATAGGGCCCAATTTTTTTCCAATATTTATTAGGGTAAACAACATCATTGGTCATTAAATTATTCTCACTTTCCTATTTTGGTCGCAAGTCTATTATTTTGGGTAAAATTGTCACCGTCATAATGTTAGTGACGATTATACCAAAAATAATAGTTTGGTGAACAAAATAGGAAAGCATGAATAGTTTAGTGACAAATAGTGTTGTTTACCATATTTATTATTAGGCATAAATTTTTTTAAATATCTTATCTTATTTATTTTCTAATATTTGTTATTTAAGGCCTAATTTTTTTTGATATTTATTATTATAATCGTACTCTTAAAATTGAATTTTTAATACTTTTTATTAAGAATTCAATTTTTTAATATTTGTTATTCAGAACTTACTCTTAATTTTTTTCTCAACATTTATTATTAATTGCTTCTAAAGGAATTCAAAACTTGATCATCTAAATTTTAGCATATTTGAATTTGAATTTTTACTGTTTTCTATTTACATTCGACTTTTTTTATAGATCTCGATCTCCGTCAAATAATAATAGTATTTAATTCATATTCCAATTATGATGAGACAATTAACGGATAAAAAATGGAAATAAACCTTTTGATAAATTTTTGAATTCGAATTCAAATAATTTTTTAAAAAATGCATATACCTAACCCACCATCATTCCTAATAACCGGCCTAATAAGACCTCATTAAAATAAATTTATCAATATTATAAAGTAAAAGAATTAATAAGGTTTATCAATAAGTATTGAGTCCAACAGCAAGTTACATTATTTTTCAAAAAAAAAAAAATTCGAGTACGAATATTGTTGGAAGAAAAAATAATGACGTGACCCGTTAATTTTTTTAATCAAATAATATACTTTATGAGTCCCTGATTAAATCATTTTTTTCTTCTTCGAATCTCTGCAATTTTTTTACCGAATAAAATAATATACTATAACTATTGCTTCAAAAATTAATAATAAAGAAACCAAGAGTGGCAATCAGGGAGAATCTTGGTTATTTGGGAAACCTTTAAGGTTTTAGATGAAGTCATCTTTTATTTACTAAAATTTTGTGGCAATCAGGGATACATGGGTGTTGGATAATTGGCAGTGTGGAATGATAAGCTTTTATGCTTCACGTGTGATTGATGACCAGTTATGGTTTTGAAATGTGATCAGACATTTTGTGTGATTCAAATTTACCGTGATGCATAGGGTACATGTCTTTTAGGAAGAGGGTAATGGCTCTGTGACAAGTGGTATTGGAGTGACCCTTTGACTGCCCGATTTCACGCCGAGCGCCCATGAGTAAGGTAAGCAGGGTGGACAACCGTGACAATTGGCTAATCACGAGAGTGGAAGCTCGTGTCGAAGGCGTCACGAAGTTAAGTGGGAGAGAATATCACGTCTGAAAAGAGGCGAGGTCATTAATCCCAAATCAAAAAGAAAAAGAGAGGTCTTGAGATATATAAACGGTGGCGCTACACATCGTAATTATAATGCTGTGAGAGTTATGGAAGAGAGAATTGGATGTCAAGGCAGTGTAGCACTGGCCGTAGAGGACTGGTTTGGGAAGCGTCATGCTACGACAATTATTGTTGCGTCGAATTTAACAGTGGCCGTCTTTTGGGTCCTGCATCAGGTTAGTCACCCTTGAAAATTTTACCGTTGATTTGGTCAAATTGATGAAGCTTATCGTGTATTATCATGTGTAACCTCGTGATTTCATGCATTTCTTTGAGATTAGGAGAACATGGAGGTGTAGGGCGTTTACTGGTTGGTATGAAGTTTGGCTTGGTACTCAATGGTCTAAACAATTTGGAGGTATAGCCGTATGGGTCCATGTGGTTTTTGGTCGTGATTTGGATCGTTTGTTACCATGTGCGATTGTCTTTTCCTGTCTTGTATTATCATCTTGTGTACTCTCTTTTTTCATCTTAAGTTTAGGAGTTTTAACGAGGCACATAGTAGTATGTTCGTGTATGATTTGTTTCTAATAAAATCATACATTTTTTAGAAGAAAAAAGAAAGAAACCAAGAGTAATATTCTGACAATTGCTTCAAAAAATTAATAAATTGTACTCAAAGTTAGGCTTAAAGCTTAGATGAAAACATTGGATCATTGAATCTAAAAGTTAAGCATATTGATGTATAGGCTTCAACTGTTTTAAATATGTTGTAACCGATTTCTTTTCTGTTAATATTTTGTTGTAACTAAATGGGCCCTAACTGGTTTGTTAGCTGATTGACTCTCTAGTCACTGGCTTAAACAGCTGGGCTATATAAACTCATGTATGGGAACTGGCCCAAATTAATCTTGTTGGCCTACATTGTAAAAATTTTCCCCAATTCTTTTCTTTTCTATTTTCCGATTGTATGATATTCATCTGTGAAATTCTCTGTTCTCTTCTCCGATCATCTCTGGCTGTTTTCCGATCATCGATTCACCTCAACATGGTATCAGAGCCAGCGGTCACTGGCGTTCTCTTTGGTGTTCGTTCTTGATTTGTTCTTTTCGATCGTGTGCCGGGCATTTTTCAATTCCCTTCGGTGTTCACCAAGTTACCAGTCGTATTGCTAATTCGACGTTTGCAAACAAACAAGTAAGCGTTAAACTCGACGATACCAATTTTCTTCTTTGGAAACAACAAGTGGTGTTAATGATTCACGGTCAAGAGTTAGAACATTATTTGGACTCAGAAACCTCGAATCCACCAAAGGTTGTCAAAGATGCTACTGAGAAATTGGTTCTCAATCCCGATTTTAGAAGGTTCAAGAAGGAGGATAATGCCCTAGCTTCATGGCTGCTTTCAACTGTAAGCCCTACTGTGTTGCCTCGTTTGGTAGGAGCCGAAACATCATCTACCATATGGTCAGATGTTCTGAATCTATACTTTAAATTCTCTACTACAAAAATAATGAATCTGCATTGCAGATTGCGTGCATTGAAGAAGGGATCTCCGTCGATTCGTGAATCCACTACACAAATCAAGGAGATTTGTGACTTGTTGGCTACGAGTGGTAGCCCAGTTGCTGAGGTTGAACAAATAGCTACAGTGCTTAATGGACTCACACCAGAGTTTGATCCATTTGTTGTTGCTATATCCATGAGTCGTGAGTCCTATACCTTGGAGTCTGTCACTTCTGGTCTCATAGATGCTGAATCCAGGCTTCTTGATTATGTTCGTGTCCCTGTTGGCATTAACTTGACGCAATTTGATGATGAGAAATCCAGAGTGGTGTATGGTACAGACAAGGATGCTTCAAAGTTTCAGTACAATCCAAGGCAAACAAGGAATTTTCAGTCTGGAGGGAGATTTCGGGGTGGCCGTCCTCGTATGCAATGCCAGCTCTGTGGGAAGCTAGGCCACCTTGTAGATCGATGCTGGCATCACTTTGACCAGAATTTCAAAGGGGTGACGTCTTAACAGGCTAAGGAATCCAGTAATACTCAAGCAAATTTCTGTCAATATGCAGACAATAGTGATGATGTGTGCTACAATCCATTTGTGGGAATGACACCAAGCTCCAGTGAAGTAAAGGGTGAAGATACTAGTGACACTGTGCAAGCCAATTCTCTTATTGCCAAGGGTGTGCTCACTGTGGATGATAAGTGGTTCCCAGACTCAGGGGTAACCCATCATGTCACAAGGAACGTTGTCGGCATCAAACAGGTTTATACAGGGAATGGTAAGGTTTTCTTGGGTGATTGTTCTACTCTTAATATTTCTCATGTTGGTAACTGCTATATATCCACTGCCTCTAAGTCCTTAGTTCTTGAACAGTTGTTGTGTGTTCCTAAGATTACAAGAAACTTATTGTCTGTATCTCGTTTCACGTGTGACAACAATGTTTATCTTGAGTTTCATGCTGACAGATGCAGTGTCAAGGATGAAGTGACAGGTGAAACTTTTCTTCATGGCACTTTTGAAGATAGTCTATATTATTTCTCTCTTGCTAGTCCCTCATCTCAATATGATAGCTTTTGTAATACTGTTTCTACTCATTCTGTTTATGTGGATAGTTCTTCCTCTACTCCTGCTCATGCAAATAAATCTACTGTGCAGTCTCTTTACTGGTTGTGGCATCAAAGATTAGGCCATCAAACTCAACATGTAGTTAGTGTTGTTCTTAATAAGTGCTTCTCTGTTGATAAGAATTTTCTTTGTAATGCTTGCCAACTAGGGAAGAGTCATAGGCTTCCCTTCTCATTGTCTTCTACTATTTACACTAAGCCATTTGAGCTTGTAGAGGCTGATGTGTGGGGTCCATCACCAATTAAATCTGTAGGATATCGATACTATGTGTCTTTTATTGATATGTACTCCAAAAACTGCTGGTTGTTTTTGTTGAAAGCTAAATATGAAGTTCTTAATGCTTTTCATATATTTGATGCAATTGTTGAAATCAATTCTCTTCTCGTATTGTTGCTTTACAAACTGACGGTGGTGGTGAATTTGTTGCATTATCCACTGTTTTAGCTAAGAAAGGGATTCAGCATCGTGTTACATGCCCTTATACTTCTGCTTAGAATGGTGCTGTTGAAAAAAAACACAGGCACATAATTGATACAACCCTCACTCTTCTAGCTAATGCTTCTGTTCCATTCTAGCACTGGTTTTTTGCAGCCCTGGGTGCTATGTATCTTATAAATAGGTTGCCCTCTGATGGTTTAGGTGGTATCTCCCCACATGAAAAACTCTATGGAAAAAGGCCAGATTATCAGCTTCTTCGTGTCTTTGGTTCACAATGTTTTCCATGTTTGCGAGATTATAATAAACATAAATTTGAATTTCGGTCTAAGGCCTGTGTCTTTCTAGGTTATTCTCCAAAGCATCGTGGGTACCAATGCATGGACTCCACTGGTCGTATTTATGTTTCGAGGCATGTTAGGTTCAATGAGAAAGTCTTTCCATTTGCTTTTGCTTCTGTTAAAAATATGCATGCTAATGATACATCTATTCTTCTGCTCCACTTGAGTTGCATGTGCTCAGCAGCTCCTCACAGGGTCAGTATGTTGTGGGTAACATGCATGTTCAAGACAGTTATGAATCTGACCCTGCAGACCCTATTGCCGCTGATGCTACAGCTAACCTTGAACCTAATGCTGCTGCGTCAGCTAGTATAACTGATTTTGACCCTGCAGGTCCTGCTACCACTGATGCTACAGCTAATATTGAAGCTGAGGTTACTGCCTCTCCTAGTATGCCTGCATCTGATCCTGCGAACTCTGCTACCACTGCTACAACAACTAGTCTTGAAGCTGGTGTTGTTGCATCTGCAAGTATGAGTCACGTGTCTAATTTTGAGGCTGGTTATGAGGCTGTTGATGAATTGTTAGAGGACACAGTCTCTACTACTGTTCCTGAGGATAATGTTGACCACATTACTGATTCCTTGGAGGAGGCAGCCTCATTCCATGCTCAGGATGACTTGGAGACTCAGACTGCTATTCCTACTGCTCCTGGCCTATGTCCACCTGTGCATGATGCCTTAGAAACTGCTGCACCAGTTGATAATCCCTCTAATCTGGCTGATGGCCCTATGGACGATCAAGGTTCTGATCAAGATGGTGCCACCCATACTTCTTCTTCTCCTAAGAAATTCATTAATACACATATCATGATCACAAGAAGCAAGGCTGGCATTTATAAGCCAAAAGTCTATAATGCTGAACTTTAATTTACACCTGAGTCAGTACATCAAGCTCTTGCACATCCTAAGTGGTGTGAAGCTGTCCACTCCGAATATGATACCTTGATCAAAAATCAAACGTGGGAATTGGTTCCTTTACCACCAGACAGGAAGCCTATTGGTTCGAAGTGACTCTTCCGTATCAAACTTAACTCTGATGGGTCAGTCAGCAGATATAAGGCCAGGCTCATTGCAAAGGGCTACTCCCAGATTCCTGGGTATGACTTTGGTGAGACCTTTAGCCCTGTAATTAAAATTTTCACGGTTAATATATTCTTGTCTGTGGATGTCACTAACCGTTGGGTAGTTCATCAAGTAGATGTTAATAATGCATTTCTAAAAGGTGAACTTTTAGAGGATGTCTATATGTTACAGCCTGATGGATTTGTTCAGAAAGCTTCAGATGGTACAACTCTTGTTTATAAGCTTAAGAAAGCTACGTGAGTTTTTGTGCAGTCTTGGATTTAGGTGTTCTAGTGCTGATAACTCCTGTAATCACTAATTTTGTCCCGAAACTTAAACTCTTTTTGTTCGCATTATTGGGCTTGTATGGGGCTAAAATAATACTAATTAAAAATAATTCAAAAATAAAAATCAATGAAAAAAGAAAAAATAAGGAGAAAAAGAAAAAAGAAAAAAAATACTACTTTTATATATATATATATATATATATATATATATATATATATATATATATATATATATATATATATATATGGAAGTTTCATTATTACTATTAGTTCCTATTATTATGTAGCATTCTTGTTTTTATTAATATGATATGTTACTATTATGTGATTATTGTTGGCTTTTGTTTTTTTGTTGTTATTATTATTATTATTATTATTTTTTATTATTATTGGGATATCATTATTATTATTATTGTAAGAGTTGTCATCATTATTATCATTAATATTTATTATTATTATTATTATTATTATTATTGTGAGAGTTGTCATCATTATTATTATTATTATTGTTATTATTGTTATTATTGTTATTGATATTACTAATATTAAGATAAATAAATAACTTAAGTAAGAACAAATAAAGCTCATTTATTAAATAGATAATTGTCCATTTACATTAAAAGCCCATAAAAAAATAATAAACAATGTACTAAGCCTAAACAACCCGTAAGCCCAAACGTTTAAGAAAACCCTAATGGCCATCTTTTGTCATCGCGCAGCCAAGCCCTACCCGTCAGTTAGAAGGCGTGATCAACGGCTCAGATTGCCTCGGAGCGAAGAAACCCTAGCGAAGCTCTCCTTCAGCTCCAACACGCACCATCTGGAGCCGTTGGATCTGAGAGCATCCAACGGTCCAGATCTCCCTAGACCAGAAACCCTAAGGGTTCTCCCCCCTCGTCTCGCGCCGCACAAGGTCTTAGCTGTTAGAACGAATCTCGATATAACGGCTCGTAGCAATGCTCAGAAGGATCCAGAGACGCCACACGCCCACGCGCGACCGTTCAATGCCCCAACACGCACCACAGCTGCCCACACGCGCGTGCCGACCCTTCTTGTTCCCCGACCAGACCGTCTTACCTACCATCGTATGCCCGGGCTCTCCACGCCGTCTGCCCACCTTGTCCATCCCATTTTCGGTAATACAAACATGCAACAAAAGCGAACATGATATCAGAGGTCCCGAAATAGCAGCAAAGAAAAAAAACAAAAAACAACAACAAAAATCAATTAATAGAAAGGACGCAGAGGCAAATCCCAAAGCAATTCAGAGCAACAAAGTCAACCACCTTTGTCCTTTTCTTTCCTTTTTATAACTCCGGTTATAAAAACCGAAGAAACAAACATTGTAAAGGGCTCGAAAATTACCAGAGAAAATCAATACAAAAAAGAAAAATTTCGAGGTACTTGCTCTTTTTTCATTCGTTGCATGCATCGAATACAAAAAAAAAAACAAAAAAAAAAGGGAAAGAAGTTTTACCGTCGACGGCCGTGGGTTCCTTCAACGCTCCGTCTTCCCCTTTTGCTCCGTACACCGTCCCGCAATAATCCCTTAAAGGGTGAGCCCTCACAGTTTCGGATTCAAAAAAAAGGAAAAAAGTTTTTTCGGGTCTTTTTTGGGGAATTTCACGAAAAATGGAAGCTTTTTGAGGGTTTTGGTAGTATCGAGTGATCTCGGGTGAAAATGGGCACCGCTGGCGTTACGAAACGGTGGCCGACGGAGCCCTAGGGCTTTTGGTTCCCATAAAACAGAAAAGGGAAAGAAACCCTAAAATTTTGGTGAAAAGAGAAAGAAAGGGAAAAGCTTTTTTTTATCTAAAAAAACAAAATACCAAAAGAGGCAAATTTCGGCACTAAGTGGGATTTTGTATTGTTTTAAATGGGTTATCTACATATTATTCCCTCCGTGTTTCTTAAACTTTTCGAAGAGGGTCTCCGCTATTTAAAATTACCTCCCCGATCCCAATCATTTTAAAATCGTTTTTAATTTTGGATTTAATGTTATTTTTTATTTTAAAAAATATTTAATTCATTTTTCAGCCCTTGTGATTTCTTAAAATTTTCCAATTTTATCCCTTTGTCAATGGTTTAATTGTTCAATCGGCCCATTAGTTAATGCATGTTTTAATTTCAGTCCCCGTAATTCATATTTGTGCTTCGACATCGGTATGCTTTGAATATGGCTACATTGTACATTACTTTTTTATACGGTTATGTATGTCACGTATTATCTCGTAGTCACGCATATGCACACACACACACAAATATATATATATATGTATCACCATTACTCTATATATTATATCATTGCTATATATGTATTCTCATCACTATATACGCAAATTATCATTAGTTCGAGGTTCTCATATAATCATATCTATATATGCATGTGTATATGTTTAGGTTCCATTTATTTTTCGTTATTTAATTTTCGTTTCATTCGATTCAATTTCCATTTCTGGATGTTTTCTTCAGTTTTTCTATTATTTCGTCATTAGCTCACGGTCCCGGTGTCCGCGTGGGAACGATATTTCGAATACTCGGATATCGACTCTTTTGGCACCGTAGGACTTTAGATTAGATTCAATTTTGCGCTCATGCATTCGGTTTTTCGTTCTTTAAAAAAAAAATTGTTTTCGAAAGTGCGATGTCCTTTTATCCGGAGACGAACAAGGCTAGTACCAGTCGTAGTGGTGGTGGTTCGGACGTTCGTTCCCGGATATTAGGATTTTCGAAATTTACTCGCGTACATAATCAAGTCTCGGTTAAACTTGTCACTTTAACTCGCAAAATTTGATTTTTAATTAAGCGGTAAAGCTTTGGTACCAATTTTGGGCACGTTGAGGGTGCTAACCCTTCCTCGCGTGTAACCGACTCCCGAACCCTTTCGAATCTCTAGTTTCTATTTCTAGTGTCCGGCCTACCATTTCAAAGTGGCCGGTGGCGACTCCTTCTATTTAAAAAAAAACTTTTTCAAATTCCTCTATTTTAAAATATTTTTTCTAAAACTCCTAATATTTTTCCCAATAAATTTTTAAAATCCATTTTTACCCTTCAATTTCTAAAAATTCCATTTTTACCCCTACTGTCAAATATTTTTTTTCTAAATTCCAAAATTTTAAACCCCCATACTTTTTATCTATTTCAAATGAACCCTCAATTTTTAAAACACCATTTTGTTAATTTCAAATCCTTTTTTAGCCCCTATTTCAAAAATTAAAATTTCAACATTTTTAAAATTTCCTCTCCATACCCTACCTACACCTATAATTCTGTTTTTCAAAAAAATTAGTCGCTACAGATGGCGACTTCACTGGGGACAAATTTTTGTTTTTCAAAAGCAAAAAAGAGAGTCAGGCCAAGAAAACTTTACCGCTTAATTAATATCGAAGGTTCCAAACTAAAGTGGCAAATTTAACCGATATTTGTTTATAAACGCGAGTCTATTTTGGACGCATTCTTTTTTTGGCATATACATATGTTTGTCTAAGTGAGGGGAAAACGCTAGTGCTTTCGCGAGGATATTGTTCCTCCGTATGGGCCTAGTAAGTACCTTTGGGGCTCGACTACCCTATATCTTCGTGGGAATATCGTTTCCCCGTACGGATATAGCTAAAGGGTCCCCTCGAATTGAACTCGGTTGAAATGAGCCTATAATAGGTGATGACCGGGGGCCTTGCTACCCTTAGGAGGGGACAACAAGGACAATTCGAGTATCGCCTAGAACCAAAATTGCATGTAGAGAACAAGAAAACCTACCCCTTAGAGCCATGCGGAAAACCTAGGTGCTAGACAAAATAGGAGTATTTGTGCTTGTTTTACACTAACCCGATTATTTTGTTGTTTTCATACATCACATTTAATTTCTTCATGTCGTATAACATCATCATAAGCTATTTACTCATCCATTCATAGTTGCATCATCACATTATGACATTCATCACCCATTTTCATGCATTCACTTCCGAGATGTTGTGACTAATCATCGGGTATGTTCCTTATGAGTGATACTGGTAAGGAAAAAGGTCAGCCGATTCAGCACCCTTACGGAACCCGACGAAGAACCAAGACGGTGAACGAAGACCGATTGGACCAAATTGAACAAAATCAAAGGGATATACAAGCGGATTTGACCAAGAAGTTGGAGGACCAGTTAGCTAGGGCCCAAGAGGAAATGAGGGAGCAGCTCAGGAAGATATACTAGCTCAGATAGGCCAGATGCTAAGAACCCGACCTTCTGTACGAAGGGAACCTCGAACGGTAATCCGGTAACAAGGCCCACCGTCGAGAATGAAGATCTCTCGTACCCTCTAGGATTTACCCCCACTCATGTTAGGGTCCAAGCTACCCCTCAGGTGATACTCGATCGAGGAAAAATGCCACTTCATCAGACCAACACCCCTTTCCCCACTAATGCGCCCTCCGTACCGGAAGAGAGACCCGGAGGAAACCAAGCCGAGAATTTCGTCTCAGACCTTGATCTGTTAATGGAAATTGAGAAGCCAAGGTTTGAGGCCTCTAAAGAGATCGCAGACCGTTGTAAGCGACTCGAGGACAAGTTGAATGCCATGGAGGTGGCCGATGCTTTCACCGGTTTTGACCTCACCGAACTCAGTCTTGTCTCAGATCTAGTGTTACCCCCTAAATTCAAGGCTCCGAAGTTTGAGAAGTATGATGGAACAAGTTATCCCTACACTCATCTCACCATGTTTGCCGGAGGATGACCGAATATGGTGGGGATGACAAACTGTTGATCCATTGCTTTCGAGACAGTCTCTCGTGATCCGCCGTCCGGTGGTACAATTAGTTAAGCCGTCATCAGGTCAAGGCGTGGAAGGATTTAGCCAAGGCTTTCCTAGCACAGTACCAGCATATCAGTGACATGGTTCCGGACCGATGGGCCCTACAGCACATGAAACAAAAGTCAAATGAGAGTTTTAGGCAGTATGCACAACGGTGGAGAGATGTGGCAGCTCAGGTGTAACCCCCACTCGGTGAAAAGGAAACGATGGTCATTTTTATCTAGACTTTGGAGAGGCCAATCTTGGATCGCCTCATAGGAAATACAACCACCAACTTCGCCGACCTAGTGCTATCCGATGAGCTCATTGAAAATGCCGTCAAGAGTGGTAGGATTGAGACGGGAGGAAGCTCGTCCCACAAGAGGCCACCTCACGGAAGGAAGGATAATGAAGTGAACGTTTCAGACGTCTACAATATTAAGCCAGTGGCGGTAGTGCAACCTAAAGTGGCCTCAAACGCCCAAGGTTCCTCAAGCCAAAGCTTCAACCAACAAAAAAATAATGAAAGGATTGAGTTCACCCCATTACCGATATTGTATGTAGATTTATACAAGAAGTTCTCCGATATCCATGTAGTGGCACCTTACTACGTGCCCCCGTTGCAACACCCATTCCCAAAGTGGTATGACGCCAAGGCAAAATGCGAGTACCACAGTGAGCAAGTGGGGCATTCAATCGAGAACTATTTCGGTTTCAAGAAGAATGTAGATAGGCTCATTCAGCTTGGGGTCATAAGCTTCGAGAAATCAGGTGGACCAGCTACAAACACGAACCCTCTACCAAATCATGCAAAATGAGTGAATGCCATTTCCGAGGAGGACAATCGGAGGACCAAAACTAGTGTATCTGAAGTCAAATAACCCCTTAGTTGGGTATGGATGGAGCTCTACAAAGTGGGTCAAGTCAGCTAGGGGGAAATGAAGCCCGAAGGACATGTTGGTCCTTATTGCGAGTTTCATACCGAAGGTGGACACACTATCCAGGACTGTTGTGAGTTCCCAACTATAGTCCAAGGGATAATAGACAACAAATAGATTGAATTCTTCAAGGAAGTCAAAGAGACTGTTGAAGAGCCAACCCTGAGGCTTATAACCGCTTCTGTTAAGGGAAAGCCCCCAATATCTGAGTTTGGGGCAAGCATGGTTTCTAAGAGAGACCACTTCGGATTAGGTTACGAGCCTAAGGAAGGAGAAGAAGCAAAAGACCAAGGGGAGGTGGAGCCCGTGTTTCCCCCCTCTAGATCAGATCTTCGTGCCGGGAGGTTTCTTTGGTCCAATCGGGCAATTTGAAGCAGCATCTGGGGATGTTGTCAAGGAAGCGGATGAAGATAATGTCGAGGAACCAACAATCGAGGAACTCCTAGAAAATTTGAACATTGATCTAAAATTCCTAGAAAATGAGGCCTAAGGGTAGGATCTACCCAAATTTACCCATGCATACCGGTCTAAACTCTCGTAGGTTTCCCTGCTGCTTTTAATCTCTTTTGAAGTAGTGCATTAAATTAAACTCACCCGCTTAAGCCCGAAGGCAGTGATGATCTTTTGTAAGGGCATATGACTCCATGTTTTTTTTTTTATTTTCAATGAAAGGATGCATCGCATTTTGTGTCTCAATTAGCTCTTCTTTCATGTATATCTGCTTATCGGACCCTCGTATATCAATTGTGCGAGGGACATTGATTGTGACCCGAAGGTTGGACTCGAGCAGCTTGTGTCTATTAGAAATCAGAAATTGCGAAGATAACTAATTTGTGACTTGCATCCCAACTTAAGTTGGTCATTTGTTTAAGCCCGTAGGGCATTAATGCATCAAGATTAATTTCTTTAAAATAAAAGGGTCTAAATTGAGACCAAGGTTAAAAAAATCAAATCAAATCAAATCACCCAAAAAGGGAAAAGGAACAAAATATAATAAAAAAGCACTCCAATGTCTGAAGCCTGGTAATAGGCATTTCAGATAAGAGTGTGGCAATTTTGGGGCACTCCGCTGTAACAAAAGGGCCAATAAGGTTGCATTGCACCATCTAAATTCAAAAACCTTAGCTTCATGAGTGATGGTAATATTCTCAAGTCATGACAATGCCGAGTAACTAGGGGTTTTAGCGTTTGCTCCATCTTTAACTCCAAGCCAAAGGAATGTGATGATTTGATTTCCCCAAAACTCTACGAAAAATAAAAAATAAACCAAAATAAGTCAAGTTGTACTTCACGTTTTAGATATCAACCCAACTTACGAGGTCTTCTAGACACAATATATGTTCGGGGCATCCCCGGTAAGTCATTTCACTATCGCTCCTACACTTGATATTCAAGGTATCTAATCTAGCTTGGGTTACCTCTGATCCGAAGAGAAAAACTCATTTTCTCTAACAAGCATCTCACATTGGAGTAAAAGCATGGGGTCTGAGCTTTGTAGTGAAACAAAAGATTTCCCTGCACTACTTTACAAAAAGGTCTAAAAGTACAAGGACTAACGATGAATGTGCAAACCATTTACGAAAGACGGACCCTAACCAAAGATAGACACCCATAAGTTGACCTTCTCCCCAATGAGGAGACTTTTCACAAGAATATGGTCAAGACCACGAAAAGTCAAAGGGCATCATCGCACAAGGCAGCACTAATCATTCGACCAAGGCTATAAGACAGAACTAAAACAGGCAAGACTGAGCCAGTATGACTTTGAAATCAGGGGGGATCCCTTTGAATGTCAACATCAGGATCAGTTGCATTACGCATCGGCATTAGTGCATTCATCATGCATTCACATCAAGCATCCACACCATATATCAAGTTACATGCATCCATACGAAACACACATATTTCATGCAAACAAAAAAAATAAACAGGTTAAAAGACAAGGATGTCGAATCCCCAACCAAAGGAAAGCCGCGCCGACAAAAAAAGTCAAATCAACAAAGAAGATGAACCCCACCAAGAGGAACAACCACTCATCTTCCAGCATCGATCTTGTTATGCCATTGATGGTGTAGCGGATCTCCTTCAACATCGATCTCGTCCTGTCGTTGATGATAGCGGATCTCCTCCAACATCGATCTTGTTATGCCACTGATGGTGTAACGGATCTCCTTCAACATCGATATCGTCCTGCCGTTGATGTTAGCGGATCTCTTTCAACATCGATCTTGTTATGTCGTTGATGGAGTAGCAGATCTCCTTCAACATTGATCTCGTCATGCCGTTGATGGTAGCGGATCTCTTCCAGCATTGATCTTGTTATGCCGTTAATGGTGTAGCGGATCTCCTTTAACATCGATCTCGTCCTGCCGTTGACGGTAGCAGATCTCCTTCAACATCGATCTTGTTATGCCGTTGATGGTGTAGCGGATCTCTTTCAACATCGATCTTGTCCTACCGTTGATGGTAGCAGATCTCTTCCAACATCGATCTTGTTATACTGTTGATGGTGTAGCGGATCTTCTTCAACATCGATCTCGTCATGTCGTTGATGGTAGCGGATCTCTTTCAACATCGATCTTGTTGTGCTGTTGATGGTGTAGCGGATCTCCTTCAACATCGATCTCGTCCTGCCATTGATGGTAGCGAATCTCTTTCAACATCGATCTTGTTATGCCGTTGATGGTGTAGCGGATCTCCTTCAAGATCGATCTCGTCCGATCGTTGATGGTAGCAGATCTCTTCCAGCATCGATCTTGTTATGTCGTTGATGGTGTAGCGGATCTCCTTCAACATCGATCTCATCATGCCGATGATGGTAGCGGATCTCTTCCAACATCGATCTTGTTATGTCGTTGATGGTGTAGTGGATCTCCTTCAACATCGATCTCGTCCTGCCGTTGATGGTAGCAGATCTCTTCCAGCATCGATCTTGTTATGCCGTTGAGGGCGTAGCGGATCTCCTCTAGCTTCGATCTTGGTGTGTCGTTGATGGTGTATCAGATCTCCTTCTCGTCAGGGTTCGTCCTACCGGTAATGGTATAACGGACCTTTGATCACGCCTCTTCATCAGAATTGTGGCTTAATCCAACCTAATCTCCCGACCTTGTCTCGTCATCGCTGGCATAACGGATCACCCGCACCCAACAGGGAAGTGGGACAAAATTAGTGCTTATGGTCTTTGCTTTATCCTTGTTTCACAAGTATAAGCAAAGAGGGGCAACTGTAATCACTAATTTTGTCCCGAAACTTAAACTCTTTTTGTTCGCATTATTGGGCTTGTACGTGGCTAAAATAATAATAATTAAAAATAAATCAAAAAAAAAATCAATGAAAAAAGAAAAAAAAGGAGAAAGAGAAAAAAAAAATACTACTTATATATATATATATGGAAGTTTCATTATTACTATTAGTTCCTATTATTATGTAGCATTATTGTTTTTATTAATATGATATGTTACTACTATGTGATTATTGTTGGCTTTTGTTTTGTTGTTGTTATTATTATTTGTTACCAGCATTGGGATATCATTATTATTATTATTATTATTGTGAGAGTTGTCATCATTATTATCATTAATAATTTATTATTATTATTGTTATTATTATTGTTATTATGATTATTGATATTACTAATATTAAGATAAATAAATAACTTAAGTAAGAACAAATAAAGCCCATTTATTAAATAGATAATTGTCCATTTACATTAAAAGCCCAACAAAAAAATAATAATAAACAATCTACTAAGCCTAAACAACCTGTAAGCCCAAACGTTTAAGAAAACCCTAATGGCCATCTTTTGTCTTCGCGCAGCCAAGCCCTAGCCGTAGGATCGAATCTTGATCTAATGGCTCGTAGCAATGCTCAGAAGGATCCAGAGATGCCACGCGCGACCGTTCAATGCCCCAACATGCACCACAGCCGCCCACGCGCGCGTGCCGACCCTTTGTGTTCCCCGACTAGACCGTCTTTCCTGCCATCGTACGCCCGGGCTCTCCACGCCGTCTGCCCACCTTGTCCCTCCCATTTTCGGTAATACTAACATGCAACAAAAGAGAACATGATATCAGAGGTCTCAAAATAGCAGCAAAGAAAAAAAAAACAAAAAACAACAACAGAAATCAATTAATAGCAAGGACGCAGAGACAAAGCCCAGAGCAATTCAGAGCAACAAAGTCAACCACCTTTGTCCTTTTCTTTCCTTTTTGTAACTCCGGTTATAAAAATCGAAGAAATAAACATTGTAAAGGGCTCGAAAATTACCAGAGAAAATCAATACAAAAAAGAAAACTTTCAAGGTACTTGCTCTTTTTTCATTCGTTGCATGCATCGAATACAAAAAACAAAAACAAAAAAAGGGAAAGGCGTTTTACCGTCGACGGCCGTGGGTTCCTTCAACGCTCCGTCTTCCCCTTTTGCTCCGTACACCGTCCGGCAATAATCCCTTAAAGGGTGAGCCCTCACGGTTTCGAATTCAAAAAAAAGGAAAGTTTTTTCGGGTCTTTTTTGGGAATTTCACGAAAAAATGGAAGCTTTTTGAGGGTTTTGATAGCATCGAGTGATCTTGGGTGAAAAGGTGCACTGCCGGAGCCCTAAGGCTTCTGGTTCCCATAAAGCAAAAAAGAGGAAGAAACCCTAAAATTTTGGCACTAAGGGGGATTTTGTATTGTTTTAAATGGGTTATCTACATATTTGTCCCACCGTGTTTCTTAAACTTTTCGAAGAGGGTCTCCGCTTTTTAAAATTACCTCCCTGATCCCATCATTTGAAAACCATTTTTAATTTCACCCCTTTATTTGGATTTAATGTTATTTTTTATTTAAAAAATATTTAATTCATTTTTCAGCCCTTGTGATTTCTTAAAATTTTCCAATTTCATCTCTTTGTCAATGGTTTAAATTTTCAATCGGCCCATTAGTTAATGCATGTTTTAATTTCAGTCCCCGTAATTTGTATTTGTGCTTCGATATCGGTATGCTTTGAACATGGCTACATTGTACATTACTTTTTTATACGATTATGTATGTCACGTATTATCTCGTAGTCACGCATATGCGCGCGCGCGCACACACACACACACACATATATATATATATATATATATATATCATTACTCTATATATTATATCATTGCTATATATGTATTATCATCACTATATATGCAAATTATCATTAATTCGAGGTTCTCATATAACCATATGCATGTGTATATGTTTAGGTTCCATTTATTTTTCGTTATTTAATTTTCGTTTCATTTGATTCGGTTTTCATTTTCGGATGTTTACTTCAGTCTTTCTATTATTTCGTCATTAGCTCACGGTCCCGGTGTCCGCATGGGAAAGATATTTTGAATACTCGGATATCGACTCCTTTGGCACCGTAGGACTTTAGATTAGATTCAATTTTGCGCTTATGCATTCAGTTTTTCGTTCTTTTAAAAAAAATAAATTGTTTTCGAAAGTGCGATGTCCTTTTATCCGGAGACGAACGAGGCCAGTACTAGTCGTAGTGGTGGTGGTTCGGACGTTCATTCCCAGATATTAGGATTTTCGAAATTTACTCGCGTACATAATCAAGTCTCGGTTAAAATTGTCACTTTAACTCGCAAAATTTGATTTTAATTAAGCGGTAAAGTTTTGGTACCAATTTTATGCACGTTGAGGGTGCTAACCCTTCCTCGCGTGTAATCGACTCCCGAACCCTTTCGAATCTCTTGTTTCTATTTCCGGTGTCCGGCCTACCATTTCAAAGTGACCGGTGGCAACTCCTTCTATTTAAAAAAAACTTTTTTCAAATTCCTCTATTTTAAAATATTTTTTCTAAAACTCCTAATATTTTTCCCAATAATTTTCTAAAATCCATTTTTACCCTTCAATTTCTAAAAATTCCATTTTTACCCCTACTGTCAAATATATTTTTTTTTCTAAATTCCCAATTTTTAAACCCCATACTTTTTATCTATTTCAAATGAACCCTCAATTTTTAAAACACCTATAATTCAATTTTTCAAAAAATTAGTCGCTACAACTCCCTGTTCATTAAAGATGAATATGTTATTTTTACTTATATAGTTGTATATGTTGATGATATCTTAATCACGGGTGCGTTAGAGGAATACATTAAACATATAGTACAAGAGCTTGATGAAAAAATTTCCCTTAAGGACCTCAGTCGTATACAATATTTCTTGGAGATTGAAGTTATACATTACGCTAATTGTCTCTTTTTTAGTCAGAAGAATTTTATAGAGGAACTTCTTGTTAAGACCAATATGGTTAGTGCTAGACCTGTTGACACACCACTGGTGTCTCTACCTAAGTTGAGCAAAGATGAAGGTGCTGAGTTTATTGACCCTCAGATGTACTGTAGCACAGTGGGGGCACTTCTATATGTCTGTCACACACGTCCTGATGTCTCGTTTGCTGTAAACAAGGTGTCACAGTACATGCAACATCCTACTGATGTACATTGGGCAGCAGTAAAAAGAATATTATGGTATCTCAAAGGCACTCTCGAATATGGTGTATGGTTGTCCCCTCAGTCTTTTTCTCTGTGTCTTCAAGTACTCACTGATGCTGATTGGGGGAGTGATGTTGATGATCGGAGATCCATTTCTGGTCATTGTGTTTGTTTAGGGCTTCATCTATTATGCTGGAGTTTGAAGAAACAACGTTCTGTTTCAAGGTCCACTGCTGAGGCTGAGTATCGCAGTCTTGCTAATGCTACGTGTGAGCTTATTTGGGTTCAGGCCATCTTGCATGATATGGGTGTTGTTCTACCTGATGTCTCTCAAGTTTGGTGTGACAACACAAGTACTGTGGCTATGGCTGCTAACCCAGTTCTGCATGCAAAAACTAAGCATGTAGAACTAGATCTACATTTTGTTTGTGAGAAGGTGCTTCGAAGGCAACTTATGATCAACTATATACCAGCTCAAAGTCAGTTGGCTGATATCCTAACCAAGCTTCTACCTGCTACTCGGTTCCATGAGTTACGGAAGCAATTGAATGTCTGGTCTTTCAAACAAGTGCAAGAGAAGTTTGAAAGTAGGGTGAATATTGATGTATAGGCTTCAACCGTTTGAATCTGTTGTAACCGATTTCTTTTCTGTCAATATTTTGTTGTAACTAAATGGGCCCTAACTAGTTTGTTAGCTGATTGACTTTCTAGTCATTGGCTTAAACAGCTGGGCTATATAAACCCATGTATGAGAACTGACCCAAATTAATCTTGTTGGCCTACATTGTAAATTTTTTTCCCAATCTTTTTTTTTTATTTTCCGATTGTATGATATTCATCTGTGAAATTTTTTGTTCTTTTCTCCGATCATCTCTGACTGTTTTCCGATCATCGATTCACCTCAATAAAGCAAAGTGTTTCTATAAGATCGAAATGGAACAATTGATCATTAAAGAGATAAAAAAGAATTAGAAAATCAAACAACATGAGACGAATTGTGTGAACAAAACTTTAAACAAAGAAAACCCAAACGAAATTTCACTTAAACCAAGGGAATCGTTAAAGAAATAAGGAAGAAAGGTTACCCGGGACGATAAAGTGATGCAGTTGAAGGAAGAGAAAGGTTCATAAACCTTTTTTTAACGGTAAAGTATATTACTCTATCAAATAAAAAAAGTTGCTAAGATTCGGAGAAGAAGAAAAAAAGAAATTGTTTAATCAACAATGGAATTTATAAAATATATTATTCTATTGAAAAAAAATTAACGTGTCACATCATCATTTCTTAATAGAAGATAACGTGAGAGACCGAAATAAAAATTAGATAATCTTAATTAAAATTTTAAAAGTTTTGTGACCGTATCCTAACTGTTCGGTGATATTTAAAAAAGAATAAATGAATTATTTCTGTAAAACATACAAATAAATGCAGCATGAGTACTTACAAAGTTTGGGTAAGGGGCATAGCCGCATAGGATTAGAGGAATAAGCGAAATGCACTATACTCCAGATGATTAAGTACATAAAAATCAAAATCCAAGTGAGAGGTGTAACAAGGCATCAATGAAGAACAAGATTCCCCCATCTACTTTCCGGAACAGGACAGGGGTTGCTCTCTATGTTCGGTCCGGACAAATCCAGCATCTTTTCCCAACAAAAAACATGTCATCAACCCATCTGTCCTTTTTTGACTCATGGACTCTTATCATTACAAAACTACACACAATCGGACAAACCTCCAACCACTTAGATCTTGAAATAAAAGATTCGGACCGACAGCGTATAATATATGCCGATTTGTGTATCAAACTTTCAGGACTATTCAATTGGGTTAATCTCTCTATCTCAAACTTGCTAGGATTCCCAGATGTTCACTACATCATCCTTCGCATCTAAACCTTGTATCGGAAGGTTACAGGTCCCGGAATCTATGTTCGCAACGGCAAGAGCACAGGTGATCGCTGCTCCGAAAATACCAATTGCCTTCCCTGGATCGACGAAGCAATGCATTTCCGACATCGATTTAGGAGTTCACGAAGTCGTCCGAAGGCAATCTTGGCCTAACAACTTGTCCACCAAGGCAGGCAACTCTCGGAAACCACGGTATGATCCTATGTTCATCGGCGACGCTTACGACAAGTGTAGGACCATTTGCGCCGAATATGCCAAGACTTTTTATCTAGGTCCCTAACTCGTTTCTATATGGTATTTCGATTCGAATCTCGACTGATCATCTGTTCTGCTTCTTAAATGGGAAATTCTTTTGATCATGGATGCAGGCACCTTGTTGATGACAAAGGAGCGGCAGAAGGCAATATGGGCAATTTATGGTAATTATGCTCTTACTGGCTTTGCAGATTATGTAGTGTGTCGAAATCTGATCCCTATAACCCGATTGTTTTAGACATTAATTTCGTGACTGAAATATGTGGTTGCAGTTTGGTGTAGGAGGACCGATGAACTGGTCGACGGACCGAACGCGGACTACATGAGTTCGGCAGTACTCGAGAGGTGGGAAGAGAGACTTGAAGATATCTTCGAGGGACGCCCCTACGACATGCTCGATGCTGCACTATCCGATACAGTTTTCAACTTTCCCTTGGACATCAAGGTACAATTAGATTCTTATCGAGTTTTCTGTTTATTCGCTCGATCGATGCCGTATAAACGTTTTATCTGTTTCTGATACAGCCTTTCAGGGACATGATTGAGGGTATGAGAATGGATACAACAAAATCACGCTACAAAAGTTTCCAAGAGCTTTATCTTTACTGCTACTATGTAGCAGGAACTGTCGGATTAATGAGTGTTCCGGTCATGGGAATCGCACCGGAATCTTCTGTTTCGGCTCATACAATATATAATGCCGCGCTCTACCTAGGCATCGGGAATCAGTTAACCAACATTCTTCGGGATGTAGGAGAAGAGTAAGTGTTCATCTTGATCGTGAAATGAACTTCATTAAACACTTTGATCTTGTTGAAACCCCTAACTTATTCTGAACCCATGTCTGTTTTCTCAGTGCTTCAAGGGGGAGAGTTTATCTTCCTCAAGACGAGCTCGCGCAGTTCGGATTATCCGACAAAGATGTCTTCTCCAGGAAGGTAACAGATGCCTGGAGAGATTTCATGAAGGAGCAAATCATAAGGGCAAGGTTCTTTTTCAATCTAGCAGAGGAGGGAGCATCCCAGCTCGACAAGGACAGCCGATGGCCGGTATATATACTCCGAGAGCCTCGAATCCCACATCGATTTTTCAACTCGAGTATTCGACAAAGTCGAGATGAATTCTAACATTGTGAATGATTATTTGTGCAGGTATGGTCGTCGTTGATATTGTATCGGAAGATATTAGATGCGATCGAGGAAAACGATTACGATAACTTGACGAAACGGGCCTATGTCGGAAGGACTAAGAAACTTCTGACATTGCCCTTGGCGTACAGTCGAGCTTCACCGAGACCTGGTTTGAGCCTTGGTTGAACACGAATCGGCGTTGCAATTAAATGTTTGAGCTAAACTGATATTGGTCTAAACCAAAGGTGACTGATATGATATTGATCAACCTGAAAAATAAAAAAATATTGGAAACAAATTTCTTCAGTGCATGCATGTTCATTCCTATGATCATTGTTTATAAAACCAGAATCAGATTTGAAGTTTATGTCTGTAATGTAATGACCAAAAGTTCATGGATGAGTCTACCACGTGCGACGAACATCGATGAACACCACTAATGATGAACATTGCTGAACACCACTAAATTAATTAATAAAGATTTAAAATTTTAAGGACCCATCAAATAATTAATAAATACTTTAAAAAATTCAATTAAATTATTTTTTATATATATTAAAATTTTACTTTTTTAATAAGGGTAAACTATATATTTAGTACCTCACTTATTTTTGTATTTATATTGAACCCTCATTATTTAAATATTATTTCAATTTGACCCTATTCTTTATAAAAAATAATTTAACCCTTAACCCTCAACCTAAAACCCTAAACTATTAAACCTTAAACTCTTAAACATATACCCTAAACTATTAAACCCTATTTTTTAACTCTCAAATTTATTTAGGGTATATGTTTAAGAGTTTAAGGTTTAATAGTTTAGGGTTTTAGGTTGAGGGTTAAGGGTTAAATTATTTTTTATAAAGAATAGGGTCAAATTGAAATAATATTTAAATAATGAGGGTTCAATATAAATAAAAAAATAAGTGAGGTACTAAATATATAGTTTACCCTTATTAAAAAAGTAAAACTTTAATATATATAAAAAATAATTTAATTGAATTTTTTAAAGTATTTATTAATTATTTGATGGGTCTTTAAAATTTTAAATCTTTATTAATTAATTTAGTGGTGTTCAGCAATGTTTATCATCAGTGGTGTTCATCGGTGTTCGTTGCACGTGGTAGACTCATCCAAGAATTTTTTTCAACACATTCCTTGTGCATTTTAGGTGAACCACGATCTTCGCGTTGACACTTGACATCACCTCGTCGTTAAGATTGTTATCAACACATTTCTTGTGCATTTTAGTTACGTACAACTTTCTATTTGTTAAAATATATTATCGCCCAATTTGAACGAATAAGATTGCCTTCGTTTATTTATTTTTGGAAGTGTTCATGTTTGATTCGTTTTGATTTTTAATATTATGTTCGTTTATTTATTTTTGAAGGTGTTCGCGTTTTTGTTCGTTCATTTAGCGTTTGCAAACATGATCGTTTCACATTCGCGAATATATTCATTTAAGAAAATGGTGAAATTATGCCACTAGCCCTAAGCTCCTCAGACTTTGCAGTTTGAATTCCAAAATTCACTTTGTGTTCAATTTAGTCATTAACATCTCCAATATTTAAAATTTTTAAAAATTAAAGGAAAATAAAAATCGAATAAAGGAGATTATAAACGAGCTGATAAATATGCTTGTTCGTGAACATAAACGAATCGAGCAAATTTTTATCTGTGTCTGTTCATTTATTAAATGAACATAAATATTTTGCTCATGTTTGTTTATCTAAGTTAATAAACGAACATCATATAAACAGTTCATTAAACACTATGTCAATTTACACCTTTACTATCGCTACACCTGATATCTTTATTACATAATTGGAGAATAGTAGTTTTTAGTTTAAAATGGGTTGAAATTAATAACATTTATTTGATAAGTCTAATGTTAGAGCGTTGTATGTGGATTTTGAAAGTACCGATTTATTATTATTATTATTATTTGTAAAACTAATGTTTTGATATAATAATTGAAAAATGTTTTGGACTAATTTGAAAAGAATTTAAAACTTGGTTTTAAGTCCAAACAACTTGAAATTAGGTTTGAGATATTTTAAAAGGTTTTTGGCAATGTTTTTACTAATTTTAAAGAGCCAAACTTGACTTTTCAAGCTACCCGTATCGATACGGTTGTACCCGTACCGATACCTTTCTGCCCCAGTTTGGTCACTGCCAAAACCCATATCGAAACAGGCTTGGCCGTTTCGATACGGATCGAGATCGTTTCGATACACCTGGTAAGCGTACCGATCCCCTTTCCAACAACCCCAACGGCTATTTCCCAACGGTCATTTAAAAATGAACCCGTACCGATACGCCCAGGCTGGCAAGAGCCCAACGGCTAGTTTCTGATGAAGGCCGTACCGATACGGATCCAAGCGTATCGATACGGAAGGCTGCAGAACAGCATTAATGAAGGGAAATAAAGTCCTCAACGGCTCCAAATCATCCCCAACGGCTACAAACTCAATTGGGAGTATAAAAGGGACCTCCAAGCATCAAGTAAAGGCTAATGCTCATATTGTCAAACAACAAATGATCAAATATTGTCTTAGTGCTTAAATTGTCAATTCTTGTATAGACAAACACTAGTGAGCCTAAATTGTCAAATTTGCTCAAGCGTTTTAGGTTTTGGGTGAGTGCTTAATTGTGCAAAAAACACCTTTTAGAGGGATTTGTGTTTGCTTTGTTTATCTCTTTGTAAGAGAGGGTTTCAATCAAGGATTTGGGTAGAAAGCTTGATTGTGTATAAGGGTTACCTCCTAAGCCTAGAAAAGGGGACGAATCGATAGTGGATTGATTGAGAAATCCTTAGTGGGGAGCTAAGGTAGTGGATGTAGACATTGGTTAGAAGGTTGAACCACTATAAATCATTGTGTCTATTTGCATTCTAGCTTCCACAACCCTTCCACCCAAAAATCCACCTCTCCACCACTTGGTGAGTCACATCGGTTGAACGAATCGAGCACCTCACAACTCAACAATTGGTATCAGAGCTTGGCTCAATTGAGGAAGATTCACATCCTATTGAGAAGATTCGGCAAGCTCGATCACTATTTCATCAACCAGCTCAAATGGCACAATCAATCGACAAGCCGCCTTTCTTTGACGGAACCCACTATGCTCATTGGAAGATAAATATGAAGTTCTTCATCAAATCAAGAGATTACAAGCTATGGGATATAGTTGAAGATGGTCCGTTCGTGCCTCAAAGAAACAAAGCGGAGTGGAGTGCCGACGATCGCAAGAAGATGGAGCTTAATTGCAAAGCCTTGCACATCTTGTTTTGTGCTTTTGGCCCAACCATCTATGAGAAGATGTCTTCTTGTGAGAGTGCCAAGGAGGTATGGGACAAGCTTGAAGTCACATACGAGGGAACCGATGAAGTCAAGGAGACCAAGATTGGGCTCCTAACCTTAGAGTATGAGAACTTCAAGATGGATCCGGAAGAAAACATCGAGAAGATGTTTGATAGATTCTCCACAATCACAAATGATCTCAAGGGGTATGGAGAAGCCATTCCGAAGGAAAAACTTGTCCGAAAGCTCATCTACTCACTTCCCGAGTCTTGGGACTCAAAGAGGACCGCCATCATCGAAGCCAAGAATTTGAAGACCTTGAAGCTTGATGAACTCATGGGATCACTCCTTACTCATCAAATCATGAAGAAGAATAAAAAAATGAGAAGAAGAGGGAAGAAATTAGAGCTATGTGAGAGAAGAAAATCAAAGGGCTTGGCATCAATGCTAGTGTCATGGCTCTCAAATCCTCCACTTGTCATCATGTCTACTCAAGTGAAGAGGAGGATAAAGATGAAGAGAGAGTTCATCTCTTCAAGAAGTGTGCCCCGTTCATGAAGAAAGCCTTGAGAGAGCTTGAATGAGATTCCAAGAAAAAGGAAAGGGCAAGCACTTCAAGCCATAAGAAGAAGGCACATGTGGATACTTGGAGTGATGAGGACTCCACCGACGATGAACAAGCCAACCTTTGCCTTATGGCCATCGAAGAAGATTTAAGGGTAACTTCTAATTCATCTACTTCATGTTCTTATACTTTTGATGAATTACAAGATGCCTATGATGATTTGGTTTTAGAGTTTAAAAATCACATTTTGAAAAACAATAAATTGATTTCAAAGTTGAAAATTCAAAATGATTTGATTTCTAAAACCAAACTTGAAGCAAAACTCGAAGAGTTTGAATTGAAATGTTTTGATTTATAAAATTTGCTTCAAAAAGTTCAAGAAGAAAAGGATTTGATTTCTAAAGGGCTTGAAAAGAAAAATAATTTTGGAAAATCAAATTTCTATGTAAGACAATCTAGTGCCCCTAAATTTGTAAAAGGAAAATGTTTTAGAAGTGTTTGGGTCCCAAAATGACTAACCACTTCAATTAAAAAGGATGACATTGAAAAATGGATTCCTAAGGGGACTAAAATTTGTGCTAATAATGTTCATGGATCCAAAGCAATTTGGATACCAAAAATTACTTGATTGTTTTTTGCTAGGTGTGATGGAGATGTTCAATAAGTCAAACATTGAGGGGGAGCTCCATGCACACTATAAAAGAACACTTGAAGAAGGAAGGCTTCACATCCTACCTTGAGTTCAAGTGTTGGTAAAAATCTAGTTGTTTTTGCATTTATTTGTTTTAATTTTTATTTAATTCAACTAGATGATCATATATGTTGGACTAACTTTTTATTGATGCTTTGAGTAAGGGGGAGCCAATTTAAAACCAAATTTGTATTTTTGTCAAATTTTACCTCTATTGTTATTTTGAACTTAATGTTTTAAATTCTTTTTGATATAACAAAAAGTGGGAGAAATGGTTTGAAAAATTGAATTTTCAAATGAATAAGGGGGAGCTTTATTTGATTTCATATCTTCAATCTTTTATTCACATTTTTAAAGTTAAAGGGGGAGAATCCCAAACAATTTTTCAAGTGAGTTTTATTATATCAAAAAGGGGGAGATTGTAGAACTAATGTTTTGATATAATAATTGAAAAATGTTTTGGACTAATTTGAAAAGAATTTAAAACTTGGTTTTAAGTCCAAACAACTTGAAATTAGGTTTGAGATATTTTAAAAGGTTTTTGGCAATGTTTTTACTAATTTTAAAGAGCCAAACTTGACTATTCAAGCTACCTGTATCGATACGGTTGTATCCGTACCGATACCTTTTTGCCCCAGTTTAGTCACTGCCAAAACCCGTATCAAAACAGGCTTGGCCGTTTCGATACGCCTGGTAAGCGTACTGATCCCCTTTCCAACAACCCCAACGGCTATTTCCCAACGATCATTTAAAAATGAACCCGTACCGATACACCCTCAAGCGTATCGATACGTCTAGGCTGGCAAGAGCCCAACGGCTAGTTTCTGATGAAGGTCGTACCGATACGGATCCAAGCGTATCGATACGGAAGGCTGCAAAACAGCATTAATGAAGGGAAATAAAGTCCTCAACGGCTCCAAATCATCCCCAACGGCTACAAACTCAATTGGGAGTATAAAAGGGACCTCCAAGCATCAAGTAAAGGCTAATGCTCATATTGTCAAACAACAAATGATCAAATATTGTCTTAGTGCTTAAATTGTCAATTCTTGTATAGACAAACACTAGTGAGCCTAAATTGTCAAATTTGCTCAAGTGTTTTAGGTTTTGGGTGAGTGCTTAATTGTGCAAAAAACACCTTTTAGAGGGATTTGTGTTTGCTTTGTTTATCTCTTTGTAAGAGAGGGTTTCAATCAAGGATTTGGGTAGAAAGCTTGATTGTGTATAAGGGTTACCTCCTAAGCCTAGAAAAGGGGACGAATCGATAGTGGATTGATTGAGAAATCCTTAGTGGGGAGCTAAGGTAGTGGATGTAGACATTGGTTAGAAGGTTGAACCACTATAAATCATTGTGTCTATTTGCATTCTAGCTTCCACAACCCTTCCACCCAAAAATCCACCTCTCCACCACTTGGTGAGTCACATCGGTTGAACGAATCGAGCACCTCACAACTCAACAATTGGTATCAGAGCTTGGCTCAATTGAGGAGGATTCACATCCTATTGAGAAGATCCGGCAAGCTCGATCACTATTTCATCAACCGGCTCAAATGGCACAATCAATCGACAAGCCGCCTTTCTTTGACGGAACCCACTATGCTCATTGGAAGATAAAGATGAAGTTCTTCATCAAATCAAGAGATTACAAGCTATGAGATATAGTTGAAGATGGTCCGTTCGTGCCTCAAAGAAACAAAGCGGAGTGGAGTGCCGACGATCGCAAGAAGATGGAGCTTAATTGCAAAGCCTTGCACATCTTGTTTTGTGCTTTTGGCCCAACCATCTATGAGAAGATGTCTTCTTGTGAGAGTGCCAAGGAGGTATGGGACAAGCTTGAAGTCACATACGAGGGAACCGATGAAGTCAAGGAGACCAAGATTGGGCTCCTAACCTTAGAGTATGAGAACTTCAAGATGGATCCGGAAGAAAACATCGAGAAGATGTTTGATAGATTCTCCACAATCACAAATGATCTCAAGGGGTATGGAGAAGCCATTCCGGAGGAAAAACTTGTCCGAAAGCTCATCTACTCACTTCCCGAGTCTTGGGACTCAAAGAGGACCGCCATCATCGAAGCCAAGAATTTGAAGACCTTGAAGCTTGATGAACTCATGGGATCACTCCTTACTCATCAAATCATGAAGAAGAATAAAAAAATGAGAAGAAGAGGGAAGAAATTAGAGCTATGTGAGAGAAGAAAATCAAAGGGCTTGGCATCATTGCTAGTGCCATGGCTCTCAAATCCTCCACTTGTCATCATGTCTACTCAAGTGAAGAGGAGGATAAAGATGAAGAGAGAGTTCATCTCTTCAAGAAGTGTGCCCCGTTCATGAAGAAAGCCTTGAGAGAGCTTGAATGAGATTCCAAGAAAAAGGAAAGGGCAAGCACTTCAAGCCATAAGAAGAAGGCACATGTGGATACTTGGAGTGATGAGGACTCCACCGACGATGAACAAGCCAACCTTTGCCTTATGGCCATCGAAGAAGATTTAAGGGTAACTTCTAATTCATCTACTTCATGTTCTTATACTTTTGATGAATTACAAGATGCCTATGATGATTTGGTTTTAGAGTTTAAAAATCACATTTTGAAAAACAATAAATTGATTTCAAAGTTGAAAATTCAAAATGATTTGATTTCTAAAACCAAACTTGAAGCAAAACTCGAAGAGTTTGAATTGAAATGTTTTGATTTATAAAATTTGTTTCAAAAAGTTCAAGAAGAAAAGGATTTGATTTCTAAAGGGCTTGAAAAGAAAAATAATTTTGGAAAATCAAATTTCTATGTAAGACAATCTAGTGCCCCTAAATTTGTAAAAGGAAAATGTTTTAGAAGTGTTTGAGTCCCAAAATGACTAACCACTTCAATTAAAAAGGATGACATTGAAAAATGGATTCCTAAGGGGACTAAAATTTGTGCTAATAATGTTCATGGATCCAAAGCAATTTGGATACCAAAAATTACTTGATTGTTTTTTGCTAGGTGTGATGGAGATGTTCAATAAGTCAAACATTGAGGGGGAGCTCCATGCACACTATAAAAGAACACTTGAAGAAGGAAGGCTTCACATCCTACCTTGAGTTCAAGTGTTGGTAAAAATCTAGTTGTTTTTGCATTTATTTGTTTTAATTTTTATTTAATTCAACTAGATGATCATATATGTTGGACTAACTTTTTATTGATGCTTTGAGTAAGGGGGAGCCAATTTAAAACCAAATTTGTATTTTTGTCAAATTTTACCTCTATTGTTATTTTGAACTTAATGTTTTAAATTCTTTTTGATATAACAAAAAGTGGGAGAAATGGTTTGAAAAATTGAATTTTCAAATGAATAAGGGGGAGCTTTATTTGATTTCATATCTTCAATCTTTTATTCACATTTTTAAAGTTAAAGGGGGAGAATCCCAAACAATTTTTCAAGTGAGTTTTATTATATCAAAAAGGGGGAGATTGTAGAACTAATGTTTTGATATAATAATTGAAAAATGTTTTGGACTAATTTGAAAAGAATTTAAAACTTGGTTTTAAGTCCAAACAACTTGAAATCAGGTTTGAGATATTTTAAAAGGTTTTTGGCAATGTTTTTACTAATTTTAAAGAGCCAAACTTGACTATTCAAGCTACCTGTATCGATACGGTTGTACCCGTACCGATACCTTTTTGCCCCAGTTTAGTCACTGCCAAAACCCGTATCAAAACAGGCTTGGCCGTTTCGATACGCTTGGTAAGCGTACTGATCCCCTTTCCAACAACCCCAACGGCTATTTCCCAACGATCATTTAAAAATGAACCCGTACCGATACACCCTCAAGCGTATCGATACGTCTAGGCTGGCAAGAGCCCAACGGCTAGTTTCTGATGAAGGTCGTACCGATACGGATCCAAGCGTATCGATACGGAAGGCTGCAGAACAGCATTAATGAAGGGAAATAAAGTCCTCAACGGCTCCAAATCATCCCCAACGGCTACAAACTCAATTGGGAGTATAAAAGGGACCTCCAAGCATCAAGTAAAGGCTAATGCTCATATTGTCAAACAACAAATGATCAAATATTGTCTTAGTGCTTAAATTGTCAATTCTTGTATAGACAAACACTAGTGAGCCTAAATTGTCAAATTTGCTCAAGTGTTTTAGGTTTTGGGTGAGTGCTTAATTGTGCAAAAAACACCTTTTAGAGGGATTTGTGTTTGCTTTGTTTATCTCTTTGTAAGAGAGGGTTTGAATCAAGGATTTGGGTAGAAAGCTTGATTGTGTATAAGGGTTACCTCCTAAGCCTAGAAAAGGGGACGAATCGATAGTGGATTGATTGAGAAATCCTTAGTGGGGAGCTAAGGTAGTGGATGTAGACATTGGTTAGAAGGTTGAACCACTATAAATCATTGTGTCTATTTGCATTCTAGCTTCCACAACCCTTCCACCCAAAAATCCACCTCTCCACCACTTGGTGAGTCACATCGGTTGAACGAATCGAGCACCTCACAACTCAACAATTGGTATCAGAGCTTGGCTCAATTGAGGAGGATTCACATCCTATTGAGAAGATCCGGCAAGCTCGATCACTATTTCATCAACCGGCTCAAATGGCACAATCAATCGACAAGCCGCCTTTCTTTGACGGAACCCACTATGCTCATTGGAAGATAAAGATGAAGTTCTTCATCAAATCAAGAGATTACAAGCTATGGGATATAGTTGAAGATGGTCCGTTCGTGCCTCAAAGAAACAAAGCGGAGTGGAGTGCCGACGATCGCAAGAAGATGGAGCTTAATTGCAAAGCCTTGCACATCTTGTTTTGTGCTTTTGGCCCAACCATCTATGAGAAGATGTCTTCTTGTGAGAGTGCCAAGGAGGTATGGGACAAGCTTGAAGTCACATACGAGGGAACCGATGAAGTCAAGGAGACCAAGATTGGGCTCCTAACCTTAGAGTATGAGAACTTCAAGATGGATCCGGAAGAAAACATCGAGAAGATGTTTGATAGATTCTCCACAATCACAAATGATCTCAAGGGGTATGGAGAAGCCATTCCGGAGGAAAAACTTGTCCGAAAGCTCATCTACTCACTTCCCGAGTCTTGGGACTCAAAGAGGACCGCCATCATCGAAGCCAAGAATTTGAAGACCTTGAAGCTTGATGAACTCATGGGATCACTCCTTACTCATCAAATCATGAAGAAGAATAAAAAAATGAGAAGAAGAGGGAAGAAATTAGAGCTATGTGAGAGAAGAAAATCAAAGGGCTTGGCATCAATGCTAGTGCCATGGCTCTCAAATCCTCCACTTGTCATCATGTCTACTCAAGTGAAGAGGAGGATAAAGATGAAGTGAGAGTTCATCTCTTCAAGAAGTGTGCCCCGTTCATGAAGAAAGCCTTGAGAGAGCTTGAATGAGATTCCAAGAAAAAGGAAAGGGCAAGCACTTCAAGCCATAAGAAGAAGGCACATGTGGATTCTTGGAGTGATGAGGACTCCACCGACGATGAACAAGCCAACATTTGCCTTATGGCCATCGAAGAAGATTTAAGGGTAACTTCTAATTCATCTACTTCATGTTCTTATACTTTTGATGAATTACAAGATGCCTATGATGATTTGGTTTTAGAGTTTAAAAATCACATTTTGAAAAACAATAAATTGATTTCAAAGTTGAAAATTCAAAATGATTTGATTTCTAAAACCAAACTTGAAGCAAAACTCGAAGAGTTTGAATTGAAATGTTTTGATTTATAAAATTTGCTTCAAAAAGTTCAAGAAGAAAAGGATTTGATTTCTAAAGGGCTTGAAAAGAAAAATAATTTTGGAAAATCAAATTTCTATGTAAGACAATCTAGTGCCCCTAAATTTGTAAAAGGAAAATGTTTTAGAAGTGTTTGGGTCCCAAAATGACTAACCACTTCAATTAAAAAGGATGACATTGAAAAATGGATTCCTAAGGGGACTAAAATTTGTGCTAATAATGTTCATGGATCCAAAGCAATTTGGATACCAAAAATTACTTGATTGTTTTTTGCTAGGTGTGATGGAGATGTTCAACAAGTCAAACATTGAGGGGGAGCTCCATGCACACTATGAAAGAACACTTGAAGAAGGAAGGCTTCACATCCTACCTTGAGTTCAAGTGTTGGTAAAAATCTAGTTGTTTTTGCATTTATTTGTTTTAATTTTTATTTAATTCAACTAGATGATCATATATGGTGGACTAACTTTTTATTGATGCTTTGAATAAGGGGGAGCCAATTTAAAACCAAATTTGTATTTTTGTCAAATTTTACCTATATTGTTATTTTGAACTTAATGTTTTAAATTCTTTTTGATATAACAAAAAGTGGGAGAAATGGTTTGAAAAATTGAATTTTCAAATGAATAAGGGGGAGCTTTATTTGATTTCATATCTTCAATCTCTTATTCACATTTTTAAAGTTAAAGAGGGAGAATCCCAAACAATTTTTCAAGTGAGTTTTATTATATCAAAAAGGGGGAGATTGTAGAACTAATGTTTTGATATAATAATTGAAAAATGTTTTGGACTAATTTGAAAAGAATTTAAAACTTGGTTTTAAGTCCAAACAACTTGAAATTAGGTTTGAGATATTTTAAAAGGTTTTTGGCAATGTTTTTACTAATTTTAAAGAGCCAAACTTGACTATTCAAGCTACCTGTATTGATACGGTTGTACCCGTACCGATACTTTTTTTGCCCCAGTTTAGTCACTGCCAAAACCCGTATCAAAACAGGCTTGGCCGTTTCGATACGGATCGAGATCGTTTCGATACGCCTGGTAAGCGTACCGATCCCCTTTCCAACAACCCCAACGGCTATTTCCCAACGATCATTTAAAAATGAACCCGTACCGATACACCCTCAAGCGTATCGATACGTCTAGGCTGGCAAGAGCCCAACGGCTAGTTTCTGATGAAGGTCGTACCGATACGGATCCAAGCGTATCGATACGGAAGGCTGCAGAACAACATTAATGAAGGGAAATAAAGTCCTCAATGGCTACAAACTCAATTGGGAGTATAAAAGGGACCTTCAAGCATCAAGTAAAGGCTAATGCTCATATTGTCAAACAACAAATGATCAAATATTGTCTTAGTGCTTAAATTGTCAATTCTTGTATAGACAAACACTAGTGAGCCTAAATTGTCAAATTTGCTCAAGTGTTTTAGGTTTTGGGTGAGTGCTTAATTGTGCAAACAAACACCTTTTAGAGGGATTTGTGTTTGCTTTGTTTATCTTTTTGTAAGAGAGGGTTTCAATCAAGGCTTTGGGTAGAAAGCTTGATTGTGTATAAGGGTTACCTCCTAAGCCTAGAAAAGGGGACGAATCAATAGTGGATTGATTGAGAAATCCTTAGTGGGGAGCTAAGGTAGTGGATGTAGACTTTGGTTAGAAGGTTGAACCACTATAAATCATTGTGTCTATTTGCATTCTAGCTTCCACAACTCTTCCACCTCTCCACCACTTGGTGAGCCACATCGGTTGAACGAATCGAGCACCTCACAACTCAACATTATTATTATTATTATTATTATTATTATTATTATTATTATTATTATTATTATTATTATTATTATTCTTATTATTATTATACTCTTTTCAATTATTCTTTTCGTTTTATAACATAATTCGAGAAGGTTTTATATCATATACACTGTGCGTCTTAGTTTTAGAGTTTAGGGTGTAGGGGTTTAGGTGTAAGGGTTTAGAATTTATGGTTGATGATTAGAATTTAGGGTCTAGAGGTTGGAGTTTTGTTTTTAGGGTAATATGGTTAGGATTTAGATTTTAACTTATAAACCTTAAATTATAACCCTAAACTCTAATTTCTTATCACTATCCCTAAATTCTAAACCCCTACACCTAAACCCTTAAACCCTAAATTAAGACCTTAAACACTAAAACTAAGGCACTTGTAGAAACTTTTAATTTCCACACCAGTATATAGGATAATAATCCATTAGGAAACAATACTTTTTTGTCCCTAACTGTAGTTTTTTTGAGAGGGGGGATTATATTGGACAGACACTTACAGTTTCAGGGGTAGACAACATAGATTCAAATAACGGTTAGCTATGGCAATAGCTGCCGTTATATAGCGATAACATCATCTTTCAAAATTGTTATCGAAAAATAGCAATTGTAATAATATTTATTATGTCTATAACTACGATAAAATATCGCAACTAAAAATATAATCGCAACTGTAATTTAAATCTATAATAGAAAACCTTGTTTCAAGAAACAGCTTCAGAGGACACATTTTACAATTTCAAAGATACAGGTTGAAAACAGGTATAATAATTGGCGTAAATTTAACTAGAAAATAAACAGGGCGATGCATTTGTCCTCTTATTATTTTTTGGAGATATTGCATGTATATTCATGGATGAAGCAGGTTCATGCAAATAGAATCCGCCGACGATATTCTCCGAGCGCCCATATGGGGAAAGTGTTTCGGAATGAGGAGTACTGCAGCGCGCAGTTTCTCATAAAGACTCCTGTAATTTCCTGTTGCGAATAATATTTATGTTATTCGAATTCAGATGTAAATTTCAAATACAAATACGAATATGTTTTATATCAAACAAAAATACTTAAAAGCAGGGGAGGTTCAAAAGTGTACGGGAAACTGTACAGCTTATTAAAACGAGGCCCTATAATTTATAATCCCAAAATTATATAGGGTTTTTTAAAGATATTTTTATCATAGTAAAAAATATATTATGGAGCACTCTTTAAAGTTTTTTTTTTGTTTTTTTCTTGTAATTTATTAAACTAAAATCTTTTATTTTTTTCTATAAGCATTTAATTCAACTCATTTGAGTCTTTTTTTAGGAGCACTATACGGTTGCTTACCTCGCATATATTTAAAACCCCACTGCTTAAAAAGAAAACGGAGAGTCTAAATTTTACCTGCTGAGGGAAGTCGCCATCTTCCATCTGTGAATTAATCAGGACCTTTATTCCACGATGAATGGGTGTAGGGTCCACATCAGCCTACATACACAACGAAGCATATTCAAGAAGTGATTCTACCAACAACAACAAGAAGTGAATAGTAGAACTATGTAATACCCGATACGGATTAGTCAATCAATGCATCGAATACCGATGATTATAGTGAAGAGGGAACTTTAGACTCACCTGTCCAGCATCAATGAGGGATAACAGTGCCCATGCTGTTTGAACCAAATTTGCACGGTTGCCCTCCAAGTTGGTATATACCTGTAAAAAGGAGTTGAGGCCTCATGTATGAGTGTAACATAAGGGTATGTCCTAATATGAGTATGAATATACATTTTTTTAACAAAAATCCTTTAAAGTATCTTTAGAGATCATATACTCGTATCCGTATGTTTGACACGAATATCGGATATAGTTTATTTTAAGAAAAAAAATGAAATTCAAATGCATGTACAGAGAAAAAGTAGATTGATTGTTCATGCCTTGTTTTGGCTAGAAAGGTAACTCTCCCCCCATCCACCATTCGGCAGCTGCTTCGACAATAAGAACTCACAAGCTTTGCGCATTGAGGGACTGTTGCGGTAGTTTCTGCCGCACGCCGCCAGCCCTTCCATGGCAAACCATGTACCATAAGTGTAGCAAATTCCCCAGCAACCGTACCTATTTAATCAGACTGTATATGTATGATTGTTCTCTTTCGAATCATATCGAGAATATAAGTTATACTCTACCATGAACCATCTGGATTTTGTGTATCTTCAAGGAACTGAACCCCCCTTGCTATGCAGTGATCGATCTCGACCCTCCGGTGCTTGGGATGCAGTTTTCGAAAGAGTGCAAGGCCTTGGATTGCTGAAGAAGTACATTCTACATACCTAGAGTAAACCAAAAAGTATGGATGTCGAAGTACTAATAGTCTAATACGGACCAAAATCGATTGTATCGGAGAATGCTTACTCTCTTTCTATGAGTGTGTCTTCAAAGAACTCTGTAGGATTGAATTTCTATGAAAGAAAAAGGAAAAGTTATCAGAAATACGGTATGGTTTTCGAGTAAGTCGAGAATGAAGGGTGTGAATGATGTCAAATGAATTACCTCCAGCCAACTATAAGCTCTTTGAGGCTCCCAGGCCGGGAAACCGCCATTGTTGCTCTGCATCAGAGGTTAAAAATATGTGCATTATTAGGACCAGAGTCTTACAAGAAATGGATTGCTTCTCATGACTTGTATCTCAAGTAAAACGTTCTGAACAATGGATTCTTACTTGTAAGGAAAGTATGACATTGACAGATTCGTAGAACTGCTCGGTTTCCATTTTTTCTCCGACGAGGTCATTTGGCATTTGTGAAAACAAGAGTGCACACTGTAGTACATAAATATGTCGCCAATACTTATTCATCTTTGAAAAAATGCAAGACAACATTGAATTGTATAATGGAGTTGGAGTTGGTATTACCTTTAGCCCTTCTGATGTACAATCAGATACTTGCCAGCCATGATCTTGTGTGGAGAAAGTCCACGAACCTTTTGATATGTGCCGGTACATAGACGAGAAGTCGCCGGAAGGGTTCTCTCGTACCTTTCAAGACAACGTCGTTTAGTATGCCACATTTCAAGGTTCAGATGGTCACTAGTACTGATGCAGAACAATATTGGAAACTAGAGAGTTAACCTGTGAAGCTTTTAGAAAGTCATGTGCCTTACGAAGAGTCGGTCCGTAATATTTGCTTAGATTACTCGACATGATTGCCTGTATAGCCAAAGCTGCATCCCACATTTGGGAACCAAAAGTCTGCATTTCATAATGTAAATATAATCAACAAATTATCTCAGTTTCTTGCCATTGGTATTAAAACGTTGGATTGATCTCTAACCTGCATTTTCAGGCCATCTTCTGCGATCCAATAGTAATCCGGAAGTCGAGCCAAGTGACGCTTATATGCATCCGAGTTAGGATCTTCAACCCAACAGGCTATTAGGCACAATACCTTCTCCACACATCCAATACAGAGGTATCTGCTGTTCTCATCTTCGTAATGAACATGTTGAATCGCAACTTTCAAAGCCTTCTCTCTAAGCATCGAGAAGGGCCACCGCGTTAATAGTGGCTCGGCGACATGGTAGAGTGCACCCCATGTTAGATCCTGAATTAGAGGATGTGGATAGTAAAGATCCTCCTGCAACACAACCATGACAAAGTTTAGCATTTAGCCATGCACATATACATCGATCAATCTCGGAAACAATAAAGAAGGCAAGAACACCTTGGCGACTGTGTTTCGAGCTGCATTCCAGTTTATTCCATGGTAAGGTTGATTGTACAGCTCTTGCCTTAGTTGCTTAATCAAATCAGTGATCGGACCGACAAATCTCTTCCCGTATAAGTACGACATCGGCATGTAAACTAGTCGACAGTAGCATAACATTTTGCTGGGATGGACCGGGAAGATGTTCGGTAGAAGCCAGAATTCCGGAGGCATAGGGTTGCAACCGTCCCACTCGTACAGGCCAAGTACCTATGTTCGACACATACATAAAATACGATCTCGAATAAAATGTTTACCTATGCATTTAAATCTGGTGACATAGAATATATACATACCGTGACCCAGAACTTTCCCCAAGATGGAATCCCGACCAAACCTCCGTGGTCAAGTATCCACTTTCGACCTCGAGCAACAGCCATTTCCTCGCCATCTTCGAGCCCTTCTCCGAGCAACCTCAAGGTAATATAGCTTAACGCTGTTCCGAACATCGTACTGTGACCCTCGATATGTAGTCCCCAACCTCCATCTTCATTCTGCAAAGAAGAAAGGGTTTGGTGTTATAGAAACAATTGGTGTGTTAAGTTTTTTTATATTTGATTTCGAATATTGTACCTGGTGATTATATATATATCGAATGATTTCCTTTTGATGTTCAGGAGATAATACTGCATTGAGTTCCCCAGTAACATACAGCGCCATCACCTATATAAGAAACAAATTTTTACATTATTTTGATACATAAGTAAGTTTACATATACAATTTTATCTTAGGATTTAGAGATTTTAATTTTAGTGTTTAAAATGTAGGGTATATGATTATAATTTACGCTTTAAATTTTAAGTTATAGATTTAAATATTAAAATTTAGACTTTAAATATGTATGTTTGTGTAAAAATAAATTTACGCTACAAATATTAACCTATTATGTATTAGTATATTGGTATTATTTCTTAACATTTTAAATTAAATTACTTAATATATTTTTAATATTTATATAATGATATTATATATATTTAATTTTCGTATAATGCATATTATATTATATGTAAAAATTAAAAAAATTGAATTAAACTCAAACCTTAAAGTGGAACCTAAACCCTTTTATTCTAGTCAAAATCTGTTTTAAAACATATTTCTTCTGTCTCATTAAAGTTATTCTTTATTGATATTTTTTTAGTCAGTTTTTTCAACTTTCACTATTTATTATTGATAAAAAATATGAAAAGTTATATTTTAAAAAACTTTCAACTAAGTAGTTTTTGAATATATTTTATAAAATTTAATTATTTAAAATATTTAAAATAATTACGGTCAAAGTTTAAAAATTTTAATTTTTAAAAAATTAATAAAAAATAATTTTAGTAGGACGGAAGAAACAATATTTATTAAGTGAACCTCTGGATTTGAACACAGTCCGATCTTTAGAGGGTTGAATTAGATAGGAAGAGAATTCTACTGGTGGTGTATTTTACCAGAGGAGGAAGGAAGAACAAAGGGCCAGCATTTTCAGTAGGCCAGTGACCATCATGGGCTTGAAGAGAAGAGTAGAAACTGATAGCTCTTCTCAGTGTAACCGTTACGGCCTCCTCCGTCACCACTTGTCCGTCGTCCACTTTCACCGGTGGCGGAATCAGCCCACATGGATTTTCTTTCGTCAGCTGCAAAACCATATATAATGCAATGCATGAAAATATTTCAAAAATACTTGGCTAAAACCCTAAGAATAAACATCTACAAGATTTGAACTCAAAACTTTATTTAAAAAAAATATATCGAACTTACCATTCAATCCAACATTTATTGATACTAAGAGGTATCAAACTCTTTAACTAAATTAATGTCAAAAATTAATCGAATATCAATTCAGTTGAGAAAAAATGAAATAATTTTTTTTCTAAATCTCGATATATATATATATATATATTTCACACTTTTAAATAATCTTTAAATAAAACATTCAAAATATAATACTTAAGAATCAAACTCAAGCCTAATATTCTGATGCTCCACCATTCTTAGTAAACATCCTTGAAAGAGATTTGTATGACCCTCCTTATTTGAGGCATAGTAACCTAATGTAAGGGCGGATCTAGAAATTTAAACTTGGTAATTCACCAATATATAATAAATATAATTGTATGTAAGATAAGAGTAGACTGAATAAATCATAAAAATGACTTAAGATGTTCGTAACTGATATGACAAAAGACTATTCAATCACACCTAAATCTATATATGTAAGAGGTCCACTATATATAATTTAGTTACTAACTCTCTTTAAAACACATGTATAAAAGAATTCACATTAGACTATAGAAATTTTTTCCCTAATCAAACCATTCTAAAACATCATTTTTACAACTAATGCTCTGAACACAAAACATTTTATATTATTTGTAAGTAACTAAAACCATCTAAAATGACTCCCCACATTTTTATATGAATGATCACTAAATCTTTATCAACTTACTTTTTAAATGAAAATGCACAAACTTGTTAAGAATTTAATAAATATGTAAGATAATAGAAATTAGTAACTTAAAAAGTTTAATTATTAATTTATTTTAAAATAAAAGGGAAAATGAATTCATTAAAAATATATGAAATTATTAAGAATACTATATAATAATATGAAAACCTTAAATTTTGTAAAAAAAATTACGGGTAGTAATAACTAAAACCGAAGGTTTCCATAAATAATTTTAAATAAATTTTAATGAATTTAATTTTAATGTAGATACTAATTATAGATCTAACATTAAAAATAATTATAAATATATTTACATTTATAAATTTGAGTACTAGATTAATTAATGATTTTAAATGAGGTAACTATAGTGTTAACGAGAGTATACAAGCGACTGGAGAAGAAAATGACTAAATTGATGCCTTCAGTGGTGGAACTTGGAGTAAAAGTTTAAGGGGACCAACTTAAATTTAAAAAAAAAATTGGAGGATTAAACGAAAATTTTCAAAATAAAATTTGAGGGTTTAACTAAAATTTTCAATAATTTTGAGAGATATAACAAAATAATTAAAAATTTGAGAGGGGGTTTAGTTAAAAATATTCAAAATTTTGAAGATTAATATGAATTTTAAAAAATCTTGAGGGGGACAAATTAAATTTTTCAAAAATTTTAGGGGCAAAATTTGAGTTTCTCAAAATTTTGGGGGTCCTGGCCCTCACCGGTCCCTTAAAGCATCCGCCCTGGATGTCTTTATTAAGTATTAATGGTTAAATTTATTAAATTATTTTGAATTAGGATTACATTGGTAGAATATATAAGTTTTAAGGACTAAAATTATAATTATACCAAATCTTGTTAAATTTTTGTTTGTATTTTAAGAGAGGAGTGATCGGAGCGCAAGTAACATTTTAATTGAGTGATTTAATTGTAACTTTTAATAATTGAATGATTTAATTGTAACGTTATTAATAATTAAGTGACCTCTAATATAGTTTATCCAATATTTTTATAGTAGGTCAAGTGGGTTAAGGTAGATACGTACGCCCCTGACCCATGATATAAGGCTCTGCCTTCTTCTTCTTTTTTGAACATAAGGCTCTGCCTTCTTATTATTCAAAAAAAAAAAAAAAAAAACTCAACCCTAATAATTTTGCATACAAATATCTTACTCATCTATCCAAAATCATTCATTGAATATAATTTTCATAAACATATTTTTCTTTCTGTATCGTGAATATAATAAAACTTAATTTATTATTAAACAAATACTCCAAACTTACTATGCACCTTTTAATTCTTTGACGCAATACCCTATTTTCGAAAAGGTCAATTGCTCTTAACCAAATATTCCAAATTTAATATGCTACTTTAATTTTTTGATGCAATGCCTATTTTCGAAAAGGTTTGATTCGAATCCTATTTTGGTATGACTCGGTTACAAAATAACTCTAGTTTTAAAAAAGATTCTAACACTCGAATCCAACAAGTGGTCCCAATAAAAAGGGGATAATGTTTATCTTAAGAGAGTTAGGTTCAAGTCGTTTTGACTGCAAGATGTGTATATATTCTCAACAAATTAAAAATATGCATGAACAGATAATCAAATACTACCTTATAATTACTTCATGAATATTAAAAAAAATACTAACACTCGGAAAAAGAATAAGCAACTAAAATTGATCATGATAACTTCTATTGACGTGGACAAATGTTAAAAATGGCTGCAAGAAAAAATTAAAGGCATAATACTAAATTTTTTTTTTAACGTTTGACTGATTTGTAATTTTAATCTTAACGTTCATTTTAAGATAAAATAAATTTTCTGTGAATAAAAAGTGTTAGTCAACTAACGATAAATTGCTTGAATGACAATGCACGCTGACATGACAATGTCATATATATAAAAGTGTTTGACTTGAAAGAATGTTATATCAATCAAAAAATAATTTTATAAAATTGTATAAAATATAAAATTATTTTTTTCTGCTGACGTGTCATTTTATCAAGTCATTTCAAATTGTTTACCGTAAATTAACTAACAATTTTCATCTGTATAGAGATCATTTTAACCTAAAATAAAATATTAAAGATTAAATTATTTTTAAAAAAAGAACTAAAGTAATTATCCAAACAACGTCAAAGACATTTTTTTGAATGTGCCAAAATTAAAAGGTGTCAAGGTTTGGAATATTTTGTGACGTTAACAACTAAATTATCCATATTTAGTACAGATTATATAAATAAAAACAATGTACTTGCTGCATCTCTTTCAACATTAAACGCGTCTCTATCTCAATAGAGACGCAAATAGGATTGGGCATCAAGAATTAAATTGCTTAAGGAACCTAAAAGTATTAAAAATAGAAAAATTAAATATTGGCCGAGAATAAATTCATCTAATAGAGTGTGGTATTAAATTTTTTTAAGTAAGATAAGTAATTTTAATTATGAGATTTAAAGATCAAATTAATAAATTAATAAATTAAATACCGATAATTATAAAAAAATTGAAGATCAATTTTCAATTTGATTGATTTTTAAATTACTATAAACTTAAAATTAATTAAAACTAAAAATATTAGAAGAGGTTAATACACCTCTCATATTATACATAACTCCATTTTCGTCCCCACATTATAACTTTAAATTAAAACAATAGTGTTTTTCTTTTACAAATCTTAACTTTAATCTTAAGCCTAATCTTACCTAGAGATGACAAACGGGTCAATCGGTTCGGGTTCGGGTTCGTGTCATTTTGGTTTCAGTTATTTCGGGTTTAATATCATCCGGTTCAGATTCAATTCGGTTCGGTTCTAGTTCGATTCTATTGTGCTTTGGGTCATTTCGGTTCGGTTGATTTTCGGTTCAGTTATTTCGGTTCGGGTCAATTTCGGGTCAATGGGAGATCGATCGATTTTAGTCATGTTTTTAGGTTTGTCAATTTTTTACACCCTACACATGGCTTTATAAGACAATATATTTGATTTTTTGGTGAGTTGTGCGGCTGTTCATATCTCATCTTTTTTTTATTTCTATTAATATCTTTTATTTATTTCGGGTTGTCTTCGGTTCGAGTCCGTTCGGTTCGAGTTCATTCGGTTCGGGTCTATTCGGTTCAGGTCCATTTCGGTTCAACTAAAAATCGATTCAATTTCAGTTCGGTTTCGGATCAAATTTCGGGTCATCATGTTCGGGTCGGTTTCAAGTCTCGGTTCAATTTTCGGTTCTCGGTTCTCGGGTCAAGTTTGTCAGGTTTAATCCCACCAAGAAAGGAGGGAATGAGGACTCTAAGGGAAAGAAAAGAGGATGCTCCTAATAGGTCTAGAACCCATGACCTAATAGAATATGAGAGAAAAAAGATGAGCAGCTTAACAAATTAATCATTAAAAAAAACTCAGCTTATATGAGTTGATTTCTCATTTTTCTTAATATGCTGGTGTGATGCAAGAGTAGCATCTGTTCAATTTTCTTAGTCTTTTCAAAGACGGCACACACAACATACATTACTAGTGCTCGAACCAAGGTTTCAAGGAATGATGAACATCTACCTTTGCCACAGGACAATGAGGATGAGCAATTTCTCATTCTTTTTAAACTTGATTTTGTTATAAAAATATTATTGTAAAAGTTCATTCAATGAAATAATAAAGAATTTATATATAAATTCATTAGTCACATTTATTAATGATCATTTATGGCTTTTCAGTCATTTTTTCAACTGAGTTGATCCCTGCTTAATCGGTAACACCAACTTAATTAAGTCTTTAAATAATAGTTTAGATATATAATCTAACATGAGACCTGTTGATTCACATAGAAATCTATTACTACTTCACCAATAATAATCAATTATTAAGATAATCTATGTAAATATTTTTTTCCGTAAAATACTTTGGTTCGTCCACGAGTGTAACAAAATCTAGTATTCATAATTTAATTACATAAGATCGGTGGAGAAATGATAAAAGTAAGAGTTTCTAAACAAGTAGTCTCTTATCTATGTTGCTTTGGTTATTCCAAAGAAGATAATATGATGCAAGTGGGGTTAAACAAGATACCTGCATTCTCAACAAGAGATCAGAGCTTTGCCTGGCTCGAAATCGGTTGCGTTTGAATTCGAGTCGAAGCTTCTCCACTCGGTCTCGTTCTTCGGGTGTTCCGGCGTCGGGGTCGAACTCCCAATGTTGTCTTCCAATGTGATTGTTCACTGAGCTCAGCCATGGTCCATCTTCAGCTATCTTCAGTTTCCACATCCTTTATTTGCTTATTCTTCAACTTCACTTAATCATATCACCAAATCACAAAACAAAACATCAGTAACCAAACCATCACTTAATCACATGCATGTGTACTAATTAATTATTGACTTGAATATGTTGTTTCTTGTGGTTTTAAACCGTTTTTTTTTACCTGCAGAGAATAAGCAGAATTTACGAGAAAATGGAGAAGAAAAAGCTGAATGTTGTTATGAACGAAAAATGAATGAGAAGAAGATTGGGGAATATGGAGTGCAATATTCTACGACCTTTTATAAACGCAAAGAATGCTAAAAGCGCGTTGTTTTTCCTGTTCTCGTGAAATTGTGATCCACGTTATCTAATTCAATTTTTATTATGTAAAAAAAATTCATATGTTATTCTCGTTATATCATGTGACACATAATACACATTAAATTTATAAAAAAAATAAAATTAAAAAAACCATTTAATTTATGCCACAAGGCATAAGATAAGAGTGATATAATATTGGATAATTATGGTGCTTTTCCCAAGTAAATTCTCTGTAATAAAGTAACATTCAACTCTTAAAAAAACTCACTTTTTTATGAGTTTGAAATTTTTTAGATTTAACGTGTATTATATGTCATGTGACATGTTCTTAAAGTGTTACTCAAAGTTTTTGTAACAAAAAATGAATTGAAAATGATATGTATCACTGTTGAAAAAATCAAGCGCAAATTGGAAAAAAAAATCTTTGTGTACTAAAATGAAATGAACTACAACTTTAGGGATTATAATACTATTAAACCCTTTTATATTTTATTCTATTTCAATTAATTTTGTAACCTTTCTCTCTTTTTTGGTGACCATGACTTTTCTAGTAATACCATTTGGAGTTTTGACATTCCTCATCTTTTATTAGAGGCAAGCAATTAATTATAGGCTCACGTAATATTTATTATTTATTATTTAAGATATAAATTACATAATTGAATTTAGCTTTGACTTTTTATAATCAAGAAAATTTTAATTTAATCAAAATGTATTATTAAAATTTTATTATTAACGAATTAAATTATGTATATTAATATTTTAAATTATTTTGATTATATGTATGTCTATCTTACAGTCCATGTTTAGGGTGCGAGGCTGCCCCTCCCAACAATGTATCTCCAAGGTTCGAACTTATGTTCTCTCTTTGAGAGTGTACTGTGCCTTACCAATTCACTCAACACTTGTTGGTATATTTTTAAATTATTTTATCAAAAACTTAATTCAATTCTTTTACTTAAAATATTTTTACACGTCTTCAAAAATAATGGTTAGAGGAAAAACTTTTTTGATAAAAATAAAGCTTACTCTGATAATTATAAACATATTAATAAGATAATTTAACTTCAATCTCGGGCATTTCCTCCGTTTCTAGACCAAATGGAGTTGGTGTTTAAATTGTAAATGACCTTTTAAAATTTAAAATGATTCAGATTTTAATTGTTCGGAACTTAAAATAAATTGAATTAATAATAATTTGATTAAAAAAATTCGAGTTTCAAGCTCAGAATCATGATAAATTGATATGAGATATTTGAATTTAGAATGTGTAAAAATAAATCATTCCAATTTAGAAGGAACATATAAGGTAGCTTAAAATATGTATTTTTTCAAATATTAATTTCTTTCTCTTCAATTTTTAAACTCTATCAAACAATAATCAAAAGAAAATTATTTTTTTTTCATTTTTTTTCATTTCCCTCTTAATTTTTTATCATTATAATATTCTTTCCATTGTACCAAACGAAAATTTAATGTTATATCTATAAAAAGCGATTATTTATTTATTATATTAATTTTATGGATTAAATTGACTTATTCAACAGTACAAATGAGTAATTTAAACCAATCCTTTTTACAAAAGAAATATATTAATCCATTTAATATTAGGTGGAATGATTTTATCCAATTCTTGCAATAAATGGACTGGACAGCCTTATACGGTTATACCTACATTCAGAAGCTGGAAGTTGCAGCATATGCATAGAGAAGTCAACGTGGAGGCAGATAAACAAATGGAGATAAAATTGTCAATGACTCAATATAGTTTACTTTTCTTTAATTGAATAGAGATAGAGATAGATCCTCTTACACTATGTAAAATTTGAAAGTTTTATATTTATTTTAAGGAAAATTCTACAACGGGCGACGAACATTGATGAACACCACTAACAATGAACACCGATGAACACCATTAAATTAATTAATAAAAATTTAAAATTTCAAGGACCTATCATACAATTAATAATTATTTTAAAAAAATCAATTAAATTATTATTATATATTAAAATTTTATTTTTTTAATAAGGGTATATTTAGTACCTCACCTATTTCTGTATTTCTATTGAACCCTCATTATTTAAATATTATTTCAATACGACCTTATTCTTTATAAAAAAATAATTTAACCCTTAACCTAAAACCCTAAACTATTAAATCTTAAAACTTAAACCCTTAAACTCTTAAACCCATACACTAAACCATATACCATTAAAAATAATTTCACCATCATCGATTCAATTAAATTATTCTATAATTCAATTAAAGACATTTACCTTGATATGATACAATCTCAATGCTACAGTCAAAACTTCCATGGTTCCGATCACAAGTGCAAAAGCTGAGAAACAAAATATTTATAAAATGGGAAATTATAGTCTGTGTGCGTGTGTGTAGAAAAAAAGAAAAGGATGACTGAAAAATGTGATGCCTGTGTGAAGTTAATCCACTTGCATCAAGAGCATATTTGCAGTCACCGTGATCTGAGCATCTTTTTGGGCATCTTTTAAGTGAAATAGGCATAGTAGTTCGGCCATCGGAAATGCCACCGGTTCGGTTTAGATGCCTTAATGCAATATTCCAGATTCCTTCTCTAACATATAAGAAGTAAAGATCGACATTTTCATCAACCTAAAATATATAAAAAAATAAAATTATATATGAAATATAATTTAATTGAATTTTTTAGGAGAATTCAACCATTCATTGAATTGAATCGATAATGGTGAAATTATTTTTAATGGTATATGGTTTATGGTATAGGTTTAAGAGTTTAAGGTTTAAGGTTTAATAGTTTAGGGTTTTAGGTTGAGGGTTAAGGGTTAAATTATTTTTTTTATAAAGAATAGGGTCAAATTGAAATAATATTTAAATAATGAGGGTTCAATAGAAATATAGAAATAGGTGAGGTACTAAATATATAGTTTACCCTTATTAAAAAATAAAATTTTAATATATATATAAATAATTTAATTAAATTTTTAAAAATAATTATTAATTGTATGATGGGTCCTTGAAATTTTATTTTTTTATTAATTAATTTAATAGTGTTCATCGGTGTTCATCATTAGTGGTGTTCATCGGTGTTCGTCGCACGTGGTAGACTCATCCTTATTTTAAACCGTTGGATGAAGGTAAATGGATGAATGAGATCAACAGTAGAAAATGTGAAGATTATCATTTGAGAAAAAATATAAAGAAATAATCTTAACCATTTATTACAATCTTTCAAAGGTCCAAAAAAGGTGTAAAAGTAATTGAGTTTTACACAATGTAAGTGAATCATAACCCATATATATATAATTACCCTGTAGTATATGTTTATAGATATTTTTAACATTTTGACAATGTACACACATCTTATAGATAAAACGATTGAACCCAAATTTTTTAAAATGAATATCATCAGCTTTTTTATTAGACCACTTAATGGGTTCATTTCGGGGCACACTTGTTTGGTCAAGAAAGCTCAATTTAGTTTAGCTCCTGAACCAATGACAGTTCGGCTTAATCTATTTACAACTCTAACTGGTTTGGTATAGTCTGGTTTTGGATTTCTGATAAAAAAGAAGAAGAAAAAGTCTGGTTTTGGATTTATTTAATATGAATGGGTTAATTCACTCTAACCGGGTCAACTGTAGTTTGTCGCAACATGAACCAAACCAATCACATTGAACAGAACAACCACAAACTACCTTGATATAACACATGAGTCCGAGCATTTAATTTAACAATTTACCAACAACCTATTCCACATTGTCAAAAACTTGACCAATTACTTTCATGGGTGGCTCCAAACTTTTTTTTAGCTAAATTATAAAATAAGTGCTCAAATTATATATATTTTTTGTAATAGGTATTCAAAATTTTATTTTTGTCAGAAATAAGCGTCTAAATTATTTTTTGGCTGAAATATGTGTCTAAATTTTAATTTTTGGCTTGTCTGACAAAAAAATCAATTACGCCCCTAAACTTTTATTGCAAACAATTAAGCACTTGAATCAATTTTGACCATTAAATCTTGATAGTTTTTTTGGATATGTTGGTGCAGTGCGTTATGTCAGTATCTCGACTTGACATTTTCAAAAAAATATTTTATATAAAACTTGTTTAAAAATTTTAAAAATTCTAAAAAAACGTATAAATATAAAAAATATTATTGAAGAAATCTGTAAATACAACATGATAGAACTGTAGTGTATCATGTGTTAGTAATATCTAGAGAAAAAAATTGTCAAGATTTAATGGTCAAATAGCTTAATTAATTCAATTTCTTGGTTCAAGAGCTTAATTAATTGTAAAAAAAGTTTAGCGGTTTAATTGATTTTCTTCAAAAGTTCAAGGGCTTTTTACATCTAATCCCTAAAAATAATAAAAGACTGAAAAAGTCATCAATCAGATTCCATTCACTAACTTCAAGTAAAACAAACTTAATTTTATGTACACACTTTACCACTAAAACAACACTTATTTCATAATATTAAAACAAGTAAAATAAAATATAACTTAAAATTATATGGGGGCCAAATTAAAAAAAGAATGGACCGTAAGGGCGAACCACGGGGCATGGCCTCTGCCAGCCCCCCATGTGGCTTCGCCCATGATGTTCATATTGTTAAAATAGTACTTTATGTTTCTTTCTACGATGTTTTTCAAAACTGTTTTGGGTAGACTTGGTAAACATAATTCGAATTCAATTAGCCAAACAAATTTATCAGATCTGAGATTAGATATCGACTCGAACATGATAACACAAACTTGATCCGAAACCCGAAGCAAATCAAATTGAATCAAAATTGACTCGAATTTTAGCTGAACTAACATGAACCCGAACAAATTTTCAATCGAACCGAAGGCAACTTGAACTGATTTTCACCCGAACTGAAGGCAATCCGAACCAATTTTCACCCAAACTAAAAGTAACTCGAATCGAAGATAGCCCGAATTTAGTTATCCAAACCCAATCTAAACCAAACATCGATCAAATTTTACCCGATATTTGAGTCGGAGTGAACAAATATTTTTTATTATTATTATCTATATTGTAAAATGATATATGTTTTATTCCCTTTTTATTACACTACTAGTTAGTGGCCACCTTTGATAATAATTTAATGTTTCGATATTTTCTTTGTTTCATTAATTGAAGTTCTTTTTTTTCTATTTTTATATTCTTCTATTATTTTCTATCATACAAAATGTTAAGTGTGATTCAATACATGCTTAGTGATAAGTGCCCAAAAGTTCTATATTTTGACTTTTTTATGGCAATTATCACTCAACCTTCACCCATTTGAGCTGCATTATGACTCTTCATGCATTGATTTCATTATTTGTGCCTTTGATCTTTATATTTGGTTTATTCTATAAAAAGGTACTATTTGATGCATGTTTGGTGCTTTTGCAGTTTTGCACGATGCGAGGGCAAGAGATGTCACGACGGCATTGAAGAAAAAGGGAAGAATGAGGCAGAACCAGCTAGTAGCAGACCCTGATCGCGCCAAGCTACAACTGATACCTTCTACTAAGGGAAGCTGATTTATGATGAAGCCTTGTTGAGCAAAATCAGTCACAAGACCCATGCCGTGGCAGTAGAATGCCATGTCGTGGTCGTATACTACTCTACCTACCGGAGGGCAAAACAAGCAAAGTGGTAGCTGGTTTGTAGAGTCTTAAATGCCAGATTTTTCTACACACTTTGCGTGGCAGTCGGAGCTCGAGAAGAGGACGAAAACATGGAATGAAGGATAAAGTTGGACTTTTAGCCAAAAGTGTATATTGTATTAAATTAAAGAGATTCACCTCTTTAATAAAGTTAAGTCCAAGTCCAACTTAACTTCCTCTCCAAGAAGGATTTGTGCCTACACCTTTCCTATATAAGGAGGCTTGCCGTCATCAAAGAGAGACGATTGGGGAGAGACGAGTTCGAGAGAGAGAAGAGCTTAGGATTTAGTTTGTGTTTTCTTTCCATCCATTATGTTTTAAATTCCTTAGGGTTAGAATTACTTTGTTTAGTAGTTGTGTGAAGACTATTGTATTCTTGTCGAGAGAGAGTTTGTGAGATTATCCATTTATTCGATGTCGAGAGAGTTGAATTCATGAAACGAGTAAGCACGGTTTTCATCCACGTGGTGTTAACTAATTCGGCCTAGAGATAGGTTAAGAATTTCAGTGACTAAGAGAAGCGTGTGATTCTTTGGTGTTTATCTTTGGTTTACGCCAAGAGGTATGATCAGAGTTCAGCCATCAATAGTGTTCCAAGCTTAGAGATAAGGAGGAGCCATTTAAGGACGATTTGCCAAGCCTTAACAGCATCTGCCCAAGAGCAAGAGATTGCCGCGACAAAGATTCAACCTTTGCGGCCGCGACAGGAACTTAGGTTAATGCCACGACAATATTGTGTTGCAGCATTCAAGAACAGAAGACAAGTCGATAGGATTCCACACTATGACACATTCTAATCCGACCCATTCTCTCAAACTTGATCTTCTATTTACTTTATTATCTGGATTATTTTAGTTTTATTATTTTTAGACTACTCAACAACCCAACTCATCTGTGTTTTTACTTTAATTATCTTGTAGTGCAAGGAAGTAGGACCAAAAGGCTAGCTCAATCCCTGTGGAGACAATACTCGATATATTTATCACTATATTACTTGACGTGTACACTTGCACTATTGCGGGGCACTTTTACGCGAGCATCAAGTTTTTAGCGCCGTTTCTGGGGATTGACAACTTTTGTTTTTATTTTCTTGCACTCTTTTATTTTGCTTAATTTAGTTTATTTATTTTTTATTTTAAGTACTAATAAAACTTGGTTTTATCTTGGTGCATGACCGGAGTGAACCCAAGCAGCCCATTGCGAGAACCAGATCTAGAGATCGAACGCACTTACCTAAGGCTTAGACGATAAGTCACAATGTAGGAAACTAAGGTCCAAGGCCGAGGTCAAGGCTGAGGCATCAACCAAGGGGCCCCGGAACATAATGTTATTGGGCAGCCACCTGCCGACGGACTGCCACTCGCCGATGGGCAACAAAATATACCGGTAGGAGATGGTGAAAATCTGTGAGTTCCATTCGCACCAGTACGACACCCAACAGTCCGAGACTACCTTGAAGAGGACCTGAGCGGACTAAACCCTGTAGTTGTTACCCTAGAGATAGAGGCCGCCCACTTTGAGCTGAAGCCCGTGATGTTCAACATGATCAACACTATGGGGCAATTTGGCGGCTCAGCAACTGAAGATGCCAGACAACACCTCAAGTCCTTCCTCTAGATTTGTAACTCGTTTAAAATTCAGGGAGTACATGAGGATATCTTAAAAATAAAATTGTTCCCATATTCACTGAGGGATAAGGCAAAAACCTGGCTCAACAGTATTACAGCAGGATCAATTGGATCCTGGAGTGATCTATGCCATGATTTCTTAGCGCGTTTTAATCCTACAAATTTAACCGACAAATTGCGTAACGAAATCAGTTCTTTTCGACAGGCTAATGAAGAGTCCATGCACGCGGCTTGGGAGCGATATAGAGAGATATTACACAAATGCCTCTTGCACGGATTCCCAGTATGGACGCTAGTAACCATGTTCTATAATGCGGTTAACACAGCAACTAGGATGATGCTCGATGCCTCGGCAAAACGACATACTTTTAGACAAGGAACCGGAAGAAGCCATGTAGATTCTGAACAGGACGACCAAGAATGAATATTTGTTCCCAACGGCCAGAAGGGGCGGAATCTGCCGCCAACCCACATTAAACGAAATAGGGTCATCGAACTCATTTTCATCTCAAATTGCCACATTGACAAAACTGGTCCTGAACATGCAATCACAAAACAATCATCAGGAAGTCAAGGTATTGGATTTATTTTGTGAAAACTGTGGAGGTAACCATGTTTCTTCTGAATGCCCGCAGAACCCAGAGTCAGCCTTCTATGTTGGAAACTTCAATCGCAACAACAACCAGATGTCCAACAATTACAATCCAGCATGGAAAAAGCACACCAACTTCTCCTGGAGCAACCCCAACAATGCACTCAATCCGCAACATCAGAATGCTCCAGCAACAGAATTCCAACAAACCATGCCTCGGCACAACATGCCGCCGCAACAACCAATGCATTCTAGTTCTTTAGAAGACACTCTTCATGCTTTTATGACTCAAACTAGTGCATATATGGCTAACACTAACAAGTTTAGAAAAAAAGACTGAAACTTTTATGGACATGACAGATATGAGGCTGCAGAACAACGAGGCAACATTAAAAATCCCTGGAAACTCAACTGGGGCAGATCGCACAAATTTTGAACACCAGGCCAGTTGGAGTCTTTCCTAGCGACACTGAAGCCGCTAAGGGGACATCGTTTGAGCAGTGCAAGGTTGTAACCTCCAGGAGTGGTATTCAACTATAGGGGTCGCAGAATAAGCAGACAACATTAGAGAAACCAGAGGAATCAACTGCCACAACACAGACCAAAGACAATGGGGCCGTGACAGCAACCAAGAACAATGCTGCGTTGGCAGAACCTGTGGCAGTGCCCATGACAGAAACTAGTGACAGTACACCAGCTCAACCATTCCCACAAAGGTTGAAACAACAAAAGCAAGACTACCAATTTAAGAAGTTCATGGACATTCTAAAATAGGTACACATCAATATACCTTTGGTGGAGGCAATCAAGGAGATCCCAAACTATGCCAAGTTCCTCAAGGACATAGTGTCAAAATGAAAAAGGATTGAGGAATTTGAAACGATGGCCGTAACGGAGGAATGCATGGTCGCATTACACAACCGAGCACCAGCCAAGATAAAGGATCTCGGAAGCTTTCTAATACCATGCGCAATCGGGAATCACTACGAGGGGAAGGCACTTTGTGATCTAGAGGCAAGCATAAACATCATGCCTACGTCAGTCTTCCAAAAATTGGGGATTGGGACAACCAGACCAACAACGATAATGCTACTGCTTTCCGATGGATACCATGTGCAACTTGAGGGGAAATTTGAGGATATACTGGTTAAAGTCAATAATTTTATTTCCCTACTAACTTTCTTATTCTAGATTGTGATGCAGATGAAAGAGCCCCACTCATTCTGGGACGACCATTCTTTGCTAGTGGGAGGACGATAATTGATGTTGAGAAGGGAGAGCTGACAATGCGGATCAATGACGGGCATGTTAAAATTCACGTTCTTAACACAAGAAAACATGCTGAGGATTCAGAAAGATGCCAAGTACTCCAGGCCACAAGGAAACCAGACCTCAACAAGGACCCAATCTGTACCAGCATAGAAGCTGCACAATGCCGCGACAAACATGTAGGACCCTGCCAGGACCAATGTCGCGGCGCATCAATGGGAGAACCTACTCACCAGGTGCTACCTCACAAGGGATCACATGTGATGAGGGATAAGGAAATAAACACTTTAGGAGATGCACCCACGTGCACTCCTTTAGTGCTCTAATCTTTTCTCTCAATTTTTATTTTATTTTATTTTAAAATTTTTGTTTTTAGTTTTCAATTTCAGTTATTTTTAATTTTCTACAATTTTTTTAGGAATAATATTTTATTTTATTATTTATTTTAGGTCGTAGATCAAGAAAGGAAGAAGAGATGAAAAACGGCATGTAGAAAAGATTGTTAGCTTCTGCGATAGTTGCCGCCCAATGAACCAAAAGAGCCGCAATAGATAGTTTACAACGGGCAGAACCGCAACAGACAAAAACCGCTCATAACGGCTAGAAGGGCCACGGCCGAGATTTGCGCTCCAACGACATGATATGCCGAAACTCTATATAAGGGCCACTATTCTCTATTATTTTTCACTTTAACATTTTCTTTTACTGCCTTGCAATCTCCAAAGCTTTTATTTTCCTTTACTCTCAAACAACAACTCTCAAACTCTTCTCCAATTTTAGATGGCAATCCGAGGTGAAAGCTCTAGCACTGCCGCGACACAATCTTATACCAACTTCGCACCGCCAGGAGTCGAACACCGATTCAAGAAATATTTCATCTCTCGGCAAGTGTGGGAAGAACAAGGCTTCCAAGTTTCCGATGATCCCAACTTCGACATCGACCACTATTTGTTATACAATATCAAACATCAGAAGTAGCAAATATTTTGCCTTCATCCTGCCCAGGCCAACATCACCATAGTCCGTGAATTCTACGCCCACAGGCCCAGTGACGAAACGCTCTTCGTGCACCTAAGAGGGAAGGCGATAAGGGTTGATGCCGACGCCATAAATCAATTTTATGGCCTGCACATTGAAAGAAACGAGCACGTAGAAGTCTTGGAAGCACTCACGGAAGAAGATTACCAATAGATCAAAGAGGAGCTTTGCTATGCCAGCACGACATAGGAGGCCGATGCACACCAAGGGTCAGTCCAAAGGCGAAGCCTCAGACCAGAAGCGAAGCTGTGGAACAAATTCATTCGCCACTGCCTCATGCCGACCTCCCATAACACTGCCATTAATCGGCCCATGCTTGCTCTCATCCATTCTATTATGCATAATCGAAAGATTAATGTTGGTAATCTTATTTGTTAGGAAATCTACAAGTGCGCACAGAAAGAAAAGGGGCCATTTTACATTCATTCGTTGATCACCGGCCTGTGCACAGAAAAGGAGGTGCTCGTTGATGAAGCCAATGGATACACGCCGCATCGAAAGGGCTAGGATAGAGAGGCCTACCACCGACTGATGAACATCAATGAAGCTGACCCGGTTTAGGCCATGCCAATGCAGGGCATTGCCGGGGAAGCATGATAAGTGCCCAAAAGTCCTATATTTTGACTCATTTTCATGGCAATTATCACTCAACCTACACCCTTTTGAGCTGCATTATGGCTCTTCATGCATAGATTTCATCATTTATGCCTTTGAGCCTTATATTCTATTTTATTCTATGGAAAATGTACTATTTGTTGCATGTTTGGTGCTTTTGCAAATTTGCATTATGCGAGGGCAGGATGATGCTGTGACGGTACTAGAGACTAGAGAAGAATGAGGCAGAACGAGTTAGTAGCAGACTCTGATCGACCCAAGCCACAACATATAGCTTCTACTAAGGGAAGTTGTTTTATGATGAAGCCTTACAGAGCAGAACCATTCACGGACCCATACCGTGGCAGCTAAAAGCCATGTAGCAGCCGTGTACTACTGTACCTATCAGTGGCCAAATTAGGCAAAGTGGTAGTCGATTTGAAGAGCTTTAAAAGCCAGATTTTTCTACAAACTTTGTGTGGCAGTTGGAGCTCGAGAAGAGGACTAAAACATGGAAGGAAGAATAAAGTTGGACTTTTGGCCAAAAGTGTATATTGTAATAAATTAAACAGATTCACCTCTTTAATAAGGATTAGTCCAAGTCCAACTTAACTTCCTCTCCAAGAAGGATTTGTGCCTACACCTTCCCCTATATAAGGAGGCTTGCCGTCGTCAAGGAGAGACGATTGATTGGGAAGACAGAGTTCGAGAGAGAGAAAAAGCTTAGGATTTATGTTGTGTATTCTTTCCATCCATTATGTTCTAATTTCCTTAGGGTTAAGATTAGTTTGTTTAGTAGTAGTGTGAAGACCATTAAACTTTGTTTTTTTCTTAATGCAATTAAGTTGAGGTTTGCTTATTCTTAACTTTAATCATTCTTGCATTCTTGTTGAGAGAGAGTTTGTGAGATTATCCATTTATTCAATGTCGAGGGAGTTGAATTCACGAAACAAGTAAGCACGGATTTCATCCAAGTGGTGTTAACTAATTCGGCCTAGAGATAGGTTAAGAATTTCAGCGGCTAAGAGAAGCGTGTGATTGGTTGGTGTTTGTCTTTGGTTTACACCGAGAGGTATGGTCAGAGTTCAGCCATCAACAGTGTTCCGAGCTTAGAGATAATGAGGAGCCATTCAATGACGCTTTTCCGAACCTTAACAACATCTGCCCAAGAGCAAGAGATTGCCGCGACAGAGAATCAACCTTTGCGGCTGCGACATGAACTTAGGTTACTGCCATGGTAGTATAGTGTTCCAGCATTCAAGAACATAGACAAGTCAATAGGATTCCACACTACGATGCATTCTAATCCGGCCCATTCTATTAACCCTGATCTTGTATTTACTTTTGGATTATTTTAGTTTTAGTATTTTAGTTTATTCAACCAACCAACTCATATGTGTTTTTACTTTAATTATTTTGCAGTGTGTGGAAGTAGGACCAAAAGGCTAGCTCAATTCCTGTTGAGATGATACTCGATATATTTATCATTATATTACTTGACGTGTACGCTTGCACTATTGCGGGGCACTTTTACGCGAGCATCAAGTTTTTGGCGCCATTGTCGGGGGTTGGCAACTTTTGTTTTTATTTTCTTCCACTCTTTATTTTCTTTAGTTTATTTTTAATTTTATTTTAGTACTATTAAAACTTGGTTTTGTATTGGTGCATGACCAGAGCGAACCGAGGAAGCCCATTGCGAGATCCATATCCATAAATCGAACACACTTACCGAATGCTTAGACGAGAGAATGAAGCCGCAATGCAGCAACCTGAGGATCAAGGTCGAGGTCGAGGCATCAACCAAGGGGCCTCAACACATAATGTCATTGGGCAACCACCCGCCGAGGGGCAGCCACTTGTCGATGGGCAGTAGAATATCCTAACAGGAGATGGAGAAAATCTACGAGCTCCATTCCTACCAATACGACACCCAATAGTCCGAGACTACCTTGAAGAGGACCTGAACGGACTAAACCCTTGAGTTGTTACCCAGAGATAGAGGCCGCCCACTTTGAGCTGAAGCACATGATGTTTAACATGATCAACACTACGGGGCAATTTGGCGGCTCAACAACCGAATATTCCAGATATCACCTCAAGTCCTTCCTTTAGATCTATAAATCGTTTAAAATAGAGGGAGTGCATGAGGATATTCTGAGATTGAAACTCTTCCCATATTCACTAAGGGATAGGGCAAAAACCCAGCTCAACAATATCCTAGCGTGAACAATTGGATCCCGGAGTGATCGATGTCGTGATTTCTTAGCGCGCTATAATCCTACAAATTTAACTGATAAATTGCGTAACGAGATCACTTCTTTTCGACAAGCTGATGACGAGTCCATGCATGAGGCTTGGGAGCGATATAAAGAGCTATTACACAAATTCCCTTGCACGGATTCCCAGTATGAACGCATGTGACTATTTTCTATAATGCGATCAACACGGTAACTAGGATAATGCTCGATGCCTCGGTAAACGACATACTCTTAGACAAAGAACCAGAAGAAGCCATGAAGATTCTAAACAGAATGGCCAAGAAAGACTATTAGTTCCCAACGACCAGAAGAGGAGGAGTCCGCCATCAACCCACAGTAAATGAAATTGGGTCTTCAGACTCAATTTCATCTCAAATCGCCACCTTAACAAAGCTGGTTCTGAACTTGTAGTCGCAAACAATCAACAGGAAGTCAAGGTAATGGAATTATTTTGCGAAAACTGTGGAGGTAACCATGCTTTTTCTAAATGCTCGTAGAACCCAGAGTCATCCTGCTATGTTGGAAACTTCAATCGCAACAACAACCAGATGTCCAACAATTACAATCCAGCCTGAAAAAAGCACCCCAACTTCTCCTGGAGCAACCCTAACAATGCACTCAATCCGTAACAACATAATGCTCCAGCCGCAGGATTCTAACAAAACATGTCTCGGCAGAACATGCCGCAACAGCAGCTCATGCCACCGCAACAACCTATGCAGTCTAGTTCTTTAGAGAACACTCTCCATGCTTTTATGAATCAAACTAGTGCATATATGGCTAACACTTACAAGTTCATTAAAAAGACTGAAACTTTTATGGACATGACAGAGATGCAGCTGCAGAACAACGAGGCAACGTTGATATCCCTGGAAACTCAAGTGGGGCAGATCGTACAAATTCTGAATACCAAGCCACTTGGAGGTTTTCCCAGTGACACTGAAGCCGCTAAAGGGACATCGCAACTAAGGAGGCGATCAAGGAGATCCCAAACTATGCCAAGTTTCTCAAGGACATAATGTCAAAATGGAAAAGGATTGGGGAATTTGAAACACTGGCCGTAACTGAGGAATGCATGGCCGCAGTACACAACCGTGTTCTGCCCAAGCTAAAGGATCCCAGAAGTTTTCTCATACTATGCGCAATCGGGAATCACTACAAGGGGAAGGCACTTTGTGATTTAGGGGCAAGCATAAACATCATGCCTAAGTCAATCTTCCAAAAATTGGGGATTGGGATGGTTAGACCAACAACGATAATGCTACAACTTGCCGATGGATCCCATGTGTAACCTGAGGGGGAAATCGAGGACATAATGGTAAAAGTCAATAAATTTATTTTCCCTACTAACTTTCTCATTCTAGATTGTGATGCGGATGAAAGAGCCCCACTCATTCTTGGACGACCATTCCTTGCTACCGGGAGGACAATAATTGATATGGAGAAAAGGGAGCTGACAATGCGAATCAATGACGAGCATGTAAAACTCTACGCGCTAAACACAAGGAAACATGCCGAGGATTCCGAAAGATGCCAAGCACTCCCGTCCAAAAGGAAACCAGACCTAAAGAAGGACCTAACCTGTCCCAGCATAGAAGTTACACGATGCCGTGACAAACATGTAGGACCCTGTCTGGACCATTGCTGCGGCACATTAATGGGAGAACCTAGACACCTGTTGCTACCTCACAAGGGATCACCTGTGATGAGGGATAAGGAAATAACTACTTTAGGGGATGCATCCACTTGCACTCCTTTAGTGCTTTAATCTTTTCTCTCAAATTTTTTTATTTTATTTTGTTTTTAGCTGTTAGTTTTAATTTCAGTTATTTTTAATTTTCTACATTTTTAGGAATAATATTTTGTTTTTATTGTTTATTTTAGGACGGAGATCAAGAAAGGAAGAAGAGATAAAACAGCTAGGAGAAAATCGTTAGCTGCTGCGGCATTCTCCTCCCAATAAACCGCAAGAGCCGCAACAGCTAGTTTCTAACGGGCAAGAATCACAACGGGCAAAAATGACTCATAACGGCTAGAAGCGTCGCGACCAAGATTTGCGCTCCAACGGAATGATATGCCGAAACTCTATATAAGGGCCACTATTCTCCATTATTCTTCACCTTAACGTTCTCTTCTACTGCCTTGCATTCTCCAAAGCTTTTATTTTCTTTTACTCTCAAGCAACAACTCTCAACTCTTCTCAAATTACAGATGGAAATCTGAGGCGAAAGCTCTGGCACTGCCGCGGCACAAACTTATAATCGCTTTGCACCGCCGAGAGTCAAACATAGATTCAATAAATATTTCATCTCTCGGGAAGTGTGGGAAGAACAAGGCTTCTAAGTTTCCGACGAGCCCAACATCGGCATCGACCATTATCTATTCAACAAGATCAACCATCATAAGTGGTACATATTTTACCTTCAACCTGCCCGGGCCAACATCACCATAGTCCAAGAATTCTATGCCCATAGGCCCAGTGACGAAACGCTCTTCGTACACGTAAGAGGGAAGGCGATAAGGGTTGATACCGACGCCATAAATCAATTTTATGGCCTGCACATTTAAAGAGACGAGCACGCGGAGGTCTTGGAAGCACTAACGGAAGAAGATTACCAACAAATCAAAGAGGAGCTTTTCTATGCCAGAATGGTATGCGAGGCCGGGGCACACCGAGGGTAAGTCCAAAGGCAAAGCCTCAGACCGGACATAAAGCTGTGGAACAAGTTCATTCGCCATTGCCTCGTGCTGACCTCCCACAACACTGCCATTGATCGGCCCATGCTTGCTCTTATTCATTCTCTTATGCATAATAGAAAGATTAATGTTGGTAATCTTATTTCTCAGGAAATCTACAATTGCACGCAAAAGGATAAAGGGCTGCTTTACTTTCATTCGTTGATCAGCGGCCTGTGCACGGAAAAGGAGGTGCCTGTTGGTGAAGCCGACGAATACACACCGCACCGAAAAGGATGGGATTGGGAAGCCTACCTCAGATTGATGAAATTTGCCCCGACACAGAGGGCGAAGAGGTCACTGCCCCGACATCATAGCCTACCCCAGCCTCACGCATCCAGCCACCCCGCGAATCCAAACGAATCAAGCACACGATATCTAAACCGAAGAGGCTGATCTTAATGAGTGAAAGTGAAAAGGAAGATAAATCTTCCAAATCACCATCCATTTAAATATCTCTTCTTTATGCCGTTTATTTTTAATGCCCTTATATTTTGTGTGCTAATTTTTTCTATCTTAATGTATGAAATGTAAGCATTAAGGGCAATGCTTGGTTTGAGTTTGGGGTGTAGGTTTAGTTGCCAAGGCAATGAGATGCCGCGGCAGTATAATATAAGTGCCATGCAGTTTTGTTATTCCTCTTATCAAATTTTTTTATTGCATTACCTTAACCGAATTTTGCTTATACCTCGGCAGTACTTTCTATCAATTGCCTTAGTTTAGTTTTAATTAAATCTTCTTTCTTGGCAATAGAACTCTCTCTTCTTACCATTGTTTAGAACTATTTAGAACCTTTATTTTTAGGATGCTTAAAGGAAGATAACATAGGATCACACTTTGAGATTAGAAATTTAAAACACCTTTGTGACTTGCATAATTTAAGGAATTCTAGTACACTTAGGACATAAACTAGCTTAGAAAGAAAATTGGGTAAAAAGTTAGAGGTGCCTAACACTGGCTCTAGCTTAAGGAAGCCCTAGAGGTGCCCAAAACCGGCTCTAGGCTAATCACTAGAGGTGCCAGAAATTGGCTCTAGTTGGTTAGAAAGCTTATATATATATAATATTACCCAAATTAAGTAGGTTAATGCTTAAGTGTTTACTTAGAATCATTATAATCATCTTGTTCACAATGCATGCACATACTCACAAATCTTATAGTTTGATTCCAGGGAATTCCTAAGGTATCCGAAGACTTAAAGGCCGAGCGTTCTTCGCCATGGTTTGAAGAGAGAAGGAAAAGTAAGACTAAGGAGACATTTTATAAAAATTAAGGTTTGATAATTGATGGTTTGCATTACTTGAGGATAAACAATAGTTCGAGTTTGGGGGTGTGATAAGTGCCCAAATGTCCTATATTTTGACCCTTTTTTCATGGCAATTATCACTCAACCTACACCCATTTGAGCTGCATTATGGCCCTTCATGCATAGATTTCATCATTTATGCCTTTGAGCCTTATATTCTGTTTATTCTATGGAAAAGATACTATTTGATGCATGTTTTGTGCTTTTGCAGATTTGCACGATGCGAGGGCAGGATGATGCCGTGACAACATTGGAGGACAAGGGAAGAATGAGGTAGAACCAGCTTGTAGCAGACCCTGATCGAGCCAAGCCACAACATATAGCTTCTATTGAGGGAAGTTGATTTATGATGAAGCCCTGCGGAGCAGAACTATTCATAGACTCATGTCGTGGCAGCTAAAAGCCATGTCACGACCATGTACTACTGTACCTGCCAGAGGGTAAATCAGGCAAAGTGTTAGCTGATTGAAGAGCTTTAAACGCCAAATTTTTCTAAACACTTTGTGTGGCAGTTGGAGCTTGAGAAGAGGACGAAAACATGGAAGGAAGGATAAAGTTAGACTTTTAGCCAAAAGTATATATTATAATAAATTAAAGAGATTCACCTCTTTAATTAAGATTAGTCCAAGTCCAACTTAACTTCCTCTCTAAGAAGGATTTGTGCCTACACCTTCCCCTATATAAGGAGGCTTGCCATCGTCAAGGAGACACAATTGATTGGGAAGAGAGAGTTCGAAAGAGAGAAAAAGCTTAGGATTTAGATTCTGTTTTCTTTGCATCCATTATGTTCTAATTTCCTTAGGGTTAGGTTTAGTTTGTTTAGTAGTTGTGTGAAGACCATTGTACTTTGTTTTTGTTCTTAATGCAATTAAGTTGAGGTTTGCTTATTCTTGGCTTTAATCATTCTTGCATTCTTGTTGAGAGAGAGTTTGTGAGATTATCCATTTATTCAATGTCGAAAGAGTTGAATTCACGAAACGATTAAGCACAGTTTTCATCCATGTGGTGTTAGATAATTCAGCCTAGAGATAGGTTAAGAATTGCAGCCGCTAAGAGAGGCGTGTGATTGGTTGGTATTTGTCTTTGGTTTACGCCGAGAGGTATGGTCAGAGTTCAGCAATCAACAGTGTTTCGAGCTTAGAGATAAGGAGGAGTCATTCAAGGACGCTTTGCCGAACCTTAACAACATCTGCCAAAGAGTAGGAGATTGCCGCGACAGAGAATCAACCTTTGCGGTCGCGACAGGAACTTAGGTTACTGCCACAACATTATAGTGTTGTAGCTTTCAAGAACATATACAAGTCAATAGGATTCCACACTACGACGCATTCTAATCCGGCCCATTCTATCAACCCTGATCTTCTCTTTACTTTTGGATTATTTTAGTTTTAGTATTTTAGTTTATTCAACCAACCCAACTCATTTGTGTTTTTACTTTAATTATTTTGTAGTGCAAGGAAGTAAGACCAAAAGGCTAGCTCAATCTAAGTGGAGATGATACTCGATATATTAATCACTATATTACTTGATGTGTACACTTGCACTATTGCGGGGTACTTTTACACGAGCATTACAACAATCTTGGCAACCATTCCAGAAACACCCCAGACACATACCCCGCCCGCAGCAGACCTTCAGCAGATTCTGCAAAACTTGGAGGAAATTGACCAACGCCAGTAGCTGTTCATGGCACACACAAGGGACTTCCATGCCTCCATTTACCAGCTGATCCAGAGAAAGTTCCCAGACTAGGCGGTCCAGTTTCCACCTTTCCCTACCGTCTTCACTACCGCCACCAACCTTGAGCCTAGAAAAGAAGCAACCCAAGTACCCACTGCCGTGGCCTCTGACACACCTACGACCATGACATGCAAGGGAAAACACAAGGTTTGCTTAGATACATCTGCTGGATCTCTATACCACGTCGCCTCTAGCTGGTCCGTCACCAATCATTCGGTCAGTCGGGTCTTTAAAGAACTCAAAACGCAAGGCAGCGACCGTGGATGAAATTTGCCTCGACACAGAGGACGAGGAGGTTACTGCCCCGACAGCAAAGCCCACCCCAGCCTCATGCATCTAGCCATCCCGCGAATCCAAACATATCAAGCACACGACATCAAAACCGAAGAGGCTGATTTTACAGAGTGAAAGTGACGAGGAAGATGAATCTTCCAAATCACAATCTATTTAAATTCCTCTTCTTTATGTCTTTTATTTTTAATGCCCTCATATTCTGTGTGCTATTTTTTCTATCTTAAATGTATGAAATGTAAGCATTGAGGGTAATGCTTGGTTCGAGTTTGGGGTGTAGGTTCAGTTACCAAGGCAAGGCCATGTCGTGTCATTATAATATAATTGCCATGTAGTTCTGTTCTTTTACTTGTTCAAATTTTTTTACTGCATTGCCTTAACTAAATTTTCTTATGCCTCAGCAGTACTTTCTATCAAGTGCCTTAGTTTAGTTTTAATTAAATCTTCTTTCTTGGCAATATAACTCTTTCTTCTTACCATTGTTTAGAACTGTTTAGAGCCTTTATTTTTAGGATGCTTAAGGAAGATAACTTAGGATCACACTATGAGATTAGAACTATAAAACACCTTTGTGACTTGTATGATTTAAGGAATTCTAGTACACTTAGAGCATAGACCAACTTAGAAAGAGAACTGGGTAAAAAAGTTAGAGGTGCCTAACACTGGCTCTAGCTTAAAGAAGCCCTAGAGGTGCCCGAAACATGCTATAGTTTAATCACGAGAGGTTCCCGAAATTAGCTCTAGTTGGTTAGGTTGCTTACAATTTTTTTTGCCCAAGTTAAGTAGGTTAATGCTTAAGGCTTGCTTAGAATACTTATAATCATCTTGTTCACAATGTATGCACACACTCACAATTCTTATAGTTTGATTCCAAGGAATTCCTAAGGCATCCAAAGACTTAAGGGCCGAGCGTTCTTTGCCATGGTTTGAAGAGAGAAGGAAAAGTAAGACCAATGAGACAATTTATAAAAATTAAGGTTTGTCAATTGATGGTTTGCATTGCTTGAGGACAAGCAATAGTTCGAGTTTAGGGGTGTGATAAGTGCCCAAAAGTTTTATATTTTGACCCCTTTTTATGGCAATTATCACTCAACCTATACCCATTTGAGCTGTATTATGACCTTTCATGCATTGATTTCATCATTTATGCCTTTGATCTTTATATTTGGTTTATTCTATGAAAAAGGTACTATTTAATGCATGTTTGGTGCTTTTACAGATTTGCACGATGTGAGGGCATGATATGTCGCGACGACATTGAAGAACAAGGGAACAATGAGGCAAAACCAGCTAGTAGCAGACCCTGATCAAGCCAAGTCACAACCGATAGCTTCTACCGAGGGAAGTTGATTTATGATAAAGCCTTGTTGAGCAGAACCAGTCACAAGACCCATGACGTGGCAGCAGAATGCCATGCCGCGGCCGTATAGTACTCTACCTGCCGAAGGGCAAAACAAGCAAAATGGTAGCCGATTTGTAGAGCCTTAAATGTCGGATTTTTCTACACACTTTGCGTGGCAGTCAGAGCTCGAGAAGAGGACGAAATCATTGAAGGAATGATAAAGTTGGACTTTTTGCAAAAAGTGTATATTGTATTAAATTAAAGAGATTCACCTCTTTAATAAAGTTAAGTCCAAGTCCAACTTAACTTCCTCTCCAAGAAGAATTTGTGCCTACACCTTCCCCTATATAAGGAGTAAGCACGGTTTTCATCCACGTGGTGTTAACTAATTCGGCCTAGAGATAGGTTAAGAATTTCAACGGCTAAGAGAAGCGTGTGATTGGTTGGTGTTTGTCTTTGGTTTACGCTGAGAGGTATGGTCAGAGTTCAGCCATCAACAGTGTTCCGAGCTTAGAGATAAGGAGGAGCCATTCAAGGACGCTTTGCCGAGCCTTAACAACATCTTCCCAAGAGCAAGAGATTGCCGCAAAAGAGATTCAACCTTTGCGGCCGCGACAGGAACTTAGGTTACTGCCAAGGCAGTATTGTGTTGCAGCATTCAAGAACAGAAGAAAAAGTAGATAGGATTCCACACTACGACACATTCTAATCCGACCCATTCTCTCAAACATGATCTTTTATTTACTTTATTATCTGGATTATTTTAGTTTTAGTATTTTTAGATTACTCAACAACCCAACTCATATGTGTTTTTACTTTAATTATCTTGTAGTGCGAGGAAGTAGGACCAAAAGGCTAGCTCAATCCCTGTGGAGGCGATACTTGATATATTTATCACTATATTACTTGACGTGTACACTTGCACTATTGCGGGGCACTTTTACGCGAGCATCACTTAGCAAAACTCCTAAATTAGCCTGAGCTTTGCATCGACTCAATATTAGATCGTGAGGGTTGAGATTTGTGCTTCACACCCTCGAAATAGTATTCTTCATTTATCTGGAAAAGATAATTTGCAATCGGCCATTCCTTTAAAAATTAAAACGTCTTCAACTCAAAATTCGTCGTTGGCTTGGAGGTTGTTTTGACTTGCAGTTTGGAAGTCGGGTCGGTTGATCGTAATTTGACTTCATGTGAACAAACTTAGCTGTGGTCTACTAAGGGAATCAAGATCAGGTACAATACTCGTGCGCATGATATTGTTAACTCGAGTTGGGCTCTTCAAGAACTCAAAGTTCTCTCAGTCCTAACTTCGATTGACGTGGTTAGACAATTCAACAAGGATCGAAATTTCTGGTTGGTTTGGAGTCGGTTAACCTTTCCACCTTTAAAGATCATTTTCATATCTATACGATAATTTTTATTTTTTAAAAAAATATTTGATATGAAATATTATTAAAATAAAATTACTCATTATCCAAAATTCTACTTTATGTTCTTAACTTTAATTGACACCACTTAGATGCTAAAACCTAATTAACTTTAAAAGAAAATAAATTACTCCTTTTTACAAATATAAGTTAACATGAATTACATGTTTCAAATAAAGGACTCATTTAAAAGTATCTAACCCAATTACATTGAGTTTCTTAATAAAACTTAAAAAAATCAATAAAGTGATCAAATCAAACTTCACCCTTTTAAATATAAGAATCAAACTTTTCCTTTTAAACAAAAAAACAAGTCTAAATGATAAGATTGGTAACATAAAGATGTATATTTTTACAAGAATATAACAATATTCTATGACTATATATACTTCGATAACCCGAAGTTCCAAATGTTACCATGAATATAAAAATCGACCGATCTGCTATTGACTCGACCCTAAAACCGACCGAACCATATTAACCTGACCCAAAATTGATCGATCAGATATTGAGCCGACCCAAAAAGCAAACGACTCAAAAAATAACCGACCCAAAGAGCAACCGATCCAATATTGACCTGACCCGACCTAAATTACCACAAACCTTAACTAAAATCAAACCAGATTTAAACTATACCGAACCTACCCCGAATGTAGTCTAAACCTAAAATTACCTGACCCTGAAATTATTCGATTTAAACTCGATCTGGGCAACCCATTTGCCACCTTTAGTTTTGGGGTCAAAAGCAATATAGAACAAGTAATTTTTCATGTCAAAAGTACTTTTCAAAAGCTTAAGTTTAAAGCTTTTAGCTTTATCAAAAGAATTTTGGAGCAAAAATACTCATTTATCCTTGTTTATATAACCATTTCTTTTATATTTTTAAAAACAATATCTAAAATAGACATTTATATACTTGAAAATATTTTTTTGATGATAATACCAAACACTCTCATTTTTAACCAAATCTAAAAGTACTTTTCAAAAAACTTTTTAAAAGAACTTTCTCACCATACTTTTCAAAAGTAATGTAAAATTAATTTTTTATTTATTCATAAGACATGGTATTTTTAATATTATTCCTAGACTCAATTAATTATAAAATTTAAAAAAAACATCTTTTTGAAGATGATTATGATGGGTTAAGTTAAGAAAAATGTTGAATTCAAATCTAATGTATATAAAAAATTAAGAAGAAGAAGAAGAAGAAGAAGAAGAAGAAGAAGAAGAAGAAGAAGAAGAAGAAGAAGAAGAAGAAGAAGAAGAAGAAGAAGAAGAAGAAGAAGAAGAAGAAGAAGAAGAAGAAGATAACTGATGGAATATAAACAGATGAAAGGAATCGATGACTGGTCAATAAAAATGTTTAAGACGAATTTGGATATATAATTATTTGTTTCAATAAAAATGTTCATGAAAATAACTCATCAAAATTTTATGTTTATAATTTCACAAACTCCAAGTTCATATTTCTAATACACATATGTTTAACATCTGTCTCTTTCATCTATCGTTATTTCATATTTATTATATTATTTTTGGGTCAACTAAACTATAAATAAAACCCCAAATTCTTGAACCCTAACTTCTTGCTCCCATCCTGTTCATCAACTCAATTCGAGTTGTTGCTTATCTGCATGTCTTCGAGTGTTGGCTTCCCCCTCCAAGAAGCTATGTCGATTCTCGAATCTTGATTGGGTCGTGTCGGTGAGTAGGGATTGTGCATCGGTTCGGGATCTCATAGGGTGTTTCTAGTGTTACTACCTAAGACGTCGCGCTTATCCTGGTGGTTTTGACTGTTTCACTATTGCTGCGGCTGCGTCTAGACTGCAGCGAGCTCGTCTTTTCTGCGCCATCTTGAAGCAGTCATTGTTTTTTTTGATGTTTCCCCTGTGTCCAATCGAAGGACTCTACACAAGTCTGGCAGTTTTGCTCCGAGAGAGGGGTACGCTCTTCGATTGGTTTTTTATTGGCCCTACTATATTCTCTTCGCTGCCACGACTGGTGCGCTTGCTCCTCCTTTCTGAGAGAAAGTGCATCATTTCTTTTGTTTCCTTCCCCCATTAATGCCCCAAGTTCTTGTTTCCTCATCCCCCTTCCATCCCGCCCATGGTTAGTTTTGAACCCACCTCTTATTACCTCTCCCTTTCTGCTCTGAACTGATTTCATGTGTTTGGACTGTTTGTGCTGGATTGGTCCTTACTGTTTCCATTGGTCTGCTTCTTTACTGCTTGTTTGAGAGTTTCTCCTATCTCTACTAGTTTTTCCTTCTATTGTTTGTGCCGTGATGGCCATTATGGCATGGAACATTATGGGGCTGGGTAATAAAGAAACTATGAGAGCTCTTAAAAATTCAATCACCAAACATAAGCCGACTATTTTCTTTTTGAGCGAAACTAAGCAGAAGAAATGATTCATAGAGAAGATTAAAATGAAGATGAAAATGGATGCCTCCTTCTATGTGGATCCCGATGGTCTAGCAAGGGGGTTATCACTATGGTGGACAAACGAGACGAAGGTTTCTTTTTCGCATACGATAAAAATTTCATCGATGCAAAAATCTCCATTCAATGGAAGGAGGAATGATATGGAACCTTCATTTATGGTCCCCCTTACCGAGAGGAAAAATAAGCCTTCTGATAGGACCTGACAAAATGAAGAAGCTCCATGAATGAAAAATGATTTGTGATCAGTGATTTAAATATCGTGACAAGTCAAGAAGAAAAACTTGTCGGTATCCATTTCAATTTTGCTGAAGCCAACAACTTCTTAAATTTTATGGACTCCTCGGGGCTCCTGGAACTTTCTATAAAAGGAGGAACTTTCACTTTGTCAAATCAAAGAAGCGACGGCAATTCCACTCTTGAGAAATTGGACTGAGCACTCTGATCTGTTGAATGGAGCAATTTTTTCCATAAATCTTTAGACCTGCTTGATGCGGCGCTTGCTTCTGATCATACTCACATAGTCATTCTCCCTTTGGGTTTGAACAGAAAATATAAGAAATAGTTTAAATTTGAGTCCAAGTGGTTGTTAGATGAGGAGTGCCCCGGTGCAGTCCACAAAGGATGGGATCCGCTCTCTCGAGAAAGGGTTTCACACAGATTTGGTAGGAAGCTCAAACGAACCAAATTTTCCCTAATCAAGTGGAGCAAAGCAAAAATTCCAGGGCACCAATCAAAGGAAATAAGAATTGATGAATCAAATCAATGCTCTACAAGGGAAGCGATTAAGTGAAGCGGAACTTTCAAAATCCAAACAACTCAAAAAGAAACTTGTCGATATGTGGGAAAGCGAGGAGAGGTATTGGCACCAACACTCACATATTGATTGGCTTAACTTTGGGGATAAAAATACCAAGTTCTTCCACGCCATAACCTTACAGTACAGAAGAACTAACTCTATATGTAGAATCAAGAATTACAATGGAGAATGGATTGAAAACCCCTTGGACATTGCTTACTTCCTAAAGCAGCACTTTCAGAAAATCTACACTAAAGACCATTCCATTGACTTCCAAAGCCTGGAAACGATTATCCCTGTCTTGGTGACTGATGATATGAACATGAAGCTTTGTAAAGATATTTCTGAAGAGGAGATTAAGAGTGTGGTTTTCAGTATGGGGGCTTCTAAACCCCCAGGACCAGATGGTTTTCCCGATTGTTTCTACCACTCCTTCTGGGAAATCATTAAAGAGGATCTTATTGCAATGGTGTCTCACTTTTCAACACGGGGCTTCTTGATTTCGTGCTAAATAAAACTAACATTATTCTCATTCCAAAAAAGACGAACCCGAGTGAAGTCAATCACTTTCGCCCTATTAGCCTTTGCAACTTCTCTCTTAAGAACATCACAAAGATCTTGGCCTCACGGCTAACTGTCTTCCTTCCGGTATCGTTTCAATCTCGCAACCTGTCTTTGTTAATGGGAGGCTCATTCAAGACAATATTATCCTTTCCCACGAGGCATTTCACTCGATCAAAAGAGCAAAGAGAGGGAAGAAAGGAGTCATGGCACTCAAGTTTGATATGAAAAAAGCCTATGAAAAGTTGATTGGAATCTTCTGCGCTTTGTTATGACCAAAATGGGCTTCTGCGAATGGTGGATCCACCGCGTGATGAAATGTGTGACATCCGCTACCTTTTCTCTTGTGATCAATGGCAAAAGACGTGAGGAATTCTATCTAGAGAGAGGTCTTAGACAAGGGGATCCCCTCTCCCCCTTTCTCTTCACATTCATCTCAAATATTTTCGCTTGGATCATCTCAAAAGAGGTGGAGTCGTCCCGCCTTGCATGCTTCAAAATCAAGAGAAGGTGTCCCACACTCAGTCATCTTATTTTTTCTGATGATTGCTTACTTTTTTCCTCAACTGATGTAAACAATTTTGAAGCAGTTCTGATGGTCTTGAACTCCTTCCAGAGAACAACGGGACATATGGTTAATTTCCTCAAATCCTCTGTCTTTTTCTCCCCAAATGTGAGCTCAAGTCTGAAGCACCATCTCTCCAATATTCTCGGCTGTCGCCCTACGAAAGAAGACAACATGTATCTAGGCCTTCATTCTATCTAGGGGCGAAACAAAAAAAAGCCCCCAACTTTATCAGGGAGAGGGTTAGAAACAAGCTCAAAGGATAGAAGGTTAAATTTCTTAACCAAGCAGGAAAAGAGATCTTTATCAAAGCTGTTGCCCAAGATATCCCCTTCTATATTATGCAATGTTTCCTTCTTCCTTCCACCTTTTATGATGAGCTGAATTCTTTGGTTGGGCGTTTCTGGTGGAATAACTCTAGTGCCAAGGATAGGGGTATTCATTAGCACAATCAAAAGAAATTGTGCCTTACCAAAGACAAGGGCGGTCTCAGGTTCCGGGACCTTAAAATTTTTAATAAGGCTCTTATCACAAAGATTACATGGAGAATCCTAAAACAACCATCCTTGCTCAAAACCATCGAGGGATCTATTTCCCTAATGGCAATATCTTTGATGCCCCAAAATGGAATAACCCGTCTTGGGCTTGGATAGGGATTAGGGAAGGGATTAAGGTTCTTAAAGACGGATCTTTATGGAGGGTCAGAAATGGAAGGAGTATCTCGATTTGGAATGAAAAATGGATCCCGAACCTTCCTAACTTTCAAGTGACCTCTAAACCTCCCTCCGGTGATCCACACATCACAGTTTTTAACCTCTTAAGGAAAGACCAGAAATTATGGGACCGAACAAAGCTCATTAACATGTTCTCTCCTTTTGAAGTCGAGGCGATTCTTGCCATCCCCATTGGTGATCCCATGGTTATGGACTCCCTCATTTGGGCGGCCTCAAGAGACGAAGCATACTCGTCTCGATCAGGACACCGCTTCATTGAAAACATGCATGAGTCGGGACCTGATCCATCATCGAGTGACTCGCCGAGCAGGAACACGAATTTCTAGAGATAAATATGGGCTTTGAAAGTCCCACCTAAATTTCGGACCTTTCTGTGGAAGTTGTGCCATAATATCGTCCCCACCAGAGCAATCCTTGCGACCCGCTTTCATGGATCCTTTTTCATATCTAAATGTTACCCTTGATGCGGCTGAAAGCATTAAACACCTACTGTTTTTCTACCCTTTTGTTCAGGTAGTGTGGAGAGTTTCAGGGTTTAATTACTCTCCCGTGACTTCGGGTTTTCTTGGCTTTGCCAAATGGAAGGAGAAAATTAATGGCTTTCGTAGACTTGGTAACTTCGATGAAGGATGCCCGCTGATTGCCTTTCTCCTCTGGGATTTGTAGAAATCCCAAAATGCCTTCTTGTTTGAAAGGTAAGTGGACTCCCCGTGGGAATTTTGGCTTAGAGCGGAAAGCACTTTCACAGAATTCAACCAGGCCAACGCCAAGGTCACCTGCAACACTCCTGCTCCTCTGTTCGAATGCAAGACATGGTCCCCCTCCTCCCGGCATTGTAAAAATCAATTGCGATTTGGATTTTGACATTTCCACAGGTAAAGCTAATGCAACAGCAATTGTAAGGGATTCATCCGGATCTATCCTTATTAGAAATATGGTCTCTCTAGTTGCCTCTTCAGCATCGTTTGCTGAGGCTTCTGCTATCAGGCTTGGCGTTGCTATGGCCGTGAAAGCAGGTTTACCTTGTATCATTATTGAATCTGACTGTCAAGCTGTGATCAAGCGCCTTACCTCCGGCTCCCTATCTGTTTGGGAATCTTCAGTCATTAAAGAAGACATCCGTTTGTCAACCTCCGCTTTTCAGTCTTGCTCCTTTTATTTTACTCCTCGTTGTTGTAACCAAGCGGCTGAGTGGGTCGCTAAAAACATTTTGGACTCTTCTCGCTCTCCTGTTTGGTTTCGAGAGGCCCCCTCGGGGCTCTTTCCTTTGTTGTAATTTTCCCGCCCTTTTCTTATGAAGTTCGAAATTTCTTTGACCAAAATAACAATAAATAAAGTATTAAAGGACTAACATTCAAATCTGTTGAGTTGATCAAACTATTGCAAATGGCTAAGAATGGGGTGAATTGGCGATTAAAAATTTGAGGGTGGAAATTGGATGAAAGAAAATTTGACACAAGGCAATTTATAGTGGTTCAAGTTCCTAAATGTGCTCTACCTCCACTACCTTAGCTCCCACTAAGGATTTTCAACCAATCCACTATTGATTCTTCCCCTTTTCTTGGATGAGGAGGAAACCTTACAAAACAGATTAAGCTTTCTACCCAAAGCTTAATCCAAACACACTCTTTAAAATGAAGGAATTTGGTAAACCTTACAAGTACCTCTCAAAGGTTGATGTTTACCCAAATAGAATCAAACACTCCCCAAACTCTCAATAAAAATTACAATGAAAACACACTTGAGTTGGGTACAAAGATTTGACTAGAAAATGAACAAGGTTTGGATTTGAATGCTTTGATGTTTCTTTAAGGCCCAATAGTTGTTGTTGTAGCATTTGAGACTTGTTTTTATACCCTTGCATTGATTTCTAGCAGTTTGGGTGGTTGAGATCATCAATAGAGATGTTGGGCTGCAATTTCCCACATTAAATGCTCCTAAAAAACCTATCGTATCGGTACGGCTCGTGGGCGTATCGGTACTTGTCTCAAAGAAGAAAGATATGTTGTGACTGAAAAACAGACTGTATCGATACGCTTGAAGGGAGTATCAATTGACATTAAGGGTCGTATCGATACGATTAGTCGTATCGTTACGGATTTTGCTCACTGGAATCTTGAATTGAGTTTTACTAAAAAGCGTATTGGTACGCTACCTAAGCGTATCGATACTGTTCAATGGTCATTTAAAATTTTGGATTCTAATTAATTGACAAGCCAACGTTCGAATATTAAATACGAAGACATTTGAAAAGGTCAGCATATCGTATCGATACGGTAACATACCGTATCGGTACGCTATAGCAAAAGAATATTTTAATATGAAATTTGTATCGATACGGTCTCGAAGCGTATTGATACGCTATAGCTTAAAGTCTTGCCCAAATGAATGTCGTATCAATACGGGGTTAGATCGTATCGGTACACTTTGAATGATTAAAATTCCAGTGTTGAAAAACCGTATCCATATGCATAACGATATCTATACGTCTGTGCGTTTTGTTGAAGTTTGGATTGAAAACTCATGAAAAGACTTAGTGAAAATCGAACCTTTAAATATGTTTACTTGAAAAATAGTGTTTGGTTCAAAATGGCTTGTCAAATTGTGAGTCTTTGAAAATACTTAAAAATTTATTATTTTACAATTTAGTCCTTAAGTTAAATTGTTATATCAAAATCAATTTTGGTTTTACAATATCCCCCTTTTGATATAACAAAACCAAATATAAATTTTTAAGTTTTGAAACCTTTGAAAAGCTTACTCCCACTTAATTTAAGATAGGTTTTCAAAATTAAGTTTCAAGTTTTCAAAATTGGCTCTATATAATACTTCTCCCCCTTTATGTTAGATCAAACATAAAAGCACAAGGGAGGATAATAGCAACATAATATCAGTAAATTCAATTGCAAACTTAAGAAATTAAAGCAACCAATAGTTCAAAAATATGAATTCAAACTCAAATCCTAACAACATAAATAAAAGCATAAAGTTCTAAGAGATAGGTGCATAAACAATAAAACTAAATGATATGTGATGAAATGCACAACTACTCGTTCCCATTATCATCGTCATCCTCGTCCTTTTCATCCTCATCATCTTGATTCGGTTGAGGCCTCCTAGTTTGATTGAGCCAAGCACCATGGAAAGCGGTGAGAGAGACATCTATGGAATTTTGTTGAAGAGCAACGACTTTAACTTGATCCTCCTATGATGTGAAGCGAGTATCAAGGCTCTTGACTCGATCTTCCAATGATGTGGATCGAGTGTCAATAGCAGCAAACCCAACTTCCATGTTTGTGAATTTCTCATTAAGGAATGTCATGAGAGTGTCCATGGAGGATGAAGCAATATGAGCACCTTGAAGAGCTTGTGTAACATCGACTTGAACATCTTGGCGATGAGCTCGAGGGACACGAACTCATTCATTGTTGACATAGGCAAAGTGAAAATGGGTGAGGGAACGCTCATCTATGGGTAGGCCAAGGGGTTCGGGATAGTCATGGGTACAATCTATCTTAAGGGAGTGAAAAAAAATGACTCAACGCCGTAGAATAGTAAAAAAACTTGAATTGATCGGTATGATGGTGCTGAACAAGGTAAACAAGGTCGGCGAAGATGATTTGACAAAGATTAGGGCGCTTACCCTCACCAAAACACCTAAGCCAAAAATCGTCAACTTGACGAATAGTTGAAAATTTCCCACCCAGGGACGAAGAAACCATGAAATAATGAGATGAAGAATACAGTCTTGGGCATTTAAAACATTGACAGAACCAAGAGGACCATGACCTAAGGAATTCTCATCATCAATCCCGATATTTTCAAAACCAAAAGCGTTACAAAGAACATCTTGATCGACTCGAAAAGGTGTGCCCATAAGATGAGACTCTATAATAACAACATGTTCCCTTTGTGCATCAAGAATGCATTTGGCATTTGAAAAGAAAATTATGACCAAGTTTCAATATAAAATAGGAGTAAGGTTCAAAAAGTTTATAAATTTCCATCTTCGAATCAAAAGAAGATATTCAAATTTAAAATGTTCAGAGTTCAAAAATGGGATTGATATGACATGTTCTTCCCTATGAGTATAACCTTGGAATAGTTTATAACGTGACATGTCCGAAGGGTGTGGAAAACTATTTTGGATTATGTAAGGGAGGTTAAGTTTAGGATTACCCTCATCGTCTTCAATAGGATCGACAAAGGTAGAGGCTAAGAATCGTCTCGCTCTCTTTTTGGGTGCCATAATCCTGAAAACATCAAAACGAATCGAATATGTATGCAATTATCATCTCATTCAATCCAACAATAAATTCCAATAATTCAAGGTATTGAAAGATAATTTTAATGTTAAAAATATATACAAGTATAAAAGAAAATTTTGGTGATTTTTTTTTCTTCGAAAAACAGTTTATAAAAATATACGGTATAAAATTATATTCGAATGAAAAATTTTCGGATTATGAAAAGTTTTTGTAAAGAATTGAAAACCTATATCATATATATATGTTTTATACAAAAATTAACTGAAAACAATTAATAAAATCAAACGAAAATAACTAAAAAAAGTTTATACCTTGAGTTATGAGAATAGATGAATGGGGTGATGAGAATGCACAAGATTACTAACTAAGTGTGGCTTTGTTGTGTTGATAAAAAAACCCTCAATTAATTTGAAGTTTGGTGTGAAAAATTTGAGAGATTGAGGGGGGGGGGGTTATAGGTATTTGCGGCTAGGGTTTTTAGAGAAAAAAGGGGAAGTTTAATTGAAAAGTGATTTCTCATTTAAGAGCCCGATTTTAACTTTCCGTCGATACCGTATCGGTACGCTTTTATCCGTATCGATACACCTTGCCCCAATTTTAAATTTGATTTTAATACCGTATCGATACGCATGACCGTATCGATACAGTTTGACCTGTATCACTTCCCTTGACGAACGCGTATCGATACGCATTTATTCGTATCAATACGTCTTTACCAGATAATGCAATTTTGACATTTTCAAGTCCAAAAATCCAACTTTAAACATCCCTAAATGCATGTGAATGACATATGAGCAAGATTTAATGACTAAAATTAATGCATACTCCCCCTAACAACATGCATAGAAGCAAAATGAGGCAAATTAACATAAGCATGAATATCAACCAATTTCAAGTAAATATTTGACCATTTGGGACCTAAAAGGGTCAAGAAAGGCTAGTTAAACCTAACTCTCCCCTAAGGGTCCAAAAACGCTATTTATCTAAAGGTTTGGTAAATATATCCGCTAATTGGTCCAAGGTATCAACATATTCTAGAACAACATCATTTTTCAAAACATGGTCTCTAATAAAATGATGTCTAATTTCTATATGTTTGGTTTTAGAGTGTTGGGTGGGATTCTTAGTGAGACAAATGGCACTAGTTTTGTCACACCTAAGGGGTATAACATCTACTTGAACACCATAATCTAAGATTTGTTGCTTCATCTCAAGGACTTGAGCACAACAACTCCCTAAGGATATGTACTCTGCTTCGCTTGTAGATAAGGCTAAGCTATTTTGTTTATTAGAGAACCAAGATACGATCATACTACCTAAGAATTGACATGTTCTGGAGGTACTTTTCCTATCTATCTTGCATCCCCCATAATCTGCATCCGAATAAGCATGCAGGCTAAAGGAAGAATCCTTAGGATACCAAAGACCTAAGTTATGTGTGTCTCTAAGGTATCTAAAAATTCTCTTAATGGCTACTAAGTGTGATTCTCTAGGACTAGCTTGGAACCTATCACACAAGCAAACACTAAACATAATATCCGGTCTACTTGCAGTAAGGTAAAGCAAAGAACATATCATAGATCTATAAAGCTTAGAATCGACACACTTACCTCCTTCATCTTTGTCAAGCTTCATAGAAGAGCTCATAGGAGTGGCTTGAGGCTTCACATTCTCCAAGCCAAATTTCTTGAGCATATCATTCACGTACTTTTCTTGATTGAGGAAGGTGCCATCCTTCCTTTGTTTGATTTGGAGCCCCAAAAAGAATGAGAGCTCCCCCATCATGCTCATCTCGAACTCACCTTGCATTAGCTTAGAAAATTCTTTGCAATAACATTAATTAGTAGAACCAAAAATAATATCATCAACATAAATTTGCACTACTAAGATGACATTACAATATCTTTTTATGAAAAGTGTAGTGTCCACCTTGCCTTTTTCAATCAAAAAATTTAAAAGCCTTTCATACCAAGCTCTAGGAGCTTATTTTTAACCATAAAGAGCTTTGGTTAATTTAAAAACATGATTTGGAAATTTAGGATCCTCTAAACCCGGTGGTTGTTCAACATACACTTCTTCATTTATAAAACCATTTAGAAAAGCACTTTTTACATCCATTTGAAAAAACTTGAAATCATGGTAACATGCAAATGCTAGAAGCATCCTAATAGCTTCCATTCTAGCTACGAGTGCATATTTTTCATCAAAATCAATTTCCTCTTCTTGAGTGTAACCTTGAGCAACAAGCCTAGCCTTGTTTCTCACTATGTTACCACTCTCGTCTAGTTTATTCCTAAAGACACATTTAGTTCCTATAGTAGATTGATTACTAGACCTTTCAACTAATTTCCATACTTTACTTCTCTCAAATTGATTAAGTTCTTATTGCATGGACAAAATCCAAAAATCATCTTTTAATGCTTTTTTGATACTTTTAGGCTCAATGCATGAAAGAAATGCAACATGGTTCATTAATTTGAGAGAGGATCTTGTACATCTTCTTCTTTGATTGGAATCTCATCCACCTTTGATGTTTATCTTCCATCAATGGCTTCAATGGTCCCTATATCATCATCATCACAAGAATGCTTCCTTAGAAGGAGGTTATCATCGAAAACAACATGTATAGACTCTTCTACAACTAAAGTTCTCTTATTAAATACATGATAGGCTTTAGAGTTTAAAGAATATCCTAAGAAAATAACTTCATCACTTTTAGCATCAAATTTATCCAAGTTGTCTTTACCATTGTTTAAAACAAAACATTTGCAATCAAATGGATGAAAATAGCTAATGTTAGGCTTCTTAGATTTTAAGATCTCATATGGTGTTTTCTTCAAAATTGACCTAATCATTACTCGATTTATGATGTAGCAAGTGGTATTTGTGGCTTCCGCCCAAAAATATTTAGGTAAATTATTTTCACAAAGCATGGTTCTAGCCATTTCTTCTAAAGTTCGAGTTTTCCTCTCAACTACCCCATTTTGTTGAGGAATGCGAGGTGCGGAAAAATTATGGCTAATCCCATTTTTATTTAAAAACTCTTCTAAACCTAAATTTTGAAACTTGGTTCCATGATCACTTCTAATGTGAGTGATTTTAAGCTTAAGATCATTTTGAGTTATTTTTGAAAATGTGATGAATTTTTCTAAAGCCTCATCTTTTTTACATAAGAATAGAACCCAAGTAAACCTAGAATAGTCATCAACAAGTAAAAAACATATGATTTACCACCCAAGCTCATAGTCCTATTTGGCTTAAAAAGATCCATATGAATCAATTGTAAGCATCTACTAGTAGAGACATCATTAATGGATTTAAATGAGGTTCTATGTTGTTTACCCTTAGAGCATGCATCACATATTTTATCATTAGAGAATTTAAGTTTGGGTAAACCTCTAACTAGATTAAGGGAAACTAATTTTTCTAAAACACTCATGCTAGCATGTCCTAATTTTCTATGCCAAAGCCACGAGTCATGTTCATCATATGCAACTAAACATGCATGAGATGTGTGAATGTCATCTAAATGCACCATGTAGATATTTCCTATCCTATGCCCTATGAGCATCAATTGATTTGTTCTAATGTTCATTATTTTGCAACCATTTTTATCAAAGAGAACATTAAAACCTTTATCACATAATTGACTAATGATCAATAAATTATGCTTAAGACCATTGACATATAAGACATTTTTAATGAATATGGAAGAGTGGTTACCAATGAAGCCAATACCCTCAATATGGCCTTTGGAGTTGTCACCAAATGTCACTTCTCCACCATGCTTTTGTTTGAGCTCCTTGAATCTACTCTTGTCTCTAGACATATGTTTTGAGCATCCACTATCAAGGTACCATGTGTTTTGACTTGAAGCTTTGGCCTTGTAGAAATGCCCCCTACAAACAAATAAATTATGCTTTGGTTTTTGGTACCCAAATCATTTTGGGTCCATGCGTGTTAGCCTCTAAAGTCTTGGTTCCCTTAGGAATCCAAAGAGACATAACATCATAATTCTTAGAAGTTACTAGTTCCTTATGAACCCAAACACTCCTAATTCTTTTATTGTTAGATTGCTTTGAAAAATTTCTTTGTTTAGTATAAAAAGGTTTTCTTTTTACATATTGGGTTTTAGAAGAATTTCCTTTCTCAAAATTATTTCTCCCATAGTAATAGAGGTATTAAGATTATCCACCTCCTTAGTGTGATAATCTTGAAAATCGGAAAGAAGTTTTTCTAAATCAACATTTTTCTTTTTAAGATCATTTGAAAGATTCATCAAATATAAAACTTTCTTTTCCAATTCCAAATTGGTTTTTGAAAGAGACTCATTTTGATTTTTCAAATCGGAAGTGATTTTCTTGTTTTTCAAAATTGACTCTTTATATTTGTCAACCAATTCATCATACACATTTTGTAACTCATCATATTCATCATAAGTAAGAGATGAGTTAGAGTATACCATTTGTTCCTCCTCAAGTGTCATGAGACAAAGGTTGGCCACTTCCTCTTCCTTTTCGGATGACTCCTCGTCACTTTATGTTGCCACTTGAGCTTTGAGCTTGTTCTTCTTCCCAAAGCTTTTCTTTCTCAATTAAGGGCACTCATATCGGATATGACCGGTCTTCTTGCACTCATATCAAGTGATTTGGTCCTTCTCTTCTTCTTTGCTCTTGTTCTTGAAGTCCCCTTTTTCCATTGAATTTTCTCTCTCGGTTGGACTTCATAAAACGAGTGAATCGTTTGGCCAACATGGCCATCTCCTCATCTTCCTCATCACTAGAATCACTATCTTTGTATGAAGCTTTGAGTGCGATTCCAATCTTCTTCTCAACTTTCTTATTTTCTTTCTTGTTTCATGATCTCATGAGTGGGTAGAGATCCAACATGGGCATCAAGCTTGAGAGTCTTCAAATCTCTAGCTTCAATGATAGCCGTTCTCTTGCCATCCCAAGATTCCAGAAGAGAATAAAGTAGCTTCCTAACTAGCTTGTCTTCGGGTATAACTTCACCGAAGCCTTTCAAACCATTGACGATGATCAAAAACCGATCAAACATATTGGAGACGCTCTCATCGGGGTCCATCTTGAAACTTTCATAGCTTAAATTGAGAAACCCGATCTTTGTCTCATTAACATCGCTAGTTCCCTCATATGTCGTCTCGAGGGTATCCCAAACTTCAATTAGCGCTTTCGATGGAAGATACCTTTGAATAGATATCGAGACCGAGAGCACAAAAGATCATATGTAAGGCTTTGTCATTAACTTGCAACCTTCTTCTATCTTCATCGATCATCTCGGCTTTGACCTTTGGGACTAATCTTCCTTCACCATCTCTTTTCATTGGGATGGTTGGTCTGTCTTCTACAACGTCCCATACACTGTAATTGTTGGATTTGATGAAGAGACGCATCCGCTTCTTTCAATATGAGTAGTTATCCTCATTGAAGAATGGTAGTTTGGTGGTGGATTGAGACTCATAGAGGTTGGGGCCGGAGTGGATTCCATTGCTTCAAGTTGTTGTTGATCAAACTCTCCTAGAATCGACTCAAGAGGGTTGTAATCCTTTCAATGAGTGTAGCTCTGATACCAATTGTTGAGTTGATCAAACAATTGCAAATGGCCAAGAGGGGGTGAATTGGCGATTAAAAATTTGAGGGTGGAAATTGGATGAAAGAAAATTTGACACAAGGTCATTTATAGTGGTTCAAGTTTCTAAATGTACTCTACCTTCACTACCTTAACTCCCAGTAAGGATTTTCAACCAATCCACTATTGATTCTTCCTCTTTTCTTGGATGAGGAGGAAACCTTACAAAACCGATTAAGCTTTCTACCCAAAGCTTAATCCAACACACTCTTTACAATGAAGGAATTTGGTAAACCTTACAAGTACCTCTCAAAGGTTGATGTTTACATAAATACAATCAAACACTCCCCAAACTCTCAATAAAAATTACAATGAAAACACACTTGAGTTGGGTACAAAGATTTGACTCTAAAATGAACAAGGTTTGTATTTGAATGCTTTGATGTTGCTTTAAGGTTCAATAGTTGTTGCTGTAGCATTTGAGACTTGTTTTTATACCCTTTCATTGATTTCTAGCTGTTTGGGTGGTTGAGATTATCAATAGAGCCGTTGGGCTGCAATTTTCCGCAATAAATGCTCCTCAACAAACTACATTATCGGTACGACTCGTGGGCGTATCGGTACCTGTCACAAAGAAGAAAGCCGTTGTGACTGAAAAACAGACCGTATCGATACGCTTGAAGGGCGTATCGGTACGACATTAAGGGGCGTATCGATACGATTAGCCGTATCGATATAGATTTTGCTCACTGGAATCCTGAATTGAGTTTTACTAAAAAGCGTATCGGTACGCTACCCAAGCGTATCGATACCGTTCAATGGTCATTTAAAATTTTGGATTCCAATTAACTGAAAAGCCAACGCTCGAATATTAAATGTGAATATTTTTGCAAAGGTCAGCATATCATATCGAATATAAAAATTATTTTTTAAGATTTTATTCTAAAAGGGGATAATAACACTTTCGGTCCTTAAGATTTCAAAACTAATTAAAACCGTTAACGGTACATTGCAATATATATGAATAGTGGTACATTGTAGTACATGTCATTTACCGTAGAATTATCCATCAAAATAAATGATAAAACTGAGATTCACTAATTAGTCGAGTGACTAAAGGTGCTCATGTTATTTTATCTTCTATAAATTTGAACTCTGTTTTTTATATCTAGAATGTAAACATCTTTCTACTTAATTAAAATAAATAAACGCTAAAGCTTAATTTGCACGTTTGTGATAATATTAGATAACGGAGATCCACTAATTGGCATAGTGACCGAAAATACTCATATTTCCTATTGTTGTATGAATTTGAATCACGATATGAAAATATAATACCTCTTTATTTAATAATAAAAAAACATAATATTAGATAACTAGCAAATCAGTTTGACTTTTTGTAATAAAAAAATTATAAAATGAAGTCAATGCCGTCTAAGCTCTTACGTAACTAATAAATTATTTTGACGAGATTGGGAGTTATAAAATTCTACTTATCCATTTAATTTAGTCAAAAAACTTGAATTTTAGAGATAAAATTATTCGATAAGACCATTATAAACTTTAAATATAAATAATAAAATAAGTATAAGAAACATCAAATCTATCTATAAATATTGGTGTATTAGCGTATTGGCAAGACATATGGTACCTTAAAAAAATACATTCACAACTAGAAATAATATTATTGGAGGAATAATTACGAACTATAAACGTACCTACAAAAAAAACATATAATAAATCTTTGACTCAAAATAATTGAACTCAATTCCGATTCAATCCACCATGTGTCCAGGGACGGAGCTAGGATTTAAAGTTGGGGGGCAAAATATAAATTTTGAAAGGTGGGGGGCAAATTCACAATTATCCCAATTTTTTCCAGAAAAATATAAAAAATTAAACGGTAAAAAAAAATTTCTCTCTACCGGGGACCACAGTCCCTCCCATTGGAGCTGTGGCTCCGTCACTTCATGTGTCCCTTTCTCAAAAAAGAAAATGAGTGAACCAAGCAACCAACCAGCTTGAAATGACTGAAGCAGAAGATGACAAAATGTGTTTAGCTCACGCAAATGAGCATTTAATATATTTCAATAATCGTGAGGTTTATGAAGAAGAATGTTTATCTTCTTTTTATAGAAGTCATTACTTTTATTAAAAAAGAAAATATATAAAATTATAATGAAGGTTTACCATTTAAATATATGATCTAGTTATTTTTATAGTTGTTGAAATAAAAATTAACCATTTGAGATCATATGAGGTTTGATAAAAAAAGAAAGAAAGAGATCATACAAGGATCATACAATTGATTGTGAACGTTAAAAATACATATAACTCTTATGACATGTTGACAAAACGGTGTCATTATCAGAACTCAATCGCGAATAAAAAACGGTGATTGTGAACGTGTATCCAAATTTAGCATGGGGTCCAAAGCAAGGAAGATCAACATGATAACAAATAAACATAATTTTGATCAATCGTGGCGTCGTTAAATTCAATCCTAAGAATAAATAAAAAGAACGATCAAATGACCGTGAAAAGAAAACGAAAAACATGATAAAATGTAGAGATAAACGTCCCACAAAGGTAGAGAAAAACATGCCACAAAAGTAAAAGAAATTGTTCCACAAATACAGAGGAAAACATGCCACAAATGCTGAGTTATTCTAATTAAAAAACAAAAAAAGTAACTGACGGTCGACAACCAACATTAAAGATGGTGGAGCCACCGACTAAACAAAGTTAAAAAAGAAAAAGTTGTGGTGCTCTATAGAGAAAAAGTGGATTGTGGCACAAACCCTAGAAAATGTTGTGTAAATAAATTTATATAATTTTTTTTATTTTGTATATATTTGAATCCTTCCATTTATTTTGAGAATTTAAACAAGTCAAAATGTGCTACTTCGACGACCAACTACTTTATGCCGTGCGCATAGGAGCCTTTAATATATTTCTATAATGGTGAGATTTTTAATGGGTCGAGTAACGAAGAATTTTATCTATTTTTATTTTGTGTGAATTAAAATCTCAACATTTATATTGAAAATTGAAGTATCAGTTTATTGTAAAAAAATCAATAATGGTAGTATTACTTTAAGTAATATAATTGTAATTTTTTTAGTGCTAATTTTCCACCACCAAGATTGAATCCCATCCCTACTTTATTTATAAAAATGTTACCTTTTATATTGTTCTAAATTTATAAGTAGAATTATTTTTTTGAGCATAGAATTATTTAAGATTACAGGTACAAATCTATAATAACTTAATATCTAAGTCAGTTTAAATTAGAATTATAGTTAGAAAACCCACATATAGTTTAGTCAGTTCAAATTAGAACCAGAAAATTCACATATAATTACACAAATAGAGATTGTATCAGAAGTTACTCCTAAATTACTCATACTTTGAATTATAATTAAAATAATTATGTAATATTTTTATCTTTAATACTTTTTTTAACAATCGCATCTGAATTTTATTAATCACCATGAAAGATAATACAATGCATCAAAAAGAGAAAAAAAGGGATAAGTCCACTAAAAGTCTCTTCTTTTTGCTCGGCAAAATAAGTTTTATTCAATATAACTTAAAAGCTTGTGCCCACGTTGCGTGCCTCGTTAAAAACTTCTCTAAACCTATATAGAGGAAAATAGTACACACAACGTAGAACATACACCGCATCGAATTCAAAATTCACCACCCATGCCACCCTAAAATCAAAATCCACAAAACCCAAAAATCAACAACTCCCTGAAAAGAGCCTGAATGTAGACAAACCTTACTACCCCCAGCCTAATCTTCAAGAGCAAAAAAAAAAAAAACTAAAGCATTATGGATTAAGATTGTCAACCTAACTCATTTGGATCACTTTAACCCGACTAAGACCACGTTAGGCATTGCATCACCAAATCTTCACGCTCAAATTCTAACAGAAAATTGACTACCTGCAATTTGAAAAATTACAAAATCCTCAAGCTCCTGCTCTGCAAATATGTCCGAAAGAGACCCCACTCCAATGCTTTTGAAGGTTGCACCGATTATACAAGACTCCAACCTTGTTAATCTGACCCGTCTTTACCAACAACACCATTCCCGGATCACCAATCCTACCACCATGCTTTAAAAAGGTTTGAACGATACATTCCATCTTTCTCCAAGTAATCCGCCATAATGTTACAACTCTTACACACATGCTTAAACTGCACCCTTCCAATTATGCGCACCAAGTTGTCAATTTCCAGTAAGAACGGCCACCATCGCCATGGACGTTTGGATTTGTCACTTAACCAGTTTAGGATCAGCATTGAGTCGGATTCGATAACCATGGTCTCATTTCCTTTCCAATTAGTCTCTAGAAACACCTCAAGAGCCACTTTATAGCTGAGATTTCAACAAATTCCACTCTGAGTCCCTTTACAGGCCCCGAAAAAATTGCTCTCGTGATCCCCTCCTCTGTTCGCAACACGCCCCCGCACCCTGCCTCATTATCTTTGGCGGCACCGTCAACATTGAACTTCCCGAAACCAGCCGATGGAGGCATCCAAACTGTACCTTCTTCCTCTAACCGTACCTTGTACTCGAAAACTCCTCTAGGGTTATCCCACCACTCGTCCAAATTTAATAAACTATCTTCCCTTGTGGCTTTGAGCCAGAACAAGGCTCAAAGCTTAGTAAAAAACAACAAGTCCTTCATGTTTTGAGCTTTATCTTGGAACACATTTTCATTTCTTGCTAACCAAATGCTCCAAACTGCAGCCCCTATCGAGACGAGCCAAATAGACTTCAAGGTACCTGCAAAGGCCTCATTAAAGCAAAAACAAAAAAAAAAGTTTTCCACATTATTAAAACCCTGCCACTGACATTTCCACCATCCGCAAAATTCACACCAAAATACATCTGTAAAACTACAGTGAACAAACAGGTGATCTGAGTCCTCTTGACATACATTACACCAACAACATAAACCTTGGGAGTCGTTTAGCTTCACACCTCTTTTACTAAGGAAAACCTTTGTTGGAATCCTGTCAATCTTGAGCATCCACAAGAAGACCTTTACCTTAGGAGGACCTTTCAAATTCCAAATCCTATCAAAATTAAATTCAGGCTTCTCTAAATTCACAGTAACTAGGAGATCGATCAACTTCTTCATAGAGAAAATCCCAACTTTGTCACGAATCCAAATTATACGATCTGGAATTTCAGCATTTAGTTTCACTCCATCAATTAGTTTCTTTAGCTCAAAGATCATCTCAATTTCCTTGTGCATAAGCACCTGGGAAAAAAACATTTTCCAGTCAAAGTTTTTATACCCTGCAACACTCAACATCTCCGAAACCACCACACCTTTGTGCTTCACTAACTTGTACAACCTAGAAAAATAACATCGTAATGGCCCGTCATAACACCATAAGTCTTCCCAAAACACTGCAGACCTCCCATCCCCCACCAACTACCTAAAAGCCGCTTCATCAAGCCATTTGTTTACTTCATCACTCGTCCAGTTTTCACTATTCCACGCCAAACCAGTGACATTTTTTAGGCTTCGAAATGTTCATTTTCAAACTCAGGGAGGATCCACCATACTTATGACAGATTACCTTCCTCCATAGGGCCTGGCTTTTCGTTGCAAATCTCCATCCCCACTTTGCTAGGAGAGCCTTGTTTTTCACCTTTAAGTCAATCACTCATGCGCCTCCATTACATTTTGGCAAACAAATCATATTCTAATTAACCTTCGCGATCTTCAACTTACCATTCGAATGACCCCACAGAAAACCTCTCCTCAACTTTTCAATCTTCAAAATGACAGAGCTTGGTATTTCAAATAATGACATATAATACAATGGTAAAGAGGATATGACCGTGTAATATCCCAAAAATTAGCTTAGAAGTTTGGGAGTTTAATTGAATGATTAGGAAATTAATTAGATTAGAAGCCTTAAATAACTAAATTGAAAATGGATTCAATAAGGACCAAATTGAAATATAAAGAAAAGTCCAAGAAGAATTCGACTATTTGTCTAGTGACTAAACCGAATTAAAGATCAAATAGAAGACATGCATGCTAAAGTTCAAAATCCTTGAATTAACCTTGGATTAAAATAAAATGATGGTATAAACAAGGGCTTATTAGGGAGACATTAGTTGAGACATTGACATTGAAAGTCTAGTCTCATTAATGTGTTCCCCTCCCTCCCCTAACCGGCCACACTAAACAACATAGCTAAGCAACCTTGTGTCCATTTCACACATACTTGAAACATAAAATTGAGAGGAAAATTGGAAGAACACTCGGTGAGGAAGAAGAATGGCATGCATGGCTTAGATTTTGGCCTAGGAAATTCAAGCAAAAATATAAAGTAAGTAGCACTCTCTCCCTACCTTTCAAATATGTGAAATTAATTGAAGAATTGGTGGTTTTAGTACCTTTAAAAATTAATGAAAGTGATTAGGTTAAGGGAGATGCTGCTGGAATTTGAAAGATATGAGAAACATTTAAGAATTAAAGTGTTAATAGGCCATTGAACATGATAGATCAAAGCTGGACAGATTGCATGTTAGTAGGAACATGCAACTTTAGAAATTTATAGAAAAATAAATAGTAAGAATTTCATGATGAAATTGTGATATAACAAACTTTGATATATCTACTTTGATAGAAAAATCATAAAAATGAATTTAGTGATGTATAGAAAAATCTGGGAATGAAATTCGAACAGCATGTAAATCAAAGTCAACATGGTGAGGTGGGGTCTGGACAAAATGATTTGGAAGGGCTGGTGAACATACCCGTTGAGATAGCTGTAGGGGAGCAGGCAGATTTGGTAAGCATTCCCGTTGAGGAGTTTGCCGGTGACAAGGTAGTGGACCGAAATATTTCCGAGGGGGAAAAAGCTGTCCCGATATGGATAAATGGTGTTTTTGGAAAGACTAAGTCGGTAAATGCTTTGTCAGGAGTAGTAAGGAGTGCGAAACAAGGGAGAGGGAGACCGAAAAAGGCTTGGGGCGTGACACTACTTCTATCGTGGCCGACGCTTCGATAACAGACTCGGACCTGCAACATAGGCAACAAATTCTCCACCGCGAGGTTGCAGCAACGGCGGCTTTGGGAAATCTTGTGGGGTGACATCGATAGGCCGCGAGGAGGAGATAATTAAAGACTTGTCACGGGTGCTTCAGGACGGCATCCGAACGTTGTAGTCATGCGCATTTTGAGCTGGAACGTCAAGGGGTTGGGTTCTGTGTTGAAAATGAGGAGGGTGGGTGATGTTATACGAAAGCAGCGGGTTGATATGGTGTTGCTGCAAGAGTCAAAGTTGGAGGAGCTGGTTCCGTCGGTTGTTGCTAGTCTGTGGTTGAGCGATGGGTTCGAGCATACGTTTTCGCCATCTGTTGGAGCATCGGGTGGGTTGCTAGTGATTTGGGAAGGTACTCGTTTTGTGCTGGAGTCAGTGGAAGTGGATCGCCATTTTGTTGTTATTTAGGGGCGTTGGAAACCAGAAGATTTTGTGTGTTGCATCATGGCCGTTTATGCTCCTTGCGAAGTGACGGAGCAAGAATGCATGTGGTCTCGTATGGGGACTGTGATCAGGGGATTTTCGGGACCATGGTGCGTGGCGGGAGATTTTAACTTGGTGCTTTGGGCGTCGGAAAGAGCAGGGTGTAACTCGGCGTCAAGAGGTATGAATTCATTTGTTTCTTTTGTGCAATCAGTGGGTTTAATTGATTTACCATTACGGGGAAAGCAGTTCACATGGTTTGGTAGGGACAATCGTAGGAGTCGCATTGATAGGTTTCTTGTATCGTCGCTTTGGATGGATTGTTTTACAAATATTGAGCAGTTTTTGCTACCTAGAGGAATTTCAGACCATGCCCCGTTACTTTTGCTGTGTGATGATAAAGATTGGGGCCCTCGCCCTTTTCGCTTTGTTTACTGTTGGTTAGAAGAGAGGCGTCATGTCTGTTGCATGGCAGAGGAGTGGTGTCGTCTGACAGGTTTGGGTATTGGCAATTCTAATATCTCGGTTAAACTTCGGCATTTAAAGAATTTTCTTCGACATTGGAATAAAACAAAGTTTGGGGACATTGAGAATGAGATTGTTCAAATGCAAAACCGTCTTGATTGCTTGGATAGTGGCACTGAGGAGGTGGCTGAGTGGGAGATGTCCAAGTTGTCTGATCAGAAGCGAGTGTGAGTACAAGCTTTGTGGCGAGCTATTCACCGGAAGGAGTCGTTATGGCGACAAAAGTCGAGAGCGACTTGGCTTAGGTTGGGGGACAGAAATATTACTTTTTTCCATAGAGCTGCGAAGTTGCGTGCAATGCGTAACGCCATTTCTGGTTTGACTATTGGTGGTACTTGGGTAACAGATCCGTTTCGGTTGCGCAAACACATAGTGCAGTTCTTCTCTCAACACTTTGTCGCGGATGAGAGGTCTTGTATATGGCGTTTTGAGGGATCTTTTAATAGGGTGAGTGATTCTGATAATTTGGCATTGGTTGTGCCTTCCTCTCTTGATGAGGCGTGGGCGATTGTTCGTGGATGTGAGGGCTCGAAGTCACTGGGACCAGATGGCTATAGCATGGAATTTTTTAAGAAGTGTTGGGAGGTAGTGAGTGACGATGTTGGACGTTTTTTGACTGACTTCTTCTCTTCTGGCAAGTTACATGTGGGTGCGAACAATACTTTTCTTGTGTTATTACCTAAGGTGGACTCACCGGTTACTTTGAACGAGTTTAGGCCGATCAGTTTGCTTAACTCAATTTACAAGATTCTTGCTAAGATTATGGCTAGAAGACTACAATCAGTGTTGGGAGGATTAATAAGTGATCATCAGTCGGCTTTTGTGCATGGGCGACAAATTGTGGATGGGATTTTATTAGCAAATGAAACAATCCATTCTATGAGGCAGAGTCGGATGGGTGGATGTATCCTGAAGTTGGATTTTGAGAAGGCCTGTGACTGCGTCCGATGGGAATTTTTGGACCATATTATTTGCTCGATGGGGTTTAGTGAGACCTGGCGCAGTTGGATTATGGAGTGTATCAGTACAGTTCGGCTATCAGTTCTGCTAAATGGTAGTGCCACTAAAGAATTTGGAATGGGGCGTGGGCTGCGGCAAGGCTGCCCGTTGTCGCCATTGTTGTTTGTTGTTGTGGCGGAAGCTTTGCATAGGATGTTCATACAAGCAGAGAGGTTGGGGCTTATTCGTGGGGTAGTGTTGGCTCCGGGGGTATCTTTATCGCATCTTCAGTTTGCCGAAGACACTATTCTTTTCTTTGAAGCATCAGTTGAAAGTGCCATAAATATCCGCAGGTTATTGTGTTGTTTTCAAGTGTGCTCTGGATTGAAAATTAACTTCAACAAATCATCTCTTTATTCGATTGGTGTGGGTGAGGAGTTACTTGATTCCATGGCGGATGTCTTTTGTTGTCGAAAGGGAGAGTTGTCGTTTGTGTATCTGGGGTTACCTTTAGGGGTGAATCCGCGTAACATTGCTGTGTGGGAACCTGTTATTGCCTCGGTTCGACGGAAGCTCACTGGTTGGAAACGGACATCGCTTTCTTTTGCGGCTCGTGTCACTCTGGTAAATTCTGTATTGTCTTCCCTTCCTGTTTATTATATGGGCTTGTTCCGAGTACCGAAAGGTGTTGTCGCAGCAATAGATAAGATGAGGCGAGCGTTCCTTTGGGGTGGGGTTAGTTTACAGCGAAAGATGTGTCGGGTGAGTTGGAGTATGGTGTGTTGGCCTCGACATCTTGGAGGGTTGGGGGTGGCAGATTTAGAGGTTAGGAACAGGGCGTTGTTGGCGAAATGGTCTTGGCGGTATGCTAACGATGAGTCCTCTTTGTGGAGAGCCATAATCGTAGCTAGATATGGTGAGGCAGCTCAGTGGTGGCGTTTTAATTCCACTTTTAGGGGCTCGATGTCAGTGATTTGGAAGCAGATTGTTCAAATGGTTAGCTCGGATAGCGTCCAAAAGTTTATGGGAGAGCCTCATTTTGTTTGGAAGGTCGGTTCTGGTTCGCGGGTGCTGTTTTGGTTTGACGCATCGTGCGTTGAGCAGCCGTTGAAGGACATATATCCTAGATTGTTTTCGATTGCGGTCAATCGCCTAGCTTTGGTTGTTGACCTTGCCGTTGGGGGTAGCTTCCAGCATGATCGATGGGAGGGTTTCTTCCGTCGTGAATTACGTTCGTTTGAGGTTCGCCAACTTCAGGAGCTTTGTTCGCTTTTGTGTCAGGTGAGATTGCGGCAGAGGGCTGTTTATATGTTAGTATGGACACCAGATAAACATGGGATTTTTTCAGTTAAGGCTTTGTCTCGATTGCTTATGCTTGACAAAGTGGGTGAGAGCGATTTTGGTGAATGTTTCGCGTGGAAGGTCCTGGTCCCTCCCAAGGTCCAGGCGTTTTTGTGGTTCACTTGGCTGCGCCGATTACCTACCTTTGAGTTTTTGAGGATGCGTGGAATCGTGTTGGATGAGCAGCACGGTTTATGTGTGTGGTGTCGTGAGAGGGAGGAGGAGATCGATCACTTGTTTTATCTTTGTCCGTTTGCCCAAGGATTGTAGGATTGGTTCCGACGATGGTGGGGGGTATCGCTGCCGTTGCCGAAGTCTTTTTCAGAATTTTTCATCCCGGGACTTCATTGTTCGTTCACAGGTACTCTAAAGCTGCTGTGGGTGTCGAGCATTGCTGCTCTGTTATGGTCCCTATGTCTTGCGCGTAACGAGTATGTTTTTAATGGCAAATGTTTACCGGCTTCGGAGATCAGTTTCTTGGTGAAATTGCGCTAATTTTATTGGGTGAAGACACTGAAAGAGGGGTTGTCCGCGAGCGAGTCTCTATGGTGGGATTGTCCGAGCTTGTTCAGTGAAGGTGTGTGTTATAAGGCTTTCCGTTTGGGGGTATGTTGGGAGCCTCCTCTCGGGGACACGCTAAAGTTTTCGGTTGATGGTTCCGCTCGTGGGATGCCGGGGCCTGCGGGTTTTGGGTGGGTGTTGCGTGATGCACAGGGTCGTATCCTTGCGCTCTTCTCGGGCCCTCTTGGTTCTCTTGACTCAAACGTTGCGGAGATACGGGCAATTGCCTTTGCATTGGATTTGTTTATTGCGTCTAAATGGGCTTCTCGTCCCCTTATTGTGGAGTCGGATTCCAAAGTTGCTATTGGTTGGGTGTTGCAGGTGGAACGTCGACCTTGGCGTTTGTGGGAGATTTTTAGTTTGATCGATCACGCATGTCTCACGTTGGGGTCCGTTTGCTTTACGCATATTTTCCGTGAGGCGAATGGGCTAGCTGATGCGCTAGCGAAGGAAGGGGTTTCACGAGTATCTTTATTCCAGGCCTCGGTTTGACTGTTATATTTGTACGAGGTGTTTGTTCCTTTGGTTAGTATGTTCTCTTTTAGTCCACATGTCGTACTCTTTTCCTCCGTTAGGCTTAGGGAGGTTTTTGATGAGGCACATGTGTGACTCGCGTTGTATATTTTCCTTTATTAATATACATCGTTTTGCCGATAAAAAAAATCTGCCCAGCAGTGTTCTTAGCTGAACAGTGAACTTTGAAAAATTGGGAAAAATAAGTTACTAGGAATTTCGATCTGAAAATTTAATATGATGAAATTGAAGATGTTAATTAAATTTAAAACAAACAGGGACTGATTTGGAGTTATATGCTGAAAATGGGAAATAAGTTAAGTTGAGTGGTCAAAACAGTTTGGAAAATAAAGTATGGGAATTTGAAGAACTCTTAAAAATTTAATTGAAGAAATTGGACATGAAAGAAGGTGGTAAATTGATAAATAAAAGTGTTAAATTACAATTCACATGAATATGTAAGCAATTTGAACACTTGAGCAATAATTAGAATGAATTGGTGAAAATAGGTTGGTCATGTTCGAAACCAAATTAGTATAGGGGCTAAAATTGAAATGTGGAGAAATCTGAATTTAAATTGAATAATAAAAGTTCTGAAATTTCTTCTATTATTTGGCTTAAATGTATTAGATCATAGAGGAGAAAGAATCGAAGAAGAAACCGTAGCTGGAGCAGCCGCGGATCGCGCAAAAGGCCTCCGAATTCAGAATTAGCTCGGCAAATTGTGAGTGAAACGAACTTAGAGTTGAGATTAGAGTCTCAACTACCCTTTAAATTGATTTTAGTATATATTGAGCATGAAATTGGACTAATTAAATATTGGAAATTGATAAGGGAAGAAGGAATAAAGGAAATTGGATTGAATGCATGTGCTATATGATTTATGTGATATATATGCTTGAATTGGAAATAGATTATGCTATGTTTGATTTTGAAACTGATTTGAGCTATATTGGTTCGGTTATGGATGAATTTGAGATGCTGAATATTAGAATTATTGATAATGATTGTGATTTCTTGGTGAATTGATAGTACTGCTCGATATGATATGTGATCCATTATTGATCTTATACGACATATGTGGTTGATAGATTCAATTGGAAATTGAGCTATGAAATGTGAAATTGAGCTATGTGATATGAAATTGAGAATATGTATATGCTGATTTGTGGATATGCAAATTGTATTGCAATCTGTTATATGTTATATGTGATGATATCTGATATTGAAATTGAGATTTCAATAAATTAATCGAAAGGATTAAGAATTAAATTCTGAAAATTGAATTGAATAATTATACGATTGAAATTAAAGATCAGTTAGCAAAGCCCTTGGTGTGTACAGTCTGTCCAGGTAGTACGGCTAGCCTAGAGTCTTGAGCTCGATAAGAAAATCGGTACGTTAGTGTACTCGATATTGTGGTACGTAAGTGTACCTTCTTGCTTAATGTCAGTGGACATTATGATATGTGATACGATGATATGAAATTGGTACGTGGTGCCTATTATATGGTGAATTTGATTCACACTTCAGTTATACGTGACTCGAATACCTAGCTTACTATACTATCCAAGGCATGCGAATTGATATAACAAGAAAGAAATTTATTGAAATTTGAAATTGAAATTCTTGATTTGGTGAATTTCTATGAATTGGATGGTAGCATGTCGATTATAAATTATTAGATAAATTGACTCTCTGCTACAGTTTGCTGCTACTTGTTTATCTGAAATTGATATTGTTTGAGTATGTGAAATTGAAGCATGTTGTTCGAATGATGTATGGTGATTAAAGAAATGGATAAATTGATTTTTAATCCATGTTAATTGTATGCAATAGAAATAAAATACAACCATTGATAGTCCTTGAATGATTCGATTATGATACAATTGGTATCTTAATTTGGTTGTGTTCGATTGTAAAATGCTTGGTATATTGTATTGATCAATTCGAATGTTGGTATTGTTTAATAAATTGATTGTGAAATTGTGTTGATTGATTTGATCTATTCGAATGGAATAGAAAAATGAAATAATCTAAGATATGATCTAATGTATGATCACTTGATTAATAAATGGAAATTGATTAGATTAAGGTTTCCTCAGTAAGTACTAGAAGTACTTACCACTCGAACCTTTCCTTCCTTCCCAAAAATTTCAGGTAGTAGCGTGTTGATCTACCTTCCGATATTTGTTAGCACGAAGACTAAGTATGCCTTTCTTTGTCTTTGTCTTGCTCATGATGGTTGGCTTAACGGTCAGCATGCTAGTGCAGTTTGCTTTAATGGTTATGTTCATGAACTACTATTTTAATAATGTATGAACTTTATAAGTTGGTTTCCCTCATTTTGTTATGTAATTAAGGGGTATATATTTTGGGGTATAGATCGTTCTTAGTATATGTTTGGGGCATGATTCTTTTTGTTATATTTTGTATAGGCAACCGATAGGTTTAGCCGTAGATAGTTACCCCCAGGGAAAATGTTTTTGTATAAGGGAAACGTAAAAACTATGGATGTTATCGGATATGATATATGTATGTTTTTATGAATCAATTAGCCTTATTATTAGAATTGATCTTAAATGCTATGTTGAAATTGAAGTGGAATGGCTAGGGGTAGCATTCGAATGAATTGAAATTAATAGAAATGAATTATAGATGTAATGTATTACATGTATGATTGTAATCGAATGAATTTAGAAATTAAATTAGATCTTGTTATAAATTAAAAGATAAGTGAATGAATTAGATAGGCCCACCTAGCTATCAATCGAATTATGATATGAAATTATGTATGGTATATGTGTAATGAATGAATTTAAGTTAGTGAAATTTATATAGATGTATTCGAATAATAAAAACAATGTCACCCGTATTCTTCCGCTGCCTAATTAAGTTAATAAGATAATACGAATCCGAACATATAACGCTCTTTGCCCCTAATCCGGGGTGAGGGGTGTTATAGACCGAGTTGATAAGAAACACTCTCCTCGCGAATGTCAAATTTGTGCTCTTCCATCCAGCCAATTTTGATAGAAATCTATCTAACACCGGATCCCAAGACGTCACTCTCCTCGGATCAGCTCCTAGTGGAATGCCCAGATATTTAAATGGAAGTTTGCCAATTTGACAACCACACACTCGAGCTAAAGCCTAAATTTTTAACTGCCCCACTTCAATCCCAATCACACAAGATTTCTGAAAATTAATATGTAACCCTGAACAAGCTTCAAAACACCTCAATATATATTTCAAATTAACTAGAAACTCTTCCTCGGGCCTTAGAAAAAGGATAGTGCCGTTTGTGAACTGCATATGCGAGATTGCTTGCCCTGGAATGACATCCTTGATTCCTCAAATAGCACATTTTTCTTCTGCTGCCTCAAGTAACAAGTGTAACGCTTCAGTCACAGTTATAAACAAAAAAGTGGATAATGGATCGCCTAGTCTTAACCCCTTTTTCATTTTGAATTCCTTTGCCGGATTCCCATTAACCAACACTGAAATTCTTGCTGTTGATAGACACTCCCAAATCCACGTCCTCCATTTGTAGTCGAACCCTATTTTAATTAAAATCATCTCTAAAACTTCCCATCTTACGTTGTCATATGCCATTGAAAAGTCTAGTTTAAGTATTACAACCCTATCTCTTCTCCCCTCTTCATCATAGAGTGAATAATTTCATTCAATATGAGTATACCATCAAATATCTGTCGGCCTTTCACAAACGCACACTGTGTCTCACTAATCAACAACTCAATCACTTTTTTTTTAGTCTGAACGAGAGTAATTTGGCTACAATTTTATACACTGAACTTACCAAACTTATAGGGCGAAAATCTAAAATTTCAACAGGGTTATTCGACTTGGGAATAAGTGCTATGAAGGATGCATTGATATCTGAATTAAACTTGCTTGTACTGTAAAAACATTCAACAGATTACAAAGGTCCTCCTTCACCTCGTTCTAGCAGTTTTTTGAAAATTTTCAGATTAAACCCGTCCGGGCCGGGGCTTTTGTTTTCATCACAACTCCATACTCCAGAGTGGATATCCTCGATCGTGAATGGTTCTTCCAGCTTCACAGCATCTCCCCTCGAGAGTTTCTTGAAATTGAGATTTATTCTTCCCCTCCAAGGCCGCCTCTTGCATTCAAAATGGTTACGGAAGTAATAAAAAATCTTCTGCTTTAGTCTTTTTGGATCCCCACACCAACTGCCTCCAAATTTTAGACCACAAATCATTGCTTTTTTTGCTTGAATTTTCACTGCCTTATGAAAAAAGACGTGTTTAAATCTCCTTTCAGGGATCAGGTAATTCTCGCTTTTTGTTTCCATAGATCCTCTTGAAGCCTCAAGGTTTCCAAAAGTTCCATTTTGCACTCCTTCAATTCATTCTCAATGCTGCTATTTGAAGATGTCCCACTGTCGTGATCTTCTAGCTGCTTGATTTTGGTTTCAATTTCCAGAATTCGAACATTGAAGTTTTCACAGTATTCACTATTCCATTTCTTCAAAGTCAATTTAAGTTTCTTCAATTTCACAGCTATCAGGCAGATTGCTCCGCTACCTAAGTCTAATACATCGACAACAGACCATCAACCGAGTGAGGATCCATCTTTCTAAGACCACCGACAGAATCATAATTAAAGATTGGCGTCGTGAAGATCTCTGTACGAGCACCAACCGACCGCTAAGGTATGCTGAAAATCATGCACAAGGACAGATAAAACGAACTACCAAAAATCAAAGAAAAACGTGTCACAAGGACAGATGAAACGCGTGCCACAAAGGCATATATTTTTATTAAAAAGAAGGGAAAATAAGAAAAATAATAGATTCGGTGGTCGACAACCAATACTAAGATTGGTTGCCGACCACCAAACAAAGGAATAAAAATAAAGTTTCAGGCAACAGAGATTTAAAGAGAATGACTAGGTTAAACCCCCTAAAAGAGAGAGGGGCTATTGTATAAAAATATATAAAAAATTATGGGATTTATTATTATGTATAAATTGTTTACCACTATCCCAATAATCATCGCTGATAAAATTTTACAATATATATATTTCACTTACATCATAAGTATGACAAAATCTAGTTCATATTTAATTATTTCATTCAATCAGTTAATATTTTTATGTTGTAAATTTATCACATGAATCGATAATATTTGACGAAAACAAGAACCAATGTCCCAAATTTTAACATTCCCAAAACTTAAAAAAATGATTTATGAGCTTGTTTTTCAAATGTTTCACTAGGGAGCTTAGAGTAAATTACAATCAAGGTACATAAAATTTACCCAATTTAATTATATCATTCTAAGTTGTCATTTGAGTTTGCTTTCCAACTCCATGAGCAAGAGTTGAAAATTAGCATGTATCCTCGTATAATATTAAAACAAATAAGAACGATTCAGAACCGGTACATTTCACTTATGTAATGCTACCTGTAGAATTAAAAAAAAACATTTATCAACAATCATTTGGTCTAATGAGATAAGTCACTAGATCCCTTAAGCAATGTTAGAGATTCGAATTCTGGCGTTGTGAATGAAGTAATTGAGTTTGGAGGGTCTCCCTCAAAATGAGGCTCTGCAGTACCCGATCCGAATTAGTCAACCAATAAGTGAGATACCTATGGTTTAAAAACTCTATTTAAATTTAATAATGCAGTTAGCAGTTGGGTAATTGCAAATTGCCCTTTTCCATGAAAATCAGGATAATGTTATGAATATTTATCTATGTGGATGTCTATCATGATAAGAACTTTATCTAGGAGATTTGATTTACTTTATCAGTAAAAATATTATCTTCATTAGTTAGAGCTTCATGTATTATGTACTTATTAAGCCTATAAATAGATTATTTGATGAAGGCATTGTACACACTTGAATATTCAAAATGAATACAAATCTCACTCTTTCTCTCATCACTTTGTTCTTATTATTGTTCTTCGTTATTTTATTCACAACACGTTATTAGCACGAGTTCACTCGAAAGATTTTGGTGCTCTTCGTTTGAATCCCAAAGGAATTTCCGAAACAAATTCGACTCTACGTTGAATCGAAGATAAGTTTTTTCCCCTCATTTTTTTTTAATTACTGGTTGTCTTTATCTTGATTTTTTAACTTGGTCTTTAATTTTTGAAAAAGCATGGTAGCATGTTTTGAAGGTTTGAGCTAGCCATGGATTTTGAAGCACTCAAAGACCTCGCGAAAGTAGAGTCATTCGCTATGGCCTAAACATATTGTTGTTGTTATTGAATCCAAGGGGCATAGGTTCGTTGAGAGAGAAATAAAAATGCAAAGAATATCAAGTCATGTCAATTCAATAGTCTGAGTCAACTGTCGTGGTTCTTGGTACTGGATCTTAAATAATAATATGCACATAGCAACCTCTCTCCAACAAGAAATTCATGTAATCACAGTTAATCAGCGATATGCTTATTCATACTTTTACTTATATGATTATATTTAATATTTTTCATATCATTATTTATGTTATTTTATTTGGTAAACATTTGTATTTTAACCGTGTTTTGAGTTTTACATGATATAATAGCTTGGAAAGAGACAAGATTATTATGAGAAGTTGTCTTGGCCATTTGTTGTGTCTCCATTGTCCTCGAGAGGAAAATCAATATCGGTAAATTCTAATTTTATTTTTATTCTTTAAATTATGATTTTAAAGTGCGATAAATCATTATGATTTTGCTCGAAAGCAATATCTCTTCAATGTCTAAAAACTCGACTATAGACTTCTCCCAAGTTCAGATTGCAAAAATTCATCTCGGTCCAAGAGTTTTCATGGGAGACATTCCCTGAAGTGAATGCAAATATAATGTTAAATTTATTCCTCTTCATTCCCTGAAGTGAATGTGACATTATATAGCGGAAAGAATAAAAGCCACAATAACAATTGTGGTCATGGCACAATATGATTATTTGAAGAGCCCTTACACCCACCAGAATTGGGATTATAAGAATGACAAAAGAGATTACCAACCAAAAGTTGGATTATAAGGATGCTAAGAGTGATAAAGATCATTCTAAGAAAGTGAACTCGTTTTTATTACCAATGCGATGTTACAAACCACTGGTCTCGTACTTGTCGTACGCTGAAGCATCAACAATCAATGAAGGATAAGGAAAGAAAATAGAAACAAATTTGTTTGCGAAAATGAAGAAGATGATATTGGTCCAACTCATTTGTACATTGTTAATTTCCTTATAACCCTTGAAGAGAATAAATCGTCTTCTAATTATTCTCATAACCTTGAAGAGAATTATTGATCTTTTGATTTACTTTGCTTTATGTTTATTTACTTTACGCATTAGTCTTTTACGTTATATATATATTATGACACTTATCTATTTTGTTTAACATGATTATTTATCAAAAACAATATATGGTGACAATTTATGCTTAGCATAAGCATAAAAAATATTTTACCATTTAAATGCAAGGGGGAAATGTGAGTACTATATCTCAAAGTACTAAAAAATATTGATGCTCTAGAAGAGCAATAAGTTCTTGAGAGAAAACACATTATGAAAGGTTCATAATTATGAATATTCTTTTAATTACCGCTAATGGTAATAATATCGTCTTCACTAGAAGTAGAAATTTTAAGAGAGTAATAAGTGTTCTCAAAATAATTCTTCAGGAATTGTAGATAACATATATTATCAATTGACATATGAAATAAGACAATGTGGATATAAGTTCTGGTAGCGAAAAAATCAGTTGAAAGCTCTAGAAGAGCTATATATTGCTACCAAAAGAACAATTTTCATTGAAAGCTCCGGAATAGCTAAATATATTCTTATTCAAATGAACAATCTTCTGGCGTTTTATAAGAAAGGCCACCTTTATCAGTTAATAGTGACGTTTGTTAGTAAAAACGCCACTATAGGTACATTGATATTGCAGCGCTTCTCAATAAACGTCGCGAACTTTGTTATTTGTGGCGTTCTTTTTTAAAACACCGTGACTTCTTTAAAATTGGTGGCGTTTGCTCGAAAAACGCCGCGAAAAGTGCCGCTATATACCAGGATTCGTGTAGTGAGCATATCTATTTAGTACCCTAATGATTGTAAGTTTTTTTGGATGTGAATAAACTTATCTTCGAACGAAAGATAAATGAATCCTTGGTCTGGAAGCACTATATATTGGTTGGTTCCAGAAATACAATCTAAATGTTACAAAGATCATTACCTTTAGATCTTCAAACGTTAATCGATGTCTCCTAAAATCATGTAGAAATCATTGTTATGCATGAGGCAAGCCAAAAATGTATTTGGCTAAAACTATTGATCCAACATATTCAAAAGATATGTGATTTACTTTCACAAGATAAGATACTATCTTATGTAGAGATAATGCAAAATTAATATCTCAATCGAAATGTGAATATATCAAAGATAGCAAAATGAAACATATTACTCCAGATTTTCATCCCTCGCGATCTTTAGAAAAAGTAGTATTCAAGATTGAATTATGAAGATTCAAAGATTTTATGTGATGTTTTCATGAGGGGGAGTAAATATGCGTTGCACTTTTTTTCCCTTAATCGATGCTTTGTCCAAATGAGTTTTCCTGGTAAGGTTTTTAATGAGGCAACATGTTATGTATATCAAAGATGTGTGTACTCTTTTTCCTTCACTAAAGAATTTTTTCCACTGAGTTTTTATCTTAGTAAGGTTTTAACATGGCACATTATCTTCATAGACATCCAATGGTGAGTGTTATGAGTATTTATCTATGTGGATGTCTATCATGATAAGAACTATATCTAGGATATTTGACTTACTTTATCAATAGAAATACTATCTTTATTAGTTAGAGATTCATGTATTATATACTTCTTATGCCTATAAATAGATGATTTGATGAAGGCATTTTACACACTTGAATATTCATAATGAATATAAATCTCCTTCTTTCTCTCATCATTTTGTTCTTATTACTGTTTTTTGTTTTTTTATTCACAAGTTAATACAAATCAGACGCTAATTATTTGTCTATCCCTTTCTGAATCAACTTGTTTAGAAAAATTCCACATGAGACACAATGGTAGTTTGTAGATATGCATAAATTCAAATGGCTTTGGTCAATTTGGTTTTCTTGTGGACAGGGGCGGTTCAAAAATTTTGGGGGCCCTGTGCAATTTATTAAAATAAGGCCTTTAATTTATATTCAGTAAGAGATATAAATTTTTCTCCAAAAAATTACTTTAATATAAAAAACATTATTAGATTATCCTCTTGAACAATAAAAAATTAACCTACAAACATCCAAAAACCAAATATTTTCATTTAAAAAATGTCATTTTTTATGCTTTAACTTTTAGATTATTGTTATATATATACAAATAATTATATATATATATATATATAAATTTATAATTTTTGGGGCCCCTTCTCTCATGGGGGCCCTGTGCGGTCGCTCCTATCGCGCCTGTCCAGAACCCCCACTGCTTGTGAAAATTAGGAGTTCAAAGTAAGCATAATTTAATCATGTGGATTATATTCTGAGTTGAGGAAGTGATAAGTCGTCAGTGAATAAGCTTATTGATATCTATATATTAAACCCTAAATTTCTTGTTTAAAGTCGGCAGGGATCTTACATGCGGAGAATCGCCCTTGGCGGTTGGGGCATTGGTTCAGACGGATTGATGAAGCGTATCGTTTGCTTAACTTTGTTTGTTTTCACAACATTGTCCATAAAATGAACAGTATTGCTGATGCACTGGCAAAGCGGGTCACGTTAATAACATTGACCCAAATATCAACTGAATTTTCTTTACTCGCAATGTCATGATTTGAACGGATAACATTGACCCAATACCATATCAACTTATTGTTAGTGCACGTTAATAACATTTTCACCAATCAAATTGATGCTTGGAGTTTTTGCAGACAAGACATAAAGCCTCACGGATCGGGCATGACATGCTTGGTGTCGATGGTTTCACGGGTGATCAGTTAACAATCCTCACCTAAACTAATACTAATAAACTAAGTATAAACCTCTGACTTTGCATCTCAAACTCTGCGTATGTTAGCTGCTTTTAAGAATTTGATTGCAAATAAAGTATTATTATAATGCTTCGTATACATATGGGAAAGTGATGATATATATAGTTAGGATCAACTTATACAATGTAAAACTCTTTAAGTTTTACACGTTTTTTGGATCGTTAGATGGAGGGAATGGATGGCTCAGATTAACTCCTTACTCTCTTTTTTCCAAGTAATAATTTTCACATATTTACTGTTAATCTCATCCATTCGTTTCACTCATCCAACGGTCCAAAAAATGTGTAAAACTTAAAGAGTTTTACACTGTGTAAACGGATCTTATCTCATATATATATATATATATATATATATATATATATATATATATATATATTACACTAACAACTGTGGTTTATTAAAACAAGTAATTTCTTTTTGACTTTCCGTGAAGCAATTACTTCATTAGATGTAAAGATGTTGTGAGTGATGAAATGTATGAACTCTCATGCTGGGTTATAGATAGATCTGGTAATTTGATCCGAGATCTGTTATTAACCCGAATATGATGATTCGAAATCTGTATAAATTAAACTAAACCAAAATTGGCTCGAATTTTTGTTGAATCAAAATGGACCAGAACCAATTTCCAACTGAACCGAATGATCCCGAACCGAAGGCAATTTAAAATAAAAAAATATATTAAAAGAAATAAAGTAATATGGGATGTGAACTGTCTCAAAATTCAAAAAAAGTCAAATATACTGGCTTTATAAAGTCATATTTAGGGGTGTAAAAACTGACCAAACCTGAAAACCCAATTGAAATCGACCGATCAACTATTGACCCGACCCAAAAATTATCGACCCAACTGTAACCCCCTAGACTCGCCTATACATTACCACGAATCCTATGAGATTACATTAGGGTCACAAGAGCGACCCACGGTAAAAATTCACGTAAAACATTTTTCTTTAAAACACTTATTAAACTGTAAAAAATCAACTTCTGTTTAAAATACCCTTTCAAAAAATCATTTAATCATATAATAGAAATTTCAGAAAGTGTTTTACAAACACTATCATAAAACAATACATGACACACATGCCCACTAACTAAACCAGAATCGTACTCCAAAAGCAACGTCGAGAGAACTCCAAACACCGATGGCGGTCACTATCATGATAAATCTCTTCTAACCTACGGTGGTAAAAATAACATGAGCTTGGGAAAGCTGAGTAATACAAAACTACTAAACGATGCTATAAGCACATACAAGTATATGGCAAGCATAACATTGTCATGGTATTCCATGTAGTAACAGTCTCCATTTACGATTCACCATTTCAGTGTAGCTTTATACTAGGATAACATGATTGGTTCTATATTCAATCATTGAGTATTAGGGGAGAGCTTATCGTTCAGAGAGTCAGTAGTGTGGTGAATTGAGGAAATTGAATCAAGAAGCCTAGTGTGTTCCAACAGTGCAACATTGATGCATTGTATGTAACAATGCAATAAATATTTTATTTTAAGAACATAAGATTCATGTAACAGTAAGGTTCATTTTAATTCTTCATTTACCCTCAAACCAAACTCCACGATACAGTTCCCCAAAACGGTATCATATACTGGCATTAACCCAAGCCTATTGGGCGTAGGTACCATCATAAGGAAATACCTTAGGTCCGGGCGGAAATACCTTAGGTCCGGGCGGAATTACCCTAGACGAAGCTAGGAACCTTATACGGGTGGAATTACCCTAGCCGAAGCATAGGAACCTTATACGGGCAGAATTACCCTAGCCAAAGCATAAGAACCTTATACGAGCGGAATTACCTTATCCAAAGCATAGAAACCTTATACGGGCGGAATTACTAGCCGGAATAGGGCTGAACCTTACGATACTTCATATCAAAACCCAAGTACCTAAATTAGTCAGTTAAGACAGCATCATAGTATGCAGTAATAAACAGTGAAAACAATACTTAATAAACACATTTCTATACTAATAAACGGTAACCATAGAACATGCTCGTCATATCGGGTACTAGGGCATATATCAATCATATAGTATAATCATGCTTACTTCATAATACATGTTATGTTCATATGAAATCAAGTTTGACAATCAGGTGCACATGATCAGTTTAATAAAACATATAAAGCATGTAAATCAGTATGCAATCAGTCGTATAGCACACAAGGAACACACTAGATGGATCAACTTATTTCTCGGAGATACTTGATATTTACAGAATGAGACACACTGAACTTTTGATAGTTTGAACGAATTTCAGAAACGAGGTCCTTATTAAATAGTGTTGAGATTTTAGGAGCTCGATTTAGCTCAACCGATGTGGTTGCCAAGTTTGGAGAAGATTGGATTTTTGGGTGATTTGGTGGAAGCTAAAAATAAAAGAAATACACAAAGATTTAGAGTGGTTCGGCTTTCTAACCCAAAGCCTACATCCACTACCTTAGCTTCCTACTAAGGATTTCCAAACAAATTCACTAAGAATTTCGTCCCCTATACTCGGTTTAGGAGGAAACCGTTACAACGATCAAGCTTTCTACCCAAAACTTGATCAAACACTCTCTTACAAGAGAAAGACTTAGCAAACTAGAAATCCCTCTAATAGGTATGTGTTTGCAATACTAAGCACTCACCCAAAACCTAAACACTTGAGCAAATATTACAATGTTAAGCTCACAAGTGTTGTCTAAGCAAGAAATATACAATTTAGGCTCTAGACAAATTTTGACATCATAAAGTTGTAACAATTGAATCATTAACCATTACAAGATGCTTGGAGGTCCCTTTTATACTCATTGATAAGTTTGTAGTCGTTACTAGCCGTTGGGATTGAATTGGAGCCGTTGGAGCCTTTATTTCCCACCATAAATGCAGTTCTGCAGCTTGGCGTATCGATACCCTTCAAACCGTATCGATACGGTCCCGATAAGGAATTAGCCGTTGGGCTTCTTCAGCTGATGCGTATCGATACGCTTACCTAGCGTATCGGTACGGTCCTGCAAATTAAAAGATCGTTGGGAATATGATCGTTGGAGTAGTTAGGCGTATCGATACGCGATACACTCGTATCGGTGCGCGACTAGCCGTTGGGCTATTTCAAAACACACCGTATCTATACGGCTGAGCGTATCGGTACGGGTTTTAGCTACTGGAAAATCTCTGTAGTTGAAACCCTAAGGCGTATCGATACGGTTCAAGACCGTATCGGTACGAGCACTTGAAAAGCTTGGTTTTGACTACTTTAAATGTACTTTAAATCGTTCCAAAGCCTTGTAAAACCCGTAAACATATTTTCAAGTTGTTTTTGACTAAAAACACATTTTAAATTCTTTTCAATTTAGTCCAAAACATTTTTCAAATATTATATCAAAACACTTAGTTCTACAATCTCCCCCTTTTTGATATAATAAAACCAACTTGAAAAATTATTTGGGATTCTCTCCCCCTTTGTATTTTAAAATTTGAATAAGGGATTTAAAATTTGAATTAGATTAAAGCTCCCCCTTATTCTCTTGAAAAACTTGAAAAATCAATTTTTCAAATCATTTCTCCCCCTTTTTGTTATATCAAAAAGAATTTAAAATGACATTGAGCTCAAAATAACTTAGGAGGCAAAAAGAAAATTTGACACACTTAAAAAATTTGGTTTAAAAATTGGCTCCCCCTTACTCAAAGCATCATAAGAATGTTAGTTCAACATATATGATTATCTAGTTGACATAAAAAAAATAAATCAAATAAGAACAAAAACAACTAGATTTTACCACACTTGAACCCAAGGGAGGATGTGAAGCCTTCCTTCTTCAAGTGTTTTTCCTTTGTGTGCATGGAGCTCCCCCTCAAATTTGGACTTGTTGAACATTATCCATCACACCTAAAACAAGACAATCAAGTAATTTTTGGTATCCAAATTTCTTTGGATCCATAGACGTTAGTTGCACATAGTTTAGTCCCCTTAGGAATCCATTTTTCAATTTCATCTTTTTTAGTTGAAGTGATTAGTTCTTTTGGAACCCAAACACTTCTAAAACATTTTCCCTTCAAGAATCTAGGGGCACTAGATTGTCTTACATAAAAACTTGATTTTCCAAAATTATTTTTCTTTTCAATCTCTTTGAAAATCAAATCTTTTTTCTTTTTTAACTTTAAGAAGAAAATTTTGTAAATCAAAACATTTTTGTTCAAAATCCTTCAATTTTGCTTCAAGTTCAAGATTTGTTTTGGAAAGCAAATCATTTTCAATTTTTATTTTTGAAATCAATCTTTTGTTCTTGGAAAATGATGCCTTGAATTCCAAAAGCAAAGCATCATATGCATCTTACAACTCATCAAATGTATATGAATTTGAAATAGATGAGTTAGAAGTTACCCCCCCCCATTGAGGGCCATCAAGCATAGATGAGCTACTTCATCATCGGTGGAGTCTTCATCACTCCATGTGGCCACATATGCTTGTTTTGAAGATGATCCCCTCTTTTTGGATTTGTAGGAGTCCTTCATCTTCTTCTTCGATTCATGCTTGGATTTATCCATTTCGCTCTTCATAAACCGAGTGAATTTGTTGAAGAGATAGGCCATCTCTTCATCTTCACTTTCCTCCTCACTTGAATCTAAATGATGGCATGTGGAGGATTTGAGAGCAACGACACTTGCGTTGATGCCTAGCTCCATGATCTTCTTCTTCCCCATCGCTCTAATCTCTTCCTTCTTCTTCTCCTCTTCTTTGTTTTTCTTCATTTATTTGGTGAGTGAGAAGTGACCCCATGAGTTCAGCAAGCTTCAAGGTTTTGAGATTCTTGGCTTCGATGATGGCGGTCCTCTTTGAGTCCCATGACTCGGGAAGGGAGTAGATGAGCTTTCGGACAAGCTTCTCTTCCGGGATGGCTTCTCCAAAACCTTTGAGTCCATTTGTGATAGTGGAGAACCTATCAAACATCTTCTCGATGTTCTCTTCCGGATCCATCTTGAAGTTCTCATACTCTAAGGTGAGGAGTCCGATCTTGGTCTCTTTTACTTCATTCATCCCTTCGTATGTGACTTCAAGCTTGTCCCAAACCTCCTTGGCACTCTCACAAGAAGACATCTTCTCATAGATGGTTGGGCCAAAAGCAAAAAATAGGATGTGCAAGGCTTTGCAATTTAGCTCCATCTTCTTGCGATCTTCGGCACTCCATTCCGCTTTTCTTCGTTGCGGCACGAAAGGACCATCTTCAACTATGTCCCATAGCTTGTAGTCTCTAGACTTCATGAAGAATTTCATCTTTGTCTTCCAATGGGCATAGTGATTTCTGTCGAAGAAGGGCGGTTTGTCGATTGATTGTGCCATTTGAGCCGGTTGAGTAAAGTGTTGATCGAGCTTGCCGGATCTTCTCAATAGGATGTTAATCCTCTTCGATTGAGCCAAGCTCTGATACCAATTGTTGAGATTTTAAGGGCTCGATTTAGCTCAACCGATGTGGTTGCCAAGTTTGGAGAAGATTGGATTTTTGGGTGATTTGGTGGAAGCTAAAAATAAAAGAAATACACAAAGATTTAGAGTGGTTCGGCTTTCTAACCCAAAGCCTACATCCACTACCTTAGCTTCCTACTAAGGATTTCCAAACAAATTCACTAAGAATTTCGTCCCCTTTTCTCGGTTTAGGAGGAAACCGTTACAACGATCAAGCTTTCTACCCAAAGCTTGATCAAACACTCTCTTACAAGAGAAAGACTTAGCAAACTAGAAATCCCTCTAATAGGTATGTGTTTGCAATACTAAGCACTCACTCAAAACCTAAACACTTGAGCAAATATTACAATGTTAAGCTCACAAGTGTTGTCTAAGCAAGAAATATACAATTTAGGCTCTAGACAAATTTTGACATCATAATGTTATAACAATTGAAGCATTAATCATTACAAGATGCTTGGAGGTCCCTTTTATACTCCTTGATGAGTTTGTAGCCGTTACTAGCCGTTGGGATTGAATTGGAGCCGTTGGAGCCTTTATTTCCCACTATAAATGCAGTTCTGCAGCTTGGCGTATCGGTACCCTTCAAATCGTATCGATACGGTCCCGATAAGGAATTAGCCGTTCGGCTTCTTCAGCTGATGCATATCGATACACTTACCTAGCGTATCGGTACGGTCCTGCAAATTAAAAGATCGTTGGGAATATGATCGTTGGGGTAGTTAGGCGTATCGGTACGCGACTAGCCGTTGGGTTATTTCAAAACACACCGTATCGATACGGCTGAGCGAATCGGTACGGGTTTTGGCTACTGGAAAATCTCTATAGTTGAAACCTTAAGGCGTATCGGTACGGTTCAAGACCGTATCGGTACGGGCACTTGAAAAGCTTGGTTTTGACTACTTTAAATGTACTTTAAATCGTTCCAAAGCCTTGTAAAACCCTTAAACATATTTTCAAGTTGTTTTTTACTAAAAACACATTTTAAATTCTTTTCAATTTAGTCCAAAATATTTTTCAAATATTATATCAAAACACTTAGTTCTACAAATAGGATTCGTATTTTCGGCTCAAATCAAACAATTTAGGAGTTGATACATCAATATCTTTGAAATTTAGATATATCACGAACGATTCAATCATTTAAGCCTATAAGGGCATTATGGTCATTTTGGCATTTATGGGCATTTTGGTAATTTATGCCAAGAATGTATAAGCAATGATTTGCATAACTCATGAATTCCATTTGCTCACCAGAACCTCTGACCAGGCATTCAGGAATATCTATATCAAGATCTTCTAGGTTATTAGTTACATTCAGGCATGTTTCGATCATTTTCGCCAACAAGGACATTTTAGTCATTTTTCCATTAGGGGAAACTTTGTAATTTAGCCCAATAATGAAAAATGATGGTTTGCAGTATTTAGGGTCTCCAGTGGTTTTTCGAGCCTCCAAAAATCTATTTGACCTAACATATCTCAACCTTGCAATACTTACCAAACATTCAGATGTATATGTTTCACGTGTATCAATCCAGATGCCGACTATATTGTATATCTGAATGGTCGTCCTCATATTTCACCACCGGGCTTACCCCTGAGTAGTTTAACTTAAATTCCATGTAAAACTTCCAAACTTATTTTAATATCATGAGTGATGGACGTACATGAGTCATGCTTAATAACTCTTGGGGGCATTTCAGTCATTTAAGCTTTATGGATATTTTCGGAATTTTTATCAAAGACAATTTTACTTAATCCAAACAAGAGGTTATTTCGATCATTTTGGAGCTCGTGATATATCCATCATTTTAGTCAATTGAACCATTTATCGTATTTCAATCATTTAAGTACCCGATGGTGTTTCAGTCATTTAGATACTTTCGGTACTTCCAAACAATTCATTCATTCTAGAACTTGAGGGTTTATCTATCATTTCAGTTAATTGGTAAATTTCAATGCTTGAGATTATTTTGATCATTCCAATCAATTCATCCTCTACTGTCATTTAAATCAGTTCAGGAATACGTAAAAACTTCCACTTACTTATCTTTAGGTGTGTCTAGAGTTCGAGTAATCCAAGTGTTTTATTATCATACATATTTTCATTTTGATAATGAAGTCTTTTCCACTAGAACATGAATTTCAGATAAAATCATCATTTTATCAGATCACGTGTTAAATTCCTCGTCATTTCCTTTATTAGGGGTATGTAAGTCATTTTTATACCTCAAAGGTATTTTCGTAATTTTGTATCCAATATTTCTGACTTTGAATCATTTAACACTATTACCAGGTTTGGAGATTAACTGTCTTATTAATTATTTATAGAACTCCCGATCTTTTGAATTTATTAACCTTCTCATTCGAATATGTTAATTTTATCTAAATTATCGTACCATATTTCGTATCCAATTGAACTTAAGTAGAGTTAACAGTATACTTCACCATAAGTATGCATGCTTTAACCGAATACCTACATGTTCATATAGTATATAAGAGGTAGTAATGTATTACCTTTAATCCTTGTTATATCGGTCAATTATGATACTCCATTCGATCGCTCTTGAACCCAAATTTGACGTCCCTCGACATCTCGTATTTGAAGATACATGGATTCCTTTAATTAAATAATACCTTAATTATTCCTGATCAACATTGCTCTTAAACAAATACTTAAACTCATTCACTCTCGGGTTCACGATCAGATTTGAAAGCTTTCGGGTTCAAATTTTGCGAAACAGGCTTCAAAAATAGACTTAGGACGTCGAAAAAACATCAAATTGAGCTTTTCGAGAAAAGTTGACTTTTGGGTCATAGTCAACGCTGACGACATCATTGGTCAACACTGACGTCATCATTGGTCAACGCTTACGTCAGCAAACAACGATCAAATGAGTTAACTCGGCGAGTTTAGCTGGTCGAGAAAACGGGTTCGGGCTTAAGTCGGGTCAGACTCGGGTTGTTGGGCCAGTTAAACGGGTCGAGCAAGTTCAGGATTGGGCTTATAAGCATGTCAGCCCAAGACAAATTATAACGGGCTTAACAGTCGGTCCAATGGGCTAAACCGGGTTTGACCAAATCAGTTTAGATCTAAACCAGTTCAGTTCACAAGCGAACCGACCATGGGGTCGAAACTCGCAGGCGGCGGCGCGTGGATGCCCCGCGCGGCCTGAACGGTCAGAAAACACACTGAAATAACGCCCAAAACAACCATAACACATCTTTAAGCTCTAAAAACTTAGAATTAGATCGGAATCCTACCGGACTTACCCAAAACTAAACAAAACAGTTGGATCTCTCGTAGCTCCGATGAGGCTTTGAATGGCGTCGGTCAGGTGATCGGTGACTGGTGCTACACTCACCTCGACAAGGGGAGTTCGTGAACGGTGGTGACACGACAAAAAAAACGATCGAGGTGGCATGAATCTTCGAACAATAGGGGCGGGGGAGTTTGGTTCTCGTCGAACTTTTAACACTTTTTTTACGGCAAAGGGTGGGGAACTCGGGCGAGTGGCAGACGACACTAGGGTCAGGGTACGTCGGCGGTCACTCTGGTGGTGGCGGTGCACACCACGGACCAGCGGTGGCTGAGATCTGGGCGGCGAACGGTGAGGGAGGTGAAAAGCTAGTGGGTGAAATGAAGGGTTGAAGGCTCTAGATCTTATTTTTGGGTAGGTCAACCGAAATAAATGCCAAAAAGGGGTTTTGTAGGATATTTTAGGCTTAATATTATTATTTTATTATCAGGTTTTCCAAGGCAACGATTAAAAAAAATCTGATTAGCATATAACCAAGACTACTCTCAGTCCAAATGGTTAAGCTTGTCACTCTTTAAGCTAAAGGATATGGGTTCAATTCTCCTTAGCTGTAAATCCCCACTTTTTTTCATCATTTCATCATTTTTTTTAACTTAAAACTTTAGGGGTGTTACACCAACATTAACGAACTGATATGAACCGAATCACAACATGCCCAAACTAAAACCGAACCATACCTGAATTGAACCTAGTTAAACCAAAAATGACCTAAACCAAAATAACTCGAATTGAAACTAATCCGAATGACCATTTTCCACCTCTAGTTACATAGTTGCATGTTGTTGGCTGGTTTGGCCATTTTTGTTTTGATACTGGTACATATATTTGTTAGTATATTTTAGGCATAATGTCCAAAATATGCCCATAACGTTTAACTGAATAGTCACTTTGGCCCCTATTCTTTTTTTGAAGCAATTTAACCCCTCAACGTTTCATTTTGGGTCGAAATGTACCCTTCATAAATGAAAATTGTTAGTCAACTGACGGTAAACAACTTGAAATGAAACATTGAGGCGTGCACCGATATGTCATTCTGTAAAGTTAGTATATTTGCATATATAACACTACTATTGCGGCACTGCCATGTAGGTTTGCCACGTCATTTCAAGTCATTTACCGTTAGTTGACTAACAATTTTCATCCGAAGATGGGTCATTTTGACCCAAATTGAAACATTGAGGGTTAAATTACTTCAAAAAAAAGAATAGATGCTAAAATGACTATCCAGTCAAACGTTAGAGATATTTTTTGGTATTATGCCTATATTTTAATGTACTATTTCGAATTCATTGACATTTTTTAAACATTTTTCATGTGTATTATGTATTAATGCGAATATATCTCAATACATATAAATCCATTTCGGGAATAAAAATTTTAAAATTGTTAATTAAGTATTTGAATTTGGCGATTATATTTTATTTTAAAATAAAACTATAAAAAGAGTTAAGAATAAAATATTAAAATCTTATATCAATCTGTACATGTTAATCTTCACAAACCGTGGTTACCTTGAATCAAAGGCTTTAAGCTAGATTTTCTCTTGCCAAAAGTAAGGTTTTATAGAAGTTTAGTCCATGCAATTATGAACACGAAGACCTATTAATCCAAAGGCTATTAGAATCTTTAATGAATTGGGCTTTTATCATGATCCATTTGTTTGAACTGGTTAATTATAAAATTTCTATCCTACCAACAACCAATTGATGAGTTGGTCTAGTGGGATAAGACACTAGACTCTTTTTAAATAATGTTAGGAGTTTGAATCATAACATTGTGAATGGATAAGGCCCATAATAAGTCTCTACAATATCTGATCTAAATTAGTCACTCACTGAATTGGATACACGTAGTTAAACCCAAACAAAAATTTTCTATCCAATTAATGGTTGCTCATATTACTGAGGCCTAATTTATCAACAAATTGATGTTATGTTTTATTTAGGAGAAAAAAATTGAAATTGGAAATCGATTTCAACAGTTTACAAGTTAAAAAATATATAGTTATATGTAGGGGTGATCATTCGATCAAGTCGAGTCAAAAAATTTGAATTAGTCGCGTTGACGAGTCTTATTTCATGACACAAATTTTATTTGAAATATTTTCGAGTCAGTTCGAGTTTATAAGATTCGAGTTGAGCCAGTTCGATTTGTTCGAGTTTTTATTCAACTTTAATTGTAAACATTTATAATGTTATGATACTAATTTGTTTTAATTTAAACAATTTTTTATAACCATATAAATTTCTTCATACTTATTCATATGTGGTACACATATGTTAGGCAGACTTGAGAGACTCAATTCGAACTTAAAAATCAATCTACTAGTTACTAAAAATTTTGAGTTATTTGAACTTTCAGTTTAATTTAATTTTTCTACTCGAGTCAAAAAATTTAATTTTCAAGTCGAGTAGGGTTTTATTCATCCCTAATCATGAACATAACCGAGTTTTATTTTTTAAATTTAAAGTTAATTTTTTTATAATATAAAAAAGAATTTCACATTTAAAATATTAAAAATAACTTAAAATTACTGTATTAAAATTATTGAATTTTATTTACTTGAGAAAATATTTTAAAAAAAAATCTTGCTCACGAAAACCAACAATCCAACCACCATCTTCAGTTCGAATTATACCCGCCAGCTGCGGCATTGCCCAACGAACCTTTCGCACTATATTACTAAATGAAAAATAAGTGTTCAAATTATATTTTTTTTAACTTTTAGTGTTTAAAGCATTTATTTTGTAAAAATAGGTGTTTAAAGTTTCAACCATTATAATTTTAAGTGTTCGGCTATTAATGAATGTTTAAAAAAACTATTGTCCTATCAGAACGAGACACGTGGTATGAATATTAATTTTTTAGGTTATTTGAAAAAAAAATAGAATTTTAAAATTTTAAAAAAAATTAAAATTTTCAAAAATCTTCAAATCTATCCCCAAATCCTTAAAAATAACAAAACTCCAAATCCTTATGAAAACCTTCACTAAAAAATTTGAAAGATTTTGATTTTCTTTCTCTTGAAAGATTGTAAGAGAGAAATACTCCTAATATAGGGTTAATGTGCTTCTCTCAACCGAACAAAAATTATTGGTGCCCTTATTTATGCTCCAGTACTAAAAAATTAAACTTTATACTCTAACTCTAATTTCTAAATTCCAAACTCTAAACTTTAAAATCTAAACCTTTTACTTGATTAATTAAATTTATACACATACTTTTATATTTTATAATCACTTTAAATTGATAAAATTTTCAATTAAGGTTTGTAATTTAGAGTTTGAGATTTAAAAACTAGAGTTAGAGTGTAGAGTTTATTTTCAAGTTTTGATTTTTTAATAATATATAATTTAATAGCTTCTATATTTTAATTTTATAATTTGTTATTTAATTTTAGATATTTTTAATTTTTAGTCATATATTAATATAATATTTTTAAATGTTTTACTGTTTTTTATATCATTTTAGTATTTCAATAATTTTAAATTTGTATTTTTGTCTAAAAAATCAATTTTTCCCCTCGTACTCAACCAAATAATTAATTTTATCTTCAAACTCGGTCAGAAAAATAAATTTTACCCCTTTGCCACGTCATTTTCACACGTGAAATGTCATGTCAACACACGTAGACTACCACGTCAGCATTGTTGACCACCATGTTAACACCGTTAACCGTCATGTCAGCAACGTAACGGTCAACGTTGACTTCCGTTAGTCAAGGGGTAAATGGTGATACAATTCGACTACTTCAGAAGTCAAATTAATGCGAAAATATCATATAGACGAAAATGATAAATTAAAACTACTACAAAAACAAAAGTAAACCTTAAGCCTAAATTTTATAATTTAAATATAAAAAGTTGTATTAATTTTTTTTAATGTATCAAAATATGACTCAAAATTTAAGCTCGGAGACTTATATTCCCTTAACGCGTGTGGTTCTTTACTTAGTTGGCGGTGTTAAATAGATTCAATATGAATCATGTTCGGTGATGGATTTATGTTTATATTGAACCCCTATTCATATATTTTATCTTTAATTTATATAATTTTTTATTTTACTTAATTATTAATCTACCCTTACAATTAAAATTTATGTTTTACTTCCTATATGTTGGTTGCCATAAATATATGATGACGAATTCGGCATGCCGACGTTGTTGGTTATTTAAGTAAGGCTTAAATGAAAATAAGTATCTAAATTATACAACTTTTAAACTTTAGGTGCCTAAAGTATTCTTTTTATAAAAAAATACATAAAATTTTAACCGTTATAATTTTAGGTAACCGGTAGTTAACTGCCGTAAAAAATCCATTAACCAATAAAAATTTGACATGTGTCATATTTTAATTTATAATTCTTTTTGTTTTTAATAATTTATTTTTTTTCAAAAAATCTTGAAATTCTGAAAATTTTTAAAATTGTCCCCAAATCCCTATATCCTAATTCTCAAATCTTCATAGCGGTCGTCGCCGACCCCCTTTCGGCCGCCGGATCCAGCAGACCGTTTTTCTTAATGTATCGTAGCCAAAATTCGACGAACGCTGTGCCAGTCCAGTCGTACATTGAACGGTGAATGTTAAATAATCGTTCCATTGGCACACCGTTTGTCGATTTCCATTGACACATTGGAGGAAATTGTTGAACTAATATTTTGATATAACAAATTAAAAGAAAAATATTTTTGGAGTTAATCAAATTTATTAAATCTTTCAAAAATAATTTAAAGTCCAAACAAACTTGAAAAATTTTGTTTCGAATTATTTCTAACTTTAGCCGATCTTTTTCAAAACATGTATGATCAGTTTTTGCACTAAATCTGTTTTTCCAGTCTCCAAGGCAAAGAGGATCGATCCCCTGATAAAAGGGATCGATCCCATGGTTGGCAGATTCGTTCATTTTCGCTTCCAGCCTCCAAGTGCAAAAGGATCGATCCCCTGGTTTATGGGATCGATCCCTTCACTGTAATGGTCATATTTTTATGAAAAGGGATCGATCCCCTGGTTTATGGGATCGATCCCTCGTGTTATAAATGCTGAACTTTTTGTAGGTAACGGCTATTTTGCATCCCCAACGGCTATGACTCATCCCAAACGGCCATAAACGGCTAGAAACTCATTCCACACTATATAAACACCACAAGGACACTTGATGTTGGTTAGAGACTGTTGAGTTGATCGAACACTTGCAAATGGCCAAGAGGGGGTGAATTGGCAATTAAAAATTTTGGTGAAGTGAAAGATAGAAAATAAAAGTGACACAAGGGGTTATAGTGGTTCAAGTTCTCCAATTGAACTCTACATCCACTACCTTAGCTACCACTAAGGATTTTCAAACAATTCACTACTAGAATTCGTCCCCTTTTCTTGGATGAGGAGGAAACCTTACAATTTCGATTAAGCTTTCTACCCAAAGCTTAATCCACTCAAATACAAGAGATATTTTGGTAAACTTAAATGTTTCCTCTCAAAGGATGATTGTCTACCCAAATACAATTTAAACAATCCCAAACTCACAATACAAATTGACAATTTGAAATACACTCACTACAAAAAAATGTACATATACTGACGCCAACTTATACCGACGGACATAAAGCGTCGGTATACACATCATATACTGACGGAAAATTGAACTGTCGCTAAAAGTACTAGGCTTTACCGACGGATATATTATTTGTCGGTACAAATAGACTCTATACCAACGGTAAATAAGAAATCGTCGGTATAGGTTTAAAATATACCGACAAAATTTATTAACCGTCGGTAGAAGTGAACCATATAGCGACGGAGTTCCTTTGTGCGTTGGTATAGATTATAGGTAAATTCTATACCGACGAAATTTGTAGCCGTCGGTATAGGTATGTTTTAAATTTGGGCTTACTTAAAAAAACAAAATAATAAAATACCTGAAAAAATAAAAATCCCTAATTCCCAATTCTCTTCACCCTTGCTCGTTCGTTTATTCTCTGCTTCTTCACCGTTGCTCAAGTCTCCGTCGCACCAGCCACCAGGTATTCCTCTCATCTCTTTCTTTTCTTCACTCCTTCTCTTTTCTGGTTTTCCTCTACTTCTTCTTTAATTTTTTCGTTTCTGTAATTTTTAAGAGCGACAGACATGAGTTTTGAATATTAGTTGTTCTTGTTTCTGAGTTTTGATTTTTTTCTTGTTTCTGGGTTTTGGTTTTGAATATAGCGATTTAGGAAAGCATGTTTCCATCAAACTCAGTCGGCTGCCTAATTCTCTCCATCTCTATACATTTTTAACCCATTAAAGTTTGAAAAGGAGTTGGAAATGTCTGATATCTGATTGTTTGGTCCCAAAGAAAATGAAGGAAAATTATTATAGTAAATTTTTAATGTGTTTGCTTTGTTTCAAGGTGAGCTTTCACTTTCTCGCTTGACCAAAACACAAGGGAACTTTGAGATTCAATGCTTCACGCCTCTGCCTTTCACAATGTCATCATTTTTCTTTTGTTCTCTCACTCCAAATGATGTATCGAGGGAAGTTAGCTTCGTCGGAGCTTTTTACAATACTCGGTGGATTCATCAGCTCCCTCTTGTTTCTTGTATTACTAACAGTGAATCTCCAGTTCACCCTGAATCTGCTCTTTTTTCATTTATTTATCACCCAGATTTGCGATCTCTGGTTTTATGTTCTGAATTATGGTTTTAATCTGATCATATGATGTTTTTTGTCAATGTTGGAAACACCAACATGTTACGATCTGAGCTCTGAGAACTGATATCATTCTTTTGTGACTTACATTGTTTGATTCGGCATTATAATCTGAATTTTTCTTGCCTCCTCTCCTTTTAGTTCATTGGGAATTTCCAGGAGACAAATGGGATTAGGACCGGTTGGGGCGCCGGTAAGTATATAGAGACCCTTTTTTCGTTAATTCTGTCTGCTTTTCTTTTCTTTTCAATCAGTTGTGAGATGTTACTGATAAAGGTCAAAGAGAAAAAGTCTTCCCAACATTTTACACTGTCATGTAACTTACCTTGGTGAAAATATAGCATGCATAATGCATTCATGGCTAATGAGGTTCACTACTGAAATGAAACAGTAGTAAGAAACTCAGTTTTGATATTTGAAATCCATTATTCCTCTGTTTCGCTAGTCGCTACTGAATTTCATTAAAACCCAACATTGACCTTTTTCTTCATGGGAAGAAACCGTGGTTTTTCATTGAAAATGGAATTTAAGAATCTATTTTAGTAACGAGCAAGTTGTTCTTTCTCTTTACTGCAGAATCTCACCACTAACTTGAATTTCTCTCTTTTTTTGGTAGTCATATTAGCAGAAGCTGTTGCACTGATTGCTGCTAGCACCGTTCACCGAGTGTGTATCACAACATGGTAATGTCAATTAGTGTCTCATTATCTGCATTTTACTTCATGCACTCAACTGTGGGTAGAATGCTTCAATTCGACACTCATGTAATAGATTCTTCCCTTGTCTGTGAAGAGATGCCATCTGCATTCCTAAAATCAAGGGTGAGTGCTAGATAATTTTTGTTGTTACATCATATGTTTCAACCTGCGGTCTTTCATTTATGTTCTGAAAAATTGACTTGGACTGTATGCTAGATGTGGAATGTGATGGTAGAAAGCATATCAGTTTATCATCGGTTGTTTTATATTAAAGGGAAGGAAAAATCTATCATCTATTTCATTTTGTGCTTCCGTCTACAACTTGTTTGCACCAGGCCAGACAACCTTGTATAGTTATAAATCTATTGGCTGATGCTTGCTTTCCTTTTTCTTAATACAATCCATTCATTATATATAACAAGTTCTGGAGTTTGGCATCTTTTGGCGACCTTTTAAAAATATAAATATTCCATCTATGTCTAGTTATCATCTCATCATCATATGCGATATTGGTTTAAGTTCACTTTGTGTATTCTCTTTTTTCGCTTATATTGGGCTGAAGAGGTTTTACCTGATTCATCTCAGTGGATTGCTGGATTTTCAGGTTTCCCTTGCAAGTCCACTCCATACAAACAATAATCAACTTGAATCAAATGCATGCTTGGATTTTTACCATAACAAAATATTTCAGATGCATCGGCTTCCAGTTACGAGGGTCTAGATCAGTCGTGTGAAGGGTGGCTTGCCAAATATTTTAATGATGTAGAGATGCTTCTTTGCTCCGATGATATGTATGCTTCTATAGACTTCCAACATTTTTTTTATTTGATCATGATATTTATATATTCTGATATGTATGATGTAATAATGTTGTAAACAGTTAGTAATCATCTAGAATAGGGTGTAATTATTAATATTTTAAAAAACTAATAAATACCAATTACACCTATACCGACGGACAAAACTGTCGGTATAAATATTTTATACAAATCTTATCATACATATACCGACGGACAAAACTGTCGGTATAAATATCTTATACAAATCTTATCATACATATACCGACGGAAAACCGTCACTGCAGATAAAAGCTATACCGACGGCTAAACGGTCACTGCAGATAAAAGCTATACCGACGGCTAAACCGTCAGTACATGTAAGACCTATACCGACGGACAAACCGTCAGTAAAATCCATAACATATACCGACGGACAAAATCCGTCGGAATATGGACCCTAATATGTCGGGGTAGTCCACACCTATACCTACGGTTTTGTCCGTCGGTATAAGTTCAATAGATCTATACCAACGGTTCTGTCCGTCGGTATAAAGTTATACCGACAAGCATATTACCGACGGTACTTTGTCTGTCGGAATTTCCCTTTTGTCCGTCGGTAAAAGGGTTTAGACCATATAGCGACGGATTTTTAATGTTTTACTGACGGATTTGTGTCCGTCGGTATATGTCATTTTTTTGTAGTGACTAGAGTTGGGTACAAAGATTTGACTCTTAATAGCTCAAAGGTTTGGATTTTTGCTTTGATGATGCTTGAAGGTTCAATAGTTGTTGCTGATGCTTTAGAGTGTCTCTTTTATACCTCTTCATTAATTTCTAGCCGTTTGGGTGGTTGGAGATGTAAATGGAGCCGTTGGAACCCTCTCTTACCACCATAAATGCACCTCTGCAGCTACGAGAATCGGTACTCGGGAATGGGTATCGATACCTGTCTCACAAAGAAACTCCATGAAATTCCAATTGCGAAGCAACAAAAGATATTCAAACTTGAAGCGCTCGGAGTCGAGAAAAGGAATGGAGACGACCCTTTCCGCACGAATTTTGTAGTTCTCAAATTGGCGAAAATAGGGAAGACCCGCGGAGGTTTCAAAGGATCTGTTATAAATTGTAGCATAATCCGGGCGTGCAACCGTTCCGGGAGTTGAAGATTCACCGGCATGAGTAACCCTCGGTCGCTTCCTCGAATGTTCTTTAGGTGCCATAATCTAAAAGAAAATTAAGCAAGAAAAAAAAAGGGTTTCTTCAATTTGAGTAAAAATCAAGGTAAAAAGGATTTTTTAAGAGAAAAAAAAATTGAAAAGCAAAGAGATTTAAGAAAACAAAGGGTTAAAAAAAAAGAACAAAAAAGAGTAAAAAGAAGAGATTACCTTGAAGGAGACTTTGAAGATTGAAGAAAATCTTGAGAGAGAGCACAATTCTTTGCTTGATGCAAAAATTCTTTTAGAATTGAGTTGTAGTGTGAAAAATATGAAGGAGGAAGGGCCTTTTTATAGGCAAAAACGGCTAGGGTTTGTTAGGGTTAAAGAGTTTTAATTTTGGTAAAGTTAGATCTCATTTAAGACTGATTTAATGCCATCTGCGCGATAGGGTATCGATACTCCTGAGGGGGTATCGATACAGGGATAGAATTGTCTTTTCTCAAAAATGCCCGTTGGAAAGTCGTATCGAAACGGTGGGGCCCGTATCGAAACGACCAGTATCGATACGATATTAAGCGTATCGATACCCGTGAAGCGAGGAAAATTCTGGGAACCAGAATGAAGAACACGTATCGATACGCGTATAGCCGTATCGATACCATATGCCCAGAATGACCTGTTTAGTTCTAAGAACAACCAAAGGCTCGAACTTAACACCTCCTAAAAGTATGCAAATGATGAATGAACAGTTCTAAGCATGTTTTAACAGAAGCATACTCCCCCTAACTATAGGCATGGATAAAATTAGGAGTTTAAACACATAAACATGGCAATTTCACAAAATCAAGCATTTTAAGCACAAAAGAGGTCCTAAAAGGTCAAGATAGGCTAGCTAGACCTAACTCTCTCCTAAGGGACCAAAAACGCTCTTTGTCTAAGGGTTTTGTAAATATATCCGCTAATTGGTTCAAGGTATCAACATATTCAATAACAACATCATTTTTCAAAACATGATCTCTAATAAAGTGATGTCGAATTTCTATGTGTTTAGTTCTAGAGTGTTGGATGGGATTCTTAGTAAGACAAATGGCACTTGTGTTGTCACACTTAAGGGGTATGGTTTCTACTTTAACACCATAGTCTAAGAGTTGTTGCTTCATCCAAAGGACTTGAGCACAACAACTCCCTAAGGATATGTACTCCGCTTCGGTGGTAGATAAGGCTACGCTATTTTGTTTCTTAGAGAACCAAGATACTAGCATACTACCTAAGAATTGGCATGTCCCGGAAGTACTTTTCCTATCTATCTTACACCCCCCATAATCCGCATCCGAATAAGCATGAAGGCTAAAGGAAGAATCCTTAGGATACCAAAGGCCTAAAGTAGGTGTGTCTCTAAGGTATCTAAAAATTCTCTTAATGGCAACTAAGTGTGATTCTCTAGGACTAGCTTGAAACCTAGCACAAAAGCAAACACAAAACATAATATCCGGTCTACTTGCGGTAAGGTAAAGCAAAGAACCTATCATGGATCTATAAAGCTTAGAATCAACACACTTACCTCCTTCATCTTTGTCAAGCTTTATGGATGAGCTCATAGGAGTAGCTTGAGGTTTTGCATTCTCCAAGCCGAACTTCGTGAGCATATCATTCACGTACTTGGCTTGATTTATGAAGGTGCCATCCTTCCTTTGTTTGATTTGGAGTCCCAAAAAGAATGAGAGCTCCCCCATCATGCTCATCTCGAACTCACCTTGCATTAGCTTAGAAAACTCCTTACAATAACACTCATTAGTAGAACCAAAAATAATATCATCAACATAAATTTGAACTACTAAGATGTCATTGTTATATCTTTTTATGAAGAGTGTTGTATCCATCTTTCCTTTTTCAAAACCTTTTTCAATTAAGAAATTTGAAAGTCTCTCATACCAAGCTCTTGGAGCTTGTTTTAAACCATAGAGAGCTTTTGTAAGTTTAAACACATGGTTTGGAAAATTTGAATCCTCAAAACCCGGTGGTTGTTCAACATACACCTCTTCATTTATAAAACCATTTAGAAAGGCACTTTTTACATCCATTTGAAAAAGCTTGAAATCATGATAACATGCATATGCAAGCAACATCCTAATAGCTTCCATCCTAGCTACGGGTGCATAGGTTTCATCAAAATCTATTCCCTCTTCTTGAGTGTAACCTTGAGCAACTAGTCTAGCTTTATTTCTCACAATGTTACCACTCTCATCTAGTTTGTTCCTAAAGACCCATTTAGTTCCTATTGTAGATTGATTACTAGGCCTATCAACTAATGTCCATACATTACTTCTCTCAAATTGATTTAATTCTTCTTGCATAGCCAAAATCCAAAAGTCATCTTTCAATGCTTCTTTTATATTTTTAGGCTCTATGCATGAGATAAATGCAACATGGTTCATTAATCTAAGAGAAGAACGAGTGGTTACCCCCTTGGATGGATCACCCAAGATTTCACCATCTTTGACATAGTTTAACTCCCTTGGGTAGCTCACTTCCTTTTCCTCAATAGCCAAGTCCTTCAAGGCTTCAAGAGGTGGATCTTGTGAGTCCTCTTCTTTTGTTGAAATCTCATCCTCCTTTGAAGTTTGACCTCCATCAAAGGCATTTATGATTCCTACATCATCATCATCACAAGAATCCTTCCTAGGAAGGAGGTTATCATCGAATACAACATGAATAGATTCTTCTACTACTAAAGTTCTTTTGTTAAATACTCGATAGGCTTTAGAGGTTAAAGAGTAACCTATAAAAATGGCTTCATCACTTTTTGCATCAAATTTACCTAAGTTGTCTTTTCCATTGTTTAAAACAAAACACTTGCAACCAAAAGGGTGAAAATAGCTAATGTTAGGCTTTTTAGATTTTAAAAGTTCATAAGGTGTTTTCTTTAAAATTGGCCTAATCATTACTCGATTTATGATGTAGCAAGCGGTGTTTGTGGCTTCCGCCCAAAAATATTTAGGTAAATTGTTTTCACAAAGCATAGTTCTAGCCATTTCTTGTAAAGTTCTATTTTTCCTCTCAACTACCCCATTTTGTTGAGGAGTTCGAGGAGCCGAAAAATTATGGCTAATACCGTTTTCATTTAAAAAATCTTCAAACCCTAAATTTTGAAACTCGGTTCCATGATCACTTCTAATGTGTGAAATTCTAAGTTCAAGATCATTTTGGGTTGTTTTTGAAAATGTGATGAATTTTTCCAAAGCCTCATCTTTAGTACTTAAAAATAAAACCCAAGTATATCTAGAAAAATCATCAACAAGCACAAATGCATAAGATTTACCACCCAAGCTCATAGTCCTAATTGGCCCAAATAAATCCATGTGGATAAGTTGTAAGCATCTACTAGTAGAAACATCATTAATGGACTTAAAAGAAGACCTATGTTGTTTACCCTTTGAGCATGCATCACAAATTTTATCATTTGAAAATTTTATCTTGGGGTAAACCTCTAACTAGGTTAGGAGAGACTAGTTTTTCCAAAACACTTATGCTAGCATGTCCTAGTTTCCTATGCCACAACCATGCATCATTTTCATTATGAGCAACTAAGCATGCATGAGATGTATGTATGTCATCTAGATGCACCATGTATATATTCCCTATGCGATGACCAATGAGCATAATGTTATTAGATTTAATGTCTACAATTTTGCATCCATTTTTATCAAATAAAACATTAAATCCTTTATCACATAATTGACTTATGCTCAATAGATTGTGTTTAAGACCATCGACATATAACACATTTTCAATGAGAATAGTAGAGTGATTACCTATGGAGCCAATACCTTTAATGTGGCCTTTGGAGTTGTCACCAAATGTTACTACTCCTCCACCTTTTGGCTTTAGATCCATGAATCGACTCTTGTCTCCGGTCATGTGCCTCGAGCATCCACTATCAAGGTACCATGAGTTTTGACTTTGTGCTTTGGCCTTGTAGCAATGCTCCCCCTACAAACAAAGAAATTAGGCTTTGATTTTTGGTACCCAAATCATTTTGGGTCCATGAGTGTTAGCCTTCAACATTTTGGTTCCCTTAGGAATCCAAGAAGCAATAGCATTTATATCATTAGAAATAATGAGTTCCTTAGGAACCCAAACACTCATAACTCTATGACCTCTAGTTTGCTTATTAAAATTTCTTTGTTTAGGTACAAAATGTTTTCTTTTTACATATTGGGATTTAGAGTGATTTCCTTTTTCAAACTTGTTTTTCCCAATAGCAATAGATGTTTTAAGATTATCCACTTCCTTTGTGTGATAATCTTGAAATTCGGAAAGAAGTTTTTCAAGCTCAAGGTTTTTAGTTTTAAGATCATTTGAAAGATTAACTAAAAACAAAACCTTCTTTTCCAATTCGGAGTTAGATTTTGAAAACGTCTCATTTTGAATTTTTAAATCGGAAATTGTTTTCTTGTTTTTCAAAATGGACTCTTTATATTTTCCTACTAACTCATCATACACTTCTTGCAATTCATCGTAAGCATCTTGAAGTTCATCTATAGTAAAATCAAAATTGGATGAATTAGAGTTTACCTTAGGTTCATCATCGATGGCCATGAGACATAGGTTGGCCACTTCATCCTCTTCCTCGGAAGACTCATCGTCACTCCAAGTAGCTACTTGTGCTTTGAGGTTCTTCTTCTTCCCAAAGCTTTTCCTCTTCAATTGAGGACACTCAGAACGGATGTGACCCGGTTTCTTGCATTCATAGCAAGTAATTGGATCCTTCTCCTCTTCCTTGCTTTTACTCTTGAAGTCTCCCTTTCTAATGAACTTTCTTCCACGATTTGACTTCATGAACCGAGTAAAGCGTTTGGCCAACATAGCCATCTCCTCATCTTCATCCTCACTAGAATCGCTTTCTTGATATGAAGCTTTTAGTGCGATTCCCACTTTCTTCTTCTCAACTTCCTTCTTCTCCTCTATCTTCTTCTCTTCTTCTCTTCCCTTCCTCATGATCTCATGGGTGAGTAGAGATCCAACAAGAGCATCAAGCTTGAGAGTCTTCAAATCTCTAGCTTCAATAATGGCCGTTCTCTTGCCATCCCATGACTCCGGAAGAGAGTATAACAACTTTCTCACTAGTTTGTCTTCGGGAATGATTTCGCCGAAACCTTTCAAACCGTTGACAATGACCGAGAAACGATCAAACATCTTGGAGACGCTTTCTTCGGGATCCATCTTGAAGTTCTCATAGATTAGATTGAGTAGCCCAATCTTTGTCTCCTTGACATCACTAGTTCCCTCATAAGTTGTCTCGAGGGTGTCCCAAACCTCCTTGGCACTTTCGATTGAAGACACCTTGGAGTAGATATCCGGACCAAGTGCACAAAATATTACATGTAGAGCTTTGTCATTCACTTGCATCCTTCTTCTATCATCATCCGTCATCTCGACTTTGACTTTAGGGACAAGTCTTTCTCCATCTCTCTTCATGGGAATGAATGGACCTTCTTCAACTACATCCCACACCATGTAGTCGGTAGACTTGATGAAAAGCCTCATCCTATTCTTCCAATAAGGATAGTTATCCCCATTGAAGAATGGTGGCTTGGTGGTGGATTGGGACTCATAGTTTGAGGTGGATGCCATTGCTTGACTTGTTGTTGATCAAACTCGCCTAGAATCGACTCAAGAGGGTTGTAATCCTTCCAATGAGTGTAGCTCTGATACCAATTGTTGAGTTGATCGAACACTTGCAAATGGCCAAGAGGGGGGTGAATTGGCAATTAAAAATTTTGGTGAAGTGAAAGATAGAAAATAAAAGTGACACAAGGGGTTATAGTGGTTCAAGTTCTCCAATTGAACTCTACATCCACTACCTTAGCTACCACTAAGGATTTTAAAACAATTCAGTACTAGAATTCGTCCCCTTTTCTTGGATGAGGAGGAAACCTTACAATTTGGATTAAGCTTTCTACCCAAAGCTTAATCCACTCAAATACAAGAGATATTTTGGTAAACTTAAATGTTTCCTCTCAAAGGATGATTGTCTACCCAAATACAATTTAAACAATCCCAAACTCACAATACAAATTGACAATTTGAAATACACTAGAGTTGGGTACAAAGATTTGACTCTTAATAGCTCAAGGGTTTGGATTTTTGCTTTGATGATGCTTGAAGGTTCAATAGTTGTTGTTGATGCTTTAGAGTGTCTCTTTTATACCTCTTCATTAATTTCTAGCCGTTTGGGTGGTTGGAGATGTAAATGGAGCCGTTGGAACCCTCTCTTACCACCATAAATGCACCTCTGCAGCTACGAGTATCGGTACTCGGGAATGGGTATCGATACCTGTCTCACAAAGAAAATAGCCGTTGTGTGTAATTAATGGGGCGTATCGATACGCACGTAAGCGTATCGGTACAGGGTATCGAAACGGCAAAGGCCGTATCGATACCTTTTTCTCAACATAGCTCACTGCCAAAACGAGTATCGATACTGGGGTTAGACGTATCGATACCGGTCAACGACCTTTTAAAATTTGGTTACCAACCAACTGACACCAACGGTCATATTTTTAAACCGACTTAAATGCTTTAAAAATCTTTAAACCAGTATCGATACTGGTGTTACCGTATCGATACACTCTTTCAAACTCTTTGAAGTTTAACACAGGGGCGTATCGATACGAGGGTTTTCCGTATCGATACGTGTTCTGACAGTAGCCAATTTTGGCAAAAAGGTATCGATACTCCTCCATGGGTATCGATACTCTCTGACGATTTTCAATAGATTTGGCTTGGAACACTTAGAAAATATTTTGAGTTTGAGTTTTACAAATCAGTTTTAAAGTGTTGGTGTTTCAAAACTTGTTAAGGGACTTGTAAAAACAATTTTAAGTTTTTCAAATTGATCCTTAAAGATCTAGTTATATCAAAATCAAACATAGGTTTTACAATCTCCCCCTTTTTGATATAACAAAACCAAAACTTAAAATTTTGACACTTTTGAATAACCTTTACAAAGTAACTCCCCCTTAATATAAGCTTGGTAACCTTTGAGTTAAAATCAAAATATTTTAAAGATGTGAGCAAGTTTCTTCTCCCCCTTTTTGTTAGATCAAAAATGCATTGAGACAATAAAGTGCATAATGAAATCAAAGGTATAATAATAATAAGCAACATAATTTTATTCATCATAGCATAAAAAAAACGAAAAACCAAACAAAAACAAACAAGAAATCAAAGCATAGGTTTTTAATCCTAAAACAAACTTAATCCTAAAAACAGAAACATAGGTGCATAAAAATAGAAAATCCTAGATGATTATGAATGATATGCAAGAAGAGATGTCTAGGCATTGTCTTCGTCGTCTTCATCATCATCGACCATAGGCTCATTGCTCCGCATGCTATTACGCCATTCATCATGGAAAGCGGCAACGGAAATATTCAAGGAATTTTGCCCGCTTTCAAGGAATGTAAGGCGATTCTCCATACCCGTCATCCTTGTATCGAAGGTGGTTTCCATGGAGGTTAGACGAGTGTTCATGTCCGTGCGTAGCCCGGTAAATTGCTCATTGAGATAGGTCATGAGAGCATCCAAATTGGGCTGTGGGACTTGAGGAGCCTGAGGAGCTTGTGGTTGTTCCAATACGGCTGCGGCCTCGGGTGGAAGCTCGGAAAGACGTAACCAACTTCCATTAAAGTAATGGAACTTACCCCGAGCAAGGGATCGCTCATCAATAGGATCGGTAAGAGGAGATGCAAGATCAAATGAGCAATCAATATCCTTTTTCACAAAATAGTAACTTAAAGCCGTACCGTAGATAAAAGATGTGATGAGAGTGGTGTGGCGATTTTGAACATGATAGACGATCTCATCGAACATGATTCGAGCTAGGTTTGGGCGCTGTCGTTGACGGAAACAACGGATCCAAAAATCATCCACTTGACGGATGGTAGAGTATTTGCCACCGGAGGGACGTAACCACCAAGACACCATCAAATGTAGGATTCGATCGTGAGCATTGAGGACGGTTACGGAACCACCGAGAACATGGCCCAAGGCATTCTCATCATCTAAGCCTTCATCCTCTAACTTAAAAACATCACAAATCCCTTTGACATCGAGAATGATTTGCTTCCCCATAAGATAAGAGCGGATGGCAACAACTTCCCCATTGCGAGTAATAACTTTGGCATTAGAATAGAAAATTAAAACCAAAAGACGATAGTAAATACCGGGGATAGATACAAACTCCATGAAATTCCAATTGCGAAGCAACGGAAGATATTCAAACTTGAAGCGCTCGGAGTCGAGAAAAGGAATGGAGACGACCCTTTCCGCACGAATTTTGTAGTTCTCAAATTGGCGAAAATAGGGAAGACCCGCGGAGGTTTCAAAGGATCTGTTATAAATTGTAGCATAATCCGGGCGTGCAACCGTTCCGGGAGTTGAAGATTCACCGGCATGAGTAACCCTCGGTCGCTTCCTCGAATGTTCTTTAGGTGCCATAATCTAAAAGAAAATTAAGCAAGAAAAAAAAGGTTTCTTCAATTTGAGTAAAAATCAAGGTAAAAAGGATTTTTAAGAGAAAAAAAATTTGAAAAGCAAAGAGATTTAAGAAAACAAAGGGTTAAAAAAAAGAACAAAAAAGAGTAAAAAGAAGAGATTACCTTGAAGGAGACTTTGAAGATTGAAGAAAATCTTGAGAGAGAGCACAATTCTTTGCTTGATGCAAAAATTCTTTTAGAATTGAGTTGTAGTGTGAAAAATATGAAGGAGGAAGAGCCTTTTTATAGGCAAAAACAGCTAGGGTTTGTTAGGGTTAAAGAGTTTTAATTTTGGTAAAATTAGATCTCATTTAAGACTGATTTAATGCCATCTGCGGGATAGGGTATCGATACTCCTGAGGGGGTATCGATACGGGGATAGAATTGTCTTTTCTCAAAAATGCCCGTTGGAAAGTCGTATCGAAACGGTGGGGCCCGTATCGAAACGACCAGTATCGATACGATATTAAGCGTATCGATACCCGCGAAGCGAGGAAAATTCTGGGAACCAGAATGAAGAACACGTATCGATACGCGTATAGCCGTATCGATACCATATGCCCAGAATGACCTGTTTAGTTCTAAGAACAACCAAAGGCTCGAACTTAACACCTCCTAAAAGTATGCAAATGATGAATGAACAGTTCTAAGCATGTTTTAACAGAAGCATACTCCCCCTAACTATAGGCATGGATAAAATTAGGAGTTTAAACACATAAACATGGCAATTTCACAAAATCAAGCATTTTAAGCACAAAAGAGGTCCTAAAAGGTCAAGATAGGCTAGCTAGACCTAACTCTCTCCTAAGGGACCAAAAACGCTCTTTGTCTAAGGGTTTTGTAAATATATCCGCTAATTGGTTCAAGGTATCAACATATTCAATAACAACATCATTTTTCAAAACATGATCTCTAATAAAGTGATGTCGAATTTCTATGTGTTTAGTTCTAGAGTGTTGGATGGGATTCTTAGTAAGACAAATGGCACTTGTGTTGTCACACTTAAGGGGTATGGTTTCTACTTTAACACCATAGTCTAAGAGTTGTTGCTTCATCCAAAGGACTTGAGCACAACAACTCCCTAAGGATATGTACTCCGCTTCGGTGGTAGATAAGGCTACGCTATTTTGTTTCTTAGAGAACCAAGATACTAGCATACTACCTAAGAATTGGCATGTCCCGGAAGTACTTTTCCTATCTATCTTACACCCCCCATAATCCGCATCCGAATAAGCATGAAGGCTAAAGGAAGAATCCTTAGGATACCAAAGGCCTAAAGTAGGTGTGTCTCTAAGGTATCTAAAAATTCTCTTAATGGCAACTAAGTGTGATTCTCTAGGACTAGCTTGAAACCTAGCACACAAGCAAACACTAAACATAATATCCGGTCTACTTGCGGTAAGGTAAAGCAAAGAACCTATCATGGATCTATAAAGCTTAGAATCAACACACTTACCTCCTTCATCTTTGTCAAGCTTTATGGATGAGCTCATAGGAGTAGCTTGAGGTTTTGCATTCTCCAAGCCGAACTTCGTGAGCATATCATTCACGTACTTGGCTTGATTTATGAAGGTGCCATCCTTCCTTTGTTTGATTTGGAGTCCCAAAAAGAATGAGAGCTCCCCCATCATGCTCATCTCGAACTCACCTTGCATTAGCTTAGAAAGCTCCTTACAATAACACTCATTAGTAGAACCAAAAATAATATCATCAACATAAATTTGAACTACTAAGATGTCATTGTTATATCTTTTTATGAAGAGTGTTGTATCCACCTTTCCTTTTTCAAAACCTTTTTCAATTAAGAAATTTGAAAGTCTCTCATACCAAGCTCTTGGAGCTTGTTTTAAACCATAGAGAGCTTTTGTAAGTTTAAACACATGGTTTGGAAAATTTGAATCCTTAAAACCCGGTGGTTGTTCAACATACACCTCTTCATTTATAAAACCATTTAGAAAGGCACTTTTTACATCCATTTGAAAAAGCTTGAAATCATGATAACATGCATATGCAAGCAACATCCTAATAGCTTCCATCCTAGCTACGGGTGCATAGGTTTCATCAAAATCTATTCCCTCTACTTGAGTGTAACCTTGAGCAACTAGTCTAGCTTTATTTCTCACAATGTTACCACTCTCATCTAGTTTGTTCCTAAAGACCCATTTAGTTCCTATTGTAGATTGATTACTAGGCCTATCAACTAATGTCCATACATTACTTCTCTCAAATTGATTGAATTCTTCTTGCATAGCCAAAATCCAAAAGTCATCTTTCAATGCTTCTTTTATATTTTTAGGCTCTATGCATGAGATAAATGCAACATGGTTCATTAATCTAAGAGAAGAACGAGTGGTTACCCCCTTGGATGGATCACCCAAGATTTCACCATCTTTGACATAGTTTAACTCCCTTGGGTAGCTCACTTCCTTTTCCTCAATAGCCAAGTCCTTCAAGGCTTCAAGAGGTGGATCTTGTGAGTCCTCTTCTTTTGTTGAAATCTCATCCTCCTTTGAAGTTTGACCTCCATCAAAGGCATTTATGATTCCTACATCATCATCATCACAAGAATCCTTCCTAGGAAGGAGGTTATCATCGAATACAACATGAATAGATTCTTCTACTACTAAAGTTCTTTTGTTAAATACTCGATAGGCTTTAGAGGTTAAAGAGTAACCTATAAAAATGGCTTCATCACTTTTTGCATCAAATTTACCTAAGTTGTCTTTTCCATTGTTTAAAACAAAACACTTGCAACCAAAAGGGTGAAAATAGCTAATGTTAGGCTTTTTAGATTTTAAAAGTTCATAAGGTGTTTTCTTTAAAATTGGCCTAATCATTACTTGATTTATGATGTAGCAAGCGGTGTTTGTGGCTTCCGCCCAAAAATATTTAGGTAAATTGTTTTCACAAAGCATAGTTCTAGCCATTTCTTGTAAAGTTCTATTTTTCCTCTCAACTACCCCATTTTGTTGAGGAGTTCGAGGAGCCGAAAAATTATGGCTAATACCATTTTCATTTAAAAAATCTTCAAACCCTAAATTTTGAAACTCGGTTCCATGATCACTTCTAATGTGTGAAATTCTAAGTTCAAGATCATTTTGGGTTGTTTTTGAAAATGTGATGAATTTTTCCAAAGCCTCATCTTTAGTACTTAAAAATAAAACCCAAGTATATCTAGAAAAATCATCAACAAGCACAAATGCATAAGATTTACCACCCAAGCTCATAGTCCTAATTGGCCCAAATAAATCCATGTGGATAAGTTGTAAGCATCTACTAGTAGAAACATCATTAATGGACTTAAAAGAAGACCTATGTTGTTTACCCTTTGAGCATGCATCACAAATTTTATCATTTGAAAATTTTATCTTGGGGTAGACCTCTAACTAGGTTAAGAGAGACTAGTTTTTCCAAAACACTTATGCTAGCATGTCCTAGTTTCCTATGCCACAACCATGCATCATTTTCATTATGAGCAACTAAGCATGCATGAGATGTATGTATGTCATCTAGATGCACCATGTATATATTCCCTATGCGATGACCAATGAGCATAATGTTATTAGATTTAATGTCTACAATTTTGCATCCATTTTTATCAAATAAAACATTAAATCCTTTATCACATAATTGACTTATGCTCAATAGATTGTGTTTAAGACCATCGACATATAACACATTTTCAATGAGAATAGTAGAGTGATTACCTATAGAGCCAATACCTTTAATGTGGCCTTTGGAGTTGTCACCAAATGTTACTACTCCTCCACCTTTTGGCTTTAGATCCATGAATCGACTCTTGTCTCCGGTCATGTGCCTCGAGCATCCACTATCAAGGTACCATGAGTTTTGACTTTGTGCTTTGGCCTTGTAGCAATGCTCCCCCTACAAACAAAGAAATTAGGCTTTGATTTTTGGTACCCAAATCATTTTGGGTCCATGAGTGTTAGCCTTCAACATTTTGGTTCCCTTAGGAATCCAAGAAGCAATAGCATTTATATCATTAGAAATAATGAGTTCCTTAGGAACCCAAACACTCATAACTCTATGACCTCTAGTTTGCTTATTAAAATTTCTTTGTTTAGGTACAAAATGTTTTCTTTTTACATATTGGGATTTAGAGTGATTTCCTTTTTCAAACTTGTTTTTCCCAATAGCAATAGATGTTTTAAGATTATCCACTTCCTTTGTGTGATAATCTTGAAATTCGGAAAGAAGTTTTTCAAGCTCAAGGTTTTTAGTTTTAAGATCATTTGAAAGATTAACTAAAAACAAAACCTTCTTTTCCAATTCGGAGTTAGATTTTGAAAACGTCTCATTTTGAATTTTTAAATCAGAAATTGTTTTCTTGTTTTTCAAAATGGACTCTTTATATTTTCCTACTAACTCATCATACACTTCTTGCAATTCATCGTAAGCATCTTGAAGTTCATCTATAGTAAAATCAAAATTGGATGAATTAGAGTTTACCTTAGGTTCATCATCGATGGCCATGAGACATAGGATGGCCACTTCATCCTCTTCCTCGGAAGACTCATCGTCACTCCAAGTAGCTACTTGTGCTTTGAGGTTCTTCTTCTTCCCAAAGCTTTTCCTCTTCAATTGAGGACACTCGGAACGGATGTGACCCGGTTTCTTGCATTCATAGCAAGTAATTGGATCCTTCTCCTCTTCCTTGCTTTTACTCTTGAAGTCTCCCTTTCTAATGAACTTTCTTCCACGATTTGACTTCATGAACCGAGTAAAGCGTTTGGCCAACATAGCCATCTCCTCATCTTCATCCTCACTAGAATCGCTTTCTTGATATGAAGCTTTTAGTGCGATTCCCACTTTCTTCTTCTCAACTTCCTTCTTCTCCTCTATCTTCTTCTCTTCTTCTCTTCCCTTCCTCATGATCTCATGGGTGAGTAGAGATCCAACAAGAGCATCAAGCTTGAGAGTCTTCAAATCTCTAGCTTCAATAATGGCCGTTCTCTTGCCATCCCATGACTCCGGAAGAGAGTATAACAACTTTCTCACTAGTTTGTCTTCGGGAATGATTTCGCTGAAACCTTTCAAACCGTTGACAATGACCGAGAAACGATCAAACATCTTGGAGACGCTTTCTTCGGGATCCATCTTGAAGTTCTCATAGATTAGATTGAGTAGCCCAATCTTTGTCTCCTTGACATCACTAGTTCCCTCATAAGTTGTCTCGAGGGTGTCCCAAACCTCCTTGGCACTTTCGATTGAAGACACCTTGGAGTAGATATCCGGACCAAGTGCACAAAATATTACATGTAGAGCTTTGTCATTCACTTGCATCCTTCTTCTATCATCATCCGTCATCTCGACTTTGACTTTAGGGACAAGTCTTTCTCCATCTCTCTTCATGGGAATGAATGGACCTTCTTCAACTACATCCCACACCATGTAGTCGGTAGACTTGATGAAAAGCCTCATCCTATTCTTCCAATAAGGATAGTTATCCCCATTGAAGAATGGTGGCTTGGTGGTGGATTGGGACTCATAGTTTGAGGTGGATGCCATTGCTTGACTTGTTGTTGATCAAACTCGCCTAGAATCGACTCAAGAGGGTTGTAATCCTTCCAATGAGTGTAGCTCTGATACCAATTGTTGAGTTGATCGAACACTTGCAAATGGCCAAGAGGGGGGTGAATTGGCAATTAAAAATTTTGGTGAAGTGAAAGATAGAAAATAAAAGTGACACAAGGGGTTATAGTGGTTCAAGTTCTCCAATTGAACTCTACATTCACTACCTTAGCTACCACTAAGGATTTTCAAACAATTCACTACTAGAATTCGTCCCCTTTTCTTGGATGAGGAGGAAACCTTACAATTTGGATTAAGCTTTCTACCCAAAGCTTAATCCACTCAAATACAAGAGATATTTTGGTAAACTTAAATGTTTCCTCTCAAAGGATGATTGTCTACCCAAATACAATTTAAACAATCCCAAACTCACAATACAAATTGACAATTTGAAATACACTAGAGTTGGGTACAAAGATTTGACTCTTAATAGCTCAAGGGTTTGGATTTTTGCTTTGATGATGCTTGAAGGTTCAATAGTTGTTGTTGATGCTTTAGAGTGTCTCTTTTATACCTCTTCATTAATTTCTAGCCGTTTGGGTGGTTGGAGATGTAAATGGAGCCGTTGGAACCATCTCTTACCACCATAAATGCACCTCTGCAGCTACGAGTATCGGTACTCGGGAATGGGTATCGATACCTGTCTCACAAAGAAAATAGCCGTTGTGTGTAATTAATGGGGCGTATCGATACGCACGTAAGCGTATCGGTACAGGGTATCGAAACGGCAAAGGCCGTATCGATACCTTTTTCTCAACATAGCTCACTGCCAAAACGAGTATCGATACTGGGGTTAGGCGTATTGATACCGGTCAACGACCTTTTAAAATTTGGTTACCAACCAACTGACACCAACGGTCATATTTTTAAACCGACTTAAATGCTTTAAAAATCTTTAAACCAGTATCGATACTGGTGTTACCGTATCGATACACTCTTTCAAACTCTTTGAAGTTTAACACAGGGGCGTATCGATACGAGGGTTTTCCGTATCGATACGTGTTCCGACAGTAGCCAATTTTGGCAAAAAGGTATCGATACTCCTCCATGGGTATCGATACTCTCTGACGATTTTCAATAGATTTGGCTTGGAACACTTAGAAAATATTTTGAGTTTGAGTTTTACAAATCAGTTTTAAAGTGTTGGTGTTTCAAAACTTGTTAAGGGACTTGTAAAAACAATTTTATGTTTTTCAAATTGATCCTTAAAGATCTAGTTATATCAAAATCAAACATAGGTTTTACAGAGACCACATCCAAGCTTAATGTTCAAGAGAAATTGAGTTTAAGTCTTTATTTTCTTCATTTCTCTTGTAAATATTTGTAGAGAGTGATTTTATTGTTTTTATCCTTCACTCTTTCTTGTGAGCTCAATTGTGTAAACACTCACATTGTGAGGTATTTTGTTTACCAAACAAACCTTGTAAAAGGGAGATGTTCTAGTTTAGCCCAAGTAAGAAAAATTAGAGTGGTTCTATCTTAGCCATTGAAAAGATAGAGTTGTAAGGTTATCCCTTTGGCCTTAAAAGGAAGAATTCATAGTAGTGAATTGGAAAATCCTTAGTGGTTTGCTAAGGTAGTGGATGTAGACTTTGGTTAGAAAGTCGAACCACTCTAAAATCATTGTGCAAATTGTCTATCATTTTTATCGGTTTTAGCCAATTCTTTCGGGAGTTCAATTCAACCCTCTTGATTGTTTCGAAAGATCGATTCGAGCATGTTACAAGCCTTTCAGAAATAACTAACTGGATCTGGTGACCGAAAGAGTGGGGCTGACGACGGCGATCAGTGATTAATTCTTACTTATTTTTAGATTTTTAAATTATTTTATTTTTAGTCATATATTAATAAAATATTTTTAAAATGTTTTTATTAATTTTTATGTTATATTAATATTTTCTTACTCATAATTTTTTGTTTAAAAATCAATTTTGCCATCGTACTCAACTAAAAAATCAATTTTGCCCTCAAACTTGCTCGAAAAATCAATTTTGTCCCACTACCACGTCATCTTCACACGTGGAGTATCATGTCAGAATCGTGACGGTCAACGTTGGCTTCCGTTAGTCAAGGGGCAAACGATGATGCAATTCAACTACTTCAAGTGCTAAATTGATGCGAAAATATCATTGGGGCATAGTTGATAAATTGAGACTATTTTTTTTGCTCGGCAAATAAGATTTTTTATTGAATCATAATCGCCTCAACCTATATGTGTGCCTTGTTAAAAACCTCCCTACACCTAATTGGAGGAAAAGAGTACAACACATATAGGGGATACAACAAAATCGCAGAAGACCCAGGCAAAACCAAACTACCCAACACCTATAGCTCCTACTGTAACCAAGACTCCGAAAGAAAACAAATATAAAATTAACCAACAGCAATAAGGTTACCCCCATAAATCAACAGATTAGCCACATTGGCTTAAATTCACCCTACCAATGAAAGTAAAAAAATCACCCCTGCCTTGTAGAACCTTTCACAAATCGTCCCATCCAAAACAAGGCTTAAAACTATCATATTACACTCCCTGTCAACAAAAACCAAGTGGATATCCTTGAATATCGCCATCAGCCTATCAATTTCCACCGACTTTTCAATCAGCTACCAAAACAGTCTTCAGTGTAGTCTTAATCGCAAAACCAAGGCTTCATCCCCTGAATCATGTCCGGATTTACACAACCAACAGGGCCCTAGCGATGCATGCTACCACCACGCCTTGAAGAGTTCCGAACGCATCGATCCCTCCTTAGCTAAAAAATCTACAAGGTTGTTTGACACCCTCGGAGCATACACAAACATTATACACGCTATTTTCTTAGAATTTCCATCAATCGATTCAAATACTTGCCACCAACGCCAAGGTCTTAGAGTTTTGTCGCCAAGCCAATTGAGGACTAATTTCGAGCTGGTTTCCACAGTAAGTTTTGATTTTCCTAACCAGCCAGCTTCAATGAAGAGTTCCAAGGATAACTTTATTGTATACATAATAGAAAAATCCGAACTTACCGCTTTCACTGGGCTAGAGAACATAGCTATTAGCACCCCTTTTGTCGATCTTAAAACACCCCCACATTCGGCATACTCATCCCTGAATGCACCTTCTACTCTAATGTTCATATTATCTTCAAGAAACGCGATCCAAGCGAAATTGCTTTCTTCCAATCTAATGCTGCCCCTCGGATTACTCCACCAACATTCTTCATCAAGAAACAAGTATGGATACGTAGCTTTAATCCACAAGAAAGCTCTTATTTTCAGGATAAACAGCAAGTCCTTCAAGGAGGTTGTTTTGTCTTCGAAAACTCTCTCATTTCTTGCTAGCCATATGTTCCATACAACATAAGAAGTTGAGACCAACCAAATGGTTTTGGAACTACCAGTCTAAGAAGCAATGAAACAAAACGCAAAGAAGTCTTCGATGTTCATCAATCCTGACCAAGAAATTTCCAACCAGCTCCAAAAATTCTTCCAAAAACATATCGCGAATCTGCACTCCAAAATAAGATGGCTGGTATTTTCAATTACACTTGCACACCATGGACATCCGATCAACTTGTCATCCAACTTCACACCCCTCGATCTAAGAAATTCTTTAGTAAGGATCCTATCCATCTTTAAGAACCAGAGAAAAGTTTTTACTTTATGCGGCACCTTCAACTTCCATAGCGTATCAAAATTAAAAGGATGGTCTTCCAACTCAACATTTACCATTAAGTCAGTTAGCTTTCCAACTGAGAAATTCCTAGCTTTGTCATAGAGCCATATAATTCTATCCGGAGACCCGACAATCAATTTCACAGGAGAAACAAGATTTTTTACCGAAACCAAAAGCTTTTCCTCTCTACTTACAAGTGGTTTTTTGAAAATTTGATTCCAGTTTAAGTCATTCAAATCACACTCACCTGCCACTGCAGCAATTGAAACTCCCTTATGGATTGACAGTTTATACAATCTTGGCTGGACCATGTTCAAAGGCTTATCACCGCACCATATATCTTCCCAAAGTAAAGCCGAGTTTCCATCCCCAATCTGCCATTTAAACGCTTTTTCATCCATCCATCTTCCAACAACAGGTTCATTCAGGTTGTTAAAAATACCTCTCCAAACTATCGATGTATTTTTTAGCCTACTTTGAGACTTGGCCATATTATGGATGCTTTCGCCATATTTAGAGCTGAGAATTTTACGCCACAACGCTTTATTTTCCACATAGAATCTCCAGTCCCACTTTGCTAGTAGAGCTTTGTTTTTTGATTCAATATTAACTACTCCCAAACCGCCTTTTCTCCTTGGCTTACAAAGTTTCCCCCAATTCACCCGAACCATCTCTTTTGGAACAACCCAGCTACCCCAAAGGAAAGCACACCTAATTTTGTCGATATGCTTAAGTATTGATTTGGGAACCTGGAAAATGGACATGTAATATAAAGGAAGGGTAGCAAGAACAGAGTTAACGAGAACAATTTTTCCAGCAAACGACAAAGATCTACATTTCCATCCCGCGAGCTTTTTCCTGATTTTATCTACCACAGGGTCCCACGTTATTTATCGGATCCACACCAAGAAGAATACCCAAATAACTAAAGGGGAGATTTCCTTTAGAATATTCACACATTTTTTCTAGTACAACAGTTCGCTCCTCCTCCACATTGACCCCGACAATACACGATTTTTTGAAATTAATACTCAGCCTAGAACTGACCTCATAACACCTAAGGATACGTTTGATGATCAGCACCTGGTCTTCGATTGGTTTTAGAAACAAAACAGTATCGTCGGCAAATTGGAGATGCGTGATTGGCTCCAAATCCTCCGCTAATTTGAATCCTTCCAGAATACTATCATCCACACCCTTTTTTAGAAGTCGGTGAAGACCCTCCGTTATAAGAATAAAGAGAAAAGGGGATAAGGGATCCCCCTGTCTCAACCCTTTGTACAATCTGAACTCTTTCGTGGGAGAGCCGTTGAGTAAGATAGACACTTTTGCAGTTGACACGCACTCGAATATCCATTGACACCATCTACTTTAGAAGCCCGTTTTCTTCATTATCATCATCAAGAAGTCCCATCTCACACTGTCATAGGCTCTTGTAAAGTCCAATTTTAATAAGATTCCTCCTTTATTTCTCGCATTCCGTTGGAGCGAATGTATTACTTCATTTGCAATTAATACTCCATCAAAGCTTTGTCAACCCTTTACAAAAGCATACTGTGTAGAACTCACTAATTTCCCTATAACTCTACTTAGTCTTCTGGATAGGTCTTTGGAAACGATTTTGTAAACTGATCCCACTAAACTAATAGGTTTGTATTCTGTAATGCTTGTTGGTTGATCTATCTTTGGGATTAGGGCGATGAAGGTTGAATTCACATTATTTGGTAGTTTCCCTGATGAGTGGAAATTCTCCATCAAAATTTTCAGATCATTTTTAACAAGCTCCCAACATTTTTTAAAAAATAGAGCGTTAAAACCATCCGGACCGGGGGCTTTTGAGTCTTCGCAACTCCACACCGCATCTTTAATTTCCTCAAGAGTGAAGGGTTGTTCTATACTGTTTGCTTCTATATTGGAGATTCTAAAAAATTCAAGGTTGAAAGATGCTTCCCAATCCCTTTTCCTGCTACTAAATTGTAGAACAAAGTGGTTGTAGACTTTCTGCTTCAACCGCCTAGTTGTGACCGATCCACTTTCACCTAAGTTTACCCCCTTGATCGAGTTCTTCTTTGATCTTATTTTCACTGCCCTATTATAGAATCTGGTATTTATGTCGCCCTTCAACATCCAGTTAACTCTGGATTTTTGACACCAAAAATCCTTCTGCACCTTTAGACATTCCCACAATTCCATTTTGAACTGCTTCAGCTCCTCCAATTGATTGGAGTCCAAATTTGCAATGTCACACTTCTTTTCTACCTCATTCACCTGATTTACCAGCTGCTTTACCTTCGCATTTACATCAATTTGTTCAGCATTCCAACGTTTCAAAGCTTCCTTGATTCGTTTCAATTTTGTTGGCAGATTACTTCTTCTCAAGCTAAAGTCCCCCATCGTGTCTTTAATCGCCTTCAAACATCCTTCCTTTGAGAGCCAAGCATTGAACATCTTAAAGGGTCTTGATCCCCAATCGAGATTATCATTTTCCAGAATCAACGGAGTATGATCAGATACACTTCGAGGTAGGCTTCTTAGAGTTAAGTCGCCAACAGCTTGGAACCATTCCACGTCTGCCAAGAAACGGTCTAGCTTACTTCTTCTGTTGACAGGGCCAATCCAAGTGTAAAGTCTCCCAATTAACGGAATTTCAATCAATCTGCAACTCTCAATAAAATTGTTAAAATCTTCAATGCCAGGGTACCTGTTATCACCGCCTTTCCTTTATTCTCTAAATCTTACTACGTTGAAGTCACCCCCAATAGCCAAGGGTATTTCGAAGAATTTCTCAAACTCGCCAATTCTTCCCACAAAACATGTTTCTCCGTTTTTTCCACAAGGAGCATAAACGTTGATGCAAGTAACACGAACATTTTCCAAGATCCAAATTCCAGAGATAAGAATGTACTTGTAAGAGATTTTATCGACTTCCACAGTGAATTTGTTTTGTCCCAAATAATTAGTAGCCCTCCAGATTTCCCCGATGCCTTTGCTACCTTGAACTCGTACTCTTCGTCATACCATAGATCCCTGATATCTTCCTCTTTAATTTCTTCCTTCTTGGTTTCTTGAAAAACACCATTTCTGTCTATTATTCTCTAATGACCTTTCAAATTTCAGAAATCTTCGCCTTGGACCCAAGACCGCGAATATTCCAGGTTAGAATTCGCATTTTATCAGAATGTAGCGACTTAACACTGGAATACAATCAAATGGTCTCTCTCTTCTAGTCTTGCCATTTCTTCCACCATTGCATTTCCATCCCCTTTAATTTCAATTCCAAGGGTCTTTCCAAGTTTCAGCGCCTCCTTCGCTTCTAAAGTAAAGTTATCCCACCGCCACTGAAGATCAAAATCCGACAGCGATCTACCCTCTAGTTCAGTTGTTTCCGACACCTTGCCTTTCTTCTTTTCTTTCCTTCGCGCTCGATCTCGCTTTCTCTTCTCCTCTTCTGTTAATACTTTGTCCTGTAGATCTTGAAGGGAAGAGTACCTCCTCACTCTTGTCTGGTTTTTGTGTTTAAGAACAGACGGATTTTTGGGGTTAGAGTTATTTCCTTCTCCAACAGAACCCCTTTCCTTAATTTGTTCCTGGTGCACTTTATCTATAGACGTATTCTTATCGAAAGGAGAATTCAGCTTATTTACACAATCAACCTATGATCCTTTATGGCCCATAAAATAATTATCTTGATCCTTATCAGCTTCCGAGACCAATACAGTCGGTTTATAAGCAAATAGTTCATTTTTATTAAATCCCATGCCTTCCACATCTTCTAGAACTTTAGCCCGCATCGGGTTTACCATATCCAAATCCGTTCCTACTGACCCATCACTGGCCCAGTCTTTTGTTTGCTCATTTCTCTTTGTTGACCTTTTTTTATTCAATTTGGACGACACCACATGGCCTCCATTAAGAGTTTCTCCAACAAGTTCCTCGGATGAATCCCCCACTAAATCGGTTTCTCCAATACACCTATCTTTGTCTCTTTCCACCCCTTCGACATAATCATTAGACTTCATTCCCATATCCATTTCATTAAATGCTTCATGGTAATTGTTTCCTGGTTCCTCCTGCTTTTCGTATCCCTCTTTTTTGCCGGTTGTAGCAATCGACTCCGATGATGACTCCAACTCTGAAGAAGCTGGCTGCCTCGATTGAAATTCATCCAATGATTTTTTCTGAATGTGGTTTGCCTCCCATCGTATCCCTGTTTCAGTGATTCTTATTGTAAAGATATATCTCCCTGCTTCAAGGTCAATTAGATCCTCAATTTTCTGCATTTGACTTGTTGTGATTAGCATTGATACTCTATCGCATCTTAAATGTTGAGACACATTCTCCCCCACCGCTACCCATGAACCCTAGATTCTAGCGATGCTTTTAAAGGTTTCAATGTTCCAGCAATGTAAAGGTATCCCATACACATCCATCCATGTTACCCTTTCTGAAGGTCTATAAGATTCAGTCCATTTTTCAACTTTTGAGAAAACTTCCTCCAGTAGGGACCATTTTTGAGTTTCCATGAGTTGGAAGAGCTCAACGTCGTGAAATTCAATAAAAAAAATTTGGCCACCAATTCTCTTTACTTGCAAATCACCATGACCCCATTTATCTAATCTTCCTTTAACTGTTTCAATCGAGCAAACTGTGGCCGGTGTTCCAATTACGCTTTTACTCAATTTCTGAATCGCTTCTTCATCAATGTGACCCTGCATACAAATGCGATTTTTGGTTTCTCTGGTATTGTTCTCCTCTTTTCCTTTATTGCTTTCTGACTTTTGGAAGCCTGCATCTTCCACTCCTTGTTGATTCACGATTCTGAGGTTTGCAGGATCTCATTGATCCCTCTCCTTCTCCCCATGCTTCTCTTTATTTGTTCTCGTTCTTCTCCAGTAAGATGTTCTTCCATTGAATCTTGCCACTGAAACCGTAAGTCTGTAACCATATAACTTAAAACCATTCAATCTTTCAATCGCTCTGTAAGCATCCTTCCGCGTTGCAAATCTAACAAAACCAAACCTCTTTCCTGCTCTGTCTCGTTTCTTTGCTATGAATGAATCCACCAAGTCACCATGTCTTCCGAACGTTTGTCTGAGTCCGCTCTAGTGAAGTTTTATCGGTAGGTTACTGACGAACAAAGTCACTACACCTCCTCCTCCGCGATTTTATGACTCTTCGAGCCTAAAAGTAACCCTTAAGCCTAAAATCTAAAACCTAAATTTCTAACCCTACATCCTATAAACTCTAAATCATAAACCCTAAATTCTATACTAAAACAATAAACCATAAATTCTACACCCTACAACCTAAAACCCTAAACTCTAAACTATAAGTTTAATCCCCTAAACCCTAAAATTGAAAGGCTTGTGTATTAAAGTATTTTCCTAATTTTTAATGGAAAATACTTTGATACACAAGCTTGTGTAAATTTTATTTTACACAAGCCTTTCAATTTTAGGGTTTAGAGATTTATGTTGTGGTTTAGGGTTTAAGGGTTTATGTTGTAGGGTGTATAATTTAGGGTTTATGGTTAGAATTTAGAGTTTAGGGTTTAATGTTTAGGTTTTAGAGTGTTAGGGCTAGGGATGTAGGTTTCAGATTCTATAACTTTTTTGGAGCAATTTCTACTTAGGAGAGGGGAATGGGAAATTTTGCTCCTACTGGGTTTAGAACTTGTAACCTAAGGGATGAGAATGTGTCAACTGGGAGCTTTTAACCACTTGCACTAAAGATTGTTGACTTATAGCTTAAATTTGAAGGGTTGTGTAAATTTTTTTTCACAGAGCTTGTGTATCAAAATATAATTTTTTTATGAACTAAATTATATTGTTCATAAACATTTGAAAAAATACATTTAAGAACTTTTGAATGCAATAGTGTTTGAATATATATTATAAAATTTTAATAATGTTGATTAAATTTACTGTGTAGATGATATCACTTTAATTTTTTTGGTAATATACATGTTTATTTTACAGTCTATATTCGGGGTGCAAGACTGTCCTTCTATAAATGTTGTTTCTATGGTTTGATGTCACTTTAATTCTGGTTTACATTAATTCTTAATTTTAATATGAGCATTCCTTATTCTTCACTTAATCAAAATAATAAAATAATTAGTATAAATTTGTTACATGCTTTAACTCCTGAACCATATAAGAAAGAGGATGATTTTATCACGTGCGTCGAACATCGCTGAACACCACTAACGTTGAACACCATTAAATTAATTAATAAAGATTAAAAATCTAAAGAACTCAACATACACTTAATAATTATTTAAAATAAAACTTTTATTAAATTATTTTTCATATATATATATATATATATATATATATTTTAAATTTTTATTTTTAAATAATTGGATCAAATATTAACCCTTAAATTAAAAAAAACCCTATATCTTTTTCCTTTTCCATTCTAGCTAGGGATGTAAAAACAGGTAATCAGATGGGTTTCAGGTCGGGTAAAATCGGGTACAGGTCATTTCAGGTCATTTTTCTATTTTGACTCGACTCGGGTCGGGTGCGGGTCCATTTCAGGTCGGGTCCATTTCAGGTCAGGTCCATTTCAGATCGGGTCCATTTCAGGTCGGGTTCATTTCAGGTCGGGTCAAAACGGGTCGGGTCCGAAGCAGATAATTGACAGGTTAATTCGGGTTCGGATACACTTCAGGTCGGGTCCATTTCAGGTCGGGTCCATTTCAGGTCGGGTCCGTTTCAGGTCGGGTCCATTTCAGGTCGGGTCCATTTCAGGTCGGGTTTATTTCAGGTCGGTTGCATTTCAGGTCGGGTAATTTTAGGTCGGGTAGTTTCAGGTCGGGTAATTCAGGTCGGAGTATTTTTAGGATTGAAATTCGTATTGAGTTTGAGTTCGGTACAACCGTATAAGTAGTCGATAGACTTTAGGTTGGCCTTCGTCAATCATCATTGATTTGGAGTTAATTATTTAAAGTCATATCAAATTAAAATTATAAAACATTGGAGTAATTAAAAAATACTGAAAAGGGGTCAATTTGGATTAAAAATAAAGTTTCACGGATTATAATGAACAAAATTATCAAATTAAAATTATAAAACATTAGACAAATTTAAAAGAAAACAATGAAAAGGGGTCAATTTGGAATAAAAATAAAATTTTGGGGACTATAATGAACAAAAATATCAAATTAAAAGTATAAAAATTAGAGTAATTAAAATAACAATAAGTAGATGTCAATTTAGAATAAAAATAAAGTTTTAGGGTCTAGAATGAACAAAATTTCAAATTAAAATTATAAAACATGATGAATTAAAATATATATAGGGGACATTATGGAATTAAAATAAAGTTAAGGGACTAGAATGAAGAAAATATCAAATTAAAATAATAAAACATTTGACAAATTAAAAAAATGTGGGTCAATTTGGAATAAAAATAAAGTTTTAGGGTCTAGAAGATGAAAATATCAAATTAAAATTATAAAACATTGGACGAATTAAAAAAACAATGAATAGGGGTCAATTTGGAATTGAAATAAAGTTAAAGGGACTAGAATGAACAAAGTACAAATTAAAATTATAAAACATCAGACGAAATAAAAAAACAATAAATAAGGGTCAATTTGGAATTGAACTAAAGTTTAGGGGACTAGAATGAACAAAATATCAACTTAAAATTATAAAACATCGGACTAATTAAAATAAAGTTAAGAGACTAGAATGAACAAAATATCAAATTAAAATTATAAAACATCGGACTAATTAAAAAAATAAAAAATGTCAATTTGGAATACAAATACATTTTAAGGACTAAAATGAACAAAATGTCAAAGTAAAATTATATATTATTGGACTAATTAAAGAAACAATTAGTAGGGGTCAATTTAGAATAGAAATGAAGTTTTAAGGGCTATAATGAACATAAATATCAAATTAAAATTATAAAATATTGGATGATTCATGGTTTAGGGTTTAAAGGGTTTAGGTTTTAGGGAAATTTTATTAATGGTTTAGGGTTCATACATTGATAGATACATACATACTTGTATACATTAGGGTTTAGGGTTTATGGTGTATGGTTTAGGGAAATTCATCAAGGGTTTAGGGTTCATACATAGATAAGTACATATATACATACTTACATACATTAGGGTTTAATGTTTAGGGTTTATGATTTTTTAGGGTTTATGGTTCCATGTTAAGAGAAAATCCATTAAGGGTTTAGGGTTCATACATTGATAGGTACATACATACATACTTACATACATTTTAGTCTCAATATTAGGCACTAGAATGAACAAAAATATCATCAAATGATTTATATCTGAAATATTGGAGTAAATTACAAAAATTAAAAAATAATAAGGGTAACTTTCTATGGAAAATAAAATTTTAGGGAATAAAATGAATAAAAATATTACCATATTAAAAATGAATAAAATTTATATCTACATATATATACACATATACATATAAATATACATATATTATGATATATGCATATACATGTATTGTTATAATTAATTAAACATATGCATATATATATACTAAAACACACATGTATACATACATACTAAAACACATATATATGCATGTATTTAAGTTTTAGTATATATATACATGTATGTATGTAAGTTTTAGTATGCATATATTGTTATATATATATACTAGAACATACATATTTGTATGTATATATGTATACCCCTAAACAATACTCATAAACCTCAACCCTTAAATCTTATAATCACTAATAATTAGAGTACAAGCCTAATCCCCTAATCTTTAAACTAATCTCATAACCTCAAATAATTAAGTTGACACATTTACCCCTAAACCCCAAACATGAATATCTAAATCTTACAAACACTATTCACTAATAATTAGAGTGCAAGCCTAATCACATAATCCCTAAACTAATCTCATAGCCCCAAGCAATCAACTTAACACACTTACTCTTAAACCCTAAACATAAACCCATAAATCTAACAAACAAAATAAATTGAAACGTAAAAGGACAAATCTAAAAATAAATTAAAACTAAATTATTAATTAGAGCCCAAATCACAAATGAATAAAATTATTAAACCTAATTATTTACCAAATCTTTATACGAGGACCAAATTAAATTTAAAGCAAACCAAAAAGCTTAATAATTAATTAATTTATGAAGCATGGCCTAATTAAATAAAATTTAAAGAAACTAAACCAAAAGTTAAGACTAAAAAAAATAAACTAAAACCTAAAAAACCTAAACTCTAACCATCTAATTAAGGAATGACTTAAAGGATAATAAACCCCTAAATAAAAAAATCTCAATTCCCCTCTCAATTTTGTTTCATATTGGCGGCAAATTTCCCCCCTCCCCCACCACACTTTCATCTGGCGGCAAAATTCCCCCCACCCCAATTTTATTTTTGTTTGATATGGTGCCAAAACCCTCCATAATTTCCTATCAATCAAAAAACTTTCCCCACATTAATTCAAAAAAAACTCCCCCTAAACTAACAAATATATTTTTATTATTTTAATAGTTATAATTAATTTTTTTAATAAAAGATTTTTAAATTTAATGATCACAATTAATAAATTGATTTAAAATTTAAATAATTTGTTTTAAATTCATCCATCACAACTTATTAATTTAATAAAACTTTTAAATTTTGAATATTTTTAATAAATTAAATTTAAGTATGTTAATTTTTATTAAACTTCACAAATAATTTATATTAAACGAGTTAGTATTAAATTAATTTAATAAATTAATACTTTACATTTATCAACACTTTAAATTTATCAAATTGTAGACTTCTTCAACTATATATCAGGTAAATATCAAGTCAGATCAATATCAGTTCAGGTTAAAAATAGGTCGGGTTCAAAGCAGGTCGGGTCAATTAACAGGTCGGGTTCAAAACAGGTCGGGTCCAAAACAGGTCGGGTCCAAAACAGGTCGGGTAATATCGGATCTCGGGTTAATTCAGTCGGGTAAAATCGGTTATCTGCCAGGTCGGCTTCAGGTTCGGGTCAACAACAGTCGGTTACAGATCGGGTTCGGGTCATTAAATTTTCAGGTCAAATCAAGTTCTGACTCGAGCAGGTTTCAGTCGGGTTTTCAGGTCGGGTCAGCTAATTCTAGCCACCGCTGCCTTTAGCAACCGTCCGCCAACGAGTTTGTCACTGCCGCGCCTACGTCCCTACTGCAACTTGACTGTCGTTCGAGCCTGGCCGTCGTTCCACAGAATGGTGGCAGTCGACAAAGAATGCATTGAAAAAGTGTCTGATTTGGAAATTGATGCCTGAAAGTACGTAAGATGTAATTCCTGTAGTTTTGGGTCATTATCTATGAAGAAATTCATTTGATATTTGATTGGTAATATGGTGTTGTATTGTAAACATTGAAATTAAACTGATTCATTGGATTGCTTGTGTGATGTTAAAGACAGTCAGCATTTCTATTGAATTACATCATGTTTTCATTATTTTTAGTTGAAGTTGGCAGGATGCTGTAAAAATCAGTTTTCCCTTTCAATTAGAATGTTCCAAAATGGGTTCCATTTGACATTGCTTTTGCATGTTGCTAGTTGTTCGATTTTATGGAAATTTTCTCGAACTTATTGTACTTGACTGAGCATTGCCTATTCTATCTTCAACTTTCCAATTTTTGAAGTGAGATGTGAATGCTATTCCTAGTATTACAAGATTGTGTTATTGCTTATTTTTGGAAGATTACTCTTCATCTGATATTTCAACTTTAGAAGATGAGGGGAAGTCCTTGGCATCTCGGGCAATCGGTTACACGTTGTCTAGCTCAAGCTAACAAGAAGGCTGCAGCGCGATGGTTCTTTGCTTTGGAGGTTGGTCTTAAAAGGACTGTTCTTTATGACTTCCATGTTGCTAATGGTGCGAAGATGGTCCCATTTGCTGGATGGAGCATGCCGATTCGGTACAAGGACTCGATCATGAACTCTACGGTTAATTGTAGGCAGAATGGTGGACTCTTTGATGTATCTCAAATGTGTGGACTTAGCCTTACGGGAAATGGATGTGTTCTGTTCCTCGAAAAGCTCGTCATTGCTGATGTTGCTGACTTGCCCCTAGAACAGGAACACTGTCTTTACAAATGAGAAGGGAGGGGCAATTGATGATTCCGTGATTACCAAAGTGAAGGGTTGTGAATGCAGGCTGTAGAGATAAAGATCTGGCACACATTGAATAGCATGTGAAGGCATTCAAGTCCAAAGGTGGCGATGTCTCATGGCACATCCATGATGAGAGATCTCTTTTGGCTCTCCAGGTTAGTTACTTGATCCTTCTAATGGTATGTCTACATGCCTGATTCTCTTTTATAGATTCGTTATTTGGCATCTTTAGAATTTCTGATGATTGTTTTGAGTCAAACATACATACTTTTTCTTCTTTATTTAGTTTGTTCTTGTTGGAAATCAGATCTGTTTAGGAAAGCTGAACTAATTACATGTAAATATGGTAGAAAGATGTCAATCATTGTTTTTTAGGGAAAATTTATTTGCTATTATTTTTTTCTTTTAAATTAGTAATTTTATTTTATGATTTGTGGTTTGTAAATTAGGTTGTAAGTCCTATAAAGGGACTGTCAATAGTAGGAATAAAGTAAGTAATTCTGCTCTTTCAAGTTGGTATCAGAGCTAGCCTTCTCTTTGCCCCATACCTTCTTCCTTTTTCCCTGTACCCTATTTGCAACACCATGTCAAACATCTTCAACTAATCCTCCACTGTCTCTCAAACCTCTTCGCAGAACACCACACCTGCTAACCCACACGAACACAATTCTTATTCGCATCATGTACAGATCACCACAATTCGCCTTAATGGTGATAATTTCTTACGTTAGTCTCAATCGATGAGGATGTACATTAGAGGAAAGGGAAAGATAGATTACCTAACTGACGACAAGAAGGCTCAACCAAAGGATGACCCAACTTATGCTGTTTGGGACGCCGAGAATTCCATGGTCATGACTTGGCTTGTGAATTCAATGGAAGAAGAAATTGGAGTCAATTACATGTGCTACCCTACGGCGGGACAACTATTGGAAAATATAAATCAGATGTATTCTGATTTAGAAAATCAGTCCCAGATTTTTTAGTTGACTCTCAAGCTCGGTGACATGCGGCAAGGAGAGGACACAGTCACCAAGTATTTCGACTTGCTAAAAAGAATTTGGAAAGATCTTGATATGTTTGATGCCTATGAGTGGAAGACGCCTAAGGATGGACAACAGCACAAGAAGAATGTGGAGGACAATCGTGTCTTCAGATTTTTGGTCGGCCTCAACATTGATTTTGATGAGGTGATGGGGAGAATCATTGGTAGAAAACCGCTGCCTTCTCTTGGGAGATAATCGATTCAGGAGTATTTGATTATATGACCAATCCCTCAAACTTGTGTCAATCATACTCACCATGTCGTGAAAATAAAAAATTTAGAATTGCGGATGGAAGCTCCTCACCTATCATCAGAAAGGGTTCGGTAAAAATATCTGAGAGGATAGAACTTAAATATGTCCTTCATGTCCCTAAACTCGTCTGTAATCTTTTATCAGTTAGTATAGTAAATTATCCAAGAATTCCAATTGTTGTGTCACCTTTTTTACTCTCATTGTACCTTTCAGGACCGGAGTTCGGGGAAAACTATTGGCAATGCTAGGATGATTAATGGTCTTTATTATTTTGAGGATTTCCTTTTTAGTAATAAATTCGCTCAAGGATTTAATAGTATCAGTTCTCTTTTTGTTCGTGATCAAATAATGGTGTGGCACTATCGGTTAAGCCACCCTAGTATTTCTTACTTGAAACACTTGTTTCCTTGGCTATTTAAAAATATTGATCCGTTATCGTTTCAATGTGAGTACTGCATTTTAGCAAAAAGTCAAAGAAAAACTTATTTCTCAAAGCATTATGTTGCATCAAAACCCTTTTACTTATTTCACAGTGATGTGTGGGGACCCTCAAAGGTAACCACATTGTCCGGAAAAAATGGTTTGTGACCTTTACATATGATCACACTCGTCTTTGTTGGGATTTTTATGAAAGAAAATCAGTATTTTAAGAACTGATAACGGAAGAGAGTACTTTAACCAATATGTGGAAAAATTTAAAAGAAAAATGTGTTTTACACCAATCTTCTTGTCTTGACACCCCTAAATAAAATGGGATAGCTGAAAGAAAAAATAAACATTTATTAGAAGTGGCTAGAGCTATAATGTTTTACATGAATGTCCCAAAAATACTTGTGGGAAGATGCAATTTTAACAGCGGCATACCTAATTAATAGGATGCCAACACCAACTTTAAAGTATACTACTCCGTTTAATTGTTTGAAAAGTTTTTTTCTTGAATCCCGAATTAATTCAGATTTACAATTAAAAAATTTCGGTTGCACTGCATATGTGCACATTCCTAAACGATCACGGTCCAAATTGGAACCAAGAGCAGAAAAATGTGTTTTTTGGGTTATGCTCCAAATAGCAAAGGCTATAAATTTTTTAATCCACAAACAAAACGTTTTCACATAACTTTGAATGCTACCTTTGTTGAAAAAAACCCTCATATTTTGTTGAGACGCCGTGGATCGCCGGCGAAGTAAGGTAAAAACAATGAAAGGTGGAGGTGAATTACAGAGATGGAAGAATATCGAATAGAAGCTTTATTATACAGTATAATATTTTACAAATAAAGAATCTAACCTATATATAGACTAACTAACTTAACCAACTAACAAAGTTACAAAAATATCCCTCGTATATTTCAACACCCCCCTCAAGTTGGAGGGTGAAAAACGTCTTTCACACCCAACTTGACTTTGAGATAGTCATGCTGATGAACAGAGAGACCCTTGGTTAGAATGTCAGCTTGTTGTTCAGCAGTAGGCACATGTTGAGGTTGAATGACTTTGGCTTGAATTTTCTCACGTATAAAGTGGCAATCGATCTCGATATGCTTCGTACGTTCGTGAAACACTGGATTAGAAGCAATTTGTAATGCCGTCTGACTGTCACTATACAGTAATGTAGGATGTTGTTGTTGGAAACCAAGCTCATTTAACAAGCCTCTTAACCAAATGATTTCTGTAGTTGCAGAAGCCATACTTCGATACTCAGCTTCTGCTGAGGAACGAGAAACTGTAGTATGCTTCTTTGACTTCCAACAAACCAGAGAATGTCCTAGTTTTACACAATATCCTGTGACTGATTTCCTTGTCAAGGAACATGCAGCCCAGTCAGCATCGCAGAATGCCTGCAAGTGAGGTTCGCCTTGTGCTGAAAGTAGTATGCCTAAACTAGGATCTTTTTTGATGTATCGAACAACCCTCAATGTTGCATCATAATGTTCCTGTGTAGGTTTATGCATGAATTGACTCAAGTACTGAATTGCAAAAGCAATGTCAGGCCTTGTGTTGGTGAGGTATAATAACCTTCCAACCAAACGTTGATAAGATCCCACATCAACTAAACAAGTATCTTCAGTAGTTCCATGCAACCTTGGCTTAAAATTCTGATCTAATGGAGTTGAAACTGTTTTAGCATTTCCGAGACCTGAATCCGCAATTAATTCTAGGGCATATTTCCTTTGATTGAGAAGGATGCCTTCCTTAGATCGAAGAACCTCAATTCCTAAGAAATACCTTAGCTGACCTAAGTCTTTCATCTTGAAGCTTCGATTCAAAACTGCCTTAAGATCCTCTATCATGGCAGCATTATTCCCTGTGATCAAAAGATCATCAACATAAACTAACAAAACTACTAATTGATCCTCATTCCTTTTAGTAAACATTGAATAATCATAGAGACTTTGAACATAACCATGCTTAACCAAAGCTTCAGTAAGCTTGAGGTTCCACTGACGTGAAGCCTGCTTAAGGCCATATAAGGACTTCTTCAAACGACATACGCGATCACCACTGTGATCCTTAAAACCTTCAGGAAGTGACATATATACTTCTTCATATAGATCCCCTTGTAAAAACGCATTAAACACATCCATTTGATGTAAGGGCCAATTATTCAAAGCTGCTAGAGAGATGACTGTACGTACAGTAACCATTTTAGTGACCGGTGAAAAAGTATCATGGTAATCTATGCCCTCCTGTTGGTTGTATCCTTTCGCAACCAACCTCGCTTTGTAGCGTTCGATAGAACCATCAGAATTGTATTTAATCTTGTATACCCACTTGCAACCGATGGGCTTGTGTCCAGCTGGCAACGTTACAAGCTCCCATGTTCCATTGGACTCTAAGGCAGTGATCTCTTGTTTCATTGCTTGAACCCAATGTTCATCATGCATAGCTTGTTTGTGCGTGCATGGCTCACTCGTAGATGAAATAGATGTAACAAAGGCTCGTGCCTTCAAAGGCAAATGACTATAAGAAACAAAGTTTGCTATCGAGTGCTTACTATGTAACCCATTATTGTCACAAATGTAATCATTTAGCCATGTAGGCTGCCGTTGCACTCGGGAAGACCTTCTCGCGGGTTGTTCAATATGTGGTCCTCCAATAGGATTTTTATTATTTGAAAGTTGCTCTCCAGATGTTGAAGTGTGAACACTATCATTCACTGCGCTAGGCTCAGATTCCTCACCATTTTGTGTTGCAACAACATTAGGACATTGTCTATTATTCGAGTCAACAACATCAGATGGTACAGACAAAGTTGACAACTCATAATCTATATCAAGAAAACCCAAATTATCATCAGAAGATAGAGGATAAAGACACGATGACTTAGCAGGAAAACGAAATGGGAAAACATTTTCATGAAAAATCACATCTCTACTAACAAAGAATTGCTTAGTTTCCAAGTTAAACAAAATATATCCCTTTTGTACAAGAGAATAACCCATGAAAATGGAAGCAACAGCTTTAGGAGCAAATTTATCTGATCAATTAACAGCAGTTGCATAAGTAAGACAACCGGAAACACGCAAAAAAGAATGATCAGGTGGCTTATTATACAAGCATTCAAAAGGAGATTTCCATTCGAGAATCTTACTAGGTAAAACATTGATAATATAGCAAGCTGCATTCACACAATAGCCCCAGAATTTAGTAGGCATATTAGAATGAAACTTTAATGCCCTTGCAACTTCAAGAAGGTGACGGTGTGTACACTCAGCAACACCATTTTGTTGCGGCGTGTAAACACAAGAACTTTGATGTTCAACGCCCATATCTTGAAAAAACGAGTTGCTTTCATTTGTAAAAAATTCATGCCCATTGTAACTCCTAACTTTCTTAATACTAACAGAAAACTGTGTTGTAACAAACTGGAAAAAAAATTTAAGAGCAACAAAGGCATCACTCTTAAGCTTTAACAAACGAATCCAAGTCATACGAGAGCAATCGTCAACAATAGTCAAGAAGTAACGTTGGCCATGCACAGTACTAACCCTATAGGGTCCCCACAAGTCTATATGTATAAGATCGAAAGGCTTGCTAGAAACAGAAGTACTCAAACTGAATGGTAATCTTGTTTGCTTAGCAAGAGGGCAAACATTACAATTTTTTATTTCAGCTTCACACTTTGTGTTACAATGCACTCCATGTATATGAGACAAGGTTTTAACAGATGTATGTCCCAATCTTGCATGCCAAACAGTGTTCATGCTAACATGTAAACAAGATTCTCTAATGACAGAAACATTAAAACAGGAATTCAATTCCAAGGATGAATGAAGAACATATAACCCATCTTGAAGTCTACCAATCTTCTTCATCTCTCCATTGTAGAGATCCTGTGACAAACAACCATTAGGAGAAAAAACAATCATACTATTCCAATCTGTAGCCAATTGCGAAACTGATATGAGATTAAATTTAAAACTTGGAACACAAAGTACATTTCTGAGAGTTTTAGTAGAAGAAATTCTATAAGTACCAACATGTGTAACAATTGCTGAAACCCCATTTGGCAATTGTACAACAGAGGAGGGATCACAAGCAACAGGTGACTCAAGGCAGTTCAAATCATATGTCATATGGCTTGTTGCCTCTGTGTCAAGAATCCACTCTCGAGTCAAAGAATCAGTAAACATACATGCCATATGTGCTGCACCTTTAACAACATGATCTTTTCCAAGAAGGCTCAAGATTTGTTGATATTGTTCAGCAGTAAATGTAGGAGTCTGTGTAGCAGAAGGTTGATCTGCAGCATCTACACTTCCTTCAACAGTGGCTGAGTTAGCTGCCTGCTTTACATTCACTGCATTTTTCCTAGTGAATTTGAAATCTGGTGGATAACCTATCAACCTATAACAATTCTCCCTTTTATGTCCTTTAATATGACAAAAGTCACAAGTCCCATTAAACATCTTCTTAAACTGACTATTTCCTTGCGAATATGAAGATGAGTATAAGGCAGTAGGTTCACTTTGAACTTGCACTGCATTTACAGAATGTTGTCGTTGTCCTTCTTCTTGCACTAACATATTATAGGCTTGCTAATGGTTGGCAAAGGTTTCATTAGAAGAATTTGACTCCTAACCATAGAATAGGAATCATTCAGTCCCATCAACATCTGGAATAGCCTCTGCTGTGCAAGAATGGTACTATTCTCGCGAGCTACTTCACAATCACAAGAATTAAAAGGAACTAACGCGTCGTACTCATCCCATAACAACTTCAAACGAGAAAAATATACTGAAATAGAAGAAAGACTTTGAGCATGTGTAACAATCTCTCTATGTAAGTAGTATATCCTTGACCCATCAACCTTGTTAAACCTTTCTTTAAGATCTGCCCAAACCATTGTTGCATTCGATGCAAACACTATACCAGCAGAAAGATCCTGGCTAACAGTGTTTAGAATCCAAGATAATACCAAGGCATTACACCTATCCCACTGTGGTCTTAAAGCCTCCGCCACAGACTCTCTTTTACAAGTTCCATCTACAAGACCAACCTTGTTCTTAGCCAAAAGAGCTATTTTCATTGACCGACTCCAAAGGTTATAATTCTCTATGCCAGTCAATTGATGGGAAACAAGAAGTGTTCCCGGTGTATCCGAAGCGTGCAGAAACAATACATGATTGGAATCTATTGTAGTTTCCATGAAGAAACAATCAAGAAGCCAAAGAAAAAACCGCAAGAAATGAAAAGAAACTTAGTTGAAACTCGTTTAGGATTAAACGCAGTAAAACACAATCATGACGACCGTCGAAACTACCATCGCCGGTGTAGCTCTGATACCATGTTGAGACGCCGTGGATCGCCGGCGAAGTAAGGTAAAAACGATGAAAGGTGGAGGTGAATTACAGAGATGGAAGAATATCGAATATAAGCTTTATTATACAGTATAATATTTTACAAATAAAGAATCTAACCTATATATAGACTAACTAACTTAACCAACTAACAAAGTTACAAAAATATCCCTCGTATATTTCAACATATTTCACCAAACATTTGAATCAGGGGGAGAGTTTGAAGGAATCAAATTTTTGGGAAATATCCGAGCCTCTTTCTAATGTGATTATTGAACATTCACTTAAAATTCAAAATATAGAAAAGAAAAAGGGGAATTTAGGCCACAATTGCAACCTCTGAAATTGATCTATCAGAAAAGGAAATACTACGAATGGAAAAAAAACTAGAACAATCTTGAGCATGTGGTTTATTCTAGGAAAAAAGTTCTTGGGAGAAGTAAAGACGGTTTAAGTATCCCAGCGCAAACTCCAACGGAAACCCCGAGCAAAGACACTCTAAATATCTTAGGTACTTTTCTTGGTTTAAAAAAATCTCACGTCTTTGCCTCTTGCCTCAAACCCACCTATACGTTCCAATGATAATTTAGGAAACCCAACAGCCTCAGAAAATCTTGTTCCCATTACTTCACAAGAGACTGACCTTGACATTCCTATTGCCCTACGAAAAGGAACTCGAACCTGCACCAAACATCCTATTGCTAGATACATAAACTATGATCACCTATCTGAAACACACAAGGCATTTACCACTAATATTTTGAAACTTGTTGTGCCTGGAAATATTCAGGAAGCATTGGATGATCTGAATTAGAAATTGCCAGTGCTTGAAGAGATGAATGCCTTGAGGAAGAACGGTACTTGGGAAGTTGTTGAAGCACCTAAGGATCAGAAGATCGTAGGGTGTAAGTGGGTTTTTACTATAAAAATTAAGGAATATGACAGTGTAGAATGGTACAAAGCTAGACTCGTAGCAAAAGGCTTCACTCAAACTCAAGGAATAGACTACCAAGAAACTTTTGCACTTATAGCCAAAATAAACTCTATTAGAGTCTTGCTATCACTGGCAGTCAATTCCAATTGGCCTTTGTACTAGTTGGATGCCAAAAACGCCTTCCTCAATGGAGATCTGAATGAACAAGTGTTCATGAGTCTTCCACCTGGTTTTGAAAAAGGGTTTGGTGTAGGGAAAGTGTGTAGACTGAAGAAGTCTTTGTATGGACTCAAGCAATCTCCTAAAGCTTGGTTTGAGCGCTTCGGGAAAACTATTAAACGCTTTGGATATGTCCAAAGCCAAGCAGATCACACCATGTTCTTCAAACATTCGAAGGGAGGTAAGGTTGCTGTTTTAATTGTATATGTTGATGATATCATCATGACGGGAGATGATTGTAATGAACTTGAAATACTCAAAGGTAAGCTTGCTCAGGAATTTGAGATCAATGATTTTGGAGCATTGAAGTACTTTATTGGAATGGAGTTTGCAAGGTCCAAAGAAGGTATATTTTTCAACCAACGTAAGTATGTTTTTGATTTGTTGACTGATACAAGAATGTTATGTTGTAGACCTGTTGAAACTCCCATAGAGCCGAATACTAAACTTGAACTAGCAAAGGCTGAGTGTGTAAAGGATAGGGAACGCTATCATAGGCTTGTTGGGAGGCTAATTTATATGTCTCTTACACATCCAAATATTGCATTTTCTGTCCGCATGGTTAGCCAATTTATGCATTCACTTGGGACTAAACACTTTGAAGCGGTGTATAGAATCCTAAGGTACCTAAAGGGGACACCAGGGAAAGGCCTTCTATTCAAGTATATAGGACACCTACAAGTTGAAGGTTACACTGATGCAGACTGGGATAGAAGCCTAACATATAGAAGATCTACTTCAGGGTATTGTTCATTCATTGGTGGTAATCTAGTTACTTGGGCAGCAAGAAGCAGAATGTGGTCGCTCATTGTAGTGCAGAGGCAGAGTTCAGGGCTCTAGCACATGGAGTCTGTGAGGTTTTGTGGGTTAGAAGATTGTTAATGGAATTAGACTCCGGAATCACTACCTATGGAGATGTACTGTGACAATAGAGCAACAATTTCAATTGCACACAACCCAGTACTTCATGATCACACGAAGCATGTAGAAGTTGACAAGCATTTCATTAAAGAAAAAATAGATGATGTGTTAATTTGTATGACCTATGTCCCTACTGAGGAACAAGCGGCTGATCTACTTACCAAGGGACTTCACAAGAAACAATTTGAATGGTTAGTTAGCAAGTTAGGTATGGAAGACATTTTTAAACCAGCTTGAGGGGGAGTGTTGGAAATCAGAGTTGTTTAGAAAAGATTGACTATTTACATGTAAATATGGTAGAAAGATGTCAATCATTATTTTTTAGGGAAAATCTATTTGTTGTTATTTTTTCCCTTTAAATCAATGATTCTATTTTTTGATTTGTGGTCTGTAAATTAGGCTGTAAATTAGCTTGTAAGTCCTATAAAAGGACTGTCAATAGTAGTAATAAAGTAAGCAATTCCGCTCTTTCAAGTATTCTATGGGAATGTTTCTCCTTAATCAAACATTTATCTTCTCTGTTTTAGGGTCCTCTTACTGCCACAGTTCTTCAACATCTTACATGTAACCGCATAGACCCGCCTATGCGTTAATACGAATCCTAGGAAGTCACATTAGGGTCACCAGAGCGACCCATGTTAATATTTCAAAATAAACAAATTGCTAAACCATATAAAATCATAAATCAAGTTTTTGAGTTAAAATACAATTTCAGAAAACGTTCAGACAATGAAACAAAACTATGATACAAGTTATTAATACAAGTTTTAGACTCGAATCTAAATCAAAACATGACATACATGCCCCCTAATTATACAGATATCATACTTCGCAAGCAAGCCGAAGAAACTTTCATACCGACGTTGATAGTTGCAACATGTCGATCTTTTAACCTGTGATGGTAAAAACAACGTGAGCTTTGAAAAGCTCAGTAATACAAACTACCAGTAGATGCTAAAAGTACAAGTAGGTATATGACAACTTAACATTGTCATGATGAGCTGGGCAACGGTAAGCTCAAATTACGAGTCGATAATTCAGTGAAGCATTATATTAGAAGGTAACTGAGTTTTTCTTTATTTGATCACCCGATTCTTAAGAGATGAGTCTAAATTCGGAGATTCAGAAGAGATTCAGACTCCAAAAGTTGAATCAAGGAGTTTAGAGTGGCCCATTAAGCTCGAATTGTAAGTTTACTAAGAGTCCAACTTGATACATTAATTTAGTAGGGTATGTTTCAGAAGAGGTCAGAAAGTTTTATTAATTTACTTAACTACCCTCCAACCGTATGCCAATATTCAGAATCTCAGAATAGTATCCAAAAAGACTTACCCTAGGCCTGTCGGGCGTAGGAGCTTAGAGAAAGGCTTCCCCTAGGCCCATGTAACCCCCTCGCCCCGGTCTGGGCGACCGACCAGTCCGAGTGGGTCACACGGGGAAAACCGAAGCGAAACCCGTTAAGGCTCCACTTCAATTAGCAACCCTAAAAAAACTTTCTTTTAATTATTATCTTGTCTAGATGCTTTAAATACATCCTATGTGAAACGACGACAGCAGAAGCAACGAAGCGAGGCGAAACAAAAAAACAAGCAATTTAAAACAGCCCATTTTAGATTATAAAGCAGACTGTATCGATACATTCGAAGAGGGTATCGATACGCCTTGACTAGGTCAACTGGCCAAAGTAAACTCGAGGAGACCGTATCGGTACACTGGTTGACCGTACCGATACACCCTCAACGGTCAACTTCTCGTGGTCAAACCTACAAAGACTGTATCGATACACCTAAGCATGTACCGATACCCTCAATTTCTCGTCAAAATCTCAAATTTCTAGTAGCGAAAATGGTATCGGTACGTGTTGAGTGTGTAAAAGTTCTATTATTTATAAGGTGGATCCTGCTATTGCAAGAATTCGACCTTGAAATCAAGGACAAAAAAGGGACAGAAAACCAGGTGGCAGATCACTTGTCAAGGTTGGAGAAGGGACAAAGTCTACCAACAGATGAGACAAACATACTGGAGACCTTCCCAGACGAGCAGCTCTTTGCTGCCGCAATATCTGCCGCGGCAGCCATGGCGGCAGGTAAGTGTTCTGAACTTCCTTGGTATGCAGATTTCGTTAATTTCCTAGTTAGCGGAATAATTCCTTCTGATCTTAATTATCAAGCCAGGAAGAGGTTCTAAAATGATGTTAAACATTATTATTGGGACGAACCTCTTCTTTTCAAAATCTGTGCAGATCAGGTTATAAGAAGATGTGTACCACAGGAAGAGCAAGAAGACATACTTCATCACTGCCATTCTTCACAGTATGGAGGACACTTAGGAGGCAACAAAACTGCTGCCAAAGTGCTGCAGTCAGGGTTTTATTGGCCGTCACTGTATAAAGATGCTCAAATCTTCTACAAGAGCTGTGACAGGTGCCAATGGACAGGAAACATCTCCAGGAGAAACGAAATGTCGCTGCAGAACATTCTAGAAGTCGAGATCTTCGACGTTTGGGGGATTGATTTTATGGGACCATTCCCATCTTCATGTGGGAATCTATACATCCTCCTGGAAGTAGATTATGTCTCTAAGTGGGTTGAAGCTATCGCCACTCAAAAGAACGATGCCAAAACAGGCCAGAGGTTTCTACACAAAAATATTTTTTCCAGGTTTGGCATCCCTAAGGCGATTATCAGTGATGAAGGGAGACACTTCGACAAAAGAGTGATTGCTGCTGCCTTGAAGAAATACGGTGTCAAACATCGGATCTCGACAGCATATCACCCACAGACCAATGGAAAAGCTGAAATTTCCAACAGGGAAGTCAAGAACATTCTTGAGAACATGGTTAAGCCAACTAGGAAATACTGGTCTTTACTCCTCAATGATGCATTATGGGCATATAGGACAGCTTTCAAAACTCCATTGGGAATGTCTCCATACCTATTGATTTATGGGAAAACATGTCATCTACCTGTCGAGATAGAGCACAGAGCATACTGGGCGATCAAGGCAGTGAATATGGACTTCGACAGGGCAGGGCAGAAAAGGCTGTTAGATCTGAACAAAATTGAAGAAATCCGAACAATGGCCTATGACAATGCAAGAATTTACAAGGATAAAACGAAGAAGTGGCATGACAAAAAGTTGCTGCCACGACAGTTCTGCCCAGGGCAGCTTGTATTGCTATTCAATTCTAGACTGAAACTCTTCCCAGGGAAGTTAAAATCTAGATGGTCTGGCCCTTTCCAAGTCGTACAGGTTTTTCCCCATGGTTCCATCACAATCCGATCACTAAAAGACAGGCACCAATTCAAAGTCAACGGACAGCGTCTCAAGCATTATCAGGGGACTGAAGCCCCAGGAATACAGGAAGTGGTTACCTTAGGAGATGCCCCACCTGGCATCCCTAATTTAACCTAAATTTTATTTTATTTTATTTTATTATTATTATTTATTAGGAAATAAAATTTGTTTTATTTGAATAATGTTTTTATTTTTATTGTTTTTAGGAAATAAAGGAGTCAAGAAGAACAGGAGAAGTGAACTTAGCCCACCATCCATCCATCCATCAGCCCAACAAAGCCCAAATGTTGAAGCATTTCGTTACAGTTGCCGCAGCAGACGCGGAAAATACAGGCTGTCATCACGCTGTCACGATAGACGCGGAAACACGTCACAGACGCGTAATAGACGCGGAAACGTGTGTCAGACGCGTCAGACACGCTAACATACAACAGCTGGCCCCGTTATTCGCGCCTGCCGTTACAGTTTCAACGAGCAGCAAATTCCTCTCTATATAACCCCGTTTCATTTTCATTTTCACTCACTTCTGCTTTTCGTACTTACTGTCCCTCTTTAGTTTCTTTTACTTTCATTTGCTTTTCACAACCATTGCACAACTATGTCTTCCAGAAAAACCCGACGCAATGCTGCCTCCAGTTCCACACTGGCAGCAACTCCACCACGTTCCTTTGCTAATAGAGACATGTGGGAAGAGAGAGGCTTTATCTACACATCAACGGAGGAACATCTGGGCCTCAAACCATTCATAGCCCGGAAGATCAGAGCTTTATAGTGGCAAACCTTTGCAGAGCAGCCGGAGGAAATGAATGTCACGCTGGTTCACGAATTTTATGCTGCCATCAGCAGCAGGACAGCGACAGCAGTGTTTGTTCGAGGGAAGGAGGTACCATTTGAAGCAAAATACATTAATACCCTCTATGGCTTCTACATCGGTATCAATGACGACGCCCACCAGCAATTCCTGAACACATTAGACACTGCTGCCTACGACGTTGTCATGGCAGAATTGACAGAAGAGAGAACTCAATGGAATGCCTTCATAAAGAAGAGGATCATGCCGTCATCCCACAACACCACCGTCGACCAACCAAGGTTAGCGTTGATACACTCTATTCTACATGAACGGCCCATTAATGTGGGCATCTATATTCGGGAAAGTATTCTGGAGTGTGCGCACAGACCGACGGGTCCCCTCTACCTTCCATACCTCATCACCTCGCTCTGCCGCGGCCACAATGTCCCAGAATTGCGCACTGATTTGATAGAAGAAGGGAGAGGTTGGACTGAAAAGAACGTCCTCAGCCTCATGGAACTGACTGTTGCCACCCCTCTGTCGTCATTTGACCCTGCTGCCGCCACAGCCGATACGACAGAACAGCCTCATACTAAACCAACTGCCGCAGCAACTGCCCCGACAGACTCCTCCGCCCAGATATTAGCTGCCATTCAGAAGCTAAAGGAACGACAGCTTGGCTTAATGACCTTCATCAGGGATTTTGCTACCTCTACGGTAACCTTTATACAAAATTCTTTAAATTTCCCTGATGCTGCCTTCCCCACATTTCCTGCACATTATTTTACTGTCACTACACATGCCCGCACTCCCACACCTGCTGCCACACCACAAACACCTCCTGCAGCGTCTACACCAACACCTGCCACGACAGCTGCTGGTAGTAACCCTGCAGCTGAGACTTCTGCATGTGGGACAAAAAGAAAAACGGCGACGGAAGAACTTGACGAATTCATTGCCGGTCTATCATCCTCTTCCGTTTGGGCCGCCAGCGACAATGAACCCTCTATCAAGAGGAATCTCTCGAAGGAGTTTTCACCGGTCAAAAGGCAGAAGCGCATGGCAGACAAAGGTAATATGCAAAGAGCCAGCAGTAGAAGCAAAGATGGCAGCAGCGGTGACAGCATCAGCGGCGAGGAAAGCAGTGACAGTTCTGACGTCCAGGTTGTGGAGCAACCCCCTCATATCTCCCCGACCAGAATCCAACCACCTAGGGAGGCTAAAACAAAGAACACATCTGCCTCCCCCATTTCCCAGCCAGCTCCAAAAGCTCGTGCCCGCCGCCAGATCAGACTCAGCAGCAGCAACGAAGACAGCGCATAAAATTTAAGTTTCCTATCTTATTATTGCTGCCTGCTATATATTTTGTGATGTACTGCCTTATCTTTTGTTTTTAATTGTCATTTTGCATTTAGGGCAATGCAACCCTTGAGTTTGGGGGTGGCATCCCTCCATCAATGGAGTCTAATTTAAGTTTTAAAAATTGTGTCTTTTTACTTAGTTTATTTTTGTCTTAAAAAACAACAAAACAAAAATATAAAAATAACAGTTTGGCTTAAGTCTTTGAACTTCACTTACCTGCCACGACATATGCTGTCGTGACAGTGCCTTTAGGATATTTTAGGATTTGTTTAGAGCCCTGCTATGATTCTACCCTGTAAAACACTCTTTGTGACTCTTAGGTTTTCTAGATTTCTTTAGTACACTGGAATAGGAATGATTACCCACTTGAAACTGCCCCTAGAGGTGCCTATCACTGGCTCTAGGAAGATAAGAAAGAAAGAAAAAAATATTCAGACTCAATAGCTTGCAAAACTGCCTTGCACTTATTTTAGGAGATTTCTTTTTGAGCTATATTAGAAAAAACTAAAGGAGCCCAAGAATTGCCTCCAGAAAAGATGCAGTTACCTTTTTTGGCTTTTCTAAAATCGAATATTTTGAAGTTGGTAAAGATAAAGAGTCAAAAACTAAAGGAGCCTAAGAATTGCCTCCAGAAAAGAATTGAATTGGCATAAACCTCAAGTTGTAGTCATAACTATTCTGGTATACTAAGGTAGTCTAGATGCATAAGTGTTCACAAAAGCCGCACACACTCCACAAGAGTTATAGCATGGTTCCGAGTAAGTCCAGAAATATCCAACAAGGTGCTACTCATGGTGGAATACAAATGGTAGGCAAGGAAAAGTTCACTGTTTTAAGCCAAACGAAAACATTGTTTTTCTTTTTTAGGTCTGAATTGCTTGAGGGTAAGCAAAAACTTGAGTTTAGGGGTGTGTTGAGTGTGTAAAAGTTCTATTATTTACCCCCTATTTAACCCATATTTGTGCTGCATTCAAGCATTATTCATTGCATTTAGGTCAGTTTACAGTTAAACATCACATATATATTAAAAGGCGCAGTTTCTACTGAAATTGGTTGTTTTTGCAGGTTGCTGCTGTAGCAGATGGAAAAGGCAGGCGCTGGGCAATGAAGCAGAAGAGCTGGAACTAGACAAGCAGTCAAGGAGGAAGATGCTACCATGGTTGCCGCCGTGACAGCAGAGGACGACAACAGTTTTGTGGAGAAGATGCAAAGTGGACCTCGACAGATAGAGAAAATTCAGCCCGTCTGTCGTGTGAAATCACCATATTTTTCCAAGCCCTAGATCAGAAGATATACCTAGCCCAAAGTTCAAGGAGAAAAAATCCCAAGAAAGAAGGAGGACGACTTAAAGAGAGATTCTCTAAAGATTTAGTCTTTATTAGAGTTGTACTTTAATTTAAAGTTGTAATCCTTGCTAAATTAGAAAACTTGGACCCAAAGCCTATATAAGGGCATGTATTTCGACCTAGGGAAGATACACATCATTCTCTAGCCTTCTCTTAAACCCTAGCCGTTTTCTTCCTCTCAACATGTTCTAAATTCCCCTTAGGGCCACGAGTTGTTTTGTAAAGTAGTTGCAAGGGTTGCTTTTGTTTTAGGAATTTTCAGTTCAATAAAATAAACTTCAAGTTCTCTTATTTTGGTTATTAATATCTTACAAGAGCATCGGGAGAGCATTGTGAGGTTATCTATTTACTTAGCATCGGGAGAGTTAAGTATATGAAAGGGATAAGAGCAAGTTCTCTAGTTTATAGTTGAACTATCTTAGGCCTAGGGATAGGACGAGGTTAAGTGGCTAAAGAAGAATTCATCCACGTCGGTGTTCATCCTTCGATTCACGCCGGGAGGTATCATCAAAGACGTGATCATCGACAGACTTGGACCTAGGGATAGGCCAAGACACATCTGGGATTCTTGCCAAACTTGAAGTACTGAGTTGATTGTTCGCTGCCGCGACAAGCAACGGATTGCTGCCGCGACAGGTGCTGCCGCGACGGGAGCGACGACAGAACTGGATTTCCTAGACCCAGCAATACCTGCACTACTGAGCAATTCAATACCAGCCCATTCTCTCTATCTTGATTTCTCTTCTCTTTTATTTACGTTTACTTTATTATTTTCGTGACAACTTCTCAAATATTTTCTTTACTTTCATGCAGTGAATTAAGGTGAAGCTATTAGCCCAATCCCTGTGGAGACGATATCTGATACTTCGTATCACTTTACTACTTGCATCGTGTATACTTGCACTACAATTGCGATAGACTATTTTACACGCAACAGTACGCCTTCCCAAGTATCGATATGTTTGGCCTGAAACAAGAAGGTCGTATAGATACGGGTCCAACCGTATTGATACCCCTGACTCAATCACATTGGTTTTAGCTAGTTAAGTCACAAAGGCTGCCTCAAGACACCAACTAGGACCTCCAAACATGCATGCATAAACTCTAGAGGTATACACCCTATTGCAAGCATGATCAAACACACAACATACGCGAAAAGGCCATACAAACAAGGAATCAAGCATTCACCAAAAGAGACATACATTGCGTATCAAGGTTTCATGCCTTACAACAAACATACACAAAATCATAAGATAAGGGTACAAGGCCAACATACATAGCATAAGCAAGCCACAAACAAAACGTCAACATACTAAAGGAGTCTAAACAAGCTCCTTAACACAAGCAACATGCTCAAATCCCCATTGCTTATCTATTACATCTTTAGCTTTAAAAGTTCATACTTGATGATAGCAAAAAGCACACTTGAAGGCCTTTCTCCTCGCACATGCAGCCCACGAACTAAGGATCTGCATTGTCGAACAAAAGAGAGCGTAAGCGTAAAGCTTAGTAAGAGTATGCTCATAAAACAAACCTCGACAATGCAGGGTCCAAGAACGAGCAACAAAACCAAGGATGAATGCATGTTTCCTTACCTTCGGAACCACATGAGTCAATTATATGAAATGCATGAACATAACCATCAATTATCATGCCATGCTCAACATGTCCACAATACCACCATATGAAAATCACATTTATCAAACCGTATTGGCACCTAGCTATGACCCGAATACGCGGATAACGACCGTTGGAACTCACATCCAACAACTCAACCATTACATTACCTTACGGTGGGATTACACTCATCACAGTTTCACGCGGAGGGGATTCCACTCATCCTCACGCCCCGTCGATGGGATTCCACTCATCACCGACTAAAATATAAGTGAAGATTTTCGGGTGTACCCGTACTCCATCTTGGTGACTACCATCACCAAGACCACGCGCACATTTCGACACTCGTGTGCACACTAACATCCTAATGATCGATCATTTATACCCAAGCATACTAGTGCCAATACTAACTCATCACAAGATCATCATAATGCAATATCCTCACCAATTCCCGTGCCTAGCACGTATCCACCATGATTTACAATCATGCAACCCACATTTCGTCAAACATATGCATATCACAATGAATAAATGAATCATCATGCCTCATCACTACATGTAACCCCCTTAGCCCGGCCTGGACGGTTGACCCGAACTACGAAGATTACATGGGGAAAACCAAAGTCAACCCGAAAGTCAACCTTGATTAACGACCCTTTTTTTCTTTTTAACTTTGTCTAAATGCATATTAACCTTAGGTGTACTCTTAAGATAACCATACTCAAAAATCACAGCAATCGGAAAACAATAAGGGACTCAATTGCACAACATGCGAATTTAGGGACCAATTTGTAAATTCTGAAAATTAAGAGGACTTTACCAATTTTTAAGTTACCATTATGAAATTAGTCATGTTTCATACCTCTCTGCCAAATTTCACCTCAAACGGACATTTCAAACTCAACCAATTGCACATACAAAAATCAGGACTAAAACGTAAAACTTGCAAACCTCAAAACCATTCAAATCAGTGTCCAACGGTCAAGTGTTCCGAAACGGGTCTAGGCCGTTCAGAAACACCCCTTGGCAGTAGCCAAAGTGTTTCGAAACACCTCAGCCCGTTTCGAAACACCCAAGCCAAAATGTGCACCTGTTTCGAAACAGGCAAGGGTGTTTCGAAACACCCTGCCCAGAAACAGCAGAAAAGTCTGTTTTTCACACTTCCTGCCCACCAAACACATACCTATGACTTCCACATCAAGCCAACAAGTCATCAAACACTAAAGGAACATATTTGCATCATCAAAGCTCAATCATATCATCATTTAGGAAAAACCACAAGTCTATAGGCATGCATCCTAAAATGAAAAGCAAGCAATCATCAAATCTCCAAAACAAATACCAAAAGGCCATTTACATGTTCCAAACTTCATCATAGGCATTAAACCAAACTTAGGGAGTCCAAAACATCTCCCAAAAACTCAATCTAGGTTCCCATTGTCAAATACCAAAAGCTAATAGTGTTGTGAAAATAGTCACCATACATGAGCTTAGACTTTCACTTGGATCCTTGACCTCCTTGCTGCCCTTAAAGCACTTCAATGCTCTGCATTATTGGTTCAAGAAAGAGAGAGCGTAAGCACAAATGCTTAGTGAGAAAATGCTCTAATGAAACAACACAATAATGCACTTTGTAAAAACACCTTTCCAAGGCCTTTCATTTCAAAACAACATTTATCATGCATCTATGCATACAAACCAAGCATCTCATGCTTCAATACATTAACATGTCATATTGGCTTTCAAGTGATAATCCATAACCATTTTCAACTCAAAACACAATCGGATACGCGGATTACAAGAGTTGTCCCATACGCTCCATACACACTACCAACACACAAGGTGGAGTTTACCGGTACAATCACAACCCCTCAACACCCGTGATGGAGTTTAACGGTACAATCACAACCCCCTCCACATCACTCATTGTTAGTTGTATAACATCACTAACGAGAACACGGGACACACAACACAAGATCCTCACATGGCATTTTAACCACCATTATGATCTTAGACATCTCGTTAGTGTTCTTGGATGGAGTTTACGGTACAATCACAACCCCCTCAACATCCAAGGCGACTTTATTCACGGTGCACCCAATCCTATAGCCGGCTAACTATATCCGATTCAAGTACTTTAAAACCAACACATCACTTGCCAATATACATCGATTATCATCAACAATCCACTGTTTGTAAGCATTAAACAAAGCCATTACATAATCATGCATTACTATGCATCAAACCACATTTATCAATGTCCAAAACAATGATCTCTTACCTTGAGCATCCTCCAACACATGGCTTACAAAACCAGCATTAAACATGCTAAAATATGCTTTCAAAATAGAATTTAAACATGCAAAATTAACACATTGCATTCAACCATCTCATGGTTCATCAAAAAGAGAGTTTCTCCGAAAAACTTACTCTTGAGCTTAGCTAAGTTGTTTAGACTTAAACTAAGCTCCCATAACCTTCCAAGATTGGTTTCAAAGCTGAAAACCAAACTTCACTCACCGATTCCGTTTCGCAAGCTTGCCGAAACACCGATCAAGCCTCCGGATCAACACCACAAGGATCCGATGATGTCTCCCCTGTTTTAAACACATCAAAGCAGTGGATTAATGCATCATCATGCATTAAAATCTTCAACCACAACACCTAAACTCGCTGCTCTCATCAAAACTCACATTTCGGCTACCAAACACAACCGAAAACACATCCAAACACCTCTACAACATTACCCAGCCAAGATCCATCAAATCCAATCATTCTTAAACATCAATTAACATCCAAAAAGGACCTAATCACGTCCTTATACCTCCAGCTATAGCAGAACATCAAAATCACCCCAAAAACCACCATTTTCTCAAGTCAAAACTTAGGAAAATCAACCTATTCGGGATTGCATTGATTAAACCTCAATTACACATCATTTAAACATCCAAAAGACATCAAAAAGACATCTCAAAACAGAGCCCAATCAACTATTACGAATTTCTTCAAAATTAAATCCAAAACTTGCATTTTAAGCCAAATTCAAGAACACAACATTAAAACCATTAATAAAACTCAATTTAAAGATTGAGAACTTGGGAATTTCAGTAAAGAACTGAGTATTTAGAGGAGAAGGACGTTCATACCTCTAAATGTGAGTTTCTCCTTGTTTAGAGCCAAAATCCTTGAAAATTCAATAAGCAAATGATGAGGATTTGGTGTAGAAATGATTAGAAATCATTTAGAGATTGAAATCTCAACTTTAGGTGTGAAAATCAAAGGAAAAGTGGCTGTGGAAATGTGTTTGGCTGAAGGAAAATTGAGAGAAAATGAAATGGGAAAAATTTGCCAAAAGTTAGTTATAAAACTAAAATATATATTTTCCTTCTTTTCTTTTTATTAAATCATTAAATGAGTCTTTAAAATTTAAGAAAAATCTGGAGAAACTCCCCCTTGGGTAAATTAGCTCCTTAAAGATTCAAAGTTTCAATCCTTTTAAAACAGTCACCAACTTTTCAAAAATTACATTTTAGTCACTAACTTGAAATGTCATATTTCCAAACCCCATTTTGTAAAATTGATTTCACCACTCTCTTATATATATTAAAAGAGGATTTTTAGATATTTTTCCATATTTTTAATGCATCCCGAACTAGGCTTTCCCTAAAAACCACATTTTATATTCGAACCGTAATTTAAACCGGTCCGGTTCAGACCCTAAACTTCCAAGCCCAAAATTGGGGTGTTACAACTCTCCCCCCCCCTTAAGAAATTTCGTCCTCGAAATTTACCTGGAGGAAAAAGGTACGGAAACTGCTTCAACATGTCATCCTTCCGTTCCCACGTGGCTTCCTCAACACCACGATGCTTCCACAACACCTTTACCAACTCAATGGTCTTGCCTCGAAGAACTTAACTATCCGAATCCAGAATCTCTACCGGTTCCTCATCATAGGTCAAATCTGGATTCAACTCCACTTCCTCCACATGCATCACATGAGAAGGATCCGATCTATACTTCCGAAGCATAGAAACATGAAACACATCATGAATCTTTTCTAACTCTTGCGGTAACCTCAACTTGTACGCAACAAGACCCACACGCTCAACCACCTCGTATGGTCCAATGTACCTAGGGCTCAACTTACCCTTTCGGCCAAACCTCATTACCTTTTTCCAAGGCGAAACTTTCAAAAACACACGGTCACCCACCGCATACTCAATCTCCTTACGTTTCAAATCCGCGTAAGACTTTTGCCGATCAGAAGCTGCCTTCAATCGCTCACAAATGAGCTTCACCTTCTCGGTGGTTCCTTTCAACAAAGCGGGCATCGAAACCAACTTTTGACCTGTTTCAGCCTAACAAAGAGGAGTCCTACACTTTCTCCCGTACAAAGCTTCATAAGGTGCCATTTGAATACTTGTCTGATAACTATTATTATAGGCAAACTCCACCAAAGGTAAATGTTTCTCCCAAGAACCCTGAAACTCAATCACGCAGCACCTCAACATATCCTCCAACACCTGGATAACACGTTCAGACTGTCCATCCGACTGCGGATGATAAGATGTACTGAAATTCAACCGCGTACCCAAAGCCTGATGCAAACACTGCCAGAAACGCGATGTAAACCTCGGATCTCTATCCGACACAATCGACTTTGGCACACCATGCAGCAGCACAATCTCAGCAATGTACAGCTCCGCAAGCTTATCCAAAGTGTACGTAGTATGCACAGGCAAGAAATGCGCACACTTCGTCAGGCGATCCACAATCACCCACATCGAATTCTTCTTCGATGGCGACAAAGGCAAACCAGACACGAAGTCCATGGTAATCCTCTCCCACTTCCACTCAGGAATCCTCAACGGTTGCAACAACCCTGAAGGAAACTGATGCTCAGCCTTAACTCGCTGACATACCATGCACTTGCTTACAAACTCAACAACATCTTTCTTTAAACCCACCCAATAGTACTCATCACGGTACATCTTAGTACATCTTTAAACCCAACAAGCTTCCCAGATTCGTTCCCGAGGTCTCACCAACACAAAACCTTGATTCTAAGCAATCCAACACAAGCAAAAACATCAACAATCAGTCATCAATCACCGAAGCAAACCCGGAACACAATTTCAAGTAAATAGCCAACTAAGAACACACCCAAACTAGCATTTTCGAGTAGCCCAAAAGCCAAACCAGAAAACCATATTTCCAACCTCCAAAATGTCATCTAACATCTTCAAATTAACCCTTAACCAGGACACTATCATCAGCTCTCAATTTCTCATCCAAAACAGCCTCAAAATCTAACTTTAAACCCTTCTAAAACCCTCAATAAACCCATATCCGAAAATGTTGCTAAAACTTTGTAAATATCATATATGTTGGACCTTTAATGATGCTAAGAACATGTCTAACATCAGAGAATCAAAAACTTGCTTAAAGGTTAATAAAGTTTAGATTTTTAACTTAAAACCCAAAAATCTCAAAGTACAAAGTAATGGGTTTCAATGAAAACTAAAAACATGGGTAGAAAGGGGAAGATGGGGACAACATGGGAGTATGCTTACCTTTTGAAAATCACCAAGAATGAAGAAGGATGGTGATGTAACAGTGGCTTTCAATGGAGGGGAGGAGTTCACGTTGGAAATGTTTTGGAGGTAGAAGATGAAAGAAATTTGGGTATTTGAAATAAAATGAGGTTTTATTTTACAAGACCATGTAATTACAAAACTACCATTAATGAAAAATGGCCAACATCCAAGACTCTAAAATCCATGGAAATTCGGGCTTTAAATCAAAATCGGGTCCAACATATTAAATAAATTTTAAAAGAAAATGGGAAAACCCGAAACATTATTTTAATATTTTATTTCCACCCGACCCCCAAACCCGGGTGTTACAGCCCATCTGGCGTAGAAGCTTACAGAAAGGCTTACCCTAGGCCCGTCGGGCGTAGAAGCTTACAAAAAGGCTTACCCTAGGCCCGTCGAGCGTAGGAGCTTACAAAAAGGCTTACCATAGGCCCGTCGGGCGTAAGAGCTTACAGAAAGGCTTACTCTAGGCCCATCGGGTGTAGGAGCTTACAGAAAGGCTTACCTTAGGCCCGTCGAGCGTAGGAGCTTACAAAAAGGCTTACCCTAGGCCCGTCGATCATAGGAGCTTACAGAAAGGCTTACCCTAGGCCCGTCAGGCGTATGAGCTTACAGAAAGGCTTACTCTAGGCCCGTCGAGGGTAGGAGCTTACAGAAAGGCTTACCCTAGGCCCATTGGGCGTAAGAGCTTAGGTCCAGAAGGGCTTACCGGCGCTGAGCCTACAGATCTTCATTTATAACCCAAATAATATACTGGATGAATTTAGTTTATATTCAGAAGACAGTTATATCAGAAAATAGATATCATGTATATTTTTATATCAGAAGACATATATCAGATTTATTTTTGTATCAAAAGACGGATATCAGATATATTTTTGTATCAGAAGACAAAGCCAAGAGTTGAGCTTTCATTACGGGTAACAGAGTCATACTTCTAATTCAGAGCAGATAGTCTTAGTTTAAAGTAGAGTGTATTCACGTACATTGGGTACACACTTTATGGTTCAATATATTTCTCAGAGACACTTGATAATTATCAGAAAGAGGGCATAGAACGTCTAACAATTTTAGACTGATTTCAGAACGAGGTCACTAGGTGAGGGAGCTCAGTACTAAAAGCTCAAACCAACATTCGAAAGTTGACACATCGAGAGAATTGAGATTTCAGATGTAACAAGAGTGATCCAATCATTTAAGCATACAAGGGCATTTTGGTCATTTCGATCTTTATGGGTAATTTGGTAATTATACTATCATGTAAAAGCAGTGACCTACGGAGTTTAGAAGTTCTGGTTACTTATCAGGTTTTCGAGTCCCTTTGAACTAATTGCAAACCATCGCACAAGGTTTATTATTTAACCGAATCAGTACACCGCAAGTACTCACTTCTCAAAACTGACTACATAGTATAACAAAAGCTCGTCTTCGCCAAGAAACTACTGAACATACAACGAGAAATCGAACATGTATTCAAATGGTATTTCCCAAGTAATCAGACATGTGTAATGCATCTGATTTCGATCCATAGCATCGAATACACACGAAGAACAGGTTGCTCTTACCATAGACATATGTACTTTCTCCAAATAACTTGAACATGCCTTTATATGGTATTCTTCCAACATCACAATAGTTCCCGAAATGACCAACCAAGAAGGGTCATGTATTACCACTTTCAGGACTATTGCCTTTGCCGATAATTCTAATTCCAAGTCTTAGAGGTATTTTCAGTCACCTCGATGTTCGAAGGTGTTTCAATTATTTCGAGCCTCTCGGTTCTTTCAACTATTCATTCATTTTAGATCTCGATGGTATATCTATCATTTCAAATAGTTGACAGTTAGTACCCGAGGATATTTTGGTCTTCTAGTCATTACGTTCAGTCCGATCAATTCAGTCTTTTCGATGTTTTCAATCCTCTTTGGTCAAGCCGGTCAGTCCAATATTTTATTCAACTTTGATTAGTTCAGGTATACGAATATATATATATATACATATATACTTTTGTGAGTTATTTTCAGAGATTAAGCAGGTTTCAATACAATCCAAGTACTCTACAATTCAAAGATTTAAGCTTTGATCCACAACTTTCCAAGCAAATTGAGGTTTTCAGATGAATAAGCTACTTTACCAGATTTGGTGTAGATTCCCATATTATTTTGTTGTTAGGGGTATTTTTGTCCTTATTACGCCTCAAGGGCATTTCTGCAATTTCGTAACGAAGCATTTCAGAAGTTAGATCATTAATAGATAATCAGATTTAGAGTATAACAGTCTTATTAATTTTTCTTGAATATTAGAAGTTCTTACAAGTCCCATATCTTCCTAACCGAGTAATCTAGTCTTACCTAAGTACTACCCTTTTTATGAAATCAACGTGACTTTAACAGAATTTATCATATACTTAACATGATTATGCAGTCAATTATCAGATACTAACATGTTCCATAACGCATACAAGAGGTAGTAGTGTATTACCTTGGCTCCAAGCTACATCGGTCGATCCGCAAATGACATTCGAACACTCTCAAACCCGATTTTGACGTCCCTTAACCATTCATATTCCAGGAACTGTGAGTACCTTCAATTACACAAATTCCAAGATCAGACCTTACTCACAAGCTCTGAACCAATTAATTAAATACATAGGCAGACTTGGATTCAAGGTCAGATTCGGAGGCTTTCGGGTTAGAATTTTACGAAACGGGCTTCAAAAACAGACTTAGGAACTCGAAAAACATAAAATATGAGTTTTCGGAAATTTTGACTTTTCGGTCAAAGTCAACGCTGCTGTCAGCATAACGTCATTGGTCAAGTCAACTGAGTTGACTCGATGAGTTAACTTACTGAGTCAACTCGTACAAGTTGACTCGACGAGTTAACTTATCCGGGTCGGACTTGGGTCAGATGTTGGTCGGGTCGGGTCGGTTACGGGTCGACCGGTTCAGACCGGTTCACTTACCCAATTTTTCTGGTCGTTGGAAATGGTCGTCGGAGACCTCAAATGACGTGATTCTGCCGGAAAAATATAGATTATTAAACCACAGTTTCAACCCACACATTACAAACGCGAAACAAGCCGAAAAGATCACCAGCTCTTACCTCAAAGGTTCGAATTTGCCGGAAAAGCACGGTGCTCTGGTAAAGCCCTTCTCGGTGTTAAAACAATGATCGGTCGGGTGGGTTTTGATCAGCTCAACGAGGGGAGCCAGTAACCGACGACCGTTCCTCGAACGGATGTTGAGGATGGCCGGAACCCGCAAAAAAACCGAAGGGACGGAGGTTTGGTTCGACGAACCTTTGATTTGAAAACCACGGCTGACGGCTGCGTGACCGCGCGAGTAGGTGGTGGCGGTAGGTTCAGGGTGGGACGGCGACTCTTCCGATGGTGGCGGTGTCGCGCGCGGAGCGGCGGTGAGGCAATCTTGGGTTCACTGAAATTCTCGGTAAGGGGAGGATGTTTGGGATACGAAAAGACGGGCTAACCAAAAAGAGGTAGGTGAACATACACGTTTTTATTAAGTGCTTATTTAAAGAACCTCGCGTTAACCTTAAAGAGAAAAAGAGGGAGGCAATATTAGAAGTGAGCCTTTGGTTCAATGGCTTGCATACTAAATGGTGAGGGTTGAGGTCGCAGGTTTGAGCCTCCACACCCTCACCTTCTTTTCTTTTATTTTCTTTTCTTTTTATAAATTTTAGGGTGTTACAATTCTCCCCCCCTTAAGAAAATGTTGTCCTCGAAATTTAACAGAGTCGGAGAAAAGCAGAAACTACTCTTTCATCCATTCTTGTACTGAAATTTAACCATCATATTATACATGTTCCTCAAGACTTTCTGAGACGATTACATATCAATTCAGTAGTGCCCTCAGTTTCTCGGACTGACTTTGGACCCAAATTTCCGATTATACATCTCGGACCAACTAATCAAAACAGGGTATTTGAATCAATACTGAACTTCAGACGGTGCCAAGCAAAAACTTGTCTCAAAACTTTTATTATAAGCGGTTCCAGTCCGGAATAAGAAATCATCCAAATTACAATAAGATTCAATCATACGACCATGAATTTATCTTCTAGTATCTGCATTACTCTTCTAGGTTGACCATCGATTCACGGATGAAAAACTTTGCCTTCAGCAAAATTCTCAAACAATTGTTTCCTTCGTGTATAATAGAGTCGCCAAAGAATTTACACTTCCATCATGTTCATAGACACCTTTCTTTTAAACTCACACTACTATTGTCATATTTCAATCAGAACATTTTCAAACACATTTATTATCACCGAATAGCCTGACATGTAATCTTATATCGGTCATCTTACATAAGCAAACATTTATTCTCAATCTGATTCAGATCTTCAATTTCACATGCATGAGTCATCTCGACTTCTTTGTCCAAATTCAAATCCATTAGCTTAATCCAAAACACAGACGATCGATATAGACATTTCTTGCCAGTACAGATCGAGCCACGAAAGGCGGAATACTTTGGTTTACTTATTTTAAGAAAGGGATTCGATATCGGAGTTCTGGCTCGGAGGAGTACGGTTACACTAGGGGCATGCATAGACCAGACACCCAATGACAGACGATCGGCTGATCAACCTAGACCCGCCTATGCGTTAATACGGATCCTAGGAAATCACATTAGGGTCACCGGAGCGACCCACGTTAATATTTCAAAATAAACGAATTGCTAAACCATATAAAATCATAAATCAAGTTTCGAGTTAAAATACAATTTCAGAAAACATCCAGTCAATGAAACAAAACTATGATACAAGTTATTAATACAAGTTTTAGACTCGAATATAATCATATTCCAATTTAATCGAAAAGTAATAAATAACATACAAATTTAAAAATATCATATAATCATATTATATTTCCTCTTCGAACTTGAGATTACATGGTTTCCTCTGTTTTCTCTTCAAAACATCCAAAATTTAAGATAAATAAAGATATTGAACATCAAAACTGCAAAAATTGTGTAACATGCACAAATTATAATTGATCGAGGGAATTAAAAACTATATCAGAGTCCTTTAATGAATTTTGAGCACGCCAATTGATAGCAGCAGCAGTTTGTGATGTCCCCAACTGTGAAAAGGGGTTGGAAGATAGTGAGTGAACACAAGATACAAGTCAAAATCTGATATAATGGAATTGGTACGAAAGAAATCATATAAAAAGCTCACCTTAGTTTTAAGGGCATGGTAATCTTTCCATAAGCTAGTGTCTTGGTCATATGTTGCAAGTGCAGTTTCGTACAACTTTCGGACATTTACCGGAGAATCATCGTTGCCAAGAGACGTGAATTTGACTCTAACTCAATGCAATTTTTGTAAAATGCTAGACCTGGATGAAGGAGAGCCGGGAATCTAGAATTGGCAGAGGAGGCAAAGTTACAAACTTCTTGCATCAAAGGACTTATTGGCAATATACATCCTTATCTTACTGAAGTTATAAATGCAAAAGGCACAGCAGCAACCCGTAAATTTAAATTACTAGGGAACTACAAGTTGAGGTAAAATAAAAGTAATCAGTAACATTGATTAAAGACATAATAACATACCTCCCTTGCATGTCTAACTCCATCCTTTTAAAGGATGAAATTGACTACAGCTGAAGAAACAGAAAATTCCTTCTCGCTGTCTGTCACCATATTTAGCAACCGCTTTGAGAGAAAGCTCAATCAGCTTCTCAAAATATTTCTTCTAATATGCAGATGATAAAGCACAACTCAATATGTTGAGGCCAATCATAACTTCAGTAGCAGCATGAGGAAATCCGTGTTCATTCAGCAGGGGCAATAATCAGCAAATAAACATCAACTACGGCATTGACGAGAAGAAAAAAGCAAAGAAATTTAAGGCAGAAACATACCATTATCCACAAGCTCTCAGCTTTTTATATTGACATTTTTGTTAAACATGTTCTAAAAAGATCAGACGGATAATGCATCGGCCTTGCTAGGAGAAAAAGAATTCTTTGTGACACATCTAATTTCTATCGAAACCCTTACTGGATTTGCTGCGCAAGCGGCGGGGAACGGCTGCCAGGCTCGAACGGCAATTAAGGACGGAGGCTCAGCGGCGACAACTTCGCCGGCGAACGGTGGCAAACGGCGGAGGGCTGGAATGGCAAAAGAAAAAGATTTAGGGTTTTTTAATTTAGGGGTTGGTATTTGATCTAATTATTTGAAAACAAAGATTAAAAATAGAATATATAAAAAATAATTAATTGAAATTTTATTTTAAATAATTATTAATTATATGTTAAGTCCTTGAAATTTTTAATCTTTATTAATTAATTTATTGATGTTCAGCGGTGTTCAGTGTTAGTGATGTTAAGCAATGTTCGACCCTTAAAATTTTCCTAAGAAAGATAGTAAGTACTAAAATAAAAAATATTTCGGTATCAGAATTATAAAGGGAATATAGCTCATGTATAAAAAAAAGAATAGAAGATAATTGCGTTTGGTAGCCATTTGTAGGGTAAGCCATAAATCGAGTCAATTAAAAAAAAAAATTGAGTTATTTTTATGATGAATCTTATTTTATTATTCAAATTTTATTTGAAATTTTTTCGAGTCGAGTTGTTCGATTTTTTGTTCAAATTTAATCGTAAACATTCATTAATGTTATGATACTAATTAATTACAATTTAAACATCTTTCTATAATTATATACAATACATATATATTTCTTCATATTTATCCGTACGTTATATATATATATAGTTAAGATCAACTTACACAATGTAAAACTCTTTAAGTTTTACACCGGATCCTATCTTGTGTGTGTGCGTGTGCGTGTGCGTGTGCGTGCACGTGCGCGTGCGTGTGCGTGTGCGCGCGCGCGTTGACTTTGACCAAAAAGTCAAATTTCTGAAAAAGCCCTATTTTATGTTTTTCGACGTCCTGAGTCCGTTTTTGAAGCCCGTTTCGCAAAATTCTAACTCGAAGACCTCCGAATCTATCCCTAAACCCAAACCATGCATATGTGTTTAATTGTTTCATTGAGTTAAATATAAATCGAATAAATGGCTAATATAAGCTTTTATCTATTTAAAGGTAATTGAGACTCCCCTGACCGTTCGTTTACTCAGCCTAGTTCCTCCCGATCCGCTCCTCCGCGCGTTCCGATAGTTACTAGTATAAATCTATAAACCTTGTAAGCTATTAGAATTATCACTTATACCTTGTAACCATAATCCTTTATTGATCTAGGATCTAGCACTGTGGCAGATCGTAGCGAGGTAGGAGCCCGATAGATTCTCTGACCAGTTTTTGAGGTGTGTTCCATATATGCTACATTTTTGTTATGTATGTATGTATGTATGTATGTATGTATGTATGTATGTATGTATGTATGTATGAATTGCTCTGCTTGGGGTACTCTTGGGATGTGATTGAAGTGTCTGCAGGTACAACCCTGATCCAACTGGTAAAACCTTCGGTTAAGCTCCTACGCCCAATGAGCCTAGGGTAAGACTTTCTGGGTAGGCTCATACGCTTATAGGCCTAAGGTAAGTCCTTCAGTATGCAGTTCATGGGAAATTGCATTTTGATGTTCGGTTAGAGGGTAGATAGGTTAAAATGGAACTTTGGTTGCTCTTATGGCATGTTTGAAATGTCTAAAGCATATCTAAACTGTATATATATGTTTCCTTGCACTATTAGAATACACTGAGCTCCTTAGCTCACGCCCCAAACCTTTCCCCTTTCAGATACTTTTGGATAGGCTACCCTGTGACTCAGCACTTGGAGGATCGACACATTATTACTTGTCTTTTGATGTAATGTTTCTATCCACCATACTGTTTGTAATGGGTGACATGAGCCTATATTTTGATACGATATATTTTACTAAATTACCGACGTGACATTATTTTGTACTAAAACCTTGATATGGTTCTAAACTATTACTTGACATTTTATTTTGTGGTGCGTGGTTATCACCCGTCATAGGGCTATGTTACAAATTCAGTATATATATACGGTGACTCTTTAAAATTTAGGTGAAACGCATAAGCAGGTCCTGGGTTAAAAAGGGCGTACCACACTGCCACATTTACTGGGATTTAAAGAGCTGACTCAAGTCTCAACAATACGACTTTAATCCATGTGGGACTCTTGAATTCCATTATAGTTGGAAAAATAAATAATTCCAAAACCAACAGAAGCAAAGCAAACTTACTCCACCCACTATTTATGGAAATATAAATACACTAATAGCTTTGGCACCTGTAAGTTCCACTACTTTTACACACACAAGCTTTGGTGTAGGCTAACCAAAATCCAGACTGAAACTCCTAAAGCCATCTCAACTCCAACCCATCTCTTCACTCTTCCTCCCTCACTCTTCTCCGCAGCACTCGATGATCCGCTACTCGGCCTCCCTGACATCCGATATTCAATAGTCATATTAAATCTTTAAAAAAATTAATGCATAATTTCTTTGTTCACAATATTCGAATTTCGAAATAAAAACTGAATATATATGTTACCGGTGGCAGCTGGGTTAGTGGCATGTCCCCCTGTCAGCTTTCCATATTGTTCAAATAACTTTGCGTCCTGGGAGTTGGGTGCTAAGTGCAGGAAGGCTGAATTCACAAAACAAAACAAAACAAAGACAATCCAATGTAATGTAAGAACAAAGGAAAAAATCAAAGTTGTAAATGTTATATATATTATGTTGTACTTACAGACACAGTCAGTTAAGTTAATTGGGGCACGACAAGTGCTAGGAAGGGTGGCTGCAAGAGTGGTGTCGATCTTAAGGCCAAGGCTCGGGTCATCTTTATCTTTAAGCAACACACAGAGGCATTTCTCGCTCTTATCCAGCACCTGTTTCAGCCCGCCGCAACAGTCGACGGTTGGGGCTTTTGCCTGTCCACCGACGTACGGGAGACACGGGGCGAGCCCCGCGAGCTGACTAGCGCATTCTGCTTTGTCTTGATTGACATCGGAGATCGCAAAACCGAGCAGCATCGGAAGCAAGACAAATGAGAGTGTCAAACTTTGATGTTTGGACTCCATAACGTGGGATATCCAGTAGGAAGTAGGGAAAGCAGAGGAGAAAACGTAAGGAGGGGAACTTGGAAGCAAATAGATTGTTGCAGGGCTTTTTATATGCGATAAATATAAAAGACAGCAATTAAAACAGTGATAAACCGAATAAAAATTCTTTGTTGTTTGTGGTGCCTTATTTATGTCCCAACATTAAAAAAAGTTTAGAAGTTAGATTAAGGATTAGGGTTAGAGTTAAAGATTAGAGTGTAAGATGTATAGTGTAGAGTATATTTTTAGGATTTATGTAAGGACGAAGCCATGATTTGAGATTAGGAGGCAAAACATAAATGTTTGAAATGGAATTCATAAATAAACCAATTTTTAAAAAAATTATATAGGTGGACCAAAGTGAAAAAATCTTTGGGGTGGGGGCAAATTCATAAATAAAGCAATTATTAAAAAAATTATATAGGAGGATCAAAGTAAAAAAAAACTTAAAATTAGCTTATAATTTATTTTTTAATAGTTTAAAGGTGATTAAACGGTAGTATCTGTTCATAGATATTTTTAACTCTTTAACATTGCACACACATCTTGTAGACATTGCGATTGAACTCGTGTCTCCTATGATCCGTTTTTCCACTGAGATCACTTGTTGAATTTAATTTATTTTTTATGTTGAAATATAAATAAACGAAAAAAGACATGCCCTGTTTGGCAATTAGCGGATAGCTGATCGCGGATTACATTAGCTGATAGCTAATAGCTGATAGCTGATTGCATTAGTTGATTTGACTAACAGATTGTATTAGCTGATTGTATAAAAGTGTTTGGTAAAATTAACTGATAGCGGATAGTTGTTAGATTATTTAAACAAGCAAAATAACATATAAGGACATGATTATATTCAATACATGTTTGAATAGTTTATTAGTTATCAATATTTTGTATCTAATTAATATTAATTAGATCTATAAAATTATTTTTAATATAACTTTTTAAAACATATTCGAATGATTTATATATTAATTTATTATTTATATAATTATTTTAATATAATTTAATTAATTAATAAATTTAAATACACGTATAAATGTGTGATAATAAAAAGAAAAAAGAGTAAATAGGATTAGCTTATAAATAGGGTGAGAAAATATTTAATTTAGGTTATTTTGAGATATTTGGTAACTGGTAAGGGTAAAAGAGTCTTTACAACTCTAATATCAAACCTCTAATACCAAAAAGCTCATATTATGAGCTTTTTTAAAATTAGCGGTTTCACCCCAATCCGCTCTTTCAATCCGATGTTCACCAAACAACAATATTAGTAGATTTGACTGGCCAAACCTCTAATTATACCTCAAACCACTAATTTTTGCCTAAACTTCTATTTACCAAACATGACCATAATTTTTTTTTTATGATAAACAACATTACACATTAACTCCGCGTTAACTCTTTTATTGAATGTGCAACTTAAACAGATTGAATTATTTATATAAAACAGAGCAAAAATACATTCAAGACTGGCAACTGTCTGACCCAACCATAATATGAATCACATTATTGAACAAAAATAATAAATAAGAGTTAAAAGAAGTTGATTTCACAGCAAGTAAAAGTTATGAATAATGATAAATTTAGTCTTTAGTTTTCACTGTCTTTTGTTAATTTAATTCTAACATTTTATAATTAAATTTTATTTTCAACTTTTTTTTAGCCAAATGCTAAATAAATCGTTTTTTTATGCTGACATGATAACTTATGTGTATTTCATTGCTAGCATAACATGAATTTACAAACATTAGGGGAGAATTTATGATTTTAAATTTGGTGGTTTACCTATTTACCTTATTTAGAGGCTTAAGGCTTTGAATCCCTTTTAGTCAATCAATTTGACTACCACATACTAAATAATATCAAAAATTTTATTTTGTTAAAGAAATTTCCTTACTTAAAAAAAGAAATAAAAAAGTAATGACAATCCTCAATTGGTAAAAATAACAAGTATGACTGTAAACGAACCAAACGTTCAGCGAGCCGTTCGTGAACCGTTTGAAAGGAAGTTCACTTATGTTCGTTTATTTATTAAACGAACGAATATGGACAAGATTTTATGTTCGTTTAATTAAATGAACGAACACGAACAAAGGGCCCATTCATTCATTTATGTTCGTGAACGTTCAGTAATCCGTTCGTTTATGTTTGTTTAAATTTATTCACATACATCCATTTATATTTATTATTTTTCATAACAAAAGTATTATGTTTTAAAAATAAAATTAAATTTATTCACATATGTTTGTTTAAATTTATTCACATATGTCCTTTAATGTTCATTCGTTTACATTCATTTATCATCTTAACACACGAACATGAACGAACACGAACAAGCTACATTCTTTAGCAAATGAACACGAACAAAAAATTATGTTCGTTTAGTTGTTCATGTTCGTTCATTTGTTCGGTTAAATATAAACAAACGAACATGAACATACCCTCGTTCGGTTTGTTTACAGGCCTAACGACAAGAAAGTTGAATTGATAAAGGGGTGAGTAGAGAAATTTAGGATCAACCATTTTTTGGTCAAATAGAACGTTTTAAAGAGATAAGTGTGATATCGTAAAAGTTCTTCCGAGTTTCAAAGACAAAGGTTATCAAAAGTTCGAACATTTGAGGATTGACCCAAATGTATTTTTTTTTAAATATGAAGGGTGTTTCAAATGTAAATTTACCCATAATTGAGTGACTCAAATGTAACCTTACCCATTTTGAGTGACTCAAATGTAACATTACCATAATTGAGTGACCTCTATGATAATTTACCCAAAAAATAATAGTGGGTCACGCGACCGACCAGGTCCCTTAATAGATTCGCACATGACTAACATGACTACCTACATCATCTTACATTATAACATGATAAACATTCCAATTTCTTTTTTATAATTTTGAAATTATTTATTGATGTGACATTATATCACATTAGTAATGAAATACACCTAAATTGTATCAATTTATTATCATATTATTTTTCTAAAAAATTTAATAGTCCAATCATTATTTTTATCAAAATCATATTAGATTAGAAAAAAAGTTTGAGTGCAAAAAAAAAAAAATTAAAAAAAATACAAACATTGGGTTAAAATTGGATGAAAACCGCTTACCTCTAACTATGTCTTTTTCTATGCCTAATATTAAAAATTAAGTTTCTGATTTAGGGTTAATAGTTAGAGCATAAAGAATTGAGGGGATGATGTATTTTTTAGGGTGTAAGATTTTGAATTTAAAATTTAGAGTTAAGATTCATAATCTAATTTTTAGTCTTGAGATATAAAAAAAGACATATTTAGGGACAGATCATTTTTGTTCGTTAAAATTTATGATTTTGCCCGATATTTTTAAGGTCACTAGCGTGAATGCTCGTGTAATTTTGTTTTCAATGTAAAATATGAGGCAAATAAGTTTGGGGAAAAGTGTAACGGTAAATAATTATATAAGAAAACAAAACATTGTAATTAATATTATATGACGTACTGAGTATGAAAGCTACAAAATCAGTGGACCGTAATAATATAGAAGTTGAGAGTGATCCACCATTGATTAAATTGGTGGGAGGTAGTTCGGAGTTGAATTTATTGCGGTCGGAAAATAAAAAATTTCGGATGTTTCGTGAAAAATAAATATTTTTTTTAACTTGGATGATGTGAAAATAAATAGATTTTGTTGTGTATGTTGTTTTAAGCCTTAAATATAGCTTTGGTACTTAAACTATACACATTCTCCCAAATTAATACTTAAAGAATTTTTTCTCCTAAGTTAGTATTTGAATTATAGACTTTCTCCTAACGTGGTACCTAAAGAACTTTTCCTCATAAGTTGGTACTCAAACTTTAATTTCATCTACTATTTTAATACTTTTATTAATAGTTTTAGTCCCAAAACTTATGCATTCAATCAATTTAGTCATAATTCGAAATAATTTAATAAATTTAACATTTTATATTTAAAAATTCCATCAATTTAATCATTTTTGTGAGAATATCAAATCAAGCGAGTCCATCAGATCAAAGCAACAATTAGATAACTGAATTCTATCAACAAGTTATGTTTAAACTTTTATTATACCAAGAAAGTAATATAACATTTCTAAGAGAAGAACAAATAATTTAGGTGAATTACACATAGTAAATTGATAGAATTTTTAAATGTAGAGAGTTATATTTGTTGAATTGTTTCAAATTAGGACCAAATTGATAGAATATATAAGTTTTGGTATCAACTTGGGATAAGGTGTCTAGTTCAGGTACCAACTTGGGAGAAAAAATTCTTTAGGTACCAAGTTGGGAGAAAGTGTATAGTTCAGGAACCAATGTAGGAGAGAATTTTCTATAGATGCCAACTTGGGAGAATGTATCTAGTTCAGGTACCAGGTGTATATTTAAACCTTGTTTTAATTTACATTTTTTAGAGTTTGAATAGAAATGAATTTGAATTAGTAATTTTTTGGCTTAATGCCAAAATAAGTTTTCAAACTATCATGTTTTTCTCTTTTAAGTGTCGAAATTATTTTTTGTCTCTTTTAAGTGCCCAAACTATTATTTTTTGCTCAAAGTTGGCGCCTAAAAAATAATAGTTTAGGCACATAAAAAGAGAAAAAAATAGTTTAGGCACATAAAAAGAGAAAAAAATAGTTTAGACACCTAAAAGAAAAATGTGATAGTTTGAGCACTTATTTTGGTATTAAGCTTATGTTTTTATTTCTTTTTAATCTTTTCTTCGGTTGTTAAGAATTTTGAATAGAATAAACTTTACTACTTTATTAATAATTGGCTTAATGTTAGAATAAGTGCCTAAACTATCATGTTTTTCTCTTTTAAGTACCTAAATTTTTTTACTCTTTTTAAGTGAACAAACTATCTCGTTTTGCCATTTTATATGCCTAAACTTTTTTGCCCCTTTTAGGTGCCCAAACTATTATTTTTTGCCCACTTTAAGGTCAATTTGAGGCACCTACTCTGACAAAAAAATAATTGTTTTGGCATCTGTTTTGACAAAAAAAAAGATTGTTTGAGCACCTGTTTTGATCAAAAAATAATTGTTTGGGCACCTAAAAAGGGTAAAAAAAATAAGCACCTAAAAGAAAAAAACGAGATAGTTTGGACACTTAAAAGTAGAGGTGGCAATCGAGTGGGAAATAATCGAAAACCGTTGGGATCCGAACTGATGGGTATGGGAATAACCGAAATCTTCACCCACAGGGATGAGAACGAGTGAATTTTATCACTAAAGCTCAAATGGGGATGGGGACAGGGATTGCTACATATGAATCACGGGGATAACCGAATCATACTCATATATATCATCGTGGGGTTCCCTAAAAATATCTGCAGGGGTCCACAATATTTTACAAAGTTGGATGGACATAGGGTAATTTACCCATTTTCAACAAAAATCTAATCTCCCATAATCTGAGTATGTCAGTCACTTCAGAAATTCGCCATAAATTGTACGAGTAAAATTAGAAGAGGTAATTTATATGATTGAAAAGATTATCGAATCTAGTTCTTTTTAGAACAACCAGATCATGATTTGGAACTGTAGATTATTAGTTACATATTTAATAGTTAATATTTTAGTTATGTTTTATAGTTTTGAAATGGTTTGTTCGTTGTTGGTAAAATTAAATTTATCATTTATGTTTGTTTATTTTTTGGGTACGGGGATTAACCGAACACCGTAAGGATTCGTAAGAGATGGGTATGGAGATGAAAAAATCCCCGAAATGTTTAATGGGGATTCCCCAAAACCTTACCAACAAGTGTTGAGGACGGAGTGAGGAATGCAAAACCGTCCTCGACCCACCCTACTGCCACCCTTACTTAAAAGGGGTAAAATGAAAATTAGGTACCTAAATAGGAAAATGTGATAGTTTGTGCACTTATTTTAGTTTTAAAACTTAATAATTTGAAAATTATATTCATGTTCGTTTATTTAAAATAAAATAAATTATTTACATTGTCATTCAACTTTTAGGATCCTATTGTCACGAGCTGCCAGTTCAGACCCGAGTCATATGCACAAATAGTTGCCCAATGGGTTCAGATCGAGGAATTGGGCTTGAAGAGACCACCAGACTTAGCACAGTCCGTAAAAGATCCTGGGAGACTTAGTCAAACATTATCCATTTGAATTATTTCAAATGATTTATTAAGATAATGTTTAGATATTTAAAGATTTTGTAAAGATTATGTTGTAATGTCGTCCGTCGATGTAAATCAGTTTTGACCGTCAGATCCGGGGGAGTTCAACTATAAATAGAGGCTCCCCACCTCACTTGTAAATCACTCAATCTTTTATCTTCAAAGTAATCAAGACATTCACTCTAAAAATCCTCTGTGTTGTTCTTTGTGTTCTTGATTTTCTTATTTCAGATTCGAAGGCCATTCTTTATAGTTTGCTTCCGCTTAGAACAATCTTGCGCTCTTGAGTGCCTTGGAAGTTTTGATCTTCCAGAGTGGAAATTCAGGCTTACTAAAGCGTTTGTGTGGTGAAATTCGCCTAAGGCCGCGTAGTTTGCTAGTTCGAAAATCTAGCCCCGTGATAGTTGGTATCAGAGCGAGTGTTCGTGGAAGGCACTGATCGAGATGGCACTAAAGAAATGAGAAAATGTTGTAATGAAAAAGGGTGCGGAGACCTAGGCTGCTGATGGAAAGATGACGAGTTCGAAAGATATCCATGAGACGTTGGAGGAAAAGGTAATTAGGCTCGAGGGTTCGGTGAAGGACTCGGGTGAGCGACTCGATGTGGTTGATACACGCCTCGAGAAGTTGGAGAACAAAGAGGATCATCTCATCAAGTGAGAGATGAAGGACTTTTCTTGGCGAGACGTATGAGAAGTTGGATAACAGGGATGGTGCGCTTGAGGTCGAGTTGAAGGATGTGAAGATAGAGTTGGGGGAGATGAAGGCAGACATGGCTATATTCATAGTTGCCTTGAAAAATGTGACAGAGCCTACTGCATCCTTGCTGAGGAAGGACATCCCAAAGCTGGAGGAGCTCAAGGGGAACAGGTCGGCCCAAGATGTTGAGAACTTCATTTGGGGCATTGAGAAGTACTTTCGGGCGATAGGAATCAAGGATGATGCAGAAAAGGTAACTATTGCTTCTATGTATTTGACTAACGCCGCTTTTTTTGTGGTGGCGACGTAGATGCTCTGAGAAGAAGAGCAAGAACATTTCTATTGAGACATGGAAGGAGTTTCAAGTTGAGTTCAAAGATCAGTTCTATCTTACTAATGCTCAACATGAGGCTCGAAAGAAGTTACGGCAACTGAAACATGAGGGTTCCATCCCAGAATATGTTAAAGAGTTCATTGAGCTCAATCTCCAGATTTCGAATTTGAGTGAAGCCAAGGGCTTCTTTACTTTCACACATGGACTCCAACGATGGACCCAAATGGAGTTAGTGCAGAGGTGAGTCAAGGATCTTTCCAATGCATTGACCACAACTGAATCTATTGCAGAATTTGAAGTTGGGGAACCCAAGTCTTCCGAATCCCGAGGTAAGGGCAATGGTGGGGGAGACGAAGATGATCACCATTGCAGTGATGGTGACGAAAAGCCCAACAAGTTCGTCAAACCATGTGAAAGGAAGGAGCGAGGACCCGTAAAGTGCTACCATTGTGATAGTCCACACGTGGTGATAGACTGTCCCAAGAAAAGCCGCGTCAATGCCATCGTCGATGGGGACGACGAACAAGAAGAGGGGGAATGTCGACTTGGTGCGATTGCCAGTGTCAAAGTAAACAAACGAAGTGTAGAAAGGAAGCAATTGAAGTTTTACTGCTGCAAGGGGCCTCATATTATTTTGATATAATAATTGAAAATTGTTTTGGACTAAATTGAAAAGAATTTAAAAATACTCTCTAAGTTAAAATAACTTGAAAATAAGTTTGAGGTGTTTTCAAAAGGCTTTGGCAATGTTTGAAACGTTTTTAAGTAGCCAAACCAGTGCTTTTAATGTACCCGTTTAGATATAGGCATAATCTGTATCGATACGTTTTGAAACTGCCAGAACCCGTTTCGATACAAGGCTTATCTGTTTTGATACGAACAAGGGTTGTTTCGAAACACCCTTTGGTGTTTTGATACGCCTACGTGGCATACACCCCAACGGCTATAGCCCCCAACGACTATTTCCCAACGACTATTTGAATTGCAGGCTGTTTTGATACAACACTAGGCGTTTCGGTACGAGCGTTCCAATACAACCCAAAGGTGTTTCGATACGGGCCATTGCATCAGACTCCAATACAACACTAGGTGTTTCGATTCAACTACATTTGTATTGAAACATACATCACTAGAACTGCAATTATGGTGGGAAATAAAGTCTCCAACAACTCTAATTCAACCGCAACGGTCCTCAACGGCTACAAACTCAATTGAGAGTATAAAAGAGACCTTCAAGCATCAAGAATAGGTTAATGCTTCAATTGTAACAATATTCTGATGTCAAACTGTCTTTAGAGCTTAATTTTCACTCTCTTGTATACACAAAACTCTTGTGAGCCAAAATTGTAAATTTGCTCAAGTGTATAGGTTTTAGGTGAGTTCTTAGAGTTGCAAACACATACCTTTTAGAGTGATTTCTTGTTTGCTTTGAATTTCACTTGTAAGAGAGTGTTTGATTAAGCTAAGGGTAGATAGCTTAATCGTTGTAACAGTTTCCTCCTAAGCTGAGAAAAGGGGACGAAATTCTTAGTGAATTTGGGAAATCCTTGGTGGCGTTCTAAGGTAGTGGATGTAGGCTTTGGGTTAGAAAGTTGAACCACTCTAAATAGTTGTGTTCAATTCTCAATTTTTGCCACCAACTCAAACACCCAAGAATCCAACTTCTCCACCACTTGGCAATCCATAATGGTTGAGGGAAATCAAGCCTATCAATTGGTATCAGAGCGAGGCTCAATCGAAGGGGATTAACATCCTATTGAGGCAATCTGGGAAGCTCGATAAAACATTCAATCAACCCATCAAATGGCGCAATCCATCGACAAGCCACATTTCTTTGACGGGACCAACTACACTCATTGGAAGATTAGAATGAAGTTCTTCATCAAATCTAAAGACTACAAGCTTTGGGATATTGTTGAAGAGTGTCCTTTCGTGCCACAACGAAGTAAGGCGGAATGTAGTGCGGATGATCATAAGAAGATGGAACTTAATTGCAAGGCCTTGCACATCCTTTTTTATGCATTTGGTCCCAACATCTATGAGAAGATGTCATCTTGTGAAGATGCCAAGGAAGTATGAGACAAGCTTGAAGTCATATACGAGGGAACAAACGAAGTAAAGGAGACAAAGATCGGCCTCCTCAACCACGAGTATGAGAACTTCAAGATGGAATCGGATGAAGTCATCACAAAGATATTCGATAGATTCTCCACCATCACAAATGGACTCAAAGGCTATGAAGAAATCATTCCGAAAGATAAGCTTGTCCGAAAGCTTCTCTATTATCTTCCCGAGTCATGGGACTCTGTTGCGTGTAAAAGTGTCTATCGCAATGTAGTGCAAGTGTACACGACGCAAGTAGTAAAGTGATACTAGAGTATCGGATATCGTCTCCACAGGGACTGGGCTAACCCTTTCCTTTGCTATCTGCACAAGGGGAAAAGAAATAGTTTAAATTATTTGTCACGAAATAATAAAGATAACTGGAAATAAAGAGTAAAGAAATTAGGATAGAGAGAATGGGCTGGTATTGAATTGCTCAGTAGTGCAGGTATTGTAGAGTTTAGGAAATCCAGTCCTGTCGTCGCGCCTGTCGCCGACAGCACCTGTCGCGGCAGCTGTCCGTTGGCTGTCGCGGGCAGCAAACACACCAACTCTGTACTTCAAGCTTGGCAAGAATCCCAGATCTGCCTTGCCCTATCCCTAGGCACAAGTCTGTCGATGATCACGTCTTTGATGATACCTCCCGGCGTGAATCGAAGGATGAACACCGATGTGTATGAATTCTTCCTTAGCCACTTAACCTCGCCCTATCCCTAGGCACGAGATGGTTCAACTATAAACTAGAGAATGCGCTCTTATCTCTTTCGTATACTTAACTCTCCCGATGCTAAGTAAATGGATAACCTCACAATGCTCTCCCAATGCTCTTGCAAGATATTAAAACCAAAATAAGAGAACTTGAAGTTTATTTTATTGAACTGAAAAATCCTAAAAACAAAACAACCCTTGCAACTACTTTACAAAACAACCCGTGACCCTAGAGGGTTTTTAGAACATGTCGGTGACGGGTAAACGGCAGGGGGGTTTAGGTTATCGGTTATGGGGTAGAATGAGGGATGCCTCTCTAGGTTAAAACCTATGCCCTTATATAAGCTTTGGGCTCAAGTTATCTAAGGTAACAAGGATTACAACTTTAATTAAAAGTAAGATTCTAATAAAGACTTAATCTCTAAGTATCCTACTTTGCAGCCGCCATCCTTGTTTCTAGGAATTTCCTCTCCTTGAGCTTTGGCTTGACATATCTTTTGATCCGGGGCTTGGAAAAATATTTGGCTTTCACACGACAGACGAGCAGATTTTTCTCTATCTATCGAGGTCCACTTTGTTTTTCCTCTCCATAAAGTTGCTGTCACCTTGCTGTCACGACAGGTCCATGACAGGTTCGTCTTCTTCATCTGCTTGTTCAGTTCAGCTCTTCTGCTTATCTGCCCTGCGCCTGCCTTCAACATCTACTATGGCAGATACCTGCAAAAATAGCCATCTTTTAGTAGAATCCGTGCCTTTAGTCCATTTGTGATGTTTTACTGAAAACTAACCTAAATGCAATGCAATGATGCTTGAATGCAGAAGAAATATGGGTTAAAAAGGGTGTAAATAATAGAACTTTTAGACACTCAACACACCCCCAAACTCAAGTTTTTGCTTGTCCTCAAGCAATTAAGACCTAAAAGAAAAAAAGAATATAATTTTTTTTTGTGTTGGCCTTCAAACAGTGAACTGTCGTCCATAACCGAAACCAAAAACCCCCTGTCGTCCACCCGTCACCGACATGTTCTAATTTCCCCCTAGGGCTACGGGTTGTTTTGTAAAGTAGTTGTAAGGGTTGCTTTGTTTTAGGATTTTGTCAAGTTCAATAAAATAAACTTCAAGTTCTTTTATCTTGGTTCTAATATCTTGCAAGAGCATCGGGAGAGCATTGTGAGGTTATCCATTTACTTAGCATCGGGAGAGTTAAGTATACGGAAGAGATAAAAGCGCGTTCTCTAGTTTATAGTTGAACCATCTCGTGCCTAGGGATAGGGCGAGGTTAAGTGGCTAAGGAAGAATTCATACACATCGGTGTTCATCCTTCGATTCACGCCGGGAGGTATCATCAAAGACGTGATCATCGACAGACTTGTGCCTAGGGATAGGGCAAGGCAGATCTGGGATTCTTGCCAAGCTTGAAGTACGGAGTTGGTGTTTGCTGCCGCGACAGCCAACGGACAGCTGCCGCGACAGGTGCTGTCGGCGACAGGCGCGACGACAGAACTGGAGATCCTAAGCAATTCAATACCTGCACTACTGAGCAACTCAATACCAGCCCATTCTCTCTATCTTGATTTCTCAATCCTTTATTTTACGTTTTTACCTTATTATTCTCGTGACAACTCTTAATTATTTTCTTTACTTTCGTGCAGTAAACAAGGTGAAAGTCATTAGCCCAATCCCTGTGGAGACGATATCCGATACTTCGTATCACTTTACTACTTGCGTCGTGTACACTTGCACTACAATTGCGATAGACTATTTTACACGCAACAAGTTTTTGGTTTTTTTTGTGTTGGCCTTCAAACAATGAACTGTCCTTTACCCGTCGCTCATTCTCTATGGCGGTAGCAACCTGTTGGAAAGATTAGGATCTGTCCGGAATCTCCCTATAGTCCTCGTGCAGTGTGTGTATGCTTGTGAACAGTTATATGCTAAGACTCTCTTAGTTTCACTAGGATAATCAACTCTTAACTTGAATTTTTATGCCAAAGTTTATCTTTTTTTTTTGAAGGCACATTTTCATGCTTCTTTGATTTTCTGTTTTGACTTGCTTTTTATTTTTCAAGCTAAAGTTTCACTAGAGCCGGTTTCGGGCACCTCTAGCTAACTTCCTAGAGCCGGTTTCGGGCACCTCTAGGGCTATTTTGCTAAACTTCTTTCCTAGAGCCAGTGTTAGGCACCTCTAGGGGCTATTCAAGTGCTAAGCTTCCTATTCTAGTTTGGCTAAAAGAAGTCTAAGCAGTATAACAGTCACAAAGGTGTTTAAGTTTTTCAGAACTATAGAAAGGCTCTAAACTTCTCCTTAACCTGTCCTAAAGATGCTGCCACGACAGAGCTGTCATGACAGGTAAGTTAACTTCACAGTTTTAAGCCAACAGTTTTATATTTTCTGATTTTTTTTATAGAGAAATTAAATAATTAAAAGACACAACAATTAATAAAAATATGTAATGATGGAGGGTTGCCACCCCCAAACTCAAGGGTTGCATTGCCCTCAATGCAAATGACAAAATAAAAAGAAAAATAAATGAAGGCAGTACATCACAAAATATATATATGGCAGGCAGCAATAAGAAGAAAATAAGAAACTTAAATTTTAAGCACTATCTTCACTGCTGCTGCTGAGGCGGATTTGGCGGCGGATTCTGGGCTTTGGGGCAGGTTGGGCTGGTTGCTCTACGACCTGGATGTCAGAGCTGCTGCCGCTGTCCCAAGTGCTACTGCTGCTGGTGCTGGCCTTTGCCATAAGCTTTCTGTTGGCCATCTTTTTCTGCCTCTTGACAGGCGTGAATTCTTTCTCCAGGTTCCTCCGAATAGAGAGTTCTGCCTCGCTTGCAGCCCAGACAGAGGAAGAAGAAAAACCAGCGACGAAGGCAGCAATGTCATCTGACGGCAGCCGGCAGCCCTCGGGCGGCAAGGACTGTGGGGTGGGTGTTGCTGGCGAAGAGGCTGAGGCAACACTGCGGCGGGTTCTTCTGGAAGACATGTTAGTGCAAGGGTTGTGAAAGTAAAATAAAGCAAATGAGAACTAAAGGGGAGAGCAAATGAGAAAAGCAGAAGTGAATGAAAATGAAACGGGGTTTTATAGAAGAGAGGTTGCTGCCCGTTGAAGCTGTAATGGCAGGCATGAATAACAGGGCGATTGTTGAGCTTTAGCATGTCTGACGTGTCTGACACGCGTTTCTGCGTCTGTTACGTGTCGAGCACACGTTTCCGCGTCTGTCGTGACAGGCTGGCGACAGCCTGTCCTTTCCGTGTCTGCCGCGGCAGCTGGAACGACAGACCTCTATATTGGGCTTTGTTGGGCTGATGGATGGGTGGTGGTCTGAGTTCACTTCTCCTGTTCTTGGCTCTTTTATTTCCTAAAAACAGTAAACTTAAAAAAAACATTATTCGAATAAAATAAACCTTATTTCCTAATAATAAATAAGTAATAAAAATACTCCCTATTCTATTGATGCTTGAGGGGTCGTTTTCGGTACTTCTTGAAGTCCATCTGTACCCTCCATCTGGTGATTTTTCTCATGGTGGGGGCTCCTTTCTTTCTCTTCCCTTTGTAGTCCATGAAGTCCTCCCTTCTTGGTAATGTTTCTGAGGGCATGAATATATGATTAGAAAAAATCAAATTGACATTCGGCCACAAACTTACCTTGTTTTCGTTGAATGTTGTTGTGGTTGAATGTTGCCCTTGCTGTCCTGCCTGCTGCTACGGCAGGCAGTTATTTTGACAGTCCGTTGGCAGGTTACTTTGCAGGTCAATGGGACATTGGTAAGTGCCATCGCTCTCTATACTAAATTCTGTTGACCACTCGTAAATCTCCATCAGTAGAGACTTTGATGATTCTATGTCCACCGGCTTTGGTTCCTCTAATACCTGCAATGGATTTGGTGAGTTTTCATATAATTCAAAAGGTTCGTTTATTACCTGCTCATATTCCATTGGCGAGACATTGTCATTGGGTAGCTCTTCTAGGTGGTCGTGCGAGTGCCATGACAGGGATGGATGTGTGCAATCTTGGTCAGGCATAATCGAGGTAGTGGGTTGAGAATTTGCCTCTGATGTGGTTGCTGCTGCATCATCAGTTGCTGCCGAGGCGGCAGTTTCTGTCGAGGCGGCAGTTGCTGTCGAGGCGGCAGTTGCTGTCGAGGCGACAGTTTCTGTCGAGGCAGCAGTTTCTGTCGAGGCGGCAGTTTCCGCTTTGACTGGAGTTTCTGCCTCAAAATTTGTTGCTGCCGTGACATTCTCTTGAATTTCACTAAGCATTGTCGCGGTGTTGCTCCATTCCGGCTCCTCGGTCATTGCCATGGCAGGTTGTTGCTCAGACTCATCATATGTTGGGTATTCCTTCACATGGGCATCCTCATCGTCTTGCCTCAGGATTTCAGGTTCATCTGTGGCATGAATGAGGACTGGTCTGCTCAAGAGTTCATCCATCTTGGCGATACTTGCTTTCGTAGAGGCTGACACTTTTTGAGTGATTGCCAAGAAGGCTTGCAGTGTGTCTTCTAAGGATTTTGACTGTTCTTGAGGATGATGACATTGCCAGGGCAGGTCGGGTTCTGCAGCAAAACTGTTATGGTATAAAAAATTTTGTGGGTTTTGATCGTACCATAAAAAATTTTGCTGCTGCGGCATCGGCATTTGCTGCCCCTGTTGCTGCCACGGCTGCTGCCCTGGCAGCATGTCTTTACGGTAATTGCAAGAACTTTCCCACATCAACTCTCGAATGGTTTTTCCTGGCATGTTGATGCCCTTGAACCTGTATTTTCACCTGAGTTTTTTTTTTGTTAAAAAAAATAAAAAAAATAAAAATAAAAGAAAAGTGCAGAAGCTATGGTAAGAGTGTGTTGCCAGTCCCCGGCAACGGCGCCAAAAACTTGTTGCGTGTAAAAGTGTCTATCGCAATGTAGTGCAAGTGTACACGACGCAAGTAGTAAAGTGATACTAGAGTATCGGATATCGTCTCCACAGGGACTGGGCTAACCCTTTCCTTTGCTATCTGCACAAGGGGAAAAGAAATAATTTAAATTATTTGTCACGAAATAATAAAGATAACTGGAAATAAAGAGTAAAGAAATTAGGATAGAGAGAATGGGCTGGTATTGAATTGCTCAGTAGTGCAGGTATTGTAGAGTTTAGGAAATCCAGTCCTGTCGTCGCGCCTGTCGCGGCAGCTGTCCGTTGGCTGTCGCGGGCAGCAAACACACCAACTCTGTACTTCAAGCTTGGCAAGAATCCCAGATCTGCCTTGCCCTATCCCTAGGCACAAGTCTGTCGATGATCACGTCTTTGATGATACCTCCCGGCGTGAATCGAAGGATGAACACCGATGTGTATGAATTCTTCCTTAGCCACTTAACCTCGCCCTATCCCTAGGCACGAGATGGTTCAACTATAAACTAGAGAACGCGCTCTTATCTCTTTCGTATACTTAACTCTCCCGATGCTAAGTAAATGGATAACCTCACAATGCTCTCCCGATGCTCTTGCAAGATATTAAAACCAAAATAAGAGAACTTGAAGTTTATTTTATTGAACTGAAAAATCCTAAAAACAAAACAACCCTTGCAACTACTTTACAAAACAACCCGTGACCCTAGGGGGTTTTTAGAACATGTCGGTGACGGGTAAACGGCAGGGGGGTTTAGGTTATCGGTTATGGGGTAGAATGAGGGATGCCTCTCTAGGTTAAAACCTATGCCCTTATATAAGCTTTGGGCTCAAGTTATCTAAGGTAACAAGGATTACAACTTTAATTAAAAGTAAGATTCTAATAAAGACTTAATCTCTAAGTATCCTACTTTGCAGCCGCCATCCTTGTTTCTAGGAATTTCCTCTCCTTGAGCTTTGGCTTGACATATCTTTTGATCCGGGCTTGGAAAAATATTTGGCTTTCACACGATAGACGAGCAGATTTTTCTCTATCTATCGAGGTCCACTTTGTTTTTCCTCTCCATAAAGTTGCTGTCACCTTGCTGTCACGACAGGTCCATGACAGGTTCGTCTTCTTCGTCTGCTTGTTCAGTTCAGCTCTTCTGCTTATCTGCCCTGCGCCTGCCTTCAACATCTACTATGGCAGATACCTGCAAAAATAGCCATCTTTTAGTAGAATCCGTGCCTTTAGTCCATTTGTGATGTTTTACTGAAAACTAACCTAAATGCAATGCAATGATGCTTGAATGCAGCAGAAATATGGGTTAAAAAGGGTGTGAATAATAGAACTTTTAGACACTCAACAGACTCAAAGAAGATTGCCATCATCGAAGCCAAAAATATAAAGACCTTGAAGCTAGATGAACTCATGGGGTCTCTTCTCACTCATGAAATGATGAAGAAAGAAAAAGAAGAGGAGAAGAAGAAGGAAGAGATAAAGAAGATGGGGAAGAAAAAAATCATGGAGCTAGGCATCAATGCGAGTGTCGTTGCTCTCAAAAACTCTACATGCCAACACGTTTATTTGAGCGATGAGGAAAGTGAAGATGAAGAGATGATTCATCTCTTCAAGAAATTCTCCCGATTCATGAAGAGCGAGATGACTAAATCCAAGTATGAATCGAAGAAGAAGATGAAGGATTCCCACAAGTCCAACAAAAAGGGATCATCTTTAAAGAAAGCATATGTGGCGACATGGAGTGATGAAGACTCCACCGATGATGAGGTAGCCCACCTATGCTTCTGGCCCTCAATGAGGGGGAGGTAACTTCTAACTCACCTAGTTCAAATTCATATACTTTTGATGAGTTACAAGATGCCTATGATGATTTGCTTTTGGAATTTAAGGCATCATTTTCTAAAAACAAAAAATTGCTTTCAATTTTGAAAAAGGAAAATGATTTGCTTTCCAAAACAAATCTAGAGTTTGAAGCAAAAATTAAAGATTTTGAACTTAAAGTTTTAGATTTACAAAATTTGCTTCAAACGATGGAAAAATATCATCAAAAAGAAGTTGATGATCTTAAGAAAGAAAAAGATTTGATTTCCAATGAACTTCAAAAGAAAAACAATTTGGGAAAATCAAATTTTTATGTTAGACAATCTAGTTCCCCTAGATTTTTGAATGGAAACGTTTTTAGAAGTATTTGAGTCCCAAAAGGACTAAGTACGTCAACTAAAAAGTATGAAATTGAAAAATGGATTCCAAATGAGACTAAACTATGTGCAACTAACGTCTATGGATCCAAAGCAATTTGGATACCAAAAATTACTTGATTGTCTTGTTTAGGTGTGATGAAGAGTGATCAACAAGTCCAAATTTGAGGAGGAGCTGAATGCACACAAAGAGAGCACTTGAAAAAGGAAGGCTTCACATCCTCCCTTGGATTCAAGTGTGGTAAAATTTGTTGAATTTATTTTTTGTTTAGTTCTATTTCTTTTAATTCAACTAGTTTAATCATATATGTTGGACTAACAATATTTGATGCTTTGAGTAACGGGGAGCCAATTTTGAAACCAAAAGTTTTCAATCGTGTCAATTTTTTAACCTCCTATGTTATTTTGAGCTTAATGTATTTAATTTGTAACACCCATGTTTTGGGGTCAGGAGTTGAGTGTGTGTGTGTTAGGTTCGAGTCGTCAGGTTCAGTTTAATTTAATTAGACCTTGGTTTTAATTTAAATAAGATTAAAATCCTAGTAATGGCATTTTTGTAAATAGTTTAAAATAAGGAAAAAGATGAGCCTTTTACAACAAAAAAAGGGGGAGTATTCTTCTTCATTTTCATTTTCACGTGAAAAACCCCAAGCTCTCCCAAATCACTGTTCCATCTCTTTTCTTCATCATCTCAAGAGCTCCTTTCAAGGTAACTTCATTTTTGGTTTCTTCTCATAATTCCAAGAATCTCCATGGTTTTAGATTTCAAAAAGCTTCACCTTTTAGTTTTTCAAATTTTCAAAGTTTGAAGAAAGCATTAAACTTTATTTGGTTCTTGACTTGTTTTTGGTTTGTCTAGTTAAGTTTTGAGTTAACCTTACCTTAATACACCTTATATCTTGAAATGGAGGGATTTTGTTAAAAATCCCGAAATGGGTCTTGAGGGCATTTTTGAAAGTGTCAAAACTTGAAATTTTGAGGTGGTTTTGTGTTGGGTTGAAGGGCTGATGGTTTAGGGTTGTTAGGAAAGTGTTTTGGAAGTCTTTAAAGGTAATTTGGGTGTTGGAAATGGTAGATTTCAGCTGGGTATAAATGGAGTACGAAAATGTGATTTTGGTGGTTAGATTGAGTTTGAAATTATGAAGTTATTGCTTAGGATTGTGGGTTGAGATTGTGGCTGAGTTTGGCAATGATTTGGTTGAGTAATACCTTGTCTTTTGATTGGTTAGAAGAAAAGGGAAACATCGGAGAAGATTCGGGATCGATTCCGGAAATTGTGGAGGCTTGAGTGGCTTTGCTTGGTTTACTTAAGGAAGGGTGGTGAGTGAAACTTCCAAACTTATTTAAATTGGTTCAAGTGTGTAGTTGAGGTTTTGGAATGTGCTTGGTAGGCCATTCCAAGGTAGAAGTTAAGTTGGTAGCTTAACTTCTTGTATGTTTATAAGCTTTAAATGTTTATGCCTATTATGATATTGTGGAGCATGAATTGTTTGTGTATGAGTATACATTGATGTGTGTGGTGATGGATACATGATATGCATGATGGTTGGCATGATGTGGTTTTAATAGTATGGTTGACACTAGTTAACTTACCGGGTATAAATGATCGATCATTAGGATTAGTGTGCACACAGTTGAGTCAAATTCGCGCGTGGCCTTGGTGGCGTTAAGCCATCGAGGAGGAGTACAGTGATGTAATATTCCACCGAAAATGTTTATATTATACGTGATGGTGAGTGGAACCCCATCAGTAGGGCATGTGATGATGAGTGTAATCCCGTCCATGCGAGGTCCGGTGATGAGTGTAATCCCACCGAGGTAATATTGTGGTTGAGTGTAATCCGCATATCCGAGTAAACTAATAGTGGCCAATGTACTTGTTCTTGTGGTTATGTTGCTTAGATAATTGCTTTATCTTGATGAGCTTAGCATGAAGTAAGATGCCATGTTATTGTCTTATTGTGTTGCAAGCTAGGTTGCTAGTGATGCTTATGTATGCTTGTGTGTGATGTTAAGGATGATATGCTTAAACCCTGTATTTTCGTTGTTTTTGGTTTAGAGCATCCTCACTAAGCTTGTAGCTTACGCTCTCGTTTTCGACAATGCAGATCATTATCGTGGAGTTAGCAAGGAGCAAGGAAGGGGCATTCCAAGCTTTTGTAGTTGCTCAAGTATGGTTTGGTCAATAAAGTAGTAGTTTAGCAATGGGGCTGCTATGTGATTGTATGAGCGTTGTATGACTCATAAATGTTGAATGTTGTTTATGCTATGCTTTGGATTTGTAACCTTGTTATGTTTTGGTCAAATGCTTGAGATGTAAGGTTATGCCTTTGGATGCTATATGTTGTTTTGGTGAACATGTAAACCTTGTGAGTGAAAGCATGTGCCTTTTTGGCTTTTAAGCTTTTAAGTATGCCTTGAAATGCAATATCCTTCGTTGTATGAATGCCATGTTGTAAATGCTTCCTTGTTCACCTAAATTGTTTTATATGTTAGTTCTTGGTTGCTGAGTGTTGCATGATTGGTTGTTTGTGGTTAGGAGAGTCGAAAATTTCATTTAGAGTTGAGTCTCGTATCGTTCTGCTGCAAATTTGAGTCTTGCAGTGTAGGGCGTATCGGCACGCCTAAGGGCCGTATCGGTACGGTCCTACACCTTGGGACTCAGATTTGGCTTAGCGTACCGATACACGGGGGTGTATTGATACGCCCAAAACTCACTGGAAATCTGAGATTTTGGTGAGACTTTGGTGTATCGGTACGGGCTCTAGGCGTATCGGTACAGTTTTGTATCGTTGACCGCGAGATGTTAACCAAGGAGGGTGTATCGATATGCCCAAGGGCTGTATCGATACGGTCTCCCTGAGTTGACTGGAGGCAGTTGACTTGGTCAAGGCGTATCGATACCCTTGTCTGGTGTATCGATACGGCCTGTTGTGTAGGGTTAAAGTGGGCTGTTTAAAGTGTTGTTTTGGATTGGTTGCTTTTATTTCCGTGGTGTTTCCGCTGTCGTGTTCACATAGGAAATAAATATGCTTTTAGACAAGATATAATTAAAAGAAATTTTCTAGGGTTGCTAACCGAGGTGGGACCTTAATGGGTTTCACATCGGTTTTCCTCGTGTAGCCTACTCGGACCGGTCAGCCGACCAGACCGGGACGAGGGGGTTACATTTTTTGGTATCAGAGCCTAAGGTTACCGAGACCTCGGGCAGGTAAGTGAGGTAAGTTTTGTTAGGACACGTCGGCACGCCCCGTGGCGCAACGGAGAAATTAATCCGACGTAATCCAGCCAGGATCCATGTACAGGAACGAATCTGGGGTGAAAAGATGAAGAGTTACCTTTTAAAACTCTGGAAACTAGAAAACTGACGGTATGTCGGAATAACCACGTCAAGTAAAACCGGAATCGTCACAGGTTCGCAACGACCTCTACGGAGTCCACCCGAACAAAACGAACAAAGTTTCCGCCTCCCTAACACTTAGGGATAAATTTCGACAGGTTTGAACACCTTCCAGGGAGAAGTCAAAATCCTGCCAAGGATTCCTGAGGGAGTCTGAAATCGACCAGGGGTTCTACAGGGACTTGGATTCGAACTAGGAAATCGCCAGGAATTTTCCAGGGGGGCAAGAGGAACACCAGAAAATTATCGAACATCTTCTCAGAGAGCTTTTTGGGATATGTCGAATTCCAATGGGGAATCCCTAGGGGTGTTGTCGAAATCTTCAAGAGGAGGAAGAGGGATGATTTGGTTTCTAGCCCTTGTCCCTTTAAATAGTATTCAGAGACTTAATTCTAATTGAATACCTTAAATCCAAGTTCAACCAAAATTCATAGAATCTAATTCTACTTGAAATTGGTTTATATTAAATATACATTATATTAAATGAAATATATATATTTAATTATGTAGAATCTTATTCTACATAAAACATGGATTTAAATATATATTATATTTAATCCATATATATATATTTATTATATAGAATCTCATTCTATCTTTACTTGGATTTAAATATATTTAAATATATAATTTTTAATTATGTAGAATCTAATTCTACATAAACTTGGAATTAAATATACATTATATAAATTCCAAATATATATATTTAAATTTCTAGAATCTTATTCTATAATATTTAAGTCTCTAAATATTTTCCATACTCTAAATAATATTTGATAAATACAATATTTATCCAATATTATTCTTATTTAAGGGAGTTGCCGATTTCCCCTATCCCATAGGGGATTTTCGGCAACCTCCCTTAAATAGGGAGTATGGTTTCCAATTTTTTTGTTCGTTTCATTCGAATGGTGTGACCCTTGTAGGTTTATGCAACGTTAGCAGCAAAATTAGAATTGTTCTAATTTTACAAACAACGAGTGGCATCTAGTAATACATCATTTCTACCTAAGTTGCATGAAGTCATGGTTTGACTTTCCTAATTCCTGAATAAACTTCCTTTATGTATTTCATCCTTTTGTCCTTTATATCTTAGATGAACACAAGTCATGGGTTAGTCACACTTGCGTTGTCCATCTAGTGTTTCTTGATGTCTTGAGTAGATTATGATAAACGAATCTCTATGATATCTCATATCATAATATTCGAGCATGGCCATGCATTTTCTAATCTCACTCAATCAAGTGGCCGAAGATATTTCTCCCATTATGTAGGAGAGACAAATCCTTTCTTGATCAACCATATTTCACTACATAGGTCATCACGTATCCAATCATCAGTCTCTATAATGTAGTCAGTTACGGCACACGTTTGACTATGCCAAAATATGTAAATCTTTATGTTGAAATCATGTTGATCTCAAGTCTGAGGATTATACATATGTTTATCATGAGCAATGTTGTGACTGTCACATAATTACCCAAGAAACATGCTCATAGCGGGTCAATCCAGTATGTTGTTCTCTAACAAATACTTATGTGTTGATTTTGACATCTCTATGTCAATGACAATGCTTGTCATCAACCACATATTAGTCTTTATATATTATCACTGTCCATACCCGTAATAATATTCGACTAAGGATCCTATTTAACAATAATCATATTATTGTATGGACATTATTATCCAATGGTTAGTTTGATGCACAGAAACATACCAATTGATAATAACGACAATGCCATTACTTGATAAATCTAGTAAAATAGTATGTCTATTCAATCATCATATGATTTGTCTTTGGGCATACTCCAACAATCTCCCACTGGCACTAAGACCAATCATTCTCGTATCTAATACGATATGGCTTAGTGTAACTTACATGCTTATGTTGTGTCAAAAGCTTTGTCAGGGAGTTGACAAAGTTATCAACTTTGTGCGTATGTTGCATACTTTCACATCTCCAAGATGTAAGTACTTTAGAATATGTTTGGATTTATTGATGAGATCTGGGTTTTATTTCCTTATGCAAAGTTTCCATCATAACAGAGTTATGTAGCATCTAATATGCTGGGAACAACCCTTAGTTCAGAAGTGAACCCTTTAGATCCAAACATCCTTCTTTATTGCTATGTCGACTATAATACATTCAACCTATGTTGTAGAGTTAGATACTGTCTCATGTTGCTAACTCGCAGTATCTTTTATTAATGCAAAACAGATTGCGATCTTTAGTTCCTTTTGATGAGTATGTCATCTACATATAGTACTTAGGAAAGTAACAATGCTCCCACTAGCTCTTTTGAAAACAAGACTCCCCTTTGTTTCTAGATAAACCAAACCTTTTGATTGTATCTTCTGAAACGAATATCCCAACTTCGAGAAGCTTGCCTTAGTCTACGGATAGACCTTTGTAGCTTACATACCTTCCAAGTGTTTACTGGAGTGACAAAAACCTTCTGGATGTGTCATGTACACATCTGTTTCAAGTTTTCCCTTAGGAAAGTGGTTTTGACATTCCTTTATTTGATTCCAGAATCATCGTATGTAACTACTTGCAAGTGAGATTAAGATGGATTAAACATAGCTACAAGGAAGATGCTTTATCATAGTCTATACTATGAAGTTTGTCGAAAACTTTTAGCCACGAATCATCCTTTGTATATTTTATCATCCATGTCGGTTTTTCCTTTTTGAAAAACTCATCCATACCTCTTAGGTTTTACCCTTTTAGGTAACCAAAGTTTATACTTGGTTTTAGACATGATTCCATCTCATATCTCATGGCTCTTAGCCATTTCTCGAATTTTGGGCTCACCATTGCTTTCTGATAAGACCTAGTCTTTATCTTGATCCGAAAAGAAGAGTGTTTCCATGTACGGATAGTGAGAAATCCATATTTCTTAAGTATATGGTATTCTCTTAAGGATCAACACAATGGTTGTGTTTTGTTCCAATGTTCCTTGATCATTTGTGGAACATTCTCAATCTTTAGTTCATAAATTTGTTGTCTAAAATTTCTTCACATTCCAAATTCCATTTTTTTCTTTTGTGAGAGGTAATCTCTTTCGAGAGAAACTCTCGTTTGAGCAACAAACATTTTGTTCTCGTTGAAAAATGAAATCCCTTAGTAATAAGTATTCTCTTTCGAGATAAACTATCGTTTGAGCAACAAATATTTTGTTCTCGTTAAAGTTGAAGAAATAATATCCCTTTGTGAGAATTAATCTCTTTCAAGATAAACTCTCGTTTGAGAAACAAACGCTTTGTTCTCGTTAGGATAAACAAAAAATGGAGTTTTTAAGGTTCGAACTTTGTAAACATTTTAACATGTAAGTAACCTTAAAACTTCAAAGGTATTCTAGAACAATTCTTAGTCCATATCTTATATGACGTTTCGAAAAAAAAATACGATTAAGTATGAGAGTTGTTTTTCTAGTGTGTAAAGAAGTCGAAAATGACTTATTCTGAATCAAAACATGTCTAACATATTTGATTCTCTTTCAAAGACTTTTCGTTCCATTTGTGGGATTTAATTATGGGACAATCATATATTCTTTGAAAGTTCATCAAACTTTAAATATTCTTGAATTTGATCTCATCAAATTACCTTAATACTTTTTATGAGTTTGAGATTAGTCATTTGTTTTATTTATCTTATAAATATTATTGATTTGATTAGTTTAAAGATCATTGATTCATTGTGCCATAAGAGATTAAAAGAATAACATTTATTTAAATAATCTCAAAATTAAAATATCTTGTCCTTACAAGATAACTAAAACTTAGGCACAAAATAATAATCTTAAAACTAAAACAAATCTATTTAAGCAAAAACACATGTCCTAATGGATGATGTAGCAACTCTTGCTTTATTTCCATTTACAGGTCCATGTCTATTCTGATGCCTTCTCTTTAGAAGCCTCTGAGGTTGATACATCACTTGTCTTTGCTTTCTTGACTTCTTGTAGGTGTGTGGGACAGTTTCTCTTCCAATGCTCGGTCTTGCCGCAATAGAAACATTTTCCATCCTTCTTGATTCCCTTCTTAGGTTTCAATGCCTCCTTTCCATCGGTTTTGGTCTTACCATCACCTTTAGACTTTGCTGCCGATTTACCTTTCTTCTTGCCATTGCGGACCATCAGAACAAGTTTAGGTCCTACCTTCTTCAGGTTGATTTCAGCAGTTCTCAACATGCCGAGCAACTGTGGCAGCGTCTTGTTAATTTCATTCATATTGAAATTAAGGACGAACTGATTGAAACTATCCGGAAACGATTGCAGGATGACATCAGTAGCTAATTCGTCTTTCAGCGAAAAGCCGAGCTTCTCCAACGTTTGGATGTAGCCCATCATTTTGATGACGTGAGCTCCTATGGGAGACCCCTCACTCATCTTGCATTAAAACAGAGCTTTAGAGGTCTCGTACCTCTCTTGACGAGCTTACCCTTCATAAATCTCCTTGAGATTTTGAATCATATTATAAGCTACCATGTCCTCATGTTGCTTCTGAAGCTCATGGGTCATGGAGGCAAGCATAAGACAACCGACATCCAGCATGTCGTCCATGTGTTTCTTAAACTTTTCTTTGTCAGCTCAGGAAGCAGTGGCAACCGGTTCATCAGGAACAAGTTCTTCAATGACATATTCCTTCTTTTCCTGTTTGAGAACAATTCTCAAATTGCGGAACCAGTCAAGGAAGTTTATGCCATTGAGCTTATCCTTCTCAAGGATAGATCGCAGAGATAGAGTATTATTTGCCATTAATTCTACAATAGAGAAAATATGCTACATAAGTTTTACTAAATTTTAAAATTTATAGATAGGTCTTTAATATAAATTTACTCCCACTATTTTCTTCGAAATTAAAAACCCTATAGTTTTAATTTCGGAAAAACATTTCGATAGTTTTTCTAGTGAGTGAGGATCCGTATTTCACCATTCCTAAATCAGCTTTGGCCAGTCTTTTAGGAAATGGTTATTTAGGTAAGTAACACCTTACTAATTACATCTCATGTAATTCCTCATCTTTTGGCGAACAACTCTTGTTCTTTAAATCATCTTATGATTATCCAAAAATTTTAACCACTAGGTTTTCTAATCCTATTAGAACAACCCAGCTAAGTCAATACCAATATCTCAACCGGCGAATATCACTAGCTTATTCTTCGCGTTTAACTAAGATAGATAAATGTGACATTGCTTTGGCAAAGCTCGCATTATATCGATCGAAGCTTTAACAAGGGTAAATATTGGATGGTTAAAACAAACTTAGAATTATAGTGAGAGATTTACTTAATTATCTCATCATTTTAACATTGATCATATCAATAGAACTATGTTTAATCATGCTTATAAAACATCCATTGCATCACATACAAGGTTAATATAAGCGGTAAATAAATATGCAATGATTATAACCCTTCTTAACCTAAGGCGACCCGTCCCAAGCCAATGGGAGGACCATTCTACTGAAGATAGAATCTACTTCTGAAACGCCCGATCCGCCAGGGAAGGCCCACCACGCTGCTACCTTGGTTCTTGCTTTATCTCCATGAGTATTTACAATTTTCAGAAACTCGCGTTACATGCGAGAGAGTGAGATGAGAAGAGAAGTACAATAGAAGATAGAGAAAGGCAAGACACGCAGGCCGTATTTATAAAAACCAAAACTATAAAGGCTATGGGCCATAACCATGCAAAACAAACACCGTGCAATCTAACATGCATTTCAAACATCGTGCGAACAAAGTAACGACGTGTTTACGGAGTTTTAAACTGATTATCCCTATGTTGCGGTTAATGGGCCAAAGAAGGATCACGAGGTTTCATAAACCATTTGCGTTAACGAACAAATGCACCAAGTAGGTCAAAATGAAAGAGAGGTGGCGCACTAGGCACACTTAAGTACCAGGTCTTTGATGATGCCAATCCTAGACATGCATTTTTCATAACGTCTAACCACAACTCTTATGGATTCACCGTGAAAGATAGTTTGATAACTTTTATCAAATTAGAAGCCCTTTTAGAGATTTCATAAATCTATGAAACTACGAACAACTACTTGTTCTCTAGACTAACTATTAGTCTCAACATGTTAACATTTAACATTGAAGCAACCCAACATAGTTATGATTAACTCTTAATCATTCAGTGATAATCGAAATAAGTCTTTATTAGGTGTGATACGATAAACGATATATATCTAAATCGAATCAAACAACATGCATCTCATACATAAGCATCACCCAAGAATTTAAGTCCGAATTCGTATGATACAAGTGGCTCTGATACCACAGTTGGGTCACATCGACACGCCCCGTGGCGCAGCGGAAAAATTAATTCGACGTAATCCAGCCAGGATCCACGTACAAGAACGAATCCGGGGTGAAAAGATGAAGAGTTACCTTTTAAAACTCTAGAAACTGGAAAACCGACGGTATGTCGAAATAACCACGTCAAGTAAAACCGGAATCGTCACAGGTTCGCAACGACCTCTACGGAGTCCACCCGAACAAAACGAACAAAGTTTCCGCCTCCCTAACACTTAGGGGTAAATTTCGACAGGTTTGAACACCTTCCAGGGAGAAGTCGAAATCCCTCCAAGGATTCCTGAGGAAGTCTGAAATCGACCAAGGGTTCTACCGGGACTTGGATTCGAACTAGGAAATCGCCAAGAATTTGCCAGGGGGAAAGAGGAACACCAGAAAATTATTGAACAGCTTCTCAGAGAGCTTTCTGGATATGTCGAATTCCAGTGGGGAATCCCTAGGGGTGTTGTCAAAATCTTCAAGAGGAGGAAGAGGGATGATTTGGTTTCTAGCCCTTGTCCCTTTAAATAGTATTCAGAGACTTAATTCTAATTGAATACCTTAAATCCAAGTTCAACCAAAATTCATAGAATCTAATTCTACTTGAAATTGGTTTATATTAAATATACATTATATTAAATGAAATATATATATTTAATTATGTAGAATCTTATTCTACATAAAACATGGATTTAAATATATATTATATTTAATCCATATATATATATTTATTATATAGAATCTCATTCTATCTTTACTTGGATTTAAATATATTTAAATATATAATTTTTAATTATGTAGAATCTAATTCTACATAAACTTGGAATTAAATATACATTATATAAATTCCAAATATATATATTTAAATTTCTAGAATCTTATTCTATAATATTTAAGTCTCTAAATATTTTCTATACTCTAAATAATATTTGATAAATACAATATTTATCCAATATTATTCCCATTTAAGGGAGTTGCCGATTTCCCCTATCAAATAGGGGATTTTCGGCAACCTCCCTAAAATAGGGAGTATGGTTTCCAATTTTTTTGTTCGTTTCATTCGAAGGGTGTGACCCTTGTAGGTTCATGCAACGTTAGCAGCAAAATTATAACTGTTCTAAATTTACAAACAATGAGTGGCATCTAGCAATACATCATTGCTACCTAAGTTGCATGAAGTCATGGTTTGACTTTCCTAATTCCTGAATAAACTTCCTTTATGTATTTCATCCTTTTGTCCTTTATATCTTAAATGAACACAAGTCATGGGTTAGTCACACTTGCATTGTCCATCAAGTGTTTCTTGATGTCTTGAGTAGATTATGATAAACGAATTTCTATGATATCTCATATCATAATATTCGAGCATGGCCATGCATTTTCTAATCTCACTCAATCAAGTGGCCGAAGATATTTCTCCCATTATGTAGGAGGGACAAATCCTTTCTTGATCAACCATATTTCACTACATAGGTCATCACGTATCCAATCATCAGTCTTTATAATGTAGTCAGTTACGACACACGTTTGACTATGTCAAAATACGTAAATCTTTATGTTGAAATCATGTTGATCTCAAGTCTGAGGATTATACATATGTTTATCATGAGCAATGTTGTGACTGTCACATAATTACCCAAGAAACATGCTCATAGCGGGCCAATCCAGTATGTTGTTCTCTAAAATATACTTATGTGTTGATTTTGACATCTCTATGTCAATGGCAATGCTTGTCATCAACCACATATTAGTCTTTATATATTATCACTGTCCATACCCGTAATAATATTCGACTAAGGATCCTATTTAACAATAATCGTATTATTGTATGGACATTATTATCCAATGGTTAGTTTGATGCACAAAAACATACCAAATGATAACAACGACAATGCCATTACTTGATAAATCTAGTAAAATAGTATGTCTATTCAATCATCATATGATTGGTCTTTGGGCATACTCCAACAAGTTTAAAGTGTTAAGTAATTGTTATATCTCGGTGAATGTTTTTCCATGTATGCTTGTTGTTTGTTCATTCGAATGGTGTTTGAAAGCATGATTGTTGTGTCTGGTGTAGTGTCGAGTTCCCATTGCTACTATTACTTAATTTGAAAAAGTTTTGTAAAGGAAGATACTTGAGCACGATTGGACCCTTGCCTTTGCTAACTTAATCCTTATATGTTTGTTTGTTGTAGTTGTTATCTTGCTAGCTATGTCATGAGTCCAAGAAGGAGGCCTAGGATGGTTCAACCGGAACCACGGGCAGCAGCTCCGAGAGTTGAGCCAGATGTTGAGGCGCAGGCTCCTCCACTTCCTCCTTCTCCTCCTCGTCAAGAGGGAGGCGAGGCGAGAGCCGAGGGCGTAGAACCTCAGGTTGGCAAAGGACCGGCCGGGATAGATTTAGCTCCTCTAGTTCAGGCGATAGCCGGGGCTTTTCAGGCTGTAGTGGCTGGGGGTCAGGCAGTAGCAAAACCCCAGGGAGAGGGTACTGGTTTACCATTAGAGAGACTCCGCAGTTTGGGAGGTGAGGAGTTCGGAGGGTCGACACTCAAGAGGTCCGAGACTTGGTTTGAGAAGACCGTCCGTATTCTGGCACAGATGGGATGTACTAGGGAACGCAAGCTAGGGTGTGTTGTATCTCTACTTCAGGGTGATGCCTACACTTGGTGGGTCACCATCACTACATGTATGGCAGAGGCTGAGATCACTTGGGAGTTTTTCGAGTCAGCTTTCCGTAAGAAATATTTGGGTCCCCGTTATCTCGATGAGAAGAAGAGGGAATTTATGGCTTTGCTTCAGGGGAGTATGACAGTGACAGACTATGAGATTCGATTTGTCAGGTGTAGCCAGTATGCATCCGAGCTTGTTCCTACTGAGGTGGAACGTTGTAACCGTTTCCGCTATGGGTTAAGTGAAGAGATCAAGAGGTACACTTTAGCTTCTAACTACACATATTTCGATGTCTTGGTCGCTAGAGCTAAGGACATAGAGCACAGTTTGGGCTTGACCAAACGATCTGGTGGTTCTAGTTCCGGGAAGAGATCTAGCGACTTTGATAGAAGTGATGCCAAGAGGCATTGGGACAACAGGCATCACTATGACCATAGACGTGTTGGTGGTAACCACGGTAGGGGCCATCAGGGCCAGAGAGCTGGTGGGCGGTTGCCCGAGTGTGCTTGTTGCGGGAGGAATCACACCAGTGAGTGTTGGGGGAACTTTCACTCGTGTTGGAGCTGTGGAGCTAGGGATCATATTAGGCTTGACTGTCCACTTCAGGTAGGGCAGGCACCGGTACAGGCTCAGGCTCCTGCTAGAGCCAATGACTTCCAGAGAGGCCGTGGGCACGGTAGAGGTAACTTCCAGCCGAGAAATGATGGCCAGAGGAACATAGCGCATGTAGTTGCAGTCCTGCCAGAGGGCGGAGGCCAGAGTTTACGCTTAGCGTGAGGGTCAGCACGACACAGATGTGATTGCAGGTAACTTCTCGATACAGTCTTTGGGTTTGCTTTCTTTGATTGACTCCGGGTCTACACATTCTTATATACTGAGTGAGCATGTAAAGTTGTTGAATTTACCTTGTAAGGTATTAGAGGTAGGAGTTAGTGTTACTAGTTCCTTCGGGGATACGGTAGTAGTTAGAAAGATGTACAGAAGATGTCCGCTAATGGTTCAGGGGCATGTGTTTCCAGTGGATATGATGGAGCTACCATTTTATGGCTTTGATGTGATTTTGGGTATGGACTGGCTCACCGAGCATAGAGCTAGGATAGACTTTGAGACTAAGATGATTTCCTTAAAACACTCAGATGATTATGAGATAGTGGTGGTAGGTGAGAACGTGAAGTTCTTATTGAACGTAGTTTCAGTTTTAGAGGCTAAGAGGCTAGTTGAGACGGGTTGCGAAGCGTATTTGGCCTACGTGATGAATCCAAACATGAGTGAGGTTAGATCTCAAGACATCCGAACAACGTGTGACTTTCCAAGTGTGTTTCCGGAAGAATTGCCGGGCTTACCGCCAGACAGAGAGGTAGAGTTTGCTATAGAAACTTATTCAGATTCAGCTTATGTTTCGATTGCTCCGTATCGTATGGCACCGAAAGAACTAAAAGAGTTGAAGACTCAGTTGCAAGAGTTGATAGATAGAGGCTTCATCCGACCGAGTTCTTCGCCTTGGGGCGCTCCAGTTTTGTTTGTAAAGAAGAAAGACTGAAGCATGAGAATATGTATAGATTACAGATAGTTGAATCAGTTAACAGTGAAGAACAAGTATATGTTGCCGAGAATTGATGACTTGTTTGACCAGTTGAGAGGGCATCAGTCTTTTCGAAGATCGACTTGAGATCCGGTTACTACCAGCTGAAGGTAAGAGAAGTTGATGTACCGAAGACGGCCTTTAGAGCTAGATATAGTCACTATGAGTTCTTAGTCATGCCTTTTGGGTTGACTAATGCACCGGCTGCTTTCATGGATATGATGAATAGAATTTTCCATCAATATCTAGACCAGTTTGTAGTTGTCTTTATAGATGACATTTTGGTGTATTCGCGTACCGAGGAAGACCACGACCGACACTTGAGGCTAGTTTTGCAGACTTTGTTAGACAATCAGTTGTATGCAAAGTTGAGTAAGTGTGAGTTCTGGATCCGAGAGGTAGTTTTCCTAGGGCACATAGTTTCAGCCGATGGGATTAGAGTTGATCCGAAGAAAATAGAAGCTATCGTTGAGTGGAAGAAACCGAAATCAGTAACAGAGGTTCGTAGCTTTCTAGGCTTAGCTGGATACTATAGAAGATTCGTAGAAGGTTTCTCGAAGTTAGCCGCTCCATTGACATAGTTACTTCAGAAGAGTGTTCAGTTTGAGTGGTCAGATGCAAGACAACGAGCCTTTGAGAAGTTGAAAGAAGCTTTGACCCAAGCACCGATCTTGGTTCAGCCAGAGTCAGGGAAGGAATATGTAGTTTACAATGATGCTTCCTATGTAGGCCTAGGTTGTGTTCTCATGCAAGACAAGAGAGTGGTGGCTTATGCCTCAAGACAATTGAAGACTCACGAGTGTAACTATCCGACCCACGAGACAACGTAGGTGGTTAGAGTTGCTAAAGGACTATGATCTTACGATTGAGTACCATCCGGGTAAGGCCAATGTAGTGGCCGATGCTTTGAGTACTGTAGATTTGAGAGCCATGTTTGCTAGATTGAGCTTGTCCGGGGATGGTGGCCTAGTGGCCGAGCTCCAGGTTAGACCTACTCTAGGTCAGTTGATTAGAGAGAAACAACTCTTAGATAGATCTTTGGCACCTCACGTGCAAGACATAGCCGAGGGTAGACCTTCAGACTACAGTTTCAGTGCCGATGGGGTCTTGTGTTTCAGAAATAGGATAGTTGTGCCAGAAGACAGTGACTTCAGACATACGATCTTGACTGAAGCGCACAGTAGTCCGTTTGCTATGCATCCTGGAAGTACGAAGATGTATCGAGATTTGAAGAATGAGTACTTTTGGGTTGGTTTGAAGAGAGACATAGCCGACTTCGTGAGTAAGTGTATGGTGTATCAGAGAGTGAAGGCGGAACATCAGGTTCCCTCAGGTTTGTTGCAACCGTTGAGAATTCCGAAATGGAAATGGGAGAATATCACCATGGATTTTTGTTTCGGGCTTGCCATTGACTCCTACGAAGAAGAACTCAGTTTGGGTTATAGTAGACCGTTTCACGAAGTGTGCTCACCTCTTAGCAGTCAATACGACTTACACCCTAGATAGATTGGCCGATCTGTACATTGGTGAGATTGTTAGACTGCATGGTGTGCCGAAGTCGATTGTGTCCGATAGAGATCTGAGGTTTACAGCTCGATTTTAGGAGTGTCTGCATACAGCTTTGGGTACCCGTTTGAATTTCAGCACGTCATATCATCCTCAAACAGATGGTCAGTCAGAGAGGGTTATACATATTTTAGAGGATATGTTGCGTTGTTGCATCATTGATTTTTAGGGTACATGGGAGAAGCACTTGCCTTTAGTCGAGTTTGCTTACAATAACAGTTTTCAGTCGAGCATTCATATGTCTCCGTATGAAGCCTTGTATGGCAGAAAGTGTAGAACTCCAGTTTGTTAGGCTGAAGTGGGACAGAAGTTGTTGCCTATGCCGGATTTGCTTAAGGGGACTACCGATAAAGTGAAATTGATTTGCGATCGCTTGAAGGCAGCTTCGGATAGACAGAAGTCCTATGCCGACTTGAAGAGGAAGGAAGTTGAGTTTTCAGTGGGTGAGAAGGTATTCCTAAAAGTGTCTCCGTGGAAGAAAGTAATGAGATTTGGCAGAAAAGGGAAGTTGAGTTCGAGATACATAGGACCGTATGAGATTGTGAAAAAGGGTTGGCCCAGTTGCTTATCAGTTGCGTTTGCCATCCGAGCTAGAGAAGATACACGATGTGTTCCATGTTTCTATGCTCCGCAAGTATAGATCAGATCCGTCACATGTTATGCCTGTAGAAGAGATTGAATTGAATCCGGATTTGACTTATGACGAAGAACCAGTTGAGATCTTAGCTTCAAACAGCAAGGTGTTGCGGGGTAGATCGATTGAGTTAGTCAAAGTGCAGTGGCAACGTCGAGGGGTGGACGAGGCCACTTGGGAGAGGAAGGAGGATATGGAAAGGCAGTTTCCTTATCTCTTTCAGTCAGGTAATTTCGGGGACAAAATTCCTTAAGTGGGGGAGAGTTGTAACACCCGTGTTTTGGGGTCGGGAGTTGAGTGTGTGTGTGTGTTAGGTTCGAGTCGTCGGGTTCGGTTCAATTTAATTAGACCTTGGTTTTAATTTAAATGAGATGAAAATCCTAGCAATGGCATTTTTGTAAATAGTTTAAAATAAGGAAAAAATGAGCCTTTTACAACAAAAAAAGGGGAGTCTTCTTCTTCATTTTCATTTTCACGTGAAAAACCCCAAGCTCTCCCAAATCACTGTTCCATCTCTTTTCTTCATCATCTCAAGAGCTCCTTTCAAGGTAACTTCATTTTTGGTTTCTTCTCCTAATTCCAAGCATCTCCATGGTTTTAGATTTCAAAAAGCTTCACCTTTTAGTTTTTCAAATTTTCAAAGTTTGAAGAAAGCATGAAACTTTATTTGGTTCTTGACTTGTTTTGGTTTGTCTAGTTAAGTTTTGAGTTAACCTTACCTTAATACACCTTATATCTTGAAATGGAGGGATTTTGTTAAAAATCCCGAAATGGGTCTTGGGGGCATTTTTGAAAGTGTCAAAACATGAAAATTTGAGGTGGTTTTGTGTTGGGTTGAAGGGCTGATGGTGTAGGGTTGTTAGGAAAGTGTTTTGGAAGTCTTTAAAGGTATTTTGGGTGTTGGAAATGGTAGATTTCAGCTGGGTATAAATGGAGTACGAAAATGTGATTTTGGTGGTTAGATTGAGTTTGAAATTATGAAGTTTTGGCTTATGATTGTGGGTTGAGATTGTGGCTGAGTTTGGAAATGATTTGGTTGATTAATACATTGTCTTTTGATTGATTAGAAGCAAAGGGAAACATCGGAGAAGATTCGGGATCGATTCCGGAAATTGTGGAGGCTTGAGTGGCTTTGCTTGGTTTGCTTAAGGAAGGGTGGTGAGTGAAACTTCCAAACTTATTTAAATTGGTTCAAGTGTGTAGTTGAGGTTTTGGAATGTGCTTGGTAGGCCATTCCAAGATAGAAGTTAAGTTTGTAGCTTAACTTCTTGTATGTTTATAAGCTTTAAATGTTTATGCCTATTATGACCTTGTGGAGCATGAATTGTATGTGTATGAGTATACATTGATGTGTGTGGTGATGGATACATGATATGCATGATGGTTGACATGATGTGGTTTTAATAGTATGATTGGCACTAGTTAACTTACCGGGTATAAATGATCGATCATTAGGATTAGTGTGCACACGGTTGAGTCAAATTCACGCGTGGCCTTGGTGGCGTTAAGCCATCGAGGAGGAGTACGGTGATGTAATATTCCACCGGAAATGTTTATATTATACGTGATGATGAGTGGAATCCCATCCGTAGGGCATGTGATGATGAGTGTAATCCCTTCCATGCGAGGTCCGGTGATGAGTGTAATCCCACTGAGGTAATATTGTGGTTGAGTGTAATCCGCATATCCGAGTAAACTAATAGTGGCCAATGTACTTGTTCTTGTGGTTATGTTGCTTAGATAATTGCTTTATCTTGATGAGCTTAGCATGAAGTATGATGCCATGTTATTGTCTTATTGTGTTTCAAGCTAGGTTGTTAGTGATGCTTATGTATGCTTGTGTGTGATGTTAAGGATGATATGCTTGAACCCTGCATTGTCGTTGTTTTTGGTTTAGAGCATTCTCACTAAGCTTCTAGCTTACGCTCTCGTTTTCGACAATGCAGATCATTAGCGTGGAGTTAGCAAGGAGCAAGGAAGGGGCACTCCAAGCTTTTGTAGTTGCTCAAGTATGGTTTGGTCAATAAAGTAGTAGTTTAGCAATGAGGCTGCTATGTGATTGTATGAGCGTTGTAGGACTCATAAATTTTGAATGTTGTTTATGCTATGCTATGGATTTGTAACCTTGTTATGTTTTGATCAAATGCTTGTGATGTAAGGTTATGCCTTTGGATGCTATATGTTGTTTTTGTGAACATGTAAACCTTGTGAGTGAAAGCATGTGCCTTTTTGGCTTTTAAGCTTTTAAGTATGCCTTGAAATGCAATATCCTTCGTTGTATGAATGCCATGTTGTAAATGCTTCGTTGTTCACCTAAATTGTTTTATATGTTAGTTCTTGGTTGTTGCGTGTTGCATGATTGGTTGTTTGTGGTTAGGAGAGTCGAAAATTTCATTTAGAGTTGAGTCTCGTATCATTCTGCTGCAAATTTGAGTCTTGCAGTGCAGGGCGTATCGGTACGCCTAAGGGCCGTATCGGTACGGTCCTACACCTTGGGACTCATATTTGGCTTAGCGTACCGATACACGGGGGTGTATCGATACACCCAAAACTCACTGGAAATCTAAGATTTTGGTGAGACTTTGGCGTATCGGTACGGGCTCTAGGCGTATCGGTACGTTTTCGTATCGTTGACCGCGAGATGTTGACCAAGGAGGGTGTATTGATACGCCCAAGGTTTGTATCGATACGGTCTCCCTGAGTTGACTGGAGGCAGTTGACTTGGTCAAGGCGTATCGATACCCTTGTCTGGTGTATCGATACGGCCTACTGTGTAGGGTTAAAGTGGGCTGTTTAAAGTGTTGTTTTGGATTGGTTGCTTTTATTTCCGTGGTGTTTCCGCTATCGTGTTCACATAGGAAATAAATATGCTTTTAGACAAGATATAATTAAAAGAAATTTTCTAGGGTTGCTAATCGAGGTGGGACCTTAACGGGTTTCACATCGGTTTTCCCCGTGTAGCCTACTCGGACCGGTCAGCGGACCAGACCGGGACGAGGGGGTTACATAATTTTTTTTATATAACAAAAATGTGGAGAAATTGTTTGAAAAATTGATTTTTCAAGAGAATAAATGGGAGCTTTAATTTCATTCAATTTTTAAAATCTCTTATTCAAAATTTTAAACACAAAGGGGGAGAATCCCAAACAAATTTTCAAGTTGGTTTTATTATATAAAAAGGGGCAGATTGTAGAAATATATGTTTTGATATAATAATTGAAAATGTTTTGGACTAAATTGAAAAGAATTTAAAATACTCTCTAAGTTAAAACAACTTGAAAATAAGTTTGAGGTGCTTTCAAAAGGCTTTGGCAATGTTTGAAATGTTTTTAAGTTGTCAAACCAGTGCTTTTAATGTACTCGTTTCGATACAAGCATAATATGTATCGATAAGTTTTGAAACTGCCAGAACCTGTTTCGATACAAGGCTTATCTATTTCGATAAGGAGAAGGGTTGTTTCGAAACACCCTTTGGTGTTTCGATACGCCTACGTGGCATACACCCAACGATTATTTCCCAATGACTATTTGAATTGCGGGTTTTTTTATACGACACTAGGCGTTTCGGTACGGGCGTTCCGATGCGGCACAAAGGTGTTTCGATACGGGCCACTACATCAAACTCCAACGTCTAGTTCTGAAGAAGGGCGTTTCGATACAGCTACGCGTGTATCGAAACAAACATCACCAGAACAGCATTTATGGTGAGAAATAAAGTCTCCAACGACTCTAATTCAACCCTAACGGTCCTCAACGGCTACAAACTCAATTGGGAGTATAAAACGGACCTCCAAGCATCAAGAATAGGTTAATTCTTAAATTGTAACAACATTATGATATCAAATTGTCTTTAGAGCTTAATTGTCACTCTCTTGTATAGACAAAACACTTGTGAGCCAAAATTGTTAAATTTGCTCAAGTGTATAGGTTTTGGGTGGGTGCTTAGAGTTTCAAACACATACCTTTTAGAGGGATTTCTTGTTTGCTTTGAATTTCACTTGTAAGTGAGTGTTTGATTAAGCTAAGGGTAGATAACTTAATCGTTGTAACAATTTCCTCCTAAGCCGAGAAAAGGGGACGAAATTCTTAGTGAATTTGGGAAATCTTTGTTGGCGTTCCAAGGTAGTGGATGTAGGCTTTGGGTTAGAAAGTCGAACCACTCTAAATCCTTGTGTTCAATTCTCAAATTTTGCCACCAACTCAAACACCCAAGAATCCAACTTCTCCATCACTTGGCAATCTGACACGCGTCGTTTAGTGCCAAAATAATATCCTTAATTTCAATCAAATAAATTAAATTAAAATAGAGTACTGAGAGCAAGGGTCGATCCCACAGGGATTTAGGAAACTTCCTGATTATGATTGTTTAACCTTTGAGTTTTGAAGTGGATTGATTTTTCTTTGGGGGGTTGGTCAATTAATGAAAGGTAAAAAATGTAGTTGAAATGATTCAAGATAAATAAATTTGATATATAAAAACTAGCCTCAGGCTTTCGCTTTGACTCAATTTCTTGGGATTATTGGAAAAGGATTTTTTCACTTCAGGATTTACGTCCGTTACTTATCTGCAAGGTTCAATCCTTGAGACTTTGCTTTGTATATCGAATATCCAAGCTCTATCTTTGATATCGATATCCAAACTTGATCTAGTCAACAACAATGTTGTAGATCAAGGTTGTTTTAAGCCCAGTAAAAACTGACTCGATTTGTGTTATTTCAATAATAACGGTTTCGATCTCAATTTTCCCTTAGTAATCAATTTACTAAGTGTGTTCCTAGGAAGTCGAATGTGCTTCAATAGTCGATCCTTCCTCTCACATATTAACCGAAAACAATATTCCGATTAAAGTCAATCTTTGGTTTCGAAAATCGTTTGGGTTTGAAGTTTAGCTTTAGAAAATGTAGAGAGAAATACCAAAATCTATTTAAGCGCTTTTTTTATTCCTCACGTTGAAACCGAGTCATCGCTACTGCCTTTAGCGATGGAAAATTTAGCTTCCCATGATTATTGAATTAACCATACTTAGCATAATTTCCGAAAAATAAAGTAAAAACTTTTAAAAAATAAGAACTAAAGAGAAAAGGAATTTTATAAACCCAAAGTAGAAATGAAGCTAAGAACAAGTGATGTTTTAGTTGAACCCCAAAGGGGGTATTTATACTAATCTAAAAACCTAAAAAAACCTAAAGAGATAAAAGATAAAATATTTAAATTACAAAAGATAATATCCTAAATTTAAAATTTAAATGTTGTTTGATAAGCTATCGCAATGAACTCGATAAGCTATAAAAAATATCCAAATAAGGTCTTATTTTCACTGCTGACATCGTCATCCAACACCAACGTTGCTGCCGTCATCCTCCCGTACTGCTGATGCCATCTGCTGACGTGTCGTCCAGTCGGTGCTTTCATGCCCCAATTCATGCCCACTATTCCAGCCATGAATCCAGAAATTTGCATAAATCGTCTATTTTAGCACAATTTCCAGAATCTAATGCCATGCACAGAAAAGAATAGAAAATCACCAGCTAAGCATCTTAAAACAACTAATCAATGGGTAACTATCAATAAAATAATGTATAATTTAAGCACTAGTCAAATTCCCCCTCACTTATTCGATGCTTGCCCTCAAGTATCTCAAAATTAAACAAATTTAAGCTCAAGTTCTCATCCTTAATTTCACGAAGTCTCAAAGTTTCCGGTATGACTAAGTATCTAAACATGAAAGAAAATAAAGGAGCAAAAGAGAAAGGGCAAGACTATAAATAATTTTAGCAAAAACGACATTCCAATAACCTGTTAACAACAATGATGCAAACCAAGTACCCTCACAAGAAATCGCTCATGTCAATCAAAGTGTTTAAGGGTAGACAAATCACTCAAGCCAAAACTAATTAAAGCATTCCCATAAGCTTGTAGTTAAATCTAATCTCCACTACTTAGTATGAACACGATGCAAAAATCAAGAGGTCTTAAAAAGGGTTGTAACGGGGCTAAGGTTAAGGTAGGATAAAGGCCGAAAAATAAGGGTTAAAATTCAAGACAAAAATCATCCCAAAATTCTTATTCGAAAATGTTTTTTTCTTTTCCTTTTTTCATTCGAATGAAAACTGTGAAACTGCACTACCTATTCCCTTTTTTTCTGCTGTGCATATTCGAATAAATTCTGCACTGTATTTTTCTGCACTTTTTCTGCTGCATATTCGAATCATTTTCTGCACTTAATTTTCCTGCAGTGTTGGACTACTCTGTTCGAAACTACTTTTTTATTTTTTTTCCTGCACTACTCAATTCCAATATGATTTTTGAGACAATTTTGTCTTGAAAAAGGGTGACAAAAATAGTGGAAATAAAAGAAATGGTTTAGGCTAAAAATACGGTGAAGCAAGGAAAAGGTCAAGGCTCAAAATTGGCTATCTAAGGGATAAGTATACAAAGGGTAGGCTATTTTTTGGGAAGAGAATGGAGTTATATCCTAGTGCCTCTATCACATTTAAGCATCATACTAAAAAAATGTAATCTCAAAAAGTATTTAAACCACAAGTTCTATATTGCAACTAATTAGCTAGGCACACTCAAAGAAACATAGAGGAAATGTAACACCCGGGTTTGGGGGCCGGGAGAAAATAATATTAAAATATTGTTTCGGATTTCAGTTTTTATAATTAAAATAATAAATTAATATTTGGGCTTCGTATTTTCAAAACGAATTATTTTATGTTGGACTTAAATTGTTTTGGGAATCAATTTCATGGATTTTAAACATGGATGAGATATGCCATCTCATTAATGGCAAAGGTGTAATTAAATGGTCTTCTTTTTTTTAAAAGCCCTTTAATTTGAAAGACCATTTTATTTCCTATCTTCATCTCCTTCCTTCCTCTCTTTCACGTCAAAAAACCCCCTCCTCTCCAAATCTTTATTCCTTCACCCCATGCTCCTTGTTGGTGATTTTTGAAAGGTAAAACCATTTTCAACTTGTCCTCCTCTTCCTCTTTAAGATGGTACCTTTAATTTTCATAAAGCTCATAGATTTTGAAGTTTAGGGTTTTGAGTTTTTAGGTTAAAAATGCAAACTTTAATGTCTTTAATTTGAGCTTTCGATTTGTTGAAGTTATATATGTTGTTTACTACCCATAAGGTCCAACATAGTTAATTTTTATATAGTTTTATGTTGAATCCCGAATTTGGGTATAAATGAGTTTTTTGAAGGGTTTTGGGGTTTGTTTTAGGTGAGAATTGATAGGCTATTGGTAGTACTATGGTTGGGGGTTGATTTGGGATCATTTGTGGGTGCAATGGGTGTTGGAAACATGAATTTTGGAAGAGGTACTGGGGCTGTCCGAGATTGCAAAGTATGGGGTTTGTTCATGGCTTGCAACATTGTAGATTGTATTTGAATTGTATTCCGGGTTGGTATTTTGATGTTGGACTGATTTGAGGATTATTTGAATTGTATTGAGGTTGTTTAGAAGCAAGAACTTGCGTCGGAGAAGCTTCGGGAAGAAATACGGAAATATGAGGGAGGTTGCTTGCTTGGCTTGGAGCTTGGAAGCTTAGGTGAGTGGTTAATGTTTTAAATTGAATTTCAAAGGTTGGTTCAAGCATGTGGATGTGAAAATGTTTTCAAGTATCGTTTTGGTTCAAAGATGGTTTTGAAAGGGTTTAGATTGAACTTGAAAAGTCGATTTAAACTCAAAGAGTAAGTGGATGTGAATTGCCTCTTTAATTTCCCTTTTACCGTCTGTTTTAATTACTTGTGGTGATAAATTGCTATGTATGAAATTCCAATAATTTGGGAGGAAGCATGTTGCTTATTATTATATCGTTGATCATGTGAGATGGTGTTTATGGTGTTGTTTATATGCCTTGTAAGATGTGTGTAAGTTGGTGCAGGTTGAGCACGAAAATGGTGAGTAAGACCATTGTGGTTGGTAAGTTGTAAGTAGTAAGTTGGTGCCTAGTTGTGGACTCTGTTACAACTTGTTTTTGGTTGTGCATGATATAGTGAGAACATGTCGCATGATGGTGATTGTATATCGTGTTGCATAGTTGGTGTCTAACCTCACGTGATGGTTGTCGTTGCTCCGGTGATGTGTAGTCCCGCCGGTAGCTAATGGTATAAGACTCCGGTGATGTGTAGTCCCACCGGTAGTGACTAGTAGAAGAGTACTTTGATGTGTAGTCCCATTGGAAAACTACTAGTCGAACGGTGATGTGTAGTCCCACCGTGTGTGTTTTGGTTATGCTTGTGCATGCCATGTATTGTCCATGTTATGTCTCACTATATCATTCTCTTTTTATTGTTTTGCTTTAATCTAGGATTATGTTTTTATGCATACCATGAAGTGTGATGCCACGATAAATATCTATATTGTTGCCTTGTGGTTGGATATTGTATGATAGTAGAAGGATTAGGTCGTTGGATGAATTGCATGTGGTGATCTTTAGTTTTAAAGAAAGCTTGAACCCTGCATTGTCGTTGTTATGTTTTTGAGCTCCGCTCACTAAGCCTTATGCTTACGCTCTCCTTTTTCCGACAATGCAGATCTTTAGCTTGGAGTTAGCAAGGAGCAAGAAAAGGGCGTCCAAGCGTGTGGTAATTGCTCAAGTATGGTTTATTAAATAATGTAGTAGTTTAGCAATGGGAAATGCTACGTGTTTTAGGAGCGTGTATCTAGACTCCTTTGTGTGGGCTTTATGTTGTTAATGTCTCATGTTGATGGATTTGTAAACCATGTTTATGTTGATGCCTAAGTGTTTGTTTGGGAGGCTTATAGCCTTGTCCTTGGATGCTTGTGTTGCTTTGGTATTTGGATGTTATGCTTGGCTTGTAAAACCATGTTTAGATTGCCTTATATGAAAGTTTTACGTTTGTTTGCTAAGGCATGAAACTCATGTATGCTTTGTATGCCTTCTTTGAATGATTACATGAATTCCTTGGTTGAATGATGTTTGTTCATGTTGGATGCCTCGTATGCCGAGATCTTGGTTTGTAAATGTTGTATGTATGTTCGTATGTGGCTAGGGAGGTCTTATTATGCATCTAGAGTGTAAATCTTGTGTGTTTGTGCTGAAAATGGAGAATTGCATAGCAGGGCTTATCGGTACGCCTAAGGGCCGTATCGATACGGTCTTGCCTACAGGACTCATTTTTGGCTGGGCGTATCGATACACGGGGGTGTATCGATACAGTTTTTGCTCACTGGAATTCTGAGATTTTGGTGAGTTAATAGCGTATCGATACGGTGTCTTAGCGTATCGGTACGGTTCCATCTCGTTGACCTCGAAATGTTGACCGAGAGGGGCGTATCGATACGCTCAAGGACTATATCGATACGGTCTTCCCTGAGTTGACAGAGAGGGTTGACTTTGGTCAAGGCGTATCGATACCCTCTGTAGGTGTATCGATACGGCCTGTTTAATAAGGAAAGTTTGGGCTGTTTAATTGCATGTCTGGTAGGTTTTGTATCCGTGTTTGTTCGCTGCGTGTCCTATCACATAGGATTTAATAAAGGCATCTAGAAAAGATAAAGGAAAAAAATAGGGTTGCTAACCGAAGGGGAGCCTTAACGGGTTTCACTTTGGTTTTCCCCGTGTGGCCCACTCGGACCGGTCATCCGGCCAGACCGGGACGAGGGGGTTACAGGAAAAATAAGTATACATGCTCATTAGGCTCAAAGCTCACATGAATTGTTTTGTGTACATAGGTAAGCACCATGTCAATTAACAAAGTAAGGAACGTCATAAAAATTATGAAAAATGCTAATCAAGCCATAATCTATCATGCAACTAAGATTTCTAACAAGAAAGATACCAAATCATATGAAAAGCGGAGAGACAAGGCGAAATTAAGGATAACAAGTAGCTTAAAATGAAATAAAATCAAGAGAGCATGAGGCAATCAATCGGATAAGCAAGAAAAAGATTTTGACACAAATTCTACTCCCCTTCACTTAAGTCATTTTGTCCTAAAATGCAAAATAAAGTAAAAAGAGAGGAATAGAGATACTCCTTGTGCTAGTTGCGGCCACAACCACGCACACACCCTCGACGAGATGTGCCCGACCGGTTGGGGTGGCAGCACCCTTTCCCTTGTGCGAACCATGGTCACTGGAAAATTTTTAGGGTGCAAGGTGATTTGGTCGAAAGTTTGAAAGAGATATGGGTGAGGAGAGGGTGCGTCTTTAGATGTGGGTTTTGCTATCATGCATCTGCACCTTTTATTTTTTCTAAACTCTACTGTCATCGCAAGGTTTGAACTGTCACCATATTTGATTTTGAGGTCGATTAACTTAGAACGAAAAATACTTGGGGTGCCTGCAAAACAAATTAAAACAAAAATTAAAACATGAATAAAATAAAATAAAATAAAAATAAAGCGAGTAAAAATTTAGCAAGCGAAAAATAAATGGATTGCCTCCCATTTAGCGCTTTATTTAACATCGTTAGCTCGACGACCTGTTTTGCTTAGATCGCAGGAACCTCCAATTTAATTTCTTCAATTAATCCTACTAGAGCGTTATCGTAGTAAGGTTTCAACCTTTGGTCGTTTACTTTGAATCGATATTTTTCATCGTCTTCAATTTCTACGGCGACATGTGGAAATACTTGAGTTACCTTAAGGTCTGAGCCACTTCATTTTCAGCTTACCTACAAAAACTTTAAGCTTAGAATTAAATAATAGAACTTTTTGACCTATAACAAATGATTTAATGGATTTTTTTGGTCATGATATTCTTTTAATTTTTCCTCATATATCCTGCTTTTGTCGTAAGCGTTCTTTCAAATTTCTTCAAGTTCTTGAATGTCTAGCTTCCGTGCTTCGCCGCTTCCTTCCATACCCATGTTGTATTGCTTAACAACCTAATATGCGATGTTCTAACTCAACCGGAAAAGGACATGGCTTACCGAAAACGAGTCAATATGGTGACATTCCAATTGGACCTTTGTAGGCAGTCCGATAAGCCCACAACGCGTCGATCAGCTTGAGACTCTAGTCTTTCTGATCCGGCTCACAATATTTTCGAGAATCGCCTTAATCTCACGATTCGACACTTTCCCTTGGCCATTGGTTTGCGTATGGTAAGAAGTTGCAATTCGTTGTGTAACGCCAAACTTTTTCATGAAAGCATCTATGACGCGATTAACAAAATGTTTCCCTCTATCGCTTATTATCGCTCGCGATGTTCCAAACCTGGAAAAAATAAATTCTTTAAGAAATTTAACTATTGTTTTAGCATCGTTATTGCGGGTAGCCTTAGCTTGAACCCACCTAGAAACATAATCAACATCGAGAATTATATAAAAATTGCCAAACGATGAAACAAAAGGCCTCATGTAATCAAGTCCCCACACGTCAAAAATTTCGCATACATAAACTGGATTAAGCGGCATTTCATTCTTGCGACTTAAATTTCCTATGCGTTGACATTTTTCGCATGATTTAAAAAATAAATAAGTATCACGAAAAATATTAGGCCAGAAAAAACCGCATTCAAGAATTTTATGAGCAGTACGCTTATGTCCAAAATGTCCACTACATGAATAAGAATGATAGAATTTTAAAATCGAATTTACCTCATCCTCGACGATACATCGCCTAATTACCTGATCTGAACATTGTTTCCAAAGATACGGATCGTCCCAAATATAAAATCGAGACTCTCGCTTTAGTCGATTGATTTCAGCCCTAGGCAAATCACAAAGATACGGATCGTACCAAATATAAAATCGAGACTCTCGCTTTAGTCGATTGATTTCAGCCCTAGGCAAATCGTGAGGTAACTTACCCGTGGCCAAATAATTCACCATATCAGCGTACCATGGTGTCAATCCTTGCGCCAACATCAATCGTTCTTCTGGAACTCATCATTAATCGGCGAGTCAAATGTAGAAAGAGGTATGCGACTCAAATGGTCCGTGACGAGGTTTTCACATCCATTTTTATCTTTAATTTCTAGATCGAACTCTTGGAGGAATAAAATCCATCGGATAAGCCTCAACTTTGTTTCCTTTTTGCTCGTAAGGTACTTTAAAGCTGCGTGATCAGAAAACACAACAATTTTAGTGCCGAGTAAATATGGTCGATATTTTTCTAAAGCAAAAATAATGGTGAAAAGCTCTTTTTCTATTGTTGAGTAATTCTTTTAAGCTGAATCCAAAGTGCGAGATGCGTAAGCTATAACGTGAGGTTCTTTTTCGATCTTTTGGCCAAGGGCTGCTCCAACGCTCATGTCTGACGCATCGCACATCAGTTCGAATGGATAATCCTAGTTCGGTGGTTGAACGATTGTTGCTGTCACGAGCTTCTCTTTAAGTAAATCGAAGGAAGTCTTGCATTTCTCATCAAAATTAAATGCTTGATCTTTCTGGAGCAACTTGCACAACGGTTGCGCTATCTTTGAAAAATCATTAATGAACTTGCGGTAAAATCCTGCATGAACTAGAAAAGAACGAATATCCCTCACAGTTGTGGGGTAAGGAAGTGAGCGTATGATATCGATTTTAGCTTTATCCACTGCAATTCCATTAGATGAAATGATATGTCCTAATATTAAACTTGTATCAACCATAAAATTACATTTCTCATAATTTAATACAAGATTAAACTCAAGGCAACGTCACAAAACATTTGTTAAATTTAACAAACACTCACCAAATGAATTACCGTAAACAATAAAATCGTCCATAAATACCTCAATTTCGTTTTCAATATAGTCAAAGAATATGCTTACCATACACCGCTAAAAAGTTTTCGCTGCCTTACAAAGCCCAAATGGCATTCGACGATAAGTGAATGTTCCGAATGGACATGTGAAAGTCATTTTTTCTTGACCTTCAGGCACCACAGGGATTTGGAAGAATCCTGAAAAGCCATCAAGACAACAATAATGAGTTTTACCAGCAAAATGTTCTATCATTTGATCTACAAACGGTGATGGAAAATGTTCTTTTTGGGTTAAAGAGTTTAACTTCCTGTAGTCGATACAAAATCGCCAACCATTCTGAACTCGCGTCGGAACTAACTCACATTCCAAATTTTGAATTACCATTACTCTAGTCTTTTTTGGGACCACATGGATGGGTCTTACCCAATCACTGTCAGAAATCGGATAAATTATATTTGCATTAAGGAGTTTTTGTATCTCCTTTTGCACTACCTCCATCATTGGTTGGTTTAGTCAGCGTTGCCCTTGTCGTGAAGGACTCGCCCCTTCTTCGATCTTGATCTTGTGCATACAAGTTGAGGGACTTAATCCCTTTATACCGGCTATTGTCCATCCAATAGCCTCCTTATGAGCACGCAACACAGTCACAAGATCAGCTTCCTCTTCTTTCGAGAGTTTATTCGATATAATTACAGGCAATGTTTCGTTTTCTCCCAAGAACACATATTTGAGGTGTTTCGGCAACTCTTTGAGTTCGATAACTGGTACCTGCAAAACATATGGTAACATTTTAGTTTTTGAGGGAAGTAAAGTAAAACTAGAATTAATTGAAAAAAATATTTTCTAACTCCCTTATCTCCTTTTTGCAGCAAAGTTCAAGATCCCTGAAAAAATTATCAAAAAAATTAGTTTTAACAAATTCATTAATTAAAGGATCAATAATATCAATAGAATTAACTCTTTCTACTTGATCTGGGTATTTCATTGCTTTATACACATCAAAATCTACTACCTCACCATCAAATTCCATCGTTAAAATACCGCTTCTTAAATTTATTTTGGTATGGGCGGTGCTTAGGAAAGGTCGACCCAACAGTACTTCTGAGCACATGTTTGTTCTATCGTTCTCCATGTCAATGACACAGAAATCGGCAGGAAAAATTAGAACATCGACTTTCACCAAGACATTCTCGAGCACTCATTCCGGATAGATGATTGAACGATCGGCCAACTGAATAGTAACATGTATTTCCTTCAAAGGTTCGTTTGTAATCATTTTATAAACGGAAAGAGGCATAACATTAATTGAAGCTCCCAAGTCATACATTGCTCGGTTCATTAAAATGTTATCTATTTTGCATGGTATAGCGAACATACTTTGGTCTTTCATTTTTGGAAGAAGTTGTAACGCCCCGAGTTTAGGGCCGGGAGATATCGGATTAGTTAAATCGATTCAGGTTAAAATTTAAATTGGAGAAAAACTATTTTTAACACGCCTAAAGTATTTTAAAAGAGAAAAGGGTAAGGAGGGGATTTTGAAATTAAAGAAAAAAAGGGGTTTTGAAAATACCCTCATCTTCCTAAAGTTATTTTTCACGTTATCTTTTCAAAGGAAACTCATTTCACCGTTCCATAGGTTTCAACACTTCATCCAAGTGATTTCTTTAAGGTAATTTCTTCCTTACTATGATTTTTACTTATTTGAGTTATTCTCATCAAAACCTTTCCTTTAAACCCATAAAAATGCATTTTTGGTTTGGGTTGGAAAAATGGGTATTTTTCATGGGATTTTCACGAGTTTGTTTTTCCATGGTTAAACGTGTACTTTAATTTAAGCTTTGAGTAGTAAAACATGTTGGGATGATGGTTGGATTTGGGGAAACCCGAAATGGGTCTAAAAAATGGGATTTTTGGGTTAAAAGTGTGAGTATTTTCTTGGTTTGGGGATGTTTTTAGATGATATTTGGTGTGTTTTGATGTTTGGAAATGGTGGGTTCAGCTTGAGGTTTCATTAGAACGAATTTGGGTGAAGTTTGGGCTTGAATCGATGTGTGTTGTTGCAAGATTGTTGAGTTCCGAGTTTTTGCCGTGTTTGTGAGTGTATTAGTGTTCTAATGTTCAGTTTTGTGTTGCTCAAAACAGAGGAATTGGATTCGGGCTTCGTGGACGGAAATCTGGGTAGTTCGGAGGCTTAATTCGGCATCTTGGACATCGTTTGTGTGTTGGCTGGTGAGTGGATCAATTTTAAAAGCCTTAACGTGGTTAAGAGAATGTTTTGGGAGTTTGGATTGAGCTTGAAAGGCCAATCCAAGCACAAGAGTAAGTTTTAAAGGTTTTATGCGATTAATCCGTGTTTTATGATTCTTAATGCAATGTGAACATGTAATATTGATAATGTGTTAGTTTGCATTGTTATACATGTTGAGACTTATGACTTGTTTTTATATTTGCATTGTGAGTACATGCCTTGCATGGAAGTTTGGACATGGTAAGTGGTTCAAGCATTGGTAATGCTTGTGGTTGTGAATGATTATATTGACACGTGTTGAGTTGTTACCGGATATAATTGATCGATCAATAGGATTATAGTGCACTCGAGGTGAAAGTCACGCGTGGCCTTAGTGATGCTAGATTCCACTAAGGAGGAGTACGGTGATGTGAGATTCCACCGGAAGTGTGTAGTGGGTTTGAGAAACTATCAGCATATCCTAGTAAAAACGATGAATGTCAATATACCCATGATGCTTTAATTCTCATGTTAAGCATGTTGTTGATTTCTTCTTTTATGCTTATGCATTGTGGTTACTTTGCTTGCGTTATGAGAATGAGCATGTGGTAAGCCTATGGCTTGTGGTTGCATTCGGTAAATGCACGTGAAGGTAAATGCATGTTCTTATGTGTTCAAGCATGTGGAAATGATTTGGAAATGGTTTTGGTTTTCAAGCAAACTAATGCTTTAATACTGCATTGTTGTGGCTACCATTTTGAGCACTGCTCACTAAGCTTAAACTCTTACGCTCTCCTTTTCAACAATCGAGGCCCTTAGAGCTTCGGAGCAGCTCAGGAAACAAGGGAGAATCCAAGGGTGTTTGGTTTGCTCAAGTATGAGTTTAGACTTCAATAACTAGTATTAAGCAATGTGATAGGACCTTTGTGTTTTGAGGTGTTGTTGGCATGTCTATTGCTTTAGACAAGTTTGCGTAGTTGTTTTGGGCTTGTATTGCCTTATGCCTTGATGATTTATGCTTTGGTTTAGCTTTTGGCTATGTTGGTGAATGCTATGTATGCATGTTTCTTTTAAAAATCTTATCATGTTGGATGCTGCCTTGTTAAGTGTTTATTTTGCTTTATATGTTTATCCATGGATGCCTTGTGTTGTATGTGTGTTGGTATGTTGCTTAAATGCTTGTTAATGCCTCTTGTGTTGAGTTCCTTGTGCTTTTAGTAGCTAAAATTAGTTTTGCAGTGCTGGGCGTATCGATACTCTCAAGAGAGGTATGGATACGGTCCCTTGTTTTGGGCAAGGCGTACCGGTATGCTGGGGCGTATCGATACCCAAAATGCTCTCTAGAAATTTGAGAAATTGACGAGATTTTGGTGTATCGGTATGGGTCCTTAGAGTATCGGTACGGTCTTCGTAGTTGACCAAGGGAAGTTGACCGTTGAGGGCGTATCGATACTTACCTTGTGGGTATTGGTACGTTTTCCCTAGGGTTGACTCTGAGGTGTTGACCAGTACAGGCGTATCGATACGGTCCTTTAGCGTATCGATACAACCTATTGTAAAATTTAAAAGGGTATCTTAATTGTCTGTTTTTGCTTGTTTTGTATCCATGAGTGTTTTCCGTTGCGTGTCCTCTCACATAGGATATAATTAATGCATCTAGACAATATAACTTTAAAAGAATTTTTCTAGGGTTGCTAATCGGAGTGGAGCCTCAACGGGTGTCGCTTTGGTTTTCCCCGTGTAACCCATTCGATGCGGTCTGGCGGCTAGGCTGGGTCGAGGGGGTTGCATTCGTTGGTATCAGAGCCTAGGTTCCGCCTAGGTTCGTTGAGTTTCCGCAAGCCGAAAGGTAAGCGAAGTACTTTTTATGGTGTAAGCTTGTTAATTATGATTGCATGATGATTGTAAGCATGTCTGTGGCTATCTTTGTGTTGGTTGAGAAATAGTTAAAGGCACTCATTGCTAGTATACTATTATTGTAAGTAATTTTATGTTTAAGGACTTGAGCACCTAGGACCTTGTTACTTGCTGACCCCAAATCATTTCACTTGTTGTGTTTGTTGTTTAGCTTTGCATCTGTTAGCATGGTGAGACCGAGGGGAAGCTCAAGAATGGTTAATCCGAGGGTTGAGCGGATTGAGAATGTTGAGGATGTGCGAGGAGAGAACTTGCCTCCTCCTCCTCCACCTCCGAGGGGTGGAGTGAATGTTGAGGGAGTTGGACCCCAGGCTGGTTAGGGACATGCATGTATTGATGTGAATCCATTGATTCAGGCTATAGCCGGGGCTATTCAGACATCTTTAGCGGGTGTTCGGGTTGCAGCACCGCCTCAGGGTGCAGGTTCTGGTTTACCGTTAGAGCGACTCCGTAGCTTAGGCGGGTTTGAGTTCCGTGGGTTGTAACCCGAGGGTTCAAAGACATGGTTTGAGAGCACAGTTCATTTTTTGAGTCAGATGGAGTGTTCTGAAGCACATAAGTTGGGTTGCATTGTCTCTTTGCTTTAGAGGGATGCCTACACTTGGTGGACTACTATTACTACGGGTATGCCAGAGGCTGAGGTTACTTGGGAGTTCTTCAGGGTTGCTTTCCGTAAGAAGTACCTAGGTCCTCGATACCTAGATGAGAAGAAGAGAGAGTTCATGGCTCTAGTTCAGGGTAGCTTGACTGTGTCCGACTATGAGGTGCAATTTATACGTCTGAGTCAGTATGCTTCTAAGATAGTTCCCACTGAGAAGGAAAGTTGTGAGCGTTTTCGTTATGGGTTGGTTCAGGAGGTGAAGAAATACATGTTGGCTTTCGACTATACAGATTTTGATGTGTTGGTCGCTAGGGCCAAGGACATCGAACAGTCTTTGGGACTTGAGGATCGCAAGGGTGGATCTAGTTCAGGAAAGAGGGCTGCTGAATGGGACAGAGATCGTGCCTAAAGGCACAAGGATAGGAAACCTCATCATGATTGTGGACGCGGAGGTGGTAATCCGGGGTGAGGCCATCACGGCCAAGGGACTGAGAATCGTACTCCCGAGTGCAACAAGTGTGGTAGACGTCATTTCGGTGAGTGTTGGAGCACTCATGGCTCTTGTTGGAACTGCGAGTCTAGGGTGCACTTGAAGCGCGATTATCCACGTCCGTCTAGGGATGGACAAGCTCCTACACGAGTTGTCGAGCATTAGAGAGGCCGTGGGCGCGATCGAGGTAACTTTCAACCTAGGAATGACAGTTAGAGGAATGTAGCTCATGTTGTAGCAGTTCAGCCCGAGGGAGGTGGGCCAGCTAGGGTGTATGCACACCGTGAGGACAGGAATGACACATATGTGATTGCAGGTAATTTTTTGTTACATTCTTTGACTTTGCTTTCCTTGATTGATTCCAGTTCTACGCATTTGTACATATTAAGTGAGCATACAAGATTGTTAGATATTCTGGTTGAGATATTAGATGTGGGTATGAATGTCACTAGTTCCTTTGCTGAGACAGTTGTGGTCAGAAAGATGTACAGAAGATGTCTTTTGATGGTTCAGGGTCATGTCTTTCCCGTGGATATGATGGAATTGCCGTTTTATGGTTTCGATGTAATATTGGGCATGGACTGGCTTGTAGAGCATATGGCTAGGGTAGATTTTGAGACAAAGCGGGTGTCCTTGAGACTTTCAGAGGATGATGAGGTAGTGATAGTGGGCGAGAAAGTTAAGTTCTTGTCCAATGTAGTTTCAGCCTTAAAGGCTCAGAAGTTATTGGATGTGGGTTGTCAGGCCTACCTAGCCTATATTTTGAATCCGAATATGGATGAGGCACGGCCGCAAGACATTAGAACAGTTTGTGACTTTCCGAGTGTATTCCCAGAAGAATTGCCTGGTTTGCCTCCAAATAGAGATGTAGAGTTTGCTATCGAGATATATTCAGATTCAGCTCCAGTATTGATTGCACCGTACCAAATGGCTCCTAAAGAAATGAAAGAGTTGAAGACACAACTTCAAGAATTGATAGACCGAGGGTTCATTCGTCCGAGTACTTCACATTGGGGTGCACCGATGTTGTTCGTGAAGAAGAAAGATGGCAATTTGAGAATGTGTATCGACTATCGACAGATGAATAAGTTGACAGTGAAGAACAAATATTCGTTGCCAAGGATTGATGACATGCTTGATCAGTTGAGAGGTGCTTCAGTGTTCTCGAAGATATATTTGAGATCCGGTTATTATCAGTTGAAAGTAAGAGATCCAGATGTACCGAAGACAACTTTCCGCACTCGTTATGGGCACTAGGAATTCTTAGTGATGCCCTTTGGTTTAGCTAATGCACCAACAGCTTTTATGGACATGATGAATAGGGTGTTTCATGAGTACTTGGATCAGTTTGTGGTAGTGTTCATTGAATATATTTTAGTGTACTCTCGTACCGAGGAAGATCATGATCGGCATTTGCGTTTGGTGTTGCAGAAATTGTTAGACAATCAGTTGTATGCCAAGTTAAGCAAGTGTGAGTTTTGGATTAGGGAAGTTTGTAGTTTCTTAGGTTTAGCCGGTTACTATACACGTTTTGTTGAGGGTTTCTCAAAGGTTGCAGCTCCTTTGACTAAATTACTACATAAGGATGTTCGGTTTGAGTGGACTGATGCAAGACAACAAGCATTTGAGAAATTTAAAGAAACCTTAACCGAAGCTCCTGTTTTAATTCAGCCCGTGTCAGGGAAAGAGTTTGTAGTCTTCAGTGATGCGCCGTATGTTGGCTTAGGTTGTGTGCTTATGCAAGAGGGAAGAGTAATGGCCTATGCGTCTAGGCAATTGAAAACTTATGAGCGTAATTACTCTACGCATGACATAGAATTGGCTGCAGTGGTTTTCGCTTTAAAAGTTTGGAGACATTACGTGTATGGTGAGAAATGCACAGTGTATACGGATCACAAGAGTCTGAAGTATATAATTACACAAAGAGAGTTGAATCTTAGACAGGGTAGGTGGCTAGAGTTACTTAAGGACTACGATCTCACGATTGAGTACCATCCGGGTAAAGCCAATGTAGTGGCTGATGCTTTGAGTAGAAATGTAGTAGTTGAATTACGAGCTATGTTTGCTAGATTGAGTTTGTCCAAAGATGGTGGTTTAGTGGCCGAGTTGCAAGTTAAACCTTCGTTGCTTCAGTTGATTAGAGAGAAACAGTTGCAAGATAGATCATTAGCATCTCATGTACAAGACATAGCGGAGGGTAAACCGACATATTTCTATTTTAGTAGTGATAGAGTCTTGTGTTTCAAGAGTAGAGTAGTGGTTCTAGAAGATGTAGACTTGAGACGTACCATCCTAACTGAAGCTCACAGTAGTCCGTTTGCTATGCATCTGGGAAGTACGAAAATGTATCACGATTTGAAAAATGAGTATTTCTGGGTTGGTTTGAAGAAAGATGTAGCTGAGTTTGTGAGCAAGTGCATGGTTTGTTAGCGAGTTAAGGTCGAGCACCAGTTTCCTTCAGGTTTGTTACAACAGTTGAGAATTCCCGAGTGGAAGTGGGAGAGAATTGCCACGGATTTCGTATCGGGTTTGCCGTTGACACCTTCTAAGAAGAATTCGGGTTGGGTAATTGTTGATCGTCTTACGAAATGGGTGCACTTTTTGGCTGTTCACACCACTTATACTTTAGATAAGTTGGCCGATTTGTATATCAGTTAAATAGTGAGATTGCATGGTGTACCGGAATCTATAGTGTCAGACAGAGATCCGAGGTTTACAGCTAGATTTTGGGAGAGTTTGCATAGTGCTTTGGGTACTCGACTGAATTTCAGCACTTTATATCATCCTCAGACCGATGGTCAGTCAGAGAGAGTCATACAAGTGTTGGAAGACATGTTGAGATGTTGCATTATTGAATTTTAGGGTTCGTGGGAGAAGCATCTAACGTTAGTAGAGTTTGCAAATAATAACAGTTATCAAGCGACCATTCAGATGGCACCTTATGAAGCTCTGTATGGTAGAACATGTAGAACACCTGTTTGTTGGGCCGAAGCGGGACAAAAATTGATACCTTTGCCTGATATGCTTAAGGGTACTACCGAGAAAGTACAGTTGATTTGCGACCATTTGAAGGCAGCTTCAGATAGACATAAATCTTATGCAGATTTGAAAAGAAGAGAAATAGAGTATTTTGTGGGCGACAAAGTGTTCTTGAAAGTCTCACCTTGGAAGAAGGTGATAAGGTTTGGTAGGAAAGGTAAGTTGAGCCCGAGATTCATTGGTCCATATGAGATAGTTGAGAGAGTTGGTCCCGTTGCCTATAGATTGAGACTTCCAGCCGAACTAGAGAATATTCACGACGTGTTTCGATGCTTCGGAGGTATAGATCAGATCCGTCACATGTTATGCCAGTTGAGGAGATAGAATTGAATCCGGATTTGACCTACGTTGAAGAACCAGTTGAGATTTTGGTTTCGGATAGCAAAGTGTTGCGAGGAAGGACCATTGAGTTGGTTAAGGTTAAGTGGCGACACCGAGGAGTGGAAGAAGCCACTTCGGAGAGGAAGGATGACATGAGGAAGCAGTTTCCCGCATATCTTTCCGACAGGTAAATTTCGGGGACAAAATTCCTTAAGTGGGGGAGAGTTGTAACGCCCCGAGTTTAGGGCCGGGAGATATCGGATTAGTTAAACCGATTCGGGTTAAAATTTAAATTGGAGAAAAACTATTTTTGACACACCTAAAGTATTTTAAAAGAGAAAAGGGTAAGGAGGGGATTTTGAAATTAAAGAAAAAAATGGGGGTTTGAAAAAACCCTCATTTTCCTAAAGTTGCTTTTCACGTTATATTTTCAAAGGAAACCTGTTTCACTGTTCCATTGGTTTCAACGCTTCATCCAAGTGATTTCCTCAAGGTAATTTCTTCCTTAGTATGATTTTTACTTATTTGAGTTATTCTCATCAAAACCTTTCCTTTAAACCCATAAAAATGCATTTTTGGTTTGGGTTGGAAAATGGGTATTTTTCATGGGATTTTCGTGAGTTTGTTTTTCCATGTTTAAACATGTACTTTAATTTAAGCTTTGAGTAGTAAAACATGTTGGGATGATGGTTGGATTTGTGGAAACCCGAAATGGGTCTAAAAATGGGAATTTTAGGTTGAAAAGGGTGAGTTTTTGGCTTGGTTTTGGGGAGAAATTGTGGGTGATGGTTCCCTTGTTGTTGGGAGATGTTTTTAGATGATATTTGGTGTGTTTTGATGCTTGGAAATGGTGGGTTTAGCTTGAGGTTTCATTAGAACGAATTTGGGTGAAGTTTGGGCTTGAATCGATGTGTGTTGTTGAAAGATTGTGGAGTTCCGGGTTTTTACTGTGTTTGTGAGTGTATTAGTGTTCTAATGTTCAGTTTTGGGTTGCTCAAAACAGAGGAATTGGATTCGGGCTTCGTGGACGGAAATCCGGGTAGTTCAGAGGCTTGATTCAGCATCTTGGACATCGTTTGTGTGTTGGCTGGTGAGTGGATCGATTTTAAAAGCCTTAACATGGTTAAGGGAATGTTTTGGGAGTTTGGATTGAGCTTGAAAGGCCAATCCAAGCTCAAGAATAAGTTTTAAAGGTTTTATGCGATTAATCCGTGTTTTATGATTCTTAATGCAATGTGAACATGTCATATTGATAATTTGTTAGTTTGCATTGTTATACATGTTGAGACTTATGACTTGTGTTTATATTTGCATTGTGAGTACATGCCTTGCATGGAAGTTTGGACAGGGTAAGTGGTTCAAGCATCGGTAATACTTGTGGTTGTGAATGAGTATATTGACACGTGTTGAGTTGTTATCGAATATAATTGATCGATCAATAGAATTAGAGTGCACTCGAGGTGAAAGTCGCGCGTGGCCTTAGTGATGCTAGATTCCACTAAGGAGGAGTACGGTGATGTGAGATTCCACCAGAAGTTATGTTTTTACTAGACAGGTGTGTACGGTGATGTGAGATTCCACCAGAAGTGTCTAGTGGGTTTGAGAAACTATCCGCATATCCGAGTAAAAACGATGAATGTCAATATACCCGTGATGCTTTAATTCTCATGTTAAGCATGTTGCTGATTTCTTCTTTTATGCTTATGCATTGTGGTTACTTTGCTTGCGTTATGAGAATGAGCATGTGGTAAGCCTATGGCTTGTGGTTGCATTCGGTAAATGCGCGTGAAGGTAAATGCATGTTCTTATGTGTTCAAGCATGTGGAAATGATTTGGAAATGGTTTTGGTTTTCAAGCAAACTAATGTTTTAAAACTACATTGTTGTAGCTACCGTTTTGAGCACCGCTCACTAAGCTTAAACGCTTACGCTCTCTTTTCCAACAATGCAGGCCCTTAGACCTTCGGAGCAGCTCGGGGAACAAGGGAGAATCCAAGGGAGTTTGGTTTGCTCAAGTGTGAGTTTAGACTTCAATAACTAGTATTAATCAATGGGATAGGACCTTTGTGTTTTGAGGTGTTGTTGGCATGTCTCTTGCTTTAGACAAGTTTGCTTAGTTGTTTTGGGCTTGTATTGCCTTATGCCTTGATGATTTATGATTTGGTTTAGCTTTTGGCTATATTGGTGAATGCTATGTATGCATGTTTCCTTTAAAAATCTTATCATGTTGGATGTTGCCTTGTTAAGTGTTTATTTTGCTTTATATGTTTATCCATGGATGCCTTGTGTTGTATGTGTGTTGATATGTTGCTTAAATGCTTGTTAATGCCTCTTGTGTTGAGTTCCTTGTGCTTTTAGCAGCTAAAATTAGTTTTGCAGTGCAGGGCGTATCGATACGCTCAAGAGAGGTATCGATACGGTCCCTTGTTTTGGGCAAGGCATACCGGTACGCGGGGGCGTATCGATACCCAAAATGCTCACTGGAAATCTGAGAAATTGACAAGATTTTGGCGTATCGGTACGGGTCCTGAGAGTATCGGTACGGTCTTCGTAGTTGACTAAGGGAGGTTGACTGTTGAGGGCGTATCGATACTTACCTTGTGGGTATCGATACGGTTTCTCTAGGGTTGACTCTGAGGTGTTGACCAGTACAGGCGTATTGATACGGTCCTTTAGCGTATCGATACGACCTGTTGTAAAATTTAAAAAGGGTATCTTAATTGTTTGTTTTTGCTTGTTTTGTATCCATGAGTGTTTTCCGATGCGTGTCCTCTCACATAAGATTTAAGTAATGCATCTAGACAAGATAACTTTAAAAGAATTTTTTCTAGGGTTGCTAATCGGAGTGGAGCCTCAAAGGGTTTCGCTTTGGTTTTCCCCGTGTAACCCATTCGATGTGGTCTGGCGGCTAGGCCGGGTCGAGGGGGTTACAGAATTTTTCTTTGAAATATTGCAGATACATTCTCTCCCAAATTTACCTTCTCATGTCCTGTCAGCTTTCTCTTTGTTGTACAAAGTTATTTTAAAAATCTAGCATACCTTGGTACTTGTCGAATTATTTCTAGGAGAGGTATGTTGACTTGTACTTTTTGGAATAACTCTATTATTTCCTTTTCTTCGGCTCGTTTATCTCGCTTGACCAATCTTGATGGAAAATGTGGTGCAATTTAATGAGAAGAATATGGAGGAGGCGTATGTGATGGAGTTGTACCTTCGGAGTTTGAAGGTGGTGTTTCATCGTCTTCCTTAGTTTGTTCGGTTTCCTTTGCCAGAACTTCAGGGTTGACTATGGTTCCGCTTCTGAGGGTGATAGCACTAGCGTTCTCCTTCGGATTTGGTTCCGTTTGAGATGGAAGTCTTCCTTGTGACTCCCATATTCCCATTGCTTGAGCTAACTGGCTCACTTGTTTATCTATGTTTTGAAGATGGGTTCTAAATTTGAATTCTGTTATTAATAAGGTTGTTTCTGATGGTATGACTGATTTGGCCTTTGGTTCTGCGCATAACTGAAGTTCAGATGATCTTTCCATCCATGGTTATATGAGTTGGCATTGGGGTTATATTGCCTTTGTGGAGTTTCTGGAAAATTCCCCATGGCATTCACTTGCGCATCATCCTCTTCTTGCACCATCGGACAGCAGTCCATCGAATGTTTTGGGCTTGTACATATTCCGCAAAGCCTAGCAACAATTCTTTTATCTGCAACAAGAGATTGAACTATGTCAGCCAACTTATCAATTTTATTTTCCAGAACACTTACCTCATTGACTCGTCGAGACGGTTCAGTCGAATGGTGAAACCGTTGCAAGTTGGATGTCATAGTTATTATTAAGGTTCGAGTTGCAGTTGGCGTCATGTTGACAAGTGCTCCTCCACTTCCTGCATCAACTACCTTCATGTCCATAGGCGTCAACCCCTTGTAGAAATACTGAAGAAGTGTTTGTTCGGACAAACCGTGTTGAGGACAGCTGGCGCATAGCTTCATGTAGCGTTTCCAGTAGTCGTACAATGATTCGGTATCCTTTTGTCGGATACTCAAGATACTTCGCCTAAGCTTGCTTGCCTTGGCTGCTGGAAAGAACCTGTCAAGAAATAAACGAGTCATATCAGTCCAGGTCGTAACAGAGTTAGAATGAAGATCAAATAGCCAATCTTTGGCAATATCAGATAAAGAAAAAGGAAAGACTCGAAATTTAATTTGAAAACCCATATGAAACTCCTTAAGATGCTTGTAGGGGTTCTTAGAGGGCAAGCCATGAAATTTTGGTAGAAAATGAATCAAACCGGTCTTCAATTGGAACGACGTTGTACCATTCAGGAAGGATATGTACAAGGGTTGATTGTTATCTGGTGCCCTAGTCAGTTGTTGAATTGTTTGTTCTGCGTCTCCCATTGGGTTTTGTTCTTCGTTGGTATTCTCAAAGTGTGTTACGGTTTGGGATGCTAACTCAAGATCTCGTTGAAATCTCTGTTGGTGCAATCTATTTTGCTTTTCTCGGTTTGTTAGTGCGTTCTAACGTCATGTGGATGCTTCGATCTTCGGGATGTAGTCTGCTAGTTCTCCCGGATTCTTCCTATTCATAAACAAACAAAAATAATCAGTAAAATTTTGCCGAAATCACTGGCAACGACGCCAATTTGACACGCGTCGTTTATTGTCAAAATAATATCCTTAATCTCAATCAAATAAATTAAATTAAAGTAGAGTAGCGAGAGCAAAGGTTGATCCCACAGGGATTTAGGAAAATTCCTGATTATGATTGTTTAACCTCTGAGTTTTGAAGTGGATTGAGTTTTCTTTGGTTGAGGGGTTGGTCGATTAAAGAAAGGTAAAAAAAAATGTAGTTGAAATGATTCAAGATAAATAAATTTGATATATAAAAACTAGCCTCAGGCTTTCGCTTTGGCTCAATTTCTTGGGATCAATGGAAAAGGATTTTTTCACTTCAGGATTTACGTCGGTTACTTGTCCACAAGGTTCAATCCTTGAGACTTCGCTTTGTATACCGAATACCCAAGCTCTATCTTTGATATCGATATCCGAACTTGATCTAGTCAACAACAATGTTGTAGATCAAGGTCGTTTTAAGCCCAATAAAAACCGACTCGAATTGTGTTAGTTCAATAATAACGGTTTCGATCTCAATTTTCCCTTAGTAATCAATTTACTAAGTGTGTTCCCAGGAAGTCAAATATGCTTCAATAGCCGATCCTTCCTCCCACATATTAACCGAAAACAATATTCCGATTAAAGTCAATCTTTGGTTTCGAAAATTGTTTGGGTTTGAAGTTTAGCTTTATAAAATGTAGAGAGAAATACCAGAAGTTATTTAAGCGCTTTTTTTATTCCTCACGTTGAAACTGAGTCATCGCTACTGCCTTTAGCTATGGAAAATTTAGCTTCGCATGATTATTGAATTAACCATACTTAGCTTAATTTCCGAAAATAAAGTAAAAACTTTAAGAAAATAAGAACTAAAGAGAAAAAGAATTTTATAAACCCAAAGTAGAAATGAAGCTAAGAACAAGTGATGTTTTAGTTGAACCCCAAATGGGGTATTTATACTAATCTAAAAACCTAAAAAAACCTAAAGAGATAAAAGATAAAAGATAAAATATTTAAATTACAAAAGATAATATCATAAATTTAAAATTCAAAAGTTGTTTGATAAGCTATCGCAATAAACTCGATAAGCTATCAAAAATATCCAGATAAGGTCTTATTTTTGTTGCTGACATCATCATCCAACACTGATGTTGCTACCGTCATCCTCCCGTACTGCAGACGTCATTTGCTGATGTGTCGTCCAGTCGGTGCTTTCATGCCCCAATTCATGCCCACTATTCCAGCCATGAATCTAGAAATTTGCAGAAATCGTCTATTTTAGCATAGTTTCCATAATCTGATGCCATGCAAAGAAAAGAACAGAAAATCACCAGCTAAGCATCTTAAAACAACTAATCAAGGAGTTATTATCAATAAAATAATGTATAATTTAAGCACTAGTCACAATCCATAACGGTTAAAGGAAATCGAGCTTATCAAGCCTATCACTAACCCTGTATCAAAACAGGTGTATCGAAACAGTACCTCACGGCTCGAAACACGGGCCCGTATTGAAACACCCTTGAGGTGTTTCGAAACTATGGTTTCCTATAGCAACACGTACCGGAATAGACCTACCCTGTTTCGAAACCCTTAGGCCATTTCGAGCTCACTGTTTCGGTACAGGCTCGAGTGTACCGAAACAACTGGGCCTGTAATGACACTTTTTGTTGGTTTTTCACACTTAAATCCATCCTAAACCAATCCAACAAGCTTCCAACATGCACACATCATACTTAAATATTAATCCTCAAACATTCATGGCATACTTAGCATTAAATCATGGAAAAATGTATCCAAGATAAACTATAGGCATGCAACCTAGCAAATAAGTCACTCAAGAGTCAAAACTCAAACCAATTCTCAAACCATAAAATATAGACCTTTTACAAGTATAAAACCATAACGCAAACATGCTCAAAAAGGTTGTTCATACACATCACCCAAATCAACCATGGAACACCCATTACCCTTATTACTCTAGTCCATAACCGAAACATACATTCAAAGAGAACTCTCCATAGATCCCCTTGCAAGTTGCTACCTCCAAGCACTCAATTATCTACATTGATGGACAAAGAGAGCGTAAGCATACAAGCTTAGTGAGGAGTGCTCAAAACCAAAACACCATCAATGTATAAAAACTATTTTCCATCATTTGAAAACCATCATGCCCTCTTTAAAAACCATGCACTTTCCTTACCAAATCAGCATGTTAAACACCATGCAACAAGTATTAAATACTCAACAGCAATTCCATTTGCTAACACTCAACTTAAGATTTTCCATGCATAGCTACCATATGCAAAGCTTCCATGTGCAAAGCTTAAAGAGTAAAACATGCATTTTCATATTATGCATCCATATACATTCCATAACAATTTATCAATTATATTGGCTCACAAGTGATCATCAACATACTCATTTCTCAAAACCATATAGGATACACGGATTCCCAAGTGTTGTCCCAACACTTCATACATTCTCACCGACATCTCAAGGTTCACACACGGGAGCTACCCTCCATCGTTGTGACACCCGTGGTGAAGTATTCGGTACCTTACAACCCCTCAACACCACTGATCGGTAGATGTATAACCCCACTAACAAGAGACGAGACACAACTCAATTTTCGCAATCGTTAGGGTACTTGGATAGAGTATTCGGTACACTCACAACCCCTCAACATCCAAGGCGACTTGTTTATAGTGCACTCAATCCTATAGCCGGCTAACTATATCCGATTTCATTTATAAACCACTTTTCACAATATCACTTGCCAATATAATTCTCATTTAGTACAAACCTCACTGTTTTCAAAGCATTCACAATAAGCCACATTTCAAAGCATCAAATTATGCCTCATAAAACATGTATAAGCATATACATACAAGGATCACTTACCATGTGCATCCTTCATCGATATGGCATCATAAAAAGTAAATCTCTTACTTTAAATCATGCTTAAAACAGTAGGTAAAACACATTTAAAATCAAGTGCAACAACAAACTCATAATAGCACAATCCGAGGGAGAAAATCACTTTACTTACTTCCGAACTTAGTAAAGTGTTTCAAGCTTACACTAAGTTCCCAAAACCACCTTTAAAGTGTTTCAAAGCTGGAAAACTTATTTCCACTCACCGACTCGCGAAACCAAGATTCACTAACGCGAATTTAAGCGTCCGAAGCCCTCGGATCTTCACCGATTGCTTCCAAAGTATTCTCACATGTTTATACCACACAAGAACAGAGGATCAATACATCATAATGCATTAAAACCACCAGGAACTTAAAAAATCTCGTCGCTCTACCCTAAAGCACCAAAATACCCATCCAAAATAACCAAAATCACCTTCGATTGCTCTCTAAACTCAGCCCAACCATAATCTAACACTTTCATCACATTTTAACCATCAATCAACATCTAAAAATATCCTAATTTTATTTTTATGCCTCCAGCAACTCAGATTTCACAATAACATCCCAAAAACCCAAAATCTAACAATCTAACAATTAGAGATCCAACTCAATTCGAGATTACATTCATAAAACTTTTATTTCCACATCATTTAACATCCAAATTATGATTAAAATCATTCACAAATCAATCAAAACAGTGCCCAAACGAAAATCTTGAAAATCCTTCTTACAAAGCTTAATTTAGCAATTTTCATCAATTCAATTACAAAATCTTGTTAATTAACAAAAATAGAGAGCCAAAGACTTGGGAATTTCAATAAAGAACCTTGATTAGAGGAGAGAAAAGAAAGATCACCTCTAACACAAGCTTTCCCCTTGATTTGCAATAATTTTGGTGAAGTCCTTCAAGTAAACTCTAACTATTTGAAGTAGAAATCCATGGGCATCATTTAGGAATCAAAAGTAAATAAGATGAGACAATTCTCTAAAGATTTTAGTGATGAAAAGAGAGTTTGGTTGCTGGGAAAGTTGAGAGAAAAGTTTTGGAGAAAGTTTTTTTTTGATCGGCAAAAGAGTATGATTTTATTTATAAGAATCATACAGTGCCATCACACTCCATGGCCTCATTAAAAACCTCCCTACACCTAAATGGAGGAAAAGAGTACCGAGGAGTATGAGATAAAGAACAAACGCTAAAAACAACCGAACACACACGATAAAACTAAAGCAAGAAACCAAAACACAAAACATTCACGCTAGCATGCAAAACCAAGATGTGCGATCAACACCACCCCTCACCAAAGATTCATCCAAGCAAATCGCTTCTCGATAAAAACATGAATACATGAGCTTAACAATAATCCCCCTCGGATGCAATTTCTAGGCCAAAAGATGTCGTCAAGCACCAACAAAAAAATCGGTCTGATGTTGCGTGTTTCCATACTATTCGATCCTCACACTTTTAACAAACCACACCACGCCACTCTATCGACACAAAGGACATCACACACCACAGCCAATGAATAATTCCACCATACCTCATTGTAGATTACCACACCACATATCGCCTAACAAACTCGGTTGATCCCCTCCCACACACGATACGTATTCTCCTACTATACCACAAAAATAGACATCCAAGAACCGAGCAAATCCGTCTCCTCTCTCGAATGTCAAAAACATACGAAGAAGGCGTAAACACATAAACAAAACCATTCGTAAACCATATCTTATTCACCATACCATCACTTGATGTCTTTAATTTAGTCACATATAAAATGACCATCGCACACCTTTGTTGTCTCAAAAAGCGTTGAATCGATTTACACTTCAACGTTAAACCAATCCCTCCCACATTCCACGACCACAAACTCAATGCTCTTCGTAATTATTGTCGTTCTCGCGCTTCAATCATACGTGTGATATCCTTTACAATTTCTTGTTCGTTTCCAATTGTTTTCACCCCAATCAGTTTACCCAATTTCAATGTTTCCTCCGCTTCTCTTAAAATAATCTGTTTCCGGTTATAGAAGTCCGAATCTAACAAAGAGCTATTAGCAATTACCTCTGATGATTTTTGGCTTTTCTTCAAACGACCTCTGCCCTTTTTTACCAGCTTCACTTCAGCCTCACCTCGCTCACTAGGCGATAAAAAACTCATGTAACCTTCTAAACTCTCCATTGTATTCAATTTTTTTAGCCTTATTAGCCCTAGGAATTTCTATCCTTGACCCATCAACACGTGGGCTCAATTCATCATGTAACGCCCCAGGTTTAGGGGTTGGATGTTATTCGGGTGAATCGGGTTCAAGTCATTAGACTCGGTTTAATTTAAATGGGCTTTGGTTTTGTTTTAATAAGACTTGAATTTTAGTAATGGCATTTTCTTAATTCCCCAAAACTAAGGAAAAAGATGAGCCTTTTTGAAACAAAAAAATGGTCTTCTTCCTTGTTTTCAAAATCTCACGACCTAAAACCCCAAAACCTCTCAATCACCGTTCCAGCAAGGTTCTTCATCGATTCAAGAGATTTCAACGAGGTAAGATCGTTTTTGACTTCTCCTCTCTTTTCCGATCATTTCTATGGTCTTAGATTTTCAAAAGCACCATCTTTTAGCTTTCTTAAGAGTTCAAAGTTTGAAGAAAAGTATAGAACTTTAAAGGCTTCTTGACTTGGTTTTGATTTGTAGAGTTAGGTTTTGATTTAATCTTTCCCTAAGACACATTATATCTTAAAATGGAGGGGTTTTGGTCAAAATCCCAAAATGGGTTTTTGGGTGTATTTTCAAAGTGTCTAAACTTGTAATTTTGGAGTGGTTTGTGAAGGGTTGAGGGGCTGTTGATATAGTGATGTGAGAGAGGTGTTTTGAAGGTATTTAAAGGTGTTTTGGGTGTTGTAATCAAGGATTTTCTGCTCGGTTGTTAGGGAGTACGAAAATAGGAATTTGGATTTTGGCTTTGAGTTGAAATTGTGAGAATTTGACTTGTAGTTGTAGTTTGGGATTGTGGAAGTGATTTGTGATGTATTGGCTGAGCAATGTATTGTTTTTGATTGGCTAGAATTAAGGGAAACCATTGGAGAGGCTTTGGGCATGAATCTGGGGAATTTGGAGACTTGAGATCGGTGTTCGGCTTCCGTTTGGGTTGCAACGGTGAGTGGAAATGTTTAACCTTGTTTTGCTTTCGAAATGGGACTCTTGGGGGTTTGGGTGGAGCCTTGAGGGTTCACCTAAACCCAAGTGTAAGTTTACTAACCTACCTTAGTGATTATGTGATGATGCATGATTAATTGTTGTGCTACCATGTGCATTGTGGATTGCTTTTACATCCGTTGATGTTGTGTAGTCGTTGTCCATGTCGAGCCTCACCTGATTGTTTTCATAACTACGGTGATGAGTGGTCCCACCGGTAGTGACTAGTAGTAGAGTAAGGTGATGAGTGGTCCCACAAGAAAACTACTAGTCGAACGGTGATGTGTGGTCCCACCGTGTGTGTTGGTTGTGCATGTGCAAAACATGTTGTTGTCTTGTTGTGATATCATTCGTGCATCCAATGTTTTATTTGTCATTTAAGAAATGTGTTTTGAAAACTGCGTGATTGTTGAGTTTTAGAGCTTCGCTCACTAAGCTATTTAGCTTACGCTCTCCTTTTTCCAACATGCATATCGTTAGAGTTTGGGAGGCAAGTGGGCAAGGGTGGAGCTTTTTGGAGTTCTCAAGTAGCTCAAGTATGATTTAAGTAATTGTAATAATGCCTAGACTTTGGGGGTATTAGACTTGTATGTAGTTGGAGTTCAAACTCTCTTGTTGGTTTTGATGTCCTTGCATGTTTGGTTGATGATGCCATGTGTTTGTATGAGCGTCGTTAGACTCATAGATGTTGGATTGTTATTCATGCCTTGTTTTGGATTTGTAAAACATGATATGTTTAGACTCGTGTATGAGTTGTTTTGAGTGTATGCAAACCTTGCTAGCATATGCATGAACCTTTTATCTTTGGACCCCTTATTGTGTGTTTGAATGCAAGTTTCTTTTATGTATGAATGCCTTAGTGTTAATGTCCCATGGTTCGTTTAAATAGTTCCATATGTTAATTCTTGATTTCTATGTGTTGTATGGGAGTTCGTACGTGGCTAGGTGAGTCATAAATTGCATCTAGAGTTGAGTCTTAGTGCTTTTTACTGCAAATTTGGGTCTTACAGTGCAGGGCGTATCGGTGCGCCCAAGGGCCGTATCGATACGGTCCTACACTTTGGGACTCAGATTTGGCTTAGCGTATCGGTACACGGGGGTGTATCGATACGCCAAAACCTCTCTTGAAATCTGAGATTTTGATGAGATTTTGGCGTATCAGTACGGGTCTTGGGTGTATCGGTACGGTCTTATATCGTTGACCATGAGAAATTGACCGTCAAGGGCGTATCGGTACGGTCAACCAGTGTATCGATACAGTCTCCCTAAGTTGACTATGGGCAGTTGACTTGGTCAAGGCGTATCGATACCCTCTCCTAGTGTATCGATACGACCTATTGTAAATGATAAAATGGGTTGTTTTAAGTTGCTTGTGTTGCATGCTTGCCTCGTTCGATGTCCTCCGTTGTCGTATGTTACATATGATGTATTAAAGCATTTAGACAAGATAATATTTAAAAGAAAATTTTCTAGGGTTGCTAACCGAATGGGAGCCTTAACGGGTTTCACTTCGGTTTTCCCCGTGTAGCCTACTCGAACCGGTCAGTCGTTCGGACCAAGACGAGAGGGTTACATTTGGTGGTATCAGAGCCTGAGGTTTTCGAGACCTCGGGTAGGTAAGTGAGGTAAGTTGATGTGTTATGTGTTGCTTTGTTTCGATGAGTATTTCACCATGTATGCTTGAAGTTGCTTGCTAAGTACGGTGTTTGAAAGCATGTTTTAATGGCCTTTTGATTTTTGTTAAGGGTTAGTCAAATGTCCCCATTGTTAGGTGTTTTTGTCAAAAAATGGTTTTGGTTTAACGAGCTTGAGAAACAGAGTCCTTGCCCTTTTGCTAACCTAACGTTTTTCTTGTGTGTTGTGTGTTTGTTGTTTTAGATTCTATCTTGATATGGTGAGACCGAGGGGGCGACCTAGAGCGGGTGACCAGGCACCCGAAGGTGAGCCTTCTGTTCCTCCTGCTCCCGGTGGTAATGGAGTGGGTGGCGAAGGTGACGTGCCTCAGGCTGGTGCGCAAGCCGAAGGTGATGGTAATCGGCCTCAGGCCGGTGCTAATGTTGGAGGTGTTCGGGCTCAGGCGGGTCAGGGTCCAGCGGGCGCGGACATGATCCATTTGATTCAGACCATAGCCTGAGCTTTTCAGACAACTTTAGCCGGTGTACAAGCTGCAACACCACCTCATGGTGCGGGGACAGGATTACCCCTAGAGAGGCTCTGTAGTTTGGGCAGAGTTGAGTTCTGTGGGTTGACTCCCGAGGGTTCGGAGGCATGGCTCGAGAGTACTACACGCATCTTGGGTCAGATGGAGTGCTCAGACGCCCGTAAGTTGGGTTGCATTGTTTCCTTGCTTCAGGGGGACGCATATACTTGGTGGATCACTGTTACTTCGGGTATGGCCGAAGCAGATATCACGTGGGAGTTCTTCAGAAATGCCTTCAAGAGGAAGTATCTCGGAGTTCGTTACTTCGATGAGAAGAAGAGGGAGTTTAGGGCCTTGGTTCAGGGTAACATGATCGTGTCTGGGTACGAGGTTCAGTTTGTGAGATTGAGCCAGTATGCACCTGAGTTGGTTCCTAATGAGAGGGGGCGGTGTAAGCGCTTCCGGTATGGGTTGACTAGAGATGTGAAGACCTACATGCGAATTGGGATAGATACCATGCCAAGAGGCATAGGGATAGGAGGTATCAGCCTGATTCGAGACAGAGGGGTGGTAACTATGGATGGGGCCATCAGGGCCAAGGAGCTGTGGTGCACACTCTGAAGTGCACTAGATGCGGGAGACGCAACCAGGTCAAGTGTACGGGTACCTTTGGGCCATGTTGGAACTTTTGTTCTCATGATCATATGAGGCGCAACTGTCCACACCCGGCTAGGGGCGGACCGGCTCCAGCTAGGGGCGGACCGGCTCCAGCTAGGGGTTTTGAGCATCAGAGAGGACGTGGGCGCGGTCGTGGAAACTTTCAGCCGAGGAACGAGGGTCAGATGAACTTAGCTCGCGTAGTGGCAGTACAGCCCGAGGGAGGAGGACCGGCTAGGGTGTATGCTCAGTGAGAGGCTGGGAATGACACGGATGTCATTGCAGGTAATTTCTTCTTACAGTCTTTGAGTTTGATTTCTTTGATAGATTCGGGGTCGACACATTCTTATATTTTGGGTGAGCACGCAAGGTCGTTAGGGTTACCATGTGAATGGTTAGAGGTAGGTGTGAATGTTACTATCTCTTTTGGTGATACAGTGGTAGTTAGGAAAATGTACACGAGGTGTCCCCTAATGGTTCAGGGCCACGTGTTTCCGGTCGATGTGATGGAGTTACCATTCTATGTCTTTGACATGATTTTGGGCATAGATTGGCTCGTAGAGCATAGAGCTAGGGTTGACTTTGAGATCAAGAGAGTCACCTTGAGGCTTACGGATGACTTTGAGGTTGTAGTAGTTGGTGAGAACGTTAGGTTCTTGTCCAATGTTGTTTCGGCTTTGGAAGTTCAGAAATTGTTGAGTTCGGGTTGTCAGGCTTATTTGACTTGTGTGATGAATCCGAATATGAGTGAGGTGAGACCGCAAGACATCAGGACAGTATGTGATTTTCCGAGTGTTTTCCAGAAGAGTTGTCGGGTTTGCCTCCTGATAGAGCAGTTGAGTTTGCTATTGAGACATATTCTAATTCAGCACCAATGTCTATTGCTCCGTATAGAATGGCACCGAAAGAGTTGAAAGAGTTGAAGACGCAGCTTCAGAAGTTGACCGATAGAGGTTTCATTAGACCTAGTATTTCTCCATGGGGTGCTCCGGTCTTATTTGTGAAAAAGAAGGACGACAGCATGAGGATGTATATAGATTATAGGCAGTTGAACAAGGTGACAGTGAAGAACAAGTACCATTTGCCTAGGATAGATGACTTGCTTGATCAGTTGAGAGGTGCTTCCGTGTTCTCGAAAATCAACTTGAGATCCGGGTACTATCAGTTGAAGGTGAAGAATGTGGATATACCGAAGACATCCTTTCGTACACGTTATGGACACTATGAGTTTCTAGTGATGCCTTTTGGGTTGACTAACGCCCCAGCAGCTTTCATGGATATGATGAACCGCGTGTTTCACGAGTTTTTAGACAGATTTGTGGTAGTGTTCATAGATGACATCTTAGTATACTCTAGGACCGAAGAAGAGCATGATGAGCATTTACGGTTGGTGCTTCAGACCCTGCTAGAGAATCAGTTGTATGCCAAGCTAAGCAAATGTGAGTTTTGGATTAGGGAAGTAGTCTTCCTAGGTCACGTGATCTCGAATAATGGGATTAGTGTGGATCCTAAGAAGATAGAAGCTATAGTGAATTGGAAACAACCGAAGTCAATGATAGAAATTCGCAGTTTCCTAGGTTTGGCGGGGTACTATAGAAGGTTTGTCTTGGGATTTTCTAGGATAGCGACTCCTTTGACTAAGTTGCTTCAGAAGAATGTCCCCTATGAGTGGTCAGATGCAAGGCAAGAATCGTTTGAGAAGTTGAAGAAAGCTTTGACCGAAGCTCCTATCTTGATTCAGCCTGAACCGGGGAGAGAGTTTGTGGTTTACAGTGATGCATCATACGTAGGGTTAGGTTGTGTGCTTATGCAAGAAAGTAAGGTGGTAGCTTATGCTTCGAGGCAGTTGAAAGTTCACGAGAAGAACTATCCCACTCATGACATAGAGTTAGTCGTTGTAGTGTTCGCTTTGAAGATCTGGAGACACCATCTTTATGGTGAGAAGTGTACCGTGTTTACCGACCACAAGAGTTTGAAGTACTTAATGTCTCAGAGGGAGTTGAACCTTAGGCAGCGTAGGTGGTTAGAGCTTCTTAAGGATTATGACCTTACGATAGAGTATCATCCGGGTAAGGCAAATGTAGTAGCCGATGCTTTGAGTAGAAAAGTGGCAGTTGAGTTGCGAGCTATGTTTGCGAGGTTGAGTGTGTCCAAGGATGGTGGGTTGATAGCCGAACTTCAGGTTAAGCCTTCGCTAGCTCAGTTGATTCGAGAGAAGCAGTTGCGAGACGAGTCTTTGGCACCTCACGTGCGAGATATAGCCGAAGATAAGCCTACTAATTATTGTTTTGGTGAGAATGGGATCCTATGTTTCAAGGATAGGATAGTGGTTCTGGAAGATGCCGAGTTGAGACATACGATCTTGAATGAAGCTCATAACAGTTCTTTTGCTATGCATCCGGGTAGTACGAAGATGTATCGATGGTTAAAAAAAGAGTACTATTGGGTTGGATTGAAGAATGATGTGGCCGAGTTTGTGAGTAAGTGTATGGTTTGTCAGCGAGTCAAGGCCGAACATCAGTTTCCTTCAGGGTTGTTACAGCCGTTGAAGATTCCGGAATGGAAGTGGGAACGTATCACCATGGACTTTGTGTCAGGGTTACCGTTGACTACTTCGAGGAAGAATTCAGTGTGGGTGATAGTTGATAGATTCACTAAGTGTGCTCACTTCATACTTGTTCAAACCACCTATACTTTAGATAAGTTCGCCGATCTGTACATCTGTGAGATAGTGAGACTACATGGGGTACTGAAATCGAATATATTAGACCGAGATCTGAGGTTTACAGCTAGATTTTGGGAGTGTTTGCATCGGGCCTTGGGTACTTGGTTGAACTTCAGTACTTCGTATCATCCACAGTCCGATGGTCAGTCAGAGAGAGAGATTCAGGTGTTGGAAGATATGTTCAGATGTTGTATCATTGATTTTCAGGGGTCATGGGAGAAACACCTACCATTAGTAGAGTTTGCATACAACAACAGTTATTAGGCTAGTATTCAGATGACACCGTATGAAGCTCTGTATGGTAGGAAGTGTAGGACTCCGATTTGTTGGGCTGAAGCCAGACAGAAGCTTGTACCGATGCTCGACTTGCTTAAGGGCACCACCGAGAAGGTAAAGTTTATATGTGATCGTTTGAAAGCAGCTTCAGATCGACAGAAATCATATGCCGACTTAAAGAGGAAAGATATAGAGTATACAGTGGGTGAGAAGGTGTTTTTAAAAGTCTCACCTTGGAAGAAGGTGATGAGGTTTGGTAGGAAAGGTAAGTTGAGTTCGAGATTCATTGGACCTTACGAGGTAGTTGGGAGGATTGGTCCCGTTGCCTATAGATTGAGACTCCCGGCCGAGCTAGAGAAGATTCATGATGTGTTCCACGTGTCGATGCTCTGAAAGTATAGGTCGGATCCGTCTCACGTAATGCCCATAGAAGAGATTGAATTGAATCCAGATTTGACATATGATGAAGAACCAGTGGAGATCTTAGCCTCGGACAGCAAGGTGTTGCGGGGTAGACCAATTGAGTTGGTCAAGGTGAGGTGGTAACGTCGAGGGGTGGACGAAGCCACTTGGGAGAGAAAAGAGGATATGGAAATGCAGTTTCCTTATCTCTTTCAGTCAGGTAATTTCGGGGACGAAATTCCTTAAGTGGGGGAGAGTTGTAACGCCCTGGGTTTAGGGGTCGAATGTTACTCGGGTGAATCGGGTTTGAGTCATTAGACTCGGTTTAATTTAAATGGGCTTTGGTTTTGTTTTAATAAGACTTGAATTTTAGTAATGGCATTTTCGTAATTTCCCAAAAGTAAGGAAAAAGATAAGCCTTTTTGAAACAAAAAAATGGTCTTCTTCCTTGTTTTCAAAATCTCACAACCTAAAACCCTAAAACCTCCCAATCACTTTTCCATCAAGGTTCTTTATCGTTTCAAGAGATTTCAACGAGGTAAGATCGTTTTTGACTTCTCCACTCTTTTCCGATCATTTCTATGGTCTTAGATTTTCAAAAGCACCATCTTTTAGCTTTCTCAAGAGTTTAAAGTTTGAAGAAAAGTATGGAACTTTAAAGGCTTCTTGACTTGGTTTTGATTTGTAGAGTTAGGTTTTGATCTAATCTTGCCCTAAGACACATTATATCTTAAAATGGAGGGGTTTTGGTCAAAATCCCGAAATGGGTTTTTGGGTGTATTTTCAAAGTGTCTAAACTTGTAATTTTGGAGTGGTTTGTGAGGGGTTGAGGGGATGTTGATATAGTGATGTTAGAGAGGTGTTTTGAAGGTATTTAAAGGTGTTTTGGGTGTTGGAATCAAGGATTTTCTGTTGGGTTGTTGGGGAGTACGAAAATAGGAATTTGGATTTTGGCTTTGAGTTGAAATTGTGAGAATTTGACTTGTAGTTGTAGTTTGGGATTGTGGCAGTGATTTGTGATGTATTGGCTGAGCAATGTATTGTTTTTGATTGGCTAGAATCAAGGGAAACCATTGGAGAGGCTTCGGGCACGAACCCAGGGAATTTGGAGACTTGAGATCGGTGTTCGGCTTCCGTTTGGGTTGCAACGGTGAGTGGAAATGTTTAACCTTGTTTTGCTTTCGAAATGGGACTCTTGGGGGTTTGGGTGGAGCCTTGAGGGCTCACCTAAACCCAAGTGTAAGTTTACTAATCCTACCTTAGTGATTATGTGATGATGCGTGATTAATTGTTGTGCTATCATGTGCATTGTGAATTGCTTTTACATCCGTTGATGTTGTGTTATCGTTGTCGATGTCGAGCCTCACGTGATGGTTGTCATAACTACGATGATGAGTGGTCCCACCGGTAGTGACTAGTAGTAAAGTAAGGTGACGAGTGGTCCCATCGGAAAACTACTAGTCGAACGGTGATGTGTGGTCCCACCGTGTGTGTTGGTTGTGCATGTGCAAACCATGTTGTTGTCTTGTTGTGATATCATTCATGCATCCAATGTTTTATTTGTCATTTAAGAAATGTGTTTTGAAAACTGCATGATTGTTGAGTTTTAGAGCTTCGCTCATTAAGCTATTTAGCTTACGCTCTCCTTTTTCCAACATGCAGATCGTTAGGGTTCGGGAGGCAAGTGGGCAAGGGAGGAGCTTTTTGGAGTTCTCAAGTAGCTCAAGTATGATTTAAGTAATTGTAATAATGTCTAGACTTTGGGGGTATTAGACTTGTATGTAGTTGGAGTTCAAACTCTCTTGTTGGTCTTGATGTCCTAGCATGTTTGGTTGATGATGCCATGTGTTTGTATGAGCGTTGTTAGACTCACAGATGTTGGCTTGTTGTTCATGCCTTGTTTTGGATTTGTAAAACATGATATGTTTAGACTCGCGTATGAGTTGTTTTGAGTGTATGCAAACCTTGCTAGCATATGCATGAACCTTTTAGCTTTGGACCCCTTATTATGTGTTTGAATGCAAGTTTCTTTTATGTATGAATGCCTTAGTGTTAATGTCCCGTGGTTCGTTTAAATAGTTCCATATGTTAATTCTTGATTGCTATGTGTTGTATAAGAGTTCGTACGTGGCTAGGTGAGTCATAAATTGCATCTAGAGTTGAGTCTTAGTGTTTTTTATGCAAATTTGGGTCTTACAGTGCAGGGCGTATCGGTACGCCCAAGGGCCCTATCGATACGGTCCTGCACTTTGGGACTCAGATTTGGCTTAGCGTATCGGTATACGGGGGTGTATCGATACGCCAAAACCTCTCTGGAAATCTGAGATTTCGACGAGATTTTGGCGTATCGGTACGGGTCTTGGGTGTATAGGTACGATTTTATATCGTTGACCATGAGAAATTGACCGTCAAGGGCGTATCTGTACGGTTAACTAGTGTACCGATACTGTCTCCCTAGGTTGACTATGGGTAGTTGACCTGGTCAAGGCGTATCGATACCCTTTCCTAGTGTATCGATACGGCCTGTTGTAAATGATAAAATGGGTTGTTTTAAGTTGCTTATGTTGCATGCTTGCCTCGTTCGATGTCCTCCGCTGTCGTATGTCACATAGGATGTATTAAAGCATTTAGACAAGATAATATTTAAAAGAAAATTTTCTAGGGTTGCTGACCGAAGGGGAGCCTTAACGGGTTTCACTTTGGTTTTCCCCGTGTAGCCTACTCAGACCGGTCAGTCGTCCGGACCGGGACAAGGGGGTTACACATCAGCTACTAGTTCTTCGGCAACTATTTCAGCACACGGTTCTCCCACATTGTTTGGAAAAACATCCATCACAGCATCACTCGGCAAAACATCCAGAATTCATTGACTTTCCCTTTCACGATGGACAATGCTTACATCTGCATCTGCCATCCAACTTGTCGTGCTCATGACACGCCAATCCTCCCTCTTGTTCTCATTCCACATACGATCAATTTGGCTCGATCCCAGAGCCGAATAAGAGAAAGAATTGGGTACCACTGTATCATTTGCTGACCTCCCACTTATAGACACCTTAACCGGGCTGGACATATCCATGTTCAAATCCTCGGTACTCATTGTATCTTTCAAGCAGTTCACCGCCTCACAACTACAATCACACTTAGGGCCAATCGCTTCCTCAATTTCTGTAACGCGAATTGTGAAGACGTTATCATTAATGCGCAAGTCCATTATTTCATCTATGTGTGAAATCCAGTCGGTTTCGATCTGAAATCGACATCGTTCAAGCGTCGAAGGTGCCAAAGTCTCAATGTCAATCCGTACGAGTTCGCCCCAAATCGCTGCAATATTTTGAAATGTTTCTTCAGACCATCCATGAATATGAATTCCACTTACTGAATGCCATACCCTTCGATTCGGTAAAAATGATGTAGGCGACCATTCAATTAAATTTTCAAACCATGTTTCTAGACGCCTAGTCTCCAAAATTCTCTTCCTCGATTCTTTATCTTCAAACATGAATAATACAAGAGAGCTCGCAACTCGCATCAACGTAAAACCTGTCAAATTCGCCTTTGTAATCTCATTTGCAAGATCCGCTATTTGGCTGGGTTGACGGAAAAAACCTAAAGCGCAATTATGTAAAACTTCCCATTTATCGGCATCAACAACCCCATCCACGCATTTGCGTTTCTCTTCCACTCTAGATTGCTCTTTCGCTGTGATCCGATCATCACCATCCTCATCCTTGTTAAGCTGCCTCACTGGATTCCTTTTGGAATTGTTCGTATGATCATGATCATCCCACTGTTTCTGGATCTCCTTGTTCATCCTTGAATCAGTTTTATCACGTTTTCTTCTCCAAAACGTATCCCTAGTCTCCCTTTGCGCCATCATTACCTTAATTTGTATCCGTAAAGCCGAAATCCATGAAAACGCTCTATGATTCGATGCATCCGCCTTTGACCCCAAACGTACAAATTCGAATCTGGTTCCATCTCTTGCTCTCTTTCTTGGTACAAACACATCCACAACCACTCCATGTCTGTCGAAAACTTGCCAAATGCCTTGCCAGTGTAGTTGCTCCGGCAAGTTTGATACATGGTTGTGTGTGCGCCTCTAATTCTTACTTGCCAAATCCAAATGCCTTGCCAAACTCTTTGAATCTAATTTCCTGAGCTCGTTTTCCTCACCATTAAGGTTGTGTGTGCGCCTCTAATTCTTACTTGAAATTTTAATTGTGCACACAGTTTTATTCAGAAATATTCACAAACACTTGGTGTGCACACATCAAATCCAATCCATTTTCACTTCTCATGCAAAAGATGAATGCCAACGTTGATACACAAGGTTTCGTAGTCTCCAAGTGCAAACCAGAGGCAGTGAATCGCGTTGTTGATTGGTGTTGCGGTACTATGCTAAAACTTAAGAAGAATGAATAATGGCTTTGGTGTGGTTTTTCCCCTAAACTTAGTTTTGGAGAAAGTTTTTACGTAAGAAAATGTTTAGGCAATTAAAATCTCTTTTAATGAAACTCTTTTAATTAAATCATTTAATTTAATCATTCAAAACACCAAATCAAGGGAAATAGCTGATACCACTTGGTGTAATAGCTTCCTAAAGATTCTAAGTTTTGGCTCCCTTCGATTTAGCCCTTAAAACAGAACTTTCAATTTTTACATTTTAGTCACCAAGCCGAAATGTCAACTTCCCAAAAATCATTTTCCAAAATTGATTTTACTTTCCCTCACTACATATTTAATTAGGATTTTAGAAAATTTTCACATGATTTTATCACATCCCGAACCAAGATTTCCCTGAACCGACTTCAAACTGACCTAGATCTCTAATCTAGATTCGACGGACCCTAAACTGTCCTTTAAAACCTCTAAGCTCAAAACTGGGGTGTTACACAATGCATTCAAGGAGGATGACAAGCCTGAGGATAGTGAGGCTTTAAAGCTTGGTTCGATGTTGTTGAGTTCTGTCAAGGCGAGCAAGAATCGGAAGCAGAAAGGGTTGATGTATTTAGACATCAACGTGACGGGTCAAAAGAGAAGTGCTCTTGTGGACACTGGAGCATCTCATTTTTTTGTGTCGAAGAAAGCTGTCGACGAGATTGGTTTGAAGGTTGAGGAGTCAACCGGTGTAATCAAGACCGTCAATTCCATAGGTATTCCAACCGTGGGAATGGCACAAGGCGTGGAGATAGAAATTGGAGAATGGAAAGGCAAGGAAAACTTTGAGGTAATTCACTTGGATGACTATGATTTTGTCATCGATTTAAATTTCCTTGACCGAATTAATGCACTCCTTGTCCCTTTTGCCGATTGTGTTTGCATTTTGGATCCTCGCAAACAATGCATTGTACTGGTTCATCGAATTGTGAGGGTTGAGAACATGTTTCTGAATGTTGTTGAGCTAACCAAGAATGCTGACTTTGTTGGTTCCACTGAGGAAACTGTTGCGTGTAAAATAGTCTATCGCAATTGTAGTGCAAGTATACACGACGCAAGTAGTAAAGTGATACGAAGTATCGGATATCGTCTCCACAGGGATTGGGCTAATAACTTCACCTTAATTCACTGCACGGAAGTAAAGGAAATAATTGAGAAGTTGTCACGAAAGTAATAAAGTAAACGTAAATAAAAGAGAAGGAAAATCAAGATAGAGAGAATGGGCTGGTATTGAATTGCTCAGTAGTGCAGGTATCGCTGAGTTTAGGAAATCCAGTGATGTCGTCGTTCCCGTCGCGGCAGCACCTGTCGCGGCAGCAGTCCGTTGGCTATCGCGGCAACGATTACCCAACTCAGTACTTCAAGTTTGGCAAGAATCCCAGATGTGCCTTGGCCTATCCCTAGGTCCAAGTCTGTCGATGATCACGTCTTTGATGATACCTCCCGGCGTGAATCGAAGGATGAACACCGATGTGGATGAATTCTTCTTTAGCCACTTAACCTCGTCCTATCCCTAGGCCCGAGATAGTTCAACTATAAACTAGAGAACTTGCTCTTATTTCTTTCGTATACTTAACTCTCCCGATGCTAAGTAAATTGATAACCTCACAATGCTCTCCCGATGCTCTTGCAAGATATTAATAACCAAAATAAGAGAACTTGAAGTTTATTTTATTGAACTGAAAATTCCTAAAACAAAACAACCCTTGCAACTACTTTACAAATCAACCTGTGGCCCTAGGGGGAATTTAGAACATGTTGTGGGAAGGAAAACGGCTAGAGTTTTGGGAAGGAAGCTAGGGTAATCGGTTATGCCTCTAGGTTAAGATATATGCCCTTATATAAGCTTTGGGCTCAAGTTTTCTAATTTAACAAGGATTACAACTTTAAATTAAAGTACAACTCTAATAAAGACTAAATCTTAAGAGAATCTATCTTTAAGTCGTCCTCCTTGTTTCATGGGATCATCTCTCCTTGAACTTTGGGCTTGGAATATCTTCTGATCTAAGGCTTTGAAAAATATGGTGCTTTCACACGACAGACGGGCTGAATTTTCTCTATCTGTCGATGTCCACTTTGCATCTTCTCCACAAAACTGCTTTCGTCCTCTGCTGTCACGGCGGCAACCATGGCAGCATCGTCCTCCTTGACTACTCGTCCAGTTCCAGCTCTTCTACTTCACTGCCCAGCGTCTGCCCTTTCTGTCTGCTACAGCAGCAACCTGCAAAAACAACCATTTTTAGTAGAAACTGTGCCTTTTAATGTATTTGTGATGTTTTGTTGTAAACTGACCTAAATGCAATAAATAATGCTTGAATGCAGCATAAATATGGGTTAAAAGAGGTGTAAATAATAGAACATTTATATACTCAACACACCCCCAAACTGAAGTTTTTGCTTGCCCTCAAGCAACTAGGACCTAAAAGAAAAATGAAATATTTTTGTTTTGGCTTTCAAACAGTGAACTTTCCCTTACCCGTCGTTCGTTCCCTGTGACGGCAGCACCCTGTCGGATAATCTAGGATATGTCCGAAATCTCTCTATAGTCCTCGTGCAGTGTGTGCATGCTTGTGAACAGTTATATGCCAAGACTCTCTTAGTTTCACTAGAATGTTATACCTTAGCTTTGTTTAGAGTTTTTCTTACGAGACTGATTTCTTTTTCTTACTAGAGCCAGAATCGGGCACCTCTAGTTATTTCCCTTTTTTTTATAATTTCTTCTCTTTTCTACTAGAGCCAGTATTTCAGGCACCTCTAGTTAACTGTCTAGAGCCGGTGATAGGCACCTCTAGAAGTTTTTCTCTGGTTATCTGCCTAGAGCCAGTGGTAGGCACCTCTAGGTTTCCTGAGATTCTAGTCTCTTTTCTACTCTAAGTGCTAAGTTTTCTATTATAGTTTGGCTAAAAGAAGTCTAAGCAGTATAATAGTCACAATGGTGTTTAAGTTTTCAGAACTATAGAAAGGCTCTAAACTTCTCCTAAAAACTATCCTAAAGTTGCTGCCACGACAGGGTTGTCACAGCAGGTAAGTTCAAGTCACAGTTTTCAGCCAAAGTTTTCAATATTTTCATTTTTTTAAGAGAAAAATAAACTAAGTAAAGACACGAAGTTTTCAACTAAGATGCACTCTATTGATGGAGGGATGCCACCCCCAAACTCAAGGGTTGCATTGCCCTCAATGCAAAATGACAGAAAAAACATAATAAGGCAGCACATCACAAAATATATAGCAGGCAGCAATAATAAGATAAGAAACTTAAATTTTAATCGTTGTCTTCGCTGCTGCTGCTGAGTCTGATCTGGCGGCGGGCTCTGGCTTTCGGAGCTGGTTGGGGCACGGGGGAGGCAGATGTGTTCTTTGCTTTGGCCTCCCGTGGTGGCTGGATTCTAGTCGGGGAGATGTGAGGCGGTTGCTCCACAACCTAGATTTCAGAGCTGCTGCTGCTCTCACCGCTGATGCTGCTGTCACCACCGGTGCTGTCGTCACCTCCACTGCTGCTGGCTTTTTGCATGTTACCTTTGTCTGCCATCCGCTTTTGCCTCTTCACTGGTGAGAAATCTTTTGACAAATTCCTCTTGATCGAGGGTTCATTGTCACTGGCGGCCCAAACGAAGGAGGAAGAGAGGCCAGCAATAAAGGCATCAAGTTCTTCCGTTGCTGTCTTTCTCTTTGTCCCACGGGCAAAAGTCTCGGCATGGGTGTTTCCCGCTGCTGTTGGGGCAGGTGTTGGCATTGAAGCGGCAGAAGGTGTCCGTGGGGTGGCGGCGGGTGTAGGTATGTGGGCAGGTGTAGGTATAGTGAAATAATGGGCAGGAAAAGTGGGGAATGCAGCATCATGGAAATTTAAGGAGTTTTGAATAAAAGTTACCGTAAAGGCAGCAAAGTCCCTGATGAAAGTCATTAAGCCCAGCTGTCTCTCCTCCAGCTTCTGAATGGCAGCTAATATCTGGGCGGAGGTGTCTGTCGGGGCAGCTGGTTCAGTGTGCTGCTGCTCTGTCGTGTCGGCTGTGGCGGCAGCAGGGTCGAATGACGACAGAGGAGTAGCAACAGTTAACTCCATCAGGCTGGGGATGTTCTTTTCATTCCAACCTCTTCCTTCTTCTATCAAATCGGTTCGCAGCTCTGGAACATTATGGTCGCGGCAGAGCGAGGTGATGAGGTATGGAAGGTAGAGGGGACCCGTCGGTCTATGCACACACTCCAAAATACTTTCTCGAATAAAGCTACCCACATTAATAGGCCGTTCATGTAGAATAGAGTGTATCAACGCTAACCTTGGCTGGTCGACGGTGGTGTTGTGGGATGACGGCAGGATCCTCTTCTTTATGAAGGCATTCCACAATTTTGCCTCCGGCATCAGGTGTGTCCTCCGTACTGTCCTTGGATTTTTCTTGCTGGTGTTCCATTCAGTTCCCTCTTCTGTCAATTCTGCCATGACAGCGTCGAAGGCAGTAGTGTCTAATGTATTCAGGAATTGCTGGTGGGCGTCTTTATTGATAGCGATGTAGAAGCCATAGAGGGTATTAATGTATTCTGCTTCAAATGGCACCTCTTTCCCTCGAACGAACACCGTTGTCGCTGTCCTGCTGCTGATGGCAGCATAAAATTCTCGAACCAGCGTGACATTCATTTCCTCCGGCTGCTCTGCAAAGGTTTGCCAATGTAATTCTCTGATCTTTCGGGCTATGAATGGTTTGAGGCCTAGATGTTCCTCCGTTGATGTGTAGATAAAGCCTCTCTCTTCCCACATGTCTCTGTTAGCAAAGGAACGAGGGGGAGTTGCTGCTGGTGCGGAACTGGAGGCAGCACTGCATCGGGTTTTTCTGGAAGACATAGTTGTGCAAGGGGTTTGAAAAACAAATGAAAATAGAAGAAACTAAAGAGATAGAGTAAGTAAGAAAGGCAGAAGTGAGTGAAAATGAAAATGAAATGGGATTATATAGAGAGAAATTTGCTGCTCGTTGAAGCTGTAACCACAGGCGCGAATAACGGGGCCAGCTGTTATGAGTTAGCGTGTCTAACGCGTCTGACACACGTTTCCGCGTCTGTTACGCGTCTGTGACGTGTTTCCGCGTCTGTCGCGATAGCGTGGTGACAGCCTGTATTTTCCGCGTCTGTCGCGGCAGCTGTAACGACAGGCTTCAACTGTTGGGCTTTGTTGGGCTGGTGGTTGGATGATGGGCTAAGTTCACTTCTCCTGTTCTTCTTGACTCCTTTGTTTCCTAAAAACAATGAAAATAAAAACATTATTCAAATAAAATAAATCTTATTTCCTAATAACTAATAAATAATAATAATAAAATAAAAATAAAAATAAAATAAAAATTAGGTTAAGTTAGGGATGCCAGGTGGGGCATCTCCTAAGGTAACCACTTCCTGTATTCCTGGGGCTTCAGTCCCCTGATAATGCTTGAGACGCTGTCCGTTGACTTTGAATTGGTGCCCGTCTTTTAGTGATCGGATCGTGATGGCACCATGGGGGAAAACCTGTACGACTTGGAACGGGCCCGACCATCTAGATTTTAACTTCCCTGGAAAAAGTTTCAGTCTAGAATTGAATAGCAATACAAGCTGCCCTGGGCAGAACTGTCGTGGAAGCAACTTTTTGTCATGCCACTTCTTCGTTTTATCCTTGTAAATTCTTGCATTGTCATAGGCCATTGTTCGGATTTCTTCAATTTCGTTTAGATCTAACAGCCTTTTCTGCCCTGCCCTGTCGACGTCCATATTCACTGCCTTGATCGCCCAGTATGCTCTTTTCTCTATCTCGACAGGTAGATGACATGTTTTCCCATAAATCAACCGGTATGGAGACATTCCTAATGGAGTCTTGAAAGCTGTCCTATAAGCCCATAATGTATCATTGAGGAGTAAAGACCAGTCTTTCCTAGTTGGCTTAACCATCTTCTCAAGAATGTTCTTGACTTCCCTGTTAGAAATTTCAGCTTGTCCATTGGTTTGTGGGTGATATGTTGTCGCAATCTGATTTTTGACACCGTATTTCTTCAAGGCACCAGCTATAACCCTGTTGTCAAAATGTCTCCCTTCATCACTGATAATCGCCTTGGGGATGCCAAACCTAGAAAAAATGTTTTTGTGTAAAAACCGTTGAACTGTCTTGGCATCATTCTTTTGAGTGGCGATTGCTTCAACCCACTTAGAGACATAATCTACTGCCAGGAGGATGTATAGATTCCCACATGAAGATGGAAAAGGTCCCATAAAATCAATCCCCAAACGTCGAAGATCTCGACTTCTAGAATGTTCTGCAGCGGCATCTCATTTCTCCGTGAGATGTTTCCTGTCCTTTGGCACCTGTCACAGCTTTTATAGAAGATTTGTGCATCTTTATATAGTGACGGCCAATAAAACCCTGACTGTAGCACCTTGGCAGCAGTTTTGTTGCCTCCTAAGTGTCCTCCATACTGTGAAGCATGGCAGTGATGCAATATATCTTTCTACTCTTCCTGTGGTACACATCTCCTTATAACCTGATCTGCACAGATTTTGAAAAGAAGAGGTTCGTCCCAATAATAATGCTTAACATCATTTTGGAACCTCTTCCTGGCTTGATAATTAAGGTCAGGGGGAATTATTCCGCTAACTAAGAAATTAACGAAATCTGCATACCAAGGAAGTTCAGAATACGTACCTGCCGCCATGGCTGTCGCGGCAGTGATTGCGGCAGCAAAGAGCTGCTCGTCTGGGAAGGTCTCCAGTATGTTTGTCTCATCTATTGGTAGACTCTTTCCCTTCTCCAATCTTGACAAATGATCTGCCACCTGATTTTTTGTCCCCTTTTTGTCCTTGATTTCAAGGTCGAATTCTCGTAGTAGCAGGATCCACCGTATCAATCGAGGCTTTGCATCCTTTTTCGCGAACAGATACTTGAGGGCAGAATGGTCTGTGTGTACTATGACCTTCGTTCCAAGTATGTAAGAACGAAACTTGTCAATGGAAAATACCACAGCTAATAACTCATTTTCTGTGGTAGTGTAGTTCACTTGGGCGTCGTTCAGTGTCTTGCTGGCATTGTATATGACATGAAACAATTTGTCTCTCCGCTGCCCAAGTGCTGCCCCGACAGCATAGTCACTAGCATCACACATGATCTCAAACGGCTGTGTCCAGTCTGGTGGCTGTACTATTGGGGTTGTTACCAGCTTTTCCTTCAGAACCTTGAATGCTTCAGTACATTCATCATTAAAGTCAAAGGGTCGGTTCTGCTCCAAGAGATGGCATAGGGGTTTGGTGATTTTTGAGAAATTTGCAATGAATCTCCGATAAAAACCAGCATGTCCCAAGAAGCTTCTAATTCCCTTGACTGTAGTCAGCGGCGACAGCTTTTCGATCACTTCTATTTTGGCCCTGTCGACTTCTATGCCACGGCAGCTAATCTTATGGCCAAGGACTATCCCTTCATCCACCCTGAAGTGGCATTTTTCCCAATTTAAGACTAGGTTTGCTTTTTCACATCTTTCAAGTACCTTTTGTAGATTGCCTAGGCAGCTCTCAAAATCGTCTCCAAAGACTGAAAAATCATCCATAAAAATTTCTAGGAAGTCCTCCACCATATCAGAGAATATGGTCATCATGCACCTTTGGAAGGTGGCGGGTGCATTGCATAGTCCGAATGGCATTCTCTTAAAAGCATAAGTGCCGTAGGGGCATGTGAATGTCGTCTTTTCTTGATCTTCCGGTGCGATAGCGATTTGATTGTAACCTGAATAACCATCAAGAAAACAATAGTAAGGTTTACCCGCTAATCTATCAAGCATTTGATCAATAAAGGGTAAAGGAAAGTGGTCCTTTCGGGTAGCTTTGTTAAGCTTCCGATACTCCATACAAACCCTCCAACCGGCCACAGTCCTGGTTGGGATTAACTCATTGTTTTCGTTGGTTACCACGGTCATTCCTCCTTTCTTGGGAACACATTGTACCGGGCTCACCCATTTGCTGTCGGAGATGGCGTAAATAATACCAGCATCTAACCATTTGATTATCTCTTTACACACCACCTCTTTCATCGCATGGTTTAGCCGCCTTTGGGCATCTATAGTCGGCTTATGATCTTCCTCTAAGAGGATTTTATGCATGCATAATGCCGGACTAATGCCTTGAATATCAGCTATCGTCCATCCAATTGCCTTTTTGTGCTGCTGCAGCATCTCTACTAACTGTTGTTCCTGTTCCTGCATCAACTTGGAAGAGATGATTACGGGCAACGTATCATTTGAACCAAGAAAAACATATTTTAGCTGCCCTGGCAGGGGCTTCAGTTTTAAAACAGGGGGCTCAACAGTAGATGGCTTTTGGATTGCATGGTTATCCGAAGTATAATTTAAAGGTTCGAATAACTTACCTGGACGATCGCCTATCTAATTTACCTCCTCTTGATCTTCAGTATCTGATGTTTCAGATTCTAAGGAGTTGTTGTCGTCGGTGCTGTCGTGACAGTCCTGTAAGTGGCTACCGAGGCAGTGACCAATGTTGATGTCGTGACAGCGCGACCTGAAGCAGGGTGGATCAAGGTTAACTTCAGTGATAACCTTGCATTCCTCATCTGCATCAGCATGCTTCATAGCTTGGAGAACATTCAGCTTAATCTCTTGATCGTTCACTCTCATGGTGAGTTCTCCTTTTTCCACATCAATCAGTGATCTTCCCGTGGCTAAGAAGGGTCGCCCGAGGATGATTGGTGCATTTTCATCTGCTTCACAATCTAAAACAAGAAAGTCGGCAGGAAATATAAATTTATCCACTCTTACCAGAATATCTTCGATTTTTCCTTCCGGATGAACATAAGAGCGGTCTGCCAGCTGCAGAATTACTGTCGTTGGCCGAGCTTTTCCAATACCTAATTTCTAAAAAACAGATTTTGGCATTAAATTAATACTAGCACCAAGATCACAAAGTGCCTTACCCACATATTTATCTCCGATTACACAAGGTATGATGAAGCTCCCCGGATCCTTCTTTTTCTGAGGTGGCTGCCTATGAAGAATACTCATGCATCCTTCTGTCATCTTAACCGTTTCAAATTCCCCAAGTTTAGATTTCTTTGACATGACATCCTTGAGAAATTTGGCGTAACCGGGCATCTCCCTTACGGCATCTAACAGCGGAATATTAATATGAACCTACTTAAAGATATCATAAATCTTTTTGAGCTGAGATTCTTGCTTTGCTTGCTGTAACCGTTGAGGAAAAGGAGGTGGGGACGGTAATCAGCAATACGTCCTTCCCACTACATACGAATCTAAGGAGGTTTGGGTTCATCATTTTTCTCCTCTGTCGCTTCTGCTGTCGTGACAGGCTCATCGGCAGCAGACTGTTTGTTACCTATCGGGGTAGCTTCCTCGGCAGGTTTGTCCAAGGCTGGTTTCTTCACTGTTTCAGCTTCTTTCTCTGGCCCTGGTAGTTTCTTCCCACTCCTAGTAGTAATGGCTTTACACTGCTCATGTGTGGGCTGTCTAGCATTTTCAGTATTGCTAGGAAATCCTCCAGTCTGCCTTGGCTTGATATGCTGAGAAACCTGACCCATTTGTGTCTCCAAGGATTTCAGAGTAGCTTCATGATTCGTCATCCTCATCTCTGTTTTATCCATGAATGTCTCTGTTCTCTTGACAAACTGATTCATATTCTCAATATAAGTACCTGTCTGAGACATAAACGTAGCCAGAGTCTATTCCAGTATACTGTTTGTGGCAGCTGGTGGCTGTTGTTGTTGCTGTTGCGGCTGCTGTCGAGTCAACAATCTAGGTCCACCCTGATTCTGATTGTTATGTGCTTGAGGATTCAGGGCATTATTAGGATTACTCCAAGAAAACTTGGGATCCTTTCTCCAATTGGGATTATAGTTGTTGGAATTGTAATTCGGCTTATTGTAATTTCCAACATACTTTCCCTCTTCTAACTGTATTGGACATTCCTCCGAACTGTGATTTCCCTCACAAATGTCACATACCTCCTCGACAGCAAATCCATGTTGTGTATCCTCGTTCAAGAGCTTTTTCATTGCCTTAGTAAGGTATGCTACCTGTGATTTCATCGTGCTGACGGCCTCATAATCCTTAATAGCTAGGACCCGTTTACCCCCTCTTCTTGCTGTCAGAAACTGCTCTTCATTCTTAGCCAGATTCTTCAATACTTGCATTGCCTCATCCGGGTCTTTGTCCAATAGTAATCTGTTTGCTGCTGAATCAATTCGAATACGAGTTTGTAAGTTGGCAGCATTATAAAACTTGGTTACCTGGTTCCAGACGGGGAATCCATGCATAGGGCAGCTCCGTAGAAGAGTGGTGAATCTATCCCAGGCCTCGTGCATCGGCTCGTCATCTTCCTGTTGAAAAGTAGCAATTTCATTACGTAATCGCTCAGATAAATGTGAAGGATTAAAACGAGATAAAAATTCACGAGACAAATCTGCCCAAGTTCTAATTGAACCCGGCGTAAGTTTATTCCACCAAGTCTTTGCCCTGTCCCTCAATGAATGGGGAAATAACCGAAGCCTCGGTATGTAACCCCCTTAACCCGGCCTAGACGGTTGACCCGAATTAAGAAAGTCACACGGGGAAAACCAAAGTCAACCCAAAAGTCAACCTTGATTAACGACCCTTTTTTTTCTTTTCAACCTTGTCTAGATGCACTTTAGACCTAATTGTGATCACACAAACAGCATACCAAATGATCACAAACATCAAAGATCAAACAGGGACTTAATTGAACAATTTACAACTTTAGGGACCAAATTGTAAATTGTGATAATTATAAGGACTTAACCCAAATTGAAGTTACCATCTTCAAATTAATCAAGTTTCATGCTTCTCTGTAAAATTTCAGCTCAAAAGGACTTCCCAAACTCATACAATTGCACAAACAAGTTTCAGGACCAAAACGCAAACATTCCAAAACATATAACTGCCAATGTCAGCCCCCAACGGTCATCCGTTCCGAAACATGCATAGCCCGTTTCGAAACTCGGGGCCGTTTCGCAACGCGTACCGAAACGGGGGTCTGGCAGTGGCCTTTCCGTTTCGGAACGGCCCCTCCCGTTTCGGACGCCTGGGCACAATTAAGGCACCCGTTCCGAAACGGTAGGTGCTGTTCTGAAACACCCTGCACAGATTGCCTAAAAATGCATACTTAAACATGCAATTGACCAACCAATCGTGCTCCAAATGCCACCAAACTTTGCCAACAAGCAATTCAACATATATGAGACATATAAGCATCTTCAATTCAACCAAATAACATCATAAGCAAAAAGCCCCAAATCTATAGGCATGCTTCCTACACAAGTAAGCCATTCAAGCATAATCTTCCAATTCAAGCATATAAAGGCCAACCACAAAAAAAACCAGCATTCTCAACAACATTCAACATACTTAGGGAGTTCAAAACATCTCCCAAAACATACACATAGGTCCCCCATTGCCAAATTACCAAAAGCTAAATGTACTTAGAAAACCTTCCATACTTAGAGCTTTGTTTCCACTTGGATGCTTGCCCTTCTTGCTGCCCTCAAGTACTCTAATGCTCTGCATTATTGAATTAAGAAAACAAAGAGAGCGTAAGCAAAAGCTTAGTGAGGAATGCTCAATAAAACCATCCAATAATGCATTTATAAAACACTTATAAAACATGCTTCAAACATCATTTACACATGCTCAAAAGCATACTTAAAACAAGCATCTCATGCTTCATTTCATTACATGTCATATTGGCCACAAGTGATACAATTCATTTCTTTGAAAACAAGTTCATCAACTTTCACCCCAAGGACTTTTAAACACCTTGGACCCCAAGGACTTTTAAACACCTTGGCCATGGACTTTTAAACGCCATGAATTAGATCACCTCAAGGACTTTTAAACACCTTGACCCCAAGGACTTTTAAACACCTTGGCCATGGACTTTTAAACACCATGAATTGAATCACCTCAAGGACTTTTAAACACCTTGAGCCCAAGGACTTTTAAACACCTTGGCCTATGGACTTTTAAACACCATAGAAAGGACCACACAAGGACTTTTAAACACCTTTGTGTCCGTAACAAGAATCATCCAAGGACTTTTAACCACCTTGATGTTCTTAAGTAACAAGGCTCACTCAAGGACTTTTAACCACCTTAGTGACCTCAACCTTTTCAAAACATCACTTGCCAATATACATCATTTTCATCAATTAATCCACTGTTTTAAAGCATTAAACCAAGCCATATTCATCATGCACTTAAAAGCATCAAACCACATTTAATCAATGTTCAAAAACAAGGAACTCTTACCTTGAGCTTCCTTTAACATATGGCTTATCAAAACAGCAAATACCATACTAAATCATGCTTTCAAAACAGTAATCAAAACATGCAAATAACCACATTGCATCACAACAAAATCATGGCCACCACTAGAGAGAATTTCCGAAAACTTACACTAGAGCTTAGCAAAGTTGTTTAGACTTAAACTAAGCTCCCAAGATATTGGTTTCAAAGCCGAAAACCCAATTTCACTCACCGATTCCACTTCGCCTCTTGCCGAAGCACCAAATCAAGCATCCGGATCAACAACTCTTGGATCCAAAGATGCCTCCCCTGATTAAACACATTAAAGCAGAGATTTAATGCATCATCATGCATCAAAAGCTTCAATGAAAGCACTCAAACTCGCTGCTCTCATTCATACTCCAATTTCGGCCACCAAACACAACCGAAATGACATCAAAACCACTTCTCAACAAAGCCTAGCCATAAACCAGCAAAACCTAACATCCATTAACACCATCTAACATCTAAAAACAACCTATAAACATCCTTATACCTCCAGCAACATCAGATCCACAAGATCACCACAAAACATCCAAGAATCACAAGCTAAACTTAGGAAACACAACCTATCCGGGATTGCATTAATCAAAACTCATTTCCTTATCAATTTAGAGTTCATTTAACATCAAAAACACACCTCAAATCACAGATTAATCATATCTAACGAAAATCATCAAAAATCACCAAATCTTGCATTATAAGCCAAGATCCATTTCACCACTTAAAATCCTTTAATAAAAATTCAATTAAGAGTTGAGAACTTGGGAATTTCAGTAAAGAACTGATAGTTTAGAGGAGAAGGACGTTCTTACCTCCAAACTTGTGTTTCTCCACTTTTTGGAATCAAAAACCTTGTTGAATCAACTAGCAAATGATGAGGTTTTGAAGATATGTTGATTAGGAATCAAAAGAATATTGAAAGGAGGATTTTAGGTGAGAAAATCAGAAACAACTCTCTGGAAAACAAGTGTTTGGATTGAGAGAAAATGAGAGAAAGAAAATAGAGAAGTTAGTTAAGAAAATAGCCAAATGGCCTTTCCCTCCACTTTTGATATGTTTTAAAATCAGAATAAATCTCAAAATATCTTAGAAAAATCTGGAGAAACTACTTTTGGAATAATAGCTCCTTAAAGATTCAAAGTTTCAACTCTTTATAAAATAGTCACAAAACTTTCAAAAATTACATTTTGGTCACTAGCCAAAATGTCGCTCTTCCAAAACCCATTTTTCAAAATTGATTTCACAGTTCACTTAATTATATTAAAAGATGATTTTAGAACATTTTTCCATATTTTTAATGCAACCCGAACTAGGCTTTCCTAATTTCACCTCTTTAGATTCGAACAGCACTTTGACCAAACCGGTCAACGCCCAAAACTTCTAAGCCCAAAACCGGGGCGTTACAACTCTCCCCCCCTTAAGAAATTTCGTCCTCGAAATTTACCTGAAGGAAAGAGATAAGGAAACTGCTTCAGCATGTCTTCCTTCCGCTCCCACGTGGCTTCCTCAACACCGCGATGCTTCCACAGCACCTTCACCAACTCAATGGTCTTGCCACGAAGAACCTTGCTATCCGAATCCAGAACCTTCACCGGTTCCTCATCATAGGTCAAATCCGGATTCAAAACCACTTCCTCCACAGGCATCACATGCGAAGGATCAGATCTATACCTCCAGAGCATAGAGACATGGAACACATCATGAATCTTCTCCAACTCCTGTGGTAACCTCAACCGATACGCAACAGGACCCACACGCTCAACCACCTCATACGGTCCAATGTACCTAGGGCTCAACTTACCCTTTCGGCCAAACCGCATCACCTTCTTCCAAGGCGAAACCTTCAAGAACACACGGTCACCCACCGCATACTCTATCTCCTTACGCTTCAAATCCGCGTAAGACTTCTGCCGATCAGAAGCAGCCTTCAACCGCTCACAAATGAGCTTTACCTTCTCTGTGGTCCCTTTTAACAAAGCCGGCATTGAAACCAACTTTTGACCAGTCTCAGCCCAACAAAGAGGAGTCCTACACTTCCTCCCGTACAAAGCCTCATAAGGTGCCATCTGTATACTTGCCTGATAACTGTTGTTATAAGCAAACTCAACCAAAGGCAGATGCTTCTCCCAAGAACCTTGGAACTCAATCACGCAGCACCTCAACATATCCTCCAAAATCTGGATAACTCGCTCAGACTGACCATCCGACTGAGGATGATAGGATGTACTGAAATGCAACCTTGTACCCAGAGCTTGATGCAAACACTGCTAGAACCGCGATGTGAACCTTGGATCCCTATCCGACACAATCGACTTAGGCACACCATGGAGCCACACAATCTCAGCAATGTACAGCTCTGCCAACCTATCCAAAGAAAACGTGGTATGCACAGGCAAGAAATGCGCACACTTCGTCAGGCGATCCACAATCACCCAGACCGAATTCTTCTTCGATGGAGACAAAGGTAAACCAGATACAAAATCCATGGTAACCCTCTCCCACTTCCATTCAGGGATTTTCAACGGTTGCAACAACCCTGAAGGAAACTGATGCTCAGCCTTAACTCGCTGACACACCAAACACTTGCTCACAAACTCCGCAACATCCTTCTTCAAACCCACCCAATAGTACTCATCACGAAGATCACGGTACATCTTAGTACTACCAGGGTGCATAGCAAAAGGACTACTATGACCTTCAGTCAGAATAGCACGCCTCAACTCAGCATCAGCAGGCACTACTATCCGACTCCCAAAACACAGCACACCATCATCATTGAAACAGAAATCCGAAGGTCTACCCTCCGCGATATCCTGAACATGAGACACCAAGGAATCATCCAACAACTGCTTATCCTTGATCAACTGAACCAAAGAGGTTTTCACTTGCAACTCAGCAACGAGACCACCATCTTGCGATATGCTCAAGCTAGCAAACATAGCCCTCAGCTCAACAGCTACCTTCCTACTCAAGGCATCCGCAACAACATTAGCTTTTCCAGGATGATATTCAATCGTCAGATCATAATCCTTGAGCAACTCCAACCAACGCCGCTGCCTAAGATTCAACTCCTTCTGAGACATCAGATACCTCAAACTCTTGTGATCCGTGTACACAGTACACTTCTCACCATACAGATAATGTCTCCAGATCTTCAGAGCAAAAACCACTGCAGCCAGCTCAATATCATGCGTAGGGTAATTGCGCTCATGCACTTTCAACTGCCGTGATGCATAAGCCACCACCTTACCCTCCTGCATCAGCACACACCCCAAACCAACATAGGATGCATCACTGTAAACCACAAACTCTTTCCCTGATTCAGGCTGAATCAAGATAGGAGCTTGCGTCAAAGCCGCCTTAAGCTTCTCAAAAGCCTGCTGTCTCGCTTCCGTCCACTCATACTTAACATCCTTTTGCAACAGCTTCGTCAAAGGAGCAGCAATCTTGGAAAAACCATCCACAAACCTTCGGTAGTATCCCGCCAAACCAAGGAAACTACGAATCTCATGAACAGACTTAGGAACTTTCCACCTCATCACCGCCTCAATCTTCTGAGGATCAACACGAATCCCCTCAGCTGAGACCACATGCCCAAGAAACACCACCTCCCTTAACCAGAACTCACACTTACTCAGCTTAGCATAAAGCTGATTCTCCAACAAAGCTTGCAAAACAATCCTCAAATGCTCTTCATGCTCCTCCTCAGTACGCGAGTACACGAGGATATCATCAATGAACACCACAACAAACTTGTCCAGGTATTCATGAAACACACGATTCATCATGTCCATGAAAGCAGCAGGAGCATTTGTCAACCCAAACGGCATCACAAGGAACTCATAATGCCCATACCTTGTCCTGAAAGCTGTCTTAGGCACATCCACATCCTTCACCTTCAACTGATAATACCCTGACCTCAAGTCAATCTTAGAGAACACAGCAGCTCCCCGAAATTGATCAAAAAGATCATCAATCCTCGGCAAAGGATACCGATTCTTGATAGTCAACTTGTTCAGCTGACGGTAATCAATGCACATTCTCATAGTGCCATCCTTCTTCTTCACAAACAAGACCGGTGCTCCCCAAGGTGACACACTCGGCCGGATGAAACCACGATCAAGCAACTCTTGCAACTGCGTCTTCAGCTCCTTCAGCTCCTTAGGTGCCATTCTATAAGGAGTAATGGACACAGGAGTTGTATTCTCATACAGCTCAATTCCAAACTCCACCTCGCGGTTAGGAGGTAAACCAGGAAACTCCTCAGGAAAAACACCAGGAAACTCCTTCACAACTCTGATATCTTGCACCCTCAACTCTTTAGAGCTAGGATTCATCACAAAAGCTAGATAAGCTTCGCAACCTTGCCTCAGCATCCTGCTCGCCTCCAAGGTAGACACCACATTGGCAAGAAACTTCACATTCTCACCAACCACAACAACTTCATAATCATCTGCAAGCTTAAGCGAAACCCGCTTGTTCTCACAATCCACAACAGCACGATGCTCAGCAAGCCAATCCATACCAAGGATCACATCGAAACCATAGAAGGGCAACTCCATAAGATCAACATGGAAAACATGTTCTTGAACAACCAAGGGACACCTTCTATAAAGCTTCCTAGTCACAACAGTCTCACCAAAAGAACTAGTGACTCGAACACCAACATCCAAAGACTCAACAGGCAAACCAAGCAATTCAGCATGCTCACGCAAAATGTATGAATGCGTAGATCCAGAATCAATCAAAGAAAGCAATGACAAGGACTACAAAGTAAAGGTACCTGCAATCACATCCGCATCATTCCTGCCCTCTCGCTGAGCATACACCCTCGCTTGGCCTCCACCCTCAGGCTGAATAGCCACAACATGGGCCACTCCACGACCACCTTCCTCTCTCCTCTGGAAATTACCACGGCCGCGCCCACGACCTCTCTGCGGTGCAGCAACAACAGGAGCACACACCTGATCACCAGCCAACCTCGGACAATCATGCCTCAAATGGTCTACGGATCCACAATTCCAGCACCCATTACCAGCAGCCGCAACAGGAGCTTGCACCACTCTCTCAGCACGAGGACAGTCACGCTTCATGTGACCACGTGAACCACAGATCCAACAAGCACTCGGATCAGCTCTAGCATTGCCTCCTCTAGCAGGTGCACCACCACCTCTCTTAGCTGAAGACTGATACTTCTGATCACGTCCCCTCTTGTTCCGTCCACCTCCGAAACTAAACTCAGCTGATCGCTTCCCAGCACTTGCTCCAGCACCTCTCACAGATAAACCCAAGTTCATCTCAACATCCTTGGCTCGGCCCACCAACACGTCGAAATCATCATACTCGGCGGCCAGCAAATACATTTTCACATCCGTCTCTAAACCATAACGGAACCTCTCGCACCTTGCCCGCTCATCAGGTACCAGCTCCAGTGCATACTGACTGAGTCGCACAAACTGCACCTCATACTCAGCCACACTCATGCTCCCTTGGGTAAGAGACATGAATTCACGCTTCTTCTCATCTAGATATCTCACACCAAGATATCTCCGCTTGAACACATTCTGAAAGAATGTCCAAGTCACATCAGCTTCTGCCATCCCAGCAACAGTGGTTGTCCACCACGTATACGCATCCTTCTGCAGCAAGGACACAACACAACCCAGCTTCTGCACATCAGTGCAACTCATCTGGCCCAAGATTCGCTTGGTACTCTCTAGCCAAGCTTCAGAACTCTCAGCAGACATACCCCTGAACTCAGTCCCACCAAGACTGCGCAAACGCTCCAAAGGTAGTCTGACACCAGCATCTTCCTGATGCCCCGCTCCACGAGCCCCAGCTACCGCTGCTTGAAAAGCACCAGCAATAGCTTGCACTAACATCGTCAAATCAGGCATAGCTTGCCCCTGACCAGCCCCAGGTCCAGCAGCTCCAGCGCCAGCTGCAGCTCCAGCTTCCTCAGCCCCAGCACCACCACCACCAGGTGGAGGAGGAGGTAACACCGCACTACCCGTGTTTTCCTCATTCTCGTTCTCATTAGGAGCCGTAGCTCGCACATTACCTCGTAACTCTCTACGTGGTGCCATACTTTTACCATGCAATCACAACACAAATAAAACAAAGTCAGGCCCAGCAAGGTAAGCAATCCAAGTATTCAAGCTCAATTTCATTTCAAAACAACATCTTTCCTTTAGCTTTGATTTGGCAATGGGTACCCACAACATGCTACATCACAGCACATACTTCAATTGCATCAAAATCACAAGCCATTAAACATGCTTTCACTCAACAAGCATACAAAGCATACATACTTCAATCATGCATACATACATTCCCAATTACTCGAGAACTCAGCTCTGATACCACCAAATGTAACCCCCTTAACCCGGCCTAGACGGTTGACCCGAATTAAGAAAGTCACACGGGGAAAACCAAAGTCAACCCGAAAGTCAACCTTGATTAACGACCCTTTTTTTTCTTTTCAACCTTGTCTAGATGCACTTTAGACCTAATTGTGATCACACAAACATCATACCAAATGATCACAAACATCAAAGATCAAACAGGGACTTAATTGAACAATTTACAACTTTAGGGACCAAATTGTAAATTGTGATAATTATAAGGACTTAACCCAAATTGAAGTCACCATCTTAAAATTAATCAAGTTTCATGCTTCTCTGTAAAATTTCAGCTCAAAAGGACTTCCCAAACTCATACAATTGCACAAACAAGTTTCAGGACCAAAACGCAAACATTCCAAAACATATAACTGCCAATGTCAGCCCCCAACGGTCACCCGTTCCGAAACAGGCATAGCCCGTTTCGAAACTCGGGGCCGTTTCGCAACGCGTACCGAAACGGGGGTCTGGCAGTGGCCTTTCCGTTTCGGAACGGCCCCTCCCGTTTCGGACGCCTGGGCACAATTAAGGCACCCGTTCCGAAACGGTAGGTGCTGTTCCGAAACACCCTGCACAGATTGCCTAAAAATGCATACTTAAACATGCAATTGACCAACCAATCGTGCTCCAAATGCTACCAAACTTTGCCAACAAGCAATTCAACATATATGAGACATATAAGCATCTTCAATTCAACCAAATAACATCATAAGCAAAAAGCCCCAAATCTATAGGCATGCTTCCTACACAAGTAAGCCATTCAAGCATAATCTTCCAATTCAAGCATATAAAGGCCAACCACAAAAAAAAACAGCATTCTCAACAACATTCAACATACTTAGGGAGTTCAAAACATCTCCCAAAACATACACATAGGTCCCCCATTGCCAAATTACCAAAAGCTAAATGTACTTAGAAAACCTTCCATACTTAGAGCTTTGTTTCCACTTGGATGCTTGCCCTCCTTGCTGCCCTCAAGTACTCTAATGCTCTGCATTATTGAATTAAGAAAACAAAGAGAGCGTAAGCAAAAGCTTAGTGAGGAATGCTCAATAAAACCATCCAATAATGCATTTATAAAACACTTATAAAACATGCTTCAAACATCATTTACACATGCTCAAAAGCATACTTAAAACAAGCATCTCATGCTTCATTTCATTACATGTCATATTGGCCACAAGTGATACAATTCATTTCTTTGAAAACAAGTTCATCAACTTTCACCCCAAGGACTTTTAAACACCTTGGACCCCAAGGACTTTTGAACACCTTGGCCATGGACTTTTAAACACCATGAATTAGATCACCTCAAGGACTTTTAAACACCTTGACCCCAAGGACTTTTAAACACCTTGGCCATGGACTTTTAAACACCATGAATTGAATCACCTCAAGGACTTTTAAACACCTTGAGCCCAAGGACTTTTAAACACCTTGGCCTATGGACTTTTAAACACCATAGAAAGGACCACACAAGGACTTTTAAACACCTTTGTGTCCGTAACAAGAATCATCCAAGGAATTTTAACCACCTTGATGTTCTTAAGTAACAAGGCTCACTCAAGGACTTTTAACCACCTTAGTGACCTCAACCTTTTCAAAACATCACTTGCCAATATACATCATTTTCATCAATTAATCCACTGTTTTAAAGCATTAAACCAAGCCATATTCATCATGCACTTAAAAGCATCAAACCACATTTAATCAATGTTCAAAAACAAGGAACTCTTACCTTGAGCTTCCTTTAACATATGGCTTATCAAAACAGCAAATACCATACTAAATCATGCTTTCAAAACAGTAATCAAAACATGCAAATAACCACATTGCATCACAACAAAATCATGGCCACCACTAGAGAGAATTTCCGAAAACTTACACTAGAGCTTAGCAAAGTTGTTTAGACTTAAACTAAGCTCCCAAGATATTGGTTTCAAAGCCGAAAACCCAATTTCACTCACCGATTCCACTTTGCCTCTTGCCGAAGCACCAAATCAAGCCTCCGGATCAACAACTCTTGGATCCAAAGATGCCTCCCCTGATTAAACACATTAAAGCAGAGATTTAATGCATCATCATGCATCAAAAGCTTCAATGAAAGCACTCAAACTCGCTGCTCTCATTCACACTCCAATTTCGGCCACCAAACACAACCGAAATGACATCAAAACCACTTCTCAACAAAGCCCAGCCATAAACCAGCAAAACCTAACATCCATTAACACCATCTAACATCTAAAAACAACCTATAAACATCCTTATACCTCCAGCAACATCATATCCACAAGATCACCACAAAACATCCAAGAATCACAAGCTAAACTTAGGAAACACAACCTATCCGGGATTGCATTAATCAAAACTCATTTCCTTATCAATTTAGAGTTCATTTAACATCAAAAACACACCTCAAATCACAGATTAATCATATCTAACGAAAATCATCAAAAATACCAAATCTTGCATTATAAGCCAAGATCCATTTCACCACTTAAAATCCTTTAATAAAACTTCAATTAAGAGTTGAGAACTTGGGAATTTCAGTAAAGAACTGATAGTTTAGAGGAGAAGGACGTTCTTACCTCCAAACTTGTGTTTCTCCACTTTTTGGAATCAAAAACCTTGTTGAATCAACTAGCAAATGATGAGGTTTTGAAGATATGTTGATTAGGAATCAAAAGAATATTGAAAGGAGGATTTTAGGTGAGATAATCAGAAACAACTCTCTGGAAAACAAGTGTTTGGATTGAGAGAAAATGAGAGAAAGAAAATAGAGAAGTTAGTTAAGAAAATAGCCAAATGGCCTTTCCCTCCACTTTTGATATGTTTTAAAATCAGAATAAATCTCAAAATATCTTAGAAAAATCTGGAGAAACTACTTTTGGAATAATAGCTCCTTAAAGATTCAAAGTTTCAACTCTTTATAAAACAGTCACAAAACTTTCAAAAATTACATTTTGGTCACTAGCCAAAATGTCGCTCTTCCAAAACCCATTTTTCAAAATTGATTTCACAGTTCACTTAATTATATTAAAAGATGATTTTAGAACATTTTTCCATATTTTTAATGCAACCCGAACTAGGCTTTCCTAATTTCACCTCTTTAGATTCGAACAGCACTTTGACCAAACCGGTCAACGCCCAAAACTTCTAAGCCCAAAACCGGGGCGTTACACGGTATCTCCGGATTAACTCCTGGTAGTCTAAACGAACCACAGATTTCCTGGAATGTTTTGAGATGCTCCCTAGCATCCTCTGTAACAGCACCACTGAATTGACCGACATTGTTGATCATGCTAAACATGGCAGGTTTCAGCTCAAAGTTGTCAACTTCAATATCTGGCAGCGTAGTTTCTAGTTCTACATGGTCATTCAGCATGTAGTCTCGACAGGACCGGCGTGCGGCAGCGGCAGGAAAGTCGGCAGCACGGCCGTTCCCTCCAGTCCCGGCAGGATCTACAGCATCCTGGGGATTTCTTGGGTCGTCCCTTCTTTCTTCTTGTTTTTCGTTTACCATAGCTTCGAGTTGTTGCTCTAGGTAACCGTTCCTTTCAATGAGGTAGCGGACTCTTTTCTTGAGATTGAATGTTCGTTCTGGTTCAGGATCTAACTGGTATTCCGGTTCCTTCCCTCGTTGAGATCTGCGCATACGAAACAAAAGACCTTGTGAAAGGTATAGGTTGGACAATCCAAGTAAACTGAAAAAAATAAAAACAAAAACAAAAAGTGCAGTAAAAGAAAAGGTAGAGTTATGTTGCCAATCCCCGGCAACGACGCCAAAAACTTGTTGCGTGTAAAATAGTCTATCGCAATTGTAGTGCAAGTATACACGACGCAAGTAGTAAAGTGATACGAAGTATCGGATATCGTCTCCACAGGGATTGGGCTAATAGCTTCACCTTAATTCACTGCACGGAAGTAAAGGAAATAATTGAGAAGTTGTCACGAAAGTAATAAAGTAAACGTAAATAAAAGAGAAGGAAAATCAAGATAGAGCGAATGGGCTGGTATTGAATTGCTTAGTAGTGCAGGTATCGCTGAGTTTAGGAAATCCAGTGCTGTCGTCGTTCCCGTCGCGGCAGCACCTGTCGCGGCAGCAGTCCGTTGGTTATCGCGACAACGATTACCCAACTCAGTACTTCAAGTTTGGCAAGAATCCCAGATGTGCCTTGGCCTATCCCTAGGTCCAAGTCTGTCGATGATCACGTCTTTGATGATACCTCCCGGCGTGAATCGAAGGATGAACACCGATGTGGATGAATTCTTCTTTAGCCACTTAACCCCGTCCTATCCCTAGGCCCGAGATATTTCAACTATAAACTAGAGAACTTGCTCTTATTTCTTTCGTATACTTAACTCTCCCGATGCTAAGTAAATTGATAACCTCACAATGCTCTCCCGATGCTCTTGCAAGATATTAATAACCAAAATAAGAGAACTTGAAGTTTATTTTACTGAACTGAAAATTCCTAAAACAAAACGACCCTTGCAACTACTTTACAAATCAACCCGTGGCCCTAGGGGGAATTTAGAACATGTTGTGGGAAGGAAAACGGCTAGAGTTTTGGGAAGGAAGCTAGGGTAATCGGTTATGCCTCTAGGTTAAGATATATGTCCTTATATAAGCTTTGGGCTCAAGTTTTCTAATTTAACAAGGATTACAACTTTAAATTAAAGTACAACTCTAATAAAGACTAAATCTTAAGAGAATCTATCTTTAAGTCGTCCTCCTTGTTTCTTGGGATCATCTCTCCTTGAACTTTGGGCTTGGAATATCTTCTGATCTAAGGCTTGGAAAAATATGGTGCTTTCACACGACAGACGGGCTGAATTTTCTCTATCTGTCGAGGTCCACTTTGCATCTTCTCCACAAAACTGCTGTCGTCCTCTGCTGTCACGGTGGCAACCATGGCAGCATCGTCCTCCTTGACTGCTCGTCCAGTTCCAGCTCTTCTGCTTCACTGCCCAGCGCCTGCCCTTTCCGTCTGCTACAGCAGCAACCTGCAAAAACAACCATTTTTAGTAGAAACTGTGCCTTTTAATGTATTTGTGATGTTTTGCTGTAAACTGACCTAAATGTAATAAATAATGCTTGAATGCAGCAGAAATATGGGTTAAAAGAGGTGTAAATAATAGAACATTTATATACTCAACAGAAACGACCTTGGAAGGGCTAGGGGAGTCGATGTCTTTCGAAGACATGGGATCCGTTGAGTGTCCACCAGTGAGTAAGGTTGATGTGGCATTGAGCTTCATGGACAAAGAAGCATCAGTGCGAGCCGAGGTGTCGGACTTCAATATTAAAGAAGTGCCGATGTTGTCGATGAGCGATGAGTTGTCGATAGGCAATGGTGCATCAGAGTTTGTGAGGAAGGAAGTGTTGATGCGAGTTAGAGTGAATGCCAACCGGAGTATTCCAAAGGAGGTATATCTCGAACACAATTATGGTGTTTTACAGTTTGATTTGCATGGTTTGCTGGGTGTAGAAAGCAGAAAACCTAACCTAACAGATGGGGTTACCAAGACTTGGCGAGAACCCAAGCAACCTTTCAGAGTCCTGAGGGTCCGTTCGGTGTTCAATGTGACGGGGGCCGAGTACTTGTACAAGGATCGAGGGGATCCGAGTATAGGCAAGTTGCAACTGGTAGGAAGGAGTTCCTACGATCGAGATGTACGAGGTGAGGCGACGAAAGATGTTACATGGTGGAAGCGATTCCAGGATCACGGAGTCAAGTTTCGTTCCAAGTGCGCGACGAGGGCGTCGCCAAGTTTGGTGGGGGAGATTGTCACGGGCCGCCAGTTCAGACCCGAGTCATATGCACAAATAGTTTCCCAAGGGGTTCAGATCGAGGAATTGGGCTTGAAGAGACCACCAGACTTAGCACGGTCCATAAAAGATCCTAGGAGACTTAGTCAAACATTATCCATTTGAATTATTTCAAATGATTTATTAAGATAATGTTCAGATATTTATAGATTTTGTAAAGATTATGTTGTAATCTCGTCCGTCGATGTAAATCAGTTTTGACCGTCAGATTTGGGGGAGTTCAACTATAAATAGAGGCTCCCAACCTCACTTGTAAATCACTTAATCTTTTATCTTCAGAGTAATCAAGACATTCACTCTAAAAATCCTCTGTGTTGTTCTACGTGTTTTTGATTTTCTTCTTTCGGATTTAAAGGTCATTCTTTATAGTTTGCTTCCGCTTAGAACGATCTTGCATTCTTGAGTGCCTTGGAAGTTTTGATCTTCCGGAGTGGGAATTCAGGCTTACTGAGGCGTTTGTGTGGTGAAATCCGCCTAAGGCTGCGCGGTTTGCTAGTTCGAAAATCTAGCCCCGTGACACTAGCATTTTGCTCACCTACACGGCTAAACGTCGAACCCCTAATAGTGATTAACATTTTAGCCATCCAACTTTTAGATTCTAATATTTTGGTCACTCTAATAATTTTATTTATATTTTTTAACCAATAAACCATTAAAGTCCTTAATAAATAATAATATCTATATTTTTTCCTTTATTGATAAAATTCCGAATTCTGTTTAAAATGACGGCATATTGAAGAGGAATAAAATGGGTCTAAAACTTGGAATATTTAATGTGGGTGCTCACATGCATGTGTAATATATAATCAATTCAATTTGAGGAATTATTAATGCAACTTTTACCTGTTTATTCAGAAGGATTGATCTTATATATTTATGTGCGAAAATATGATGACTACTGCTAACCGATTTCATTTATTTCAAAGAAATTATCTTAAACACGTACGGCTTTGAAACTATATAATTGACTTGTGCATGATGTGTCGACTTTCGTTTATCAATTTAAATGTCATTGATGTAAGGTAAAGATGTACCATACCATGAGGGGACACGTTTCTATAGAGGCATGAATAAATAAATTAGAATATATTGTTGTAAGAAAAATTATACAATAATTATCGTATACCCATATACACCACTTTTTTTTTGTAATATATATGTCCATCTTATGGACCATGTTCGGGGTGCAAGGTTGTCTCTCTCAACAATATCGTCTATAAGGTTCAAACTCACGTCGTCTCCTTGGGTGTGCAATGTGTCTTACCAATGCACTCAACACTTGTTGGTTACACTACTTATTTTTAATTTAAAAAAATCTAAAAGTTAAAAGATTTTCATTTTTCCTAATTAATGTCATTAAAATATGAGTTAATTACATGTTTGATATATAAATTATACTCAATTTCTCAATGACATATTTTTTAAAAAAAATCTTAAGACATAGTATTAAGATTAGTCCTCAACAATACACTATTTTTAATTTCAACTTTAAGATTTAAAAATTAAAAAATATTAATTTTAAAAAATTATAAAAAAATATTCAAACTAATCTTAATTAACACGTGGCCCTAATATGAAAAATTAAAATTAATTTAATTCTGGTATTTGTATGTTTCTTCATCTTTCCCTTTTTTATCTTCTTTCATTAGAGCTTCTTAAAAACCTTAAAGTTCTTGTTTTCGATTAAATGAAACAAAGAAATACATAGCTATGATTTTTTAAAAAGTCAAAACTTAACTGTTATCGATAGAGGTGTGCATAATTAACCATAACCATTAACTGTAATCGTTAACCGGTATAACCGTTATATTTTATAGGTTAATTAACCGAACCGCTAGGACTAAACGGTTTCGATTAACTGAACTGCTAAAAATGATGGTTAATGGTTACAATTATGAATTTTGATAGATGATTAACCTATAGATTAACCGTTATTAAATTATTTTATACATTTATTTATTAAATTAAATTGTGACTTGTGCATATTAACTCATGAGATTTTCGTTTACCTTATGTTTGTTTTATGTTAGTTAAATATTTGTGTTTAAAACTTTGATGATGTCTTTTTATGTCCTGAAATTTGATGGTGTACTGTTATGTGCTAACATTGTTGAAACTTGGAATTTTAAACTTTAAAATATTGTGAAGCTTGTGTGTGTTGTGTTGTATTGAAACTCTTAATATGTATGTAATTTTTTATTTAAGTATGGAGTTAGTGTTTACAATCTCTCTATTTAAATATTTTTCTGAACATTTTAATTTAATAATTACCGGATAGACAATTTCATTATTCTAGTGAACATGTGAAAAAATTTGTAATAGGTTATAGGTTAACCTATAATCGAACTATCGGTTAACCATGTTCTAATGGTTAACTGTCAACGGTTAACCGTTTTTAATGGTTAAGTTATGGTTAGCAAAACTTAGTAACTGTTATAACGGTTAACCGATCGTTTAGGCTAAACGCTACAATTAACCGACCATGAACACCCCTAATTAATTACCGATTCCAATGATATTGATATTCATAAAATTGGGATTCTTTATAAACTAGATATCAATTTCTAACCCTAATTTTTCATTTCTCTCCGATCTTCAAATTCGATACAAACATAAAAAAAAAATTGGGGTAGATATTGAGAAAATACCAGGCGACATAAAATTTTAAAAATATTGTTTTATATACTAAATTTTGAAGATAATTTAATGAATAAACTCTAACACTAAAAGGGTAGAAACATTAAGTAAATAAAAGTTATTGACGATAAATAAGATGTAGTCTCAATATTTAAACCTTTAATTGTTTAAATTAGCAATGTGAAATAACAAATAACAAATCACACAATATAGATTGATTTATAAACCCCACGTAAAGTCAGATTTCATAAAAATATCATCTTCATCCATGACTCAGTAACCCAAAATTAGGCTATTGAAACTAAATTATAAATCAGACGGTGGGAAGTCAGGTGTTGGATAACCAGTTGGATCACTTTTTTTTCTTCAATTGGTCTTCAACGGTAATTGAACCGGACTAGCTTCTGTTGCTTTCGGTTTTGCTGGGTTAAATAAGGAGAATACAGGAAGCAAAGATTTTGAGGGGGGATTTAATCAAACGAAAAAATATTTGTAAGTTTTTTAATATAATTTTTAAAATATTTTTTTAAAATTTTTAAACCGTAAGGGAAAAATTGATAGAATATGCAAATATTGAGAGTTAAATTTATTGTATTATTTTTCAAACTAGGACCAAATTAATTGAATGTATAAATTTTGTGACAAAAATTGTTATTATATCATGTCACATTATCATTTCTGTTAGTGTTAGCCATTAGTGACCAAAGTATGATTAAAATAAAAAAATAGTATGATGACCAAAATAAAAGAGAAGTGATAATTTGGTGGTTAATAATATAGTTTATCTTATTTCATATTAGTAGTTTATATCAATATATGATATCTGTAGTGTATATTGGTGTATGACATTCATTGTAAACTCGTCCTTATTATAAACAACAGACCTTAGTATAAGTAGGGATGGTCATGGGTCGGATTGGGTTGGGTTTTAGGCTGGCTCGTGTTAGACCCTAAAATTTAACATCTCCACTCGAACTCGATTCGACATTTTATGATGTTCTACTCGACCCGAATCTATTTCGAATTTTAGAGTAAAAGCTCGAACCCGAAAACAAACCGACCTGACATAAATAAAAAAATCATTTTCCATTTTTATTCGATAAAGCAAAGAGTTAATTGAAAAAATATAAATAGAGAGAAGACATTATAATAATTATTTCATTTTTATTAGAAAAAAATATGGAGAAAATTGAAAAAATATATATCTAAATAGAGGGGCATTATAATAATTATACCTAAATATTTAGAATAAAATTAAACTACTATTTATGGTTGGGTCAAAACAATTAAACAAATATTTAGAATAGTTTTAGAGTAAAAATCTGAACCTGAATCGATAAAATAGGGAGACAATTGAAAAATATTTCTAAAGAGATGGGCATTATGGTAATTATCCTAAATATTTAGAATAAAATTAAACTACTATTTATGGTTGGGTCGAAACAATTAAACTAATATTTAAAATAGTTTTAGAGTAAAAATATGAACCCGAATCGACAAAATAGGGAGATAATTGAAAAATATTTCTAAAGAGAGGGGCATTATGATAATTATACATAAATATTTAGAATAGAATTGTACTATTATTTATGGTCGGGTCGAAATAATTAAACTAATATTTAGAATAATTTTAGAGTAAAAAACCAAACCCGAACCCGAGAGAGAGACCTGACATAAATAAAAAAATATTTTTTTTATCATTTTTATTCAATAAAACAGAAAGTTAATTGAAAAAATACAAATAGAGAAGATGCATTGTAATAATTATTTCATTTTTATTAGACAAAATAGAGAGATAATTGAAAATATATCTAACAAGAAGGGTATTATAATAATTATAAATAAATATTTAGAATAAAATTAAACTAATATTTATGGCCAAGTCGAGTATTTTTTACATTAAACTTAAACCCGAACTCATTTTAAAATAACAACTTGAACCCAAAATTTTCTTAAAAAACTTGACCATATAGAGTTGAGTTAGTTCAAAACTTGTCGAGTCTAGGTCATATATCAAATTGATTAGATCATATATTTATAATCCAACGATTGAATCATCGCTTCAATAATAATTAAATAATTTGTTTAATCGGTAAAATAAAAAAATTACTACGGTTTTTAATTTTAACCGTTCACACAAATTTTTTAATTTTATTTTATGTTTCAACTGATCAGACCATTAATTATTGATTTAAATAATTAGTTCGATATAGTTCCAAAAACTATGACCGAACGGCTTTGTCTAGAACCTATGCATTAGGGCATAGGTTAAGATACATTTAATATTATTAATTAAATTATTTTTATCATTTAAGAAGAAAATAATTAAGTTATTTTTTATCATTTAAACTATGACGACCTGTGGTCAGAGCAGGCTCACTTGCTCCACTCCCTTCCCCTTAGGTCTCGGGTTCAAGACCACTTAAGAGCATTGCCTTCACCTAGATTTTTCCCCCTCCCCCTTCTACCTAGAATAAGATTTTCAAAAAAAATGATAGAAAAATTTTACGACGGGCGTCACATACCGCTGAACACCACTAACACAATACACCGCTGAAAATTATTAAATTTTTTAATAGAATTATTATCTTATACATTGGCTGTGGAAACTAAAAGTTTTCACAAGTGCCTTAGATTTTTGGTTTAGGAGATTAGTTTAGGGTGTAGGGTTTAGGGGTTAAAGTATGGGAATTTAAAATTTAGGGATAATTGTTAGAATTTAGGGTTTAGAGTTTAGAGGTTATGGTTTAATTTTTAGGGTAATATGGTGAGAATTTAGGTTATATATATATAAACCCTAAATTGTAAATTTCAACCACTATCCATAAATTCAAAACTCATACACCTAAAACTCTAAATCATACACCATAAAGTAAGTCCTTAAACCCTAAAACTAAAGCGCTTGTAGAAATTGTAGTTTTCACCCCGGTGATTCAAAAATTACCCTTTTAAAAAAGATAAAAAAAACTTATGGACTAGACTTATAATTAAAATTATTTCAAAAAAAATAAAAATAAGATTTAATAAATATTTTATATTTTTATAGTATTTTTAATTAATATATTAAAATTAAATATCTCAAAATCACGTTAATATCAAAAACACTAAACTCAACCCCTTTATTTTAAAGGAGAATTGACAAAATCATCTTTTTGATAAACTAATATGGAATATATCCAACTTACCAACTTACTGTTTTTTTATTAATAAACAGAGGAATATTACCATAAACCTTTATAAAATATTTCTTAAACTTAAGTGGAAGAAAAGATTACCAAACCTACTGTTTTCTTTTGTTTTGATAAACATGATTTGCCTTTTCTATTTTGAGCATCCTATTGTTTTGTTTTAAATATGCGATCCATCCAACTAACAAATATTGATGCATTTATCAATACTCCTTTGAAATAAAGATGGCAGCAGCGGCAGAGGTGGGGCGGCAGAAGAAAAATAAAAGGTTGAGTTTAGGATTTTTTATAATAAAGAAATTTTGGGATATTTGATTCTAATATATCAATTAAAAATATTATAAAGAAATATAAAAGGTTTATTAAATTTTATTTTGAAATAATTTTAATTATAATTTTAGTCTTTAATTTTTAATCTTTATTAAAAAATTTAATGGTGTTCAGCGGTGTATTGCATTAGTGATATTTAACGGTGTGCGACGCTCGTGGTTAGTAGACTCATCCTTAATAATATCATTTATTTAATCTCTAAAACCTCTAAACTATAAAATCACAAACCCTAAAATATAAAATCTTAAATCCTAATTCCTAATTCCTAATTCCTTAACACTAAACCATAAACTCATAGACCCTAACCACACACTATAAACCTAACCCACAAACCGTAAACTCTAAAAACACTACACCATAAAATTAAACCCTAAACCATAAATGTATAAACACTAACTAATCCAGCCCTATACACCTCTAAAACTTCCACACAATCCAGAACATATTCTTTTTTTTTAACTAGACTTCCACACAATCCAGCCCTATACACCTCTAAAACTTACTAATCCATTGTCCGTTGATAATGATAATGGTTATGGTAATTAATACGGCCTTAGATGTTTATATCAAAAGTGAATTAGGGTGGTTGCGGCCTCAATTGCTAGAAATTTATTGGTAAAAAAGTTAAAATACAAAAAATAAGTTCGGGTAAACTACATGAATAATCATTTAATTACGAGGTGGTTCTAATTAACCATCGATTTTTTAATTTTGTCAATCAAACCACTTAATTGTGGGAGAGGTTTTAATTTTCTCACTCTATGATTGGATGAAAAATTTATTAAATAAATATATAAATTTAAGAGTAAAATCCTTCAAGTAGATGATGAAACATGTCATAATCTGATTGGAGGATTAAATTTATTAAATTAAATTAAAATTAGGACCAAATTGATAGAATATTTTAATAATAGATCACATGTGTAATTATACAATTTTTCGTTAATTGTCACGTTACCTTATCCGTTAGGTTTCAACGACAAGTAGCTTAATTGATACCATTTAAATAGTTAATTAGTCTGATTGACAAAAATAAAAGATTAGTGGTTAAACTAGAACTCCCCCATAGAACACATTCATCACTGAAGGATTGATCCAAGTGGTAACTAGTTTGATATCGCTCAAGAGTGGTTCCTTGAAGGTACTAAAGAGGGCCATGGTCTCCCAAAATTTTGAAAAACTGTAATTTAACCCCTAAAATTTTTAAAAAAATTAATTTAGCCCCCTCAAAAATTTTAAAAATCATATAAACTTTAAAATTTTGAATACTTTAATTAAATTTCTTCTCATATTTTTTTAAAAGCTCTTATTAAATCTCTCAAAATTATCAAAAAATTTAGTTAAACCCTCAAGATTTTTGAAAAATTTAGTTTAAACATCCAATTTTTAAAAAAAATTAAAGTTTGCCCCCCTAACTTTTACCCAAGTTCCGCTATTGGTATTGCTTAAGCAGGTCTCGAGTTCAAGACTTTCTTTATGCAGAAAATTCCCGTTTAGACACTCACCCACCAAAACTAGATGTGCGATACGGTTCGATCCATATAAATCAAGGTACAACCTTAGGGAACCGGAAAGAAAAAAAAAATAATAACACATTCATATGTGTTAATACTCGTCTCTTTAATCAACTCTATGAGGATAACAATTATTTGCTAGGCTTAGATGGAATTCTTTGGCAAATAATTGTTGACTTACGCAACTTAAGAATCATATATTCATACGTAAACTATGATCGCGATTCGCGATGAACAAATTTCTGGATTTTATATGACAATGGCAAAACTTGTCTACTGCCGTTTGCCTAATAGGTTGTCTAATTCTAACCATTTTTTCCTTTTTTCTTCCCCTTGATTTTTTTTCTATCATATAGTTTTTTTTTGGGGATAATTCATATAGTTTTGTTTTTTTATTAAATAAAGAGTTATTACATTCCCTTGTCGAGATTCGAACCATATAAGATGAGACAATATAAACATCTTTAGCCACTAGGCCAATTAGTGGATCTCGTTTTTGTTTCTTTCTTTGTTTTTTCCCCTTATTTAGTTTGATTCCTTCGTTTTATTTATTGCATTAACTGAACTACCAACAGTGTTTTTTATTGGAGAACGGAACAATTTTGTAGCCGATAAGTTCGGTTTATCCTATGTATCTAAAACACTAATGCATGCAAAATTATCGTGGAAGGCAACGTACCAATAAGGGAAAGGTGGTTGTATGGATTGTGAGTACATCATGAAAACAACAGGCGGGTTGAACCCTAATTTAATTAGACTTGCTGATGTAGGTAGTGACTAGTGCGTGCTTGAAAAGTCATTGTGTAATAGAATTTATTAATTTAAATGTAATTGAATATAACTAAACAGTTGTGGTGTGTTTAAAATAATGTCGTAATTTGTTGGTCCGGTTATTTTTTTAATGGTTTAAATGTGATTACAAAATAATATTTGTTCATATATATTTTTAATCTTTTAAAAATGTACATACACCTTGTAGACAAAGCGATTTGAACTTGTGTCTCCTTAAATGAGTATCATCCGCTTTAAATATAATATAATTACAATTTATTGGTCAAACATGTACAGAAAATTAAAATTCTTTGCAGTTACATTTTCATACCATTGTACTCGTAGAACTATTGAGATTGGACTGAAAATTAAAGGACTGAGCATTTTAAGTTATTGAGCAAAGCAGTGCACTACCCAAGTCAAGCCATAGAGTTGCTGTGATCATTGAGAATAAAGGGGATATGACAGTCCTTCAACTAGAGTTGGAATTCAACGTTGTTTATTGAAAAGATCAACTTATAATATTTTAATTTTAGAGGGCAACAATCAGTGGGGTTCTGGACAGACGTGATAAGAGCGACCGCACAGGGCCTCTAAGAGAGAGGGGCCCAAAAATAGAGAACTTAAATTAAATTAAATTAAATATTTGTAAAAAATATAAATTTTAAGTGAAAATGTTTGATTTTTAGATGTTTATAACTTAACTTTTTGTTGCTTAAGAGGATAATTTAATAATATTTTTGTATTAAGGTAAATTTTTTTAAAAAAAAATTAGATCTCTTACTGATTATAAATTGAGGGCCCCATTTTAATAAATTGTACAGGGCCCCAAATTTTTTAAACCGCCCCTGGCAACAATAGAAATTATTATATATTATTAGATGACTAAAATTTAGGAGGTGGTCACCCGGAGTTGGATTAGAGTGTTTGTGTATGGCCAGTGCCTTTGCTCGTAGGGGTGAGCAAAACTCGACTCGACTTAAAAATCTAAAATATTAGATTTGAATCGAGGTGAAAAAATTCGACTCGTTTTGACTTGACCCGAAATTTCATAAACTAGACTCGACTCGAAAAAATTTCAAATAAAGTTTGAGTTGTAAAATTGAAATTCGAGTTGTGGAGTGTGTAGGGAGGTTTTTATGAGGCCGTGGAGTGTGATGGCACTGTATGATACTTATTAATAAAATCATACTCTTTTGCCGATAAAAAAATGGAAATTCGAATAACCAGAAATTTTTAATAATTAGTGGATTGATTTTTAAGTTCGAGTCGAGACCCTCAATTTTTCTGGTATATATATATACCAATATAAAAAATATGAAGAAATATATGTCACATATGAAAAATATGAAGAAATATATATACATATCTTATATGATTAGAGAAAATCGCTTAAATTAAAATCAATTTGTACTATAACATGATAAATAATTACAATTAAATTTGTATAGGAACTTGAAAACTCGACTTGAATTTCATAAACTCGACTCGAATCGAAAAAATTTAAATAAAATTTGAGTTGTAAAATATGACGTGTCAACTCGAATAACTCGAAATTTTTTGACTAGACTAGACTCGACTCGATCGAACGCTCACCCCAATAAAATTAAAATGATCTTTTCAAGTGTGTTTTGGACGAACAAAAACTTTCTGTACATTTTCGGTGTTTAATTTTATGTGCCAACAGTAAAAATTAAAATTTAAGTTAACCATAAATTTTAAATCATAAACTATAAACTCTAAAAATATATTATACTTTAATTTCTCTAAATTATAATCCTAATATTTTAATGTGTAGGCATAAATAGTGGAAAAAAAAAAAACAAGGATTTCTTCCGTAAGTATGGTCTCCACTCTTGTGACTGACCTATGGGTTTGAGTGATTCCAAGGTTATAAGTTACAACGGCTTCGCTACCGTTTTTAAAGGTTTGTATCTTAAAGGTGAGAAGTTGTGTATTTAGGTGATTTTTTTTCCTTATGAATTGTCAATAGGTGTTAGATAGGGATGGTTGGAAAAATGTCAGGAAAATGATTACTTTAAGCCATATTTCGAATGGGTAAAGATGAAGATTCGAATAAAGATTCTTTTGGGTCTTATTCTACTCTATGAGACCTTTACAACGATATCTTATATGCTCAAAATGGTTGAGTATTGAATGAGAAATTGATGCTCAAAATAAAAGAGTTGTGAATTGAATAAAGGAAAATGAAACCCCTATATCCTACATGGATGAGGTAAATGGAATGGGAAGTGTTTATATATACTTATCCAATTTGTGATTATTGAATGACTTGAATGGAAATTGTACCTTATGTGCAAGGGGTGTTATTTGGGCAGGAGTGCACTCACACGACTTGGGTGACATAAATTTCCAAATTGGTTGGGCCCTTCTTGGGCTTGTGAACATTTTACCACATTGAATTAATTTTTTCCTTTAAGATAGCACATTTTTAGTGAATATCTCGTATTTAAAGGGATAATATTCGGTTCCCTTAAATTCGAATATTAAATGATAATATTTTTGAATATTAAAGAGATAATCCTTGCTATTCACGCAAAATATTCGAAATAAATCAAATAAAGGATATTTTCAAAATATTTTAATTCCCACGTTTAACCTAATTTTTTCTATAAATACATGGCATCCCTTCAGTTTTAAAACACAATTTGAAAAGCTTTCTTCTCTCAAATTGCATTGTTTTTCTGGTGATAGTCAAAGGCACGAGTACTGTTCGTGATCTCTTCAGTAGTGCAACTGTCGAAGATCATCCGCTGTTGTATCCTGAGAAACTGACGACTAAAGAACTCAAGAACCTAGGAGTGGTCAAATCTATCTTAAGGAAACTACGTTTCAAGCAAGCCTCAACAATCCTATTTTCAGTTATTTCGAATATGTTAAATTCTTATAATTCATGTTTTTCGTTTATTATTAATTTATTTTGAATTTAACCCTGTTTTGTCCAACAATCTTAAGACATATTTTAAATCCAAGGTGATTCGAAATAAGTACGATTGTGAGAAAGCAAACAAATTTGTTTTAGGAATTATCCTGCCGTTTTAATGGGTTTGCTTAGATCTCAGAAATTAACGCGACAAATATGTTTTTACAGAAATTGTCGTTGGATGTAACCGAGGTTACGGATTTTGTGAAAAACCAAAATCAGAAATAAACAAAATTATTTTTAGTTTATTGGGATTATTATTAATTCCGATTTTGTCTTTGTGAACAGAAACAATGACTACTCAAGGGAAATCGTGATTTGTTTAGAAACAAAGATCTCATAAATAATTCGTTTCAGGAATTTATTCCCGCCGTTTTAACGAGTTCACTTGATCTTCGAAACAAGAATCAATGGAATTAAAATCAAAGGATTTTCCTTTTGATTTCTGTTGGTTAAACAAAATTAAGTTGGATTGATATCTCTGTTATTTAACAGAAGATATGATAGAAATAAATTACTAAATTTATTTTCAATAGAATCTTGTATGATTCTAACGTTGCAAGGAAAATAAATCATTGAATTCATTTCCGTAAGAATCTTGTATGATTTTACTTGGTATGGAAAATAAATCATTGAATTTATTGGGAATCGAGTATGATTCAAGTTTTGTAAAAGGAAATAAATCATTAAATTTATTTCTATGCTGGAATCACGCGTTGATTCTAATCTGTTAAGGGAAATAAATCGTTGGATTTAATTTCGTAGGAATCTAGAATGATTCAATCTTGAAATAATTTGGTGAATTTATTTTGAAAAGAGAAATAACTTAAAGTTATTATTTGTTAAAGAACCAAGTATGATTCTATTTTGGAAATAAATCGGTGAATTTATTTCGAAAGTAACATTGGTTACCAAATTCTGACTGAGGTCTCGAATCAAAGCATAAAAGAACTTGGTTTTCTATGTCCAAATTAAAATCTTAAAGCATATGCTGATGCATGCTATGAAGTGCACATTGTTTAAAAATGGCTAAAGAATCGTGAGGGTCATTGGACCATAAATGGAAGATTCTAAATTATTGTGAATCAAAGGCAGTGATTTTAATTGATCACTCATCCTTGAAATGATTTCAAGAATAGAAAAATCAATGAAATTCATGGGAAAGAATTTCAAAAAGTGGCAACAAAAGATGTTGCTTATTTGACCATGATAAACTTCGTCAAATATCTAAAGGATAATCCTCTTATTGTTAGAGAGGATAAGGTAAATATTGTTATCATCTTTAAATGTTGATAAGGTAAATATTGCTAAGACAAATATTACCATGACAAAGGTAGTTAAAGTCATAAAGAACTTCGTGAAAACAAACCGTGAATTAGACGGTGTGTTCAAGAAACAAAAAATTTTATAAGAAATGTTTCAATTGCCATAAAGATGGGGAACAAGTCTTCTGATAGGCTCGATGTCCTTTAGCCGAATTTCTTGCCAAGTGTGGAGACGATTGATTTTTGGGTGTTTATGGTGGAAGCAAAAATTGAAAGAATTTGGACAAGGATTTAGAGTGGTTCGGCTTTCTAACCAAAGCCTACATCCACTACCTTAGCTTCCCACTAACGATTTCCCAAATTCACTGGGACAAAGCGATGTCTTTTAAAAATGTACATACACCTTGTAGACAAAGCGGTTTGAATTTGTGTCTCCTTAAATGAGTATCATCCGCTTTTTCACTGGGACACTTGTTGGGTCGGAGGTTCCAATCACACTCTTTAATTCTTAGAGGCAGAATTGATGTAGTTATGCGCGTAAATACATTCTTCAAGTTTATTAATATTTTATTTTTTTTTTCTATTTATGTAGTTAGAATTTATACTATCATACATGACATGAAAAATATAATATAATTACAAATTATTGGTCAAACATGTACAGAAAATTAAAATTCTTTGCAGTTACATTTTCATACCATTGTACTCGTACAACTATTGAGATTGGACTGAGCATTTCAAGTTATTGAGCAAAGCAGTGCACTACCCAAGTCAAGCCATAGAGTTGTTGTGATCATTGAGAATAAAGGGGATATGACTAGGGATGTAAAAACAGGTAATCGGATGAGTTTTAGGTCGGGTACTGTCAGGTCAGGTAAAATCGGGTACAGGTCATTTCAGGTCATTTTTTTATTTTGACTCGACTCGGGTCGGGTGCAGGTCCATTTCAGGTCGGGTCCATTTTAGATCGGGTCCATTTCAGGTCGGGTCCATTTCAGGTCGGGTTCATTTCAGGTCGGGTCAAAACGGGTCGGGTCCGTAGCAGATAATTGACTGGTTAATTCGGGTTCGGATACACTTCAAGTCGGGTCCATTTCAGGTCGGGTCCATTTCAGGTCGGGTCCGTTTCAGGTCGGGTTCATTTCAGGTCGGGTCCATTTCAGGTCGGGTTCATTTCAGGTCGGTTGCATTTCAGGTCGGGTGCATTTCAGGTCGGGTAATTTTAGGTCGGGTAGTTTCAGGTCGGGTAATTCAGGTCGGGGTATTTTTAGGATTGAAATTCGTATTGAGTTTGAGTTCGGTACAACCGTATAAGTAGTCGATAGACTTTAGGTTGGCCTTCATCAATCGTCATTGATTTGGAGTTAATTATTTAAAGTCATATCAAATTAAAATTATAAAATATTGGAGTAATTAAAAAATACTGAAAAGGGGTCAATTTGGATTAAAAATAAAGTTTCACGGATTATAATGAACAAAAATATCAAATTAAAATTATAAAACATTAGACAAATTTAAAAGAAAACAATGAAAAGGGGTCAATTTGGAATAAAAATAAAATTTTGGGGACTATAATGAACAAAAATATCAAATTAAAAATATAAAAATTAGAGTAATTAAAATAACAATAAGTAGATGTCAATTTAGAATAAAAATAAAGTTTTAGGGTCTAGAATGAACAAAATTTCAAATTAAAATTATAAAACATGATGAATTAAAATATATATAGGGGCCAATATGGAATTAAAATAAAGTTAAAGGACTAGAATGAAGAAAATATCAAATTAAAATAATAAAACATTTGACAAATTAAAAAAATAAATGTGGGTCAATTTGGAATAAAAATAAAGTTTTAGGGTCTAGAAGATGAAAATATCAAATTAAAATTATAAAACATTGGACGAATTAAAAAAACAATGAATAGGGGTCAATTTGGAATTGAAATAATGTAACCCCTCGTCCCGGTCTGGCCGAATGACCGGTCCGAGTGGGCCACACGGGGAAAACCGAAGCGAAACCCGTTAAGGCTTTCCCTCGGTTAACGACCCAGAAAATTTCTTTTTATTTTATCTTGACTACATGCTTAATTAAGACCTAAGTGTGGCACAGCAGCGGAAGGTACAATCATAACATCAACCATCGACCAACCCAACGTTTAATTAGCTCATTTTAACATTCTGCAGCAGGCCGTTTCGAAACGCCTAAAGGGTGTTCCGAAACGCCTTGACTAAGTCAACAGGCCAGGGTCAACCATAAGGTGACCGTTCCGAAACAGGGGAGACCTGTATCGGAACGACCTTGACGGTCAATATCTCGTGGTCAACGAGATTTGACCGTTTCGGAACTTCAAAGGCCCGTTTCGGAACGGCTTCATCTCGGCAAAATCTCAAAATTCCAGTAGCTAAAATGTTCCGAAACGCCCCTCATCCGTTTCGAAACGGCAAGCCATATACACAGGGGCCGTTTCGGAACAGGGGGACCCGTTCCGAAACACCCCCTATCTGCAGACTTTTCTGGGCTGTTTTGAGGCACAAGGATGCCCCAAAACACCTCCAAAACACCAAGCAACTTCAAGACAAGACAATTTAAGGTATAACAACCATACTAGCATGCTTCAACAATATTTAGACATGTCTAATACTAGGGCAACCATCCACAATAAGCATTCATTCAAACAACATTCAAACACATGTAAAAACTCTTAAGGCATAGGCTAACATTCAAAGCAAGCAATTAGACATGGATTACAACTTAGACATGGCATCACAAGCCACACAAAAGCGACATAACATGGAGTCTAAACATGCTCCTAGCAACCAACAACAAACAACAAAACCTTACACATCCCATTGCTTAAACTATTACATGTCTTAGCATTAAAACCATACTTGATAATCTCAAGTCCAAAACCACACTTGGAGGCCCTCCGCTTGCCCGAGCAACCCACGAACTAAGGATCTGCAATGTTGAACAAGGAGAGCGTAAGCAATGATGCTTAGTGAGGGTAAGCTCTAAAAACAAACCTCAACATTGCAGGGTCCGAACATGATCTAGCCAAAGCATTTACAACATACCAAGAATCCACAAGAGCCACAATATAAGATGCATGAACAAAGTATACAAGTGAATGTCATGATCAACAAGCTCTAACTTTCTCAACATAAATAGCCACATCAAACATCCTCACAAGGACCATTAGTCTCAACACATTGATACATATATCAAACAACATTGGCACCTAGATATGACTCAAATACGCGGATAACCGTTGGAACTCACGTCCAACAACACAACCTTTACCTGACGGTGGGATTACACTCATCACCGGTCTCGCGGAGGGGATTCCACTCATCCTCACGCCCCGTCGATGGGATTCCACTCATCACCGACTATATTTAAATACCATTTCCGGGCGTACCCGTACTCCTCCTTGGTGACTCAACGCCACCAAGGCCACGCGCGACTTTTGACTCATGTGTACACACTAACATCCTAATGATCGATCATTTGTATTTAAGTATACTAGTGCCGATAATTTACTCGTTCCACATTACTCATTTCAATCATTTCCGTGCTTAGCACGTACTCACCATGAACACAATCATGAACCAACACCATGCATGCTTTAAGCAATACAAATCATGCCTCATCTCACATGTATAATACAATATACATAAGCATTCATATCACAACACATACGAGGCATATACATTCATACATTCAAGTTCATCCAAGGGCTCTAGATCAAGCTTAGGATTAGGCTACCACCCTAATCCTAACTCTAGGTGGGTCTACCAAGCCCAACCTAGTCCATATACTCGAACCAACCAACTTAAAACCATTTAAAACAATTAACCACTCACCTAAGCTTCCAAGCTCAAGACCAAGCAAGCAACAACCTTCAACTTCCCGAATTCCCTTCCGATGCTTCACCGATGCCCAAACTTGACTCTAATCAATCCCAAACACAAACAAAACATCCACAATCAATATCTTGACATCGAAACTAACCCGGATTACATTACCAAGCATCCAACACTCAAAACAAGTCCAAAAACAGAATTTTCGAGCAGCCCACTTGACCCACTGAATTCTCTCATTTCAAACACCCAAACAAGCATCAATTGCACCCAAAAAGATCCTCATATATCATACTACCTACAGCCCCCAAAACCCAACCTTAAACAGCCCCAAAACCCACTTTAAAAACATTCCAAAAACCCTCTCAAGCCAAATTCCGAAAATTGCTCCAAATCATTCGAAATTCATATATGTAGTATCATTTGGCCTCTATACATCATTACTAAACATATTAATTCAAAACATTTAACTTAGCATCATAAAGACACCATTTTTAATCCAAATATTCAAAAATGGCATTTTCTAAAACTTCCATGGAAATCAAAATGAAAGGTACTTTTATGAAGGGGAAGATGAGGGGAAGTCAAAAATACTCTTACCTTTCAAAACGGAGTTGAAACGATGAAGGGAGGTGATGGAACAGTAACTTCAATGGCTTGGGAGGTTTTGTCGTGATATTTGGGAGAGAGGGAGAAGATGAGTGAAATTTGGGGGGTTTTATTTGTTTTGTTTTAATTTAAAAGCCCAATGACCTTTTTGCCCTTAATGAAATGGATTATTCACAAGGACATAAGTTCCATGGCCATTTGGGGTTTAATTCCAAAACTTAGTCCATCATCAATTTAATTAGTTTGAAAACCAACCCGGACCATTAGTTAAATTATAAAGCCGAACCCAGAATAATATTAAAATATTATTTTCACCTAACCCCTAAACCCGGGTGTTACAACTCTCCCCCACTTAAGGAAATTTCGTCCTCGAAATTACCTGGTGGAAACAAATACGGAAACTGCTCAACCATATCTGCTTTTCTCTCCCACGTGGCCTCTTCCACACCTCTATGTCTCCACAACACCTTGACCAACTCTATGGTCTTGCCACGCAACACCTTGCTATCAGAAGCAAGTATCTCAACGGGCTCTTCATTATAGGACAAATCCGGATTTAATTCTATTTCCTCCACGGGCATCACATGAGAAGGATCTGATCTATATCTCCTAAGCATAGACACATGAAAGACATCATGGATCTTTTCTAACTCAGAAGGTAACCTCAAACGATAAGCTACAGGCCCAATCCGCTCAATTATCTCATACGGACCAATGAACCTCGGACTCAACTTGCCCTTCCGGCCAAACCTCATTACCTTTTTCCACGGAGATACCTTCAGGAATACTTTCTCACCCACTGAGTCTCAACCTCTTTCCTCTTCGAATCTGCATAAGACTTCTGACGGTCGGAAGCTGCTTTCAAGCGGTCACATATCAACTTCACTTTTTCTGTGGTTCCCTTAAGCAAGTCTGGCATAGGTAACAATCTCTGACTTGTCTCAGCCCAACAAATCGGAGTCCTACACCGTCTACCATACAAAGCCTCATAAGGTGCCATCTGAATACTAGACTGATAACTGTTGTTGTAAGCAAACTCAACCAACGGTAGGTGCTTCTCCCAAGAACCCTGAAAGTCAATCACACAACAACGAAGCATATCCTCTAGAATCTGTATCACCCGCTCTGACTGCCCATCGGACTGCGGATGATAAGATGTGCTGAAATGCAGACGACTACCCAAAGCACTATGTAAACAACTCCAGAACCTCGAAGTAAATCTAGGATCCCTATCTGAAACTATAGACTTCGGAACTCCATGAAGTCTCACAATCTCACGAATGTACAAGTTTGCCAACTTGTCTAAGGAATCCGTAGTGTTCACTGCTAAGAAGTGAGCACACTTAGTGAACCTATCCACAATCACCCAAACTGAATTCTTCCTCGAAGGAGACAAAGGCAACCCCGATACAAAATCCATGGTGATCCTCTCCCATTTCCATTCCGGAATCTTCAAAGGCTGTAGCAAACCTGAAGGAACCTGATGTTCCGCCTTCACTCTCTGACAAACCATGCAACGGCTCACATATTCGGCTACATCTCTCTTCAAACCAACCCAGAAGTAATCATTCTTCAAATCTCGGTACATCTTGGTACTACCCGGATGCATAGAAAAGGGACTCGAATGTGCTTCACTCAAAATCTGTCGTCTCAACTCAACATCTTCCGGTACAACAATTCTATCTCTAAAGCACAACAGACTCTCACCACTGAAACTGTACTCGGTCGGTCTTCCTTCGGCTATGTCTTGAACATGAGGAACTAGGCTCGCATCTTGCAACTGTTTCTCTCTAATCAACTGAATCAAAGAAGGCTTCACTTGCAACTCGGTGATCAGACCACCATCGTCGAACACACTCAATCTAGCAAACATAGCTCTCAACTCAACGACCACTTTTCTACTCAAGGCATCGGCTACTACGTTTGCTTTACCCGGATGGTACTCAATGGTCAAATCATAGTCCTTTAGCAACTCTAGCCATCTTCTCTGTCTCAAGTTTAACTCTTTCTGTGTCATCAAGTACTTCAAGCTCTTGTGATCGGTGTAAACAACACACTTCTCACCATACAAGTAGTGACGCCAAATCTTCAATGCAAATACAACTGCGGCTAGCTCTATGTCATGAGTAGGATAGTTCTTCTCATGAATCTTCAACTGTCTAAAAGCATAAGCAACAACTCTCCTATCTTGCATCAAAACACATCCTAAACCTACGTAGGAAGCATCACTGTAAATCACAAACTCCTTACCTGAAACAGGTTGTACTAACACTGGAGCATTCGTCAAAGCTTCTTTCAATTTCTCAAAGGCCTTTTGTCTTGCATCTGACCATTCAAACTTGACTCCCTTTTGCAACAACTTAGTCAAGGGAGCAGCTACTCTAGAGAAGCCATCAACAAACCTCCTATAGTAACCAGCTAGTCCTAGGAAACTCCTAATCTCGGTCACAGACTTAGGTTGTTTCCACTCAACAATAGCCTCAATCTTCGATGGATCGACACGGATACCTTCGGCCGAAACAACATGGCCAAGAAATACAACCTCTCGAATCCAGAACTCACATTTACTAAGCTTCGCATACAACTGATTGCTCAACAATCTCTGTAAAACAAACCTCAAGTGCTCATCATGCTCTTCTTCTGTCTTCGAGTACACAAGTATATCATCAATGAAGACAACTACAAAACGATCTAGATAGTCCCTAAAAATTCTGTTCATCATGTCCATGAATGCTGCTGGTGCATTCGTGAGCCCAAATGGCATCACAAGAAACTCATAGTGACCATATCTAGTCCTAAAAGCTGTCTTCGGAACATCACACTCCTTCACTTTCAACTGGTAGTACCCGGATCTCAAATCTATCTTCGAAAATACTGAAGCACCTCTCAACTGATCAACAAATCATCTATACGAGGCAACGGATATTTGTTCTTCATAGTCAACTGATTCAGCTGCCTATAGTCAATACACATGCGCATGCTACCATCTTTCTTTTTCACAAACAACACTGGAGCACCCCACGGAGAACTACTAGGCCTAATGAAACCACGGTCTAATAATTCTTGCAACTGACTCTTCAATTCTTTCAACTCTTTCGGAGCCATACGATACGGAGCTATCGAAACTGGGTTAGACCCTGAAACTGTCTCAATCACAAACTCAACATCTCTGTCAGGAGGCAAACCAGGCAACTCTTCAGGAAACACATCTGGAAAATCACACACTGTCCTGATATCTTTCGGTCTAGCTTCACTCATATCCGGATTCATAACATAAGCTAAATAGGCCCCACATCCAGAGTCCATTAACCTATGAGCCTCTAAAGCTGACACCACATTAGACAAGAACTTAATGTTCTCGCCTACTACTACTACCTCGTAGTCATCAGAAAGCTTCAAAGAAATTCTCTTTGTCTCAAAGTCCACACTAGCCCGATGCTCAACCAACCAGTCCATACCCAAAATAATATCAAAACCGTAGAAAGGAAGTTCCATCATATCAACTGAGAACACATGACCCTGAATCTTCAGTGGACACCTCCTATACATACGTCTAACCACAACTGTCTCACCAAAAGAGCTAGTAACATGCATACCTATATCTAAGATCTCAACAGGAATATCTAACTTCTGTGCATGCTCACTCAGAATGTAGGAATGCGTAGAACCCGAATCAACCAAAGAAAGCAAAGACATAGACTGTAACTCAAAATTACCTGCTATCACATCGGTGTCGTTCCCGGCCTCTCTCTGAGCATAAACTCTCGCTGGGGGTTCCCGCCTCTGGCTGCACAGCCACAACATGAGCAAGGTTCCTCTGAGCATCTCCCCTAGGTGCATCAGCCCTAGGCTGGAAGTAGCCACGACCGCGCCCACGACCTCTCTGAAAATCGTTACCTCTCGCAGGAGCCTGAGCAATGTTCGGTGCCTGAGCTGCCTGACGTGGACAGTCCCTCCTAAAGTGGTCCCTCGAACCACAGTTCCAACAAGCATGGAAGTTACCCCAACACTCACCAGTGTGCTGCCTCCCACACTGTGCACACTCGGGCAAACGCCCTCCTCCTCTATGGCCCTGATGGCCTCTACCATGGTGGCCACTGCCACGTCTCTGATCAAACTGATGTCCGCCACCTCTGTGCCTCTTAGCATCTCTACCATCAAATTTGTTGTGCCTCTTACCAGAACTAGATCCCCCAGAACGCTTGGTCAGCCCCAAGCTATGCTCAATGTCCTTGGCTCTAGCAACCAAGACATCAAAGTCAGAATAATCTGAAGCTAAGGTATACCTCTTAACTTCCTCATGAAGCCCGTATCTGAAACGATCACATCGAGCCCTCTCAGTAGGCACTAACTCTGGAGCATACTGACTCAGACGGACGAAACGAATCTCATAATCAGTCACAGATGCATCCCCCTGAGTGAGAGCCATGAACTCTCTCTTTTTCTCATCTAGGTACCTCGGTCCTAAGTACCTCTTCCGGAAAGCAAAATCAAAGAATTCCCAATCTATCTCGGCCTCTGGAACCCCGGCAGTAATGGTGACCCACCAGGTGTAGGCATCACCCTGAAGTAATGAGATCACACAACCCAATCTACGTGCGCCCGCACAACCCATCTGAGCTAAGATACGAACCGTCTTCTCCAACCACGACTCCGATCTCTCCGGTGTAGATCCTCTAAACTCCTCGGCTCCCAAACTACGGAGCCTCTCCAACGGTAGACTAGCATCATCACACCTAGGCTGAGCTGCAGCCTGAGCTCCCGCAACTGCGGCCTGGAAAGCTCCCGCTATCGCTTGCACTAGCGGAGTCATATCAATTCCAGCTGGACCTTGGCCACCTTGGCCACCTTGAGGTCCATCTCCTCCGGCTCCATCCTCGCCTCCAGCTCCAGGTGGAGGAGGTAGTGGTGGTGGAGGTGGTGGTGGAGCGCCAACTCCCGCAGCCACCGGCCCTTCTAGATGAGCCTCCACTCCAACAGCCGGCTCAACAGGAGCCGCAACCCGTGGTTCCTGACGAACCACTCTCGGTCTACCCCTCGGTCTAGACATTGCCCTCACAAATATTAACTACAACCACAACAACAAAACATACAAGTCGGGTTAGCAAGGCAAGGCTTCCAAGTGTTCAAGTACGTTCCCTCACTAAAACAAAACCATTTTTCAATGTAATAGTAGCAATGGGACTCACACACACATGCTTTGAATAAAACAAGCAACATACTCGTCAAACAAGCAACCATTCTTACAAGCAAGCAAACACCGTGCATATCAAGCAAAAACTTAAACTTACCTCACTTACCTGCCCAAGGTCTCGGTAACCTTAGGCTCTGATACCAACAAGTGTAACCCTCTCGTCCCGGTCTGGCCGAATGACCGGTCCGAGTGGGCCACACGGGGAAAACCGAAGCGAAACCCGTTAAGGCTTCCCCTCGGTTAACGACCCAGAAAATTTCTTTTTATTTTATCTTGACTACATGCTTAATTAAGACCTAAGTGTGGCACAGCAGCGGAAGGTACAATCATAACATCAACCATCGACCAACCCAACGTTTAATTAGCTCATTTTAACATTCTGCAGCAGGCCGTTTCGAAACGCCTAAAGGGTGTTCCGAAACGCCTTGACTAAGTCAACAGGCCAGGGTCAACCATAAGGTGACCGTTCCGAAACAGGGGAGACCCGTATCGGAACGACCTTGACGGTCAATATCTCGTGGTCAACGAGATTTGACCGTTTCGGAACTTCAAAGGCCCGTTTCGGAACGGCTTCATCTCGGCAAAATCTCAAAATTCCAGTAGCTAAAATGTTCCGAAACGCCCCTCATCCGTTTCGAAATGGCAAGCCATATACACAGGGGCCGTTTCGGAACAGGGGGACCCGTTCCGAAACACCCCCTATCTGCAGACTTTTCTGGGCTGTTTTGAGGCACAAGGATGCCCCAAAACACCTCCAAAACACCAAGCAACTTCAAGACAAGACAATTTAAGGTATAACAACCATACTAGCATGCTTCAACAATATTTAGACATGTCTAATACTAGGGCAACCATCCACAATAAGCATTCATTCAAACAACATTCAAACACATGTAAAAACTCTTAAGGCATAGGCTAACATTCAAAGCAAGCAATTAGGCATGGATTACAACTTAGACATGGCATCACAAGCCACACAAAAGCGACATAACATGGAGTCTAAACATGCTCCTAGCAACCAACAACAAACAACAAAACCTTACACATCCCATTGCTTAAACTATTACATGTCTTAGCATTAAAACCATACTTGATAATCTCAAGTCCAAAACCACACTTGGAGGCCCTCCGCTTGCCCGAGCAACCCACGAACTAAGGATCTGCAATGTTGAACAAGGAGAGCGTAAGCAATGATGCTTAGTGAGGGTAAGCTCTAAAAACAAACCTCAACATTGCAGGGTCCGAGCACGATCTAGCCAAAGCATTTACAACATACCAAGAATCCACAAGAGCCACAATATAAGATGCATGAACAAAGTATACAAGTGAATGTCATGATCAACAAGCTCTAACTTTCTCAACATAAATAGCCACATCAAACATCCTCACAAGGATCATTAGTCTCAACACATTGATACATATATCAAACAACATTGGCACCTAGATATGATTCAAATACGCGGATAACCGTTGGAACTCACGTCCAACAACACAACCTTTACCTGACGGTGGGATTACACTCATCACCGGTCTCGCGGAGGGGATTCCACTCATCCTTACGCCCCGTCGATGGGATTCCACTCATCACCGACTATATTTAAATACCATTTCCGGGCGTACCCGTACTCCTCCTTGGTGACTCAACGCCACCAAGGCCACACGCGACTTTTGACTCATGTGTACACACTAACATCCTAATGATCGATCATTTGTATTTAAGTATACTAGTGCCAATAATTTACTCGTTCCACATTACTCATTTCAATCATTTCCGTGCTTAGCACGTACTCACCATGAACACAATCATGAACCAACACCATGCATGCTTTAAGCAATACAAATCATGCCTCATCTCACATGTATAATACAATATACATAAGCATTCATATCACAACACATACGAGGCATATACATTCATACATTCAAGTTCATCCAAGGGCTCTAGATCAAGCTTAGGATTAGGCTACCACCCTAATCCTAACTCTAGGTGGGTCTACCAAGCCCAACCTAGTCCATATACTCGAACCAACCAACTTAAAACCATTTAAAACAATTAACCACTCACCTAAGCTTCCAAGCTCAAGACCAAGCAAGCAACAACCTTCAACTTCCCGAATTCCCTTCCGATGCTTCACCGATGCCCAAACTTGACTCTAATCAATCCCAAACACAAACAAAACATCCACAATCAATATCTTGACATCGAAACTAACCCGGATTACATTACCAAGCATCCAACACTCAAAACAAGTCCAAAAACAGAATTTTCGAGCAGCCCACTTGACCCACTGAATTCTCTCATTTCAAACACCCAAACAAGCATCAATTGCACCCAAAAAGATCCTCATATATCATACTACCTACAGCCCCCAAAACCAACCTTAAACAGCCCCAAAACCCACTTTAAAAACATTCCAAAAACCCTCTCAAGCCAAATTCCGAAAATTGCTCCAAATCATTCGAAATTCATATATGTAGTATCATTTGGCCTCTATACATCATTACTAAACATATTAATTCAAAACATTTAACTTAGCATCATAAAGACACCATTTTTAATCCAAATATTCAAAAATGGCATTTTCTAAAACTTCCATGGAAATCAAAATGAAAGGTACTTTTATGAAGGGGAAGATGAGGGGAAGTCAAAAATACTCTTACCTTTCAAAACGGAGTTGAAACGATGAAGGGAGGTGATGGAACAGTAACTTCAATGGCTTGGGAGGTTTTGTCGTGATATTTGTGAGAGAGGGAGAAGATGAGTGAAATTTGGGGGGTTTTATTTGTTTTGTTTTAATTTAAAAGCCCAATGACCTTTTTGCCCTTAATGAAATGGATTATTCACAAGGACATAAGTTCCATGGCCATTTGGGGTTTAATTCCAAAACTTAGTCCATCATCAATTTAATTAGTTTGAAAACCAACCCGGACCATTAGTTAAATTATAAAGCCGAACCCAGAATAATATTAAAATATTATTTTCACCTAACCCCTAAACCCGGGTGTTACAAATAAAGTTAAAGGGACTAGAATGAACAAAGTACAAATTAAAATTATAAAACATCAGACGAAATAAAAAACAATAAATAAGGGTCAATTTGGAATTAAACTAAAGTTTAGGGGACTAGAATGAACAAAATATCAAATTAAAATTATAAAACATCGGACTAATTAAAATAAAGTTAAGAGACTAGAATGAACAAAATATCAAATTAAAATTATAAAACATCGGACTAATTAAAAAAAATAAAAAATAGTCAATTTGGAATACAAATACAGTTTAAGGACTAAAATGAACAAAATGTCAAAGTAAAATTATATATTATTGGACTAATTAAAAAAACAATTAGTAGGGGTCAATTTAGAATAGAAATGGAGTTTTAAGGGCTATAATGAACAGAAATATCAAATTAAAATTATAAAACATTGGATGATTCAGGGTTCAGGGTTTAAAGGGTTTAGGTTTTAGGGAAATTTTATTAATGGTTTAGGGTTCATACATTGATAGATACATATATACTTGCATACATTAGGGTTTAGGGTTCATGGTGTAGGGTTTAGGGAAATTCATCAAGGGTTCAGGGTTCATATATAAATAAGTACATATATACATACTTACATACATTAGGGTTTAATATTTAGGGTTTATGATTTTTAGGGTTTATGGCTCCATGTTAAGAGAAAATTCATTAAGGGTTTAGGGTTCATACATTGATAGGTACATACATACATACTTACATACATTTTAGTCTCAATATTATGCACTAGAATGAACAAAAATATCATCAAATGATTTATATCTGAAATATTGGAGTAAGTTACAAAAATTAAAAAATAATAAGGGTAACTTTTTGTGGAAAATAAAATTTTAGGGAATAAAATGAATAAAAATATCACCATATTAAAAATGAATAAAATTTATATCTACATATATATACACATATACATATAAATATACATATATTATGATATATACATATACATGTATTGTTATAATTAATTAAACATATGCATATATATATACTAAAACACACATGTATACATACATACTAAAACACATATATATGCATGTATTTAAGTTTTATATATGTATGTATGTAAGTTTTAGTATGCATATATTGTTATATATATATATATATATATACTAAAACACACATGTATACATACATACTAAAACACATATATATGCATGTATTTAAGTTTTATATATGTATGTATGTAAGTTTTAGTATGCATATATTGTTATATATATATATACTAGAACATACATATTTGTATGTATATATGTATACCCCTAAACAATACACATAAACCTCAACCCTTAAATCTTATAATCACTAATAATTAGAGTACAAGCCTAATCCCCTAATCCTTAAACTAATCTCATAACCTCAAATAATTAAGTTGACACATTTACCCCTAAACCCCAAACATGAATATCTAAATCTTACAGACACTATTCACTAATAATTAGAGTGCAAGCCTAATCAAATAATCTCTAAACTAATCTCATAGCCCCAAACAATCAACTTGACACACTTACCCTTAAACCCTAAACATAAACCCATAAATCTAACAAACAAAATAAATTGAAATGTAAAAGGACAAATCTAAAAATAAATTAAAACTAAATTATTAATTAGAGCCCAAATCACAAATGAATAAAATTATTAAACCTAATTACTTACCAAATCTTTATACGAGGACCAAATCAAATTTAAATCAAACCAAAAAGCTTAATAATTAATTAATTTATGAAGCATATTCTAACGAATCGAATCTTTCGACAATTTGTAATAAACTTTTTATTTATTAAATTCAAAAATTGAAATTCGATTAAAATTAGAAGACAAGAACAATAGAATAATAAGAAAAGTAAGAATAAAGTAAGATAATAAAGAAAGTGGGTTATCTTATCATACACCTATTTTATTTGATTTAGAAAGATGGGCAAGTCCTTATTTAACTCTACATTCCTTGCACTTATTAGATATCTAATGGCCTAATTAAATAAAAATTAAAGAAACTAACCCAAAAGTTAAGACTAAAAAAATAAACTAAAACTTAAAAAACCTAAACTCTAACCATCTAATTAAGGAAGGACCCAAAGGATAATTAACCCCTAAATAAAAAAAATCTCACTTCCCCCTCTCAATTTTGTTTCATATTGGCGGCAAATACCCCCCCCCACACACTTTGATCTGGCGACAAAATCCCCCCCCAATTTTATTTTTGTTTGATATGGTGCCAAAACCCCCCATAATTTCCTATCAATCAAAAAAACTTTCCCCCATTAATTCAAAAAAAACTTCCCCTAAACTAAAAAATATTTTTATTATTATTTTAATAGTTATAATTAAATTTTTAATAAAATATTTTTTAAATTTAATGATCACAATTAATAAATTGATTTAAATTTTAAATAATTTGTTTTAAATTCATCAATCACAACTTATTAATTTAATAAAACTTTTAAATTTTGAATATTTTTAATAAATTAAATTTAAGTATGTTAATTTTTATTAAACTTCACAAATAATTTATATTGAACGAGTTAGTATTAAATTAATTTATTTACATTTATCAACACTTTAAATTTATCAAATCGTAGACTTCTTCAACTATATATCAGGTAAATATCAAGTCAGATCAATATCAGTTCAGGTTAAAAATAGGTCGGGTTCAAAGCAGGTCGGGTCAATTAACAGGTCGGGTTCAAAACAGGTCGGGTCCAAAACAGGTCGGGTTCAAAACAGGTCGGGTTCAAAACAGGTCGGGTCCAAAACAGGTCGGGTTCAAAACAGGTCGGGTAATATTGGATCTCGGGTCAATTCAGTCGGGTAAAATCGGTTATCTGCCAGGTCGGCTTCGGGTTCAGGTTCGTTTCAGTCGGGCGCAGGTCGGGTTTCAGGTACACAGTAACAGGTCCAATTCCGGTTCGGGTCGTTTTCAGTCGGACGCAGGTCGGGTTCGGTCACTACAGTAACAGGTCGAATTCAGGTTCGGGTCAACAACAGTCGGTTACAAATCAGGTTCGGGTCATTAAATTTTCAGGTCAAATCAAGTTCTGACTCGAGCAGGTTTCAGTCGGGTTTTCAGGTCGGGTCAGCTTTTTACATCCCTAGATATGACAGTCCTTCAACTAGAGTTGGAATTCAACGTTGTTTATTGAAAATATCAATTTATAATATTTTAATTTTAGAGGGCAACAATAGAAATTATTATATGTTAGATGACTAAAATTTAGGAGGATGGTCACCCGGAGTTGGACTACAGTGTTTGTGTATAGCCTAGTGCCTTTGCTCGTAGGGGTGAGCAAAACTCGACTCGACTCGAAAACTTAAAATTTTCGATTCGACTTGAGGTAAAAAAAACTCGACTCGTTTTGACTCGACTCGAAATTTCATAAACTAGACTCGACTCGAAAAAATTTCAAATAAAGTTTGAGTTGTAAAATGGAAATTCGAGTCGTGGAGTGTGTAGGGAGGTTTTTAATGAGGCCCTGGAGTGTGATGGCAATGTATGATACTTATTAATAAAATCATACTCTTTTTCCGATAAAAAAATAGAAATTCGAATAACTCTAATAACCAGAAATTTTTAATAATTAGTAGATTGGTTTTTAAGTTCGAGTCGAGACTCTCAATTTTTTATGGTATATATATACCAATATAAAAAATATGAAGAAATATATATATATATATATCTTATATGATTAGAGAAAACCGTTTAAATTAGAATCAATTTGTACTATAACATGATAAATAATTACAATTAAATTTGTATAGGAACTCAAAAACTCGACTCAAATCGCAAAATTTAAATAAAATTTGAATTGTAAAATATGATGTGTCAACTCGAATAACTCGAAATTTTATCTCATTTGCAGGGGGTGTGAATCCAATCTTATTCGGGTTGGAGTGCACTCGCACGACTTGGGTGTCATAAATGTCCAAATTGGTTGAGCCCTTCTTGGGCTTGTGAACATTTTACCACATTGAATTAATTTTTTCCTTTAAGATATCATATATTTAGTGAATATCTCGTATTTAAAGGGATAATATTCGGTTCCTTTAAATTCGAATATTAAACGATAATATTTTCAAATATTAAAGAGATAATCCTTGCTATTCACGCAAAATACTCGAAATAAATCAAATGAAGGATATTTTTAGAATATTTTAATTCCCACGCAGGGCCGGTCCTGAGTTTTTGGAGGCCCGGTGCGAACTTAAAAATGGGCCTTAAATTGAGGATTTAAATTGTAATTATAGTTACAATCATATTTTCTGTTGTGTTGTGTTTATCATAATTGTGGACATAATAGATGTTATTTTGTTTATTGCGAGTATCGCGGTTATGAAATTTTTTTAGTAACATATGCTATTGTGGACATAATGGTTCCATATAACGCGATTTTAGATGATGTCACTACCGTCATATAACGATCGTTGTTGTGGTTGCATGCCACTATTTAAATCTTTGTCCCTAATAGCAAGTAATGAAAGAAATTAAATTTTAAGAGTTGGTCCATCGTAACAAGTATTGAAAAAAATTGGTCCCCTAATAACAAATATTGAAAAAAATAAATTTTAAAAGTATTAAAAAAACTTTGATACACATGCCGTGTAAACTTTAGTTTACATGTGCCTTTTAGTTTTAGGGGTTAGGGTTTTAGTTTAGGGTTTAAAGTGTAGGGGTTTATGTTGTAGGGTTTAGAATTTAAGATTAATGTTGAGAATTTAGGGTATAAGGTTTAAGGTTTATGCTTTAGTTTTTTAGGGTTAGGGTTAGAATTTAGGATTTGAGTTTTATAATGTAAATATGCAGGCTTGTGTAAAATTAGTTTTACCAGCATGTATATCAAAATTTTACCTTAAAACTATGCCCATAATAACAAATATTGGAAAAAACTAAAGCCCTAGTAACAAGTACTAGAAAAAATTGAATATTAAGAGTAGATCCCTAATAATAAATATCGGAAAAAACTCTGCCCCTAATAACAAGTATTAAAAAATGGGCCCTTAATAACAAGTATTAGAAAAAATTGAATATTAAGAGTAGACCCATACTAATAAATATTGAAAAATACTCAGCCTCTAATAACAAATATAAAAAATAGGCCCCTAATAACAAGTATTAGAAAAAATAAACATTAAAAGTAGATCTTTAATAATAAATGTTAGAAAAATCTTATACCCTATTAACAAATATTAAAAAAATAAGCCCTAATAACAAATATTAAAACAAACTAAATCTTTAAATATAATTCGAAAATATAAAATATTTAATTTTCCTGAGCAATGGGCCCTGAGCGGTCGCCCTTGCTGCCCCTGCCCAGGGCCGGCCCTGTTCCCACGTTTAACCTAATTTTTCCTATAAATACATTGCAGAACTGCCAGTAGCAGCAACAGCAGCAACTCCGATGACGACATCGAGGTGCTGGCCCAGCCCCCACACATCTCACCGACACGTATCCAGCCACATCGAAAAGCAAAGAAGAAAATAGCCTATGCCTCCCCCAGCACCCTAACAGCCTCTGCCATGAAAGTCACTGCCCGCCGGCAGTTCCAGATCAGCAGCAGCAGCAACGACAGCTCCTCAAATTAAGTTTATTTCTTATATTTTACTGTCTTTGCTGTTTTATTTATTTTGTGATGTATTTTGTTTTTCTATTTTTTATTTTTCATCATGTCATGCATTGAGGGCAATGCAACCCTCGAGTTTGGGGGTGGCATCCCTCCATTAATGAAGTTGTAGTTATGTCTTAAATTTGTGTCTAAGTATTAGTTTATTCTTAAGTTTATTTTTGTGTCAAAAAATTGAAAATAAAAACAAAAATTTGGCTTAAGTCTTTGAACTAAACTTACCTGCCACGACATACGTTGTCGTGACAATGCCTTTAGGAAATTTCAAGAACTGTTTAGAGCCTTGCTATAATTCTGATCTGTAAAACACTCTTTGTGACTCTTATGCTATCTAGACTTCTATAGTGCACTGGAATAGGAATGTTTACCCACTTGAGATTGCCCCTAGAGGTGTCTATCACTGGCTCTAGGAAAAGAATAAAGGAAAGAAAGAATTCAGACTCATTGCTTGCAAAATTGCCTTGCACTGATTTAGGGAGATTTCTCTTTGAGCTTAAGTTAGAAAAAACTAAAGGAGCCTAAGAATTGCCTCCACAAAAGATGCAGTTAAATCAAGAGTCAGAAAAAACTAAAGGAGCCTAAGAATTGCCTCTAGAAAAAATGAATTGGCATAAAACTCAAGTTTGTAAGCATGACTATTCTGGTAAACTAAAGGAGTCTAGGCACATATTTGTTCACAAAACATGCACACACTTCACAAGAACTATAGCATGATTCCGAATAAATCTAGAAACACCCGACAAGGTATTGCTCTTGATAGAGAATGTATGGTAGGTAATGGAAAGTTCACTGAATTAAGCCAAACCAAAATTTGTTATTTAGGTCATATTTGCTTGAGGGCAAGCAAGGATTTGAGTTTGAGGGTGTGTTGAGTGAATAAAAGTTCTATATTCTACCCCTCATTTACCCATATTTCTGCTGCATTCAAGCATAGTTCATTGCATTTAGGATAGATTTCCTCATATACATCACAATTAGATAAAATGGCACAGTTGCTACTGATTTTGGTCACTTTTGCAGGAATCTGCTATGGCAGATGTTGCGTGTCAAAAGTCCTATCGCAAATAGTGCAAGTGTACACGTCGCAAGTAATAAAGTGATACTAGAGCATCGGATATCGTCACCACAGGGACTGGAAATAGCTTTATCCTATAGTTGCTGCACAAGAGAAAGAAAGAGTTTGAATTGTTTGGAAAGTAATATCAGAAAATAAGGAATATAAAAGATAAAAGAATCAGGGTTTAGAAATAGGCCGGTATTGATTTGCTCAGTAGTGCAGATGTTGCACTGTAGAAGGAACGTATGTTCTGTCGTCGTCCCTGTCGCGGCAGCACCTATCGCGGCAGCGATCACACAACTCTGCACTTCAAGTTTGGCAAGAATCCCTGTTATGACTTGTCCTATCCCTAGGTCCAAGTCTATCGATGAACACGTCTTGGATGATACCCCCGGCGTGAATTGAAGGATGAACATCGATGTTTGTGAATTCTTTATTAGCCAATGAACCTCGTCCTATCCCTAGGTCCGAGATGGTTTAACCATAAACTTGAAAACACGTATTTATTCCGTTCGTATGCTTGACTCTCCCGATATCAAACAAATAGATAACCTCACAATGCTCTCCCGATACTCTTGCGAGATGTGAAAACCAGAATAAATAGACTTGAAGTTTTATTGCTTGAACAGAAAAATCCTAAAACAGTACAATCCTTGCAACTACTTTAATAAATCAACCCTTAGCCCTAGGGGGAATTTAGAACATGATGAGAAGGGGGAAAACGACAAGGGTTTTGGGGAAGACGGCTAGGTATGAGATATCCTTCCCTAGGTCGAATTACATGCCTTTATATAGCCCTTGGGTTCAAGTTTTCTAATACGGTAAGAATACAAGTTCAAACTAAAGTACAACTCTATTAAAGATTAAATCTTCTGAGTAGTTGTCTTTAATTCTTCCTCTTTTCTTGCTTTGGGTTTCTTCGTTGAACTTTGGGCTTGGCCTTCATTCTGCCCCAGGGCTCAGAAAAATATAAGAGTGGTCCACGACAGAACGACTTGAAATCCTCTATCTGTCGAACTCCACTTCACTTTTCCACTTCACCCATGCTATCGTCATGGCTGCCACGACAGCATGTGCTCCTTGACTCCAGTCCTGTGATCCAACTCTGCTCTCTTGCTGCCCTGCATCTGCCACAGCAGATACCTGCAAAAGTGAACAAAATCAGTAGCAACTGTGCCATTTAATCTAATTGTGATGTACATGCAAAACTTTACCTAAATGTAATGAATTATGCTTGAATGCAGCAAAAATATGAGTTAAATAAGGGGTAAATATAGAAATTTTGCACACTCAACACACCCCCAAACTCAAGTTCTTGCTTGCCCTCAAGCAAATATGACCTAATTGAAAATGAAAGAATTTTTTTGTGTGGCTTAACTCAGTGAAATCTTCATTACCTACCATATATTTTCCTATCAAGAGCAATGCCTTGTCGGGTATTTCTGGAATTATTCGGAACCATGCTATAGCTCTTGTGCGGTGTGTGCGGGTTTTGTGACTACATATGAGTTTAGACTTTAGAGCATCCGAAATAGTTACTTAACTTACTTGAGTTTTACTTTAAAATATTTTGTTTAACTAGAGCAGTTCTTTTGGCACTTCTAGTTTTCTTTTTAACTTTTTCTTATTTTTACTAGAGCTGGTTTTCGGGCACCTCTAGTTTGAATTCCTAGAGCCAGTTTTCGGGCACCTCTAGTTTAATTTCCTAGAGCCAGTGTTAGGAACCTCTAGGAGTAAGACTGAATCTAACTCAAGTGGCTAAGCTTCATATTCTAAGTTTGCTAACAAAGTCTTAACAACATATAAGTCATAAAAAGGTGTTATAAAGATCAGAACTATAACAAGGCTCTAAACAGTTTCTAAAAACATCATAAAGGCACTGCCACGACAGAGTATGTCGCGGCAGGTAAGTTCAGTTCAAAGAGTTAAGCCAAATATTTTTTTGACACAAAAATAAACTAAAACTTAGACACAAATTTAAGACACAACTAATAACTTCATTAATGGAGGGATGCCACCCCCAAACTCAAGGGTTGCATTGCCCTCAATGCATGACAGAATGGGAAATAAAAACAGAAAAACAAAATACATTACAAAATAAATAAAACAGCAAGACAACAAAAATATAAGATAGAAACTTAAGTTGAGGAGCTGTCGTCGCTGTTGCTGCTGATTTGGAGCTGCCGGCGGGCAGTGACTTTCATGGTAGGGGCCGACAGTGTGCTGGGGGAGGCAGAGGCTGTCTTCTTCTTTGCTTACCGATGTGGTTAGACACGTGTTGGTGAAATGTGTGGGGGCTTGTCCAAAACCTCGACCTCATCGTTAGAGCTGCTGCTGCAGGCAGATCTACCTTGGCAGGAGGGTCCTTCGCCAGTCTCATTGAGCTTCTTCCTTTTCATTGGTGTGAAGTTCTTGGAGAGGTTTCGGGCAACTGAGGGCTCGCCGTCATAATCTTTCCAGACGAAAGAGGAGAAGAACCCTTCAAAATATTCTGCGTTGAGTTTCGGCTGGGGGTTCTTTCTTTTTTCGCCTCTGGCAGTGTCAGATTGTCTACCGCCTTCAGCTTTTGTGGCCGGTGTAGGTGTGGAGGCAGCAGATGGAGTTCTCGGGCTCGCGACAGGGGTAGGTGTAGGTGTGGGGGCAGCAATGAATTTTTCTGGGAAAGAGGGGAATGACACATGTGTAAAATGTAAATCATTATGAATAAAGTTTACCATTGCTGCCGTGAAATCCCTCATGTAGCTCATCAGTCCGAGCTACCTTTCCTCCATTCTTTTCAGCGTCAACAAAATCTGGGCAGAGGTGTCTGATGGAGGTGCTGCTGTCGTCTGCTGTTGTTCTACTGCGGCAGGTTTTGGGGAACTGGGGCCTGTCGTCTGGTCTGTCGCGGCAGAAGGGTTGAAGTATGACAGTGGGGTGGCAGCTTTCAGCTCCATGAGGCTAAAAATGTTCCGCTCCGTCCCCCTTTTCCCTTGAACTTTTACGTTTTCAGCAATTTCCAGTACATTGTGGCCCCGACAAATGGTGGTGATGAGGTATGGGAAGACAAGGGGACCCGATGGTCAGAGGGCACACTTAAGTATTCCCTCCCGTATGTAGTGGCCGACATTTATTGATCTTGCATTTAAAATGGAGTGCACAACGGCTAACCTTGGTCTGTCGACGGTGCTGTTGTGGGAGGATGGCATGATGCGCTTCTTAACAAAGTGATTCCACAATTTGGCCTGTGGAGTCAGCTGAGTTCTCTTCACTGTCCATCGGTGTTTAGGGTCGGTGTTCCATTCTGTCCCTTCCTCGGTGAGTTCTGCCATGACCGCGTCGTAGTCTGCCAGCGACAGACTGTTCACGAATCTTCTGTGGGAGTCCTCATTCTTACTCACATATAGGCCGTAGATGGTGTTGATGTAGGAAGGCTCGATGGAGAGTTGTTTACCTCGAACTGTCACTGTCGTGGTGTCTTTGCTGTCGACGGCAGCGTAGAACTCCCTGACGAGTGTTATGTTCATCTCCTCCGGTTGGGCCGCAAACTGCTGCCATTTGAGGGCATGGATTTTTCTGGCTATGAAGTTTTCCAGCCCTAGGTTCCCCGTGGGTTTTGTGTAAATAAACCCTCTTTCCTCCCACATATCCCTCTTCTGGAAGGAGCTATAGTATCTTGTAGCGGAGTCGGTGGAGGCAGAACGATATGGAATGGCGTTATGGCTTGGGGTGGAGACTGATGCGGCATAAGTGGAGGCAACACTACGACAGGTTTGTCTGCTGGACATTTTGCAAGGACTGTAGAAAATGTAAAGAATATTTTAAAGATCTAAACAGAGAAAACAAGTTGAGAGAATGAGAATGAGGTGAGAAGTGAATAGTGAATGGGGGTTTATATAGAAGGGTGATTTTCTACCCGTTGGAGCTGTAACGACAGGCACGAATAACGGGGCCAGCTGTTACGCGGTTTCTGACGCGTCTGTCACGCGTTTCTGTGTCTACTATGCATCTTTTACGCGTTTGCGTATCTGTCGTGACAGCTTGGTGACAGGCTGTCTTCTCCGCGTCTGTCGCGACAGTAAATGACAGGCTGTGAGGACAGACTCGTCCGTTGAGCTTTTTGGGCTACTGTGGGTATGGTGTGCTGGTTCATTCCTTTTTTTCGCCCTGTTTCCTTTGTTTCCTAAAATTAAATAAATAAAATAAATTATTAATTCCTAAAATAAAATAATTAAATCTTAATTCCTAATAAATAAATACAATAAATTAAAATAAAAATAAACTAAGTTAAATTAGGGATGCCTTGAGGGGCATCTCCTAAAGTAACTACTTCATGCATCCTTGGGGCTTCAGTCCCCTGATAATGCTTAAGTCTCTGTCCGTTGACTTTGAACTGGTGCATGTCCCTTAAGGATTTGTTGGTGATGGCACCATGGTGGAAAACCTGGACAACTTGGAAAGGACCGGACCATCTAGATTTAAGCTTTCCTGGAAAAAGCTTCAACCTAGAATTGAACAACAACACCTGCTGCCCTGGGCAGAACTGTCGTGGCAGCAGTTTCCTGTCGTGCCACCTTTTGGTTTTATCTTTGTAAATTTTGGCATTGTCGTAGGCCATTGCTCGAATTTCTTCAATTTCATTCAAGTCGACTTAAGGGTAAAATTGTTATTCTGATTAATTAAGAATTTCGGTGTTCGAAGGCACTACAATCTTTTTGGTCATTACGATCATTCCAATTAATTCATCCATTACTGTCGTAAGGATCAGCTAAAGAATACAACGATAATTCCAGTAAATTCACCTTCATGTGTTATACAGAACTCGGGGGAAAATCCAAGTTTCTTTTAGTATCACACGCATTTGAATAATGATGCCGAAGTCTTTTCCAATATAACATACATCTTAGGTAGGGTAATTTTTCAATCAATTCGAATGCAGATTTCTGGTCATTTCCTTTATTAGGGGCAGTTTAGTCATTCTTATACTTCAAGGGTATTTCTGTAATCTCATATCCAATATCCTTTACTCCATATTATGGGCATTGAATCTTAGACATCATTGATCGATTTGCAGATTTAACTGTATTATTTATTACTATTAACTTTCGATACTTCTGGTCTATTAGTATTCTTATTCGAATATTTTAGTTTTAATAATTTCCATACTTATTTCTCGTGTCTAATTCGGCTTAAGCAGATTTTACAAAACACTTCATCATAAGCATGCATGCGTTAACCGGATATCGACATGTACATAAAGCATACAAAGGGTAGTAATGTATTACCTTAACTCCGAGCTACATCAGTCGATTAATGTTACGACATTCGAATACCCTAGAACCCGAATCCGACGTTCCTCAACATCGTGTATCCAAGGAACCGAGAATACCTTCAATTACACAAATTCCAAGATCAGACCTTACTCACAAGCTCTTAACCAATAATTAAGTACATAAACAAGTTCAGGCTCAAGGTCAGATTCGGAGGCTTTCGGATCAGAATTTTACTAAACGGGCTTCAAAAACGGACTCAGGACGTCGAAAAACATAAAATAGGAGTTTTCAGAAAAAAAAATTGACTTTTTGGTCAAAGTCAGCGCTGACGTCAGCAGGTCAACGGTCAACGAGGTTAGAGTCAATGCTGACGTCAGCAAGTCAATGATGATATCAGCAGTCAACGGGCAAAGGTCAACTGAGTTGACTCGGTTGACTCACTGAGCTGACTCGGCTGAGTTGACTCGATAGATGGGTTGGGCTGAGATACGGGTCGGGTCGGGTCGATTCGGGTCGAAAACGGGTTTGGGTCAAGTACGGGTGCAGGTTGGGTCATGGGCCGACCGGTTTAACCGGTCTAACCGGTCTAACCGGTTCATATCAAATCACACCGGTCCACCTACCCTTCGAACTGGCTTCGTCGGCCGGTCACCGGAATATTACCGGAGAGTCGAAGACCACCCTTTTTTACCTGCAAAAAGACAGATCTGATATTACTCAGTTAACCCAAACTACACATGACCGATTTTTCACCAGAATTAGACCGGAACTCACCAAAACAAACTCAAACGGCCATAAAATCCGTAGCTCCGGTGAGGCGTTAAACGTCGACGGACCGGTGGTCGAAAACCTAGGTTTTCCTCGCCTCGACATGAGGAGTCTGCTGACGGTGGCGGCGCGACAAAAAGACACTCGTGTTGGTCAGAAACAGATGAGCTACGTTTGGGTTTCCGTCGAACATTCAATCGGCTCTCCACGGCGGACGGCAGCCGTTCTCTGAGAGTGGAGCACAGGCTGGGGTCGGGGTGCGACGGCGGACAAAGTGACACCGGCGGTGACAGCCACGGTGCGGCGGTGATAGAGATCGGACGCTAAGGAGCTTGAACCATTTGCCACCGTTTTAAGGCAAACGACTAACGAGGTTGATGGTTGGGTGGTCGGGATTTGACGGCGACGATGAAAGGGTGACGATGAGGAGGGCGGTGCACACCACCGCCGGCCGGAGCATAGTGGTCGGAGTGTGAACGACAAAGGGGAGTTGAAGGGTTTGGAACCCTCTAGATATTTCCTCTCAGATAATTTTTCGAATGGGTGTTTAAAAATTGGGTAGGTGAAGGGTTCAGATCTCCATTTATTACTGGTATAAGAGAAACATAATAGGTTAAAATAAAACCAATGCAAGCTAAGACCGAGAGCGTCCTTAGCTCAGATGGTTAACCCTTCTACCTCTCATGCAAGGGGCACGGGTTCGAGTCCCCTTGGCAGCCACTCTTCTTTTTATTTCTTTCTTTCTTTATATGTATATATATATATTTCTAGAGTGTTACAACTCTCTCCACCTAGAAGAAATTTCGTCCTCGAAATTTATCAGAGTTGGAAACAAATGCAGAGACTACTCTTTCTTCCCTTCTTGTACTGAAACTTATCAATCAGAGTATCCTTATTTTTTTTTCGGGACTCTCAAATGATCACAGATCAATCTGGTAGTGCACTCAGTCACCCGGACTGTCCTTGGACTCGTAGTGATCCCATCATACCTCTCAGACAATCTAGTCAAAATACAACATTTGAATCTATATCGAACTTCATACAGTGCTAAGCAAACACTTGTCTCATAAATTTTATTATAGACGGTCTCAAAAGGGATAAGGAATCTTCCTAACTATCATAGAGACCAATCAAACAACCATGAAGTATCTCCTTTAGAATCTGACATACTTTACTGGGTTAACCAACAATTTATGGATAAAAACTATACCTGAAATCCAGACGAGTACTCATGGCCTCTAATAGAATCTTTTAGAGTTGGAATTTAACATCAAATTCTAGTCATGGATGATACATAACGGTACGCCATGCCACATTTCCGCAAACTACCTTTCTCCTTGCCAAACAAACGTAATCAAGGTCTTGAACAGATATCACTTGCCTTCAGCGTAATATTCATACAACTTTTTTTTCTTCCTATAACAAGGCCACCACAGAACTTAAACACTCACCACACTCACAAGCAACCTTCTTTTAAATTCGTAATACTTTTATCAGATTTTCATCAGAATATTCTCAAACACAATCATTATCACCGAGCTACCTTACATGTAATCTCATATCAGTTACCTCATATGATCAACTTTTATTCTTAATCAATTTCAGATCTTCTATCTCACATGCATAAACCATCTCAGGTTCTTTATCCAGATTCAAATCCATCAATTTAACCCAAATCGAAAGGGAACTGTATAGCCTTTTTTTGTTGCCAGCGTAGATCGAGCTATTAAGAACAAAATGGTTATATGCACTTATTACACGAAAAGGATTTGACATCGGAGTTTCGGCCCGAGGAGTACGGTTATTATCTAGGGGCATGTACAGACCAGACACCCTATGACAGACGATCGACCGATCTACCCAGAATGACGCAACTCTAAGCTCTGATACCACTAAATGTAACCCCCTAGACCCGCCTATGCGTTACAACGGATCCTAGGAAGTCACATTAGGGTCACAAGAGCGACCCACAGTGAAATACACATGAAAACATTTTTCTTTCTCAAAACACTTATTAAACTGTAAAATCAACTTCTGTTTAAAATACAATTTCAGGAAATCATTTAAACACATAACAAAAATTTCAGACAGTATTTTACAGACACTGACATGAAACAATACATGACATACAGGACATACATGCCCACTAACTATACAGTACCGTACTCCAGAGGCAACGCCGAGGGAACTCCGAACACTGATGTCAAACATTATACCATGCTATAATCTTTTAACCTGCGATGGTAAAAACAACGTGAGCTTGGAAAAGCTCAGTAATACAGAACTACCAAAAGACGCTATAAGCTCATGCAGATATATGGCAGGCATAAAATTTTCATGATGATCCAAGCAGTAAGAGTCCTCTTTTCCTTTCTATTATTCCAGGGTAACGTTATACTTGAGATTAACGATACTTGTTCTTTATTCAATCATCGAGTAACAAACGGGAATTATACAAGTTGATAGATTACGAAGATGGAAACAACGAGTTTAATGTCTAGTGTGTCCCAATAGGTGCAAATCAAATAGGCATAAATGCATACCAATCATATAAGGAGAACACATAACAATTCAATGCAAATGTTCAAGTACATACAAGGGTTTACTAGCAACTACCCTCCAACCTTACACCAATATGCTGTCCCCCAGAACTTCATCCATAAGGACTTACCCAAGGCCCGATGGGCATAGGTGCCACCTAAGGGGCTGCCTTAGGTCCATAAGGATTTACCCGTGCTAAAGCATCGGTACCCACTCAAGGGGAGACCTTGAGTCCATAAGGATTTACCAGCTTGATCAGGGCTGTACCAACAGAGACTTCATAACATAACCCAACAGTATACCCCGGATGACAATCGGTATTTCAGATTTCAGACATGCGTAACAGAATACATGTGACAGACGTATTCTATCCAGAGTATCAGAAACAGAAGATTCATGATTTTGACAGATAAATGGGCATACCATTGAGCAGAACAGACATTTTCATCATTCATCATGCAAACAGATCATACCATCATAGGTCAAGCTAACAGATCATACTATCAAGTTCATCGGACAGTCAGACAATACCATCATAGATCATTCAATCACATATCAAGTATGCATATTGTGCAGACATACATCAAGTAGCAGAGAATGTAATCATATATCTGGTTCATCATTTCATCTCATTTTCCAACATAGTGATACAATCTCAATAACAATTGAAATGTTTATCAAACATAGCATTGTTCATGATTAAATCATTATACAATTCATTCAACAGAATATATCACACATGGAACACACTAAGTGGGACATATAATTTCTTGGAGATACTTGGCATTTACGAAAGGGGACATATTAAACTTTTAACAATTTGAACGAATTTCTAAAACGTGGCCCCTATTAAAAGGGGTTCATACTAACGGTTTAACCCAGATATTCAGGAGGTGATACATCAAGATCTTTGAGAGTTTAGACGCATCATGAGTTATTTAGTCATTTAAGCCTACAAGGGTATTATGGTCATTTTATCACATATGGACATTTTGGTAATTTATACCAACAAAGCATAAACAGTCGCTCAGGAAATTCTATTTGCTCATTAGGCTTCCAATCAGGCATTCAGAGATTTTTATGTCAAGGTCTTTCAAGATATTGGATACATTCAGGGCTATCTTAATTGCTTTACCCAACGAGGGCATTTTAGTCTTTTAATTATCAGGGGTGATTTTTGTAATTTAGCCCAGTAATATAAAATGATGATTTACAATATTTAATATATATTTGAACGGTTTCTTTCATAATTTACCACAGGACTTGCCACAGAGTAGCCGAACTTATATTTTGTGCGGAAAACTTCCAACCTTATTTTAATATCAGGAGTGATTAACATACATGAGTGTGCTTCCAAACACTTAGGGTCACTTTAGCCCTTAAAGTCTTATTAGAAATCTCAGAATTTCATCAAATGCATAACTGCCTATTTAACTCAAAAAGGCTTTTCATTCATTTTGAAAATTGGGATAAATCCACCATTTTGTCAAATTTTACTATTTAGCACCTCCGTCGATTACGTACTCGGTAGAGATTAAGTCGTTTTGATCCCTTCGGCTCTTACAGACGGTTTACTCATTTTAGAACTTAAGGGTAAAATTGTTATTCTGATTAATTAAGAATTTCGGTGTTCGAAGGCACTACAATCTTTTTGGTCATTACGATCATTCCAATTAATTCATCCATTACTTTCGTAAGGATCGACTAATGAACACAACGATAATTCCAGTAAATTCACCTTCATGTGTTATACAGAACTCGGGGGAAATCCAAGTTTCTTTTAGTATCACACGGATTTGAATAATGATGCCGAAGTCTTTTCCAATAGAACATATATCTTAGGTAGGGTAATTTTTCAATCAATTCGAATGCAGATTTCTGGTCATTTCCTTTATTAGGGGCATTTTAGTCATTCTTATACTTCAAGGGCATTTCTGTAATATCATATTCAATATCCTTTACTCCATATTATGAGCATTGAATCTTAGACACCATTGATCGATTTGCAGATTTAACTGTATTATTTATTACTATTAACTTTCGATACTTCTGGTCTATTAGTATTCTAACACCCTAAAAATTACGCCCAAATTGTAAACCCTAGATTCAAAAAATACCTAATTTTGAAATCTAATTTTGAAATCCCTAAATTCAAAACCCTTTTTATTTTTTAATTTTAATTCAAAAACCCTAATTTTAATTCTTATGGCCAAATTGAGAATTTTGGGAGTTAAATGATCTTTAATCATAATTTTGTGACCTTATTGGACAAATTAAAAGTTTGTGGACCTTTTGAATGATTAATCCATTTTGTTTTTAAATCAAAATCAATTTCGACGTCTTCTTTCTTTTATAATTGTAATTCCTTTATATTATTATTTATTCTAAAAATCCCCCATGTATATATCACCGAAATCATATAGCTTATGCCAATTCAACCGCATAAACTATATAATATATATATACCCTTTAATTTTAAATTGAATTGAATTATTAGCAGCCGAATCATCTTTCTTTTATTATTATTATTTAAATGTTATATATATAAATTTATATTTAGTACTTTAATTTTAAATTGGATTAGAATTCCTTCCTCCATTCGTTTTCTTTTAAATATTTAATTTATTTTTATTATTTTCTATCTTATATCACTTTCATTATTTTACTTAAATTAGGTTTGCTCTCCCTATAAATATACACACACATAGTTCAAATAAGATCATCTCAAGTACCGTACTTTTTTATATAGTTTCATGCCGCCAAAATCCCTTATTGATTTGTTAAATTCCTATGTGATAATCTCAACCGCTCTATACTCCTTCTTGTTCGTTAATCCCTTCAACCCCAAGTTTAGTCCGGTACCGATACAGTTGGATCCAATACTTCTGATCATGGAAAATCACATCATTTTGTAGGTTGAGTATAGCTTGGCTAAGGTGTGTTTTCTTACTGTGCTACATGTTTTCTCTGTGTTGATGCATTATTGTTTGTATGGTTGACATCACATGCATATGATTTCAGAATGTGTTTTAAGTATGATTTATGAAACATCGGATTTACGAAACTATGATTTATGGATTTATGGACTATGATTTATGAAACATCGGATTTACGAAACTATGATTTATGGATTTATGGACTATGATTTATGAATTATGTTTATGGAATATCGGATTTATGGAACTGGTTTTGAATTTTAAACATCATATGTGTATGATCATGGGTTGGGATTTGTAAGGAGGAAGTTTAGTGGTTTCACCCTTCGGGCTGAATTCCACTTCGGATTGGCGGACGTAGGGAGGAGGTTATGTGAACCTTCCTCATTTTTGGCGGACGTAGTTGGGTGCATTGCATTACGCTTGTGATATTGTATCATGTTTTCAAAGGATTTTAAGAAAATAATACTATGTTTATAATTATGGTTTTCTTGCACTTTAGAGACACACTAAGCTCTTTAGCTTACTCCCCCATAGTTTCTCTTTTCAGATATACTCAGACTCTTTAGGCGACGTGGTACTTGGAGGATCTCAGATTTTATCCGGTTATTTTATTATTCAATATGAAACTATTTTAGTCTAATTAGATTTCTATTTATTATTTTGGGACATGGATGTAATTTTAGACTATTAATATTTTGGGATTATTTTTTTCTAGAATCCTTTTACTATGATTTTATTTTAGAGATTTTATATAAACATTATAATATTTATTATGAAATTTTCTATTTTTATTTACTATAAGATATTTATTAAATCACTGTTATTTTATTTTATGTTTAAAGTATAATTTCCAAAATTGGATTTCTTGAGGGAAAAGTTTTCAAACGTAAATTTCTAAATTCGGTCTTTTCTTCTAAGCCGAGTTTAGGGGGTTACATTTAGTGGTATCAGAGCCAAGTTCAACCCTCGGACTGTGTGGCTCGCATAAAATTTTAAGCCGAAAATGATTTTTGTATGCAGATTAAATATTTTTGGTCAAAATGGGATTTTCTGATAAATTTATTATTTTAAGGAATTAAAGATATGTTTTGAATAGAGACTCCAAGTACCAACTCTAATTCTAGGATTGTCCCTTATGTTGATAGATTAGTATGCCATCTTGTAGGAGCTCCAGATTAGTGACCAATTGTGATCATACTCGTTCCTATAAATTTGAGATGAAAGTCTATTTGAAAACTCTATGTTGTCATTCGTACCCTGATCTAAAATGCCTTTTTAAAATTGTTATCAAAACCTCTATTTTTTTGAAGTATGTCGTTAGTTTGAAAATTTTGAGGACAAAATTTCTTTTAAGGGTAGGAGAGTTGTAACACCCTAAAAATTACGTCCAAATTGTAAACCCTAGATTCGAAAAATACCTAATTTTGAAATCTAATTTTGAAATCCCTAAATTCAAAACCCTTTTTATTTTTTAATTTTAATTCAAAAACCCTAATTTTAATTCTTATGGCCAAATTGAGAATTTTGGGAGTTAAATGGTCTTTAATCATAATTTTGTGACCTTATTGGACAAATTAAAAGTTTGTGGACCTTTTGAATGATTAATCCATTTTGTTTTTAAATCAAAATCAATTTCGACGTTTTCTTTCTTTTATAATTGTAATTCCTTTATATTATTATTTATTCTAAAAATCCCCCATGTATATATCACCGAAATCATATAGCTTATGCCAATTCAACCGCATAAACTATATAATATATATATACCCTTTAATTTTAAATTGAATTGAATTATTAGCAGCCGAATCATCTTTCTTTTATTATTATTATTTAAATGTTATATATATAAATTTATATTTAGTACTTTAATTTTAAATTGGATTAGAATTCCTTCCTCCATTCGTTTTCTTTTAAATATTTAATTTATTTTTATTATTTTCTATCTTATATCACTTTCATTATTTTACTTAAATTAGGTTTGCTCTCCCTATAAATATACACACACATAGTTCAAATAAGATCATCTCAAGAATCGTACTTTTTTTATATAGTTTCATGCCGCCAAAATCCCTTATTGATTTGTTAAATTCCTATGTGATAATCTCAACCGCTCTATACTCCTTCTTGTTCGTTAATCCCTTCAACCCCAAGTTTAGTCCGGTACCGATACAGTTGGATCCAATACTTCTGATCATGGAAAATCACATCATTCTGTAGGTTGAGTATAGCTTGGCTAAGGTGTGTTTTCTTACTGTGCTACATGTTTTCTCTGTGTTGATGCATTATTGTTTGTATGGTTGACATCACATGCATATGATTTCAGAATGTGTTTTAAGTATGATTTATGAAACATCGGATTTACGAAACTATGATTTATGGATTTATGGACTATGATTTATGAAACATCGGATTTACGAAACTATGATTTATGGATTTATGGACTATGATTTATGAATTATGTTTATGGAATATCAGATTTATGGAACTGGTTTTGAATTTTAAACATCATATGTGTATGATCATGGGTTGGGATTTGTAAGGAGGAAGTTTAGTGGTTTCACCCTTCGGGCTGAATTCCACTTCGGATTGGCGGACGTAGGGAGGAGGTTATGTGAACCTTCCTCATTTTTGGCGGACGTAGTTGGGTGCATTGCATTACGCTTGTGATATTGTATCATGTTTTCAAAGGATTTTAAGAAAATAATACTATGTTTATAATTATGGTTTTCTTGCACTTTAGAGACACACTAAGCTCTTTAGCTTACTCCCCCATAGTTTCTCTTTTCAGATATACTCAGACTCTTTAAGCGACGTGGTACTTGGAGGATCTCAGATTTTATCCGGTTATTTTATTATTCAATATGAAACTATTTTAGTCTAATTAGATTTCTATTTATTATTTTGGGACATGGATGTAATTTTAGACTATTAATATTTTGGGATTATTTTTTTCTAGAATCATTTTACTATGATTTTATTTTAGAGATTTTATATAAACATTATAATATTTATTATGAAATTTTCTATTTTTATTTACTATAAGATATTTATTAAATCACTGTTATTTTATTTTATGTTTAAAGTATAATTTCCAAAATTGGATTTCTTGAGGGAAAAGTTTTCAAACGTAACTTTCTAAATTCGGTCTTTTCTTCTAAGCCGGGTTTAGGGGGTTACAAGTATTCTTATTCGAATATTTTAGTTATAATAATTTCCATACTTATTTCTCGTGTCTAATTCGGATTAAGCAGAGTTTACAAAACACTTCATCATAAGCATGCATGCGTTAACCGGATATCGACATGTACATAAAGCATACAAGGGGTAGTAATGTATTACCTTAACTCCGAGCTACATCAGTCGATTCATGATACGACATTCGAATACCCTAGAACCCGAATCCGACGTTCCTCAACATCGTGTATCCAAGGAACCGAGAATACCTTCAATTACACAAATTCCAAGATCAGACCTTACTCACAAGCTCTTAACCAATAATTAAGTACATAAACAAGTTCGGGCTCAAGGTCAGATTCAGAGGCTTTCGGTTTAGAAATTTACTAAACGGGCTTCAAAAACGGACTCAGGACGTCGAAAAACATAAAATAGGAGTTTTCAGAAAAAATTGACTTTTTGGTCAACGGTCAAAGTCAACGCTGACGTCAGCAGGTCAACGGTCAACGAGGTCAGAGTCAATGTTGACGTCAGCAGGTCAACGCTGACGTCAGCAGTCAACGGGCAAAGGTCAACTGAGTTGACTCGGTTGACTCACTGAGCTGACTCGGCTGACTCACTAAGCTGACTCGGGCTGAGTTGACTCGGTAGATGGGTTGGGCTGAGATACGGGTCGGGTGGGGTCGATTCGGGTCGAAAATGGGTTTGGGTCAAGTACGGGTGCATGTTGGGTCATGGGCCGACCGGTTTAACCGGTTCATATCAAATCAGACCGGTCCACCTACCCTTCGAACTAGCTTCGTCGGCCGGTCACCGGAATATTTCCGGAGAGTTGAAAACCACCCTTTTTTACCTAAAAAAAGACATATCTGATATTACTCAGTTAACACAAACTACACATGACCGATTTTTCACCGGAATTAGACCGAAACTCACCAAAACAAACTTAAACGGCCAAAAAATCTGTAGCTCCGGTGAGGCGTTAAACGTCGACAGACTGGTGGTCGAAAACCTAGGTTTTCCTCGCCTCGTCACGAGGAGTCTGCTGACGGTGGTGGCGCGACAAAATGACAGCCGTGTTGGTCAAAAACAGATGAGCTACGTTTGGGTTTCCGTCGAACATTCAATCGGCTCTCCACGACAGACGGCAGCCGTTCTCTGAGAGTGGAGCACAGGCTGGTGTCGGGGTGCGACGGCGGACAAAGCGACACCGGCGGTGACAGCCATGGTGCGGCGGTGATAGAGATCGGACGCTAAGGAGCTCGAACCATTTGCCATCGTTTTAAGGCAAACGACTAACAAGGTTGATGGTTGGGTGGTCGTGATTTAACGGCAACGATGAAAGGGTGACGACAAGGAGGGCGGTGCACACCACCGCCGGCCGGAGCATGGTGGTCGGAGTGTGAACGACAAAGGGGAGTTGAAGGGTTTGGAACCCTCTGGATATTTCCTCTCAGATAATTTTTCGAATGGGTGTTCAAAAATTGGGTAGGTGAAGGGTTCAGATCTCCATTTATTACTGGTATAAGAGAAACATAATAGGTTAAAATAAAACCAAAGCAAGCTAAGACCGAGAGCGTCCTTAGCTCAGATGGTTAACCCTTCTACCTCCCATGTCAAGGGGCACGGGTTCGAGTCCCTTTAGCAGCCACTCTTCTTTTTATTTATTTATTTCTTTCTTTCTTTATATGTATATATATATTTCTAGAGTGTTACAACCCCGCGAACAATGTAATTAACAAAATCAACGTACCAAGGGGTTTCAGAAAGCTTACCTGCCGCCATGGTTGTCGCGGCAGTGTTGGTGGCAGCAAACAGCTGCTCGTCCGGGAAGGTCTCCAGTATGTTGGTCCTATCTGTCGATCGACTCTTCCCTGTCTCTAGCCTCAACAAGTGGTATGCCACTTGGTTCTCTGTTCCCTTCTTATCCTTGATATCAATGTCAAATTCTTGCAGTAGCAAAATCCAACGTATCAATCTCAGTTTTGCATCCTTTTTCGTGAACAGATATTTCAGTGTTGAATGGTCTGTATGGACCACCACTTTTGTTCCAAGTATGTACGAACGGAACTTGTCGATTGAGAACACCACTGCTAATAGTTTCTTTTCTGTCGTGGTGTAGTTCACTTGGGCATCATTCAGTGTCTTGCTGGCATAGTAAATCACATGGAAGAGATTATCCTTCCTCTGCCCTAGTGCTGCCCCGACAGCATAGTCATTGGCATCACACATTATCTCAAATGGCTAATTCCAGTGTGGTGGTTGTACAATCAGGGTTGTTACCAGCTTCTCTTTCAGAATTCTGAATGCCTTAGTACATTCAGCATTAAAATCAAAGGGTCGGTTCTTCTCCAGTAGGTGGCATAGGGGTTTAGTGATCTTCGAGAAATTTGCAATGAATCGTCGATAAAACCCGGCGTGCCCTAAGAAACTCCGAATCCCCTTGACTGTGGTGGGTGGCGGCAGCTTTTCGATTGCCTCTATTTTTGCTCTGTCTACCTCTATGCCGCGACAGCTTACCTTGTGGCCCAGTACTATTCCTTCATCCACCATGAAATGGCATTTTTCCCAGTTCAAGACCAAGTTCGCCTCTTCACATTTTTCAAGGACCTTCTGCAAGTTGTCTAAACAACCTTCAAATTTGTCTCCAAAGACGGAAAAATCGTTCATGAAAATCTCTAGGAAATCTTCCACCATGTCGGAGAATATGGCCATCATGCATCTTTGAAAGGTTGCTGGTGCATTGCAGAGCCCAAATGGCATTCTCCGAAAAGCGTAGGTGTCGTATGGGCACGTGAAGGTAGTTTTTTCCTGGTCCTCCTGTGCAATGGCTATCTGATTGTAACCTGAGTAACCATCAAGAAAACAATATTAAGGTTTTCCCGCTAATCTATCAAGCATTTGATCAATAAAAGGTAGGGGAAAATGGTCTTTCTGGGTAGCTTTGTTAAACTTTCGGTAATCCATACAAACCCTCCAATCGGTCACAGTCCTGGTTGGGATTAACTCGTTTTCTGCGTTGGTTACCACGGTTATTCCTCCCTTTTTAGGCACGCACTGCACCGAGCTTACCCACTTACTATCCGAGATGGCGTATATGATTCTGGCGTCAAGCCATTTGATGATCTCTTTTCTCACCACTTCTCGCATAGCCTCGTTCAAACGTCTCTGGGCATCAATTGTCGGCTTATGATCATCCTCCAAGAGAATCTTGTGCATACATAATGCCAGACTGATGCCTTGGATATCAGCTATAGTCCATCCAATAGCCTTCTTATGCTGCTGTAGCATTCTGATAAGCTGCTGCTTCTGTTCCTGCATTAACTTGGAAGAGATGATTACGGGCAACGTATCATTCAAACCAAGAAAAACATATTTAAGCTGCCCTGGCAAGGGCTTAAGATCTAGAACATGTGGTTTTTTAATTGAAGGTTTATGGATTATATGTTCATTCGAGGTATAATTTAAGGGCTCGAAGAACTTACATGGACGATTGCCTATCCAATTTACCTCCTCATGACCTTCAGTGTCAGATATCTCTGAATCGGAGGAGTCACTGTCATCGTTGCTACCGTGATAGTTGTTCAGATGACTGATGTAACAGTGACCAAATTTTATGTCGTGGCAGCTCGACCTGATGCAGGGTTGGTCAAGGATTACTTTAGTGATGGCCTTGCATTCTTCTTCTACATCAGCGTGTTTAATTGCTTGGAGGACATTGAGTTTGATTTCTTGATCATTCACTCTCATGGTCAGTTCTCCTTTCTCCACATCGATCACAGTTCTGCCTGTGGCTAGGAAGGGTCGCCCCAGGATGATCGGTGCGTTTTCATCTGCTTCACAATATAAAACCAGAAAGTCAGCAAGAAAAATAAATTTATCCACCCTTACCAAAATATCTTCGATCTTCCCTTCTGGTTGTACGTAAGAGCGGTCTGCCAGCTGCAGCATGACTATCGTGGGCCGTGCTCGTCCAATACCTAATTTCTGAAACACAGAATTTGGCATTAAATTTATGCTAGCACCAAGATCACAAAGTGCCTTACCCACGAATTTGTCGCCAATTATGCATGGTATGATGAAACTCCTAGGATCCTTCTTCTTCTGGGGTGGATGCTTGTGCAAGATAGTCATGCATCCTTCTGTCATTTTTACCATTTCGAATTCCCCAAGTCTGGATCTTTTCGACATGGCATCCTTGAGAAATTTCGCATAACCGAGCATCTGTTTGATGGCTTCTAACAGTGGTATATTGATTTGTACCTGCTTAAAAATATCATAAATCTTCTTGAGCTGATACTCCTGTTTTTGTTTTTGTAACCGTTGTGGTAAAGGAGGTGGAGGACGATAATCTTCAAGGCGTCCTTCACATGGTATTCGGATCTTAGGAGGATTAGGTTGTTCAGCATCCTTTTCTTGCTCCTATGTCCCTTCTGCTGTCATAACAGGTGTGTCGGCAGCAGGTTGCTCTTCCTCTACCGAGGCAGTGTTCACGACAGATATATCTGGGGTCGGTTCCTTACTTGGTATGCTCTTCGTCTCCGGCCCTTGTAACTGTTTCCCACTCCTAGTTGTGATTGCTTTACACTGATCATGTGCGGGTTTTCTAGTGACTTCAGTATCACTAGGGAATCCTCCGTTCTGCCTTGGCTTAATATGCTGGGAAACCTGGCCCATCTGTGTCTCCAGTGATTTCAGGATGGCCTCATGGTTGGTCATCCTCATCTCTTTCTTGTCCATGAATGACTCAGTCTTCTTGAAAAAGTGATCCATGTTTGCCATTTAAGCTCTTGTCTGTGACATGAATGTAGCCAATGTATGTTCCAGTATACTAGGTGCGGCTGTCGGCTGCTGTTGCGGTTGCTGCCGTGGCTGCTGTCGTGACATAATTCTGGGTGCCCCTTGGTTTTGGTTGTTCTGTATCTGAGGATTAAGTGCATTGTTTGGATTGCTCCAGGAGAACTTAGGATCTTTCCTCTAGTTGAGATTGTAATTGTTGGAATTGTAATTTCTTGTCTTGTTGTAATTTCCAACATACATCCATTCTTCTAATTGTAACGGACAGTCTTCCGAGCTGTGGTTCCCACTGCAAGTTTCACATACCTCTTCTGCAGAATATATAGGTTTAGAATCTTTCCGCAATAGATTTTCCACTACCTTTGTGAGGTATGCAACCTGTGTCTTCAGGGAATTGTCAGTTTCATAATCCTTTACTGATATCCCTCGTTTACCTTCTCTCCTTGGTGTAGGGAATTGCTCGTCATTCTTTGCTAGGTTTGTCAACACTACCATTGCCTCGTCTGGATCTTTGTCCAATAGTAGTCCATTTGCTGCTGAATCTATTCTCATTCTGGTGTGTGTATTGGCAGCATTGTAGAATTTAACGACCTTATTCCACACGAGGAATCCATGCATTGGGCAGTTCCTTAGAAGAGTTGTAAATCTGTCCTATGCCTCGTGCATTGGCTCGTCATATTCCTATTGAAAAGTAGCAATTTCGTTACGCAATCGTTTAGATAAGTGAGGAGGATTAAAACGAGAAAAAAAATCACGAGAGAGATCTGCCCAAGTTCGTATTGAACCCGGCGTTAGTTTATTCCACCAAGTTTTAGCTCTGTCTCTCAGTGAATGAGGAAATAACCGGAGCCTCAGTACTTTCGGATTTGTTCCTGGCAATCTAAATGATCCACAGATTTCTTGGAACGTTTTTAGATGTTCTCGGGCATCCTCTGTTGCAGCACCACTAAATTGGCCAGCGACATTTATCATGCTGAACATAACAGGTTTCAGCTCGAAATTCTCAGCTTCCACGTCTGGCAAGGTGGTCTCCAGTTCAACATGATCATTGATCATGTAATCACGGAAGGACTGCCGTGCGGCAGCGGCAGGCCGTCCATTTTGGTTATCTAGGGGAGGATCTTCAGCATTCCTCTAGTTATTATTTACCCCGTTGTGCATTGCTTCTAATTGTTCCTCAAGATAGTCATTTCTTGCTATCAAGAGGCGGACACGGTTACTGAGGTTGTACGTACGTTCTATTTCAGGGTCTAGTTCGTACTCAGGTTCTTTGCCTCGTCTAGATCTGCGCATAAGCAAATAGAAAACCTTGTGAAAAGCACAGGGTAAATAATATCAATAAAAACAGAAAAATAAATAAAAAAAGGAAAAGTGCAGTAAAAGTAAGGGTAAAGGTATGTTGCCAGTCCCCGGCAACGGCGCCAAAAACTTGTTGCGTGTCAAAGGTCCTATCGCAAATAGTGCAAGTGTACACGTCGCAAGTAATAAAGTGATACTAGATTATCGGATATCGTCTCCACATGGACTGGAAATAGCTTTATCTTATAGTTGCTGCACAAGAGAAAGAAAGAGTTTGAATTGTTTGGAAAGTAATATCGGAAAATAAGGAATATAAAAGATAAAAGAATCAGGGTTTAGAAATAGGTCGGTATTGATTTGCTCAGTAGTGCAGGTGTTGCACTGTAGAAGGAACTTCTGTTTTGTCGTCGTCTCTGTCGCGGCAGCACCTGTCGCGACAGTAGTCTGTTTTTGTCGCGGCAGCGATCACACAACTCTGCACTTCAAGTTTGGCAAGAATCCATGTTATGACTTGTCCTATCCCTAGGTCCAAGTCTGTCGATGAACACGTCTTGGATGATACCTCCAGGCGTGAATCGAAGGATGAACACCGAAGTTTGTGAATTCTTTATTAGCAAATGAACCTCGTCCTATCCCTAGGTCCGAGATGGTTTAACCATAAACTAGAAAACACGTATTTATTCTGTTCGTATGCTTGACTCTCCCCATATCAAACAAATAGATAACCTCACAATGCTCTCCCGATACTCTTGCGAGATGTGAAAACCATAATAAATAAACTTGAAGTTTTATTGTTTGAACAGAAAAATCCTAAAACAGTACAATCCTTGCAACTACTTTACATAATCAACCCTTAGCCCTAAGGGGAATTTAGAACATGATGAAGAGGGGAAAACGACAAGGGTTTTGGGGAAGATGGCTAGGAATGAGACATCCTTCCCTAGGTCGAATTACATGCCTTTATATAGGCCTTAAGTCCAAGTTTTCTAGTATGGCAAGAATACAAGTTTAAACTAAAGTACAACTCTATTGGATATTAAATATTCTGAGTATTTGCCTTTAATTCGTCCTCTTTTCTTGCCTTGAGTTTTCTTCCTTGGACTTTGGGCTTGACCTTCATTCTTCCTCTGGGCTCAGAAAAATATAGGAGTGGTCTACGACAGACCGGCTTGAAATCCTCTATCTGTCGAACTCCACTTCAATTTTCCACTTCACCCATGCTGTCGTCATGGCTGCCACGGCAGTGGCCACGGCAGCATGTGCTCCTTGACTCCAGTCCTGTGATCCAGCTCTGCTCCCTTGCTGCCCTGCGTCTGCCACAATAGATACCTGCAAAAGTGACCAAAATCAGTAGCAACTGTGCCATTTAATCTAATTGTGGGGTAAAATATAGAACTTTTGCACACTCAACAGCAGACTCAGGGTAGCAAAGGAGCAGAGCTAGATCACAAGACTAGAGTCGAGGAGTAAATACTGTCGTGGCCACTGCCGTGGCAGCAATGACGACAGAAGGGTGAAGTGGAAAATTGAAGTGGAGTTCGACAGATAGAGGATTTCAAGCCGGTCTGTCGTGGACCACTCCTATATTTTTTCTGAGCCCGGAGGAAGAATGAAGGCTAAGCCTAAAGTCCAAGGAAGAAAACTCAAGGCAAGAAAAGAGGACGAATTAAAGGCAAATACTCAGAAGATTTAATCTCCAATAGAGTTGTACTTTAGTTTAAACTTGTATTCTTGCCATACTAGAAAACTTAGACTTAAGACCTATATAAAGACATGTAATTCGACCTAGGGAAGGATGTCTCATTCCTAGCCATCTTCCCCAAAACCCTTGTCGTTTTCCCCTCTTCATTATGTTCTAAATTCTCCCTAGGGCTAAGGGTTGGTTCTGTAAAGTAGTTGCAAGGATTGTACTGTTTTAGGATTTTTCTGTTCAAGCAATAAAACTTCAAGTTTATTTATTCTGGTTTTCACATCTCGCAAGAGTATCGGGAGAGCATTGTGAGGTTATCCATTTGTTTGGTATCGGGAGAGTCAAGCATACGAACAGAATAAATACGCGTTTTCCAGTTCATGGTTAAACCATCTCGGGCCTAGGGATAGGACGAGGTTTAGTGGCTAATAAAGAATTCACAAACATCAGTGTTCATCCTTTGATTCACGCCGGGAGGTATCATCCAAGACGTGTTCATCGACAGACTTGGACCTAGGGATAGGACAAGTCATAGCAGGGATTCTTGCCAAACTTGAAGTACAGAGTTGTGTGATTGCTGCCGCGACATCAACAGACTTCTGCCGCGACAGGTGCTGTCGCGACAGAGACGACAATAGAACAGAAGTTCTCTTACAGTGCAACACCTGCACTACCGAGCAAATCAATACCGGCCTACTTCTTAAACCTGATCCTTCACTCTTTTATTTTAGTTTTTATTCACGATTACTCTACAATCTTTTTAAACTCTTTCTCTCTCTCGTGCAGCAATTCTAGGATAAAGCTATTTCCAGTCCCTGTGGAGACGATATCCGATACTCCAAGTATCACTTTACTACTTGTGTCGTGTACACTTGCACTATTTGCGATAGGACTTTTGACACGCAACAGAAAGCATATGTGGCGACATGGAGTGATGAAGACTCCACCGATGATAAGGTAGCCCACCTATGCTTCATGGCCCTCAATGAGGGGGAGGTAACTTCTAACTCACCTAGTTCAAATTCATATACTTTTGATGAGTTACAAGATGCCTATGATGATTTGGTTTTGGAATTTAAGGCATCATTTTTTAAAAACAAAAAATTGCTTTCAAATTTGAAAAAGGTTGCTTTCCAAAACAAATCTAGAGTTTGAAGCAAAAATTAAAGATTTTGAACTTAAAGTTTTAGATTTACAAAATTTGCTTCAAACGATGGGAAAAGATCATCAAAAAGAATTTGATGATCTTAAGAAAGAAAAAGATTTGATTTCCAATGAACTTCAAAAGAAAAACAATTTGGGAAAATCAAATTTTTATGTTAGACAATCTAGTGCCCCTAGATTTTTGAATGGAAAATTTTTTAGAAGTATTTGGGTCCCAAAAGGACTAAGTACGTCAACTAAAAAGGATGAAATTGAAAAAATTGATTCCTAATGGGACTAAACTATGTGCAACTAACGTCTATGAATCTAAAGCAATTTGGATACCAAAAATTACTTGATTGTCTTGTTTAGGTGTGATGGAGAGTGATCAACAAGTCCAAATTTGAGGAGGAGCTCCATGCACACAAAGAGAGCACTTGAAGAAGGAAGGCTTCACATCCTCCTTTTGATTCAAGTGTGGTAAAATTAGTTGAATTTATTTTTTGTTTAGTTCTATTTCTTTTAATTCAACAAATTTAATCATATATGTTGGACTAACAATATTTGATGCTTTGAGTAACGGGGAGCCAATTTTGAAACCAAAAGTTTTCAACCGTGTCAATTTTTTTAACCTCCTATGTTATTTTGAGCTTAATGTATTTAAATTTTTTTGATATAACAAAAATGTGGAGAAATTGTTTGAAAAATTGTTTTTTCAGGAGAATAAGGGGGGCTTTAATTTCATTCAATTTTTAAAATCTCTCATTCAAAATTTTAAACACAAAGGGGGAGAATCCCAAACAATTTTCCAAGTTGGTTTTATTATATAAAAAGGGGGAGATTATAGAAATATATGTTTTGATATAATAATTGAAAAATGTTTTGGACTAAATTGAAAAGAATTTAAAATACTCTCTAAGTCAAAACAACTTGAAAATAAGTTTGAGGTGTTTTCAAAAGGCTTTGGCAATGTTTGAAACGTTTTTAAGTAGTCAAACCAGTGCTTTTAATGTACCCGTTTCGATACATGCATAATCTGTATCGATAAGTTTTGAAACTGCCAGAACCCGTTTCTATACAAGGCTTATCTATTTCGATATGGACAAGGTTTGTTTCGAAACACCCTTTGGTGTTTCGATACGCCTACGTGACATACACTCCAACGACTATTTCCCAATGACTACTTGAATTGCAGGTTGTTTCGATATGACACTAGGAGTTTCGATACGGGCGTTCCGATACGGCCCAAAGGTGTTTCGATATGGGCCACTGCATCAGACTCCAACAGCTAGTTCTGAAGAAGGGCGTTTCGATACAGCTACGCGTGTATCGAAATAGACATCACCAGAACTGCATTATGGTGAGAAATAAAGTCTCCAATGGCTCTAATTCAACCCTAACGGTCCTCAACAGCTACAAACTCAATTGGGAGTATAAAAGGGACCTCCAAGCATCAAGAATAGGTTAATGCTTAAATTGTAACTACATTATGATATCAAATTGTCTTTAGAGCTTAATTGTCACTCTCTTGTATCCACAAAACACTTGTGAGCCAAAATTGTTAAATTTGCTCAAGTGTGTAGGTTTTGGGTGAGTGCTTAGAGTTGCAAACACATACCTTTTAGAGGGATTTCTTGTTTGCTTTGAATTTCACTTGTAAGTGAGTGTTTGATTAAGCTAAGCGTAGATAGCTTAATCGTTGTAACAGTTTCCTCCTAAGACGAGAAAAGGGGATGAAATTCTTAGTGAATTTGGGAAATCTTTGGTGGCGTTCCAAGGTAGTGGATGTAGGCTTTGGGTTAGAAAGTTGAACCACTCTAAATCCTTGTGTTCAATTCTCAATTTTTGTCACCAACTCAAACACCCAAGAATCCAACTTCTCCATCACTTGGCAATCTGACACGCATCGTTTAGTTTCAAAATAATATCCTTAAACTCAATCAAAGAAATTAAATTAAAGTAGAGTACTGAGAGCAAGGGTCGATCCCACAGGGATTTAGGAAACTTCCTGATTATGATTGTTTAACCTCTGAGTTTTGAAGTGGATTGAGTTTCCTTTGGGGGGTTGGTCGATTAAAGAAAGGTAAAAAATGTAGTTGAAATGATTCAAGATAAATAAATTCGATATATAAAAACTAGCCTCAGGCTTTCGCTTTGACTCAATTTCTTGGGATTATTGGAAAAGGGTTTTTTCACTTCGGGATTTACGTCGGTTACTTATCCACAAGGTTCAATCCTTGAAACTTCGCTTTGTATACCGAATACCCAAGCTCTATCTTTGATATCGATATCCAAACTTGATCTAGTCAACAAAAATGTTGTAGATTAAGGTCGTTTTAAGCCCAATAAAAACCGACTCAATTTGTGTTATTTCAATAATAACGGTTTCGATCTCAATTTTCCCTTAGTAATCTATTTACTAAGTGTGTTCCTAGGAAGTCGAATGTGCTTCAATAGTCGATCCTTCCTCCTACATATTAACCGAAAACAATATTCCGATTAAAGTCAATCTTTGGTTTTGAAAATCGTTTGGGTTTGAAGTTTAGCTTTAGAAAATGTAGAGAGAAATACCATAATCTATTTAAGCGTTTTTTATTCCTCACGTTGAAACTGAGTCATCGCTACTGCCTTTAGCGATGGAAAATTTAGCTTCCCATGATTATTAAATTAACCATACTTAGCATAGTTTCCGAAAAATAAAGTAAAAACTTTAAGAAAATAAGAACTAAAGAGAAAAGGAATTTTATAAACCCAAAGTAGAAATGAAGCTAAGAACAAGTGGTGTTTTAGTTGAACCCCAAAGGGGGTATTTATACTAATCTAAAAACCTAAAAAAACCTAAAGAGATAAAAGATAAAATATTTAAATTACAAAAGATAATATCCTAAATTTAAAATTCAAATGTTGTTTGATAAGCTATCGCAATGAACTCGATAAGCTATCAAAAATATCCAAATAAGGTCTTATTTTCTCTGCTGACGTCGTCATCCAACACCGACGTTGCTACCGTTATCCTCCCGTACTGCTGATGTCATCTGCTGACGTGTCTTCCAGTCGGTGCTTTCATGCCCCAATTCATGCCCACTATTCAAGCCATGAATCTATAAATTTGCATAAATCATCTATTTTAGCAAAATTTCCAGAATCTAATGCCCTGCACAGAAAAGAACTGAAAATCACCAGCTAAGCATCTTAAAACAACTAATCAATGGTTAATTATCAATAAAATAATGTATAATTTAAGCACTAGTCAAATTCCCCCTCAATTATTCGATGCTTGCCCTCAAGTATCTCTAAATTAAACAAATTTAAGCTCAAGTTCTCATCCTTAATTTCACGAAGTCTCAAAATTTTCGGCATGACTAAGTATCTAAACATGAAAGAAAATAAAGGAGAAAAAGAGAAAGGGCAAGACTAGAAATAATTTCAGCAAAAACGACATTCCAATAACCTGTTAACAACAATGATGCAAACCAAGTACCCTCACAAGGAACCGCTCATGTCAATCAAAGTGTTTAAGGGTAAAAAAATCACTCAAGCCAAAACTAATTAAAGCATTACCATAAGTTTGTAGTTAAATCTAATCTCCACTACTTAGTATGAATACGATACAAAAATCAAGAGGTCTTAAAAAGGGCTGTAACGGGGCTAAGGTTAGGGTATGATAAAGGCCAAAAAATAGGGGTTAAAATTCAAGACAAAAATCATCCCAAAATTCTTATTCGAATTTTTTTTTCTTTTCCTTTTTTTCATTCGAATGAAAACTGTGAAACTGCACTGCTTATTCCTTTTTTTCTACTGTGCAGATTCGAATAAATTTTGTACTGTATTTTTCTGCACTTTTTTCTGCTGCATATTCGAATCATTTTCTGCTGTGTATTTTCTGCACTGTTGGACTGCTCTGTTCTAAACTACTTTTTTTTTTATTTTTTTCCTACACTACTCAATTCCAATATGATTTTTTTGAGACAATTTTGTCTTGAAAAAGGGTGACAAAAATAGTGGAAATAAAAGAAATGGTTTAGGCTAAAAATACTGTGAAGCAAGGAAAAGGTCAAGGCTCAAAATTGGCTATCTAAGGGATAAGTATACAATGGGTAGGCTATTTTTTGGGAAGAGAATGGGGTTATATCCTAGTGCCTCTATCACATTTAAGCATCATACTCAAAAATGTAATCTCGAAAAGTATTTAAACCACAAGTTCTATAATGCAACTAATTAGCTAGGCACACTCAAAGAAACAAAGAGCAAAAATAAGTATACATGCTCATTAGGCTCAAAGCTCACATGAATTGTCTTGTGTACATAGGTAAGCACCATGTCAATTAACAAAGTAAGGAATGTCATTAAAAAATTATGAAAAATGCTAATCAAACCATAATCTATCATGCAACCTAATATTTCTAACAAGAAAGATACCAAATCATATGGAAAGCGGAGAGAAAAGGCAAAATTAAGGATAACAAGTAGCTTAAAATGAAATAAAATCAAGAGAGCATGAGGCAATCAATCGGATAAGCAAGAAAAAGAATTTGACATAAATTCTACTCCCCCTCACTTAAGTTATTTTGTCCCAAAATGCAAAATAAAGTAAAAAGAAAGGAATAGAGATACTCCTTGTGCTAGATACGGCCACAACCGCACACACGCCCTCGACGAGATGTGCCCGACCGGTTGGGGTGGCAGCGCCCTTTCCCTTGTGCGAACCATGGTCACCGGAAAATTTGAAGGGTGCAAGGTGATTTGGTCGAAAGGTTGAAAAAGATATGGGTGAGGAGAGGGTGTGTCTTTAGATGTGAGTTTTGCTATCATGCGTCTGCGCCTTTTATTTTTTCTAAAATCTACTGTCATCGCAAGGTTTGAACTATCACCATATTCGATTCTGAGGTCGATTAACTTAGAACGAAAAATACTTGGGTACCTGCAAAACAAAGTAAAACATGAAAAAAATAAAAGAAAGTAAAAATAAAATAAAGCGAGTAAAAATTTAGCAAGCGGAAAATAAATGGATTGCCTCCCATTTAGCGCTTTATTTAACATCGTTAGCTCGATGACCTGTTTTGCTTAGATCGCATGAACCTCCAATTTAATTTCTTCAATTAATCCTACTGGAGCGTTATCGTAGTAAGGCTTCAACCTTTGTCCGTTTACTTTGAATCGATATTTTTCATCGTCTTCAATTTCTACGGCGCCATGTGGAAATACTTGAGTTACCTTATAAGGTCTGAGCCACTTCGATTTCAGCTTACCTGCAAAAACTTTAAGCTTAGAATTAAATAATAGAACTTTTTGACCGATAACAAATGATTTAAAGGAAATTTTTTGGTCATGATATTCTTTTAATTTTTCCTTATATATCCTCCTGTTGTCGTAAGTGTTCTTTCGAATTTCTTCCAGTTCTTGAATGTCTAGCTTCCATGCTTCGCCGCTTCCTTCCATGTCCATGTTGTATTGCTTAACAGCCCAATATGCTCGATGTTCTAACTCAACCGGAAAATGACATGGCTTACCGAAAATGAGTCGATATGGTGACATTCCAATTGGACCTTTGTAGGCAGTCCGATAAGCCCACAACGCGTCGATCAGCTTGAGACTCCAGTCTTTCTGATCCGGCTTCACAATATTTTCGATAATCGCCTTAATCAAATGGTTCGACACTTCCGCTTGGCCATTGGTTTGCGTATGGTAAAAAGTTGCAATTTGTTGTGTAACACCAAACTTTTTCATTAAAGCATCCATGACGCGATTGACAAAATGTTTCCCTCTATCGCTTATTATCGCTCGCGGTATTCCAAACCTGGAAAAAATAAATTCTTTAAGAAATTTAACTGTTGTTTTAACATCGTTATTGCGGGTAGCCTTAGCTTCAACCCACCTAGAAACATAATCAACAGCGAGAATTATATAAAAATTGAAAACAATGAAACAAAAGGCCTCATGTAATCAAGTCCCCACACGTCAAAAATTTCACATACATAAACTGGATTAAGCGACATTTCATTCTTGCGACTTAAATTTCCTATACGTTGACATTTTCGCATTATTTACAAAATAAATAAGTATCACGAAAAATATTAGGCCAGAAAAAACCGCATTCAATAGTTTTATGAGCAGTACGCTTATGTCCAAAATGTCCACTACATGAATAAGAATGACAGAATTTTAAAATCGAATTTACCTCGTCCTCGGTGATACATCGCCTAATTACATGATCTGAACATTGTTTCCAAAGATACGGATCGTCCCAAATATAAAATCGAGACTCTCGCTTTAGTCGATTGATTTCAGCCATAAGTAAATCGTGAGGTAACTTACACGTGGCCAAATAATTCACCATATCAGCGTACCATGGTGTCAATCCTTGCGCCAACAACAATCGTTCTTCCGGGAACTCATCATTAATCGGTGGATCGGATGTAGAAAGAGGTATGCAACTCAAATGGTCCATGACAAGGTTTTCGCATCCCTTTTTATCTTTAATTTCTAGATCGAACTCTTGGAGGAGTAAAATCCATCGGATAAGCCTCGAATTTGTTTCCTTTTTGCTCATAAGGTACTTTAAAGTTGCGTGATCAGAAAACACAACAATTTTAGTACCGAGTAAATATGGTCGATATTTTTCTAAAGCAAAAATAATGGTGAAAAGCTCTTTTTCTGTTGTTGAGTAATTCTTTTGAGCTGAATCCAAAGTGTGAGATGCGTAAGCTATAACGTGAGGTTCTTTTCCGATCTTTTGGCCAAGGACCGCTCCAACGCCCGTGTACGACGCATCGCACATCAGTTTGAACGGATATCAACGCTCGCGTATAATATCGTTTTAGCTTTATCCACTGCAATTCCATTAGATGAAACGATATGTCCTAATATTAAACTTGTATCAACCATAAAATTACTTTTCTCATAATTTAATACAAGATTAAACTCAAGACAACGTCGCAAAACATTTGTTAAATTTAACAAACACTCACCAAATGAATTACCGTAAACAATAAAATCGTCCATAAATACCTCAATTCCCTTTTTCAATATAGTCAGAGAATATGCTTACCATACACCGCTGAAAAGTTGCCGCTGCATTACAAAGCCCAAATTGCACTCGACGATAGGTGAATGTTACGAATGGACATGTGAAAGTCGTTTTTTCTTGATCTTCAGGCACTACAGGGATTTGGAAGAATCCTGAAAAGCCATCAAGACAGCAATAATGAGTTTTACCGGCTAAACGTTCTATCATTTGATCTACAAATGGTAATGGAAAATGTTCTTTTCAGGTTAAAGAGTTCAACTTCATGCAGTCGATACAAACCCACCAACCATTCTAAACTCGCGTCGGAACTAACTCACATTCCGAATTTTGGATTACCGTTACTCCGGTCTTTTTTGGGACCACGTGGATGGGACTTACCCAATCACTGTCAGAAATCAAATAAATTATATCCGCATCATGGAGTTTTTGTATCTCCTTTTGCACTACCTCCATCATTGGTTGGTTTAGTCGGCACTGCCCTTGTCGTGAAGGACTCGCCCCTTCTTCGATCTTGATCTTGTGGATACAGGTTGAGGGACTTAATCCCTTTAAACCGGCTATTATCCTTCTAATGGCCTCCTTATGAGCACGCAACACAGTCATAAAATCAGCTTCCTCCTCTTTCTAGAGTTTATTCGATATAATTACATGCAATGTTTTGTTTTCTGCCAAGAACACATATTTGAGGTGTTTCGGCTACTCTTTGAGTTTGATAACTGGTACCTGCAAAACTGATGGTAACATTTTAGTTTTTGAGGGAAGTAAAGAAAAATTAAAATTAATTGAAAAAATATTTTCCAACTCCATTTATCTTCTCTTTGCAGCAAAGTTCAAGATCCCTGAAAAAATTATCGAAAAAATTAGTTTTAACAAAGTCATTAATTAAGGGATCAATAATATCAATGGAATTAACTCTTTCTACTTTTTTTGCTCAATTCGTATGATTTTTATTGAAAAGGAAAATCATACAACGTATCCTTCTGGGCCTCATTAAAAACCTCCCTACACCTAAATGAAGGAAAAGAGTACCCGAAGAGGACACTCGAACATACAACGCCTTATGCAAAACGCAGGGGACATGCCCCCAAACACCCCCACCCCGGCATGCCTAAAGCCCGATGCTCAGTCCCCACCCCGATGCACACACTGCCCAGCATCAATCCACACTGCCTATGACCCTGTACCCAGTCCCTTATCCAGCACGCAGGACCCAACAGCAGGCCCCGTTCATCGTCCAGCCTTGCACCCTCCATCGCACCTCACGCATTGCACCAGCCACCATCAAATCCCAACCCGCAACCAGGCCTTCCGATCCACCCCACCCTTAGCCAATGCGTCGGCCACACCATTCACCTCACGCACGACATGGTGAAAAACATAAGTCATCGCCATGCAAGCATCATCGATGCGTCGAAACAAAGGGAAAAGCCTCCACGGCCGTCCTTCCCCATGACTAACCCAAGAAGTCGCTACCAATGAATCGGACTCAATAATACAAGATTTCGCGCACCATTGCGATGACCTAAAGGATTCCAAAGTAAACAAAATTGCATGCAACTCCGCCTCATTGGAGTCCAACACACCCAACGGACCCGAAAACAACGCCAACACTCTCCCCATCTCGTCGCGCAACACCCCACCACATCCCGCCGGGCCCGGTTTCCCTCGCGCCGAGCCATCGACATTAAACTTCACACACCCGGCACCCGTACCCTATGCTCCTCCGCACCCCATCGCAGGCAGTCCCACCATTGTGACTCAATGAGCATCACTGACGGCTCAAACGCCCTTACCCAATAAAACGCACAGAGCTTAATGAGGAAAAGTAAGTCCCCCACAGATATCTTCTTATCCTGAAAATTTAAGTCGTTGCGTGCTAACCATAGTGACCACAGTGTTGCAGCACAACCCGTCAACCACCTATCCCGCAAAGGTCCTCGAAAGGTGCCTTCCAACACCACTCGCATGAACTCAAGTACGTTTGCTGGTCGCACAATCTCAACCCGCCACCACACAAAATACAACGACCAAATTTCCCATGCAACCGAACAATGATATAAAATATGGTCCACTTCGTCCTCCCCCTCCCCACACCAAACGGCAACCAAAATTATTTCCCTCAAGCCGCACCCCCCTATCCCTCAAAAAGCATAATGTAGGCAATCGTCCCAACAAAACGAACCAAACAAAGCATTGTATTTTTGGTGGGATTCTCAACGACCAAATTGCTGATACGTTCCGATCACACTCCAACCCAAAAGACGCCATCAACCTATACAACTTTGCCACTGAGAATTACCCCGTGGTCGTATGCTTCCACACTAGCCTATCCGCCTTCTCGGCTATCAGCATCACCGATCCCACTATATAACGCAACTCTCGCAACATGTGTACCTCAAAAGATCGCAGCGAACGCGAGAAAAACTCATCCCATCCCTCATGTGTCAACAAGGTCCCCGAAGCATAATCCTTCACCAATGCCCATGTATTCGTTGCAAGGCGGAATAATCGAGGGAAAAGCGTGCATAATGGCACATCCGAACACCAATTATCACGCCAAAACAGAATCTTGTAGCCATTCCCGACTAGCCATACAAAATTGTACATCGCCATATAACGATGCACCTCTTTCCGCTCAAGTAAAGTCACTATCTATTTCCAAACTGTCGGCATCGCCCGTTACCTCGCCAATGTCAGTCTCATATCCAACACGTCAGCCCCATACTTAGCTATCAACACCGATCGCCATAACTATTCCCCCTCCACCGCAAAACGCCATCTCCATTTTGCCAAAAGAGCCAAGTTTCGCTGATGTAAATCCACCACCCCCAACCCCCCAAACTTCCATGGTCGACACATCACCTTCAAATTCACCGGCTCATTTTACGACGTTCCTCCGAACCGCCCCATAGAAACGACCGCCTTATCCTGTCAATCCTTCTAATAATAACCTTCGGTACTAAGAACATACCCATGTAATAAATCGGCAAGGCGGATAACACCGAGTTCAACAAAGTCAATAGTGCCGCAAAGGATAAAGAGTGCCTTTTCCACCCGGCTAAACTCTTCCTAAACCGCTGTAACAACGGCTCCCACATACCTAAGTTATGAGGGTCCACGCCAAGAGGCAACCCAAGATAGACCATCGGCAGCTTACCCTTTTACAACCCATTATATCCGCCATCGTATCCACCACCTCCTCCTCCACCCCCACACCATACATGCACGATTTCATGTAATTAATATGTAACCCCGAGTAATATTCAAAGCAAGTTAAAACCCGCTTTAAATTGGTGGCGTAACGCACCTCACCTTGTAAAAAGATTACCGTGTCATCCAGGAATTGAAGGTGCGACACCCTACACTCATTCACCACTCGAACACCCCGAATTAGTCCCTTCCTCTCCGCCTCACTTAACAGGCGATGCAATATTTCCGCCACTATCACAAATAACAAGGGCGAGAGTGGATCCCCTTGCCTTAGACCACGCGTCATTGGGAATTCCGGAGTCGGACTACTATTTAATAAAATCGAAAGCCTCGTCGTACTCGTACATATACTCATCCACTTCCGCCACTTCAACCCAAAACCCATACGACATTGTATCGTCTCTAGGCACTCCCATTTAACACAGTCATATGCTTTTGCAAAATCGAGCTTCAACAACACTCCCCCTTCACCACTCGATCGTTGTTGCACCGAATGTAGCACTTCGTTGGCTAACATAACACCATCCACAATTTGACGACCTTTCACAAACGTCGACTGGACGTCACTAATTACCTCCGGTAATACCTTTTGCAACCTCCTCACCAAGCATTTAGTAATTATCTTATATAACGAATTCAATAGGCAAATAGGCCTATATTCTCCCAAGTGTCGCGGTTGTTCAATTTTGGGAATTAATAACACAAACGTCGAATTGCTCCCCTTCGGCATCGAACTTGTCACATAGAAGTGGTGCATCACCTCCATCACATCCCCCTTCAAAAACCCCCAACCCTTTTTTGTAGAACTCGAAGGTAAATCCATCCGGTCCCGGTGCCTTCGACCCCTCGCATCCCCATACAACGATTCTCACTTCCTCCTCCCCGAACGGCTTCTCCAAAGCTTCCACTATCCCCTCGGATAAGCATTTAAAATCCACACCCATCTCCATCGCACCCAAGTTCACATGTGGCGAAAAATGAGCTCTAAACTCATTGAACACTGCCCGTTGCAAAATATCCGGATTGGTCTCCCATACCCCCTCAATCATCAGCCCAGATATGCAATTTCGCATCGATCTCAGCTTTGCCGCTCTATGAAAGAAAGCCGTGTTACCATCCCCCTCTCTCAACCATCGCACACGTGACTTCTGCCTCCAAACAGATTCCCTTAGTCGCGTCAATGTCCAAAGCTTATGCTGAGTATTTCGTTTATGTGCCAACTGTGCATCGGACACATTGCCTGCACTCACAGCCCCGTCAATCATATCTAAATCCTTTGTTGCCAATTCAATTTGATGCTCAAGATTGCCAAAAAAGGAACTATTCCAACCTCGCAAAAATTGTTTCATCAACCGTAATTTACTGCTCATATCCACCTGCCCCGATATGCTTGAAATTCGCCCCCATCCCTCCTACAAATCCAGTACAAATTTACGCTCTCCTACCCACGCATTAAGGAAGCGGAATGGCCTCGGGCCCCAATCCAAAACGTTACTTACCAACAACAAAGGTGTATGGTCTGATATTCCACGCGGTAATGCCGATAAACTCAAATTCTCAAAACGATCTATCCATGTCGGTGAGACCAAACAACGGTCAATCCTGCTACACCGATTATCGGGACCAAACCAAGTGGACGAATGACCCCCTAACTCCATATCCACCAAGCCACCACATTGAATAAATTCCACAAATGCTTCCATTCCGCGCCTCGTCGCAAGACAGCCCTGTCTATCCGCCAAGCAAGTGATCATGTTAAAATCCCCTATCAAACACCACGGGACCTCATTGTCTACCATCACTGCCAACAATTGTTGCCATAACACCCCTTGTTGTTCGACATCGCATGGCGCATAAATTCCCATTAAACCACAAACCCAATTATCGCTAAGCCAACATCCTTCAATGCATACAAATCGTTCACCAATCAACGTTTTATGAACCTTAAACCTATCCTTATCCCAGCATACAATTATACCCCCTGACTTCCCTATCGATGGAGCACAAGCAAATCTAAATTTATCCGATACCCAAAACTTACTTACTAAAAATCAGTAACCATATCCAATTTCGTCTCCAAAAGAACAATACACTCACCATTATATTACCGTATCAGATTGCGAACCGCTCTCTTCTTCGCAGCCGCGCCTAAGCCACTCACATTCCACAACAACACCCGCATCCGTCTCCTAATTCCGTTATGTCTCCCTCGTCTCAATAATCCGGGCGATTTCCTTTATAACATTCTCCTCATTCCCAATCGTTTCCGCACCCAATAGTTTTCCTAACTCCAATGTCTCATGAGCCTCATGTAAAATACTTCTTTTTCGTTGCAAAAAGTCCGAGTCCGATAGCGAGCCGTTCGCAATTTGTAAGCTTTCCGCTGGTGGGTTTTTCCGAGGTCTACCCCGTCCTCGCTTCAGCACTGGTTGGCCATGCTCTTCTGCCGTCTTAAACCCCTCAGACGTGCGTATGATCTCCGATAGATGCCTAACTCGCCGCTGTCTCCCCTTGTAATCAACAATCACTGCCATCCAATCCCTATTTATTTCAGACTGGGTCCCAAGTGTATGCTCAGACCCGGCTGCACATCCACATCCTTCTCACATTCGCTTATATCCATTGGTTGTTGTTCCACAATCACCCGATCCACCATCCATATGTCTTCCTCCGCTACACCCGACAGTGTATGTTCTTTCGATCTCACCTCACGTAGTGTGGACACGGAGTCCACCACTTTGTCATCCTGCATCGGGTTATCTTCCCATAGCCTATTGAGGTTCCAAATGTTTGGTGAAGCTTCACTGAAGGAATTCGGCACCACCGTCTCATCGGTCACCACCTTACAACAATCCAGTGGTAAAGGTGTCGTTGCCTTCACTCCCTCGCGCACCACTTCATCCGTCCGACTCACTCCTTCCAAATCCTCATCCCTATCCAAATCCTCGTCAACTCCCACCTCTATTCTCCTATCATTACGATATATGTCCCTAACCTCCGTCACACGGATGCGATATTGTTTATTTGTAATCACCACGTCTAACGTCTCCTCAATTGGCAAAAACTAATCTGTTTCAATTAAAAATCTAGCTCTTTCGAACGACACTGACGCCAATGTATTTTCCTCGATTCGAATTAGCTCTCCTCATAGGCTTGCAACGTTTCGAAATGTTACCTCGGACCAGGCATGAATTGGTATCCCACACGCCTCTACCCACACTCGTCGGTTCGGAATTACAATTTCCGGCGTCCATTCTGTGATGTTCTCTAACCATCGATCAAAGCATTTGGACTGAACATATTTACTTCTTATTTCCTTATTTGGGAACAACAGTAGCATTAAATAACCCGCTACTCTCATTAAAGAAACATCCTTGATTTGGGCATTCTTTAATTCCGTTGCCAATTCCATCACCGACATTGGCTTTTGGCAAAATCCAACAGCGCAATTTTGCAACACTCCCACTTTGTCCTCGTAGATAACCCCATCTACTTTCCGGTACTCTTGAATTTTATCCGTCGATCCCAGCCATGTATCACTCTTTTTTTCTAATCTCGTCCTTTCTACTCGAGTATTTGTTGTGTTGCCAAATGGCTTCGATGTCACCGTCGATTCCCCTTTCCTGCGCTGCCAATAAGAATTCCGATTATCCCGTTGTGTCATCCGAACCTTAATCTTGGACCCATACAATCTGAATCCATGGAATCGTTCAATCACCCTCTCCGCATCCTCTCTAGTTTTCATCCTCACAAACCCAAATCTTGATCCATCCCATGCTCTTTTCGTCGGTACAAACACGTCTACCACCACCCTATGTCGATCAAAGACCTGCCATACCCCTTTCCAATGTAGTTGTTGTGGTAAATTGCCGATAAAGAGAGTCCACCATCGCCGCCCATCCTCTCATATCTTGTCGTCGCCCATTTTTTTATACACATCAAATTCTACTACCTCACCATCAAATTCCATTGTTAAAATACCACTTCTTACATCGATTTTGGTATGGGCGATGCTTAGGAAAGGTCGACCCAACAGTACTTCTGAGCACGTGTTTGTTCTATCGTTCTCCATGTCAATGATATAGAAATCGGCAGGAAAAATTAGAACATCGACTTTCACCAAGACATTCTCGAGCATTCCTTCTGGATAGATGATTGAACGATCGGCCAACTGAATAGTAACACGTGCTTCCTTCAAAGGTTCGTTTGTAATCATTTTATAAACGGAAAGAGGCATAACATTAATTGAAGCTCCCAAGTCACACATTGCTCGGTTAATTAAAATGTTATCTATTTTGCATGGTATAGCGAACATACCTTGGTCTTTCATTTTTGGAGGTAGATTTCTTTGAAATACTGCAGATACATTCTCTCACAAATTTACCTTCTCATGTCCTGTCAGCTTTCGCTTCATTATACAAAGTTCTTTTAAAAATCTAGCATACCTTGGTACTTGCTGAATTATTTCTAGAAGAGGTATGTTGACTTGTACTTTTTGGAATACCTCTATTATTTCCTTTTCTTCGGCTCGTTTATCTCACATCACCAATCTTGATGGAAAAGATGGTGCGATTTCTTGAGAAGAATATGGAGGAGGCGTATGTGATGAAGTTGTACCTTCGGAGTTTGAAGGTGGTGTTTCATCGTCTTCTTTGGTTTCTTCGGTTTCCTTTGTCGAAACTTCAGGGTTGACTATGGTTCCGCTTCTGAGGGTGATAGCACTGACGTTCTCCTTCGGATTTGGTTCCTTTTGAGATGGAAATCATCCTTGTGACTCTCATCTTCCCATTGCTTGAGCTAACGGGCTCACTTGTTTATCTAAGTTTTAAGATGGGTCTCAGTACGGTTCTGGAACTTCTCCTGGGATATTGCCAACCGCTCAACAGTGTATTCTAAATTTGACTTTTGTTATTAATAAGGTTGTTTCTGCTGGTATGACTAATTTGGCCTTTGGTTCTGCACATAAATGAAGTTCGGATGATCTTTCCATTCAGGGTTATATGAGTTGGCATTTGGGGTTATATTGCCTTTGTGGAGTTCCTGGAAAATTCCCCACGACATTCACTTGCACATCATCCTCTTCTTGCACCATCGAACAGTAGTCAATCGGTTGTTCCAGGCTTGTACATATTCCGCAAAGCCTAGCTGCAATTCTTTTATCTGTAACAAGAGATTGAACTATGTCAGCCAACTTATCGATTTTATTTTCCAGCACACTTACCTCATTGACTCACCGAGACGGTTCAGTCGAATGGTGAAACCGTTGCGAGTTGGATGCCATAGTTATTATTAAGGTTCGAGCTACAGTTGGGTTCATGTTGACAAGTGCTCCTCCACTTGCTACATCAACTACCTTCATGTCCATAGGCGTCAACCCCTCGTAGAAATACTAGAGAAGTGTTTGTTCGGACAAACCGTGTTGAGGACAGCTGGCCCATAGCTTCTTGAAGCATTTCCAGTAGTCGTACAGTGATTCGGTATCCTTTTGTCGGATACTCAAGATACTTCGCCTAAGTTCGCTTGCCTTAGCTGCTGGAAAGAACCTGTCAAGAAATAAACGAGCCATATCAGTCCAGGTCGTAACAGAGTTAGAAGGAAGATCAAATAGCCAATCTTTGGCAATATCAGGTAAAGAAAAAGAAAGGGCTCGAAGTTTAATTTGATCTTCGAAAACTCCTTACGATTTTGTACTTAGACAAACCATAGGAAACTCCTTAAGATGCTTGTAGGGGTTCTCAGAGGGCAAGCCTTGAAATTTTGGTAGAAAATGAATCAAGTTGGTCGTCAATTAGAACGACGTTGTACCATTCAGAAAGGATATGCACAAGGGCTGATTGTCATCTGGTGCCCTAGTCAGTTGCTGAATTGTTTGTTCTGCGTCTCCCATTGTGTTTTGTTCTTCATTGGTATTCTCAAAGTGTGTTACGGTTTGGGATGATAGCTCAAGATCTCGTTGTAATCTCTTTTGGTGCAATCTATTTTGCTTTTCTCGGTTTGTTTGTGCGTTCTAACGTCATGCGGATGCTTCGGTCTCCGGGATGTAGTCTTCTAGTTCTCTTGGATTCTTCCTGGTCATAAACAAACAAAAACAATCAGTAAACTTTTACTAAAATCCTTGGCAACGGCGCCAATTTGACATGCGTCGTTTAGTTTCAAAATAATATCCTTAAACTCAATCAAATAAATTAAATTAAAATAGAGTAGCGAGAGCAAAGGTTGATCCCACATGGATTTAGGAAATTTCCTGATTATGATTGTTTAACCTCTTAGTTTTGAAGTGGATTAAGTTTTCTTTGGTTGGGGGTGTTGGTCGATTAACGAAAGGTAAAAAAATGTAGTTGAAATGATTCGAGATAAATAAATTTGATATATAAAAACTAGCCTCATGCTTTCGCTTTGACTCAATTTCTTGGGATCATTGGAAAAGGATTTTTTCAGTTCAGGATTTACGTCGATTACTTGTCCACAAGGTTCAATCCTTGAGACTTTGCTTTGTATACCGAATACCCAAGCTCTACCTTTGAAATCGATATCCGAACTTGATCTAGTCAACAACAATGTTGTAGATCAAGGTCGTTTTAAGCCCAATAAAAACCGACTCGAATTGTGTTATTTCAATAAAAACGGTTTCGATCTCAATTTTGCCTTAGTAATCAATTTACTAAGTGTGTTCCCAGGAAGTCGAATGTTCTTCAATAGTCGATCCTTCCTCCCACATATAAACCGAAAACAATATTCCAATTAAAGTCAATCTTTGGTTTCGAAAATTGTTTGGGTTTGAAGTTTAGCTTTATAAAATTTAGAGAGAAATACCATAAGTTATTTAAGTGCTTTTTTTATTCCTCACGTTGAAACTGAGTCATCTTCACTGCCTTTAGCTATGGAAAAATTTAGCTTCGCATGATTATTGAATTAACCATACTTAGCATAATTTCCGAAAAATAAAGTAAAAACTTTAAGAAAATAAGAACTAAAGAGAAAAAGAATTTTATAAACCCAGAGTAGAAATGAAGCTAAGAACAAGTGATGTTTTAGTTGAACCCCAAATGGGGTATTTATACTAATCTAAAAACCTAAAAAAACCTAAAGAGATCAAAGATAAAATATTTAAATTACAATAGATAATATCCTAAATTTAAAATTCAAATGTTGTCTGATAAGCTATCGCAATGAACTCGATACGCTATCAAAAATATCTAGATAAGGTCTTATTTTTGTTGCTGACATCATCATCCAACACCGGCGTTGCTACCGTCATCCTCCTGTACTGCTGACGTCATTTGCTGATGTGTCGTCCAGTCAGTTCTTTCATGCCCTCTATTCCAGCGATGAATCTAGAAATTTGCATAAATCATCTATTTTAGCACAGTTTCCAGAATCTGATGCCCTGCACAGAAAAGAATAGAAAATCACCAGCTAATCAATGAGATATTATCAATAAAATAATTTATAATTTAAGCACTAGTCACAATCCATAACGGTTGAAGGAAATTGAGATTATCAAGCCTATCACTAACCCTGTATCGAAACAGGTGTATCGAAACAGTACCTCACGGCTCGGAACACAGGCCCGTATTGAAACACCCTTGAGGTGTTTCGAAATTGTGGTTTCCTGTAGCAAAACGTACCGGAACAGACCTACCCTGTTTCGAAACCCTTAGTCCATTTCGGGCTCACTGTTTTGGTACAGGCTCGAGTGTACCGAAACACCTAGGCCTATAATGACATTTTTTGCTGATTTTTCACACTTAAATCCATTCTAAACCAATACAACAAGCTTCCAACATGCACACATCATACTTAAACATTAATCCTCAAACATTCATGGCATACTTAGCATTAAATCATGGCAAAATGCATCCAAGATAAACTATAGGCATGCAACCTAGCAAATAAGTCACTCAAGAGTCAAAACTCAAACCAATTCTCAAACCATCAAATATAGGCCTTTTACAAGTATAAAACCATAACGCAAACATGCTCAAAAAGGGTGTTCATACACATCACCCAAATAAACCAGGGAACCCCCATTGCCCTTATTACTCTAGTCCATAACCAAAATATACATTCAAAGCAAACTCTCCTAAGATCCCCTTGCAAGTTTAGTGAGGAGTGCTCAAAACCAAAACACCATCAATGCATAAAAACTATTTTCCATCATTTGAAAACCATCATGCCCTCTTTAAAAACCATGCACTTTCCTTACCAAATCAGCATGTTAAACACCATGCAACAAGTATTAAATAATCAACAACAATTCCATTTTCTAACACTCAACTTAAGCTTTTCCATGCATAGCTACCATATGCAAAGCTTAAAGAGTAAAACATGCATTTTCATATTATGCATCCATATACATTCCATAACAATTTAGCAATTATATTGGCTCACAAGTGATCATCAACAAACTCATTTCTCAAAACCATATCGGATACACGGAATCCCAAGTGTTGTCCCAACACTTCATACATTCTCACCGACATCTCAAGGTTCACACACGGGAGCTACCCTTCACTGTTGTGACACCCGTGGTGGAGTATTCGGTACCTTACAACCCCTCAACACCACTCACCGGTAGATGTATAACCCCACTAACAAGAGACGGGACACAACTCAATTTCCTTAATCATTAGGGTACTTGGATGGAGTATTCGGTACACTCACAACCCCTCAACATCCAAGGTGACTTGTTTATAGTGCACTCAATCCTGTACCCGACTAACTATATTTGATTTCATTTATAAACCACTTTTCACAATATCACTTGCCAATATAATTCTCATTTAGTATAAACCTCATTGTTTTCAAAGCATTCACAATAAGCCACATTTCCAAGCATCAAACTATGCCTCATAAAACATGTATAAGCATATACATACAAGGATCACTTACCATGTGCATCCTTCATCGATATGGCATCATAAAAAGTAAATCTCTTACTTTAAATCATGCTTAAAACAGTAGGTAAAACACATTTAAAATCAAGTGCAACAACAAACTCATAATAGCACAATCCGAGGAAGAAAATTACTTTACTTACTTCCGAACTTAGTAAAGCGTTTCAAGCTTACACTAAGTTCCCAAAACCACCTTGAAAGTGTTTCAAAGCTCGAAAACTTATTTCCACTCACCGACTCGCGAAACCAAGATTCGCTGACGCAAATTTAAAACACCAGGAACTTAAAAAATCTCGTTGCTATACCCTAAAGCACCAAAATACACATCCAAAACAACCAAAATCTCTTCTGATTGCTCTCTAAACTCAGCTCGGCCATAATCTAACACTTCCATCACATTTTAACCATCAATCAACATCCAAAAACATCCTAATTTCATCTTTATACCTCCAGCAACTCAGATTTCACAATAACATCCCAAAAACCCAAAATCTAACAATCTAACAATTAGAGATCCAACACAATTCGAGATTACATTCATAAAAACTTTATTTCCACATCATTTAACATCCAAATTATGATTAAAATCATTCACAAATCAATCAAAATAGTGCCCAAACGAAAATCTTGAAAATCCTTCTTACAAAGCTTAATTTAGCAATTTTCATCAATTCAATTACAAAATCTTGTTATTTAACAAAACTAGAGAACCAAAGACTTGGGAATTTCAATAAAGAACCTTGATTAGAGGAGAGAAAAGAAAGATCACCTCTAACACAAGCTTTCCCCTTGATTTGCAATGATTTTGGTGAAGTCCTTCAAGTAAACTCTAACTATTTGATGTAGAAATCCATGGGCATCATTTAGGAATCAAAAGTAAATAAGATGAGACAATTATCTAAAGATTTTAGTGATGAAAAGAGAGTCTGGCTGCTGGGAAAGTTGAGAGAAAAGTTTTGGAGAAAAGTTGTTACGTAAGAAAATGTTTAGGTAATTAAAATCTCTTTTAATGAAACTCTTTTAATTAAATCATTTAATTTAATCATTTAAAACACCAAATCAAGGGAAATAGCTGATAACACTTGGTGTAATAGCTCCCTAAAGATTCTAAGTTTTGGCTCCCTTCGATTTAGCCCTTAAAAGATAACTTTCAATTTTTACATTTTAGTCACCAAGCTGAAATGTCAACTTCCCAAAAATCATTTTCCAAAATTGATTTTACTTTCCCTCGCTACATATTTAATTAGGATTTTAGAAAATTTTCACATGATTTTATCACATCTCGAACCAAGATTTCCCTGAACCAACTCCGAACTGACCTAGATCTCTAATCTAGATTCGTCAGACCCTAAACCGTCCTTTAAAACCTCTAAGCTCAAAACTAGAGCGTTACACAAGCCATCCAAGGAGGATGACAAGCCCAAGGATGGTGAGGCTTTAAAGCTTGGTTCAATGTTGTTGAGTTCTGCCAAGGCGAGCAAGAACCGGAAGCAGAAAGGGTTGATGTATTTAGACATCAATGTGGCGGGTCAAAAGAGAAGTGCTCTTGTGGACACTGGAGCATCTCATTTTTTTGTGTCGAAGAAAGCTGCCGACGAGATTGGTTTGGAGGTTGAGGAGTCAACTGGGGTAATCAAGACCGTCAATTCCAGAGGTATTCCAACCGTGGGAATGGCACAAGGCGTGGAGTTGGAAATTGGAGAATGGAAAGGCAAGGAAAATTTTAAGGTAATTCACTTGGATGACTATGATTTCGTCATCGATTTAAATTTCCTTGACCGGATTAATGCACTCCTTGTCCTTTTTGCCGATTGTGTTTGCATTTTGGATCCTCGCAAACAATGCATTGTACTGGTTCATCGAATTGTGAGGGTTGAGAACACGTTTCTGAATGCTGTTGAGCTAACCAAGAATGCTGACTTGGTTACTGCCACTAAGGAAACGACCTTGGAAGGGCTAGGGGAGTCGATGTCTTTCGAAGATATGGGATCCGTTGAGTGTCCACCAGTGAGTAAGGTGGATGTGGCATTGAGCTTCATGGAAAAAGAAGCATCAGTGCGAGCCAAGGTGTCGAACTTCAAGATTAAAGAAGTGTCGATGTTGTCGATGAGCGACGAGTTGTCGATAGGCGATGGTGCATCAGACTTTGTGAGGAAGGAAGTGTTGATACGAGTTAGAGTGTATGCCAATCGGAGTAGTCCAAAGGAGGTATATTTCAAACACAATTATGGTGTTTTACAATTTGATTTGCCTGGTTTGCTGGGTGTAGAAAGCGGAAAACCTAACCTAATAGATGGAGTTACCAAGACTTGGCGAGAACCCAAACAACCTTTCAGAGTCTTGAGGGTTTGTTCGGTGTTCAATGTGATGGGGGCCGAGTACTTGCACAAGGATCGAGAGGATCCGAGTATAGGAAAGTTGCAACTGGTAGGAAGGAGTTCCTACAATTGAGATGTACGATGTGAGGCGACGAAAGATGTTACATGGTGGAAGCGATTCCAGGATCACGGAGTCAAGTTTCGTTCCAAGTGCGCGACGAGGGCGTCACCAAGTTTGGTGGGGGAGATTGTCACGGGCTGCCAGTTCAGACCCGAGTCATATGCACAAATAGTTGCCTAAGGGGTTCAGATCGAGGAATTGGGCTTGAAGAGACCACCAGACTTAGCACGGTCCGTAAAAGATCCTAGGAGACTTAGTCAAACATTATCCATTTGAATTATTTCAAATGATTTATTAAGATAATGTTTAGATATTTATAGATTTTGTAAAGATTATGTTGTAATCTCGTCTATCGATGTAAATCAGTTTTGACCGTCAGATCTGGGGGAGTTCAACTATAAATAGAGGCTTCCAACCTCACTTGTAAATCACTCAATCTTTTATCTTCAGAGTAATCAAGACATTCACTCTAAAACTCCTCTGTGTTGTTCTACGTGTTGTTGATTTTCTTCTTTCGGATTTAAAGGTCATTCTGTATAGTTTGCTTCCGCTTAGAACGATCTTGCGTTCTTGAGTGCCTAAGAAGTTTTGATCTTCCGGAGTGGGAATTCAGGCTTACTTAGGCGTTTGTGTGGTGAAATCCGCCTAAGGTTGCGCGGTTTACTAGTTCAAAAATCTAGCCCCGTGACACTAGCATTTTGCTCACCTACATGGCTAAACGTTGAACCCCTAATAGTGATTAACATTTTAGCCATCCAACTTTTAGATGCTAATGTTTTGGTCACTCTAATAATTTTATTTATATATTTTAACCAATAAACCATTAAAGTCCTTAATAAATAATAATATCTATATTTTTTCCTTTATTGATAAAATTCCAAATTCTGATTAAAATAAAGGCATATTGAAGAGGAATAAAATGGGTCTAAAACTTGGAATATTTAATGTGGGTGCTCACATGCATGTGTAATATATAATCAATTCAATTTGAGGAATTATTAATGCAACTTTTACCTGTTTATTCAGAAGGATTGATCTTATATATTTATGTGCGAAAATATGATGACTACTGCTAACCGATTTCAATTATTTCAAATAAATTATCTTAAACACGTACGGCTTTGAAACTATATAATTGACTTGTGCATGATGTGTCGACTTTCGTTTATCAATTTAAATGCCATTGATGTAAGGTAAAGATGTACCATACCATGAGGGGACACGTTTCTATAGAGGCATGAATAAATAAATTAGAATATATTGTTGTAAGAAAAAATTTACAATAATCTTCATACACCGATATACACCACTTATTTTTTTTAGGTAATATACATGTCCGTCTTATGGACCATGTTCGGGGTGTAAGATTGTCCCTCTCAACAATGTCGTCTATAAGGTTCAAACTCGCGTTGTCTCCTTGGGTGTACAATGTGCCTTACCAATGCACTCAACGCTTGTTGGTTACACCACTTATTTTTAATTTTAAAAAAATCTAAAAGTTAAAAGATTTTCATTTTTCCTAATTAATGTCATTAAAATATGAGTTAATTGCATGTTTGATGTATATATTATACTCAATTTCTCAATGACATATTTTTTAAAAAAATTCTTAAGACATAGTAGTAAGATTAGTCCTCAACAATACACTATTTTAATTTCAACCTTAAGATTTAAAAATTAAAAAAATATTAATTTTAAAAAAATTATAAAAAAGTATTCAAATTAATCTTAATTAACACGTGGCCCTAACATGAAAAATTAAAATTAATTTAATTCTGATATTTGTATGTTTCTTCATCTTTCCCTTTTTTTATCTTCTTTCATTATAGCTTCTTAAAAACCTTAAAGTTCTGATTTTCGATTAAATGAAACAAAGAAATACATAGCTATGATTTTTTAAAAAGTCAAAACTTAACAGTTATCGATAGAGGTGTGCATAATTAACCATAATCATTAACTGTAACCGTTAATTGGTATAACCGTTATATTTTATAGGTTAATTAACCGAACCGTTAAGACTAAACGGTTTCGATTAATTGAACCGCTAAAAATGATGGTTAATGGTTACGATTATAAATTTTGATAGATGATTAACCTATAGGTTAACCGTTATTAAATTATTTTATATATTTATTTATTTTTTTAAAAAAGTAATGTGCCTCGTTAAAAACCCTCTTCCTAGTGAAGAGGGAAAATAGTGCCCCGACTATTGAATTATTATTAATTAGAAACAAGGATTACAGGAATATGTTTTCAATCAGATTACAAAACCCCATCCCCTACTGTTCCTCTACTCTTACATTAGCCTATGCCACTTTTGGCAAAACAATCTGCCTCAATATTTAAGTATCTGGGAATCCAACCAATAATAATATTGTTCCTTTCTATTACATCTTTCAAATCTTTTACCTTGTTCAGCAAATGCGACGGTGGAGCATTACTGCCTTTCAGCCATTCTAATAATTGACTGCAATCCGATTCCACTATTAGCCGATGGTTGCTTGCCCACTCGAATTCAAAGAATTTGGTGATTCCAACCTTCATGGCTTCCAATTCCACAACTGCCGACGGACCCCCATCCCTAGACTCAGAGAATGAAAATAGAGTGGAACCGTTGGAATTTCTAAGAAGACCCCTATGCCACCTTTGTTGTGCGTGGTGGAATAAGCACCATCAACATTCATTTTAAGAAAACCAATAGGGGGTGGTTTCCAAGCCAAACTATCGTTCGGTTGATGATGAAAATGCTGCACCTCATCAATCCTCATAAGATCAGACATTAGAAGATCAATAGATAAAAGGCAGTCTGGATTAGAAGCTTTGACCCAAGATACGAACCGAAACTTCACGCTGAAAAATAATTGATTCCAATCCATTGTCCTACCTTTGAAAAGAATCTCGTTCCGGAAAATCCAGATTGACCATATAGTTGCGAATGGGATGAAAGAGACCCAGGTTTTGTTTATAATTTGACTGAGCCCCCCCAAGCTTCAAAGAAAGACATTGGTTCATTCGGAAATGCTGCATCCACCCCAAGTATATAGCAGAAACTGGACCAGATGCGCCAAACACAGTGACAAGAGAAGAACAGATGAGAAACTGTTTCCGGAGAGTTATTACAAAAAAAGCAATTCAGGTTATCTAGGTTGGACATTCCACGTTTGACAATTTCGGTCTTGACAGGGACTCTCCCATAAATGACCGTCCACACAAAAATTTCAACCTTTGGAGGGGCAAACCCCAACCATATGTGCTTATTCTAGAAAAGGGCAGATGAGGGCCTCGATTCCAGCAAAGTTCGGAAGGATTTTACACTAAATGCCCCATCGCTAGAGCCACCCCAACTAATCCAATCATGGTCTAACGAAGAAAATTTGAAGTTTTGTAAATCATTCAATAGATCATTCCACTACACCCTTTCCCAATCAAATAGAGGCCTTCGAAGGCTTATATTCCAATTCCATACTCCCTCAATTTTCCTCCCAAAATCGGCAATGAAGCCCTCCTTATTAACAGACAAAGCGAAAATTCGAGGGAATTTTTGTTTGAGTGAAGTCTCTCTTGTCCAGGTATCGCTCCAGAACCAGATATTGTTTCCATCACCTACTTGTAGTATCATATTGTCTCTGAATTTATTACCAACCATGTCTGACGCGTGATAGGACTTCGAAATGTCCTTCCAAATCCAGGATGTAAATCTGGAAGAGTCAAGGGCGGGGATTAAAGTGTTTTCCTCCGAAGGAAACTTAGCATGCATTACTCTTCTCCATAAGCTTCCTCGTTCGTTTCCAAAACGACAAAACCATTTATTGAGTAAGGAGCGATTGAGTAAGTCCAAGTTTGCAATCCCTAAACCTCCTTCTTTCCTTTGTGTGCAAATCTGTCCCCAACTTATCCAATGAATTCACTTCTTCTCATCATTCCCACCCAAAAGAAATTCGCCAAAAGTTTGTTGATGTGACGCAAGACCGTTCTTGGAAACCGAAACAAAGACATGAAGTATATCGAAAAACTTCAAAGAATCGATTTAATCAGCGTTAGTCGCCCCCCAAAAGATAGGAATTTTGCTTTCCAACCCCTGAGTTTGGCTGATATCTTCTTAAACACCGGTTCCCAAAGAGTGATAGAATTCTTGTGTGCACCAAGAGGCAAACCCAGATACTCAGTGGGGAATTGATCAAAAGCACATCCAATCTTTGTTGCCAAAGATTTAACTGTCTCAACTAGAAGATTGATGCCGAATACTCTAGATTTCTTTAAGTTTAGCTTCAACCCAGATGCGAGTTCAAAGACCTTGAGAACCCTTTTTTACATTACTCACTTGTCTCTCTTGTCCGCAACAGAAGATTAAAAGATCGTCAGCGAATTGGAGGTGGCTTATATCCATAGGAAGGGTATTTCTTCCCACTTTAAAGCCCTCGAACAATCCTATATTCACTGCTTTTTCCAACATAAGACTCGGAGATTGTGCAACCAGAATGAAGAGCAAAGGGGATAGGGAGCAACCCTGCCTTAAACCCCTAGCAATGCTAAAAGCTTCTATTGTAGAACCATTTACCAAGACCGAAATAGACGCCGTAGAGATGCATTTCTCTATCCATTCACACCATTTGGATTCAAAACCACATTCCTTTAATATGCGCAACAAAAAGTCTCAACTAATGGTATCGTATGCTTTTTGAAAATCAATTTTAAAGGCAATACCAGAATTACCTGATTTTACTGTTGAGTCGACAACTTCATTAGCCACTAAAACACAATCCAGTATTTGTCTGCCGGATATGAAGGTGAATTGTGATTCCCCGACAAGATGATCCATCACCACCGAAAGTCTCTTGGCCAAAACTTTAGAAATAAGTTTGTACATACCTCCCACCAAGCTAATTGGCTGAAATTCATCCAAAGAAGTAGGATTGCTGGTTTTCGGGATTAAGGTTATATATGAGTGGTTAATACCAGGTTCCCAGTCCTTGCCCTGATAAAAATCACTGAAGAAGGACATAATGTATTCTTTTAGATCCGGCCAATATCTTTTGAAGAAGCCCATATTAAAGCCATCTGGGCCTGGAGCCCGATTATTATCTGAGCTAGAGAGTGCCGACCACACTTCCTCTACTGTGAAAGGCCTTTGAATCAGGTAGATTGATCACTGCCGAGCCTCTTAAAATTTAGCTTAATGTCTAGAATGTCCAGATTGTTCCCCGAATTGTAGGCATTGTAAAAATGTTCCCTAACTCTTCTTTTCACCATCACTGGATCGGAAACTTCCACTCCGTTCTCCTTGATGAATCGAATAGAGTTAATGTTCCTTCTTTCTGAAGCACACAGATGAAAAAATCTGGAATTTTTGTCACCTTCCTCGAACCACCTCTGCCTTGATTTTTGTATCCACGCACTCTCATCTTTTCTGTACAGGTTCCATAGCTCTGCCCTTAAGAGCCTTAAATTCTCAATAGCCTCAGTGCTGGCAGAACCCTCTTGAATTTGTTTCTCCAAGTTTGAAATATCCTGTTCTAGACGAGAAATTTCTTGGCCTAAATTCTTCTTCCTTTTATTGGACCATGATTTTAACACAGTTTTTGTCCCTCGGAGAATCCCCCCTATTTTTACAGTCGGCTTTTTCAAAGACATTCCTCTAATATTTTTGCGAACATAGTCGTCGAATCCCGATTCCATATACCAATAATTGAAGCACCTATCGGTCTTGGACCCCAATTCGATTTTTCCACATATAATAGAACAGAATTATGGTCAGAGATCGATTTTCCCAGCAGTTTTTGGGATATACCTGGGAATGAGATCATGAATTCCGCTGAGACTAGAAACTGATCCAATCTAACGAAATAGGGTGGATCCAGATTGTTCCCCCACATGTATTTTCCTCCAGCCATCGGCAAATCCATCAACTGAGCTTCACTGATAAAGTTCCTAAACGCATAGATGATGTTGAGGCTCAAGGAAAAGCCCGACTTTTCTTCCGGCTCTAGAAACATATTGAAATCTCCCCCAACGCACCACATGATTTGCTTTGAAACTAAAACTGATAATAACTCTTCAAGGAAACTGCCTTTTCCGAATCAATCGCCGGACCATAAACATTCACTAAACCACAAACCAGATTTTTCAGTTGTATATTACCTATCAGGACAATGAATCTGGGTCTGACGATAATTTTTCCTACCGTGAAAAAAATCTTTGTTCCACATGCTCAATAATCCCCCTGATGAACCATTTGCAGGGGCGACAGCAAAATCCATACCCGAATGTCTCCATAACCTTCTTATTTCCAACTCTGAAAAATTTTCCAATTTAGTTTCTTGTATAAACATCACTGTCGGCTTGTGCTTACTAATTAGCTTACTGACCGCCCGCTTCTTTTCTTTTCTTCTAATGCCCCTAATATTCCACGTAATTGCTTCTAAATTCATTGATAACAATCTATTACCACGATCTAAAAACCCTACGGAATACCCAGCTTAATTTCCTTCCAACTCACACACCTTCCTTATCACTGCTTCACGGCCTCCTTTGAAAGAAATTTCGAGTAGTTTACTAACCTCCCACACCGATTCAGCTTCCAGCCCAATTGCATATTCCTCCCTATCCGATGACACTCTGATAACATTTTCACCTGAGCGGCCTGGCGATATCTCTAAAGAGTCTCAGACCATCCTTCTTATGTATCTCCTTGTCTCGGCACAAAACAGATTAACAAGATTATTTAGCTGTGTAAAGATTTGAGGAATTGGTTGAAAATCAAAGGAAGATGATGATTCAAATCCAGATTTAATTACATTCAGTCCCTCAAAAGTATCCAGGACGATTTCTATAGAGAAACTCGTATTCCCCTCCTGCATAGAGTTTTGATTTTGTGTATTCTTATTTGGGCCATCTGATGAAGAGCCCACGAATCCAACCCCTTCAGCTATATTAGGATTCCTCACCTGACTCAGTGAAATACCATGGACCGGCTCATCACAAAAAGGGCCCGATTCAGGATTTAGTTGAGAACTATCAGATGGCCCAATCTCCTTTGGCAACTGATCAATCTCACCCTGCTTATCCATTTCATTATTCCCAACTTCCACGTTTTCTTGAGAACCGGACCAAGATTCCACTTCCACGTGCTCCGAAATGCCGTGCCGCTTCTTATATTGGTCCATCTTTTTAGCTAAATCATTACCATCATTTAATATTTCATCTGGGGAAACAGAAGGGAATTGCTCGGGACTGGCACCCGACTGAGGAACCGTTCCTCTGCCCTGATTCGAAGAGTCATCTAGATTCTGACAGACGACCGGATTATCGGGAGAATTTTTCGGCGAATCTTCTAATTCATGCTCTGACCAAACATCATCAAAATTACCATCTGAATCGCCATGAAAGTTATTTGGACTATCTCCATTATTATGGTTTTTTTTAATCTTGATACAGTAAGAGAATCCCATAGATGATAATGAAATTTTCTCTGGGATATAGAGGGGGCTAGCCGATCTTATAACTATCTTCGCCTGATTCAAGTCTTCTTTATCTTTGGTACTATCCGCAACGCATACGAAATGACCTCATTTGTTCCCCAAGGTCCTGAAGAAGGTTTCATGCCAGCAGTATAATGGAGTCCCATACAGAGACAGTGAGAAGTAATAATGTGGAACACCATCAATCAATAATGGACCTAAATGATCGAACCAGTAGCTTAAAGCTTCCCTTTTCGAGTTCCAGACCTCTTCCATCACTTCCACTGATTTGAACATGACCACTACTGTATCATTTTCCACCCCCCAATTAGACACTTTTACTTCAATACCATCGTTTAGTAGAGCTCGCTGGGTAAACTCAACGTCGAATGAAGGCTTTAGTATTCCTGCCATACATTGATTCAACCACTTCATATCTGCTATCGGAAGATTGACATTTAGTTTTGTAGAGCCCATCTTCTCCTTGTGGCCATCCCCATCTTTACCTGTCAACTCATCACCACTATCTCTATTATCTCCAAATTTCCCTAGTAGCGCATCACGAAATGATACATTGTTTGTTCGACCCTTGTTGAGACGCTCCTTAGTCCAATTTGGAGCTCCACTTTTCTGATGACCCGAAACGACTCCACGTTTCTCCCCTACGCGCATGCTTCTGGGGTTTAAGGAAGGAACCCCAGTTCTGTAGCTGTTTTTCTGGAACTTTGCCTTAGATGTCTTCAGTATGAGACCATCCACCTTGGATTTATTGGTTCTTGAGATCGCTCTATCCATATCATCTTTATTCTTCATCGTAACAAAGGAGAAAGTGGACTCCTTATATTTGGCTTTGGTGTTCCTAATCGGAATGAAAATCCTGCAAACATTGCCATGATTGTTGAACAGTTCTCTCAGAGCCTGGCGCGAAACCCTTCTACTCAGATTGTCAACAAAGATCGTCCATGCATCCTCCCTAACTGTTGTGTTGCTGCTATGGTCCTCCTTCGTCGGCGTTTGATTCCGACCAAAGCGAAGGTCTTCACCGTTCATGCTTAGTTCCAAAAACATAACCCTTAAACAATTATATATTTATTTATTAAATTAAATTGTGACTTGTGCATATTAACTCATGAAATTTTCACTTACCTTATGTTTGTTTTATGTTAGTTAAATATTTGTGTTTAAAACTTTGATGATGTCTTTTTATGTCCTGGAATTTGATGGTGTACTGTTATGTGCTAACATTGTTGAAACTTGAAATTTTAAACTTTAGGGTAAACTACATAAATGATCCCCCGACTATACTCCAATTATCTTTTGCGTCCCCTGACTATCAAAACTTACAAACTGGTCCCTTGACTTAAAAAAGGTAACAAATTGGTCCAACGCCGTTAAAAATTTAACGGCTGATGATGTGGCAGTTAATATAAATTGATATAATTACATAATTAGCCCTCAAGTTTTACACTTATTTTAATTTGACCTTAATTCTAAAAAATTAACCCACATAATTTTAATAATATATTAATTTAGTCCATCTTCTTTTCTATTTCTCCCCTCATTTAATTCTTCAATTCAATTTCACCCAAAAAAATTAACTGCAATTTTTGCATTATCTGTTAAACAATGTTTGACTATGGACTCTTAAAAGTCAAAACCAAAATAAAAGAACCCCAAACATCAAAATTCCATGAAACTTAAAACCAACCAAGTAAATAACATGTAGTTAATAGTTACCAAATGTGAAAGATGGCTGAGCAGTGCGTTCTTGAGAAGGATGCTTAGAAACAATGGTGTAATCATCGACACAGTCCCATGATACTTGATCTTTGGCCTGTTGCTCCCTTTTACTTAAGGGCCTTAACCTTATAGTAACAACAATCTTCTCTTCCTTTGATTTTGGACCTCCAGGTGTTGTTACTGGTGTCTTGTCTATCTTATTGCCTGGGGTTCCTGGAGTTCTAGCTGTCATCTTTCTATAGTTCCTTTGTGTCTTTCAGATTTGAAAACCACTAAAAGTATTACAGTCAGAACTTAGAACCCTCTCCCAGAGAAACGAATGGAATTTTGCTGCTTCAATACGATCTGTAAAATTATGAACTGGAAATGGAAACAATGAATCAGCAAATTATAAACAAATGATTACAAAAATTTACAATCTAAGAGGACTTACCAAACAATGAAAGTATGAATAAATTAGAAAACATATGGACACATATAGAAACCCTAAATTCCGAAAAGACTAGAAGTTAATCAAGCTGGAAATTAGTGTCGCTTTGAAATATCAAAATCCTTCAGAGTTTATCAAATCAGCTGGAAAAAGTAAGCAAAATATACAATAATACGAAACTAAAGAGGCGAGAAAGCCAAATCTTGCTACATAAACTATAAATAACTTTCATTATTGTAAGGGAATTTAGATTGTTGGAAGATAAAGAAAGAAAAACAATTGGATAATTGTAAGGGATCAGTTGATATGTTAAAGGGTTTTGACTTTTGAGAGTCTATAGTCAAACATTGTTTAACAGATAATGCAAAAATTGCAGTTAATTTTTTTGGGTGAAATTGAATTGAAGAATTAAATGAGGGGAGAAATAGAAAAGAAGATGGACTAAATTAATAGATTATTAAAATTATGTGGGTTAATTTTTTAGAATTAAGGTCAAATTAAAATAAGTGTAAAACTTGAGGGCTAATTATGTAATTATATCAATTTATATTAACTGCCACATCATCAGCCGTTAAATTTTTAACGGCGTTGGACCAATTTGTTACCTTTTTTAAGTTGAGGGACCAGTTTGTAACTTTTGATAGTCAGGGGACGCAAAAGATAATTGGAGTATAGTCGGGGGATCATTTATGTAGTTTACCCTAAACTTTAAAATATTGTGAAGCTTGTGTGTTGTGTTGTATTGAAACTCTTAATATGTATGTACTTTTTTTTATTTAAGTATGGAGTTAGTGTTTACAATCTCTCTATTTAAATATTTTTCTGAATATTTTAATTTAATAATTACCAGTTAGACAATTTCATTATTCTAGTGAACATGTGAAAAAATTTGTAATAGGTTATAGGCTAACCTATAATCGAACTATCGGTTAACCATGTTCTAAAGGTTAACTGTCAATTGTTAACCGTTTTTAATGGTTAGGTTATAGTTAGCAAAATTTAGTAACTGTTATAACGATTAACCGGCTGTTTAGGCTAAACGCTACAACTAACTGACTATGAACACCCCTAATTACCGATTCTAATGATATTGATATTCATAAAATTGGGATTCTTTATAAAGTAGATATCAATTTCTAACCCTAATTTTTCATTTCTCTCCAATCTTCAAATTCGATACAAACATAAAAAAATTGGGGTAGATATTGAGAAAATACCAGGCGACATAAAATTTTAAAAATATTGTTTTATATACCAAAATTTGAAGATAAATTAATGAATAAACTCTAACACTAAAAGGGTAGAAACATTAAGTAAATAAAAGTTATTGACAATAAATAAGATATAGTCTCAATATTTAAATCTTTAATTGTTTAAATTAGCAATGTGAAATAACAAATCACACAATAAGATTGACTTAGAGACCCCACGTAAAGTCAGATTTCATAAAAAAATATCATCTCCATCTATGACTCCGTAACCCAAAATTAGGCGATTGAAACCAAATTATAAATCAGACGGTGAAAAGTCAGGTGCTGGATAACTATTTGGATCACTTTTTTTTCTTCAATTGGTCTTCAACAGTAATTGAACTAGACTAGCTTCCGTCGCTTTCGGTTTTGTTGGGTTAAATAAGGAGAATACAGGAAGCAAAGATTTTGAGGGGGGATTTAGTCAAACGAAAAAATATTTGTAAGTTTTTTAATATAATTTTCAAAATATTTTTTAATTTTTAAACCGTAAGGGAAAATTGATAGAATATGCAAATATTGAGAGTTAAATTTATTGGATTATTTTTTAAATTAGGACCAAATTAATTGAATGCATAAGTTTTTTGACTAAAAATATTATTATATCATGTCACATTATCATTTCTGTTAGTGTTAGTGATTAGTGACCAAAGTATGATTAAAATAAAAAATAGTATAATGACCAAAATAAAAGAGAAGTGATAATTTGGTGGTTAATAATATAGTTTATCTTATTTCATATTTTATATCAATATATGATATTAGTAGTTTATATTGGTGTATGACATTTATTGTAAACTCATCTTTATTGTAAACAACAGACCTTAGTATAAGTAGGGATGGTCATGGGTCAGATTGGGTTGGGTTTTAGGTTGGCTCGTGTTAGACCCTAAAATTTAACATCTTCACTCGAACTTAACCCGACATTTTATGATGTTCTACTCGACAATCTAATTCGAATTTTAGAGTAAAAGCTCGAACCCAAACCCAAACCGACCTGACATAAATAAAAAAATCATTTTCCATTTTTATTCGATAAAGCAAAGAGTTAATTGAAAAAATATAAATAGAGAGAAGACATTATAATAATTATTTCATTTTTATTAGACAAAATATGGAGATAATTGAAAAAATATATCTAAATAGAGGGGTATTATAGTAATTATACCTAAATATTTAGAATAAAATTAAACTACTATTTATGGTTGGGTCAAAACAATTAAACTAATATTTAGAATAGTTTTAGAGTAAAAATCTGAACTCGAATCGACAAAATAGGGAGATAATTGAAAAATATTTCTAAAGAGAGGGGCATTATGGTAACTATCCTAAATATTTAGAATAAAATTAAACTACTATTTATGGTTGGGTCGAAACAATTATCTAATATTTAGAATAGTTTTAGAGTAAAACTATGAACCGAATCGACAAAATAGGGAGATAATTGAAAAATATTTCTAAAGAGAGGGGCATTATGATAATTATACTTAAATATTTAGAATAAAATTGTACTATTATTTATGGTCGGGTCGAAATAATTAAACTAATATTTAGAATAATTTTAGAGTAAAAACCCAAACCCGAACCCGAGGGGAGACCTGACATAAATAAAAAAATATTTTTTTACCATTTTTTTCAATAAAATAGAAAGTTAATTGAAAAAAAATACAAATAGAGAAGATGCATTGTAATAATTATTTTATTTTTATTAGACAAAATAGGGAGATAATTGAAAATATATCTAATAAGAAGGGTATTATAATAATTATAAATAAATATTTAGAATAAAATTAAACTATTATTTATGGCCAGGTCGAGTATTTTTTACATTAAACTTAAACTCGAACTCATTTTAAAATAACAACTTGAACCCAAAATTTTCTTAAAAAACTTGACCATATAAAGTTAAGTTAGGTCAAAACTTGTCGAGTCTAGGTCAAATAATCATTCATTTAGTATAAGAAAATGTTATATAACAAATTGATTAGATCATATATTTATAATCCAACGATTGAATCATCGCTTCAATAATAATTAAATAATTTGTTTAATCGGTAAAATAAATAAAAAATTACAACAGTTTTTAATTTTAACCCTTCACACAATTTTTTTAATTTTATTTTATGTTTCAACTGATCAGACCATTAATTATTGATTTAAATAATTAGTCCGATATAGTTCCAAAAACTATGACCGAACGGCTTTGTCTAAAACCTATGCCTTAGGGCATAGGTTAAGATGCATTTAATATTATTAATTAAATTATTTTTTATCATTTAATAAGAAAATAATTAAATTATTTTTTATCATTTGAACTATGACGGCCTAGCGGTCAGAGCACGCTCACCTGCTCCACTCTCTTCCCCTTAGGTCCCGGGTTCAAAACCCCTTAAAAGCATTGCCTTCATCAAGATGAAGATTTTTTCCTTCCCTCTAGGTAGAAGTAGAATAGGATTTTCAAAAAAAATAATAGAAAAAATTTACGACGGGCGTCGCATACTGCTGAACACCACTAACGCAATACACCGCTGAAAATTATTAAAATTTTTAATAGAATTATTATCCTATACACTGGCTGTGGAAACTAAAAGTTTTCACAAGTGCCTTAGATTTAGGGTTTATGGGCTTAGTTTAGGGTGTAGGGTTTAGGGGTTAAGTGTAAGGATTTAAAATTTAGGGATAGTGGTTAGAATTTAGGGTTTAGAGGTTAGAGTTTAATTTTTAGGGTAATATTGTGAGAATTTAGGTTATATATATAAACCCTAAATTGTAAATTTCAACCACTATCCATAAATTCAAAACCCATACACCTAAACCCCTAAACCATACACCATAAAATAAGTCCCTAAACCTTAAAACTAAGGCGCTTGTAGAAATTGTAGTTTTAACCCCAATGTATCAAAAACTACCCTTTTTAAAAAGATTAAAAATATTAAGGACTAGACTTATAATTAAAGTTATTTCAAAAAAATTAAAAATAAAATTTAATAAACCTTTAATATTTTATAGTATTTTTAATTAATATATTAAAATTAAATATCTCAAAATCACGTTAATATCAAAAACTCTAAACTCAACCTTTTATTTTAAAGGAGTATTGACAAAATCATCTTTTTGATAAACTAATATGGAATATATCCAACTTACCAACCTACTTTTTCTTATTAATAAATTGAAAAATATTACCATAGGCCTTTAAAAAGTCTTCCTAAAGAAGAAAAAATACCAACCTACTGTTTTGTTTTGTTTTGATAAACATGATTTGCCTTTTCTATTTTGAGCATCCTATTGTTTTGTTTTAAATATGCGATCCATCCAACTAACAAATATTGATGCATTTATCAATACTCCTTTGAAATAAAGATGGCAGCAGCGGCATAGGTGGGGGCGGCAGAAGAAAAATAAAAGGTTGAGTTTAGGATTTTTTATAATAAAGAAATTTTGGGATATTTGATTCTAATATATCAATTAAAAATATTATAAAGAAATATAAAAGGTTTATTAATTTTTATTTTGAAATAATTTTAATTATAATTCTAGTCTTTAATTTTTAATCTTTATTAAAAAATTTAATGGTGTTCAGCGGTGTATTGCATTAGTGATATTTAACGGCGTGCGACGCTCGTGGTTAGTAGACTCATCCTTAATAATATCATTTATTTAATCTCTAAAACCTCTAAACTATAAAATCACAAACCCTAAAATATAAAATCTTAAATGCTAATTCCTAATTCTTAACACTAAACCATAAACTCATAGACCCTAACCACACACTATAAACCTAACCCACAAACCGTAAACTCTAAAAACACTAAACCATAAAATTAAACCCTAAACCATAAATGTATAAACACTAACTAATCCAGCCCTATACACCTCTAAAACTTCCACACAATCCAGAACATATTCTTTTTTTTTTTAACTAGACTTCCACACAATCCAGCCCTATACACCTCTAAAACTTACTAATCCATTGTCCGTTGATAATGATAATGGTTATGGTAATTAATACGGCCTTAGATGTTTATATCAAAAGTGAATTAGGGTGGTTGCGGCCTCAATTGCTAGAAATTTATTGGTAAAAAAGTTAAAATACAAAAAATAAGTTCGGGTAAACTACATGAATAATCATTTAATTACGAGGTGGTTCTAATTAACCATCGATTTTTTAATTTTGTCAATCAAACCACTTAATTGTGGGAGAGGTTTTAATTTTCTCACTCTATGATTGGATGAAAAATTTATTAAATAAATATATAAATTTAAGAGTAAAATCCTTCAAGTAGATGATGAAACATGTCATAATCTGATTGGAGGATTAAATTTATTAAATTAAATTAAAATTAGGACCAAATTGATAGAATATTTTAATAATAGATCACATGTGTAATTATACAATTTTTCGTTAATTGTCACGTTACCTTATCCGTTAGGTTTCAACGACAAGTAGCTTAATTGATACCATTTAAATAGTTAATTAGTCTGATTGACAAAAATAAAAGATTAGTGGTTAAACTAGAACTCCCCCATAGAACACATTCATCACTGAAGGATTGATCCAAGTGGTAACTAGTTTGATATCGCTCAAGAGTGGTTCCTTGAAGGTACTAAAGAGGGCCATGGTCTCCCAAAATTTTGAAAAACTGTAATTTAACCCCTAAAATTTTTAAAAAAATTAATTTAGCCCCCTCAAAAATTTTAAAAATCATATAAACTTTAAAATTTTGAATACTTTAATTAAATTTCTTCTCATATTTTTTTAAAAGCTCTTATTAAATCTCTCAAAATTATCAAAAAATTTAGTTAAACCCTCAAGATTTTTGAAAAATTTAGTTTAAACATCCAATTTTTAAAAAAAATTAAAGTTTGCCCCCCTAACTTTTACCCAAGTTCCGCTATTGGTATTGCTTAAGCAGGTCTCGAGTTCAAGACTTTCTTTATGCAGAAAATTCCCGTTTAGACACTCACCCACCAAAACTAGATGTGCGATACGGTTCGATCCATATAAATCAAGGTACAACCTTAGGGAACCGGAAAGAAAAAAAAAATAATAACACATTCATATGTGTTAATACTCGTCTCTTTAATCAACTCTATGAGGATAACAATTATTTGCTAGGCTTAGATGGAATTCTTTGGCAAATAATTGTTGACTTACGCAACTTAAGAATCATATATTCATACGTAAACTATGATCGCGATTCGCGATGAACAAATTTCTGGATTTTATATGACAATGGCAAAACTTGTCTACTGCCGTTTGCCTAATAGGTTGTCTAATTCTAACCATTTTTTCCTTTTTTCTTCCCCTTGATTTTTTTTCTATCATATAGTTTTTTTTTGGGGATAATTCATATAGTTTTGTTTTTTTATTAAATAAAGAGTTATTACATTCCCTTGTCGAGATTCGAACCATATAAGATGAGACAATATAAACATCTTTAGCCACTAGGCCAATTAGTGGATCTCGTTTTTGTTTCTTTCTTTGTTTTTTCCCCTTATTTAGTTTGATTCCTTCGTTTTATTTATTGCATTAACTGAACTACCAACAGTGTTTTTTATTGGAGAACGGAACAATTTTGTAGCCGATAAGTTCGGTTTATCCTATGTATCTAAAACACTAATGCATGCAAAATTATCGTGGAAGGCAACGTACCAATAAGGGAAAGGTGGTTGTATGGATTGTGAGTACATCATGAAAACAACAGGCGGGTTGAACCCTAATTTAATTAGACTTGCTGATGTAGGTAGTGACTAGTGCGTGCTTGAAAAGTCATTGTGTAATAGAATTTATTAATTTAAATGTAATTGAATATAACTAAACAGTTGTGGTGTGTTTAAAATAATGTCGTAATTTGTTGGTCCGGTTATTTTTTTAATGGTTTAAATGTGATTACAAAATAATATTTGTTCATATATATTTTTAATCTTTTAAAAATGTACATACACCTTGTAGACAAAGCGATTTGAACTTGTGTCTCCTTAAATGAGTATCATCCGCTTTAAATATAATATAATTACAATTTATTGGTCAAACATGTACAGAAAATTAAAATTCTTTGCAGTTACATTTTCATACCATTGTACTCGTAGAACTATTGAGATTGGACTGAAAATTAAAGGACTGAGCATTTTAAGTTATTGAGCAAAGCAGTGCACTACCCAAGTCAAGCCATAGAGTTGCTGTGATCATTGAGAATAAAGGGGATATGACAGTCCTTCAACTAGAGTTGGAATTCAACGTTGTTTATTGAAAAGATCAACTTATAATATTTTAATTTTAGAGGGCAACAATCAGTGGGGTTCTGGACAGACGTGATAAGAGCGACCGCACAGGGCCTCTAAGAGAGAGGGGCCCAAAAATAGAGAACTTAAATTAAATTAAATTAAATATTTGTAAAAAATATAAATTTTAAGTGAAAATGTTTGATTTTTAGATGTTTATAACTTAACTTTTTGTTGCTTAAGAGGATAATTTAATAATATTTTTGTATTAAGGTAAATTTTTTTAAAAAAAAATTAGATCTCTTACTGATTATAAATTGAGGGCCCCATTTTAATAAATTGTACAGGGCCCCAAATTTTTTAAACCGCCCCTGGCAACAATAGAAATTATTATATATTATTAGATGACTAAAATTTAGGAGGTGGTCACCCGGAGTTGGATTAGAGTGTTTGTGTATGGCCAGTGCCTTTGCTCGTAGGGGTGAGCAAAACTCGACTCGACTTAAAAATCTAAAATATTAGATTTGAATCGAGGTGAAAAAATTCGACTCGTTTTGACTTGACCCGAAATTTCATAAACTAGACTCGACTCGAAAAAATTTCAAATAAAGTTTGAGTTGTAAAATTGAAATTCGAGTTGTGGAGTGTGTAGGGAGGTTTTTAGGAGGCCGTGGAGTGTGATGGCACTGTATGATACTTATTAATAAAATCATACTCTTTTGCCGATAAAAAAATGGAAATTCGAATAACTCGAATAACCAGAAATTTTTAATAATTAGTGGATTGATTTTTAAGTTCGAGTCGAGACCCTCAATTTTTCTGGTATATATATATACCAATATAAAAAATATGAAGAAATATATGTCACATATGAAAAATATGAAGAAATATATATACATATCTTATATGATTAGAGAAAATCGCTTAAATTAAAATCAATTTGTACTATAACATGATAAATAATTACAATTAAATTTGTATAGGAACTTGAAAACTCGACTTGAATTTCATAAACTCGACTCGAATCGAAAAAATTTAAATAAAGTTTGAGTTGTAAAATATGACGTGTCAACTCGAATAACTCGAAATTTTTTGACTAGACTAGACTCGACTCGATCGAACGCTCACCCCAATAAAATTAAAATGATCTTTTCAAGTGTGTTTTGGACGAACAAAAACTTTCTGTACATTTTCGGTGTTTAATTTTATGTGCCAACAGTAAAAATTAAAATTTAAGTTAACCATAAATTTTAAATCATAAACTATAAACTCTAAAAATATATTATACTTTAATTTCTCTAAATTATAATCCTAATATTTTAATGTGTAGGTATAAATAGTGGAAAAAAAAAACAAGGATTTCTTCCGTAAGTATGGTCTCCACTCTTGTGACTGACCTATGGGTTTGAGTGATTCCAAGGTTATAAGTTACAACGGCTTCGCTACCGTTTTTAAAGGTTTGTATCTTAAAGGTGAGAAGTTGTGTATTTAGGTGATTTTTTTTCCTTATGAATTGTCAATAGGTGTTAGATAGGGATGGTTGGAAAAATGTCAGGAAAATGATTACTTTAAGCCATATTTCGAATGGGTAAAGATGAAGATTCAAATAAAGATTCTTTTGGGTCTTATTCTACTCTATGAGACCTTTACAACGATATCTTATATGCTCAAAATGGTTGAGTATTGAATGAGAAATTGATGCTCAAAATAAAAGAGTTGTGAATTGAATAAAGGAAAATGAAACCCCTATATCCTACATGGATGAGGTAAATGGAATGGGAAGTGTTTATATATACTTATCCAATTTGTGATTATTGAATGACTTGAATGGAAATTGTACCTTATGTGCAAGGGGTGTTATTTGGGCAGGAGTGCACTCGCACGACTTGGGTGACATAAATTTCCAAATTGGTTGGGCCCTTCTTGGGCTTGTGAACATTTTACCACATTGAATTAATTTTTTCCTTTAAGATAGCACATTTTTAGTGAATATCTCGTATTTAAAGGGATAATATTCGGTTCCCTTAAATTCGAATATTAAATGATAATATTTTTGAATATTAAAGAGATAATCCTTGCTATTCACGCAAAATATTCGAAATAAATCAAATAAAGGATATTTTCAAAATATTTTAATTCCCACGTTTAACCTAATTTTTTCTATAAATACATGGCATCCCTTCAGTTTTAAAACACAATTTGAAAAGCTTTCTTCTCTCAAATTGCATTGTTTTTCTGGTGATAGTCAAAGGCACGAGTACTGTTCGTGATCTCTTCAGTAGTGCAACTGTCGAAGATCATCCGCTGTTGTATCCTGAGAAACTGACGACTAAAGAACTCAAGAACCTAGGAGTGGTCGAATCTATCTTAAGGAAACTACGTTTCAAGCAAGCCTCAACAATCCTATTTTCAGTTATTTCGAATATGTTAAATTCTTATAATTCATGTTTTTCGTTTATTATTAATTTATTTTGAATTTAACCCTGTTTTGTCCAACAATCTTAAGACATATTTTAAATCCAAGGTGATTCGAAATAAGTACGATTGTGAGAAAGCAAACAAATTTGTTTTAGGAATTATCCTGCCGTTTTAATGGGTTTGCTTAGATCTCAGAAATTAACACGACAAATATGTTTTTACAGAAATTGTCGTTGGATGTAACCGAGGTTACGGATTTTGTGAAAAACCAAAATCAGAAATAAACAAAATTATTTTTAGTTTATTGGGATTATTATTAATTCCGATTTTGTCTTTGTGAACAGAAACAATGACTACTCAAGGGAAATCGTGATTTGTTTAGAAACAAAGATCTCATAAATAATTCGTTTCAGGAATTTATTCCCGCCGTTTTAACGAGTTCACTTGATCTTCGAAACAAGAATCAATGGAATTAAAATCAAAGGATTTTCCTTTTGATTTCTGTTGGTTAAACAAAATTAAGTTGGATTGATATCTCTGTTATTTAACAGAAGATATGATAGAAATAAATTACTAAATTTATTTTCAATAGAATCTTGTATGATTCTAACGTTGCAAGGAAAATAAATCATTGAATTCATTTCCGTAAGAATCTTGTATGATTTTACTTGGTATGGAAAATAAATCGTTGAATTTATTGGGAATCGAGTATGATTCAAGTTTTGTAAAAGGAAATAAATCATTAAATTTATTTCTATGCTGGAATCACGCGTTGATTCTAATCTGTTAAGGGAAATAAATCGTTGGATTTAATTTCGTAGGAATCTAGAATGATTCAATCTTGAAATAATTTGGTGAATTTATTTTGAAAAGAGAAATAACTTAAAGTTATTATTTGTTAAAGAACCAAGTATGATTCTATTTTGGAAATAAATCGGTGAATTTATTTCGAAAGTAACATTGGTTACCAAATTCTGACTGAGGTCTCGAATCAAAGCATAAAAGAACTTGGTTTTCTATGTCAAAATTAAAATCTTAAAGCATATGCTGATGCATGCTATGAAGTGCACATTGTTTAAAAATGGCTAAAGAATCGTGAGGGTCATTGGACCATAAATGGAAGATTCTAAATTATTGTGAATCAAAGGCAGTGATTTTAATTGATCACTCATCCTTGAAATGATTTCAAGAATAGAAAAATCAATGAAATTCATGGGAAAGAATTTCAAAAAGTGGCAACAAAAGATGTTGCATATTTGACCATGATAAACTTCGTCAAATATCTAAAGGATAATCCTCTTATTGTTAGAGAGGATAAGGTAAATATTGTTACCACCTTCAAATGTTGATAAGGTAAATATTGCTAAGACAAATATTACCATGACAAAGGTAGTTAAAGTCATAAAGAACTTCGTGAAAACAAACCGTGAATTAGACAGTGTGTTCAAGAAACAAAAAATTTTATAAGAAATGTTTCAATTGCCATAAAGATGGGGAACAAGTCTTCTGATAGGCTCGATGTCCTTTAGCCGAATTTCTTGCCAAGTGTGGAGACGATTGATTTTTGGGTGTTTATGGTGGAAGCAAAAATTGAAAGAATTTGGACAAGGATTTAGAGTGGTTCGACTTTCTAACCAAAGCCTACATCCACTACCTTAGCTTCCCACTAACGATTTCCCAAATTCACTCTTGAATTTACCATTTAAAAATCAATTTTATTTCCCCTAGGAATCAATTTCCCTTTGATGATCCTCTTGAACTTTTTGAAGCAAGTTTTGTAAATCAAGGTTCTTTTTCTCAAAGGCTTCAAACCTTGCTTCAATTTCGAGATTTGTTTTGGAAAGCAATTAATTTTCAATTTTTAACTTTGAAAGCAACTTTTTGTTTTTAAAAAATGAAGCCTTAAATTCCAAAAGCAAATCATCATAGGCTTCTTGTAACTTATCAAAAGTATATGAATTTGAGCAAGATGAGTTAGAAGTTACCTCACCCTCTTGGAGGGTCATCAAACATAAGTGGGATACCTCATCATCGATGGAGTCTTCATCACTCCAAGTTGATACATATGCTTGCTTTGAAGATGATCCCTTTGTGTTGAAGCGCGGGTGTATTTGGTGTGCCTCGTCTCTCTACACTGATGGTTCTTTTGGGAATCCTTCATCTTTTTCTTCGATCATGCTTAAATTTCTCAATTTCGCTCTTCGTGAAATGGGTGAACTTCTTGAAGAGATGAACCGTCTCTCATCTTCACTTTCCTCCTCACTTGATTTTTTGTGTTGGCATATGGAGGATGGAAGAGCAATACCATTCACATCAATGCCTTGCTCTTTGATCTTGTTCTCCTTCTCCCTCTTCAAGCGTGTAGACATCATTTCATGAGTAAGAAGAGACCTAATTAGCTCATCAAGTTTGAGCTCCTTTAGGTTCTGTGCTTCAATGATATCCGTCATCTTGCCCTCTCATGATTCAGGAAGTGAATAAATCAACTTCAAAACGAGCTTGTCTTCTGGAATCCCCTCTCCAAAACCTTTGAGTTTGTTGATGATTGTGGAGAACCGATCGAACATGCTCTTGATGTCTTCTTTCGGCTCCATCTTGAAGTTCTCATACTCAAGGTTGAGAAGACCGATCTTGGTCTCCTTTACTTTGTTTGTTCCCTCGCATGTGACCTCAAGCTTGTCCTATACTTCCTTAGCACTTTCAGAAGATGATGTCGTTGTATATACATCTGAGCCAAAAGCACAAAAAAGAATGTGCAACACCTAGCAATTAAGCTCTATCATCTTCTTGTTGTTGGCATTCCAATCCGCCTTTATCCTTTGTGGCACGACCGACTCATCTTCGACAAGGTCCCAAAGTCGATAATCCTTTGCCTTGATGAAGTACATCATCCTATACTTCCAATAGGCATAATGCTCCCCGTTGAAGAATGGAGGCTTGTCGATTGATTCTGCTATTTACTTTGGTTGATTGTTTGTTGGCCGAGCTTGCCATGATCGCATCAATAGGTTGTTAAACCTTCTCGATTGAGCCTTGCTTTAATACCAATTGATAGGCTCGATGTCCTTCAACTGAATTGCTTGCCAAGTGTGGAGAAGATTGATTTTTGAGTGTTTATGGTGGAAGCAAAAATTGAAAGAATTTGGATAAGGATTTAGAGTGGTTCGGCTTTTTAACCAAAGCCTACATCCACTACCTTAGCTTCCCACTAACGATTTCCCAAATTCACTCTTGAATTTCTTCCCCTTTTCTAGGCTAAAGAGGCAACCTTTACACACTCAAAGCTTTCGAACCCAAAGCTTGAGCAAACCCTATTGTATAAAGAGAAATTCAAAGCAAACAAGAAATCCCTCTAAAAGGTATGTGTTTGCACTAATTAAGCCCTCACCCAATCCTAAAACACTTGAGCAAATATAACAATGTAAGCTCACAAGTGTTGCCTATACAAAGGATATAAATTAAGCTCTAAGACAAATTATCATCATAATGTTGATGACTTGTGGATCATTAGTCTTCCATAGATGCTTGGAGGTCACTTTTATACGCCCAATTGAGTTCCTAGCTATTGGAGACCGTTGGGATTGAAATAGAGCCGTTGGGGCCTTTATTTCCCGTAATAAATGCTGTTATGGAGCTGTCTGTACCGATACGCAGGTAGCTGTATCGGTACACCCTTCTTCAGAACTAGCCCTTGAGCTCTTCTCAATTGATGCGTATCGATACGTCTGCGAACAAATCGGTACGGCCTGCAATCTAAATGACTGTTGGGAAACTAGCCGTTGGGGTAGTTAAAACTGTATCGGTACGCTACAAAGCGTATCGGTACGACACTGCTCCGTATCGATACGAAGAAGCCATATCAGTACGGGCTTTGGCTACTTGAATTTTCCTATAGCTTGAAACCCTAAAGTGTATCGATACAGTGTATACCGTATTGATACGGTTACTTGAAAAAAATCCGGTTTGGCTACTTTAAAGACATTTTAAAACATTCCAAAGCCTTATAAAACCGATCAAACATATTTTCAAGTTGTTTGGACTTATAAACATTTTTGAAATATTTTCAATTTAGTCCAAACCAAATTTTCTATTATTATATCAAAACAAATATCTCAACATCTTCGGACTATAGATCAATGTTGTGACAATATGTAAAATCAAATTTGATTTTGATATAATAATATTTTTCAAGGACTTAATTGCAAATGAAATAAATTTTTAAATACTCAAAAGACTCACAAAATGACAAGGATTCGAACTTTAAGAATTTCTAAATCAAAAGCAAAGTATCCAAAATATTTTCTAAGTTTTTTTCGAACTAAAATTTTGAAGTATAGTCCAGGCCTACCGATACAACTACAACCATATCGATACGGTTTTTGGCTACTAGAAATGAGTCACGAAAAGTGTATCGATACGCTCCTAGCCGTATCGATACAATTTTCAGTTTCGATGTAAAGCTGGAAACTAAAAACTACTTACCGTATCGATACGCATATTTCCGTATCAATACGAGTTGGTAAGATTTGAAAAATCTTGGCATTTAATTTTTGACCGTTGCCTTGTAAGTTTATTGGAACCAAACTTTTTGAAAATTGGTTAACAGTACCGATATGCCTAACAACCGTACCGATACACTTTTTGGTTAACCAATTCTCAAGATTCCAATGAGCAAAATTGGTACCGGTATGCACTATGCTATACCGATCCCCTATGTAAAATATGGTTTTTGTACTGAGACACCTCTTCGCGTATCGATACGCTATTTGTATACAACGGCTCTGATGTGATCCAATTCAAGGACTTTCCACCACCTTAATGAAGGATTTATACAAGGATCAATTGACCTTTAATTCAGGGAGTTCCTTCATCACCTTACTTTAATATTAGTTTTATGATGATAGAATTTAACATGTGAGTTCACAATTTCAACTTAACTAATTTTCATTATTTTAAGTTATATTCCTCAGTTCAATTCATGATTAACTACCTATATTGTGAGACACATTTCACTTAACATTGTTTATTATTTTGCAAGGACAAAAATTCATACGAGAGATGGATATATGAAGATGAGAAACAATCTTTTGGATGGAAAAAATACCAGCCATGCACGTAGAATAAAATCATAGAAGATGCGTACTTGGATTCGGCTACAACAAGGAAGAAAGCAAAATTTTCAAAGTGAAGCATTGTGTTCATTGGCTCCAACGTTCAAATTAATGTAAGCAACATGAAATTGATAAACAATATAATTATAAAATAAGCAAGAATTCAAGCCCAATTATAAAGCAACTATTCAGCAGCCTAAGAAGACTCTTCATTCTAGTCGAACCAATGCAACCATTCAAGAGCCATTGTATCATTTTCAAATTGGAACCCCTTCATGGCCGAATAATTTCATGTCTTTTCGGCCAAAGGAGCATTCTAAAGGGTCCAAGTCCACCCCCAACCGGCCAGATAAGTGTCACAAGATTCGGGTCTTAAGTATCTAATACTTAAGGCTCATCTTACCTTTGAAAGCCACCCTTCTTTCCTTCTACTTTCATCGATTTAATTCTCCATCTACCATCATCTCTTCTTCCATTTATTTTATTCATTTTCAACTTCCATATTTTAATTTGAGATCTGGAAACTTTCATCTCATTCTATTCTTTCTAGCCCCTTCAATTTCACCCATCTTTCACCCTACTTCATCACCAAAACACCAAAACAACCCATTCTTCCTATCCTTCGAAATATTTCAATTCTCAACCAAATTCTTCTCGTGCCAAGGAGGTTGGTGACTCTTCCAAAAAGTTGTAAGTGATACCTTTTCAAACATTACTTTTCATTTTCCTTCCTAACCTTTTCTTACATCTTTTCATCCTTTATTTTCACTACCTACCCTTTCATTCTTACATTTTCAAACCATTCCTACCCTTTTCTACTATCATAACTCTTCACCAAATCATTTGGATCCTTTCACCCGTCTTGGACTACAAGTACACTAACATTTGAAGACTCCATAGTCTACAATTGTTTTCATTTGACAGGTTTGAGTTGTTCAAACATGGACTTTGTTCAAGGAAATAGAGTGGTAAAAGGCATTTGAGCGTGTGAGCCTAGAAGAGGAATTAAAAAAAAATCCAAGTACATTCTCGAGTGCAAACACGAGAGATTGCGTGAAGTGACATCAAATTCTACTTTTCTAAAAGTGACTAAGTGAGGGTTTATTTATATTTTTGTTTGTTTTATTACTTTGTTTGTTTGTTTTTAATCATGTCTAGCAGGGGAAACATACATGGTCAAGAGGCTCAAGAAGATGCCATACAAATCTTAATGAGGGAATTTACAAGAGTCGTGAAAGTCGAACTAGAGCCTATTCATGCACGCATAACACAACTCGAAATTTCTCAAAGAGATCGTACTACTCGAGTTGAACCACAAGAGGAACAAGAGGTTGAATCTAGAGCCAATAATGTCCATTAAGCCCCTCAACCAAATGCTAGGAGAAATGATCAAAGGGGAAGAGAGCCCTTGGATGATGACCTTAGCAACATCAAAGTTAGTGTGCCACAATTTCAAGGAAGATCTGATCCTGAGGCATACTTAGCATGGGAGAGCAAGATTGAGCACATCTTTGATTGCCATGATTATTCAGAGAAAAAGAAGGTGTGAATGGCTGCTCTTGAATTCATTGACTATGCTCTCATATGGTGGGATCAATTAAACATTTCTCGAAGATATAGTGGAGAAGGTCCCGTAACAACATGGCGAGAAATGAAGGCCATCATGAGAAGACGTTTTTTTCCTACACACTACCATAGAGACCTCCTTCAAAAGTTACAATCATTAAGGCAAGGCAATAAAAGCGTGAAGGACTATTATAAAGAAATGGATATTACCGTGATTCGTGCCAACATCAATAAAGACCGAGAAGCCACTATGGCAAGGTTCCTTGTCGGACTTAATGTTGACATAGCTAATGTCCTTGAACTCCAACACTATGTTGAGTTAGAAGACATGGTGCATATGGACATTAAGATAGAGAGGTAAAACAAGAGGAAGCCATATAGGAGCAATCCAAATGCTTCAAGTTCACGGTGGAATCCCGAGCCTCCTAAGAAGATCACGCCCATTCCAAAGGAGTCATTGCCTAAACCAAAGCAAACTTTAGTGGAGGACAACAATACTAAGCCTATGGTCAACCAAGAAAGGACAAGAAACATTCGGTGCTTCAAGTGCCTTGGAAGAGGACACATTTCTAGCCAATGTCCTAACAAGAACACTATGCTTGTCCTAGATAATGGTGACATTATGTCCGACCATAAGGAAGAGGAAAATGAAGTCCCTCCCCCACCAAAAGAAGAAAACTTAGAAGAAGAGGAAGATGAGTTAGAGGAACTCACAATGCCAACTGGAGAAATCCATGTAGTGAAGAAGGCCTTAAGTGTTCAAGCCAAGGAAGAAGACAAAGAGCAAAGGGAAAACATTTTCCACAGAAGGTGTCGAGTGGAAAAGGAGATATGCTCTTTAATCATTGATAGTGGTAGTTGCACTAATGTGGCTAACACTTTCTTGATTAGCAAGATAGAGTTGAAAACCTACAAGCATCAAAATCCCTATCAACTTTAATGGCTTAGCAATGGAGGAGAGTTGAAAGTGAACAAGCAAACCTTAGTGCCTATCTCCATTGGACACTATAAAGATGAAGTACTGTGTGACGTGGTACCCATGCATGCGAGTCATCTACTATTTGGACGTCCTTGGTTTTATGACAAGAAGGTCATATATGATGGTTACAAAAATTGCTATTCATTCAAGCACCAAGGCAAGTTAGTGAACCTTACACCCTTGACGCCTAAACAAGTGAGATATGACCGAGTGCAAATGAAGAAGTACATTGAAAATTAAAAGGTCAAACTTGAACGGGCACAAGACAAAGGGAAAAGCAAGGTCTCATGATGAAAAGAGGCCTATTGAAATGAAGAAAGGTGACCTTACACATGAAACATTATGTTCTTTCAAAAAGAAGAGACACGTTCATGGATGAGAAGGCCACCTCGACAAATACTTTTCTCCTTCATTTCTTATATTTTAGAAAGGAAACATCATTACAAAGAAGAGGGATTCCGAGAAGAAAACATCACTCCTACACATGTCTTCAATTTGGGGACAAATTGCCTCAAAGAAGGGGGGATGATGTGATCCAATTCAAGGACTTCCCACCACCTTAATGAAGGATTTCTACAAGGATCAATTGACCTTTAATTCAGGGAGTTCCTTCATCACCTTACTTTAATATTAGTTTTATGATGATAGAATTTAACATATGAGTTCACAATTTTAACTTAACTATTTTTCATTATTTTAAGTTATATTCCTTAGTTCAATTCATGATTAACTACCTATATTGTGAGACACATTTCACTTACCATTGTTTATTATTTTGCAAGGACAAAAATTCAAATGAGAGATGGATATATGAAGATGAGAACCAAGCTTTTTGATGGACAAAATACCAGCCATGCACGTAGAATAAAATCATAGAAGATGTCTACTTGGATTCGGCTACAACAAGGAAGAAAGCAAAATTTTCAAAGTGAAGTATTGTGTTCTTTGGACTCCAACGTTCAAATTAATGCAAGAAACATGAAATTGATCGACAATATAATTATAACATATGATATAATTATAAAATAAGCAAGAATTCAAGCCCAATTATGAAGCAACTATTCGGCAGCCTAAGGAGACTCTTCATTCTAGCCGAACCAATGCAACCATTCAAGAGCCATTGTTTCATTTTCAAATTGGAACCCTTTATGGCCAAATAATTTCATGTCTTTTTGGCCAAAGGAACATTCTAGCATTATAAGTAGCCTTTTAACTTCAATTAAAAAACATCTTTTGTCATACTCTTGAATTATTGAAATCAAATTTCATTTGTGTGGTTTTTCCTTCACTTTGTTCTTTGCGAACACATCACTTTCAAGGCATCATTGTTTACTTTGGTGTCTTCGATTCCATCCATTGATACTTGTGGTTCCTAGATTACTATCTAGAGGGTCCAAGTCCACCCCAATCGGCCAGATAAGTGTCACAAGATTCGGGTCTTAAGTCTCTAATACTTAAGGTTCATCTTACCTTTGAAAGCCACCCTTCTTTCCTTCTACTTTCATCGATTTAATTCTCCATCTACCATCATCTCTTCTTCCATTTCTTTTATTCATTTTCAACTTCCATAATTCAATTTGAGATCTGGAAACTTTCATCTCATTCTATTCTTTCTAGCCCCTTCAATTTCACCCTACTTCATCACCAAAACAGCCCATTCTTCCTATCCTTCGAAATCTTTTAATTCTCAACCAAATTCTTCAATTCTTTTGACCAATCTCTTCATTTATATTCCAATTGAAAATATGGAAAGTTTCATAATTTTCCAATTTCATTTGGTCGGTCAATTGAAAAATTCTTTCCAACCTACCCTTAAAGACTACCCTTCCAGCCTGTTTCGACCACCCTACTTTCCAGCCCTATAACTTTCTCATTCCTAAACCTTTTTCCAAAATTCACGACCCTAAACCATAGCCCTATATTCCATCTAAACCATACCAAATATTCAGTCCTTTCCAAAACCGTTTGTCTTTCCAATCGAACCCTCAAAGTACCCTAACCGAAAACTATCCAACCAGCCTTATTCGACCCTACCACCCTTCCTAGCCAAAATTCTCTCATTTGTTTCCGCTATTCTATATACTAACCTATACCAATATTTTACTTTGTTGTATCAAGTATTTGTTTGTGCAGGAATACTTGCATTCGGAAGGAGACTTGCTTGCCTTCTAGGTCCGAGAAAAATCATAGATCGAGTTGTCCCTTCAAGTGAAGACATCACCGATTCGGTCCTTGATTGCAACAATTGGACCTCTCAAAAGGGTTCGTGTCAGGCTTTTTCTTCTTTTGATAAGTACTGATACGGTGACGCGAGTACCGATACGGTAGGTTGTAGAATTGCATTTATGGTGGGAAAAAGAAAGCCCAACGGCTCTATTGATGATGCCAACCACCCAAATAGTTAGAATTCAATGAAGAGGTATACAAGCAAGCCATTAAAGCTACAAAAACAACTATTGAACAAGTCAAGCATATTCAAGCAAAAATCCAATCCATTTGAGCTATTTAGAGTCAAACCCTCATTACCCAACTTGTATATTTTTCTTGTATTCATTTATTTCAAGTTTGGGATTAGAGTGAACTTGTAATTGGACAATTATTCACCTATTGTGAGGTATTTTCTTTGTTACCAAAACTTCTCTCGTAAAGAGTGAGTCTTGATTAAGCTTTGGGTAGAAAGCTTAATCGGTTTGTAAGGTTTCCTCCTAATCTGATAAAAGAGGAAAAATTTCTAGTAAAATTGGTTGAAAATCCTTAGTGGGAGCTAAGGTAGTGAAAGTAGAGCTTGTTCTAAGCTTGAATCACTATAAATCTCTTGTGCCTTCAATTTTATTTTACCAATTTCATCCCTCAAACTTTTAAAAGCAATTCACCCTCTCTTGGCCATTTATTAATCGATTGATCCATACAACAATTGGTATCAGAGCCTAACTCTTTGAGAGATTAACATCTACAAGAGGCGATACTTGAAGCAATCCAATCAATCAATAACAAAGCAATGTCGTCTACTTCCATCAACTTGTATGAGGGTCAATCCACCACCAAACCTTCATTCTTCAATGGGGACAACTACCCATATTGGAAGAACCGGATGAGGCTATTCATCAAATCCAACGATTACCTCCTTTGGGATGTAATCGAAGACGGGCCATCCATTCCAATGAAGCAAGAAGGTGATAGACAAGTTCCCAAGGCCAAACAAGAAATGTCTGATGAAGAAAGAAAGAAGCTACAAGTCAACGACAAGGCCTTGTACATGCTCTTTTGTGCATTTGAACCAGACATGTATTCGAAGATGTCCTCTTGTACAAGTACAAAAGACGTGTGAGACACGCTCGAGACCACCTACGAAGGCACCAATGAAGTTAAGGAGACAAAGATTGGACTCCTCAACTTAAGCTACGAGAATTTCAAATTGGATCCTGAAGAGAGTGTCACAAAGATGTTTGATCGCTTCTCGGTCATCGTCAATGGTCTCAAAGGTTTCGGAGAGGTCATCCCCTAAGACAAGCTTGTCTGGAAACTACTCTACTCTCTTCATGAGTCATGGGATGAGAGGAGAACCGCCATCATTGAGGAAAAAGATTTGAAGACATTGAAGCTCGATGCACTCATGGGTTCTCTCCTTACTCATGAGATCATGAAGCAAGGAAGAGAGGAAGAAAAGAAAAGAGAAGAGAAGAAGATGGAGAAGAAGGAAGCAGAGAAGAAGAAAATCAGAATTGCTTTCAAAGCTTTACAAGAAGAGAGCGATTCAAGCGAGGAGGAGCTTGAAGAGATGGCTATGCTAGCCAAAAGATTCACTCGATTCATGAAGTCCAACAGGGGAAGAAAGTTCTTTAGAAAAGAAGGCTTCAAGAACAAGAAAAAGGAAGAGGAGAATGATCAACACATATGCTATGAATGCAAGAAGTCGGGGAACATTAGAACCGAATTCCCCCAACTCAAAAATAAGAGCTTTGGGAAGAAGAAGAAGCTCAAGGCCAACGTTGCTACTTAGAGTGACGAGGAATCATCATCCAATGAAGAGGAGCAAGAAGTTGCTAACCTTTGCCTTATGGCCCTTGAAGAAGATCCTAAGGTAAACCCTAACTCATATACTTTTGATGAGCTTCAAGAAGCTTATGATGAGTTACAAGAGGTTTACAATGAGTTGGTAGAAAAGTTTAAAGAATCGATTTTGAAAAACAAGAAAACTATTTCTGATTTGAAAAACCAAAATGATTCTTTATCCAAAACCAACTCCGAACTTGAAAAGAAGGTTTGTTCTTTAAAAGACAATTTGAATTATTTTGAAAAAGAAAACATTGATTTAAACAACGTTCTTTCCGAGCTTAATGATCATCACCATAAAGAGGTGAATGGTCTTAAAGCTTCTTTGAACAAAGTTGGGAACTCAAGTTTTGAAAAAGGTGAATCTTCAAAACCCAACTATGTAAAAAGAAACTTTGTTGACCACAAACAAATAGGCTTCTAAAGGCCCTCTAAAGGTAAGAGGATTAGGAGTGTTTGGGTTCCTAAGAACCTAATTACTTCTAATGATTTACATGCTATTGCTTCTTGGATTCCTAAGGGAACCAAGTTTTTGGAAGCTAATGTCTATGGACATAAAATGATTTGGGTACCAAAAATCAAGACCTAATGTTTGTTTGTAGGGGAAGCATTGCTACAAGGCTAAAACTTCATGTCAAAATACATGGTACCTTGATAGTGGATGCTCAAGACACATGACTGGCGACAAGAGTAGAATCTTGTAACTATAGCCTAAAAGTGGAGGAGTAGTGACTTTCGGTGACAACTCCAAAGGCTACATTGAAGGAATTGGTTCCATTGGTAATCATTCTTCCATTCTCATTGAAAATGTCCTTTATGTCAATGGTCTAAAACATAATTTATTGAGCATTAGTCAATTATGAGATAAAGGTTTTAATGTTCTCTTTGATGTTAATAGTTGCAAAATTATGAACATTGAAATAAATAAGATAATGCTCATAGGTCATCGCATAGGTAATATATATATATATATATATAGTGCATGTAAATGACATTCACATTTCTAATGCGTGTATTGTAGCTAAAGATGAACATGACTCATGGTTATGGCATATGAAATAGGACATGCTAGCATGAGTGTTTTAGAAAAATTGGTTTCCCAAGATCTAGTAAGAGGTTTACCTAAGCTAAAATTTTCTCTAGATAAAATTTGTGATGCTTGTGCTAAGGCTAAACATAAAAGAGTATCTTTAAAACCTATTAATGATGTTTCAACTAGTAGGGTATTATAATTGATCCATATGGATCTCTTTAGACCTATTAGGACCATGAGCTTGGGTGGTAAATCATATGCTTGTGTTAGTAGATGATTACTCTAGCTACACTTGGGTTCTATTCTTAAGTACTAAGGACGAGGCTTTAGAAAAATTCATCACATTTTCAAAATTTTCTCAAAATGATCTTGGTTAACAAATTTCTCACATTAGAAGTGATCATGGAACCGAATTTCAGAATTTAGGATTTGAGGATTTTTGCAACACTAATGGTATAAGCCATAATTTTTCTGCACCTCGCACTCCTCAACAAAATGGGGTAGTTGAGAGGAAAAACCGAACTTTAGAAGAAATGGCTAGAACGATGCTTTGTGAAAATAATTTTCCTAAATATTTTTGGGTGGAAGCCACAAACACCGCTTGTTATATCACTAATCGAGTAATGATTAGGCCAATTTAAAAGAAAACTGCTTATGAGATTTTGAAGTCAAAGAAGCCTAACATTATCTATTTTCATCCATTTGGATGCAAGTGTTTTGTTTTAAATAATGAAAAAGATAATTTAAGTAAATTTGATGAAAAAAGTGATGAAGCTATTTTCTTATGGTATTATTTAAACTCTAAAGCATATCGTGTATTTAATAATAGAACTTTAGTTGTTGAAGAGTTTATTCATGTGGTTTTCGATGATAACCTCATTCCGAGGAAGGATTCTTGTGATGATGATGATATAGAAATCATTGAAGCTAATGATGGTAGACAATCATCAAAAGTGGAAGAGGTTCCAACCAAGGAAGAAGAAGAACAAGATCTACCTATAGAAGCCTTGAAGGAAATGAATCTAGAGGAAAAGGAAGCGAGCTACCCAAGGGAGTTCAACTATGTCAATGATGGTGAGATTTTGGGTGATCAATCCAAAGGGGGTAAACACTAAATCCTCTCTTAGACTTATGAATAATGTTGCATTCATTTCATGCATTGAGCCTAAAAATATCAAAGAAGCATTAAAAGATAACTTTTGGATATTGGCCATGCAAGAAGAATTAAATCAATTTGAGAGAAGTCAAGTTTGAACATTAGTTGAATAAATCTACTATAGGAACTAAATAGATTTTTAGAAACAAACTAGATGAGAGTGGTACCATAGTGAGAAACAAGGCTAGACTTGTTGCTCAAGGTTACACTCAAGAAGAGGGAATTGATTTTGATGAAACATATGCACTCGTAGCTAGAATAGAAGCTATTAGGATGCTTCTTTCAATTGCATGTTATCATGAATTCAAGATTTTTCAAATGGATGTCAAAAGTGCTTTTCTAAATGGTTTTAAAAATGAAGAAGTGTATGTCGAACAACCACCCGGATTTGAAGATGGAAAATTCGCAAACCATGTTTTTAAACTCACTAAAGCTTTACATGGTTTAGAACAAGCTCCAAGAGCTTGGTATGAAAGGCTTTCAAACTTTTTAATTGAAAAGGGTTTTGAAAAGGGGAAGGTGAATACTACACTTTTTATTAACAGAAATGGAAAAGACATGTTAGTAGTTCAAATATATGTTGATGATATTATTTTTGGTTCTACTAATGAATTCTTTTGCCAAGAGTTTGCTAAGTTAATGCAAGGTGAGTTTGAGATGAGCATGATGGGAGAGCTCTCAATCTTTTTGGGACTCCAAATCAAACAAAGGAAGGATGACACCTTCATTAATCAAGCTAAGTACATCAAGGACATGCTTAAGAAGTTTGACTTGAAGAATGTAAAGTCTCAAACCACTCCGATGATTTCTTCTATAAAGCTTGAAAAAGATGAAGAAGGTAAAGTGTGTAGATTCAAAGCTTTATCGTTCTATGATTGGATCTTTACTTTACCTTACCACAAGTAGACCCGATCTTATGTTTAGTGTTTTCTTGTGTGCTAGGTTTCATGCTAGCCTTAGAGAATCACACCTTATAGCCATTAAGAGAATCTTTAGATACCTTAGAGACACGCCTTGTTTAGGACTTTGGTATCCTAGAGATTCTTCCATTGATTTGCATGCTTTCTCGAATGCGGATTATGGGGTATGTAAGATAGATAGAAAGAGTACCTCCGGAACATGTTGATTCCTAGGTAGTATGCACATATCTTGGTTCTCTAAGAAACAAAATAGTGTAGCCTTATCTACCACCGAAGCAGAGTACATATCGGCCGAAAGTTGTTGTGCTCAAGTCCTTTGGATGAAGCAACGACTTCTAGATTATAGAGTTGATGTAGGTACCATACCTTAGGTGTGACAATACTAGTGTCATTTTTCTCACTAAGAATCCCATCCAACATTCTAGAACCAAACACATAGAGATAAGACATCATTTCATTGAGGATCATGTCTTGAAAAAGATGTAGTTCTAGAGTATGTTGACACCTTGAACCAATTAGCGGACATCTTTACCAAACCCTTAGACAAAGAGCGTTTTTGGTCTCTTAGGAGAGAGTTAGGTTTAACCAGCCTTTCTTAACCCCTTAGTGCCACTTAAGGTCAAAATTTTGCTTGAAGTTGATTGTATGTGCTTGTGTGATTTTGCTCCTTTGTGCATCTATGCTTGTTGCTAGGGTGAGTATGCACTTGTTTTAGCCTATACATGTTGTTCATATATCACATACATGCATATCGATTCGATTAAAATCAAATTTCTAAGCCTATTGTTGCAAAAATGTCATTTCTAGCAATGGGGTACCAATACGGGTACCCGCGTATCGATACGTGTTCATGAGGGTTTCGGTACACGTAAAATTGTACCGATACGAGTGATCACGAGGGAAACGGTACATGCAAAACTGTACCGGTACGGTTTGTCGAGTTGGTACCGATACGGCCTTTGGCATACCGGTACGCGTACACGCTGAAGTGTTTAAATGTCATTAAATAAGGGTTTTCTACATTAATTAAAACTCAACTACTTTTTCACAAACCCTAGACCGAAACTCTTAATAAAACCTCATCAAAATCCTTTGATTTCTCACACAATTCTTCAAATCTTTTGGGGTTTTTTGCTTTTCAAATCAAGCCTAAGCTATATCATCACGATTGTGCATTATCATCTCCTCATTCGTCCCAAATCCCACATTCAAGGTATAAATTCTTTTTCTTATCTTTTTCAAATTCATTTAAATTTATATATTGTTTTAATTAGTTTTTGTATATATAATATACATATAGTATGAGTTTTAAAGATTTTGCAAAAATTCTTTCAAAACTGATTTTTTTTAATTCCAATATAAAAATATACCGTATATTGGTATAAATTGTTTTTCGAAACTTTTCCTACCAAAAATGTAACCCCCTCGTCCCGGTCTGGTCGGATGACCGGTCCAAGTGGGCCACACGGGGAAAACCAAAGCGAAACCCGTGAAGGTTTCCCCTCGGTTAACGACCCTAAAATTTTCTTTTTATTTTATCTTGTCTATAGGCATAATTAAAACCTATGTGAAGCACAGCAGCGGGAAATACAAACATTGAAACATACACCGACCAACCAAAACATTAAACAGCTAATTTTACACCTTTACAGCAGGCCGTTTCGAAACGCCCTTAGGGTGTTCCGAAACGCCTTGACTTAGTCAACAGGCCAGGGTCAACCTTAGGGTGACCGTTCCGAAACAGGGGTGACCCGTATCGGAACGACCTTGAGGGTCAACAGACCAGGGTCAACCATAAGGTGCCCGTTCCGAAACAGGGGAGACCCGTATCGAAACGACCTTGACGGTCAATATCTCGTGGTCAACGAGATTTGACCGTTTCGAAACTTCAAAGGCCCGTTTCGGAACGCCTTCATCTCGCCAATTTCTCAAAATTCCAGTAGCAAAAATGTTCCGAAACGACCCCCATCCGTTTCGAAACGGCAGGCCAATTGCAAAGGGACCGTTCCGAAACAGGATGGCCCGTTCCGAAACGCCCCCTGTCACCAGACTCGTTTTGGCTGTTTTAAGGCACTAGGGTGCCCAAAACACAACCAAAACACACTACAACACCATCACATATAAACATAAGGCAATCCAGCTATTTAAACATGCTTCAACAAGATTAAAACAAGTCTAAACACTAAGGCAAGACATCATAGGCATGCATTCACACAACATGATTCAAGCACAAAGGTAACCTCTTAGGCATGTGGCTAACATTCAACAAGAGCAATTAGGCATGAGATACAATCCAACATGGCAACATGAACCATAGAAAAACAAGGTACTAAGGAGTCTACACATGCTCCTAACAACCAACAACCACCCAACAAAACCATACATGTCCCATTGCTCAAACTATTACATGTCCAAACATTAAAAATCCATACTTGAAGCACTCAAGGCTAACAACCACACTTGGAGCCTTCCACTTGCGCGAGCAACCCACGAACTAAGGATCTGCAATGTTGAACAAAGAGAGCGTAAGCAATGATGCTTAGTGAGGGTAAGCTCTAAAAACAAACCTCAACATTGCAGGGTCCGAGCACGATCTAGCCAAGGCATTACACAAACATACCAAGGATCCACAAGAGCCACAAGATATGATGCATGAGCAATATATACAAGTAAATGTCATGATCAACAAGCTCTAACTTCCTCAACATAAGTAGCCACATCAAGCATCCAAATAAGGATCATTAATCACAACACATTGATACACATATCAATCAACATTGGCACCTAGCTATGACTCAAATACGCGGATAACCGTTGGAATTCACATCCAACAACACAACCATTACCTGACGGTGGGATTACACTCATCACCGGTCTCGCGGAGGGGATTCCACTCATCCTCACGCCCCGTCGATGGGATTCCACTCATCACCGACTATATTTAAATACAATTTCTGGGCGTACCTGTACTCCTCCTTGGTGACTCAACGCCACCAAGGCCACGCGCGACTTTTGACTCATGTGTACACACTAACATCCTAATGATCGATCATTTGTATTTAAGTATACTGATGCCAATATTTTACTCATTCCACATTACTCATTTCAATCATTTCCGTGCTTAGCACGTACTCACCATGAACACAATCATGAACCATTACCATTCATGCTTTAAGCATTACAAATCATGCCTCATCTCACATGTATAATACAATATACATAAGCATTCAGATCACAAGACATACGAGGCACATACATTCATACATTTAAGTTCATCCAAAGGCTCTAGATCAAGTTTAGGATTAGGCTACCACCCTAATCCTAACTCTAGGTGGGTCTACCAAGCCCAACCTAGTCCATATACTCGAACCAACCATTTTAAATCCATTTAAAAACATTTAACCACTCACCTAAGCTTCCAAGCCCAAGGACCAAGCAAGCAACAACCTTCAACTTCCCGGATTCACTTCCGATGCTTCAACGATGCCCAAACTTGACTCTAATCAATCTCAAACACAAACAAAACATCCACAATCAAAATCTTATCATCGAAACTAACCCGGAATGCAATCCAACCACAAACTACAATGTTGCAAGCATGAATAATACTCATTTTTCACCAATTCGGATAGCCCAAAAACCTTGTCCGAAAACCATGTTTTCAACTTCCATTCCACCCTCCATTGATCCCAAAACAACCCTTACCTATAGTACTATCAAGAGCCTATCAAAACCCACCTAAAACAGCCCCCAAAACTCACCCAAAACCTCCCAAAAACCCAATTTTCACCCAAGTCCGAAAATTGTTCCAAATCATTTGAAATTCACATATGTATTATCATTTGGCCTCTATACATCATAACTAAACATATTAAATCAAAACATTTAACTTAGCAACATAAATACACCATTTTTAATCAAATCCTTTAAAAACCCAATTTCCAAAACTTCAACGAAAATGAGAATAAAAGGTACTTTCAGAGAGAGGGAGTTGAGGGGAAGTCAAAAACGTTATTACCTTTCAAAAATGGAGTTGAAATGGAGGAGCTTTTGAATGGAATAGTGTTTGGGTAGAGAGCTCTTTGTTTTCCCTTTGGTGTGTTTTGAAGAAGGAAGTGAATAGTAAAAATTTGGTGTTTTTGTTTTGTTTTAATTTAAAGGCCCAAAGACCATTTTGCCCTTAATGAAATGGGATATTCACAAGAGCATATAATCCATGGCCATTTGGGATTAAATTTCAAAACATGGTCAACACAGTTAATTAATTTGAAACCAATACTCGGAACATTATTTAGATTATAAAACCGAGCCCAAATAATATTAAAATATTATTTTCACCTAACCCCTAAACCCGGGTGTTACAAAAAATTATATTTATACTTTTATATGCTTTTAAACTATATTATATATATATATATATATATATATAAACACCTTGAATTTTGGATTAATTAATGGATTGAATATGGTGATTTATGCATCTCCCTCTAATATCGACTCCAATGGTACTAAACCAAACTTGTCATACATTTTGCAACATAGTACTAAGGAGCCTGGTTTCACTCGAGCGATGGATCATTTCAAAAATTTTCAAAACTACAAAATCCGTCGTGAGCGTAAGGTTTCTATCGCCTACATGACTTCCCCTGAACTTAACCTTCGTTGTCTTGAGTTACTTACCCAACGTAAGTTCATGCCTTTTCTAAGTATACCGAGATCTTTTATAAACACCTTGTTTTAATCTTTTATTCTAATACTCGATGTATTGTGGACAAAGTCAAAAATAAAGTTATAGTCGTCGAGTCATACCTTATGGGATAAACTTTTCGAATTGATTCTAAGGTTATAGCTAATTTTTTGGGTGTTGAGGATATTGGGATAGATGATAAACACTCTTTAGGCAACATTCAACTCGGCTCCGTCTCCACCCTTGATGCTCATGACCACTTCCTTCACTTTCTTATCACTTGGTGGTTCCGTCCATCTAGTGGTAAATGGTCCACTATTCGTCAAGTTGACAGTTTTTGGATCCGATGCTTTCAGAAAGTCAAGCGCCCAAACTTTGCTCAAATCATGTTTGCGGAGATCGTCTACCTTGTTCAGAACTGCCATTCGACCTTTGTCTCATCCTTTACCTATGGCACCGCCTTGAGTTACATCTTTCACAAGATTGGGATTGATTGCTCGTATGATCTTGAAGTGTCTCTCACCGATCCTATTAACGACAAATCCCTTCGCAAGGCTATGTTCACTTGGTATAACAACCAATGGGTTCAGAATGTGGATCTAGCTCAACATGTTCAGCCCGAAGATGAAGAGAATATTCCCGTAGTGCTTCCTCCGGTTGCTCCTCCACCGCCATCCTTTGATGCTCTTATAACCTATCTTAATGGGCAATTTTCTTCGATGACTGTGAGCATGAATGTCGGTTTCTCTTCTATTGACACTCGTCTCACAAATTTGGATGCTAGAGTCAACTCTATGGAGGCTAGCCAAGCCTTAATGGATATGACTCTCACCGCCTTTCGTGGAGAGTGGCGTGGACATACCTTCTGTAATGATGCCATGGAAGATGAAGAAGATGATGAAGACAATGATGAAGGCGAAGATGATGCTCCTTAGGCATATCATATCATATCATATCATCTCACTTAGGATTTTCTTTTATGCACCTATCTATGTTATTTCCTTTTGAACCTATGCTTTGATTAGTTGTTTTTGAATTATTTTTTTAGGATTTGAGTTTGGATTTTATTTTGCTTTGAACTTTTATGTTTTAAGTACTTAATGAAGTTTATGTTGCTTTATGTTGCTTTGCATTGCTTATTTTATTTTCTATATTGATTTTGAACTTTTAGTCTTAAAGTAAGGGGGCGAAATTTTCAAAATTTATTTGGGTTTTGTTATATCAAAAAGGGGGAGATTGTAAAACCAAATTTGATTTTGATTTAACAATATTTTCAAGGACTTAATTGCAAATGAAATAAATTTTTAAATACTCAAAAGACTCACAAAATGACAAGGATTCGAACTTTAAGTATTTCTAAATCAAAAGCCAAGCATCAAATATATTTTCTGTGTTTTTCGAACTAAAATTTTGAAGTTTAGTCCAGACGTACCGATACAGCTACAACCGTATCGATACAGTTTTTGGCTACTAGAAATGAGTCAAGAAAAGTGTATCGATACGCTCCTTGCCGTATCGATACGATTTTCAAACCTGATGTAAACTTGGAAACTAAAAACTACTTACCGTATTGATACACTCCTTTCCGTACCGATACGAGTTGGTAAGATTTGAAAATTCTTGGCATTTAATTTTTTACCGTTGCCTTGTCAGTTTATTGGAACCAAACTTTTTGAAAATTGGTTAACACTACCGATACGCCTAACAACCGTACCGATACACTTTTTGGTTAACCAATTCTCCAGATTCTAATGAGCAAAATCGGTACCGATACGCACTATGTTGTACCGATCCCCTATGTAAAATATGTTGTACTGATACGCTATTTGTATACGAGTCTTTCTTCTTTTGACAGGTACCAATACGGTGACGCAAGTACTAGCACGGTAGGTTACAGAACTACATTTATGGTGGGAAAAAGAGAGCCCAACGACTCTATTGATGATGCCAACCACCCAAACGGTTAGAATTCAATGAAGAGGTATAAAAGCAAGCCATTAAAGCTACAACAACAACTATTGAACAAGTCAAGCACATTCAAGCAAAAATCCGATCCATTTGAGCTATTTAAAGTCAAAACCCTCATTACCCAACTTGTGTATTTTTCTTTTATTCATTTATTCCAATTTTGGGATTAGAGTGAGCTTGTAATTGGGCAATTATTCACCTATTGTGAGGTATTTTCTTTGTTTCCAAAACTTCTCTTGTAAAGAGTGAGTCTTGATTAAGCTTTGGGTAGAAAGCTTAATCAGTTTGTAAGGTTTCCTCCTAATCTGAGAAAAGGGGAAGAATTTCTTCTGAAATTGGTTGAAAATCATTAGTGGGGGCTAAGGTAGTGGATGTTGAGCTTGTTATAAGCTTGAACCATTATAAATCTCTTGTGCCTTCAATTTTATTTTACCAATTTCATCCCTCAAACTTTTAAAAGCCAATTCATCCCCTTTTGGCCATTTATTAATCGATTGATCCACACAACACAATATTTTCTTATAACAATTGATATGGCAAACAAGTATTTGAAGGAAATTTATTACCTTTATGATAGAACAAAATAGTGTTTTGCTTAAAAGAAAATATGCTATAGAGGAATTATTCTCTATAAATAGGATGTTCAACCTAAATTTAATAAATTGATTAAATTGGGGAGAAAACTCTATGTGAGTAACGAATTGGATCTTCAAAATGTGCCTAATTCGAAAAAAGTTGTTCTATCAACTAATTAGACACCATGAGTTATGGAAGGAAATAAAACCTTCCTACAACTACAGAAAAATGTAGGGGTATCTTCAAAAGGTAATATTCCCATTACCGAAGTAAATGAAAATAAGTGGACTATATTTTTATTGACTATGGAGAACATAGTAACATATATCAATTTCTTGTGTACAAATAGATTCACAAGAATGTGATAATGAAAACAAAGAATGTCTCATTCTTTGAAAATATATTTCCTATATATTTAGGGAAATTGATCCAAGTTCAAAGAAATGGACTTTGGATACTATCAATGAAAAATAGTCCATACGTTCAACAAAAGGTTAAAACTAATATATTGTCAAATAAGAGTGTGAAAAATGTGTGTATTGTTATAAGTAACAATGAAATGGTAAAATGTACCAAAAACATGTTAAATTCAAAATTTGACATGGAAAAAAATATGAGAATGAAATAATTGATTTTGGGCATCAAAATCAAACGGTCATCTTCAGGTCTCATATTGACTCAGTCACACTATGTAGACATGATCCTTGGGAAATTTGGCATGAATGATTTTGGTATGACCAAAACTCCAATAGATACATGCCAACATTTGTCCAAAAGCATAGCCAAAGTGTTGACCAAGTGGAATATGCAAGGGTCATAAGCAGTCTTATGTACCTCATGAGCTGTACTAGACCGGATATTGCTTTTACTGTGAACAGTTTAAGCAGATTTACAAGCAATCCAAGTGAAACCCACTAGAAAGCAATTGTGAGGATACTAAGATATCTCAGATGTACTCGAGACTACGGATTCCATTATTCTAGAGATCTTGTTGTGTTGGAAGGATACTCCAATGCCAGTTGGATGTCTGATATTCAAGATACCAAGGGCACAAGTGGATATGTCTTCACTTTGGGAGGAGGATCCATGTCGTGGAAATCCTCAAGACAAACGATCATAACCAGATCCACAATGGAATCTTAGTTTGTTGCTCTGGATAAATCTGGAGAAGAAGCAGAATGGCCAAGGAAATTTCTTGAGGATATTCTTGAATGGCCAAAACATGTGCACACAGTATGCATATACTGCGATAACCAAGCAACGATTGCTAGGGCACATGATAGTATGTACAACGGTAAGTTGACACATATGCGTCGTTGACATAATATCGTTAGACAACTGATCTCAAATGGAGTTATCTCTATTAATTTTTTGCAATAAAAAGATTAAGTTGTGGATCCACTAACCAAAGGGTTAAATAGAGATCAAGTTGAGAAAACATCGAAAGGAATGAGACTAAAAGCCCATGAAATTTAAGGTGCTATGTGAAGGAAAACCCTACCTAGTTGACTGGAAATCCCAAGATCTAGGTTCAAAGGGACAACCTAATTGCATAGACCTTGTGCGGTCACTGTGGGGGTTATTCTCCCTAGTCTGTTCCTATGATGTAAACAGTGACAAAAATGGGATAGGTTAAGCAACAACTTTTAATGACCATTGTGTGTCGGTGAGCTGAGCAACATAAGTCACCTATGTGAGAGTGAAGTGGGGACGCTTCAAGGAGACTATTGGGGCATAGTTCTTTTAAACTCTTGTAGAACTAGGGAGATGTTCACGACCATATGGACATAACCAAAAGAACAAAAAAAACTCGTGTCAGAGAGGTAGTTGTGTGGAGTATATCATCGTTTATACAAACGACTGAATAGTTTAAGGACATCATGTCTACTAGATAGTCAGTAAAGTAAATATACTTTCACAAGGGAAGGTTCAAAGGAGGAAACGTACCTATCTTATGCAACTATCAATTGTAGAAGCTATCACCACATCGAGCCAAAATGTTTTGATAAAAGACATCAATTTCATTTATGTGGGGGATTATTGGAAAACGTGAGGAAAATGGTTACTTTGAGCCATATTTCGAATAGATAAAGGTGGAGATTCAAATAAGGATTCTTTTGGTTCTTATTCTACTCCATGAGACCTTTACAGCGATATCTCATATGCTCAAAATGGTTGAGTATTGAATGAGAAATTGATGCTCAAAGTAAGAGAGTTCTGAATTGAGTAAAGGAAAATGAAACCCCTATATCCCACATGGATGAGATAAATGAAATGGGAACTGTTTATATACACTTACCCAATTTGTGCTCATTGAATGACTTGAATGGAAACTATGCCTCGCGCGCAGGTGGGGTGCAAATTTAATCCCATTCGGGTTGGGGGGCTCTCGCACGACGTGGGCGTCGTGAATGTTCGGACTGGTCGGGCCCTTCGTGGGCCTGCGGACATTTTACCACTTCAAATTAATTTTTTTCCTTTAAGATAGCATATATTTTGTGAATATATCGAATTTAAAGGGATAATATTTGGTTCCCTTAAATTCGAATATTAAACGATAATATTTTCGAATATTAAAGAGATAATGCTTGCTATTCACGCAAAATATTCGAAACAAATCAGATGAAGGATATTTTCAGAATATTTTGATTCCCATGTTTAACCTAATTTTCCCTATAAATACATGCCCCCCTTCAATTTTAAAACACAATTTGAAATGCTTTCTTCTCTCAAATTGCATTGTTTTTCCTATAGGGACAAAAATTATGTGTCTTTTTTTGTGGTCATTTTTATGCTCTAACACTAAAATAAATAAATTCTAAGTAAAAAGTTCTAAATCATTTTTGAGTTAGTCGACGATCGGCAATCATCTAGATGTTGATTGTCGATCGTCGTGTTCTTTACTTCTCTTGTTATTATTTGTTATGTTTTTAATTTTTTATTTTAATAAGAATCTCTACTTTTGTGACATGCTTTTCCTCTACCTTTTTGGAACATTTTCTTTGTTTTTATGGTTTCGTTTCATCTGTCGTTTTAGCATGATTTCAGCATACCTTAGTGGTCGTTTGGTGCTCGTACAAAGATTTTCACTACGCTAGTTTCTGATTATGATTCTGTCGGTGGTCATAGAAAGATAGATCCCCGCTCGGTTGATGGTTGTTTGGCGTTGTAATCAGTTCTGGGTAGCGGAGCAAGCTGCCTGATAGTTTGGCTCACTCACCACTCCTTTTTCATCTCATAACGTGTCTCGTTTTGACAGACAAGGAGATTCAAGAAGGCTTATGAATTTTGACGGTATGCTAATCTCTATGGAAATATTTACTTTTCTTTGCACTTTTAGATTTTTGTATGAGATTTTGGAGGATTAGTCCCCATTATTCTACCTTCAGGATGCATTGTATTTGTAATATCTTCTATGGTTTTTAATAAAATTCAGTTGCTATTGTCAAAAAAGTAATAACCCTAAGTTATAAATATTAAAATGTAAACTATAAACCTTAAAAACAACATCATACCTATAATTCCATAAACCCTAACCCAAACCCTAACTTTAAACCTTCACCCAAACCCTAAACTTATTTTTTTAATATGTGGCATAAATAAGGACACCAAAAAGGGTAAGGGATTTCTATTCGTTAGATAGTTATTAATTTAGTTTATTCTTGTTTACGCGTGATTGTTGACGCTCCAAAAGTACTGATTTATATACCAATTTCACATTCTTTTACTTGTCTTTTAAGTACATTTAGTTGCATTTTGCCTTATGAACTATGCATTTGCATTAAGAGTTAGGAGTTTGTGTTATGCCAGTTTGAAAGGTTGTTTCTGACACCTTTTTGCAGGATGGCATGGCAAGAGGCACATTTTCTGACAGGGCAAAGCAAACCAAAGAAGGAAGGAGATGATGCCGAGAAGGGTGTTGAGTAGTTGTTGGCACAGAAGGACCTTTAAATGCCAAGCACCAGTTGGCAGAGAAGAGCATTTGATGTCAGACCAAGAAGTTGTTGACTCCAAAAAAATAGAACCAGATTAGGCTGCAAAAAAATAAGGATTGGATCAATCCCTGAAAAAATAGCAAGAACTACCAAGTGCAGTTGACAGAACCATGGCAAGCTGCGATGCCAAAGAAGCATAGGCACGATGACTTCAGCCCTAATCCGATTAGCCTTGAGATTCAAACACTGGATGATATGATCCTTTTCCTTATCTCATGGGCGTTCAAATTCAAATCCAAGATAAACCAAGGCTATCCCTTGAGTCCTATTTATACCCGATCAATCAAGAACATAAGGGAGAGACTAGAAGCCGGAGAGTGATCGGATTCCAAGGAGTTCAACCTTCAACCAAGGCCTGGCTATGGAGAGCTGCACCGAAAGACCTTCTTCTAGCCCATCCTTAGTCGGATTATTTTTATTTTATTTTCATATGATGATGGATGCTATAAACGATAATGTTTTTTTTGGTTGTTAACCCCACCTTGAACTAATTTCATAGTTGGTGCGGGTGTTTAGGTTGATCATTATGTTTTTTTTCTTAGGTTTTAATAAATCATAACTGCCTCAGCAATGTTTTGTTATATCTGGCATGATTTCCATTTTTAAGCTTACTGCCAAGAGAGAGCTAACACTCTCTTTTTGAAACACTATGCCAAGCGACGACTGGCATAGTCAGCCTATTGCAACTCAATATCATAACTGACTTGGGTAGCAACGAACGAATGCTAGATACTGAGGTGAGATGCTTCGAAAGAAGATGTTCAAGTAGATGAACTTACTTCAGGAGTGAAATCTACCCCTCAAAAGTAAAGATTGGGACTTAACCAAATCGATTTTTGAGAAAACATTCACTATAGATATACAAGGGTTTTTAACAAAAAACGATTTAGGGCATTGACCATCGAACGAGGCAATGCCACCATTGAATCTGCTCGGCAAATAATGCCTAGACATGATTTATTGAAAGCCGACATGACATGATTAATGTGAAAACCAGGCACTCCCTGCCAGCACCCATCGTTTGCTAAGACACTCTCTTGCCAACGTTTTATTTTCTTTCCTTTCATTCATCTCAATTTCAACTAAAAACAAACATTTTTCTTGAAGACAAGTAAACCTGCAAAGAAATCGAAATTCCAAAACGCATTCCCTGTGGGATTTATAACTTAGCTTAACTGCTGTATTACTTGCAGACCGTGTATACTTGCACGCAATAAACTTTTCTTGGAATTGTTTTATTACTTTTCCAACATCTTTTACGCCCTATTGCCATCAATTTCCTATTCACACCGAGAGTCTATATGTTTTTAGAGCCATTGCTGGGGAATGCAATGAAGTTTTACTATTTTGTCTTACTTGTTTTGCTTTACTTTTGTTTAAATTTTGTTTCATTTAATTGTTTTGTTTGATGTATGACCATGAACCGCCCTGAGATGGAAGATTGGCCACATGACCCCGAGATTGAACGTACTCTACTCAAGCTAAAGAAGAAGATCAGAGAGATGGCACGCATCAGTAATGGAGTAGATAGTGTTCAATTCAACCATGAAAATCAGAAAAATAATGGAGAAATACCATTGAACAATAACAATGCCTCTAATAACAATGCCAACAACAATCCCGAAGAAGACATACCCATTCGAGAACAATCAACACATGACATCACTGGCTTAATGCCAAGAGTTATTGACAATGAGGTAAATGCATCAAATTTCCAACTTAAACCTGTAATGATTTCAACTCTTTTGACTGTAGGACAATTCGATGGTGCATTGACGGGAGGCCCAAGGCAACATGTAAAACAATTCATGGAGATATGCCGATTGTTTCAGCAACCAGGAGTGTCTGAGGATACCGTGAAGCTAAAATTATTCACTTTTTCTTTGAGAGAAAGGGCAAAGTCATGGCTCAATTCTTTGCCACCAGGTTCGGTCACCTCATGGGCAGACCTGTGCCATAAATTTTTAACACGTTTCTAGTCGCCAACACGTACTGCCAAGTTGCATGGTGAGATTATTACATTCAGATAGGCGGATGATGAAACTCTCTATGATGCCTGGGAAAGATTTAAAGATTTGTTGAGATGATGTCCAATGCACGAGTTTCCAAATTGGACCCAGATACAAACCTTCTATAACGGATTGAATGCACATACAAGGACTGTTGTTGATGCTTCAGCAGTAAGTTTTCTACTTGACAAAAACTACACTGAAGCTGTTGGTATCCTTGAAAGGATAGCCATCAATGATTTCAAATATCATGTTGTTAGGCTTGGGATTGGAACTAAAGCCGATGGGAAATTACAGTTGGATGAGCTAACATCCGTCCATGCTGAGATTTCCAACCTCGCCAGCATGGTGAGAACTTTACAAAAAAGCAACGAGTCCCAAGCAGTTAAAGCATTAGAGCCATTCTGCACTATCTATGGGGAAAACCATCATGTGGATGAATGCCCTGCCAATCTTGTGTCAGTAAATTTCATTGGCAATTCGGGACGTTATTACAATTATAACTCCAATTCTTATAATGCAGGTTGGAGGTAGCACCGTAACTTGGCTTGGGGAAACCGAGGGGGAAACAATATAATGTACAACGCTAGAATGCCCAAAGGCAAAATCAGAATGCCATGCCAGCATTTTGCCAAAACACTATGCTGCAAAGAGTTCAAAAATAATTTCCAGCATGGGCAAAGGCTCAATCAAGGGGGAAATCTTACAGAATACACAAAGCAGGATGATGTCACAGTTCATAGTCTGACAGCTTCAATATGGAATTTGGAGATCCAAATGAGACAGCTTGCGAATGCACTCAACAACCGATCACAAGGAGCTTTGTCGAGTGACACTGAAGATGCTCGGCGCAAAGGTAATGAGCAATGCAAGGCCATAACCCTTCGAAGTGGTAAACATTGTGAGGCAGAAACGGCTACCAAGCAGTCGGTTGACTGCCAAGTTGGCAACCTAATGCTAGCAGATGAGACCATGTAATTCAAGAAAGGGAAAGCTAAAACAGATTATGCCAGAGATGATGCCCACGATAATCCCAATTCTCATGCTAGCTCTAATGTTCAGCAGGATGCCAGTCCTAGTGCCAACGATGAAGTTCACAAAAATGACAAGCATACTGAGGTAAAAAAGCAAATAATGCCAAAGTGGATGCAAGCACTGCCTCGACAAAGCCGACAGTGCCAACATATGTGTATCCACCACCACCATTTCCGGCCAGACTCCAAAAGCACAAGCAGGACCAGAAATTTAAGCACTTCTTAGAGGTGCTTAAGCAGTTGCAAATTAATATTCCATTGGTAGAAGCTCTTGAACAAATTCCCAACTATGTAAAATTCATGAAAGACATTTTGTTAAAAAAGAGGAAGTTGGGAGAATTTGAAACTGTTGCCCTTATGCAAGAATGCAGTGCCATGATTTTGAATCGATTGCCACCAAAGCTTAAAGATCCAGAGAGTTTTACTATTCCTTGTATTACCGGCAACAGATTCATGGGCAAGGCACTATGCGACTTGGGTGCCAGTATTAACCTGATGCCATCGTCTGTTTTCAAAACGCTTGGCATAGAAGCGAGACCCACCACCGTGATGCTCCAGCTGACAGATCGATCCTATGCATATCCCATGGGTAAGATTGAGGTTGTCTTGGTAAATGTAGATAAATTTATATTCCCATATGATTTTATCATTTTGGATTATGAGGCCGATGAGAATGTTCCAATTATTTTAGGTAGGCCATTTCTTACCACAGGTAGGACTCTTATTGATGTTCATAAAGGGGAACTAACAATGCGAATGAATGATCAACATGTTACTTTTAATGTGTTTAAAGCTTTGAAGTGTGCAGATGAGACAGATGAATATCAAAATGAGGAAACTATGTAGTGTGTTTTTATGATGAACACTGTACAGTTGTGCCATGATGCAGAATTTGATGCCAGCATGCTTGATGGCATTGCTGAAGTTTTTGAGGAACCTGAGGAATCATCCTTGGAGTCTAAAGATGTGAGTTATTTTGAGCCATTGGAGTTAGCTAATAGGGCGACAACCAAAACGAAACCATCAATTGAGGAACCACCATTGTTGGAGCTTAAGCCATTGCCAGAGCACTTGAAGTATGCTTATCTAGGTGAGCACTCAACTTTGCCGGTGATTATTGCCACTGATCTCAATAATGACCAGGAGGCAAGATTGTTGGCAATATTAAAAACCTACAAGAAAGCATTGGGTTGGACCTTGGCAGATATCCGGGGGGTAAGCCCAACCATTTACATGTATAAGATTATTTTGGAGGAATGTCATGGAAAGACTATTGAAGGCCAAAGGAGGATGAACCCAAGCATGAAAGAGGTTGTGAAAAAAGAGATTATTAGATGGCTTGATGCCGAAATAATCTATCCCATATCCGATAGCTCTTGGGTTAGCCCGGTACAGTGCGTGCCAAAGAAGGGTGTCATGACTGTGGTTCAGAATAACAAGGATGAGTTGATTCCGTCCAGAAGAATTACATGATGGAGAGTGTGCATGGATTATAGGAGGCTAAATAAGGTCACGAGGAAGGATCACTTCCCTTTGCCTTTCATTGATCAAATGCTAAAACAGCTGCAAGGTAAAGCTTTCTATTGCTTTTTAAATGGTTATTCAGGTTATAATTAGATTGCAATAGTCCCCGATGACCAGAAGAATACCATATTCACATGTCCATATGGAACATTCACTTTTAGAAGAATGCCATTCGGTTTGTGCAATGCACCAAAAACGTTTCAACATTGTATGATGTCCATTTTTTCTGATCTGATTGAGCACACCATGGAAGTATTTATGGACAATTTCTCAGTGTTTGGTAGCACATTTGAGGAATGCATTCTAAGTTTGGAGCAAGTTCTTCGGAGATACATTGAGACCAATCTAGTCTTGAACTAGGAAAAATGCCACTTCATGGTGGAAGAGGGAATTGTTCTAGGGCATAGAGTGACCAAGAATTGACTAGAGGTTGATCCAGCAAAAGTTGAAGTAATCAAGCAACTACCACTCCCACAAGTGTTAAGGTGTAAGAAGTTTTTAGGTCATACCGGATTTTATCGTCGATTTATTATGGACTTTTCTAAAATTTCTAAACTTTTATGCTTGTTATTAGAAAAGGATGTCGCCTTTGCATTTGATGATTCTTGTTTGAGAGTGTTTTAGGTCCTTAAGGAGAAGCTGGTTGATTCCCCTATAGTCGTGGCACCAGCCTGGAATGAGCCTTTCGAGCTCATGTGTGATGCTAATGACTATGCCGTAGGAGCAGTACTTGGACAACGACATGGCAGAGTTTTTCACGCCATATACTATGCCAGTAGAACACTTAATGAAGCACAACTTAATTACACAACAACTGAGAAAGTGTGAAACTAATAAATTGATTTTGATATAACAAAGGATTTAAGGACTAAATTGAAAAAGAGAAAATGAATTTTTAGGTCCTCAAAACCTCTCTATGTGTTTAAAGAAAAATGTATAAGTCAAAACCTCAACTTGTCAAATATTTTCTAAGTGTTTATCAAGCCAAAACAGTGATTTTCGAGTCACCATTTCGGAACGGCCTTTGGGCGTTTCGAAACGTTTTGAAACTGTTAACCTTTGTTTTGGAACGTGTTTCGAAACGGATGAAGAACAACGGAACGGTTTGAACCGTTTCGATACGGCAGAATCAAAACGACCTCAAACGTTTCGAAATAGAATTCAAACTTTGTTTTAAAATATGACCGTTGAAGTTTTATAACTGAATTTAAAAATATTGTTAATGCGTATCGAAATGCTTCTTAGCCGTTTCGATACAGGCTTTGACAGTAGCAAAATGTTTCGAAATGAGTTTTGAAACGGGCTCTTAGCGCATCGAAACGATCGTGCCCGTTTCGGTACGGCCTATTTATTACACCCAACGGCTCTTTCTATTTTGGTCTGTTTCGAAATATGGTCGGGCATTTTGGAACAGGTAGTTGCAAACTGCATTTATGGAGGGAAGATAACATCTCAACGACTATTTTAATGAAGGCAACAACCCCAATGGCTAGAATTCAATGAGAAGGTATAAAAGGGACCTCTAAAAGAACCAACAAAAACTATTAATCTCAAAAGAATGATCCAAACATAAAATCCAAGCAATTGTGCTAAAATCCCATCATTTCTTGTAAACCCCAATTGTGAACTTTGTAATTTTCATTCCTATCTGTTCAATTGGGTTGAGTTCTTGTAAAAGGGCTATATTTTGTATTGAGAGATACTAGTCTTAGCCTTTATCTTCTTTTTATTTCTTGAGTGAGGATTGGGTCAAATTTTGGGTAAAAAATTTGACTGATATTGTAAAGGTTATCTCCTTAGCCTAGAAAAGGGGAAGAGCAATTAGTGGATTGTTGGAAAATCCTTAGTGAAGCTAAGGTAGTGGATGTAGAGTTCAATTGGAACTTGAACCACTCTAAATCCTTTTATTTAGAAATTTTTAATTTTCCACTCTACTACCAAAAGTTCTAAAAATCCAATTCACCCCCATCTTGGCTTAAATCGTTTCATTGATCCACTCAAAAATTGGTAACAAAGCCTACCTCTTTGAAGGATTAACAACCACAAGAGGAGTTCATAGGAAGAGTGTGATCAACTACAAAAGCAAGCCATGGCATCTACCTCCGGGTCAAGCATGTACGAGTCTCAATCAACCACCAAACCGTCTTTCTTCAATGGTGATAACTACCCTTTTGGAAGAACCGGATGCGTCTCTTCATTAAATCCAATGAGTATCGTGTTTGGGATGTCATCGAAGATGGTCCCACTATTCCGATGAAGAAAGACGATGAAGGAAGATTAGTGCCAAAAAGGAGGAATGAGATGAGCGAAGAAGAGAGAAAGAACATTCAAATCAACGACAAAGCTCTCTACATGTTATTTTTCTCTTTCGGTCCCGATATCTACTCCAAAGTTTCCTGCATCAAAAGTGCTAAGGAAGTGTGGGATACACTTGAAACTACATATTAAGGAACAAGTGACGTGAAGAAGACAAAGATTGGAATTCTCAATCTTAGCTATGAGAATTTCAAAATGGAGCCCGACGAAACCGTGTCAAAGATTTTTTATCACTTCTCAACAATCGTCAATGGGCTAAAGGGTTTTGGAGAGATAATCCCGAAAGACAAACTAGTCCGAAAGCTACTCCACACACTTCCCGAGTCTTGGGATGGGAAGAGAACCGCCATCATTGAGGCAAAGAATTTGAAAACACTTAAACTTGATGAGCTAGTTGGTTTTCTCCTAACTCATGAGATCATGAAGCAAGGAAGGGAAGATGAAAGAAAGAAGGAAGAGAAAAGAGTGGAGAAGCTTGAGTTAGACAAGAAGAAAAAGCTAGGAGTGGCTCTCAAAGCTTCTCTACATGAGGAGAGCACTTCTAGTGAGGAGGAAGACCTAGAAGAATTGGCTATGATAGCCAAAAGATTCTCACGGTTTATGAGGTCCAACCGGGGTGGAAATATTCAAAGAAAAATGGACTTCAAGACCAAAAACAAAGAATAAGAGAAGGATCAAATCATTTGCTTTGAGTGCAAAAAATCGGGCCATATTCGTTCCGAGTGCCCTCAACTCAAGAAGAAGGGCTTTGAGAAGAAGAAGAAGAAGCTCAAAGCCAAGCTTCCTACTTTGAGTGATGAGGAGTCATCCGAGGATGAGGAACACGAAGTGGCCAACCTATGCCTCATGGCTCTTGAGGAGGATTCCTCCATGGTAACCTCTAACTCATCTTCATTTGATTTTACATTTGATGAATTACATGATGCTTACGATGAGTTACAAGAGGTTTATGATGAGTTAGTTGAGAAGTATAAGAAGTCAGTTCTAAAAAATAGAAAGATCATTTCGGAACTAAATGCTAAAAATGACTCACTTTCTCAAGCTAACTTGAAATTTGAGAAAAAGATCTTAGGTTTACAAGATGAACTTAAATTCTTTCAAGATGAAAATGTAGACTTAAACAATCTTATTTCTCAATGCAATAATGAACACCAAAAGGTTTTAGATGATCTTAACAAGCTCAAAGAGTCTTTCAAAAATGTTGGTAATGTAAAACATGAAATAGGTGAATCATCTAGAACAAAACAACCTAAAAGAAAGACCTACAACTTCAAACAAAGTGGCTCCTATAGGTATAATAAAACTAAGAAAATTAGAAGTGTATAGGTTCCTAAGGAACTTGTCAAATCTAATAATGTTATTGCCATGTCACCTTGGATTCCTAAGGGAACCAAGCTTTTGGGAGCTAACACTCGTGGACCCAAAATGATTTGGGTACCAAAAATCAAAGTTTAACTCTTTGTTTGTAGGGGGAGCATTGCTACAAGGCCAAAGCACAAAGCCAAAACTCATGGTACCTTGATAGTGGATGCTCGAGGCACATGACCGGAGACAAGAGTCAATTCATGGACTTAAAGCCAAAAAGTGGAGGAGTGATGACATTTGGTGACAACTCCAAAGGCCACATTAAAGGTATTGGATCCATGGGTAATCACTCCACTATACTCATTGAAAATGTTTTGTATGTCGATGGTTTAAAACACAATTTATTGAGCATTAGTCAATTGTGTGATAAAGGGTTTAATGTCTTATCTGATAAAAATGGGTGCAAAATTATCGACATTAAATCAAATAATATAATGCTCATTGGTCATCGCATATGTAACATTTACATGGTGTATCTAGATGACATTCATACATCCCATACATGTTTTGTTGCTCAAAATGAAAATGATGCATGGCTATGGCATAGGAAACTAGGACAAGCTAGCATTAGTGTTTTAGAAAAATTAGTTTCCCTAAATCTAGTTAGAGGTTTACCCAAGATCAAGTTTTCAAATGATAAAATATGTGATGCATGCTCTAAGGGTAAACAACATAGATCATCCTTTAAATCCATTAATGATGTTTCTACAAGTAGGTGTTTACAACTAATTCATATGGATTTATTTGGGCCTATTAGAACTATGAGCTTGGGTGGTAAATCGTATGCATTTGTTCTTGTTGATGACTATTCTAGATTTACTTGGGTTCTATTCTTAAGTACTAAAGATGAGGCTTTAGAAAAATTCATCACATTTTCAAAATTAACTCAAAATGATCTTGAACTTAAGATTTCTCATATTATGAGTGATCATGGAACCGAATTTAAAAATCTAGGTTTTGAAGAGTTTTTAAATGAAAATGATATTATCCAAAAAAATTCGGCACCTCGAACTCCTCAACAAAATGGGGTAGTTGAGAGGAAAAATAGGACTTTACAAGAAATGGCTAGAACCATGCTTTTTGAAAACAATTTACCTAAATATTTTTGGGCGGAAGCCACAAACACCGCTTTCTACATTGTAAATCGAGTAATGATTAGGCCACTTTTAAAGAAAACACCATATGTGATTTTAAAATCTAAAAAGTCTAACATTAGCTATTTTCATCCATTTGGTTGCAAGTGTTTTGTTTTAAATAATGGAAAAGACAAATTAGGTAAATTTGATTCTAAAAGTGATGAAGCTATTTTCTTAGGGTATTCTTTAACCTCTAAAGCCTATCGTGTATTTAATAAGAGAACTTTAGTAGTAGAAGAGTCTATTCCTGTTGTATTCGATGATAACCTCCTTCCAAGGAAGGAATCTTGTGATGATGATGATGTAAGAATCTTTGATGCCTTTGATGAAGGACAAACTTCAAAGGAGGATGAGATTCTAACTAAAGATGAGGATGAACAAGATCCACCTCTTGAAGCCTTTAAGGACTTGGCTCTTGAGGAAAAGGAAGTGAGCTACCCAAGGGAGTACAACTATGTCAAAGATGGTGAAATCTTGGGTGATCCATCCAAGGGGGTAACTACTAGATCTTCTCTTAAGCTTTTATCTCATGCATAGAGCCTAAGAACATTAAAGAAGCATTAAAAGATGATTTTTTTTATTATGGCTATAGAAGAAGGGTTAAATCAATTTGAGAGAAGTAATGTATGGACATTAGTTGAAAGGCCTAGTAATCAATCTACTATAGGAACTAAATGGGTATTTAGGAATAAACTAGATGTGAGTGGTAACATTGTGATAAACAAAGCTAGATTAGTTGCTCAAGGTTACACTCAAGAAGAGGGAATTGATTTTGATGAAACCTATGCACCCGTAGCTAGAATGTAAGCTATTAGGATGTTGCTTGCATATGCATGTTATCATGATTTCAAGCCTTTTCAAATGGATGTTAAAAGCGCATTTTAAATGGTTTTATATATGAAGAAGTGTATGTGGAACAACCGCCGGGTTTTGAGGACTCAAAATTTCCAAATCATGTTTTCAAACTAACTAAGCACTTTATGGTTTAAAACAAGCTCCTAGAGCTTGGTATGAAAGACTTTCAAACTTTTTGATTGAAAAAGGTTTTGAAAAAGGTAAGGTGGACACTAAACTTTTCATAAAAAGGTATAAAAATGACATTTTAATAGTACAAATATATGTTGATGATATTATTTTTGGATCTGCTAATGAGTGTCATTGCAAAGAGTTTGGTAAGTTAAGGCAAGGTGAATTCGAGATGAGCATGATGGGGGAGCTCTCATTCTTTTTTGGACTCCAAATCAAGCAAAGGAAGGATGTCACCTTCATCAATCAAGCAAAGTACGTGAAAGATATGCTCAAGAAGTTTGGCTTGGAAAATGCAAAGCCTCAAGCCACACCAATGAGCTCATCTACAAAGGCTGACAAAGATGAAGGAGGTAAGTGTGTTGACTCTAAGCTTTATCGCTCTATGATTGGATCTTTGTTTTACCTTACCGCAAGTAGACTGGATATATTGTTTAGTGTTTGCTTGTATGCTAGGTTTCAAGCTAGTCCTAAAGAGTCTCACCTTATAGCCGTTAAAAGAATCTTTAGGTACCTTAGAGATACTCTGTGTCTAGGTCTTTGGTACCCTAGAGACTCAACCTTCAACCTTCATGCTTATTCGGATGCAGATTATGGGGGGTGTAAAATTGATAGGAAGAGTACTTCGGAAACATGTCAATTCTTAGGTAGTATGCTCATATCTTTGTTCTCTAAGAAACAAAATAGTACAGCTCTATCAACCACCGAAGCCGAGTACATATCCTTAGGGAGTTGTTGTGCTCAAGTCCTTTGGATGAAGAAACAACTCTTAGATTATGGAGTTAAAGTTGAAACCATACCCCTTAAGTGTGACAACACTAGAGCCATATGCTTAACCAAAAATCCCATCCAACACTCTAGAACCAAACATATAGAAATAAGGCATCATTTCATTAGAGATCATGTCCTTAAGGAAGATGTTGTTATAGAGTTCGTTGACACCTTAAACCAACTAGCGGACATTTTTACCAAGACTTTAGATAAAGAGCGTTTTTGGTCCCTTAGGAGAGAGTTAGGTTTAACTAGCCTATCTTGACCTTTTAGGACCTTTTGTGCTTAAATTGCTTGATTTCTTGCAAAATGCCATGCTTATGTGTTTTTACTCCTTATTTCATCCACGCTTATAGTTAAGGGGGTATGTTTATGTTTATACATGTTATTCCTGCTCATTCATATCATTTATGCATATAGGACTTCATGAAATTCATTTTTCTGCAATATTAGAGCCTCATCTGCACCTCCAGGCCTAGGTGTATCAAAACGGGTCAATCTGTTTCGATACGGGTGCCTTAAAAGAGTGATCTATGACCAGGGTGTTTCGAAACGCCTAAAAGGGGTTTCGAAACATTTTGCCTCTGCCAAGAATTGTATCGAAACGAGTTTCGATACGGGTCAACATGTGGGATTCGATACGGTTAAAGCTGTATTGAAACGATCAACATGACTCGAAACGACAGTCAACGTTTCGGTACGCACGTTTCGAAACGATCGTGCCTGTTCCGAAATAGCTCTGCGGATAGCTTTAAAAAGGGGCTTAAATGATAAAGTTACTTTTAATTAAAACTCCTAAAAACCCTAAACCCGATTTTTCCCTATAAAAACCCTCTAAACCTCATTGTTTTTCATCAAATCTTGAGAGCTTTTGCTCACAAACTCAAGTCTAAGCAAGCTTCAACAATTTTGTGCAAGTTCTTCCATTCATTCATCCAAAATCCCTATTTGAGGTATATTTTCATCTTTTTCTTCTTCCTTTGATTTTATTCGAATCTTAGGTTAGAAAATATTAATTTTGTATAGATTATATGTTTTTCAACTTGGGTTTTTCAAAATTTGTAAAAAAAAATTCAAAATCTTCAAATTTTTTATTCGAATATATTTGCTTTTACTCGTATTTTTTTTACTATTTTACAAAAGTTGTTTCCCCTTAAAAATTTTTTAGTTTTTTTATAACCAAAATGGGATTTGTCATTGGATTGAATTAAGGATGTTCATGCATACACTTAGCTTTTAAATTGCTTGCTTTATGTTTTTAGTAATTTTCCATGGAAAACGTTAACAAGAAACGCAAGACGACTCGCACGGGTGAAGCTTCAAACCAAGCGAGTATTCGTCCTAATCTCACCCAACTTTTTCTCAAGAGTCTTCGGACTCAAGAGATGAAGGATCGTTTCGCTTTCGTCAAGGATATAGTCGTTCGTCGAGAGCGTGTTGTTGATATCTCGTTCCTTGATTCCGAGCGTTTTACATTCCGCTATCTAGAGCGTTTGCAAGAATGGAACTTCAATGCCTTCTTGAGCATACCGAATATTATTTACAAGCATATGGTCCTCCTTTTCTACTTCAACGCCATTCTTGTTGACAATGAGGATCATACCGAAGTGATTGGGATTGAATCGTATCTCTTAGGGAAGAAGTTCATTATCAACATACCCTTTTTAGAGACTGCTCTTGGGCTCAAGAATGAAAGCATTGAGGATGAGAACCACTTTGATGCTCACACCGGATCCGTTCTTTCTTTGGATGCTCATGACTGGTTCCTCCACTTGATGATTTCTTGGTTCATCTGCCCTTCCGGAGGTAAATTCTCCCATGTTCGTCAAGTTGATTATTTTTTGTTAGAGTGCTTTCGCCGAGGAGAATGACCAAATCTTGTCAAAATGTGAAGATTCGTGAAACCGATGCTCTTACATCTTTCACATATGGGACTATTTTAAGCTATCTCTTTGGTACCCTCAACTTTGATTGCACCTATGATTCTCCGGAACCCCGTAAGAACAAGATTGGTGAATCTTCTCTTCGTAAGTCCGGGTTTCGCTACTCTCTTGGTCAATGGGAATGTGTTGATAGGCAAGCCCCTCCATCTCAAGTTGAACCACCACCTCAAGCTCTGGATCCTAACAATGAAGCTCTTATGGCTTTCCTCACCAAGCGGTTCAACACGATGGATACCAACATGGCTTCGGGATTTGGTGCTATCAATACCCGTTTGCAATCCATGGAGGATGGTCTTCTTGCTAACGAAAATCGTCTCACTGCTTTTGAGAATCAACAAACATCGATGGACTTGTCATTCTCTACCTTCTATGGTCAATGGATGACCTTTCGTCGTGCTCAAGCTAAAATCGATGATGATTCTTTGGATGTTGATGGTGACGATGATGATGAGGCTTAGGGTCTTAATTACATGTCATATTAGTTTATCATATTAGGACTAAGTTTGCACCTTTATTTTCTTTATGCTTTGTGAACCTATGCTTTGATTGTTTTGTTTGGGATTGAGCTTAAACTCTATTGCTTTAAGTTTTTATGTTTGGTTATTTGAACTTTATGAATCTATATTATGTTTTTTGGTTTATTGCTTTTAACCTTGTTTCTTCTCTTGATGAGCCTTTTATTATTCTTTTTGATCTAAGAAAAAGGGGGAGAAGTAATATAGCCAAAAAAATTTAAGTCGGTTTTGAGTTTTAAAACTTGAATTTTAAATCTTTTCAAAACTTTAAAACCCATCTTAAATTGAGGGTGAGTTAGAACGTTTTCAAAATTTCAAAACTCTTAAAAATTCTAACTTGGTTTTGTTATATCAAAAAGGGGGAGATTGTGAAACCAATAAATTGATTTTGATATAACAAAGGATTTAAGGACTAAATTGAAAAAGAGAAAAATGAATTTTTATGTCCTCAAAACCTCTCTATGTGTTTAAAGAAAAATGTATAAGTCAAAACCTCAACTTGTCAAATATTTTCTAAGTGTTTATCAAGCCAAAACAGTGATTTTCGAGTCACCGTTTCGGAATGGCATTTGGGTGTTTCAAAACGTTTTGAAACTTTTAACCTCTGTTGCGGAACGTGTTTCGAAACGGATGAAAAACAACGGAACAGTTTGAACCGTTTCGATACGGCAGTATCGAAACGACCTCAAACGTTTTGAAACAGAATTCAAAATTGGTTTTAAAATATGACCGTTGAAGATTTATAACTGAATTTAAAAATATTGTTAATGCGTATCGAAACGTTTCTAAGACGTTTCAATGCAGGCTTTGACAGTAGCAAAATGTTTTGAAACGGGTTTCGAAACGGGCTCTTAGCGTATCGAAACGATCATGCCCATTTCGGTACGGCCTATTTATTACACCCCAGCGACTCTTTCTATTTTGGTCTATTTTGATACAGGGTCGGGCGTTTCGAAATGGGTAGTTGCAGACTGCATTTATGGAGGGAAGATAACATCCCAACGGCTATTTTAATGAAGGCAACAACCCCAACGGCTAGAATTCAATGAGAAGGTATAAAATGGATCTCTAAAAGCACCAGCAACAACTATTGATCTCAAAAGAATTATCCAAACATCAAATCCAAGCAATTGTGCTAAAATCCCATCATTTCTTGTAAACCCCAATTGTGAACTTTTTAATTTCCATTCCTATCTGTTCAATTGGGTTGAGTGCTTGTAAAAGGGCTATATTTTGTATTGAGAGATACTAGTGTTAACATTTATCTTCTTTGTATTTCTTGAGTGAGGATTGGGTCAAATTTTGGGTAGAAAATTTGACCGATATTGTAAAGGTTACCTTTTTAGCCTAGAAAAGGGGAAGAACAATTAGTGGATTGTTGGAAAATCCTTAGTGAAGCTAAGGGAGTGGATGTAGAGTTCAATTGGAACTTAAACCACTCTAAATCCTTTTGTCTAGCAATTTTTAATTTTCCACTCCACCACCAAAAGTTCTAAAAATCCAATTCACCCCCTCTTGGCTTAAATCGTTTCATTGATCCACTCAAAAGAAAGAATTTCTTGCAGTTGTATTTGCTTTTGATAAATTTAGACCTTATTTGATAGGTAATAAAGTTGTTGTTTTTACAAATCACTCGGCATTAAAGTACCTCTTGGAAAAGAAGGATGCTAAGCCGAGATTGAACTGATGGATGCTTCTACGTCAAGAATTTGACCTCAAGGTCCGAGACAAGAAGGGCAATGAAAACTTAGTCGTTGAGCACTTATCCCGATTAGAGCATCACTTAGAGGATGGTAAGACTAATGCCCTCAGAGAAGAGTTACCAAACGAGTATTTACTCACAATCAATGCCACACCACGGTATGCCGACATAGTCAATTATCTGGTAAGTAAGATCATGCCACCAGATTTGGGGTACAATGCCAAGAAACAGTTTTTGCGCTATGTTTGCCAATATTTTTGGGATGAGCCATTTCTATTTAAGCAATGCGCCGATCAAGTGACCCGTCGTTGTGTTTTAGAAGATGAGCAACATGCTCTTTTGCAAGCATGCCATGCCACACCATATTGAGGACACTTTGTTGGACTAAAATCTGTTGCAGTCAGGTTTTTATTGGGCCCATGCTGTATAAGGATGCTCATGACTTTACCAAGGCATGTGATCCATGCCAACAGACTGGGAATATCTCTGGCAGACATCAAGTTCCGCTCCAGAACTTCATGCTTGTTCGATGTTTGGGGGATAGACTTTATGGGTCCATTTCCCCCATCTTTTTTCAATATATATATATATATATATCCTAGTGGCAGTTGACTGTGTTTCCAAATGGGTAGAGGTTATAGCCTTGCCAACAAATGATGCCAATGTCGTTGCCAAACTTTTACACAAGCGGATATCCAATGCTTGTATAAAAATTTGGCAACGACATTGGCATCATTTGTTGGCAAGGCTATAGCCTCTACCCATTTGGAAACATAGTCAATTGCCACTAGGATATATATATATATATATATATATATTGCCAAAATATGGGGGAAATAGACCCATAAAGTCTATCCCCCAAACATCGAACAAGTCCACCAGCATGATGTTCTGGAGCGGAAGTTGATGTCTGCCAAAGATATTCACAGCCCGTTGGCATGGATCACATGCCTTGGTAAAGTCATGAGCATCCTTATACAGCATGGGCCCAATAAAAACCTAACTGCAGCACCTTGGCAGCAAATTTTAGTCCAGCAAAGTGTCCTCACTGATCATCTTCTGGAACACAACGACGGATCACTTGATCGGCGCATTGCTTAAATAGAAATGGCTCATCCCAATAATACTGGCGAACATAGCATAAAAACCGTTTCTTGGCATTGTACCCCAAATCTGGTGGCATGATCTTACTTACCAGATAATTGACTATATCGGCATACCATGGTGCGGCATTGATTGCGAGTAAATACTCGTCTGGGTACTCATCTCTGAGGGCATTAGTCTTACCATCCTCTATGTGATGCTCTAATCAGGATAAGTGCTCAACGACTAAGTTTTCACTACCCTTCTTGTCTCGGATCTTGAGGTCAAATTCTTGACGTAGGAGCATCCATCAGTTCAATCTCGGCTTAGCATCCTTATTTTCCAAGAGGTACTTCAATGACGAGTGATCTGTAAAAACAACAACTTTATTACCTATCAAATAAGGTCTAAATTTATCAAAAGCAAATACAACTGCAAGAAATTCTTTCTCAGTTGTTGTGTAATTAAGTTATGCTACATTAAGTGTTTTGCTGGCATAGTATATGGCGTGAAAAACTCTGCCATGTCGATGTCCAAGTACTGCTCCTATGGCATAGTCACTGGCATCACACATGAGCTCGAAAGGCTCATTCCAGGCTGGTGCCACGACTATAGGGGAATCAACCAGCTTCTCCTTAAGGACCTGAAATGCTCTTAAACAAGAATCATCAAATGCAAAGGCGACATCCTTTTCTAATAACAAGCATAAAAGTTTAGAAATTTTAGAAAAATCCTTAATAAAACCAAAACGTTTTGGTGCTCCTCGAGTGATCATTCATGATGAGGGCACCTATGTTCAATGCAATCTAATCTCTAAAGCTTTGTGCAGGTATGGGATACAACAAAGGATAGCCATGACCTATCATCCACAGACAAATGGGCAAGCCGAGATTTCTAACAAGCAAATCAAGAATATCTTAGAAAAGACTGTGAATCCTTTGAGGAAGGATTGGTTTTGAGGTTAGATGAGGCTTTGTGGGCTTATAGGACCGCCTTCAAAACTCCGTTAGGCACTTAACCTTTCAAGCTTGTATATGGTAAGCCATGCCATGCATTGAGGATAATGCACATCTTGGTTTTGGGGGTGTGCAATTCCTCATAGTTATTCCATGCCATGCATTCACATTTAAATTTTGTTTTCATGCCATGCCATGTAGTTTAAGATATTTTGCATACCGAACCACTAAAAAAAGAAAAAGAAAATTTTGTCTCGACTAATTTTTGGAAGCATGTTAACATTTGTTAGGCATGTTTAGTTTGACCTAGGTGCCTGTCCGATAAGAAAATTTAAATCTTTTGATGCCTATGGAACCAGAATAGTTATACCAAGATTGCTTGCCAATTGATCTGTAGTTAGGGAATTGAACCTTCACTTAACACGCGATATGTATCTAGTTCCCTAGCAAGCTTAAACCTTTTGAAACCATGCTCAGAATTAAAAAAAAGAAAAAAAATATTTATGCCAGGGTGATTAAAAAAAGAAATAAATAAGGCAGCAATGTTCTGCCATGGCACTAAATTTTTTTGAACTCTCATCTCCCTTGAGATAATAAGTTACTTGGGGCTTTGTGGTATGCTCCCTCTTAGTTCTCAAGTCAAAAACTTTAGGGTATGAGTTAAAGAGAGAGTCTAGTGATGTCTGGATTAAGGTGGAGATTCGTGGTATGCTCTCTCTTATCACTCGCGCTAAACAGTGTCACGAAGCTTAAATTAATGCTAAAGACCCTCGGCAAGAAAGAATGATGAAAATAAATTTTGAGTTTGAGTTGTAAAATTGGTTAAGGGAGTTAGTGGTTATTTGATGCATATTGCTTACACTTCATGCAATTTTTTTCATGACCTTGGACTAGAGTTATATTACTACTCTTGAGTTTATTGTCTGTTTGGCATTACTGCACTAAGATTATTGAGGATAGATCTATGCCAAATTTTGCTTGGCTGCATCTGTTGGCGTGCTGACCAAAACTTTGACGAGGTATTATTTTCACATTTATAGTTTTTTCTATTTTCCTTTGTATTACTTAAGGATAGGCAATGAGCTAAGTGTGGGGGAGTGTTGACGCTCCAAAAGTACTTATTTATATACCAATTTCATATGTTTTACTTGTCTTTTAAATACATTTAGTTGCATTTTGCCTTAGGAACCATGCATTTGCATTAAAAGTTAGGATTTTGTGTTATGCCAGTTTGAAAGGTTGTTTTTGACACCTTTTTGCAGGATGACATAGCAAGAGGCACAGTTTCTGGCAGGACAAAGCAAACCAAGGAAGGAAGAAGAGGATGTCGAGAAGGATGCTGAGTAGCTGTTGGCACAGAAGGATCTTTAAATGCCAAGCATCGGTTGGAAGAGAAGAGCATTTTATGCCAGGCCAAGAAGTTGTTGACTTCGAAAAAAGCAGACCATATTAGGCTGCGAAAAATAGGGATTGGATCGATCCCTGAAAAAAATAGCAAGCAGTGCCAAGTGCAGTTGGCAGAACCATGCCATGTTGCCATGCCAAAGGGTGAGATCTTTCCAAATCTTGTTCGAGAAGTTTATGCACATTTAACTACTAAGTCCAATCCCTTTTTAATGATTCGAGGTGAATGTGTAAGGTTTGATGAAGGAGCCATCAATATTATGCTCAAACTAGACGAAGAAGATGATTGTGGTAGGTTCGTGGCTAAGATGACGGATGCAAAGCGCCAAACGTTGTTAAAAGAATTATGTGAGCTGGGCACGAAATGGATTGTATCCTCAAAGGGCACCCGAACGGTCAAGAGAGCAGCCCTCCAACCGCAAGCAAAGGGCTGGAATCACTTTCTCAAGGTTAGTCTGATGCCGACGACACACAACGAGACTGTTTTGGATGACTGTCTGGCATTGCTACATTCCATTCTTTTTGGCCGAAAAATCAATGTTGACCGGATCATCATTAATGAAATCTACAAGTGTGCAAATAAGTCAACTGGAGGTTTATGCTTCCTGCTATTGGTTTTTAACATTTGCAGGCGCTACGAGGTGCCCGAGACTAAGGAAGACGTTGCCCTTAAGGTGAAGGGCTACACTATCACGCCGGTCGGTTGGAAAACCTTACTAGAATTGATGTGCCTGAGAAGGGTAAGGGAAAGGCTGCTTCGCCAAAGCCCAGGACTAAAACGCCAACAACAAAATCATCACCCTCAATGCCAGAGAATTCGATGGCACTACTTTCTCAAATATCCCAGAGCCAAGAATTGATTCTCCTTAATTTGGAGAAAACTGAGGAGAACTAGAAGAAGCTATGGTGGTATATGCATGCTCGAGATTTGGCCATGAAAGAAACCCTGGTGAGCCTTTCTCCGGGCATTCTACCAGCACATCCTGCCTTACCGAATGAGCTCTTTGCTGATGAGAGTGTCATGCCAACCAGTCCAGTCGCAAGTCTAGTCCACAGTCCAGTGCCCTCCAATGCCACTGAATCGATTCCTCTACTCACGATGAATCTACTAAGTCCGCCTCAATGCATGAATCTACTGCAGAAAGTGAAAAGAAACTCATTGCCACGCCGACTTCCTCCGAGCCTGTAAAGATTGTCAAAGAAACTCTTGCCTCGACGGTTGCTTCTAAGCACAGTTGGGGTGGAAAGAAGAGAATGACCCCTGAACGTGGGAGCCTTACTCATAGGAAGACCCTTGCCAAGATGGCCGAGGAAGCCCGTGCCCACCATGAAGAAGTCTCTAAAGGGGAGTCATCTTCTTCCTAATTCTTTGCATTATCATTCATTTTTCATGCATTTTATATGTTCATGCATTTTCTATTTTCTATTTTTGTTGTATATATGTGTTGTTTCATGCATTGAGGACAATGCACATCTTCGTTTTGGGGGTGTGCATTTCCTCATAGTTATTCCATGTCATGAATTCACGTTTAAATTTTGATTTCATGCCATGCCATGTAGTTTAAGATATTTTGCATACCGAACCACTGAAAAAAAGAAAAAGAAAATTTTGACTCGGCTAAGTTTTGGAAGCATGTTAACATTTGTTAGGCATGTTTAGTTTGACCTAGGTGCCTGTCCGATGAGGAAATTTAAATCTTTTGATGGCTATGCCACCGGAATAGTTATGCCAAGATTGCTTGCCAATTGATCTGTAGTTTAGGGAATTGAACCTTCACTTAACACACGATATGTATCTAGTTCCCTAGCAAAGCTTAAAACTTTTGAAACCATTCTCGGAATTAAAAAAAAGAAAAAAATATTTATGCCAGGGTGATTAAAAAAAGAAATAAATAAGGCAGCAATGTTCTGCCATGACACTAAATTTTTTTTGAACTCTCTTCTCCCTAGAGATAATATGTTACTTGGGGCTTTGTGGTATGCTTCCTCTTAGTTCTCAAGTCAAAAATTTTAGGGTATGAGTTGAAGAGAGAGCTTAGTGATGTCTGGATTAAGTTGGGGATTTTTGGTATGCTCCCTCTTATCACTCACGCTAAACAATGTCATAAAGCTTAAATTAATGCCAAAGACCCTCAACAATGTCGCAACCACCTTTTTAGGGAGGCTTCGACTTTTGGGTAAAACTTTAAAAAATACGGAATCGCCACCAATCTTTTTGAAAAGTGTGATTGGATCACTTTAAAATAGGGTTATTTTAATAAAACGTTTTGTTTTAATAAAACAACAGTTTTGGTCTGCAAAATATCAGAAAATAGGTTCAGGGGTCGATTACGCGTGGGGAAGGGTTAGCACCCCCACGACGCCCAAAATTGGTACCTAATTGGTTTTAAAATCGTTTTCAAAACTTGAATTTGCAAGTTCATAAATGTTCGACTTTACTTGTCCATTTAATGGATATTAGTCTATTTTAACGACCTTATCGCCTGGGAGATGAACTTTAATCACCGCCAACATTTCTGGCGCTAACCCGTCATTCCCGTTTGATAAGACACCGCATTAAATTAATTTCACTTTTTCAAACAGCAAAGAGATTTAGTGTGTTGAGCATTTTATTCATTTCTTCGATTATTTAAAAATCCTAAAAAACATCTAAGTCTTTTATTCCTAATATAAAATTTATGTTTGCTTAAGTGTGTTTTTTTATTTTTTTGTGAAGAACATTTTTCAACAAAACACGTCTCTATTTAAGCTTTAGTCCTTAATCTTAAGTTTTAAACCTATTTCCAAAACAAGCAAGCAAATTTTATTCTTTTTTGATTCTTTTCCCTTTTATTATTCATTTAAAAAAAACAATACCCTTTTTTACATTTTATACTTTTTTTTCATTTTTATGTTTTTTTCCACCTTTTATTTTTTTTATTTCAAAAAGAATTCTTCTTTTAAAAAAACTTCCTATTTTCTTTTTTTTTTCATTTTTAAGCTTTTTTTTCTAAAACCTTTTTTAAAATAAACTTTATTTCTTGAAAAAATTTCATTTTAAGCTTTTTTAAAAAAAATATGTTTCCCTACAACCTTTCACCTTATTTAAAAACCTTCTTTATTTTCTTAAAAAAACAAAAACATTATGACCCATTTCTTTTTTTATTAAAACATCTTTATTTATTTTTTATTTTTAAAATCACTTAACCCATTTATTATTAAAACAAAATTTCAAAAAAAAACTTTTTTTATATATTTTTTATTAAAATCATGCCCCTTTATTATTTCCACCCATGCATTATTATTTTTTCCTAATTAAATCCCCAACTTTAAGTTTTTTCAATTAAACCACATTTATTCTTATATTTTAATATAACACCTTCAAAATTTTATTTCTACATTTCTAAAGATCAAAACAACTTAAACAACATTTTTTAAGCATGCAAATATTTTTAAAGATCAAACCAAATTTAAAATGAAAAATTAAAACGAAATCGTTGCTGGAATCGTGAAATGATTTTATGACTTCGTGAACGCTGCCTAAAATCCACACAAAAAACACAAACACAAACAAAAATTCATCCAAGAACAAGCAATAAAAAAAATCTAAATAAAAACTAAAAGTAAAGTTAGAAATTTTACCGAAACGACGAACGAAGAACTCGAATCCGGACTTCTCGAAATCATCCTAATTGCCCCCGAAAAATTGCTTCCAAACTCAAACTTCAACTCAAAATTTCCAGCAACCCTTGAAGAATTTTTAGAGAATTTTTTCGGATTTTTCTAATCCTATTTACTTTTTTTTTCAAATGTGTTTTTCTTGAAAATTATGTGTTGAACAAAGGAAGGGGGAGGGGTTTTCATACTCATCTTGAGCTTGCAAGTCAAGCTATAATCCGTGTTTAAATCTCCAAATTGGAGCCAATATCAGACCAAGAACTTGATTCTCGGTAAAACCCCTCAATCCTTATCTGATTTGGTCCAATATCGAAGCTGAATTTTCCCCTTCATTCGAGCCTAGGGTTTGACCTTTTGTCTCGATTTTTGGCAGATCCCGGCGAGCACAGGCGGCGGCGGCGAGCGGGGTTGGTGGCATTGGGTTGGCGGCAACAAGGTAGATCGGCCGGTATCAACGGCGTCGGCAACCGTGGCCGGTAGACGCCGGCCGACCACCTTGAAAACACGACAAAGTGCTTGGCTAGGGAACCAACCTGCGTGCGCACGACCCACGCGCTGGCACGCGTTGGTTCCCCTTTTCTTTTTCTTTTTTGGCTGTTTTTTGTTGTTGTTTTTCTTCACATTTATTAGTTTTTTCACTTTATTTCTTTTTTCTTCTCCAATATTTATTTTACACCATAATTATTAGAATTATGTTTCTCTTTTCCCCCTTTTTAAAAAAAAGATGGGCTTGAACTTAAGATGGGCTTTATTCTTTTTTTTCCTTTTAAAAATAGGCTTCAAAAATGGGCTTTTAAAGATGGGTCTTTGTTATTTTTTTAAAAAAAGTGGGCCTTTTATTATTTAAAAGAAAAAGGGATTTTTTTTTTTATATTTTTATATTTTTGCTTTTTTATTTTTTGGATTATTTAAAATTAAGGTGAACATTTAGTGACAATAGTTGCCCCTCTTTGCTTATCTCTGTTGAAAAGAGATAAAGCAAAGACAAAAAGACACTAATTTTCACCGATTTACTGATTGGATCCATTCTCCAAATGCCCGAACGGATAGGTTGGTTCTATTCTCCTTATGCTCGAATAATTGACCTGGGTTCCATTCTCCAAATGCCCGAATGGATAGGATGGTTCTATTCTCCTAATGCTCGAATAGCTAAGCTGGGTTCCATTCTCCAAATGCCCGAACGGATAGGCTGGTTCTTTTCTCCTTATGCTCGAATAGCTAATCTGGGTTCCATTCTCCAAATGCCCGAACAGATAGGTTGGTTCTATTCTCCTTATGCTCGCATAGTTGAGATGGGTTCCATTCTCCGAATTCCCGAACGGATGGGCTGGTTCTATTTTCCTTATGCTCGAATAGTTGAGTTGGGTTCTATTCTCCTAAAATGGCCGAACGAATAGGCTGGTTCTATTCTCCTTATGCTCGAATAGTTGAGCTGGGTTCTATTCTCCCAAAATGCCTAAACAACTGAGCTGGGTCTTGTCCTCCCAAATGCTCAATTAGGCAAAGTCTTCCGACAATTTTCATCCTCCTTATGCTTGGATGAATAAGCAAGCTACATTCTCCTTATGCTTGAACGGATAGGCGAATATTCTTTAACTCTTCATCCTTTTTATGCTTGGATGAATAAGCAAACTCCATTCTCCTTTTGCCTGAACGGATAGGCGAATCTTCTGAAAAAAATTCATCCTCCTTATGCTTGGATGAATAAGCAAACTCACATTTGAACAAGTCTTTCGTGTACCTGAAAAAACAAAATGCAACATGCAATACAATTATGATGTGCATGCCCTTAGGGATGTCTAGAATTTGAATGTATGACAAGTTTTTCCTTTTAAAACTCCTTTTGCTTAGACCATTTTCTTAATTTTAATGAAATTCCGGTTATCGAGGCCAACCCGATTAACATGAACTCTCTCCTATGCATAGGTAAGATGATTTGCTTCACTTTTCTTTCAACCCTTCTTGACTTTTTGGCTTCGAATTCATCCTTCCCTAGGAAAAGGCCCTCTTCTTTGCCTAGGAATTCACCCGTGAGTTATGAACAACTCTGGCTTTTGCTTCATTTTTTATCTTTGCTGACTGGTTCTATCTTTGCACCCTACTCTCACTTTATGGGAAACATTTAATCCTCATCTATCTTCCTAGTCAACATTTTCGTATTCAAGGGCGACACGTTTCGACATTATAAGTTTGCTCTTATCATCATGTAAGGAAGGTCGGTGTTTAGGAAACGCTATTTAAGCGCTCAGACATTCATATGACTTTTCTTCCTTTTAAAGAATTTTGCAACAAGGCTTTACCTCTACTTCAAACATTTTAACACTATATGCCCCAAATAATAATTATAGAACACTTCATAATCCCTGAACTTTTCAAAACATTCTCAAAGTAATGCTCAAAAATATTTTGCATATATAAATGATTGTCAAATCCATTGATCCTTATTTCAAAGCAAGATGCTAACAAAGATAGGGGAAGAAACAAGAAAGAAAGAAAAACTCATGAAACAAATTTTATTAACGTTGTGGCAAACACAAAAATGTTTATAAAAAGGAAGGGAAACAAGCATTCAATTATCAATAGTCCAAACTTCTCCTTTCAAACGCCAGAAATAATCTTGAACGCCACCGGTGTCGAGGAAACCTTGAGTACAGTGCATAATTTGTGGAGCCCCGAAATCTATCAAATTATCTGAGCCGCCCTTTATGGGTTTTCAACTCAGATCCTCTTTTGGTTTCAAAACGCCCTTTGCGGGTTTTCATTTTGAACCCTCCTTTTATTTTTTCTTTTTCTTTTTTCTTTTTTTAGGCATAATACTTCTTGACGGTATTAGAGTTTACTGGGTTTTGAAACTCGTTACCATCCTTCTCAGCTAAAATCAAAGCTCCACCAAAAAGAACCTTTGTCACAATGTACGATCCTTCCCAATTAGGCGCCCATTTTCCTCGGGGCTCACTTTGAATTGGCAACTTCTTCTTTAAGACCAGATCACCTTCTTGGAATTTTCGAGGGCGAACCTTCTTATTGTAAGCCCTAATCATTCTTCTTTGGTACATTTGACCATGACACACGGCTTTCAACCTCTTTTCCTCAATGAAGTTCAATTGGTCATATTTTGCCTGAACCCATTCTGCCTCATCTAACTTGGCTTCCATCAAGACACGTAACGATGGTATCTCCACCTCGATCGGTAGCACAACTTCAACTCTATATACTAATGAGAACGGAGTTGCCCCAGTGGATGTTCGTACCGCTGTTCGATATGCATACAGTGCAAATGGTAACTTTTCATGCCAATATTTATAAGTAGCATTCATCTTTGCAACTATCTTCTTGATATTCTTATTGGCTGCTTCTACTGCTTCGTTCATCTTCGAGCGGTATACTATTGAGTTGTGATGCTTAATGTTAAACTGCTCATAGACCCCAGCAATCATTCGATTGTTCAAATTAGAGGCATTATCGGTGATTATGCTTTCCGGTAGCCTATATCGACAAATGATCTCCTTCTTTATAAAGTTGCAAACAATAGACCTAGTTACATTTGCATATGAGGCCGCTTCCACCTACTTTGTGAAGCAATCAATAGCTACCAATATAAAGCGAGGACCATTTGACGCTTTCGGATGAATCTGCCCAATGACGTCTATGCCCCACATAGAGAACGACCATGGAGACGACATGACATGAAGAGACTGAGGAGGCGCATGAACCTTGTCAGCATAAACTTGACACTTGAATTCCTTAGTTAACTCAAGGGCCAACTTGTGATACTCTATCAATTTTGCATCTTTAGTTTCCCATTCGCCATGTGTTTGGTATATGATCAATGCTGAATCCCCATAGACTCTCAACTTTCGGATTTTTCTGTTGATGGCTTCCCTTAGGCCCAATTTACATGCATCGTATTCTGCCATATTATTGGTGCAGAAGAATTTCAAGCGACAAGTAAAAGGATAATGATCTCCTTCTGGCAAAACCAAAACTGCCTCAATATCTCGTCCGAAAGCATTTACAGCACCATTGAAATGCATGGCCCAGGATTCCGTTGGTGACTCTTCATCTTCCTTATTACACATCAAATCTTAACCGGGGAAACTAAAATCTAATGCCTCATAATCGTCTTGTGCACGACTTGCAAGAAAATCTGCTATGTCGCTTCCTTTCACCACTTTTTGATTCACATACTGAATGTTGTATTCTGAGAGCAACATCTGCCACAGCGCTATTCTTCCTGATAGAGTTGGAACAAATCCTTGTATTGCTCGCTAAAGGCTTGTATTGCTCGCTAAAGGCTCTGGACAAATCCTTCCAGGATTTGATGTTCACCCGACTTAATTGGGAATACCAACGTGCAGCGGATCCTACTAAACTGTCCTGAAAGCAGTGAATGAGAAGCTTCTCATTGTCGAGGTACATTGACATCTTTCTACAATACATAGTAAGATGTGCTGACGGGCATGTGGTCCATTATATTTCTCAAAATCTGGGATCTTGAATTTTGGTGGCGCAACTAAATCAGTTACCAAGCTCAGATCCTTGACATCCATTCCACCCTGAGTAGCTCCGTCTTGGAAGGACTTGATCATCCCCTCCAACTTCTCATACTTATCCTCCCACTTTTTCTCAATTCGAACCTTATCATCAATTTCATCAAGGTCAGACACCTCGTAGTTATTGGCTTCCATATTTGGAACATGAGCGGAAGATTCAACTACATGGATGGGTGTTTTGGCCTTAGCAGCAGCCTCCCTCCTAAAGGTCATTCCTGGGAATCGTGGAATGGCAGTAGTGTTCCCTCCTTCTTCAACCGCATCTAGGTCATTGAATCCTAACATAGCAGCTATTGAACTAGCCGTCTTTTGATGAACTACCTCAACTTGTTGTTTCAGGTCGACCTCCCTTTTCTCTAACTTATCTTGAATATTCTTTTGGTTCGCCTCCAAAGTAGTCAACCTTTCCTCAGAGTTCATGGCTCGGGTTTGGGCTCGTGTACCGTATTTATGAGTTGTCTTAGCAATTTTGGATATTCTGTCGTTTTTTAAGTTAGTTTATGACATGAATGAATGTATGCACAAATGAATTCACAAAATCAAACAACAAAGCAAGCAAAACAGTGCAAATGCATGAATGCAGTCGAATGCCATCAATTCCATTGAAAATCTGTTCATGAAAGGAAAATCTTTATTGAAACGAAAGCTTTTTATTACATCTTTTCCTTTTTTTACATTACAAATATTTTCCTACTTGAACACTTAACTCCTTGACTTCTTCAACTAGCCACATGAGCCTTGGTCCAATTTCTCCAATGGGCTTGATGTACTGACGAAGAGCTGCAGCTTCGGTTGCCAGCATTGTCACGTACTTGGTTCTCCTCCTTTTTAAGAACTTTCCATTCATAATTGAACAATTTTCTAGAACCAGCCCCTTCTAAATAAGAAATGATGCACATGAAAAATAAACAAGATATGGAACAGAGATTAATTAAGCAAGGAAAAATAAATGAAACAGTCAAAAACAATTTAAATGCACGATAATTCTAGGCCGGCATTCCAACATTTCAGGATATGTCTCCACGGATTATTCTTGCGACTCAACACCCTAGGCTTTCCGCATGGCTATATTAGGAGTAGGCTCTAAATTCTCAAACTTGGTTTGGTTCTAAAAGGGTACCCGAGCTGTCCTTGTTGTCCCCTACTAAGGGTAGCAAGACCCTCGATTCTCACCCATTATAGACTACAAACGAATCGATTTCAACTCAGGAGGACTCACCACCGAAGCCTTCTCGAAGAATCAATATCCTTACGAAGGCAAAGGGAATGAGTCTCGAAGGTACTTTCTAGGGTCATACGAAGAATCAATATTCTTACATGAGCAAAGCGTGTTCCCCCCACTTAAACAAACGGGACAAAGCTCAGGAATAGAGCTTGGAATTAAGTCCTAAATGCGTAAAATAGAGTTATATTCATTTAAACGGACAAATAAATTAAACCTATTATGAACTTGCAAATTCCAAATTAAAAAAAAATAACCATTTAAAACCAATTTATCGCCTGACCCTCTTTTGTTTTTATTTTTAGGGAGGCTTCGACTTTTGGGTAAAACTTTAAAAAACACAGAGTCGCCACCAATCTTTTTGAAAAGTGTGATTGGATCACTTTAAAACATGGTTATTTTAATAAAACATTTTGTTTTATAAAACAATGGTTTTGGTCTGTGAAAAATCAGAAAACGGGTTCGGGGTTCGATTACGCGTGTGGAAGGGTTAGCACCCTCACGACGCCCAAAATTGATACCTAATTGGTTTTAAAATCGTTTTCAAAACTTGAATTTGCAAGTTTATAAATGTTCGACTTTACTTGTCCATTTAATGAATATTAGTCTATTTTAACGACCTTATCGCCCGGGAGATGAACTTTAATCACCGCCAACATTTCTGGCGCTAACCCGTCATTCCCGTTTGATAAGACACCGCATTAAATTAATTTCACTTTTTCAAACAGCAAAGAGATTTAGTGTGTTGAGCACTTTATTCATTTCTAAGTTCGATTATTTAAACATCCTAAAAAACATATAAGTCTTTTATTCATAATTTAACGTTTAAGTTTGGTTAAGTGTGTTTTTTTATTTTTTTTGTGAAGAACATTTTTCAACAAAACACGTCTCTATCTAAGCTTTAGTCCACAATCCTAAGTTTTAAACCTATTTCCAAAACAAGCAAGAAAATTTTATTCTTTTTGAGTCTTTTCCCTTTTATTATTCCTTTTAAAAAACCTTTATTTCTTTTTTTACTTTAAAAAAATAAGACCCTTTTTTTTACATATTTTACCTTTTTTTCATTTTTTATGTTTTTTTCCCACTTTTTTTTTCATTTCAAAAAGAATGATCCTTTTAAAAAAACTTCCTTTTTTTCTATTTTTTCATTTTTAAGATTTTCTTTTAAAAAAATCCCTTTTAAAATAAACTTTATTTCTTGAAAAAAAATTCCTTTTAAGCCTTTTTTTTAAAGATTTCCCCCCTAAAACCTTTCACTTTATTTAAAAACCCTTTTTATTTTCTTTTTAATTTTTATTTATAAAAACAACATCTTTATTTATTTTTTATTTTTAAAATCACTTAACTCTTTTATTATTAAAACTAAATTTAAAAAAAAACCTTTTTTATAATTTTTATTAAAATCAAGCCCCTTTATTATTTCCACCCATGCATTATTATTTTTTCATAATTAAATTCATAACTTTATTTTTTTCAATTAAATCACATTTATTCATTTATTCTTATATTTTAATATAAGCACCTTTAAAAATTTATTTCTACATTTCTAAAGATCACAACAACTTAAACAACATTTTTAAGCATGAAAATATTTTTAAAGATCAAACCAAATTTAAAATGAAAAAATAAAACGAAATCGTTACCGGATTCGTGAAACGATTTTCCGACTTCGTAAACGCAACGTAAAATCCACAAAAAAACACAAACAAAAATAAAAATTCAACCAAGAACAAGCAATAAAAAATCTAAATAAAAAGTAAAAGAAAAGTTAAAAATTTTACCGAAACGACGAACGAAGAACTCGAATCTGGACTTCTCGAAATCCTCCTAATTGCCCCCGAAAAATTGCTTCCAAACTCGAACTTCAACTAAAAATTTCCAACAACCCTTAAAGATTTTTTTCAGATTTTTCTAAGCCTATTTGCTTTTTTTTCAAATGTGTTTTTCTTGAAAATTGTGTGTTGAACAAAGGAATGGGGAAGGGTTTTATACTCATCTTGAGCTTGCAAATCAAGTTACAATCTGTGTTTAAATCCCCAAATTGGAGCCAAATTCGGACCAAGAACTTGATTCTCGGTAAAACCCCTCAATCCTTATCTGATTTGGTCCAATATCGAAGTTGAATTTCCCCTTGATTCGAGCCTAGGGTTTGACCTTTTGTCTCGACCTTTTGTAGATTCCGACAAGCACATGCGGCGGCGGCGACGAGCGGGGTTAGTGGCATTGGGTCGACGACGGCGAGGCGGACCGGACGGTGCTAACGGCGTCGGCAGCCGTGGCCGGTAGACGTCGGCCGACCACCTTGAAAACACGACGGAGGGCTTGGCTGGGGAACCTTTTTTTTGTTCTCTTTTTTTCCTTTTTTCTATTTTTTGGTTGTTTTTTTTTGCTATTTTTCATCACATTTATTATTATTTTTCACTTCATTTTATTTCTTTTTCTTCTCCAATATTTATTTTACACCATAATTATTAGAATTATTTTTCTCTTTTTTGCTTTTTTTTTAAAAAGATGGGCTGAACTTAAGATGTGCTTTATTCTTTTTTTTCCTTTTGAAAATGGGCTTTTAAAGATGGGTCTTTGTTATTTTTTTTAAATGGTGGGTCTTTTATTATTTAAAGGAAAAAGGGATATTTTTATATTTTTTTTTTGCTTTTTTGATTATTTAAAATTAATGTGAAAATTTAGTGACAAGAGGAAAGAAAGAAAAATGAAAATAAATTTTGAGTTTGAGTTGTAAAATTGGTTGAGGGAGTTAGTGGTTATTTGATGCATATTTCTTACACTTCATGCACTTTTTTCATGACCTTGGACTAGAGTTATATTACTACTCTTGAGTTTGTTGTCTGCCTGGCATTACTGCACTAAGATTACTGAGGATAGATCTATGCCAAATTCTTCTTGCCTGCATCTGTTGGCGTGCTGACCAAAACTTTGCTGAGGTATTATTTTTACATTTTTAGTTTTTTCTATTTTCCTTTGCATTACTTAAGGACAAGCAATGAGCTAAGTGTGAGGGAGTGTTGACACTCCAAAAGTACTGATTTATATATCAATTTCACATGTTTTTACTTGTATTTTAAATACATTTAGTTCCATTTTGCCTTAGGAACCATGCATTTGCATTAAGAGTTAGGATTTTGTGTTATGCCAGTTTGAAAGGTTATTTTTGACACCTTTTTGTAGGATGGCATAGCAAGAGGCATAGTTTCTGACAGGACAAAGCAAACCAAGGAAGGAAGGAGATGATGCCGAGAAGGATGCCGAGTAGCTGTTGGCACAGAAGGATCTTTAAATGCCAAGCACCGGTTGGAAGAGAAGAGCGTTTTATGTCAGGCCAAGAAGTTGTTGACTCCGAAAAAATAGGACCAGATTAGGCTGCGAAAAAATAGGGATTGGATCAATCCCCAAAAAATAGCAAACAGTGCCAAGTGCAGCTGACAGAACCATGCCAAAGGAGCGTTGGCACAGTGACGTCACCCCTAATCAAATCAGCCTTGAGATTCAAACACTGGATGAGATGATCCTTTTCCTTATCCCTTGTGTGTTCAAATTCAAATCCAAGATAAACCAAGGCTATCCCTTGAGTCCTATTTATACCCGATCAATTAAGAATGGAAGGGAGAGACCAGAAGCTAGAGAGTGATCGGAGTCTAAGGAGTTCAACTTTCGACCAAGGCATGGTTGTGGAGAGCTGCACCGAAAGACCCTCTTCTAGCCCATCCTTAGTCAGATTATTTTTATTTTATTTTCAAATGACGATGGATGTTAAAAAACGATGATGTTTTTTTGGTTGTTAACGCCACCATGAACTGATTTCATAGTTGTGTGGGTGTTTAGGTTGATCATAATGTTTTATGCTTACCTTTTAATAAATCATAACTTCCTTGGAAATGTTTTGTTATATATGGCATGATTTGTAACACCCCCTTCCCAGCCTGGTCGAGAACCGAGACGGAAAGTGTTACCGGCGAACATCACGATAATCGATGCGATAAAAATCTCAATAAACAACACATAATCAATGTTGTACATTTATATATATGTATATATATCGTTACCAAACGTAAGCCTTAACTCAATCTATTCATTTTGTAACGATGATTACTCATATAGGATCAAATTTTATCTTTTATAAAATTTAGGGACTAAATTGTAATTTCAGTAACTTAAAGTTCCTTTGCTGCAATTGATCACACCAAAATGCAATAAACTCAATATCAGCATGCTTGCAAATTTTCATGTTATTCAGAGTTCTTTTACCCATCCAATTAAACCATTCAAAATTTAGTGTCCAATTTGTAAACAGTGTAAAACTTCAATCTTTGTCTATTAACAGAATTAACTAACACCGTACCGATACCCTATAGGACTGTATCGGTACACTATGCCTAAATTTCAAATTCCAGAAACAAGATAACAAGCCTGTATCGATACGGTTTAAGATTGTACCGATACTGGTTGACCACGTTGACTTCGTATCGGTACGCCTTAGCCTCGTATCGATACCATTTTTACAACCAAATTCTAGTACCCAAAATTTGTATTGATACTCTATGTCGTATCGATATGCCCTATTTCTTATGTCAAATTATGCCTAACCGTACCGATATGCCATCACCCCGTATCGATACGGTCTGACATGTAATGACAGAATTTTGCTGGTTTTTATTCGAATTGACCTAACGGACGATGTTAAAATGCAACGAAAATTTACGTACAACATTTCAATACCATAATCTACCAATATGCAAAATTCTAGGGTCATTCGAAATTGTGTACTAGGTATTTTACCTTTTTGTGTCAATTATGCTATTTTGGTTACCTTTAACTACCACACATAGGTCATATATAAGTTTTAGCCAAATTACAAACTACGCATAGTACAAACATACCAAAAGGGACATAAACGACTAGTTCAACAACATTGCCACTATCCTAGGAGTTCGTAAGGACAAAATACATTACTTGTAGCTTGTAGTGACTTGTCTAACTTCAACTCCTCCGGTCTTCAACAACAATAACTCTTTACCCTAAAATTCATGGAAATGGAATACATTAGACTTGCAAGTCTAAGTGAGGTAGTCTTAAGCAACATTAAAGTAAAGGTTTACAAATCCAACCAAACATTTAACATCATCAATGCAATGAGTCTATACTAGCAATGCAATGTTCATATTCAATGACAAATTTCCCTTTTTTTCTTTATTAAGCCTTGGATCGAATCAAGATAATGGAAACGCGAATTCATACGCCTCGCCAAATAAATAAGTGGTCTAATCCCTCCGCCTCGCCAATGACCAATACCACAACATCCCTCCGCCTTGCCAAATCAATATAGGCCGTAACCCTAGGACCGTAGTCCACCCGTACACTGATCTCATGAATTCTATGGCATGCAAATTGTATCCAATGTCCTTTCGAGTTCAAGGTTTCGATGACAACATCAATATTCAATGATAAATTCAATGATCAATGTTTCAATGTTCCCATCTATAAGCAATGTTATAATATCAATGTCTATATCTTAAATGACAATTTCAATAACCAATGCTTCATTTACCATATTTCAATAGCAATTACTATACAAATTCCTATACACGATGACAATGACAATATCCATGTTTGATGTACTTACCAAGCTTATCAATATGTCTATTTACCAATCCGAAGCAATATCTTTAGAGACAATGTTAGCGATTAAATTAGAATTGACAATAATGAGTTCGGGAAGGCTCATCGCCTATTCTTGAGGTTCTGACTACACTCGCCTTGACAATCCGATGCTTTTACGGTTCTCAGATGACAACTCCTTTTTTCCTAGACTTTGGTGATAAAGCTTGTTAAAATCAATACTTTGATATCGTAAACAATATAACACTATCTACTTCTTGGGCTACGAAAAATCGATAAGTGCATGTTAGAATCAATAATTCGATATCGTAAACAATATAACAAATCAAAATTCACATCTAAGCTCGAAATAGCTATTGCTTAGTAAATTCCATAGATGGCAAAACCCTAGCTTAAGATTAAGTTTGATACGTCTATAAAATTAAACGATTGATTGAGGAGATAGGCTTACCCATTCAATAGCTACGTTTTGATAAAAAGGATTCGAGGAAAACTAAGCTTAGGTCTAAGCTCCAATGGAAGTGCTTGCTTACTTTGTAAGAGGAAGAAGATGAAGATGAAAGGAGATGGTTCCTAATTCCCTGATCGGGTAAGCTTTCTTCTCCTTCTTTATTATTTTTTAATCACAATCTTTCCTTCTATTGAAGGAATCTCTCCAGAGAACCCCGCGTAATGGATGATAAGTTTTGAGGAGGGGCTAATCGCAAGGTTGATCCCTCAATTCTCTAGGCTTTATACTTCTTACCCCAAACTTTTAAGTTCTTAATATTTGGTCACTATAAGATTTCCAATGTATTCAATAAGGTCCTTAGATAGAAAATTGACTCGATTAGAGTCCAAAGTGAATATATCTAGCTACAAGGTCAGAGTCGATATAATATTTGGATATTTGCGATGTAGGGTTTTCGATCACCGGAACCCAATTCCGACTAAACCAGACTTTAGGGTGTTACAACTCTCCCCCCCCCCCCTCTTAAGAAAAATCCATCCTCAAATTTTAACTGAACCGAAGAAATGAGGATATTGTTGTTTCATAGTCTCTTCAGGTTCCCAGGTAGCTTCTTCAACGGTGTGGCTTCTCTAGAGCACTTTAACTAACGATACAGATTTGTTATGAAGCCTCTTGACTTCTCTAGAGCACTTTAACCAACGATACAATTTGGTTGAATCTCCACAGACTCGGGTTCGATAATGTGTGAGGGACCAAAACAATACTTCCAGAGCATCGATACATGGAATACATCATGAATTTTACTCAGTTCTGAGGGTAACTTTAATCAATACGCCAGAAGGCCAACTCTTTCAATGATTTCAAAGGGTCCAATGAATTGGGGACTCAATTTTCCCTTTTTTGCCAAACCTCAAAACTTTCTTCCATGGAGAAACTTTAAGGAAGGCTCTCTCCCCTACTTCATACTCAATGTCCCTTCTTTTGAGATTTGCATAGGCCTTTTGTCGGTCAAAGGAGGCTTTCAAGCGATTGTGAATAATGGTAACTCATTCTTCAGTCTCCCAAAGTAAGTCAGGGCCCAACATTTTGCCTTCACTGAGTTCAGACCAATACAACGGTGTACGACATCGTCTGCCATACAATGCCTCGTACGGAGCCATTTGGATTGAGGCTTGATAACTATTATTGTACGCAAACTCAATGAGAGGTAGGGATTTCTTCCATGATCCACCAAAGTCGATGATGCATGCTCGAAGCATGTCTTCCAAAATCTATATTACCCTTTCTTACTGGCCATCAGATTTAGGGTGGAAGGCTGTGCTAAGATTAATTCTGGTGCCCAGAGCTCCTTGAAAGGTTCTACAAAATCGAGATGCAAAACGGGGATCTCGATCAGAGATGATGGACTTAGGTACTTCGTAGAGTCGAATTACTTCCTTGATGTACAATTCAGCTAATTTAGGAAGATCGTAGTCCATTCTAACCGGTATGAAATGAGTTGACTTGGTGAAATGTTGCGTGTAAAAGTGTCTATCGCAATGTAGTGCAAGTGTACACGACGCAAGTAGTAAAGTGATACGCAAGTATCGAATATCGTCTCCACAGGGACTGGGTTAATAGCTTCAACCTTAGTTTTCTGCACGAAGGGGAAAAAGAAAGAGTTTAAGTGTTTGTCACGAGATAATAAAGAATAGTGAAAATAAAAGAGTAAAGAAACTTGGATAGAGAGAATGGGCCGGTATTGATTTGCTCAGTAGTGTAGGTGTTGCAAAGTCTAGGAATCTCTGTTCTGTCGTTGCGACTGTCCCGGCAGCACCTGTCGCGGCAGCGGTCTGTTGTTTGTCGCGGCAGCGATCACACAACTTAGTACTTCAAGCTTGGCAAGAATCCTTGTTGTGCCTTGGCCTATCCCTAGGTCCAAGTCTGTCGATGAACACGTCTTTGATGATACCTCCCGGCGTGAATCGAAGGATGAACACCGATGTTATTGAATTCTTCCTTAGCCACTTAACCTCGTCCTATCCCTAGGTCCGAGATAGTTCAACCATAAACTGGAGAACCCGTACTTATTCCTTTCGTATACTTAACTCTCCCGATATTAAGTAAATGAGTAATCTCACAATGCTCTCCCGATACTCTTGCAAGATGTTGAGAAACCAGAATAAGCAAACTTGAAGTTTATTTTATTGAACAGAAAAATTCCTAAAATAAATTCAATTCGTGCAACTACTTTACAGAATCAATCCTTAGCCCTAGGGGAAGTTTAGAACATGTTGAGGAAGGGAAAACATCTAGGGTTTTGGGAAGAAGGCTAGAGAAGATGATATCCTCTCCTAGGTCGAATTACATGCCTTTATAAGCCTTGGGTTCAAGTTTTCTAATATGGCAAGAGTACAACTTTAAATTAAAGTACAACTCTATTAAAGACTAAATCTTCAGAGCATAAGTCTTTAATTCGTCCTTCCTTCTTGCTTGGAGTTTCTTCCTTGAACCTTGGGCTTGGCCTTCATTCTGATCTAGGGCTTGGAAAAATATAAGGGTGATCCACAACAGATGGGCTTAATTTTCTCTTTCTGTCGAGGCCCACTTCACTTCTTCCCATCACTATCGCTGTCGTCCTTGGCTGCCACGGCAGCGGCCATGGCAGCATCGTCCTTCACGTCTGCACATCCAGTTCCAGCTCTGCTTCTTCACTGCCCAGCGTTTGCTTCTCTACTGCCCTCCATCTGCTATAGCAGCTACCTGGAAAAACAACCAATTTCAGTAGAAACTGTGCCAATTGATATATTTGTGATGTATAACTGAAATCTAACCTAAATGCAATGAATTATGCTTGAATTCAGCATAAATATGGGTTAAATGGGGGGTAAATTATAGGACTTTTACACACTCAACACACCCCCAAACTCAAGTTTTTGCTTGCCCTCAAGCAATTCAGTCCTAACAAAGAAAAACAAAAAAAAATTGTTTGGCTTAAAACAATGAACTTTTCCTTACCTACCATTCCATTCCCTATTGTAAGCAACACCTTGTCGGATAATTCAGGATTCATTCGAAACCATGCTATAATTCTCGTGTAGTGTGTGCATGATTTGTGAACAATTATATGCCTAGACTCACTTAGCTTACTAGAATAGCTGAAACTTCTAACTTGAATTTTTATGCCAATTTTCATCTTTTTGGAGGCAATTCTTAGGCTCCTTTAGTTTTTATGCAGACTCGATTCTATTTCTCAAGCTTAAGTTTGACTAGAGCCGATTTCGGGCACCTCTAGCTAACTTCCTAGAGCCGGTTTCAGGCACCTCTAGGTGTAAGAGTCTATTTTTCTTAACTTCTTTTCCTAGAGCCAGTGTTAGGCACCTCTAGGGGCTATTCAAGTATTAAGCTTTTCCATATTCTAGTTTACTAGTAAAGTTCTAGACAGTATAAGAGTCACAAATGGTGTTTAAGTTTCAGAACTATAGTAAGGCTCTAAACTGCTCATAAAACTATCCTAAAGGCAGTGCCACGACAGAGGCTGTCACGGCAGGTAAGTTCAGTTCAAAGATTTAAGCCAATTTTTCATTTTTTATGCAAAAATAAACTAATAAAAGACACAAATTTTAAACTTAAAAGACTCCATTAATGGAGGGATGCCACCCCCAAACTCGAGGATTGCATTGCCCTCAATGCAAATGACAGATAAAAGAAAATAACAAGCACATCACAAAATATATAAAAAAGGCAGACATCAATATAAGATAAGAAACTTAAAATTTAGGCGATGTTATCGCCGCCGCTGCTGCTGCTGAGCTAGATCTGCCGACGGGCAGGGACCTTCTTGGCTGGTGCTGGCTGGCGGATGGGAGAGGCAGAGGTATTCTTCGTTTTGGCCTCCCTTGGCGGTTGAATACGGATAGGGGAGATATGGGGAGGTTTCTCCACTACCTAAACCTCGGAGCTGCTGTCACTGCCGCTATCTTCTTTTCCTTTGTCTGCTACCGTTTTCTGCCGCTTTACTGGTGTGAACTCTTTGGACAAATTCCTCTTGACGGAGGGTTCGCCATCAGATTCCTCCCGGATTGAGGAAGAGGAGAAACCTTCTATATATGCGTCGAGTTCATCTGACGGCATCCTTCTCTTGGTTCCTCTGGCAGAAGTGTCGGCTGTGCTGCTGCCGCCTGCAGCTGTTGTGGTAGGGGTTGGTGTGGACGCAACAGTTGGCATTTTGGGCGTGGCAGCAGGTGTATGGGTATGGGCAGGGGTGGGAGCAGCAAAGTATTGACTGGGGAAAGTAGGGAACAAACTTTAGGGAAATTTAAAGAGGTTTGGATAAAGTGTACCGTGGCAGTGGTGAAGTCGTGGATGAAACTCATGAGGCCTAGCTGTCTTTCCTCCAACTTTTGTATTGCAGCAAGGATCTGGGAGGAGGTGTCATCTAGAGGGGCTGCTGCTGTAGACTGCCTAGGTTCTGTGGCAGCAGGCTCGGTGTCGGTGGGTGCTGTCGGCTCTGCTGTTGTGGCAGTAGGGTCGAAAGACGACAGGGGGTGGCAGCAGTGAGTTCCATTAGGCTGAGTATATTTCTTTCTGTCCAGCCCTTCCCTTGGACTCGTAAATCTGTGGCAGCTTCTGGTACATGATGGCCGCGGCAGAGGGCGGTGATGAGATAAGGGAAGAAGAGTGGTCCTGTCGGCTGGTATGCACATTCTAATATACTCTCTCAGATGTATCTGCCAACATTAATTGGCCTCTCATTTAAAATAGAATGGATGAGGGCTAACCTGTGTTGGTCGACGGTTGTGTTGTGTGAGGAGGGCATAATTCGCTTTTTGATGAAGGCGTTCCACAGTTTGGCCTCCAAGGTGAGTTGGACTCTCTTCACCGTCCTTGGGTTTTTCGGATCCATGTTCCATTCTGTACCCTCATCTGTGAGTTCTGCCATCACAGCGTCGTAGTCGGTAGGTTCTATATTCTCAAGATATTGCTGGTGGCCATCTTCATTTCTGCCCACGTAAAATCCGTAGAGAGTGTTGATATACTCTGGCTCGAAGGGCACCTCTCTCCCTCTTACTGTGACTGCTGTCGCGTTCCTGCTGCCGATGGCAGCATAAAAATCTCGGACAAGAGAGACATTCATCTCCTCCGGCTGTTCCGCGAACATCTGCCACTTAAGGGCTCTGATCTTGCTGGCTATGAATGGTTGCAGTCCTAGGTTCCCCGTTTTGGAAGTGTAGATAAAACCCTTCTCCTCCCACATATCACGGATCTGGAAGGATCGAGGAGTTGATGCTGTCGGGGCGGATCCTGAGGCAGCACTTCGGTGGGTGTTTCTAGAAGACATGTTGCAAGGATTGTGTAAAAAAATGAAAGCAAGTAAAAAATTCTAGAGAAAACAAGTAGAAGGAGTAGAAGTGAGTGAAAAATGAATAGTAAAACGGGGTTTATATAGGGGAGAGTTTGCTGTTCGTTGGAGCTGTAACGATAGGTGCGAATAACAGGGCCAGCTGTTACGCAGTTTCTGACGCGTCTGTCACGCGTTTCCGTGTCTGCTGCGCGTCTGTTACGCGTTTGCGTGTTGTTGAGTGTGTAAAAGTTCTATATTTTACCCCCTATTTAACCCATATTTCTGCTGCATTCAAGCATAATTCATTGCATTTAGGTTAGATTTCAGTTTTACATCACAAATATATTAAATGGCACAGTTTCTACTGAAATTGGTTGCTTTTGCAGGTAGCTGCTGTAGTAGATGGAGGGCAGTAGAGAAGCAGATGCTGGGCAGTGAAGAAACAGAGCTGGAACTGGATGTGCAGACGTGAAGGACAATGCTGCCATGGCCGCTACCGTGGCAGCCAAGGACGACAGCGTTAGTGAAGGGAAGAAAGTGAAGTGGACCTCGACAGAAAGAGAAAATTAAGCCCATCTGTCGTGGAGTACCCCTATATTTTTCCGAGCCCTAGATCAGAATGAAGGCCAAGCCCAAAGTTCAAGGAAGAAATCCCAAGCAAGAAGCAAGGACGAATTAAAGACTGATGTTCTGAAGATTTAGTCTTTATTAGAGTTGTACTTTAATTTAAAGTTGTATTCTTGCAATATTAGAAAACTTGAACCCAAGGCCTATATAAAGGCATGTAATTCGACCTAGGAGAGGATATCACCATTCTCTAGCCTTCTTCCCAAAACCCTAGTCGTTTTCCCCTTCCTCACCATGTTCTAAACTTCCCCTAGGGCTAAGGGTTGTTTTGTAAAGTAGTTACAAGGATTGCTTTTGTTTTAGGAATTTCTTTGTTCAATAAAATTACTTCAAGTTCTCTTATTCTGGTTATTAACATCTTGCAAGAGTATCGGGAGTGTAACCCCCTATTTTGACCTAAGGGTTTGAAACAAATTGAATTTGACGATTTGAAAACTTTCCCCTCAAGTAAGATCATTTATGAAAAATCATGCCGAAACTATTATTCAATTATAATAGTTATCTTTTGATGTTTCATCTTAAAACAAGCATGCTAAAAATAGTTATCAAATCCCAAAAGTAATAAATGTCCAAAGTCCACGTTTACAACCAATACTGAAAATACTTAAATAATTAAGTAAATCTGAAACGAACATACTGATAAATAATATCAAATACTGTTCGTACGAGGTCCTCCAAGTACCGACCTAAGTCTGGAAATTTGAAACAGATACTAAGGGGGAGTCAGCTATAAAGCTCAGTGTGTCTCTAAGGTGCATAACAGAAGTCAATCCAACAATAACATCACAGTCAAGAATTAACAGATATTCCGAAATATTACAAACAATGCATAGAGATACAATAGCATGACATGCACCCATCTACATCACCGTTCGAAGAGTGAGGTTCCCCTGAACCACTCTACACCTCAACACCATGTCAGAAGCAGAACTCATCCCGAAAGATGGAACTACTGATCCGAAGCGAAGTTCAACCCGAAGGATGAAGTCGCTGAGCTTCCTCCGTACAATATCTCAACCCAATGATATGACATGTAATCCGATTTTAGAGTCCGAATGCAATCTTGTTAAATAACTAAGATGCATGTACATAATAATCCGATTCCGATATGTGTTACATAACATGATCACAGTATCCGAGTCATACATTATTTATCAGATAACAGAGCAGAATGACACATAAAATATTTCTCAATCAACCGAGCAGGATAACACAGAATATTTCTCACACAGATCACGCAATTAGGCAACACATAAATGTAGCACAGACAGAGAACACACCTTAGACAACTAAATAGTCAACGTCGATAGTGACGTCTCCCACGCTTAGCCCTAGCGGAAGGTTGGACAGAATCAGCTCCTAAAAATACAGAACACTATATGAGATTTCCTACTATGCCACAATTGATAAACTACGCTTAACATAAATCTTACTAGTAGATCTCGAAGACTGTTCCACCGGAGGTCTTCCTGGCGGAGGAGGAGGTAAAATCTCGGGGTCAGAGTCCACGTCACCTGAACACGAAAATATCTTAGTCAAATTCCGATGCAACACTTTACCAAATATCTGAGCTCAACATATAAAATTGATCCAAAAAGGCATTTCGGGTTCGAATTTGAAGAAACGGACAGCGGCAACGGAACCGGAACATCGAAAAAATAAAGGTGGACTCGACCGAAAAAGTCAACCAAAAGTCAACGCTGACGTCATCGCTGACGTCAACCTGCATAAGCCTTACCCATCAGATGACGTCAGCGTGACGTGATCAATGCATCAGCCATATACCAGAACGGTTAGGTTCAACTCTCCAACCTGGTTCACTCCTTAGACCGGTTCAGACCCAAATCCCCAATATCCAACCAAACCCTAACCCTAATATATCACACCCTAACACCCCCCTCCGGCGGCGCCCGACCACCCCTGCACAGCCCCGCAAACCCACGGCGGCCATGACCCGAAAGCGGCCACGACCCGACAGCCACAGGCCGGCGACGGCGCACCCGAAGCCCAACTGAAAACCTCGACCCCGTCACTCACCTAGATTGAGACAGCGGCGACGCGCGCGTAGAGGACGGTGGCGACAACGGCGGTTCTGCTTGCGCGGTGACGACGAGTGCTCCGAGGGTCTCGAGCCACACGAACGGTGATGAAAGCTCCCTTGGCCGGAGTCTCGACAGAAAACGATGGGGGAAAGGGGTTATATTAATTTGGTATATTTTGTAAATATATTCGATCAATGAGGTGAAGAACGACGCATAACACTGATAAATAGGACCAAAGGAGTGTTTACCCTAGACAAATGGGTAAATTACAGAAGAAGGGTCTCAGTTTTTACCCGCCTAACAAAATAACCACCAAACTTTTAATTTATTCAATTTTGTCTCCAATTTAGCTTAGGTTAAATCCCGAATTTCCCCCCAAATTCTAGGGTTTCCAATAAGAAATTCTCATAATTAGGGTTTTCAAATTGGGGCTAAAATGGGGTGTTACAGGGAGAGCATTGTGAGATCATCTATTTACTTAATATCAGGAGAGTTAAGTATACGAAAGGAATAAGTGTGGGTTCTCTAGTTTATAGTTGAACTATCTCGGACCTAGGGATAGGACGAGGTTAAGTGGCTAAGGAAGAATTCAACAACATCGGTGTTCATCCTTCGATTTACGCCGGGAGGTATCATCAAAGACGTGTTCATCGACAGACTTGGACCTAGGGATAGGCCAATGCACAGCAGGGATTCTTGCCAAGCTTGAAGTACTGAGTTGAGTAATCGTTGCCGTGATAACCAACGGACTGCTGCCGCGACAGGTGCTGCCGCAGCAGGCGCGACGACAGAAAAAAGTTTCCTAGACTTTGCAACACCTACACTACTGAGCAATTCAATACCGGCCCATTCTCTCTATCTTGATTCCATTACTCTTTTATTTTAAGTTCTCTTTATTATTTGTGACAACAACTTAAACTATTCTTTTCCTCTCTCGTGCAAATCCAAGGTGAAGCTATTAGCCCAGTCCCTGTCGAGACGATATCTGATACTTCCGTATCACTTTACTACTTGCGTCGTGTACACTTGCACTACATTGCGATAGACACTTTTACACGCAACAAGTTTTTGGCGCCGTTGCCGGGGACTGGCGACATAACTTTACCCTACCTTTTACTCATGCGTTTTATTTTTCTGTTTTACTTGGATTGTTCAACCTATACCTTTCACAAGGTCTTTTGTTTGCATATGCGCAGATCTCAACGGGGGAAGGAACCTGAGTACCAGTTAGATCCTGAACCCGAATGAATGTTCAATCTCAAGAAAAGAGTCTGTTACCTTGTTGAAAGGAACGAATACCTAGAGGAACAACTCGAAGCAATGGTGAACGAAAGACGTGAAGAAAGAAGGGACAACCAAGGGAATCTCCAGGATAATAACAATCCTGTCGGAGATGGAGGGATCGATCCACCTATCGTCGACCCTCCTGCCGCTGCCGCACGCCGGTCATGCCGAGACTATATGCTCAATGATCATGTAGAACTGGAAACAACCCTGCCAGACGTAGATGTTGACAACTTTGAGCTGAAACCTGTCATGTTCAGCGTGATCAACAACGCTGGCCAATTCAGTGGTGCTGCTACAGAGGATGCTAGAGAGCATCTGAAAACATTCCAGGAAATCTGTGGTACGTTTAGACTACCAGGAGTTAATCCGGAGATACTGAGGCTTCGGTTATTTCCTCATTCATTGAGGGACAGAGCAAAGACTTGGTGGAATAAACTAACGTCGGGTTCAATACGAAATTGGGCAGATTTAACTCGTGAATTTTTATCTCGTTTTAATCCTTCACACTTATCTGAGCGATTAAATAACGAAATTGCTACTTTTCAACAGGAATAAGACGAGCCGATGCACGAGGCCTGGGACAGATTTACCACTCTCTTGAGGAACCGCCTGATGCATGGATTCCCCGTTTGGAACCAGGTAACCAAATTCTATAATGCTGCCAATTTACAAACTCGTATTAGAATTGATTCGGCAGCAAATGGATTACTGCTGGACAAAGACCCAGATGAAGCAATGGCAGTATTGAAAAATCTGGCGAAGAATGAGGAACAGTTTCCTACTGCAAGAAGAGGGGGTAAACGAGTTCTAGCTGTAAAGGATTATGAGGCCGACAGTTCATTAAAATCACAGGTGGCATACCTCACAAAGGCGATGAAAAAACTCTTAAAAGAAGATTCACAGCCTGTCTATTCTGCTGAAGAAGTATGCGAGATTTGCGATGGAAATCACAGTTCGGATGAGTGCCCGTTACAGTTAGAAGAAGGGATGTATGTTGGGAACTACAATAAGCATAATTATAACTCCAACAACTACAATCCCAATTGGAGAAAGGATCCCAAGTTCTCTTGGAGAAATCCTAATAATGCCCTGAATCCTCAAGCACAGAATACACAGAATCAGGGAGGACCTAGATTAATGACTCGGCAGCAACCGCAGCAGTAGCAGCAACAGCCATCACCTGCCTCGACTAATATACTGAAGCAGACCCTGGCTAAGTTTGTCTCAAACAGGAACCTACATTGAAAACATGAATCACTTCGTCAAAAAGACTGAAACATTCATGGATACAACAGAGATGCGGATGTCTAATCATGAAGTTACTCTGAAGTCACTAGAGACACAAATGGGTCAGATTTCCCAGCATGTTAAACCAAGGCAGAATGGCGGATTTCCTAGCAATACTGAAAATGCTAGGCAGCCCACACATGAGCAGTGTAAATTCATTACTACTAGGAGTGGGAAGAAATTACTAGGGCCAGAGAAGGAAGCTGAAACAGTTAAGAAACCAGCCTTGGAGTCACCTGCCGAGGAAGCTGCCCCGGCAGACGACAAGCAGCCTGCTACAGATGAACCTGTCACGACAGTAGAAGGGACAGAGGAGAAAGATGATGATCCTAAACCTCCTCAGATCCGTATGCAGTAGGAAGGACGCATTGTTGATTATCGTCCCCCACCTCCTTTTCCTCAACGGTTACAGAAATTGAAACATGAATCACAGCTTAAGAAAATTTATGATATTTTCAAGCAGGTTCATATTAACATTCCGCTGTTAGATGCCGTTAGGGAAATACCTGGTTATGCCAAATTTCTCAAGGATGCCATGTCGAAGAAATCCAGACTTGGGGAATTTGAAACGGTTAAGATGACACATGGATGCATGAGTATTCTACACAAGTATCCACCCAAAAGAAGAAGGATCCTGGGAGTTTCATTATACCGTGCATAATCGGAGATAAATTCGTGGGTAAGGCACTTTGTGATCTTGGTGCTAGCATAAATTTAATGCCCAAATCTGCTTTTTCAGAAATTATGTATTGGAAAAGCTCGACCCACAACAGTAGTACTGCAGCTGGCAGACCGCTCTTACGTTTATCCTGAAAGAAAAATTGAAGACATTCTGGTAAGAGTGGATAAGTTTATTTTTCCTGCTGACTTTCTTGTCTTAGATTGTGAAGCAGATGAGAACGCACCAATCATCCTAGGGCGGCCCTTCTTAGCCACAGGAAGATCGCTGATTGATGTGGAAAAGGGAGAACTCACTATCAGAGTGAACGATCAAGAGATCAAGCTTAACGTTCTCCAAGCAATGAAACATGATGATACAGAAGAAGAGTGCAAGGCCATCACTGCAATTACCTTTGACCAACCCTGCATTAGGTCGGGCTGCCATGATATCAAAATTGGCCACTGCCTCGGTAGCCATTTAGAAGACTGTCACGACAGCACTGACGACAGTAGCTCCTCAGAATCCGATACATCTGATACTAAAGATCAAGAGGAGGTAAACTAGATAGGCAATCGTCCAGGTAAGTTGTTCGAGCCTTTAAATTATACCTCGGATAACCATATAATTCAAAAGCCATCAACTGTTGAGCCCCCTGTTCTAGATCTTAAGCCCCTGCTAGGGCAGTTAAAATATGCTTTCCTTGGTTTAAATGATACATTGCCCGTAATCATCTCTTCCAAGTTGATGCAGGAACAGGAACATCAGCTAATAGGGATGCTGCAGCAGCACAAAAAGGCGATTGGATGGACGATAGCTGATATCCAAGGCATCAGTCTCGCACTATGTATGCATAAAATCCTCCTAGAGGATGATCATAAGCCGACCATTGATGCACACAGACAACTGAATGATGCTATGCGAGAGGTGGTGCGTAAGGAAATCATAAAATGGCTAGATGCTGGAATAATATATGCCATCTCGGATAGCAAGTGGGTGAGCCCGGTGCAGTGCGTTACCAAGAAAGGAGGAATAACCGTGGTAACCAACGAAGACAATGAGCTAATCCCAACTAGGATTGTGACCGGTTGGAGGGTTTGTATGGACTATCAGAAGCTTAACAAAGCTACCCGAAAGGATCACTTCCCCTTACCCTTTATTGATCAAATGCTTGATAGATTATCGGGTAAGCCTTACTATTGCTTTCTTGATGGTTACTCAGGTTATAATCAAATAGCGATCGCACCGAAAGATCAAGAAAATACGACATTCACATGCCCGTACGGTATATATGCTTTTCGGAGAATGCCATTTGGACTTTGTAATGCACCAGCCACCTTTCAAAGGTGCATGATGGCAATATTCTCCGATATGGTGGAGGATTTCCTAGAAATATTCATGGATGACTTTTCAGTCTTTGGAGACAACTTTGAAAACGGCCTAGGCAACCTACAAAAGGTGCTCGAGAGATGTGAAAAAGCAAACTTGGTATTGAACTGGGAAAAGTGTCACTTCATGGTGGATGAAGGAATAGTCCTTGGCCATAAAATTAGCTGTCGTGGCATAGAAGTCGACAGAGCTAAGATAGAAGTGATCGAAAAGCTGTCGCCACCCACCACAGTCAAGGGAATCAGAAGTTTCTTAGGACATGCTGGTTTTTATCGGAGGTTCATTGCGAATTTTTCAAAAATCACCAAGCCCCTATGCCATCTTCTGGAGCAGAACCGACCCTTCGACTTTAACGCTGAATGTACTGAGGCATTCAAGGTTCTGAAAGAAAAGCTGGTAACAGCCCCAATAGTGCAGCCACCAGATTGGAAACTACCATTCGAAATTATGTGTGATGCTAGTGACTATACTGTCAGGGCAGCACTTGGGCAGAGGAAAGACAAGCTTTTTAATGTCATATACTATGCCAGCAAAACACTAAATGACGCCCAAGTGAACTACACCACCACAGAGAAGGAGCTATTAGCGGTAGTATTCTCTATTGACAAGTTCCGTTCTTATATACTTGGAACAAAGGTCATAGTCCACACAGACCACTCCGCATTGAAGTATCTGTTCACCAAAAAGGATGCAAAGCCTAGACGGATACGTTGGATTCTACTACTGCAAGAGTTCGACCTGGAAATCAAGGACAAAAAGGGGACAGAAAATCAAGTCACAGATCACTTGTCAAGGTTAGAGAAGGGAAAGATTCTCCCAGCAGACGAGACACACATATTGGATACCTTCCCCGATGAGCAGCTGTTTGCTGCCACAATCACTGCCGCGACAGCCATGGCGGCAGGTAAGTTTTCTGAACTCCCCTGGTATGCTGATTTCGTTAATTTCTTAGTTAGCGGAATAACTTCTCTTGACCTTAATTATCAAGCTAGGAAGAGGTTCCAAAATGATGTTAAGCATTATTATTGGGACGAACCTCTTCTTTTCAAAATTTGTGCAGATCAGGTTATAAGGAGATGCGTACCACAGGATGAACATGAAGCTATACTACATCACTGTCATGCTTCACAGTATGGAGGACACTTAGGAGGCAACAAAACTGTTGTCAAGGTTTTGCAGTCGGGATTTTATTGGCCGTCACTATTCAAGGATGCTCAAACATTCTACAAAAACTGTGACAAGTGTCAAAGGACGGGAAACATCTCAAGGAGACACGAGATGCCGCTGCAAAATATTCTTGAAGTCGAGATCTTCGACGTTTGTGGGATAGATTTTATGGGACCATTCCCAACTTCATGTGGGAATTTATACATCCTCCTGGTAGTGGACTATGTATCCAAATGGGTTGAAGCAGACGCCACTCAGAAGAACGATGCCAAGACGGTTCAGAGGTTTTTGCATAAAAACATTTTTTTCCAGATTTGGCATCCCTAAGGCGATCATCAGTGATGAGGGAAGGCATTTTGACAATAGGGTTATAGCTGCTGCCTTAAAAAAGTATGGTGTCAAACATCGGATCGCAACAACATACCACCCTCAGACCAATGGACAGGCTGAAATATCCAACAGAGAGGTTAAGAACATTCCGAAAAAGATGGTTAAGCCAACTAGGAAGGACTGGTCTTTACACCTCAATGATGCATTATGGGCCTACAGGACAGCGTTCAAAACTCCATTGGGAATGTCTCCCTATCGGCTGATTTATGGGAAAATGTGCCATTTACCTGTCGAGATTGAGCACAGAGCATACTGGGCCATCAAGGCAGTGATTATGGACTTGGAAAAAGCAGGGCAGAAAAGGCTACTTGATTTGAACGAAATTGAAGAAATTCGAACAATGGCCTATGACAACGCGAGAATATACAAGGACAAGACCAAGAAGTGGCATGACAAGAAGTTGCTGCCATGACAGTTCTGCCCAGGGCAGCTTGTGTTGCTATTTAACTCTAGGTTGAAGCTCTTCCCAGGGAAGCTGAAATCTAGATGGTCTGGCCCATTCCAAGAAGTACAGGTTTTTCCCCATGGTGCCATCACGATCAGATCTTTAAAAGACGGGCACCAATTCAAAGTGAATGGACGACGATTGAAGCATTATCAGGGGACTGAAGCCCCAAGAATGCAGGAAGTGGTTCCCTTAGGAGATGCCCCTCCCGGCATCCCTAATTTAACCTAATTTTATTTTTATTATTTTTATTATTTTTATATTTATTAGGTAATTAGAGTTATTTTATTTTTAGGAATTAAAGTCTTTAATTTTATTATTTTCAGGAAATAAAGGAAACAAGAAGAACAGGAGAAGTGAATACAGCCCACCATTTTCCATCAGCCCAAAAAGCCCAAGTTTTGGACGTTGCCATTACAGCTGCCGCGACAAACGCGGAAAATACAGCCTGTCAATACGCTGTCGCGATAGACACGCAAACGCGTAACAAACGCACAGTAGACACGGAAACGCGTGACAGACGCGTCAAAACCGCGTAACAGCTGGCCCCGTTATTTGCGCCTGCCGTTATAGCTCCAACGGGCAACAAACTCTTCCCTATATAAACCCCGTTTCACTTTTTCATTTTTCACTCACTTCTACTCCTTCTACTTGCTTTCTCTAGAGTTTTTACTTGCTTTCAGTTTCATTTTCTTACACAATCCTTGCAACCATGTCTTCCAGAAACACCCGCAGAAGTGCTGCTTCAGGCTCTGCCCCGATAACATCCACCCCACGATCCTTCCAAATTCGTGACATGTGGGAGGAGAAGGGTTTTATCTACACGTCCAAGGAGGGGAACCTGGGACTGCAGCCATTCATAGTGAAGAAGATTAGAGCCCTGCAGTGGCAGCTATTCGCAGAACAACCAGAGGAGATGAATGTGTCTCTGGTCCGAGATTTCTATGCTGCCATCGACAGCAGACACACGACAACAGTCACGGTGAGAGGAAGAGAGGTGCCCTTCGAGCCAGAATATATCAACACTCTATATGGCTTCTATGTGGGCATCAATGAAGATGGTCACCAGCAATTTCTGGAGAGCCTCGACCCTGCTGCCTACGACGCTGTCATGGCAGAGCTTACAGAAGAAGGAACCCAGTGGAACATGGATCCAAAGAACCCGAGGACGGTGAAGAGAGTTCAACTCACCTCGGAGGCCAAGCTGTGGAACGCCTTCATAAAAAAGAGAATCATACCACCCTCGCACAATACAACCGTAGACCAACCCAGGTTAGCCCTCATTCATTCTATACTACATGAGCGGCCGATTAACGTGGGTAGATACATTCGGGAGAGCATATTAGAATCCACACACCGGTCGACCGGACCACTCTACTTCCCCTACCTCATCACCGCCCTCTGACGCGGCCATCATGTACCAGAAGCTGTCACCGATCTATGAGTCCAAGGGAAGGGCTGGACTGAGCGAAATCTACTCAGCTTGATGGAACTCACTGCTGCCACCCCGCTGTCATCCTTCGATCCTACTGCCGCAGCATCAGAGACGACAGCACCCAGCGACACCGACCCAGCTGCCACAGAACCCAGGCAGCAAATAGCAGCAGCCCCTCCAGCCGACATCTCCTCCCAGATCCTTGCTGCAGTACAAAAGCTGGAGGAACGACAACTCGGACTCATGAGCTTCATCCGCGATTTCACGACTGCCACGGTAACCTTCATCCAAACCTATTTAAATTTCCATGATGATGATTTCCCTACCTTTCCAAATCAATACTTTGCTGCCCCCAACCCTGCCCATACCCCTACACCTGCTGCCACGCCCCAAACGCCAACTGCGGCGTCCACACCAACCCTTGGCCCAACAGCTGCAGGCGGCAGCCGCACAACATACACTTCTGCCAGGGGAACCAAGAGAAGAATACCATCCGACGAACTCGATGCATACATAGCAGGCTTCTCCTCTTCTTCAGTCTGGGCAGAATCTGATGGCGAACCCTCCGTAAAGAGGAATTTGTCCAAAGAGTTCACACCCGTCAAGCGGCAGAAAACAGTGGCAGACAAGAACAAGGTAGATAGCGGCAGCGGCAGTAGCAGCAGCAGCGACAGCGGTGATGAGAGCAGCAGCAGCTCTGAGGTACAGGTAGTGGAGAAACCTCCCCATATCTCCCCTACCCGCATTCAACCGTCAAGGGAGGTTAAAACGAAGAATACCTCTGCCTCCCCCATCCGCCAGCCAGCACCAGTTAAGAAGGCCCCTGCCCGCCGTCAGATCCGTCTCAGCAGCGACGACGACAACAACTAAAATTTAAGTTTCTTATCTTTTATTGTTGTCTGCCTTTTGATATTTTGTGATGTACTTGTTATTTTCTTTTCTCTGTCATTTGCATTGAGGGCAATGCAACCCTCGAGTTTGGGGGTGACATCCCTCCATTAATGGAGTCTTATTTTAGTTTAAAATTAGTGTCTTTTACTTAGTTTATTTTTGTCTAAAAATGAAGAAAATTTTGGCTTAAGTCTTTTGAACTGAACTTACCTGCCGTGATAGCCTCTGTCGTGACAGCACTTTTAGGATAGTTTTAGGAACATTTTAGAGCCTTGCTATAGTTCTGAAACTTAAACACCATTTGTGACTCTTATACTGTCTAGAACTTTACTGGTAAACTAGAATAGGGAAAAGCTTAGTACTTGAATAGCCCCTAGAGGTGCCTAACATTGGCTCTAGGAAAAGAAGTTAAGAAAAATAGACTCTTACACCTAGAGGTGCCCGAAACCGGCTCTAGGAAGTTAGCTAGAGGTGCCCGAAACCGGCTCTAGTCAAACTTAAGCTTGAAAAATAGAATCGAGTCTGAACTAAAGGAACCTAAAAATTTCCTCCAAAAAGATGAACTTTGGCATAAAAATTCAAGTTAGAAGTTTCAGCTATTCTGGTAAGCTAAGTGAGTCTAGGCATATAATTGTTCACAAAGCATGCACACACTACACGAGAATTATAGCATGGTTCCGAATAAATTCTGAATTATCTGACAAGGTGTTGCTTGCAATAGGGAATGAAATGGGAGGCAAGGGAAAGTTCATTGTTTTAAGCCAAACAAAAAAAATTTGTTTTTCTTTGTTAGGTCTGAATTGCTTGAGGGCAAGCAAAAACTTGAGTTTGGGGGTGTGTTAAGTGTGTAAAAGTTCTATATTTTACCCCCTATTTAACCCATATTTCTGCTACATTCAAGCATAATTCATTGCATTTAGGTTAGATTTCAGTTTTACATCACAAATATATTAAATGGCACAGTTTCTACTGAAATTGGTTGCTTTTGCAGGTAGCTGCTGTAGAAGATGGAGGGCAGTAGAGAAGCAGACGCTGGGTAGTGAAGAAGCAGAGCTGAAACTGGATGTGCAGACGTGAAGGACAATGCTGCCATGGCCGTTGTCGTGGCAGCCAAGGACGACAGCGATAGTGAAGGGAAGAAAGTGAAGTGGACCTCGACAAAAAGAGAAAATTAAGCCCATCTGTCGTGGAGTACCCCTATATTTTTCCAAGCCCTAGATAAGAATGAAGGCCAAGCCCAAAGTTCAAGGAAGAAATCCCAAGCAAGATGCAAGGACGAATTAAAGACTGATGTTCTGAAGATTTAGTCTTTATTAGAGTTGTACTTTAATTTAAAGTTGTATTCTTGCCATATTAGAAAACTTGAACCCAAGGCCTATATAAAGGCATGTAATTCGACCTAGGAGAGGATATCACCATTCTCTAGCCTTCTTCCCAAAACCCTAGCTGTTTTCACCTTCCTCACCATGTTCTAAACTTCCCCTGGGGCTAAGGGTTGTTTTGTAAAGTAGTTGCAAGGATTGCTTTTGTTTTAGGAATTTCTTTATTCAATAAAATTACTTCAAGTTCTCTTATTCTAGATTTTAACATCTTGCAAGAGTATCGGGAGAGCATTGTGAGATCATCTATTTACTTAATATCGGGAGAGTTAAGTATACGAAAGGAATAAGTGCAGGTTCTCTAGTTTATAGTTGAACTATCTCGGACCTAGGGATAGGACGAGGTTAAGTGGCTAAGGAAGAATTCAACAACATCAGTGTTCATCCTTTGATTTACTCCGGGAGGTATCATCAAAGACGTGTTCATCGACAGACTTGGACCTAGGGATAGGCCAAGGCACAACAGGGATTCTTGCAAGCTTGAAGTACTGAGTTGAGTAATCGATGCCGCGATAACCAACGGACTGCTGCCGCGACAGGTGCTGCCGCAGCAGGCGCGACGACAGAACAAATTTTCCTAGACTTTGAAACACCTACACTACTGAGCAATTCAATACCGGGCCATTCTCTCTATCTTGATTCCATTACTCTTTTATTTTAAGTTCTCTTTATTATTTCGTGACAACAACTTAAACTATTCTTTTCCTCTCTCGTGCAGTAATCCAAGGTGAAGCTATTAGCCTAGTCCCTTTGGAGACGATATCCGATACTTCCGTATCACTTTACTACTTGCGTCGTGTACACTTGCACTACATTGCAATAGACACTTTTACACGCAACACGTGTCTGCCGTGACAGTGTTTCGACAAGCTGGATTTTCCGCGTCTGTCGCGGCAGCTGGAACGACAGGCTCCAAAGTTGGGCTTTTTGGGCTGATGGAAAGTTGGTGGGCTGAAATCACTTCTCCACTACTCTTTGTCTCCTTTATTTCTAAAAATAAGATAATAAAAATTAAAAACTTTAGTTCTTAAAATTCAAAATAATTCTAATTACCTAATATATATAATAAAAATAAAATAAAATAAAACTTGTTGCGTGTAAAAGTGTCTATCGCAATGTAGTGCAAGTGTATACGACGCAAGTAGTAAAGTGATACGCAAGTATCAGATATCGTCTCCACAAGGACTGGGCTAATAGCTTCAACCTTAGTTTTCTGCACGAAGGGGAAAAAGAAAGAGTTTAAATGTTTGTCACGAGATAATAAAGAATAGTGAAAATAAAAGAGTAAAGAAATCCGGATAGAGAGAATGGGTCGGTATTGATTTGCTCAGTAGTGTAGGGGTTGCAAAGTCTACTAATCTCTGTTCTGTCGTTGCGACTATCGCGGCAGCACCTGTCGCGGCAGCGGTCTGTTGTTTGTCGCGGCATCGATCACACAACTCAGTACTTCAAGCTTGGCAAGAATCCCTGTTGTGCCTTGGTCTATCCCTAGGTCCAAGTCTATCGATGAACACGTCTTTGATGATACCTCCCGGCGTGAATCGAAGGATGAACACCGATGTTATTGAATTCTTCCTTAGCCACTTAACCTCGTCCTATCCCTAGGTCCGAGATAGTTCAACCATAAACTGGAGACCTCGTACTTATTCCTTTCGTATACTTAACTCTCCCGATATTAAGTAAATGAGTAATCTCACAATGCTCTCCCGATACTCTTGCAAGATGTTGAGAAACCGGAATAAGCAAACTTGAAGTTTATTTTATTGAACCGAAAAATTCCTAAAACAAATGCAATCCTTGCAACTACTTTACAGAATCAACCCTTAGCCCCAGGGGTAGTTTAGAACATGTTGAGGAAGGGAAAACAGCTAGGGTTTTGGGAAGATGGCTAGAGAAGATGATATCCTCTCCTAGGTCGAATTACATGCCTTTATATAGGCCTTGGGTTCAAGTTTTCTAATATGGCAATAATACAAATTTAAATTAAAGTACAACTCTATTAAAGACTAAATCTTCAGAGCATAAGTCTTTAATTCGTCCTTCCTTCTTGCTTGGAGTTTCTTCCTTGAACCTTGGGCTTGGCCTTCATTCTGATCTAGGGATTGGAAAAATATAAGGGTGATCCACAACAGATGGGCTTAATTTTCTTTTTCTGTCGAGGCCCACTTCACTTCTTCCCATCACTATCGCTGTCGTCCTTGGCTGCCACGGCAGCGACCCTGGCAGCATCGTCCTTCACGTCTGCACATCCAGTTCCAACTCTGCTTCTTCACTGCCCAACGTCTGCTTCTCTACTGCCCTCCATCTGCTACAGCAGCTACCTGCAAAAACAACCAATTTCAGTAGAAATTGTGCCAATTGATATATTTGTGATGTATAACTGAAATCTAACCTAAATGCAATGAATTATGCTTGAATGCAACAGAAATATGGGTTAAATGGGGGGTAAATTACAGGACTTTTACACACTCAACATGAAACGATCTACAATGACCCATATGGCATCATGTTTTGCAGGAGTTAAAGGTAGACCACTAACAAAATCCATAGTGATCTTTTCCAACTTCCATTACGGTAAATCGATAGGTTGCAACAATCTGGTGGGAACACGATGCTCTACCTTAACACGTTGGCACGTGAGACATTTAGATATGAAATTGACGATGTCTTACTTCTTGCCTGGCCACCAATATAGTTCACGAAGGTCCTTATACAGTTCACGGACCCGGGGTGAATGGAGAAAGAGCTCGAATGAGATTCAGTAAGGATGTCAGTGCGAAGAGGTTCATCATTGGGTACACAAATCCGGTCACAGAAACACAAGTGCCCTTCAGAATTAATTTTGAAGTTGGGATTATCTGATAGCTTATAAACAATGATTTGAAGTTCAAGATCTTGCTCTTATAAAGCCTTGATTCTTAGGATGATGGTAGACTGAACTTGAAGTTCAGCTACGAGGCAACGATGCTTCCAAAGTCGGAAGTGAGCATTAATTGCTCGAGGGGATACAATACAATGACATTACAATGAGTCAATGTACCACACAATATATATAACTCAATTTCATTGACAATACTTACCAGGCAAAGGTTTGCGGCTGAGTGCATCAACTACTACATTAGCCTTGCCCAGATGATAATCGATGACAAGATCGTAATCTTTAAGGAGTTCCATCCATCTTCGTTGCCGAAGATTTAACTCTTTTTGATTCAAGAGGTACTTGAGGCTTATATGATCGGTAAAGAGATAACATTTTTCTCCGTAGAGATAATGTCTCCATATTTTCAATGCAAAGACAACAGTAGTCAACTCAAGGTCATAAGTAAGGTAATTCATCTCGTGCGACTTAAGTTTTCTCGAATCATAAGCGATGACTTTGCCTTCTTGCATCAATACACATCCTAACCCAAGATGTGATGCATCGCTGTAAGCTGTGTAGTCTTTTCCAGACTCAGGTTGGGTCAGGACTGGTGCGTGAGTCAAGACTTGTTTCAATTGATCAAAACTCCGTTGTTGATCCTCGGTCCAAACAAAAGAAGCTTCTTTCCTCAATAGTTTAGTCAATGGAGCTGCTATTATAGAGAACCCTTTTACGAATCTTTAATAATAGCAAGCAAGCCCAATAATGCTTCTGACTTCTCCAACATTCTTTGGTGGATTACAATCTACAATAGCTTGAATTTTCTTCGGATCCACCTGAATACCCAAACCCGACACAATATGTCCAAGAAATGCAACTTCAGTGAGCCAAAACTCACACTTAGAGAATTTTGCATACAACTGCTTCTCTCGTAAGGTTTGAAGCACGATGCGAAGAAGATCTCGGTGTTCCGCAACATTCTTGGAATAGATTAATATGTCATCTATAAACACCACTACGAGTTCATCAAGATAGGGTCTAAATACCCGATTCATCAAATCCATAAAAGTTGTCGGTGCATTGGTTAACCCAAAGGGCATCACCAAGAATTCGTAGTGTCCATATCTCGTGCGGAAGGCAATTTTAGGTACATCACATTCTTTCACTCTCATTTGATAATAGCCTAACCTTAAATCAATCTTAGAAAACACAGAGGCGTCCATTAATTGATTGAACAAGTCATATATTCTAGGAAATGGATACTTGTTCTTGATGGTTACCTTGTTCAATTGTCGGTAATCAATGCAGAATCGCATAGAACCATCTTTCTTCTTTACAAAGAGAATCGGTGCTCCCCAAGGCAAAGAGCTCAGTTGAATAAACCTTTATTTAACAATTCTTAAATTTGAGCTTTCAACTCTTTTAATTCAATGGCTTCCATTCGATACGGTGCAATGGAAACTAGAGCAGTCCCACGTTACACTTCAATGCCAAACTCCACTTCACGGGTTGGGGGTAATCCAAGAAGTTCCTCTTGAAAGACATCAGGAAATTTACATACAGTGTCAATGTCTCGTAACTAAGATTCATCTTTGGCTTCTAACGTCAAAGCACACAATAAAGGATTCTTCGCATTCATCAAAATAATGTTTTCCTTTCCAAGACCCCTAAGATACAACTTCCTTTTACAAAAATCTACCCATGCTTGATGCTCACTAAGACAATCTAAGCCTAGGATGATATCAAACTCATGGATCGGTTAGGCCAAGAAAATGGCTGGGAAAGGAATCCCTTGAATCATTAAGGGGCGATTCTTGCATACTACCCTCACAGTGACACAAACTCCTAAAGGATTGGTTACAAATATTCTCAATGCTAATGGCTCAGAAGACATGTTATACTTCTTGACTACTATGGTGCTTATAAAAGAGTGAGTAAAACCAGGATCATTCAATGAATATAAAGAGCGCGAATATAACTCAATGGTACCTGCAATGACATCAGGCTCATCCTCCTCTTCCCTGCTCCTCACATGATACATCTGGGCGGGGGCTTTAGTGTCTTGTTTATTGAATGGTTTTCCCGAACCACTAGATCTCCCAAAAGTTCTTGATGATCCTTGCTTTAATCCCTTACCTCAGAAAGGTTGAGCTGGAGAGGCAGCAGTAGTCGGAGTAACTGTAGACTTGGTTGCATTCATTGGACAGTCACGAATGAAGTGACCTTGCTCACCACCGTAATAACAAGCTCTAGTTTGCTTACGGCATTGACTCGCTGGGTGCTTATTCTGATACTAGTTGCAAACTGGATGTTGGATGCTTCGATTCAAAACTCTGGTGCTATCAATATATGCTGCCTTAGCAAAGGATTGAGTCACACACTAAGGCTTATCAATATTTCCAGAACGTGAGGGCTGCGGATAAACATTCTGCTTAGTGCCTTGATATTTTTCTTTCTTATTCCATTTTGGAGGTCGAGAATCATCCCTGAACCTCTTCTTCAATTTACCGTGCCCACTAGCCCGTTGAGCTTTCTGTGCAGCTTCAGTAGCCTTAACTTGATTCACCAAGTCATGGAAATAAAAAAAGCTCAATGTAGTGAACATGGGGCGTAATTCATCATTGAGCCCAGCAATGAACATTCGTCACTTCCCCTCCTCCTTCTTGATGTACTCAGCACTGTATCTACAATACTTACAGAAGCTATGGATGTACTGCTCGATCGGTCATCCACCTTGCTTGAGGTGGAGGAAGATACTTCGCTTTTCAGCGAGATATAAATCACTGATGTACTTCTTATGGAATTCTTTAAGGAAGAACTCCCGGGTTACAACATCCTCGGAGACCGTCAACGTTGTAGTCTCCTACCACTGGAGTGCCTCGTCAGCCAGCAACGCAAGGGCACACTCGAGTTTATGCTCTTCCAAGCACTACAACTGCTTGTTCAAGATCTGAAGAGTGTTTTCCAACCAATACTCTCCAGTTTTAGGGTTATCATCATCCTGACCGGTAAAAGTATAGGCTCGATACTGAGATAGCTTGTCGATAGGAGCTCGAGTATGTTGGATAACAAGAGCAATGGGTTGCATAATTTTCTCAGCCCTCATTGCAGTCATAAACTGCATGAACATATCAGCCATGTTCTCGTACCATTCAGCCTGGGCGGTAGGTGCTGCAGGCTTAACATTCTGAACAAGAGGATTCGGAGGGTTTCCTCCTCTTATCTCCTCGCCATGAGTCGAGGAGCCGGTGGCAAGCTCTTCAATATGAGCTTTATTATTTTCAGATATATCTATATTACAAACGATCGGATTAGTCGACAAGTCACAATATACACAATATATAACTCTTAGGTGGCAAAGTAACACAATAACAATGCAATAAGCTTTGGTTTAGTCCTAGAATCAACTAAACTCTAGCTCTGATACCACAAATGTAACACCCCCTTTCCGGCCTGGTCGAGAACCGAGACAAAAAGTGTTACCGGCAACAACACGATAATTGATGCGATAAAAATCTCAATCAACAACACATAGTCAATGTTATACATTTATATATATATATATACATATATATATGTATATATATATATATATGGTTAACAAATGTAAGCCTTAACTTAATTTATTCATTTTGTAACGATGATTGCTCATATAGGATCAAATTCTATCTTTTATAAACTTTAGGGACTAAATTGTAATTTCAGTAAATTAAAGGTCCTTTGTCGCAATTGATCACACCACAATGCAATTAAACTCAATTTCAGCATGCTTGCAAATTTTCATGTTATTCGGAGTTCGTTTACCCATCCAATTAAGCCATTCCAAATTTAGTGTCTAATTTGTAAACAATGTAAAACTTCAATCTTTATCTATTAACATAATTAACTAACACCGTACCGATACCCTATAGGATTGTATCGGTACGCTATGCCTAAATTTCAAATTCTAGAAACAAGATAACAAGCCCGTATCGATACGGTTTAAGACTGTACCGATATTGGTTAACCACGTTGACTTCATATCGATATGCCTGAGCCCCGTATCGATACCATTTTTACAACCAAATTCAAGTAGCCAAAATCCATATCTATACGCTATGTTGTATCGATACGCCGTGTTTCATATATCAAATTATGCCTAACTGTACCGATACACCATCACCCCGTATTGATACGACCTGACTTGTAATGACAGAATTTTGCTGGTTTTTATTCGAATTGACCTAACAGACGATGTTCAAATGCAACAAAAATTTACATACAACATTTCAATACCATAATCTACAAATATGCAAAAATCTAAGGTCATTGGAATCCGTTTACTAGGTTTTTTACCTTTTTGTGTCAATTACGCCATTTTGGTTACCTTTAACTACCACACATAGGTCATATATAAGTTTTAGCCAAATTACAAACTATGCATAGTACAAACATACCAAAAGGTACTCAAACGAATAGTTCAACAACATTACCACCATCCTAGGAGTTCATAACGAAAAAATACATTACTAGTATAAAGGCGGTCTATCGTGGGCCTCGACAGAAAGAGAAAATTAAGCCGGTCTATCGTGGAGCACCCTTATATTTTTCCAAGCCCTAGATCAGAATGAAGGCCAAGCCCAAGGTTCAAGGAAGATATCCCAAGAAAGAAGGAAGGACGAATTAAAGACTGTTTTTCTGAAGATTTAGTCTTTATTAGAATTGTACTTTAATTTAAAGTTGTATTCCTTCCATATTAGAAAACTTGAACCCAAGGCCTATATAAAGGCATGTAATTCGACCTAGGAGAGGACATATCTCTAGCCTTCTTCCCAAAACCCTTGTCGTTCTCATCCTCTCATCATGTTCTAAATTCCCCTTAGGGCCACGGGTTGATTTGTAAAGTAGTTGCAAGGGTTGCTTTGTTTTAGGGATTTTCAGTTCAATAAAATAAACTTCAAGTTCTCTTATTCTGGTTTTCAACATCTTGCAAGAGTATCGGAAGAGCATTGTGAGATTATCTATTTACTTAATATCGGGAGAGTTAAGTATACGAAAGGAATAAGTGCGAGTTCTCTAGTTTATAGTTGAACTATCTCGGACCTAGGGATAGGACGAGATTAAGTGGCTAAGGAAGAATTCAACAACATCGGTGTTCATCCTTCGATTCACGCCGGGAGGTATCACCAAAGACGTGTTCATCGACAGACTTGGACCTAGGGATAGGCCAAGGCATAGCAGGGATTCTTGCCAAACTTGAAGTACTGAGTTGAGTAATCGCTGCCGCGATAACCAACAGACTGCTGCCGCGACAGGGACGACGACAGAACAAAGTGTCCTAGACTTTGCAACACCTACACTACTGAGCAATTCAATATCGGCCCATTCTCTCTATCTTGATTCCATTACTCTTTTATTTAAGTTCTCTTTATTATTTCGTGACAACAATTTAAACCATTCTTTTCCTCTCTCGTGCAGTAATCAAAGGTGAAGCTATTAGCCTAGTCCATGTGGAGACGATATCCGATACTTCAGTATCTCTTTACTACTTGTGTCGTGTACACTTGCACTACATTGCGATAGACACTTTTACACGCAACAAGTTTTTGGCGCCGTTGTCGGGGACTGGCAACATAACTCTACCTTTTCTTTAACTGCACTTTTCGTTTTTATTTTTATTTTTTTGTTTTAATTTGGTTTGTTCAACCTTTGCTTTTCTCAAGGTTTCTTGTTTATGCGCAGATCGAGACGAGGAGAAGAACCTGAGTATCCATTAGATCCTGAAATAGAACGTTCGTTCAATCTTAGGAACCGACTTCGTCACGTACTAGCCAGGAACGAGTACCTTGAGGAACAGTTAGACACGATGAACAACCAAAGGAACCCCCAGGTTGATAATCCTGCCAGAGATGGAGAGATTATTCCTCCTATCGGTGACCCTCCTGCCGCTGCCGCACGACGGTCCTGCCGAGACTACATGCTGAATGATCATGTAGAACTAGAGACCACGCTGTCGGATATAGATGTTGACAACTTTGAGCTGAAACCTGTTATGTTTAGCATGATCAACAACGTCGGCCAATTTAGTGGTGCTGCTACAGAGGATGCTAGGGAGCATCTAAAAACGTTCCAGGAAATCTGTGGTTCGTTTAGACTACCAGAAGTTAATCCGGAGATACTGAGGCTTCGGTTGTTTCCCCATTCATTGAGGGACAGAGCAAAGACTTGGTGGAATAAACTTACGCCGGGTTCAATTAGAACTTGGGCAGATTTGTCTCGTGAATTCTTATCTCGTTTTAATCCTTCACATTTATCTGAGCGATTACGTAACGAAATTGCTACTTTTCAACAGGAAGATGACAAGCCGATGCACGAGGCCTGGAAAAAATTTACTACTCTTCTAAGGAACTGCCCAATGCATGGATTCCCCGTTTGGAACCAGGTAACCAAGTTCTATAATGCTGCCAATTTACAAACTCGTATTCGAATTGATTCAGCAGCAAAGGGATTACTACTGGACAAAGACCCAGATGAGGCAATGCAAGTACTGAAAAATCTGGCTAAGAATGAGAAGCAGTTTCCGACAGAAAGAAGAGGGGGTAAACGGGTCCTAGCTGTTAAGGATTATGAGGCCGACAGCACAATGAAATCACAAGTGGCATACCTTACTAAGGCAATGAAAAAGCTCTTGAAAGATGATTCACAGCCGATATTTGTTGTCGAAGAGGTATGTGAAATTTGCGAAGGAAATCACAGTTCGGATGAATGTCCTATACAGTTAGAAGAGGGAAAGTATTTTGGAAACTACAACAAGCAGAATTTCAACTCCAACAACTACAATCCCAGCTGGAGAAAGGATCCCAAGTTCTCTTGGAGTAATCCTAATAATGCCCTGAATCCTCAAGCACACAATAATCAGAATCAGGGAGGACCTAGATTGCTGACTCAACAGCAACTACAGCCGCAGCAGCAGCAGTAACAGCCACCAGCTACCACAAATAGTATACTGGAACAGACTCTGGCTACATTTATGTCTCAAACAGGTACCTACATTGAGAATATGAATCACTTTGTCAAGATGACGGAAACTTTCATGGACAAAACAGAGATGCGGATGACCAATCATGAAGCTACTCTGAAATTGTTGGAGACACAGATGGGTCAGATTTCCCAGCATGTTAAACCAAGGTAGAATGGCGGATTTCCTAGCAATACTGAAAATGCTAGACAGCCCACACATGAGCAGTGTAAAGCCATCACTACTAGGAGTGGGAAGAAGTTACCAGGGCCAGAGAAGGAAGCTGAAACAGTTAAGAAACCAGCCCTGGAGACACCTGCCAAGGAAGCTACCCCGACAGGTAACAAGCAACCTGCTGCCGATAAGCCTGTCACGACAGCAGAAGGGACAGAGGAGAAAGATGATGAACCCAAACCTCCTCAAATCCGTATGCAATGGGAAGGACGTATTGCTGATTATCGTCCCCCACCTCCTTTCCCTCAGCGGCTACAGAAATTAAAACAAGAATCACAACTTAAGAAAATTTATGATATTTTTAAGCAGGTTCATATCAACATTCCGCTGTTAGATGCTGTGAGGGAAATACCCGGTTATGCCAAATTTCTCAAGGATGTCATGTCAAAGAAGTCCAGACTTGGGGAGTTTGAAATGGTGAATATGACACATGGATGCATGAGTATCTTGCACAAGTATCCACCCCAAAAGAAAAAGGATCCTGGGAGTTTCATCATACCATGCGTAATCGGAGACAAATTTGTGGGTAAGGCACTTTGTGATCTTGGTGCTAGTATAAATTTAATGCCAAAATCTATTTTTTTAGAAATTAGGTATTGGAAAAGCTCGGCCCACAATAGTAGTATTGTAGCTGGCGGACCGCTCTTATGTTCACCCAGAAGGAAAAAATGAAGATATTCTGGTAAGAGTGGATAAGTTTATTTTTCCTGCTGACTTTCTTATCTTAGATTGTGAAGCAGATGAGAACGCACCAATCATCCTAGGGCGACCCTTCTTAGCCACAGGAAGATCACTGATTGATGTGGAAAGAGGAGAACTCATTATGAGAGTGAACGATCAAGAGATCAAGCTAAACGTTCTCAAAGCAATGAAACATGCTGATGCAGGAGAAGAGTGCAAGGCCATCACTGCAATCACCTTTGATCAACCCTGCATCAGGTCGGGCTGCCATGACATCAAAATTGGCCACTGCCTCGGCAGCCATTTAGAAGACTGTCACGACAGCACCAACGACAACAACTCCTCAGAATCTGATACATCTGATACTAAAGATCAGGAGGAGGTAAGTTGGATAGGTAATCGTCCAGGTAAGTTATTCGAGCCTTTAAATTATACCTCGGATAACCATGCAATTCAAAAGCCATCAACTGTTGAGCCCCCTGTTTTAGATCTTAAGCCCCTGCCAGGGCAGCTAAAATATGCTTTTCTTGGTTTAAATGATACGTTGCCCGTAATCATCTCCTCCAAGTTGATGCAGGAACAGGAACATCAGTTAATAGGGATGATGCAGCAGCATAAAAAGGCTATTGGATGGACGATAGCCGATATTCAAGGCATTAGTTCGGCCTTATGTATGCATAAAATCCTTTTAGAGGATGATCATAAGCCGACTATAGATGCTCAAAGGCGGCTGAACCATGCGATGAAAGAGGTGGTGCGAAAAGAGATAATCAAATGGTTAGATGCTGGAATAATCTACGCAATCTCGGACAGCAAATGGGTGAGCCAGGTTTAATGTGTTCCCAAGAAAGGAGGAATGACCGTGGTAACCAATGAAAACAATGAGTTAATCCCAACCAGGACTGTGACCGGTTGGAGGGTTTGTATGGACTATCGAAAGCTTAACAAAGCTACCCGAAAGGACCACTTTCCTTTACCCTTTATTGATCAAATGCTTGATAGATTAGCGGGTAAACCTTACTATTGTTTTCTTGATGGTTATTCAGGTTACAATCAAATCGCTATCGCACCGGAAGATCAAGAAAAGACGACATTCACATGCCCTTACGGAACTTACGCTTTTAAGAGAATGCCTTTTGGACTATGCAATGCACCAGCCACCTTCCAAAGGTGCATGATGGCCATATTCTCCGATATGGTGGAGGACTTCCTAGAGATTTTTATGGATGACTTTTCAGTCTTTGGAGACAACTTTGAAAGCTGCCTAAGCAACCTACAAAAGGTGCTCGAGAGATGTGAAAAAGCAAATTTAGTGCTGAACTGGGAAAAATGTCACTTCATGGTGGATGAAGGGATAGTCCTTGGCCATAAGATTAGCTGTCGTGGCATAGAAGTCGATAGAGCCAAGATAGAAGTGATCGAAAAGCTGCCGCTGCCCACCATAGTCAAGGGCATCAGAAGTTTCTTAGGACATGCTGGTTTTTATCGGAGATTCATTACGAATTTTTCAAAAATTACCAAGCCCCTATGCCATCTTCTGGAGCAGAATCGACCCTTTGACTTTAACAATGAATGTACTGAGGCATTCAAGGTTCTGAAGGAAAAGTTGGTAACAGCCCCAATAGTACAACCACCAGACTGGACACAGCCATTTGAGATCATGTGTGATGCTAGTGACTATGCTGTCGGGGCAGCACTTGGGCAGCGGAGAGACAAACTCTTTCACGTCATATACTATGCCAGCAAGACACTGAACGACGCCCAAGTGAACTACACCACCATAGAGAATGAGTTATTAGCTGTGGTATTCTCCATTGACAAGTTTCATTCTTATATACTTGGAACGAAGGTCATAGTGCATACAAACCACTCTGCATTGAAGTATCTATTTGTGAAAAAGGATGCAAAACCTCGATTGATACGTTGGATCCTGCTATTGCAAGAATTCGACCTTGAAATCAAGGACAAAAAAGGGACAGAAAATCAAGTGGCAGATCACTTGTCAAGGTTGGAAAAGGGACAGAGTCTACCGACAGATGAGACAAACATATTGGAGACCTTCCCAGATGAGCAGCTCTTTGCTGCCGCAGTCACTACCGCGACATCCATGGCGGCAGGTAAGTTTTCTGAACTTCCCTGGTATGGTGATTTCGTTAATTTCTTAGTTAGCGGAATAATACCTCCTGACCTTAATTATCAAGCCAGGAAGAGGTTCCAAAATGATGTTAAGCATTATTATTGGGACAAACCTCTTCTTTTTAAAATTTGTGCAGATCAAGTTATAAGGAGATGCGTACCACAGGATGAGCAGGAAGATATACTTCATCACTGCCATGCTTCACAGTATGGAGGACACTTAGGAGGCAACAAAACTGCTGCCAAGATTCTGCAGTCAGGATTTTATTGGCCGTCACTGTATAAAGATGCTCAAATCTTCTACAAGAGCTGTGACAAGTGCCAACGGACAGGAAATATCTCAAGGAGACATGAGATGCCGTTGCAGAGCATTCTTGAAGTCGAGATCTACGACATTTGGGGGATCGATTTTATGGGACCATTCCCATCTTCGTGTGGGAATCTATACATCCTCCTGGCAGTAGATTATGTATCTAAGTGGGTTGAAGCTATCGCCACTCAAAAGAATGATGCCAAGATAGTTCAAAGATTTTTACACAAAAACATCTCTTCCAGATTCGGCATCCCTAAGGCGATCATCAGTGATGAAGGGAGACATTTCGATAATAGGGTTATAGCTGCTGCCTTAAAGAAGTATGGTGTTAAGCATCGGATTGCAACAACATATCACCCACAGAACAATGGACAAGATGAAATTTCCAACATGGAAGTCAAGAACATTCTTGAAAAGATGGTTAAGCCAACTAGGAAAGATTGGTCTTTACACCTGAATGATGCGTTATGGGCTTATACGACAGCTTTCAAAACTCCATTGGGCATGTCTCCTTACCGATTGATTTATGGGAAAACATGCCATTTACTTGTCGAGATAGAGCACAGAGCATACTGGGCAATCAAGGCAGTGAATATGGACTTGGACAAGGCAGGGTAGAAAAGGCTATTGGATCTGAACAAAATTGAAGAAATCCGAACAATGGCCTATGGCAATGCAAGAATCTACAAGGATAAAACTAAGAAGTGGCATGATAAAAAGTTGTTGCCACGACAGTTCTGTCCAGGGCAGCTTGTATTGCTATTTAACTCTAGATTAAAACTCTTTCCAGGGAAGCTGAAATCTAGATGGTCTGGCCCGTTCCAAGTTGTACAAATTTTTCCCCATGGTGCCATCACAATCAGATCTTTAAAAGACGGGCACCAATTCAAAGTCAACGGACAGCGCTTGAAGCATTATCAGGGGACTGAAGCCCCAAGAATGCATGAAGTGGTTACCTTAGGAGATGCCCCACCTGGCATCCCTAATTTAACCTAATTTTTTTTAGTTTATTTATTATTTATTAGGAAATTAGATTTATTTTATTTTTAATTAATGTCTTTATTTTTATTGCTTTTAGGAAATAAAGGAGACAAGAAGAACGGGAGAAGTGAAACCAGCCCACCATCCATCCACCAGCCCAAAAAGCCCAAATTTTGGAGTTTGTCGTTACAGCTGCCGCGACAGACGCGGAAAAGACAGGCTGTTGACACACTGTCGCGACAGACACGGAAACGCGTAACAGACGCATGACAGACACGGAAACACGTAACAGACACGCAGCAGACATGGAAACGCATGACAGACGCGTCAGACACGCTATCTCGTAATAGTTGGCCCCGTTATTCGCGCCTGCCGTTACAGCTCCAACGGGCAGCAAATCCTTCTCTATATAAACCCCGTTTCATTTTTCATTTTCACTCACTTCTACTCTTCTTACTTGCTTCCTCTAGAACTTATTTGCTTTCATTTTTTTTATCTCAACCCTTGCAACAATGTCTTCCAGAAATACCCGTAGGAATGCTGCCTCTGGCTCCACCCCGACAGCATCCACCCCACGTTCGTTCCAGATCAGAGACATGTGGGAAGAAAGGGGATTCATCTACACTTCGAAGGAGGGAAATTTGGGCCTAAAACTGTTCATTTCTCGCAAAATAAGGGCTCAACAGTGGCAGATCTTTGCCGAACAACCTGAGGAGATGAACGTCTCTTTAGTTCGAGATTTCTACACTGCCATCAACAACAGAACGGCGACAGCTGTTACCGTACGAGGGAGGGAAGTGCCTTTCGAAGCTGAATACATCAACACCTTGTACGGATTTTACGTGGGCAGCAACAACGACGGTCATCAACAGTTTCTGAACAGCCTCGACCCTGCTGCCTATGATGCTATCATGGCAGAGCTGACTGATGAAGGAACTCAGTGGAACACGATTCGTAAGAACCTGAGGATGGTAAAGAGGACTCAACTCTTGCCGGAAGCCAAATTGTGGAATGCTTTTATCAAAAAGCGCATCATGCCGTCCTCGCACAACACCACTGTCGACCAGCCCAGGTTAGCCTTAATCCACTCTATTTTGCATGAGAGGCCTATTAACGTGGGCAGCTTCATCCGCGAAAGCATTCTAGAGTGCGCACACCGGCCGACGGGACCGCTCTACCTTCCTTACCTCATCACAGCCCTTTGCCGCGGCCATGGGGTACCTGAAGCTACCACCGATTTTAGAGTCCAAGGGAAGGGATGGACGGACAAAAACATACTCGGCTTAATGGAGCTGACTGTTGCCACCCCTCTGTCCTCATTTGATCCCGCTGCTGCGACAGCAGACACGACAGAGCCAACGGACACTGAACCTGCCGCCACGGAAGCCAAGCAGCAACCAGCAGCAGCAGCCCCGACCGACTCCTCCTCCCAGATCCTTGCTACTATACAGAAGATGGAGGAACGGCAGCTCGGACTTATGACCTTCGTCAGGGATTTCACCGCAGCTACGGTACAATTCATACAAACTTCTTTGAATTTCCCTGATGTCATATTTCCTACATTTCCTGCCCATTATTTTGTTGTACCAACCCCTGCCCACACCCCAACTCCTGCTGCCACACCACGGACACCTTCTGCAACACCCACACCAACCCCTGCCACGACAGCCGCCAGCAGCAACCCTGCAGCTGAGACTTCTGCCCGTGGAACAAATTGAAGAATAACCTCGGAAGAACTTGAGGCATTCATCGCCAGTTTCTCTTCTTCCTCTATTTGGCAGGAAAGCGACAATGAACCCTCTATTAAGAGGAATCTAGCCAAAGAGTTCACACCGATGAAACGACAGAAGAGAATGGCAGACAAAAACAAGCTGGATAGCGGTAGTGGCAGCATCAGCGGCAGCAACAGCGGAGATGAGAGCAGCAGCAGCTCAAAGGTCCAAGTTGTGGAGAAACCCCCTCACATCTCCCCAACCAGAATTCAACCCCCGAGGGAGGCTAAAACAAAGAACACATCTGCCTCCCCCATCCACCAGCCAGCTCCGAAGGCTCGTGCCCGCCGCCAGATTCGAGTCAGCAGCAGCAGTGACGACAGCGCTTAAAAATTTGAGTTTCTTAACTTATTTTTGCCGTCTGCCTATATATTTTGTGATGTACTATTTTTATTTTGTTCTTATTTTGTCATTTGCATTGAGGGCAATGCAACCCTCGAGTTTGGGGGTGGCATCCCTCCATTAATGGAGTCTAATTTAGTTTTAAAATTATGTCTTTTACTTAGTTTATTTTTGGTTAAAAAAATGAAAAATTGAAAATTTTGGCTTAAGTCTGTGAACTGAACTTACCTTCCGTGACAGCTCTGTCGTGGCAGTGTCTTTAGGATAGTTTTAGGAGAAGTTTAGAGCCTTTCTATAGTTCTGAAAACTTAAACACCATTGTGACTGTTATACTGCTTAGAACTCTTTTAGTCAACTAGAATAGGAAGCTTAGCACTTGAATAGCCCCTAGAGGTGCCTAACACTGGCACTAGGAAAGAAGTTTAGCAAAATAGACTCAACATCCCTAGAGGTGCCCGAAACCGGCTCTAGGAAGTTAGCTAGAGGTGCCCAAAACTGGCTCTAGTGAAACTTTAGCTTAAAAAATAATAAAATCGAGTCAAAATAGAAAATCAAAGGAGCATAAGAAATGCCTTCAAAAGATAAACTTTGGCATAAAATTCAAGTTAGAGGCTGAAATATTCTAGTAAAACTAAGAGAGTCTTGGCATATAACTAGGGATGGCAAAAATACCCGGCCCCGACCCGACCCGAGGTGCCCCGACCCGACCCGATCGGGTATTTTTTCTAAAATTTCGCGGATCGGGGCGGGGCGGAAAAAACATGAAGTCGGGGCGGGGCGGGTTCGGGTATTTGCTAGAAATTCCCCGCCCCGCCCCGCCCCGGTATATTTTTATATTTTTATATATATTTTTATTATATTTATAAAAAAATATCATTATATTTAAACATTTTTATGTGTTTTAAACTATTTTTTGTTTTTGTTTTGGTTCGTACATTTTGTAAAATTTTGTTAGATGTTGTTCAAGTTTTAATATATTAGATTCTAACGGTCAATGATTCAAATTTATTCTTTTAAATATGTAGTTTTAACACTTGGATAATTTAAAATTGGTTTTATTTTATTTTTTTATATAAGTTTGAAGTCCCTTGAAACCATAATTTTTGATTGTGGTGGAAGATTGGTCGAATCTAACATTTAACGTCGACGAAGATTAATTTTTTTTTAATTTTTCGGGGCGGGTCGGGGTGGGGTCGGGTTTAAGGGTTATTGTATCGGGGCGGGTCGGGGCGGGTAAATTAATATTTTAATTCGGGGCGGGGCGGGGTCGGGTATAGTATCTTATAGGTCGGGGCGGGTTCGGGGCGGCCAAAAACCCACCCCGCCCCGCCCCGTTGCCATCCCTACATATAACTGTTCACAAGCATGCACACACTGCATAAGGACTATAGTGAGATTCCGGACGAATCCTAAGTTATCCGACAGGGTGCTGCCGTCACATAAAATGAATGAAGGGTAAGGGAAAGTTCACTGTTTTAATCCAAAACAAAAACATTTTATTTTTCCTTTAGGTCTGAATTGCTTGAGGGCAAGAAAAAACTTGAGTTTGGGGGTGTGTTGAGTGTGTAAAAGTTCTATTATTTACCCCCTATTTAACCCATATTTCTGCTGCATTCAAGCATAATTCATTGCATTTAGGTTAGTTTATAGTTAGACATCACAAATATATTAAAAGGCACAATTTCTACTGAAACTGGTTGCTTTTGCAGGTTGCTGTTGCAGCAGATGGAGAGGCAGGCGCTGGGCAGAATTGCAGCAGAGCTGGAACTGGATGAGCAGTCAAGGAGGACGATGCTGCCATGGGTGCCACCGTGACAGCAAAGGGCGACAGCAGTTTTGAGGAGAAGAAGCAAAGTGGACCTCGACAGAAAGAGAAAATTCAGGCCGTCTGTAGTGGAGTACTCCTATATTTTTTTTAGCCCTAGATCAGAATGAAGGCCAAGCCCAAGGTTCAAGGAAGATATCCCAAGAAAGAAGGAAGGGCGAATTAAAGACTGTTTTTCTGAAGATTTAGTCTTTATTAGAATTGTACTTTAATTTAAAGTTGTATTCCTTCCATATTAGAAAACTTGAACCCAAAGCCTATATAAAGGCATGTAATTCGACCTAGGAGAGGACATATCCTATCTCTAGCCTTCTTCCCAAAACCCTAGCCGTTTTCATCCTCTCTTCATGTTCTAAATTCCCCTTAGGGCCACGGGTTGATTTGTAAAGTAGTTGCAAGGGTTGCTTTGTTTTAGGGATTTTCAGTTCAATAAAATAAACTTCAAGTTCTCTTATTCTGGTTTTCAACATCTTGCAAGAGTATCGGGAGAGCATTGTGAGATTATCTATTTACTTAATATCGGGAGAGTTAAGTATACGAAAGGAATAAGTGCGAGTTCTCTAGTTTATAGTTGAACTATCTCGGACCTAGGGATAGGAAGAGATTAAGTGGCTAAGGAAGAATTCAACAACATCGGTGTTCATCCTTCGATTCACGCCGGGAGGTATCACCAAAGACGTGTTCATCGACAAACTTGGACCTAGGGATAGGCCAAGGCATAGCAGAGATTCTTGCCAAACTTGAAGTACTGAGTTGAGTAATCGCTGCCGCGATAACCAACAGACTGCTGCCGCGACAGGGATGACGACAGAACAAAGTGTCCTAGACTTTGCAACACCTACACTACTGAGCAATTCAATACCGGCCCATTCTCTCTATCTTGATTCCATTACTCTTTTATTTAAGTTCTCTTTATTATTTCGTGATAACAATTTAAACCATTCTTTTCCTCTCTCGTGCAGTAATCAAAGGTGAAGCTATTAGCCCAGTCTCTGTGGAGACGATATCCGATACTTCAGTATCACTTTACTACTTGCGTCGTGTACACTTGCACTACATTGCGATAGACACTTTTACACGCAACATTAAGCAACATTAAAGTAAAGGTTTACAAATCCAATCGAACATTTAACATCATCAATGCAATGATTCTATACTCGCAATGCAATTTTCATATTCAATGACAAATTTCCCCTTGTTTCATTATTAAGCCTTGGATCGAATCAAGATAATAGATACACGAATTCCTACGCCTTGCCAAATCAATAAGTGGTCTAATCCCTCCGCCTCACCAATGACCAATACCACAATATCCCCCTGCCTCGCCAAATCAATATAGGTTGTAGCCCTAGGACCGTAGTCCACACGTACCCTGAGCTCATGAATTCTATGGCATGTCAATTGTATCCAATGTCCTTTCGAGTCCAAGGTTTCGATGACAACATCAATATTCAATATTCAATGATCAATGCTTCAATGTTCCCATCTATAAGCAATGTTATAATGTCAATGTCTATGTCTTCAATGACCAATGCTTCATTTACCATATTTCGATAGCAATTACTATACAAATTCCTATACACGATGACAATGACAATATCCATGTTTGATGTACTCTCCAAACTTACCGAAACTTAACAATATGTCCATTTACCAATTTGAAGCAATATCTTTAGAGACAATGTTAGCGATTAAATTAGAATTGACAATAATGAGTTTGGGAAGGCTCATCGCCTATTCTCGAGGCTCCGACTACACTTACCTTGACAATCGGATGCTTTTACGGCTCTCAGATGACAACTCCTTTGTTCCTAGCCTTTAGTGAATTCGATGGATGCTCCTTATCTACTTCTTGGGCTAGGAAAAATCGATAAGTGTATATTAGAATCAATACTTCAATATCGTAAACAATATAACAATATCAAAATTCACATCAAAGCTCGAAATACCTATTGCTTAGTAAATTTCATAGATGGCCAAACCCTAGCTTTAGATTAAGTTCGATACGTCCATGAAATTCAATGATTGATTGAGGAGATAGGCTTACCCGTTCAATAGCTATGTTTTGATAACAATGATTCGAGGAAAACTAAGCTTAGGTCTAAGCTCCAATGGAGGTTCTTGCTTACTTTGCAAGAGGAAGAAGATGAAAATGAAAGGAGATGGTTCCTAATTCCTTGATCGGGTAAGCTTTCATCTCCTTTTTTATTATTTTTTAATCACAATCTTTCCATTGAGGTGGTCTAACCCCACGTAATGGGTGATAAGATTTGAGGAGGGGCTAATCACAAGGTTGGTCCCTCAATTCTCTAGGCTCTATACTTCTTACCCCAAACTTTTAAGTTCTTATAATTTGGTCACTATAAGATTTCCAATGTATTCAATAAGGTCCTTAGATAAAAAATTGACTCGATTAGAGTCCAATGTCAATATATCTAGCTACAAGGTCAGAGTCAATACAATATTTGGACTTTTGCGGTGTAGGGTTTTCGATCATCAGAACCCAATTCCGACTAGACCGGATTTCGGGGTGTTACATGATTTCCATTTTTAAGTGTACTGCCAAGCTTAATCTGGCACTCTCTTTTTGTAACACTATGTCAAGCGACGGCTGTCATAGTCAGCCTATTACAACTCAATATCATAACTGACTTGGGTGGCAACGAACGATTGCTAGATACTGAGTTGAGATGCTTCGAAAGATGTTCAAGTAGATTAACTTACTTCGGGAGTGAAATCTACCCCTCAGGAGTAAAGATTGGGACTTAATCAAATCGGTTTTTGAGAAAACATTCACTATAGATATATAGGGTTTTTTAACATAAATGATTCAGGACAATGACCATTGAACGAGAAAATGCCACCATTGAATCTGCTCGGCAAACAATGCCTTAACAGGATTTATTTAAAGCCAGCATGGTATGATTAATGTGAAAACGATGCACTCCCTGCCAACACTCATCATTTGCTAAGACACTCTCTTGCCAAAGTTTTATTTTCTTTCCCTTCATTCATCTCAATTTCAACTCAAAACAAACATTTTTCTTGAAGAAAAGTAAACCTGCAAAGCAATCGAAATTCTAAAACGCTTTCCTTATGGGATCGATAACTCAACTTAACTGTTGTATTACTTGCAGACGGTGTATACTTGCACGCAATAGACTTTTCTTGGCATTGTTTTATTACTTTTCCAACATCTTTTACGCCCTATTGTCTGCAATTTCCTATTCACGCCGAGAGTCTACAATGATTTAGTTGTGTTGCATGTTTTTTTGGTAATATACATGTCTGTTTTATGGTCCATGTTCAGGGTGCGAGGCTGCCCCTTCCAATAATGTCGTCTCTGATGTTTGACCTCGTACTCTCTCCTTAGAAATGCAATGTGCCTTACCAATGCACCCAACACTTGTTGGTTATGTTGCATATCTTTTTTAAGATACCTCTTTTGAGGTTTTATAATTAATAAAATTGATGTTTTATTTTGCAAAAAATAAGGTGAAGGCTTCCGCAGGAATAGAAATTATGTGCCTCTTTTTGGTGCCTTTATTTATGTTCTCATGTTAAAAAATAAGTTTATGGTTTAGAATTAAAGTTTAAGGTTAGGGCTTAGGGTTAAAGTTTTGGGAATTATGGGCAGGTTGTATTTTTTAAAGTTTAGGGTTTATGATTTATAATTTAAGGTTAAAGTTTAGAATTTAATTTTTTAGTGTTGGGCATAGAAAGAGGCGCCAAAAAGGGGCACCAAAAGGGGCAGAGGATTTTTGTCCTTTTGGAATAGAAATCCGCTACCTCTTTTTGGTGCCCCTATTTATGCCCACACTGAAAATTAGGTTTAGAGTTTAGGGTTTATGGTTAAGGTCTAGGGAATTTGATGTATGATATAAGGTTTAGGATTTAAAATTGAGGGTTAAGACTTGAAATTTAAATTTTTTTCATGTCTTTTAGTGTTGGAGCATAGAAATGGGCAACGAGAAAGGCAAAACATTTTTAATTGTTTTATTGATAGTTTCTGTTTTAGTCAAGAATAGAACAATTTTGTACCCGATAAGTTTGGTTTATCCTTTTTTTCTCAACAAAAGTAAATATTATGGCTTAAGGGCTCGAGAAGCCCCTGAACTTTTATGAAAAAAAAATCAATTAAGCCTTTAAAGTTTTTTTGCACTCAATGTCACCTTCAAACTCTAAAAATTAACTAATCTGACCCTTTGATTGACGAAATCCGTCGTGGACTGTGACGGTGATGATGTAGCAGTCCACGTTAAAAAAGCAATGACGTGGAAGAGGGGCTTAATTGATTTTTCTCTAAAGTTTGAGGGTTTAATTGATTTTTTATAAAGTTTGAGTGCTTATTTAATCTTTAAGCAAAAATAAAAATAAAAAAATGTTAAAATATTCTAAAAATAAATATTAAATTACTAAAAATAAAAAATAAAATTATATGACCATTGTAATAACAAAATAAGATTGAAATTATGTTATAACCTAATAAGTTGGGTAAAATCTAAAGTATATTCCAATACATATGATGCAAAGTCATGTCACAATATAATTACATACCTTTTATTTGATTGAACTAGCAGCTTTCATGGAATTTAAGTTAAAAATAAGAAAAATTAAGAAACAATCTTGGTGCATACAAGGACTTAATAGTGCTTGACTTTATTAAAGATTTTTTTTCATCCGATCAAACAATGAACTTCATCTTGTTTGAAGCATCCAAGCAATAGTATCATAGGAAAATCCAAGCATTTTTTTATAGTGAGATCACTTCCTTGGTCAAAGAAGATTTTTTTATTAAAAAAATATAACTTTATATTTCTAAAAATTCATTGATAGTGCTTTTTTATTTTAGTATTTTTTATTTTTTTTAGTATTATAATATTTATTTATATTTTTAATATTTCAATTTAATTCAAATAATTTCTTAATTTTATTTTTTTTCTTAATGATTAAATAAGCCCTCAAACTTTCTAACAAAATCAATTAAGCCCTTGAACTTTTTAACAAAATCAATTAAGCTCCTCTAGACATGTCATCATTCACACGTTGATTGTCATGTCAGCACCGTTAACTGCCATGTCATCACCGTCACAGTCAACGATAAATTCCGTCAGTCAAAGGATCGAATTGATTAATTTTTGGGGTTTGAGAGTGACATTGAGTACGAAAAAAATTTAAGAGCTTAATTAATTTTTTTTAAGTTCATGTGTAACACTCGGGTTTGAGGGTCGGATGAAAATAATGTTTCGGGTTTCAGTTTTATAATTAAAATAATAAATTAATATTGGGGCTTCGTATTTTCAAAACAAATATTTTATGTTGGACTTAAATTGTTTTGGAAATCAAATCACATAGATTTTGGAACTAATGAGATTGTCATCTCATTAATTGCAAAGTTGTAATATTGGGGATTTTTGAAATAGCCCAATAAAACAAAACAAAAATGAAACCCCATTTCACCATCTTCTTCCCCTTTTCTTTTCTTTCCAACGTGAACCTTCCCCCTCCTCCTATTTTGCTTTTCCATCAAGTCTTGCCTTCATTTTTGGAGCTCTTGCAAAGGTAACAACAAATTCTTTTTGTCCTCAACTTCCTCTTTCTTCCCATGCCTTTAGTTTTCATTAAAAGTCATTATGTAGAGTTTTGTGTTTATGGATTTTGGAAGAAAAAGATGCAAACTTTACCCACCATTGTTTGAGCTTTTGATTATTTGTTAATAGATAAGTTAATATTAACCCAAGAGGTCCAACATACTAGATTATTACATTGTTTTAAATTGATTTTCGGACTTGGGTTTTGAGGGGTTCTTGGAAGGGTTTTAGGGTTAGTTGTGGGTGTGTTTGATGTTGGAAATCATTGGCTGATGGTTATACTATGTTTGGGTAGTGTTTTGAACATGTTTAAGGGTGCTTTGGATGACTACATTGCTGATTTTTTATGGGTTTTTGTGGAAGTACAAAAACGGGTGTTTGTGGGTGTTCTTGGCTTTGAATTGTGAGAATTGTAGTGGAATTATGTGTTGATGTTAAACTTTAGGTTTGTGGCTGATTTTTAGGTTAATATATTGTTTTTGAATGGTTAGAAGCAAGGGAAATCAATGGGGAAGCTTCGAGCTCGAATCCGGAAACTTGGATGCTTGGTAGCCTAGTCGGCTTGTGCTAATGGAGTGGTCGGTAAGTGGTTATTGTTTTTAAATGGTTTAAACATTGGTTCAAGCATGTGGACCTAGGTTGGGCATGGTAAACCCACCTAGAGTTGAGATTAGGGTGGTAGCCTAATCTCAAGCTTTAGTTAAGAAACTTTTGGTTGAACTCCTAATTGCTTGTTATGCCTCTTATTTAATTGTGATTAAGCTGTTATGTATAATGTGTTATACATGTTGTTGAGGCTTGATATGATGCATTGATATATGCATGTGGTTTGGTTGTGAATTGTGCATGATAGTGATCATGGTGAGTACGTGCTAAGCACGGAAGTTGTTTTGAAATGATGTGGTGAAAGATTGTGAATTGTGTTTAATATTGACACTAGTATGCTTGGGTACAATGATCGATCATTAGGATGTTAGTGTGCACACGAGAGTCAAATTCGCGCGTGGCCTTGGTGGCGTTAAGTCACCAAGAAGGAGTACGGGTTCGCCCGGAAATCTTTATATATTAGTCGGTGATGAGTGGAATCCCATCGACGGGGCGTGAGGATGAGTGGAATCCCATCTGCGAGAACCGGTGATGAGTGTAATCCCACCGAAGGTAATGGTTGTGTTGGAAGTGCGTTCCAACGTGTTATCCGCTTATTCGAGTCATAACTAGGTGTCAATATGAGATTATATATATGTGCCAATATGATATGAAATGTGATTCCAATATGGATTGATATATGATGTTAATACATTGTTATATGTATCTTCGTGTGTTGGACTTATGAGTTGTTGATCATGGCATAGAGTTGATTATATGTTCATGCATCATGTATATTTTGGCTCTTGAGGATCGGAGGTAAGATCATGCATTCTATCTTGGTTGTTTCTCGTGCTTGGACCCTGCATTGTCGAAGGTTTGTTTTATGAGCTTACCCTCACTAAGCTTTTATGCTTACGCTCCTTTTTGTTCGACAATGCAGATCACTAGCTTGTGGGTGGCAAGGGAGAGGAAAGGCCTCCAAGTGTCGCTTTTGGTTAGCTCAAGTATGAAATTTAAATTGTAGATTATAATAGTCAAGCAATGCGATGGGTGTTGTTGATTTGAGATTTGATATATGTTGATGTTAGTTTGGCTTTTGGATGCTTTGTTTGAATTGTAAATCTTGCTTATGTTGCATGTCATGAATGCCTATATGTTTTGTTTCTAAGGCATGAACCTTTATGTGCTAAGTATGTCCTCTTTATGGTAAATGTATGAATCTCGTCGATGCATGATCTTAGTTCGTTTTGAATGCCATGTATGTTGATATCTTGGTTGTTGAAGGTTGTATGTATGTTGCTTGTGGCTAGGGGAGTCGTAAATCGCATCTAGAGTCGAGTCCTAAATCGTTTTGCTGCAAATTTGGATATTGCAGTGCAGGGCGTATCGATACGCCTAAGGGCCGTATCGATACGGTCCTACACTTTAGGACTTGAATTTGGCTTATCGTATCGATATGCGGGAGTGTATCGATACGCCAAATTTTTTCTGGAAATCTGAGATTTTGATGAGTTTTTGGCTTATCGATACGGGCTCTAGGTGTATCGGTACGGTCTAATATCGTTGACCGCGAGAAGTTGACCGAGAAGGGCGTATCGATATGCCCAAGGGCTGTATCGATACAGTTTTCTCAGTTTGACTTGAGGCAGTTGACTTGGTCAAGGCGTATCGATACCCTCTGTAGGTGTATCGATGCGTCCTACTTAAAAAGGAAAAATGGGCTGTTTTAAAGTGTTGTTTTGGATGGTCGTTGTTTTATTGTTTGTGTTTCCGCTGTCGTGTTTCACATAGGACATAATAATGCATTTAGACAAGATATAAATAAAAGAAATTTTCTAGGGTTGCTAATCGAGGTGGGACCTTAACGGGTTTCACATCAGTTTTCCCCGTGTAGCCTACTCGGACCGGTCAAACGTCCAGACCGGGACGAGAGGGTTACATTTGTTGGTATCAGAGCCTAAGGTTTCCGAGACCTTGGGCAGGTAAGTGAGGTAAGTTGATTTGCAAGGTGTTTGCTTGCCATGTAAGCATGTTTGCTTGTTTATTAAGTATGTTTGGTGTATGTTGTGTGATCGTGCGTGTGTGTTGCTTGAAGCATGTTGAGTAGAGTCCCATTGCTCCTATTACATCGGAAAAAGAGATTTTTAAGTGAGGGAATCATACTTGAGCCACTTGGACCCTTTCCTTTGCTAACCCAGTTTGTATGTAAATTTGTTGTTGTTGTTGATTTATTGCTTTTAGTAAGTTTGAGGCCAAGGCGTGGGCCGTGAATCGGTAAGAGGGAGCTGTGGTTTCTGAAAATGTGGATGATGTTGAGGGAGTTCATCGCTACAGTCAAGGAAGTATGGTTGTACCGGATTTGAGGTACAATTTGTCGGTTTGAGTCTGTGTGTAGGTGGGCTGGCTCCGGTTGTTAGGGAACGATGTGTTTGATTCTGGTATTAGTTGGTAAAAAGAAGTGAAGACCTATGAGTGGGATTCAGAGTAGTATCGATGTTATAGTGGGTAGGCCCTTGGTACAGTTTTGAGTTCGTTCCCTCCGGTTGATTCTAAATATGTACTTCTGTACAATGTTAGCGAACATGCAAAGTTTGAATGTGCCCGGTGAAGTGTCAGAGGTAGGTATGAGTACCTTAGTTCTTTTGGCGAGATCGGGGTAAGGGTCTCGTGTGAGTAATCTGAAATTCAGAAATGTTAGTTAGTGATCGTTGGGGTTCGGCCTATGGTTTTAATACAAGACAGCCAGTCAGTATCCGTGAGTGGGAATCGATTTGTGTGATTGGGCCAGTGTGCGTCTGAGTTGTCTTCCAGCAAGAAGGAGAGATGAAATCGCTTCTGATATAGTTGAGCCGAGAAGGAAGTCTTGAGCTTTAACTCCAGATTATTTGGTAGTGGGATGTTTTGAGTCGTCTGAACTGATGTTATAGAACAAGTTCAAGCATGATTGTTTGTGTGTGATCAGAACTGAATTTTGAGGTTTCGAGATGCTCTAAGAACGATTTTGAAGAGTTAGGTTATGTTGAAGGACCAGCCTGAAAACAAGAAGACCGAAAACTATCAGTTGTATACATGTGAAGTTACAATATTTTGCGGATTCGTCCATTTTGTGTGAGCATGTAAGGAAGCTGGATACCTCTGTTGAGATCTTAGACGTAGGGACACATGTGACTAGACCTTTTGGTGAGATAGTGGTGGTCAGAAAGATGTGCGGAAGATGTTTGTTAATGGTTCAAGGTTACGTGTTTCCAGTAGATGTGAAGTAGTTGTCTTTTTATTAAGGTTTCGATGTAACTTTTGGCATGGTTTGGCTTGTAGAACACAGAGCTAGAGTATACTTTGGGACAAGGAGAGAGTTGCCTTGAAGTTGCAGATTACTGTGAGACTGTAGTGGTAGGTGAGGATGTGAACTTCTTTTCGAATGATGATCCAGCTTTAGAGGTCAAGGATTGATTGAGTTTAGTTGACATGCTTGCCTAGCAATTGTGATGGATTTGATTTTTGAATAAAGATTAGACCGCAGAATGTTAGAATAGTTTGTCTCTGGATAGGGAATGAGAGTTTGTTACTGATACCGTCTCCGAGTTTGCTTCTGTTTTGATTGCTCTGTATCTTATGGTTCCCGAAGGAATTGAGAGTGTTGAAGAATCAACTACGAGACTTGTTAGACCTTAGATTTATTAGGCCTAGTACGTCATCTTAGTGTATGACAGTGTAATGTGTGAAGAAGAGAGAAGACAATACGAGAATGTGTTTAGATTGCAGACAGTTGAAACAATTGACCGTGAATAATTAGTATCAATTTCCGAGCGCCCGTGATTTGTTGATCAGTTGAGGGGTGCTTCAGTCTTCTCAAAGATTAATTTGAGATCCGATTACTACCGGTTGGAAGTGAGAGAGGTTGATGTACCGAGGACAGCTTCTGGGGCAAGAGGTGATCACTTTGAGTTCTGAGTTATGCCGCTTTGTTTGACTAGTGTGTTAGTTACTTTTATAGAGGCGTTGAGAAGAATATTCCCTGAGTTCCTTGATCAGTTTGTAGTAGTTTTCCTAGATGACATGGGTATATTCATGTACCAAAGAAGGCCATGACAAGCTTTGGAGTTAGTGTTATAGATCCTATTAGAGAACCAGTTGTATGCCAAGTTGAGCAAACGTGAACTCCGAGTCAAGGAAGATGTTCTCCTAGGACATGTAGATCAGCCGAGTAGATTAGAATAAATCCTATGTAGACAGAAGAAGATGTGAGTTGGAAGAAATCGAAGACAGTGACAGATATCTATAGTTTCTAGGCCTAGCATTGTTACTTTCGGGGAATTGTAAATAGTCTTTCGAAGATAGCTACTCCATTGGCCGATTGCTACAGAAGAATGTTCAGTTTGAGTGGTCAGATGCAAGACAGAAGGCTTTTGAGAAATTGAAAGAAGCTTTGACAAATGCTCCAGTGTTAGTGCAATCGGTTTCAGGTAAAGAGTTTGTGATCTATAGTGATGCATTACGTGTAGGGTTAGGTTGTGTGCTTATGCAAGACAAAAGATTTGTGGCCTATTCGTTGAGACAGTAGAAAGTACATGAAAAGAATAATTCGACACTAGACATAGAGTTAATTACAGTTAAATTTGCTTCGAAGACTTAGAGACAAAGCTTGTATAGTAAGAATGCATAGTTTATATTTATCATCAGAGCTTGAAGTATTTGACGACTTAGGAAGGGTTGAAACTTGAACAGCATAAGCTGTTAGAATTGCTTGAAGACCGTAATCTCAAGATTGAGTACCATCCGAAGAGAGTCAACGTAGTAACCGATGTTCCGAGTTATATTTGTCGTAAGATTAGTAGTTGAGTTGCGAGCTATGTTTGCTTGATTCAGTTTATCGAATTATAGTAGTTTTGTGGCCGAGTTTCGGGTTAAACCTACATTGAGTCAGAATACTTGAAGAGAAACAGTTGCAAGATAGGTTCTTGGAACCTCACGTGCAAGATATAGCAGAAGGAAGACCTTCAGAATACAGTTTCAAAGATGATAGAGTTTGTATTTTCAGAGACAGAATAGTTGTGCCGAATGACATAGTGTTTTGAGACGTATTGTTTTGGCCGAAGCACACGGCAGTTCATTTGTATTGTATCTGAGTAGTATGAAGACGTATTGTGGGTCGAAGACGAGTACTTCTGGATTGAGTTGATGGATGATGTGGTTCAGTATGAGAGTAAGTGTATAATTTTCCAGCGTGTCAAGATCGAGCATCAGTTTTCTTCTAGTTTGTTACATCCGTAGAAGATTCTTAATGAAAGTGGGTAATAGATTTGAGGGATCTTGTGTCTGATTCGCCTTTGATTTCCTCCGGGAGAGCTTAGCCGAGTAAACAATGATAGTTGCATCGAGTGTGCCCAGTTTTTACATGTTCACGTTACTTGTACCTTGTGTAAGATGGCTGAGTCGCGCCTTAGCGAGAGTGTGAGTTGCACAGTGTCTTGAAATCGATAGTGGCCGACAGGGATTCAAGATTTCAACTAGATTTTTGAAGACGTCTGTATAGTTCTTGGTTACTTGTTGAAGTCATATGGTTAGTCAGAAGAAGTTATCAGTCAAGTATTCAAACGGTGCCGTATGAGATAGTGAATTGGGCTCGTTCTGTTGTGTATCTGTTGCAGTTACCACCTGAGTTAGAAAAGGGGTTTGTAATGTGTTCCGCGTATCTATGATTCGGAAATGTGAATCAGATTTGTCTCGTGCTATGTTGTTGAAGAGATTGAGTTGAGTTTAAAATTGACAAGCAATGGAAAACCAGTTGAGATCTTAGCATCAAATAGTTAATGTTGTGTGGTAAGTCTTTCGAGTTGGTTAGAATTTTGTTGTAAGAAAAGAAGGAAAGTGTGTAAGAGCAGTTTCAGTGACTCTTCCTGCCCGATAAATTTCGGGGACGAAATTTCCTTAAGTGGGGGAGAGTTGTAACACCCGGGTTTTGCGGTCGGATGAAAATAATATTAAAATATTGTTTTGGGTTTCAGTTTTATAATTAAGATAATAAATTAATATTGGGGTTTCGTATTTTCAAAACAAATATTTTTGTTGGACTTAAATTGTTTTGGAAATCAAATCCCATGGATTTTGGAACTAATGAGATTGTCATCTCATTAATGGAAAAGTTGTAATATTGGGGATTTTTGAAATAGCCCAATAAAATAAAACAAAAATGAAACCCCATTTCACCATCTTCTTCCCCTTTTCTTTTCTTTCAAACGTGAACCTTCCCCCTCCTCCCATTTTGCTTTTCCATCAAGTCTTGCCTTCATTTTTGGAGCTCTTGCAAAGGTAACAACAAATTCTTTTTGTCCTCAACTTCCTTTTTCTTCCCATACCTTTAGTTTTCATTAAAAGTCATTATGTAGAGTTTTGTGTTTTTGGATTTTGGAAGAAAAAGATGCAAACTTTACCAACCATTGTTTGAGCTTTTGATTCTTTGTTAATAGATAAGTTAATATTAACCCAAGAGGTCCAACATACTAGATTATTACATTGTTTTAAATTGATTTTCGGACTTGGGTTTTGAGGGGTTCTTGGAAGGGTTTTAGGGTTAGTTGTGGGTGTGTTTGATGTTGGAAATCATTGGCTGATGGTTATACTATGTTTGGGTAGTGTTTTGAACATGTTTAAGGGGGCTTTGGATGACTACATTGCTGATTTTTGATAGGTTTTTGTGGAAGTACGAAAATGGGAGTTTGTGGGTGTTCTTGGCTTTGAATTGTGAGAATTGTAGTGGAATTGTGTGTTGATGTTAAACTTTGGGTTTGTGGCTGATTTTGAGGTTAATATATTGTTTTTGAATGGTTAGGAGCAAGGGAAATCAATGGGGAAGCTTCGGGCTCGAATCCAGAAACTTGGATGCTTGGTAGGCTAGTCGGCTTGTGCTAATGGAGTGGTCGGTGAGAGGTTATTGTTTTTAAATGGTTTTAAACATTGGTTCAAGCATGTGGACCTAGGTTGGGCTTGGTAAACCCACATAGAGTTGAGATTAGGGTGGTAGCCTAATCTCAAGCTTTAGTTAAGAAACTTTTGGTTGAACTCCTAATTGCTTGTTATGCCTCTTATTTAATTGTGATTAAGCTGTTATGTATAATGTGTTATACATGTTGTTGAGACTTGATATGATGCGTTGATATATGCATGTGGTTTGGTTGTGAATTGTGCATGATAGTGATCATGGTGAGTACGTGCTAAGCACGGAAGTTGTTTTGAAATGATGTGGTGAAAGATTGTGAATTGTATTTAATATTGACACTAGTATGCTTGGGTACAATGATCGATCATTAGGATGTTAGTGTGCACACGAGAGTCAAATTCGCGCGTGGCCTTGGTGGCGTTAAGTCACCAAGAAGGAGTACGGGTTCGCCCGGAAATCTTTATATATTAGTCGGTGATGAGTGGAATCCCATCGACGGGGCGTGGGGATGAGTGGAATCCCATCCGCGAGAACCGGTGATGAGTGTAATCCCACCGAAGGTAATGGTTGTGTTGGAAGTGCGTTCCAACGTGTTATCCGCGTATTCGAGTCATAACTAGGTGTCAATATGAGATTATATATATGTGCCAATATGATATGAAATGTGATTCAAATATGGATTGATATATGATGTTGTTAATACATTGTTATATGTATCTTCGTGTGTTGGACTTATGAGTTGTTGATCATGGCATAGAGTTGATTATATGTTCATGCATCATGTATATTTTGGCTCTTGAGGATCGGAGGTAAGATCATGCATTCTATCTTGGTTGTTGCTCGTGCTTGGACCCTGCATTGTCGAAGGTTTGTTTTATGAGCTTACCCTCACTAAGCTTTTATGCTTACGCTCCTTTTTGTTCGACAATGCAGATCACTAGCTTGTGGGTGGCAAGGGTCCGGAAAGGCCTCCAAGTGTCGCTTTTGGTTAGCTCAAGTATGAACTTTAAATTGTAGATTGTAATAGTCAAGCAATGGGATCGGTGTTGTTGATTTGAGCTTTGATATATGTTGATGTTGGTTTGGCTTTTGGATGCTTTGTTTGAATTGTAAATCTTTCTTATGTTGCATGTCATGAATGTCTATATGTTTTGTTTCTAAGGCGTGAACCTTTATGTGCTAAGTATGTCCTCTTTATGGTAAATGTATGAATCCTGTCGATGCATGATCTTAGTTCGTTTTGAATGTATGTTTGTTGATATCTTGGTTGTTGAAGGTTGTATGTATGTTGCTTGTGGCTAGGGGAGTCGTAAATCGCATCTAGAGTCGAGTCCTAAATCGTTTTGCTGCAAATTCGGATATTGCAGTGCAGGGCGTATCGATACGCCTAAGGGCCGTATCGATACGGTCCTACACTTCAGGACTCGAATTTGGCTTATCATATCGATACGCGGGAGTGTATCGATACGCCAAATCTTTTCTGGAATTTTGAGATTTTGACGAGTTTTTGGCGTATCGATACGGGCTCTAGGTGTATCGGTACGGTCTAATATCGTTGACCGCGAGAAGTTGACCGAGGAGGGCGTATCGATACGCCCAAGGGCTGTACCGATACGGTCTTCCCAGTTTGAGTTGAGGCAGTTGACTTGGTCAAGGCGTATCGATACCCTCTGTAGGTGTATCGATACGGCCTGCTTAAAAAGGAAAAATGAGCTGTTTTAAAGTGTTGTTTTGGATGGTCTTTGTTTTATTGTTTGTGTTTCCGTTGTCGTGTTTCACATAGGACATAATAATGCATTTTGACAAGATATAAATAAAAGAAATTTTCTAGGGTTGCTAATCGAGGTGGGACCTTAACGGGTTTCACATCGATTTTCCTCGTGTAGCCTACTCGGACCGGTCAAACGTCCGGACCGGGACGAGGGGGTTACATCATGAGCTTTTTGAGCCCTTAAGCCAAATTTTATTAATAAGGAACCGGTTTCTTAAAGAAGACAGACACAACACAACAGAGCCAACAAACACTAAACTCACGCAATGTCACCAAAAGTTCAAATTCTCAATAGCATACCTTCAAGACAAAGAACCATTAGTAAGACAAACTATTATATAGGTTTGGCTCACTACGTCATCTGTGCCCCAGTTAATAAGGTTCATTCATCCCATTTTAACTTCTAGAAAATTACACACTTTCTATTAATAAGATTCCTCATGAAAAAATATAAAAATAAATGGACTTCATTGGCTAAACCACAGAGATGACGTAGTGAGCAACTAATAATTTTTCCGCTGGTAAATCATGGTACAAAATCAACGGCTTAGTAAATCATAGTCAAGATGACGAAAAATCACCCTACACTATTCTCAGAAACCAATTTCCTTCCCAACACCAGATCGAGAACTAAAATTGGTGCAAGAACTTTCCACTTTAAAAATGATTTTTGACCCAAATCGTGACTATGCCACCGGACCGACCCTCAGCTACTGCAAAAGCACAAATCAAAGTCAACGCCTCCAAAGCTTTCCAATGTTATGGATGAAAATATGGAAGAAGAGAATGTGTTTGATTAATAGCTTGAAAGAGAAATTACAACAGAAGGAGATGAGGAAAATAGAGTCTATTACATCAGTTTTTGCATAAAACTTCCCTTTGCAACTATTTGTTATTTATAGCCTAACGGATGAAAATTCTCTACCTCTTTTCGGTGCCCCTACATATGCCTGCATGCTCAAAATTAACTTTAGGGTTTAGGGTTTTAGGTTAGGGGTTGTGGTTGGGATGTATTTTTAAGGTATAGGGTGTAGGATTTAGGATTTAGAATTTAAAGTTAAGGTTTAGAATTTAATTTTGTAGTGTTTTTTAGTGTTGGGGAATATGTAGAGGTACCGGAAAAGGCCAGACGAATTTTATCTCTAACAATCAACCCTATTTAAGCTGACGTGGATCGCTCACATAGTCTTGGACATGTTTTTGATCAGTGAGCCAATACGAATAGCAGATATCTGACCCAAGTCCGGTGTCAATCCAATAGATCTGCAACATATTACCATTCATAATAGCTTTCCAATGTCAGACTCCGTAAAAGAACCCAGTTTTGTCTCCTATATATATTAAAACTATTCCCACTATTTCACTGAAAATTATTCGCCTCACCATCGTCACTTTGGCGCCCGAAACCAACTCTCATGTGTTCCACGTAGAGGTGCTAATTCATCACCTCGCAAACAATTCGAGTTAAATTCGATTATTGTTCGATTTATATTAATAAGAAACTCACTTATAATAATTAGCCTTTCCAATTATTTTTTGTACTAAAGTCTTTCTTTTTTTCTTATTATTTCATGTATAAAAGTAGAAAAAAGAAGAAATCTTCCGTTCTCATATAAAAGAATACGATTGAAGGTTAAAACCCAAAAATCACTAGTTGAGAAACTAAAAGAGTCTCACAATCGAATATTGTAAAACCTAATTTGATTTTGATATAACAAATTGTCTAAGGACCTATTTGTAAAAGTAAATAAATTTTTAAGTATTCTAAAGTCTCACAAATTGACAAGCAATTTGAACCAAAAACTAATTTTAAGTCAAAACATTCAAACCAAACAAAATTTCTAAGTGTTTCAAAGTCAAACCTTACTATTACACTAAGACGTATCAATACGCTCTAGTCGTATCGATACGATTTTACGTTACTGAAATTTCAATCGCCTAAAGTGTACTGATACGGTTAACCCCGTATCGATATGGTTTTTAAACTGAGTTTATTTTTAAGGCATAGCGTACCGATACGGTAACCCCGTATCGGTACGATTTGGTTTGATTCGATAAATCTTTGCATTAAATGAATATAGTCGATGCGTGTTAGTTATGGGAATCAGCAAATTTTAAACGGTCGTTGGACCGTATCGATACGCCCCTATAGCGTATCGATATGATTTTTGCTTAACTTTTACTCAGATTTTCAGTGAGCAAATTTCGTATCGATAAGGTCTTTGAGTATCGATACGCCCCTTATTTTACACTATAACCGTACCGATACGCCTTTACGCGTATCGATACGCCCCTCTTAAATGTGCACGACTCTTTTTGTTTTGAGACATGTATCGATACGATTGTTCGTGTACCGATACAGAGGTTGCAGAAGTGCATTTATTACGGGAAAAATAGAGTCCAACGGCTCTATTGATTATCTCAATCACCAGAACGGCTAAAAAAATGTAAGGGTATAAAGCAAGCCTCCAAAGCCACAACAACAACTATTGAACCTATTTGCAACATCCAAGCATATATCCAAACCCTTGAGCTTAAAGAGTCAAATTCTTGTAACTCATTTGTTGTAATTTTCATTGTATACATTTCTTTCAAGTTTGAGGAGAGTTTGTTTGTAATTTGGGCAACATATCAATCTTGTGAGAGATAATCTTAAGTTTATCATCTCTTCTTTGTAAAAAGATTGTCTTGGTTAATTTTTGGGTTGAAAGATTAACCGGTTTGTAAAGGTTACCTCCTAAGCCTACAAAAGGGGAAGATCCTTAGTGGGAGCTAAGATAGTGGATGTAGAGCTTGTTCGAAGCTTGAACCACTATAAATTGCCTTAACTTCAATTTTTATATTTTCAATTTGCTCCCTTCAACTTTAAAAGATCAATTCACCCCCTCTTGGCTAATTTCGATTAGATTGATCCACTCAACAAATACCGACTTTATCTTTAATTTGGTCATGACTAATTCGTTTATTTATCTGTTCAGTCCTCACATTTTTTCTGATTTTGTATGTTTACATTAAGCTCCAATATTATCTTTAGGTTTTACCTATATTTGAAAAAAACAAGGTAAAAATTTTGACGAGCTTAACAAGTAACGAGTCGAGTCGAGCAACAAAATTTTTAATGAGCACGAGTCGAGCAATTTTTATCGAGCTTAATGAGCAACGAGTCGGACAACGAGATTTTTTAACAAGTATGAATCGTGCACTACTCAACTAATGACTGAATCGCTTGATAAGCAACCATGTTTCACGATAATATTCTCATCTTCACTCCTTTCGGCTCCTAGACCAGATCTTGGATTCTCAGCATTCCTCACCATTTCCACTATCACTTCTTGTTCATCTCCCTCGATTTGGATCCCTACTTTCTTCCCAAACTCCAGAGCTTTTCGAGCTTCTCAAGTAAGGATATCCCACCAACGAACAAGGTCAGAATTAGAAAGAGAGTGTTCTTCCATCTCTAAAATAACAATGTTGTTACCCTTAAGTACATTAAGAGTGATCGTATAATGAAGGATTAAGTCAGATAATCAGTGATTAGTTCAGTTAAGTAGCTACAACGGCTAACTGAATTAATCACAGGCTAACTAACTTAATCCTTCGTTATCATACTTCTTGCCTCCAATCTAGTTACTTATAGAAATTAGGGTTCAAATATCAGGATGATGCATTAGTTGGCCTCTGATTTTTATAATGCATGCTAGCTTTAGTTTGGTTTATCCTATGCATTTAAGAAACTAATCCATGTAAATTTATCTTGGAAGGCAACGTACCAATAAAGGAAAGATAGTTGCATGGGAGTAAATCATGAAAACAACAGGTGGGTTGAACCCTAATTTAATTAGGGTTGCTGATATAAATACTGTGTGCTTTGTGTAATTAAGTGTAATTAATCAGTTGTGACGTTTTTAAACTATTATTGTAATTTGTTGCAGAGCACGAATGTTAAATTTTCCACTATCTACCAAACCCTAACTCTATTTTTTTTGGTTACCCTTCCGATTTTCAAGGCTTCGTCCTAACTAATCTGGATCGACCCACGTCGCACACTTGGCTTTAATTGGTGGGTGAGTATTCCTGCGAGAATTTTTTGTATACACAAGGCCTCGAACTTTTTTTTGCTCGGAAAAATAGTATTTTATTAAAAATTATAAACTTGAGTTGTGTGCCTCGTTAAAAACCTACAACAACGCCTCGAACTCGAGACATATTTAAGCGATATCAAACTCCTTACCACTTAGACCAATCCGTTAGAAACCATAACTCTATTTTCTTTAAAGGTGGTCCGTATTTATCTTGAATGCTTCTCCCTCGGCTTAATTAATTAACCTATACATCACAGTTCACATATAAATATGTGGTATGGTATTCTCCTTTATTTCATCATCTAAAAAGCCTGACAACTGAAATATGGAGTTAGCTTTCCTATGTGCTCTCACTCTCTTCGTTCTTGTTGTCATCTTTTCCTCCACCCGAAAGACAAATGGTTGTTCCAACACAAGTCTTCCACCAGGCCGGACAGGCTTACCATTCATCGGGGAGAGCCTCGAATTTCTTTCGGCAGGCCAAAAGGGTCACCCCCAGAAGTTTATCTACGATAGGATGGCCAAGTACCACTCTAGAGTCTTTAAAACATCGATATTCGGAGAGCCCACGGCCGTCTTCTGTGGCGCGGCCGGGAACAAGTTCTTGTTCTCCAATGAAAACAAGCTTGTCACCACTTGGTGGCCGGATACCGTTGAGAAGATATTCCCGACCTCGCCGCAGACGTCTTCGAGAGAAGAGGCCAAGAAGATGAGGAAGCTACTCCCTAATTTCGTCAAACCGGAGGCCTTGCGAAGATACGTCGGAATGATGGATTCCATAGCGCAAAGCCACTTCGAGACTTGTTGGGAAGGACAATCACGAGTATCCGTGTCCCCACTCGCAAAGAACTACACCTTCTTGGTGGCGAGCAAGGTGTTCTTAAGCCTCGAGGAACCCGAACACGTCGAGCGATTGTCTCGTCCCTTTAACACTTTGGCGTCTGGGATCCTATCGTTCCACATAAACTTTCCCGGAACACATTTCAACCGTGCCATCAAGGCTTCGAACATCGTAAGGCGAGAATTGGATGTCATTATCAAGCAAAGGAAGAATGATCTTGCTGAGAAAAGAGCCTCTCCTACGCAAGATATACTGTCACATATGCTATTGACATGTGATGAGAATGGACAGTATATGAATGAAGTGGATGTGGCATGTAAGATTCTTGCTTTGCTTATCGGAGGACATGATACAGTAAGTTCTGCAATTACTTTCGTTGTCAAGTACCTTGCTGAGCTACCCGAGATCTACCACAAAGTGCTGAAAGGTAATCTCTTCATTAAAAGGTCAAATTCTATATTAGTATCTATCTTTATTCTAATGTAGGGCCCATATTGTTGTGCATTCAAATTTAATGATTGTGTATCAAAAATTTAAAATGATTTTATGATAACGATTTGCAATAATAATGTTTGATGGCAATTAAAAATATATGAACCTTCGTGTTGTTTGACTTTATGTCAACTTCACTTTTAATATTAATGAATATTTTGTCTTGCAAAAAAAATGTATGGTTAAGTTCCACTTATACAAAATATAAACTCATAGTCTTACATGTTTTTTAAATTGTTGGATGGAGAAAATAGATGGTTAAGATTAACATCTCACTTTTTTTTTCAAGTGATAATCTTCACACATCCTACTGTTAATCTCAGCCATTCATTTCACCCATCTAACGATCCAAAAAACTTAAAAAATCTTACACTATATAATCGGATCCCCCCCTCTCTATATATATATAACCATACATGCATGTTAATTATATATATATATATATCATACATTGAAGAAATAGTGGTAGCTTTATATGTTAATTAGATGCATGCATGTTCGCGTTTAGTCGACATACATTTTGCAACTATTACTCTCGCCATGGTCATTAATCCTGTGTAATTTATTAAAATAAAATTTTTAATGTAAAAAATATTTATTGATTTGTTATATGTTTGGTAGAATAACTTTTGAATAAAATTAAATAGCATACATTTTGCAACTATTACTCTCGCCATAGTAATTAAAATATTTAGAGTTCTGTGTAATTTATTTAAATAAAATTTTTAATGTTTAAATTTTTTTATTGATATGATATATGTTTGGTAGAATAAATTTTGAATAAAATTAAATATTTATTGAATTGTTATATATGCGGTAGTTTTAAATAAAACCAGAAACTTTTAATTTAAACATTTTATAACTATGACTCTCCCTCTAAGAAAATATGTTACATGATGATGTTGTGCACTTGGGCTTGACATATATTCATGCACAAGGAAAAATTACTACTTTTTGGAACGTGTCGCTATAGGTGCTCTTTTCGATGTTTTTTTTTGTGTGGAAGTCACGTAATTATTTTTTTTTGATGGTATTGCCTCTTAAAAATTTTAAATTTTTTAGTTTATATTTTTATATTTTTATTAGCGATTTTAGTTTACACCTTTGGATTTTAATATATTTTTCTAATAATTTATACATTTGACATAAGATCTTGCGTTCATCCCTAATTATATATATAGGTTAAACTACGACCAAAGTTACTTAATTATAGGTTTAGTAACAAACATATCATTCTAAAAAAAACTACAAACAAGTCACTCAATCAATATATTGTTACAAACAAGTCACCCTACTTACAAACAAGCCATTCTACTTACAAACATGTCACACAATTAACATATTATTACAAGCAGATCACTCAATTAAAACATAAAGGAGTAACATGCTTGTAACAATATGTTAATTGAGTGCATATTTGTAAGCAGAATGACTTGTTTGTAACAATATGTTAATTGAGTGATTTGTTTGTAACAATATGTTAATTGAGTGATTTGTTTATAACTTTTAAAAGAAAAAGAAACTTTTTTTTTTACTAAAACCATAGATAAATGACCTTGGTTATAGTTTACCCTTATAGATATATCCTTCAAATTGGTTTACATTTTTTTTTTTTGACAAATCTTAATTCTAATTCTAATCCTGCCTAGAGGGGAGAGGAAGGGGAGGCTCTAATGGAAGGAAGGGGTGTTCCTAGTGGGTCTAACACACATGACCTAAGGAAAATGAGGGAACAAAGATGAGCAGTTTGGCCAACCGGCCAAATGTATTTGCTCTTACGTATTAATTAATTATAAGATTACCAAGGAATAAAAGTATGTTTAACTAAACAATTACATATGCAGAGCAAATGGAGATAGCAAAATCAAAAGCCCCGGGACAGTTGCTGAATTGGGAAGACATTCAAAAGATGAAGTACTCATGGAACGTAGCATGTGAAGTAATGCGTCTTGCTCCACCTTTCCAAGGGAATTTTAGAGAAGCACTCAACGAATTCATATATGCTGGTTTCGCCATTCCAAAGGGTTGGAAGGTCAGTCCAGAATCTTAACCAAAATTTAATTAATTTTAATTCTATCTATCTATTTATTTTCTCCGATATATACAGCTGTATTGGACTGCGCATTCAACCCATAAGAATCCAGAATACTTCCCGGAGCCTGAGAAGTTCGACCCGTCGAGGTTTGAAGGAAACGGACCGGCTCCTTACACATACGTTCCGTTCGGAGGAGGCCCAAGAATGTGTCCCGGGAAAGAGTATGCTCGCCTCGCGATACTAGTTTTCATGCACAATATTACCAAGAGGTACAAGTGGAAGAAGCTTCTTCCTCATGATAATATTACTGTAGACCCAATTCCAGTGCCGGAAAAAGGCATGCCCATTCACCTCTTTTCTCAAACAACCATGACCTAAACTGTTTTCAGTTTTATGACTTCTCTATGTACTACACCACTCTCATGGTTTTATTAATAATAACATTTTTTTTTGCTAGGCAAAATATTTTATTATTAAGGTTAAAGTCATACAAAACCTAAGCTTAAGTTGGGAGCCTCGTTAAAAACCTCTCTAATCCTAAATGGAAGAAAAAATCCTAAATGGAAGAAAAAAGTACTCCACAACTAGTACCTACACCGAGTAAACAAGCCACAAAACCACAAAAACCAAAAGCATCGAACCTACTCGATAAAACACAATCACCTACTCGAGAAAACACGACCGCCTATGCGCATTCATTACACAACGCCAAAACTTACACGGACACTTGCTACGACCATTTCTTACCGAAATAAACCTTCCAATACTAGCTAATCTGATAAAACCATATTGACACCGATATTAAACATCCAACTGCCAAACTGTGTCGAGCTCACATCTTTTCATTCCATCCTTAGCTAGATGACGTCCCATGCTACTAGTGGCACAAACGACACGCCAGGACAAAGCCACCCACCCGCACCAACAGACTAAACAACATGAGCGAGGAAGACCACAATGGCCATGAAAGTTGATCTGTGTAACACCCTAAAATCCGGTCTAGTCGGAATTAGGTTTTGGTGATTGGAAATCTCATATTGATAAAATCCAAATATTGTATCGGCTAGTTAATTATGGATATTGGACTCTAATCAAGTTAAGTCATTGTTATTGGATCCTATTGAATAATATCAAAACCTAATTTGTGATCAAATTGAGGAAAATGCAAGTTGAAGGGCAAAATCATATTGATAAAATCCTAATTTGTGCATTGACATTAGAAGCTAAAGATGAATCACAATTGCTGGACATTGACACCGTATGTGAATTCTCTGATGTCTTCCCTGATGAACTTCCGGGCTTGCCCCTAACCCGTGAAGTGGAGTTTGGCATCGAGGTGCAACCTGGGGCTGCTCTAGTTTCCATTGCACCATATCGCATGGCAGCTGTGGGATTAAAAGAATTAAAGGCTTAGATTCAAGAATTGTTAAGCAAAGGTTTCATTCAACCGAGCTCTTCGCCTTGGGGAGCATCGATTCTCTTTTTAAAGAAGAAAGATGGTTTTATGCGATTGTGTATTGATTACCGAAAGTTGAATAAAGTGACCATTAAGAACAAATATCCATTGCCTAGAATAGACGACCTGTTCGATCAACTAAATGATGCCTCTGTGTTTTCCAAGATCAATTTAAGGTTGAGCTATTATCAAATGAGAGTTAAGGAGTGTGATGTACCGAAGACTGTTTTCCGTACAAGATATGGACACTACAAATTCTTGGTGATGCCCTTTGGGTTAACCACTGCACCGACAGCCTTTATGGATTTGATGAATCGAGTTTTGGACCATATCTTGACAAGTTTGTAGTGGTGTTTATAGATGACATATTGATCTACTCCAAGAATGAAGTAGAACACCAAGATCATCTTCGTATCATGCTTCAGACCTTAAGAGAGAAGCAGTTGTACGTGAAGTTCTCTAAGTGTGAGTTTTGGCTCACCGAAGTTGCACTTCTTGGACATATTGTGTCAGCTTCGGGTATTCAGGTGGAGCCGAAGAAAATCCAAGTTATTGTAGATTGGTATCCACCGAAGAATGTTGGTGAGGTTAGAAGCTTCCTTGGGCTTGCTGGCTATTATAGGAGATTCGTGAAAGGGTTCTCTATGATAGCCACTCGTTTAACTAAGTTATTGAGGAAAGAAGCTCCTTTTGTTTGGACCGAGGTTCAACAACGGAGTTTCGATTAGTTGAAGCAAGTATTGACCCATGCACCAGTCTTAACTCAACTCGAGTCCAAAAAAGACTATACAGTTTACAATGATGCATCACACCTCATGTTAGGATGTGTATTGATGCAAGAAGGCAAAGTCATCTCTTATGCTTCGAGACAACTTAAGCCGCACGAAATGAATTATCCCACCCATGATCTTTAATTAGCTGTAGTTGTCTTTGACTAAAAATCTAGAGACATTACCTATACAGAGAAAAATGTTATCTCTTTACCGGTCATAAGAGCCTTAAGTATCTTTTAACCCAGAAGGAGTTGAATCTTCGACAACGAAGGTGGATGGAACTCCTTAAAGATTACGATCTTGTCATTGATTACCATCCGGGCAAGGCCAACGTTGTAGCTGATGCACTCAACCGCAAACCTTTGTCTGGTAAGCATTGATAGTGAATATGATGTTATATGTATTATGTGGTACATTAACTCATTGTAATATTGTTGTATTGTAGCCCCTCGAGCAATTAACGCTCACTTCCGACTTCAAAAGCATCATTGTCTTGCAGTTGAACTTCAAGTTTAGTCTACCATCGTTTTGCGAATCAAGGATTTGCAAGAGCAAGATCCTAAGCTTCAATCCATTGTTTCTAAGCTATCGGACAACCCTGACTTCAGAATTAATTCTGAAAGGCTCTTGTGTTTTCACGACCGAGTCTGTGTACCTAATGATGAATCTCTTCGCATTGATATTCTCTATGAAGCTCATTTGAGTTCTTTTTCTGTTCACTCCAGGTCTGTGAAGATGTATAAGGACCTACATGGACTCTATTGGTGGCCAGGAATGAAGCAGGCCATAGTCGACTACATTTCCAAATGTCTCAAGTGCCAACGTGTTAAGGCAGAACATTATGCTCCTACCGAATTATTGCAGCCTATTGATCCATCGAAATGGAAGTGGGAAAAGATCACTATGGATTTTATTAGTGGTCTACCCTTAACTCCCGCGAAGCATGATGCCATATGGGTCATTGTAGATCGTTTCACGAAGTCAGCTCATTTTATACCGGTTAGAATGGACTACGGTCTTTCTAAATTAGTTGATTTGTACATCAAGGAAGTGATCCGACTCTACGGAGTACCTAAGTATATTATCTCAAATCAAGATCCCCGATTTGCATCTCGGTTTTGGAGAACCTTACAAGGAGCTCTGGGCACCAGAGTTAATCTTAGCACAACCTTTCACCCTCAATCTGACGGCCAGTCAAAAAGGGTAATCCAGGTAATTATCGAAAAATTTGTCCATTGAAACCTTAGAAATTTGTATTGTTATTGAACCTTCCTATACAGATCTTGGAAGACATGCTTCGAGCATGCATCATTGACTTTGGTGGAACTTGGGAGAAATCTCTACCCCTTGTTGAATTTGCCTACAATAATAGTTGACAAGCATCAATCCAAATGGCCCCGTATGAAGCATTGTATGGTAGGTGATGTAGAACTCCATTGTGTTGGTTAGAGCTTGGTGAAGGCAGGATGTTAGGCCCTGACTTACTTCGAGAAACCGAAGAACGGGTTGCCATTATTTATTTTTCGTTTAAAGGCTGCTTTTGATTGAAAAAAGGCTTATGTTGATCTCAAGAGAAGAGACATCGAGTATGAAGTTGGTGAAAAAGCCTTCCTCAAAGTATCACCGTGGAAAAAGGTTTTAATGTTTGGAAAGAAGGGAAAACCGAGTCCCCGACTCATTGGACCTTTTGAAGTCATTGAAAGAGTTGGCCCCGTGGCATATCGATTATTGTTACCCTCTAAATTAAGTAAAATCCACGACGTTTTTCATGTATCAATGCTTCAAAAGTATCGTTCTGATCCAATGTATATTGAGGAACCTGAATCTGTAGAAATTCAACCGAATTTTTCCTACGAGGAACAACTGGTTCACATTCTTGCCATAGAGGTAAAAAGGCTTCGCAATAAAGTTGTACCGCTAGTTAAAGTGCTCTAGAAGAGCCACACCGTTGAAGAAGCTACTTGGGAACCTAAAGAGACCATGAAACAACAATATCCACATCTCTTCGGTTCAGGTAAAAATTTGAGGACGAATTTTTCTTAAGGGGGAGAAAACTACAGTAAGCTTACGCCTTTTCAATTCGAGAATAAATATCGCCATCAAAGTGCATATATACAGCCATTAAAATCAGATACACTCCCCCCTAAAACTCCATAAAATCCCTCGCTAGTACTCCACTTACGCCGACTTAAAAGTAGATCCTTTCTCACACACCGAACTCCTAAATTAACTTCCAATCGGGCTAACTCCTTCACAACCTCTTGCTCACCCCATCATCTAGCCACTTACCATCAACAAGTATGAAACTGGGATTTACAACGTTTCTTTCCATCTTAACTTTACTTTTATCCCAAATCGTAATCTGACCTCCTAAACTTTCTTCAGCAATCGCCACCATAAAATCAAAGTCGTCATCTACCCCTAGCCTTCTCACCTTATCAATCTTAACAGATTCCAGTTTTGATTCTTGCTTCTGATACTTTTACCTCTGACCCTTGTCCCATAATATTCCAAGATAATATTCTCATTGAGAGATAATAATAATAATAATAATAATAATAATAATAATAATAATAATAATAATAATAATAATAATAATCTATATTAAAATAAATAGATGCAACAATAATTTAAATATTATAGAATACCATAAAAATAAATAATAATAAATTAAAAACAGAACCTAAATCGGACAGAGCTGAAAATCAAAATAATTTTGTTGAGGCATGTATAAATAGTTTTCTTAAGACATATTCGTTATCTCCTACTGATAATTTTGGTCTCAATAATGCACAACAGTTCAAGAGGGTGAAAATGAGAGGAGGAAACTCAAAGTGGCAAGCTTCGACGACGGTCACGTTATTCATTGAAAATCTACCGGAGACGTTAAACTGGAAAGGATTATGGTTTGCGTTTGGAAGACATGGGGATGTGGTGGATGCCTTCATTGCAAGAAAATACAAGAGGAGGGGGAAACGTTTTGGGTTCGTCAGATATGAGAAGATGGAAGATGCGGAAAGGGCAATAGAACGACTAAATGGCTTCACGTTATACGGCAAGAAAATCTTTGTTGCTTTGGCAAGGTTCAATGAAAGATCAATATGGAGGAGGAAAGGTGGAGACGATACTGGAAGGAACCTTAAACTGAATGATGAAGGAATGAGAGTCAATTAGGAGAAAGAAGCACGAAAAGCAGAAACTATCTCAACAAGTTTTAAAATAAAGAAGAACGAGATTGGAGAAGGAAGCAAGGGCAAGCTCAGGAAGTGCACAGGACATGTAGAAAAGGAGGCCCTTTGGAAGTACAAGAAGTGTTTGGTTGGAAGAATGGCTTCAGTGTGTAGCGTAAGGAGTATCATGTTGAGAATGGATAGCTGGGGATTAGGTGAGATATGTGTGAAAAGGATGGGTGGAAAATTGTTCCTACTATCAATTGATAATGAAGATCTGTTTATCATGTTGGAGGATGTAAATTGGTCTTATTTGAGAGACATTTTTGAAGAAGTTATGCCCTGGTCAGAATCCATCAAACATAGTGAAAGGTTAACTTGGCTTGAAGTGTCTGGACTTCTGTTGCATTGTTGGAACTTTGAAACGCTTAAAGGATTAGCAGTTCTATGGGGTAATTTTGAAGCAGTAGGGGAGAACATAAATTGCGTTAAAGATTGTGAGAAAGTATCTATTCTCATATCTACTGATAATATGTTAAGAATTGAAGAAGCAGCGGAAGTAGAGGTTGGGGATGAATCTCATGTTGTTAGAGTAAGCGAATTAGGTTTCTCGGATGAGTCGACTGCTCTTTTAAGGTCAAAGAAGAAGTGGAAGCCAGGGGGTGCCTGATCAACCAATGGCTGAAAGCTCATCAGATTCTTCTTTTGCTTCTGGCCAGAACACTTCACCGGCGTTGAGTGTAGAGACCAAATCAGTTGAGGAGGATGATTCATTTAATGCAATGTTTATTGGTAAAAGAGACTTTGAAGGTGATACCCAGGTTGTTTCGGTGCTCGAGAGAAGTATTGGGGAACACAATATAAAAGGCTTGGAGAATGCAGAATCTGGGCAGAATATTAATGAGCAATATATTGGGAACGAGAGTTGTTTTTTGGGACAAAAAGCGCGTGTGGTAAATCCACTGAATGAGACCCGTAACGCTGGGATTTCTGCTCCAGCAGATCTACAAAATAACACGAGGGAATTGGAGGAGGATGGATGTTTTTATGCTAATAAGTTGACTAATCGGGCCTTGGATGATATTTGTAATATGGGTCTTGGCCCAAATGCGGAGTGTTGTGTTAATCCACAGGATCCAAAACCCAAATCTCGTTGGGAAGATATGGTGGATAAACAGAATCAGCTTTCGGGCTCGGGTAATTCGAATCAGATTAAAAAATCCTGTGTTTGTCGTATCTTTGGAAGGAGGGGTGGAACCTGGGGCATTCTTTCCGGATTTGGGGAAGAAGAAACTTAAAGGGAAGAGATATAGCTCGTTGAGTGATATTCAGGACAAGGCTCTATCAGACCTGGAGAGAAAAAAGAAGTATCATGCAGCTATAAGAAAAATAAAGACAAGTACGGCTCTGGAGGTCTCTAAACTTTCGGGTTGTTCTCTGTCAGGTTCAGATTTGGTGTCGAGATGGGACACTTTGAAAAAGGAAGCTAGAAAAACTCTGGATCTGGGGAAGAGAATGGGTATCCAGATAATTGGGGATGAAAGCCAGACAGTGAGGGATTTGGCTCTGTTAGAATGGCAGAATCAGACGGGGGACCAGGTGGTTTGTTGACAATTTGGATCAAATGCAAATTTTGTCTAGTAAGTTATCTATTTAACCCAAATTTTTTGAGTAGGGAGATGACAAGCGGAAGAAATGCAAGTAAGTGACGATTATGTCTTTAATGCATATTTTGATAGAATTGGTACTGGGACTTATAGTGAGGCTTATGTCTATGTTGGTGTATTTGGCTGGGGGTTATGGTGTTGATTGTTTCTGAATGTGGGAAGTTTTTAAGCGAGTGCTATTTTTTGGGGTAGATTGGTATAATTTGTTTGTGCAAATTTGGTGTTCATGTTTAGGTAGTAGCAGCTGTAAGAACTTGATTGGCTAGTGTTCTGAATCGTCTAGCGTAGCGATGTTTGTTACTTTTGTGTCATGAAGAGATAGAGCTGTGTTTTGTGTTTGAGGAAGTTTTGCCATTGACTAGCGTTTGCTTATTTTGATGCTGGTTATACTTTGGGAGCTCTTTAGGAGTAGCGAGCTGTTCTTTAGAGTCGACATGCTCTTTTGAGTCGACGTGATGTAATTTCTTTGATATTTTTGAAGAAGAGTTTGAGGATACTTTGCGCTGTCGACGTGTGGCAGAAGATAAGGGTGTGTTGTTTGTTTTGTTAGCCATTCTTATGATAAGTTTCGAGATATAATACTTCAAGCTGAAGAGTTTTGAGAATCTAGATATTGGGTTCATTTTGAATTCAGCTTTTTATATGGGGGCTATGGAAGTAGATTTTGCAGATGCATTATAATCATTATAAGGTGTATAGTTGTGTAGCGTTTTTTAGTAAGCCATTGAAGAAGGTGTTGTCCAGTGAGTTTATTGGCATGTTTTTGTTTTGCCTTAGATGTTGGCAGGGTTTTTTTTGCAGCTCTTTATTGGTCAAATTGGATTGGTTTTAGATGTTAATTTGGTTGAATTTTGAAAAGAATGCTACCCCAACTGATGATTGGAGAAATTGGTCTTGGCGTATAAATTAGTGGTGATTGTAGTCTGTTATGATGAATATGTGACTCTTGCTTTTGATTTGATAATTTTTTGGTGTGTTTTCATGGTGGGAAGGTCTTCATGGCTTATATTGATGGGAGGTTTTGAGGTCCGTGCGATTGAATTTTCACATGTAGTGGGAGCTCAAGTATATCACGAGAATTTTCCTTCGATTTGGTGAGATCTGGAACGACGAATATGTTGGGAGATGTGATTTGCAAGGAGTCCTATGATGCTACTTGAATGGTGGCAGTTTTGCTTTGATTGGTTGTGTTTGGTAACATCTGCTCTGGTTTCCTGTTAAATCAGTTTGGTTCGTTGTATTGTGAAGCAGAGACCCTACCATTATTTGCTTTTTGAAGCTTGTGGCTAGCGAGTATCAAGAATGTGTTCAGTGATAAATCAGGGAGCTTCTAGGGCCTTGTTTTTTAACGTTATGATGAGCGCTTTGTTGTGATATAAGGAGGCGAAAGTGAAGGAAAAGCGGACCAAGGCAGTGAGTCTTCTTTGGTAGCTTCAGTTCTATTTTCATTAAAGCTATAGGGAAGAGAAAGGGTAAAGAGCGTTAGTTGTCTAAATTTCTGAGGTTGTTCTCTCGTATGTTTTGTGTTCTGTGGTGATAGCACATTGTAAACTGTTGTAACCTTCCCCCAAGTTGTATGCACTTTTTTTCCTCCATTTAGGTGTAGGGAGGTTTTTAACGAGGCATACAACTCTGGGTTTTCTTATAATAAAATGCTATTTGCTGAGCAAAAAAAAAATATTCGTCATCTCCTCAATGCTTGAGTAACGTTGGATGTCTATCTCCTAAAATACAACAAAAAACGTTCACAACAATAGCACAACTGCAGTAAACAATCATACACAACCTTGTCTTCCTCTCTCATTGGAAACTAAAAACATTTTTCATGCATGTATTTTTGGATATTGTGAATAATGTTGAGTTGTGTTAAATGGATAAAAAAATTAAACCGTTTGATGAAAAGATTTGTTGAAAGATTAATAGATATGAATGAATAGGCACAAAGTTAATAAATATGTTCACCAAGAGATAGATTTTTTAATAAACCTGTTATTTGATAAATTCATGTTATTTTATACTTTTCCAACAATTTATTTCCTAGAAAAATAAAGATTTTGAAATTTCTAATATAAATTTGGATTTGATAAATCCATGTTGTTTTTATACTTTTCAACTATATTTTCTCATCAATATTAAATATATATTCCTAATGTAGGTATTTTTAGTCCCATTTACGTAATAAAATAAATCCAAATCTAAATTCTTAAACAGAACATAAAAATATGACATTGTGTTATTAAAAAAAGGCAAAATGACAAAAGATGCCCCCAACGTTTGCATGTTTTGTCATTTGGCCCCCTATTCTTTTTTTTGTCCAAATATGCCCCCAACGTTTGATGGTTTTGTCATTTGGCCCCCTATTCTTTCTTTTGGTCCAAATATGCCCCCAATGTTTCATTCATAGTCCAAATATGCCCCTGTTGGATGTAAATTGTCAATCAACTGACGGTCAACGGCTTATAAAAAAATTTTGACGTGGCATCAGCCGATCTTAATACGTGGCAAGTCCAGTCAACATCAACTGTTGAACGTCAGTTGACTGACAGTTTCCATCTAATGGGGGCATATTTGGACCAAATTGAAACGTTGGGGGGCATATTTGGACTACGAATGAAACGTTGGGGGCATATTTGGACCAAAAGAAAGAATAGGGGGCCAAATGACAAAACAAGCAAACATTGGGGGGCATATTTGAACCAAAAAAAAGAATAGGGGGCCAAATGACAAAACATGCAAACGTTGGGGGCATCTTTTGTCATTTTGCCTTAAAAAAATGCTATTGTGTTTTCCTTTTCCTTTCCTTTCCTTAGTTGTTATTCTTTCCGGGATGCTTATCTGTAATATTTTACGGTGCTGCTAAGTTTTAGTATTGTAGGGTGGATATGTTGTTTCTATTGTTTTGTATGTGTAGGACTTGGTTATGGGGCATTATTGGTGTTAGTTTTTTCTTTTTAATTTATGCTAATAAAGTTTTGGGTATTGTTTTATTTCTTCCTATGTTTAAGATTGAGCTTTGGTTAAAAAGAAAAATTTGTTTTGGTTTTAAACATGATTTGATTTACTTACTGTAAATGCATCGGTTTGGATTAGTATGCAACGTTTATCAAAGTATATGAATGCCTTTGAAAATTGAGATTTGTTCCTTGAAGGGAATGTGTTGTTGCCTTTGGCAATGTGGTTTTGCATATGAAACGGTTTTCTGAATTACATTGGAAAATAGTAAGTAAATGTACTTGAGAATGATATATTGGCTATGTGACGAATTGTGAAAGTATCGGATATAGTTGGCTAGCCATATTATTAAAGTTCATTATAAAATGTAAAATTGATCGTGTGAAATTCTTCGGCTACACAATAGGGGTAGTGTTATTCTGAAGTGATAGGGGTAGTGCTATCACAACGAGATATGGGTAGTTCTATTCCCGGCTGAAGTGGGTTTTGGTGGAGGTAGTACCGCCAATAGAAAAGACTTGATGGGGGTAGTGCCATCAAGGGAATCCATGTAACCGAACATGTATGAATAGGGGTAGTGTTATCCATGAATAGAGGTGAGTCTATCTGGGTCACTATAAATGCCAATATATGAGAATATTTGTATTAATTGAGATTTACAAATGGTTGATGTACATGGTTGTTTTGCCTAATTTGTTTTGGAAACAAGTGTGAAAATATTTGGGTAGTTAAGCATGTTTTAAAAGCAAAAAAACTACGATTTTCAAATGATTTTCAAAAGCATCAATGTTTTGTTAAAGAGCGTCCTCACTAAGCATTTTTGCTTACGCTCTCTTTTTTCCATTGATGCGGCGCAATAGAGTTGATGGGTAGCATTGGTTCAGTAAGGAAAGTCCAAGACCAAGACATTTACTTGAGTATGAAAACCTAGCTTGAAATTCGGTTAATAAGACAATGTGTTACCATGTTTTGGGGAATTTTGTAATCTGAATTTTTAGATGTATTGTGAAGGTTTATATGTTGTGGTTGATGGTTTCTATATTTTTGGATTTGAGGCATAATTGATAATGGCATGCTATTATGAGTTTATGCTTTGTGAATTCCTTAGGGTGCCTATCAGTTGGACGTGCTTATACTCATGCTTTTGTGATTCTAGCATGTTTTAAATGATGCTAATAGGTTGCTGATGAGTTTTAGGGAGCATGACTCTAGTATTATGATTGGAGTAATTTATCTTGGATTGATCATGGTTCCTTGAGTATTTAGCATGGTTTGATCTATGTAATAGTTGTGTATAAGAATATGATGAGTTAAGGCATGTTTGAGCTATCATTTGGGTGAAAAAACCAGTAAAATTGGACATTTCAGGTCTAGGGATACCGATACACTGGGCCTTGTATCGGTACGTGTAAGTGTAATCTAGGCTCAAGGGTCGGTACATGAAAGGTTGTATCGGTACGGGTTTTGAGAAAACAAAAGGGCATTGATACACGGACAAGTGTAACAGTATGGTCTTTAGCTACTGAAATTGGTGTTTTTGCACATCGAGCCCGTGTACCGATACGCTACAAGTTGTTCCGATACAATCCTCTTTGTATGAAGCCTAGTATCGATACGGTTGCTCATGTACCGATACCAACTGTCGTTAAATAAAGTTAAAGAGATTCCATGGTTTATGATTCTTTCATTTTTTGTCCTTGATTCTTGTGGATTCAATTGGTTGAGTTTGGATGATCGTTTTGAGCTGAAATTTGGCAAGCAAGTATGTAATCTGACTAATTGACGATTGGTAATCTAAACTTTAACTAAGTCCTTTTAGTTTTTTATATTTACACTTTAGTCCCTAAAATGCGTTTATATGTAATTAAGTGTCTTTTCGGTGTTCGTTTCTTTTAAGATTTCATCTGATGCCAGTAAGCACACCTCGAGTAAATATGTTGATGTTCAGGTTTTATTGTTAGTGTAACATTGTAGTTGGTGATTTCTGTTCTGAAAAATTGTAATGATGTTATTTTGTTAAGTTTAGGGTTGGCTTTTATTGTATTTCTGGTTGGATGTACTCTTTTCCTCCATCTAGGAGTAGGGAGATTTTTAATGAGGCACTCAACTCCAGATTTTACTGTTTATGATTCCTTTTAATAATAAATCTTTTGCTGAGCAAAAAAAATATAAATGGGAGAAACATACCTCTTTATGTCATGTCTCTTTTCAAATCATTTAAATATATAATGTAAAACTCAAAACATAATTAAAATACCAACTCTACTTATTAAAATATTAGTAAATAAATACTGATCTTTATATATAAACTAAAAAATGAAAACAATAAAAACAATGAGCTTTGAATGAATGGAGGGCGAGTCAAGATTTAAGGGGTACATAGATAATTTGACAATTCCATAACAACATCTTTAAATATTGGGTAAATTACACAGATGACCACTGAACTATAGGTTTGGTGTCAAAATGACCACTATATTATTTTTTGCCTCAAATGCACCACACAACTATTTAAATGGTTCCATTTCAGCCACACGCCGTTAAAAAAAACGAAAAAGTTGACGGAACTGTTAAAAAAATTGGTATAATTACACATTTGGTCCTCTATATTTATATAATATATCAATTTAGTCCTAATTTTAATCTAATAAAATAAATTAATTATTCAATAAGATGGTGACACGTGTCACTACCTTATTGGGGGATTTTAATTATTTTTATTTAACTAAATTAATTAATTTCCCCCCTCCAATTAGGGGTGTGAAAAACTGACCCGACCTGGTAACCTGCCTGAAACCCGATCGAGTCAGAACCTGGTTTAACCCGAGAATTTAAAGACCGAACCCGACCTGCACCCGACCGAAACGAACCCGAACCCGAATTTGACCTGTAACTGTAGAAACCGAACCCGAACTGCACCCGACCGAAGTGAACCCGAACCCGAATTTGACCTGTTACTGTAGTAACCGAACCCGACCTGCACCCGACCGAAACGAACCCGAACCCGAGACTAACCTGCTAGATAACCGATTTAACCCGACCTGTTTGGACTCGACCTGTTTTGAAACCGACCTGTTTTGAACCCGACCTGTTTTGAACCCGACCTGTTTTGAACCTGAACTGTTATTGACCTGAACTGTTATTGACCTGAACTGTTCTTGACCTGAACTGATATTGACCTGAACTGTTATTGACCTGAACTGTTCTTGACCTGAACTGATATTGACCTGAACTGATATTAACCTGAACTGATATTAACCTGAACTAATACTATTATTTGATTTGCTGATAATGATAATTATCTGACATTTGAAAGAAGTTATATTTAATGAATATAAAACAATGTAAGTATTGATAATGTAATCACTAATTTTGTCCTGATTTTTAATTTTATTTCTTTATGATTTTTGGGCTTGTATTGGGCTAAAATAATAATAATTAAAAATAAAATAAAAATAAAAATCAACAAAGAATCAAAAAAAAGAAAAAAAAGAATATATATATATATATACATGTGTTACTATTAATATTGTTCCTATATATGTTATGGTATAATTTATTATCTTAATCTTATTAGTACTTAGTATTAACGTTATCATGTCATTTTTATTATATGGTTACCATTATTATTATTACTATTTAACACTATTATATTATTATCATTGTTTATTATTACTACTTATACTATTATTATTAGCTTTGATTTCGTATTAATCTTATTATAATCCTATTGTTTGTTGCCGTTATTATTTATTATTACTTACAATTATAATTATTATCTTCATTAACTATTATTATCATAACTATGAGATACATTAACTTAAATAAAGCCCAATGTATATAAATAAAACTAATTATCAGCCCAGTAAATAAAAAAGTAAGCCCAAGGTCATCACATTTTAAAATAAAAATTATAATTACATACATGGCCCAACAAGGCCCACGAATAATAAAAAAACCTAATCACAAAAAAACACTAATGTGTCTATTATTGTGTTCGCGCAGCCAGATCTGGGCCGTTAGATCTGGCTCGCGATCTAACGGCTCAGATCTCCTCAGACATGTGGAACCCTAGAAGACCATCTTTTTCATCTAGCGCCACTTTCTCCCGTCCGTTGGATCGCAGCAACATCGGACGACTCAGATTTACGGAGATCATTCCAGAAGCCCACTGCCACCACCACGTTGTCTGCCGTCCTTGCCCCTCCCGATTGAGTGCCGACCAAACACGAAATCAGAAAAAAATGGTGTCAGTATGCTCGAAATGGCAACAAAAAACAAACAACAACACAAATCAATTCAGGGCAGAGCCTACAGATTCAGAGCCACAACAGAGGAAACCAAACACAAAGTCAACTTCTTTTGTCTGTTTTCAAATGTAATCCGGCCATAAAAAGCCGAGGGGGAGCATATTGTAGAGGGGATTCGATTCGGAAAAAAAAAGGTCCCGAAAATAGTTGTAGCCATCTTCAAAAAAATCAATACAAGGAACTTTTAGAGAAGCATATTGTAGACGGCAGCGACGGCACAACCGTGACAAGGACGGCAGCGACGGCACAACCGTGACAAGGACGGCAACACTCATTTAAACATGCGAAAGCAACTGCAACGATCATTCCGGCCAAAAACACGAAATCAAAACAAAATCCACAACTCAAAACCATAATTTAAAACCAAAACCCGAATTTCAAGCTTACCCACACACACACACGAACGGAGGAAGGAAGAGGAGCGGACGGCGGAGCGAGAAACGATGGAGACGAGCAACAGGAAAGCTGAACGGTTTTCTACCATTTTCGACCAAACGACGACTGATAAGGTTGGTCCGGTGGGTGGGGTTTGATCGTGGGTTTAAGACGGTCTCGACGGAAGTGACCGTGTGAGCTACGGAAGACTTTAGGCCGGTGAACGGAGCTTTATCGAAGCTCGCCGGAGATGGTGCGGGAGATGGGTGCTATCGAGAGAGTGTGGGGTGAGAGAGAGCGGCTGATAGATTTCCAATGGAAGCTGAATAGGGTTTTGGGTGTTATATGGGGTATAAATACCCTTGCCAAAGGGTAAATCACATAAAAGGTCATTGAGCCTTTTAGGGTTTATAAAACGATACCAAAACTTTACCCGCATTATAAATCGACCCCACAAATTTCTGAAATTAAACCTCAAGTTCTGAATCTAATCAAATAAATCCCTTAATCAAATTAAGGTTTCAAGATTAAAAATTCCCAAATTTTAGGGTTTCCAAATTAGGGGAATTTTGGGGTGTTACAATAACCACTACTCTCTAAACCGTAAAACCCTAATCTTTAATATATAACTCATAGTCCTTAATCCTAGATTAGGGGTTTAGTGCTTAGGGTCGATAATTAGACATTAGGGGTTTAAACACCAAACCTCAATCTTTAATCAATGAACCATAGTCCCTAATCCTAAACCCTAAACAATAACCACTACTCTCTAAACCATAAAACCCTAATATTTAATCTATAGCTCATAGTCCGTAATCCTAGATCGGGGGTTTAGTGGTTAGGGTTAATTACTTATGCTTTAGGGTTTAATGCTTAGGGTTGATAATTAGACATTAGGGGTTTAAACCCTAAACCCTAATATTTAATCAATGAACCATAGTCCTTAATCCTAAACCCTAAACAATAACCACTACCCTCTAAACCATAAAACCCTAATATTTAATCTATAGCTCATAGTCCGTAATCCTAGATCGAGGGTTTAGTGGTTAGGGTTAATTACTTATGCTTTAGGGTTTAATGCTTAGGGTTTAGAATTAGACATTAGGGGTTTAAACCATAAAACCCTAATATTTAATCTATAGCTCATAGTCCGTAATCCTAGATCGAGGGTTTAATGGTTAAGGTTAATTACTTATGCTTTAGGGTTTAATGCTTATGGTTTAGAATTAGACATTAGGGGTTTACACACCAAACCCTAATATTTAATCAATGAACCATAGTCCATAATCCTAAACCCTAAACAATAACCACTACCCTCTAAACCATAAAACCCTAATATTTAATCTATAGCTCATAGTCCGTAATTCTAGATCGATGGTTTAGTGGTTAGGGTTAATTACTTATGCTTTAGGGTTTAATGCTTAGGGTTTAGAATTAGACATTAGGGGTTTAAACCTTAAACCCTAATATTTAATCAATGAACCATAGTCCCTAATCCTAAACCCTAAACAATAACCACTACCCTCTAAACCATAAAACCATAATATTTAATCTATAGCTCATAGTCCGTAATCCTAGATCGAGGGTTTAGTGGTTAGGGTTAATTACTTATGCTTTAGGGTTTAATGCTTAGGGTTTAGAATTAGACATTAGGGGTTTAAACCCTAAACCCTAATATTTAATCAATGAACCATAGTCCATAATCCTAAACCCTAAACCCTATACATTTAATTACAAATAATAATAATAATAATAATAATAATAATAATAATAATCATAAAACTAATAATAATAATAAGCATAGTAAATATATAATAATAATAATAATAATAATTGTATTTAAGTATATAATAATAATAATAATAGTAATAATAATAATAATATTACTAATCATAGTAATAATAATAAAAACTAATAATAATAATAATAAAAACTAATAATAATAATAAGCATAGTAAATATATAAAAATAATAATAATTGTATTTAAGTATATAATAATAATAATAATAATAATAATAATAATAATAATAATAATAATAATAATCCCTAAAGCCCTAACCATAAAACCCTAAACGCTAAACACTAAAAACAAAAATCATAATCCATCAATATATATATATATATATATTACATGTACGTATGTACGTATCATTTTATGAACAGTAAACCCTAACCCTAAACCCTAAACTCTAAACCCTAAAAATCATAATCCATCAATATATATATATAATACATGTAGGTATGTTTGTATTAATTTAAGATCAATAAACCCTAAACCCTAAAAACCATAATCCATCAATATATATATATATAATACATGTAGGTATGTTTGTATTAATTTAAGATCAGTAAACCCTAAATCCTAAACCATAAACCATAAACCCTAAACCCTAAACCCTAAAAACCATAATCCATCAATATATATATAATACATGTAGGTATGTTTGTATTAATTTAAGATTAGTAAACCCTAAACAATAAACCCTAAACCATAAACCTTAAACCCTAAAAACCATAATCCATCAATATATATATATATAATACATGTAGGTATGTTTGTATTAATTTAAGATCAGTAAACCCTAAACCCTAAACCCTAAACCATAAATCCTAAAAACCATAATCCATCAATATATATATAAATAATGTAGGCATGTTTGTATTAATTTAAGATCGGTAAACCCTAAACCCTAAACCCTAAAAACCATAATCCATCAATATATATATAATACATGTAGGTATGTTTGTATTAATTTAAGATCAGTAAACCCTAAACCCTAAACCCTAAACACTAAAAACCATAATCCATCGATATATATATAAATAATGTAGGCATGTTTGTATTAATTTAAGATCAGTAAACCCTAAACCCTAAACCCTAAACCCTAAACCTTAAAAATCATAATCCATCATTATATATATAATTAATGTAGGCATGTTTGTATTAATTTAAGATCAGTAAACCCTAAACCCCAAACCATAAACCCCAAACCCTAAACCCTAAACCCTAACCCTAAACCCTAAAAATAAATCCAATAGTCCTAACTATATATATATATATATATATATCACATATACGTAATCTCCTAACCCTAAACCCTAAACCCTAAACCGTAAAAATAAAAATCATAATCCGTCAATATATATAATACACATAACACAATAAACCATAAACCCGAAGGAACCCGACCTGAAATGAACCCGACCTTAAACGAAACCGACCTGAAATGAACCCGACCTGAAACAAAACCGACCTGAAAAGAACCCGACCTGAAACGAAACCGACCTGAAACGAACCCGACCTGAAACGAAACTGACCTGAAATGAACCCGACCTGAAACGAAACCGACCTGAAATGAACCCGATCTGAAACGAAACCGACCTGAAATGAACCCGACCTGAAACGAAACCGACCTGAAATCAGCCTGTCAATTAACCGTTTTGACCCGACCTGAAATGAACCGACCTGAAATGAACTCGACCTGAAATGAACCCGACCCGAAATGAACCCGACCCGAAATGAACCCGACCTGAAATGAACCCGACCCGAAATGAACCTGAACCCGAACCGAATCGAGTCAAAACAAAAAATGACCCGAAATGACCTGTAACCGATTTAACCCGACCTGAAACCCAACTGTTGACCTGTTTTTACATCCCAACCTCCAATCAGGTGGTGACACATGTCACCTTGATTGGAGTAGAAAAAATAAAAACTAAAGAATTACCCTTGGTAAGATTTGAAACTGGGACCTTAGAGTGTAATGCACACAAGTTTGCCACTGAGCCAAGCAAATACTCGTGACATGTAATACTAATAATAATATATGTGCTATACATATAGAGAAAGAAAAAACTTAAATCTAGCTTTTGTCTCCTTAGCAATTAAGCGAGTAAAAACTTGACCACATGTAGGTTTCCAGAAACCAGTGAACAGAACATCATCAAATTAAGGCCAAATTCAGATAGGAAACATATAAACCATAACCAATAAATAAAACAATTGTATGAATTGAAATAAGTAAAGAATCAGAAAATTGGTAAATTTACATACAGTTGGGGAAAATGCAAGGGAGAAACTTGGGATGATCATCATAATTGTCAGCAGCAGCAGATTTTTTTCAGCCAAAATCACATTCACAGGTATAATAAGGGAGTGTTCCATTTGAAGAAGGCTTGCACTTTCCCTTTCCACATTCCACTTCTTTACATACAGCAAATCATATAAATTTACGAGGAAAAACAAACACCCAAAGATTCCAACACAAATCAACCAGAAACAAAAGATTCAAAGAATGGGAAAAGGAAAAGTGGCAAACCGAAGATGGGTGGCAAAAGGGGGATAAAAACTCGGTTTTGGCAATCTTGAGGTGCAGAGCAAGGAAGATGGAGAGGAAGGCAAGGGAGTTCAGAGAAGCCATGAGTGGAAGTTTCAAGAAACAAGAGTATTTGGCCGAGTTGGTGATGTGTTTTTGTTGAGTTTGGAGGAAGCTGGAAGAGACGAGGAGTTTGAAAAGCAACGGGGGCGAGTTGGTGATTGTTTTTTCTTTCTCCATATGTATAACATATATATTATTATTAGTATTGTATATCACAAATATATGCTTGGCTCAGTGGCAAACTCGTGTCACCACCTGATTGGAGGGGGAAATTAATTAATTTAGTTAAATAAAAATAATTAAAATCCCCCAATAAGGTAGTGACACGTGTCACCATCTTATTGAATAATTAATTTATTTTATTAGATTAAAATTAGGACTAAATTGATATATTATATAAATATAGAGGACCAAATGTATAATTATACTAATTTTTTTAACAGTTTCGTCAACTTTTTCGTTTTTTTTAACGGCGTGTGGCTAAAATGGAACCATTTAAATAGTTGTGTGGTGCATTTGAGGCAAAAAAAATAATATAGTGGTTATTTTGACACCAAACCTATAGTTCAGTGGTCATCTATGTAGTTTACCCTTAAATATTCATAAGTTACCTTGAAAGCTTCAAGCCAAAACATCTCATACCCTCCTCAACGCCTTCTCTCCGTCGTAGATCACAAATTATGGTCACTAATATTAAATTAAATTTTTTTTTGATAATTAATTAGATCGTGCTGATAACATATTATAAATAAAATAAAATAAAACAAGAGCATATGAGAGAAAAAAAAATAGAGAGTTGCATTTTTGTTCTCAATATGAACTGTGTACAATATCTTTTTCAAGTTTTATATTAATAGGCATAAAAAGTAATTATCAAGTATAACTCTAAATACATCAAATTTTATTTAATAAATAGATAGATAGATAGATATTCATGACATTTTTTATTTTAATAGATTATCGATCATCTATTCATTCCCGTGCATTATTGATAATGATTTAACTAATTGTTATTCTCATAAAGCAAAAACGAATCCGAATAGAACTTTTTACTTTTTTATATGTATGTTCGTCTTACGGTTTATGTTCGGAGTGCGAGTCCTTCATGGTTCGAACTCACGTCCTCTCTTAAGAGTACAATGTACCTTACTAATGCACCCAACACTTGTTGGTAGAACTTTTTACTTTAGTATAGAATGAATAACACTTGATCTATAATAATTGGGTCCACTCGCTTTGAAGTGCTTTCGAAGGCAGGTGATAAAGGGGAGTGCTATGGTTTAGCAATTTCAACTTAACTGTGATATCTCAGATCCGGTCTTAAGGTTACGACTAAATCTATAATATTTTTGAACAAAATAATACATAAGGCGCATAAGATTAGAGTTTCATAGTTTGTTTAACCGTCCAAATTACAATATGAACAAAACTAGTTCAAAGCCACAATTTGATAAATGAATAACACGAGTTAAAGTGATACATGGAAATTAGAGTTTATTTGAAAAACGAGACTCTCTAAATGATGTTGAATTCATACTTAGGATGTGAATTAATCTGAAAAGAAAACAGTAAAAACAAAGAATGAGTTGTAAAGCTCAGTGTGGCCTCTAACTGCGAAAGCATACATCTTACAAAACTTAAATAACATATATTCAAATTCACTATTCGCAAAATTAATCACTAGTTGAGGGTTCAATCTATTTTCTGGACATGAAATAATTTTAAAATTTGTGGACATTGTCTATTTTCTATGAGTAGGGATGGTAATGGATCGGGTTTGGATCGGATTGTATAAAATCCAAGTCCGAATCCGTTACAATCGGACTCGGATATTTTTTTCGGATTTGGATTCGGATTTTTTTCAAACGGATTTGGATCGGATTGTTTTTGGATCGGATTTTTTCGGATCGGATCGGATTCGGATTTCTTTCAACCGCATTTAGATCAGAGTTTTTGAATTCGAATTAAATTGTCATCCCTAGTCTTGACCCAAGTCTGAGGGGTAGATTCGCGAATTTTATTGTATTTAGGGTATATTGTTTTTTGGCCCTTTAATAATTTTATTTTAGTGCAAATCAGTCCATAATTTTGTATATTTAATTTCTTACGCATTTAATTTATGATATTTAATTCTACACTTGTTATTTTTATCCCTTATTTGTTGACTACATTTAATTTTTTGTGTTTATTGTTTATGCTTTTAATTTACTTTCTATTTTAATTCATAATTTTAGCATAATATATCATAACTTTATCTATCGATTGCACATTACTTATTTCCTTAATTTTTAGTAATTCATTGATATTTACATTTTTTTTGTTTCTCCATTGTATTTATTTTATTGTTTGTTTATCTATGACTTGATCTTGCATTTATCTTTTTCATATTTATTTATACATGCATATGATATAAATAGATATATTACACTATATTAAGGTTAATTAATATATATAAATCATAATAAATATTATTATTATTTAACTTACATTCTTAACACATTTATATTTTTATTATCAATTTTAATATATATATATATATAAAGTTAATTTTGTTTTTGCCATTATTCCAAATTACCTAATATATATATTTATGTTCTCGTTTAAAAAATATATGTAGTTATGTTTCTTTTAATGTATTTAGTTTAACTTTTTACTTTATTTATGTTGTCTTCTTGTTTTATTGTAAATATTATACATGATATTTTGTTTTAAGGAATTAAAAGTCCTAAATGTTTTGATTCGGGCTCGGATATGGATCGGATGCGTCGGATTCGGATCAGACATGGATTTGGATCGGATTCGGATCGGATCTTGGCATGATCCATATCCAACCCATCTCCTATTAGGACTCGGACATTTTTTTCGGATTCGGATTCGGATTTTTTTTAATCGAATATGGATCGAATAAATTCCTTCGGATCGAATCGGATTCGGATTAAATTGCCATCCCTACTATTGAGCCAATAGAAGATGGATGATTAGTCATTAAACTCGCCCGAGTAAATACATTAGGAAACCAAAATAAAATAAAATAAATATTTGCAAATAAAGGGGTCTAACAATGAAGGTGGTCGTATTTATAGTATGGAAAGTAATTAAAGACAAGGCACTACAGTAAGTAATACAATTAATTAGCTTTGCGGCATAAAAGGATCATATTTAGGATCAGAGGATTTTTGTTCGAAAGATACATTCACTGTCATGCGTGAACTCGCTTATTGTTATAATTATTTGACTTACTTTCCAATAGATAGAGCTTAGCTAGAGCTCCATGGGTTTGAACTTGTGCAGTCCACATTAACCTTTCTGCAACTCAGTCTAATCTCTCCTTCGCTACCTGTTAATGGACTGATATTTCCCATTCTTATCATCGAAACCGCAAAGCTTTCGAAGAAAGCGATTTGATCGCTGCCAAACCTGTCCACAATTTCAATGGTATCCGCCCCACCAGTCGAAAACAGCTCTTGATCACTTTCAAGCAGTCCTTGTTGAGCTTCAAGGTTCGTGTAGTAGTTATTGTCGAATGTATTAGGTGTTGTAGGATCTAAATTCAACAAAACTGATTCATTCCCACCTCGAGGGCATACTTTACGCAACGTCTCTAAGTACGTTGCGTTCAATGTCGGATCTGGATTGCCGGTGCTGTTAAAATTATATAGTCGGTCAATGACGAAATTACATTGAGCCCGTCCAAAAGTGTGTGCACCTGAAAACATATGGGTAAAAGACCTATTACATACATATATATCACTTAAGGATCAAAATCATTATCTGGTTTACCTGAAAGTGCCACCAGATCAGTACTGGTATTGAGCCCCACGGCTGCAAATTTGGACTTGAGAACATCCAGAGTTTCGGAGGGAGACGGAATAGCTAAATTGGCAAGTGTTCGATTTGCTGTTGTACTATCCCTTCTTCCTAATGGAACTAGCCATGAAGGGCCGCCTGCCTAAAGTGATATTATTCGACATGGAATATATTTTCATTGTAGTCTACCTATGGTAAGCAAGTAAAATTTTGAAGGATTTGGCTAAGTACCAGATTGACCGACTCTTGAGCTGCAACGGTGAGAATATCAGCGCAGGAAACAATGCCCGGACACACATATTCTAGTGAAGTCTTCATGGCATCGACAACCTCGAATCCCCTTACCGAGTTATTATTCGGAGCAGCTTCTTTCTCGCTTTCTATGGTAGCGCTGTTGTCCAATAAAATCGATCCATCACAGCCCTGAAAGAGTAGTGCAACCATTGGATAAGGAACATAAATGATAAGAAATCAAATTTCTTGCCACTCAAGTAAGTTGGATAAGTATCTGTTACATTAACAAAGCAGTCATGGAAGTGAAGCCTAACAAGGCTAGCACCGATCCTAGGATCCGACAGCAAAGCGACTTCGGTGATACGTCGAATGATGCTAAACACCTCAGGGCACGTTTCATCATAGAACGTCGGACTCAATGTGGTAGCGGCCGGTAATGATCCTAGTGGAAGCAAAAGGGAGAAGAAAAGGGTTGCTATTACACATCGTAAACAAGGCATTTTCTCAGTCATTCCCCCTCAAATGAGCCCTAAATATTTTATTACAAGGGCTCCTATTTAAGACTACTTAAAGGGACAAAGAGCTCCTTGTCTGTAGCTTGAAGTAGCACTTGCCAGAAAATTAAGAAAAAGTGAAATTAGAAATACTAATAATAACAATTAGCAGTAAATTAAGACGTGTGACAAAATAAAGTGATCAATTATATAAGATTTTTCCGTAATGGCTAACGTGCTTTGGAAAGAGATTCCATTTACTTTGAAACAAGGGAATATATGGTTTTTGGAAACCTAGCTGTAGGTGGGATTATCTGTGCTGGAAGTATTGAGAAATATATTTTGTTTTGAAAAGGAAAATGTAAGGGAAAGTGATGGTGAGAGAGGAGACGGGATCCATAGGCAGGAATAATGTTCTAAGAATGTATGCTTTTTCCCTATTCGTTTGATCGGTTAAAATGTTAGAAATCATAGGTTTTTGGCAACGGTATAGTAAAGGTTAATGTTGACAGAATTGAGAATAATTGTTAATTCTTCTTGTAATTTGATGATTTGATAAATTACGTAAATTGTCACCGAACTTTACTCTTAAATTTATTTTAGTTACTAAAGTTTCAAAACGTTTAATTTACTCACTGAAGTTTAGACATTGAACATTTTTTTGTCATTAAGGTTTAGACATTGAATGTTCTTTTGTCACTCTTAAACCTCAAACGATCGTAGATGGTGGTCTTTCGGTCCAAATTCCACTAGTCGCTTCGTCTCGGCCCCTTAAGTCTGAATTTGATATCTATTTTGTCAGAAAGTGATAAGAAGTTCACGAATCAACCAAAAACCTTCTGGGTTTTTTCTCGTCGATCTCCCTCCTCCACCGTTGAGTAGAGCATGTTTCTCAATATGTTTCTTCTTTCGTGCTGACAAAATTTTTCACGGATCCTGAAGAAGTTCCTTTGTTCGCCGGTAAATAGAAGTCGTAAAAAAGTTAGCGGAAGAGTGACAAAAAATCATTTAATATTTAAACTTCAGTGAGTAAATTGAACGTTTTGAAACTTTAGTGGCCAAAATAAGTTTGAGTTATACCTTTGTTATTAAAAAATAATTTGTATGAGATAGATACACTAATTAGACGAGTAGTTAAGGACGCTCATATTGTATCATTTTGTGTGAGTTCGAATCCTAACATTTATTTTTAGAATGAAAATATCTCTCTACTTAATATGAATACATTAAATATGTCACTTAAAAGAAAATATTTTTTGAATATGCTGGTGTGATATAATTATATCATATGTTCAATTTTGTTAGTCTTTTTTAATAAGGCACACACACCGTGCAGAACTGGTGCTCGAACCTGGGTCACCTGAATGAATTATATCATTATTTACCAGTGGGACAACAAGGAGTTAGCTAAAAGAAAATATTTAACATTGAAAATTTTATTTATCAAATTATTATAGATAGATTATTATTAACTAGATATTAATTCGATTAATAATTGTTATTGTAATATTTGAAAAAAATATGGATTCACATTTATTTGAACGCAATCTTTTTAATATGGAGTATAAATATTATATATGAAAAACTATTATAGGTAATAAAAATATATTGCTTTTGAGAATAACTACCACTCCATTTGAAACATTATTTCCACTAAAACACAACCAACAATTTAAAAGCTGTGTGCTTTTAAGTTTAAATGCATATTTATTGTCTTATTATAGAGGTGAGATAAAAAAAATTCCTTTTATCACCAGCAGCGTGAATGTGAGTTAATTTAATTTAAATTAGGTTACAATTTGTCATCAAATTTTGCATTATACGTGAGTTGTAACAAATCTACTGGTTAATATTTAAGTGAGAACTAAAATTTTAGAAACGACTAAAACTAATTAAGCTCAAATATATAATTTATATATAGTACAAAGACTTTTTTTCCGTAAAAAATTTATTTTATTAAAGAAAATAATTAACCACCAACAACCAGTTGGTCTAGTGAGATAAGCTATCAAATCCCTTAAGCTAAGTCAGATGACGAAGTTATAAATAGAGCAAATTAAATATCGATGGTTATAAAAAAATTAACTACCGTAAACGGTGGGACCAGTCCAACATTACAACATAAGCAAAACAGAATAACAACGCACGAGAAGAGAGCACAATAGCAGCGATTACAACATAAAACAAAAGCAAAGCTTTGGATACTCAATCGGCCAACAAGTGAATGCTATGAACAAATTATTTTGAAAACATCATTGAAAATAAGGGTAAATTGCTTTTTTGGTTGCTCAACTTTGTCTATATTTCTGTTTTGGTCATTCAACTTAAAAAAATCATTTCATCACTAAAAATTCAAATTTAGCTCGTTTCGGTTAATCGCGTGATCGTTAATTTTCTAACGTCATTAATTTTTTTGGGTGAGTTTGTGCAAAACCCCTTAGAACTTTACTTTCAAACCTAGATGTTGGACTCCTTGTGATTCGACGGTGACAAAGTATGTTATTTCAAAATAGAATGGTGGGGAGGTCAAAAAGGAAGAAAAAAAATAGTGTATCTCGAGTCTATGTTGATCAAAAGATGGGAATTGTAGATTAGATAAAAAAAAATAAGGTCAAAGCTTTCATTTGAGTTTTATAAATCTCATGAATAATCAAACTGAGAAAAAATAAAATGTTTTAGAATTAATTACGTTACAAACGATGGTCGATGACAGTCGAGCGACGATAGAAAAGGACTCGAACCATGAAAAAAATTATAATTTTAAAGAATTTTAAAAATAAAAAAAAATCATAAAACACATCATTTTGAGCGGGTATTAGACATTAAACGGACGAATGATTGAAACAAGTAAAATTAAATAACCACAAATAGTTTACCACAAAATTGAATATATTATTTCGTCCTTTCCTCAACTTTTCTTTTCCTTTCATTCTCCTTCTTTACTTTCTCTCCCTCCTTTTTCTACAAGCCCAACCATCCACAAAAAGAAAGAAATTGATAGTTGTTGGCTGCCAGTTGCTACTTGATAGTGCTTAGGGAAATAATTAATTTTTTTATAATATAAAATAATAAAAATATACTATATATCGGTTATTATTTTTTTTATTTACTTAAAAAGTTAATTCTTTTAAAAATAATTATAAAGAGAATTCAAAATTTTGTCAAATAATATTTCAAAACTATAAAATGAAATTATGTTATCAAATTCAAATTTAAAATTAGTATGAAAAAATAGTTAACCAAAATTAACCGAATCAAATTATTATAGACCGTTTAATTAAGAATGAGATAACTAAATAAAGAAAAACCTTTGATACAAAATTTTACCCCAAAACCACCCCTAAATGAGAACAAAAATCATTTGCCCCATTTTGGTGTTTTTTGTGCTTCAACAATAAAATATTAAATCTTAATTCTATTTTTTTTAAATAAATTCTAAAAAATACACTATATACCTAATATTTTAAACCCTAATTTTAAACACTAAATTTAAATTTATTATAAAAAACATAAATAAGACACTGGAAAGATAACATCAATTTTTACTCCATACATAAAAGAAAACAACACACAAAGCTCCCTCCTAAAGCATTCAACAAAGCAAAGATCATGACCTTAAATCATAATTAGAGCCGACGCTCTCAAAACTTGACAACAATGATTTTTACCATAAAACGAAGCCATGACAGTTCATGAAAACAACGCACCATACAAAAATGATATAAAAAAAATCATTAAACCGTATTATCATATCACATCAGTCAGATGAATTTTAAAAATGAATGTTAGATTAAAATTTTATAAATTTTATTCAAAAAACAATTATATAAAATATTATTATGTGCCTCATTAAAAAAATTTAATTTTAATTTAGAAAAAAATGCATGTAATGATTATACATCGACTGTGCACTCTTCCATTGAGAATTAAACAGTAGAATTAAAGCATGAAATATCACACGAAGTTCAACGTTGCTAGAGTCCATACATCCCAATGGTCCAGAGAAACAAGATAAAATTGTGCCATGCTCATTACGTAGAGCCCACCACAACCTGCTAAACCCGACTTTCCTTTCGCAGACTTATCTACATTAAATTTCAACATATCCAAAGCAGAAACGACTATATAATGCCTCGACGATCCTTGATAACCAAACTTGGCGCACATAGCCACGGACATACACCCACCACTCGGCCTCAAAAATATCCAACCAATATTTGGAAGCTTTCACAATGGTCGCAATCTAATCAAGATATATATATATATACTTTCTTGTGTAAAATCCGTAAATAATATTAAAAAGACGAAATATTTGTGTAGAAATCCCAGATTGTCGAGAGCTGAGCTAAGTGCATCTATAATACCTAGCTACGCTATCGATGTATCTTTTTATGTATATACAGAAGACGAAATTAGATCCTACAAAGAACCAAATAAAAAGTTGAAAATTATAAAATCAAAAAAATTGCTCGGCAAAAGTATGATTTATTAATGCTAATTATACAGGCCAACGTTAACTTAAGCCTCATTAAAAACCTCCTTAATCCTAAGCGTAAGAAATGAGTACTCAGAATAACAAATACAGAAACAAGCACAACACACGAAACACGAACTGCTATAGTTCAAAGGAAAAACGCCAAACATCCAACGCAGCATAAAACATATAAACCATAAGACCAAAAACATTATGTCATCATTTGGAACCACGATGTTGTTGGGAAATAATGGCAATTATAAAAAAAGGAAGATGAAAAAAATGTCTGAGGCGTGCACAAGACATTGTTTTTATGGATATTTCGCAATAATGCGTACCCTCCAGGATTCAACGGACTCTTCTGCGGTGCAGGAGACAGAAAGAGCAAGGACAAAAATACCCAACTTGGAGAGAATAAGATAGTAGAGAAAGTTACTTTTAATTGATGATTTGGAAAGCAAGTGAGCATGGTATTTATAGTACCATGTATTCCAAAAAGGGTATTTAAAATAGTAAGTAATCAAGGGTAAATCTGTCATAAAGAAAAATGAATGGTTAAAATTAAATATTCTTTTAAATTTAAAATGAATGGTTGAAATTAAATGTTTTGAAATGAGTGGTTAAAAATCACTTAAAATAATTTAAATAAAATAAAATAAGAATAAGAATAAATAAATTGGACCTCTAGTTCATGCACATGGAAAAATTGACCGATTAAAATACACGGCCAAAGCCCGTGTGCGCAAGACCACCATTATATTTTTCTCTTACAAGTTCAATATTAAATCTTTGTATTTAAACCACAATCAAGTGTTTTTTAAAAGAAATGTGGGATTCTTTGAAATATACTAAGTAACTTTATTTCTTTACAACAATCCCCCACATATTTCAAAGAATGATAAGAAGGAAAAAAAATTAGTTGAATATCTTGACATAATGTATTCATTCTAGTGTCTTCCGGACTATGTACCAAAATTTTAAAAAATAAAATATAACTTACTGAGTGTTTGGTGAAACATGTTTCTATGAACCAAAAACTCAATACGTAAGTTACCATTCTCATTAGTCACATTATATCTATTCTTGCTCTTTGTCGCGGTTGTGCGCTAATAGGCCATGCACGTGGCTAAATTTTCATAAGTGCTCTAGAGACTTTGTTACAAATCTCATAGAAGCGGCCCCACTTCACACTTATATAGGTCAAGCCATCAAGTGTATTCTGCAGGTCAATACACCACCTATAAAGGCTATGGACTTGATTAAGAATTTTCTCATCCTCATTGTCTTTGTAGTTTTAACACTACTTACACCATAGGAAGGGACAAAATAATAATTTGTAGTGTTCACATTTCGAGATCAATCAATGACTTGTTATTACCCATATGAACCTTCTTCATGGGATTACCAATCACAAAAGTCGGGTTACCGTCACTGTTGATTTTTTATATTGGCATAAGTCCCATTCCCCTCGATGTTTCATTTACTAATTTTCTTCCCATGGGTTTAGTCAGAGGATCGACCAAATTAATTTATGACTTCACATAATCAATTGATATAACTCCATCTATTTGCAGCTACTGTATTATCTCATGTCTTAGATGAATATGTCTGTTTTGTCATTGAAGGTTTTGTTCTTTGCAATGGCTATTGCCGCTTGGCAATCACAATCCATGGGCACCGAGGTTGTCGATTTTGAGCCCAATGGTATACATGCTAAGAAGTTTCTCAACCACTCAGATTCATTACCAGCCAACTCTAAAGCAATAAATTTAGATTTCATGGTAGATCTTGCTATAAGTGTTTGTTTGGCTGATTTTCATGATATTATTCCACTTCCAAGGGTGAATACATAACCACTAGTGGATTTGGTCTCATCAGAGTCAGATATCCAATTAGCATCACTGTATCCTTCTAATACAGTGGAAAATCCACTAAAGTGAATACCATAATTTATGGTACCTTTCAAATATCTCATTAACTTCATTATAGCACTACAATGCTCATAGTTTGGGTTATGAGTATATCTGCTCAACCGACAAACAACGTATGCTATATCAGGTCTGGTGAAGTTCATCAAGTGCATCAGACTTCCAATAATCTGTTCATACTTGGATTGAGCAACAAGTTCACCTATATTTTTTCTTAGTTGAGTGTCAGCATCATAAGGAGTATTCACAGGTTTAGTGTCAAAGTAACCAAACTTCTTTAAAAGCTTCTCAACATAGTGTCCTTGTGAGAGTGTTATACTATCATTTTTCCTTATAATTTTAACACCCAATATAACATTTGCTTCGCCCATATCTTTCATATCAAAATTTGAAGCAAGATATCTCTTTGTATCAAGTAACAACTCATAGCAATTACTAAATATAAGCATGTCATCAACATATAAGCATATGATCACACAACTACCATCAACTAGTTTAGGATAGACACATTTATCAACATCAACAGAAGAAAAACCATCACTCATTAATACTTGATCAAATGTTTCATGACATTGTTTAGGTGCTTATTTCAAACCATACAAAGATTTGAGAAGTTTACATACTTTACTTTTATGACCTGACACAATACATCCTTCAGGTTGTTCCATGTAAATTTCTTCTTCTAAGTCGCCATTTAAAAAAGCAGTTTAACACCCATTTGATGAATAAAAAATTTATGTATAGATGCTAAAGCAATCAAAATTCGAATGGAAGAAATTCTAGTAATTTGAGCAAATGTGTCAAAATAATCGATGTTTTGTTGAGAAAAACTTTTTGCAACCAATCTAGCTTTGTATTTTTCTATAGAACCGTCAGGATAAAAAAATTAAAAATCCATTTACAACCAATAGGTTTTGCTCCGGGTGATAAATCGACTAATTCACAAGTTTTATTTTGTAAAATTGAATCAAGTTCAGTTTTAATGGCTTCTTTCCAAAAAGGAGCATCATATGAAGAAATTGCATCAGTAAATGTTCCTGGATTATTTTCAACTAAGTATGTGTAAAACTTACTTCCAAAGGATTTTTCAGTTCTAGGTCGTTTAGATCTTCTCAATTCATTATATTCACAATCAGTTTGAATAATAAGTGCATGTGAAATAAGATCAGTTTTTAAGGGAAAACATGTTCAAAAAATTCAGCATTTTTTATCTCAACAATTGTATTCTTTTCAAGTATATCACTTCTCAAAACAAGAAATCTATATGCAGCATTATGTTCAGCATAACCAATGAACATGCAATCAGAAGTTTTAGAACCAATTTTTCTTTTCTTAAGGTTTGGAAGCATAACTTTAGCAAGACACCCCCACACTTTTAAATATTTCAAATTAGGTGAATAACCTTTCCACAATTCATAGAGTGTTTTACCAGTTTTCTTATGAGGGATTCGATTTTGTAAATGACATGCAGAAAGAATAGCTTCACCCCAAAGATTTTCATATGCATTAGAGGAGACAAGCATACAATTCATCATTTCTTTTAATGTTCTATTTTTTCTTTCTGCTACTCCATTAGACTCAGGTGAATAAGGATGAGTGAGTTCATGTATTATGCCTTCTTTTTCGCTATAGTCATTAAGAGTAATATATTCACCTCCTCTATCTGACCTAACCCTTTTAATATTTTTATTCAATTGATTTTCTACTTCTGCTTTATATTTAAGAAAAATTTAAAAGGCTTCATCTTTATTTCTAAGAAGGTAAATTTTAGTATATCTTAAAAAATCATCAATAAATGTAACATAATATCTTTTACCACCTCCAGTCATTGTTTGTTTAAGTCTCCTAAATCAGTATGAATAAGATTTAAAAGTTTTGTTTCTCTATGTGTAGGAGCACAAAATTTTTTAGTTTGTTTAGCTTCGGCACAAGTTTCACATTTTTGTAGGGAATTATTAGTGCTAGAGATTAAGCCAAGAAATCGCATATTTTTTTAGATATGAAGCATTCAAATGTCCTAGTCTAGCATGCCATAAATCATACGAATCAATCAAGTAAGCATAAGAAGAGCTAGCATTCGCATTCATTATTTCAGAAACATTTAGTACAAACAAGCCATTCTTACAATATCCCTTACCCACAAAGTTATTGCTCTTAGTCAATATAACCTTATCAGATTCAATGGAAATTTTTATTCCAGCTTTTCCTAACAGCGCAATTGATACTAGGTTGGTTCGAATATCAGGGACATAAAATACATCACTTAAGGCAAGAGTTTTCCTAGATGTGGGTTTCAACATAACCTTGCCTTTTCCAAGCACACTTGTAGTTCGAAAATCTCCCAGATAAACTGATTCTTCCCCTTCCTCTACTGGAGTATATGAGGTAAACACATTTTTATTATCATATATGTGCCGAGTAGCACCAGAATCTATGACCCATTCAGTCATGTTTGTGACAATGTTTGCTTGAGAGACAACCACAGCAATAATTTCATATGCCTCAACCAAATTAACATTTGACTGAGCAAGATTTTCATGTCTCCCCTTTCGATGTCTACATTGGTGTGCATAATGCCCTGGCTTTCCACAAACATAGCAACAATTTCCTTTCTTTTTGAAGGTAGGGTTATTAAACTTAGGCATGGCATGATTTCTAGGCATAACATTATTTCTAGAATTATTAGACTTAGGCATAACATGATTTCTAGACCTTGAGTTATGTCTGAAGCCCATACCTCTTCTAGCATTTCCTTCGATGAGATTGGCTCTCGTTGTAAACTCCCTTTTGTTGGCGTTCATTACTTCCTTTCGATTGGTTTCCTCTATGATGATGTGAGCGATGAGTTCCTTCAATGAGAGTTGTTTGTGTTTGTGTTTGAGTTGTTGTTTGCAGTCCTTCCATGATGGGGTATCTTTTCAATCAATAATCCAGCAACAAACTCTTCTGGTAAAGTGATGTTCTCCAACTTTAGGTCTTCGAGCAATTTGTGATGTTCATTGATATGAACCTTAACCTCCACATCTTCAGTCATCTCCCACCGATAGAACTTTCCGATGATAATTTTTTGTTTACCAACATCTTCCGCGGTGTAGTTCAGAATCATGTTATCCCAAATCTCTTTTGATTCCTTGTACGGACAATAAACATCAAAAATTTCATTTGATAAAGTGGAAATTATGGTGTGCCTACATACCTTGTTGGCATGGATCCAACATTCTATTTGTTTTTCTGAAGCTGTAGGCGACAAACTTTCTGTCAGTGCAAAGGCAACTCCATGCATGTCTAAGATGGAGTGGACATGTTCTTGCCATCTCTTGAAGTTTTCTCCATCAAAGACTTCGATCTTGGAGATATCCGGGAAGGGTTTGGCAAAGGTGACATTGGGTATGACTTGAACGGTTTCGGGTACATGAGTGTTATTGTTTGTCGGATCTCGAGAAGTATTTTGGTTGGACTCGGTAGGGACAGTTGTTTCTAGAGTGTCGTTGGCCATTTGAATATCCTTAAGATTGTTGGAAAATAATGGCAATTATGAAAAAAGAAAGATGAAAAAAAATGTCTGAGGCGTGCACAAGACATTGTCCTTAAGGATATTTCGCAATAATGCGTACCCTCAAAGATTCAACGGACCCTTCTGCAGTGCAGGAGACAGAAAGAGCAAGGACAAAAATACTCAGCTTGGAGAGAATGAGATATTAGAGAAAGTTACTTTTGATTGATGGTTTGGAAAACAAGTGAGCGTGGTATTTATAGTACCATGTATTCCAAAAAGGGTATTTAAAATAGTAAGTAATCAAGGGCAAATCTGTCATAAAGAAAAATGAATGGTTAAAATTAAATATTCTTTCAAATTTAAAATGAATGGTTGAAATTAAATGTTTTGAAATGAGTGGTTAAAAATCACTTAAAATAATTTAAATAAAGTAAAATAAAATAATAATAAAAATAATTTGGACCTTTAGTTTATGCACTTGGAAAAATTGACCGATTAAAATACTTGGCCAAAGCCCGTGTGCGCAAGACCACCATTATATTTTTCTCTTACAAGTCCAATATCAAGTCTTTGTATTTAAACCACAGTCAAGTGCTTTTTAAAAGAAATGTGGGATTCTTTGAAATATACTAAGTAACTTTATTTCTTTACAACAGATGTGTGATCAACACCTCCTTTAGCCAAAGCATCGGCAAAGCTATTCACTTCGCGATATACATTATGGAAACACACACAAGGCAAAGCTGCACAAACCAAATCAATTTGACGAAACCACAATCCTAATTTCCAAGGCCTATTCTCTTTGTTAAGAACCCACGCAACAACGAAAATTGAGTTTGATTCAATCACAATAGACGGTACCTCACACCATTTCAACCTTTGAATCATCAACAAAGCATGATAACTCGCTCGCAATTCCGCTTCATTAGAATCAAAAATTCCCAATGGGCCCGAAAACATAGCCAACACCCGTCCCTGCTCATTCCGCAACACGCCCCCATAACCTGCTAAACTCGGTTCCCTATTGCCGCACCATCGACATTGAATTTGAGAACCCCTTTATTTAGTGGAACCCAAACTATATGACCTCTCATTGATGTAGTGAGAAGACTCGGATTACATAACCATGGACAATCCCACCACACCGATTCGACGACCACACACGACTTAGAGGCAACCCGAACCCAATATAACGACCAAAGTTTGATAAGGAAAATTAACTCTTTCACATGTAACCATTTAGCCAAAAAGATCAGATCATTTCGTGCAAGCCAAAGTGTCCACAAAATAGCCGCAACTCCCGCGAGCCACCACTCGCACACCATTCCCATGAAAAAAAAACTCCCAAAACAGTGTGTTTGGTCGAACCACCTCTACACGCCACCGTTCAAAGAACCGCAACCAGACCTGCCACACAAACACACAATCCAAAAAAATATGGTCCAACACCTCCTCTACATTGTTACACCAGCGACACTGAAGCTCGCCAACTGCAATCGGTAAGCCTCTGTCACGCAATAGTCCCATAGTCAGTAGACGATGCAAAAGCGCGAACCAAACAAAACACTGAACTTTAGGTGGGATTTGTAAACACCAAACAGCACCCAGCTATGCATTTGCCTCCAAACCAAACGAGTACATCAACTTATAAAGCTCACCTACAGAAAAATTACCCGTATGCAATTGCTTCCATATCAACTTGTCTGGAATATGCATATTAAGAGACACAACCAAAACACATGATTTAAGTTCCTCAAGTTATCGTTCTTCAAACGATCGAAGGGGACGACTGAAAAAATCACATTACACATCATGTACAAAGCAACCCTCATAAGATAATCTCACACGAGTGCTAGTTTATTGATAGCCAATCCAAAAAGTCTCGGGTAAACATGTTGCAAAGGGACATTTAAACACCAAACATCTTGTCAAAACAATACCTTAGAGCCATCGCCCACAAACCAAGTGAAATGGGCACTGTCGAAAAATCGTTGAACATACTCATCTTGTTGCACTTCAAGAATCTGACGCCACATAATAGACATGTTGCGACAGCCCGTAACATTAGGTCTCCATTGCAAAACATCACTGCCATACTTGGCCGTAATAATCGAGCGCCATAAAGATTTCTCCTCATTCGCATATCTCCAACTACACTTAGCGAGCAAGGCTATATTACGCATATGAAGGTTCACAACACCAAGTCCCTCACAATATTTTGGTTGACACGCCACACGCCAACTCACACTACTCATCTTACGCCTCTCTTCGGATCAACCCCACAAAAAATTACGTTGAATCCGATCAATCTTTAAGGTGGTGCTTTTAGGTACCAAGAAGACACCCATGTAGGAAAGTGGCAAAGCCGGTAAAATAGAATTCACCAAAACCAATCTACCAGCAAAAGAAAACGAGTCGCGCTTCCACCCAGCCAAGTGTTGTCAAAATCACACTAATAACGGATCCCAAATGCTTAAGCTATGCAGATTGACCCCCCAGCGGAAGCCCTAAATATTTTACCGGCAAATCCCTACAACTACACCCTATAACCCCTGTAACATGTCCGATCAACGGTTCCTCAACCCCTACTCTATATAAGCATGATTTATCATAATTTATTTACAGCCCCGATGCATACTCGAAACATGTCAGCACCCTCTTCAAGTTTCGGGCACAGTCGACATCCCCTTTAAAGAATAGAATCGTATCATCCGCAAAGTGTAAATGCGAGATTAATATGGCTCCCGTCACACATACACCTTTGAAAACATCTAAGTCTTCCGCATTAAGTAACAATTGATGCAATAATTCAGCTATAATAACAAATAGGAGAGACGATGTAACACCCAAGATTTTAAGGTTAAAAAAAAGGGGAAATGGCAAACAAAGGGTTTTGAACCTGTGACCCTTGGCTGCATAGACTTATGTCTCAACCAATTGAGCTAGGTGAGCTCTTAGTTATTTGTTGCACTAGGGTAAATTTAAATTAATGCTTACGGATATCTAAAAAATAAAATAATAATCTGATATATCCCCAACCACCCTCATTATTGCCATTAATGCTTCACCTTGAACCTGGAAATATCCAAAAGATCTCAAAGGTCACTCCCTTAAACCTCTTCACCGTCAAATCTCCCCCACCGCCGTACCATAGCCATCACCGCCACCACCGACATAATCGTTGTTGTACCCTAAGCCCAGCCCTGTCGGCCACTCGCGTTTAGGCCGTTGTTCATTGTGAAAGCTGCTTGTAAGGTTCGGCGGAAAACCAAAGGTCTCCCCTTCTATTGCTCATGTTTTTCGGCCACCGTGACCGTCCTTTCGAGACACCATCGCCACCATCGTCGTCCTCTGGATGAGCCGATCAAAACCCTTACCTTGGATCTTCTAATCGTTGTCGTTTGAAGCGTCGTCGGAGTTACGAGAAAACCTTGTGGTTTTCCTCATTTTCGGCCAGTTTCAACCGTTTACGGTCATGGTAAGCTTCTAAACTTTGGTTATACATGGTTTTGGGTCTTTAACCGTCTTTGCGGAAGTTTTCTCCAGCCTTTGGGGCCGCACGTGACCTTCACACGCCTTCTAGTGATGATTTCTGGCGACTCCAATCGGTTATTGATAAACTGAGTTGACCCAGCCCTAAATCGGTTTGTTTAGAACCGGTTCGGCTCTAGAAACTAGGGCAAACTGGTTAATTAGAGTTTGAGCCGACCTAATTCATAAGGCCCGAAAATATTGAATCTTAAACCCAAATCGGTCCAAGCCAAATGACTAACCCGAGTTGAACCAAACCCAACCCGAACCTGACCCGAGTTTGACCGTTGACTGAGTCAACCCAGTGAGTCAACTCGCCCGAGTCAATCTAGTGAGTCAACTCGTCCGAGTCGACTCAATGAGTCAACTCGCCTGAGTCAACCCAGTGAGACAACTTGCCGAGTCAGCCATTGGACCAGTGACGTCAGCACGACGTCAGCGTTGACCGCTGACGTCAGCGTTGCCTTTGACCCAAAAGTCAAAAAAATTTAAAAAGCCCTATTTTATGTTTTTTGACGTCTTGAGTCCGATTTTGAAGCCCATTTCGTGAAATTCTAACTCGAAAGCCTCCGAATTGGACCTTGAACTCGAGTTTGCTTATGTATTTTATTAATCAATTATGAGCAATGTGAACAAGGACTGAAATTGGAATTTGTGCGATTGAAGGTATTCACAGTTCCTTGTATTCGAGATGTTGAGGACGTCCCATTCGAGTTCGAGAGTGATCGAACGGAGTATCATGGTTGATCGATATAGCAAGTACTAAAGGTAATACACCACTACCTGATATTAATATAAGGTTGGAAGTTTTTCCGCACAAAATATAAGTTCGACTACTCTGTGGCATGTCCTGTGGTGAAATATGAAAGCAACTGTTCAGATATACGATACAGCTAGATACATTATAAGGTTTGGTTAGTACTGCCAGGTTGGGATATGTTAGTTCGAATGGTTTTAGGGGCTCGATAAACTTCTGGAAATCTTAAATATTGTAAATCGTCATTTTATCATTATTGAGCTAAATTATAAAATCACCCCTAATAGTTAAATGACCAAAATTCCCTCGTTGGCCAAAGTAATCAAAATAGCCCTGAATGTATCCGATATCATGAAAGATCTTGACATAGAAATCTTTGAATGCCTGGTTGGAAACTTGATGAGCAAATAGAATTCCTGAGTCACTGTATATGCCTTGTTGGTATAAATTACCAAAATGCCCATGTATGATAAAATGACCATAATGCCCTTGTAGGCCTACATGACTGAATCACTCATGATATATCTAAACTCTCAAAGATCTTTATGTATCAACTCCTGAACATCTGGTTTGAACCGTTATTACGAACCCCTTTTAATAGGGACCTTGTTTCTAAAATCTGTTCAAATTGTCAAAAGTTCAATGTGTTCCCTTCCGTAAATGCCAAGTATCTCCAGGAAATAAAATGTTCCACCTAGTGTGTTTCATGTGTGCTACACGACTATTTTTGCATACTGACTTACATGTTATAATATCGATCACGTGCACATGACTGACATGCTTGATTTCACAGGAACATGACATGTTTTATAAATTAAGCATGATCGTATTGTATTTCTGATATATGGCCATGTACCCGATAAGACAAACATGCTATATGGATAATGTATTACTGAAAATACTGTTATTGATTAATGAACCATTGATGATCTGATTCACTGGGTAACTAGAATATGGTATAAAGTGTTTTAAGGTTCAGCCCTGATCAGGCTGGTAATTCCGCTCGTATTAGGTTTCTAGCTTAGGCTAGGGTAATTCCGCCCGTACTAGGTTCCTAGCTTCGGCTAGGGTAATTCTGCCCATGACCTAAGGTAACCCTTTAGGTTGGTACCTATTAGACCTGGCAAACTTGACCCGAGACCCGAAACCCGAACCGAACCGACCCGAACCGAAACCCGATTTTGACCCGAAATGATGATTCGAAGTTGACCCGAAACCCGAACTGAACCGAACCGAACCGAACCGAACCGAAATTTTTTGTTGAACCGAAATGGACCCGAACCGAAATGGACCCGAACCGAATGGACCCGAACCGATTTGACCCGAACCGAATGCTACCCGAACCGAAAGCTGAACCGAAAGCTGAACCGAATATCGACCCGATTTTAACCCGATTTTAACCCGATTTTGACCCGATTTTGACCCGAATATCTATTTTTAACAATATAATAAATAATAAAAAGAAGTATGTTTTATTATCTTTTTATACTATATCATGGAAGAGATTGTTCCTCTTGTCAAAGTTGTGGTATAATAACATTTTATGTTATTTTACGTTTCAATATTAATTAAATAAACTAATTTTTAAATTTAGAGTTTCAATGTACTATTTTCTCTCCCAATATTTAATCTTACATTTACAAAGAAAAAAATGTCAAAAGATTGCATTAAAAGGAATGGATACATAATAGACCAATACATAATAAACCATAAACCATAAACTAAAATTAGAGATAATTTTTACAATCTTACCATAAAATGTAGCTAAAATCGGAATTAGAGACCAACTTTACAATTTGAAAGTATAGAAATTTGAGATCTTGGTGACCAATTTTATAATTTCACCATAAAATATAGCATAAAATTGAAATTGTGGACTAAATTGACAATTTGGAAGTGGAGAAATTTGAGAGTCCAATGACCAATTTTATAATTATACCATATAAATAAATATGGGTCAATTTTAGCTAAAAATTAAATCTTAGAAATTAAAATGAACAAAAATATCATTATATTAAATTAATAGACTAAATTACAAAGATTAGTTAATTTCGACTAAAAGTAAATTTTTAGAGACTAAATATCACTACGGGGAGGGGATTTCTATATCCGAAGTCTAAACCGTGGGGATACTTGTGACTAAATTAAATTAAACTAAAACTTAAAGTTGACTAAAATATAACATTTTAAATGCAACGTGACCTAAAAAGTAATTAATCTCTAGCTTAAAAAATTGGTGGCTTATTTCCCTCCAAAATTTTGTCTTTTCTCTCTCTATTTTTTCTAATTGTCTTTTTCTTTTTTTTTTCAATCTAGCTTAAAAAATTGGTGGCTTATTTCCCTCCAAATTTTTGTCTTTTCCCTCTTTATTTTTACCAATTGTCTTTCTCTTTTTTCTTTTTCTTTTTAAATTTAATTGAGTTTTAATTTAGATTAATTTAATTGAAATTTCACATTTAGTTTTATAATTATTTTAATTATGTCCGTGATTTATGCTTTTAGATTTTAGTTAGCTCAATTAGATCATAAGTTTAATAAATTAATTCATTTCAGAAATTATTATTATTATTATTATTATTATTATTATTACATATAATAAACTTTGATTTAATATAATTATACAAAAAATTTTGATATGGATACATGAAGCTTTGATTTAAATATTTAATCAAATTCAAATGCATAGATTAACAAGTTGAATCAGAATTAATTTCATACACTAATAACTCTAAACTAAACCATAAATACTAAACTGAAAGGGACCCGATTTTGACCTGACCCGAAATTGACCCGAAATCGACCCGAAATCGACCCGATTTTGACCCGACCCGAAAGCGACCCGAACGACCCGATTTTGACCCGAACCGAAAGGGACCGATCCGATATTGACCCGACCCGAAAACAACCGATCCGATTTTGACCCGATCCAATACCCGAACCGAATCCGACTCATCACAAACCCGAATCAGACCCGAACCCGAACCGAACCGACCCGAACCGAATCTAAACCGATTCTAGATAGACCCGAAATGACCCGAACCGAAACGACCCGAACCGAACCCGAACCGAATGACCCGATTGCCACCTCTAGTACCTATGCCCACTAGACCTAGTTTAACGCCCGTATAAAGTTCATACGCTTCGGCTAGGGTAATTCCGCCCGTGATCTAAGGTAATCCCTTAGGATGGTACCCACGCTCAATGGGCATGGGTTAGTGCCCCTATATAGTTGCAATTCACGGAATTATATACTTGAGTATAATCGAAGGGTGAATAAAGATTTAAAATGAACTTTACTACTACTACTTGGAACAAATGTATTTGAAATAAAAAGGTTACTGCATTGTTATATTTCTTGCATTAACGTTGCACTGTTGGAACACACTAGACACTAAACTCTTTGATTCCACCTTTGTAATTTATCAGCTTATATAATTTCCGTTTGTTAGTCGATGATTGAATAAATAACAAGTACCGTTATTCTCAAGTATAACGCTACCCTAAAATAGCGAAAAGGAAATGAAGACTGTTACTACATGGAACATCATAAAAATGTTATGTCTACCATATATCTGCATGAGCTTATAGCATCTTTTGGTAGTTCTATATTACTGAGCTTTTCCAAGCTCACATTGTTTTTACCATCGCAGGTTAAAAGAATATATCATGGTATAATGACTGACATCAATGTTCAGGGTTCTCTTGGCATCGCTTTTGGAGTACGGACTGTACAGTTAGTGGGCATGTATGTCATGTATTGTTGTATGATGGTGTCTATAACACACTTCCTGACATTTTTATATATGTTTAAATGATTTCCAAAAAGAGGTATTTTAAACAGAAGTTGATTTTACAGTTTAAAAGTGTTTTAAGGAAAATGATTTTATGTGTATTTTTAATGTGGGTCGCTCTTGTGACCCTAATGTGACTTCCTAAGATCAGTGGAACGCATAGGCAGGTCTAGGGGGTTACAAGCGAAAGGGGGTCACCTTGTCGGATACCTCGCTGCATCGCAAACTCACGTGTCGGGCAACCATTAATCAAAATTGAAAACCGCGCCGATCCCACACATTCGGCCATTCATTGACGCCAATTAGCACCAAAACCCATTCGTTTTAACAACTGATCCAGAAAATTCCAATTTATGCAATCGTAGGCTTTTGCAAAGTTGAGTTTCAGTATAAAGCCCCCTCACTATATCCACGATGCTGCATGGAGTGGATTACTTCATTCGCCAACATAATACCATCCAAAATCTGTCGCCTACGAACAAACACGGATTGCACATCGCTAATTAAGAATGACAACACCTTCTAAAGGCGAGCAACAAGGCATTTAGCCAATATCTTGTACAACAAATTTAGCAAGCAAATAGGTCTGTAGTCCCTAATGCGTCTCAGATTATCTTTCTTCAGAATAAGGACAACAAAAGTTGAGTTCACCCCTCTCGGAAGCTTGCACGATCCATGGAAAGAATGAACAAATGTCATTAAATCATTTTGTAAGAATACCCAGCCCTTCTTGTTAAAAAGAAATGTGAAATCATCCGGTCCCGGAGCTTTCGCTCGATCACAATCCCAAAACGCCTCTCGCACTTTGTCAATAGTAGACGTTTTTTCTAACTCTTCAGCTTGAGCCACTTCCAACTTACAAAAATTAAAATCCCCCTCTAACGTTCTAGCAGACTGTGCACGGCCAAAATGTTTCTTGAAGGCACGGAAAAAAGCATGTTTCATACGCTGCGAATTTGTCTCCCAATGTCCATTAACCTGTAAACCAGGAATCGCATTTCTCAAGGCCCAAAACTTTGCCGCACGGTGAAAGAAGTTAATGTTCCGGTCCCCCTCTCTAATCCATTTCACCCGAGATTTTTGTCACCAAATGCAATCGCTATATTGCGAAAGTTTCCATAGCTCTGATTGAAAACACTTCCTCTCCTCCAAATCAGTGCTTCGGTCATCCCCAACCCCTCTTCAAATTCATCAATTTTACTCTCCACAATTCTAATTTGCTCATTAACGTTCCCAAAAGATTCCTTGTTCCAGACTCGTAGAAATTGTTTCATACCTCTCAGTTTCAATTGTATATTCATTCCCCCACCGGTCGTTGATAGTCGCGCCCATTCATCCTCCATAACTTTAATATATCGCACCTCCGACATCCACACATTCACAAAACGAAAAGGGCATGGACCTTCATCCATCTCTTCATCCCGCAACAAAATCGGTGTATGATCCGACAAGACTCTAGGAAGTGTTGTAGCACCAAAGTTGGCGAAATGATCAAGACATTCTTTAGAAACAAGAAAACGATCAATTCGACTTCCCCTATTTCCTGTTCCAAACCATGTAAAACGCTGCCCCTGCAAAGGTATATCAAGCAACGCTATCATTTCCACAAAAGCATTAAAATCAAACATACCTCTGGAAAAAGAATGGTCGCCTTGACGTTCTTGCAAATGCAACACCATATTAAAGTCACTACCTACACACCATGGTATTACACCCGCCTCAATTGACAAACTTAACTCGCTCCAAAACAACCGCTGTTCACCAAGATTACAAGGTGCATATACCCCGATCAACTGACACTTCCAATTATCCATCGTCCACCTTTCTTCCACCATAACAAAACAGGAACCTTTCGCCACAGCGTCCATATGGAATCGCGTCGTCTCCCATATTAGTATTACAACCCCAGATCGCCCCACAGATGGAGTGAATTCAAAACCAAAACTATCAGTGTACCACAAACGCCTAACCAGAAAACTATCCACATGCTCTAATTTTGTTTCCAACAGGACCACCACATCAAAACGTTGTTGTCGTGTCAACTGTGACACCGCCTTCTGTTTCGAAGATGAACCTAATCCTCGCGTATTCCACGACAACACCCGCATCGCACGATGCTAATTCCTTTTCTCCCGATCACCGATAAGTCTAGCAATATCCTTGATGACTTCTTCCTCGTTTCCCACAACTTTGGCACTAATATATTTTTACAAAGCCAATGTTTTTCTAGCCTCCTTTAGAATCACCCTCTTGTTATTCAAGAATTCTGAATCTGATAAAGACCCATTAGCAAATGTGTTGGAGTGTGGATTCTTCTTCGGTCTTACATGTCTCTTCTTTCCAAGCTTTTTTTCGCAATCGCTCTTTCCTCATGGTGTAAAAAACTGAGAACAATCTCTTACTTGTCGAACACGCTTATACTCACCATTATACTCAATCCTTGTCGCTTTACCAGCCCTAGGGATTGCCCACAATCGCCCAGCTTATAATCGAACTCACTCAAATCCTTTGTTTGTCCCCTCTCACAATAATCGGGTCCATTGTCTCGTATATCATTCTGCTCCAATTCCTCTGGCCCACATTCAAGTATGACTAACTCATTACTTTGGCCATCCCTGCAATGTTGTGGCTCAAGACTTGTGTCCACCATCACATCTATGTGGTCTTCTGCCGGTGATCGGTCAACCAAGCCAATTACTTCATCATCCATCCAGCCCGCCTGGCAAGAGTCCGTGTTGATGACTCTCAAGTCTTCCCTTCCCATAAACGCTCAACCTGTTCTGGGCTTACGCATTGTTTCGATGCTGATTCGGGGACAAAAGTATCATTCATAGACAATTCAATGGATTTTAATTTCTGTTCGCTATTCAAAGAACCACAATTGCCATTGCTTAGAGTTTTCTCATCTTCGTCACTCGAGTCCTCCTCTGAAACACATCCATCGACACATGTTGGCCCAAGCGGCACTTCCATCTCTACCACTCGGATCTAAAAAGTATTAGATTCCACCTGCAATACGATCATCTCATCAATTTTATATGCCCAATCAGTCTCAATTTGGAACCATCTTTCAAACGACGATGGCGCCAAAGTGTCGACATCAATAGCTACCAACTCGCCCCAAATGGCTGCAATGTTCCTAAATGTTTCATTCCACTAACCGACACCCATAATCTGCGATTCGGTATTCCAATTTCTGGTGACCAATTCATTACATTTTCTAGCCATTGTTCAAAGCAATTCTCCTCCAAAAAATTTATTTCTTATTGCATCATTATCAAACATAAGCAGTATCAACGAACCCACCACTCGCATTATCGAGAAACCATATAAGTATTTTGTGCGAAATTCCTTTGCTAGATCTTTTACACTACAGGGTCGTTTACAAAAACCTAGCGCATAGGATTGCAAAATTTCCCACTTGTCTTTATCTACCCCGCCTAAAACTGATTTAGGTCTATTTTGGGCCTCCTTTTGTTCCTCAATTGTATCCTTCCGTAGATTTCCCTATTCTGATTGCTTTGGTTTCATCGATGGCTGATTTTTCTGCCTCCAATAAGACTCACGGGCATCCCTTTTTGCCATCTTGACTCGCACTCGAGATCCATATAGGTGGAATACATCGAATCGTTCAATTATTCTATCGGCATCCTCCTTTGTTTTCATCCTCACGAATCCGAATCTAGATCCATCACTTGCTTTTTTTTTTCTTCGGTACGAAAACATCCACAACAACCCCATGACCATCGAACACCTGTCAGATCCCTTTCCAGTGCAGTTGTAATGGCAAATTGGACACGAAAAGAGTCCAACAACATTGATCTCTATGCTGCGTTTTTCCTAGGGATCATGCCGCCATCTCATTAATTTTATTTTTTTAAAAATTAAAATTTATTTTTTAGAAAAAAACTATAAATGAACCCAACAAGTGCTCTTAGTACAAAAGCGTATGTTGTTCATACTAGGTCACCCTAGTTCAATTGTTTTATCTGCAAAGTGTGTCTGCATTGTTAAAGGGTTAAGAATATCTATGAACATATACTACCTTCTAATCACCTTTAGAAATAAACTATAAATATTTCAATAAGTTTTTATATATTTTTTAGAATTTTTTATAATATTAAATACATATTTTTGAAACTATAAAAAATATTAAATTATGAAATGTTATAAAATATTTAAAACTCTACAAATTTAAAAAAAATAGAAAATAATAAAAACATTTTAAAAAGAACAAAATATATTAAGCATTATTGAAAACTCAAAAAATTTTAAAAAAATTTAACTTTAAGTTATTAAAAATTTATATAAAAATTATTAAAAATTTCTAAAAGTGATTAAAATAATGATAAAATATATTAAACATTAATATTTTTTGTTAAAAACATTAAAATTATAATTCAACCCGTAATGACATGAATTCATTGACAAAACATCTACAATTGAATCCAACCATAAGCAACTAACTAACACTCTAATTATATTGCACCTTCAAAGTTTTTAAACATATTTAGAATTTTCATAATGTTTTCATTTTTTATTTTGAAATAGTTTTATAATATTTTAAATTTTTTACAAAATCATTTACAAATATAAAAACATTAAAATACGAAAATTATAAAAATATATTTAAAATTTATTATGGTACAATATAGTTGGAATGTGAGTTGTCTATGATTAGATTCACTATGTATATTTTGTCAATAGATTCGTGTGATTACGATTTGATTTAAATTGTAATTTTAATGATTTTAAAAAAGAGTTCAGTAATTCTTAATGTAGTTTTACAATATTTAAATAATGTTTATATTTTTTATTTTTTGATAATTCACAGTTCCAATATTTTTCCATTTTTTTAAATGATTAATGTTTTTTGTACTTTTTAAAATATTTTGTTGATTTTCCATATTTTTATATTTCAAAATTTTCTACAGTTTTTAAATAATTTCAGTAAAATTTCATAATTATAGTATTTTGTAATTTCAAAATATCTTTAAAATAATCTTTAAAATTTATGGATGTCACATGACCAAATTATAATGTACATGTGATAACTCTAAAACGTTCATTCAAAATTTAACTATTAAAATTACTTAAAAAGCTTAACTTATTAATTTGATGGCTTAATAATTTAGTTTCTCAATTCAAAATTTTAATTTAAATAAAAAATAAAAACATTTATTTTGAAAAAATCAATGTATGTATGTACTATTTTATAGCGCAACTCGGCACATGTTGTTTTACACTGTTGATACTTGATTGTCTCTTTCATTGTCGATTTAGCAGGACATTGCAGCGTTCCCACTGCGGTTGCAACTCCGTGGAAGTATCATCAAGGGAACAAGAGCCATCAATGAAGCCAACCTTATTTTTGGCAAGCAAAGCGATGCGCATCGATCTACTCCAGACACTGTAATTTTCAACACTAGTAAGTTAATGAGAAACAAGCAAGGTGCCAGGAGTATCCGAAGGGTGAAGATACAGATGGTGAGATGGATCAAGCTGAACATCTCCAATGGTCACCATGACGATCAAAAAGTCAAAAAAAGATCCATCGAAGGAGAAACAAAAATGAAAAGAAAAAAAGAATCACACAGAAATGAAGAAAAGAAGATCAAAAAAGGAACGCCGACGAAAGGTAAACGACGGCAGGATCAAAACTCAGCGAATGATACCATGTTAAGTTCACTGGAAATGAAGAGAGGAAAAGTTGTTTGGAAGAAATTAAAGGAAGACTGTTTTCATTGAATTGAAAACTAAGTATGTACATCATATATATAAAAGATAATTAACTAGCTGAACCAGCTGTCATCCTAACTAATTAGTTACTTACTAACTAATCTCTAACAACTCATTTAACTAACTAAAGATCAGCTATTTTATCCTCTTAACAGTTAAAGATTGTTAATTCAGTAATTTCGAGTTGATTGAACCATTATTGTTGGGTTTTACATGATTGGGATTAAAATGAAAAGTTAAGCTCATTCATTGAGTAAAACATTCTTGGGAAGCAGATGGGTTCTGGGGAAGGGAATTCGCATTTCAGTGTCTTTGATGGAGTCAAGACTTTCCCTTTGACATTAGAGGCTCTCATGGCTGAAATTAACACTGCCATCACTAATCTCGGATATGCACGCACTACAGCTCTCCTCGACTCGCCTTCATCTTCATCGATGACGAGAAACAGGGTCAGGATTCGCCCAAGTACGATGCCCGGTTGGATGATGAGGCTTATAAAGCTAGTTGTGCTGCATTGGCTGCTGGCAAGCTTGATGAAGCTTTTTCGTCTTTTGATTTAAATAAACAAAGTTAGAAAATCTAATCCAATTGAAGGTCTTGGCTTAACAGTAAAGGTGTTGGAATTTAACCCATAGGTTCATGGTTTGATGCCCAGCAATTTCATTTGGTTAATTTTTCACCCAATCATGTAACACATGTCGTCATTTGATTGGGTGCAAAATATTAAATAAAATAAATTAAAAATATAATAAATTCATCCAATCAGATCATGACATGTTCCGTCATCTAATTAGTTGAAATATATCAATTTTCTTTAACTGCCACGTCACATCTTCATTAGATTTTAACAGCCGGTGGTTAAAATAGGTTCATTTAAATGATTGGGTGGTCGAATTTTAAATTGTTGTAGTTCAATAATCAAAACATGTCAAATCCAATAGTTAGGTGGTCAACCATGATAGTTTACCCCCCCCCTCTCTCTCTCTCTATATATATATATATATAGCAAAAAGTGGATTATTCCATCGAACTCATAACTATAATACATACTTAACCCTTTAAAAAAAACTAAAATAAAAATCATAGAAAAATTGAAATACACAATTTTCTCTTGAAAAAATAGATAAGTAATTTGAGATTCTGGGGTTAATTTGTTTTAGGGTAAATTACATGTTAGTCACCCAACTTTATCTTTATTTCTTTTTGAGTCACCTAACTTTAAAAATTTTCAATTTTATCATCCATTTTTCGATTTTCATTTTTTGGTCACCTATCTGTTACTTTTGTAATGATTTTTTAGGGATTAGTTTGTAGTGGCAGTAGCAAAACAATGGGTTTTGATCAACTTTATATATGAAAGTAACCTAATATTTTACACTTCTTTATCATGGTCGACACCCTCCTTCATTGTTGTTCCACCACCATTGGCTATCATTTTGTGATGTAACTGGTATCAAAATATTCTCCTTTCTCCTCTATTTCTTCTTCTCAATTTGGTTTTCCTTGAAATCTCCTCGAAATAGTCAAAAACAAATCAAAGCTTTGGCATTATCTTAGTTCAATCTATAATTTTCATCATCTGGTCATTGTATAATCGAGATATATTACTTTTCTCCTCCTCCTTTACATCTGCACCGTTCGTATTTGGAGAAAATACTCTAGCCTTGGCGAATCTAAAAGATTCAGAAAAATTGGACTTGAGCAGAAAGGGGCTTTTGCATAAATTTATCCAAAAATTAAAAAGGTGTTAAACACTTAATGGTCGAGTAACTAAAAATAAAAAAATAAAAAAGTTGAGTGATTAAATAAAAAATAAAAGTTGAATGACCTAAATAAAAAGCAAAGACAAAACATAGTGACCAAAAATATAGTTTATCCTTTGTTTTATTACCCGATGAATTGCCTAAGAATTTCATCACAAAAAACTAAACAAAAACAAAAAGGAGACTAAAAACTTTGTAATGTAGGACAAACATATGATAATTGTGAACGATAAATGACTTAATAAATATATTTTAAATAATTAGATAATATAATTGACAAAATCAATGATCAAATTAGAACTCGCCGCATTATTCAAGTAATTTACCCTTAAAATTACAACATGTTTAGGAGAGCCAGTTTTTTTAATCCTTGGCATGATCTCTTTTACTGCTTATTTAATATTTTATTAAATTTAATAAGAATGTTGTTAATATATATGATAGTTTTAAATATTTAATGATATCAGATTTTGCATCGATCGATTCTAAGTCCAGTTAAAAGAAAGGGTAAACTACATAAATGACCACCATACTATTAGAAAAGTCTCGATTTGACCACCTTACTTTTTTTTCGAAGCAATTAAACCACCATACTATTAAATTGGATGTAATTTGACCACCAGCCGTTAGAAGTTAACAGATGGGTGACGTGGCAGTTAAAAAAATAATGGTATAATTACACATTTGGTCCTCTTACTTATATACTCTATTAATTCTATCATAATTTTAATTTTATAAAATAAATTAATTATTTAATGACATGTGTCATTGTCTTATTGGAGGATTTAATCAAAGGTAAGAGAAGCCATTGTGGAGACTTGAACTCGGGTCCTTAGAAAGCTAGTGAGGCATGCTTACAACTAAGCCAAGCATGTTTTTGTGATATGTGATACAACCATTAATATATGACTTATATAATTTACCTTAATAAATTTAAAAAATCTCCCATCATTTTCGCTTTTACGCTTCTTCTCTTCCATTCCTTTGCCATCTCCTTCCTTCATAATACTTTCGTTACTACAATGGATATAGAGTTCTGGAAAGTCATATGTGCTGAAAAGTATTGTTGGAAAAGATTTTTTACCTCGTGGAGCAGGAAAAAAATTTCTTTTTTTTTACCTCTTGTGCTGCAACTTTATAGGATCGATGAAGGCAAAGAATATGCAGAATTCATGCATCTTCCAAAAAAGAGATTCACCGATTCTGGTATGCTTTTTGTTAGTTACAACTTTAATTAGTAATTTTTTATAGAATATGTTAGCACTACTAGTCTGCTACTACCATTACTAATTAATTACTTAGCATTTTCTTTTTCAACTTTTTAAGCTAATCCAGTTATCCAACCACTGTCAATTCATTTTAATGTTGCATTCTTGTGTTACTTTTTCCAGTTTCTTTTAGTTGTTTATATCTTTGTTTGATTTAGAGCAGCAATCGTATATACACTTTCTGCAGCTGCTGTTAGGCAAGAAATTTCTGATGAGACAGATCGAGAAACCGGTCGTAGCAAACAAATCTCTAGTGTTCCAATCCATCTCAGTATCTACTCTCCTAATGGTGAGATAGAGTGGTGGTCAAGTTGTTTAATCGCTCCTCATAAATAGGTGTTATCTAAAATAAACCACTAAGTTCTTTTCACTGAAAATAAGCCTTTCAATAATTGTTGGTGGTATTAGTTAGAGGCTTCAATTCATCTCTGTTGTTTCTCTTGAAATTCGCTTGAATTATCACCTCCATCTTTTGAACTTCAAAACTGTTGGCTGCCGGTACATTTCTTTTTTACTTACTATTTTGCTTCAATTTACAGTGGTAAACTTAACACTGATTGACATCCCTGGATTAACAAAAGTAGCCATTAAAGATGGCAAAGGAATGGAAGGGAAGAAGCGTAAAAGCGAAAATGATGGGAAATATTTCAAATTTATTAGGGTAAACTATATAATTCATATATTAATGGTTGTATCACATATCATAAAAACGTGATTGGCCCAGTGGTAAGCGTGCTCCGGCCCCCACTTTCTCTCCAAGGACCCAATAAGGTGATGACACGTGTCATCAAATAATTAATTTATTTTATTAAATTAAAATTAGGATCGAATTAATAGAGTGTATAAGTAACGAGGACCAAATGTGTAATTATACCATTACTTTTTTAACGACCACGTCACCCTTCCGTTAACATCTAATGGCTGGTGGTCAAATTGCATCCAATTTAATAGTATGATGGTTTAATTGCTTCGAAAAAAAGTAAGGTGGTTAAATCGCGACTTTTCTAATAGTATGGTGGTCATTTATGTAGTTTACCCTAAAAGAAATTGTACAAATTAGACGGTAACCATCGAGTTAGATTTAGTTTAAAAATATATATATGTAATATTAACTTTTTTAAGGGAAAAATACATAAATCAAATTGAGGTTTGATAGAAATTTCATTTATTCGTGAAAAATATATACTTATCCCTTAAGATTTACTGAAAGAGAGGCTAACTCACTCTATTAAATGCAAAGTCAATTATTATTATTATTATTATTTTAATTATAAAATAAAAAAAAATAACTATGATAGTAAATGATTGTTTCGTAATACGTGGATATGGTTATATTTTGGACCAAAATTTTGAGAGTACTGTCTTCTAGCTTTTATGGGTTTAAAGCCCAAATTAGTATTTGTTTTATGTTATCCATAAGTCTATTTGTGTATTATTTACATTACTAATCTTTTGTGAATTAGGTCAATCAAATTAACTCTTATATAAACTCATACAATATGTGTAATCCTTCACTTGATACTCAAATCAACAATTAAAGCACTTAAAGTTGTATTAATCAAAGATACACAGAATTGATTAAAATATAAAAACAAATAAATGGAGGAGAAAGGAAATATATATATATATATAATTTCATCTCAAAGCTAGTGTGTAAAATTTAGTAAAAATATTTAACATGTATTTCAATAATATTATTAAAAATAATAAAAAGAAAAACATAAGTATTATCTGTAAAAAATTTAAAAATACATATTATTTTAAAAAATTATGTTTAGTGTCAACAGTCGGTTAGTAATCCTATGGTGCACATTGCGAATCGTTGATTACCCCTGAAAAATAGGTGAGTTAAGCTCAATACTGATGGTGTACGACGTCCTGTGGATGACGTCTCTTCATGTGGTGGTGTTATCCGCGACATGTCAGAGACTTGAAAGTATAGGTTTGCTAAGTTCATAGGTATTAGTTCCGTTTTGAAAGCTGAACTGTGGGGTGCGTATATAGTCCTTTTGAGAGCTTAGGAGGTTGTGTTTCGTAAGGTGATTCTCGAAATTTATAGTGTTGATATTTTCCGATTACTTAAAAAAGGGTCAACATCGTCTCTTCTTTCCCAACTTGATGTTTTAAGGGAGCGACGTTGGGTTGTCCGGCTACAACATGTTCGCAGAGAGAGTAATATGGTCGTCCATGCGCTCACCAAGCTAGCTCCAACCGATAGACTTGATACTGTGCATTTCCAGGAACCACCGCAAGGGATTCACGTCCTTATGCAGGCGGATGCGGCCGCCTAGAATGCATTCTGGCATGTTGGGCGGTTTAGTTCAAGTGTCTTGTGTTTTTTCTTTTATTTGTTTGGTTTATTTTGTCGAGTTTGGCTCGTAATATTTTTTTATAAATTAGTATCATGTGTACTCTTTTCTTTTAACTAGATTTAAGGGGGTTTTAATGAGGTCATGGTAGTAATCTCCTTTTCATCGAAAAAATTAGAATATAGTACATTTTATAATATAATTTAGTAATATTAAAATAATTTTGAAATGGGAATGATATTTTTATTACTGTAGTCGGATCGAAATATGACCTCCGATATAGGCCTCGTTAAAAAATCTCCCTACATTCTATTGGAGGAAAAAGAGTGTGTAACAATCTCAAATGGGGCTAGTAAAATTTTAAGAATTTTTGGGAGATTTAATCTTCTTTTTCCCTAAAATAATAAGTTTTGGGACTTAATTGAATGAATTCAGGTTTGGGAAGCTTGATTTATAAGGAATTGATGACCAATTTGAAAATGGAATAAAGTTTGGAGACAAAAGTGTGAACTCCCCAAAAAAATAAATGGCTAAGAGTGTAATTTGACCTTTTTTCTTTGAAGGATAATATATCTGCCAAGTTTAAGCGTTGGCAGAGGAAAAAAAAAAGAAAGAAAAAGGAAAGTGAGAAAGAAAGAAATAGGTAGAGATTCAATCTCAGATCTACCGAGATCCGACCGTTCATTTTCGACACCTCCACCATCATTTCGTTCATCATGTCGAGTCGAGTTCACCGGTACCAACGACATCATCATCGGAGTCACCGTTGGAGGGGGTGTTTGTTTATCGTCGGAAAACTTAAAAGGTATTCAAGGTTCCTTGTATTCGGGATGTTAGGAACGTCGCATTCGGGTTCGAGAGTGACCGAATGGAGTACCATGGTTGATCGATATAGCAAGTATTAAAGGTAATACACTACTACCTCTTGTATGCTTTATGAGCATGTTGGTATGTGTTAATGCATGCATAAAAATGATGATAAGTACTGTTAAATCTGCTCAAGTTAAATCGAATGTAGAAATCTCTGAATGCCTGGTTGGATTAGACCTGGCAAACTTGACCCGAGAATCAAAACCCGAACCGAATTACCCGAACCCAGACCCGAACCGACACCGAAAATCAACCCGAAATTGACCTGAAATCTGATCCGAAATTTGATCCGGAACTCGAAATAAACTGAACCGATACTGAACCGAATTTAGTTGAACCGAATGGACCCGATTAATAGAAATAAAGAAAGATAAAATATGAACAGCCGCACAAATCACTAAAATGTCAGATATATTGACTTTATAAAGTCATATATAGGGGGTAAAAATCTGACCAACCTAAAAATTTGATTAAAAACGACTGATCTCTCATTTAATCGAAAATAGCCGAACCGAAATCAACCGAACCGAAATTAACCGAACCGAAATCAACCGACCCGAAATGACCCGAAACACAATAGACCCGAACAAAAACCGAACCGAAACCGAACCAAAACCGAAACCGAATCTGAACCGAAAATATCAGACCTGAAATAACCGAAACCGAAATGATCCGAACCGAACCCGAACCGATTGACCCGTTTGCCACCTCTAGGTTGGATACCCGATGAGCAAATAGAATTTCTGAGCTACCGTTTACGTCTTGTTGGTATAAATTACCAAAATGCCCGCATATGATAAAATGACCATAATGCCTTATAAGTAAATGGCTAAATCACTCATGAAATGCCTAAACTCTCAAGATTTTGATGTATCATCTCCTGACTGTCCGGTTTAAATTGTTAGTTCAAACCCCTCTTTTAATAGGGGTCTTGTTTCAAAGATCCGTTCAACCGTCAAAAGTTAATATGTTCTCTTCCGTAAATGTCAAGTATCTCCAAGGAAATAAACGATTCCACCTAGTGTGTTCCTTGTGTGCTATATAACCGTTTTAATATTGTTTTACATGACGGAAGCATGATTCTATTATATGTGTGATACATCATAGTTTTGATTGAACAATATGCTTCTGATTACCGTTATATGGAAAATACATGTCTATTTTATATCTATCGAAATTTCAGTTGTTATTGATAACCGAACCGTTATATAGATTGATACTGGGATACTTGAGATAGAATATGAAGTGACCGCAGGTTCAGCTCTGATCCAGCTGGTAATACCGTTACCGTTACAGGTTCCTATGCTTCGGCTAGGGTAATTCCTTACTGTTACCGTTACAGGTTCCTATGCTTCGGCTAGGGTAATTCCTTACCGTTACCGTTACAGGTTCCTATACTTCGGCTAGGGTAATTCCTTACCGTTATCGTTACAGGTTCCTATGCTTCGGCTAGGGTAATTCCTTACTGTTACCGTTACAGGTTCCTATGCTTCGGCTAGGGTAATTCCTTACCGTTATCGTTACAGGTTCCTATGCTTCGGCTAGGGTAATTCCTTACCGTTACCGTTACAGGTTCCTATACTTCGGCTAGGGTAATTCCTTACCGTTATCGTTACAGGTTCCTATGCTTCGGCTAGGGTAATTCCTTACCGTTACCGTTACAGGTTCCTATGCTTCGGCTAGGGTAATTCCTTACCGTTATCGTTACAGGTTCCTATGCTTCGGCTAGGGTAATTCCTTACCGTTACCGTTACATGTTCCTATACTTCGGCTAGGGTAATTCCTTACCGTTATCGTTACAGGTTCCTATGCTTCGGCTAGGGTAATTCCTTACCGTTACCGTTACAGGTTCCTATGCTTCGGCTAGGGTAATTCCTTACCGTTATCGTTACAGGTTCCTATGCTTCGGCTAGGGTAATTCCTTACCGTTACCGTTACAGGTTCCTATACTTCGGCTAGGGTAATTCCTTACCGTTATCGTTACAGGTTCCTATGCTTCGGCTAGGGTAATACCTATCATACCGTACCGTACCGTTCCTAAGGTAATCCCTTAGGATGGCACCTATGCCCAATGAGTACTGGTTAACGCCTTTGACGCAGTTTCGGGGAACTGTCTCTTGGAGAGAATGGTTGGAGGGTTGATAAAAGATTAAACCGTACCGTATTGTTACTTGAACTTTATGTTTTTGGAACTGAAAATGTATATTATACTGTTGTTGTACAGGTTTTGCTTACACTGTTGGAACACACTAGGAACCGAACTCTCTAATTCCACCTCCGTACATTAATAGCCTAAAATTACCGTCTAATTCTCGATGATTGAATAAAGAATAAGTACCGTTACTCTCAATAATAACGTTACCCTGAAATATCGAAAAGGAAATGAAGACCGTTACTGCGTGAAGCATCATGAAGATGTTATGCATACCATATATCTGCATGAGCTTATAACATCTTTTGGTAGTTTTGTATTACTGAGCTTTTCCAAGCTCACGTTGTTTTTATCATCACAGGTTAAAGGAATATATCTTGGTATAACGTTTGGCATCAGTGTTGGGAGTTCTCTCGGTGATGCTTTTGGAGTACGGTACCGACATAGTTAGTGGGCATGCATATCATTATCGTTTCATGATAGTGTCTGTAAAACGTTTTCTGAAATCCTGTTATAAGTTTAAATGATATCATGAAAGAGTATTTTCCACAAAAGTTACCGTTATAATTTAATGTGTTTTTCAGAGAAAATGTTTTATGTGTATTTTTACCGTGGGTCGCTCCTGTGACCCTAATGTGACTTCTTAGGATCCGTCGTAACGCATAGGCGGGTCTAGGGGGTTACATTTAGTGGTATCAGAGCTTAGAGTTGCGTCTTTCTGGGTTGATCGGCTAATCGTCTGTCGTAAGGTGTCTGGTCTGTGCATGCCCCTAGATCTTAACCGTACTCCATCAAGCCGAGACTCCGATGTCGAATCATTTCCTGTGATAAGTGCAATTAACCGTTCTGTCCATAATAGCTTGATCTGTACTGGAAAGGAATATTGGTAATGTCTGTCTACGAATTGGATTAAATTGATGGATTTGAATCTGGATAGAGAACCTGAGATGGTTTATGCATGTGAAATAGAAGATCTGAAACAGATTAAGAATAAATATTTGATCGAACGAGGAAACCGATATAAGATTACAAGTAAAGTAGCTCGGTGGTAATGAGTATGATTGAGAATGTTCTGACAAAAATTTGACAAAAGTATTACGAATTTAAAAGAAAAGTGTCTGTGAGATCGGTGGAAGTATAGATTATGTGGTGGCTCTGTTATGCACGAAGGAAACAATTATCGGAGTATTTTAATAAATGTAAGAGATATTCGTTTAAAACCTTTGTTATACTTGTCCGGTATGAAGAAAGACATTTTGGGGAAAAGTGACGCAATGTACCGTTATGTGTATCATACTTATGGAATTTTATTGTTTACATCTTAATTTTGGAAGACTCTCTTTGGGGCCTTGAATACTTGTCTAAGCTACAGTTACAGTCGTTTATCCGCAAACCGTTAGTTAATTCGTATGAGTTATGTCTATTCTAGAAAATACGCAATGGGTCGTATGAGTGACCTCTGTAATAGTAGGAAATGTTTTCTATCCCCGACCGAGTCTGTTTAAAATAAAAGTTATGAGACAAATATTTTCTTGACACCGTACAAGATTCCGTATGGGTGCAATTACCGTATTCTGATAAACAGGTCTGAGATGAATTTGAATATAAAGTTACTTCGCGTGATTAAGGATATAACCGTCTGTGAGACACGAGGAATAACCATAATCTGATGGACAAGTTTCAGCAGGTAAATAAACGAAATTACAGTTTTGCTTTGATCCAACTCTGGTAAATTTCGAGGACGAAATTTCTTTTAAGGGGGAGAGAATTGTAACAATCTCAAATGGGGCTAGTAAAATTTTAAGAATTTTTGGGAGATTTAATCTTCTTTTTCCCTAAAATAATAAGTTTTGGGACTTAATTGAATGAATTCAGGTTTGGGAAGCTTGATTTATAAGAAATTTATGACCAATTTGAAAATGGAATAAAGTTTGGAGACAAAAGTGTGAACTCCCCAAAAAAATAAATGGCTAAGAGTGTAATTTGACCTTTTTTCTTTGAAGGATAATATATCTGCCAAGTTTAAGCGTTGGCAGAGGAAAAAAAAAAGAAAGAAAAAGGAAAGTGAGAAAGAAAGAAATAGGTAGAGATTCAATCTCAGATCTACCGAGATCCGACCGTTCATTTTCGACACCTCCACCATCATTTCGTTCATCATGTCGAGTCGAGTTCACCGGTACCAACGACATCATCATCGGAGTCACCGTTGGAGGGGGTGTTTGTTTATCGTCGGAAAACTTAAAAGGTATTCAAGGTTCCTTGTATTCGGGATGTTAGGAACGTCGCATTCGGGTTCGAGAGTGACCGAATGGAGTACCATGGTTGATCGATATAGCAAGTATTAAAGGTAATACACTACTACCTCTTGTATGCTTTATGAGCATGTTGGTATGTGTTAATGCATGCATAAAAATGATGATAAGTACTGTTAAATCTGCTCAAGTTAAATCGAATGTAGAAATCTCTGAATGCCTGGTTGGATTAGACCTGGCAAACTTGACCCGGGAATCAAAACCCGAACCGAATTACCCGAACCCAGACCCGAACCGACACCGAAAATCAACCCGAAATTGACCTGAAATCTGATCCGAAATTTGATCCGGAACTCGAAATAAACTGAACCGATACTGAACCGAATTTAGTTGAACCGAATGGACCCGATTAATAGAAATAAAGAAAGATAAAATATGAACAGCCGCACAAATCACTAAAATGTCAGATATATTGACTTTATAAAGTCATATATAGGGGGTAAAAATCTGACCAACCTAAAAATTTGATTAAAAACGACTGATCTCTCATTTAATCGAAAATAGCCGAACCGAAATCAACCGAACCGAAATTAACCGAACCGAAATCAACCGACCCGAAATGACCCGAAACACAATAGACCCGAACAAAAACCAAACCGAAACCGAACCAAAACCGAAACCGAATCTGAACCGAAAATATCAGACCCGAAATAACCGAAACCGAAATGATCCGAACCGAACCCGAACCGATTGACCCGTTTGCCACCTCTAGGTTGGATACCCGATGAGCAAATAGAATTTCTGAGCTACCGTTTACGTCTTGTTGGTATAAATTACCAAAATGCCCGCATATGATAAAATGACCATAATGCCTTATAAGTAAATGGCTAAATCACTCATGAAATGCCTAAACTCTCAAGATTTTGATGTATCATCTCCTGACTGTCCGGTTTAAATTGTTAGTTCAAACCCCTCTTTTAATAGGGGTCTTGTTTCAAAGATCCGTTCAACCGTCAAAAGTTAATATGTTCTCTTCCGTAAATGTCAAGTATCTCCAAGGAAATAAACGATTCCACCTAGTGTGTTCCTTGTGTGCTATATAACCGTTTTAATATTGTTTTACATGACGGAAGCATGATTCTATTATATGTGTGATACATCATAGTTTTGATTGAACAATATGCTTCTGATTACCGTTATATGGAAAATACATGTCTATTTTATATCTATCGAAATTTCAGTTGTTATTGATAACCGAACCGTTATATAGATTGATACTGGGATACTTGAGATAGAATATGAAGTGACCGCAGGTTCAGCTCTGATCCAGCTGGTAATACCGTTACCGTTACAGGTTCCTATGCTTCGGCTAGGGTAATTCCTTACTGTTACCGTTACAGGTTCCTATGCTTCGGCTAGGGTAATTCCTTACCGTTACCGTTACAGGTTCCTATACTTCGGCTAGGGTAATTCCTTACCGTTATCGTTACAGGTTCCTATGCTTCGGCTAGGGTAATTCCTTACCGTTACCGTTACAGGTTCCTATGCTTCGGCTAGGGTAATTCCTTACCGTTATCGTTACAGGTTCCTATGCTTCGGCTAGGGTAATTCCTTACCGTTACCGTTACAGGTTCCTATACTTCGGCTAGGGTAATTCCTTACCGTTATCGTTACAGGTTCCTATGCTTCGGCTAGGGTAATTCCTTACCGTTACCGTTACAGGTTCCTATGCTTCGGCTAGGGTAATTCCTTACCGTTATCGTTACAGGTTCCTATGCTTCGGCTAGGGTAATTCCTTACCGTTACCGTTACAGGTTCCTATACTTCGGCTAGGGTAATTCCTTACCGTTATCGTTACAGGTTCCTATGCTTCGGCTAGGGTAATTCCTTACCGTTACCGTTACAGGTTCCTATGCTTCGGCTAGGGTAATTCCTTACCGTTATCGTTACAGGTTCCTATGCTTCGGCTAGGGTAATTCCTTACCGTTACCGTTACAGGTTCCTATACTTCGGCTAGGGTAATTCCTTACCGTTATCGTTACAGGTTCCTATGCTTCGGCTAGGGTAATACCTACCATACCGTACCGTACCGTTCCTAAGGTAATCCCTTAGGATGGCACCTATGCCCAATGAGTACTGGTTAACGCCTTTGACGCAGTTTCGGGGAACTGTCTCTTGGAGAGAATGGTTGGAGGGTTGATAAAAGATTAAACCGTACCGTATTGTTACTTGAACTTTATGTTTTTGGAACTGAAAATGTATATTATACTGTTGTTGTACAGGTTTTGCTTACACTGTTGGAACACACTAGGAACCGAACTCTCTAATTCCACCTCCGTACATTAATAGCCTAAAATTACCGTCTAATTCTCGATGATTGAATAAAGAATAAGTACCGTTACTCTCAATAATAACGTTACCCTGAAATATCGAAAAGGAAATGAAGACCGTTACTGCGTGAAGCATCATGAAGATGTTATGCATACCATATATCTGCATGAGCTTATAACATCTTTTGGTAGTTTTGTATTACTGAGCTTTTCCAAGCTCACGTTGTTTTTATCATCACAGGTTAAAGGAATATATCTTGGTATAACGTTTGGCATCAGTGTTGGGAGTTCTCTCGGCGATGCTTTTGGAGTACGGTACCGACATAGTTAGTGGGCATGCATATCATTATCGTTTCATGATAGTGTCTGTAAAACGTTTTCTGAAATCCTGTTATAAGTTTAAATGATATCATGAAAGAGTATTTTCCACAAAAGTTACCGTTATAATTTAATGTGTTTTTCAGAGAAAATGTTTTATGTGTATTTTTACCGTGGGTCGCTCCTGTGACCCTAATGTGACTTCTTAGGATCCGTCGTAACGCATAGGCGGGTCTAGGGGGTTACAGAGTGCACTATATCGGCGTCGAAATACAACATTATCCAGCCACTTCTTTTTTAATTAAAAATCATTAAATAAAAATGGTTGAATATAATAAAAAAATATGAATAATAAGTAATTGATAAGGGCAAATTTGGTATAAACAAACCTCAGGATTTAAAGGAATAAACTATAAAGAATTTAGTGTATTTCATACCAAACCTCCGAGGAGAATGTCTTTTAACATTTTTTATTATAACATAACATTATCAATAAAATATTTTTAGAATATTACACGTTTAAAAACATACAAACTTATAATTTCTAAATTACTACAACATAAACAATACAAATAAAACTAAAACTAAAACATGGTAGATTAGAGTGATGTTATAAAGTTCACAAAATAAAAATAAATTAAATCTCTTTTCAAGATTTTTCCAAGCGTTTTTAACTTTTGGTACGGTAAGGAGAATACTCCAATTATTCATATTAACTCATACATGACGTCTTTTCATTTCCTTAATAATTATGTCATAATTGCATTTTTAAACTTTATTACTTTATTTCTTTTGAAGTAAAGTCATATCTCCATAGAGGTGGCAAACGGGTCAATCGGTTCGGGTCATTTCAGTTTCGGTTATTTCGGGTCTGATATTTTCGGTTCAGATTCGGTTTCGGTTTTGGTTCGGTTTTAGTTCAGGTCTATTGTGTTTCGGGTCATTTCGGGTCGGTTAATTTCGGTTCGGTTATTTTCGGTTCGATTAATTTCGGTTCGGTTGATTTCGGTTCGGTTATTTTCGGTTCGGTTGATTTCGGTTCGGTTATTTTCGGTTCAATGAGAGATCAGTCGTTTTTAATCAAATTTTTAGGTTGGTCAGATTTTTACACCCTATATATGACTTTATAAAGTCAATATATTTGACATTTTAGTGATTTGTGCGGCTGTTCATATTTTATCTTTCTTTATTTCTATTAATCGGGTCCATTCGGTTCGGGTTCATTCGGTTCAACTAAATTCGGTTCGGTTTATTTCGGGTTTCGGATCAAATTTCGGATCAGATTTCGGGTCAATTTCGGGTTAATTTTCGGTTTCGGTTCGGGTCTGGGTTCGGGTAATTCGGTTCGGGTTTCGATTCTCGAGTCAAGTTTGCCAGGTCTATATCTCCAACACTTCAAAGCAAATAATATTTAATCCATAAAATCGACCTAGGATAAGGAACAAAAGAAATAGAACATAATTATTTCTTCACTTTTCTACTTATCATATGACTTTCTCTTCAACATTATAAGAAATAAAAGTTTCTACTCATATTTATAGAGTTTAGTGACCATTGGATTGTTAACACACCTAAACATCTTAGCCATTACTCTTATAAATATCTAGATTCTTTCTATGGATAATTCTAGAAATAGTATTTACTATTACAAATATATGTTTATGTGGATAATTCTAGACATAAACTATCTAGAATTTGCATTGACTTTCAACATGGGACAAGATTCTACGGAGAACGGAAGGTTGCCAGCTTAGGAGTACTTTTACAACTTTGATACCAATTTTCGATGAGACTCTTTGTTAGAGTTCCTCTTATTATGGGTGGGTAAAACTTAACTCAAAAAAATTAATTTTTTTTAAATTTGAATTATTCGAGTCGAGTTATTTGAGTCAACTCGAATAATTCAAAAAAAATCGATTTCGAGTTTTCCCAACTCGTAAAACTGAAAAACCAAATTTTACAGTTTTGCAATTTAGTCACTGGTTTCCTTTCTTCTTCAATTCCTCATTCATTTAAGTCAATTTTTGACCAAATTTAGACCACGTGTTCCTAAACTACTATAGAATACATATTTAGCTTCAATTCATTTTTTTATTGAACGTCCACTTTTTTTCATTTTAGTCCCTAAACTTTATATGATTTCCTCATTTTTTCAGTTCCTCATTCGTTTTAAGTTCGTTTTTGACCAAATTTGAATAACATGCTCCTAAAATAGTTTATAATACTTATTTAGATTTAATTCATATTTTTGAAAATAAATTTTCTATTTTTTTCAATTTAGCACTCAACTTTGTATGATTTCCTCATTTCTTCAATTCCTCCTCCTTTTTAAGTCCATTTTGACCAAATTTAAACCACATACTACACGAACACTATATAATATCCATGTAAATTCAATTCATATTTTTAACAAAAAATATTCTTTTTACAATTTAGTCTCTTAACTTTGCATTTTATTCAATTTGATACTCCAATTTTTTATAAATTCTTTCCTCTCATCAATTCTTTGAATCCTTTATACTCCCATCAAAACTTTATCCTCAAAAGTTCTTTCTTTAAAAATAACATTATAAATATATTTTAGAATTATAGATATATTCTTTTTATTAAATAGTAACATTACAATTTACAAATCTTACTCACACATGTGAAAAATAATATGAATATATACATATATATGTTATATGATTAGAGAAAGTCATTTAAATTAGAATCAATATGTACTATAACATTATAAATAATTACAATTAAATTTGTATAGAAACTTAACAACTCGACTCGAATCAAAAAAAATTCAAAAAAAGTTTGAATCATAAAATATGACTTGTCAACTCGAATAACTCAAAAAAAATTACTCGACCAAATGCCTACCCCTACCTCCTATGGTCAGACAATTAGTGGATTTAACTATAATGACTCGGGTTTCGGGTTGGTAATTTGGATATTGGATCTGGGTTTTAAATATATTATAGTTAGGACTAAATTGAAAGAATTTGAAACTTGGAACCTCAATTAGAGGAAAGTGGGGACCAAAATGAAAAGAACTAATTTTTTTGGTTTAAAGTGAACACAATGAGAGACATGAGTCTTTATGAATTGTTTTTTCCAAAGGTGATTAGGATACTTATACAAACAATCATTTCTAGTCATTAGATTTTAGAGAGAAGAAAATATGGGTAAGCTTCTTCCCTTGCATTTTTCTTCAAATCCACTTAGATTTTGGTTTGGTTTGTGAAATATGAAATTGATCATCATCTTATTCTCTTTCATTTGAGCATAATATTGATGGGTCAAGTCTTTGTTTTCTCCCATAGAGGTGGATGGTAAATTTGAGGGGAAATGGAGATAAAAGTTCAAACTTTATTATTCAAATTCCTCCTTATCTAGAATGATTTGGGTAAGTTTTTGAGATGAGAAATTGTTTATCTTATTATTCTCTACAAAATGAGTGTATCATTGAACATTATTGGTTGGGTTTAAGTAAACCCTAAAATCCCCATAGATTTCTAGAATGAGAAAGCTTGAGATTATGATAGAAAACTACATATTAAAGATGATTGGAGTAAGATAATAAGTATTTTGGTTGGATTCTGGATAGACCCTAAAGTGATCTATAGTAATTCTAGAGAGAGAGCTTGAGGTTTGAATAAAAGCTTTAGATGGAGGTTGTTTTAGAGAAGAAATCATCCATTCATCATTATTTTCTTATCAAGCCCTATTTGTGTGTGTGTGTGTACGTGTATGGTGAATATGTTTCCATTGTATGTATGCATATTCTTCAAGCTCCAATAGAGGATTTGTGTGGTGTGTTATCGCCTAGAGGCAATGAGGAGGTTCAAGAATTGACATCATTAGATGCATTTCGAAACTTGGAGCAAGGTTAGTACATTTCATATTTTTATTTGGGTGAAAGCAAAATAAATAATGTTAAAAGATGTTATATATGTTGGGTGTTTTTGCCTAAGTGCGATTTCCTTGCATGAAAGCATTGTGTATGTTAGGTGTTTTGGCATGTTTGACTTGTGGATGATTTAAATGAGGAAAATTTTGTTAAGAGGGCGTTTAAATGACCATAACATGTTCAAAGACATCCTAGTGGACTTTAGAAAACATTTAGGGACCTAACGAGGTTGATTAGAGACGATTTGGATTGGAAATTCATGGTGTAGAAAGTCATTTTTGGGCTCCGATATTAGTACTAATGAACAAGGCACGAACTGGTTGAACTTGTTGTTGCGTGTAAAAGAGTCTATCGCAATAGAGTGCAAGTGTACACGATGCAAGCAGTAAAGTGATACACGAAGTATCGGATGTCGAATCCACAGGGACTAGAAATAGCCTTTAACCTTGGATTGATGCACAAGAAAGAAGATAATTTTAATTGTTTATAAGGGAATAATAAAGAATATTAAAGATAAAAGATTAAGAGATTCAGGGTAGAGAAATAGGCATGTATTGATTTGCTCAGTAGTGCAGGTGTTGCACTGTCTAGGACTTTCTATTTTGTCGTTGCTTCTGTCGCGGCAGCACCTGCGGCGGTAGTGGTCTGTTGTTGTCGCGGCAACGATCACACAACTATGTACTTCAAGCTTGGCAAGAATCCCTACTGTGACTCGTCCTATCCCTAGGTCCAAGTCTGTCGATGAACACGTCTTTGATGATACCTCCCGGCGTGAATCGAAGGATGAACACCAATGTTCTTGAATTCTTCCTTAGCCATTTAACCTCGTCTTATCCCTAGGTCCGAGATAGTTCAACCATAAACTGGAGAACCCGTACTTATTCCTTTCGTATACTTAACTCTCCCGATATTAAGTAAATGTATAATCTCACAATGCTCTCCTGATACTCTTGCAAGATGTTGAAAACCAGAATAAGCAAACTTGAAGTCTATTTTATTGAACAGAAAAAATCCTAAAAAAATGCAATCCTTGCAACTACTTTATAGAACCAACCTTTAGCCCTAGGGGAAGTTTAGAACATGATGAGAAGGGGGAAAACGACTAGGGTTTAGGGGAAGACGGCTAGAGAATAAGATATCCTTCCCTAGGTCGAATTACATGCCTTTATATAGGCCTTGGGTTCAAATTTTCTAATATGACAAGAATACAAGTTTAAATTAAAGTACAACTCTATTAAAGACTAAATCTTCAGAGTAGATGTCTTTAATTCGTCCTCTTTCCTTGCTTTGAGTTTCTTCCTTGAACCTTGGGCTTGGCCTTCATTCTGATCTAAGGCTCAGAAAAATATAGGAGTACTCCACGACAGACCGGATTAATTTCCTCTTTCTGTCGAGCTCCACTTCACTTTTTCCCTTCCACATGGCTGTCGTCATTGGCTGCCATGGCAGCGTCATTCTTCTCGACTGCAATCATGTGTTCCAGCTCTGCTTCTCCACTGCCCTGCGTCTGCTACAACAGCTACCTGCAAAAGTAACCAAAATCAGTAGCAACTGTGCCATTTTATATAATTGTGATGTATAAATGAAATCTATCCTAAATGCAATGAATTATGCTTGAATGCAGCAGAAATATGAGTTAAATAAGGGGTAAAATATAGAACTTTTACACACTCAACACACCCCAAACTCAAGTTTTCGCTTGCCCTCAAGCAAATATTACATAACTAAAATGAAATATTTTTTTTTGGTTTGGCTTAAATCAGTGAACTCTACATCACCTACCACTTATATTCTATCAAGAACAGTACCTTGTCGAGCATTTCTGGATTCATTCGGAACCATGCTATAATTCTTGTGAAGTGTGTGCAGGTTTTGTGAACACTTATGTATCTAGACTACCTTGGTATACCAGAATAGTTATGCCTACGAAATTGAGGTTATGCCATTTCAATTTTTTTTGGAGGCTTCTTAGGCTCCTTTAGTTTTTTTTTCTGACTCTTTATTTAACTGCATCTTTTCTGGAGGCAATTCTTAGGCTCCTTTAGTTTTTTCTAACTTAGCTCAAAAAGAAATCTCCTAAAATAAGTGCAAGGCAGTTTTGCAAGCAATTGAGTCTGAATATTTTTTCTTTCTTTCTTTGTTTTCCTAGAGCCAGTGATAGGCACCTCTAGGGGCAGTTTCAAGTGGGTAAACATTCCTATTCCAGTGTACTAAAGTAATCTAGAAGGCATGAGAGTCACAAAGAGTGTTGTACATGGTAGAATCATAGCAAGGCTCTAAACATATCCTAAAATTTCCTAAAGGCACTGTTACGACAGCATATGTCGCGGCAGGTAAGTTAAGTTCAAATACTTAAGCCAAATTTTCATTTTTTTCATTTTTTTAGCAAAAATAAACTAACACTTAGACACAATTTCTAAACATAATAGACACTTCATTAATGGAGGGATGCCACCCCAAACTCAAGGGTTGCATTGCCCTCAATGCATGATGACAGATAATAAAAAAACAGAAAATAAAAACATCACAATTATAATAGAGCATCAAACAACAAAAATAAGATAGAAACTTAAATTTAAGTGTTGTCGTCGCTGCTGCTGATCTGTACCTGCCGGCAGGCAGTGACCTTCATTGTCGGTGCCGACAGATGGCTTGGAGAGGCGGAGGCAGTCTTCTTCTTAGCTTCCCTCGTGGGCTGGATGCGAGTCGGTGAGATCTGAGGTGGCCTTGCCAACACTTGTACCTCCTCGGAAGAGCTGCTGCTGCTGTTAGACTTCCCTTGGCCGGATGGTCCGTCACCGGTGTTGGGCTTCTGCCGCTTCATCTGAGTGAACTCCTTTGAAAGGTTCCTCTTGACAGAGGGCTCGCCATCAGATTCCTCCCAGATTGAGGAGGAAGAGAAACCAGCAATAAATTCATCAAGGTCGGTCGGAGGCTCCTTTCTCATCTCTCCTCTGGCAGAAACAGGGGTGATGTGGCTGCCGCCTTTAGCAGTCGCGGTCGAGGCAGGAGTGGACGCAGAAGGAGGTGTTTTTGGTGTGGCAGTAGGGTAGGGGTATGGGCAGGTGTAGGGGCAGCAAAATAATGCTCTGGGAAAACAGGGAACTGTACATTTGCAAAATTTAAATTACTTTGAATGAAATGTATTGTTACTGTTGTGAAGTCTCGGACAAAACTCATCAGACCCAGCTTCCGTTCCTCCATCTTCTGCAGGGTGGCTAGGATTTGAGTGGAGGAGTCTGCTGGAGGAGCTGCTGCTGCTCTGCGGCGGCAGGGTTTTGCTGAGTGGGCTCTGCTGGCTCCTCTGCCGCGGCAGACGAGTTGAAAAATGAGATAGGTGTGGCAGCTTTCAGCTCCATCAGACTGAAAATATTGCGTTCCGTCTATCCTTTCCCTTGGACCTTGTAATCTTTAGGGATTTCGGGAACGTTATGCCCGCGGCAGATCTCGGTGATGAGGTAGGGGAAGAAAAGGGGTCCTGATGGCTTGATGGTGCACTCCAAGATTCCTTCTCGTATATAACGGCCGACATGAATAGGTCTCTCATTTAGAATGGAGTGAACGAGAGCTAACCTGGGTCTGTCAACCATGTTGTTGTGGGACGAAGGCTTAATCCTCTTCTTGACGAAGTGGTTCCTTAACTTTGCCTCCGGAGTGAGTTGAGTGCGTTTGATTGTCCAACGGTGCTTTGGATCAGCATTCCACTATGTTCCTTCTTCAATGACTTATGTAATGACAGCATCGTAGTCTGTCGGCGACAGACTTTCCACGAACCTCTTATGCCCGTCTTCCCTTTCCCCGACGTAGATGTCGTAGAGGGTATTTATGTATTCCGGCTCGAAGCTGACTTCCTTACCTCGCACTGTCACGATTTGTGTGTCCTTGCTGTCGATGGCAGCGTAGAATTCTCGGACCAAAGTGACATTCATCTCCTCGGGCTGGGCAGCAAACATCTGCCATTTGAGGGCTTTAATCTTCCGAGCTATGAACGGATCGAGCTTGAAATTTTCCGTGCGTTTGGCGTAGAGGAACCCTCTATCTTCCCACATCTCCCTTTTTTGAAAGGAGGTGTAGTAGCGGTCATTGGAGTCGGAGGTGGCAAAACGGTTGGGGAGTCTGTTGTGGCTAGGTGTGCCAGCTGCTGTGGCAGAGCTGGAGGCAGCACTTCGTCTAGTGTTTCTGGTACTCATAGTTGCAAGACTGTAGAAAAATGGAAGAAAAATCTGAGATCTAGAGGGATAGCAAGTAGAGAAAGTAAAAGTGAGGTGAAAAATGAAAAGTAAAACGGGGTTTATATAGATGAAGAGGTTGCTGCCCGTTGGAGCTGTAACGGTAGGCGCGAATAACGGGGCCAGCTGTTACGCGGTTTCTGACGCGTCTGTCACGTGTTTCCGTGTCTGCTGCGCGTCTGTTACGCATTTGCGTGTCTGCCGCGACAGCATGTTGACAGGCTGTATTTTCCGTGTCTATCGCGACAGGCTGTGACGACAGACTCCTCATTTGGGCTTTTTGGGCTTCTGGTGAGATGGTGGGCTAGTTCACTTCTTCTCCTCTCCTCGTTTCCCTTATTTCCTAAAAAAAATTAAAATAAAACTTAGTCCTTAAAAATAAAATAATTCTAATTTCCTAATAAATATATATAAGTAATAATAATATAAAAATAAAATTAAGTTAAATTAGGGATGCCTTGATGGGCATCTCCTAAATTAACCACTTCTTGCATTCTTGGGGCATCAGTCCCCTGATAATGCTTCAGTCTCTGTTCGTTGACTTTAAATTGGTGCCCGTCTTTTAAGGATTTGATCGTGATAGCACCATGGGGAAAAACTTGCACCACTTGGAATGGACCGGACCATATAGATTTCAGCTTCCCTGGGAAGAGTTTTAACCTAGAGTTGAACAACAACACAAGCTGCCCTGGGCAGAACTATCGTGGCAGCAACTTTTTGTCATGCCATCTTTTTGTCTTGTCTTTCTAGATCCTTGCGTTGTCATAGGCCATTGCTCGAATTTCTTCAATCTCATTCAAGTCAAGTAACCTTTTCTGTCATGCCTTTTCTAAGTCCATGTTCACTGCTTTGATGGCCCAGTATGCTCTGTGCTCTATCTCAACAGGTAGATGGCATGTTTTTCCATATATCAGCCGGTAGGGTGACATTCCCAATGGAGTCTTAAATGATGTTCTGTAGGCCCAGAGTGCATCATTGAGGTGTAAGGACCGGTCCTTTCGAGTCGGTTTAACCATCTTCTCAAGAATGTTCTTTACCTCCTTGTTTGATATTTCGGCCTGTCCATTGGTCTGAGGGTGATAAGATGTTGCGACCCGATGCTTAACGCCATATTTTCTTAAGGCATCAGCTATGACCCTATTGTCGAAATGTCTCCCTTCATCACTGATGATCGCCTTAGGAATGCCAAATCTAGAGAAAATGTTCTTATGCAGAAATCTCTGAACAGTCTTGGCATCATTTTTCTGTGTGGCGATTGCTTCAACCTATTTGGATACATAGTCTACTGCCAGGAGGATATATAAATTCCCACATGATTATGGGAATGGTCCCATGAAATCAATCCCCCAAACATCGAAGATCTCGACTTCAAGGATGTTTTGCAGCGGCATCTCATGTCTCCTTGAGATGTTTCTGTGAGAAAGGGAATTTCCAGAGAAGAAAATCAGTTTCTCTATTTTTGCATATATATTTTTCCTTAATTTACATAGAAGTCTATTTAATAGACTGAGTACACCGAGTTATACACCAAGTAGGATTCCTCACTAGTTAAACTCTATCTAGGATAATTAAGTTAGAGTTTCTGTACAACTTAACTACTATTAGATAATATTTACAAGAGTCTAGGTAGAACTAAAACTCTAACATTCACCAACACTCCCCCTCAAGCTGGTGAGTAGATAGTATAGACTCCTAGCTTGGATGTGAATTCATCAAAGGTTGCTCGTGGTAGTGCCTTGGTGAAGACATCAACTAGTTGATCTTTGGTTGGAACAAAATGGAGCTTTGCAAGTCCATTATTAACCTTTTCTGAAATAAAATGCCTGTCAATCTCCACATGCTTGGTTCTATCATGATGAACTGGGTTTTTTGCTATGCTAATAGCATATTGGCTATCACTAAACAACTCAAAAGTCTGTGTGTTATCCACTGTCAGTTCTGATAACAGTCTTTTTAGCCAAATTCCCTCACAAATTCCAAGTGCCATAGCCCTATATTTTGCCTCAGCACTGCTCCGAGAGACTACATGATGTTTCTTACTTCTCCAAGTAACCAAGTTACCCCAAACAAAAGAGCAATACCCACTTACTGATTTTCGATCAGTTAATTCCCCTGCCCAGCTGGAATCACTGTATATCTTCACTGATCTATCTTCATTTTTTCTAAAAATCAGTCCATGTCCAGGGGTAAATTTAAAGTACCTCAAAACTCTATTGGCTGCCTCCATGTGTTCTTCTCTAGGATTGCTCAGATGTTGACTTATTATGCTTACTGAATAAGTTATATTTGGCCTTGTGAGAGATAGATAGATTAACTTCCATACTAGTCTCTGGTATAATTCCTTATTCACAGGATCCCCTAAATCATCCTTCCTCAGCTTCAAATTACAATCCATAGGAGTGTCTACTGGCTTGCAACCTAATATCCCAGATTCAGAAAGTAAATCGAGGATATATTTCCTCTGATTAATCACAATTCCATCCTTGGACCTTGTAACCTCCATTCCCAAAAAATATCTGAGGCTCCCTAGGTCTTTAGTTTCAAACTCACTACCCAAGAACTTCTTCAGTCTCTCGATTTCTTCACTGTCACTTCCAGTAATTATTATGTCATCGACATAAACAATTAAAAGAGTTTGTTGTTTCTCGGGTGTAACCTTTACAAACAATGTGCGATCTGCTTGACACTGTTTGTAGCCATTCTTCATAACATCCTTAGTGAACCTATTGAACCAGGCCCTTGGTGACTGTTTCAAGCAATATAGAGACTTGTGCAACTTGCATACCACATTCTGTTTTGAGTTGTCCTCCATACCATGGGGAATTTGCACATACACTTCCTCCTATAGATTGCCATTGAAGAATGCATTCTTGATATCCAGCTGATGTAATTTCCAATCCTTATTTACAGCTAAGGAAAGTAACACTCTGATTGTATTTAGTTTAGCTACAAGTGAAAAAGTTTCTTGGTAGTTTATCCCATAGGATTGTGTGAACCCTTTAGCTACCAACCGAGCTTTGAATCTCTCAACACTACCATCTGAATTGTATTTTACAGTGAATACCCACTTGCAGCCAATAATTTTCTTCCCTTGTGGAAGCTCAACCAAACTCCAAGTCTGATTAGTCTGGAGAGCTTTAATCTCTTCTTCTACTGCTTTTCTCCACCTTGGATCATGTAGTGCTTCTTCCACTGTTTTTGGGATCTTCATACTATCAATTTTAGCTGTAAAAGCTCTCAAGGAAGGCATTAGTTTTCCATAAGCTACAAACCCTTCAATAGGATGGTTTGTACATTTTCTAACACCCTTTCTTTTAGCAATAGGTAGGTCTATAGTGTCATCAGTAGGAACAAAAGTTTGAGGAGCATTATTACCTTCTAGATTTTCTTGGGCACTAGAATCCAGTTCTAATTCTCGGCAAATGCTAGGATTAGTAATAGTTTCTGAAACATGTTTCTTTCTCTTTTGATAAACACTTAGTTGTTTACTCTCAAGCTGTGGAGTCAAGGTTTTTTGAGGTGTTTTTGGTAAGGATGTAGGTGTTTCAATTGGGGCAGTAGAGGTGCTAGGAGTTTTAGAACTTGGTGAGGGTACGTCTGCTGGTTTTGGGGAATGCATTGGCTGTAAAATGGATGTATGAGAAGGTTGAATATCTTGCTGTGATTTACCAAGGTCAGGTTGTGGAGGTAAACAAGGAATGATTTGGAAATTGTCATGGGACTGAAATTCCTGTAAAGTACTATCATAGGACTGAAATTCCTGTAAAGTCTCCCCCTGAATTTCAGACTTAGAGAAATAGGGTCTGTTTTCAAAGAATGTAACATCCATGGAGTTGTAAATTTTCTTGGTAGTGGGTGAGTAACATTTGTAGACCTTTTGACTCGAAGAATAACCTAGGAAAATACATTTAAGAGACCTAGGATCAAGTTTACCCCTAGATTGATTATGGACATGAACAAAAGAAACACACCCAAACACTCGGAAAGGAACATGAGATGACAATGGCTTGAAATGAGGAAAGGAAGCAAGAAGAACATCTCTTGGGATTTTAAATTTCAAAGTTTTACTTGGCATCCTATTGATTAAGTAGGTTGCAGTAAGAATGGCCTCCCCCCAAAAATGTTTTGGTACACTAGTAGAAAACAACAATGATCTAGAAACTTCTAAAAGATGCCTATTTTTCCTTTCAGCCACCCCATTCTGTTGAGGGGTATTGACACAAGAACTAATATGCAAAATCCCTTTTTCTTTGAAATATGAACCTAATGTTTTGGTGAAATACTCACTGCCATTGTCAGTTTTTAGAATTTTAATAGTACTTTGGAATTGGTTTTCTACCATCCTATGGAAGATTCTAAAGACATTCTCAACCTTTGATTTTTCTTTCAACAAATATGTCCAAGTAGTCCTAGAGTGGTCATCAATGAAGGAAATGAACCACCTTGATCCAGTATAGTTTTTAACCTTAGAAGGGCCCCAAATGTCAATATGTATTACTAAAAAAAGGTGAGGAAGGTGTAAATTTAGAAGGATGGTAAGGTTGTCTAGTGTGTTTAGCAAGTTGGCATATTTCACAAGCAAAGGACTTTGGATTTTTATTAGCAATAACCGAGGAAACAGTTTAGCCATATAAGGAAAGTTGGGATGACCTAACCGAAAGTGCCATAACATAATATCACTAGAAGAAATAGAATAGGATAAAGTAGAATTAAGGTAGCATCTTGAATTAACTTGTTTATGTGGAGATAAGACATGAAATATGTAGAGCCCATTACTCAGCCTAGCAGTGCCAATCACTGTCCCTAAACCCTTTGTCTGAAATTCACAACCATTCAAATTAAACTTAATATCGCATTGGAAATCAACATATAATTTGCTAACAGATAGAAGGTTGCAAGCAAGTTGAGGGACATAAAGCACATTAGGCAAGAAAATAGTGTCACTAAGTTGAATAGAACCACTTCCTACAATAACTGACAGTGAGCCATCTGCTGTTCTCACTGAAGATGTAGACTTCACATTGTTGAGTTTGTGGAAAATATGAATATTCCCTGTCATATGGTCTGACGCACCAGAGTCCACAACCCAATTTGTAGAGGTACAATCAGCAAGAAAAGATATACTCCTTTCCGAGGTTTCTGGTGTAATCATGGTTTTTATTTTAGGGTTTTTTTGTAGGATCAACTAACCTAAATCTGATACCATGTGAGAAAGGGAATTTCCAGAGAAGAAAATCAGTTTCTCTGTTTTTGCATATATATTTTTCCTTAATTTACATAGAAGTCTATTTAATAGACTGAGTACACCGAGTTATACACCAAGTAGGATTCCTCACTAGTTAAACTCTATCTAGGATAATTAAGTTAGAGTTTATGTACAACTTGACTACTATTAGATAATATTTACAAGAGTCTAGGTAGAAATAAAACTCTAACATTCACCAACAATTTCCAGTCCGTTGACACTTGTCACAACCCTTGTAGAATGCTTGGGCATCCTTGAATAGTGAGGGCCAATAAAAACCAGACTGCAGAACCTTGGAAGCGGTTTTATTACCACCTAAGTGTCCTTCATATGGTGAAGCATGACAGTAATTTCGCACAGCTTCCTACTCATCCTGTGGTATACACCTCCTAATGATCTGATCTGCACAATGTTTGAAAAGAAGAGGTTCGTCCCAATAATAATGTTTAACATCATTTTGGAACCTCTTCATGGCTTGATAATTAAGTTCAGGAGGAAATATTCCGCTAACTATATAATTAACAAAATCAACATACCAGGGGAGTTCAGAAAACTTACCTGTTGCCATGGCTGTTGCGGCAGTGCTCGTGGCAGCAAACAGCTGCTCGTCAGGGAAGGTCTCCAGTATGTGTGTCTTGTCTGTTGGCAGACTATTTCCCCTTTCTAATCTTGACAAGTGATCTGCAACTTGGTTTTCTGTCCCCTTTTTTATCCTTGATTTCAATGTCGAATTCTTGCAGCAGCAGAATCCAACGTATTAGTCTGGGCTTTGCGTCTTTCTTAGCAAACAGATACTTTAGTGCATAGTGGTCTGTGTTGACCACTACCTTCGTTCCAAGTATGTATGAACGAAACTTGTCAATTGAAAACACCACTGCTAACAGTTCCTTCTATGTTGTGGTGTAATCCACTTGGGCATCATTGAGTGTTTTGCTAGCGTAGTAAATTACGTGGAATAGCTTGTCCTTCCTCTGCCCAAGTGATGCCCCTACAGCGTAATCACTGGCATCACACATAATTTCAAATGGTAAACTCCAGTCCGGTGGTTGTACGATTGGGGATGTTACTAGATTCTCTTTCAGAATTCTGAATGCCTCAGTACATTCAGTATTGAAGTCAAAGGGACGATTCTGCTCTAGTAAGTGGCATAAAGGTTTGGTGATCTTTGAAAAATTTGCTATAAACCTTTGATAAAACCCAGCATGCCCTAAGAAACTTCGGATTCCCTTGACTGTGGTGGGTGGTGAAAACTTTTCAATCACTTCTATTTTGGCGCTGTCGACTTCTATGTCGCGGCAGCTTACTTTGTGGCCTAGGACTATCCCCTCATCCACCATGAAGTGACATTTCTCCCAGTTTAATACCAAGTTCGCTTTCTCGCATCTTTCGAGCACTTTCTGTAGGTTGCCTAAGCAGCTTTCAAAATTATCTCCAAAGACAGAGAAATCGTCCATAAATATCTCCAGGAAATCCTCAACCATATCAGAGAATATCGCCATCATACACCTCTGGAAGGTTGCTGGTGCATTGCATAGTCCAAATAGCATTCTCCGAAAAGCGTAAGTACTGTATGGGCAAGTGAAAGTCGTTTTCTCTTGATCCTCCGGTGCGATGGCTATTTGGTTATAACCTGAGTAACCATCAAGAAAACAGTAATAAGGCTTTCCCGCTAATCTATCAAGCATTTGATCAATAAAAGGCATGGCAAAGTGGTCCTTCCTGGTAGCTTTGTTAAGCTTCCGATAGTCCATACAAACCCTCCAACCGGTCACAGTCCTGGTTGGGATTAATTCGTTTTCTTCATTGGTCACCACAGTTATTCCTCCCTTCTTAAGAACGCATTACACCGAGCTCACCCACTTACTATCCGAGATGGCATAAATTATCCCAGCATCAAGCCATTTGATAATTTATTTTCGAACCACTTCTCGTATAGCATCATTCAAGCATCTCTGGGCATCAATGGTCGGCTTATGATCATCTTCTAAGGGAATTTTGTGCATGTATAGTGCCTGACTGATGCCTTGGATATCAGCTATCGTCCATCCAATAGCCTTTTTGTGCTACTGCATCATCCCTATCAGCTGTTGTTCTTGTTCCTGCATCAACTTGGAAGAGATGATTACGGGCAACGTATCATTTAATCCAAGAAAAACATATTTGAGCTGCCTTGGCAGGGGCTTAAGGTCTAGAACAGGTGGTTCTACAGTTGAGGGCTTTTAGATGATATGTTCATTCGAGGTATAGTTTAGGGGCTCAAATAACTTACCTGGACGATTGCCTATCCAGTTTACCTCCTTATGACCTTCAGTGTCGGATATGTCAGAATCTGAGGAGCTGCTGTCGTCGTCGCTGCCGTGACAGTATTCCAGATGGCTGCTGTGGCAGTGACCAAACTTGATGTTATGGCAGCACGACCTGATGCAGGGTTGATCAAGGACTACTTCAGTTATAGCCTTACATTCTTCTTCTACATCAGCGTGTTTTATCGCTTGGATAACATTTAACTTGATCTCTTGATCATTCACTCTCATTGTGAGTTCTCCCTTTTCTACATCAATCAGTGATCTACATGTGGCTAAGAAGGGTCGCCCCAAGATGATTGGTGTATTCTCATCTGCTTCACAATCTAAAACAAGAAAGTCAGCAGGAAAAATAAACTTATCCACTCTTACCAGGATAACTTCAATCTTCCCTTCTGGTTGCACGTAAGAGCGGTCTGCCAGCTGCAGCATAACTGTCATGGGTCGTGCTCGTCCAATACCTAATTTCTGAAATACATATTTTGGCATTAAATTAATACTAGCACCTAGATCACAAAGTGCCTTACCCACGAATTTATCACCAATTATGCACGGTATTATGAAGCTCCTAGGATCATTCTTTTTCTGGAAGGGATGCTTGTGCAAAATAGTCATGCATCCTTCTGTCAATTTAACCGTCTCAAATTCCCCAAGTCTGGATTTCTTTGACATAGCATCCTTGAGCAATTTGGCATAACCGGGCATCTCCTTGATGGCATCTAATAGCGGAATATTAATGTGGACCTGCTTAAAAATATCATAGATATTCTTAAGATGGAACTCATGTTTCTGCTTCTGTAGCCGCTGTGGAAAGGGAGGTGGAGGACAGTTATCTTCAATGTGTCCTTCCCATGGTATTCGGATCTGAGGAGGCTTAGGTTCTTCATCCTTCTTCTCTGTCCCTTCTGCTGTCGTGACAGGTATGGCAGAAGCAGGCTATTTATCGTCTGCCGGTGCAGTATACGCGGTAGTCGATTCTAGGGCTGGTTCCTTAATTGGTTTTGCTTTCTTCTCCAGCCCTGGCAGTTGTTTCCCACTCCTAGTTGTGATAGCTTTACACTGCTCATGTGTGGGTTGTCTAGCGACCTTAGTATCGCTAGGGAATCCTCCGTTCTGCCTTGGCATAATATGTTGGGAAACCCTACCCATCTGTGTCTCCAGTGATTTCAGAGTAGCTTCATGATTGGTCATCTGTATCTCTGTTTTATCCATGAACGACTCAGTCTTCGTGACGACGTGATCCATGTTTGCTATGTAGGTTCCTGTCTGTGACATAAATGTGGCCAAGGTCTGCTCCAGTATACTAGGTGTGGCTGCCGGCGGCTGTTGCGACTGCTGTTCCGGTTGTTGTCGTGTCATAATTCTAGGTGCCCCCTGATTTTGAGTGTTCTGTACTTGAGGATTTAGGGCGTTGTTGGGATTACTCCAGGAAAACTTGGGGTCCTTCCTCCAGTTGGTATTGTAATTGTTGGAATTGTAGTTTTGCTTGTTATAGTTTCCAACATACATCCCTTCCTCTAACTGTAGCGGACAGTCTTCCGAACTATGATTCCCACTGCAAGTTTCACATACCTCTTCTGCAGAGTAAACAAGTTTTGTATCTTTTTTCAGCAAATTCTCTATTGCCTTTGTGAGGTACGCAACCTGTATCTTTAGGGAGTTATCAGCCTCATAATCCTTTACAGCTAGCACTCGTTTACCTCTCCTCAATGTTGGAAATTGCTCTTCATTTTTTGCCAAATTCTTTAACACTACCATGGCTTCATCTGGATCTTTATCTAACAGCAACCCATTGGCTGCTGAATCGATTCTCATGCGAGTCGGTAGGTTGGCAGCATTGTAAAATTTGATGACTTGATTCCAAACAGGGAATCCGTGCATCGGGCAATTCCTCAGAAGAGTAGTAAACATGTCCCATGCCTCGTGCATTGGCTCGTCATCCTCCTGCTGAAAAGTAGCAATTTCGTTACGTAATCGCTCAGATAAATGGGAAGGATTAAAACGAGATAAAAGTTCATGAGTTAAATCTGCCCAAGTTCGTATTGAACCCGGCGTTAGTTTGTTCCACCAAGTTTTTGCTCTATCCCTCAATGAATGAGGAAATAACTAAAGCCTTAGTATCTCCGGATTTACTCCTGGTAGTCTAAACGAACCACAGATTTCTTAGAACGTTTTTAGATGTTCTCTAGCATCCTCTGTAGCAGCACCACTAAATTGGCCAGCGGAATTAATCATGCTGAACATCACAGGTTTCAGCTTTAAGTTTTCAGCTTCCACGTATGGCAAGGTGGTCTCTAGTTCAACATGATCGTTGATCATGTAATCACGGCATGACCGGCGTACGGCCCTAGCAGTAGGAGGAGCGGCAGGCTGTCTGTTTCCTCCATCTCCGATAGGATCTTCAAGATCTTCGGGATTCCTTTGGTTGTTCCTCCTATCTTCGTGTCTTCCGTTCACCATTGCTTCTAATTGTTCCTCCAGGTACTCGTTTCTTGCTACTAGGAGGCGGACTCGTTTCCTGAGGTTGCACGTTCGTTCGATTTCAGGGTCTAATTTGTGCTCAGGTTATTTGCCTCATTGAGATCTGCGCATAAGAAAACGAAAGACCTTGTGAAAAGCACATGGTGAACAATCCAAATAAAAACAGAAAAATTAAAAAAATGTGTAGTAAAAGTTGGGTAAAGATATGTTGCTAGTCCCCGGCAACGGCGCCAAAAACTTGTTGCGTGTAAAAGAGTCTATCGCAATAGAGTGCAAGTGTACACGACGCAAGTAGTAAAGTGATGCACGAAGTATCGGATGTCGAATCCACAGGGACTAGAAATAGCCTTAACCTTGGATTGCTGCACAAGAAAGAAGATAATTTTAATTGTTTATAAAGGAATAATAAAGAATACTGAAGATAAAAGATTAAGAGATTCATGGTAGAGAAATAGGTCGGTATTGATTTGCTCAGTAGTGCAGGTGTTGCACTGTCTAGAACTTTCTATTCTGTCGTCGCTTCTGTCGCGGCAGCGATCACACAACTCTGTACTTCAAGCTTGGCAAGAATCCCTGTTGTGACTCGTCATATCCCTAGGTCCAAGTCTGTCGATGAACATGTCTTTGATGATACCTCCCGACGTGAATCGAAGGATGAACACCGATGTTGTTGAGTTCTTCCTTAGCCACTTAACCTCGTCCTATCCCTAGGTCCGAGATAGTTCAACCATAAACTGGAGAACTCGTACTTATTCCTTTCGTATACTTAACTCTCCCGATATTAAGTAAATGTATAATCTCACAATGCTCTCCCGATACTCTTGCAAGATGTTGAAAACCAGAATAAGCAAACTTGAAGTCTATTTTATTGAACAGAAAAAATCTTAAAACAATGCAATCCTTGCAACTACTTTACAGAATCAACCCTTAGCCCTAGGGGAAGTTTAGAACATGATGAGAAGGGGGAAACGACTAGGGTTTAGAGGAAAACGGCTCGAGAATAAGATATCCTTCCCTAAGGTCGAATTACACGCCTTTATATAGGCCTTGGGTTCAAGTTTTCTAATATGGCAAGAATACAAGTTTAAATTAAAGTACAACTCTATTAAAGACTAAATCTTCAGAGTAGATGTCTTTAATTCGTCCTCTTTCCTTGCTTTGAGTTTCTTCCTTGAACCTTGGGCTTGGCCTTCATTCTGATCTAGGGCTCAGAAAAATATAGGAGTACTCCACGACAGACTGGCTTAATTTCCTCTTTCTGTCGAGCTCCACTTCACTTTTTCCCTTCCACATGGCTGTCGTCATTGGCTACCATGGCAGCGGCCACGGCAACGTCATTCTTCTCGACTGCAGTCCTGTGTTCCAGCTCTGCTTCTCCACTGCCCTGCGTCTGCTACAACAGCTACCTGCAAAAGTAACCAAAATCAGTAGCAACTGTGCCATTTTATATAATTGTGATGTATAAATGAAATCTATTCTAAATGCAATGAATTATGCTTGAATGCAGCAGAAATATGGGTTAAATAGAGGGTAAAATATAGAACTTTTACACACTCAACACTTGTGCATGGATACCGATACTGCATTTAAGCGATACGAATATTACACTCATATGATACGGGTACTTATGGGTCAATCCCAATACTGACGGGTTAGTTGGAAAAATCAAACCTTGATTCGGTATTGGTATTGATGGTGAGTACTGATACCCATAGGGGTAGTACTGGTACTCAGTGGGTAGTACCGATAATAATAGCGGAATAAAAACATCGTAGCTAGATTTGGTACTTGTACTTACATTGAGTACCGATATCCATAGGATCAGTACTGGTACTGAAGGGACAATATCGAGATTGAAGGGAATAAAAGAAACATCGAATGATTTATTGGTACCAATGCTGAAGGCGAGTATTGATACCCTTTATAACTTGTATTTATACCCACTTAGGAGTATCGGTATACACTTTTGAATATGACATAAAGAAAGGGAACTTGATAGAGCCTTATATGGGATTGAATAGTGGCATAATACACACTTGAGCATAATGAATGTAGATAATATAATCTTGGTTAAACTAAGATAGTGAGCTATCTAATAATAGATCTTTATTCCTTTGTGTGTTGTGATAATGACCTCGTGGGCACTTGCTTGATTGATTGTGATTGTATGAGATCCAGATACTCGATTGTTGTACTATAGTACTTGTTAACTTGATGTATAATTGATGCTATGAGATCTCGGGTAACATCTATTGTACATGATGGTGTGTGATCCTTGATACGATGTTGTTCTATTGATTCAATGCTAAGTGATCCCGAATACAGTAGCGAGGTACTTGATGGCAGAGTGATTCTAGGTACGTTCGTAGGAAGCCTGATGCTATGTGATCTCAAACTATGCATGTTTATTGAATATATGTACATATAATAGTTATTATGATGTTAATCTTGTACATTAGTCTATGGTAGTTAGCATGGATAGCTTAAGCGTAAAACCATAGATGACTTGTTATACTCATACAACATTACTCAGTGTTTGGACTTCATGTTTACGTTTATCAAATGCATGAAGTATAATATGGTAGAAATGTACCATTAAACTTTATAAGCTCAATTTTTGAAATCGTTGTTTCTGTTCGCAGGTTAGTAGGCTTGAGACGTGACTTTGAGGAGCACCATCGTAGTGGGATTTTAGAACGTTGTCTTTTTAGTGTACATTATTTGTATTCATTAGCTTGTATATTCATAGGACCTTACATTGTTGATTCTATAATTCTTTTATTATTATTCAAATCTTTTGGTTATATGCTATTTTGAAATTGGAGCTTCTTGTTTGTTAGAAATGTTTTAAATTATTTTGCTAAATTATTATTTTTCAACTGTGACGAGTTGAGTTGGTGACCCAATACAACACTTCGGATTCTCGAGTCTGACCGGGGTGTTACATTAATAATCCTGATGAATCATCAAAAGTGATGATCGGGTCATAGCAGAAATTTGATAAAGTTAGGCCAAACAAGTACATAAAATCTTTGTGTTGGATATAAGATTGGCATGCTGGGAATATTTAATTGAGCAAAGTTGAAAATGAACATACCTTGATGATTCCAATTGACCATGGCTATTGCTTGCCGAGAGTATGGATAATAGGTATGGGTTTCCAGCAACTTGGAATTGTTTTTGCTACTTTCCCCACATCTCTTATTATTATTTAGGGTAAACTAGCTGGGTGGCCACCCAACTATTGGGTTTGTCATATTTTGACCATCGAATTAAAAAAAACTGAAAAAAATTGACCATCAAACTATTTAATTGGTCCTATTTTGACCATCAGTTGTTAAAATCTAATGGAGGGTGACGTGTCTGTTAATGGAAATTTTGTATAACTACACATTTGGTCCATGTTAATTACCTAACATATCAATTTAATCCTAATTTTAGTTTAATTAAATAAATTAATTACTCAATTATGCACTAACATGTGTCATCGTGTTATTAGAGGAATTTAATTATTTATTTCTATTTAATAAATTTAATTTCCTCCTCCAATCAAATGACACCTGACTGGATGAGGAAAATGAAATAAGGATAACATGGCCTGGGCGGAATTCAAACTCGGGTAAGACAGTGGAAAGTGGTGTGCCTTAGCCACTGTGCCAAGCACAAATTTGTGCTATAAAACTCGAATTTTAATATATGTCTTATTTGTTTTGTTAATGCCATGAAAATGCACATAAATGTGAAGTAAGGGGACTCTAACATGACACGCTTGAGATGCATAAAAAATATTTAAAACACTGTAGAAATATAATACTCCTTCTATCCCACGAAGATTGTCTCTTATTGACTTTTTTTGGTCAAAACTTTTCAATTTTGACTCGGGATTATTTAAAATTTATTATTGATAAAAATATGAAAATATATATTTTAAAAACATCTAATCAAGTATATTATATATAGATATTATAAATTTTAATTATTTAAAATATTTAATATAATTATAGTCAAAGTTTAAAATTTTTTACTTTCAAAAAGTCAATAAGGGACAATATTTGTGGGACGGATGGAGTAATTAAATTAAAGTTGACAACATTTAAATAATAATTAATTCATGATATGAAATAAAAAATTTAAAGTTATATTAAAAATTCATTTACGAATTCAAACTCAAGAATATAACTCTAATCATAAGATAAGTTTGGTTTCGTTAAATGAGTTTTTAATATCATTTTAAATCTTTTATTAAATTAAATTAAAGTTTGTTAAAAATAAAAATATAATAATTAAATTAAATTTAATGTAACACCTTAAACCCGGATGTCACTTTTGGGCCTTAAGCCCAAACTGTTACTATAAAATTTCTCAACTCGGTTTAGCCCAAACAAAATATTTTCTAAAAACATTTTAAATCAAACAATTGAAAATATAAATAAACAATTAAATCGTTACAAATGAGCTCCAATTTAATTTAAAACATTTGAACATTTGACTTGATCAATACAATTCCGAAAAAAGAGTTACAGACTCGACCACGTAAGGTCCTATGAATACACTACTCGCTAAATACAAGTAACGTACTCTGGCAATCACTGCTTGCTTGAATCCCAACTGATAATGCTCCTCGAGCTCCCAATCGACTTACCAACCTACGCATGGAAACAACGATTTCGAGTGTTGCGCTTACAAAGCTCAGTGGTATACATCTCCTCTACTATACTTCATGCTAATTATAAACATAAGCATGCAAGCTAGTACGGGAAATAAAGAGAGATAAATAAACATGTGGCGCTACCACTAGTCGCCTAAACACATGCTCTCATCATGCAAGTTATCATACATGGCACACAAGGCTCAACCATGCACGGGATCTTACCAGATCATCAGGACAAAAGTACACAAAGTCATAACCACAAACCTGGAGTGAGGCCTGGTGTCACATAGCCTCAGAAACATACACTTTCTCTGGGTGAGACCCGGTGTCACACAGCCTCGAGAACGTATACACATACTCAGCATCTCTCATCGAGTATCTTCGAATGAGGCTCAGTGTCACACAGCCTCGAGAATGTACATTTGGTATCTCTAACCATGGTGTTGTAACATGCTCTCTAGGAATCCGGATCCAATCAATCAAAGGTGACTCAACCAACCAAGTGTCCATACAGCACACAACATTAACATGAATACCATACAACACACAACATTGACACGGTTACCATAACTCTATGGTTTCTATCAATTATCATGCCACCCATTTAAGTTTGCCAAGTTGTTAATACATTATGAAACTATACAATAATCATCATCATTAATTATCTCCGTTAATCCACTTTATCTCATTCATTGCTTATTATGCTTACTAGAAATCCTAAATTTCCATAATTACCGGTACGGGTCGGCCTGTACCGATACGGCCCCCAATCGCGTACCGGTACGACCAAAGCCCGTACCGAAACCTTACTCATGGGTTCATACCATTTCTTTGAATTACGACATTATAATGCTTTATTTGATCCTTAAAGCTTATGAAAGTCATTAGGTTTTATTTACTAACGCATTTAAATCAATTAACATTATTTTTCAGCTTCATTATCATTTAATCGAGTAGTTTCATATATTTATCCTCTAAGCACAATTTCCACCAAACACATCAATTTAATACTCTGTTGAGTTGATCACACAATTGCAAATGGCCAAGAGGAGGTGAATTGGCAATTAAAATTTTGGTAGGAGGTATGAGTGAAAAATAAAAAGTGACACAAGTGGTTAGAGTGGTTCAAGTTCTCCAAATGAACTCTACATCCACTACCTTAGTTCCCACTAAGGATTTTTAACCAATTCACTACTTGAATTCTTCCCCTTTTCTTAGATGAGGAGGTAACCTTACAAATTGATTAAGCTTTCTACCCAAAGCTTAATCCACTCACTTTTACAAAGAGATGGATTTTGGTAAACTCTAAAAATTCCTCTCAAAGGATAAATGTTTACCCAAATACAATTTCAAACTCCCCAAAATCACAATACAAGATAATAATAAAATCACAAGAGTTGGGTACAAGAATTTGACTATGAAGAGCACTAGGGTTTGGAATTTTTGCTTTGATGTTGCTTGTAGGTTCAATAGTTGATGCTTGGTCAATTGAAGCTTGTTTTTATACCCTTGCATTGAATTCTAGCCGTTTGGGTAGTTGGGATCATCAATAGAGCCGTTGTGAGCATTTTTCCCGCAATAAATGCAGCTCTGCAGCCTACCGTATCGGTACTCAAAGAGCGCGTATCGATACCTGCATCAAAGAGGAAAGAGCCGTTGTGACTGAAAACAGAGCGTATCGATACGTAGAGAAGGCGTACCGGTACGGTTTTAAGGGGCGTATCGGTACGGATGGCCGTATCGATATGGTGTTTGCTCACTAGAATCCCAAGTTTGGTTTTCTTAAAGAGCGTATCGATATGCATACTAAGCGTATCGGTACGGTATAACGGTCTTTTAAAAATTGGGAAACCAACCAACTGACAAGTAACGGTCGAAAAATTAAATGCAAAGATTTTTTAAAGATAAGTTTATCGTATCGATACGGTTGCAAAGCGTATCGGTACGGATTCATTGAAAGAGTTGCCCAGATGAATATCGTATCGATATGGGGTAATATTGTATCGGTACGCTAAGTCCATTAAAATTCCAGTGGCAAAAGCCCGTATCGATACGCCTAAGGGTGTCGATACGCCTGGGCGTTTTTGTATAGTTTGGCTTGAAAATCATAAGAAAAGACTTAGCCATTAAAATTCCAGTGGCAAAAGCCAGTATCGATACGCCTGGGCGTTTTTGCATAGTTTGGCTTGAAAATCATAGGAAAAGACTTAGAAAATTCTCACATATTTAAGAGCTTGTCTTGATATATTATTTTGTTTAAAATACTTGTCAATTGTGAGACTTTAAAGAGTACTTAAAAATTTATTGTTTTGCAAATTGGTCCTTAAGTTTATATGTTATATCAAAATCAATTTTGGTATCACAATCTCCCCCTTTTTGATATAACAAAACCACAAATAAATTTTTAAGTTTTTGAAACTTTAAAAAGTTTTCTCCCCCTTAATTTAAGATAGATTTTCAAAAAGAAAAAATTGACTCTATAATCCTTCTCCCCCTTTTTGTTAGATCAAATATAAATACAAGGATAATAGCAACAATTAATTCATTAAACTCAAAGCAATCATAATAGTTCAAATGCATAAACTTCAAATTAAACATAATAGTTCAAATGCATAAACTTCAAAGCAAACATAATAATCCAAACTTGAAAATCCTAAAACATAGATAATAGGCATAAACTTAGATCCTAAAAACAAGAGTGCAAAAACAAAATATAAAAGACTAAATGCCATGTAGATGATATGCATAAACTACTCGTCTGCCTCATCATCATCATCGTCCTCGTCCTCTTCATCTTCATCATCTTGAGAGGGTTGATTCCTTCGATTTTGGTTAAGCCAAGCACCATGGAAGGCGGTAAGAGAGATATCCATGGAGTTTTGCCGAGAAGCCATGGTTTCCATTTTCTTCTCCATACCTTTGACGCGATCTTCCAAGGATGTGAATCTAGTGTCCATCGCGATAAACTCGGCTTCCATGGAAGTGAACTTCTCATTTAGGAAAGTCATTAGAGTGCCCATGGAAGAGGAATCAATCAGAGCACGGTGAGAGCTCGAAGAAGCACGAGAAGCATCAACCGGAGCATCTTGTGGAGGATCTTGAGTGTTACGAACCTATTCATTATCAACATAAGAGAAACCGGCATGAGCTAGAGAACGCTCATCTATGGGTAGGCCAAGGGTTTCGGGATAGTCATGGGAACAATCAATGTCAAGGGAATGAAAAAGATAACTCAAAGCCGTAGAGTAGTAAAAGGATGTAACTTGTTTGGTGTAAATGTGTTGGACTAAAAAGACAAGGTCGGCAAACATAATTTGACAAAGGTTTGGACGTTGACCTTCCTTAAAGCACCTAAGCCAAAAATCATCTACTTGACGAATAGTTGAAATTTTCCCTCCCGATGGACGAAAAAACCAAGAGACAAGAAGATGAAGGATACGGTCATGAGCATTTAAAACTTTGACTAAGCCTAAAGGACTCGTACACAAGGACTTCTCATCATCAATACCAATGTTTTCAAAACCAAAGACATTACATAAAGTTTTTTGATCAATTGTAAAGGTTTTGCCCATAACAGAAGATTCAATAGCAATGACATTCTTCTTAGCTTCATCATGAACACATAAGGCATTGGAAAAGAATGCGATGACTAGATTCCTATATAGAATAGGAGGAATGCTCAAAAAAGTTAAAAACTTCCATTGCTTAATTAAAGGGAGGTATTGGAATTTAAAACGGGTAGAACTTAAGAATGGGACTGAAACAACACGTTCTTCCCTAATGCTCATGCTTTGAAATAGTTTGTACTGAGCTATATCGGCATCATCGGGAAAACTTAATTGGATAATGTAAGGGAGATTAGGTTTAGGGTTACCCTCGGCATCCTCACTATGATCGAAAGTAGAAAGATAACGCTTAGTTCTCTTTTTCGATGGTGCCATAACCCTGAAAACACATCAAAAAACGATTCGAATATGTATGCAATTAACATCCTATTCAATCCAATAAATTCTAATAATTCAAGGTAATTGTAAAAAGAAATTTAATTTAAAAAGATATTTACAAGTTTGAAAAAAAAATTGAAAAACAGATTAAAAAAATACGAATAGAAAATATATTCGAATGAAAATTTTTGATTTTTGAAAAAAAAAAATTATGAAAAAGTTGAAACCCATAAAATAAAAACATGTTTTGTACAAAAATTAAATTGAAATAATTATAAAAATCAAACGAAAATAAAAAAATAAAAAAGAAGAGTTTTATACCTTGAACTTTAGATTGGATGAATGGGTTGATGTGAATGCACAAGATTTGTTGACAAAGCTTAGCCTTGATGTGGAGATTAAAAACCCTCAAAGAATTTTTAAGTTTGATGATAAAAATTGAAGGATTGAGGGGGTTTTTATAGGGTATTACGGCTAGGATTTTGGAGAGAAAAGAGGGGTTTTTGTTTTTAAAGCTTTTTAACAATTGCAGCCCTAAATAGCCTCTTCGTCGAGACCGTATCGATACGCTATACACGCGTATCGATACCCTTTAACCCTAATTTTTTATTTGTCGTTACTACCGTATCGATACGCGAGACCGTATCGGTACGACTTGGCTTTGACTATCTCCCTTGACTTTAACCGTATCAATACGCGGGGTCGTATCAATACTCGTTCAGCTTTAAAGTTTTCCCAGTTATGAACCCGTATCGATACGCTTCAGCCGTATCGATACGTCTTTACCAGATTAGGCATTTTTGACAGATTTAAGTGCAAAAATCTAACTTTAAACGTCCCTAAATGCATGTAAATGTCCTATGAACAAGTTTTAATGGCTAAACTTAATGCATACTCCCCCTAGCAACATGCATAGAAGCAAAAAGAACAAAATTAACACAAGCATGAATCACAAACAATTTCAAGCAAATTTTTGACTTTTTGGGACCTATAAGGGGTCAAGGAAGGCTAGTTAAACCTAACTCTCTCCTAAGGGTCCAAAAGCGCTCTTTATCTAAAGGCTTTGTGAAAATATCCGCTAATTGGTTCAAGGTGTCAACATACTCTATAACAACATCATTTTTCAACACATGATCTCTAATGAAATGATGTCTAATTTCTATGTGTTTAGTTTTAGAGTGTTGGATGGGATTCTTAGTGAGACAAATGGCACTAGTGTTGTCACACCTAAGGGGTATGGTTTCTATTTCAACATCATAATCTAAGAGTTGTCGCTTCATCCAAAGGACTTGAGCACAACAACTCCCTAAGGATATGTACTCCGCCTCGGTGGTAGATAAGGCTACGCTATTTTGTTTCTTAGAGAACCAAGATACGAGCATACTACCTAAGAATTGGCATGTCCCGGAAGTACTTTTCCTATCTATCTTACATCCCCCATAATCCGCATTCGAATAAGCATGAAGGCTAAAGGAGGAATCTTTAGGATACCAAAGGCCTAAGGTAGGTATGTCTCTAAGGTATCTAAAAATTCTCTTAATGGCAACTAAGTGTGATTCTCTAGGACTAGCTTGAAACCTAGCACACAAGCAAACACTAAACATAATATTTGGTCTACTTGCGGTAAGGTAAAGCAAAGAACCTATCATAGATCTATAAAGCTTAGAATCAACACACTTACCTCCCTCATCTTTGTCAAGCTTTATGGAAGAGCTCATAGGTGTGGCTTGAGGTTTTGCATTCTCCAAGCCGAACTTTTTGAGCATGTCATTCACGTACTTAGCTTGATTTATGAAGGTGTCATCTTTCCTTTGATTGATTTGGAGTCCCAAAAAGAATGAGAGCTCCCCCATCATGCTCATCTCGAACTCACCTTGCATTAGCTTAGAAAATTCTTTACAATAACACTCATTAGTAGAACCAAAAATGATATCATCAACATAGATTTGTACTACTAAGATGTCATTGTTATATCTTTTTATGAAGAGTTTAGTATCCACTTTTCCTTTTTCAAAACCCTTTTCAATTAAAAAATTTGAAAGTCTCTCATACCAAGCTCTAGGAGCTTGTTTTAAACCATAAAGAGCTTTTGTTAGTTTAAACACATGGTTTGGAAATTTTGAATCCTCAAAACCGGTGGTTGTTCAACATACACTTCTCGATTTATAAAACCGTTTAAAAAGGCACTTTTCACATCCATTTGAAAAAGCTTGAAATCATTATAACATGCAAATGCTAAAAGCATCCTAATGGCTTCCATCCTAGCTACGGGTGCATATGTCTCGTCAAAATAAATTCCCTCTTATTGGGTATAGCCTTGAGCAACAAGCCTAGCCTTGTTTCTCACTATATTACCACTTTCATCTAATTTATTCCTAAATACCCATTTAGTTCCTATAGTAGATTGATTACTAGGCCTTTCAACTAATGTCCAAACTTTACTTCTCTCAAATTGATTTAATTCCTCTTGCATGGCCAAAATCCAAAAATCATCTTTTAAAGCTTCTTTACTATTTTTAGGCTCAATGCATGAAAGAAATGCAACATGGTTCATTAATTTGAGAGAGGATCTAGTAGTTACCCCCTTGGATGGATCACCCAAGATTTCACCACCTTTGACATAGTTGAACTCCCTTGGGTAAGATACCTCATTTTCCTCAAGAGCCAAGTCCTTCAAGGCTTCAAGAGGTGGATCTTGTGTATCCTCATCTTTAGTTGGAATCTCATCCACCTTTGACGTTTTTCCTCCATCAATGGCATCAAGAATTCCTACATCATCGTCATCACAAGATTCCTTCCTCGGAAAGAGGTTATCATCGAAAACAATATGTATAGACTCTTCAACTACTAGAGTTCTTTTATTAAATACACGATAGGCTTTAGAGTTTAAAGAGTACCCTAAGAAAATAGCTTCATCACTTTTAGCATCAAATTTACCTAAGTTTTCTTTACCATTATTCAAGACAAAACACTTGCAACCAAAAGCATGAAAATAGCTAATGTTAGGCTTCTTAGATTTTAAAATCTCATAAGGTGTTTTCTTCAAAATTGGCCTAATCATTACTCGATTTATAATATAGCAAGCGGTATTTGTGGCTTCCGCCCAAAAATATTTAGGTAAATTATTTTCGCAAAGCATGGTTCTAGCCATTTCTTCTAAAGTTTGATTTTTCCTCTCAACTACCCCATTTTGTTGAGGAGTGCGAGGTGCGGAAAAATTATGGCTAATCTCATTTTCATTTAAAAACTCATCAATACCTAGATTTTGAAATTCGGTTCCATGATCACTTCTAATGTGAGAAATTTTAAGTTCAAGATCATTTTGAGTTATTTTAGAAAATGTGGTGAATTTTTCTAAAGCCTCATCTTTTGTACTTAAGAATAGAACCCAGGTAAACCTAGAATAGTCATCTACAAGTACAAAGGCATATGATTTACCACCCAAGCTCATTGTTCTAATAGGCCCAAAAAGATCCATATGAATCAATTGTAAACATCTACTAGTAGGGACATCATTAATGGATTTAAATGAAGTTCTATGTTGTTTACCCTTTGAACATGCATCACAAATTTTATCATTAGAAAATTTAAGTTTGGGTAAACCTCTAACTAGATTAAGGGAAATTAATTTTTCTAAGACACTCATGCTAGCATGTCCTAATTTTCTATGCCAAAGCCATGAGTCATGTTCATCATGTGCAACTAAGCATGTATGGGATGAATGGATGTCATCTAAATGCACCATGTAGATATTGCATATTCTATGTCCTATGAGCATTAGTTGATTCGTTTTAATGTTCACAATTTTGCAATCACTTTTATCAAATAAAACATTAAAACCCTTATCACATAATTGACTAATGCTCAATAAATTATGTTTAAGACCGTTGACATACAAAACATTTTCAATGAAAATAGAAGAGTGATTACCAATGGAGCATATTCCTTCAATGTGGCCTTTGGAGTTGTCACCGAAAGTTATCACTCTACCACTCTTTGGCTTTAGTTCCACGAATCTACTATTGTCACCGGTCATATGTCTTGAGCATCCACTATCAAGGTACCATGAGTTTTGGCTTGAAGCTTTGGCCTTGTAGAAATGCTCCCCCTTTGGTTCATCATCAATGGCCATGAGACAAAGATTGGCCACTTCCTCCTCCTCCTCGGATGACTCATCGTCACTCCAAGTTTCTACTTGAGCTTTGAGCTTGTTCTTCTTCCCAAAGCTATTCCTCTTCAATTGAGGACATTCGGAACGGATATGGCCGGGCTTTTTGCATTCATAGCAAGTGATTTGGTCCTTCTCCTCTTCCTTACTCTTGCTCTTGAAGTCTCCTTTTCTAATGAACTTTCTCCCACGATTGGACTTCATGAAGCGAGTGAACCGTTTGGCCAACATGGCCATCTCCTCATCTTCATCTTCACTTGAATCGCTTTCATGATATGAAGCTTTAAGAGCGATTCCAACTTTCTTCTTCTCAACATCCTTCTTTTCAACCATTTTCTTTTCTTCTTCTCTTCCATTCCTCATGATCTCATGGGTGAGTAGAGACCCAACAAGAGCATCAAGCTTAAGAGTCTTCAAATCTCGAGCTTCAATAATAGCCGTTCTCTTGCTATCCCATGACTCCAGAAGTGAGTACAACAATTTCCTTACTAGCTTGTCTTCGAGGATGATCTCACTGAAACCCTTCAATCCGTTGACAATGACCGAGAATCGATCAAACATCTTGGAAACACTCTCATCTGGATCCATCTTGAAATTTTCGTAACTTAGATTGAGTAGCCCAATTTTTGTTTCCTTGACATCGCTAGTTCCCTCATATGTTGTCTCGAGGGTTTCCCAAACCTCCTTGGCATTCTCGATTGAAGACATCTTGGAGTAGATATCCAGACCAAGTGCACAAAAGATTACATGAAGAGCTTTATCATTCACTTGCATCCTTCTTCGTTCATCTTCCATCATCTCGGCTTTCACCTTTGGGACAAGTCTTGCTTCACTATCTCTCTTCATGGGAATGTATGGACCTTCTTCAACCACATCCCACACCAGTAGTCGCTGGACTTGATGAAGAGCCTCATCCTATTCTTCCAACAAGAGTAGTTATCCCCATTGAAGAATGGTGGCTTGGTGGTAGATTGGGACTCGTAGAGGTTAGAGTTGGAGGTGGATGCCATTGCTTGACTAGTTGTTGATCAAACTCTCTTTTAGAATCAACTCAAGAGGGTTGTAATCCTTCCAATGAGTGTAGCTCTAATACCAATTGTTGAGTTGATCACACAATTGCAAATGGCCAAGAGGGGGTGAATTGGCAATTAAAATTTTGGTATGAGGTATGAGTGAAAAATAAAAAGTGACACAAGTGGTTAGAGTGGTTCAAGTTCTCCAAATGAACTCTACATCAACTACCTTAGTTCCCACTAAGGATTTTCAACCAATTCACTACTTGAATTCTTCCCCTTTTCTTGGATGAGGAGGTAACCTTACAAATTGATTAAGCTTTCTACCCAAAGCTTAATCCACTCACTTTTACAAAGAGATGGATTTTGGTAAACTCTAAAAATTCCTCTCAAAGGAGAAATGTTTACCCAAATACAATTTCAAACTCCCCAAACTCACAATAAAAGATAATAATAAAATCACAAGAGTTGGGTACAAGAATTTGACTATGAAGAGCACTAGGGTTTGGAATTTTTGCTTTGATGTTGCTTGTAGGTTCAATAGTTGTTGCTTGGTCAATTGAAGCTTGTTTTTATACCCTTGCATTGAATTCTAGCCGTTTGGGTAGTTGGGATCATCAATAGAGCCGTTGGGAGCATTTTTCCCGCAATAAATGCAGCTCTGCAGCCTACCGTATCGGTACTCGAAGAGGGCGTATCGATACCTGCATCAAAGAGGAAAGAGTCGTTGTGACTGAAAACAGAGCGTATCGATACGTAGAGAAGGCGTACGGGTACGGTTTTAAGGGGCGTATCGGTACGGATGGCCGTATCGATACGGTGTTTGCTCATTGGAATCCCAAGTTTGGTTTTCTTAAAGAGCATATCGATACGCATACTAAGCGTATCGGTACGGTATAACGGTCTTTTAAAAATTGAGAAACCAACCAACTGACAAGTAAAGGGTCGAAAAATTAAATGCAAAGATTTTGTAAAGATAAGTTTATCATATTGATACGGTTGCAAAGCGTATCGGTACGAATTCATTGAAAGAGTTTCCCAGATGAATATCGTATCGATACGGGGTAATACTGTATCGGTATGCTAAGTCCACTAAAATTCCAGTGGCAAAAGCCCGTATCGATACGCCTAAGGGTATCGATACGCCTGGGCGTTTTTATATAGTTTGGCTTGAAAATCATAAGAAAAGACTTAGCCATTAAAATTCCAGTGGCAAAAGCCAGTATCGATACGCCTAAGGGTATCGATACACATGGGCGTTTTTGCATAGTTTGGCTTGAAAGTCATAGGAAAAGACTTAGAAAATTCTCACATATTTAAAAGCTTGTCTTTAGATATTATTTTGTTTAAAATACTTGTCAATTGTGAGACTTTAAAGAGTACTTAAAAATTTATTGTTTTGCAAATTGGTCCTTAAGTTTATATGTTATATCAAAATCAATTTTGGTTTCACATACTCCAACACCAATCATCACAATATACAGTTCAAACACTCATCACATAAATATATGAATATTTGAACAACCCTACATGGTCTCGAAAGTCTATACGATTCAAGTCATATCCCTAATCATCATCATGCATCTCATAATTATTGAGTCTCATAATATTTGTCTCAAAACATGATAATTAATCATCTACCTATTTTGTAGACACTAATACGCAAAGCAATCACATTTATGATACTTATGAAGCTTTAAGAGTTCGAGGTGTACTAACCTCAAGCGGTAATTGATGATTCCTTAATCGAGATCCTTAAAAGCCCCATTAAATCCAACATTCGTGTCCACAATATCCTTGGATAAAAAAATAATACGAATATATAAGCAATTTGCAATTATCGGGATACTTTAGGGGATAAAACACATAAAAACTGCTTATCGGGTTCAAATTTGGAGAAACAGACTACACCAACGAACTCAAAACGTTGAAAACCCCCTGGGTAGGGTCCCCTGAAAAAGTTAATGACAGTCAACGGCGGCGGCGGCGGTCAACGACAACAACAGACGGTAGCGGCTGAAGGCTGACAGCGACGGCTCGATAGGCCTGCTTGGTCCACAAGTAGGTCGGCTCATTAGGCATGTGGCTCGGCTCAGCAGGCCGGCTCAAACGGTTGGCCTAGCAACCCACATCCATTATAAAGTTGCCTTACTTGCAGCTGGAGTTCACCCACGCGCAGGCAGCGGCGCGTACGGCGTCCTTCGGTGGCCGTACGGTGACGGCAAGTTCTAGATCTGTTTGTCTCGAGCTGGGGAACAAAGTGGTGCCTCGGTTTGTGATGGTGGATGGTAGTTCCTTGCGAATAAGCTTCCTCGAATCTTCCTTCCTCACACCCTGGCGAGTGGCGGCAGCGACAATGACGCGGCGACCACCGGCTGATGCGTCCCAACAAGCTCAACCCGATGATACCGGCAGTGTCACTCCCGGCGGTCTAGACGGTGGTGAATTGGAGCTCAAAATCTCCTCCCCCTTATTTTTTATCTCTTTCACCATTTCTTCTCTCTCAAAAATATTCTCTTATCCTCTTTTCCCCCTTTTTCACTGATCCTCAACCACTTTAATTCAAACACACCAACCCCACTCATAAATGAGTAAACCCACTAGCAACACACATTCTTCCACCTTGTTTTCATTTTTAGACACAAACTTCAACCCCTATTCATTTAATTCCCCGAATACTTAAATAAAGTTTCCAACTCTTAATTCTCTTAAATTTTGTCACCAAAATAAGAATTCAATACCCAAGTCCGAGACCCAATTTACTTACCCAAAATTTGGGTCGTTACAGTTAATACCATGAAAAAGGAAAAAAAATATGATTAACAATAAAATTAAAGTTGACTCGAATATAATTTTTATTTTTAATATAATTTAATATATAAATATATAAAATGTTATCAACTTTAATTTAATTATTATATTTCTACGGTGGTTTGCAAATCCCACCAATGCCAAGTTTTTCTAATTTCATTTTCCTCATTCAATTAGGTGACATAAGTTCAAATTTTCAATTTTTTTAGTTGAGTGATCAAAATAGAACGGGTCCAATAATTAGGTGGTCACCCAGGTAGTTTACCCTATTATTTATTATATGTCGGTTTACTAGGTTATAAATGTTAAACAAAGAAGGTACAAATCCTAGTTGTTTTGGGTTTTTTTGGTGAATCAAGGGCATTACAAGCCCTAATCATCAGTGTTGAAAGTTGCACAAAAATAATTAGTTATAAATGTTTTATTTTATTTTATTTTGTGTTATGCTTTCTTCTTTAGTACCAGGATTTTCTGGTTAGGTATCATTACACCCAGGGATGGAGGTACAGCATCAATGAGAGGAGTTGTTGCCTCGGTAGGAGATTTTTTTTTTTTACTTTTGACTTTTTATATTTTTTCTGAAATTTTTAAAATAATTATGAATTTACCCCTTCAAAATTTATGTTTTGCCTCATACCTTAACTCTATTTCGACCCGAGTTCGTTGAGGATGCTTAACGCCCAAAAATGGAAGGTTGCGAAAATGAGAGATTCATTCACTATTGATGTCAAAATCTTAGATTTACTCGTATTTTTAGGCAACCAAACAAAAGAGAGAAAGAACATCAAAAGTTAAATTTAAAGAAGGAAAAGAAATCTGATCCGAGAGATGAGAAGAGGAGAATGAAGGCTCTAGATCAACGCTCTCCAGTTGGCCGGAAGTGACATCGGATGTTGACATTGAACGACGGTAGCCAAAGTATTTGAGAGAATAAAGTTTGTTGGAGAGTTTTTAAGTTTTTTTAAGGGTTAACTACTGGGATAGTTACTTTTGTTTTTTTCCAGTACAGTGTTAAGTCACCGATTTTGAAAAACGACCAGTAAGGTCACTTACGTTTTTGGGGCGTAAACTTTTTGGTCACTTAGCCGTTTAGTGTCGTTAACCTTTGACGAGAGATTGATCTAAAACAATAAAAAAGGATAAATTACTTAGACAGACGCTAAACTATTACTTCACTCCTATTTTGACCACTGAAATAAAAATAATTTGTATAATTATACATTTAATCCTCCACATTTACATTTTTTTTTATTTCTTCTCTCTTCCATCATCTTCCATATTCTTCTTCATCTAAATCAATCTCTATTTTTCTATTATATTAATCCTTAATTCACACCGTATACATTCATGTTTCAAATAATGTTTGTAATTCTTAATATGGTTAAGTACAAAATAATGCCCAATTTACGTGCAACAATATTTACATAGCATGTTCAAAAGGCTTAAACGAATATAGGTGCCTAAAGTATACTTTTTTTGAACTCTAGGTGCCTAAGGTACTTTTTTGTAAAAATAGGTGTTCAAAGTTTCAACTGTTATAATTTTAGGTGCCAGACCATTGAAGGGATGTTAAAAAAATTACCAACCAATCAATGCTCGATATGTGGCACTATTTTTATTTTTTAAAATCAATTTAATGAAAAAAACTCAAAATTTTTCATAAAATCCCAAATTTTACAATTTTTACAAAACAGTCCCCAAATCCCTAAAGTCACCCAAACTCAAACCCCCAAATCGCTACCGCTTCTGTCGCCGATCGCCGCCCCTGAGCACACCACTTTGATCGCCAGACCAAGGCAGTCATTTTCCCCGACACGGCGTCGCCGAAAACGACGAACGGTGTGCCAGCCAAACATCGACTTTGCATTCGTCGTTTGACGTTCGGCTGCACGTCGTTCGTCGTTTCCGGCAACACCGTGTTGGGGGAAATGATCGCCTTGATCCGGCGACCAAATGGGTGTGCTCAGATGTGGCGATCGGCGATAGAAGCGCGGCGATTTGGGGGTTTGGATTTGGGTAATTTTAGGGATTTGGGTATTGTTTTGTGAAATTTTCAAAATTTTGGGATTTTATAAAAAACTAAAATTTTGAGGTGTTTTTCTTTAAAAAATCAAATTAGTGTCACGTGTCAAACATTGATTGATTAAGTATATTTTTTTAACATCTATTAACGGTTAGGCGCCTAAAATTCTAACTTTTGAAACTTTGGGCACTTATTTTTACCAAAAAATACTTTGGACACCTAAAATTTAAAAAAAATGTATACTTTGGGCTCCTATTTTTCATTTAAGCCTTTATAATAGTATTGTACTAATTGATTGCAAAGTTTTTGGGTTGAAAAAAAATTTTAAAAATTCAAGGGTGAAATTAGAAAGAAACATTTTCAGTAGTGACCATAATGTTTATTTTTTAAAATCGGGGAGCAAAAATATACATGGGATAAACGTTAGTGGCCATTGCAGTAGTTTACCCTTATTTTTTCGCTGCCAGGTCAGCAAGCCGTCAAAGGTTAACGACACCAAACGGCTAAGTGGCCAAAAGTTTACGCCCCGAAAACGTAAGTGACCTTACTGGTCGTTTTTCAAAATTGGTGACTAACTTTGTACTGGAGGAAAACAAAAGTGACTATCCCAGTAGTTAATCCTTTTTTAAATAGGGTGAAAAAAGTGAACATTCAAAAGTTTATGGGTCAAATTAAAATTTAATATTTTTTTAACGTGGTTATCGGTCTAGTGACAAAAATATTATAAAACGATAATGTAAGTGACTAAAGCGTAACTTTTTCAAAAATTAGTGATCAAAATCAAACAGACCAAAACCAAAAGGACCACTAGTGTAGTTTACCCATGTATTTAATTAGAAAGGGTAAACTACAGATTGGTAACTTATCTTTCATAAGTGTTCACTTTTACACACTAAGTTTAAAAAAGTAACATTATGATCACTTACGTTATCGATTTATAAAGTTTTGGTCACCATATCTTAAAGGTCGTTAGTTTAATTTTTAATTGAGCCCTAAACTTTAGATTGAATATTAATTCGACCCCTTAATTTTAGATGAAATGTCATTTTGACTTTTAAACTTTAGATGCAAAATTCCATTAGATAGAATACTAATTTGCTTTCAAAAGATATCAATTTGACCCCTTAATTTTAGATTAAATATCATTTTGACTCTTAAACAAAATTCCACACGTCCAATATGTCCTCCAGATCATAAGACACTTCTTTGACTTTAGTTAACCAAAGTTTGACACTTCATTTGGTCATTTGCTTTTCTTCGACATCTTCAAGCAAAGCATGGATGAATTTGAGATTTCGTTCCACCTTGTTGATTTCTTACTCAACATCCGCCAGGATATCCATTCTTGTTGTGACATTGTTGCTAATTGATTCAAAATTGCAGGAAATGAGTGCTCCAGCCATTTTAAAGATATGGTGTTAATCAATGGGTTGTTCCAGTGGTAAACAGCTTAGTATAACTTAAACATATCAAGCCAGGTGTGCGACGCGAATCGGTCTGGACTCTGGATTAGGTTTTTTGTTTTATTTTAGGAGGTAACATAACATGAACTTATTTTTGGATATTGCATGATGCTATAGGTATGTCCCTTGTATAGCTGCATTGGTATAAATTCTTGTCTCAAGTACTAGACAAAACTTTCGTCTTCTTCTTCTTCTTCTTGTCTGTTAATCAAGGAAAGAAGAACATGGATGTTAAGCTTGGCAGCAAATTATTTGATATTCCTTTCTTATATTTGACCAATACAAAGACATGAAACCTTAAGAGGTGTACTGTAAATTAATGAAGCATCAAGGGCGGCAGTTGACTGTTGAAACCTTTAATTAATTAATTAATTAATTAATTAATAAACAAATAGCTTGGAAATATGAAACATCTTAGATAGATGTTGTTTTCATTACCCGGGTGGAGGACAGAATTGTTCCTTTCCCTCCATTTTTGTCTGCTTTCATTTGTCAGTCTTGAAGCCTTCGGCTCTTGCCTTGTTGCCCAGTGTTTAATCACTGTTTATATTTGTGTTTCTAATGTAATGAAAGCAAGTTTGAAGTAGATAGAAGAAGAAGGTGGTATTTCTACACAATTTGGTGGCAAGTATTGTCAATTTGGTGTTTTAATGCTTACATTATTAAGGTAGTTTAGGTGGTTCAATCATATTTATCTTTCTTGTTTTGCATGTTTCTCAAAATGTGGGTTTGCAACACATTCTACTCAACCATTGATGCACTACAATTGTTTCTCTTTTTGGCCAAATGCAAGCTTTAGGAAGTGGAATTTCTATGGAGTTTCCATTCTGCAGAAATCCCATTTCAGATTAAGTAAATTTGTAGCCATTTGCATGTTGTAAAGATTGATCTTTTCTCTCTGTTTCTGTTGCCAGTTGTTCTTAACAGCATAAAGAAATGGCATCATCTTTGGAGGAGCTTCTTGCAGAGGAAGGGTTTACAGGAAGGACTTCAGTTCCGAGGTCGAGATCATCTTTCAGCTTAGAAGCTTCGAGCAAGCCGGATTCGCCGTTTAGTAACAGAGTTAAGACCGGGAGAAGGAGGTCCGATGTGTCTCGGTACAGCTTGAAGGGTGAATCATCGAGAAGGGATAGTACTACTACTACACATAGGAGGCCAAGAGATTATCTTGTTAGAAGAGAGAAACTATATGCTGAAATGAAAAATGAAAATAGAGACAGGCTTGAAGGAGGAGGTTCTAGTGATAGGCAAGAGGAAGATTTTCGGGGAAAGGAGATCGTTGAGATAGGAGCGGGAGAAACCGAGAGAGTAAAGGATGTATTTGCTAATGCCGGGCGGCATGGTTTAGGGAGGCAAGATACAATGATCGACAATGCTTCTACTAAATATCTACCCGGTCTAAGAAGCTATAGTGATAAGCATCGGAACAACTCGAAGCGATGGGATGCGTCTTATGACAATTCTAATAGAGGTTCACAGAATCGAAAAGGCTTTAAAGATGGCCACCGTGAAAAGCATGATGATTCTGTACCTACAGTTCCTCAACCTGCCCTTGATGAAGTTGCTGTTCAAGCAATTGTATCCATCTTAAGCGGCTACATTAAACGCTTTCTCGAAGATGAGGAATTCCGTGCTGTCCTTCATCTCAAATGTTTCTCTTCCATCGACTTTACCGGACTAGAAGATTATGACATAGCAGACAAAGTCATTGTCAACCTTGAACAAGCAATCGAGATAGTAGAAAAAGCCGTTAGAGAGTCTGTAAGTGCAAAAGAACTGAAGAAAGCTTCATTGCAGCTTAGCGTGATTACAGGCTTGAATTCGAATGATTCGAAGGATGGCTTCTGGTGCAGGGTTCCTAACGCCATGCTGTCCTCGTGTGCTCATATTTACCTCAGTGTGATATATAAGTTGCAAAAGAAGGACAGGGTTTCGGCGAGGCATCTTTTGCAAGTGTTCTGCAATTCGCCTTCTCAGGCACGGATGAATCTCTTGCCCGAACTGTGGGACGATCTATTTTTTCCGCATCTTTTACATCTCGAGGCTTGGTACAAACAGGAAGCTAATTCTCTATCATATGCACCGAGCAGGGAGAGGAAACTGAAGCTTCTTGAGAAAGTGTACAATGAAACTGTGGATTCTAGCACTTACCAATTAGCTACTTATTACAGGGATTGGCTCACAGCCGGAAACGAAGCTCCTTCTTTCCCTTGCATCCATGTTCCATCCGTATCAGTCGGAAACATTCAGCAAGAGGACTCACTAGCTCATTCTCCTGATCAAGCTAGTTCAACTAGTCCTTTCTCACCACAGCCGATGGTGAGTAAAAAGTTATATGATGCTGTATTCGGACGATCTAGTAAACTCGGACTAGAGAAAACGGGAGATAACGTGTCACATTACTATGATACATGTGGGAGAAGCTCAGATAGATCTACTATTTATGTTAAACAAACATTAACATGCTCTTCAGAGACAGTTAAATATCCTTACCAAAATAATGGTGAAGCTTCCCCCAAAAATCCGCAGGATGATGCATCCTTTCTTGTAAGTAACTGTTTCCCTAGTGCATATATCTCGTTCTTTTCTAATTATCAGCTCAGAAAAATGTATTAAGCAATCCTTTTTCATGATTTAACTATGGTGCAGGAAGACGGCATCTCCTCGAAAGCTGAGGAAGAATGGAAACTGCCAGGACTGAGCATGCTGCAAGGAAAAGAAGCTTATAATACATGGCAGATGACTGCAAAAGATCGCGAAACGCTACATGCACCCGTTCCTTTAACTGCCAATGAACTCATGCTCAAAATGTTAGCGAAATCGGCATTCCAGTTGCAACAAACTAAGATAACAGATGATCTTACTCTCTCAGGTCTTCCAGACCTTAGTGAAGGTAAGTTGAAGGGAATTGTGCTTTATATTCAAGGTTTCGAATTGACTGCTCATATCGATCTTGTCTCGGTGCAGAGTTGCATGGAACTTACAGATGTTCTGATGAAGAAACCTTATTCTCAAGCATACAGAAAGACTTTATTTGCCCTCTGACCGGAAAGTTGTTTGAAGACCCGGTGACCCTCGAGACGGGTCAAACCTTTGAGAGAGTGGCCATCAAGGAGTGGTTTAATCAGGGAAACAGAACTTGTCCGGTAACAGGGAAATCGTTGGATTATCTGTCCGTACCGCATACCAATATCACTTTGAAACGTGTAGTTGACAGTTGGAAATCGGACAATTGTGCAAAAAACATGGCGTTGGCCTTTCTAATAGTTGGTAACTCAAGGGAACATGGGTTACCAAGGAGGGAGGAAACGGCCATATTCATTTTAGACCTATTTCTTACCACTGTAAGCAAAGAAGAAAGAATAATGAATACCAAACACCTTATTTCTCTTGGAGGTTTGCCATTTCTTATTCAAAGGTTTAAACCAGGAAATATGGAAGAGAACACACGCGTTGCGGCACTTCTTTCCTGTTGCATCGAAGCAGATTCAATCTGCAGATATCACATAGCGAGAGACATTAACAAACAGTGTCTATTTGAGCTGGTTTGCAGCAAGCAAGTTAACTCGAGAACAAATGCAGTGTTGTTACTTGCAGAACTGATATGCTTGAGCAGGTTTGTGGTTAGTAGTGTTTTAACTGTCTAGCTTGCCATTAGTAGTTTAAGCGTGAAAACATGAGATTTCATTTTATATTGATTCGAATGAGCACCGTCCGTTCCATCACTGATTCTGAGTCTCGTCTTGGTCATAAAAGGAGGAAAGACGTCCCACTACTTCTGAGTGACTTGCAGAATGAAGAGATAATGAAGATTATGCATGCTATTCACGATTATCTCCAAAATTCTCCTCCTGTACAAAGACCCTTGGTTGCCACACTGTTGTTGAACATAGATCTGCTGGTAAGCATGTTAGATTTCATAGTATATTCAAAATGTTTGTTCTTATTTCTCATACCGAACTGAGTCTGTTTCAAGACTGAGATGAACACTTACTGCAGGTAGATCCTAAAAAATATGGCTTATACAGAGAGCAGGCTGTTGATACTATTATAGAAGCATTGGATAGCAGTTTAATCAATGAAGAGATTCGAGAAAAATGTTGCAGAGCATTACATATCCTGGGAGGACGCTTTTCATTGTCCGGGAACTTAGTGACAGAGGGCTGGATTCTGAAAGTAGCTGGGGTCGATGATGACCGTGAAGCAAACTCTATCGAAAAAGAAGAGAATTTAGATATTAGTGATAGTATTCTATCTGTAAGTTTCATCTCTAAGTTCCATTCACCACCCTTTCTCCTTTCTGCTATAATAATCATATAGGACTGGTGTCATTGTTCCATTCTTCTATAATAACCAGGAAGATGAAGAACATGCCATTGCAGAATGGTCAAGAAATTTGTTGGCATCACTGGTTGGAAGCGGCAAAAGGTCATTTTTAGAGGCTATTTCTAAGTGTTTAGGCTCGGGAAACCAGGATTTGGTGACTGCCTGCCTAACAACTGTAGCGTGGTTGACCGGTGTATTACCATCACCAACTGATGATGAGTTGCAGCAGACCTTGTGCACTCTTATCTCCCAGCTCAAACAAATCCTTAAAAGTGGTGAACAAGTTAAACATAAGATTCTTGCGTCAATGTCCTTGCTGAACTTAGTGAAGTTCCAGGTTAGCAACTGTTCTTTTCTACATTTATTTAATTTCCATGTAATGGTACCATGTTTAAGGTTGAACAATAAGCTCAGCCATCACTTATGTCCTTAATGTATTTAACCGTGTTTTTTAAACCTGAGGATTCGGCTTACGGGAAATATAAGCGGTTCGGATTGGAAACAATGAAGTTCGGGTTATGCTTTAAACGATAAAAATGACATCTCCCTTACTAATTGCAGAATACAAGGTCCTGCTAATGGCAATTGCAGAAGAGATAGAGATTCCACTAAGATGCCTTGCTGTTGTAACATGGACAGCAAAGGAGCTATATGACATAATTTCCTCTACCACAGACATCTAAATTTCAGGAAGACGATGCGGCTCTTGCTTTCAGAGTTTTAAAGTTCTGCGTATATTTCTGTTTGATAATTGTTATATGCAGTCGTAAACATGTAAAGAGAGTTTCTAGTTTTCTAATTGATTCTTAGAACTATAAATATAATTATCATCAAGAACATATTATGGAAATACTGTAACATTGTCAAAAGAAGTAGAAAGGACTTTTCTGGTAATGTCTTTAGAAACTTGGTCAGACTTCAATACTTCTATTACTTTAAATAAGATAAGCAGTTTCCATTCCCCATAGCCAGCAGGTAGGTTAGATTAGCCGATAAGGGTATGCATAGAAAAATCATCAAGCATAAGAAATAAGAAAAAAAACTAGAAAACTGTGACTTCAAGCTACCTTTGCATTGGGCAAAAACAAAAACTCATAGTACACCAAAATAAACAGAAAAGGGTTTTTACCTAACATAAAACATGAGGAAATCATATTCCTGGTCTGCGTAGTTCTTCCGCTCCGTGTGCAAAATGACACCTATCACCAAAAGTGCAGGATCCTTTGGAAAAGTTCTCACAAAGCTTAGTCTTGAAGTTGTTTGCTGAACCAAAGCCACCCATAGCATGATTCTTCTTGCTAGTTCCAGAGGATGAACTAACATTTAAAATCAGTTCTCGAACCATTGCACTAGCTTGCTTGATCTGATCAAATGTTCCCTCCAGCTCAATGTTCTTTGAACTAGGATCTGACTCATTGTCTCTTATGGAAAACTTGGCTCCTGTAACACGACAAATATGCTTCGAGTTCACACCATTTTTACCAATAATAGCTCCAGCAAGGGATGCATCAATGCTGATCTTGGCAGTGGCAGATGCTCCAAAGCTGGCCGCAGCACCAAGACCCTGTGAGGGTGGTTCCATCCTACCAGCCATCCTTCCTGGCATATATCCCATAGCACGAGGATCTTCATAAGCAGGACCAGTTGGCTTGCCAAGTTCCCACTCCCCATGGGCAAAATGACATTTATCACCATACTTGCAACCTTCGGGGCTGCTGAATTTGTTGCATAAACGTGTTTTTACAGCTGGAGGAGTTGAGCCATCGGGAAACGATGCTGGGACTGCTGTATTTCTGGAAGCTGTAGGAAGTGCTGGGTTGCTGCCAAGCATCTGAGACACCACTTTGATGCCACCAGGAACAAAGTGCAAGAAGTGACAGCTCTCACCAAACGGGCACCCAGAAGTGCTGTGAACAAAACTCATGTATCAGGCTAATATCAATGATACACTTTTACTAACGCCATAAAATTAGATTTCAGCGTTAACATATATATATATATATATATATATATGTTAACGCTGAAATCTAATTTACTTATGAATTGATCAAGGCTATCCAAGCATTTATAAGCTCATTCAATACTAAGAAATAGTTATAAAGTGTTACTGCTTTTAGCATTCAGGAATAGCAAAAAAAATGGCAATCTTCCGGGTCATTAAATCATTGTGTAACAAGCACCAAGAACATGCCACGTCCCTTTATAATTGACCAGAACCAAGCAAATCAACAATCCATTAAACCAAAGCAGCTTTGAAAAGAAAAATCATAATCTTGGGACTTCATTCTACTGGCCATTTCCTCCCCCCAAATAAGTTGTAAAACTGACAAGTCTGATAGGAGGAAAATTTTCAAGATCATGCAAACAACAATTGTAACAATGATAGTTATAACAATAATAACAGCATTATAACTATTCCTTACTACACGATATCCAAAAAAAAAATTAATAACAAACCTTCATGACTTTTTCCTTTCTTCAACAAGAAAATCCTCAAAATTATATACTAATTAAATTAAAGATGCATTTCTCAAACAATCAATCAGGGGGCAACCTCCCAAATATTTGATTCAAAAGCAGCAGCATTGATTTCATGAAATACTTGATTATGTTATATATTAAGTTTAAAATTTTAATATGATTGTAATTTTGCATCTGAATGGAGAACCCTAAAATGTATCACCAAAAGGTACATTCTAATGCAAATTTAGGCTTCCTTCTTCAGCCATTCTATTCCCATTACCTATGAAAATAGACTACCCCATACCATACTTCATGTAATCATTCAATTCGGACTGCTTTCATTAAAAAAGGTTTTGGTGTGCTATAAAATGGAAAAGTTTTGCATCCTGCAAGCTTGCTTTCTGCTTGCATAAAGGCCAGGAAGCAGTTAATCCAAGAATTATCAACCATTTCTGTTCCATAATCTTTCTTATCAAGATTAAAGCCACAAATATTACCTGTATCGCCATTTTAAGCGACCGATTAATGAGTCATAATCACATAAAACTTGCTCCAGAAGGTTGTTGTCTAAGAAAATTTTACTTGCAAATTATAAAAAGTATAAACAGATGGAAGTGCATTTGGCTATTTATTTTAGATGGGTTAAGATTTGAACCTGAAAAACTTCGTGCATGGCTTCGATTTGCTTCCTATACCAGTTGGAATGGACTCCATTTCTGTTGCAGAACATTAATTAATTCATCTCAGTTTCACTTTAAGTGTTATTGATTTTGGAACTTAACAAAGTATTCAATACCGTGTTACCATTTTTTATCCCGAATACGAAAGAAAATATACACTTTATTAGATATAAATAATTGGTTTACATCATTTTTATTGAATTTAATCACCAACATTACTAGAAAATTGAATAGTGGGCTGACAATTTGGTAATCGCATCCAGTAAAAAACTTGTAAATTGTTACATTATGTTAGAGCAATACTCTATTTTCAAGAAAGAGAAAAAAGGAAAGGATATTTGAACATCATGTTTTACATTTTTTGCTTCCCAGCAAAAATAAATCAACCATGTATTTCTAGAGTATGTTGAGCTTCCTATTTTCCAAGAACTAAGTTTAAGAAGATTAAGATTCTACAAGAAACAAGATGAAAGAGAAACTGCCGAATTTTAACATACAAAGATATAAATGAAAAATCAAAACTCTGACAATTGCAACAAACAACAGATATAAATATAACATTAATTTACAGCCTAAGTAAGGTATCATTGTTAATCATTCAATAAAAGCTTATCCAGAATGGAAGTATGGAACAAGGATCAATGACTGCTTATTTAGTATTGCACCACATAATAGAACCACAAAGGAAAAAATGAGAAAGGAGCATCCATCAACATCATCAATACAAACTTTGCTATGCAATCCCAGAGACACTAAAAAAATGCAAATGAAGAATCACAGGCAGTGTTGAAACTTGCTGGTTGCTGCTGTTTATGCTCAGCAAATCCAAACTAAGTGAAATAGTGCACACACAAACATTTTTAGGGATGATACCTGGACATCAGCAACAGATTCAAAATGTTCACAATCTGGCTTAACTAGATGCCAGTTGCCACTCTCCATTTAACAGTAAACAAGAAAGTAACCATAAATCCATTAAGCTAACATATATTGTTAAATGGAAATGTGAAACCAATTAAACACATTTGTACAGCATATAAACCCCATGCTCAAAGAAAGGGTAATAGCCCCAAATCTCAACATATATGCATATGTGCTTGCTTGCATGGTATAATCTTAAAACCTCTAAAACTCTATGTAGTAACCATATAAACTTGCTTGTATTGTTCTTGAGCTCCACGTTCTTGTGTGTTTGAATTTGAATGGGGAAGAAATAAAGCAAAATTTAGCTCAAAGTGTCCCCTTACTTTCCTTTCTACTCCTCAACGAAGCTCCTATCTTTAATTCATATTAAGCTCGGTATAATTCATTCAATTTAAATTCATCTTTATACATTCCCAGCTGCCAAATGCCAATGTATATATCCATGTACTGACTATAACTAACACTTAATCTCCATTAGTTCTTTCCCAGCAACCAAACACTCTCAAACTACACAAAATTCAAAGCTTTCCATTTTTTCAGTACTTCCAGAAGCAAAACGAAGAAAGCAAAAGAAGTTCAAACCCCCAGAAACCATCGTTTTCAACTCAAATACACCACAAACGAACTCGTACAAACAAATAGTTAAACATATTCACATACACGTATGTAAAATAAAACCCAGTTGATTCTTGAAAGTTCGCACCTTGCTTGAATTTCTTGAAGCCGCCATTGCCGTTCTCTGGCCTCCCTCTTTTGCGTCCACCAGCACCAAACTCCATAGGGCCGAGAACGAGATCCGAGAAAAAGAAAAAAGGAAACCCAGGAGAGAGAATGTGTAATTAGGGTTGGAAGTAGAAGGTAAAGGGCTGAAGGAAGAAGATAAAGGGGAAAAGGGGGGAAATTGAAAATTAGGTTTAAGTACTGCAGTTGATTTATCCTCTTTGTGTGTTCAAAGTTTAGCTGCAGCCTGCAGTTGCTGATATATGCACTTAGCCTGAAATAAAAATGATTTCTACCTCACGGGATATCGATGGCATTGCAAACGTAAGTGAAAGAACCAAAAGTGTCATGAAAGTTGTACGCGCGGACACGCGCCCTTCTTCTCCTTTCTTTTCTACCGTCGTCGAAGGCCCTAAGCCTCAGACGTCCGAATTTTCTTCTCGTTCCTGTTTATTGTATGATCGGAAGGAGGGTGCCGTCACCGCCGTCCTAGTCATCGGTTACCGGTTTCAGAGGAGATGGCGGCGGCTGGAGGTTCGCTTAGGGGAGCTGAGAGGCGGAAGAGGGGGAGTAAAAATGAGGGGCCTCTCCCGGTACCTTTCTCTGCAGTGGCTCCAAGCTACCGGAGCAGTGTTGAAAATGGTCAGGAGGTTTTCTGGGCTCCACGGTGCTGGATCGGAACTCGACTCTCTTTTTTTGCGAGCTTGGGATTGCGAGGCTCAAAGCCTACTCCTGGTGGTCGTGCTGCTTACTCCGGCGTCGAAGAGGTTTATATGGCGGAGGTACTGTCCTTTCGCGTGGATCGACGTCCCCTTCCTCAATCTTTCTCCAAAAGCTCTGTCGGGGGCTGAAGCTTCTGCAGACTCCTGCTGCGTGTGGTTGTCGGACGGAATATTGAAATATCGGATATTGCTGGTTTTTACGGTTCTAGCCGGCTGGAAGTGTGTGTCGTGGCCCAGCCTCGGAGACTCCACTTACGGAGTCTTAAGGACCATTTCTTCTACCTTCCAGGCGTCATTTTGCTGCGGAGTTCGCCGGCTCGCCGGAGTTTTTCTGGGTTATGGAGCTCGGTCGAGCATTCGCATTTGGATAATCGGATGGAACACCGATGATCCAAATGCTACAGGAAATGTAATAAAAGGAAGGGTGTTTCATATCGACCCTCGACGTGATCCGGCTAATCTATCCGGAATTTTATGGAGCTGGCCGCCGGCGAAGCCCCCTGAAGCGCAGATGGAGGAGATCGATAAAAGGGCATTCTGGTACTTTCAGGTTGTGACAGCTTTTATCTTGGGCCCATGTGTTGACTTTCGGAACCCACTATGTTTGCAGCAGTCTTTATCCGGATATTATGGGATCCTGCCCTCCTATTTTCAGTTATCCATCCCATTTCCTTTTATTTATATTTTGTCCCCTGCAGGTTTTTACGTGTTTTGGGATAGATTAGGATTTTGGAGATATGGGAATTACTGGAATTTGTGTGCTATCCGATTTAGATGGGACCCAGGTGGATCTGCTCAAGCCTTAGAGCTTCGGTTTTTATCGATGACATCCCGAATCAGTTTTTCTTTGCTGGCAACAGTTAATCAGTGGACTAAGCTTTATCAGTTTTCCCTTGTTGTTCGGATTGGTACCAAAGGTTTCGACGAATCAGGATTGGGAGAAGACTCGGTGAACTCATACTCTCCTCAAATCTGGGGTACAGTAGATGATGCCTTGATAAGGACCAACGTTTTCACGTTGGAAGCCTGCCTCTGGATAGAGCTCTCAGGCACGACTACTGTTTGTCGCTCCGGGAAGAGTTTATGGTCTCTTTGTTTTCTCCAGTATCGTTCTGGTGTCGTTGTTTTTCAAAACACGTTCCACGGCTTGGCCGATGGAGGTGTCTACCTGGGTGCTCCAGGTTATTTTCCGATATGCTTTGGTGGGTTGTCCGCGCGCCCTGCTATTTTCCTTTGTTGGTTGCAGATGTTTGATCCATGGTTGCTGGCGATTTGGTCTTTCTTTGTGTTTTTTATGTTTGGTGCTTGGCCTTGCATGGCCTTTCATGTTGTTGTTTCTGTTGATCTCTTTCCCGTCCGGGTTTGCTTCCGATGTGTTCTCGGAGTTAGGATTGTCTTTTTTTTTCGCTTTTCTGGCCACCCTTAAGGTGGCTGGTCGGATCGATTTACTGTTGTTGCCGCTGCTGGTTGACATTGCAAGGCCTATGCTGGTTTGCATGGGCCTGGGCATGTCTGGCACGTGGTCTTCTTTATTTTCATCCTTGTTGCTTTTGTAGGGTTCTATTTGTTTTAATGAAAGTTATGTTTTGATCAAAAAAAAAATTGCAAACGTAAGTGAAACTCTGGGTAAATTACAATACAAATCACTTAATTATAGATTTAATAACAAATATGTCACTCATTTCTAAAAAATAACAATTTAATCGATTAAAATTTTGTTGCAAATATGTCGTATTTTGTTCTAAAGTAATAATTTTATTTACTCAATTAAAATTGTGTGATAAACAGGTCACTATATCATTAAAATTTAAACAAGCGACTTGTTATAATAACAATTCTAGTCTTTAAAACTTATATGTTCTATTAATTTGGTCTTATTTTAAAATAATTCAATGAATTCAACCTTATATTTAAAAATTCCACTAGTGAAGTGATTGTGTCTACTAGCATGCAATGTTAAGGTCATAATGAGTTTGTTTCATTAGTTTGTCAGATGTCTAGTAGTGAAATGATTGATCATGTCAAGCTATCATATCTATCAGTTATCGAGCTAATGGATAGTAGCACATAGTGCAACAAGTGGTTGAATGGTGTGCTAGAAGGGTGTTATGTCGAAATTTTTAAATATGAATTGTTAAATTTATTGAATTATTTTAAAATTATGACCAAATTAATAGAATGTATAAGTTGTGAGACTTAAAGTGTTATTATACCATGTCATGTTTCAATTTTAATGACAGAGCAACTTGTTTGTCACAAAAATAACGTTTTGATCGCTTACATTATTGATTTATAGCGTTTTAATCACTGATACATTAGAGGTTGTTAGTTTAGTTAATGACATGTTAGTAAAAGAGGTCAGTTTTTAATTTGACCCATAAATTTTAATGAAAATACTAATTTGGCCTTTAAACTTTAGATTTATATCATTTTTATTCTTAAACTTTAGATAAATATCAATCTTAGCCCCTAAATCCGACTAAACCTATCTTCTCCCGTCACCACTCACAACCGTCGTTGGTGACCGTTGGATCCCAAAATTGTTCGCTGAAACGAGAGCCCTTATGTGGCTATTTTACCAAATCTTTTTTCAACAAAAGTTCATCTTCTCCTCTGTTGAAACAAAATGCTGCTATAACCTGCAAGTGTTCTAAACAAAATGTTGTTAATATATGCAGAGCCACAAGACTTGCAAAGCTCAATAGTTTCTAGAGGGAAAATATCTTATATTCGAAGTTCAAATCATATAATTTTAAACCGAATTGAACTGATTTAAATTCAAAAAAATCTTATATTCAAAGTTCGAATTGTATAAACAGAAGGATAACTTAGCTCGTGAACAAGTCGATATACAAGTATCTATATAATTTTAATAACTGTCTGTTTTAATCTCATTATTTGTGGTCGAAGATTTCACACGGTTTGAACACATAATATTGCAGCAAAGTATTTAAATCCATGACAAGACCAAAAAAATCCAAGAAAGCCCTGATTTAAAAGTACAAACTAAAATAACAAAACATCTCATGCTACTAAAACATAACTGACATGCGTCGTTTACGCGTCAAAATAATTTTTTATTCTCAATTAATAAATAGAGTTAAATGTAGTAAAAGAGAAGTAAGGGTCGATCCCACACGAACTAAGAAAACTTCCTGATTTATGTTCGCTTGATCGGTGAGCCAAGAAGAGAGTTGAATGATGTTTAAGTAGAAAATGGGTGATTTGTAGAATCTAAGTAAAAATAAAAATTGTAGAGAATATTAAAAAGAAGTGAATTCAATATAATAAAGACTAGCTTCGGGCTTTTGCTTTGACTCAATTTTCTCAGATCATCGGAAAAGGTTTTTACTTTAGGATTCACGTCGATTACTTGCCTACAAGGATCAATCCTTGAGACTTTTTTTTTCTCTCCGGTAAACCGATAATCTAAAATCAATTTTTAGATTAACCGCTGATATCGCTGTTAAAAATAAACAGTTTTGAAGTTCTGGAAAAACCCGACTCGGATTGTGTTGTTTCAATAACAACGGTTCCGATCTCATTTTCTCTTAGTAATCAATTTACTAAGTGTGTTCCTAGGAAGTCGAATGCGCTTCAATAGTCGATTCTTCCTCCCACATATTTAACCAAAAATAACATCCTGACCAAAGTCAATCTTTAGTTTTGAAATCGTTTTGATTTTTTAAATTAAGCATAGAAAACTGAGAGAAAAAAAACCTGAACTTATTTAAGTAATTTTCATTCCTCACGTTGGAATCAAGTCATCGCTTTAGCCTTTGGCTATGGAAAAATAAAACTTTATTAAAGTAAAATTTACTAAGAACAAATAAAATCTAAGAACAAGAGATGATTCTTAAGTTCATCCCAAAAGGGTATTTATACTAATCTAAAAATCCTAAAATTAACCTAAAATGATAAGAGATAAAAGATAAAATATTCAAAATAAATACAAAAGATAAATCATAAGTTTAAAATTTAAATCTTGATGATAAGCTATCGAAATGGAGTTGATAAGCTATCACCGTCGTTGCTGACGTCATCCTCCCATTTTGTTGTTGTTGACGACATCCTTTGTCAATGCTGATGTGTCGTCCAGTCACCACTTTCATGCCCCAATTCATGCCCATTAATCCAGCCATGAATCCAGAAAAATAAAAACTTGCAAAAATCATCCTTGTGAAACCTATGTTTGATTTTGATATAACAATGTATGTTAAGGATTAAATTGAAAACTTGAAATAAATTTTTAAGTCCCTCAAATGATTTTTAAATCATCAAGACTTTAATCTGATTTGAAAAACTCAAACTCCAAATATTTTCTAAGTTTTCCAAGGTCAAACTACTGAAAACGTCCAGGCGTATCGATACCTTTTTTATAAGTTTGGTTACTGGAGAAACGCGTTTCGATACGCCCTTCATCGTATCGAAACAGTGTATCGAAACATATTGCATCTGTATCGATACGCTCTCTCTGTAAAACTGAAGGAGTTTGAATGACGTACCGATACGGTTTCACCCGTATCAATATAATTTAATGGAATTTTAAATTCGAAAAGCTTTTAATGATTTCGACCGTTGGTGTCAGTTGTTAGGTAACCGAGATTTAAAGTGGTAGTTGTCCCGTACCGATACGCCCTTTGTCGTATCAATACGGAAACTTACAGTGAGCTCTGTTGAATTAATTGCATCGATACGGATGTTCCCCGTATCGAAACGGTCCATGTCCCGTACCGATATGCTTACACGCGTATCGATACGCCCTCTTGTTATTGTGCAACGACTCTTTCTGTTATGAGACAAGTATCGATACGGTAAGTTGCAGAAGTGCATTTATGGTGGAAAGAGAGGGTCCCAACGGCTATAATCAATACCCTAACCACCCAAACGGCTAGAATTAATAGAGAATGTATAAATTGAAGCTAATTGAAGACCAACAACAACTATTGCATCAAAGATAAACATCCTAGCAAAAATCTAAGCTCAAAGTGCATATTTTCCTATCTCTTGTAAAATCCCAAATTGTGTATTGTTCAATTCTGATCTTGTTATCAAATTTGGGTTGAGTGTTTGTACTTAAAGGGGCAATCATGTATTGAGAGATATTTTTCTTGCCTTTATTTCTTCTTTGTACTCTTGTGAGGGTTTGGTCAAATTTTGGGTAGAAAATTTGACCGGTATTGTAAAGGTTACCTCCTAAGCCTTGAAAAGGGGAAGAACGATTAGTGGATTGTTGGAAAATCCTTAGTGGTAGCTAAGGTAGTGGATGTAGAGTTCATTTGGAACTTGAACCACTCTAAAATTCCTTGTTCTTCATTTTTAGCCATCTATTTACTCCAACAAGTTTTAAAACCCCAATTCAGCCCCCTCTTGACTTTGATCAATCCATTGATCCACTCAACAATCCTTTTTACCATAGTTTACAGAATCTATTTTCATACACAAAAAGCACGTAAAAACGCCCAAATCAACAACAATAATGAACAACAAAGGAGTATTTAAACACAAGACATAGCGCAAAATAAACACTAGTCAAAGTCCCCCTCACTTATCCAATGCTTGTCCTCAAGCATTTCTCAATTATCATGCTAAAAACCTTAAGTTTCCAACTCCAATTTCATAGAATTCCCAAGATCTCTTAATAAACTAAATCAAGTAAATGTTGAAATTTAAGATCAATCAATCATGGCATAATCAATTAAGTGTAAATTTCCAATGCATTTCAATCATCTACCGATTTCAAAGAATACAAGACTTAGCTCCTCACATGGTTCACTATTTTCGCTCAAGTGTTTCGGATGAAAGAATCGCTCAAGCCTAAACTAATCGACTCATTACCATAGGTTTGTCACTAGATCTAATCTCCACTACTTAATATGAAAATGATGCAAAAATCAAGAGGACTTTAAAATGGGTTGTACCGGGGTTAAGGTTTTGGTAGGATAAAGGCTGAAAATGAGGTTAAAATTTTAAGACAAAGAAAAAGATAATCCTAAAGAATTATTCGAAGGGAAAAAGGAAAACAAGAAATCAAATATCATTTTTTTCATTCGAACTGTTTCTCTTTTTTTTCTTCTTTTTTTCGAAGCAATTTTTTTTATGTATTCTTGTTTTTTCGATTTTTTTTTATTTTCACTGTCCGAACATCATATTCGAACTGCACTGCACAGTTTTGTCATTTTTCTGCATTGTTCGAACGAAACTACACTGATTTATTTTTCTACACAGTGTTTTTTTTCTACACTGCACTGTTTTGTTCGACTCGAATCTGATTTTTTTTCCTTCTTTTCTCACTTCGGAATAACCTTAACTTTGTCCTGAAAAGGGTGACAAAAAGAGTGAAAAATAGAAAATTGATTTGGGTTAAATGATGTGGTAAACAAAGAAAATGACACGGCTAAAAAATGGTTCACTAAAGGAAAAATAAATAAAGGGTAGGCCATTTTGTTGGGAAGAGAAATTGGTTTAATCTTAATGCCTCTATCATATTAAAGCATCATAATCAAAATGTGTAGTCTCAACAAGTATCGAGTTACAAGTTCTAGACTGCAATCTATTAATTCGGCACACTTAATTGAAACAAAGAGCAAGAATAAAAGATATGATCATTAAGCTCAAAACTCACATGAAAGATTTATTGAACTAAGCTGTGCATTCAATTCAATCAACAAATTCATGAAATGACCAAGAAAATTTTACCTAAATTTTTCATGGCATGCTATCATTCATCCTAAATTCAACAAGAACAAGATTGAATTCACAAAGAAATACAATGAAATTAAATAAAACAAGATATTGGCAACCAAGATTATCAACAATTCTAATCGAGAAACAACTCAATTTGAATCGCAAATCATAAGCAAGAAAAAGAATTTAACACAAATTCTACCCCCACTTAAATCATATTACCCCAATATGTAAAATAAAAAGACAAGAGAGGGAATAGAGATACTCCCCATTCTAACGACAATGAGTTATTCGGTGGGTATGGCACTGTTATCCAAACTTGCTGCATATGGTGGTGAATTTGGACGTGCAGCATGTGAAGAAGCAGACTCGTCCGATTGACTCGCGGCTGCCTGAACGCATAGAATAGAAATGACTAGCGTCGGGCATGGGCTGATTTGAGGCGTCGACATGCATGAAGTGGAACGGTGAAGACGATACTCGTACATGGCTTGGGCCTCGCTATGGTCGAGACAACGAACCTACCTAAAACATTTCGGACGACTCAACGGTCGGTACGGAGTGGAACGATGAAGACGGTGGTGGCTGAGTGCGTGAAGGTCGGTTGCGCGAAGAACCAATCGCGTTGGTCCGTTCCGGGCTCTTGACGGGGTTAGTGCGAGAGCAACTTAGAACGGTGGGTCGACCGGGCTGAGCTTGATACGGTTCTGCCATGGCACGAAGGGAACGGTGGTGGTGTCGGGTGCGAATCTCAGTCGCTCGGGATAGCCACGTGTTGCGGCGGAGCCATCCAATGGTTGCCTTCAAAGACGATGGAGTTCGGCCGGTTAGGGAGGCGGCGCGCTTGTTCCCTTGTGCGAACCATGCTCACCGAAAAATTTGAAGGGTGCAAAGTGACTTGGCCGAAAGGTTGAAGGTGATATTGAGGAAAGGGTCGACTGTAGAGAAGCTATGGGGGGTTAAGTTTTAGGTTTGTTTTTTTATTATCACATGGGAAATTGATAAGTGAGAGGTGAGGCTTATGAGCTTGTTTTATTTAAAGAAAAAGAATTGATGAAGGAATAAACGATTTGAAAAAGGAGGGATAAGGACAAGGGTAATCTGTACATGGATTATTGTGGGGTCCACGGAAATTCAAAGTGAAAAAGATGAAGGTTGTTTTATATTTGACTAGTGATAAGGGAGGAAATTAGTGGGGGTTTTGTCACAAACTTATTTCTTCAAGCTCAATCTGTGCGGCGCTAACACTCTCAGCACGATGTTAGCAAGCTTTAATCTCGCAACGCTATGGCAAAACACAAGGAGCAAGAGAGTTTACAAGGAAAGAACATTGTCTTACACAACGAAAGCTTTACAAGTATGCTTTACAAGAGGACTTCTTGAGTGATTTACAAATAAGAGGGGTGGTCCTATTTATAGGCATCCACCTCCTCAACGGACGGCTAGGATTGATTTAATCCTACGGTTAGGAGTTTGCCTCCCAAAATATCTTCTACACCTAGATATCTCTAGATAATTATATACATATCTAGTTATATCCTAAATGGTCTAAAAGGTCTACAATATTCTAAGGTTTTCTAGAATATTCCGGAGACGTCCGAAGTTGTCCCGAGCCTTCCGGACTTATCCCGAGCTTTCCCGACTTGTCCCGAGTCTTCTAGGTTCCTCCGGATGAGCCTAGATGGTGGTGGAACCATCTGGAACCCCTCGGACTTGTGTGGAAACGTTTGGAGAACCCTGGGTCATTCTAGATCCTTCTTTGGATCAACCTTGGCCTTAAAATCTCTAAGGCATCTCATTTTCCCCTTGTTGGCCCGAGTGCTCTTGGATGGAACCCTTTGGGCGCGCGTTGCGCACCTAGGTGGGGCACCTCGGTGCACCCGGCGGGTGTGCCCCTCGGTTGGCTGGGTTGCGACCTGGTGGGGCATGACATCCTCCCCCACCCGATCTCGCGACGCTCTCGTCGCATCTTTGTCGAACTGGGGTGTTGCTGGAGTGCTTCCCTCGACTCCTAGCTTGCTTCGTCTTTGCCCTCGGCTTGTCGGCATTGTTGGAAGGCCTTCTCTTTGTCTTTTGACTCTTGGTGGTCTTCGAAGCGATGTTCTCCCCTTGAACATGCTTGGTGGCCTCCATGAACACGGTCACCCCTTTGTGCCTATCCACTCCCTTGGATGGCTTGGCCATACGGACGACCTTCTCAAGTCGAAGTGCAGAGACCACTCTCGTCCCTTGCTTGCTGGCCCTTAGTGTTGGTACCACACATGATGGTGCACCCTCCGTGATGCACAGGCTGTTGGCAAATGGCATCGGGATTGCCTTGGCTTGTTCAAAGAACTCGAGCCCTAGGATGATTGGGTAGTCATTCATCGGCACAATCGAGAAGTCCATGCGCCCTGACCATGTCCTAACGATGGTCTTGACTCCTCGAGCGAACCCTTGGATGGGTTGAGCAGTACAATTCACTGCCTTGACGGATCCTCCCCATTTCACGGCACTAAGACCAAGCCTCTTTGCTTCCTCCAAAGAAACAAAGTTATGGGATGCACCTGTGTCGAGCATGGCTCTTGAGGCCTTTCCATTAACGGTGACGTCCACGTATAGTAACCCCTTGGCTTGGGTCTTTGGGGTGGACTGGATGCTACTCAAGAGCTGCAGTGATCCCATTTGTGCACCTTGGTCCCTTTCGGCGTCACTACCTTCGTCGGCATCGCTTCCCTCTTGATGTCTGGCTAAGAGCGAACTAAGTGCTTAGCGTTTAGGGCACTCCCTAACCCAATGATCGCCATCGCAGATGAACCAACTGCTAGGGGGTGATTTCTTGGCACTATGAGAGTCTTTAGACCTACCTCGGTCTTTGTCCCTCAATGAGGACGAGCTTTTGTGCTTCGGTGTTTCCTCGTCCTTGCGACTCTCTTTGGGATGGCTCCCCTCTCCCCCACCTTTGGCATGGCCATCCTTGTCATCCTTTGGCTTGGGGGTGGACTTCTTGTGGCTTGAATAATCAATGAGGCTCTCGGCCACGGCGATGGCATCGGCAAGGTTTTGCACCCCACGACGCCTTAACTCGGTCTTGGCCCATGGTTGGAGTCCATCGACAAAGTTAAAGAGTGAATCTTTGTCGGAGAGGTCGGGGATCTCGAGCACCAAGCTAGTGAACTACTTGACATAGTCTTGGATGCTTCCCGTTTGCTTGAGCCTTCGCAATTGTGCCCTTGCTTCATCCTCGGCATTCTCCGGATAGAATTGTCGTTTGAGCTCCCTTTTAAAATCACTGAAGGTAGAGATGGTGCACGTACCTCTGCCAACATCGAGACGCCTCCTCCTCTACCAAAGCATGGCGGTGTCGGTGAGGTATAAGGTCGCGGTCTGGACCTTAGAGGCATCCTCTCTGATGCCAACGGCTTCTAGGTATCGCTCCAAGCCATACAAGAAGTTATCCACTTCTTTGGCGTTGCGTGACCCCGAAAAGGTTTGAGGCTTGGGCACCTCGACCCTCCTAGCCTCCACATTGGTGCTTGGCCCGGCTGCCATAGCACGTTTGCATAAGGCTAGGTCGCCTTGCAATGCTTCTAGTTTGGCATCCATGTTGTCAAGCTCTCGTTGAAATGACTCACGTACCTTTGTGAGCTCTACCATGAGTGCGTCGCGTACTTCACCCATTTCCGTGCGCAGGGTCTCCTCTAGCTTGATCTTCATGACCCTCACGGCCATGTGGATCTCGGCATCCTCCGCCTCAAAGCCTTCAATCCGCTCATGAAGGTCGTCCACGTGGGCACCCATGCCCGATACGCCTTCCTCCACTCGAGTCAAGCGTGATTCTAAGCTAGAGAGTACGTCCTTGGATTTTGCACGAGGCCTTCCCTCCGCAAGGTCGACCTTTACTTCATGCCCACCTTGGTCATACGTGACCTCGGTCTCCGATGGGCTAGCAAATCGGGTTTTGCTTGTCTTGGCCATGTCCCGAGCGATTGTAACACACTCTGATACCAACTGTCACTGACTTATTTCTTCAAGCTCAATCCGTGTAGTGCTAACACTCTCGGCACGATGTTAGCAAGCCTTAATCTCACAACGATATGGCAAAACACAAGGAGCAAGAGAGTTTACAAGGAAAGAACCTTGTATTACACAATGGAAGCTTTACAAGTATGCTTTACAAGAGGACTTCTTGAGTGAGTTACAAATGAGAGGGGTGGTCCTATTTATAGGCATCCACCTCCTCAACGGACGGCTAGGATTGATTTAATCCTACGGTTAGGATTTTTCCTCCCAAAATATCTTCTACACCTAGATATCTCTAGATAATTCTATACATATCTAGTTATATCCTAAATGGTCTAAAAGCTCTACAATATTCTAAGGTTTTCTAGAATATTCCGGAGACGTTCAGAGTTATCCCGAGCCTTCCAGACTTATCCCGAGCTTTCCCGACTTGTCCTGAGTCTTCTAGGTTCCTCCGGATGAGCCTAGATGGTGGTGGAACCTTCTGGAACCCCTCGGACTTGTGTGGAAACGTTTGGAGGACCTTAGGTCGTTCTAGATCCTTCTTTGGATCAACCTTGGCCTTAAAATCTCTAAGGCATCTCATTTTCCCCTTGTTGGCCCGAGTGCTCTTGGATGGAACCCTTTGGGCGCGCGTTGCGCACCTAGGTGGGGCACCTCGGTGCATCTCGGTGCACCCTGGCGGGTGTGCCCCTCGGTTGGCTGGGTTGCGACCTGGTGGGGCTGAGTTGAATGATGTTTAAGAAGAAAATGGGGTGATTTGTAGAATTTAAGTAAAAATAAAAATTGTAGAGAATATTTAAAAGAAGTGAATTCAATATAATAAAGACTAGCTTCGGGCTTTTGTTTTGACTCAATTTCCTCAAATCATCGGAAAATGTTTTTACTTCAGGATTCACGTCGGTTACTTGCCTACAAGGATCAATCCTTGAGACTTGTTTTTTCTCTCTCCGGTAAACCGATAATCTAAAATCAATTTTTAGATTCCAGTTTTCTGGTTAGATTAACTGCGGCTATCGCTGTTAAAAATAAACAATTTTAAAGTTCTGGAAAACCCGACTCGGATTGTGTTGTTTCAGTAACAACGGTTCCGATCTCATTTTCTCTTAGTAATCAATTTACTAAGTGTGTTCCTAGGAAGTCGAATGTGCTTCAATAGCCGATCCTTCCTCCCACATATTTAACCAAAAATAACATCTTTGCCAAAGTCGATCTTTAGTTTTGAAATTGAGTCATCGTTTTAGCCTTTGGCTATGAAAAAATAAAACTTTATTAAAGTAAAATTTCCTAAAAACAATAGATGATTCTTAAGTTCACCCCAAAAGGGGTATTTATACTAATCTAAAAACTCTAAAATTAACCTAAAATTATAAGAGATAAAAGATAAAATGTTCAAAATAAATACAAAAGATAAATCCCAAGTTTAAAATTTAAATCTTGATGATAAGCTATCAGAATGGACTTGATAAGCTATCACCGCCGCTGCCGAGGTCATCCTCCCATTATGTTGTTGCTGACGTCATCCACTGTCAATACTGATGTCATCTACTGACGTGTCGTCCAGTCGCCACTTTCTTGCCCCAATTCATGCCCACTAATCCAGCCATGAATTCAGGAAAATAAAAACTTGCAGAAATCATTCATTTTAGCATAGTTTCCAGAATCTATTGCCATGCACAGAAATCACGTAAAAACGACCAAATGAACAACAATAATGAACAACTAAGGAGTATTTAAACACAAGACATAGCACAAAATAAACACTAGTCAATAACATGTCATCGGTGTTATAAATGTTTGGATTCATTGATCCACATGAATTCGAAATTGTCATAAATAACAACAAGAAATGTCTTCCACGTTGTCCTGTGTCATGTTCCTATCCAAACTCACTCTGGTATTCCATCGCTAAGATTCAACCTGACGAAGTAATAAGAACTCCGAACGAAAGTGAGAAGATTACTGAACCGTCAAAATTATTTCGATTTTTTAGTTCTTATCCACTGGATATTTGTGAATCTGCGCATATTTTTAGGGTTTCAGTATTTCGTTTAACGTAGTGTTTGTGGATTTTAGTGGACGAGTTTTGAATTTAGTGGGTGTGGTTAGAATTTAGGGTTTATAGGTCAAAACCTAAATCCGTAACTATATTACCATAATAATTAAACCCTAATATCTAAACCCTAAATTCTAACCCTAAACCTAAATTTTAACCTTAAACCCTAAATTCTAAACCCACACACTTAAACCTCTAAACCCTAAACTAGATTTTTAAACTCTAAAACCGAGACGCTTGTAGAAACTTTTTGTTTCCACCACCAATGCATGAGATAATTTCCATTCTTCGAATTCTTCATTTTTGTCTTTATTTTATCTCTTCAGTCATTCTATTCAGAATCAAAGGCTAAACATAAGAACTTTTATTTAGAGTCCCTATCTAACTCCTTAGTTGAAAGTTGAAATAGAAATGCGTAATGTCAAAAAAAAATCCTTAATATATGGTTAGATAGTCACTTTGACTCATTTTCTTTATTGAAGCGTTTTAACTTAAAATTTTATTTTAAGTTAAAATGACCCCTCAATGAATAAAATTGTTAATCAACTACCTAAAATTTTATTTTAAGTTAAAATGATCCTTCCGTGAATTAAACATTTAATCAACTAACAATAAACAACTTGATTGATACAGCAAACTTACGTAACAGTGCACACTGACATAGCAATATTATATGAAAAAATGTGCTAACTTGACAACATAACACATTAGTAAAAAATAATTTTATAAAATTATATAAAATATAAAATTATTTGTTCTACTGATGTATCATTTTGTCAAGTCATTTCATATTGTTTAGTTTAACATTAGTTTTTATCCATGAATAAACTATTTTGACCCAAAATAAAATGTTGAATATTAAAGTGTATTTTACCACCAAACACAAGAGGTTTAAGGGAAGAGTCGACAACCACCGAAAGGGGATACATGCAGCAAGGAACCACCAAGAGTGGAGAGACGGAGTTGTGTGTCCGAACCAACTTTGGTTTCGCCAAAAAAGGGGTTTTTGGCGTACAAGTATATCGACATGAGATCCAAGGGGTGAGCTGATAGAGACAACAAAAGGAAGGCCATTAAAGCCATGCGAGTCCATACGCTTCTCTTTGGTGATGATGAGACAATCGAAGTAGAAAAAAGCACCTGAAAAAGTTCTTGGACGGTGGGAGAGATCTTCAAACTTGGAAAGAAAAATTATGGCCCTGTTTGGTAAACAGCGGTTTGGGTAAAAATTAGAGGTTTGAAGTATAATTAGAGGTTTGACTAGTCAAATCCGCTAATATTGATGTTTGGTAAATAGCGGATTGAAAGAGCGGATTGGGGTGAAAAAGCTAATTTTGAAAAAGCTCCTAATATGAGCTTTTTGAGATTAGATGTTTGATATTAGAGTTGTAATGACTCTTTTACCCTTAACAATTACCAAAAATCTCCAAATAACTTAAGTTAAATAATAACATTTTTTAATATAAATAATAACATATTAAATATTGGACTTATTTGTTGTTACTACTAATTTATATGGTGACATTTGTAAGTTAATTTTATTTTTTATTATCACGTATTTATATGTGCATATAATTTTTTTAATAATTATATAAATAATAAATTAATATAAAAATCTTTCAGATATGTTTAGAAAATTTATATTAAAAATGATTTTTACAAATCTAATTAATATTTATTAGATACAAAATACTTATAACTAATAAATTATTCAAAAAAGTATTGAATATAATCATGTCCTTATATGTTATTTTGCTTGTTTAAATAATCAAACAATTATCAGCTATCAGTTAATTTTACCAAACACTTTTATAGAATCAGCTAATACAATCCGCTAGTCAAATCGGCTAATGCAATCAACTATCAGCTAATGTAATCCGCTATCAGTTATCCGCTAATTGTCAAATAAGACTTATATCTTCAGCGAAGATGGCCTTTAGGTGGCACAACTGACTTTGAGAAAAGAAAATTTTCATCAAAAAATCGAAGGTCCTACAAAAACGGTCAAAACAAAAGTGAAAAAAAAAAGAACAAAGAAAAAACAAGCAAATCTAGAAGAAGAAAAAAATAAGTGAAAAAGATAAGAGAAAAATGTGGAAGATGGGGGTGACCACCGTACCACTTAAAGCTTGTGGCGCTGCCCATAAAAAGAGAAAAACAAAACCATAAGATTGTAGAGAGTAGGGACAGGAAAGTTTTAAGAGAGAAAATTGTTAAAATAAAGTTTTTTCATGGATTATACATATTTAGATGTTTTATAAACAAGAATAGAGGTTGAAGTGACTGTTTAGTCAAACATAAAAATATTTATTTTTTTACACTGCCAAATGAAATTTATTTAAATTTTGATTTGATAAGTCATTGTTGGATAGTGGCATATCCAGACGAATCCCTTAACATTTTTTTAAATTGGAATTGAATCTATGTTGAAAAAGAATAATACAAAATAAGGATTTATGTATGCATATATTTATGGGTCAAATTATATTTCAACTTTAATTTGACTCGAGGGTTTTGATTTTTGTCTAAATTCATCTACATTTTTGTTGGTGCAAACAAATCCGATCAGTGATAAGTACTACTCCTTCCGTCCCACTAAAACAGTCAATGTTGACTTTTTTCTGGTCAAATTTTTTCAACTTTAACCTCTTATAATTTAAAATTTATTATTGATAAAAATATTAAAAAATATATTTAAAAACTACTTGATTTAAAGTTTTTAAAATATATATTTTAATATTTTTATCAATAATAAATTTTAAATTATAAGAAATCAAAGTTGAAAAAGTTTGACCCAAAAATTATCAACATGTGACAGTTTTAGTGGGACAGAGGGAGTAGTATATAACTGTGTTCTACTTTGTGAAGTAGACTTATTTAATAAGTTAGATATTTTTTCCAAACAAATATTTTAGATAATCGTTCACTTAATTATGGCATATTAATAACCTAGTCACTTTAATTTTTTAACTTAGTTGTTCTCTCTCAAATTTCTGTTGCATGCAACTTTATTTTTTTTTCTTTTAATTGGTAGTCGGCATTAAATTCAGTGTTAGTTGTTGACCACCGAGTTTATTATTTTTCTTATTTTTTCATATTTTAATAAGAATTTTTACCTTTGTGGCACGCGTTTTCTATGTCATTGTGACACGTTTTACTTTGATTTTTTGTGGTTCATTTCATCTATCCTTGTGGCATGATTCCAGCATACATACCATAGCGGTCGGTTGGTGCTCGTACAGAGATCTTCACGACGCTAATATTTGATTATGATTCTGTCGGTGGTCTTAACAAGATAGATCTCCAATCGGTTGATGGTTGGTTGCCGATGTAATCAGACCTGAGTAACGAAGCAATATGTCTGATAATTTGGTTCGCTCACTACTCATTTTTCACTCTGTAAAGCATTTCTTATAGATAGAGACATTTAATGACTTGTCCCTTTTTTTAGTACATTGTATTATATTATTTTTTATGATAATTAATAAAATTTAGATGTCTTTGTTCAAAAAATTTATAACATATCAATGTAAGTAACGAGGATATGTATTGATTGATGAAAATCTTGTTTATCCAAAGACTTAAAATTTATGAACTTCTATTATTTATAATTGAGTTCTTGACTAGTCTTTTTTTACATAAATTTTTATTTTTAACGTATAAATTATTTTAAAGATTCTTCTCATCACTTTAATCGGGGAGAGTCTAAATTTAGGCGCTTAAAATTAGGCAATATCGATATAACCGTTAGATCGGACAAAAATAAATTTAGGCCGTTAGATTTTGAAAAGAAGAAAAAAAAAGTGGTATAAAGTTAAAAAGGTCAACCAGTAAGCATTTGTGCAGTTACTTTTTTCTGTAGAAATTCCATAAACATTTATGTAGGTTTTGTAAAACATTATGTAGCTACCATATTTGTTATGTGTTTGATAACTTATAGAGTTATCTTTTAAAATTTTGTATAATAACACAATTTCCTACCATAAGTTTGGTTGGTTTAAGATTAGGAGATATGAGGTAATATTGTGTGTATTTACGTTTATTCTTATCTTATGTAAAGAAATAGTTAGGTATTGTGAAAGATTGTGTAGGCATCGAATATCTCATGCATTTGTAACATATAGAGTAATCCTTTAAGATTTTAGGTAGTTACACAATTTCCTACCATAAGTTTGGTTGGTTTAAAATTAAGCGATATGAGGTAATATTTTGTGTAGTTACGTTTATTCTTATAACTTATGTAAAGATTTAGGTAGGTATTGTGAAACATTGTGTAGGTATCGAATATCTCATGTGTTTTGTAACATATAAAGTAATCCTTTAAGATCTTATGTAGTTACACAATTTCTTACCATAACTTTGGTTGGTTTAAGATTAGGAGATATGAGGAAATATTTTTTGTAGTTACGTACGTTTATTCTTATAACTTATGTAAAGATTTAGGTAGGTATTGTAAAACGTTGTGTAGGTATCGAATATCTCATGCGTTTTGTAACATATAGATTAAACATTTAAGATTTTAGGTAGTTACACAATTTTCTATCATAAGTTTGGTTGGTTTTAGATTATGAGATATGATGTAATAATTTGTGTAGTTACTTTTTGTTTTATAAATTTCATACACATTTCTGTAGTTATGGTAAAATATTGTGTAGGTACTCTATTTGTTATGCGTTTTGTAAGAATTAATGTTATTGGGTAACCGTCTATGTTATCACACAATTTCTTACTTTGATAAGCATTTGTGTAACTATCGTTTTTCTTACAGTTACTGTAAGCATTTATGTTACCGCGTATAAAAATTTATGTTAAAATTAAATACTAATAATACCTATCTACCTAATTTTAGCCTATTTTAAGCTGCCTAACGGCAGAACTTTCCCTTTATTCATGATTAATATCAATTAAATGAATGAATAAGTATTGACTAAAATGTTCAAATCATCTTTGTTTTTTTTTCTATAAAAAATAATAAAGGAAAAGTCAGTGTCTTTAATGGTGGCGAAGACAGAGAAGGAGGGGTGCCAAGCCTTCTTTATGATTACGGTTTAACCTAAATAATATTGTTGGTCATAATATAACAAGTGAATTTGTGTGGCGGTTAGACGTTAAGCTTTCTTTTCATTAGTTTTGGGTTTGATTTCCTTTAACTCTAAAATTTTTATTTTATTATTTATTTATTTTTAAATTAATCTGATGGTGTCACGTATAATTATTTATTTAATTATAAATAATTTAATAAAATAATAATTTATAATTGATTTAATAAATTTTTGTTGACCACATCATCACTTAGGCGTTTACATAAATATATATGTCATGTCATCATTTTTTATAAAAATGATTGTTTTAACTCAACACAAAATATTAATAGATAAAATAAACCAAAAAAATTAAAATTAAAAGAACAATTCGGTGAAATGATAAAGATAATTTTTAAAACTATGACGATAAAGAACCCAACAAGTGTCCCAGTGTAAAAGCGGATGATATTTATTTTAGAAGATACGAGTTCAAATCGTTTTGTACACAAGATATATGTGCATTGTCAAAGAGTTAAAAACATGTATAAACAAATACTACTTTGTAATCACCGTTAGACAATTAGGTTTACACTAAACCACCAAGCCAACTTAAAGACTTAATATAATTATAACGAAAATAGTATATAAGTAATACTGCAGTTGAACTTAATTTCATTTATCTCATGATATAATTTTATAATACTTATATGGTTAATATATTTATAAAATTATATTACAAAACTAAAATATTATTTATAATATATACAACTAAATCCCAAACTCTAAACCATACATATAACTAACTAAATTATATACTCTAAACCCTAAATATATAATTAAATTTGAAATCTCAAACCCTAAATATATATAAATAAATCATAAATCACAAAATCCTAAACTCTAAACCATACATATAGCCAACTAAACTAGAAACCCTAAATATATATAATTAAATATGAAATTCTAAATGTATAACTAAATCTTACATTATAAATCCAAAGCCCTAAAATTAAAATATTATTTATAATATATTAGGATTTGTAATATAAATTATAAATAATATTTGGGGTTTTGGGATTTAGGACTAGTTATATATTTAGGGTTTGAGGTTTGAGATTTTAAATTTAATTTTATATATTTAGGGTTTGTAGTTTAGTTAGTTACATGTATAATTTATGTTTGGGGTTTAAGGTTTAGTTGTATATATTATAAATAATATTTTAGTTTTGTAATATAAATTATGAATAATATTTATTTATAAATTTAATATATTTATAAAATTATATTATAAATATTATAAAATTATATCATGAGCTAAATAAAATTAAGTTCAACTGTAATATTATTTATATACTATTTTAGTTAGGAATATATTAAGTCTTAAAGTTGGCTTGGTGGTTTTGTGTAAACCTTTCATCTTAAAAGTTATTGATTTGAGCTTCCCAAATGCGGTGTTTACTTAATTTTTTCTAACAAAACGACACCGTTTTGTATTTAACGGACCCATTACAATTTTAACGGTTGAGTGGCATTTCGTGTAATTTACGATAGTTCAGTGGTATAATAGTAGCAAAACAAAAAGTGGTATAATAGTATCAATTTTTAATTTAGTAGTATGTTGGATACAAAGGTTAAAAGTTTAGTGTCATTTCGTGTAGTTTACCCTTTTATTAATGTTCCCTGTCTCATAAGTTGTTCGCGTCACCATCTTATTGAATAATTAATTTATTTTATTAGATTCAAATTAAGACTAAATTGATATATTGTATAAATATAGAGGACCAAATGTGTAATTATACCAATTTTTTAACAATTCCGTCAACTTTATCATTTTTTAACGGCGTGTGGCTAAAATGGAACCATTTAAATAGTTGTGTGATACATTTACGACAAAAAATAATATAATGGTCATTTTGACACCAAACTCATAGTTTAGTGGTCATCTATGTAGTTTACCGTTAAATTTATTCGTGAGAGCTGAGATTCTTAGCGTAAATATACTTTTCTTATTGCAAAAAAAAAAAAAAAAAGTTGTTAAGCCGAGCACTTTCTAATGAAAAGCCTGTGGACTTAAAGAAGACAATATATGTTATTGGGTAATTCCTATTTTATGACCCGAATCCGACGTACCCGGCGTGTTCGTCACCAGAGGTCGGCAAATATTGTCTCTCATAAGTGTGTTAATTGAATTCATGTGACAAATTCTATCGAGTCAAATCGAGTTTTTTAAGTTTATATTTAAATTAAATTATATTTTATAATATTAATTAATTTTAATTTAAATGATTTTTTATAATTATATACTATATATATTTCTTTATATTTTTTGATATAATATCATACAAAATTAAAAGACTGGACTCAAATTTAAAAATAAATTCACTAATTATTGAAATTTTGGGCAAAATACATAAATGGTTCCTCGGCTATGACCCAATTCTTTTTTGACTCCCTTAACTATGAGAGGTTACAAACAGGTTCATCGACTAATCGCGACTAACAAATCGATCCATTTCTCTTACAAAATAAACTGCTGATGATGTGACAGTTAATAAAATCTATATAATAACAAATTTAACCCTTAACCTTTACAATTTATTTTAATTTAGTCTTAAATTTAAAATTTTAGCTCTCAACATTTAAATATTACAACATTTTAGTCCCTTGAATCTTAAACTTCATCTACTTTCCTTCTAAAAACAAAAGATATGCATTTCCTGCTATAGGTAGTTCATCGTAGATCGCTACCGTAAACATCATGAAGTTTTTGATTCTCCAACGGTTTTTCACTACTCATACAAATGGGTAGAGGTGGGCAAAAAACCCAATTATCTGGTCTCGGTTTCGGACCCGGTAGATTTTTACATAAAATTGGTTTCAGTGAGACTGGATCTAAAATTTAGGTCTCGTTTGCGAACAGGAACGAAGCCTGATTTTCTGGACCGGTACCCAATGGGACCGAGACCAGTACCTGGTATTGGTACTGGTACTGGTACCGAGTAGCGTTGAAGAGATTGGAAAGAATTGAAGGCGCTTTTTTATTTTTCTTTATCAAACTTTCTGGTGGTCTTGCTTGCAATAGATAGAGTTCTTTAGTTTATTCTTTCTCTTTATGTATCAATAATATGATTATGACTCGTTTTAAGACTTCAATTTTTAAACTTGCAATATTCTGACTTTGTTATTTAATATTATTATTGATGGTCAAATTTTTTTCTCATGCTGCTCAAATTTTATTAATAGTAGACCAATTGATTGGGTACCCAGTACTGGTACCAGACCAGTTCCCACTAGTACCGGGATCGGTTCCTGGAATCTGGAACCCGGCCGGCCCGGGACCGAGACTGGTTCCAGTTTCCAAGAACTGGTGGCTACAGGGACCAAGACCAATTATGGGCAAATTAGACGGATTCCCGGTCTTGCTCACCCCTACAAATGTGATTGCAGGTTACTACTATTAATATCAACGGATGTTTGTTTTTTTAGAAGGGAAGAAGATGAAATTTAGGATTTAAGGGACTAAAATGTTGTAATATTTAAATATTGAGAGATAAAATTTTAAATTTAAGACCAAAATTAAAATAAAGTGTAAAAGTTGAGGGTTAAATCTGTTATTATATATTTTATTAACTGTTACGTCATCTGCCGTTTATTTTTAACGGAACTGGACTAATTTGTTAGTTGCTATTAGCCGAAAGACCTATTTGTAAATTATTGTAGTAAAAAATTCAACAAAAAATTAGATTATAATCGAGGATGATTTATATAGTTTATCTTAAAATTTCCAAATTATTCGTTTTCATTTTATAACCAAAACTTAATTAAAAACCAGTCGAAGTCTTTTCGCATCAGTTGAATAATTCAATTTTTTCTACCTAATGTACAGATGCCGCGCCGCTTTCATGCCGACTTTAATCATTACATGAAAGTCTTCGTTATTGTTTATTCGATCAAGCTTAGCCTAGCCACGGGGAAACACATTTCTTTCTCCTTTTATCCTTCTCTGCATCTCCAAGGTAATCTCTCTCTCATATTTATGCTCTGTTTGTGTTTGTTTTAAGTTCTGAGTCATCTTTCTCCGAACAGATTTTTCGGTTTCGCATTCCAATGGCAGCATCGGCAACTTCCAGCATTCCAATGGCAGCAGCAAGGCCCTGCATTTCATCTTCTGACGGAGCTGTCATGGGGGGTGCTACCGTTCTAAGTGTCAATTCCAAAACTTTGTCATGGAATAAGCTAACAAGTGCTTGCAAAATATCACCGTCTCAAGTAAAGTTTAACAAGGTTGTGACGAAGGCAATGTCTGAATCTAGTGAAGATTTGCTTGTTTCCGGGTTGCCAATTGACTTGAAGGGTCCGAATCGGTTTCGCCAATCCTTTCGCCTTTGTTCGTAATTTCGTAAATAGTCTAAACTTTTTGATGCTAGAATGCTGCTTCCTGCAGGTAAAAGGGCGTTTGTTGCCGGTGTTGCCGATGACAATGGATTTGGCTGGGCAATAGCAAAATCTCTTGCTGCTGCAGGTGCTGAAATTCTAGTGGGGACATGGGTTCCAGTATGTAAATTAGACCTTTGTAGGCCTTATCTATGCTTTTTTACTGGTCTTGAAAAAACAGCAACGTGCTGACGAAGAAGCTTCCCTTGTAGGCTTTGAACATATTTGAAACCAGCTTGCAACGTGGGAAGTTTGATGAATCACGCAAGTAAGAGCCGGTTATATGTTCAGATATAGTGGATGATCCTGAATTAATGACCTTTTTTTCTGATAGAAGTTGTTATTTCAGATTGCCTGATGGCTCTTTAATGGAGATTACGAAAATATATCCCTTGGATGCAGTCTTTGACAACCCTGATGATGTACCTGAAGATGTAATGGATTAAGTTTATCAACTCTCTAGATATTGCACATTTTGACAAACTCCAATCATCTTAATGAACTTTTTCATCCTGTTGTTTCATGCAGATAAAATCGAACAGGCGTTATGCAGGATCCACAAATTGGACTGTTCAGGTACGTGTCAAACATATCCGGTAGAAGTAACTTTTAGAGCAAGTAATCATGAATGCATGCCTGAATTTCATCCTATGTTACTTCTTATATGTTGCAGGAAGTTGCCGAATCTGTTAAACGGGATTTTGGTAGCATCGACATCCTCGTTCATTCACTAGCTAATGGGCCAGAAGTATAGCAGCTCCAAGCTTCGAAATGCTAATTGGTTTTAGTTTTAGCTTTATTCTCTGTTCTTACAATCAATTGTTCGTTAACAGGTCAGTAAACCTCTACTGGAGACATCCCGGAACGGTTATCTTGCAGCTTTATCTGCTTCGAGTTACTCCTATGTATCTTTACTCAAACACTTTCTCCCGTTAATGAATCCAGGCATGTCTGGTCTATTCTTTGTTCATTAGACATGTTCTTTTGGTCTCTTAGTCTATTTTTCTGTTCCGATAACAAGCGATTGCCGATGCAGGAGGTTCTTCGATCTCCCTTACACATGTTGCTTCCGAGCGAATAATTCCCGGGTATGATTGCTATTCTTTGTTTCCCCAGTATTCAATAAACAAAGTCATACTCATTGTTCATTGACAAAAAGTCTCGAACAATGTGGTATTCAGATACGGTGGAGGTATGAACTCTGCTAAAGCTGCACTAGAAAGTGACACAAGAGTGAGTTATAATCTCCTTTTCCCTACACAACTAAGTTTAACTCGATTGCACATTTAGTTTCCGAATCCGGCGTATCTATGTTTCTCGACTCATTTTCAGGTTCTCGCTTTCGAAGCAGGAAGAAAACACAAGATTAGGGTCAACACAATATCTGCAGGTACAACTCTTTGCTCTAAGACCATGTTCATGTTCTTTTTCCCAGTACATAGTGTCCATAACCCGGGGCATCTAATAAACAGGTCCTCTAAGAAGTCGCGCGGCAAAAGCAATCGGATTCATCGATACGATGATCGAATATTCATTGGCCAATGCACCTCTCCAGAAAGAACTCGCTGCAGGTGATTTGGAGGAAGTACAAAGATTAAAAAGACTTGTTTTGTTTTTGGTTTTTTTGATGAGTTATATGGAATTGATGGAACAGATGAGGTGGGGAATACTGCAGCGTTCTTGGCATCACCTTTGGCTTCAGCAATAACAGGTGCTGTTGTATTTGTTGACAATGGACTCAATGCAATGGGGGTTGGTGTTGACAGTCCCATATTTAAAGACCTCAACATTCCAGGCAACACCCATTAACCTTATTGAGCCGAACTGACCTATGCTTTAAGGAGAGACGGTTTAAAGATTTAGGGGTCAGTGTAATTTGTTAAAATAAGCTCTCAATTTAAAAAGTTGGTTGTATTTTGATTTAATGTGTGTGCTGTATACTCTGACTTTTGAGTAAAGAGTGAGCTCTCAATTTAAAAAGTTGGTTGTATTTTGATTTGATGTGTGTGCTGTATACTCTAACTTTTGAGTAAAGAGTGAGCTCTCAATTTAAAAACATTAAAATTTTTATAAATTAATATATTTGGATCATGAAATTTTATTAATTTAGAGACATATTAATATATCGATAAATTAATAATTTATTAATTAAAAGAAAATTTCTCAATTCAGTAAATATAACTTTGATAAAGATATTGTGTACAAATAAATTGTAAATTGTACATAATATTCTAATTAATTAAAAATAAGTAGATTCATATATATGTTAGTAAATATATTCATGTATCAAAATATTTATATTTAACTAGACTAATGCATATACTTAATAATTTATTGTTTCAATTTAATATTATATTCATGAATTTACGAATTCATTGAAATTAATCGAATATTTTCATGTATTTTAGCAAGTTACCAAAGTTAGAGATGAAATTGAATTAGATCTGAATTTTAAAAAGAAACAGATTACAATATATTCATATTTTAGCAAGTTACCAAAGTAGTAATTGTAATATTTATGAATTATTAATTTATAGTTTTGATAGGACCTTTATATTTATAAAGGGGATCTCTAAAAAATTATTATATTATTATCTTATCGAATTGATAATTTTTTACATTGGTTCAAGTCGGGACTGAAGAAATTTATTATTTAATAGAGTTTATTAATTAAAGAGTATTAATTTATAGAGGTTTTGTTGTATTTTGATTTGATGTGTGTGTTGTATACTCTAACTTTTGAGTAAAGAGTGAGTATAATATTATTTAAAATTTATGAATTACAATAATATTTTATTTTCGTTGTGTGTTTTATTATTAGTCTATGCTAATATTATATTTTCCCTTGTAAGTATCTAGATTAACTTATTTTGGCCCCTTTTTTTTTAAAAGCTCTGTACAATCACTTTTATTGCACGTAGACCTGGCAAACTTGACTCGAGATTCAAAATTCGAACCGAATTACTTGAACCGTGTAACCTCCTTGTCCCGGTCTGGTCGGATGACCGGTCTGAGTAGGTTACACGGGAAAAACCGAAGCGAAACCCGTTAAGGTTCCCCCTCGGTTAGCAACCCTAATTTTTTTTTTTCATTTAAAAATTACATCTTAACTAAAGGCATAATTGTTCCTTAAGTGATCACTACAGCGGAAACAAGACTCCTGAGAAGCCCTACAGTAAAACCGGGCCTAACCCAAACATTGAGACCCTTTAGAGATGCCCAAAAGCCCACTTTCAGGCCTGTGTTTCGAAACAGGTGCTACTCGTTTCGAAATACGGGCTCCAGGTAAAAAGCAAGACACCCGTACCGAAACGTCTCCACCCCGTTTCGGAACAGGGTCACGATTTTGCCTTGACGTTTCGAAACTTGTTTCGAAACAGGCATGGACAGTAGCAAAAACGTTCCGATACTTGTTTGGAAACAGGGGCTCACAGTAGCCAAACCGTACCGAAACGAGTTTCGATACGGGGGGCCTGGAACCACACCCGTTTTGAAACAGCTCCAACCGTTTCGAAACACTTGTTGTCTGCAGTTTTCTAAAATCAGCTTTAGGCAACTCCAAATGATCCCAAATGCCCTCAACAACTCCAAGAAACATACTTCACAAACAATTACATTCACAATTATCACAGGACATAAGATGAGACAACCATTCCAAGGATCATTCAAGGCACACTTAAACATAAAAGCCCATAAGGCACATGACTCCACACTTAGAGTTTACATGCCAACCAAAAATAACTTAAAACATCCAAAGACATAGCATCTCAAACGAACATTCAACAAGGCTTAACATGGTTCACAAATCCAAGCAAAGCATAAACATGGCCAACATCTATGAGTCATACAACGCTCATACAAAACACATAATAGCCCCATTGCTAAACTACTACATTAATTACTAAATCATACTTGAGCAACTACAACTTGAAAAGCCCATTCGCCTCGCTCCTTGCTAACTCCACGCTAATGATCTACATTGTTGAAAATGAGAGCGTAAGCTAGAAGCTTAGTGAGGATGCTCTAAAAACCAAAACAACAACAATGCAGGGTTCAAGCATGCAATCCTTAACATCACGCACAACGTACATAAGCATCAACAAGGCAACCTAGCTAGTTTTTCAAGAGTCATAAATATGGCATCTTACATCATATTAAGCTCAACGATATAAATCAAATATCACAACATCATAAGCATAAGAGCAATTACATTGGCCACTATTAGTTTACTCGGATGTGCGGATTTACTCTCAACAACAACATTACCTCGATGGGATTACACTCATCACCGGACCTTGCATGGGTGGGATTTGACTCATCACCACATGCTCTACGGATGGGATTCCACTCATCATCATGTATAAATAAATTTTCGGTGGAATATTACATCACCGTACTCCTCCTTGACGACTCAACGCCATCAAGGCCACGCGCGTTTTGACTCAAACGTGTGCACACTAATCCTAATGATCGATCATTTACACCCAGTAAGTTAACTAGTGCCAATCTCTTTAAACCACATCACATTAATCATCATTCATATCATTCAACCATCATCATACACAACAATGTATACACATACAAAGCCAATTCATACTTTGCAAGATCAAGATATGCATAGGAAATCAAAGCTCATTAACAAACAAGAAGTCAAACTACCAATTTGACTTCTACCTTGGAATGGTCTACCAAACTCATTCCAATACCTCCACCACACACACTTGAACCAACTTTAAAACAAATTTAAAGTTTTACTCACCACCCTTCCTTAGCAAACCAAGCAAGCAAGTCAAGCCTCTTCGATTCCCGGATTCGATTCCGATGCTTCTCCGATGTTTCCTTTCGTTTCTAACCAATCAAAACACAATCATTACTCACCAAATCAATGCTAAGTTCAGTCATAAACTCCAACCCATAAACACAAGCCAAACTTCACCAATTTCAAACTCAACTAATCACAAAACTCTCATTTTCGAGCTCCCTAAATACCCAGCTGAAAACTATGATTCCCAACACCCAAATGACATCTAAAAGGTCCTAAAACACTTCTCTAGCAACCCTATACCATCATCCCTTCAACCCAACACAAAAACACTTCAAAAACTCAACTTTTGACACTTTAAAAATTGCTCCAAAGACCCACTTCGGGTTTTCTCCCAAATCCAACCATTTCAAGATATTAAGTGTATTTTGATGATATTAAACCAAAACCCAACTCAACAAATCAACCACAATTGAAAAACCCATTAAAAATTCAAACTTTCATCAAACTTGAAAAATGTAAATGTGGATAGTTTTGAAATCTAAGACAAGGAAAATGATGGGATGATGAGGAGAGTTGAGAAATGAGATTACCTTTGAAAATGCCCTTGATTTGGTGGAGAGATTGAATGGAATAATGTTTTTAGAGGTTTAGGGAGGGTTTGGTTGAGTTTCACGTTGGAATGAAAGAGGGGAGGAAGACAACACATTTTTTTTGTTCTTTTAATTTCAAAAAGATGGTCTTCCTCTTTTCCCTTTATTTACAAAATTGCCACCCCTTTTATTTTAAATTCCAATTAAATCAAAACTAAGGTCAATCTAATTAAAATCGATTTTAACGACTCGAACCAACTCACGCGTCTAACTCCTAACCCCAAAACACGGGTGTTACAAACCGAGATCCGATTTTGACCTGAACATGATGGTCCGAAGTTGACCTGAAACCCGAAATAAACCGAACCGAACCAAAATCGACCCGAAATTTATTGTTGAACCGAAATGGACCCGAACCAATTTGATCCGAACCGAAAACTAAACCGAATATCGACCTGATTTTAACCCGAAAATTAAGGTAAAATAAATGAATAATTTATTTTTAATATTATCTATTTTTAACAATATAATAAATAATAAAATGAAGTATGTTTTATTATCTTTTTGTACTATACCATGGAAGAGACAAGTGCTCTTGTCAAAGTTGTGGTATAATAATATTTTATGTCATTTTAGCTAAAAATTAAATCTTAGAAATTAAAATGAATAAAAATATCATTATATTAAATTAATAGGCTAAATTACAAAGATTAGTTAATTTCAACTAAAAGTAAAATTTTAGCGACTAAATATCACTACGGGGAGGGGATTTCTATATCCGAAGTCTAAACTGTGGGGATACTTGTGACTAAATTAAATTAAACTAAAACTTAAAGTTGAATATTAGTACTAAAATGTAACATTTTAAAAGCAACATGACCTAAAAAGTAATTAATCTCTAATTTAAAAAATTGGTGGCTTATTTCCCTCTAAAATTTTGTATTTTCCCTCTCTATTTTTATCAATTGTCATTTTCTTTTTCTTTTTTTTTCAATCTAGCTTAAAAAATTGGCGGCTTATTTCCCTCCAAAATTTTGTCTTTTCCCTCTCTATTTTACCAATTGTCTTTCTCTTTTTCTTTTTTTTAATTCAATTGAGTTTCAATTTAGATTAATTTAATTGAAATTTCACATTTAGTTTTAGAATTATTTTAATTATGTTCGTGATTTATGCGTCTAGATTTTAGTTAGCTCAATTAGATCCCAAGTTTAATAAATTAATTCATTTCAGACATTATTATTATTATTATTATTATTATTATTATTATTATTATTATTAAACTTTGATTTAATATAATTATACACAAAATTTTGATATGGATACATAAGGCATAATTTGGTTAATAATCCAAATTGGATTATTATTTAGGTTTCTAGGGTAGTTTGAGGGAAATTTTGGGAAGTAGGCCAAAATCTACAGTACCACGCCACCTCCTTATGGCGTGGTCACTTTGAAGGCCAAGCTCGCCAGCTCCTCCTGGCGAGGTGCCTGGTGGCTGCCTTGTGGCTAGCTGGTCGGCTCACATGGTGGCTGGAGGAGCTGCTTTAACAAAGGGAAGGCTGACCTCGCCACCTCCTTATGGCGAGGTCACATTGCCCATGAATTTTACGTGGCCTGGATAGGGTTCATGCATGGTATGTATAGTTTAGGGTTTATGTAAATGTTTAGGGTGGTTTAGGGTTTCAGTATTGGTTATGGTTTAGGGTTTGTGTGGAATAGGGTTTGGGGCTAATTTACGGTAAAGGCGTACCTATTTTTACGTATAGGTTTAGGGTTTAAGGTTAATGACCAGTATTCTAATGAGAATTTATTTTTTGAACCACCAAATAATCTCCATTAGGCTTGGTGCATGCTTCTCATATCAGTATCATTTATCGTCCTAAAAGTTTAAATTTTGTTGATTTTATTGTATACGTAATAAAATAACCTTGAATAAAAAAATTAGTTTTTGAAACGTTAAAAAAACACTGCTATTGGATCTATCTAAAAGTCTAATTTCATATCATATTATTATTATTAGGTTTAATAGTGAGAAAATGCTCAAACTATACATTTTTCACATAGGCAACGACAGAAGTCAGATTTGAAGATATAAAAATTTTAGGTTTATTTTGTAAATTTTGTAAATTAAGCTAAAAATAAAAATAAAAAACAAAATCAAAATTATGTGCATGTTTTGATTTGTTAAAGAATTTTTTTTAAAACAAATGTTAACAGTAAGGCACCTAAAATGGTAACGATAAAAACGTTACACATCTACTTAAACTGAAAAGTATTTAAAACACATATCTGAATTTATATATATATATATATATATATATATATATATATATATATATATATATTTTAAACCGAATATATATGTATTTTAAACACACATCTGAATATATATATATATGTATATATAATTTGAGTTTTTTTCACTATTTTTGTTAAAACATAACGTCTCGAACTCGATTCGAATATATTTTTAAAAATACGAAAATTAATGTCTTTAGGAAGACAGGCCATAAATAAAATCACATAAAAGAAAAGTAAATAAAACACTCTAATTCTAAAACTTAAAAATATAAAAAATATTTAAAAAATCGACAATAAAAAATAAGAAGTAACGTAAAAAAAACTTTTTAAAGTCAAAATCTTGAATTCGTTGAATTATTTTAGTGATAAATTAATTCATAAATTTATTTTTTATAAAAAATAAACGGACAAAATATTAATATTTAAAAGTGAGAGATTAATTCATAAATTAATTTTTTTATTAAAATTATATAGAATGTCAATTTTTGAGTATTTTAATTCAATTATAATATTATAATATCTAAGTTAAATTTTAAATTTGGATGAATTTATAGATATTTGCAGGTTTTATTGTCCAAAATAATTAAATGAGTTCGAATACGATAACTAAAATTAAAAAAATAAAAATATAAACCTTGTCAAATTCATATGAAAATACATAACATATCATAGTGAAAATATTATAACAAAAATAGAAATATTTTACAATTAAATAAATATAATCTATTTCCTACGGGTCTTCGGTAACACCTGCTGGTGGAAGGATGATGTTTGATCGTACAACTGCGGGGGTCGAACTTGTCTTCGTTGTTGATTCGGAGTCTGCTCATCGTTGTCACATTGGTCACCCATCATTTGCATAGAAGGTGGCGTACTATACATGCCTTGCAGATCTAATGGCGAGCTACTGGTCGTGGTAGTCGACAACAAGGATGTTATAGTACCAACAGTCATACCTTCCCCATATAAGGGTGTTTGAGGATACTGAAATTGTGGAATGTATCCTCCATCATCGTTGTAAGCAGACTGGTAAGATGAGCTTTCTCCAAACTGTGGTTGTTCGAAACATTACCAAATGGTGGTTAGGATTGGTCCGAAGAATGCCAATTCGTTGAACCCTCCAAGTTTGGTTGATGAGAGCTCTGACCAAACGCGTACGACAGATGTACGTGTCTTGAGCACCGCGGATCTTGAAGCCATTGATTTGCCTCTTCAAGAGGTACTATGAACGGTTTTCCATTTGATTAAAACCATGAATAGTACTCTGAATTAAAGTCAAAATCATCGGCTTGAATTCGACTCAAGTTGGCATCCAAATGCCTCCGTCTTTCCTGCCACAATTGAATGAACTCTGCTTGCTTGACAATCCAATTCTCGTTGAATCGACATCTATGAACAATATGAATTTGTTGAGGTGGAGCTTTAGGAATGGGTTGGTGGTAGTTAAAATGACGTAACATTCTGTCAACGCAATGGAACTCAACAATAGAAAAATGTATCAAAGGCACAATCGCACCCCAGATTGATGACATTTGACGAAAATTTAGTGGTATAATATCCCAGATTGTGTTATTCACGTACGGCTGCCAAAAGAACTGCAAAACACAATTATTAATATGTATACACAAACAAACGTGTTACTTTAATAAATTACAAAGCCAAAAAATAAAATTATGATACCTGATCTTTCCCTATTGTTTGGATTTTTAGTCTTATTTCTCTGACAGTGTTGTGCACCACTCCCGCATTTGTCATCCCCTGTCTCCATCTGCCAAGATTTAAAACATATATTTCTAAGTCTTTGCAGGAAAATATTTAATCAATAAAATTAATATACACCTTTAATCACAATATTAGTACCTTCCAGCAAGCGAAAACTCCATCGGTACGTGTACTTCCACAATTGGCGTTAGATAAGGCAGTCTATACCATGCCCAGGACTGTAATAAGATTTGGCATCCACCCATATCTGTTAACTTTCTCGAACCAGACATAATTGCAACTCTGCACATTTCATGGTACAGGAATGCCAATATTGTAGATCCCCAACTGTATGTAGAAGTTGTGTCAAAATTTTCCAAGAACAACAGATATTGATTAGTAAATAAAGAATTTTTAAATCCTAAATTATAGTAGTAAATAAAAATTACACGATCCCGACTTACCCCCTCTTCGTGAATATGAGAAGAAATGTGCTCGTGGTCACGGTACAACAAAACTCCTTCGAATTCCATTTTCTAGTTTGTGCTAAAACTCTCTAAAATTTTCAACAACAAAAATTTTATCTTCTCCCTTATCAAGTTGCAAAAAACACAGACTCTTTCGGCTATTTGTAGGAACCAAAAAAAGACAATACCTCGCCATAAGGACATGTCGAGGTCACCTAATTTCACGTGGCTGGCATGCATGGCGTGCATGCAGGAGCAGCAGCGTGTCAGCACGGCAGCAGCGTCGCATAGAGCCATGTGACCACGCCATAAGGACATGGCGAGGTCACCGAAAATCACTTGGGCAGCAGGTTGGCATGCATGGCATGCATGTAGGAGCAGCAGCGTGTCAGCACGGAAGCAGTGTCGCATAAGGCCATGTGACCACGCCATAAGGACATGGCGAGGTCACAAAAAATCACGGGTTGGCATGCATGCAGGGGCAGGGATAAGGTAGGGTAGGGTAGGGTACTGTAGGGTTTAAATCTTATGTACCCAAATATCGAACAAATAGCTTTGACCAGTATAGTTTAAATCTTAAACAAAATTTTAATAATCCGAGTTTATTCAATTCAATTCGATTTAAATTATTATTATTTAATAATAAATATGTTATCTCATTCAAATCTAATTATAAAAAACAAGTATAAACTAATAAAAATAAATTTCTAAAAGAGATCATAGTAAAAATACACATTTGAGAGGGGTGAATTTGGTTAATAATCCAAATTGGATTATCATTCAATGTGAATGATCTAACTACCCCTACAATAACCTACCCTAAAACAGAATTGATGGCTCATGCATGGCATGCATGCAGGCTGCTGGCCACGTTAAAAAAGTGACATCGCCATGTCCTTATGGCGAGGTGGTGTTGAGATTTTTTTTCCGTCTATATATGTATTGTTGTGAGTCTGTGTATTTAATTTTTCCACTTGAGAAGGGAGAAGATAAAATTTTTGTTGTTGAAAATTTGAGAGAGTTTTACCCAGTTGTTAAAGATTTCGTTTGTATTTTTTTACAGAGAATGAGTTCATCAACAAATTGTGACACCGAACCCTTAGTCGGTCGTTTTGGCGAATCCCTTGCAGACTTTAGTGACGATGAAGAAAATATTGTTCCTATGGAAGATGACGACGTAGAGTTACTCGACAGAGATGATGTTGAGGCTATTGTGGCAGATGCGTCTAAGGGCAACGATATTGATGTTGAAGATGATGTTTGGGCCACGGCTGTTGCTAAGCTCGGGTTGACAAATGACCAGCCAATTCGGGGTTATGTTCAACCGGAGCCCTAACAAGCGCAACCAGCTTATCCAGCCTATGAAGCTCCAGCAGCTCGTATGTATGAGGTCGACTATTCTGCAATGCGAGATGCTGAACATTAAGCTCATGTGTTTGGTTCTTCATCACATTTCGAGTTTGGAGAATTGGTATTGAAAGTTGAATTTGACACAAAGGAAGCTGCTCAGTTGGCAATTCAAGAGCACTGCGTCAAACGTCATACATCATTTCTTGTTAATGAGTCCAATAAAAGTACCTATTGTGTAAGGTGTATACATTAGAAGAGCAAGTGTCCTTGGTGGGTAAGAGCTTCATACAAGAAGAGGACTGACAACTGGGTGGTGACACGGTTCATTGATGAGCACACCTGTTCGAATAGAGTTTTATCCCAAGATCACATTAATTTAAACTCTAATCTAATTTGTGCTTACACTAGGGGATTGGTGGAACATGACCCAAGAATTTTGATTGCAGTCTTAGTGGCATCAATCCGGGCTCAGCTTGGATATAGTTCATCTTACTACAAGGCGTGGATGGCAAAGTAGAAGGCGATGACGCAAGTGTATGGTGATTGGGATAGATCATATAATGAGCTACCAACTCTTTTACGAGCAATGCAAATATTCATCCCAGGAACCAAGGTGGAATACGAAACAAAGGTCGCGGTCAACACACAAGGAGAAATACTCCATGGTAAAAGAATATTTAGTAAGTTGTTTTGGGCGTTCAATGCGTGCATCGAAGGGTTCTTGAATTGCCAACTTAAATTAATGTGATCTTGGGATAAAACTTTATTCGAACATGTGTGCTCATCAATGAACCGTGTCACCACCCAGTTGTCAGACCTCTTCTTGTATTAAGCTCTTACCCACCAAGGACAGTTGCTCTTCCAATGTATACACCTTACACAATAGGTACTTTTATTGGACTCATTAACAAGACATGAAGTATGGCGTTTGACGTAGTGCTCTTGAATTGCCAACTGGACAGCTTCTTTTGTGTCAAATTCAGCTCTCAATACCAGTTCTCCAAACTCGGAATACGATGAAGAACCAAACACATGAGCTTGATGTTCAGCATCATGCATTGCAAAATAGTCGACCTCATACATACGAGCTGCTGGAGCTTTATAGGCTGGATAAACTGGTTGCGCTTGTTGGGGCTCCAGTTGAACATAACCCCAAACTGGCTGGTTATTTCTCAACTCGAGCATAGAAACAGCCGCGGCCCAAACATCATCTTCAACATCAATATCATTGCCCATTGACACATCTGCCACAATAGCCTCAACATCATCTATGTCGAGTAACTCTACGTCGTCATCTTCCATAGGAACAATATTTTCTTCATCATCACTGAAGTCTGCAAAGGATTTGCCAAAACGGCCGACTAAGGGTTCGGTGTCACAATTTATTGATGAACTCATTCTCTGTAAAATTTGATTTTCGTATTAAAACTTTAAAAATAATAAACGGAAAACGAATTACAAATCCGAAAATATAAAAGTTACCTGATTTGAAGTAATCGAACAGAACAATATGCTCCAACAATCTTAAACCGTCTTCGAATTTATCTTCAAAAAATACGAACGAAATCTTTAATAACTGGGTAAAACTCTCTCAAATTTTCAACAACAAAAATTTTATCTTCTGCCTTCTCAAGTGGCAAAATTAAATACACAGACTCACAACAGTACATATATAGACAAAAAAAACTCAACACCACCGCGCCATAAGGACATGGTGAGGTCACTTTTTTAGCGTGGCCAGCAGCCTGCATGCATGTCATGCACGAGCCATCAATTCTGTTTTAAGGTAGGTTAGTCTAGGGGCTAGTTAGACCATTCACATTGAATTTATTATTGATGATTGTTCAAATTATTATACACTCGTTCAAATTAGGGTTTGATTTTAGGGTTTAGGGTTTGGTTTTAGTTTAGGGTTTATGATTTTATGGTTATATAGTTTAAGGTTTGATTATATTTTAGGGTTTAGTGTTTAAGGTTTAGTTTATGGTTTAGTGTTTATGGTTTGGTTTAAGGTTTAGGGTTTCAATTTAGGGTTTGGTTTACAATTGGCTAAAACTCTCTCAAATTTATTTTAATGAATTTTAATTTTATTATATTTTAGTCGCACAAAATTTTTAATAAATTTGTGATTATTCGAATCAAATATATCAGTTTGTGTAGAGGCTTGTAATTTTATTATAATTTTAATATATCAAATTTATTTTAATAAATTCGTGATTATTTGAATCAAATATATCAGTTTGTGTTGAGGCTCGTAATTTTATTATAGTTTTAATATATCAAATTTATTTTAAGAAATTCGTGATTATTCGAATCAAATATATCAGTTTGTGTAGAGGCTCGTAATTTTATTCGAATCAAATATATCAAATTTATTTTAATAAATTTGTGATTATTCGAATCAAATATATCAAATTTAAATAAAGAATTTTAATTTTATTATATTTTAGTCCCTACAGTACCCTACCCTACCTTTGCCCCCTGCCCTTACCCTTGCCTCTGCATGTATGCCATGCATGCCAACCTGCTGCCCACGTGAATAAAGCTGACCTCGCCATGTCCTTATGGCGTGGTCACATGGCCCCGTACTGACGTTGTTGCTCCTACATGCATGCCATGCATGCCAGCCTGCTCCCACGTGAATTTAGGTGACCTCGCCATGTCCTTATGACGTGGTCACATGGCCCTCTGACGCACGGCAGCACTCCTGCATGCATGCCATGCATGCCAGCCCACGTTTTTTTGGTGACCTTGCCATGTCTTTTTTTGTTCATGTCTTTTTTTTGTTCCTATAAATATTCGAATGATTTTGTGTATTTTTGCAACTTGAGAAGGGAGGAGATAAAAATTTTGTTGTTGAAAATTTTAGAGAGTTTTAGCACAAATCATAATTTGTGAGTTTTATATTCGAATGATAATTGTTTTGCAGGCCTTGAACTAGAAAATGGAATCCGAAGGAGTTTTGCTGTACCGTGACCACGAGCACATTTCCTCTCATATTCACGAAGAGGGGGTAAGTCGGGATCGTATAATTTTTATTTACTACTATAATTTAGGATTTAAAAATTATTTATTTACGGTTTTTATTATAATTATAGGGTGTGGAGCATACTATCGGGTGTCGAGGACTGAAGATTAAGGAACCTGTTGAACGTATAGTTTATTTTCTGCAACGTTCAGGTTTTTATAATGCTTTATTTCTCCGTGGATTTAAAATTATCCCTGGCTTGATTACCACATTGATTGAACGGTGGAGACCAGAGACACACACATTTCATTTTCCATTTGGTGAATGCACAATAACTCTGGAGGATGTAGCAGTACAACTTGGTGTCCCAACAAATGGGAAGCCGTTGGTCAGACAGAATTTGCGTATAGCAGATGACCTTTGTTTGCAGTATCTGGACAAAAATTCCTCCTCCAGAGTGTGTGGACGGTCTTCGTATCAAAATTTCTTGGTTGGAGCGGGAATTTACATTAACAAATGAATCTGATGACCGAGAACTTGAGTGTGCAACACGAGCGTATATACTCTAACTTATTGGCGGGGTATTGATGCTAGATACATCTGGTAATATGGTTCACACTCAGTATCTGCCGTTCTTGGAAAATTTTGACACAACTTCTACATACAGTTGGGGATCTGCAATATTCACATTCCTGTACCATGAAATGTGCAGAGTTCCAATTATGTCTGGTTCGAGAAAGTTAACAGATATGGGTGGATGCCAAATCTTATTGCAGTCCCGGGCATGGTATAGACTACCTTATCTAACGTCAATTGTAGAAGTACACGTACCGATGGAGTTTCTGCTTGCTGGAAGGTACTAATATTGTGATTACAGTTGTATATTAATTTTATTGATTAAATATTTTTCTACAAAGACTTAGAAATATATGTTTTAAATCTTAGCAGATGGAAACAAAGGATGACAAATGCAGGAGTGGTGCACAACACTGTCAGAGAAATAAGACTAAAAATCCAAACAATAGGGAAATATTATGTATCATAATTTTATTTTTTGGCTTTTATTTTGGCTTTGTAATTTATTAAAGTAACACGTTTGTTTGTGTATGCATATTAATAATTGTGTTTTGCAGTTCTTTTGGCAGTCGTACGTGAATAACACAATCTGAGATATTATACCACTAAATTTTCGTCAAATGCCATCAATCTGAGTGCGGTTGTGCCTTTGATACATTTTTCTATAGTTGAGTTCCTTTGCGCTGACAGAGTGTTGCGGCAGTTTAACTATGTTGAGTTGTAAGGTGCTCGATTCGTTCAACCGATGTTGCTCACCAAGTGGTGGAGAGGTGGATTTTTTGGTGGAATAGGTGTAGAAGCTTAAATGTAAATGACACAATGATTTTAGAGTGGTTCAACCTTCTAACCAAGGTCTACATCCACTACCTTAGCTTCCCACTATGGATTTCCAATCAATCCACTATTGATTCGTCCTCTTTTCTAGGCTTAGGAGGAAACCCTTATACACCGATCAAGCTTTCTACCCAAAGCCTTGATCAAGCCCTCTTTTACAAAGAGATAAGAAAAGCAAACACAAATCCCTCTAATAGGTGTTTGTTTGCACAGTTAAAGCACTCACCCAAAACCTAAAACACTTGAGCAAATTTGACAATTTTGGCTCACTAGTGTTTGTCCATACAAAGAAATGACAATTTAGCTCTAAGACAATTTCTTGATCATATGTTGATTGACAATTGAAGCATTAACCATTACTTGATACTTGGAGGTCCCTTTTATACTCCTTGATGAGTTTGTAGCCGTTACTAGCCGTTGGGGTTGAATTGGAGCCGTTGAGGACTTTTTTCCCACCATAAATGCAGTTCTGCAGTCACCGTTTCAAAACACTCGTGACCGTTTCGAAACACCCTTTAAGTAGAAAGAGCCGTTGCAGTCTGATGCAGTACCCGTATTGAAACGCCCTTGGCCGTTTCGAAACACCCGTATCGAAACGCCTGCCTCCGTATCGAAACGATCTGCATTTAAATGTTAGTTGGGAAATAGCCGTTGGGGTTTATGACCGTCGTGGTCGATGCCACGTAGGCGTATCGAAACGGCATAGCCCCTATCGAAACGTTGGGCAAAAATCTCATCCAGGGAAGGCCCGTTTCGATACTCGTATCGAAACGTTTTTGCTACTAGAATTCCCCGTATCGAAACGCCTAAGGGTGTTTCGATACACCTGGACGGTTTTGTTAAGTTTGACTTTGAAAACATTGTAAAACCTTTAAAAACATCCCCTAAACATAGTTTCAAGTTATTTAGAGTTTGAAAATAGTTTTGAATTCTTTTTAAATCAGTCCAAAACATTTTTCAAATATTATATCAAAACATTAGTTCTACAATCTCCCCCTTTTGATATAATAAAACTAACTTAAAAAATTGTTTGGGGGATTCTCCCCCTTTAACTTTAAAATTGTGAATAAGAGATTAAAGATATGAAATCAATTAAAGCTCCCCCTTATTCATTTCAAAATTCAATTTTTTAAATCATTTCTCCCTTTTTTGTTATATCAAAAAGAATTTAAAACATTAAGTTCAAAATAACAATAGAGGTAAAATTTGACAAAAATAGGAATTTGGTTTTAAAATGCCCCCCTTACTCAAAGCATCATTAAAAATGTTAGTCCAACAAATATGATCATCTAGTTGACATAAATAAAAATAAATCAAATAAAACAAAAGCAACTAGATTTTACCACACTTGAACTCAAGGGAGGATGTGAAGCCTTCCTTCTTCAAGTGTTCTTCCTTAGTGTGCATGGAGCTCCCCCTCAAAGTTTGACTTGTTGATCACTCTCCATCACACCTATCAAAAGACAATCAAGTGATTTTTGGTATCCAAATTGCTTTGGATCCATAAACGTTAGTAGCACAAATTTTAGTCCCCTTAGGAATCCATTTTTCAATGTCATAATTTTTAATTGAAGTGCTAAGTCCTTTTGTGACCCAAATACTTCTAAAACATTTTCCTTTTACAAATCTAGGGGCACTAGATTGTCTTACATAAAAATTTGATTTTCCAAAATTGTTTTTCTTTTCTAGCTCTTTGGAAATCAAATCCTTTTCTTCTTGAACTTTTTGAAGCAAATTTTGTAAATCAAAACATTTTTGTTCAAACTCTTCGAGTCTTGCTTGAAGTTCAAGTTTGGTTTTAGAAATCAAGTCATTTTGAATTTTTAACTTTGAAATCAATTTATTGTTTTTCAAAATGTGATTTTTAAAGTCTAAAACCAAATCATCATAGAGATCTTGTAACTCGTCAAAAGAGTAAGGACATGAAGTAGATGAATTAGAAGTTACCCTTGAATCTTCTTCGATGGCCATAAGGCAAAGGTTGGCTTGTTCATCGTCGGTGGAGTCCTCATCACTCCAAGTAGCCACATGTGCCTTCTTCTTATGGCTTGAAGTGCTTGTCCTCTATTTTTTCTTGGATTCTCGTTCAAGCTCTCTCAAAGCTTTCTTCATGAACGGGGCACACTTCTTGAAGAGATGAACTATCTCTTCTTCTACATCCTCCTCTTCACTTGAATAGACATGATGGCAAGTGGAGGACTTGAGAGCAATGGCATTGATGTTGATGCCAAGCCCCTTGAGCTTCTTCTCTCTCATAGCTCTAATTTCTTCACTCTTCTTCTCATCCTCTTTGCTTCGATGATGGTGGTCCTCTTTGAGTCCCAAGACTCGGAAAGTGAGTAGATGAGCTTTCGGACAAGTTTCTCCTTTGGAATGGCTTCTCCATAGCCCTTGAGACCATTGGTGAAGGTGGAGAACCTATCAAACATCTTCTCGATGTTTTCTTTCGGATCCATCTTGAAGTTCTCATACTCTAGAGTGAGGAGCCCAATCTTGGTCTCCTTGACTTCATTGGTTCCCTCGTATGTGACTTCAAGCTTGTCCCATACCTCCTTGGCACTCTTACAAGAAGACATCTTCTCATAGATGGTTGGGCCAAATGCACAAAAGAGGATGTACAAGGCTTTGCAATTTAGCTCCATCTTCTTGCGATCGTCGGCACTCCACTCCGCTTTGCTTCATTGAGGCACGAACGGACCATCTTCAACTATGTCCCATAGTTTGTAGTCTCTTGACTTTATGAAAAATTTCATCTTGGTCTTCCAATGGGCATAGTAGGTTCTGTCGAAGAAAGGCGGTTTGTCGATGGATTGCGCCTTTTGAGCCGGTTGGTGAAATGATGATCGAGCTTGCCAGATATTCTTAATAGGATGTTAATTCTCTTCGATTGAGCCAAACTCTAATACCAATTGTTGAGTTGTAAGGTGCTCGATTCATTCAACCGGTGTTGCTCACCAAGTGATGGAGAGGTGGATTTTTGGGTGGAATAGGTGTGGAAGCTTAAATGTAAATGACACAATGATTTTAGAGTGGTTCAACCTTCTAACCAAGGTCTACATCCACTACCTTAGCTTCCCACTAAAGATTTCCAATCAATCCACTATTGATTCGTCCCCTTTTCTAGGCTTAGGAGGAAACCCTTATACACCGATCAAGCTTTCTACCCAAAGCCTTGATCAAGCCCTCTTTTACAAAGAGATAAGAAAAGCAAACACAAATCCCTCTAATAGGTGTTTGTTTGCACAATTAAAACACTCACCCAAAACCTAAAACACTTGAGCAAATTTGACAATTTTGGCTCACTAGTGTTTGTCTATACAAAGAAATGACAATTTAGCTCTAAGACAATTTCTTGATCATATGTTGATTGACAATTGAAGCATTAACCATTACTTGATGCTTAGAGGCCCCTTTTATACTCCTTGGTGAGTTTGTAGCCGTTACTAGTCGTTGGGGTTGAATTGGAGCCGTTGAGGAATTTATTTCCCACCATAAATGCAGTTCTGCAGCTTACCGTTTCGAAACACTCGTGACTGTTTCGAAACACCCTTTAAGTAGAAAGAGCCGTTGCAGTCTGATGCAGTACCCGTATCGAAATGCCCTTGGCCGTTTCAAAACACCCGTATCAAAACGCCTGCCTCCGTATCGAAACGATCTGCATTTAAATGTTAGTTGGGAAATAGCCGTTGGGGTTTATGGCTGTTGTGGTCGATGCCACGTAGGCGTATCGAAACGACATAGCCCGTATCGAAACGCTGGGCAAAAATCTCATCCAGGGAAGGCCTGTTTCGATACTCGTATCGAAACATTTTTGCTACTAGAATTCCCCGTATCGAAACGCCTAAGTGTGTTTCGATACACCTGGACGGTTTTGTTAAGTTTGGCTTTGAAAACATTGTAAAACCTTTAAAAACACCCCCTAAACATAGTTTCAAGTTATTTGGACTTTGGAAATAGTTTTGAATTCTTTTTAAATTAATCCAAAACATTTTTCAAATATTATATCAAAACATTAGTTCTACAAACTATCATCAACTCATTCCTAGAGCTCTACCTCAACAAATTCATACTGTTCATAGAGGTCGATTCAACGAGAATTGGATTGTCAAGCAAGCGGAGTTCATTCAATTGTGGCGGGAAAGACGGAGGCATTGGGATGCCAACTTGAGTCGAATTCAAGCTGAGGATTTTGACTTTAATTCAGAGTACTATTCGTGGTTTTCATCAAATGGAAAACCGTTCATAGTACCTCTTGAAGAGGCAAATCAATGGCTTAAAGATCCGCGGTGCTCAAGACACGTACATCTGACGTACGCGTTTGGTCAGAGCTCTCATCAACCAAACTTGGAGGGTTCAACGAGTTGGCATTCTTCGGACCAATCTCAACCACCATTTGGTAATGTTTCAGAACAACCACAGTTTGGAGAAAGCTCATCTTACCAGTCCGCTTACAACGATGATGGAGGATACATTCCACAATTTCAGTATCATCAAACACCCTTATATGAGGAAGGTATGACTGTTGGTACTATGACATCCTTGTTGTCGACTACCACGATCAGTAGCTCGCCATTAGATCTGCAAGGCATGTATAGTACTCCAGCTTCTATGCAAATGATGGGTGACCAATATGACAACGATGAGCAGACTCCGAATCAACAACGAAGATAAGTTCGACCCCCGAAGTGGTACGATCAAACATTATCCTTCCACCGGCAGGTGTTACCGAGGACCCGTAGGAAATAGATTATATTTATTTAATTGTAAAATATTTCTATTACGTTTTAGAATTTGAGTGTTTTTTTAAATATTTTTTATATTTTATGTTTTAGAATTAGAGTGTTTTTTTTACTTTTCTTTTATGTGATTTTATTTATGGTCTGTCTTCCTAGAGACATTAATTTTCGTATTTTTAAAAATATATTCGAATCGAGTTCGAGGCGTTGTGTTTTAACAAAAATAGTGAAAAAAACTCAAATTATATATACATATATATATATATATTCAGATGTGTGTTTTAAAAATTTTCTTTAACCAATCAAAACATGCACGTAATTTTGATTTATTTTTTATTTTTATTTTTTAGCTTAATTTAAAAAATTTACAAAATAAACCTAAAATCTTTAGATCTTCAAATCTGACTTCGTTGCGTATGTGAAAAATGTATGGTTTGAGCTTTTTTTCACTATTAAACCTAATAATAATATGATATGAAATTAGAGTGTTGAATTTTTTAGTTTTAGATAGATTCAATAGGAGTGTTTTTTTAACGTTTCAAAAACTAATTTTTTTATTCAAGGTTAGTTTATTACGTATACAATAAAATCAACAAAATGTAACCTTTTAGGACGATAACTGATACCGATATGAGAAGCATGCACCAAGCCTAATGGAGATTATTTGGTGGTTCAAAAAATAAATTCTCATTAGAATACTCGTCCTTAACCTTAAACCCTAAACCTATACATAAAAATAGGTACGCCTTGACCGCAAATTAGCCCCAAACCCTAATCCACACAAACCCTAAACCATAAACCAATATAGAAACTGAAAAGTAACATATAAAGTATAATATAAATATTTTTATATAATTTTAGTTTGAATAGTGATAAAAAATGTGTGAAAATTAACATATAAAGTATTAGGCCAGTATTTGAGTTATATTATTAAATTAAAAATTCACTTTATTCTATGTTATTGGATTCAATAAATTAGTTGTTCATTCAATTATTTTTTATTTTCGCAAAAAAAATTTAAAATTGAAAATAAAAAGTTAAATGAAAATTCATGATTGAATTTTTTAATTCAAATCAAATTATATTAAATTTATATTAGATTCGAATTAACGTAAAAATAGATACGCCCGGAAATTACCCCTAAACCACAAATTAGCCCCAAACTCTAATCCATACAAACCTTAAACCATAAACCAATACTGAAACCCTAAACCACCCTAAACATTTACCTAACCCCTAAACCATACTTACCATGCATGAACCCTACGTAAAATTCATAGGCCATGTGACCTCGCCATAAGGAGGTGGCGAGGTCAGCCTTGCCTTTGTTGAAGCAGCTCCTCCAGCCACCATGTGAGCCGACCAGCTAACTAGAAGGCAGCCACCAGGCACCTCGCCAGGAGGAGGTGGCATGCTTGGCCTTAAAAGTGACCACACCATAAGGAGGTGGCGTGGTATTGTAGATTTTGGCCTACATCCCAAAAATTCCCCCAAACTACCCTAGAAACCAAATTATCAATCTAATTTGGATTATTAACCAAAATAACCCAGTTATTACTATTTAGACAAAGGCATAAACCTAAAAAATGCCCATGCTGTTTGATTGAATAGTTATTTTATCTCTTTTCTCTTTTTTAATTAATTTAATTCTTAACATTTCATTTTGGGTCAAAATGGCCCTCTGCGGATGAAAATTATTAGTCAACTGACGATAAATAACTTGAAATGACTTGACAGAATGACGTGTCAAAAGAAAAAATTATTTATATTTTATACAATTTTATAAAATTATTTTTTGACTGATGTGTCACTATGTAAAGTCAGCATATTTGTCTATATGACAGTATGACATTGCTATTGCAGAGTGCACTGACATGTAGTTTTGTCACGTCATTTCAAGTTGTTTATCGTCAATTGGCTAACAATTTTCATACGCAGAAAAGCCATTCAACCCAAAATAAAACGTCGGGGCTAATTTAGTTTAAAAAAAGCCAAAATGACTATTCAATGAAACACTAAGAGTATTTTTTTTGGCATTATGCCTTATACAAATTCACACGCTAACACATCACATTGTCAATTTTGTGGTTCAAACCCTCGACTTAAGTTGAGATATGAACTCTTGCTCGCAATTAGGTCAAACAATAGAATTTTTTTGAATAAAAAAAATTCTTCAAAATTACAAGAAGAGTTTACAAAATAAGAATATACTAATTGCGACATTTTTTTCTAAAACCATCATAGTGCACAAACTAGTCACTTAAAAATAAGATATGACCAATTAAGAAAATGATTAAAAACACAACCAAACAACTCGAACAAATTATAGATACAAACATACACAATTGTGAGCAGCGAAGGATAAACATCGTCAACACGAATATAAATTAATATGTATATAAAAACGATGGCTCATTAACAAACTGACATTATATGTTTCAACCACGACCTATCACCGATGATTGTGAACATATACTGATATTAACATGAGGCTCCGAAGCAAGGATAAATAAAACAATATAACATAATAAACATCATATGAAGAGACGACTTCAAATCTAACTCTAAAAGAAAACATGGCACAAAAACATTCAAAGAACATAGCACAAAAACTGATAAAATCATCCATTATTTTTATAAAAAAATTATTTGTTCACAACTAATCCAAAGTTGAAAAAGATATCAGAAAAATTAAAAACGGTGAAAATTAATATAAAAAAGAGTGGTTATAGTTTTTTTAGAGTATAATAAAAAATATAAATATAACACTAACACATAAAAATAATCTGTCCTATAACTACCTAACAGAAATAGCTGATCTGTCGAGTGCCAACTCGGTATTGAGTCAGATGACCATAAGGTTGTCGGCAAACTCGCTACCAAGTGTTTAGGTACATAACATTAACAATTAGCTCAACATTCAACAACCGCAGGATCCTTGATCAAAAGCCAAATACTAGGGCTGGCAATAATTAAAGAATATGAATACTAATTAACACTTAAATAAATATTTAACTTTGAAATTTTCAATAATTATATTTTAATATAGGTGATATATTAGTATTGTTTTATTAATAATTTAAAGGTAATTATAAGATAGTATATGCTCATACATATTTTTAACCTTTTGACATTACACACACTTTATAAATAAAGTGATTGAACTCGTATCTCCTAGAATGAACATCATCCGTGTTTCCACTCAAACCACTTTTAATATTCTATGAGACCGACAAAAGGCGTTTTTAGAGGAGCATTGGTAGGGCCAATGGCCTATGACCCCTTTAAATTGGTAAGATTTTATTTGAAATCCTCTAAAATTTCCTTATAAGTTAGTATAGTAAAATTACATTTTAACCCTTAAAATAATAAAATTATACTTTAAAATTTGATCTTTAAAATTTATAAAATTAAAAGTTAATGCGGTGATAAAATTACAGTATAATAATCATAAAACTTTGTAATTTAAATTCACCCTTTTAAAAAATTGACTTCAACTCTAAAAATCAACAAAAATACTCTTAATTTTAATCGAGATAATATTTGGTCATTAAATTTTAGGTGACAAAATGGAACAAAGAGAAAGGAATCCAAACCCATCCATCATTTTCTACCAAAATAAGTTCTTTGGAGAAGCCCCCTTTCAAGTGTCACCTCACCTTTCTCTATTGCTTATAGATTTTAAACTTTAATTTGTTTAATTGTTTTCTTAATTAAATGATCTATTATAAATGTAATTAATTGTAAAGGTAAATTATCAGGTACATGTTCCTACTCCGCGGCCTCGGACGCATTGGATGCCTACCTCGGCTGGGTGGTATAAGTTAAGTATTGGTGCATATTGTCACGTTGGTAGACTCTCTCTAACTCGATCGTGCGGCTTTAGCTTGCTTCCTGAAATTTTTGCGACTAAGTAAGCATGAAATGATCAAGCACAAAGGCTTAGATCCTTGCGAAAATGGAAATGAATAACGGAAAGGGAAATGACAACACAAAGAAGAAGCAAGTGTTGGGAATGCTAGTTGTATTCCACAATGATGAAGTGATTAAGTGAGGAGGGGCAAACCTTTATTTATACATGAAGCCACGTACATCTAACGGTCTACATTGAATTACACGAACGGCTAGGATCGCCTCTAAATCTCTAACATCCCTAAAATCAAGGGGAGCCATGAAATTATTGAAATAAAGGAATAAAAATAAAATACATGGCTAAAAATAACGAAGACTTATTCCAAATTCGGACTAGACCCTCATGGGCTCGATCGGGCAGACCCATGGTGCGGAAACAAGCCCTCTAGGTGTCCTGGTGCGTGCTGGCTGCACCCTGGTGCAGGTAGAATGTACCCTGGGGTGCGCTGGATGAACCCCAGTGCTGAATTGGCTCGGTCACTGGCTCGCGGTCCGTGACATTCTCCCCCATTACTGCTCCACTTGAGTCTTGAACTGCCAAAGGTCCTCGGCTAGATCCCAACTCCCCTCACTGTCGGGAAGCCCCTTCCATCGAAAAAAATACTCATGCCTTAACCGGTGACCTGGTCGACGGATGACCCTTTCGGCTTGGACCTCTTCGACTTGGTTCTCATAAGAGACTTTCACTCCGACTGGTGCTCAGATGGATGATGGTAGCTCTATTCTGTAGGCCATGGTGCCTACTCTCTTCAACACTTTGAACAGACCCTCATATCATCGCACAAGCCCCTTGTGCACGGTTGGGTTGCGCAAAATCCCGGTCAACTTGGCTAGGACAAGGTCGCCAACTTGAAATTTCACATCTCTATGCTTTCGATCCGCCTATTTCTTGGTCCTCTTCCCCGCCTTGTGCAAACAAGCTCGGGCTAACTCATGTTGTTCTTGCCACTCCTTGGCATACTCGTGTGTTGCTGGATTAGGCCCATCATACTTGGTAGCAACCGCGTTGGGTGTGAGTGGTTGTTGCCCCATCACTATCTCGAATGAACTCTTATTTGTGGCTTCGCTCCGTTGCAAGTTATAAGAGAACTGAGCTACGTCCAACAGCTTCGGCCAATTACGCTGCGTAGCACTCACATAGTGCCTTAAGTAAACATCCACGAGTGCATTCACCCTCTCAGTCTGTCCGTCTGTCTGTGGGTGAACACTCGTCGAGAAGTTCAAGCTCGATCCCATAAGCTTGAACAACTCAGCCCAAAAACGGCCTGTGAACCGTGTGTCCCGGTCACTGATGATGGTCTTTGGCACGCCCCAATATTTCACCACGTGCTTAAGGAAAAGTCTGGCTTTCTCCTTGGCTGGGCACACCTTGGAAGCTGGGATGAATTTCCCATACTTTGAAAACCTGTCAACGACCACCATGATACTCGACAACCCGTCAGTACAAGGTAAACCAACAATGAAATCTAAGGAAACCCTTTCCCAAGGTCGGTCAGGTATCGGCAAAGGCTGCAATAGTCCCGCGGGCTTCTTCATCTCTATCTTGTCTTGTTGGAACACAAGGCAAGTTTTCACATAGGCTTCAACGTCTGCACCCATGTGTGGCCAGTAGTAGTCACAAGCAATGAGGGCTATGGTACGAGTAATACCTGGATGTTCGGCCCACATTGAATCATGACACTCCCTCATGATCTCCTTGCGCAACTCACCAAACTGAGGCAAATAAAGGCGGCAACCTCGGGCATATAACAAGTCCCCCTCGAGCTAAAATTCCTGGTTCTGCCCACCTTGGCATGATCGATCAACATCTTGGCTGTTGGGTCATGAGATAGCTCCTCTTTGATGCGCTCTAACAAGTTTCCCACAGGCAAGCTAACTGTCTCGATATTGTACCTCCGGCTTAATGCATCGGCAACTGAATTCGCCTTCCCCGATTTGTACTCTAAGGAATAATCAAACTCTGCTAAAAATTTCTGTCAACGGACCTGCTTGGGAGAAAGCTTCTTCTGGGTTAAAAAATAGCTATTACCAACATTGTCTGTAAACACAACAAACCTCGACCCTAGAAGATAGTGTCACCAAATGTGCAAGCAATGTACTACTGTCGTCATCTCTTTCTCATGGACCGTGTACTTCTTCTTGGTCTCATTGAGCTTCCGGCTTTCAAAGGCAACCAGATGTCCCTCTTGCATCAAGACCCCTCCAATGGCAACGTCTGATGCATCTGTGTAGACTTCAAATGGCTTGGTGTAATCAGGCAACACCAAAACCGGTTCACTCACCATGGCCTTCTTCAATTCTGCAAAGGAATTCTGACACTCGATGCCCCAAACCCACGCCTTGTCCTTCTTCAATAGCTCAATTAGGGTGCGACAATCTTCGAATAACTCTTCACGAACCGTCTGTAATAATTTGCGAGTCCAACGAATGACTGCAGCTCGTTCACGCTAGTTGGTGGCTTCCATTCATCAATTGCTCGGACCTTGGCTCCATCCATTCGGATTTTGCCACCACCAACGATATGGCCAAGGAAAGGAACTTCTTTTTAAGAAAATGAGCACTTCTTTTCTTTCACATAGAGCTCATTATGCCGCAATACTTCGAACACCTGTCTCAAGTGCTCAACACGCTCCACAAGAGATTTGCTATATATAACAATATCATCAAGGTAAACCACAATGAACTAATCAAGAAATGGTTGTAGTACCTTGTTCATAAGTGTGCAAAAAGTGGATGGAGCATTCGTGAGGCCGAACGACATCACTAGGAACTCAAATGAATCATAGCGGGTAACACAAGTTATCTTCGGCTCATCCCCTGCGGCTATTTTGACTTGGTAATATCCGGATCTCAAGTCCAACTCGGTGAACCACCTTGCACCACCAAGCTGGTCGAACAAGTCTGCAATAAGCGGGATCGAATACTTGTTCTTCACAGTGAGCTTGTTCAAAGCTCGGTAATCAATGCACATCCTGAGGGACCCTTCATGTTTTTTTTCTAAAATAACACTGGAGCACCGTAGGGTGCCTTCGAAGGTCGGATATACCCTGTCTCTAGAAGTTCTTTCAACTGTCTGCGCAACTCTTCTAACTCGAGCGGAGCCATTCGGTAAGGGGCCTTGGCTGGTGGCTCCGCATTGGCCACAAGCTCAATTTTGTGGTCTACCTCCCTCTTTGGCGGCAGACTCTTCGGCAATTCTGCTGGCATTACATCACGGAAATCTGCCAACAATTGTCCCACCTCATCGAGGACCTTCTCGGTCATGACAGGCTCATCTCCCACCAATGCTTCTAGAAAGGTGGGTTTCTCCTTGCGCACCCCCTTGGAAAACTGAATGTCTGAAAGCAATTTAGCCCCAACTTCGGCCTCTCGGCTTACCGAAACAATGCATTGGTGCCTCGGATCCATGATGCACAAACAATCGGCAAAAGGGACGGGAAAAGCATTAATCTTGTCAAGGAAGCTAAGCCCAATAAAAAATTCAAAATCATCAACCGGAATATAACCCCCTTAGCCCGACCTAGACGGTTGACCCGAACTAAGACGATTACACGGGGAAAACCAAAGTCAACCCGAAAGTAAACTTTGATTAGCGACCCTTTTTTTTCTTTTTAATCTTGTCTAAATGCATATCAATCCTAAGCGTACTCTTGAGAAACACATACTTGAAAAGCACAGCGATCAGATTGTATTAAGGGACTCAATTGCACAAATTACAACTATTAGGGACCAAAATGTAAATTCTGGAAATGAAGAGGACTTAACTGACTTTTAAGATACCAATATGAAATTAACCACATTACATGCTTCCCTGCCAAATTTCACATTAAACGGACATCCCAAACTCAAGCAATTGCTAAAACGATTTCCAGGACTAAAACGTAAAGCTTGCAAACCTTAAACCATTCAAATCAGTGCCCAACGGTCGTCTGTTTCGGAACGAGGGTTGACCGTTCCGAAACCTGGGTTCATTTCGAGACCTGTGTCGAAACAGGGCCTGGCAGTGGCCAAACCGTTTTGGAACGTCCTGTACCCGTTTCGATACACGAAGGCCATTTCAGGCTCCCGTTTCGAAACGCTAATGCCCGTTCCGATACGGATTGCCCAGAAAGTGCAGAATTTGCTGGTTTAACACACAATTAACCACTCAAACACATTCTAATGACCTCCTAATCATGCCAACAAGTCATCATGCATATAAGGTACATATTTGCATCATCAAAACACGTCCATGGCATCAAATAGGAAAATCCACAAGTCTATAGGCATGCACCCTAACATCCAAAACCAACCAAACATCAAAACACCATCATCATACTTTAAACCATTCCTCAACATCTCAACAACATGCCAAGCATCATAGCTACCAAAATGCATTAACAACTAGATACAACCAAGCCTTAGGTGCACCAACTCATTCAACACATCCACACTTGATCATGCTTCTAAAACAAGAGGCATAGCATAACATCTTATGGAAAAAAAGATTCAAATGTAGCAAAGCGTTGAACCATATAGTTCAAACCATAAACCGAACTTGTTCAACATACACAATCTCATTACACATCAATATAAAAGACCTTCCTCCCATTGCCTTTATTATCTATAGCTATAAACCAAGACATACTTCTCAAGTGGAGCTCCTCTTGAATCTCGTGCTTTTTGCTGTCCCAACTTCAAATATCTGCATTGATGGACAAAAAGGAGCGTAAGCACATAATGCTTAGTGAGGAATGCTCAAAACCAAACACCATCAATGCAGCGAATCATAAAACCTTCTTTAAAAGTAGATGCACCTCAATAAACCAAAGCATTGTTTGAAAACCTCTTTTAAAACAACATGCTTTAAACCATGCATTGCTCAACATGAAATTCAACCTTTAGCTTAGAAAAGCTAAACAACTTACCTCAAACACATTCCTGCAATTACCATTATTTAAACCCTTTTATACATGAACACACACACAAAGTTACACTCAAATTCCTTGGAAACCATTTCCACCTCACAACATACTTTTCTCATGCTTGATGATCATTTCAAAGCAAAATACCTTTCAAAAACCATTTGTTCCTTCTAACAATCTCATGCATTCCACAAATGCAAAACACATGAACTACAAAAGCAACATTTGCATTACATGCCATTTTAAACAAGCCTTCACAAGACTACAATGCACTAAAGAGATTCCATGCACTCATGCATCATTCACAATAGAAGAACAACACTTGTTCAAGCTTAACAAGTAATACATGCATTCTTAAACCATTACACACTTCCCATGCAACCTTGCATCATTTCACGCATCTCTCGCTTCATTACATTCAAGAACATTACATTGGCTTTCAAGTGATAATTCACAAACCATTTCAACTCAAGACACAATCGGATACGCGGATTACAAGCGTTGTCCCACACGCTTCATACACACTACCGAACAACACAAGGTGGAGTTTACTGGTACAATCACAACCCCTCAACACCCGTGATAGAGTTTAACGGTACAATCACAACCCCTCAACATCACTCATCGGTAGTTGTATAACTCACTAGCGAGAGACGGGACACACCACAATGCTTACACATGGAAGCTACCTCAACCATTGTAATCACCTTAACCAAGCTCACACACGGGAGCAACCCTCCACCGTTGTGACGCTTAACAAAGTCCACCCACGAGAGCCATCCTCCATCGTGGTGACATTCAACAAGGTTCACCCACGAGATCCATCCTCCATCGTGGTGGCACTTAACAAAGCCCACCCACGAGAGCCATCCTCCATCGTGGTGACACCAACTCTCTTAATCGCTAGGGTACTTGGATGGAGTTTACGGTACAATTACAACCCCTCGACATCCAAGGCGACTTAATTCACGGTGCACCCAATCCTATAGCCGGCTAACTATATCCAATTAAAGTAACCACAAACCACTTACATCACTTGCCAATACACATCAATTATCATCAACAATCCACTATTTTAAAGCATTAAACAAAGCCATTAAACACCATGCACCACTATGCATCAAAACCACATTTATCAATATCAAACCAAGGATCTCTTACCTAGAGCATCCTTCAACACATGGCTTTCAAAACCAGCATTAATCATGCTAAAACATGCTTTCAAAACAGAATTTAAACACGTAAATTAAACACATTGCATCCAACCATCTCATGGTTCATCAAAGAGTGAGAGTTTTCCCGAAAACTTACTCTTGAGCTTAGTTAAGTTGCTTAGACTTAAACTAAGCTCCCATAACCTTCAAACATTGGTTTCAAAGCTGAAAACCCAACTTCACTCACTGATACATAAAACTAAGCTAGCCGACAAGCCTTCCAAGCATCCGAAACCTCCAACGCCACCTCTATTGCTTTCGGATCATTCTCCCTTGTTTTAAATACATAAAAACAGAGGATTAATGCATCATCATGCACTAAAAACACCAGCAACACAATCCAACTCGCTGCTCTACACAAACCTAACATTTCGGCTACCAAACACAACTAAAATCACCTCCAAACTCTTCCAAAACATAATCCAGCCAAGATCCATCACTTCTAACAATTTCTAAACATCATTTAACATCCAAAATGAACCCAAACTCGTCCTTATACGTCCATCATTAACAGAACACCAAGATCACCCCAAAAACCACCATTTTCACAAGTAAAAACTTAGGAAACATAACCTATTCGGGATTACATTGTTCAAACCTCATTTACACATCATTAGACATCCAAAATACACTTTAAATCCACCTCAAAACAGAGCCCAAACAATCACCACGAAATTCTTCAAGATTTGATCCAAATCTTGAGTTTTAAGCAAAAAATCAAGATCACAACACTAAAACCTTTCATAAAACTTAATTTAAGGATTGAGAACTTGGGAATTTCAATAAAGAACTGAATATTCAGAGGATAAGAACATCCTTACCTCTAAATGTAGATTTCTCCTTGTTTAGAGCCAAAATCCTTGAAAATTCAATAAGCAAATGAAGAGGATTTGATGTAGAAAGGATTAGGAATCAATTGATGATTGAAACCTCATCATTTAGTGTGAAAATCAAAAGAAATGTTGCTGTAGAAATGTGTTTGGCTGAGGGAATTTTGAGAGAAAATTAGATGAGAAAGTTTTAACAAAAGTTAGTTATGAAAATCTAAAATATGGTTTTCCACTTTTCACTTAATTAATTAAACATTAATTAAATCATTAAAATCTAAGAAAAATCTGAAGAAATCTTTCTTGGGTAAATTAGCTCCTTAAAGATTCAAAGTTTCAATCCTTACAAAACAGTCACCAGTGAACTTTTCAAAAATCGCATTCTGGTCACCATTTTGAAATGTCACACTTCCAAACCTTATTTTGTAAAATTGATTTCACCACTCTCTTATATATATTAAAAGAGGATTTTTAGATATTTTTCCATATTTTTAATGCATCCCGAACTAGGATTTCCCTAAAACCACCTTTTATATTCGAACCGAAAATCAGACCGGTTCGATTCAGACCCTAAACTTCCAAGCCCAAAATTGGGGTGTTACAACTCTCCCCCTCTTAGGAAATTCCGTCCTTGAAATTTCAACCGGCGAAAAGAGCATGATACCAAACTCCTCAAAGCATCACACAAGGTAACATAGGTGAACTAAGCACCACTGAACATTCTCCACACAAAACACCACGAAAAACCAACTCCTCCACAAATCAAACTTACACTATAACCAAGCCCAACACCACTACATACTGTTCAAACTTCCAGAACACCCAAATGTTAACCTCAGCTTAACCTTCCACAACTCCGAACTGCGCTCAGCTTCAACAACCCGAAGAACTTTCAAATTTTTACACATACTCCATCTTATTTCATAAATCCCAAAACTCGCACATACGGTGACACCAACCCATCCAGTTTCAGCCACCATGTGACTCAAAACCTTCACTGCTTCCAAAACCCCTCGCAAACTACTCAGCTTCTTTCAAAGATTACCACAACAAACCAAAATTCTTAAGCATCGACTGCTTACTCAAACTTCTCAATGTATCGACGACATTCCTTCACATCCGCCATTATCACTGCCATAACGACTCACCAAAACTACTCACACAACATCCGAAATCCACATCACAAAACTCCAACCTTAACTCCGCCAGCTGTTCGACTTACCCCTAGCTGACTTTAGAAAAGATTCACTTATACACAACTAGCAACTCTCTTCTCACAAGAACTCGGCCTACCCACAATGGCCCTTGAACTTACATTGCCTTTCCACTTCAAGCTTTGACCATAACACTAGTCTTACCTGAATACTGCCCAATCTATACAAACAGGTTAAGATTACGAAACCTCTACTCATCTCCTCGAAGGTTGCTACAACCCATCACCTACATAGACAACCTTCCTATTGCAAACATCAATGCCAAGACACCTCAGCACTCTGGAAACACATCCATTAACCCATAACAACACTTAACACAAGAAATTACCACATCTATCAGCTATTCACAACCACATGACCGATTCTAACTCCAACTGATAATCTCCTCACCACCACACCACTAAACTCTTTAAACACCGAAACACTTTCTTTCTGTCAACATGCCATATCGCACTCACTATTACTGACAGCTCGCTTGCTACCCTCCACTACTTCTAACATTCTTCCTAGCACCAAAACAACTCTCAAAACCCACCATCCAACCTAATCCTACCACAAAACTAACGGACCCAATTAGCTATTAGCAAGTGTGAATGTTCGTATGCATTGTCACCAATATGCCCTATCAATGCCTGTGTACATGTATGCAAAACATCTAATGTCATGTTGCATGTATGCATGTACCAACATATATAATATAGTATATAACAAATGGTTTTAATTGTGTATGTATGTCGGTTCACACCCACCAATAACATCCTCAGAATCCGCCTAAAAACAACCTCTTACCTCTCTTCTAACTTGTCCAACTCTACCATTCTAACAATCCGCTAACCACAAAATACCCACTAATGCCCTCTTCACACTAAAGTTGCTTTCAAAACAACTCCGGCTACTACCCCAAACCTGCTAGCTACAAGACCATACCTACTACGCAAGGGAAATCCAACCGAAACCAAACAAAGATAACTAGGGCAAAGATTACTTAACAAGGTTACCTGTAATCACCTTACTGCCCCGGAGCTTCAACAGACAAACTCTCTTCCTCGCAGAACCATCATTCTCCAGCCGCACCTCCGCAGCATCAGCCAACACTTTAAGGCCATCTACGTTTCCCTGCGATAAAGAACCCTGACTACCCCGAGCCAACTCCAAACAATTTCGTCTCAAATGTCCCACAGACCCACAATTCCAACAAGATTCATTTCCCAAGCTCCTCACACCTTTCTGCCCTTCCTGCCACCTCCGAACTTTGTCTCGACCGCGCCCATGTCCCTTCTGAGACCCTTTTGCACCCACTGAAGCCGATCTCACCACTTGAGGACAATTCCGCTTCACATGCTCCTCAGAACCACAGTTCTAACAAACTCCCGCGCCCCAACAACCTCCAACATGACACCTTCCACAATGGTCACACATCGGCAACCGAGCTACCACTCCTTGATCACGTAGCACTGGATCCTCATCTGCACTACCACCCAGACTTCGATTCAAGCAAATCCTTCTATCACGTAGCCTCTTACGCTGACCACTCCCGAGGTCAGTACTCACATCTCTTTTGCTTAAACTTTTCTCACCGTCATAATCTGAAGCCACACCCCCACATTATTTAACCCTTGAGAACTTCTCTCCAAGGTACCTTTCATAAAAGGCAGACACAAAGAAGTCCCAGTCTATATCGTGGATATGCGTTGCCACCGCCACAGATGTCCACCAGGCACATGCGTTCTCCAACATCAACGAGACAACACTTCCCAGCTTACAGGCATAGTCACACCCTTCCTGATCCAAAATCAGAATTACACTGGCCAACCAAGCCTCAAATGCCTCAGGTGTCGAACCATGATACTCCACAGCTCCCAAATCATATAAACATTGTTTTGACAAACTCGCGTGTCCTTCAGTCGGCACATCCTCAGGCCTCACTTTCACCTCGACCTGAGATGTTCCCGACACCTCCTGAACCATAGGTGATGAACCCTTCATCACAGAACCAGCTTCCTCCTCCAGCCTTACTACCTCAACTCCAGGCACTGTAGACTGAAACAAAACACCTCCACTAAACGGTGAATTCCACGCCTTAACAACCTGCCCTAAAGCAGCCACCATCTTACCCAACTGCCATTCTTTCATCGATTTCATCGTGCTATTAACAACAAAGCAATGATAACAAAACAAACAAAACGATCAGGCCAGCTTCAAGCAAGGATTCAAGACTCCAACTCCAACATAACACAATAGCTATAATAATAAGGCAATGGGTATCCCAAATTCTCCCCTTTTATACGACATAACAATAAATAAAAACATTGATATCACAAACATCGAGCATATCTGTCAGCAACCCTCAAACAAGCTCTCAACAATCATCATTTACCCTCAACCGCATAATATCAATATATCATACCCATCACATTTTCATCATTCAGGAAATCAACTCACAACACCAGCATATCATCAACACAAGTTCACATTAGCTCACGGATACATCATAACCAAAAAGTATGATAAAAACATCAACCACTCGCTCAAAAACACATTTTTCAACCAACTTTCAACCACACATCAGAACAACATCAAACACTTATAATAACAACTTACCCTTGCACCAAAAATTCGCAACTTAGCTCTGATACCACCAAATGTAACCCCCTTAGCCCGGCCTAGACGGTTGACCCGAACTAAGACGATTACACGGGGAAAACTAAAGTCAACCCGAAAGTCAACTTTGATTAGCGACCTTTTTTTCTTTTTAATCTTGTATAAATGCATATCAATCCTAAGCGTACTCTTGAGAAACACATACTTGAAAAGCACAGCGATCGGATTGCATTAAGGGACTCAATTGCACATATTACAACTATTAGGGACCAAAATGTAAATTCTGGAAATGAAGAGGACTTAACTAATTTTTAAGATACCAATATGAAATTAACCACATTACATGCTTCCCTGCCAAATTTCACATTAAACGGACATCCCAAACTCAAGCAATTGCTAAAACAATTTCCAGGACTAAAACGTAAAGCTTGCAAACCTTAAACCATTCAAATCAGTGCCCAATGGTCGTCTGTTTCGGAACGAGGGTTGACCGTTCCGAAACGCGGGTTCGTTTCGAGACCTATATCGAAATAGGGCCTGGCAGTGGCCAAACCGTTTCGGAACGTCCTGTACCCGTTTCGATACACGAAGGTCATTTCAGGCTCCCGTTTCGAAACGCTAGTGCCCGTTCCGATACGGATTGCCCAGAAAGTGCAGAATTTGCTGGTTTAACACACAATTAACCACTCAAACACATTCTAATGACCTCCTAATCATGCCAACAAGTCATCATGCATATAAGGTACATATTTGCATCATCAAAACACGTCCATGGCATCAAATAGGAAAATCCACAAGTCTATAGGCATGCACCCTAACATCCAAAACCAACCAAACATCAAAACACCATCATCACACTTTAAACCATTCCTCAACATCTCAACAACATGCCAAGCATCATAGCTACCAAAATGCATTAACAACTAGATACAACCAAGCCTTAGGTGCACCAACTCATTCAACACATCCACACTTGATCATGCTTCTAAAACAAGAGGCATAGCATAACATCTTATGAAAAAGAAGATTCAAATGTAGCAAAGCGTTGAACCACATAGTTCAAACCATAAACCGAACTTGTTCAACATACATAATCTCATTACACATCAATATAAAAGACCTTCCCCCCATTGCCTTTATTATCTATAGCTATAAACCAAGACATACTTCTCAAGTGGAGCTTCTCTTGAATCCCTTGCTTCTTGTTGTCCCAACTTCAAATATCTGCATTGATGGACAAAAAGGAGCGTAAACACATAATGCTTAGTGAGGAATGCTCAAAACTAAACACCATCAATGCAGCGAATCATAAAACCTTCTTTAAAAGTATATGCACCTCAATAAACCAAAGCATTGTTTGAAAACCTCTTTTAAAACAACATGCTTTAAACCATGCATTGCTCAACATGAAATTCAACCCTTAGCTTAGAAAAGCTAAACAACTTACCTCAAACACATTCTTGCAATTACCATTATTTAAACTCCTTTATGCATGAACACACACACAAAGTTACACTCAAATTCCTTGGAAACCATTTCCACCTCACAACATACTTTCCTCATGCTTGATGATCATTTCAAAGCAAAATACCTTTCAAAAACCATTTGTTCCTTCTAACAATCTCATTCATTCCACAAATGCAAAACACATGAACTACAAAAGCAACATTTGCATTACATGCCATTTTAAACAAGCCTTCACAAGACTACAATGCACTAAAGAGATTCCATGCACTCATGCATCATTCACTATAGAAGAACAACACTTGTTCAAGCTTAACAAGTAATACATGCATTCTTAAACCATTACACACTTCCCATGCAACCTTGCATCATTTCAAGCATCTCTCGCTTCATTACATTCAAGAACATTACATTGGTTTTCAAGTGATAATTCACAAACCATTTCAACTCAAGACACAATCGGATACGCGGATTACAAGCGTTGTCCCACACGCTTCATACACACTACCGAACAACACAAGGTGGAGTTTACCGGTACAATCACAACCCCTCAACACCCGTGATGGATTTTAACGGTACAATCACAACCCCTCAACATCACTCATCGGTAGTTGTATAACTCACTAGCGAGAGACGGGACACACCACAAGGCTTACACATGGAAGCTACCTCAACCATTGTAATCACCTTAACCAAGCTCACACACGGGAGCAACCCTCCACCGTTGTGACGCTTAAAAAAGTCCACCCACGAGAGTCATCCTCCATCGTGGTGACATTCAACAAGGTTCACCCACGAGAGTCATCCTCCATCGTGGTGGCACTTAACAAAGCCCACCCACGAGAGCCATCCTCCATCGGGGTGACACCAACTCTCTCAATCGCTAGGGTACTTGGATGGAGTTTACGGTACAATTACAACCCCTCGACATCCAAGGCGACTTAATTCACGGTGCACCCAATCCTATAGCCGGCTAACTATATCCGATTAAAGTAACCACAAACCACTTACATCACTTGCCAATACACATCAATTATCATCAACAATCCACTGTTTTAAAGCATTAAACAAAGCCATTAAACACCATGCACCACTATGCATCAAAACCACATTTATCAATATCAAACCAAGGATCTCTTACCTTGAGCATCCTTCAACACATGACTTTCAAAACCAGCATTAATCATGCTAAAACATGCTTTCAAAACAGAATTTAAACACGCAAATTAAACACATTGCATCCAACCATCTCATGATTCATCAAAGAGTGAGAGTTTTCCCGAAAACTTACTCTTGAGCTTAGTTAAGTTGCTTAGACTTAAACTAAGCTCCCATAACCTTCAAACATTGGTTTCAAAGCTGAAAACCCAACTTCACTCACTGATACATAAAACTAAGCTAGCCGACAAGCCTTCTAAGAATCCGAAACCTCCAACGCCACCTCTATTGCTTTCGGATCATTCTCCTTTGTTTTAAACACATAACAACAGAGGATTAATGCATCATCATGCACTAAAAACACCAGCAACACAATCCAACTCGCTGCTCCATACAAATCTAACATTTCGGCTACCAAACACAACCGAAATCACCTCCAAACTCTTCCAAAACATAACCCAGCCAAGATCCATCACTTCTAACCATTTCTAAACATCATTTAACATTCAAAATGAACCCAAACTCGTCCTTATACCTCCAGCATTAACAGAACACCAAGATAACCCCAAAAACCACCATTTTCACAAGTAAAAACTTAGGAAACATAACCTATTCGGGATTGCATTGTTCAAACCTCATTTACACATCATTAGACATCCAAAATAAACTTTAAATCCACCTCAAAACAGAGCCCAAACAATCACCACGAAATTCTTCAAGATTTGATCCAAATCTTGAGTTTTAAGCAAAAAATCAAGATCACAACACTAAAACCTTTCATAAAACTTAATTTAAGGATTGAGAACTTGGGAATTTCAATAAATAACTGAATATTTAGAGGAGAAGAACATCCTTACCTCTAAATGTAGATTTCTCCTTGTTTAAAGCCAAAATCCTTGAAAATTCAATAAGCAAATGAAGAGGATTTGATGTAGAAAGGATTAGGAATCAATTGATGATTGAAACCTCATCATTTAGTGTGAAAATCAAAAGAAATGTTGCTGTAGAAATGTGTTTGGCTGAGGGAATTTTGAGAGAAAATGAGATGAGAAAGTTTTAACAAAAGTTAGTTATGAAAATCTAAAATGTGGTTTTCCACTTTTCACTTAATTAATTAAACATTAATTAAATCATTAAAATCTAAGAAAAATCTGGAGAAATATTTCTTGGGTAAATTAGCTCCTTAAAGATTCAAAGTTTCAATCCTTACAAAACAGTCACCACTGAACTTTTTAAAAATCGCATTTTGGTCACCATTTCGAAATGTCACACTTCCAAACCTTATTTTGTAAAATTGATTTCACCACTCTCTTATATATATTAAAAGAGGATTTTTCGATATTTTTCTATATTTTTAATGCATCCCGAACTAGGCTTTCCTTAAAACAACCTTTTATATTCGAACCGAAAATCAGACCGGTCCGGTTCAAACCCTAAACTTCCAAGCCCAAAATTTGGGTGTTACACGGAATTACCTTGATGACTTCCTTACCCGTCCAACCTCTAATGTCGAGCTTGACTCCTTTTGCTATGCCGGCAATCAGAGCTTCTTTGGAATTAACTGTCTTGATGAACCCACTCGTCTTCTCAACAAAAAGGCCGAGTCTCTTTGCTGCTTGTTCGGACAAGAACAACTCTGAGGCACCCGTATCAACTAATGCACTCATCTTTTGGCCAGCAACAGTGATGTCTACAAACATCAGTCCCTTCTTCTTGTTGCCCTTCTTGGAATCCATGCAACTGAGAATGGATCCAAGATTTTGAGTCTCTTTCTCATCGGAATCTTTCTCTTGCACGGCGACAATCTTTACATTCTGCGGAAAATACCTTTGCACGACGGCTCGGACTTCTTGTTCTCATACTAAGAAAGGGACTCTGCCACAGTTAGGGCTTTGGAGAGACTTTTGACCTCCCTCCGCTCTAACTCCAACTTGATCCACTTCTGGAGCCCATTCATGAAGTTAAAGTAGCCTTCATCTTCACTCAAACTCGTGAGTTGGAGCTTAAGTTCCGTGAACTTCCTTACATACTCTATGATGGTCCCGTCATACTTTAATTGACGCATCTTCAACCGTGCCTCTTGTTGAGCATTCTTCGGATAGAAATGCTCTTTGAATTCAAACATGAAATCCTTCCATGTCTTGAAAGGAATTGTGTTGTCTTCTTCCTCGTCACATCTGCGTCGCCACCATAAAAGAGCGACATCAGTAAGATAAACAGAAGCAATATTTACCTTGGTTGTATCGTCATCGATACCCGTCACACGAAAATACTATTCAAGGCCCCAGATGAAGTTGTCTACATCTTGGGCTACCCTCGACCCACTAAACTTACTGGGACGCGGGGCGTCGATCTTTGGCTTGGGTGCTACAACTTCGGCAAGCATCCACTCTTTAATGCTGCTTGATAAATATGAAGCTCATTCTTGAGCTCTTTCATTTCTTCTTTCATAGAGACTATCTCGGCCTCTAGAGAGTTGTCTCGACCATCTAACTTGTCGTACAACTCACCCAGGAGGTTCTCTACCTCATCTCTGATATTTTTTTCGATAGACTTAACCAGATCGGAACGTGACTCCTCGTCACCTCGGGTCTCCTCGACTTCCCTCGCGGAATCTTCAGGACTTGCGACCCTCTTATCCAAGGCTGCAACCTTGTCCTTGGAACTTCCTCGCTTCTTGTCGCCATTGCGACCGGTAACTCCCTCACCTGTTTAAACTTCACCGGAGTTCTGTGGTGCCATTTCTCCCGATCAAACTCGCTCTGATACCACTTGTCACGTCAGTAGACTCTCACTAACTCGATCGTGCGGCCTTAGCTCGCTTCCTGAAACTTTTGCGACTAAGTAAGCATGAAATGATCAAGCACAAAGGCTTAGATCCTTGCGGAAATGGAAATGAACAACGGAAAGGGAAATGACAACACAAAGAAGAAGCAAGTGTTGGGAATGCTAGTTGTATTCCACAATGATGAAGTGATTAAGTGAGGAGGGGCAAACCTCTATTTATACATGAAGCCATGTACATCTAACGGTCTACATTGAATTACACGAACGGCTAAGATCGCCTCTAAATCTCTAATATCCCTAAAATCAAGGGGAGCCATGAAATTATTGAAATAAATGAATAAAAATAAAATACATGGCTAAAAATAACCAAGACTTATTCCAAATTCGGACTGGACCCTCCTGGGCTCGATTGGGCAGACCCATGGTGCGGAAACAAGCCCCCTAGGTGTCCTGGTGCGTGCGTTTATACATGTGCGTTTAATCAGGAAGAAGAAGAATGGTAGGGAAGCTATTTCCTTAATGGTTCATATCGACTTGTTATTGGCGCGGAATTTGAAGATTTCCTTTTCACATGTTTATTGGGAGGCGTATTTGGTTACGAAGGGTTTAACGAAGATGGGTCGTGACCATGTCATGACCGCTCAATCTTTCAATGATCCACCGGCCAAGATTGTGGCTCTCGTCCAGGAGGACATGGAGCAGACTTGGTTTGCTGCAAACACAAGTGCTCACTTGATTCTGGATCAGTAGATATTGCCAACTCAAGAGCAGAGTTAGCAATCGAATATTAGGGAGACTCGTAGAGAATTACGTGAAAAAAGGGAACCAATGAAATTAAGGGCTTCTAGCCGTTTTCAATAACAAACTTGAGTATATATATATACTGTTTGTAATGTTGGTTTCTTTATGCAAAAACTTATCAACAATTTCTCTTGAAATCTATCTTCCTTTCTATTCTACCTTTAATTCTATTCTATTTCTGCAATATACCAGTGAGATTTTAAGGAGGTTCCTAACAGGTGGTTAGCGCGCTGTAACCCTTGTCTCGGGGGGTGTTTGCTCGTAGGCTTTTAGATTTTGTTTTGATTGTTTGCTCTCCCTTGTTTTAATTTGGCTATTATGAGTACTCTAAAGGTAAATTATCAAAATGATTATGTTATATTTTATAAATATTTTTATTAATTGGCTTTAAAAAAAGTTATTATGATCACTTATATTTTGATTTTATAAAATTTTGATCACTCAAGCCTTAAGTATCTTTAATGAAGTGTCGATTACCCTAATATAATCTTCGAAATTCCTTTGAATGAAAGATAAAGAAGATTATGGAAGTAGGCACCGGAGTACCCATTTATCGTTGGGATTTCAATTTAAGACGCAGACGCTCTGTTTTTCATCTGCACATATCTTTTGTAAAAAGGTAGACCCAATAATGCAACAAATTATTCTTGACTTTGTTCAGTAGATGTGGATTGAGAAATGACTAACTTCTTGACATGGTGGTGATGGTCAACATGTAATCTTCGATGCAAAATTTGTGCATCAATTTTAAAAGAGGGAAAGTAACTACGACTTTAAGTAAGATGATAATAGTTTTATTTAGGGAAAACTACTCCACTAACCACCAAACAAATTGGAGATACCTATTTCGACCACCGAACTATAAAAAAACGTCAATCAGACCACCGAACTTATAAAATAAACCTATTTTGACCACCGCCGTTAAACACCTAACGATGGAGTGACGGAACTGCCACATGGCAATTGATGAGTTTATTTAAAAAATACACATTTGGTCCCTGTTATTTACACATTCTTTCAATTTAGTCCTAATTTTAAATTAATAAAATAATAAATTATTTAAATAAGTGGTGACACGTGTCAACACCTTATTGGAGGATTTTAATTATTTATATTTAATTTTATTAATTTATTTCTCCCTCCAATCAGGTGGTGACACGTGTCACCACCAATTTAAAGGAGAAAAATAAAATTTTCTTCACCTGCGCTAGGGTGAATTTGAACCTAGGTCTCCCAAGGGTAAAGTTAATGGCTTTGCCACTACATCAAGCACAACTTTATACTTTAATTCTCCATATATAATATATCTCTTATTAGTTTCTACATTTATAAGCCAAAAGCTCAAACCCTAAACACTAATTTCACATATATAAATCTTAAATCCTAAACTCTAACCCTAAATGTTTCAAATTAATTTCACGTTAAATATTTCAAATTAAACCCCAAACCCTAAAAATTTCAAATTAATTCCATGCTAAATATTTTAAATTAAACCTTAAACCTCAAACCCTAAAAATTTCAAATTAATTTCAGGCTAAATATTTCAACTTAAGCCTTAAACCCTAAACCCTAAATATTTCAAATTAATTTCACGCTAAATATTTCAAATTAATTTCACGCTGAATATTTCAAATTAAACCCTAAACCCTAAATTTCAAATTAATTACATACTAAGTATTTTAATTTAAACCTTAAACCCTAATTATTTCAAATTAATTTCATGATAAATATTTCAAATTAAACCATAAATATTTAGTGTGTAATTAATTTGAAATTTAAGGTTTAAGGTTAGGGTTTGGGGTTTAATTTGAAATATTTAACGTGAAATTAATTTGAAATATTTAGGGTTTAGGGTTTAAGACTTAATTTGAAATATTTAGCATTAAATTAATTTGAAATTTTTAGGGTTTGGGTTTAGGGTTTAATTTGAAATATTTAGCGTAGAATTAATTTGAAATTTTTAGGGTTTAAGGTTTAGGGTTTAATTTAAAATATTTAGTGTGAAATTAATTTGAAATTTTTAGGGTTTGGGGTTTAATTTGAAATATTTAGCGTAAAATTAATTTGAAACATTTAGGGTTAGAGTTTAGGGTTTAAGATTTATATATGTGAAATTAGTGTTTAGGGTTTGAGCTTTTGACTTATTAATGTAGAAACTAATAAGAGATATATATAATATCTGGAGAATTATAACACAAAGTTTTGCTTGATTCAATGGCAAAGCCACTGGCTTTACCCTTGGGAGACCAAAGTTCAAATCCACCCTAGCGCAGGTGAAGAAAAATTTATTTTTCTTCTCTAAATTGGTGGTGACACGTGTCACCACCTGATTGGAGGGGGAAAATAAATTAATAAAATTAAATATAAATAATTAAAATCCTCCAATAAGGTGTTGACACGTGTCACCGCTTAATTAAATAATTTATTATTTTATTAATTTAAAATTAAGACTAAATTGAAAGAATGTGTAAATAACAGGGACCAAATGTGTAATTTTTAAATATACCCATCAATTGCCACGTGGCAGTTCCGTCACTCCATCGTTAGGTTTTTAACGGCGGTGGTCAAAATAGGTTAATTTTATAAGTTCGGTGGTCTGATTGACATTTTTTATAGTTCGGTGGTCCAAATAGGTATCCCCAATTTGTTTGGTGGGCAGTGGGGTAGTTTTCCCTTTTATTTATAAAAAAATGAGTACGTCAAGGAAAAAATCAAGATAAAAGTTTACAACTTGACTCAGACTAATTCTGAAAACAAAAACTAACGTCTCTAGATCATAAACAGGACCCGAAAAAGGTAAAAATTTAATTCAAAGACTCGAAACAAAATAGATACAAAACATCACCAAAGCTCGACGATGAAGGTAAAAATATCAACAACAACATTAAAAATGCATATTACAGAATTGAGGTACGTTGACAACACGTTTATTACCACAACTCAATCGCGAACAAAAGCGATGACTAACTTGCATCTAGATCCAGTTCGAGGGTCCAAAGCAGGGAGATCAACATGATAACCAAAAGAATACCATTTTGATCAGTCGTGGCGACATCCAATCCACCCCTGAAGTAAAAAAACATGCCAATAGGAGAAAAAAAAAACGTGCCAAAACACAGAAAATAAAAGATGGTGACAGGTGGTCGACAATCAGTTTTAAGGCTAGTGTCGTCGCCAACTTTACAACGTAGATGAATCGGTTAGATTAAGAAAAGTTAAAACGGCTAGAGAAAAAAAAGAAGAAAGAAAGCGGCTAGTAATGATGTTGTGTCGGTAATAATTTTATTTTTTATCTTAACTAGAAGTTGAGTATTTGGATTTTATTCTAAACATAAATTATTTTATAATTTGTAGTCATTGTTTATCCTTATATAAGTTAATAAAATGTAAAAAAAAAAAAGTAGTCACTAGACTTGTTACAATAGATATCTTGAGAATTAAAACAGAGAAAAAGTGAGAAGAAAAATGATTACATTAATTTTTATTTTTATTAGAGAAACTAAATAATTTCGAATTAATAAGGCATTAACATAATTTTGGCCCTTGATATTTATAAGTATTGTCATTTTTAACTAATGTGGTTTTTAGGCAGGCCCGTTTATGAGATTTTAGTGGCCTATGATAAATTTAAAAATTGGGCTTTTTTAATAAATATATAAAAAATTGAATTGTAAGGGTGAACAAAGATAAATTAATTCACTTGTGAATTATACCTTTTTATTAGGCTAAAATACTTTCTAATAAATAAATCAAATTTAAATATAAAACATCAATAAATTTTATTAAACACCCAACTAATAATACAATTTGTAATTAGGACTTAAAATTTAATAAATTCTATTAAACACCCAACAAATATAAAACTTTATAATAAATTTTGAAAATAATAAATAAATAAAATAGGAAAAATAAAAATAAAGAAAAATGAGTGAGAAACTGAAATGTGAATAATGATGAGCAAAAAATGTGAATAATAAATTAATGTAGTCAAATTTAAAATTTTGTTACCGTTATTAAATTTGATTATACACTATGGGTGGGCAAAACTCGACTCGAAAAAATCGAATTATTCGACTCGACTCGAGGCGAAAAAAAACTAACTCCTTTTGACTCGATTCGATTTGGAAAAATTTCAAATAAAGTTTGAGTTATGAAATAGAAATTTGAATAACTCGAATAACTCAAATTTTTTATTAATCAGCTCTCACGGTGAACCGAGCAATAATCGTCACCGCATCGCAGCTCGCGAAATACGATCAGGTCAAGGAGATGGTCATAGAGAAAGGGGTGATGGGTGATGGAATCGGAACCCACGTGACCGCCAGCTTCGCTGCGGGGTTCGTGGCGGCCGTGGCGTCAAACCCCATTGACGTGATAAAGACGAGGGTGATGAACATGAAGGTGCCGCCTGGGGCAGAGCCGCCGTACGCAGGTGCTCTGGATTGTGCTCTGAAGACGGTGAGAGCGGAGGGACCAATGGCATTGTATAAAGGGTTCATCCCCACGATCTCAAGGCAGGGGCCATTCACGGTGGTTCTTTTTGTGACATTGGAGCAAGTCAGGAAGCTGCTCAAGGATTGTTGAGTCATGTCCATGGCATTTTGCTTCTTCTTTTTGTTTCGAAAGCTTAAAACAATATTCTCTGCTTATATAAAGTAGCGTGTGCTCGCATTTTGGCACAAAAATGGCCAACTTTTATTTTATTTGTTACCATTACTCATAAGCCTCCAAAATGAAGACCTCGAAAACAGTCCTTGGATGCTTTTTCCAATGGAAATGCATCTCATTTTGATTATCTCCACTCCTGGACAAATTTAGTACTATGAAACTTGCCTTGGTTTTTTTTATTTAATTTATAATTATTTTTAATTTTTATAATATAAAACAAATAGTTTATCTGTAAATTAGTAAAATAATTTGAATTTTATAAAACATATAAAAAACAAGTGAAATTTAGGAATTTTTGTTCAGTTATTTATGTTTTTTTTGTTTTGTTTTTTAACGCTTAATGATTATTGCCCCTAAATTTTTAATGCTATATGATTTAGGGTATAAGTTTAAGAGTTTAAGGGTTTAAGGTTTAATAGTTTAGGGTTTTAGGTTGAGGGTTAAGGGTTAAATTATTTTTTTTATAAAGAATAGGGTCAAATTAAAATAATATTTAAATAATGAGAGTTCAATAGAAATACGGAAATAAGTGAGGTACTAAATATATAGTTTACCCTTATTAAAAAAATAAAATTTTAATATATAAAAATAATTTAATTGAATTTTTTAAAATAATTATTAATTGTATAATGGGTCCTTGAAATTTTAAATATTTATTAATTAATTTAATGGTGTTCATCGATGTTCATCATTAGTGATGTTCATCGGTGTTTGTCGCACGTTATAGAATTTTCCTATAAATTAATGTTTGCTATTAGTAGCTATCAAATCTAACAGCTGACATAAACTAATAATTAATTACCATCAGATTTCACCTTCCAATGATAGTAAAAATTAAAGCTGTGTAATTAAACATGTGGTAATTACCGTTGTTAATAAATGCAGTATATAATGACATATAAATTATATAGAGTGCTTAGGCCATGGTATTTATATAGAATGATATTTGTAAAAGTTATGGGCCCTAGAGTTTATATAGGCTGGTGTTTGTAAAATTTATGGGCTCTGGGCAGCTGCGACTTCTGTCCATACTTAAATATGGCCCTGTTTCCAGGCTATTTAGTTAGGGTTATAAACGAATCGAACGAACATAAACGAGGGTATGTTTATGTTCGTTCGATTAATTTTAACCGAAAAATGAATGAACACGAATAACTAAACGAATATAATTTTTTGTTCGTGTTCGTTTGTTAAGGAATGTAGCTTGTTCGTGTTCGTTCGTTAAAATGATAAACGGACACAAACGAATGAACATAAAAGAACATATGTGAATGAATTTAAACGAACATAAACGAACGAACATATGTGATTAAATTTGATTTTTTTAAATATAATACTTTTTGTTATGAAAAATAATAAATATAAATGGATATATATGGATAAATTTAAACGAACATAAACGAATGAATATATGTGATTAAATTTGATTTTTTTTTTAAAATATAATACTTTTGTTATGAAAAATAATAAATATAAATGAATATATGCGAATAAATTTAAACAAACATAAACGAGCGAACATAAATGAACGGATTACCGAAAATTCACGAACGTAAATGAACGAACGAGCCCTTTATTTATGCTCGTTCATTTAATTAAACAAACATGAAATCTTGTTTATGTTCATTCATTTAATAAATAAATAAATAATGACAAACTTCCTGCCAAATGATTAGAGGTGGCAATCGGGTCATTCGGTTCGGGTTCGGTTCGGGTCGTTTCAGTTCGGGTCATTTCGGGTCTATCTAGAATCGGTTTAGATTCGGTTCGGGTCGGTTCGGTTCGGGTTCGGGTCTAATTCGGGTCTGTGATGAGTCGGATTCGGTTCGGGTATTGGATCGGGTCAATATCGGATCGGTTGTTTTCGGGTCGGGTCAATATCGGATCGGTCGCTTTCGGTTCGGGTCAAAATCGGGTCGTTCGGGTCGCTTTCGGTTCGGGTTAAAATCGGGTCAATTTCGGGTCAATTTCGGGTCGGGTCAACATTTAAATTTTTGGGTTAATTCGATTTGAGTTGGGTTAAAGGTTTGAGGTTTAGTATTTATGGTTTAGTTTAGAGTTATTGGTGTATGAGATTAATTCTGATTCAACTTGTTAATCTATGCATTTGAATTTGATTAAATATTTAAATCAAAGCTTCATGTATCCATATAATTTTTTTGTATAATTATATTAAATCAAAGTTTATTATTATAATAATAATAATAATAATAATAATAATAATAATAATAATAATAATAATAATAATAATAATAATAATAATAATAATAATAATAATAATAATAATAATAATAATAATAATGTCTGAAATGAATTAATTTATTAAACTTAGGATCTAATTGAACTAACTAAAATCTAAAAGCATAAATCACGGACATAATTAAAATAATTTTAAAACTAAATGTGAAATTTCAATTAAATTAATCTAAATTGAAACTCAATTAAATTAATAAAAATAGAAAGACAATTGGTAAAAATAGAGAGGGAAAAAACAAAATTTTGGAGGGAAATAAGCCACCAATTTTTTAAGCTAGATTGAAAAAAAAGAAAAAGACAATTGGAAAAAATAGAGAGAGAAAAGACAAAATTTTGGAGGGAAATAAGCCACCAATTTTTTAAGCTAGAGATTAATTACTTTTTAGGTCATGTTGCATTTAAAATGTTACATTTTAGTCAACTTTAAGTTTTAGTTTAATTTAATTTAGTCACAAGTATTCCCACGGTTTAGACTTCGGATATAGAAATCCCCTCCCAGTAGTGATATTTAGTCTCTAAAAATTTACTTTTAGTTGAAATCAACTAATCTTTGTAATTTAGTCTATTAATTTAATATATTGATATTTTCGTTCATTTTAATTTCAAAGATTTAATTTTTAGCCAAAATTGACCCCTATTTATTTATATGGTATAATTATAAAATTGGTCATTGGACTCTCAAATTTCTCCACTTCCAAATTGTCAATTTAGTCTACAATTTCAATTTTATGCTATATTTTATGATGAAATTATAAAATTGGTCACCAAGATCTCAAATTTCTATACTTCATTTTATTATTTATTATATTGTTAAAAATAGATATTCGGGTCAAAATCGGGTCAAATTTGGGTCAAAATCGGGTCGATATTCGGTTCAGCTTTCGGTTCAGCTTTCGGTTCGGGTAGCATTCGGTTCGGGTCCATTCGGTTCGGATCCATTCGGTTCGGGTCCATTTCGGTTCGGGTCCATTTCGGTTCAACAAAAATTTTCGGTTCGGTTCGGATCGGTTCGGTTCGGTTCGGATTTCGGGTCAACTCCGAATCATCATTTCGGGTCAAAATCGGGTTTCGGTTCGGGTAATTCGGTTCGGGTTTCGGGTCTCGGGTCAAGTTTGCCAGGTCTACAAATGATTCAGTAAATGTTTGGTTAGTTTACATCACTATACTCAGTTCATTGGTTGATTTCTCTACTATCGGATTACATTTGAGTCAAGCTCGTGATTTACAACAACATAATCTCATATACAGTACAATATGCAAGGAGGAAGGCAAATCAAGCAGCTCACAACTTAGCTACTTGGGCGTTACAAAGTGCTGGTACTACTTGTTTTTTTTATTGTCCGGCTTGTATTACAAACATTGTAATTTATGATGTAATTTATAGCTAATCTATAAAATCTCGTCTTATCTTAAAAAAAAACTCTCAACCTTTTCGTAAATTGTTGAATTCAGTAATCAATTTTTTTTAAAAAATAGTATTGTTGACATTTTAACTGTAATACTAACTAAAATATTAAAATTTAAATTTCATTTACATGACGTTACACCTAGTAATCCATGAATACTTAGTGGAATTCTTGTACATTTTTATATGCATATGTTTTAGAAATAATGTATTTGTCTTGGGGTTTTTAAGTATTTTTATCATTTTAAATTATTTGTTGACGTGATATATAAGATAAATAATATTGTATCATCACAAAGTACATATATAGACTATCACATGGTCTGTCATCTCAAAAATGATAAAAATTTAATTTTTTGTCAATAATTTTATTAAAGAATAGGATTTTTGACATTTTTTTAAAGGTTGAGGGGTTAAACATAAGTCAAAAAATAATAAAAAGATAAATTGACAAAAAATTATAAATGTTGAGATTTAAAATTGTCTTTATACGAAAATTTAAACAATATATCATTAAAAAGAATTAGTAATCAAAATATATTCTGATATAAATTAAAATAACTTTAAACAAAAAACAATACTAGCAAAGCTCTGAATATTTGTCGATGGAAAACCCTAACCCTAGGCAAGGTGAGAGACCAGATATATTGGTAGACAAGTTGAGACACATGAACCATTAGAGAGACCAGGATCTCCGCTTAAGGATGATAGAAGTTTGAAGAAGCTACGCAATGAGACAATCCACAGAAAATTACAACACAAAAATGTAATTGAAGAGGCCAGGTCTATGACAATGAGACAAGTAGATAGTTCTCAACCATCCTTTGTCCATAACGCTGCATTCAAAGTCTCAAACCCGGATAGGAAGCTGAAAAAAACAGTAGCTAATACGGATGGAATCACGGTTGTTCCTTTGATTGAAGGTCAAGCAACAAAAACTAAAACGAATGTAGTGGAAGGTAAGCAAGGCTCTCACACGGCTGTCACTATTATAGAAAAGGTTCATGGCCCAAAGATGAATAACGCGATTAAGGTGAGCAAAGCTCATGGAGTGGTGAATCGTTCCTTCAAAGAAAGCTCCAGGAGAGGTACTAAAGGTCGGAACTCAAGTGGTAATCCGAATACAAGTCATGTTGTGCTATCGGATCCACATCGGAACAAGTAAGTGCGATGCAGGAAATCTCAGCAATGGACCGAAGGCAACGCAATTGAATTCTCAGATGGAGAATACATGGAGGGATATGATGGTTATGGTTGTTTTGAGGAAGATGGACCTGATACGATTCAGTAAGTTGTTATTTCTTCTCCAATATGTTTGTTATGATGAGTCTTATGTTCTGGAATTGCCAGGGCCAGCCAGCCCTAACTTCTGTAGTTATCTTAAAGATTACGTTCGAGATTTTCGACCAAAAATTGTGGCTATTTTTGAACCTCGGATCAATGGTACACAGGTAGATAGGGTCCTTCGTAAGCTCCCTTTTACCCATTCATTCCGGGTTGAAGTGCAAGGGTTCAGTGGAGGTGTTTGGATTCTTTGGGATGAGCTGTTGGTAGTTGAAATTCTACATATCGCTAACCAATTCATCAATGGTAGATTTAGACTTGAAAATGATTTGGTTTGGTCACAATTTACTGCAGTATATGCTAGTCCGAAAACAGGTATTAGAGATAATCTCTGGGAAGCATTATCCTCATTATATTTGAAGGATGCATCCCCTTAGATCTTAGGAGGTGATTTTAACTCTATTGTAAACCATGAAGAACGACGAGGTGGCTCGGTAAGTGTTTCAAGTGTTAGCAAAGGTTTTGCGTGTTGAAAATGGCTTGAAAAGTCAAGCTTTGTGGGCATGGATTTGTCAAGCTTGGCTGCACCGAATGGAGAAAAAATGCTCCAGCAGCAAAGGTTGAAAATTGGTTTTGGTAAAATCAATTTTTGGTCCCTAAAGTTTAGGCTATTTACAAGTTTAGTCCTTAAAGCTCAACTATAAATAGGCCTAGCATTTGTCATTTGAAATCATCCCAACATCTATCTCTCCCATTTGTTTCTCTTCTCTCATATTTGGGAATTCTTAGGAATTCCATTTGTTTGTACCATTTTGGTATTAGTGAAGTTATCATCCGGTGGTGGTGCCCGAGGAGTAGACGACATTTTTCGTCGAACCTCGTAAATTCGGTGTGTTCTCTCCATTATTTATTTCGGTTGATTATTATTGGATTTTTCTATTAGGTTTCAATATTCAATAGTTGACAGGTTTGTCCGCTGTGCAAATTTCGGTAGTTTCGATCTCGATATTTCAGCTCAGATTTGAAGCTACGTTCGTGTGGGAAATAACCCGGTTTCCCCAACAATTGGTATCAGAGCTTCGGTGAAGGCTATCCCGGTTGCTCGGTTAGAAGTGTGGTGTTGTGACAGTGCATGTCTAGGAAAGTTCTGGCTAGGAAAGACTGGGTATTTAAGCGATCCGTGTGATCCACCTCTCTTTCCTGGGAACTTATCTGGTGCAGTGTTTCAATATCCAGTTCGTGCTGTTGAATATTATTCGTTGCCATGGCAAAAGACGGATCAGATGGGGCATCAAGCTCTTCCTCTATACCGGTGAGGAGGATAATGTCAAATGCAAACTTTTCGGTGGAGTTGTTCGATGGATCCGGTCATTTCGGCATGTGGCAAGGCGAGGTGCTAGACTCTTTATTTCAACAAGGTCTAGACATTGCCATTGAGGAAGAAAAACCCGTAGATATGGTGGAGAAAGATTGGAGAACAATCAACCGTATGGCGTGCAGTACGATTCGATCTTGTCTTTCCAGGGAGCAGAAGTATGCCTACAAGAACGAGACTTCTGCAAGCAAACTGTGGAAAGCGTTGGAGGAAAAATTCCTAAAGAAAAGCTCTCAGAATCGTCTTCACATGAAGAAAAGATTGTTCAGATTTGAATATCAACCAGGCACCAATATGAATGAACACATCACTGCCTTCAATGAGTTAGTGGCAGATCTGTTAGGCATGGATGAAACTTTCAAAGATGAAGATTTGGCTTTAATGTTGTTGTCATCCCTTCCAGATGAATTTGAGCACCTTGAAACAACGTTACTTCATGGAAAGGATGAGGTGACCCTTAAAGAAGTAACTGCTGCTCTGTATAGTTACGAGCTCAGAAAGAAAACCAAGATGGAGAGCAAGTACAATGCAGCGGAGGCCATGGTGGTAAGAGGTCGCTCGAAAAGCCAAAAGCCAAAAATGAGAGGGAGATCAAAGTCAAAGTCCAGACTTGGGAAAGATGAATGTGCCTTTTGTCATGAGAAAGGTCATTGGAAGAAAGATTGTCCGAAGCTGAAGAAGAAAGGAAAAGCTGCTCCAGATGTATGTGTTGCAGAGCATGATACTAGTGACTCTGAAATATCACTGGTTGCTTCATCGTCAGCATTCCGCTCAGACGAGTGGATATTGGATTCGGGTTGTACCTATCATATGTCCCCTAATCGGGAGTGGTTCTTCGATTTAGTAGAACTAAGTGGAGGAGTTGTTTATATGGGCAATGACAACGCCTGTAAAACGATTGGGATAGGTTCAATCCGATTGAAGAATCAAGATGGATCAACCAGAGTTTTGACTGATGTCCGATACGTGCCTAGTTTGAAGAAAAATCTCATCTCGTTGGGAGCTTTGGAATCCAAAGGCTCGGTTGTCACTATGAGAGATGGAATTTTGAAAGTCACATCAGGCGCACTCGTGATAATGAAGGGCATCAGGAAAAATAACTTGTATTACTACCAAGGTAGTACAGTTATTGGAGCAGTAGCAGCAGCTTCCGGTGAAGACAAATTGGATTCTTCTCAGTTGTGGCACATGCGGTTGGGACACGCTGGTGAGAAATCCTTGCAAATTTTGGCAAAGCAAGGATTGTTGAAAGGTGCAAAGGCTTGCAAGTTAAATTTTTGTGAGCATTGTGTTCTGGGAAAGCAGAAGAGAGTGAAATTCGGCACCGCTATCCATAATACGAAAGGTATTTTGGATTATGTTCACTCAGATGTGTGGGGTCCTTCCAAAACAACGTCGTTGGGAGGAAAACACTATTTTGTTACTTTTGTTGATGACTTTTCCAGAAGAGTTTGGGTGTATACAATGAAGTCTAAAGATGAAGTGCTCAAGGTTTTCCTGAAGTGGAAAAATATGATTGAGAACCAGACTGGCAAGAAGATCAAACGGCTTAGGACGGACAATGGAGGGGAATATAGAAGTGATCCGCTCTTTGACGTTTGCCAGGAGCATGGTATTGTTCGACACTTCACTGTTAGACATACACCACAGCAGAATGGGGTGGCAGAACGTATGAATCGAACACTACTTGAGAAAGTTCGATGTATGTTGTCCAATGCTGGGTTGGGCAAACCATTTTGGGCTGAGGCTGTGACATATGCTGGCCATCTCATCAATCGTCTGCCGTCATCGGCGATTGGAGGAAAAACACCGTTGGAGGTATGGTCTGGAGTACCCGCTACAGATTATGATTCCTTACATGTATTTGGATCCACTGCGTATTATCATGTGAAGGAGTCAAAACTTGATCCTAGAGCAAAGAAGGCTATCTTCATGGGAATCACTCATGGAGTGAAGGGATTTCGACTTTGGTGCTTAGACACAAAGAAGATAATTTGTAGCAGAGATGTTACCTTTGATGAATCTGTCATGTTGAAGAAGGTAACAAATGGAGCTGTTCAGACAAGTAGTACTCCACAACAGGTGGAGTATACTCCAAACCAGGTGGAGTTTCAAGAGACGGTGATTAGTCCAGCAATTGATGTTACTGATTCTCCAACTCCAATGGAGGAATCAGAAGATGAAGAGGTTCAAACCCAAGAACCATTAGAGACACCAGAACCACTTGCAGTTACAAGGCCAAGGAGAGAAATTCGTAGACCTGCTCGATTTACAGATACAGTGGCCTATGCCCTTCCAGTTGTTGATGATGATATCCCTGTCACTTATCAAGAAGCAATGCAAAGCTTAGAAACTGACAAGTGGAAAAGTGCCATGGATGAAGAAATGCAATCTCTCCAGAAGAACAACACCTGGGATTTGGCATATTTACCAGAAGGTAAAAGGGCAATTGGATGCAAGTGGGTGTTTGCAAAGAAAGACGGATCTCCCAGCAAGAAAGATGTTCGCTACAAGGCAAGGTTGGTAGCTAAAGGCTACGCTCAGAAGGAGGGAATCGACTACAACGAAGTATTTTCCCCTGTTGTGAAGCATTCCTCCATTAGAACATTGTTGGCCTTGGTAGCACAGTTGAATTTAGAGCTAGCTCAACTCGATGTAAAGACGGCTTTCTTGCACGGTGATTTGGAAGAGGAGATCTATATGACTCAGCCAGAAGGATACTTAGATACTGGTGGTAAGAAATGGGTTTGTAAGCTGAACAAATCGCTATATGGATTGAAGCAATCTCCGAGGCAGTGGTACAAGCGATTTGATAGCTTTATGAGGAGGCAGAAGTACACAAGAAGCAAATACGACCATTGTGTGTATTTGCGAAAGCTACAAGATGGATCTTTCATTTATCTTCTCTTGTATGTTGATGATATGCTGATCGCTTCAAAGAGTCAACAAGAGATAGACAATTTGAAGGCTCAGTTGAATCAAGAGTTTGAGATGAAAGATCTAGGTGAGGCCAAGAAGATTCTCGGCATGGAGATAAGTAGAGACAGACGGAGAGGCAAGCTTTGTTTGACTCAGAAGCAATATCTGAAAAAGGTATTACAATGTTTTGGCATGAATGAAAGCACAAAACATGTAAGTACCCCACTTGCTTCTCATTTGAAACTTAGTTCTCAATTATCTCCTAAAACTGATGAAGAGCGAGAATATACGGCAAAAGTTCCATATGCTAATGCAGTAGGGAGCTTGATGTATGCGATGGTGTGTACGAGGCCTGACATTTCACAAGCAGTTGGAGTTGTGAGCAGGTACATGCATGATCCTGGAAAAGGACATTGGCAAGCTGTGAAATGGATTCTACGGTATCTCCAACAAACCGTAGATGTTGGTTTAGTGTTTGAGCAAGATGAAACACTTGGTCAGTTTGTGGTTGGATATGTTGATTCCGACTATGCTGGTGATTTGGATAAGCGTCGGTCTACTACTGGGTATTTGTTTACTCTAGCAAAAGCCCCAGTGAGTTGGAGGTCTACTTTACAGTCAACGGTGGCTTTGTCAACTACAGAGGCAGAGTACATGGCAGTTGCAGAGGCTGTTAAGGAGGCGATTTGGCTTAACGGATTGTTGGAAGACTTGGGAGTTGTTCAAAGTCACATTATTCTTTATTGTGACAGTCAGAGTGCTATTCATTTAGCGAAAAATCAAGTCTACCATTCAAGAACCAAGCACATCGACGTGAGGTATCACTTTGTGCGGGAGATCTTTGAAGAAGGAAAGATTCTACTTCAGAAGATTGCGACGGCAGAGAATCCTGCAGATATGTTGACCAAGGTGGTAACATCAATCAAGTTCAATCATTGTTTGAACTTGATTAACATCTTGCAAGTTTGAGCACCTTCGGGTGTATGGCGCTCGTGGGCGCATTTGGAGGCACTGCAGAAGATAACGTTTGGAGAGAAGAAAATTTTGAAAAGCTTGGTGAAATTTCAAGCCAAGGTGGAGATTTGTTGAAAATGGCTTGAAAAGTCAAGCTTTGTGGGCATGGATTTGTCAAGCTTGGCTGCACCGAATGGAGAAAAAATGCTCCAGCAGCAAAGGTTGAGAATTGGTTTTGGTAAAATTAATTTTTGGTCCCTAAAGTTTAGGCTATTTACAAGTTTAGTCCTTAAAGCTCAACTATAAATAGGCCTAGCATTTGTCATTTGAAATCATCCCAACATCTATCTCTCCCATTTGTTTCTCTTCTCTCATATTTGGGAATTCTTAGGAATTCCATTTGTTTGTACCATTTTGGTATTAGTGAAGTTATCATCCGGTGGTGGTGCCCGAGGAGTAGACGACATTTTTCGTCGAACCTCGTAAATTCGGTGTGTTCTCTCCATTATTTATTTCGGTTGATTATTATTGGATTTTTCCATTAGGTTTCAATATTCAATAGTTGACGGGTTTGTCCGCTGTGCAAATTTCGGTAGTTTCGATCTCGATATTTCAGCTCAGATTTGAAGCTACGTTCGTGTGGGAAATAACCCGGTTTCCCCAACATTGCGGACTTTATTTTCATGAACGGGTTGACAGATGTATGGTTTCATGGCCCTTCCTTTACATGGTCGCGCGGTGACTTGTATCAGTTTTTGGTTAATCAAGAATGGGTCTCCAAATTTCCGAACTCACATGTCTATCACCTAAACAAGTTGGGATCCGATCATAGACCAATTCTCTTTTACCCTTGCGCACCAGATGAGAGGGGTAATATTTCTCGGCCGTTTCGCTTCCTTTTGGCTTGGATCGATCGCCCACAATTTCAAGATTTTTTGAAATCTACTTGGGATGAGAACAATAACGTCATCGCTAACTTGAACAACTTTCAAAAGGAAATAGTCACATGGAACAATGAGGTTTTCGGTCACATTGGGAGAAAAAAAAAAAGACTCATTGCTCGATTGAAAGGCATTGATAATGCACTACAAAACAAACACTCGGAATTCTTGATTAATCTAGAGAATGAGTTGCGAGAGGAGTTAAAGAATGTGCTACACTATGAGGAAAGTCTTTAGAGACAAAAAGCGAATGACAATTGGTTATCTCAGGGGTGATCGTAACACAAAAAATTTTCATGCGACAACTATGGCTTGGAGACGTAGGAATAAAATATTGGCCCGTAAATTCGATGAAGTCAATTGGTGCACAAACCCAAGCGAATTAGAAACAATGGCAGTCCAATTCTTTAGCTCCTTTTTTGCTAAATCCACTACGGCAATGCCCTCCTTTGAAATTAGAGGTCGATTTGCCCAGATTCCAAATCAAGACATGGATAGCCTGGGTACGCCTATTGAGGATGAGGAAATTCGAGGAGCATTTTTTTGATATGGCTCCTTTGAAAACTCCGGGATTGGACGGGATTCAAGCATTATTTTATCAAAACAAATTGGCCGGTGATCGGGGAGTCTATGTGCAAATTTGTTTGTGGGGCTTTCAACGATAACCTTGGTACGAGGATTTAAACAACACGATTCTTGTTTTAATTCCAAAGGTAGTTAGTTCTGAACATATTAGTCAATTTCGTCAAATTAGTCTTTGTAATGTTATTTACAAAGTTATAACGAAGACTATAGTGAACCGTCTAAAGCCTCACCTTCCAAATTAGGTCTCGAAGAATCAAACGAGTTTTGTAGCGGGAAGATCGATCATCGATAACATTGTGATGACTCAAGAAATTATTCATTCAATGAATAAAAAAGGAAAAAAGGATGGATGTCCATTAAAATTGACTTAGAAAAGACTTATGATCGCCTTTAATGGAGCTTCATTGAGGACAAGTTATGCAATTTGGGCATACTAGATAATTTGAGAAGTCTGATTATGAGGTGCGTTCGATCTGTGAAACCCCAGATTCTTTGGAATGGCTCCTTAACATAATCATTCTCGCCTACTCAAGGTATCCGACAAGGTGACCCATTATCATTGTATCTCTTTGTTTTGTGTATGGAGCGTTTAGCACAGGCGATACAACTATCGGTTAATGAGGGCTCTTGGAAACCTTTCCGAACATCTAACACTAACCTAGAATTATCGCACCTATTTTTTGCAGATGATACGATTCTTTTTTCCGAGGCATCCGAAGAACAATCATTAGTGATCAAGGCCATCCTTCATCGTTATTGCGAGGTTTCGGGACACAAGGTTAGTATTGCTAAAACAACAATCTTCTTTTCTAAAAATATTCTGAGCGATACTAAGGAGTCTATCAGCTCCATGTTTGGCTATACGAAGGTCCAGGATTTGGGTAAATATTTGGGAATGCTTTTATTACACTCGAGAGTTGACTCATCAACGTATCAGTACTTAATTTCTATGATCCGAAAGAGGCTATCAGGATAGAAAGCCAAAACACTTTCCTTTGCAGGACGTGTTACCCTTGCTAAAGCAGTAATCGCGGCCATCCCAATCTACACAATGCAATCAACCATAATTCTTAAGAAGACTTGTGCAGAGATCGAGAATATTATCCGGACATTCATCTGGGGAATTACGACTGAAAGAGGAGATGTACAAAAGGTCAAATGGGAAGATGTCAGACAACCAATCGATGCAGGTGGACTTGGCTTTCGAAGTATGGAAAAACAAAACCAAGCATTTTTTTGAAGATGGCATATAATTTGTTAGCCAAAAAAGACCAACTATGGGTTAAATTCATACGAACAAAATATAAATGTGAAGGTGATATTCCAGAGGATCTCTATTGTGCTAATTGCTCACATTTATAGAAAGGCATAGCTAATATTTGGCATCATGTGCAACAGAATATTATAAGGTGCGTTGGGAATGGAGCGAACATAGACTTTTGGTTTGATGACCGGTTGCCAAGCGTCGGACCTCTCATAAACCATGTAACGGCAGCCGGGGCAATAAGCATGACAAGGGTGAACGTTTCGGACATGGTGGATCTGACAGGTGAATGGAGATGGAACCGATTTGATCAGCTGCTCCCAACAGATATACTACTTCGTTAGCTGCTGTCAAAGCACCTCAAAAAGTGCAGATTGAAGACTTTGTGGGTTGGAAATTAAATCATGATCTGGGATTCACTGTTAAATCAGCTTACAAGGAGTTTTCTTCCACTAGAGACGATTATCGAACCACAGACACGGTATGCAGTGATGGACTGAGGGAGGCTGGCGAGGGTGGTTGTCTCCCTAAAAATTTAAAATTCTTATACGACTTAAAAAAAATTTAAAATCTTTCTATGTATTTTTTATTGAAAATCTATTTTTGCCCCTTAAATTTTTATAAGTTCGCCCCCTAACCTAAAGTCATGCGTCTGTCCCTGCTGGTATGGAAAGCAATACATAAATTCCGAGGACCCCAAAGAATCAAGTTGTTTTTATGGCTTATTTGCCGAGATCGAGTAATGACCAACGCGGAAAGAACGCGCTGACACTTTACGATGGATAGTAGCTGCCCAAGCTGCGCATGGCATGTAGAAGATATAAATCATTTATTCCGCAAGTGTCTAATAGCCTTGATAACATGGTCAAAATTGGTTAAGGTGGACCGGTAGAATGAGTTTCTCAATATGGACATTAAAAAATGGGTGCTGTTGAATCTGACTAACCCAAAGGACTTTATTAACTCAACTGAAGATTGGGACATTTTATTTGGAGTGGTAATATGGAATATTTGGCTAGATCGGAATGCGATTGCTTTCAACTCGGCATTGGAAGATAAGAGACCGTTATTGGATCGTTGCCGATGCGTACAGACAAGTACAGTGCGAGCTTTAGTATCTCAAAGAATTCCCAAATTTGCAGCAGGTAATCATTTAATCTCGCCTGCTAATCTTGATGCTTGGACGCGACCGTTAGTTGGCTTTGTGAAACTTAATTCAGATGGTTCGAGACAAGTGGGGGCTGGCCATGCAACATGAGGAGGAGTATTAAGAGATTCCAATGGACAAAGGATTATGGGATATCAGATATGCCAAATATATCGGATTATGTTCAGTAGTTGAATCCGAGTTGTGGGGAATAAAAAACAACCTCGATTATGTATTCTAATGCATATATTATCAATGATGGAGTGGAATTGGACAGTAACCTTTCAGCGAGTATCTCGTCAAGTAAATCAAGTGGCAGATGGGTTGGCAAAAATGGTGAATCACGGCAGCCTAGAGGTGTGTCGATTTGAAACACCTCCATTTTCTATTGCTGCACTGCTGGCACAGGATGGATGTGAAGTGAATATGCAACCTGGAAGATGGATCATATAGAATAGTTGAGTTTATGGTTTATTAGTTTATTTACTTCATATTAGTCAAGGTTAGTTCATGTAAATAATGTTATTTAGGTACTCTTTTCCTTCATATAAGTTTAGGGAGGTTTTTAACGAGGCTCGAGTAACATCGATATTATATTTTCCCTTTCCACCAAAAAAAAAATAACTTTAAACAAGTTTATATTATAAACCTTTAATCATAACAAATTTAGACTAAGAAGCCCCCTATCATATTTATCAGAAGTCCAATACTTTAACTTTGATTTGGTACGCGTTTTCTTATAAATCTTCTGTTACATTTAGAGGCCACATATGTTTGATGAATGTCGAAATCAAGTTCACCCCTAATATGGAAATTCTATCTCTCTTTTCGGTGCTCCTACTTATGTTCTTATGTTTAAAATTAAGTTTAAGGTTTAAGGAATTTAAGGTAGGTGTATTTTTTAAGGTTTAAGATTTAAAATTTAGTGTTAGGGTTTGGAATTTATTTTTGTAGTATTTTCTAGTATTAGGGCATAAATAAGGGCACCGAAAAGGGGTAGAGGATTGTTATCCCCAAATAGAAGCAATGACTTTATCACAAATAAGTATTTAAAATACATATAATTTTTTTAAATTTAAGTATGTAGATAATACTTTTGTTAAAATAAGTATTTAAATATAATTTTTAGTTAAAATATGTACTTGAAGTATTTTTTTCGTCAAAATAGGTACTTCAAATATAGATTTTTTTCATCTAGGCCCCTAAAAGTTGACATGTGGTATTGATTAAAAAAAACTTTAGGTGTCTATTTTGACAAAAAAATATACTTTAGGTACCTACTTTGACAAAAAAAATATTTTAAGTATTAAATAAAAAAAGGTGTATACTTTAAGTATCTACTTTGACGGAAAATATTTTAAATACCTAAATAAAAAATAATACAATTTAAATACGATATAAAGTATAAACCTTTAAGAAAATGGACTGCGGTTGGAGTGTAGCCTAGAACGTCAAGGTCCAATAAGCCTTGGTTTTGTAAGATAAGGAGGCAGCCACAACTTACTGTCATTCTCGTAACTAATCAAATAAATTTAAGAAAATATCAGAACAGTGTCCCTAAACCCGAAATTATGGTACAACTGCCATCAAACACAGGCTTAAAGAATATGTGGGTTTCCTTTTTTGGGAAATAATAAGACGTGAACGAACGGAACGTTCAGCGAACCGTTCGTGAATTATTTAATCGGGAACTTCGTTTATTTCAAACGAAAAAACATGAATAATTTTTTTATTTAATTAATTAAATGAAATAACACGAATAAATAAAGGAATCGTTCATTCATTTACGTTCGTGAATGTTCGATGATCCGTTCGTTTATGTTCGTTTGAATTTTAAGAAGATTGTTTTGTCGAAAAAATTAATTTTAAGACTTTAACGTTATTATTCCATGTAGCTTATTTACAATTTATGCATGTTTTATCGCACTCGAACAAATTAAATCTAAAGTTACAACTTCTTTTATGTGGTTATTGTTGTTGTGGTTTGTGTTCATTTATTATTTTAACGAACAAACATGAATGGACAAGCTACATTCTTTATCGAATGAACACAAAATTTTGTTTGTTTGTTTAATTGTTCGTATTTGTTTATTTATTTGGTTAAAGTTAAACGAACAAACATTAACATAACTTTATTTATATTCGTTCGATTCTTTTACGGACCTACAAAATAACAAGGAAAATGAGAGTAAAGCAAGTCGAAGGTGGAAATCCAATGGCCCAAACATTAGTGAAAGAAACCAAAAATTACAAAGAGCAAAAGTAAAAACACACAGCCCACTAACCTAAGTACCAACACTAGACCGAAATAATAAGATTTTTCTTATAATATCAAATCTAAATGAATTAATATTAATACTAAAATTAAAATATCAAAATTTGGTCATTTCCTTATAAGACTAACCAAATGAACAGGTGTGGAAGAGGAGAATATAAAAGGAACCCAATCAAAACGGCAGAGCAGAAGAATCAAAACAAAAAATAAAAAATAGAACCCTAAAAACAAAACAAATTTACATTGATGATGATGATGATAATTTGAGCGTACCATGGCTACGGAACACGAACCAACCGCGCCACCTTGGGGTACGTTAGAGGAGCTCCTCCTTGTGTGTGCCGTCAACCGCCACGGCACTAAGAGCTGGGACTCTATCGCCCTCGAACTCCAGAGCCGGAGAATCTCCTTCACTCCCCAACTCTGTAAAGACAAGTTCTTTGATCTTAAACGACGCTTCGTTTCCCCAACCAGCGCCGATTCTTCCTCCACTTTGGTTGACCAGCTCCGGAGGATTCGCGTCGAGGAGCTTCGTCGCGAGGTTCAACAACGTGACGTTTCGATCGTGTAAATAAACGAAACCAAATGACGATTCCTTTTTCCGAATGATTACGTACTTTACCCGCCCTTGTGGTGAGATCTGAGAGGTTGCTTCTTTTTTGGTGATTTACAGGTCGTTGGAATCGAAGGTCAAGAGATTGGTGGAGGAAAGGGAGAGGAGTTTTAAAGAGGAGACAGATCTGGATGACCGACAGAATATTCTGTCGCCGGACACCGTCGCCGGAACCCCCGCAGGCGGTGGTGGCTCCGGCGATCTCGATGACCGATCATTCAACGAGTCCAACTCCACCAGTCAAAAACCTGAGTTGACCACGTCGGCCACTATTGTTGTTAAAGACGAACAAAACGATGCCGGCGAAGTGGTAGGGGAAAGAAAAGCGCAAGTTATAGCAGAGCCGGTCGAACCGAAAGGTGAGAACGAGGCCGATCCGGTTCGAACCGGGAAAATACCGGTTAACGAACGATTAAACGCGGAAGAGCATGATAATAAGAAGCAGGTGAGTGACGTACAAAGCTCGGCGAGTTTATCGTATCAGAAATGGGGTAGCGGTAGTAGTAAGGGTGGATGCAGCAGCCGAGACCGAGAGGAACGCGAGGGAGATGCGGTTTCTCCCGCCAATAAGCGAGCCTCCGCGGTGAAGCCTGAGTCCATGGTTAGGCTTCTCAGGAACATCCGCTCTCACCGGCTCGGCTCGGCTTTGGACCGCCGCCAACGGAGCCAGGTAATTTTTTAAATATTAAATATTACTAACAACGGAATAAGAATTACTAATAAATATTATTATTTTATTATCCTAAATATTAAAAAAATGGTGAAAATAATAAATAATTAAAATAAAATTAAGGAATTCATATGCCACGTAACTCTTTTGAGAACTTAAATTATTTTTATCACAAAATATTGGAGGTTTCCGTAATTTTAGACCAGACTTTAGATTGACGTGGCGCTTTGGCCTTTGTGGATGGTAATAAAACATGACATTTTCGATGAGGCCTTTCTCTTAGGCCTCTTTCTCTTTTGTTTTATCTAAAAGAGTTATTTTTTTTACGTAGATTGTATGAATTTTATTTTATATAATATATAATTTAAACTTAAATCTTAAATTTTAAAATACTAAATCTTAAACCTTAAAATAAATTTATTTATCCAGTTTATGTTTAAAAATATTTTCCTATCTAAACAAGAACAAACTACATTGTAGCTCCGGGCAGCTGCCCCAAATTTTTTACATTAGAAATATATAGGGATACTTATTTATTTAAACCTTTAATTTTAATTTATTAAGACTTTGTTCCTCATATTTTTATAATTATTTATACTTTGTACCTTAAATTTAGTTTTTGACTCCGTACCTATTTCTAAATATATTTTTTTTCATCTCCTTTTATCTGGTGGTGTTATTTTTAGTACACATTAAATATATAATTTGTTAATGGATTTAATAAAAAATGATTAGATTTTAATACAATGAATTGTTTGCATTATTTCTAATTTTGCATCTTACTGAAACATGGTATAGATTCAACGATAAGCAATTAAAAATAAAATTGCAACCAAATTGCGTAAACTTTAACTGGGGTAGAGCACAGTAAATAATAATTTATAGGATTGTAATTGGCAGGAGTCGGGAAGGTACAAAAAGCTGATAAGGCAACCCATGGATCTGCAAAGAATTCAATCCAGGCTTGATAAAGGTGTGTACTCCGATTGCAGCACAAAGTTCTTCAGGGATGTCCTCCTCTTATTCAACAACACCATCGTTTTTCACCAGAAAACCTCCCCTGAACGCACTGCCGCCGAACATCTCCGGGCTCTGGTCTTGAAGGAAATGAATCATAAGCTCCTAAAACAAACACCTCCTCAATCCGAAACCGATGATCTCTCCAAACCCGACAAGCCTTCTGCTATAGTCGCATGTGGCAAACGCACTTCTTCCAAGAATGCTGCTGCCAATAAGAGGGGGGTTGTTCAAGACAAAGAGAAACCAAAGGCAAATGAGAAGAAGGTTGAGGCTGATAACAACGTCGGCATAAGGAAGAAGAGGAGTAAAGAAAGAGCGGTTTCGGGGCGTCGGAACACGTTGAGAACAAGCAGCAAGAGCGGGGAGACGAATCACGAGTACGGTGGTAACGAGCTTAGCTCACATGACGCCGTGGAGGTGAAGGTGGATACCAAGAAAGAAAATAACAAGGGGAGAAAGAAACAAGGAGCGGCAAGTTTCTTGAAAAGGATGAAACAGAATTCACCGAGTGAAGTGTCAGAGAACGACGACGACGACGACGACACCGATGATGCTGGGGATGGGGATGATTCAGAGGAGGAGAGTAAAGATGGGAAAGGGAAGGGGAGGGTGGTGGAGAGGGTAACGAGGAGTTCGAGAGGAAGAGGGGGGAGGGCGAAGAGAGGGGTGGGGAGGTCGCCGAAGAGAGCAGCGGCGGAGACGAGGGAAAAGAGAGGGAAAGATAATGAGGCGGGGTTGGGAGGGAGTGGAAGGGCTAGGAAACGAGGTAGAAGGTGAAGCTGTAATATGTATATAATATATGTCTTAGTAAAATTCTAACTGGTTTTCATATGGTGTTTTTCCCCTTACTAATAATATCTATTATCTATAGCTGTGGACATGGTGGTTCTGACTTCTGAGTTTTGTCTGCGTCATCACCAATTCTCTCTTTTGTTTTGAGTTTAGAACTTAGAAGTGCTGCCTTTGTACGTCCGATGAATTCTTCCTTATGGGTTGCTTTGCTAGTCCATCTCTGTTCTCAACTGCGGTGGGCCTCAGGAGAGCCCTCTTTGTTCTAAGGTAGTCCATAATCCATCTTTTCTCCTACTTTTTTTTTAAAATTTAGTGAATGCTTTGGCAAAGTAAATAATAATAATAATAATAATAATACCATCTCTAACATAAAAATTTAATGGATGTAAAAAAATGTTTTTAAAAATCTTCATTTTAATAAAAATTTTATATTCTATATAAAAAGTCCAACAACTATAAACAGTCTTCACTTATCTATTCAAATTAGTAATTTTTATAGATTACTCCGCTAACGGTTCTGAATACGTTTGCCACAAAAAATATTTAGGCAAAATGACAAAAGATGCCACCAACGTTTGCATGTTTTGTCACTTAACCTCCTATTCTTTTTTTTTTGGTCCAAATATGCCCCAACGTTTGCTTGTTTTGTCATTTGGCCCCCTATTCTTTCTTTTGGTCAAAATATGCCCCCAACGTTTCATTCGTAGTCCAAATATGCCCCCCAACGTTTCAATTTGATCCAAATATGCCCCCGTTAGATAGAAAATGCCAGTCAACTGACGTTCAACAGCTGATGCTGACTGGACTTGCCACGTATTAAGATATGATGATGCCACGTCAAAACTTTTTTATAAGCTGTTGACTGTTAGTTGATTGACAATTTACATCCAGCAGGGGCATATTTGGACTATGAATGAAACGTTGGGGGCATATTTGGACCAAAAGAAAGAATAGAGACTGGCGAGTCAAATGACAAAATATGCAAACATTAGGGGCATCTTTTGTCATTTTGCCAAATATTTAACCAATAGAGACTGGCGAGTTTTCCTTATTAAGGGGTGCGCTATGATGAATATAACATGAAAATCTCGATAGGTAAAAATCGTGCCAAAAGACGAACAAAAAAATACCACAAAAACAAATAAAAATAAAATGTTTCAATATATGTAAAAAAAATAAATCAAAACAGAGATGATATTTGTTTTTTTATCTAAATCATAAGAAAATAAACAAAAAATGAACGACCGCACTAAACTATCGTTTAAGAAGACACTTTTAAAGAAAAACTAAATACTATTTTAAAGAGAAAACTAATTTATTTTATATATTTCAAAAAGCAGAAAACTCAAATTTAAGAACCGACCACAGTAAATCAAAGTATAAATTAAAAATATAGAATTATATGTTATAATAGTGTAATTAATTTCCTAAAATTTGAAAACGAATTCCATTTTTACAATATAACTACTTTCAAGAGAAAAAAAATATATTTAATAAAATGGAAAATTACTTTTAAAAAATAAATATTGTTTACACGTTTTCTGTCTAAAAAACAGTAGAATAATATAAAATCGGCTTAAATATAACTTTGGTACTTAAACTATACACATTCGTTGGTATTTGAACTATACACTTTCTCCTATCGTGGTACTTAAAGAACTTTTCTTCCTAAGTTGGTATCAAAACTTTAATTTCATCCACTATTTTAATACTTTTATTAACAGTTTTAGTCCCAAAATTTATGTATTCAATCAATTTAGTCATAATTCGAAATGATTCAATAAATTTAACATTTCATATTTAAAAATCTCATCAATTTAATCATTTTGTGAGAATATCAAATCAAGCGAGTCCATCGAATCAAAGCAACAATTGAATAACTGAATTCTATCAACAAGTTATGTTTAAACTTTTATTACACCAAGAAAGTAATATAACATTTCTAAGAGAAGAACAAACAATTTAGGTGAATAACACACGGTAAATTGATAGAATTTTTAAATATAGAGAGTTATATTTATTGAATTGTTTCAAATTAGGACCAAATTGATAGAATGTATAAGTTTTAGTACTAACTTGGAGTAAGGTATCTAGTTCAGGTACCAAATTGGGAGCAAAAATTCTTTAAGTACCAAGTTGGGAGAAAGTATATAGTTCAGATACCAATGTGGGAGAAATTTTCTTTTAGTACTAACTTGGAAAAATATATCTAGTTCAAGTACCAAATATATATTTAAGCATATAAAATTCGTGATTTAGCTTATTACGAACACACTAACATCAATTTAGTTGAGGAAAAGTTAATTATCGATTCTTCTGAGCACGACAAATGAATTATATAATCACATATCATCACTGATAAATCTAAATGAATTTAGTTTTAAAAATTCAAAATGAAACATTCATTATAACTATTCATTAAAAGAGAGGTAAACTACATAATTAGTCTCCAACTATAGGATTTTTTTTTACATCTTCCGACTATAAAAAGTTATAAAATATTTTCTCGGCTTGAAGAAAATAACAAATTGGTACGTTGTCGTTGAAAATTTAATGGTTGGTGACGTGGCAGTTTACAAAAAATGGTATGATAACATATTTAACCTTCCATATTTACACATTCAATTAATTCAGTCCTAATTTGAAAAAATTAATAAATTCAATCATCTTTATTTACTCATTCTATTAATTTAACCTTCAACATCGACATCACCTCCCTGCTCCGTTGACCCTCCACTCGGCCTCTGTTTTGTCCGGCAACCCTTCCTTTCTACTTCCTCGCTAGTTCGATCACCCACACCTTCTGTGCTCGTTCATATGCTTCATTCGTCCGCTCCAACAGCCCTGATCCTGGGCACTAGCACCTTGCTAAGTGCCCCTCCACTCTTCGATTTGATTTGATAATCTCCAAACCCAATTTTTATAAATAAAATTGACTAGATTTATTAAATTGTTTCGAATAATGAATAAGTTGATTGAATGTGTAAATATGGACGACTAAATGTGATATTATGCTAATTTTTTTAAACTATCTCGTCACTAACCATTAATTTTTAACGACACAAAATTAACATGTCATTTTTCTAAGTCAATAAACTATTTTTATAACCTTTTATAATTGGGGAACTAAAAAAAAGTCATATAATCAGACAACTATTTTTTAAGTTTACCTTTGTAACACCCGGGTTTCGGGGTCGGGAGAAATAAATAAATAAAATAATATTACAGTTTTGTTTTACTAAATTTAATTTAAAGTGTTAGACCAAATTTGGATGACAAGCCCAATAGTCATTTAAATGGCATTTTTGGTAAATGGGTAATCTTTTCAAATAAGCCCATTCCCTTTTGTTATAATTCAACCAAACAAAAATAAAAATGCTATCTTCTTCCCCCTTTCATTTTAGTTGAACGTGAGATACTCCCCCTTCTCCCATTTTGATTTTCCATCAAATCTTGCCTTCATTTTTGGAGCTCTTGCAAAGGTAACAACAAATTCTTTTTGTCCTCAACTTCCTCTTTCTTACCATGCCTTTAGTTTTCATTGAAATTCATTATTTAAAGTTTTGTGTTTTTGGGTTTTGTAAGAGAAAGATGCAAACTTTAACATCCATTGCTTGAGCTTTTGATTCTTTATTGATAGATAAGTTAATATTAACCCATAAGGTCCAACATAGTTGATTTTTACATGGTTTTATGAAAATTCCCGAATTTGGGTATAAATTGGGTTTTTGGAGGGTTTTGAGTGAGTTTTGGGGGTTGTTTTAGGTGGGAATTGATAGCCCAATGGTAGTACTATGGTTAGGGGTTGATTTGGGATCATTTGTGGGTGTAAAAGGTGTTGGAAACATGGATTTTGGATGTGGTTTTGGGGTTGTCCGAAATTGCTAATTATGGGGTTTGTTCATGGCTTGAAACATTGTAATTTGTGTTCGAATTGTGTTCCGGGTTAGTATTTTGATACTTGGGCTGATTTGAGGTTATTTGAATTGTATTGAGGTTGTTTAGAAGCGAGAACTTACGTTGGAGAAGCTTCGGGAAGAAATCCGGAAACTTGAAGGTGATGCTTGCTTTGTAGTTGAGCTTGGAGGTAGATGTGAGTGGTTAAATATTTTTTAAATGGTTTTGAGTATTTGGTTCAAGTATGTGAACCTAGGATGGGCTTGGTAAACCCACCTAGAGTTAGGATTAGAGTGGTAGCCTAATCCCAAGCTTTGATTAGAGACTTTGGTTGCACTCTTTAATGGTTGTATATGCCTCGTGTGAAATTGTGATGGTGTTGATTATGTATATGTTGTATACATGTATGTTGAGGCATGTTTGATGCATTGTTATATGCATGTTGATGATAGATATGATATGGTTATACACATGTGTAAGATATGATGTGATATGGTTGTTAATGATGTACATGTAGTGTTGACATGTGAAATGATATTATGAGGTGATTGTATGATCCGAGGATCATGGTGAGTACATACTAGGCATGGAAATATGGTTTGAGCATGACGGTGAGTCATGGAGAGTACGTTCTAAGCACGGAAGTTGTTATGGAATGATATTGTGAAAGATTAATGAAATGTGTAGTATTGGCACTAGTATTCTTGGGTATAAATGATCAATCATTAGGATGTTTAGTGTGCACACGTGAGTCAAAATGCGCGCGTGGTCTTGATGATGGTAGTCATCAAGATGGAGTACGGGTTCGCCCAGAAATCTTCTTTTATATATTAGTCGGTGATGAGTGGAATCTCATCGACGGGCGTGAGGATGAGTGAAATCCCCTCCGCGTGAAATGAGGCGTGAGGATGAGTGGAATCCCCTCCGCGTGAACGGTGATGAGTGTAATCCCACCGTCAGGTAATGGTTGTGTTGTTGGATGTGAGTTCCAACGGTTATCCGCGTATTCGAGTCATAGCTAGGTGCCAATACGAATTGTAGTTTATGTTGCCAATATGTGATTAATTGTGAGCCAATGTGTTTTGGCATGTGTTGCTAACATGGTTTAATATATGTGATTTCATATGTTGTGGATTTAAACATGTTGAACATGATATGATATTGAATATATGTTCATGCATCATCTATAATTATGGCTCGTGTGGGTCGGAGGTAAGATCATGCATTTCATCTTGGTTGTAGCTCGTGCTTGGACCCTGCATTGTCGAAGGTTCGTTTTATGAGCTTACCCTCACTAAGCTTTTATGCTTACGCTCTCTTTTGTTCGACAATGCAGATCAATGGCTTGTGGGTGGCAAGGGCAAGGAAAGGCCTCCAAGTGTTGCTTACGGTTAGCTCAAGTATGATAGTTAAATTTAAAGATTGTAATAGTAAAGCAATGGGATAGGTGTTGTTATTTGAGCTTGGATGTATGATGATGTTGGTTTGGTTCTTGGATGCCTTGTTTGATTTGTAAATATTGCTTATGATGCACGTCTTGAATGTTTCTATGTTTTGGTTGCTAAGACATGAACTTTAGAGTGCTTTGAATGTCTCCTTTTGGTAGAGGCATGAAATTTGTGGATGAATGATGCTTGTTAGTGTTGGATACCTCGTATGCTTAGATTATGGTTGGTAAATGTTGTATGTATATTGTTCGTGGCTAGAGGAGTCGTAAATCGCATCTAGAGTCGAGTCCTAAGTTGTTTTGCTGAAAATTGGAGTCTTGCAGTGCAGGGCGTATCGATACGCCTAAGGGTCGTATCGATACGGTCTTGCCTGTAGGACACAAGTTTGGCTGGGCGTATCGATACACGGGGGTGTATCGATACGGTTTTTGCTCTATGGAATTTTGATATTTTGACGAGTTTTTGGTGTATCGATACGGTGTTGTGGCGTATCGGTACGTGTTCATCTCGTTGACCACGAGATGTTGACTGGGAAGGGCGTATCGATACGCTCATGGGCTGTATCGATACAACCTTCCTATGTTGACTGTTGAGGGTTGACTTTGTTCAAGGCGTATCGATGCCCTTGACAGGTGTATCGATACGACCTGCTTAATTACAGAAAATGGGCTGTTTTAAAGGTGATGTCTTGAATGATCGTTTTTGTATTGCTCTTGTTTCCGCTGACGTGTTTCACATAGGATATGGTAATGCATTTAGACAAGATAAATAAAAAAAATTTTCTAGGGTTGCTAACCGAGGTGAGACCTTAACGGGTTCCGCGTCGGTTTTTCCCGTGTGGCCCACTCGAACTGGTCATCCGGTCAGACCGGGACGAGGGGTTACAACCTTAAGGAAAACTACTTGTATATTTTTACATTTTCCAAAATGTAGTTTCCCGAGATAATGTTTCTTTCGCTCAAACTTAAATCCTTTGCTATTTTTGGTGTTTTTATATATCCTTAACATTAAAAAATTAGGTATATAGTTTAAGATTAAGGTTTAAGATTAGAGTTTAAAGTTTATGGTGTAGAGTTTAATTTTTAAAATTTATGGTTTAAAATATAGAATTTAGAGTTAAGACTTAGAGTTTTAGTTTTTTTAGTGTTGGAGCATACATAGAGACACCACATGGACATAAAGATTTTTGTTCCTCAAACTTTAACCTTTAATCCATTTTCTTGACAAAAAAAATACCATATGCCTTTTCGGTGTTTTTTACGTCATAACACTAAAAAAATTAATTTTTAATTCATAATTTTGAATTTTGAATCCTAAACCTTAAACACCAAGCCCTAAAAATGCAGCTACCCTAAATTCTCTAAACTAATCCTAAATCATAACCTTAAACATAAACCATAAACTTAAATTTTTAGCATGACAAAAAAAAGTAAGAGATTTTTTTCTCTATTTTGAACATTTATAATTATTATTTTTCATTTATTTTTTCATTTTCAGTAAAGTATTAGTTTTAAAAAATGTCTTTTGGGATAAAATTAATTCTTTTGACATTTTATTTTCACGTCATTTTACCTTTTCTTAATAATACTAAAAATTCTTTCTGTTTTCCAGCACACTCAATTTGCCCTGAAAGGTGTTGAGATAAGAGTGTGGGAACAGAAACAACAACGGAAGAAGAAAGTACATAAATGAGTTGGCTTGCTTCTACGCTTTTCCAATTACCAAAATAACCTCATCAATTCAATTTTATCACACATCACCAATCAAAACACTCAGATTACAGCAAACACAGAGACTAAAGAGCCAAAGCCAATCAACAAATATCTATTCTCTCTCTCTCTCTTTCACTCTTAACCTTGTTATTCAGAAACAATATAACCTTTTTTTCTTCAAATCCATCTCTTTTCTTATCTGGGTTCTAACACTCCCCTTCTCTAGATCATTGTTTTCTTAAAGTTTGAACCTTTCCTTCCCTTTTTGTTCTTCCAAGTATTTAACTTTCTCTCAACTTAAAAGTGATTTTTTTGGGGGTATGATTTCTTTGTTTTGAACAGATTCAAAGTCATGGGTTTATTGTTGAAGATTCATATTAACTTTGGTTCATTTCAGGTTGGTTCCACTTCTCTCTCTCTCTCTCTTTCTTATCTATCTTTATTTTCTATATTGGAACTTTGGATTTTCTTTTCTTTTTGTTGATGTTCATCTCTCTTGAAATTTATATGTTTTTTTTTGGGTTTGATCTTGATTGAATGAGCTATTGAAGATTGTGACTTGTTTTCAAAGTTCATGTTTTGCTTTCTGATTCTTTGTTACTTCATTACAAGTTTCCTTTTATGTTTCTTCTGTTTGTCATTTGGTAAATTGGTGTTCTCTTGGTTACCAAGTATGAGTTCATGTAAATTTGACTATGTAGTATCAATTATTTTTGATGAAATTTTTGCACTTGTAAGTTTGAGAAAAAAAGGGTCTAATTCAATTTTCAGTCCTGGGTATTATTTAAAAATTGAAACTTTACTACTTTTCTCATCTCTAATAGAATTATAAACCAGGATGATGCATCTTCGGATGTCCTGTTCATAGCTTTTAAACTGTTTTGATGTATTCTGGAAATTGAACCAGCTCTCTTATTAGTAAAACTACTAACTAGACAAATGGTATCACTTCAATTATAATATAATTTGGCTAGCTTTGCAAGTATTTGAGAGTCTATAATGTTCATTTATGGAAGTTTCTTATAAAAAATTCCATGTCCTTTTCCTTAGATGTTTAAAGTATCATAATATTGGATTTTCTTCAAAATGTTAAGCTGCATATTTGTTTAAGATTTCCGAAATCTATTTTTGTTTCTTTAACCAAACTCTTTTATCTGTTGATTTATGGTTTGGCAGACTGCAACTTGAATTTTATGGTAGCTTTTCATTAGTTGGGTTTAAGACTATGGGTAGAGGTAGAGGAAAAGGAAAGAAGTTGACCGTTAGCAACCATGACGAGGTGGGAAGTGGTGAAGAAGAGAAAATTCCTTTGCAAAAGAGACGGGGAAGGCCACAGAAGCCGTTAAAAGATGAAATCGATGACGAAGAAGTCGAAAAACTGGAAGAGGATGGTGAGAATGGAAAAACTGATATCATAACCAATGAGAGAAAGAGTCCCCCTGCTGCCGAGAATGGGAAAAAGAGAAAACGTAACTCGCAGGTGAAAGAGAAGTCTGAGTCAGTCCAAGAAGAGAATGGCTTTGGCACCAGATCGAGCACTGATGACTCGTCAAAGTCTAATGGTTTTCGGCAAAACGGGAGTAGGCGTAAAAGTAAGCCACGTCGAGCTGCCGAAGCAGTCGTGGAATGCAAGTGAGATTGCGCCGGTTATGGCTATAGGTATCTTTCTTTTTTCACTTTGCCATGCACATGATGAGATAAGAAGCGAGGCCTAGTAAATCTATCTATCTAATATTCCATCTAGGTAATTGTTTCCTTCCATTTTTGGTGATTCCTCATCTTTAATTCCATCCTATTTTATTTGGTTTTTGGGGCTTTGGAACAGATTCTGCTGTTGTAATTTTTGATAATGCTATTATATTCCATATCATCACGGGATTCATGTAATTTATCATCCGGATTATGAATGCCAAGTTCTACTTTTCACTATTTTCATAAATTTGGTGGATGTTACTCTGATGTTATTTACATTGTATGCTTGAACTAGTGTGCTAGGGCTGTGTGGCTTCCCTTGTATTCAATCCTTCATTTTGCTGTCGAACTTTTATCGCATGATAATCATTTCCTCTTTGTTGTAATGCCATTCATCTGTTTCTTATGATTCTTAACCTTTTCCTCTTATGGTCAAACGAGAACCTGAGAAATCACATTTTAGTCGATATGAAGTGGTAGGTTCTCAAATATGTTGGCTCTAGACTGATAGTTTTAGGCATGATAATTTGATTAGAACATATCAAAACAGTTCATCTTCTTACTTTGTTTTCAATTAATTTTAGTTGCATTTCCTTTTGAAAGGACTTTCGAGTTCTTTCGGAAAGGTAGGGTCCTAGCTTCTTAATGGTTCTTGAGACCAATGCTTTTAGGTAATCATGGACCGAGACTAGAAATGACCTCATACATGTGTTGTCTTTTCTTGCACCTTTGTTTGTTGGAAGATGAGAAGTTCATTGCCACCGTTACCCGGATTTTGGAGTGAATATCGGATACGAGTATGCTGAATTTTACTGTCATACTTATCTGAATATGCCCAAGTCACAAGCGTCGGAGATGGATACTTAGGTAAACACCGAGAGTCGGAGTAACATAGGCCTCAAAAGGTTGAAGATCATTGTTTCCTCCGAATATGAGGCACAAAGTTGTTTGAAATGAAATATTAGGAATAAAACTGGGATTTCAAATCTTGAAATTAGGTTGCATGATCGTATATTAGTCTGTAGATTTAAACAGTATCCTGGTCAAAGTGTTTTTGTGAAGGGCAGACATGTTTTAATGTGGATGCTAATCTGATTTAGGTGGTCACAACTCACATGTTTTGAATGCAGACAGCAAGACATGTCATGCTTTAGCTGTCTGCCATAGCCCATAAACATGATGCTGGTTTCTGCCACTGCAATCAAGGCTGTGTTTGCTTATCCCAACATGTTGGACCCAACCACATTCATTAACTTTGGTTAACCCAAGGTTTCTCAACTACTGAAGCTCTCGACAATTCTTAAATCTTTTACTTCAAAATTGTAATAGTGACCAACCACCTTTAGGTGTATAAAATTCCCCCCCCCCCCCCCCCTAAAAATAGAGATCTGAAGTGCATAGTAGTTAATTATTGTTAAAAAATTCGTTAACCAATCAAAATATGACATGTGATGTGTGTATTTTTTTTCAAAATTAAAAACTTAAAACATTTTAAAAAAATTTAAAAATTCAAATTATTGTCATGTGTCAGTTTTTTTAATGGTAGTTAACTATCAGACACCTAAAATTGTAACGGTGTAAATTTTAATCACATATTTTTAACAAAATATACTTTAAGCACCTATTTTTAATAAAATACACTTAACCTAAAGAATAAAGTTCAAAAGGGTATAATTTATGTGTGTGTACACTTAAGTTTAGGATTCCAAAAATAACGTGATTATGTTTGCATAAAAAACCGGGTTGGATAAGATAATTGGTTTGTATTATTTTGTTATTTGTTTTCTATATGCAAATAAGACTGTTCAGTCGGGTTTTATACAAGAAATTTGAGGTAGGTCGAGCCGAGCTTAGACCGGTAGTCTGATTCGTCGGCAAAAAAACCGTCATAATTTATTAATTTGTTATCTGTTTCTATTAATTTTTATCTTATGATTATACTAGAGACGGTATTATTACGTTAAATGCATATTTTAATACAATCATATTTATTTTAACTCTAAATCTTAAACTTTAAATTATATAAAAAAATTAATACTAAACCTTAAATTAAACTGGCCTATTTTTAATTCAGTTTTTTTAAGTCTTGATTGTGTCTGCATTTGTTGATCCAGAGACCAAAATACGTACGCGCAACATGAGCTGTTTTCTTTTATCCAATCATGGAGGCTGAAGTTCCAAGTTTGATTTATATTTTAAATGGGTTTTGTTTTTATTTAAACTATTCAAATATTATATCAAACTTGAATAAATAACTCAATCCTTAAACAAGTCTACTTGTTTCTATTAATATTGTGGTTGTTAAAATTAAATCAATCAATTAAATCGAAAGTCGATCATCAGACCAATCTAATCAGTAACATAAAATAGAAAACTATATGATACTTAAAAAGAAAAAAAAAAAAAACTTAGGGCAAAAGAATGGCATTTCAACCGGTTAGCTAATTTTTATGTTTTTAAATTTTAGCTTAAGGGTGTAATAATAAGCCCCTAAATTTAAAAAAATCAATTAAGCATCTAATTTTTTTCTACATAATTAAGCACTTGAACTAAAAATATTTAATCAATTAAGCTCTTTGACCATTAAAGTTTGATAATTTTTTTCTTTAGATATTACTGGAACATGATACACTACAGTTCTATCATATTGCATTTACGTATTTAAAAAAAATATTTTTTTATAAATTTTACAAGTCTTTTAAAAATTTTAGAACATTTAAAGAGTTTTTTAAATAAAAAAATTAAAACATGTCAAGTGGAAACAATGTGACACAACACACTGCACCAACAGATAAAAAATAAAACATTTCAAAGTTTAATGGTCAACATTGGTCAAAAGGCTTAATTAATTAAATTTTTTGGTTCAATGACTTAATTGAGTGCAAAAAAAATTCACGAACTTAATTAAATTTTTTTTAAAAATTCAAAATCATTTTTATACCGTTAAGCCTTAAATTTTTTTAATGTTTTATTCTATGATTGTTAAATCAATTATTTAATTAATCGAACCAAAAACTAAAGATCTAATATACTTGATTCGTTCTTTTATTAACATTGACTAATACAATCAATATTCTTCCATATGTAGAGTTCCTGGTGCTCGATATGTTAGGAGAAAACAGACAAATTCCTAAATCATACTTAAAATTTCAATCACAACAAACAAAACTAATACACAATTAATGAATACTAAATAAAGAAATAAAAAAAACACAACTTGACGTCCAGTATTTTAAAAAAATTAAAATATTAAATGAGAAAATTTTTAATTAAAAGAATTAATAGAAGTCGAGTGTAATGGTTAAAAAACATTTTTAAGTAAAAAAACTGTTGATGTAAAAGTGGGATGTAGGTGATTTTCGACAATTCACTTATTCTGATTCAAATAGAATGTCGCAAGTTATGAAATATTGAGAAATTGGTGGAAAAGAAAAATTAGAGAAGATACTAAATAAGTGAACTATAGTCCAGATTCCTTTTCTCAGTCTATCTTATGTGGGTATATAAACGTCTTGATGGTTGGTGTCAAATCTAGAGTCGATAGGTACTATACTTCTGGTTGTCAAGTAGTCGAGCCAACTGGTAGGTCAAGTAGACTTGACAATTATCATGTCAATGGTATTATATCTCTTTGACAACAGTCGTGTCTAAATTTTTCTTTTAAGACTTTAGGGCCTTTGATGCGAAGGAGTTGTAGTTGAGGGACGATGGTGGAAGAACAACATCGAAAGACCTGAAGAATTCGAGATAATATTGATATACATACAATACTTAATTGTAAAAATAAAAAAACTTAATTAAAGGACTCACAAACCTTTTACTAATTATAGGTAATTTGAGATATTTGATGAAAAGGAATTAGTTTGTATGTCTTGGATAAATAATGTATTACATCTTTTAAAAAAATTAGAGATTTAAATTCTGATGCTTATAAAAAAAATTAAGCTAAGAGGTTGTATTCATTAGGGATGTTCATTTCCGAATACCTGGGTCTTCGGGTGCTCGAAGTACTAGATACCCAGATTTTCGGGCATCACTTTTTTCAGTCTATTCTCGGCTCACTTTAATTGGGTACCCACTATCAGAGTACCCGCAAAACCTAAGTACCCGGGTAATTAAGGGTGGGCAAAAAATTCGATTACCCGGTCCTAGTCTCGGACCCGATGGATTTTTACCCGGTATTGGTTCTGGTGGGACCGGGACTGGATCCAAAATTTAGGTCCTGGTTGCAACCGGGGCCGGGACTGGATCCTGCTTTTTGGACCCGATACTCGGTGGGTACCCAATGGGACCGGGACCTGTACCAGGTACCCGATACTGGTCTGGTACCGAATGACGTTGAAGAGGTTGAAAGCAACTAAAGACGCTCCTTTATTTCTCTGTGTATGAATATTATGAGTATAACTCGTTTTAAGACTTCAACCTTTAAGCCTACAATATTCTGACTTTGTTATTTAATATTACTATTGATGCTTGGAATTTTCCCCTGCTTTTATTAATAATAGACTAATTGACCGGGTACCCGGTATTGGTACCGATTCCCACTAGTACCGAGACCGGTTCTTGAAATTTTTGACCCGGTCTAACCGGGGTCGGGACTGGTTCTAATTTTTAGGAATCGGTGGTTACCGAGACCGGGACCAATTCTAGACAAATTGGCCGGGTACCTGGTCTTGCCAACCCCTACGGGTAATCGGGTAACGAGTACCCGGATGCTTTTTTTACATTTTTTTTAAATCACTTAATTTTATAAAATAAAATCACACATAATAAAAGTTTGAAATATATAATCCAAGCATAGAGTTTAATATTCAAATTATCAAACTCAAATAACTTTAGAATACAAAATAAAACTTTTAATAATAATAATAATAATAATAATAATAATAATAATAATAATAATAATAATAATAATAATAATAATAATAATAATGATGCATCAAATCAAATCTTAAACAATGTCGGTAAGACAAATGAAATATATAAACTAATAAATAATAATGATGCATCAATTCAAATCTTAAACAATGTCTTTAAGACATATCTTAAATTTTTAATAATTTTATATGTATACATATATATTTAATAAAAATATAAAATATATTTTAAAACTTTAACCGGGTCATTGGGTCACCGGGTACCCGATAAGGGGCATTCTTGCGGCCAGGGCCTGACCCGAAAAAAATGCTTATTTTAGCGGGCCAGGTAAAAAAAATCGGGTAATTACCCTGTTGGGTTTTATGATGCTCGATTTCCTTCAACCGATGTGTTTGCCAAGTATGGAGAAGATTGGATTTTTGGGTATTAAAGTGGAAGCTAAAAGATTGGAATTGGACACAAGGATTTATAGTGGTTCAGCCTTCTAACAAGCACCTACATCCACTACCTTAGCTTCCCACTAAGGATATCCAAACAAATTCACTAAAAATTTCGTCCCATTTTCTCGGATTAGGAGGAAACTGTTACACCGATCAAGCTTTCTACCCAAAGCTTGATCAAACACTCTCTTACACAAGAAAGACTTAGCAAACTAGAAATCCCTTTACAAGGTATATGTTTGCATAAATAAAGCTCTCGCCCAAAACCTAAACACTTGAGCAAATTTAACAATGTTTAGCTCACTAGTGTTGTCCATACAAGAAATTGGACAATTAAGCTCTAAGACAAAATCTTAATCACGGTGTTGTTGACAATAGAAGCATTAGCCTTCTCTTGATGCTTGGAGGTCCCTTTTATACTCCCAAATGAGTTTATAGCCATTGGGGATGTTTTGGAGCCGTTGGAGACTTTATTTCCCACATTAATTGCAATTTTGGTGTTGTCCGTTTCGGAACAGTCGAGCTCGTATCGGAACGACCTTCTTCAGAACTAGTTGTTGAAGTCTGATATAGCAGGTCGTATCAAAACGCCTATGGCCGTTTCGAAACCCTTCTAGACGTACTAAAATGGTTACAACCCATTTCGGTACGATTGAGAGTTAGGCTGCAAATTAAATTACCATTGGGGATTTTGACCGTTGAGGTCTTTGCCACATAGGCGTATCGAAACGGTGAAGCCCGTATCGAAACGCTATGTAAAAATCCTCGCCCAAATTAAAGCTCGTTTCAAAATAGACAGAGTTGTATCGAAACGTTTTGAAACGGTGAATGGTTGTTTCGAAACGCCTAAGGGTGTTTCGAAACACCTGGGTGGTTCTGTAGAGTTTGGCTTTAGAAAACACTTCAAAACCTCTTAAAACAATCCTCAAACATATTTTTAAGTTGTTTGGACTTAAAGACACTTTTGAAATTTTTTCAATTTAGTCCAAAACTATTTTTCAATTATTATATCAAAACATTAGTTCTTCAATCTCCCCCTTTTTGATATAATAAAACCATCTTAAAAAATTATTTGAGATTCTCCCCCTTGGTATTTAAAAATTTGAATACAAGATTTCAAAAATTAAAGAAGTTAAAGCTCCCCCTTATTCTCTTGAAAATGCAAAATTTCAAACCATATCTCCCCTTTTTTGTTATATCAAAAATACTTTAAATAACTATAAGTTCAAAATAACTCAAGAGGTTAAAAAAATGACAAAAATGAATTTTAGTTTTAAAATTGGCTCCCTCTTACTCAAAGCATCATCAAAGAATGTTAGTCCAACACATGATAATCTAGTTGAATTAAAAGAAAATAAAACAAATTTAAATAAATAATAACAACTAGATTTTACCACACTTGAACTCAAGGGAGGATGTGAAGTATTCCTTTTTCAAGTGTTCTTCCTTGTGTGCATGGAGCTCCCCCTCAATATTTGACTTGTTAATCAATCTTCATCACACCTATCATAAGATAATCAAGTAATATTTGGTATTCAAATTGCTTTGGATCCATAGACATTAGTGGCACAAAATTTAGTACCCTTAGGAATTCATTTTTCAATTTCATCCTTTTTAGTTGAAGTGGTTAGTCCTTTTGGGACCCAAACACTTCTAAAATATTTTCCATTTATAAATCTAGGGCCACTAGATTGTCTTACATAAAAATTTGATTTTCTAAAATCATTTTTCTTTTGAAGTTCATTGGAAACCAAATCTTTTCCTTTTTAAGATCATCAATTTCTTGTTGGTGATCCTTTTCCATTGTTTGAAGTAAGTTTTGCAAATGTGAAACTTTTTGTTCAAAATCCTTCAATTTTACTTCAAACTCAAGATTTGTTTTGGAAAGCAAATCATTCTCATTTTTTCAATTTTGAAATCAACTTTTTGTTCTTAGAAAATGATGCATTGAATTCCAAAAGCAAATCATCATAGATATCTTGTAACTCATCAAATGTATATGAATTTGAAATAGATGAGTTAGAAGTTACCTCCCCCTCATTAAGGGCCATCAAGCATAGGTGGGCTACCTCATCATCGGTGGAGTCTTCATCACTCCATGTGGCCACACATGCTTGCTTTGAAGATGATCCCTTCTTGTTGAACTTGTGGGATTCCTTCATCTTTTTCCTCAATTCATGCTTGAATTTTTCCATTTTGCACTTCATGAACCGGGCAAATTTGTTGAAGAGATAGGCCATCTTTTCATCTTCACTTTCCTCCTCACTTGAATCTACATGATGGCATGTGGAGAATTTGAGAGCAATGTCATTAGTGTTGATGCCAAGCCCTTTGAGCTTCTTCTCCCCCATAGCTCTAATCTTTTCATTTTTCTTCTCCTCTTCTTTGTTTTTCTTCATTATTTGGTGAGTTAGAAGTGACCCCATGAGCTCATCAAGCTTCAAACTCTTGAGATTCTTAGCTTCGATGATGTCGGTCCTTTTTGAGTCCCATGACTCAGGAAGAGAGTAGATGAACTTTCAGACAAGCTTCTCTTCCGGAATGGCTTCTCCATAGCCTTTGAGTCCATTGGTGATCGTGGAGAACCTATCGAACATCTTCTCAATGTCTTTTTCTGGATCCATCTTGAAGTTTTCATACTCGAGGTTGAGGAGTCCGATCTTGGTCTCTTTTACTTCGTTGGTTCCTTCGTATATGACTTTAAAATTGTCCCATACCTCATTGGCATCTTCACAAGAAGACATCTTCTCATAGATGTTGGGGCCAAATGCACAAAAAAGGATGTGCAAGGCTTTGTAATTACGCTCCATCTTCTTACGATCACCCGTGCTCCAATCTGCCTTCCTTCGTTGTGGCACGAACGGACCGTCTTCTACTGTGTCCCAAAGCTTGTAGTCCTTGGACTTTATGAGAAACTTCATTCTTGTCTTCCAATGAGCATAGTGTGTTCCGTCGAAGAATGGTGGCTTGTCGATGGATTGCGCCATTTGATCGGTTGGTTGATATGTTGTATCGAGCTTCCCGGATCACCTCAACAGGATGTTAATCCTCTTCGATTGAGCCTTGCTCTGATACCAATTGTTAGGTTTTATGATGCTCGATTTCCTTCAACCGATGTGTTTGCCAAGTATGGAGAAGATTGGATTTTTGGGTGTTAAAGTGAGAGCTAAAAGATTGGAATTGGACACAAGGATTTATAGTGGTTCGGCCTTCTAACAAGCACCTACATCCACTACCTTAGCTTCCCACTAAGGATTTCCAAACAAATTCACTAAGAATTTCGTCCCCTTTTCTCGGATTATGAGGAAACCGTTACACCGATCAAACTTTCTACCCAAAGCTTGATCAAACACTCTCTTACACAAGAAAGACTTAGCAAACTAAAAATCTCTCTACAAGGTATATGTTTGCACAAATAAAGCTCTCGCCCAAAACCTAAACACTTGAGCAAATTTAACAATGTTTAGCTCACTAGTGTTGTCCATACAAGAAATTGGACAATTAAGCTCTAAGACAAAATCTTAATCGTGGTGTTGTTGACAATAGAAGCATTAACATTCTCTTGATGATTGGAGGTCCCTTCAATACTCCCAAATGAGTTTGTAGCCGTTGAGGATCGTTGGTGATGTTTTTGAGCCGTTTGAGACTTTATTTCCCACATTAATTGTAGTTTTGGTGCTATCCGTTTCGGAACAGTCGAACCCGTATCGGAACGACCTTCTTCAGAACTAGCTGTTGAAGTCTGATGCAGCAGGCCGTATCGAAACGCCTATGGCCTTTTCGAAACCCATCTAGACGTATCAAAACGGTTACAACCCGTTTCGGTACGATTGACAGTTAGGCTGCAAATTAAATTACCGTTGGGGATTTTGACCGTTGAGGTCTTTGCCACATAGGCGTATCGAAAAGCTATGTAAAAAATCCTCACCTAGATTAAAACCCGTTTCGAAACAGATAGAGTTGTATCGAAACGTTTTGAAACTGTGAATGGTTGTTTCGAAACGCCTAAGGGTGTTTCGAAACACTTGGGTGGTTTTGTAGTGTTTGGCTTTAGAAAACACTTCAAAACCTCTTAAAACAATCCTCAAACATATTTTTAAGTTGTTTGGACTTAAAGGCACTTTTGAAATCTTTTCAATTTAGTCCAAAACTATTTTTCAATTGTTATATCAAAACGTTAGTTCTTCATACCCAATATTTTATGTTCGGGTAGTCGGGTCGGGTATTTTTTGAACACCCATAATATTTATAATGGGTCTCTGCAATACTCAATCTATATTAATCAACTAATAGGTTTGATATTGGTCTTTAAAAGAACCCACTTATATCAGTTGTCTTGGCCCTTTCTAGGTTTTATGTGTGTTGTTAAACACTTAAATTTTAATTTATTTTTATTTATATCTCATTATATAAGTTTTATCCAAATTATTTCAATACTGATCATTCTTCTATTACGGAATCAAATAAAAACAATGTTAGCATTGTTTATGATGGGTTAACTGTACCATTTAGCTTAAACGATTGGTTAATCGTTATAACAGTTATTAATTTTAACCTAACCGTTAAAAAATAGTTAACCATTAATTTTTTAAATGGCTAATCATTATAGTGGTTAATCGTTAAGAAACGGTTCGGTTACATGTTAACATGTAACCTATTACAATTTTCTTTTCAAATATTTATTATTTCTTTTTAGAATAATAAATTTATCTCTCTGATAAATATTGTATTAAAATTTTCAAAAGAAACTTAAATGGAGAAATTTTAAACACAAACTTCATACTTAGTTAAAAAAGTACCTATATGTTAATCATTAACCATCCTTTTTAGCGGTTCGATTAACCGAAACCGTTTAACATTAATGGTTAGATTAATTAACCTATAAAATAAACAATTAAATCGATTAACGATTATGATTTATTTTGCACACCCATTGTGCTAATGAGGCCTGAAGGCAGAGACGGGAGTATTAAGGGGTGGAGAGGGGTAACCGGACCCCACCCCCGAAGATTTTTGTTTTTTACTTTTGTTTTCCAATTTAAATTTTGTTAAAAATTAATTTATTTATAAATTTATCCCACTATCAAACATTTATAATTTACATTTTATCCTCAAATTCTGGCTCCGTCCCTGCTTGAAGGTAACAAAAGCCAACAACAAATAATGAGTTTAATACAATTGAAAGCAGTTAATTTTCTTAATTCCTACTTAAATTTTATCCTTTAGTCGGCCCATCTAGGCATCTAGACTTCGTTTTTTCCTCCAAATACTACGACGTCGTCGTGTGTGTCATGAATTTTATAATATTCTTTTTTTCAATTTGTGTACTCCACAATTTTGGTAAGAGTACGAATTGAGTTTTAATTTAGTTACTATCATTGTTATTAGGTATAAGGTAAAAAATACATTTAAATGTTTGGCTGAATAGGTATTTTAGTTTTTTTATTTGAAATATTTTAAACTTTAATGTTTTATTTTGGTCAAAATAATTCATCTGTGGATGAAAACTTTCAGTCAACTGACAATAAATAATTTAAAATGATTTGACAGAATGACACGTCATCAAAAAATTATATTTTATATACTTTTATAAAATTATTTTTTGACTGATGTGTCATTATGTAAAGTCAACACATTTGTTTATATGACATTATTATGTTAATGTGCATATGTAGGTTTATTACGTCATTTCAAACAATTTAACGTTAGACAACTAACAGTTTTCATCTAGGGGATATTTTGACTCAAAATGAAATACTGAAGGTTAAAATATTTTAAAAAAATATAAACCAAAATAATTATTTAATCAATCGTTAAAAATTTTAACATTATGCATTATAATTGTATCATAAAACTTCGGTTTAAATAAGTTTAAACGTATATTATTCTCTGATGTGAAATTTGAATAATTTAAACATTATATTCAAATAAATTTAGCAAGAGTAAATTATTGCCATACACAATACAAGACAAATCCTATATTTCAAAACTCACGATATGCGTTGAATAGTGATCGCCTTTGACCATTATACTGAATTTAATTTTTTTGAAAATTGTAATAATATTTTATCTTTAAAATATTATATAAAAATCAATTAAGTCTTTTTGAACTTTTTAAAAACTAATTTTGTTCTTAAACTCTTTAAAAAAAATCAAATGTTGACCAACGTGTTATCATTTAAATTTGGATTGTCACGTTATTACTGTTGAGTTCAAATGTCAAATTCAATGTTTTTAATAATGACTAAATTAATTATTTTGTATGAACTTAGGGGTAAAATGCCCCTGAAGCCATAGTTTAATTATTATATTAAAAATTAGGAAGGATAAATTATTGTCATACACCTACACAATACAAAGACTGAACTTCGGCTTCAATTAAGAACTTTTGTTTTTGATGATGACCACTTAACAATTTATTTTTGAAATATGACCGATTAACAAATAAACTACGGGTAAATTAAGTATAATATCGATTGTCATTGAACTAAAAATTGATATTATTTAAATATTGAATTTATATTTCAATTATATAATTGGAGCGTTAAATTCTCTCCACGCCATCGCACACAAACTGTTAAGATCCGTTTAGGTCTTCGATTTTAATCGATACCACAGACAGAGCATAATGAGGGCCCAAGAGGCTTTGGCCCCTGTCCAACCATTTGAAACATATTTAATAAGCTCTTTATTTTTATGAAAAATTTTAATTTAGTCCCCTCAAAATTTTAAAAATTCATGTTAAATATTAAAATTTTGAATTTTTTAATAAATCTCTAAAATTTTAATTTGTTCCCTTCAATTTTCGGGTCTAATGACAATTTAGGTCCTATAAATTTAAATATTAGATAAATTAGACATTGTCACTTAATTTTGAATTTAAATACTTAATAAACGCTTATATTTTTTAAGTTCAATAATTCAAACCCTCCTGATATTCGATCATGGCTCCGTCCCTGATCGATACTAAACTTAAAGTTTAGTGATATTTGGTACAGTTTACCCTTAAACTAAGGGTTATTGCAAGACTTTTTTTTGGAATTTAACCCCCAATACTTTTATTATTTTTTTATTTTCATCACTTTTGGCCGTTAGCTTTAAGTTGTTGAATATCAGATTAAAAAAACAACCAAAACTACCTCCACTTCTCCAAAATGTAACTGTCGTTTATTTATTTTACCATTCCTTTCCCTTTAAAAAGGGAGCTAATCAGATCCCTTGAATCAAAATTCAAAACAGAGGAAAGAGAATGGCGATTCGAAGCTGCCGTCCAGTCTTTGTTTGGATATTTATTGGCTTATTGTTATTATCAGTTGATGGAAAAGTCAGTGCTTCGCCTTCGCTGAGTCGTAAGAGTTTTCCATCTGGATTCGTCTTCGGAACAGCGTCGTCGTCTTATCAGGTAAATTATATCGAATTTGAATGAGTTCAACTCTGGAGATCTCATGAAAATTGCTTCATTAATTTCTGGAAATTTTTGGTTGTGTGAAAAAATCAGTACGAAGGTGGAGCTAAAGAAGGAGGTAGAGGTCCAAGTATATGGGATACTTTCACTCACAAGCATCCAGGTCCGTCGTCTTTAACTTCTCTTTTAATTCTTATGTATTCTCAATTGGATTTTGCTCTGAAAATTATTTCGAAGTTGATTTAAGTCGGAGTTCGAATGAGAGAAAGATCTCTCGACTCTTATTTTCTTCTTTTACAAAACTCGAAAGCGATTTTTTATGTTCATAATTTAAGAACTAGTCGATGTGTGTGTTCAACTGGTCGGCTTGGTTAACAGATCAAACTGAATTAACAAATATATATTAGCTGAAATCTTTTAGGCTTTAATCGTTAACCGAACCAAATTTTGTTTGAAAATGTTTAACCAATTCGAACTTTGTTTGATTCGGTTAATTTGGTCGGTTTTCGAATTAACCCAAATAAATTATAAGCTTTTGGGTAAAGTACACAAAATGTTACTAAACTATGCTAAAATAATCTTTTTAGCCATTAATTAAACTTTCAAAAATTACAAAATAACCATTAAACTTATCGAACTAATACAAAATGGTCATTGCACGTTATAAATTATTGATAAATTTTAAAAAGTTCAATGGCCATTTTGTAATAATTCAATAAATTTAATGATCATTTTGTGCTAATTTAATAAAGTTTAATGATCATTTTATAACATATCAAAAAATTTAATGACCATTTTATAATTTCTAAAAATTTAGTGACATATAGTTAATCAACCGATTTTGAATCGGATTAACCGATAACCGAAATTTAAAAAAATATTAACTGTTAATTGATCATACCTAAAATTAACTGACCGATTAACTGGAAAAACTTTGATTCAGTCGGTTAATTCGGTTAAAATCGAAGTTTTAAGCACCCTAATAACGATTAGTAAAAAATAGAGTGAAAATTAACAAATAAAAGTTTAAATTTCTCTACCAACAAACGCTTTGACACAATTGATAAAAGCTCTGTTCATAAGTTTTTGAATATCTAAGTTTGATTATGTGTATGATTCTCTCTCTCTCTCTATATATATATATTATAGGGTAAACTACACCAATGACCACCGAACTAATTAGGGGTACTTATTTTGACCACTGAACTAATTAAGAGTACCTATTTTGGCCACCTAATTATCGAACTCGTCAGTCAGACTACCAAACTTATTAAATTGACCTATTTTGATAACCACTGTTAAAAAACTAACGGATGGGTGATGGAGGGGTGACGTGACAGTTAACGGAAATTCATAAAATTACACATTTAGTCCATGTTATTTACCTATAATATCAATTTAGTTCTAATTTTAATTTAATTAATTAAAATTAACAATCGCACACTGCCTTAGCCTCCATTGAAGCTCCCTCAAGCTTCAATCACCAGCTTCCATCCATATCCACACTCGACCATAACCCCTCCGCCTCCCTCAAGCTCCTTCTCTCACCTTGCGCTCAAACATACCCAAATTAAATCCTTTAAACAACCATCAACAATAAGTAATTTGTCCCCAAAACGAAAGAAAGGAAAATCATAGCAAAACCAGAAAAAAATCCCAACGGTGAGCATGTTCTAGGAGGTGAGGGGAGAAACATATCTTGATTTGGTGATGATCTAACGGTGGACGGAGGAGATCCGACGAGAAGAAGTCAAACGGTTCAAGAAAAGGAATTATTGTTTCGACCGGAGCTCATTGTCGGCGTTCAGAGTGTCGATGTCCTAATCCCAACGGTGAGGGGAGCAACATATCTTGATTTGGCGATGATCTAACGATGGACGGAGGAGATCCGACGAGAAGAAGTCAAACGATTCAAGGCCATTTTTGTGAAGATCGGACGACTTTCTCGAAAAACTATTTCGAGGGAAAGAAAGAGACGGCGAGAGGAGTCTATCGGTGGTTATGGTGTGTCGAATCGACGCTGGACGATGGCTGAGCGGCGGTGAGGAGACGCGACAGCACTGGTCTTTTTCTTGAAGAGCCAAGTTGATATTATAGATAAATAATAAGGACTCAATGTTTAATTTTACGAATTTTCGTTAACTGCCCACGGTAGTGGTCAAAATAGGTTAATTTAGTAAGTTTGGTGGTCCGATTAATGAGTTCGATAGTTCGGTGGTCAAAATAGGTACCTCAACTAGTTCGATGGTCACTTGTGTAGTTTACCCTATATTATAATATTTCTCTAAATATTATTTTAATTTAAATCCTTTTGTGTATTTTTCAAATTTATTTCAACTTAATCTAAGTCTTATCTCGACTATTAATTTAATTAATTTTTATAACAATTGCTTTTAATTATTATTTTTTAAATATGCATTAATTATAATTGTATATTCTATTTCTAACTTCAAAAGTTTAAACTTGTTAAAATTCACTAATTGGTTGAATGGTTAAAAATATTAGTATTGTTTCATTTTGTATAAATTTAAATTTTACATTCATTTTAAAATGTGATATATCTATGTACTAAATTAAAAAAAGTTAAAAACTTTTTTGCGAGGCTTGAAGGTTTGAAAAAAAAGTTTTTTTGTTTTGTTTTTTATAGCCTCCTGGTTTGACTGCATTGTCGAGTTTAGATTCTTTAGATCAATAAATAAATAGATAAATAAGACAATAAATATAATAACAGTTACATAAAAATACTAAAAATTTGTTTTGGATGATTGGCTCTATATAATTGGCTTAACATGTATGCACGAATTGATTTTAAATAATGGATTTATTGAAGGATTGATATTGTTTTTAGAGTAAACTACATAAATGACCACCATATTATTAGTAACGTTGCGATTTGACTACCTTACTTTTTCAACCAAGCTCTCACTAAAGATTTTTAACCAATTTCACTAGAAATTCATCCCCTTTTCTCAGATTAGGAGGAAACCTTACAAATCGGTTAATCTTTCTACCCCAAAGATTAATCAAGACTCTCTCAAATACAAAGAAGATTGACAATCTGAAAATGTCTCTCACAAGGTTGATAGATTGCCCAATTACACTTAAACACTCTCCAAACTTGAAATAAGATAATACAATGAAAGATTACACAAGTGGGGTTACAAAAATTTAACTCTAATAGCTCAAGGGTTTGAATATATGCTTAGATTGTTGCAAATAGATTAAATAGTTGTTGTTGTAGCTTTTGAGACTTGTTTATATACCATTCCATTGGTTTTTAATTGTTTTGGTGGCTGAGATCATCAATAGAACCGTTGGACTTCTTTTTTCCCGTAATAAATGCACTTCTACAATCTACCGTATCAGCACTCGAACAAGGGTATCGATACCTGTCTCAAAACAGAAAGAGACGTTGTGTACATTTAAGAGGGCATATCGATACGCTATAAGGGCGTATCAGTACGAGTATACTGTACAAAGAGAGGCGTATCGATACTTTAAGATAGTATCGATACAGATTTTGCTCACTAAAATCCCGAGGAAAACTTTAGCAAAAAGTGTATCGATATGCTATATGGGCATATGGATACGGTCCAATGGCCGTTTGAAATTTTGCTGAAATCATAACTGACAAGCAACAGTCAAAAATTTTAAATGCAAAGATTTATCAAATCAGATCAAACCATATCGATACGGGTACAACCGTATCGGTATGCTATGCCTTAAAATTAAGCCTAGATAAAATACCATATCAATACGAGTATAACTGTATCGATACATTTTTGTCAATTAAAATTTTAAAACCTTAAAACCGCATCGATACAGCTATAACGTATCGATACGCCTTAGCGTACAAATAGATTTTGGGCTATAGCACTTAGAAAAATTTTGTTTGAACAATTTATTTGACTTAGAAATATTTTTTGTTCAAATTTACTTGTCAAATTGTGAAACTTTAAAATACTTAAAATTTTATTTAATTTTACAAATATGTCCTCAGACACTTTATTATATTAAAATCAAATTAAATTTTACACATACTTATAATGCATAAAAACATCTAACCTAATTAAATAAACCTAATAATTAAATTAAAAATATACTGATCGACAACTAAACTCTACGAGTTCCCCTATCGACTGCATGGTCCCAATTTATAAGCTTAGAGAACCATTTACTGAACGTGTCATTATTCTGTGGCGTATCAAGGCTTGAAAACATCAACAATAGTCGAGAAGCAGCAATGCGCATGAAAGAGAAGCCAACAATCTTGGTTTCCTGCTGTAACCCCCTCGTCCTGGTCTGGTCGGATGACCGATCCGAGTGGGCCACACGGGGAAAACCGAAGCGAAACCCGTTAAGGTTTCCCCTCGGTTAACGACCCAGAAATTTCTTTTTATTTTATCTTGTCTATAGGCATAGTTAATTCCTATGAGAAGCACAACAGCGGAAGATGCAAACAATGTAACGTACTCCGACCAAACAAAACAGTAAACAGCTCATTTTAAACCTTTACAGCAGGCCGTTTCGAAACGCCCTTAGGGTGTTCCGAAACGCCTTGACTTAGTCAACAGGCCAGGGTCAACCATAAGGTGACCGTTTCGAAACAGGGGAGACCCGTATCGAAACGACCTTGACGGTCAATTTCTCGTGGTCAACGAGATTTGACCGTTTTGAAACATCAGAGGCCCGTTTCGGAACGCCTTTATCTCGTCAATTTCTCAAAATTCCAGTAGCAAAAATGTTCCGAAACGACCCCCATCCGTTTCGAAACGGCAGGCCATTTGCAAAGGAACCGTATCGGAACAGGGTGACCCGTTCCGAAACGCCCCCTGTCTGCAGGTCCGTTTTAGCTGTTTTAAGGCACAAGGGTGCCCCAAAACACCACTAAAACACCCTCCAACCATAAAACACATAAACTTAAGACAACCCAACAATTAGAGCATGCTTCAACAAGATTAAAACAAGTCCAAACACTAAGGCAAGACATCATAAGGCATGCATTCATATAACATCATTCAACACAAAGATAACCTCTTAGACATATGGCTAACATTCAAACTAAGCAATTTAGGCATGGCTTACGATTCATCATGGCAATACAAACCATACAAAAGCAAGATAACATGGAGTCTAAACAAGCTCCTAATCAACCAACAATCATCCATCAAAAGACACATGTCCCATTGCTCAAACTATTACATGTTCAACATTTAAAAGTCATACTTGATGTACTCAAGTCAACAACCACACTTGGAGGCCCTCCTCTTGCTCGAGCAACCCGCGAACTAAGGATCTGCAATGTTGAACAAAGAGAGCGTAAGCAATAATGCTTAGTGAGGGTAAGCTCTAAAAACAAACCTCAACATTGCAGGGTCCGAGCACGATCTAGCCAAGGCATTACACAATACCAAGGGTCCACAAGATAAAGATGCATGAGCAATAGACAATACAAATGCCATGATCATAAGCTCAATTCCACAAAACATGTAATCACATTTAAGCATCCAATTAAAGCTCATATATCTCAACACATTGATACACATATCAATCAACATTGGCACCTAGCTATGACTCAAATACGCGGATAAACATGTTGGAAACTCACATCCAACAACCACATTACCTCACGGTGGGATTACACTCATCACCGGTCTCGCGGAGGGGATTCCACTCATCCTCACGCCCCGTCGATGGGATTCCACTCATCACCGACTATATTTAAATACAACTTCCGGGCGTACCCGTACTCCTCCTTAGTGACTCAACGCCACCAAGGCCACGCGCGACTTTTGACTCATGTGTACACACTAACATCCTAATGATCGATCATTTGTATTCAAGTATACTAGTGCCAACATTTACTCATTTCACATTACTCATTTCAATCAATTCCGTGCTTAGCACGTACTCATCAACAACCATCATCATGCATGTCTCAAGCATCACAAGTCATATCTCATCTCACATGTATAATACAATATACATAAGCATTCATATCACATTTCATACGAGACATACACAATCATATAAATGAGTTCATCCAAAGGCTCTAGATCAAGCTTAGGATTAGGCTACCACCCTAATCCTAACTCTAGGTGGGTCTACCAAGCCCAACCTAGTCCATATACTCGAACCAACTATTTAAAATCATTTAAAACAATTAACCACTCACCTAAGCTTCCAAGCTCCAAGCCTAAGCAAGCAACCACCTTCAAATTCCCGGATTCCCTTCCGATGCTTCACCGATGTCCAAACCCGATTCTAATCATCTCAAACAAAAACAAAACATTCGAAATCAATAACTCATCATCGGAACCAACCCGGATTAACATTAGCAAGCATTCAACACTCAAAATCAACCCCAAAACAGAATTTCCGAGCAGCCCACATAACCCACTGAAATCTTCCATTTCAAGCATCCAAACAACCTTCAAAATCACCCAAAGTGACCCTCATATATCATACTACCAACAGCCCCCAAAATCCAACATTAACTAACCCCAAAAACCACTTTAAAACCCTCCAAAAACCCCTTGGAAACCCAATTCCGAAAATTGCTCAAAATCATTTAAAATTCACATATGACATACCATTTGACCTCTATATACCATAACTAAGCATATCAAATCAAAATACTTCACTTAACCACATAAAGTTTATATTTTTAATCCAATCTTTCAAAAATTCTATTTTCTAAAATCTTCATGGAAATGAAAATGAAGAGTACTTTTGTGAAGGGGAAGATGAAGGGAAGTAAAAAATGCTATTACCTTTCAAAACGGAGTTGAAATGAGGAGGAAAAGTGATGGAACAGTGGATTTGGGTAGAGAGCTCAAGTTCCCGTTGGTGTGTTTTTGAAGAAGGAGGTGAATAGTAGAGAATGGGTGTTTTATTTCACATGTGGTCTATTTTTTTAAGGCTCAAAAGACTTATTTACCCTTAATGAAATGAGACATTTACAAGGAAGGTAAATCCATGACTAACTGTGGTTTAAATCTTAAAACGTGGTCAACCCAAATTAATTAATTTGAAAACAAAACCCGAAATATAATTTAAATTATAAAACCGAGCCCAAATAATATTAAAATATTATTTTCACCTAACCCCTAAACCCGGGTGTTACAACTCTCCCCCACTTAAGGAAATTTCGTCCCCGAAATTACCTGGTGGAAACAAATACGGAAACTGCTCAACCATATCTGCTTTTCTCTCCCACGTGGCCTCTTCCACACCTCTATGTCTCCACAACACCTTGACCAACTCTATGGTCTTGCCACACAACACCTTGCTATCAGAAGCAAGTATCTCAACGGGCTCTTCATTATAGGACAAATCTGGATTTAACTCTATCTCCTCAACGGGCATCACATGAGAAGGATCCGATCTATACCTCCTAAGCATAGACACATGAAAAACATCATGGATCTTTTCTAACTCAGAAGGTAACCTCAAACGATAAGCTACAGGCCCAATCCGCTCAACAATCTCATACGGACCAATGAACCTCGGACTCAACTTGCCCTTATGGCCAAATCTCATTACCTTCTTCCACGGAGATACTTTCAGAAACACTTTCTCACCCACTGTGTACTCAACCTCTTTCCTCTTCAAATCTGCATAAGACTTCTGACGATCGGAAGCTGCTTTCAAGCGGTCACATATCAACTTTACTTTGTCGGTGGTCCCCTTAAGCAAGTCTGGCATAGGTAACAATCTCTGACCTGTCTCGGCCCAACAAATCGGAGTCCTACACTGTCTACCATACAAAGTCTCATAAGGTGCCATCTGAATACTAGACTGATAACTGTTGTTGTAAGCAAACTCAACCAACGGTAAGTGCTTCTCCCAAGAACCCTGGAAGTCAATCACACAACAACGGAGCATATCCTCTAGAATCTGTATCACTCGCTCTGACTGCCCATCGGACTGAGGATGATACGAGGTGCTGAAATGCAAACGGCTACCTAAAGCACTATGCAAGCAACCCCAGAACCTCGAAGTAAACCTAGGATCCCTATCTGAAACAATGGACTTTGGAACCCCATGAAGTCTCACAATCTCACGGATATACAAGTTTGCCAACTTGTCTAAGGAATCCGTAGTGTTCACTGCTAAGAAGTGAGCACACTTAGTGAACCTATCAACAATCACCCAAACGGAGTTCTTCTTCGAAGGAGACAAAGGCAATCCCGACACAAAATCCATGGTGATCCTCTCCCATTTCCATTCCGGAATCTTCAAAGGCTGTAGCAAACCTGAAGGAACCTGATGTTCTGCCTTCACTCTCTGACAAACCATACAACGGCTCACACACTCGGCTACATATCTTTTCAAACCAACCCAGAAGTAATCATTCTTCAAATCTCTGTACATTTTGGTACTACCCGGATACATAGAAAAGGGACTCGAATGTGCTTCGCTCAGAATCTGACGTCTCAAATCAACATCTTCTGGTACAACAATTCTATCTCTAAAGCACAACAAGCTCTCACCACTGAAACTGTAATCGGTCGGTCTTCCTTCGGCTATGTCCTGAACATGAGGAACTAAACTCGCATCTTGCAACTGCTTCTCTCTAATCAACTGAATCAAAGAAGGCTTCACTTGCAACTCGGTGATCAAACCACCATCATCGGACACACTCAATCTAGCAAACATAGCTCTCAACTCAACGGCCACTTTTCTACTCAAAGCATCGACTACTACATTTGCTTTACCCGGATGGTACTCAATGGTCAAATCATAATCTTTCAACAACTCTAGCCATCTCTTTTGTCTCAAGTTCAACTCTTTCTGTGTCATCAAGTACTTCAAGCTTTTGTGATCGGTGTAAACAATACACTTCTCACCATACAAATAATGACGCCAAATCTTCAATGCAAACACGACTGCGGCTAGCTCTATATCATGGGTAGGATAGTTCTTCTCATGGATCTTGAACTGTCTAGAAGCATAAGCAACAACTCTTCTCTCTTGCATCAAGACACATCCTAAACCTACGTAGGAAGCATCACTGTAGATCACAAACTCCTTACCTGAAACAGGTTGCACTAACACTGGAGCATTCGTCAAAGCTTCTTTCAATTTCTCAAAGGCCTTCTGTCTTGCATCTGACCATTCAAACTTGACTCCCTTTTGCAACAATTTAGTCAAAGGAGCAGCTACTCTAGAGAAGCCGTCCACAAATCTCCTATAGTAACCGGCTAATCCTAGGAAACTCCTAATCTCGGTCACGGACTTAGGTTGTTTCCACTCAACAATAGCCTCAATTTTCGATGGATCAACACGAATACCTTCGGCCGAAACAACATGGCCAAGAAACACAACCTCTCGAATCCAGAACTCGCATTTACTAAGCTTCGCATACAACTGATTGCTCAACAATCTCTGTAAAACAAATCTCAAATGCTCATCATGTTCTTCCTCTGTCTTCGAGTACACAAGTATGTCATCAATGAAGACAACTACAAAACGGTCTAGATAGTCTCTAAAAATTCTGTTCATCATGTCCATGAATGCTGCTGGTGCATTCGTGAGCCCAAATGGCATCACAAGAAACTCATAGTGACCATATCTAGTCCTAAAAGCTGTTTTCGGAACATCACACTCCTTTACCCTCAACTGATAATACCCGGATCTCAAATCTATCTTCGAGAACACTGAAGCACCTCTCAACTGATCAAACAAATCATTTATACGAGGCAACGGATACTTGTTCTTCACAGTCATCTGATTCAACTGTCTATAGTCAATACACATGCGCATACTACCATCTTTCTTTTTCACAAACAACACGGGAGCACCCCACGGAGAACTACTAGGCCTAATGAAACCACGGTCTAATAACTCTTGCAACTGACTCTTCAATTCTTTCAACTCTTTCGGAGCCATGCGGTATGGAGCTATCGAAATTGGATTAGACCCTGAAACTGTCTCAATCACAAACTCAACATCTCTGTCAGGAGGCAAACCCGGAAACTCTTCAGGAAACACATCTGGAAAGTCACACACTGTTCTGATATCTTTCGGTCTAGCTTCACTCATATCTGGATTCATAACATAAGCTAAATAAGCCCCACATCCAGAGTCCATCAACCTATGAGCCTCTAAAGCTGACACCACATTAGACAAGAACTTAATGTTCTCGCCTACTACTACTACCTCGTAGTCATCAGAAAGCTTCAAAGAAATTCTCTTTGTCTCGAAATTCACACTAGCCCGATGCTCAACCAACCAGTCCATACCCAGAATAATGTCAAAACCATAGAAAGGAAATTCCATCATATCAACAGAGAACACATGACCCTGAATCTTCAGTGGACACCTCCTATACATACGTCTAACCACAACTGTCTCACCAAAAGAACTAGTAACATGCATACCTACATCTAAGATCTCAACAGGGATATCTAACTTCTGTGCATGCTCACTCAAAATGTAGGAATGCGTAGAACCCGAATCAACCAAAGAAAGCAAAGACATAGACTGTAACTCGAAATTACCTGCTATCACATCGGTGTCGTTCCCGGCCTCTCTCTGAGCATAAACTCTCGCTGGTCCTCCCGCCTCTTGCTGCACAGCCACAACATGAGCAAGGTTCCTCTGAGCATCTCCCCTAGGTGCATCAGCCCTAGGCTGGAAGTAGCCACGACCGCGCCCACGGCCTCTCTGAAAATCATTCGCTCTCGCACGAGCCTGAGCAATGTTCGGTGCCTGAGCCGCCTGATGCGGACAATCCCTCCTAAAGTGGTCCCTCGAACCACAGTTCCAAGAAGCATGGAAGTTACCCCAACACTCACCAGTGTGCTGTCTCCCATAACGGGTACACTCGGGCAAACGCCCTCATCCTCTATGGCCCTGTTGGCCTCTACCATGGTGGCCACCGCCACGTCTTTGATCAAACTGATGCCCGCCACCTCTGTGCCTCTTGGCGTCTCTACCATCAAAGTGGTTCTGCCTCTTACCAGAACTGGAACCACCAGATCGTTTGGCCGAACCCAAACTATGCTCCAAATCCTTGGCCCTCGCGACCAATACATCAAAGTCCGAGTAGTCAGAAGCTAGCGTATACCTCTTAACCTCTTCATTCAATCCGTAGCGGAATCGGTTACAGCGTTCCACTTCAGTAGGAACCAACTCTGGGGCATACTGACTCAAGCGAACAAAGCGGATCTCAGAATCAGTCACAGAAGCATCTCCCTGAGTAAGAGCCATGAACTCTCTCTTCTTCTCATCTAGGTACCTCGGTCCCAAGTACCTCTTCCTGAAAGCAAACTCAAAGAAATCCCAATCTATCTCAGCCTCTGGAACCCCGGTAGTGATGGTGACCCACCAGGTGTAGGCATCACCCTGAAGCAACGAGATCACACAACCCAATCTACGTGCGCCCGCACAACCCATCTGAGCCAAGATACGAACTGTCTTCTCCAACCACAACTCCGATCTCTCTGGAGTAGATCCTCTAAACTCCTCGGCTCCCAAGCTACGGAGCCTCTCCAAAGGTAGACTAGCATCGTCACACATAGGCTGAGCTGCAGCCTGAGCTCCCGCAACTGCGGCCTGGAACGCTCCCGCTATCGCTTGAACTAGCAGAGTCATGTCAATTCCAGCTGGACCTTGGCCACCTTGGCCATCTTGAGGTCCATCTCCTCCGGCTCCATCTTCACCTCCAGCTCCAGGTGGAGGAGGTGGTGGTGGTGGATATGGTGGTGGAGCGCCAACTTCCGTGGCCACCGGCCCTTCTAGATGAGCCTCCACACCAACAGCCGGCTCAACAAGAGCCACAACCCATGGTTCCTGACGAACCACTCTCGGTCTACCCCTCGGTCTAGACATCGCTCTCACAGATATCAACTACAACCACAACAATAAAACATGCAAGCTGGGTTAGCAAGGCAAGGCTTCCAAGTGTTCAAGTACATTCCCTCACTAAAAATCATTTTTTCCCAATGTAATAGTAGCAATGGGACTCACACACACATGCTTTGAATAAAACAAGCAACATACATGTCAAACAAGCAACCATTCTTACAAAGCAAGCAAACACCGTGTATATTAAGCAAAAACTTGAACTTACCTCACTTACCTGCCCAAGGTCTCGGTAACCTTAGGCTCTGATACCAACAAGTGTAACCCCTCGTCCCGGTCTGGTCGAATGACCGATCCGAGTGGGCCACACGGGGAAAACCGAAGCGAAACCCGTTAAGGTTTCCCCTCGGTTAACGACCCAGAAAATTTCTTTTTATTTTATCTTGTCTATAGGCATAGTTAATTCCTATGGGAAGCACAACAGCGGAAGATGCAAACAATGTAACGTACTCCGACCAAACAAAACAGTAAACAACTCATTTTAAACCTTTACAGCAGGCCGTTTCGAAACGCCCTTAGGGTGTTCCGAAACGCCTTGACTTAGTCAACAGGCCAGGGTCAACCATAAGGTGACCGTTTCGAAACAGGGGAGACCCGTATCGAAACGACCTTGACGGTCAATTTCTCGTGGTCAACGAGATTTGACCGTTTCGAAACATCAGAGGCCCGTTTCGAAATGCCTTTATCTCGTCAATTTCTCAAAATTCCAGTAGCAAAAATGTTCCGAAACGACCCCCATCCGTTTCGAAACGGCAGGCCATTTGCAAAGGAACCGTATCGGAACAGGGTGACCCGTTCCGAAACGCCCCCTGTCTGCAGGTCCGTTTTAGCTGTTTTAAGGCACAAGGGTGCCCCAAAACACCACTAAAACACCCTCCAACCATAAAACACATAAACTTAAGACAACCCAACAATTAGAGCATGCTTCAACAAGATTAAAACAAGTCCAAACACTAAGGCAAGACATCATAAGGCATGCATTCATATAACATCATTCAACACAAAGATAACCTCTTAGACATATGGCTAACATTCAAACTAAGCAATTTAGGCATGGCTTACGATTCATCATGGCAATACAAACCATACAAAAGCAAGATAACATTGAGTCTAAACAAGCTCCTAATCAACCAACAATCATCCATCAAAAGACACATGTCTCATTGCTCAAACTATTACATGTTCAACATTTAAAAGTCATACTTGATGTACTCAAGTCAACAACCACACTTGGAGGCCCTCCTCTTGCTCGAGCAACCCGCGAACTAAGGATCTGCAATGTTGAACAAAGAGAGCGTAAGCAATAATGCTTAGTGAGGGTAAGCTCTAAAAACAAACCTCAACATTGCAGGGTCCGAGCACGATCTAGCCAAGGCATTACACAATACCAAGGGTCCACAAGATAAAGATGCATGAGCAATAGACAATACAAATGCCATGATCATAAGCTCAATTCCACAATACATGTAATCACATTTAAGCATCCAATTAAAGCTTATATATCTCAACACATTGATACACATATCAATCAACATTGGCACCTAGCTATGACTCAAATACGCGGATAAACATGTTGGAAACTCACATCCAACAACCACATTACCTCACGGTGGGATTACACTCATCACCGGTCTCGCGGAGGGGATTCCACTCATCCTCACGCCCCGTCGATGGGATTCCACTCATCACCGACTATATTTAAATACAACTTCCGGGCGTACCCGTACTCCTCCTTGGTGACTCAAAGCCACCAAGGCCACGCGCGACTTTTGACTCATGTGTACACACTAACATCCTAATGATCGATCATTTGTATTCAAGTATACTAGTGCCAACATTTACTCATTTCAATCAATTCCGTGCTTAGCACGTACTCATCAACAACCATCATCATGCATGTCTCAAGCATCACAAGTCATATCTCATCTCACATGTATAATACAATATACATAAGCATTCATATCACATTTCATACGAGACATACACAATCATATAAATGAGTTCATCCAAAGGCTCTAGATCAAGCTTAGGATTAGGCTACCACCCTAATCCTAACTCTAGGTGGGTCTACCAAGCCCAACCTAGTCCATATACTCGAACCAACTATTTAAAACCATTTAAAACAATTAACCACTCACCTAAGCTTCCAAGCTCCAAGCCTAAGCAAGCAACCACCTTCAAATTCCCGGATTCCCTTCCGATGCTTCACCGATGTCCAAACCCGATTCTAATCATCTCAAACAAAAACAAAACATTCGAAATCAATAACTCATCATCGGAACCAACCCGGATTAACATTAGTAAGCATTCAACACTCAAAATCAACCCCAAAACAGAATTTCCGAGCAGCCCACATAACCCACTGAAATCTTCCATTTCAAGCATCCAAACAACCTTCAAAATCACCCAAAGTGACCCTCATATATCATACTACCAACAGCCCCCAAAATCCAACATTAACCAACCCCAAAAACCACTTTAAAACCCTCCAAAAACCCCTTGGAAACCCAATTCCGAAAATTGCTCAAAATCATTTAAAATTCACATATGACATACCATTTGACCTCTATATACCATAACTAAGCATATCAAATCAAAACACTTCACTTAACCACATAAAGTTTCTATTTTTAATCCAATCTTTCAAAAATTCTATTTTCTAAAATCTTCATGGAAATGAAAATGAAGAGTACTTTTGTGAAGGGGAAGATGATGGGAAGTCAAAAATGCTATTACCTTTCAAAACGGAGTTGAAATGAGGAGGAAAAGTGATGGAATAGTGGATTTGGGTAGAGAGCTCAAGTTCCCGTTGGTGTGTTTTTGAAGAAGGAGGTGAATAGTAGAGAATTGGTGTTTTATTTCACATGTGGTCTATTTTTTTTAAGGCTCAAAAGATTTATTTACCCTTAATGAAATGAGACATTTACAAGGAAGGTAAATCCATGACTAACTGTGGTTTAAATCTTAAAACGTGGTCAACCCAAATTAATTAATTTGAAAACAAAACCCGAAATATAATTTAAATTATAAAACCGAGCCCAAATAATATTAAAATATTATTTTCACATAACCCCTAAACCCGGGTGTTACACCTGCAAATCCCTAGCTAGGGATGCAATACCCATTGCACAACATTAAAGAATCCCAATCTTACCAGCATCCTCCACTCCCTCAACTTCCAATTCTGTACCCACCTCTTTAATTTCATCCCCTTTTCTCTAATTAGCTATGTATTACACACACTGATATATAGTATAATAATGGTATGCATAACCTATGTATTTAATTTTAATAATGTTCAAAATTAAAAAATTAATTAAACAAAATATGTTGTAAAACTCTGCTCTTTTGCACGCTGCTCTCTGCTCCTTTGCACGATCTTTTTCCATTACTTTTTTTCTCCTCTTTTGGTTATGGCTACTGTGGTCTCTGATTTGGTTGGTTTGTCAATTGCGGGTGAGATTCTTCAGATTGAATCGGAGGTTTCATTATCGCAAGTCTCTTATGATTACTGCTTTGTGGGGATTTTCTTAACTACAAGTGTCGTTAATTTCCAGTCGATGCGCGCGACTCTCGCAAATGTATGGCACCCGATTGGGGGTATTTCGATCTCAGATCTGGGAGGGAGTCAATTCATTTTTCGTCTATACAATGGGGTAGATGTTGATCGTATTTCAGATGGGGGACCATGGAATTTTAATTCACACCTTCTTGTACTCCATCGTCTTTTGCCTGGAGAAGACCCAATGCTAGTGCCTCTCACGCACCTGGCCTTATGGATCCTTATTCATGATGTCCCTCATGGCTTTCTGACCACGGGGATTGCGAAATCTCTGGGTAATTTCATTGGTAGCTTTCTTGAGTATGATACTTCGTCTATTGCTTTAGGGTACAAAGGGATAATGAGAATTCGTGTTCGTTTGGATGTTACTCAACCATTGAAGCGAAGGAAAAAAATTAAATTATCCAATGGCCAGCAACATTATGTCCGTTTTGAATATGAACGGTTGACCATTTTTTGTTTCGTGTGTGGTCGCTTGGGTCACTCGGAGAGCTTTTGCCCGCTGCGTATTTCCCATGGTGCTGAAAATCTTGTTCAAGGCTGGGATCTGTCCCTCCGTGCACCCTCCCGGCGCTCTACTCCGCCGTCAAGCATTTGGCTGAGAGAATCAATGTGTATTAATTCACTGAATCAAGGGGATTTGCCCCAAAATATCGCCTTATTTACTACTGCTCAGCTTCCACAATTTCCGCCACCTTTTAAGGAAAAATCTATAGCGGCCAATAATTCACGCGCTTTCCATATTGGAAAATCTGAAGTAACGGTTTCGGGTGTTGCTGAAGGTTTGAATGTGGGATCGATGGACGATGGTGATGTCTGTATGTATCAAAGCTGCGAGGATAGTCCTATGGGAAATGTTGATGGGTCAAAACGCCCCTGTACTGTTGACAAATCTTCAGAATTTTCCCTATCTGGGGATTCGACTGATGCTCACTCTATTCGATCGGCCGGTTCTGCTATGCAGGCCCGCCGAGCACAATGAAAATCTTAAGTTGGAATGTCCGTGGTTTGGGGAAACCGCAGGCTGCAAACCGTCTCAGAAATAAGCTGAGAGATGTTCGTCCCCAAATTATGTTTCTTATGGAAACAAAATTAAATTGTAGAATAATGGAACATGTTCGTAGAAGTTGTGGCTTTCTTAATGGATTCGATGTGGCAGCTGAGAGTTCTCGTGGGGGGCTTTCTCTAGGTTGGTCTCCGGATGTGCAGGTTTCGATAGTGTCGTTTTCCATCTCCCATATTGATATGGTGGTAGTCTCTTTGGCTGATAATGTTTCATGGCGTCTTACTGGATTTTATGGTAATCCGATTGATAGTCAACGTGTCCATTCTTGGAATCTGCTGCGATCTCTGGGTGAAGACCAAAGCCTTCCTTGGGTGGCAATTGGCGATTTTAATGAAATATTGTATGCGAATGAAAAGAGAGGAGGCCGTGTTAGACCTGAAAGAAATATGAACGCCTTTCGTTCGGCTCTTCATGATTGTGACCTTTCGGACTTGGGGTTCACAGGTCGTTGGTATACTTGGGAAAGGGGTGCTTTTTCATCGACTAATGTTCGAGAGAGGTTGGATAGAGGACTAGCAAATACTGCATGGTGTGCGCTCTTTCCAGACTCCTCTGTGGCCCATTTACTGCACAATTTCTCTGATCATTGTCCAATTCTATTGGATACTGTTGGGCTTCAGCAACCAACCCCTGTTACTAAGGAACCTCGATTCCGTTTCAATGCTAACTGGGTTCTCGAGGAAGACTTTCTTGATGTTGTGCAATCCTTTTGGTCTTCGAATATGGATCCAATACCTTCAAAGCTTCATATGTTAGGTTCTGTGTTGCAGAAATGGAGCCGTGGCCGGTTTAGTAAGCAAAAAGCTGAGGCTAATAAGCTAAATAAACGTTTGGCTAAGTTAGTTGTGGAAGAGCCAGATGATGACCGTTTAATGGAGTTGATGGAGGTTAAGTTGGCCTTAAACTTGGAGGCTGACAAAGAGGAAATGTTTTGGGAACAAAGGGCGCGTACTAATTGGTTAAAGTGTGGGGATCGTAATACCGCGTTTTTTCACAATTGGGCCTCTGCCCGCAAGAGGAAGAATGCAATTCGCTCTCTTGTCTCACATGATGGCTCCACTGTCTCGGATGACCTGGGAATGGCGGCACTGGCTTTCGATCATTTTAAGGGTGTTTTTACTGCTTCTATGGTTTCTGAGCAAGACTCTGTTCTCGATAAGGTTTCTCCTACTATTTCTGCGGCTATGAATTCGGAACTCACTGCGGCTTATTCGAGATATGAGATATTTTCAGTGGTTAAAGATATGGCTCCCCTAAAGGCATCTGGACTAGATGGTTATCCTGCTCTATTTTATTAGAAATGTTGGTCGGTAATTGGGACCGATGTCGCTGATTTTTGTTTAGCAGTTCTGAGTGGGTCACAATCTTTTGATAGCTTCAATTCGACAAGTATTGTCCTAATCCCTAAAGTGGATGATCCGAGAAGTCTTGACCAATTCAGACCAATTAGTCTGTGTTCGGTTCTATATAAGATTATAGCGAAGGCTATTGCTAATAGACTGCGCCGTGCTCTTAATGTCTGCATTGACCATTCTCAAAGTGCGTTTGTGCCCGGTAGACTAATTCCAGACAATATTTTAATTGCTTATGAGCTACTTCATGCAATGAAGATTAAGAGGACGAGATCTAAGGGTTCTTTCGCCCTAAAGCTGGATATGGCCAAGGCATACGATAGAGTTGATTGGGGTTTCTTGGAACATATGCTCTTGAAAGTGGGCTTTGACCGAAGATTAGTCTCAACCATTATGGACTGTGTTACTTCGGTCTCTTATTCAGTGTTTTTTAATGGAGAGGATGATGAGATCTTTAAACCATCTCGAGGGCTCCGGCAAGGCGATCCGCTCAGTCTATATTTGTTCCTTATCTGCGCTGAAGGCTTTTCGGCCTTGCTTAATGATGCGAAAATGACGAATATTCTTCATGGAGCTAAGGCTGGAAGATATGGCTTGCCCCTTACACACTTGTTTTTCGCAGATGATAGCATACTATTTGGGTCGTGTAGTTCAGATGAAGTAGGGGCTCTACATCGCATTCTCTCTACCTATGAGAAGGCCTCGGGGCAGTTAGTGAATTTTTCGAAGTCTTCTATATTCTTCAGTTCGAACACTCCTACACACATTCGGTCCCATATCAGTGCCATGTTCTCTGTCCGAGTTGTATCAAGTATGGAAAAATACCTTGGCCTTCCTACAATGGTGGGTAAAAACAAAAAAGCGGCCTTTGCGGATCTTTGTGATAAGCTTAACAAGAGATCAGATATATGGAGCAACATGTTCTTTTCTATGGGAGCTAAGGAGGTATTTATAAAATCTATTATGCAAGCTATTCCTATTTACGCAATACAATGTTTCTTATTTCCAAAGTCCCTATGTAGTTCTATGGAATCTATAATGTGTAAATTTTGGTGGAGGAATAGCAATACAAGAAAAGGGATTCATTGGGCTAGTTGGTCTAATCTATGTTTTCCGAAGAGTATGGGTGGTATGGGCTTTCGAAACTTAGCCAAGTTTAATCTTACTCTTTTAGCTAAGCAGGGATGACACTTGCTTACTAATCCTGATTGCTTACTAGCTTGAGTGCTCAAGGCCAGGTACTATCAAGATGGATTTTTCCTGACTGCAAGCCTCGGCTCATGCCCTTCATATACTTGGAAAAGTATATATTGTGCATGTGGCCTTTTGGAAAAAGGGTTGGAATGGAGAATTGGAGATGGTTGTCTGGTAAATGTATGGACTGACACTTGGTTGCCTAAGTCTATCCCTGGTGGTATAGGTTTCCCATCTGTTAGCAGCAGTATTTCCCGGGTGGCTGATCTTATTAAACCTATTGATAATACATGGGATGAGGATTCACCGAATTCTATCTTTAATTCACAGCAGGCGGCAACTATCTTAAGCATCCCCTACCTTCTGTTCCCATTCCTGATACACTAGTATGGAGAGGGGATCGTTCGGGGATCTACTCCGTAAAATCTGGGTATCGGTGGCTCCTTCTATCTGAGTATGATCCTAATTGGGACCCGAATGTACACAATTCTGATTGGTTAGGTGGTCTTTTAATTCTATTTGGTCTGCTTCAGTCCCTCCGAAAGTCTCTATTGCAGCTTGGCGATTTATAATGAACTATGTCCCTACTTTCTCTAATCTGACTATGCGTAGGATCAGTATTAGTCACCAATGTCTCTTATGTTCAGTTGCAACAGAAACTAATGTCCACTTGATTTCAGATTGTGTTTTTGTGAAGTCTGTGTGTGTTGGATTGGGCATTACATTACCATTTCGATCTATAGAGCAAGATTGGTTGTTTTGGTTATCTCTTTTGTTTAAGGGTATTAGCAAATCTCAACAACGAACACTAGTTGTTATTTACTGGGCTATTTGGCAGACTCGTAATCAAAAACTATATGAGAATCGCAACAAAAATCCAGTAGATGTTATTCAATTTGTAAGTTCTTACCTTCATGAACTTGATGGGTTGGATAATTTTTCTCATCAGTCGTCTGCTCCATCCCCTTCGCAGTGGCAGCCGCCGGCACCAAACACTTTTAAAGTCAACTTTGATGCGAGCTACGACAAGGTAACGGCAACCTCAGTCTCTGGCGGCCTGGTCCGCGATGCCGATGGTCTGATTATGGCGGCAATCTCTTGTCCGAACCGCTTTGTGCGTGACCCGGAGTCGGCTGAAGCAATTGCATGTTTCCAAGCCATCTCCTTCGCCAAGGATGCTGGGTTCCGTCGTATTATCGCTGAGGGAGATTCTCTTGTGGTTTGCTCAAAGATAAATCGACAAGAGCAAGATTTGTCTCGAATTAGCCCAATTATTTTCAGCATTAAGGAAAAGGCGAAAGATTTTGAATCGATTACCTTTGTGCATGTTCGCCGTGAGCTGAATCGAGCCGCCCATGTTCTTGCCAGATTCGGGAAATCATTCTCCTCCACCCAGATTTAGCTTGAAGAAGCTCCGCCGGTGGTCGAAGAAGCAGCACTCAGTGACCGCTGGTGGGTGAACCCTCCAGATTGACCGTTTTCCGTTTAATCCTTGTGCCGGAGTCTATTTCATCTTTTTCTCCGATTGACGCACAAGATGTTTGTCTCCCACTCTGTTCTTCATCGTTTCAGTTTCCCCTTTTGTTTAGGGTTTGAAGTGGGTTTATTTTGGTTGGCTGCACCGTTTGATGCCTTTATTATTTCTGTCGGTTTAAACTTTTCTGTCGGTTTATTTCTACTCTAATAAAGCAGCCATCTTTTGTTCAAAAAAAAATTAATTAAACTTGTCACTACACTAACATTATATATTGACCTTTTATCATTATGAGAAAAATATAGAAGCTATAAAGTTATGACATGACATGTCTATAATGAACAAAAACAACGTTTCTATTTTTAAATATAAAAACTATAGCACTAGTTTGACATGACATTCTCATACTGTTAATTTTATATATTTATATTCGTAATCCGATTTCTATTTTATAGTAATTAATAACATATTTTTTAAACATTATGATTAGGGGTGGTAATGAGGCGGAGCGGGGACGATTTTAGGGAATCCACATTAAACGTTTTGGAGATTTTTCGTCTCTATATTCATCTCTTGCGGACTCCCGCAGTTTTCGGTTAATCTCGTACCTAAGAAAATAAACAAAACTTAATATATTAAAACAAATACCCAAAATTAAATCTCCAAAATTACAAACATAAATGCTAAATCTAATTTTACCAACAACAAACAAACCATTTCAAAACTATAAAACAAGACTAAAATATTAAGTATTAAAACATGACAGCCTACACTACCTTTAAAAGAAAATATGTAACTAATAATTTACAGCTCTAAATTATGATTCGTTTGTTCTAAAAGGAACTATATTAGATAATCTTTCCAACCATATAAATTACTTCTACTAATTTTATTTGTACGATTTATGGCGAATTTTTGAAGTCACTGCCATTGTTATTTTTGGAAACAGTCTGCAGTCTTTTCTTTTAACATTTGCTCACTCAAAAATTAATAACTTCTAATATATAACATGAAATCAATAACAATTTGTTTAAATGAATCTAAATTTCGTATAGTTATAGAAATATTAGGCTCACTTCCTGATTTATCTTGTAGGATTTTTTTGTGATTTTTCAAAGTCACAGCTAAAATTGTTTTCTAAGAAATTTGATGCCAATTTTTTATGACCTTTCAACATTCAAATATTCATATATATTTTTTTAAAATACGTATCGAAATTGATCACCATGTATTTTAAACAAAACTAGATTGAATCATATTTACAACGATGTATAGACCACTTTCTAATCATTTTTATGGAATTTACGAAGAATTTCAAAACGTACTCCGGGCGACCATACTTAGTTATGAGATTAGATTTTTGTTGAAAATAAGTAAATTACCCTTATGGCCATCCAATTTTGTAAAATATTGGGAATCCATGTGGATATTTTTCGAAGATTCTCGTGGTGATTTATACGGGTACGGTTCGGTTATCCCACGGTTCGAATATAGCAATTCCTGTCTCCATTCCCATTTGAGCTTCGGTGATAAAACTTCCCCGTCCCTGTCCCCGTGGGTGAAGATTTCAGTTTTTCCCCATACCCTCGGTTCGGATCTCCACGGTTTTCAATTATTCCCCACCTTATTGTTACCCCTTCACACACTGTATAAACAAATTACTCGAACTCAGGTCTCTTAAAAATGGTAACGTTCCTACTTTTACTGAGATCACTATATGAATTTAATTAAGAACATATTCTAAAATATAAGTTCATTTATTAAACAAACTAATAAATATGGATACAAAATTTTGAAGATGCATTCAAAATTTACAAGACTATTTTTTATGAAATTTAAATATAAATTAAACTTAAATAAAAAAATGGGTTTAGTTAAAATTTGAAGTGAAACAATAAGTTTTTGCAACTATCAAAATTGCAGAAAAGATAGCAGATGGAAGTAATGGAGATGTGGCAGTGGATTCTTATAATCGCTATAAGGTATGTTCTATGTTGCACATTAGGCCAAATATCTTACTTTATTCACCCTCCCATCCATATTAATTAGCGATAGAAAATTAATATTTACTTTCCAAATTATATATATATATATATTAATTTGATCTCTTAATTTTTGTTTAATCCATTTTTTTTCAAAACTTGACATTTTTTAATTTAACTTTAATTTTTATTTACATCGTTACAATTTAATTTAAGAATTAAATATTATTCAAAATTTTAGATATGTACATAATAATAAAAAGTTACATTAAAATAAAAATAAAAATTGAGAATTAAATTAATAAAATTATTTAATTTAAGAATTAAATATTGTTTTTTAGTTATTAATTGTGAAGAATATTAATACGTTTCACATGTCACTCACATTACAGGAAGACATCGGGATTATGAAAAAAATGGGGTTAGATGCTTACAGATTCTCAATCTCATGGTCTAGAATTTTACCAAGTAAGTTGTAAATATATACACTCATTTGAATTTATTGAAGGAATTAAATTTATTAATTTAATTGTTATATATGTTAAATGTTTGAATTAATTTGGTATGTGTATTAAATTAGTTTAAAAGATTGTGTGGAAAGTTTTATATCAAATAGATGATTAAATTTTTTATTTTTTCAAAATTTTGATATGTATGATTTATATAAATTAAATATAAAATATAACAATAAAAATAAGTGTTATTTGTGTTGTGTATTTGTGGTTGCAGATGGAAAGCTAAGTGGGGGTGTGAACAAGGAAGGAGTTCGCTATTATGACAATCTCATCAATGAGCTCTTAGCTAATGGTTTGAATTAATCTCAACTTTTTATATTGAATTTGAAGGGTAATTTATATTCTAGATCAATAAATTTAACTTTAAAATTTTTTACATCGTAAAAATTTTAATTAATTAAATTATATCATCTAATTTTTATTGCTAATGAGTTTAGTCATTCATACTAATATCGTTAAATAATTCTACGAAAAAATTTGAGATTGACACCTATATATAGTATATTTTTCAATTGATAATTTAAATAATTTTTGTTAAAATTTTCTCAAACATTTCCTTTAAAAAAGAACTAAATTTTTTTATAAATAGTATTAAAAATATTTAAATTATCAACTAAACATTGATGATATGTAAAATTATGTTATATGAAAGTGTAAATTTTACTTTTTATGGCTAGAATTATTTAATGGTGTTAATATAAGAAATTTAATGTGTAATTTGAATATTTGATTGAAGTAAAAGTTTATGATTTAAATGAAAGTTGAAGTTAAACTTAGTGGTTTAGAATGTAAATTATCTGAATCGATAATTTATTGTGGAAATATTTTTTTTTTTGGGTTTTTATTAATTTGAACTATACAAATGATTTTGTTGTGAAAATCACTTAGGTATACAACCTTTTGTGACTCTCTTCCATTGGGATCTCCCTCAAGCTTTAGAAGATGAATATGGTGGTTTCTTAACTTCTCCGATTGTGTGAGTAATTAATTCGCACTTTCATTAGAATTTTTCTTCCTTAATATATCTTTTAACAAGAAATTGGGTCTCGTTAAAACTCTCTCGTGATCAGGTTCGAGTATGAATCCAAGCCCGATCAGCGGAAACTTCCTTAATATTCAATATTACATTAAAATCAGGTTACTATCTTGATTCATAAACGAACTGTACCTTTCTTTATGTGATATGTTAGGAATGATTTTCGAGATTATGCTGAAGTCTGCTTCAAGGAATTTGGCGATAGAGTAAAGCATTGGACCACATTGAATGAGCCATGGAGCTATGCTTATGGTGGATATGTCGCAGGGTTCCTAGCACCCGGCCGTTGTTCCGATTGGCAAAACCTAAACTGCACCGGTGGCGATTCCGGGGTTGAGCCGTATTTGGTGGCTCACCATCTACTTCTTGCTCATGCAGTTTCTGTAAAACTCTATCGCCAAAAATATCAGGTGATGAACACATACATACACGCCCAAGACATGATTAATCTACACTATATAACTGTATTAATAGCGGTGTACATGAACCGGACTGTGTTCGATTCGAAACACCATAACTTATTGATGATGAAAATATGAATTTGAACAGGCAACTCAAAAGGGTATGATTGGGATCACATTAGGTACAAACTGGTTTGTTCCAGTTTCAAATGAAAAACACCAGCAAAATGCTGCTTCAAGAGCCATTGACTCTATGTTTGGATGGTTAGTTTTGCTTGTAATTTCAGTTCATCTTCATTGCCAACATTTTTTTGCATGAAGCTCTTCGATTTCTTTTTTCGTATTTTTCGATTTATTTTATGTTTATGAACATATAATTGTACGAATTTCACCACTTTATGTGTTGTTTTTGCAGGTTTATGGACCCAATGACCATTGGAAACTATCCACACACCATGCAAACTCTAGTTGGAAATCGTTTGCCTAAATTCACCAAAATACAATCTGAGATTCTTAAAGGATCATTTGATTTTCTTGGATTGAATTATTACACTGCAAATTATGCAGCTTATGCTCCTAAGGTTAATGTCGGGAAACCAAGTTACTTGACAGATGCTCGGACTAACCTTTCATGTGAGTCAATCGCTTCAAAATGCTAAGCAAACTTTAAGATTAACTTCCAAATATCTGACTAATTATTCATGTATTAATGAAAGCATAATGTGTTAATGTTGCAGCTGAGCATAATGGTGTTCTAATTGGTCCAAGGGTAAGGATATTTCTTTTTTATTTTTATATAAACGAGTCGCTTTCTCAATATAAATAGAAATGTTCATAGGTCAAGTTGGATCAAATCACGATCTAGAATGTTTCTAAATCTTTTTCGGTTTTCTTAAATTGAAATATTATAGACAGGTACAAGCTGGATCTTCATGTACCCAAGAGGAATTCGAGATCTTCTACTTTACACAAAGAGAAAATATAACAATCCCTTAATTTATATCACCGAGAATGGTATGTATACATTCTTCTTTTTATTTCCCTAATAAAGAGTAGGGATACAAATTATCCGAGAATTGAATTATCTGAGACAAATATCAAATGACCCGAATGACTTGAATTTAGTAAATCAATTTCTATACATAATAATAAAAATAAAAATGAATGAAATGCAGGGGTTGGTGACACTTATATGAATACCTCATTGCCATTAAAAGAAGCCCTTAATGACAAAGGGAGGATCGAGTACCTCCGTGGACATCTTTCTTTTCTTTTGAGTGCAATTAAGTAAGTGTCTTCTTCTTCTTCGTCTTCTTCTTTTTCTTCGATTTCGATACAAAATATAATGAATTGTTATGGAAATTTTGGGTTCATGGTTAGGGATGGTGTGAATGTGAAAGGGTATTTTGCATGGTCGCTATTGGACAACTTTGAATGGGGGAATGGTTATACCGTAAGATTTGGATTGAACTTTGTAGACTACAAAGATGGGTTGAAAAGATACCCAAAACTCTCGGCCAATTGGTTCCAAAATTTTCTCAAGAAACAAACATGATGATGATCCTTGGGTCGTTTTAGTTTTGTTACTATGTCAAAGACTGCAATGCACTCTTTCAAAAAAAATTATACATATGTACCATTTGGACTATACATTAAGGTGTGTTAGTGTTAATTTGATTTACAAGATAAATATTGAAATGATTATTAGTTTTAAATTCATCCTAGTTTTGAAATAACAAAAAAATTAATATACCTTTTCAACTCAACGTTGCTTAAATATTTGTATTTCTCAATTCTAAAGCTTGTTTCATTGATTATTTATTTGAATTTCATGCGAGTCTGATTGATGTATTTAAAAAGGAAATTTTCTTGGAATTAACTGTTTTTTTTAATTTTATTGTTTTGAGAAAAAAAAAATTCTATACAAGCCCAATTGATACTTGAAACATATTTTATTGGACTTGCTTCATTAAACAATGATATTGTTCGTTTTCAGTATATGAACTTTTTTAATTCTATAAGTGAAGTAAAAAAATTGCCTTAAATTTTATGTTTTATATTTAAATTTTTATTTTTTTCTTATACAAATTGTTATTTATCAAGGAACGAGCTATGCGTCTTGTGGGGGCGTTACTTGTAATGAGAATTGAGAAGGGTGATTGGGTTATGGGATTTACAAAGTTTATCGGTATTTGTTCGGCTATCAATGCTAAATTTTGGGGAGTCTTGGAAGGGTTACGACATGCTTGGGTTCTCGATGCGTGCGTATCCTGATTGAGTTGAATAGTATGACTGCGATAAAGTTGATTTCGGATGGTTTAGTTGGGTCGAGGGGAAGCTCTATGTTGGGATATATCACTAATCTTTTGAATTGTGATTGGGATGTGCCCTTTAAGCATATATATCGTGAGGCTAACTCCGTTGTGGATGCCATGACGAAGTGGTGAAGATGGATTGCCGAAGTATGGGTGGAGCTGAGGTTTTTCTTAACCCTCCTATTTTCATTCAAGATGCCCTGGGGAGTGATGTTGGGCAATCTTGGCAATCCCAGGAGGTCCACTATGAGCTGCTGATAGCCGGCGTTGAGTGATTGGAGTGGGCACCGAGAGTTGTTTTTTTATAGTGTTATGTTGTGCAAGTTTTGTTTTGCTCGAGTACGGTAGGTTATTTAGTTTGTACTCTGATTACGTTTGTCACGAACATTATAGCTATTAGTATGTGTACTATTTTTCCTCCACTTAGGATTAGGAAATTTTTTTAATGAGGCACGTGCTAATAGTTCTCTTTTTTATCAAAAAACAAAAAAAAGAACGGAAAACTGTACTTCTGCAGCTATTATTATCAGAGTAAATTACAAAATTATCACTTACTTTTATCACTTTTGCTTTAGTCACTAAAATTTAAAATTTCTTTATTTAATCACCCAATTCTAGAGAGTGATCATTAACACCTTACTCAATGATAACACAAATTTTTTATTATATTTTTTAGTAACGTAAGCACCAATTAATATTTTATCAATATCAATTTTTATTCTCTTCACTGACACCCCTTCGTCGCTTTCCATCCAACGATCTCTCCATCTTCAATATATATATATATTTGACATGCATACACACCTTACAAATATTACGATTAAACCCGGGTGTTAAGAATTCCAGGTAAAAGAATAAAAGAAAAAAGAAATAGATAGGGTTTCTATTAGAAGAAAATAATTCAGCAAAGTTCATGGCTCTCTCTTTACAACCAGGTGTTATTTATATAATAATGACATAAGAAAGGATAAAATCCATTAGCTCTTTTGGGGCCCTCCTGGCGCGTGTTCCCCTGCGCAATTTTTGATTCATAACAAACTTTGGCTACAGCTCATCATTCCCCTCATGGCTCGGTGCTGGTATTAACCCTTCTGGTGACTCAGTGATCTCAGTGGTTGCATCCACAACATTACCCTCCCCTTCGACAGGTACCTTGTCCTCAAGGTTTGCATCATGAACACCTTCGTGAGAATCATCTATCATGAGAGGTAGTGGTTGCTAGAATATGCCCAAAGGCAAATCATAAGATAATTGTAAATGACATTTGTTGTAACACCCGTGTTTTAGGGTTAGGAGTTAGTCGGGTTAGTGGTCCGAGTCGGTAAAATTAAATATAATCCTTTTTTATCATGGCTTGAGTTAATTGAGTTTTAATTAACTAGGAGTGACCAAATTGGTAATTTAACCAAAATGTTTTAAAAAGCTAGACCACTTTTGAAATTAAAAAAGAACAAAAAGAAAAGAAAGGTGGTCTTCTCTCCCCATCTCCCCCCACTAACGTGAAAGTGAGCCAAAAACCCCTCTCAAACCCTAAATACTATTCCATTCAATTTCTCCCTCATCTCAAGGTCTTTTCAAAGGTAAAGGTATATTCTCACTCTCCTCTTCATCCTCCACCCATACATGGTCATAGAATTTAAAACTATCACCTTTTGAAATTTGGGGATTCATTGAAAACTTGAGGTTTCTATTTGTTTTGAAACATGAAGTTGGGTTTTAGTTTATTCACCTTAAAATGTACATAATATGTTAAAGGGTAATCTTCACTGATGGTCACTTTTGTTTTGGGTTTGTTTTATTATGGTCACCCGAATTCAAAAAAGATTATTTTGGCCACTTACGTTCGAAACCGTTTCTGTTTTGTTCACTGGACCGTTAACCTCCGTTAATTAAAAATAAAAATTTCTAATTTGACTCCCAAACTTTCAAAACTTTATTTTTTACCATATGTATTCAAAACTTTGGTTACACAATATAACCTTCAATCTCAAAAGAACTCTTAATAGTAATAGAATATGTCAATTACGTGCGGGTGAGACACTAAATTGTCACTCTAGTTTTTTTCTATAGATGTTGAACTTTGATCTGTTGGTACAACTCTTTGATCTGGGGGAGAGCTACGGTTTGCTGTGGCAACTGCAAATGGCTTGATAGACGACCTAAGAGGTTCGGGTCCCTCCGCAGTAATTCTCTTGCACAGTGCGTCACAATTGCTGATGACCTCAGTTAACCTTCCTTTGAGCTCCCCAAGCTCCACTTGCAGTGTGTGAACTACATGCATTATACTAGTTAATTGAGGTTTTAAGAGGAATCATCAGGTTCTTCAACAGCCAAGCTGTGCTCTCTGTTGGAAAGGAAACTTGGATTACCTTCTGATAAATGTTGAGAAGTTGTCTTCATTGTGGAAATCGAGTAATTAAAACGCTGGAGAAGTTTAACTGTCAAAGCATCTACAACTTTTATTTTGTTTTCTATCTATTCCTGCAAATTAAATGTGTCCAAATCACTATGTATGCATTTGAGCTAAAAATAATAATTCACAAAACTGAGATAATGGCAAAAACTTCTTGATGGAAATTAATGGAAGATGAGACTTGACATGCTAAAAAAATGATCCACAGAAGAAGTAATCCCACCCCCATGACATTGCAACAGGTGTTCTCAAACTCATAAATTTATAACAGAGATGCAAACCTGTTTCTTGCCAATCTCTTGAGCCTTCTCCTCCTGCCAATCACGATACATTGAGAGGAGTTCCACCAACACCTTTGGATCCACAATAGCTATTTTGATAGTCCAAAAGTAATTATTTAAACCCAGCATAAAAGGTTATGACAACCACTGAACAAAATCATAAAAATATTTAACACTTCAAGAGCATATTCAAGATCATACTAACCTATATTAGCCCCAAAGTACCAAAATTTTTTAAAAGCTGTCAAGGGTTTTCTTTCCCTTCAACACTGATTAACTTTTCTCTTGTTCTGTTCATCTAGTTTAATTTTATGCAAATGCTTTTCCCTAAAAATACATTCTTCAAATCTTATTTAAGGTACTTCCGTATAATCAACAATTACAACTGGAGGTACTTTATATATATTTAACAACGCTATTAGAAAGCACTCTATAATCTATGCACCAATGTTTCCTTCATCATCTCATCTCTAAAACAAAAGTAAATAGACAAACAAGTGAATTAAAAGTCTTAATGAATGCAGAGTCAAGAACACTTGGATGCAAATCTAATGAGACTTGAATTGGGAATGACACCCCTAATAGCTATAGAATGCATACGATTTATAGCTACAGATTGGGGAAGATGGTAAAAAATGAAGTTTTGGAAGTTTGGGGGTCAAATTAGAAATTTTTATTTTTAATTAACGGAGGTTAACGGTTCAGTGACCAAAACAGAAACGGTTTCGAACGTAAGTGGCCAAAATAATCTTTTTTGAATTCGGGTGACCATAATAAAACAAAGGGAAAACTACACCAGTGGGGATACCTATTTGAACCACCGAACTAAAAAAAACGTCAATCACACCACCAAACTTATTAAATCAACCTATTTTGACCACCGCCGTTAAAAAATTAACGGAGGGGTGACGGAAGTGCCACGTGGCAGTTAACAGGATATTTCTAAAATTACACATTTGATCCTTGTTATTTACACATTCTTTCAATTTAGTCCTAATTTTCAATTAATAAAATAATAAATTATTTAATTAAGTGGTGACACGTGTCAAGACCTTATTGGAGGATTTTAATTATTTATATTTAATTTTATTAATTTATTTTCCCCCTCCAATCAGGTGGTGACACGTGTCACCACCAATTTAGAGGAGAAAAACGTTTTTTCCCTCAATGCGTGCTAGGGGATTTGAACCTGGGACACCCAGGTGTAAAGGCAACAGCTCTACCACTGCACCAAGCACATCTTTGTGCTATAATTCTCCAGATATAATATATATCTCTTATTAGTTTCTACATTTATAAACTAAAAGCTCAAACCCTAAACACTAATTTCACATATATAAATCTTAAACCCTAAACTCTAACCCTGAATATTTCAAATTAATTTCACACTAAATATTTCAAATTAAACCTCAAACCCTAAAATTTTCAAATTAATTCCATGCTAAATATTTTAAATTAAACCCTAAACTCAAACCCTAAAAATTTCAAATTAATTCCACATTAAATATTTTAAATTAAGCCTTAAACCCTAAATATTTCAAATTAAACCCCAAACCCTAAACCTTAAACCCTAAATTTCAAATTAATTTGAAATATTTCAAATTAAACAGCGTGAAATTAATTTGAAATATTTAGGGTTTGGGGTTTGGGGTTTAATTTGAAATATTTAGGGTTTAGGGTTTAAGGCTTAATTTAAAATATTTAATGTGGAATTAATTTGAAAATTTTAGGGTTTGAGTTTAGGGTTTAATTTAAAATATTTAGCGTGGAATTAATTTGAAAATTTTAGGGTTTGAGGTTTAATTTGAAATATTTAGTGTGAAATTAATTTGAAATATTCAGGGTTAGAGTTTAGGTTTTAAGATTTATATATGTGAAATTAGTGTTTAGGGTTTGAGCTTTTGGTTTATAAATGTAGAAACTAATAAGAGATATATATTATATCTGGAGAATTATAGCACAAAGATGTGCTTGGTGCAGTGGTAGAGCTGTTGCCTTTACACCTGGGTGTCCCATGTTCGAATCCCCCAGCACGCATTGGGTGTTACCACCTGATTGGAGGGGGGAAATAAATTAATAAAATTAAATATAAATAATTAAAATCCTCCAATAAGGTCTTGACACGTGTCACCACTTAATTAAATAATTTATTATTTTATTAATTGAAAATTAGGACTAAATTGAAAGAATGTGTAAATAACAAGGATCAAATGTGTAATTTTAGAAATATCCTGTTAACTGCCACGTGGCACTTCCGTCACCCCTCCGTTAATTTTTTAACGGCGGTGGTCAAAATAGGTTGATTTAATAAGTTTGGTGGTGTGATTGACGTTTTTTTAGTTCGGTGGTTCAAATAGGTATCCCCAATATCTTCGGTGGTCATTGGTGTAGTTTTCCCTAAAACAAACCCAAAACAAAAGTGACCACCAGTGAAGATTACCCTATGTTAAAATGGTTGGGTTTGGGTGAAAACCCGAAATGAGTTTTCGAAGCAATTTTTGAGATGTCTAAAACTTGATTTTTGGTGGGTTTTAGGTTGAAATTAGAGGGCTGATGGTTTATGTATGTTAGGAGGATGTTTTGGGACCATTTGAGGGTCATTTGGATGATTGAAAATGGAATTTTCAGCTAGGGTTTGAAGGAGCACGAAAATGGGTATATTTGGGGATTAATTTGATTTGGAAATTTGGTTGAAGTTAGTTTGGGCTCAATTGTTGAGTGTTGACTGAATTTTAGCATTGATTGGGAATAATGGTTGTGTTTTTGATTGGCTAGAAGCAAGAGGAGGCGTTGGAGAAGCATTAGAATCGAATCCGGACTTGTAGGAGACTTGCTTTGGTTGCTAAGGAAGGGTGGTGAGTGACTTTAAATGTGTTGTAAAGTTTGGTTCGAGTATGTGTAGTGTGTGAGTTGAAATGTGCTTGGTAGGCCATTTCTATGTGAATTCAAGTTGTTAATTTAGCTATTGATTTCCATTATATGCTATTGTGGTTGCCTATTATGCTCTTGTGATATGTGGTTGTTTTGCACATGTATATCATGATATGTATATGTGATGAGCATGAGATGTGGTTGATGGATATATGATGTGGTAAATGAAAATTGGCACTAATTAACTTACCGGGTGTAAATGATCGATCATTAGGATTAATGTGCACACAAATTGAGTCAAAACGTATGTGGCCTTGATGGCGTTGAGTCATCAAGGAGGAGTACGGTGATGTAATATTCCACCGGAAGCTTATATATATTCTACGGGATGATGAGTGGAATCCCATCCGTAGGGCATGTGGTGATGAGTGGAATCCCGCCCATGCAAGGTCCGGTGATGAGTGTAATCCCACCGAGGTAAAGTGATTGTTGAGATTTAATCCGCACATCCGGGTAACTAATAGTGGCCAATTAAACTTGTTCATATGATTGCGATATATGATGTTGATGTATGAAGTTGATATATGATGATTGAGCTTAGTATGATGTAAGATGCCATATTATGCCTCTTGAAAGACTAGCTAGGTCTACTCGTTTATTTACCAATGTACATTGTATGTGCGATTAGGGAATACATGCTTGAACCCTGCATTGTTGATGTTTTCGGTTTTAGAGCATCCTCAATAAGCTTATAGCTTACGCTTTCATTTTCAACAATGCAAATCATTAGCTTGGTGTTAGCTCGGAGCAAGGCAAGAAGAGCTTTCCAAGTTTATTGCTCAAGTACGGTTAATAATTATGTAGTAGTTTAGCAATGTGGCAAGGGTGTTTTGTATGAGCTATGTATGACTCATTTATGTATTGATGTTTTGGTTTGACTGGTTTGTAAAGCATGATATGCCTTGATGAATGTTTGTGTGTGATGGCATGCCTTAGGTGTTTAGGTTGCCTTGTTGGTGGGTGCAAACCTCATATGTGTTAACTTGTGGCTTTTGATCCTTTTGAGTTCTCATGTATGACTATATATGCTAAATTTGCCCTTTTGTATGAATGCCATGTATGGATGCCTTGATAGTGGATTTGATTGTTTCCCTTGGTTGTTGTATGTTGCTTAAATGTTTGTATGTGCATAGGGGAGTCCAAAAATGCATCTAGAGTTATGTTTGAGGTCGTTTAGTTAAGATTGGTGGAATTGCAGTGCAGGGCGTATCGATACGCCCAAGGGATGTATCGATACGGCCTTGCCCAAAGGCCACAGTTTTAGCTGGGCGTATCGATACACGGGGGTGTATCGATACGGTCCCAACTCTCTGGATTTCAGGAAGTGCCAGGCGTATCGATACCCTGGGGGTACCGATACCCTCCCAACTCACTGGAATTTTGAGAAATGGGGATGAGTAGGGTGTATCGATACGGGGTTTACGCGTATCGATACGATCCTACTTCGTTGACTAAGGAAAGTTGACCGAGAAGGGCGTATCGATACGCCCGAGGGCTGTATCGATACAGTCTCCCCGGAGTTGACTTTTTGGGCTGACCTGGTCAGGGCGTATCGATACCCCTAGTTGGTGTACCGATACGGCCTGCCCTATAAGCTTAAAATGGGCTGTAATGTGTGGTTGAGGTTCGAATGTGTTTCTCTTATGGATGTTTTCCGCTGTAGCAATCACTTAGGATTTAATACTCCTCTAGTCAAGATTAAAATGAAAGAAAAAAAATAGGGTTGCTAACCGAGGGGGAACCTTAACGGGTTTCGCTTCGGTTTTCCCCGTGTGGCCCACTCGGACCGGTCATCCGGCCAGACCGGGACGAGGGGGTTACATTTGTTTTTACCTTGTTTATTCATAAAAAAGCATTGTCATTATTATTTTCAGTTACAATTCTAAGTGTATAAATAAACTGAATTATAATAAAGTCCTTAGAATAATATGGTTATTCTTAAATGTCCTTAGTCGAGTATTATTGTGGGAATGGACAACAATAATGCATTAAGACTAATATGTAGTTGATTGATGACAAAGTGTTGTCATTGACATAGAGATGTCAAAATCAATACATAAGTATGTGTTAGAGAACGACATACTGGACTAACCGGCTATGAGCATGTTTCTTGGATTATTATGTGACAGTCACAAAATTGCTCATACTGATAACTACATGTATGATCCTCAGACTTGAGATCATCATTATTTCAACATCATGAGTGACATATTTTGATACAGTCAAACGTGTGTCGTAATTGACTACTCTATAAATATTGATATTGGATATGTCACAGTCTATGTACTGGGATATGGTTGATCAAGATAGGATTTGTCCCTCCTACATAATAGGAGTAATATTGTAGGTCACTTGATTGAGTGTGTGAAACATATGCTTTAATTTTGATATAACTAAAAACCTAAGGACTAAAATGAAAAATATCAAAACAAATTTTAAAGTCCTTAAAATTTCCTACATCTTGTTAAAGACCACTTCATAGCTAAAACCAAAGACTTACCAAATATTTTTTTAAGTATTTCAAAGCCAAAACAGGGAATTTTCAAGCCCCGTTTCGAAACGGCCAAGGGCGTTTCGAAACACTTTCAGTTCGATGTGCACCTGTTCCGAAACGGGTATCGGAACAGGTCAAGGCGTTTCGAAACGGTATGACTCGTTTCGAAACTGTTCTTCATTTAAACGAACAAGGGCAACGGCTATAAACTGAAATTTGAAAATAAACAGGGCGTTCCGAAACGGGCTTAGGCCGTTTCGAAACACCCCTTTGACAGTGGCAAACCTGTTCCGAAACGGGCTAAGACCGTTTCGAAACACCCCTTTGGCAGTGGCAAAACCGTTCCGAAACGGCCCCTAGGCGTTTCGAAACGGGTTCTCGTAGACGCTCCAACGGCTATATTATTTGAAATCCGTTCCGAAACAGGTGACCCCGTTCCGAAACGGTAGGCGTCTGGAAGCTGAAAAGTTGTGAGAAAAACACCCCAACGGCTCTAATTTTCAGCCCATCACCCACAACGGCTAGAAAACTTCAAGAGGCTATAAAAAGACCCCAAGAAGCTCCAGCAATCATCAATTAAGCTACAAGCATACATCCTTTCATCAAATACAAGCATTTGTGTTGAAATCCCATTTTTATCTAGAAACCCCAATTGTATCCTTCATTTATATTTTGTTCAATTGGGTTGAGTGCTTGATATCGGGCTATCATTTGTATTGAGAGATACCTTATTAGCCACCAAATTTCTTTGTTCTATTGTGTGAGGATTGGGTTAATTTTTGGGTAGAAAAATTAACCGAAATTGTAAAGGTTGCCTCCTTGTCCTGGAAAAAGGGGACGAACAATTTAGTGGAAATTGTTGGAAATCCTTGGTGAGACTAAGGTAGTGGATGTAGAGTTCGGTTGGTGAACTTGAACCACTCTAAATCCTCGTGTTAATATTTTTAAGTTGCAATTTCCGTTACAACATCGTTAAAATTCCAATTCACCCCCCCTCTTGGTTATTATCATTCGTGTGATCCACTCAACAATTGGCATCAGAGCTTAACTCTTTGAGGATTAACAACCGCAAGAGGAGATCCTTGGAAGAAGTGTGATCATCATCAAAATATCAAGAGATGGCATCAACCTCCGCTCCCGGCATGTACGACTCACAATCCACCACAAAGCCTCCTTTCTTCAATGGTGAGAACTACTCATTTTGGAAAAATAAAATGCGTCTATTTATTAAATCAAGTGACTACCTTGTGTGGGATGTCATTGAGGATGGACCATATATTCCATTGAAGCAAGATGTTGATGGCAAGATGGTGCTTAAAAGAAGAACGGAAATGAGTGAAGAGGAAAGGAAAAAGATCCAAGTAAATGATAAAGCTCTTCACATGCTATTTTGTGCTTTCGGTCCGGACATCTACTCAAAGGTCTCATCAATTGAAAGTGCCAAAGAAGTGTGGGACACTCTTGAAACCACCTATGAAGGCACCAACGATGTCAAAGAAACTAAGATTGGAATTCTCAATCTTAGTTATGAAAATTTCAAGATGGAATTTGATGAGACGGTGTCAAAGATGTTTGATCGATTCTCCACAATTGTGAATGGTCTAAAGGGCTATGGAGAAATTATACCGGAAGACAAGCTTGTCCGAAAGCTACTCTATTCACTTCCCGAATCTTGGGATGGGAAGAGAACCGCTATCATCGAAGCAAAGAATTTAAAAACTCTAAAGCTTGATGAACTTGTAGGTTCTCTCCTTACTCACGAGATCATGAAGCAAGGAAGGGAAGATGAGAAAAAGAAAGAAGAAAAAAGAATGGAGAAGCTTGAAGGGGAGAAAAAGAAGAAAATAGGAATAGCTCTCAAAGCTAAAACTTCCCAACTTGATGAAAGTTCATCTAGTGATGAGGATGAACTTGAAGAATTGGCTATGATAGCCAAACGATTCTCACGCCTTATGAGGTCCAACCGAGGAAGAAGAATCCAAAGGAAAATGGACTTTAAAGGCAAGAACAAAGAAGAAGGAAGGGATCCAATCACTTGCTTCGAGTGCGGACAACCCGGCCACATACGTTCGGAGTGCCCTCAACTCAAGAAGAAGGGCTTTGAGAAGAAGAAAAAGCTCAAAGCTAAGCTTGCTACTTGGAGTGATGAGGAGTCATCGGAGGATGACGAACAAGAAGTGGCGAACCTCTGCCTCATGGCATTTGAGGAAGATTCCTCCTTGGTAACCTCTAACTCATCTACTTTAGATTTTTCATATGAAGAACTAAATGATGCTTATGATGAGTTACAAGAGGTATATGATGAATTAGTTGAGAAGTATAGGGAGTCGGTTATTAGGAATAGAAAAATTATTATAGAATTAAAAGAGAAAAATGACTCACTTACTCAAACTAATTCTAAAATAGAGAAAAAGATATTAGGATTAGAAGATGAACTTAAATTCTTTCAAAAAGAAAATATTGATCTTAATAATCTTTTATCTCAAAATAATTGTGAACACCAAAAGGTGTTAAGTGAGCTAAATGAGCTCAAAAAGTCTTTAAAAATTAATGGTAGTGTTAAACATGACATAGGAGAATCCTCTAGAACACACAAATATAAGAAAAAGACTAACTACTACAAACAAGATAACTATCCTAGACATAGTAAAGTTAAAAGAATTAGAAATGTATGGGTTCCTAAGGAACTTGTTAAATCTAATGATATTATTGCTATGTCACCTTGGATTCCTAAGGGAACCAAAGTTTTAGGAACTAACACACATGGACCCAAAATGATTTGGGTACCAAAAACAAAAGTTTAAATATCTTTGTTTGTAGGGGGAGCATTGCTACAAGGCCAAAGCACAAAGTCAAAACTCATGGTACCTTGATAGTGGATGCTCGAGACACATGACCGGAGACAAGAGTCGACTCATGGATCTAAAGCCAAAAAGTGGAGGAGTAGTAACATTTGGTGACAACTCCAAAGGCCACATTGAAGGTATTGGCTCCATTGGTAATCACTCTACTACTCTCATTGAAAATGTTTTATATGTCAATGGTCTTAAACATAATTTATTGAGCATAAGTCAACTATGTGATAAAGGTTTTAATGTTATATTTGATAAAACCGGTTGTAAAATTGTAGACATTAAAACTAATAATATTATGCTCATAGGTCATCGCATAGGGAATATATACATGGTGCATCTAGATGACATACATACATCTCATGCATGCTTAGTTGCTCAAAACAAAAATGATGCATGGTTGTGGCATAGGAAGCTAGGACATGCTAGCACAAGTGTTTTAGAAAAACTAGTCTCTCTAAACCTAGTTAAAGGTTTACCCAAGATAAAATTTTCGAACGATAAAATTTGTGATGCATGCTCAAAGGGTAAACAACATAGATCTTCTTTTAAATCCATTAATGACATTTCTACTAGTAGATGTTTACAACTAATCCATATGGATTTATTTGGGCCAATTAGGACTATGAGCTTGGGTGGCAAATCATATGCTTTTGTATTAGTTGATGATTTTTCTAGATTCACTTGGGTTCTCTTTTTAAGTACTAAGGATGAGGCTTTGGAAAAATTCATCACATTTTCAAAATTAATTCAAAATGATCTTGAACTTAAAATTTCACATATTAGAAGTGATCATGGAACCGAATTTCAAAATTTAGGATTTGAAGATTTTCTAAATGAAAATGGTATTAGCCATAATTTTTCAGCCCCTCGAACTCCTCAACAAAATGGGGTAGTTGAGAGGAAAAATAGAACTTTACAAGAAATGGCTAGAACTATGCTTTGCGAAAATAATTTACCAAAATATTTTTGGGCGGAAGCAACAAACACGGCTTGTTATATTATAAATCGTGTAACCATTAGGCCGATTTTAAAGAAAACACCTTATGAGATTTTAAAATCTAAAAAGCCTAATATTAGCTACTTCCACCCTTTTGGATGTAAATGTTTTGTTTTAAATAATGGAAAAGATAATTTAGGTAAATTTGATGCAAAAAGTGATGAAGCTATTTTTATAGGTTACTCTTTAACCTCTAAAGCCTATCGAGTATTTAACAAAAGAACTTTAGTTGTAGAAGAATCTATTCATGTTGTATTCGATGATAATCCCCTTCCTAGGAAGGATTCTTGTGATGATGATAATGTAGGAATCACAAATACCTTTGATGGAGGTCAAACTTCAAAGAAGGATGAGATTCAACCAAAAGAAGAAGACACACAAGATCCACCTCTTGAAGCCTTGAGGGACTTGGCTATTGAGGAAAAGGAAGTTAGCTATCCAAGGGAGTTGAACTATGTCAAAGATGGTGAAATCTTGGGTGATCCATCCAAGGGGGTAACCACTCGTTCTTCTCTTAAATTAATGAATCATATTGCATTTATCTCATGCATAGAGCCTAAAAATATCAAAGAAGCATTGAAAGATGATTTTTGGATTATGGCTATGCAAGAAGAGTTAAATCAATTTGAGAGAAGTAATGTTTGGACATTAGTTGATAGGCCTAGTAATCAATCTACAATAGGAACTAAATGGGTATTTAGGAACAAACTAGATGAGAGTGGTAACATTGTAAGAAATAAAGCTAGACTTGTAGCACAAGGTTACACTCAAGAGGAGGGAATAGATTTTGATGAAACCTATGCACCCGTAGCTAGAATGGAAGCCATTAGGATGTTGCTTGCATATGCATGTTATCATAATTTCAAGCTTTTTCAAATGGACGTTAAAAGCGCATTTTTAAATGGTTTTATAAATGAAGAAGTATACGTAGAACAACCACCGGGTTTTGAAGACTCAAAATTTCCAAATCATGTTTTCAAACTTACAAAAGCACTTTATGGTTTAAAACAAGCTCCTAGAGCTTGGTATGAAAGGCTTTCAAATTTTTTGATTGAAAAAGGATTTGAAAAAGGTAAGGTGGACACTACACTCTTTATAAAAATGTATAAAAATGACATTTTAGTAGTTCAAATTTATGTTGATGATATTATATTTGGATCTACTAATGAATGTCATTGTCAAGAATTTGCTAAGTTAATGCAAGGTGAATTTGAGATGAGCATGATGGGGGAGCTCTCATTCTTTTTGGGACTCCAAATCAAACAAATGAAGGATGGCACCTTCATAAATCAAGCAAAATACATAAAGGATATGCTCAACAAGTTTGGCTTGGAGAACACAAAGCCTCAAGCCACTCCTATGAGCTCATCTACAAAGCTTGACAAAGATGAAGGAGGTAAGTGTGTTGACTCTAAGCTTTATCGCTCTATGATTGGATCTTTGCTTTACCTTACCGCAAGTAGACCGGATATACTGTTTAGTGTTTGCTTGTGTGCTAGGTTTCAAGCTAGTCCTAGAGAGTCTCACCTTATAGCCGTTAAGAGAATCTTTAGATACCTTAGAGACACTCCTTGTTTAGGCCTTTGGTATCCTAGAGTCTCTACCTTCAACCTACATGCTTACTCGGATGCGGATTATGGGGGTTGCAAAATCGATAGGAAAAGTACTTCAGGAACTTGTCAATTCTTAGGTAGTATGCTCATATCTTGGTTCTCTAAGAAACAAAATAGTGTAGCTTTATCTACCACCGAAGCCGAGTACATATCCTTAGGAAGTTGTTGTGCTCAAGTCCTTTGGATGAAACAACAACTCTTAGATTATGGTGTAAAAATAGAAACCATACCCCTTAAATGTGATAATACAAGTGCAATATGTTTAACAAAAAATCCCATCCAACACTCTAGAACCAAACATATAGAAATAAGGCATCATTTCATTAGAGATCATGTCCTTAAGAAAGATGTGGCTATAGAGTATGTAGACACCTTAAATCAATTAGCGGACATTTTCACAAAACCATTAGATAAAGAGCGTTTTTGGTCCCTTAGGAGAGAATTGGGCCTAACTAGTCTATCTTGACCTTTAGGACCTCTTTTAAAACTTAAATATGCTTGATTTTGTGAAATATCATGTTTATATGTTTAGACTCCCAATTTCTTCCATGCATATAGTTAGGGGGAGTATGTTTATGCCTAAATATGTTTGCCTGCTCATTCATATCATATATGCATGTTTGGCCTCTTAGAAAATTATTTTTTTTTGCATTTTAGAGCCTCATCTGCACTTCCAGGCCCAGGTGTATCGAAACGGGTTAACCCGTTCCGATACGGGTGCCTTAAATTTTGTCCTGAGAGAAGGGCGTTTCGAAACGGCCCCAGGCGTTTCGAAACGTTTTCGGTTCGATGTAAAGGTGTATCGGAACGCGTTCCGATACGGGTCAAACGTGTTTCGAAACGGTCGTCCCCGTTTCGAAACGATATGTCAAAGGTTTTAAGAAGGGTCAAACCCTAGCCGCCCCGTTCCGAAACGGTCATGACCGTTCCGAAACGGACTCGCGGACAGCCCTATTTAGGGCTTCTAAAAGTTCAAAATTCTAATATTTATCAAACTCTTAAAACCCTAAAAACCCTAACCGACCCCCTTCTATAAATACCCTCTCAAACCCTTTGTTTTTCACAAAAATTGTGAGGGGTTTTGCTCTAAAACATATATCTAAGCAAGCTTCATCAATCTTGTGCAAAGATTTCACTCAAATCATCCAAAATCCCAAACTAAGGTAATTTTTCTTATTTTTCTTCTTTTTCAAATTATGTTCGAATCATAGGATAGAAAAATTTATTTTTGTATACATTGTATGTTTTTAGTTGTGGGTTATTCGAATCTTGTAAAAAATTTTCAAAATCTCAAAATTTTTGATTCGAATATAAAATTTTTTAACCGTATTTTTTTATTTTAATTTTGTTTTTCAAAAACCTAAGTGGGATTTCCTATTGGATTGATTTTAATTATCAATGCATACACTCAATTTTAAAACTCTTGCTTAATATTTTAGATGGCGGATCAATCGAACAAAAAGCGCAAAGCCGTTCAATCCGGTGAATCGAGCATTCGTCCAAATATCACTCAGCTCTTTCAAAAAACTCTTAGAACTCCAGACCAGCGTGCTCGTTTTGCTTATGTCAAGGACTTTGCAGTTCGTAAGGAAAGAGTTATTGATGTAGAATTCCTTAATTCCGAGCGATTCCTCTTTCGGTATCTTGGTCGTTTGGATGAATGGGATCTTCTTTTCTTCTTGAGCATCGAAGATATTTGCTACAAAAACATGGTACTCCTTTTCTACTCTAATGCTCGTTTTCTTTACGATGAAACCAAAACCGAGATAGTAGGAATTGAGTCATCTTTATTGGGAAAGAAGTTTGTTATCAATATTGCTCTTTTGGAGTCTGCCCTTAAACTCAAGAATGAGGGTCTTGAAGATGAACGCCATTTTGGCACTTTTACCGGAAAAGCTTTAAATTTGGATGTGCATGATCGTGTGCTTCATCTCATTGTTTCTTGGTTTATCCGACCTTCCGGAGGTAAATACTCCCACATTCGTGAAAGAGATCACTTTTGGCTAGAATGTTTCCGTAGGGGTGAGCGCCCAAATGTCCCCAAAATTATTTTTGCCGAGATTGTCAATAACATTAAGCTTATTGACACGAATGAGTTAATTTCGTTCACTTATGGGATTGTTTTGAGTTTCCTCTTCCATCATCTCAATATTGACTGTACCTATGACTTCCCGGAACCTCGCAAGACAAAGATTGGAGAATCCTCTCTTCGCAAGTCAGGATTCACTTATATGAATGGTATTTGGGAAAGGGTTGATAGGGAAGCGGTTCCTCCTCCTGTTGCTCCTCCGCCTCAAGATCAAGTGGGAAACACTGATGCTCTCACTACTCTCCTTACCCAGCGATTCAATGCCTTAGATTCTAGACTTGATACTATGGACACTCGCATTGCTTCAAGCTTTGAATCTATGGGCAATCGGTTGAAGAACGTTGAAGATGGTCTTCATACTCTTTCAACTTCGCATGCCAACCTTGATCTTTCCTTCTCTACACTTTATGGGCAATGGACGAAGTTTCATCGTTCGCAAGCCAAGGATGATGATGATGATTCGGATGACGAGGCTTAGGAAGTTTTATCATATTAGTTATGCATTTAGGATTAAGTTTGCATCTTTATATTTTAGAACCTATGCTTATGATCTTCTATTTTGGGATTTGATTATGAACTTATTATTTATGCTTTGAATATTTTGATGATATTAATTATGATTGCTTATTATTGCTTATTGGTACTAATCTTCTTTATGAGCTTATTTCTTTTTGATCTAACAAAAAGGGGGAGAAGATATTTAAAGAGAATTGCCATGCCATCATGCCATCATGTCATGCCACAAAATTTTTCAAACTTTTAATTTTCAAATTTTTAAATTTGTCTTAAGGTTTTGATCCTTGATTTCAAAAGTCACAAGTTTTAAATTTCAAAACCTATCTTAAATTAAGGGGGAGTTAGAATATCTTCAAAACTTTCAAAATTCTTAAAAAAATTCTAACTCTGGTTTTGTTATATCAAAAAGGGGGAGATTGTGAAACATATGCTTTAATTTTGATATAACTAAAAACCTAAGGACTAAAATGAAAAATATCAAAACAAATTTTAAAGTCCTTAAAATTTCCTACATCTTGTTAAAGACCACTTCATAGCTAAAACCAAAGACTTACCAAATATTTTTTTAAGTATTTCAAAGCCAAAACAGGGAATTTTCAAGCCCCGTTTCGAAACGGCCAAGGGCGTTTCGAAACACTTTCAGTTCGATGTGCACCTGTTCCGAAACGGGTATCGGAACAGGTCAAGGCGTTTCGAAACGGTATGACTCGTTTCGAAACTGTTCTTCATTTAAACGAACAAGGGCAACGGCTATAAACTGAAATTTGAAAATAAACAGGGCGTTCCGAAACGGGCTTAGGCCGTTTCGAAACACCCCTTTGACAGTGGCAAACCTGTTCCGAAACGGGCTAAGACCGTTTCGAAACACCCCTTTGGCAGTGGCAAAACCGTTCCGAAACGGCCCCTAGGCGTTTCGAAACGGGTTCTCGTAGACGCTCCAACGGCTATATTATTTGAAATCCGTTCCGAAACAGGTGACCCCGTTCCGAAACGGTAGGCGTCTGGAAGCTGAAAAGTTGTGAGAAAAACACCCCAACGGCTCTAATTTTCAGCCCATCACCCACAACGGCTAGAAAACTTCAAGAGGCTATAAAAAGACCCCAAGAAGCTCCAGCAATCATCAATTAAGCTACAAGCATACATCCTTTCATCAAATACAAGCATTTGTGTTGAAATCCCATTTTTATCTAGAAACCCCAATTGTATCCTTCATTTATATTTTGTTCAATTGGGTTGAGTGCTTGATATCGGGCTATCATTTGTATTGAGAGATACCTTATTAGCCACCAAATTTCTTTGTTCTATTGTGTGAGGATTGGGTTAATTTTTGGGTAGAAAAATTAACCGAAATTGTAAAGGTTGCCTCCTTGTCCTGGAAAAAGGGGACGAACAATTTAGTGGAAATTGTTGGAAATCCTTGGTGAGACTAAGGTAGTGGATGTAGAGTTCGGTTGGTGAACTTGAACCACTCTAAATCCTCGTGTTAATATTTTTAAGTTGCAATTTCCGTTACAACATCGTTAAAATTCCAATTCACCCCCCCTCTTGGTTATTATCATTCGTGTGATCCACTCAACAGAGTGAGACTAGAAATGCATGGTCATGCTTGAATAAGTTGATATGAGATATCATAGTTATTCGTTTATAATAGTCTACTCAAGATATCAAGAAATATTAGATGAACTATACAAGTGTGACTATTCCATGACTTGTGTCCAATCAAGATATAAGAACAAAAGGATATAATACATGAAAAGAGTTAATCACGAAGAGGTTATGTCGAATCATGATTTCTTGTAACTTAGGTAACAATGGCATATTGCTAGATGTCACTCATTGTTTGTAATATTAGAAATGTTCTAATATTTACTACTAACGTTACATGAACCTACATGGTCACACCCACAGTTGAAATGAGCATATATTAAACGAATTATATATGTACAAATTTTTTGTACACGGATTTAGTTAAATTAATATATATTTGATATATATATATATATATATATATATATATATATATATATAATTTAACTATTGAGTAAATATTAAAAGAAAAATAATTATTGTAATTATGACTCTTTTAATATATAAATAATATAATTTGATTTAAATTAATATATATATATATATATATATATTAAAATCTTAATTAAGTTGAATTGAGATTATATATATATATATATTGAAATTCTAATTAAGTTGAATTGAGATTATATATATATATATAGTGAAATCCTAATTAAAGTTAAATTGGGATTACAAAGGCTATATGAATGCATGAGAGATCTAGCAGTCATTAATGCTTTTGAGGAAAAACCTTCTAGATAGTTTAGAGAGTTTTATATGCTCGTTTCAACTGGGTGAACTACGTAGAGGTCGGAACGTTATCGTTACGGCTTAAGAATCGACATCGTGAAATCGTGATTGGATGTGCATCTTCTCCAAATTCAGAATTCCAAATTTTAAACAAGTAATTTTTCACACTTATTCACCTCGATTGTTTCCTCGTACATGGATCTCTAATGGTGATTGCCAGATAATTTTTCCACTGCGCCATGGGGTGTACCGATGTGACCCATCAGTGGTATTAGAGACACTTGTACGATACATATTTAAGTTTTAATTACTTAGGTGATGTAATTGTATGAGATGCATATTATTTATTTATTTATTTAGCGAATATATAATATTTTTACGAGCAAATATATTCAATCATGGTTAGTATGTTAATCTAGTTAAAAGATGTTCCTAAGATCAATGATTAAGAGTTAATCATCAAGATCTTTGTCGATAGGGTTTGAAATATTATATGTTAATTGTTAACATATTCAATATTGAGTTTTACGGTTTTAGATGTTAAGTGTTAACATACGCGGATAATAGTTATATATTAGACTAATGGTTAGTCTGTAGATTTCGTGCGAGAAAGTAACAAAAGTTGTTTCAGTAAAAATTTCGTAGATTTTAAAACCCTGAAAAACACGATAATGTTAATAAAAGTTATCAAATCGTGAGGTTTTTACATAGCAATTAAGATTCTAATCTTTAAAAATTTCTCCGTCACTGATCGGGCAGCGGCAACCCCGCCGACGGCTGTAGGGCAACTAAAACCCCACAAAGGGCTTGACCCCTGCGTAGGAACAATCTGGTAAGACCTCAATAACAAACCGCGTCGTTATTATATTTGATATGCACGATGTTTGGAATGCATGGTTATAGTCCAATATCGCATTTAGTTTTATTTATAAGGTTCTATAAATACGGCCTGCATGTCGTGCCTTTCTATAGTTCTATTGTAATTCTCATCTTATTCCTTTGTATGTAAAACGAGTTTATGAAATTGTAATCTATACGAAGAAGCATGGACTAAAGGAACAAAAGTGTGGGCCGATAGAAAGATGCTTGAAATGTGTTTTTATCCTTAGAATAATTTAGTTCTCCCATTGACTTGGGATGAGCCACCTTAGTTAAATGTATGTGATAAAATAAATGTACGAGATGCACACTAGTTAATTTATAAGATCAAATGTTAAATGGTGAGATAATATTCACAAGACCCCTCAATAAAATATTAAGTCTTTTATTGCTTCCAATGTTAACCCTCGTTAAATTCTAGATCAATACAATGTAGGTTCTGCTAAAGCGAGGTACTTGTATCTATCTTGGCTAAACGCGAAGAATAAGCAAGTGATATTCATTAGTTGTAACATTGGTTAAAAACTTAACTAGGTTACTCTAATAGGATTAGGAACCTAAAGGTTAGTTATTTGGATAATCATAAGATGATTTTGAACAATAGTTGTTCACCAAATGAAGGAGTTACATGAGATGTAATTAGCAAGTGTTGCTTACCTAGATAAACCATAATATTAAGAGAAAATCCAAAGCTGACTTAAGAGAATGTGAATTTTGGATCCTTGCCCACTAGAAAACTTTACAGAAAGTATTTTCAACATTAATATTTGAGGGTTATTAATTTTAATAAAAATAATGAGAGTCCTTTTATAAGCAAACATGGTAAACGTACTCAAAATTCATATTTTATTGTTGTAGACTTATTATACAAATTTATTATCATTGCGATTAGTCCTTGAGAAGGACAAGTTGAACGATGTGAACTTCATTGACATGTCATTGAAAGAAAAATGTTTTCATTGTAATAAGACATGTCATTGGAAGAAGGACTTTCCCATTTATCTTGAAAAAGTCAAGAAGGTAAATGAAAGAGCAGAGTCTGCCTCAAATATTTATGTTATTGATATTAATTTATCAACGCCTACTTCATGGATATTGGATACCGGTTGTGGTTCTTATATTTGTACAAGGACTACAAAAGAGTAGAAATCTGAGAAAAGAAGATGTGTAGACCTACGGGTTGGTAATGGAGCAAGAGTTGTTGCATTAGCTATAGGAACACATACTTTATCATTGCCTAGTGGACTTAATTTATGTTTAGAGGATTTTTATTTTGTAACTAGTTTGACTAAAAACATCATTTTAATTTCTTTTTTAGACAAGATTAGTTTTGAGATAATTATTAAGAATATTTATTGTTCTTTTATCTCGACAATATTTTCTATGGTGTGACACAACTAATAAAACGACCTCTATATTTTAGAATAAGAGAATTCCATTTACAACATAAATAAGAAAAGATCTAAAACAAATGACTCTAATCAAACTTATATTTAACATTGTCGCTTGGGTCACATAAAGTGAAAAACACATTTCAAAACTTTATAAAGATGAATTTTTGGATTCATTTGTTTTCAAACAATTTGATGTATGCGAGCATTGTTTATTGGGAAAGATGACCAAAAGTTCCTTTTAACGATAAAAGTGAGCGAGCGAGTGATTTATTGGGATTAGTACATAGTGATGTACGTGGACCAATGAATACAGAAGCTAGAAGAGGATTTCAATACTTCATTACTTTCATAGATGACTTTAGTAGATATGAGTACATTTACCTAAAAACATCATAAATCTGAACCCTTGAAAAGTTCAAGGATTTAAAAAATGAAGTACAAAACCAACTAAGAAAAAGTATTAAGGCTCTTTTATCAGATCGTGGAGGAGAATACTTAAGTTTAGAGTTTGGTGACCTTATTAATAAATGTAGGATTGTCTCACAACTTACACCTCTTGGTACACCATAATGAAATTAGAGTTTCTAAAAGAAGAAATCGAACACTGTTGGACAAGGTTCGATCAATGATGAGTCATACAGATCTTCTAGTTTCTTTTTGGGGATTGCGCAAGAAATAATTGCTTTCACACTAAATCGTGTTCAATCTAAATCAGTTCAAAAGACACCATGTGAGATATGGACTGAAAACATCCTAGTATGTCTTTTATGAAAATTTGGGGATGCGAAGCTTATGTCAAACATTAGATGTCTACAAAGCTCAAACCCAAATCTCATAAATGTAATTTTGAAGTTTATTCTAAAGAAACTAAAGGATATTATTTCTCCAATCCTACCGAGAACAAAGTGTTTGTTGCTCAAACATGAATCTTCCTAGAAAGAGAATTTGTTTTCAAAAAAGGAAGTGGGAAAAATATTGAACTCAATGAAATTCGAGATCAATCACAAATCTTTGAACCAGATTGAACAACAACAAGTTCCACAAGTTGTTGAGGAACATTCAATTGCTTTGGAAACACAATCACTGCGAAGATCCTTGAGAGAAGACAATGCGCCTAAGAAATATGGATTTCTTGTCACATAGCATGGTGATGTTCTCTTTATTGATCAAGATGAGCCTAGGACTTATAAAAAAGAGTGATAGGACTAGACTCTGAGAAATGACTATAGGCCATGAAATTCGAGATGGATTTCATGTCAGAAAACAAAGTTTGAACCTTGGTTGACCCACCTCTAGGGATTAAGCCCATAGGGTGCAAATGGGTTTTCAAAAAGAAAACCGATATAGATGATAAAGTACAAACATACAAAAGTGCGATTAGTCGCTAAGGCTTTTCATCAAATTCATGGTATAGACTATGATGAAACCTTTTCACATGTTGCTATGTTTAAATCCATTAGGATCTTACTTGTGATAGCTGCATTTTATGATTATGAGATATAGCAAACGGATATTAAAACCGCTTTCCTTAATGGAAAACTAGATGAGGATGTGTACATAACACAACCTGAAGGTTTTGTCGATCCAAAAGATGTCAAAAAATATGCAAGCTACAAATGTCCATTTATGGATTAAAGCAAGCTTCTCGAAGTTGGAATCTTCGTTTTAACGATGCAATCAAAGAGTTTGATTTTATTAAAAATGAAGACGAGTCATATGTTTTCAAGAAAATTAGTGAGAGCATTGTCATATTCTTGGTATTGTTTGTGGATGACATACTGATAATAGGAAATGACATACCTAGCTTACAGTCTGTAAAAAATTGGTTAGGAAAATGTTTTCCATTAAAGACTTGGGGTGAGGCAACATACATATTAGGAGTTAAGATCTATAGAGATAGATCGAGACAACTTCTAGGACTAAGTTAAAATACATACATAGAAGAAATACTGAAAAGATTCGGTATGGAAGAATCCAAAAAGGGGTTCATACCTATGAGATATGGAATTTAACTCTCAAAGGAAATATGTCCTTCAACACCTCGAGAAAGAGAGCGCATGAGTAAGATTTCATATGCTTCAACAATTGGATCTATCATGTATGACATGCTATGTACTCATCCAAATGTATCATACGCTTTAAGTATGAAAATTCGATAATAGGTAGATCCCGGTAAAGGTCACTGGGTCGTAGTTAAGAAAACATCCTTAAGTATTTAAGAAGAACTAAGGATACATTCCTTATATATGGAGGCGAGGAAGAGCTATGTATAAAAGGTTATACTGATGTCAGCTTTCAAATCGATAAGGATGATTCATGATTGCAATCGGGTTTTGTGTTCTGCCTTAATGGAGGCATCGTGAGTTGGAAAGATTCAAAGCAAGATACAATAGCTGATTCTATAACAGAAGCCGAGTATATTGTAGCATGTGATGATGCAAATAGGGTGTTAGGATCAAGAAGTTCATATCTGAACTAGGGGTTGTACTGAGCATTTTGAATGTTATAGATCTACGTTGTGATAACAATGGAGCTATTGCACAAGCAAAAGAACCCAAATCTCACCAATGATCCAAACACATATATAGGTGTTACCACCTCATTCGATAAATTATAGATCGATGAGATGTGGAAATATGTAGAGTACCAACAGATGATAACATTTTTGATCCACTAACAAAGCCTCTGACGCAACAAAAGCATGATCGTCACACTAAGTCACTTGGTATTAGATACATAAGTGATTGGTCTTAGTGCTAGTGGGAGATTGCTAGAATATGCTCAAAGACCAATCATAAGATGATTGTAAATGAAATTTGTTTTTACCTTGTTTATTCATAAAGAGGCATTACCATTATTATTTTCAGTTACAATTCTGCGTGCATAAATAAATTGAATTATAATAAAACCCTGAGAATAATATGGTTATTCTTAAATGTCCTTAGTCAAGTACTATTGTGGGAATGGACAACAATTATGCATTAAGATTAATATGTAGTTGATTGATGACAAAGTGTTGTCATTGACATGGAGATGTCAAAATCAATACACAAGTATGTGTTAGAGAATGATGACATACCGGCCTGACCCGCTATGAGCATGTTTCTTGGATTATTATGTGACAGTCACAACATTGCTCATACTGATAACTACATGTATGATCCTCAGACATGAGATCATCATTATTTTAACATCATGAGTGACATATTTTGATACAGTCAAACGTGTGTCGTAACTGACTACTCTATAAATATTAATATTAGATTTGTCACAATCTATGTAGTGGGATATGGTTGATCAAGATAAGATTTGTCCTTCCCACATAATATTAAAAGAAAAATAATTTATTGTAATTATGAATATTTTAACATATAAATAATATAATTCGATTTAAATTAATATATATATATATATATTAAAGGCTAAAGGGTCAAATTTGCCCATGTAGTAATCCGAAATCAGCAATGTTGCCTCTACTTTTTTTCTCCGTAAATTTTCCCTTAAAGTCAGTCAATTGTAGCAATGTTGCCATTTGACCGTTAAATGCTGACATGGCAGTTAACGGTGCTGACGGGGCAGTTTTACCCTCGAAGTCATTCATGCAATTTTGCCCTCGAAGTAATTAATTGCAGCACTTTTACCCTTGGTTTATTTAGTTTTTGAATAAAATTGGATAAATAATTTGGTTTTTTCGAGTTGAACTTTAACAAACAGAATATATGAAAAATCGATTAACAAATTGATGTAAATATCCTTTGAGTCCCTAGTAATTTTAAAAATAAGCAAAATGAGAACTCTCACAAAAAATCAAAATATTATTCAATTTTTTTTAAAAAAATCTATAAACTTAATAAAAATAAGGGTAAACTACATAAATGACCACCATACTATTGCAAAAGTCGCGATTTGACCACCTTACTTTTTTTCGAAGCAATTAAACCATCATACTATTAAATTGGGTGCAATTTGACCACCAGTCGTTAAAGGTTAACGACAGGGTGACATGTCAGTTAAAAAAATAAGGGTATAATTACACATTTAGTCTTTGCTACTTATACATTCTTTTAATTTAGTCCTAATTTTAATTTAATAAAATAAATTAATTATTTAATTAGGTGATGACACGTGTCACTACCTTATTGGAAGGATTTAATTATTTATATTTGATTAAATAAACTTATTTTCATCCTCCAATCAGGTGGTGACACGTGTCACCACCTAATTAAAGGAAGAAAATGGAAACAAACCACAAATGCAAGAATGCAAGTGAGGGGAGTCGAACCTGCAACTCTTAGCAAGGAAGGGTGATAGCTTACCACCACACCAAATGCTACATTGTGATATAATTCCTGTAATATAGTATATATAAATAAACATCAAAAACTAAAATCGTTTTCCATTGCCTCACATCATCTTCATCTTCTACTGAAACAACATTAAATCACATTTTCTTTTTCTTTTCCTTCAACTCCTCTAACATCATGTCTTCATCGAAAATAATTAACCTATTAGTTCAAAAAATAATTAATAAATAAAGAGATACAAAATTGATATAAAAAGGCTACAGATAGCCTGCTTTTCAATTTTATAATCTGTTACATGATATAAACAAAGCTTGCAAGCAACTGAGGAAATCGAGATCGGAAAAGTACATAAAACACAGTGATTCCAATGAGAAAACGGTGAAGAGTTCGTATCCGGAAGATGAATTAAAAAACAGCCTTTGTAGGATGCTACGCAGGCGATACGACAGTAGTTGCATTCTCGCCCCGTATTTCCCGTGCGATGAGATCGACAAGTTCGCCAAGGTGCACAGGGTTTTCGGTGCAAGCAATGTAATCAAAATGATCCAGGTTGGTAATAATAAGTTCAATCTACAGTTGAGACTTGAGACATCACATTTGTTTGTAAATCTAAAGTACCATTTGTTTATTTATTACATGATACCAGATGGTGGAGGAAAGAAACCGGGAAGATGCTGTGAAAGCGCTGGTCTATGAAGCAACAACGAGGATCAGAGACCCTGTTTATGGCAGCACCGGAGCTATTTGCCAACTGCAAAAGATGGTGCAAGAACTTAAGATGCAGCTTGAATCAATGGAAGCTCGAGTGATGGAGTTGCAGCAGCAAAGAGATCAGTTTTGGGGCATTCTTCTGATTGTTGATCTCCTCTCCTCCATTAATGGAGGCAGCAACTTCTCATTAGATTTCGATGACTCTATGGCATATGATCCGGTCAATTTCCCTGCAGAATGCGACGGCTGGATCATTTAAGGCATAGAATAAGAAACCCAGATGGTTTGCTGATAAGCTTATCAAGTGTAGAATTTTAAAGGAATAGATGTACACGTACAGAGAAATTTAAGTTTTGAAACTGTTCGCTGCTTAATTCATCTTCCAGATACGAACTCTTCACCGTTTTCTCATTGGAATCACTGTGTTTTATGTTTATTTAGATATAGTATATATTGCAGGAATTATATCATAATATTGCTTTTGGCGTGGTGGTAAGCTATCAGTATTCTTTGCTAGGGGACGCAGGTTCGACCCCCCTGGCTTACATTTGTTTATTTTTCTATTTTCTTCCTTTAATTAGGTGGTGACACGTGTCACCACCTAATTGGAGGATGAAAATAAATTTATTTAATCAAATATAAATAATTAAATCCCTCCAATAAGGTAGTGACACGTGTCATCACCTAATTAAATAATTAATTTATTTTATTAAATTAAAATTGTGACTAAATTGAAAGAATGTATAAGTAGCAAGGACCAAATGTGTAATTATACCCTTATTATTTTAACTGACGCGTCACCTTGTCGTTAACCTTTAACGGCTGGTGGTCAAATTGCACCCAATTTAATAGTATGATGGTTTAATTGCTTCGAAAAAAGTAAGGTGGTCAAATCGCGACTTTTACAATAGTATGGTGGTTATTTATGTAGTTTACCCTAAAAATAAATACGATATTCAAAAAAATTATTGAAAATAAACCAACGAGAAGCGTGTTAATTGAACGGTGAACGCGAACTATTCTATTTGAACGACGTTCGATTGACACACTTACCAACGATGGGTTGTTAGGAAAAATGTACGATGATCTCAGAAAACGACATTAGTGGTGTTCGGCGAAAACGGCATGGGAGATAAGGGCATGGGAGATAAATACAAGGATATCCATAAGATAAAGTAGAATTCAACCTGAGCCACATGATTCGAGTTCACCGTACATTTTTTCCTATTTATTTTCAATAATTTTTTTTGAATATCATATTTATTTTTATTAAGTTTATAGATTTTAAAAAAACTGAATAATATTTTGATTTTTTGTGAGAGTTCTCATTTTGCTTATTTTTAAAATTACTAGGGACTCAAAGGATATTTACATCAATTTGTTAATCGATTTTTCATATATTCTGTTTGTTAAAGTTCAACTCGAAAAAATCAAATTATTTATCCAATTTTATTCAAAAACTAAATAAACCAAGGGTAAAAGTGTTGCAATTAATGACTTCGAGGGCAAAATTGCATGAATGACTTCGAGGGTAAAATTGCCCCGTCAGCACCGTTAACTGCCACGTCAGCATTTAACGGTCAAAATCGGTCAAAGGGCAACATTGCTACAATTGACTGACTTTGAGGGCAAAATTACGGAGAAAAAAAAGTAGGAGCAACATTGCTGATTTCGAATTACTACAGGGACAAATTTGACCCTTTAGCCTATATTAAAATCCTAATTAAGTTGAATTAGGATTATATATATATATATATATATTGAAATCCTAATTAAGTTGAATTGAGATTATATATATTTAATATATATATATATAGTGAATTCCTAATTAAGTTAAATTTAGATTATATATATTTAATATATATATATATATTAAAATCCTAATTAAAGTTAAATTGGGATTACAAAGGCTATATAAAGGCATGAGAGATCTAGCAGTCATTAATGCTTTTGGGGAAAAACCTTATAAATAGTTTAGAGAGTTTTATATGCTCATTCTCTTCTAAATAGTTTAGAGAGTTTTATATGCTCGTTTCAACTGGGTGAACTACATAGAGGTCGGAGCATTATCGTTACGACTTAAGAATCGACACTGTGGAATCGTTATTGGATGTGCATCTTCTCCAAATTCCGAATTCCAAATTTTAAACAAGTAATTCTTCACCCTTATTCGCCTTGATTCGTTCCTCGTACATGGATCTCTGGTGGTGATCGTCGTATAATTTATTTGATTCGCCATGGGGTGTACTAACGTGACTCAACAGTGGTGTGAGCTGCTGATGCGGTTGCCCGTGACATCGTTTGAGATGAGAAACGTGGAAGATTGGATGGATCCTTTTAGACTCTGGAAGCTTCAACTTGTAGGCTACAGCTCCAATGCATTTTTCAACTTGATACGGTCCAAATTATCGATGACTTATTTTTTAGTGTTTGCGCAAATGGAGAGATAGTTGGCGATAAGGTTGTAACTTCACAAAAACCTAGCTTCACACCTTCAATTCTATTGCCCTACGATGCTTATCTGCTTGGTTCTTCATACGCACGTGGGCTTTCAACAAATTTCTCTCTAACAGTCGCAGTATTTCATCCCAGTCCTGCAGTGCTTGACCCACTTTTTCATTCTTAGCTTTGCCATCTAAATAATCAAGAAGGGTTGGAGGGTCTCGGTCGTATAGTGCCTTAAAAGGGGTCATTCTGACAAAGTTTTGATATGTCGTGTTATACCAGTATTCAGCCCACGGTAAATATTGTTCCCACTTGTTCAGATCTTCATCTACCATACATCATAAATATATCTCCAAGCATCTTTCCAAAGCTTCTGATTGCCCATCCGTTTGGAGTGATAAGCCAAACTCATACACAATTCAGTCCAAACTTCACTAGTGAAAAACTTTACCACTATCACTAACAAGGGATATCAGAATGTCATTTAATTTAACTATACCTTGGACCAAAACTTTTGCCACTCTCTTGCTATCAAACTTACGGGGTAGAGCAATGAAATTCCCATATTTGGTTAACTGGTCAATCACCACAAGAATGATTTCTTTGCCATTTGACTTCGGTAGTCTCGTAATAAAGTTGAGGGCCAAATCTTTGAACACTTGGTGAGGGATCGACAAAGGTTGAAGAAGACCAACTATGATCAAACTCTCACTCTTTATTCTTTAGCATACTTGGCACTATCAGACATAGTGGCGAACATCTTTCCGCAGGCTTTTCTGATAAAAATTTACGGCTATTCGATGATGAGTTATGTTGATTCTTGCATGCCCCCATTCTTTGAACAATGTAATTCTCTAAGAAAAAGGTGCACAAGGCAGTCTCGTTAGGGACCACAATTCGACCTCTAAAAACTAGTAACCTTTCATGTTTTGTAAAGTCCCCATTCTCTTGAGTTCCTGCTGCGATTTGCTGTTGAATTACACAAATTTCTAGATCACTCTAACTGACCATTCGTATATCATATTGTGCCGCAAAGAATAGCTGGGTGAAAGCCAAAAAACATGCAATCATTTCTCTAGTCAAAGCATCTGCTACCTCATTTTGTTTCCCAACTCGATATTTGATTTCAAAATCGTAGCCAATTAATTTTGACAATCATGTTTGTTGCTCCGGGGTTTGAATAGTTTGTTGGTTAAGCTATCTTAGGGAGTGTTGATCTATTATAATGGTAAACTTGCGCCCAATTATATATTGACGCCACATTCCTACCGCTTGAGTAATCGCGAACATCTCACGGTTGTAGGTTGAAGCTTCCTATATTCTCGGACTCAATTTTTTACTGTTAAAAGACGGCGATTGATGTCCTTGATGTAACACAGCTTCGATGCCTACATCGGAAGCATCTATCTCCACAATGAAATCCTTGTTAAAATCTATTAGTCCCCAAAACTAGATTAGAACATAGGTAGTCGATTAATTGATCAAAAGCTCGTTGGGTGCATCATTCCATTCAAACAACTCTCCTTTTCGCAATAAATCTGACCGTGGAGCTGCAATAGTTGCGAATCCCCAAATAAATTTTCGGTAGTAACCAGTAATACCCAAGAATCCTCTTACCTCTTTTACTGTAGTTGGTGTTGGCTAGACTTTAATTGCCTCGAATTTGGCAGGATCAACAGGTAGTCCCTTGCTCGATACTACGTGGCCCAAACACTCGACCTTCTCCTGACCAAAAGCACACTTGCTACGTTTCGCAACAATTGCGTTAACCATCAATTGTTGCAACACTTGTCTCACATTTCCAATGTGTTCCTGCAAATTTCGGCTATAAATCAATTTATCATCCAAGAAAAAAAGCACGAACTTATGCAACTATGGACGAAAAAACTCATTCATAGCAGCTTGAAATGTCGATGGAGCATTGGTCAGGTTGAACGACATGACAAGGAACTCGCAGTGCCCCTCGTGAGTACAGAACACGGTCTTCGGCACATCCTCTGTTTTCAATCTGATTTGGTGATACCCTGCAAAAAAACCAGTTTCGAGAAGAATTTCGAACCCCCCAACTCATCAAACAATTCTTCGGCTCTAGGAGTCAAAAACTTATCGTTTGATTGTAATCGTGTTCAAAGCCCAATAATCAACGTAAAATCTCTAGGTGTCGTACTTCTTCTTTACCAAAAGGACTGGTGAACAGAAGGGAATGTGGCTTTTCTGAATTAATTGTTGCTCGAGTAGTTGTTGAACCTAATGCTCGACCTCCTGTTTCTAAAAATACGGATATTGGTATGGCTTGACATTAACATGTTTGCTAGACGGATCCAAATGGATGGCGTGGTCATACTCTCGCGTTGGTGGTAGGCTTTTGGAAGTGATTAGTGCTTAAATTATGTATTATTCTATCGATAATTACTCCTTGATTGGTTGTTTTAAGTTGCTAATTTGGGCATTTTTGTTCATTTTCAATGCAGAATAGTAGATTCCATAATGTTGCTAAAACTGATGAAATTGTGCAATTTTTGATCCTCTAGAATCATGACTAGATTAATGGACATGAATCTGGGCATGAAAGTTGATTGGACGCCACATCTGCAGCTTCTAGAAGATGATGTCATCAGTGCTTGATAGCTTATCAGCCGCACTCTAGAAAACTTATCAGCCGAGATTTGGATTAATACTTGGGAATTATCTTTTATATTTAATTTAAACAAATTAGGATTTATTTCTTATCACTTTAGGAATTATCTTTTTTATTTTAAATATTTTAGGATTTATCTCTTATCACTTAAGAGTTATTTTATGGTTTTGAGATACTATAAATACCTTATTTAGGGGTAAACTCGGAATCATCTCTTGTTCTTGGTTTTGGTTTACTTTGAAGTTTATAAAATTTCTATTCTCTTTAGTTCTTTATTTACTTTTAGTTTTCTGTTTTATTTTGAAAATGCTAAGTATGATTTCTTTCATAATCATGCTTAGCTAAGTTTTCTATAGCCAAAGGCTTAAGCAATGACTAAATTACAACGTGAGGATTGAAAAGCTCTTCATCAACTTCGAGTATCTCTCTTAGTTTTCTAAGCTTAATTTTGAAATCAAAATGATTTCAAATCCAATGATTGACGTTGGTCAGGATGTTGTTTTGGTTAACTGTGTGGGAGGAAGGATCGGCTATTGAAGCATATTCAACTTCCTGGGAACACACTTAGCAAAATTGTTTGCTAAGAAGGAACTGAGATCAGATCAGTTATTATTGAAACAACATAATCTGAGTCGAACTTTCATGATCTTAAACGATTTTATCTACAACATTGTGTTGATAGATCAAATTACGAAACCGATATCGAAGATGACACTTGGGTATTCGGCTTACAAGCTTTGTCACAAGGATTGGACCTTGTAGATAAGTAACCGACGTAAATCCCGAAGTGAAAAATCTTTTTTCGATGATCTGAGTAAATTGAGTCAAAGAGAGAGTCTGAGGCTAGTTTTTATGATATTAAATCATTTCTCTTAAATATTCTCTACAATATCATATTTTTACTTAATTCCACAAACCCCCTCTTTTTGCTTAAACATTATTCAACTCTCTTCTTGGCTCACCGATTGAACAAACATAAATCAAGAAGTTTCTTAGTCCATGTGGGATCGACCCTTACTTCTCCCTTACTACGCTTAATTTGCTTTATTTATTATTTGAGAAGAAAACATTATTTTAACGCGAAAATGACGCGTGTCAAATCGTCACCGTTGTCGGGGAGTTCAGAAAAGTTACTGCTATAATTTGTTTTGATCTATGACCATGTCGTCGAGTTAACGACGTTAAATAAAGCGTTGAATGGGAGGCAACACATTTTATTTTATTTTATTTTTAATTTATGTTCATTTTTAAAAACTTTTGTTTTATTTATTTTCCCTTTAAATTTATTTCATTTTAATTTTAAGGTAACCAAGTATTTTGAATCGAACATTAAACTGCGGTATTTTTGGTCGAGTAGGACATCGCGGTACATTTTTCCCACGGTTTTTTCTAGGTTCGAATGCTTGGTCACGCATGAAATTTTTTTTGAGAAATTGCATGTTGCGAGCAGTGGGTTTAAAACGAAGGATGCATAGGAATTAAAAAGTTGGGCATTTGGTGCATGTTAGCAGAACCCACCACCCTTTGGTGCACAATAGCCAAACCCAAATCCACCGCAGCCTCTTTTCTTAATTGGCTTTATCCTAATTTTTATATTTTGAAAATAATTTATAGGATAAAATTTAAATATTCTCATGGACCCCACTTAAGATAAGTTATCGTTTTTTATATCCCACCATCTACCAAATTCAATTTTCAAACCCCCAAATGACCGGTCAAATATCTTACCCCTTTATCCCCTTTTCAAATTTAAAAACAACCCTTCAAACCCACGCACCTTTGACCACTCCTCTAGAAAATTATCCCTAAAACCCACATGTGACCTATTTTGAAGCCCACTTTTCCTTTTGTTTTCTACCAGCCGCATATATTTTCAAAAGCTCACTAAACTGTGGTTTGTAAGAAAAACCAAGGACCAAATCGTGCTTCAGTGTCCCTCAACCGATTGCAAAATTTATTTACTGCCAAGCACCTCATCACAACATCAGCTTTGAGTCATCACGCTGGCATCACCATGATCTCTAGTGATAGCCGCGCGACGCTCTTGAACCTGAACCAATGTCACTGCCACTACCAAAACACTTTCTTCTCTGTCGGTAAGTGGTGAATCCAATTTTGTTACACCATTACTAAGTCCATATTTTGGTTTTTCAGGAAATCTCAATGCTAATTCATACTCCGGCAGCTTCTGTTTTGAGTAGACGTGTAACCCCCTAGACCCGCCTATGCGTTACCACGGATCCTAGGAAGTCACAATAAGGTCACAAGAGCGACTCGTAGTAAAATCCACATAAAACCATTTTTTTATACTAAATCTCTTGTTAAACTGCAGCATTGACTTCTATTTAAAATACACTTCCATAAAATCATTTAAACATAAAACAGAAATTTTCAAAAATTATTTTACAGACACTATCATAAAATAATATATGGCATACATACCCACCAACTAACCCGATATCGTACTTCAAAAGTGACGCTGAGAGAACTCCGAACATAGGTGACGGTCATTACCTTAATGGATCTCCTCTAACCTGCGGAGGTGAGAACAACATGAGCTTAGGAAAGCTCAGTAATACAAAACTACCAAAAGAAGCTTCATGCCACACGTAAGTATAAGATTTATCAGAACAAAAGGGATGAGCTAGCATTATCATGTTTCAGATATAGAATATAATTCTTTTAGGTATTACGCTTCAAAGTAACATAATCATTTCTGATTTGATTCCCAAACACAAGACACGGGTCTAACTCAGGAAATTAAAGGAGGCATACAAATTACGAAAATTCAGCCAGAGAGTTTAGGATGTTCAAACAATTATCGTTTGAGAATGATAGAAAGAAAGATTTCGGATAACATCAGAGTTTTGACTGAGGCTAGAGAGAGAGAACAAGAAAAAAATAAGTATCAACCTAACTACCCTCCAACCGTACACCGATATATAGTTCCCCAGAACTGCATCCATAAGGACCTACCCTAGGCCCAATGAGCATAGGAGCCAACCTAAGGGGATGCCTTAGTTCTATAAGGAATTACTCGTGCCGAAGGATCGGAACCTACCCAAGGGGAGACCTCGGGTCCATAAGGAATTACCAGCGTTGAACCTACAAAGACTTCATAACATAGCCCAAAAGTACCCTAATTATAATAATTTAGTGAATACAGATTCAGTGGGGTAAAGATTGTAATCGTACATGTATTTTTAGAGTATCAGAAATCAGAGAGCGTGAATTTCAAATCAGATACAGATGTATATAATTTAGCCAGACATAATTCATAATTCGTATCAAATAGAAGTTTAGTTTCAGATCAGAGAGAATATACTTGTGCAAGAAACTTTCCACATGGTTTAATTCATTCCTTAGAGACACTTGATCATTATCAAAAGGGGAAAATTTGACAATTTTGGACTAATTGCAGAATGGCGTCCCTACGAAAAGGGAAGTTCGGTAATAACGGCTCGAATCAAACAACAAAAGTTGATGCACCGAGATTAGTGAGATTTCAGATATATCGTGAGTGATTCAATATTAAAGCTTACGAGGGTAAAGTGGTCATTCTGACCTTTAAGGGTAATTTGGTAATTTAAACCAACAAGGTATAGACGGTGATGTGCATAATTCAAGAATTTTAGTTTCTCGTCAGGATTCCAAGCCCTTTTGAAACAATCAAAACACATCAACACAGTGTTATTATTTAACTGGATAGGTACACCTTAAACATTCATTTCTCAAAACTGGCTATGGTGTATAACAAAATAGTTCGCCAACATCGAACATCCACTTAAAATACAACGAGCAATTAAACATATATTTGAACGATATTTTTTGTGTATTCGAACATGAGCAGTACACTCAAACTCAATCTGTAGTATCGTACGTACCCTTGGACAGATTACTCTTACCATTAACTATGTATTTCCTCCAAAAAGATCGAACATGCCTTCAATTGGCATTCACCCAATATCACATTTATATCAGAACCGGCTAGCAAACACGCGTCGTGTATTACCGTTTTCAGAGCCATTACACTTGTTTAGATTTATTGGTACTTCATATTCCGAGTCTTAGAGGTATTTTCTGTCATTTCAGTGTTCAAAAGTATTTCAGACACATCGATACTCGAAGGTGTCTCAATTATCCTGAGCCTCTTGATCCTTCCAAATATTCATTCGTTTTAAGTCTCGAGGGTATATCCATCATTTCGGTTAATTTTGCAATTAGTGCCCGAGGGTATTTTAGTCTTTTTTATCATTATGTTGTTCCGATCAATTCAGCCTTATCAATGTTTTCAATTCTTTTAGTCATTTCAGTCGTTTCAATCAATTTGATAATTTGCACCACTTTGATAGTTCCGGACATACGAATAATTTCTTGTAAATTTATCTTCGAAGATTATTCAAAATTCAGGAAAATCCAAGTGTTTTATATTCTCAAAGATACAAATCTTATTACTGGATCTTTCCAAGTATAACGATATTTTTAGATGAATCAGTTGTTTTACCAGATCAAGTGTAAATTCACATATCGCTTTATTTTCATGGGCATTTTAGTCATTCTCGCACCTTAAGGGCATTTCAATCATTTATTAACTTGGCATTTCAGAAATTAAATCATTAACAAGAAAAACCAAATTTAAAGCCTCATAGTCTTATCAATTACTCTTTGATCTCGAAAGTTCTTTTGGGTCACCCATCTTTCTATTTGATCAGTTTAGTCTTAACTGGTTTACTACCTTTTTTCGTAATCGATTAGGCATTAACAAAATTAATCATACACTTAAACATGATCGTGCATGCATTTACCGAACACCACCATATTTCATAAAGCACACAAGAGGTAGTAATGTATTACCTCGGCTCTGAGTTACATTATTCGATCCATGATACACCATTTGATCACTCTCTTGAACTCAAACTTGACGTCCCTTAACATCTCGTATACAAGGAACTGATAACACCTTCAATTACACAAATTCTAATTTCAGTCTTTATTCACATTACCCTTAACTTAATAATCAAATACAATATGAGTTCGGCTCAATGTCAAATTCAAAGGCTTTTGGGTTAGAATTTTGCAAAATAGACTTCAAAATTGGACTCGGGACATCAAAAAACATAAAATAGGGGTTTTTTGGAAAATTTAACTTTTTGGTCAAGTCAATAGTCAACGGGTCAATGCTGACATCAGTAGTCAACCTAGTTAACTCAGTGAGTTGACTCACTGAGTTGACTCGGTGAGCTACCTCGATCGGGTCGGGTCAAACAAAAGTGGGTCGGGTCGAACTCGAGTGACTCGGGTCAGACTTAAACCAGATTGGGTTTGGGCTGGTTAGCCGGTTTATGCCGGTTCAAGCCTTGGGCCATAACTTGAACCGATTCACTTACCCAATGATATCAAACCGTCGGACGGTCGCCGAAAGCCCCCAAATGCACTGATTCTGCCAAAATACAAAGAGCATCAAACCCACAATCTCACCGAACTTCAATAACACGAAACAAGCCAAAATACTTACTGAAAAAGCCCCAAATTTATAGATTTGGCCGAAAAACCGCATAACACCGATGAGGACTCTCCCGGCACCAAAACGCCGATCGAACATAAGGGTTTTTCTCCCCGCCGCACGCTGAACACACTTGGACTGTTGATGGTTAAAGACAACGACGGTGAAGTCCGAATCGAAGATGAATTGAGGGGATACGATTTAGGGCTCACCGAAGAAAAACTCCACAATTCCTAACGATCGCAGTGGTGATGGCGCAAGTGGTTGGGTGGGTTGCGACCGGGGTGCGGCGACGCTCACTCCGATAGTGGCGGTGACACGCACGTCACAGGGTGAGGGAGATCGGGGCTTGGTCGGAAAAGTGAGGAGGTGAAAAGTCTATAAAATTTCTAAATCCCCTTTTTTTATCTGACTCCAAATGTGTAATAATGAAGAAGGTTGGTTAGCTGGCGTTAATTACTATTGGTTCAACTAAACAAGCACTGGTTAAAGTCAACTCGGAGGAGACTAAAACCAAAGATGGCTTTAGTTCACATGGTTAAAACACAAACATATTAAGCCAAAAGTCATAGGTTCAAACGCCCTTGGCCACCATTTTCCATTTTTTTCATTTTTTAGGGGTGTTACAAGCTGAACCAACCTCAATTGCATGGCCAATCAATCATCACTCCAAACAGCCCATTGTCGTTAGAACGGGGAGTATCTCTATTTCCTCTCTTGCAATTTCATTTACATTTTGGGACAAGATGACTTAAGTGAGGGGGTGGAATTAGAAATCAAATTAACTCTCACTTATGATTTGTGATTGAAATTGATTTGTTTTTATAATTAGAATTGTTGATAATTTTGGTTGTCAGTCTATTGTCTGATTTAATTTCTTTGTGAATCCAATATTGTTCTTGTTGAATTAGGATGCACGATAGCATGACATGACTAATTTATGTAAATTTTTCTTAGTCATTTCATGAATTTGTTGATTTAATTGGATGCATGACTTAGTTCAATAGACCTTTCATGTGAGTTTTGAGCCTAATGATCATATATTTTATTCTTGCTCTTTGTTTCAATTGAGTGTGCCAAACTAATTGATTGCATTCTAGGACTTGTAACTCGATGCTTGTTGAGACTACACATTTTGATTATGATGCTTTAATGTGATAGAGGCATTAGGATTAAACTAATTTTTTTATTCTTCTCCTGAACAAAATAGCCTACCCTTTTTATATATTATACTTAGTGAACCATTTTTGAGCCTTTAATCATTTTCTTTGTTTATCACATCATTAAACCGAGCCTATTTCACTTTTGTTTTCCTTTTAATTATTTTTGTCACCCTTTTTAGGACAAGTTGAGGTTATTTCGAAGCGGAAAAAAATAGCGCAGAAAAACAGGTTCAAACAGTGCAGAAAAATAAATCAGTGCAGTTTGGTTCGAATATTGCAGAAAAATACAGCGCAAAAAAATTACAAAATTGTGCAGTGCAATTTGAATATACTGTTCGAACAGTGAAAAAAGTAGGAAAAAAGTTTGCTTCGTTTGAAAAAAAAAAGACGAAAAAAAGAAACAGTTGGAATGAAAAAAATGATGAATAAACGATGATTGTTTGATTTCTTGTTTTCCTCTCTTCTCTTTGAATAACTCTTTGGAATAACTTAACTTGTCTTGACTTTTTTAAACCCCATTTTTTACCTTTATCCTACCCAAACCTTAACCCTGTTACAACCCATTTTAAAGTCATCTTGATTTTTACATCATTTCATATTAAGTAATGGAGATTAGATCTAGTTACATGCCTATGATAATGAGTTGATTAGTTTAGGCTTGAGCGATTCTCTCACCCAAAATACTTGAGCGAAATACGTGAACCAATGTGAGGAGCTAAGTCTTGTATTCTTTAAAATTTGTAGGCGATTGAAATGCCTTGGTTGATTTACACTTAATTGATTATGTCATGATTGATTGATCTTGAATTTCAACATTTACTTGATTTAATTTACTTTCGAAATCTTGGAAATTCTATGAAGTTGGAGTTAGCAACTTAAGGTTTTTAGCATGATAATTGAGAAATGCTTGAGGACAAGCATTGAATAAGTGAAGGAGGAATTTGATTAGTGCTTAAATTATGTATTATTCTATCGATAATTACTCCTTGATTGGTTGTTTTAAGTTTCTAATTTGGGCCTTTTTGTTCATTTTCAATACAGAACAATAGATTCCAGAATGTTGCTAAACTGATGAAATTGTGCAATTTTTGATCCCCTGGAGTCATTATTGGATTAGTGGACATGAATCTAGGTATGAAACTTGACTGGACGCCACGTCAGCAGCTTCTAGAAGATGACATCAGTTTCTTGATAGTTTATCAGCCGCACTCTAGATAACTTATCAGTCGAGATTTGGATTAATACTTGGGAATTATCTTTTATATTTAATTTAAACACTTTAGGATTTATTTCTTATCACTTTAGGAATTATCTTTTGTATTTTAAATGTTTTAAGATTTATCTCTTATCACTTAAGAGTTATTTTAAGGTTTTGAAATACTATAAATATCCATTTTAGGGGTAAACTCAGAATATCTCTTGTTCTTGGTTTTGTTTTACTTTGAAGTTTATAAAATTTCTCATCTCTTTAGTTCTTTATTTACTTTTAGTTTTTATTTTATTTTAAAAAATGCTAAGTATGATTTCTTCCATAATCATGCTTAGCTAAGTTTTCTATATCCAAAGGCTTAAGCAATGACTCAATTCCAACGTGAGGATGGAAAAGCACTTCATCAACTTTGGGTATCTCTCTCAGTTTTCCAAGCTTAATTTCAAAATCAAAATGATTTCAAAACCAAAGATTGACGTTGGTCAGGAAGTTATTTTGGTTGACTGCGTGGGAGGAAGGATCGGCTATTGAAGTACATTCGACTTCTTGGGAACACACTTAGCAAAATTGTTTGCTAAGAAGAAACTGAGATCAGATTAGTTATTATTGAAACAACATAATTCGAGTCGGTCTTTCACGATCTTAAACGATTTTATCTACAACATTGTGTTGATAGATCAAATTATGAAACTGATATCAAAGATGGCACTTGGGTATTCGACTTACAATCTTTGTCACAAGGATTGGACCTTGTAGACGAGTAACCGGCGTAAATCCCGAAGTGAAAAATCTTTTTCCGATGATCTGAGGAAATTGAGTCAAAACGAGAGTCTGAGGCTAGTCTTTATCATATTAAATCACTTCTTTTAAATTTTCTTTATAATCTCATATTTTTACTTAATTCCACAAACCCTTTTTTTTTACTTTAACATTATTCAACTCTCTTCTTGGCACACCGATTGAACAAACATAAATCAGGAAGTTTCTTAGTCCCTGTGGGATCGACCCTTAGTTCTCCCTTACTACGCTTAATTTCCTTTATTTATTATTTGAGAAGAAGGATTTATTTTGACGCGAAAACAACGCGTGTCAAGAAGGCATGAACATGTCCGTAAATTTTGCCAAAAGTGGCTACATCTACTGGTCCAATTTCATTCGTCTGGTCATTTTTACTGACTGAGCTGTAAACAATAGCATTCGACTACTACCCTAGTCTCGGCCTTCCACCAGAAAGCTTGGAAACCCACTGGCTGCGCTTCAGATCCCACATTGCCTTGCCATTGATGCTCCACCCATCCCTATCAAAATTGAAATCGCAACTGGGTGAAGTCCATAGTCACCGATCTGAGAGTAGCCATCTAAGCCACCCATAGTACCATCTATGCCCCTTTTAGAGGAAGGGCATAGAAATCTATTTGTAACTCTGTTCCCTGCACTTTGAGATTTAGATTCCGAACACAGCCCTCATTTTTCAGCTTCTCGCAATTACCCACGAGAACTCAAAACTGTGAAGCAACTGTAATTGGCAACCCTAAATACTTGGTCGTCCTTGTCTGCAAAAAATTATGGGTGCTTACCCCATCAATCAAGATTTACGCCACTCGTCCTTTTACCTCACCTTAAACCCGTAAAGTATTGGGTGTAACACAACTGGCTAGTGCATTAAATGAGACCAAAAGTTGCTCATAATTCTTGTCGTCGAGACCCAGCCATCCATTTTGCTCCCCAGCCACGAAATTCGTTTCTTGAGTCTTTTTCATCGCATGTTCTTCATCATCTAAGATAAATAGTTGTGGATCTTTACACTTGTGCCTAGCCACATATTTCTCATTGCAACAGTAGCATAACCCCCTCTCTTTCCACAATTTTGCCTCAACTGCCAAAAGCTGACGTGGTTGAATGGAATTAGATCGAAAATTAGGGTTTTCTATAGGAGGCGACTTCCCTAGAAATCCCCTAGACCCAATAGATTTATTTTGGAGTGTGGGTAATAACGGGGATAACTTAGGCCCAGTTCCTCACCCAATTATTTTTCTTTCCTAGATTATCTTAGCTTCATGAAATTTTGCAATAGATAAAACCTCTGCCATGGTTACGAGCCATTGAGCCAACACCTCGTGCTTAATTTCTTGTCGCAACCAAGATATAAAACATTGGGTAAGAAACCCTTATGACATAGTTGTCGTGGTTCGCAGCGCCATTTCCTCAAAGCGCGTCTGGTACTCCTCTGAGGTGGTGGTCTAAAACAATTTCGTCAGTTAACCCTCCGACGGCTAAATCTTTGTCACCGAAAATCGCCGACATATGGCTTCCACCAAGTGATTCCACCTAGCCAGTTGTCGCTATAGTTGCATCCATCGGTACCATTTCTTGGTCGTTCCCTCCATCCGAAAAGATGCCATGGTGACGCGGTGGTGGTGGTCCGTATTATAGAACTCGAAGAAATCCTGGGCAGAAGCCAACCATTTTTCTGTGTAACACCCGTGTTTTGGGGTTAGGAGTTATCCGGGTTTATAGTTCGAGTCAATAAAATTAAATTAAAATAAATCCAACCTAAAATGTGGCCTAATTGAAATTTAGTAAAAAGGGAAGGACTTATGTTGTAATTTGCCCAAAAACTTTTAAAAGGGATGATAACTTTCAAAGTTGTCATCTTCTTCCCCTTTTCCCATTATCCCCCACGTGAAACACCTCCCCCATTCCCCAAACTCTCTCAAATTTCAAGCTTATATTTCATTCGATTTCAACTTCGATTCAATGGGTTTTTGAAAGGTAATCACATATTTGAACTCTCCTTTCCATTTCCTATCTATCCATGGTCCTTGATTTTAAAACCATGAACTTTTGAAAATTAGGGTTTATATCAAGTTTGGATTTTTAAGGGGGTTTTCCAATTGGTTTTGATAAATTGAGTTGGGGCTTTAGTTAATCATGTTAAAAGGTGTAACATATATCAATTTGGTTGAATTTTGGTAAAAATCCGAAGTGAGCTCTTATACCCATTTTTGAGTTGTCAAAAACACCATTTTTGGTGGGTTTTAGGTTGAAAACAAAGGGCTAATGGTATATGTATGCTAGGGGGATGTTTTGGGACCTTTTAGATGTCATTTGGGTGCTTGAAAATGGAATTTTCTGTTGGGTAAGATAGGAGTACGAAAATGGGCATTTTGGTGATTGTTTGGGTTGGAAATTGTTGGAGCTTGGCTTGCACCTATGGGTTGATGTTGTGGTTGAATTTAGCGATCATTTGTGAGTATAGAATGTGTTGGAAACTTGAGTTTTGGTCAAGGTTTATGGGCTGCTCGAATTTGATAAAGTTGGGGTTTGGTCATGACTTGAAATGTTGGGTTTGATGTTTAAATTGAATTCCAGGTTAGCCACTTTGATGTTGAGTTGATTCGAGGTTGTTTTGCTTGTGTTGAGGTGATTAGAAGCAAGGTTTTGAGTTGGTGAAGCCTTGGGAACAAATCCGTAAATTGAAGACCATGGTTGCTTGGCATTTGAGCTTGGAGGTAGAGGTGAGTGGTTAATGTTTTTAAATTGGTTTTTAAGTGGTTGGTTCAAGCATGTGAACTAGGTTGGGCTTGGTAGACCCACCTAGAGTTAGGATTAGGGTGGTAGCCTAATCCTAAGCTTTAGTTAGAGACCTTGGATGAACTCTTTAATCAATGTTATGCCTCGTGATGATTTGTGTTGTGATGATTGCGTATAATGTGATATACATTTATGTTGAGGTATGGCTTAATGCGTTGTTATATGTTTGTTGGTAACAAATATAATGTGGATACATGTATGTGGACATATTGTGTGATAATTGTTTAGATGAAATACATGTGGTGCTAGTTCGTGAAATGAGGTAATGAGGTAGTTGCATGATTTTGGAGAATCATAGTGAGTACGTGATAAGTATGGATATTATATTGAAATTGATATTGTGAAAGGTTGTGGAATTTGATTTATATTGGCACTAGTATGCTTGGGTACAATGATCGATCATTAGGATGAGTGTGCACACAAATTGAGTCAAAACGTACGTGGCCTTGGTGGCGTTAAGGCACCAAGGAGGAGTACGGTGATGTAATATTCCACCGGAAGCTTTTATATATTTCTACGTGATGATGAGTGGAATCCCATCCGTAGGGCATGTGGTGATGAGTGGAATCCCGCTCATGCAAGGACCGGTGATGAGTGGAATCCCACCGAGGTAATGTTGTTGTTGGAAATGCGTTCCAACGGGTTATCCGCGTATTCGGGTCATAACTAGGTGCCAATATGGGGTTGTATGTATATACCAATGTGGGATTATGCTTCTGTGCTTATATGACATGGAATGTGATGCCCTTATGAATTGATATATGATGTGGTTAATGCTTTGGATTATGTATCACGGTAAGTTGAGCTTATGGTTGTTGAGCATGGCATAATGTTTACTATATGTTCATGCATCATGTTCATTTTGGCTTGGCGGACCGGAGGTAAGACCATGCATTTCATCTTGGAAATAGCTCGTGCTTGGACCCTGCATTGTCGAAGGTTTGTTTTATGAGCTTACCCTCACTAAGCTTTTATGCTTACGCTCTTTTTTGTTCGACAATACAGATAATTAGCTTGTTGGTGGCAAGGGCAAGGAAAGGTCTCCAAGTGTTGCTTTTGGTGAGCTCAATGTATGAATTTTAAGTAATAGAATGTAATAATTAAGCAATGGGATAGGTATTGATAATTTGAGTTTTGATGTATGTCGATATTGGTTTGATTCTTGGATGCCTTGTTTGACCTATAAATATTGCTTGATGGCATGTAAACCTTTATGTGATGAATGGTGCTTTTGTATATCAATGTCTTCAAGCATGCTTGTATGAAAGGCTCTTAAGGTGTAATTTACCATGTATGTATGATTGTTCATATTCATGCCTTGAGTATGTTTGAGTATGTTTGTGTTTGTTTAATCTAGGACGTATGCCTCTAGACTTGGTTTGTTGGTGTTGTGTGCCTTTAGCCCCTTTTAAGCTCTTATGTTGGGCTATGTATGCTCTTGATGTTTTTCTTCCATGGAAAGTCTTTAGAGTTAAGCAGTAAGTGCTCCCCTGCACAATGGTTTCGAAACCATGGGTAAGGTTTCGAAACCTTTGCAGAAATCTGGGATTCCAGACCTCACTGCCAAGCTAAGTTTCGAAACCTTTGAGGAAGGTTTCGAAACCATGGAAGAGGGTTTCGAAACCATGGGTAAGGTTTCGAAACCTTTGCAGAAATCTGGGTTCCAGACCTTACTGCCAGTCTAGGTTTCGAAACTATTTGAGAGGTTTCGAAACCTTTACTTGAAAATGCACTGTTTTGACTTGTTGGCCTTTTTAAAGAGAAAAACACATAGGTACTAAGATGCCTTTAGTCAAGATTAAAATTGGGTTGTTTGAATGTGGTTTGGGGTTCGAATGTGACAAGATTAAAATGAAAAAATAGGGTTGCTAACCGAGGGGAAACCTTAACGGGTTTCGCTTCGGTTTTCCCCGTGTGGCCCACTCGGACCGGTTATCCGGCCAGACCGGGTCGAGGGGGTTACATTCTGGGTCCTTGCCGGTGAAAATATGCAGTTCCACTTGAACAGGTCGAGGTGCGAACGAGAAAGCATCATTCGGGTCCACCTTGACCTTAGTTTTGCCCCGATTGGTCACCATCTCCCCATCCCCGTCGAGATGCACACCCATGTGTGACAAAATCGTAGTCAGTTGTCGAGCCAAGTTTTGCAAGGTTCAGTCCGTATTCTCGTTCCACTGGGCCTATCATCTACATGCTTCTACAAGGAGGTCAGAACATATTCATAGCGTGATGTAGTGTCTTTCAAAGCCTTGATAGCGTCCCAATTGTTGACCATTGTTTCTCTCAATGAAAGCACCAAATTGTTAAGAGATAAAACCTCTTCCATGGATACGAGCCATTGAGCCAACACCTCATGCTTAATTTCTTGTCGCAGCCAAGATATAAAACATTGGGTGAGAAACCCTTATGACAGAGTTGTCGTGGTTCGCAACGCCATTTCCTCAAAGCGCGTCTGGTAGTCCTCCGAGGTGGTGGTTTGAAAAAGTTTCATCAGTTGACCCTTCAACAACTAAATCTTTGTCACAAAAAATCGTCGACGTATGGCTTCCACCAAGTGATTCCACCTAGCTAGTTGTCGCTGTAGTTGCATCCATCGGTACCAGTTCTTGGTCGTTCCCTCCATCCGGAAAGATGCCATGGTGATGCAATGGTGGTGGTCCATATTATAGAACTCGAAGAAATCCTAGGCAGAAGCCAACCATTTTTCTAGGTCCTTGCCGGTGAAAATAGGTAGTTCCACTTAAACAGGTCGAGGTGCGAACGGGAAAGCATCATCCGGGTCCACCTTGACCTTAGTTTTGCCCCGATTGGTCATCATATCCCCATCCCCGTCGAGATGCACACCCATGTGTGTCAAAATCGCAGTAAGTTGTCGAGCCAAGTTTTACAAGGTTCGGTCCGTATTCTCGTTCCATCGGGCCTATCCCTTGCATGCTTCTATAAGGAGGTCAGAACATGTTCATAGCGTGATGTAGTGTCTTATAAAGCCTTGATAGCGTCCCAATTGTTGACCATTGTTTCTCTCAATGAAAGCACCAAATTGTTAAGAATTCCAGGTAATATAATAAAAGAAGGAAGAAATAGATAGAGCTTCTATTAGAAGAGGATAATTCAGCAAAGTTCATGACTCTCTCGTTACAACTAGGTGTTATTTATACAATACTGACTTAAGAAAGGATAAAGTCAGTTAGCCATTTTGGGGCCCTCATGGCGCCTGTTCTCCTGTGCAATTCTTGTTTCTTCGCAGCCTTTGGCTCCAGCTCATCATTCCCCATGGCTCGGTACTGGTGTCAACCCTTCTGGTGACTCAGTGATCTTAGTGGTTGCATCATAACACCGGATCTCTTAGGATAAACATCATTCGCTTTTCTACTGTGGCCACTTGTTGGGTTAAAAACATATTCTTTTTATATTTGAACAAGTGACAAAACATCATAAGCAACATATATATCAGTTTCATGCCAAGATAACATATAAAATCAAAATCAGCCATTTTTAGTAGAAATACCAAACTCAATACAAGCCATAATATCGAAATACATGAAAGCTATAGCTACAAATTATCATATACCAAAAGACAGAATACAAAATTCCAAGCTTTTTTTCGCTAAGTCAGAATTTTTATTTTTAATAAAGATATTGTATAGAGATACAAAATTAAAAGGTTTCGATCAAAAGAGAGGCGGCCTCTACAATCTACAGTCATGAAAAATCGAGTACAAAAAACCACTTTAAAACATAATCACTAAAATCTTAACCGACAACTAAAGTTCTGGATACGTTTAAAAAAGTTAAAAGGGGTATTTTTGTCCTTGAGTTCGATCCAAGTTAACAGTTTAGCTCTTCGCGCGAAAATGCAATTAATTAGATCCACCAGATCGTGAATTGCAACAAATTAGTCTATTGACGAACGTTGACTATTACAGTGTTGACGTGACAGCTAGCGTTGCTAATGTGGCAGTCCAATATGATGACGTTGCAATCCACTATGTTGACGTGACAGTACACATGATGATGATGTGGCAAAGGGGCTGAATTAATTTTTTAACCGAATTCGTAGACATAATTGATTTTTTTACCAGATTTAGGGGCATAATTGATTTTAATTGAAAGTTCGACAACTTACTTAATCTTTAAGCTAAAATTAATAAATTATTAAAATTTTAAAAATATTTAAATATTCATAAAATATTTAAAAATAAAAACACTATAATGGATTTAAAAAATTAAGTAAAACGTAAAATTAAAAATATGAAAAGTTATAAATATAAAAATTCAAAATTTAAATTTTTTTATAAACCAATCGGGAAATTGTTCGACTGTTTCTGGTTATACTAAGCGTACTAGTATTCCTTAAACATATTTCAATGTAGTCATCCTTGTATTAAAGTAGTAAAAAAATTAAAATTCTCTTTCGTTTTTTCTACATCAAATATTAATGAGCATCAATTTGATGTAGAAAACCGAAAGAAAATTTGAGTTTTATTGTTACTTTAATAAAATGTTAATTCCACTGAAAATTTGTTTATCGAATGGTAATGCTCAGACTGACAAATTCGAAGACCTTTTTGATAAAAGTGTAATTTTTTAACTTTAAAAATATTTTTTTATTTTATATTTAGATTTTATCATTTTTAATCTCTAATACATTTTAATTTTTATTTTCATTAAATTTCATTAAATATTTTATTTATTTTTATTAAGTTTATGGATTTTTTTTAAAAAAAATTGAAGAATATTTGATTTTTTGTGAGAGTTTTCACTTTGCTTATTTTTAAAATTATCATGAACCCAAAGGATATTTTCACCAATTTGTTAATCGATATTTTATATGTTTCCTTTGTAAAAGTTAAACTTGAAAAACCAAATTATTTATTTAACTTTATTCAAAAACTAAATAAATCGATTAAATTAACTTGAAATTTAAAAAAAAATTATTCAGTTTTAATATTTTTAACATTGTAATAATTTCTTAATTTCTTATTTTTTTAGCTTAAATATTAAATAAGTTATCAAACTTTTAATTAAAATGAATTATGCCCCTATACTCGGTAAAAAAATTCAATTATGCCCTCAAATTCAGTTAAAAAATTAATTTAACCCTTCTGCCACATCATCATCACACGTGTACCACCACATCAACATCGTGGACCGCCACGTCAACACCGTTAACTGCCACATCAGTACTGTAACGGTCAACGTTGATCAATGGGTTAATTTACTGCAAATTACAAACTGAGAAACCTAATTGACTGCAATTTCGCGCGAAAAATTAAATTATTAATTTAAGTCAAACTCAAGAACAAAAATACCCTTTAACCTTAAAAAACACTACTCAAGTCTATCAATTACCCACGTACAATTTCGGAAGCCAAACTTTAGTTAACATCAAGTTTGGACACTAATTCTAAGTACACTCGGCAAGGGAGGATATATGTGCAGCAACAGAGTTAAAATTTTCATATAGTAGCGTTTAAGTAGAATATGGAATACAAAAAATTCTCACATAATTATAATATGTTATTGATTACATACCTCAACAAATTAAGGGAAGCCAATTCAATATTTTCAAATACTAAATACTTTTTTATAGGGTCAATTACAGTATTGCATCCTAACATTCCATATAGGTCCACCCATGCATATACATGATTTTACTATATTGATCCTTGCTAAAGCATGATGGTCTCAAAAGTTTGTCCACAAGTCGACCACCTTAATTTGCATACAAAAACATAGTATGCTAAGTTCAAACCCAATGCTATCACAACAAACATTGTCCACAAGTAGGTACTTAAAAGTATTTTTTTTTTTGTTAAAATAGATAATTAAAGTATTTTTTTGTTAAAATAGGTACATAATATATATATATATATATATACTCTAAGTACTTATTTTGACTAAAAAAATACTTTAGGTACCTATTTTGACCAAAAAATATATTTTAAGTACTTAATTTAACTAAAAAGTATACATTAAGTACTTATTTTGACCAAAAAATACTTTAAACACCTAAATGAAAAAAATGATGTATTTTAAGTACTTATTTGTAATATAAGGCTTTATTATAATATCTCATTCTTTTAGCTTTTTTTTTATAAAAAAACAATTTTTACCTAAAGAATGGAAAGGAGAATTTTACTCGTAAACTCACAATCTAGTAAAAAGAAAGTGTGTTAATTGAGAGCTTTAACTACCTGTTCTGGAGATTGTTGGCATTTTTTTAGCTTTCTAATATAACAATAAATGAAGATAAATGATAAATGTTCATTTTATCATAATCGAGTTATATACTTGATTTCATTCTTTTATATTTGAATTATCATCGATATAATAATAATAATAATAATAATAATAATAATAATAATAATAATAATAATTGGTGGAAAAATTAATCATCAAAAATTTTGGACATTACACCAGATCTATCAGTGTCACATCTGGAAAAAAACAATGAACGTAACTTCGGATGCCTCCTCTTAAACAATTTGGTTCAAATGTAACGTATAATTGAGCTCACGTGTTTTTTCATATTTTTTTTCTTTTAAGTTTTTTGAGTTCTAACCTATTTTAACAACTTTTGACTGTTAGCTTTAAGAAGTAGTTTTTTTTTTATACAGTTAGCTTTAAGCTGTTAAACAAGATATTTGTTTTATTAAAAAGTAAAAGAAAAATATGAAGAAACACTGTCGTTTGTGACTATCCACTCTAAAATTTGAATTTTTCTATTATGTAATTAATTTCAGTTCTAGAAAATATAACTTTCTTTTTACCATTCCTCTTCTCTTTTAAAAAGGGCAGCTAATTAGACCCCTTGAAGAGAAAGAAGAAATGGGGATTGAAAGCAGGCGTTTTGTTCTTGTTTGGATATTGGTTGGGTTATTATCAGTTGAGGGCAAAGTGAGTGGTTCTTCACCTCCGCTCAATCGCAAAAGCTTTCCGGCTGGGTTCGTCTTCGGAACAGCATCATCAGCTTACCAGGCAAGATTATATCAATATGGATTTGATTTTTAATTTTGGGGATGTATTAAAAATTGGTTTGGAATTCCAAAAAACAGTACGAAGGTGGAGCTAAAGAAGGAGGTAGAGGAGCGAGTGTCTGGGATAGTTTCACTATCAAGCATCCAGGTCCGTCGTCTTTAACTTCTCTTTTTGTCTTTAATTAAAAAGATTTGAGAAGAAACCATTATTTGCAGAAAAGATAGCAGATGGAAGCAATGGAGATGTGGCTATTGATTCTTATCATCGCTATAAGGTTTTCTCTTTCTCTTGTTTTTCAGTGATTGTATTTGTAGGCCCTCAATTTTCTGCTTTCTTTACTCTGCCACCCCGACCAAACAGTGGTCAACAAAGGCGGATATTGATAATAAAATTTGGAGGACTTTATTTAAAATTTTCAATTTTCTTTTCAGAGATTTAAATTATTTAAAAAAAAATGGGTCTAATTAAATTTTTTAAAAGAGATTCAATTTAAAATTTTCAAAAAAATCTTAAATATAATAAAATATAAATTTTTTGAAGGGCCAAACTAAATTTTTTAAAAAAAATAAAGGACATATTTTAATATTTTGAGAGGGCTAGTAGCTTCATTGGCCCTTCTTACTGTTCACCCCTTGCCACTGACCACTTATGGTGTGTGCTTATACATTAATTGAATGTCTAGGGTAATATTAATAGTTTCTAAAAATATCCAAAGTGATACTTGTATTTTGATGAATTGACAGTTCATATACCATATTAGACTTTTCTATAAAATATAGATATTATATTAGATATTTTGAAGTACAAGTATTAAATTGGTCATTTTATTAAAATATAAGTATTATATTAGATATTTTGTTTAAAGATATATGTTACATATACCCTTAGTGACGGAACTTTGAGTTAGAGTTTAGGAAAACTTAAATTATTTTTTAAAAAATTTAGAGGTTTAAACAAAAAAATTTAAAAATATTAAGGGTTTAACTAAATTTTTTAATAATTTTAAAAGATTTAATAAGAATTTTAAAATTATAAGAGGGGGTTTAATTTTAAAAAATCTGAAGGGATCAAATTAATTTTTTATAAAATTCTAAAGGTTAAATTCTAATTTTTCAAAAAAAATTAGGGGCATGGCCCCTAATCTTCCCTATCTTCCACCCCTCTATACTATATTATACATTTTAAAAATAAAAGTATTGCATCAAATATTCTATTAAAACATATATCAATATGATATTATCTTTATTAATTATTATTAATTAAGAAGAATAACACACGTGTGTCACATGTCACTTGCTTGACAGGAAGATGTTGGGATTATGAAAGAAATGGGATTAGATGCTTACAGATTCTCAATCTCATGGTCCAGAATTTTGCCAAGTAAGTCATACACACATTTTTTTTACCAGCACATATGATTTAAGAGATGTTGAAACAAACACTAAGAAATCATATTATATATATGGGTTAGGATCAACTTACACAATGTAAAATTCTCTAAGTTTTACACGTTTTTCTCAAGTGATATTCTTCACATATTCTACTGTTAATCTTATTCATCCGTTTCACCCATCCAACGATCCAAAAAACGTGTAAAACTTAAAAGAGTTTTACACTGTGTAACTGAATATTATCCCTATATATATATATATATATATTAACGAATGACTTTAATATTTATGTCAAATTTAGTAATTTAATAGTTGTATGTGTGGAATTTTGAAAACATCTTTCATATATCTACATTTTATATACTTAATACCTGAAATTTTTATATCAACTAAATAATTATTAAATATTTTTAATTACTCAAAATTTTCACGTAGATGTGATTTAAATAAATAAATTATAAATATTAAATTTTGTCACATTCATATTATAGAAGAAAAAATGTTTTAAATAAAATTACAAATATTTTAAATTTATTTAACAATGATTGTAAGTTAGAATGATGAAATATATTTATATAAATCATATTAGGTGTGAGTTTAATTCTTAGAAGAACGATTTCTTATTATTTTATTTAACAAAAAAAAAGTATGATAAAATAAAAGTACCATTACTTATTATAATTTTAATTTTTTAAATAGTTTGACATTGTGATTGAACCCATAATTTTTAGGATAAATATTATTCGTTTTTTATTAGAAATTTTTTGGGTTCACTTATTATAATTATAATTATAATTTAGAGAAAAGAATGTTTTAATAATTTTATAATCGAATGGACATCTCATGATAAAGTTGACGTTTGCCTTCGTACCATCACCATCTTTTCTTGTTTGATGAATAGAAATTTTCTATCTTTTCTTGGTGTCATGCCACTAAATTAAAAATTAGGTTTAGAGTTTAAGCTTTAGGGTTTAAGGTTAGGGTTTGTGGTTAGTGTTTAGGAAATTTTAAGGTATGGTGTATTTTTTAGGGTATAGAGTGTAGGGTTTATGATTTAAAATTTAAGGTTAGAGCTTGAAATTTAATTTTTTAGTGTTGGGGCATAGAAAGGGACGCCGAAAAAGGGCGGAGGATTTTTATCCCTTGTTTGGTACAACGGAAGTAAAAGAATTGCCTTGTATTAAATAACACTTATGTATTAAAAAGATGGATGAAAGATGATTATTACTATGTCAACGTGAGATTGTACAATTTGTGATAAAGTTAAAAGATAAATATTATTTATGAATATGTCTGTTTGCCCTTAAAATTTTAGCTTTATATTTTTCTCATTGTTTTGATATTGATTGTTATATTATTTTTAAAATTTTATGATCTTTGATTTAAGGTTTATGGTTTTGAGTTCAATGTTTGTGGTTTAGGGTTTATGTGTTCATGTTTTAAGATTCATATTTTAGGATTTAAGGTTTGGAGTTTATTGTTTGTTATTTAGAGTTTAAGATTTATGTTTGAGGTTCATGGTTTATGGTTTGGTGTTTGAGCTTGGGGTTTAGGGTTTATTATTTAAGATTTATAGTTTGGGGCTTGATGTTTAAAGTTCATTGTTTATGTTCAAGGTACATAGTTTATGATTTAGAGTTTAGTGTTTAAGGTTTAGGGTTTAATGTTTAATGTTTGCGTTTGAAGTTTGTGATTTATGGTTTGGGGTTTAATGTTTAAAGTTTAGGGTTTGGTGTTTTGAGTTTTGAGTTTAGTGGTTGTGGTTTATTGTTTAGGCAAGGTTTAAAGTATGTGGTTTGATGTTTGGGGTTTTTGGTTTTTGGTTGGGGCCGAGGTTCATTGTTTAGGGTTTAAGGTTAGGGTTAGCATATTTATAATTATGTAAATAGGTTAAAATAGTATAATGGTATAATTGACAAAACTAACGTGTTAAATAAATGTAACCCCCTCGTCCCGGTCTGACCGGATGATCGGTCTGAGTGGGCCACACGGGGAAAACCGAAGCAAAACCCGTTAAGGTTCCCCCTCGGTTAACAACCCTATATTTTTTTTCCATTTATTATCTTGTCTAGATGAGTATTAAATCCTAAGTGATCATACAGCGGAACAACATTCACGAATCAAACAAACGAACTCAAACTAACATGTTACAGCCCAATTTTAAGCTTATACTGCAGGCGGTATCGATACACCTGAGGGGTGTATCGATACCCCTTGACTAGGTCAACTGGTCAGAGTCAACCAGTGGAGACCGTATCGATACGCCCAAGGAGTGTATCGATACCCTCCCCAATGGTTGACTTTCTACGGTCAACGCTAAGATGACTGTATCGATACACCTGAGGCCCGTATCGATACCGAAATGGACAGTAGCTCCAGTGACCAAAATGGTATCGATACGCCCCCTCGCGTATCGATACACGAGGCCTGAAACAAGAAGGCGGTATCGATACCGGACCAACCGTATCGATACCCCTGCACTGCAAAACCTCTCAAACTCAGCAAAACGATCAAGACTCGAATCTAAATGCAATTTAAGACTTCCCTAGCCCCAACCAAACATTCACACAACATTTACATACCACTATATAGCCATACAAGCACCCAACACGTATAAGCATCAAGGAAATCATGCAATAGACTCAAGATGGCATTCAAGCATTCAAAGCTCATACTTCAACATTCCAACATAAAGGTAACCTCAAAGGCACATAAGAAACATTCATGATAAGCAATTTAGGCATGGGATACAATTCAAACATGGCAACACAAGCCATACAAAAGCAAGATAACATGGAGTCTAAGCAAGCTCCTAACAACTAACAAACATCCAACAAAATAACGCATGTCCCATTGCTTAAACTATTACATGTTCAACATTAAAACTCATACTTGAAGTACTCAAGGCTAACAACCACACTTGGAGGCCCTCCACTTGCGCAAGCAACCCACGAACTAAGGATCTGCAATGTTGAACAAAGAGAGCGTAAGCGATGATGCTTAGTGAGGGTAAGCTCTTAAAACAAACCTCAACATTGCAGGGTCCGAGCACGATCTAGCCAAGGCAAATCACATATTTACCAAGGATCCACAAACCACAAGATAAAGATGCATGAGCACTATTCAATATAAATGCCATGATCATAAGCTTAATTCTACAATACATGTAATCACATTTAAGCATTCAATTAAAGCTCATATATCTCAACACATTGATACACATATCAATCAACATTGGTACCTAGCTATGACCCGAATACGCGGATAACCACGTTGGAACTAACATCCAACAACCACATTACCTCACGGTGGGATTACACTCATCACCAGTCTCGCGGAGGGGATTCCACTCATCCTCACGCCCCGTCGATGGGATTCCACTCATCATCGACTAGATATAAATACAATTTCCGGGCGAACCCGTACTCCTCCTTGGTGACTCAACGCCACCAAGGCCACGCGCGACTTTTGACTCATGTGTACACACTAACATCCTAATGATCGATCATTTGTACTCAAGCATACTAGTGCCAACATTTTACTCATTTCACATTACTCATTTCCATCAATTCCGTGCTTAGCACGTACTCACCATGAACCATCATCATGCATGTCTCAAGCATTACAAATCATGTGTCATCTCACATGTATAACACAATATACATAAGCATTCATATCACATTTCATACGAGACATACACAACCACATATATGAGTTCATCCAAAGGCTCTAGATCAAGTTTAGGATTAGGCTACCACCCCAATCCTAACTCTAGGTGGGTCTACCAAGCCCGACCTAGTCCATATACTCGAACCAACCATTTCAAAACCAAGTCAAAAGGCCATTTTGCCTTTTAATTGTTTTGTTTCATCTTAAAAGTCAAAAGGCCATTTTGCCCTTAATGAAGGGAGACATTTACAAGGGTGGAAATCCACGACTATTGGGTTTAAATCAAAATAGGCCCAACACAATTTATTTTAAAAGCAAAACCCGAACATTGTTTTAATTATAAAACCGAGCCCAAATAATATTAAAATATTATTTTTATCTAACCCCTAAACCCGGGTGTTACAACTCTCCTCCACTTAAGGAATTTCGTCCCCGAAATTACCTGGTGGAAACAAATACGGAAACTGCTCAACCATATCCACTTTCCTCTCCCACGTGGCCTCTTCCACACCTCTATGTCTCCACAACACCTTGACCAACTCTATGGTCTTGCCACACAACACCTTGCTATCAGAAGCAAGTATCTCAACGGGTTCTTCATTATAGGACAAATCCGGATTTAACTCTATCTCCTCAACGGGCATCACATGAGAAGGATCCGATCTATATCTCCTAAGCATAGACACATGAAAGACATCATGGATCTTCTCTAACTCAGAAGGTAACCTCAAACGATAAGCTACAGGCTCAATCCGCTCAACTATCTCATACAGACCAATGAACCTCGGACTCAACTTGCCCTTTCGACCAAATCTCATTACCTTCTTCCACGGAGATACTTTCAGAAACACTTTCTCACCCACTGAGTACTCAACCTCTTTCCTCTTCAAATCTGCATAAGACTTCTGACGATCGGAAGCTGCTTTCAAACGGTCACATATCAACTTTACTCTGTCGGTGGTCCCCTTAAGCAAGTCTGGCATAGGTAACAATCTCTGACCTGTTTCAGCCCAACAAATCGGAGTCATACATCGCCTACCATACAAAGCCTCATAAGGTGCCATCTGAATACTAGACTGATAACTGTTGTTGTAGGCAAACTCAACCAACGGTAGGTGCTTCTCCCAAGAGCCCTAGAAGTCAATCACACAACAACGAAGCATATCCTCTAGAATCTGTATCACTCGCCCTAACTGCCCATCGGACTGCGGATGATAAGACGTGCTGAAATGCAAACGGCTACCTAGAGCACTATGCAAGCAACCCCAGAATCTCGAAGTAAATCTAGGATCCCTATCTGAAACAATGGACTTCGGAACCCCATGAAGTCTCACAATCTCACGGATGTACAAGTTCGCCAACTTGTCTAAGAAATATGTAGTGTTCACTGCTAAGAAGTGAGCACACTTAGTGAACCTATCAACAATCACCCAAACTGAATTCTTCTTCGAAGGGGACAAAGGCAACCCCGACACAAAATCCATGGTAATCCTCTCCCATTTCCATTCCGGAATCTTCAAAGGCTGTAACAAACCTGAAGGAACCTGATGTTCTGCCTTCACTCTCTGACAAACCATGCAACGGCTCACATACTCGGCTACATCTCTCTTCAAACCAACCCAGAAGTAATCATTCTTCAAGTCTCGGTACATTTTGGTACTATCCGGATGCATAGAAAAGGGACTCGAATGTGCTTCACTCAGAATCTGACGTCTCAACTCAACATCTTCTGGTACAACAATTCTATCTCTAAAGCACAACAAGTTCTCACCACTGAAACTGTAATCGGTCGGTCTTCCTTCGGCTAAGTCCTGAACATGAGGAACTAAACTCACATCTTGCAACTGCTTCTCTCTAATCAACTGAATCAAAGAATGCTTCACTTGCAACTCGGTGATCAACCCACCATCATCGGACACACTCAACCTAGCAAACATAGCTCTCAACTCAACGGCCACTTTCCTACTCAAAGCATCGGCTACTACATTCGCTTTACCCGGATGGTACTCAATGGTCAAATCATAATCTTTTAGCAACTCTAGCCATCTTCTCTGTCTCAAGTTCAACTCTTTCTGTGTCATCAAATACTTCAAGCTCTTGTGATCGGTGTAAACGATACACTTCTCACCATACAGGTAATGGCGCCAAATCTTTAGTGCAAACACAACTGCGGCTAGCTCTATATCATGAGTATGATAGTTCTTCTCATGAATCTTCAACTGTCTAGAAGCGTAAGCAACCACTCTCCTTTCTTGCATCAAAACACATCCTAAACCTACGTAGGAAGCATCACTGTATATCACAAACTCCTTACCGGAAACAGGTTGCACTAACACTGGAGCATTTGTCAAAGCTTCTTTCAATTTCTCAAAGGCCTTATGTCTTGTATCTGACCATTCAAACTTAACTCCTTTCTGCAACAATTTAGTCAAAGGAGCAGCTACCTTAGAGAAACCATCAACAAATCTCCTATAGTAACCGGCTAATCCTAGGAAACTCCTAATCTCGGTCACGGACTTAGGCTGTTTCCACTCAACAATCGCCTCAATCTTCGATGGATCAACCCGGATACCTTCGGCCGAAACAACATGGCCAAGAAATACAACCTCTCGAATCCATAACTCACATTTGCTAAGCTTCGCATACAACTGATTGCTCAACAATCTCTGTAAAACAAATCTCAAGTGCTCATCATGCTCTTCCTCCGTCTTCGAGTACACAAGTATATCATCAATGAAAACAACTACAAAACGGTCTAGATAGTCTCTAAAGATTCTGTTCATCATATCCATGAATGCTGCAGGTGCATTCGTGAGCCCAAATGGTATCACAAGAAACTCATAGTGACCATACCTAGTCTTAAAAGCTGTCTTCGGAACATCACACTCTTTCACCTTCAACTGATAGTACCCGGATCTCAAATCTATCTTCGAGAATACTGAAGCACATCTCAACTGATCAAACAAATCATCTATACGAGGCAACGGATACTTGTTCTTCACAGTCAACTGGTTCAACTGTCTATAGTCAATACACATGCGCATACTACCATCTTTCTTTTTCACAAATAACACGGGAGCACCCCACGGAGAACTACTATGCCTAATGAAACCACGGTCTAACAATTCTTGCAACTGACTCTTCAATTCTTTCAACTCTTTCGGAGCCATACGGTACGGAGCTATCGAAATTGGATTAGACCCGGAAACTGTCTCAATCACAAACTCAACATCTCTGTCAGGAGGCAAACCCGGCAACTCTTCAGGAAACACATCTGGAAAGTCACACACTGTTCTGATATCTTTCGGTCTAGCTTCACTCATATCCGGATTCATAACATACGCTAAATAAGCCCCACATCCTGATTCCATCAACCTATGAGCCTCTAAAGCTGACACCACATTAGACAAGAACTTAATGTTCTTGCCTACTACTACTACCTCGTAGTCATCAGAAAGCTTCAAAGAAATTCTCTTTGTTTCAAAATCCACACTAGCCCGATGCTCAACCAACCAGTCCATACCCAAAATTATATTGAAACCATAGAAAGGAAGTTTCATCATATCAACTGGGAATACATGACCCTGAATCTTCAGTGGACATCTCCTATACATACGTCTAACCACAACTGTCTCACCAAAAGAACTAGTAACATGCATACCTACATCTAAGATCTCAACAGGGATATCTAACTTCTGTGCATGCTCACTCAAAATGTAGGAATGTGTAGAACCCGAATCAACCAAAGAAAGCAAAGACATAGACTGTAACTCGAAATTACCTGCTATCACATCAGTGTCGTTCCCGGCCTCTCTCTGAGCATAAACTCTCGTTGGTCCTCCCGCCTCTGGCTGCACTGCCACAACATGAGCAAGGTTCCTCTGAGCATCTACCCTAGGTGCATCAGCCCTAGGCTGGAAGTAGCCACGACCGCGCCCACGGCCTCTCTGGAAATCATTCACTCTCGCAGGAGCCTGAGCAATGTTCGGTGCCTGAGCCGCCTGATGCGGACAATCCCTCCTGAAGTGGTCCCTCGAACCACAGTTCCAACAAGCATGGAAATTTCCCCAACACTCACCAGCATGCTGTCTCCCACATCGTGTACACTCGGGCAAACGCCCTCCTCCTCTATGGCCCTGATGGCCCCTACCATGGTGGCCACCGCCACGTCTATGGTCAAACTGATGTCCGCCACCTCTGTGCCTCTTGGCATCTCTACCATCAAAGTTGTTATGCCTCTTACCAGAACTGGAACCACCAGATCGTTTGGCCGAACCCAAACTATGCTCTAAGTCCTTGGCCCTCGTGACCAACACATCAAAGTCTGAGTAATCAGAAGCCAACGTGTACCTCTTGACCTCTTCATTCAACCCATAGCGGAAACGGTTACAGCGTTCCACTTCAGTAGGAACCAACTCTGGTGCATACTGACTCAAGTGAACAAAGCGAATCTCATAATCAGTCACAGAAGCATCTCCCTGAGTGAGAGCCATGAACTCTCGCTTCTTCTCATCCAAGTACCTCGGTCCCAAATACCTCTTCCGGAAAGCGGTCTTAAAGAAATTCCAGTCAATCTCTGCCTCTGGAACCCCGGTAGTAATGGTGACCCACCAGGTGTAGGCATCACCCTGAAGCAACGAGATCACACAACCCAATCTACGTGCGCCCACACAACCCATCTGAGCCAAGATGCGAACTGTCTTCTCCAACCATAACTCCGACCTCTCCGGAGTAGATCCTCTAAACTCCTCGGCCCCCAAGCTACGGAGCCTCTCCAAAGGTAGACTGGCATCGTCACACCTAGGCTGAGCTGTAGCCTGAGCTCCCGCAACTGCGGCCTGGAATGCTCCCGCTATCGCTTGCACTAGCAGAGTCATATCAATTCCAGCTGGACCTTGGCCACCTTGAGGTCCATCTCCTTCAGCTCCATCCTCGCCTCCAGCTCCAGGCGGAGGAGGTGGTGGTGGTGGAGGTGGTGGAGGAGCGCCAACTCCCGCGGCCACCGGCCCTTCTAGGTGAGCCTCTACATTAACTGCCGACTCAACAGGAGCCGCAACCCGTGGTTCCTGACGAACCACTCTCGGCCTACCTCTCGGTCTAGACATCGCTCTCACAGGTATTAACTACAACCACAACAACAAAACATACAAAGCTGGGTTAGCAAGGCAAGGCTTCCAAGTGTTCAAGTACGTTCCCTCACTTAAAAATCATTTTTCCAGTGTAATAGTAGAAATGGGACTCTTACACACATGCCTTGAAATAAAACAATCAACATACTTGTCACACAAGCAATCATACTTACAAAGCAAGCAAACATCGTGCAAATCAATTCAAAACTTAAACTTACCTCACTTACCTACCCAAGGTCTCGGTAACCTTAGGCTCTGATACCAACAAGTGTAACCCCCTCGTCCCGGTCTGGCCGGATGACCGGTCCGAGTGGGCCACACGGGGAAAACCGAAGCAAAACCCGTTAAGGTTCCCCCTCGGTTAACAACCTTATATTTTTTTTTCCATTTATTATCTTGTCTAGATGAGTATTAAATCCTAAGTGATCATACAGCGGAACAACATTCACGAATCAAACAAACGAACTCAAACTAACATGTTACAGCCCAATTTTAAGCTTATACTGCAGGCGGTATCGATACACCTGAGGGGTGTATCGATACCCCTTGACTAGGTCAACTGGTCAGAGTCAACCAGTGGAGACCGTATCGATACGCCCAAGGAGTGTATCGATACCCTCCCCAATGGTTGACTTTCCACGGTCAACGCTAAGATGACGGTATCGATACACCTGAGGCCCGTATCGATACCGAAATGGACAGTAGCTCCAGTGACCAAAATGGTATCGATACGCCCTCTCGCATATCGATACACGAGGCCTGAAACAAGAAGGCGGTATCGATACCGGACCAACCGTATCGATACCCCTGCACTGCAAAACCTCCCAAACTCAGCAAAATGATCAAGACTCGAATCTAAATGCAATTTAAGACTTCCCTAGCCCCAACCAAACATTCACACAACATTTACATACCACTATATAGCCATACAAGCACCCAACACGTATAAGCATCAAGGAAATCATGCAATAGACCCAAGATGGCATTCAAGCATTCAAAGCTCATACTTCAACATTCCAACATAAAGGTAACCTCAAAGGCACATAAGCAACATTCATGATAAGCAATTTAGGCATGGGATACAATTCAAACATGGCATTACAAGCCATACAAAAGCAAGATAACATGGAGTCTAAGCAAGCTCCTAACAACTAACAAACATCCAACAAAATAACACATGTCCCATTGCTTAAACTATTACATGTTCAACATTAAAACTTATACTTGAAGTACTCAAGGCTAACAACCACACTTGGAGGCCCTCCACTTGCGCAAGCAACCCACGAACTAAGGATCTGCAATGTTGAACAAAGAGAGCGTAAGCGATGATGCTTAGTGAGGGTAAGCTCTTAAAACAAACCTTAACATTGCAGGGTCCGAGCACGATCTAGCCAAGGCAAATCACATATTTACCAAGGATCCACAAACCACAAGATAAAGATGCATGAGCACTATTCAATATAAATGCCATGATCATAAGCTTAATTCTACAATACATGTAATCACATTTAAGCATTCAATTAAAGCTCATATATCTCAACACATTGATACACATATCAATCAACATTGACACCTAGCTATGACCCGAATACGCGGATAACCACGTTGGAACTCACATCCAACAACCACATTACCTCACGGTGGGATTACACTCATCACCGGTCTCGCGGAGGGGATTCCACTCATCCTCACGCCCCGTCGATGGGATTCCACTCATCATCGACTAGATATAAATACAATTTCCGGGCGAACCCGTACTCCTCCTTGGTGACTCAACGCCGCCAAGGCCACGTGCGACTTTTGACTCATGTGTACACACTAACATCCTAATGATCGATCATTTGTACTCAAGCATACTAGTGCCAACATTTTACTCATTTCACATTACTCATTTCCATCAATTCCGTGCTTAGCACGTACTCACCATGAACCATCATCATGCATGTCTCAAGCATTACAAATCATGTCTCATCTCACATGTATAACACAATATACATAAGCATTCATATCACATTTCATACGAGACATACACAACCACATATATGAGTTCATCCAAAGGCTCTAGATCAAGTTTAGGATTAGGCTACCACCCCAATCCTAACTCTAGGTGGGTCTACCAAGCCCGACCTAGTCCATATACTCGAACCAACCATTTCAAAACCAAGTAAAACAATTAACCACTCACCTAAGCTCCCAAGCTTAAAGACCAAGCAAGCGACCACCTTCAACTTCCCGGATTTACTTCCGATGCTTCACCGTTGCCCAAACTTGATTCTAATCAAACCCAAACACAAACAAAACATCCACAATCAATAACTCATCATCGGAACTAACCCGGATTAACATTTTCAAGCACCCAACACTCAAAACCAAGCCCAAAACAGAATTCCCGAGCAACCCCTAAAACCCACTGAAATCTTCCATTTCAAACATCCAAACAACCATCAAATACACCCAATGTGACCCTCATATATCATACTAACATCAGCCCTCAAAAACCAACATTAAACCACCCCAAAAACCACTTTAAAACCCTCCTAAAACCCCCTTGAAACACAAATCCGAAAATCATTACAAAACCTTGTAAAAATTAGGTATGTTGGACCTTTTGGACAACAAATGACTCACCTAACATCACCAAATCAAAAGCTCAACTTAAAGTTAACAAAGTTAACATTTTTAATTCAAAACTCAAAAACCTCAAAATACAAAATCAAGGGTTTTAATGAAAACTAAAGGTATAGACATGTAGAGGAAAGTGAGGACAAGTTAGAAACGTTTTTACCTTTCAAAAATACCAAGGATGAATGGGTATGGTGATGGAATAGTAGAGAGGGGGAGAGGGGCTCTATTTCACGTTGGTGGAGAAGAAGATGAATAGGGGAGTTGGGTTTTCTCTTTTAATTGTTTTGTTTCATCTTAAAAGTCAAAAGGCCATTTTTGCCCTTAATGAAGGGAGACATTTACAAGGGTGGAAATCCACGACTATTGGGTTTAAATCAAAATAGGCCCAACACAATTTATTTTAAAAGCAAAACCCGAACATTGTTTTAATTATAAAACCGAGCCCAAATAATATTAAAATATTATTTTTATCTAACCCCTAAACCCGGGTGTTACAATAAATCTACCTCCACCCTGTAATAAATATCACTCAACTTACATATGAAATAATACGCCGTATTAAATTTCACATTTACCAAATAGTAATACACATGTAAATATAAATTTTGTAATAGAAACATATTAAATAATATAACACCTCAATTATAATTCATAATTTACTATCAAATTATCAATAACATTCAACGTTGGTATGTTCACATAGGTCCAAGTAAAACTCATTCCATTTGAAAATATTGAAAAGATAATAATAGTTTCAAATTAATCGAATCATATTATTTAAATTATTAAATTTTAATTCGAATTATTTGAAATTAAATTCAAGTCGAGATAACTTTAAATTAAGTTTAATAAACTCAATAACAAATTGATGTAAATTAAGTTTAGGTCTATCATTTTTTAAAAAATGAAAATTGGTCTCTTTCAATCAAATTTTTTAAAAAAATATTAAAAAATCAAAATTTCATAAAATTATAAAAGTATTTCAATATATAAATATAGAATTATTAAATTATTTTTTTCAAAAAAAGATAAATCCAATACGTTAAACAAATAAAATATCAAATCAAACTTATCCTACTAAAGTATCTTGTTTTTATTTTATTTTGTTTTGAAAGAGTTCTTTAATGTGTCTGGTCTTAAATTTATTTGCTCTAGCTTGAAATCTATTCGTATTGTCAATAAGATTTTAATTTTAATTTTCCTAATAAAAATTTACTAGAACAAAATTATTCAGTTGACTGAATTGCATTTCAGTCATCTCGATTCAAAAAATTCAAACTAAGTTGAAATGACAAAACAAGATTCAAAAAAATTTACACTCAATTCAACTTGATCTTATCAAATTTAGATACCAAAGTGGTCCGAAAATTAGACATCAAAGTGATCTTATTGAGAATATTTCTAATTTCAAGTACCGAAGTGATCTAAAAAAGTTTAGACATCACGTTGAGACTGATTGTCGAATTTAGATATCAAAGTGGTCCGAAAATTAAACAATCTTAGTCATAAGTCCACTTTGAGAATAATTGTCAAGTTTAGAACCTAAATTCCTAATCCTAACACCCATAAACCTAAACCATAAACTCTAAATTCTAACCCTAAATCATACATTCTACACCCTACAACCTAAATCCCTAAACCCTAATCTAAATCCTTAAACCTTAAAATTAAAATACTAATGTAAACTAAAGTTTACACAAGTTTGTGTATCAAAGTATTTTTTTAAGATATATGTTTATTGTGAACTAGTCACTTTGATAAAATATTTGTTTTATTATGAAGTCTTTAATTGACATATAATCTTAAATTTAAACTCTGAACAGACCCTAATACTCTAATATTTCTATAATTGAAATATATAAAAACTTAAATCAAAATAAATTTAGACAAAGCTCACTAAAAACATGTCTCATTGACAAATCTTCAAAGTATAATTTTATTTGTGTATTTGTGGTTGCAGATGGAAAGCTAAGTGGGGGTGTGAACAAGGAAGGAATTAACTATTATAACAATCTCATCAACGAGCTATTATCTAATGGTCTGAATTGATCCTAACTTTGTAGTTGAATTAACATGATTTTAGTTTCTTGTGAAAATATTTTTAGGGTTCTTGTTAATTGGAATTATAAATGATTTTATTGTGAAAAACACTTAGGTATACAACCTTTTGTGACTCTCTTCCATTGGGATCTCCCTCAAGCCTTAGAAGATGAATATGGTGGTTTCTTGAGTCCTCGTATTGTGTAAGTAATTAATCAGCACTTCCATTAGAATCTATCTTCCTCAAGAACTTTATCAAACGTAACTTTTATTTCAAATTTTCTTTATGTAATATGTTAGGGATGACTTTCGAGATTATGCTGATGTTTGCTTCAAGGAACTTGGCAATAGAGTAAAGCATTGGATCACATTGAATGAGCCATGGAGCTATACCACTAGTGGATATGCAGCTGGGGTCTCACCACCAGGTCGTTGTTCCGATTGGCAGAACCGAAACTGCAGCGGCGGTGATTCAGGAGTCGAGCCGTACTTGGTGGCTCACCATTTCCTTCTTGCTCATGCAGTTTCTGTAAAGCTCTATCGCCAAAAATACCAGGTGATGAACAGTGAACACATACATACACGCCCAAGTCATTACTAATCTAGACTTAATAATTTGATTACATGTTACTTAAAAATGAAAATATGAATCTGAACAGGCAACTCAAAAGGGTATGATTGGGATCACATTAAATGCAGCCTGGTATGTTCCGGTTTCAAATGCAACACACCAGCTAAATGCTGCTTCAAGAGCCATGGACTTTATCTTCGGATGGTTAGTTTTACACTTGTTAGTTGTTGTAATTCCAGTTCATCTTCATCTTCATGGTTCGACTTTCAATATTTTATGGTGTTTTTCGTTTTGCAGGTTTATGGAGCCAATAACCATTGGGAACTATCCACGCACAATGCAATCTCTAGTTGGAAATCGTTTGCCTAAATTCAGCAAAATGCAAGCTGAGATACTTAAAGGGTCATTTGATTTTCTTGGATTGAACTACTACACTACAAATTATGCAGCTTATGCTCCTAAGTCTAGTGTTGGGAAGCCAAGCTTCTTCACAGATGCTCGTACTACTATTTCATGTGAGTCATCGGTTCAAAATGCTAATGAAACTTAAACTTAAGATTAACTTCCAAATCTATGATTAGCTCATTTACTAATGAAAGCATAATTTGTTGATATTGCAGCTGAGCATAATGGTATTCCAATTGGTCCAAAGGTGAGCACATCTATATCCAACCCTTTTTTTTCCTCTTTTTCTTCCTATAGATAGACCATGATCTCAATATATATAGATATGTTCACGGGTCACGCTAGACCAATAAAATTTCTAGAAGGTTTATAATATTTTATTCGAGTTAAAAATCACTTTGTTCAAAGTCGACTTGGGGTAGCCCAGGCTTATCAGGTCATCTGAGTAGTCTGACTATTGGACAAATGTAAAGAAAGAGGATACAAATGGTAGGATTCGATCGCAAACTTATTTTCGGTTTCCTTGAATTGAAATGTTATAGACAGGTACAAGTTGGATCCGTATGTGCCCTAGAGGAATTCGAGATATTCTACTTTACACTAAGGAAAAGTACAACAATCCCTTAATGTATATCACTGAGAATGGTATGTATATATATTCTTAATTAAATTTTCTGAATGAATTTCTATATAGTGATGAAAAATAAACCTGAATAAAACGTAGGGGTTGGTGACACTTATAAAAATATTTCATTGCCATTAAACGAAGCCCTTATTGACAAAGGGAGGGTCGAATACCACCGTCGACATCTTTCTTCCCTTCGAAGTGCAATTAAGTGAGTTTTTTTTCCTCTATTTTTTACTAATTTTTTGGTGCAAAATATTATTAATTCTTATGGGATTTTTTGGCTTCATGGTTAGGGATGGTGTGAATGTGAAAGGGTATTTTGCATGGTCGCTATTAGACAACTTTGAATGGGGGGATGGTTATACCGTAAGATTTGGCTTGAACTTTGTAGACTTCAAAGATGGGTTGAAAAAATACCCAAAACTCTCGGCCAATTGGTTCCAGAATTTTCTCAAGAAACAAACATGACGATGCTTTTTCCTTGGGGTTTCTAGATTGGGTACTAAGCCATGATAATGTGTTGTTGTACTTTGTCATTTGAGTCGTTGTAATATGTTCTGCGTGTCTATAAAGTGGCCGTTAATGATGTTTGGGCTTAGGTTCTTATTAGGTGTATTAGTTTCTGAAGTACTAGTATTTAAAAAAAATTAATGTGGTTTCTGAACTTATTTTATATTTAATGCACGGGTAGATGTATATGGGATTTTAAAGGTGCAATTAATACCACTAAAAATTTTCAAACCCATTATAAAGTATAAAAAATTTAAATTTTTCTTAAGAAATATAAGAATTGACCCCACTTGATTTTTTAGGATATGAGGTCAACAATACTTATTGTAGTGTTATGAAAAAATTTCTAAAACTTCATATTTCACTTTGATCTCACTATATAAAAATCTTGACTCTGCCGCTGATTTAATGTGAGTTTTAAATAAATAAAAATAATATGATTATTTGATTGATAGAAATTGTTGTTAGCTGTTACGGTGTTGTTATTAGGGGTGTAAACGAGCTGAGTCGAGCTCGAGTAGTGCTAAGCTCGGCTCGGCTCGTTAAGATTTCGTGTCGAGTTCGAGCTTGAGTAATTTCTAACGAGCCTGAAAAATCTGAGCTCGACTCGGCTCGTTTAGAACTCGAGTCGAGCTTGATTCGAGCTCAATCGAGTCAAGTGTTGACCGATCTTTGATCGCATTGGAGTCAAGCAACTCTTCATCTATCATGTCTCATTTAAAGTCCTATGAAGAAAAAACTTTGATACACATATTTTGTAAACTCAAACTTGTTAATTTTAGGGTTTAGGGTGTTAGTTTAGGGTTTAGAGGTTTAGATTGTTGGGTTTAGAATTTATGATTTAGATTTTTAGGGTTTAATACTTATGTTTAGGGTTTATATTTAGGGTTTTAAGTTTAAGAATTTAGATTTTAAATTATAAATAATAAAAAAATTACTATATTATATTTTCGAGTAGCTCGTGAGCTTTTCGAGTCGGATATCCAGTAGCTCGGCTCGGCTCGTAAGAACTCGAGCCGAATTCGAGCTCGAGTCGAGTCCTATCGAGTCGAGCTTTGACCGAACTTTGACCGAGTCGAGCTCGAGTTGCTCGCGATCTGTCTCGTCTCATTTACAGCCCTAGTTGTTATGACTTTTTGTGGTGTTGATATGACCGTCTACGGTGTGGACGTAATAGTTCACGATATTAATGTGATGATCAATCATGAATGTCGGCGTGACCAGGGATGGACCGAAGGGGGTGCTGGGGGGCAACCGCCCCCTAAAATTTTGAAAATCATATATGATTTAGAAAATTTTTAGAATTTTTCTATGTATTTTCTATTAAAAATCTATTTTTGCCCCCCTAAACTTTTATAAGTTCGCCCCCCTAGAAATTTATAGGTTCGCCCCCTAACCTAAAGTATTGGGTTCGTCCCTGGACGTGACAGATAAATTTAATTAACATCTTAAGAAAGTTACAAAATTTAATTAATTTTTAAGATGTCGGTGTTTTTGTTTAATTTTAAGCAAACAAATAAAAATTATTTAAAATATTGAAAATTATTTTAAAAAATAAAAATCAAACACTAAAAAATAGCTAAAATTATTATTGAAATGTTTAAGAAATAAAAAATCAGAGGTCATGAAATAATACATAATAAATTATTCAAAAATGAAAATTTATAAATATTTATAAAATTGTACACTTCAATGGGAAAGAATACATGAGTGTCTCTCGTCCGTCTTTATTCTAATGCAAGTAAATAATGGTGGCATTGTATTAAAGTAATAATAATACTTGTTATGTTCTCTGCCATCCTCTTTTTCTTTTTGTGTTTTTTTATCTTTATAGTTCAGGAAATTTTAGGATAAGACACATTGTGATGCAATTAAAGTAAGGCGAATTTACATAAATTCTTATTCAATTAGTAATAATTTGTATAGTTATACAAATTCTTACGATCTATATTAATAAAGCAGATTTAGATGAAATCTTACTCAATTAGTAAAAATTTATGTAGTTACACAAATTTTTATTCAGTCTTACATAATTTTTTACCATTTTAATAAAAATTTATATAATACCTTATTTTAACCTTATCCTAAGCTGTTTCACCTTAAAATTTTCCAGTTTAATTTTATTTTTTGTATGTTTCACTTTGCGTGATTTGATTTAAAAGTTTCCTTCCTTTCAACGAGCAGTTTTTTTTTAAAACTTTTATAGCGTGTTTTTTAAGGATGTAAATCCTCTGCCATTTTCGGTCCTCCTACTTGTGCTCTCACGCTCAAAATTAGGTTTAGAATATATGATTTAGAGTTTAGGAAATTTAGGGTATTGTGTATTTTTAGGGTATAGGGTGTAGAGTTTAGGATTTAGAATTTAGAGTTAGGACTTAGAATTTAATTTTGTATCATTTTTTAGTGTTGTGGCTAGGGGTGTAAACGAGCCGAGTCGAGCTCGAGTAGTGCTAAGCTCGCTCGGCTCGTTAAGATTTCGAGTCAAGCTCGAGCTTGAGTAATTTCTAATGAGCCTGAGAAACCTGAGCTCGACTCGGCTCGTTTAGAACTCGAGTCGAGCTCGAGCTTGATTCGAGCCCAATCGAGTCAAGTATTGACCGATCTTTGACTGCATTGGACTCGAGTAACTCTTCATCTATCACGTCTCATTTAAAGTCCTATGAAGAAAAAACTTTGATACACAAGTTGTGTAAACTCAAACTTGTTAATTTTAGGGTTTAGAGTGTTAGTTTAGGGTTTAGAGGTTTAGGTTGTTGGGTTTAGAATTTAAGATTTAGATTTTTAAGGTTTAATACTTATGTTTAGGGTTTATATTTGGAGTTTTAAGTTTAAGAATTTAGATTTTAAATTATAAAAAAATAAAAAAAATTAGTATATTATATTTTCGAGTAGCTCGTGAGCTTTTCGAGTCAGGTATCAAGTAGCTCGGCTCAGCTCGTCAAGAACTCGAGTCGAGTCCAAGCTTTGATCGAGTTGAGCTCGAGTAGCTCGCGATCTGTCTCGTCTCATTTACAACCCTAGTTGTGGCATAAATAGGGACACCGAAAAGGGGTAGAAAATTTTTATCCATTTTTTATGATACATTTTTTTTGTTTTTATGACGTATGTTTCTTTTATTTTATGGTTGACTTTGACGTCATTTCTCCCTATAATAGATATTTAATTATCTTACTTATTTACTCTGGACCATTAGACGCTATTATTATTATATACATTTTTTTAATAATATTAATTGTGTTTAGATTTTATCTTTCATCGACGATAGTAATATTTTTTATCCTAGTAAAAAATATTATTTATCTATTAATATGGTAAACTACGTATCAGTTTAAAATTGTCTTCGCTAAAAAATTTAAAAAATGGTAGATTTAAATCGAGGTTAGAGTCGAATTTTTTCGTCTTGTTTGGTACACCGGATGTAAAAGAAAAGTATTGTGTTATTGTATTAAATAATACTTGTGTATTAAAAATATGGTTGTTACTAGATAAAAGTAAGGGTGTTCAATCGGTCGGTTCGGTTAACCAACCGAACTAAAATACCCAAAATTCATTAACCGTTTTTTTTTCTTTTAACCATTAACCGAACCAAAAAAAAATCGTTTACTTCAGTCGGTTTTTGAATTAACCAAAATTTGTTATAAAATTTTGGTTAAATTACACAATGCTAAAATAAATATTTAGTCCCTGAACTTTTAGAAGTTAAAAAATAATCATTAAACTTATCAAATTATTACAAAATGGTCATTGACTCATTGCCCGTTATAAATTGTTGATAAATTTTGAAACATTTAATGACTATTTTGTAATAATTTAATAAATTTAATGATTATTTTGTGTTAATTTGATAAAGTTTAATGACTATTTTATAACATATCAAAAAAATTAATAATCATTTTATAATTTTTAAAAGTTTAGTGACCAAAAATAAATATATGTGATATATATAATAATCTCGGTTGATTCAATTAACCGACTGATTTTGATCTGAATTAACCGGTAATCGAAATTTGAAGAAAAAATTTTAACAGTTAACCAATTCCACTCAAAATTAACCAATCTATTAATTGAAAAAATTTGATTCAGTCGGTTAATTCGATTAAAACTTAAAACTGAAGTATAAACACCCCTAGATCAAAGTGTTTGGTTGTTGAAAGTTGTGATAAAGTTAAAAGACAAGTGTTATCTATGAATGTACCATTTGACCCTTAAAACTCTACCATCATATATTTTCTCCTTGTTTTGACATTAATTATTATATTATTTTTAAAACATACGATGTAAATACATAAAAAATAGTAGGCATATTGACAATGATAATAATACGTGAAAAATAGTGAATGTATTTACAATAATGTAAATACATAAATAAATAGTGAACGTATTTACAGTGATATTAATCAGTTAATGCGTGAAAAATAATTAAGGTATTTAAATCGTTATAAATATGTGAAAAAATAATGAACGTATTTACAACGATATAAATATATGAAAAAATAGTGAATGTATTTACAACAATATAAATACATAAAAAATATTGAACACAAATATATAAATACGTGAAATAACAGTGAACATATTTTTAACGAAGTAAATACGTGTAAAAATAAAAAACATATTTATAAATTATAACATGTAAATATGTGAAAAAATAATTAACATATTCATCAAAAAATTAGCATAAAACTGAGGCGTTAAATAAACAACACAGTGTGCGGCAATGATAAATATCATCCAAACATATTAAACACACGCAAAACTTTTTTTCTTTACTCACATTTTCTCTGCAGCAGTTATTTTCTCTTGAAAGTTTGTAAGTAGTTTTTGAGTTTTTTCAAGCCAATGGTGGCGGCTTTGGCCGTCTACCGGCAGTGATTTATTTTATTGTTTATTTTGTTCTCTTTTGTTTCTTTGTTTTCCTTCTTTTGTTCTTTTTTTTTATTTTTTTTACCTTTGTTGGTTGTTTGGCATGCTCTTCGTCTGCCGCTTGGCACGTTCTTTGTCTACCTCTATGACATGTTGATATTGAAGACTTCTTCAACCTGGTGAATGCTACAGTTAAATCTTACTGCACGATCTTGCATGGATTGGTTGTTTATGGAGTTAATCAAGACATTTTCTCTCTTTTTGTTGATTGGAGTAATTCAACGATCTGCGCTCTACCAATGAGCACTCCAAGATTTCACTATGGCGATAGATTTAAAGAACACCGATGAAGATCTTATGAGAAGATTTAATTTTGCTGTTCATGTTGGTATATCCTTTGTTATTCTATGTTTATGTTTTAGGAATATGCTTATCTTGTAGTTCTTCTCATTATCTTAATGAAGTTTAGTGTTTATTTAAAAAAAAAAATATCATCCAAACATTTTTTTATCCAAAAATATCATCCAAACTTATTAAATAATAAGAAATACATTAAATATCATAAAGTATGTTAAAGCCAACCACCCTTGATATATGAAAAAGTAACCAAGTACTGGAGCATGTCGAAACTAAACCAGTATTTCTCACAGCTGAAAAAAAGGCAGAAGCAGAAGTTTCGTGAGAGAAAGCAGTTAGTATCTGTCCATCTCTCTCAACTTGGGAGCACATTTTTTTTTCTCTACCCACATTGCAGTTGAAGTCCACATCCAAAATTCAAATTCCTTCATAACAAAAATCGTCAAAGATCCATCCATCCATCCATCCATCAAATTTTTCAAAAGTTAAGAGCCTTCAGAAATGGCGAACCTTCCACAAATAGCGGTTCTGGGAGCTGGAATATTCGTCAAGACACAATACATCCCGAGACTCGCCGAGATCTCCCATCTCCTCTGCCTCAAATATATCTGGAGCCGTTCCGAGGTTTCTTTTCCCCCTTTCTTCTCACTCGAATTTCGCTGTATTTTGAATTAGAATTGATTTTTTGGTTCATAATTGCAAGGAATCTTCGAGAGCAGCTGTTGAGATAGCGAAGCAGCATTTTCCTGGAGTGGAGTGTAAATGGGGAGACCAAGGTCTAAACGACATCATTCAGGATGCTTCTCTTATTGGTGCTGCTGTCGTTTTGGCTGGCCAAGTTCAGGTTCTTCACTTCCTCATTTCTTCTGCATTATTTTTCATTACGTTTATATAAATTTGTGACATTTCCGATCAATAACAAGTAGATCTATAGGGATAGACACGACTACATACTTCACAAGCAATGTATTTATCAAATTCGATACGGATTCGTCCCTCCATGGATTTGCCTATATAAGCACCAGCTGAAGTTGCAAAAATTGGCTATGATTTTTAATAAGAAATAACTTCAAAAAATGTAGGGAAAATCACCACACGTTTGAGAAATTATTGCATTGATATGAAAAATATTTCTATGGGATTTGCATTCATAAGTGGCCTTTATGAATTCCAGAGCATTTTTAAGGTGAAAAATGGTTTGATTCTTTGGATCTGTAAAATTACCAACGTAACTCATTCTAAGGTGGTTCCTGTCTTATTGTTTCTGGGCTGTTACTGCCTTTTGTACAATCAGCAACTTGAATAGCCATAAATAAGTTTATACTACAACAGTTAAAGCTTTGTTTATTTATTTATTTTTGGCTTTTGAATTGTTTTGGAGAGAAACTAGTGCTTTGATAGACAAAAAAACACATCAAATCATATAAAAATAACTTATAGCCTAATCTTTCAGATTTCATAATTTTTAATCATTATTTGCAAGTTTGGTTTTTTACCTTCCTTCTTTATCCTCATTTTGATCTGATCTTTTAGTCAATATCACAACTCTTGAAATATTTCTCTTTCTAGGAAATTTTCAATGTGAACTAATGTTTTTACAAGCACCACGCAGAGCTAGATGACATAGAAAATTAGTATCGAAGAGACTAGGGTTTGAATCCAACTCCTAAATCCTAATGGGGGATAATTTTATAAATGCCCTTTGAATGTCCTGCTTGCTTTCCTTGACCAGACCAGTCTCCAGTTTATCATTCACGAGTGAAGGCTTTAACATTATAATTATTAATCAATTGTTGTCGGCTATTTGCTTACATATGAAATAAAACGTGCAGGTAGATATGTCACTGAAGTTGCTAAAAGCTGGGAAGCATGTTATTCAAGGTGAGATATGTTGTTATGAATATGATCTTACTATAAGGGCAATGCGATTATGTTCGTTATTCCTTTAAAGAGGCTTACAAGCCTTTTTCTGGTTTGGCGCTTTTTTGCATAGGACCTCTTTGAATTTGAAAACTACCTTAACCTTTCAAAGGAAAGAAAATCTAACAAATTTGACTAAGACCCCCCCCCCCCTTTTTTTTTACTTGAATGCAGAGGGATAGAGGCAGATAATGCATCTTTGACCTGTTGTAATACATGGCGAGAATAATCATATTTTGCATTATAGGATTGAAATGTTAGTCTTATTGTTTTATCCTTCCATGTGCAATTTACTAAGTTTCCTTTTTGTTTCCGGTTTCCCATATGTATCACGTGGTTAACTTGTGGATCTCTAGAGAAACCTGCGGCAACAAGTAAGTTCCATAGTTTTTCAGTTAATTTGTTGTATAATTTCTAATTTTAGAACATAAATCTTATTACTGGTCTAACATATGAACCGACTTGAACATGAAATAAAAAAGCTTCTACAGAAGATAGAATCAAAAAGAAATTCTAGAAGTTGGATCTTACCATAAGTCTAAAGGATGACACTTCTCCACAACTTTGAGTTATTCGTAGTGGACAAATTTTGTTATATGGTAATAATGATGTCGACTTACTGCCTATCACCTCACTACCTCAGACAGCAAAGTTAAGACCGAAAGCAATCTGTGTAGCTTTTTCCATTTGCAAACTTCACCTTTTGAGATAGGCAAAAACACTCTGCTTCCAGAAACATTTTTTTCTCTTTGATACTCGAACAAAACTTTCAAGATCCCATGGTGACATGTCTTTTGTATTTGAAGTAATTGTTTCGAATATGATTTTTTTAAACTAAGCAGAAACGCATAAACCAAACTTATTCTTTGCTACTTTTTTTCTTGGTCACTTTTTTGGGTAAAAATATTAAATTTTACAAAGTATATGTGAAGAATGATCATTTCTAAATATTACTGCCTGCTTTTTGAAGATAGTTAGCTTAGGCATAAGTATTCACTTCAATGGATGGGTAAGTAGTTAATGGAATACAATATAAATCTTGACTACTTTGAAACAGTAATGGTCAGAAAAAACAATCTTGATCTTGTCATTTTTTTATTAAAATTATTGATCTAATTTCCTGCTTAAGCCCTGAATGATGTTAGGGAAAAAAAATCATTTCTGACCAGCTTATTTCCTATGAGATTTGAAATCAGAATTGATTCTGTTTCTTGTCAACCAAATTTTATGGATAAATCACTTCATGATCCTTCTTTCTCCATCTTCTTCCAACCCCCCCACCCCCAACCAAAAAAACAACACCATCTTCCCGTGAAACAATTGCTTTAAAGTTGAATGAATAAATAAGAAAGTGGAATGGTTTTACATTTTAGGTATACCTGAGATAGAAACTGCACTTGCTAGTTACAATTCCATTTGTGCCAAACCTGGTCAACCAATTTGGGCTGTAGCGGAAAATTATCGATTTGAACCTGCTTTTGTAGAGGTATGTTTTTTCATATTTCCGTATTCTATTCAATCCATGAATCAATAGTATAATCTTAATTTCTTAATAATTTATCTTTTCCAGAGCAAGAAACTAGTGGCTGGTGCTGGGGATATGATGAATGTCCAAGTTATTGTTGAAGGGTCAATGAACAGTTCAAACCCTTATTTTTCTAGCTCTTGGAGGCGAAATTTTGAGGTCTGTCTTTCATGCTGGTATCTGATAATATAGGTTTCTTTTACTGGTGAACAAGCTCTCCTGTCAAAATATACCTTCTATCAGATTGGTGATAACTATTTTAGGCACGTGTACAGTATACATAATGAGTTATTAATAAATTATGTTCATCAATCATTCCTTGTTATGGTAAGAATACAAGATGCTGTGTAGATATTTTCTCCATGAATCTCAAAATTCAAGTGTAATCTTAAAATGGATATTAATGCTATCAGCTATATTGCTTTTATTGCCGTGCTTGAGTTGTTTTTCTCTTGATAACTCTGATAAGGCCATAGGGGTGTGTATAATGTGTCTAGGCACACCTCTTAAACGGTTTGCTATTTGTAGTAAAAGATGGAAAGTTACATTAAGACCTTTAAAGAGAACGCACCCTGCTAGCCCTTTGTAAAGTACATGTTGATGCTCACTATACATGATAGAAAAATTAAATTACACCGTTAATTTCTCGTACCCTTGTTTAGATGCTAGGACCCTTAATTTGCATGAACCTGGGGCTTAGCCCAATGGTTCACCAGCTCTCTTAGGAGATCTATTAGAGGAAGTTTGTGGTTTTTGTCCCAACTCATACTTTTCCCTTTCCTGTGGTCTTTGACCGCTCTTGTTGGTAAAAAGAACTGCAAAAAAGCTGTTAGCACTGACTGGGAACTATAAGCAAAAAACAGAACGTAAATTCGTTGACCGTGACGTGGTATGGTGGCCACTGCCTTAGAAACAAAACTGCCCCAAACAGTGTAGTCGCTTCACGGGCAGGCTGTCCCCCGAGGTGCACACGGACGCTCCTGGAATCGTACACTCGACTCTCGGAGTGAACAACAGTGGAACTGCTCGAACAAGTGGAGGAAACAGAGAGAATTGGAATGCTTTGTGAATGTGTTTGATCATATCAAATGCTGCATGCAACATCTCTATTTATAGGCTGTATAACATCTCTATTTATAGGCTGTATACCAATTTCCGACTTAACCCTTTGGTAAGCGGATCTGCTAGGTTTCTTTCCGACTTCACATACTCTAAAGAGAGTACTCCATTCCTTATTAAGTGTCTAACAGATTCATGCCTTATGCGAATGTGTCTCTTTTTGCCATTATAAACATGACTCTTGGCAACACAAATCGCTGCTTGTGAATCACACAACAAGGAAACAGGAGGAGTCGGAGTTCCCCACAACGGAATATCGGCTAACAAACTCCTTAGCCACTCAGCTTCTTGCCCAGCTAAGTCAAGAGCTATAAACTCTGACTCCATAGTAGAGCGAGCAATACAAGTCTGTTTTGAAGACTTCCAAGAAATTGCTGCTCCTCCCAAAGTAAATACATACCCACTCGTAGAGCTTACTTCATCACTATCGGAAACCCAGTTGGCGTCACAATATCCTTCTAATGTAGCAGGAAAGCCAACATACTCAATACCCTTAAGGTACTTAAGTAAGCGTCTAAGAGCAACCCAGTGCTCACCACTAGGGTTATGAGTGTATCTACTGAGTCTGCTAACAGCATAGGCAATGTCTGGCCGAGTACAGTTCATTAAGAACATCAGACTGCCAATTATTTTGGCATATTCCGTTTGAGAAACGCTACTTCCTTCATTCTTAAAGAGATGTATGCTAGAGTCATAAGGAGTTCGAACAGGGACGACATCAAAACTGTCAAATTTCTTTAACACTTTCTCAGTATAGTGTGTCTGGCTTAAAGAAAATCCCTTTTTAGATTTGATTACTTTGACTCCTAAGATTACATCGACTTCTCCCAAGTCAGTCATCTCAAACTTAGTGGACAAGAAACTTTTAGTTTTGTTAATGGACTCAATGTTAGTACTGAAAATCAGCATGTCGTCAACATACAAGCTTATGATGACACAATCAGTACCAAACATCCTCGAATACACGCATGCATCCGAACCATTCACAACAAAACCAAAACTAAGAATAGTTTTGTGAAATTTCTCATACCACTGTTTAGGAGCTTGCTTCAGGCCATAAAGTGACTTTTTAAGTCTACATACTTTGCCTTCCATACCAGGCGCCTCGAAGCCAAGAGGTTGCTCCATATAGATCTCCTCATCTAGATCCCCATTCAAAAATGCAGTCTTTACATCCATTTGATGTACTTGCAACTTGTGAATGGAGGCTAGTGCAAACAATGCACGGATCGTTGAGATTTTTGTGACGGGAGAGTAACCAAATTTTTGAGTGAACCCTTTGACTACTAGCCTTGCCTTATACCTTTGGATAGAACCATCTGGTCTAAGTTTCTTACGAAAGACCCATTTACTGTTAATGGTTTTAAATCCTCTAGGCAAGTCAACTAATTCCCAAGTATGATTAGACATTATTGATTCTAGTTCATCTTTTATAGCGCTTTTCCAGAAACTAGCATCAATAGATCGTATAGCTTCTTCATAAGTTTTAGGATCCTCATCTAACAAATAAGCTTGAGCTATAGGATCAGAGAGAGTGTCTAAATCATTTATCTCAGAAATGAAGGAAGTTATGAAGTCTGGTCCAAAAGAGGTTTCAACTCTTTGTCTCTTACTTCTTCTAGGCTCAAATTCAATCTCTTGAGAAGACCTAGCAGGCACACTAGAAGAAGTGGATGGCAAGTTTTCTATTTGTGTTTCAACATTTAATCTAGGTTTCTTGAGAGGAAAGATTTCTTCAAAGAAAACAGCATCCCTAGATTCACAAATAGAGAAGTCTTGTAAAGTCATGAACCTATATGCGGCACTGTTAGAAGCATAGCCTATAAACACTGCATCAACGGTCTTAGGTCCAATGGTGGACTTCTTAAAGTCTGGCAACCCCACTTTGGCCAGACACCCCCACACTTTCAGGTATTGTAAATTTGGGGCATACCCTTTCCATAATTCGTAAGGGGTAGAATCAAGAGCCTATAAATAAGAAAATTCCTACGAATTTTCTCCAAAAAGAATATATACGCTATTTTCCCACTCAACAAGGGAGGGAGGAAGCATGGGTATAAATACCCTTTGGCCAGACACGTGTTACCCGAACCCGGGCCGGCCGGACGGCGGCGGTGCGCGAGGACTTCCCTTGTTCTTTCCCACTCAACAAGGGAGGGAGGAAGCATGGGTATAAATACCCTTCCCTAGCTATTTTCCCAACCAATGTGGGATATAGCTTTGGTAACTCTTGAAGCATTACCAACAGCTCTTTGTACTCAAAAAAGGTACATTCATGAGTGAAGAAAGGTGCGTACTCCTCGAATATAATTGATATTTTTCGAAGAAAATCCATGTATTATATCTAATAAGCTTTAAATGGTTTTTTATGAACTGTATAAAATATTTTCCCATATGTCATTGCATATTGTGTTTCAAAGATCAAAACTATCACAGTTAAGTAATTAACCTCATCAAACAAAGCTCAATGTTCTGCATTTTTCCCTTTCCAGAAACTTTCCAATAATTATAAAAATCTATAGGTTTGAGTATCATACATGAATATGTGTCCCACACAAGTATGTGTGTTTTTTTAATAGTTTTTTCATGTATGTAGAGGACCTTTAGAGGGTCATGTCCCTATACCCATTTCTTAATAGGTATCGGACATGAGTTCTTCAAGTAAAATAAAGATTAAGAGCTGTAAAGAATCTGAATGTGATAGATACGAGTATTAATTTTATCCAAGTGTTTACCTGTTGCCTTGACTAGCGGTCTTTCTTTTTGGCAGGGAGGTTTTATTTTGGATATGGGAGTGCATTTCATTGCTGGTTTGAGGATGGTATGTCTATATTACATTATCTTAGTGGCTAATTAACTGTTTTTAGGATACTATATGTCATATCCTCTCATAGTTCCCCTCTAAAGTAAAGAGAAAAGGTTCTTGTTTCTGATAAGGAATATTCCTCTTCACGTAAAAGCTACAACCGCTATGTTTATACGAGAATTCCAATCATTGTGCTTTGCACAAATCATATTGATAAAACATTGTGATTAGGTTTCTATATGTCCTGATAGATTAATGTTGAATCCAAGCTGGATCATTTGCTTCAATTTGTAATTTTCAGATTACATTTATGTTTTTATTGTCTCGACAATTTAGGACGCAAAACCAGAATTTTCTATTAGATTAGAAGGAAAAGGCAACATTGAAGTTAAATCTTTGACATTATTATTCTATGAAATGGTTCTTTTTTATTTAGTCATCAATAAACTTGGGATGAGTTTCCTGTTCTTGCAAGCAGATGGTTGGTTGTGAGGTGGCTTCAGTTTCGGCTATAACGTCTCATGTAGATAAAACATTACCTCCCCCAGACATTATTTCTTCTAATTTGTAAGTTATTTAAGAATTAGTTGGTTTTCTATCTAGAATTTTATCTTTAAACCGAAAGGCTCAAGGCTTGGAAACTATACCTTTGCTTGCCTCAGTAAGCTGGAGAACGGATGCTCTGGAGTTTTTGTGATGATTGTATCCTCTAGTTCACCTAAGGTATCTACTGAACTGATACTCTTCTAACCATTTATGCATGATGCATTTTTTATGTGCCGCTCATTTCTTTTGGTTGTTTTAGATAATTTGGCGAGTTGTTGGTTCGAAAGGAACGGTACAAGTCGAGCGAGGAAAAATAGACGGAAAGCATGGTTACTTGGTAAAATTGGAAACTAACTTTATATTCTTGCAATTCTGATCAATGAGATGTTGAAGCTTCTGCACTTAAGTTTTTCCTAAGATTTTTTTTTCTGAGTTCCTTCTTGACAGTGTGTGAGATATGACTTTCTTGTAATATCTTTATGCCATCTCAGGCTTCACTATACAGTGCAGACGGGCAATGCAAAAGCACATTCCACCCGTTCTGCGGAGTAAACGAAGAATTAAAAGCTTTTGTACATGACATTGAGCAAGCATGCCTCAAGGTAGGTTAATGTTATGGTTTGGCTATTGCATCCTTCATTCCCTTCATCCTCCGTTTTTCCTTTCTTGCAGAAGGGGAATGGCTATGAAGCTGAACCACGCAGCTCTTTTGTGGAAGGTGCCAGGGACGTTGCAGTTTTAGAGGCGATGCTCGAATCCGGATCCAAGGGGGGAACCTTGGTTGACGTGAAGAAATTTTAGAGTTGCGCATGTCCATGGATCTCTATTTGCCAGCAAGTGTTACCGGTAAGCATTCAGTAGAACGCTCTATAATCCGCATTCATATGAATAATAGGGTTTGAAATACAAATATCAATTATTTTTTCTTAGACATTTTTTAATTTACATTAAAACCCTTAATTAATTAGTCAAATTGAAGTTACAACCTTCAGGAATTTGTAATAATTTCCATCCCAAATAAGTTAATGGACCAAATTAAACAAATATAGTCTTGTACAAGAATTATATATGCATATGCATGTAAGATTCTTTAATTTAGTTTTTCGTTAATTAATTCAAGTAGATCTTTCTCTGGCTAAATACTTGTTTTGACTCTTTTACTATACGCAAATTTTCAGTTTGGAATTCAAACAAAAAAAGATCCTAAATTGTGAAAATATTGGGGCAAACTTACAAAATTAATTCTTGAGAGTAAAGGAAAAGGAGATGATGCACATTCTATCAAATATTGGGGTAAATATTTTAATTTTATATTAATCATAAGCGATTAAAGCAAGTATATAAAATTAGACTACAATTAAAAGATAAAAGATTAAAATAACAATTAACCCCATTATAGCAAAAGGTCCATTAAATTAGTATTCGATCTAATTATCCAATCTCTCCCGAATATCGGGTGTGAACTATCCAAAATAAAAAAACGGATATTCGAATATATGAATAAAATCATCAAATAAACACCATAACCAATATTCATATACACGGGGGATCTGGAGGGACAAAAGATGCAAGAATTGGGGAGGTAAGAATTTGGATATCGATACTTGAAGCCGATAGGGTTTGTACTCACTTGTATCCTCTACTGGTGCTACATTCTTCGGGGTTTAAAAAGACTGGTGAAGTCCAATTTTGCTGTCAGGTTCACCTGCTCGACTTTTTTTTATTAAATAAACATAATTACATTCCCAAGACCAAATATCAAAATTTAAACTCATACAAACTGGGACAACGTAAGCATCGTTGGCGACTCAACTTTGATTAACATGCTGCATATGTATTCGAATCCGCTCTTGCCTAAGATGGCACTTTATCCATCCATTGTCCGTGATTCAGCTCAATAGCTTGAGGCACCGGGGTATGCAGATTGTCTCGGTAAGGCTGAGTCAGGCTCGGGCTCAGCTCGGAAACAGTGTAATTAGGCTCGGCTCGGGCTCGAGGCTCGCCGAGCTCGGAATTTTAGGCTCGAGCTCGGCTCGAAAACAATTCTATTGAGCTCGGCTCGGGCTCGTTAGGCTCGGCTCGAAATGAAAAATTTTGTTATAGTTTTTTTATATAAAATATTCGTTAAAAATCACTTTCATAACCAACACTAAAACAAAATTCAATGATCAGAAAGGGGAAAAAGTGCAAAAAATTAGATTAATCCAAATAATCAATAAATATTCTTATAATACAAACACATAATTAAAGAAAATACAAAATCAAACAACAATCAACTAATGAAAGAAAATACAAACACATAATTTATTTTAGTGCATATGTAGATTCCGAGCCTGTTCACGAGCTTTTCGAGCCGAGCCTGAGTAGGCTCGGCTCGGCTTGTTAAGGTTTCGAGCCGAGTCGAGCTCACTCGAGCCGAGCTTTGACCGAGCTTTGACCGAGCCGAGCCCGAGTAGCTCGCGAGCCGGTCAGGCTCATTATCACCCCTAGTCAGGCTCAGCCACCACAGAGGGAGTCAGTGGAGTAGATGCTTAATGTCGATTCACATATGGGGAACACGAGGAGAAGCAAAGCAAACTTTTTTTTTTCGAATTACCGGAGTTCTAAGTGGGATAATTGCGATTGGAAAATGGTTTGATCAAATCTGCTACTGGAGAAACCCTATTACAACCATTCTGATTCGTATCCTTCTCGTTATATTAGTTCTTTGTCCTTTTTCACATGGACACGTTGATGCAGCCCATCCCGATGAACTAGATGAAGATCCACACTTCCCGGCCTTTGGATATCGTCAGAATGAGATCCGATCGCCTCAGAAGTAAAGCATGTAGAGTCCAGACCGTAATCGGCGATCTGCCGACTCAAGGGGAATGATTCCAGTCTATGCTTAGCAGTAAACTGGAGATATTCGAGGGCAACCACCCTATTCGTGACATTCTGTTTGATCACCGCTTATGTCCTAAGGCATCCCAGGTTCTGCTACAAACTTCCATCGGTTCCTCCTAACTTCTTTAGGAGGTTACCACGAGATCGAACAGTATGTTATGAGCAGAAGCTGTCTATATATTCCATTCCATGTTTAATTATGCAACACATCAAAGCAGGATAACACAAGCATATTATGGAAAGGGAAATCACTGAATCATACGTGGCATGCGACGGTATTCTTATTCAGAAGCAGTAGCACTAGCAGCCCCATTGCTATTTTTCAGTATACATTAACTTGATCAAAACATTGCAAATGGTCAAGTCTGACTAGCTCTGCTACAGCACCCCTAGACCAGGATTTACTCTCCTACAGCTGGATTTGTTTTCTTTTTCAAGGACAAACAAATAATTACAACATCTAACCAAATTAACATTCACCATAACAAAAAGGAAATTATGACTTTTAAGGAGATTGTACGATTTTTCAGCTAACCAGCATGTGATCGAATCCAGCACCGGCAAGCGTTGGTAATCGATTCACCCCAACATTGTGAAGCAACTGTTGCAGCCACTTCCTCGTGGTTTGATCTTCCTATAAGCATCGTTAAAGATGATATATAATTATTTAAGACAAAAGAGGCGCTTCACTGTCAAAATTGAATGGATTTAAATACTATTTAGCTAAACTAATGTTTGAACAAATATTCTGTCTAATATCAAACACAAAATTGAAGTCAACTTAATGTTTATAAGAATTTAACTTGTACAGTGCCCAAAACTCACTTGCCTATTTTTTTAACAATTAATATTTTAACAATCCAACAGTCATAAATCATGTAGATTATGTATGTCTAAGTTTGAGTAAATTAAAAATATCTAACTATTTGTTCAATGTAAAAACTTCCGACCGTTGTGAAAAATAGAATGCAATTTATATAACTTTCATTATAACCAAAAGTTACAAATAGAAATATGAGTTAACCATGGGGTACTTACACGAAGACAAGCACTAAAAGTGGCATCACGTAACATGTCTGGAAGGCAACTTCTTAGTGCATCACAAGCCCTGTATTACGAAGGCAGGCCCAAAATATGTCAATTTTAAGTGTAAACCTCGAACGTAAGTATTGAAAAGAAAAGAGAAAGAGGGTGAGGTTAGAGCCAAATTTTGACAAGTGAAAGCACGATCAACTTGACAAAACAAACCTTGGGTTATCGGACAATCGAAGATAACATCGAATAATATGTTTCAAAAGCCGTGAAGAGGGCTGCTCAGCAATTGCTGCAACCATATTTCCCAGAACTCGACCAACTGCAAAAAACCGCTCTGCAGTAGTGCAAATATAGTCCAAACCAACATCATCTAACAGAATCTTCTGAACTATAAAAGTAGCAACCTGCCATCAAATAATCATTTATCACTGTTCAAGGAAGCAAGGATCATACATATAATCCCATGAATTCAGAATGACCACTTAATGTACTTAACTAAGACAGATTCAACTCTAACAATGAGGTACACAGCTGTCAAATGCACATCATTTCCAGATGTTCCTAGCCACCTTAAAAGAGGAATTGGAGAAACAGCAAAAGCCAACCAAACCCAAGTGACCACCCAAATAGCAGCCCAGCCTATATTAAGAACTCAACAGCCTAAACTAAACCTATACCCAAATCTGATTCCCACTTATAGTAAATATTGGAAAGACACAAATCAAGCCTGTGCAATCCAAACTCCAGCGAGATGAAACGATTCCACCCAAACCGCAACTTCACCTGCCCATCAACTACCTCTGATATCAACTAATTGAGGTCTAGCCAAAACATAAGGCACAATCATAGGCCTCCAAGAGATGCTATCTCAACCCCAAATTGACCGGAAATATACAGTAAATGACAACACATGCTTCAAAATGCCAAGAAACCATAAAAATATTGATTCTAATTACTACGAAGATAATATAAGGAAAGTTGAAACACTGCGACTCTGGTGTGCATGGGACTTGGGTCAAGTCTAGTGGAGCCTAAATACTGATACACAAACCCGTCCATTTTAGTATAAAATTATATTAAAAACATATATGGTATTCTAAAAATCTAATAAATCATATGTAAACATATCAAAATACATTATTACATAAAAACATTTTTGCAATTTTATGGTAGTATATGTCCAAGCCTGCCAAAAGGAAATTAAAATGTAGTATACCTAAAATATGGACATAGCAAGCCTGGGGAGGCTTCCTTCCAAGGGAGCAAGCCTGGGGAGGCTGCCTTCCATGGGAGCAAGCCGGGGGAGGCTGCCTTCCATGGGAGCAAGCCGGGGGAGGCTGCCTTCCATGGGCACCTCCAGGCATGCAAATGCAACGTTAGTTATCAAACATTTCCACCACATTTCACCACTTAAATGGCAAATATATTAAGATGGAATGTATATGCAAACAGAAAAAGTTAATTACAGCACGATGGGAAAGCAGAAGTTAGATTTAATGAACTCAACTGTTTTTGATAGTTCACTACCCATCTCCATTGTTCGGAGGCATAGTGGGATTATCTCGGTTGAAAGAAGGAAGCTGATAACTTCTGTATCATCAACCTGTGAAAAAAAAGTAAGCTCATATTATTACTATCTTTATAATCATCTGTTGCAGATTATACAAAGTGCATCTGTCCTATTTATTGCAGCGGGTAAACATCTATGTTATTCTATACGTTTTGGTAATAACATACATGGCCACTTCAATTCTCCCCATGATTTGCATTGGCTTTAGAATTAATTCACACTGTTCCAGGATCATACATTCCCTTCAGCCTAGTAGCATGTTCTATTAACATGTATAACGGCACTACAAAGATCAAAATGCTGGCAACTAAATAAACTAAAATCAAAGAATGAAGGAATTACCTTCACCAAGGCACCAATGACACCTAAGCTAGTAAGCCTCAAGTACTCAAAAGGCCGTGATTTACTTGTTGTATTAAGGAAAGGATACAGATACAAGGGTATATGAGCTGAAATGAAAATGATCAGTGAGAACCTAAGAGCCATCAATTAAACACATACAATTTTATATTGCTTCTGAAAAGACATATTTCATTAATGTAAATACAGGAAGCAACTAAAATCACGAGTGTATAAGCATTTAAAATCTGGAAGAGATATCATTTAGAAAACAACATTTGCTTGAAAACAACATTTAGAAAAGCAGTGCACAGTGAAACCGGAAGTACCCCTTTGATGAAGAACATTGAAATTAGTTTTATTATTGTGTTTTACACTATTTTACTTGAGTTATGTTTTGTATCTTCTATTATATATTTAAAGGGAAATGTGATTAGCATGTGACTTTTGGTAAATGCTCTAGTATAAATACTCTACTAGAGGTTGATATGATTATTGGTTATCATAAGTTTATTAGCTTTAAATAAAACAAGTTTCCTGGAAAAATCAGAAACTTTCACATGTTGAAAAACAAATTACACATATCGAGACCAAACAAACTCGTCAGATAAAAACATACCATTTAGGAATAACATCCTTGTGTCCGGGTGAGAAGCTACACACTGTAAACAAAGATGAAACTTATGATGCATTAGCAGTGCCTTTAAATTGACAAATACAATAATAAACAAAAACAATGGCACAAAACTTTATCTTCTATTCCCCTTCAACAACGTTGTGAGAAAAAGTGCAAAACAAACTAAAGCAAAAGGTAACATTAAAGTAACAAACTACTCTTAGTGAAGTAAATATTCTATATAACAGAAGAACTAAAAAAAAGGCCAAAAACATGTCACCTGAAGTAGAGCAAGGGCATTGCAAACTCGATTTGATTGAGCTGGAGATAGATTTGGCGGTGATAAAACAGGATAAATAGAAACTATCTCCTGTAAGTAAAAACGATTTAGCATCAAAGGACTGAGAGAGAGTAAACCTGAAACTAGACTAATTTTTTAATTTCCAATTGGCAACTCAATTAATAAAAGAATATATAACTAGCATCAAGAATTCACTTGTTTTGACCCAAAACAATCCATGATTTAAAATGTTCCATGTAAAATAACATTTCACGTGTGTATGATTATGATAAGAATGTAAGTAAAGCAAAAAAAAAATGAATTAAATCAGATATACATTTAATTTGAAGTCATTTCTCATTAGCCTTTCCATATCCCCCCTTAATACAACAACCACCTCTGCTACCTCTTTTTATCCCTTTCTTATTAACTAGGCCTAAAATAGGGTATACGAAAATTTGAATATCTGAATGCACATGTGAATAGAATTGCACCAGATAAGAATTTGATATGCTACAAACAACAAAAAAATGAAAAATAATGGAATCCATAGATTTATGTTTATAAAGACAACATTGAACATTGTAAATCTCATTGAAAAAGCCCAAGTCAATATAGAACCACTCAAGCAGTTCACTGACACATCAGCACTAATCATGCAGATGCAAATACCCACATATCTGATAAATGAAGCATGTTACCAAGATGCAAATGAATTTTACCTAACAACAAAACCATACCATCTTTCATGTTCTAGTTTTGAAGAATTAAATCCATTTAGATTTCACTTTAACTTCAAATAATATGTGCATCCTCATCTCATTGACATTCATGTCCAAACTTTCGGTATTAACTCGCACCATCAGAAACACGAGACATATCAACTTGCTCAAAGATATGTGCATATCAACAGTAGTACCAATAAGTCAAATGAAGAAAGATCATCAAATAAACTGATCAAGTTATATATAAACACAATTGAAAGAAAAAAGAGGGAAATAAATTACAAAACATGCAGAGAAAAGGAATGGAAGGGAGATGAATGATGGGAGTAATTTTGATCTATCGACTATAAATACCTGTAAGAGTGCAGCAATAGTACCAAATGAATTCCACAATAACGGAGCCAAATCTTGAAACAATTCTCTCTTCTAAAAACAGAAACAAAAAACAAGTTTATTAAGCATACCTGTATTAGTGTAGCTATAGTACCAATCGAATTCCACACGAAAATGAGCCAAATCTTGAAATAATTCCTTGTTCTAAAAAATAAACCAAAGGTACACTGATTTATGGAAGTAACAGGGAAACCCCTAACATCTAAATTGCATAACCGCATACAGAGAATGAACATAAGAGAAGGTTAAGTTTGTAGGTATTACCTAATAATCGATGAGCACAAAAATTATGGGGATATTTAGCTTACTTATAAACCTTTATAAGATAACAACGAATCCAAATGTTCTATTTTTAAAGATGACGACTCTAGATGATGAATTCAATTCAATCAGCCGCCCAAATTTCTATAACACTTGCTTTGATGAATTGTTAACTGTTGACAAATTTGTTACTCTCAAGTTAGGGCAAGTATATTAAATTCAATATTCAGAATCATATTTGTTTCTTCATTTCAGATTAAACACGGTGCTTTTCGTAATCCTATTTCCATTCCAATTTTTCGTATCTTTAAAAAGCAAAACATATAAAAAATACGACACCTTTAGTCATTGTTTTTATGTGTTTCCTCCTCAACTAAAGATTAAAAAAATCAAAATCAAATTTCCAGAAAATTTCTAGTTTATTTAATCCAGAACCCTTCTTATTAAACAATGAAAATAGAAGATTAAAATGAATCACTTATTCAAATACTATAAAATAATTTTTCATCTAAAGATCAGATTACCTTCGATAGCTCGAGAAGAGCGTTTTCTCGGAGATCAGGGTTGCTGAGGTCGAGAACCAATTGCTCCGCCGATGCAATCTTCCGATCATTAGACGCCGGAGCTCCGGCGGCAGTTGGATTCGAGGCGCTGGGGCCCCCAAAGGGCGCGTTCATGGATAAACTTTGAGGCAGATTCATCATATGCTTCATTAAAAATAAATAGGGGAAAAAGCATAAAAGAATTTGCTTCACTTCCGATTGCAGTTTTCCTTTCTATAGAAATCGGGTATTGTGTTGTTTGGAATGAGAGAGGCGCGTGGGAGTCTGCGGTCGTAACACCCGTCAGAGTTTTCCTGGTAGTGGTAGGGTATCAGAGGGCAATTTTCTAGAAAAAGCTTTCCATGCGGTTAAAGCCTAAAGGGAAAAGGTTAAACTTAGGGATCGCACGTATCGTGTTTTTTTTTTTTTTTGTCAATTCGAATCTGATCTGAAAATAATTATCTTAATTTCAAACCAATCTGACCTGATCTTATTTTATAAAAAATTTAATCTGACTTAACCTGAAAATTATATATCTCAATTCGAACCTAATCTAATCCGGTTCAAACTCAACTTTTTCGAATTCGGTAGAATATTCATCCCTAGTTAAACTACAGATGTCACTTTACTTTATGGTTTCACAACAAATAACTCATTTTTTTAAAAAAAATATTACTCTATCATTAAAATAGAAACTTCGTCTAATGTGACGTAATATAACAATATTTTTTTTATAAAAAGAGGGATTATTACCATATGGCTCGTTAAAAAACTTCTCTAAACCTAAGTGAAAGAAAAAAAGTGTATATGTAAGTAATTACAAACAAACTAATCAAACACCAAGAAAACATAAAAGCACAAATAAGACAAACAAGTAGTAAACTAACAATTATCCAACCATATCCTTATGAAGAAGTTGTAGTATTGAGCCCGGTGGAACATTATAATACAACGCCTCCAAATCCCTAGAGCTAGCGAGTTTAGTAAGATTATTCGCGACTTTATTTGCTTCACGTGGTGTGTGGTTCAACTTCACCTCCCAAGATCGTTGTTTTAGATCATATAAATGCCAAGCCAGCGAACAATTCTCAAGCAAATCTTATCAATCCGAAGAATACGTAAAGCATCCAAGCTATCAAATTCAAGAACAATTCTTCGAAAACCATGATTTCATGCAATCGTTAAACCTAAATAAGCACCCCCATAGTTCCGCTTCAAGGACAGAACAAATGTCGATGAACTTAAAAAAGTCAAATTTCCATAAACAATTATGATCACGAGCAACACTACCACACGAGGCAAGACCATTTGTTGCACGCCGAGCTTCATCCGTATTAATCTTAATCCAACCCTCCTCTGACATCAATCAGGCGAGACGACCACACGGTTTCGCGACAGGAGATGCATAAACCTTTCGGGAATGAGAAATTGCATCCAAAGATAATGCAACCGAACGCCTACTACGATCCATGATGAATTCTGAGTCTTCTAAAGAATTATCAAAGGCTACGAAATTCTGATTCAGCCAAATATTTCAAATCAAAGCACCGAAAAATAAATCTCAATCTTGTCGGTCACCACCAAAATGCTCTGGGTGCGACAGATTCAAAACAATCCATTCTCTAATAGGCAATGACATAAACTCATGTATTTTTTTCTGTTTAATGAAAGCAACCTATACCTGACAAGCATGGGGACAAAACCTCAAAACATGATCAACATCTTCCATATCATGTCTACAACTACAATATTTACTATTGGATGAAAAGTGTCTACGAACTTGTTCAGCATTCTTCATGAGTTTATTACAACACACCAACTAAAGAAAGATATGGATCTTTTGTAAACCCCTAAAGCGGTGAATAGTACTCCACGTTTTATCCACAGTAAACAAACTATTACCCAAACGTACCTTGTAAACTAATTTGACCGTGAAGGTCCCTGAAACCTCGTCCGACTAGCCCACCGTGTCGGAAGGAAAGCAAACTTGTGGTACATGAATAGCAGCCAAATGCAACAATACTGAAGGAGGGAGAAGACGTTGCAACACTTCCCAATTTCATGTACCAGCATGCGTAACCAAGGATGCCACCGATTGATGCATAATATTTGGGGCAGCAGAATCGGACACATTTTTAAACCTAGAAACTTATACATTCTATTATTTTTTCTTAATTTAAAATAATTCAATAGATTTAACACTTCATATTTAAAATATTCCGTCAATTTAATATTTTTATGATAATGTCAAAGCAAGTGAGCCATTCAAATCAAAGCAATAGTTTAATAATGACATTCTATCCTAAAGCATAGACAAATTATTGTCAAATTGTTATTTTACCAGGAAAGAATACAACATTCATCAGAAAAGAATAAAGATTAAAATGATTTTTTTTAAAATATGAAGGGTCAAATCTATTAAATTATTTTAAATAGGGCCAACTTAATAAATTGTATAAATTTTGAGGACTAACACTATTATTATATTAGGTCATACCACTAATTCTGTCTAATATTTATGGTTAATGACATATTTGTAAAAAAAATTAATTGAATGACATGTTTGTATTTTTACCAGAAAGTGACATGTTTGTTACTAAAAGTATAATTAAATGACTTTAAAGGTAGTTTTCCCAAAAGAATATAACTGCTAGGTCCAAAAATAAATAGCGTAAATTACTTCCTTTTGCCATCCAACTATTATGTTTTTAGTTTGGGTCACTAAAAAAATCTCAATAGTCACCACCGTTTAAAGAATTAAGAAATTTTATTTAGCTATGATCTTATTTATCTTGCGATAAGGGTGGAATGACACTTTTAATTGGTAAAATAATAAACTCAATCCCTAATATTTACACTTATTAATTTATTTAAAAAACGCAAAAGAAATACAATAATAAAAATGTAAAAAATATAAAACAAAACATAAAACTGCACTAAATTTAAAAGGGTGGTTGAAGCCCTTGAACTTTTAAAAAATATCAATTAAGTCTTTAAACTTTATTTGCACCCAATTAAATCCCGAACTAATAAATTGAGCCAATTAAGCCCTTTGATCAATTTTGACTATCAAATTTTGACATTTTTTCTTGAGATATTACTATCACGTGACACACTATAGTTCTATCAGGTGAGATTTACATATTTTTTCAGAAAACTATGTTTTATAATTTTTACAAGTTTTTTTTTTAGAACTTTTAAAGAATTTTCTAAGTAAAATAAAAAAATCTAAACATATCATGTGAAAACACTGTAACACAACATGTTGCATCAACTTGTATAAAAAGAACTGTTAATTTAACAATCAATGTTGGTCAAAGGGGTGAATTAATGAAATTTTGGAGTATAAGAGCTTAATTGGGTAGAAAAAATCAAGGGCTTAATTGATTTTTTTCCGAAAAGATCAAGGGCTTATCATACCCTTAAGCCATTTAGAATCTAGCCACTAAAGTATAAAGGGTAAATTATAGTTCAAGTCACTTAATTATGGATTTTGATAACAAACATGTCACTTTTCTTCTAAAGTTACAAACACGTCGTCACTTAAAATATCATTACAAATAGATCACTAGACGTTAAATATTAAATGGAAATAATAGTGTGGCTTGGTACGGTAACAATTTTAATCCTCAAAACTTATAAAATCTATTAATTTGATCCTAATTCAAAACAATTCAATAAATTTAACCTCTTATATTTAAGAAATTCAGCATTTTAGTCTCTGTACTTCTCTTAACTTGTTTGTATTTCCCCATATATGTTATATTACTTCCACGGTATAATAACATTTTAATAGTAATTTGTTCCAATTTTATGGTAGAATGCAATTATCCAATTACTGTTTTCATCTGATGAGTTCACTTGCTTTGATAATATTTCAAAAAAATACTAAATTAATGAAATTTTTTAATATAAAAGGTTTTATTTATTAATTTTTTTCTAATCTAGAAATAATTAATAAAATGTATAAGTTTGGGTAAATGTTATTATACCAGGTCGCATTATACATTCGTTTCAATTTTAGAACATTGATATGTTTGTAGTAATATTTCTAATTGAATGACTTCTTTGTAACTTTTAGAGAGAGAGAGAAGTAATCTATTTATTACCAAAATCATTATTTAAGTGACCTTGGGTGTAGTTCATCCAAGTTTAAAATAGGCATAATGCCAAAAAAATGTCCCTACCGTTTGATGGAATGTTCATTTTGGCTCCTATTATTTTTTTGGTCCACTTTCACCCTTAACGTTTTATTTTGGGTCAAAATGATCTTATGGATGGAAACTGTTAGTTGACTAATGGTCAACACAGAAAGATGACGTGGCATGTGACTTGGCTTGGGATGCAGACGTGACACTTTTCCACGTCAGTAATTTTTTTAATTTTTTTTTTAAATTCTCTAAAAAATTAATAATAATTTATTTGATTTCTTTTTAAAAATAAATTTTCTTCATTTTTAAAAATAATAAATAATATTTAATTTGATTTATTTTTTATTTTATTTTTAAAAATAATAAATTAAACAAATTATTATTTATTGTTTATAGAAAATTAAAAAGTAATTTATTTAATTTATTATTTTTTAAAAATAAAATAATAATAAACTAAATTAAATATTATTTATTATTTTTAGAAAATTAAAAATTAAAAATTAAATAAATTATTATTTTTTAGAAAAACAAACAAAAAATTTAAAAATTGTTGACGTGGCACTTTGCCACATTAGTGTTCCAAGCCAAGTCAACATGCCACATCATCATCTTGCATTGACCATTAGTCAACTAACGATTTCCATTCATGAGAGGTCATTTGGATCCAAAATTAAACGTTAGAGATGAAAGTAAACTAAAAAAAGATAAGGTGCAAAATAATAATTCCATAAAGGGTTAGGTGTATTTTTCGCATTATGCCTTAAAATAGTACCAAAGAGTTAAGAACACAATTATACAAATACTACTTATCAACGATAAAGAATAAACGTAGTCAACACAAACATAAACATGCACATAACAATGACAACATAACATCAAATTAGTTTTATCACAACTTAACTATAACCTATGTAGGGGACAAATTTATAATTAACCCAACATTTTAATATATATATATATATATATATATAATTCAAAGTTTAAAAAACTTCATGTGCGGGGCTCTAGTGACTGATAGATCCAATTTTGATAGAGACCAAAAAGATAACTGAATAAACGAAAAATTGGAGAGGTATAAAAAGTGCAGCTAAAATCATTCACCATTTTTATACGTAAATGAGAATTCTAATTAAACAAAACAAAATAACATAATTTATATATGCAAAACAAAATACGATAACAGTTTATGGCAGAACTTAAAAAAAAAAAGAGAAGAAAAGAAGGGGGAAAAAATAAATTAATGGTTGGCGATCAGTTCAAAATTATTTTACCGACAACGATAAAATAACATAGAAAAACTACAATAACATCAATGAGAGAGAGAGAAAAAACAATCAAGAACAAATGATAAATGATATGTATGTAAGTTTATAGGTAGTAATTTTCAACCGTTTTATTTAACAATTATCTGATTGTATAAAAAATAAACCTTCATATTAATATCATTATTTGTATAAAAAAGATCAGTATCGTTTATCATTTGTCTATAATTATTTTCCCTCTCGCATTGTTATTCTCGTAATGTTCCTTATGTTTATTTATCATTGTCGGTAACACCAGCCTTGCACTGATCATCGACCGCTGACTTATTTTTTCTTTTTTTTGAGTTTTGTCGTGTTTTATTTTGCATATATAAATTATTTTATTTTGTTTAATTAATATCCTCCTTTTCGTATATAAATAGTGAATAATTTTATCTGATGTAACACCTCTCTAAATTTTCGTAACATCCGTCAGAATTTTCCTTGTAGGGTATCAGAGGGAAATTTTCTAGAAAAAGCTTTCCGTGCGGTTAAAGGGAAAAGGTTAAACTTAGGGATGGCACGAATCGTTTTTTTTTTGTCAATTCGAATCTGATCTGAAAATAATTACTATCTTAATTTTGAACCCAATCTGACCTGATCTTGTTCTATAAAAAATTTAACCCGACCTAACCTGAAAATTATATATCTCAGTTAGAACCCGATTTAATTCGGTCCAAACTCAACTTTTTCAACAACAAAAAAAATCGAACAGGCCAGGCCAGGTCCGGTAAATTGTCCATCCTAGTTAAACTACAAATGTCACTTTACTTTATGGGTTTCACAACAAATAACTCATCCTTTTTTAAAAAAAATTACAAAAAGATTACTCTATCATTAAAATAGAAACCACATCTAATATGACGTCGTTAAAAAATCTCCTTAAACCTAAAAAGAGGAAAAAAGTGCATATGAAAGTAATTATAATCAAACTAATCAAACACCAAATGCCAAGCCATATCCTTATGAAGGAGCTGTAGTATTGAGCCCGGTGGAACATCATAATGCAACACCTCAAAATTCCCAGAGCTAGCGAGTTTAGCAAGACCACTCACAACTTTATTTGTCTCATGTGGTGTGTGGTTCAACTTCACCTCCTAAAACCGTTATCTTAGATCATATAAATACCAAGCCAACGAACAATTCCCAAGCAAATCCTTATCAATCTGAAGAATACGTAAAGCATCCAAGTTATCAAGTTCAAGAACAATTCTTTAAAAACCATAATTTCATGCAATCGTTAAACCTAGATAAGCACCCCATAGCCGCTTCAAGGACAGAACAAATGCTGATGAACTTAGAAAAGCCATTTTTTCATAAACCATTATGATCACGAGCAACACCCCCATACGAGGCAAGGCTATCCATTGCACATCGAGCTCCGTTCGTATTAATCTTAATCCAACCCTTCTCCGGCATCGACCAGGCGAGACGACCATCCAATTTCGCAGCAGGAGATGCATAAACCTTCCGGCAATGAGAAATTTCGTCCAAAGATAATGCAACCAAACTGTAATCACTAATTTTGTCCGGACCTGGAACCCCTTTAATTTTGTCCAAAGACCTAATGGGGGAAATGTTACAAGAATGAACAACCCGAGTAGTGTTATATCCTATTATGACCAGTGTAAGTCGTTATCTCCTTTCAAGAAGAAATGAAAGAAAGAGATTAAGTAAAGACAAACAGAGGTGGGACCTTATGGAGATAAGAAAGGTCCAGAAGACTTGGGGGCATATGAAGAGACGATGATTAAACCCGAGTTTAGTGGGGCAATAAAAGGGAGCTTCGCGAGGTTAGTCCGGTATAAGCCAACTATATTCCTTTAAAGATAAGGTAGAAATGAAAACTTAACAAAGACAGAAAACCCGTAGAAGTTATGGGTGATCGACCAGAAAGTAAGGGTTTTCCCCCCGCATCTCTAAAAATGACTTCATTTCTGCATCATATTTAGTTAGGCATCCTTAAGTTAGGAGCATGCTAACTCATACCATCATAGCATTTTATCTCTTTTCACAGATATTTGAAAGACAGACCATGTACCTCCTAGGAGGAGGAGTAAATGATGAAGCAAAGACCAAAAAGGATTTCAGGCGAAGGATTTCAAGCTCGCCGCTCGAGAATTTCAGGTGAAGGCTTTCAAGCTTGTCGCTCAAGGATTTCAGGTGAAGGCTTTCAAGCTTGCCGCTCAAGGATTTCAGGTGAAGGCTTTCAAGCTTACCGCTCAAGGATTTCAAGTGAAGGCTTTCATGCTCGCCGCTCGAGGATTTCATGTGAAAGCTTTCAAGCTCGCCTCTCAAGGATTACAGGTGAAGGCTTTCAAGCTCACCGCTCAAGAATTTCAGGTGAAGGCTTTCAAGCTCGCCACTCGAAGATTTCAGGCGAAGGATTTCAGGTGAAGGATTTCAAGCTCGCTGCACGAGGATTTCAGGCAAAGGATTTCATTCCGGTGCCATCCAGGTTGTTTTCGTCATTTTAGATTTTTTCGCTGCCGCTTAGGAGGAATGAGTCGGTTGAGGTATTGTTATCTAGCCCGTCCATTGCCACTTTGGAACGATATACCAACGCCACCCATTTTGTTTTCGTCGTTTCAAGAAAGCAAGTTATTTGTTCACTGTCGCTTCGGAGGAGAACAAACCGTCCGGCATGGAAGTAGGAAAAAATTAGTGCTTATGGTCTTTGCTTTATTCTAGTTCCACAAGTATAAGCAAAGAGGGGCAACTATAATCACTAATTTTGTCCAGACCTCGAACCCCTTTAGTTTTTTTTAATCCGGGGCTTATATCGGGTTGTTATGTAATTTCAAAAACACAAAAAAGAGAAAAAAAGAAAAAATTAAATAAAGAGGGCAAAAGAATATATAAATATATATATAGGTACTATTTGTTATTATTATCATTAATGCTCATATTATTATTACTATTATCATCATTATCATACTTAAATTAGTATTACTATTACTCATTAATATTATTATTATTATATTATATCTCTTACTATTACTGTCCTTATTATGTATATACATATGTGTAACGTATTGCATGAAATTAAGTGACATGTGCATATAGTGTGTAAGTGTGTGCATGCATATTATTTTATTATCATATTTCTTTAGTAATTTTGTTACTTATTATTATTATTATTATTATTATTATTATTATTATTATTATGTCAAGGAAAATAAAATATTGATGTAAATAAAAAATAACAGCCCAAATATATATATACAAATCCATTTACGAAATCCAAAATAATGCAATACATATGGCCCGATTAAGAGCCCAAATCACCATTAGCCCATTACACCGAAGAAAAAAAACCTAACTGACTTTGGTTTATGCGCAGCCACATTTGGACCGTTGGATCTGGTTATCGATCTCAACGGTCCAGATTGAACCTCGGACAAAACCCTAAGAGCCCCCTTTGTTGTTTAGCGCCACAAGCCCACAGCCAACGGATCGAGATGCAATTTGATGGTTTAGATTCAATCTCGAGACAAAACCCTAGCGAGGGTTACCGTCAAGACGCGCTGCACCATCCTACCCGTTGGATCAAGCCACGTTCGACGGCCTAGATCATGCCAAAAGAAAACCCTAGTTGTCACCGCATTCGTTTGTTGCCATCAGATCTGTTTTAGATCTGACGGTCCAGATTTAGTCTCGAAGTAAAACCCTAACAACCGATCTCTCATCTGATGTCGCCTTCATCGTGGCCGTTGGATCATGCCTCATATGATCGTCCCAGATTGTCACGCTCCCGACGCATGACTCTTTGGCTTATCCACGAGCGTGTAACAGAGACGTGTCTGACGCTCTGCCTCCGGTACACGCCCACACGCCTGGTGAACGAGGTCATTCCCTCTCCTGTCGTCATCAGTTTCTCGTTCATGCTCATCCGCCAATATTCGGGCCAAAAAACAGAGGAGTCAGAAAGCTTATAATGGCAGAGGAAAAAAAACAGAGGTAAAATCGGGCTTCGGGAACGATCACAAAGTTTCAAAACGCAACCAATATGATTATGCCTCGTTGGTGCCTCTTTTGACTTCGAATGTAAAAACTCGGATATAAAAACCGAGAACCAAAATCATTATAACCCCATTCGGGATTTCACAAAAAAATCAATACAAAGCGAAAAAAGAAGCTTTCGAGGTATTTCCCTTTCAAAAGTAACCATTGCATGCATCGAAACACAAAAAAATGGGAAGTTTATACCTTCGGTGGCGGTTTGTCCCTTCGACGATCCACCTCCCCCTTCGCTCCAAGTACTGTTCGGCAACAATCCCTTAGAGGGTGATCCCTCACGGTTGTGGGTTCATTCAAACAAAAAAGAAGGTTTTTCGGGTCTATTTTTGGGAATCTTCGCAAGAAAGAAAGGTTTGTTTAAGGGATAAATATTGTTTTGATATTGATCGAACGTTTTTGGTTTGAAAAGAACTACTTCCGGTGGCATTGAACGACGGTCGGCTAGCTAGGGTTAGGGTTTTTCCTTAAAATGAGACTTTTTTGTTTAGAAGATGGGAAAAGGGATCTCAGTTTTGCCAAAAGAGGATTTTTTACACCATGTTATCATTTTAAAATCGGGCGATTCACGGTTTTAGCCCTTCCGCAGTGTTGAAATCTCACCGCAAGGGTTTCCGTTTTTTAAAATACCAACCCTAGTCCATACACTTTCAAAACGTTTTTAGTTTCGTTCCCAGTTTGTCTCAACCGATTTGAAACGGGTAAATCTCCCTTTTGGTTCTTAATCTTTAGATTTATGTTTAACTTAGCCCCCGAAAACAGTGGTATATTTCTTTAATCAACCCTCCAATGCATTCGCATTTAAATTCCAGTCATGTATTTTATTTTTTTATCCATGCTAAGTTGATATGTGACACATATATGTGCGTGCTCGGTTTATGCGTATTATATGATCCCTTGTTTTCTTTATATGTAATGAGCTATGTTAGGTATATGCACATATTACTTGATTTCGTTATTATGAATATATATATATATATATATATATATATGTTATAAAGATTCATTTTTTGTATATGTCTATGTCCATGTGCGTGCCACTTAATTTCGTTTTATATAACAAGGCATGCATATATGTATTTTATATTGTTTTTAATCATGCCAACCGTAAATATGTGGTTCTATTTTATACACACGTGTAAAATGTATTGTGTTGTTGAAACTTCAATTTCTTTTTTTCTTCCCTTTTGCGTACGTGTATATGTATCTAAATGAGGTCTTATCACATGTATATACTATGTTATTTTCGCACAGCATAATATTACTTCGATTTAAGCCCTATTGTCTATCCATACTTATGTTAACTCATGCATTTAAATGTTGTGTACTTGTTTATTTTTTATATGCTTTATTTGTTTATTCTCGTATGCTATGTTAGGTTACATTCGGAATATAAAATGTCATGCGATGTTCTTTTATTCGGGAACAAACGAGGCCAGTATTAGTCGTAGTGGTGGTGGTTCGGACGCTCCTTCTCGAATATTAGGACTTTTGAAATTCACTCACTCATATAACCAAATTTTGATCTAATTTGTCACTTTAATTCGTAAAATCGGATATTAATTAAGCGGTAATAATTTTGGTACCAATTTTGGGCACGACGGGGTGCTCACCCTTCACCGCGTGTAACCGACTACCGAATCCTTTCAAATCTCTGGTTTTGTTTTCCGGTGTCCGGCCCACCCTTTAAAATGGCCGGTGGCGACTCCAATTTTAATCAATTTTCTATAAAAATTTCGTTTTGAATTAAAACCCAGTTCTTCTAAGTGACACTGGAAGAGGGGTAGCCATATACCTCGATGTTTTAAAAAAACGTTGCTACAACATGGCAACTTCGATGGGGAAAATTTTTTGTTTTAAAAAAACAAAAAAGAGAGTTAAGCAAAAAAAACCTTACCGCTTAATTAACATCGGAAGTTGCGAATTAAAGTGATAAATCCAATCGATATTTGCTTATAAAAGTGAGTTTATTTCAAACGCATTTAAAATTTGACATATAAACCCGTTTGTCTAAGTGGGGGGAAACGCTAGTGCTTTCGTGGGGATATTTTTCCTCCGTATGGGCCTAGTAAGTACCTTCAGGGCTTGAATACCCTATATCTTCGTGGGAATATTGTTTCTCCGTACGAATATAGCTAAAAGGTCCCCTCGAATTGAACCCGGTTGAAATGAGCCTATAATGGGTGATGATCAAGGGCTTTGCTACCCTTAGTAGGGGACAACAAGGACAATTCGAGTACCTCCTAGAACCAAAATTGCATGTAGCGAAGATAAAATACCCACCCCTTTAGAACCATACGGATAACCTAGGTGTTAGACGGGATAAATAGGGTTGCTTGTTTCGTGCTGGATTTATTTCTCTTATCATATTAACCGTGTTAATCCGCCACTAACATATTTCTTTTGTGACCTTTTGCATTTAATTTTTTTGCATGCATTTCATGACCTAAAGGTGTTGAGTCAAGGTGGTTTTACCCAATTTAAGGGCTATCATTATGGACGGGTGGTTGCTAAAAAAGAGGATGTCAATTCGCAAGTCCGACATTGAATCAGAAAGGTTAAAGGGACAGTCTACCGAGTGAACACATAGTGCCAAGTTATGCTTATAGAAGATGTAATGCCCACCATTGAAGAATACACAGCCTTTCTCCATCCCAAGGGAGTCAAGCAAGATTGGATCTACTCCAAACATCCGAAGTCACAAAATTTAAGAAGTTGAACCGCCTATCGAATCAATATCTTTTGTTCGCAAGCGGAGGCGTATCTGTAGGACTTTGCTATGACCGTCTTGTAACAAAGAACCTCATTTATGTTCAAATGAAAGTCGACCTAAGAGGAATCACCTATAGGACCAACACCTTTTATTCTCATACATATGTGCACATCTTTAATTGCATCATCCGTTCATTACATCATTTCATAACATAATTATTCACCATATTAAAATTGTTAATCATACATTCATTACATCACGTCGTTTTCTAAATTGGACATTTGAAGTCTGTTTAATTCCATAATACATTCATTACATCATGCCCGTTGTTAATCAGGGAAAATACTCATCTCAGAAAAAAGGAAGAATGGACAAAGGAACAGTTTCCAGCTAGTACAACTTCAGAAGTATGAATGACCTAGTAGCTAGGGGTGTTCAAAAATACCCGACCCGAACTACCCGACCCGCCTATCCGAATAAAATTTACCGGGTATTTATATTAAAGTACATGATTTTTTCGGGCCGGGTACTCGGCCCGCAATTTTTTCCGGGTAGTTGGGCCAGGTCAGGGCCAAATTTTTTTTATAACCGGGTACCCGACCCGACCCGTTAATTTTAATATTTATATATTTTATATTTTAATTCTATTTTCATTTTATGTTTCTTATTATTTTTCCTTAAAATTAATTTTAAATCCCTAACTTCTTTTTATACTTGTATTATATACTTTTAAGTTTACAAATTTTCAAAAATATTTATATTAAATTTTCAATATGAGAGTTGAAAGAAAAATCATGGTCGAGATTAATATTTCTAATATTTTTTGTCGATAAACTTTAATATATATATATATCCAAATTTCTCTCTCTTAAAACTAACCTGAAATCAATAATTTTTGTGTTTGAAATATATATTATGAAATTTTATGTGTTTCCTATGTATTTTTTTTAAAATAGATTTAAAAAAATATAAAAAAAGTAAACCGGGTACCCAGTTTTTATGGGCTGGGTCACGGGCCGACTTTTATGTACCCAGAAATTCCGGGTACCCAAAAGTCCGGGTACCCGGATATGAACAACCCTACCAGTAGCAAGGGTGGACAAGCTTGAACATCTCCACGAATAGTTGGTTTGGGATCAGAAGGAGACGATCGCGTATGTGAAGAGGTTCCAAGATGAAAAGGTAGGGCAAATCAATGAATTGAGGGCTATGATAGCTATGATGACCGAAGGAAGCGGCATGAAGGGAGACCCCCAGCCCGACGAGAGTGAGAAGGGGGACCATGACATTGTGATAGAAGAAGTTTTGTCTGAAGAAGACCAAACCATCATCAACCAATATGAAGTCGCATGCATCGCAACAGAATGCCCCACCGAATTGATATTGGATAAGATTGAGGACTCTTTCTTGAAGTTGTTATCATCTCCAATGAACAGAAACCCGGATGAAGTAGGTTTGGAAATCGAAGAAAATATAAAATGCAACAAGAGAATGAAGGTTTCGACTGCGTCAACATCTGAAGAGTCACCTCGCCTATACGAGGTCAACCTCCGGCATCAGTTTTTCTTCAACAATTACCGATCGATAAAACCTCCGGGTCCAAAGAGAAAAAGAGAAAGACGAAAAACTTTCAATTTAGTCCTAGTCCATTCACCTACCAAGAATTGTTTTCCAAATTGTTGAGCGCCCGACTGATTGCGTCATGCTTAGTCAATCCTTAGTCACCCCCGTATCCGACTTGGTTCAAAGAGGAGGAACATTGTGAATTCCACGCTGGAATCCAAGGCCATTCCATCGAGAAATGCATAAACTTTAAGTGCAAAGTTCAACACCTCCTCGATGTCGGGGTATTAGAGTTTGAACCAACATTTCCCGGTCTGAAGACTAATCATCCATCTATGAAATTAGATGAGGATCAAGAGAAAGAGGACAAGCGGGAGATGCGTTCGGTTAGGAGGATCGTACAACAAGCAAGATCGTTCGTGAAATCAGGGATGGCTTTGAAAGATCCCATGAAAGCAGCAGTGGTCGGGAACGAGGAGGTTTCCAACGAGAGTCAATCCTAATCCAAGAAAAGAGAGGTGAAGAACGAAGAAACGCATGTGAAGGCCACCGAGAGGAGTGACGAGGAGACCAAGATCGCAATCCCATTGGCGTATTCTGAATTGTTACCCTTGTTGATTTAGAACAAGCTTTTGGAGTTACCCCCATCGAGACGCTACTCTTACTTTAACCCAAATGTGTACGATACCAAGATGGCATGTGGTTTCCATTATCAGGATTGTGGACACACGACGAAAGATTGTGCGTTCTTGAAACGTAGAGTTTATAGCCTTATCAGAAGGGGTGTACTTCGCTTTGAAGATGGAAAGCCCAAGTTCCACCTAGGAGTGGGGCATGACGAAAGGGTAACAAAGGATTGGGATCAACGCCCCAGGCATCCGGTAAATACACCTCACAAAGTTCTCAAGACGTCAATTGCGTTCTTGCTTCCCTATTTAATTCAAGGGGGATATCTCACCCCTAGGCCAAGGGAGGAGACGTTAGGCTCATCTCTTAAACACGGTCTAAACGTTGTTTGCGATTTTCATATGGGGGTAGTGGGGCACCCTACTAAGAGGTGTCGGGTTTTGAAAGTAGAAATAGAGAAGCTTCTCGGTAATGGGACACTGACACTTGAAATGGTTAAGCAATGGAAAGCAAAGGGGATGAGGGAGACTATTACTTCGGTTGAAAGTCTGAAGAAGCCAGATGAATGAGGAGTCAGTTCCGAAGTTATCTAGGGCTTCGATGCATCTTACTCATGTTTATGTTAGGAGATGGTGTTTAAGTTTCCGTGCATTGCGTTTTTCTTTTGAAGTAATGCGTAGAATTAGCTTTGCTGCTATTTGCCCAAGAGTAGCAAGGATATTTTTAGGGCCTATGGTGGCGGATTTAAATTTCAATGAAATGTTTATCTTTTGTGTTTTAATTACTTCTTCATTTTGTGTATATGTTTGTTTATTGGGTCCCCCTATATCAATTGCACGAGGGACATTAGTTTGGATCCAAAGGTTAATTTCGAGCGGCATGTGTCTAATTGAAATCCTAAGCTTTTGAGATTATGAAGGTGTCACCCACATGAAGTAACAACAAATTGGTGCAATTTAATGTTTGGAGCCTGGTAATAGGCTCTTTCAAAACAAAATAAATTGATTTAACTTTTAAAGCCTGGTAATATGCATTTTTTAGAGAAACAAAAAACACTTTAAAGCCTAGTAATAGGCATTTTATTTCAAAGATTAATCAAAAAGCACTCCAATATTTGAAACCTAGTAATAGGCATTTTCGGATACGAGTGTGGAATTTTTGGGGCACTCCGCTGAAGCTCGTTCTAATCGAAACTCTTTGCTTCATGAGTGATGGTAATATTTTCAAATCATGACAATGCCGAGTAACTCGGGGTTTTGATGTTTGCTCTATCATTTATTTCGGGCCAAAGGAATGTGATGAGTTGGCTTCCCCAAAACAAGAAAGAAATGAGACAAAGCAATAATAACAAAGGCGAAACCTACAAGGCAAATCTAGATTTGTTAAAAATAATGATAATAACAAATTATAGTAACTCAGAAGGTACTTCACACCTCCAAATATCGACCCAGTTTTAGAGGTCTCCTAGATACATGATGCTTGAAACAATCCTTGGTGAGCCGTTTTTAGTGTTGCTCGTGCACTTGATACTCGAGGTATTTAATCTAGCTTGACATGTTCATAAATTGAAGAGAAAAACCTATTTTTCCTAAAAACATCCCTTTTGAAATTAGCATGCATAAATGAAAAGGTTTCTTTGCATTACTTCAAAGATAAACCCAATGCAAGGACACGGATACAAATGATTGACCTAACAAGAAGGAATAATTCACCAATGGTTATGGTGGAAATAGTGGCAAGGTTTTACATGTTATTCAACTTAGGGACTCAAGGGCATGTGCTTCCCTTAATGTTAAGAAGAAAGAAGGTTTGTCATGATGAGTCAAGGTAAAGAGGGAAGTCGAACCCTAAAGACCTAATGGGGGCAATGTTACAAGAATGAACAACCCGAAAAGTGTTATATCCTATTATGACCAGTGTAAGTCGTTATCTCCTTTAAAGAAGAAACGAAAGAGAGAGATTCAGTAAAGACAAATAGAGGTGGGACCTTATGGAGATAAGAAAGGTCTAGAAGACTTGGGGGCATATGAAGAGATGATGATTATGCCCGAATTTAGTGGGGCAATAAAAGGGAGCTTCGCGAGGTTAGTCCGGTATAAACCAACTATATTCCTTTAAAGATAAGGTAGAAATGAAGACTTAACAAAGACAGGAAACCCGTAGAAGTTATGGGTGATCGACCAAGAAGCAAGGGTTTTCCCCCGCATCTCTAAAAATGACTTCATTCATGCATCATATTTAGTTAGGCATCCCTAAGTTAGGAGCATGCTAACTCATACCATCATAGCATTTTATCTCTTTTCACAGGTATTTGAAAGACAGACCAGGTACCTCCCAAGATGAGGAGTAAATGATGAAGCAAAGACCAAAAAGGATTTCAGGCGAAAAATTTCAAGCTCGCTGCTCGAGGATTTCAGTTGAAGGCTTTCAAGCTTGCCGCTCAAGGATTTCAGGTGAAGGCTTTCAAGCTTGTCGCTCAAGGATTTCAGGTGAAGGCTTTCAAGCCCACCACTCAAGGATTTTAGGTGAAGACTTTCATGCTTGCCACTCGAGGATTTCAGGTGAAGGCTTTCAAGCTCGCAGCTCAAGAATTTCAGGTGAAGGCTTTCAAGCTCACCACTCCAGAATTTCAGGTGAAGGCTTTCAAGCTTGCCGCTCAAAGATTTCAGGCGAAGAATTTTAAACTCGCCACTCAAGGATTTCAGGTGATGGATTTCAAGCTCGCCGCACGAGGATTTCAGGCAAAGGATTTCATTCCGGTGCCATCCAGGTTGTTTTCGTCATTTTAGATTTGTTCGATGCCGCTTCGGAGGAATGAGTCGGTTGAGGTATTGTTATCTGGCCTGTCCATTGCCACTTTGGAACAATATACCAGCGCTACCCAGTTTGTTTTCTTCGTTTTGAGAAAGTAAGTTATTTGTTCATTACCGCTTCGGAGGAGAACAAACCGTCTGACAGAGAAGTAGGACAAAATTAGTGCTTATGATCTTTGCAGTTGTAATCACTAATTTTGTCCGGACCTCGAACCCCTTTAGTTTTTGTCAATCCGGGGCTTATATCGGGCTGTTATGTAATTTCAAAAACAAAAAAAAAAGTGAAAAAAAAAGAAAAAATTAAATAAAGAGGGCAAAAGAATATATAAGTATATATATAGGTACTATTTGTTATTATTATCATTAATGCTCCTATTATTATTACTATTACCATTATTATCATACTTACATTAGTATTACTATTACTCATTAATATTATTATTATTATTATATTATATCTCTTACTATTATTGTCCTTAGTATGTATATACATATGTGTAACGTATTGCATGAAATTAAGTGACGTGTGCATATAGTGTGTAAGTGTGTGCATGCATATTATTTTATTATCATATTTCTTTAGTAATTTTGTTACTTATTATTATTATTATTATTATTATTATTATTATTATTATTATTATTATTATTATTATTATTATTATTATTATTATTAAGGAAAATAAAACATTGATGTAAATAAAAAAATAAGACCCAAATATATATATACAAATCCATTTACGAAATCCAAAATAATGCAATACATATGACCCGATTAAGAGCCCAAATCAACCTTAGCCCATTACACCGAAGAAAAAAAAAACCTAACTGAATTTGGTTTATGCGCAGCCACATCTGGACCGTTGGATCTGGTTCTCGATCTCAACTAGGGGTGGGAAAAAATATCCGACCCGATTGACCCGGCCCGAAAACCCGACTACCCGAAATTAAAATACCGGGTAATTCCCGAAAAAAAATTACCTGGCCGAGCCGGGTACCCGACCCGGCAAATTTCCCGGGGCACGGGCCGGGACATGGGCCGAAAGTTTTCCCTTACCGGGTACCCGACCCGACCCGATAAAATTTAATATATATTTTTTATATTTAAAATTATATTTTTATTTTATGTTTATTAATATTTTCACTCTAAAATTAAGTTTAAATCCCTACATTTTTTTCTATGTTTGTATTATATTCTTTTAACTTTTAAGTTTAATTTTTTTTAAATATTTTTATGTTTAACATGTGATTTTTTTAAATTTAAAATAAAAAATAAAAAAACCCGAATCCCGGGTACCCGGATATAATGGGTCGGGACACGGGCCGTTTAATGAGGTACCCGGATGAACCGGGTACCCAGTTTTCCGGGTACCCAAATCCCGGGTACCCGACAATTCCCACCCCTAATCTTAACGGTCCAGATTGAACCTCGGACGAAACCTTAGGAGCCCCCCTTTGTTGTTTAGCGCCGCAAGCCCACAACTATCGGATCAAGATGCGATTTGACGATCCAGATCCAATCTCTGAACAAAACCCTAGCGGGGGTTACCGCCAAGACGCGCCACACCATCCTTCCTGTTGGATCAAGCAACGTTTGACGACCTAGATCATGCCAAAAGAAAAACCTAGATGCCGCCGCACTCGTTTATAGCAGTCAGATCTGTTTTAGATCTGACGGTCCAGATTTAGTCTCAGAGTAAAACCCTAGCGACTGGTCTTCCATCTGACGCCACCTTCATCATGGCCGTTGGATCACGCCTCATCTGACCGTCCCGGATTGTTACGCTCCCGATGCGCGACTCTTTGGCTTATCCACGCACGTGTAACGGGGATGTGTCTGACGCTCTGCCCCCGGTACACGCCCACGCGCCTGGTGAACGGGGTCATTCCCTCTCCCGCCGCCACCAGTTTCCCGTTCATGCTCATCCGCCAATATTCGGGCCAAAAAGCAGAGGAGTCAGAAAGCTTAGAATGGCTGAGGAAAAAAAACATAGGTAAAATCAGGCTTCGAGAACGATCACAAAGTTCAAAACGCAAACAATAGGATTAGGCCTCGTTGGTGCCTCTTTTGACTTCGAATGTAAAAAACTCGGATATAAAAATTGAGAACCAAAATCATTGTAACCCCATTCGGGATTTCACAGAAAAATCAATATAAAGCGAAAAAAGAAGCTTTCGAGGTATTTCCCTTTCAAAAGTAACCATTGCATGCATCGAAACACAAAAAAAGAAGAGGAAGTTTATAACTTCGGTGGCGGTTTGTCCCTTCGATGATCCACCTTCCCTTTCGCTCCGAGTGTCGTTTGGCAACAATCCCTTAGAGGGTGAGCCCTCACGGTTTTGGGTTCATCCAAACAAAAAAGAAGGTTTTTCGGGTCTATTTTTTGGAATCTTCGCAAGAAAGAAAGGTTTGTTTAAGGGATAAATGTAACATCCTGGTTTAGGGTTTAGAAGATCCGGTGAAGTTTCGAGGTCCGAAAGACCGGTGTTGGGAGTTGTGAGTGAGTTCAGGGATTGTGGTTCTCGGATGTTGGGAAAAATATGAAATAAATCCTTAAAATCCTTAATAAATATGTTTAATGTTTTGGTGAAAGCAATTTTGGAAAAATGTTTTCCGAACCGTGACATTTTGGTTTAGTGACCAAATCGTAAAGTTTGCAAAATCTGTTTTAGTGACCATTTTGTAAAAGAGTCAAAACATTCAATCTTTAAGGAGCTAAATTGGTTGGGCCAATATGTTTATTATCCCCTTTATTTTGACTATTCAAATATTTTAAAATAGGTTTTACGATTAAAATTAAAAATAGTTTTCCCTATATTCTCATTATACGTTAAAACCCATTTTAAGCTTTCTCATCTTCTCTCTTCAGCCAAACAGCCTTTGGGCTTGATTTTCTCAAGGTAAAAGTGATTTCCTACTTATCTAATATTGCCAAATGATTTTCCTACTTTGGTTTTCTAAAACCCAAGCTTATTTCATTGTTTTTCTTAAAGAATTTTGCCAAACAAGGGAAATAGCTAGCATTGGGGGTGAGAAACGAATTTCTCCTCTAATGTAAGGTTCTTTATTGATATTCCCATGTTTTGATTCTTTTAAATGCTAAAGTTATGTTTTCTTGAATTAATCTTAATGAAAATTGGCTAAAATGAGCTAAAATGGGCTTTTGGGTAAGATCATGAGTAGGATCTGTTTTGATGGGTTTGATGATGATTTTACCTTTGTTTTGATGTGGTTTTTGAGTTGAGATGTTGGGTGGATGATAGGAATCCCGAAATTGGGTTTGGTGTTGATGTTTGAAGTGGAAAAAGTGGGTTTTTGAGTGAGTTTTGAGGTAAATCGACAGCTAGTGATAATATGATGTTGGGTTGATGTTTTTAAATGTTTATCCATGTATTTTGATGATATCTTATGCTGGGTTTTGCTGGAGATTGTCTGAATTGGGTTTTTCGTTGTTTACGGCTTGTATTAGAAATGTTTCGATAGATGTTTTGATTGGGTTATTGAATCTCTCTTTTCCAGGAAGTTAGAGTGTTGAAATTATCTCTAATCCTCTGTTTTGGGTTGGTTAGAGGCAGGGATTGAAGATTCGGAATTGTTGAATGCTTTTGTGGGCGAACCAGAAAGCTAGAATGGGGGTTTCGGCTTAGTTTTGGTAATCGCTGGTGAGGTGAAATGATTTTAATGTTTTATCAAGGTTGAAGAAGTGTTTTAAGGGTTTGGGTTGAGCCGTTAGGCCAATTCAAACTCAAGAGTAAGTTTTGTGTTGGTTTGGCTTTTTCGCCATCTTACTTTTGATCTTGCTTGATCATGAGCATGTCTTTCTAAATGATGTTTATTATGTTGTTATGCATTAAATGCATGATGTTTTTGTTCCATGAGAATGCCATGTGAGTTATTAAGATGTTGTTGAGTTCATGCTATGCTTGAGCTTGTGATTATGGCTTTTGGGATATGTTTGGGGAGGTGTTTATCCCCGGTGTAAAACAGTGGATTGTGATGAGTATATTGACACATGGGTTATATCGGATAGATTGATCAATCAATAAGATGTGAAATGTTAGCATCCCAAATATTAGCCTAGAAGTTTTAGGAAATTAATAGGAGAATTAGCAAATTAATTAGAGTATAAATTTTGAATAATTAAATTAAAAGTAGTTATAATAAGGACTCAATTGGAATCCAAGGAAAAGCCTAAGAAAATTTGGCAATTTGGCCAAGTGATTAAACCGAATTAAAAGTAGAAGAAAGGAGTTGCATGCTAAAGTCTAACCTTCTTGATTTACCCTTGTTTAAAATAAAAATGATGGATATAATTAAGGGCATATTAGAGACATATTAGTTGAGACATTGACAATATGTCAATTATCATTAATGTCTCCCCTCTCCACCGGCTGCCCAAACCATCTTAGCTAAGTAAACCACATTTTCACACACACTTACAAAACACAAGAAATTGAGAGAGAGTAGAGGAGTGCACGGTGAAAAAGAAGAGAGGCTTGCATGGCATGGTAATTGGCTTAGGAAATTCAAGTAAAAATTAAAAGTAAGTAGTATTCTTCATCTCCTATTCGAATATATGAAAATAATTGAAGAAGTAGTTGTTTTGTACAACTTAAAATTCATGAAAATTGCTAGTTAAAAGGAGATGTTTCTGGAAATTTTAAGATATGAGGAAGATCTAAGAATTTAGAAGAGTAATAAGACTTTAAACATAATAAGTTTAAGGCTGGCCAGATTTTATGTTAGTTGAAATACTCAACTTTGGAAAATTATAGAAAATAGACTAGAAAAAATTCGAGTCTGAAATTTTGACACAATATACTTTGACATGTCTATTTTGATAGAAAATTTATAAAAGTGAATTTGGAGACTCCTAGAAAAATCTGGAAAAGAAATTCGAACAGCACTCAAATCTGCCCAGTAGTGTTCTTAACTGGGCAACAAACTTTGAAAATTTAGGGGAAATTGAATACTTAGTATTTTGATTTGAGATTTTGATAGGATGAAATTGAGGATTTTAATTGAAGTTAGAAATAAACAGAGACTGATTCTGAAGTATGCGCTGAAAATGGGAAATTAATTAAAGTGAAGGGTCAAAAACAGTTTAGAATAAAAAAAATATAGAACCTTGAAGGACACTTAAAATTTAATTGATAAAGTTGGGTAAGAAGGAATGTAGTAAAATGATAGATAGACTTGTTAAATTTCAATTCACATGAGTAATTAAGCATTTTGAACATTGAATCAATAATTAGAAGGGATTTGATAAATTAATTTGGCAATGTTCGAAGCTAAACTAGTATAAGGACTAAAATTGAAATGTGGAGAGAATTAGGGTTTAAATTGAATAATTAATTCTGAAATTTCTTCTATGATTGCTTAAAATATGCTAGATCCTAGAGGAGAAAGGATCGACGAGAAACCTGTAGCTGGAGCAGCCTCGGATCGTGGAAAAGGCCTCTAGATCCAAAATTAGCTTGGTGATTGTGAGTGGAACAATTTTTAGAGTTGAGAATAGTGTCTCAACTATTTTAATTTAAATTCATACTTTAGAATTGCATGAAATTGGATTAATTAATGGTTGGTAATTTGATAAAGGAAGAAGGAATAAAAGGAAATTGGATTTGATGCATGTTGTTATGTGATTGTTTGGTATATGCTTGAATTGAAATTTTGATAATTCCATGCTTGATTCTGAATATGATTGAAATTGTGTTGATTTGATTATGGATGTTTTCTTGATGCTGGATGTTGAAATTACCGAAATTAATTGTATTTAGTTGGTGAATTAATGATAATGCTTAATATGATATGTGATTAAATGTTGATCTTACAAACTATAGGTTTGGTAAATTGGATTGAAATTAGAGCTATGTGATGTGTAATTGAGTTCATATATGCTGAAATGTGAATATGCAAATTGTGATGCATTTTATTATATGGTTAAATGTGATAGTTTATATGATATTGGAATTGAGATATTACAAGAAATTAATCGAAAGGATAAAGAAATCAATTCTGAAAATTTAATTGAATTAATTATACGATTGAAATTAAAGAGTAATTGGCAAAGCCCTTGGTGTGTATAGTCTGTCCAGGTAGTACGACATGCCTAGAGTCTTGAGCTCGATAAGAATCGGTACGTTAGTGTACTCGATATATGTGGTACGTAAGTGTACCTTCTTGCTTAATGTCAGTGGACATTAAAATGATATGTGATACGATGATACGAAATTGGTACTTGGGTATGTAACACCCGTGTCTTGGGCCTAGGAGTTAGCCGGGTTGTTTTTCGGGTCAACTAAAATCTAATTAAAATAAACCAACTTTGAAAAATGGCCTATTTGAATCTTAATAAAGAGGGAGGGACCAAAGTTGTGATTTACCCAATTTTAAATAAAGGAAGACAACTTTTATGGAAAAGTTGTCATCTTCCTCTTCATTCTCTCCTTTCCCAATTTCAAAACCCTTCCCCATTTTCAAACACTCCTAAACCCTAGTTACTATTCCATTGGCTTTGCAAATCGATTTCAACACCAAATTAAAAGGTAAATGTATTTTCTTAACCTCCTCTCTATTCTCTACTTATCTATTGTTTTAGATTTCAAAAATAGTGAGTTTTGGAAATTAGGGTTCATATGGAAATTTGGGTTTTTGATGGGGGTTTTCAATTTGTTTTGAGGAATTGTTTTGGGATTATGTTTAATCATAATAAAAGAGACAACATATCTTAATTTGGTTGATTTTGGGTGAATTTTCGTAGTGGGTCTTTAGGGCAAATTTTAAAGTATGAAAAATTGGGTTTTTGAGAGGTTTAGGGTTGGAATTGAAGGGCTGGTGGCCTACCTATGTTAGAAGGGTGATTTGGGATATTTTGGAAGTCATTTGGGTGCTTGGAATTGGGAATTTCAGCCCTTGGTTGTGGGAGTCCGAAAATTTGGGTTTTTGAGATGCTATGTGATTGGGAATTTGTGGAAATTGAGTTGTGTTTTGCAAGGTAGATTGATGGTTGAATTAGCATTGTTTTAGGAAGTGATGTATGTGTTTTGTTTGGCTAGAAGCGAGGGGAAACGTGGAAGAAGCTTCGGGATCGAATCCGGGAAGTTGAAGGTTGTTGCTTGCTTGGTCTTGAGCTTGGGAGCCTAGGTGAGTGGTTAATTGTTTTAAACGGTTTTAAATTGGTTGGTTCGAGTATGTGGACTAGGTTGGGCTTGGTAGACCCACCTAGAGTTAGGATTAGGGTGGTAGCCTAATCCTAAACTTGATCTAGAGCCTTTGGTTGAACTCATCATATGGTTGTGTATGTCTCGTATGAATTGAGGTATGAATGTCTATGTATATTGCTTTATACATGTGAAATGAGATTTGGACTTATGATGCTTGAGACATGCATGATGATGGTGGTTGGTGAGTACGTGCTAAGCACAAGGTTATTGAAATGAGTAATGTGAAGTGAGTAAATATTGGCACTAGTAAACTTAAATACAAATGATCGATCATTAGGATGTTAGTGTGTACACATGAGTCAAAAGTCGCGCGTGGCCTTGGTGGCGTTGAGTCACCAAGGAGGAGTACGGGTACGCCCGGAAATGGTATTTAAATATAGTCGGTGATGAGTGGAATCCCATCGACGGGGCGTGAGGATGAGTGGAATCCCCTCCGCGAGACCGGTGATGAGTGTAATCCCACCGTCAGGTAATGGTTGTGTTGTTGGATGTGAGTTCCAACGGTTATCCGCGTATTTGAGTCTTAACTATGTGCCAATGTTGTTTGATATGTGTATCAGTGTGTTGAGATATATGAACTGTTTGGATGTTTATATGTGATTACATGTATGGTAGTATTGAGCTCATAATTATGGCATACATGTGATATATTGCTCATGCATCTATACCTTGTGGACTCATGGTTTGTGTAAATGGCCTTGGTTAGATCGTGCTCGGACCCTGCAATGTTGAGGTTTGTTTTTAGAGCTTACCCTCACTAAGCATTATTGCTTACGCTCTCTTTGTTCAACATTGCAGATCCTTAGTTCGTGGGTTGCTCGGGCAAGTGGAGGGCCTCCAAGTGTGGTTTTGGACTTGAGTTCATCAAGTATGGTTTTAATGCTAAGACATGTAATAGTTTAAGCAATGGGATGTGTAATGTTTTGTTGGTTGTTGTTGGTTGCTAGGAGCATGTTTAGACTCCTTAATATCTTGCTTTTCATGGTTGTGTTGCCATGTAGTATGTTAACTCATGCCTAATTGCTTACTTTGAATGTTAGCTTTATGCCTTTAGAGTTTATATATGTGCTTGAATGATGTTTGTATGAAAGCATGTTTGTGGGATGTTGCCCTAGTGTTTGACATGTCTAAACCTTGTTAAAGCATGATGGTATTGTTGGTATGCCTTGGGTTTATTTGATTTGGTGTTGTGATGTGTTTTGGGGCACCTTTGTGCCTCAAAACAGCAAAATCGAGTCTGCAGACAGGGGGTGTTTCGGAACGGGTCCCCCTGTTCCGGAACGGTCCCTTTGTAAATGGCCTGCCGTTTCGAAACGGATGAGGGCGTTTCGGAACGTTTTTGCTACTGGAATTTTGAGAAATTGGCGAGATGAAGTCGTTCCGGAACGGGCCTTTGGTGTTTCGAAACGGTCAAATCTCGTTGACCACGAGATATTGACCGTCAAGGTCGTTCCGATACGGGTCACCCCTGTTTCGGAACGGTCACCTTATGGTTGACCCAGGGCCGTTGACCAAGTCAAGGCGTTTCGGAACACCCTAGGGGCGTTTCGAAACGGCCTGCTGTAATGAAGTAAAATGGACTGTTTATGCTTTGTTTGGTCGGTAAACGTTTCGTTGTTTGTATCTTCCGCTGTTATGCTCCACTTAGGAATTAAATACGCATCTAGATAAGACTAAAGTTAAAAGAAATTTTCTGGGTCGTTAACCGAGGGGAAGCCTTAACGGGTTTCGCTTCGGTTTTCCCCGTGTGGCCCACTCGGACCGGTCATCCGACCAGACCGGGACGAGGGGGTTACAGGGTACCTATTATATGGTGAATTTGATTAACAATTCAGTAATACGTGACTCGAATACCTAGCTTACTATACTATCCAAGGCATACGAATTTAATTAATAAGAAAGAAATTCCTTGTACTTCGAAATTGAAATTCTTGTCTTGGTGAATTTCTATGAATTGGAATGTAGCATGTCAATTATGAATTACTAAATTAATTGATTCTCTGCTACAGTTTGCGGTTGCTTGTTTATCTGAAATGTTATTGTTTGAATAATTGTAATTGAACCATGTTAGTCGAATTTTGTTTAATTGAAAAGGAAATTAAAAAAAATTTGTATGTTTGGTATGCGATATGAATACAAAATTAACCATTGATAGGTTCTAATTATTCGATTGTGATATGTTTGGTATTTTAAATTGTTTACGTTCGATTGAGAAATATAGATGCCTTGTGTAGTTCAATTCGAATGATTATTGATGCTTGTTAAATTGATTGTGAAATTTTATTGATTGCATTTGACCTATTCGAATGGAATAGAGTAATATGATAATCTAAGTTTTGGACTAAGGTGTGGTCACTTGATTATTAAATGGAAATTGATTAGATTAAGGTTTCCTCACTAAGTACTATAAGTACTTATCACTCGAACCTTTCCTTCCTTCCCAAAAACTACAGGTAGTAGCGTGTTGATATCGGATAGCTCGAAGATTAAGTATGCCTTTCTTTGTCTTTGTCATGCTTATGATGGGTGGCTTAACAGTCAGCATGCTAGTGCAATTCGCCTTAATGGTCATGTTTATGAACTACTATTTAAAGAGTGTATGAACTTTATAAGTTAGTTTCCCTCATTTTGTTTTGTAATTAAAGGGGTATATATATGGGGTATAGATTGGCCCTTAAAATATGTTTTGGGGCTTGATTCTTTTTTTTATATTTTGTATAGGCAACCGATAGGTTTAGCCGTTGATAGTTACCCCGGAAAATATTTTGTATAAGGGAAACGTTTAAAACACTATGGATGATAACGGATATAAATATATATATGTTTGATATCAAATCGTTGGTCTTATTAATTGGAAATGTTCCTAGATGTTTATATTGAAATCGAATAGAGTTGGCCAAGGGAAGCATCCGAATAAATGGAATAAAATGAAAACTTTATTTTATGTATGATGTATTCAAATGTTTAATGATTTAAATTAAGAATTAGAATTCAATGTGATTTATAAGTTAAGTAAATAAATCAATTAGATAGGCCCACCTAGCTATTGATCGAATTGAGTTAAGAATATATGTATGATTATAAGTAGAATGAATGGACTAAGTTAGTTAAAATCACATAGTTGTATTCGAATAGAAAATATATATATATATATATATATATATATATATATATATATATATATATATATATATATAATCACACACAATTACTTCCGCTGCCTAATTGATTAATAAGTTAATACAAATCCAGACATATAACGCTCATTGCCCTTAATCCGGGGTGATGAGTGTTATAAAATGCACTATAATTATAAAATTCGCGCGTGAGAAATTCTTCGGTTTCACAACAGGGGTTGTGCTATTGTGATGCGAGTGGTAGGGGTTGTGCTATCATCAATGAGCAATGCGGGTAGTGGTATCTCGGTCGAAGTGAGATTGTGGTGAGGGTTGTTTCACCATGTGACTTGATGGGGGGTTGTGCCATCAAGGTGTCCGCTTATCCGAGCAACGTGTCAATGATGTCGGTATACTCATTCGTTTATGGTTTCATATGAGCTTGGTAAACTCATATGGTTATGCTTTGTGCTTGAAGCATGTGGAATATTATGAAGCTAGTAGGCTTGGTTTGCATATGTGGTTTACATATGGTTCTTTAATGTTGGATTCATGTTGTGCCTTTAGCATGTGTTTTTGCTATTGCTTTAACTTGTTACAAGTTAGCATGTTGAAAAGGAAATGATTTGTGAAAGTGGTTTTCAAGAAATGGTTTTGGTTTCCAAAATGATGATTGTTTTTAAAACTGCATTGTTGTAATTTGGTTTTGCGCCCCGCTCACTAAGCTTTATAGCTTACGCTCTCTTTTCCAACAATGCAGATCCGTAGATCTTTTGGAAGGCAACGGTGCAAGGGAGGTGATCCAAGTGTCCGCTTTTAGCTCAAGTATGACCTTGCTTACATAATAGTGTGTGTGGCAATGAGGGTGAACATTGTTTTTGTTGTTAGGAGTTTTTGTAAACTCCTTGAGTTAAGAGCTTGTTGGATGCCCTTGTTGGCATGTTTTTACCTTGTTTATATATTTGTTGAATCTTGAACTATTTCCTTTTTAATCGTATATTGAGCATGTTTTAGTTTCTCTTGTTCTTGATCATGTTTGATGGCTGATTTTGGTGAATGTATGATGTTCTTGATGTTTCTTTGATGGGTGTGAGGATTGGAACCAAGGAAAATAGCCTTGGAGATGCTTGTGTTGTTTTTCTGTTGTTACTGCGGCAGGGTGTTTCGAAACAGGCACGAACGTTTCGGAATGACCCTCTTTTTGGCTTTGGCATTCTGGAACGTGTATCGAAATGAGCTAAGCAGGGCTAGAACGGGTCCAAGCCGTTTCGGGACATTTGCTCACTGTAAAGCTCTGTTCCGATACGGTCTTAAGCGTTCCGAAACAGGGGTCGTTGGAAGTTGGTTGGAAGCATCTTTAAAGTTATTTTTCTTGCGTTTTGGTCCTAGTTTGTGGTGGTTTCAATTGTGGGTGTTTTTGTGCATGCCTTGTGTTGCATTTCATCATATAAGCATGAAATGGGTATAACCATACAAAGATCACCTTAATTACATCATAGGTCCCTATATTATGCTAGTTTGCATTTTGGTCCCAGGTTGCTCTTTTGTTCGAATCGGTGCTCGTTTTCTTGTTCTTTCTTCCGCTATGTGTTCTTAAACATAAGGTTAATTCGAGCATCTAGAAAAGATAATAACCAATGCGTTTAGGGTTGCTAATTGGAGGGAAATCTTCGAATCTTTCTTTGGTTAGTCCCGTGTAATCCACTCGATACGGTCTGGTGGCTAGGCCGGGTCGAGGGGGTTACACTAAATATTGTTTTGCTATCGATCGAACATTTTCGGTTTGAAAAAAAGTGCCGCCGGCGACATTGAACTACGGACGGCTAGCTAGGGTTAGGGTTTTCCTTAAAATGAGACTTTTTTTGTTTAGAAAATGAGAAAAGGGATCTCAGTTTTGCCAAAAGATGATTTTTACACCGAGTTATCATTTTAAAATAGGATGATTCACGGTTTTAGCCCTTCCGCACTGTTGAAATCTCACCGCAAGGGTTTCCGTTTTTTAAAATACTAGCCCTAGTCCCTACACTTTCAAAACGTTTTCAGTTTCGCCCCCGGTTTGTCTCAACCGATTTGAAACGGGTAAATCTCCCTTTTGGTCCTTAATCTTTAGATTTCTGTTTAACTTAGCCCCGAAAATAGTGGTATATTTCTTTAATCAACCCTCCAATGCATTCGTATTTAAATTTCAGCCTTGAGTTTAAATTCCTTAAATTTTAGTCTTGTATTTTACTTTTCTTTATCCATGCTAAGTTGATATGTGACACATATAAGTGCGTGCTCATTTTATGCATATTATATGGTCCCTTGTTTTCTTTATATGTAATGAGCTATGTTAGGCATATGTACATATTACTTGATTTCATTATTATGAATATATATATATATATATATATATATATATATATATATATATATATATGTATGTGTGTGTGTGTGTTATAAAGATTCATTTTTATATATGTCTATGTTATTTTCGCACAGCATAATATTACTTCGATTTAATCCCTATTGTCCATCCATACTTATGTTCACTCATGCATTTAAATGCTATGTGTACTTGTTTATTTTTTATATGCTTTATTTGTTTATTCTCGTATGCTATGTTAGGTTGCATTCGGAATATAAAATGTCATGCGATGTTCTTTTATTCGGGAACGAATGAGGCCAGTACCAGTCGTAGTGGTGGTGGTTCGGACGTTCCTTCTCGAATATTAGGGCTTTTGAAATTCACTCACTCGTATAACCAAATTTTGATCTAATTTGTCACTTTAATTCGTAAAATCAGATGTTAATTAAGCGGTAATAATTTTGGTACCAATTTTGGGCACGACGGGGGTGCTCACCCTTCCCCATGTGTAACCGACTCCCAAATTCTGTCGAATCTCTAGTTTTGTTTGCCGGTGTTCGGCCCACCCTTTAAAATGGCCGGTGGTGATTCCAATTTTAATCGATTTTCTTAAAAAATTTCGTTTTGAATTAAAACCCAGTTCTTCTAAGTGAGACCGAAGGAGGGGTAGCGATATACCTCGATGTTTTAAAAAATAAGTCGCTACACAAATTCCTACTACGAGGTGTGGAGGCTCATATAGAAGGGCCTGGGGATGCTGGAGTTGGAGGACCTCCACCACCTCCTCCGCCTGGAGCTGGGGGCGAGGATGGAGCTGAAGAAGAGGGACCTCAAGGTGACCAAGGTGGCCAAGGTCCAGCTGGAATTGATATGACTCCGCTAGTGCAAGCAATAGCAGGAGCATTTCAGGCCGCAGTTGCGGAAGCTCAAGCTGCAGCTCAGCCTAGGTGTGATGATGCTAGTCTACCTTTGGAGAGGCTCCGTAGCTTGGGGGCCGAAGAGTTTAGAGGATCTACTCCGGAGAGGTCGGAGTTATGGTTGGAGAAGACGGTTCGTATTTTAGCTCAGATGGGTTGTGTGGGCGCACATAAATTGAGCTGTGTGATTTCCTTGCTTCAGGGTGATGCCTACACCTGGTGGGTCACCATTACTACTGGGGTTCCAGAGGCAGATATTGGTTGGGATTTCTTTGAGTCCGCCTTCAGAAAGAGGTACTTAGGACCGAGGTACTTAGATGAGAAGAAGCGAGAGTTTATGGCCCTTACTCAAGGAGAGGCTTCTGTGACTGATTATGAGATTCGTTTTGTCCGCTTGAGTCAGTACACTCCAGAGTTGGTTCCTACTGAAGTGGAACGCTGTAACCGTTTTCGCTACGGGTTGAACGAAGAGGTCAATAGATACACGTTAGCTTCTGACTACTCAGACTTTGATGTATTGGTCGCGAGGGCCAAAGACTTAGAGCACAGTTTGGGTTCGGCCAAACGGTCTGGTGGGTCTAGTTCTGGTAAGAGGCATAACCACTTTGATGGTAAAGATGCCAAAAGGCATAGAGGTGGCGGACATCAGTTTGACCAGAGACGTGGCGGTGGCCATCATGGTAGGGGTCATCAGGGACATAGAGGAGGGGGGCATTTGCCCGAGTGTACACGTTGTGGGAGACAGTACACTGGTGAGTGTTGGGGTAACTTCCATGCTTGTTGGAATTGTGGTTCGAGGGACCACTTTAGAAAGGATTGTCCGCATCAGGCGGCGCAGGCACCGAACATTGCTCAGGCTCCTGCGAGAGCGAATGACTTTCAGAGAGGCCGTGGGCGCGGTCGTGGCTACTTCCAGCCTAGGGCTGATGCACCTAGAGTAGATGCTCAGAGGAACCTTGCTCATGTTGTGGCAGTGCAGCCAGAGGCAGGAGGACCAGCGAGAGTTTATGCTCAGAGAGAGGCCGAGAACGACACTGATGTGATAGTAGGTAATTTTGAGTTATAGTCTATGTCTTTGCTTTCTTTGGTTGATTCGAGTTCTACACATTCCTACATTTTGAGTGAGCATGCACGAAAATTAGACATACCTGTTGAGATTTTAGATGTAGGTATGCATGTGACTAGTTCTTTTGGTGAGACAGTTGTAGTTAGACGTATGTATATGAGATGTCCACTGAAGATTCAGGGTCATGTGTTCTCTGTTGATATGATGGAACTTCCTTTTTATGGCTTTGATATTATTTTGGGTATGGACTAGTTAGTTGAACACCGAGCTAGTGTGGATTTTGAGACGAAGAGAATTTCTTTGAAACTTTCTGATGACTATGAGGTAGTAGTAGTAGGCGAGAACATTATGTTCTTGTCTAATGTGGTGTCAGCTTTAGAGGCTCATAGGTTGATGGACTCCGGATGTGGGGCTTACTTAGCTTATGTTATGAATCCGAATATGAGTAAAGCTAGACCGAAAGATATCATAACAGTTTGTGACTTTCCGGATGTGTTTCCTGAAGAGTTGCCGGGTTTACCTCCTGACATAGATGTTGAGTTTGTGATTGAGACTGTTTCAGGGTCTAATGCAGTTTCGATAGCTCCGTATCGTATGGCTCCGAAAGAGTTGAAAGAATTGAAGAGTCAGTTGCAAGAATTATTAGACCGTGGTTTCATTAGGCCTAGTAGTTCTCCTTGGGGTGCTCCCGTGTTGTTCGTGAAAAAGAAAGATGGTAGTATGCGCATGTGTATTAACTATAGACAGTTAAATCAGTTGACTGTGAAGAACAAGTATCCGTTGCCTCGTATAGATGATTTGTTTGATCAGTTGAGAGGTGCTTCAGTGTTCTCGAAGATAGATTTGAGATCCGGGTACTATCAGTTGAAGGTGAAGGAGTGTGATGTTCCGAAGACAGCTTTTAGGACTAGATATGGTCACTATGAGTTTCTTGTGATGCCATTTGGGCTCACGAATGCACCTGCAGCTTTCATGGACATGATGAACAGAATTTTTAGAGACTATCTAGACCGTTTCGTAGTTGTTTTCATTGATGACATACTTGTGTACTCGAACACAGAAGAAGAGCATGATGAGCACTTGAGATTTGTTTTACAGAGATTGTTGAGCAACCAGTTGTATGCGAAGCTTAGTAAATGTGAGTTCTGGATTCGAGAGGTTGTATTTCTTGGCCATATTGTTTCGACCGAAGGTATCCGAGTTGATCCATCGAAGATTGAGGCTATTGTTGAGTGGAAACAACCTAAGTCCGTGACCGAGATTAGGAGTTTCCTAGGATTAGTCGGTTACTATAGGAGATTCGTTGATGGTTTCTCTAGAGTAGCTGCTTCTTTGACTAAATTGTTGCAAAAAGGAGTTAAGTTTGAATGGTCAGATGCAAGACAGAAGGCCTTTGAGAAATTGAAAGAAGCTTTGACAAATGCTCCAGTGTTAGTGCAACCTATTTCAGGTAAGGAATTTGTGATTTACAGTGATGCTTCCTATGTAGGTTTAGGATGTGTTTTGATGCAAGAAAGAAGAGTTGTTGCTTATGCTTCTAGACAGTTGAAGATTCATGAGAAGAACTATCCCACTCATGATATAAAGTTAGCTGCAGTTGTCTTTGCATTGAAGATTTGGCGCCATTATTTGTATGGTGAGAAGTGTATAGTTTACACCGATCACAAGAGCTTGAAGTACTTGATGACACAGAAAGAGTTGAACTTGAGACAGAGAAGATGGCTAGAGTTGTTAAAAGATTACGATTTGACCATTGAGTACCATCCGGGTAAGGCAAATGTAGTGGTTGATGCTTTGAGTAGAAAAGTGGCCGTTGAGCTGAGAGCTATGTTTGCTAGATTGAGTGTGTCCGATGATGGTGGGTTGGTCACCGAGTTGCAAGTGAAGCCTCCTTTGATTCAGTTGATTAGAGAGAAGCAGTTGCAAGACGTGACTTTAGTTCCTCATGTTCAGGACATAGCCGAAGGAAGACCGACCGAATATAGTTTCAGTGGTGAGAGCTTGTTGTGCTTTAGAGATAGAATTGTGGTACCAGAAGATATTGAGTTGAGACGTCAGATTCTGAGTGAAGCACATTCGAGTCCCTTTTCTATGCATCCGGGTAGTACCAAAATGTACCGTTACTTGAAGAATGATTACTTCTGGGTTGGTTTGAAGAAAGATGTAGTCGAGTATGTGAGCCGTTGTATGGTTTGTCAGAGAGTGAAGGCAGAACATCAGGTTCCTTCAGGTTTGTTACAACCTTTGAAGATTCCGGAATGGAAATGGGAGAAGATCACCATTGATTTTGTTTCGGGGTTGCCTTTGTCTCATTCGAAGAAGAATTCGGTTTGGGTGATTGTTGATAGACTCACTAAGTGTGCTCACTTTTTAGCAGTGAACACTACGAATTCTTTGGACAAGTTGGTAAACTTGTACATCCGTGAGATTGTGAGACTTCATGGGGTTCCGAAGTCTGTTGTTTCAGATAGGGATCCTAGGTTTACTTCGAGATTCTAGGGTTGCTTGCATAGTGCTCTAGGTAGCCGTTTGCATTTCAGCACGTCTTATCATCCGCAGTCCGATGGGCAGTCAGAGCGAGTGATACATATTCTTGAGGATATGATTCGTTGTTGTGTGATTGACTTCCAGGGTTCTTGGGAGAAGCATTTACCGTTAGTTGTGTTTGCTTACAACAACAGTTATCAGTCTAGTATTCAGATGACTCCCTATGAGGCTTTGTATGGTAGACGATGTAGGACTTCGATTTGTTGGGCTGAATCAGGTCAGAGGTTGTTACCTATGCCGGATTTGCTTAAGGGGACTACCGACAAAGTGAAGTTGATTTGTGACCGTTTGAAAGCAGCTTCCGATCATCAGAAGTCTTATGCGGATTTGAAGAGGAAAGAGATTGAGTACTCTGTGGGCGAGAAAGTGTTTCTGAAAGTATCTTCGTGGAAGAAGGTAATGAGATTTGGCCGGAAGGGCAAGTTGAGTCCGAGGTTCATTGGTCTGTATGAGATAGTTGAGCGGATTGGGCCTGTAGCTTATCGTATGAGGTTACCTTCCGAGTTAGAGAAGATTCACGATGTCTTTCATGTGTCTATGCTTAGGAGGTATAGATCGGATCCTTCTCATGTTATGCCCGTTGAGGAGATAGAGTTAAATCCGGACTTGTCTTATAATGAAGAGCCTGTTGAGATACTTGCTTCTGATAGCAAGGTGTTGCGTGGCAAGACCATAGAGTTGGTCAAGGTGTTGTGGAGACATAGAGGCGTGGAAGAGGCCACGTGGGAGAGGAAAGCTGACATGGTTGAGCAGTTTCTGTATTTGTTTCCGTTAGGTAATTTCGGGGACGAAATTCCTTAAGTGGGGGAGAGTTGTAACACCCGGGTTTAGGAGTTAGGTGGAAATAATATTTTAATATTATTGGGCTCGGGTTTATAATTAAAATAATCCTTTACGTTTCGGGTTTCAAAAATAAACATTTGAAATGAGACCAAATTGATTTAATTGCAAGTTGAAGAGCTTTTAAAGAACAAGGGGATAGCCATTCATTAATGGCCTTTTGGTAATTTACCCATCTTTTAATTTAAATCCCCCTTTACACAAAATAAACACTATTCACTCTCTTCCTCATCTTTTCTAACGTGAAACAAGAGCTCTCTCCTCTTCATCACTATTCCATCAAAAAGCTCATCCATTTCAACTCATTTTCGAAAGGTAACATCATTTTTGACCTCTCCTCAACTCCCTCTCTTTAAAAGTACCATTTGTTTTCATTTTCATTAAAGTTTTAGAATTGGGGTTTTCAAAAGATTTGATTAAAAATGGTGTCTTTGTGTAGCTAAACTTAATATTTTGATTTAATATGGTTAGTTATGGAATACATGAGCCAAATGGTACAACATATGTGAATTTTGAATGATTTTGAGTAATTCCCGAAATTGGGTAAAAATGGGGTTTTTGGAGGGTTTTGGGGGTTGTTTTAGGTGGATTTTGATAGGCTATTGATAGTACTATGGTTAGGGGTTGATTTGAGATCATTTGTGGGTGTAATGGATGTTGGAAACATGGATTTTGGATGTGGTTTTGGGGTTGTCCGAGATTGCTAATATTGGGGTTTGTTCATGGCTTGCAACATTGTAAATTGTGATTGAATTGTGTTCCAGGTTGGTCTTTTGATGTTGGGCTGATTTGGGATTGTTTGAATTGTGTTTGAGGTTGTTTAGAAGCGGGAACTTGTGTTGGAGAAGCTTTGGGAAGAAATCTGGGATTGTGAGAGTGGTTGCTTGGTTGGCTTGGAGCTTGGAAGCTTAGGTGAGTGGTTAAACGTTTTACGTGGTTTTTAAATGGTTGGTTCGAGTATGTGGACTAGGTTGGGCTTGGTAGACCCACCCAGATTTAGGGTTAGGGTGGTAGCCTAATCCTAAACTTGATCTAGAGCCATTGGATGAACTTATATATATGGATGTTTATGCCTCGTATGAATTGTGATATAATTGCTTATGTATATTGTGTTATACATGTGAGATGAGGCATGATTTGTGATGCTTATGGCATGCATGGTAATGGTTCATGATTGTGATCATGGTGAGTATGTGCTAAGCACAGAATTGATTGAAATGAATAATGTGGAATGAGTTAAATGTTGGCACTAGTATGCTTGAGTACAAATGATCGATCATTAGGATGTTAGTGTGCACACATGAGTCAAAAGTCGCGCGTGGCCTTGGTGGCGTTGAGTCACCAAAAAGGAGTACGGGTACGCCCGGAAATTGTATTTATGTTAGTCGATGATGAGAGGAATCCCATCGACGGGGCGTGAGGATGAGTGGAATCCCCTCCGCGAGACCGGTGATGAGTGTAATCCCACCGTGAGGTAAAGTGGTTGTTGGATGTGAGTTCCAACTTGTTTATCCGCGTATTCGGGTCATAGCTAGGTGTCAATGTTGATGGATATGTGCATCAAGGTGTTATGAAATGCGATTCTTACTTGGATGCTTGTATGTGACTACATATGTTGAGAATTAGAGCTTGTTGAGCACGGCATATAATTGAATATTGTTCATGCATCTTTATCTTGTGGCTCTTGTGGATCCTTGGAAATTGTGTATTTACCTTGGCTATGATCGTGCTTGGACCCTGCATTGTCAAGGTTTGTTTTTATAGAGCTTACCCTCACTAAGCTTATTGCTTACGCTCTCTCTTTGTTCGACAATGCAGATCCTTAGTTCGTGGGTTGCTAGGAGCAAGAAGGGGGCCTCCAAGTGTGCTTGTGGTGCTTGTTTAGCTACCAAGTATGAACTTTTAAATTAAGATGTAATGGTCAAGCAATGGGACATGTAATCGTGTTATGATGTTTTTGGATTATGTGGTGGTTGATGTTGCTTAGGAGCATGTTAGACTCCTTTTTTGTGCTTGTTATTTAGCTTGGGATGTATGCCTTGCTTGAAACCATGTTAGTATTTTGCTATCTAGAATTTGTCTAAGTGTTGGCTGTGTGTATGCTTAACTCCTTTAATGATATGTATGAATGCTTGGCTTTGTGATGTTGTGCCTTAGTGTTTAACCTTGTTTAATGATGTTCAAGCATGCTTGTATGTTGATGTGCCTTAGGATTAATTGTTAGAGTGATGTTGGAGGTTTTAGTGAAGTTTTGGGGCACCATTGTGCCTTAAAACAACTGAAACCCGTCTGCAGACAGAGGGCGTTTCGAAACGGGTTACCCTATTTCGATACGGTCCCCTTTGTTTTGGCCGAGCGTTTCGAAACGGGTAGAGGCCGTTTCGGTACACTTTTGCTACTGGAATTTTGAGAAATTGGCGAGATAAAGGTGTTCCGAAACGGGTCTATGATGTTTCGAAACGGTCAAATCTCGTTGACCACGAGATGTTGACCGTTGGGGTCGTTTCGATACAGGTCACCCCCGTTTCGGAACGGTCTCTTTAGGTTGACCCTGGCCTGTTGACTAAGTCAAGGCGTATCGAAACACCCTAAGGGCGTTTCGATACGGCCTGCTGTAAAGGGCTAAAATGAGCTGTTTAAAGTGTTGTCTTGGTTGGTCGATGTCGTATTGTTTATGTTTCCGCTGTCGTGCTTCACATAGGATTTAGTAAAGCCTATAGACAAGATAAAGTTAAAAGAAATTTTCTTGGTCGTTAACTGAGGAGGAACCTTAACGGGTTTCGCTTCGGTTTTCCCCGTGTAGCCCACTCGGACCGGTCATCCGACCAGACCGGGATGAGGGGGTTACATATAACCTATGCGGGAGACAAATTTATAATTAACCCAATATTTTAATGTATATATATATATATATATATAATTCAAAGCTTAAAAAACTTCATATGCGGAGGGCAAGAGCCCCTCCCAAATGACTAATAGATTATAGATCCGATTTTGATAGACTAAAAAAATAACTGAATAAACGAAAAATTGGAGAGGCATAAAAGTGCAGCTAAAATCATTCATCATTTTTATACGTATAATTAAACAAAACAAAATAACATAACTTATATATGCAAAACAAAATAAGACAACAATTTATGGTAGAACTTTAAAATAGAGAAGAAAAAAGAAGGAAAATAAATTAGTGGCCGACGATCAGTTCAAAATTATTTTATCGACAACGATAAAATAACATAGAAAAACTACAATAACATCAATGCGAGAGAGAAAAAAACAATCAAGAACAAATGATAAACGATATGCTAAAGGGTTTATTTTGCCCTCGAGTTCGACCCCATTTTGTAATGTTGTCCCTCGCGCAAAAATGTGTTCAATTAGGTTTTCTAGTTCGCACATTACAGCAAATTAGCCCCTTAATCAACATTTACTAACAGAACTGTTAGTCTGACCGTTAATTATTAACGCGTCAGTCGTCTTTGCTGATGTGACATACCATGTCAGTGCTGAAAAGTCAAAATGTTGATGTAACATAAGTGCTGACGTGGCAAAAAATATTTTTTTATCTTATTTTTTATATTTATTTTTATATTAAATTTTAATCAATCGTATAATGACACGTAACCCAATATAATTGGTTTTAAAGGTAAGTGTTAAAATAACTTATGAAATTGAGGTGGTGAGGCTCAAACCCAAGTCCAAGCAATGTAACCAACCAACCATTATCCTTGTCGATAAACATCCAATATAAATATAACCTCATCCAAATAACATCATCATCCTTATCTACCTACGACGAGTGCGTCGGTTCTCCCCGGAGTATTGTACCTACACCCGCCGTCGCTGAGGAGACCACGGTGGACAAACAAATCGTCCCTTGAAATAATGCGGTTGTTGTTGCAGAGACAAAATGTTCCCTTTCACCACTTAAACAACAACAACAACAACCACCTTCGATGACGACGACGAGTGTTACACTTACAGTGACAAAGCCTAAGCCTGTAATAATTTCAACTGATGAAGTCAAGCAAAAAGAGTACCGAAGAACACGATCGGTGCTCTCGGGATCTGGAAACCAACGTCGACCCTGCCGGCATCAGAAGTTCAAAAGATCGGAAACGACAATGATGGGCCGAGAGCTGGTGGTTTTAAGGACTGAGCCGCCAAGGAAATCGTTCGATGAGATGAGCAACGAGGAGTTTCGGTTAATAGTGGATAGTTTCATTGCTGAACGAAGGAAAACTTTGATCCAAGAAAACTGCAAGTCGATTGTGGTTAAGAATTAAGAGATTTACACAGAAATTTTAGTGAGTTCATAGGAAAATTTACTTGAGTTTTCGAATGATTAGGTTCTGAAGATCGTATATTAATCACTATCTGAAATGTACAGTCATAATGCTTCCCAGATTTTCTGGGAAAGTAAACTTTTTATGGGATCGTATATATATTGATCATTTTTCTTCTTACATCTATGGTTATTTCAAAGTAATTTTTCGGCTCCCTGTTGCTTTCGTTGTTTACAATCATGAATAAAACATAGATTGGCATTATAATTTTAGTCAATTATGCCATTTTCATATAGCCCACCAACTTCCAATTTTTATTCTAGAAGTAAAAAACTATGATTCATTACAGCAGGTATGTTATTTGGATGAGGTTATATCTTATATTAGATGTTTATTAACAAAGACAAGAGGTTGCTTTGGTGGTAAAGCACTTTACATTGCCTAGAGTTGAGTTCAAGCCTCACCATTTTAATTTTTACTTTTAAAACCAATAAGATGATGTCATCATTTGATTGGTTAAATTTTAATCTAAAAAATAAGATAAAAATTTATTTTTTTTTGCCACATCAACACCTATGCCATGTCAGCATTTTGACTTTTCAACGCTGACATGGCATGCCACATCAGCAAAGACGACTGACATGGCATGCCACATCAGCGAAGACGATTGACGCGTTAACAGTTAACGACCAAACTAACGGTTTCGTTAGTTAACGTTGGTTAATGAGCTAATTTGTTGTAATGTGCGAACTGAAAGACTTAATTAAACGTGTTTTTAAGCGAAGAGCAATATTATAAAATGAAGTCGAACTCGGGGACAAAACAAGCCATTGTATGTATGTAAGTTTATTAGTCCTATGTTTGGTTTTAGGTAGTAATTTTCAACCGTTTTATTTAACAATTATATGATTGTATAAAAAAGATAAACCTTCATATTAATATCATTATTTGTATATAAAAGATCACTATCGTTTATCATTTGTCTCTAATTATTTTCCCTCTCGCATTGTTATTCTCGTAATGTTTTTTATATTTATTTATCATTGTCAGTAACACCAGTCTTACACTGATCATCGACTGTTGACTTATTTTTTTTTCATTTTTTTTCTTTCTTCGAGTTTTGTCATAATTTTTGTCATGTTTTGTTTTGCATATATAAATTATTTTATTTTGTTTAATTAATATCATCTTTTTCGTATATAAATAGTAAATGATTTTATCGAGAAATTATTTCATGGTCCCGGACCACCACGTCATCCATGGTCCCCATCCACTAAAAATCAGCCATGTAATTTCTTTTTTTCCATGTCACTGTATAACCACCCACTCCCTATTTATATGGCTTAAAAAGATGAAGATTCATCTTTGAAAAAATGACATGGAAATTACATGGCTGATTTTTAGTGGAAGTGACCATGGATGACGTGGTGGTCCGGGACCATGCAATAATTTTTCGATTTTATCTGATGTAACATCTCTCTAACTATCGTTTATTTGATTATTTTTGTTGGTCTCTACTTTGGACTAAAGAAAAAATAATTAAAGACAAATGATAAACTATAGTATCAAAATTTTCAATTATGTTGTTAATTAAAAAAAAACTATCCACCAAGTGTTGTTTGAACAATACTGATAAGGGGTGGCTACCCCACCACAAATAACCATTCACACTGAAAAAATATTATATTAATCTTAAAATAATCATTCACTTAAAATTATTTTTTATTAATAGAGTGCGATAAATATAGGTTAAGGTTTAGGGTTAATGTTTATAGTTTAGATAATTTAGGCATGGTGTAATTTTTTAAAGTTTAAAGTTTAAGACTTAAAATTTAGAGTTTAGAGTTAAGACTTAAAATTTAATTTTTTTAGTATTGAGCATAAAAAAATACCGAAAATGGACAAAAAAATTCTATAAAAATAAATAGAAAATGTTGGAAATTTACGGTATTTGTAATCTTAAGTGCGTGACTGCGTGTCTAATCATAACCAACTTTCGGTGTAATTACTATTTTTTATGGTCACATCTTTCTTTTAAATTATTCCACAATTTGATGCACCAGGTTTACGGTGCGGCTAAAAACGACAAGTTTCGAAATTTGTTCAAGAATTTAAAATATAAACTTTTGAATAATATTTTAAGTTGATTTTTTTTCGTAATTTTTGACAAGTTTCGATACTTGTTATGTCTAATAGCATTTTAGGTTTTTGGACAAAATATCGAAACTTATTTTGTAAATCGAAACTTGTCAAAAATCACGAAAAAATCAACATAAAAAGTTATCTAAAAGTCAAACGTTTTAAATTATTAGGCAAATTTCGAAACTTGACTTTTTCACCCACAATTCGAGTAAATTTTTAATAGTTAAATATCAATCTTTTAACTATGTGCAGATGATGTCGAAGAAAATTATGAGTTTGGTTTTATCTAGTGAATTTTGGCATCTTATACCCATGACAAGTAACCCTTGCATGTTAGCATGTTATATTAACGGCGACAAACTCGAGCTTTTGCAAAATCTGATATTATACAAAATCAACAATAATTAAAACACATAATTTATTTCAAAAATTAATTCATTGTTTTTTTATATAATAACCACTAATTTTTTTATTAAAACTATAAAAGATATCACAATTACAACACATCTAAAAAAGAGACCAAAATCTCTTACAGCCCATATACAAAGAAAAGTAAATACTTCCATATAAATAAGTATACCATTAAAATCTAAAAAATTTCCTGAATCTCATTGTCTCTATCCAATCGAGATGCGTAGCAGATGAAAAATGAGTAGTGAGCGACCCAAATTATCAAGTAGAATGTTCGGCTACCCATAACTGATTACATCGGCAAACAACCATCAACCGAGTGGGGATTTAACTTTTCATGACCACCGACAAAATCATAATCAGAAACTAACGTTGTTAAAATCTCTGTGCAAGCAACAAACGACCGCTAGAGTGTGCTGAAATCATGTCACTAGGACAGATGAAACAAACCACAAAAAAATGTCACAAGGACAGAGGAAAGCGCGGGTCACAAGGACAGAGAAAACACGTGACGTAAAAACAGAAATTCTTATTAAAATATGAAAAAAATTAAAAAAAAACAAGAAAATAATAAACCTGATAATCGACAATCAATACTAAGATTAGTTGCCGACCACCAATTAAAAGGGAAAAAAGAGAAGTTACAAAGCGGTGAGTGCACTTTTAGAAGAGAGAAAAACTAAGTTAAATTATTATACATTACTAAAATTAATAATGTCAATGAATCGAATATCAATAATTATAGTCATATTCAAGAACAGAAATCATGTGATATTAAAAATAAGGGTAGCTCGGTTTGAGAACCTAATGTGAAGAGTACAAGTAGTTGGGCTTGGAGGAAAATTTTGAAGCTGCGAGAAGATTATGTCACTGTTGGAAATTTGGGAGGAGTCTTTAAGGCTAGGAAAGTATGGGAGATCCTTCTACACAAGAATAAACGGGTGTTTTAGTTCAGATTTGTATGAGGAGAGCTATCCATTCTACATCATTCTTTTGTGGCCTGACTTGTAATTCAGGATAGATTGCCAACGAGAGACCGATTAATACATTGGAGATTACAAATTGATTTCTATTGTGTATTGTGTAATGTTGGCTTGGAGAGCAGGGATCACTTGTTTGCGGATTGTGCTTTCTCACAGCAAGTTTGGCTCCTTTTAACTTGTTGTATAGGGTACGATGGGTGCAAGTACGTGGGAAGGGGAAGTCCTTAGATGCTTTCTTAATTCGGCTGGTATGGTGTGGTATCTTTTATTATATTTGACAGGAAAAGAACTGGCGCGTGCACGAGAAAAGGCCTAGATGAGTTGATGTTGTCGCTTCCATGATTAAAAGAGATGTTCGAATGAAGTTAACTGGTCATGCGAAATTTGCCAATTCCTCTTTCCCTCTTGCTGTGGAATGGGGGATACTTTAACACTATTTCTCTTGTTTTTATTTTTTTATTTTGTATAGGTGTTGTTACTGTTGTTTAATTTTGCTGTTTGATTATTTTGGATGAATAAGATAACCTTATTTATTTAAAAAAAATATTATAAAATAGACATTAATTAACAAACTATACACATTACACACACGATAAGTAAAACAAACCGCACATCTTTAAAATTTAAGATTTGAAGGTGTTTAGGGGACAAGAAAATTTTGTCTTTTTTGGTGTTTTTTCTCGTACTCTAACACTATAAAATTAAATTCTAAGCACTAGCTCTAAATTGTAAATCCTAAATCTTAAAAGTACACCATACGCTCGATACTCTAAACCTTAATGCTAACATTTACCTTTTAATTCTAACCCTAGACCCCTAAACTTAATTTTTAATAGTAAAATATAAACAAGAACACAAAAAAAAACATATAATTTCTACTCGTTTGCAGCTCTTGAATACAGACAATGAAAAACGAAGAACCCAATAAGGAGAAATCATAACCAAAACCAGACTATGATCAAACAGTGCATAGAAGAGATCGAAATGTGAGAAACTCGAGAGTTAAGCGCTAGACTTCGTGGATTTAGAATAAAATTTTGGTAAATTACATAAATTATCATTGAATTTCACTTCTAAACTTATTTTAGTCATTAAAGTTTCAAAACATTCAATTTACTCACTAAACTTTAGACATTGAACATTTATTGTCACTATAGTTCAGCCATTGTACGTTTTTGGTAACTCTTAAACCTAAAACGATCGTAGATGGCGGTCGTTCAGTCCCAAATTTCATCAGTCACTTCGTCTCGGCCCCTAAGTCTGAATTCGACCTCCATTTTTTTTTTCCAGAAAATGCTCCGAAATTCAAAAATCGACCAAAAATCTTCTAGTTTCTCTCTCGTCGATCTCCCTCTTCCATCGTTGGATGGAGCCTGTTTCTCAGTATATTGCTTCTCTCGTGCCGACGAAATTTTCCACCGTTCGAATCTTAAAGAAATTCCTTCGGTCGCCGATAAATGGACGTTGTCAAAAAATTAACGAAAGAGTGACAAAAAAGTTCAATATTTAAATTTCAGTAAGTAAATTGAATGTTTCAAAACTTTAGTAACCAAAATAGATTTGAGAATAAAGTTCAATGCTGATTTACATCATTTATCTTAAAATTTTCAAAGAAGTCGCAAGGGCCAAGGGGTTTAAGTCAAGGAAGACGATGAAGTTTGTTTTCTGGGTAAAGATCAAATACTTTTGACAAATTACCTGAATAAAATATTAAAAATACTTATACTAACCTGATTCGTAAAAATTTAGACGGCTCAAACCAAGGCTTCATTTGGATCTGGGTGAACTCATGGCGAGAATGATTGGATCTTAGAGGATATTTCCTCTTATTGCCTCAATATATCTGTTTAGGTATAATTACTCAAACGCAACCTTTAATTTTCACTATCCCTTGGGTTCAGTCAAGAATGAAGAATCACAACATCCGAATTTGACTTCTATTGCCTTGTTTTGTACTAATGAATTTTACATCTTCTCTATTTCTCCACAAATGTTATTTTGCTTTTTCCCCTTCGTAATTATAACAAAATTTACTCCTTATTTTTTTTAATATATTTTTATTTTTTAACGTTTAGTTTATTTCATCATTTCCGTAAATACATTAATTATATATATATATATATATATATTAAGGTAATATAAAATATATTAAATCATAGACTTAATTATTCAAGAAAAATTAACTTTTTTTTTCCTTCAAAAGTTGGAAGATTTGTATTTAAGAAACAAGCAATAAAAAGCAAACGAAATGCATGTATGTGGACGCAAAGCAGGAGATCCGTTCTCCAAATTGTTCTCTTCCACTTGGGCTCCCATTGCCTTCCTAATCGTCTGCCACTCTCTCTCCCTCTCCCTTCACTTTTCTGCATTGAATTCGCAATCTTTTCTCAAGCAATCAAAACCTATTTTTTCCCCTTTGATTTCCTCTTTATTTTTTCTTTCTCCTTTCCATGACTTAAGAGTCAATTAAAACTCCTAACCCTTTCATCTCGTTATTCAAAGTTAAAAGTTTTTTGAGCTTTTTAACCCCTTATTCCATGGCTGAATTGGAAGATATTGGAGCTGAAATTAGGTAAAGCTTCATTCTTTCCCTTTTTTTACTTCTAATAAACAGTTAAACCCAGAAATTTTATTCTTTTATTTTTACAATATTGGATGACTGTGTTCGATTTTTGGATTTCATACGATTTGGTTATGAGTGTAAGAATTAAGGGAATATCATCGGGTGCATTTGTTTTGAAACTTATACTTTTATTTGTTTAGACTAACTTTAATTGTATGTGCCTTTAGACTTAAGGTTTGGTTTATTAACTTATACTCTTTGATGAATAAGGAATGGGATTCTGTAATTGATATTTTTACTGAGCTGACTAATAAAATGCTCTCGAGTTTTAATTTGTTTGGTTTATTAACTTAAGTAATGTGGAAGAACAATGAAATTCAAATATGTATGTTATAAAAGGAAAATCTAGAATTAAGGTTCTAATTTTGACCGACAAAGGATTTCAGCTTTGTTTGAATTAATAGTGTATGTTATGATGTTTGTCCATTTGTTGGTTGACAGTTCCGACATTGAAGTTGATGACTTAAGGTGTGAAAATATAGCCGAGAAAGATGTCAGCGACGAAGAGATTGAAGAAGATGAATTGGAGAGACGAATGTGGAAAGATCGTATCAAACTCAAGAGGATTAAGGAAAGACAGAAGATAGCAGCCCAACAGGCTGCGGAAAAGCAAAAGTTGAAGAAGACCTCTGATCAGGCTCAGAGGAAGAAAATGGCACGAGCTCAAGACGGGATTCTTAAGTACATGTTGAAGCTAATGGAAGTTTGCAGAGCGCGGGGATTTGTCTATGGCATCATTCCAGAGAAGGGTAAGCCTGTAAGTGGTTCGTCAGATAATCTAAGAGCTTGGTGGAAAGAAAAGGTGAAGTTTGATAAGAATGGGCCTGCAGCCATAGCCAAGTACGAGGCAGACTGTTTAGCTATGAATGAGTCCTATAATGGTAGAAATGGAAATCGGCAAAGCAGTCTCAAAGACCTGCAAGATGCTACTCTTGGATCCCTCTTGTCTTCTTTGATGCAGCACTGTGATCCCCCTCAGAGGAAGTATCCGTTAGAAAAGAGAATTCCTCCACCTTGGTGGCCTACTGGAAATGAAGATTGGTGGGTAAAACTAGGGCTACAACAGGGTCAAAGTCCTCCTTATAAGAAGCCACACGATCTTAAGAAGATGTGGAAAGTTGGAGTGTTAACAGCTGTGATAAAGCACATGTCACCTAATACTGCAAAGATTCGGAGGCACGTTCGTCAATCAAAATGTTTACAGGATAAGATGACAGCAAAGGAGAGTGCAATTTGGTTGGGGGTGTTGAGCCGAGAGGAAGCTCTGATTCGACAACCTAGCAGTGATAATGGAGCATCTGGCATAACTGAAATGCCACGAGGTGGATGTGATGATAAGAAGCAACCTGCTATCAGTAGTGACAGTGATTATAATGTTGATGGTGTTGATGATGGAGTAGGTTTAGTCTCTTCCAAAGTTGAGCAGAGAAATCAGCTGATAGTTGCCGAACCTGTGGCTTATATTAGTAGTGATGATTCCCATCCAGTACAAAACAATGAGCGAGTGGAAAAACAACCTAGGAGGAAAAGACCTCGTAAATCAAGAGATGGTCATCAAGAACATATGCCAAACCATGGTGATCAACAACCCATGCCAAACCATGGCAATCAACAACCCATGCCAAACCATGGTGAACGTGTAAATGCCGAGTCAATAAGCACTTTGCCTGACATCAACCAAACCGATGTATCATTCATGGAATATCATATGTCTGTCACTCAGCAGGAAAAGGATGTAAGTACAGCATTGAGACACGTGCAGGAAGGTTTAGGTGTTCAGCCGCATCTACCTGCAAGTGGATACTGCCATTATCCTGCCGCCATTCCTTGCGCTAGTGAGATTTCCACACAGAGCATGTATGTAGATGGAAGGCCCATGCTCTATCCGTTAGTGCAACATGCTGAGCTGCATCATGGTCCTACATATGAATTTTATAATCCCTCAGCCGAATTTAGGCCTGGTAATGATGGCCAGCAAACACAGATGGAGATGAACATACAGCATATTAGGCCAGAGAATGGTGTTGATGTACCAGCACCGGGGAGAAATGAACATGAAATTGCTGGGGAAGAATTGCATCACCTATTGCATAATGAGCAAGATAGAGCTGTTCATAATCCCTTTGGTTCTCCAACAAATGATCCGTCATTTTTTGGTGGATATCACAGCCCCTTTGGACTCCCATTTGATGGCACAAGTTCACTAGATGAACTACTTGACGACGACTTGATACAGTACTTCGGTGCTTAGGTTGGAAAATTTGAGATGCCAGAGAGTAGATTGCAAGTAAAACCTCTTGTCTTTAACCCCTGTTTCATTTATGAATGATTCATAATCTATTCTGGTCTCAAACACACTGTTTGGTGTCAGTTCTGCAGGAACTGCAAACATATGCATTCTTTACTGACTTGAACAGAGGAATTTCTCGTATTCATTAGTCTTTCCTCTACAGGTGTTAACAATTTGAGCATGCAATGACTGTAAGTCGAGTTAATTTCTGCTCATCTTGTTCCAAAGGAGAACGAAAACGTAACTTTTTGTATCATATTCCCAGCTACCCCTGAATGGTAATTGCCATTATTTTGATGTGTGACTGTGTGAGTTCCTGAAAGTGTCCATACCACAAACTAGTGGTATTTTTCTTGTTTTCTTTGGACAAAATAACTCATTTAGTCAATTTATTTCTATCCCAATAATTGAATTTCCATCTCTATATAGTTAATCATGTTTACGAACGTCTCAACACTCCGCCCCATTACTCTACTTCCCTAGCCATATAAGCTGCAGCTTTTGATTATTTGTTTTATGTTTCAATATTTTTTGCATTTGTTTAGGGCTGGCTTATTGCAAGAATGATGCTTTTTAGCTTTGAATTATTGTGTAGTACATAGACACCTTGATGAATGAGGTCTCACATGTGGAAATGTTTGGAAAATCCATGCAGGGTAAAGAGGGTGATTATAGATATTCTGTATTGCACCATGTCCTTCATTATTAATTTTGAAAATACTCTTTCTCAAAGTTTCCTTTGTACTATAAATTTATGTTCCATTTAGGATTTTGATTTTGGCTTAGGGTTTCTACATACTACTTGCTGTGTTGTTTTATATGTTTGGTTTTTTTAGGTTTTAGGGTTCTAGCCAATGTTAACTTGAAAATGATTGAGAAGTATCACGAGAAAGTGCTTTTTTTTTAATTTAAGTGTTTAATATTTTTGATGTTCTTTTGAGGAGTTAAATAGTTCATTTTAGAGATGATATTGTAAAGTGAAAAATATGTATTTAAATTTGTTGTTATTATGATATATGAAACATTTGAGCTTAAAATATTTAAAAATATATTTCATTGTAACTCATTATTGATTTTTTATTATATTAATTATTATCTAATATGTGAAAAGTTGAAAATATTTAAGACAATTCTCTGTGAAAAAGTATATAAAAAATCTAAATAATTTCTCTAAGAAATTAAAATAAAATTGATATCATGAGATATAAAATTTTCAAATTTACAAATAATTTGTGAAAAGATTATAAATTGTAAAATAATTTGTCGTTGAATGATAGTATATCAAGTTAAAACATAATTTAACTCGGTATTTTTATAGGCGAAAGATATGGATTATAACTTTGCATTGGAATAGGAAAAAAATACTTTTTAGATTACTTTTTCTCTAAATAGTATGTTTATTACTTATGATTTTTATTCCGAAATGCTTTTTAAAAGAAATGTTAAATTAGCTTGAATCAATGTTTGGAGCAAGATGAAGATTAAGGCTCAACAAAAAACTATCAAGATTAGGGTTTGTTCGGTACAGCTTTTTTAAAAAGTGTTTGACTGTTGAAGGGAGAAACAAATACTAAACGATAATTGAGAGCACTTCAAACGAATATTTTTATGCCTAATTTGGTCCCAAACGAATGTTTCGAAAAAGTTGAAATTTCCAACTTTTCTCCAAACCAACATAATTTCATACAAATCCACCCACGAAACCTTAGTCACACTCTCGAATGACCTTCTCACTGTCCCAAAGGCCAAAAAGACAAGAAATTAAGGTGGTGGCCCTTTACATTTATGCGAAAATAAAATAAATTTTAAATTAAATGTTTTATTTATATGTTTTAATAAAAGTTTTTTTAATGGATGTTTTTAGTAAAAGTTGAACTCGCACTTTAATAAATTACACATTTTTCTAAAGATACATATTAAAGAGATGAAAGTTTTCATAAGTGGAAATGTGAAGGATGGGAGATCGAAATGTATAGGTTGAGTAACAATTGATACTAATAATTTTTTTATGCGATTACATAATAATATATATTTATATTTTTAGTTTTTTAAAAAATTGCACATTGTACAGACAAATTATACGAATTTAATTCATTCAAAAATAACAATTGATACTAATTCACACTCGACCACCTAAAAATTTTCTCTGAAGTAAGTTTGCCGGAGCATGTCTACCAGTCGCCGGAATATTAAGTTATCCCCTTATTGATAGTAAATTCAGAAGATCTTAATGATTGAAGGAAAGATATGTTTTGATTCCTGTTTCCTTTGTTCATGGATCCCGACGATCACAGCAGATTCATCCATCTCTGATGCCTTTCACACATACTTCCTTTCCTTGGTTATATATGTTTGTCGTATGACACGATCTGAATGTATCTGTCTTTTGACACGGCCCTAGAAATCTCTTTCAACCATGTCTGATGTTTCATCCTGCCTTGCTAATATGTCCATCGAGGAAAAAGAAGATGAAGCTATCCCTATTGAGGCTGATCACCAACCTTCAATTACCAGTTTTCTCAACTGTTTTGTGGGTCTCTTTCTCACCACAAGTGTGATTCACTTTGAATCTATGAAAAATACTCTTGCAAACGTCTGGAGGCCTCTTGGTGGCATATCTATCACAGATCTAGGTGAACGGAGGTTCTTGTACCGGTTATTTCATGTTGTGGACGTTGAGAGAATCGACAATGGAAGCCCATGGTTCTTCAATGGCCATATGTTACTTTTACACCGCCTCCGACCTGGAGAGGATCCGATGACCGTCACACTCAGTCACATTAAATTATGGGTTCTTATACATGATTTACCTATCGGATTCATGTCTCTACCGGTGGCAAAGCAATTGGGAGATTTTATTGGTAAATTCTTGGAATATGAATCAAACCCAAATCCTTTTAACTTCCAAAGGATTATGAGGTTAAGGGTATGGCTTGACACATCTCTGCCGCTAAAGAGGAAGAAAAAACTTGCCTTGAAGAATGGATCCGAAGTCTATGCCAAATTTCAATACGAAAAGATCCGAACCTTCTGTTTTCTCTGTGGACGATTAGGACATGCTGAAAATCTGTGCCCAGCACGCCTAATTTTGTCCCCGGAAAAAATCGTCTTCAATTGGGACATCTCCCTTCGTGCTCCGCCACGTAGGGCGGTGCAAAGCAGCATCTGGCTGCGAGAAGAAACGGAAGTCAACGGTAACACGTGGGGCGTTAATTCTGGCATTTCTCAAGCGGTCAATCTGAGTAATTCAAGGGACAGAATGTTAGCTCAATTTGGAGGAATCAATTATGGTCAACTTTTATTTCCAAAAGTAGCAGACGAAGTCCACATGGCTGGAACCAATTTTCAGCAGAACATCAATACACCGCCTGATGGATCCCCCCCTCCTATCCCAATAATGGATGTTCAAATGAGCCTTGAAAATGAAGACAACCCAATTGAGCAAGCTGATGGAAACAAAAGACCAAGGAAAATCAACCTGCAAAATGAAGTTTCTACCTCGGTGGATTCGAATTTTGACAAAAAAACTCCTATGGCGGGTCTTCTTCAAATGTATCGGCCGGCTTGATGAACCAAGCCCGCCGGGAGAAATGAAACTCCTGAGTTGGAATGTCCGGGGATTGGGTAAACCCCGGACCATTCGCCGTCTCCGTAACATGCTACGAGACATAAACCCAAGTGTTATTTTCTTTATCGAAACTAAGTTAAATGATAATAAAATGGCGAGCATACGCCGTTCTTTGGGTTACCCGAATGGCATCGAAGTTAGCTCCATTGGTCGCAGTGGTGGTTTAGTGCTGGGATGGAAAAATAATTGCTCTATTTCTCTTCGCTCCTATTCCTCTCGCCATATTGATTTTATTTTGGACAATGATTCTAATGGTCAATCGTGGCATTGCACAGGATTTTATGGGGCACCGGAGGAATTAAATCGCATAGAATCATGGAATCTCCTTAGGCAACTCAATAATTATCCTGAATTACCTTGGTTAGCTATCGGAGATTTCAATGAAATCCTCTATGCTTCTGAGAAACAAGGAGGAAGAATCCGAAGCTCTAGACAGATGAACAACTTCCGAGAGGCTCTTTCTGATTGTTCACTATCGGATGTTGGTTACTGTGGAGTTTGGTACACATGGCAAAAAGGAAGACTGGCTACTAATAATATCCGAGAGCGCCTACATAGAGGGGTGGCCTCACCGGACTGGTTCAATTTATTTCCAAACTTTAAACTCTCCCATTTGGTTCACTCGTTTTCCGATCACTGCCCTCTGCTCTTGGATACTAATTTTGCAGATTACAATCAACGTCACTCGCCATTCCGTTTTGAAGCATCTTGGCTCCTTGAAGAGTCTTGTGAAAGTGAGGTTAGAAAACTATGGGGAGACTCCACTGATCATGTCCTAGTGAAATTAAGTCGCATAAAGGATGGCCTCGAAAAATGGTTTAAACGACTGAAAAAGGAAAAGAAGCTTTCGATCAATGACTTAAAGAAAAGGCTCTCCGATCTAGCTGAAACTGCCCCTACTGATGACGCTCTCCATGAAATTCTGGAAACTCAACTATCTTTAAACATGGAGATGGAAAAAGAGGAGATCTATTGGGAACAAAGAGCAAGAATAAACTGGCTGACAAATGGAGATCGAAACACCACTTTTTTTCACAAATATGCTTCTCAAAGACGGAAAAACAACAGAGTAGCTAAACTACAAGACAGGCTTGGCACAATTGTTGAGAATGATATGGAAATGCAAAATGTGGCCACTGATTATTTTAGAGATCTCTTCCACTCTCAGGGACCTACAGCTTTCGATACTATCCTCGAGGGCATTAATCAATGCGTCACCCCAGAAATGAATTCTACTCTTGATAGAAATTTTGAGGAAGGGGAAATCCTCAGAGCAATTAAATCGATGAGCCCGTTGAAAGCCTGTGGGGCCGATGGTCTAGGTGCAATATTCTACCAAAGATTTTGGCATATCATTGGAAAGGAGATTACTCTTTACTGCATTGATCTCCTCAATGGTAAGGAAGACCTCTCGAGCATCAATCATACTCACATTGCTCTTATTCCAAAGATAAAGGACCCTACCTCTATGAATCAATTTCGGCCTATAAGCCTATGCAACGTTCTCTATAAAATTGTTGCAAAGGTTATAGCTAATTGTTGAGTGGATCACACGAATGATAATAACCAAGAGGGGGGGTGAATTGGAATTTTAACGATGTTGTAACGGAAATTGCAACTTAAAAATATTGACACGGGAATTTAGAGTGGTTCAAGTTCACCAACCGAACTCTACATCCACTACCTTAGTCTCACCAAGGATTTCCAACAATTTCCACTAAATTGTTCGTCCCCTTTTCCCAGGACAAGGAGGCAACCTTTACAATTTCGGTTAATTTTTCTACCCAAAAATTAACCCAATCCTCACACAATAGAACAAAGAAATTTGGTGGCTAATAAGGTATCTCTCAATACAAATGATAGCCCAATATCAAGCACTCAACCCAATCGAACAAAATAGAAATGAAGGATACAATTGGGATTTCTAGACAAAGTAGGATTTTTGCACAAATGCTTGGATTTGATGTTTTGATATCTTCTTGAGGTTCAATAATGTGTTGCTGGAGCTTCTTGGGGTCTTTTTATAGCCTCTTGATGATTTCCAACCGTTGTGAGTGTTGATTTTAAGATTATAGCCGTTGGGATGCTTTTTCTCCACTTTCTTGCACTTTTCCAGCTATGAGTATCGGTACTCTATAGTGGGGTATCGATACCTGTCTCATAAGAAAATAGCCGTTGTGTACAAATAATAAAGGGGTATCGATACGTGTTCTTGGCGTATCGATACTGGGTATCGAAACAGCTAAGGCTGTATCGATACCTTTTTCTCGACATAGCTCACTGCCAAATCGGGTATCGATACTAGGGTTAGGGGTATCGATACCGGTTTAGTGACCGTTTAAAAATCTCAACGGTTATATTTTTAAACTGACTTTGAAATTAATAATTATAAAATGGTATCGATACTGGTTCATCCGTATCGATACTGATTTCATAGCGTATCGATACTAGGGTTTGATGTATCGATACTTGTTCCGACAGAGGCAAACGTTTGCTAAAAAGGTATCGATACTCCTTGATGGGTATCGATACTGGTTGACGTTTTTCACTATTTTTGCCTTGGAACACTTAGAAAATATTTGAGTTTGAGTTCTAATAAATCAGTTTAAAGTCTTTGGGGTTTCAAAAACTTGTTAAGGGATTTGTACAAACAATTTTAAGTTCTTCAATTTGATCCTTAAAGATTTAGTTATATCAAAATCAAACATAGGTTTTACAATCTCCCCCTTTTTGATATAACAAAACCAAAACTTAAAATTTTTGACAACTTTTGAAAATTAACTCCCCCTTAATATAAGCTTGATATTTCAATTTAGTTAAGACCAAAGAAATTTCTCAAAATCAAAATTCTTAACTCCCCCTTGATGTAAGTTTGATAAAACCAAAAAAAATTTTGAAAGTTTGTTTGTGAGCTATATCTTCTCCCCCTTTTTGTTAGATCAAAAAGAAATTGTGAGAGCATAATGTGCATCAAATATCAAGAGTATAAAGATAAGCAACATAATCTTATTATATCATAAACGAGAAATCCAAAACATAAGCAAACTTAAATCCTAAAAAATCAAAGCATAGGTAATAATCTTAATCCTAAGAACATAAAACATAGGTGCAAAAAAAAATCCTAAATGATATGATATGATATGCAAAGATAGAAGTCTAGGCATTATCTTCATCGTCTTCATCATCGTCATCTTCATCTCCTAAAGGGTCATTGTTCCTCATGCTATTACGCCATTCATCGTGGAAAGCGGCAATGGAAATATTCGAGGAATTTTGCTTGCTTTCGAGAGATGTAAGGCGATTCTCCATACCCGTCATCCTCGTATCAAATGTAGTTTCCATAGAGGTAAAACGAGTATTCAACCCGGTGAATTGTTCATTTAGATATGTCATGAGATTATCCATATTGGGTTGTGGGACTTGAGGAGCTTGAGGAGCTTGAGGAGCTTGTTGTTCTAAGGCGGCGGCGGCCTCGGGTGGAAGCTCGGTAAGACGTAGCCAATTTCCATTAAAATAATGAAATTTGCTTCGAGCAAGAGAATGTTCGTCGATAGGATCGGTAAGAGTAGAAGCAAGATCAAACGAACAATCGATATCCTTTTGAACAAAGTAATAGCTTAAGGCCGTACCATAGATAAAGGATGTGATGAGAGGAGTTTCACGTTGTTGAACATGATAAGCAATCTCATTGAACATGATCCGAGCAAGATTTGGGCGTTTTCGTTGTCGGAAACTTCGAATCCAAAAATCATCCAATAGACGGATGGTGGAATATTTGCCTCCGGAGGGACGAAGCCACCAAGATACCATCAAATGTAGGATTCGATCATGAGCATTGAGGATGGTTACGGAACCACTAAGAACATGCCCTAAGGCATTCTCATTATCTTCACCTTCATCCTTCAATTTAAAAACTTCACAAATAGACTTGACATCAAGAACTATTTGTTTCCCCATAAGATACGACCGAATGGCAATGACATCTCCATTACGATAAATGCATTTAGCATTAGAGAAGAAAATCAAAACCAAAAGTCGATAATAAATACCCGGAATAGTGAGAAAGTGCATGAAATTCCAAAGACGAAGAAGCGGAAGATATTCAAACTTGAAGCGCTCGGAGTCGAGAAAAGGGATGGATACGATCCTCTCCGCACGAATTTTGTAGTTTTCAAATTGGCGGAAATAAGGAAGACCATCGGAATCTTCAAAAGATTGGTTGTAGATAGTAGCATAATCGGGACGAGCAACCGATCCGGGAGTTGAAGAGTCTCCGGCAAGAAGAACTCTTTGACGTTTCCTTGAATGCTCTTTTGGTGCCATAGAAACTTTGAAGAGAGAATTTTGAGAGAGAGCAAAAGCTTTGATTCAAGGGTTTCTTTTGATTTTTGGTGAAGAATATGAAAGAGAAGAGGCCTTTATATAGCCAAAAACGTTTAGGGTTAATAGGATATTAAAGAGTTTTAATTTTGGTAAAATTAGATCTCATTAAAAACCTATTTAATGCCATCAGCGCGAAAGGGTATCGATACTCCTCAGGGGGTATCGATACAGGGATAGAATTGTCTTTTCAAAAATATAACCGTTGAAATAGGTATCGATACTCATTAGACGGTATCGATACAGGGATAGACTTGTCTTTTCTCAATTTTGACCGTTTGAAGAGGGTATCGATACGCATGAGGCAGTATCGATACGCGTGAATCGATGAGAAATTCTGAGAATTTGAAATGAAGAACGAGTATCGATACCCATTGGGCAGTATCGATACCTTATGCCCAGAATTTTGCCTATTTGGTTAAAAATAACCAAAGACATGAACTTAACATTTCTTAAAAGTATGTAAATGATGAATGAACAGATCTAAGCATATTTTAACAGAAACATACTCCCCCTAACTATATGCATGGAAGAAATTGGGAGACTAAACACATAAACATGATTATTTCACAAAATCAAGCACATTTAGTTCTAAAAAGAGGTCCTAAAGGTCAAGATAGGCTAGTTAGACCCAACTCTCTCCTAAGGGACCAAAAACGCTCTTTATCTAATGGTTTTGTGAAAATGTCCGCTAATTGATTTAAGGTGTCTACATACTCTATAGCCACATCTTTCTTAAGGACATGATCTCTAATGAAATGATGCCTTATTTCTATATGTTTGGTTCTAGAGTGTTGGATGGGATTTTTCGTTAAACATATTGCACTTGTATTATCACATTTAAGGGGTATGGTTTCTATTTTTACACCATAATCTAAGAGTTGTTGTTTCATCCAAAGGACTTGAGCACAACAACTTCCTAAGGATATGTACTCGGCTTCGGTGGTAGATAAAGCTACACTATTTTGTTTCTTAGAGAACCAAGATATGAGCATACTACCTAAGAATTGACAAGTTCCCGAAGTACTTTTCCTATCGATTTTGCAACCCCCATAATCCGCATCCGAGTAAGCATGTAGGTTGAAGGTAGAGACTCTAGGATACCAAAGGCCTAAACAAGGAGTGTCTCTAAGGTATCTAAAGATTCTCTTAACGGCTATAAGGTGAGACTCTCTAGGACTAGCTTGAAACCTAGCACACAAGCAAACACTAAACAGTATATCCGGTCTACTTGCGGTAAGGTAAAGCAAAGATCCAATCATAGAGCGATAAAGCTTAGAGTCAACACACTTACCTCCTTCATCTTTGTCAAGCTTTGTAGATGAGCTCATAGGAGTGGCTTGAGGCTTTGTGTTCTCCAAGCCAAACTTGTTGAGCATATCCTTTATGTATTTTGCTTGATTTATGAAGGTGCCATCCTTCATTTGTTTGATTTGGAGTCCCAAAAAGAATGAGAGCTCCCCCATCATGCTCATCTCAAATTCACCTTGCATTAACTTAGCAAATTCTTGACAATGACATTCATTAGTAGATCCAAATATAATATCATCAACATAAATTTGAACTACTAAAATGTCATTTTTATACATTTTTATAAAGAGTGTAGTGTCCACCTTACCTTTTTCAAATCCTTTTTCAATCAAAAAATTTGAAAGCCTTTCATACCAAGCTCTAGGAGCTTGTTTTAAACCATAAAGTGCTTTTGTAAGTTTGAAAACATGATTTGGAAATTTTGAGTCTTCAAAACCCGGTGGTTGTTCTACATACACTTCTTCATTTATAAAACCATTTAAAAATGCGCTTTTAACGTCCATTTGAAAAAGCTTGAAATTATGATAACATGCATATGCAAGCAACATCCTAATGGCTTCCATTCTAGCTACGGGTGCATAGGTTTCATCAAAATCTATTCCCTCCTCTTGAGTGTAACCTTGTGCTACAAGTCTAGCTTTATTTCTCACAATGTTACCACTCTCATCTAGTTTGTTCCTAAAGACCCATTTAGTTCCTATTGTAGATTGATTACTAGGCCTATCAACTAATGTCCAAACATTACTTCTCTCAAATTGATTTAACTCTTCTTGCATAGCCATAATCCAAAAATCATCTTTTAATGCTTCTTTGATATTTTTAGGCTCTATGCATGAGATAAATGCAATATGATTCATTAATCTAAGAGAAGAACGAGTGGTTACCCCCTTGGATGGATCACCCAAGATTTCACCATCTTTGACATAGTTTAACTCCCTTGGATAGCTAACTTCCTTTTCCTCAATAGCCAAGTCCTTCAGGGCTTCAAGAGGTGGATCTTGTGTGTCTTCTTCTTTTGGTTGAATCTCATCCTTCTTTGAAGTTTGACCTCCATCAAAGGTATTTGTGATTCCTACATTATCATCATCACAAGAATCCTTCCTAGGAAGGGGATTATCATCGAATACAACATGAATAGATTCTTCTACAACTAAAGTTCTTTTGTTAAATACTCGATAGGCTTTAGAGGTTAAAGAGTAACCTATAAAAATAGCTTCATCACTTTTTGCATCAAATTTACCTAAATTATCTTTTCCATTATTTAAAACAAAACATTTACATCCAAAAGGGTGGAAGTAGCTAATATTAGGCTTTTTTGATTTTAAAATCTCATAAGGTGTTTTCTTTAAAATCGGCCTAATGGTTACACGATTTATAATATAACAAGCTGTGTTTGTTGCTTCCGCCCAAAAATATTTTGGTAAATTATTTTCGCAAAGCATAGTTCTAGCCATTTCTTGTAAAGTTCTATTTTTCCTCTCAACTACCCCATTTTGTTGAGGAGTTCGAGGGGCTGAAAAATTATGGCTAATACCATTTTCATTTAAAAAATCTTCAAATCCTAAATTTTGAAATTCGGTTCCATGATCACTTCTAATATGTGAAATTTTAAGTTCAAGATCATTTTGAATTAATTTTGAAAATGTGATGAATTTTTCCAAAGCCTCATCCTTAGTACTTAAAAAGAGAACCCAAGTGAATCTAGAAAAATCATCAACTAATACAAAAGCATATGATTTGCCACCCAAGCTCATAGTCCTAATTGGCCCAAATAAATCCATATGGATTAGTTGTAAACATCTACTAGTAGAAATGTCATTAATGGATTTAAAGGAAGATCTATGTTGTTTACCCTTTGAGCATGCATCACAAATTTTATCGTTTGAAAATTTTATCTTGGGTAAACCTTTAACTAGGTTTAGAGAGACTAGTTTTTCTAAAACACTTGTGCTAGCATGTCCTAGCTTCCTATGCCACAACCATGCATCATTTTCGTTTTGAGCAACTAAGCATGCATGAGATGTATGAATGTCATCTAGATGCACCATGTATATATTCCCTATGCGATGACCTATGAGCATAATATTATTAGTTTTAATGTCTACAATTTTACAACCGGTTTCATCAAATATAACATTAAAACCTTTATCACATAATTGACTTATGCTCAATAAATTATGTTTAAGACCATTGACATATAAAACATTTTCAATGAGAGTAGTAGAGTGATTACCAATGGAGCCAATACCTTCAATGTGGCCTTTGGAGTTGTCACCAAATGTTACTACTCCTCCACTTTTTGGTTTTAGATCCATGAGTCGACTCTTGTCTCCGGTCATGTGTCTCGAGCATCCACTATCAAGGTACCATGAGTTTTGACTTTGTGCTTTGGCCTTGTAGCAATGCTCCCCCTACAAACAAAGATATTTAAACTTTTGTTTTTGGTACCCAAATCATTTTGGGTCCATGTGTGTTAGTTCCTAAAACTTTGGTTCCCTTAGGAATCCAAGGTGACATAGCAATAATATCATTAGATTTAACAAGTTCCTTAGGAACCCATACATTTCTAATTCTTTTAACTTTACTATATCTAGGATAGTTATCTTGTTTGTAGTAGTTAGTCTTTTTCTTATATTGGTGTGTTCTAGAGGATTTTCCTATGTCATGTTTAACACTACCATTAATTTTTAAAGACTTTTTGAGCTCATTTAGCTCACTTAACACCTTTTGGTGTTCACAATTATTTTGAGATAAAAGATTATTAAGATCAATATTTTCTTTTTGAAAGAATTTAAGTTCATCTTCTAATCCTAATATCTTTTTCTCTATTTTAGAATTAGTTTGAGTAAGTGAGTCATTTTTCTCTTTTAATTCTATAATAGTTTTTCTATTCCTAATAACTGACTCCCTATACTTCTCAACTAATTCATCATATACCTCTTGTAACTCATCATAAGCATCATTTAATTCTTCATATGAAAAATCTAAAGTAGATGAGTTAGAGGTTACCAAGGAGGAATCTTCCTCAAGTGCCATGAGGCAGAGGTTCGCCACTTCTTGTTCGTCATCCTCCGATGACTCCTCATCACTCCAAGTAGCAAGCTTGGCTTTGAGCTTTTTCTTCTTCTCAAAGCCCTTCTTCTTGAGTTGAGGGCACTCCGAACGTATGTGGCCGGGTTGTCCGCACTCGAAGCAAGTGATTGGATCCCTTCCTTCTTCTTTGTTCTTGCCTTTAAAGTCCATTTTCCTTTGGATTCTTCTTCCTCGGTTGGACCTCATAAGGCGTGAGAATCGTTTGGCTATCATAGCCAATTCTTCAAGTTCATCCTCATCACTAGATGAACTTTCATCAAGTTGGGAAGTTTTAGCTTTGAGAGCTATTCCTATTTTCTTCTTTTTCTCCCCTTCAAGCTTCTCCATTCTTCTTTCTTCTTTCTTTTTCTCATCTTCCCTTCCTTGCTTCATGATCTCGTGAGTAAGGAGAGAACCTACAAGCTCATCAAGCTTTAGAGTTTTTAAATTCTTTGCTTCGATGATAGCGGTTCTCTTCCCATCCCAAGATTCGGGAAGTGAATAGAGTAGCTTTCGGACAAGTTTGTCTTCCGGTATAATTTCTCCATAGCCCTTTAGACCATTCACAATTGTGGAGAATCGATCAAACATCTTTGACACCGTCTCATCAAATTCCATCTTGAAATTTTCATAACTAAGATTGAGAATTCCAATCTTAGTTTCTTTGACATCGTTGGTGCCTTCATAGGTGGTTTCAAGAGTGTCCCACACTTCTTTGGCACTTTCAATTGATGAGACCTTTGAGTAGATATCCGGACCGAAAGCACAAAATAGCATGTGAAGAGCTTTATCATTTACTTGGATCTTTTTCCTTTCCTCTTCACTCATTTCCGTTCTTCTTTTAAGCACCATCTTGCCATCAACATCTTGCTTCAATGGAATATATGGTCCATCCTCAATGACATCCCACACAAGGTAGTCACTTGATTTAATAAATAGACGCATTTTATTTTTCCAAAATGAGTAGTTCTCACCATTGAAGAAAGGAGGCTTTGTGGTGGATTGTGAGTCGTACATGCCGGGAGCGGAGATTGATGCCATCTCTTGATATTTTGATGATGATCACACTTCTTCCAAGGATCTCCTCTTGCGGTTGTTAATCCTCAAAGAGTTAAGCTCTGATGCCAATTGTTGAGTGGATCACACGAATGATAATAACCAAGAGGGGGGGTGAATTGGAATTTTAACGATGTTGTAACGGAAATTGCAACTTAAAAATATTGACACGGGAATTTAGAGTGGTTCAAGTTCACCAACCGAACTCTACATCCACTACCTTAGTCTCACCAAGGATTTCCAACAATTTCCACTAAATTGTTCGTCCCCTTTTCCCAGGACAAGGAGGCAACCTTTACAATTTCGGTTAATTTTTCTACCCAAAAATTAACCCAATCCTCACACAATAGAACAAAGAAATTTGGTGGCTAATAAGGTATCTCTCAATACAAATGATAGCCCAATATCAAGCACTCAACCCAATCGAACAAAATAGAAATGAAGGATACAATTGGGATTTCTAGACAAAGTAGGATTTTTGCACAAATGCTTGGATTTGATGTTTTGATATCTTCTTGAGGTTCAATAATGTGTTGCTGGAGCTTCTTGGGGTCTTTTTATAGCCTCTTGATGATTTCCAACCGTTGTGAGTGTTGATTTTAAGATTATAGCCGTTGGGATGCTTTTTCTCCACTTTCTTGCACTTTTCCAGCTATGAGTATCGGTACTCTATAGTGGGGTATCGATACCTGTCTCATAAGAAAATAGCCGTTGTGTACAAATAATAAAGGGGTATCGATACGTGTTCTTGGCGTATCGATACTGGGTATCGAAACAGCTAAGGCTGTATCGATACCTTTTTCTCGACATAGCTCACTGCCAAATCGGGTATCGATACTAGGGTTAGGGGTATCGATACCGGTTTAGTGACCGTTTAAAAATCTCAACGGTTATATTTTTAAACTGACTTTGAAATTAATAATTATAAAATGGTATCGATACTGGTTCATCCGTATCGATACTGATTTCATAGCGTATCGATACTAGGGTTTGATGTATCGATACTTGTTCCGACAGAGGCAAACGTTTGCTAAAAAGGTATCGATACTCCTTGATGGGTATCGATACTGGTTGACGTTTTTCACTATTTTTGCCTTGGAACACTTAGAAAATATTTGAGTTTGAGTTCTAATAAATCAGTTTAAAGTCTTTGGGGTTTCAAAAACTTGTTAAGGGATTTGTACAAACAATTTTAAGTTCTTCAATTTGATCCTTAAAGATTTAGTTATATCAAAATCAAACATAGGTTTTACACTAATAGGCTCCAGGAAGTTCTTCACATCTGTATTGATGAAGCACAGAGTGCCTTCATACCAGGAAGACTTATCTCGGATAACATTGTTGCTGCGTATGAAACTCTTCATTCTATGCAGAACAAGCGCTCCGGGAGGAAAGGTTTTTTTGCTTTAAAGCTCGACATGAGCAAAGCTTACGACCGGGTTGAATGGCGAAGTCTTGAAGCCATAATGCATCGAATGGGCTTCTCCCAAATCTGGATTACTCGCATTCTGAAATGTCTATCTTCAGTCACCTATTCGGTTATTCTAAATGGATCTATTGGTGAACAATTCAGGCCCAGCAGAGGCTTAAGGCAAGGGGACCCACTGAGTCCCTATCTATTTCTCCTGTGCAGTGAAGGTCTTTCCTCTCTTCTGCGCACTGGCTCTACAAATGACAGTCTTATTGGAATAAAAATCTCAAGAGAAGCTCCTAGAATATCTCATCTGCTCTTTGCAGATGATTGCATCATTTTCGGAGATGCTAGTGCTTCGGGAGCCATGGCCATAAAAACCATCCTTCATGATTACGCAACAGGCACGGGACAACTGGTTAACTATGAAAAATCAGGTGTGTTCTTCAGCTCTAATGTGATTGATTCTAATAAGCTTGATGTGCAGAACATACTAGGAGTACCCCCCTCAAAGGATTTGGAAAAATACTTGGGGCTTCCGGCCATAGTTGGAAGAAACAAGAAAGCTTCGTTTTCTAATATCAAAGACAAATTCAACAATTGTACTGATGGATGGAGCACTAAATTCCTATCTGTTGGAGGTAAGGAAATTTTCATCAAGTCTATCCTTCAATCCTTGCCAATGTATGCCATGTCCTGTTTTCTCTTGCCTAAGTCATTATGCAAAGAGCTTGAAGCTATAGCAGCCAGATTTTGGTGGCAAAAATCCAAAGGCAAAAGAGCAATACACTGGTGTGACTGGACTACCCTCTGTAATTTGAAAGAATCAGGTGGCATGGGCTTTCGAGACCTAAGCAAGTTCAATATTGCTCTACTGGCAAAGCAAGGCTGGCGCCTTATGATAAATCCTTCTTCCCTAGTTGGAAGAATTCTAAAAGCAAAATATTTCAAAGATTGTTCTTTCCTAGACTCAAGACTTGGTACTCGCCCATCCCTAATCTGGAAGAGCATATGGAGCGCGAAAGGTCTACTCAATTCTGGTCTTAAATGGAAAGTGGGATCAGGCACCAAAATCTCAATTTGGGAAGATACTTGGCTCCCGGACCTTGCTAATCCTAAGATCACCTCGCCTAGAAGAGGTGATACTAATATGGTTTCTGATCTTCTCAAGGCAGATTGAAATGAATGGGATGAAAACAAAGTATATAACACTTTCAATACAAGAGATGCAAGCTTGATTCTTAGCATCGAACTACCAAGAAGAAAAGAGGATTATTTTTAAGCCTGGTCGGAAGAATTATCAGGAATATACTCAGTTCGAAGCGGCTACAAGAAACTAATGTCAAACACAAATAGCAATACCACAGATCCTATCTACAAACAGATATGGCAAATCCAGTGCCCGGCAAAAATAAAAATATGCATTTGGAAATTCATAAACAATTTCATCCCTACCAAGCAGAATTTGTTTTTTCGAAGAGTTTGTCAAGACTAGAGGTGGCAATCGGGTCATTCGGTTCGGGTTCGGTTCGGGTCATTTCGGGTCTATCTAGAATCGGTTTAGATTCGGTTCGGGTTGGTTCGGTTCGGGTTCGGGTCTAATTCGGGTCTGTGATGAGTCGGATTCGGTTCGGGTATTGGATCGGGTCAATATCGGATCGGTTGTTTTCGGGTCGGGTCAATATCGGATCGGTCGCTTTCGGTTCGGGTCAAAATCGGGTCGTTCGGGTCGCTTTCGGTTCGGGTTAAAATCGGGTCAATTTCGGGTAGGGTCAACATTTAAATTTTTGGGTTAATTCGATTTGAGTTGGGTTAAAGGTTTGAGGTTTAGTATTTATGGTTTAGTTTAGAGTTATTGGTGTATGAGATTAATTCTGATTCAACTTGTTAATCTATGCATTTGAATTTGATTAAATATTTAAATCAAAGCTTCATGTATCCATATAATTTTTTTGTATAATTATATTAAATCAAAGTTTATAATAATAATAATAATAATAATAATAATAATAATAATAATAATAATAATAATAATAATAATGTCTGAAATGAATTAATTTATTAAACTTAGGATCTAATTGAACTAACTAAAATCTAAAAAGCATAAATCACGGACATAATTAAAATAATTTTAAAACTAAATGTGAAATTTCAATTAAATTAATCTAAATTGAAACTCAATTAAATTAATAAAAATAGAAAGACAATTGGTAAAAATAGAGAGGGAAAAAACAAAATTTTGGAGAGAAATAAGCCACCAATTTTTTTAAGCTAGATTGAAAAAAAAAAGAAAAAGACAATTGGAAAAAATAGAGAGAGAAAAGGCAAAATTTTGGAGGGAAATAAGCCACCAATTTTTTAAGCTAGAGATTAATTACTTTTTAGGTCATGTTGCATTTAAAATGTTACATTTTAGTCAACTTTAAGTTTTGGTTTAATTTAATTTAGTCACAAGTATTCCCACGGTTTAGACTTCAGATATAGAAATCCCCTCCCAGTAGTGATATTTAGTCTCTAAAAATTTACTTTTAGTTGAAATTAACTAATCTTTGTAATTTAGTCTATTAATTTAATATATTGATATTTTCGTTCATTTTAATTTCAAAGATTTAATTTTTAGCTAAAATTGACCCCTATTTATTTATATGGTATAATTACAAAATTGGTCATTGGACTCTCAAATTTCTCCACTTCCAAATTGTCAATTTAGTCTACAATTTCAATTTTATGCTATATTTTATGATGAAATTATAAAATTGGTCACCAAGATCTCAAATTTCTATACTTCATTTTATTATTTATTATATTGTTAAAAATAGATATTCGGGTCAAAATCGGGTCAAATTCGGGTCAAAATCGGGTTAAAATCGGGTCGATATTCGGTTCAGCTTTCGGTTCGGGTAGCATTCGGTTCGGGTCCATTCGGTTCGGGTCCATTCGGTTCGGGTCCATTCGGTTCGGGTCCATTTCGGTTCGGGTCCATTTCGGTTCAACAAAAAATTTCGGTTCGGATCGGTTCAGTTCGGTTCGGTTCGGGTTTCGGGTCAACTCCGAATCATCATTTCGGGTCAAAATCGGGTTTCGGTTCGGGTAATTCGGTTCGGGTTTCGGGTCTCGGGTCAAGTTTGCCAGGTCTAGTCAAGACCCACTATGTATCAGAAATGATCAGTGCACAGAATCCAGAGAACACATTGTCAGGGACTGTCTATTTACTCGAAATATCTGGAAGGAGCTTCAAATTACATGGTCACAACAAAACAATCACCTCAGTTTCAAAGAATGGCTAGCGTGGAATTTTACTAATCTACCGAAATCCAAACACAGGATAATTGCAATCACAATTTGGGCCATATGGTACTCACGGAATAAGCTATACAATGAAGGAAAAAAACAAACTCTTTCAGAGTTGCTTACTTTCATCAGGAGCTATGAGAACGAGCTCTATGCTATTCACAGAAGATCTGTCCAATTCTTGCCAGGATCAAATGTAACTTGAAAACCTCCCACAGCTCCTTTCGTGAAAATAAACTTCGATGCTAGCTACAAAAATTCAGAAAAGAGGTCTTGCTCAGGAATCATTGCAAGAGACAGCCAAGGAAGAATGTTAGGGGCTTGTTACCGGAAAAATTCTGGAATTTCAAATTCCTTTCAGGCGGAAGCTCTGGCAGCGAACCAAGGCCTCCAATTCACCGTGAACCTGGGTTTTCCCCCAAATCATTTTAGAAGGTGACGCCCGCTCCATCATCGACAAATTACAAAGCCCTAACAGAGACTTCTCTGAAATCAGTGCACAAATCAGCAACGGAAAACAAATGAGGAGGAATTTTTCTCGGTGTGTTTTCAACTATACACCCAGAAACGCAAACAAGGTGGCTCATACCTTAGCAAAGCTGGGCATCGCCGCTCCCCAAGATGAAATCTGGTTTGAAGATCTTCCAGAAGAAATTAAAGAAATTGCCGAGGAAGAGAGGCAATCCGCCGCTTCAAGATAGAAATCGCCCGGCGTGTAGCAAGACTGGGGTTACTTTTATCATCCTTTCCCCCAAATCTCTAGTCGAAACTCCATCTGGACTCCGTCTCCCTTTCCTTTGCATGGAGTCGACTTGACCGACTGTTTAGATTCTCTTATCCTTGTTTTGTAAACTTTACTCTTTTTCTTTGTGTAATTGTTTTCTTTAATAATAAATAAACTCATTAGGTTATTTATCAAAAAAAATAACATTTTTTTTTATTTTTCATTGAGAACACTTAGTGGTTTAAATACTAATTATTAAAGACTAAAATTAATACAAAATTCAGTTTTAATCAACTTTTTTAATTTTCCTTTTTATTAGTTTCAATCGATTCTCAATTTTTAATTTTATTATAGTCGAATAATTATATCAAATAATTTTCAATTTAATCGATCAAATTAATTAGATTAGACTTTTATAAACTTGTTTTTAGGATAAAAAAACATGACGAAATTGGTTGGATATTGTATCCAAAAAAAATTATCTTTCAGTCTATTGTACATGTTGGATTATTTTGAATCTATACTATTTTAAACAGTGTTTGTTGAAGTCAAATCTCTTACAACTTGTCTTTATAAAATCCCAAATTTAATATTAAAAAATCTTGAAGACAGACTGCTTGCAATCTGTCTTCATAAAAAAAAATTAAAGACCTACTGCTTTGCAATCCATGGACTTTGATGTTGCTGGTTTTGCGCCACATGTTCATCTTATAATTCACCCTTGCTGATACGTTGAAGACGGATTGGAAGCAATTTATCTTTTAAGTTTTTTTAGTATTAAATATGAGAATTTTATAAGAGCGGATTGCAAGAGATCTGACTTTAACAAATACTTTTCAAAATCCTATAAATTTGAAATAATCCAACAAATGTCATAGATTAAAAAATAATTTTATTGGGTACAGTATTAATCCAATTTTCACTCAAAAACATATAACACGAATAAAACTGCTTTTTAATAATAATAATAATAATAATAAAATCTTTTTTTACAAAGAATAATTATATTCCAGATGATTCGTGAACAATGTTAACCCTATTAAGCGTCATGCATGACGCCAGCTCAGTTTTCTTGTTCGTATCGCCCACGTAACTGCTGATACATGTAACGCAGTTAGAATTTTGTTTCCTTTCCGGACAAAATAAAATAAAATATATTCTCGTTATTTCTAGAATCTTCTACAGCCTCAATTCCCTTCAAGATTAGGTCATTCTTTTCCTACTATATAACCAAATCCCTCCCTTCGTGTATACCCACAGAATCGTTGCATTCATCAATTACTCTCTTGAAATCTCTTATCCTCTGTTAAAATTCGCTTATCGTCTTCTATTCTTCGTCGGAGATGCAGATCTTTGTAAAGACCCTCACCGGAAAAACAATCACCCTCGAGGTGGAGAGCTCCGACACCATCGATAACGTCAAGGCCAAGATTCAGGACAAGGAAGGTATCCCTCCGGACCAGCAGCGATTGATCTTCGCCGGCAAGCAACTCGAAGACGGCCGTACCCTCGCCGACTATAACATCCAGAAGGAGTCCACCCTCCATCTGGTCCTCCGTCTCCGCGGTGGCATGCAGATCTTCGTCAAAACCCTAACCGGCAAGACCATCACTCTCGAAGTCGAAAGCTCTGACACCATCGATAACGTCAAGGCCAAGATCCAGGACAAAGAAGGCATTCCTCCGGACCAGCAGCGGTTGATCTTCGCCGGCAAGCAACTCGAAGACGGTCGTACTCTTGCTGATTATAACATTCAGAAGGAATCGACACTCCATCTGGTTCTCCGTCTCCGCGGTGGTATGCAGATCTTCGTTAAAACCCTGACCGGCAAGACTATCACTCTAGAAGTTGAAAGCTCCGATACCATAGACAATGTCAAGGCCAAGATTCAGGACAAGGAAGGCATCCCTCCGGACCAGCAGCGATTGATCTTCGCCGGAAAGCAGCTAGAGGATGGTCGCACCTTGGCCGATTACAATATCCAGAAGGAATCGACTCTTCACCTCGTGCTCAGGCTTCGTGGTGGCATGCAGATATTTGTTAAAACCTTGACCGGAAAAACAATTACACTCGAGGTAGAGAGCTCGGACACGATTGACAACGTGAAGGCGAAAATCCAGGACAAGGAAGGGATTCCTCCGGATCAACAGAGGTTGATTTTCGCCGGGAAGCAGCTGGAAGATGGGAGGACCCTTGCCGATTACAATATACAGAAAGAGTCTACGCTTCACCTTGTGCTCAGGCTTCGTGGAGGGATGTAGATGTTGTGGGATGGCATTTTACTAGCTTCTTTCTGGGTTATTGCTTGTTATGTAGTGATATTATCTTTGGATTCTGGTGTTTATGAAATCAAACTTTTGGTTTTATGTTTTGAAACTCGTTATTTGGAATAAAATCATGATGAGCTAGCTTTGCAGCCAAGGTTACTTCTTTGGTTCATGCGATTTATGATCTTTTGGACAATGATTTGGGTCATGTTTGATGGGCAACAAACAAGCTAGCTGCTGATGGTTTAGCCAAGTTGGCTCGGGTGCGTGATATGCCTTATTTTCGAGTGGAGGATTTCTCACCGAGTTTGATTTGATTTAGTTTTGTCTTATTTGGCATTTGTGTTTTGTAAATACTATTAAGTGTACTAATGGTTTTTTAGAAAAAATAACAATTTACGAAAAATTCTACTATACACTCTAATTTGAATGATATGAATTGCTTCGGCTCTTAACATTTGATTCATGGATAAATTATATGAATTACTATTTAATTATGAGGAGGTTTTAATTTGATTATTGATGAAAAAGAAATAAATTTCGATTTGATTGAAATATTCGGTATTTTAAAAAATTATAAACTATGATTTGTCCTACCAATTTAGAATTTTTGAACTTTCCTCATCCCTGTTCCAAATGACAACATCTTTGTCGTTTTAAGTAGGCTTAATAGCCAAATAGGTGCCCAAACTATGCATTTTCTCTAGTAGGTTTGTAGGTGTCTAAATTATTTTTCGGGTCAAATTGGGACCTAAAATTTCATTCCGTGACCCATTTAAGGTTTACCGTTAATTTTTTCCGTTAAAGGACACGTGTCATCTCTTGAAAATTTCAAAAATTATATTAAAAATAAATAAAATTAATAAAATAAAACAAAAATAAAAATATATTTTGAAAATTTCAAATATTCCTAAAACAGTCCATAAATCCCTAAACCCCTAAATCTGACCACTCTAGCCGTCGGCGGCCGCGTTGCCAGCTACGAAATGAAGCGCCCTCCCCTCGCCAATCAACCCACACGTTGTTCGTCGCCCCTCCTGCCGCCGTTCGTCACGAATCGTTCGAAAGAACCATTCGATAATTTCGTCAATCCTTACGGCGTCGGTCGGTTTTCGACGACGGGGTGGTGGGGGAAATGGTTGTGGTGGTCCGGCGACCGATGTGGTGGACGACATCGTGACAATCGGCGGTGAAATCGACCCAAATCGGGATTTAGGTATCGGGGGTTTAGGGATTTTGGAATTTGGGGGCTGTTTTGTAAAATCTAGAAAATTTAGAGATTTTTTTTAAAATTAATTATTTTTATTTATTTTTAATATAATTTTGAATTTTTCTGGAGGTGACATTTAAAGGTGAACCTTAAATGGGTCATGAAATGAAACTTTAAGTCTCAATTTAGCCCGAAAAATAATTTAAACACTTAACTGAAAAAAAGATATAATTTGGACACCTATTTAACGGTTAAGTCTTTCAATTATTTGCATTGTTACAAAAAGGAACAAAACCTCATCACTGCGGTTCTGTAAGATTTTTACCACATATGTATGACCGACCATCTATCGAGTCCGTGGCCAACTAGCATAACCGCACTTGACCTAACAAAGTTTGGTCCGTCTCTAAAGGAATGTAAAAATTGGTAATCGGATGAGTTTCAGGTCGAGTCAAATCAGATACATGTTATTTTCAGGTTAATTTGATGTTTTGACTCGTCTCAGGTCGCATGCGGGTCAGGTTCAGGTCGAGTCCATTTCAGGTCAGGTTCATTTCAAGTCGGGTCAAAACAGTTAATTGACGGGTTAATTCGGATTCATTTCAGGTCGGGTCAAAACGGTTAATTGATTGTGTAAGTTGATCCTAACTCATATTAATATATATATATATATATATATATATATATATATATATATATATATATTATGTGTGTACGCCCCTAAACTATACCCATAAACCTCAAACCTTAACCCCTAAATTATATATATATATATATAAGGGTAAACTACATAAATGACCACCATATTATTGGTAAAGTCGCGATTTGATCACCTTACTTTTTTTCTAAGCAATTAAACCACCAAATTATTTAATTGGTTGCAATGTGATCACCATCCGTTAAAAACTAATGGGAGGAGTGACGTGGCAGTTAATAAAATTGGTATAATTACACATTTGGTCCCCGCTATTTGTACATTTTATCAATTTAGTCTTAATTTTAATAAATAAAATAATTTTATTATTTAATTAGGTTACGACACGTGTCACCGTATTATTAGAGGACTTTGCCCCTAGTCGTACCCGGGTTCAATAGGTTAATAGTGAGCACACGTACCACTGGGATAAAGCTATCCCTGTGATGAATTGTACAAAATCTAATATATATCTTAGTTTGTTACTCATGCCATGAAAAAAAAAAACAAAAAACATATTACCTCTAGCAGGATTCGAACCCAAGTTTTTTGGGTTAAAAATAAGCATGCCTACCACTAAACCAAAATTATTCTTACGATGTAATATACAAAATTTATTATATAACTTAATTTGTTTCTCATGCTAAATTATATTTAGAGATGGAACATCTTTACCTCTTGCTCCCAGTTTGTTCGAATGGTGACGATGCCAAGACAAATCACATGAACAGTCAGCGCACATATGGTTCCCAGCCATAGCCCCTAATTATAACAGTAGGATCAAAGGTTATTTGAAATCACCCCACTTAAATGCAGCATTGGCTGGCAACAAAAGAAAACATTCGAGTTTTACCTTAACACCTACATGGAGTACAAAAGCAAATGGAATTGCACATGGAATCGTAACTGTGGATTAGGAAGAAGACCTGATAACAGAATCATCATCTCAAATGACCACGACTTTAAGCCAACCTTAAATCATAAGAATAACATTGCATCATATGAATAATGTTGATTTAGTGGTAGGCAAGCTCACTTTTAACCCAAGAAATCCGGGTTCGAATCTTGTTAGAGGTAATATGTTTCTTGTTTTTTTTCCTGGCATGAGTAACAAACTAAGATATATATTAGATTTTGTACAATTCATCACAAGGATAGCTTTAGCCTAGTGGTACGTGTGCTTACTATTAACCTAGTGAACCTGGGTTTGAATCCTTTTGTGGGCAAGTGCCTCTTTCTTTAATTTTGCCCATTCAATCTGGTGAAACATGTCACCACTTGATTGGAGGAGCAAAATAAAAATTATTAAATTAAAAATATATAAATAAAGTCCTCCAATGATACGGTGACAAGTGTCGTAACCTAATTAAATAATAAAATAATTTTATTTATTAAAATTAGGACCAAATTGATAAAATGTACAAATAGCGGGACCAAATGTGTAATTATACCAATTTTATTAACTGTCACTCCTTCCGTTAGTTTTTAACGGATGGTGGTCACATTGCAACTAATTAAATAATTTGGTGGTTTAATTGCTTAGAAAAAAAGTAAGGTGGTCAAATCGCGACTTTACCAATAGTATGGTGGTTATTTATGTAGTTTACCCTATGTATTAATATATATATATATATATACATTAATACATATATATATATATATTCATTAATATATATATATAATATGTATGTATGCCCCTAAACTATACCCATAAATCTCAAACCTTAACCCCAAATAATCAAGTTGACACATTTACCCCTAAACCCCAAGCATAAATCTCTAAATCTCACAAGCACTATTCATTAATAAATAAAGTGCAAGCCTAATCACATAATCCCTAAACTAATCCCATAACCCCAAACAATCAACTTGACACATTTATCCCTAAACCCCAAACATGAACTCATAAATCTAACAAACGAAATAAATCAAAACATAAAAAGAAATATTCAAAAATAAATTAAAACTAAATTATTAATTAGAGCCCAATTCACAAATTAATCAAATTAGTAAAGCCAATTAATTTCCAAATCTTTATACAAGGACCAAATTAAATTTAAAGCAAATCAAAATGCTTAATAATTATCAATTTATGAAGCATGAGCTAATTGAATGAAATCTAAAGAAACTAAACCAAAAGTTAGGACTAAAAAGAAACAAACTAAAACCAAAAAAAAACTTAAACCTAAAGAATCTAATTAAGGAAGGACCTAAAGGGTGATTAACCCCTAAACCAAAAAACCCGGCCAATTCCCCGCCCCTAATTCGTTTGGCAGCTTGCTTCCCCCCAATTAATTTAAAAAAAAATTCCCTATCAATTAAAAAAAATCCCTTCTAAACTAAAAATATATTCTATTAATTTAATAAAACTTTTAAATTTTGAATATTTTTAAAAAAAATAAATTTAAGTATGTTAATTCTTATTAACTTCACAAATAATTTATATTGAATGAGTTAGAATTAAGCATATTGAATTATTTAACAAAATTTAAAACTTAGTAGTGTGAAATGAATATCTAAATATAATCTTTCTTATATATATATATTAAATTGATTATTGTTGAGTGAATAAAAGTTCTATATTTTACCCCTCATTTACCCATATTTCTGCTGCATTCAAGCATAGTTCATTACATTTAGGATAGATTTCTTCATATACATCACAATTAGATAAAATGGCACAGTTGCTACTGATTTTGGTCACTTTTGCAGGAATCTGTTAAGGCAGACTCAGGGCAGCAAATGAGCAGAGCTGGATCACAAAATTGGAGTCGAGGAGAAAATGTTGTCGTTGCCACTACCGTGGCAGCCATGATGACAGAAGGGTGAAGCGGAAAAGTGAAGCGGAGCTCGACAGATAGAAGATTTCAAGCCAGTCTGTCGTGGACCACTTCTATATTTTTCTGAGCCCGAAGGAAGAACGAAGGCCAAGCCCAAAGTCCAAGGAAGAAAACTCAAGGCAAGAAAAGATGACGAATTAAAGGCAAATACTCAGAAGATTTAATCTCCAATAGAGTTGTACTTTAGTTTAAACTTGTATTCTGGCCATACTAGAAAACTTGGACTTAGAGCCTATATAAAGGCATGTAATTCGACCTACGGAAGGATATCTCATTCCTAGCATCTTCCCCAAAACCCTTGTCGTTTTTCCATCTTCATCATGTTCTAAATTCTCCCTAGAGCTAAGGGTTGATTCTGTAAAGTAGTTGCAAGGATTGTACTGTTTTAAGAATTTTTCTGTTCAAGCAATAAAACTTCAAGTTTATTTATTCTGGTTTTCATATCTCGCAAGAGTATCGGGAGAGCATTGTGAGGTTATCCATTTGTTTGATATCGGGAGAGTCAAGCATACGAACGAAATAAATACGCATTTTCCAGTTTATGGTTAAACCATCTCGGACCTAGGGATAAGACGAGGTTCAGTGGCTAAGAAAGAATTCACAAACATCGGTGTTCATCCTTTGATTCACGTCGAGAGGTATCATCCAAGACGTGTTCATCGACAGACTTTGACCTAGGGATAGGACAAGTCATAGTAGGGATTTTTGCCAAACTTGAAGTGCAGAGTTGTGTGTTCGCTGCCGCGACAACAACAGAATTCTGCCGCGACAGGGACGACGACAGAACAGAAGTTTCTATTCAGTGCAACACCTGCACTACCGAACAAATCAATACCGGCCTATTTCTCAACCTGATCTTTTACTCTTTTATTTTAGTTATTATTCATGATTACTCTACAATCATTTAAAACTCTTTCTTTCTCTCGTACAACAATTCTAGAATAAAGCTATTTCCAGTCACTGTGGAGATGATATCCAATACTCCAAGTATCACTTTACTACTTGCGTCGTGTACACTTGCACTATTTGCGATAGAACTTTTGACACGCAACAATTATATATGTATATATAATAAAAAAATTATTTAACACTTTAAATTGATTTAATAAATTAATTGTTTACATTTATCAACACTTAATACTTCACATTTAACACTTTAAATTCATCAAATCATAGACTTCCTCAACTATATGTCAGGTCAATATCAGTTCAGGTTCAAAACAGGTCGGGTTCAAAATAAGTCGCGTAATATCGATTATCTGCCAGGCCGGTCTCGGGTTCGAGTTCGTTTCAGTCGGGTGCAGGTCGGGTTTCGGGTCCACAATAACAGGTCCAATTCGGGTTCGGGTCGTTCTCGATCGGATGCGGGTCGGGTTCGGTTACTACAGTAATATGTCCAATTCAAGTTCGGGTCAACAACAGTCAGTTACAGATCGGTTTCGGGTCATCGAATCCTTAGGTCAAACCAAATTCTGACTCGAGCAGGTTTCAGTCGAGTTTTCAGATCGAATCAGCTTTTTACATCCTGTGTCTCTTGGATATTTATGTCAATTATTTTAAAAAAATATTTTAGTTTGATTTTAAATTTTAATAAATTCACATATAATTATAAATTACAAAATTTGAATCATTTAAGAGAAATAATATCATCTTTTATTTTAACCAGTTCTATTATGAATGAAATTTTAACAAGAGGTGTTAATATTTTAAAAGAAACATTATGTAAAAGACTGGAAAATATTAAATTAATAGTGAATATCTCAAAATGATGGTTGCCAACATGGGCGGATTCACGTGTAGTTTAGCGGGTCACTTGAGTATAGAAAATTCATATAAAAAGTAGGAAAGTTTAGGAGAGAAAAAATATTTAAATATATTTGAACTTATTTGATCCACTATATGAAACTTAAAATGTCAAACTCAAGCAAATTTTTCTTTTTTGAAAAGAGAATATTTATTAAGTCATCAACTTGTGAGCACAAAGCGAGCCTTATTAAAAATTTCTCTAAGCTTAGATAAAGAAAAAAGAGTACCCGATTTTGTGGCACTTACACCACCGATTCGAAAGAACCAATCACATACAACAAAGAGCCTAACCGTGTCCCACTACGCTGAAACCTGCCGAGGAATTTACGAAGAAGAAGAATGCCCCAAGGTATAAAAGGAACTATGCAAAGCATAATTAATTAGGCTTAACTAGGGATGTAAAAACAGGTAATCGAATGAGTTTCAGGTCGGTTTTCAGGTCGGATAAAATCAGGTACATGTCATTTCAGGTCATTTTTCTGTTTTGACTCGACTCGGGTCGGGTGCGGGTCTATTTCAGGTCGGGTCAAAACGGGTCGGGTCCGAAGCAGATAATTGACAGGTTAATTCGGGTTCGGATACACTTCAGGTCGGGTCCATTTCAAGTCGGGTCCATTTCAGGTTGGGTCCGTTTCAGGTCGGGTCCATTTCAGATCGGGTTCATTTCAGGTCGGTTGCATTTCAGGTCGGGTAATTTTAGGTCGGATAGTTTCAGGTCGGGTAATTCAGGTCGGGGTATTTTTTTGGATTGAAATTCGTATTGAGTTTGAGTACGGTACAACCGTATAAGTAGTCGATAGACTTTAGGTTGACCTTCGTCAATCGTCATTGATTTGGAGTTAATTATTTAAAGTCATATCAAATTAAAATTACAAAACATTGGAGTAATTAAAAAATAATGAAAAGAGGTCATTTTGGACTGAAAATGAGTCAATTTAGATTAAAAATAAAATTTCACTGATTATAATAAACAAAAATATCAAATTAAAATTATAAAACATTAGACAAATTTAAAAGAAAACAATAAAAAAAGGGTCAATTTGGAATAAAAATAAAATTTTGGGGACTGCAATGAACAAAAATATCAAATTAAAAGTATAGAGATTAGAGTAATTAAAAACAATAAGTAGAGGTCAGTTTAGAAAAAAAATAAAGTTTTAGGGTCTAGAATGAACAAAATTTCAAATTAAAATTATAAAACATGATGAATTAAAAAATATATATATAGGGGTCAATATGGAATTAAAATAAAGTTAAGGGACTAGAATGAAGAAAATATCAAATTAAAATAATAAAACATTAGACAAATTAAAAAAATAAATGTGGGTCAATTTGGAATAAAAATAAAGTTTTAGGGTCTAGAATGATGAAAATATCAAATTAAAATTATAAAACATTAGACGAATTAAAATAACAATGAATAGAGGTCAATTTGGAATTTAAATAAAGTTAAAGGGACTAGAATGAACAAAGTACAAATTAAAATTATAAAACATCGGACGAAATAAAAAAAACAATAAATAAGGGTCAATTTGAAATTAAACTAAAGTTTAGGGGACTAGAATGAACAAAATATCAAATTAAAATTATAAAACATCGGATTGTTTACTCAATTTCAAATGAAATTGAAAGATGGGAAATGATCAAATGAAAATTGGATGTTGGGTGAAACTTGGGATTGAGAATTAAGATTGATTACCATTCCTTGAGATTTGGGCTAAAAATGTTAATTTGGATTAAAAATTAAATTTTAGGGACTAGAATAAATTAGACTAAATTGCCAAAAATATAAATTAATATGAGGCAATTTTGACTAAAAATTAAATTGTATGGACTATAATAAATAAAAATATTATTCGACTAAATTACCAAAAATAAGAATATATATGAGTCAAATTCAGCTAAAAATATATGTATGTATGTATATGTGTATGTGTATATATATATGTGTGCGCATATATATTATAAATATATATGTATGTATGTAAGCTTTAGTATGTATAATATGTATACTTACATATATATATATATATATATATATGTATGTATGTATTGTTATGATTAATTAAATATATGTATGTATATATATATATTATATGTATGTATAATATATAATATATATATATATATCTACATATATATATATAGACACATATACATATAAATATACATATACATATATTATGATATATACATATATATGTATTGTTATAATTAATTAAACATATGCATATATAAATATATATATATATATATATACTAAAACACACATGTATACATACATACTAAAACACATATATATGCATGCATTTAAGTTTTAGTATATATATACATGTATGTATGTAAGTTTTAGTATATATATATACTAGAACATACATATTTGTATGTATATATGTATACCCCTAAACAATACCCATAAACATCAACCCTTAAATCTTATAATCACTAATAATTAGAGTACAAGTCTAATCCCCTAATCCTTAAACTAATCTCATAACCCCAAATAATTAAGTTGACACATTTACCCCTAAACCCCAAACATGAATATCTAAATCTTACAGGCACTATTCACTAATAATTAGAGTGCAAGCCTAATCACATTATCCCTAAACTAATCTCATAGCCCCAAACAATCAACTTGACACATTTACCCCTAAACCCTAAACATAAACCAATAAATCTAACAAACAAAATAAATTGAAACATAAAAAGGACAAATCTAAAAATAAATTATTAATTAGAGGCCAAATCACAAATGAATAAAATTATTAAACCTAATTACTTACCAAATCTTTATACGAGGACCAAATCAAATTTAAAGCAAACCAAAAAGCTTAATAATTAATTAATTTATGAAGCATGGCCTAATTGAATGAAATTTAAAGAAACTAAACCAAAAGTTAGGACTAAAAAAACAAACTAAAACCTAAAAAACCTAAACCCTAACCATCTAATTAAGAAAGGACCTAAAGGATAATTAACCCCTAAATAAAAAAATCCCTCCTCCACATTCAATTTTGTTTGATTTGGCGGCAAAATCCTCCCATCATTCTCCGTAATCAAAAAAACTTTCCCCCCATTAATTCAAAAAAAACTTCCTCTAAACTAAAAAATAAATTTTTATTATTTTAATAGTTATAATTAAAATTTTTAATAAATTTTTTTTAAAATTTAATGATCACAATTAACAATTTGATTTAATTTTTAAATAACTTATTTTAAATTCATCTATTACAACTTATTAATTTAATAAAACTTTTAAATTTTAAATATTTTTTTAATAATATAAATTTAAGTATATTAATTCTTATTAAACTTCACAAATAATTTATATTGAAAGAGTTAGTACTAAATTAATTTAATAAATTAATACATTACATTTATCAACACTTTAAATTTATCAAATCGTAGACTTCCTCAACTATATGTCAGGTAAATATCAAGTTAGATCAATATCAGTTCAGGTTAAAAATAGGTCGGATTCAAAGCAGGTCGGGTCAATTAACAGGTCGGGTTCAAAACAGGTCGTGTAACCCCCTCGTCCCGGTCTGGCTGGATGACCGGCCCGAGTGAGCTACACGGGGAAAACCGAGTGAAAACCCCTAAGGATTCCCCCTCGGTTAGCAACCCTATTTTTTTCATTTTAAATCTTGTCTAGATGAGTATTTAATTCTATGTGATCATACAACGGAACAACATTCACGAGACGAACAAACGAACTCAACCCAACATCTTACAGCCCAATTTTAAGCTTAAACTGCAGGCGGTATCGATACACTTAAGGGGTGTATCGATACCCCTTGACTAGGTTTAAGATTTAACTGCAGGCGGTATCGATACACTTAAGGGGTGTATCGATACCCCCTTGACTATGTCAACTGGTCAAAGTGAATCCGTAGAGACTGTATCGATACACCCAAGGAGTGTATCGATACCCTCCCCAACGGTTGACTTCCCACGGTCAACGCTAAGATGACGGTATCGATACACCAGAGGCCCGTATCGATACCGAAATGGACAGTAGCTCCAGTGACCAAAATGGTATCGATACGCCCCCTCGAGTATCGATACACGAGGCCTGAAACAAGAAGGCGGTATCGATACTGGACCAACTGTATCGATACCCCTGCACTGCAAAACCTCCAAACGCAGCTAAAACGAACAAGACTCGGACCTAGATGCAATTTAGGACTTCCTTAGACCCAAACAAGCATTCATACAACGTTTACAGGTCATTATTTAGCCATACAACACCCAACATGTACATACATCAAGGAAAACATGCAATTGAATCAAAGATGACATTTAAGCACTCAAGTCTCATACTTCAACATTCAAACACAAGGGCAACCTCAAAAGGGCACATAGCCAACATTCATGGTAAGCAATTTAGGCATGGATTACAATTCAAACATGGCATCAACAAGCCAATCAAAACAACATAATTAAGGAGTATAAACATGCTCCTAAACAACCAGCAAAAGCACAAATCAACAACACCTATCTCATTGCTTAACTATTACATTCTACCACTTAATAAATCATACATTGAGCTAACCATTAGCAACACTTGGAGGCCTTTCCTTGCCCTTGCCACCCACAAGCTATTAATCTGCATTGTCGAACAAAAGAGAGCGTAAGCATAAAAGCTTAGTGAGGGTAAGCTCATAAAACAAACCTTCGACAATGCAGGGTCCAAGCACGAGCAATTTCCATGATGAAATGCATGATCTTACCTCCGATCCGCAAAAGCCAAAATGACCATGATGCATGAACATATAATCAACATTATGCCATGCTCAACAACTCATAAGCTCAACGTACAATGATACCTAACTCAGTGCATTAACCACATCATATATCAATTCATAAAGGGCATCACATTTCGTATCATATAAGCATATAAACATGGTCTCATATTGGTATACACATACAACCCCATATTGGCATCTAGCTATGACTCGAATACGCGGATAACCCATTGGAACGCATTTCCAACAACAACATTACCTCGGTGAGATTACACTCATCACCGGCTCTCGCGGAGGGGATTCCACTCATCCTCACGCCCCGTCGATGGGATTCCACTCATCATCGACTAATATAAATATTTCCGGGCGTACCCGTACTCCTCCTTGGTGCCTTAACGCCACCAAGGCCACGCGCGTTTTGACTCTCGTGTGCACACTCATCCTAATGATCGATCATTGTACCCAAGCATACTAGTGCCAATATAAATTAAAATCCACAACATCTCACTACATCAAATTCAATATAATTTCCGTGCTTAGCACGTACTCACCATGATTCCCAAAATCATTCAACCACCACATAACCTCATTTCACAAACCCACATTACGTGTATTTCATCCAAACAATTATCACATCATATATCCACATTATGTTTGTCATCAACATGCATATAACCAATGCATTAAGCCATACTTCAACATACATGTATATCATATCATACATAATCATCACGAGGCAAACACCAATTAAAGAGTGCATCCAAGGTCTCTAACTAAAGCTTAGGATTAGGCTACCACCCTAATCCTAACTCTAGGTGGGTCTACCAAACCCAACCTAGTTCACATGCTTGAACCAACCACTTAAAAACCAATTTAAAAACATTAACCACCCACCGCCCTTCCTTAGCAACCGAAGCAAATCTCCTACGAATTCGGATTCGGTCTCAAAGCTTCTTCGACGATCCCTCTTGCTTCTAGCCAACCAAAAACACAACCAATAGCCACAATCAATGTTAACATTCAATCAACACATAACCTTTGAATTCAAACCAACTTCTTCCAAAATTTCCAACCAAGTTTAATCCCCAAATATCTCAAATTCGTACTCCCTACAACCCTAGCTGAAATTTCCATTTCCAAACCTCCATATGACTCTCAAATGATCCCAAAACATCCTCATAACATAGGTAGACCAACAACCCTTCAATTTCAACCTTAAACCTCCCCAAAACCCAAGTTTTAATACCTTAAAATTTGCCCTAAGACCATACTACGAATTTTCATCCAAATTCAACCAAATTGATTTATGTTACACCTTTTAACAAGATTAACTAAAGCCCCAACTCAATTTTGTGAAACAAAATGAAAAACCCTTTAAAAACCCAACCTTTAAAACAAAACCCTAATTTTCAAAACTCCATAACTTTAAAATCTAAGACCATAGGTAGATAGAGGATAAAGAGGAGAGTAAGAAAACATGTTTACCTTTCAAAAACACCTTGAAATGAAGTTGAAATCGAATGGAATAGTAACTTGAATATTTGAGAGAGTTTGGAGAGGGTGGGGTGTTTCTCACGTGGGAATAACGGGAAAGGGGGAAGAAGATGACAACTTTAAAAGTTGTATTCCTTTTTCAAAACTCTTGGGTAAAATCGCAATGTAGGTCCCTCCCCTCTTATTAAAGCTCATTTACATCACAAATTAGGTTGAATTGTTTTAATTTAAATTTTATTGACTCGAACCATAAACCCGGTTAACTCCTAGGCCCAAAACACGGGCGTTACAACTCTCCCACACTTAAGAAAATTTCGTCCCCGAAATTCATCGAACACGGAGGGCCACTGAAACTGCTCCTACACACTTCCCTTTTCTCTTCTCACTACAACATACTCACCAACTCGGTAGACTTACCACACAACAATAGATGTCTGATGTTAAGATTTCAACTGATTCTTCGTTGCACGCAATTTCAAACTCAACTCAATCTCTTCAACAAATATGGTACGGGACAGATCTGACTCACATTCTCGAATCATAGATACACAAATCATATCACCAACCCCTTTTCTAACTCTGGTGGTAACCGCAACAATTAAACAACTGAACTAGCCCGATTCACAATCTCATACAACACTATTTGAACACTTGACTCATAACTTTCTCTGACTGATCCTCTGTCTTCAACAGGTAACCAAACGCTATACAAACGTCTTCGAAATTATTCTAGCTGAAATCTCGAGTCTCTATTACTCACTTCCATTAAGAACCTTCCACGGATGTAACAAACTAGAAGAAAACTGATGCTCGGTCTTAACACGCTGGCAATTTACTCACTTACTCTCATACTGAACCACACTATTCATCAACTCAATCCGGAAGTACTCATCTTCAACCCACAATACGTCCTCATACAACTCAGACGCAATACAAATGAACTGTCGTATGCTTCGGCCAACACAATACGTCTCAAAACACTATGTCCATAGGTACAACTATTCTGTCTCTGAAATGCAAAACTCTATCATCTCTGAAACTGTATTATGAAGGTCTTCCTTTTACTATGCCCCGCACGTGAGGTGCCAAGAATCTGTCTTGCAAAAGTTTCTCTTCAAGCATTCTGACTTAATGTAGGTTCAACATGAAACGCGGCCACAAGAATACTGTCATTCGGTAACTGAATTCGGCAAATACAACTCGCAACTCAACTACTAATCTAACAACAATTACAACTCGGAACATCGGTTACTACGCTGACTATCTTCGGATGGTACTCAATCTTGATATTACAGTCTTCAAACAGTTCTAACACTTTACGCTGTTCAAGTTTCAACCCTTCCTAAGTTGTCTAACAATTTAAGTTCTGATAATATGTACGTACACACTGTGCATTTCTTACTATACAAGCTTTGTCTCTAAGTCTTCGAAGCAAATACAACTATAATTAACTCTATGTCTCATATCGGATAACTCTTCTCACAGTCTTTCAACTAACTCGATGAACAAGTCACAATCTTCCATCTTGCATAAGCACACAACCTAACCCTACATGTAACACATCACTACAGTTCACAAGCTCTTTCTCTAGTATAGGCTGGATCAAGGTCGAAGCTCTCTTCAAAGTTTCTTTCGGTTTCTCAAGGGTTCAATGTCTCGCATCTAACCTCACAACTGAATATTCTTCTGTAGCAATCTGTCAAAAGAGCAGCTATCTTCGAACGGCTATTTACAAACTTCCGGTAGTAACACTGCTAGACTTAGAACTATAGGTTCCTGTTACAGTCTTCAATTTCTTCCAACTCACATCTTCCTCTGTCTGTTCAAGATTTGTTCTAATACACTCGGCTAATTTACATGTCCTAAGAGAACATCTTCATTAACTCGAAGTTCACGTTGCACAACTTGGTATACAATTAATTCTCTAATAGAATCTACCACACTAACTTCAAAGCTTGTCATGATCTTCCTCGGCACTTGAATATACTCACGTGACATCTAGAAGAGCTACTACAACTGATCAAGAAACTCAGGAAAATATTCTGCTCAACATCTCTATGAAGGTAACTAATACACTAGTCAAACAAAACGGCATAACTCGGAACTCAAAGCGATCATCTCTTGCCCCTAAAGCTGTCTTCGGCACATCAACTTCTCTCACGTTCAATTGGTAGCAATCGGATCCCAGATTAATCTTTGAAAAGACTGAAGCACACACTAACTGATCAACAATTCACTGACACTCAGAAACAGATACTAATTACTCAATGTCACTTGTTTCCACTGTCTGAAATCTAAACTCATTCTCGTACTGTCACTTTTTCTTCTTCACAAATTGCATTGTCATACTCTAAGATGATGTACTAGGCCTAATGAATCTAAGGTCTAACAAGTCTCGAAGTTGATTCTTCAACATTCTCAATTCTTCCGGAATTCATAAGTTACAGAACAAACAAAACAGAAGCAACCTCGAAAACGGTCTCCATAACAAACTCTTCTCCTCTAACAAGAGGTAAACCGGTAATTCTTCCAAACACTTCTAGGAAAAGAAAACACAACTATTCTAACATTATGTGGTTTAATCTTCATTCAGAATCAAATCCATCACAATTGCTAAGCAAGCCTGTTGACTAAACTCAACCAATCTTTGACCTCTAAAGCTGGATCAACATTCACTAAGGAGTTCACATCCTTACCTACTACTACAGTCTCACAAAAGTCTGCGACTTCAAGGTAATTCTCTCTCTGTATCAATGTATATCTTAGCTTTGTGCTCTACAAGCCAAACCATGTCAAAAAGGTACATCGAAACCGTAGGAAGACAGTCACTTCACATCTACTAGAAACTAGTAACTCTGAATCACCAACAAACATCTTCTGTACATCTTTCCGATCACTGCTATATCCCAAGAGGCTAGTCACATGTGTCCCTACATCTAAGGTCTCAACAAAGATATCTAATCTCTTACATGCTCACACAAAAAGAGGGTATCCGCGGAAATTGCAACTTCACATGTACACAACTGATAGTCTTCGGTCCTCTTGTCTTCAGATTGGTTCTTCAACAAAATCTGACTCTTCTAAACTGTTCTTAGAGCATCTCGTAACTTCAAGATTCAATTCTGATCACACACACAAACAGTCATGCTGGACTTGTTCTACCCCTAACAAACAACCTAGAGTCAAAGCTCGAGACTCCCTTCTCGGCTCAACTATATTGGAAGTGACTTCATCTCTTCCGCTTGCTGGAAGACAACCCAACGTACACTGACCCAATCACACAAACTAGCTCCCATTCACAGACACTGACCGGCTCTCTTGCATTAAAATCATAGGCCGAACCCCAACGGTCACCAACTAACATTTCCGAAATTCAGATTACTCACACGAGACCCCTACCTAGATCTCGCCAAAAGAAGTAAGGTACTCACACATACCTCTGACACCTCATCGGGCACATTCAAACTTGCATACTCACTATCGATATACAAAAGCACGGGTTTAGAATCAACTGGAGGAAACAACTTATTACTGTACCAAGGGCTTATTTGTTAAAACATCAACACCACTCTAATTCCCACTCATATGCCTTCACTTCTTCTTACCAACTGATGCCAGTGTTGATCACATCGTCCCTCATCCACAAGAATCAAACCCACATGCACACCGTCTCAAACGGAAAAATTGTACCTCAATTCCGGTACAACCATACCTCCCTAACTAAGATGATGGACTCCCTCAACATCGTCCACCTTTTCAGAACTGCAACTTCTACTTACCGAAAAGCAATTAAATCAACAACAACATCAACAGTAAATCATACAAGATTGGGTTAGCAAGGCAAGGCTTCCAAGTGGCTCAAGTATGTTCCCCTCACTTAAAATCTCTTTTTCTTTTGATGTAATAGTAGCAATGGTACTCTACGAAACATGTTTCAAACAAATCAACACACATACACGCTCCACCAAGCATATAACAAGGCTTACTCGCTAAACAAGCAAACACATGCGTACTATCAAACAACATACATTCTCAATCAAACAAGCGTACACCACAGCATTCACGGATAACAAGCAACCTACTTACTTGGCAAGCAAACACCGTGCAATTTCAATGCAAGAACTTAACTTACCTCACTTACCTGCCCAAGGTCTCGGTAACCTTAGGCTCTGATACCAACAAATGTAACCCCCTCGTCCCGGTCTGGCCGGATGACCGGTCCGAGTGAGCTACACTGGGAAAACCGAGTGAAAACCCCTAAGGATTCCCCCTCGGTTAGCAACCCTATTTTTTCATTTTAAATCTTGTCTAGAAGAGTATTTAATCCTATGTGATCATACAGCGGAACAACATTCACGAGACGAACAAACGAACTCAACCTAACATCTTACAGCCCAATTTTAAGCTTAAACTGCAGGCGGTATCGATACACTTAAGGGGTGTATCGATACCCCTTGACTAGGTTTAAGATTTAACTGCAGGCGGTATCGATATACTTAAGGGGTGTATCGATACCCCCTTGACTATGTCAACTGGTCAAAGTCAATCCGTAGAGACCATATCGATACACCCAAGGAGTGTATCGATACCCTCCCCAACGGTTGACTTCCCACGGTCAACGCTAAGATGACGGTATCGATACACCAGAGGCCCGTATCGATACCGAAATGGACAGTAGCTCCAGTGACCAAAATGGTATCGATACGCCCCCTCGAGTATCGATACACGAGGCCTGAAACAAGAAGGCGGTATCGATACCGGACCAACCGTATCGATACCCCTGCACTGCAAAACCTCCAAACGCAGCTAAAACGAACAAGACTCGGACCTAGATGCAATTTAGGACTTCCCTAGACCCAAACAAGCATTCATACAACATTTACAGGTCATTATTTAGCCATACAACACCCAACATGTACATACATCAAGGAAAACATGCAATTGAATCAAAGATGACATTTAAGCACTCAAGTCTCATACTTCAACATTCAAACACAAGGGCAACCTCAAAAGGGCACATAGCCAACATTCATGGTAAGCAATTTAGGCATGGATTACAATTCAAACATGGCATCAACAAGCCAATCAAAACAACATAATTAAAGAGTATAAACATGCTCCTAAACAACCAGCAAAAGCACAAATCAACAACACCTATCCCATTGCTTAACTATTACATTCTACCACTTAATAAATCATACATTGAGCTAACCATTAGCAACACTTGTAGGCCTTTCCTTGCCCTTGCCACCCACTAGCTATTAATCTGCATTGTCGAACAAAAGAGAGCGTAAGCATAAAAGCTTAGTGAGGGTAAGCTCATAAAACAAACCTTCGACAATGCATGGTCCAAGCACGAGCAATTTCCATGATGAAATGCATGATCTTACCTCCGATCCGCAAAAGCCAAAATGACCATGATGCATGAACATATAATCAACATTATGCCATGCTCAACAACTCATAAGCTCAACGTACAATGATACCTAACTCAGTGCATTAACTACATCATATATCAATTCATAAAGGGCATCACATTTCGTATCATATAAGCATATACACATGGTCTCATATTGGTATACACATACAACCCCATATTGGCATCTAGCTATGACTCGAATACGCGGATAACCCGTTGGAACGCATTTCCAACAACAACATTACCTCGGTGGGATTACACTCATCACCGGCTCTCGCGGAGGGGATTCCACTCATCCTCACGCCCCGTCGATGGGATTCCACTCATCATCGACTAATATAAATATTTCCGGGCGTACCCGTACTCCTCCTTGGTGCCTTAACGCCACCAAGGCCACGCGCGTTTTGACTCTCGTGTGCATACTCATCCTAATGATCGATCATTGTACCCAAGCATACTAGTGCCAATATAAATTAAAATCCACAACATCTCACTACATCAAATTCAATATAATTTCCGTGCTTAGCACGTACTCACCATGATTCCCAAAATCATTCAACCACCACATAACCTCATTTCACAAACCCACATTACGTGTATTTCATCCAAACAATTATCACATCATATATCCACATTATGTTTGTCATCAACATGCATATAACCAATGCATTAAGCCATACTTCAACATACATGTATATCATATCATACATAATCATCACGAGGCAAACACCAATTAAAGAGTGCATCCAAGGTCTCTAACTAAAGCTTAGGATTAGGCTACCACCCTAATCCTAACTCTAGGTGGGTCTACCAAGCCCAACCTAGTTCACATGCTTGAACCAACCACTTAAAAACCAATTTAAAAACATTAACCACTCACCGCCCTTCCTTAGCAACCGAAGCAAATCTCCTACGAACCCGGATTCGGTCTCAAAGCTTCTTCGACGATCCCTCTTGCTTCTAGCCAACCAAAAACACAACCAATAGCCACAATCAATGTTAACATTCAATCAACACATAACCTTTGAATTCAAACCAACTTCTTCCAAAATTTCCAACCAAGTTTAATCCCCAAATATCTCAAATTCGTACTCCCTACAACCCTAGCTGAAATTTCCATTTCCAAACCTCCATATGACTCTCAAATGATCCCAAAACATCCTCATAACATAGGTAGACCAACAGCCCTTCAATTTCAACCTTAAACCTCCCAAAAACCCGAGTTTTAATACCTTAAAATTTGCCCTAAGACCATACTACGGATTTTCATCCAAATTCAACCAAATTGATTTATGTTACACCTTTTAACAAGATTAACTAAAGCCCCAACTCAATTTTGTGAAACAAAATGAAAAACCCTTTAAAAACCCAACCTTTAAAACAAAACCCTAATTTTCAAAACTCCATAACTTTAAAATCTAAGACCATAGGTAGATAGAGGATAAAGATGAGAGTAAGAAAACATGTTTACCTTTCAAAAACACCTTGAAATGAAGTTGAAATCGAATGAAATAGTAACTTGAATATTTGAGAGAGTTTGGAGAGGGTGGGGTGTTTCTCACGTGGGAATAATGGGAAAGGGGGAAGAAGATGACAACTTTAAAAGTTGTCTTCCTTTTTCAAAACTCTTGGGTAAAATCGCAATGTAGGTCCCTCCCCTCTTATTAAAGCTCATTTACATCACAAATTAGGTTGAATTGTTTTAATTTAAATTTTATTGACTCGAACCATAAACCTGGTTAACTCCTAGGCCCAAAACACGGGCGTTACAGGTCGGGTCCAAAACAGGTCGGGTTCAAAACAGGTCAGGTAATATCGGATCTCGAGTCAATTCAGTCGGGTAAAATCGGTTATCTGCCAGGTCGGCTTTGGGTTCGGGTTCGTTTCAGTCGGGCGCAGGTCGGGTTTCAGGTCAACAGTAACATGTCCAATTCGGGTTCGGGTTGTTTTCAGTCGGACGCAGGTCGGGTTCGCTCACTACAGTAATAGGTCGAATTCAGGTTCAGGTCAACAACAGTCGGTTACAGATCGGGTTCGGGTCATTAAATTTTCAGGTCAAATCAAGTTCTGACTCGAGCAGGTTTTAGTCGGGTTTTCAGGTCGGATCAGCTTTTTACATCCCTAGGCTTAACCACCACTAAATCAACAACACGAAATATCCCTTGCTTGGCCAAAGATGGCCACGGACCATACATATGTTGATTAAATTCTTTAGTACTTTGGTTAAAAAATATAGTGTTTTAAAATTCAAATTATTTTAAAAATTTATGTTTTCTAATAAGCAAAGTCATTAATTGTTAAGGACAATTATCGAAAAAGAAGAAAGATAATTTTTAGACTCTTGTTAGTTTATTATTATTAACTTTATTGGATTGTTAGTTTGTTTAATATATTAAATGTATTTAATATTTTTTATTTTTCTATTGCAAAATTTTAATTTATTTGATTTCAACTTTCTTGAACCTACTTGATATAAAATTTAAATTCGTCACTGGCTTTTGGTTATCATGTCAATTCATTTCTCAAAAGATAATGCAGCCGATCATGAGAGCTATATGGGTGAAATATCTAACTAAATATCATTTGAGATATTTACATGTAAACTTCATGTGATGAATATCATTGTGGAGTTCACTCAAAAGCCGAAAATGATAGAAAAATTGACCAACTCCCCCACCCGATGTTGATGGTTAATGATTAAGAGAAAAGAGACCCAGATTCATGGGCACTGTTGATATAAGGTTTGTTGGATTATAATGTTCCACACAATTTACATGATACTGTCGAGAAAATTGTTAGTAGTAATAAGAAGTGGAGCCATTCATAAGACAATTTACATGATAGTCGGTAATAAGATTGCAAGACATCGTCCTTTTTAACAATTTTAAAGTAATTAATGTTAGTACATGTTCATAATTTTTTTTAATGTTTAAGTAACATACACATCTTACAGTTAAAGTTGTTTGAACTCGGGTCACTCGATTTCAAGAGCATTATTATATGTGCTAAGGTGTGAGCGCATTGTTATATGAATAGAATTGAAACTACAAAGATACAATAGTTGAATCCTAAAAACAGAGGAATGCAGTATAGATATATCATATAACCGAATAGAAGAAAGAATTGTGGGGATGCCTTTAATAAATAACAATTATGAAGATTTTCATGCACACCATGTGTTTGGAAAAAGACTTGCATGAAGATTGATGTTTATTATCACTATTTCCCATGATTTGTGGTTTAGAAGAAATTTGCGTCGTAATGTCGGTTGAGCCAAGATATTTTGGTTTGTGGCTTTATTTAGACACGTTTGGGTTGGGTCCTAAATGATTTGATTTAAACAATTGGGTCCTGGAAGTTGGTATCACACGGATGGATTTCATTTCATTCATGATTACGACCTGAAATTATGTTCTTCTAAAACAATTAAATTGAACTACTTTAAATAGAAAACCTAAGAGGTAATTCTTAAAATATACATGAATGTATATGTTGATCGCTCTCTAATTATTTTATTTATGATCTTAATGTCTGACTTTGTTCACAGTGATCTCAAACAAACATTTTGAAAAGCGTTTCAAGTTCTATTTCCAATTTATTGATTTAGCTTTATCGAGAGTTTTTGAATAAATATCTAAACAAAGTCAACTGAAAAATACAAATGAAAATAGTTAGATTTGAAAACTAAAAGTAAACCATCTGATCTCCCTTCTAAATCTGATACAAATGCTGAGAATTTGTGCAGTAAATTTAGGCGTTTTATTTATAAGAAAATAGCAAGCTTAGATATGAGAAAATGAATGAGATATTTTGTTGCATGTATTAAATATTAATAAAAAGAAGGAATCGTAGGTTCTAGAAACAGAGAGATTTTTAAGAAGAATGATTTGAATTCAACTATAAATATCTCTCCAAATATCTTCCTCCCCAGTCCCAACTAATCATTAGAAAGGCCATTCACCTCCACCAAAATAACTCCAACTCTCAACTGCCGTCCTTCACCCATGTCCGCCGCCGCAATTCCAACACCGGTCCTGGACTCGGAGTCCTCAGACCTCCTACAATCCATCACCTCCCATGGAGGCTACGCTTTTACCCGCATGGCCACATTAGCCGCTGCCGGCGACCAACGCGCTGCTGAGGCGGCATGTGAGATGGCCTGGGAGCAGCTTCACTCTGGCCCTTGGCACTCCGTTCTCCCCGTATGGCGCGACGCTTACTCCATGGCGTGCCTCCACATGGCCAAGTTCCATTTCTCCAACGGTGAGTTCAGAGATGCCCTTAGGTCTTTGGACTTGGGGATCATAATGGGCGGTCCTCTGCTTAGGAAAGATCTGGACTCTGCTATCGAAGTCGTTTCGGCGGCCAAGTCCCGGCAGTATAATAACAACGGAGTAGCTGACGCTAATAAAGGTCGCGAAAATGCAGGGTCTCGATTGCTGGTTCCTCCTCAGGAGTTCGATAAGTCAGAGGTAAGGTTCGTTTTCTACATTTTTAAAAGAGAAACTTGTGTGGTATTATAACATCCGAATTGAATAGCTGATGTTTCCTTTTGATCCTTTAGGTACTGCGAATTTTGCCAATAAGGTCATTGTCTTCCAAGATTGTAGCGAAGAGGTCCGCCCTATCTTTGGAGGCATTTCTATGCGAGTATTTCCTCTTAGGCTCTCCGGTTATAATTACCGATTGCATGGCTCACTGGCCGGCCACGACAAGGTGGAATGATGCGGATTACTTAAGAAGGGTTGCTGGTGATCGTACTGTTCCAGTTGAGGTGATTAATCTTCCTTTTTTTGAAAATTCAGTAGAGATCAAATTTGCAACATATTTGATTTTTTCTACATAATTTGAAGTTTAGGTGATTAATCTGGTCTAGTAGGAGTGGTCCACTGCATCATACATGTGCTTAACAATACTGAGGTGCTTAACTGCAGTTGTCTCTGTTACCAATCTTAATTAGTTGTTCCCAGAGTTTAAGCTAAGGTGCATTATTGTGTGGATCTTTATAATCTAATGTGGTTTTGCAGCTCATCTTTTGTTTTCTTATATACTTCCTGAAAGTTTTAATTTGATTCCCAACAAGGATGTACCCAGAGGGGGCTGGAGGTGGCAGTCGCCCCCCTAAAAATTTGAAATTCATATATGATTTAGAATTTTTTTTAGTTAAAAATCTATCCCCCCCAAATTTTATAAGTTTGCCCCCGTCCCTGATTCCCAAGGCAATCGATGTTGTCCTCTGCTCAATGAGCTATTATTACTGATTGTGTTTTTGTTTCTTTTCTGGCCTTGTAATTAATTTACTCCACCATTAAGCACCTGCATAGAGTCTCATAGCTGAGGATTATTACTGATTGTTTGGTTACTGAAAGATTGATCTCTGAGTTTATCCCAACTTGTTATAATTAATCCTTATTGGATGAAGCCATTATTGCCAACTTTGAATCCAAGTATGGCATCTTTCTACGCACCGATTCTAACTTTTTCTCATGGAAGAACAGTGTTCCTACAGCTTGAAGATGCTTCTGTTGTCATAATTAGACAATCTAGTGGGCTTACACCCAGAATTTGCAAATGTTCAAGCTTTTTCATAACCCAACCCTTCCTTATTTGTGAGTTACTATATGGCTTTTATTGTTTTGCTTATTACGATCGTGTAGTTCTCAAGCAATTTTGTGGGAAAAGAATATGAGAAATGGGATATTTTTGCCAGGTCATAGGATTCTTAATAATCATAATGGACAAAAGGCTTCCGTTCTTTCCTTTGGTGGATAAATCTTTTAGAGAAGGACCATTGTAGTTGGGTCCATGGTGAATTAAAGAAGTTCTTATCCTTTATTCTGCAAAGCATTAGGAAGTGTCAAAACAAAAAAGGAATTGATGGATTAGAAAATCTTTCGAAATATTCATGCTGTAGAAAGTGATTGGTTAAGAAATGGTTGACTGAAGGAACTTGGAGATTGGCTTAGATGGTTCAGCCACCCACTTTAGGATTAGGGAACCCAAAAAATATAGTTAGCTGAAGTATTTAGAATTGTAAAATTATTATTTTTTATCTTTACTACCTACTTATTGTCACTAAAAATTCCTATTACTGATGGAGGTTGTATTATTGAAAGCTATTTAGTTCAATTTCTTTTTCATTATTTATTTTGACAATAATAATTGCAGTGGAGATCATTACTTCGTATTTTAACTGAAAACTGGTAAAGTTTGGAATGCTTTTCAGGTTGGGAAAAATTACATATGTTCAGATTGGAAGCAAGAGCTTATTACTTTTTCTGATTTTCTTGAGAGGGTTCAATCAAATGGCTGTAGAAGTAAGGTCCCCACATATCTTGCACAACACCAATTGTTTGATCAGGTACTAGTATCCTCTTTCTGATATTTTATCCTTTGGAAGATCTAATTTCACTGTTTTGTACTGAAGCCCCGTTAATGTTGTTTTTAACAATGGCAGATAAATGATTTGTCCAAGGACATTTCTATTCCTGAGTATTGTTATGCTGGTGGTGGGGAGCTGAGATCTCTCAATGCGTGGTTTGGGCCAGCTGGGACAGTGACGCCTTTGCACCATGATCCACACCATAATATACTTGCTCAGGTATGGACATTCATTGATTATTCCTAGCAAATGGTAAGGAGAGTTTTGGTTTCATGAAACTGCTTTAATATACCTCATGAGTCTTAAGACTGGGAGAATACCGAAGCTACAAATTCGAGATGCTGAGTTTGTTTTCTGTTTTGGAGCTGATATCATAATAGAAGCTGTAGTTTGTCTCATCTTCCCCGTTCTTTTAGTAAATAATAATTATCATCACTCAAGGGCTCCTTAAAATTAGTTGCATTAAAAGGGTTAATCAGGAAATCATCTTAATCGACACTGTTGCATATATCCATTATGCTTTTTGATATATTCATCAGGTCCTCGTGCATTTTATTTCTGCTTCAGATTTGTGTGCAAAATGGATGTCCAGACTACTAGTTTAAATGATGTAGTTTGATTTTGGGTCCTTGAACAGAACACCAGAGGTATTTTCTTAGATTTGGTTTGCATGAAATTAGAAATGTTTTAATCTGTTCCCTCGTTTGCTTTTCTTTTTAAGTTTTAACATAACAGACTTTCCGGATCAATCTCTAAGGTCACGTACCATACCTTAGGAAAAGGGTAATAGTTGTGTTGTTCAAGAGCACCCATAATTCATTGGTGATAGTTGAATTATGCCTCTCTTCATGAAATATTGCTCTAGATTGATATTTAACCCTTAACTTCTGTGACATGCTAGACTATTGCATCAACTGTTCTCTGGCGTTTTTCATTACCCTTGTGCTGCATTTTCTATGCACTTAGGTTGTTGTTGGATGGTCTACTTCAAACCTATCTGTCATGGATTTAATCTCGATTGGTATTCTGCACCGTATATGTAGGTTGTTGGTAAAAAGTATGTGAGACTCTACTCTTCTTTATATTCCGAGGAGCTTTACCCATACAGCGAAACCATGCTCCACAATTCCAGCCAGGTACCTCCTTACTTGGTCCCCTCTTTCGGATTGATGAACATTGTCCATGTTGACTTCTAAGATGTGCATGAAAACACTCTCTCACTCAGACATGAAAAAACACTCTTGCTCAGACATGGAAACACTTCAATTGTGTTGGGATGGAAGAAAACAACGAACTACTTGTGGATTTCATCTAGAGCTATATAGGCATTCATTAAACTTCTTGGCTTGCTTCAGACTCTCATTGATTTGTTAATGTGAAAAGCTTTAGTGATGAACACTGACCGAAGGGATGTGGAATGTAGGTTGATCTGGACAACATAGAGGAGGTGAAGTTTCCGAAGGTGCGTGACTTAGAATTCATAGACTGCATTTTAGTGGAAGGAGAAATGCTTTATATCCCACCGAAATGGTGGCATTATGTGCGATCATTAACGACGAGTCTTTCAGTCAGCTTTTGGTGGAGCAATGATTCTGAAACCTCAATGGGGGAGTAGTGTAATGGTAGTATCTTTTCTATGTATTACTCCTAGTATCAACTCTCAAGTAAAAAATGTCAATTTTTCTCCACCGTGTACTATCAGTTTCCCTTATTATAAAGCGAAACTCGAGTAAAACAATGTTGCATTCTATAGCCTCTTTATTTTCACGCTTCTTGTGTCCTCACAAGATTACATTCTGAACCTCTAAAATGGTAGAATTATGACTTGGTCTTTATAAAATTGTAAGGTCAGGAGTTTTTTTCCAAAGTTGAACTTTAAAGTCTTAAGAAGCATTTTAATTCCTAAACCATACACGTTCTCCTACTTCAAGCTTTTTACTTTAAATTGAAGATACACATGACACATCCCATGTGTCAACTTTTTTATTTATCGATGTTGGTAACGGTAGAAGTTAATCTAAGAAAAATGATAACTTTAGACCTTAATCTTTACCCAAAAAATGAAAGGATATAGAAAACAGTATTCTTTAAGAGACTTAAGCCGAAAACCCACCCAAATTTAGGCTCAACTCCTACAGTAGGAGAAGTCCCATACACGAAAGCTTTTCTTTCTATTTCCTCTTCCTCTTCCACATCCCAGTATTCTTTGTTTTTCGGTTGGAAGAATATAAATGTTGCATCTTGAACTGTTCAAGATCGAGTGCTCATCCTTAAAGAATGGCCGGTTGAAGCCACATTAGAGGAAATTGATTTCTCGTGATGGAGTTTTGGGTCCAAGTGCATAATATGCCCATGGCTCTCATTAACGAGAAAAATGCTCTTAAGGTGCGTAGCCTCTTCCCGACGTTCATAGACTCCAACATCGAGGATGAACAAGGGGTCAAATGGGACGGTCAACTCCAAGTTAAGGCTTTGCTTGATATGAAAGATGAAAATAAAGAATGATGGAAAATTTATAATTAAACGGTAGAGATTCATAACCACCTTCTTACTTGAATCGTAACCATTTGATTAACAAATTTTGCATCATTCCACATTTCCATCCTTCGTACCAAATAAAGCCTTAGAGTCGATGAACCTCTGAAGATACGTTTCTCGTTAAACCAGAAAGCCTTTAATCTCATTGAAGTGTCTTTCAAGTATGAGAAGATCCATGAGTTTTGTTACAGTTGTGGTCGGTTAGGGCATGCCCAACGGGAATGCTGGTTCGATCCATCGTTGTATAAAAGGGCAGGTAGATACGGGTGGTGGATGAGGGCTTCAACAAGTTGGAAACGCAGTTTTGTGACGGCTCTTCCAGAGCGTAAAGGGGTGCCTTTAGCATCGCTGACAGCAGACTCAGTGACTAGGGTTGTCGGTGTTGAATGAAGAAAGTTGCGCATAACTTCCTCTACACGTGGCAGCATATTAGAAGGATTAGTTTCAAGTTAGTTAGTCAGTTTGTAAACCCTAATGGATTTGTACCAGCTTAGCTTCAGCTTAACAGCTCTATGTAAGCAAGCTTTGTATCATTATCAGTGAAACTGAATATATGAAAACATTCTTTCATTTCTTTTCCTTTACATCTTCTTCTAAAGATCTCAACATGGTATCATTCGTCGTCGTTCTTGAGGTTATCTTGTTTCCGCTGCCGATCTAGTTCAGATCCTGGTGTTGTGCGTCGATCGTGCATTCTCCGATCGTGCTCGTTTGTGTTTGCTCCGGTCTCGCCATGGTGACTCCCTTGTCTCTCGGGTCTGATGAAGCCTTGATTGAGTTCTCCTCCAAGAATACCAAGACCTTTACAAATAAAAAGGTAAATGTTATCCTTGATGAGATGAATTTTCTGTTATGGAAACAAGTGCTTCTCACTGTTCGTACTCATCGCCTAGAACGGTTACTCACAGGAAAAGTTAAGTCTCCTCCAGAGACGGTGGTCGATGATTCCGGCGCCACAATCGACAATGAAGAGTATGAAGAGTTTGTGGCGCAAGATATCGCGCTTGCCTCGTAGCTGTTATCTACGATCAGCCCTCATTTGTTATCTGAGTTCGTAGGTGCTGAAACGGCCAATGATGTGTGGAAGACGGTCCTACAATTCTTTGCCAACAAATCGACCACGTCGGTCATGAGTTTGTATGGCAAGCTTCGATCGCTGAAGAAAGGTGATGATAGTATGCGAGTTTATCTCACTCGTGTCAAGGAGGTCTGTGATGCGCTTGCCTCCTGTGGAAACCCTGTGTCGTCAATGGAACAAATTGCTAGTATTCTCAAGGGCTTGCCTCGTGATTATTAGCCGTTTATGGCTGTTATCACCAGTAGTTCGAATCCATTTTCAGTGGATGTTGTTTCCACATTGCTTATTGATGCGGAGGCTCAACTGGATGGGATCGAAATTGAGTTTGAAGGCCTTACTCTCAGTGCAAATGTTGCACAAGGGGAAAATCTGCCCACTGGGTCAGGTTACTCTCACAATCAACGAAGTTCGAGGCCTCCAGCTTTTAGTGGTAGATCTGGTGGCAGAGGTCGTGGTCGCATGCGCATTCAGTGCCAATTGTATGGCAAGAATGGGCATCTTGTAGATCGTTGTAGGCACAGATTCGATCAGGATTTCTCAAGGATTACATCTAACCAAGGTCAACATCGAGGGGAGGCTGCCAATGCTCATCTTGTATCGTATGCTGTCAATAATTCACCCTGCAATTGTTGTACTCATGGTTCAATGGCATCTAGTCAGCCTACAACCTCAAGCCCATCTTGTTTATGCCTCGGGAGATCAGTGGGTGGTGGACTCCGGTGCTACACACCACGTGACATCTGATGCTGGCAACATTGCTCATGCTGTTGATTACAGTGGCCCAAGTAAGATTATGGTTGGGAATGGAGTGTCTTTAGGCATCGATATGGTTGGTTATTCTTCTCTTTTTACAACATCTCGTGCATTGCATTTACATGATTTGTTTTGTGCCTCAAATAACCAAGAACTTACTCTCGATATCCAAGCTTGCTAGGGACAATCAGGTTTTCTTTGAGTTTCATGCTAAGGATTGTTGTGTTCGAGATGAAGCTTCTGGTGCAGTGTTGCTTCAAGGGCAAGAAAAGGATGGTTTGTATGTCTTTACTGTGGATAATAGGTTCACCCCAGCTGCAGCTTATTCAGTGTCTAAGTCTAATGATGTATATGATTTGTGGCATAGGCGTTTAGGACATCCTGCCTTTGAAACTCTAGTTAAGATGTGTAATGCAATAGATGTAAAAATTTCTTCAAGTGACAAAAAAACTTGTGTTGCTTGTCACATGGGAAAAAGTCACAAGCTTCCATTTGAACATTCGATTACAAACTACACCTCTCCTTTTGAGTTGATCTTCACAGATCTATGGGGACCCTCACATAATGTGTCAAATGGATTTAAATATTACATATCATTTGTTGATGCGTATTCTAGGCACACTTGGATCTATCTTTTGAATGATAAGTCTCAAGCATTGTCTGTTTTTCAGTTGTTTCAAAAGATGGTGTTAACTCAATTTGGGTGCACAATAAAAGTTGTTCAGAGTGACTGGGGTGGCGAGTATCTTGCCTTGTCTTCTCTCTTGCTCAAAGATGGCATAGTGCATCGTGTGACATGCCCTCACACATCTGAGCAGAACGAAGTAGTTGAAAGAAAGCACAGACATGTCATCGAACTTGCTTTGGTTCTCTTGGCACAAACGTCTATGCCTTTACATTTTTTGTCATGTGCAGCTCTTACTGCAGTGCATTTGATTAATGGAATGCCAACAAAGGTGTTAAATGGCACTTCCCCTTTTGAGAAACTCTTTGGAAATAAGCCCAACTATGAAGAAATGAGAGTCTTTGGTTGTAGGTGCTTCTCGTATCTCAAACCTTTTCATGCACACAAGTTGGAATTTTAGTCAGAAGCTTGCACATTTCTTGGCTATAGCCCTCAGCACAAAGGTTTTCAATGCCTGGCATCCAATGGACGTGTATATGTCACGAGACATGTGGTGTTTGATGAGATGAAATTTCCTTTTATTGATCTCAAAAGTGCACTGTCAGGGCCTCAGCTCAAAAGGTCACAAGCTATAAAGGTGGTTACTAATGTTAGTAAGCTGGGAAGATCATGTGGTCAGTCACAACGTTTGAATCATGCATCACAAATGCCACCCTGCAGTAGTCCTAATAATGATGTTTCAGTGTTTAGTGATGTGCATGCTCGTGTTGAGACTGAGGTGGATGCAGGGAAGGAGAATCAGAATGTCCATGCCCAATAGGAAGATGAGGTTGATTCAGTGCATGGTTCTGTTGGCCTTGAGCAGGAGGAGCTCTCACAACCAGAAGATGTGTCACCTTGTAATGCTGACAGTCAACCTACATGTGATGATGTACCAACTGCTGCTTCTGAAAATGTTTTGCCTACAACTGAGGAGGATATTCCCATACCTGCACTAACAAATCAGCACTCTATGCTCACAAGAAGTAAGTGTGGTGTGTTTAAACCTAAAACGTATCTTAGTGCTTGTGATTTTGTAGAACCAGGTGATGTGTATCAGGCTATGCAGTCTGATAAATGGAAAGCAGTTGTGATTGCTGAGTTCAACGTATTACAAGCCAATGGCACTTGGACATTAGTGGAGCTTCCTGAGGGCAGATCAGTAGTTGGATGCAAATGGCTATTTAAGCTTAAAAGAAACTCAAATGGCTCGATCCAAAGGCACAAAGTGGGACTTGTTGCCAAGGGATATTGCCAAATCCCTGGTCAGGATTTTCGAGATACATATAGCCCAGTTGTCAAATTTCCTACAGTGAATGTCATTCTATCCTTGGCAGTCTCACAAGGGTGGCAACTAAGACAAGTCGATGTGAACAATGCGTTTCTTAATGGTGATTTGGAAGAGGATGTATTTATGCAGGAGCCACTTGACTTTGAGCAACAAACCTCAAATGGTGTGTAAATTGAAGAAAGCGTTGTATGGGTTGAGGCAGGCTCCACGAAACTAGAATGTCAAGCTCAAGGAATGTTTAAGCAACCTAGGATTCAAAGAATCAAAAGCTGACGCTTCATTATTTATCAGATGCAAAGGATCAGTATACACATATATGTTAGTTTATGTGGACGATATCATTATCATAGGACATTCATCCGAAGAGATTGATTTTGTGGTTAAGATGTTGAATGATCAGTTCTCGTTGAAAGATCTAGGAGACTTGCACTATTTCCTGGGAATTGAAGTAACACGAACTGAGACATCGTTGGTACTCAGTCTAAAGAGGTTTATTCTCGAGTTACTCAGGAAAACTCGGATGGAGGGTTCTAATCCTACACCTACTCCTATGGTTGCGGCTCAAAAGGTGTGTCAAGAGAATGCAGGGAATCCATTGTTGGATGCACGTGAGTACATGAGCATTGTAGGCACTCTGCTCTATATTTGCCACACGAGACCTGATATCACCGACAGTGTGAATAGGGTGGCTCAATTTATGCATGCGTTGTGTGAACTTCATATGGTTGCTGTGAAAAGGATTTTGCGGTACTTGGTTGGAACACTAGATCATGGCTTAATGTTCACAGCCTCTACCTCAGCACTACGAGTGACGGCGTTTGCTGATGCTGATTAGGGAGGCAGCACAGATGATCGTCGTTTCATCTCTGGTCATTATGTATTTGTGGGTAATTGCCTAGTCACATGGAGCTCGTCGAAACAAAAGGTGGTGTCACGATCCACCATGGAGGCTGAATACATGAGTCTTGCTGATGATGCAGGAGAAGTCATCTGGGTTAACTCCTTGTTGAAGGAAATGGGCATGGCAAGCAAGCAGGTTTCAACTATTTGGTGTGATAACACCAGTGGAATTGCACTTACAGCTAATCCAGTGTATCATGCACGTTCCAAGCATGTGGACCTTGACATTCATTTTGTTCGTGAAAAGGTGGCCATGAATCAACTGTGTGTCAACTATATTCCAGCTATGCATCAAACCGCAGATGGGTTGACTAAAGCTTTGACGAAACCGCTGTTCGAACTATTCTGAGATAGGATTCAGGTGAAAACGCTTGAGGAAGCAGGGAGAATGTTGAATAAAGAAAGCTGCGCATAACTTCCTCTACACGTGGCAACATATTGGAGGGATTAGTTTCAAGTTAGTTAGTCAGTTTGTAAACCCTAACGGATTTGTACCAGCTTAGCTTCAGCTTAACAGCTCTATATAAGCAAGCTTTGAGCAAGCTTTGTATCTTTATCAATGAAACTAAATATATGAAAACGTTCTTTCATTTCTTTTCCTTTACATCTTCTTCTAAAGATCTCAACAGTCGGTGACGAGAAGCAGGCTAAAAACGATGGCATGCAGACCATTGGGCAAGAACCAGTCTCTGTGCAGAAGACTTTAAAGCCGAATGTAAGTGTGGCAGGTTCTATGTCAAATAGCTTAGATCAGTACGAGGTTTAGGCACTAGGAGAGGGTATTTCTAACGAGCTATCAGAGATGGATATCTCAGCTCGGCTGAAAAGGAAACGTGACTGGGATGTTTTCGATGATCTTCCGCACATGAAAAAGAAAGTGTTGCTTGAAAAAATCTATACCAATAATTGGTGTGATCATGGTTTCGGGGCTATACCAATCGAGGATGCCCTCAAACTTGCGGTTTACCGGAATCGTTCTCAGGGAGTTCCCATATTATTAACAGTATCGATCATGGATTTGGTTGATTCTGACAGGGGTACGAGTAAGCATCATGTTCAGGTTGCGGAGAGTCATTTGCATCACTCATGAAGGGTGTCGTCGATGTGGGGAAGGCACATCGTTTTTCTCCCATTTGATCATTTGGCTAAGCTCTCCCGGGAGCTGGTTGGCTTTTGATCAAAGTTGGTGCTTTCGTGGCTCTGTTTGCACTTGTGCTGGTTCCTCTCTGACCTTTTTGCATGGCTTCCTCTTTTTGTTTGAAGAGTCTCCGAAACGGATTCGTATTCCCCATGAATATGGAAGTCTGCCTCCGTTGTTGGAGCTCTCGCAAGGGATCACGTTTGACCACAGTGTGTTCTAGTTTCGCTCTACAATACTCCTTTCTCCTGGATTGCTTTGGTCCTTTTTCGATGTGTTTTTTACTTTCGCTTCTCTCGTTTCGGCCTGTTTTTCTCTGTTTTGGACCGGTGTTGTTGGCCTTTTCATGTCACGTTAGTGCATGGCTTTTTGGTTTTGCCTTCATGGCTCGGATGTTTGTTTCGGATTTGGTTTAAATGAAGCTTTTGTTATAAAAAAAAAAAAAAAAAAAAAAGACTTAAGCCTTTTTTAAAGTCCCCCACGACTGAACTAATTCGTGCCTGATAAGGCACATTTACATAAGGATAATTAACAATATTCATGAATCAGATTAGATTAAGTTCAAGTCAAACTTACGTATGTAATATTGTTGGTAACGTAGTCAGGAATTTAGATTATAGAACAATATAATTAATTATAAAAAATAAAGTTCGAATAGATTAAAAATTAAACATCTAAATAGAGTTCATCCCTAATCACTACTAGAGATATCAACGGCCCGGATCTAGCTGGACCCAGATCCAGACTCATTTTTACATTTTAGATCCAGAATTGCCCCGCATCCGCAGGTCTAGAAAATTGGGATCTAGATTTAGATCCAACAAATCTCATGGATTCGGGTCTAAAACGGGACTGTTAAAAAAATGACTATTCAACCTATTTTTTAACGTAATAAAATTGTCATTGAATAATTTCACATCACATCTTCAATGGAGGAAAGATTAATTTCAATACAACTAATAACATAATAAAAAATAATAAACTAAAGTCTAAAAAAAACTCCAACACAATTACACAAATGTCTTTTGAATAACACAAATATTAAAAATGTAAATCATGAAACATTGTCGCAAGCCGAGTACAACACTTTAAAATCTATTGTATCATTTATATATATTTTAAAATCTATTATGTCATTCATATATATATTAAAATTAAAGGTGGGTTTTTTTATAAACGGGTCTAAGTCCAAATTTTAATGTTAGATATGGACTTAAATCCATACTTTAATCAAAGAATACAGATCCTGACCAGATTCATTGGGTCTAAAATTTTAGAATTCAAACCTTATAAAACAGATTTAGATCTACAAATTTAGGGCGGTCCAAGATCCATTGCCATTCCTAATCACTACCCCGTTAAGCCCACCCACATTGTTTTTAAGACTTTCTTTTTATTTAATTTTTTTTTGTTAGATTAGACTCAACACACCAAAATTTAGCATATATTCATCCATTTAACAATATTAAGTTACCTTTTCCGTTGTTTTTTTGCCTTCCGAGTTCCAGAATTTATGATAGAAATTTAAAATAAAAACCCAGAAATGTTCCGCTGATCAAAATTGAGAGAAAAAGCGAGAAAACCAAACCTCAAATTCAGCAAGAAAAACATAAAAAGCAATCAATGATTAAAAACAAAGGTATCACTTTGATTAGATTTCAACATTCATTCCTTCTTGACAAAATACTAAAATCGGATCAGATATTTCACAAAAATAAAACAGAGACTAAATACAGGATTAAGCTCTCTCTCCCCTGATCCTCCTAGCAAGCTGAATATCCTTTGGCATAATGGTAACCCTCTTCGCGTGAATGGCGCAGAGATTGGTGTCTTCAAAGAGCCCGACAAGATAAGCTTCAGCTGCTTCTTGGAGAGCTGCGACGGCGCTGCTTTGGAACCTCAGATCCGTCTTGAAATCCTGAGCGATTTCCCTCACCAGTCTCTGGAACGGGAGCTTCCGGATCAACAGTTCCGTGCTCTTCTGATACTTCCTGATTTCTCTCAACGCCACCGTTCCGGGCCTGAATCGGTGAGGCTTCTTCACTCCTCCGGTGGCCGGAGCCGACTTCCTTGCGGCTTTCGTCGCCAGCTGCTTACGTGGCGCCTTGCCTCCGGTTGACTTCCTGGCTGTTTGCTTAGTACGAGCCATTGATTTCTCCGGCTACAGAGAAGCAGAATATGAAGGAATTGCTTTGTTTGAGAGAAAACTGATGATTCGATTGAGAGCGAGTGGTGAGAATTGTGAATCCGGGAGTTGTTTATATTGAAGAAAAATAAAAGTAGAGAGATGGAGCGCGCACGCGGGAACTTTGAAATTTTTGAATGACTAAATATGGACGGTGCGATTATACTATCCCAACTATAAATCGACGGCTTTGAACCGTTTACCGGGTTAGCGATCCGTGTGCAGTGCCAATCGCCAATAATACATGTTTACCAATGTCACATGGATTATGTTATCCGCGAGTCCCCACACTCTATATTTTTCTAATTAAAGAAGGTTAATTGACAGCCACGTCAACAATATAATTAGGGTAAAGTACATCAATGGTCACCAAACGTTTAACTTCCGTTAGAAACTCTGGCGTGGCACTTTAATTTTCCTTGTTTTCTTCTTCTTTTGTTGCTATGTTTTTCTTCTATAATTTTCAGATTCTTTCCTCTATTTTCTTCTATAAATCTTGAAATGATTATTTTTTCACAATCTTTATAATAATAACAGTACAAATGCAAAACTGGCAGCAGCAGCCATGATTGGCTTGCTTTTGTTCTGCAGTAATGTAACGAGTGCCCCGAATACAAGAGGCGATCATGGCCTTATCACTAGTTTGGCATATGTCCTCGAAGACTTGGAGGTCGTCACATCTAAGCGCCAAGGCCACGATTGCTTCAATGTCTCCTCGTATCCGAATGCCTTCGCCTACGGTCATGCGGCTCGTAATCAAAACCTTACCACCTCGAATTGTGCTACTTGTTTGGTCAATGCTAAAGTCGCCATGTTTGGAACTTGTCAAAATCGAATAGAGTCTCGCTTGGTGCTCCATGATTGTACCATTAGGTATGAGCAATACGCATTTGATGACTAGATTAAACAACATTCTTTCTTAAACTTTACTGGAGTTAATGGACCTTATCTTTAATAATGCTTATTTTGTACCTGAAAAAGTGTTTGAAACACTGAAACATGTCTGTTTTGATGTAATCATTCATGTTTCAAGTGGATTTGCATGATGGTTTTTGTTGAAGTTAGTTGAAAGTCAGTTAAGCAGATTAGTTAGTTTGTTAATTTTGTTTAGTTGTTAGCTTATGTTGTATATAAACTGGATGTATTCTTTGTAAAGTTATCAGAAATAATATTGAAATTTTTCCCAACTCATTCTTTTAACATGGTATCTAGAGCCCAGTATATTTTTGGGTAATTTGGTCCATTTCCTCGATAGGCCTGATAACCGTTTTTTCCTCTTTTTCGTCGTTTCATCCATTTCTCTAAAATTTGGGGATTTCTTTTCTCTTTCTTTTCACGATTGCTATGATGCCGCCGACGGAGTCTTCAACCACCGTAGACTTCAATCACGCCTTGTATCTTCATCCATCCGACATTCCGGGAGCTCTCTTGGTTTCACATCAACTCATCGGTGCTGAAAATTACAGCGTCTGGAGCCGCTCGATGCAAATAGCCTTACTCGCAAAAAACAAGTTAGGGCTAGTCAATGGAAGCTGTCGTCGTGGTGATTTCACTGGGCAACTGGAGTCTTAGTGGGATCGTTGTAATGCAATCGTTCTCTCATGGATTCTCAACGCCGTCAGCCAAGATTTGTCCGCCGAAATCGTGTTTGCATCCAGTGCCGCACTCGTATGGACGGATCTGAAGGAACGCTTCGACAAGGTGGATGGTTCTCGCACGTTTTTCCTTCATCGAGAAATTTCAACACTCGTTCAAGGTGAACTATCTCTGCTTATTTCACAAGATTAAAATTGTTGTGGAGTGAGTATCGTGCTCTTGTACCTTTTTCGACTTGTAATTGCGAGGCTTCTCAAGAGAATCAGAAACATCTCTTGCAACAAAACCTATTTCAATTTCTGATGGGATTAAATTCGGTTCCATGATCACTTCTAATATGTGAAATTTTAAGTTCAAGATCATTTTGAATTAATTTTGAAAATGTGATGAATTTTTCCAAAGCCTCATCCTTAGTACTTAAAAAGAGAACCCAAGTGAATCTAGAAAAATCATCAACTAATACAAAAGCATATGATTTGCCACCCAAGCTCATAGTCCTAATTGGCCCAAATAAATCCATATGGATTAGTTGTAAACATCTACTAGTAGAAATGTCATTAATGGATTTAAAGGAAGATCTATGTTGTTTACCCTTTGAGCATGCATCACAAATTTTATCGTTTGAAAATTTTATCTTGGGTAAACCTTTAACTAGGTTTAGAGAGACTAGTTTTTCTAAAACACTTGTGCTAGCATGTCCTAGCTTCCTATGCCACAACCATGCATCATTTTCGTTTTGAGCAACTAAGCATGCATGAGATGTATGAATGTCATCTAGATGCACCATGTATATATTCCCTATGCGATGACCTATGAGCATAATATTATTAGTTTTAATGTCTACAACTTTACAACCGGTTTTATCAAATATAACATTAAAACCTTTATCACATAATTGACTTATGCTCAATAAATTATGTTTAAGACCATTGACATATAAAACATTTTCAATGAGAGTAGTAGAGTGATTACCAATGGAGCCAATACCTTCAATGTGGCCTTTGGAGTTGTCACCAAATGTTACTACTCCTCCACTTTTTGGTTTTAGATCCATGAGTCGACTCTTGTCTCCGGTCATGTGTCTCGAGCATCCACTATCAAGGTACCATGAGTTTTGACTTTGTGCTTTGGCCTTGTAGCAATGCTCCCCCTACAAACAAAGATATTTAAACTTTTGTTTTTGGTACCCAAATCATTTTGGGTCCATGTGTGTTAGTTCCTAAAACTTTGGTTCCCTTAGGAATCCAAGGTGACATAGCAATAATATCATTAGATTTAACAAGTTCCTTAGGAACCCATACATTTCTAATTCTCTTAACTTTACTATGTCTAGGATAGTTATCTTGTTTGTAGTAGTTAGTCTTTTTCTTATATTGGTGTGTTCTAGAGGATTTTCCTATGTCATGTTTAACACTACCATTAATTTTTAAAGACTTTTTGAGCTCATTTAGCTCACTTAACACCTTTTGGTGTTCACAATTATTTTGAGATAAAAGATTATTAAGATCAATATTTTCTTTTTGAAAGAATTTAAGTTCATCTTCTAATCCTAATATCTTTTTCTCTATTTTAGAATTAGTTTGAGTAAGTGAGTCATTTTTCTCTTTTAATTCTATAATAGTTTTTCTATTCCTAATAACCGACTCCCTATACTTCTCAACTAATTCATCATATACCTCTTGTAACTCATCATAAGCATCATTTAATTCTTCATATGAAAAATCTAAAGTAGATGAGTTAGAGGTTACCAAGGAGGAATCTTCCTCAAGTGCCATGAGGCAGAGGTTCGCCACTTCTTGTTCGTCATCCTCCGATGACTCCTCATCACTCCAAGTAGCAAGCTTAGCTTTGAGCTTTTTCTTCTTCTCAAAGCCCTTCTTCTTGAGTTGAGGGCACTCCGAACGTATGTGGCCGGGTTGTCCGCACTCGAAGCAAGTGATTGGATCCCTTCCTTCTTCTTTGTTCTTGCCTTTAAAGTCCATTTTCCTTTGGATTCTTCTTCCTCGGTTGGACCTCATAAGGCGTGAGAATCGTTTGGCTATCATAGCCAATTCTTCAAGTTCATCCTCATCACTAGATGAACTTTCATCAAGTTGGGAAGTTTTAGCTTTGAGAGCTATTCCAATTTTCTTCTTTTTCTCCCCTTCAAGCTTCTCCATTCTTTTTTCTTCTTTCTTTTTCTCATCTTCCCTTCCTTGCTTCATGATTTCGTGAGTAAGGAGAGAACCTACAAGTTCATCAAGCTTTAGAGTTTTTAAATTCTTTGCTTCGATGATAGCGGTTCTCTTCCCATCCCAAGATTCGGGAAGTGAATAGAGTAGCTTTCGGACAAGCTTGTCTTCCGGTATAATTTCTCCATAGCCCTTTAGACCATTCACAATTGTGGAGAATCGATCAAACATCTTTGACACCGTCTCATCAAATTCCATCTTGAAATTTTCATAACTAAGATTGAGAATTCCAATCTTAGTTTCTTTGACATCGTTGGTGCCTTCATAGGTGGTTTCAAGAGTGTCCCACACTTCTTTGGCACTTTCAATTGATGAGACCTTTGAGTAGATGTCCGGACCGAAAGCACAAAATAGCATGTGAAGAGCTTTATCATTTACTTGGATCTTTTTCCTTTCCTCTTCACTCATTTCCGTTCTTCTTTTAAGCACCATCTTGCCATCAACATCTTGCTTCAATGGAATATATGGTCCATCCTCAATGACATCCCACACAAGGTAGTCACTTGATTTAATAAATAGACGCATTTTATTTTTCCAAAATGAGTAGTTCTCACCATTGAAGAAAGGAGGCTTTGTGGTGGATTGTGAGTCGTACATGCCGGGAGCGGAGGTTGATGCCATCTCTTGATATTTTGATGATGATCACACTTCTTCCAAGGATCTCCTCTTGCGGTTGTTAATCCTCAAAGAGTTAAGCTCTGATGCCAATTGTTGAGTGGATCACACGAATGATAATAACCAAGAGGGGGGGTGAATTGGAATTTTAACGATGTTGTAACGGAAATTGCAACTTAAAAATATTGACACGGGAATTTAGAGTGGTTCAAGTTCACCAACCGAACTCTACATCCACTACCTTAGTCTCACCAAGGATTTCCAACAATTTCCACTAAATTGTTCGTCCCCTTTTCCCAGGACAAGGAGGCAACCTTTACAATTTCGGTTAATTTTTCTACCCAAAAATTAACCCAATCCTCACACAATAGAACAAAGAAATTTGGTGGCTAATAAGGTATCTCTCAATACAAATGATAGCCCAATATCAAGCACTCAACCCAATCGAACAAAATAGAAATGAAGGATACAATTGGGATTTCTAGACAAAGTAGGATTTTTGCACAAATGCTTGGATTTGATGTTTTTATATCTTCTTGAGGTTCAATCATGTTGCTGGAGCTTCTTGGGGTCTTTTTATAGCCTCTTGATGATTTCCAACCGTTGTGAGTGTTGATTTTAAGATTATAGCCGTTGGGATGCTTTTTCTCCACTTTCTTGCACTTTTCCAGCTATGAGTATCGGTACTCTATAGTGGGGTATCGATACCTGTCTCATAAGAAAATAGCCGTTGTGTACAAATAATAAAGGGGTATCGATACGCGTTCTTGGCGTATCGGTACTGGGTATCGAAACAGCACAGGCTGTATCGATACCTTTTTCTCGACATAGCTCACTGTCAAATCGGGTATCGATACTAGGGTTAGGGGTATCGATACCGGTTTAGTGACCGTTTAAAAATCTCAACGGTTATATTTTTAAACTGACTTTGAAATTAATAATTATAAAATGGTATCGATACTGGTTCATCCGTATCGATACTGATTTCATAGCGTATCGATACTAGGGTTTGCCGTTTCGATACTTGTTCCGACAGAGGCAAACTTTTGCTAAAAAGGTATCGATACTCCTTGATGGGTATCGATACTGGTTGACGTTTTTCACTATTTTTGCCTTGGAACACTTAGAAAATATTTGAGTTTGAGTTCTAATAAATCAGTTTAAAGTCTTTGGGGTTTCAAAAACTTGTTAAGGGATTTGTACAAACAATTTTAAGTTCTTCAATTTGATCCTTAAAGATCTAGTTATATCAAAATCAAACATAGGTTTTACAATCTCCCCCTTTTTGATATAACAAAACCAAAACTTAAAATTTTTGACAACTTTTGAAAATTAACTCCCCCTTAATATAAGCTTGATATTTCAATTTAGTTAAGACCAAAGAAATTTCTCAAAATCAAAATTCTTAACTCCCCCTTGATGTAAGTTTGATAAAACCAAAAAAAATTTTGAAAGTTTGTTTGTGAGCTATATCTTCTCCCCCTTTTTGTTAGATCAAAAAGAATTGTGAGAGCATAATGTGCATCAAATATCAAGAGTATAAAGATAAGCAACATAATCTTATTATATCATAAACGAGAAATCCAAAACATAAGCAAACCTAAATCCTAAAAAATCAAAGCATAGGTAATAATCTTAATCCTAAGAACATAAAACATAGGTGCATAAAAAAAATAAAAATCCTAAATGATATGATATGATATGCAAAGATAGAAGTCTAGGCATTATCTTCATCGTCTTCATCATCGTCATCTTCATCTCCTAAAGGGTCATTGTTCCTCATGCTATTACGCCATTCATCGTGGAAAGCGGCAATGGAAATATTCGAGGAATTTTGCTTGCTTTCGAGAGATGTAAGGCGATTCTCCATACCCGTCATCCTCGTATCAAATGTAGTTTCCATAGAGGTAAGACGAGTATTCAACCCGGTGAATTGTTCATTTAGATAAGTCATGAGATTATCCATATTGGGTTGTGGGACTTGAGGAGCTTGAGGAGCTTGAGGAGCTTGTTGTTCTAAGGCGGCGGCGGCCTCGGGTGGAAGCTCGGTAAGACGTAGCCAATTTCCATTAAAATAATGAAATTTGCTTCGAGCAAGAGAATGTTCGTCGATAGGATCGGTAAGAGTAGAAGCAAGATCAAACGAACAATCAATATCCTTTTGAACAAAGTAATAGCTTAAGGCCGTACCGTAGATAAAGGATGTAATGAGAGGAGTTTCACGTTGTTGAACATGATAAGCAATCTCATTGAACATGATGCGAGCAAGATTTGGGCGTTTTCGTTGTCGGAAACTTCGAATCCAAAAATCATCCAATAGACGGATGGTGGAATATTTGCCTCCGGAGGGACGAAGCCACCATGATACCATCAAATGTAGGATTCGATCATGAGCATTGAGGACGGTTACGGAACCGCTAAGAACATGCCCTAAGGCATTCTCATTATCTTCACCTTCATCCTTCAATTTAAAAACTTCACAAATAGACTTGACATCAAGAACTATTTGTTTCCCCATAAGATACGAACGAATGGCAACGACTTCTTCATTACGATAAATGCATTTAGCATTAGAGAAGAAAATCAAAACCAAAAGTCGATAATAAATACCCGGAATAGTGAGAAAATGCATGAAGTTCCAAAGACGAAGAAGCGGAAGATATTCAAACTTGAAGCGCTCGGAGTCGAGAAAGGGGATGGATACGATCCTCTCCGCACGAATTTTGTAGTTTTCAAATTGGCGGAAATATGGAAGACCATCGGAATCTTCAAAAGATTGGTTGTAGATAGTAGCATAATCGGGACGAGCAACCGATCCGGGAGTTGAAGAGTCTCCGGCAAGAAGAACTCTTTGTCGTTTCCTTGAATGCTCTTTTGGTGCCATAGATAATAGAAACTTTGAAGAGAGAATTTTGAGAGAGAGCAAAAGCTTTGATTCAAGGGTTTCTTTTGATTTTTGGTGAAGAATATGAAGGAGAAGAGGCCTTTATATAGCCAAAAACGTTTAGGGTTAATAGGATATTAAAGAGTTTTAATTTTGGTAAAATTAGATCTCATTAAAAACCTATTTAATGCCATCAGCGCGAAAGGGTATCGATACTCCTCAGGGGGTATCGATACGGGGATAGAATTGTCTTTCCTCAGATTTGACCGTTTAAGGAGGTATCGATACTCATTAGACAGTATCGATACAGGGATAGAATTGTCTTTCCACAAATATAACCGTTGAAAGCGGTATCGATACTCATTAGACGGTATCGATACAGGGATAGACCTGTCTTTTCTCAATTTTGACCGTTGGAAGAGGGTATCGATACGCAAGAGGCGGTATCGATACGCTTGAAGCGATGAGAAATTCTGGGAAATTGAAATGAAGAACGAGTATCGATACCCATTGGGCAGTATCGATACCTTATGCCCAGAATTTTGCCTATTTGGTTAAAAATAACCAAAGACATGAACTTAACATCTCTTAAAAGTATGTAAATGATGAATGAACAGATCTAAGCATATTTTAACATAAACATACTCCCCCTAACTATATGCATGGAAGAAATTGGGAGACTAAACACATAAACATGATTATTTCACAAAATCAAGCACATTTAGTTCTAAAAAGAGGTCCTAAAGGTCAAGATAGGCTAGTTAGACCCAACTCTCTCCTAAGGGACCAAAAACGCTCTTTATCTAATGGTTTTGTGAAAATGTCCGCTAATTGATTTAAGGTGTCTACATACTCTATAGCCACATCTTTCTTAAGGACATGATCTCTAATGAAATGATGCCTTATTTCTATATGTTTGGTTCTAGAGTGTTGGATGGGATTTTTTGTTAAACATATTGCACTTGTATTATCACATTTAAGGGGTATGGTTTCTATTTTTACACCATAATCTAAGAGTTGTTGTTTCATCCAAAGGATTTGAGCACAACAACTTCCTAAGGATATGTACTCGGCTTCGGTGGTAGATAAAGCTACACTATTTTGTTTCTTAGAGAACCAAGATATGAGCATACTACCTAAGAATTGACAAGTTCCCGAAGTACTTTTCCTATCGATTTTGCAACCCCCATAATCCGCATCCGAGTAAGCATGTAGGTTGAAGGTAGAGACTCTAGGATACCAAAGGCCTAAACAAGGAGTGTCTCTAAGGTATCTAAAGATTCTCTTAACGGCTATAAGGTGAGACTCTCTAGGACTAGCTTGAAACCTAGCACACAAGCAAACACTAAACAGTATATCCGGTCTACTTGCGGTAAGGTAAAGCAAAGATCCAATCATAGAGCGATAAAGCTTAGAGTCAACACACTTACCTCCTTCATCTTTGTCAAGCTTTGTAGATGAGCTCATAGGAGTGGCTTGAGGCTTCGTGTTCTCCAAGCCAAACTTGTTGAGCATATCCTTTATGTATTTTGCTTGATTTATGAAGGTGCCATCCTTCATTTGTTTGATTTGGAGTCCCAAAAAGAATGAGAGCTCCCCCATCATGCTCATCTCAAATTCACCTTGCATTAGCTTAGCAAACTCTTGACAATAACATTCATTAGTAGATCCAAATATAATATCATCAACATAAATTTGAACTACTAAAATGTCATTTTTATACATTTTTATAAAGAGTGTAGTGTCCACCTTACCTTTTTCAAATCCTTTTTCAATCAAAAAATTTGAAAGCCTTTCATACCAAGCTCTAGGAGCTTGTTTTAAACCATAAAGTGCTTTTGTAAGTTTGAAAACATGATTTGGAAATTTTGAGTCTTCAAAACCCGGTGGTTGTTCTACATACACTTCTTCATTTATAAAACCATTTAAAAATGCGCTTTTAACGTCCATTTGAAAAAGCTTGAAATTATGATAACATGCATATGCAAGCAACATCCTAATGGCTTCCATTCTAGCTACGGGTGCATAGGTTTCATCAAAATCTATTCCCTCTTCTTGAGTGTAACCTTGTGCTACAAGTCTAGCTTTATTTCTCACAATGTTACCACTCTCATCTAGTTTGTTCCTAAAGACCCATTTAGTTCCTATTGTAGATTGATTACTAGGCCTATCAACTAATGTCCAAACATTGCTTCTCTCAAATTGATTTAACTCTTCTTGCATAGCCATAATCCAAAAATCATCTTTTAAAGCTTCTTTGATATTTTTAGGCTCTATGCATGAGATAAATGCAATATGATTCATTAATCTAAGAGAAGAACGAGTGGTTACCCCCTTGGATGGATCACCCAAGATTTCACCATCTTTGACATAGTTCAACTCCCTTGGATAGCTAACTTCCTTTTCCTCAATAGCCAAGTCCTTCAAGGCTTCAAGAGGTGGATCTTGTGTGTCTTCTTCTTTTGGTTGAATCTCATCCTTCTTTGAAGTTTGACCTCCATCAAAGGTATTTGTGATTCCTACATTATCATCATCACAAGAATCCTTCCTAGGAAGGGGATTATCATCGAATACAACATGAATAGATTCTTCTACAACTAAAGTTCTTTTGTTAAATACTCGATAGGCTTTAGAGGTTAAAGAGTAACCTATAAAAATAGCTTCATCACTTTTTGCATCAAATTTACCTAAATTATCTTTTCCATTATTTAAAACAAAACATTTACATCCAAAAGGGTGGAAGTAGCTAATATTAGGCTTTTTAGATTTTAAAATCTCATAAGGTGTTTTCTTTAAAATCGGCCTAATGGTTACACGATTTATAATATAACAAGCCGTGTTTGTTGCTTCCGCCCAAAAATATTTTGGTAAATTATTTTCGCAAAGCATAGTTCTAGCCATTTCTTGTAAAGTTCTATTTTTCCTCTCAACTACCCCATTTTGTTGAGGAGTTCGAGGGGCTGAAAAATTATGGCTAATACCATTTTCATTTAAAAAATCTTCAAATCCTAAATTTTGAAATTCGGTTCCATGATCACTTCTAATATGTGAAATTTTAAGTTCAAGATCATTTTGAATTAATTTTGAAAATGTGATGAATTTTTCCAAAGCCTCATCCTTAGTACTTAAAAAGAGAACCCAAGTGAATCTAGAAAAATCATCAACTAATACAAAAGCATATGATTTGCCACCCAAGCTCATAGTCCTAATTGGCCCAAATAAATCCATATGGATTAGTTGTAAACATCTACTAGTAGAAATGTCATTAATGGATTTAAAGGAAGATCTATGTTGTTTACCCTTTGAGCATGCATCACAAATTTTATCGTTTGAAAATTTTATCTTGGGTAAACCTTTAACTAGGTTTAGAGAGACTAGTTTTTCTAAAACACTTGTGCTAGCATGTCCTAGCTTCCTATGCCACAACCATGCATCATTTTCGTTTTGAGCAACTAAGCATGCATGAGATGTATGAATGTCATCTAGATGCACCATGTATATATTCCCTATGCGATGACCTATGAGCATAATATTATTAGTTTTAATGTCTACAACTTTACAACCGGTTTTATCAAATATAACATTAAAACCTTTATCACATAATTGACTTATGCTCAATAAATTATGTTTAAGACCATTGACATATAAAACATTTTCAATGAGAGTAGTAGAGTGATTACCAATGGAGCCAATACCTTCAATGTGGCCTTTGGAGTTGTCACCAAATGTTACTACTCCTCCACTTTTTGGTTTTAGATCCATGAGTCGACTCTTGTCTCCGGTCATGTGTCTCGAGCATCCACTATCAAGGTACCATGAGTTTTGACTTTGTGCTTTGGCCTTGTAGCAATGCTCCCCCTACAAACAAAGATATTTAAACTTTTGTTTTTGGTACCCAAATCATTTTGGGTCCATGTGTGTTAGTTCCTAAAACTTTGGTTCCCTTAGGAATCCAAGGTGACATAGCAATAATATCATTAGATTTAACAAGTTCCTTAGGAACCCATACATTTCTAATTCTCTTAACTTTACTATGTCTAGGATAGTTATCTTGTTTGTAGTAGTTAGTCTTTTTCTTATATTGGTGTGTTCTAGAGGATTTTCCTATGTCATGTTTAACACTACCATTAATTTTTAAAGACTTTTTGAGCTCATTTAGCTCACTTAACACCTTTTGGTGTTCACAATTATTTTGAGATAAAAGATTATTAAGATCAATATTTTCTTTTTGAAAGAATTTAAGTTCATCTTCTAATCCTAATATCTTTTTCTCTATTTTAGAATTAGTTTGAGTAAGTGAGTCATTTTTCTCTTTTAATTCTATAATAGTTTTTCTATTCCTAATAACCGACTCCCTATACTTCTCAACTAATTCATCATATACCTCTTGTAACTCATCATAAGCATCATTTAATTCTTCATATGAAAAATCTAAAGTAGATGAGTTAGAGGTTACCAAGGAGGAATCTTCCTCAAGTGCCATGAGGCAGAGGTTCGCCACTTCTTGTTCGTCATCCTCCGATGACTCCTCATCACTCCAAGTAGCAAGCTTAGCTTTGAGCTTTTTCTTCTTCTCAAAGCCCTTCTTCTTGAGTTGAGGGCACTCCGAACGTATGTGGCCGGGTTGTCCGCACTCGAAGCAAGTGATTGGATCCCTTCCTTCTTCTTTGTTCTTGCCTTTAAAGTCCATTTTCCTTTGGATTCTTCTTCCTCGGTTGGACCTCATAAGGCGTGAGAATCGTTTGGCTATCATAGCCAATTCTTCAAGTTCATCCTCATCACTAGATGAACTTTCATCAAGTTGGGAAGTTTTAGCTTTGAGAGCTATTCCAATTTTCTTCTTTTTCTCCCCTTCAAGCTTCTCCATTCTTTTTTCTTCTTTCTTTTTCTCATCTTCCCTTCCTTGCTTCATGATTTCGTGAGTAAGGAGAGAACCTACAAGTTCATCAAGCTTTAGAGTTTTTAAATTCTTTGCTTCGATGATAGCGGTTCTCTTCCCATCCCAAGATTCGGGAAGTGAATAGAGTAGCTTTCGGACAAGCTTGTCTTCCGGTATAATTTCTCCATAGCCCTTTAGACCATTCACAATTGTGGAGAATCGATCAAACATCTTTGACACCGTCTCATCAAATTCCATCTTGAAATTTTCATAACTAAGATTGAGAATTCCAATCTTAGTTTCTTTGACATCGTTGGTGCCTTCATAGGTGGTTTCAAGAGTGTCCCACACTTCTTTGGCACTTTCAATTGATGAGACCTTTGAGTAGATGTCCGGACCGAAAGCACAAAATAGCATGTGAAGAGCTTTATCATTTACTTGGATCTTTTTCCTTTCCTCTTCACTCATTTCCGTTCTTCTTTTAAGCACCATCTTGCCATCAACATCTTGCTTCAATGGAATATATGGTCCATCCTCAATGACATCCCACACAAGGTAGTCACTTGATTTAATAAATAGACGCATTTTATTTTTCCAAAATGAGTAGTTCTCACCATTGAAGAAAGGAGGCTTTGTGGTGGATTGTGAGTCGTACATGCCGGGAGCGGAGGTTGATGCCATCTCTTGATATTTTGATGATGATCACACTTCTTCCAAGGATCTCCTCTTGCGGTTGTTAATCCTCAAAGAGTTAAGCTCTGATGCCAATTGTTGAGTGGATCACACGAATGATAATAACCAAGAGGGGGGGTGAATTGGAATTTTAACGATGTTGTAACGGAAATTGCAACTTAAAAATATTGACACGGGAATTTAGAGTGGTTCAAGTTCACCAACCGAACTCTACATCCACTACCTTAGTCTCACCAAGGATTTCCAACAATTTCCACTAAATTGTTCGTCCCCTTTTCCCAGGACAAGGAGGCAACCTTTACAATTTCGGTTAATTTTTCTACCCAAAAATTAACCCAATCCTCACACAATAGAACAAAGAAATTTGGTGGCTAATAAGGTATCTCTCAATACAAATGATAGCCCAATATCAAGCACTCAACCCAATCGAACAAAATAGAAATGAAGGATACAATTGGGATTTCTAGACAAAGTAGGATTTTTGCACAAATGCTTGGATTTGATGTTTTTATATCTTCTTGAGGTTCAATCATGTTGCTGGAGCTTCTTGGGGTCTTTTTATAGCCTCTTGATGATTTCCAACCGTTGTGAGTGTTGATTTTAAGATTATAGCCGTTGGGATGCTTTTTCTCCACTTTCTTGCACTTTTCCAGCTATGAGTATCGGTACTCTATAGTGGGGTATCGATACCTGTCTCATAAGAAAATAGCCGTTGTGTACAAATAATAAAGGGGTATCGATACGCGTTCTTGGCGTATCGGTACTGGGTATCGAAACAGCACAGGCTGTATCGATACCTTTTTCTCGACATAGCTCACTGTCAAATCGGGTATCGATACTAGGGTTAGGGGTATCGATACCGGTTTAGTGACCGTTTAAAAATCTCAACGGTTATATTTTTAAACTGACTTTGAAATTAATAATTATAAAATGGTATCGATACTGGTTCATCCGTATCGATACTGATTTCATAGCGTATCGATACTAGGGTTTGCCGTTTCGATACTTGTTCCGACAGAGGCAAACTTTTGCTAAAAAGGTATCGATACTCCTTGATGGGTATCGATACTGGTTGACGTTTTTCACTATTTTTGCCTTGGAACACTTAGAAAATATTTGAGTTTGAGTTCTAATAAATCAGTTTAAAGTCTTTGGGGTTTCAAAAACTTGTTAAGGGATTTGTACAAACAATTTTAAGTTCTTCAATTTGATCCTTAAAGATCTAGTTATATCAAAATCAAACATAGGTTTTACACTTGGGTTCACTTGTTAAAACTGAAGTCAGATGCTATTTTAGCCTTAAAAAACTTTCTTGTTATGGTTAAAACTCAATTTGCTGCTAATGTTTTAACCATTCGTAGTGATAATGGTTCAGAGTTTTTTAGCTCTGAATGTTCTTCTTTTTTCTCCTCTCTTGGAATAATCCATCAAAGTAGTTGTGTTTATACCCCTCAGCAAAATGGGGTGGCTGAACGCAAACATAGGCATCTACTTAAAGTTTCTAGAGCCCTTCGTTTTCAGTCTAAGTTGCCTATAAAATTCTGGGGAGAATGTGTGTCTGCAGCTTGTTACTTAATAAATTTGCTTCCTTCTTTTGTTCTCTCCTGGAAAACACCCTTTGAACTACTCTTTCATAAAATACTTCCTTTCTCTCATTTAAGAGTGTTTGGCTGTTTGGCATATGCTACCAAACTGAATAATTCAGATAAATTTGCCCCTCATTCTGTACCCTGTGTTTTTATGGGTTACTCTCGAACACATAAAGGTTACCTTCTTTTTAGTCTTAATACAAAAAGATTCTTTGTCAGTCGAAATGTTATCTTCCATGAAAGCATTTTTCCTTTTTCTTTTCCTTCAAATGCTCCTTCTTTTTTTATAGATTCATGCTTGATTCCCGATTCTGATTTTTTAATTCTTGATTCTCCTACTTCACATTATTCTTCAGTTTCAACAAGTGAACCAGACCCTGTTTCAGCTCCTGAATCAGTCTTAAATCCTGTTTCTCCAGATGCTTCTATCCCTGCATCTGAATCTAATTCTCATGTTCCCCTTACTTCTAATTCTTCACCATCTATAATTCCTTCTTCCATTCCTGCTTCTGATGTTTCAATTCCTCTTATTTCTCATCCTTCACGATGATCAACTAGAGTAATACGACCACCTGCTTGGTTGCAAGATTTTGTCACCTCCAATCCATCTCATTCTTCTTCAACAGTTACAGGGCAGTATCCTATTTCTAACTATATTTCTTATAACCATTTTCCTTCTCATACACAAGTTTTCTTATCTTCATCTTCTTTTGTTGAACCTACTTCTTATTCCGAGGCCATTAAAAATCCCTTGTGGGTTCAGGCCATGAAAGAAGAGATATTGGCTTTGGAATCTAATGATACATGGAAAGTAGTTTCTTTGCCTTCTGGAAAAACTCCCATTGGTTGTAAATGGGTTTATCGCATCAAGTATAAAGCTTCATGAGATGTGGAGCGTTATAAAGCTCGTCATGTTGCGAAAGGCTACACTCAAAGGGAATGGGTTGATTATGGTGATACCTTCTCTCCCGTAGCAAAAATGGTCACTGTCAGAACAGTGCTTTCTCTTGCTGCTATGTTTCATTGGCCCCTTCATCAAATGGACGTTCATAATGCCTTCTTACAAGGGTCTCTTAATGAAGAAGTGTATATGTCCTTGCTTGAAGGTTTTTGCAGTCAGGGGGAGAATTTGGTTTGCAGACTGCAAAAGTCTCTCTATGGACTCAAACAAGCATCGAGGCAATGGAATTTGAGACTTTCTGAAACATTGTTGAATGCTGGTTATGAACAAAGTAGACATGATTATTTTGTTTTTGTAAAAAAGCAGCAAGAGAAGCTTGTGATCATCCTTATATATGTGGATGCTTTAGTTATCACTGGAAATGATGATGTGATGATTGATCAACTTAAAGAACTCTTAAATCAAAGCTTCAAGATGAAGGATTTGGGGGAATTGAAATATTTCCTAGGGTTGGAAGTTTTAAGATCATCAGAAGGGATAGTAGTCAATCAAAGGAAGTATGCTCTAGAACTTATTGAGAGCACAAGATTGGGAGGAGCAAAACCAGCTTTATCACCTCTAGAGCAAAATCTGAAACTAACTACTCCAGAATATGATGAAGGTGTGCAACATGAGTCTGCTGATATTTTACTGCAAGACAAATCAGTCTTTCAACGGTTGATAGGCAAGTTAATCTACTTAACTCACACAAGACCAGATATTACTTTTGCAGTTCACCACTTGAGTCAATTTATGCAAAGTCCAAAGTTATCACATTTTGAAGTTGCACTTAGAGTGGTGAGATATATAAAGGGAAATCCAGGTCAAGGGATTCTGTTGAAGGCTTCGAATGAATGTAAGATTGAAGCATTTTGTGACTCGGATTGGGCCTCTTGCTCGATGTCAAGACGATCAGTAACTGGGTACTGTATCAGAATTGGAAGCTCCCTAGTTTCATGGAAATCAAAAAAGCAAAATACAGTTGCAAGATCGTCAGCTGAAGCTGAATATAGAAGTTTGGCCATGACAACATCAGAGATAATCTGGCTGAAAGGATTGTTAAATGAGCTTGGTGTGTTATGTAAAGAGCCAATGTTAGTTTTCTGTGACAATAAGGCTGCCATACAAATTGCAGCAAATCCTGTGTTTCATGAGCGTACGAAACACATAGAAATTGATTGCCATTTTGTGAGAGACAAAATACAAGAAGGATTGCTGAAAACAGAGTACATAGCATCAGAAGAACAGATTGCAGATATCATGACCAAAGTTCTAGGAATTCAGCAGTACAATTACTTATTGAGCAAGTTGGGGATTAAAAATGTTTTTAAACCTCCAACTTGAGGGGGAGTGTTGAAGTTAGTTGAAAGTCAGTTAAGCAGATTATTTAGTTTGTTAATTCTGTTTAGTTGTTAGCTTATGCTGTATATAAACTGGATGTATTCTTTGTAAAGTTATCAGAAATAATATTGAAATTTTTCCCAACTCATTCTTTTAACAGTTTTAGTGATCAAATGAACGAAACTAAAGGAGGGATAAAGAATTTGCTATAATTTTATTGATCAAATGAACAAGATTTCAAAGTTTCAACTCTACATTTTCCGACAATATGATGAAGCATTTTTTGTATAAGCTCAACTGTCAAGAAACTTTATATACCCATCGAGGCGGAGCTTACGAGCATAAGGATTTGCGCTAGAGAAAGAGAGAATAGAGAAGCTCGTTCCATGAATCAGGCACACCACGCAAACACCAGTGGCTACAAAAATGAGAACATGAAAGAAAAAGAAAATAGAAGAAGAAAGAATCTGAAGATTATAGAAGAAAAACAAAGCAACAAAAGAAGAAGGAAACAAAAGAAGAAAGAAAATTAACGTGCCACGTCAGCATTTTTTTAACGGAAGTTAATGGGAGAGACCAAAATGAAAGCGAACTAAAAGTTGAGTGACCCAAATGAAAATTTTAAAAGTTTGGTGACCATTGGTGTACTTTACTCATATAATTATTGGGTTGCGTTTTTTGTTACTGATGGCGTTCTCAACGTGTAACCCCATAGACTCGGCTATGCGACACACCTAAATCTAAGAGGTCATATTAGGATTACCGGAGCGACCCACGTTAAAAATTTCAAATAAAACAAATTGTCAAACCATTTAAAAATCATAAATCAAGTTCCGAATAAAAATATAATTTCAAAAACCATTTTAGACAATGAAACAAAACTATGATACAAGTTACGAGCTTAAATATGAAACAAGACGTGGCATACATGCCCCCTAATTACACAGATATCGTACTTTGCAAGCAAAGTCGAAGAAACTCACATGCCGACATTGATAACTGTAACATGATCAATCTTTTAACCTGTGATGGTAAAAGCAATGTAAGCTTTGGAAAGCTCAGTAATATAGAACTACCAAGAGATACTAAAAGCACAAGCAAGTATATGGCAAGCTTAACACTGTCGTGATGTACAGGGCGACAACGAGCTCAATTTACGATTCAATATTTCAGTAAAGTGTTATAACATAAGGTAACAGAGTTGTTCTTTATTTGATCACACGAGTATCACAAGATAAGTCTATAGTTGAAGATTCAGAAGAGATCTAAATTACAGAAGTTGAATCAAAGAGTTTAGTGTGGTTCATTAGACGCATATTGTAAGCTTGCTGAGAGTTCAGACTTTGGTACATTAATTTAGTATGGTGGATTTAAGAAGAAGCCTGAAAATTTTATTTTTAATCATTTAACTACCCTCAAACCGTATGCCAATATGCAGTGTCATCAAAACTATACTCAGAAAGATTTACACTAGGCTCATTGGCATAGGAACTTACAAAAAGACTTACCCCAAACTCGATAGGCGTAGGAGCTTAGGTCCAGAAGGACTTACCAGTGTTGAGCTTACATAACTTCAATCATGTCTCGGGTAATATACCCTCTGATAAAATCAATTTTATCTAGTAAACAATATTATCAGGAAAAAAATGTATCAGGTATATTTGTATAAGAAGACAGAAGCCAAGAGTTGTGCTTTCATTACGGATAACAGAGAGTCGTACGTTTAATTTAGAGCATATTTTTTTTTAAAACAGAGAATATATTCATGGACACATGGAATACTCCATATGGTCCAATTTATTCCTCGTAGTTGGTAATTATCAGAAAGAGAACATTGAGTATCTGACAGTTTTGGATTGAATTCAGAACAAGGTCCCTATAATAAAGGGGATTCAGTACTAACGGCTCGAGAAGACATTCAGAAGTTGATACATCAGAATCATTGAGATTTCAGGTATATTGTGAGTGACCCAATCATTAAAGCATGCGAGAGCATTATGGTCATTTTGACCTTCATGGTTAAATTGGTAATTTAAACTAACAAGATATAAACGGTGATGTACAAAATTTAGGAATTTTATTGCTCATCAAGTTTCCGGGTCCTTTTGAACTATTCAAAACCCATCATTCAATGTTTATTATTTAACCTGATAGGTACACCTTAAGTATTCATTTCTTAGAGCTAACAACAGAGTGTAACAAAATAGATCACCTTCACCAAACTATCACTGAACGTACAACAAGAAAACGAACATGTATTTAAGCGATATTTTCCAAGTATTCGAACATGTGCATTGCACCCGAACTCAATCCATAGTATCATACGTACCTTCGAAGAACAAGTTACCCTTACCATTGACTATATACATTCCCCAAACCAATCAAACATGTCTTCTTATGGTACTCTCCCAATATCACATTAGTATCAGAAACGACCAACAAACGTGGGTCGTGTATTGCCACGTTCAGAGCCATTGCATTTGTTTGGTTTTAATGATATTTCTTATTTCAAGTCTTAGAGGTATTTTCAGTCATTTTAGTATTCGAAGGCAATTCAGACACTCGATGCTCCAAGGTGGTTCAATTATTCAGAGCCTTTCGGTCCTTCCAATTATTTGTTCATTTCAGATCTCAAGGGTATATCTATCATTTCGATTAATTTGGCAATCGGTGCAGAGAATATTTTAGTCTTTTTGGTCGTTTCAAACATTCCGATCAATCAACATTATCAATAATTACAATCCATTTTTCCATGACAAACAATTCAGTATTCTACGCCACTTTGATTAGTTCAAATATACATATATTTTTCTAAAAATTTATCTTCGGAGATTTATTCAGAATTCAAAAAAATCCAAGTACTTTACAGTTTTGAATGTTTAAGTCTTACTACTAACTTCCCAAATATTTCGAGGTTTTCGGATGCATCAGATGTTTTACCAGATCAAGTGTAGATTCCCATATTATTTTTGTTGTCAGAGGTATTTTAATCATTCTTGCGCCTCAATGGGCATTTCTGTCATTTCTTAACGTAGCATTACAAAAGTTAGATCATTACAAAAAATAGATTTAAAGCATAACAGACTTATTCTTATTCTTGGATCTCAGAAGTTCTTACAAGTCACTCATCTTCCTCACCGAGCTTAGTCTTATCTGGTTACTATTCTTTTTTCGTAATCAATTAGACTTTAACAGAATTAACCATATACTTAGCATGATTATACGGACATTATCGAATACCAATATGTTTCGTAAAGCATACAAAAGGTAGTAATGTATTACCTTGAATCCTTACTATACCGGTCGACCCTTGAAACGACATTCGAACATTCTCAAATCCGAATTTGATATCCGTCAACATCTCAAATACGAATATATATTAATACCTTCAATTACAAAAATTCTAAGATCAGTCGTTATTCACATTGCTCTTAACTGAAATTAAACACATAAGCAAGATCAGGTTCAAGGTCAGATTCGGAGACCTTCAAGTCAGAATTTTACGAAACAGACTTTAAAATCGGACTCAGGACATTAAAAAACATAAAATAAGGGTTTTTAGAAAAAGTTATTGCTGACATCATCGGTCAAAGTTAACGCTGACGTCATTGGTCAACCCGGTTAACTCCGTGAGTTGACTCAAGCGGGTTGACTCGGTCAATGGGTTGACTCAATCGGGTCGGGTTTAAACTCGGGTTATCGGGTTGGTCGGTCACAGGTCGAGCCAGGTTGGGCGGATCGGATCAACCAACATGACTTAGGTTTGAATCTGGGTCGAACTCACAGATTGGGCTAAGGATGTCGGGATCAGACTATATTGGTTAATGAGCTTGGGTTCAGACTAATAATTGGTTTGGGCATGGACCGGGTTGACTAAATGGACCAGTTCAGACCGGTTTACAAGTTAGGCTGGTTCAGACCGAGTTTGGTAAAGACCGATTCAGGCCGGTTCAAGCCCACTTACCCCAATCGATAGCAACTCTTCAGTGGCTTACCGGGATCCTCACTGATGACTCTAGATGATACCAAACTGCCAGAAAACCAAAGCAAATGAATTACCCGGTCCATCCAAGTCGGAGAAACAACAAACTAAGCCAGAAAACGAACGAAACTTACCCAAAACGATTCAAAATGGCCGAAATCCTCATAACTCTGACGAAGCTTCTACCGATGTCGGACGAGTGATTTACTGGTTGAGTTTTGCTCGTCGCGTTGCGAGGAGCTCAGATCAGGTGGTCGTGCGATAAACCAACAACCGAAACGACCAGAATCATTGAAAATTTGAGAAGCAAACCATTGGTTCTCAACGAACCTTCAAAGCGAACTCTACGACAAATGACACCGAGCTACGACGAGTGGCTTGCATGGTTTTGGTCGCATGGAGGCAAGGAAGTTGGTGGTGGCGGTTGTCCAAGCCACGGACCAGTGGTGGTTGAGATTGAGCCGGTGAACATGGATGGTTAGAGAAGACTTCTGAAATTTTTCGAGGTCCTTTCAACTCTCAAACCGAGATCATTAACGAGGGTAGATGGGTGTATCAGATTTTTATTAAATTTCAAACACCCATCAAAGACGAGTTTAAAATTCAAATAGGACAGTCTAAGACCAAAAATAGGCCTTAGCTTAGATGGTTAAAGCTTTCCCCCACAATACTAAGGGTGCAAGTTTAAAACCTCTTGAAAGCAAAAATCTTATTATTATTATTATTATTATTATTATTATTATTATTATTATATACACTTTTATTTCTTTTATTAGCATCCAAAAACTTGAGGTGTGTCACAATGACCGTTTGTTCTTCATTTTTTGTCAAACAATCTTTTGTTTGGTCGCCAACATACATTTGCCCACTACTTTTAGCTCTTAAACGGATGTTTTGTAGAAGTTAGATTTTTCAATTTTTTTAAAACGATCGTTTGACCCCAACGCTAGTTTACAACCTCAGTGGCGAATAGACCTGACAAACTTGACCCGAGACCCGAAAATCGAACCGATTTACCCGAACCGAACCTGAAACTGAACCGAATATGCTTACCCGAAATTTGACCCGAAACCGAACCGAAAATGAACTGATTTTTAGTTGAACCGAAATGGACCCGAACCGATAGACCCGAACCGAATGGAACCGAACCGAATGAAACCGAACCGAATGGACCCGAACCGAAGACAACCCGAAATAAATAAAAGATATTAATAGAAATAAAAAAAGATGACATATGAACAATCGCACAACTCACCAAAAAGTTAAATATATTGGCTTTATAAAGCCATATAAAGGGTGTAAAAAAATTGACCAACCTAAAAACTTGATTAAAACCGACCAATCTCCCATCAACCAGAATTTGACCCGAACCGATCCGAACCGAACAGAACCGAAAAGCAACTGAACCGAAAATCAACCGACCCGAAAATCAACCGAACAATAGAACCGAACTAGAACCGAACCAAACCGAACCCGAACCGAACCGAATCTGAACCGAATGATATCAGACCCGAAATAACCGAAACTGAAATGACCCGAACCGAACCCGAACCGATTGACCCGTTTGCCACCTCTAGTGGCGAATAGACGATTAATAATACTTATGGTAAAATTTAGGGTAGACATTAAAATTGGTCACTTAACCATTTTAAAAAATTTATTTTAATCCTTTTAACTTTTAAATGTTATAAAATGTACTCCTTCTATCTCATGAAAATTGTCCCTTATTGACTTTTTGAAATTAAATTTTTTTAAACTTTGACTATAATTATATTAAATATTTTAAATAATTAAATTTTATCAGATGTATATTTAAAAACTATTTGATTAAATGTTTTTAAAACATATTTTTTTTCATAATTTTACCATTAATAAATTTTAAATAATAATGAGTCAAAATTAAAAAAAAAATTGACCAAAAATAAATAAATAAATAAATAAATAAGGGACAATCTTTATGAGACAAAAGGGAGTATTAGATTTAAGACTTTGTTATAAAATAGTCTTTGTCCTTTATATAAGATTTACACATTTGCATATTAGTATTATGTTGGTTAATGTTTATATTCATATTTGCAATATTTTTTTTGTTCTCAAAGTAATAAGATTTTGCATGCACTTTTTTTTTTGATAAATACTACTACCTAGAGGGGAGAGACTCTAGGGAAAAAAGTGCTCTTATTAGGTCTTGAATTCGAGACTTAAGGGAATGGGAAGAGAGCAGGTGAACAGCTGTAACCAACCGATCATCAACGCTTGCTCATTTTGCATGTACTTTTATATGTTAATAAGTCGTTTTATGTTGATTTTGACCACTTTATATATGCATGTCAAGTTTATGTTTTTTTATGGCGTATCATACTTAAATATATTGTCATAACGATTCAATATATAGAATAAATTGTGTTATGTCGTATTTGTATTGTCTCAAATTTTTTCATGTTTTACATAATTCATTGTTTTGACGGATTAAAAAATAATATAATTGTACAGTCTCCGCAATACTTTTCTTATGTGTTTAGAATGTTATTTTTTTATCGGCAAAGTACATATGATATTATTAGACAAATCATACAAACTTAAACATGATAATATATCTAGTTAAAAACCTCCCAAACCTAAACGGAGAAAAAGAATACACCATAACCATGTGATAAAAAAATCCAAATGGCCAAGCAAGAAAACAAATCACCAAATTACAACCAAGCATAGCCAAAACCCCTTGCCCCAAAACATCACCCAAACTGCACAAGAATAATACGCAGCCAAAGCCAACATCCCCAAGGCACACGGCTACTCACGTAAACGTTGAACACCAAGCACCAGGCACTGTGCACCCACACTGGGATCACACAAAACCATCTGAGAAAAGGGTCGGACGATCAACACCCTCCTTGGCCAAGGCGTCCGCAAGACCATTAACCTACCAAAACACATGCGAAAAAACATACACAACAAAGCTCCTCACAAGCCGAATCTATCACCACAAAAATGCTCCATAACCTCCACGGTCGACGTTCCTTATGTAACACCCAACTAATTGTCACCCTAGAATCAAACTCTACAATCAAGCTTTCCACAGAATGCCACGGCGAATGTAATATCAACGGCGTGTGTAAATCTGTCCCCCCAAGAAATTGACACCAAAAAACGATCCAATCTACTACATGGATTCCCCGGACCAAACCACGTAAACCATTTCCCATTCAATGGCAAATCGATCAAGCTTGATTCATCAACAAACAAAGCAAACTCCTCTGTTCCTATTGATACGGATCTACACCTCGATCGCTCGTTATTATAGAGGACTTCATTAAAATCACAAAATTACTTGTTCAGGAGCTTCACAAGGCGCATATACGGACAGCACAAGACAATCACAATCTTCTTGAATCCATTTTCCTTTCAAAGCAACAAAGTGGCATTCCACGACTATAAATTCTAACCGAAAACGCGACAACTCCCAAGCAACTATAATACCTCATGACGCTCCTACAGATGGCAAGAAGGCATATTCGAAACTTTCCGAAAACCATATAGGCGTCAAATAAATTCTGAAACTACCTCTAATTTAATTCCCTATAACAAAACCATGTCGCAGCGTTGTTTCTTCAACACGTCTCGAACTCCTATCTTCTTGGGACACTGCGTTCCCTTTCGCCATAGGACTCTGGTTGCGTTTCCTTTTGTTTACAATGTTATTAATTTATTTAAAATTTTTAAGGTCGGGAAACCTTTAGACCATTTTTAAAAAATTAAAGGTCGGAAATTAGTTTAATATACATTTTGATATAATCATGTAATTTATGTTATGGGTTGAAATTTTTATGCCATTGAACTTTTACTTACTTTTTACAATATCTTCGTGCAATGTATTAGCTCATTCCATATATTTTATATCGTAATTAATGATTTATTTTAAAAATAAATTTTTTATTATAAAATCAATTTGGATATTATGTTAAAAAAATTACTCCAATTTTATATGTGACCATCCATAACATTTATTAATATACTAATTCGAAAAATGATATAAAGTAATTTAGAAAATTATATGATAAGAAAAACCTCCATGTGTATCCAGGGACGGAGGCATTAATAGGTTGGGAGGTGCTGTTGACCCTCCTAATTTTTTGGTATAATTATATTTTATGTTCTTTTTAATTTAAATATTAATAAAATAAGGTTTTTGTCTCTCTTAATTCTTGATCCTAGCTCTCCATGTGTGTATCATAGTATTTTTATTAAGCATACTGTCACATAAACAGAATTTTGTGGATATTACACAATAAGGAAATGACAACAAAATGAAAAACAGAACAGGCAGAACAATAAACTACTTCAAAATAGCAAAACATACGAAGAACGGTCACTCAATGCCCGAAAGCTCCTGTATGATATACACGCCAAACAGTAGAAATATATATATATATAAACCGTCAATCAGTGTCTGAACTCCGAACTATATCTATCCATGTGTTTATTCTGGATTTTCAAGATCAAGCTGCCTAACATTATGTAACTAGATCCGATCAATGAACTCTTCTACTGGTAAAAGTTGTTATATACACAGAAGCAGGAAATGCAAAATCATACCCAGTTGTTAGGAAGTGAAAAATCATGAAACCTGAAGGAGACTTCCCCAGCAGTGTCTCGCTGTAATCGGTGGTCCGGCTGCTCGCTCGAGGGTATGCTTTCATTTGGTTCATCAGGTGGCAGGGGCAGGATCTGGTTGTCGTTAGGTTGGTGGGCTAATCTAACTTCAGGGGGCAATGGTAAAGCTGATGGAGAGGGAACCCACTGCCTGCCACTGCTAAAACCTCCGGAAACCAACGACTGATCCCACAAGAAGACGTGCATTAGAATCGGCACATTGGCATGCCGGTGTAGTGAGAGCTTTTGACTTAGGGAGACAGTATCGAAGCATCGAACAGCTCCGGTTGAGGAAACCATCCATGGAAGAACCTTCTGGTTTGATAATCTTGAGACAACCAGCAGCCTGGATGCACTCAATGCTTCTTTGTAGAGGGTGCTAAGTCCTGATCTTGTCGAGGGCACGTTTTCATCACCATCAATGACAGATGATATGTAGATGAATCCCTGTCATTAAAGAGAAAACAAATATATAAGCAAATGATGTCATAGACAATCACGGAGAATCAGATGGCATACCTCTTCTGTGCGGCTAATGGCAAACCCGAGCTTTATGTCATCTTCTTTTAGTTTGATCTCGATTGCAATTTCTTCCGCAAGAGGGGCATACCATAGACGGACTGCTCTAACGACTCCAATGTCAACCCCATGATAGTCCTCAAAACCATATAGACTTGCATTGGCTAGGTTTGATAAATCAGATAATGACCCGGCATTCACAGTAGCTGAGGCTGTTTCCCCAGAGATCTGCCCAAAAAATTGCAGAAAAATCAGTTCCAATAATCAAATGAACATGAACCAGCTTGCCTAACGGGTCAACCTGAGAAGCTGGTGTCTCAGGAGTTCTTATAAGAGAATTGCCTTGTCGTAGGGTCAAACCTTCGATTGCTAACATCAGTGGCAAACAATTTCCAAATACTTTAATTAAAGATATCAACTCACTACTGCTTCTAGTCTAAAGGATTAAGGCTTTGGCACGGTACCTTAGTGAGCAAGGATTCGGTCTGGATATTCATGAAAACAATGGGGACCCCTGAGGCCTGAGATGCAGTAAGCCAAGCATTTGCTCGAGAAAGGGTATCCTCCAAGTCGTTGTATCGAGAGGCCATTCGATCTGAAGCCTTCGGAAGGAGGAGAATAGAAAGAAAGCTGCTTGAGTTGGGAACTGATAGCAACTCCTGCATCCTCCTTTCCCATGGATATGAGACATATCCATCCTGAAGCCTCGTCCTTTCTAGTTCACTGACCATCCTGGAGCTCCTTGAAGCTGCAAACTCATTGTTTGACATTGAATCAGAAAGTAGGGGGAAAATTTAAAAGAAAACTGAAGGACAAGATTCAAAGTTCTATTTTCAACAAGAAATGTATGTGTCAGTGCAGAACATTTACTTTTGGAGAACTTCTATGCAGAGATAGAATATCAATTACCAAGCAGCAAATGGGGTTAAAAAGAAATGATCATCAACACTCCATTCATCTACTCAAACAGAAAATTGAGTTAATTATTCGATTAAAAAGTATGAATCCAGCAACACATTACTGGACTAGTAAGAACAGTGACCTTTAAGTGGCATTAGGCAAGGACAATGTGTGCTTATTTACAATCATGTTAGTACACTAGGATTTCTAAATGTCTTTTAGACCATTGATGCCTGTTGAGATTAGTAATGGTAAAAAAAAATCAGTAAATGGACAAAGATGTATGCTGTTCTTACTGCTTAAGGATTGCAGGGTTGATTAGACTAACTTGTAATCACTTTGCTTACACCCGAGTCCAGATAACATAGTTTGCGTGTACCGAAAGCCAGATTGAAGATTTAATCCATCTTAAAGTTTACATAAACTAAATGATCACAAAGGCTTCCCCTACTTCCAAAAAGTTAGTCTCTCTAGTCTCTACCAATTGCAAACAATTTATGCACACCATGCCTTCCATCATTTCAAATTATGAAATTGTAGCCAACAATAAACTTTTTCCTTTTCTTTTCACAAATTCCACTAAACAATGGTTTACAAAACCCAAGACAGAAAAGATGCAATATTTGGTGCTGATATGAAGCTTTTTACAAGCTGGTATGCATTCGGGTCTGAACACTGGTGCCCACAAATGGAAAATAGGTATGAAAATAAAAGCTAGCTTTGAAAAGTAGCTGAGCATTAATGGTTGTAATCAAGCAAAAGGCAAGATTTAGGTCAATTAACATGAAAATACATACATCACATTGAGAAACACATGTATTCGGATAAACCACCCAAAAAAGTTTGACTTTCAATGATATTTTTTCTATTTAAAAGTTAATTTTTAGTAATATAAGACAATTTTGTTATTTTCAAATGTTTAATTATGCATATTGTTTTTGACATTTTGATTTAAAATATCACATTTTCACATCCATATAAACTAAAAAAAATCATGAGACAGCACTAATTATGAGGCAAAGCAGATTTGAAGTTTAAAACTTGTGTATGCAGGTGAGCAATGCCAATCAGTTTATCTTAGTCAGGACAAAATTCTAATGAGTCGAAGGTAATAAAAGAAATTACTAGAGATACCATTTTAATTTAATCATAAAAAATGGAATAAAACTAAAAAATGTTTTATTTGTAAATATAAATAAAAAATGTATTAAAAGAAAAACATATATTTTATTACACGTGTCGAACACACATTTGGTACGGAACAGAACACGAGAGAATCCAAGCAAGAAGGTCGTAAAGTCTAAAGTGCAAACAAAAAGAAAAAAAGAAGAAGATCAGCAGTCAGCACTCGAGTTGGCGGGCCAACTCGGAGGCGAAAAGAACAGTCAAAGAAAACTTTAACTCACCTTGCAACTCGAAGCACTCGGAGTCGGTGCGATCCAAGAATCCGACAGCGTAATTTGGATCCGCTATAGACCTCAACATGTATTGCTTTTTCCCGGCAGAAACATTAGGCACGATACACGCTTGCAGCTGAGCGAACTCGTCGTTGCCTCGCCTGACTCGGACGAGAATCGAGGTCTCCTTGTCCTTAAAGGAGCTGTGAAGGATCCTCTGGACTCCGCTCTTGCCGCCTTTGAAAGGTGCCTTGTGAGTCGATCTTGAGCCGGATCCAATACGAATCTCCTCAACAATATCGCCGGTCTGGAGCATGTCTCCGGCCCATTCGTCGGCCTTCGAGCTCCCTTTTAGACACTCGATCGAGAGTACGTGCGTGTGCGTCGATCTCATGCTCTCCGATTGTAGAGTTCGGTCCATGGGCATTTTCCGAGTCGGAAAAAACACTATATAATCGTTACAAATATCCTTTCGACCATCAACACCGAAGAAGAGAGAATCAGAGAAAAAAATAATAGAAAACTGCAGAAATTGGTGTTTTATGAAGTGAGAAATGGGTATATGGTATTGAGAAGGGAATATCAATTAATTTTAAAAAGTAAAGATTGTGTAAGAAATGAGTAGAGAATTGAACAGATGAACAGAAGGAGAATGGAATCTGACAGAGGAAGGCAAAGTCAATGAGAAGATGGAGAATTGGAAAATAAAGAAAAGAAAGAATAATATATACTATTCTTTGTTGAAAAATATTTAAATGATAAATTAAGATGCGGAATCGTAATAAAACTGAGATACGAAATAGTAATTTTGAATAATAAAGTTAAGATACGGAATAATTATTTTTGAGGAAATTGTGCAGTGATTTCAGATTTAATTATATAAATCTTGATTTAAAGATAACTTAAGATCTTCAATTTTAGTTTTATTTATGTAAACTATATGTTAAATGTCTAAATTTATAATAATTTTATTATTCGTATAATCATGTAAGATATTATGTGTTCATAGATATTCGTAAACATTTGACAATACATACACATCTTGCGGACAAAGCAATTGAACTCGTCTCCTAAAATAAATATCATCTATTTTTTCACTGTAACCACTTGTTGGATTCGTATGTTTATTATTATTATTATTATTATTATTATTATTATTATTATGTATGGTAGAGACACCACATAACATTTTTTATTACAAATTCAAACTTATACCATAAGTATATTTATTGTCACACTCTTGCGTGTCAAGAAAAAAAAATCATACAGTTGCGATTTGAACTAATATCAATAAACACTTTTGATTAATTGATCAATTAAAAATTTCAAACGTTAAATATTAATCTTATATAAGATTATAAAAGTACATGAAATTAATATAATTCCGCATCAATATATAAAAAGTAACATCAATGGGCATATCATAAGAAAAAATATTAATTACTACATGAGATTTCACAAAAGTTTGTTATAATATAGTACACATTTAACCTTCAAAATATACAGATGAGTAATTTAAAACTAATAAACTATTGTAAAAAAGAATGAGTAATAATTCAAATAAAAATGACACTTATTCAAAATGAGTAATATTTTCCTTCTATTTTTCACTTAACCCAATTACATACGGAAAAGGGGATAAAAGTATATGATATTGATTTTAATATATAATGAGGTTAAAATAGAGGGCGAGTAATTGAACGAGTCGAATAAATTTTTTCGTGTTAGTCGTGTTAACGAGTTCTATTTTGTAATTTAAATTTTATTTGAATTTTTTTAAGTCGTATTATTCGAGTTTTTGTTCAAATTTAAGTATAAAAATCCATAATACTATGGTGGTAAATGGTTTCAATTTAAATGACTTTATATAACCATATACTTTATACATATGTATTGCTTTATTGTTTTTCATATGCGATATACATTTTTCAGGCAAAGTTATGAGACTTAATTCGAACTTAAAAATTAATACACTAATTACTAAAAAAATTTAAGTATTTGAATTCTCATTTTATAACACAAAATTTATTTTAAAAAATTTAAGTCGAGTCAAGTTCATAAAATTACAATTCGAGTTAAGTCGTGTCGAAAAATTAATTTTTCGAATATATCAGAGTTTGGCTCACCTTTAAGTTAAATTATTAAAACTATTTAGTTTCACATAAAATAAATTTCACTACCACGTATTTTAATTGTTATATGTCATCGAATAAATATTATTAATTAAATTAATTTTTCAGAATTTATTCAAATTATTTGTAGTATAATATATTTTTGTTTATAATTTTTTATTACTTTTTAGAAATTTTAAGAAAAAAACCAATCAATCAAATGAAGTCAATAAACTTAATGATTACCGGGCTGTTTAACAGTGAATGTAATTTAATTATGTATACTCACTTGCACGAATCAACTTGCCTCAGTGGTTAAGGGAACAATTATTGTTCTTAGAGGTCACGAGTTCGAGCATCAGCAGCTGCAGTAGGACGATTGAGCATGCATTGTCAAATGGCTGAGAGTATATTCAAAGTAGATATTACTTGTAATCATCTTAACTTTCAAAAGTAGAAATATCTAAAGGAACAAATGTATAATTAGGTCTGTAAACGAACCAAACGAATACGAACAAGGGTACGTGACATACTAAAAATGATTTTTTTTAATTTTCCCTATTTTGGGACGATTTTTATAGGATAATTGGGAACATCAATATGACACATTATTCATTACTAATGGATGTGAATGACGCCCCCCTCTTCGTACCCTCTCCAAAGTCCAAGCTAACAAAAATTTAAAAAAAGAAATGCAAACTTCCCGTCATGTCCCATTTACGATGTTGATATTAATATTATATTTAATAATTATAAAATTGATTGTAAAAAAAATATGAAATCGACGACTTCCAAATTTATGATTATTATTGGCATGATAGAAAATTGTGTTCAAATTCGTTAGATTAATTGGCTCAATTCTAAACTTAACAAGTAGTCTAAGTAAAAAAAAATGACGATATTCATTTTAGGAAATCTGTGTTCAAATCGCTTTGCCTGTAAGGTATATCTTTTGTCAAAAGGTTAAGAATATGTATGAACAAATGCTGCTTTGTAATCATCTTAAGATTGTTCGAAAAAAATATTGGCTCGATTTTATTTTAATCACTAAATTATAATTTTTGTTAAATAACTAGGGATAAGCCTTTCACTCGACCCGACCAGGTTCTGACACGACCATGTTGGCTTTTTGTGAAGAAACAAAATCTAGTTCAGGTCGGGTCGGTCAGATTTTATTAAGGGTGATATCAGGCCCGATTTAGGGTGTAAAATATCCGAGTATCTCGAGACTAATAGTGTAATTTTCCCATATATCTTATTATGAATATTTGCAATAATGCCCTCTTTATATTTTTTACAACCAGGTCCTTAAAATTGATTTTTTACAATTGGGCCCCTAAAGTTATTTTTTATAATTAAGTCCTTAAAATTGATTTTTTTATAGATCGGGTCGATTTTGGCCAGGTTCAAGTTGAGGTATATGATACTCGAGTCAGATTTTTTTTAAGAATGGGGATGAGGTCTAGTTTAAGGTAATTATTTTTGGGTCGGTTAAAAAACCGACCTGACCCATGCCCATCCCTACAAATAGCCACTAAATTATTTAAATGACTTCAATAAAATAACTGACATGGCGATTAAATAAATTTGCATAATTACATATTAAATCATTGTTACTTACATACTCTATTAATTTGGTCCTAATGTAGTCCTTTTACTTACATATTTTATTTTTTATTGAATGATTAAATTTATTAATTAGAATAAAAATTAATACCAAATTGATAGAATGTGTAGGTAACAAAGATTAAATATGTAATTGTACAAAATTGCTTAAATATCATGTTAGCAATTATATCAAAAGTTAATAGTCAATGCCTTTGCTGAAATCATTTAATAGTTTAATGGTCAAAATAGAATCAGACCAGTAGTTTATCTTAAAAAATGTTTAACGTTTGTAAAATTTCTTTAATTATGCTTTTAAATTTTATTGTGCATTTTAAACCATAACATTTTAATTTTCTTCGATTAAGTTATTTTTAGATGATCAACATTTTTGTTGATGTGCCATGTAACCGTTAAGAGTGCGATTGAAAAAACAAACATCGAGGGTTTTTTGATATGTTTTTTTTTCGCACTAGATTACAATTTTATTTTGATTGTACGAGGTCATTTGACAGTAATATTTGTTTGGCATAAAATAATGTTATTTGAGTGGTTATAAAATATAAAAAAGTAATTAATACAAAAATTAAACTAAAAGAAGTATAAAGTTAAAAAAAACCATGAATTATTTATCGATTTTCTTTCAAGTTTATTTATCTCAACAACTAATGTTTTTTATTTTAAAATACCACTATATTATTGAACTTATAATTGATTAACATGTAATGTGCTATACATATGCTTAAACTAATAAATCCTAAACTTTTTGCACTCAAGGTGCGGGTGAAAAATATTTTATTCATAGAAAATTATTCAATGAACGATCATGAGTGATAAAGAATTTGTATCTACTAATATTGTGTTTGATCATTAAATAGTATTTTTTTGTTTCTTTGAGAAAAATTATAAATCAAGAGTGAGAAAGACTTGATAGTAAAAGCCCCCTCAACATTTTTCTTCTTTTCTCTCTCTTTCAATTACGTTTTTAATGGTATTATGCCATGTCAACAAAAATTCTGACCATGCGAAGGGAGCTTATTTGAAAATTTTAAACATTGTGGTTTAAATTATAAAAAATATTTAATAGCACAATCGAAAAAAGTGGAAAAATTGAGGGCCTTTCAATCATTATGCCATTATTTTTCAGTATATCGTTAGAGATTGTATGTTCAACAATAGGTTTACAATTATGATAAGTGTTTCTTATGCCACATTTAAGACTTAGTCTTAAGTCTTAACTTAGTTGGTTCTGTAGATTTTTTAGTTGATCGAGTGATTTATTCATATTGTCTCATTTTGTGTAGGTTCGAATCTTGATATTTATAAATATAAAAACTCTTTATTTAATAAAAGAAAACTTAATTAGTTATGTTGTTATTCTTACATACATGTTGTACTTGTCGATTTAAGTGTGTTTAAACAAACAATATCCTTTAATTTTTGAATAATTTACACATTGTATTAATTTTTTTAAAAAATAAACAACGAGACACTTGTGAATATTTAACTTTTTTTTTGAAATGTAATTTAGGCCTCGTTAAAACCCCCACTAAACCTAAGTTGGGGGAAAAGAGTGCCTAGAACTTTATTAATCCGAATTAATTGATTACCAAAACAGTACAATAACCAGGCTTACAGACCAGAGCCAAAACCTCTATCCTGCCCTGCTATAATGGCTTCTTCTCCCTGTGGATATTCCAATCGAAAACAATTCTAAAAACAGCAGACAAAAGACATTTAAATGACACTAAAGAACTTTCTAACATTAGCTAATCCTCTGAGATTGAGTTGTCCCCATTGTTAACCACCAGCAGATTATGAACTCGGCCAATACCGTCCTTCGCCAAAGAATCTGCTTCAACGTTGTATGCTCTGCTAATCTTAACAAAAGGCCACCGATTCAATTTGTTAACATTACACAGTTCAAGAGCTATATGTTTTAACCCTGTTGGAGCCTTATGAGGGCAGTTGATAAGTTGGAGCGCTGCAGCACTATCCGAGTAAACTATTATTTGTCTATTCGCAAGGAAATTAAAGTACTTACAAAGATCGCACGCCTCATTGATCGCCAATAATTCCGCCGATAACACATCAAGAATCCCTGCTGACTTCGAGAATTTGATCACCATGCTTCCGCCACTATTGTAGAGGACTCCCCCGATACCAGCTTCGCCGGAGAAAACATTTACCGCCCCATCTACTTTAAACATGAAAGACCCCTTTTTCAGACTCCGGGAGGCCTTAAGCTTTTTAGACACCGATACATCAACCAACACATTTGTGGGATCCGCTAAGAAATAGCTCTCAGAAGTAAAAGTCTTAGGCCAGTTACTTTGACACCAATGGAACGTCCTTATTTGAGCCGTATCGAACAAAAGGTCTTCAAACCTTCGGTTTTTAAAAATAATCTCATTGCGAAACTTCCAAATGGTCCAGCAGAAACTAAAGAAAGATATACACCATATCAGTTTTGCGTCTTTTTTAACATAACTATCACACCAAGCATAAAGAACATTATCGATGGATCCAGGAAAGATAAACGTAGTGTTCCACTTGGCGCACCATTGCATCCAACACTTCCAACTTACTTCACATGAAAAAAAGATGTGATGCTCTGTTTCATCTTCCCTTTTGCACATAGGGCAAAGCTGATCGGAAACTGATTTTGCCCCTCTTTTAAACAAATTTACTTTGGTTGCTAACCTTCCTCTAACCATTCTCCACACAAAAAATTGGACCTTGGGAGGGATATACTTGTTCCAGACAAGCTTCCACACTTCTGATGGGTTTTTGCCCAAAGAAGAGACTATTTCGCAGTAATTCTTAGAGCTGTATTGACCGCTAGGATCCCCGAGCCAACGCAGTGAATCCTGCGAGAACGGTGCTGCAGAAAACTTATTTAGAGTGTTTAAGAAAAGTTCCCATACCTCTCATTCCCAATCGAACAACATCCTACGGAGAGGAATCGCCCACTTCCAGCCGTTTTTCATTTTGGACCCGAACTCTATTACTTTGCCACTCTTTATTGTTGAAAGGGCAAATATTCTAGGGAACTGGTGAGCAAGGGGGAAATCGCCTGCCCAGCACTCTCCCCAAAAGTCGATCGAACGTCCATCGCCAAGAACTGGTCTGATATTACAAAGGAGGATGTCCACAGGCTCCATTATCGGTTTAGAAATATCCCTCCAGATCCAGGAAAGCTTCTTCGGATTGGTTTCAGGGGGCAGCAGTGAGATGTTATTGCTGTAATATTTTTCGTTCAAGACTCTCCTCCAAAGGTTGTTCTGCTCATTGCTGAAACGCCATATCCACTTGTTTAGAAGAGCACGGTTCCTTACTTTGAGATCAACAATACCCAGCCCCCCTAGTTCTTTTGGTGCGCATAAATCATCCCAACGGACCCAATGAAATGTTTTTTCATCCACCTTCCCTCAGATGAATCTTGCTTTAACTTAAAAAGAAACTTAACTAAAAATATTATATACAAATCTTTCATAACACCTATAAACTAAACCTTAAACCACTCGTAATCTGTGAACTCAACCTTAATTTAAATAACAAACTTTGTCGGTTAATGTGTGTACAAAACACTTATTGGTTAATTAAATTTATATTTATTTACAAGAACCAAACAAGAAGCTATCAAGATTTCAAACCATGCCTAATTTGAACACGTAAAGGAAATTGGACTTGGTTCGGTCCAAACTGCGCAGCTGACTCGGTGACATTCAGACATCATCCCGCTATTTTTTGACGAATCCTACACTATTTTTTTTAATATGATTACGTCAGTTTTATTAATAAAGAAAAAATTTAAGATAAAAGTTTACAATACAGATAAATAAATATGATCCGAACAGAATCCTAAAAGCACGAAAATTAATGTATCTAGATCATAAACATGACCCAAGAAAGAAAAGGTAAAACCTAAATCAAAGACTCGAAAAAGTAGATAAACATCATCAAAGCTCGACGATGAAGGTAAAAACTATCAACAAACGACATTAAAAATGCATATTACAAAATTGGGGCACGTTGACAACACGTTTATTACCACAACTCAACCGCGAACAAGAGCGGTGACGAAACTTGCATCGAGATCTAAATTGAGGGTTCAAAACAAGGAGATCAACATGATAATCAAAATAGCGTCATCTTGATCAGTCATGGCGACGTCAAATCTAATCCTGACAAAAAAACAAAAAACATAAAAACGTGTCAAGAGGTAGAAAAATATACTAAAAAACAGAAAAAAAATGTACCAAAAGGTAGATAAAAGCGTATCATAAAGATATATTTATTGAATTAAAAGGAGTAAAAACAGAAAAAATAAAGCAAATAAATTAAAAGAGGGTGACAGGTGGTCAACAACCAGCCCTAAGGCTGGTGCCGCTGTCGGCCATAAAAAATTAAGCAAGAAGAAAAAGTGAAGGCGACACTAAATTTGAGAGAAAAGCTAACCTTAGTATAGATTTTTTTAAATCTAATATCAGTATATTTAATAAAGATTATCCTATACTAAAATTTGATTTGAAAGTCAATGAAATAAAATTATAGTAGTAGATATTGCTAGGAGTGGGCAAAAAACCCGATTACCCAGTCTCGGTTTCAGATTCAGTGATTTTTTTACTCAGAATTGATTTTGGTAGGACCGGAATTAGATCTTAATTTTTTGGACCCGGTACCCGGTGGTTACCTAATGGGACCGGGACCAGTACTGGGTACCGAATGACGTTAAAGAGGTTAGAAACAATTGAATGTGCTCCTTTATTTCTCCTTATCGAACTTTCTAGTGGTCTTGCTTGCAATATATAGAGTTCTTTAGTTTATTCTCTCTCTTTATGTATGAATATTATGAGTATGACTCGTTTTAAGACTTCAACCTTCAAGCCTACAATATTTTGACTTTGTTATTTAATATTATTATTGATAGTTGAAAATTCTTTCCACTGCTGCTCAAATTTTATTAATAATAAACTAATTGACCGGGTACCCGATATTAGTACCGGTTCTCACTAGTACCGGGACCGGTTCTTGAAATCTTGAACCCGGTCTGACTAAGACCGGGACTGGTTCTAATTTTTAGGAATTGGTGGATACCGAGACCGAGACCAATTTTAAACAAATTTACCGAGTATCCGGTCTTGCCCACCCCTAAATATTGTCACACAATTTTTAGAGAAAACTCTTAAAATATTGAGTAAATCAGTAAAAAAATGTCTTTATTTGTAGAATAAAGTAGGAGAAGAGTTTAAAATATTATATGATATTTGTATTCATTCAGAATTTTAGTGAGAAAATCTAATTTCCAATTCAAAATTTTAATTAGTATATTTTATTTTTATTTGAAAAATATTGTAAAATATAGAAAAATAGAAATAGTTATGATTTGAGAAATAAGAATTAAAAATAACACTAAAATAAAAACATAATAAAATACTAAGTTAGTGTGTGTATATATATCAATTATATTTTATCAATGTTTTATTAGTTTTGAAGCTTATACTTGTACGTCAAACTAATATTTCAAAAAATAAATCTAAATTAATGTAATTATGATAATATAAATGAATTTATAGAGTAGTCTCAGTGGTAAAGAATGCTGCATTTCATCAAGGTGACCCGAGTTTGAACACTATGTGTGCATGGTGTGTGATTTATTAAAGCGATAAGAATATTGAACAAATATTACCTTGTAATCAAACCAACATATTCTAAAAAAATTATGATAATATAAGTTGTGTATATATAATTTATATTTTGAGAATATTAATTTTAATTTATAACTACATATATATATATATATATATATATATATATATTAATATAGGGTTTAATAATTTAAATAAAAAATAAAATTTTAAATATTTGAAGAAGTCAAATCAAAACTTCTAAAAATTTCCAAAAATTCTCAGCTCGAATTATTCGATCCGTCGAACCGCCTACCCGATTGAAAATACCAGGTATTTATTTGAAAATATTCGAATTTTTCGGCCCCGGTACTCGACCCGTGATTTTTCTTGGGTAGTCGGGCCGAGTCAAGGCCGGAATTTTTTTATAATCAGGTACCCAACCCGACCCGACCCGATAATATTAATACTTATATATTTTAAATTTTAAATTCTACTTTTATTTTATGTTTCTTACAATTTTTCCTAAAATTAATTTTAAATCCATAACTTCTTTTTATACTTGTATTATACAATTTTGAGTTTTAAAATTTTCAAAAATAATTATATTAATTTGTCAATATGAGATTGGAAAGAAAAATTATGTTCGAGATTGATATTTTTAATACATTCTTTTGTCAATAAACTTTAATATATATATATATATATATATATATATATCCAAATATTTCTCTCTTAAAACTAACCACAAATCAATAATTTTTGTGCTTGAAATATATATCATAAAATTTTATGCATTCACTATGTATTTTTTAAATAGATTTAAAAAAATATAAAAAAGCGAATCGGCTACTCGAATTTTGCGGGTACCCAATTCTTATGGGCCGAGTCACGGGCCGATTTTTTGTTACCCGAAATTTAGGGTACCCGAAAATTCGAATACCCGAGTATAAACACCCCTAATCACCGCTTAGTTCCGCCCCCGAAAATTATTGTCACGACATGAAGTTAATTTTTTTATAAGAAGAAAGGTTGTTTGAATTTCCCCCCGAATAGTTTAAGTTGTTTATATAGTAGTATCTTTTTTATAGGGGTTATCCTTATAATAGCATCTTAATAGTTTAAATTTTTTAAAATAGCACCCGACTTCTATTATTTCCCAAGATAGCACTTTTATAGTGAACTAGTCGTGCATGCACGACGAGTTCTAATAAAATATTATTTTTTAAAAAAAAATCTAAACTCACAGGGCATGTACGACGAGTTTTACTTATTTTTTTTAAATCAGACATTTTTTACTAAAGGACGAAAATGAAAAAAATTAAACTATTAAGAACCCACTTCGCATCTTAAATGTACTGGTACTGAAGAATGAAAATGAAAAAAAGTTAAACTATTAGGAACCAATTTTGAGATTTAGCTCCATAAATTGCAAAAAATGATGTTGGCATTAGCTAATATAAGCATGATTAGAGTGTTAGCCCAATATGAGATTCCTGAAGTTAAAATCTAGTGGCACAACAACAAATTTGTCTATTAGTGGCATCTAAAATATTGTCACTAATACTTACATTTACGTCACCATTTGTATTTTGTGACGGAAATTTTGACGTCATGACGTTCGTCACGCTAGGTGTGTCGCTAAATGTCTAGTGTGACGATGTATTATTTTTTGTCACGTATTGTTGAGCATATAGTGACGATGATCTATAACATCATCTAATAATTTGCATTTAGTGACATCTGATTATGTCATCAAATAATATAAAATTTCATCATTAATCATTCATATCGTCACCAATAATGTAATAACTTCATTGTATAGGTGACGAACGAGATATCGTTATATTGTTAGTGACATAGCATATCGTCACCTAATTGTAGTATGAGTGACGATAATATATAACAAAATAAAATTACGTCACAAAATTATATAATAATTCGTTATTAATAATTAGTTTCGTCATCATTAATACAATAAATTTTTGTGTAGATGACGAAAGAGATATCGTCACATTATCAAATCCGTTATTGATAATTAGCTTCATCACATAATGAAATTACATTTAGATTTGAATTTTGATTTTGAACTTTTTAAGTTATTTTAAATAATTTTTATTAAAAATAAAAAATTACAAAAAAACCCAATATTTTTACAAATTACAATGAAGTTCCAAATTTGTACAATCTTTACAATTTGATCCCTTTCCTCTAAAATGTCAAAACCCAATACGTTTGCAGGTATAGTGGAGGCATCCAAAAGAGAATAAAACATATAACCTCAACAAATAGATAAGGTCAATGTAGCTGTCCTTCTAACTCTCTTATTTAACTCAACTCGAGTCACCCTCTTTGTGTTGAGAGGCCTGCAACAAGATAGAAGCAGAATCAATATATGGATAAAATGAAAAAAATACCTTAAGCTCTGGGGAAATTCCACAAGCTAAGGCATCTACGTACAAAAGTTGGTTTAAGATTATAGAATTTTGAGTCTCATCTTTAACCAAAAGAGCATATCATAAGTTAAACCATGACCTGCTAATGTTTCTTAGGAGATTAAGGAAAATATGTTAAATGATCATACATATTTACATAAATGAAAAAAAAAGTAAACACGATAATACAAAACAAACAAATAGCAATAAAATTGAACATGTAGAATAACATGTAATCTTTCACGTAATTCAAAAAGTAACTTTCCATTGTTAAAAAAAGTAACTTTCCATGACAAAAAAATCAAGTCAACATCTTAATATTATTATATGTCATTAGTTATTTAGTTATCCGAAGTCCAACTATATTTTCACCATCTCCCATTGTTATAATAACTGAAACTTTAATTAATATAAATAAAAAACAATATTTGTTACTTTTTAAATCAAAATTAAATTAATTTTTAAATATAAAACTAAAATTCTAAACTACTTTAAAGGCCTTAATTTCTTATGTGAAATATGGCCTTATATACACCGTTCAACATGTAAGCACTTTTTTTTTTCAACAAAAGAATCAAATAAAAATAATAGTAACATAATAAGAGGCTTTAAAAGTCAAATTCAATTGTTAATTATGTCGAAAGGTAGTTTTTAAATTTTACTATGAAAAACTATAGTCCGACTCTACATATATAAAAGGATGAACCGACCATGTGTAAATGAAACAAATAAAAGAGAAAGAAATGATGCTTTTATGGATGTTGTCAGATTTATATATAGAACATTAAGGGCTAATGAGCCAATAAGTACATTACCTTGAGAATGACTCTAATTCCAACAGGATTTGAAAGATTCACCTTATTCAAGATGCGGCCTATCTTCTTCCTCTGTCAATAAAGTTGAACACACACGTTATCGTTATACAAAACAATTCATCAACAAAGAGAAGAATGAATCTTAACTAAAACAATTGAAAGAGATGGAGTTGAAAACTATTGGCGTATGTGAGTCCTTAATTATACAAGCATCTAAAAATGATCATTTTAGCTAAACTCCTGTACATGGTAATTTTAGCTTGTTATCAAGCTAACTTCTGGCATTTTTTCACAATGTAAATAATGTGCAAATCTTTTTCCGACAACACCACATTATTATTTACAGTAACATAACATGTTATGTTGTGATCGGAAACCAAATTTAAAAGCTTACAAAATTAGAAAAAAATATTAGAAAATTTCAACAAGACAATAAAGGGGATAAAAATCTATAGAAATTCATGAAATCTATTCCAACCTACAAGAACATATCAGTTTAAGTTCAGATTCATAAGAAAGTTTATTTGAATTATAATAACTCTTACTATAAGGTGTTCTAATGTACATATGAATCTGCAAAATCAAATATATTTTTAAGTATAAAGGTGGAAATGCAGCTTGATTTAAATACTAAGAGTTTTGATATTTTATGTTTTATCTTCCACTAAGAAAACTATTAATGGCCAGAATTTAATTTATGTAACAAATTAAACATTTGATCATAACCAATTCAAACTATCATGATCTTAATCCTATTTACATTTTTAATTCTCTTTATTAGTAAATCCAAAAAATGAGTAATTTGTGAGATTGTTTGTGCTAAATCATGGTTATGTAACTAATATGCAGCTCTAAAAGATTGGTGTGTAACCTATGACACTAAATTAAAGTAATGGAAATGGAACTACAAGATGAACATATAGATTTAAGTTATGACATCTCAAAACATAACTAATTCATATGAATAGCCATTATACTTTGGTCAATATCTTGACTTTCCTTACTTTGTATCTCAAAATGCAGTATAATCGAATAAAAACATTAAGTAAATGAATAGTTCTATCCAAACCAAATTTCACCAGGTTATTAGCTTCCATGTTAATCGTGTTTGGAAAGTGAACAATACAAAAATTATTCAACTTTAAAATATTAGAAGCTAAGATCATATTCTATATAATCGAGGGAGTTTCAGAACTTACAGAAATGAATAAATTCCAGAGCGATGACCATCTTATCACATCGGGAAGACTTTTGGTGTAGTCTCTAGCATCGTGGATAAGCGGCTATAGAACATTTTTCGAAAATTGGCCTTTTCTATAAAATTAAAAATAAAAGTAGTAAAGACCCAAACTATTAAAAATAGAGTGAAAATGAGAGAGAGATATACTTGTGGGTAGAGAGGAGGAGGAAGGGCTGCCGGACTAGGGTTGATGGAGTCCATGACCGCTTCTTGTGGTTGAATAAGGGTGATTATAAGATTAAGGTATTTGGGCGATGGGCAGAGGATGAGCGATATGAAAGAGGGGAATTTTGAAAAATGAAACAAAGCATTAGGGTTTTAAGTTTTTTTTTTAAATAACATTTAAATTTTGACTTGAATACTTAATATATTAATTAATTATTATATAATTAAATAATAACTATTTATTTTTAAATAAATTAATAAATACAAAAAATAATTTAATCTTTTAGATAAATTTTATCATTAAAATTAACAAAGAGTAAAATACGAAGAAAAGAAATACAAGTTTTAATTAACTGATTATTGGAGTAAAAATAAAATATCATGTCATACTATAAACATTTCGAGATAGATCAAACAGAATTTGGGTCACAATCTCTAGCAAGCTTTAGCAATTAATCTAAACTACAAATAAAGATCTTTCATTTTAACCATAATTTTTTTTACGGTTTTACTTCTAAACCGACTAAGAATTATTAAAAAAAATTAGAATATAATGGTTTATACTAAATTAAACAAAAAGTATTTCACATAAATATATAATTTTAGCAAAAAGAGGTCTTAAAAAACATACAATAGCACAAAATTTTGAGCAAACTAGTCATGTTTATCAAAATTATGAGGCTAAATCTAAAAGATTTGAAAATTTTCAATAATAAAATTTTGAATTAGTGATGCAAATGAGATGTCGCTGTAAAATTTTTCACCTATTTTTTGTGTTAATTTTTGGCATCAAACATTAAGTTACACAATCATATGGTAGTTTTTTACAATCGTCGTATAAGACTTAAGAGATATAACATTGAGTACAACAACTATTTTCATCACGTTAAATTTATTTTTGTGACATAAATAAAATGTCACTTTTTTATATCTTATGAAATATGACGAATAAAATTGTCACAAATAAAGTTAATCGATGACAAATTTGTAACGTCGCCAATTCAAATTAAATTTTTATGATAACAATTCGTCACTAATATAATTTTTTACTGGTGACGGTTTTGCAACGTCATCATTTTATCTAAACGTCATTGAAATCTTTCCCACCAAATTTTTTTGGAGGTAAATTTTGGTGCCAAACATATAGTGACGAAAATTAAGGACGTTTTATGCAATTGTCATAAAAGATATACCATAAATCACTAAATGTGACGAAAATAAATAATCGTCACATTCATAGTATATTTTGTGACGTTATTTGCAGCGTTATAAAGAAATTTCGTCACAAATTGATAAATTTATTGTAGTGTGGCAAACTCTTTAGCTCCAAGAATCCCGTATTGATAACAAACAAAAGCTAATACTCTAATCATGCATATATAAGCTAATGCTAACATCTTTTTTGCGACTCATGGAGCTAAACCTCAAAGTTGGTCTCTAATAATTCATTTTTTTTTTCATTTTCATTTTTCAATATATTGAAGATGTGGAGTGGGTTCCTAATATTTTTTTTTCCAGTTTTATAAAAAAATTAAGTGGTGCATGCACGACGAGTTCACTATAAGGGTGCTATCCTGGGAAATAATGGAAGTCGGATGCTATTTTGAAAATTTTAGACGAATAAGGTTCTATTTTAGGGATAGCCCCTATTTATATGAATTTTTAACATTTTAATAATACACACATCTTACAGACAAAACAATTTGGACTCAGGTCATCTTTTTTCAGTGGAACCACTTGTTAGGTTATGTTTGAAATTAAATATGATAACTATAATTAAAACAATATCATGCAAATTTGATCGTCATATAATTAAGTAATAGATCATGGGTTTGTCTAAAAAGAAACCGGTTAAAATAAGGCTAAAAGAAAACTAACTTGTTTTGGCCGTTGAATTTACATGAACAATTAATAGGCGTTCGATTAAAAAAAGTGAAAAAAAGAGAAATACAACACGGTTAACCGATAACCCTTGAAGTTGGGTAAAAAGTCGATTAAAAAGTTGCATAAGGCCTCTATTGAGCAGGAAAAAACTAAAGGGTTAGGGTATTTCTTCTGTTAAACACGATAAAAGCTTTGAAGGGGGTGTTTCTGCGAGTGTTTGATTTCTAAAGTAGATTTAGAAGGAAGCGAGTTGTGAGGTAAGAATCTAGTTCCTATTTATTCTTGAAATTTCGTCTAGAGAAATCTACATAAGGAAATGGAGGTTTTTTGGAGAGATTTGAAAGAAATTATGATTTGGGATGGGTATGTTGCTTTCGGGTGAAAAAAGGTTTTTTTCGAGGGATTTTTTATTGTGTGGATGTATTGGTATTAAGTAATTATTTTATTAGAAAATATTAAGATTTGATCCCAGTTTCCTGGGTCATCCTTTCGTTCTAAAAGAATTTGGTGTTTTTATGCGTTCTTTGACATAGGCAGAAAGCACTTGCCAGTAATTTTGAGGTTAGTCTAGGATAATAAAGGAAATAACTTGCAAATAAACATGAATGCTTGCTACCTCTATTTCTTTTTTGTTGTATGATGTGAGTGCATGATTTTCTTGGTTGATTGATTGGTCCTTTGCTTGGTTTTCTCTATTGTCTTAGTATTAGTCTCACTATTATTACATCGTTCTGATTATGCCCTACCTAATTCTTGGATTCATGAATGTATTCCTTATAAACCAGTAGATGCTTGTCATACCATTGTGGGTAAAATTGTTGATCTTTGATCCCTATAAATAGGAATCCTATTATCTTAAGAACTAAGCGATTTTACATTATGTGGAACTTTGGAAAACTCTTAATTTTGATTTAGGTGCACACTTTTGTGAATCCTGTGTTTTCTCCTTTGTAAAATTTTATTTGACCTTGTCTATTGTGGAGATGACTAATTTCTTTTTAGCTTTTTAATCTATTGAGATGGTTGGTCAGTTGTTAGGTGAGTTAATACTCTGGTGCTAATCAATATTTTCTGTAAGTTCATCATTTGAGTGAATTATTTTTTTATGTTTTCCACGACTGTGTTGTAGGCAATTTTTCTTGTTCTCTTTCTATGTTTTCTCCATTGAATTTGCCTTCTTGTTTCATCTCTCTCTGTTAAAGTGTAGATTTTATGGTTGTAGACATAATTATATTTGTCAAACGAAAACAATATTTAAATGGAACACTAACTAGGCTGATTATACTAAGTTTTTGGCTATGGCTTTTCTTGCTCCTTTCTAAGTGTATGCCTTTTTTTCTCTTTATATTTTTTTGTTAATGAACTGCTTATTCCTTTTCATAATTTATTCCTTTTTCACAATTTATTCCTTTCCTCCTTCCCTCATTTATCATTTCAGATTGAAGTAGTTGAGAATGGATGAACGTAGCAATGTTGACGCAGAATGGGTTAATGATGACATGGTTGCGGTGGATGAGGCACCTAAACCATTGATTGCATGTTTTAACTTCTAGTAAGTTAAAGTTGAATGTATATGCCATTCTTGAAATTGTTAGTTTGTTAGCGATATGTATTGCATACTTTAACTTTGAAATGATGTATTTACAATATAAGTGAATGTAAAGGATGCAAGGGAGGAAAGAAGAAAATGACCAATGCGGTAAGTGAGAAATTTGAAATACTATTATGTGTTGTGTATTGGTTTGTAAAATGTACATATTATAAAAATCTAATATTTTTGGGAGTGATACAGACGAGAAAACCACTAGGTCTAAAATGGGAAAAATGAGTGGCGAAGAAAATAAGCCTTATTTGATATGCACGTGGAACAAAAGCTGACATATATAGAATGGATATTAAAAGGTAAAGTGAAGGCATAAGTTAAGAAGGTAAGTGTAAGTGTATTTTTCTTGTTAGAGAAAGTGTTTAGGGTTCAAAATTTTCATTAAATAATATATTTAAGCGTAACATTGAAGTAATTATTGTTATATTATATGTCGTAGGAGATGTCGTCAAGGTGTAGCATGAAGAAGCTCTCGACTTTTTTTAAAGAGATATAGAGGTTGAAGATTGATGGTGTTGTTGTAGAATTAGGGTTTAGCCCTTTGTTTGGAATGAAATCTCGAGCAATTCATCGCGATTTATGTCGCGAGTTAGCTGAGAACTTTGATGTCAAAATCTCCATGATGGAATTTAATGGACACAAAATTTCTTTAATGGTAGAAGATGCGGAAGTTGTACTAGGGCTAAAGAACAAAGGTGTTGACGTTATATACGTCATGAGGAAATTAAATGGAAAAGAACCAGTGTTGAAGCATAAAATCAGTACAAAGGCTACATATCTTGAACTTGAGAGAGAGATACTAAGTGGTGATTTCGATAGGGATGAATTGAAAGTGTGGGTGTTGCTGTACATTATTGGTGTGTTCTTATGTCCAAACACCAACACCGTGCCTTCCATAGAAGATATGAAGTTATTGTGCTCAGCTGGGTTGAAGGGAAAACTAAACTGGTGTAAATTTGCCTATGAGAGGTTGATTGATGGGGTAGCCAAATTTAAAGATCGTGTAGTTCAGGCTTACATGACCGGATCCATTGCTATCCTAGAGGTAATGAATTTTTAAAAGGATATTTCGTTGTAGTAGTACATAATTTACCCAAGTTTTATTTTGATAATAATGTTGTGAGTAATATGAAATGTAAATGAGATTCTATGATTATTGGAGTGGAATTCCAAGCAGAGCCTCTACTGCTGCTGACCATTTTGGTCGCATTCATGCATGGGGGAAGAAAGAAGTAGGCAAGCTTGTTTCCAACTTAAAGGGAGAACGACTTGCTAAAAAATTTAAAGTAAGCATGTTATTAAATTTTGTATTCTATATTGGAATGGAATGACATGAAATGAATTAATGATGAATTTTACAGGTCGTATGTGATCTCGGGTAAGGATTTTTGTACGTACACTTTTTCTTACCTTTGCTATAACAACTTATGTATACTAAGTAATAATTTGTGTACATACTCAAACTCTTATAATTTTTGTAAGAAAAAAGGTTATCTTGTAGCCCAATTTGTGTGTACACAAATGCTTACCGTAAGTGAGCTCCTTTTGGTTTGGGTGGTCTCAGATAAGGATTTTCGTACATACTTTTTTCTTACCCCTTCTCTAACAAATTATGTATATTATGTATTAATTTGTGTACCTACTTAAATTATCATCCTTTTGTAATAAAATAGGTTATCTTGTAGCTCTTTATGTGTGTACAAAAATGCTTACCATAAGTTGAGCTCCTTTTAGTTTGGGTAATCCTGGGTAAGGATTTCTATATGCACATTTTTTCTTACCTTTACTATAACAAATTATGTATACTCTATATTAGTATGTGTACATACTCAAACTCTTATAATTTTTGTAAGAAAAAATGTTATCATGTAGCCCAATCTGTGTGTACACAAATTCTTACCGTAAGTTAAGCTCTTTTTGGTTTGGGTGATCTCGGGTAAGGATTTCTGTACGTATTTTTTTCTTACCTTTTTTGTAACAAATTATGTATGTTCTGTAATAATTTGTGTACCTACTCAAATTCTCATCCTTTTTTGTAATAAAATATGTTTTTTGTAGCCCAATATGTATGTACACAAATGCTTACCGTAAGTTAAGCTGCTTTTGGTTTGGGTGATCTCGGGTAAGGATTTCTGTACGTACATTTTTTCTTACCTTGTCTCTAACAAATTATGTATATTATGTAATAATATGTTATCTTTTAGCCCTTTCTGTGTGTACACAAATGCTTACCATAAGTTGAGCTCCTTTTGGTTTGGGTGATTACGAGTAAGGATTTCTGTACGTACACTTTTGCTTACCTTTTTTGTAACAAATTCTGTATATTATGTAGTGATTTATGTAGCTACTCAAACTCCCATCCTTTTTGTAAGAAAAAAAGTTATCTTGTAGCCCTTTTTGTGTGTACACAAATGCTTACCATAAGTTGAGCTCATTTTGGATTGGGTGATCTCGGGTAAGGATTTGTGTACGTACACTTTTGCTTACCCTTCTTTATACAAATTTATGTATAATCTATAGCGGCTTATGTAGCTACTCAAGCTCTCATCCTTTTTGTAAGAACAAATGTTATCTTATAGCTCTTTCTGTATGTACACAAATGCTTACCATAACTTGAGCTCCTTTTAGATTGGGTGATCTTGAGTAAGGATTTGTGTACGTACACTTTTGATTACCCTTTCTTTACAAATTTATGTATAATATGTATTGATTTATGTAGTTACTAAAACTCTCATCCTTTTGTAAGAAAAAATGTTATCTTGTAGCCCTTTTTGTGCGTACACAAATGCTTGTCATAAGTTGAGCTCCTTTTGGATTGGGTGATCTCAGGTAAAGATTTGTGTATGTTCACTTTTGCTTACCCTTTCTATACAATTTATGTATAATTTGTAGTGATTTATGTAGCTACTTAAACTCTCATCCTTTTTGTAAGAAAAAAAAGGCTATCTTGTAACGCTTTCTATATGTACACAAATGCTTATCATAAGTTTAACTCCTTTTGGATTGGGTGGTCCCTGGTATGAATTTGTGTACGTACACTTTAACTTACATTTTCTAAAACAATATATATATATATATATTATGTAGTGATTTATGTAGCTACTCAAACTCTCATCCTTTTTGGAAGAAAAAAAGTTATCTTGTAGCCCTTTCTGTGTGTACAAAAATGCTTACCATAAGTTGAGCTCCTTTTGGATTGGGTGTTCTTGGGTAAGGATTTTTGTACGTACCTTTTTTCTTACATTTTCTTTACAAATTATGTATATTCTGTAATAATTTGTGTACATACTCAATTCCCATCCTTTTTGTAAGAGAAAAGGTTATCTTGTAGCCCTTTCTGTATGTAGACAAATACTTACCATAAGTTGAACTTCTTTTGGATTGGGTGATCTCGGGTAAGGATTTGTGTACGTACACTTTTTTCTTACATTTTCTTTAACAATTTATGTATATTATCTATTGATTTATGTAGCTACTCAAACTCTCATCCTTTTTGTAAGAAAAAATGTTATCTTGTAGCCCTTTCTGTGTGTACACAAATTCTTACCATAAGTTGAGCTTTTTTTAGATTAGGTGATCTCGAGTAAGGATTTGTGTACGTACACTTTTGCTTACCCTTTCTATATAAATTTATGTATAATCTGTAGTGATTTATGTAGCTACTCAAACTATCATCCTTTCTGTAAGAAAAAAAGTTATCTTGTAGCCTTTTCTGTATGTACACAAATGCTTACCATAAGTTGAGCCCCTTTTGGATTGGGTGATCTCGTGTAAAGATTTGTGTGCACACTTTTGCTTACCTTTTCTGTAACAATTTATGTATATTTTGTAGTGATTTATGTAGCTACTCAAACTCTCATCCTTTTTGTAAGAAAAACATTATCTTGTAGCCCTTTCTGTGTGTACACAAATGCTTACCATAAGTTGAGCTCCTTTTGGATTGGGTGATCTCGGGTAAGGATTTGTGTATGTACACTTTTGATTACCCTTTCTATACAAGTTTTTGTATAATATGTAGTGATTTATGTAGCTACTCAAATTCTCATCATTTTTTAAGAAAAAAAGGTTATCTTGTACCATTTTCTGTGTGTACACAAATGCTTACCATAAGTTAAGCTCCTTTTAGTTTGGGCGATATTCATTAAGAATTTGTGTACGTACAGTTTTTCTTACATTTTCTGTAACCAATTATGTATATTCTATAAAATTTTTTGTAACTACTCAAATTCTCATAAAAAAGTTACCTTGTAGCATTTATGTTGCTGCATAAATCCTTACGTTGTAAGACTTTATGTATATACCGTTTTCCTTACAGTTGTGGTAAACATTTATGTATCTACCGCGTAACAATTTATGTACAAACTTGCTACCTGTAGAATCGGTCTGCCTCATTTTAGCCTTAAATTAAAGGTTTCACAGCAGAACTACCCATAGATGGTTTCATTTGACTGTCGTCACCGTACTTGTTGTACCTATGTTCTGAAGAGAACGAGACCCGTAACCCCATTATTTTTTTTTGAATTTTGAAATTATATATTCAAATATCATTATTCATGTTGTTCAAAAAATATCATTACTCATGAACCCAACGATTTGTCTCAGTGAAAAGAGAAGATGAAGTTTATCGTAGGAGACCCGAATTTAATCAGTTTTGTTAGTAAGATGTGTGTCTTATCAAAAGATTAAGAAAAATAGTATGAATATATATTACCTTTTAACCATTTTAAGAATTTTTCAAAAAAATCATTATATGTAGATTCATAATTCATTTTATGATTCTTTATTTTATTATGCACAAATTTTATCTGGGTCATTCTAATTATTAATTTAAATTATGATTATGATTTTTTTTTGAAAGGTAAAGATTTATTAATCACTAGCAGCCCATAAAGGTATAGGTTCAAGCCTCGTTAAAAAACCTCCCTAGTCCTAATGGAGAAAAAAGAGTGCATTGAACCTATACAAATACAAAGATCACATACATTCATACACATTAACTTCCCAGCGAAACTCTCCTTATGATCACTGTTTTCAATTCAACCGAAAACGGCTAGAGGGCATTGTCTGTTAATACCAGACTGAGCCAGCCGATTGGCTAGCACATTTCTCTCCCTATGGTCAAATTTCACTTGCCACTCATGACTTCTGATTAAACCAGCGATACTCTCAATCTCCTCTTTGAAGCAGGGTGGAAACGGCACCAGTCCATTTATCCACTTGACAACCACCTCACTGTCCGATATAAATGTTATCCTCCTAACTTCACTCCATTTGGATCTACATACCAGATCACAAGCCTCGGCTATGCTTCTTATCTCAGCTTTGCTAACATCCGCCACCCCAATACTCTTGGAAAATTGGATCAAAATCTTTCCGTTGCTATCTCTGAGAGCCCCGCCTATCCCTGCCTCTCCGACTCCACCGCTGACAGCCCCGTCCACGTTGAAGAATAACCAATCCCGTGGCGGTGCAATCCACATCTCACCAATGGGTTTCCGTCGCGCAAAACTGGACCCCTTAATAATTCTCGGGCAATTGGAAAAATCAGTGATCGACGACATGCAGTGTGGCCATAAACCCACACTCCAATGCCCTATCCTCAAAACAGCTACCTCATAAATACGGTGCTCATCGTAAACCTTACCTTGGAATAATATTACATTTCGACACGTCCACAGCGTCCAAACAACAACGAAGAAAACCAATAACCAAAAGTTCGAGAGGGATTTACTAACCGGCAGTTCCGACCAGCACCGAAGCAAGCCTTCAACGTTCGCTGGCATCGTGAGCGCGATATTCCACTCGTTACACCAACGTTGCCACACCTTCCACGAAAAAGGGCAGTGGCAGAATAGATGATTAATGGTTTCGATCTCTATCTTGCAAAAAACACACTTCATCTGCCCAATACCCTGTACACCTCTTTTAGCAAGGTTATCCATGGTTGGAATTCGTTGGTGTATAATTTTCCAAACAAAAGCTTCAACTTTGGGTGGCGAGAGTTTGGACCACACTAACTTCCAAATCGAGTTGCCGCCTACCAGGTCACCTGTCATCACTTCGCAGAAACTTTTCGAGGTATAGTACCCTTTCGCACTTCCAATCCAACGGGCCACATCATTACCCCTACCTCTACTAACAGCTCGGTTGAGAACGTTCAAAAAATCTGCCCAAACAGCATTTTCCCAATCAAATAATCTTCGCCGAAGCTCGATACTCCATTCCCATCTCCCTTCACGCAACGCCCCAAAATCAGCCACCTTACCATTTTTTCTAACGGCCATTGCAAAGATACGAGGGAAGGATACGCGTAGAGATAGCACCTCCGTCCAGAAATCTTCCCAAAAATCTGTAGCCTTCCCGTCCCCCACAACAATTCGAACGTTGGACATGAAAGAATCTTCACTTCCGACTATAGCAGATTTTAGGGATAAGACCTCTTAATTTCCCTCAACAGTATATAGTTATAATTATGTGTTGATGTTTGTCAGTTTTAGGTCATAAACGATATAAATAATTTTTTTTTCTTGATATTTTACCGTGTATGATTTATAATTGCGACAAGTGACATGCATAAGTGATTGGCGTGTAAACGTTAAATATTACATATCAACTTTGAATATACGCTATAGACGTAATTTCTTCTGAAAATGATTTAAACTTTTTATAATATGTATAATTGAAGATGTTATATTTATTTGTTATATTATATTGATTACTTATCTTACAAAATATTCCCCATATAAAAAACATATTACCTATGTACATTTGTTTTACGTTACAAATTAGTTATACATCCATTATCTAGCGCCGCTGCAAGAATAATTTTTGTTTTTGTTTTTCTCTTTAATAACACAGCACCGATTGCAAGTTTTTTTAATTTTTCTGTGTTAGTCGGCGATCGACAATTACCTAGCTATTGGTTGTCGATCGTCAGTGCTTATTATTTTCTTATTTTTTTCTTTTTATTTTTTAATTTGAATAAGAATCTCTGCCTTTATAACACATGTTTTCTTTGTCTTTGCGACACATATTTTCTTTTGTCCTTGTGACATGTTTTCTTTGTTTTGTGGTTTTGTTTCATCTGTCCTTGTGGCATGATTCAGCATGTCCTAGCAGTCGATCGTTGCTCGCACAGAGTTTTTAATCGGCACTAGTTCTTGATTATAATTTTATGGGTGGTCACGGAAAGTTAGATGTCCACTCGGTTGATGGTTGTTTGCCGATGTAATCAGTCCTGGGTAGCTGAACATTCTGTCTGATAGTTTGGATCACTCACCACTCCTTTTCATCAGTTATGAGTTCAGATTGGATAGAGACAAGGAGATTCATGGAGCTTCTGAATTTTGATGTATACTTATCTCCATAGAAATTTTTCACTTTTCTTTATTTTTAGGTTATAAAAAATTAGATATTAATTCTATTATTTTCCTTCTTGGATACGTTGTAATTGTGATATCTTCTATAATTATAATAAAAATTCAATAGCCATATTAAAAAAATATATTACCTATTTTCAACTCAATCAATCTGAAATACTCGAACTGGTAGCATTATTTAAATAATTGACCGGATCCATCAAAGTTTATTAATCCGAAACTAAGTTCAAACTTAACTTTTCACACGTGATATTTAATTTTATTTTTTGATAAAAAATTAATTGAATTGATTTTATTTAGTCTAGTTTAATTTGATTTAATTTGTTTACGAAGAGCGTTGATTGGAGAGGTATAACCTAGCAAATGTGATTAATGTAATGATTAAGAGCCTCAAATGCTGGTTGTGGTAGGTGGCTTTTCCTTTACCCCTTTTATTTTCCCATATCTCCTAAAATATTCTCTTTTAGTCCAAATCAACATAACCATCATTTTCTCTTCGATTTCTTTCATGACCAACACACCTACCATTTTTAAAATAAAAGCATCTATTACATTTCCAAATGGTTGTAATTTAAATGTCAAATTTATCAATGGATTGGTCCAAGTGGTAAGTAAGTTGGTGTTGTTTAAATAAATTTTAAGTTCGAGTCTTTGTGTATGCAGAAAATTTCTGCTGAGAGACTCGCCCACCTAACTAAGTGTGCGATACGAGTTGACTCAGATTAGTCAGGGCAAAATCATGGGGAACCGGGTGGGCAAAAAAATATCAAATTCGAATAATGAGATGATACAATTAAATTGTAACAACTTAAAATAATGAGATTTGTGAATGATAATCAAATCTACAACTTACGTATAATACATGAACTAATAGCAAATTTTGAGTTAACATATCTTAATTATTAATTAGGTGATGATCATAATTTCAAAAATTAAAAAGTATAAAGACTACACATGACCAAATTAGAATATATAGACTAAATCCATAATTTATGTATCATACAAAGACTGGTAAAAGAATTTCAATATAATTTAAATGGGTGCTTAAAGCTAAATTAATTATTAGACATACTAAAGAAGAAGAAAAAAACAAAGTGCCTTCCAAGAAATGCAAGGTGTAATTGTTGACCTCTAACAATAGTGAAATCTAGACTAGTTGAGTAATTCAACCGCTTATTTGAAGAAGAAATTTGAGTGATAGAGATGGAAGTAGTAAATAAATGCAAGTAAATGTCATGTGGAGTCTTATTGGTTGAAATTAGATAAGATCACAAATCAAGATCTCAAGAAAATAAATACAAATAGTGGAAAATAAAGGTAGATTTTGATTCCTATAAAGACAAATAATCATCAATGATAGTTGTACAAATAACTTCAAAACATCTATTTCATTTAAGCTTTATTTTTCCCTGTATAAAATTAGTTTCAAAGATCTACTAATTAGCTGAATGGTCAATAATGTTCATGTTATTTTATCTTGTACGAGTTCAAATTTAAAATATTATCTTTAATTTAATATCTTTCTACTTAATAAAAAAATAAATTCAAATGTAAGACTTCTAAGATATTGCAACAACAAAAGTATGAAATAAGTTTTCATTCTCGAGTTTTGTATTGAAAAACATATAAAAAAATTGATACTAATTACAAATTTACGATGAGAGAATCTAGATTTATTTAAACATTGAAGAATGTTTATTTACCAATAGTTCATAATTTTTGTTATATATGTTTTGTGTTTCAATGAATAAGAATTTTCTGTTGATGAAGTTTGTGAAATATGTTGTTATCAATTTATATTGGCCCAATTTCAGTGAAAACGGAGCCCAAATATGAAGCCCAAAAGACTCACTTGTTGGGCTTGGCTGTTTCTCCCCCCTCTGTGGTGTGGCAGTTGTACTATTGTATAGTTTAATGGAAAGGGTGCTTGAAGTACTTAAAGTTTTGGAAAAAAAAATTAATTCGGTCATTTTTTTGCGTTCAATTAAGCTTTTAAACTAATAAATTGAAGTAGTTAAGTTTTTTGTTCAATTTTGACCATCTAATTTTGACGTGTTTTTTCATAAGATATTACTATCACGTGACACACTACAATTTTGTCAGGTGACATTTACATATTTTTCTAAAAAATTATTTTTTAGAATTTTATAAAATTTAAAGATCTTATTAAATAAAATAAAAATAAGTTCTCAAAATATCAAGTGACAACACTGTAAGACGATACATTGCACTATCTGATTCGAAAAGGTTGTTAAATTTAACAATCATCATTGGTCAAAGAGGTGAATTGATGAAATTTTAGAGTATAAAAGCTTAATTAGGTGCAAAAAAATTCAAAAGCTTAATTAATTTTTTTTAAAGTTCAAGGGCATATGATACCTTAAACCTAGTTTAATTAAATATGCTTTGTTGAACATTTTTCTTAATAAATAATATGATTTAATTTTGAAATAAATCAATGATATTAAGATGACTCAAATCAATAAATATAATATCGATTTAAAATGATCCAAATTTGAAGTAGAGTCGTTAGATTTTTCTCCAAAGTTTTTCTCTAATTTTTTCTTCAAGAGTGACGCATCCGGTTGTAGTTTTAGTGCCTTAAAATATATTATTTATAATATAAATAAAAAATATTATAAGAATATATATATATATATAATATCAACTAAATCATATTAAGGTAATTAATAAATTTTATAAAATAGATTAAGATAATTAATAAATGTAATTACTAACTAATTTTTATGAAAAATAAAAAAATAATATAAATTGAAAATTTTAAAAAACCTTAAAATAATTCAAAATACATGTTATAAATATATTCTTATGGTTTATTATTTATATTATAATAGATATATTCTCAAATATATAATTAATTTCAACTACAATTTAATTTAAATATTAATATTGTCGATAACGTGATAACTTTCTAATTTGGTTCAATTGTTAGGTGTTGGACTTTCTTCCTAATTGTCCCTTATCCAAGCCCTAAATGCAATTTATATTTTCCTCATTTTTTTATAAATAAGATGAACACGTATTATAATTATAATATTATTAATTAATTAAAAAAATATATAAAAGAAATGCAAAGTATATAAGAAAACAATTTTGGCCACAGTTGACCTTACACGATTGGGACCTCACGTGTACATTTAGAACCCTTACAAGGACTTATCGACAGCTGCATTAATGGTAGAGGTGTTCATAAGTTCATTATTGAGTTTTTTTTTTGTTGAAAATAAGCCTGTAACTCACTAGACCCGCCTATGCGTTACAACAGATCGTAGGAAGTCACATTAGGATCACAAGAGCGACTCACAATAAAAATACACATAAAAACATTTTTATTTTCTCAAAACACTGATTAAACTGTAAATTCATCTTCTGTTTAAAATACCATTTTAGGAAATCGTTTAAACACATAACAGAAATTTCAGAAAGTGCTTTACAGACTCTATCATAAAACAATATATGACATACATGACATACATGCCCACTAACTATACAACACGGTACTCCAAAGGCAACGCCGAGGGGACTCCGAACACTGATGTCAAACATTATACCATGCTATAATCTTTTAACATGCGATGGTAAAAACAACGTGAGCTTGGAAAAGCTCAGTAATACAGAACTACCCAGAGATGCTATAAGTTCATGCAGATACATGGTAAGCATAACATTTTCATGATGTTCCAAGTGGCAACAAATTCTCTTTTCTTTTCCGTTATTTCAGGGGTAACGTTATACTTGAGAATAACGATACGTGTTCTTTATTCAATCATCGAGTAACAAACATGAATTGTACAAGCTAGTAGCTTACGAAGATGGAAACAACGAGTTTAATGTCTAGTGTGTCCCAAAAGATGCATATCAAATAGGCATAAATGCATACCAATCATATCATGAGAACACATAACAATTCAATGCAAATGTTCAAGTACATACAAGGGTTTACTAATAACTACCCTCCAACCTTGCACCAATATGCAGTCCCCCAGAACTGCATCCATAAGGACTTACCCTAGGCCCGATGGGCATAGGTGCCACCTAAGGGGCTGCCTTAGGTCCATAAGGATTTACCCGTGCTAAAGCATCGGTACCTACTCAAGGGGAGACCTTGAGTCCATAAGGATTTACCAGCTGGATCAGGGCTGTACCGACAGAGACTTCATAATATAACCCAACAGTATACCCAGATAGTAATCGGTGTTCAGATTCCAGACATGAGTAACATAATACATGTGACAGACATTTTATTCAGAGTATCACAAACAGAAGATTCATGCTTTTGACAGATAAATGGGCATACCATTGAGAAGAGCAGACATTTTCATCATTCATCATGCAAACAGATTGTACCATCATAGGTCAAGCTAACAGATCATACTATCAAGTTCATTAGACAGTCAGGCAATACCATCACAGATCAAGCAATCACATGACAAGTATACAGATTGAGCAGACATACATCAAGTAGGTAGAGAATGTCATCATATATCCAGTTCATTATTTCATCTCATTTTCCAACATAGTGATGCAATCTCAATAACAATTGAAATGTTCATCAAACATAATATTATTCATGATTAAATCATTATACAATCTATTCAACAGAATATAGCACACATGGAACACACTAGATAGAACATTTTATTTCTTAAAGATACTCGGTACTTGCAGAAGGGGACACATTAAACTTTTGACAATTTGGACAAATTTTCAAGAACGAGGTCCCTATTAGAAAGGGTTCGTAAAACGATTCATATCATGTATTCAAGAATTGGTACATCAAAATCTTAGAAAGTTTAGATATATTATGAGTACTTTAGTTATTTAAGCGTACAAAGGCATTATGGTCATTTTATCATACATGGGCGTGTTAGTAATTTATACTAACGGGGCATGAACAGTTGCTCAGGAAATTCTATTTGCTCATCAGGTTTTCAACCAGGCATTCAGAGATTTCTATGTCAAGATCTTTTACGATACCAGATACATTCAAGGATATTTTAATTACTTTGGCCACGAGGGCATTTTGATCAATTAACTAACAGGGGTAATTTGTAATTTAGCCCAAAAACGATAAAATGACGATTTACAATATTTAAGATTTCCAGACATTTTTCGAGGCTCTAAAACCATTCAAACTAACGTATCTCAACCTTGCAGTACTAACCAACCCTACTAATGTAACCATTTGTATCGTATATCTGAACAGTTGTTTTCATATTTTACCACAAGACTCGTCACGGAATAGTCAAACTTATTTTCTGTGCGGAAAAACTTCCATCCTTACATTAATATCAGGAGTGATTGACATACAAGAGTCATGCTTCAACCCTTGGGGGCATTTTAGTCATTTTTAGCTTTATTAACATTTCCAGAATTTTATCAAAGGCAATTTACTTCCAGTCAAGGGGTATTTTTAGTCATCTTGAAGCTCGGGTTATCCACCATTTTTGTCAATTTTACTATTTAGCACCTCCATCGTTTACGTACTCGGCGGAAATTAAGTCGTTCTAATCCTTTCGGCCCCTTACAAACGGTTTACTCATTTAGAACTTAAGGGTATAATTGTCGTTCTGATTAATTAAGAATTTCGGTGCTCGAAGGCACTACAGTCTTTTTGGTCATTACGATCATTCCAATTAATTCATTCATTACTGTCGTAAGGATCAGCTCAGGAATACAATGTTATTTCTAGTAAATTCACCTTCATGTGTTATACAGAGCTCAAGGGAAAATCCAAGTTTCTTTTAGTATCACACGCATTTGAATAGTGATGCCGAAGTCTTTTCCAATAGAACATACATCTTAGGTGGGGTGATTTTTCAATCAATTCGAATGCAGATTTCGAATCGCTTCCTTTATTAGGGGCAGTTTAGTCATTCTTATACCTCAAGGGCATTTCTAAAATCTCATATCCAATATCCTTTACTCCATATTATGGGCATTGAATCTTAGACACCATTGATTGAGTTGCAGATTTAACTGTATTATTTATTACTATTAACTTTCGATACTTCTGGTCTATTAATATTCTTATTCGAATATTTTGGTTTTAATATTTTTCATACTTATTTCTCGCATCTAATTCGGCTTAAGCAGAGTTTACAAAACACTTCATCATAAGCAAGCATGCGTTAACCGGATATCGATATGTACATAAAGCATACAAGGGGTAGTAGTGTATTACCTTAACTCCGAGCTACATCAGTCGATTCATGATACGACATTCGAATACCCTCGAACCCGAATTCGATATTCCTCAGCATCGTGCATCCAAGGAACCGAGAATACCTTCAATTACACAAATTCCAAGACCAGACCTTACTCACAAGATCTTAACCAATAATTAAGTACATAAACAAGTTCGGGCTCAAGGTCAGATTCGGAGGCTTTCGGATCAGAATTTTGCAAAACGGGCTTCAAAAATGGACTCGGGACGTCGAAAAACATAAGATAGGAGTTTTCGGAAAATTTGACTTTTTGGTCAACGGTCAAAGTCAACGCTGACGTCAGCAGGTCAACACTGACGTCAGCAGGTCAACGGTCAACGAGGTCAGGGTCAATGCTGACATCAGCAGTCAACAGGAAGAGGTCAACTGAGTTGACTCGGTTGACTCACTGAGCTGACTCTGGCTGAGTTGACTCGGTAGATGGGTTGGGCTAGGATACGGGTCGGGTCGGGTCGATTCGGGTCGAATACGGGTTTGGGTCAAGTACGGGTACGGGTTGGGTTGGACCGGTTCGGACCGGGTTTAGACCGATTTGGACCGGGTTCAGACCGGTTCACTTACCCTAAACGAATCTAGTCGCCGGACGATCACCGGAACCCTCACCGGTGACCGGAAAACACGATTTTCAGTCTGGAAAAAGAAGCTTGTTAAACCCAAGTTTCAACCCATCAAAAATAACATAAAACTAACTGAAAAACTCGCTGGATCTTACCCCAAACAGAATCAAAACGGCCGAAAAAAAGCGTCTCCGATGAAGCTCTTCTGGTCGTCGAACGGATTGTTGCTTGGGCGGGTTTTTCTCGTCGTCACGCCAGGAGCTCAGATCTGGTGTCCGTTTCGCGAACGGACGGCAACCGAGGCCGGAAAACTTAGAAAACCGAAGTGAGAGTTTGGTTTCCGACAAACCTTCAAGCCATTCCTCCCGTCGGACGGCAACAATACGGCGCGGGTGGCGGCTAGGGTTTGGTGGGGACGACACGACGGTTATGGTGGTGCTGGCGGTGGTGGCCACGACGTGGAGGTGGAGGCAGATCGGGCCGAACGGTGGGGGAGAAGGTGAGGGGTCGAGAGGGGGAAAAAGGGATCTGTGTATTTTTTTTTTCTTTCGATTATAATTAACACATATGGGTCCCTTTTTTTTCAAACCTTTATTATTATTTTTTTCTTACAACAAAACTGAATAACTTAAAAAGGAATCGAGGTAGATCATAATCAGATACTATCTTAGCCCAATGGTTAAGGCTTGCGATCATTGTCCTTAGGTCAAGGGTTCAAACCCCCGTTAAAGCACCATTCTTTTATTTTATTTTTTTTCTTTTTTTAAAATAGACATTTAAATAGCCACTTTATGGGTGTTTCAAAGCCACTAGTTTTATTAATGAGAAAATACCCAAAATTACAATAAGGGTTTACAAACTATCATTGTAAACTAAATACATAATTTGGACTTCCTCCTAAAACTAGCCACTTTAGATCATATATGAACCATAATGAAAAGTTTATAAACTCATTCAAATACTCGATCGAAAATAGATACGAAACATGACTGCATCGGCAAAACGAACCACAAAAGGGGATGAAGCTATTGATAGACCACCGAAAAACGCAAATCAGAGGCGAGCACTTGAGAAACTCATCACAAGCGCAAAATGCATATCCAAATTCAAACCGAAGGTCCATAGCAGGGAAGATCAACATGATTACAAATAATCGCCATCTTGATCAGTCGTGGCGTTGTCAAATCAACCCTGATAGAAAACAAATAATAGAAAAAAGTGCCAAGAGACAGAAAAACATGCTAAAAAGCATAAAAACGTACCAAACGGTAGAGAAAAGCGTTTCATAAAGAGAGATTTATTGAATTAAAAAGACTGAAAATCAAAAGAACGAAACAAATAAATGAAAGAGGGTGACCGGCGGTCGACAAATAGCCCGAAAGCTATTGCCGCCCCCGGTCTATGTTTGAACCAAAGAGAGAGAGAGAGAGAGCGGCGACACTAAAAAAAAAGAGAAAAACCCTATGACTGACGCTATTTCCTTATTCTAATTTAAAACATCGATTCCGTATCAAAAAAATATCCATTATTGAGTTTTAATAGTTTATAGATTAGAATTTAATTCCGTTCCATTAATTGATTGTTTATAAAAAATAGTTGATTAACGGAAAATTAGGATTATTTTAGTTTTAGAAAATATTTTTTATTTTGTTTTTTATTTTCGATTTTAATTTTTCAAAAATTAGAAAACACGTTTGGTTAATAAAAATAAAATTTGTATGAAAATAGTGAAAATGTGTTTGATATGTAGTTTTTCAAAATAAAAATAAACAAATAGTTACTTATTAAATAATTAAATTAAAATAGGATTATTAAAAATGTTATTATAAAAAATAAAATATAATTAAATAAACCAAAAATTCTAAAATTGCTATTAGAAGGATTCAAAGCCGTTAAATATAGTTAAAATTTTAAAACTTTTGTTTTCATCTTTTTCCACTTTTCTAAAAAAATTCAATAAAAATAGTAAAATGTTGTGAATAATATGAAAGAACAAGAACAAGAAGAAATATGGACAAAATAAGATGAGAGAAAAGAAAGAGATTTGTATTATTCTAAATATTGACTTGTGTACAATGCCTTCAGTAAATCATCTATTTATAGGTATAAGAAGTACATAATACATTAAACTCTAATTAATGTAGATAATATTCCTAATGATAAAATAATTCAAATCTCCTTTGATAAAGTCCTTATCATGATAGACATCCACATAGACAAATATTCATAACACTCCCCCTTGGATGTCTATGAAGATAACGTGCCTCGTTAAAACCTTACTAAGATAAAAACCCAGTGGGAAAAAAATCATTAGTGAAGGAAAAGAGTACACACATCTTTAATACGCATAACATGTTGCCTCATTAAAAACCTTACCAGGAAAACCCATTGGGACAAAACCTCGGTTAAGGGAAAAAGAGTGCAACGCGTATTTACTCCCCCTCATAAAAATATCATATAAGATCTTTGACACGACGTAATCCGATATTATAAATTAACTTCTCAAATGGAGCAGTAGGGAGTGCCTTGGTAAATAAATCTGTCAAGTTATCACATGAACGAATCTGTTGGACATCAGTGTCTCCATTCTTTTGTAGATCGCGAGTGAAGAAGAATTTTGGGGAGTTGTGTTTTGTTCTATCACCCTTTATGTATCCTTCCTTAAGTTGGGCAATACAGGTCGTATTATCCTCATATAAGACCGTCGGAGCTACTTTTCCAGAGTGTAAACCACAATTTTCGCGAATATGATTGGTTACAGACCTTAGCCACACACATTCACGACTAGCCTCATGAATAGCTAAAATCTCAGCATGATTAGAGGAAGTAGCAGTAATTGTTTGTTTCATTGAGCGCCAAGAAATTGCTGTACCACCGTATGTAAATACATAACCAGTCTGTGATCGAGCATTATGAGGATCAGATAAGTATCCTGCATCCGCAAAACCAACCAATTCTGTTTTGGATAGATTAGAGAAAAATAATCCCATGTCTTTCGTACCTTGAAGATAACGAAATATGTGTTTGACCCCATTCCAATGTCTTCGGGTTGGGCATGAACTAAATCTTGCCAACAAATTGACAACAAACGATATGTCAGGTCGTGTGTGACTAGAAAGATACATTAATGCACCAATAGAAATTAAGTATGGCACTTCTAGACCAAGAATATCTTCATCCATCTCTCGAGGACGGAATGGATCTTTGTTAACATCAAGTGATCTAACAACCATAGGAGTGCTCAATGGATGTGCATTATGCACGTAAAATTTCTTTAGCATTTTTTGTATGTATGTTGATTGATGCACAAGGATTCCATCCTTTAAGTGCTCAATATGTAATCCAAGACAGAATCTTGTTTTCCCAAGATCTTTCATTTCAAATTCTTTCTTTAAACATTCTACTGTCAATGAGATCTCTTCAGGAGTCCCAATAATATTCAAATCATCAACATACACAACAATAATAACAAATCCAGAGCTAAATCTCTTAATAAAATGCATGGAGAAATTGGATCATTCTTATAGCCTTCTGCTAATAAGTATTCACTGAGGCGATTATACCACATGCGCCCAGATTGTTTTAATCCATAAAGGGATCTGTTCAATTTGATTGAATAATATTCTCGAGAACCTGAATTAACTGCTTCAGGCAGTTTGAAACCTTCCAGAAGTTTCATATAAATATTATTATCAAGAGGCCCATACAAATAGGTTGTAACAACATCCATTAAGCGGAAATTAAGTCTTTCTTTTATTGTCAGACTAATCAAAAATCTAAAAGTGGTTGCATCCACCACTGGGGAGTATGTTTCTTCATAATCAATTCCCGGTCTTTGTGAGAATCCTTGTGCAACCAAACGAACTTTATATCTCGCAATTTCCTCTTTTTCATTTCTCTTTCTCACAAAAACCCATTTATACCCCACAGGTTTTACACCTTCCGGTGTACGGACTACATGCCCGAGTACTTCTCTTTTTTTAAAGAGATTTTAGTTCCGCTTCAATTGCCTCTTTCCATTTTGGCCAATCATCTCTTTGCTTACATTGTTTAATTGACAATGGTTCATGATCCACATTATCATTCAAAATCTCTAGTGCTATATTGCATGCAAAAGTATTATCGACGTCGATTTTATTTCGGTTCCACTTGTTACCAGACATGACATAATTTATTGAGATCTCATCATTATCAGGTACCTGATTCATGTCTAATGTCTCTTTTGGAGACCTTTTAATTTCTTCTCGAGATTTTTCATAATCCATTGATTCCTCGATTAGACCATCACATGATATAGCTCCTTTTCTTTTTCGAGGATTTTTATCTTTAGAACCTACTGGTCTACCACGCTTCAGGCGTGTGTTTGACTCATTAGCAACTAGAGTTTGTCCTTCTGGGACATCAATCTTAATCGGAGCATTCACAGCTGGTATATGTGACTTAGTCACTTTTTTTAGGGTCAGCAAAAGCATCTGGCAATTGATTTGCTAAGTTTTGCAAATGAATTATCCTTTGAACTTCTAGTTCACATTGTTGGGTAGGTGGATCAAAATGAGATAACGATAATTCATTCCAACTTATTTCTTTTCCCAGCTGTTTATTTTCTCCCCATAATGTTGGGAAAACCGACTCATTAAAATGACAATCGGCAAATCGAGCTGTAAATAAATTTTCCGTCAAAGGCTCAAGATATTTAACTATCGAAGGGGATTCAAAACCGACATATATTCCCAACCTCCTTTGAGGACCCATCTTTGTGTGTTGTGGTGGAGCAATCGGAACATATACCGCACATCCAAAAATTCTAAGATGAGAAATATTTGGTTTCTGACCAAAAACCATTTGTAATAGGGAGATATTATGATAACTTACAGGCCTGATGCGAATCAATGATGCTGCATGTAAAATGGCATGTCCCCATGCAGAAATCGGTAGTTTTGACTTCATTAGTAACGGTCTTGCAATTAATTGAAGTCGTTTGATAAAGGACTCTACAAGACCATTTTGTGTATGAACATGCGCTACAGGGTGTTCAACAGTTATTCCAATCGACATGCAAAAATCATCAAAAGTCTGAGAAGTAAATTCACCAGCATTATCAAGACGAATTGTCTTTATAGGGGAATCTGGAAAATGTGCTCGTAATTTTATCAACTGAGCAAGTAACCTCGCAAATGCCAAGTTTCGGGTTGATAGCAAGGATACATGTGACCATCTAGTCGATGCATCGATTAAAACTAGAAAATATCTAAATGGTCCACAAGAAGGGTGTATGGGCCCACATATATCACCATGTATCCGTTCCAGAAAATTGATAGACTCATAATTTATTTTAGCTGGTGATGGTCGAATAATTAGTTTGCCTTGAGAACAAGCATCACATGAAAAGGCATTACTTTGAAGAATCTGTTGGTTCTTCAATGAGTGACCACATGAATTGTCGATAATTTTTCGCATCATAATCGAACCGGGATGGCCTAACCGGTCATGCCAAATAATAAAGTTATCAATAAACTTATAGTTTACAATAACATGTGCTTCAATTGCACTAATTCTTGTGTAGTACAATCCGGATGACAGTGCATGTAATTTTTCTAAAACTTTCTTATTGCCTTGAGTTATACTTGTAATATAGAGATATTCAGTATCTCCTTGACAACTACTCTCAATATGATATCCATTATTGCGAATATCTTTAAAACTTAATAAGTTTCTTTGCGACTTTGGAGAGTATAACGCATTATGAATATGGAATAGAGTTCCATTTGGCAATAACATATTTGCTCTTCTGGAGCCTTCTATAATATTAGCACTTCCGGATATAGTACTCACATTGTTCCCTTGCATTGTTAAATGGGAAAAAAATTTCTTGTGCTTAAGTATAGTATGAGTACTTGCACTGTCCGCTAAGTATAAATCGTCACCATTTTTGGCGAATTGTATTTGAGACGGAATCATATTCTTCAAAGAAAAATAAAATAAATATTACAAAAATATTCAAAATATAAATTAAATAAATAACATCCATGAATTTTATTCTTTATATATATATAATTCCTAATAAAATATTATATCTTTCTAACAGACTTTTCCTAAAATAATAATAAACATAAACAAAACAAAAAAAATAAAATAAAAATCAAGTATTCTTCTCAGGGGAAATGAGGAAATCATTAACATCTATATCTGTAAAGCCATAATCGCCATTGTTAGTGCCAGTAATGCCATAATCATCTTTGCCAAGGCCATAATCATTTTTGTCATTGATATAAACAAAATTTGTTTCAACTTTCTTTCCTTTACCATTGATTGACTGTTGGTAAAGATCCACAAGATGCTTTGGCACACGGCAAGCACGGGCCCAATGATTTAAGCTGCCACATCAATGACACATAGATTCCTCTTTCTTGGATTGATCTTTTGCACTATTTTCATCTTTATTGTTCCACTTACGGTGGGTATAGTTATTTTTAAAACGACCACCTCGCCTATGTCCTCGACCGTGACTATGACCACGACCACGCCCATAGTTATGACCACGATTGTTGGTGTAACCTTTATTTCTTCCGCTATAAAATGTCGCATTCGCTTCAGGGAATGGAGCGGAGCCAGTTGGGTGATATTCATGATTCTTCATCAGTAGCTCATTATTTTGCTCAGCCACAAGAAGGCAAGAAATTAACTCAGAATATTTCTTAAAGCCTTTTTCTCGATATTGTGTCTGAAGGACAATATTGTTTGCATGAAAAATGAAGTATGTTTTCTCTAACATATCCTCGTCAGTAATAATTTGACCACATAACTTCAATTGTGAAGTAATACGAAACATAGCAGAGTTATACTCGCTTACTGATTTAAAATCTTGCAATCTCAGATGCAACCAGTCATATCGAGCTTTAGGCAGAATAACAGTTTTCTGGTGGTCATATCGTTCATTTAGATTATTCCAAAGAATAAGAGGATCTTTCACCGTTAAATATTCTAATTTCAACCCCTTATGGAGGTGACGGCGAAGAAGTATCATGGCTTTGGCCTTATTTTGGGCAGATTCTGCATTCCCCTCTTTAATGTTATTTCTCAGACCATTAGCATATAGGTGTATTTCGGCATCTAAGATCCAGGATAAATAATTCTTTCCGGAAATATCAAGAGCCACAAACTCAATCTTTGCAAGATTTGCCATTGATGTACTATAAAAGACAAATAATCAAATTAGATTAATTATAAATTAATATATATAATCGAAAAACAACATAAAAGAAGATTTAATCCTCATACGCGACATTGTTAAACCACATGACAAATTAAAACAAAATATTAAACAAAATAAATAACAACAAGTTGGATTAATTAAGTAAATATTATTATTTGTTATATAATAGAAGTCATAAATACCAACAGACTTTAATACCAGCAAACAACAATTTATTATTTTATAAATTGATTAATAAAATATTAAACAAAATAAATAACAACACATGGATAACATACGCAAGGAATTTATTATTTTATAAATTGAAATATATAAGATGGAAAAAAAGAATATACCAGATAAATCTTTGGAGAAGCTTGATTTGTAACTAAAATCTTCTGAGCAAACTCGTGCTGATAACATGTTGTGAATAATGTGAAAGAACAAGAACAAGAAGAAATATGGACAAAATAAGATCAGAGAAAAGAAAGAGATTTGTATTATTCTGAATATTGATTTGTGTATAATGCCTTCAGTAAATCATCTATTTATAGGCATAAGAAGTATATAATACATTAAACTCTAATTAATGTAGATAATATTCCTAATGATAAAATAATTCAAATCTCCTTTGATAAAGTCCTTATCATGATAGACATCCACATAGATAAATATTTATAACATAAAAGTTTTTTTTTTATGTTTTCAAAAGTTCACTCAATTTTATTTTTATTTTCTAAAGATAGTTTTTGAAATTTTACAACTAAAAATATTTTCTTTAACATTTTTTATTTTCTAAAAAAATAAAGATGGCTTAATTCTCTATAACTAACCACACCCTTATTTTTTTGATAAAAATAAAAAAACCTTAATAAAACTTTAATTAAAAAAGCAACCAATGTATTAACCAAAATTTGATATTTGAACGTTATTTTGTTCACTAATTACGACTACGACTTTAAATGAGACGAGACATATCATAAGCTATTCGTTTGGATTTAATTCGAGTTCGAATTGGGATTGAGTTCTTAACGAGTCAAGACGAACTATTCGATACCCGATTCGAATAGCTTGCAAGTTATTCGAAAAAAATAATATATTAAATTTTTTGCATTGTATATACTGATGTGGTTCCATATTTCAGTGTACCTGCTAGGAGAAGACCATAATTTTTTTTTATTGTTTTGGGATGTGTTGTGCTGTGTAGTTTCTTATATTCATTTTACTTGGAATACTTATGTCCAATACTAGTGTATGACACAATAAGAACATTGGTTTATGTTGCATAAGAGATACTCCTATAAACTGGTAACTTACAATTCGTGTTATTGTTGATGTTCTTGTACATTTTCATTTTCTTGCAACAAGTTGCATTTAGGAACAAGGTGAGCTAAACTGCATTTAGGAAATCTGTCTAGAATTTTATTCATTGACAGTGTGTTCGGAAAATTACAAAAAAAATCATAAAATTAATTATGAAGTTTTGAGAATGTTTCATGCTCGAGCTTTTCGTGCTTGAGCTCTAATTTTTTATTTTGAATTTGATTCAAACTTGATGATTTTAAGCTCATGAGTTTTTGAGCAGAGTCGAACTTAGCTCTGAGTTTTTCGAGTCAAGTCGTGTTTAACACTACTCGAATTTGACTCGTCTCATTCACACCCCTAATTATAAACATTAATAGATATTAACATTTTTTTTGACAAATCCTAATTTTAATCCTAATCCTACTTAGAGGGAAGGGGAAGGGGAGACTCTAGGAAAAAAGAATGTGGGAGTTTCTAGTGGGTCTAGAACTCATAACTTAAAGGAAAATGATAGAACAAAGATGAATAGCTTGACCAACTAGTCAAATGTACTTGCTCAAGTATTAACATCTTTCTTATGCTCTGTATTTATATTTTGGTTTATTTTAAAATGTTGGTTGGATATAAAATACTTATATTAAAAAGTGTTGAAGGGTTGATTTTGTTCGATTAGATAAAATCAACTGAATTAATCAAATTATTTTAATTTGACTAATTTATACATAATAAACTTTGGTTTAGTTAAGGGTTATTATTTTATAATTTTAATTAATATGATTAATGAAAATTCAATTCGATTATTAATCGAACCAATTGATTAAACAACTTAACATTTAGAAGATACATCAATATACACCCAAGAAATTACAACATACCTCATTTCTCTTTTATATTAACATTTTTAACCATACATGATGATGTTGAGGGGTGCTTATCGAGCGAGTCGATCACGAGTTAAATAGTGCATAACCCGTGCTTGTTAAAAAAATTTGTTGTTCAACTCGACTCTTTGCTCGTTAAAAAATCTCGTTGCTCGTTAAACTCGCCAAAAAATTTACCTTGTTTTTTAAATATATGTAAAATCTAGTGATACTATTAGAGCTTAATATAAACATACAAATTAAAAAAAAGAGTAAGAACTGAGGAGATAAATAATCGAATTTATCATGACCGAGTTAGAAATGAAGTCGATATTCGAGTGTGTGACTCTTTTTAGTTTTTCAACAATCTTCAATAAACAACAAATGAGAGAAGGCCATAAGGATTTGGGTTTTAACATTCAATCGTATTTTTTTATATGAGAACTGGAGACTTTTTTCCTTTTTCTACTTTTATACCTAAAATAATAATAAAAGAAAAAAGAAATGTTTTAATAAAAAAGAAGAAAAGACTAGTTATTATAATTTAATTTCTTATTAATACAAATTGACTTTCTAAATTCTCGGAAAATACAAAACATTCTAAAAATTTGAATCTAATATTTTACGAGCAAATTACCTAACAAGTCACTGAACTTTTCTAGAGTTTTCAACTAGCATTTAAACTTATTGAAACAAAATTTTTTAAGGTAGCCACCAAAAAATCATAATTTTTTTTAAAATAACGAGTTGCTCGTGAACTTATCGAGTCAAGTTGAGTCTTACTCGACTCGACTCGCTAAAATCTCGAGTTGAGCTCGAATTTTAATTGAATAATATCTTGTCAAACGTTAACCGAATTTTAGCCGAATCGAACTCGAATTATTTGCGAGCTGCTTAACTCAATTAACACCCCTAATGATGTTTATGTGTCATCTTTCTGATTCTGAGTTTGTTTAATAATTCCTTGGGTAGTATATCAAACGATTTATTTGTGTAATAAATAGATAATAGATAGCAAAACTTGTACAACCCCTAATCTGCTGGCAAATTGGTTTGAATATTCCCTTTTAGAAATTTATTGGGGAAAATAACCCCTAAAGTTTGATATTGGGAAAAATACCCCCTTTCATGCTATGTAGGAAGAATTCGCGTCCTGCAGGACGCGAATTCCTGCGCCGTTTCAGTGAAAAGGGAATTCGCGTCCTGCAAAACGCGAATTCCACGAGATTTACCCCAAATTATCTCAGTAAATTGGGAGTAAATTCGGACGGTTGGGGAAATAGAATTCGCGTTCTGCAGGACGCGAATTCGGTTTGAATTCCCTGCCTCCAGAGCGCGTTTTGTCTATAAATTCGGTGAAGTTGGGAGAGAATGAAAATTCTCTCCCAAGGTTTTGAAGAAGTTTGAAGAGTTGTTAGAGAGAGTTTACACATATTTGAAGCGAGTGCGATAATGGCGGGTTTGCTGAGATTAGATGAAGGCCACGTATGCAATTATCGTCGAAATAATGTAAGTTTTTTTTTGTTTTTTTTTAATTCGAATATGTAAATTTAATTTAGTGTTGCCGGCATGATTTGAATATGTTAATAGTATTTATTTTTAGAGTAAGAAAATTAGTTAAATTCGAATATGTTAATAGTATTTATTTTTAGACTAAAAAAATTAGTTAAATTCGAATATGTCTTTAGATTTTATTTTTAGACTAAGAAAATTAGTTAAATTCGAATATGTTAATAGTATTTATTTTTAGAGTAAGAAAATTAGTTAAATTCGAATATGTTAATAGTATTTATTTTTAGACTAAGAAAATTAGTTAAATTCGAATATGTCTTTAGATTATATTTTTAGAGTAAGAAAATTAGTTAAATTCGAATATGTTAATAGTATTTATTTTTAGACTAAGAAAATTAGTTAAATTCGAATATGTTAATAGTATTTATTTTTAGACTAAGAAAATTAGTTAAATTCGAATATATCTTTGGTATTGACTTATAGAATAAAAATTAGTAAAATTAGAATATGTTTAGTATTTTTTTATTGTACACTATAAAAAATTGTGACATAATATGTGATTGTTAATTTGTGTGTGTCTTTAATTATTTGTATAATGGAGTAGAACGTCGGTTGGAGGTTTATATCACTCGGATGAGGGTGCCCCCGGATCCTCGTCTAGCCGAAGCCGGATTTGGGTATGTGTCGAAGATTAATGGAGGAGGTGCGAAATTAGACGTTGATTTAATCAACGCGCTTGTGGAGAGGTGGAGGCCAAAGACACATACCTTTCACTTACCATGTGGTGAGACGACCATCACATTAGAAGATGTGTCGTATATTCTTGGCCTGCCTGTAGATGGGGAGACTATCACTGGTGCCGCCAGTGACGATTGGGAGGGCTTGTGTATGGACTTGTTAGGGGATAAGCCAGAAAAACTACAGGGCGGATGTGTGACTCTAAAGTAGTTGCGTACGCAATTCTCTAATTTACCTACTGGAGCCAATGAAGATGTGAAGAAGGTAAAAAAATTAATTTTTTATAGTAGTAATGAAATTATAAAATTATTATATTTTAATATTTTTTTCTTTATATTTTAGGCATATGCTCGGGCGTATATCTTACATATCATCGGGGGAATTTTGGTGGCCGACAAAACTCGCAACAAAGTTCACATGTTGTGGTTGCGGCACTTGCGGGATTTTGAAGAGGCTGGTAAATTAAGTTGGGGTTCGGCAGTACTTGCATTTTTGTATAGGGAGTTGTGCAAGGTTGCGAGTGCTGATCGACGCGACATCAGAGGATGTCTTTTTCTACTTCAGTCTTGGGCGTGGTTTAGAATGCCATTTTTACGCCCTGACTTGTCCGCGCCAGCTGACTATTCCTATCCACTATGTTTGCGGTAAGGAAAATAATCTTAACTAAATTTTATTTATAAATTGGTTATTTTCCTAATATATATTTTTTAAATATTAAAGTTATATTTTTATGTTATGTAGGTGGTTCCATGCTCTAAGTCATGTTGGAATTCCGACTATGATGCATTCTATTAGGCAAGATATTGACAAGAAATCTGCAAATGAGGTAAATATTTTAATTTTTATATTAAGTTGAAGTTTAATATGAATATAGTTTAGTTTACTTGTTTTTAATCATTTATATATTTAATTTACAGATTTTGTGGACCCCGTACTCTGATTCGGATATCAACGAGTGCCTGCCTAATTTTGAGCCCGAGACGGTTTCCGCTTGGACGGCCGTGGTACCTTTCATCTGGTACGATGTAGTTGAGTGGCATCCGGTCGATCGCGTCCAACACCAGTTCGGTCGTCTGCAAACAATTCTGATAGATCCTCCTGATTTGGACGACTTACATAGGATCACCCGACAAGGAAAACTTGAGGTATAATAATTAAATTTGGTTTAATAGTTATCGATTTATACTTACTTTACAATTTATAAACAATAATTTTGTTGATGTTTTGTGGTAGGTGGACTGGTCGGTGAAACATGTGCAGTGGATTGCACAGTGGCAGGATAGGCATCAGCGGCAGGCACTGAATGAGTACCGGATATTTGATGAGCTTATGGTGAGCAGTGAGTACTTTGCATGGTTCTTTGGTAGTGGGAAACCGTATCTCCTCACTCCGGAAGAACAAGCAGCTGTGTTTGAGCCTGTTCAGCGCAACCGCCCCCGGACTCATCGTACGAGCGGAGCAGGTGGATCGCAACGTCGAAGGGGAGCAGGTGCTTCATCCTCCAGAGATACCGATCCGATTCGCCCCCAGGGCCCCACCCAGTTGATGATTCAGCCGAGGCCCCCGAGTCCGACGGAAGGCTTTTTCACTCCTATTGTGGGAATGATGGGTGGATCTTCGATGCCGACTACGTACGGGTTATTTCCTGGCATGACTGGCGGATCTTCGAGTACCACTGTTCCCTCTGCTTTTTCCCCTACCCGTTTCATGCTAGGCCTTCTGATATTTCGGGCTCCGGGTTCATTCAGCACACACCTTCACAGTCGTTGTTCTTTTCTAGTGGGCCTGTCGGACCAAGTGGTACTGCTAGAGACGACAGCGATAACGAGCTCGATCATGGTCCCAACAGGTTCCGGTTCAACGTGGACGACGCAATCCAAATCGAATTCGACGTCCACCAGATTGTGGTACCGGCGGACATAGGCAGTAGTTAAATTTTTTTCTATGTTTTTCGAAATTAGTTCGTGCAAACTATTATGTTTTTTTTAATGTTAGTTGTTTATAAGTAATGTTAATTTATATTTTCTTAATTGAAGTATTATATATTCGGAATTATTAATTGATACTTTCATATTTAAAAACTTACATCGAAAGCACTACATCGAAAGCACCGAGTTCACAAAATACAAGTACGCAAGATAAATAACTTACATAACTGAATCAAAATTACATTACTAATCGTAGTCGGTACTTATGTCAGACGTTAAGTTTAGTTCCTCAATTATTTGTTCTTTCTCCTGGACTAGCTAACTCATTCTCGTCTTCGCCAGCTAACGCATTCTCATCTTGGACAGCTACCACATTTGTTGAAGAACTTGATCCGTCATCAAATTTCACGCTAAGCTCGATGTTTGTTCTCCCAGCACGTTTGTATGCCCGAAACATCTTTCGCATATCTTTCTTATCTGACAATGTGAGCATATAATGCTCCTCGGGGCCGGGCTCATTGACTGGTACTTTCACTTGCAAGGCCTCTATTTTTGCGCTGGTCGACTCTTTAACTCGTTTCGAGATCAACTCAAATAATTCATTTCTTGTGATCGTTTCACTAAAAGATGTGTAGAAGTATGTTCCACGAAAAAATACAGTAGCTGAATATCGAGCCATTTTCTCTTTCAGAAAGGTAGAAATGCAGAAATCTCGTGAAGATAGGAAAGTAATAAGTTTGATGGGATGCCTAAGGCAGAAATACAACCTATTTATACAGGTGGTTGTAGGCATGCAGGGACCTATTTGCGTTTAGAAACGCGGATTCACCATAATGCAATTGTTAGCCCAAAGCCCGGTAAAGCATTTGCCAGTCAATAATTTTTGAATTCGCGTTTTGGAGAACGCGAATATGATTATTCGTACTGAATTCGCGTTTTGTAAGACGCGAATTCTATAAATTCTTACAGAATTCACGTTGTACAGAACGCGAATTCCATACGAATAATGATATTCGCGTTCTCCAAAACGCGAATTCAAATATTATTGACTGGCAAATGCTTTACCAGGCTTTACCAGGCTTTGGGTTGACAATTGCATTATGGTGCTACAGAATTCACCAATAATGCAATGTATGCACAAAATGCTTTACCAGGCACATTTCTATTTATAATTGAGGGTGTGCAGAATTTCTAGATGCACTCTAACAAAACTTAGAATCACAAAGCTCATCGATTTTCAGAAATGGCACCGCGAATTCAAGCTATAGTATACTACGATGGTCAGATGGTCCATGATTCATACATTGGGATCCTATTTCAATATGAAAATACTGTTACGATCAATATTCCGAGACGATCAACGTTCCAGTCGCTTAGAACCTTAATATCCAAGAAGGTTCCCAATCGCTCGGGGAGGGAGTTGTAGTCTTTGAAGTATCGATGTCCAACGTCGATAGAGCCACTGTATTACACAATATTCGATGTTGAAGACGACAGTTCTGTAGAAATGATGATAGATACACATAGCCAGTACTCAATGGGATGGGCCATGGAGTTGTTTGTAACATTTGCTGAAGTTCACGTTGGTGCTCAAAATATGGTACCAAATTGGTTACGAGGAAATCTCGAGTTCAATCCAAATGTTATTAGTCCGATATCGAGTTTACGACGTGACTTCAACCTTCTACAAACAAGAACTGATGAAGCTTCATCGTCTTCGTCTTCGCGGCAACGGCGTTCTTCCGTTCCAAGGTTCGAATTTGACCTTAACTTGCCACCAACCCAAGAGTCGTCATACAGTCCATACGTTCCAAACTACGATGATTTCTCTACGGGGCGCCACTCAACATACATTCCATACACGGCGTCTTCAACGTACAATGAACAGTTTAACCCGTTCGATGCTTTCTCTACCGGGCGCCACTCAACATACATCCCAAGTCACCGGAATGTGGATGATATGTTATCAGCGGGGAGACATTCAACCTCCGCTACTGTCGATCCGGTTATGACTTCAGAACCTGTTCATGCATAGGTTTATGATGACGCAGAACTTTTCCAGTTTGATGATGCGCTTTCTAATGAAGAGCCGCGTACAGAGGTTGGGCCTGATGGTGACGAGATGGGTCTATTTCCTTCTGAACCATCTGACATTGACGAGCCGGTGGAATCAGAGGAGAGTGTAGAAAACTCTTCTGAGGATGATGAGGACGGTGATGTTCGTTCGACGCAAATGCATGGACCAACCAGTTGCACAACATATTACGACCCACATTCGCACTTCACAACAGTGGATATGGATGGCTTCTTCGATTCTGAATTCCCAGAACATCCACAATTAGACCAGTTCAACCAATGGAATGTGGGTTCAACTGAGCTACATGCTGGAATGGTCTTCAGGACAAAAAAGCTCGCGGAGGCTGCCATCAAGCATTACAACATTCAGCGCTCAGTTACGTCCACCGTTTGGAAGACCGAGGCCAGAAATATATTGCAGAGTGTCCTCACAAGTCCGTCGGATGTCAATGGAAGGTTCGTGTGTTGCAATTGAAAAGGCTGAATAACCTGTAGAAAATAACGATATATACAGGGCCTCATACATGCTCCGTTGGGAGCCTCAGCCAAGACCATCCTAACTTGGATGTACACGTGCTCTCTGACGCAATCATTCCACTCGTGAAAGCAAACCCACGTGTATCTGTGTCAGTGTGTATAGCTGCCATCAAATCTATTTACAAGTACACCGTCAATTACGATAAGGCATGGTATGCAAGATATCGAGCCATCGAAATACTGTACGGGCAATGGGAGCTATCATACAACGATCTGCGATCATGGCTTCATGTTATGCAGGAATACAATCCATGGACAATTGTGGAACTGGAGACTGTTCCGAAGTACTACAACGATCGTGTTGTACCAGGGGAGGTCGAATTTCATCGCCTTTTCTGGACGTTCCCCCAATGCATAAAGGCTTTCCGTTACTGCAAACCTATGCTCCAGATCGACGATACATTTTTATATGCAGATACACGCAGATATTGCTAATTGCAGTTGCCCAGGATGGCAACAGAAAATGTATCCCAATTGCTTTTGCGATTGTTGAAAAGTAAAATATCCCTTCTTGGGAGTTTTTCCTTTACAATCTCCGCAAGTATGTCCTGCGCTGGGTTTTGCGTACACGTGAAGATGGCCAGCTATTATTTCAGATAGAGGAGCAGGGATTTGGGGAGCAATTCAACGTTTGGGAGATTCATGGAAACCCCCAACATACATCACCGGTATTGTTTGCGGCATATAGCAGCAAACTACTATCAGAGGTTCAAGAACGAGAATGAACGTATAATGGTTCTCTGTATGGGTATGCAATCATTCCATTTTGTTATTCTACGTCCACCATTTTCATATTATTACCAATTAACTATTTTGCATGTCTTATTCAACATGCAACGCACACCGAGTTAATCAAGTGGAAGAGCTACTGGAGGAGTTGCAATTGAGGAATCCACACGGGTATAACTATCTTATGGAGATACCGAAGGAGAAATGGTTGTGATGTTATGACGGGGGTCATCGATGCGGCCATATGACAACAAACTGGCTGAGGCAATCAATTCGTCTCTTAAGGGAAAACGTCATTTACCTATCACGTCTGTTGTCAAAGCAACATATTACCGATTGGCAACCCTTTTCGCAACCCTCGGCAAACAAGCAATGAACTGGATGGCAGCTGGCCGCATATTTCATCCAGATCTCGCCGACAAAATCCAAGCGTCCATTGCGCATGCTAACTCGATGGGTGCGTTGTGCTTCTCTCGTCGGGAACACATCTTTGAGGTCACGCAATTTTCTGAGCCGCTACAAGGAATAACGCAATACACCTACGTGGTTGATTTGCAAAAACGAATGTGCGATTGCGGGGAGTTCCAGACGTTCAAGTTCCCGTGTTCGCATGCTTTCGCAGCATGTGCATCGGTTCATTTTGATGCAACGACACTCATTGATTCGGTCTACAGGCTCAAAACTGTTTTCAAGGTTTACCGAAACGAGTTCCCTCCGATCGAAAATGCACGTGACCGTCGTATAATCAGCAACGAACCAAAGATATGCCCAGATCCCTCCTTGCGACGAAAGAAAAGAGGCCGACCAAAATCAACGAGGGTTCACTGTGCCGAGGATATGGTTCCGAGAGAAAAGACCGGACAACCTAAGAGGTGCAGTAAATGTGGGAACACTGGACATGATATTAGGAAATGCCCTCTTAGGACCGGCCCCCGAATTAACTAGATCAACCATTGTGTACTCTTTTCTGATTTGTGAACTTCTATTATCTGGTAATTTAATAAATCTTATGGGCACTCTTTTCCCCCTACATAGGTTTAGAGGGGGTTTTTAACGAGGCCCTTTAAATTTCAAAAAAAAAACATGCCTATGGACACATTTTTTGCTTCAAAAATGTTACTTTGATAGCATTTTTAACACAATTTTCTCACATTTTCGGACACCGTCTTCCTCTGAACTTTAGCACCACTGTAAAATTAAGCTGCACATCTTTGTCTCCAAACTTAGAAAAAACAAAAAAAAAAGTTCGAAACACACTGTAAAATGCATTTAAACATGCCTATACAATAATGTTTCCTTCTAAAACATTGTTACTTGCCCATTTCCATGCCATTTTCAAACATCTTAGGATATTATATACGCTCGTATCTTCACACCATCTTAAAGATATGTTTCAATACGACATCCTTATAGTTCAAAAATTTTAATCGGGTCCCCAGATAACCCGTTATTCGATCACAAATATTGCTACCTAAACATCTTATATTTGTTTAAATTCATTTTCCTGTTGAATTTCTCGTGCGGGGGCAGCAATAATACGTTGAATTCGCGTTTTGCAGGACGCGAATTCCCTTTTGACTGACACGTCACAGGAATTCGCGTCTTGCAGGACGCGAATTCTGAATTCGCTTTCCCCAGGACGCGAATTCGTCCTACATGGCATGAAAGGGGGGTAATTTTCTCAATATCAATCTTTGAGGTTTATTTTCCCCAATAACTTCCCAAAAGGGAATATTCAAACCAATTTGCCTAATCTGCTCCACCACTATCTCTACACCTATTTTTATAGGTTGGTCCGCATATTATTATTATTATTATTATTATTATTATTATTATTATGATTATGACAAGCAAAGCAACATAACCAACAAAAACATGGTTCCCGATTTGTTTTAGATATAATTCTAAAACCAGCACCTATCTTTTCTTTATTTGTCATTTCGAACTCTTTTATTTGAATTATTTTCACTCTCAACTTCAAACTTTAGCTAAGATGTTTTTTTTTCAGCTCAAAAGCTAAGTCGAATGTTAAAATTGTAATGGTGGTGATGCGATATGAAAAATAATTTCTCACTCCGTTCTATTAATTTTGTTTTTTATTGATTTTTTAAAAGATAAAATTTTAAACTTTGATCATAATTATTTTAAATATTTTAAAAAATTAAATTTTATTAAATATATATTTTAAAACTATTTGATTGAAGGTTTATAAAATATATATTTTTATCAATAATAAATTTTAAATAAGAATGAGTCAATATTAAAAAAAATTGACAAAAATAAAAAGTCAATAAAAAATAAATTTAGTGGGACAAAATAGTACAAATAAAATAACAGAAAAGATAAATATTTAAACTATCCTTAAACTAATATTCCTCAAATAGATGTTTATAATTATTACATAAAATGTATATATAATTTTAAAAAAATCAAAATATATGGTAATTCTTTTTGTCGTAAGAAAAGAATGACATCAGGTATGACACGGTGGCCACTTTTATATCATTCACATCCATCTTATTTCTTCTATTTTTATTATGGTCCAGCTGTTCTCAACATATCTATCATTCACATCCATCTTTGAATCTTATTTCTTCATGTACATGGTAAGTTTGGGTACGACAAATTTAAAGTATGATTAAAAAATAGTAAGTTTTATTTTTTTTAGAAATTTAAATGTCACATTTTGATATTTGACAAGTTTCGAAATTTAAAAAATAAGTTTTCGAAATTTAGTGTTTTTTAATAACATTTAGGTTGATAGTTTTTTTTTCCAACAAGTTTCAAACCTTGTAAAAAATCAACCTAAAATGTTATTAAAAAGTTTAACATTTTAGGTTGTTTAGACAAGTTTTAAAACTTATCATCTTTTAGCCATAAATTAAGATGTTGTTCTTTAGACTCTCCCTACTTATATGAAATCTTTGATTCTTGACTTTTTTATATTCATAGTACACTGGACCCCATTCTTTGGTGCCGATTTTTTTTTGAATATGCTGGTGTGATACAAGGGTAGCATTTGTTTAACTTTTTAGTCTTTTTTAATAAGACACACACCGTATAAAACTAATGCTCGAACTTGAATCACTTGAATGAATTACATTATCTTTTACTACTAAAATAACAAGAGGTGAGCCTGGTGCCGAAAAAATTTACTATAAAGTCCTTTCCAATTTTTTATCGTCATAGTCTTAAAATCGATGTGCCAATCTAAAGCATTTTGACAAGGTTCAAAGGTATTGCAACTTTGATGAATTCGAATTACCAAAAAAAAAAAAAACGATGAGAGGTACAAATTGTCCCATCCACCGTGTCATAAATTTATACACATAAAATTTACTTCGAATTTATAATTTAAAAATTGTTAGTATTTGCGAACATTCACCGTGACATGTGAAGAAATTGCGGCTAGTTAACATATATTGCGTGCGAACAATGACAAAATGATGTTACGACCTCGTATAGGCGAACAAATAGAGGTGATTTGTACCAGGCGAATTAACTGCAAACATACTTAGGCGAACGGTACTTAGCGGCTACGTGCTTTCATGTGCAATCACTATCAATGACACAAAAAATTTAGGACGTCAACTCGTAGTTAGTCTAATCATAGCGCCACGACAACCCTGTCGTGACACCTGTCTGGGCAGTATATAAGGACGGGTGCAACAAGAAAAAAGATACGATCTCCTACTCTAAGAATACCAACACCACATCGAAGAAATTGCACCAAAACTCAAATCAACAACTACCATCATGACCACTATCAAACAGCCGTCTTCGACCCTTGTTCACTTGACAAGTCGGTAAAAGTTTTGGTGAAAACAATTTAAATTTATTATTACATAGGAAAGTTGTAATTTTGCGGAATTTTTTTGAATATAAGAAAAATCTTTTGATTCTTTTTTCTTTACAAAGAACCGTCAAGACTTGGGGACAGAACTATGTTATAGTTGGGAGGGGGTCTCCATTCCCTAAATTTTTTGTTAATTGGTAATTTAACTCTTTTTTAAATTTAAATTTAGATGTTATTTAAATTAAATTTTGTTTTCTTCTATTTTTAAACTAATATATTTATAGATTTATTCTCACTATTTGATTTTAGTTTTGTCTCTATCTATACTTGATTTTGGGTAGACGTAGTCTGTCTCAAGAATCACCGAGACCTAATTTAAAAAATAATTTTTTTATTAATCTAAAGAAATATAAAAACATAAAACGAAATTAAGTTTATGTACAACAAAAAAGTAAGATAAAATCCACAACTTTTTTTTGAAAGGAAGACAAAATCCATAACTTATAGATATAAGGCGTATCAGTACGAGTTGTCCTGTATCGATATTCGTGATCTCATTAAATTTTTCAGTGAGCAAATTTGGTACCGGAACACGCAAGAGCGGATGGGCACCTAAAGTTGGTTCCCCTCTATAGTGCCTGTGTATCGAAACGATAAGGGCAAGTACCGATACCCAGTGTACTATATCGGTACAAGAGGTTGGGTATCAATACTTATTGAGCAATCTACCTGGAAAATATCGTTTTGAGCTAGAGGGGCTAAAAAATTAAGAGACTTGATCCAATAGGCTTTCAATACAATAAAATGAGTTGTAAAATCGAGAAACCAAGAATTTACCCTCGCATATGATCATAACATGTAATAATTTGGTAAGAACTTGGGTGACTTGTTGTTTTATAACAACTATAAGGATTCCTTTGGGGATCATGATGTTGTTGTGTGCCATGTGAGCACTTGTGTGGTTGAGTCACATTATTTATTGAGATTCAGATACCTAGTGAGAGTGTTGCAACACCATGGTAAGATATGTCGAATGTACGTTCTTGACACTATATGGCCCCCGGTCTCATTCTAAGGTACTTGAAGGGGAATTCTGAGTATATAACGTACGTTCTCGATGTTGTGTGGCCCCGAATCTCGCTTAAAGTGTATGTTTCCGATGTTGTGTGGCCTTGGGCCTCACTCTAGGTTTGTGGTTTTGATTGTTATGGGTGTTTTATGATGCCACGCTTTATGTATATTGTTTGTTAAGCATGTTTTTAGGCGACTTGTAGTAGCGCCATGTGGTTATTATTTTACCATGCCATCTTTTCTAGCTACACGCTTATGTTTATGATTTGCATGAAGCATGATAGAATAGAGGTCTACCTGCTGAGCTTCATGAGCTTAGTGTTCGGAGTTGTTGTTTCTGTTCACGAGTTTTTAGGTTGCATCGTTGCATTGAATAAGCCCCATCAGAGTAGGACTTCAGCTCATCGATTTATTCGAGAGTACAATACTTAGATTTGTCGGGCAATGTATTTAGGACCCTGATTTTATGTCTGTAATTCTTATTTTGGATTTATTTGATCATGTCGAATGATTTAATTATTTTATTTTTAAATTGGAGCTCCATTGTAAACGATTTAACTGTTTCATATCGTTCTATTTGAAACGTTGATTGATTTATGAAATTTAATGTGGATTGAACTAAACCATATCAAACTTTTCATGTGTATGGTTTGGGCTTGATGCTCAAATATAACGTCGGGTTTAAGGCGCTATAATATGTATTTATAAAATAATAAAAATAATAAGGCTTAAACAAAAAAAAACCTTCAAACTATAATCTTTTTTGTTTTAAGCCCTTAAACTATGGTTTGGGCAAAATAAGCCCCTAAACTATTATTTTTGGTCACTTTAAGTCCTTAAACTATTATTTTTGGTCACTTTAAGTCCCTAAACTATTTTTTAGTCAAAATCAGTACCTAAACTATATCATTTTTTCCTTTTATTCCCTAAACTATCTATTTGTCACAAAAATTAAAAAAATCTTTGTGATGTGTCAACATCTTGTTAGTCAAAATAATTTCTTTTGAATTAAATAACTATCAAACTTATAATGGTTCGATCTGATAGGGTTAGATTTTTTTTTGAATTTTCGGGTTTAGGGTCGGGTCGGGTTTGAAAGGTTTAGAAACGACTGACCAATTGGTCGGGGCAGGTTTTTGGCCGCCCCGAACATTACAACTGACCCGAGTTTAATATATTTTTATCCCCAACCTAACCCGATATGATAAGAAGTATAACCCAACCCCGACCCAACCTCGAAAATTTAATAAAAAACCCGACCCGACCCAACCCGAAGAAAATTATTAAAAATGTTAAATATAATATATAAAATATAATATATTTAAATATATATATATTTATATATAAATCGAGTCGGGTCCGGGAATTTCCACCCTAAACTCGAACCCGACCCGACCCGAAAATTCAAAAAAATCTGACCTTATTGGATCGGGTCATTATAAGTCCGATAGTTATTTAAGTCAAAAGAAAATTATTTTGACTAATAAGATGTTTGCACGTCACAAAGATTTTTTTGACAAATAGATAGTTTAGGCACTAAAAGAAAAAATGACATAGTTTAGGTACTTATTCTGACCAAAAAAAATAGTTTATGGACTTAAAGTGACAAAAATAATAGTTTAAGGACTTAAAGTGACCAAAAAATAGTTTAGGGGCTTATTTTGCCCAAGCCATAGTTTAGGGGCTTAAAACAGAAAAAAGTTATAGTTTGAGGGGTTTTTTTGGTTTAAGCCAAATAATAATAAATTCAAGTGATCATTACACGATTATGAGTGTGATAAGGTTTTTTTTGAAAGGACAAACCTTGAAGTGTCCCAATTTTTAGAAATTTCGATCAAAAAAGGGAACTTCTTTTTGAAAATTTCAAGCTTCGAAAAAAACCTTAAAAAATCATTTGGGAGTCGCCACCGGTCACTGAGGTAGCCGGACACCATAAAAACTAAACCATAGATTCATTTAAAAGGGTTCGGGAGTTGGTTACGTGTGGGGAAGGGTTAGCACCCCCATCACGCCTGGAAATCGGTACCAAAATAATTGTTGCATTTAATTGATGGAAATTGCTTAAAATTTAAAACGAGTTAGTTTAGGGTACTATTCCATCATCTAAACCGACATCATATAAGTCTGATTGTCGTGTTAGTTTAGGGTTTGGATCCCGTATGTCACCTTCATGCATGATGCAAGCAGATAAAATATGTTTTCATGATATTTTTCGTTTTAATTATGAATTTTACCTTTAGACGATTCAAATTAACTCGAATATTCGGGGTATATCTAATAAGCTAGGATATTTCGACCCGAATACACGAATTAATAAGTACCTCCTTTTTATAATTAAAATTAATTATCACATATTCGAAGAATGTCTAAGATCACGTGAATGACATTTAAAAATGCATGCCAAAAATACATATTTGAGCAATAAAAGCAACTAAGCCATATACGCATTTAAACCATATATTACATACATAATAAAGCTATGTTATACGCATGAAACCATATAATATAAAAACACATGTTAAACAAGATTTTATAAAAGGCATATAATCATATACTATAAAATAAATAATATATACCACATCAACCACGAATCATATATCACACTAAACAAACATAAACAATATGACAAAATCATGAGTAACGAAATATAATATAACAAAAATAAAATGCAGAGTAAATGATTAAATGCTTAATACATGTTTCCCCCCTAAACTTTACATGTTTTCCCAACTTGCCCCTAAACTACGTTTTGCCCACTTTTGCCACCTAAACTTTCTCGCCGTTACTCGTTTTCCCCCATTTCTGTTATCCTGGCCGTTAAAAAAATTCAGCCAATAAGAGCGTGCCACGTCATCTCCTTATTGCCTAAGTCAACCCGCTGTAACACCTGGGTTTGGGGGTCGGGTGAAAATAATATTAAAAATAATGTTTCAGGTTTCCCTTTTCGTTTTAAAAATTCATTTTATATGTTGGATCAAATTTTAAATTAAATTAGGACCCAAAACCCCATGGAAATTGGAATAGTGAAGGATGGCCATCTCACTAATGGCATTCTTGTAATTTCAAGGCCTTTGAAAAATAAAACTCCTTTTATTTAAAAGACCTTTTTAACTCATCTTCTTCCCTCACCCATTCTCCATTTCAACGACAAAACATCCCCTCCCCTCAAGGTTACTATTCCATCATCTTTCTAGCTTGTTGTTGGGGATTCTTCAAAGGTAAAACCATTTTTGACTTGTCATATCTTTCCTCTACAAGCTTGTACCATTATTTTTCATTAAGCTCATGGTTTTTGTATTTTAGAGTTTTGAAAGTTTGGATTAAAAATGTGAACTTTATTGAGTTAAACTTAAGTTTTCGGTTTGTTGATGTTAGATAAGATGTTTACAATCTATAAGGTCCAACATATTCGATTTTTACAAGGTTTTATGTTGTTTCCCGAAATTGGATTTTAGAAAGGTTTTAGAGAGTTGAAATGCTGAGTTTTGGGGGTGTTTTGTGTGGTAATTTGTTGGTTGATGGTTAGGCTATGTATAAGGGTTGTTTTGGAAGTTTTTGAGAGTAATTTAAGTGTTGAAAACAAAGGTTTTGGACTGTGCTTCATGGCTGCTCGGGAATGAGGATTTTGGGATTTGTTCTTAGCTTGAATCATGTGTTTTGTGCTTGAATTATGTTTCAGGTTTGCTACTTTGATTGTGGACTGATTTGTGGTTATTTTGATTGTGTTGGGATGATTAGAAGCAAGGAATTTAGTTGGTGAAGCCTCGGGGACGAATCTGGAGAATTTGGAGCTTGAGCTTGGTTTTCGACTTTCATTTGGGTAGCAACGGTGAGTAGAAATGTCAAACTTTGATTTGTTTTCGAAATGGAACTCTTGGGGGTTTGGGTGGGACCTAGAGGGTTCACCTAAAACCAAGTGTAAGTTATTACTCCTACCTTTTTCTTATGTGTTGATGAGTGGCTATATGTTGTGGTACCATGTGCATCTTGAGTTGTTTTACACCGTTGTTGTTGTGTAGTCGAGTTGAAGTCGAGCCCCACGTCATGGTTGTCATAACTACGGTGATGAGTGGTCCCACCGGTAGTGACTAGTAGTAGAGTAAGGTGATGAGTGGTCCCATTAGAAAATTACTAGTCGTACGGTGATGTGTGGTCCCACTGTGTGTATGTTGGTTGTGCATGTGCAAACCATGTGTAGTCTTGTTGTGAAATCATTCGTGCATCCATTGATTTATTGTCAATTATGAAAAGTGTTTTGAAAACTGCATGCTTGTTGAATTTTAGAGCTTCACTCACTAAGCTAGTTAGCTTACGCTCTCTTTTATTTCCAACATGCAGATCATTAGAGTTCGGGAGGCAAGTGGGCAAGGGAGGAGCTTTCGGAGTTCTCAAGTATGATTTACGTGTTTGTAATAATGCCTAGACGATGGGGGTGTAGACTTGTTTGGAGTTGGTGTCAAACTCCTTAGCTAGTTTTTGGGTTTGGTTGATCATGTTAAATTGTTGATTTCATGTTGGCCATGTGTATGCCTTTATCTTGTGGATTGTAGACCATATTTACTTGATGCATAATTGCCTTGTGTTTGAAGACTCTTACCCTTCCCATGAATGCTATGTGTGTTTGTCTAAGGCATGTATGATAAATGCTATGTATGAATCCTTGTTGATTTGATGCTTTTCTTGAGTGGCTTTTATATAGTAGTTGAGTGCTAAGCATGTTTGTATAGGGTGTCTTACATCTAGATTTGACGTATGTTGGTTGTGGAAGGTTTCGGTTGTGTTTGAGGTAGCCTTGTGCCATAAACCAGCTGAAACCTGTATGTTCGCAGCAGGTGTATCGAAACGGTTGGTCCCGTTTCGATACGGCCTCTTGTTTCAGGCCAGGCGTTTCGGTACGCAAGGGGGTCGTTTCGATAACTTTTTGCCACTTGAAATATGAGATTTTGACGATAAATTGAAGTATCGAAACGGGCCTAGGCGTTTCGGAACGGTCTTCGTATCGTTGACCACGAGAAGTTGACCACTGAGGGCATTTCAGAACGGTTGACCATCGTTTCGATATAGTCTCCTCGTGCTGACTTGGGCCTGTTGACCAAGTCAAGGCGTTCCGATACACTCCTTGGGTGTTTCGAAACAGCCTGTAGTTTAAGCTAAAATGGACTATTTTTTGTATGTTGTTGGGTTGATTGCCTCGTTTGTCGCTTCCGTTGTTGTCCTTCCATATAGGATTAAATTAATCCATTTAGGCAAGATAATAATAAAAGGAATTTTCTAGGGTTGTTAACCGAAGGGGAGCCTTTGCGGGTTTCACTTCGGTTTTCCTCGTGTAGCCTACTCGGACCGGTCAGTCATCCAGACCGGGACGAGGGGGTTACATTTGGTGGTATCAGAGCTTGAGGTTTCCGAGACCTTGGGTAGGTAAGTTTGGGTTTTTATGTGTTTCTATGCCTCGATGAGTAATTTTACCATGTATTGCATGAAGTTTGCTTGCTAGTACGGTGTTTGAAAGCATGTTTCTGTAGTTTTTTCTGGTTGGGTTAAGGGCTAGTCAAAATGTCCTCATTGTTAGGTGTTGTTGTCAAAAAGGAAAATTGTTTTGGTTTAACGAGCTTGAGAACCAGAGTGTTGAGTTGATCAAGCAATTGCAAATGGCCAAGAGGGGGGTGAATTGGCAAATAAAAATTTTGTGAAGAGAATATTGGAAAATAAAATGACACAAGGGGTTATAGTGGTTCAAGTTCAACAACCGAGTCTACATCCACTACCTTAGCACACCACTAAGGATTTCCCAATTCACTCAACAATGAATTCGTCCCCTTTTCCCGGTTTAGGAGGAAACCGTTACAACCCTATCTTTTGGACTTGGCTAAGATAGAACCAACTCTAGTTTTTATCTCAAGGCTAAACTAGAACCTCTTCTTTTACAAGGGATTTGTGTAAACAATGAAAACCTCACAAGGTGGGTGTTTACAAGAATTTAAGCTCACAAGAAAGAGTGAAGGATAAAAACAATAAAAATCACTCTTTACAGACTATGTACAAGAGAATAGTAAAATAAAGATTTAGACTCTAATTCTCTTGACCATATTGCTTGGATGTTGTCTCTTGCATTCTTCAAGTGTTCCAGCCTTCAATTTATAGTCCCAAATGAGTTTGTAGCCGTTTATAGCCGTTGGGAATATTGCCGTTTATAGCCGTTGGGAATATAGCCGTTTATAGCCGTTGGAATAGTACCATTTATAGCCGTTGGGAATAGTACCATTTATAGCCGTTGGAAATAGTTCCATTTATGGCCGTTGGGAATAGTACCATTTATGGCCGTTGGGAATAGTACCATTTATGGCCGTTGGGCTATTTCAAAATACACCGTATCGATACGGTTAGGCGTATCGGTACGGGGTTTGGCTACTGGAATTTTGGTAGTTTAAAAAACCTTTAAATATATTTTAAAACCATTCCAAAGCCTTTAAAACCCTTAAACATATTTTCAAGTTGTTTTTGACTAAAAACATATTTTAAATTCTTTTCAATTTAGTCCAAAACATTTTTCAAATATTATATCAAAACCTTAGTTCTACAATCTCCCCCTTTTTGATATAATAAAACCAACTTGAAAAATTTGTTTGGGATTCTCCCCCTTTAGCTTTAAAATTGTGAATAAGAGATTAAGATATGAAATCATATAAAGCTCCCCTTATTCATTTGAAAATTCAATTTTTCAAAATTATTTCTCCCCCTTTTTGTTATATCAAAAAGAATTTAAAATGACATTTAAGTTCAAGATAACATAGGAGGCAAAAAAAATTTTTGACACTTAAAATTTTGGTTTTAAAAAATTGGCTCCCCCTTACTCATTGCATCATATTAGGCTTAACAGATAATCCAAGACTTTAAACCAAAAAATTAGATAACCAAATGTATAAAATGAAGTAATTAAGCTTAGAGGTTACCCAATCTTCTTCTCAAGTGTGATTTGAGCATTCTTTGATTTTGCTTTGCTTGCCATTGCTCCAACACACCTACAAAAGACATTCACTTGATTTTTGGTATCCAAATTGCTTTGGATCCATTTACGTTAGTCACAATGTCTTTAGTTCCCTTAGGAACCCATACTTGTTTAATCCTATAAGATTGTCTCTTCTTTATAGGACAAGTATGTAAGGAATGACCATGATAATGGCAATGTGAGCATTTTGCCATTATGTGACAAGATGAATTATTAGAAATGATTTCTTTTTCTTTTGTTAAGCTTTCAAGCTTAACTTTCAAATCAAGATTTTCTTTTTCTAAAACATCTTTACTAGTTTTTGAAAACTCTAAATCATTTTTCAAATTTTCATTTTGATTTTCAAAATCCAATTTTGTTTTCAAAAGAAAATCATTTTCAAACTCAAGTTTTGAAATCATTTTCTTAAATTTGGAATTCATGGTCTCAAATTCCAAAAACAATTCATCGAAAGCATCTTGCAACTCATTGAAAGAGTAAGAATTAAGCTCACTTGAGTTAGAAGATACCTTAGGCTCATCGAGAGCCGAAACACCATCCACCTTTGGATTGGAGAGAGGGTTTGCACATGATTGATCATCATCTTTCTTTTCTCCCTTCTTATTGCCATAAAGCTTCTCGAGTTTCTCCCATAATTCTTTGGCACTTTTACACGTGGAGATCTTTTTGGAAACTTCTTCGTTGAGGCCACAATAGAGAATGTGCATCGCCTTGGTGTTTAGCTTTGCCTTCGTGTCGTTGGCACTCCTTTGCCTTTTCTTCTTCTTTGGAGCTTCCAAATACCCATCTTCAACGATGTCCCAAACCTCATAGTCTTGAGACTTGATGAATAATTTCATGATATTTGCCCATTGGAAGTATGCTTCTCCTTTGAAGAGCGGAGGACACGAGATAGAGCGGCCTTCTTCAAATCTTGCCATTTTCTTGAACGGTGGACTTCGAGCAAATGATCTTTACTCCCGGATGTTAGTCCTTCGATGGAGACGAGGCTCTGATACCAATTGTTGGGTTTTTTGCACGCTCGAATCGATCACCGAAACCGTCAAGGAGGGTTGTAAATGTTTGATGGTTGAATTGGCTAAAACCGAAATAAAGGTAGACAATTTGCACGAGGATTTTAGAGTGGTTCGACTACTCAACCGAGTCTACATCCACTACCTTAGCACACCACTAAGGATTTCCCAATTCACTCAACAATGAATTCGTCCCCTTTTCCCGGTTTAGGAGGAAACCGTTACAACCCTATCTTTTGGACTTGGCTAAGATAGAACCAACTCTAGTTTTTATCTCAAGGCTAAACTAGAACCTCTTCTTTTACAAGGGATTTGTGTAAACAATGAAAACCTCACAAGGTGGGTGTTTACAAGAATTTAAGCTCACAAGAAAGAGTGAAGGATAAAAACAATAAAAATCACTCTTTACAGACTATGTACAAGAGAATAGTAAAATAAAGATTTAGACTCTAATTCTCTTGACCATATTGCTTGGATGTTGTCTCTTGCATTCTTCAAGTGTTCCAGCCTTCAATTTATAGTCCCAAATGAGTTTGTAGCCGTTTATAGCCGTTGGGAATATTGCCGTTTATAGCCGTTGGGAATATAGCCGTTTATAGCCGTTGGAATAGTACCATTTATAGCCGTTGGGAATAGTACCATTTATAGCCGTTGGAAATAGTTCCATTTATGGCCGTTGGGAATAGTACCATTTATGGCCGTTGGGAATAGTACCATTTATGGCCGTTGGGCTATTTCAAAATACACCGTATCGATACGGTTAGGCGTATCGGTACGGGGTTTGGCTACTGGAATTTTGGTAGTTTAAAAAACCTTTAAATATATTTTAAAACCATTCCAAAGCCTTTAAAACCCTTAAACATATTTTCAAGTTGTTTTTGACTAAAAACATATTTTAAATTCTTTTCAATTTAGTCCAAAACATTTTTCAAATATTATATCAAAACCTTAGTTCTACACAGAGTCCTTGCCCTTTTGCTAACCAAGCGTTTTCTTGTTTGTTGTGTGTTTGCTGTTTTAGATCTTATTTTGCTATGGTGAGACCAAGGGGGCGACCTAGAGCGGGTGACCAGGCACCCGAGGTGAGCCTCCTGCTCCCGGTGGTAATGGAGTGGGTGGTGAAGGTGACGTGCCATAGGCTGGTGCGCAAATCGGAGGTGATGGTAATGGGCCTCAGGCCGGTGTTAATGTTGGAGGTGTTGGGGCTCAAGCAGGTCAGGGTCCAGCGGGCGCAGACATGACCCATCTAATTTAGACTATATCCTGGGTTTTTCAGACAGCTTTGGCTGGTGCACAAGCTGCAGCACCACCTCAGGGTACGGGGACAAGATTACCCCTAGAGAGGCTTTGTAACTTGGGAGCAGTTGAGTTTCGTGGGTTGACTCCCGAGGGTTCAGAGGGGTGGCTTGAGAGTACTACTCGCATCTTCGGTCAGATGGAGTGTTCAGACACCCGTAAGTTGGGTTGCATTGTCTCTTTGCTTCAGGGGGACGCTTATACTTGCTGGACCATTGTTACTTCGGGGATGGCCGAAGCGGATATCACATGGGAGTTCTTCAGAAATGCCTTCAAGAGGAAGTATCTTGGAGTCCGGTACTTGGATGAAAAGAAGAGAGAGTTTATGGCCTTGGTTCAGGGTAACAGGACCGTGACTGAGTACGAGGTCCAGTTTGTGAGATTGAGCCAGTATGCACCTGAGTTGGTCCCTAATGAGAGGGAGCGGTGTGAGCGTTTTCGGTATGGGTTGACTAGAGATGTTAAGACCTACATGTTTGCCTCTAACTACACTGAGTTCGATGTTTTGGTCTCTAGGGCCAAGGATATTGAGTAGAACTTAGGCTCTAGTGCACGGGCTAGTGGGTCCGATACCGGAAAGAGACATGTGAACTGGGATAGAGATCATGCCAAGAGGCATAGGGATAAGAGGTACCAGCCCGATACGAGACATAGGGGTGGTAACTATGGTCAGGGACATCAGGCCCAAGGAGTTGTTATGCACACACCAGAGTACAATAGGTGTGGGAGACGCCATTAGGGCAAGTGTTCGAGTACCTTTGGGCCGTGTTGGAACTGTGGATCCCGAGACCACATGAGGCGTAATTGTCCACACCCGGCTAGGGGCAGACCGGCTCCAGCTAGGGCTTTTGAGCATTAGAGAGGCCGTGGGCGCGGTCGTGGAAACTTTCAGCCAAGGAATGAGGGTCAGATGAACTTGGCTCATGTAGCAGCAGTCCAGCCCGAGGGAGGAGGACCGGCTAGGGTGTATGCTCAGCGAGAGGCTGGGAATGACACCGATGTCATTGTATGTAATTTCTCATTACAGTCTTTGAGTTTGCTTTCTTTGATAGATTCGGGGTCGACACATTCGTATATTTTGGGTGAGCACGCAAGGTCATTAGGGTTACCATGTGATTGGCTAGAGGTAGGTGTAAATGTTACTAGCTCTTTTGGTGACACAGTGGTAGTTAGGAAAGTGTATAGGAGGTGTCCCTTGATGGTTCATGGCCACGTATTTTCGGCCGATATGATGGAGTTACCCTTCTACGGTTTTGACGTGATTTTGGGCATGGATTGACTTGTAGAGCATAGAGCTAGGGTTGAATTCGAGACCAAGAGAGTCTCCTTGAGGCTTACCGATAACTTTAAGGTTGTGGTAGTGGGTGAGAACGTTAGGTTCTTGTCCAATGTGGTTTCGGCTTTGGAAGCTCAGAAGTTGTTGAGTTCGGGGTGTCAGGCTTACTTGGCTTATGTAATAAATCCGAATATGAGTGAGGTGAGACCTCAGGACATCAGAACAGTATGTGATTTTTTGAGTGTTTTTCCGAAAGAGTTACCAGGTTTGCCTCCAAACAGAGCAGTTGAGTTTGCTATTGAGACATATTTTGATTCTGCACCAGTGTCGATTGCTCCGTATAGAATGGCACCGAAAGAGTTGAAGGAGTTGAAGACGCAGCTTCAGGAGTTGACCGATAGAGGTTTCATTAGGCCTAGTATTTCTCTGTGGGGTGCTCCGGTCTTGTTTGTGAAAAAGAAAGACGGTAGCATGAGGATGTGTATAGATTATAGGCAGTTGAATAAGGTGATAGTGAAGAACAAATACTCTTTGCCTAGGATAGATGACTTGCTAGACCAGTTGAGAGGTGCTTCTATGTTTTCAAAGATTGACTTGAGGTCCGGGTACTATCAATTGAAGGTAAAGGATGTGGACATACCGAAGACGGCCTTTCGTACGCGTTATGGGCATTATGAGTTTTTGGTGATGCCTTTTGGGTTGACTAACGCTCCAGTAGCTTTCATGGATATGATGAAACGTGTGTTTCATGAGTTATTGGACAGGTTTGTGGTAGTGTTCATAGACGACATCTTAGTATACTCTAGGACCGAAGAGGAACATGATGAGCACTTGCGGTTAGTACTTCAAACCCTACTAGAGAATCAGTTGCATGCCAAGCTAAGCAAATGTGAGTTTTGGGGTAGTCTTCCTAGGTCACGTGATCTCGGCTAGTGGGATTAGTGTGGATTCCAAAAAGATAGAAGCTATAGTGAATTGGAAACAACCGAAGTCAGTGACAGAAATCCGCAGTTTCCTAGGTTTGGCGGGATACTATAGAAGGTTTGTTGAGGGGTTTTCTAGAATAGCGGCTCCTTTGACTAAGTTGCTACAGAAGAATGTTCCGTATAAGTGGTCAGATGCAAGACAAGAAGCGTTTGAGAAACTGAAGAAAGCTTTGACCGAGGCTTCTATCCTGATTCAGCCTGAACTGGGGAGAGAATTTGTGATTTTAGTGATGCATCCTACGTAGGGTTAAGTTGTGTGCTTATGAAAGAGGGTAAGGTGGTAGCATATGCTTCGCGACAGTTGAAAGTTCATGAGAGGAATTATCCCACCCATGACATAGAGCTAGCCGCAGTGGTGTTCGCATTGAAGATTTGGAGACACCATCTTTATGGTGAGAAGTGCACCGTGTATACCGACCACAAGAGTTTGAAGTATTTGATGTCTCAGAGGGAGTTGAACCTCAGGCAACGTAGGTGGTTAGAGCTTCTTAAGGATTACGACCTCACGATAGAGTATCATCCGGGTAAGGCAAATGTAGTGGCTGATGCCTTGAGTAGAAAGGTGGCCGTTGAGTTACGAGCTATGTTTGCGAGATTGAGCGTGTCTAATGATGGTGGGTTGATAGTCGAGCTTCAAGTTAAGCCTTCGTTAGTTCAGTTAATTCGAGAGAATCAGTTGAGAGATGAGTCTTTGGCACCTCACGTGCAAGACATAGCCGAAGATAGGCCTACCGGGTATTATTTTGGTGAGAATGGGATCCTATGTTACAAGGATAGGATAGTGGTTGAGGAGGACGCCGAGTTGAGGCGTACGATCTTGAATGAAGCTCATAACAGTCCTTTTGCTATGCATCCGGGTAGCACGAAGATGTATCGAGGGTTAAAAGAAGAGTACTATTGGGTTGGTTTGAAGAAGGACGTGGCCGAGTTTGTTAGTAGGTGTATGGTTTGTCAGAGAGTCAAGGCCGAGCATCAGTTTCCCTCAGGATTGTTACAGCCGTTGAAGATTTCGAAATGGAAGTGGGAACGTATTACCATAGACTTTGTGTCAGGGCTACCGTTGACTCCTTCGAGGAAGAATTCAGTGTGGGTGATAGTGGATAGGTTTACTAAGTGTGCCCACTTCATACCAGTTCATACCACATATACTTTAGATAAGTTAGCCGATTTGTATATCTGTGAGATAGTGAGACTACATGGGGTACCGAAATCGATTGTGTCAGACCGAGATCCGAGATTTACAGCTAGATTTTGGGAGTGTTTGCATCGAGCCTTGTGTACTTGGTTAAACTTCAGCACTTCGTATCATCCGCGGTCAGATGGTCAGTCTGAGAGAGTGATTCAGGTGTTGGAAGATATGCTGAGATGTTGTATCATTGATTTCCAGGGATCGTGGGAGAAGCATCTACCGTTAGTAGAGTTTGCGTATAACAACAGTTTTCAATCAAGCATTCAGATGGCTCCGTATGAGGCCTTGTATGGTAGGAAGTGTAGAACTCCGATTATTGGGCCGAAGTCAGACATAAGCTTGTACCGATGCCTGATTTGCTTAAGGGCACCACCGAGAAGGTAAAGTTGATATGTGACCGTCTGAAGTCAGCTTCAGATCGACAGAAGTCCTATGACGACTTAAAGAGGAAAGAGGTAGAGTATTCTGTGGGAGATAAAGTGTTTTTGAAAGTCTCGCCTTGGAAGAAGGTGATGAGGTTTGGGAGGAAGGGCAAGTTAAGCCCAAGATTCATTGGACCTTATGAGGTAGTTGAGAGGATTGGTCCCGTTGCATATAGATTGAGACTCCCGACTGAACTAGAGTGTAACACCCGTGTTTTGGGGCTAGGAGTTAGCCGGGTTTTTGTTCGAGTCAAATAAAACTTAATTAAAACATTTCATCTTCAAATAATGACCTAATTGAACTTTTGTAGAAAGGGGAGGGCTTATGAGGTAATTTGACCCTAAAGTTTTAAAAAGCTAGACAACTTTAACTAAAAGTTGTCATCTTCTTTCATCTTCTTTCCAACTTCAAAAAAAAGAAGAAACCCCATCTCTAAAACCTCTCAAAACCCTAGCTTCTATTCCATGGATCCTACCACTCGATTTCAACCCCGTTTTAAGAGGTAATTGCATTTTCTTAATCTCCTTTTCAATCTCTATCTATCCTCTGTTTTAGATTTCAAAAATATGGTGTTTTGGAAATTAGGGTTCATATGGAAATTTGGGGTTTCAATGGGGTTTTTCAAATTGTTTTGATAAATTGTATTGGGGGTTTGTTTAAGCGCTGTGAAATACTCAACATATGTTAATTTGGTTAATTTTGGATGAAAATTCGTAGTGTGGTCTTAAGGCTAGTTTTAAGGTTGTAAAACTTGAGTTTTTGGTGTGGTTTGTGTTGGAAATTGAAGGTTGGTGTTAGGGTAATAGATGGGGGCTGTTTTGGAAGCATTTGAATGTGCTAAATGTGTTGAAATCACAAGTTTTGGGCTGTGTATAAGGGCTGCTCGTATTTGGTGATTTTGGGGGTTGTTCATGGTTTGAAATGTTGAGTTTGGTGTTTGATTAGTGTACCGGGTTTGCTACATTAATTGATGAATTGATTTGTGGTTGTTTTACTTGTGTTGAGATGTCTAGAAGCTTGGTTTTGGGTTGGTGAAGCCTTGGGAGCAAATCCGGAAAAAGATTGAAGACCATGGTTGCTTGGTAGTTGAGCTTGGAGTAGAGGTGAGTGGTTAAAATATTTTAAATGGTTTTGAGCATTTGGTTCGAGCATGTGGACTAGGTTGAGATTGGTAGACTCACCTAGAGTTAGGATTAGGGTGGTAGCCTAATCCTAAGCTTTAGTTAGAGACATTGGATGATCTCTTTAATTGATGTTATGCCTCATGAGTATTTGGGTATGTATAATGTGTCATATATGTTGTTGAGACATGGTTTGATGCATTGCTATGCATGTGGTTTGTATTGTGATTGTGTATGATGATGTTGAGTTTAATATGATGTAAGATGCCATATTATTACTCTTGAACATGACATTGTGATATTATGTTGATGAGATAATTGATGTTGAGTTTAATGTGATGTAAGATGCCATATTAAGATTCTTGAACATCGAAGGTTGTGGAATTTGATTAATTGGCACTAGTATGCTTGGGTACAATGATCGATCATTAGGATTAGTGTGCACACAAATTGAGTCAAAACGTACGTGGCCTTGGTGGCGTTAAGGCACCAAGGAGGAGTACGGTGATGCAATATTCCACCGGAAGCATTTATATATTTCTACGTGATGATGAGTGGAATCCCATCCGTGGGGCATGTGGCGATGAGTGGAATCCCGCACATGCAAGGACCGGTGATGAGTGGAATCCCACCGAGGTAATGTTGTTGTTGGAAATGCGTTCCAACATGTTATCCGCGTATTCGAGTCATAGCTAGGTGCCAATAAGAGAAAGTATGTTTATGCCAATATGAAATTATGCATACATGATAATATGAATTGATATAGTTATCAATGTAATATGAAATGTGAATTTCAATGTGAAACGATATATGACGTGGTTAATACTTCGAGTTATGTATCATTGTATGTTGAACTATTAAGTTGTTGAGCATGGCATGAATTTGGTAGTATGTTCATGCATCACCTATACTTATGGCTCATGTGAATCGAAGGTAAAATCATGTATGATATCATGTTAGTTGCTCGTGCTTGGACCCTGCATTGTCGAAGGTTTGTTTTATGAGCTTACCCTCACTAAGCTTCCATGCTTACGCTCTCTTTTGTTTGACAATGCAGATAAATAGCTTGTGGGTGGCAAAGGCAAGGAAAGGTCTCCAAGTGTTGCTTTTAGTGAGCTCAATGTATGAGTTTTAAGTAATAGAATGTAATAGTTAAGCAATGGGATAGATATTGATGATTTGAGTTTTGATGTATGTCGATATGTGTTATTGATTTAAATGCCTTGTTGTATGTTGAAGTGGTGTGACTCTTGGATGCTCTGTTGAATTGTAAAGCTTGCTTATGATGCATGACTTGTATGCTTATATGTTTGGTTGCTAAGGCATGAAATCTTAAGTGCTTGTATGACCATATTGCATGAATTGCTCTTTAACTAGAATGCTATGCATGAATGTTTTAGTCCATGTTTGAATGGCTTCCTTGGCTTAAATATGTGTGCTTACATGTTTGTATATGCTTAGGTGAGTCGAGAATTGCATCTAGAGTCGTGTTTGAGGTCGTTTAGCTAAAAATTGTGGTCTTGCAGTGCAGGGCGTATCGATACGCCTAAGGGCTGTATCGATACGGCCTTGCTCAGAGGAAACAGTTTTGGCTGGGCGTATCGATACGTGGGGTGTATCGATACGGTCCCAACTCTCTGAAATTCAGGTTAGGCTGGGCGTATCGATACACAAGGGTGTATCGATACCCTCTTAACCCTCTGAAATCTTGGGGAGTTGTAGAGAGCATGGCGTATCGATACGGTGTCCAAGCGTACCGATACGGTCTTCTTATGTTGACTGTAGGGTGTTGACCTTGGTCAGGCGTATCGATACCCTCTGAAGGCGTATCGATACGACCTGCCTAAACAGGATAAATGGGCTGTTTTAAGGTGCTGTTTTGGTTGGTCGTTGCTATGGTGTTTGTGTTCCCGCTGTCATGTTTCACATAGGACTTAATAAGGCATTTAGGCAAGATTAATTAATAAGAGAAAAAAAATAGGGTTGCTAACCGAGGGGGAACCTTAACGGGTTTCGCTTCGGTTTTCCCCGTGTGGCTCTCTCGGACCGGTCATCCGGCCAGGCCGGGACGAGGGGGTTACATAGAGAAGATTCGTGATGTGTTTCACGTGTCAATGCTCCGAAAGTATATATCGGATTTGTCCCATGTGATGCCCGTAGAAGAGATCGATCTGAATCCAGACTTGTCTTACAACGAAGAACCAGTTGAGATACTTGCTTCTGATAGCAAGGTGTTGCGTGGCAAGACCATAGAGTTGGTTAAGGTGTTATGGAGACATAAGGGAGTGGAAGAGGTCACATGGGAAAGGAAAGCTGATATGCTTGAGCAGTTTCCGTACTTGTTTCCTTCAGGTAATTTCGGGGATGAAATTTCTTAAGTAGGGGAGAGTTGTAGCACCCGTGTTTGGGGGTCGGGTGAAAATAATATTAAAATAATGTTTCAGGTTTCCCTTTTCGTTTTAAAAATTCATTTTATATGTTGGATCAAATTTTAAATTAAATTAGGACCCAAAATCCCATGGAAATTAGAATAGTGAAGGATGGCCATCTCATTAATGACATTCTTGTAATTTCAAGGCCTTTGAAAAATAAAACTCCTTTTATTTAAAAGACCTTTTTAACTCATCTTCTTCCCTCACCCATTCTTCATTTCAACGACAAAACATCCCCTCCCCTCGAGGTTACTATTCCATCATCTTTCTAGCTTGTTGTTGGGGATTCTTCAAAGGTAAAACCATTTTTGACTTGTCCTCTCTTTCCTCTACAAGCTTGTACCATTATTTTTCATTAAGCTCATGGTTTTTGTATTTTAGAGTTTTGAAAGTTTGGATTAAAAATGTGGACTTTATTGATTTAAACTTAAGTTTTCGGTTTGTTGATGTTAGATAAGATGTTTACAATCTATAAGGTCCAACATATTCGATTTTTACAAGGTTTTATGTTGTTTCTCGAAATTGGGTTTTATGGAGGTTTTAGAGAGTTGAAATATTGAGTTTTGGGGGTGTTTTGTGTGGGAATTTTTTGGCTGATGGTTAGGCTATGCATAAGGGTTGTTTTGGAAGTTTTTGGGAGTAATTTAAGTGTTGAAAACAAAGGTTTTGGACTGTGCTTCATGGCTGCTCGGGAATGGGAATTTTGAGAGTTGTTCTTAGCTTGAATCATGTGTTTTGTGCTTGAATTATGTTTCGGGTTTGCTACTTTGATTGTGGACTGATTTGTGGTTATTTTGATTGTGTTGGGATGATTAGAAGTAAGGAATTTAGTTGGTGAAGCCTCAGAGACGAATCCGGAGAATTTGGAGACTTAAGCTTGGTTTTCGGCTTTCATTTGGGTAGCAACGGTGAGTAGAAATGTCAAACTTTGATTTGTTTTCAAAATGGAACTCTTGGGGGTTTGGGTGGGACCTAGAGGGTTCACCTAAACCCAAGTGTAAGTTATTACTCCTACCTTTTTCTTATGTGTTGATGAGTGGCTATATGTTGTGGTATCATGTGCATCTTAAGTTGTTTTACACCGTTGTTGTTGTGTAGTCGAGTTGAAGTCGAGCCTCACGTCATGGTTGTCATAACTACGGTGATGAGTGGTCCCACCGGTAGTGACTAGTAGTAGAGTAAGGTGATGAGTGGTCCCATCGGAAAATTACTAGTCGTACGGTGATGTGTGGTCCCACCGTATGTATGTTGGTTGTGCATGTGCAAACCATGTGTATTCTTGTTGTGAAATCATTCGTGTATCCATTGATTTATTGTCAATTATGAAAAGTGTTTTGAAAACTGCATGCTTGTTGAATTTTAGAGCTTTAGTCACTAAGGTAGTTAGCTTACGCTCTTCTTTATTTCCAACATGCAGATCGTTAGAGTTCGAGAGGCAAGTGAGCAAGGGAGGAGCTTTCGGAGTTCTCAAGTAGCTCAAGTATGATTTACGTGTTTGTAATAATGCCTAGACGATGAGGGTGTAGACTTGTTTGGAGTTGGTGTCAAACTCCTTAGCTAGTTTTTGGGTTTGTTGAGCATGTTAAATTGTTCATTTCATGTTGACCATGTGTATGCCTTTATGTTGTGGATTGTAGACCATATTTACTTGATGCATATTTGCCTTGTGTTTGAAGACTTTTACCCTTCCTATGAATGCTATGTGTGTTTGTCTAAGGCATGTATGATAAATGCTATGTATGAATCCTTGTTGATTTGATGCTTTTCTAGAGTGGCTTTTATATGGTTGTTGAGTGCTAAGCATGTTTGTATAGGGTGTCTTGCATCTAGAGTTGACGTATGTTGGTTGTGGAAGGTTTCGCTTGTGTTTGAGGCAGCCTTGTGCCATAAACCAGCCGAAACATGTCTGTTTGTAGCAGGTGTATCGAAACGGTTTGTCCTGTTTCGATACGTCTTCTTGTTTCAGGCCAGGCGTTTCGGTACGCAAGGGGGTCGTTTCGATACGTTTTTGTCACTGGAAATCTGAGATTTTGACGATAAATTGAAGTATCTAAACGGGCCTAGGCGTTTCGGAACGGTCTTCGTATCGTTGACTACGAAAAGTTGACCGCTGAGGGCGTTTTGGAACGGTTGACCACCGTTTCGATACGGTCTCCTCATGTTGACTTGGGCCTGTTGACCAAGTCAAGGCGTTCCGATACACTCCTTGGGTATTTCGAAACGGACTATAGTTTAAGCTAAAATGGGTTGTTTTTGGTATGCTGTTGGGTTGCTTGCCTTGTTTGTCGCTTTCGTTGTTGTCCTTCCATATAGGATTAAATTAATACATTTAGGCAAGATAATAATAAAAGGAATTTTCTAGGGTTGGTAACCGAAGGAGAGCCTTAGCGGGTTTCATTTCGGTTTTCACCGTGTAGCCTACTCGTACCGGTCAGTCATCCAGACCGGGATGAGGGGGTTACACCCGCCTTGTCTCATTTAAAGGGTAAATGACATGTCAAGTCTGTCAGGTTTGTTTTTTGTTCAATTTAGTCACTAAAAAGTTTATTTTCACCTAAAATTAACCCTTATTTGTTTCTAATTTTTATAATTCAGTCCAATCTTTATTATTAATAATAATATTATTTTATTTAAATGTTAATATTTAATAAAATATAAAAAAATCAAATATTTTAATTCTAAATTAGTAATTTTTTAAATAAATTAAATTACCTAAAATTTACCCCAACAATTACTTATTCGAATTATATTCTTTTTTGAGAAAAAATTCAAATCATATTCCAATTATATTCGAATTTTGCTAAACTTAAATTGTATTTTTGAGCAAAGTTCAAATTATATTCGAATCATATTTCAATTATGTTCTAATTATTATTTCGAATTTCGCTATATTCGAAATATATTTTTTGAGTAAAATTTAAATTATATTCAAATATAGCGAAATTCTAGTATAATTTGAAAAAAAAGTTGGGAACTTGGGGAATATAATTTAAAAAGCGAAATAAATATTCGAATCATATTTCAATTATATTCTTAATTTATTTAAAAACAATTAAATTCCCAACTTAAAAAAAGTTATTACGATACTTATATTTGTTTATTTAAATCTTTAAAACTTTTAAAAGGTTTAATTTAACCATAAAATTAGTTTCTCAATATCTGTCACTCCCCGTTAGGGGTGAGCAAAACTCGACTCGACTCGAAAAAATCGATATTTTTTTTTTCAATTTCGAGTTATTCGAGTCGAGTTATTCGAGTTGTTCGAGTTATTCGAGTCAACTCGATTAACTCGAAAAAATTTCGATTTCGAGTCGGTTTGGAATTTGCCCAACTCGAAAAATTGAAAAATCGAAAAACCGAATTTTACAGTTTTACAATTTAGTCACTGATTTCATTTTTCTTCAATTCCTCCTTCATTTTAAGTCCATTTTTGATCAAATTTGAACCACATATTCCTAAACCAGCGTAGAATACATATTTATCTTCAATTTATATTTTTAAAATAAATTTCATATTTTTTCAATTCAGCCCCTTAACTTTGTATGCTTTCCTCATTTCTTCAATATCTCCTTCGTTTTAAGTCAATTTTGACCAAAATTGAACCACATGCTCCTAAACCAATGTAGAAACTAGAATACCTATTTAGCTTCAATTCATATTTTTAAATTAAATTTTCTACTTTTGTAATTTAGCCCCTCAACTTTGAATGTTTCCAATTTCTTTAATTTCTCTTTCGTTTTAAGTCTATTTTTTTACCAAAATTAAATCACATGATTCACTAACACTATATAATATCTATATAACTTCAATTCATATTTTTAACAAATTTATTCTTTTTTTAATTTAGCCCTTTAACTTTATATTTTATTCAATTTGATCATTCAACCGATTTTTTTGTAATTTTTTTCTTTACATCAATTCATTGACTCATTTATACCCCCATCAGTACTTTATCCTTAAAAGTTCCTTATTTAAAAATAATATTATAAATATATTTTAGAAGTTTAGATGATATTTTTTTATTAAATAACATTACAAATCTTACTTATGCATGTGAAAAATAATATGAAGAAATATATATATATATATATATATATATATATATGCATATCTTATATGAATAGAGAAAGTCGTTTAAATTAGAATCAAATCGTACTATAACATGGTAAATAATTACAATTAAATTTGTATAGAAACTCGAAAACTCGACAATATAATTCGGAAGTCGAAAAAAGTTTGTTGCAATTCTCTTTTTTGAACTATTATGTTTTTGTTTTTATTGGTTTGTATCTTTTGACATGTGATGTTGGATTTTCTAAACTCTACTGTGTAATTTGCTTTAGTTATTAATATATTTTAGGGTACTCTTTTCCTCCTTCCGCAATCTTTGGTCTCGTCTTGGCGTTACCTAGATAAGAAGGAGGTTTTTAACGTGGCCCGTAGTTTATAATGGAAGGTTGAGTTTTCTTTTTGTTGGTTTGATTGTTACAATTGAAATTTGGACAGGTTTACCTTGTTTGATGAAAAATGTGTTCTTATTTTTGTGCTTTTAGAATCATTGTATTGTTTAGTCATAAGTCAATTTATATGTATGTAGATATAATTCAAAATCTTTTTTTACACATGTGAAAAATAATATGAAGAAATATATATGTAGATATAAATAGAAAAATGTTTAAATTAAAACCAAACTCGAAAAATCGAATCGACTCGAACTCGACTCGAACTCGCTAAAATCGACTCGAATCGAAAAAATTTCAATTTAAGTTCAAGTTGTAAAATATGACGATTGAACTCGAATAACTCGAATTTTTTTAACTCGACTTGCTCGAACGCTAACCCCTACTCCCCGTAGGGCAAATAAGAAAGGATAGATGACGATATGATGTTACTACCAAATTAATTGGAAAAAATATGGGCCATGTCTATGAGCCAATTTCAGCCACTATTTCTTCCATTCCATCACACTTTATCTGAATGCAAAATGGTAATGCCATAGGCTAATACCAAAAAAACAATTTAAGCATCATTATAATAAAAAAACTATGTATATATATATATAAATTATGAATTAAAATTGTCTTAAAATTATATATATCATTTTTTGGTATAATCACACCATTGTTTGACTAATTTAGATTATGTATTGCAGAGGCTTTGAGGACAACCTTTTCAGCCTATTTGCTCCATTCACAATTTTATGATTAGAACCATTAACCTTGTTTAAAGGATCTAACGTCTCATCACGCTAGACCAACCGATTGCTAGTTATTTTTATTCACCATCATGGATCTTTAATTATTTTTTTTGTCAAACGGTTAAATGCAGCAACTAGGCCATGCAAACCCTATTATTAGTTTTCACATCAAGAGAAGGACATGGTTGAGCAAAGGCCACAAATTCTTGCTTCCCCTTTTGTACAAATTCAATATCATTTATGAGAGAGATTAGGCAAAAAGGTGCCACATTTTCTGTAATAATCTTCTTCCTTTCTTTCACGTGAACCATCCCCGTTGAAAAATGGAAACATACAAGAAAATAGGCTAAAAGAGAAACAGTAATTATACGTAAAAAAAAGTCCTACATAAATCAACAACCATTACAACATAAAAATCACTTGCTGCTGTACAGGCTGAATACCAATAGCCAAATTCCAATGCATTCCAATCAGACCTTTATTAGTATTATTATTATGATTAGCTACTGTTGTTGTTGCTGCTGCTGCTTGTAACCACACGAACACCTTGCACGATTCTCCGACAGTGTCTGAAAATATCAAAACATGGAAAATAGGGAAACAAAAACAAGATGAATGAATCAAAATGGCAATAAAACAAGTACAGATTTGGGTTTGGTGTGTTTTCATTTAGATGTCACTATGAAACATACCTCCATCTGTTTTTGGAGGTCTTTGATATAATCAACTGCCAAATCTAACATGTCGGCTGTGTTGGTTTGCTTCAAACATAGAAACAAAACCTCAGTTTTTGTATATGTATATATATGCATGTATAAAATCAAGAATTTGTACCTTGTCCATGTTTGGAACAAGGTCTTGAAGCCTCCTCATGCGTTCGCTTATTTTTGTTCTTCTTACCTGAATGGAAACAAAACTTAAGTAGAGATCAAAGGTTGTCTATTTTCAGATTGATGTTCTGTGCCAAATGCCATTGGAATGGGGAAAGAAAATCATGTACAAATACCCTCTCAGCAATGCTTCTAGGGTGAGTGGCACACCCTCTCTTGGCCCGGATCTTGCACGGAACTGAATCCTGATACTGCAACAGCTTCTCGATGGCAGACATATCCGGCGAACTCTTCGGTAAACTCAAATGATGAACCAAAAGTGGCCGCGGATGGTTTCCGATCACCATCGTGTTCTAATAGAATTTAACCAACAAGAGAGAGAGCCGTTGTTAGCTGAGAATATTTCCAATATAGGTAATGAATGAATGCATGCTACATTGTGTATTAAATGTGTTTACCACCTGAGTTTCTGCTCCGTCCAAGTCTAATCCGGAAAGCGATCTATCGTCTTCGTTGAGTCTTTTTACACCGGACATGTTATCGGAGACCATCATCGAGTCGTCCCAAGAGGAAACCGGAAACCCCGAGGAATAATTGTTGTGAAGATTTTGTCTCAATAATCCAGCGTTTTCGGAGCTCGGTTTCAGACTCATTAGCCTAGACGGAGGCGGCCTGCTTGCCGAAGGAAATGCTGCTTCTTTGTTGCTGCTATTAATGCTTCCATAATCTCCTATTCCTCTCATCACACCATAGCCTGCAACTTCATAAAGTGCCAAAAATTACAATTGAATCTAATAATCATATTAATTATATTCTAAAATGAAAATCTGTATGAACTGCCATGAAACATGCAGAAAAGACTTACTATTTTCAATGTTTATATTGGAGAATAACCCTGCAGGCGAGCTACTATGTCGAATAAGACTCGAATGATTGCCATTTCCCATCTTCATCTGTGTTGGCCGCGTCATCTCCGTCGAGCTCGGAACCCGGTAATCCATGGTTGAATTTGGTTGCTGATTTGACAAATGCTGTTGAGGTTGGCTTTGATAGAAATTCTGTGGAACAGAGGAATAATTCCCCAGCTGCTGCTGCTGAATATCCCCTGTTTGATTATTCATTTGCGTCATAATCTGCGGCTCCGGCTCGATTTTTACTGTCGTTTCTCTAACCGGTGAGTTCGACATTATCGAGCCAAAATTCTGGCCGGAATTGTTCTCCGGATTATCCCCACCGCCGTCATCGCTGTTCGATAGAAACCGGGCGATAATTCGTTCTGTTTCGGGACTCGATGGCCGGTTCAGAATCTCTTGACAGAAATCTCTGTCCAAGATGTTTGAAAAAAACGAACTGGGCGCAGATTGGTACCTTGTCAAGCCAGAGTTCATCTGTTTTTGACGTTGAGATTGATGACAATGATTCCGGCGTTGAAGATCTGACTCCATTCCCCTTCTCCAACAGTAGAAAACAAACTGTGTATCTTTTTTTCAGGGTTTTCTTTCAGATAGTATTTTGAATAATCGAAGTGCCTAGAAGCACCCACTATGAAGCCAAACTCTCTGTTTGTTTCCCAAGAAAGCAGCTCCACGAAAAAAATATTTTCTCGGAAAGCTCCAAAAAAAGAGGAGCTTGGAAAAAGAGATTCCCAGAGTTCTTCGCCACAATCAAATCTGAAAGAAACCCAATTTTCTATTCCGGAAAACCAGAGCACTAAGCTGAAGAAGATAACATTAATTAGAGAAAGGTTATATTACAAATAAGTACTTAAAGTATACTAATTTTTTCATTTAAGTAGCTACAATATTTTTTGTCAGAATAAATACTTAAAGAATCTGATTCAAGTTGTGAATGAAATAATAATATTATTTCCTCACATGAAATAAATTGGGTTGAAATGGTTATCTCGTAATCTATCTATATAGTATCTAATTCAGGTTAGTCAATCAGTGAGTTGAATACCGGCGGTTATAAAAAAACATTGATGGAATGAACATCGTTTATCTCGAACACGACCATAAAAAATATATTCTTTCCTCACATTTGTAAAAGAATAATTAAAGGTCTAAATATATTTTATCTTATATTATTTTGTATATTGTACCAACAATAATATTAATCGAATTAAACTCAAACGACACAATTAAAAATAAATTACTCAGATTTTGTGCGGTTTATTTATAGTCAGTGACGAACCTATAACTTTAGGTTAGGGGGGGCGAACCTATAAATTTCTAGGGGGGCGGACTTATAAAAGTTTAGGGGAGCAAAAATAGATTTTTAATAGAAAATATATAGAAAAATTTTAAATTTTTTTTAAATCATATATGATTTTCAAAATTTTAGGAGGGCGGTTGCCCCACCAGCATCCTCCTCGGTACATCCTGTTTATAGTGTTGTCGTGGAAAATAACTTTTGTTACTGTGAATAATCTACAAAAGGAGGCATAATTAAAAGATGGTGGAATTTTTGGGTTGCCATTTTTTCTCTTGCAATTTCACTCATTAAATGGGTGATAACCCCAGCAGAGAGGAACATAGATGTGTCCTATTTTAGAAGGAAGCCATGAATTTTGTGAATAAAATGAAATACCCCACCAATAAAATGGCTTTATGTCCTTGTTGGACCACATTTATATTTATATATTTTTTATATTATGCTTAAACTACTTTTCAATCTTGAATTTTTTAAATAGTCGAGTGATTACAAGTTTATATATGTTCACACAAATTTTTAATTTTTTGACAAAACAAACACACCTTACAAATAAAGAATTTAAATACATGTGAGTCGTGTCTCCTAAGATGAACATTATTTTTTTTCACTAATTAATTGTTGGGTTCTTTTTTTTTAATTTTAAATCAAAAGTAATTTGATGTTTGAATGAACTCGTGTTTATGACTCAAATTATTATAACAATATTAATTGGAACTATATTTTATTAATAATATTTTATTAGCGAATAAATGAATGAATGGTATAAAGTATGTTAAAATTGAAATTTCATTTACACAAAAATCACAATTTGAAGATTTATATAAAACAAATATTAACGTATAAAAGTTTAGTTATTATAATACTTTAAACACAAAAATTCGTAAGATACAAACATAATATTTTTTTCTCTAAATTAAACCCATGGTGATTTTTTTAATAATCTTGAGTGATTATAAGATAGTTTCAGTTCATATTTTTTAATTTTTTTTGATAAGACACGCGTATTTTACAAGTAAAACTGTTTAAACTCGAATCTTTTAAGATAAACATCGTTTTTTTTTACTAAAACCAATAGTTAAATTTAAATCTCTGGTAAAATATGTAAAATGTTTTCTTGAATTGATGTATAATATGAACAGCCTTTTTCTCTGAACTAAGTTAGAATGACAAACTATGTCATATACGAAATGAATTGAAATAACGTAAGGCATTTAATGCATTTTGACTAATAATGTCATATAAGTAATTTAATTGGTTGTTGAAGTGATACGTCAATACATGTATCAATTTGATTTTTCTTTTCAATTAAAATATTAATTTGAGATAAAAAAAGAACGCTTAGGTATTAACTTGAGAATAGTTATAAACTTCGGGTATCAATTTGTATAATGAACTTTTAAAATAAAATACTCAATACATGAATGGACATGGGATAGATGATCATTTGTGTCACGGGCCATTACTCTCTTCCCAAAAGATATGTATGATAGGATGTACAACACCGTCATTTATATATATCAATACATCTATTTTTTTCGACTTAGGATTATTATTTCCACCTCTTCCCAAACGTGACATTCTCCCCAACTCAACTTCGTGACACTCTCATCACGGTTGTCCACCCCACCTACCCTAATCTTGGACGCTCGGCGTGAAACGATTGTTCACCTTATCTACATCACTCATGGGCATTCGGCGTAAAATCGAACAGTCAAAGAATTATTTTAATACCAAATGTTTTTTTGGAAAGACAATAATGCACTAGTGACACTTGGTGAGAGAATTAAACAATCAGATCCAAACAAAACTTGAAATACTTATAAATTACTCCACAAAATATATGAAAAGAATTAAATAAAATTACAAATAACAACAAATTCAAATGCGAAACCAAGGTGAGCTGTCCCCCTAATATACCATTTTTCAATTAAACAAAATAAAAATAATTGGCTTTGATCTTCAATGGGGACCACTGAAGAGACACGCGGCCATCTATATACCGTACAGGGGAGGGACTAGGGATTAATTTATTTAAGGGGATTATAAATTTTTAATGTGCAAAGACAATATCATCCTTTGAATGGAAATTCAACAAGAGGATAGTTCTGTCATTTAAGTGCTTTTGCTTAAGTACAAATAGTATTATTTACAATTAATGTTGAAGTTTTAGTGGAGTAATTGGATGCCAAATCCTATAAACAACATTTTCCATAAAAAAAGAGAACACACATCTATGATTGCAAAATAAATTAATATAAAAATAATCTATGCTTTACATCACAACAACTCATATATTATATAAAATAAAATTGATTACATATTTTGTCAGAAAAAATTGATTATGTATCTTATATACAATTTGCATTCCAAGAATGATAATAAAACAATTCATTATGTTTTTTAAATATTAAATTTACATTACAAAAGCTCACAAAATAAGTCCATCTACCATAATTTATCAAAAGTTGGTCTTTGAACTATTTACGTATAAATTGTCGAACTGCTCATTTTTATGTAACATATTTAATGAAATGTTTAATTATATAACCTAATTCAGTGGGGTTTCAGAAGGGGAGTACCATGAGCGACCGCTCAAGCCCCCAACCTGTCTAGGTCCCTAAAAATTAATTATTTTTATTTTTTTAAAATACTATTTTTTAATTTACCAAATGAATATATTAATCTGACGATAATTTCTTTGTTATTCTTCTCCAATCTAACGACAAAAAAATAATATGATATTCTTCAAATTTTTCTGTATTTATTGTTCAAAATCAAGCTCCATATCATACCCACAATTCAATTCCTTGAATTTTTTGAACAAAAAAATGAAAATAATATGGTTAACAAAGTTTAATCGTGTTTTTATGGTTTATTAATGAAATATTAAATTAATTATTTAAATTAATGAAATATGATTTCGTTCTATAGGGGTATATTTTTGAGTTTCGCTCAGGCCCTAAAAATGTTCAAGACGACTTTCACCTAATTGGACTAACTTGTTAGTTTTCATAAAATATAAAAATTAAAATTTAAAAAATTAAGTTAGAGGTTCTCCTAAACAAAGTTAGATGTTTGAATGAAAAGGCTTAACAACATTTTCGGCTCTCAAATTTTAAAAAAAAGTCATTTTAACCCTTAATTTTTAGCCATTTTGACCAATTCTATTTTTTGTCAATTAAACCAATTAATGGAGAGAGTAACGAACTTGTTAAGCTAACGTCAACTATTCTATTTTTTGTGAATCCTAACATTAGTTATTTTACCTTTTGCAAAAAAAAAAACTATAAAAAAAGTTTCAAAAAAATATTTAAAAACTGTATAATATTAAGAAATATTTTTGTATTTATAAAAAAAAATTAATTATTAAAAAATTAAAAGAAATATAAAAACCGTAGAAAATATGAAATTTGTAAAACCAGTTGAAAAAATATATTAAAAATCTGTTATTTTTTACGTGAGTTAGTTAAAATTTAACAAAAAAGGGAGGTTGGGGGGCCAAAATAGAGGGTCAAAAATATCTTTGGACGAAATAAATAGATGAAATGTAGAATTGTAGCTTTAATTTTGTATCCGTTAAGTTCAATTTATTGTTATCACATAACATTTAAGCGTAAAATACGTTATTCATCACTTAACTATCTCCTCGCTCCTATTTTAGTCACTCAACTTTTAAAATTTTTAATTTGATGACTGAACTTTAGAATTGCTCATTTTTAGTCACTCGGAGTTATCTTATTAATATTTTCTATGACATGATTTTTTTACTATTTAATATAAAAATAATTTAAAATATAAAATTAAACCCAAATATCGTTCACTGTTAACCGTCGTCAACACCATCGCTGATGGCCGTAGATAGTGGCCGTTCGATCCTAAATTTCTCTAGTCGCTTCGTCTCGGTTCCCTGAGTCTGAATCATATCCCCATTTTATCGGAAAGTACTCTGAAGTCTACAAATCGGACAAAAACCTTTTGGTATCTCTCTCATCGATCCCTCTCCTCTGTCGTCAGATGGAGCCTATTTCTCAGTATGTTGCTCCTCTCAGACTAATGAAGTTTTCTACCATTCGAATCTTGGAGATTTTCCTCTGTTTGCTAGTAAATGGCCACTGGAAATTTTAATGATTTTTTATATTTTAAATTTAATATTAAAAAATATTTTATTTTTACTTTAAAATATTTTATATTTAATAAAAATAAAAATTTCATGCCATACTAAAATAATTTAAAGTGACTAAAACAAGGAACATTCAGCTATTAAATTAAAAAAATTAAAAGTTGAGTAACCAAAGTAAGAGTAAAAAGATAGTTGAGTGATGATGTATGTATTTTACCCTATATTTAAAAAGTTCTGATTTTTAGTCATTTAAAAACTTTTATAAATCACGTCAGAAATAGTTAACAATCATCACGTCAACATTAATCGAAGGTATATAATTTTTTTAATAGTGTTAAGATGATTATACGATAGTATTTGTTTATATATATATAGTGATTTGAATTCAAGTTTTTTAGAATAAAAATTATCTATTTTTTTTACTGGGACTACTTGTTAGGATTATTATAAAATATATTATTTTCGCAAATTATAATAGAATTTTTGAACAATTATTATCTAAAAAAAGGGAAAAAAATTTACGCCTAACAATATTAAATCTACAATTTAAGAAAAGAGGAAAAAGTGCCGACAGAAAGATTTTAACTTCTATGCTATCTTTGCAAATTATAATAGAATTTAACTTCAATGCTGTGTATGTATTTAGATTTCAATTATAGTTTATAATCTAATTTGCATGAAATTTGAGTTGTGCCATACTTGTTTTCCTTTGTATTCAGGTTCGGCTATAAAGGGAGCATCTTGAGCGACCGTTTAAGGCCCCAACCAGCTTAATTATTCATATTTTTAAATTTTTATTTTTAATTAATTAATTTTATCAATTAATTTAATGGTAAAAACAATTTTTTAAATAAATTAATTTAACAATGAATATAATGTGTTTGAAATATTAAATTAATTATTCAAAGTAATGAGATGAACATAAATTCTCTGCCATTTTTTGGTGCTCATTTCTATGTTCAATAAAAATTAAATTCTAAACTCTAACCCTAACATTTAAACGCTAAATCCTAAACTCTACACCAAATACCTTAAACCCTAATCCTAAATTAAAACCTTAAACTATAACCCTAAACTCTAAACCTACTTTTTTACTCTTGGGGCGTAAATAGGGGCACCAAAAAGGGACAAGGGATCTCTATATACAATGAGATATGCTTTCGTTGTATAAGGTGATACAGGGGGTACGCATACTACACTAGGTTTGATATATAGCGGCGCTTTTCGTGGCGTTTTAGGAGAAAACGCCGCTATTATTAAACTTATTACGGCGTTTTTGGGAGAAACGCCACAAAATGGGGACTTTAGCGGCGTTTGGTACAAAAATGCCGCAAATAAATAGGAAATAGTGGCGTTTATTAGGAAAACGCCGCAAATAGATAGGAAATAGTGGCGTTTGGGGGGAAAACGCCGCAAATAAATAGGAAATAGTGGCATTTATTAGGAAAACGCCGCAAATATATAGGAAATAGTGGCGTTTGGGGGGAAAACGCCGCAAAAGGTATTTCGTTTTTAGTGGCGCTTGTTATTAAACGCCACAATTGGTCATTCTTTGGTGGCAATTTTTGGAAAAACGCCGCGATAGATTAAACGCAGCGTTTAGTTTTATTATAACTCAGTTTCACCCAGGTTTTCAGTCTCCCCAAATTATTTCGTGAAAATCCCTAAATCTCGTCACCGTTCTCCCCGTCTCCGTCCTCGCTGTTCTTTGGTTGTTCACCCTCTCGTGTGTAATTAATTTGTGTAAATTGGTTGTTTGCGAGAAATGGCGTACCCAAGCTCTTTTCCTTCTCCTCCAACTCTCCGCCGCTCCTTTCCATTGTCGATGCCCTCAACTTTTTCCAGGTTTTGTTATTGTCTATCTATTGTTTCCTTTGAAAAATTTGCAAAGTAATCAACTTGTTTCCTTTTTAGGTTTTCAAGAATTTGCTTCTTCTTCTTCTTTTTGAAGTCTGTTTAATGTGCAATGTGGTAATTGTGGGAATCTGGAATTAGCAGAGCTTTCATTCAGGAGTTTCGGGAGAGAATAAAGGAGAAACTCAGCTGCCTTTTGGCCTTGCTTGATCTGATTTGACTCCTTTGCAAATTCGATTTCAAAGCTTTGATCTTTTCTCCAAAGAGGTATACATAGTTCTTTTTGATTTTTCCCCATTTCTCATTTTTTTTGCTTGCTTTTAAGTCTCAGATCTGCTATACTTTTTCCCCTTCCAGTTTATGGTCTTTTTGTTCATTATTTTTCACTTCAATCCATTTGTTCATGATTTATACTAACCCATCTCTTTGAATCTCACTCTATTTTTTGTTTAACTTACGGTTTCTTAAAGCTTCAATTAGTGTAAAGCTCAAAGTTTTTGTTCACTCCAAAGTTAATGGAATCTTAACTTTAACTATTTTTTACCTCAAAAGTTAATCTTTTTGATGATAAATATGCATGGGGTTTTCTTTATACTGATCATTATTGGATTTCCTTGATGGGTTTTTTTGTTGTGATTTCCTATTTTGAAACATTTTATCGTTACTCTACTGCTTGGATTACTGATTTCTGATGAAACTTTCGTCTAGCTAAATATGTTTTGCAACCCTTTTGGAGCCGCTTTGTCAACTTCTTCCCTCTTTGGATGCCGTAAGTTCATCGTTTTTTGTTTCTTTTTAAATGCTTTGAATAGCCATAGTTTTATTTGCTGCTTCATTTTGTAAGCTTCTTAAGTCTTGATATTTGTTTTAAAGAACTGGTTCCTATCTACATCTTTATGAATGATACTACTTGAATATGACTATATGTAGTGGATTTGGCTATTTGATATAAAATTGAACTTACAGGAAGGGAATGGAATTATCAATGCGAACGTTTAAATTTGAACACTATATCATGCTTCAATTGAGCTTAAGTATTTGCCATTTCCAGTGATATTTTCTGACACTAACTGATTTAAGTTTCTGTATGTTTTCACTACCGGCTTGGTGTTTTCTCCAGACCAAACATGGTATGTTATGCTTACAAGTTACGACTTCTAAATTGCGATTTCATTGAACATGCAAAGTTGTACATGTATGTGCGAATGGGTTGCATATGCATGTAATACTTGTTTTATTTGATTACTAATTTGTTATGTTTTTGTTTCTTAAGATAACACTCACAGGATTTATGTTCTTGGTTACATCAGCAGTGCTTGGCTATGTAAGTGGGAACTCTCTCTCTGCTTCTTCCTATTTTCTTCAATGTTATATTCATGTTGATTTTAGATACCTGGTCTGCCCTGTTTGACTTGATATGATGTTTTTTCCTCGTAGTTTTTTTTAGTTATTTTCTGCAAATTCTCTAGAATTTGAACTATGTATACCTTGGTCCAGCAAGCAAGGAATGAAGCAGCTGAGTTTCGGTTCAGATATGGATATGAAATGCCTGTGGATGTGTTGTCCAAATGGTATGGTTTCTTATATCTTCTTCAGTTGAAATTACCGATGTTTAGTTGTGTTCCCGCCGGTGTCTGTTGTATCTTTAGAGTTCTTCTAGAGAATGTTTGAACTTTGAACAAATTTAGTGACCTCAATAACGGTCATTTGGATTTAAGCTGACTCTAAGTTTATGCCCTTCTACGTTTCTGAGTAGAAATTGGGAAAATTGTACGACCATGATTTTTTTTACGTCCTGGTTGCAGGCAATGTACTCTTTTCTCTGTAGCTCATGAATATAATCTTTGTTCAAAAAACCAGTAACTGATTACATGTTATGTTGATACTTGCTATTATTTTAAATTGTTCATCGACTTCTCTTTGGTATTTGGGGTTCTTGTGCATTTCAATGACCATACAGCTTATTTAGAATCACATGCTTTATTGATGTAGGATTGCCGACAAATCACAGGTTTACACTCAACATGCTTATATGAGACCTCTTGGAGTTGGTATGTGTATTTATTCTTCAAAATCTTACAACTGTGGTTTTGTTTTTAATTATTTGTACTTGTCACAGTAGATTTACAATTTTTTAGTTTGTTAACACATGTAAGCTGATGTATGCTAATGTATTTACGAGTAACTTTCTCAAATTTTACCCGTTAAAATCTTTCTTACTATTTTCTGTGAAGTTTTTTACTGTCACAAGGTAGTTTTGAAATTAATTTTTATTTGCATTATGAAAGTAGTAATGTACTTGCTGAAGAGTTTTTTTCTCCATTTTATTCACAATTTACTGAAGGTTTTGGGTAAGCACATCTCTCGTAGTCATGTAAAAAGATTAAAGTAAGGAACCATGATGTACTCCCTTCACATTTCAATTTCTTTTTTTTGGATGTCGAAATAACTTAACTTGTGCAACATTTGTTAATTTATAACATGTCTAAATAATAGTATTATTTTTACTATTCAAAAATAGTATTATTTTTATTTGAATTTTTTGAAAGGATGGTTTTATTCGCGGCGTTTGTGTTTACAAACGCCACTACAGAACAGTTATTCGCGGCGTTTGTAAAAACAAACGCCACTACAGAACAGTTATTCGCGGCGTTTGTGAAAAACAAACGCCACTACAGAACAATTATTTGCGGCGTTTGTAAAAAACAAACGCCACTATAGAACAGTTATTCGCGGCGTTTGTAAAATCAAACGCCACTAAAGAACAGTTATTCGCGGCGTTTGTATTTACAAACGCCGCCATAGAACTATTGCGGCGCAGGCTTCACCGGCGCTTCTTGCGGCGTTTTTTTAAGCGCCGGGAAAGTTTTTAGCGGCACTAAAAAATGCCGTTATAAGACTAAAAAAACGCCGCTAAAGAACTGTTTTGCTGTAGTTAAACGTGCTCACATCATAAGGGTTCTTTTTTAATTTTTCGCTCAGGGCCCCGAAAATCTTCGAGACGGTGTTGTTTATATCTTTCTTCTAGCACATTAATATGAACTATTTAAAAAAAATCTTCAAACAATTGAATTCAAGTATATATATATCATATATGTCATTTTTGGATATCTAGAATCATTATCGAATCATGGACTGCGATCACGTCTCAAGCCTAAAATTAGAGTTAGTTGGCTCTTATTGTAAAGAATTCAACATTAACGAATTTCAGATTTAATTGATCATTGCACAACCATGATCCTCAGAAACGTTACGAATTCACAATTAAATTTTTGTGACACCAATAAAGAATTCAACTTTTTTATTTTTGAATTAAAAAGATAGCTCAAAGGAGCTTACCCCAAGTGCAACATATCAGAGTGTAAAATAGGCATAATAGATACTGGAGGGGAATCAAAAATAGTCAAGCTGTAGTCCGGTAAGTTGGCCATCTTTGCAAGCATGTCGGCTAGCTTGTTTCCTTCCCGTGGTAACCATTGTGTATCAGTCACCCATCCTAGTCCTCGAAGTTTGGCAATTTCTCGGACAAGAGAATTCACATCGGAGTTAGCACATGGGTGGTCCAAGCGCTTACTCGCCTCCTTACTAATCTAACCCAGTTATGAACCTGAAACATTACGTCTTTATTACATATACGTAATTCAAGTTCAGACATACTAGAATTTACTTTAAACAGAACCTAACAAGTGTCTCAGTAGAAAAGTGAATGGTGTTCATCTTAGGAGATACGAGTTCAAATCGTGTTGAGATGATCAATCAATAGCAAATGGCCAAAAATGGGGTGAATTGACAATTTAAAAATTGAAGGGAGAAAATTGAAATGATAAAAAAATAAAGAACAAGAGATTTAGAGTGATTCAAGCTTCTAACAAGCTCTACATCCACTACCTTAGCTCCTCATTAAGGATTTCAAACAATTACTACTGAATTTGTCTCATTTTCTAGGCTTAGGAGGAAATTGTAACAAATTGATCAAGCTTTCTACCCAAAGCTTGATCAAGATCACTCTTTTACAAGGAATTGTAGCAAACTGGAATTGACCTTTCAAATAGGCTTATGTGTTGCCCAATTACAAGTGCACTCTCCCCAAACTTGAAATAAAAGATTACAATAAAATTACACAAGTTGAGTACAAGGGTTTGACTCTAAAAGGCTCAAAGAGATTGAATTTTTGCTTGAATGCTTCTCACTTGATGAATAATTGTTGTTGTAGCTATTGAGTCTGAATTTTATATCCTCTCATTGATTTCTAACCGTTTAGGTAGCTGAGATCATAATTAGAGCCATTGGAGACCATTTTTCCGCAATAAATGCACTTCTCAGGCAGGCGTATTGGTACACAGGAGCCCCGTTTCGGTACCTGTAAGATAGAAATAAGCCATTGCAAGAGTAAATGCAGTGGCATATCGATACACGAGAAGGCGTATTGAAACGGTCTTAGTGTAAAATGGGGGTCGTATTGAAACGGTTTAGGCCGTATCGGTACAATATTAGCTCACTAGAATCTGAGGTAAAAGTATTTGAAAAATTGCATCGGTATGCCTCAAGGGCATATCTAAACGGAAAGCTTGTTTTTACAAAGGCGTATCGAAACGGACATAACTGTATCGGTACTGGTTAACTGAATTTTGAAGCTTTAATTGACATTCAACAGTCAAAAAATTTAATGCAAAGATTTTAAAAATCTTAAGACTCCGTATCGGTATGCTGACGTGTTGTACCGAAACTGATGATCGGTACGCCCAAGACTTGTACCGAAACTCATAAGTATAAAACCCAGTTTGAAGGTCGTATCAAAAACAAGGAAGCCCGTATCTAAACACCGTATCGAAACGGGGTGAGCCGTATCGAAACGATATGTTCAATTAAAATTCCAGTAGCCAAAATCCGTATTAAAATGCTATAGGGCGTATCGATACGCCTGAGCGATTTGGTAAAGTTTGACTTGAAACACTTAGAAAATTTTGGGGTTTAAGTTTTGACTTTAAGTGAGACTTTTTGAGTACTTAAAAATTTATTTACTTTTGCAAATTGGTCCTTAAATAATTTGTTATATCAAAATCAAACATAGATTTTACAATCTCACCCTTTTTGATATAACAAAACCAAAGTAAATTTTTAATTAGTTTGAAAAATACCCCCTCTTACTTTAAGCTAGGTTTTGAAAAAACTTAAAATTTTTGTCTTCTTTAAGTATTCTCCCCCTTTTTGTAAGATCAAAATTAATGGAATAAGCAAGATATAAACATTGAAGTAATATAAATCAAACAACATAGATATTATTAATCATTTAAAGCATAAAAGTTCATAGCCACATAAATTCAAACTCAAATCCCAAAAACAAAAAATCAAAGTATAGGTTCATAAGTTTTAAGGTTTTTGTGCCTTAAGATATGAGGGGGGTTTTTAACGAGGCCACTCATTTATCAAAAAAAAAAAAGTATAGGTTCATAAGCAAATAACATAGGTGCATAAAATCAAAATCCTTATATGATATCATATGATATGTCATGAGATGCATAAGACTCGTCCCTATCGTCGTCATCCTCCTCATCCTTATCTTCATCATTGGCTTGTCTTGATTGAGATTGTAGCCATGCACCATGAAAAGCGGTGAAAGAGATGTCTATAAAGTTTTATTGAGTTTCAATGGAAGTGAATCAATTCTCAATGGTAGTCATTCTTTCCTCCAAAGATGTGAAGTGAGTGTCGATTGCGGCAAAACCCGAACTCATATTAGTGCCCAAGGAAGTAAATTGCTCATTGAGATAGGTCATGAGAGCATCCATAGAAGGTTGGGCCATCGGAGCTTGAAGAGTCGCTCGAGGTGCCACCGGATCGGCTTCAACACCTTGAGGAGGAACCTCGAGACGAACCCAATCTCTATTAATATAATGGAATTTGGAACGACCTAAGGAATGTTCGTCAATCAGATCGGTGAGGGGCTCGACATAGTCTTGCGAGCAATCAATCTCTGACTTCAGGAATAAATAGCTCAAAGCGGTGCCATATGTGAATGATGTGACAAGGGTGGTGTGGCGATGTTGCACAAGGTAGACAATCTCCACAAACATAATTTAAGCTAGATTCGGGTGCTTACCCTCACGAAAGCATCGAATCCAAAAATCATCGACTTGTCAGATCATTGAGAACTTTCCACCGGATGGACGGAACCACCAAGTGATCATGAGGTGAATGATGCGATCATGGGCATCAAGGACGGTTATAGAGCCGCTAAGGACATGGCCTAAGGAGTTTTCATCATTTATCCTTATGTTCTCAAACCCAAAAACATTATATTTTATGCATTAGGACCGGAGGAGTATGCCAAAGTCTCTTATTGTGAGAGTGCCAAGGAGGTTTGAGACAAACTTGAAGTGATCCATAAAAGTACAAATGAGGTGAAGGAGACGAAGATTGGTCTACTCAACCTCAACTAAGAAAACTTCAAGATGAGCCCAGATGAAGACATCAAGAGTAGGTTTGATCGTTTCTCCACGATCGTCAACTAGCTAAAATGATTTGGAGATGAGATTTTGGAAGAAAAACTTGTTCGGAAGTTGATTTAGTCACTTCCTGAATCATGAGAGTCAAAGAAGACGACAATCATTGAAGATCAAAGAGAAAGGAATAGAAGATCTAAACATTGTTGCTCTTCAATCCTCCACTAGTCATCAAGAAGGTTCAAGTGAGGAGAAAAGTGAAAGTGAAGAGATGATCTATCTCTTAAAGAAGTTCACTCAATTCATGAAAAGCGAAATGAAAAAATCCAAGCATAAATCGAAGAAAAAGATGAAAGATTCCCTAAAGAGCTATGAATGCAAGAAGCAAGGCCACACCAAATACGGCTGCCCTCGCTTCAACAAAAAGGGATCATCTTCAAAGAATGCATATGTGGCAACATGGAGTGATAAAGAAGACTCCACCGACAATGAGGTAGCTCACTTATGCTTAATGACCCTCCAAGAGGGTGAGGTAACTTCTAACTCATCTATTTCTAATTCTTATACTTTTGATGAGTTACAAGAAACCTATGATAAGTTGGTTTTCGAATTCAAGGCTTCGTTTTCTAAAAACAAAAAGTTTCTTTCAAAGTTGAAAATAGAAAATGATTTGTTTTCTAAAACCAATCTCGAACTTGAAGCAAGGTTTAAAGAATTTAAACAAAAGAACATTGATTTACAAAACTTGCTTCACAAAACTCGCTTCTAAAAGTTTAAGAGGATCATCAAAGGAAAATTGATGACCTCAAAAAGAATTTGTTTAACAAAAATGCTAAAAAATGTGAAGTTGGAGATAGCTCCAAATCAAATTTTGTTAAAACAATTTTTTATCAAAGACAATCTAGTGTCCCTAGATTTTTGAACGGTAAATGTTTTAGAAGTATTTGGGTCCCAAAAGAACTAATTACTTCAAATAAAAAGGATGAAATTGTAAAATGGATTCTGAAGGGAAGTTTGTGCCACTAATGTCATTGGATCCAAAGCAAATTGGATACCAAAAATTACTTGATTGTCTTTTTATATGTGTGATGGAGCATTGATCAACAAAGTGATGAACCAAGGAAGCTCTATGCACACAAGAAAGAACACTTGAATAAGGAAGGCTTCGCATCCTACCTTTGGTTCAAGTTGTAAAAATTAGTTGAATTTATTTGTTCATCTTGATTTATTTCTTTTAATTCAACTAGTTAATCATAATTTGTTGGACTAACATTTTGTTTGATGTTTGAGTAAGGGGAGACATTTTTCAAATTGCACATTCTTTTTAAAACCTCCTTTGTTATTAAACTTAATGATTACAAAATTCTTTTTGATATAACAAAAAGGGAGAATAATTTGAAAATTTGAATTCTCAAAAGAAAAAGGGAGAGTTTTTTAATATTTTCTACAAATAATCTCTTTTTCAAAAACTATTTTACTAAGGGGGAGAATTTAAATTTATTTTACTAAGAGAAGAATCACAAAAACAATTTTTCAAGTTGATTTTATTATATCAAAAAGGAAAGATTGTTAGGATATTTTTTTGATATAATAATATGAAAATTATTTTTAGACTTGTTTGAATATTATGCAAACTTATATTAAAGTCCAAACAACTTGAAAATATGTTTGAAAATGTTTCTAAGACTTTTGGCATATTTTTAAACGATTTAAAATAGTCAAACTAGTCATTTTCAAAGCCTTGTACCAATACGCCGTGTCCCGTATTGATACCTTTTAGAGTTTCAACTACAATAATTTTCTAGTAGCAAAAACTCGTATTGATACAGGCTTAGCCGTACCGATACGGAGGGAGTCGTACCGATACGCCTAAAAGCGTATTGATACCCTTTGGTTTAAATTCCTAATGGATCTTTCTTCTTTAGGTAACATACCGATACCAGCACACGTGTACCGATATGCCCTGCTGCAGAAGTGCATTTATGGCTGGAAAAGAAATCTCCAATGACTCCAAACAACCCCCCAACTGCTAGTAACAAAAATGAAGTTGTTAGAGGGTTTAAAAGATACCTCTAAGCATCTATGGAAGACCAATGATCAACAAGCTAACATACTTATGATTGTAAAAGAGTCTTGGTGCTTAATTTTCGTATTCTTGTATAGACAAACACTTGTGAGCTAAATTGTCAATGTATGCTCAAGTTTATTAGGATTGGGTGAGAGCTTTAGAGTGCAAACACACACCTTGTGAGAGAGATTTTAGTTTGCTTCAATTTCTCTTGTAAAGAGAGGTTCTCAGGACTTTGGGTAGAAAGCGTTGGATCCTAGACTTAGTGGTATAAGTCTAGGTTGTAACGTTTGCCTCATAATCCTTGAAAAGGGGAAGAAATTTTAGTGAATTTGGAAATCTTTAGTGGGGAAGCTAAGGTATTGGATGTAGGGCTTGGTTAGAAGCTCGAACCACTTTAAAATTCTTGTGTCTTATTTTCTTTCATTGCTTCCACCACCAACACCCAAATTAACTCTTCTCCACCACTTGAAAAGCATTTTGATTGAAGAATTCGATCTCCACAGTTATTAACCGCATCAACTCCAAGAACCTCACAGCATGGGATTCGACGGCTATAGAAGAAGACGTTATCTCATTTTCCTCGGTGTTCAACCTCTGTTTATTTTCTTTTGTTCCGTGAACTTGTAACTCGGATGTCGATTGGGTGGCAAAGAACTTTGAGAAATCTTCTTGCCCAAATGATTGGCCGATTAATGTTCCTCTTAGCCTGAGGACCATTTTGTAACATATTTTCGTTCTATCCATTTTCGCTTTTGATCAATATATATATATATATATATATATATATATATATATATATATATATGTATATTCGAATCTAAATTAAAATAAATATAAAGAATTACGAGGAGAGATGAGTGAGTTTCACTTTATGTGTGAATAAAGAATAAACTTTTGTTTGAGGATTTTTTTTTCAAAAAAGAAAATGTTTAGTTAATATGGAAACCAACCCCTCAAATCTAGAAAAGGAAGTTCATAGATCGATGTGACTTTAAGTAATCATCACATTCACTTTAAGTACGGTTCTTAAGATTCTTAATTTGCAAGATTGCATTGCGTATAAGCTATGAGTAATTTAAAATTCAATTCAGTTCTTTTCTTTTCATCTGATCAATCAAATTCACACATGTTAAAAAGAAAATTAGAAATTATTGAAAACCTTATCAACATGCATTCTTAAGTCACATTTCCAATTTTCTCTCATGATATCATATTATTTTACGATTTTTAACTTCTTTTACTCTTATTACCGATAGTACATAATGGTCAAATTATATCATTAGTCAATATATCATATATAATTATTAGATTTAGTCAGGAGCGGATCTTGGTACTAAGTTTTGGAGGGGCTTAATTAAAATTCTTTTAAAAACTAAAAGGGATTATGAAAGTTTTTTTTTGAAAAATTTTAGAGGTCCAATCAAAATTTTTATGAGTATTAATGAAAATTTATAAAAATATATGGATCAAATTAAAATATTTAAAAACTTAAAGTTCTAATAAAGTAATTTTTTAAAATTTTGAAGGTACCGAATTAAAATATTAAAAACTTTTTAAAGGACCTAAAGGGGATTTTTCCCAAATCTAGGTGGCAAGGCCCCTCGTGCTTGAATTATGATCCGCCCTTGGATTTAGTTAGACCCGACAAACATAATATGAGACCCGAACCGAGACATGAAATCGACCCGAAAGACGATGACCCAAATTTTGAAATAAACCAAATCAAATTTTAGTTGAACTAAAAATGGACCTGAACCGATTTTTAACCGAACTGAATGGACTCGAACCGATTTTCATCCGAACCGAATAGACCCGAACTGATTTCACCCGAAATGAAAGCAACTCGAACTGAAGGCAACCTGAAATAAAGAAAATATATTAAAATAAATAAAGGAAGATGAGATGTGAACTGTCGTACAACTCACTAAAAAGCCAAATATACAAGCTATATAAAGTCATATATAGTGTGTAAAAACCTAACTCGGCCTTAAAACCTGACTGAAACCGATCGATCTCCTATTAACCAGATATTGACCCAACCCAAAAATAATCGAACCGAAAATCAACCAACCGACTCGATACCTGAACCGAAATCACCATAAACCCGAACTAAAACCAAACTAGACTAGAACCGAACTTAAACCAAATTTAATTAGACCCGAAATAACTCGAACCGAACGACTCGTTTGCCACCTCTAAATTTAGTCCCTATATTATAATTTGGTCAATTTTAATCTTTATGATTTTTAAATTTTAAAATTTTAGTAGTAACTAAAATAATATAAAATACAACTAAATTACAAGTACTTAAAAAATGCTAAAACTGAAAACTAGGAATTAAATCTACTACTTACGCATAATTAGACGTGGCAAACGGGTAATTCGGTTCAGGTTCAATTCGAGTCTGACTACATTAGGTTTAATTCGGTTCAAGTCTGGTTTAGACGTTCAGTTTTAGTTCGGGTCTGTGTTGATTTCGATTCGGGTATTGGACCGAGTTGGTTGATTTTCGGTTCAGTTGACTTTTAGTTCGGTTAGCATCGGGTCAGTTATTTTCGAGTCGGGTCAATATCAGGTTAATAGGAGATCGATCAGTTTCAGTCGCATTTTCAGGCCGAATTAGATTTTTACACCATATATATCACTTTATATAGCATGTATATTTGGCGTTTTCGTGAGTTGTGCTCCAGTTCACATCCCATATTTCTTTCTTTATTTTAATATCTTTTCTTTATTTCGGATGACCTTCTATTCGGGTTGCTTTCGATTCGGGTAAAATCGGTTTGGGTCCATTCGGTTCAGTTGAAAATGTTTGGGTCCATTCGGTTCAGTTGAAAATCAGTTCGGGTCAACTAAAATTTGGGTCGATTTCGGTTCGGTTTCGTTTGTTTCGGGTCATTCTGTTCGGTCGCTTTCGGGTAAATCGATTCGGGTCTCGGATCAAGTTTGCCAGGTCTATGCATAATACATGAAATGATAACAAAATTTGACTTAATAGATTTAATGGTTATTGTTTGGGTCACAATTGAAAATTTAAAATTTAAAAGTACATGGACTATAAACGATGAAACTAAAAAACATGGATTAAATTCATAACTAACAAATAATATAGAGAGTAATAGAAGAGTTCAACCTTTAAAAGAACAATTTCTTAGATTTTTTATTCGAATTTGAAGACCTAATTTGGGAACGAGTTTGGCGAATTTATAATGTAAATTAAAGAATTTTTTTTTATAACCATTGGTATCATGGTGACAAAACTCGGCTCAAAAGAATTGAATTATTCGATTCGATTTGATGCGAAGACTCATTTTGACTCGACTCGTAATTTCGTAAACTCGACTAGAGTTGAAAATTTTCAAATAAAGCTTGAGTTATAAAATAGAAATTCGAATAACTCAAAAATTTTAGTAATTAGTTCCGTTTTCAAGTTCAAGTCGAGTCCCTCAATTCTTTTCGATGTATTATGTATATCACATGTGAAACTATGAAGAAATACATACATACATACATATATATATATATATATATATATATAGAAAACCGTTTAAATTAGAATCAACTTGTGTTATAAAATTATAAATAATTACAATTAAATTTGTATAGAAACTCGAAAACTCGACTTGAATAAAAAAAATTCAAATAAAGTTTAAATCGTAAAATATGACTCGTAAACTTGGCTAACTCTAAATTTTTTACTCGACTAGATCGAACGCCCAATCCTAACTAGTATCCAATTCATTAACTAGTTATTCTATATTAAATACTGCAAAGACCCATTGCATAAACGATCCTCCTAACCCAATTTCCTCCGTTGACAATATCTGGGGATGAAATGCCTCATCCTTTATAATGTAAAGGAAAGAAGTCTTTGTTTTCACGAACAACTTGGAGAACAATGGTGATGAAACGATTCGGTTGACTTTCTTACAACATTAACAATTTATTTAACATTAATTAAGGAGATACACAGCTCAGAAGATCAAACTAACGCTGCTGGGTTTTAGGTGTAGGAATCACACACCATAAACATATATAATAATACTATAATCTACACGTTGAACCACCAAAACCTCTCCCCTAACAAATCAAATCTACCTTTTGGTTTGTTTTAGTATTTTCCTAATTTTTTGGGATATTATTCACCAAATCTTTTGCATGTGAACCCTTCCATAAACGTTGATCGAATCAGTCGCGGAATTTAGTGGTAGAGTTTGGAGGGGTTAATTTAAAATTTTTAAAATTAGAGGTTTAAATTAAAAATTTTGAAGGGTTCAATTTAATTTTTTTTCAAAAAAATTGGGGTTTAACTAAATTTTTTGAAAATTTAAGAGGCTTAATAAGACCTTTTAAAATTTATAGGAGGGATTTAATTAAGAACATTTAAAAAATTTGAAGCTTAATTTGAATTTTTTTTAAATATAAGGGCTAAATTGAATTTTTTGAAAGTTTTAAAGGTCTAAATTATAATTTTTTAAATTTTTGGAGGCCGTAGCACCTACATACCCCATATGTGTTCCACCCCTGGATTGAATAGAAATGTCAAATATATCTTTCATCATCTACGTGAGGACAAAGATACGATTAAACTGGAGGAGGTTAAGGGCCAATTAAGTATTTAAATTGAAAAAGTAGGTGACAAAGGTTTTATTTAACTAATATTTAGGCATAATGTCAAAAAATGTCTAACGTTTCACTGAATAGTTATTTTGATCCCTATTATTCTTTTGAAGCATTTTAACCCTCAATATTTCATTTTGGGTCAAAATAGCTTATCCGTGGATGAAAATTGTTAGTCAACTAACATTAAATTACTTTAAATGACGTGACAAACATACATGACTGTGCATATTGACATAACAGTGTCATATAGACAATTGTGTTGACTTTACCGAATGATATATCAACCAAAAATAATTTTATAAAATTGTATAAAATATAAAATTATTTTTTATGATGGCGTTTCATTTTGTCAAGTCATTTTAAACTACTTATCATCAGTTGACTGACAATTTTCATCCATGGAAGAGTCATTTTGACCCAAAATGAAACGTTGAGGGTTAAAATGCTTAAAAAATAGAGGCTAAAATGATCATTAAGTCAAACATCAAGGGTGTTTTTTTTACATTATGCCTGTAAAACCTCTATAAATTAATAATGTCAGGACCACATAATTTTATTAATTTAAAGAGGTATAAATTAATCGATAAATTTGTTGAGTTATACGGTGCTCGATTCCTTCAACCGTTCTTGCTCGCCAAGTGGTGGAGAAGTGGAATTTTGGGTGATTATGGTGTGGAAGCTAAAAAGATTAAGGACACAAAGATTTATAGTGGTTCAACCTTCTAACCAAGGTCTACATCCACTACCTTAGCTTCCCACTAAAGATTTCCAATCAATCCACTATTGATTCGTCCCCTTTTCTAGGCTTAGGAGGAAACCCTTATACACCGATCAAGCTTTCTACCCAAAGCCTTGATCAAACCCTCTTTACAAGAGATAAGAAATAATCAAATTCAAATCCCTCTAATAGGTATTTGCTTGCACAATTTAGCTCTCACCCAAAACCTAAAACACTTGAGCAAATCTAACAATTTTGGCTCACTAGTGTTTGTCTATACAAAGAAATGACAATTAAGCACTAAGACAATTTCTTGATCATTTGTTGTTGACAATTGAAGCGTTAACCATTACTAGATGCTTGGAGGTCCCTTTTATACTCCTTAATGAGTTTGTAGCCGTTACTAGCCGTTGGGGTTGAATTGGAGCCGTTGGAGACTTAATTTCCCACCATAAATGCAGTTCTGCAGCTCCCCGTTTCGAAACGCTCGAACCCGTTTTGAAACACTCTTCAAGTAGAAAGAGCCGTTGCAGTCTGATGCAGCACCCGTATCGAAACGCCCTTGGCCGTATCGAAACGCCCGTATCGAAATGCTTATCACCGTATCGAAACGATCTGCATTTAAATGCTAGTTAGGAAATAGCCGTTGAGGTTTATGACCGTTGATGTCGATGCCACGTAGGTGTATCGAAACGACATAGTCCGTATCGAAACGCTTGGCAAAATTCTCATCTAGAAAAGACCGTTTCGAAACCAGTTTCGAAACACTTTGACACTGTAAAGACCCGTATCGAAACACCTGGATGGTTTTGTTTAAATTGGCTTTGAAAACATGTAAAAACCTCTTAAAACATCACCTAAACATAGTTTCAAGTTGTTTGGACTTTAGAAATAGTTTTGAATTCTTTTTAACTTTGTCCAAAACATTTTTCAATTATTATATCAAAACATTAGTTCTACAATCTCCCCCTTTTGATATAATAAAACCAACTTAATTTTTTTTTTGGGATTCTCCCCCTTTAACTTTAAAAATGTGAATAAGAGTTGAAAATTTTGAAATCAATTTGAGCTCCCCCTTATTCATTTGAAAATTCAATTTTTCAAACCATTTCTCCCCTTTTTGTTGTATCAAAAAGAATTCAAAAGATATTAAGTTCAAAATAACTTAGGAGGTTTGAAAAGATGACAAAAAAATTTAGAATTTTTGGTTTTAAAATGACTCCTCCTTACTCAAAGCATCATTAAAATGTTAGTTCAACATATATGATCATCTAGTTAAATTAAAAAAAATATCAAATAAAGGCAAAAACAACTAGATTTTACCACACTTGAACCCAATGGAGGATGTGAAGCCTTCATTCTTCAAGTGTTCTTCCTTTGTGTGCATGGAGCTCCCCCTCAATTTTTGACTTGTTGATCACTCTCCATCACACCTAGCAAAAGACAATCAAGTAATTTTTGGTATCCAAATTGCTTTGGATCTATAGACGTTAGTAGCACAAAATTTAGTCCCCTTAGGAATCCATTTTTCAATTTCATCCTTTTTAGTTGAAGTGGTTAGTCCTTTTGGGACCCAAACACTTCTAAAACATTTACCGTTTACAAATCTAGGGGCACTAGATTGTCTTACATAAAAGATTGATTTTCCAAAATTATTTTTCTTTTCAAGCTATTTGGAAATCAAATCTTTTTCTTCTTGAACTTTATGAAGCAAATTTTGTAAATCAAAACATTTGTGTTCAAACTCTTCATGTTTTGCTTCAAGTTCAAGTTTGGTTTTAGAAATCAAATCATTTTGAATTTTCAACTTTGAAATCATTTTATTGTTTTTCAAAATGTGATGTTTAAACTCTAAAACCAAATCATCATAGATATCTTGTAATTCATCAAAGGAATATGAACATGAATTAGATGAATTAGAAGTTACCCTTGAATCTTCTTCGATGGCCATAAGGAAAAGGTTGGCTTGTTCATCGTCGGTGGAGTCTTCATCACTCCAAGTAGCCACATATTCCTTCTTTTTATGACTTGAAGTGCTTGCCCTCTTCTTTTTCATGGATTCTCGTTCAAGCTCTCTCAAGGCTTTCTTTATGACGGGGCACACTTCTTGAAGAGATGAATTATCTCTTCTTCTTCATCCTTCTCTTCACTTGAATCAACATGATGGCATGTAGAGGATTTGAGAGCAATGACATTTGCGTTGATGCCAAGCCCTTTGAGCTTCTTCTCCCCCATAGCTCTAATTTCTTCCCTCTTTTTCTCATCTTCTTTGTTTTTCTTCATTATTTGATGAGTGAGTAGTGACCCCATGAGTTCATCAAGCTTCAAGGTCTTCAAATTCTTAGCTTCGATGATGGCGGTCCTCTTTGAGTCCCATGACTCGGGAAGTGAGTAGATGAGCTTTCAGACAAGCTTCTCTTCCGGGATGGCTTCTCCATAGCCTTTGAGACCATTGATGATAGTGGAGAGCCTATCAAACATCTTCTCGATGTTCTCTTCCGGATCCATCTTGAAGTTTTCATACGCTAGGTTGAGGAGGCCGATCTTGGTCTCCTTTACTTCATCGGTTCCTTCGTATGCGACTTCAAGCTTGTCCCATACCTCCTTGGCACTCTCACAAGAAGACATTTTCTCATAGATGGTTGGGCCAAAAGCACAAAAGAGGATGTGCAAGGCTTTGCAATTAAGCTCCATCTTCTTGCGATCTTCGGCACTCCATTCCGCTTTACTTCGTTGAGGCACAAACGAACCATCTTCTACTATGTCCCATAGCTTGTAGTCCCTTGAATTTATGAAGAACTTCATCTTTGTCTTCCAATGGGCATAGTGAGTTCCGTCGAAGAAGGGCGGTATGTCGATGGATTGCGCCATTGAGCCGGTTGATTGAAATGATGATCGAGCTTGCCGGATCTTCTCAATAGGATGTTAATCCTCTTCAATTGAGCCAAGCTCTGATACCAATTGTTAAGTTATACGGTGCTCGATTCCTTCAACCGTTCTTGTTCACCAAGTGATGAAGAAATGGAATTTTGGGTGATTATGGTGTGGAAGCTAAAAAGATTAAAGACACAAAGATTTATAGTGGTTCAACCTTCTAACCAAGGTCTACATCCACTACCTTAGCTTCCCACTAAGGATTTCCAATCAATCCACTATTGATTCGTCCCCTTTTCTAGGCTTAAGAGGAAACCCTTATACACCGATCAAGCTTTCTACCCAAAGCCTTGATCAAACCCTCTTTACAAGAGATAAGAAATAAGCAAACTCAAATCCCTCTAATAGGTATTTGTTTGCACAATTTAGCTCTCACCCAAAACCTAAAATACTTGAGCAAATCTAACAATTTTGGCTCACTAGTGTTTGTTTGTACAAAGAAATGACAATTAAGCACTAAGACAATTTCTTGATCATTTGTTGTTGACAATTGAAGCATTAACCATTACTAGATGCTTGGAGGTCCATTTTATACTCCTTAATGAGTTTGTAGCCGTTACTAGCCGTTGGGGTTGAATTGGAGCCGTTGGAGACTTAATTTCCCACCATAAATGTAGTTCTGCAGCTCACCGTTTCGAAACGCTCGAACCCGTTTCGAAACACTCTTCAAGTAGAAAGAGCCGTTGCAGTCTGATGCAGCACCCGTATCGAAACGCCCTTGGCCGTATCGAAACGCTTATCACCGTATCGAAACGATCTGCATTTAAATGTTAGTTGAGAAATAGTCTTTGGGGGTTTATGACCGTTGAGGTCGATGCCACGTAGGCGTATCGAAACGGCATAGTCCGTTTCGAAACGCTTGGCAAAATTCTCATCTAGAAAAGACCGTTTCGAAACCAGTTTCGAAACACTTTGACACTGTAAAGACCTGTATCGAAACACATGGATGGTTTTGTTTAAATTGGCTTTGAAAACTTGTAAAAACCTCTTAAAACATCCACTAAACATAGTTTCAAGTTGTTTGGACTTTAGAAATAGTTTTGAATTCTTTTTAACTTTGTCCAAAACATTTTCAATTATTATATCAAAACATTAGTTCTACAAAATTAATAATTTATTAATTTAAAGAGATTTTTCCAATTCAACGAACCTACATTATTTTTCATGAATAAAGCATATACATTGTATTGACTAATTGAATGCTTTTTTTTATCATAGACTAATTCAATGATGTTCATGTACAATGTGACTGATTAAATATAATACACACCCCTAAAAAACAAAGTTCATTGTAGTATGTAGTTCTAGTTAAAACTTAATGCAAGTTCATGTATGATAAGAAAATCAATCACTATATAAACAATATCAAGCATTCCTAATTAGTCAATCCAATAAAAATCAACCAACCATGACTTCACATCTAAAAGGTGTCCTAGAATCATATTTTACTAAGTTGTCCTAGTTATATTTGTAATTTTGTAGAATTATTAATTTATGATATCGAAGGGACCATAAATTCATATAAAGGTCTTCCAGATAATTATTATCTTATTAATTTACCGAAATTATTAATTTAGACCTTGGCCCAAGTCTGGACCGAAAAAAATTATTATTTTAGAGAGGTTATTAATTTATCGAGTATTAATTTATAAAAGTTCTACTACTAAAAAAGATCGAAAACGTTATTATACTAAAATATTTGAGAGGGACAACAATCTTCTCCTACTCGAGGGGTTCATTTGATTCACAGAATATATTAATTCTGAGTATAAGACTGTCGGAATATAATCATGTTTTAAAATCTTAATAGTCTTTAAACCCACCAAATGATCTTACTGAAAAACTCTCAACGTTATGTAAAGTTATCTATTTCCACTTCGATTCCAGCCATGTTTTAAAACACCTTGTTAAATTGTGATTTAGAGATTCAAAAAGTTATAGTAGTTGTTTTGTTCATAAAAAAATAGAAAATTCAATGGGTCTAATTCGGAATTTCACCCTTTACAAAAATCGATACGCTAATCCATTTACTTTAATTTGTCATCATTTAGTCATTGTACTTTAAAAAAACTAAGGAACTAGTCGAATTAGATGGCACAGTTAAAGCTTGCTGTTAAATTTGGACATTATAAAATCAACTATTCAACAATTTATATGTTAGGATTAGTAAAACGTCATCATCTCAACAATTTAGCAAAAATCAGTTCAACATCATGTGTTTACCAACAACTTTAATTTTTCAGTATGAGGATCAAATTCTAACAAATTAAAATAGAGTGATTAACTTTCAATTTTTTGTAAAAATATAGGGATCAAATCATAACAAATTAAATAGAGTAGTTAACGTTTCAATTTTCGTGAAATATAGGGGTAACATTAAAAAGTAAAGCGAAATGTATATTTTCGGGACAGGGCTAAGCCTAAGACATCCAAAAAGTTTTTTTTTTTAGAATATGGTGGTGTGATGCAAGGGTAGCATTTGTTCAACTTTCTTTTAGTCTTTTTTCAACAAAGGCACACACAACATGCAATACTGGTGCTCGATCCCGGGTCCCAAGGGATGATCAACATCTACCTTTGCCACCAGGACACAAGGGGATGAACAAAGACATCTAAAAAGTTAAAACATTGTTTAAAATAGTATTAAATAATTAAAAAAAGAATTTAAAATTAATATTTATATATTTTACAATTAAAATTTTAAATAAATTATAACTTAAATCAAATTAAAAAATCAAATTTGGAATTAATAGAGTCAAGTGAATAACAAAATTGTCAAATTTCAACTAACAACCCGTTAATTTAGTGAGATGAGGTATTAGATACATCTTTAAGTAAGGTCAGAGATTCAAATACTGACGTTGTGAAAGGAAAAAATTAAGTTAAAAGAATCGTCTCCGTAATAAATTTCTGCAAAAGTCGATATGAATTAGTCGATTGTAAATTCGAAATCAATGATTAAAAAGGAGATTCCCACAATGTTGGACGGGGGTGATGGACCAACACAACACTCACAAAATCACTTTGCCATATTACTATTATTATTAAAGTCTTGGAATGGATCAACTCCAACACTCAAAAGGAACATATTCTCACCCAAAATGTAAATGCAACCAAATGCCCAATATTTCCCACTTTTGGTATCAAATCTTTAACCCCAGTTTTTTCACCAACCCCATTTTACCGGCGTTATTATATAAAAACATTTTTTTAATAGTTATTTACGAAAATGACTCACAACCAATGTTATTTAGAAAAAAATGACCATCAAATCTTTTACGTAAGGCGACTTCGCGTTCTGGAAAACGCAAATCATGACCTCGCGTTGTACACGTAGCGAGTTCCGTCCGACGTGGGCTGTCTTTTCATATTTCTTAATTTAATATTACTGGATAAGGCCTCGCGCTCTCTATAACGCGAGGTCCACGAGATTTTGAAGAGACACATTTATGTATCGCATTTATTACTGTAGGGACCTCGCTATGTGCATAGCGCGAGGTCCCATTAACCGTTTGAAACCCTAAACCTAATAAATATATTTAAAATGTTATAATTATTTGACTTAAAATAGGTATCTAACTTAATTATTTGACTTAATTAAAATTTTATTCGAATAAAAAATTAATATATGGTATTTTAATTTTATTAGTATTTAATATGTTGTATTAGTTATTCCAATTAAAATAGTGTTTGCTTTTTTAATTACAGTAAGAAATTAAAATCTTAATCGAATCAACAAAATAAGAATAAAAAATAAATTAAAAAACCCTTGGAACTTGCTTTTTAAAGAAAATACGGTATTTAAATTTTATTAGTAGTTAATATGTTATATTAGTAAATAATTATCCTAATTTAAATATTCTTTATTTTGTAATTACAGTAAAAATTCAAAATCTTATTCGAATCAGGAATTAAAGTATGATATTTAAATTTTATTACTTTTTTATATTTTGTATTAGTAATTATTTATACCAATTAAAATAGTGTTGATTTTTTTAATTACAGTAAGACATCAAAATCTTATTCGAATCACCAAATAAGGATAAAAAATAAAATTAAAAACACTTGGAACTTGCTATCTGCATAACTCGAGTTCCAGTCAAACAATTGGATTCCATTAAAACAGTTGGATTTCGTTCGGACTGAATCGTCGCGGCTTTTCAACGGACTTCGCGTTTTGTAGAGCGCGAGGTCCATTGATATCGCTTCGTATGGGGTGCGAGGACTCCTATAAATAGGGCTCATTCTTTCAACTTTTATCATATCAAATTCTCTTCTCTTGTCCTTCAATTACTTACTAGTCTCCATTGTTTTTACTTTTAAAGTCTTTGAATTTTCGGTACTATGACCAACTTGTTGAGGCTCGACGACAGACACGTGTAGAATTTTTAGCTCGCAAACGCCGATGTAAGTTTTTAAATTTAAAATTTAAAATTATTTGTTTATTATTATTTTTAATTGTTAATATTTTATTTAGTAATTTATGAATTTTAAATTTTTATTTTGAAGGGGTATGAACGTGCCTTGAGTTGTTACATCAATCGCACGGGACCACCGCATCCAGATATTGTTGGTTATTTGCATGAATTCGGTTTTGGCTATGTTTCCCACCTATTTGGTGGTTCGAAGTTGAACCGTTCGATGATTAATGTGTTACTAGAGAGGTGGAGGCCCGAGATACACACATTTCATCTTCCCTGCGGTGGGGTAACTATTACCTTGCAAGATGTTGCATTTATTCTCGGTCTGGCCGTTGACGGCGATGTTATCACCGGGAATGCGGAGGCAGACTGATCGGGCGTGTGTGAAGCCTTGCTTGGAGTGAGGCCGGAGGAGGACGATTTCGATAGTGGTAAACTGAAAATAGTATTCTTGGACAACAATTTGACCAACCTACCCCTAGACGCTGATGAAGTAACGAAGATGATATAATTTATTTTTATTGTTTATTATTATTTATTTATTTATTTATTGTAAAATTTTATTTTATAGAAAAATAATTTAATATTGAAAAAAATAGTTTTAGAGCGGTTTGCTCGTGCCCATATTCTACGAGTTATTGAAGGGACTTGATGCTAGACAGATCTCACAACAAGGTCCATTTGATGTGGTTGCCTCATCTGGCGGATACTGTGGAATGCAAAAACAAATGTTGGGGAGGGGTTGTGTTGGCATATCTATTTCGAGAGTTATGCAGAACCGACGACCCGGAAAGACGTGTCACTGGCAGGTGTCTTTGGTTCCTGCATTCTTGGGCATGGATTCGTATGCCGTTTTTAAGCCCGATGCCACAAAACTCAACCCCAATCCAATTCCCACTTGTTTGGAGGTACTAATAAATATTGATTTTATTATTTTGTTTTTTAGTATTAGAATGCTTAGAATTGTTTTTTTTAATTATAGGTGGTCGGGTCAATTAGCACACGTGGGACTACCGACCACCCAGCAGGATTATCGACTGTTGATCGATAAGATTGATAAGGTAAAATATGAGGTTCGAAATTTAGCTAATTGAATTTTGTTAAATCAGTAATTTTTAATCGAATTTTTTAATTTATTTTTTATGAGGTTCGAGTTTAGCTAACTGATTTTACATATTTTTTGTAGTTCTTGTGGACGCCGTACGCGGATCTTAATCTTCGGGCGTGCATTTCGCCTGAAATAATGCTGAGTGAGGGCGTTTGGATTCTGATGGTTCCGCTCATACACTACGAGATAGTCGAGTGGCATCCTACCGACCGCATGCTGCGGCAATTCAACTATGGCCAAGGGATTCTGGATGTGCAACCCAATTTGGATGCATTACACAGGTTAACGCGACAAGGTAAGACGGAAGTCCATTGGGGCCATCATCACACGGACTGGATGCAGTAGTGGATAAGCCGTTTCCATAGGCGACCCCATTTTTTAGAACCCATTGGGGATTACAACGTTACCTATGAGTATATGTCGTGGTACTATTAAAATGGGATGCCACATCTATTAACCACGGAGGAGCGAGAACGAGAAATATATGTGCCTCCCCAAAAGCATATGCCGACGTATCGTGGTACCTGTTGCGTGATCTTGCAATACTATAAATGATACGCAAATGGTGCAAGTATACACGTCGAACGAGTAATAAAGTGATGAGTGAGTATCGTCTCCACAGGGATTGGAGGTGAACACAGTTTTCGTATCCAAATTGCTATAGTAACCAAATTGTAATGTGAGTATCCTGAGGCAGAATGAAGGATGGGAAAAATGCTGTAGCAAAACAAGCAAACAAAGAAGAGATAATCAAATGACAGATAGGTCCTCTCTCGGATACAAAGCTCTCTATGGAATGGCTGGCTAGCTCCTGAAGGAAAATCTTCTGAAATTTCTTAACACTACTAACGAATCCTAGTCCTCTCCACTATGCTCGGCGGGATTTACTAAGGCTGCTTCTAAACTATCTCTAGCAAGAAGACTGGGAGACAAAAATGCTACAACAATACCTCTCAGCGTAAACTCTAAACACTCCACTCTCCTAATCTCTATCCCTCTTAGCCGTTTAAACCTATCACTTATCTCTAAGGCAGGTTGGAGTCCTTCCTCTTGGTGGTTACTCCATTGCTTATGGGATCTAAGGCTAGCTCTCTCGTTCACTCCCCCAAGCTAATGCTAAAGCAATGACCCTCTCTCGAAGGTTATCACGCACTACTCTAGCTGTCACTATTAGCTAAGGCTTGCTCCCTCGATCACTACCCCTATATGTACCTAGGGAACGACCATCACTCGAAGGCATCATAAGGAATGGCCTGTCTCTCGAGGCACTAACATCCCTAATCTCTTACAACCCTAGGCTGTTCCTAAAGAAAGGCCAACTCTCGAAGGCGCTTAAGGTAGGGCCTATCTCTCAAAGCACTGACAACCCTAAGCTCTTACAACTTTAGGAAGTTAAGCACACCATAAACAAAGCATAGATCAAGAAAGAATAGTAAACATTAACATGAGATTAAGAAATTGAACAAAGTATCATCCAACAAAACCCACGCCATCTAAAACAGTTCATGGATTGGGCAATAATCAAACATATCATTCTCATACAACCCTCTAGATAAATAAATGCTATAGCAAAAAGGAAAGATAAACTCCCAGTTCACCGGTGGACTCCCATGACCGCCTAGGAAGAGGACGGTGAGGCCACGCCTCGAGCTTTCCGATGAAGGACACCAAGTATGGTCAACGATGAAGTGCTCCTCTCCTCTGTTGTGCTTCCTCTTGCACACTTTCTCTTTTTCTCTTCACCTTCGCCTCCCTTCTTTTTGAAGAGATGAAGCCTTTATATAGTGGGGGGTCTTCTAGGGTTTTGATGCCTTGGTATATCCTTGGGGATCCCAAAGAATATGCTCCGACAAGCTCTGTCCACCAGGGGACAAAGAGGACGGTCTGCAGATGGAGTGCGGCTGCTGCATAAAGCTGTCTGACAGTGTCAGGCGTCCTTTTCTGCACTTCACGTGCTTGTACTTTCGTGCGCCAGCTAGCCTTCTTTATCCTCCTTTGCTATAGCATTTTGCTCATTGCTTCTTCCTTCGCATTCTGCTCTATCATTCTGCACGCAAACAGCCAAAAACTACCTTTCACGTAGCACCAACTCCACACGAGCAATAAATTAAAAAGACACCCATAATGTACTAAAAATGCAACCTACATGCAATGTAATGCACTTGAAAACATGCAATTGCTATAGAAAAGAGGCATAAATATAGAGGTAATAGCATAGCTATCACACCCCCAAACTTAAGCTATTGCTTGTCCTCAAGCAATGAGTAAAACTAAACAAAAAGGGTTGCTATGGCAAAGATTTATCGAGGAATTAATACTACGACAATGTTTCAGCTTTCAGAAAAAGATAGGCATTCAGTATCAACAACATTTATTTGAGACTGTCAAGAATTTCTCTTAAGAACAAGCTGCTAGTGAGTGTTTGCGCAAGATTACTTTCAAACTATGCATGATATGCGAAGAAATTTTTTAAGTAAGCTCAATAATAATGCCTTAGCAATGAATTTTCAACTATTACAGACTTCCACAAAAATTGTAAAAGGTACTGTTGCGAAGGGTGTCGGCTTATCACACCTACCGTCCTTAACTCTAGATGAGTAGGGAGCATACATCTCACCCCCGAGCTAGTAGGTAGAGTCATCCCGTGACAACTTTCATTCACCCATGTGCTTTTCATTGCCACTTATTTATTTTGTTTCTTTTTTTGGGCATGTGGCCTAAAGACTGCACAGCGGAGTGTCCTTCTACAGTTATGCTATATCATTTATTCAATTTTCAGTTTTAGGCACATGGGAGTCTATTTTGTTTTAAACTCATTTTTCATTTTTTCATGCAAGGTAATACTAAAGTCCTTCCTAAAAAATTTTCTAAACCTACCAAGCAGAGAAATAAAGCAATCTGTGTAATTTTTTTTAGCAAACTCACTCCTAAGATAGTTCTTTAAGTCTCATGCAGTTGTAAAATTTAAGTTCATGCCTATTGAATTTCAAATGATCATCATTAAGCATCATCAAAACATTTGCATATTTCTTCCTAGCTAAACAGAATGCCATAACAAGACTTTTTGTCAAATTTTACAATGCAAATGTTATGGTTCTAAACTAAGAGAAGGCGAAACACCCCAAGCTTGGAGATGCATTGTCCTTGATGCATGAAGAAAATGTTATGCAAAAATAAACTAAAAAGAAATAAAAAAAGAAATGTGTACCTTATAGGTGCTAAGGTGAAATGTCGCTTGTGTCGTCCGTGGAGTGGTTGTTGTGCACCATCAGAACTGTTGAGGTTGCACTGTCGTCAGATTGAATAGGGGCTGGATCGGTTGGTTTGACGGTGCACCCGGCTGTGCGTTTATAACGTTTCGGCTTGGATGCTGTAGCATCCTTAGATGGTGGCACACTTGGGTTGGGTTCAGTGGTGGGGGCTGCCTCAGCCATAGGCTGATCATCGTTACTCAAATTGGTGGCTGGCTCCCTTTGCTATTCAGGTGGCTGTGATATTGTTGTAGCAGGGTTCTTGTTGCTTCTTGTTCTCTTCCTAGTGGGTGTGGAAGCAGAATCGATTTGCTGTGACTTTTGGGCAGGGGTCTGTTCTTCTTGGGCTGAGGGGTCTCGAGTGTCTGGTTCATGGGCTGGGACTGGGTTTGTTTTCTTTGGAAACGGCTAGCAACTGACTTTCTTTAATGAGGAGAGAGGTTTGGGGGTGATGGGAGCCGTCTTTTTTTCAGGAAAGAGAAATGGGTCTCTTAATTGCTCAAGGAAAAAGTAGGAGAGAGAACTAGGTTATTTGTGGGTAGGGTTTAATCTTCAATAAATAACCAAATATTCTCTCAATTAATTCCCTTTTATAATACCCTTTTTGTTTTCCAGCTTTTTCTTGCGTCCGTCCACTTTCCACGTGAAGACAAATTTTTGTTCCCTTCAAACCCTAATTTTCTTCACCAACAAGTGAAATAATCCCTTTTTTGAGGTACCACCTGCATGTCTGATTAGTACTACAGAGGACATGTACTATGATACAGATCAATAAATAAAAAGGAAAGACAAACAAAAGATAAAAGCAAAGCTAAAAACAACACTCAATGATAGACTAACTACTCTTTATTGAAAATGCTAAAGCAGAAAGAAAAAGTTTAGGAGGCATACTGTCAAGGGTCGGGAAGGCTGAGGTGAGACGTGGCTAGCCCCACTTCGTTTGATTGATTTTCAGCATCTTTTTTTTCTTTTTGGTGGGAGTTTTCTCCAAATGTAGTAGCATTCCTTTGCTATAGCAACTGTCTCGTGCTTTTCTGCCTTCCTCTTCTTTGTGATGATATCCTTGAGAAACTTAGCATATGTGGGCATCTGGTCAATGGCCTCCAAGAGTGGCACATTGATATGCAACTGATCAAGGATATCTACAAACTTTTCAAATTGGAGATCTTCTTTCTGCTTTTTGAGTCTTTGAGGGAATGGTGGAGGTGGCTTAGCTAAATCTACTGTAGCTCGTGAGGCTGTGTCTTTTGCTGTAACAAAAACTGGCCCTTCCTTGATTGGTCTTTTGGCTTTGCCATCCTTCTTTATTCCTTATACTTGCTGTGGTTCCTGAAGATCTTTTTGCAGTGGCAGTAAGCTGGGTTGGACTTCGTCCTTCTCTCCACCCTAAACTTATCACCTTTGTTAATATCTGTGCCACTCCTTAGTGTGAGTGCACTACACTGTTCCTTGCCATGGTGCTTAGTGGCTTCAGTGTCACTAGGCAACTTTCCTTGTGGTCGCACGTACAAGGCTTGAGTAATCTGGCCCACTTGAGTTTCTAAGGCTCGTAAGGATGCACTATGACTTTGTAGAAGGGCTCCCTGATTTTTGATGTGTGCTGTCTGTTCATGTAGATAACTTTCGTGGTCCCCATGAAGTCCTTTGTCATAACCATGAACTCTTTAAAAGTAGACTCCAATGAATTCCTTGATGAAGGTGCTGCTCCCTTCTGGTTTTGCCATGTCATATTCTGGCTGAAGTGGTGTGCCTCTTGCAGATTTTGTTGTGGCCTTTGATTGGCTGAATTGTTGTTGTGCCCCTGACTACCCCAACTCAGGTTTGGGTGTTAACACCATCCTGGGTTGTAGGAGTTAGAATAAGGGTTGTTGTTGCTGCGGTTGTAGTTCCCCACGTAGTTAGTTGACTCTTGATTGTCATGGCATTCACTCAATTGGTGATTGCCATTGCATCTGAGACATGAGGTTGTGGCCTTCACTTCCTTCACTTCGTTGGAACGCTGGAGATTCTTTAGCAACTCTATGATGTTGGCCAACTGATTCAATATTGAGTTGTCAACTTCACTCTCCTTGGCATCTTGATTTCTCCTCCCCGTTCCAAGCCTTGTTGTTGGGAACTAATAATCGTTGTTGGCTACCTTGTCGAGGATGTCAAATGCTTCTTCTGGTGACTTGTCCAACAATGTCCCATTTGCTGCAGCATCGATCAACATCCTTGTGGGCGCATTGATGTTGAGTGCACAAAAGTTCTACTTTTTACCCCTTATTTAACCCATACTTCTGCTGCATTCAAGCATAATTCATTGCATTTAGGATAGATTTCACATACACATCACACTTATATAAAATGGCACAGTTGCTACTGATTTTGGCTGTTTTTGCAGGTAGCTGCTGTAGCAGACTCAGGGCAGTAAAGAAACAGAGCTGGAACACAGGATTGGAGTCGAGAAGAAGGACGCTGCCGTGGCCACTGCCGTGGCAGCCATGACGACAGCAGTGGTGAAGGGAAAAGTAAAGTGGATCTCGACAGATAGAGGAATTCAAGCCGGTCTGTCGTGGGCCACTCTTATATTTTTCTGAGCCCTAGATTAGAATGAAGGCCAAGCCCAAAGTTCAAGGAAGAAACCAAAAGCAAAAAAAAGAGGACGAATTAAAGGCATCTACTCAGGAGATTTAATCTTAATTAGAGTTGTACTTTAGTTTGAACTTATATTCTTACCTTATTAGAAAACTTGAACCCAATGCCTATAAAAAGGCATGTAATTCGACCTAGGGAAGGACATCTCATTCTCTAGCCGTCTTCCCCAAAACCCTAGTCGTTTTCCCCCTTCTTATCATGTTCAAAACTTCTCCTAGGGTTAAGGGTTGATTCTGTAAAGTAGTTGCAAGGATTGTACTGTTTTAGGAATTTTTCTGTTCAATAAAATAAAGTTCAAGTTTGCTTATTCTGGTTTTCAACATCTTACAAGAGTATCGGGAGAGCATTGTGAGATTATTTATTTACTTAATATTGGGAGAGTTAAGTATACGAAAGGAATAAGTGCGGGTTCTCCAGTTTATAGTTGAACTATCTCGGACCTAGGGATAGGACGAGGTTAAGTGGCTAAGGAAGAATTCAACAACATCGGTGTTCATCCTTTGATTCACGCCGAGAGGTATCATCCAAGACATGTTCATCGACAGACTTGGACCTAGGGATATGACAAGTCACAGCAGGGATTCTTGCCAAGCTTGAAGTACAGAGTTGTGTGATCGCTGCCGCGACAACAACAGACTGCTGCCGCCGCAGGTGCTGCCGCGACAGGGACGACGACAGAACATGAGTTTCTATACAGTGCAACACTTGCACTACTAAGCAAATCAATACCGACCTATTTCTTTACCCTGGACCTTTTAATCTTTTATATTCAGTATTCTTCAATATCAATTCCCAACAATTTAAACTATATTCTTTCTCTCTTGTGCAGCAATCCAAGGATAAAGCTATTTCCAGTCCCTGTGGATTCGACATCCGATACTTCGTGTATCACTTTACTACTTGCATCGTGTACACTTGCACTCTATTGCGATAGACTATTTTACACGTAACAAGTTTTTAGCGCCGTTGCCGGGGACTGGCAACATATCTTTACCCTACTTTTACTGCACTTTCTTTTTAATTTTTCTGTTTTTATTGGGACTGTTCACCCTGTGCTTTTCACAAGGTTTTTCGTTTGCTTATGCGCAGATCAAGACGAGGCAAAGAACCTGAGTATAAACTAGACCCTTAAATCGAACGCTCGTGCAATCTCAAGAACCGAGTCCGCTTTTTGATAGCCAGAAACGATTACCTTGAGGAACAGATAGAAGCAATGCATAACGGGGTAAATCGCCCGAGGAATCCTGAAGATCCTATCGTGGATGAAGGGAACGGACAGCCTGCCGCTGCCGTGGCCGCACGACGGTCATGCCGTGAATACATGATCAACGATCATGTGGAACTGAAACCACCCTGCCAGACGTGGAAGCTGAAAATTTCGAGCTGAAACCTGTGATGTTCAGCATGATCATTTCCGCTGGCCAATTTAGTGGTGCTGCTACAGAGGATGCCAGAGAACATCTGAAAACGTTCCAAGAAATCTGTGGATCGTTTAGATTACCAGGAGTAAATCCGGAGATATTGAGGCTTCGGTTATTTCCTCATTCACTAAGGGACAGAGCGAAAACTTGGTGGAATAAACTAACACCGGGTTCAATACGAACTTGGGTGGATCTCACTCGTGAATTTTTATCTCGGTTTAATCCTTCCCATTTATCCGAGCGATTACGTAATGAAATTGCAACTTTTCAACAGGAAGATGACGAGCCAATGCACGAGGCATGGGACAGATTTACCACTCTTTTGAGGAATTGCCCGATGCATGGATTCCCCTTTTGGAATCAAGTCATCAAATTTTACAATGCTGCCAATACACACACTCGGATGAGAATAGATTCAGCAGCAAATGGACTGTTGTTGGACAAGGATCCATACGAAGCCATGGTAGTATTGAAAAATCTAGCAAAAAATAAAGAGCAATTTCCCACAGTGAGGAGAGGTAAATGAGTGCTAGCTGTGAAGAACTATGAAGCCGAAAATTCCCTAATGACACAGGTTACATACCTCACAAAGGCAGTAGAAAATTTGTTAAAGAAAGATTCAAAACTTGTCTATTTTGCGGAAGAGGTATGTGAAACTTGTAGTGGGAATCACAGTTCGGAAGACTGCCCATTACAGCTAGAGGAAGGGATGTATGTTGGAAACTATAACAAGCCGAGAAATTACGACTCCAACAATTACAATCCCAACTGGAGGAAAGACCCCAAGTTCTCATGGAGTAACCCAAACAACGCATTGAATCCTCAAGTGCAGAACAACCAAAACCAGGGGGCACCCAGAATTCTGACACGGCAGCAACCGCAACAGCAGCCGACAGCTGCACCTAGTATACTGGTGCAGACATTGGCCACATTTATGTCACAGACAGGAGCTTACATGGCAAACATGGATCACTTCGTCAAGAAGATTGAGTCGTTCATGGATAAAACAGAGATGAGAATGACTAACCATGAAGCTACACTGAAATCACTGGAGACACAGATGGGTCAGGTTTCCCAGCATATTAAGCCAAGGCAGAACGGAGGATTCCCTAGCGATACTGAGGTCGCTAGACAACCCACACATGAGCAGTGCAAAGCTATTACAACTAGGAGTGGGAAACAACTGCCAGGGCTAGAGATGAAAGCCGTACCAGTTGAGGAACCAGCCCTAGAATCATCTGCCGCGAACACTGCCCCGACAGAAGATAAGCAACCTACTGCCGCCACACCTATCACGACAGCAGAAGGGACAAAGGAGAAAGACAAGAATGATGAAGAAACTAAGCCTCCTCAGATCCGAATACCATGTGAAGGACGATTGGAAGATTACCGTCCTCCACCTCCTTTTCCACAGCGGTTACAAAAGCAGAAACAGGAGTACCAGCTCAAAAAGATCTATGATATTTTTAAGCAGGTTCACATCAATATACCGCTGTTAGAGGCCATCAAGGAGATGCCCGGTTATGCGAAATTTCTCAAGGATGCTATGTCGAAAAGATCCAGACTTGGGGAATTTGAAACGATTAAAATGACAGAAGGATGCATGACTATCTTGCACAGGCATCCACCCTAGAAAAATAAGGATCCTGGGAGCTTCATCATACCGTGCATAATTGGTGACAAATTCGTGGGTAAGGTACTTTGTGATCTAGGTGCTAGTATTAATTTAATGCCAAAATCTGTGTTTCAGAAATTAAGTATTGGACGAGCACGACCCACGACAGTTATGCTGCAGCTGGCAGACCGCTCTTACGTACAACCAGAAGGGAAGATCGAAGATATTCTGGTAAGAGTGGATAAGTTCATTTTTCCTGCTGACTTTCTTGTTTTAGACTGTGAAGCAGATGAGATCGCACCAATCATCCTGGGGCGACCCTTCCTAGCCACAGGCAGATCACTGATTGATGTAGAAAAGAGAGAACTAACAATGAGAGTAAATGATCAAGAGATCAAGCTCAATGTTCTCCAGGCAATTAAACATGCTGATGCAGAAGAAGAATATATGGCCATCACTGAAGTAATCCTTGACCAACCCTGCATCAGGTCGAGCTGCCATGACATTAAATTTGGTCACTGCCACAGCAGCCATCTGGAAGACTGTCATGGCAGCAACGACGACAACAACTCCTCAGCTTCAGACATATCCGACACTGAAGGTCATGAGGAGGTAAACTGGATAGACAATCGTCCAGGTAAGTTATTCGAACCCCTAAACTATACCTCGAATGAACACATAATCCAAAAGCCTTCAATTGTAGAACCACCTGTTTTAGACCTTAAGCCCCTGCCAGGGCAGCTTAAATATGTTTTCCTTGGTTTAAATGATACGTTGCCCGTAATCATCTCTTCCAAGTTAATGCAGAAACAGGAACAACAGCTGATAGGGATACTGCAGCAGCATAAAAAGGCTATTGGATGGACGATGGCTGATATCCAAGGCATCAGTCCGGCACTATGTATGCACAAAATTCTCCTAGAGGATGATCATAAGCCGACAATTGATGCCCAGAGATGCTTAAACGACGCTATGCGAGAAGTGGTTCGAAAAGAAATTATCAAATGGCTTGATGCTGGGATAATTTATGCCATCTCGGATAGTAAGTGGGTGAGCCCGGTGCAATGTGTTTCGAAAAAGGGAGGAATAATCGTGGTGACCAATGAAGAGAACGAACTAATCCCAACCAGGACTGTGGCCGGTTGGAGGGTTTGTATGGATTACCAGAAACTTAACAAAGCTACCCGGAAAGACCATTTCCCTTACCTTTTATTGATCAAATGCTTGATAGATTAGCGGGGAAACCTTATTATTGTTTTCTTGATGGTTACTCAGGTTATAACCAGATCGCTATTGCACCGGAGGATCAAGAGAAAACGACCTTCACTTGCCCATACGACACTTATGACTTCCGGAGAATGCCATTTGGACTATGCAACGCACCAGCAACATTCCAGAGGTGTATGATGGCGATATTCTCCGACATGGTGGAGGACTTCCTGGAAATATTCATGGACGATTTTTCCGTCTTTGGAGGCTGTTTTGAAGGATGTTTAGGCAACCTACAGAAGGTGCTCGAAAGATGTGAGAAAGCGAACTTGGTCTTAAACTGGGAAAAATGTCACTTCATGGTGGATGAGGGGATAGTCCTAGGCCACAAGGTAAGCTGCCGCGGCATAGAGGTTGACAAAGCCAAGATATAAGTAATGGAAAGCTGCCGCCACCCACCACAGTCAAAGGAATTCGGAGTTTCTTAGGGCATGCTGGGTTTTATCGAAGGTTTATTGCAAATTTTTCGAAGATTACCAAGCCTTTATGCCACTTACTGGAACAAAATCGTCCTTTTGACTTCAATACTGAATGTACTGAGGCATTCAGATTCCTGAAAGAAAAGCTGGTAACAGCCCCGATTGTACAGCCACTAGACTGGAGTTTGCCATTTGAAATTATGTGTGATGCCAGTGACTATGCTGTAGGGGTAGCACTTGGGCAGAGGAAGGACAAGCTTTTCCACGTAATTTATTACGCCAGCAAAACACTAAACGATGCCCAAGTGAATTACACCACAACAGAAAAGGAACTGTTAGCACTGGTGTTCTCGATTGACAAGTTCTGTTCGTACATACTTGGAACGAAGGTGGTGGTCCATACAGATCACTCAGCACTGAAGTATCTGTTCACTAAAAAAGATGCAAAACCTAGATTGATACGTTGGATTCTGCTGCTGCAAGAGTTTGACATTGAAATTAAGGATAAAAAGGGGACAGAGAACCAAGTCGCTGACCACTTGTCAAGATTAGAGATGGGAAAGAGTCTACCGACAAACAAGACCCACATACTGGAGACTTTCCCTGACGAGCAACTGTTTGCTGCCACAAGCACTGCCGCGACAGCCATGGCGGCAGGTAAGTTTTCTGAACTTCATTGGTACGCTGATTTCGTTAATTATATAGTTAGCGGAGCACTACCTCCTGAACTTAATTATCAAGAAAGGAAGAGGTTCCAAAATAATGCAAAACATTATTATTGGGACGAACCTCTTCTTTTCAAACATTGTGCATATCAAATTATCAGGAGGTGTGTACCACAGGATGAGCAGGAAGTTGTGCTTCACCACTGCCATGCTTCCCCATATGGAGGACACTTAGGTGGAAACAAAACCGCTGCCAAGGTTTTGCAATCTGGTTTTTATTGGCCCTCACTGTTCAAGGATGCCCAAGCATTCTACAAAAGCTGTGACAAGTGTCAACGGACTGGGAACATCTCAAGAAGACATGAGATGCCACTACAAAACATCCTAGAAGTTGAAATCTTCGATGTATGGGGGATTGATTTCATGGGACCATTCACAGCATCATGTGGGAATCTATATATCCTACTGGCAATGGATTATGTATCCAAATGGGTTGAAGCGATCGCCACACAGAAAAACGATGCCAAGACTGTTCAGAGATTTCTGCACAAAAACATTTTCTCCAGGTTTGGCATACCTAAGGCGATCATCAATGATGAAGGGAGACATTTCGACAATAGGGTAATCGCTGCTGCCTTAAGAAAATATGGCGTAAAGCACTACATTGCAACAACATATCACCCTCAAACCAATGGACATGCTGAAATATCCAACAAGGAAGTAAAGAACATTCTTGAGAAGATGGTTAAACCTACTCGAAAGGACTGGTCTTTACACCTCAATGATGCACTCTGGGCCTATAGAACAACATTCAAGACACCATTGGGAATGTCACCCTACAAGCTGATATATGGAAAAACATGCCATTTACCTATCGAGATAGAGCACAGAGCTTACTGGGCTATCAAGGCAGTAAACATGGACTTAGATAAGGCAGGACAGAAGATGTTACTTGACTTGAATGAAATTAAAGAAATTCGAGCAATGGCCTACGACAACGCAAGAATTTACAAGGACAAAACCAAGAGGTGGCATGACAAGAAACTACTGCCACGACAATTCTGCCCAGGGCAGCTTGTGTTGTTGTTTAACTCTAGATTGAAACTTTTCCCAGGAAAGCTTAAATCTAGATGGTCCGGCCCATTCCAAGTTGTGCAGGTTTTTCCTCATGGTGCCATTACGATCAAATCCTTAAAGGACGGGCACCAATTTAAAGTCAACGGACAAAGACTAAAGCATTATCAGGGGACTGAAGCCCCAAGGATGCAGGAAGTGGTTACTTTAGGAGATGCCCCTCAAGGCATCCCTAATTTAACTTAATTTTATTTTTTTATTTTTTTATTTATGTATTTTATTTATTAGGAATTAAGAATTATTTTATTTTAGGAACTAAAGTTTTATTTTAATTATTTTTAGGAAATAAGGGAAACAAGGAGAGGAGAAGAAGTGAACCAGCCCACCATCTCAGCAGCAGCCCAAAGGAGGAGTTTGTCGTCACATCATGTCAACAGCTGTCGCGACAGACACGAAAAATACAGCCTGTCACCACGCTGTCGCGGCAAACGCGTAACAGACGCGCAACAGACACGGAAACGCATGACAGACGCGTTAAAAACCGCGTAACAGCTGGCCCCATTATTCGCGCCTGCCGTTACAGCTCTAACAGGCATAAAACCATTCATCTATATAAACCCCATTCACTATTCATTTTCACCTCACTTGTACTCTCTCAACTTGCTTTCTCTCTAGATCTCAAAATTTTCTTTGTTTTCCACAGACCTTGCAACTATGACTACCAGACAGACCCGTAGAAGTACTGCCTCCAGCTCTGCCGCAGCAGCCAGCACTCCCAGCCACAGTGCCATCCCTAACCGCTTCGCCTCCACCGACTCTGCCGGCAGATATTACGGCTCCTTCCAGAAGAGGGAGATGTGGGAAGAAAGAGGGTTTCTTTACACCAAACGCACGGAAGACTTCGGGCTCGAACCGTTCATTGCACAGAAAATCAAGGCCCTCAAATGGAAAATGTTTGCTGCCCAGCCAGAAGAGATGAATGTCACGTTGGTCCGGGAATTTTACACTGTCGTCGACAGCAAAGATACCAACACCGTGACAGTACAAGGTAAAGAAGTTACTTTCGAGCCTGCTTACATCAACACCCTCTATAGCATCTATGTCAGCAAAAGGGAGAACGGACACAAGAGATTCGTCGAGAGTCTGTCGCCGGCAGACTACGATGTTGTGATGGCAGAGGTAACAGAGGAAGGAACAGAGTGGAATACCGATCCCAAGCATCGGTGGACGGTGAAACGCACTCAACTCACTCCCGAGGCAAAACTTTGGAACCACTTCGTAAAGAAGAGGATAATGCCTTCCTCCCACAACAACACAATTGACCGGCCAAGGTTAGCTCTCGTTCATTCAATTTTAAATGAGAGACCCATAAATGTTGGCCGGTACATAAGGGAGGGGATCTTGGAATGTGCCCTTCGACTGTCGGGACCTCTTGTCTTCCCATACCTCATCACCGAGATCTGCCGAGGCCAAAATGTTCCAGAAATCCCTGAAGATTTCAAAGTCCGAGGAAAGGGATGGACGGAGCGCAACATCTTCAGCTTAATGGAACTGAAAGCAGCCACACCTCTCTCCTTCTTCAACCTGTCTGCCGCAGCAGAGGAGCCAGCAGAGCCCACTCAGCCAGAACCTGCCGCAGCAGAGCAGCAGCAGCCAACAGCAGCAGCCCCTTCAGCAGACACCTCCACCCAAATTCTGGCCACACTGAAAAAGATGGAGGAACGACAGCTTGGTCTGATGAGTTTCGTCAGAGATTTCACGACAGCCACGATGCATTTCATTCAAAATAATTTAAATTTTGCAAATGTACAATTTCCTGCTTTCCCAGAGCAATACTTTGCTGCCCCTACACCTACACCTGCTGCCACACCAAAGACACCATCTGCTGCATCCACTCCAACGCCGGCCATAACAGCTGAAGGCGGCAGCCAGACTGCCACTGCCTCTGCCAGGTGTGAGAAACGAAAGGAGCCGCCGCCAGAACTCGATGACGACTACTTCGCAGGGTTCTCCTCTTCATTCGTCTGGCAAGACTCTGATGGGGAGCCCTCTGTTGCTAGAAACCTTTCAAAGGAGTTCACTCCTGTGAAAAGGCAGAAGCCCAACACTGGTGAAGGACCATCCGGCCAGGGCAAGTCTGCCAGCAGCAGCAGCAGCAGCTCATCAGACGAGGTACAAGTGCTGGAAAAGCCACCCCAGATCTCACCCACTCGTATCCAGCCCCCAAGGGAAGCCAAGAAGAAAACTACCTCCGCCTCTCCTAGCACTCTACCGGCACCCACAACGAACCGCCGACAGCTACAGATTAGCAGCAGCAGCATCGATGACAGCTCCTGAAATTAAGTTCCTATCTTATTTTTGCTGTCTTGTTGTTTTATTATTGTGATGCATTTTGTTTTTTTTTCTTTTATTTTTTTCATCCTTGTCATCATGCATTGAGGGCAATGCAACCCTCGAGTTTGGGGGTAGCATCCCTTTAGTAATGAAGTGTCTTTTAGGTTTTAAAATTGTGTCCAAGTGTTAATTATTATTTAAGTTTATTTTTGCTAAAAAAACAGGCTTAAGTCTTTGAACTGAACTTACCTGCCGTGACAAACTCTGTCGTGGTAGTGCTTATAGGATATTTTTAGGAACAGTTTAGAGCCTTACTATAGTTCTGATCTTTAAACACCCTTTGTGACTCTTATGCTGTCTAGACTTCTCTTAGTAAACTAGAATAGGAAAAGCTTAAACACTTGAGTTGCCCCTAGAGGTGCCGAACACTGACTCTAGGAAAAGAAGTTAAGAAAAGTTAGACTCAATACACCTAGAGGTGCCCAAAACCGGCTCTAGGAAGTTAGCTAGAGGTGCCCAAAAACAAGCTCTAGTCAAACTTAAAATAAGAAAAGAAAACCGAGTCTAAGAAAAAAACTAAAGGAGCCTAAGAATTGCCTCCAAGAAAATGAAAGTTGGCATAAAAATTCAAGTGAGTGGCTTAGCTATTCTAATAAAATAAAATAGTCTAGGTATATAATTGTTCACAAAACATGCACTCACTACACGAGAATTATAGCAAGGTTCCGAATAAATCCAGAAATGTCCAACAAAGGTGTTGTTCATGATAGGGCATGAAATGGTAGGTAAGGAAAAGTTCACTGTTTTAAGCCAAACAAAAAGTTTTTTTTCTTTATTTTTTTTAGTTAGGTCATAATTGCTTGAGGACAAGCAAGAACTTGAGTTTGGGGGTGTGTTGAGTGTACAAAAGTTCTACTTTTTACCCCTTATTTAACCCATACTTCTGCTGCATTCAAGCATAATTCATTGCATTTAGGATAGATTTCACATACACATCACAATTATATAAAATGGCACAGTTGCTACTGATTTTGGCTGTTTTTGTAGGTAGCTGCTGTAGCAGACTCAGGGCAGTAAAGAAGCAGAGCTGGAACACAGGATTGGAGTCGAGAAGAAGGACGCTGCCGTGGCCACTGCCGTGACAGCCATGACGACAGCAGTGGTGAAGGGAAAAGTAAAGTGGATCTCGACAGATAGAAGAATTCAAGCCGGTCTATCGTGGGCCACTCCTATATTTTTCTGAGCCCTAGATTAGAATGAAGGCCAAGCCCAAAGTTCAAGGAAGAAACCAAAAGCAAGAAAAGAGGACGAATTAAAGGCATCTACTCTGGAGATTTAATCTTAATTAGAGTTGTACTTTAGTTTGAACTTATATTCTTACCTTATTAGAAAACTTGAACCCAAGGCCTATAAAAAGGCATGTAATTCGACCTAGGGAAGGACATCTCATTCTCTAGCGTCTTCCCCAAAACCCTAGTCGTTTTCCCCATTCTCATAATGTTCTAAACTTCTCCTAGGGCTAAGGGTTGATTCTGTAAAGTAGTTGCAAGGATTGTACTGTTTTAGGAATTTTTCTGTTCAATAAAATAAACTTCAAGTTTGCTTATTCTGGTTTTCAACATCTTGCAAGAGTATCGGGAGAGCATTGTGAGATTATTTATTTACTTAATATCGGGAGAGTTAAGTATACGAAAGGAATAAGTGCGGGTTCTCCAGTTTATGGTTGAACTATCTCGGACCTAGGGATAGATAGAGGTTAAGTGGCTAAGGAAGAATTCAACAACATCGGTGTTCATCCTTTGATTCACGCCGGGAGGTATCATCCAAGACGTGTTCATCGACAGACTTGGACCTAGGGATAGGACAAGTCACATCAGGGATTCTTGCCAAGCTTGAAGTACAGAGCTGTGTGATCACTGCCGCGACAACAACAGACTGCTGCCGCCGTAGGTGCTGTCGCGACAGGGACGACGATAGAACAGGAGTTTCTATACAGTGCAACACCTGCACTACTGAGCAAATCAATATCGGCCTATTTCTTTACCCTGAACCATTTAATCTTTTATATTCAGTATTCTTCAATATCAATTCCCAACAATTTAAACTCTCTTCTTTCTCTCTTGTACAGCAATCCAAGGATAAAGCTATTTCCAGTCCCTGTGGATTCGACATCCGATACTTTGTGTATCACTTTACTACTTGCGTCGTGTACACTTGCACTCTATTGCGATAGACTATTTTACACGCAACAATTGACACCATTATAGAACATAGGCAATTTTGAATCAATAACCCCTTCTAAAAAATATTAGGGAAAATGGCTCCCAAAAAATATTATTTGGCAAAATGACCCCCAAACTTGCCACGTCGGTGAACCTCGCGTTATGTAGGACGCGAGGTCTGATATCGCGTTCTGCATAACGCGAGTTCAGTCTACGTGGCCTTGTTGTTTGTGTTAACGGTTTTACAGTACCTCGCGTTCTGCAGAACTCGAGGTCTACGAGAATTTGAAAGGGCGGCTGAATATATCGCACAGACCTCGCGTTCTGCAGGACGCGAGTTCTGTGCAATTCTGGGCTGAAGAACTAGGGAAAACAAGTGTGGGTAGGCCTGTTCGAGCCCAATTACGGGTGAGTAAATCGTATATTTTTAGCGAACATCGAGTTTGAGGTCGTAGTACTGGAAATTCTCTATCGTATGATACCAACATGGTTAATTTCCGTCCATTCTACAATGGTTTAAAATGGCTTCGAAAACCCTATGTTATCATCCTTTTTTGAATGAAGTTGCATTTGAACAAATGTCGATTTTCGGTTTAGTAATCCCATAAAATTTATTCTAAACTGAAATTAAATAAACATTTTAAAGTTTAATTATAATAGATAAACAAAATTATAATACGACATTATAAAAAACAAATGTCTGGAATAAAAATATTAAAAACATAAGTACATATAAATAAAAAAAGACTAAAGATGCCTATGTCCACCCGTTCCGCAGTCGGGTGGACGACGATCACGATCTGGATACCTCCGACCATCGTGTGGTGGTCCATGGTCTCCATCATCGTGACCATCGTGTGCGATATGCTGATCTGTGCTGGGCCCAGGCGGGGTGTAAAACAAGCTACCCACCGGCGTACTATCCACAATGCTAAAGTCATACTGAGATGGCATAGGTGGATAATCGATAAGCTGAAGGTCAGTCGTCGGCGTATGGGGACGATAGGCATCGGAGGGGCCGAACTGGGGTGGAGGCATCATCTGCTGGGAACTCGATGGACCGCTATAAGTATGAAATGATGCGGCAGAAGATGAGGCCCCTGCAGTGTCATGTCGTGGTCTCGGACCGCGCTGCGTCGACTGGCTCTGCCTCTGGCTCTGGGTCGCTCGACGGGTGCCGCGTGGGCGGTTTTGGGGAGGCTGGGGAATCCCTTCCTCGCGCTCGACCTGAGTAAGGATATGCGGCATCCCATTGAGCGCATACCACTGGCGGTAATTGAAAGCGACCGAATCGACCCCTTCGATAATGGGTCGGAGAAAGGGTGGGCGTTGGGCAAATCGATTAGCCCAAACCGCTATCCAGGCAGCGTGGTACTCGGACCAGTCAACCTCCATCTTCCCCTGGCGCGTAAGATGGTGGAATTGGTCCATATTTTGCGGAACCAGAGTTGGAACATTTTGGACGAACCCGAACTGTCGGAGAACCCTATCCATAGCATGCCACACGACAATTTCGTAGTTGAGCAGCGGCACTACGGAAATCCAGATTTGTTGGTCACGCAGAATCTCGGGTGGAGTAATCTGCCGAATATCCTCTGAAGTGTAGGGCCTCCACACGAACTAAAAAAAATGAAAACGTTTGTAACGGTTATATGAAATATTATTGGGAAAATAGTATGAAAAAATTCAAATTAATTTTCGAATTACCTGGTCGTCCGTCAAGCTATCGAAAGCAATCCTGAAATGTTTTTGGGACTTCGGCAGGCCGTTGTGGGTCAATGTGCCGCTCCACCTATAAATAATGAAAAAAAATTCCTTAAATAAAATAATTTAAAAATAGGAAAAATATAGTAGATTACGTAGTACCTCCGTAGAAGCGGAAATAACATAGCGGTGGGTTGTCTAAGCTGTGGCCTTAAAATAGGCATCCGAAACCAAACCCAAGATTGTAGGAGTAAACAACATCCTCCCATCGATGATCTTGATGCTTCAACGTTTCTGCAGAGCTCTCTGTAAAGAAACGCCAAGACAGCTGATCCCCAAGATTTTCGTCTAGAGTCATCTAAATTTGTAAGATGATGAAGCCACATCACGTGCACCTTTGTGCGGGATTTGTCTGGCATTAATATCCCGCCGATAATGCGCAAGATGTGGGCACGCGCAAACCGCTGTGAAAATAAAGATTTAATAAAGACATCCTAATTTAAAAAAAAATTGTAACGTCATCCTAAATTTAATAAAGGCATCCAAAAAAAATTAATAAAGGCATCCTAATTTGCAAATAAATATTTGTAGCTTCATCCTAAATATTTAATAAAGGCATCCTAAATATTTAATAAAGACATCCTAATTTTCAAGTAAATATTTGTAACTTCATCCTAAATTTATTAAAAGCATCCTAAATATTTAATAAAGGCATCCTAAATATTTCATAAAGCATCCTAATGTTGAAATAAATATTTCTAATTTCATCATAAATTTAATTAAAACATCCTAAATATTTAATAAAAGCATCCTAATTTTTAAATAAATGAAATATATTAAAAATATATAAAATAGTGAAAAAATCGAAAAAAATACCTGAAGTGTAACTTCATCCGTATTGGGGGGAGGGGTTCCAAATTCAGCCTCCAAATATGATAATTCGATTTTTCCACTGTCTCACACTTCCTCAGGGGGCATCACGCCCATTTCTTCAGCAAATACAGTTGGCCAATGGCCCAACGCTACACCCGTAATAGCGTTGCCGTCTGTAGGCAACCCCAGAGGGTAGGCAACATCCTCCAGCGTGATTGTTGCCTCGCTAATCGGAAGATGAAACGTGTGCGTCTCGGGCCTCCATCGTTCTATCAGCGCGCTGATCAACGATGGGTTTAGCTTCACCCCCTATATACCGTGCTATGTGGCCAAAACTGGCGCGCTCAATCCACGGCATAACAGAATCAACTGGTGGGTTGTTGATACGGTTAAGGTAACATTGTAAATTACGTTTGTATCCCATCAAAAAAAATAAAATAAAATAGTTAGTAAAATAAAAAAATTTAATAAAATAAAAATTTTAAAAATTAATAGGGAAAAGTAATAACGCTGGATCTGTTCTCCAATATTGATTGCAGTGATTCGCCTCGTTGCGTAGTAAGCTTTCCATTATATCGAATGAAAGATAAGAATTGCCGATAATTTGTTGTAAAAAAGCTAAAGAACTCGCGTTCTGTGGTTGATATGGGGGTAGAGCCTCCAATTTATAGAAGATATCGCGCCCTTTGGGATGCGATGTTAATGAACCTCGCGTTCTACTGGACGCGAGGTTCATTGAAAAGGCGCGTCACGGAACAGACGCGTGAACTGAACGGTCAGAAGTGACCTCGCGTCCCATAGAATGTAAGTTTCTAAAGACCTCGCGTTCTACAGGACGCGAGGTCGTGGGGTTTTTTTTTAAAAGATGACTTCCCAGGCGGGAAAGTCATTTAATAAGTAAATAAATATAAATTTTTTATATTTATACATTTAATAATAATAATAATAATAATAATAATAATAATAATAATCATAGTAATAATAATAATAATAATAATAATAATAATAATAATAATAGTAATAATAATAATCATAATCATAATAATAATAATAATAATAATAATAATAATAATAATAATAATAATAATCATAAAACTAATAATAATAATAAAAAGCAGAATAAAAATATTATTACTAATAATAGTAAATATATAATAATAATAATAATAATAATAATAATAATAATAATAATTGTATTTACGTATATAATAATAATAATAATAATAATAATAATAATAATAATAATAATAATAATAATAATAATAATAATAATAATAATAATACACGATATGTTGTCATTAGTAACTACAAATAACGACATAGCGCAATATTCGGGAAATTAGTTTGAAAAAAACTTCCCAAATACGCGCTATGTTGCCATTAGTAGCTGCAATCGAAAACTGCTTACGTGGATATGATGACGTATATACGCAACTACAAATAACGACATAGCGCAATAATCGGGAAATTAGTTTGAAAAAAACTTCCCAAATACGCGCTATGTTGCCATTAGTAGCTGCGATTGAAAATTTTTACACATGATTTCTGTGGGTGCTCCTTCCCTCCCCAAGAGTTTGCTATTTATAGAGGGAGGTGAATATGCTGACGTGGCAAACTCGCGTTGTGTGGGACGCGAGGTCCTATAAACCTCGCGTTTTACAAAATGCGAGGTCATTTAGATGTTGGTATATATATATGAAAGGCGATGGATTTTCGTAACCAGTGAAGTTTTTTGCAGTTGAAATTTTTGCAGTTGAATATGAGTTCGTGTCATGCTGCGTTTTTTGCAGTTGAAATTTTTTTGTCTGAAATATTGTTCCTTTATGATAGTTGGAGTTCACTTAAAGATTTATGTTCCGCGGGGTACATACCCCCGCATGATACGTTCATTGAATAATATTTACCGACATATCACAATATTCGAGAGGTTGTGGGCGGCTGTGTCCCCTTCAATGGAAGCTTCTGTAGCCGCCGTCGAGAGGATCCTCGACTACAGTTTTAAAACGAAACAACTTTTAGGAAGTGTCTGGAAAGTTTTCAGTTAAACGTTCGAGGCACTTCTTGGGGACTCTTTTCTAAAGTACGCAGCTTGCCCGCACAATCTGCAAAAAGTCCAGAGTTAAAGAAGCGAGGGCGGATTCAGAGCGACCAAACTGCCGAGGCAGCCCTACTTTTCAGATGCGGCCGGTGCCGATTACATTTGCTAATGTGGATCAAAGCTGCTACCATTTCAGAAGAAATCTGATTATCGCGCTCTGCTTCTTTCACTCGGGACCTCCGATCACATTTGCCCACCGACATATCGCAATATTCGGGAGCTTGTGGGCGGCTGCCATTTACCGCCAAGTAGTGCCTTGAGAGTTTCCAGTAAAAGTTTCGAGGCACTTCTTGGGGACTCTTTTCTTAAATTCGCAGCTTGCCCGCACAATCTGCAAAAAGTCCGGAGTTAAAGAAGTGATTACAAAGACCAGACCTTTGCTTTCTTTTTCAAGCAGACCTCCAATCACATTTGCCCACCGGACTTTTTGCATATATTGTTTCGACTTTTGTAGATATTTTATCGAGTTGTCTCAGTTTACTTATTAAAGAATACATGTTGAAAGTTGAAAGTTTTGTTAAATGAAATGCGAATTAAAGTTTTGATTCGAGTTAAATTTACTTATGTTGCGTTTTTCCTTTACTATAAGTATCCACGATTTCCACCATCATTTACTATAAATATCGAACAATTCCACCATCATTTCGAATCAACGATAACATAGAAAATGTCACTTATGTTGGGAGCTAGCGTTAAATGACTTACGGACATCTCCAATTGTCTGAAATATTCAAACCTGTTTTCAATTATTCAAACATAACACGTGTATACAGTAGGACTATTATTAACTCTGAGAAAAGGGACCTCGCGTTTCATAGAACGCGAGGTCTCAAGAAACTCGCGTTATACAGAACGCGAGTTCACTTTGATTCTGTGGATCTCCCTTCATTCAGAACGCGAGTTTGATCTATATATTTGCATGCGGATGGATTTTCGTAACCAGTCAAAGTTTTTCATGATTTCGTGTTTTGCTGGGATTTTGAAGTTGTAATTTTTTTTATTATCTCTTCGTTCATGATAGTTGGAGTTCAATCATGATTTTGTGTTTAGTTGGGTTGAGACCCCCGCATGATCCGTTGATTGAAGAATACTTACCGACATATCGCAATATTAGGGAGCGTGTGGTCGTTTGTCGTTGTTCGTCAAGAAGTTCCTAGAGAGTTTCCAGTAAAACTTTTCTAGAGCCTATTGAGGAATATTTTGTGAAATCTGCCGCTTCCCCTAACCATCTAGGAGACTCTTGGTGACTCTTTTCTGAAGTCCAGGGTCAAAGAAGCAAGGGCGGATTCAGATCGACCAAAGTGAAAGAAGCCGGTGCCGATTATATTTCTAACAAGTCAGAAAAAAGAAATCGAAATGAAACTCATTTCTCAGGATTTTATAAGAAAGGAAGGTATTGCAGCTCAGAACAAAATAGTTACTCGCAACCTTCTCAGTTTGAATTTCGTTTGCCATCGGATGTCGCTCCTATTGAAAGTAATGTTGGTTCGAAGCAAGACACGAGAGTTTCTAAATGTAATTTCTGTCAACGACGACATGAAGGACAATGTCGCAAGAAGACCGGTGCATGTTTCTTCCGCGGAAAGATAGGTCATCTCATTCGAGATTGTCCAGAGAATCTTAACAAGCCTGTTCCAGTGACGACCAACCCTTCTCGAGGCAAGGGGAAAATCAGGGATCCTTCGGAAAGCCGGGAGGATCGGGAATGTCGAAAGTAATAAGTGGACCCGAATCAAAAGCTTCTGCACAAATGTTTCACATTCAGGGAAAGGGCTCGGAGGATGATCTCGACACCATTTCGGGTAAGAAATTTAATCTTTATGTTTGTGTATTTTGATAAAGGATTTTTGTTTGAGTAAGCCTAGTTAAGGACCCATCTATAAGGTACAAGTATAAATTGGTCTAGGAAATAAGAGTGTATCTATACGGGTACCCAAGTTTGAGTGGAAACTATGAGAAGAATGGCATAACATTTAGGGCTGATGACTCACCCTATGTGTTGGACACCCAAGTTAGACAACACCATTGGAAAGTTGCAAGGTGTCACGTAAATATGAAGAGGTGGAAGGATAAGCTTTGCAAAGCCTTAAGAATGTTTTGATTGGTTTTTAGAAAGGTGGGAAAAAGACAAACTTTGCAATTTATATATGTGTGTAGACATTCTCAGCAATAGCAAGACTAAAACCCACCTTTGTTTCAAGAGTTTGAAGTAAGCATCTTCCTTGTAAAGTACCCTCGTACCTAAAGGATGTCGGATTCAGCCAAGAAACCAAATGAGTGGAAGCAAGGAAGATTTCCTTGTAGTTTCTGCCAAGATAATCATCCGTTGGAAAATAACAAAACTTGAGGGGCCCCATACATGCACCGTTGCTAGCCTCAGCCAGGATCACAAGAACCTTGATGCAAAGTACCTCGCCGACATCTTTTCGACACTGGTGAAAACAAATCCCACAGTGTCGGTCTCCACATGTCAGGCTGCAGCTCAAGCTGTCACCGGCTACCGTCCTGAATATTACAAGGCATGGTATGCAAGGAAGCGGGCCAAAGAGGAAATGTATGGCCGATGGGAGGAATCTTACAAAGAGTTGCCCCCGTGGCTTAACCTCCTGCAGAAACACATCCCTAGAATGGTTGTCAAACTTGATACGGTTCCGACATACGAAAATGATCGTGTCGTCCGAGGTGTTTGTCAATTCCACCGATTATTTTGGACTTTCCCCCAGTGCATCAACGCATTCAAGCACTGCAAACCGATGGTCCAAATGGACGACACATGGTTGTACGGAAGATATACACAGACCCTACTTCTAGCTATTGCACAGGACGACAATCGCAAATGCGTTCCTGTTGCATTCGCAATCGTCCGGAAGGAGGATTTGGAGTCTTGGAAGTTCTTCCTTCGGAACCTACGAAAATATGTCCTTGATCCTGTAGTACGATCAAGGGATGGAGGGGTATGTGTTATTTCTGACAGAGGCGCAGCGCTGTTGTGGGCGATAGAAAATTTGGGTGACTATTGAAAGCCTCCATACATTCACCACCGTTTTTGCTTGCGGCACATAGCCGCAAACTACCTGCAGCAATTCAAGAACCGTGATGAACGTCAAATGGTGCTCGATATGGGTACGTCCTTTATGTCATTTTCATTTACAATATTACTTGTTACTCGCTTTCATTTACGACCTTTTTGCATGTGTTTTTCGCCCATAACTATTCAACTGTCATCCCGTAGGCAACTCGCACTACAAACAAGAGGTGGATGACCTGCTCGAGGAACTGAGAGCGAGAAAAAAACATGGCGCAGAATACCTTGAAAAAATCCCAAAGGAAAAATGGCTTCGATCGTATGACGAGGGTAAACGTTATGGTCACATGACAACGAACTTGGCTGAGGCAGTGAACTCATCACTGAAGGGAGTGCGGCAGTTGCCTATCACTTCCATTGTCAAAGCGACCTATTATCGTTTGGCTACCCTTTTTACAACCTTGGGAAGGCAAGCAACTGAGTACATGGCAGGTGGACATAAAGTCCATCCGGATTTCCGCACAAAACTGCATACTCAATTGGGCCAATCAATACAAATGACTGCAACTCTCTTCTCGCGAGAAGGACACAAGTTTCGTCTTGCAGAATTTTCCAGGCGGTTGGAAGGCATTCAGCACAACGTGTACGTGGTAAATCTGAGGGAAAGAACCTGCGAGTGCGGAATTTTCCAAACATTCAAATACCTGTGCGCACACGCCATTGCTGCTTGCACTAACCAACGGATACAATACATGCATCTGGTTGATCCGGTATACTTACTCGAAACGGTGTTTAAGGTTTACGAAAAAGAGTTTCCTCCAATCAGAAATGAGGTTGATCCGAATGCCGCGGACACTGAACCGACCATACGCCCAGATCCAGCACTACTAAGAGCCAAAGGACGTCCATGGTCTACAAGAATACACTGTGCCGAGGATATGGTCGAACATCGAGAAAAAACCGGACAAAGGAAGCATTGTAGTGTATGTAAAAATCCAGGACACACAGCTCCTAAGTGTCCTAATCGCTCAGCCCCTCGTCTTAATTAATTATTTTTAATTTGTATATGCGAGTTCGCCCATGACAATCGAATCAATAAATTCAGTCTACTTCGATTTATACAGTAGGTTATCTTATATTTTCAATCATTCAAAAAAATATGTTATGATAGCGTTTTCGAAGCGACTTTAAGTCAGTGTAGAATGGACGGAAATTGACCGTGTCGGTGCCATACGATAGATAATTTCCAGTACTACGACCCCAAACTCGATGTTAGCTAAAAATTTACAATTTATACGTATGAAATTCTACTCGAACATGCCTATCGACATTTGTTCAAATGCAACTTCATTCAAAAAAGGATGATAGCATAGGGTTTTCGAAGCCATTTTAAACCATTGTAGAATGGACGAAAATTAACCGTATTGGTATCATACGATAGAGAATTTCCAGTACTACGACCCCAAACTCGATGTTCGCTAAAAATATACGATTTACACGCCCGAAATTGGGCTCGAACAGGCCTACCCACACTTGTTTTCCCTAGTTCTTCAGCCCAGAATTGCACAGAACTCGCGTCCTACAGAACGCGAGGTCTGTGCGATATATTCAGCCGCCCTTTCAAATTCTCGTGGACCTCGCGTTCTGCAGAACGCGAGGTCCTGTAAAACCGTTAACACAAACAACAATGCCACGTAGACTGAACTCGCGTTATGCAGAACGCGATATCAGACCTCGCGTCCTACATAACACGAGGTTCACCGACGTGGCAAGTTTGGGGGTCATTTTGCCAAATAATATTTTTTGGGAGCCATTTTCCCTAATAATTATTTAAAAGGGATTATTGATTCAAAATTGCCTAGAACATAACCACCTGGGTCCACTCATGATACCCATGGTTAGAGCATTTCCTCAACAATCCTTTAAATCGGTCCCAACACTCATACATAGATTCGTCATCAGACTGAAGAAAGGAAGCTATATCATTCCTCAACTGGGTGTTCATCACTGGCGGACTATGCCATAGCAAAAAGTTCTTGCATAAATCGGTCCAACTTTTAATTGATCCGGCTGGCACTTCATTTAGCCATGCTCTAGCACGATCTCTTAGTGAATACGGAAACAACTTTAATTTCAACACATCCTCGTGCACCCCTTGCTGTCTGAAAGAATCACAAACACCCAAGAAAGCACGGATATGATGTCTAGCATCTTCATGAGGCGAGCCACCATACTGTCCAATGTTGCTCAACATGTTGAACATGACGGGTTTAAGTTCGAACTGGGCTGCCTGAATTTCTGGAGCTACAATTCCGGGATAAAGATCATCCAAACTAGGAGCCAAATGATCCCTAATGGTTCGTGGTCGAACCTCCGCTCCATGGCCATTTTCCATAGCATCTGCATTAACAGGTGCTGGTTCCATGACTCTAGCTTCTCCTGGTCATAAACTAGAAGAATACCTGAAAAGAAAAGTAAAACAACAAAACAGGTGAATATTTACAACGTGGAAATAGAAAGCAAAATGAAAATAAAAATTATGGACAATCAATTGCCAATCCCTGACATCGACGCCAAAAACTTGTTGCGTGATCTTGCAATACTATAAATGATACGCAAATGGTGCAAGTATACACGTCGAACGAGTAATAAAGTGATGAGTGAGTATCGTCTCCACAGGGATTGGAGGTGAACACAGTTTTCGTATCCAAATTGCTATAGTAACCAAATTGTAATGTGAGTATGCTGAGGCAGAATGAAGGATGGGAAAAATGCTGTAGCAAAACAAGCAAACAGAGAAGAGATAATCAAATGACAGATAGGTCATCTCTCGGATACAAAGCTCTCTATGGAATGGATGGCTAGCTCCTGAAGGAAAATCTTCTGAAATTTCTTAACACTAGTAACGAATCCTAGTCCTCTCCACTATGCTCGACGGGATTTACTAAGGTTGCTTCTAAACTATCTCTAGCAAGAAAACTGGGAGACAAAAATGCTACAGCAATACCTCTCGGCGTAAACTCTAAACACTCCACTCTTCTAATCTCTATCCCTCTTAGCCGTTTAAACCTATCACTTATCTCTAAGGCAGGTTGGAGTCCTTCCTCTTGGTGGTTACTCCATTGCTTATGGGATCTAAGGTTAGCTCTCTCGTTCACTCCCCCAAGCTAATGCTAAAGCAATGACCCTCTCTCGAAGGTTATCACGCACTACTCTAGCTATCACTATTAGCTAAGGTTTGCTCCCTCGATCACTACCCCCATCTGTACCTAAGGAACGGCCATCACTCGAAGGCATCATAAGGAATGGCCTGTCTCTCGAGGCACTAACATCCCTAATCTCTTACAACCCTGGGTTGTTCCTAAAGAAAGGCCAACTCTCGAAAGTGCTTAAGGTAGGGCCTATCTCTCAAAGCACTGACAACCCTAAGCTCTTACAACTTTAGGAAGTTAAGCACACCATAAACAAAGCATAGATCAAGAAAGAACAGTAAACATTAACATGAGATTAAGAAATTAAACAGAGTATCATCCAACAAAACCCATGCCATCTAAAACAGTTCATGGCTTGGGCAATAATCAAACGTATCATTCTCATACAACCCTCCAGATAAATAAATGCTATAGCAAAAAGGAAAGATAAACTCCCAGTTCGCCGGTGGACTGCCATGACCGCCTTAGGCTCACTGTCTCGAAAGAGGACGGTGAGGCCACGCCTCGAGCTTTCCGATGAAGGACACCAAGTCTGGTCAACGATGAAGTGCTCCTCTCCTCTGTTGTGCTTCCTCTTGCACACTTTCTCTTTTTCTCTTCACCTTCGCCTCCCTTCTTTTTGAAGAGATGAAGCCTTTATATAGTGGGGGGTCTTCTAGGGTTTTGATGCCTTGGTATCTCCTTGGGGATCCCAAAGAATATGCTCCGACAAGCTCTGTCCACCAGGGGATAAAGAGAACGGTCTGCAGATGGAGTGCGGCTGCTGCATAAAGATGTCTGATAGTGTCAGGCGTCCTTTTCTGCACTTCATGTGCTTGTACTTTCGTGCGCCAGCTTGCATTCTTTCTCCTCTTTTTCTATATCATTTTGCTCCTTGCTTTTTCCTTCGCATTCTGATCTATCATCCTGCACGTAAACAACCAAAAACTACCTTTCACGCAGCACCAACTCCACACGAGCAATAAATTAAAAAGACACCCATAATGTACTAAAAATGCAACCTACATGCAATGTAATGCACTTGAAAACATGCAATTGCTATAGAAAAGAGGCATAAATATAGAGGTAATAGCATAGCTATCAGTACCCGTACGGGGGTAGGTGGCCAGAGAAAAAGAACACACACTCCCGGGGCATGATTGTCAAAAAAAGCACAGGCACCTGCCTAGTCAGCCGCCTAACCAGAGACACCGGTGCCAGCACCTGCATTCCAGCAGCCGCCTTTCTCGGCATTTCATCCCACGGGTAGTAGTCTATTTTTTCAGCAAATGGGGAGTTCGTCGGAAGGTTTTTTCACAGACCTATTTTGTCCGCTTATTGTGGTGGTTCCCTCAGTCTACTATCCGACAGTACCCTCTACATTTGTTCCTCTAGTCTCGACACAGTTCGAATTTTGTATTGTGGATCAAACACCTCCGTAGAGCCTATTCTTCACCGGCCCCAGTGCGAGTGGTGGGACTCGTATTTCATTTGGGGATGATGATGATGACGATGAAGACGATGATGATGATAATGCTGGTGGTGCCATTGGTCGAACGAATCCGCGTTGAGATCGTCGTCCATCGCAGTGCGGTACAGGTGGAGATAGGCGTCATTAGAATAGATATCTAATTTTTTATTTATGTAAAACTACTCTGTTATCATTTTATCCAAAAAACTATATTATATCGCGATAGATCTCGTAACTTTTATATAAATACTACGGAATAAATTTATGCGGACAAAAAAACAAAATTAATAAAAGGACCTCGCTATTTGCAAAATGCGAGGTCCAATGACATGTCAGGTCGACGGACTCCCATGTCAGGAATCTCTGCACGAATCTTTGTCAGGAATCTCAGTGTATTGCGCGGTTAGCATAGCGCGAGTTCTGGCCTATATAAATTGAATGCCCACCAACAATTGCTTGCCATCATATTCGAAGAAAAAAGTGAGTTACAACTAGAAATGAGAACAAACAACGTGAGTTTCAATTTTATATGCTATTCATGGGTTAACAGTTTTCGTGAGATAGGTGTTCCGCGTTATTGTTCAAGATGAACGACATATCACAATATCAGGGAAAGTGGTCTTCATAGAGTGCTGGCTAGGTGAAGACCACAACATGTTAACGTAGTCAAAGCCCCTACCATTGTAGATGATGATGAAAGTGGGTAATAGTTGCAACCTTCAGGGGAACCTCAAAATCCTCGACTATCCACTTCATCAAAGCAAGCATGTCTAGGGGTACAATTGACCAGTTACAATGTCTCGTATGTGCCAATATCAACCTCAGAAATTCGTTCGGAAAGAGGACCTTCGCATTGTAGGGGTTGAATTGGACGACTATGGCGAGACCTCAACATCCGTACATGTTTAGGGGAGTGATGTACAAGATCTCCTCTTTGGCCGGGGTCAGGATTGCGGATGCGAACTTCTCCTTAAATTACAATACAAAGTGGGTACCAAGACAAGTTGAGGAACTGAATAATCGATAAGGCTCGCATATCAATTAATTGACTATGACACCATTTGTCTAAATCATGTTTAGGGGTACAATTGACCAGTTAGAATGTCGCTGACATCGCCCCGGTTATGTACAAGATGCCATCTTTGACCGGGATCAATGGCCTAACTATCATAATCTATTTTCTTCATTTTATGTATTTTTTAAAATGTAATAAACTTACATTGCATTGTTATTCTTACCCTAAAAAAACTTCAAAACCATTTTTCACGGGCTTGTTACACCTGCTAATTAGAATTACTGCTCAATTATAATTGTAATTGTTTAACATCTAAGGATTACATTTACAATTTAATATTTCAATCATAAAATAAAAATAGACCTCACGCTCTGTATACAGCGAGGTTCATTGACATGACACTATGTACTTGTCCTACCACGTTAGAAATTTTTGCATACCTCACGTTTTATAGAGCGCGAAGTCCATTTAAAACGTGACTCAATACCTTGCATTTTGGAGAGAGCAAATGTTTGCCTATATAAGGCAGAAACGAGCGCAAACAAACCCACCATCATTTGCTATAACTCCATTCAAATCTGTGTCAGATTCGAAGAGAAGATACAACTGTTGCTACTAATGGAAAAAGATCACGTATCAGGAAAATTATTTTACAAATTAATTTCCTTGATATTGTGATCTGTTGGTTTAAGTAGTTGCATTTATACGGTGACTACATTATTTTGACTGGTTAATAATATTATGTATTATGTATCTTCCTTGTTTTGGTTCAAGATCTACGGCAAATCGCAATATCAGGGAATAAGTGGTCCTTTTAAAGTGCCAGGATCAGTCTTGAACTTTTGTTCGAGGTTGTCTGTAGTTTCTTCGTACGCCTTCATCGTGAAGGCTAGAGGAAGTCCAATGCATGTAACGTTGTTGGTGACATCTGTGTCATGGATGATGATGATTATCGGGTACTCACAAAATTCACGACGCTTTAGGGCTCCAACAACTAGGACGAATTATGGCGCCATTTGTCTACATCAACGAAACATCTCTCGGCGGCCATACCACTCGGATAAACTATCGCACATCTTGTCTAAATCTTCTAATATGTAATTAATTTTGTATGCATGTTTAAGGGTACAATTGACAGCGTGTTTAGGGGTACAATTGTTTTTAAGAATCAAAAAATAAAAATATAATTTACATATTATTAGGGACTTTGATAACATCATCATCATTAGAAAATAGTGCATACAGCTCAAGCTCAAGCTCAAAGGCCCCGCCTAAAGAAATTGTAGGTGAGATTCCACCATCAGTTCCACATCAGCGTTGTCCACAATGTGATATAATGAGTATGTTAATGGTTCTAACGATGTTGACAGTCGAAACTTCAATGGTTCTAACTTTTTCCTACGACCATGTGGAACATATTTCTTCACTTCCTTCATCAACTTCTTATACGATAAGTTCCTTAGCAGCGGTAGCAATACAGTACTTCAAGATTGAAATACGAGGCCGAGAGATGTATCATTGACTATCCGCCCATCGTAGTATACCAAAGCTATAATAGTTTATCGTCTCGACATATTATATCGATCAAACTATTTACAAAAAATATTGAATAGTAGACTAAGAAGAAGAAAAGCGAAGATGAGTTACGAGATGTAAAACCAATGTTTGATTTTGATATAACAAATAGTCTAAGGACCTAATTGTAAAGTAAATAAATTTTTAAGTACTCAAAAGACTTACATTTGACAAGTATATTTTTGACTTAAAATGTTTTAAAGTCAAAACTTAAACCCCATAAAATTTTCTAAGTATTTTAAAGTCAAACTTAACAAAATCGCCCAGGCGTTTTGATACTCCCCTAGGCGTTCTGATACGGCTTTAACTCAAGAGGTTACTAGAAATTTCCGTTTCAATACGAAAATTCACGTTTCAATACATGCATTTCGATAAGGCTTCGTTCGTTTCGATACGGCCTTCATCTGCGCATTTAGTTTCTAAACAACCTTTCGATATGGCCTTAACCGTATCGATACAAGGGTTAAGAATTTTCAAATCTGAGCATTTAATGATATAGCCATTACTTGTCAGTTATTGGAATCTGAAAATATTTAAAATTTTGTTACCCGTTTCGATACACCCCTTTGGTGTTTCGATACGCATTTTGGCAGTTTTAAATGTGAGCAATATCGTTTCAATACGGCCCATAGTCATTTCGATACAGCCCCTAACTATTTTGATACAACCTTTTTATTACACACAACAGATCTTTCTATTTTGAGATAGGTATTGATACGGGTTGTTGCAGAACTACATTTATGGTGGGAAAAAGAGAGCCTAACAGCTCTATTGATGATGCTAACCACCCAAACGGCTAGAATTTAATGAAGGGGTATAAAAGCAAGCAATTAAAGCTACAATACCAACTATTGAACAAGTAAACAACAACAAAGCAAAAATCCAATCATATCTTGAGCTATTAGAGTCAAACCTTTGTACCCAATTGAGTGGTTTTTCATTGTATCCACCTTTTATCAATTTGGGTTGAGAGAACTTGTAATTTGGGGCAAATATCTTACCTTATGAGGTTTATTTTTCTATTTGCCAATCTTTCCTTGTTATTGAGTGATTTTGATCAAGCTTTGGGTAAAAAGCTTTGATCTTTGTAACGGTTTCTTCCTAATCCTAGAAAAAAAGGGAAGAACTCAATAGTGAATTGGTTGAAAATCCTTAGTGGGAGCTAAGGTAGTGGATGTAGAGCTTATTCTAAGCTTGAACCACTCTAAATTTCCTTGTCTTTAATTCTTATATTTTCAAATTGCTCCCTAACTTTTTAAAAAGCCAATTCACCCCACTCTTGGCCAATTTCGATTCGATTGATCCACTTAACAATTGGTATCAGAGCCTAACTCTTTGAGGGATTCACATCCACAAGAGAAGATCCTAGAAGAAGATCAATCAACCTTTGAATCAAGCCATGACATCTACCTTAGGCCAAAACCACTTTGAGTCACAATCGATCACCAAGCTGCCTTATTTCAATGGGGATAACTATCCTTGGTGGAAGAATAGAATGGTGCTCTTCATCAAGTCAAATGACTACATTCTTTGGGATGTGGTGGAAGATGGACCAACCATTCCTATGAAGAGAGATGAAGAAGGATGGCTCGTTCCAAAAACAAGAGCGGAGATGACCGATGAAGATCGTATGAGGCTTCAAGTCAATGACAAGACTCTACACACCATCTTTTGTGCACTTAGACCCGATATGTACGCAAAGATGTCATCTTGCACAAGTGTGAAGGAGGTTTGGGACAAGCTAGAGACCACCTATGAGGGCACCAACGATGTAAAGGAGACCAAGATTGGGATCCTTAATTTGAGTTACAAGAACTTCAAGATGGAGCCGGATGAGAGCGTCTCCAAAATTTTTGATCGGTTCTCCATCATAGTAAATGGTCTCAAAAGCTTCGATGAGATCATTCCCGAAGACAAGCTAGTCTAGAAGCTTCTTTACTCTCTTCCTGAATCATGGGATGGGAAGAGAACCACAATCATCGAAGCCAAGAATTTGAAGACATTGAAGCTCGATGAGTTGGTGGGATCTCTCCTTACTCATGTGATCATGAAGCAAGGAGGGGAAGAAAAAAAAGAAGAGAGAAGAGAAAATAATGGAAAAGCAAGAGGTAGAGAAGAAGAAGCAAGGAATTGCTCTCAAGGCTTCTCAAGAGGAAAAAAACTCAAGTGAAGACGAGTTTGAGGAATTGGGTATGATAGTCAAGAGATTCTCTCGGTTTATGAAGTCCAACCGGGGAAGAAAGTTTCAAAGAAGAAGAGACTTCAAGAACAAGAACAAAGAAGAGGAGAAGGATCAACTCATTTGTTATGAGTGCAAGAAGTCAGGGCACATAAGATCCAATTGCCCTCAACTCAAGAAGAAGGGCTTTGAGAAAAAGAAGAAGCACAAAACCCACATTCCCACTTGGAGTGATGAAGAAACATCATCCAATGAAGAGGAGCACGAAGTGGCTAATCTTTGTCTCATGGCCATTGATGATGATCCTAAGGTAAACACTAACTCATCTACTTTCGATTTCGCATTTGATGAACTTCAAGATGCATATGATGAGTTGCAAGAGGTTTACGATGAGTTGGTAGAAAAATATAAGGAATTGGTTTTGAAAAACAAGAAAAAAATTTCCGATTTGAAAAACCAAAATGATTCCCTTTCTACAACCAACTCGGAACTTGAAAAAAAGATTTTGGTTTTACAAGATGACTTAAAATATTTTCAAGATGAAAATGTTGATTTAAACAATCTTCTTTCCAGAGTTCATGATGATCACCACAAAGTGGTGGATGAGCTTAAGGCTTCTCTTAATGTAATTAGGAAACAAGATTTTGAAAAAGCAAGTTCTTCAAAACCCAAATATATAAAGAGGAACTTTAATGGCTATAAACAAAGAAGCTCTCAAAGATATCCTAAAGGTAAAATAGTTAGAAGTGTATGGGTTCCTAAGGAACTAGTTGCCTCTAATAATATTCATGCTATTGCTTCTTGGATTCCTAAGGGAACCAAGTATCTGGGAGCTAACTTACATGGACCAAAAATGATTTGGGTACCAAAAATCAAGAACTAATCTTTGTTTGTAGGGGGAGCATTGCTACAAGGCCAAAGCTTCAAGTCAAAACACTGGGTACCTTGATAGTGGATGCTCAAGACACATGACCGGAGACAAGAGTAGATTTATGGAGCTAAAGCCAAAGAGTGGTGAAGTAGTGAAATTTGGTGACAACTCCAAAGGCCACATTGAGGGTATTAGTTCCATTGGTAGTCTCTCTTCTATTCTTATTGAAGATATGTTATATGTCAATGGTCTAAAGCATAACTTGTTGAGAATTAGCCAATTATGTGATAAAGGTTTTTGTAACACCCGGGTTTAGGGGTCGGGTGAAAGTAATATTTTAATATTATTCGGGCTCGGTTTTATAATTTAAATAAATTAAATAATGGTTCGGGTTTTGTTTACAAATAAAACAAAGGTGTTGGACCCAATTTTTAAACCAAGCCCAATAGCCATTCATTAATGGCATTTGTGTAAATATCAAATAAAACTCATTTTTTATTACCTTATAATTCAAATAAACCCAAAAACCCCATCATCTTCTTCTTCAAAACAAAACCCACGACAAGAGGGGGAGCTTACCTCTTGTTACTATTTCATCATCTTTCTTCCTCATCCTTGGTGATTTTCGAAAGGTAAACATATATTCGACTTGTCCTCTCTTTCCTCTACATGCTAGTACTCTTAGATTTCATTAAAACCCATGATTTTGCATTTTGGTATTTTGAAAGTTTAGACTAAAAATGTCATCTTTGTTGTCTTAAACTAAAGCTTTTGATTTATTAATGATATATGAGTTGTTTACTATCTATAAGGTTCAACATATCCGATTTTTACATGGTTTTATGGTGTTTCCCGAAATTGGGTTTTAGGGAGGTTTTAGAGTGTTGAAATGTTGAATTTTGGGGGGGGGGGGGTTTGTGTGAGAATTTGTGGGCTGGTGGTTAGGCTATGTATAAGGGTTGTTTTGGAAGCTTTTGGGAGTAGTTTAAGTGTGGGAATCATCGGTTTTGGACTTTGCAAAGGGGCTGCTCGGGAATGGCTTTTTGGGGGTTGATCTTGGTTCGAAAAACAAGTGTTTGATGTTTGAATTGCATTCCGAGTTTGCTACGTTGTGTTGTGGACTGATTTGAGGTTAATTTACTTGTGTTGGGATGATTAGAAGCAAGGATTTGCGTTGGTAAAGTGTCGGGATCGATTTCGGAAGTCATGGAGGCTTGAGTCGGCTTTGCTTGATTCGCTTAAGGAAGTGAGGTGAGTGGTTAATGTTTTAATTTGATTTTCAAAGGTTGGTTCAAGCATGTAGATGTGAAAATGTTTTCAAATATCGTTTTGGTTCAAAGTTGGTTTTGGAAGAGTTTAGTTTAGACTTGAAAAGTCAATTTTAAATTCAAGAGTAAGTTGATGTGAATTGCCTCTTTAATTTCCCCCCTTTTTCCATTTGTTTTCATTTCTTGTGGTGATGTTTTGTTAAGCATGAAATTTAAATACTTTGGGAAGAAGCATGATTGCTTAATATTATATCGTTGATCATGTATGATGGTAATAATGTTGATGTTGATATGCCTTGCAAGATGTGTGTAAGTTGGTGCAGGTTGTGCACGAAAATGGTGAGTAAGACCATTTGCGATTGGTAAGATTGTAAGTAGTAAGTGATGCCTAATTGTGGGTTTCGTTACAACTTGTTTTGGTTGTGCATGATATAGTGAGAGCATGTCGCATGATAGTGATTGTATATTGTGTTGCATGGTTGGTGTCGAACCTCACGTGATGGTTGTCGTTGCTTCGGTGATGTGTAGTCCCGCCGGTAGCGAGTGGTATAAGACTCCGGTGATGTGTAGTCCCGCCGGTAGTGACTAATAGAAGAGTACTTTGATGTGTAGTCCCATTGGAAAACTACTAGTTGAAACGGTGATGTGTAGTCCCACCGTGTGTGTTTGGTTATGCTTGTGCATACCATGTGTTGCTCATGTTGTATCTCACTATGTCTTTCCTCCTATGGTTTTGCTTTAATTTAGGACCATGCCGTTATGCATACCATGAAGTGTAATGCCACGATGAATGCCTATATTGTTGACCTTTGGTTGAACTTGTATGTTAGTAGAAGGATTAGGTCGTTGGATGATTTGTATGCGTTGACCTTTATTTTAAAGAAAGCTTTGAACCCTGCATTGTCGTAGTTATGTTTTAGAGCTCCGCCCACTAAGCTTTATGCTTACGCTCTCCCTTTTCCGACAATGCAGATCTTTAGCTTGGAGTTAGCAAGGAGCAAGAGAAGGGCGTCCAAGCGTGTGGTAATTGCTCAAGTATGGTTTATTAAATAATGTAGTAGTTTAGCAATGGGAAATGCTACGTGTTTTAGGAGCGTGTATCTAGACTCATTTGTGTTGGCTTTTGTTGATGCCTTATGTTGATGCCTATGTGTTTGTTTGGAAGCCATGTCTTTTGGATGCTTATGTTTGTAGTGAAGACATGTAAATCTTGTTATGCTATGATGTATGCTTGTGTGTGGTGGCATGTCTTTAGATGTTTAGGTTGCCTTGTTCAAGTTTGAATGCTAAGTTGCTTGTATGTGTTGTGCATCACCTTGAGTTGATTAGTGCCCTTTGGCTTCTTGTGAAAGCATGCTTTTATGGTTGGTTTGCCTTAGGATTGATGTTAGTGTGTTGGTTGAGGTTTTAGAGGGATTTAGAGGCCTCTTTGTGCCTTAAATCAGCTCAAACCTGTAAGTTCGTAGCAGGGGTATCGATACGGTTGGTCCCGTATCGATACGGCCTTCTTGTTTCAGGCCTCGTGTTTCGATACGCGAGGGGGCGTATCGATACCTTTTTGGTCACTGGAGCTACTGTCCATTCCGGTATCGATACGGGCCCTTGGCGTATGGATACGGTCATCTTAGCATTGACCGTGGGAAGTCAACCGTTGGGGAGGGTATCGATACACTCCTTGGGCGTATCGATACGGTCTCCACGGGTTGACTCTGACCGATTGACCTAGTCAAGGGGTATCGATACACCCCTTAAGTGTATCGATACCGCCTGCAGTTTAAGTCTAAAATTGGGCCGTTAAATGTTGGTTTGGGTTTGTTTGATTGTCTCGTGTTTGTTGCTCCGCTGTATGATCACTTAGGATTTAATACTCATCTAGACAAGATTTAAAATGAAAAAAATAGGGTTGCTAACTGAGGGGGAATCCTTAAGGGGTTTTCACTCGGTTTTCCCCGTGTGGCCCACTCGGACCGGTCATCCGGCCAGACCGGGACGAGGGGGTTACAGTTTTAATTTTCTTTTTGATGTTAATGGTTAAAAAATTGTGGACATTAAAACAAATAAGATAATGCTCATTAGTCATTGCATATGTAACATATACATGGTGCATTTAGATGGCATTCATACATCACATGCATGTTTGGTTCCTCAAAATGAAAATGATGCATGTTATGGAATAGGAAACTAGGGCATGCTAGCATAAGTGTTTTAGAAAAATTGGTTTCCCAAAATCTAGTTAGAGGTTTACCTAAGCTAAAATTTTCTTTAGATAAAATTTGTGATGCTTGTGCTAAGGGTAAACAAAAACGAACTTTATTTAAATCCATTAATGATGTTTCAACTAGTAGGGTATTACAATTGATCCATTGGATCTCTTTGTGCCTATTAGGACAACTAGCTTGGGTAGAAAATCATATGCCTATGTTTTAGTTGATGATTTATCTAGATACACTTGGGTTCTCTTTTTAAGTACAAAAGATGAGGCTTTAGAAAAATTCATCACATTTTCAAAAATTACTCAAAATGACATTGGTCAAAACATTTCTCATATTAGAAGTGACCATGGAACAAAATTTCAAAATCTAGGTTTTGAGAATTTTTGTAATGCTATTGGTATTAACCATAATTTTTTCTGCACCTCGCACCCCTCAACAAAATGAGGTAGTTGAGAGGAAAAATCATACTTTAGAAGAAATAGTTAGAACTATGCTTTGTGAAAACAATTTACCTAAGTATTTTTGGGTGAAAGCCACAAACACCGCTTGTTATATCATAAATCGAGTAATGATTAGGCCAATTTTAAAGAAAACCCCTTATGAGCTTTTAAAATCAAAGAAGCCTAACATTAGCTATTTTCATTCCTTTAGATGCAAGTGTTTTGTTTTAAACAATGGAAAAGATCATTTAGGTAAATTTGATGCAAAAAATGATGAAGCTATTTTCTTAGGTTATTCTTTAAACTCTAAAGCCTAACGAGTTTTTAACAAAAGAACCTTAGTTGTAGAAGAGTCTGTACATGTGGTTTTCGATGATAACTTCCTTTCGAGGAAGGATTCTTGTTATGACGATGATGTAGGGATCATTGAAGCCAATGATGGTGGACAATCATCAAAGGTGGATGAGGTTCCAACCAAAGAAGAAGAAGCACAAGATCCTCCTGTAGAATCCTTGAAGAACATGAATCTTGGTGAAAAGAAAATGAGCTACCCAAGGGAACTCAACTATGTCAAAGGTGGTGAAATCTTGGGTGATCCATCCAAGGGGGTAACCATTAGATCCTCTCTTAAATTGCTTAATAATGTTGCATTCATTTCATGCATTGAGCCTAAAAATATCAAAGAAGCATTAAAAGATGATTTTTTTTGTGTATTGGCCATGCAAGAAGAACTTAATCAATTTGAGAGGAGTAAAGTTTGGACATTAGTTGATAGGCCTAGTAATAAGTCTACTATAGGAATTAAATGGGTCTTTAGAAACAAACTAGATGAGAGTGATAACATAGTGAGGAACAAGGCTAGACTTGTTGCTCAAGGTTATACTCAAGAAAAGGGAATCGATTTTGATGAAACCTATGCACCCGTAGCTAGAATGGAAGCAATTAGGATACTTCTTGCATTTGAATGTTATCATGAATTCAAGCCTTTTCAAATGGATGTTAAAAGTGCATTTTTAAATGGTTTTATTAATGAAGAAGTGTATGTTGAACAACCACCTGGTTTTGAAGATCTAATTTATCCAAACCATGTTTTTAAATTAACTAAAGCTTTATATGGTTTGAAACAAGCTCCCAGAGCTTGGTATGAAAGGTTTTCAAACTTTTTGGTTAAAAAAGGTTTTGAAAAAGACAAGGTGGACACTTTTTGGTATAAAAGGCTTTCAAACTTTTTGCTCAAGAAGTTTGGCTTGGAGAATGTGAAGCCTCAAGCCACTCTAATGAGCTCATCAATTAATCTCTTGGAAAGATACTCAAACTCGTTTCTGGTAAAATCTGTATCGAAACGGCCAGAAAGCGTTTCGATACGGGCATCGATCATGTTTCGGTACGTTTTATACCTATACCGATACAGACGCGTGTTTTGGTTCGGTTTTGAGGCATTTTGATACACCTGTTTCGATACGCCAAGTGGTGTATCGATACACGTAGCCGCAACAGCCTAAATAAGCTATTAAAAAGGGTTTCCAACTTCCTACCAAGTTTAATTAAATACAAACTCTTTCAAAACCCTAACCCTAGATTTTCCTCCTATAAGTACCCATCAAATCCCTTTATTTTTCACACAAATCTTTGATGGCTGTTGTTTATCAAATCAAGTCTAAGCAATTCCATCAATTTGGTGCATTATCATCCATTCATTCATCTATAATCCCATATTAAGGTATAAAACACTTTTTTTCTTTTCAATTTCGTTTCAAATTCTTTATTGTTTTTATGTAATTTTTGTGTATAAAACATATATATGGTATGAGTTTTGAAGATTTTGCAAAAATTCTTTCAAAACAAATTTTTTTATTCGAATATATAAATATATCTTATATTTTCTACACTATTTTTTGAAATTCCTTTTACCAAAAATCCTTTTTATATTTGTATATGTTTTTAAACTATATTGTATAGATTTTTATCAATATCTTGAATATTGGATTTTCTATTGGATTGAATTTGGTTGATTCATGCATAGATGTGTTTTGTACCTAGATTTGTTTTCAGATTTTGAAAATGAGTTCTAGAAAGAGATCAAGAACTGATGAGGCTAGGGGAAGTTCAAACATCGATAAAGAACCCCCTCGTCCCAGCCTCACTCTCCTTTTTCAAAAGAGTCTTCGAACCAATGAATCCCACAACAACTTCAAACTTTACCAAGATCATCAAATCCGACGTGAGCGTATCACTTCTATACCCTTTTTGGATTTTGAACATTTTAAATTTCATTATCTTCATTTATTAAGGCGTTGGAGTTTCATGACCTTTTTTAGCTTACCCGGAACTTTGTACTGTAACAGGGTTCTTCTCTTTTATGTCAATGCCCGGTGTATTTCCAATGTCGATCGCTCTCAAGTGATTGCCATAGAATCCTACATTATGGGGAAGAAGTTTCAGATTGATCCTCAAACTTTAGTCAATGTTTTTGGGTTTGAAGATTAGGGTATTTCGAATGAAAACTCTTTAGGACATACTCTTGGTGGCTCTGTTATGGTTCTTGATGCTCATGATCGCATTTTTCACCTCGTGATCTCTTGGTGGTTTCGTCCATTCGGAGGAAAGTTCTCACATATTTGCCAAGTCGATGACTTTTGGCTTCGTTGCTTTCGTGAGGAATGACAACCAAATCATGTTTGCCGAGATGGTGTATCTTGTCCAAAATCGTAACTCAGATCTTGTCTTTTCATTCACATATGGAACCGCATTGAGTTATATGTTCTCGAAATTGGAGATCGATTGCTCTATTAATTTTCCGGAATCTCTCAAAGATCCCATTGACGAGAGAACTCTTATCTGTTGTAAATTTCGCCACATTGATGGAGACTGGGTTCGTGTTGAGAGTCCTCCTCAAGTTACAGCCCTCGAACCTCAAGCGGCTCCTCAGGCTCAAGTTGCTCCGCCCAACAATGAAGCTATCGTGGCTTTCCTCACCGAGCAATTCACGAGCTTGCAAACCAACATTGCTTCGTTGGATAATTCCATGACCTCCATTTTTGTCGCTATTGACACTCGTTTCACATCCTTGGAGGAACGTGTTCTTGGTGTTGAGAATCGCCTCGCTTCGGTTGAAACTCAACAAACATCGATGGACATCTCCTTTACCGGCTTTTATTGAGAGTGGAGGCAATTTCGAAGGAGCAATGCTAATGATGAAGATGAAACAAGGCATAGACCTTTGCATCTCATTGCATATCATCTCATTTATGATTTCCTTTTATGCACCTATCTATGGTATTCCCTTCAGAACCTATGCTTTGATTACTTGTGTTTGAATTATGTTTTTAGATTTAAGTTTGGAATTTGATTTGCTTTGAACTCTTATGCTTTTATGCTTAACGACATTTAAGTTGATTGCTTTATACTACTTATTTCCTCATTGAATCATTATGATTTTGATCTAACAAAAAGGGTGAGAAGGGTTAAACTAAATTTTCCAAACTTTTTCAAAATCCAGCTTAAACTTAGGGGGAGTTTACTTAAAATTTTACTTTGGTTTTGTTATATCAAAAAGGGGAGATTGTAAAACCAATGTTTGCTTTTGATATAACAAATAGTCTAAGGACCTAATTGCAAAGTAAATAAATTTTTAAGTACTCAAAAGACTCACATTTGACAAGTATATTTTTTTCTTAAAATGTTTTAAAGTCAAAACTTAAACCCCATAAATTTTTTTAAGTGTTTTAAAGTCAAACTTCAGAAAATCGCCCAGGCGTTTCAATACGGCTTGAACTCAAGAACTTACTGGAAATTTCCGTTTCGACACGGAAGTTTACGTTTCGATACATGCGTTTCGATATAGCTTCGTCAGTTTCGATACGGCCTTCATTTGGGCATTTAGTTTTTAAACAGTGTTTCGATACGACCTTAACCGTATCGATACAAGGGCTAAGATTTTTCAAATCTGATCATTTAATGATATAGTCGTTACTTGTTAGTTATTGGAATCTGAAAATATTTGAAATTTTGTTACCCGTTTCGATACACCCATTTGGTGTTTCAATACGTATTTTGGTAGTTTCAAATGTGAGCAACACCATTTTGATACGGTCTATAGCCGTTTCGATACGCCTTTGAGCGTTTCGATACGACCTCTTTATTACGCACAATAGCTCTTTTTATTTTGATACAGGTATCGATACGGGCCCGAGTGTTCTGATACGAGTTATTGCAGAACTACATTTATAGTGGGAAAAAGAGAGCCCAACGGCTCTATTGATGATGCTAACCACCCAAACGGATAGAATTCAATGAAGGGGTATAAAGGCAAGCAATTGAAGCTACAGTACCAACTATTGAACAAGTGAACAACAACAAAGAAAAATCCAATCCATTCTTGAGCTATTAGAGTCAAACCTTTGTACCCAATTGAGTGATTTTCCATTGTATTCGTCTTTTATCAATTTGGGTTGAGAGAACTTGTAATTTGGGGAAAATATCTTACCTTGTGAGGTTTATTTTTCTATTTGCCAATCTTTCCTTGTTATTGAGTGATTTTGATCAAGCTTTGATCTTTGTAACGGTTTCCTCCTAATCCTAGAAAAAAGGAAGAATTCAATAGTGAATTGGTTGAAAATCCTTAGTGGGAGCTAAGGTAGTGGATGTAGAGCTTATTCTAAGCTTGAACCACTTTAAATTGTCTTGTCTTTAATTCTTATATTTTTAAATTGCTCCCTAACTTTTTGAAAAGCCAATTCACCCCCTCTTGGCCAATTTCGATTCGATTGATCCACTGAACACGAGAATATTCGAAGACCGTCGTCCTCTATTTATAGGCTTAACAGACTTCGCTATATGCAGAGCGCGAGGTCCTATTAAAGGAAAATATGGACAAATTTGCCAACTTATTCTTAATTTTGGCATAATCATCAAAATAATTAGAAAATTAATTAAAACGTTCAAAATGACCTTGCTTTCTACATCGAGCGAGGTCACTTTTTTCGTTTTTTTAATAAAAAAATATTACATGATTCTCAAGTATTACACGAATGCGACGATTAACTTCCCGGATAAACCCATCAAACATAATTCTCAAGGCATTTTACCTCTTTATTCATGCTCGAAACCAAGCTTTGGAACCATTTCTAGGGCCATTTTTATACCATTTAAAAAGCTTGTTATGTGCCAATATCGGTCTCAAATGAAAGATAAGTTCGAATACTAGGCCTCTAACCTAAAATATTACGAAGATTATTCTAATAATAACCCGGGAAAACACCTCTAACATGCCTACCAAGCCATTTCAACTTCTTATTCTTGGACAAAAACTAGCGTCGAACCATTTTCAACGCGCTTTTTATACAGTGTGCAATGTCTCGTACATGCCAATATCGGTATCAAATGGAATATAAGTTCCAATACTACGTCTCTAAGTTTAAAAATTACCAAAATTATCAGGCTAATGGCACGATAAAATGCCTCGAACATGCCTATACACCCTTGTATTTCAGCCTGGATTTCGCGGACCTCGCTATGTGCACAGCGCGAGGTCCCTACAGTAATTATCGCGATACATAAATGTGCCTCTTCAAAATCTCGTGTGCCTCTCCGAAACGCGAGGTCTTGTCCGGTAAATTTAAATTACAGAATATGAAAAGGTGGCCCACGTCATAAGAAAATCGCTACGTGTACAACGTGAGATCATAGTTCGCGTTTCTCAGAACGCGAGGTCGCCTTACGTGGACGATTTGAGGGTCATTTTTCTAAATAACATTAAATGAGGGTCATTTTCATAAATAACTATTTAAAAAAGTTTTTTTCACATAAAAACGCCCATTTTACCCATATATTATTCTTCGGTGCCTATAGGGTTGGTAACTAGAATCAATGTTTAGATTCAAATATTAGAATTATTATCCGCAATGAATATGGATATATACATTTTTATATGAATTTATATTTAATATATTGGTGGCAGAAAAAAATCTCCACAAATACCTTAATTTTAGGGTTTATGAATTTAATTTAATATTTATAGTTTAGGGGTTTAGAATTTAGGGGACGTGGTTAAAATTTAAGAATTTAGTTTAAATTTTCATAAACCCTAAATTCTAATCACAACCCATAAATTCTAAATTTCTAAACTTAAACCGCTATACTTCAATCTAAATCAATAAACTCCAAAACTAAAATATTTGTAGCAACTTATTTTTTTACCATTGGTGTATGAAATACTTACCTTTTTTTAATATAAATACCTACCTTTTCTAGATATTTTTATCTGAATTTTTCTGTAACTATTGTTTACATAGATGCCAGTTATGAGTTTAGATATTTGATTCTAAGTTTCAATATAAAGAATATGTTATTTGTTTTTAGGATATTTGAATTTTGAACATTGTCATCCTAAAATTTTAAGAGTATTTAACATACTTTTACATTTTTTATAGATAAATCTGGACCATTTTTTTTTACATTTTAAATTCATAATTTTTTGGTTTCGTATATTAATATTTTCTACAACGTGCAACGAACACCGACGAACACCACTAATGATGAACACCGTTGAACACCATTAAATTAATTAATAAAGATTTAAAATTTCAAGGACCCATCATACAATTAATAATTATTTTTAAAAATTCAATTAAATTATTTTTTATATATATTAAAATTTTATTTTTTAATAAGGGTAAACTATATATTTAGCACCTCACTTATTTTTTTTATTTCTATTGAACCCTCATTATTTAAATATTATTTCAATTTGACCCTATTCTTTATAAAAAAAATAATTTAACCCTTAACCCTCAACCTAAAACCCTAAACTATTAAACCTTAAACTCTTAAACCTACCCTAAACCATATACCTTTAAAAATATTTTCACCATCATCGATTCAATTCAATTCAATGAATTGTTGAATTCTCCTAAAAAAATCAATTAAATTATTTTTTATATATATCAAAATTAATTAAACTCAAATCTCCAAGAATTAACACTATCATCTTATTTGAGATGAAGAGGCCATCACAATTAATCATAATCAATTCAATAGCCATATTTAAACTCAATAGTCATTAGCAAAATCAGAAAGCATTTAGTCCATATTTAATCTGAATGGTTAACGACTTTTCTTTATTAATGCATCGCCGCAAAATAGAAGCTAACCAATCAAACAAACAAATAAAAAATTCCTAGAAAACAATCAAAACTGGTGCGACTTTTCTTTATTAACGACTTTTCTTTATTAATTGTGATGGCCTCTTCATCTCAAATAAGATGATAGTGTTAATTCTATAAGATTTGAGTTTAATTAATTTTGATATATATATATATATATATATAATTTAATTGATTTTTTAAGGAGAATTCAACAATTCATTGAATCGAATTGAACCGATGATGGTGAAATTATTTTTAATGGTATATGGTTTAGGGTATAGGTTTAAGAGTTTAAGGTTTAATAGTTTAGGGTTTTAGGTTGAGGGTTAAGGGTTAAATTATTTTTTTATAAAGAATATGGTCAAATTGAAATAATATTTTAATAATGAGGGTTCAATAGAAATACAAAGATAAGTGAGGTACTAAATATATAGTTTACCCTTATTAAAAAAATAAAATTTTAATATATATAAAAAATAATTTAATTGAATTTTTAAAAATAATTATTAATTGTATGATGGGTCCTTGAAATTTTAAATTTTTATTAATTAATTTAATAGTGTTCAGCGGTGTTCATCATTAGTGGTGTTCGTCGCACGTGGTAGACTCATCCTAATATTTAATTCAAATTCAAATATTAAAACTCAAACAAAAAACATGATTTTTTAGATAAATTTTGATTTAAATAATTCAAACAATACAATATCCAACCCTGCCTTTCCTAGGTGCCTTCTGTTTGCTTTATATTTCTGGAATCCACGAACTAGAGAAAGAGGAGGGTGTCAACTAAGAATTTTAACCACATATTCTAGAGATTGTTGACCAGCTTTATATTTCTAAATCCTAAAGTTTTAAGTGTATATATATATATATATATATATACACTTTGTCTATTAAGACTGTCACTTATTTTTTTAATCTTTGATTATAATTTTTTTTTCAAACTTTGACATTTATTTATCCAAAATTTATTATTAATAAAAATTTGAGAAAAATATATTTTAAAAACTTTAAATCAAGTATTTTTTAATTATATTTTATATAATTTGATTATAACAAGTGACAACTTTAATAAGACGGAAAGAGTAATACCAAAATAAAACCCATTCAATAACGAAAATTATACTGATTTTGTAAAATGATAAAATACACGTTGGATTCTAGGATTCAACAGACATATCGGCGTCATGCAACCACTACAAGCTGAACTCTGGGCAATATATATTGGAATGCAAATCACCTGGAACCAAGACATTGGAAGACTAATGATTTAATCTGACTCACAAAAGACAATCAAGTTAATAAGTCAAGTTGAGGCAAATATAAGCTCGATATCTCTGGTACGTGCAATTGTCAAGCTTCGAGAGAAAGCATGGACTACATCATTCTTATGGACTCCCCGAACTTCAAATGCTCTGCCCAATGCAATGGCGAAATGCGCTGATATTTGTAACCCCTAGACCCGCCTATGCGTTACAACGGATCTTAGGAAGTCACATTATGGTCACAAGAGCGACCCACAGTAAAATACACATAAAAACATTATTTTTGAAACACTTATTAATTTGCAAAACCAACTTCTGTTTAAAAATATCATTTAAACACATAATAAAAAAATTTCACAAAATATTTTACAGACACTGTCATAAAATAGTACATGACATACATGTCCACTAACTATACAGTACCGTACTCCAAAAGCAACGCCGAAAGAACTCCGAACACTGCTGTCAACCATAATACCATGATATAAATATTCTTTTATCCTGCGATGGTAAGAAAAAAAACAGCGTGAGCTTGAAAAAGCTCAGTAATACAGAACTACCAAAAGATGCTAAAAGCACAAGCAGATATATGGCAAGCTTAACACTGTCATGAAGAACTGGGCAACGGTAATCTCAATTTATGATTCGAGATTTTAAGGGAATATTATACTAGAAGGCAACATAGTTATTCTTTAATTGATCACCCGAACCGTAAGAGGCGAGCCTAAAGCCTGAGATTCAAAAGAGATTCAAATTTTTAGAATTTGAATCAAAGAGTTCAGAGTGGTCCATTAAGTGTGAATTGTAAGCTTACTGAGAGTTCAACATTGATACATTAATTTAGTAGGGTAAGTTTCAGAAGAGGTCAGAAAGTTTTATTAATTTACTTAACTACCCTCCAACCAAACTCCAAAATGCAATTCGCCCTGAACTGCATACAGAAGGTCTTACCCTAGGCCTGGGCGTAGGAGCCTACCTAAGGGGATGCCTTAGGTCCAGAAAGACTTACCCTAGGCCCGTGGGCGTAGGAGCTTAAGTATAGAAGGACTTATCAGCGCTGAGCCTACAGATCATCATTCATATCCAGATAATACACCACAGATGATTTCAATTTATATTCAGAAGACAATATAGCAGAAAATAAATATTAAATCTACTTTTATACCAGAAGACATGTATCAAATTTATTTTATTATCATTATCATTATTTCGTATTCAATGTCATATATCAGATATATTTTTCATAACAGAGGTCAGAAATCAGAGAATTGTTTTCCTTTCGTATTACAATATCATACTTTTAAATTTTAAGCATATTGCATTGGTTTAGAACAGAAAGTAATTACAGATACAGGGTACACGCTTTATGGCCTAATTCATTTCTTAGAGGTACTCGATAGATATCAGAAAGATGTCACTTGACGAATTTAGACTGATTTCAGAAGGAGGTCCCTACGAATAGGGGAGTTCGGTAAGACAGATCGAATTAACATCGAAAGTTGATGCATCAGAATCATTGGGATTTCAGATATATCGAGAGTGATTCGATCGCTAAAGCTTACGAGGATATTGTTGGTCATTCCGGCCTTCGGAGGGTAATTTGGTAAGTTGAACCAACAAGGTATAAACTGTGATGTACAGAATTTAGGAATTCTAATTGCTCATCAAGCTTTCGAGTCCCTCTGAACTAATTGAAACCAATAACACAGAGTTTGAAATATAATCGGATAAGTACATCTTAAGCATTCATTTCCAGAACTGATTACCGCGTAACAACAAAGCAGATTGTCTTCACCTTACATCCACTAAACTTACTACGAGAGATCAAACATGTATTCAAGCGGTAATTTTCCAAATTCCTGAACATGCATATAACCCTCGAACTCGTTCCATAGCATCGAATTTATCTTTTTGAGGAAGCATGTTGCTCTTACCAATCGCTGAGTACTTTCTCCAAATAACCCGAACATGTCGTCACATGGTATCTTTCCAAAATTAGGATAGTATCAGAAACGGCCAACAACCACGGACCGTGAATTACCACTTTAAAGTTGTTATATGGTCTAGCTTTATTGGTATTCATTATTCCAGTTTTGGAGTTAGCTTCACTCATTTCAACATTCGCAGGTATTTCGGATGCTTCATATCTGAAGGTGTTCCAAAACAAATTCTGAGCCTTTCGGTCGTTCTAATTATTCACTCCTTTCTGATATCGAGGGTAAATTCGTCATTTCGTTTAATTTGACAACTGGTGCCGAGGATACATTATTCTTTTTAATCATTATGGATATTCCGACCGATTCAACTTTATCATTATTACCAAACATTTCAGTCATCTTGATCAATTCAACAATTTACGCGACTTTGTCTAATCCAAACATACAATTGTTTTCTAGCATTTGTCTTCAAAGAATATTCAATCTCAAAAAGGAATCTGAGCAATTTACAGACTCAATCGTGAAGCCTCGCTACCATAACTTCCCAAGCAAACTTCAAGATTTTCAGAAGGTTCGGTTGTTTTATCGGATCTAGTGTAGATTCTCAGACCACACTCATTAATAGGGGTATTTTAGTCATTTTCATACATCGAGGGCATTTTCGTAATTCATTAGCCAAAATAATCAGACTTAGAGATTAACCATTTTTATTAATCGTTTACTGAACTCGAAAGTCCTTTCAATTTATCAAACCTCTTATGCGAATATTTGTCTTAGCCAATAATATTCTTATTTCATAATTGATCGTCGTAATCAGAAATAATCATATGCTTAAGCATGATCGTGTAAACATTAACCGAATACCAACATGTTGCTAAAGCATGCAGAAGGTAGTAATGTATTACCTTGGCTCCGAGCTACAACGATCGATCTGTGAATGACATTCGAACACCCTTGAACCCAGATTTGACATTCCTCAACAATTCGTATTCCAAGAACTATGAGTACCTTCAATTACACAAATCCCAAGATCAGACTTCATCCAAAAAGCACTTAACCAATTAATTAATTACATAAGCACTCTCGGGTTCAAGGTCAGATTCGGAGGCTCTCGGGTTAGAATTTCACGAAACGGGCTTCAAAATCGGACTCGGGACGTCGAAAAACATAAAATATGACTTTTCGGAAAAAGTTAACTTTTTGGTCAAAGTCAACGCTGACGTCAGAAGGTCAACGATGACGTCAACAGGTCAACGGTCAACGGTCAACGGGGTCAGAGTCAACGCTGACGTCAGCAGGTCAACGATGACGTCAGCAGTCAACTAATAAGGTCAACTGAGTTGACTCGGACTGACTCGGACGAGTTGACTCGGCTGACTCGGACGAGTTGACTCGGCAGACTCGGACGAGTTGACTCGGCTGACTCGGACGAGTTGACTCGGCAGACTCGGACGAGTTGACTCGGCTGACTCGGTTCGGGTTTTCAGGTCGAGCAGACGGGCCGGGTCAATGAGTAGGGTTTTGGGCTCGGTTTGGGTTTGGTTGGTGGGCCGACCGGTCCAGCCGGTTCAGGCCGGCTCACTTACCCAAACGGAAATAACGCCGGACGGTGGCCGGAAAACTCGCCGGAGAGCTCAACGGACGCGGTTCTGCCGGAAAAACATAGATCATTAGACCACAATTCCAACCCATACATTTTTAATCCGAAACAAGCCGGAAAATAGGCCGAAATTTACCTTTAAAGATCGAAACGGTCAAAAAGTTCGAAGCTCCGATGGAACCCTTCCCGGTGTCGGAACGCCAATCGGCCGGGTGGGTTTTGATCAGCTCGTCGAGGGGAGCGTCATCGTACCGACGAGAAATCAAGACGACGACGGCATGGACGAGAAATCAAAGGCGGCCCAACTCGAACTTCAACTTGATTTCTACTGCAGACGACGGCACGGAAGGGCGCGTCACAGACGTTAAAGGGTTCGGAGCGGCGACGTGCGTTCGTCGGCGCAAGCGGTGGTGCACACCGGACGACGGTGTGGACGGTAAAGGTTTGCCAAAACTGAGGAGGGAGAGGAGTCTGTGAGGGAGATGAGGGGACGATTCACGAATCGAAAAAAAACATGGGTATGAATTAAATGTGTGTAGGTACAAACCCCTCTTTTAAATTAAAGCTAACTCCTTGATTAACAAACAAATATTACCTTTGGTAATATTTGACAGAAAAGAGCACTTGGCTCAAATGGTTAGCATACAGGGTGGTGAGGGCTGAGGTCTCGGGTTCGAGCCTCCACACCCTCATCTTTTTTTTATAGGGTGTTACAACTCTCCCCTCCTTAAGAGAAATTTTGTCCTCGAAATTTACCTAAATCAAACAGATGCGGAAATTGTTCTCTCATCACTTCATGTACTGAAACTATTCCCTCAGAGCATCAATGTTTCTCAGAACTCACAGACGATCACAGATCAATCTGGCAGTGTCCTCTGTTACTCAAATCGGCATTTGACCCATAAACATCCCATCATACATTTTGGACCAATTAATCAGAATGCAACATTTGAATCCATACCGAATTTCATATAATGCAAACAAACATTGTCTCATAACTTTTATTATAAACGGTCTCAGTCATGGATAAGAGACATTCCGATCTTCCACAGAAGTTAATCATACCACCCAAAGGTATATCTTTCAGAGTTCGAATTACTCTTCTAGGTTGACCATAAATTTTCAGATGAAAACTACAACTACAATTCAGATAAGCACTCTAGGACTCCAACGACGACTCCCAAAATCAGGATGTAAACATCAAATTTCCGTCAGGGATGATATTTAACGATATACCAAGCCACACCATGGAGGAGATGCCTTTCTTCATACTGATCGAACATAACTAAGGTCATTAATGGATATCATTTACCTTCAACGTAATATTCAGACAACTATTTCTTTCGTGTTTAACAGAGGCACCACAGGTTATACACTTTCGGCACAATCGCAAACACTTCTCTCTAAAGTTCATAGAGCTTTTTTTTATCAGATTTCCGTTAGGGTATTTTCAAACACAGTCGTTATCACCGAATAGCCTTTCATGAAATCTTACATCGGTTATCCCGCACGATCAAACATTTATTCTTAATCTGATTCACAAGTATAAACCATCTCAAGTTCTTTATCCAGATTCAGATTCAACCATTTAATTCAAAACACAGACGAACGTTATAGATATTTTCTGTAAGCACATGTTGAGCTATGGAAGGCAAAATACTCAGATTTGGTTATTTCAGGAGAAAGGATTCGACATCAGAGTTTCGGCTCGGAGGAGTACGGTTATGATCTAGGGGCATGCACAGACCAGACACCCTACGACAGACGATCGGCCGATCTACCCAGAATGACGCAACTCTAAGCTCTGATACCACTAAATGTAACCCCCTAGACACGCCTATGCGTTACAACGGATCTTAGGAAGTCACATTAGGGTCACAAGAGCGACCCACAGTAAAATATACATAAAAACATTATTTTTGAAACACTTATTAATTTGCAAAACCAACTTCTGTTTAAAAATATCATTTAAACACATAATAAAAAAAATTCACAAAATATTTTACAGACACTGTCATAAAATAGTACATGACATACATGCCCACTAACTATACAGTACCGTACTCCAAAAGCAACGCCGAAAGAACTCCGAACACTGCTGTCAACCATTATACCATGATATAAATATTCTTTTATCCTGCGATGGTAAGAAAAAAACAGCGTGAGCTTGAAAAAGCTCAGTAATAAAGAACTACCAAAAGATGCTAAAAGCACAAGCAGATATATGGCAAGCTTGACATTGTCATGAAGAACTGGGCAACGGTAATCTCAATTTACGATTCGAGATTTTAAGGGAATATTATACTAGAAGGCAACATAGTTATTCTTTAATTGATCACCCGAACCGTAAGAGGCGAGCCTAATGCCTGAGATTCAAAAGAGATTCAAATTTTTAGAATTTGAATCAAAGAGTTCAGAGTGGTCCATTAAGCGCGAATTGTAAGCTTACTGAGAGTTCAACATTGATACATTAATTTAGTAGGGTAAGTTTCAGAAGAGGTCAGAAAGTTTTATTAATTAACTTAACTACCCTCCAACCAAACTCCAAAATGCAATTCGCCCTGAACTGCATACAGAAGGTCTTACCCTAGGCCTGAGGCGTAGGAGCCTACCTAAGGGGATGCCTTAGGTCCAGAAAGACTTACCCTAGGCCCGTGGGCGTAGGAGCTTAAGTACAGAAGGACTTATCAGCGCTGAGCCTACAGATCATCATTCATATCCAGATAATACACCACAGATGATTTCAATTTATATTCAGAAGACAATATAGCAGAAAATAAATATTAAATCTACTTTTATACCAGAAGACATGTATCAAATTTATTTTATTATCATTATCATTATTTCGTATTCAATGTCATATATCAGATATATTTTTCATAACAGAGGTCAGAAATCAGAGAATTGTTTTCCTTTCGTATTACAATATCATACTTTTAAATTTTAAGCATATTGCATTGGTTTAGAACAGAAAGTAATTACAGATACAGGGTACACACTTTATGGCCTAATTCATTTCTTAGAGGTACTCGATAGATATCAGAAAGATGTCACTTGACGAATTTAGACTGATTTCAGAATGAGGTCCCTACGAATAGGGGAGTTCAGTAAGACAGATCGAATTAACATCGAAAGTTGATGCATCAGAATCATTGGGATTTTAGATATTTCGAGAGTGATTCGATCGCTAAAGCTTATGAGGATATTGTTGGTCATTCCGGCCTTCGGAGGGTAATTTGGTAAGTTGAACCAACAAGGTATAAACTGTGATGTACAGAATTTAGGAATTCTAATTGCTCATCAAGCTTTCGAGTCCCTCTGAACTAATTGAAACCAATAACACAGAGTTTGAAATATAATTGGATAAGTACATCTTAAGCATTCATTTCCAGAACTGATTACCGCGTAACAACAAAGCAGATTGTCTTCACCTTACATCCACTAAACTTACTACGAGAGATCAAACATGTATCCAAGAGGTAATTTTCCAAATTCCTGAACATGCATATAACCCTCGAACTCGTTCCATAGTATCGAATTTATCTTTTTGAGGAAGCATGTTGCTCTTACCAATCGCTGAGTACTTTCTCCAAATAACTCGAACATGTCGTCACATGGTATCCTTCCAAAATTAGGATAGTATCAGAAACGGCCAACAACCACGGACCGTGAATTACCACTTTAGAGTTGTTATATTGTCTAGCTTTATTTGTATTCATTATTCCAGTTTTGGAGTTAGCTTCACTCATTTCAACATTCGAAGGTATTTCGGATGCTTCATATCTGAAGGTGTTCTAAAACAAATTCTGAGCCTTTCGGACGTTATAATTATTCACTCCTTTCTGATATCGAGGGTAAATTCGTCATTTCGTTTAATTTGACAACTGGTGCCGAGGATACATTATTCTTTTTAATCATTATGGATATTCCGACTGATTCAACTTTATCATTATTACCAAACATTTCAGTCATCTTGATCAATTCAACAATTTACGCGACTTTGTCTAATCCAAACATACAATTGTTTTCTAGCATTTGTCTTCAAAGAATATTCAATCTCAAAAAGGAATCTGAGCAATTTACAGACTCAATCGTGAAGCCTCGCTACCATAACTTCCCAAGCAAACTTCAAGATTTTCAGAAGGTTCGGTTGTTTTATCGGATCTAGTGTAGATTCTCAGACCACACTCATTAATAGGGGTATTTTAGTCATTTTCATACATCGAGGGCATTTTCATAATTCATTAGCCAAAATAATCAGACTTAGAGATTAACCATTTTTATTAATCGTTTACTGAACTCGAAAGTCCTTTCAATTTATCAAACCTCTTATGTGAATATTTGTCTTAGCCATTAATATTCTTATTTCATAATTGATCGTCGTAATCAGAAATAATCATACCACACTCATTAATAGGGGTATTTTAGTCATTTTCATACATCGAGGGCATTTTCATAATTCATTAGCCAAAATAATCAGACTTAGAGATTAACCATTTTTATTAATCGTTTACTGAACTCGAAAGTCCTTTCAATTTATCAAACCTCTTATGCAAATATTTGTCTTAGCCATTAATATTCTTATTTCATAATTGATCGTCGTAATCAGAAATAATCATATGCTCAAGCATGATCGTGTAAACATTAACCGAATACCAACATGTTGCTAAAGCGTGCAGAAGGTAGTAATGTATTACCTTGGCTCCGAGCAACAACGATCGATCTGTGAATGACATTCGAACACCCTTGAACCCATATTTGACATTCCTCAACAATTCGTATTCCAAGAACTATGAGTACCTTCAATTACACAAATCCCAAGATCAGACTTCATCCAAAAAGCACTTAACCAATTAATTAATTACTTAAGCACTCTCGGGTTCAAGGTCAGATTCGGAGGCTCTCGGGTTAGAATTTCACGAAACGAGCTTCAAAATCGGACTCGGGACGTCGAAAAACATAAAATAGGACTTTTCGGAAAAAGTTAACTTTTTGGTCAAAGTCAAGCTGACGTCAGCAGGTCAACGCTGACGTCAGCAGGTCAACGATGACGTCAGTAGTCAACTAATAAGGTCAACTGAGTTGACTCGTGTAAAACCGAAATTGATTTTGATATAACACATAATCTTAAGGACCAATTTGCAAAACAATAAATTTTTAAGTACTCTTTAAAGTCTCTCAATTGACAAGTGTTTTTAAAACAAAATAATAATTAAAGACCTGCTCTTAAATCATATATATTTTTCAAAGTCCTTTTCTATGTCTTCCAAGCATAAGTATGCAAAAACGCCCAGGAGTATCGATACCTTTAGCGTATCGATACCCTATTTTGTCACTGTAATTTTATTGAACATACTGTACCGATACGCCCTAAAACCGTATCGATACGATATGCATCTGGGCAATTGTTTTCATGAACACGTACCGATACGCATGGTAACCGTATCGATACGCTAAGCATATCTTTGAAAAATCCGAGCATTTAATTATTTGACCGTTACTTGTCAGTTGGTTGGTTTCCCAATTTTCAAAAGGTAGTTGTACCGTACCGATACGCTTGGTATGCGTATCGATACATTTTTCATACAAACATAACTTGGGATTCCAGTAACTTTGGACCGTATCGATACTTCCCTCGTATCGATACGCCCCTTAAAAACCGTACCGGTACGCCTTATATGGGTATCGATACGCCCTGTTTTCAAGCACAACGGCTCTTTCCTCTTTGATGTAGGTATCGATACGCCCTTCCCGAGTACCGATACGGTAGGCTGCAGAGCTGCATTTAATGCCGGAAAAATGTCCACAACGGCTCTATTGATGATCCTAACTACCCAAACGGCTAGAAATCAATGCAAGGGTATAAAAACAAGCTTCATTTGACCAAGCAACAACTATTGAACCTTCAAGCATCATCAAAGCAAAAATCCAAACCCTTGAGCTATTAAAAGTCAAATCTTGTACCCAACTCTAGTGTTTTTCAAATTGTCAATTTGTATTGTGAGTTTGGGATTGTTTAAATTGTATTTGGGTAGACAATCATCCTTTGAGAGGAAACATTTGAGTTTACCAAAATCTTTCTTTGTATTTGAGTGGATTAAGCTTTGGGTAGAAAGCTTAATCGAAATTGTAAGGTTTCCTCCTCATCCAAGAAAAGGGGACGAATTCAATTAGTGAATTGTTTGAAAATCCTTAGTGGGAGCTAAGGTAGTGGATGTAGAGTTCATTTGGAGAACTTGAACCACTATAACCCCTTGTGTCATTTTTATTTTCAATCTTTCTATTCACCAAAGTTTTAATTGCCAATTCACCCCCCTCTTGGCCATTTGCAAGTGTTCGATCAACTCAACAATTGGTATCAGAGCTACACTCATTGGAAGGATTACAACCCTCTTGAGTCGATTCTTGGAGAGTTTGATCAACAACAAGTCAAGCAATGGCATCCACCTCCAACTATGAGTCTCAATCCACCACCAAGCCACCATTCTTCAATGGGGATAACTATCCTTATTGGAAGAATAGGATGAGGCTCTTCATCAAGTCTACCGACTACATGGTGTGGGATGTGGTTGAAGAAGGTCCATACATTCCCATGAGGAGAGATGGAGAAAGGCTCATCCCAAAGATCAAAGCCGAAATGACCGATGATGAAAGAAGAAGGATGCAAGTGAATGACAAAGCTCTTCATGTTATATTTTGTGCACTTGGTCTGGATATCTACTCCAAGGTGTCTTCAATCGAAAATGCCAAGGAGGTTTGGGACACCCTCGAGACAACATACGAGGGAACTAGTGATGTCAAGGAGACAAAGATTGGGCTACTCAATCTAAGCTATGAGAACTTCAAGATGGATCCCGAAGAAAGTGTCTCCAAGATGTTTGATCGGTTCTCGGTCATTGTCAACGGGTTGAAGGGTTTCGGTGAAATCATTCCCGAAGACAAGCTATTGAGAAAGTTGTTGTACTCTCTTCCGGAGTCATGGGATGACAAGAGAACGGCCATTATTGAAGCTAGAGATTTGAAGACTCTCAAGCTAGATGCTCTTGTTGGATCCCTACTCACACATGAGATTATGAGGAAGAGAAGAGAACAAGAGAAGAAGATAGTGGAGAAGAAGGAAGTTGAGAAGAAGAAAGTTGGAATCGCACTAAAGGCTTCACAACAAGAAAGCGATTCTAGTGAGGATGAAGATGAGGAGATGGCTATGTTGGCCAAACGTTTTACTCGGTTTATGAAGTCAAATCGTGGAAGAAAATTCATTAGAAAGAGAGACTTCAAGAGTAAGAGGAAGGAAGAGGAGAAGGACCAACTTACTTGCTATGAATGCAAGAAACCGGGTCACATCCGTTCCGAGTGTCCTCAATTGAAAAAGAAAAGCTTTGGGAAGAAAAACAAGCTCAAAGCATAAATTGCTACTTGGAGTGACGATGAGTCTTCCGAGGAAGAGGAGGAAGTGGCCAACCTATGTCTCATGGCCATCGATGATGAACCTAAGGTAAACTCTCACTCATCTAATTTCAATTTTACAATTGAGGAACTTCAAGATGCTTATGATGAATTGCAAGAAGTGTATGATGAGTTAGTAGGAAAATACAAAGAGTCCATTTTGAAAAACAAGAAAACAATTTCCGATTTAAAAAATCAAAATGAGACATTTTCAAAAACTAACTCCGAATTGGAAAAGAAGGTATTGTTTTTAGTTAATCTTTCTAATGATCTTAAAACTAAAAATATTGAACTTGAAAAACTTCTTTCCGATTTTCAAGATTATCACACAAAGGAAGTGGATAATCTTAAAACGTCTATTGCTATTGGGAAAATTAATTTTGAAAAAGGAAATCATGTTAAAACCCAATATGTAAAAAAAAATCTTTTGTACCTAAACAAAGAAATTTTAATAAGCAAGCTAGAGGTCATAGAGTTAGGAGTGTTTGGGTTCCTAAAGAACTCATTATTTCTAATGATTTGAATGTTATTGCTTCTTGGATTCCTAAGGGAACCAAATTGTTGAAGGCTAACACTCATGGACCCAAAATGATTTGGGTACCAAAAACCAAGGCCTAATTTATTTGTTTGTAGGGGGAGCATTGCTACAAGGCTAAAGCTTCAAGCAAAAATTCTTGGTACCTTGATAGTGGATGCTCAAGACACATGATCGGTGACAAGAGTCGATTTGTGGAACTAAAGCCTAAAAGTGGTGGAGTGGTAACGTTTGGTGACAACTCCAAAGGCCATATTAAAGGAATAGGCTCCATTGGTAATCACTCTTCTATTTTCATTGAAAATGTTTTGTATGTCAACGGTCTTAAGCATAATTTGTTGAGTATTAGTCAATTGTGTGACAAGGGTTTTAATGTTCTATTTGATAAAAGTAGTTGCAAAATTGTTAACATTAAAACAAATCAACTAATGCTCATAGGACATAGAATAGGCAATATTTACATGGTGCATTTAGATGACATTCAATCATCCCATACATGCTTAGTTGCACATGATGAACATGACTCATGGCTTTGGCATAGAAAATTAGGACATGCTAGCATGAGTGTCTTAGAGAAATTAATTTCCCTTAACCTAGTTAGAGGTTTACCCAAACTTAAATTTTCCAAAGATAAAATTTGTGACGCATGTTCAAAAGGTAAACAACATAGAAATTCTTTTAAATCCATAAATGATGTCTCAACTAGTAGATGTTTACAATTGATCCATATGGATCTCTTTGGGCCAATTAGAACAATGAGCTTGGGTGGAAAATCATATGCTTTTGTACTTGTAGATGACTTCTCTAGGTATACTTGGGTTCTATTCTTAAGTACAAAGGATGAGGCTTTAGAAAAATTCATCACATTTTCTAAAATAACTCAAAATGATCTTGAACTTAAAATTTCTCACATTAGAAGTGATCATGGAACCGAATTTCAAAATCTAGGTTTTGATGAGTTCCTAAATGAAAATGGGATTAGCCACAATTTTTCCGCACCTCGCACTCCTCAACAAAATGGGGTAGTTGAGAGGAAAAATCGAACTTTAGAAGAAATGGCTAGAACCATGCTTTGTGAAAATAATTTACCTAAATATTTTTGGGCGGAAGCCACAAATACCGCTTGATATATTATAAATCGAGTAATGATTAGGCCAATTTTGAAGAAAACACCTTATGAGATTTTAAAATCCAAAAAGCCTAACATTAGCTATTTTCACCCTTTTGGTTGCAAGTGTTTTGTTTTGAATAATGGTAAAGAAAACTTAGGTAAATTTGATGCTAAAAGTGATGAAGCTATTTTCTTAGGGTATTCCTTAAACTCTAAAGCCTATCGTGTATTTAATAAAAGAAATCTAGTTGTTGAAGAGTCTATACATGTTGTTTTCGATGATAACCTCCTTCCGAGGAAGGAATCTTGTGATGATGATGATGTAGGAATCATTGATGCCATTGATGGAGGACAAACGTCAAAGGTGGATGAGATTCCAACCAAAGAAGAGGATTCACAAGATCCACCTCTTGAAGCCTTGAAGGACTTGGCTCTTGAGGAAAGGGAGGTGTCTTACCCAAGGGAGTTAAACTATGTCAAAGGTGGTGAAATCTTGGGTGATCCATCCAAGGGGGTAACTACTAGATCCTCTCTCAAATTAATGAATCATGTTGCATTTATTTCATGCATTGAGCCTAAAAATATTAAAGAAGCTTTAAAAGATGATTTTTGGATTTTGGCCATGCAAGAGGAATTAAATCAATTTGAGAGGAGTAAAGTTTGGACATTAGTTGAAAGGCCTAATGATCAATCTACTATAGGAACAAAATGGGTTTTTAGGAATAAATTAGATGAAAGTGGTAATATAGTGAGAAACAAGGCTAGGCTTGTTGCTCAAGGCTATACACAAGAAGAGGGAATTGATTTTAATGAGACTTATGCACCCGTAGCTAGGATGGAAGCTATTAGGATGTTACTTGCATTTGCATGTTATCATGATTTCAAGCTTTTTCAAATGGATGTGAAAAGTGCCTTTTTAAATGGTTTCATAAATGAAGAGGTGTATGTTGAACAACCACCGGGTTTTGAGGATTCAAAATTTCCAAACCATGTGTTCAAACTTACAAAAGCTCTCTATGGTTTAAAACAAGCTCCTAGAGCTTGGTATGAGAGACTTTCAAATTTCTTAATTGAAAAGGGTTTTGAAAAGGGAAAGGTGGATACAACACTCTTCATAAAAAGATATAACAATGACATCTTAGTAGTTCAAATTTATGTTGATGATATTATTTTTGGTTCTACTAATGAGTGTTATTGTAAGGAATTTTCTAAGCTAATGCAAGGTGAGTTCGAGATGAGCATGATGGGGGAGCTCTCATTCTTTTTGGGACTCCAAATCAAGCAAAGGAAGGATGGCACCTTCATAAATCAAGCTAAGTACGTGAATGATATGCTCAAGAAGTTTGGCTTGGAGAATGCAAAACCTCAAGCCACTCCTATGAGTTCTTCCATAAAGCTTGACAAAGATGAAGGAGGTAAGTGTGTTGATTCTAAGCTTTATAGATCCATGATAGGTTATTTGCTTTACCTTACCGCAAGTAGACCGGATATTATGTTTAGTGTTTGCTTGTGTGCTAGGTTTCAAGCTAGTCCTAGAGAATCACACTTAGTTGCCATTAAGAGAATTTTTAGATACCTTAGAGACACACCTACTTTAGGCCTTTGGTATCCTAAGGATTCTTCCTTTAGCCTTCATACTTTTTTGGATGTGGATTATGGGGGATGTAAGATAGATAGGAAAAGTACTTCCGGGACATGTCAATTCTTAGGTAGTATGCTCGTATCTTGGTTCTCTAAGAAACAAAATAGTGTAGCCTTATCTACCACCGAAGCGGAGTACATATCCTTAGGGAGTTGTTGTGCTCAAGTCCTTTGGATGAAGCAACAACTCTTAGATTATGGTGTTAAAATGGAAACCATACCCCTTAGGTGTGACAACACTAGTGCCATTTGTCTCACTAAGAATCTCATCCAACACTCTAGAACTAAACACATAGAAATTAGACATCATTTCATTAGAGATCATGTTTTGAAAAATGATGTTGTTATAGAGTTTGTTGACACCTTGAACCAATTAGCGGATATATTTACAAAACCTTTAGATAAATAGTGCTTTAGGACCCTTAGGAGAGAGTTAGGTTTAACTAGCCTTTCTTGACACCTTTTTGGTCCCAAAATGTCAAAATTTGCTTGAAATTGTTTGTGATTCATGCTTGTGTTAATTTTGTCCTTCTTGCTTCTATGCATGTTGCTAGGGGGAGTATATATTCAGTTTAGCCCTTAAAACTTGTTCATATGACATGTACATGCATTTAGGGACGTTTCAAATTGGGTTTTTGCACTTAAATCTGTCAAATTTGCACAAACTGGCAAAGGTGTATCGATACGGCTAAAGCGTATCGATACGGTATGCTTTCTGGGAATTCTTGAGGATGAACAAGTATCGATACGACCCCTCGTATCGATACGGAACAAGTCAAGGGAAATAGTCAAAGTCAAGCGTACCGATACGTCCCCGCGTATCGATACGGTAGTATTGACGAATATAAAATTAGGGTTAATGGGTATCGATATGCGTGTATAGCGTATCGATACGGCCTCGACGGAGAGGCTATTTAGGGCTGCTTTTGTTAAAACTCTTTAAAACTCATAACCCCTCTTTTCTCTCCACAAACCCTAGCCGCGAAACCCTATATAAACCCCCTCAATCCATCAAATTTTACCATCAATCTTCAAAATTTCTTGAGGGTTTTTACTCTACATATCAAGTCAAACCTTGGGCATCAAATCTTGTGCATTCACATCCCCTCTTTCATCCATTCTAAGATTCAAGGTATAAAATTTTTCTTTTTTTTTTATTTTCGTTTGCTTTTAATTGTTGCTTCAACTGAATTTTTGTACAAACCTTGTTTAATTGTTGTGGGTTTCACCTTTTTCACAAATTTTTTTCAAAAGTTAAATTTTTTTATTCGAATATATTTTATATTCGATATATTTTTAAAACTGTTTTTTTTTTGTGAATATTTTTTTAAAATTCTTTTTAACAAATTACCTTGAATTATCAGAATTTATTGGATCAAATAGGATGTTAATTGCATACATATTCGAATCCTTTTTGATGTATTTTCAGGATTATGGCACCGAAAAAGGGGACTAAGCGTCATCGCTCTACTTCCAATCCTACCGAGGATGTCGAGGGTAATCCTACACCTAACCTTCCTTATATCATCCAATCAAGTTTTCTCGAACCTCTTGATAGGGAACGATATAAACTTTTTCTAGGAATAAACCTTAGGGAAGAGCGAGTTGTGTCCATTCCTTTTTTAAGTTCTGCCCGTTTCAAATTCAAATACCTACCTTTGATTAAGCAATGGAAATTCTTGACCTTTTTGAATATTCCTCCTATCCTATATAGGAACCTAGTCATTGTGTTCTTTTCTAATGCCGTATGTATACATGATAAACTTAGGGAGCATGTTATTGCCATTGAATCTTCCATTATGGGCAAACGTTTTCAAATTGATCAAAAAGTTTTATGCAATGTCTTTGGTTTTGAAGATGTTGGTATTGATGATGAACATTCTTTGGGTACGGGTTATCTAGGTCCCGCAAAAGTTTTAGATGCTCATGACCGTATCCTTCACCTTCTTGTTTCTTGGTTTCTTCGTCCATCGGGTGGGAAATATTCAACTGTTCGTTAAACGGATGATTTTTGGCTTAAGTGTTTTAGAGAAGGTAAACGTCCAAATTTGTGTCAAATCATGTTTGCTGACCTTGTCTTTTTAGTTCAATACGCCCATACCAAACAAGTCTCATCCTTTTACTACTCCACGGCCTTGAGTTTACTATTTCATTCCATTGGCATTGATTGTTCACATGATTTTCCCGAAACCCTTGGCCTACCTATTGATGAGCGTTCTCTAGCTCGCTCCGGTTTCACTTATGTTGATAATGAGTGGGTTCGCAATCCTCAAGATCCTCCGCCCGTTGCTCCGGTCGATGCCTCTCGTGCTTCTTCGAGTTCTCATCGTGCTTCCTTTGATTCCTCCTCCATGGATACTCTCATGACCTTCCTCAATGAGAAGTTCACCGCGATGGATACTCGTTTCACATCCTTAGAGGATCGCATTCAAGGCATGGACAAGAAGATAGATACCATGGTCGCTCGCCAAAACTCCATGGATATCTCTTTTACCGCCTTCCATGGTGCTTGGATCAATCAAACCCGAAGGAATCAACCCTCTCAAGAAGATGAAGAAGAAGATGAGGAGGACGATCATGATGACGAAGGGGACGAGTAGATCATGCATCTCATCTTAGGCCTTTTAGTCTTTCATTATTGTTATTGCATTTTCGTTTTTAGGATTTGAAGTTTATGCCTATTATCTATGTTTTTAGGATTTTAAGAGTTTGGATTATGATGGTTGCTTTGACATTTATGCATTTGAACCTTTATGCTTATTTTGAAGTTTATGAATTTGAACTCTTTGCTCATTATGAATCAACCCTTAACCCGGCCTAGACGGTTGACCCGAATTAAGAAAGTCACACGGGGAAAACCAAAGTCAACCCGAAAGTCAACCTTGATTAACGACCCTTTCTTTTCTTTTTAATCTTGTCTAGATGCACATTAACCCTAGTTATGATCATACAAATCACATACTCAAAGATCATAAACATCAGAGATCAAACAGGGACCCAATTGAACAATTTACAACTTTAGGGACCAAATTGTAAATTCTGATAATTATAAGGACTTAACCCAAATAAAAGTTACCAACTTATAATTAGTCAGGTTTCATGCTTCACTGCCAAATTTCAGCTCAAACGGACATCTCAAACTCATGCAATTGCACAAACAAGTTTCAGGACCAAAATGCAAACATTTCAAAACATATAACTGCCATTGTCAGCCCCCAACGGTCAGGTGTTCCGAAACAGGGAGAGCCTGTTTCGAAACGCGGGGCCGTTCCGCAACGCGTACCGAAACGAGGACTGGCAGTGGCCTATCCGTTTCGGAACGGTGCCTCCTGTTCCGGACGTCTGGGTTGCTATAAGGCACCCGTTCCGAAACGAGGGCTACTGTTCCGATACGGCCTGCACAAAATGCTCAGAAAAGGCTACTAAAACACACAATTGATCAACCATACATGCTCCAAATGCTACCAAACTACCAGCAAGAAATTCAACATATAAGAGACATATTTGCATCAACCAAACATCAAAATATCAACATATATGAAAAGCCCCAATTCTAAAGGCATGCTTCCTACACAAGCAAACCATACAAGCATAAAACCTCCAAACCAACATATAATGGCCAATTACAAAACCCAGCATTCTTATCAACATTTAACAAACTTAGGGAGTTCAAAACATCTCCCAAAACATCCACAAAGGTCCCCCATTGCCAAATGCCAAAAGCTAAAAAGTGTTTAAGGAAACCTTCCCATACTTGAGCTTAACTTCCACTTGATTGCTTGCCCTCCTTGCTGCCCACAATACCCTTAGCGTTCTGCATTATTGGTTTAAGAAAACGAAAGAGAGCGTAAGCATAAGCTTAGTGAGGAATGCTCATTAAAACCATTCAATAATGCATTTATAAAAACACTTTACAAATCATACTTCAAACATCATTTAAGCATGCTCAAAAGCAATCTTAAACAAGCAATACATGCTTCCATATCAATACATGTCATATTGGCCACAAGTGATAAGTTCCATCTTTTTAAAACTAGATCAACATAAGACTCACACATGGACTTTTAAACACCATTGTGATCTTATAAATTCCAAGGACCACACAAGGACTTTTAACCACCTTTGTATCCTTACAAGTTTCACCCCAAGGACTTTTAAACACCTTGGCCCCAAGGACTTTTAAACACCTTGGCACATGGACTTTTAAACACCATGGCAAGGACCACACAAGGACTTTTAACCACCTTTGTGTCCTCAACAAGAACCATCCAAGGACTTTTAACCACCTTGATGTTCTTAAGTAACAAGGCTCACTCAAGGACTTTTAACCACCTTAGTGACCTTAACAAGAATCATCATGGACTTTTAACCACCATGAGTTCTTAGAATCCACAAGGCTCACTCAAGGACTTTTAACCACCTTAGTGACCTTAACCTTTTAAAACATCACTTGCCAATATACATCATTATCATCAAATAATCCACTGTTTTAAAGCATTAAACTAAGCCATAAACATCATGCATCTTTAGGCATTAAACCACATTTAAACAATGTTTTAAAAACAAGGAACTCTTACCTTGAGCTTCCTTCAACACATGGCTTATAAAATCAGCAACAATCATGCTAAATCATGCTTTCAAAACAGAATTTAAAACATGCAATAAACCACATTGCACAACAACCAAACCATGGCCACCACTAGAGAGTTTTTCCGAAAACTTACACTTGAGCTTAGCAAAGTTGTTTAGACTTAAACTAAGCTCCCAAGACATTGGTTTCAAAGCCGAAAACTCAATTTCACTCACCGATTCCACTTCGCCTCTTGCCGAAGTACCAAATCAAGATTCCGGATCACCAACACTTAGATCCAAAGATGACTCCCCTGTTTTAACACATCAAAGCAGAGGATTAATGCATCATCATGCATTAATAGCTTCAATGAAAGCACCTAAACTCCCTGCTCACATCCACACACCATTTTCGGCCACCAACACAACCGAAAATGCATCCAAACAACTCCTCAACAAAGCCCAGCCATAAACCATCAAAACTAAACATCCTTTAACATCATTTAACACCTAAAAAGAACCTAACAACAACCTTATACCTCCAGCAACAACAGATCCACAAGATCACTCCAAAAACAACCAAAAAACACAAGCTAAACTTAGGAAATTCAACCTATCCGGGATTGCATTAATTAAAACTCAATTTCCAATCAAATTAACATTCATTTATCAACAAATCAACACCTCAAAACCCAGCCCAATCATGTCATACGAAAATCCATGAAAAATCATCAAATCTTGCATTTAAAGCCAAGATCCATCACACAACTTAAAAGCCATTTATAAAACATCAATTAAGGATTGAGAACTTAGGAATTTCAGTAAAGAACTGAGAGTTTAGAGGAGAAGGACGTTCTTACCTCCAAACTTGAGTTTCTCCTCTTTTAGAACCAAAAAGCTTGAAGAATCAACTAGCAAATGGTGAGGTTTTGTTGATGAGATGATTAGGAATCCAAAGAGAATTGAAAAGAGAGATTTGAGTGACAAAATCAGAAGAAAATCTCTGGAGAAAAGGTGTTTGGCTTGAGAGAAAATGAGAGAAAATAGAATTGAGAGAAAAGTTAGTTAAAACCAAAATATCTTCCTTCCACTTTGTTTTTATTTAAAACCTTTTAATTAATCATTTAATATCTTTAGAAAATCTGGAGAAACTCCCATTGGGTAAATAGCTCCTTAAAGATTCAAAGTTTCAATCCTTTTTAAAACAGTCTCACAGTTTTCAAAAATTACATTTTGGTCACTAGCCCAAAATGTCACCCTTCCAAACCTTATTTTGCAAAATTGATTTCACAGTTCACCTATATATATTAAAATAGGATTTTAAGACATTTTTCCATATTTTTAACGCAACTCGAACTAGGTTTTCCTAAATTCACTCTTATATATTCGAACCGCGATCCGACCGAACCGGTCCGAATCCCAAAACTCCTAAGCCCAAAACCGGGGCGTTACAACTCTCCCCCCCTTAAGAAATTTTGTCCTCGAAATTTACCTGAAGGAAAGAGATAAGGAAACTGCTTCAGCATGTCTTCCTTCCGCTCCCACGTGGTTTCCTCAACACCACGATGCTTCCACAGCACCTTCACCAACTCAATGGTCTTGCCACGAAGAACCTTACTATCCGAATCCAGAACCTTCACCGGTTCCTCATCATAAGTCAAATTCGGATTCAATTCCACTTCCTCCACAGGCATCACATGCGAAGGATCAGATCTATACTTCCGGAGCATAGAAACATGGAACACATCATGAATCTTCTCCAACTCTTGAGGTAACCTCAACTTGTACGCAATAGGACCCACACGCTCAACCACCTCATATGGTCCAATGTACCTAGGGCTCAACTTACCCTTCCGGCCAAACCTCATCACCTTCTTCCAAGGCGAAACCTTCAAGAACACACGGTCTCCCACCGCATACTCAATCTCCTTACGCTTCAAATCCGCGTAAGACTTTTGCCGATCAGAAGCTGCCTTCAAACGCTCACAAATGAGCTTCACCTTCTCGGTGGTTCCTTTCAACAAAGCCGGCAACGAAACCAACTTTTGACCCGTTTCAGCCCAACAAAGAGGAGTCCTACACTTCCTCCCGTACAAAGCCTCATAAGGTTCCATTTGAATACTTGCTTGATAACTGTTGTTATAAGCAAATTCAACCAAAGGCAGATGCTTCTCCCAAGAACCCTGAAACTCAATCACGCAGCACCTCAACATATCCTCCAAAATCTGAATAACACGCTCTGACTGACCATCAGACTGAGGATGATAGGATGTACTGAAATTCAACCTTGTACCCAAAGCTTGATGCAAACACTGCCAGAAACGCGATGTGAACCTCGGATCCCTATCCGACACAATCGACTTAGGCACACCATGCAGCCGCACAATCTCAGCAATGTACAGCTCCGCAAGCTTATCCAAAGAAAACGTAGTATGCACAGGCAAGAAATGCGCACACTTCGTCAGGCGATCGACAATCACCCACACCGAATTCTTCTTCGATGGAGACAAAGGTAAACCAGATACAAAATCCATGGTAACCCTTTCCCACTTCCACTCAGGAATTCTCAACGGTTGCAACAACCCTGAAGGAACCTGATGCTCAGCCTTAACCCGCTGACACACCAAACACTTGCTCACAAACTCCGCAACATCTTTTTTCAAACCCACCCAATAGTACTCATCACGAAGATCACGATACATCTTGGTACTACCAGGGTGCATAGCAAAAGGACTACTATGACCTTCAGTCAGAATAGTACGCCTCAACTCAGCATCACCAGGCACTACTATCCGACTCCCAAAACACAAGACACCATCATCATTAAAACAGAAATCCGAAGGTCTACCCTCCGCGATATCCTAAACATGAGGCACCAAGGAATCATCCAGCAACTGCTTTTCCTTGATCAACTGAACCAACGATGGTTTCACTTGCAACTCAGCCACAAGACCACCATCAAGCGAAATGCTCAAACTGGCAAACATAGCCCTCAGCTCAACAGCTACCTTCCTACTCAAGGCATCCGCTACAACATTAGCTTTTCCAGGATGGTACTCAATCGTCAGATCATAATCCTTGAGCAACTCTAACCAACGCCGCTGCCTAAGATTCAACTCCTTCTGAGACATCAGATACCTCAAACTCTTGTGATCCGTGTACACCGTACACTTCTCACCATACAGATAATGTCTCCAAATCTTCAGAGCAAAAACCACTGCAGCCAACTCAATGTCATGCGTAGGATAATTGCGCTCATGCACCTTCAACTGCCGCGATGCATAAGCTACCACCTTACCCTCTTGCATCAACACACATCCCAACCCAACATAGGACGCATCACTGTACACCACAAACTCTTTCCCTGATTCAGGTTGAACCAAGATAGGAGCTTGCGTCAAAGCCACCTTAAGCTTCTCAAAAGCCTGCTGTCTCGCCTCCGTCCACTCATACTTAACATCCTTTTGCAACAACTTCGTCAAAGGTGCAGCAATCTTAGAAAACCCATCCACAAACCTCCGATAGTATCCCGCCAAACCAAGGAAACTACGGACCTCATGAACAGACTTAGGAACCTTCCAATTCATCACCGCCTCAACCTTCTGAGGATCAACACGAATCCCCTCAGCAGAAACTACATGCCCAAGAAACACCACCTCCTTAAGCCAGAACTCACACTTGCTCAGCTTAGCGTAAAGCTGATTCTCCAACAAAGCTTGCAAAACAATCCTCAAATGCTCTTCATGCTCCTCCTCAGTACGCGAGTACACGAGGATATCATCAATGAACACCACAACAAATTTGTCCAGGTATTCATGAAACACACGATTCATCATGTCCATGAAAGCAGCAGGAGCATTTGTCAAACCAAACAGCATCACAAGAAACTCATAATGCCTATACCTTGTCCTGAAAGCTGTCTTAGGCACATCCACATCCTTCACCTTCAATTGATAATACCCTAACCTCAAGTCAATCTTAGAGAACACAGCTGCTCCCCGAAATTGATCAAAGAGATCATCAATCCTCGGCAAAGGATACCGATTCTTGATAGTCAACTTGTTCAGCTGACGGTAATCAATGCACATTCTCATAGTGCCATCCTTCTTCTTCACAAACAAGACTGGTGCTCCCCAAGGTGACACACTCGGCCGAATGAAACCACGATCAAGCAGCTCTTGCAACTGCGTCTTCAGCTCTTTCAGCTCCTTAGGTGCCATTCTATAAGGGGTAATGGAAACAGGAGTTGTATTCTCATACAGCTCAATTCCAAACTCCACCTCGCGATTAGGAGGTAAACCAGGCAACTCCTCAGGAAAAACACCAGGAAACTCTCGCACAACCCTGATATCTTGCACCCGCAACTCCTTAGAGCTAGGATTCATCACAAAAGCTAGATAAGCTTCACATCCTTGCCTCAACATCCTGCTCGCCTCCAAGGTAGACACCACATTGGCAAGAAACTTCACATTCTCACCAACCACAACAACTTCATAATCATCCGCAAGCTTCAGCGAAACTCGCTTATTTTCACAATCCACAACAGCACGATGCTCAGCAAGCCAATCCATACCAAGGATTACATCAAAACCATAGAAAGGCAACTCCATAAGGTCAACATGAAAAACATGTTCTTGAACAACCAAAGGACACCTTCTATAAAGCTTTCGAGTCACAACAGTTTCACCAAAAGAACTAGTGACACGAACACCAACATCCAAAGACTCAACAGGCAAACCAAGCAATTCAGCATGCTCACGCCGAATGTATGAATGCGTAGATCCAGAATCTATCAAGGAAAGTAATGACAAGGACTGCAAAGTAAAAGTACCTGCAATCACATCCGCGTCATTTCTCCCTTCCCTATGAGCATACACCCTCGCTTGACCTCCACCTTCAGGCTGAATAGCCACAACATGGGCCACTCCTCGGCCACCTTCCTCCCTTCGCTGGAAATTACCACGGCCGCGCCCACGACCTCTCTGCGGTGCAGCAACAATAGGAGCACGCACTTGACCACCGGCCAACATAGGACAATCTCGCCTCAAGTGATCCGCAGATCCACAATTCCAGCACCCATTACCAGCTGCCGCAACAGGAGCTTGCACCTCCCTCACAGCACGAGGACAATCACGCTTCATATGACCACGTGATCCACATATCCAACAAGCACTCGGATCAGCTCTAGCATTGCCTCCCCGAGCAGGTGCACCACCACCTCGTTTAACCGAGGACTGATACTTCTGATCACGTCCCCTCTTGTTCCGTCCACCACCGAAACTATATTCAGCCGCTCGCTTACCAGCACTTGCTCCAGCACCTTTAGCAGATAAACCCAAGTTCATCTCAATATCCTTGGCTCGGCCCACCAACACATCGAAATCATCATACTCTGCGGCCAGCACATACATCTTCACATCCGTCACTAAACCATAACGGAACCTTTCGCACCTCGCCCGCTCATCAGGTACCAGCTCTGGTGCATACTGACTGAGTCGCACAAACTGCACTTCATACTCAGCCACAGTCATGCTCCCTTAAGTAAGAGACATGAACTCACGCTTCTTTTCATCCAGGTACCTCACACCCAGATACCTCCTCTTGAACACATTCTGGAAGAATGTCCAAGTTATGTCAGCTTCAGCCATCCCAGCAATAGTGGTCGTCCACCACGTATAAGCATCATCCTGTAGCAAGGATACAACACAGCCCAGCTTTTGCACATCAGTGCAACTCATCTGACCCAAGATCCTCTTGGTACTCTCCATCCAGGATTCAGAACCTTCCGCAGACAAACCCCTGAACTCAGTCCCACCAAGACTGCGTAAACACTCCAAGGGTAGTCTAACACCAGCATCTCCCTGATGCCCAGCTCCTTGAGCTCCAGCTACTGCCGCTCGAAAAGCACCGGCAATAGCTTGCACCAACATTGTCATATCAGGCATAGCTTGCCCCTGACCAGCCTCAGGTCCAGCAGCTCCTGCACCAGCTGCAGCATCAGCTCTTTCTCCCTCAGCACCACCACCACCAGGTGGAGGAGGAGGTAACACCGCACTTCCTGCGTTCTCCTCATTCTCATTCTCATTCGGAGCCGTAGCTCGCACATTACTTCTCAACTCTCTACGTGGTGCCATACTCTAACAATGCAATCACAATGCAAATAAACAAAGTCAGGCCCAGCAAGGTAAGCAATCCAAGTACTCAAGCTCAATTTCATTTAAAATCAACATCATTTCATTAGCTTTGATTTGGCAATGGGTACCCCCAACATACTTCACCACAGCATACAACTCAATTGCATCAAATTCACAAACCACTCATCATGCTTTCACTCAACAAGCATACATAGCATACACACTTCAATCATGCACACATTCATTCCCAATTACTCGCGAACTCGGCTCTGATACCACCAAATATAACCCCCTTAACCCGGCCTAGACGGTTGACCCGAATTAAGAAAGTCACACGGGGAAAACCAAAGTCAACCCGAAAGTCAACCTTGATTAACGACCCTTTTTTTTTCTTTTTAATCTTATCTAGATGCACATTAACCCTAGTTATGATCATACAAATCACATACTCAAAGATCATAAACATCAGAGATCAAACAGGGACCCAATTGAACAATTTACAACTTTAGGGACCAAATTGTAAATTCTGATAATTATAAGGACTTAACCCAAATAAAAGTTACCAACTTGTAATTAGTCAGGTTTCATGCTTCACTGCCAAATTTCAGCTCAAACGGACATCTCAAACTCATGCAATTGCACAAACAAGTTTCAGGACCAAAATGCAAACATTTCAAAACATATAACTGCCATTGTCAGCCCCCAACGGTCAGGTGTTCCGAAACAGGGAAAGCCTGTTTCGAAACGCGGGGCCGTTCCGCAACGCGTACCGAAACGAGGATTGGCAGTGGCCTATCCGTTTCGGAACGGTGCCTCCCGTTCCGGACGCCTGGGTTGCTATAAGGCACCCGTTCCGAAACGAGGGCTACTGTTCCGATACGGCCTGCACAGAATGCTCAGAAAAGGCTACTAAAACACACAATTGATCAACCATACATGCTCCAAATGCTACCAAACTACCAGCAAGAAATTCAACATATAAGAGACATATTTGCATCAACCAAACATCAAAATATCAACATATATGAAAAGCCCCAATTCTAAAGGCATGCTTCCTACACAAGCAAACCATACAAGCATAAAACCTCCAAACCAACATATAATGGCCAATTACAAAACCTAGCATTCTTATCAACATTTAACAAACTTAGGGAGTTCAAAACATCTCCCAAAACATCCACAAAGGTCCCCCATTGCCAAATGCCAAAAGCTAAAAAGTGTTTAAGGAAACCTTCCCATACTTGAGCTTAACTTCCACTTGATTGCTTGCCCTCCTTGCTGCCCTCAATACCCTTAGTGTTCTGCATTATTGGTTTAAGAAAACGAAAGAGAGCGTAAGCATAAGCTTAGTGAGGAATGCTCATTAAAACCATTCAATAATGCATTTATAAAAACACTTTATAAATCATACTTCAAACATCATTTAAGCATGCTCAAAAGCAATCTTAAACAAGCAATACATGCTTCCATATCAATACATGTCATATTGGCCACAAGTGATAAGTTCCATCTTTTTAAAACAAGATCAACATAAGACTCACACATGGACTTTTAAACACCATTGTGATCTTATAAATTCCAAGGACCACACAAGGACTTTTAACCACCTTTGTATCCTTACAAGTTTCACCCCAAGGACTTTTAAACACCTTGGCCCCAAGGACTTTTAAACACCTTGGCCCATGGACTTTTAAACACCGTGGCAAGGACCACACAAGGACTTTTAACCACCTTTGTGTCCTCAACAAGAACCATCCAAGGACTTTTAACCACCTTGATGTTCTTAAGTAACAAGGCTCACTCAAGGACTTTTAACCAGCTTAGTGACCTTAACAAGAATCATCATGGACTTTTAACCACCATGAGTTCTTAGAATCCACAAGGCTCACTCAAGGACTTTTAACCACCTTAGTGACCTTAACCTTTTAAAACATCACTTGCCAATATACATCATTATCATCAAATAATCCACTGTTTTAAAGCATTAAACTAAGCCATAAACATCATGCATCTTTAGGCATTAAACCACATTTAAACAATGTTTTAAAAACAAGGAACTCTTACCTTGAGCTTCCTTCAACACATGGCTTATAAAATCAGCAACAATCATGCTTTCAAAACAGAATTTAAAACATGCAATAAACCACATTGCACAACAACCAAACCATGGCCACCACTAGAGAGTTTTTCCGAAAACTTACACTTGAGCTTAGCAAAGTTGTTTAGACTTAAACTAAGCTCCCAAGACATTGGTTTCAAAGCCGAAAACCCAATTTCACTCACCGATTCCACTTCGCCTCTTGCCGAAGTACCAAATCAAGATTCCGGATCACCAACACTTAGATCCAAAGATGACTCCCCTGTTTTAACACATCAAAGCAGAGGATTAATGCATCATCATGCATTAATAGCTTCAATGAAAGCACCTAAACTCGCTGCTCACATCCACACACCATTTTCGGCCACCAACACAACCGAAAATGCATCCAAACAACTCCTCAACAAAGCCCAGCTATAAACCATCAAAACTAAACATCCTTTAACATCATTTAACACCTAAAAAGAACCTAACAACAACCTTATACCTCCAGCAACAACAGATCCACAAGATCACTCCAAAAACAACCAAGAAACACAAGCTAAACTTAGGAAATTCAACCTATCCGGGATTGCATTAATTAAAACTCAATTTCCAATCAAATTAACATTCATTTATCAACAAATCAACACCTCAAAACCCAGCCCAATCAGGTCATACGAAAATCCATGAAAAATCATCAAATCTTGCATTTAAAGCCAAGATCCATCACACAACTTAAAAGCCATTTATAAAACATCAATTAAGGATTGAGAACTTAGGAATTTCAGTAAAGAACTGAGAGTTTAGAGGAGAAGGACGTTCTTACCTCCAAACTTGAGTTTCTCCTCTTTTAGAACCAAAAAGCTTGAAGAATCAACTAGCAAATGGTGAGGTTTTGTTGATGAGATGATTAGGAATCCAAAGAGAATTGAAAAGAGAGATTTGAGTGACAAAATCAGAAGAAAATCTCTGGAGAAAAGGTGTTTGGCTTGAGAGAAAATGAGAGAAAATAGAATTGAGAGAAAAGTTAGTTAAAACCAAAATATCTTCCCTCCACTTTGTTTTTATTTAAAACCTTTTAATTAATCATTTAATATCTTTAGAAAATCTGGAGAAACTCCCATTGGGTAAATAGCTCCTTAAAGATTCAAAGTTTCAATCCTTTTTAAAACAGTCTCACAGTTTTCAAAAATTACATTTTGGTCACTAGCCCAAAATGTCACCCTTCCGAACCTTATTTTGCAAAATTGATTTCACAGTTCACCTATATATATTAAAAGAGGATTTTAAGACATTTTTCCATATTTTTAACGCAACCCGAACTAGGTTTTCCTAAATTCACTCTTATATATTCGAACCGCGATCCGACCGAACCGGTCCGAATCCCAAAACTCCTAAGCCCAAAACCGGGGCGTTACAATTTTTGTTTTTAAAATCTATCTTAAAGTAAGGGGGAGAAAGCTTTTCAAAGTTTCAAAAACTTAAAAATTTATTTATGGTTTTGTTATATCAAAAAGGGGGAGATTGTAAAACCGAAATTGATTTTGATATAACACATAATCTTAAGGACCAATTTGCAAAACAATAAATTTTTAAGTACTCTTTAAAGTCTCTCAATTGACAAGTGTTTTTAAAACAAAATAATAATTAAAGACCTGCTCTTAAATCATATATATTTTTCAAAGTCCTTTTCTATGTCTTCCAAGCATAAGTATGCAAAAACGCCCAGGAGTATCGATACCCTTAGCGTATCGATACCCTATTTTGTCACTGTAATTTTATTGAACATACCGTACCGATACGCCCTGAAACCGTATCGATACGATATGCATCTGGGCAATTGTTTTCCTGAACACGTACCGATACGCATGGTAACCGTATCGATACGCTAAGCATATCTTTGAAAAATTCGAGCATTTAATTATTTGACCGTTACTTGTCAGTTGGTTGGTTTCCCAATTTTCAAAAGGTAGTTGTACCGTACCGATACGCTTGGTATGCGTATCGATACACTTTTCATACAAACATAACTTGAGATTCCAGTAACTTTGGACCGTATCGATACTTCCCTCGTATTGATACGCCCCTTAAAAACCGTACCGGTACGCCTTATATGGGTATCGATACGCCCTGTTTTCAGGCACAACGGCTCTTTCCTCTTTGATGCAGGTATCGATACGCCCTTCCCGAGTACCGATACGGTAGGCTGCAGAGCTGCATTTAATGCGGGAAAAATGTCCACAACGGCTCTATTGATGATCCTAACTACCCAAACGGCTAGAAATCAATGCAAGGGTATAAAAACAAGCTTCATTTGACCAAGCAACAACTATTGAACCTTCAAGCATCATCAAAGCAAAAATCCAAACCCTTGAGCTATTAAAAGTCAAATCTTGTACCCAACTCTAGTGTTTTTCAAATTGTCAATTTGTATTGTGAGTTTGGGATTGTTTAAATTGTATTTGGGTAGACAATCATCCTTTGAGAGGAAACATTTGAGTTTACCAAAATCTTTCTTTGTATTTGAGTGGATTAAGCTTTGGGTAGAAAGCTTAATCGAAATTGTAAGGTTTCATCCTTATCCAAGAAAAGGGGACGAATTCAATTAGTGAATTGTTTGAAAATCCTTAGTGGGAGCTAAGGTAGTGGATGTAGAGTTCATTTGGAGAACTTGAACCACTATAAGCCCTTGTGTCATTTTTATTTTCAATCTTTCTCTTCACCAAAGTTTTAATTGCCAATTCACCCCCCTCTTGGCCATTTGCAAGTGTTCGATCAACTCAACAACTCGGGCTGACTCAGACGAGTTGACTCGGCTGACTCGGACGAGTTGACTCGGCTGACTCGGACGAGTTGACTCGGCTGACTCGGACGAGTTGACTCGGCTGACTCGGACGAGTTGACTCAGCTGACTCGGTTCGGGTTGACTCGGCTGACTCGGTTCAGGTTTTCAGGTCGAGCAGACGGGCCGGGTCAACGAGTAGGGTTTTGGGCTCGGTTTGGGTTTGGTTGGTGGGCCGACCGGTCCAGCCGGTTCAGGCCGGCTCACTTACCCAAACGGAAATAACGCCGGACGGTGGCCGGAAAACTCGCCGGAGAGCTCAACGGACGTGGTTCTGCCGGAAAAACATAGATCATTAGACCACAATTCCAACCCATACATTTTTAATCCGAAACAAGCCGGAAAATAGGCCGAAATTTACCTTTAAAGATCGAAACGGTCGGAAAGTTCGAAGCTCCGATGGAACCCTTCCCGGTGTCGGAACGCCAATCGGCCGGGTGGGTTTTTATCAGCTCGTCGAGGGGAGCGTCGTCGTACCGACGAGAAATCAAGACGACGACAGCATGGACGAGAAATCAAAGGCGGCCCAACTCGAACTTCAACTTGATTTCTACTGCAGACGACGGCACGGAAGGGCGCGTCACAGACGTCAAAGGGTTCGGAGCGGCGACGTGCATTCGTCGGCGCAAGCGGTGGTGCACACCGGATGGCGGTGTGGACGGTAAAGGTTTGCCGAAACTGAGGAGGGAGAGGGGTCTGTGAGGGAGATGAGGGGACGATTCACGAATCGAAAAAAAAACATGGGTATGAATTACATGTGTGTAGGTACAAACCCCTCTTCTAAATTAAAGCTAACTCCTTGATTAACAAACAAATATTACCTTTGATAATATTTGACAGAAAAGAGCACTTGGCTCAAATGGTTAGCATACAGGGTGGTGAGGGCTGAGGTCTCGGGTTTGATCCTCCACACCCTTATCTTTCCTTTTTTTTATAGGGTGTTACAATCTTACTCATCGATCCTTGATGCTCTTTGACACCCCCCTCAATCAATGTTACAATTTTTAGAAGAAGATAGTTTAGGCCCCAGTTTAGTTAATAACGTTTTAGTCTCTAGTTAAGTAAGTGTAAGACTTTTGGTTAATTTATCATTTTAATTCGAAAAAAAAAAACAGTGAGATTGAGAATTGAAAAACACATGTTTTAACTAATGGAGTTGGTCCAAGTTGTAAGCAGTTTGATATCGCTTAAATATGTTTCGAGTTCGAGACCTTGTATAGGCAGAAAGCCCTCTGGAAGACTCAACCACCAAAAAATTAGATGTGCGACGCGAATTAATCCGAATTAGTCAGGGCAAAGCTCGGGGGACTGAAAGGACAAAAAACTACATGTTTTGGGCATATTGTCCAACTTGTATCAATATCCTTTCATGTCAGCACTGTCATTTCCACACCAATAATACATTAAAAGTCATAATATGAACGCTTTGTGGGGCTCCGTGCTTTCATATATGTCCTTCTCAGAGGCCATTTTTCCTTTATGTACCAGAAATCAAAGATTTATGATTAGGGTTAACTGTTGAAGAAGTCCGACTTCGAGTTTTTGAGACGACGTTGTTAGAAGAATTAAAGATTTTACTAATGTAGTGGTATAGGAATGACCAATTTTCATACTTGGAATAAAGAATATCTTCATTCTTTTATGTTTTAATTCATTAACTGTAAATCTTCATTCTTGCCTGTTTTAATTCATTAACTGTAAACAAATGAAAATACAATTGCATAGCATGAGTGCTACAATAGAGTAATCGAGTCTGATGCGATGGCTGCTGCCGAGACCACTTCAGCAGAACGATGAATCTTATTGTCTGCTAACATTATGGTTGAATGTTGAAATAAATGGTGTAAGATTCATCTCTGAAGCTCTGCAATGGTGCCAAAAGGAAATTCCTCCTTTGACCTTTTGCGACGAAGCTGATCGGATGGTATTCGCTTATTCCGCTGTTCATTACCAAGCTGATTGCCTGATTGAACCCTGCCTCAGATGCTGCTGAATTGCAGTTGAGCTTCATGCTAAGACTGGAACTATAGTTCATGCTGCTGTATACATAGCACCCCTTTTGGTTTATGGATTCCAAAGACACGCTATTCTCCTTACCATCCAATCCGGAAACTAAACGGAAACTAGAAGTTGCATCGTCGTTAGGAGAATCGGTTACCGCAAGGTTGTTTTCCGTTCCTTGGTGAACTAAAACCATTCCGGGGGAGTCAAATGGCTCAAGCATGACAGTTTTACCAATGGCTTCTCCGATGGTTGAAATTTTCTCGTGTGTGTCATCAAAGATGAGCCTGAATGTGGAATGCACAGCAGCATCGGTACCGGCTTCAGGGAACTTCTCCATTCGGATTGATTGGTCTGAGTTTGTTAAGACAAAAGTCGAGTCGCCTGACTTCTGGCTAAAAGTGACAAGATGATTGTTATATGCAGCGGGAACCGGAGTTATCCAGTCGGCGAATGAACCTGTTGAACCAGTTTTTATGTCCCAGTCGCCACTGCTATAACCGCTAAGCAGGTAAGGACCATAAAGGATTGCCTGAACAGAAGCGTATTCAGGACGATCATCTGAAAAAAAAGTAAACTTATGCGGATTATATAAGCTCTTACAGATTACAGAGAATTGCGAATTTATCATACAACTATGATACCTTTAATTTGTTCCGTTCGCAGGCTAATAGGCAACTGAAGGGTTAGTTTATCTCCAGCACTCCATTTTACTGGTAAAAAGCTACCTGAAATAATGAAATTAGTATTACTTCCTGTTCTTCATATAACATAGAAAGTGAACACACCAAAAGCATAACATATCAAAAGAACCAACGATATTCTCAGAAAAGAAGTGCGAAAATGATGATCATGTTTCACACCTGGTGCTGGTATGGCTAGATTCTGGTCATTTAATTTTGCCTTGGCCCCTTTCAATTGAGTCCAGATTGGTATCCTTAAATTCAAGGTAGATGATTTCCCTGCTCCCTGCGTTAATAAGATTCCGGATTATCGATATATGTTTGCTTTCCATATCATTAGTAATATATGCACACTTGCACCGAGTTGAGTTCAATACAAGGTAAACAAGATCCCGGATATGATTTTTCTTCTGGTTTCGACTAAGAAAAATAAAGATTCGGGGCAAAGAATACGAGGAACATATACTTCTATTCGAGTAAAATGGCACATGGACACTCATAGATAGAACTAGTGGAGGTAATGGTCATCTGGTTCTGTTTTACTATTTGAATTCTACACACATGTATGCAATGTATAGTACCTCTTTCGAAGAGGAAGTCAATGTGACATGAAGGTAAGGATCCCAAGAGACAACTGGATCAACTTTCTGGTTGAGCACAAAATTTCTGGATTTCCAATCGAGAGTGCTTGATATATACTGTATGATGTAAAGACTAGGAAAACCTCCTTCCTCTTCGAAATATATAGAATCCCCTAACTTGGAAAATGATTCAATTCCTGCAAAGATAGAGAAAAAACCGATTAATGATGCTAAGAACCTGAGATACCACTGACACATTAATCATGTTTGGAGAAAATTTTATCACACTTCATTCATTGTGAAAGTAGTAGGTAAATATCGGCAACGATCACGTACCTGTGCCATAGCAGCACCAGAAAGAATCAAATGGTGTTCCCCACTGGTGGTAGCTTACGGCCTTAGAGACCCCACGACCTTGGGGCAGCATGTAAATCATCACTCCGGGCTGTGTTCCCCTTTGGATGCCTAGTACACCGTTTGTGAGGGCTCGCTCGTAGTAATCTGCATATGCCACTTCTTTGGTCCATCTAAACAGGTGGCGAGAGACCTAAAACGCCACAACGAAAACATGATTCATTTCAAATAGGAAGAAAGGAACAGCGATGCGATACAACCGATAGATATAAATCACTTCTCATTAGCTAAATATAAGTCCAAAAAAAGGATAAAGTGAAAAGGGCAGTCCATAATTCGAAAGGATATCCCTGGAGGACCTTCAAGTATTAAAGAGTGATGGGCATACCTTCAGCATGTTATAAGTTGTACAAGACTCTTCATTCTCTGTCTGTAACGTGTTTGCCAATCGTTTTGGGTCGGACCTTCTCATAGGTGAATGCCATAAACCACAAGAGGGAAGAGCCAGAAACGAAACAAAGGTAATTAGATATAATCCAGAGTCCAGACCATTTCTTAAACCATTCATCGGGAAAGGACATCGAAAGTAAGTAGATTAAAAAGATTATTCGATAAGAAACAGAAATTTATATCTGTAAAATGACAAAGTTAGTACCAGAACTCGCTGACGGACGTCCCTCCTGTTGCATAGGTATGAGAAGAATTAACAATGTCCATAAAGGAAGTTGCTATTGCCTGGCAACAAAAAAGAGGGGGAAAGGCAATTAAAATGTTTACTGAAGTATCAATGACCACCTTAAATAGAATTTAAATCATTGGATGAAAAACGAGATGGAGTTGTTTAACGAAGAACCCCCTAAATCATGGCAAAACAAATCCCCACAGTTATACAAACTTCCATAAGAGGAAGAAAATTACAGTTCCAGCAGCAGTCAAGAAAATTGCATATCAAGTAATGTACCTTGTAAAGCGGATCACCAATCACTTCATACCGCATTTGAGCTCCGATAACAATAGGAATGTGTGTATTAGCATGGAAGCCCGATATATCATCAGCCTAAAAGAGAAAAGGAGCGAAATTTTGTCCAAGAACCAGGAATTAATCATTAGATAGAATTAACTTCTTTCTTTCAAGACAAGAAAAGTCTTGAAAGTTACCTGAACTGCAAGCAATCCTAGAAAACAAGGTTTGTCGAAAAGGTGAGCCAACAACAAATGCTGTGGATCTCCCTGCTCAAAGTAACATGAAAAATCGCGTCAAATACGATCCAGCATTGTCTAAGAACTCTTCAACTGCATGGGGAATGAGAGCGGAAAGAATACTGACAAGTCCGAATGGTAGAAGACAAATTTTACAGCTCAGAAAAATCTATACACAACCATTTTTCTCCTGGTGAATAAATTTAGAAGTTTTGCAGAAGGCATGATAATAGATTCTGAATGTATTAGACTTTTATATGGAAATTTCTATCAAGCTCACAAGCTTTGCAACCGGTCAGATGACATCACTCATGTCATGTTAAGCAAATTTTATATTTTCATTGTAAATGATTGTCAACCCATAAGCTTGGATTAGGTCGATCGACACACAGGTAGCTGGCTGATTACCATGTCCGATAAATATCAATATCATTTGCAACTGTTGGAGGGAGAAACTAGTACATTCTTGTGTGGTATTCTCAAAACAAATGCCTGCGAATGTGCGAGTTAATGCCACTTGAAAGCATATTTTTATATGCACAACTAAAGTTGCATCTCCTAAATATCGTACTCGATGGAAGTTCCAAATGTCTTACAATCTGGCTATTCCGGAATGCAGTCAAATCAACCTTGATGAAGTAAAGAATGCAGGTAGAAGCTAAAGGAATTATAAGAAACAGTTTACCGACCGTTACGGTAAACAATCTGTAGAGGACGTCGTTCATGCCACCGGTTTCTTCATTAAGTGACTGCCAATGTCTCTCCACACTGTGCTTTGTTATCACATTCTGAACACGGCTATAAAAGTATTTGACCATCCATTTTGCCATATCTAAAGATTCAGCATTACCGGAAAATGTATATTGATCCAAGAGACCTGCCAAGATCTGCAAAACCGACCCGAGTTAGAAGTCATTATGTATCTCTTTAAAACCGAACCACATAAGCATCCTTCAAAGCCACAGACATAGAATCTACCTTGTGAATGGTGTAGTATGGGGCCCAGACAGGTTTTATTGCCTCGAAACGATCAAAAAGTTCAGACGGAAATGCCGAAAGATATCCCGTCCCCATTTTCTTCTGGCAGGCGGATAAGGCGGACACAACTGCCGACATCTTCTCTTTGAGAGTGTCATTGTGAGTGCTAGCCCACATCTGTGCTGTTGCACTCAAGTAATGCCCTTCAACATTCAAAAGACAGTTTAACCATTACAAATTCACAATCAACATGAAATAAAATATCAAAAAGTTGCAATAAAACTCGAGAACCGAACTTGCTTCGAACACATTATGACAACATCGACACTTTAACAAAATCTATATATGTTCAACAGCTGCAGAAAGTAACTAAATTCATAGTAACAACAAACAGTGACAAGGCATATAAGTAACAAATTTGGATAGCAAAGAAATCGAACTAAAGCCATCGGTTACCGACGAAATGACCCCGGAGTTCAACATCTGGTGCCTCCCACCCTCCATATGGTTTCCCAGGAATTGGCAAACCAGAAGTTTTCCTAAAACTCCACACCAAACCATCCACATCAAGCATCAACAAGTACTCCAAGTTGGTTTGCTGTGCTCGCCAGTGAACCGAATTCGAATCCAATCTAACATCATGCAGTGAGACCTCTTTCAAAGAATCAACCGCCAAGTTGAAACGACCAGGGTGCTTGATTTTCTGATACATCATGGACCAGCTCGATTCATCTCCTTTTCTCAAAACCTTCCTTGGTAACAAATCAGACCAAGCAGAGTCATCGGTCGGGATCAAATGGTAATGACCAAACATCTCCTGTCTCCATGTTTGGTTATTAGATTTCAACAGCTCGTAACGAAAACTATGGGACGACAGCTGAGTTGGGACGTTTGTACACTCTTTACTCACAACACTACCACACAGTAAGAAAACAGCAATGGCTAGAAACAGAACAAATCCCTTCATTTTTTTTAGAATCAGAAGTTGAAATTCTGAAACTTTAATGAAAACCAATGAAAAATATCCAAAACCCAGAAAGTAAATAATAGTAATACAGGTAGTAGTTTAAAGGATAGAGCAACATGTGACTGTCCATTCCCTGAATTTATACAAAAGTCCTGGGCCTGGCAATCAAACAACAATTAAAAGAAGCATCCCGTGAAGGATACGAAATGCCTTTTGTCTTGGCACAGTAAATAACAAAGAGGAAAAAAGGATATTTAAATTATACACATAGAAAACAAAGATATTAACTAGGGGAAGAATCACGGATACTGGGTCATTTTTCAAGGGGTCTGGTTTGGAATTGGATATGCGGTTGATTGAGACACAAAGAAAGAGAGAAAGGGAGTGGGTACATATATTTGCAATGAAAGAGGGAATTCATGAAGCAAAGTGAAGAGAAATCTGATATTTAAACTGAAGTCTAGCTTTTGTTTCAACTCCTGTAGCTGTTATTTCTGATATTTCAGTCTCGTAAAATTATTAGATGGACCCGCCGCACTACGTCATTCGTGGTCTCGGCCAATAAAATTTATTTATCTCATTTTAACATCTAAATAACTATTATTTTTATTGATATGTAGGGAAGACGTGAAGATTCACCTTAAAAAAAATAAGATCGATAAACTTTATTGGTTGGACCACGGATAACATGATGAGCCATGTTTATCTATTAAATGTTTTTAGTCAAGGCTATAACCGTATAGATATATGATGCTTTTTTTTAGAATAGATATATGTTAGAATTTTACTTTTAATTTAATTCTATTTCAAATATAGTAATTTATATCATAATTATGAAAATATTGTCCCGGTAATGTTGTGGATTTTTTTATTTTATATCATGAAGTAGGGTGAATGTTTGTCTACCTTCTGTTTCAATTAGATATGATTAAACAGTGATAATGAAAGACACTGAAAAATGTAGACGGTTTTAAAAAAATTAATTTGAAAATGGCTTGTCTAAAGTCGTCGAAAATTTCATGCGGCTTCTCATGTATGTCTGAAGTCGTAAAATTTTTTGACGACTTTCAAAACACTATTTAATCATGTTTACTTTACGAAATAATTTCTCACCATTTCTATTTCATAAAAAAAATCATAATCATACTATGTGAAAAATACCCCATGATTACTAAACATGAAGAAAGAGTTTCAGATAAAAAAAATCTAACTTGATTTCTATACATTAGTTTTCCTTTTTATTTTGTTTTTATTTTATTTTATACTAAATATTCTTTTTTATTCTTTGTGGATAACTGTATTCGAATTTGAATCTTGAAAAAGAATAAATCATTATAAGCTAATAAGATTACATCATTCTTCTCCAAAACATTTAAAACGCTATTTCCCATTAATTTGGGATATTTTATAAATAAGGGTAAAATACATTTAGTATTAATTATTATGATATTTTGATTTTATTCATCGAACTTTTCAAACATGCAATATAGTCATTAAACTTTTACGGTCATGGCCATTGAAAGTTGTCGTTAAAGTCTTCTTCTACCCAAAAAATCTTAATTTCAAAAATTGACAAGTGTCACAAAAGGTTGATTTTTCGATTAATAAAATGGTCATTGATCAATTTCAACGGTGAGAAGGTTTTATTTAGTCAGAAGATTAACATAATTTAATTTCAAGTTGATATGAAGGTTAACAGTAGCGGATAAGAGAGTTTTAGATTTTAGTTTCTATTGAAATGTCGCTTCATTTCGTCGTCCTTTTTTATTTCGTTAAGTAGTTTTTTTGGTTGAAAAATCACCAAACTACTCTCAGTCCTTTTCTCTTCGTTTTCGTTTGTCCAAACTTGTCGAAAACCTCTGAATATTTTCAATTATCAATCAAAACTCAATTAGAACTAAATGCTAAAACTTTATGATCTGTCTCTTTCGATCGTTGGATCAACTTGAAACCAAATTATCTTAATTTTTTGACCAAATTGAGCCTTCACATTGTTGGAATTGATTGGTGACGGTTACGTTAATCGCAAAATTAGTCTTTTGTAACGACTGATAATTCTTAAAATTAGGGCTTTTCGGGAAAAGAAGACTTTAACTACAATTTTCAATGACAATGATCATAATGAAAACGAATTAAAAGTTCGGTGATTATAATGGAACTTTTTAAAGTTATAAGATCAAAGTAAAATACCCTAAAAGTTTAGTGAGCAACATAATTTGCCTTATAAATAATTTTTAAAGAAATACCCTATAAATAAGGTGTAATTATTCAATTTTTGGGTTAAAACTTTGTTTAGAGTTTAATGTTTAGGGGTTTAAGTGTAGGAGTTTTAAATTTAGGGATGTAGATAGAATTTAGGGTTTGAGGTTAAAATTTATGGTTTATAGGTTAAACTTAAATTTCTAACAATGTTACCATAAAATATAAACCCTAACATCCAACCCTAAACTCTAAATTCAAACCATAAACCCTAATTTATAAAATCCTGCACTTAAACTCATAAACCCTAAACCTTAAAATTAAATCTATAAACCCTAAACCTTAAAATTAAGTCTATAAATCCTAAAACTAAAGAACTTGTGGAAACATTTTATTTCCACGGTTAGTGCTTGAGATATTTTTCTCTAAACAATTATTTGACATAAATTGGTAGGTGTTTAACAATAGGTTCATGTGACATGTTTATGAATATATTATAAAATAATATTCACCAATTATTTGAATGGACCAACATTTCCAACAAAAAGTGCATTACCAAGCAACTTGTTGTTACTAGCGGTGTTCTCCCAAGAACTTCTCGTGGGTCTTTTATAATTTATTCTTTGATTATTTTTTTTGATAAATGTGGGGAAGGATTATCATAGGCCTCATTAAAAACCCTCTTAACCTAAATAAGGGAAAAGAGTACCTATAAATAACCCATTACAAATAACACTCGATAAAAATCAAGAAACTACTAGCAATCCTCCTGCAGGAGTTCGATCACCTCCACTGGGGCATGCCTAAAAATACAAGTTTCAAACAAGTCTTCCGAAGCCAACTTTACAAGAGCATCCGCAACCCGATTACCATCCCTAGACACATGTCTAAAAACCACATCCCCATGTATCGACACAAGCGTTCGGATAGAATCAATCAACGATGATGAAATTAGACGAGAAGATATATCTGATAGAACCTGAACCACATCAAGATTGTCCGTCTCCACAACGACTTTCACTCCGTCCACATCCATAGCGCACTTAATTCCTTCAAACACCGCCCAAAGCTCCGCCTCAATACTCGAACATACATCAATAAACTTGGTAAAACCGGTGATCCAACTCCCTTTAAAATCGCGAACCCCCCCCCCCCAGGAGGCCTTTTCAGTCAAAATACATCGCCCACCGTCGACATTAACCTTCACGCACCCCCTACGCGGTGGCATTCACTTCCGAATTTGGCCAACATGTTGCTGCATTGAGCAACTACCAGGCTGTCGGACAGCAGAATTACATCCCTGCTGCGCACTTACTGGCCTGCGTCCCAGCGGCATATTCATCACACGACAGTGCTGCGAACCAGCCACCTGCACACACTGCACCTGTTGCTGCCCGGACGTCAAGCACAACCCCCGGCGTCCACCATCTACCAAACGCCTAGCCCGCGCCAAGACCCCATCACCGTGCACATCCCAGTCCCCAAATATATGTATACATTAGTTGTAAAACATCTTAGAACAAGTTCTCTTCGGGATTTTTTTTTTTTAAATATATGTATACATTAGTTGTAATGATATGTCATATGCATAGTGTTTATAATATTATTAAATCGCAATATGATAAATTAATTAAATCTGACAAAACATATGGTAAATTAATTTAATAATTTTACAGAAATATAACTAAAATAATTCTCATATATTACATTAATATTTTTTACTGAATTAATAAGTCATGTTTTCAAAAAAAGTCATATAAATTTTACGGTTGTAATTTTAAAACTTACTATGATATTTTATTATCAATTAATTACTTTTATGTTATTCATTATTTAGTATTATTTTTATTTATAATAATTTTTACTTGTGTATTACAAATTTTTGGCATAACGGTAAAAGAGATCTTCAACGTTTGTTATTTTTTCAACTACGCCCTTAAAGATTTTTGACAATTTAAATTTCGGAGTCAATTTTTAATATAAGTTGTTTTGAATGATCAACTAATAGTCAACATTTTTGTTGGGACGCAATTGAAAAAGAAAATGTTAAAACTTTTGTTGGTATTACACCTTTTTTTAGTCTTAACTTATAATTTTATTTTAAATGTGTAACTTTTTTTTAAGTTTTTTTTGTTCAATAATATATGATTTTATTAAAGCCAAATCGTACAAAAATATATCATCATTGCCATTTTAAAAACTTTGTAAACTTAAATTGGAGGAAAATAATACACATAATAATATTACAAAATAGGAAAAGACACCAAACACATATCAACATGCGAGCCAAACTTATATCACGGCCAAAATAAAAGTAACCAGCCTCCACTTGCACAATACGGCCACAAGACTACAAACTCATTACTGCCAAGCACCTCCTACCTCCTTACCAAACTATATGTAAAATCAGGGGCGGATTTAAAAATTTAAACTTGGTAGTTCACTATCGATAATAAATATAATCGTATGTAATATAAGAGTAAATCGAATAAGTCATCAAAAATTACTTAGATGTTCATAATTGACATGACAAAAGACCCTTCAATCACACCTAATGATCTAAATATATATGTAAGAGGTCCACTATGATTTAGTTATTTCTCTTTAATAAAACACACGTATAGTGGAATTCATTTTTACAACTAATACTATGAACACAAAACTTTTTATATTACTTGTAAGTAACTGAAATCATCTAAAATAACTTTCAACACTTTCATATGAATGATCACTAATCTCTATCATCAAATCTTTTATTATTATTATTATTATTATTATTATTATTATTATTATTATTATTTTGAGAGAGGAAGCTCTTATTTTTACCTTTTGTATAACAATCATTATTTGTAAGTAAATTAGCGACAAAATCTTTGACTTTCATTGGTTAAAAGGATTCTTTACTCCTTTTACTAGTGAAGGCAAGAGAAAACGGTAAGATATCGAATAATATATATATATATATATATATATATATATATATATATATATATTATAATTTTCATATAATAGATTTTTTAAATTATTGTAAAACTTATACAACTTTTTTTAATAAAAATACACATACTTGTTAAGAATTTAAGAAATTTGTTTAATAATAAAAATCCAGTAACTTAAAATTTTTAATTATTAGTTTATTTTAAAATAAAAAGAATAAATCATTCAAAAAATATGAAATTACTAAGAAAACTATATAATAATACGAAAATCTTAAATTTTATAGAAAATTAAGGGGTATCAATAACTAAAAATGAAGACTTTCATAAATAATTTTAAATAGATTTCAATGAGTTTAATTTTAATGTAGATACTAATTATAGATCTAACATTAAAAATAAATATAAATATATTTACATTTATAAATTTGTGTATCAGATTAATTAATGATTTTAAATGAAGTACTCTAATGTTAACGAGGGTATACATGCGATTTGGGAGGAAAAAATAACTAAATTGATGTCTTTTTTTAAAAAATTAATGGTTAAATTTATTGAATTATTTTTAAATTAGGACTAAATTAGTAGAATATATAAGTTTTGAGGACTAAAATTGTCATTGTACTAAATATTGCTAGTTGCCCGTTTGTATTTTAATGAGTGACATACTAGTAACTTAAAAGTGATCTAATTGTAACTTTTAATAATCAAGTGGCACAATCATAACTTTATTAATAATTGAGTGGCCTTTAATGTAGTTTATCCACTTTTTTATGGTCGGTCAAGTAACCTACCATGACCTGTGATAGATATGCCCCTATGAAAAACAAACATCAGCCCTCCACCAATCTTCCTACTCCAACCGATGTAACAAGCTTAAAGAAACGCACGAAACTAGGAGGTTTGATCAACCCCGTTTTTGCGGAACCATTAAATATATTGTTGAAACGGACACATATAAATAATATTATTTGAATTATTATAAAACATAAAAATAATTAAAATAAAAAATTAACTAAAAGAAGTGCAAGATTATAAATAAAATATATGAATCATATACCAACATTCTCTCAATTTTATTTTTTATAACAAATGTTTTTATTTTTAAATATCACTAATTTTGAATTTATAACGGATTAGTATGTAACGTGCTATGCACAAGTTTAAAAATAATAAATATTAGATTTTGTTATACTCGTGATTTGATTGAAGATTTTTTGTTATAGGTTTAAGGGTAAAAGGTCCCCTACTTTTATAAATAAAGTAAGGGTAAAATTCACAAATGGTCACTAAACTATCATAAACATTATAAAATGGTCATCAAAATTTCAAAAGTTACATAATAGACATTAAAATTTGATTTTTGTTACAAAGTGGTCACTGAGCTGTTAACTGTCGTTAAAAGGGTGAAGTGATGACAGTTAAGAAAATTTGTACAATAACACATTTAATCTTCAATCAAATTGCATAAGTTTTAGGGACTATAAATATTATTATATCACGTCACATTAGATATCTGTTTCAATTTTAATGCCGAATACATCTATTTGTATATATCTTCTTTTAAAAAAAAGAGTGACATGTTTCTTATCAAACTCATAATTAAATAACTTTGAGTTGATTTGCCCAATAATTTTCCTTATTTGGATATCCAAATTAAACAACCCCTTCAAATTCAATCCTCTATTAAGCATTAACCATAGTCTTCAAGATAATAGCAGCTTAGAATGGAAAACATAAACATAAAGAGGCACTAATAATTGAACATGTAGTTATCCCATAGCTACATTCATAATTGCAAAATGATAGTGACCCTCACTTGGAAAAGTAGATATTCATTAAGGAAGAAAAAAGTGGTTAGGTTCTCTTGTTTGTCTTCAACATTTATGTTAAATGAGCAATTATGGACCACCATGACCAGATATTGTGCCTGTTTAGGGGCTTTCAATTTGTAAAGACAGATCAGACCTATGCTTAAAACTTCAAACTTTGAAGAGTAGAGAAGCAAGAGTTATACCTATTAATCAATGTAATCAATTTCCCATCGGTTTTGACCATATCAAATGCATGGTAAATTGAAACATCAAACACTTTGATTATGTTTGGTTAACAGAGTTGAGTTAAAATTTGAGGATTGAACTTTTTTTAGAAGATCGATCAGTCAAATTTATTAATTTGATTGTCTGGGAAATAAAGAATAGTAACAATCAGAGTGGGGTGAATCTTCTAAAATTGAAAAAGCTACTAAAAGCATCTTTTTGAGCTTAAAAGTTTTGATATAAGAGCTATAAAGAGTACTATTTTGTTCTCGAAAATTACCAAGAGGTTTATGTAAATAACTTAAATTTAAATAACTCACATATAAGTAAAACATATTCTCATATATAATTTGATGAATTATTTTCATTCAAATGGACGAGATTAATGCATATGCTTCAAAAATTATTTAAATTTAATAATTAATAAAATTTTATTAAAAATATAATTTTATAAATAAGAAACTAATATATACATCCTCCAAATATGATTAGTAATATTATATTAAAAAAATTAATTTTCATAATGGGCCCATACAATACCCGATTCGGAATAGTCGGCCAATGGATCATATACCATTGGTTAAACAAAAAAAATTAATTTTCATAATCTAATATAGATAACGAATATTGATAACCAATAAACTATTCAAAAAAAGTATTGAATATAGACATGTCCTTATATGTCATTTTGTTTGTTCATATATGCAAACAACAAATTAACAACTATCCGTTCATTATAGAGACATTTTTACAGACTCAAATAATACAATTAACTAGCATAATTTATTACTCTCTCCGTCCCACTTAAGATGTCCATTGTTGACTTTTCACGCAGTTTTAGAAATAAAAAGTTTGTGTAAGAAATGTGATATAAATGAATTAAAAAGATAATTTTACCCTTCAAAGTTAAAAGTTTGTTTTGTTGGAAAATTAAAAGAAATGATAGAAAAGGAAAAGCACCTTGTAAAAGTAGTTGATTTTTTAATGAGACATTTTAAGTGGGACAATTTCAAAATACAAAAAAAACATTTTAAGTGTATTAACTAATATAATTCGCTATTAATTATAAACTACTATCTATTGGTTGTCAAATAGAGCTTTTATTTTGCACGGGTGAAAATTTCGACTTAAACCGACCATAACGGTTCGTTTCACTCAATTTCGATCATACTATTGAAACAATGCACACTGGTTGATGCATGAATAAGGTTGAATAATAAAAGTCAAATTAGCGTTTTTTATCCTTTAAAATGTTTTTTCTGTTTATTTTAGATTTATTTTTAATAGTCTAAAGGAGATTACGAGGTAATATTTGTTCATACATATTTTTAACCCTTTAATAATAGACATACATCTTGTAAACAAAGCAATTTAAACTCGTGTCTCTTAATTTTATATTTGTGAAATTCATCTGTAAGTATCTTATTAAATTGATTGATTGTTTTATACTTGAAAATTATTTAATCTATTTGTAAGTGTTTTTTTATACATATATTGAATATTTTTAAAATATTATTAATTTTAAAATGATACATCAAAATAAATCAACACGAATGAATACTAATTCTAGTATAAAAAGGTGCACCCTCCTGTACGACATTAACTTCCTTGATATAAATAAGGTTTTTAATATATTTGTGTGATTATAGAGCAATGACGGATGTATAGAACTTTGGAGGGGAGTAATTACATTCTATTTTTGGGAGAATTTTTTAATTCGGTGTTAATTTTTCCTTAAAAGTTTTAATTCAGTGTATAGAATAGAAAATTTTTGGAAAATTGCATACTCATTTGAGAAAAAAATTTATTTTGAACCCCCATTCTTGAATTTCTAGATCCGCCACTATTATAGAGTAGTATACGTTCATACTTTTTCTTAATCTTTTGACAAGATACAAATCTAGCACACACGTATGATCAAACTCGAATTGTCTAAGATGAACATCATCTTCTTTTTTTACTAAAACCACTTGACGGGTTCATATAAATTATTGATGTGTCCAGGGACGGATCTATGTGTAATGTGGGAGGGGCAATTGCCCCCCTAAATTTTATGGGTTAATTATATTTTAGTCCCTAATAATTTTGTAACCATTGCAATTAAGCCATTTTTCCTTCTTTGCCCCTTCCAAAATTTTTATGGTTTATTATTTTTTAGGACCCTGTAATTTAAAATTAATAATTTTAAACTTTGACCCCTCTTTTTCTAGTTTAATTACTTTTTGAGACCTTTCAAATTTAAAATTTATAAAATTAAACCTAAAATACCTTGATTTTTACGATTTAATTACTTTTTAAGACCCTATTATTTTAAAATTAATCGGTTTGCCCCCCTCGTAGTTCAATCCTGGCTCCGTCCCTGGATGTGTCATGTATATAAACATATGACATTGTAAACAAAATAGTAAGACAAAAAACGAAAATAATATGAAATATACTTGATATAATAAATGTCGAGTGCAGTGATAATGTATATTGTATTTTTAAGAAAAAAAAATCAGATTCAAACTTTAAAAAATACATTATTAAGATAAAAAGCTATAAACTCTGAACATAAATAATAAATTAGACATAAAATTACACAAATAAAAAAAAACTTAACCCTTAACTAAGCAAGCTAAGTGGACGCTGGCAAATTCTCTTTTTTTTTTCTTTATTCGTTAGAGCCCGTTAGGCACTTCTAACAAATTTTCTTTTTCTCTTTTTTTGGGTAGAGTCAGATGAACACCTCTAGCACCATTTTATATATAACAACCTAATATTTTTTGGGTCTCCTTAGATCGACAAATCACAGCAGTGTAAGTACTAAAAAGCATCTTAACAAATTTCCAAGCTATCACATCCCAAAGGAAATTACTACATTTTATTTATTTTCAATAATATTATTTGAATATGTGCATCAAAAAGGTAATAGATTTGTGAACGATACAATAAAATTAACTGTCGATTTTTTCGTAGACTAAGATGATGTTTTAACTATTTTATACAAAGATTATAATACCTAAAGTTGTATTGGGTCTTTAAATTCATACAAGTTCTTTTCAATGAGCATAAAAAAAACATTCATGTTAAGTGAATTATCAACCAACCATAATTTGTAGATAGAAATGAACCATTGGACAAGAAATGCCAAGTATATACTTATATTTAGACAAAAATTTTATCTCCCTTTTCGGTACTCATTTTTATACTTTAACACTAAATTAAACTTTAAGTTTTAATTTTAAATTATAAATCTTGAACTCTGAAAATACATCATACCTCTAATTTCTTAAACTTTAAACTTTAATAATAAATCTATTTTTTTAGTGCAGTGACATAAATATGAACACTGAAAAAATAAAAGATTTCTATTCCTTATATTTACTTTTTATTTTACATTTTTCCTCATTTTAGAAGCAACCGGTTACTTATACTTACATGGAATATTTCCAAAGATTTCTAAAATATCTTCGACCTAATTTCTATTTTTATTAAGAGTAAATTAATATTACGTTAAATACCAATGCTAAATATAGCTTTCATTAATATTTCGATCCCAAGTTTTTTATATATTATATTAAAATTTGAATTGAATTGAATTGATTGATATAACTGCTAATTTAAAACTTATAAATCACAATCAATTCAAACAATGCGATAAAAACATGTTTTCAATTTCTCAATTTTTTTTTTATTTACTTATTTACATCTGTTCTTGGCTTTGCTAATGTAGCCAAAAATTAGTGGATGGGGGAGAGCGAGCCAAGCCCAATATGAAGCGGCCCAGACTTGTTCATCAACTCCATAATGGCAACACTCGAATTTTTAAAGGGTAATCTTCATCGGAGATCACTTTTGTTTAGTGCGTGTTTTGTTTTGGTCACTCAAATTGAAAAAAAGATTATTTTGATCACTTATGTTTTCGACCGTTACCATTTTAATCACTCGAGCGTTAGCCTCCGTTAAATCTCGTTAATTCGATGATGTGGCAGGTTAGTAAAAAAGGTTAATTTTAAATTTGAGCCTAAACTTTTAAAACCTTATTTTTTCACAATCTTCAAAACAAACCTCCTTTACTCTAAAAATATTCTCTAACTCGTTTTGCGTCAGAATCTCTGCTGTCAACTTTCCCACAACGCACTCAAACTCGTTTTGCTGTTAGTACATAAAGCCCAGTACTGATACAGATAATCAGCAGCACCTGTGAAGTTACCACATTCAAACTGGAATTTTTCATACTGATATAATGCCTCTATTTGATCTGGACCAATCTGTAAAAAGTAATTTTCCCCATTAAGATGATTCCAAAAAAATCTTTAATGAATGTATAACCATTAAAACAATACATTTTCCAGAAATAACAACAAAGATGATGCTAGAATTTTACATAAACTATTTGATTATTGTTTCTCTTATTTTACCTTGAAAGATCACATAAATGTTATGACTGATACAGATTCACAAAAAATGAAAATGTTTGAGGGTCAACCATGTTCATCTTGTTCAACAGCTCGATCTTCGCCTTCAAGATCTGCTCATCTATGTAAAGATGTCGCTCTTGTAAGAACTCCAATAACGGAAACACCAAGTGCATGTCGAGATTCGGAGCGATCCGTGGGATGTTACTGTTAAGAATATTAAAATGGAGTTCAATTCTCATTAACCTTTAATTTACACACTACATAACATTTATACTTACAAAGAGAGCTAACAAGAATTATAACAAACTAACTACACTAGCTAACTAATTAGCTAACAAACTTCTAACTTATTCTTTCAACACTCCCCCTCAAGCTGGAGGAAGAAAGATGTTCTTCATCCCTAGCTTGGACATCAGTTTATCATGTTGTTGCGAGCTCAGACCTTTAGTCATAATATCTGCAATTTGTTCTGTTGTAGACAAAAAACCAGTTTTAATGAGACCCTCTTGTATCTTCTCACGCACAAAGTGATAATCTATTTCAATGTGCTTTGTACGCTCATGATAAATAGGATTGGCTGCAATCTTTAATGTTGCCTTATTGTCACAGTTTAACAATGTTGGATCACTCTTCTTTACTCCAAGATCTTCAAGAAGCCCTTGTATCCAAACTATTTCAGAAGCTGTCATGGCCATGCTTCTATACTCTGCCTCTGCTGATGATCTCGCAATGGTACTCTGCTTCTTTGACTTTCATGAAACAAGTGAATCTCCAATCTTGATGCAGAAGCCTGTAACTGAACGTCTTGACATTGGGCAAGCTGCCCAATCAGCATCACAAAAGGCCTTAATCTTGCAATCTTCCACAGCCTTGAAAAATAATCCCTTTCCAGGATCCTTCTTAACATATCTCACTACTCTAAGTGCTGCCTCCATGTGAGAAGCCTTAGGATTCTGCATAAATTGGCTAAGATGATGTACAGCAAACGTTATATCTGGCCGTGTATAGGTTAGATATATTAATCTTCCTATCAGCCTCTGAAAAATTACTTTGTCTGTTAGTAACTCATCTTCACGATTACCTTTGATACTTTCATCAAACTCAATGGTTGTTAACTTCTGATTTTGCTCCAAAGGAGTCAGTGCACGCTTAGCTCCTCCTAAGCCAACATCACTTATTAATTCTAAGGCATACTTCCTTTGATTTAGAAGTATCCCTTCCTCGGTTCTCAATACTTCAATCCCAAGAAAATACTTCAAACTACCAAGGTCTTTCATGTTAAAGTTCTGATTCAAGGACTCATTCAATTCCCGAATTAACTTGTCATCATTTCCTGTTATCAATAAATCATCCACATACACCAACAATATCACAATTCTATCTTCTTGCCTCTTTGTGAACAATGAATAGTCCATCTTGCTTTGAATATAACCAGCAAGTGATAGTGCTTCTGTTAGCTTCAAATTCCACTGCCTCGAGGCTTGCTTAAGTCCATATAATGACTTTTGCAGCCGACAAACCATCCTCTCCCTCTGGCTGTAAAAACCCTCAGGCATATCCATAAACACTTCCTCGTTGAGATCCCCCTAAAGAAAGGCATTGTGGACATCCATTTGATAAATGGGCCACTGGAATAGAGAAGCAAGAGCAAGAGTAGTGCGGACAGTAACCATCTTGACAACATGAGAAAAGGTATCCAAATAACCAATACCATGCTGATGATTATACCCCTTAGCCACCAAACGAGCCTTATAACGCTCAACTTCTCCAGAAGCATGATACTTGATCCGATACACCCATTTAAAACCAATAGTAGATTTCCCAGGTGGTAAAGGGACCACTGACCATGTATTATTAGATTGTAAGGCCTGAATTTCATCCTTCATTGCCTGAACCCAAGCTGGATCTTTAGCAGCCTCAGAAAAAGAACAAGGCTCAAGAACAGAAGTGGCAAAAAGAAAAATTTGAGTGGATAAAGGCAAATGAGAATAAAAAAACTGGAAGAAGCAAAAGAAATAGAAGAACGATAGGGGCAAACAAAATCCTTTAACCATTATGGCTGTCGTGACACACGAGAAGACTTACGAGGTTCATTAGTAACAGAAGATTGAGGAATAGGAGGCAAATCAGACATAGGAGAAATAGAAGCAGAGTCAGTAGGTAAAACAGATAAATCAGGAGTCTCAATACTATCAGGGTTATGTGCAAAAGAAGTAGAGGAAGAAGTTTCAACAACAATAGGATTACTTGCAGAAGAAGTGGATGAAGAAGGTTCAACAATAGAAGGATTACTTTCAGAAGAAGTAGATGAAGGAGTTGCAACCATAGTAGAATGAAAACAAAGAAACTCAGAATCAAAAGATGGAGAAGAGAAGGGGAAGAATGGAGAAGTAGATGGTATGAGAGAATGAAAAGGAAAAACATCCTAAAAAATTTAACATCTCTATTGACAAAAAAACACTTATCTGCCAAATTAAACAGTACATAGCCCTTTTGAGTTGAGGAATAATCTAGAAAAATAGAAGGAATGGCCCGAGAAGCAAATTTATCAGAAGGTTTGGGAGTAGTAGCAAAGCAAAAACAACCAAAAACTCTAAAATAAGAAAGATCAGGAGGTTTTTGAAACAAGATTTCAAAAGGAGATTTAGAGGACAAAACAGAAGAAGGAATACGATTGATAATACGACACGCAGTTTGAACACACTCACCCCAGAATTTTAAAGGAACATTAGAGTGAAATTTGAGAGCACGGGCCACTTCAAAAACATGTCTATGCTTGCGTTCAGCCACACCATTTTGTTGTGGCGTATGAACAAGAACTCTAATGAAGAATACCATTAGAAAGAAAAAAAGTAGAACATTCTGGATTAAAGAATTCAGAACCATTATCACTTCGAATGACATGAATTTTGGCAGAAAAATGTGTTTGAACATAATTGAAAAAACTCTTAAGATGCAAAACAGTATCAGCTTTAAGATGTAGCAAGTAAATCCAGGTCATTCTGGTATGATCATCAACAATAGTCAGAAAAAAACGATAACCCTGGTGAGTAGAAACTCTATACGGACCCCACAAATCAAGATGAATCAGTTTGAAAGGTTTATCGGCCCTAGAAGAACTAATGGGAAAAGGCAATCTAGTCTGTTTAGCCTTAGGACAAACAGAACAATGATGAAAACAATCAGAAGCAATATGTAAAGAAGAAAACAAGGCATTTGATTCATTTTAACATTTGAAACATGCCCCAAGCGTGCATGCCAGATAGAAGTTTTATTCAAAGAATTAACATCATTACAAAATGTAGAAGCAGAATCAGAATGCAAAGAGGAAACAGACAAACCAGGATGCATAACAAAGGTATCAACAACATAAAGGCCCCCAACAGCCTTACCAATCCCCTTGATCTGTCCATTGGAGAGATCTTGCAACAGACAAAAGTCACCATAGAAGACAATAACACAATTCAAATATGTAACAAATGTAGAAACAGAAAGAAGATTGTGATGAAAATTTGGCACATAAAGAACTGTAGAAAGGAAATTGACAGAATCAAAAAAGAAAGAACTAGAATGCGTAATTGAAGCTGTATGTCCATTTGGAAGATGAACCAGATAATGAGAACGAGCAACAGGATTAACCAGATACTTAAAATCAGATAAAACATGATCAGAGGCACCAGAATCCGAAATTCAAGAAACCTTACCACCACTAACTTCCAGATTAACAGAAGGCTGATGCAACAGATCTAATATGTGACGATATTGAGCAAGAGTGAATGTAGGAACCACCGAGGTATCAGAAGCAACATGTGGAACCGAGAGGCCATAAACGCCATCAGAAGTAGCTTTAGCGACCGGCGAAGCAGAGTTAGAGGCCCCATTCAAGGCAGTTGGTGTGATAGGTGCATTTCACTTGCGGCCAAATTTATAATCAGGTGGAAATCCAATAAGGCGATAGCACTGATCGCGCTTATGGCCCTTGACACCATAGTGATCACATGAACCCGAAAAATGACGACGAGAATTTGAACCAGCAGAAGAATTGGAAAACATGGCAACCGAATCCGAAATTAGAGAAACACCAGAAAGATGAAGGCGTTGTGACTCCTCTTGTACCACCATGAAATAGGCCTGATTGACCGACGACAAGGGCTGCATAAGAAGGAGCTGGCTTCAAATCGTAGCATAAGTATCATTTAACCCATTCAAGAATTGAAAAAGACACTGCTGCTGAACATGCTTCAGATTCTGTTGAGAATCATCACAATCGCAAGACGAGAAAGGCACCAAAGACGCATACTCATCCCACAAGAGCTTTAAATGGGTAAAATAAGATGACATAGAGGAATCACCTTGAGACAGCAAGGAAATCTGGCGATGGAGAAAAAAGATCTGGGAACCATCGATCTTGTCGAAGCGCTCCTTGAGATCACTCCAAACAAGAGCCGCATTCGATGCAAAAACAACGCCAGCGGACAACTCTTTGCTGACAGTGTTGAGAAGCCAGGAGAGAACCAATGCATTACAGCGATCCTATTGGGAATGCAACGCTGACGGAAAATCCTCACGAGAACGGTCGCCATCGATAAACGCCAGCTTGTTCTTGGCTAGGAGAGCAATGCGCATCGACCTACTCCAAACGTTGTAGGTATTGACGCCGGTTAACTGGTGAGAAATGAGCAGCGAGCCTGACGTATCAGAAGGATACAAATAGAGGGGATGGTTGAAGTCGAGAACAGTGGAGTCCGACGAATCAGACGCCGGTGTGGTAGTTGCCGCAGGAGTAACCATGAGGGGAAAGATAGCTGAAAAGAAAATTAGGGCAAAATGAAAGAGGAGAAGACGAAATTTGGGGGAAAACGACGGTAGAGAACTAGGGTAAAGCTTCACCAAACACAAAGAAAATTTGGGCCAAATGGACGGAAATAAAAAAAGACGAAATATGGGCTTAGAACCCGGCTAAACTGATACCATGTTAAGAATATTAAAATGGATTTCAATTCAAATTAACCTTTAATTTAAAGTTTCTCTAAAGGATGAGTTAGGGTTTAGGTTCTAGATTTTTTTTAGAGAAAATGAAGTTTTTTTGTGAAGTGATGAAAAAAATAAAGTTTTAAAAGTTTGAGGGTCAAATTTAAAATTAACATCTTTTATTAATGTGCCATATCATAGTATTAACGAGATTTAACGGAGAATAACGTTCGGGTGACCAAAACGGTAACGGTCGAAAATATAAGTGGCCATGATAATCTTTTTCCAATTTGGGTGACCAAAATAGAACACACTCTGAACAAAAGGTACCTCCCGTGAAGACTACTCTTTTTTAAAATAAATTAGTGTAATTACATGAAATTATATGATATGTTTATACTTTTTCTTAACCATTGACAATGCTCGTATCTAATTGAAGGGCAGTTGGTTTACCTTAATTTTTTTAAAGAGGAACGGTTAGGTTGTATTGCATTTTTAAAATATTCAATACAATAGTTGATCAAGTGTAGCTCGGTTGACATGTCCCTGGTATAATATAGTGGAGGACATGAGATCGAGTATGTTTAAATGCTTGATACCTTTTAATTTATAGGTGAGGAGAGATCTTAGTAATGTAGACATTGTACTAAATTATGTGTTAAAAAAATATTCAATATGATATTAATTTTATGTTCTGTTACATAAGTGTTAACATAAGAAAAAGTTTATTTTAAAGTTTTGAAATAATTTTGTCACTACATTTAGAAAAATGTGTACAAGTTTAATTAAAAATAATATATATTTAAAATAAACAATATTTATTTCTTCTCTTTATTCAAACTAAGCCATGAAATGGCTAAAAAAACTATCAAATGAAGTTAATTTATCACATTATTATTAACTCGTGCACTAAAATATAAGAAAAATTGTTGAGTGGATCGAATGATCGATATAAACCAAGAGGGGTTGAATTGGGTTTTTTAAACTTTTTGGTAGTGGAATTGGCAAATAAAATGGTAGACAAGGGAATTTAGAGTGGTTCAAGTTCCAATCGAACTCTACATCCACTACCTTAGCTTCACTAAGGATTTTCAACAATTCCACTAATTGATCTTCCCCTTTTCTAGGCTAAGAAGGTAACCGTTACAATATCGATCAAATTTTCTACCCAAAATTTGACCCAATCCTCACACAAGAATAACAAAGAAGTTGTTGGCTAAACAAGTATCTCTCAATACATAAAGTAGCCCAATTACAAGCACTCAACCCAATTGAAAGGATAAGAATGAAAATTACAATTGGGGTTACAAGACAATAATGGGATTTAGGCACAAATGCTTGGATTTGATGTTTGGATGTTTGCTTTTGGATCAATAGTTGTTGCTGAAGCTTTTAGAGGTCCCTTTTATACCTTCTCATTGAATTCTAGCCGTTGTGGTTGTTGCATTCATCAATAGAGCCGTTGGGGATGTTATCTTCCCTCCATAAATGCAGTCTGCAACCACCTGTTTCGAAACGCCCGATCCTGTTTCGAAACAGACCAAAATAGAAAGAGCCGTTGGGGTGCATTAAAGAGCCCGTACCGAAACGGTTAAGATCGTTTCGATATGCTAAGAGCCGTTTCGAAACATTTAGCCACTGTAAAAGCTCGTATCGAAACGGACTGAAGGTGTTTCGATACGCCTTATCGATTAGTATAAAATCAGTTAAAATCAGTTAAAAACTTCAACGGTCATATTTTTTAAACTATGTTTGAATGTTGTTTCGAAACGTTAGATGTCGTTTCGATACGACCGTCTCGATGTTCTTAAGCCGTTTCGAAACCCGTTTCGAAACAAGGGTTCACAGTTTCAAAACCGTTTCGATACATAGGTTCACAATTTCAAAAGTGTTTCGGAACGCCTAAGACCGTTCCGAAATGGTGACTCGAAAATCACTGTTTTGGCTTCAAGAACACTTAGAAAAGTTTTGACAAATTAAGTTTTTAACTTAGGCATTCCTTTAAACATATAGAGAGGTTTTAGGACTTAAAAATTTGTTTTCTCATTTTCAATTTAGTCCTTAAATTCTTTAGTTATATCAAAATCAATTTATCGATTTCACAAAAACAATACTCATTCGGAACATTACATAAAATTAGTGATGGAATATATATTTAATTGTAGCAACAATGATGGTGGAGGGTGACTTATAATGAAACCAAAATTTTATTGTAAATATTGTTAGTTATAGTGCCCTAAGGCCTATTATATGGACATTGTATTTTGATTATTGAACTTATAAATTTGCATGCTTTTATTTTATTGAATATTATTATTCAAAATATCTTTAATCAGTTAGTATTGTGGGAACAATAATAAAGATTAGTATGAAGTTTGATTGATATTCATTAGATGGATATGTGAATGAAATTCAAATCAAATTCATTTATGTATTTATTGGGAATAAATATTAGGACCGACTCATCTTAAGATTAACAAATGGATTAAAATTATATATTAATCTTAAAACAGTTGTGACATTTAATCCTTAGACCTGAAATTACTACAGTTCTCAACATGATGACTATTATGTTTTGACATAATCAAACATCATTTTTAACCGGACGATTATAACGGTTATGCTGGAACATAATAAAGAATCATGTAGTGAGATGTGAGTAATTAAGATGTAATTTATCCCTCTTAACATAAGAGAGATATCTCCGGCCCTCGATTATTGAGACTAAGAAATGCATGGCAGTGCTCAAATGAATTGATAGAGATCAATGTCATTTGTTTAGTTAGTTCAATTGGGCATCGAGAAACTAAAGTGTTGAGTGGATCGAAAGATCGATATAAACCAAGAGGGGGTGAATTGGATTTTTAAAGTTTGTGTGGTGGAAATTGCAAATTAAAAAGATTGACAAGGGATTTTAGAGTGGTTCAAGTTCCAAATGAACTATACATCCACTACCTTAGCTTCACTAAGGATTTGCAACAATTCCACTAATTGCTCTTCCCCTTTTCTAGGCTAAGGAGGCAACCCTTACAATTTTCGGTTAAATTTTCTACCCAAAATTTAACCCAATCCTCACACAAAGGTAACAAAGAATTTGATGGCTAAGATAGTATCTCTCAATACAATTTGTAGCCCAATTACAAGCACTCAACCCAATTGAACAAGATAAGAATGAAAATTACAATTGGGGTTTCTAGACAATTTGGGAATTTAGCACAAATGCTTGGATTTGATGTTTGGATGTTTGCTTTTGGATCAATAGTTGTTGCTGGAGCTTTTAGAGGTCCCTTTTATACCTTCTCATTGATTTCTAGCCGTTGTGGTTGTTGCACTCATCAATAGAGCCGTTGGGGATGTTATCTCACCACCATAAATGCAGTCTGCAATAACCCGTTTCGAAACGCGGGGTACCTGTTTCGGAACGGACTCAAATAGAAAGAGTCGTTGAGTGCATTTAAGAGCCCGTTTCGAAACGTGTTAAAGACGTTTCGAAACACTTTTGCCACTGGAAATGGTCGTTTCGAAACAGCCTAAGTCCGTTTCGAAACACCCTAACAGTTTCCAAAAAATTAGTTAAAAATCTTTACAACGATCATATTTTCAAATCATAATGAAGAACCGTTTCGAAACACATGGACTCGTTTCGAAACAGTTTTGCTACTGTAAAGGGTCGTTTCGAAACTGATTGAGACCGTTTCAAAACACCCTATTAATCTTTGAAAATTTAGTTAAATAATATAACAACCGTTATAGTTTTCAAATCAAAATTGAAGAACAGTTTCGAAACGTATGAAGCCGTTTCGAAACGGGTTCAAGTGTTCTAAAGCCGTTTCGATACACTTTTCTGAACAGGGTTGGCAGTGATGAAAACGTTTCGAAACGCCTTAGACCGTTTCGAAACATGAACTTGAAAATCACTGTTTCGGCTTTAAACACTTAGAAAAATATTTGAAAACTTTGTTTTTAACTTTGGCATAATCTTAAAATCATATGGGGATGTTTTGAGGACTTAAAAATTCGTTTTGACATTTTCAATTTAGTCCTTAGGTTTTTAGTTATATCAAAATTAAAATATTGGTTTCACAATCTCCCCCTTTTTGATATAACAAAACCAAAGTTAGAATTTTTGACAGTTTTGAAAATTTTGAAAATATTCTAACTCCCCCTTAATTTAAGATAGGTTTTTAAAGTTTTAAAAGTGTTTAACTTTGAAATTCAAGTTTTAAAACTTAGAAAACCCTTTAAACATTTAAAACGAATTTTAGTTTGTGGCTCTTAAATTTCTTCTCCCCCTTTTTGTTAGATCAAAAAGAATAAATAAATCTCATAGAGAAGACAAAGGATTAGTACCAATAAGCATTAACTAATAAGCAACAATAATATTAATTCATAATATTAAAATATCCAAAACATAAATCAACATTAAGTTCAAAATAAAATCCCAAACAAAAGATCAAAAGCATAGGTTCCTAAAACATAATAAAACATAAAGATGCAATCTTAAACCTAAAGTGCATAAATAATATGATAGGATATGATATGAAAGTCCTAAGCCTCGTCATCATCATCATCAAAAGTCTCATCGTCGCTCTTGACTTGAGAACGGTGAAACTTCGTCCATTGCCCATAAATGGTAGAGAAGGACAAATCCAAGTTTGAGTGGGAAGTCTCAAGAGATAGGAGGCGATCCTCGACATTTTTCAAGCGAGTGTCGATGGCACCAAAACCCGAAGCGATGATAGTATCCATTGCATTGAACCGTTCGGTAATGAGAGCCGTAAGAGCTTCATTGTTTCCAACTTGAACTTGCGGTGGAGGTGCAACGGGAGGAAGAGGAGCTTCTCTATCAACACGTTCCCAAACATCATTCGCATATTTAAACCCAGACTTGCGAAGGGAGGACTCACCAATCTTGGACTTGCGAGGTTCCGGGGAGTCGTAGGTACAATCGATTCCAAGGTGGTTAAAGATGTAGCTCAAGATTGTGACATAAGTAAAAGACTTCAACTCATTGGTGTCAATAAGCTTAACATTATTGACCATCTCGGCAAAAATAATCTTGGCAGCATTAGAACGCTCACCTCTACGGAAACATTCAAGCCAAAAGTGATCAACTTGACGGATATGAGAGTATTTACCTCCGGAAGGGCGAAGGAACCATGATACCATCAAGTGAAGAAAACGGTCGTACACATCCAAAGTAAGTTGCGGAGCGGTGAAAGTGCCGAAGTGACGTTCATCCTCAAGACCTATATTCTTAAGGGAAAAGGTGGACTCCAAGAGTGCAATATCAACAGTAAACTTTTTCCCTAATATGAAAGATTCAATTCCTACAACCTCAGTTTTGGTTTCATCATGAATAAGACGAGCATTAGAGTAAAAGATGAGTACCATGTGTTTGTAGCGAATATCCGGAATGCTCAACAAAGTAAGAAGATTCCATTCACTCAAACGCTCGAGGTAACGGAATAGGTATCGCTCGGAGTTGAGGAAATCAAGATCAATGACACGTTCACGACGAACTTCGAAATCCTTGACATAAGTGAAGCGAGCTCGCATCTCGGTAGTTCGAAGGGATTTCTGAAAAAGCAGAGCTAGATTCGGACGAATGCTCGAATCACTGGTTTGAACGGCCTTACACTTTTTGTTAGCTTGATCTGACATCTAAAAACATTAAGCAAGCATATTTTAAAATTAAGTGTATGCATCGATTTTTAAAATCAATCCAATAATAAATCCCACTTAGGTTTTTAAAAAAAATTAAAATAAAAAATAAAAAAAACAGTAAAGGAAAAATACGACTGAAAAATTTAATATTCGAATCAAAAATTTTGAGATTTTGAATTTTTTTTACAAGATATGGAAAACCCAAACATGAAAACATGTAATTTATACAAAAATAAAATTTTCTAACCTAAGATTCGAACATAAATTGAAAGAAAAAGAAAAAGGAAAAAATACCTTAATTTGGGATTTTGGATGATTTGAGGAAAATCCTTACACAATGTTGATGAAACTTGCTTAGACTTGAGTTTTAGAGTAAAACCCCTCAAGAGTTGATGAAAAGCAAAGAGGGTATTTATAGGGAGAAAGTCGGTTTAGGGTTTTTAGGGTTTTTAAGAGTTTTGATGTAAAAGTGGATTTTAACATTAAAAGCCCTAAATAAAGCTATTTGCGATACCGTTTCGGAACGGTCTGGACCGTTTCGAAACGAGAGCACTAGGGTTTGACCGTTTTGAGACCTTCAGCTGATCGTTTCGATACGGTGTTGACCGTATCGAAGCCCTGTTGACCCGTATCGAAACACGTTTCGATACACCCCTTGGCAGTAGTCAAAACGTTTCGAAACACTTTGGAGGCGTTTCGAAACGCCCTTCTCTCAGACATGGATTTAAGGTATCCGTATCGAAACAGGGTCACCCGTTTTGATACACCTGGGCCTGGAAGTGCAGATGAGGCTCTAAAAGTGCAGAAAAATAATTTTTTCTTAGGCCTAACATGCATAAATGACATGAATGAGCAGACAAAACATATGCAAACATAAATATACTCCCCCTAGCTATAAGCATGGATGGAATTAGGAGTCTAAACACATAAACATGGCATTTCACAAGATCAAGAAAATTTAAGCACAAAAGAGGTCCTAAAAGGTCAAGATAGGCTAGCTAGACCTAACTCTCTCCTAAGGGACCAAAAACGCTCTTTGTCTAAAGTTTTTGTAAATATGTCCGCTAATTGATTTAAGGTGTCTACAAACTCTATATCCACATCTTTCTTAAGGACATGATCTCTAATGAAATGATGCCTTATTTCTATGTGTTTGGTTCTAGAGTGTTGGATGGGATTTTTTGTTAGACATATTGCACTAGTGTTGTCACATTTTAGGGGTATGGTTTCAACTTTAATTCCATAATCTAAGAGTTGTTGCTTCATCCAAAGGACTTGAGCACAACAACTCCCTAAGGATATGTACTCGGCTTCGGTGGTAGATAAGGCTACACTATTTTGTTTCTTAGAGAACCAAGATATGAGCATACTACCTAGGAATTGACAAGTTCCCGAAGTACTTTTCCTATCGATTTTGCAACCCCCATAATCCGCATCCGAATAGGCATGAAGGTTGAAGGTGGAGAGTCTAGGGTACCAAAGACCTAAACAAGAAGTGTCTCTAAGATACCTAAAGATTCTCTTAACGGCTATAAGGTGAGACTCTCTAGGACTAGCTTGAAACCTAGCACACAAGCAAACACTAAACAAGATATCCGGTTTACTTGCGGTAAGGTAAAGCAATGATCCAATCATAGAACGATAAAGCTTAGAGTCAACACACTTACCTCCTTCATCTTTGTCAAGCTTTGTAGATGAGCTCATAGGTGTGGCTTGAGGCTTTGCATTCTCCAAGCCAAACTTCTTGAGCATATCCTTTATGTATTTTGCTTGATTGATGAAGGTGACATCCTTCTTTTGCTTGATTTGGAGTCCCAAAAAGAATGAGAGCTCCCCCATCATGCTCATCTCAAATTCACCTTGCATTAACTTTGCAAACTCTTGACAATGACATTCATTAGTAGAACCGAAAATAATATCATCAACATAAATTTGAACTACTAAGATGTCATTTTTATACATTTTTATAAAAAGTGTAGTGTCCACCTTACCTTTTTCAAATCCTTTTTCAATTAAAAAGTTTGAAAGTCTTTCATACCAAGCTCTAGGAGCTTGTTTTAAACCATAAAGAGCTTTGGTGAGTTTGAAAACATGATTTGGAAATTTTGAGTCTTCAAAACCCGGTGGTTGTTCCACATACACTTCTTCATTTATAAAACCATTTAAAAATGCGCTTTTAACATCCATTTGAAAAAACTTGAAATTATGATAACATGCATATGCAAGCAACATCCTAATGGCTTCCATTCTAGCTACGGGTGCATAGGTTTCATCAAAATCTATTCCCTCTTCTTGAGTGTAACCTTGTGCTACTAGTCTAGCTTTATTTCTTACAATGTTACCACTCTCATCTAGTTTGTTTCTAAAGACCCATTTAGTTCCTATGGTAGATTGATTACTAGGCCTATCAACTAATGTCCAAACGTTACTTCTCTCAAATTGATTTAACTCTTCTTGCATGGCCATAATCCAAAAGTCATCTTTCAATGCTTCTTTAATATTCTTAGGCTCTATGCATGAGATAAATGCAACATGATTCATTCATCTAAGAGAAGATCGAGTGGTTACCCCCTTGGATGGATCACCCAAGATTTCACCATCTTTGACATAGTTCAACTTCCTTGGGTAGCTCACTTCCTTTTCCTCAAGAGCCAAGTCCTTCAAGGCTTCAAGAGGTGGATCTTGTGTGTCCTCTTCTTTTGTTGGAATCTCATCCTTCTTTGAAGTTTGTCTTCCATCAAAGGCATTTATGATTCCTACATCATCATCATCACAAGAATCCTTCCTAGGAAGGAGGTTATCATCGAATACAACATGGATAGATTCTTCTACTACTAAAGTTCTTTTGTTAAATACTCGATAGGCTTTAGAGGTTAAAGAGTAACCTATGAAAATAGCTTCATCACTTTTTGCATCAAATTTACCTAAGTTGTCTTTTCCATTATTTAAAACAAAGCACTTGCAACCAAAAGGGTGAAAATAGCTAATGTTAGGCTTTTTAGATTTTAAAATCTCATAAGGTGTTTTCTTTAAAATTGGCCTAATCATTACTCGATTTACAATATAGCAAGCGGTGTTTGTGGCTTCCGCCCAAAAATATTTAGGTAAATTGTTTTCACAAAGCATAGTTCTAGCCATTTCTTGCAAAGTTCTATTTTTCCTCTCAACTACCCCATTTTGTTGAGGAGTTCGAGGAGCCGAAAAATTGTGGCTAATACCATTTTCATTTAAAAAATCTTCAAACCCTAAATTTTGAAACTCGGTTCCATGATCACTTCTAATATGTGAAATTATAAGTTCAAGATCATTTTGGGTTAGTTTTGAAAATGTGATGAATTTTTCCAAAGCCTCATCTTTAGTACTTAAAAATAGAACCCAAGTAAATCTAAAAAAATCATCAACAAGTACAAAAGCATAAGATTTACCACCCAAGCTCATAGTCTTAATTGGCCCAAATAAATCCATATGGATAAGTTGTAAACATCTACTAGTAGAAACATCATTAATGGATTTAAAGGAAGACTTATGTTGTTTACCCTTAGAGCATGCATCACAAATTTTATCATTTGAAAATTTTATCTTGGGTAAACCTCTAACTAGATTAAAGGAGACTAGTTTTTCTAAAACACTTATGCTAGCATGTCCTAGTTTCCTATGCCACAACCATGCATCATTTTCATTTTGTGCAACTAAGCATGCATGAGATGTATGAATGTCATCTAGATGCACCATGTATATGTTCCCTGTGTGATGACCTATGAGCATAATATTATTAGATTTAATGTCTACAATTTTGCATCCATTTTATCAAATAAAACATTAAATCCTTTATCACACAATTGACTTATGCTCAATAAGTTGTGTTTAAGACCATCGACATACAAGACATTTTCAATAAGAATAGTAGAGTGATTACCTATGGAGCCAATACCTTTAATGTGGCCTTTGGAGTTGTCACCAAATGTTACTACTCCTCCACTTTTTGGCTTTAGATCCATGAATCTACTCTTGTCTCCGGTCATATGCCTTGAGCATCCACTATCAAGGTACCATGAGTTTTGACTTTGTGCTTTGGCCTTGTAGCAATGCTCCCCCTACAAACAAAGATATTAAGCTTTTGTTTTTGGTACCCAAATCATTTTGGGTCCATGAGTGTTAGCTCCCAAAACCTTGGTTCCCTTAGGAATCCAAGATGACATAGCAATGATATTATTAGATTTTACAAGTTCCTTAGGAACCCATACACTTCTAATTCTTTTAGCTCTACTATGTCTAGGAAAGCTACCTTGTTTGTAGTAGTTAGTCATTTTCTTAGGTTGGTTTGATTTAGAGGATTCACCTATTTCATGCTTGACACTACCAACATTTTAAAGGACTTTTTGAGCTCATTTAGCTCATCCAACACCTTTTGGTGTTCATTATTACATTGAGACAAAATATTATTAAGGTCAACATTTTCATCTTGAAAGAATTTTAGTTCATCTTTTAACCCTAATATCTTTTTCTCAAATTTTGAATTAGCTTGAGTGAGTGAGTCATTTTTCTCATTTAGTTCCAAAATAATCTTTTTGTTCCTAATGACCGACTCTTTATATTTTTCAACTAATTCATCATAGACCTCTTGTAACTCATCATATGCATCATTCAATTCATCATATGTAAAATCTAAAGTAGATGAGTTAGAGGTTACCATGGAGGAATCTTCCTCAAGTGTCATGAGGCAAATGTTAGCCACTTCTTGTTCGTCATCCTCTGATGACTCCTCATCACTCCAAGTAGCAAGCTTGGCTTTGAGCTTCTTCTTCTTCTCAAAGCCCTTCTTCTTGAGTTGAGGGCACTCCGAACGTATGTGACCGGGTTTATTGCACTCAAAGCAAATGATTTGATCCCTTGCTTCTTCTTTGTTCTTGTTTTTGAAGTCCATCTTTCTTTGGATTTTTCTTCCCCGGTTAGACCTCATAAAACGTGAGAATCATTTGGCTATCATAGCCAGTTCTTCTAGTTCATCCTCCTCACTAGAAGAGCTCTCTTCATGTAGTGAAGCTTTGAGAGTTATTCCAATCTTCTTCTTCTTCTCAATCTCAAGCTTTTCTACTCTTTCTTCTTCTCTTCTTCTCTTCATAATCTCATGAGTAAGGAGAGAACCCACAAGCTCATCAAGCTTTAAGGTCTTTAAATTCTTAGCTTCAATGATGGCGGTTCTCTTCCCATCCCAAGATTCGGGAAGTGAATAGAGTAGCTTCCGGACAAGCTTTTCTTCCGGTATGATTTCTCCAAAACCCTTGAGCCCATTGACAATAGTGGAGAATCGATCAAACATCTTGGACACCGTCTCATCGGGCTCCATCTTGAAATTCTCATAACTAAGATTGAGAATTCCAATCTTAGTTTCTTTAACATCGTTGGTACCCTCGTAGGTAGTCTCAAGAGTGTCCCACACTTCTTTGGCACTCTCGATGGATGAAACCTTAGAATAGATGTCCGGACCGAATGAACAAAAGAGCATGTGGAGAGCTTTGTCATTTACTTGAATCTTTTTCCTTTCTTTTTCACTCATCTCCATCTTTTTCTTCAAGACCATCTTGCCTTCACCATCTTGCTTCAATGGAATATAAGGGCCATCTTCAATGACATCCCACACTAAGTAGTCATTTGACTTGATGAAGAGACGCATTCTATTCTTCCAAAAAGAATAGTTATCACCATTAAAGAAGGGAGGCTTTGTAGTGGATTGAGACTCATACATGCCCGAACCGGAGGTTGAAGCCATCTCTTGATATATGATGATCACACTCTTCCAAGGAACTCCTCTTGTGGTTGTTAATCCTCAAAGAGGTAGGCTCTGATACCAATTGTTGAGTGGATTGAAAGATCGATATAAACCAAGAGGGGGTGAATTGGATTTTTAAAGTTTGTGTGGTGGAAATTGCAAATTAAAAAAAATTGACAAGGGATTTTAGAGTGGTTCAAGTTCCAAATGAACTCTACATCCACTACCTTAGCTTCACTAAGGATTTACAACAATTCCACTAATTGCTATTCCCCTTTTCTAGGCTAAGGAGGCAACCCTTATAATTTTCGGTTAAATTTTCTACCCAAAATTTAACCCAATCCTCACACAAAGGTAACAAAGAATTTGATGGCTAAGATAGTATCTCTCAATACAATTTGTAGCTCAATTACAAGCACTCAACCCAATTGAACAAGATAAGAATGAAAATTACAATTGGGGTTTCTAGATAATTTGGGAATTTAGCACAAATGCTTGGATTTGATGTTTGGATGTTTGCTTTTGGATCAATAGTTGTTGCTGGAGCTTTTAGAGGTCCCTTTTATACATTCTCATTGATTTCTAGCCGTTGTGGTTGTTGCACTCATCAATAGAGCCGTTGGGATGTTATCTCACCACCATAAATGCAGTCTGCAACAACCCGTTACGAAACGCGGGGTACCCGCGTTTCGGAACGGACTAAAATAGAAAGAGCCGTTGGGTGCATTTAAGAGCCCGTTTCGAAATGTGTTAAAGACATTTCGAAACACTTTTATCACTGGAAAGGGTCGTTTCGAAACAACCTAAGCCCGTTTCGAAACACCCTAACGGTTTCCAAAAAATTAGTTAAAAATCTTTACAACGGTCATATTTTCAAATCAGAATGAAGAACCGTTTCGAAACACATGGACTCGTTTCGAAACAGTTTTGCTACTATAAAGGGTCGTTTCGAAACTGATTGAGACCGTTTCGAAACACCCTATTAATCTTTGAAAAATTAGTTAAATAATATAACAATCGTTATAGTTTTCAAATCAAAATTGAAGAACAGTTTCGAAACGTATGAAGCCGTTTCGAAACGGGTTCAAGTGTTCTAAAGCCGTTTCGATACACGTTTCGGAACAGGGGTTGGCAGTGATGAAAACGTTTCGAAACGCCTTAGACCGTTTCGAAACAGGAACTTGAAAATCACTGTTTCGGCTTTAAACACTTACAAAAATATTTGAAAACTTTGTTTTTAACTTTGGCATAATCTTAAAATCATATGGGGATGTTTTGAGGACTTAAAAATTCGTTTTGACATTTTCAATTTAGTCCTTAGGTTTTTAGTTATATCAAAATTAAAATATTGGTTTCACATTCATGCCTTATATTCTATCAAGATATCGTGAAATAAAAGGATTATGACATAAACTAAATTAAAGGTTATCTCGGATTATGAGCTTTTTCATTTAACTTGGGTAGTCATAATGTCTTGCTAGAGAGTAGAGACCACTTATGACTTGTAGAATAAAATGTAATTTTATCTAGCCAACGTTAATTGAACCTATAAGGCCGCACACTAAGAATGGATAAGAATGATTGTTGTTATTACTTTCAATAATAAATTTAAGATAATACGATTATTTTAAATTATATTGTTAGAGATTATTTATTCAAATTTAAAGAAGTTAAATTTGTATAGAATATTTATTGAAAATATTATTAAATAAATAATATTATTAAATATTCTTATTATTTAGATTTGATTGAATTTAAATTCTTTATTTGATAAGGTATTTGTTTTAAGATGTATTATTTATTTATCTTAAATAATAATATTATTATTAAATAAATCACATCATCTAGATTTAGATTGAATTCGAATTCCTTATAAGTAAAGGAATTTATTTAAATTATAATTTATTTAAAAGAGTTTTATTTAAACTATAATGGTGAACTCAATCTAACTATAACCAAGTGGTTTTCGAAAACACATATGATTTTCGAAAACACCTAAAAACCACATAAATTCAGTTCGTCGTCCATTCGCGTGTGGATATATGTAGAGAGCGGTCGTCTTTCAGGAAGGTAGCACCTTAGCACAACATGATTACAGAATCTTTAATCGAGGTAACCTTTATAATTATGTTCATCATTCGTTAATATGATTGCATGGGATCTTGAAAATTTTCGTAAAATTCTTTTTCTTCTGCATCTTTTTACATGATTAAATCTGTTTGATTTCCTATGAAACCCTTCATAGCAAATTAAAAAGAAATTTAATATAATTAAAGTATAAAATAATACTTCTGTGAGATGTGTCTTATCAATTTATTATTGAAAATTAATTAAAAAGAGAGTAATACGAGAAATAATATTTTATTTTTTGAAAATATTTCTTTTTTTAATGTATATTAGTGGGCCCATTTTTTTGTTATCTACCTTAATTTTCAGAATTATTATTTTTTTACTTTTAATTATTTAATAATGTTATATTTTTAAATTTAATTAAACTTTGAGCAAGCATATTTGGTGGGTTGCCTAAGCTGATCGTTTTCTCATAATCTCTTAAGTCATAGGTTCTAGACCTACTAGAAACACTCCATTCCTTTCTCTAGAGTTCCACCTTCCCCTCCCCTCTAGGTAGGATCAACATTAAATTATAATTTGTTAAAAAAATTTAATTAAACTCTTAAAGATGTCACGCGATTAGAAAAATTATAAATCCAAAATTATATTAATTTCTAGATCCCAATTAGGGGTGTTAATTAAATTGAGAAGCTCGTAAACAGCTCGAGTTCGACTTGGTCAACGCTTGACTCGAATTCGAGTTTGACTTGAGACCTTAGCGAGTCAAGCAAGGCCCAACTCGACTTGATAAGTTCGCGAGTAGCTCGTTATTTTTTATATGAATTTTATGAATTTTTGGTGGCTACCTTAAAAAAATTATGTTCCAAGAAATTTAAATGCTAGTTGAAAACTCTAGAAAAGTTCAGTGACTTACTAGGTAATTTACCTGTAAAATAGGTTCATTTATTTATCTCCTTAGTCCTTATATTTTTTCCCTCCAGAATTTATATGTTTAGATTAAGCTCTAATAATATCACTAGATTTTATCTATATATAAAAAACAAGATAAAAATTTTGGCGATCTTAACGAGAAACGAAATTTTTTAACGAGCATGAGTCGAGCAACGAGAATTTTTAATGAGCGCAAGTTGAAAAGTACTACTCAATTCGTGACCGACTCGCTTGATAATCACCTCTAATCCCAACTTTAGGTCCTTAGGTTCTCTTTTTCTTTCAAAAGTCATTCTACATATCACCAGCACCTGATCTTAACGATGGTTTTGATTATTTTGTTTTAACCATCAATATTCAATCTATTAGTTGACTAATTCGAATTAGATACTGTAGAAACCTATTATTAGAATACCCTCCCAACTCAACTTTTTTATTAATGATGAGTAGAGGAGCATAAAACCCCCTTGGTGAAGGTTGATGAAGAAATTAGTTTGGTTGAAGGCGTGATGGTTGTTGAAGGATATTTTATCATCGACACTATCTTAATCGTAATTAACCAAGCAAGTAATTTTAAGCGGCTCTAACCAAGCAAGCAAGAGTGTGAAGATGATCTCCAAAGAACTTCAAAAAATCTTGTTGAAATAACTTCTAGAAAAACAAGATGAACAAATCTTGCAACAAATTACTCATAGAGACTTTTCAATATTATTGATCAACACATAAGTGTCTTGTTTACAAAAGAGATTAGCCTATTTATAGGCTAGTAAAATCCTAAAACAAAGGGAAAATACAAAGAATTGTATTTAAACTAAACTATAAAACTAATAAAATAAAATAAATTTAAATTTATCTAAATCTCTTAATAAAATTAATTAAATGATAAATATAATCCTAAATCTTCTAAAATACATTATGAAAACTTTTAAACTGATTTAAATTACAAATAATCAATAAAAATATTAAAATTTCGTAATTATCTAAAAATTCCGCATTAATCCATGTGTTGCCTCTACTAAAATAGACGTTTCTTGAGTTCCAGATGTCCGATTGAGACGTTTCAATATGCGTTGGAAAGATAATTGACAGCCGGACAAGTTTCAAGAAGACACGTCAACCGATAAATGCATGGATCTTATCTAATATAATTATTTTGACCCCTCTCATGTTCGTATCAATTAACGACGTAACATTGGAGCCTAAGCGTAATTTTAATGTTTATAATGTTCATGGTTTATTGGTGTCAGATAGATGGAAAATTAAGGACCCCAAGTGTAATCATATCTATTTATTTATTTCGACAAGATTCTACGAATAGGATTCATCTGTCGTTTTTCTGTGTTTATTTACACGTCACACGTATTGAAAAAAAAAATTCTCTTTTTTCACTTCTTGATATGACAGCTTTGAAAATTACGAAATTGACTTCATCTTTAGTGGCTCATATCAGCATGCTTCAACCATTGTTGGGCTAGATACATTGAGAGATGTAACAGTCTTTTGTTTGTTTGAAGTTGTAATATGAAAGACATCAAGTGGTTTTTCAATACTCATGAATTCATCGTGAAACTATTTTTTTTTTCAATAAAATGATTCATTCATTCATAAAATGGATTGAACAAGAAAAACAGGCGCATCCAACAATAAACAAACAAACCGTCTTAGTTGCGACAAAACAAAGAAGAAACAATAGAAAGGGGAAATAATACACCCAGACAAATAATAAAAGGACACATGAACGGACATTAACGGTGACAATGAGAACCCAAGCACATTAGTCAATCAACATCACGATCAGACGACACTTCTGCGAGAACTCCTTCCAGAGGCATATTTCTTTCCTCGTGAGAGTGAAAGATGTTATCATTAAAAATGCTGAGAGGACCAGATTGTGAAAAAGAGAAACTATGATCGAGGGTTCAAACTCATACATGAGTTAAATACCCTTAGACAAAGAGGAACATACAAAACAACACACAGAAGACCAAAATGAAAAAAAAATAAGACTCAAAAAACACCGGGCTGAACCAAAGGGAGGAACCGACCGGGAGTGACTCCGACGAGGAAGCTTTGCCATCATTTCCAGACCTTCGAAACCTCCTATCTTCGCAAACATCGACCTTTCATCTAAACATCTCCCAAAATTTCGTGAGGTACACCAAGAACCGCCGAGAGATTTGGTCTCCTTCGACCGGCCACCGGAAACCACCATCACCAACCAAGGGAGGGGATGACTATAGGCTTATCTCCAAGGATAAGAAGCTTGAGAGACGAGGAGCGGCGGCGGCCAGCAACTCCCTGGGGACTCCGGAGCCATCTCACCGGTGGCTCTTCACACGAACTAAAAAAAAGAACCAACAAAGATTGCCGGTGACAACCTTTGTATAGGGTTGAAGGGCTGCCGGAGTTTGCTTGTATTTTCTGTTATAAATTCATCGTGAAATTAATTTGACAGTTGATAATATGATGCAGTTGATGTTTTCTTCATAATATTATTCGTGGCATAGCTTGGATTGAGAAATAATTGACTCTTTCTCCGAAACAATTGTATCTTAATTTTTCGCTTATATTAAATTAGAATACATATCCATTTTCCATATTAAATAATTTGATATTTCAATATCCGAATACAAAATTTGGATTCAAATTGAACCCATAAATAATCCAATTGAATTGGATTTAGGATCGGTAAAAGTCCATGGATAAGATATTTGTAGTAAGAACATCAACCAAAATACGAAACAAAAACAAATAGGCCACTTTTTATCAACGAGAAACCTAAGTCAATAAGCCTTTTTTGCATTCAAAAATTAAACTGTTATTAGTTCAAAACAGAAACAATGATTTTGATCTGTCTTAGCCGCCGAGAATTTCCCTCCTACAATTCTCCAAAACATCGACCCTTAATCTGTGTTGTTAGTCATTCCATGTCGGAAAAACACCGGGATTCGAGCCCGAGTCCCCAGACCAGCCGCCATAGCTTCCAGAAGGCATGTCGTAATCAACCTTGACCAATCCCATATCTTCAGTTGTCCCCACCGTGTTTCCTGCCGTACCAAGATACCCACCGCCGTAACTCCCACTCGAGCCGCCGCCACTGTTATCGACAACGGAGGGAGAAGAGCAGCTCATGTTCATCAACCCCTGAAGCAAAGCCGGGTTGTTTTGAATATAACTGTTGTAAAATTGGGAACTCTGGCCCGACTGCTGCAGGTTATAAGACCCGGCGGATTGCTGCTGGTGCAATTGGAGCTGCGTTTGAATATAATTCTGGTGAAACATGGAGGTTTCTTGGGCATATTGAGAGTTGGTGTTGTGGTTTTGTAATGTTAGCAATGGCTGAGATTGATGATCAAATGTTGCTTGCATTAAAGGGTAACCCTGTAGCCTGCTACTGCTCGAGCTTCCGTATTGGAAACTCGAACCGAGAGCGATCATTTCTTCGCGTTTCCTAGTTGATTCAAGTGCTTGAGCTTCCTTCAACCTTTTAGCAGCTCCTCCCCCGATCGGCAACGTATTGCTCTCGAGAATGGCTTTTACGTCATAACGATTCATGTCAAAGTTCGTCACCGCATTAAGTCCTCTGAATTTAATCGCCGCGATGTCGTAAGCTTCTGCAGCTTCCTCCTCGGTACCTGAATTTCAGTAAAAAAAATTATAATTAAGAAAATTTAGGTGCATTTTATTGATGGGATAATCAGAAACTTACTGAAAGTTCCTAGGTAAAGATCTTTGTTTCCTGCAACTCTGCCGATCCTCGCTTGCCATCGGCCGTGCTGGTGATGCCTGTATAAAAGATTCACGTTTGTTAGAGAGGGAGAAGATCATGCATGGGGAGAAGATTCACGTTTAGTATATTTTTGACGTTATATGTACCACCGTATAGAACTCTCGTCATAAATTGATAAATTTGTTATAGTAATACCTCGTTACTCCACGATACATGGATGCACCTCTTGAAAAACCACTACTCTTCCTGATATATGACATTATAAACAAATTAAAGATATATATACACATATGTATTTATAGTTTTTGTCTAATTCCAAAAGCCTGCAAACGGAATCTCTATTATAAATATGTGTGTACCTTCTAATGGAAGCAACAAATTCTTGTCTGGTCATGTGCTTCATTTCTTCGAGTTCCTTCTCATAGTTACTAATCTAGAAAAGCAGAAGAAGAAATATCAGTGCTTAAATCTGGAGATTTAACTTTAATTGCAGTACTTTACTTAATTATGTTATATACCGGGAAATTGGTGGTGGTGGATGTTCCCCAGTATTTGAGTGCAGCAAGATCATAAGCTCTAGCTGCTTTCTCTTCCTTATCATATCCACCTGCTCAACATGGTTTTAAAATATTTAATCAAAGAATATATATGTATATGTTGGTATGTATGTATATACAGGTTTCAGTACTGTACTCACCCAAGTATACTGGTTTGTTAATGATGCAAAGTCATCAAGGTAACCATGAAACAAAAAGAATATAGAAATGGATTAGAAAACATTGAAATTTGAAAATGAAACCCTAGAATAAGTTCAAAGTTCAAACCCTACCTTGTCTTCCTTTCCTTGATTGACCTTCTCTCCTACAACTATTATCCCAAAGATGAGCTTCATATCTTCCAGTCCATCTATGCCTGTACAAAAACTTTATATTATAAATTTATCCTTTTCAAAATAAAAAATATTACTTGGTTTATAATGAAATGGTCCGAAAGCTCACCTTGTCACGCCACGGTATATGGATGTTCTTTGCCCGAAAGTGTCCAGCGTTCTTCTCGGGGGAGCCTCGACGATATTCGTACCGTTCTCGGTGCTGGTTTCACTGGTTGAGCCCTTGCCACTGCCCATGGATAATGTCAGCGACTGCAAATTGTTAGCATTTTCATGGAACTCAGCAGCAGGTATAAGAGTAGTGTTCTGCACTTGGACGATGTTGTTGTGTTGAAATGAATAGTCAGAATCACTGGATTGGTGAAGTTCATTGAAGGCCGCGAGATCTAACGACGGGCTTTCGGATTTCGAAACTCCGAGGAAATCCGCAACCTTTGGAACTTCAGTGCTTGTGTTTTCATGGGTGTTTATCAGGCTCCATTCTGTCAAAATATCCAAAAAAAACGAGGAGTTAGATTAAGAAAAAACAAGAACAAAAGAGAAAGAGATAAAAAACCGCAACCACAATTTAAATCTCCGGTTACCACTTACCATGAATTTGAAAGGGATTCTCCATGTTATCATTCACTAACCCTAGATTGAACTGATGTTGAGGTTGAGACGAGTGCAAATGCGTTGGCAAGGAAGAATTTGTGGGAGAAAGTGGAAACGAAAGCCAGTTGTTTGAATTCATGGAACCCATATCACATATATGTATATATTACAAAATCCAAATCAAAAGACTGCTTTTCCACTGCTCTGCAAGTGAAAGAAAAGAAAAGAAACACAAGACGATCAAGTGACCAGCAACAACAGAAATGATAAAAAGAAAAAGCTTTCCAAATCTCTAGAGTTATATATATATATATATAGTACCAAACTGGCTGCTGCTGACTAGGGTTTGAGCTTTTCTGATTCAGTGATTCTCCCTTCTCTCTCTCTCTTAGTTTCTTTCTGGGTTAAAGCTTTTATGGTGGGAAGAGAAGATTTTGTAGAAGGAAACTAAGCATGAGAGAAGATAAAGGGGCTGAAAGGAGAAGAAAATGATGGAGAAGATACAGTGTATATATATATATGTACATTAGTATATTAAGAGACCCGTTTTGCAAGGGTCATTTCAAGCGTGGAAACAACACTTCCCAACACTTGAACATGATAGGGCTAATTGTATAATAGTAAGGGACACGAGTGTGGTTTGAGATTAAATATTAGATATAATTTATCGGTCTTTATAGCAAGACAAACCCACAATTCCAACTAGGAAAAATCCAATCCCCCACCCCCTTATAACCCTTCTATTAAAACTATTTTATACACAAGTGTTGGAGAACTTTTTTTTAAGCCTCTTAGTTTTAGAATTTAAAGATTTGATTTAGGCTTTATAATTTAAGAGTTGGAGTTAGAATTTAGAGTTTAGGATTATATTTGAGGGTTTATAAGTTAAAACTTAAATCATAACCTCTAAATCCTAAATTCTAACATCAACACATAAATTCTAAATCCTAAACTAAATTCCAAAAGTCTACTAAAGCTTTTGAAAACTTTTTATTAACCATCCATTTCACCTATCTAATGGCCATGAATTAGTGTAAATTTAGGATTCCTTACACACTATGTAATAATGAGATCAACTCATTATTTTTTTCAAGTGATAATTGTCACATATCCTACCGTTAATTTCAGTGATTCATTTTAACTATCAAACAATCTAAAAATATTTAAATCTTAAAAAGTTTCACACTGTATAAACGGATCTTATATATATTTAAATATATATTTCTCTTTGTATGCCCCCACTTGGTTTATTGGAACTCTCGGGGACCTCGTAGGAAGCAATGCATGACTCCCGAAAGCCCAGCATTCCCACACTCTGCAAATCATCTCATAGTCTAAATTCAATACATTGACCACTCTACGTAAAGCTAACTCCTCTCTTTGTCTCTCTCTTGCTTTGGTTTAATTTCAAATAGATCAGCTATCTCATTACCCTAATTTTCCCAGTAATTTTCTCACTAAAAACAATTCCCATTTTCTTTTTGTAGATCCCCGAGTTCACCTCCATGTGTGTACGGACATGCATTATTCTATCCCAAAATATTAGATATTTTTTTTATAGTTTTTATCAGTAGAAAAAATTTATTGATTAATTTTTTGCGTTCACTTATCTCATATAGAGACAGAAAATATCAGACATATTTAATGTTAAAAGCACCCTATGTTAGTATTCGTTTTTAATACGAAATGGGTGTATAAATTTATACATTGAATATACTGAGAGACATAAAGGGTTCTTTAGATGAGATAATAATTTGAAATTTGATTATTAAACGTTTGTTTTAGTTTTAAAAGTAATTAATTAATAACAATGAAGGATGTTGAAACTTAAAAGTAAAGAAAGATTTAATTGAAGTATTTTGGTTTGGTTTCCCGAGTCGAATTGTGTTGACTGCCTAATCGGTTTCCGCACCCCGTCAAAAGGTTAACACTAACATGGATTATAATATAAACTGTCTTCTGTCATCCAATTACCCCAACCATAAACCATTTTAATATTTCTATTTCAAATATAAAATAAAATGGCTTTCCACAATGTGTCAAAAACAATAGTTTTTGGCTTCAAAATCCTTACAAATATCTACGAAATGGAAGATATCTTTTAAAATCTTTTAGCATATATATTTTTAGAGTAAATTGTGAGTATTCTCTATCTAACTGTTTAAAGGTTTAAGAAGAAATTAATCTTATCGGGTTTAATAAGATTATAAGAGCAGCAAAACTCTATTGTTAAATATTTACTGCTTCTATATTTTAAGGTTATAGATTTGAAATCTTAATTAAATTAAAATAATTTTATACAAATTTATCTAACTTGATTGTCACATCAATTTTAGTGTTAGTTGCTAACCGCATGTACTTCTTGTTCTTTCTTTACTTTCTTATCTCTTATATTTACATTTTTTAATTTTTAATAAGAATAACTATGTCTCAATGACACGTTTTTCTCTACTTTCTGGCACGTTTTTGGTCTTATTTATCGGTCGTTTGTTGTTCTTTATGTTTATTTTCTTTTCACGTGGTTGGATTTGATGTCGACTTGATTGATCAAGAAGTCATTTATTTGTTATCATGCTGATCTTCGTTGCTTTGGATCCTAAGATTGAATTTGGATATGTGATTTGTGTTCATAGATAGTTTTCTCATAACGCTTGGCTCTGAGCGGTTTTCGGTGGTCATTCAATAGTTTGATTCTCTTTTGTGGTTCATTTATCGATGCAGTCAGATCTGTCTATATGCATCTTTGTTCGAGTATTTTAGTTAAATTTTTAATATTTTTTTTATATGGCCCTTGTATGATCTCAAGTGACCAGTTTTTTGTATGAAGAGTTATGAAAAAATATTTAAATTATATGCTTATTTTAAGCTTATAGCTGCAAACTTTTATTGTAATTCTTAATATTTTTTTGATAAAACTAATGGTTTCTTCCAAAAAAAATTATTTGGGGATGAAATGGATTATTTATATCCAACTGTTGAATTACATTTATAAAAGGTTGGTCCATTTTAAAGATGTTATTAGATATATAAACATATGAGTGTGATACTAGTCAGATTCTTCAGCAATTTGTCAGTAAATCTATGCCCTTAGTATTTGGAAACTCAAAAGAAAAAAGAAATCAAAGTTGAGATTGTGCCTGAGAGCAGAGAAACTTCTTAACTTAATTAATTATGCATTGATAATTATTTTAAAAAATAAATGAAAAATTAAAAACAATATCAAGAGCAACAATAATAATCAGCCACCGCCCACTTATGGTAATGAATTAAATGAGGAGAGAGTGTCACGTCGTTTTAGATATTGGTGCCAAACCACATAGGAATTTGACCTATTCTTTTAATTTTCATTTAATTAATTCATTAATTATTTAATAGTACCACTTTAATTTATCTAAAGTTTTTAGAAATTAATTTCTTTGGCTTTTGCGGCCTTTTGTTTTCAAAAGGTTCAGACTTGGCAGGCAGGTCTCAGATGGACCAATTATTCGTTTTGCATGCTTGCACAAATAAACATACTCTTACGAACCAAACTTTGACCATTCTTTATTAATAAATAGAGTTGTCTCTAAATATTTTGGCATAACAACAATTGAGGTTTAAATATTAGTTAAATTAGTTTTTAATCCTTTAATTTTTTAAGTTTAAATAGTATTTTATTGAATAAAATTTTTACTTCTCTTAATTTTTTGTTCTAGTTTCGTTCTTGAATAATAGCATATAATACAAATAAAAATTTTCTGCACCTATGTATGTTCTAACATTAAAAAAATGAGTTTAAGGTTATTGGTTAGAGTTGGTTTAATGTTCAAGACTTATGATTTAAGATTTAGGGTTAGAGTCTAGGCATGTACGAAGCCATCTCACAATTTTCTTGATATAAATGCATTTGAGGTCCCTTTTAGTTTAAATAGTTGTAAAATAAAGTTTTTGCCCTCCTAAATTTTAGATTTAAAAGCTTAATATATATTTGCCCCTCTCAATGTTTTATCCTAATTCCATCCTTGTTCCCTGGGTTTAAAGTTTAGTTTTTAGTGTTGGGCATAAAAATGAGTAAAAGGGATAAATGATTTTTGTTCATATAATATAGGCAAGATGGATCGATGGGTGTTGGGGCAGTTGCACTCCCCAAAATTTTAAATTCCCCTTATAATTTAGATATTTTTATTGTATTTTCTATTAACAATCTAATTCCGCACTCCTTAATTTTTAATATAACTTCTTAATAATTCACGTTGTTTTACATAAAATCTTGTGTTAATACTGAATATACGATTGGGCATTGAAGTACATAGAGTGAGGAAAGGAGGGCATTTGTGGGCAAAGGAGGTCACGAGAATCCATAGAAAAATTTTGTTGAGAGTTTCCAATTCCAAGAGATGGTGGGAGCAATCGCCGGGAAAGTGCTCGTGTCGCCTCGAAATGAATCCCACTTTACAAACTCTTAATGTTATTATATTATATTATATTTGGATGTAACTTAGGGTTAGGGTTGTTTTCTTTTGAAAATGTGACGGTGAATTAATCGTAAAGAATATAAGGCTACAAGGCTCATCAAACATGCAATCTTGTTTTGCACCAACTTTAATTCCTTAAACTTGTATTTTTCAAAATACGATCTCAGGTTTTTTTTATACCCAACTTATTTCTCCATTTTTATTAAAATCTACATAATTTTAAATATATCTATTGCAATTTAATATGATAGTGATATTAATGACATGTTCTAGAAAAGTGAGATTAATATCCCACACATTGAAAACAATAGTGTTGCACATCTCCTATCATATATATATTCTTTGCGTGAAGTATAATGACATTAAGATTCACTTGATCATTTACCTAATTTTGTGGAGTGCATGTACTTGTAATCAATTAACTATTTGTGCAAAAAAAAAAACTACATATTTAATCATTTAAATTTTAGCATTCAATTACAGTAGAACCTTAATAAATTAATATATGATAAATTAATAATCTCTCTAAAATAATAATTTTTTCGGTGTCGACTTGGGCCTAATGTATAAATTAATAATTTCGATAAATTAATAAGATAATAATTTTCTGAAAGACTTTTATATAAATTTATGGTCTCTTCAATATTATAAATTAATAATTATATAAAATTACAAATATAACTAGTACAACTTAATAAAATATTATTTTATAGTTGTTTGCTTTTCTTAAAATGTAAATCTAGTTGTATTTCATCTCTAACTTTTCTTACTACATCCAAAAGTTCCGGTGGTTGATTTTCTTAACATACATAAACTTGCATTAAGTTTTAACTAGTACTACGTACTACAATATACTTTGTTTTTTAAGGGTATGTATTATATTTAATTAGTCACATTGTACATGAACATCATTCAATTAGCCAATACAATGTATATATTTTATTCATGAAGAATAATGTGGGTTCGTTGAATCGGGAAAAAAATCTCTTTAAATTAATAAATTATTATTTATTGACTAATTAATACTTCTTTTAAATAATAAAATTATGTGATTATAACATTATTAACTTATAAAATTTTATTGTATAAATATTCATGATTTGATCACCAATATTACCAACATATGATTTTTATATTACTCGACCACTTAAATGATATAAGACACAAATCTTTCATTTCCGATTTTCATAAAAAAATATTTTTTGGTTTAGGTCTTCTTTGATTGTTATTTTATTTTTTAGGTTAAATTGTATTGAAAGTCTTATATTGTGAGAAAGTGGCCATGGTGGTCGGAGATATGATCGACGGTAAAGGGTAAGAGAGGAGATGAAAACCGGCTAGGGATTTAATAAAAAAATAAAGAATGTAATTCTATTTTTTTTATTAAAATAGAATTTAATATCAAAAAAGGTTAATGACTCAATACATTGAGAAGGATTATATAGCCCATTCTCTAACCGATTATAACGAACCCAACTGCCCAAGACTAATTAATTAACAACTAATTGCAGTTAATCTCTAACATTCACCCTGCTTTTTCTTTTTTAAATTTCTTCAACCTTTAATCTTCATTCCTCTTCAAATTGATGAGTTGTGTTTAAAAAATAGTGAGCTGGTCCTTGAACAAAAAATGCAGTGAGCTGGTTCTCTTTCTTCTAAACTCTATGCTAAACAAAAAAAAATTATAGCAGTGTGCATAGTGAACTGATTCACAAATTGACATCATTCTTCATTCTTAGGTGATTCATGAATCGAAAGTATTCTTCATTTTTACTTCCGTTCTTCTTCATACACCTTTCTTTCTTCTTCATGCTTTCATATGTTCATTCTTCATACACCTTTCTTTCTTTTTCATTCTTAGGGATCAGAATATTCGGTTGTTGACTCGTTGAATGGCAACTTATGACTTTTGCCCGTACGACAAGCTACACAAACATCATGGATCACTTTATTATCATGCAAAGGAAGTACAATATTCAACTGTTTATAAATCTGCACAAGTGTGGACTGAGCAGGATGCCCCAGCCTCTTATGCCACAAATCGGTCAACTGACTAAGATTACTAACAACATGAGCTTCAATTGCAAGTTTATTGCTTACAACAGCTGGATCTCCTCCAGTGAATTGGTACAAGCCATCATGTTCTTCTCCCTTCAAAAGGACCTCACCACTAACTTCATCTCGAACAAGGTAATTTAAAGCATGAAATTTGAAGTAAACACGATTATCTCTAGCAAGCTTTGACACAGACAAAAGGTTCTTAGTGACCAAGGGAACATGAAGCAATTCATTAATCAACAAAGCACGAGAGGAAGTCATTAGCAATGATCTACCAGACTTGCAAATATCTAAATTATGCCCATTGCCATCCACTAACTTACCTGGTCCAGTGTACTCTGAACCCTGCATTACTTTGGCTGCATCATGAGTGACATGATGTGTGGCTCCTGAATCCACAATCTACGAATCTGAGCCAGTTGATGCAGTAGGCCCCCTGAGAATGAGAGCAAGTAAAACAGGAGCTAGGTGTGTCCAACACAGTCACAAGAGCATTTGAGGAGTCTTTGTTTGTAGTAGTAGGATTGCCAAAGGCCTAATCAAAGCGATGCCAACATCGATCAGCTGAGTGACCTGATTTTACACAGACCTGACACTGAATCCTTGGTTGCCGTCTTCCATGAGCACCACTCCTTCCACCATGAAATTGTTGGCAGTGGCCAAATCTTGGTTCTTGATTAGAAGAAAATGATGAAGTGTTTTAAAATCGAGCAACATTGGCACTCATTTGTAGCTGCAACTGGTTATTAAAACCTCTAATCTGTGTCTCAGCATCAACCAACATAGACTTGACACCATCAAGAGTATAAGGTTCTTTGCTGGCAGTGATAACCGCCATAAAAGGTTGATATTCAGCAGGTAAACTATTCAAGATTGTGGCTATTTGTTCCATTTCAGAGATGGAACTGCCACAAATAGATAGAGCATCACTTACCTCTTTGACCTGGGTGAGGTAGGATCGTATGCTTTCATCTCCTTTACGCAGCGATCGAAGTTTACAATGGAGACTCATGGCAGTGGTTGTAGATCGATTCGCAAAGAATTGAACATTTGTCGTCCAGACATCAGACGCGGTTTTCGAACCAACAAACTGAGGGAGAAGTTGAGAGCTGATCGTCGAGAGTAACCAGGACGCCAGAGCACTATCCTGAGCAACAAAGTCTTCATAGTCTTCGTTTGGAACCATCTGGCCATTGTCACCAGCTACCATTTCTGGAGGAGCTTTGACCTTCCCTGTGAGAAGACGCTCTAATCGATGGCTTCGAACTGTCAAGAGAATCTATTGCTTTTAGAGGAGAAAATTCATCTCATCGAGCACAATGTTGACCTTTTTGTTGGTGAACATTTTGCCACTCTTTGACGACGAGAAGATCGGATCGGACGATTGATCGGAAGAATCACCAGGCATGACGATAGACACTTAGAGAACAAGACACAACGGAACGAAAAAGACTCCAAGAACGCCGACGAATGATACCATGTGAGAAAGGGGCCATGGTGGCTGGAGATATGATCGACGATAAAGGGTAAGAGAGGAGATGAAAACCGGCTAGGGATTTAATAAAAAAATAAAGAACGCAATTCTATTTTTTATTAAAATAGAATCTAATATCAAAAAAGGGTTAATGACCCAATACATTGAGAAGGTTTATATAACCCATTCTCTAACCGATTATAACAAACCCAGCTGCCCAATACTAACTAATTAATAACTAATTGCAGCTAATCTCTAACATATACCATGTGTTTTTTTTCTTTACGTATTTTATCCCTTTATTAAAATTTCATTGTTTCTAGTTATCTACTATTCAGAATGTTTATTTTCAATAATAAAATTAATTTATCGGTCGAGTATAGTTTGATTGACATTGTATAAAAAGGTAAGTGATATTGTTGTCATCAGAGTGATCATAAAAGCATATCTCAAATCAAGTAACATCTCTTCAATTTTTTTAATGAAAGATTTGGAAAAATTGAAGTATTTTCTTGGCATTGAAGTAACAAAGTCGAAGTCAAGTATTTCTATTTCTCATAGAAAATATTCTTTGAATATTCTCAAAGAAAATGAGATGCTAGTGACTGTGTATATTAATAGAAACTCATGTGGATCATAATGTGAAGTTGAAAGAGACACAAATTATGAGATTCACTAATTAGTTGAATGATCAAGGATGCTTATGCTGTCTCATCTTGTTTGAGTTCGGATGCCGACATTTACTCTGAGAATATAAAATGTCTACTTAATAAAAAAGACATAAATTATTGATTATTCAAATATTAATCGGTCAGAATATAACTCAACTATACAAGTCTTAAGATATCATATTCTCCTTGATTATACTTAGAATATTTTTGGGTTCCAAGAACACATATATCTCCAACTCTTATAAATCTGAATAACACTATAGAAAATGCAACTTATCTTGAACGCATTTCATTCATCCATAGAAAATGCAACTTAACCTCATTAAACTCCATCCCATCATTTTGGGATGCCTAATCGTTTTTTTTTGTATTTTCTATTGTTATATTTTCGTAATTTACGTATAGTATAAAATCATTTTGTAATAGATATTTTGATAATACAATACATCTTAACAAAATTCTATCAAACACCGACACCGACGGAAGCAAATGATAATATATATATATATATATATATATATATTTAAAAATGTATTAATTGTGAATTTATCCCCTCACTTTCAGATATTTATGATTTGTCTTCTAATTTTTAATATCGGCTCGATCCCTAAACACCAGATTAGTTATTGGTGTTCATTTAATTTTAATTAAATTAAGCAACATAAATAGATGATTATGGGTTTAGAATATTACATCCTTGTTATAAATATGAGACAGTGATCGAATGAGGAACTTTTCAACATCTAAACATCAAAGATTATATATATAAGTTTGATCTTCACTTTGGACATAAAATAACTTTGAAATTTAAGGTTAATGTCTATTTCTATATAAGACAACATTATGCAGAAGGTTAATTATTGGACTCATTGCAATGAATATCTAGAAAATAAAAATATCATGGTTAAAATAATTGGATTTATAAGGTAATTGAGACCATGTGCATGCAATTGTCTTGTTTTAGAAAACCAAGATGCATAAAAAATACCACAGTTAAGTAAATGTTTAAATATAAAAATATAATAAGAATGATCCTAAGTCATACAAAGATATGAGATTGAAGGGAATAATTTATTTATTTTTATAACCCAAGCGATTGGGTGTAGATTGAGGAAAGTTCATTTCATGCGACGTACAAATTTATATGCAAAGTAGGAGATGGAGATCAGACCCAAATTCAAAGCCCAAAAGTGCAAACTCCATGCTTCCCTTAGGGGCTAGAGGAGGACGCTCATTCCAAATGTGAGTTATTTTTTTTAATATACCGGGTGACTATATGGTATATATGTTCATATTTTTTTTAATTTTTTGACAAGGTGTATAATATCTTGCACATATATGTTCTCGAATTCGGGTTTCTTTAGATGAACATCGTCTTCATTTTAACACGAGCCGCTCATTGGATTTGAGCTATTTTTTTTTTAATTTATGTTTACAAATGTTGTTTTGGTCTCGTTCCACCACAGAGGTTGAGCATAGAAGCATTGCGGATGCAACATCCGAGGTAACCTGGCTTAATGTTTTACTACGCGAAATGAGAGTTGTGGATCTCGACATATATTTTGTGAGGGAAAAAGTGGCTACAAATCATTTACATGTAAACAAAGTCCCAGCCCATCATCAAGTGGCTGATGGTTTCACCAAAGCTTTACCGAGGCCTTATTTTGAAGAGTTTCGACTAAAAGTGAATGTGTGAAGCAAAAGAGTAGAAGAAACATGGAGAATATCGAGCATAGTTAGAGTTAGTAGCCACGTCAGCACTAAGGATTAGATATTATGAATGCAGTTAAGCTGTTATTAACTGCTTCAGGTTAATAGACAGTTTATAACCTCCTGTATACAAGGCTATATAAAGATGATGCAACCTTCATGTGTAATTCACTTGATATTGATTCAATAAATAATATCGCTCTTTCTTCATATAATCTGATACAATTTCATTTTTGACAATTCAACTGGCTACTGCAAGTTCAGTCCTTGAGAAAATAATGATGGCCGGGTGGCAAGACTTTTCTCACCTGCTTCCTCCCTTCTCTTAGGTCATGGGTTCTAAATTCAGCAGACGCATTCCCTTTCCTCTCTCCCTTAGATTTTGGGATTAATTCCCAGCAGGGCAGTCCATTTCTTTTGTTCCAAAAAAAAAAAATCTTTCCAACTTTCGTCTTCTCCGAGGAAAGTGGACTTTCACTTTATGGGATTGAATTGAATCCCAAGTGTGTCAAATACTATTTTGAAAGTTATGGCAGATACATAGATGAATATACATAGACAAAGTAGCTGACCTGGGGCTGGGTCTGCTCTATGCAATGATAACAATATTATTCTGAAAACCTCTTAGCTTAGGAGTACATCGTAAAAATGTCTGGTGAGACCCTTCCTTGCAAATATGTCTATCATGCTGGAGGCAGTACCGACAAACTTGACCCAAGAAATCGAGACGTGAAATCGACCCGAACGCGATGATCCGAAACTTGAATTAAGTCGAATTGAAACCAATTCGAATTTCAGTTGAACTGAAAATGAATTTAAACCGATTTTTAGCGAACCGAATGGACTCGAACTAATTTCACTCGAACCGAAAACAACCCAAACCGATGGCAACCTGTAATAAGAAAATATATTAAAATAAAGAAAAAAAAGATAAGATGTGAACTGTCGCACAACTCACCAAAAAACCAAATATACAAGCTATATAAAGTCATATATAGGGTAGAAAAACCTAACTCGGCCTGAAAACCTAACTAAAAATCGATCAATCTCTGATTAACTCAATATTGACCCGACCTGAAATCAAATGACCTGAAATCAATTGAACCGAAAGTCAACCGACACGACGTTCCGACCCGATACCCGAACCGAAATCACCATAGACCCTAACTAAAACCGAACAAAACTTAAACCAAATGTAGTCAGACCCGAACCGAATGACCCGTTTGCACCTCTATCGATTAGGGATGTAAAAAGTTGACCTGACCCGACCCGAAAACCTGACTGAAACCTGCTTGAGTCAGAACATGTTTTGACCCGAGGAAGTGGTGACCTGAAACCGACTGTTGTTGACACGGACCCGATTTGGACCTGATATTGTAGTAATCGTACCCCACCTACACACCACTGATACGAACCCGAACTCGAGACTAACCTGGCAAATAATCGATATAACCTGACTAAAACGACCCGAGATCTGATTTTACCTGACCTGTTTTGAACCCGACATATTAATTGACCCAACCTGTTTTGAACCTGACATGTTGTTGACCTAAACTGATATTCACTTGGCTTGATATTTACCTGAACTATTTAATGATTTCAAGAGAAAAATTATGAATTCATTATATTATAATGTGTGAAATTAATTGACCCATATGATGATATTTTAATATGATAATATTTTTGTTCATTATAGTCCTTAAAACTTTATTTTTAGCTAAAATTGACCCATATATATTTGAATTTTTGGTAATTTAGTCGAATAATGTTTTTGTTTATTCTAGTCCATACAATTTAATTTTTAATCAAAATTGCCTCATATTTAGTTGAAATTGACCCATATTCATTTTTTTGTAATTTAGTCCAATATTTTTAATATGATGACACGTTTGTTCATGTTAGTCCCTAAATTTTTTAAACCAAAATTAACCCTATTTATTTTATATTTTTATAATTTACTCCAATAGTTTTAATATGTTGATATTTTTGTTCACTCTAGTCCTTAATATTTTATTTTTAGCCGAAATTGACCCTTATTTATTTCTATTTTTTGTAATTTAGTCCAATATTTTAAATATGATGATATTTTTGTTCATTCTAGTCTATAATATTTATTTTTAATGTGATTTGTGTTCGTGAAAGACGTTAAATAATTCACTTGAAATGACCCAACCCAAAGTCTATCGACTATTTGTACCGAATTCAAACTTAATACGAATTCAAATCCCGAATTAACCCGAGTACCTGAAATGAAACCGACCTGAAACAAACCCGACTTAAAGTCCACCCGAGCCCGAATTAACCCATCAATTAACTAATTCGGACCCGAACCGTTTTGACCCAACCTAAAATAAATCCGACTTGAAATTGATCCGCACCTGACCCGAGTCGAGTCGAAACATCAAATCAACTTAAAATGACATGTATTCGATTTAACCCGACCTGACATGACTCGACCTGAAACTCATCCGATTACATATTTTTACATTCCTAGATGGCTCAGCATCAACAAGGTAATCTGCTCATTAAATTCATTTTTCCTTTGATTTAATATGTACCATATACTCCCCCCCCCCCAAAAAAAACCCTTAGAATATTGACCACACGTTTTAAAGCTACCCCATCCTCAAGGTGAGGATTAAACACTCGAACATTAGTTAAGGTAGGACAGACTCGTACCATCTCACCTAAGTCTTATGGTTTTTTTTAGTTTTGATTTCATATATTTTGTTTTCGGTATTTTTCTCTGGGCATAATGCAAAAAGCAGCACTTAGGGGGCGTTTGGTTCACGGGAAAGATTATTACCATGGTAATAATCTTTTCCGGAATCTTATTCTCATGTTTGGTTTGTCCTCATTCCCACCAATCCGGAAAAAAATATTACCAACAATAACGCTTTTTTGTCAATATTTCGAGAATGTGATTCCCACCCTTCCCTTATGTATTTGTCAATTCCTGCCACTTTGGACAAAATTGCCCTTAAAGTAATGAATTTTTTAATTTGGATCCTTTGTAGCACATTTAAATAGCGTAAATTTATTAAATAATTTTATTTCATATTAGTTTAATATTTAAATGGTTTTACACATATTTAAAAAGTATTTTAATATTTAAATAAAAGAAAATTCATGGCTGTGAATTTTTTTATAAAATGTCTAAATATTCTATAAATTTTTTGTAAGAAATAAAATAGACACATAGCATATTACAATGAGAACCTTTGAGTTTATTGGTTTTATGTTCTATTTTGTAGAAATCCTCGTAATTTATTGTTTCATGATACGATCATCATCTCCTATTTATCATTTTTTCTTGACTTTATGTAAATTTATTATTCATTTTATTATTTCAATCGTGTTTTAATATTTGGGGAGTATATTTATTTAAAAAAATATTATATATTAGTTTAATATTTAAACGTTGTTACCCATTCGATATTTATTTATTTGAATTTAGTTATAAGAAATTTAATATTAATAAAAATATGTATTTCATATTGTTTATACTAATTATATTAGTAATATTCTAAGTATAATTTTATGAATCTTCAAGCAAATATTTTTAAATTAATATTGAAAGTTTAATTTGTTAAAAAGAAAATATATCACAAGGACAATTGTTGAGTTGATCACACAATTGCAAATGGCCAAGAGGGGGTGAATTGGCAATTAAAATTTTGGTAGGAGGTAAGAGTGAAAAATAAAAGTGACACAAGTGGTTAGAGTGGTTCAAGTTCTCCAAATGAACTCTACATCCACTACCTTAGTTACCACTAAGGATTTTCAACCAATTCACTACTTGAATTCTTCCCCTTTTCTTGGATGAGGAGGTAACCTTACAAATTTGATTAAGCTTTCTACCCAAAGCTTAATCCACTCACTTTTACAAAGAGGTGGATTTGGTAAACTCAAACAATTCCTCTCGAAGGATAAATGTTTACCCAAATACAATTTTAAACACCCCAAACTCACAATACAAGATAACAATAAAATCACTAGAGTTGGGTTACAAGAATTTGACTATGAAGAGCACTAGGGTTTGGATTTTTGCTTTGATGTTGCTTGTAGGTTCAATAGTTGTTGCTTGGTCAATTAAAGCTTGTTTTTATACCCTTGCATTGAATTCTAGCCGTTTGGGTAGTTGGGATCATCAATAGAACCGTTGGGAGCAATTTTCCCGCATTAAATGCAGCTCTGCAGCCTACCGTATCGGTACTCGGGAAGGGCGTATTGATACCTGCATCAAAGAGGAAAGAGCCGTTGTGCCTGAAAACAGAGCGTGTCGATACGCATAGAAGGCGTACCGGTACGGTTTTAAGGGGCGTATCGATACGTATGGTCGTATCGATACGGTGTTTACTCACTGGAATCCCAAGTTTGGTTTTCATAAAAAGCTTATCGATACGCACACCAAGCGTATCGGTACGGTATAACGGTCTTTTAAAATTTGGGAAACCAACCAACTGACAAGTAACAGTCGAAAAATTAAATGCCAAGATTTTTCAAAGATATGCTTATCGTATCGATACGGTTGCAAAGCGTATCGGTACGGTTTCATTAAAAGAGTTTCCCAGATGAATATCGTATCGATACGGTTGCAAAGCGTATCGGTACGGTAAGTCCATTAAAATTTCAGTGGCAAAAGCCCGCATCGATACGCGTAAGGGTATCGATACGCCTGGGCGTTCTTGTATACTTTGGCTTGAAAATCAAAATTCCAGTAGTAAAAGAGGGTATCGATACACCTAAGGGTATCGATACGCCTGGCGTTTTTGCATACTTAGGCTTGGAAAATATAGGAAAAGACTTAGAGAATTTTTCATATATTTAGGAGCTTGTCTTGAAATGTTATTTTGTTTAAAATACTTGTCAATTGTGAGACTTTAAATAGTACTTAAAAATTTATTGTTTTGCAAATTGGTCCTTAGGTTTATATGTTATATCAAAATCAATTTTGGTTTCACAATCTCCCCCTTTTTGATATAACAAAACCACAAATAAATTTTTAAGTTTTTGAAACTTTGAAAAGTTTTTCTCCCCCTTAATTTAAGATAGATTTTTAAAAGTAAAAAATTGACTCTATGATCCTTCTCCCCTTTTTGTTAGATCAAATATAAATACAAGGATAATAGCAACATAATAGCAACAATAATTCATTAAACTTAAAGCAATCATAAGAGTTCAAAGGCATAAACTTCAAAGTAAACATAATAGTTCAAATGCATAAACTTCAAAGCAAACATCATAATCCAAACTTTAAAATCCTAAAACATAGATAATAGACCTAAACTTAGATCCTAAAAATAAGAGTGCAATAACAGAATATAAAAGCTAAATGCCATGTAGATGATGTGCATAAACTACTCGTCCGCCCCATCATCATCATCGTCCTCGTCCTCTTCATCTTCCTCATCTTGAGATGGTTGATTCCTTCGGTTTTGGTTAAGCCAAGCACCATGGAAGGCGGTAAGAGAGATATCCATGAAGTTTTGGCGAGAAGCCATGGTGTCCATCTTCTTCTCCATACCTTTGACGCGATCTTCCAAGGATGTGAATCTAGTATCCATCGTGGTAAACCCGGCTTCCATGAAAGTGAACTTCTCATTGAGGAAAGTCATAAGAGTGCCCATGGAAGAGGAATCAATCGGAGCACGGTGAGAGCTCGAAGAAACACGAGAAGCATCAACCGGAGCATCTTGTGGAGAATCTTGAGTGGTACGAACCCATTCATTATTAATATAAGAGAAACCAAAACGAGCTAGAGAACGCTCATCTATGGGTAGACCAAGGGTTTCGGGATAATCATGGGAACAATCAACATCAAGGGAATGAAAGAGATAACTCAAAGCCGTAGAGTAGTAAAAAGATGAGACTTGTTTGGTGTGACGGTGTTGGACTAAAAAGACAAGGTCGACAAACATAATTTGACACAGTTTTGGACGATGACCTTGTCTAAAACACCTAAGCCAAAAATCATCGGTTTGACGAATAGTTGAAAATTTCCCTCCCGATGGACGAAAAAACCAAGAGACAAGAAGATGAAAGATACGGTCATGAGCATTTAAACCTTTTGTTGAGCCTAAAGGACCCGTACCCAAGGATTTTTCATCATCAATACCAACGTTTTCAAAACCAAAGACATTACATAAAAGTTTTTAATCGATTGTAAAGGTTTTGCCCATAACAGAGGATTCAATAGCAATGACATTCTCCCTAGCTTCATCATGAATACATATGGCATTGGAAAAGAATACGATGACTAGATTCCTATAGAGAATAGGAGGAATGCTTAAAAAATTCAAAAATTTCCATTGCTTAAGTAAAGGAAGGTATTGAAATTTGAACCGGGCAGAATTTAAAAACGAGACAGACACAACACGCTCTTCCCTAAGGTTCATACCTTGAAAGAGTTTGTATCGTTCTATATCGCCGGCTTCGGGAAAACTTATTTGGATAATGTAGGGAAGATTAGGTGTAGGGTTACCCTCGGCATCCTCACTAGGATCGGAAGTAGAATGATAATGCTTAGTTCTCTTTTTCGATGGTGCCATAACCCTGAAAACACATCAAAAACAATTCGAATATGTATGCAATTAACATCCTATTCAATCCAATAAATTCTAATAATTCAAGGTAATTATAAGAAGAGATTTAATTTTAAAAAGATATTTACAAGATTGAAGAAGAATTAAAAAAACAGATTTAAAAAAATACGAATAGAAAATATATTCGAATGAAAATTTTTGATTTTTTGAAAATTTTTTATGAAAAAGTTGAAACCCATAACAATCAAACATGTTTTGTACAAAAATTCAATCGAAACAATTATAAAAATCAAGCGAAAATCAAAGAAAATAAAAAGGAAACGTTTTATACCTTGAATCTTAGATTGGATGAATGAGGTGATGTGAATGCACAAGATTTGTTGACAAAGCTTAGCCTTGATGTGGAGATTAAAAACCCTCAAAGAATTTTTAAGATTGATGGTAAAAATTGAAGGATTGGGGGGGGGGGTTTATAGGGTTTTGCGGCTAGAGTTTTGGAGAGAAAAGAGGGGTTTTGTTTTTTTAAAGCTTTTTAACAATAGCAGTCCTAAATAGCCTCTCCGTTGAGACCGTATCGATATGCTATACACGCGTATCGATACCCTTTAACCCTATATTTTTATTCGTCGTTACTACCGTATCGATACACGGGGCCGTATCAGTACGCTTGGCTTTGACTATTTCCCTTGACTTTAAACCGTAACGATACGCGGGGTCGTATCGATACTCGTTCAGCTTCAAAGTTTCCTAGTCATGAACACGTATCGATACGCTTCAGCCGTATCGATACCCCTTTACCAGTTTAGGCATTTTTGACAGGTTTAAGTGCAAAAATTCAACTTGGAACGTCCCTAAATGCATGTACATGTCCTATGAACAAGTTTTAATGGCTAAAATTAATGCATACTCCCCCTAGCAACATGCATAGAAGCAAAAAGAACAAAATTAACACAAGCATGAATCACAAACAATTTCAAGCAAATTTTAACATTTTGGGACCTAGAAGGGGTCACGAAAGGCTAGTTAAACCTAACTCTCTCCTAAGGGTCCAAAACCGCTCTTTATCTAAAGGCTTTGTGAATATATCCGCTAATTGGTTCAAGGTATCAACATATTCAATAACAACATCATTTTTCAACACATGATCTCTAATGAAATATAGTCTAATTTCTATGTGTTTAGTTCTAGAGTGTTGGATGGGATTCTTAGTGAGACAAATGGCACTAGTGTTGTCACACCTAAGGGGTATGGTTTCTTATTCAACACCATAATCTAAGAATTGTTGCTTCATCCAAAAGACTTGAGCACAACAACTCCCTAAGGATATGTACTCCGCTTCGGTGGTAGATAAGGCTACGCTATTTTGTTTCTTAGAGAACCAAGATACGAGCATACTACCTAAGAATTGGCATGTCCCGGAAGTACTTTTCCTATCTATCTTACATCCCCCATAATCCGCATCCGAATAAGCATGAAGGCTAAAGAAGGAATCTTTAGGATACCAAAGGCCTAAGTTAGGTGTGTCTCTAAGGTATCTAAAAATTCTCTTAATGGCAATTAAGTGTGATTCTCTAGGGCTAGCTTGAAACCTAGCACACAAGCAAACACTAAACATGATATCCGGTCTACTTGCGGTAAGGTAAAGCAAAGAGCCTATCATGGATCTATAAAGCTTAGAATCAATGCACTTACCTCATTCATCTTTGTCAAGCTTTATGAAAGAGCTCATGGGTGTGGCTTGAGATTTTGCATTCTCCAAGCCGAACTTTTTGAGCATATCATTCACGTACTTAGCTTGATTTATGAAGGTGTCATCTTTCCTTTGTTTGATTTGGAGCCCCAAGAAGAATGAGAGCTCCCCCATCATGCTCATCTCGAACTCACATTGCATTAGCTTAGAAAATTCTTCACAATAACACTCATTAGTAGAACAAAAAATGATATCATCAACATAGATTTGTACTAATAAGATGTCATTGTTATATCTTTTTATGAAGAGTGTAGTGTCCACCTTTCCTTTTTCAAAACCCTTTTCAATTAAGAAATTTGAAAGTCTCTCATACCAAGCTCTAGGAGCTTGTTTTAAACCATAAAGAGCTTTTGTTAGTTTAAATACATGGTTTGGAAATTTTGAGTCCTTAAAGCCCGATGGTTGTTCAACATACACTTCTTCATTTATAAAACCGTTTAAAAAGGCGCTTTTCACATCCATTTGAAAAAGCTTGAAATCATTATAACATGCAAATGCTAAAAGCATCCTAATGGCTTCCATCCTAGCTATGGGTGCATATGTCTCATCAAAATCAATTCCCTCTTCTTGGGTATAGCCTTGAGCAACAAGCCTAGCCTTGTTTCTCACTATATTACCACTTTCATCTAATTTATTCCTAAACCCCATTTAGTTCCTATAGTAGATTGATTATTTGGCCTTTCAACTAATGTCCAAACTTTACTTCTCTCAAATTGATTTAATTCTTCTTGCATAGCCAAAATCTAAAAATCATCTTTTAAAGCTTTTTTAATATTTTTAGGCTCAATGCATGAAAGAAATGCAACATGGTTCATTAATTTGAGAGAGGATCTAGTAGTTACCCCCTTGGATGGATCACCCAAGATTTCACCACCTTTGACATAGTTGAACTCCCTTGGGTAAGATTTCACCAACGTATGGCCGTATCGATACGGTGTTTACTCACTGGAATCCCAAGTTTGGTTTTCATAAAAAGCGTATCGATACGCACACCAAGCGTATCGGTACGGTATAACGGTCTTTTAAAATTTGGGAAACCAACCAACTGACAAGTAACGGTCGAAAAATTAAATGCCAAGATTTTTCAAAGATATGCATATCGTATCGATACGGTTGCAAAGCGTATCAGTACGATTTCATTAAAAGAGTTGCCCAGATGAATATCGTATCGATACGGTTGCAAAGCGTATCGGTACGGTAAGTCCATTAAAATTCTAGTGGCAAAAGCCCGTATCGATACGCATAAGGGTATCGACACGCCTGGGCGTTCTTGTATACTTTAGCTTGAAAATCAAAATTCCAGTAGCAAAAAAGGGTATCGATACACCTAAGGGTATCGATACGCCTGAGCGTTTTTGCATACTTAGGCTTGGAAAACATAGGAAAAGACTTAGAGAATTTTTCATATATTTAGGAGCTTGTCTTGAAATGTTATTTTGTTTAAAATACTAGTCAATTGTGAGACTTTAAATAGTACTTAAAAATTTATTGTTTTGCAAATTGGTCCTTAAGTTTATATGTTATATCAAAATCAATTTTGGTTTCACAACAATATAATAAAATTTACTTTCAAGTAACCTTATATTCTCTCAACCAAACAATGTAATCTTAAATTCCTACCAAATAAATCAAACAAAGTAATCTAATGTTCCAGTAATATCTCAGATACTGTTACATTCCGAGAATCCTATTCCCAAGGGTAATCTTATATTTTGCGATCCAAACGCACTCTAAGGTTTAACTGTATACTCACTCTGGCTCATATTTTTTATTTTGAAGCATTTTAATCCTTAACATTTCACTTTTAGTTAAAATGACCATTGTTTGGATAAAAACCTGACAACACTTATTTTTGATGTGCACATCATGACAGCAGTTTTTTTTTTCACGACAGTTTTTTTTATTAAATTAACACCATTTACTTTATTAGTACATTAATCCAATCCAAGCATTTGTTGGTTTTTAGAGATATGTGATATCAATTAATGGTTGGAGGTGACATGTCGATAAAACTTTTAATGAAATTGAGTTTTTAAATTAATGTTGTGACACCTTTCAAGTTCAGATAACAAGTAGGTTAGAAAAGAGTTCAAGTACCAAATAGGTTTAAAAAAGTTTACGTACCAATTAGGTATTTAATGTTAAGTTCAAGCAAAGGAAGATCCACCCTTTGAATAGGAATGTCACTCAAAATTTTTGGAAAATTTATTTATTTTTATATAATTTGTATATAAAAAATTAAAAATATGGAAAAATGACACTCTTTTTATGAATAAAATGACACCCCTTTATAAATAATTAATCCTCTTTAAATATCGTTGAAAAAAATGACACCCTTTACATATATTTTTAGCTCCGCCCCTGAGTTCAGGGGTTATTTTTTAAAAAGATGACACCCATTGAATTGCTAAAGGTGACACATCCATAATGTTTTGATGAAGTTAAAATTTTGAATTAATGCATGTGATAATTTCTAAGTTTTGTGTACAAATTAGGTACTAAAGACCCGATTCAAGGACCAAACGAGTGAAATAAATTTCAACAAAATTAGTTACATGAGGTCAATTCAGGGGGAAATTTGTATTAGACTTATTTTATGTGTTAATTCAAAAAAAATTTAAAAATGGTAGATAAAATTTTAAATCATTTGAAAATTCATCATTTTCAAGAAAAAAATACAATTATCTGTAAACTTTTTTAAAACCATATCTTTATTTTTTAAAATGTCTAAATTTTATTAGAAGATCTAAATAACAATAATATCTCATACCTTAAATATTTCTTGGTAGTTGCTGTTTTCCTACATAATTTGGCAGATTTGGAAAAGCCGAAATGAGCTGGTCTTTAATGGACGCCGGCCCTCATCTGAGTCCGTCTTGTCGAGAGGCATTCTTTGGAGCCGATATTCTGCTAGGTGCATACAACGTGCTTCAGCCCCGACCAGCCGCACGCAGTCGCTTGTCCAATGGCAAAATCCCCCGATTGGTTGGGCATGTTTCAACGTGGATGCCGCCGTCCCTGATCCCTCGCGGCTTGGCTCCATTGGAGAAGTGATTTGTGACGCTGAAGGCAACTGGCTGCATCGTTTTCACAAGATCATTACTGCAAGCCGAGCTATGGGGTTTGCTTGTTGGTTTCGAAGTTGCATGGTCCCTCGGGGTGGAACGTCTCCAAGTCCAAACTGACTCCTCTACTGCAGCAGAGCTCATCTCCAGTGCCGGCGCGGCGGCGCCCACCGCAGCCCTTTCCCCTTAGTTCTAGCCATCCATCAACTTCGACAGCGATGGTGGCAGACTGATATTATCTGGATTCCTCGTGAAATGCAATTGCGTGGCGGATGCTGTTGCTAAAGCTTTCCCTCCTGATCACTTCCGAATCTCCGTTCTTTCCTCATCGTCTCTGCATCTTCAGAACCTTTTGTTTCGGGACATTCTGGGTCCCCGTATTATTGTAGACTGCTTAGTTCCTAGTTTTTTTTTGCTTCGGCCCTCTTTTAATTAAAAAAGAAAATAACAATATTAACATTCCAACTCAAATAATGCAGTATTAGAGAAGTTTTTAACAAAGACATTCAATTTAGAACAGAGTCGTTGTAACTATTTTGTGGTATTTTAATTAATACTATAAAATTTACTTTATTGAGAAAAAAAAGCAATAATGCAAAGTGCACATTCAAATGCCAAAATATAATATGGTGGAGAAGAATGGTATCCCTGGCGATTAGAGGCGGCTACCTGGAATTGGTTTAGATTAAGTTCAGGCCTGGTTCGAGTTTAGTTCGAGTCTATGATAAGTTAAGTTTAGTTCGAGTATTATATCGGGTCAAAATCGGATCGGTTATTTTTGGTTCGAGTCAATGTCGGATTGGGTACTTTTTGTTCAGGTCAAAATCGGGTCATTCGGATCAGTTTCGGGTCGGGTCAAACTTTGAATTTTCGGTTTGAGTTGGGTTATGATTCACAGAGACTTCGTACTTCGTTGTCCGTTGAGGTAGAAGATTGTGTGTCAGTGGAGGATACATAAGATTGTGTCAATTCAGTTTGAGTTGAGTATTTCTATTATCTAATGTTTATATTTTATGGTTTATTGTTAACAATTTATGGTTTAGTTTAAAGTTATTGATTTATGAGATTAATTATTATTCTTCAAGGTTTATAATTTATGGTTTAATATTAAAAGTTTATGGTTTAGTTTAGTGTTATTGATTTATGAGATTAAATTTGATTCATTAAGGTTTACGATTTAGTTTAGGGTTATTGGTTTATGACATTAGTTTCGATTCCTTAAGGTTTATGGCTTAGTATCAATGGTTTATGGTTTAGTTTGAAATTATTGGTTTATGAGATTAATTATGATTCCTTAAGGTTTATGGTTTTGAGTTTAGTATTAATGGTTTATGGTTTAGTCTAGGGTTATTGGTTTAGGAGATTAATTATGATTTAACTTTCTAATTTATACATTTGAATTTAACTAAATATTTAAATCACGAACATAATTAAAAGAATTCTAAAAATTAAATGTGGGATTTCAATTAAATTAGTCTAAATTGAAACTCAATTGAATTAAACTAGAATCTAAAAGTAAAAATTCGAGATTTAAATTAAAACATGTAAAATTGAAAGGACTAACCAATTAATTGCCCTTAACCTAAAACTAAAAGATAAATAGTTATTTTAATTAAAAGAAAAGAAAAATAGCAATTTGTAAAAAGAAAAAAAAGAGAGGGAAAACCCAAAATGATAGAAGGAAACGGCAAACGAGCGGCCAATTTGTTTAGGTTAGGAGTTAATTTACTTTTAAGTTCTACTACGTTTAAAAGGTTATATTTTAGTCCTAATATTCACTTAAGTTTTATTTTAATTCAATTTAGTTACAAGTATGAAGTATCCCCACAATTTGGACTTCAGATATAGGAATCCCCTCCCCACAGTGATATTTAATTCCTAAAAATTACTTTTAGTTGCAATTGACACCTATTTATTTCTAATTTTTATAATTTAGTCTAATAATTTTAATATATTGATATTTTTGTTCATTTAAGTTCCTAAGATTTAATTTTCAACCAAAATTGAACCCTGTTTATTTTTATGGTCAAATTGTGAAATTAGTCATTAGACTCTCAAATTTCATTACTTCCAAATTGTCAAATTAGTCCCTAATTTCGGTTTTATGTTATATTTTATAGTAAAATTGTGAAATTGGTCACTGGGTTCTCAAATTTCTCCACTTTGAAATTGTCAAATTAGTCCCTAATTTTGGGTTTATGCTATATTTTATGGTAAATTGTGAAAATGGTCCCTAATTTCGGCTTATGGTTTTGGGTTTAGTCTTAGGGCTAATGGTTTAGAAAATATGTTGTAGTTTAGGGTTATTGGTTTATGAGATTAATTTCTATAGCTTAAGATTTATGGTTAGGATTTTTAAGGTTTAGTGTTAATGATTTAAGGTTTATGGTGTAGTTTAGGATGAAATTAAGATCAAATATTGGGAGAGAAAAGAGTCTATTAAACTTCTAAATTAAAAAAATTAGTAGGGACAAAAGCCTTATTTAATTAATATTTAAACTTAAAATGACATAAAATGTTATTATACTACAATTTTGATAAAACAACGGTCTTTCCTATAGTATAATACAAAAAGTAATAAAAACATACACCATTATACTATTGATCATATTGTTAAAATATAGATAACATTAAAAATAAATTATTCATTTACTTTACCTTAATTATCGGGTTAAAACTGGGCCGATATTCAGTTCAGCTTCCGGTTCGAGTAGCCTTAGATTCAGGTGAAATCGGTTCGAGTCCATTTCGGTTCAACAAAAAAATCAGGTTGATTTCGGTTCGGTTTGGTTTATTTCGAGTTTCAGGTCAACTTCGAGTCATCACATTTGAGTCAATATCAGGTCTCGGTTCAAGTCTCAAGTCAAGTTTACCAGGTCTACTGACTATTAATGATTTTCATAAATTTCTTTATTATATATCGATGGATATATACTTGATTTAAAAAGTCTGCATCAATTAATTACGGACATAGTCACCTTCTACGATAGTTATTACACATTCGATTAGAAAATTTAAATATCCTACCTGTTTTTTTATTTTTTGGATAATTCAGATGAGATATCTGGAAATTTTGGATCGGATACAGATAGTTATTACACATTCGGATTGGATCATATCCAAAAATACGATAATTCAATTTTTTTGTGTGTATATGAATCTTGTTATATTAGATATTTTCCTAGTTATATATGAAAAACTAAAATATTCATGGATACAAATCTTATTATATTCAATAATTTGTTGCTTGTTATATTTAAAAGTCCAAAATTTTCATGAATAGAACCGTTAAATTCAAAAAATACTTAAATCAAGTCATAAGTTCGGATATTCATATTTAAATATCTGATATGAAATCAGAAATGCACACCCCTACTATTTAGCACCAATTTTCAATGCCACCAACTTATTTACAAACGGAAATCCCCTGTCCTTTTAATGTTTCTTTATATGTCTTGATATTAAAAAATAAATTAGGAAACTGAGATGAGTCGTAAGGAGCAAAACCAGACAGTAACTCTCTTTGTGGATAATCTTCCAAAGACTTTGCATTGGAAATGATTATAGAATATCTTTGCAAGACATGGAGACGTAAGTGATGCTTATATTGCTAGCAAACTAAACAGAGGGGGTAGAAGATTTGGTTTCGTGCGATTTGAGAAGGAAGCAGATGCATCAAGAGCAACAGAGAGATTGAATGGATTATCCATTTATGGGAACAAAATATTAGTGTCATTTGCAAAGTACAGTGGTAGAATGCATTCCCGAAGAAGATTGGTTGCAGGCTTGAATCGAGTGGAAGTGCAAAAAGTGGTAGGCCGGAGGAATCCTTTGATGCATGAATATAGCGAAAGAAATAAAGGAAAAGTTCCTTTGGAGGAAGGAGAGTTTGATGAATATGGTAAACAGATGGTAAATAAGCCGAAGAGAATCCAAGGGCATGTGGAGGTGGAGGATTTATGGAAGATGAAAAGGTGCTTGGTGGGGGGGGGGGGGGGGGGTGATGGTAAACATAATAATGCTTAAGTGGATTTTGCTGATTCACGCGAGATGCCTGGCACCTTGGAGGAGTCTGGGGGTTTCTTCCCCGAATTGGCCACAAAGCGTCGAAAAGAAAAAAAGATATGGCTCTTTGATAGAGTTCCAAGACAAGGTTCTTCAAGGCTACTTTGGTGGTTATTGTAAACCTGTGATGGATCAATTGGGGAGCTATTTGATCTACCTTTATCTTTGCCTTAATATTGTTTTGGAAGAGTCTTGTTGTTAGATGCTACGCACTGTCAATCTCTTTTTTGGGTTGAGTCTCACATAGTGTTAGGGGAGTGTCCAGTATGGGTGGTTGCAGCTGGTTGGGAGTTATGACTCTTTGTTTTGTATGTCACAAGGTTTTTGTACTGACTTTATGTTGGTGTTAGATGTTAGTCGGTTTCGCTTTGATTTTTATACCTAGTTGTGAGTACTCTTTTCATTTTTTTAAGATTAAGGAGTTTTTAACGAGGCTCGCAACTCGGTCTAGGGTTGTATGGTTTTTTATTAAATAAAATCATTTTCGCCGAGCAAAAAAAATTTAAAAAATAAATTCTAACTCTGAACTTTAAATTTTAACTCTTAAATTCTAAATTTTAAATGCTGAAAAGTGTGAGGAAAATGGTAACTTTGAGCTATATTTCAAATGAGTAAAGGTGGAGATTCGAATAAGGATTCTTTTTGGTCTTATTCTACTCTATGACACCTTTACAATGGTATCTCATATACTCAAAAGGGTTGAGTATTGAATGAGAAATTGATGCTCAAAACAAGGTAGTTGTAAATTGAATAAGGAAATGGAAACCCCAAATCTCACATTAATGGGATAAATGGAATTGGAAGTGTTTATATACACTTACCCATGTAAAACTCTTTGAATGACTTGGATGGAAATGTGCCTCGTGCGTATGGGGTGCAATTCAATCCTATTTCGGGCCCTTTGTCGGCTTGTGCATATTTTACCCATCTTGAATAATTTTTCATTTCTTATAATTGGTACAACTTTTTAAATATTTCGAATTAAATAGGATAAATTTTGGCTTTCCATTAAAATTCGGATATTAAATAGGGATTGAGTACAATTCACGAAAATATTCCATTTTAATATGGCATTAATTGTGATCTACGAATTAAATCAGATATAGAATTAATGGACATTATTTTTAGAATATTTTTTTCCCACGGTTTTAACCTAATTCTCCCCTATAAATAGAATGACATTTTTTTTGCTTTACACACAACTCAGAAATCTTTTCTCTTTCAAAATTGCATTGTATTTTCGGTGACAGTCAAAGGCAAGTTTCTGTTCATCATCTCTCCGGTAGTTCTGCTGTTGTATCCTGGGAGACTAACGACCTAAGATCTCTAGCACCCAGGAGTGGTCGAATCTGTCTTAAGGAATCTGCGTTCCTGCAGGCCTTAGCCATCTGATTCTGGTTATTTCGAATCTGTATTTCGAATTAAACTATTTTATTTATTTTATTAATTTATTGGTTATTTTGAATTAACCTTGTTTCCTCCAACAATCTTAAGACATACTCCCTCCGTCCCATTTAAGGTGTCCATTGTTGACTTTTCACGCAGTTTTAGGAAGAAAAAGTTTGTGTAAGAAATGTGATGTAAATGAATTAAAAAGACAATTTTACCCTTAAAAGTTAAAGCTTGTTTTGTTGGAAAACTAAATAAAAGGATAGAAAGGGAAATGGACATTGTAAAAGTAGTTGATTTTTTCAATGAGACATTTTAAGTGGGACAATTTTAAAACACAAAAGAGACATTTTAAGTGGGACGGATGGAGTATTCCTTTTTACAAGACGATTCGATTTAATCAATGATATGATAAAAGCAAATATATACATTTTAAGGAGGAATCCTGTCGTATTAAACGAGTTTGCTTGAATCTAAAAAATAAACGGGACAAATCTGTTTACAAAAATTGTCATAGGAAGTAACTGAGGTTACAAAGAATAAATGAAATTAATTTTTCAGTTAATTGGAATTATTATTAATTCTGGATTTATGTTTCTTTGTGAACAGAAACAATGACTGTTAAGGGAGATCTTATCAAATCACCCAAATCGTTCGTACAGATGGTGGGACAAGGAAAAACGTCGGAAAAGACAAATCAGCCCATGAATCTGAACAAAACGACGACGACAATAAGCCACAATGAGAAGCCGTCAAAATTCTACGGGCAAAATTTCAAGACATGGCAACAGAAGATGTTTTTCTATCTGACCATGCTGAACCTGGAAAAGTATCCGAAGAAAGACCTTCTAATTGTCACGGTAGGAGACGGAGAAGGAGAGGTAGATGAGCTCACCGCTTTCAGCATCATCGAGGATTGGGAAAATGACGACTACCTGTGTCGGAATTACATCCTCAACGGACTACAAGACTCGTTGTATCCAGTACATGATGTGTACAAGACAACAATAGAATTGTGGGCAACATTGGACATGAAGTACAAAACAAGAGATACTGGGGTAAAAAAAATTTAGTCGCGAAATTCTTAAATTTTACTATGGTTGATTCAAAACCAGTAGTAAATCAAGTGAAAGAACTCCAACTGATCATTCATGGAAATCTTGTTGAAGGGATGGTCATCAATAAATCCTTCCAATAGGCCGCCATCATGGAAAAACTACCTCCAGGATGGAATGACTTTAAAAATTAGTTGAAGCACAAAAGGAAGGAGATGACAGTGAATGAACTGATTGTCAGACTTCGAATAGAAGAAGACAACAAAGGTAATGCTATAAAGCTCAACAAAAGATTAAATATTGTCAAAGTCGGGAAGGGAAAGCAACCCCAACAATACCAAGTAGGGACAAAATTGGGGCCTAATTGTGGAATTTCCAAAAAAGTAAATTCAAAGGAGCATGTTACAACTATGGCAAGGTGGGGCACAGATCTTCTGAATGTAGACATTCAAAGAAAGCCAAGGAGGCTATTATTTTAAAGGAGGAAGATCTATATGCCTAAAAAAGGGGATGATTATGGGTAGGGGATATGTATTAATCTCTGTAAAAACCCAGAAATTATGAATATTTTTTTTTGGTTACATGCTTGAGTTTTAAATTTATGACATGGACATGTTAATTATGATTCTCTGCTAGACTAATTAAAATAGAATTTGTTTCATATTGATTATAAGAATAAATATGAAACATACGATGAAGCAAAATTAACAAAGTCTTCGTTTCAAACCTTTTGAAAGAAGTACGGAACCGCTTGATCAAATTCATAGCAATGTTTGGAGGAAATAATTATTACCTTCATGATAGAACAAACTAATGTTTTGCTTAAAAGCAAAAATGATGTAGAGAAATTATTCTCTATAAGTTGAATGTTCAAACCAAACTTAATAACTTTATTAATTTGGGGAGAAAACTCTATGTGAGTAATGCTGCAACATCTAAGGGAACAATAATTTTGAAGATAACTTCTAAAAAAGAATTGAATCTTCAAAATGTACCTAATTTGAACAAAGTTGTTCTATCAACTAATTATACACCATATGAGTTATAGAAGAATATAAAATCCTCCTACAACTACATAAAAATGTGGGGGTGTCATGCAAAAGTAATATTCTCATTACTGAAGTAAATGAAAATAAGTGGACTATATTTTCATTGACTATGTAGAACATAGTAACAAATATTAATTTCTTGTGTACAAATAGATTCACAAGAATGTGATAATGAAAACAAAGAATGTCTCATTGTTTAAAATATATGAAGTTGATCTAAGTACAATGAAATGAACTTTGGAGACTATCAATAGAAAATAGTCCATACGTTCAACAAAAGGTTGAAACTAAAATATTGTAATGATGACAAATAAGTATGACAAATATGTATATGTCAAACCTACCGACATTAGGATAAATGATCCTATGTTTATGACATACTTTGTAACACCCTAAAATAAAGAGTAGGGGCTAAAAAGGGAAGCAAGTAAAAAAATGGTAAGTGTGGCTGTGAAGGCTTAAACCCGTGACCTATGCTTGGTAAACCCAAGCTTTAACCGTTTGAGCTAAGGCAATCCATGGCCTTAGTTTACTCCAATTTTTATTTAAGCTATGGTTTAATTGTCTAATCCAATAACGAATAAAAGTGAGACTCCCCACCTACCTAAAACCAATGCATATTCTAGATTTGAAAAAAAATATCAGATTGCTAGGGATTTTAAAAGTGACCATTCACTTTCCCGATCGACCGCCGTTGATCTCCGTCACCGTCGGGCGGTGGTGGTCACCGCCTACATCACCGGAGGCGTCGCGTCGCCACGATCACAACCTTGACCACCACGCGCGTAATCGAGCCGCCTTTCGTCGGCAAATTCTGTTTGAAGCTTCGGCAAGAAACCCAAACCGTCACCTCTGTTTTCCGCTATCTTCGATCGGTACTACCATCCGTTTGAGACGTGGGTGTAGCCGTCGAACTCCTCGCGTCGAGCCGTGCAAAACCCAGTCGGTTGTTCGTCCGTCTGACTCTGATAAGGACCTCATCAAAGCTACGTCACTCTCCGGTCGTCCCTTGGCATTTTGGGTAAGAATCGATGTGATTCCGACGAATTTCCGGTATTATTGAGGTTTGGGTTGAATTGTGGGTTGATGCTTTATGTTTTCTGGCAGAACATGTGTATTTGGGGGCTTCCGGCGACTGTCCGACCACCAGAAACTTTTAGGGTAAGTGTTGAACCGGCCCAGTCAGTTAACTGATTCAAGCCCAAGTCCTTCTCGACCCAAACCAAATCAACCAGCGTCCATTTCGACCCGACCTGTTGACCGACCCGACCCGTTGACCCAATCCGTTGAACGACCCGACCCGTTGACCGAGTCAACTCGTCCGAGTCAACTCGTCCGAGTCAACTCGTCCGAGTCAACCCTGTGAGTCAACTTGCCCGAGTCAACCCAGTGAGTCAACTCACCGAGTCAACCATTGGACCAGTGACGTCAGCATGACGTCAACGCTGACTTTGATAGCTAACGTCAGTGTTGACTTTGACCAAAAAGTCAACTTTTTCCGAAAAGTCTTATTTTAAGTTTTTCTACGTTCTGAGTCCGATTTTCAAGCCCGTTTTGTGAAATTCTACCCCGAAAGCCTCCGAATTGGACCTTGAACTCGAGTCTGCTTATGTATTTTAATAATCAATTTTGAGCAATGTGAATAAGGACTGAAATTGGAATTTGTGCGATTGAAGGTATTCAAAGTTCCTTGTATTCGGGATGTTGAGGACGTCGCATTCGGGTTTGAGAGTGATCGAACGAAGTATCATGGTTGACCGGTATAGCAAGTATTAAAGGTAATACACTACTACCTCTAGTATGCTTTATGAACATGTTAGTATTCGATTAATGCATGCATGAATATGATGAAGAGTGCTGTTAAACCTACTTAAGTCAAACCATATATAGAATTGAGTATGATAACCTAGATAAGATCGAAATGCTCGAACGAGAAAGTTAAAAAATGTAAGAATCCGGAGTTCAATAAATTAAGTAATAAGGCAACTAATCTCCAAACCCGATTATTAATGTCAAATGAGTAAATGCTAAAAATATTTAGATATGAAATTAAGAAAATGCCCTTAATGTATGAGAATGACTAAAATACCCTTGGAAGGTCATGGTAACAAGATTTAAACCTTCGAGATTTTAAGGTGTTAGGTTTCCTTGAATTTGGAATGAATCTCCGAATATATATTTACGGGAAACTATCCATACCTCTGAAATAATCAAGTGGCTCAAAATACTGAATTGATTGTAATGACTAAAAGTATTGGAAATATTGTTATGTTTAAATTAATTGGAATGATCGTAGTGACCAAGGAGGCTGAAGTATCTTCAGACACCCAAGTTTGCAAATTAACTGGAAGGATAGATAAACCCTTGAGTCTGAAATGAATGAATTGGTTGGAGAGTACCGAAATTTCTTGAATGGCTAAAACACCCACGAGTATTTAAATGATTGAAATACTATAAATTGTTCAATTGACAGGAATGATGGATATCTCGAGCTTCAGAATGACTGAAATACCCCATTGACTGAAATAAGTAAAATTGCCTTTGATGAAATTCTAGAAATGCCAATAAAGCTGAAAATGACGAAAATACCCTTAAGGGTTGAAGCATGACTCATGTACGTTAATCACTCCTGATATTAATAAAGGATGGAAGTTTTTTCGCACAGAGTATTAGTTCGACTACTCTGTGGCAAGTCCTGTGGTGAAATATGAAGGCAACCTTTCAAATATACGATATAATTAGTATTTGGAAATGATACCCGTGAAGTGCATACATCAGAAGGTTTGGTTAGTACTGTAAGGTTGGGACATGTTAGTTCGATTGGTTTTAGAGGCTCGATAAACTTTTGGAAATCTTAAATATTGTAAATCGTCATTTTATCACTATTAGGCTAAATTACAAAATTACCCCCTGATAGTTAAAAGACCAAAATGCCCTCGTTGGCCAAAGTAATCAAAATAGCCCCGAATGTATATGATATAGTGAAAGATCTTGACGTAGAAATCTCTGAATTCCTGGTTGGAAACCTGATGAGCAAATAGAATTTTTGAGCCATTATTTACGCCTTGTTGCTATAAATCACCAAAATGCTCGTGTATGATAAAATGACCATAATGCCCTTATAGGCTTAAATGGCTAAATCACTCATGATATGCCTAAACTCTCAAAGATCTTGTTGTATCATCTCATGAATATTTGGTTTGAACCGTTAGTACAAACCCCTCTTCTAATAGGGGCCTCGTTTCAAAAATCCGTTCAATTGTCAAAAGTTTATTGTGTTCTCTTCCGTAAATGCCAAGTATCTCCAAGGAAATAAACTATTCCACCTAGTGTGTTCCATGTGTGCTACACGACTATTTTTTTCATACTGATTTACATGTTATAATACCGATCACGTGCACATGATTGACATACTTGAACTCACATGAACATGACATGTTTTATAAATTAAGCATGACCGTACTATATTTCTGGTATATGTATATACACCCGATATGACAAACATGCTATATGGATAATGTGTTACTAAAAATATAGTTATTGATTAATGAACTATTGATGATCTGATTCACTGGGGTACTTGGGTCATGATATGAAGTTACCGTCGGCTCAGCCTTGATCCAGCTGGTATGTCCGCCCGTTTTCGGTTCCTATGCTTTGGCTAGGTCCGCCCGTTTTCGGTTCCTATGCTTCGGCTACGGCCGCCCGTATTCTAAGGTATTCATTAGGATGGTACCCACGCCCAAAGGGTCAGGTTAATGCATGTACATGATACCGCACTAGGGAAACTAAAAACTAGAGTATGGTTGGAGGGTAAATAAAGAATTAAAATGAATTTTCCTGCTACTTGAAACAAATGTATTTGAAATAAAAAAGGGTTTACTGCATTGTTACATTTCATGCATTAACGTTGCACCGTTGGAACACACTAGACACTAAACTCTCTGATTTCCACCTCTGTATGTTACCAACCTATATAATTCCCGTCAAATTCTCGATGTTTGAATAAAGAACAAATATTGTTAATCTCGAGTATGATGCAACCTCGAAATAGTAGAATAGAAACGAAGACTGTTGCTACGTGGAACATCATGAAAATGTTATGCCTACCATATATCTGTATGAGCTTATATCATCTTTTGGTAGTTCTATATTACTAAGCTTTTCCAAGCTCATGCTGTTTTTACCATCACAGGTTAAAAGAATATATCACGGTATAATGGTTGACATCAGTGTTCAGAGTTGTCTCGGCGTTGCCTTTGGAGTACGGTATTGCATAGTTAGTGGGCATGTATGTCATGTATTGTTTTATGATAGTGTCTGTGAAACACTTTCTGAAATTTCTGTTATGTGTTTAAATGACTTCCTGAAATGGTATTTTAAACAGAAGTTGATTTTACAGTTTAATAAGTGTTTTGAGAAAAAGTGTTTTTATGTGTATTTTTACTATGGGTCGCTCCGGTGTCCCTAATGTGACCTCTTAGGATTCGTTGTAACGTATAGGCGGGTCTAGGGGGTTACATTTAGTTGTATCAGAGCTTAGAGTTGCGTCTTTCTGGGTAGATCGGCCGATCGTCTGTCATAGGGTGTCTGGTCTGTGCATGCCCCTAGCGTAACCGTACTCCTCCGAGCCGGAACTCCGATGTCGAACCCTTCTTCTAAAATCAATAAATCTAAGTATTCTTCCTCCCATAGCTTGATCTGTAGTAGCAAGAAAATGTCAACAACGTTCGTCTGTGTTTTAGATTAAATTGGTGGATTTTGAATCTGGATAAATAACCTGAGGTGATTTATGCGTGTGGAATTAAAGATCTGATAAGATTGGCAATAAATGTTTGATTATGTAAGATGGTTGTCATAAGATTTCATGTAAGGCTATTCGGTGATACTCAGTATGTGTGAGAATATTCTGATGGAAATTTGATAAAAGTAATATGAATTTAAAAGAGATGTATCTATGAACGTGGCAAAAGTGTGGACAATGTGGTTACTCTTTTATACAAAGGAAAAAGTTTTCTAAGTATTACGCTGAAGGTAATCGATAATTGTTCAAGGCTTTGATTATGTTTGTTTTGGCAAGGAGAATGATATTTCTACGAAAATGTGACATGATGTATCGTAATATAGTATATCAGTCCTGATGGTAAATCTGATGTTCACATTTTGATTTTGGAAGGCTCTGTGAGATGCAAGAGTACTAATATGAACTGCAGTTATGGTTATTCATTCGTAAACTGAGGGTAAACCTAGAAGAGTTATGCATATTCAAGGAGGCATACTTCTGGCTTGTATGATTGACATATGTGGTTATTGGGGATGTTTCTTATCCCTAACTGAGACCAATTGTGATAAAATTTATGAGACAAGTATTCGTTTTGCACCACATAAAGTTTTGTCTAGGTTCAAATATTGTATTCGTGTTAGTTGGACCGAGTTATACAATGGGATGACCTTGGGTCCCAGAATAATATGAGTGACAGAGACTTTACCAGATTATCTGTGGCCATCTGAGAGTCCCGAGAAATGAGCATGCCCTGATGGATAAGCTTCAGTGAAAGAATGGATTAAAGCGTAATTTTCTACACCTTTTCTAACTCTGGTAAATTTTGAGGACGAAATTTTCTTTTAGGGGTGGAGAATTATAACACCCGAAAATAAAGAGTAGAGGCTAAATAGGGAAGCAAGTAAAAAAATGGTAAGTGTGGCTGTAAAGGCTTGAACCCGTGACCTATGCTTGGTAAATCCAAGCTTTAACCATTTGAGCTAAGGCAATCCATGTCATTAGTTTACTCCAGTTTTTATTTAAGCTATGGTTTAGTTGTCTAATCCAATAACGAATAAAAGTGAGACTCTTCACCTACCCCAAACCAATGTACATTCTAAATCTGAAAAAATATCATATTGCTAGAGATTTTAAAAGTGACCATTCGCCTTCCCGATCGGTCGCCGTTGATCTCCGTCACCGTCGGGTGGTGGTGGTCACCGCCTACATCGCCGGAGGCATCACATCGCTATGATCACAACCTTGACCACCACACGTGTAATCGAGCCGCCTTTCGCCGGCAAATTCCGTTTGAAGCTTCGGCAAGAAACCCAAACCGTCGCCTATGTTTTTCGCTATCTCCGATCGATACTCCCGTCCGTTCGAGACGTGGGTGTAGCCGTCGAACTCCTCGCGTCGAGCCGTGCAAAACCCAGTCGGTTGTTCATCCATTTGACTCTGATAAGGACCTCAACGGAGCTACGTCACTCTTCGGTCGTCCCTTGGCAATTTGGGTAAGAATCGATGTGATTCCGACAGATTTCCGGTATTATTGAGGTTTGGGTTGAATTGTGGGTTGATGCTTTATGTTTTCCGGTAGAACATGTACATTTGGAGGCTTCCGGCGACCATTCCGGCGACTGTCCGGCCACCAAAAACTTTTAGGGTAAGTGTTGAACCGGCCTAGTCAGTTAACCGGTTCAAGCCCAAGTCTTTCTCGGCTCAAACCGAACCAACTTGCATCCATTCCGACCCGACCCATTAACCCAATCCGTTGACCGACCCGACCCATTGACCGACTCAACTCAGTGAGTCAACTCGTCCGAGTCAACCCTGTTAGTCAACTCCCCGAGTCAACCATTGGACCAGTGACGTCAGCGTTGACTTTGACCGCTGACGTCAGCGTTGACTTTGACTGAAAAGTCAACTTTTTCTGAAAAGTCATATTTTATGTTTTTCGACGTCTTGAGTCCGATTTTGAAGCCCATTTTGTGAAATTCTAACCCGAAAGCCTCCGAATTGGACCTTGAACTCGAGTTTGCTTATGAATTTTGATAATCAATTATGAGCAATGTGAATAAGGACTGAAATTGGAATTTGTGCGATTGAAGGTATTCAAAGTTCCTTGTATTCGGGATGTTGAGGACGTTGCATTTGGGTTCGAGAGTGATCAAATGGAGTATCATGGTCGACCGGTATAACAAGTATTAAAGGTAATACACAACTACCTCTAGTATTCTTTATGAACATGTTAGTATTCAGTTAATGCATGCATGAATACGATGAAGAGTGCTGTTAACCCTGCTTATGTCAAACCAGATATGGAGTTGAGTATGATAACCTAGATAAGATCGAAATGCTCGAACGAGGAAGTTAACAAATGTAAGGATCTGGAGTTCAATAAATTAAGTAATAAGGCAACTAATCTCCAAACCCGATTATTAATGTCAAATGAGTAAATGTTAAAAATATTTGGATATGAAATTATGAAAATGCCTTTAATGTATGAGAATGACTAAAGTACCCTTGGAAGGTTATGGTAACAAGATTTAAACCTTCAAGATTGTAAGGTGTTAGGTTTCCTTGAATTTGGAATAAATCTCCGAATATAGATTTACGGGAAACTATCCATACCTCTGAATTAATCAAGTGGCTCAAAATACTGAATTGATTGTAATGACTAAAAGTATTGGAAATATTGTTATTGTTAAATTAATCGGAATGGTCGTAGTGACCAAGGACGCTGAAGTATCTTCGGACACCCAAGTTTGCAAATTAACTGGAAGGATGGATAAACCCTTAAGTTTGAAATGAATGAAGTTGTTGGAGAGTACCGAAATTTCTTGAATGGGTGAAACACCCACGAGTACTTAAATGATTGAAATACTATAAAAGGTTCAACTGACAAGAATGATGGATATCCCGAGCTTCAAAATGACTGAAATACCCCTTTGACTGAAATAAGTAAAATTGCCTTTGATGAAATTCTTGAAATGCCAATAAAGCCAAAAATGACGAAAATACCCTTAAGGGTTGAAGTATGACTCATGTACATCAATCACTCCTGATATTAGTATAAGGATGGAAGTTTTTCCGCACAGAGTATTAGTTCGACTACTCCGTGGCAAGTCCTGTGGTGAAATATGAAGGCAACCTTTTAGATATACGATACAATCAGTATTTGGAAATGATACCCGTGAAGTGCATACATCAAAAGATTTGGTTAGTACTGTAAGGTTGGGACATGTTAGTTAGATGGGTTTTAGAGGCTCAATAAACTTCTGGAAATCTTAAATATTGTAAATCGTCATTTTATCACTATTGGGCTAAATTACAAAATCACCCCTGATAGTTAAAAGACCAAAAATGCCCTCGTTGGCCAAAGTAATCAAAATAGCCCCGAATGTATCTGATATCGTGAAAGATCTTGACGTAGAAATCTCTGAATGCTTGGTTGGAAACCTGATGAGCAAATAGAATTTCTGAGCCAATGTTTACGCCTTGTTGCTATAAATTACCAAAATGCTCGTGTATGATAAAATGACCATAATGCCCTTATAGGCTTAAATGGCTAAATCACTCATGATATACCTAAACTCTCAAAGATCTTGATGTATCATCTCCTGAATATCTGGTTTGAACCGTTAGTACAAACCCCTCTTTTAATAGGGGCCTCGTTTCAAAAATCCGTTCAATTGTCAAAAGTTTAATGTGTTCTCTCCCGTAAATGCCAAGTATCTCTAAGGAAATAAACTATTCCACCTAGTGTGTTCCATGTGTGCTACACGACTGTTTTTGCATACTGATTTACATGTTATAATACCGATCACGTGCACATGATTGACATACTTGAACTCACATGAACATGACATGTTTCATAAATTAAGCATGACCGTACTATATTTCTGGTATATTCCTATGCACCCGATATGACAAACATGCTATATGGATAATGTGTTACTAAAAATACAGTTATTGATTAATGAACTATTGATGATCTAATTCACTGGGGTACTTGGGTCATGATATGAAGTTACCGTCGGCTCAGCCCTGATCCAGCTGGTAAGTCCGCCCGTTTTTGGTTCCTATGCTTCAGCTAGGTCCGCCCGTTTTCGGTTCCTATGCTTCGGCTAGGGCCGCCCGTATTCTAAGGTATTCCTTAGGATGGTACCCACGCCCAATAGGCTCGGGTTAATGCCTGTAATGATATCGCATTGGGGAAACTAAATATTGGAGTATGGTTGGAGGGTAAATAAAGAATTAAAATGAACTTTACTGCTACTTGAAACAATTTTTTTGAAATAAAAAAATGTTTACTGTGTTGTTACATTTCATGCATTAACGTTGCACCGTTGGAACACACTAGACACTAAACTCTCTGATTTCCACCTCTGTATGTTACCAGCCTATATAATTCCCATCAAATACTCGATGTTTGAGTAAAGAACAAATATCGTTATTCTCGAGTATGATGCAACCTCGAAATAGTAGAATAGAAATGGAGACTGTTGCTACGTGGAACATCATGAAAATGTTATGCCTACCATATATCTGCATGAGCTTATAGCATCTTTTGGTAGTTCTGTATTATTGAGCTTTTCCAAGCTCACACTGTTTTTACCATCGCAGGTTAATAGAATATATCAAGGTATAATGGTTGACAGCAGTGTTCGGAGTTGTCTCGGCGTTGCCTTTGGAGTACGGTACTGCATAGTTTGTGGGCATGTATGTCATGTATTGTTTTATGATAGTGTCTTTGAAACACTTTCTGAAATTTCTGTTATGTGTTTAAATGACTTCCTGAAATGATATTTTAAACAAAAGTTGATTTTACAATTTATACGTGTTTTGAAAAAAAATGTTTTATGTGTATTTTTACTGTGGGTCGTTCCGGTGACCCTAATGTGACTGCTTAGGATCCGTTGTAAAGCATAGGCGGGTCTAGGGGGTTACATACTCATTGTTGGAAGAAACAATAAAATGGTAAAATGTACCGATGGCATGTCAAATTCAAGATTTAACATAAAAGATACGATATAGTCACACTATGTGGACAAATTCTTGGGAAATTTGATGATTCTGGTGTAGCTACAACTCAATGAGGCAACTGATCTCAAATAGAATTTTCTCTATTGATTGTATAAAATCAAAGAATAACGTTGTAGATCTACTAACCAAAGGGTTAAATCGAGATCAAGTTGAGAAAACATCAAAAAGGAATGAGACTGAAGCTCATGGAAATTAAAGGCGCCATGTGAAGAAAAATCCTACCTAGTTAGCTAGAGATCCCAAGAACTGGGTTCAAAGGGACAACCTAATTTCATAGACCTATGTGGTCACTGTGGGGGTTTCTCTCCCAAGTTTGTTCCTATGATGTAAACAGTGATTAAAATGGAATAGGCTAAGCAAAAGCTTTTAATGACCATTGTGTACTTTGGTGAGCCAAGCAACATAAGTCACCTATGTGAGAGTGAAGTAGGGCCTCTTCAAGGAGACTATTGGGCATAGTGCTCTCAAACTCTTGCAGAACCATTCGATGTCCACGACCATATGGACATAACAATGAGAACAAATACTCTTGTTAGAGAGGTAGTTGTGTGGAGTATATCTTCGTTTACACAAACAACTGAATAGTTCAAAGACACCATGTCTACTAGATAGCCAGTAAAGTAAATATACTTTCACAAGGGAAGGTTCAAGGGTGGACACCTACCTATCCTATGCAACTATCAATCGTAGAAGCTATCACCACACCGAGTCAAAATGTTTTGATAAAAAAAATCATCAATTTAATTTATGTGGGGGATAGTTGGAAAATATGAGGAAAATGGTAACTTTGAGCCATATTTCGAATGAGTAAAGGTAGAGATTTGAATAAGGATTCTTTTGGGTCTTATTCTACTCCATGAGACCTTTGCAACATTATCTCATATGCTCAAAATGGTTGAGTATTGAATGAGAAATTGTAAAACCTATGTTTGATTTTGATATAACAAAATGCTCAAAATTGCAAAACTTGAAATAAATTTTTAAGTCACTCAAAAGGTTTCAAATCAACAAGGCTTTGCTCTAGTTTGAAAAACTCAAACTCCAAAATATTTTCTAAGTGTTCCAAGGCAAAATTGTTCAAAATCGTCAATGCATATCGATACGCTCCTTGCCGTATCGATACCTTTTTTACAAACTTGGCTACTGGAGATAATCATTTCGATACGCCCTTTACCGTATCGAAACAGGGTATCGAAACAGATTGCACCTGTATTGATACGATCTCTCTTTAAAATCAGACGAAGTTTGAATTGTGTACCAATACGGTCTCACCCGTATCGATACGAATTAAAAGGATTTTTAAATTCAGAGCCTTAAATGTTTTTGACCGTTGGACGTCAGTTGGTAGGTAACAAATTTTTAAAGAGTTGGTTAACTCGTATCGATACGAATTCCTCTAGTGAGCTTTGTAGGCAAAATTGCATCGATACGGTCTTACCCGTATCGAAACGGATCCCTAACCTGTACCAATACGCCTACACACGTATTGATATGCCCCTCTTGTAATTGTGCAACGGCTCTTTATTTTTTGAGACAGGTATCGATACGCCTCCTCGTGTACCGATACAGTAGGCTGCAGAAGTGCATTTATGGTGGAAAGAGAGGGTCCCAACGACTATAATCAATTCCCTAACCACCCAAACGACTAGAATTAATGGAGAAGGTATAAAATCAAGCCTATTGAAGACCAGCAATAACTATTGCATCCAAGAGAAACATCTATACAAAAATCCAAGCTCAAAGTGCCTAATTTCTTATTCTTGTAAAATCCCAAAGTGTGTTGAGTGAAACTCTTATCTTGTATTCTAATTTGGGTTAAGTGCTTGTATCAAAAAGGGCAAATTTGTATTGTGAGATATTCTACTTGCCTTAAATTTCTTCTTTGTATTCTAGTAAGGGTTTGGTCAATTTTGGGTAGAAAATTTACTGATATTGTAAAGGTTTCCTCCTAAGCCTAGAAAAGGGGAAGATCAATTAGTGAATTGTTGGAAAATATTTATTGGGAGCTAAGGTAGTGGATGTAGAGTTCATTTGGAACTTGAACCACTACAATTGCCTTGTTCTTCATTTTCATTCATACCACTTCTCCAACAAAATTTTAAAAACCCAATTCACCCCATCTTGGCTTTGATCAATCCCTTGATCCACTCAAAAATTTGTATCAGAGCCTACCTCTTTGAAGGATTAACAACCGGAAGTGGAGTTCCTAGGAGAGTGTGATCTATTCTAAAGGCAAGACATGACATCTACTTCAACCTCTAACCTCTATGAGTCACAATCATCCACTAAACCACCCTTCTTCAATAGGGACAACTACCCATATTGGAAGAATCAGATGCGTCTCTTCATCAAGTCAACCGATTATATGGTTTGGGATATAGTGGAAGAAGGCCCCTACATTCCGGTTAAGAGAACTGATGAAGGAAGACTAGTTCCGAAAATAAAGTCGGAGATGACCGAGAAAGATAGACAAAAGATGCAAGTCAACGACAAAGCTCTACATAGCATATTTTGTGCACTTGGTCTAGATATCTACTCAAAGGTTTCATCTATCGAAAGCGCAAAGGAAGTGTGGGACACTTTGGAGACAACTTATGAAGATACTAGCGATGTGAAAGAGACGAAGATCAGGTTGCTAAACTTGAGTTATGAGAATTTTAAGATGGACCCCGACGAGAGCGTCTCAAAGATGTTTGATCAGTTTTCGATCATCATCAATGACTTTAAAGGATTCGGTGAAGTAATTCCCAAAGATAAGCTAGTGAGGAAGCTTCTATACTCTCTCCCGGAGTCTTGGGATGGTAAGATGACGACCATCATTGAAGTAAAGAATTTGAAAACTTTGAAGCTTGATGAGCTTGTTGGGTCTCTTCTTACACACGAGATCATGAAGCAAGGAAGAGAGGAAGCGAAGAAGAAGGAAGAGAGAAGGATAGAGAAGCATGAGGTAGAAAAGAAGAAGAAGATATGAGTTGCACTCAAAGCCTCTCTACAAGAGGAGAGCTCTTTTAGTGAGGAGGAAGATTTTAAGGAATTGGCTATGATAGCCAAACGATTCTCACGGTTCATGAAGTCCAATCGAGGAAGAAAATTTCAAAGAAAGATGGACTTCAAGAACAAAGGCAAAGAAGAAGAAAGGGATTCGATCATTTGCTTTGAGAGCAAGAAGCCGGGTCACATACGTTTCGATTGCCCTCAACTCAAGAAGAAGGGATTTGAGAAGAAGAAGAACCTCAAAGCCAAGCTTGCTACTTGGAGTGATGAGGAGTCATCCAAGGATGAGGAACATGAAGTGGCTAATCTTTGCCTCATGGCTCTTGAGAAGGATTCTTCTATGGTAACCTCTAACTCGTCTACTTTTGATTTTACATTTGATGAACTTCAAGATGCTTATGATGAGTTGCAAGAGGTGTATGATGAGTTGGTTGAGAAATACAAGGAGTCAGTTTTAAAATAAGAAAATGATATCGGTTTTAAGGACCCAAAATGACTCTCTTTCTAAAACCATCTCGTAATTAGAAAAGAAGGTCTTGGTTTTACAAAATTCCTCAAATGAGTTTGAAAAGAAATCAAATGATTTAAATGACATTTTTGAAAAATACCATGTTTACCACCAAGAGGAGGTGAGTAAACTCAAAGCTTCTCTAACCAATATTGGGAAAAACGGTTTTGAAAAAGCATCTTCTTCAAAATCCCAATATGTGAAGAGAAACTTTGTTGACCACAAATAAAGAGGCTCCCATAAGTATCACAAGAACAAGAAAGTTAGAAGTGTATGGGTTCCTAAGGAACTTGTAGTTTCTAACAATATTGTAGCCATTTCATTATGGATTCCTAAGGGAACCAAGCATTTGGGAACTAACACTCATGGACCCAAAATGATTTTGGTACCAAAAATCAAAGCTTAAATCTTTGTTTGTAGGGGGAACATTGCTACAAGACCAAAGCACAAAGCCAAAACTCATGGTACCTTGATAGTGGATGCTCGAGGCATATGACCGGAGACAAGAGTCGATTCATGGATTTAAAGCCAAAAAGTGGAGGAGTGGTGACATTTGGTGACAACTCCAAAGGCCACATTGAAGGTATTGGCTCCATAGGTAATCACTCTACCATACTCATTGAAAATGTTTTGTATGTCAATGGTCTAAAACACAATTTATTGAGCATTAGTCAATTGTGTGATAAAGGGTTTAATGTCTTATTTGATAAAAATAGGTGTAACATTGTTGACATTAAATCTAATAAAACAATGCTCATTGGTCATCGCATAGGAAACATATACATGATGCATCTAGATGATATTCATACATCCTATGCATGTTTTGTTGCACAAAATTAAAATGATGCATGGTTATGGCATAAGAAACTAGGACATGCTAGCATTAGCGTTTTAGAAAAATGAGTTTCCCTAAATCTAGTTAGAGGTTTGCCCAAGATTAAGTTCTCAAATGACAAAATATGTGATCCATGCTCTAAGGGTAAACAACATAGATCATCCTTTAAATCCATTAATGATATCTCTACTAGTAGATGTTTACAATTGATTCATATGGATCTTTTTGGGCCTATTAGAACTATGAGCTTGGGTGATAAATCGTATGCTTTTGTACTTGTTGATGACTATTCTAGGTTTACTTGGGTTCTATTCTTAAGTACAAAAGATGAGACTTTCGAAAAATTCATCACGTTTTCAAAATTAACTCAAAATGATCTTGAGCTTAAGATTTCTCACATTAGAAGTGATCATGGAACCAAGTTTCAAAATCTAGGTTTTGAAGAGTTTTTAAATGAAAATGGTATTAGCCACAATTTTTCGGCACCTCGAGCTCCTCAACAAAATGGGGTAGTTGAGAGGAAAAATAGGACTTTACAAGAAATGGCTAGAACCATGCTTTGTGAAAACAATTTACCTAAATACTTTTGGGCGGAAGCCACAAATACCGCTTGCTACATTGTAAATCGAGTAATGATTAGGCCACTTTTAAAGAAAACACCATATGAGATTTTAAAATCTAAGAAGCCTAACATTAGCTATTTTCATCCATTTGGTTGTAAGTGTTTTGTTTTAAACAATGGAAAAGACAACTTAGGTAAATTTGATGCTAAAAGTGATGAAGCTATTTTCTTAGGATATTCTTTAAACGCTAAAGACTGTCGTGTATTTAATAAAAGAACTTTAGTAGTAGAAGAGTCTATACATGTTGTTTTTGACGATAACCTCCTTCCGAGGAAGGAATCTTGTGATGATGATGATGTAGGAATCCTTGATGCCTTTGATGGAGGACAAACTTCAAAGGAGGATGAGATTCCAACTAAAGAAGAAGATGCACAAGATCCATCTCTTGAACCCTTGAAGGACTTGGCTCTTGAGTAAAAAGAAGTGAGCTACCCAAGGGAGTACAACTATGTCAAATGTGGTGAAATCTTGGGTGATCCATCCAAGGGGGTAACTACTAGATCCTCCCTCAAATTAATGAATCATGTTGCATTTATTTCATGCATAGAGCCTAAAAACATCAAAGAAACTTTAAAAGATGAGTTTTGGATTATGGCTATGCAAGAAGAATTAAACCAATTTGAGAGGAGTAATGTATGAACGTTAGTTGAAAGGCTTGGTAATCAATCTACTATAGGAACTAAATGGGTATTTAGGAATAAACTAGATGAGCGTGGTAACATTGTGAGAAACAAAGCTAGACTAGTTGCTCAAGGTTACACTCAAGAAGATGGAATAGATTTTGATGAAACCTATGCACTCATAGCTAGAATGGAAGCTATTAAGATGTTGCTTGCATATGCATGTTATCATAATTTCAAGCCTTTTCAAATGGATGTGAAAAGTGCATTCTTAAATGGTTTTTAAATGAAGACGTGTATGTAGAACAACCACCGGGTTTTGAGGATTCAAAATTTCCAAATCATGTTTTTAAGCTAACCAAAACACTTTATGGTTTAAAACAAGCTCCTAGAGCTTGGTATGAAAGGCTTTCAAACTTTTTGATTGAAAATGGTTTTGAAAAAGGTAAGGTGGACACTACACTTTTCATAAAAGATATAAAAATGACATCTTGGTAGTGCAAATATATGTTAATGATATTATCTTTGGATCTACTAATGAATGTCATTGCAAAGAGTTTTCTAAGTTAATGCAAGGTGAATTCGAGATGAGCATGATGGGGGAGCTCTTATTCTTTTTAGGACTCCAAATCAAACAAAGGAAGGATGGAACCTTCATAAATCAAGAAAAGTACGTGAAAGATATGCTCAAGAAGTTTGGCTTGGAGAATGCAAAGCCTCAAGCCACACCTATGAGCTCATCTACAAAGCTTGACAAATATGAAGGAGGTAAGTGTGTTGACTCTAAGCTTTATCGCTCTATGATTGGATCATTGCTTTACCTTACCGCAAGTAGGCCGGATATATTGTTTAATGTTTGCTTGTGTGCTAGGTTTCAAGCTAGTCCTAGAGAGTCTCACCTTATAGCCGTTAAAAGGATCTTTAGGTACCTTAGAGATACTCCTTGTTTAGGTCTTTGGTACCCTAGAGACTCAACCTTTACCCTTCATGCTTATTCGGATGCGGATTATGAGGGTTGTAAAATTGATAGGAAAAGTACTTCCGGCACTTACCAATTCCTAGGTAGTATGCTCATATCTTGGTTCTATAAGAAACAAAATAGTGTAGCTCTATCTACCACCGAAGCCGAGTACATATCCTTAGGAAGTTTTTGTGCTCAAGTCCTTTGGATGAAGCGACAACTATCAGATTATGGAGTTAAAATTGAAACCATACCCCTTAAGTGTGATAACACTAGTGCAATTTGTCTCACCAAAAATCCCATCCAACACTCTAGAATCAAACACATAGAGATAAGGCATCATTTCATTAGAGATCATGTCCTTAAACAAGATGTTGTTATAGAGTATGTTGACACCTTGAACCAATTAGCGGACATTTTTACCAAACCTTTAGAAAAAGAACGTTTTTGGTCCCTTAAGAGAGAGCTAGGCTTAACTAGTCTATCTTGACCCTTTAGGACTTTTTTAAGGTTAAAATTTGCTTAATCTTGTGAAATTGCATGTTTATGTGTTGTTGATCTTGATAGAAACTATGCTTATAGCTAGGGGGAGTATGCTTCTGTTAGAATATGCTTAGATCTGCTCATACATCAATTGCATACATTTAAGAGTTGTTAAAGTCAAGCCTTTGGTTGTTCTAAAAGCCAAAAAAGCATTTCTGGGCATAGAGTATAGATACGGCCTTATGCGTATCGATACGAGTACTTCATTAGTTTACCGGACTGCATTTTCTCTCTTGCGAGTTTCGATACGGTTAAACCCGTTTCGATACGAGTTGTGAGAATTTCAATACGGATTCGATCCGTTTTGATGCGGTTCCATGATACGTGGTTCCAGAGAATTACCTTTTTGCCCCCGTGTCGATACACCCTTTTGGTGTATCGATACGCGATCGCGCAGACTGCTATTAATTAACATTAAAAGAGTTTCACTTTTATCAAAACCCTAGCCAATTTTCCTCTATAAAAGGTCTCTCAATCCCTCATATTTTCACCACAAAACTTAAAATCTCTTGAGGTTTTTTCAAAATCAAGCCAAGTCTTAAGGCTCTCCATCAATTTGGTGCAAAATCTTCATCCATTCCTCCCTATCTCAATATCAAGGTATAAAACTCTTTTTCTTTTTATTTTCTTTATGATTTTCGTTTTTAAATTCTTTTTGTTTTGTTTGTTCTTTCAAAAACAAATTTTATCAAACCTTTTTTGTTTTTGTTTTGTCTTTCAAATTTTTTTAAACCTTGATTATTGATTTACATGGGATTGAATGTGAATATTAATGCATACATACATTGTTTTAATCGATTTTTCTAGACAATGACACCCAAAAAGAGAGCGCGTACTACAAGCGAAGTCGGTGAAGGATCCAATCCCGACGATGGTACTCACCCGAATTTGACTCTTATCTATCAAAGGTGTTTTAGAACTCCCGGAGAACTCACCTACTTCCAATCTTTTCAAAATTATAAGATTCGTCCGGAGAGGGTAATTTTCGTCCCTTTTCTCAATTCGGAGCGCTTTAAGTTTGTCTATTTACCTTTGCTCCAAGAATGGAAGTTCATGGATTTTCTACAAATACCAGGATTTTTCTTTCGCAATTTGGTTTTGATCTTTTATGCTAATGTCAAGTGTGTTACCGATCCCTCGGGTAATATCATTGTCGTTAACTCTTATCTCATGGGCATGAAGATTACTGTTGATGTTCCATCTCTTTGTGTTGTTTTTAAGTTTGAGGATGAGGGTATCGGAGATGAAAATTCTCTTGGCCATGTTTTGGGAGGTTCCGTGACCGTTCTAAATGCTCAAGACCGCATCCTACACTTGATGATCACTTGGTGGTTCAGGCCTTCGGGAGGCAAATACTCAACCATCCGCCAAGTTGATGACTTTTGGATTCGGTGCTTTCTCCAGAGACAACAACCTAACCTTGCTCGAATCATGTTTACGGAGATTGCCTTTCTCGTGCAACATCGTCATACATCTCTTGTCACTTCTTTAACCTATGGCACCGCTTTGAGATATTTCTTCACTCAAAAGGAGATTGATTGCTCTCACGACTATCCGACACCCCTTATCGATCCTATTGTTGAGAGATCTCTTTCTAGGGGGAAGTTTCACTTCTTCAATGGTAGTTGGCTTCACATCCCCGAGCTTCCTAGTGATGCGATTCCCGAAGAGATTGCCAATCCTCAAGCTACTCAAGCTCCTCCTTCTCCATCCATGGATGCTCTCATGACCTACCTCAATGAACAATTCACGGGCTTACACACGAGAATTGCCTCTATGGATCAAGTTATGAATTCGGGTTTTGCCGCCATTGACACACACTTCACAAGCCTAGAAGATCGCATGACAAATGTGGAGAAGCGTATCTCATCTATTGAGGCCGAGCAAAATTCGATGAACATCTCTCTTACGACCTTTCATGATGAATGACATCAATCAAAGAAGAATGATGGTGCCAACGAAGATGAAGATGAAGATGATGAATGTAACCCCTAAACTCGACCCGAAAGAACTGGGTCGAATATAAGGAGTCAAACCCAAAGCTTGTTCCTCACTCAATAACCTGATTCAAAACTTTAATTCCAAATAGATAATAATAGTATCGTATAATTCATACTGATAAAATATTACTGAAAATATTAAATATTCAAAATGTGCATGCATGATAAAACGCAATAATCCCAAACAAAATATCCAGAAATATGAAATTATATACAATCTGATAAAACATATAATAAAAATAAGTCCAAGTCTCATACTGATAATAGTAAATAAATAAGCTGGAAAACGAGGTCCTCTAAGTACCGTAGCCTAGACCTGAGTATCTGAAAATAGAAACTAAGGGGGAGTCAGCGATAACGCTCAGTGTGTCTCTACAGTGCAAACAGGATTAACAGAATCGTCATATCAACAGAGTCAGTCAGATATTACCAAAATACAATTTACCATCATAAATCAGTTCAAACACATAAAAAAATGCGAATGAATATGCATCACAATATGACATGCACCCAACTACATCACCATCCGAAGAGTAAGGTTCCCCAGAACCACTCTCTACCTCGTCACCCATAATGAATATGCGAAACCACTGATCCAAAGTAGACATCATCCCGAAAGATAAAGCTACTAATAGCACAGAAGAGAACACACCTCAAGTAGCTAACACTCAATGTCGACGGTGACGTCTCCCACGCTCAGCTCTATCTCTAGGTCGGTCAGAGTCAGCTCCTATAACAATTAAATACTCCATCAAGAAAACTACTACTATGCCAAGACACTGATAATATAAATATCGAATATATATATTAATAATTAAACTCACGAGCAGATCCCGATGTCTGAGCAACATGAGGGCGTCCAGGTGGAGGAGGAGGAAGGATCTCAGTATCCGAGTCAATGTCGTCTGCAAATACGAATAATATCAATTAATTCTTCCGATATTCAAATCTTTAAATACGTGCATAATCGAATAAAAGCGGTCAAAACAGCCTTTCGAGATCAAATTTGGGAAAACGGGCAGCAGAAATGGAATCAGGACGTCGAAAAACATAAAATAGCCCTTTTCTGAAAAAGTCAACGGTCAACGGTCAACGGGTCAACGGTCAACCGGGTCAACGGGTCAACTGTCAACCGGGTCAACGGGTCAACGGTCAACCAGGTCAACGCTGACGTCATCGATGACGTCAGCCGGCTATTTAATAAGACGAACCGATTCGGTTCATTCAACCCGGTTCAGCCCCTAGACCGGCTCAGACCGGTTCAATAAAAAATCCCCAAATTCTACCGATTGCAAAATTAGGTTTTTCCCCTAATCGGTTTTCCTCGCCGAAAAACACGCCGGTAACGTCTAAGAGTTATTTCCGGCCAACCAAACACCACTCACGCCCTTTCCGTACTCACCCAAACTCGAAACCAAGGTGAAACGACTCGAACGGTGGCTCTTTGGAGGAAGACGAACGGTTTCCGAACCGTTTCTCAACAACGATGGACGGAAATCAAAACTGATGGCCAGGGTTTTGACCGGAACGGTGAGAGGAGTCGAATTGTGGCGTCGGACCGTCGAACGGACGGCGTTTGGCTCCTTGCCGGACGGTAAACGGAAATACAAAGGTTGGGTTCTTTTCTTTTACTGAAACACGAAGAGGGAAAAAAAACGGCTCACAACTCCCATATCTGAAATGGGATTCAAAAGAATACAAATACCCTAACAAATGGGTAAATCACGAAGCGTGCCACTAAACTTTCTGGGGTTTATGAAACGACACCTAAATTTTACAACTTTTACAATTTAACCACTGAAATTTCGAAAAATTCTCATTTTAATCACTGAATTCAATTATATTTTAAAGATAAAATGCCCAATTATTAGGGTTTCCAATTAGGGAAAAATTGGGGTGTTACAACTCTCCCCCTGTAAAAGGAAATTTCGGCCTCAAAATTTTTACCTGGAGCAAAAAGAAGCGGATACTGAGCTCGGATGACAGTCTTGGGCTCCCACGTAGCCTCATCATGACTACGACCCCACCACAGGACTTTGACCATCTTAATGGTCTTCCTTCTGAGAACCTTTTTATCCTGAGCAAGAATCTCAATAGGCTCTTCCTCAAAACGCAAATCAGAACGGACCTCAATATCCTCAACGGGCATAACATGTGATGGATCAGGATGATAACGTCTCAACACTGAAACATGGAAAACATCGTGAATACGCTGAAGCTCTGGTGGTAACTCTAGCTGATAGGCAACTGGTCCGACTCGACCAATAATCCGATAAGGGCCAATGTAACGAGGACTCAACTTGCCATTCCGACCGAACCGAAGTACCTTCCTCCAAGGAGATACTTTCAAGAAAACCTCATCACCCACCTCAAACTCAAGATCACGACGTCTCCAATCGGCATAAGACTTCTGTCTGTCAAAAGCAGCCTTAAGTCGATCCCGAATCAATCTGACAGTCTGCTCAGCCTCATGCACAATCTTCGGTCCCAATAATCTGTGCTCATTCAACTCAGTCCAACCAATAGGGGAACGACACCTACGCCTGTACAGAGCCTCATACGGTACCATCTTGATACTGGCTTGATAACTGTTATTATAAGCAAACTCCGCAAGTGGCAGGAAATCCTCCCAACTACCTATGAAATCAAGAATACAACCCCTCAACATATCCTCAAGAATCTGGATCACACGCTCAGACTGACCATCTGTCTGCGGGTGATAAGATGTACTGAAGTTCAACCGAGTACCCAAAGCAGAATGAAGAGACCCCCAGAATCTTGTAGTGAACCTCGGATCTCTGTCAGAAATAATAGATAGCGGTACCCCGTGAAGTCGAACGATCTCAGAAATATAAAGCCGGGCTAACTTACTCAAAGAATAGTTAACTCGGACCGGAATGAAATGCGCGGACTTCGTCAAACGATCAACAATCACCTAGATGGAATCCTTCTTCGACGGAGTCAAAGGAAGTCCACAAACAAAGTCCATAGTCACGCGCTCCCACTTCCACTGAGGAATCTCAATATGCTGTAGTAACCCAGACGGACGCTGATGCTCTACTTTGACTTTCTAACAAGTCAAACACTTCGATACAAATCCGACGACGTCCCGCTTGAGACCTTTCCACCAATACCTTTCACGAAGATTCTTATACATCTTGTCACCACCAGGATGCATAGAATAAGGACTGTCATTAGCCTCACGGAGAATAACCTGTTTTAACCCAGATTTCCTCGGAATACAATATCGGCCACGAAAACATAATACCCCATCCTGATCAATAGAGTAATCCTGAGATGTACCCTCACGCACCTCTCTGATACGATGCATCAAAAACAGATCACTAGGCTGCTCAGCTCGAATATCAGAAATCAATGTAGGAATAACCCGAAGTTCTGCCAACAGACTACCATCGTCGTACAAACTCATCCGAGCAAACAAAGCTCTCAGATCTGAAATAGCGTTACGACTCAATGCATCAGCAACGACATTAGCTTTACCCGGATGATACTCAATCTCACAATCATAATCCTTGAGAAGCTCTAACCAGCGACGCTGTCTCAGATTAAGCTCTTTCTGAGTGAGAAGATATTTCAAACTCTTATGGTCTGTAAAGATATAACACTTCTCTCCATAGAGATAGTGTCTCCAGATCTTAAGTGCAAAGATAACAGCAACAAGCTCTAGATCATGGGTAGGATAGTTACACTCATGCGGTTTCAACTGTCGAGACGCATAAGCCACTACCTTCCCGTCCTGCATCAGAACACACCCCAATCCGGTGTACGAAGCATCACTGAAAACTGTATAAGCCTTACCAGGCTCAGGCTGAATCAAAACTGGAGCTTCAGTCAACACAGACTTAAGCTTCTCAAAACTAGACTGCTGAGCCTCAGACCAAACGAAGGGAACATCCTTCCTCAGAAGCTTAGTCAACGGAGCTGCAATAGATGAGAAACCCTCAACGAATCTCCGATAATAACCAGCTAAACCCAAGAAACTTCGAACCTCAGGAACATTCTTGGGCTGCTTCCAACTCATAATAGTCTCAACCTTCATCGGATCAACCTGAATACCCTGAGCAGAAACTATATGACCCAAAAACATAACCTTAGAAAGCCAGAACTCACACTTACTGAATTTTGCATAAAGCTGTTTCTCTCTCAGAATCTGTAATACAATCCGAAGATGTTCCTCATGCTCAGCCTCAGATTTAGAATATACCAGTATATCATCAATAAATACCACAACAAACTAGTCAAGATAGGGTTGAAACACCCTATTCATCTTATCCATAAAAGCGGCAGGGGCGTTAGTCAACCCAAAAGGCATCACAAGGAACTCATAATGACCATATCGTGTCCGGAAAGCTGTTTTGAACACATCAGAATCCTTAACCTTGAGTTGGTAATAACCAGATCTCAGGTCTATCTTAGATAATACCGTAGCTCCCCGAAACTAGTCAAACAGATCATCAATACGAGGAAGAGGATATTTGTTCTTTATCGTCAGCTTGTTCAGCTTCCGATAATCTATACAGAGTCGAAGTGTCCCATCCTTCTTCTTAACAAATAAAACAGGAGCTCCCCAAGGAGAAACACTAGGTCGAATGAAAACTCGATCCAACAGTTCTTGCAACCGAATTTTCAACTCTTTAAGTTCCTTCGGTGCCATCCGATAAGGTGCCATAGACACAGGAGCTGTACCCGGATAAACCTCGATGCCAAACTCAACCTCATCCCGTTTTGGCGGTACTTCAAGTAATTCTTCCAGAAAAACATCTGGAAAGTCTTTCACAACTCGAATCTTATCTAACCCAGAATCTGACTGTCTCGGATCAAGGATATAGGCAAGATAAGCAAAAGAACCTTTCCTGATCATTTTCTCAGCTTTGAGAGCAGAGACGATGTTACATAGGAACCCTCTGCGCTCACCAATCAGAATCACCTCACGATCATCGGGAGTTCTCAGTGTAGCCTTCTTCTTTTCACAGTCTAAAGTGACACGGTGTGCAGACAACCAATCCATACCCAAAATAAGATCGAACTCCCCAAAGGGTAACTCCATCAAATCAGCTGGAAAGATCTCCCCTTGAATCTCAAGAGGACAATTCCTGTAAACTTTAGTAACCTCAACTTGATTACCCACTGGACTGTGTACAGTAACAGCACTAACAGTATCCTCAACAGAAATCTCAAGACCCCTAGACACAAAACTCGCAACATAAGAATGAGTCGAACCATTATCTACCAGAGCAAAATATGGAATAGAATGGATAGAGAATGTACCAGCAATAACATCTGGCTCATCACGATCCTCGTGTCTCCTAGTAGAATAAACTAACCCCGGCTGTCTGGCCCTGATCCTGCTGACCCTCTACTCAGAGCTGGTCTACCTCTACTAGCAGAGCCTGAAGTAACAGATCTGACCTGACCTCTCCCCCTGGCGGGAGTCTGCACAGATGCCTGAGACTGAGTAGTAGTATAAGCTGATGGAGGTGGAACCGGACAATCTCTGAAACGATGCTCGAATGAACCACATCTGAAACAAGCTCCAGACTGCCTCCTACACTCGCCTGAATGCCACTTCTTATAGAAGGAACACTGTGGCACCCCTCGAGTACCAGTCGAACCACCAGCACTAACGCTCGGAACAGAAGGAGTCACTGGTCTAACTCTCGAATAACTCTGATAGTCTGACTCATCTCTAGCTCTCTTTCTGGACTGATTTCCCTGACTATGCTGAACTGGCACTGACACTGGTCTCTTCCCTCTATCAGATCCATGCAACTCAAGCTGTCTCAACTCTACCTCATTACGCTCAGCTGTCCTAGCTCGTCGAGTAATGTCTTTGTATTCCTGATCCATATGTAAAGCAACACCGGTCTTTATCGTAGGACGCAATCCCTTCAGAAACCAATCACACTTTTCTTTTTCTGTGGACACTAACCCTGGGACGTACTGCATCAATCTCATAAACTCGATCTCATAATCGTTAACAGTCATATCATTCTGTTTCAGATTCATAAAATCATCTCTACACTTAGCAATATACTCAGCTCCGACATAACGATCACTGAAAGCCTGTCTGAAATGATCCCAAGTAACCCTACTAGCTGGAGTAACAAGCTCCTCAGCCTCCCACCAATTCTGGGCTTCACCCTGCAGTAATGATATGGCGGCCCTGAGTTTCCGGTCGGTAGGATAATCCATCTCAACAAATAATCGCTGAAGCTTCTTCAGCCAGTACTCTGCATCGGCTGGGTCTGTACCCGTCTTTCCCTCAAACATAGTCAACCCAGCAGCAAGAAACTCTGTAGGTATTGGTCTCCGAACACCCTCAGACTGACGAAGGTATCTCAATAACTCTCTCTGAACAGTAACAGCATCCATGCCCACTGTCTCACTATCCCCTGAATCACGATGACCACCACTCTGAGCAGGCTGAACATGTGTGTCTCCTCCACTGGTCTGCTGAGCTCCAGTCTGCTGAGCTCCAATCTGCTGGGCTCCAGTCTGCTGAGCTCCAGTCTGCTCCACTTGTTGTTCCTCCACATCCGCACCCTGGACCTCATCCTGATTTTGTATCGAACCCTCAAGAGGTGGAACGTCACTATCTACAGTCGCGGTACGACCTCGACCTCGGCCACGACCTCGACCGGCCGCTACTCTAGAACTTCTCCGAGGTGGCATAGTAGTATATCTACAAAAGACATAATCCCTAGATTAGAATCGGTACTTGGAGAGCTTATTCAGGATTTGAATAAATATTATTCATACAAGAGAATAACTTTATATGAAATTCCCGTTTTACCCGAAAACATTTGATAATGCATGCAAAAATTTATTTTCGTTTTAAAAATTGATTTAAATCACCCAGGCCGAGTGTTGAACCTGGCTCTGATACCACTAAATGTAACCCGTAAACCCGACCTGGAAGAACTGGGTCGAATATAAGGAGTCAAACCCAAAGCTTGTTCCTCACTCAATAACCTGATTCAAAACTTTAATTCCAAATAGATAATAATAGTATCGTATAATTCATACTGATAAAATATTCCTGAAAATATTAAATATTCAAAATGTGCATGCATGATAAAACGCAATAATCCCAAACAAAATATCCAGAAATATGAAATTATATACAATCTGATAAAACATATAATAAAAATAAGTCCAAGTCTCATACTGATAATAGTAAATAAATAAGCTGGAAAACGAGGTCCTCCAAGTACCGTAGCCTAGACCTGAGTATCTGAAAATAGAAACTAAGGGAGAGTCAGCGATAACGCTCAGTGTGTCTCTACAGTGCAAACAGGATTAACAGAATCCTCATATCAACAGAGTCAGTCAGATATTACCAAAATACAATTTACCATCATAAATCAGTTCAAACACATAAACAAATGCGAATGAATATGCATCACAATATGACATGCACCCAACTACATCACCATCCGAAGAGTAGGGTTCCCCAGAACCACTCTCTACCTCGTCACCATCCGAAGTGGAATCCAGCCCATAGGCGAAACCACTGATCCGAAGTAGACATCATCCCGAATGATAAAGCTACTGAACTTCCTGTTGAGTGGATCACACGAATGATAATAACCAAGAGGGGGGGGTGAATTGGAATTTTAACGATGTTGTAACGGAAATTGCAACTTAAAAATATTGACACGAGGATTTAGAGTGGTTCAAGTTCACCAACCGAACTCTACATCCACTACCTTAGTCTCACCAAGGATTTCCAACAATTTCCACTAAATTGTTCGTCCCCTTTTTCCAGGACAAGGAGGCAACCTTTACAATTTCGGTTAATTTTTCTACCCAAAAATTAACCCAATCCTCACACAAAAGAACAAAGAAATTTGGTGGCTAATAAGGTATCTCTCAATACAAATGATAGCCCGATATCAAGCACTCAACCCAATTGAACAAAATATAAATGAAGGATACAATTGGGGTTTCTAGATAAAAATGAGATTTCAACACAAATGCTTGTATTTGATGAAAGGATGTATGCTTGTAGCTTAATTAATGATTGCTGGAGCTTCTTGGGGTCTTTTTATAGCCTCTTGAAGTTTTCTAGCCGTTGTGGGTGATGGGCTGAAAATTAGAGCCGTTGGGGTGTTTTTCTCACAACTTTTCAGCTTCCAGACGCCTACCGTTTCGGAACGGGGTCACCTGTTTCGGAACGGATTTCAAATAATATAGCCGTTGGAGCGTCTACGAGAACCCGTTTCGAAACGCCTAGGGGCCGTTTCGGAACGGTTTTGCCACTGCCAAAGGGGTGTTTCGAAACGGTCTTAGCCCGTTTCGGAACAGGTTTGCCACTGTCAAAGGGGTGTTTCGAAACGGCCTAAGCCCGTTTCGGAACGCCCTGTTTATTTTCAAATTTCAGTTTATAGCCGTTGCCCTTGTTCGTTTAAATGAAGAACAGTTTCGAAACGAGTCATACCGTTTCGAAACGCCTTGACCCGTTCCGATACCCGTTTCGGAACAGGTGCACATCGAACTGAAAGTGTTTCGAAACGCCCTTGGCCGTTTCGAAACGGGGCTTGAAAATTCCCTGTTTTGGCTTTGAAATACTTAAAAAAATATTTGGTAAGTCTTTGGTTTTAGCTATGAAGTGGTCTTTAACAAGATGTAGGAAATTTTAAGGACTTTAAAATTTGTTTTGATATTTTTCATTTTAGTCCTTAGGTTTTTAGTTATATCAAAATTAAAGCATATGTTTCACAATCTCCCCCTTTTTGATATAACAAAACCAAAGTTAGAATTTTTAAGAATTTTGAAAGTTTTGAAGATATTCTAACTCCCCCTTAATTTAAGATAGGTTTTGAAATTTAAAACTTGTGACTTTTGAAATCAAGGATCAAAACCTTAAGATAAATTTAAAAATTTGAAAATTTTAAAAGTTTAAAAAATTTTGTGGCATGACATGATGGCATGGCAATTCTCTTTAAATATCTTCTCCCCCTTTTTGTTAGATCAAAAAGAAACAAGCTCATAAAGAAGATTAGTATCAATAAGCAATAATAAGCAATCATAATTAATATCATCAAAATATTCAAAGCATAAATAATAAGTTCATAATCAAATCCCAAAATAGAAGATCATAAGCATAGGTTCTAAAATATAAAGATGCAAACTTAATCCTAAATGCATAACTAATATGATAAAACTTCCTAAGCCTCGTCATCCGAATCATCATCATCATCCTTGGCTTGCGAACGATGAAACTTCGTCCATTGCCCATAAAGTGTAGAGAAGGAAAGATCAAGGTTGGCATGCGAAGTTGAAAGAGTATGAAGACCATCTTCAACGTTCTTCAACCGATTGCCCATAGATTCAAAGCTTGAAGCAATGCGAGTGTCCATAGTATCAAGTCTAGAATCTAAGGCATTGAATCGCTGGGTAAGGAGAGTAGTGAGAGCATCAGTGTTTCCCACTTGATCTTGAGGCGGAGGAGCAACAGGAGGAGGAACCGCTTCCCTATCAACCCTTTCCCAAATACCATTCATATAAGTGAATCCTGACTTGCGAAGAGAGGATTCTCCAATCTTTGTCTTGCGAGGTTCCGGGAAGTCATAGGTACAGTCAATATTGAGATGATGGAAGAGGAAACTCAAAACAATCCCATAAGTGAACGAAATTAACTCATTCGTGTCAATAAGCTTAATGTTATTGACAATCTCGGCAAAAAATAATTTTGGGGACATTTGGGCGCTCACCCCTACGGAAACATTCTAGCCAAAAGTGATCTCTTTCACGAATGTGGGAGTATTTACCTCCGGAAGGTCGGATAAACCAAGAAACAATGAGATGAAGCACACGATCATGCACATCCAAATTTAAAGCTTTTCCGGTAAAAGTGCCAAAATGGCGTTCATCTTCAAGACCCTCATTCTTGAGTTTAAGGGCAGACTCCAAAAGAGCAATATTGATAACAAACTTCTTTCCCAATAAAGATGACTCAATTCCTACTATCTCGGTTTTGGTTTCATCGTAAAGAAAACGAGCATTAGAGTAGAAAAGGAGTACCATGTTTTTGTAGCAAATATCTTCGATGCTCAAGAAGAAAAGAAGATCCCACTCATCCAAACGACCAAGATACCGAAAGAGGAATCGCTCGGAATTAAGGAATTCTACATCAATAACTCTTTCCTTACGAACTGCAAAGTCCTTGACATAAGCAAAACGAGCACGCTGGTCTGGAGTTCTAAGAGTTTTTTGAAAGAGCTGAGTGATATTTGGACGAATGCTCGATTCACCGGATTGAACGGCTTTGCGCTTTTTGTTCGATTGATCCGCCATCTAAAATATTAAGCAAGAGTTTTAAAATTGAGTGTATGCATTGATAATTAAAATCAATCCAATAGGAAATCCCACTTAGGTTTTTGAAAAACAAAATTAAAATTAAAAAAATACGGTTAAAAAAATTTATATTCGAATCAAAAATTTTGAGATTTTGAAAATTTTTTACAAGATTCGAATAACCCACAACTAAAAACATACAATGTATACAAAAATAAATTTTTCTATCCTATGATTCGAACATAATTTGAAAAAGAAGAAAAATAAGAAAAATTACCTTAGTTTGGGATTTTGGATGATTTGAGTGAAATCTTTGCACAAGATTGATGAAGCTTGCTTAGATATATGTTTTAGAGCAAAACCCCTCACAATTTTTGTGAAAAACAAAGGGTTTGAGAGGGTATTTATAGAAGGGGGTCGGTTAGGGTTTTTAGGGTTTTAAGAGTTTGATAAATATTAGAATTTTGAACTTTTAGAAGCCCTAAATAGGGCTGTCCGCGAGTCCGTTTCGGAACGGTCATGACCGTTTCGGAACGGGGCGGCTAGGGTTTGACCCTTCTTAAAACCTTTGACATATCGTTTCGAAACGGGGACGACCGTTTCGAAACACGTTTGACCCGTATCGGAACGCGTTCCGATACACCTTTACATCGAACCGAAAACGTTTCGAAACGCCTGGGGCCGTTTCGAAACGCCCTTCTCTCAGGACAAAATTTAAGGCACCCGTATCGGAACGGGTTAACCCGTTTCGATACACCTGGGCCTGGAAGTGCAGATGAGGCTCTAAAATGCAGAAAAAATAATTTTCTAAGAGGCCAAACATGCATATATGATATGAATGAGCAGGCAAACATATTTAGGCATAAACATACTCCCCCTAACTATATGCATGGAAGAAATTGGGAGTCTAAACATATAAACATGATATTTCACAAAATCAAGCATATTTAAGTTTTAAAAGAGGTCCTAAAGGTCAAGATAGGCTAGTTAGGCCCAATTCTCTCCTAAGGGACCAAAAACGCTCTTTATCTAATGGTTTTGTGAAAATGTCCGCTAATTGATTTAAGGTGTCTACATACTCTATAGCCACATCTTTCTTAAGGACATGATCTCTAATGAAATGATGCCTTATTTCTATATGTTTGGTTCTAGAGTGTTGGATGGGATTTTTTGTTAAACATATTGCACTTGTATTATCACATTTAAGGGGTATGGTTTCTATTTTTACACCATAATCTAAGAGTTGTTGTTTCATCCAAAGGACTTGAGCACAACAACTTCCTAAGGATATGTACTCGGCTTCGGTGGTAGATAAAGCTACACTATTTTGTTTCTTAGAGAACCAAGATATGAGCATACTACCTAAGAATTGACAAGTTCCTGAAGTACTTTTCCTATCGATTTTGCAACCCCCATAATCCGCATCCGAGTACGCATGTAGGTTGAAGGTAGAGACTCTAGGATACCAAAGGCCTAAACAAGGAGTGTCTCTAAGGTATCTAAAGATTCTCTTAACGGCTATAAGGTGAGACTCTCTAGGACTAGCTTGAAACCTAGCACACAAGCAAACACTAAACAGTATATCCGGTCTACTTGCGGTAAGGTAAAGCAAAGATCCAATCATAGAGCGATAAAGCTTAGAGTCAACACACTTACCTCCTTCATCTTTGTCAAGCTTTGTAGATGAGCTCATAGGAGTGGCTTGAGGCTTTGTGTTCTCCAAGCCAAACTTGTTGAGCATATCCTTTATGTATTTTGCTTGATTTATGAAGGTGCCATCCTTCATTTGTTTGATTTGGAGTCCCAAAAAGAATGAGAGCTCCCCCATCATGCTCATCTCAAATTCACCTTGCATTAACTTAGCAAATTCTTGACAATGACATTCATTAGTAGATCCAAATATAATATCATCAACATAAATTTGAACTACTAAAATGTCATTTTTATACATTTTTATAAAGAGTGTAGTGTCCACCTTACCTTTTTCAAATCCTTTTTCAATCAAAAAATTTGAAAGCCTTTCATACCAAGCTCTAGGAGCTTGTTTTAAACCATAAAGTGCTTTTGTAAGTTTGAAAACATGATTTGGAAATTTTGAGTCTTCAAAACCCGGTGGTTGTTCTACGTATACTTCTTCATTTATAAAACCATTTAAAAATGCGCTTTTAACGTCCATTTGAAAAAGCTTGAAATTATGATAACATGCATATGCAAGCAACATCCTAATGGCTTCCATTCTAGCTACGGGTGCATAGGTTTCATCAAAATCTATTCCCTCCTCTTGAGTGTAACCTTGTGCTACAAGTCTAGCTTTATTTCTTACAATGTTACCACTCTCATCTAGTTTGTTCCTAAATACCCATTTAGTTCCTATTGTAGATTGATTACTAGGCCTATCAACTAATGTCCAAACATTACTTCTCTCAAATTGATTTAACTCTTCTTGCATAGCCATAATCCAAAAATCATCTTTCAATGCTTCTTTGATATTTTTAGGCTCTATGCATGAGATAAATGCAATATGATTCATTAATTTAAGAGAAGAACGAGTGGTTACCCCCTTGGATGGATCACCCAAGATTTCACCATCTTTGACATAGTTCAACTCCCTTGGATAGCTAACTTCCTTTTCCTCAATAGCCAAGTCCCTCAAGGCTTCAAGAGGTGGATCTTGTGTGTCTTCTTCTTTTGGTTGAATCTCATCCTTCTTTGAAGTTTGACCTCCATCAAAGGTATTTGTGATTCCTACATTATCATCATCACAAGAATCCTTCCTAGGAAGGGGATTGTCATCGAATACAACATGAATAGATTCTTCTACAACTAAAGTTCTTTTGTTAAATACTCGATAGGCTTTAGAGGTTAAAGAGTAACCTATAAAAATAGCTTCATCACTTTTTGCATCAAATTTACCTAAATTATCTTTTCCATTATTTAAAACAAAACATTTACATCCAAAAGGGTGGAAGTAGCTAATATTAGGCTTTTTAGATTTTAAAATCTCATAAGGTGTTTTCTTTAAAATCGGCCTAATGGTTACACGATTTATAATATAACAAGCCGTGTTTGTTGCTTCCGCCCAAAAATATTTTGGTAAATTATTTTCGCAAAGCATAGTTCTAGCCATTTCTTGTAAAGTTCTATTTTTCCTCTCAACTACCCCATTTTGTTGAGGAGTTCGAGGGGCTGAAAAATTATGGCTAATACCATTTTCATTTAGAAAATCTTCAAATCCTAAATTTTGAAATTCGGTTCCATGATCACTTCTAATATGTGAAATTTTAAGTTCAAGATCATTTTGAATTAATTTTGAAAATGTGATGAATTTTTCCAAAGCCTCATCCTTAGTACTTAAAAAGAGAACCCAAGTGAATCTAGAAAAATCATCAACTAATACAAAAGCATATGATTTGCCACCCAAGCTCATAGTCCTAATTGGCCCAAATAAATCCATATGGATTAGTTGTAAACATCTACTAGTAGAAATGTCATTAATGGATTTAAAAGAAGATCTATGTTGTTTACCCTTTGAGCATGCATCACAAATTTTATCGTTCGAAAATTTTATCTTGGGTAAACCTTTAACTAGGTTTAGAGAGACTAGTTTTTCTAAAACACTTGTGCTAGCATGTCCTAGCTTCCTATGCCACAACCATGCATCATTTTTGTTTTGAGCAACTAAGCATGCATGAGATGTATGTATGTCATCTAGATGCACCATGTATATATTCCCTATGCGATGACCTATGAGCATAATATTATTAGTTTTAATGTCTACAATTTTACAACCGGTTTTATCAAATATAACATTAAAACCTTTATCACATAGTTGACTTATGCTCAATAAATTATGTTTAAGACCATTGACATATAAAACATTTTCAATGAGAGTAGTAGAGTGATTACCAATGGAGCCAATACCTTCAATGTGGCCTTTGGAGTTGTCACCAAATGTTACTACTCCTCCACTTTTTGGCTTTAGATCCATGAGTCGACTCTTGTCTCCGGTCATGTGTCTCGAGCATCCACTATCAAGGTACCATGAGTTTTGACTTTGTGCTTTGGCCTTGTAGCAATGCTCCCCCTACAAACAAAGATATTTAAACTTTTGTTTTTGGTACCCAAATCATTTTGGGTCCATGTGTGTTAGTTCCTAAAACTTTGGTTCCCTTAGGAATCCAAGGTGACATAGCAATAATATCATTAGATTTAACAAGTTCCTTAGGAACCCATACATTTCTAATTCTTTTAACTTTACTATGTCTAGGATAGTTATCTTGTTTGTAGTAGTTAGTCTTTTTCTTATATTGGTGTGTTCTAGAGGATTCTCCTATGTCATGTTTAACACTACCATTAATTTTTAAAGACTTTTTGAGCTCATTTAGCTCACTTAACACCTTTTGGTGTTCACAATTATTTTGAGATAAAAGATTATTAAGATCAATATTTTCTTTTTGAAAGAATTTAAGTTCATCTTCTAATCCTAATATCTTTTTCTCTATTTTAGAATTAGTTTGAGTAAGTGAGTCATTTTTCTCTTTTAATTCTATAATAATTTTTCTATTCCTAATAACCGACTCCCTATACTTCTCAACTAATTCATCATATACCTCTTGTAACTCATCATAAGCATCATTTAGTTCTTCATATGAAAAATCTAAAGTAGATGAGTTAGAGGTTACCAAGGAGGAATCTTCCTCAAGTGCCATGAGGCAGAGGTTCGCCACTTCTTGTTCGTCATCCTCCGATGACTCCTCATCACTCCAAGTAGCAAGCTTAGCTTTGAGCTTTTTCTTCTTCTCAAAGCCCTTCTTCTTGAGTTGAGGGCACTCCGAACGTATGTGGCCGGGTTGTCCGCACTCGAAGCAAGTGATTGGATCCCTTCCTTCTTCTTTGTTCTTGCCTTTAAAGTCCATTTTCCTTTGGATTCTTCTTCCTCGGTTGGACCTCATAAGGCGTGAGAATCGTTTGGCTATCATAGCCAATTCTTCAAGTTCATCCTCATCACTAGATGAACTTTCATCAAGTTGGGAAGTTTTAGCTTTGAGAGCTATTCCTATTTTCTTCTTTTTCTCCCCTTCAAGCTTCTCCATTCTTTTTTCTTCTTTCTTTTTCTCATCTTCCCTTCCTTGCTTCATGATCTCGTGAGTAAGGAGAGAACCTACAAGTTCATCAAGCTTTAGAGTTTTTAAATTCTTTGCTTCGATGATAGCGGTTCTCTTCCCATCCCAAGATTCGGGAAGTGAATAGAGTAGCTTTCGGACAAGCTTGTCTTCCGGTATAATTTCTCCATAGCCCTTTAGACCATTCACAATTGTGGAGAATCGATCAAACATCTTTGACACCGTCTCATCAAATTCCATCTTGAAATTTTCATAACTAAGATTGAGAATTCCAATCTTAGTTTCTTTGACATCGTTGGTGCCTTCATAGGTGGTTTCAAGAGTGTCCCACACTTCTTTGGCACTTTCAATTGATGAGACCTTTGAGTAGATGTCCGGACCGAAAGCACAAAATAGCATGTGAAGAGCTTTATCATTTACTTGGATCTTTTTCCTTTCCTCTTCACTCATTTCCGTTCTTCTTTTAAGCACCATCTTGCCATCAACATCTTGCTTCAATGGAATATATGGTCCATCCTCAATGACATCCCACACAAGGTAGTCACTTGATTTAATAAATAGACGCATTTTATTTTTCCAAAATGAGTAGTTCTCACCATTGAAGAAAGGAGGCTTTGTGGTGGATTGTGAGTCGTACATGCCGGGAGCGGAGGTTGATGCCATCTCTTGATATTTTGATGATGATCACACTTCTTCCAAGGATCTCCTCTTGCGGTTGTTAATCCTCAAAGAGTTAAGCTCTGATGCCAATTGTTGAGTGGATCACACGAATGATAATAACCAAGAGGGGGGGTGAATTGGAATTTTAACGATGTTGTAACGGAAATTGCAACTTAAAAATATTGACACGAGGATTTAGAGTGGTTCAAGTTCACCAACCGAACTCTACATCCACTACCTTAGTCTCACCAAGGATTTCCAACAATTTCCACTAAATTGTTCGTCCCCTTTTTCCAGGACAAGGAGGCAACCTTTACAATTTCGGTTAATTTTTCTACCCAAAAATTAACCCAATCCTCACACAAAAGAACAAAGAAATTTGGTGGCTAATAAGGTATCTCTCAATACAAATGATAGCCCGATATCAAGCACTCAACCCAATTGAACAAAATATAAATGAAGGATACAATTGGGGTTTCTAGATAAAAATGAGATATCAACACAAATGCTTGTATTTGATGAAAGGATGTATGCTTGTAGCTTAATTAATGATTGCTGGAGCTTCTTGGGGTCTTTTTATAGCCTCTTGAAGTTTTCTAGCCGTTGTGGGTGATGGGCTGAAAATTAGAGCCGTTGGGGTGTTTTTCTCACAACTTTTCAGCTTCCAGACGCCTACCGTTTCGGAACGGGGTCACCTGTTTCGGAACGGATTTCAAATAATATAGCCGTTGGAGCGTCTACGAGAACCCGTTTCGAAACGCCTAGGGGCCGTTTCGGAACGGTTTTGCCACTGCCAAAGGGGTGTTTCGAAACGGTCTTAGCCCGTTTCGGAACAGGTTTGCCACTGTCAAAGGGGTGTTTCGAAACGGCCTAAGCCCGTTTCGGAACGCCCTGTTTATTTTCAAATTTCAGTTTATAGCCGTTGCCCTTGTTCGTTTAAATGAAGAACAGTTTCGAAACGAGTCATACCGTTTCGAAACGCCTTGACCCGTTCCGATACCCGTTTCGGAACAGGTGCACATCGAACTGAAAGTGTTTCGAAACGCCCTTGGCCGTTTCGAAACGGGGCTTGAAAATTCCCTGTTTTGGCTTTGAAATACTTAAAAAAATATTTGGTAAGTCTTTGGTTTTAGCTATGAAGTGGTCTTTAACAAGATGTAGGAAATTTTAAGGACTTTAAAATTTGTTTTGATATTTTTCATTTTAGTCCTTAGGTTTTTAGTTATATCAAAATTAAAGCATATGTTTCACACTTCCCCGTGCAGAATCCCACCCATAATGAGATGACCTATAATCTGAGTTCTGAATCTGAATGCATTGTTTATCGTCAGAAATGCATAATCATATAATCTGATATACAATATTCCGAATCTGAATATATATTCAAATATTTCATAATGTAACAGAATGCTGAACAAGTCCAACATCACAAATCAACAGAATATTACAATCATATACTATCAGACCACATCGAGTATACACATCAGTAAATCAATACATTTACATATAGAGCACTGTAAAACAAATAGCACAGAAGAGAACACACCTCAAGTAGCTAACACTCAACGTCGACGGTGACGTCTCCCACGCTCAGCTCTATCTCTAGGTCGGTCAGAGTCAGCTCCTATAACAATTAAATACTCCATCAAGAAAACTACTACTATGCCAAGACACTGATAATATAAATATCGAATATATATATATATTAATAATTAAACTCACGAGCGGATCCTGATGTCTGAGCAACAGGAGGGCGTCCAGGTGGAGGAGGAGGAAGGATCTCAGTATCCGAGTCAATGTCCTCTGCAAATACGAATAATATCAATTAATTCTTCCGATATTCAAATCTTTAAATACGTGCATAATCGAATAAAAGCGGTCAAAACAGCCTTTCGGGATCAAATTTGGGAAAACGGGCAGCGGAAATGGAATCAGGACGTCGAAAAACATAAAATAGCCCTTTTCTGAAAAAGTCAACGGTCAACGGGTCAACGGTCAACCGGGTCAACGGTCAACCGGGTCAACGGGTCAACGATCAACCGGGTCAACGGGTCAACCAGGTCAAAGCTGACGTCATCGATGACGTCAGCCGGCTATTTAATAAGACGAACCGATTCGGTTCAGTCAACCCGATTCAGCCCCTGGACCGGCTCAGACCGGTTCAATAAAAAATCCCCAAATTCTACCGATTGCAAAATTAGGTTTTTCCCCTAATCGGTTTTCCTCACCGGAAAACACGCCGGTAACGTCTAAGCGTTATTTCCGGCCAACCAAACACCACTCACGCCCTTTCCGTACTCACCCAAACTCGAAACCAAGGTGAAACGACTCGAACAATGGCTCTTTGGAGGAAGTCGAACGGTTTCCGAACCGTTTCTCAACAACGATGGACGGAAATCAAAACCGATGGCCAGGGTTTTGACCGGAACGGTGAGAGGAGTCGAATGGTGGCGTCGGACCGTCGAACGGACGGCGTTTGGCTCCTTGCCGGACGGTAAACGGAAATACAAAGGTTGGGTTCTTTTCTTTTACTGAAACACGAAGAGGAAAAAAAACGGCTCACAACTCCCATATCTGAAATGGGATTCAAAAGAATACAAATACCCTAACAAATGGGTAAATCACGAAGCGTGCCACTAAACTTTCTGGGGTTTATGAAACGACACCTAAATTTTACAACTTTTACAATTTAGCCACTGAAATTTCAAAAAATTCTCATTTTAATCACTGAATTCAATTAGATTTTTAAGATAAAATCCCCAATTATTAGGGTTTCCAATTAGGGCAAAATTGGGGTGTTACAAAGATGTTGATAGAGACGAGTTGTAGATTGTCTTTGCATATCATTCATGTCATCGTAGGATTTACTTTCATGCACTTTGAATAATGTTCTTAGGATTAAGTTTACCTTTTAAAACCTATGCTTTGATTATTGTCGTTTGGATTTTATTTTGATGTTTCTTTATTTATGAACTTAATGTTTATCTATTATATGTTGTTTGTTTATTGATTATGCCTTAAGCCTATGTCTCTTATTTTTGATCTAACAAAAAGGGGGAGAGGGAACAAGCTCACTTAAAATTTACCTAGCCTATATTACGGGGGAGTTGTTTTCCAAAATTTTTTCAAAAGACTTCAAAATTTTAAGCTTTGGTTTTGTTATATCAAAAAGGGGGAGATTGTAAAACCTATGCTTGATTTTGATATGATAAAGTGCTTTAAGGAAAAAATTGAAAAACTTGAAATAAATTTTTAAGTCCTTCAAAAGGTTTCAAATCAACAAGGCTTTGCTCTAGTTTGAAAAACTCAAACTCCAAAATATTTTCTAAGTGTTCCAAGGAAAAATTGTTCAAAATCGTCAATGCATATCGATACGCTCCTTGCCGTATCGAAACAATTTTTTACAAACTTGGCTAGTGGAGAGAATCGTTTCGATACGCCCCTTACCGTATCAAAACAGGGTATCGAAACAAATTGCATCTGTATCGATACGGCCTCTCTATAAAATCAGACGAAGTTTGAATGGTGTGCCGACATGGTCTCACCCGTATCGATACTGATTAAAAGGATTTTTAAATTTAGAGCCTTAAATTTTTTTGACCGTTGGACGTCAGTTGGTAGGTAACAAATTTTTAAAGAGTTGGTTAACCCGTACCGATACGCTCTTACTCGTATCGATACGAATTCCTCTAGTGAGCTTTGTAGGAAAAATTGCATTGATACGGTCTTACCTATATTGAAACGGATCCCTAACCCATACCGATACGCCTACACGTGTATCGATACACCCCTCTTGTAATTGTGCAACAACTCTTTCTTTTTTAAGACAGGTATCGATACAGCTCCTCATGTACCGATATGGTAGGCTGCAGAAGTGCATTTATGGTGGAAAGAGAGGGTCCCAACGGCTATAATCAGTTTCCTAACCACCCAAACGGCTAGAATTAATGGAGAAGGTATAAAATCAAGCCTATTGAAGAGCGGAAACAACTATTGAATCCAAGAGAAACATCTATACAAAAATCCAAGCTCAAAGTGCCTAATTTCTTATTCTTGTAAAATCCCAAATTGTGTTGAGTGAAATTCTTATCTTGTATTCCAATTTGGGTTGAGTGCTTGTTGTTGCGTGTAAAATATTCTATCGCAAATAGGTTCAAGTGTACACGCCGCAAGTAATAAAGTGATACTAAGTATCAAATATCGTCTCTACAGGGACTGAAAATACTTTTGTCCTTGAATCTCTTCACAAAAAAAGAATTAAGTTTAATAAAATGTTTTGAGTAATATTGAGAATAAACTAAAATGAAAGAGGAAATCAGTTTGATAAAATAGGTTGGTATTGATTTGCTCAGTAGTGCAGGTATTGCACTGCTCAAAAGGCTTTCTGTTGCAGCTGTCGTCGGGCCTGTCGCGACAGCACCTGTCACGGCACAGGTCTGTTGTTGTCACGACATCAATCAACAACTCTTTACTTCAAGTTCAGCAAGAATCCCTGTCGTGACTTGTCCTATCCCTAAGCCCAAGTTCTGTCGATGAACATGTCTTAGATGATACCTCCCGACGTGAATCGAAGGATGAACACCGAAGTTTGTGAATTCTTCCTTAGCTGCTTAACCTTGTACCTATCCCTAGGTCAAGATGGTTTAACCATAAACTGGAAAACTCGTACTTACTCCTTTCGTATACTTAACTCTCCCGATATTAAGTAAATAGATAACCTCACAATGCTCTCCCGAAACTCTTATGAGATGTTGAAACCAGAGTAAATAAACTTGAAGCTTTTATTGATTTGAACAGAAAAATCCTAAAAATAGTACAACCCTTACAAACGGCTAGGAGCTAGATATCCTTTGCCCCGTCGAATTACAATTATATATATAGGCCTTGGACTTGAGTTTTCTTAATGGCCAATAGTACAAGTTTGAATTAAATTACAACTATATTTAAGACTAAATGTCTGAGTAGATGTCTTTTAATTCACCCTGTCTTCTTGCTTTGACTTTTTCCTCAAACTTAGGGCAAGCCCTTCCTTGTGCTTTTGGGCTCCGACATTTATGCAAGTGGTCCACGAAAATCAGGCTTTAAATGCTTTATCGATCGAACTTCACTTTGCATTTTTCCATCACCGTGGTCTTCACTATCGCCTCTTCTGCCACGACAGCGGTCACGACATCATTGTAACAAACAATCTCCTTCACTTCTTCATTCCAGCGCTACGACTAACTTCTGCTCCTTTGCTGCCCTGGATGCTGCCACGACAGGCACCTGCAAAAATAAACCAAAATCAGCAGCATCTGTGCAACATTTTCCATTTGTGATGTTTATGTAAAATCTATCATAAAATGCAACTAAACATGCTTGAGTGCATCAATAATATGGGGAAATGAGGGCTAAAATATAGAACATTTATGCACTCAACACTTGTATAAAAAAAAAGGCAAATTTGTATTGTGAGATATTCTACTTGCCTTAAATTTCTTCTTTGTATCCTAGTGAGGGTTTGGTCAATTTTGGGTAGAAAATTGACCGGTATTGTAAAGGTTTCCTCCTAAGCCTAGAATAGGGGAAGATCAATTAGTGAATTGTTGGAAAATACTTAGTGAGAGCTAAGGTAGTGGATGTAGAGTTCATTTGGAACTTGAACCACTATAATTGCATTGTTCTTCATTTTCATTCATACCACTTCTCCAACAAAATTTTAAAAACCCAATTCACCCCCATCTTGGCTTTGATCAATCTCTCGATCCACTCAACAGAAATTGATGCTCAAAGTAAGGTACAGTAAAACCTCTATAAATTAATACTCTTTAAGTTAATAAACTCTATTAAATAATAAATTTCTCCGGTCCCGACTTGGGCCAATGTAAAAAATCATCAAATTCGATAAGATAATAATATAATGATTTTTTGGAGATCCTTTTATAAATATAAAGGTCCCATCAAAACTATAAATTAATAATTCATAAATATTACAATTACTACTTTGGTAACTTGCTAAAATATGAATCTATTGTAATCTGTTTCTTTTTAAAATTCAAATCTAATTCAATTTCATCTCTAACTTTTCTAATTGCACCCACAAGTTCCGGCGTTGAGGTCTCCAACTGCAATAAAAGGTTGTGAAGAGTTGTTGCCGCATTCAATGCTTCATTTCGCGTGACTAGTTTATGAATACAATATTAAATTGAAATAATGAATTATTAAGTCATGTGTTAGTCTAGTTAGATATAAATAATTTGATACATGAATATATTTAATAACATATACATGAATCCACTTATTTTTAATTAATTGGAATATTATGTACAATTTACAATTTATATGCACACAATATCTTTATCAAAGTTATACACATTTGCTGAATTGATAAATTTTCTTTTAATTAATAAATTATTAATTTATCGATATATTAATATCTCTCTAAATTAATAAAATTTCATGGTCCCAAGAGTATTAATTTATAGAGGTTTTATTGTAGTTGTGAATTGAATAAGGAAATGGAAACCCCAAATCCCACTTTGATGGGATAAATGGAATGGAAAGTGTTTATATACACTTACTCAAGTGATGGTCATTGAAGGAGTTGAATGGAAATTATGCCTCGCGCGCAGGGGCGCGAATAAATCCCTTTCGGGTTGGGGCGCACCCGCACGACGTGGGCGACGCGAATGTCGGACCCTCTGTGGGCCTGGGAACATTTTACCACTTCGAATACTTTTTCTTTCCTCATAATTCGTATATCTTTTTAAATATTCCGAATTAAATAGGATAAATTTTGGGGTTCCATTTAAATTTGAATATTAAATAGGCATTGAGTACAATTCAAGGGAATATTCCGCTTTAATATGGCATTAACTAAGATCTTCAAATTAAATCGGATATAGAATTAATGACCATTATTTTTGGAATATTTGTTTCCCACGATTTTAACCTAATTCTCCATTATAATAGAATGACATTCTTTTGCTTTACACACAACTCAGATATCTTTTCTCTTTCAAAACTGCATTGTGTTTTCGGTGATAGTCAAAGGCAAGTTTCTGTTCGTGATCTCTCCGGTAGTGCCGCTGTTGAAGATCATCCGATGTTGTATCTTGGCAGACTGACGACCTAAGATCTTTAGCACTAAAGAGTGGTCGAATCTGTCTTAAGAAAACTGCGTTTCTGTAGGCCTCAGCCATATGATTCTGGTTATTTTGAATATGTACTTTGAATTGAAATGTTTTATTTATTTTATTTGATTTATTAATTTATTGGTTATTTCGAATTAACCTTGTTTCCTCCAATACTATACTCTAAAAATATTCTCTATTCCATAAATCCTAACCTTAACCCTTAATCTTAAACCCTAAACCTAATTTTTCAGTGTGAGACATAAATAGAAATACTAGAAAGGACATAAGGTTCATATTTACACTTCAAATAAGCACCTACAAGTATAACTAGTGCATAAATTATAGTATAAGGTTAAATTCTTTTATTGGTCTCTTTATTATGTATAACTTGTAAATTTAGTTTTAATATTTATTTTCGTGATTTTTAGTATTCATATTTTTAAAATTTTAAATTCTATTCCGAAGTTAAACAGTAGTCGTGAAATATGTTAAAATACATTCTGCAATTAGTGAAGGCATTATGCATAAGTTTCGGATTTATTTTTTGTTTCCTGATTTGATAATTTTAAGTCCCTGTAATACCATATTCTTATTGTGTTATACTGTTATTTGGATTAGGAATAAAATCTAAAAGAAAATATTAAAAAGTATTGCGAAAAACTGACAAAATTAGAGTGCATGAGCTAAATTCACAGCTTATAGATAATACATGGATTCTATTTTAAAAAAAGAAGATAATACATGAATTAATGACAAATTTGACACACACATATATATGTAAAATGATTCATTTATATTAATGTAAAATTGAATAAAAAAACATATACTCAATTAATAATATAATAATACTTATCATGTATACAAACTTTCAAATTAATATGAAATATAAACAAGATGATGACTTATTAGGTGGTTAATCGCGTGATTAGCTGTTTACAACATTGTAAAACTGAAACGAAAGAAAAAAATTAACACCAACTCTTAACATTTCTATTCAATAACTAGTGCATAAATTATATACTGGTAGTTGGTCTTAGCATTACTTTATTAATGCAAGTTCTCATTGACTTTATATCGTCACATTAATCTATTCAGCCATTTTGAAGGAAGGCTTCGGCCATGTCCACTAGCAGACGCGCTTTTTGAAATTGCTTGAATCCAGACGTACACGAATCATCTAAGCAGGAACGGACGCATGACTTTAAGTTAAGGCAAATTTATGAAATTCTGGGGTGAAAATATATTTTTAATAGAAAAATATAAATTATATAAGTCACAAAGGTGTTTTTAAAGTTCAGAACTATAGCAAGGCTCTAAATATTTTCTAAAACATCTTAAAGATACTGTCATGACAGAGAATGCCGCGGCAGGTAAGTGCAGTTCAAAGACTTAAGCCAATCTTTATTATTTTTTATTTTTTTAACACAAAAATAACTAGAAATGAGACACAAATTAAATTAAGTTCATTAATTAAAGGAGGACTGCCTACCCCCAAACTCAAGGGTTGCATTGTCCTCAATGCATGACACAAACAAAAATAAAAAGAAACATCACAAATATCAAATAAAAGCAAAGACAACAAAAGAGCAAAAGAACTTAAGTTGAAGAGTTGTCGTCGCTGCTGCTGATGCGGAGCTGCCGGCGGGCAGTTACTTTGGTGGCAGAGGCTGGCTTGGGAGTGGGAGATGGTGAGGCTACCTTCTTTCTGGCCTCTCGAGGTGGCTGGACTCTGGTAGGTGAGATCTTTGGGGCCTTGTCCAGGACCTCGAGTTCGCTGTCACTGCTGCTACTGCCGTCTGCTCTGTCGCGGCAGGGTCTCTCGACATCGATATCAAGCTTTTTCTTTTTCATCGGAGGGAAGTCCTTGGCTATCTCCCGGATGACAGAGGGCTCCGAGTCAGAGTCATCCTGCCAGACTGAGGATGAGGAAAAACCTTCGAAGTACATGGGATCAATTTCTGGCAGTGGTTCATTCCGTTTGTTTCCTCGGGGAGTGGCAGATCGTCTGTCGCCGTCTCCGGCCGTGGCAGAGGGTGAAGTAGAGGCAACCGTCGGTGTGGGGGTCTTGAGGCTGGCAGCAGGTGCTTGGGCGGGAAGAAGGTTTTCTGGGAAGGAGGGAAACTGCACGTTTGGATAATTAAGATCAACTTTAATGAAATTTACCGTGGCAGTGGTGAAATCCCTCATGAATTCCATGAATCCCAGCTGTCCTGCCTCCATCTTTTTCAGCAGTTGAAGGAGTTGGTTGGAGGAGGTGTCTGCTGGTTGTGCGGGCTCTGTCTGCTCAGGCTCTGCCACGACAAGTTCCGTGGAATCTGGTTCTGTCGTTGGGTTTGTCGCGGCAGAGGGATCAACATATGCCACTGGGGTGGCCGTCTTTAGCTCTATCAGGCTGTATATGTTTTGCTGCGTCCACCCCTTGCCCTGGATCTTCATGTCTTCATCAATCTCGGGCACATTGTTGGCTCGACAAAGGGATGTGATTAATCAGGGGAAGAAAAGGGGGCTCATTACTCTTGTTGCACACTCATGGATGCCATCGAGTATGTATTTACCAACATTGATCTGCCGCTCGTTAATGATGGAGTGTACAAGGGCAAGCCTCTGTCGGTCCATTGTTGTATTGTGCGATGTCGGCATGAGTCGCTTCTTTACAAAGTGGTTCCAGAGCTTTTCAACAGGTGTGAGTTGGGTTCTTCCCACCGTCCATCTCTGTTTGGGATCGTTGTTCCAGTTGGTGCCTTCTTCCGTCAAGTCTGCCATGATGGCGTCATAGTCTGCCGGCGACAGACTGCTGACAAACCTGTTGTGTGCATCCTCTTTTCTGCCCACATAAATGCCATAAAGTATATTTATGTAGGCTGACTCAAGAGAAATTTCCTTACCCCTAACAGTTACTGTCGTGGCATCCTTGGATGTGATGGCAGCATAAAATTCACGGAACATGGTGACATTCATCTCCTCCGGTTGGACTGCAAACATCTGCCACTTTAACACAATGATCCTCTTGAAGATGAACCCTTCAAGCCCTAGATCTCCCATCTTTTTGGTGTAAGTGAAGCATCTTTCCTCCCACATCAACCTTTTCTGAAAAGAGTCGTAATATCTCTTCTCTGAATCTGCTGAGGCAAACCTTCTATGAATTCTGCTATGGCTGGGAGTAGAGACTGTCGTGGCAGATGTGGAGGCAACACTCATTTTGGTCGATCGTGTAGTCATTGTAAGAGAACTGTGGAAATGAAAGAAAATTCTTGAAAAGCTAAAATTCTCGAAAACAAAGTAGAGAGAAGAGAATGAGGTGAAAAATGAAATGGAAGTAGAGGTTTATATAGGACGGGGTTCTGCCTGTTGAAGCCGTAACGGGTGGCGTGAATAACAGAGCAAGTTGTCACGCAGTTTCCTAATGCGTCTGTCACGCGTATCCGTGTCTACTACGCGTCTGTTACGCGTTTCCGTGTATGTCACGACAGCTTCGTGACAGGCTATTTTTTGCACGTCTGCCGCGACAGCTGGTAACCGGCTGTCACGACAGCCTTGTTCCATTGGGCTTCGTAGGCTGTTGTGAGTGTGGTGAGCTGGTTCATTCCTTCTCTTTACTCTGCTTCCTTTATTTACCTTAAAACTAAAATAAACACAATATTAAATTCTTATTTCCTAAAACATTAAAAATAAATAAAATAAATTAAATTAAATAAAACTAAGTTAAATTAGGGATGCTTTGAGGGGCATCTTCTAAAGTAACTACTTCCTGCACTCTTGGGGCTTCAGTCCCCTAATAATGCTTTAGCCTTTGTCCATTAACTTTGAATTGGTGCCCGTCCTTGATTGATCTGATTGTGATGGCACCATGAGGAAAAACCTAGACTATTTGGAAGGGTCTAGACCATCTAGATTTTAGCTTTCTTGGGAAGAGCTTAAACCTAGAGTTGAATAACAACACCTTCTGCCCTGGGCTAAACTGTCGTGGCAGCAGTTTTCTGTCGTGCCACTTCTTTGTTTTTTCCTTATAAATCCTGGCGTTGTCATAGGCCATGGCTCGAATTTCTTCAATTTCATTCAAGTCCAGCAGCCTTTTCTGCCCTGCTTTGCCCTAGTCCATGTTAACTGTCTTGATAGCTCAATATGCTTTATGTTCTATCTCGACAGGGAGATGGAAAGTTTTTCCGTAGACGAGGCGGTAGGGTGACATTCCCAATGGTGTTTTAAACGCATTTATGTAGGCCCATAATGCATCATTTAGGTGAAGAGACCAGTCCTTCCTAGTTGGTTTTACCATTTTTTCTAGGATGTTCTTCACTTCTCTATTTGAGATTTCAGCCTGCCCATTGGTTTGAGGGTGATATGCTGTTGAGATCCTGTGCGTAACTCCATATTTTTTCAGCGCACTAGCAATTACCCTGTTGTCAAAGTGCCTACCCTCATCACTAATGATCGCCCTTGGGATGCCAAACCTTGAGAAGATATGTTTGTGGAGAAATCTTTTCACGGTCTTGGCATCATTCTTTTGCGTGGCGATAGCCTCTACCCATTTGGACACGTAGTCTACTGCCAATAGTATGTATAAATTCCCACAAGAGGCTGAGAATGGTCCCATGAAGTCGATTCCCCAAACATCAAAAATTTTGACTTCGAGAATGTTCTGCAAGGGCATCTCATGTCTTCTAGAGATGTTTCCAGTCCTTTGGCACTTATCACAACTCTTGTAAAAGGTTTGTGCATCTTTAAACAACGTAGGTCAATAGAAACCAGATTGTAGAACTTTGGCAGCAGTATTGTTTCCTCCGAAGTGTCCTCCATAAGGAGCAACATGGCAGTGGTGGAGCACTTCTTCCTGCTCTTCCTATGGTATGCATCTCCTGATGATCTGATCTGCACAATGCTTAAATAGAAGAGGTTCATCCCAATAATAATGTTTTGCATCATTTTGGAACCTCTTCCTTGCTTGGTAGTTAAGTTCAGGAGGTAATAAACCACTAACAATGTAATTTACTATGTTAGCATACCAAGGGATTTCAAGAAGCTTACCTGCCGCCATGGCTGTCGCGGCAGTGCTGGTGGCTGTGAATAACTGCTCGTCTGGGAAGATCTCCTATATGTTAGTCTTGTCTTTCTCTTGGTCCTTTCCCATCTCCAGTCTTGACAAGTGATCAGCTACTTGATTTTCTGTTCCCTTCTTATCCTTGATGTCAATATCGAATTCTTGCAGTAGCAGAATCCAACGTATCAACCTTGTTTTAGCATCCTTCTTGGTGAACAGATATTTTAGTGCTGAGTGATCCGTATGGACCACCACTTTTGTTCCAAGTATGTATGGTCAGAACATGCCAATTGCAAACACCACCGCTAACAACTCCTTCTCTGTTGTGGTGTAGTTTATCTGGGCATCATTTAAGGTCTTGTTGGCATAGTATATAATACGAAAGAGTTTCTTTTTCCGCTGCCCTAGTGCTGCCCTGACAGCATAGTCACTAGCGTCACACATGATCTCGAACGGTAAACTCCAGTCTAGTGGCTGTACTATTGGGGCTGTTACCAGCTTCTTTTTCAGTGTCCTGAATGCTTCAGTACATTCAGTGTTGAAATCAAAGGCCCTATTCTGTTCCAACAAGAGACACATGGGTTTAGTAATTTTAGAGAAATTGGCAATAAATCTAAGATAAAACCCTGCGTGTCCTAAGAAACTTCTAATTCCCTTGACTGTTGTGGGTGGCGGCAATTTGTCAATAACTTCTATTTTTGCTCTCCCGATATTAAGTAAATAGATAACCTCACAATGCTCTCCCGAAACTCTTATGAGATGTTGAAACCAGAGTAAATAAACTTGAAGCTTTTATTGATTTGAACAGAAAAATCCTAAAAACAGTACAACCCTTACAAACGGCTAGGAGCTAGATATCCTTTGCCCCGTCGAATTACAATTATATATATAGGCCTTGGACTTGAGTTTTCTTAATGGCCAATAGTACAAGTTTGAATTAAATTACAACTATATTTAAGACTAAATGTCTGAGTAGATGTCTTTTAATTCACCCTGTCTTCTTGCTTTGACTTTTTCCTCAAACTTAGGGCAAGCCCTTCCTTGTGCTTTTGGGCTTCGACATTTATGCAAGTGGTCCACGAAAATCAGGCTTTAAATGCTTTATCGATCGAACTCCACTTTGCATTTTTCCATCACCGTGGTCTTCACTGTCGCCTCTTCTGCCACGACAGCGGTCACGACAGCATTGTAACAGACAATCTCCTTCACTTCTTCATTCCAGCTCTACGACTAACTTCTGCTCCTTTGCTGCCCTAGATGCTGCCACGACAGGCACCTGCAAAAATAAACCAAAATCAGCAGCATCTGTGCAACATTTTCCATTTGTGATGTTTATGTAAAATCTATCATAAAATGCAACTAAACATGCTTGAGTGCATCAATAATATGGGGAAATGAGGGCTAAAATATAGAACATTTATGCACTCAACACTTGTATAAAAAAAGGCAAATTTGTATTGTGAGATATTCTACTTGCCTTAAATTTCTTCTTTGTATCCTAGTGAGGGTTTGGTCAATTTTGGGTAGAAAATTGACCGGTATTGTAAAGGTTTCCTCCTAAGCCTAGAATAGGGGAAGATCAATTAGTGAATTGTTGGAAAATACTTAGTGAGAGCTAAGGTAGTGGATGTAGAGTTCATTTGGAACTTGAACCACTATAATTGCATTGTTCTTCATTTTCATTCATACCACTTCTCCAACAAAATTTTAAAAACCCAATTCACCCCCATCTTGGCTTTGATCAATCTCTCGATCCACTCAACAGAAATTGATGCTCAAAGTAAGGTACAGTAAAACCTCTATAAATTAATACTCTTTAAGTTAATAAACTCTATTAAATAATAAATTTCTCCGGTCCCGACTTGGGCCAATGTAAAAAATCATCAAATTCGATAAGATAATAATATAATGATTTTTTGGAGATCCTTTTATAAATATAAAGGTCCCATCAAAACTATAAATTAATAATTCATAAATATTACAATTACTACTTTGGTAACTTGCTAAAATATGAATCTATTGTAATCTGTTTCTTTTTAAAATTCAAATCTAATTCAATTTCATCTCTAACTTTTCTAATTGCACCCACAAGTTCCGGCGTTGAGGTCTCCAACTGCAATAAAAGGTTGTGAAGAGTTGTTGCCGCATTCAATGCTTCATTTCGCGTGACTAGTTTATGAATACAATATTAAATTGAAATAATGAATTATTAAGTCATGTGTTAGTCTAGTTAGATATAAATAATTTGATACATGAATATATTTAATAACATATACATGAATCCACTTATTTTTAATTAATTGGAATATTATGTACAATTTACAATTTATATGCACACAATATCTTTATCAAAGTTATACACATTTGCTGAATTGATAAATTTTCTTTTAATTAATAAATTATTAATTTATCGATATATTAATATCTCTCTAAATTAATAAAATTTCATGGTCCCAAGAGTATTAATTTATAGAGGTTTTACTGTAGTTGTGAATTGAATAAGGAAATGGAAACCCCAAATCCCACTTTGATGGGATAAATGGAATGGAAAGTGTTTATATACACTTACTCAAGTGATGGTCATTGAAGGAGTTGAATGGAAATTATGCCTCGCGCGCAGGGGCGCGAATAAATCCCTTTCGGGTTGGGGCGCACCCGCACGACGTGGGCGACGCGAATGTCGGACCCTCTGTGGGCATGGGAACATTTTACCACTTCGAATACTTTTTCTTTCCTCATAATTCGTATATCTTTTTAAATATTCCGAATTAAATAGGATAAATTTTGGGGTTCCATTTAAATTTGAATATTAAATAGGCATTGAGTACAATTCAAGGGAATATTCCGCTTTAATATGGCATTAACTGAGATCTTCAAATTAAATCGGATATAGAATTAATGACCATTATTTTTGGAATATTTGTTTCCCACGATTTTAACCTAATTCTCCATTATAATAGAATGACATTCTTTTGCTTTACACACAACTCAGATATCTTTTCTCTTTCAAAACTGCATTGTGTTTTCGGTGATAGTCAAAGGCAAGTTTCTGTTCGTGATCTCTCCGGTAGTGCCGCTGTTGAAGATCATCCGATGTTGTATCTTGGCAGACTGACGACCTAAGATCTTTAGCACTAAAGAGTGGTCGAATCTGTCTTAAGAAAACTGCGTTTCTGTAGGCCTCAGCCATATGATTCTGGTTATTTCGAATATGTACTTTGAATTAAAATGTTTTATTTATTTTATTTGATTTATTAATTTATTGGTTATTTCGAATTAACCTTGTTTCCTCCAATACTAAACTCTAAAAATATTCTCTATTCCATAAATCCTAACCTTAACCCTTAATCTTAAACCCTAAACCTAATTTTTCAGTGTGAGACATAAATAGAAATACTAGAAAGGACATAAGGTTCATATTTACACTTCAAATAAGCACCTACAAGTATAACTAGTGCATAAATTATAGTATAAGGTTAAATTCTTTTATTGGTCTCTTTATTATGTATAACTTATAAATTTAGTTTTAATATTTATTTTCGTGATTTTTAGTATTCATATTTTTAAAATTTTAAATTCTATTCCGAAGTTAAACAGTAGTCGTGAAATATGTTAAAATACATTCTGCAATTAGTGAAGGCATTATGCATAAGTTTCGGATTTATTTTTTGTTTCCTGATTTGATAATTTTAAGTCCCTGTAATACCATATTCTTATTGTGTTATACTGTTATTTGGATTAGGAATAAAATCTAAAAGAAAATATTAAAAAGTATTGCGAAAAACTGACAAAATTAGAGTGCATGAGCTAAATTCACAGCTTATAGATAATACATGGATTCTATTTTAAAAAAAGAAGATAATACATGAATTAATGACAAATTTGACACACACATATATATGTAAAATGATTCATTTATATTAATGTAAAATTGAATAAAAAAACATATACTCAATTAATAATATAATAATACTTATCATGTATACAAACTTTCAAATTAATATGAAATATAAACAAGATGATGACTTATTAGGTGGTTAATCGCGTGATTAGCTGTTTACAACATTGTAAAACTGAAACGAAAGAAAAAAATTAACACCAACTCTTAACATTTCTATTCAATAACTAGTGCATAAATTATATACTGGTAGTTGGTCTTAGCATTACTTTATTAATGCAAGTTCTCATTGACTTTATATCGTCACATTAATCTATTCAGCCATTTTGAAGGAAGGCTTCGGCCATGTCCACTAGCAGACGCGCTTTGTGAAATTGCTTGAATCCAGACGTACACGAATCATCTAAGCAGGAACGGACACATGACTTTAAGTTAGGGTAAATTTATGAAATTTTGGGGTGAAAATATATTTTTAATAAAAAATTTATAAAAAAATATAAATTATATATGAATTTCAAATTTTTCACAAGGCGACCACCCCTCCGGCTCCTCGGTCCATCCTTGCATCTCAGATCTCAACTACACTATATTTTTGACATGTTCTTGGCATTTCATGTTCAAACTTGGGGAACTAGTTGGAAACCAATTCTTTTACAAGTGGGGATATTTAAAAAAAAATGATGTCAAAGTGGGGATTTTTAGAGCATTATTTTTTAAAGCTTTAATCCAGTCTGTTATGTTCATGAAATGCAGAAAGTCTGTCTCAAATGATTGGAGACAACACTATAAAAAGGGTCTGCAAGTAGGAGATTAGGCAATGAAAGAAAAATACTTCTTAGGCCTATCCTCCTTTGCCAACATAGTTTGCTCATCTGCCTGAGAATATGGGAACCCCCGATTGGCGGGGACTATGGCCACATTTGGTGGTTTATGTGGTTGCATTATTGTTTATACCCACAACTGGTGTAGCTGAGTACACTTCACCGCCACCACCAAAATCACCACCACATTTTAGGCGCATTTGGCGACCACCTCCAAGACATTATCCTCCACCACATTTCTATGAATCTTCACCACCCCCTTACATTTATAATTCTCCTCCGCCACCATCACCGTCACCACCACCTCCATATGTCTACACGTCTCCACCACCTCCTTCACCATCACCTCCACCACCATCACCTCCTTATGTCTACAAGTCTCCTCCACCACCATACCCCTCACCTCCCCCACCATACGTTTACAAGTCACCACCACTTCCATCACCTTCACCACCTCCTCCATATGTATATAAGTCTCCTCCTCCACCATCACCATCACCTCCACCTCCATACGTCTACAAGTCACCACCACCGCCGTCACCTTCACCTTCACCACCACCTCCATATGTTTACAAGTCTCCTCCACCACCATCACCTCCACCTCCATATATCTACAAGTCTCCACCACCTCCATCACCATCTCCACCACCACCTTATGTTTATAAATCACCACCACCACTATTACCTTCACCTCCACCTCCATCTCACTCATCTTCCCCACCATATATCTACAAATCACCACCACCACCATCACTGCCACCTCCGTACGTCTACAAGGCACCACCACCTCCATTAGCTTCACCACCTCCTCCGTATGTTTACAAGTCTCCTCCACCACCTTCACCTCCACCTCTATATATCTACAAGTCTCCACCACCTCCATCATCATCCCCACCACCACCTTATGTTTATAAATCACCACCACCACCATCACCTCCACCTCCATACGTCTACAAGTCTCCACCACCTCCATCTCACTCACCTCCCCCACCATATATATACAAATCACCACCACCACCTTCACCTTCACCTCCACCTCCATACATCTACAAGTCTCCACCACCTCCATCTCACTCACCTCCCCCACCATATATATACAAATCACCACCACCACCATCACCATCACCTCCACCTCCATACGTCTACAAATCTCCACCACCTCCATCTCACTCACCTCCCCCACCGTATATATACAAATCACCACCACCACCACCACCACCACCTTCACCTCCACCTCCATACGTTTACAAGTCTCCACCACCTCCATCTCACTCACCTCCCCCACCATCTCTATACAAATCACCACCACCACCATCACCTTCACCGCCACCTCCATACGTCTACAAGTCACCACCACCACCACCTCTATCACCTTCACCACCTCCTCCATATGTTTACAAGTCTCCTCCATCACCATCACCTTCACCTCCACCTCAATATATCTACAAGTCTCCACCACCTCCATCACCTACACTGCAACCTCCATACATCTACAAATCACCACCACCTCCATCACCTTCACCACCTCCTCCATATGTTTACAAGTCTCCTCCACCACCACCACCTTCACCTCCACCTCCATATATCTACAAGTCTCCACCACCACCATCACCTTCACCACCACTTCCATACGTTTACAAATCACCACCTCCTCCATATGTATACAAGTCTCCTCCACCACCATCATCTTCACCGCCACCTCCATACGTCTACAAATCACCACCACCTCCATCACCTTCACCGCCTCCTCCATATGTTTACAAGTCTCCTCCTCCACCCTCACCTTCACCTCGACCTCTATATATCTACAAGTCTCCACCACCTCCATCACCATCCCCTCCACCTCCTTATGTTTATAAATCACCACCACCACCATCACCTTTTCCTCCACCTTCATACATCTACAAGTCTCCACCACCTTCATCTCGCTCACCTCCCCCACCATATATCTACAAATCACCACCACCACCATCACCTTTACCGCCACCTCCATATGTATACAAGTCTCCACCACCTCCCTCGCCATCCCCACCACCTCCTTACATTTATAAGTCTCCACCACCGCTAGTTCACTCTCCACCTCCTCCATATATCTACAAATCTCCACCACCACCAGTCCACTCACCACCTCCTCCCTATCTTTACAAATCTCCACCACCTCCTTCTCCTTCACCTCCTCCACCTTATTATTACAGGTCACCACCACCTCCTAAAGTCTACTAAGCCCACGTGCACGTGCTTATTGATTGATTTGGTTTCAATTCAGCCAACAATTAAAGATCGTTCGTTACATTTTATTAAAATTTGTTGACAATATGTTTGTGAATAAGGATTGGATCATCCACCTTTTTGAAATTTATATGTATTATTCAATTTTGTATCATTTGTTGTAATGAAATGAATTTGGCCTTTTCATTTTGCAAATAATTTCCCTTTTATTCTAAATATCAATTTGCCATGCACTAAACAAGCAGTACACCATATTAATACTAAAATCTACGCAATGGCAAGCTTGTTTTTTTTTTTTAAAATTTAATTCCATACAACTTTATGAGTTGAGTTTGCATAAATGGTTAGAAATTCAATTTAACTGTCGGTATTCACCAGCACCATAAAATCCAATTAATTTATTAAGCAAATTATAAGAATGAAATGCATACATTATTGATAAATAGTTAAGATTCAACTTAATATATATATTCAAAAAAAAAACTTTATATGTATGTATGTATGGAAAATACTTTGATACACAAGCTTGTGTAAACTTTAATTTTAGGGTTTAGGATTTTAGTTTAGGGTTTAGTGTGTAGGGTGTAAAATTTAAGGTTTATGGTTAGAATTTAGTGTTTAGAGTTTAAAGTTTACGTTTTAGGGTGCTAGGGTTTGAGATTTAAGTTTTAAGTTTTATAGATGGGTTGCAAAAATAATTTTCACAGCTTGAGTATCAAAAAAGAAATAAAATTCATAAAGTCTACAATAACCGAAAAATTTAAAATAAAATTTAAATAGTAAAATACGATTCGTTAACTCGACCAATTTAAATTGTTTTAATTTGGCTGGACACGTGTAATCACCCCAGTATCAATTTTAAAATAAAACAATTTTTGTTTACGGGGATATCCCCCAACTTGACGTTCTAGATATGTATGTATGTTTTGAGTAGATTTAAAATTCTACAGATAAATTAATTGATCACTTATCTGTACCTAGACCTGGCAAACTTGACCCGAGATCCGAAACCCGATTTTGACCCGAACATGATGATTCGAAGTTGACCCGAAATCCGAACCGAATCGAACCGAACCGAAATTTTTTGTTGAACCGAAATGGACCCGAACCGATTGGACCCGAACCGAATGCTACCCGAACCGAAAGCTGAACCGAAAGTTGAACCGAATATTGACCCATTTTAACCCGATTTTGACCCGATTTTAACCTGAATATCTATTTTTAACAATATAATAAATAATAAAATGAAGTATAGAAATTTGAGATCTTGGTGACCAATTTTATAATTTCATCATAAAATATAGCATAAAATTGAAATTGTAGACTAAATTGACAATTTGGAAGTGGAGAAATTTGAGAGTCCAATGACCAATTTTGTAATTATACCATATAAATAAATAGGGGTCAATTTTGGCTAAAAATTAAATCTTTGAAATTAAAATGAACGAAAATATCAATATATTAAATTAATAGAATAAATTACAAAGATTAGTTAATTTCAACTAAAAGTACATTTTTAGAGACTAAATATCACTACGGGGAGGGGATTTCTATATCCGAAGTCTAAACCGTGGGAATACTTGTGACTAAATTAAATTAAAACTTAAAGTTGACTAAAATGTAACATTTTAAATGCAACATGACCTAAAAAGTAATTAATCTATAGCTTAAAAAATTGGTGGCTTATTTCCCTCCAAAATTTTGTCTTTTCTCTCTCTATTTTTTCCAATTGTCTTTTTCTTTTTTTTCAATCTAGCTTAAAAAATTGGTGGCTTATTTCCCTCTAAAATTTTGTCTTTTCTCTCTCTATTTTTTCCAATTGTCTTTTTCTTTTTTTCAATCTAGCTTAAAAAATTGGTGGCTTATTCCCTCCAAAATTTTGTTTTTTCCCTCTCTATTTTTATCAATTGTCTTTCTCTTTTTCTTAATTTAATTGAGTTTCAATTTATATTAATTTAATTGAAATTTCACATTTAGTTTTAAAATTATTCTAATTATGTCCGTGATTTATGCTTTTAGATTTTAGTTAGTTCAATTAGATCCTAAGTTTAATAAATTAATTCATTTCAGACATTATTATTATTATTATTATTATTATTATTATTATTATTATTATTATTATTATTATTATAAACTTTGATTTAATATAATTATACAAAAAAAATTATATGGATACATGAAGCTTTGATTTAAATATTTAATCAAATTCAAATGCATAGATTAACAAGTTGAATCAGAATTAATCTCATACACCAATAACTCTAAACTAAACCATAAATACTAAACCTCAAACCTTTAACCTAACTCAAATCGAATTGACCCGAAAATTTAAATGTTGACCCGACCCGAAATTGACCCGAAATTGACTCGATTTTAACCCGAACCGAAAGCGACCCAAACGACTCGATTTTGACCCGAACCGAAAGCGACCGATCCAATATTGACCCGACCCGAAAACAACCGATCCGATTTTGACCCGATCCAATACCCGAACCGAATCCGACTCATCACAGACCCGAATTAGACCCGAACCCGAACCGACCCGAACCGAATCTAAACCGATTCTAGATAGACCCGAAATGACCCGAACCGAAACGACCTGAACCGAATGACCCGATTGCCACCTCTATCGGTACCTTAATATCTCATCAACCCCTATATTTTGATGAAATTTAATATTTTGTCCCTATATTTTGATGAAATTTAATATTTTGTCCATATATTTAAAATGTAAAAATTTAATCCTAATAAAAACTAATCGAAACTCTTATCTTAACACAATTAGTAGTTTATCAAAATTTATCCTTTTAGCATTTTTATTTTCCGTCAATTTTATGCCATCTCATATGAATGTAGCCTGATCGACATGTCAAGTAAACAATTTTTGAAGGAAAATACTAGCAATTTTATTGGACTATAATTTAAAAATAAAAGGGCAAATTGCACATATCATCACTCAATGATCTTCTCGCTCCTATTTTAGTCAATCAACTTTCAAAAATTTTTATTTAATAACTGAACTTTATACATTAAACATTTTGGTCACTCTCGAATATTTTATTATTATTTTAGCATGACATGACATTTTTATTATTATTTAATATAAAAACAATTTAAAATAAAAAATAAAAGAAAAATTAAATTATCCGTCGGCCACCGCCGCCGGCCGTAGATGGTGTTCGTTCGGTCTCATATTTCACTGGTCACTTCGTCTCACTCCCTTGAGTTCGAATCTGACCCCCATTTTGCCGGAAAGTGCTCTGAAACCCAGGAAAAGTAGTTCGAAAGTGAGGAAACCGAAACGTTTATATCGAGATTCGTGAGTTTCAGGACATTTTTCGATGAAACAACTACCGGATTCGGACTCAGCGTGTCAAAACAAGTCACCCGGTGCAATTTGAGGTCAAACGACCACCGGTTTTGAAGGCCGCCAATGATGACAAGCGACAACGATTATTTTAAATATTTTTAATTTTTTTTGATAAGCAATTTCTATTATATCCAAAAGCAACCAGAGTTGCTAAAAAGAGCCTATACAAGCCCCCGAGAAGCCATCTCCTTAGAGAAATCCCCAGGCTGCACAATGACTTCTACTTACATTTTCTATTTGTATATGTTTACTGTTCAAACGAATACAAACTACATCTTTAATGAAATCAAGATTTGTGCAATTTATAAGATGTCTTAATTTTTAGCTTTTAAAGTACAGGAAATAAATCTCAAAGCATGCTAAACAACAGGGACTAAAAAACACATTTTAACCCAAAAGTAAAGACACGTGATTAGTTGACAAAGAAGTACGATTTAAATTTAATTAGGTCATTGATTAATTGGATTAAGGGTATATTAAAATTCTGATAATGTAGAGTCAACCTGATTAAACTAAATATAAGATGTTAGATTCTGTCTTACAAATCAAGAGCAAAATATATTCAATTTTCTACTATATATATATATGCGAAGAGAAATTATCTAATTTGCTGTCTTAAAGAAAATTTAAAAGTATTAGTAATATCAAAATTTTAATACCAATTATAAGGGAGGTTCAAATTACCTGAATCCAATGAGTTTCGATATGATCCGACTCAATAGGATCAATTTTTTTTTTATAAAAAATAATTCAAATTCAGATTAGATTCAAGTTTACGATGAAAAATATTCAGCTCGACATGAGATAGCAGTATGAATTTTTCTTTACATATTTAGGAAAAAATATTATAATACCTTCTCTATATTTTTTTAATTATCTCATTGGTTTTAAAATAAATATAAGCTTCTAAATGTATCGGATCGGAGGCAAATTTTTATCCCAAAATTAGAATCGAATTTGAGTTACATCTCCAAATTACACCGATAGGATCTACTCAAGAGGATGTGAAACCTTCAAATGAGTGTAGCTCTGATGTAACGCCCCGGTTTTGGGCTTAGAAGTTTTGGGTTTTGGACCGGACCGGTCGGGTTGCGGTTCGAATATAAAAGGGTGATTTTTAGGAAAGCCTAGTTCGGGTTGCATTAAAAATATGGAAAAATGTTCTAAAATTCTCTTTTATTATATATAAGAGAAAGGTGAAATCAATTTTGCAAAATGAGGTTTGGAAGAGTGACATTTTGGGTTAGTGACCAAAATGTAATTTTTGAAAACTGTGTGACTGTTTTAAAAAGGATTGAAACTTTGAATCTTTAAGGAGCTATTTACCCAATGGGAGTTTCTCCAGATTTTTCTAAAATATTAAATAATTTATTAAAGGTTTTTAAATAAAAGAAAAGTGGAGGGAAGATATTTTGCCATTTCCAACTAACTTTTCCATTTTCCATTTCCTTTTTGTCTCATCTTTTCTCTCAAACCAAACACATTTTTCTCCAGAGCTTTTCCTCTGATTTTGTCCCCTAAATATCACATTTCAATTCTCTTTTGATCTCTAATCATCTCTTCAACAAAACCTCACCATTTGCTATTTGGATTTTCAAGATTTTGGTTCCAAAAAGGGAGAAAACTCAAGTTTGGAGGTAAGAACGTCCTTCTCCTCTGAACTTTAGGTTCTTTATTGAAATTCCCAAGTTCTCAATCCTTAATTTGTGTTTTATAAAAGGATTTATTGATTTGTTCTTGATCTTGGCTTTTAAATGCAAGATTTGCTTGATTTTGTTGAAATTTCGTATGATCTGATTGGGCTGTGTTTTGAGGTGTCAAATTGATGTTAAATGAATGTTAAATTGAAAGGAAATTGAGGTTTTATCAATGCAATCCCGAATAGGTTGAATTTCCTAAGTTTTGCTTGAGTTTTTGGTTGTTTTTGGAGTGATCTTGGTGATCTGTTATAGCTGGAGGTATAAGGACGTGTTTGTGATCATTTTGGATGTTAATTGATGATTAAAAATGGTTAGAAGTGATGGATCTTGGCTGGGTTAAGTTTCAGAAGTGTTTGGTGGTGATTTCGGTTGTGTTTGGTAGCCGAAATGTTGGATTTGTGATGAGCAGCGAGTTTAGTTGTGTTGCTGGTGTTTTTAGTGCATTATGATGCATTAATCCTCTGATGTTATGTGCTTGAAACAGGGGAGGAAGATCCGTGAGCATTAGAGGTGGTGTGGAAGGTTTCGGATGCTTGGAAGGCTTGTTGGCTAGCCTTGTTTTGTGTATCGGTGAGTGAAGTTGGGTTTTCAGCTTTTAAACCGAGGTTTGATGGTTTTGGGAGCTTAGTTTAAGTCTAAACAACTTTGCTAAGCTCAAGAGTAAGTAAATGGATTTCTCTCTTGGTTTGTGTTGTGAATTGGCTTTTAAAGTATTTGTGATTGTTGGATACAATGCATGCGGTTTGCATGTCTTAAATTCTGTTTTGAAAGCATATTTTAGCATGGTTTTATGCTGGTTTTGAAAGCCGTGAGAGAAGGATGCTCAAGGTAAGAGATCCTTGGTTTTGTACATTGAAATTGTGGAATTGATGCATGGTGTTGCATGTTGTTTAATGGCTTTGTTTAATGCTTCAAAAACAGTGGATTGATGATGGTAAATGATGGTTTTTGCATTATGTTTATGCTTGTAAATCTATGGATTTATGTGGTGAGATGGTTATATTGGCAAGTGATGAAAGTGGTTCTTGGTTACTTTAATCGGATATAGTTAGCCGGCTATAGGATTGGGTGCACCGTGAATAAAGTCGCCTTGGATGTGGAGTGGTTATGAGTGAACTGGTAACTCCATCCAAGTATCCTAACGAGATGGTCAAGAACACCATGGTGGTTGAAATTCCATGGGTGGGTCTTGTGTAAGCAAAGGTAATAATGGTGGTTAAAATTCCATTTGAGGACCTTGTGCTTGTTAAGATCACAATGGTGGTGTAAAGTCCATGTGTGGATCTTGTGTAGGGTGTCCCGGATCTCGTTAGTGATGTTATACAACTACCAACAGAATATGTCAAGGTTATATGGTGGTTAAAATTCCATATATGGGAACCTTGGGAATGATAAGGTTATATGGTGATTAAAATTCCATATATGGGAACCTTGTGAATGTTAAGGTTATATGGTGGTTAAAATTCCATATATGGGAACCTTGTGAATGTTGAGGTCATATGGTGGTTAAAATTCCATATGAGGACCTTGTGTGTGGTAAGGTCAAATGGTGGTTAAAATTCCATTTGGGGACCTTGGGTTGGTAGTGTGTATGAAGCGTAGGGGACAACGCTTGTGATCCGCGTATCCGATTGGATGTTGAGTTGAAAAGTGGATTTGGTTTATCACTTGGAAGCCAATATATGTTCTTGAATATAATGAAGCATGAGATGCTTGAAATGATGCATGGTTGCATGAGACATGTATAATGTATTATGAATGCATGCTTACTTGTTAGTTTGAACAAGTGTTGGTTATCTATTGAGAATGGTGCATGTGTGCATGAAATCTCTTTAGTGCATTGAAGTCTTGTGAAGACTTGTTTTTAAGGCATGTGATGCAAAGGTTGGTGATGTGGTTCATATGTTGCATTTGTTTAATGCATATGGTAAATTGAATGAGTAAGTGGTTTTAAGGGTTTCTTGCTTTAAAATGATATTCAAATATGAGCAAGGTATGATGTGAAGTGGAAGTGTTTTCCAAAGTTTTGAATTTAACCTTGCATGTGATGTTTATGCTTGGATTGGTTAAATTGTTGATTTTGTAAGTTGTGCTTTGAAAGGGTTTTCTTAGCTCTTCTAAGCTAAGGGTTTGTTTTTCATGTTTGAGCAATGCATGATGTTATGCATGTTGTTGAAAAGGGTTTTCAAACTTGCTTTGGTTTATTGAATCGAGTTTGCTTTTAAAAGTGATTTTATGACTCGCTGCATTGATGGTGTTTTGGTTTTGGGCATTCCTCACTAAGCATTATGTGCTTACGCTCCTTTTTGTCCATCAATGCAGACATTTGAAGTTGGAGCAGCGAGAAGCAAGAGATTCAAGGGGGAACTCCACTTGAGATGTATGTCTCGGTTAATAGCTATAGATAATAAAGGCAATGGGGGAAGAATCTCTTATATTGTTGTTTAGAGAGGATTTGTATGTTGGACTAGTTTGGTTTATGATTTTGAACTATGTGGTGTAAGCTTGCAACGTTTGAATCTTCTTATGCTTAAGTTGTTATGCTATGCTTCTTGTTTGAAAAGCATGATTGAGTGTTGGATGTGTTGAATGAGTTGGTGCATCTAGGGGTGGTTTTGTATCTAGATTTTGATGCAAATTGGTAGGTTTGATGTTTGGCATGTTCTTGATTTATTGTGGAATGGTTTGGAGCATGTTTGATGGGGTTTAAAGGTGTTAAAACAGGCCAAACTGCTGTTTCTGGGCAGGGTGTTTCGAAACACCCTTGCCTGTTTCGAAACAGGCCCTTGTTTTGGCTAGGGTGTTCTTGAACGGCCTAGCCCGTTTCTGAACACTTTGGCTACTGCCAAGGGGTGTTCCTGAACGGCCTAGACCCGTTTCTGAACACCTGATGGTTTGCAAGCTTTACGTTTTAGTCCCGTTTATTGTTTGTGCAATTGCTTGAGTTTGAGATGTCCGTTTGAGATGAAATTTTGCAGATAGGCATGAAACATGACTAATTTCATAATGGTAACTTAAAAATTGGTAAAGTCCTCTTAATTTTCAGAATTTACAATTTGGTCCCTAATTTCGTATTTTGTGCAATTGGGTCCCTTATCGTTTTCCGATTGCTGTGATTTTTGAGTATGCTTATATCAAGAGTATGCCTAGGTTAAATGTGCATCTAGACAAGTTTAAAAAGAAAAAAAAGGGTCGTTAATCAAGGTTGACTTTCGGGTTGACTTTGGTTTTCCCCGTGTAATCTTCGTAGTTCGGGTCAACCGTCTAGGCCGGGCTACGGGGGTTACAACTGATACCAATTGTTGGGGTGAACAATCAATGCAAAAGACCAAGAGAGGGTGAATTGGCAATTAAAAATTTTGGTGGAAGCAAATTGAAAAGCAATAGAAAATGAGACACAAGATTTATAGTGGTTCAACCTTCTTAACAAGGTTTACTTCCACTACCTTAGCTATCCACACTACATATTTCTCAAATCCACTAGATTTACTTTCCTTTTGAAGCTCAAGGAGAGAACCTTAAAAACTCCCTTAAGGTTTATGCCCGAAAACCTTAAGAACACACTCAAAGAGGAAAAATACAAAATTGGCAAACTAAGAAAACCTCACAAGGTATTTTGTTTGCACAACTAAGGTTCACTCTAACCCCACACATTTGAATAAAAAAATTACAATAAAGAACACTCAAGTGGGTTTACAAGATTTGACAAATTTAGCTCAAAGATGTTGGATATGTGCTTGAATGCTTTAGACTTGTTGAATAGTGTTGAAAAAGCTTTGAAGACTTGATTTTATACCCCTTCATTGATTTTTAGCCGTTTGGGTGGTTGGGATATTCAATAGAGCTGTTGGGCTGCATTTTTCCCACAATAAATGTTGTCTAGCCACAAAGGGTATCGGTACACGAGAGCTCGTATCGGTACTTGTCATAAGAAGAAAGAGTCGTTGCAACAAAGGGGTACCGGTACGCAACAAGGCGTATCAGTATGGAGTGAAAGTTTTACAAAGGGTATTGGTACACGTCGTACCATACCGATAATCATTTTGCTCACTGAAATTCTTGGAACATTTGGTTAAAATACCGTATCGATACGCCTATAGGTGTACCGGTACGCATTAAAAAAACTTTTAAATTATGGTTCTAAGAAACTGATAAGACAGCAGTCAATTTATTTAATGAAAAGATTTTAAAAATATTTAACTCTCGTACTGCTACGCCATAGGCCGTACCGATACCTAAACTCAATTTGATTTCCAGTTTCAAAAACTCATACCGGTACGCTTGTAATCACTCATTTTTTACCGACCATGTACAAAGATGTTTAATACTATTAAATATATGTCCTATATGTATGCAGTATATGAATATATGCAATGTATGTGTGTATATTCATATATTATATGTATGTTGTTTGCACGTGTGTATGTGTCTATTTTTTATGTCATAAAGATTTAAATGTTTGTATGTGGGTATGTATACTGCTTGTAACATATATGTGTATTATTATTATTATTATTATTATTATTATTATTATTATTATTATTATTATTATTATTAGTAGTGGGTTGTCATAATTAAAAAAAACAACAAAAAATAGATCATATAGTAAAGCCCATTTAGTTAAGATGTCCAATTCCAATAATAATAATAATACAAAGAGCCCATTTGGCCCAAAATAATCTAAACCCAAAAAAACTCTAATATAATATATTTCTTTTTCTTTCGCAGCAGCCACATCAGAGCAGTTGGATTAGATTTGATCCAACGGCCGAGAGTGAAGATCGACACCCCTTCGAATCCCGCGTGAGATGCACGCGCTAAACATTCACCTCCGATGCGCGCGTGCAAGGCACGCCAAGGCTGTTGGGATTCCACGCGCCACATGTTCGCATCTAGAGCCACCACGTCACTCGCCAGGCTCCATCTAAACCGTCCATCTTCAAGTCATCTCGATCGTTAGATCGAATATGATCTAATGGCCCGAAACGCGCGCCTGCCGAACGTCGAGCCTCTTCAGCTTCATCTGGACCGTCTGTCTCGACCGTCACCAATGGTTACGATTGTCGCCGAAAAATCCGCCGGCCACACGACTCACCAAATCGCCCACAAATCCGTAAAAATAAAAAAAGAGGGAGGTGTCTGCCACAGTAAAAACATTTATGTTTGCTTGATTTTGTAAACAAAAAATCAGATATATATCATGTATTAAATTCGAGATGTTTTTTTTTGCTCATCAAAAGTCGTATATTATTAAGAAAAATATACAACGATACGTCAAATGGTCGCCTCATTAAAAACCTCCCTAAACCTAACTGAGGAAAAGAGTACGACCCGTTGACGACAAGGTCAGGGGCAACAAAGAACCCCCTCGACACAAAGGACCAACACCTACCCAAGAGCATTAGCAAGCAAGAAATAAAGAAGCACGCGATACCCCCTCCTTAGCCAAAGCATCGGCTAGACCATTCGCTTCACGGAAAATATGCATGAAACACATGAAAGATAAGCTAAGACAATCACGATCAATCTCATGAAAAACATCCCAAAGACGCCACGGCCGCTTATCCACGTGTAGAACCCAATTAACTGCGACCATGGAGTCCGACTCCACCACTAAAGTTAAATTCGAGATGTAATCAGTTTTTTCAGAGATCAATAAAAAATGAGAGTTACAGAGGTACCTTTTTTCTCTATTTTTCCTTTCGCATAACATAAGAGAAAAAGGAACGAATTGGGTCTTTACCTTTCTTTTTCCGAGCCATTTCTCCTCGACGTCCGATGATGAGCCCCCTGTCCTTTCTCGAACCATGCATGGAACCGGACGGTCGAGATTAAAAATGGGGGGTTAAGGTTTTTTTAAAAAAACCGATTTGAGGCTAATACCGAAACAAAAGGGGGATTCAAAAAATTTTAAAAATGGGGGTTTAGTGTTCGCCGACGTCGATTAGCAACGGCCGGCACGACTAATGCCGTCGGTTTTGGTTCGAAGAGGAAAAGGTGAAGGGTTTGAGGGCTTGAGCGAACCAAAAGGGTTAAAAAGTCTGATCATTAGCTAAAATGTGTATTATATACCAACTGAAAATATAAAAAATGGTCTAATTACCTCATAAGGACTTCCGCCATAGAGAAATAGCCGTAATAGCCCTTCCCCCTTTCTAAATCACGCTCGAGATCCTCCATTCTTTTATTAAATTTTCAATTTAGTCACCGTTTAATCCTAAACCCCTAATTAATATGCATGTTTAATTTTCACATTCTTTTTTTTTTCATTTTATTTAATTTCAGTCCCTTATATTATTTAATTTATGCACTTTACTTTCATTTATTCTAATTTCGAACCTTTAATTTTTATTTCCATTTAATTTCAGTACTTTTTTTTTCTTTTCTTTAATTCCAGTCCCTTATTTTGTGTATTTTGTTCATATGATGTTACTAATTACATTTATTTATTGTTTGCCCTTTTTTCTGTCCTTTTTATTCACATGTTAAACATGGACATAACTTAACATGGATCACGTAACATGGGTGTATTATTAAATTTTATATGCAAATAATATGTACATAGTTAATACTTAACTTATATTGGTGATAAACAAGAAAAATAATTAATTGGTAGTCACAAGTTTAATTATTTCACATATATCCCCTAACAATTCATTGTTGTTTTTTAAGTTATTAATTAAACCTAATAATTTTTATAAATGTGATTATATTTCTTTATGCCATCTAATATCATGACCATGCATTTCATGTGTCATATTTAATTTATCGTTGTAATTATATTTTAGTACTCAAAATCTCGATATTCTAGTGGGAGTGTCGTCCCAAATATTTGGACGTCATCTCTTTTGGCACCATGGGTTGAGAGCTAGGTTGCTCGACTCGTATGATCATGCATTCATTGATTTAGGGATTAATTAAATTAGACCGAATTTTAAATTCTCTTAATAAATATAATACGAACCTTTAGGTACCAATTTTGGGCGTTGTGGGGGTGCTAATCCTTCCCCACACGTAATCAACTCCTGAACCCTTTTTGAATCTCTGGTTTTATTTTCCGGTGTCCGGTCTACCCCTCTTTTAAAATGATCTGTGGCGACTCCTCTTCAAAATATTTATTTATTCATTCATTTATTTTCAAACATTTTGTCAAATATTTATTTAAAAACGTTTATTTAAAAAAAATAGTCGCTACAGGATGGCGACTTTGCTGGGGACAAAATTTTTGTTTTTACAAAAAGTAGAGAGTCAAGCCTTAGTCGTGTTCGTATTGCAATTATTATGAAAAATTTAAATTCGATTTAGTTTAATTTTCAATCCCTAACCTTGTTTGTTTACTGCTTTATTTTACACGATGGTTGATATAATTTGTCATCATATAGATTTAGAACCCTTAAGTGAGAGCAGTTACTTCGCCTCGTGGAGTGTTCACTACCGTATGGTGTTGTAATTCGCTTTCGGGATTCGGTCCTTATATTTTGTGGGGTTCACGCCTCCGTATGGTATAAGGGTCGTATCCCCCCGAATCGATGTCCTAGAGACAGTTTGGGTACCTTTACCTTAGATCCAAGCCGCATATAGTGAATCGTAGAGCTCACCTTTTAGAGCCATGTCGAGACTCTGTCTATAACACCCCTCACCTGGTTTAGTTGTAAACTGGCTAAAGAATGTTACTCAAGCCATGAAAAAAGGACAATAAAAAACTTTTGCTTAACTTACCCTAATTGATAAGTTAGACTACTAAACAAATTAAGACATCCATCAAGTTTCTGTAACACCCGGGTTTAGGGGTTAGGTGAAAATAATATTTTAATATAAATCGGGTTCGGTTTTATGATTTAAATAATGGTTCGGGTTTGGTTTTCAAATTAATTAATTTGAAGTTAGACTATACTTTGAAATTAAACCCCAAATAGCCATGGGTTTTATGTCTTTGTGAATGTTTCATTTCATTAAGGGCAAAAGGGTCATTTGGCTTTTAAACTAAAAGAAAACAAAAAAAACCCATCATCCACTATTCATTCCCTTCTTCACCAACGGGAACTTAAGCTCTCTACCCAAATCCACTGTTCCATCACCTCCCTTCTTCGTTTCAACTCCGTTTTGAAAGGTAATAGCATTTTCGACTTCCCCTCATCCTCCCCTTCATGAAAGTACTCTTCTTTTTCATTTTCATGGAGTTTTTAGAAATGGAGGTTTTGAATGTTTTGAATTAAAAATGAGAACTTTATGTAGTTAAGTGGAGTAATCTGATTTAATATGCTTAGTTATAGTATATAGAGACCAAATGGTATAACATATATAAATTTCAAATGATTTGGGGCAATTTTCGGAATTGTGTTTCAAGGGGGTTTTTGGAGGGTTTTAAAGTATGTTTTGGGGCTGTTTGATGTTGGGTTTTGGGGGCTGTAGGTAGTATGACATATGAGGATCATTTTGGGTGCAATTGATGATTGTTTGGGTGCTTGAAATGAGAGTTTTCAGTGGGTCAAGTGGGCTGCTCGAAAATCCTGTTTTTGGTCTAATTTTGGGTGTTGAATGCTTGGAAATGGTAATCCGGGTTAGTTTCGATGACAAGATATTGATTGTGGATGTTTTGTTTGTGTTTGGGATTGTTTAGAATCAAGTTTGGGCACCGGTGAAGCATCGGAAGTGAATCCGGGAAATTGAAGACAATTGCTTGCTTGGTCTTGAGCTCGGGAGTTAGGTGAGTGGTTAATTGTTTTAAACGATTTTAAATTGGTTGGTTCGAGTATATGGACTAGGTTGGGCTTGGTAGACCCACCTAGAGTTAGGATTAGGGTGGTAGCCTAATCCTAAGCTTGATCTAGAGCCCTTGGATGAACTTAAATGTATGAATGTATATGCCTCGTATGTGTTGTGATATGAATGCTTATATACATTGTATTATGCATGTGAGATGAGGCATGATTTGTATTGCTTAATGCATGCATGGTGTTGGTTCATGATTGTGTTCATGGTGAGTACGTGCTAAGCACGGAAATGATTGAAATGAGTAATGTGGAACGAGTAAAATATTGGCACTAGTAAACTTAAATACAAATGATCGATCATTAGGATGTTAGTGTGTACACATGAGTCAAAAGTCGCGCGTGGCCTTGGTGGCGTTGAGTCACCAAGGAGGAGTACGGGTACGCCCGGAAATGGTATTTAAATATAGTCGGTGATGAGTGGAATCCCATCGACGGGGCGTGAGGATGAGTGGAATCCCCTCCGCGAGACCGGTGATGAGTGTAATCCCACCGTCAGGTAATGGTTGCGTTGTTGGATGTGAGTCCAACGGTTATCCGTGTATTTGAGTCTTAACTAGGTGTCAATGTTGATTGATATGTGTATCAATGTGTTGAGATATATGAGCTGCTTGGATGTTTAAATGTGATTACATGTATGGTAGTGTTGAGCTCATGGTTATGGCATATATGTGATATGTTGTTCATGCATTTTATCTTGTGGACCCTTGGTATGATTGTGGTTACCTTGGCTAGATCGTGCTCGGACCCTGCAATGTTGAGGTTGGTTTTTAGAGCTTACCCTCACTAAGCATCATTGCTTACGCTCTCTTTGTTCAACATTGCAGATCCTTAGTTCGTGGGTTGCTCGGGCAAGCGGAGGGCCTCCAAGTGTGGTTTTGGCTTGATTTCATCAAGTATGGATTTTAATGTTAAACGTGTAATAGTTTAAGCAATGGGACGTGTAATGCTTTGTGGTTGTTGTTGGTTGTTAGGAGCATGTTAGACTCCTTAGTATCTTGCTTTTGTCTGGGTGCGTTGCCATGTTGGTTGTAAGCATGTTATACTATGTTGAATGTTTTGATGTGTGATGGTATGTTTTAGAATGTTTAGGTTGCCTTGTGTATTTGTGCAAGCCCTTCAAGATGTCTTGTCCCTTTTAAGGTCCTTTGTGTTCTTATGCATGCCAATATTGCATGAATTGCTCTTTAGCTAGAATGTCATGTATTGAATGCTTTAGTCCATGTTTGATTGACTCCCTTGGCTTAAATATGTGTGCTTACATGTTTGTATATGCTTAGGTGAGTCGAGAATTGCATCTAGAGTCGTGTTTGAGGTCGTTTAGCTAAAATTGTGGACTTACAGTGCAGGGTGTATCGATACGCCTAAGGGTTGTATCGATACGGCCTTGCTCAGAGAACACAGATTTGGCTGGGCGTATCGATACGTGGGGTGTATCGATACGGTCCCAACTCTTTGGAATCTTGGGGAGTTGTGGAGTGTATGGCGTATCGATACGGTGTCCAAGCGTATCGATACGGTTCAACCTAGTTGACCAAGTGGTGTTGACCGAGAAGGGCGTATCGATACGCTCGAGGGCAGTATCGATACGGTCTTCTTATGTTGACCATGGGGTGTTGACCTTGGTCAAGGCGTATCGATACCCTCTGAAGGCGTATCGATACGACCTGTTTAAAAGGGGAAAATGTGTTGTTTTAATGTGCTGTTTTGGTTGGTCGATGATATGGTGTTTGTGTTTCCGCTGTCGTGTTTCACATAGGGCTTAATAAGGCAATTAGACAAGATTAGTTAATGAAAAAAATAGGGTTGCTAACCGAGGGGGAACCTCAACGGGTTTCGCTTCGGTTTTCCCCGTGTGGCCCACTCGAACCGATTATCCGACCAGACCGGGACGAGGGGGTTACACTTGTTGGTATCAGAGCCTAAGGTTACCGAGACCTTGGGCAGGTAAGTGAGGTAAGTTTAAGTTTTTGCTTGATATGCACGGTGTTTGCTTGCTTGTAAGAATGGTTGCCTGTTTGACGAGTATGTTGCTTGTTCTATTCAAAGCATGTGTGTGTGAGTCCCATTGCTACTATTACATTGAAAAAATGGTTTTGTTTTAGTGAGGGAACGTACTTGAACACTTGGAAGCCTTGCCTTGCTAACCCAACTTGTATGTTTTGTTGTTGTGGTTGTAGTTAATATTTGTGAGAGCAATGTCTAGACCGAGAGGTAGACCGAGAGTGGTTCGTCAGGAACCACGGGTTGCGGCTCCTGTTGAGCCGGCTGTCGGAGTGGAGGCTCATCTGGAAGGGCCGGTGGCTGCGGGAGTTGGCGCTCCACCACCACCTCCACCACCACCACCACCTCCTCCACCTGGAGCTGGAGGTGAGGATGGAGCCGGAGGAGATGGACCTCAGGGTGGCCAAGGTGGCCAAGGTCCAGCTGGAATTGATATGACTCCGTTAGTGCAAGCGATAGCGGGAGCATTCCAGGCCGCAGTTGCGGGAGCTCAGGCTGCAGCTCAGCCTAGGTGTGATGATGCTAGTCTACCGTTGGAGAGGCTCCGTAGTTTGGGAGCCGAGGAGTTTAGAGGATCTACACCGGAGAGATCGAAGTTATGGTTGGAGAAGACGGTTCGTATCTTAGCTCAGATGGGTTGTGCGGGCGCACGTAGATTGGGTTGTGTGATCTCACTGCTTCAGGGTGATGCCTACACCTGGTGGGTCACCATTACTGCCGGGGTTCCAGAGGCCGAGATAGATTGGGAATTCTTTGAGTTTGCTTTCCGGAAGAGGTACTTAGGACCGAGGTACCTAGATGAGAAAAAGAGAGAGTTCATGGCTCTCACTCAGGGAGATGCTTCTGTGACTGATTACGAGATTCGTTTCGTTCGTCTGAGTCAGTATGCTCCAGAGTTAGTGCCTACTGAGAGGGCTCGATGTGATCGTTTCAGATACGGACTTCATGAGGAAGTTAAGAGGTATACCTTGGCTTCTGATTATTCTGACTTTGATGTCTTGGTTGCTAGAGCCAAGGACATTGAGCATAGCTTGGGGCTGACCAAGCGTTCTCGGGGATCTAGTTCTGGTAAGAGGCACAACAACTTTGATGGTAGAGATGCTAAGAGGCACAGAGGTGGCGGACATCAGTTTGATCAGAGACGTGGCAGTGGCCACCATGGTAGAGGCCATCAGGGCCATAGAGGAGGAGGGCGTTTGCCCGAGTGTGCACAGTGTGGGAGGTAGCACACTGGTGAGTGTTGGGGTAACTTCCATGCTTGTTGGAACTGTGGTTCGAGGGACCACTTTAGGAGGGACTGTCCACGTCAGGCAGCTCAGGCACCGAACATTGCTCAGGCTCCTGCGAGAGGTAACGATTTTCAGAGAGGCCGTGGGCGCGGTCGTGGCTACTTCCAGCCTAGGGCTGATGCACCTAGGGGAGATGCTCAGAGGAACCTTGCTCATGTTGTGGCTGTGCAGCCAGAGGCGGGAGGGCCAGCGAGAGTTTATGCTCAGAGAGAGGCCGGGAACGACACCAATGTGATAGCAGGTAATTTCGAGTTACAGTCTATGTCTTTGCTTTCTTTGGTTGATTCGGGTTCTACGCATTCCTACATTCTGAGTGAGCATGCACAGAAGTTAGATATTCCTGTAGAGATCTTAGATGTAGGTATGCATGTTACTAGTTCCTTTGGTGAGACAGTTGTGGTTAGACGTATGTATAGGAGGTGTCCACTGAAGATTCAGGGTCATGTGTTCTCAGTTGATATGATGGAACTTCCTTTCTACGGTTTTGATATTATTCTGGGTATGGACTGGTTGGTCGAGCATCGGGCTAGTGTGGATTTTGAGACAAAGAGAATTTCCCTAAAACTTTCTGATGACTACGAGGTAGTGGTAGTGGGCGAGAACATTAAGTTCTTGTTTAATGTGGTGTCAGCTTTAGAGGCTCATAGGTTAATGGACTCAGGATATGGGGCTTATTTAGCTTATGTTATGAATCCGGATATGAGTGAAGCTAGACCGAAAGATATCAGGACAGTGTGTGATTTTCCAGATGTGTTTCCTGAAGAGTTGCCTGGTTTGCCTCCTGACAGAGATGTTGAGTTTGTGATTGAGACAGTTTCAGGGTCTAACCCAGTTTCGATAGCTCCGTATCGTATGGCTCCGAAAGAGTTGAAAGAATTGAAGAGTCAGTTGCAAGAATTATTAGACCGTGGTTTCATTAGGCCTAGTAGTTCTCCGTGGGGTGCTCCAGTGTTGTTTGTGAAAAAGAAAGATGGTAGTATGCGCATGTGCATTGACTATAGGCAGCTGAATCAGTTGACTGTGAAGAACAAATATCCGTTGCCTCGTATAGATGATTTGTTTGATCAGTTGAGAGGTGCTTCAGTGTTCTCGAAGATAGATCTGAGATCCGGGTACTATCATTTGAAGGTGAAAGAGTGTGATGTTCCGAAGACAGCTTTTAGGACTAGGTATGGTCACTATGAGTTTCTTGTGATGCCATTTGGGCTCACGAATGCACCGGCAGCATTCATGGACATGATGAACAGAATTTTTAGAGACTATCTAGACCGTTTTGTGGTTGTCTTCATTGATGATATACTTGTGTACTCGAAGACAGAAGAAGAATATGATGAGCACTTGAGATTTGTTTTACAGAGATTGTTGAGCAACCAGTTGTATGCGAAGCTTAGTAAGTGTGAGTTCTGGATTCGAGAGGTTGTGTTTCTTGGCCATGTTGTTTCGGCCGAAGGTATCCGTGTTGATCCATCGAAGATTGAGGCTATTGTTGAGTGGAAACAACCTAAGTCTGTGACCGAGATTAGGAGTTTCCTAGGACTAGCTGGTTACTATAGGAGGTTTGTTGATGGCTTCTCTAGAGTAGCTGCTCCCTTGACTAAGTTGTTGCAAAAGGGAGTCAAATTTGAATGGTCAGATGCAAGACAGAAGGCCTTTGAGAAATTGAAAGAAGCTTTGACGAATGCTCCAGTGTTAGTACAACCTGTTTCAGGTAGGGAGTTTGTGATATACAGTGATGCTTCCTACGTAGGCTTAGGGTGTGTTTTGATGCAAGATAGGAGAGTTGTTGCTTATGCTTCTAGGCAGTTGAAGATTCATGAGAAGAACTATCCTACCCATGACATAGAGATAGCCGCAGTTGTGTTTGCATTGAAGATTTGGCGTCATTATTTGTACGGTGAGAAGTGTATTGTTTACACCGATCACAAGAGTTTGAAGTACTTGATGACACAGAAAGAGTTGAATTTGAGACAGAGAAGATGGCTAGAGCTGTTGAAAGATTACGATTTGACCATTGAGTACCATCCGGGTAAAGCAAATGTTGTGGCTGACGCTTTGAGTAGAAAAGTGGCCGTTGAATTGAGAGCTATGTTTGCTAGGTTGAGTGTGTCCGATGATGGTGGTCTGATCACCGAGTTGCAAGTGAAGCCTTCTTTGATTCAGTTGATTAGAGAGAAACAGTTGCAAGATGCGAGCCTAGTTCCTCATGTTCAAGACATAGCCGAAGGAAGACCGACTGAGTATAGTTTTAGTGGTGAGAGCTTGTTGTGCTATAGAGATAGAATTGTTGTACCTGAAGATGTTGAGTTGAGACGTCAGATTTTGAGTGAAGCACATTCGAGTCCCTTTTCTATGCATCCGGGTAGTACCAAGATGTACCGAGATTTGAAGAATGATTATTTCTGGGTTGGTTTGAAGAGAGATGTAGCCGAGTATGTGAGCCGTTGCATGGTCTGTCAGAGAGTGAAGGCGGAACATCAGGTTCCTTCAGGTTTGCTACAGCCTTTGAAGATTCCGGAATGGAAATGGGAGAGAATCACCATGGATTTTGTGTCGGGGTTGCCTTTGTCTCCTTCAAAGAAGAATTCAGTTTGGGTGATTGTTGATAGGTTCACTAAGTGTGCTCACTTCTTAGCAGTGAACACTACGGATTCCTTAGACAAGTTGGCAAACTTGTACATTCGTGAGATTGTGAGACTTCATGGAGTTCCGAAGTCTATAGTTTCAGATAGGGATCCTAGATTTACTTCGAGGTTCTGGAATTGCTTGCATAGTGCTTTGGGTAGTCGTCTGCATTTCAGCACATCTTATCATCCGCAGTCCGATGGGCAGTCAGAGCGAGTGATACAGTTTCTAGAAGATATGCTTCGTTGTTGTGTAATTGACTTCCAGGGTTCTTGGGAGAAGCACTTACCGTTGGTTGAGTTTGCCTACAACAACAGTTATCATTCTAGTATTCAGATGGCACCTTATGAGGCTTTGTATGGTAGACGGTGTAGGACTCCGATTTGCTGGGCTGAGACAGGTCAGAGATTGTTACCTATGCCAGACTTGCTTAAAGGAACCACAGAAAAAGTGAAGTTGATTTGTGACCGTCTGAAAGCAGCTTCCGATCGTCAGAAGTCTTATGCAGATTTGAAGAGGAAAGAGGTTGAGTACTCAGTGGGTGAGAAAGTGTTTCTGAAGGTATCTCCATGGAAGAAGGTAATGAGATTTGGCCGAAAGGGCAAGTTGAGTCCGAGGTTCATTGGCCCGTATGAGATAGTTGAGCGGATTGGGCCTGTAGCTTATCGGTTGAGGTTACCTTCTGAGTTAGAAAAGATCCATGATGTCTTTCATGTGTCTATGCTTAGAAGATATAGATCGGATCCTTCGCATGTGATGCCCGTTGAGGAAATAGAGTTGAATCCGGATTTGTCTTATAATGAAGAGCCCGTTGAGATACTTGCTTCTGATAGCAAAGTGTTACGCGGCAAGACCATAGAGTTGGTCAAGGTGTTGTGGAGACATAGAGGTGTGGAAGAGGCCACGTGGGAGAGGAAAGCGGATATGGTTGAGCAGTTTACGTATCTGTTTCCACCAGGTAATTTCGGGGACGAAATTCCTTAAGTGGGGGAGAGTTGTAACACCCGGGTTTAGGGGTTAGGTGAAAATAATATTTTAATATAAATCGGGTTCGATTTTATGATTTAAATAATGGTTCGGGTTTGGTTTTCAAATTAATTAATTTGAAGTTAGACTATACTTTGAAATTAAACCCCAAATAGCCATGGGTTTTATGTCTTTGTGAATGTTTCATTTCATTAAGGGCAAAAGGGTCATTTGGCTTTTAAACTAAAAGAAAACAAAAAAAAACCCCATCATCCACTATTCATTCCCTTCTTCACCAACGGGAACTTAAGCTCTCTACCCAAATCCACTGTTCCATCACCTCTCTTCTTCGTTTCAACTCCGTTTTGAAAGGTAATAGCGTTTTCGACTTCCCCTCATCCTCCCCTTCATGAAAGTACTCTTCTTTTTCATTTTCATGGAGTTTTTAGAAATGGAGTTTTTGAATGTTTTGAATTAAAAATGAGAACTTTATGTAGTTAAGTGGAGTAATCTGATTTAATATGCTTAGTTATAGTATATAGAGACCAAATGGTATAACATATATAAATTTCAAATGATTTGGGGCAATTTTCGGAATTGTGTTTCAAGGGGGTTTTTGGAGGGTTTTAAAGTATGTTTTGGGGCTGTTTGATGTTGGGTTTTGGGGGCTGTAGGTAGTATGACATATGAGGATCATTTTGGGTGCAATTGATGATTGTTTGGGTGCTTGAAATGAGAGTTTTCAGTGGGTCAAGTGGGCTGCTCGAAAATCCTGTTTTTGGTCTAATTTTGGGTGTTGAATGCTTGGAAATGGTAATCCGGGTTAGTTTCGATGACAAGATATTGATTGTGGATGTTTTGTTTGTGTTTGGGATTGTTTAGAATCAAGTTTGGGCACCGGTGAAGCATCGGAAGTGAATCCGGGAAATTGAAGACAATTGCTTGCTTGGTCTTGAGCTCGGGAGTTAGGTGAGTGGTTAATTGTTTTAAACGATTTTAAATTGGTTGGTTCGAGTATATGGACTAGGTTGGGCTTGGTAGACCCACCTAGAGTTAGGATTAGGGTGGTAGCCTAATCCTAAGCTTGATCTAGAGCCCTTGGATGAACTTGAATGTATGAATGTATATGCCTCGTATGTGTTGTGATATGAATGCTTATATACATTGTATTATGCATGTGAGATGAGGCATGATTTGTATTGCTTAATGCATGCATGGTGTTGGTTCATGATTGTGTTCATGGTGAGTACGTGCTAAGCACGGAAATGATTGAAATGAGTAATGTGGAACGAGTAAAATATTGGCACTAGTAAACTTAAATACAAATGATCGATCATTAGGATGTTAGTGTGTACACATGAGTCAAAAGTCGCGCGTGGCCTTGGTGGCATTGAGTCACCAAGGAGGAGTACGGGTACGCCCGGAAATGGTATTTAAATATAGTCGGTGATGAGTGGAATCCCATCGACGGGGCGTGAGGATGAGTGGAATCCCCTCCGCGAGACCGGTGATGAGTGTAATCCCACCGTCAGGTAATGGTTGTGTTGTTGGATGTGAGTCCAACGATTATCCGTGTATTTGAGTCTTAACTAGGTGTCAATGTTGATTGATATGTGTATCAATGTGTTGAGATATATGAGCTGCTTGGATGTTTAAATGTGATTACATGTATGGTAGTGTTGAGCTCATGGTTATGGCATATATGTGATATGTTGTTCATGCATTTTATCTTGTGGACCCTTGGTATGATTGTGGTTACCTTGGCTAGATCGTGCTCGGACCCTGCAATGTTGAGGTTGGTTTTTAGAGCTTACCCTCACTAAGCATCATTGCTTACGCTCTCTTTGTTCAACATTGCAGATCCTTAGTTCGTGGGTTGCTCGGGCAAGCGGAGGGCCTCCAAGTGTGGTTTTGGCTTGATTTCATCAAGTATGGATTTCAATGTTAAACGTGTAATAGTTTAAGCAATGGGACGTGTAATGCTTTGTGGTTGTTGTTGGTTGTTAGGAGCATGTTAGACTCCTTAGTATCTTGCTTTTGTCTGGGTGCGTTGCCATGTTGGTTGTAAGCATGTTATACTATGTTGAATGTTTTGATGTGTGATGGTATGTTTTAGAATGTCTAGGTTGCCTTGTGTATTTGTGCAAGCCCTTCAAGATGTCTTGTCCCTTTTAAGGTCCTTTGTGTTCTTATGCATGCCAATATTGCATGAATTGCTCTTTAGCTAGAATGTCATGTATTGAATGCTTTAGTCCGTGTTTGATTGACTCCCTTGGCTTAAATATGTGTGCTTACATGTTTGTATATGCTTAGGTGAGTCGAGAATTGCATCTAGAGTCGTGTTTGAGGTCGTTTAGCTAAAATTGTGGACTTACAGTGCAGGGCGTATCGATACGCCTAAGGGCTGTATCGATACGGCCTTGCTCAGAGAACACAGATTTGGCTGGGCGTATCGATACGTGGGGTTTATCGATACGGTCCCAACTCTCTGGAATCTTGGGGAGTTGTGGAGTGTATGGCGTATCGATACGGTGTCCAAGCGTATCGATACGGTTCAACCTAGTTGACCAAGTGGTGTTGACCGAGAAGGGCGTATCGATACGCTCGAGGGCAGTATCGATACGGTCTTCTTATGTTGACCATGGGGTGTTGACCTTGGTCAAGGCGTATCGATACCCTCTGAAGGCGTATCGATACGACCTGTTTAAAAGGGGAAAATGTGTTGTTTTAATGTGCTGTTTTGGTTGGTCGATGCTATGGTGTTTGTGTTTCCGCTGTCGTGTTTCACATAGGGCTTAATAAGGCAATTAGACAAGATTAGTTAATGAAAAAAATAGGGTTGCTAACCGAGGGGGAACCTCAACGGGTTTCGCTTCGGTTTTCCCCGTGTGGCCCACTCGAACCGGTTATCCGACCAGACCGGGACGAGGGGGTTACAGTTTCATTAACAATATTCATGTCACATTTAAATTAGATCATGAGATCATTAAGATAACCTAATCAACATGGCATACACATTTAATTCATATGAACCATATATCAAGAGTACACAAATTTCTTTTTCCTAAACACTAAGCATTCGAATCAACATAGAAATATCATAATCATTTCCTATACAATTTGAAACATACCTATCTTCTAATCAAGATTTTTAAACACTTTACTTCATATTCTATACATGTAATACACTTATAAAGTTCAAATAGAATTATACAAGTTAGGCATGCTCTATTCGAATAAGTTAACAACACATGTGATTAGCCTAACCTCCGATATCCATTCGAAAAGCATACATATAAACAACAAGGATTAAAATTCACTATCATGAACCTAACACATGAATCAAGACATAACTTAATCATCCACTTTCCATTCGAATAGATCGATGGTTCATGAGCTCAATCATACATTCTATACATGTTCAAGTATACTTCACATATCAAGCAATCAAGCACACTAACATGATTCACTAGCACATATCAATCCACTTCTCAAGGCAGCAACCAAACATTAAACATCAAGACTTTCTAAGACATGTTCCAAGCATATGAACAACTAGTAGTCACCCTAGACAAGTAACCAAGGCATGTATCCATCATTCAACACTTTCCAAGCTTTTAAGACATGTAAATATTACCATAGCAACCAACCATGATTATCTCATATCATCAAAAGATACCTAGATCAACTAGGCTACCAACCAAGTCATGTTATAAAGTTATACAAACCTTAACATCTCAAATATATACATAGCCAAACATAGGCTTAAAATGCATGAACATACGATCTATATACAAGACTATGACCACCAACTAGGAGTCTACAAAAGAACATTATCATACTTGATGCTTTAGCTTGTCTTACCTTGCCTCCAACTAGGATAACTTGCAATCTATCAACATGTAGTTTGGGAAGAATGAAACGAAAGTGATAAGTACGGTTAAGTACTTAGTGAGGTAGCAACCTAAGCTAGGCTAGCATAATCATTTAACAAGTGCATTTTAGATCAATGAAGGCTAGCACTGTTCACAAGAATCATGCTTGTACAAGGCTTGTATTCAATTGATCGTATTAGACATATTTTCATGTCATTACATTTAAGTTATTCTAACTTTTAAACATGGCAAATAGAGGTCACATGAGTACATATATCGATCTGATTTTTTAACTAAACAACTACATGTTATCAACAAGACGTCAAATATAAAACAATCAATCAAGTTTCATGGAATAGGATATCATGTAAGCAAGCATAAAAAGATCATTTCCATTTCATGTAAACCCAAATTCATATCAGCAAGCTTTCTTATTCAATTTTCAAGTTTAAGCCTTGGTTTATAGTCGAGTCTAGGTAATCGAGTCGCCAACCAACTGTCGCCAAAACAAATATCTGGTCATATCCCTCCTACTGTCGCTAAAGACCATAACACACATCCCTCCTACTGTCGCCAAAACAAAGGGCCTTAGCCCGGTCCGTAGACCACCCAACACAAATGAGCTCAAGACTCTATGGCATGCCATCCTACCTATGACTCACTACTTACCAAAGCATTATTTAATCATGTGATCAAGAATCAAGGATCATGTAACAAGCTATTCAAGAATCATGGCATATTAAAGAAATCAATAATCATGTATCAAGATCAACATCCCTTAGGCTAGTGAACCATAGTTCAACTTCAAGAAGGATCATTTCATGTCATGTTTCATCATTGAACTAATCAAGACATTCAAAGCAGCAAATATGTTCATTTTCAACTCTTTATAGCACAAGTAACATACCAATTTACTTAAAACATCACATATTACCATTTGTAATTAATATCATCCTTCCATTATATAGTTACCAAATATAATTTAAATTCAGTTTCATGGCATCTTTCAAGAAAATTATAAACATAAATAACTTAGTTAGGACCTAAGTCCTAACCCTAAGGATAGCTACACTCGCAACTCCAAGCTAGTCTTGTTCTTTAATAGCAATGCTCTTGTTCTTCCTATTTTGTTGCGTAGCCCTTGATTCCTCCAAAATCTCTTCAAGTTCTTGATCTTTTTATTCACATAAAAACATATATGAAACATATTAGAAGTCAATTCAAACATATAAGCTCATTTACACAACCGCCAACATTAACATTCAAAACCGTTTTTCTTATTGGCAGATTGAGTACTTGTTACTAATCTGGGCATAACTTTTTACACACATATCCAAATTTCGATTACTTTACCATTCTGGAAACCGTATTTACACATATTTACAACCATGTATGGTACATATTTTTCTCATTTCTCAATCAATACAGTTTATTATTTAAACATAGGTCATTTTGCAGTTATGTGCAGTTTGTAACACCTCCACAATTTCGGTTCCAGATTTTTCTATAGAGATCAAAATTTAGTGTCATTTATTTCTAGTTAAAATAGACATCCCCGAGTATTTTCTATCAAAATTTCAGGTTTAAATTCCATGTATTTTATTTTTGGTGAATTTTTTGAAGGTCACTGTCCAGAACAGGGCAGTGCTGGGCAGATTACACTAATTTCTATCTTAAGCTCCTTATAACTTATTTTCTTGGCTTCACCACCTAACCTTATTTTACCAGCTACTTCTACATTTTCTCATAACCATATTTAACACTTTCAAACATAAATTTTCAGGTTTATTATGGATCAATTTAGGCTTTGTCTTTTTAACTTCTCCAAAACAGTCCCTTAACTATCTCGTCTTTGCATGTGACCGATTCTTAACTTTATCTCAACTAAACATCAACCTAGCAACAACTAAGATTATCAACACCATATAAGCTCATAATTTCCAGAAATCTAACACAACAACAATCAAAACAAAGTATAAACTCAACTAAGTTCATTTGATAAACACAAGAACACTTACTTGAGCTTTATCTAAACATGCATGAACATAGCTTTGAATTTCCAGCCTTTCTTTCTTATTAGAATTGCTTGATTTTTTTTCCAGAATTTTCTCTCTTTGTGCGGTGAAAGTAAGCAAGAAAGAATGAAGAGAAAGCAAAACAAATTTTGGTTCTCTCCTTGAGTTAGTGGCCGATCCTTTCCCCTTTCAATGACACATGGTTTATCCTAAGCCATGTGTCATTTTCATTTAATTATATTCTTTAATTAATCATATAATTAGTGTGTATTATAATGCTAACTTCCACGATCAATATGTGTTTTATAATTTTAATTAATTTACTTTTACATATATCTATATTATATTATTACATTAGTCATAAAACGTAGCTTAGTTTAATTAACAATATAAGTTTCATTCTAATCTTTTGTTCAAATGTAAAAATGTTTACACTTTCCTCGATAATTAATTTAGGGTTTTCAACTAGGGTATATTTGGGGTATTACACTGTCCGTCTAGCAATAACTTTGTTTATGCTTTGTTGGATTTATTTGTATTTTTGCTTGTTGTTTGATTGCTTTAACTTATTGTCTTATTATCATTTTCCATTTAATTTATTTAATTTTATTCCACTGATTATTTCATCATACTGATACAGATTTCTTTTGTGTTTGTTTTTTCCTTTACATTTGCTTTGCATTTGTATCCTTATGGCATAAAATAAAGATATTAATTTCGCAAGTGGCTATCACTTCAGAAGACGATCATAATGGATAAGAGGCCTCATGATCAAATAGAGCAGGTAAGTCTCGAGCATTTTCCTAAAGATACACCGAATACTAGAGAGGGTGGCACATCCGAAGGCTTTGAACCAGACATAGTAGGCGACGTTTACATCAGTGACGAACGAACTGTGATACAAGATTAAAAGAAGCATATGGTCGAGATGATGAATATAATGACCGTTATGGCCAAATGCAAGGGAACTATAGAATCAGAAGAAGGGACAATCAATTGTCAGAATGAAAACATCGAAGGTCAGAATGTCACTTTTAAGCAAAATAATGTTAGTAAATACAACAAGTTAAACCCTTTTGTAATTCCTATCAACAAACCAGTGAGGAATACATCTGAGTCAAGTTTTCAAGAAACAAAAGTACGTCTAGAAGAATCCCGGGTAACAAGTGATGTAAAGAAGCACATCCTGATTCTTGTGAGGTACACCGAGCTGCTCCCGATGCTTGTTGAGAAAAACCTTATCACCCTGGTTCAATTTGTTCCGAAAGAACCACCTTACCCAAAAGGTTACAATAGACGTGCTAGGTGTAGTTATCACCTAGGGAGTTCAAGTCACACCACTGAGAATTGTGGGGCTTTAAAGAATCGAGTTGAAGATCTTATCGAGACAAGTATATTAAGTTTTGAAGACGGGAAGCCTAGATTCTATATTGAGACAAAAATTGCTCGAGGGCAAAGATGGAAAGAAGTCAATGTCCAAGGGAAGGCTTTGATAACACAGAAACAAGTCACTCTAGAAAGTTAAATTCAGAGGTCAAAGATGAGAGCTTCCCAGAGGAGGGACATTCATTCGAGTATAACCAGCTCAGACATGAGAAGGATGTTTTGAGTGAGAAATTGAAGAGTTTACAAGATGATTATCATAAACTTTATTGTGTGTTTAGAAATACGGGCATGGGTAACACTTCAGAAGAATGGAAGAAGAATATCATTCAAATGAAAAATGACTTGGGACAGTGGAAGTAGAGAGGTAGGGCCAGTGAAAATAGGGTTCGATTATTGTCACAAAGGTTGGAAGAAGATGAGAGCCGATATAGTACCCTTTAGAAAGAGTTACAAGATAGCTTAGTTATGAATGAGATTTTGAAAACAAGTTTGCAACAGAGTGAGACCATATCCAACACCTTTCAATTGGAGAATGAAGTACTCAAAGAACAAACAAAAGAGCTTAAGACTTCCTTGTATACAAGTGAGATCCGTGCCGAAGCCTACAAGCAAGGTGGCTATGAAAGTGTAGAAGAGGTAATCCTCCAGCTGCGAAAAGCTGAGCGAGAAATACTAAAGAGGGACAAGGACATGAAAAGTGTCATAGCTCAAGCACGTGAAGTGGCCCAACAGGTGGCAGATTTAGCTGACGAAGCAATGCCGTTAAGTCAGAATATTGATCCGACACTGGACCACGGAGGAAAGCTAACTCGTTTTTTGGATGATATTAGAAAGTTAGAGGTTAGGGCTCATCAATATCTGTAAAGCTTAGAAAAATAATGTCTGATGTAACGAGCCTTTTTGTTTAATAAAAGTCTTTCTACGATGATCACTTTGCGACTAATATCTCCTTGCATTCAAGTTTACATTTCGTTGATTCAAAAATATTCCATATTAGGATATTTTTATAAAATAAAATATATTCCGTAATGTATAGAGATTTATAATGCTACGGTTGGAAATAATCCAAACCTAAAGTAAATATAGAGGAGACAAAAGTGGGGGACCAAGTACGCAATGTAGGCCTGTAGAATATTGTCAATCTTTTATATGAAGACATCCTATCTTTATAAAAATCCTCTTAAAGGAAAATTGGAGAATCAACACCTTATTTGCATTCATTACGATAATTCATACTCATTGTTTGCCTTTTACATTTTTAACATTTATGATGCATTTCACACATTAATTAAATAAATAATTAAATTTCACGGGCTCAATGGCAGTATTCGAAGACCAGTTGAGAGGAAAAATGGAACAAAGACTAGAGAAACTAGAAGATAGATTTAAGAAAGAGCTCAAGAAGAAAGAAAAATGGATGTTTTCAATGTAAGGGAGCTTTTCCTAATCCCTGATTTGGTCATTCTTCCATATTTATGGCTCCCAAATTTATGCAGTATGATGGTACCAGTTGCCCGAAGGTTCACCTGACTATGTTTTGCAGAAAAATGGAAGGCCACTTGAAGAATGATAATCTGTTAATCCATTACTTCCACGATAGCCTGACGGGACCATCAGCAGTATGATATAACTGGTTGAGAAGAAAGTAGATTCAATCCTGGAGTGATTTAGCTAGTGCCTTTTTGGAGCAATATAGATATGCCTTAGATTTGGCACCGACTCGACAGTTTTTGCAAGGCATGAAGATGAGGCCAAATGAGACCTTCAAGGAATATGCTCTAAGATGGAGAAGTTTGGTGGCACAAGTTCAGCCTCCTATAACCGAAGAAGAAATGACTCCCCTATTTTACTCGACTCTTCCCATCCCATTCCTTGATAAATTGCTAGAGAAATCAAGGAGCAGATTCGAGGATTTCATGAAGATAAGGGAAAGAATAGACTATGCAATCCGAGAAGGAAAATTAGGATTTAAGTCTAAGTACCAAACTGAGGGAGTAGAAGAAGGAGAGATAAATGACTGCCACTTCCAAAGTCCTCGTAATCTCAAAAGAGGAAGAAATGTCGATTCTTCTGAGCCATCAAGGAAAATTTCGTGAACAAATGCAAAATTGGAGGTATTTAGAGTATCCATTGCAGACGTTTGGGCTCATTTGGTTGAAGGTCGCTATCTCACTCCCAAACCGGTGAAAAATATACTCGATCCATCTGCCCATAATTTTGACCCGAATAGTACCTGTGATTTCCATATAAGGGTAACGGGGCACCTTACCAGGAAGTGTAGACCATTGTTGGAAGAGGTCAAGAAGTTGATCAGTAATGGGGTCCTAACCCAAGAATTAATTCAGTAGTGGAGAACAAGGAATTAGGGCAAGTTTGCATCACGCCAAGAAGGCTAGAATAAGATGGTTCCTATGCTTGAATTTCTTACCTTTCGTAAAGATGCTAGTTTGATTTCCTTACATTTTGGTTTCCCCTTGTGGGAACAATGCACATAACAAAATCTATGGCTTAAGCTCGAAAGTAGTAGGAATATTTTGTAAAGACATTTTTGTTAGAATGAAAATTGTATCTTCTCTATTCTTATTTAGAAAACATTTTTGCATTCTTTGATTCTTTAAACATTCCATTCATTGTTATGGGATAGTTTTTTTTTCTCCCGTGCACATATACATTTTTGTTTTTCCATACATACACATATATGTATGTATCATTTTTATACTTTGATTCAAGTCTAAAAAAATCATTCATGGGATGCTTATGCTTAAAGGATTGAATGTTGTGGAGACATTGCAAATGTGAGTATCTGGTATCTATTTGTCAAACAGAGGAACGAAACGAGTGTTTAGATAATGGGCACACCCATTTAGGAATACATTCTCGGGCATTTTTTATTTAAGATCCTTGAGTCGAGTGTTGACTCAAAATCTCTACCCCCTGAAGACTTTCTCTAGATGTCTATGGATGAGATGACGAATGGCATTCTTTCATTTCCCCTTCACAAAGTAAGAAAATAAGAAAATATACTCATTGTTGTCCCATTTTTAGCCTGATCGTTTCTTTTTTATGGAACCTAAACCAAGGATCACCTCCACATTGGTGGCAAAGAGGATCAAGATTTTATTAATAAATAAAAGTCACATGATTTTTAAGGGACAAGGAATGAGACCACATACATTGGACACAAAGACCGAAGAATCACCAAAAGGAATCTATTAAAGGGAAATTTTTGCTCAAAGAGCCAACCTAAACAAAGAAGGTCGAAGCAATTCAAGAATGGGAGCACTAAATTGAACAGTACGATAAAATGAAAGCAAAAGATATATGAGGAATCTACCATTTAACCAAAAAGGTCACGGAGAACAAAAATTGTGAGTAGAGACACGCATCAACACTGGTTAGAATATAGTATAGTCCACAGATACACATTATAGTGAAGGAATTGAACCCTAGACTGAAAACTCAAAAATGAGCAGTCTAAAAATTTTCAAAAGGAAAAGTAAAAAAAGAAAAAAAGGAAAGAGAAAAGAAAAATAAAAAAAGAAAAGGGAAGAAGAAAAAGAATAAAGAAGAATACCTTAAACGATCACACCCAGATCAAACAATATAAGAATAAGGCTTTGAATAAGAGACTTTTACGTAATCCTCCATTTAGGAAAATATCATTTTTGAAGACATGAAGTGTTGATCACCTTCGAATTGCAGCGCATCAATACTGAGTCAGAGAAAAAATCGGGTCAGATTTACGTAATCTAAAATTCAGAAGAAGAAAATGAACTCTAGGGTAAAAACCAAAAAATGGGAAGTCTAGAGCGATCCAATGAAAATAAAAAAATCCTCATCAGAGCACACTTCAGTCATGAATTATAAAGATGATATTTCTCGAATGATCCTTGGTTTTCCACGACTCTTTTAAACACTTATTTGAGCCCATACATCCTTTCATTCGTAACCATAACCCATAACCTACATTACAAGCCTATAAAGACCATTCTGATCATACGTGGATGTCTTAGTTGAATGAGAATGTCTTCGGATCACATTCCGCCAAAGAGATAACCTTGCTTCAAGGAACGTCAAATTTTAAGTGCATGATCGACACAAAATAAGGGAAGGATGGCGTATGGTGAGATAGTGAGACTAAGAGAGCCACCGTAAATGGATTAGAAATTAGGTATGGGAATCTTTCCTCTGAGAAGCCTAATGGATTAAAAGAGACCGCACATGTGCACATATCTCTACATCAGTCAAGATCTTCTAAATATACGCTTCATTTGGATTGATATTTGTCAATTTAAAATAAATGTGTTAATGCATTTAACATTTTGGGGCCAAACAATGTTTTTTTCCAAGTGTTTGTAGCATTCCCTCTAAATTTTGAAATATTTACTTTTTCCTTCATACATTAATTTTTTTTAAAAATGTTTGAAATTGTGAGATACTTTTTTTCCTCGAGCATAAGTTTTTAAAATGTTTGGCATTCTTTCAAAAATTGTCATTATTGCAATAAACAAGTAAATCAGTCATTTTCACATTGCCTTAAAGAAAGAAGAATATTTAAAGAAAAAGAATATAGAATTTTTCCCTACCAAGAGGCTTCGACTGGGTTTCACAAGGAAGAAAAAGGAGTTTAGATAATTGAGGCATGTGTTCACCCTGATATTAGGGTAAGGATGGAATTTACATACATGATAAAGATGGAAAACATTGTATTCACACCGATGGGAATGGGTATATGTATGAGGATCTAGCTTTGAAATGCCCGAGAAATGTTTACAAAGGAAGCATTGTTGGTGGCTCTGATGTAGAGGTTGAACCGGTTATTGCATTAACGGGGAGACTCCAGATAAGAAATCGATAGAGGTCAACTGTAAGGCACCGTCTTGGCTGCTCCAGATTCGGTTCTTTTACGATGGTTATACAGTCAATGGAATTGTACTAAAGCTATCACCCCGAACCATTCAAGTTCGGGATGCCATGGTCAAAGTTCAAGAAGAGTTGAGAGTGCCTGTGTTTTCTCATTATATGGAATGAGTTCACTCGTTCAAGTCAACTTCCATATTGGGAAAGAGGTACTATTATGTCAAATCTTATCAACAAGAAGTTAGAAGTTTGAAAGCTCCCTTACTTCGATAATAGAGTCATCGAAAAGGGTCGAGGAAGATAGACTGCACTTTACAAGAAATATAGGAAGAACGTGTGGTATTCTAAATTGCCCGAGTGAAGAACAAAACAATTCAGCTGCTGATGCAATTTATGACAAGTACAAAAAGGAAATATACAAAACATTGGAGCTGGCGGAGGGTCAAAAGAAAATGAGAGAAATTCGCACCGATGTCACTCATAACATTTGCTATGATTATGAAAATGAATGGTATAGGCAAATGTAAGTTTGCATGGAAAGTTATAGGCTCAATTTTGTTAAATCTGAATGCCTTAAAAGCTGGATGAAAGCTTGTTTTCAGGTGTACCTCCTGTCTTAATAGAACTCTAAAGGAAAACAACTAAAATGGTTGAACTGGTATATGAGGAAGATACTGCCGCTACCGAGAATGAAGAAGAAGAATTGAGAATGATTGACCCAAAAGAGTGGGGTAATAACCTTTAAAATGATGAAAGCATGTTGCTAACTAGACACTTTAATCGAGTTAGAAGAAAAAGAATAAAAAATATTGATAGATCTGGAAATTGAGAAGTTTTGCTCACTATAGAGCATTTTAGTGTTCTCTATTTATGAGCGCAAGTGCACACTCTTGTCAAGTTATAGTATAAAAGATATCGTCTCCCACAGGGATTGGAACTGCTTCTACGAGTGTTTTCCTGCACAAGGAAATAGTAATTGCACAATTAAATTTATGAATATGGAAAAGCATAAAAATAAAAACACAAGTAATTTAAGATAGAAAGAGAAAGAGAGAGAGATAAGATTGATAGATTGGGCAAGGTAGTTGTAGCTCAGTAGTGTGTAGACTGTGTTGTAAAGATTAAGTATGTTTTGCGCTGCCACGATCTATTGCCTTGACGGGTAATGTCGGATTGAGGCGGCGGAAACTTTTGATGCCACGACGGAACTCTGCGCTTGCAACTTTCCCTGTCTCGGTAGGTGGGATGGAGAGAAGTCCCGGCGGCAAGTCTGGAAGATACTCCAAGTTCGACAAAGCAATTCTGAAGTGATCCTTTCTATGTCTAGGCAAGGATTCTGTCACCACGTGATGTAGGCAATACCTAGCAATTTCAGCGTAAACCTAACACAGGCAGTCGACGTTTGGTTGCTCCTTTTAGCCGCTGAAATTCTGACTTATGTCTAAGCTGAATTAGTCAACAACCCGTCATGATGAGACCGTGCTTAATTCTTTCGTGAGTTTGACACTCTCGTGCCCGACAAATGGATTTCTTCAACTGGACTTTTGGAACTAATTGAAGAAGTGAAGCTCATGAACTAAGCAAACTTGAGAGTATTTTATTGCAAAACAACTTAAACTATTACAAACGTTTCTCACAACTACTTTACATACAAAAACCTAAACCCTAAGAGAGAATTGGGACGTGATCTCCAATTCACGCTATGCAATCTATGCCCCTATACCCTCACAAGCATGGGTATATATAGGGCTTGGCCTAAATTTGAGTCCTCCTTGGAGTAGAAGTTCTTAAAGTAACTTTACATTAAATGTTGACTCCTTTTTGACTTAAATGTGGACTCTTTGGACGTTGCCTTCTCCATCAAGTAAAGATAAGTCACTTTACTTATCCCTCTTCAATCAGCTCTTCAGGCCGCTACAGGTTTCAAAAAATTGCAAGACTGGGCTCATTAGACTCAGGAAATTATCCTCTTTCAATCACAACTCATCTTGACTAAGTCGGTTTAACTCCTGTCTGGGTGGCAGTCGGCGGCAATTGTAACACCCCTCACCCGGGTTAGGAGCGAGGAGCGTTACCAGAACAGAACAAAACATAATATCATTCAGGAAATCGAAACAAGATTGGTTTCATAATAGCAAACCTTATTAATGCGCACGCGGAAAGTGGGCTAACAAAAACTTTCTAAACATACAAGGCTAATTAGACTTTTATCTAAATTAGATCTTAATAATTTACAAACCAATTTAAATTTTCTTATCCTCTTATCAAAGATCCAAATTTATAACATCATTTAACACTTCCATTCGAACACTATGCCATCTAATTTATCAATTTACTCTAAGCATAATCTAATAGTTTACCGATTATCTTATTGATAGAATTTAATTCAAGCATATCGAAATACTTAGGCCTTTTAATACCATGCCATTCGAACCCCTATTAATTTGGTATATGTGATTTCGAAACATACCATCACAACAAGGCATTACCAATAATTAAAAACATCATAATTAACCTATAAGCCATGCTTGATTTCATAATTCATCATATCAACCTTCCCTTGGTAGTTGCATTACAAAACATCATATTTCTATATGCTCCTTAGACCATGTCAAGCTATCAAACTATATACAACAAAAAGAATTATGCAAGACCTCTAGCTTGACTTTAATATTTACAACAAAAAGAATGAGGCATTCGAACTAAAAACAAAACATGATATTAGCCTCCTAACTAAACATCAAGGAGCATATAATAACTTCATACACCAACGTAAGTTTAGGCTACGACCAAACAAAATGAAATGAGCCTCTAGACAAACTTTAAAGCCACCATCTAGGAGTCTAAAGATAAGACTAAGATCATACATTTCTTGTCTTGTAATATGCCCCGAACGGATATGCTAGCTTTAGTCCCAAGCTGTCCTGCTAATTGGGAAGATGGAAACAAAGGAGCGTTAAGTACAAATTGTACTTAGCGAGGTAACACTAAAGCTAATTCATTCTTTAAATTAATTTGTGATCAACATTGAGTTTACTTAGCTAGGATTGATAGCATACAATTAACACCTAACTAAGCCTGGCATAACCGAACTCAAGTAATTTCATACATCACATATACAACCATTCATAGCATCATGCTCATATACATTTCAATTAGCATTAAATTCATAATCATGCTTCATATTCGAACAAGCAAGAGCTATCAATTAATTCAATTTCCAACATGCTTATACTTATGCTTCGCAATCGAAATAACCAAAAATCATTCAAATATAACATTGCATTATCAATTATTCATGAGCAAAGTCCCAAATTACCTTAAGCATGTCATTCGAATGGATCACCAACCATTAACCATGAGTCAAACATATCACATTTCATTTTCATTTTTTTCGAAAGGGGTCTGTTGCGTGTAAAAGTGTCTATCGCAATGTAGTGCAAGTGTACACGACACAAGTAGTAAAGTGATACGTAAGTATCGGATATCGTCTCCACAGGGAATGGGCTAATAGCTTTAACCTTAGATTGCTGCACAAGAGGGAAAAGAAGTAGTTTAATTGTTGTCACAAGATAATAAAAAAGACTAAAAGTAAAGGATGAAAATATTCAGAGTAAAGAATGGGTCGATATTGATCTGCTCCGTACTGCAAGTGTTTGCAAGTCTAGGAATTCTCTGCTCTGTCTTAGCGCCTGTCGCGGCAGCACCTGTCGTGGCAGCAGTTCGTTGTTGTCGCGGTAGCGAACACACAACTCAGTACTTCAAGCTTGGCAAGAATCCCTGTTGTACCTTGGCCTATCCCTAGTTCCAAGTCTGTCGATGAACACGTCTTTGATGATACCTCCCGGCGTGAATCGAAGGATGAACACCAATGTTGTTGAATTCTTCCTTAGCCACTTAACTTCGTCCTATCCCTAGGTCCGAGATAGTTCAACCATAAACTGGAGAACTCGTACTTATTCCTTTCGTATACTTAACTCTCCCGATATTAAGTAAATATGTAATCTCGCAATGCTCTCCCGATACTCTTGCAAGATGTTGAAAACTAGAATAAGCAAACTTGAAGTCTATTTTATTGAACATAAAAAATCCTAAAACAATGCAATCCTTGCAACTACTTCACAGAATCAACCCTTAGCCCTAGGGGAAGTTTAGAACATGATGAAAAGGGGGAAAACGACTAGGGTTTAGAGGAGGACGGCTAGAGAATAAGATGTTCTTCCTAGGTCGAATTACATGCCTTTATATAGGCCTTGGGTTCAAGTTTTCTAATATGGCAAGAATACAAGTTTAAATTAAAGTGCAACTATATTAAAGACTAAATCTTCAGAGTTTGTATCTTTAATTCGTCCTTCCTTCTTGCTTGGAGTTTCTTCCTTGAACTTTGGGCTTGGCCTTCATTCTGATCTAGGACTCGGAAAAATATGAGAGAGCTCCACGATAGACCATCTTAATTTTCTCTTTCTGTCGAGCTCCACTTCACTTTTCCCTTCACCATTGCTGTCGTCATTGGCTGCCACGGCAGCGGCCTTGGCAGCATCCTTTTTCTCGGCTATAGTCCAGTGCTCCAGCTCTGCTTCTCTCCTGCCATGAGTCTGCTACAGCAACTACCTGCAAAAGTAACCAAAATCAGTAGCAACTGTGCCTTTTTGTATAATTGTGATGTATAATGAAAATCTAACCTAAATGCAATGGAATATGCTTGAATGCAGCAGAAATAGGGGGTAAAATATAGAACTTTTACACACTCAACACACCCCCAAACTCAAGTTTTTGCTTGCCTTCAATCAATTAAAACCTAAAAAAGAAAAGATTTTTTTGTTTGGCTTAAAATAGTGAACTTTTCATTACCTACCATGCGTTCCCCATCGTGAACAACACCCTGTCAGATAATTCAGAATTCATTCGGAACCTTGCTATAATTCTCATGCAGTGTGGGCATGTTTTGTGAACAATTATATGCCTAGACTCACTGAGTTTACTAGAATAGCTTAAGCTTCTAACATGAATTTTTATGCCAACTTTCATCTTTTTGGAGGCAATTCTTAGGTTCCTTTAGTTTTTACTTAGACTCGATTCTCTTTTCTTGATTTAAGTTTGACTAGAGCCGGTTTCGGGTACCTCTAGCTAACTTCCTAGAGCCGGTTTCGGGCACCTCTAGGTATATTGAGTCTACTTTTCTTAACTTCTTTTCCTAGAGCCAGTGTTAGGCACCTCTAGGGGCTATTCAAGTGTTAAGCTTTTCCCTATTCTAGTTTACCAGTAGAATTCTAGACAATATAAAAGTCACAAAAGGTGTTTGAGAATCAGAACTATAGTAAGGCTCTAAACTGCTCCTAAAGCTATCCTAAAGGCACTGCCACGACAGAGGTTGTAACGGCAAGTAAGTTCAGTTCACAGACTTAAGCCAAATATTTTTTTAAGCAAAAATAAACTAACATATTTAGACACAATGCATTGCTCTCAATGCATGATGACAATGAAAAAAAAAGAAAAAAAACATCACAATCAAAACAAAATAGCAGACAACACATATAAGAAAAGAAACTTAAATTTTTATTCGCTATCTTCGTTGCTGCTACTGCTCTGAATCTGCCGGCGGGTAGTGACTTTCCTCGTTGGTGCCGGCAAATGGCTGGGAGAGGCAGATGTGGTCTTTCTCTTGGCTTCCCTTGGAGGCTGAATGCGAGTTGGTGAGGGTAGTTTCTTTAGCACCTAAACCTCCTCGGAAGAGCTGCTGCTGCTACCGTTGCTGCTGCTGCTGCTGCCGGATTTCCCTTGGTTGGATGGTTCGACTCCGGTGTTTGGCTTCTTTCGTTTCATCTGTGTGAATTCCTTTGACAGGTTCCTCCTGACAAAGGGCTCGTCATCGGATTCCTCCCAAATCGAAGAAGAGGAGAAACCAGCAATGTATGCGTCAAGGTCAGACAAGGGCTCTTTTCTCTTTGTTCCCCTAGAAGAGATTGGTGTAGTGTGGCTGCCGCCTGTAGCTGTCGCGGCCGGGGTCGGAGTGGACGCGGCAGACGGTGTTCTCAGTGTGGCCACAGGGTTAAGTGTGTGGGCCGGGGTGGGGGCAGCAAAATAATGGTCGGGGAAGGCAGGAAACAGTACATCAGGGAAATTAAGATTGGTTTTAATGAAATGTACCGTTGCTGTGGTGAAGTCTCGAATGAAACTCATCAGGCCCAGCTGTCAGTCCTCCATTTTCTGTAGGGCAGCAAGGATCTGGGCAGAGGAATCGGTTGGGGGAGCTGCTGCAGTGGGTTGCCTTTATTCTGTGGCGGCATGTTCAGTCTGGTTTGCCTCTGTCGGCTCACCTGTCGCGGCAGTGGGGTCGAAGGACGACAGGGGCGTGGCAGCTTTCAGCTCTATTAAGCTGAGGACGTTTCTTTCCGTCCATCCTTTTCCTCGGACTATCAAATCCTTGGCAGCTTCAAGTATGTTATGGCCACGGCAGAGGGCTGTTATGAGGTAGGGGAAGACAAGGGGTCCCGATGGCCTATATGCACACTCCAAAAATCCCTCCCGAGCATATCTACCAATATTAATCGGTCTCTCATTTAGAATTGAATGGACGAGAGCTAACCTTGGTTGATCGACCGTGCTGTTGTGAGAGGAGGGCATAATCCTCTTTTTAACAAATGCATTCCACAACTTGGCTTCGGGGGTGAGTTGATATCGTTTCACTGTCCTTGGGTGTTTGGGATTGGTATTCCACTTGGTGCCTTCCTCGGTGAGTTCTGCCATGACAGCATCATAATCTGCTGCCTCTAAACTCTCTAAAAATCGCTGGTGCCTATCTTCTCTCTGGCCGACGTAGAAGCCATACATGGTGTTGATATATTCTGGCTCAAAGGGCACTTCCTTCCCACGAACCTTCACTGCTGTCGCCTCCTTGCTGTCGATGGCAGCATAAAATTCTCGGACTAAGGTGACGTTCATCTCTTAAGGCTGCTCGGCAAACATCTGCCACTAGAGGGCTCTGATCTTACGAGCTATGAAATGTTTAAGACCGAGATTTCCCGTTCGTTGGCTATATATGAACCCTCTTTCCTCCCACATATCTCTGACCTGGAAGGAGCTAGGAGTGACTGCTGCTGGGGCAGATCCTGAGGCATCACTACGGTGGGTGTTTTTGGTACTCATGGTTGCAAGGACTGTAGAAGAAAAATGAAAGCAAATGAAATTTTAGAGAGGAAACAAGTAGAGAGAGTAGAAGTGAGTGAAAAATGAATAGTGAAATGAGGAATATATAGATGAAGAGTTGCTGCCCGTTGGAGCTGTAACAGCAGGCGCGAATAACGGGGCCAGCTGTTACGCGGTTTCTTATGCGTCTGTCATGCGTTTCCGTATTTCTTGCGCGTCTGTTACGCGTTTGCGTGTTTGCCGCGACAGTGTGTTGACAGGCTCGATTTTCTGCGTCTGTCGCGGCAGCTGTAACGACAGGCTCCTATTTTGGGCTGATAGTGGGATGGTGGGCTGAGGTCACTTCTTCTCTTCTCCTTGTCTCCTTTATTTCCTAAAATCAATTAAAATAAAACTTAGTTCCTAAAAACAAAATAATTCTAATTTCCTAATAAATATATAAAAATAATAATAATAAAAAATGAAATTAGGTTAAATTAGGGATGCCAGGAGGGGCATCTACTAAAGTAACCACTTCCTGCATTCTTGGGGCTTCAGTCCCCTGATAATGCTTCAATCTCTGTCCGTTGACTTTAAATTGGTGCCCGTCTTTTAAAGATCTGATTGTGATGGCACCATGGGGAAAAACTTGCACCACTTGGAATGGGACGGACCATCTAGATTTCAACTTTCCTGGGAAGAGTTTCAACCTAGAGTTGAATAGCAACACAAGCTGCCCTGGGCAGAACTGTCGTGGCAACAGTTTCTTGTCATGCCACTTCTTGGTCTTGTCTTTGTAAATCCTTGCGTTGTCATAGGCCATTACTCGAATTTCTTCGATCACATTCAAATCAAGTAGCCTTTTCTGTCCTGCCTTTTCCAAGTCCATATTTACTGCTTTGATGGCCCAGTATGCTCTGTGCTCTATCTCAACAGGTAGATGGCATGTTTTTCCATAAATCAGCCGGTAGGGTGACATTCCCAATGGAGTTTTAAATGCTGTTATGTAGGCCCATAATGCATCATTGAGGTGTAAGGACCAGTCCTTCCGAGTTGGCTTAACCATCTTCTCGAGAATGTTCTTTACCTCTCTATTGGATATTTCGGTCTGTCCATTGGTCTGAGGGTGGTAAGCTGTTGCGAGCCGATGCTTGACACCATATTTCTTTAAGGCAGCAGCTATAACCCTATTATCAAAATGTCTCCCTTTATCACTGATGATCGCTTTTGGAATGCCAAATCTGGAAAATATGTTCTTGTGCAAAAACTTCTAAACAGTTTTTTCATCGTTTTTCTGTGTAGCGATCGCTTCAACCCATTTGGACACGTAGTCCACTGCCAGGAGGATATAAAGGTTCCCACATGATGTTGGGAAGGGTCCCATGAAATCAATCCCCCAAACGTCGAAGATTTCGACTTCAAGAATGTTTTGCAGCGGCATCTCATGTCTCCTTGAGATGTTCCAGTTTGTTGACATTTATCACATCTTTTTCAGAATGCCTGGGCATCCTTGAACAGTGAAGGCCAATAAAAACCAGACTGCAAAACCTTGGCAGCAGTTTTATTACCACCTAAGTGTCCTCCATATTGTGAAGCATGGCAGTGATGAAGCACAGCTTCCTGCTCATCCTGTGGTATACACCTCATGATGATCTGATCTGCACACATTTTGAAAAGAAGTGGTTCGTCCCAATAATAATGCTTAACATCATTTTGGAACCTCTTCCTAGCTTGATAGTTAATGTCAGGAGGAGATATTCTGCTAACTAAATAATTAACGAAATCAGCATACCAGGGGAGTTCAGAAAACTTACCAGCCGCCCTGGCTGTCGCGACAGTGCTTATGGCAGCGAATAGCTGCTCGTCTGGGAAGGTCTCCAGTATGTGTGTCTCGTCTGATGGGAGGCACTTTCCCTTCTCTAGTCTTGACAAGTGATCTGCGACTTGGTTCTCTGTCCCCTTTTTATCCTTGATCTCAAGGTCGAACTCTTGCAGTAGCAGAATCCAACGTATTAGTCTAGGCTTTGCATCCTTTTTGGCTAACAGATACTTTAGTGCAGAGTGGTCTGTGTGGACTATAACCTTCGTTCCAAGTATATATGAACGAAACTTGTCAATCGAGAACACGACATCTAATAGTTCCTTCTCTATTGTGGTGTAGTTTACTTGGGCGTCGTTCAGTGTTTTTCTGGCATAGTATATAACATGAAAGAGCTTGTCCTTTCTCTGCCCAAGTGCTTCCCAACAGCATAGTCACTAGCATCACACATGATCACAAATGGTAGTTTCCAGTCCGGTGGCTGTACTATCGGGGCTGTTACCAGCTTTTCTTTCAGAACTCTGAATGCCTCAGTACATTCAGTATTGAAGTCGAAGGGACGATTCTGCTCTAAAAGGTGGCATAATGGCTTGGTGATCTTCAAAAAATTGGCTATAAACCTTCGATAGAAACCGGCATGCCCTAAAAAGCTTCGAATTCCCTTGACTGTGGTGGGTGGTGGCAACTTTTCAATTACCTCAATTTTTGCCCTGTCGACCTCTATGCCGCGGCAGCTCACTTTGTGGCCTAAGACTATCCCTTCATCCACCATGAAGTGACATTTCTCCCAGTTTAATACCAGGTTTGCTTTCTCGCATCTCTCGAGCACTTTCGGTAGGTTGCCTAGGCAGCTTTCGAAATTATCTCCAAAGACAGAGAAATCATCCATTAATATCTCCATGAAATCCTCCACCATGTCGGAGAATATAGCCATCATACACCTCTGAAAAGTAGTTGGTGCGTTGCAAAGTCCAAATGGCATCCTCCGAAAAGCGTAAGTACCGTACGGGCAAGTGAAGGTCATTTTCTCTTGATCCTCTGGTGCAATGGCTATTTGATTGTAACCTGAATAACCATCAAGAAAACATTAGTAAGGCTTTCCCGCTAATCTATCAAGCATTTGATCAGTAAAAGGCAGGGGAAAGTGTTCATTCCGGGTAGCTTTGTTAAGCTTCCGGTAGTCCATAAAAACCCTCCAACCGGTCACAGTCCTGGTTGAGATTAGCTCGTTTTCTTCGTTGGTCACCACGGTTATTCCTTCTTTCTTAGGAACGCACTGCACCGGGCTCACCCACTTACTATCCGAGATGGCATAAATTATCCCAGCGTCTAGCCATTTGATAATTTCTTTTCGGACAACTTCTCGCATAGCATCATTCAAACGTCTCTGGGCATCAATGGTCGGCTTGTGATCATCCTTTAAGAAGATTTTGTGCATGCATAGTGCCGGACTGATGCCTTGGATGTCAGCTATCGTCCATCCAATAGCCTTTTTGTGCCGCTGCAACATCCCTATCAGCTGTTGTTCATGTTCCTACATCAACTTGGAAGAGATGATTACGGGCAACGTATCATTTAATCCAAGAAAAACATATTTAAGCTGCCCTGGCAGGGGTTTAAGATCTATAACAGGTGGCTCTATAGTTGGTGGCTTTTGGACTATATGTTCATTCGAGGTGTAGTTTAAGGGCTCGAATAACTTACCTGGACGATTGCCTATCCAATTTACCTCCTCATGATCTTCAGTATCAGATATGTCAGAGTCTGAGGAGCTACTGTCGTCGTCGTTGCCGTGACAGTCTTCTAAATGGCTGCTGGGGCAGTGGCCAAATTTGATGTCATGGCAGTCCGACCTGATGCAGGGTTGGTCAAGGATAACTTCAGTGATAGCCTTGCATTCTTCTTCTGCATCAGTTTGTTTCATTGCTTGGAGAACATTCAGTTTGATCTCTTGATCATTCACTCTCATAGTGAGTTCTCCCTTTTCTACATCAATCAGTGATCTTCCTGTGGCTAAGAAGGGTCGCCCCAGGATGATTGGTGCATTCTCATCTGCTTCACAATCTAAAACAAGAAAGTCAGCAGGAAAAATAAACTTATCCACTCTTACCAGAATATCTTCAATTTTTCCTTCCGGTTGCACGTAAGAGCGGTCTGCCAGCTGCAACATAACTGTTGTGGGTCGTGCTCGTCCAATACCTAATTTCTAAAATACATATTTTGGCATTAAATTAATACTAGCACCTAGATCACAAAGTGCCTTACCCGCAAATTTATCTCTGATTATGCACATTATTATGAAGCTCCCAGGATCCTTCTTTTTTTGGGGTGGATGCTTGTGCAGAATCGTCATGCACCCTTATGTCATTTTAACCGTCTCAAATTCTACAAGTCTGGATTTCTTCGACATGGCCTCTTTGAGAAATTTGGCATAACCGGGCATTTCCCTATCGGCATCTAACAGTGGAATATTGATGTGAACTTGCTTAAAATATCATAGATTTTCTTAAGCTGGGATTCATGTTTCAATTTCTGTAATCGCTGAGGAAAATGAGGTGGGGGACGATAATCTGCAATGCGTCCTTTCCACTACATTCGAATCTGAGGAGGCTTAGGTTCTTCATCCTTCTCCTCTGTCCCTTCTGCTGTCGTAATAGGTTCATCGACAGCAGGCTATTTGTTGTCTGCCGGGGCAGCGTTCTCGGCAGTTGATTCTAGGGCTGGTTCCTTAACTGGTTCAGCTTCTTTCTCTGGCCCTGATAATTTCTTCCCACTCCTAGTTGTGATGGCTTTGCATTGCTCATGTGTGGGTTGTCTAGCGTTTTCAGTATCGCTAGGGAATTCTCCATTCTGCCTCGGTTTAATATGCTGGGAAACCTGACCTATCTGTGTGTCCAGTGATTTCAGAGTAGCTTCATGGTTAGTCATCCGCATCTCTGTTTTATCCATGAATGACTCAGTCTTCTTCACGAAGTGATTCATGTTCTCAATGTAGGTTCCTGTCTGGGACATAAACGTAGCCAAGGTTTGCTCCAATGTACTAGTCGTGGCAGCTGGTGGTTGTTACGGCTGTTGTTGTGGTTGCAGCCGAGTCAAAAGTCTAGGTGCCCCCTGATTTTGAGTGTTATGTGCTTGAGGATTTAGGGCATTGTTAGGGTTGCTCCAAGAGAATTTGGGATCCTTTCTCTAGTTTGGATTATATTTGTTGGAATTGTAGTTCTGCTTGTTATAATTTCCAACATACATCCCCTCTTCTAGCTGTATCGGGCAATCATCCGAACTATGATTTCCACTGCAAGTTACACATACCTCTTCTGCAGCATAGATAGGTTGAGAGTCCTTCTTCAGCAAGTTCTCAACCGCCTTTGTGAGGTATGCAACTTGTGTCTTCAAGGAATTATCAGCCTCATAATCCTTCACAGCTAGTACTCGTTTACCTTTCCTCGATGTGGGGAATTACTCTTCATTCTTAGCCAAATTCTTTAATACTACCATGGCGTCCTCTGGATCTTTATCTAACAACAACCCATTGGCTGCCGAGTCGATTCTCATTCGGGTTTGTAGGTTGGCAGCATTATAGAATTTGATTACCTGATTCCAAACAGGGAATCCATGCATCGAGCAATTCCTCAGAAGAGTAGTAAACCTGTCCCATGCCTCGTGCATTGGCTCGTAATCTTCCTGTTGAAAAGTAGCAATTTCGTTACGTAATCGCTCAGATAAATGGGAAGGGTTAAAACGAGACAAAAATTCACGAGTTAAATCTGCCCAAGTTCGTATTGAACCCGGCGTTAGTTTGTTCCACCAAGTTTTAACTCTGTCCCTCAATGAATGAGGAAATAACTGAATCCTTAGTATCTCCGGATTTACTCCTGGTAGTCTAAACGAACCACAGATTTCCTGGAACGTTTTCAGATGCTCCCTAGCATCCTCTGTAGCAGCACCACTAAATTGGCCAGGGGAATTAATCATGCTGAACATGACAGGTTTTAGCTCGAAATTTTCAGCTTCCACGTCTGGCAGGGTGGTCTCAAATTCCACATGATCATTGATCATGTAGTCTCGGCATGACCGGTGTGCGGCAGCAGCAGGAGGATCGGCAGGTTGTCCGTTTCCTCCATCTCCGAGGGGATCTTCAGGACCTCGGGGATTTACTTGGTTGTTCCTCCTTTCTTCGTGCCTTTCGTTCACCATTGCTTCTAATTGTTCCTCCAGGTATTCGTTTCTTTCTACAAGGTGACAGACTCGTTTCCTAAGATTGCACGTTCGATCGATTTCAGGATCTAACTGGTGCTCAGGTTCTTTTCCTCGTTGAGATCTGCGCATAGGCAAACAAAAGACCTTGTGAAAAACACAGGGTGAACAATCCAAGTAAAAATAGAAAAATAAAAGAAGTGCAGTAAAAAGTAGGGTAAATATATGTTGCCAGTCCCCGGCAACGGCGCCAAAAACTTGTTACGTGTAAAAGTGTCTATCGCAATGTAGTGCAAGTGTACATGACGCAAGTAGCAAAGTGATACGTAAGTATCAGATATCGTCTCCACAGGGACTGAGCTAATAGCTTTAACATTAGATTGCTGCACAAGAGGGAAAAGAAGTAGTTTAATTGTTGTCACAAGATAATAAGGAAGACTGAAAGTAAAGGATGAAAATATTCAGAGTAAAGAATAAGCCGGTATTGATCTGCTCCGTAGTGCAAGTGTTTGCAAGTCTAGGACTTCTCTGCTCTGTCTTAGCGCCTGTCGCGGCAGCAGTCTGTTGTTGTCGCGGCAGCGAACACAGAACTCAGTACTTCAAGCTTGGCAAGAATCCCTGCTGTGCCTTGGCCTATCCCTAGGTCCAAGTCTGTCGATGAACACGTCTTTGATGATACCTCTCGACGTGAATCGAAGGATGAACACCAATGTTGTTGAATTCTTCCTCAGCCACTTAACCTCGTCCTATCCCTAGGTCCGAGATAGTTCAACCATAAACTGGAGAACCCGTACTTATTCCTTTCGTATACTTAACTCTCCCGATATTAAGTAAATATGTAATCTCACAATGCTCTCCCGATACTCTTGCAAGATGTTGAAAACCAGAATAAGCAAACTTGAAGTCTATTTTATTGAACAGAAACAATCCTAAAACAATGCAATCCTTGCAACTACTTTACAAAATCAACCTTAGCCCTAGGGGAAGTTTAGAACATGATGAAAAGGGGGAAACGACTAGGGTTTAGGGGAGGACGGCTAGAGAATAAGATGTTCTTCCTAGGTCGAATTACATGCCTTTATATAGGCCTTGGGTTCAAGTTTTCTAATATGGCAAGAATACAAGTTTAAATTAAAGTGCAACTATATTAAAGACTAAATCTTCAGAGTTTGTATCTTTAATTCGTCCTTCCTTCTTGCTTGGAGTTTCTTCCTTGAACTTTGGGATTGGCCTTCATTCTGATCTAGGGCTCGAAAAAATATGAGAGAGCTCCACGATAGACCAACTTAATGTTCTCTTTCTGTCGAGCTCCACTTCACTTCTTCCCTTCACCATTGATGTCGTCATTGGCTGCCACGGCAGCGGCCTTGGCAGCATCCTTCTTCTCGGCTGCAGTCCAGTGCTCCAGCTCTACTTCTCTCCTGCCATGAGTCTGCTACAGCAGCTACCTACAAAAGTAACCAAAATCAGTAGCAACTGTGCCTTTTTGTATAATTGTGATGTATAATGAAAATCTAACCTAAATGCAATGGAATATGCTTGAATGCAGCAGAAATATGAGTTAAATATGGGGTAAAATATAGAACCTTTACACACTCAACAGGGTCATTGCCCACATTCCTTATATTCGAACATTTCAAGCATATCTCATGCATTTTATCACAATCGAAAGGACCAATGTCCACAAATTTCATCTATCAAATGTGACTCATATCATGCCAATTCAATCATCTTCCCACTTATCCACTTCATAAGCTTTTATCAATTATATATTTCACAATTAATTTAGTTGAGATGCCCTAGGCAGAATAGAAGGATTAGATAAGCAAGTCACTAGGAGGGTACCAAGTACCAAACATGGGTTGCCTAAGCAACAAGTCAGGGGATGCTCAATAGCATCAATGTGTCTTGGACACCAAGCAAGATCACATTCGATTATCAATTTCAGAGAGTACTCTAGGTACTAAACAGGGGTTGCACTAAGCAACAAATTAGGGGTTGCACTAAGCAACAAAACAAGGGAGCTCGGACTCTATGCATGTCATACTATCTAAGACCTCTAAACGACCAAGGGCTTATTAATCTTTTCAATTATCATACACATGTCAACTATGTCATCCCTTGGTTAATTAATCACATGCATATTGCATGATTTAAATGCATACTCATTCCATCACATAATTGCACCATTTCATGTAATCCATGCTAATTAATTTTCATGTCATGTTCGAGCAGCATCACAACATACATAACAGCAACTTCACATGAAATTACATGCATATACAACATAACAAATAGATCATATAAGAGCAGTCCACATTTTCATACAATCGAGCATTAATAAAAATCTATGTCATGCATCCATTTCCATTTAGCCTCCTTCCCTTACTAAACATGTTACCAACTTTAAATTAAGTCCATTTCATGCATAAATTATACATTACATAAATAAAATAAAGTGGTTAGGACACTAGTCCCAACCCTATAACAATTACAGTACTCATAAACTCCTTAAGCTTGATCTTTGATTAGGATGCCTTTGTCCCTCCTCCTTGATTGATCAATCTTTGCTTCCTCCAAAGACTCCTCACAAATTTGATCTTAACACTCAACACAAAACAAGTACAAACCACATCAGAGAGCAATTCAATCACATTCACTCTTTTAACTCAATTCTAAACATTAACCTTCAAATATGTTTTTCTATTGAATTAGTTGGGGGACCAGTTACCATTTTGATCATAAATTCTTAATTACTAATCCAAAATCCACTTATCATACAGCCTTATAAAGGTATTAAACTCAGCTTTCCAACCATATAAACCTTATATTTTTCTCTATTCTGAGTTAATACAGATTATTACATAAACATGACCCTTTTTAACAATCCTGGACAGCTTGTACTGCCTAACTTCTTTAATCCATAACTTCTAATTCACATACTAGAATCAAATTCCGTTCTCTCTCAATGATACTAGACATTTCAGAGTTTCTACGATAAACATTTCAGCTCAAAATACTTTATATCCTATTTTTGATGAATTTTCAAAGTTACAGCTCAAGGTTTAGGTTTTCTGGACAGTTTACCCTTTTTAACACCTTAAGCTTCAATTTTACCTATTTACCACATTTTAATTCTAAATTCACTTAATACATGATTTTTACTATCCATTTACATCATTTTTAAGTCTTTAGAAATTCTTATTATCAACAGATGAGTCCTCAATTTTAATAAGTTTCCAGATCAGTCCTATTCTCATGTTTCGAGTAACTAGCTTCCTTAATTCACCAATTTAGGCCATTTCAAATTCAATTCAAGAGTCTATACTTATTCTTACATAATCCCCTGATTCTAAAATCTGAGTTAAGTTCTAAATTTCGTATAATTCAGGTCCTTACAATTATTGTTTTTAATCAAAACAGTCCCTAATTCCATTTTATCCTAATACATGTCCAGTTTTTAATTTCAATCAAAATTTCCTTATTCAATTTCATTTTTGCAGCAAAATAAGGCTTGTTTCTTATAGTATTTTCATTTCTCTTCAACTTTGTCCTAATAGAAATTTTCCAGTTTGGTCCTTAACTATCTCAATTTTTCATTCAAATCATGAACTTCTAATCATTCCTCAAAACAGTCCCCCTTTTAATCGGTTCACCATTTTACAATTAATCCTTCAAAAATTTCATCATTTCAACTCAACATAATCACCATATCTCTATCAATTTCATGCTTAAGCCAACTTAAAATTTACATGCATAATTTTGCTCTTATTCGAACAATAATAAGAAGAAATGAGAGACTTACTTCTTAGCTTTGCTACCACTAGTTAACCCTTCTTAATCCTAGCTTAAATCCATCAACATGCATGCACTTCCTTTCTCCATTAGAGCTTAAATTTCAGAAATTTCAAAGCTTTTCTTTCTCTCCTCTTCTCTCTAGTCTCACGGCAACAAGGGGAAAAAGATGGAGAAGAAACATATCCCTTAATTTGGGGGTTATGTTGGGATTTTGGTTTTACTTAATTACCCTTCTTAGAAAATCTAATCTAACCTTTTTACTAGGGGCAGCCCAAAGAATGTTGTTATTTAGCATGCAAAATTTTAGTTTTATTTTCTCTTTAATTTGGTCATTAATTTCTTCCACACAATTTCTTTCTTCCTTCAATTTGGTCCGATTTCTACTAGGGAAATATACACCTTCTAATTAATTTTTAATTCTCCAAACCTATTATTTTAATCATGTGACAAAAAAATTAATGTTCAATTAAGTATCAACTCAACTCATTCAACTCAATTCTTAAATTCGAATGCCTAGTCTCATTTAGATTCGAATTGATGCCATAATTGCCAAATAAGAGAGTTCAAGGATTAAATTGGATAAATTACTTAATTATGGACTTAATTGCTTTCAAAGAATAAATTAATATTCTAATTTGATGAACAAAAATTCTAGGACAGAAAAGCGGATGTTACATCAATGTTGTCGCGGCGGCATCCTTGGTGGCACTTTAGAACTGCTTCAGTACAGCTCCTTTTGCTCCTTGCTTTCCTGTCCTCTCCTCCTCTACACAGCTATAGCACCTGAAAATGAAAACTAAACTAAAATAGTATATTTTCTTAACCAAATATAGAATATTCAATAAAAGCATGGTGAAAGAGCAAATATTGTTATTATGCATGCAATGCACCTAAATATGCCTAAATGAGTTTAAGAACAACAATAATAAGGGCAAGAATGTGTACAAAATATAGAACTTGTGGACACTCTACACTCACCCTAATTTTGAAGTAGACGAAGACTCCGAGCGTTGAGTTAAAAACGAAAAAATAGTCGAGCCCAATCTGAATAAGGGGCAATGAGATGATAAAAGTCCCTATATAAGAATAGTATAGGGACTAGAAGAAGAACTTACGAAATTGAATAGAGACCCTGAAGATGAAGAAAAAAAAGAGTTACTCGCACAAGAAAGAGGTGCAAGTCAAATGCGAGATGGAGATTCAATAAATGAAGATGAAAATTGAGGAGCATATTGCAGAGATATGGATTGAAGAAATCCTTAACCTAAGTTCTTCGGGCCATCAGTAAGTCCTTCAGGCATGATATTTGAATATTACAAAAGATTTTGGTCTGCAACATCATGTTGAAGAAGTTGATCTTATTGAAGATTTCTATTGGTAGCCTGTTGGCGTGAATCCTTATCCTAAGTCCTTCAGGCCATCAGTAAGTCCTTCGAGCCACTAGTAAGTCCTTCGGGTACAGTGGTAAGTCCTTCGAGCCATCAGTAAGTCCTTCGGGCACGATGCTAACCTTAATATGATGTCAAGACTAATAGAAAATGTGCATCATTTTAAGGGATTGGTAGCCTGTTGGTGTGAATCATGTTTAAGAGATATTTCGGTAGCTTGTTGGCGTGGATCCTTATCTTAAGTCATTCGGGCCATCAGTAAGTCCTTCGAGCATGATGATAAGTCCTTCAGGCCACCGGTAAGTCCTTTGGGCATGGTGATAAGACCTTCAGGGCATCAGTGAGACCTTCGAGCATGATGTCAAGCTTTCTTTTTTATGTCGAGACGAGTACAAATCGGGGCATCGAAGAGTTTGAAGCTTGAAATAATTTGTCGAGGAAGAGCGAAAAGTTCCAAAAGAACCCGTGATTTCAAGGCCAGGGACAGGAAAGTAGAACAAAAATGGGTGCTTTTGGTCTTTGCTTTGTTCTCATTTCACAAGAACAAACAAAGAGGGGCAGCTGTAATCACTCATTTTTGACCGACCGTGTACATAGATGTTTAATATTATTAAATATATGTGTTATATGTATGTGGTATATGAATATATGCAATGTATGTGTGTATATTTATATATTATATGTATGTTGTTTGCATGTGTGTATGTTTTTTTGTCATAAAGATTTAAATGTTTATATGTGGGTATGTATACTGCTTGTATTATTATTATTATTATTATTATTATTATTATTATTATTATTATTATTATTATAAGTGTACTGCAATATTTTAAAAAAACAAACCAACAAAAAATAGATCATATAGTAAAGCCCATTTAATTAAGATGTCCAAGTCCAATAATAATAATACAAACAGCCCATTAGGCCCAAAATAATCTAAACCCAAAATAACCCCTAATCTAATCTATTCCTTTTTTTGCAGCAGCCACACCAGAGCCGTTGGATTAGATTTGATCAAACGGCCGAGAGTGAAGATCGACAACCCTTCGAATCTCGCGTGAGATGCACGCGCTAACCGTTCACCTTCGACGCGCGTGTGCAAGGCACGCCAAGGCTGTTGGGATTCCACGCGTCACATGTTCACATCTGGAGCCGTCACGTCACTCGCCAGGCTCCATCTGAATCGTCCGTCTTCAAGCCATCTCGACCGTTAGATTGAATCTGATCTAACTGCCAGAAACGCGCGCGTGCTGAACGCCGAGCCTCTTCAGCTTCATCTGGACCGTCCGTCTCCACCGTCACCAACGATCACGATTATCACCGAAAAATCCGCCGGCCACACGACTCACAAAATCGCCCACAAATCTGCAAAAAAAAAGGGAGATGTCAGCCACAATAAACGCATTTATGTTTGCTTGATTTTTTAAACAAGAAATCATATATATATCATGTATTAAATTCGAGATGTAATCAGTTTTTCAGAGATCAATAAAAAAAGTTAGATAGGTACCCTTTTTTATATTTTTCCTTTCGCATAGCATAAGAGAAAAAGAAACCAATCGAGTCTTTACCTTTCTTTTTCCGAGCCGTTTCTCCACGACGTCCGATGATGAGCCCCCCGTCCTTTCTCGAACCATACATAAAACTGGACAGTCAGGATTAAAAAGGGGGTTAAGTTTTTTTTAAAAGAATCGATTTGGGGCTAATACCAAAACAAAATGGGGGATTCAAAAAAATTTAAAGGGGGGTCTAGTGTTCGTCGGCGTCTATTAGTGACGGCCGACACGGTTAATGCCGTCGGTTTTCGGTCGAAGAGCAAAAGGTGAAGGGTTTGAGGGCTTGAGGGAACCAAAAGGGTTAAAAAGTCTGATCATTAGCTGAAATGTGTATTATATACCAATTGAAAATATAAAAAAAGGTCTAATTACCTCATAAGGACTTCTGCCCTAGAGAAATAGTTGTAGCAGCCCTTCCCCCTTTCTAAATCACGCTCGAGATCCTCCATTCTTTTATAAAATTTTCAATTTAATCACCGTTTAATAATTAATCTGGTTATTAAAGGTTTAATTACCCCTAAACACCCTAATTAATATGCATGTTTAATTTTCGCACTCTTTTTTCATTTTATTTAATTTCAGTCCCTTATATTATTTAATTTATGCACTTTACTTTCATTTATTCTAATTTCGGCCCTTTAATTTTTATTTCCATTTAATTTCAGTACTATTTTTTTCTTTTCTTTAATTCCAGTCCCTTATTTTGTGTATTTTGTTCATATGATGTTACTAATTACATTTATTTCTTTTTGCCCTTTTTTGTGTCCTTTTTATTCACATGTTAGCATGTTAAACATGGACATAACTTAACATAGACCGCATAACATGGGTGTATTATTACATTTTATATGCAATTAATATGTACATATTTAATACTTAACTTATATTAGTGATAAACAAGAAAAATAATTAATTGGTAGTCACAAGTTTAATTATTTCACATATATCCCCTAACAATTCATTTTTGTTTTTTAAGTTATTAATTAAACCTAATAATTTTTATAAATGTGATTATATTTCTTTATGTCATCTAATATCATGACCATGCATTTCATGTGTCATATTTAATTTATCGTTTTAAGTATATTTTAGTACTCAAAACCCCGATATTTTAGTGGGAGTGTCGTCCCAAATATTTGGACGTCATTTCTTTTGGTATCGTGGGTTGAGAGCTAGGTTGCACGACTCGTATGATCATGCATTTATTCATTTAAGAATTATTAATTAAATTAGATCGAATTTTAAATTTCTTTTAATAAATATAATACGAACCTTTATATACTAATTTTGGGCGTTGTGGGGTGATAATCCTTCCTCACACGTAATCGACTCCTGAACCCTTTTTGAATCTTTGATTTATTTTTCGGTGTCCGGTCTACCCCCTCTTTTAAAATGATCGCTAGTGACTCCTCTTCAAAATATTTTACACAATATTTATTTATTTTGTGTAAGGGGGTTGGATGGAAATCGTTTGCCCCTTTATCATGTCCTCTTTTATGTCCTCACTTTAAAATAGTGAGCTTAGAGTTTAGGGTTAGGGTTTAGGAAATTAGGGGTAGTGTGTATTTTCTTTATAGACTAACCGCTCTTTTTTTTTCTTTTAGGGTTTCAGTGTTATAGTTCTTTATTTTTGTTTGAACAGATCGGCAGCGACAATAGCTTTAGGGCTGTTTGTCGACCGCCGGCCGTTTTTTTATCTATTTATTTCGTTTTTTTTTTAATTTAATAAATCTGTCTTTATGACACACTTTTCTCTATCGTTTGGTATATTTTTCTGCTTCTTAGCACGATTTTCTGCCTCTTGGCATGTTTTTTTTTTGTTATTTTTTTTCTATCAGGGTTGGATCTGGCGTCGCCATGACTGATCAAGATGGCGCTCCTTTCATTATGCTCCTGATCTCCCTGTCTCGGGCCCTTGAATCGAATTTGGATATGCGATTACATCTACCTTTTATTTGCGATTGAGTTGTGGTAATGACCTTATTGCCAACGTACGTTTACTGTAATATGCATTTGTCAATGTTGTTTGTTGATAGTTTTACCCATCATCATCGATTTGGGGATGTTTGTATCCGTCTTTTGTTTCGAGTCATTGGATTAGGTTCTTACTTGTTCCACTTGTTTATTAGAATACGGTAATTGCACCCATACGGAACCTTGTACGGTGCCAAGTAAATACTTGTCTCATAACTTTTATTTTAAACAGACTCGGCCGGGGATAGAAAACATTCCCTACAATTACAAAAGTCACTCACATGACCCAGAAGTATATGCATAACTCTTCTAGGTTGACCATAAATTTACATATGAGAAATTGTCCCCAAAATCCAGTTGAGTACTCATGGCATGCAGTCGAGCCTTCCGAAATCGAATATATACCATCGAATTTTCAATTAGGGATGTTACATAACGATACATCATGCCACATTTTTAGAGATGTCTTTCCTTAAGCCAATCAAACATAACAAAGGTTTTAAACAACTATCACTTACTTTCAACATAACCAAGGGTCAGCACAGAATTTACATTTTCGCCACATTCACAAACACTTTTCTCTGAAGTTCATAGAGTTTTTTTTTTTGTTAGGGTATTTTCAAACACAGTCATTATCACCGAATAGCCTTTCATGAAATCTTACATCAGTTATCCGGCATGATCAAACATTTATTCTTAATCTGATTCACTAGTATAAACCATCTCAAGTTCTTTATCTAGATTCAAATTCAACCATTTAATTCAAAACACAGACGAACGTTATAGACATTGTCTGTAAGCAGATGTTGAGCTATGAAAGGCAGAAAACTCAAATTTGGTTATTTCAGAAGAAAGGATTCGACATCAGATTTTCGGCTCGGAGGAGTACGGTTATGATCTAGGGGCATGCACAGACCAGACACCCTAATTCAGACGATCAGCTGATCTACCCAGAAAGACGCAACTCTAAGCTCTGATACCACTAAATGTAACTCTCTAGACCCGCCTATGCGTTACAACGGATCCTAGGAAGTCACATTAGAGTCACAAGAGCGACCCACAGTAAAATACACATGAAAACATTTTTTTCTTTCTCAAAACACTTATTAAACTGTAAAATCAACTTCTGTTTAAAATACTATTTTAGAAAATCATTTAAACACATAACAAGAAATTTCAGAAAGTACTTTACAGACTCAATCACAAAACCATACGTGACATACATGACATACATGACAAACATGCCCACTAACTATACAATACCGTACTCCAGAGGCAACGCCGAGGGAACTCCGAACACTGATGTCAAACATTAGGTCATGCTATTTTCTTTGAACCTGCGATGGTAAAACAACGTGAGCTTGGAAAAGCTCAGTAATACAGAACTACCAAAAGATGCTATAAGCTCATGCAGATATATGGTAGGCATAACATTTTTTTATGATGTTCCGGGCAATACTTGTCTCTATTTATGTTTTGCTAATTTAGTGAAGCACTATTCTTGAGGACAACAAGGTTTGTTCTTTCTATGTTACTGAGTATTAAAAGAGAGCTTATTGTTCAGAGAATCAACATAGTGGCGGGTTGGAGAAGTTAAACCACGAAGCCTAGTGTGTTTTAATAAGTTGCAGATCGAACATACATAAGTATTTAACATCATATCATATGAGCACATAACAAATTAAATGCAAATGTTCAATGTTCATACATAAGTTTACAAAAACTACCCTCCAACCTTACACCAATATGCAGTCCCTCAGAACTGCATCCATAAGGACTTACCCTAGGCCCGATGGGCATAGGTGCCACCTAAGGGGATGCCTTAGGTCCATAAGGACTTACCCTAGGCCCGATGGGCATAGGTGCCACCTAAGGGGATGCCTTAGGTCCATAAGAACTTACCCTAGGCCCGATGGGCATAGGTGCCACTCAAGGGGAGACCTTGAGTCTATAAGGATTTACCAGCTTGATCAGGGCTGTACCAACAGAGACTTCATAACATAACCCAACAATATACCCCAGATAGTAATCGGTGTTCAGATTCCAGACATGAGTAACATAATACATGTAACAAATATATTCTATTCAGAGTATCAGAAACAGAAGTTCATGCTTTTGACAGATAAATGGGCATACTATTGAGCAGAGCAGACATTTTCAGCATTCATCATGCAAACAGATTGTCCCATCATAGGTCAAACTAACGGATCATGCTAACAAATTCATCAAACAGTCAGACAATACCATCACAGATCAAATGATCACATACCAAGTATAGAGATTGAGCAGACATATATCAGGTAGGCAGAGAATGTCATCATATATCAAGTTCATCAAACATAATATTATTCATGATTAAATCATTATGCACTTCATTCAACAGAATATAGCACACATGGAACACACTATACGAAATATTTTATTTCCTGAAGATACTCGGCATTTACAAAAGGGGACGCATTAAACTTTTGACAATTTAGACGAATTTCCATAACGAGGTTCCTATTAGAAAGGGTTCATAAAACGATTCATATTATGTATTCAATAATTGGTACATCAAGATCTTAGAAAGTTTGGATATATCATGAGTACTTTAGTCATTTAAGCTTACAAGGGCATTATGGTCATTTTATCATACATGGGCGTTTTGGAAATTTATACCAACGAGACATAAACAGTCGCTCAGGAAATTCTATTTACTCATCACTTTTCCAGTCATGCATTCAAAGATTTCTATGATAAGATCTTTTGTGATATCAGATACATCCAGGGTTGTTCTGATCACTATGGCCAACAAGAGCGTTTTGGTCATTTATCTATCAGAGGTGATTTTGTAGTTTAGCCCAGTAATGATAAAATGACGATTTACAATAGTTAATATTTCCAGAAGTTTTTCAAGCCTCCAACTGTTCGAACTAACATATTCCTAACTTGCAGTACTAACCAACCCTTATATTAATATCAGGAGTGATTAACATACATGAGCGTGCTTCCTAACACTTAGGGGCAGTTTAGCCCTTAAAGTCTCATTAGAATTCTCAGGGTTTCATCAAATGCATAATTGTATATTTAACTCAAGAGAGCATTTTAGTCATTTTGGAAATTGGGATAAATTCACCGTTTTTGTCAAATCTTATTATTTAGCACATCTATCGTTTACGTACTCAGAAGAGATTAAGTCGTTCAATTCCCTTCGGCCCTTACAGACGGTTTACTCATTTTAGAACTTAAGGGTAAAATTGTTATTCTGATTAATTAAGAATTTCGGTGCTCGAAGGCACTACAATCTTTTTGGTCAATACGATCATTTCGATTAATTCATTCCTTACTGTCGTACGGATCAGCTTAAGAATACAACAATAATTCCAGTAATTTCACCTTTATGCGTTATACCTTCATGTGTTATACAGAGCTTGGGGGAAATTCAAGTTTCTTTTAGTATCACACACATTTGAATAATGATGCCGAAGTCTTTTAAAAAAGAACATACATCTTGGGTAGTGTAATTTGCATAATCAGGTCGAATGCAGATTTTTGGTCATTTCCTTTATCAGAGGGGTAGTTTAGTCATACTTATGCTCCAAGGGCATTTTCGTAATTTCATAATTAAATCTCTCACTCCGCATCCTGGGCCTCGATTCTTACGTACTGATGATTGATTTGCGGATTAACTGAATTTAATTATTAGAACTTCTGATATTGTTAGCCCATTAGTAATCTTATTCGGATAATTTGGTCTTATTAATATCCATACTTATTGCTCGAATCTGATTCAATTTAAGCAGAATTTACAGTATACGTCATCATAAGCATGCATGCGTTAACCGAATATCAACATGTTCATAAAGCATACAAGGCGTAGTACTGTATTACCTTAACTCCGAGCTACATCAGTCGATTCATAATACGACATTCGAATACCCTCGAACTCGGATTCAACATCCTACAACCACGCGGATATGAAGATATGCAGATGCCTTCAATTAAACAAAAACCCACAGTTAATCCTTAATCACACTGCCTTTAAACTGAACAAGAAACACATAAGCATTTTTGGGTTCAAGATCAGATTCAGAGGCTTTCGGGTCGGAATTTTGCGAAACGGACTTCAAAAACGGACCCAGGACGTCGAAAAACATAAAATAAGGCTTTTTCGAAAATTTTGACTTTTGGGTCAAAGTCAACGCTGACGTCAGCAGGTCAACGGTCAACATGGTCAGAGTCATTGCTGACGTCAGCAGGTCAACGCTGACATCAGCAGGTCAACGGGCAGAGGTCAACTGAGTTGACCGGGCTGACTCACTGAGCTGACTCGGGCGGACTCAGACGAGTTGACTCAGGTTGACCGGGTCGGGTTCAGGTTGACCGAGCATACGGGTCGGGTCGGACTTAGGCAGACGGGTCGGGTGGAACACCAAACTGGGCTTGGTTTGGTTGGGCTCAGACGTATTGGGCCGACGGGTTTGGGTATCATAGGCTCGGGCTTGAACCACACAAATTTTGATCCAGTTTAAACAAACGGGTTCGGTCCAAGGCGGCCGGTCTAAGCCGGTTCAGGCAACTTACCAACGTTCACCGGCGGTACACCGGATTCATCGCCGGCGATTCCAAACGCTCCGTTTCCTGTCGGAAAAACCAATCCCACGAGTTACACAACTCGATCAAGCTTGAACACAACATATAAGCCGGAAATCTTACCGGATTTTAACCCAAAACAGAGAAGAGATGGTCGGAAACGGCGTAGCTTCGATGAGGCCTCTCTCGGTGTCGGATGGGAAAACGGCCGGAGGAGTTTTGTCCGTCGTGGCGTGAGGAACCTATTGGTGTTGGTGGCGCGACGAACAGAAGGCGGACGGCTACGAAATCGCCGGAAAACAGAAGGATTGGCTTAAGGTTTCAACCGAACCTTCGAACCCAGATTTGCGACGGACGGCGGCGCTAACGCGCGAGTGGCGGCCAGGGTTTGGTCGGGACGGCGCGGCGGTTCTGCTGGTGCTGGCGGTAGTGGCCACGACGCGGCGGTGGAGGCAGATCGGGTCAGACGGTGGGGGAGAAGGTGAGGGGTCGAGAGGGAGAAAAGAGATTTGGGTATTTGTTTTTTTTATTATAATTCACACATATGAGTCCTTGTTTATTTTTTTTTCAGACTTTTATTATTATTTTCTTACAACAAAACTGAATAACTTAAAAAGGAATTGAGGTAGATCATAATTAGATACTACCTTAGCCCAATGGTTAAGGCTTGAGATCATTACCCCTATGTCAAGGGTTCAAGCCCCGTGATTACACATTCCATCTTTTTCTTATTTCATTCATTTTTCATAATAATAATATATATATATATATATATATATATAGGGTGTTACATTCTGTCTTACAAATTAAGAGTAAATTATATTCAATTTTCTACTATATATGCGAAGAGAAATTCTCCCATTTGCTGTCTTAAAGAAAATTTAATAATATTATAATATTAGTAATGGCAAAATTTTAACACATGTTATTAGGGGTTCAAATTACATGAATTGAGTTTCGGTCTGATCCGATTCTATTAGATCATATTTTAAAAAAATAATTTGAGTTCAGGTCAGATTCGAATTTATGAAGAAAAATATTCGATCCGACCCAATATAGTAGTATGAGTTTTTCTCTATATATTTAGGGATAATTACTATAATGTCACTCTTTTTATTTTTTCAATTATCCCCCTATTTTATTAAAAAGATATAAATTTTTATATGTGTCAAGTCGGATTTAAGTTACATCTCCAAATGTCGGGACATAATGAGTTTAAATGTAAGCTTTTAATTTTTGGGTCAGCCAAAAACCCCACCCTACCCACGACCAATACTACCATTTATAGAGTTTAAAAAGAAACTCAACGTCAATATACAAGATTTTAACACCGATTATAGAATTTAAAAAGAGAATTTGTTAATATAAATGTTGATAAAAAAAATTTAAATGACAATATATTCAAAACAATGATCGAATCATACGTTAATTAAGGTAAAAAAAAAATTCATCTCACCGAAGCTCGTGATTAAATGAAATCTATATATTAATGTTAATATATACACATAATGTATAAGGAGAATAATCGAATAAGCTCTAATATATACACATAGTGTATAAGGAATTTCTCATATAGATGTAGTGTGAAAGAATAAACGAGCCTTGACAATAAGGTTTATTGAATACTATATTATAAACTATAAAATATTACAATTAATTAAAGTGGAAAATAATTGGACCCGATGAACAGGATTACTTAAATTCCTCAAATATGATTAGAATCGGTGATTTTTAAACTCTTTTATTGCAACAAAACAGACGAGCAATTCTTTGATTATGGATTACACGATCATACATGATCTTTTATTGCTGTTATTTTAAGTTTCAAAATTCAGATATATTTTTCTAAAATTCAACTTAATTATTATTTAATAAAAATACTTTCATAAAAAGTCAATTATAAAAACAAATAATAAAAAAAAAACTATGTTTAAAGTCCCATACTTTGAACTACATACATACCTCAGGTACATAGAGCATGAATATGAATATAAAATAAGCACCGTTTTCGTTTGACTTTTTTCGTGAGAAATCGTAGACTAACAAACATGGGTGGCTCAAAGCATTTTTGTTTATAAAAATATACATTAATCCAGCCTGTTATGTATTGTATTAAATGATAATATTTAGGAAAATTCTACAACGGGCGACGAACATTGATGAACACCACTAACGATGAACACCGATGAACACCATTAATTTTTTTAAAAATCTTAAAAATTTAAAGGACTAAAATTATAATTATAATTAACTTTTAAAAAAATAAAAATTAAATTTAAAAATTACTTTATATTATTTTTTAATAAATTAAAATCAAATATTCCTAATTTTCTTAAAAGATAACAAAAAAAATAAAAATCAATTTTATAATTTTATAATAGATTTGAATCAAAAACACCCAAATCCCTTAAACCTAAACCTAAACCTAACAAATTCATCCCCTCCTACTATTTCCAGCCGGCGCCGCCTCACCCCGTCGCCGCCTCCGCCCCCCGCCGTCAGCACCTTTACCGGTGTCGTTAGTGTGTCGGCCGGCCGTTTGCCGTTTGCCGTTTGCCGTTTTCAGCCGCGATTTGCAGCGTGCTTCTTGCTGCCGTCCGCCGTTCTTCTTGCTGCCGTCCGCCGTGTCTCTTGCTGCCGTCCCCGTCTGCCGTCGAGCCCGTCTCCAGTGCCGGCCGCCGTCATCACCAAGGTATGTTTATTTTCCCCCAATTTTGAAATTCGAAATTGGGAACCCTAATCCCAATTAATTTTTCCCCAATTGAACCCTAATTCCCAATTAGATCTCAATCAAACCATAATATTAATTTACCCAATTTTGAATTGTAATTAGGAACCCTAATCCCCAATTAATTTCTCCCAATTGAACCCTAATTTCCAAATTAGATCCCAATCGAACTTTAATTTTAATTTTCCCAATTTTAAATTTCAATTAGGGTTTAGGAATGTTTTGAATTATTATAGGATGTTTTGTGAATTATTAAAAACATGGGAATGTTCTGAAAGTATGTATGAAGATTGCTTTGTGTATGTGTTTGTGTATGTTTATACGTATCCATTAACTGCGTTTTTCTTTTTACTGCAATGTTTGGGAAACAAATTTATCATCAATGTCTGTATTGTTTTGAGGAAGCCATTATCATGTTGGCCATGGCCTCTGGTTTTTTGATGAAATGAGGGAAATTGTGAGTCTTTTGAGCTTTGGGATGTCAAGGTGGGATTTTTATTTTTATTTTTGGTTTAAATTGAAGAATAGAAGTAAGGGTTTTTCTTCTTCTTTTTTTAATTTTTTGTGGAGATGGTGGTAGCTGTGATATTCTGCAGAATGCTAGCTCATTCTTTGCCACACAAATGGAGGAGAGGCTATGGTGGTTTAATTTCATGTGTAGGAGAAAGTGAGCTTTGGATGGGCTAATGGGTCAAATAGAACTTTATAATTGACCCGGTTTTTCTTTTTGTTGCTTTCATAGTTGGATACATCAAATATTCAAAGGGCACACTCTATTTCTTTAAAACTAGAGGAGATTGTAGTTTTTAGTTTTTTTTTTCTTTTTAAAAATGGTAAGAAAAAAATGATGTTTTTTTTTATAAATTTTAAATCTTTATCCCGATGGAGTTTACAACAATTTGTGCTGCAGATATAAAAGCTTCCCTAACTATTTTCATTTTCAACAAGATACATTTCCTATGAGAAAAAATAACATGAAATAGATTGAAACGACATTTACCTTCCAACTTAATGATGTAGTGGCAGTCTTATTATATGTAACCATTGTTGCTAGTATTGTTAGAATGTAGGTTAGTTAGTTATTCAAAAGTTTGTTAGTTTTGGCGGTACTTTCTTTAGCTATTTAATAGCTATTTCTTCATGTATCAAATGTACTGTGAATGAATGAAATATTCTTGATTCTATTCACTGTTATAAGTCCATATTTTCCTAATTACAATATTTAAAGAAAAATATTTTACCCACAGCAGTAAAAAGAAAAATTTGTTTTCCACAAGTGCTTTGTTGTTAGAGTGCTTATTAAAAAGTCGGAATTTAGGATACGTATAAACATTACTAAATTCATGATTACTGCAATGTTTATACGTATCCATTAACTGCGTTTTTCGCGTTTGGGAGTACTTGTTAACTGAGAATATTTCTTGTTGTCTCTTAAAAAGTCTTTTGCTTTTCTTGTAGGTTCTCTTAGTGGCTAGGAAATTTTTCTGTAGAAACTTGTAAAGTATGTTTTATATATTCTTGTATTCTTTCTTCTCTGCCAATGTTTCAATTGGATGTATTAAATATGTTGCGCCATCCTTTTATTCATAAAATTTGTAATTTGTGTTAGTTGTTGTTCTGTTCATTAGAGTCTGCAAAGTTTCTTATTTTTTTTAATAAAAAAACTTATATATAATAAAGGGTTAAATTTTTAGTTATTAACCTTAGATCCTACATCATCAGCATAACAGTTATCCTTTGATGTACACCTGATTGAATACTGAATGGCTTGCTTTGTTTATGTTACATATTCACTTTTACATATCACATTCTCAAGTTTTAGTTTGAATACTGGACATATTAAATATGGCTTGCTTCGTTTATGTTACATCTTCACTTTTACATATCACATTCTCAACATTTGGAGTCTCCTTCTGCATCCTTAGTTCTCAGATTTTATTTGATGATGTCATTTAGCCTCCTTGTTCAATGCTGTACATCATATTTATGAGCTGTGTTACTTTGAGTTTATTCTAGAGATGGAGATGGACGCTTGTTTGCATTATTATCTAGGAGTCGGTTAAAGATGCAAAATACATTACACTATAATTTTAAGCCCAACAAAATAGTAGTCAATTATACTGTTGTTCTATGACGAGCATTATTTGCTTGGTTAAACTAGTGAGTTAACTATGAACCTGTTTGATCTGTATTAAACCATGGGATAATTTTCTTACTTCATGAAATACACTTGTTTGTTTCGCTTGATTGTTTTACTGAGCACACGTTTATGGAGGAGGCGTAGGTTTTTTTTGTTTGGTTTGATCTTAAGTTTTAGTTTGATTGAACCATACTATGCAATTTGATTTTTTTATGATGCATTTTCTGTTTATAAATTTTGAGGTTCTTTTTTTCTAATTTTTATTGTTTGTTTATAAAATGTGATACCGTTGAAATCTTGAAGATAGCCTGTTGTCAAACAAACTAAACCACAAACTTTTTTCCCTTCCATCTACTTGTTTGTTTATAATTATGGATATGACTGTTTGAATTTGCCTCTTTAACCAGTGTCTAGGGGATTGTTTTAACTTTGATTTGGTGCATTGAATTTGTGTAAGTTTTAGGGGTAACTTCATAGTATTTGAATGAGCATAAGTTAAAGGGGTAACTTCATAGTTTTGATCTCATCACATACTTGTCGTATTTTGTCTCGCCCAATCGTTTTAAAATGGTTTTAAAGTGGTAATTGTTTGAATATTATTTTCTTAGTAATTATACTCATGTTTTGCAGGGAACAAGCTTAAGGCTATGTCTTCAAGGGGAAAGCAAATCTACGATCCTGGTAAGTTAAAATGCATTATGTTTTCTAACATTGACCACACGTTTTTTAGTCAACCACAACACATTCCATATTGTAATAATATATTTTTTATTTTTTGTAAATGACATAATTATTAGAGATAGTAGATAATCAAGATACCGAAATTGAAGATTGCTACAACAGTGAACCAGATTATGAAACTTATGTTGAAGAAGAACAATTTGAAAAACATATAGATGATGAGAAGACAATTGATAATTTCATTGACGAGAATATATGGGACAAAATTGGGAAAGAATTACAAGAATACGATGAGAATGATATGAATATGCTGAAGTGGAAGACTTTAGATGATTGTATTGAGTTTTATTATACCTATGCAAAAGTGAAGGGTTTTGGAGTTCGAATGAGTCAATCAGTGAAAAGTCGCAGTGGTGGTCACATAGTTTCAAAGAAACTAGTGTGCCGTAAAGAGGGATATAGAGAGGAAAGGTGGGTTAACTTGCCAAACAGAAAACGTGACCAAAGGCCGATCAGCAGAGTTGGATGCGGAGCATTTATTAGATTTAAATTTGACGAACGGTATCAATATTGGAAAGTTTTTAAATTCTGTGCAGAACATAATCATGAGATGGTTCAGCCTACACAAGTTGCTTTTATTAGGTATGTAATTAATTAATAAGTAAATTGTTACATACTAACTTCTAGTTTATATATATATATATATATATGTTTAATGTTATGTTAATGTTTTATTTTGTAGGTCATTTCGGAAGATTAACGAGTTAGACGAAATTAAGATTAAAAGCATGCATAACTCTGGAATTGCTCCAAGTAAAATTATGCGAAATCTCGAGAATGAAGCTGGTTCACTTGGGAATGTTGGATTTCTTTCGAAGGATTTGTACAATTATCTATATAGAATCAAACGAGAAGAAGTGCAAGATGGTGATGCTGAAACGGTGATGGCGTATTTATATGGAAAGCAAGAATCTGATCCATTTTTTTTTGTGAAGCACACGAGAGATGAATTCGGAAACCTAGAGAAGTTGTTCTGGTGTGATGGTGTATCACGTGCCGACTATAAAGAATTTGGTCATGTACTTGCATTTGATACGACTTACAAGTGCAATGCATACAACAAGCCATTTGTTGTTTTGGTTGGTGTGAATCATCATCGCAACACAGTGCCATTTGGATGTGCATTGATTACAAATGAGAAAGAGGATACCTATGTGTGGGTGTTAGAACAGTTGATAGAAGCCGGAGATGGCTACAAACCACTTACTGTTATTACTGATAGAGATAAGGCCATGGCAAATGCTATTTCTCAAGTTTTACCTGAGGCAAAACATAGATTGTGTTTATGGCATATTATGAGGAACGTGCAGTCTAATGCCCAACACAGTTTTCTCGATGGGTTTTTGAGATGCGCTGACAAGTGTAGAACACCATCCGATTTTGAAATGGCTTGGAAAGAATTAGTAGACAAACACAAAGTTAAAGGAAGAAAATGGGTGCAAGAATTGTACGAAGTTAAAGAAAAATGGGCAGAAGCATATTTGCAAGGATATTTTTATGCAGGTAACATTTTATAAACTTTATTTGTATTTTATATTATATTGCATTTAACTAAATTATTAAATATTTGGTGTGCAGCAATGAGGACTACTCAACGGTGCGAGTCAATGAATAGAACATTGAAAACTTGGTTAGACAGAAAGGTAATGTTGTATCGATTTGTTGAAAACTATCATAAACAACTGAATGCTCTAAGATGGGAGGAAAATCATCAAGACTACAAAACAATGGATGAACAACCGTATTGTGATGGTGTGTTGGGAACTTTAAAACGTAATGCATCCCAAGTATATACGAGAAATGCTTTTGCTACACTCTGCAAAGAAATATCTTATGAGGGTTATTATTTAGTTAAAAATAAAGAAGTACAGAATGAGTGCACGTGTTATTGGTTAGAGCATGTTGAAAAGGAGAAGATGTATCTAGTACTTAAAGTTACCACACATGATACCATGTACTGTTGTTGCATGAAGTTAGAGTCTGTTGGATTTCCATGTCGTCATATGTTTGCCGTGTTGAAATATGAAAAGGCAAAAGAAATACCTCAGGGATGTATAATGAAACGATGGACTATTTATGCGAAGAAAGATGTTGGATTACAACAAAAGAATGTAGATGTCGAAGACAATAATCCAACAACAATTCAAGCCAGGTATTCCACTCTAGCCTCTTATTGTATGACTATATGTCACCGTGCATCACAGACATTTAAAACTTTCAATGAGGTTAAAGATCAATTTGCAAAAATGAGTCTCAAATTGCAAGCGGTGAAAGTGGGATATAAAAAAAGAATCAGTAAAAGTGGAGAGGTTCTTAGAATTGGCGATCCTATAGTCCTTGAAACAGGAAGAGGAAAACCCAAGAGAAATAAACGTCAAGCTTTATCGTCCAATCGAACACATGTTTTATATGATGATAACGCTAGTTTGGGCTTTCATGAAACCTCTAAACCTTCTCCGAACAAGCCTTCTGATCAGGATACGAGGCATAGTAATGCAGCTCAAATATCAAAATTAGCTGAATATATGCCTGACACATACAAAAAAGACGACATTTCTGAGGTAATTAAATTTGAAATATGATAATAATAATAATTACTCTTTGTTGTTATGCATAACGATACTAATTTTTGTGCAGGTTGCATATACCAATGAATTGAAAAATATGGAAAAAGATCCAACTGTTTTGGATTGGCAACCAAATAAGGATTGGTAGTGTGCGGCTTTATCCAATAATTATATTTTTTGCTCTTGTAAGTTGAGAAGTATTTTTAAGTGATTTATTGACTTAAAAATTATTTATTAATTTTGTTGTTGTTTGTGATTATTAATGTTAATTTTTACATTTTTTTTCTCATGATGAACAGGATTAAGTTTGAGCGTTTTAAAGTAATTACTGCATAATGGATGAAGGTCGCGGTTGTCATTCTTCTCTGCGTCTATTGAGATATTTAGTTTAGTAATGTTATTCTAGCTATACATACATGAAATAGTAGTTATATACTACACACATATTGTTAATCTTTCAGATTGTACGAAGTTGATTTTATACATATTTTACTTTTATCTTATTTATAATTACAGTATTTTGTGATTTTATTCTTATTATTCCAATTCAGTAGAGATTTGAGTTTATAGTAATTAGTCAAATACGAATCCATATTTGTATATATAAATTAGTATAGAATATTAGTATATGATTGTTAAAAAATAAGATGTTTTAGATAAATTGTTTTTGTAATCAGTAATTTTATTCTTTTAACTTAATTTTATTATTGTTTTTAAAAGTTAAACCTGTGAGATAAGATGCACCTAAAGATAGTCTTAATAAGGCTACACTGGACAATTTTACAACAATAAGTAAAAGCTTAAGAATAGCTTAATTAGATGTTATTGTAATCAAAATTTTATTTGTGTATTTTTTTGTAATGTAGATTACTTAATTTAATAAAAGAGTTAATTTATTAGTAACTTTAGAAGATATAATAGTAAAGTGAAATTTTTCTTCTACATATAAATATTTTTCAACACGTGTTGTGGAAAAAGTTACGATTTAAAAAATATAGGGTTCAGTTTAGGTTTAAATAATTAAGATTTATAGTTTTGATTTTAGTTTGACGATTTAGGGTTAAATTATTTTATATAAAAATAGTGTTAAATTGAAATATTTAAAATAGAATATTTAATAACTACTTTAAATCATTTTTTCTTTTAAATCACGTCGAATATTTAAAATAGAATATTTAATATTTTCATATTTAAAATAGAATATTTAAAGTTGTTATTAAATAATCGATGTGATTTAAATATGAAAATATGAAATATTCTATTTTAAAAATATTCGATTTAAAAGAAAAAATGATTTAAAATATGCGATTTTTTTACTTTTAGGGCCAAATTGAAAGAATTCGTAAATAACAAGGACTAAATTTATTGAATTGTTTTGAATTAGGACTAAATTGATTGAATGTGTAAATATGAAGGACTAAATATGTTATTACACCAAATTTTATAACAGCCACTTAACGGGATTTAACGTCTAGTTACCATGTTGTTATAAAACATAAAATTTAATTGCTATTTTGTGATTTTTAAAAGTTTTGTTACCATTTTGTTTTTTTACCAAACTTCAGTGACCGTTTGTGTACTTTACCCTTAAATTTTTCTCCAAAAAGAATATAGGCTTAATACAACTTTTTTCCCCTAAAGTATACTCGATTTCCCAACTTGCCCCCTAAACTTCATTTTGCCCACTTTTTCCCATTAAACAATTCGCCGTTACCCATTTTTCTCCATTCCGTTACTCTTTTCCGTTATTATTAATAATATTATTTTATTAAAATGTTAATATTTAATAAAAATAAATAAAAACAAGTATTTTAATACTAAATTAGTAATTTTTTAGATTCGAATTTCAATTAAATTTTAATTATTAATTCTAATTTCACTATATTTGAATTATAGTTTTTGAGTAAAATTTAAATTATATTCGAATCATGTTCGTATTATATTCCAATCATATTCAAATTATATTTGAATCATCTTCTAATTATATTCGTATTATTAATTAGAATTTTGCTATATTCGAAATATATTTTTTGAGCAAAATTCAAATTATATTAGAATTATATTTGAACCATGTCTATATTATATTCGAATCATATTCAAATTATTTTCGAAATATAATTTGAATATGATATTTCGAATGTAATTTGAATATGATTCGAATATAATATGAACATGATTCGAATATAATTTTAATATAATTACATGTTTTTTCAACTATTATATTCGAATTATGTTCATAATATATTCAAATCATGTTTAACATGTAAATATATTCGAATCATGTTTAACAGGTAATTATATTCGTATTATGTTCATATTATATTAGAATCATATTAAAATTATTTTTGAAATATAATTTGAATATGATATTTCGAATGTAATTTGAATATGATTCGAATATAATTCTAATATAATTACATGTTCTTTGAACTATTATATTCGAATCATGTTTAACAGGTAATTATATTCGAATCATGTTTGACAGGTAATTATATTCGAATCATGTTTAACAAGTAATTATATTCGTATCATGTTTAACAAGTAATTATATTCGTATCATGTTCATATTATATTCGAATCATATTCAAATTATATTCTAAATATTATTCGAATATAATACGAGCATGATTTGAATATAATACGAACATGATACGAATATAATTACCTGTCAAACATGATTTGAATATAATTACCTGTTAAACATGATTCGAATATAATAGTTCAAAAAACATGTAATTATATTAGAATTATATTCGAATCATATTCAAATTACATTCGAAATATCATATTCAAATTATATTTCAAAAATAATTTTAATATGATTCTAATATAATATAGACATGGTTCAAATATAATTCTAATATAATTTGAATTTTGCTCAAAAAAAATATATTTCGAATATAGCAAAATTCGAAATAATAATTCGAATATAATTAGAAGATGATTCAAATATAATTTGAATATGATTTGAATAATATACGAACATGATTCGAATATAATTTAAATTTTACTCAAAAACTATAATTCAAATATAGTGAAATTAGAATTAATAATTAGAATTTAATTGGAATTCGAATCTAAAAAATTACTAATTTAGTATTAAAATATTTGTTTTTATTTATTTTTATTAAATATTAACATTTTAATAAAATAATATTATTAATAATAACAAATAATAGACTAAATTATAAAAATTAGAAAGAAATAAGGATCATTTAAGGTAAAAATAATTACTTAGCACGTGAAGAAAATAAATGAAAGATAAAAAAGAGGGAAGGATGTGAACCATCCACAAACTAGTATAATAACATTTAAAATTATAAAGTAAAATTGAGAAAAAAAATATGATGTAACTATAAATTCTACTTAATTATTACAAATTGTCATGTGATATTTCAGCTCCCATTACCACATTTCTTTTCTCAACTTCAAAATCTTGTGTGAACAGTTCACGACGATTGAAAAGATCAACTTCATTGTGGTTGCTTGTAACAAGTTTTGCCAAAATTTTCAGTCGTTCAACTCTCATTTGTTGCGTCTACATAATAAATATATCATGTTATTCAATATCATACAATAGCTAAACAAAGTTGCATGGTATACTTTACCGTGAAAGTAATCATCGACCAATCACTTTTATTATCGGCTTCTATATACTTCAACATGTACATGCCACAGTCATTCCTGAACCCAATATAAATAAATTAATCTGTAAAGAAAAAATTTCAGAGATATCTTAAAAATAACTTTTATTTTTAATTTAAATTACGTACCAATTTGGTTGTTTCGGTAATTCAACACAATTGATTGGAAATTTTGTAGCATTTTCAAAAAATCTGCCCAAATGAGCATGACCCTCATACTTAAGTGGAGCTTTGTTCAACTGTTATAATAAATTAAACAAAAATAAAAAAATTAATAGTTAAAAACTATACGAATTCTAGTAGTTCTTATAAATAAGTAAAGAACTTACTATATTTTCTGCGATCTTTTTACGAACTTCATTTACGCCAAGAGAGTCCAACACGTAATTTTGCTCATCCACAACATTAACAACTAATAAAAACCAATGTCCGCCTTCTTCATCATGTAAAGGCACATATACCTGCAAAATCATGAGTTAAAAATCACTATCAACTACGTACAAGCAAACAACAAACTATAAATATACCTGTTCAACATTACTACAATCAACAGGTATAAAGTCATCTATCCATCGGGTATGAAATTTAAACAAGCTGTCATTTATTTTTGACTTCTTATTATTTGTGAACTCTTCTATCAAAATCTGCAACAAACATAACATTTCAAAATGTCATGAGATCATGAACTGAAAATAATATGATTCTGAAGCCATAAATTGTTTGTTACCTGAATGGAAAGAGGTAGATATAACTTCTTGGGCATAGGCTCTTGTCTCAAGTACAAATCGTACACATAGATATCGATAAACTATTAAATATTTCAAAACAATAAAAACACTTGTATTAGTAACAGACAAAAGAACAAATATTGATTATGTAAAAAATTTAATCTATATTACCCAACTAGATAACCATTTATCTGGAAAAACAGTACAAGCATTGCCAACGTCCAAAAAATTATTCTTGGCCATGTAAACAACGTTGGATATATTTTTCCAAGTAGCAACATTCGCACAAATTTTGCGTTCTTCAAGCGTTAAATACTTCAAATATTGCTTGTACACATTACTTATCTTAGCAGAATTTTGGCAAGCTAAGCTATCATCTATCTCATATTTATCCTGCATGAAAAATATTTAACTCTTAATAATGATAATAACACGAAAAATTATATGTCGATATTAAAAAATATGTTTATAGTTACACCTTTTTTCTTTTCAACTTCCTTTGAGCTTCTGCAAATAAATCTTGCAATTTTGGTTCAGTCTCAAAGTCACAAAGCTTGTTTTTTTCTCCAACCTGCACAATCACAGAGTAATTGATCATATATTCAACTCCAATGAAATATTTAACACAATTTCTTTCAAATTCCCTACTAAAAAATAATATTTTTCAACATTTTGTACCTCAATTTTTTCAGAAGAATCATCATTTGGTATTTCTCCAATATCATGAAACTTTGTGATTTTTTCCTGTATGTACATATCATACGGTAAATATTACTTTTAAGCAAGCAAATAATATCAAACTTTAAGATGAAATATAACCAATAAATAAATATTTATACATACCATTGAATTCACTTTAAAAGTTCGAGCTCTTTTTTTCGATGTCATATCTTTCGACTTCAGATCATCAGTAAAATCAGAACGTGCAGTTGAACATCCCACACTCTTTTTTTGTTGAGAGTTTTTACTCTTTGACGAAGCCTTACCATTTGACATTTTAGGGGCCACTTTTTTAATCATTGGAGTTTCCTTCAACGTAACTAATTGACTAGGAAACCGATGACTAAATTCAAAGTTAAAAACCTCGCTAGGAATTTTTGGGAGACCATCAGTGTCAGCCTTGATGTTGTCTTTAGAATTACCTTCAAATTTTGTTTTACCAATAGATTGTAATAAGGGAGAGGAATAATTAAGATCACCATTCATAAATGGAGACAGACTCGGCTTTTTAATATGACTATCACTCTCTTCCTTCAATGATGCGACACTTGATCCATCTTCCTTGTGTGGTATATTTTCTAAACCCTCATCTTTCAAAGGCTCGCTATGTAAACTAGTCTCCTCTAATATGCAAACATCTTCTTTTAATGATGGACCATGTATACCTTCTCCTTTTAAGGAATCACTATCTTGAATTAAACTTTTAATATTACTCGATGTTAATATGGTCACTAATTTTTCAAATTGACCATATAGTTTTTCAAATTGACCATTCAGTTTAACAAATTCCATCTCAATATTTTGTACCGAATGAATTAGTGGCGTGAACCTATGATCACTCTGATTAGGAGTTCTTATCTTTTCCTCATGTACATCTGCAACTTTTTCCTATATGTACATAAAATAAATAAATAATTCAACAATAATCTAAAATAAAATATAACGACAAAAATATCACTCAACACTATTACTAACATTCTATTGAATGTAAATGAATTTACCTCATTGTTTGTCTTCTCCGAATTCATGTTGATACAACGCTTACACTCTATCTTAACTTGTTTTGAAGGAGTTAAATTTAGATCCATCATCTACGTTAAAAAGAAAAAAAATTAAAGATTGCATACATTTAAAACAAATTAATGGCTCATAACTTCTACTAAATTCAAGCAGAAAAGTTTTTAACTTCCTTGTCTAATCTATAATCCAAATTCATAAGACCTTGTAGTATTTCGCTCATAACTTTTAAACCGTAAGTCGGAATTTAGATTACTTTATACCGTTGTAAAGCTTATTCAATTACCTATTTAACCATATATGGCTCATATTTTTATCCTATATAGATAAAAGCAGTTTATTCGATTGAGTCAGTCAGTTTTACAGATTCGAATCTGCCATGTTCTCATTTTAGTCCACTTTTTGGGGTTAATTCACCTAAGACCTTTACTAATTGAATCTAGTCCTTTAAAACCTTAAATCCCCTATTTGTACCCTATTTTTACAAAATAAGATTGGTCCCTGAAAAGTTCATTTAAGTATACAATTTATCATTTATTCCAAAACAGTCCAGTTTTACTTATCTTGACAATTAGTCACTTCAACAATTCCATTGACTCTAATTCAAGTAATTCAATTTAGCCATCATTAACTTCAACTTTCCCTCAACTTTTAACAAATTTTCCAGCATTTAAACAAGTTCAATTAAACCTTGAAACTTCTAATTATTCAAAAACAGCCCCTAAACTATTTTCCATGACAACTTATGTGACTAATTTCATGTTACTTAATCTCTCTCAATTCTTAGGATATTTTCACTTGTCCAAGACTTAAATTAAACATTCCCACATGAATCAAAAGTCATACAAACAAATGTGCCTCATCAATTATTGTTCTTTAAGGGACCCATTAGAAGAGATTTCATAAATCCAAAAGCAAAGAAGAAGATGAGATTATGAAAATAATATGGCCTTAGGAATCTAGAAAAGTGAAACAAAAGGAACTAGTCGCCATCCAACTAAAAGATAATGTAACTATCTCATTTCCACAACTATTCAAGCCATGTTGGTGATTAAATACTTTCTTGTTTTAATAAGAAAGTAACTAGATTCTTCTTTATTGGAATGTAAATTTTAAGGTTGAGATTAACTTAAAATTCATTCAATTTCACACATGGATAAACAAGCAATACAAAATACAACTTTCATAAAAAAATCATGCTTAAAAGGTGTTCTATTATTAAACCTTGTACATTTTAATTACACTTAAGCGTCAAGTAACAAATTCAAATTATCTAATTCTCAAACACCCTTCAAATTTAGTAACTTAACTTGAGCATCTAGCAAACTTTCGAACACTACTATTTAGGTCCTAAACATTATTATTCATTTTATAACTCCGTGAGGCATAACTTTGTTACTTACCTAAACATTTAGTCTTATTCCATCTTAACTTAACAACCAACTAGTCATTCAAACATTTAGTCTTATTTCATCTTCAAATTGGGTTTATTTGGGGATTAATTATGGATTAAAAATTAATTGGGAATTAATTACTAAATTAAGGATTAATAATTGGGGATTAGGCATTAATAATTGGGGAAAAAAGTGGAGGGTTGAGTAAGTATAATTTAAAAAGGTAGTTTGATGTATCCAACTATAAAAGCAACAAAAAGAAAAACTGGGTCAATTATAAAGTTCTATTTGACCCATTAGCCCATCCAAAGCTCACTTTCTCCTACACATGAAATTAAACCACCATAGCCTCTCCTCCATTTGTGTGGCAAAGAATGAGCTAGCATTCTGCAGAATATCACAGCTACCACCATCTCCACAAAAAATTAAAAAAAGAAAAAGAAAAACCCTTACTTCTATTCTTCAATTTAAACCAAAAATAAAAATAAAAATCCCACCTTGACATCCCAAAGCTCAAAAGACTCACCATTTCCCTCATTTCATCAAAAAACCCGAGGCCATGGCCAACATGATAATGGCTTCCTCAAAACAATACAGACATTGATGATAAATTTGTTTCCCAAACATTGCAGTAAAAAGAAAAACGCAGTTAATGGATACGTATAAACATACACAAACACATACACAAAGCAATCTTCATACATACTTTCAAAACATTCCCATGTTTTTAATAATTCACAAAACATCCTATAATAATTCAAAACATTCCTAAACCCTAATTGAAATTTAAAATTGGGAAAATTAAAATTAAAGTTCGATTGGGATCTAATTTGGAAATTAGGGTTCAATTGGGAGAAATTAATTGGGGATTAGGGTTCCTAATTACAATTCGAAATTGGGTAAATTAATATTATGGTTTGATTGGGATCTAATTGGGAATTAGGGTTCAATTGAGGAAAAATTAATTGGGATTAGGGTTCCCAATTTCGAATTTCAAAATTGGGGGAAAATAAACATACCTTGGTGATGACGGCGGCCGGCACTGGAGACGGGCTCGACGGCAGACGGGGACGGCAGCAAGAGACACGGCGGACGACAGCAAGAAGAACGGCGGACGGCAGCAAGAAGAACGGCGGACGGCAGCAAGAAGAACGGCGGACGGCAGCAAGAAGCACGCTGCAAATCGCGGCTGGAAACGGCAAACGGCAAACGGCCGGCCGACACACTAACGACACCGGTAAAGGTGCTGACGGCGGGGGGCGGAGGCGGCGACGGGGTGAGGCGGCGCCGGCTGGAAATAGTAGGAGGGGATGAATTTGTTAGGTTTAGGTTTAGGTTTAAGGGATTTGGGTGTTTTTGATTCAAATCTATTATAAAATTATAAAATTGATTTTTATTTTTTTTTGTTATCTTTTAAGAAAATTAGGAATATTTGATTTTAATTTATTAAAAAAATAATATAAAGTAATTTTTAAATTTAATTTTTATTTTTTTAAAAGTTAATTATAATTATAATTTTAGTCCTTTAAATTTTTAAGATTTTTAAAAAAATTAATGGTGTTCATCGGTGTTCATCGTTAGTGGTGTTCATCAATGTTCGTCGCACGTGGTAGACTCATCCTAATATTTATTAGACATTATTGAGGGTGATCGACTACTATAAAAGGGGAAGGAATAGCTGCAAATATGACCACCAAGCAATTCTTCATAAATCTATTTTCGGGTTTTAGAGTTAAAGTTGTAGCAATGGGACAGCCAGGGCTGGTTTATGCCTTGGGATTTTGTCTCCTAATCTCAGCTGTTGCAGCCACCTATACTCCCTACAAGTATGCATCTCCTCCACCACCACATTATCATTACAAGTCTCCCCCTCCGCCTGTGAAAACTCCAAGTCCAATCTACAACCATAAATCTCCACTTCCTCCTTATGCATACAAGTCTCCTCCACCACCCAAACACTCACCACCCCCTCCACATTACATTTACAAGTCTCCTCCACCACCGGTTCACTCCCCTCCTCCTCCTTATGTCTACAAATCTCCACCACCTCCGGTCCACTCTCCACCTCCTCCTTACATTTACAAGTCCCCTCCACCACCAGTCCACTCCCCTCCTCCTCCATATGTCTATAAGTCTCCACCACCGCCAGTCCACTCACCACCTCCTCCCTATGTTTACAAGTCTCCTCCACCACCAATCCATTCCCCACCACCTCCCTATGTCTATAAATCTCCACCACCTCCAGTCCACTCACCACCTCCTCCTTACATTTACAAGTCTCCTCCCCCACCAGTTCACTTTCCACCTCCTCCATATGTCTACAAGTCTCCACCACCTCCGGTTCACTCACCACCTCCTCCTTACATTTACAAGTCGCCTCCCCCACCAGTTCACTCTCCACCTCCTCCATATGTCTACAAGTCTCCACCACCTCCGGTTCACTTACCACCTCCTCCCTACATTTACAAGTCTCCGCCACCACTAGTCCACTCTCCACCACCTCCTTATGTCTATAAATCTCCACCACCTCCAGTCCACTCACCACCTCCTCCCTACATTTACAAGTCTCCTCCCCCACCGGTCCACTCCCCACCTCCTCCTTATATTTACAAATCTCCACCACCCCCAGTCCACTCTCCACCACCAGTACACTCACCACCTCCTCCCTATGTTTACAAGTCTCCACCACCTCCAATTCACTCCCCACCACCTCCTTACATGTATAAATCTCCACCACCACCAGTGCATTCCCCACCTCCTCCTTATGCATACAAGTCCCCTCCACCTCCTTCACATCCCAAGCCCTATCCCCATCCCCATCCCCATCCCACTCATCCTAAACCCTATCCCTCACATCCCAAGACTCCTTCATCACCACAACCTAAGTATTTTTACAAGTCTCCACCACCTCCAAAGGTTTATTAAGCTGATGTTGTCTCTTTTCGTTCGGTTTTCATGAATTTATTAACGTTCAATTTATCATTAAGAAGAATAAGAGAGCTTGAAGATGTATACTGTTTGTTGAATTTGTTTTTCCCAGTTGCACTTTAAGCAATAAAGCATAATAAATAATTAATTTCATGAGCATGGTTTTTGTTTTCTTCTTGTCGAGTTTGTTGTAATTTGGACCTTATCCAATTTAGTCTGAACTTAGATTACTCACGTCATGGTATTAAAGCTCAACAAAGTACTTAGATCGTGGCAAGAACACGATTTAAAACGAGAATTCAAACAATATATATGAGTTATGATTTACTTACTTAATGTACAATTCATTAATTTTATATTTTTTAACGATCAACATTGAATCTATGAATAATATTACATTATCATTTCTATAAAAAAAAAAACTCATTTTTTTGGTAAAAATAGTATGATTGCATATATAAAAAATTAATGCTCAATTTTATTATGTTTTTTTTTTCTTTTTGACAATTCTTTCCTTAATTGTTTTCCTTTTGCGGGGTTAACATAAGAATGTCTGCAATTACCTAATGCAAAAGTAACTAGAATGAATCTAAGAACTCCTTTTTATGGATGGAAATCGTCTACCCCTAATTATGCCTCTATTAGTGCTCCATTTTAAAATAGTGAGTTTGAGGTTTAAGGTTTGGGGTTTAAGGTTGGAGCTTAGGGTTAGGGTGTAGGAAATTAGGGGTAGTGTAATAAGTGTTTTCTAAGAAAACTTTGAAGTGTCCTACTTTTTGAAAAATTTGATTAAAAGGGGAAAAATTCGTTTCAAAAAAACCTTAAAAAAATTTTGGAGTCGCCACCGGCCACTGAGGTAGGCCGGACACCATAAAAACTAAACCAGAGATTCGTTTGAAAGGGTTCGGGAGTTGGTTACGTGTGGGGAAGGGTTAGCACCCCCATCACGTCCGGAAATCGGTACCAAAATAATATTTGCTTTCAATCGATGAAATTATTTGAAATTTAAAACGAATTTAATAGGGGTTCTTAATTGAAAATTAAACTTTAATTATACGAGCTTTATCAAATTAGTGATTTCAAATTAATTAGACATTTAATTAAAAAGGGTGACGGTACACCGGAACAAAGACTAAACCGACACCATATAAGTCTGACTGTCGTGTTAGTTTCGGGTTCGGATCTCGTACGTCACCTTTATGCATGATGCAAGCAAATAAAGTATGATGTCGTGGTCTTGTTCGTTTTAATTACTTATGAATTTTACCTTTAGACGATGCAAATTAATCCGAATATTCGGGGAATATCTAATAAGCTAGGATATTTCGACCCGAATATGCGAATTAATAAGTATCTCCTTTTTATGATTAAAATTAATTAACACATACTCGAGGAATATCTAAGATCACGTGAATGGCATTTAAAAATGTGTGCCAAAAAAATACATATTCGAGCAATAAAAGAAACTAAGCCGTGTACGCATTTAAACCATATATACATACATAACAAGACTATATTATATGTAAAATAATATATTAACCAACATAATAAAAAGCAAGGCCAACATGTATAAAGTAAATGAATAAAATAGGGATTGGAATTAAATAAATGTAAATGCGAGGCAAAAAAGGAAAATGCATGATGCAGGGACCAAAACAGTAATAAAACCATTAAAAACTAATTCAATTGCAAAATGAAGGACCAAATTAAAAAGATGCGGAAACCTAAAAGGACCAAAATGGTGATTTAATCACTCGAAATCTGATTAAAATCAAGACGGGGACGAGATTGAAAGATTTCAAAAAATTGGAGGGCCCGCGGAAAGGGTTTTAGAACGTGGAAGCCCTCGCGACGCAATTACGGGGAAACAGAGGGATTTAAAATGCGATTAAACTATTTTTAAAATGCAAAAGCATTATAAAAACCTGAGTTAAAAACATTTGAGACCTTTTAGCAAAACCTAGACTCAGACTCTCCCAAAATCCTCCATTTTTTTGCTATTTGGAGGAATGCCGCCGCTGCGCTGGTCGTCGCTATTCGACAGCCGACGAACTAAAAAACCCTAAAAGACCAAACTCCCACCTTTTGAAACCCAAAAAAAAAACAAAAAAGAAAAATCCTTTTTTACATCGTGTCAACATAACCCAAAATCCCTTTTTTGTTATCATTCATTCTGACTCACCACACACGACCTCAAAAAGGTCAGAGGGCTTGTCGCCGATGTAGGAAAACGAACGGACGCAGAGAAGGCGAACCAACGTCAAAGGTAAAAAGTGAAACCCTAACTCTTATTTTTATTTTTATTTTGCTTCGAAATGAACTGAAAACGAAAGACGATGATACCTCTGAAATTCTCTATTTTTGCTTGCTTCTATTGCTATCAAATTTTCCCCTTCGAAAACTTAGGGATTACATTTCTTTGTTTCGGCTTTTATAGCCCGAAACTACATTTTTTTGAATTACATGAAAGTCAAAAATGAAAAAAAGCTATTGGTTCTGCCTAATTTGTTTGCATTCATCTTCTGATTTCCGTTGTTTTTTTTTTCTCTGGAATTTGTTGCGCATCCCTTTCTGACATTCTTTTTTTGTTTGCATGCGATAGCTCTCGTACGAGGGGGAGGGGACCAGTGAAGACGGCGTGGCTCGGCGGCTGGGGAATCGGCGAGAACATCGTGGACTAATCTCAACCACTGGTAAGGAATCTGGACGGTCGTGAGCTTTGGAAAGGCGCGCCTGAGGTGGTTACACGAACCGCGCGCGGGAGCCGAATGGTCAAGCGGTGGGTTGCACACGCGCGTCTGGAAAATGGAGAGTCACTTGTGGGGAATCGATCTTGGTCGTTTGATCTCCAGCCGGATCTGACGGCTGAGGCTTCAGCGACACCAGGGTAAAAACAGATGGAGATTAAGGCTTCTTATCAGAGGCCATCTGGACCGTCAAATCTAGATTAGATCTGACGGTGGAGATTCAGCTTCGCAAGAATAAACATAGGCAGATTAGGGTTTTTAGTTAGGTTGGGCCAAACGGGCCTGATAAGCCCTTATAGATGTCACTTTTTGCTTGCTATTTTCTTTGTCTTGAGGACTTTTCACTACTTAATCGGTTGCATTTATTTTATTTTCTGTGCAGGGACTCAATTCTAGAATTAGAAGCAGAAAGGTGCATTTCTGCAGTTTTATTTATTTTTCTGGCCGTGGCAGACATCATGGGCACGACGCTGGGCACGGCGCGTCTGACGTGGCAGTTTCTAGAAGATACAGTCAGTGCAAGGAAAAACTCTGGAAGATCTAGTCAGCGCAATTCGAGATTAGGATTTTTAATTTTTAAATTTCAAAACAAACATTTTAAATTATGTTATCTTTAGTAAATCTAAGCCTATAAATACCTTCCTTGGGTAAGGCTTAAGGGAATCTCTTGTCTTTAGTTCTTGTTGCTAATTACCTTTATTTTAATTGAAGTATTTCCTTGTTTCATCTTTGCTTCTTATTTATTTTACGCATCTTAAACATTTTGCCAAAAACATGCTAAGTATGATAATCAATATCATGCTTGGCTAATTTTCCTCAAAGCCGAGAGCTAGTACAAATCAATTCCATGCGTGAGAATTGAATATTGCTTAAATCCCTTCGGGATACATTTTCATCTTTTTTTTAGATAGTTTGGCAATCGACCTTACTAAAATTTTTAAACATTTTTTCAAATAAAAAAAGATTTGTTGGTCTGGAATTGTTTAATCATACAGTTGGGAGGAAGAATCGGCCTGTGGCACTTCGACTTCCTGTGAACACTCTTAGCGGCGGTCCGCTAAGGAAAGATGAAATCAGAAACTATTCTCAATGAGACAACTTCTGAGTCAGGTTTTTCCTGTTTTTAAACTAAGTATTTTGACGGTGATAGACGTGGTTGATTTATTTAAGAATCGACTTTCGGAGATAGACTTGGGAAGATCGGTTACATGAGAGAAAAGCAAGTTACGATGGGTTGGGCCTCGTAGACTGTAACCGACATGAATCCCGTAGTGAAATCTATTTTCAATGATCGCAGGAATTGACGAAACTAGCTAGAGGCTGCTTTCCTATTAGTGATTTTTCTTTTTCATTCCTCGCTTTATAAACTACATCTTTCCTAAATTTTTTGTTATTCCCTCGTCACTTAAATTACACCAAACCCCTTTTTTATTTATTTTCTTTAACTACTTCTGGGATCTAAATCACGACAAGGCTCAGTCAGCGATTCCAACAAAACTTCTTGTGGATCGACCCTCTTCCTCTATTCTACTTTAATTTCTTTATTTTATTTTGAAGAGGTTTCTTTTATTTTATTAATTTTGACGAGTAAAATGATGTTTGTCAAAATTGGCGCCGTTGCCGGGGAGTTTTATTTTCGATAATCACTGATTGTTTTGTTTGATTTTTATGACCAGGAGCAATCCGGGAAATCTAGTTGACCTTGACCTGGACATCGAAGCAAGAGCTCGTAGAACTCACGGTGAAACGCTTCGGCGAAAGAAACAACAACGAGAACAAAGCAGACAACAATCCGATCAGGAATCTACTTCTGAAACTACACCAATCGAAGATCCTATACTAGAACCAGAACCGGTGGCAGATCAAACGATTCGAGAACTAAACGCATCCCCTGCTGTGCAACAACCACTTTGCATCACTTTTCCTAATGGTGAGACCCTTTTTCAACTAAAAACGGGTTTAATTCATCTCCTCCCTACATTCAACGGTCTCCCTAGAGAAAGTCCACATAAACATCTCGCCGAATTTCATATGGTGTGCAGTAGTATGAAGCCGCAAGGGGTCTCGGAAGACCAAATCAAACTACGGGCATTTCCTTTTTCCTTAGCCGGATCAGCTAAAGAATGGTTATTTTATCTTCCGCCTAACTCAATTACTACATGGGCTGAACTCTCTCGTATTTTTCTTGATAGGTATTTTCCTACGGCAAAGGCGAGCGAGCTTTGGCGAAGCATCTTGGGAATCCAACAAAGGAGCGACGAATCTCTCTACGTTTATTGGGAGAGGTTCAAAAAGTTATGCACAAGTTGCCCGTAGAATGGCCTACCCGAACAGACCCTCCTTCAGTATCTCTACGAAAGGATGCTCCCAATGGATAAGAAGATGGTAAATGCCGCTAGCGGCCGTGCTCTAGTCAACATGACCCCTACTGCAGCGAGAACGTTAATCTCTACAATGGCTGCCAATTCCCAACAATTCGGCTCCTTAAGTGAACCTAGCCCACGGGTTCACGAAGTAATAATTGTTTCACTTGAAGATAAAATAGACAAATTAACTGATATAGTTGATTCACTTGTTTCAGGAAAGATTGGAGCTGCAAAAGTCTGTGGTATTTGTACGATGTCGGATCACTCAACGGATCGTTGCCCAATGTTACATAATGAATCTGGCGCCCAAGTCACTGCCATAAATAATATTCCAAGACCTCCTCAAAGGCCTTATAACCCATTCGGAAACACTTATAATCCGAGATGGAGGGACCATTCGAATCTGAGCTATGGAAACAACCAAATGGCCAATCCAAATTATCAGGCGAGACCTCCCCCTTTTCCCACTCAAATGCCACAAAAAACTTCCCTTGAGATCATTGTCGAAAGGTTAGCTGTTTCACAAGAAAAATTCCAAACCCAAACACAATCCCATCTCCAGGAAATTGACAAACAAATAAGCCACCTAGCTCAAACCATTGGCCGCCTAGAGTCTCAAGGACGATTGCCCTCTCAAACTGAAACAAATCCGAGGGAAAACATGAGCGCGATTACTTTGCGAAGTGGTACAGTAATTTCACCAGAAACGCCACAGGAGACTGAGAAAAAATCCGACGAAGACAAAGAAGGCACTTCTTCGAAAGACCAAGAAGGAAAATCTTCACCAGCCTCAGGTAACATCCAACTCAATCCTTCTTTTTCTACTTACGAGTCTGTTCCTCCTTTTCTAGGTCGACTAGCAAGACGTGACAAAAAGGAAGAGGAGAAGGAAATTTTGGATATATTCAAGAAGGTGGAAATCAACATTCCACTTCTTGATGTCATTCGAAAGGTGCCAAAGTATGCAAAGTTTTTAAAGGATTTATGAACAAATCGGAGGCGACTATCCGGGAATGAAAGAGTTAATCTCAGCGAGAACATTTCGACCATTTTTCAAGGACGCCTACCACCAAAATATAAGGACCAAGGGATGTTTACGATTCCTTGCAAGATCGGAAATGTCGAAATAAAGAGGGTAATGTGCGATCTAGGCGCATCTATTAATGTCATGCAAAATATAAGAATGTCTGCAATTACCTAATGCAAAAGTAACTACTATGAATCTAAGAACTCCTTTTTATGGATGGAAATCGTCTACCCCTAATTATGCCTCTATTGGTGCCTCCATTTTAAAATAGCGGGTTTAAGGTTTAAGGTTGAAGCTTAGGGTTAGGGTGTAGGAAATTAGGGGTAGTGTAATGTAACCCCCTCGTCCCGGTCTGGTCGGATGACCGGTCCAAGTGGGCCACACGGGGAAAACCAAAGCGAATCCCGTGAAGGTTTCCCCTCGGTTAACGACCCTAAAATTTACTTTTTATTTTATCTTGTCTATAGGCATAATTAAAACCTATGTGAAGCACAGCAGCGGGAAATACAAACATTGAAACATACACCGACCAACGAACACATCAAACAGCTCATTTTAGCCCTTTACAGCAGGCCGTTTCGAAACGCCCTTAGGGTGTTCCAAAACGCCTTGACTAAGTCAACAGGCCAGGGTCAACCATAAGGTGACCGTTCCGAAACAGGGGTGACCCGTATCGGAACGACCTTGACGGTCAATTTCTCGTGGTCAACGAGATTTGACCGTTTCGAAACATCAGAGGCCCGTTTCGGAACGCCTTTATCTCGTCAATTTCTCGAAATTCCAGTAGCAAAAATGTTCCGAAACGACCCCCATCCGTTTCGAAACGGCAGGCCAAATGCAAAGGGACCGTTCCGAAACAGGATGGCCCGTTCCGAAACGCCCCCTGTCTACAGACTCGTTTTGGCTGTTTTAAGGCACTAGGGTGCCCCAAAACACACTCCAACCATAAGACACATAAACTCAAGGCAACCCAACAATTAAAGCATGCTTCAACAAGATTAAGGCAAGTCTAAACATTAGGGTAGGACCTCACAAGACATACATTCATTCACATCATTCAAGCATAAAGGCAACTCCTAAGGCATATGGCCAACATTCAAAAGAGCAATTTAGGCATGAGTTAACATTCATGATGGCAATACAAACCATACAAAAGCAAGGCATCAATGAGTCTAAACATGCTCCTAACAACCTACAACTGTCCAACAAAACAATACATGTCCCATTGCTCAAACTATTACATATCCAAACATTAAAAATCCATACTTGAAGCACTCAAGGCTAACAACCACACTTGGAGCCTTCCACTTGCGCAAGCAACCCACGAACTAAGGATCTGCAATGTTGAACAAAGAGAGCGTAAGAAATAATGCTTAGTGAGGGTAAGCTCAAAAAACAAACCTCAACATTGCAGGGTCCGAGCACGATCTAGCCAAGGCATTTTACAAACATACCAAGGATCCACAAGAGCCACAAGATAAGATGCATGAGCAATATATACAAGTAAGTGTCATGATCAACAAGCTCTAAATTCCTCAACATAAGTAGCCACATCAAACATCCAAATAAGGATCATTTATCACAACACATTGATACGATTATCAATCAACATTGGCACCTAGCTATGACTCAAATACGCGGATAACCGTTGGAACTCACATCCAACAACACAACCATTACCTGACGGTGGGATTACACTCATCACCGGTCTCGCAGAGGGGATTCCACTCATCCTCACGCCCCGCCGATGGGATTCCATTCATCACCGACTATATTTAAATACAATTTCCGGGCGTACTCGTACTCCTCCTTGGTGACTCAACGCCACCAAGGCCACACGCGACTTTTGACTCATGTGTACACACTAACATCCTAATGATCGATCATTTGTATTCAAGTATACTAGTGCCAATATTTACTCACTTCACATTACTCATTTCAATCAATTCCGTGCTTAGCATGTACTCACCAACAACCATCATCATGCATGTCTCAAGCATCACAATTCATGTCTCATCTCACATGTATAACACAATATACATAAGCATTCATATCACATTTCATACGAGACATATACAACCATATAAATGAGTTCATCCAAAGGCTCTAGATCAAGTTTAGGATTAGGCTACCACCCCAATCCTAACTCTAGGTGGGTCTACCAAGCCCAACCTAGTCCATATACTCGAACCAACCATTTTAAAACCAAGTAAAACAATTAACCACTCACCTAAGCTTCCAAGCCCAAAGACCAAGCAAGCAACAACCTTCAACTTCCCGGATTCACTTCCGATGCTTCACCGATGCCCAAACTTGATTCTAATCAATCCCAAACACAAACAAAACATCCACAATCAATATCTTGTCATCGAAACTAACCCGGAATGCAATTCAAACATTAAGCTCAACATTTCAAGCCAAGAACCCTCTCAAACTCCCCATTTTCGTGCAGCCACAAAACCCAGTAAATAACTCCCAATTCCAATATCCAACTTGCCATCTAATACACTCAAAACAACCCTCAAACATCACCTAAACATCAGCCCTCAAGATTCCACCCAAAACAGCCCCAAAAGACACTTTAAAACCCTCCAAAAACCCTCTTAAAACCCAATTCCGAAAATCATTACAAAACCTTATAAAAATTAGATATTTCGGACCTTTTGAACAACAAATGACTCATCTATCATTATCAAATCAAAAGCTCAACTTAATGTTAACAAAGTTAACATTTTTAATTTCAAACTCTAAAACTCCATAATACAAAAACAAGAGTTTTAATGAAAACTATGGGTACGAGCATGTAGAGGGAAGTGAGGACAAGCTAAAAACATGATTACCTCTCAAAAATCACCAAGGATGTGAGTGTATGGTGATGGAATAGTGAACCCCCAAGGAGAGAAGAAGGTAACGTTGGGTTTGAAAGAGTGAAGGGAAGAAGATGAGAAGGGTGGTTGTTTTATTTGACATGTGATAAATTTTAAAGCTCAAAAGACTTGTTTGCCCTTAATGAAATGGGGCATTTACAAGGAAGGTAAATCCATGGCTAAATGGAGTTTAATCTTAAAACATGGTCAACTCAAAATTAATAAATTTTGAAAACAAACTCGAAGTATTATTTAGACTATAAAACCGAGCCCAAATAATATTAAAATATTATTTTCACCTAACCCCTAAACCCGAGTGTTACAACTCTCCCCCACTTAAGGAATTTCGTCCCCGAAATTACCTGGTGGAAACAAATACGGAAACTGCTCAACCATATCTGCTTTTCTCTCCCACGTGGCCTCTTCCACACCTCTATGTCTCCACAACACCTTGACCAACTCTATGGTCTTGCCACGCAACACCTTGCTATCAGAAGCAAGTATCTCAACGGGCTCTTCATTATAGGACAAATCCGGATTTTACTCTATCTCCTCAACGGGCATCACATGAGAAGGATCCGATCGATACCTCCTAAGCATAGACAGATGAAAGACATCATGGATCTTCTCTAACTCAGAAGGTAACCTCAAACGATAAGCTACAGGCCCAATCCGCTCAACTATCTCATACGGACCAATGAACCTCGAACTCAACTTGCCCTTACGGCCAAATCTCATTACCTTCTTCTACGAAGATACTTTTAGAAACACTTTCTCACCCACTGAGTACTCAACCTCTTTCCTCTTCAAATCTGCATAAGACTTCTGACGATCGGAAGCTGCTTTCAAGCGGTCACATATCAACTTCACTTTCTCTGTGGTTCCCTTAAGCAAGTCTGGCATAGGTAACAACCTCTGACCTGTCTCAGCCCAACAAATCGGAGTCCTACACCGTCTACCATACAAAGCCTCATAAGGTGCCATCTGAATGCTAGACTGATAACTGTTGTTGTAAGCAAACTCAACCAACGGTAAGTGCTTCTCCCAAGAACCCTGGAAGTCAATCACACAACAACGAAGCATATCCTCTAGAATCTGTATCACTCGCTCTGACTGCCCATCGGACTGAGGATGGTAAGATGTGCTGAAATGCAAACGGCTACCTAAAGCACTATGCAAGCAACCCCAGAACCTCGAAGTAAATCTAGGATCCCTATCTGAAACAATAGACTTCGGAACTCCATGAAATCTCACAATCTCGCGGATATACAAGTTTGCCAACTTGTCTAAAGAATCCGTAGTGTTCACTGCTAAGAAGTGAGCACACTTAGTGAACCTATCAACAATCACCCAAACTGAGTTCTTCTTCGAAGGAGACAAAGGCAACCCCGATACAAAGTCCATGGTGATCCTCTCCCATTTCCATTCCGGAATCTTCAAAGGCTGTAGCAAACCTGAAGGAACCTGATGTTCTGCCTTCACTCTCTGACAAACCATACAACGGCTCACATACTCGGCTACATCTCTTTTCAAACCAACCCAGAAGCAATCATTCTTCAAATCTCGGTACATTTTGGTACTACCCGGATGCATAGAAAAGGGACTCGAATGTGCTTCACTCAAAATCTGACGTCTCAACTCAACATCTTCCGGTACAACAATTCTATCTCTAAAGCACAACAAACTCTCACCACTGAAACTATACTCAGTCGGTCTTCCTTCGGCTATGTCTTGAACATGAGGAACTAGGCTCGCATCTTGCAACTGTTTTTCTCTAATCAACTGAATCAAAGAAGGCTTTACTTGCAACTCGGTGATCAAACCACTATCATCGGACACACTCAATCTAGCAAACATGGCTCTCAGCTCAACGGCCACTTTTCTACTCAAAGCATCGGCTACAACATTTGCTTTACCCGGATGGTACTCAATGGTCAAATCATAATCTTTCAACAACTCTAGCCATCTTCTCTGTCTCAAATTCAACTCTTTCTGTGTCATCAAATACTTCAAGCTCTTGTGATCGGTGTAAACAATACACCTCTCACCATACAAATAGTGACGCCAAATCTTCAATGCAAACACAACTGCGGCTAGCTCTATGTCATGAGTAGGATAGTTCTTCTCATGAATCTTCAACTGTCTAGAAGCATAAGCAACAACTCTCCTATCTTGCATCAGAACACATCCTAAGCCTACGTAGGAAGCATCACTGTAAATCACAAACTCCTTACCTGAAACAGGTTGCACTAACACTGGAGCATTCGTCAAAGCTTTTTTCAATTTCTCAAAGGCCTTCTGTCTTGCATCTGACCATTCAAATTTAACTCCCTTTTGCAACAATTTAGTCAAAGGAGCAGCTACTCTAGAGAAGCCATCAACAAACCTCCTATAGTAACCGGCTAATCCTAGGAAACTCCTAATCTCGGTCACGGACTTAGGTTGTTTCCACTCAACAATAGCCTCAATCTATGTGCGCCCGCACAACCCATCTGAGCCAAGATACGAACCGTCTTCTCCAACCACAACTCCGATCTCTCTGGAGTAGATCCTCTAAACTCCTCGGCTCCCAAGCTACGGAGCCTCTCCAAAGGTAGACTAGCATCATCACACCTAGGCTGAGCTGCAGCCTGAGCTCCCGCAACTGCGGCCTGGAACGCTCCCGCTATCGCTTGCACTAGCGGAGTCATGTCAATTCCAGCTGGACCTTGGCCACCTTGAGGTCCATCTCCTCCGGCTCCATCTTCACCTCCAGCTCCAGGTGGAGGAGGTGGTGGTGGTGGAGGTGGTGGTGGAGCGCCAACTCCCGCGGCCACCGGCCCTTCTAGATGAGCCTCCACACCAACAGCCGGCTCAACAGGAGCCGCAACCCGTGGTTCCTGACGAACCACTCTCGGTCTACCTCTCGGTCTAGACATCGTTCTCACAGATATCAACTACAACCACAACAACAAAACATAAAAGTTGGGTTAGCAAGGCAAGGCTTCCAAGTGTTCAAGTACGTTCCCTCACTTAAAAATCATTTGGGTAAACTACTCATATAGTCACTCAACTTTGGTCATTTGACCTATTTTAGTCACTCAACTTTAAAAACGTTAAATTTACTCATTAAACTTTACTTTTTGACCTATTTTGGTCACTTTGAATTATTTTATTAATATTTAACTATGACATGGCATATTTTATTATTATTATATATAAAAAATAATTTAAAATAAAAATAAATAATATATTTTATTAATAATATAAAAAATAATTTAAAATAAAAACCCTAATCCCAAACACCCCAAATATCCCAAATCCCAAACACCCCAAATAATATTTTGGTCATTCTCTCAATGTCGCGACCGTCGGACCTTCAGGCCATCACCGGCGCCGCTCCGACGAGATTTTCGGCCATGCAACGCCATCAACAGACCGGTCTCAACCTCTTCTTCTCTTTTATCGGCTTGGAACTCACAGAGAACGGCCGAGATACTCCAGATCTGGACCAAACTCGAACGACCTTGGATGTGTGGTTCGTCGTCGTCCGCCGTTGGATCGAGGCGCAGCCGAGATATGTTGCTCACCGCTCCAAGACGCGTCCCTTCACCGTCGGGATTGTCAATACGGAGCTCCGGTCACCGGCGAGCATCGAACCGAAATGTAAAAATGTATTTTTTCCTATTTTGTATTCGAAATAAAAACAAAAATAGATAAAAAAAAAATCAGATCCAGACTTCTCTAAATTTTTTTGGTATTGATTTGTGAAAAAATGGCACCGTCGGCGGCAGGTGATGTTGTCGTCGGCGGTAGAGGGAGTGGTGGCCGCCGGTGAGAGTGACACTGGTAAGGGGGTTTGAGGATTTGGGTGTTTGGGATTTGGGATATTTGGGGTGTTTGGGATTAGGGTTTTTATTTTAAATTACTTTTTTATTTATTAATAAAAAATATTATTTATTTTTATTTTAAATTGTTTTATATATATAATAATAATAAAATATGCCATGTCATAGTTAAATATTAATAAAATAATCCAAAGTGATCAAAATAGGTCAAAAAGTAAAGTTTAATGAGTAAATTTAACGTTTTTAAAGTTGAGTGACTAAAATAGGTCAAATGACCAAAGTTGAGTGACTATATGAGTAGTTTACCCAAATCATTTTTCCAATGTAATAGTAGCAATGGGACTCACACACACATACTTTTGAATAAAACAAGCAACATACTTGTCAAACAAGCAACCATTCTTAAAAAGCAAGCAAACACCGTGCACATTAATCAAAAACTCGAACTTACCTCACTTACCTGCCCAAGGTCTCGGTAACCTTAGGCTCTGATACCAACAAGTGTAACCCCCTCGTCCCGGTCTGGTCGGATGACCGGTCCAAGTGGGCCACACGGGGAAAACCGAAGCGAAACCCGTGAAGGTTTCCCCCCGGTTAACGACCCTAAAATTTTCTTTTTATTTTATCTTGTCTATATGCATAATTAAAACCTATGTGAAGCACAGCAGCGGGAAATAAAATCATTGAAACATACACCGACCAACGAACACATCAAACAGCTCATTTTAGCCCTTTACAGCAGGCCGTTTCGGAACGCCCTTAGGGTGTTCCGAAACGCCTTGACTAAGTCAACAGGCCAGGGTCAACCATAAGGTGACCGTTCCGAAACAGGGGTGACCCGTATCGGAACGACCTTGACGGTCAATTTCTCGTGGTCAACGAGATTTGACCGTTTCGAAACATCAGAGGCCCGTTTCGGAACGCCTTTATCTCGTCAATTTCTCGAAATTCCAGTAGCAAAAATGTTCCGAAACGACCCCCATCCGTTTCGAAACGGCAGGCCAAATGCAAAGGGACCGTTCCGAAACAGGATGGCCCGTTCCGAAACGCCCCCTGTCTGCAGACTCGTTTTGGCTGTTTTAAGGCACTAGGGTGCCCCAAAACACCACCAAAACACACTCCAACCATAAGACACATAAACTCAAGGCAACCCAACAATTAAAGCATGCTTCAACAAGATTAAGGCAAGTCTAAACATTAGGGTAGGACCTCACAAGACATACATTCATTCACATCATTCAAGCATAAAGGCAACTCCTAAGGCATATGGCCAACATTCAAAAGAGCAATTTAGGCATGAGTTAACATTCATCATGGCAATACAAACCATACAAAAGCAAGGCATCAAGGAGTCTAAACATGCTCCTAACAACCTACAACTGTCCAACAAAACAATACATGTCCCATTGCTCAAACTATTACATATCCAAACATTAAAAATCCATACTTGAAGCACTCAAGGCTAACAACCACACTTGGAGCCTTCCACTTGCGCAAGCAACCCACGAACTAAGGATCTGCAATGTTGAACAAAGAGAGCGTAAGCAATAATGCTTAGTGAGGGTAAGCTCTAAAAACAAACCTCAACATTGCAGGGTCCGAGCACGATCTAGCCAAGGCATTTTACAAACATACCAAGGATCCACAAGAGCCACAAGATAAGATGCATGAGCAATATATACAAGTAAGTGTCATGATCAACAAGCTCTAAATTCCTCAACATAAGTAGCCACATCAAACATCCAAATAAGGATCATTTATCACAACACATTGATACGATTATCAATCAACATTTGGCACCTAGCTATGACTCAAATACGCGGATAACCGTTGGAACTCACATCCAACAACACAACCATTACCTGACGGTGGGATTACACTCATCACCGGTCTCGCGGAGGGGATTCCACTCATCCTCACGCCCCGTCGATGGGATTCCACTCATCACCGACTATATTTAAATACAATTTCTGGGCGTACCCGTACTCCTCCTTGGTGACTCAACGCCACCAAGGCCACACGCGACTTTTGACTCATGTGTACACACTAACATCCTAATGATCGATCATTTGTATTCAAGTATACTAGTGCCAATATTTACTCACTTCACATTACTCATTTCAATCAATTCCGTGCTTAGCACGTACTCACCAACAACCATCATCATGCATGTCTCAAGCATCACAATTCATGTCTCATCTCACATGTATAACACAATATACATAAGCATTCATATCACATTTCATACGAGACATATACAACCATATAAATGAGTTCATCCAAAGGCTCTAGATCAAGTTTAGGATTAGGCTACCACCCCAATCCTAACTCTAGGTGGGTCTACCAAGCCCAACCTAGTCCATATACTCGAACCAACCATTTTAAAACCAAGTAAAACAATTAACCACTCACCTAAGCTTCCAAGCCCAAAGACCAAGCAAGCAACAACCTTCAACTTCCCGGATTCACTTTCGATGCTTCACCGATGCCCAAACTTGATTCTAATCAATCCCAAACACAAACAAAACATCCACAATCAATATCTTGTCATCGAAACTAACCCGGAATGCAATTCAAACATTAAGCTCAACATTTCAAGCCAAGAACCCTCTCAAACTCCCCATTTTCGTGCAGCCACAAAACCCAGTAAATAACTCCCAATTACAATATCCAACTTGCCATCTAATACACTCAAAACAACCCTCAAACATCACCTAAACATCAGCCCTCAAGATTCCACCCAAAACAGCCCCAAAAGACACTTTAAAACCCTCCAAAAACCCTCTTAAAACCCAATTCCGAAAATCATTACAAAACCTTATAAAAATTAGATATTTCGGACCTTTTGAACAACAAATGACTCATCTATCATTATCAAATCAAAAGCTCAACTTAATGTTAACAAAGTTAACATTTTTAATTTCAAACTCTAAAACTCCATAATACAAAAACAAGAGTTTTAATGAAAACTATGGGTACGAGCATGTAGAGGGAAGTGAGGACAAGCTAAAAACATGATTACCTCTCAAAAATCACCAAGGATGTGAGTGTATGGTGATGGAATAGTGAACCCCCAAGGAGAGAAGAAGGTAACGTTGGGTTTGAAAGAGTGAAGGGAAGAAGATGAGAAGGGTGGGTGTTTTATTTGACATGTGATAAATTTTAAAGCTCAAAAGACTTGTTTGCCCTTAATGAAATGGGGCATTTACAAGGAAGGTAAATCCATGGCTAAATGGAGTTTAATCTTAAAACATGGTCAAATCAAAATTAATAAATTTTGAAAACAAACTCGAAGTATTATTTAGAGTATAAAACCGAGCCCAAATAATATTAAAATATTATTTTCACCTAACCCCTAAACCCGGGTGTTACATGTAATAAGTGTTTTCTAAGAAAATTTGAAGTGTCCCACTTTTTGAAAAATTCGATTAAAAGAGGAAAAATTCGTTTCAAAAAAACCCTTAAAAAAAATTTGGAGTCGCCATCGGCCACTGAGGTAGGCCGAACACCATAAAAACTAAACCAGAGATTCGTTTGAAAGGGTTCGGGAGTTGGTTACGTGTGGGGAAGGGTTATCACCCCCATCACGTCCGGAAATCGGTACCAAAATATTATTTGCTTTCAATCGATGGAAATTATTTGAAATTTAAAATGAATTTAATAGGGGTTCTTAATTGAAAATTAAACTTTAATTATACGAGCTTTATCAAATTATTGGTTTCAAATTAATTAGACATTTAATTAAAAAGGATGACGGTACACCAGACCAAAGACTAAACCGACACCATATAAGTCTGACTACCGTGTTAGTTTAGGGTTCGGATCCCGTACGTCACCTTTATGCATGATGCAAGCAAATAAAGTATGATGTCGTGGTCTTGTTGTTTTAATTACTTACGAATTTTACCTTTAGACGATGCAAATTAATCCGAATATTCGGGGAATATCCAATAAGCTAGGATATTTCGACCCGAATACGCGAATTAATAATTATCTCTTTTTTATGATTAAAATTAATTAACACATACCCGAGGAATATCTAAGATCACGTGAATGGCATTTAAAAATGTGTGCCAAAAAAATACATATTCGAGCAATAAAAGAAACTAAGCTGTGTACGCATTTAAACCATATATACATACATAACAAGAATATATTATATGTAAAATAATATATTAACCAACATAATAAAAAGCAAGGCCAACATGTATAAAGTAAATGAATAAAATAGGGATTGGAATTAAATTGTAACACCCGGGTTTGAGGGCCGGGAGAAAATAATATTTAAATAATACTTTGAGTCTTGGTTTTATAATTAAAATAATAATGTATTATTCTAGTCTTCATATTTTAATACAAACATTTTATGTTGGACCAAAATTTAATTGAAACACTTTTTCCATGGAATTTGCAAATAGATGAAATTGCCATCTCATTAATGGCAAAAGGGTAAATAAATGGGCTTTCAAAATTAAAACCCCTTTTTCACTAAAGTGAGCCTTGTCATCTTCTTCTCCACCCTTGTTTCCCCATTTCCACGACAAAGAATAGAGTTTCTCTTCATTTCACCATTTCATCTCTTTCAACTTCATCTTTGGAGCTTTTCAAAAGGTAATTGTGTTTTTGACTTGGCCTTGATCTCCTCTTCATTTTGGTATCTTTAGATTTCACTAAAACTATGTATTTTGTAATTTGAGTTTTTGAAAGTTTAGGTTAAAGGATGGAGCTTTATGGGTTTTTATCAAAGATTTTGATTTGATATTGTTAGATATGGTGTTTATGAACCAAATGGTCCAACATATATAATTTTTAAAGTGTTTTATAAGAATTCCCGAATTTGGGTTTTGATGGGGTTTTAGGAGGGTTTTGGGGTGAGTTTTGGGTATGGGTTGTGTTGGAAATTGAGGGTTGATGTTAGGGTAATAGTTGGGGGCTATTTTGGAAGCATTTGAATGTGTTAAATATGTTGAAATCACAAGTTTTGGGCTGGGTATAAGGGCTGCTCGGGTTTGGTGGTTTTGGGGTTGTTCATGGCTTGAATTCACGTGTTTATTGTTTGAATTGTATTTCGGGTTAGCTACCTTGATGCTTGGGCTGATTTGAAGTTGTTTGGATTGTGTTGAGGTGATTAGAAGCGAGATTATGCGTTGTTGAAGCCTCGGGAGTGAATCCAAAAACTTGAAGACCTTGGTTGCTTGGTAGTGGAGCTTGGAGGTGAAGGTGAGTGGTTAATGTTTTCAAATTGGTTTTTAAGTGGTTGGTTCAAGCATGTGGACTAGGTTGGGCTTGGTAGACCCACCTAGAGTTAGAATTAGGGTGGTAGCCTAATCCTAAACTTTAGTTAGAGACATTGGATGAACTCTTTAATTTGATGTTATGCCTCATGATGATTTGTGCTATGATGATTGTGTATAATGTGATATACATGTATGTTGGGGCATGGCTTAATGCATTGTTATATGCATGTTGATGACAAATGTAATGTGGATATACGTATGTGTGAAATATGATGTGATACTTGTTTGGATGATATACATGTAGTGTTGGCTTGTGAAATGAGGTTATGAGGTGATTGCATGATTTTGAGGTATCATGGTGAGTACGTGCTAAGCACGGAAATTATATTGAAATTGATGTTGTGAAAGGTTATGGTTTTTGTTTAATATTGGCACTAGTATGCTTGGGTACAATGATCGATCATTAGGATGAGTGTGCACACGAGAGTCAAAGTCGCGCGTGGCCTTGGTGGCGTTAAGGCACCAAGGAGGAGTACGGGTTCGCCCGGAAATCTTTATATTAGTCGGTGATGAGTGGAATCCCATTGACGGGGCATGAGGATGAGTGGAATCCCCTCCGCGAGAACCGGTGATGAGTGTAATCCCACCGAAGGTAATGGTTATTTGGAAATGCGTTCCAACATGTTATCCGCGTATTCGAGTCATAGCTAGGTGCCAATATGAGATTATATGTGCCTTTATGATTTGATATGTGTTGCCAATATGATAGGAAATGTGTTTCCAAAATACATTGAGATATGTTGTTAATAATACCTTGATATATGTATTATTTTAAGTTGAGCTTATGAGTTGTTGAGCATGGCATAATGTTGATTATATGTTCATGCATCATGTTTAATTTGGCTCTCGTGGATCGGAGGTAAGATCATGCATTTCATTATGGTAGTTGCTCGTGCTTGGACCCTGCATTGTCGAAGGTTTGTTTTATGAGCTTACCCTCACTAAGCTTTTATGCTTACGCCCCTTTTTGTTCGACAATGCAGATAAGTAGCTTGTGGGTGGCAAGGGCAAGGAAAGGTCTCCAAGTATTGCTTTTGGTTAGCTCAAGTATGATGTTTAAATTGTAGATTGTAATAGTTAAGCAATGGGATAGGTGTTGTTGTCTTGTATGCTTTGTTGCATGTTGAAGTGGTGTGGCTCTTGGATGCCTTATTTGGATTGTAAATCTTGCTTATGATGCATGTCTTGTATGCCTGCATGTTTGTTCTAAGGCATGAATCTTTATGTGTTAGGTATGCCTTGAATGATATTTAAATATGATGTAAGAATCCTTGATTGCATATGAATTGTTGATGTTTGGCTTTACATGTTTAATGTGTGCTAAGCATGTGTTTTTAGAGTGTTTTTCATCTAGATGGATTGTATGTTGAGTCTTGAGTGTTTTGGTGATATTGTAGGGCTGCCTTGTGTCTTTAAACAGCAAAAATCTGTCTTCTCGCAGCCCGTGTATCGAAACGATTGGTCTCGTTTCGATACGGGCTCTTGTTTCAGGCCAGGCATTTCGATACGCCTAGGGTCCGTTCCGGAACGATTTTGCAACTGGAATTTTGAGAAATTGCCGATAATTTCAAGTTTCGAAACGAGTCTAGGTGTATCGAAACGGTCAATATATCGTTGACCACGAGAAGTTGACCGTTAGGGGTGTTTCGGAACGGTTGACCTCCGTTCGGATACGGCCTTCTCGTGTGGACTTGGGGCCGTTGACCAAGTCAAGGTGTTTCGATACACCCTAAGGGAGTTTCGAAACGGCCTGCCTAATGACTTAAAAATTGGACTGTTTACTTGCTGTTTTGGGTCCAATTGTTTGTCCTTCTCGTTTTAATCCGCTGTCGTTATCACATAGGATTTAAACGTGCCTTTAGAGAAGATTAAATTAAAAGAAAATTTAGGGTTGCTAACCGAGGTGGAATCCTTAGCGGGTTTCGCATCGGTTTTCCCCGTGTAGCCTACTCGGACCGGCCAAACGTCCGGACCGGGACGAGGGGGTTACATAAATAAATGTAAATGCGAGGCAAAAAAGGAAAATGCATGATACAATGACTAAAACAATAATAAAACCATTAAAAACTAATTCAATTGCAAAATGAAGGACCAAATTAAAAAGATGCGGAAACCTAAAAGGACCAAAATGGTGATTTAATCACTCGAAATCTGATTAAAATCAAGACGGGGACGAGATTGAAAGATTTCAAAAAATTGGAGGGGCCGCGAAAAGGGTTTTAGAACGTGGAAGCCCTCGCGGCGCGATTACGGGGAAACGGAGGGATTTAAAATGCGATTAAACTATTTTTAAAATGCAAAAGCATTATAAAAAACTGAGTTAAAAACATTTGAGACCTTTTAGCAAAACCTAGACTCAGACTCTCCCAAAACCCTCCATTTTTTTGCTCTCTGTCAGAATGCCGCCGCTGCGCCGATCGTCGCTATTCGACGGCCGACGAACTAAAAAACCCTAAAAGACCAAACTCCCACCTTTTGAAACCCAAAAAAACCAAAAAGAAAATCCTTTTTACATCGCGTTAACAAAACCCAAAATCCCCTTTTTGTTAGCATTCATTCCGACTCACCACACACGACCTCAAAAAGGTTAGAGGGCTTGTCGCCGATGTAGGAAAACGAACGGACGCAGAGAAGGCGAACCAACGTCGAAGGTAAAAAGTGAAACCCTTACTCCTATTTTTATTTTTATTTTGCTTCAAAATGAACTAAAAACAAAAGATGATGATACCTCTAAAATTCTCTGTTTTTGCATGCTTCTATTGCTATCAAATTTCCCCCTCGAAAACTTAGGGATTACATTTCTTTGTTTCGGCTTGTATAGCCCGAAACTAAATTTTTTTGAATTACATGAAAGTCGAAAATGAAAAAAAAAAAGCTATTGGTTCTGCCTAATTTGTTTGCATTCATCTTTTGATTTCCGTTGTTTTTTTTCTCTGGAATTTGTTGCGCATCCCTTTCTGACATTCTTTTTTTGTTTGCATGCGACAGCTCTCATACGAGGGGGATGGGACCAGTGAAGACGGCGTGGCTCGGTGGCTGGGGAATCGGCATGGACATCGTGGAGTAATCTCAACCACTGGTAAGGAATCTGGACGGTCGTAAGCTTCGGAAAGGCGCGCCTGAGGTGGTTGCACGAACCGCGCGCGGGAGCCGAATGGTCAAGCGGTGGGTTGCACGCGTGCGTCTGGAAAATGGAGAGTCACGCGTGGGGAATCGATCTTGGTCGTTCGATCTCCAGCCGGATCTGACAGCTGAGGCTTCAGCGACACTAGGGCAAAAACAGATGGATATTAGGGCTTCTTATCAGAGGCCATCTGGACCGTCAAATCTAGATTAGATCTGACGGTGGAGATTCAGCTTCGCAAGAATAAAGATACACAGATTAGGGTTTTTAGTTAGGTTGGGCCAAACGGGCCTGATAAGCCCTTATAGATGTCACTTTTTTCTTGCTATTTTCTTTGTCTTGAGGACTTTTCACTACTTAATCGGTTGCATTTATTTTATTTTCTGTGCAGGGACTCAATTCTGGAATTAGCAGCAGAAAGGTGCATTTCTGCAGTTTTATTTATTTTTCTGGCCGTGGCAGACATCCTTGGCACGACGCTGGGCACGGCGCGTCTGACGTGGTAGTTTCTAGAAGATACAGTCAGTGCAAAGAAAAACTCTCGAAGAATCTGGAAGATCTAGTCAGCGCAATCCGAGCTTAGGATTTTTAATTTTTAAATTTCAAAACAAACATTTTAAATTATGTTATCTTTAGTAAATCTAAGCCTATAAATACCTTCCTTGGGTAAGGCTTAAGGGCATCTCTTGTCTTAAGTTCTTGTTGCTAATTGCCTTTATTTTAATAGAAGTATTTCCATATTTCATCTTTGCTTCTTATTTATTTTACGCATCTTAAACATTTTGTCAAAAACATGCTAAGTATGATAATCAATATCATGCTTGGCTAATTTTCCCCAAAGGCGAGAGCTAGTACAAATCAATTCCATGCGTGAGAATTGAATATTGCTTAAATCCCTTCGGGATACATTTTCATCTTTGTGTTTAGATAGTTTGGCAATCGGGCTTACTAAAATTTTTAAACGTTTTTTTCAAATCAAAAAGGATATGTTGGTTTGGAATCGTTTAATCATACAGTTGGGAGGAAGAATCGGCCTGTGGCACTTCGACTTCCTGTGAACACTCTTAGCGGCGGTCCGCTATGGAAAGATGAAATCAGAAACAATTCTCAATGAGACAACTTCTGAGTCGGGCTTTTCCTGTTTTTAAACTAAGTATTTCAACGGTGATAGACGTGGTTGATTTATTTAAGAATCGACTTTCGGAGATAGACTTGGGAAGATCGGTTACATGAGAGAAAAGCAAGTTACCATGGGTTGGGCCTCGTAGACTGTAACCGACATGAATCCCGTAGTGAAAATCTATTTTCATTGATCGCAGGAATTGACGAAACTAGCTCTAGGCTGCTTTCCTATTAGTGATTTTTCTATTTCATTGCTCACTTTATTTTCTACATCTTTCCTAAATTGTTTATTATTCCCTCGTCACTTAAATCACACCAAATCCTTTTTTTATTTATCTTCTTTAACTACTTAAAGGATCTAAATCACGACAAGGCTCAGTCAGCGATTCCAACAAAACTCCTTGTGGATCGACCCTCTTCCTCTATTCTACTTTAATTTCTTTATTTTATTTTGAAGATGTTTCTTTTATTTTATTAATTTTGGCGAGTAAAACGACGCTTGTCAAAATTGGCACCGTTGCCGGGGAGTTTTATTTTCGGTAATCACTGATTGTTTTGTTTGATTTTTATGACCAGGAACAATCCTGGAAATCTTGACCCGGAGATCGAAGCAAGAGCTCGTAGAACTCACGGTGAAACGCTTCGGCGAAAGAAACAACATTTAGAACAAAGTAGACAACAATCCGATCAGGAATCCACTTCTGAAACTACACCAGTCGAAGATCCTATACTAGAACCAGAACCGATGGACGATCAAACGATTCAAGAACTAAACGCAGCCCCTGCTGTGCAACAACCACTTTGCATCACTTTTCCTAATGGTGAGACCCCTTTTCAACTAAAAACGGGTTTAATTCATCTCCTCCATACATTCAACGGTCTCCCTAGCGAAAGTCCACATAAACATCTCATCGAATTCCATATGGTGTGCAGTAGTATGAAGCCGCAAAGGGTCTCGGAAGACCAAATCAAACTACGGGCATTTCCTTTTTCCTTAGCCGGATCGGCTAAAGAATGGTTATTTTATCTTCCGCCTAACTCAATTACTATATGGGCTAAACTCTCTCGTATTTTTCTTGATAGGTATTTTCCTGCGGCAAAGGCGAGCGAGCTTAGGTGAAGCATCTTGGGAATCCAACAAAGGAGCGACGAATCTCTCTACGATTATTGGGAGAGGTTCAAAAAGTTATGCGCAAGTTGCCCGTAGAATGGCCTACCCGAACAGACCCTCCTTTAGTATCTCTACGAAAGGATGCTCCCAATGGATAAGAAGATGGTAGATGCCGCTAGCGGCGGTGCTCTCGTCAATATGACCCCTACTGCAGCGAGAACGTTAATCTCTACAATGGCTGCCAATTCACAGCAATTCGGCTCCTTAAGTGAACCTAGTCCACGGGTTCACGAAGTAAGAATTGTTTCACTTGAAGATAAAATAGACAAATTAACTGATATAGTTAATTCACTTGTTTCAGGAAAGATTGGAGCTGCAAAAGTCTGTGCTATTTGTACGATGTCGGATCACTCAACGGATCGCTGCCCAATGTTACAGAATGAATCTGGCGCCCAAGTCAATGCCATAAATAATTTTCCAGGACCTCCTCAAAGGCCTTATAACCCATTCGGCAACACTTATAATCCGAGATGGAGGGACCATTCGAATCTGAGCTATGGAAATAACCAAATGGCCAATCCAAATTATACCTCCCCCTTTTCCCACTCAAATGCCACAAAAAACTTCCCTTGAGACCATTGTCGAAAGGTTAGTTGTTTCACATGAAAATTTCCAAACCCAAACACAATCCCATCTCCAGGAAATTGACAAACAAATAAGCCACCTAGCTCAAACCATTGGCCGCCTAGAGTCTCAAGGACGATTTCCCTCTCAAACTGAAACAAATCCGAGGGAAAATGTGAGCGCGATTACTTTGCGAAGTGGTACAGTAATTTCACCAGAAACGCCAAAGGAGACTGAGAAAAAATCCGACGAAGAGAAAGAAGGCACTTCTTCGAAGGACCAAGAAGGAAAATCTTCACCAGCCTCAGTTAACATCCAACTCAATCCTTCTTTTTCTACTTACGAGTCTGTTCCTCCTTTTCTAGGTCGACTAGCAAGACGTGACAAAAAGGAAGAGGAGAAGGAAATTTTGGATATATTCAAGAAGGTGGAAATCAACATTCCACTTATTGATGTCATTCGAAAGGTGCCAAAGTATGCAAAGTTTTTAAAGGAATTATGCACAAATCGGAGGCGACTATCCGGGAATGAAAGAGTTAATCTCAGCGAGAACATTTCGGCCATTTTTCAAAGACGCCTACCACCAAAATATAAGGACCAAGGGATGTTTGCGATTCCTTGCAAGATCGGAAATTTCAGAATAAAGAGGGTAATGTGCGATCTAGGCGCATCTATTAATGTCATGCCATTGAGCGTCTACAATAAAATTTCGACTAAACCATTGAAGGAAACGTGAGTGACGGTTCAGTTAGTTGATCGGTCAATTATCTTCCCCGAGGGGGTACTAGAAAACGTGTTGGTAAAGGTAAACGATCTTATTTTTCCTGCTGATTTTTACATTATTGACATGGAAAATGATCGCAGCAACAACGGATCAGAAATCTTGCTTGGCCGCCCTTTCTTGTCAACATCACATACAAAAATCGATGTCCGTAACGGTATCTTAACTATGGAATTTGATGGGGAAGTAGTTAAGTTCGATGTGTATAAAGCTATGAAGTATCCTGATTCGGTCGCAAGTTTGAATTTTATTGATATTATCGATCCATTAGCCGATGAAATTTTAGAAACTAAATTGTTTGTTGATGCTTGCAAGGAATTAGGAATAGAGGAGCCTGACGAAAGGGAGTTTAAAGAAATTTCTTCTACTTCTAGTTTTACATTAATGCCTTCAAAGTCTAAATCTCTTCCTTCAATTTTGCAGGCACCAAAGCAGAAATTAGAGCAATTTAATTACGTATTTTTGGGCAAAAATTGTACCTTGCCAATCATCATTTCCAACGAGCTGTCAAAAAAAGAAGATAGTAGCTTAGTTGTTGTTTTGCGCACAAATAAATAGGTAATCAAATGGACCTTATCCGACATCAAGGGGCTGAGTCCATCCACGTGCATACATAAAATTAAGACGGAGGAAGGCGTAAAAACGACAAGGGATAGACAGTACCGCTTAGTTGAAGAACTTATATTTGAATAATCGAAAATTTAACATAGGTCGTCGAGCTAAACGACGTTAAACAAAGCGCTACATGGGAGGCAACCCATTTATTTTCTTTCCTTTGCTTTATGTCTTTTTCTTTCTTTTTATTTTATTTTCTTTCATTTACAATAATTTTTTATGTTTTAAATTTTTTAGGTACATTACTCGGATTTAAACAAGCGTCTAAGCGTAAATTTTACTCTAATAGTGCCAATTTTTGAAGCCCTTTTCGAGCAGCACTCAAACCAATTTTTGAGGCTATTTTCCACGATGGTTCGTACGCGACACCAAGTTCGTGGTTGCGGTTGCCCTTAATCACGGGGAGTATCCTTTACCCTTTTTTGTTCTTCATTTCCTTTATTTTCTTCGCATTGGGACAATACGATTAAGTGAGGGGGAGGGTAAAGGATGACATTAATTTCGCCTTGCTTGTCATATTTGCTTGATGGTATGATTGTTTGAATTGATTAGAAGAACATCTTCTTTATTGTTGCTTGTCATTAAGCATGTTATGATTGTTTTTAGTTCATTAGAATACTTAATTCTACCATTCTTGATAAATCGAATGGTATGACTAAGTCCAGTTTGACATTCCTTGCAATTTGTCTTGACTATAATAGTTGAATTCCTCACCTAGCTTAATCAATTAGCCCATTTTTGTGAGAACTTGAGCCTTGAGCATGTACGACTATATTTTTATGCTTATTTTTCTTGATTGAGAGTGTCAATTTGGATATTGGAATCTAGAACTTGTGGCTTGTATGCAATTTGAGATTACATTAGAATGTGATGCATTAATATGCATTAATATATTGCCTATATTTTCTAAGGTTATGAACATGATTTAGTTACTTGTTGAAAACTTCTTGTCTTGATTATTCTAGCCTTATTTTAGCGTTTTTCCTACCTTTACCTCAGCCCCATTACACCCCAGATTTAATTCCTAATGATTTTTGCATCTCATTTCTTAAAAGTAGTGGAGAATTGATCTTGACACAAGCCTATGGAGACCCTTGTTCAATTTTGACTTTGAGAGAATTTGCTTTCTACACCTGAAACACTTTGAGCGATTTGAGTGCATCTTGGTGAGGATTAAGTTTAGGTTGGAATTTGATTATCACTTAATAGGCAATTGTAAGTGTGAAGACTTGTTCTTACTTGTATCCATTCGTTTAGATTCATGCTTGATTCATGTCATTCTTAGTGCGCTTGAACTCTCATGATTTTGCTTAAAGCTTGCAACAATTTAGGGAGAAGGATGCTTTTGATTAATTTCTTTCAAACATACTTGAGGGCAAGTATCAGACAAGTGTGGGGGAATTTGATAAGCCCTTATAGATGTCACTTTTTGCTTGCTATTTTCTTTGTCTTGAGAACTTTTCACTACTTAATCGGTTGCATTTATTTTATTTTTTGTGCAGGGACTCAATTCTAGAATTAGCAGCAGAAAGGTGCATTTCTGCAGTTTTATTTATTTTTCTGGCCGTGGCTGACATCATGGGCACGACGATGGGCACAGCGCGTCTGACGTGGCAGCTTCTAGAAGATACAGTCAGCGCAAGGAAAAACTCTGGAAGAATTTGGAAGATCTAGTCAGCGCAATCCGAGCTTAGGATTTTTAATTTTTTAATTTTTAAAAAAACATTTTAAATTATGTTATCTTTTTGCTATCTTTAGTAAATATAAGCCTATAAATACCTTCCTTAGGTAAGGCTTAAGGGCATCTCTTGTCTTTAGTTCTTGTTGCTACTTGCCTTTATTTTAATAGAAGTATTTCATTGTTTCATCTTTGCTTCTTATTTATTTTACGCATCTTAAACATTTTGCCAAAAACATGCTAAGTATGATAATCAATTTCATGCTTGGCTAATTTTCCCCAAAGTCGAGAGCTAGTACAAATCAATTCCATGCGTGAGAATTGAATATTTCTTAAATCCCTTCGGGATACATTTTCATCTTTCTGTTTAGATAGTTTGGCAATCAGCCTTACTAAATTTTTTAAACATTTTTTCAAATCAAAAAGGATATGTTGGTCTGGAATCGTTTAATCATACAATTGGGAGGAAGAATCGGCCCGTGGCACTTCGACTTCCTGTGAACACTCTTAGCGGCGGTCCGCTAAGGAAAGATGAAATCAGAAACGATTCTCAATGAGACAACTTTTGAGTCGGGCTTTTCTTGTTTTTAAACTAAGTATTTCGACGGCGATAGACGTGGTTGATATATTTAAGAATCGAATTTCGGAGATAGACTTGGGAAGATCGGTTACATGAGAGAAAAATAAGTTACGATGGGTTGGGCCTCGTAGACTGTAACCGACATGAATCTCGTAGTGAAAATCTATTTTCAATGATCGCAGGATGACGAAACTAGCTCGAGGTTGTTTTCCTATTAGTGATTTTTCTATTTCATTCCTCACTTTATTTACTGCATCTTTCCTAAATTGTTTATTATTCTCTCGTCACTTAAATCACACCAAACCCCCTTTTTATTTATTTTCTTTAACTACTTCTAGGATCTAAATCACGACAAGGCTCAGTCAGTGATTCCAACAAAACTCCTTGTGGATCGACCCTCTTCCTCTATTCTACTTTAATTTCTTTATTTTATTTTGAAGAGGTTTATTTTATTTTATTTATTTTGGCGAGTAAAACGACGCTTGTCAAATTTGATAAGTTCTTATAGATGTCACTTTTTTCTTGCTATTTTCTTTGTCTTGAGGACTTTTCACTACTTAATCGGTTGCATTTATTTCATTTTCTGTGCAGTAACTCAATTCTGGAATTAGCAGCAGAAATGTGCATTCCTGCAGTTTTATTTATTTTTCTGGCCGTGGATGACATCATGGGCACGACGCTGGGCACGGCGTGTCTGACGTGGCAGTTTCTAGAAGATACAGTCAGCTCAAGGAAAGACTCTGGAAGATCTAGTCAGCGCAATCCGAGCTTAGGATTTTTAATTTTTAAATTTCAAAACAAACATTTTAGATTAAGTTATCTTTTGTAAATCTAAGCCTATAAATACCTTCTTTGGGTAAGGCTTGAGAATCATCTCTGGTTTTTAGTTCTTGTTGCTACTTGCCTTCACTTTAATAGAAGTTTTTTTCCTTGTTTCATCTTTACTTCATATTTATGCTTTTTAAACATTTCGTCAAAAACATGTTAAGTATGATAATCAATATCATGCTTGGCTAATTTTCCCAAGGCCGAGAGCTAGTAAAAATCAATTCCATGTGTGATAATTGAATATTGCTTAAATCCCTCCGGGATACATTTTCATCTTTCTGTTTAGATAGTCTGGCAATCGGCCTTACTAAAATTTTTAAACGTTTTTCAAATCAAAAAGGATCCGTTTGTCTGGAATCGTTTAATCGTACAGTTGGGAGGAAGAATCCGCTTGTAGCACTTCGACTTCCTGTGAACACTCTTAGCGGCGATCCGCTAAGGAAAGATGAAATCAGAAACGATTCTCAATGAGACAACTTCTGAGTCGTGCTTTTCCTGTTTTTAAACTAAGTATTTCGACGACGATAGACGTGGTTGATTTATTTAAGAATCGACTTTCGGAGATAGAATTGGGAAGATCAGTTACATGAGAGAAAAGCAAGTTACGATGGGTTGGGCCTCGTAGACTGTAACCGACATGAATTCCGTAGTGAAAATCTATTTTCAATGATCGCATGAATTGACGAAACTAGCTCGAGGCTGCTTTCCTATTAGTGATTTTTCTACTTCATTCCTCACTTTATTTACTGCATTTTTCTTTAATTGTTTATTATTATTTTCGTTACTTCAATCACACCAAACCCCGCCTTTTTTTTACTTATTTGTTTTAGCTACTTCTGGGATCTAAATCACGACAAGGCTCAGTCAGCGATTCCAACAGAACTCCTTGTGGATCGACCCTCTTCCTCTATTCTACTTTAATTTCTTTATCTTATTATTTATTTGAAGAGGCTTATTTTAATTTATTTTGGCAAGTAAAACGACGCTTGTCAAAATTGGCGTCGTTTCCGGGGTAATGATTTAATATGTAATTTTGGCGAGTAAAACGACGCTTTTCAAAATTAGGTTTTTAGTTAGGTTGGGACAAACGAGCCTTATGATTTAATGTGTAATTTTTTGGCTTTCTTCTTTTTTTAATGTAAATGGACTATAAATAAACTGTTGGGCTTATTATTTAATATTGGGTTTTATTTATTCAATTGGGCATATATATATACATATATATATATATATATATATATATATATTAGTTTTTTTCAATTTTCAGATTTGTTTCAATATATTATTAATAATAATAATAAATATAATATTAATAACACTACTAATAATAATTATAATAATAATGTAGATAATAATAATAAATAGTATCATACGTATATATATATTACTAATAATAATACTAATAATATATATTAGTCTTTTTAATCATATTATGAACAAAGCCCATTATCCATAAAAAAACAGATTAATACCCCAGACAAAATTAGTGATTACATGTAGAGTGTATTTTTTAGGCTTTAGGGTTTAGGATATGGAAATTAGGGTTAGGGCTTAGAATTTAATTTTTAGGTGTTTTTTAGTATGGGACATATAAGGAGGCATGGTTAGGGGCAGAAAATTTTTACTCCCTTTTTATTCCTTCTCAATCATAATAAAATAAAATAAAATAAAGAAAGCAGCCAATGAAATGGCAGTACATGCAGAGCAAGAGCTGAATTCCACGCCAAAAACAAATCAACTCTTACTCAAGCCATACCAACCTAAGCAATTGTAACATGTTGGTTTCTCAAATTTTGATGTTTTAAGGATAAACCTAAAAATTAGGCTTTAATAATAAATTTTTAAAAAAAAAAATTAAGACTGGACCCTAGTAATAAGTATTAGAAAAAAATTGATACCTAATAATTAGTATTGAAAATTTTTAGTCTTAAAAATATGCCCCTAATAACAAATATTGAAAAAAAAATCGAGCTTTAATAACAAGTATTGAAACATTTGAGCTCCTGACAACGAATATTGGAAAAAAAATTGAACCCGTAATAACAAGTATTGAGAAAAATTGGACCCTAATAACTAATATTGAAAAAAATAAATTTTAAGGTAGACCACTAATAACAAATATTAGAAAAAGAATTCAACTCCTAACAACAAGTATTGAAAGAAATTAGACTTCGATGATACCAAAATGAGTAGGCACTGAACAAAGGAAGTGAAGACGGCAAACCAAGGTGGCTGTAGCGAATTTAGGCGGTACACCCCTTGTTGATTTGGGGTGGAGAGCCATAGTCAATGGTGGCGATGCCATGGTAGGAGAGATCATCGTCTATTTGAAGATGGGGATGTACCCATTATATATATAAGTGTCTAAGGCTTCCTTGAGAAACCACTTTAAGCCTTCCTTGAGATGCCACCTTAAGCCTTCCTTGAGAATGAACCTTTTGGAGTAGACAAGTGGATTGATGGGTCTTATGCTATTTATTAGAGGTATAACAATTTCTCCTTATAGTTGAGGAGAATGTCATAAAGTGACATGAGTCGAGACTTTGTAGTTTAAGTTTGACTTGTAATCGTTGTTCTTGTTTTAACTGAACACATGCCATAGCAGAGGTAACTTGACACTCTGAAGAAAAAAAACCATGACGGTTCACCCCTATTGATTTGGGTGGAGAACATGTTAGGATATTTGTTTTGATATAATAATTTGAAAAATATTTTTGGACTTATTTGAATATTTTGAAAACTTATTTAAAGTCCAAACAACTTGAAAATATGTTTGAAATGGTTTCATAGGTTTTTAACATGTTGAAAACGCTTTTTAAATGGCCAAAATATCAATTTTACAAGGCTCGTACCGATACACCTTGGTTCGTATCGATACCATTTTTGAAAACTTTTTCCAGTTAGCAAAACACGTACCGATACAGCTTCTATAGTATCGGTACAAGGCTAGTGGTATCGAAAGCACCTTGATGGTATTGAAATCAGTGGTTTCTAAACTACCTTGCTCGTATCGAAACCAGCCTGGTTTTTTCAGCCTACAACAGCTATTTACATCAAAGGCCCATATCGATACGCCCACGCGAGTATCAATACCGAAGGCACCAGATCTGGAAATTTTGCATGGAAATCAATCCCCAACGGCTCAAATTCATCCCCAACGGTCACCAACGGCTCAAATTCATCTCCAACGGTCACCAACGTCTAGGAACTCATTTGAGAAGATAAAAGGGACCTCTAAGCATCTATGGAAGACTAATGATCCACAAGTCAACAACATTATGAATAAAATTTGTCTTAGTAAAAGAGGGTTTACTCAAGCTTTGAGTGTGTAAAGATTGTCTCCTAAGTCTAGAAAAGGGGAAGAAATTCAAGAGTGAATTTGGGAAAGTCTTAGTGGGAAGCTAAGGTAGAGGATGTATGCTTTGGTTAGAAAGTCAAACCACTCTAAATCCTTGTCCAAATTCTTTCAATTTTTGCCTCCACCACAAACACCCAAAAATACAACTTCTCCACTACTTGACAAGCATTTCAGTTGTGAATATCGAGCTCCATAGAACCATAGTCGATGGGTGATCATGTAAGCAAATGAGTCGACCCTAGAACATCTCTGGAGGATTGAATATGAGCAGCTAACTCGACCCCGGAAAATCACCGGAGGAGTGGATAAACAAATGACTCGACTCTAGAAAATCATTGGAGAAGTGGATAAACAAATACTCGACTCTGAGAAATCATCGAATGAGTGGATAAACAAATGTCTCAACTTTGAAAAATCATTAGAGGAATAGATAAATAAATGACTCGACTCTAGAAAATCATCAGAGAAGTGGATAATGAGAAAATGTTGTCATGGGTACTGGCTTGAGAAAAATGATATCATATGTACTCTACATAGGAGGTGGAGATTTAAGGCCATCCTTAAGCTCCCAGAGCAGCAAGTATGTAGAGGCCACGATGGAAGTCTCTCAAGCATTGGCCCTGATGCTCAAAGCAGTGGATCTTCTTTGTGAGGCTGACAAAAAGGAAAGCGCTCACATCGCTCAGGCTGTTGAGGAAGGACAACAATATAAAATGGAGGTTGCAGCCAAGGAAGTCGAGCTCTGAAAGTCTAACGCCAAAGTTGAGGCTTTGGGGAAGAAGTGGTTGTGCTCATGCAACAACTAATCGAGGCTCAATGGTTGGTCGAGGAACTAGAGTGAACTCAGAATGAAGATGTCAAGGCAATTAAGGCGGATAACCGGCGAGTCACCGAGATAATCATCTCATTTTTTACGGTTAATCTTAGTCGTCCATTTACTTTCATCCAACAGTTAAAAAGGTGTAAAACTTGGTTTTACATGATGTAAAAGGATCTTATATCTTTTATAATTATTTTACATAATAAATTTAAGGTTTTTGTTAAAATTTTAGAGTCGGACAAGCAAAAATCTGTCGTATCCTGTCTCGTTTTTATCTTTACGCGTAGAGGTTGTGAAAATCAACATAGTTCAAATATAGGTTGAATGGATGAATTGACGGGTGTTTTAAATTGAATTTAGGTTCTCGTTTTTAGAGGTTTAATGAGAAATTAAAATAGGAAGGCCCCCTCTCTCTTGGGGGCCCTTCCTAAAAACCTAATAATGTATAGAGAACCTCACATGGCCCTAAGATTGTATAGCTTAAATAGGAAGGGTTGTGTAATTCTTTTTACTAATAATGTGTATCAAAATATGACTCAAATCTAAATTCCTAATCCTAAAACCTTAAGCCTAAAAACCCTAAACATAAACCCTAAATCCTACGAACTAAACCCATAAACTAAATCTTTAAACCTTAAAATAGAGTCATATTAATTTTTTTGGGTAAACTACTTAGATGACCATCTAACTAATGGGTGGTTCCAGTTTAACCATCATACTTGTAATTTTGTCAGTAAGACCACTTAACCATTTAAGTTGTATCAATCAAGCAACTTGTCGTTAAAACATAACAGAGAAACTAACATGGTAGTTAATAAAAACTTATAAAATTAGACAATTGGTTCATGTTATTTACATATTATATCAATTTAGTCATAAAATATTAATTAAATTAATAAATTTATTCTCTCAATTAGATGTGTGGATTGAAAAATCACAACCCCTGCCATTTAGCCAAGCCTATTTTATGTGTCATAGTTTACAACAAATTATATTAAAGGTTAACTTACGAGAGAAAATTAAAGATCTAAAATAAGATTTAAAAGCGAGAAAATTCCATATATTAAACTCTTAAATATTTAATAATATATTAAATGTTAACTTATGACTGTGATTGTTGCTTTTTAACCCACATGTCCTGGTTCAAACCTCGTGGGAAACATATTTTAACTTTTAAAATTTTCGTCCAGTCAAAAGGTGACATGTGTCACAATTTGAATGGATCAAAAAATTATTCAAATAAATTAATAAAAAATAAAATAAAATCAATCAATTAGATAATGACACGTGTATCGTGGATTGAATTTATTAAATTTAATTAATATTGAGTAAATTGATATAATATGTAAATAATATGGACCAAATATTTGTTCATACATCTTTTTACTAATTGTCACATCACCCTCCTCGTTAAGTTTTAAAGAAAAGTGACTTGAGTGATACTACTTAAATAGTTTAATGGTTTTATTGACACACATGAAATTATGGTGGTCAAACTGGAACCACCCATAGTTAGGCGGTCATTTAAATAGTTTACCCTAATTTTTTAATTAAATTATTTTAACCACCACGTAAATCATTGTCGTGACGGCGACAAGCAAATTGTTGGGGGTTGTTTAGCTTCCATTGGTGATCTTTGTGTAAAACTAAAGACTATTTCGTAAGACTATTTCGTAAGGCAAAATTGGGGAATTAGGCCAATTTCTACAGTGGCAGGTGAACCTCGCCACCTGCAGCCGGCGTTGTCTGGACCTCGCCACCTCCTCCTGGCGTGGTCCTGTTGGAGGCAGGCTTCTCGGCTTGGACGACTCTGCTCCTCATGCATGCATGCCACCCTGACATGCCTGCATGACACATGTATGCATGCCACCCTGACGTGCCTGCATGGCACATTCATGCATGCCACCCTGACGTGCCTGCAGGCTTTAGATGAGTGTATATATATATGGTTCATAGGGTAAATAGGGTTTCGGGTTATAAATATGATTTTTTATATAGTATATATATTATTATATTGTATGTCTTTTTGATATTTTATATTAAAAAATATGATTTTTTTCTTCTTCGATCATGTCCCAAAAGTAAAACCTTAGTTTTCATTTTGTAAAGCTTAAGTGTTTAACTTGTTAGTATTTAAAAAAGATACAAATATCATATGTCGAAGGTGAGCAAAAAATGTTCACAGTCAAACATCATCAGAAATGGTGTGATTGTGGTGCATTCCAAGCATTTAGATACCCCTGCTCTCACGCACACGCCGCCTGTTTGCATTTTCGGCTCGACCCTTACGGTTTTGCGGATGACTGTTATAAACTAGAGAATATTGCAAATATATATAGAATTCAGTTCAACACGATCTCGAACTAAGACTATTGACCGGTAGAGCCAATATACGAAGAATGGTTAGCAAATCTAGTGCTTCCTAGAAAGTTGAAGGGTCGACCGAAGTCTACTCGTATTAATACGAATATGGATGATCCAGGTGATAGAGAGGGTGGAGTTTAAGTTAAACATTGTACTCTTTGTAGTCAACCGGGTCATTCAAGAAACAAGTGTCCGAACAAATCAAATCTTTCCAAGTATCGTGCCGGACTGTCATCCTAAATGATTTGTTTAATGTATGTCTAATTTTATGGTAATGAAAATAAATTTTTTTATCTCCTTAATTTATTTTAAGTAATATATTTTTCCTTATTTAATATAATTTATTATTTGTTCTTATTTAATATAATTTAAGGTAATATAATATAATTTATTTTAATTTAGTATTTGTTCTTATTTTGTATTTTGTATTTTTTTATTTTTTTCTATAATATTATTTACTATAATTTAAAGTCTTGATTTGGAATTGGAATTCAAATTTAGAAATTGAATACGAAAATTAAAAAAAAACATAAATATCAAAATGCAATCAAAATTGAAAGAAATACATATAACATTAAATATATGGGGTTCGCAAATGTTCAACCATGGAAACATAAATTACAAATAAATAAATAAATAAAACAAAACCCTATTTCCGCCTCCTCCCCATCCTGGTGGGTAATTCTTGCCGATAGAGAGGGCCTGTTTGTGAGTACCGCGGAGCGGGTTGAACCTGTCTACGAGCTCTTAGATTAGGAGCCAGCTCATCGTCATCGAAAAATTGCTCTTTCGTTATTTGCATAGTAGGTGGTGTAGCAAACATTTCTTCAGGATGAAATGATGGGCTGCTAATGGTAGTTGTTGACAACATAGATGTCATACTACCAACACCAAAACCTTCCCCATATACAGATGATTGAGGATACTGAAATTGTGGTACGTATCCTTCATCATCATTGTAAGCCGGTTGAGAAGATGGGCTACCACCAGTTGCAAAATTAAAAGGTGATTGTTGCGGAACATGACCAAATCCAAATGTTTGATGACTTTGTTGAAATGGGGTTTGTTCCGAGACATTACCAAATGGTGGTTGCTCCCAAAGATTACTACTTACATGTATCGGGGGGAGTCAGATCGCGACCACGAAAAATTCCAACCTCGGTTGGTTGCTCCCAAAATTTCTTCCAAGTTTGGTTCGTCTGTTGATTGCTGAGAGCTCTGACCAAACTCGGTTGAGAGGTGAGCGTGTCTTGAGCACCGCGGATCTTCAAGCCATTTATTTGCATCTTCGACAGATGCTATGAACGGTTTCCCATTTGCCGAAAACCATGAATAATATTTTGTATTAAATTCAAAATCGTTGGCTTGAATTGGACTCAAAACTTCAGCCCACCGCGTCCATCTTTCCTCCCACAATTCAATGAAATCGGCTTGCTTCACAATCCTATTCTCATTGAATCTACCTCTATGAACGGTGTGAATTTGTTCATGTGGAACTCTTGGAATGGGTTGATGGAAGTTAAACTGCCCCAACACTCTGTCAGCACAATGAAACTCAACAATAGAAAAATGGATCAAAGGCACAACTGCACCCCAAAATGCTGCACATTCAAGCATAGTAGGTGGTAGGCAAGCCCTGACGTCATCATTCACGTACGGCTGCCAAATAAACTGTAAAACACAATTATTAATATGAATTCACTCACAATCAAATATACAATTTCTCTTTCAAAAATAAAAAATATAATATACAAAATAAGAACAAATAATAAATTAAAATAAATTGATTATGATACCAGATTATTTCCTATTGTTTGGATCTTTAATCTTGTCTCTCTGACAGTGTTGTGAACCACCCCCGCATTCTTCAACTTATGCCTCCATCTGCAAAGATATATTGAATTATATTTCGAAGTCATTGGATATAAATATTATATCAATAAATATTTATATACAACTGCAATCATATTATTACCTTCCAGCAAGCGAAAACTCCATATGTACCGGTACAGAAAAATATGTGTTAGATAAGGCAGCTTGTACCACGCCCAGGACTGCAGTAAGACTTGACATCCACCCATATCTGAATTTGCCTTTTCACCATGCATAATTGTGACCTTGCATATTTCATGGTACAAAAATGCCAATACTGCGGACCCCCAACTATATGTAGCAGTTGTGTCCAAATTAGCCAAGAACGGCAAGTATTGTGTGTGAACCATATTACCAGATGTATCTTGCATCAACACATCACTAATAAGTTGCAGTATATAAGCTCGAGTTGCACACTCAAGTTCTCGATGACCATATTCATCGGTCACAATAAATTCCTGTTGCAACCATGATACTCTGAGGCGTAGCCTGTCCACACAGGTCTCAGGAGGAGCTTTGCCTAGGTACTGCATGCAAAGGTCATATGCATTGTAATTATTTTGTCCAACCAATGGTTTACCATTTGTTGGAATACCAAGCTGTACCACAACATCCTCCAGGGTTATTTTGCATTCGCCAAATGGAAAATGAAATGTATGGGTCTCTGGTCTCCACCGTTCAATCAATGCAGTAATCAACCCGTGGACTATCTTAAACCCGCGTAGAAAGGTGGCATTATAAAAACCAGCTCGTTGTAGGTAATACACTAAATGCTCACCAGGTTCCTTTATCTTCATTCCTCGACGGCGTATCATATGTTGTACACCCTATAATTAACTCATTATAATTTCGAATTATAATAATTACATAGTAAATATGAAATTTTAAATTACAAAACATTTACTTACTTGCTCTTCGTGAATATGAGACGAAATGTGATCATGGTCACGGTACAACAAAACTCCTTCAGATGTCATTATCTATTTCTACAGCTAAAAAACAATTATCATTCGAATATATACATCAATTTCGAATATATACAAACAAAAAATTGTATTAACTTCAACATTTCGAATATATACAGCTAAAAACTAACTTTAAAAAATCAGATTAAAAAATACATGCCCGTACCAGATTAAAAATTCGAAAAACTAGCTTCTTTTTGTTCGAAACAACAATCACAACCAGGACAACCTCATCAATAATAAAAAATAATTATCATTAGACCATCAATCACACAAAATAATATACAAACACTAATAATTAAAAAAACAACAGATTTATTTAAACTCAAAATTTAAAAAATCACTTACTTAGTGAGAAACCTAGAAAATATCAGAATAATACACTCCAACGATCCTCACCCTCTTCGAATATATCTTTAAAAAGATATGCAGAAAACTCTTCACCTTCACCAAAATTTTTCTCTTCTTCTCTTCACAAATATCACCAACTCTAAAATTTTAACTCACACCTATCTATCTTATCAACTCACACCACCTATCTATATATATACAAAAATAATGTAAAAAAAAAGAAACAAAAAAAAACACCACCACGTGAATGCATGCAGTGCATGCATGCAAAGTCTGCCACCCTGTACCTCGCCATCTCCATATGGCGAGGTCCCCTCATTCACGTGAAAGCCTTCCACGCCATGCATGCCACCCTGCTCCTCGCGCGCCCCAGCATGCCAAGCCTGCCAACCAGCCTGCACGAGCCGTGCCAAAGGCTGGAAAAGCCGGTCACCAGGGACGTCGCCGTTTGCACCTGGCGAGGTCCAAGAACGCCATAAAGAGATGGCGAGTTACTGTAGATTTTGGCCTATTCTCCAAATTAATCCTGGATATGGCCTATTCCCCTAAATAAAATCTTTAGGTGGCCTATATGCCCAATTTTGCCAGTTCGTAATGGTGATGAGCACATAATCGAGGAGTATTCAACCTGACTCGACGAAGATTCCATTGATATAGAACTAGGCTAGTTTCGTGGCAGTGATATATTACATAAAATTCAAAAATGAATCCTATAGAACGAGAATATATTCATTACTTTGATAAAATAATTTATTATTTCAATAATAAACTATAGAAATATGATTAAAATTTATTAAATATATTATTGTCATTGTTTTGTTAAAAAACACCATAAATACAACTAAAATTAATAATATACAACCACTATATATGATGTTAGATTCTGTCTTACAAATCAAGAGCAAAATATATTCAATTTTCCACTATATATGCGAAGAGAAATCATCTCATTTACTCTCTTAAAGAAAATTTAAAAATATTAAAGTATTAGTAATGACGAAATTTTAACACCAATTACTAGGGAGGTTCAAATTATCCTAATCCGATGGGTTTCGGTCCGATCCGACTCTATAAGATTTTTTTTTTTTTTTAAAAAGTCAAATTGGGTTCAGATTTAAGATAAAAAATAGGTGACCCAACCCGAGATAGTAGTATATTTTTTGTTTATATATTTAAAGATAATTATTATAATATATCTATATATTTTTTAATTGTCTCCCTATTTTGTTAAATAAATATAAGTTTTTTATATGTTCGGGTTGAAGGTGGATTTTTATTCCAAAATTTGAGTCGGATTTGGATTACATCTCCAAATATCGGGACGAGACGAGTTCAAGTGGAGGCTTTTCATTCTCGGGTCAGCCAAAAACTCGATCTGACCGGACACAATCATACCCTCCCTACCGTTTATAGAGTTAAAAAAAAAACTCAATGACAATGCACAAAATTTTAACACCGATTATAGAGTTTGAAAAAGAATTTGTTAATATAAATGTTTATTACAAATTTTAAAATTACTCTATATTCAGGAAAATAATCGAATAAGCTCTAATATATACACATAGTGTATAAGTAATTTCTCATATAGATGTAGTGTGAAAGAATAAACGAGCCTTGAAAATATGGTTTATTGAATACTATATTATAAAATAGTACAATTCATTGAAGTGGAAAAATAATTGGACCATAACATGAATAGGCTTACTTAACTTCCTCAAATATGATTCCCTCTTTCATAATAATTAGAAACGGTGAATTTTAAACTCTTTTATTGCAACAAAACAGACAAGAAATTCTTTGTTTATGGTTTACACGATCAGACATGATCTTCCATGTTTAAATTCAGATAAATTTATTTAAAATTCAAACAAATCATTACCAATCAATAATAATACTTTTATTAAAAGTCAATTATGAAAAAAATAATAAAAAACTATTTTAATAAATTTCGAATTATAAAAAAAAAAGTAGGTTTCGATCTCATGAATCAAATTTGGACTGAATTATGAAATTAGTATGCAGAAGACCCATATTTTGAATTAGATACAGACTTCAGGTACATACAGCATGAATATGAATATAAATTAAGCACCGGTTTCTTTGACTTTTTCATGAGAAATCGTAAACTAACAAACATAGGTGGCTCAAAGAATTTTTTTATATAAAAATATACATTAATCCAGCCTGTTATGTATTGTATTAAATGATAATATTTATTAGACATTATTGAGGGTGATCGACTACTATAAAAGGGGAAGGAATAGCTGCAAATATGACCACCAAGCAATTCTTCTTAAATCTATTTTCGGGTTTTAGAGTTAAAGTTGTAGCAATGGGACAGCCAGGGCTGGTTTATGCCTTGGGATTTTGTCTCCTAATCTCAGCTGTTGCAGCCACCTATACTCCCTACAAGTATGCATCTCCTCCACCACCACATTATCATTACAAGTCTCCCCCTCCGCCTGTGAAAACTCCAAGTCCAATCTACAACCATAAATCTCCACCTCCTCCTTATGCATACAAGTCTCCTCCACCCCCCAAACACTCACCACCCCCTCCGCATTACATTTACAAGTCTCCTCCACCACCGGTTCACTCCCCTCCTCCTCCTCCTTATGTCTACAAGTCTCCACCACCTCCGGTCCACTCTCCACCTCCTCCTTACATTTACAAGTCCCCTCCACCACCGGTTCACTCCCCTCCTCCTCCTTATGTCTACAAGTCTCCACCACCTCCGGTCCACTCTCCACCTCCTCCTTACATTTACAAGTCCCCTCCACCACCAGTCCACTCCCCTCCTCCTCCATATGTCTATAAGTCTCCACCACCCTCAGTCCACTCACCACCTCCTCCCTATGTTTACAAGTCTCCTCCACCACCAATCCATTCCCCACCACCTCCCTATGTCTATAAATCTCCACCACCTCCAGTCTACTCACCACCTCCTCCTTACATTTACAAGTCTCCTCCCCCACCAGTTCACTCTCCACCTCCTCCATATGTCTACAAGTCTCCACCACCTCCAGTTCACTCACCACCTCCTCCCTACATTTACAAGTCTCATCCACCTCCGGTCCACTCGCCACCTCCTCCTTATATTTATAAGTCTCCTCCACCACCAGTTCACTCTCCACCTCCTCCCTATGTCTATAAGTCTCCACCACCTCCAGTCCACTCACCACCTCCTCCTTACATATACAAGTCGCCTCCCCCACCGGTCCACTCCCCACCTCCTCCTTATATTTACAAATCTCCACCACCCCCAGTCCACTCACCACCTCCTCCCTACATTTACAAGTCTCCTCCCCCACCAGTCCAATCCCCACCTCCCCCTTATATTTATAAATCTCCACCACCCCCAGTCCACTCTCCACCCCCTCCTTACATCTATAAGTCTCCTCCACCACCAGTACACTCACCACCACCTCCCTATATTTATAAGTCTCCACCACCTCCAGTTCACTCACCACCACCTCCTTACATGTATAAATCTCCACCACCACCGGTGCACTCCCCACCTCCTCCTTATGCATACAAGTCCCCTCCACCTCCTTCACACCCCAAGCCCCATCCCCATCCCACTCATCCTAAACCCTATCCCTCACATCCCAAGACACCTTCATCGCCACACCCTAAGTATCTTTACAAGTCTCCACCACCTCCAAAGTTTTACTAAGATGATGTTTTCTCTCTTCTTTCGGTTTTTCATGAATTTGTTAACTTTCAATTTATCATTAAGAAGAATAAAAGAGCTTGAAGATGTATATTGTTTGTTGAATTTGTTTTTTCCCTATTGCATTGTATCTTTATTGTACTTTAAGCAATAAAGCATAATAAATAATTAATTTCATGAGCATAATGTTTGTTTCCTTCTTGTCGAGTGTGTTGTAATTTGGACCTTATTCAATTTACTTTGAACTTACATTACTCACGTCATGGTATTAATACTCAACAATTAGAACGAGGCAAGAACCCAATTTAAACGAAGCAACAACTAGGTTCCTCGTTTCACCCACAATAAAGTGTCACGGTAAGTTGCAAAAATCAAAAAGAAAAATAAATAAATCAAATAACACTAAAGATTTGGGCGGTTGGTCAAGCTGCTCATCTTTGTTCTCTCATATTCCCCTAGGTATGGATGTAAAAAGCTGACCCGACCTGCAAAACTAACTGAAACCGACTTGAGTCAGAACTGCTTGTGACCCGAGGTGGTGTTGACCCGAAATCGATTCGAGTCTAAACTGGTGTTGACCTGAACCCGAGTTAGACCTGGAAGTTTTGGATCTGAATCCGTCCTGCACCCGACCTGAACTCGAGTTCAACCTGATAATGTGGTAACCGAACCCGACTTGCATCCGACTTGATATGAACTCGAACCCGAGATTAACTTGGTAAATAACTGATATTACCCGACATGTTATCAACCTGACATGTTATAAACCTGAACTGTAATTGACTCAACTTGTAAATGACCTAACTTGTTATTGAACTGATTTGATATTTACCTGACTTGGTATTTATCTGACTTGTAATAATTAATAAGTTACAGTTGATGAAGTTATGAGATTATGAATTTATTATATTATAGTGTGACAAAATACATCTTTACAATTTAAAGTACAAGATTAATATGATCATTAAATTAATAAATTTATTTTTTTATAGTTTATAAATTATAGTATATAATAATATTTAAAAAATTATTAAATTAATAACTTGAGATTGATAAATTTAAAACAACTTATTAAAAATTTAAACCAATTTGTTAGTTATGATTATTAAATTAATAAATTTTCTTTTTGTATTAAGTATGATCATTATATTAATTTTTTAATTATAACTATTAAACTAATTTTATTAAACGATTCATTTGTTGATTATGACTTAATCATTATAAATAGGCGACTTTAAATATCAATAAGTTTAATTATTATTTTGATATAATAATTAATTAATCATTTAAATATAATTTAACTTAATATATATATATATATATATATATATCATATTTGAACATGGTTGTACTTGTACATTTGTACAATTGTACTTATGATAAATTGGTAATATCAAATGATCAAAACATGAGATTGATAAATTTAGTAACATCACAAATTCTGAAAAATTAACGGTCTAACATAATTTATAAATGTACAAATTAAATCAACTAAATAAATTTATGCTAAAATTTAAGCTCTTAGATCTAATAGCAAATTTTTTTAAAAATTTATAAATGTACATTATAATAATAGTTTGCACTTATCAACATTTTAGAATTATTTTGTATAATCTAATGTATAATATAATAAATTTAATAATTAAAAAATTAATCATTTAATAAAAACAATTTAAATAAATGAATTAATCATTTAAAGTAATTATTATCAGTGGCATTTATTAAATTTTTAAATACTAAAACCACCAAAATTTATTAATAATGGGTTATTTTGTGGGTTTAGTATTTAGAATCTAAAGTTTAAGGTTTATAATTTAGGCTATTGTGGTTATATTTTTGTTCTTATAATGCTATAATATTTAGGATTTATGGATATTGGTGCATGAGATTAATTTTAATTCTTTAAGGTTTATGTTTTAGGGTTTAGTGTTAATGATTTATGGTTTAGTTTAAGGTATTGGTTTATGAGATTAGTTATGATTCCTTAAGGTTTATGATTTATGGTTTAATAGTAACGGTTTGTGGTTTAGTTTAGTGTTATTGGTTTATGAGATTAATTTTGATTTCTTAAGGTTCATGGTTTAGTTTAGTATTTAGTTAAGGGTTTTTTGTTTATGTGATTAATTTTGATTCCTTAAGGTTTAGGGTTTAGTATCAATGGTTTATGGTTTAGCCTAAGGTTATTGGTTTATGAGATTAATTTTGATTCCTTATGGTTTTGCGGTTTTGTGTTTAGTATTAACGGTTTATAGTTTAGTTTAGGGTTATTGGTTTATGTTGAGTTGAGAGGTGCTCGATTCGTTCAACCGATGTTGCTCACCAAGTGGTGGACAGGTGGATTTTTGGGTGGATTTGGTGTGGAAGCTTAAATGTAAATAACACAATGATTTTAGAGTGGTCCAACCTTCTAACCAAGGTCTACATCCACTATCTTAGCTTCCCACTAAGGATTTCCAATCAATCCACTATTGATTCTTCCCCTTTTCTAGGCTTAGGAGGAAACCCTTATACACCGATCAAGCTTTCTACCCAAAGCTTTGATCAAACTCTCTTTTACAAAGAGATAAAGAAAGAAAACACAAATCCCTCTAATAGGTGTTTGTTTGCACAATTAAAGCACTCACCCAAAACCTAAAACACTTGAGCAAATTTGACAATTTTGGCTCACTAGTGTTTGTCTATACAAGAATTGACAATATAAGTACAAAGACTATATTTGATCATTTGTTGATTGACAATTGAAGCATTAACCATATCTTGATGCTTGGAGGTCCCTTTTATACTCCTTGATGAGTTTATAGTCGTTGGGTTGAATTGGAGCTGTTGAGGACTTTAATTCCCACCATAAATGCAGTTCTGCAGCTCTCCGTTTCGAAACACTCGTGACCGTTTCGAAACACCCTTTAAGTAGAAAGAGATGTTGCAGTCTGATGAGGCACCCGTATCGAAAATCCCTTGGCCGTTTCGGAACACGTATCGAAACGCCTAGTCCTGTATCGAAACGACCTGCGTTTAAATGTTAGTTGGGAAATAGCCGTTGGGATTTATGACCGCTGTGGTCGAAGCCACGTAGGCGTATCGAAACGGCATAGCCCGTTTCGAAACGCTACTCAAAAATCTCATCCAGGGAAGGCATGTTTTGATACTCGTATCGAAACGATTTGGCTACTGGAATCCTTCGTATCGAAACGCCCTAAGGTGTTTCGAAACGCCTGGACGGTTTTGTGTAGTTTGGCCTTTGAAAACATGTAAAAACCTTTGAAAATGTCCCTAAACATAGTTTCAAGTTATTTGGAATTTGGAAATTGTTTTAAATACTTTTTAAATCAGTCCAAAACATTTTTCAATTATTATATCAAAACATTAGTTCTACAATCTCCCCCTTTTCGATATAATAAAACCAACTTGAAAAATTGTTTGGGATTCTCACCCTTTAACTTTAAAAATGTGAATAAGAGAATTAAAGATATGAAATCAAATAAAGCTCCCCCTTATTCAATTGAAAATTCAATTTTTTAAACAATTTCTCCCGCTTTTTGTTATATTAAAAAGAATTTAAAACATTAAGTTCAAAATAACAATATAGGTAAAAATTTTGACAAAAATAAGAGTTTGGTTTTAAAATGGCTCCCCTTACTCAAAGCATCATCAAAATGTTAGTCCAACATATATGATCATAATCTAGTTGAAAAAAAATAAAACAAAAACAACTAGATTTTACCACACTTGAACTCAAGGTAGGATGTGAAGCCTTCCTTCTTCAAGTGTTCTTCCTTGTGTGCATGGAGCTCCCCCTCAAAGTTTGACTTGTTGAACATCTCCATCACACCTATCAAAAGACAATCAAGTAATTTTTGGTATCCAAATTGCTTTGGATCCATGAACGTTAGTGGTACAAATTTTAGTCCCCTTAGGAATCCATTTTTCATTGTCATCCTTTTTAATTGAAGTGGTTAGTCATTTTGGGACCCAAACACTTTTAAAACACTTACCATTTATAAATCTAGGGGCACTAGATTGTCTTATGTAAAAGTTTGATTTTCCAAAATTATTTTTCTTTTGAAGTTCATTGGAAATCAAATCTTTTTCTTTTTGAACTTTAAGAAGCAAATTTTGTAAATCAAAACATCTTGCTCAAAATCTTTCAATTTCACTTCAAGTTCAAGATTTGTTTTGGAAATCAAATCATTTTCAATTTTTATTTTTGAAATCAACTTTTTGTTTTTAGAAAATGATGCCTTGAATTCCAAAAGCAAATCATCATAGGCATCTTGCAACTCATCAAATGTATATGAATTTGAAATAGATGAGTTAGAAGTTACCTCCCCCTCATTGAGGGCCATCAAGCAGAGGTGGACTACTTCATCATCGGTGGAGTCTTCATCACTCCATGTGGCCACATATGCTTGTTTTGAAGATGATCCCCTCTTTTTGGATTTGTGGGAGTCCTTCATCTTCTTCCTTGATTCATGCTTGGATTTATCCATTTCGCTCTTCATGAACCGGGTGAATTTGTTGAAGAGATAGGCCATCTCTTCATCTTCACTTTCCTTCTCACTAGAATCTACATGTTGACAAGTGGAGGACTTGAGAGCCATGGCATTTGTGTTGATGCCAAGCCCTTTGATTTTCTTCTCTCCCATAGCTCTAATTTCTTCCCTCTTCTTCTCCTCTTCTTTGTTCTTCTTCATGATTTGATGAGTGAGAAGAGACCCTATGAGCTCATCAAGCTTCAAAGTTTTCAAGTTTTTAGCTTCGATGATGGTGGTCCTCTTTGAGTCCCAAGACTCGGGAAGTGAGTAGATGAGCTTTCGGACAAGCTTTTCTTCCGGGATGGCTTCTCCATAGCCTTTGAGACCATTTGTGATAGTGGAGAACCTATCAAACATCTTCTCGATGTTCTCTTCCGGATCCATCTTGAAGTTCTCATACTCTAAGGTGAGGAGCCCAATCTTGGTCTCCTTAACTTCATCGGTTCCCTCGTATGTGACTTCAAGCTTGTCTCATACCTCCTTGGCACTCTCACAAGAAGACATCTTCTCATAGATGGTTGGGCCAAATGCACAAAATAGAATGTGCAAGGCCTTGCAATTTAGCTTCATCTTCTTGCGATCGTCGACACTCCACTCCGCTTTGCTTCGTTGAGGCACGAACGGACCATCTTCAACTATGTCCCATAGTTTGTAGTCTCTTGACTTTATGAAAAACTTCATCTTAATCTTCCAATGGGCATAGTGAGTTCCGTTGAAGAAAGGCGGTTTGTCGATGGATTGTGCCATTTGAGTCGGTTGGTGAAATAGTGATCGAGCTTGCTGGATCTTCTCAATAGGATGTTAATCTTCTTCGATTGAGCCAAGCTCTGATACCAATTGTTGAGTTGAGAGGTGCTCGATTCATTCAACCGATGTTGCTCACCAAGTGGTGGAGAGGTGGATTTTTGGGTGGATTTGGTGTGAAAGCTTAAATGTAAATAACACAATGATTTTAGAGTGGTTCAAACTTCTAACCAAGGTCTACATTCACTACCTTAGCTCCCCAATAAGGATTTTCAATCAATCCACTATGGATTCGTCCCCTTTTCTAGGCTTAGAAGGAAACCCTTATACCCCGATCAAGCTTTCTACCCAAAGCCTTGATCAAACCCTCTTTTACAAAGAGATAAAGAAAGCAAACACAAATCCCTCTAATAGGTGTTTGTTTGCACAATTAAAGCACTCACCCAAAACCTAAAATACTTGAGCAAATTTGACAATTTTGGCTCACTAGTGTTTGTCTATACAAGAATTGACAATTTAAGTACAAAGACTATATTTGATCATTTGTTGATTGACAATTGAAGCATTAACAATATCTTGATGCTTGGAGGTCCCTTTTATACTCCTTGATGAGTTTATAGTCGTTACTAGCCATTGGGATTGAATTGGAGCCGTTGAGGACTTTAATTCCCACCATAAATGCAGTTCTGCAGCTCCCCGTTTCGAAACACTCGTGACCGTTTCTAAACGCCCTTTAAGTAGAAAGAGCCGTTGCAGTCTGATGAGGCACCCGTATCGGAACGCCCTTGGCCGTTTTGGAACACGTATCGAAATGCCTAGTCCCGTATCGAAATGACATGCATTTAAATGGTAGTTGGGAAATAGCCGTTGGGGTTTATGACCGTTGTGGTCGAAGCCACGTAGACGTATCGAAACGACATAGCTCGTTTCGAAACGCTACTCAAAAATCTCATCCAGGGAAGGCCTGTTTCGATACTCGTATCGAAACGATTTGACTTCTGGAATCCCCTGTATCGAAACGCCCTAAGGTGTTTCAAAACGCCTGGACGGTTTTGTGTAGTTTGGCCTTTGAAAACATGTAAAAACCTTTGAAAATGTCCCTAAACATAGTTTCAAGTTATTTGGACTTTGGAAATTGTTTTAAATACTTTTTAAATCGGTCTAAAACATTTTTCAATTATTATATCAAAACATTAGTTCTACAGTTTACGATCTTACTGTTGATTCAACTTGTTAATTTGTGCATTTGATTTTCATTAGATATTTAAATCAAAGCTTCATGTGTACAATTGAACTAAATTAAAGTTTCAACTTTCATGTGTACAATTACATATTTACATCCAAATCAAATTTGTGTATAATTATATTAAATCAAAGTTTATATGGTATAACAATAATAATAATGTCTAAATTGAATTAACTTATTAAATTTAGAATCTAATTGAGCTAAATTAAAACCTAGAAACATAAATCACAAACATAATTACAAGAATTTTAAAACTAAATGTGAAATTCCAATTAAATTAATTTAAATTAGGACTCAATTGAATTAAGTTAAAACCTAAAAGTAAAAATTTGAGACTTAAATAAAACATATCTAAAGTTAGAAGGGCTAAAAAGTAATTACCCCTAACCTAAAAGTTCACGTGGGTTATATCCCACACACTCTCTCATTTTAATTAAAAAAACAATTGATTAGAAAAAAAAGAGGGAATCGGACATAATTTTGGGGAATCATAGGTTAGAAGTTAATTACTCTTTAGGTCCTGCTATGTTTAAAATGTTATATTTTAGTCCTAATTTCACTTTTAAGTTTTAATTTAATTCAATTTTGTCACAAGTATCCTCACGGTTTGGACTTCGGATATAGCAATCCCTCCCCTCGGTGATAATTAATCCTTAAAAATTTACTTTTAACCAAAATTGACCCTATTTATTTCTATTTTTTGTAATTTAGTCTAATAATTTCAAATTGCTGATATTTTTGTTCATTTTAGTTCCTAAGATTTAATTTTTAACCGAAATTAACCCCTATTTGTTTATATGGTAAAATTATGAAACTGGTCATTGCACTTTTAAATTTATCCACTCTCAATTTGTCAAATTAGTCCCTAATTTTAGTTTTATGCTATACTTTATGGTAAAATTATGAAGCTAGTCACTAGACTCTCAAATTTCTCTACTTTCAAATTGGTCCCTAATTTCAGTTTTAGGCTATATTTCATGTGAAATTGGTCCCTAATTTTGATTTATGGCTTAGGGTTTAAGCCTTAGTGTTAATGGTTTAGGGTTTATGGTGTAGTTTAGGATTATTGATTTACGAGATTAATTTTTATGGCTTAAGGTTTATGGTTTATGAGATTAATGGTTTAGAGTTTATGATGTAGTTTATGGTTATTGGTTTATGAGATTAATTTGTATTGTTTAAGGTTTAGGGTTTAGCTATATATGAGATTATTTTCAAGTGTTATATAGTCTATAATCTACATATAATATATCATATGCGATGATATTATTACTCCCTCTGTCCCACAATTTTTGTCCCTTATTGACTTTTTTAGGTCAATTTTTTTCAACTTTGACTCATAATTATTTAAAATGTATCATTGATAAAAATATGAAAAAATATATTTTAAAAACCTCTAATCGAGTAGTTTTCAAATACATATTTTATAAAAAATAATTATTTAAAATATTCAATATAATAATAGTCAAAGTTTAAAAAATTTGACTTTCAAAAAGTCAATAAGGGACATATTTTATGAGACGGAGGGAGTATTAATTTATTACTATAGTCTATAGTATATGCCTATATGGTTTATTGTCTATATTGATATGTGTAACGTGAATATGTCTCAAACGTGTTACATGATTATACTTTTTAGGGGTTATAGCATATAGGTTTATGTGATTAGTCTAGGGCCTAGGGATTGAATTTAGGGTTTAGGAGTTTAGTGTTCAATTAATTCCCTATAAATTTATATTAAACCAAAATTGATCTTTATTTATTATTAAATTGTGTAATTTAGTCTAATATTTTTAATATAATAATATTTTTATTCATTTAAGTCCCTAAAAATTTACTTTTAACTAAAATTGGCCCATATTTATTTCTAATTTTTATAATTTAGTCTAATAAATTAAAGATTGTGTTGTTTTTGTTCATTTTAGCCCATAAAATTAATTTTTTATCAAAAATTAAATTGTATTTATTTCTAATTTTTGTAATTTATTCCAAGCCCTATAATTTTTGTAATTTATTTCAAACAAAATAAATCATAAGTCCTTGTAAGAATTCTAAAACTAAAGCTCGAATTTCAATTATAACCTAAATTGGGGCTCGATTGAATTAAAATAAAAGCTAAAAGTAAAAATTTGGGACTTAAATGAAAAACATCTAAAGTTATAATGACTAAAAACTAATTTTCTCCTAACCTAAAAGAACAGTCGGGTTCTTTCCCTCCAAAATTCAAATTGAACTTTTTTAAATTTGATCCAATAATTAATTTTCATTTGGCATTTGCCACCTAATTTTTTTGCTTAGTGATTAATTACCCTTTAGGACCTCACCCATTTAGATTTTTTTTATTTTAGTCTTAAAATTCACTTTTAAATTTTAGTTTAATTGAATTTAGTCACAATTATATATATATATATATATATATATATATATATATATATTAAATTGTTACATATTTCGGCATCCTAAGGATATTTTGGTTCATATTAATCCCTAAAATTTTATTTTTATCCAAAATTTACCCACGATTACCATACAAAAGTCTATTTTTACGCGGTAAGACCCGACTTGAACTTCAATCGAAACCGATAATCCCCGACCTGAGTTTTATCTGTCAACGACGTGACCCGACCTGAACGTGGCCCAACCTAAAGTCTATCCGAACCTGAATTAACCCGTTAATTAACCGATTCGGACCCGAACCGTTTTGGCCTGAACTGAAACTTACCCGGCTTGAAATTAACCCGACCCGAACCCGAACTCAATCTAATTTGAAATCAACCTGATAATGACCCGAATCTGAGTCGACCCGGACCCAACCTGATCCGAGTCGAACCATTAAATTGACCTGACATAACTCGTATCCGATTTGACCTGACCTGAAACCTGAACGATTACCTGATTTCACATCCCTACCCTTAGGTCATGGGTTCTAGACCCACTAAGAGCACCCCCTTCCTTCCCCTAGAATCCCTCCTTCCTTCCCTCTAACGAGGCTAAGATTAAAAATAGGATTTGTCAAAAAAAAAAAAACCCCGAAGATTTGTTCTAACAATTCAATTAAACTTTTTATACGCTTGCAGGCTTTATTCAATTTAGAATCCACTATCATATCATTTTGTTGAAAATAATTATCCAAGCCTAACTCGAAAATACTCGTCTTGTGAGGACGTTTGTACATCAATGTATGAATCCACTTACCACTACGAAATAGTCAAAATTCACTAATGGTGGATGCAATTAAACACTATTTTATAATAATCTATAAAAAAAATTAGGGTTTTTGTTTATAAAAAAAATTGAGTCGGGACAAATAAAAATCAGTCCTATCTCGTCTCATTTTCATCTCTATGCGTAGAGGTTACGAAAATCAACATGATTCAAATATGGAGAAAGACGAGATTTTGAGGGTTTCTAAAGGTTTCGGGAGAAATTAAATTGACAAAAAAAAAGGGAGAGGAAAAAGAAGATCATTTCGATGGTGCTAGTAATAATTGAAGCGGTGGCAGAACTTAACCAAAAAGTTTGTCGAAGCCATTTTTAAATTTTTTTAAAAAATAGAATTTAAATTGATTTTTTCTTAAAAATGAAGGGTTTTATTTACCAATTTTGCATCAAATAAAGGATCTAACTAATATTTTTTAAAATTTGTGAGACATAGGGAGAAATTTTAAAAAAATATGAAGGGATTTAATTTAAAAAATCAATAATGGAGCTGCAAGATAAGTCTATTTCGGGTAAAGAAAAGAAACGTAGAGATCATTCGATTAAGAGTGTTGGAAAACCCTTAAGGTGATAATGAAGAGAGGATAAACTCTTTCTTATTTTATTAATGAGGAATAATACAGCTTATATAGAAGCTGAATTACATGAATAGAAAGCTAACAATATTGTCAATTGGTCTAACAAACCCTAGCTGGTGAAACTAATTCATAACAGAAATCTCTTCAGCACAGCAAGGCTGTTATACACACAGCTGTAATCTTCTACATTATTCTTCAACATCCTCTCTACTTTCCTTCCCTTCGAATTTCTTCATCATTCAGCACCCGTAATCGACGTCGAAAGCTGTTGAAATATTCCTTGAATAGTGGTTTGGTGAGACCATCGGCTAACTGATATTCTGCAGGTACATAGTTCACTTGTAACTGTTTTGTTGCCACCTTTTCGCGAACGAAGTGGACTTCAAGCTCCACGTGCTTGGTCTTCGAGTGATATATAGGATTGTCACTCATCGCTATGGCACTTGAATTATCACTCCAAATAACTGGGATTGATTTCAACTGTATCTTCATCTCGAGGAGAAGAGTTTGTATCCAAGTTACGTCTGATGCAGCATCAGCCAAGCTGTGGTATTCTGCCTCTGTGGTGGACCTTGATATTGTTTTCTGTTTCTTGGATGTCCATAGAACTAAGTTGCCTCCTACAAATACATAGCTTCCTGAGATTGATCGTCTATCATCCCTGTTTCCTCCCCAATCCGCATCGGCAAAGGCAACTACTTGACAAGGGTCATCAGAAGGTGAGAAGACAAGGCCTCGATCCAATGTTCCATTGAGGTAACGAAGCACACGTTTAAGAGGCACCATATGTTGTTCACATGGAGAATGCATAAACTGAGCAAGCTTATTCACAGCAAACACAATATCTGGGCGAGTGTGGCAAGCATACAGTAGTGCACCAACTATGCTTCTGTATTCTTTAGGATCTTGTAGAGGACTGCCAGCTGATTGGGTTAACTTCAATGAGGTGATCATCGGTGTGGGTGTAGGGTTTGCATCAAGCATTCGAGCTTTTGGGAGCAACTCAATAAGGTATTTCTTCTGACTCAAGACAATGGATCTTGCTTCATATCTTACTTCCATGCCAAGGAAGAAGTGTAGTTGACCTAGATCCTTGAGGGAGAACCTAGTACCCCAAACATCGAACCACATCTTCAATGTCTGCATTGGAGCTTCCTGTAACGACAATATCATCAACATATACAATTACATATGTCATTGAATTCTGATCACTCTTGACAAACATGGAAGTATCTGCCTTCGAGCTAGTGAAGCCTGCATCAAGTAGATAATCTCTAAGCTTTGCAAACCAGTTTCTCGGGGCTTGTCTAAGGTCGTAGAGTGCCTTTTTTAATTTGCATACGAGTAGCGTGCCATCTGATGTTGTTTGCTGAAACCCTGGTGGTTGTTGCATGTAGACATCCTCAGACAAGTCTCCATTCAAGAATGCATTGTTTACATTGATCTACCTCAAATTCCAGCCATGTCGAACAGCTAAAGAGATGACAACATTGATGGTGGTAGCTTTGACAACTGGGATGAACGTGTCCTGGAAGTCTTGGCCTGGCACTTGGGAGAACCCTTTGACTACAAGACGAGCCTTGTAGCGTTGCACTGAGCCATCAGCATTTTTCTTGACTCGAAACAGCCATTTGCAGCCTACAGTGGATCGTCCTTCAGGTAGGGGTACAGTATCCCATGTATCATTCTTCTCCAAGGCATCATACTCGGCATGAACTGTTGGTCCCCAATTTGGTGACTGAAGAGCAGCTTCAATGGATAGGGGTTCGTCCTCTTCGATTTCTAATGAAGATATGTAAGCTTTAGGTTTAAAAATTCCATGCTTACTTCGAGTCACCATGGAGTGGCCTCCAATAGGAAGAGGGACATGTGTTGTAGCTTCAGGGATCAAGGTGGTTGTGTTGATCAATGTTGGCTCAGTAGGTGATGCTGGTGAAGTAGGGGATGCTGAGTCAGTAGATGAAGATGGCTCATGAGGTGATGCTGGTTCAGGGGGTGATGCTGACACAGCAGGTGAAGATGGCTCAGTAGGTGATGCTGACACAAGAGGTACAGGTTCAGTAGTCACACAAGCTTCATTGTTGGGCACATCACTTGTTGCTTGGTTTTCATGAGTAAGTATATCATTTGTCACAGGCACTGACATAGTTGCCAATGGAACATCTAGGGGAGATTGAGACTCCTGTTGACAAGCTTGAACACCACCAGGAACAATGGTAATTTCAGAGGCATCAGGAAACAAGGAAGCAACTGTAGTACAAAAATGATCATCGGCCTTTGACTTCTCAAAAGGAAACACATGCTCATCAAAGATCACATGTCGTGATACATGCACTCGTCCATCAGGTGCCAAACAATCATACCCTTTGTGTTGTATACTGTAACCCAAAAAAGTGCAAGGTTGAGACCTAAAACTTAACTTGTGTCTTTGATATGGACGTAGATGAGGAAAGCACCTACACCCAAATACCCTCAGTGCAAAGTAATCTGGTTGCTTGCCATACAATTTTTCAAATGGAGAGATACCCTGTAAAACTGCTGATGGAAGCCTGTTAATTAGGTGTACAGCTGTACTAATAGCACAAGCCCAATAACGAAAGGGCAAGGAGGCTTGAGCAAGTAACACTAGAGCTAATTCAACGATGTGCCTGTGCTTACGCTCTACGACACCGTTTTGCTCAGAGGTGTGAGGGCATGTGAGACGGTGAGAGATGCCCAACTTTGCTAGCTCTTGAGATAACACCCTATACTCTCCACCCCAGTCACTCTGTACTGCCTTGATCTGAGTATCGAATTGTGTTTTCACCATTGACTGAAACAATGTAAAAGCATGTATAGCCTGGACCTTAGATTTAAGTAGGAAGATCCAGCAATGTCGAGAGTAAGCATCGACAAATGAAACATAATAGGAGAAGCCATTAGATGTTATGTGAGCTGGTCCCCAAAGATCCGTGTATACAAGTGCAAAAGGTTCAGTATAGGTAGTGTTAGAGTCAGCAAAAGGCATTTTGTGACTTTTACCCAAACGACATGCCACACAAATATCAGAAGAGTCTTCATTTCGTTTCCCAGTCATTACAATATTCGATTTCTTACATACTTGAACAAGGGACGAGTGAGCAGGGTGACCCAAACGCCTATGCCATAGATTGTAAGTATTAAGAGGTTGACTAACAACATTAGCTTCACACTTATTTTCAACAAAGGAACTAGGAAGAACTGAATTAAAATGATATAAGCCTTCATTCACAGCACCCTGTAACAGCACAGCACATGTATCCTCATCTCGAACCAAACACGTAGTAGCATGGAACTCAAAATAGATGTTGTTATCTCTAGCTAGCTTCGAAACAGAAAACAAGTTCTTAGTGATGGCAGGCACATGAAGAAGATCATTAATCAGAATGGCACGCGAGGATGTATGTAACACAAAATTCTCAGATTGAGAAATGGATAAGTGATTACCATTGCCTACAGTGAGTTTACCTGGGCCTTTGAATTCAGTGGCATGCAGCACCTTGGTGGCATCATGAGTAACATGATGTGTGGCTCCAGAGTCTACAACCCATGTATCAGAAGAGGACGTAGCTGGAGTTCCACAAAACTGATAGCTGGCAGACGGTGAATCAAAGGTTATAACATGAGCAGTGGCACTCTCGTCAGGGGGTGTAGTCTGAGTGGGGAAGCTACCAGTGAAAGCATGATCATACCGATGCCAGCAGCGATCAGCAGAGTGACCAACTTTGTTGCAAATTTGACATTGAAGTCGAGCACGACCACGGGCAGCAGATCTACCACCAGTCCAGGAATTGAACCTGCCACCTGACCATCCAGGGGGCGACCATCAGAGTAAGAAGGTGGTCGAGGGCCACGATCAACTGAAGGATCTAACTCACGGCGTTGAACTTGGGCCACATTGGCAACCATGGGTAGTTGAAATTGCACATTGAACCCCTTAAGTTGAGCCTCTGCATCAATGAGTACAGATTTCACACTATCAAGTGTGAATGGTTCCCTGCTTGTCGTGATAATGGCCATGAAAGGCTGATACTCTATAGGCAACCCGTTTAAAATAGTTGCAATCTGCTCAATGTCAGAGATCGCACTGCCACAGGCGGACAAGGCATCACATACTTCCTTGATTTGCGTGAGATAATTTTGCATGCTCTCATCACATTTGCGAATGGATCGAAGTTTGCAGTGCAAGCTCATAGCACTCGTGGTGGATTTGTTCGCAAAAAATTTTTGAACCAGGGACCTGACATCGGAGGCTGTCTCAGCTCCAACAAAGTGAGGTAACATAGAGGCACTGATCGTCGACAGTAACCAGGACGCCAGGGCGCTATCTTGAGCAACGAATACTTCATAATCAGTATTGGGAATTTGTTGACCATCTGAACCAGTGACAAGCTCAGGTGGAGGTTTTGCAGCTCCAGTGAGAAGCTTCTCAAGTCGGTGACTTCGAACAGTAAGGAGGATTTGTTGCTTCCATGATAGGAAGTTCATTTCATCAAGAACCAGATTGATCTTCTTGTTGGTGAAGGTGTGAGCAACTCGAACTGACTCAGTCGAGTCAGAGCTAGGAACCGTGTCATTGTTGGGCATTGAGAAAAAAAGAGAAAAGAAAAGATGAATGCGAAGCTGGGAAAGAACGGGAGAGAAAAGAAAAATTCAGAGAGGGGCTCCAGTAACCGTGGCGACTGATACCATGTTGAAAAACCCTTAAGGTGATAATGAAGAGAGGATAAACTCTTTCTTATTTTATTAATGAGGAATGGTACAGCTTATATAGAAGCTGAATTACATGAATAGAAAGCTAACAATATTACCAGCTGGTCTAACAAACCCTAGCTGGTGAAACTAATTCATAACAGAAATCTCTTCAGCACAGCAAGGCTGTTATACACACAGTACATTATTCTTCAACAAAGAGAAATGAGAAATTATTGAAAGAAGATGTCCTACTTGAAGTCGAGGCAGTGTCCCCCACTAATTCGGACATTGCTCAAAAGTAGATTCTCACTCGTTCTGTTAGAAGTTTAACTGTAATTAGTTTAAGTCTTTGTTAATGAGTTGTAATTAGTTGGGTTAGTTAAAAATTTGTTAGCTTAGTAGATTGGGTTATAAAAATCCATGTCTTTGATTTGCAGAGTTTCCGAACTTGAGATTGTATAGTGGCGTTTGTGATTGAAAAGGTGAAGATATTTCCTATGCCACATCGAGATATCGGTATGCTTCGATAGTTTTCGAGGAATGTTCTTGTAGTTTTCGCAATGGTGTTTTAGTTTGTGGCGAAAAATGCATCTAAAATGGTTACCATTTATTATGAGGGGTGCAATATCTGGTTGTTTTGTTGGTAAGTTTGAGATTTGTTTGTAGGAAGGTGCTACTGAGTCATGGTTTTGAAGTGTTTCAGATTATCTAAAAGGATCGACAAGATTCAGTTTTGTAAATGTATCTGGGACTCACAACGTTTTTTTAGCAGATTGTTTAGCTTAGGAGGGTTCAGAACATGGTGGTAGTTAGGGATGGGCAAAACTCGACTCGAAAAAACTGAATTATTTGACTCGACTCGAGGAAAAAAAACCGACTCGTTTTGACTCGACTCGGAAAAATTTCAAATAAAGTTTGAGTTATGAAATGAAAATTCGAATAACTCGAAATTTTTATTAATTAGTTGATCAATTTTCAAGTTCGAGTCAATTCTATCAATTATGTCTAATATGTTATGTGTATCACATGTGAAAATATAAAGAAATATATATGTAAATTATATATGCATATAGAAAGTCGTTGAAATTGGAATCAATATGTGCAACGTCTAGCCCTAAATATGTGCATATAGAAATATATACATGCACCGCTACGTATATGCATATAGAAATATATATACGAAGAAATATATATGTACAATTAAATTTGTACAGAAACTCCAAACTCGACTCGAATTTTATAAACTCGACTAGAAAAAATTTCAAATAAAGTTTGAATCGTAAAATAGGACTTGCAAACTCGAATAACTCAAAAAAATTTGACTCGACTCGATCAAACGCTCATCCCTAGTGGTAGTGCAAAGAGCCCTTCAACATGGTGGTGCTTAATGCTGCGAATGGATGCTGGGTGTGTTATAGCATGGTATGGTGTTATGTTGAACGTAGTCTATGTTTGTTCTGATGATTTAATAGCCCCATTTGTGGTCTGCTTGGTGGGGAGTTGTTGTAGGCTTGTGGGTAGAGTTTTTATTTAGGTGTTTTGGAATTATTTGTTTTTTCGATCACCGTCATGCGCTCTTTTTCTCCTTCCAAAGTGGAGGGTTTTTTACGAGACATATGGTGATCATGTATGGCTTTTTTTCCTTTAATAATATCATACATTGTCGAACAAAAAAAATTAAAAATTTTGTGAAAGCCACTAATTTTTTTAAAAATTTAAGAGAATAAAATTTAATTTTTCAAAACTTTAGAAGGGTCGTGGCCCACGGATCTACACTAAGTTCCCCCTCTGAATAGAAGGCCACTAAATGAAGACGACAATGAGCGTTTAAGATTTTTTTAGATGAAGCTAATGAAATAAAAAGCTAAAGAAAAAAGGTTTTGGTTTGATTTCAAGAGAATCTATGGCATGATGATAATGATGTGTTTGAGGATAAAATTGATAGAATTTTTAAATGTGAACAGTTAAATTTATTGATCTATTTAGAATTAGGACTAAATTAATAAAATATATAAATATTAATAATTAAAAATGTTATTATGCCCATTAAAAATGAGACATGTTCACAATTTCGTCAACTATTTAATAGCAAGTGACAAAAAGTATCCATTTTAGTAACATTAATGACTAAATAAAAAATAAGTTAAAAAAGCCAATATATACCAAATAAAAAAAACTTAATTTAAAATTGGTTCATATTTGATGTAGTGTATTGTCAAGTGTATGAATCTATACACTAACAATAAAACTATCCCAACCTCATTAAAGTTACTAAAAAATTAATTTGGAACCCTAATTAAAGAATAATTTTTTATATACATGTGTGTAAAAAAATTACACAGGTAAATTTTAGTTTATACAATTTTGTTAAATTTAGGGTTAAAGGTTTAGTTTAAGATTTGAAATTTAGGTATTTATGTTATAAGATTTAGAGTTTAAGGGTATGATCAGGGACGGAACTATGTGGGGGTGGGGAGGGGCAATCGTCCCTCGAAGAAATTTTTTTCACCTTTGTCCCCTTATTTAATTTTTTTTAAATTAGTTTATTTATAAATTTATTCCCTCACTTTCAAACATTTATAGTTTGCCCTCCCAGCCCCAAATCCTGGCTCCGTCCCTGGTTATGATTTAGAGTTTTATGGTTAGAAATTAGATTTTAGATTGTGTATGTAACCCCCTAGACCCGCCTATGCATTACCACAAGTCATAAGAAGTTACATTAGGGTCACCGGAGCGACCCACATTAAAATTTCAAATAAACAAATTGTTAACCATTTAAAATCATAAATCAAATTTTGAATTAAAATATAATTCCAGAAAACATTCAAACTACAAAATAAAAACTATGATACAAATTGCTAAAACAAGTTTTAGACTCGAATGTAAATCAAGATGTGACATACATGCCCCCTAATTACACAGACACCATACTCCGCAAGCAAGCCGAAGAAACTCTCATACCAATGTTGACAGCTGCGACATGGTCGACCTTCTGACCTGTGATGGTAAAAACAATGTGAGCTTCGAAAAGCTAAGTAATACAAACTACCAAGGGATGCTAAAAACACAAGCATGTATGGCAAGCTTAAGACTGTCATGAAGAACTAGGTAACGATAAGCTCAAATTGCGATTCGAGATTTCAGAGGAGCATTAAACTATAAGGTAACAGAGTTATTCTTTATTAGATCGCTCGAATCTTAAGATGTGAGTCTAAAGCAGAGATTCAAAAGAGATTCAGATTTCAAAAGTTGAATTAAGGAATTCAGAGTGGTTCATTAAGCGCGGATTATAAGTTTACTGAGAGTTCAACTTTAATACATTAATTTAGTAGGGTATGCTTAAGAAGAGGTCAGAAAGTTTTATTAACTTACTTAACCACCCTCCAACCGAACCCTAAAATGCAATTCCACATGAACTGCATATAGAAGGTCTTACCCTAGGCCTGAGGCGTAGGACCCTACCTAAGGGGATACCTTAGGTCCAGAAAGACTTACCCTAGGCCCGTGGGCGTAGGAGCTTAACAGAAAGACTTACCCTAGGCCCATTGGGCGTAGGAGCTTAGGTACAGAAGGACTTACCAGTGCTGAGCCTACAGATCATCATTCATATCCAGATAATATACCACCGATGATTTCAATTTATATTCAGAAGACGGTATTGCAGAAGATAAATATCAAAACTATTTTTATACCAGAAGACATGTATCAAATTTATTTTATTAACATTATTATTATTTTGTATTCAATGTTATATATCAGATATATTTTTCATAACAGAGGTCAGAAATCAGAGAATTGATTTTCTTTCGTATTACAGTATCATACTTTTAAATTTTAAGCATAATGTCTCGGTTTAGAACAGAAAGTATTTATAGATACATGGTACGCGCTTTATGGCCTAATTCATTTCTTAGAGGTACTTGATAGATATCAGAAAGATGACATTTGACGAATTTAGACTGATTTCAGAACGAGGTCCCTACGAATAGGGGAGTTCGGTGAGACGGATCGAATTAACATCGAAAGTTGATGCATCAAAAACATTGAGATTTCAGATATATCAAGAGTGATTCGATCGCTAAAGCTTACGAGGGTATTGATGGTCATTCTGGCCTTCGGAGGATAATTTGGTAAACTGAACCAACAAGGTATAAACGGTGGTGTACAGAATTTAGGAATTCTAATTGCTCATTAAGCTTCCGAGCCCCTTTGACTAATTGAAACCCATTAGCACAGTATTTAATATCTCACCGAATGGTACACCTCAACCATTCATTTCTCAGAACTGACTACCGAGTAAAACAACAATAATTCCCTTCACCAATCGTCCACTGAACTTATTACCAGAAATCAAGCATATATTCGAGTGGTATTTTACAAGTGTTCAAACATGTGCATTGTACCTGAACTCATCCCAAAACATCAAATATGACTTAGGAGAACAGATCCCTTTCATTATTAACTATGTACTTTCCCCAAATAAATTGCACATGCATTCACACGGTATTTTCCCTCTATCATCATAGTGTTTGAATCGACCAACTGACATGAGTCGTATTTTACCACTTTTGGAGTCATTACATCTGTTTGTCTTTATTGAGATTTCTAATTACATGTCTTAGAAGTATTCTCCGACATTCTAGTATTCGAGGGTATTTCAGACATTACGATGCTCGAAAACATTTTAATTATTCAGAGTTTCTCGGTTCCTCCATCTATTCATTTGTTTCAAACATCGAGGATATATCACATATGTCGGTCGAATGATAATTGATGCCCGAAGAAAAATATCAGTCTCTAGGGTCATTGTGACCCATCTCAGCCTTATCAGTATATCCAATCCTTTTTAGACATTTCAATAGTATGAGGTTTTCAAATGTATCAGATGTCTTATCGAATCAAGTATAGCTTCTTGGGTTGTGATTATAGTTAGGGGTATTTTTGTCATTTGTTAATCAGATATGTCCGACATTTATACTTTTAATAAAAAAAGATAATCAGACTTAAAAATTTACCGTCTCAATAATCGTGTACTAAACTCGAAAGTCTCTTTGATTTATCAAACCACTTATTCAAGTATTTTTGCCTTGGCCATTATTATTCTTATTTCATAACTGATCCATATAGGCAGAGATAATCATATGCTTAAACACGGTCGTGCAAACATAGCCGAATACCAACATGTTTCAAAAGCATGCAGAGGGTAGTAACATATTACCTTAACTCCGAGCTACATCAGTTGATTCAAGATACGACATTCGAATACCCTCGAACTCGAATTCAACATCCCACAACCACGTGGATATGAAGATGTGCGGATGCCTTCAATTAAGCAAAACCCACAGTTAATCCTTAATCACACTGCCTTTAAACTGAACAAGAAACGCATAAGCATTTTTAGGTTCAAGATCAGATTCAGAGGCTTTCGGGTCAGAATTTTGCGAAACGGGCTTCAAAAATGGACTCAGGATGTCAAAAAACATAAAATAGGGGTTTTCGGAAAATTTGACTTTTTGGTCAACGGTCAAAGTCAACGCTGACGTCAGCAGGTCAACGATGACGCCAGCCGGTCAACGGTCAACGGTCAAAGGGGTCCGAGTCAACGCTGATGTCAGCAGGTTAACGATGACGTCAGCAGTCAACTGATAAGGTCAACTGAGTTGACTCGGGCTGACTCGGACGAGTTGACTCGGCTGACTCGGACGAGTTGACTCGGCTAACTCGGTTCGGGTTTTCGGGTCGAGCAGACGGGCCGGGTCAACGGGTCGGGTTTTGGGCTCGGTTTGGGTTTGGGCCAGTTCAGACCGGTTCAGACCAGTTTAGACCGGTTTGAACCCGGTTCACTTACCCTATCGGATTTCGCCGGAAAGTCGCCGATGATGTCGTCGGAAGCCCCGAAGTGCTCGATTCCCAAAATCCAAATCTCGCCGGAAAGTTGCGCTACTCCAACGAGGGGCAAAACGGCGGCAAAGCGGAGGTGACTCACATGGGTTTTTTAGATCGGGACGCGATGAGCTCAACTGTGCCCACGGTGAAACGAGTTGGCACTGGAATCGGCCAAAAATGAGAGAAACGAAGACGGCCGAACTTTTCCGATCTTTATCCAGGTTTTCGCCGCGATTTAATGGTCGTCGTCGCGCGTGGTTGATGGCGGTTGGTTCACAGGCGGACGGTGCACATACCGTCGGTGGCGGTGGAGTGAACAAAACGGCGGTGAGGCTGGACGAGGGTTCGCCGGAACTGGAGAGGATGGTTCAATGAGAGAGAGAGAGAGAGATGGTCTGGAATTCGAAAAGATGGGCCAAAATAAAAAGGTAGGTGAACAGACACGTTTTTTATTAAATGCATGTTTAAATGACCGTGCGTTAACCTTAAAAAGCAAAAAAAAGAGGTAATATCAGAAGTGAGCCTTTAGCTCAATGGCTTGCACTCTGAATGGTGAGGGGTGAGGTCGTGGTTTCGAGCCCTCACACCCTCACATTCATTTCCTTTTCTTTTTTTTTTTATTTTATTAAGAAAAACGGGGTGTTACAACTCTCCCTCCCTTAAAAGAAATTTCGTCCTTGAAATTTACCAGGGTCAGAGAAATGCAGAACTAATATTTCATTCATTCTTGTACTGAAAACCTATCTATCAGGGTATCTTTGTTTCTCATGACGCTTAGACGGTCACGGATCAATTTGGTATCGTTCCGGTCACTCGGGCTGACATTAGACCCAAAATCATCGCATGATGCATGTCAACCCAATTGATTAAATGCAGAACATAAATCGATACAGAACTTCATACGGAGCCGCACGAACACTTGTCTCGTAGCTGCTATTATAGCATACTTAGTCAAGAATACAAAACATTCTCGCCACCACAGAAGTCGATTATACAGTCTGAAAGTACGTCTTTCAGAATCTGAATTACTCTACTAGGTTGACAATCAATTTACGGACAACCCATTGTGCGTGAAGTTTATGCAAGTACTCAAAGCGTCAACCAGGGTCCTCTAGAATCAAGATGTAAACATCAAAATTCAGCAAGTATGATACATATGACGGTACATTGCATCACTTTTCCCCAAAGTGTCTTTCTTCATACCGGTCAAGCATAATAAAGGTTTTAAACAGATATCACTTACATTCATTGAAATACTCCGATAATTGTTTCCTTCGTGCATAACAGAGCCACCACATAATCTATACTTTCACCGATCTCACAGACACCTTTCTTTTAAATTCGTAATACTTTTATCAAATTTTTGTCAGAATATTCTCAATCACACTCATTATCACCGAGCTACTTTACTTGTAGTCTTATATCGGTTTCCTCGTTTGATCAAACATTTATTCTTAATAGGATTCAGATCTTCGATTTCACATGCATAAATCATCTCAGGTTCTTTATCCAGATTTAGATAAATTAAGTTGGTCCAATACACATACGAATGTGACAGACATTCCTTGTCAGTACGATTCGAGCTACAGCGGACAGAAAGTTTAGATTCAGTTATTTCAGAAAAAGGATTCGACATCAGAGTCCCGGCTTGGTGGAGTACGGTCAAGATCTAGGGGCATGCACATACCGGACACCCTATGACGGACGATCGGCCGATCTACCCAGAAAGACGCAACTCTAAGCTCTGATACCACTAAATGTAACCCCCTAGACCCGCCTATGCATTACCACGGGTCATAAGAAGTTACATTAGGGTCACCGGAGCGACCCACATTAAAATTTCAAATAAACAAATTGTTAACCATTTAAAATCATAAATCAAATTTTGAATTAAAATACAATTCCAGAAAACATTCAGACTACAAAATAAAAACTATGATACAAATTGCTAAAACAAGTTTTAGACTCGAATGTAAATCAAGATGTGACATACATGCCCCCTAATTACACAGACACCATACTCCGCAAGCAAGCCGAAGAAACTCTCATACCGATGTTGACAGCTGCGACATGGTCGACCTTCTGACCTGTGATGGTAAAAACAACGTGAGCTTCGAAAAGCTCAGTAATACAAACTACCAAGGGATGCTAAAAACACAAGCATGTATGGCAAGCTTAAGACTGTCATGAAGAACTAGGTAACGATAAGCTCAAATTACGATTCGAGATTTCAGAGGAGCATTAAACTATAAGGTAACAGAGTTATTCTTTATTAGATCGCTCGAATCTTAAGATGTGAGTCTAAAGCAGAGATTCAAAAGAGATTCAGATTTCAGAAGTTGAATTAAGGAATTCAGAATGGTTCATTAAGCGCGGATTATAAGTTTACTGAGAGTTCAACTTTAATACATTAATTTAGTAGGGTATGCTTAAGAAGAGGTCAGAAAGTTTTATTAACTTACTTAACTACCCTCCAACCAAACCCCAAAATGCAATTCCACATGAACTACATACAGAAGGTCTTACCCTAGGCCTGAGGCGTAGGAGCCTACCTAAGGGGATACCTTAGGTCCAGAAAGACTTACCCTAGGCCCGTGGGCGTAGGAGCTTAATAGAAAGGCTTACCCTAGGCCCATTGGGCGTAGGAGCTTAGGTACAGAAGGACTTACCAGCGCTGAGCCTACAGATCATCATTCATATCCAGATAATATACCACAGATGATTTCAATTTATATTCAGAAGACAGTATTGCAGAAGATAAATATCAAAACTATTTTTATACCAAAAGACATGTATCAAATTTATTTTATTAACATTATTATTATTATTTCGTATTCAATGTCATATATCAGATATATTTTTCATAACAGAGGTCAGAAATTAGAGAATTGATTTCCTTTCGTATTACAGTATCATACTTTTAAATTTTAAGCATAATGTCTCGGTTTAGAACAGAAAGTATTTACATATACATGGTACGCGCTTTATGGCCTAATTCATTTCTTAGAGGTACTTGATAGATATCAAAAAGATGACATTTGACGAATTTAGACTGATTTCAGAATGAGGTCCCTACGAATAGGGGAGTTCGGTGTGACGGATCGAATTAACATCGAAAGTTGATGCATCAGAAACATTGAGATTTCAGATATATCAAGAGTGATTCGATCGCTAAAGCTTACGAGGGTATTGATGGTCATTCCGGCCTTCGGAGGATAATTTGGTAAACTGAACCAACAAGGTATAAATGGTGGTGTACAGAATTTAGGAATTCTAATTGCTCATTAAGCTTCCGAGCCCCTTTGACTAATTAAAACCCATTAGCACAATATTTAATATCTCACCGAATGGTACACCTCAACCATTCATTTCTCAGAACTGACTACCGAGTAAAACAACAATAATTCGCCTTCACCAATCGTCCATTGAACTTATTACCAGAAATCAAGCATATATTCGAGTGGTATTTTACAAGTGTTCAAACATGTGCATTGTACCTGAACTCATCCCAAAACATCAAATATGACTTAGGAGAACAGATCCCTTTCATTATTAACTATGTACTTTCCCCAAATAAATTGCACATGCATTCACACGGTATTTTCCCTCTATCATCATAGTGTCTGAATCGACCAACTGACATGAGTCGTATTTTACCACTTTTGGAGTCATTACATCTGTTTGTCTTTATTGAGATTTCTAATTCCATGTCTTAGAAGTATTCTCCGACATTCTAGTATTCGAGGGTATTTCAGACATTACGATGCTCGAAAACATTTTAATTATTCAGAGTTTCTCGGTTCTTCCATCTATTCATTTGTTTCAAACATCGAGGATATATCACATATGTCGGTCGAATGATAATTGATGCCCGAAGAAAAATATCAGTCTCTAGGGTCATTGTGACCCATCTCAGCCTTATCAGTATATCCAATCCTTTTTAGACATTTCAATAGTTTGAGGTTTTCAAATGTATCAGATGTCTTATCGAATCAAGTATAGCTTCTTGGGTTGTGATTATAGTTAGGGGTAATTTTGTCATTTGTTAATCATATATGTCCGACATTTATACTTTTAATAAAAAAAGATAATTAGACTTAAAAATTTACCGTCTCAATAATCGTGTACTAAACTCGAAAGTCTCTTCGATTTATCAAACCACTTATTCAAGTATTTTTTCCTTGGCCATTATTATTCTTATTTCATAACTGATCAATATAGGCAGAGATAATCATATGCTTAAACACGGTCGTGCAAACATAGCCGAATACCAACATGTTTCAAAAGCATGCAGAGGGTAGTAACGTATTACCTTAACTCCGAGCTACATTAGTTGATTCAAGATATGACATTCGAATACCCTCGAACTCGAATTCAACATCCCACAACCACGCGGATATGAAGATGTGCGGATGCCTTCAATTAAGCAAAACCCACAGTTAATCCTTAATCACACTGCCTTTAAACTGAACAAGAAACGCATAAGCATTTTTAGGTTCAAGATCAGATTCAGAGGCTTTCAGGTCAGAATTTTGCGAAACGGGTTTCAAAAATGGACTCAGGACGTCGAAAAACATAAGATAGGAGTTTTCAGAAAATTTGACTTTTTGGTCAACGGTCAAAGTCAACGCTGACGTCAGCAGGTCAACGATGACGCCAGCCGGTCAACGGTCAAAGGGGTCAGAGTCAACGCTGACATCAGCATGTCAACAATGACGTCAGCAGTCAACTGATAAGGTCAACTGAGTTGACTCGGGCTGACTCGGACAAGTTGACTCGGCTAACTCGGTTCGGGTTTTCGGGTCGAGCAGACGGGCCGGATCAACGGGTCGGGTTTTGGGCTCGATTTGGGTTTGGGCCAGTTCAAACCGGTTCAGACCAGTTTACACCGGTTTGAACCCGGTTCACTTACCCTAACGGATTTTGCCGGAAAGTCACCGATGATGTCGTCGGAAGCCCCGAAGTGCTCGATTCTCAAAATCCAAATCTCGCCGGAAAGTTGCGCTACTCCGACGAGGAGCAAAACGACGGCAAAGCGGAGGTGACTCACATGGGTTTTGTAGATCGGGACGCGAGGAGCTCGACTGTGCCCACGGTGAAACGAGTTGGCGCCGGAATCGGCCAAAAATGAGAGAAACGACGGCGGCCGAACTTCTCCGATCTTTATCCAGGTTTTCGCCGCGATTTAACGGCCGTCGTCGCGCGTGGTTGATGGCGGTTGGTTCACGGGCGGACGGTGCACACACCGTCGGTGGCGGTGGAGTGAACGGAACGGCGGTGAGGCCGGACGAGGGTTCGCCGGAACTGGAGAGGATGGTTCAATGAGAGAGAGAGAGAGAGATGGTCTGGAATTCGAAAAGATGGGCCAAAATAAAAAGGTAGGTGAACAGACACGTTTTTTATTAAATGCATGTTTAAATGACTCTGCGTTAACCTTAAAAAGCAAAAAAAAAAGGAGGTAATATTAGAAGTGAGCCTTTAGCTCAATGGCTTGCACTTTGAATGGGGAGGGGTGAGGTCGTGGTTTCGAGCTCCCACGCCCTTAGTTCATTTCCTTTTCTTTTTTTTATTATTTTATTAAGAAAAACGGGGTGTTACGGTGTAATTTAAATGAGAAGGGTTGTATAAATTCTTTTACACTATCAAAATATGACCTAAATCTAAAACTTTAAATCCTACAAACTAAACCCCTAAACTAAATTTTTGAATATGTTTTAATTAAATTATTTTAACCACCACGTAATTCACTGTGGTGATGGCGACGAGCAAATTGTTGGGGGTGATTTAGCTTCCATTGGTGATCTTTGTGTAAAACTGAAGACTAGTTCGTAATCGTGATGCGCACATCATCGGGGAGTAATCAATTTGACTTGACGAAGATTCCATTGGTGTAGAACTAGCAACATTTTTTTTGAATGGGACTAGCGCAATTTATTAAGCACGGGTACTTTAATCTACTATCGTACTACGTAGCCGATATGTCTCTGTACTGGAAACACATTAGGTACGACTTAGGTACTCGCAAGTGTTTTATTTTTATATTTTTTCTTTTTCTTTTAACCTCCCTTTCTTCTTTTTTCTTTTTTTTCGATTTTCTCTTACTTGCATGATTCAACTATAAATATATAAGTAATATATAAGTATGTGTGATGTTATGCTCACATAATTTTTGTATGAATTTATTTTTTACATTTTTTATAATATATAGTTTATTTTATATTTGTCGTACCTCTATCGTACTCATATTCCATAATTTTTAAATTACAGTTTCTTGTACTCATTTCCGTATCCGTATTTATATCCGTGCAACATAGCAACTAGCAACTAGGCTAGTTTCGTGGTATGATAAATTACATTTGTTCATCAATGTTTAATGTTTTTCTTTTGGTTAACTCATATGATAAACCTTGTTGTTGCTATTTGCTCTCTGGGTCCGGACTCTAATTTAATTCAATCAGCCATCAAATTTTCAAGTGAAAACAAATGGGAAATCACAGCGGTTGCCAACAAATAGAGAGATATTTGGTATAAATTACATTACTTTGGTATTTAAGCACACATAAACTGATAAAAGAAAACACGAAAGTCTAAATCATTACTACAAATTAAAGTTTGTTGAGAATGCAACCAAACCTCAACCCTCAGCAATCACTAGGGTTTACTGGAAACCAACTAGTGATTGCTTGTGGTTGTAATGGTAATGCCATGCCTTTCTCTTATTATATCAACAACAAGCATATGCATCAATCTTAGATAAACCAAATTATAGTGAAACTGCAAGGCGAGTAAAGAGACTGCTGCTGTAGTTATACGCTGTCGCACGGAATCTAGATGGTGGGGGTGGAGACCTGAAAATTTGAGGAGGAGGTGGTGGTAGAAAGTTGGAGGTGAAATGAGATTGAGACGGAAGAGGCAGGGACCTTTAAATGGAGGGAGAGACCAGAGTTTACTTGTAATATGGGGGAGGGGGCGGTGAATTGTACATGTATGGAGGAGGTGGTGGTGACTGATAAATATATGGAGGATGTGGTGGTGACTTGTACACATATGGAGGTGAAGGGGGTGAATTGTAAACATATGGAGGAGGTGGCGGTGAGTTGTACACATATGGAGGTGGAGGAGGTGACTTGTAAACATAGGAAGGAGGTGGAGGTGACTTGTAAACATAAGGAGGAGGTGGTGGTGACTTGTAGACATAAGGTGGTGGAGGAGGTGACTTGTAAACATAGGGAGGAGGTGGAGGTGACTTGTAAACGTAAGGAGGAGGTGGTGGTGACTTGTAGACATATGGTGGTGGAGGTGGAGGTGACTTGTAAACGTAAGGAGGAGGTAGTGGAGACTTATAGACATATGGTGGAGGAGGTGACTTATACACATATGGAGGTGGCGGTGACTTGTACACATATGGAGGTGGAGGGGGTGAATTGTAAACATATGGAGGAGGTGGCGGTGACTTGTAGACATATGGTGGTGGAGGAGGTGACTTGTAAACGTAGGGAGGAGGTGGTGGTGACTCGTAAACATATGGAGGTGGAGGAGGAGACTTGTAAACATAAGGTGGAGGTGGTGGTGACTTGTAGACATATGGTGGAGGAGGTGGTGATTTGTACTTATATGGAGGTGGAGGAGGAGACTTGTACACGTATGGAGGAGGTGGTGGCGACCTATAGACATATGGTGGTGGTGGAGGTGATTTATACTCGTATGGAGGTGGAGGAGGAGACTTGTACACGTAAGGAGGAGGTGGTGGTGAGTTGTAAACATATGAAGGAGGAGGTGGTGATTTATACTCATATGGAGGTGGAGGAGGAGAGTTATACACGTATGGAGGAGGTGGAGGTGACTTGTAAACATATGGAGGAGGAGGTGGTGATTTATACTCGTATGGAGGTGGAGACTTATAAATATATGGAGGAGGTGGAGGTGACTTATACTCATATGGAGGTGGAGGAGGAGACTTGTACACATATGGTGGAGGTGGTGGTGATTTGTACTCGTATGGAGGGGGAGGGGGAGACTTGTACACATAGGGAGGAGGAGGTGGTGACTTGTACTCATATGGAGGCGGAGGAGGAGAGTTGTACACGTACGGAGGAGGTGGTGGTGACTTGTACTCATACGGCGGAGGCGGTGGTGATTTGTAAACATATGGAGGAGGAGGAGGCGACTTGTACTCATATGGAGGTGGAGGAGGTGACTTGTACACATACGGTGGAGGTGGTGGAGACTCATATTTGTATGGAGGAGGAGGAGGCAACTTGTACTCATATGGAGGTGGAGGAGGTGACTTGTACACATACGGTGGAGGTGGTGGAGACTCATATTTGTATGGAGGAGGTGGAGGAGGTGACTTGTACACATACGGTGGAGGTGGTGGAGACTCATATTTGTATGGAGGAGGAGGAGGCGACTTGTACTCATATGGAGGTGGAGGAGGTGACTTGTACACATACGGTGGAGGTGGTGGAGACTCATATTTGTATGGAGGTGGTGGGGGTGACTTGTAAACATATGGAGGAGGTGGAGGTGAGGCGTAGTAGTAGGGTGGTGGAGCACCATAAGGCTCACTGTCGGCAGCTACATTGTTGATTATCAAGCACAATGCCAAAGCAAACGCTAAGTGTGGCCAAATCTTGGCCATTTAGGGCAGAACGAGGCACTGAAAACTTCCACTACTGAGCACTTCTATTCCATACAAATCAAGGACTATTTCTATTACTATTTTGTGTAATACAATGGCCACCTATCTACATTTTATAGTGATATTTCCGATATCCAAATCAATTTTAAAATTCCGTACGAAACTTCATGACCCTCATCCATGCATTAGTTTATTTCCATAAGCACTTAATGTTGTGTTATTTATTGAGGAATGGATGTGACCTCCCACTTGCTCCGGCAAGACTTTTGCACTTAAACCTTGAAGTAGTCAGCAAATCTTACTTGAACAATTCTCAGCAAGCTTACTCCATTAAATACTCTACACAAGTTTCTAATTGTTGTTAACCCAACAAGTGGTTCTAATGGAAAAGATGATGATGTTCGTTTTAGTTCTAGGAGACTCGGGCTTAAATCGTTTTGTCTGCAAAGTATGTGTATTGTCTAAGAGTTAATGAGTATGTATGAACATATATTACATTGTAATCATCCTAAGTCTATTAAAAACTAATTTATTGTTGTGAATTATATTTTGATAAAGTCGGCAAAGGATGAGATTATAGATCTATAACTATTCAGGTTTGATTTTCATCTTACATATAAATTATGTGTAAACTGTCTTCTAATTATTAGTTTACTTGTGCTTTGTAACCACTAATTTTGATTTTCATCGTAGTTTTAGTATTTATGGATTTTTTTCATGATCTAATGTTTAAAGGTTTAAGTGTACGGGTTTTGAATTTAGGGTGTGTGGTTAAAAGTTAAGTTTTACGGTTAAAATTTAGGGTTTATAGGTTAAACCTAAATCTCTAACCATATTACCCTAAACTTAAAGTCTAACCTCTAAACTCTACATTTTAACCCTAAGCCCTAAATCTTAACCATAAACCCTAAATTCTAAAGTAATACGCTTAAACTCATAAACCCTAAATCAAGTCTCTAAACCCTAAAATTAAAGCGCATATAAAAACGAATAGTTTTCACTGTTAGTGCACGAGATATTTTCATTATTTAATAATTATATATTTATAAGTTGTACTTGTAACTTAAAAAAGAAACTGAAGAGGTAACTTCTCACCCAGTCATCTCCGAGACCTTGTCAAAATGTAAAATAAAAGTTGCCGATTTATGGGGTTTAAAATAATTACCATTTAAAAGTGTAAAATCATAATTCATAAAACTGAAGCAGGAGTGTGCAGGCTGACTTGGTAAATATATATATTATATTAGATAGCATTTATTATTTAAATCAAATATTATGAGACAAGAAAAATTAGAGCAGAATGGTTCTCGTTTTGCTAAGCCACTAGTGGAATAAAAATTATTTGCAAAATTCAACTAATAACAGTCCAAATAATTTTAAGTTGTAGTTTAGCTTCAACTGTATTATCATTTGTTTCTTTTTGTTTGTCAAATAGATGAGGGCCAAGCAAGGCTACCAAGCTTTTAGTACGAGTAAATTGTGGTTCAAATTGAATCCATCGATTAATTTGAATTGATTTTAAAAAAAAAATACAGTTTATTACTTTATTTGATTACTTTATTCGGCACGCTTAATTTAGTTTTGTATCAGTTTTAGAGATTTAAATATATTAAATGTGCATTCAAAAAATAGATTAAATGTAAGTATATGTTTAACTTATTTAATATTAATATAAAATTAAAAAATCAAATATGAATAATTTAGTCTAATTTAATTTAATTATTTAATAAATTTGTATATATGAATAGTTATTTAAATAATCAAATATTAAAAATTTAATTATTAAATCAAATATAAATAATTATTTTTTTGATTAAATAGTGAGTATTACATTCTCATGTAGAAATTCGAACCCATACAAAATGGGATAAGATGAGCATCCTTAGCCACTAGACTAATTAGTGAATCTCAAATATGAATAATTATTTAAATAATCAAAAAATAATAAACGTTCAAGTATGTTTGTTCTCACATCCTTATACATATATTACTTGTACCTAACATAATATCAATCTAATTGTACTCAATCTACTAATATTGTCCAGTAAAATTAGTAAACTTTGTATGGAGATACATTTAATTTTCTTTTCCTTTGGACATACATTAATGATATATCGAATAGCAAAGCACTTCTTTGTTTCATTTAATTTTCTTTTCCTTTGGAGATACATTTCATCGACTCCGAGTTGTTGATCGGTTCAAATGATTATATGTAATTATTATATGCATAAGTAATTGTGTAAACAAAGTTTTTACAATGGTCTTAGTTTTAGGGTTTAAGGACTTTGTTTAGGGATTTGGGGTTTAAGTGTATTAATTTTGAATTTATGGGTTGATGATAGAATTTTAGTTTTAGAGTTAAAATTTAGGGTTTATATGTTAAAACTTAAATCCCTAACCATATTACCCTAAAACCTAACCCTAAACCTTAAATTCTAACAACAAACCCTAAATTATAAATTCCTACAATAAAACCCCTAAACAAAAACCTTAAACCCTAATATTAAGGCACTTGTGGAAATAGTAAGTTTTCATCGCCTGTGTATGGGATAATAATTTAATGATTAGGGTAATTATTACATGCACATTTTGTTCGGGATAAAATGTGCATGTTCGCCTTACCGTCCATGTTCGGGGTGTAAGGTTGCCTCTCCCAACAATGTCATCTCTGAGATTCAAACTCGCGTCCTCTCCTTAAAAATGTAATGTGTTATACCAATGCACCCAACACTTATTGATATTTATACATTACTTTTAATAAATGTTTCATGTTTCACTAATTGCCCAATATTTATAGTATTGTTCAGATAAAGATTTAATTTTTAAAACGATTAGGTTTTTAGGTTTTCTCTTATAAGTGTAGCCTAAGTTACTTTTATTTTTGTCTTAGTGGGTTGTAATAGTTTTAATGTTAATGGTCAACCTTCGGTACTCTTTATTTCACCTTGCTTTTTTATCTCTTATATTTATTTTTTTCTTTTAATTTTTTAATAAAAATAATTTTGCCTTTATAGCACGCTTTCTTCTGTCTTTATGACACGTTTTTCTCTGTCTTTATGGCATGTATTTTTTAATTTTTTAATAAAAATAATTTTACTTTTATAGCACGATTTCTTCTGTCTTTATGACACGTTTTTCTCTGTTTTTGTGGCGTGTTTTCGGTCTTCTTTGTCGGTAGTTAGATCGTTATTTTTGTTTGTTTGTTTTTTTCTCAGGGTTGGATTTGACATCACCTGAACTGATCAAGAATGCGCTTATTTGTTATCTTGTTAATATTTCTTGCTCTGGACGCTCTGATTGAATTTGGATATGCGATTTGCGTTCGTTGATAGTTTTCTCACGATGCTCGGCTCTGATTTGTGGTTCTCAGTGGTCTTTCAGTAGCTTAATCTCCTTTTGTGGTTCGTTTGTCGATGCAGTCAGAGTGTTCGTATCTATATAAGTGGTTAGTTTCTTATCAATGTTATAGAAAAATGTTCAGATTATGTATTTAGTTTATGACGATAGTTGTAAACATTTATTGTAAATTTAGATGTTTTCTCTTTTTATTAAGATAGCGATTTCTATTCAAAAAACTTCAAAACGATTAAATAAATGTAATGTTTTCGAATTTGTTCGAATAAAATTCTAACATTTCAAAAGATCGAATAAGGATGTAATGTTTTTAAAATATTTTTAGTTAAAGACCTCACATTTTCAATATACTCAAATATTAATTGTTAAAAAAGTTGCGTTTTTATTTAAGTAAATTTGAAAACATTATGTCCCTTATTTGATCATTTTGAAAGGTAGGTCCTTATTTAAATATGCTAAAAAATATTAGGTTCTTATTTAACCGTTTTGAAAATATTAGACTCGGTGGCGGAACATTGGATGGTCTTAAGGGGGCATGATCCATCCTAACTTTTATGATTTAATTGTATTTTAAACATGTGAAAATTTTAAAATTATTAAAATTAAGTCACATTCCATTCCAAAATTTCCTAGTTTATTTATTTTATGACCCTATAAGTTTTGATGTTAATGTATTTAAGTTTTGCCTCTAACTTTTTTGGTTTAATCATTTTTTAGGATATGTAAATTTTAAAATTAGTGAAATTAAATCTCAACTCTTTATTTTTTATGGTTATCTTTTAGAACCTTATTAATTTTAAAGATAATCAATTTGAACCCTCCTATAATTTTATCCTAAATCCGTCCCTATTTAGACCCGTATTTGAATAACCTTTAAAAAACTAGGACCTTTTGAACATTTCCTTTAACAAATCTAATTCATATGTCACAATCATATAAGTATGCGTCTAACTAGTAAATCTATTAATGTGTTGCTATAAGCCTATAAATAGATTATATGACGTTAAGTAAAGCATAAATATGATACAAATAAATAAATATGTCAAAATTTATATAACACAAGTTATTAATTGTCAAATAGTTATGACTATACAAATACTATAATATAAAAATACACAAGTAAACGGATATACATATTATCATGGTGGAAAGAAAAAGTCTTTTAGAGATGTTGATTATTGAGTAGTAATCTATACTTGATTTAGGCTTATCCAGTTTAAAGGAAATTAGAGGGTTAATAAAATGTTTGTTAACTTAAATTCTAAACACTAAATTTTAAACATAATTTTTTTAATAGAAGCAGTTAGAATTATTAAGAAGAGAAAATATTCAAAATTACAATAAGGGTTTACAACTATCATCATAAACTAAATATATAATTTGGAGATTTTCCTATAACATTACCACTAGCCACTTTAGATTATACAAGGACTATACATGGAAAATGTTAAAAACCCAACTAAAAGACTCGAACGAAAAATAAATACGAACAAATCTAACTGCATCGGCAAACGCACAACAAAAGGGGATTAATCTATTGAAAGACCACAAAGAACCGCAAATCAGAGCTGAGCGTCGTGAAAAACTATCCACGAATGCAAACCGTGTATCCAAATTTAATCTGAGGTCCAGAGCAAGGAAGATCGACAGAATTACAAATAAGTGCCATCTTGATCAGTTGTGGTGTCGTCAAATACAACCTTAAAAAACATAAAATAAAAAAACAGTCAAACGAACGAGAAAATGACAAAAAAAAATGTGTCAAAAGACACAGATAAGCGTGCCACAAAAGTAAAAAAAGACGTGTCACAAAAGAGAAATTATATTTATTAAAAAATTAAAAAAAAATTATAAAAAAAAGAGAGAGAGAAAACTAGCAGTCAACGATCAGTATTAAAACTAATACCGTCGTCCGTGAAACAAGATTAAAGAGAGAAAAGTTGCACTTATAATGTTACAGAAGAAAAAAATATTTCGGCACTTAGGGAGCGTTTGGTTCGTGGAAAAGATCATTACTTGGGGGAATGATCTTTTCCAAATTAGATAACCACGTTTGGTTGGGGAGCATCACCTCCAAGTGGTAATATTGTATTCCCAACAGTAGTTTTTTTTTTCATTAAATGGTGGGAATGTGATTCCCTTAGCTTTCTCAATTCCCACCATTTGGACCATATTACCCCCAAGTTAATGAATTTTGTTCACATGGATCCTTTATTTAATTTAATTAGATGATTAAATATGTGTGATGTAAATTAATAAGTTAAGAGGCAATATTTTCACACAATATCCTTTTATTTATAAGATGTTTATCATCTTATAAAATATTTTACTAGGTTAAACTTAAGATATAAATTCTTATCAATATTACACAACTTATTTACTTTAATTTACTTGACAATCTGTCACAAGTAATAAAAAATAAAAAATAAAAAATTGAACATATTAATAGTTAAGCATTTAAAAAATTCACAAAAATATTTTAATAGAAGGTAAAGAGAGTGTGTAAATATAAATTATATTTTTATTAAAAATAGTTAATATAATAATTATATTAATAATATGATAAATATATTATTTTTGTAAATTTTAAACAGTGTAACAAAAATAATTCTACAATTTTTTGAGCATATATTTTTAATTTAATATTGAAAGTTTAACATGTAAAAAGAAAATATAATACACGGTCAATTTAGTAAATTTCACTTCCAGATAATCTTATTTACCTCCAACCAAACACAATAATCTTATATTCCTACCAAATAAACCAAACAAGGTAATGTAACATTCCCAGTAATATGCGAGGTAATATTACATTCCAAGAATCTTATTCCTAGAGGTAATCTTTCATTCCGTGAACCAAACGCGTTTGATAATAGAAAATTCGGTTAAACTTTAAAACTTAAATCTTTATACTCTCGTATATCAAACTATTATCCTTTATAATTAGAAGGATTTTGGTAGTTCAACTCCATTCAAATACCACCTAAATTTATGTTTTTGTTAATTCATCTTTATCTTATTTCATTTAATGCATTAATAAAAATTATAAACATTAAAATATCATTTCTATTTAATTCTATTTTTTGGGTGAATTAGGGGATAATTCTAATAAATTTTATATTATATTATTACAATTATTTGTATATATTTACAAATACAACAATATCTATTATTTATGCACATTTTAAGATTGTTTATTAAGGGTAAATTATAAATTTCATCATTGAACTTCCTTCTCATTTCTATTTTGGTCATTCAAATTTAATTTTTTTTAATTTAACCACTGAACTTTTGATTTGCTCCTATTCTGGTCACATTATCGTTAAACACTTAATGATATTGTAACTAGACGTATACCTTTAAAAATTTATGAAATGGCCCCAAAAAATTATGAAAAACTCTGGTTTTGTATTTCCTTAGTTTTCTTAATGATGATGCTTCTTCTTCCAAATCCCAGTGGTGGGAAAGGTGGAGAAGAAGGAAGAGAATAGTATATTTTGATTCCACGTTGATCAAACTGTATTTTGAGAGTTTTGTTAGTTTTAAAGTAATTTTGAGAAAATCTAAACTGATAGAGTGGTAGGAGACGATGAGACGAGTTTGTAGTGTCTTGAGTGGTCAGAGAAGACACCTGAGAATGATTATTTCATCGTCGGCATGACAGGTGAGTGAAATTGAAGAAAAAAATTCATCTATAGGGGAAGAAGATAAAATAAAAAAAAGAAAGAAAAAAGGGGGAAATGAAATGGATGACATGTGGCTGCCATCTCAGCTAAAAGCAGTCCATGTTAGCGCATGTGGTTGTCATGTCACCCTTCTATTTCTGATTTTAACTCCCAAGTGACCAAAATAGGAACAAATCGAAAATTCAGTCATTAAATTAAAAAATTAAAAATAACTGGGCAAAATAAGAGCGAGAAAAAATTGAGTGATGAAATTTATAATTTACCTTTATTTTAAAAATCATTATCCTTTATAATTATTTTTCAAATTTATAAAATTCTAATAACATAAATGATTTTTAAAAAGTAACTATCTAAATAAAACAATCAATATTATTTTGAAATTAACAGATGCTGGTTTGGATTCTAGTCTTTGTAAATTGTGTAATGCTGAAGAAGAATCTGCCTTACATGCTTTTAGGGATTGGCCTTTGGTTGTGGAGGTTTTTGATCTTTGTGCTTTATTTGTGATTCTCCCCTAAGGTCCCCTTTCCAGTTGCAAAGAGTAGTTAGAAGCAGCTTTAGGTTCTAGGGAGAATGTTGGAGGTTGTTAATGTTGAAATCTGACCGTTTGACCGTTTTACCTCGAATATGGGTTGATATTATGTTAGGTTGTTAAGCCCTATAGGTGTAACAGATTGGTGGTTAAAATACCAAGTTTATTACCTTCTTGGGCTATATAAACAATGGGTCAAAACCCTTGGCCTCAGCATGTTTGAGTTTATTCTCAAAATGATGGCCTACATTCTTTTACTTCTCATCTCTCATCTCTTCACATTCTAAAGGTGCAACGGCTGGCTCTCATCTCTTAGAAATAACCACTTCACATTTATTTTCCTTGTTATCTGTGATAGACAATTCATCATGGTATCATTCGCCCAGATCACGATCCTCATCTCTATTCTCAGTATCTTCCTTGCTCGCTTCCGTCTCTTACCTCTCTGATCTGGTGTTTTCATGTTCCTTTCTTTTCTCTGTTGTTTACGGTCATGTTGAGTCATGTTATTACTAGTTCCGTGATGATGACAACTTTGGATATGGATCTGGTGCTGGATCTGGTGGTGGTGGGCGTGCTTTTACCAACAAGAGGGTTAATGTTCTCTTAGATGAGACCAACTTTCTTGTTTGGAAGTAGCAAATACTCTTCACTGTTCGTAGTCACCGGCTTGAGAAGTTTCTCAACGGTACCTGTGTGGCTCCGCCGACCACGGTTCGATCTGCGTCTGGTGTTCAAGTTCCGAATGATGAGTATGAAACGTGGGTGGCTTAGGACGGTGCTCTGGCGTCCTGGCTATTGTCCACCATGAATCCATCGCTACTGTCTCAATTTGTTGGGGCTGACACATCGACGGAGATATGGAAGATCGTTGTGGATTATTTTAGCAGTTGTTCTACAACCACTGTTATGAGTCTTCATTTTCGACTCCGATCCATTCGAAAGGGGGATTTGAGCATGAGGGCGTATATCTCTAAAGTCAAAGAGATATGTGACGCGTTAGCCTCGTGCGGAAGTCTGGTTTCCACGACTAAACATGTTGCGTCCATTTTGAATGGTCTGCCGATTGAGTATCGGCCGTTCGTTGCAGTTATCACGGCGAGTCGGGTCCTGTTTACTCTTGACAGTGTCACGGCTACTCTTGTGGACACTGAAGCTCAACAGGCCATGTATGATAACAATCTTCATGTTCCGATGAGCGCTCATAATGTCCAGTATTCTACCCCCTCTGACTCTCACTCTGGGAACAACTCCGGTAACAATAGAGCTTCGTTTAATTCTGGTGGGCGAGGTCGGTCTCGCAACAAGTTTCAGTGTCAACTTTGTGGAAAATTAGGGCACATTGTGGATCGTTGTTATCGCAGGTTTGACAAGAATTTTGCTAGGCTCACTGTCAATATCACTAAGTCTCGTAATGGTGATGGTTCCACATCGATGACTATGTCCTCTGTTGATAATTCTAATGCTTCTCCAGTTTGTAACACTGCAGGAATGGTCCCTGGATGTACGCAGTGTAGTTTTGGCAGTCCTTCTCCCTCTGGCCAGTCTGAGTCATGGTTTGTCGACACAAGGGCCACACATCACGTCTCCCCGGATGCATCTACTGCTCATCAATGTTCTGACTATTCTGGACCAGGTAAATTGGTTGTTTGTGATGGTAATGGTTTATTAATCTCTAAAGTTGGTCATACAGCTTTTAATTCTGATTCGCGGTCTTTAGTTTTGCGTAATCTTTTGATTGTAACTCAAGTGACTAAAAACCTGCTTTCAGTTTCGAAGTTTGCCAGAGATAATGTAGTTTATTTCGAGTTTCATGCAAACAATTGTGTTGTTCGTGATGAACGCACTGGAGACGTATTGTTACAATGAGTTGAGGATGGAGGACTCTATGCTTTTCATACTCAAGCTGTTGTTGCTGGTGAGGTTCGATTGAAGTGTGATAGCAATTAGTTTATTTCCACTGATATTGGCAATTTTACTACTAGTTCTATTGTTTCTGATGTAGAACTTTGGCATCGTCGGCTGGGTCAACCTGCACATGCCACGTTGACCACAATACTTACAAAGTGTAATATTCCTTTTAAATACAATAAAGAATTTTTTTTGTTCTGCCTGCCAACAAGGAAATAGCCACATGCTGCCTTTTAATGATTCTTGCATAGTGTACAATAAGCCTTTTGAACTTGTTTTTACTGATGTTTGGGGGCCTTCACATGTCTCTTCTGCTGGGTATACATACTATGTCTCATTTGTAGTTGCATATTCCCGTCACACGTGGCTGTTTTTGCTTAAGCATAAGTCTCAGGCTATTCTAGCCTACAAACAGTTTGCTCAAATGGTTCGGACACAATTTGACGTTCAGATTAGAATGGTCCAAAGCGATTGGGGCGGTGAATTTCGGAGTCTCTCCCGTGAGCTTGCAGAAACAGGTGTGGGTCATCGTGTCACTTACCCGCACACATCCGAACAAAATGGTGTTGTCGAACGAAAACATCGGCATGTCATCGATCTTGCTCTAACTCTTTTAGCACAGGCCAAGATGCCCTTTCAATTTTGGGCTTTTGCTGTTGTATCTGTTGTTTACTTAATCAACCGTCTCCCCATCAAGGTTCTTGATGGAGTGTCTCCTTTCGAAATGCTTTATTCTCGTACTCCTAACTATAGCTTCATGCGTGTGTTTGGGTGTCGGCGTTTTCCCTATTTACGCCCATTTCAAAGGCACAAGTTGGAGTTTCGTTCTCAAGAATGCATGTTTCTCGGATACAGTCCTCACCACAAAGGATATCAGTGCTTGACCCCTGAGGGCAAAACTATTATTTCCCATCATGTTTTTTTTATGAGCGTGTATTTCCTTTTGCAGGCAGCAACCATGGTCCTCGTGAGCAAGTCAGGGTTACTCCCACCATTTTTCGCTCAGCCCCTTTGAGTGCACCAACTGCTGAAGGTCCTAGGGTTGCATCTTCAAGGTTAAACCCTGACACTTGTGGCTCTCTCGTGCCTGACACTCTACCCGTTGAAGCGTCGACGTCTCCTACTGTCAACTCTCAGGGTGGTGCTTGCAATCCCTTGGATACTCATGCTTTCCCTAGTGTATCAACTCACTCTCCAACCGATTCTGTTGTTGATTCTCACCATGAGGATGTGACTGATGCTGATGATAGTCTAGTGGATAATGAGGATATTGTGGGAGTTTCTGATGATTCTACATGTTCGGTGGGTAATGTTGAGCACACGGATCATGGTGTCGATGCTGATGTTTGTGATTACCCTGTGGATACGGTGGAACATATGGCTCCTGGGGCTGATGTTGCATCCCATAGTACGGACTCGGGTGTTTGGGAAGGTCTTATGGTTACTAGAGATGTTGAGTCCACAGGGCCTCTTCTCGATGTTGATGATGTGCAGTCTACATCCTCCTTGAACACGCATGCGATGGTAACCAGGAGAAAACGTGGGATCTTTAAGCCCAAGTTATATGTTGCCACTACTTCCTTGGTCGATATTGTTCCCACAAATGTTCGACAGGCTCTCCTTGTGCCGCAATAGAAAGAAACTGTCCACGGTGAGTATAATGCTTTAGTCACCAATGGTACGTGGACGCTTGTACAACTTCCTAAGGATTGGAATTGTGTGGGTTGCAAATGGTTATTTCGGATAAAGCGTAATCCGGATAGATCTGTCTCGAGGTACAAAGCTCGTCTTGTCGCGTAAGATTTTTCGCAGATTCCGGGTCAAGACTTTGAGGATACCTTTAGCCCGGTGGTACGGTTCACTACGCTTAACATAGTCTTTGTAATAACTAATTTTGTCCCGAAACTTAAACTCTTTTTGTTCACATTTTGGGCTTGTATTGGGCTAAAATAATAATAATTAAAAATAAAATAAAAGAAAAAGAAAAAAATATATATACATGTGTTACTAATAATTATTACCATATTTGTATTACCTTTATCGTCTTAATATTATTATTATTATTTTTATCCTTGTATTATCTATTATTATTATCATTACTGTTAATCTATTATTATATATTACTATTTTGTTTTGCTATTTTTTATTATAATTACTTATTATTGATTTCGTTAGTAGTATCATTATTACTATTAAACATTAAATAGAATAAAAGCCAGCCCACATCTATCAAAGCAAAGTCCATTACAGCCCAAAGAATAATAATAATATTAGCCCATTCTAAAGAAAGAAAAAGAAAAAAGAGAAACTTAAACGCTTCTGTAGCCATTAGATCAAAGGCTATCTAACGGTTCACAGCCAAGATGGGGAAGGTTCCAGATGCACGTGCCTTCACGCGTGCCTCATCGTCTCCACCACGCGCGCGTGCTGCCTCTGCTGTTCGTACCCGTCTGCCTGCCATCTCCGAGCCCTCTGCCACCACCACGCCTCCCCCGTTCGGGTAAACCCGACCTGCACGACAAGAAATGCAGCAGTCAGTACACCAAAATGGCAATCAAAACAAAAAAACCTAAAAAGTCAACTAGACAAGGAGGCAACAAACTCTCAGAACCCAGAAGCAACGAGGGCATTTCCTTTTCTTCTTTTTTTCATTGTAACATCGGTTATAAAAACCGAAGGAAAAACAATGTAAAGGGGAGAATTTTCGGGGGTATTCGAAGATAAAAAAAAACCCCAAAAAGTATGTTGTAACCATTTACAAAAAATCAATACAAGAAATTTTTCAGAGATATCTTTTTATTTTACTTTCGTTTTTATCTCGAATTTGTTTTAAAAAAGGAGATTTTTACCTTCGGCTTTGGCATTCTTCGGTGACCGGGGCCTCCGACGACCGATCCCGACGGTGAAGGGACGCGTCTCGGAGTGGTGAGCAACATATCTCGGCCGCGCCTCGATCCAACGGCGGACGACGACGAATCGCACATCCAAAGTCGTTCGAGTTTGGCCCGATTTGGAGTGTTTCGGCCCCTCGTTCTGTGAGATCCAAGCCGATAGGAAGAAAGAGGGGGCTGAGATCTTTCTTGTAGCGGCCTTGCATGGCCGAAAATCGCGCCGGAGCGGCGCCGGCGCCGGCCTGAAAGTTCGACGGCGGCTTTGATATTTGAGAGAAAAAAAGAAGGGTAAAAGTAATGGGATTATAATCCCTAAACCCAAATATGCTTTCAATCTCTTTTCATTTTTTTAACGCATAAAAAATCTTTCCTTTTTATTTAATTACTATTATATTTACCGCATGTCTCCTTTATTCTCCATAAATGCTGTTTTTTTTTCTTCCTTATATATATTATAATATATACAGTAAGGCTAATACCACTTACCTATAATAATACATATGGTTAATGATGTGTATATATATAGTATATGTATGGCATTATATATATGTGCATATATAATATGCGTTTTTAATTGATCCAGTAGAAGATGTATATAATATGACGCCTAATATTATTTTCATTACTAATTATGGTTTTTTTAACCCATTAATACACTTATTAATATATTATACCATATATGTAGTATATACTTATATACAATATATGCCATATTTTATAATATATACCGTGTAACATATATATATATATATATATATATATATATATATATATATATAATAATATCTAGTCATTATACATTGCTATATATTATATACTTTGCGTATAGTATATGTATATATATACATTATGTGTTTATCTTGTGTCTTATATTTTATTATATTCATTTACCATTATTTGTTCGTTTTTTTGTTGACTTATTCGTATTGGTTTACGCCTTATTTATTTATTCTCGGTATGCTTTCGGATGTTTATATATTCATGCATTTAGGTCTTTAAAATTAATTGTTTTTTTATAAAAAATGGTGTGATGTCCTTTTATTCGGAGACGAACGAGGCCAATACCAGTCGTAGTGGTGGTGGTTCGGACGTTCGTTTTCGAATATTAGGATTTTCGAAATTTACTCGCGTACATAATCAAATCTCGGTTAAAATTGTCACTCTAGTTCGTAAAATTGAATTTTAATTAAGCGGTAAAGTTTTGGTACCAATTTTGGGCACGTCGAGGGTGCTAACCCTTCCTCGCGTGTAACCGACTTCCGAACCCTTTCGAATCTCTGGTTTTTATTTCCGGTGTCTGGTCTACCATTTAAAGTGGCCGGTGGCGACTCCTTATATTTTTAAAACCTTTTTTAACTCCCCTATTTTTATCTATTTTTTTAAAAAAGAATCCCCTTATTTTCAAATATTTTTCTAAAATCCATTTTTACCCCTCAATTTTCAAAAAATCCCTTTTTAACCCCTATTTCAAAATCTCTCAAATACCCTTTCCACCTACACATACACCTATACTTATATACATATATACAAGTGTTTTTCAAAAAATTAGTCGCTACAGATGACGACTCCGCTGGGGACATATTTTTGTTTTCAAAAACAAAAAAGAGAGTCAGGCCAAGAAAACTTTACCGCTTAATTAATATCAAGGGTTGCAAACTAAAGTGACAAATTTAGCCGATATTTGTTTATAAACGCGAGTTTATTTCGGACGCATTCATTTTTTTTCATGTATACCCTTTCGTCTAAGTGAGGGGAAAACGATAGTGCTTTCGTGGGGATATTGTTCCTCCGTGTAGGCCTAGTAAGTACCTTCGGGGCTCGACTACCCTATATCTTCGTGGGAATATCGTTTCCCCGTGCAGATATAGCTAAAGGGTCCCCTTGAATTGAACCCGGTTGAAATGAGCCTATAATGGGTGATGATCGGGGGCCTTGCTACCCTTAGTAGGGGACAGCAAGGACAATTCGAGTACCTCCTAGAACCAAAACTGCATGTAGCGAACTAGAAAGCCTACCCCCTTAGAGCCATGCGGATAACCTAGGTGAACTAGACGGGATGAATAGGGTTACTTGTTTATGCTTGTCTTCTATCTTATTAATCATGTCTATGAAGCACTAACTCATTTCTTTTTGCTTTTTGCATTTATTTTGCATACATACCATGACATAACGGTGTTGAGTCAAGGTGGTTTTATCCAATTCGGGGCTTTCATTACGGACGGGAGGTTGCTAAAAGGATGTCAACTCGCAAATCCGACAAAGAAAGCAAATCTGGCCTCGACATTTTTTTCAAAACCTTCATTTTCTCTGACGTAATTCGAAGACACAAGGGGCATTTGTGGGAAATTGCTATGACTACCTTGCAACAAGGAATCTCTTCTATGTCTAAATGAAAGTTGGCCCAAGGGGAGTCACCTATACGACCAACACCGTTATTCGCATACACATTTGTATTTTTTCATTACATTATCTGTTCATACATCCTTTTATAATCATTCACAACATTAAATCTCTAGTCATACATTCATTACATCACATCCATCGCTAATTAGGCATCAAAAGTTTTCGTTTAAATCCATGATGCATTACATCATACTCCTTGTTAAAACTATTTGTTCAAATTCATAATGCATTCAACACATCATGCTCATTACTAACAAGGAGTGACTCTCGCCCAAGCGAAAGAGAATGAATGACCGAGCCGCTAGCTCGAACGCACTTGGTCCAAAATCAAAGGGAGTCAATACAGTATGCAAAAATCCAATTCTCATGATTGGTAAAAACTGATTGTACCCAGGGGAATGGTACAGCTAGCCCGGGGCAAACGGCTACCGGTAAAGGCAAGTCAAATCCGTTAATCCCTGTGCATTTGGGAAAAATGCAAGTCTCAATTCATGGATAATTCAAATATCCATCGAAAAATCCATTTTCACGAATGGTCAAAGGGAAATAAATCCTTTGGAAAAATCCAACGTCATAGTTGGTAAAACTGATTGTACCTAGGGAAATGGTACGACTAGCCCGGAGCAAACGGCTACCGGTAAAGGCAATTCAAATCCGTTAATCCCTGTGCATTTGGGAAAAATGCAAAAGAAACAAGCTAAGTTGTCGGTCTTTGGCTTTTTTTTAAAAAAAAATCCATTTTGAAAATATTTGTTGCATTCTTTGATTCTTTAAACATTTCATTCATGAATTCTTTATTATTTTTCAAATATAGATGTATATACTATTTTGTAGAAATACATTTTAAATTCAATTCAAAAAGATTTTTTTTCCAAAAGAACGAATGGTGAGGACATTACAAATAGAAACACTATATGTTCTACTCAAGCCAAGAGAGGAGTGACAATGAGTGATCGGAAGTAATGGGCCACTCCCATTGAATAAATTCGCCTCTCAAGCATTGTTGTCTAAGATCCTTGAATGAAGTGATAACTCGAAAACATCTACCACCTGAAGACTATTCTGATATCCAAGTATGGGAGGACATTTGGATCCAAGCCAAGGATCACTTCCACAAGAGGATGAAATTGCATGGACAAATGAGCAACTTTCAATTTAAATAATGCTATGAAGAGAAAAAGTGCAATAAAGGAGACACTTGGTCTAATTTTAAAAAATCGTGCTCAATGAAGCCGACCCAAACCAAGATCAAAGTCACCAACGCGTGAGCCCGGATCAACAAAAGGGCTAAAAAAACTCTTCATACAATTGCAACGTAAACAACGAAAGGAAAGTTTGTGCTCAAAGAGCCCGCGTAAACCAAGCTGAAAGTTATCAAAGTTGAAACCAAAAGCGAAGGCGCTAAATCAAGCTATGATAATTCTTCATCCAATTGTACCCCTACTCAAATTAATCGGAAGTACGCACCAATACAATGCAAAGGTGCAAGTCGATCCCAATGAAAGACGAACACCCAAAATAAAAGACACGATGATCCTCAATTCGGGGCATATGTCCCCCTTCTATCACAACCACAGGTCGTAGCCTACAGTTCAAGATCTACAATACCGCTCCGACTATACACGGATGGATGAATTTGTCTTCAGAATACATCCCGCCTATCGGAGTTAACCTTTCTTCAAGGATTGCCACACTTCTAATGCTTGATCGAGATCAAAAATGAGGGAAGGATGGGGCACGGTAAGTTAGAGAGTCAAAGATAGCCACCCTCAAATCGGGTAGAAACTAGGTATGGGAGTCTCTCCTCTCGGAAGCTTGATAGCTCAGAAAGGTTTTCACATGTAAGCCCTTTACAACATTCGTGACTTTCCAAATAAAATGTCATTTGAGTCAATACTTTTTCAAAAATTCGCAACTAGATTTTCATAAATATCATTTGTCAGGATTTTCCAAAATGTATATGTGTACATAATACGATTACTTTTCAAAACAAAAAAAAAATCTCACACTCAACACCAATACAAAAGATTTCTCTACATTTCTTCACAAATGATTTCAAAAGTACAGGGACCAACAGCGAGCTTGTCGGCCGATTGCACAAACAAACAAAAAACAAAACAAATTTTGACTAAATAAAGCATACAAGAGTTGACTTCCCCCCAAAAGAGGTGACATCTCGGAAGATGATAGCCAGACCTACAAAAATCGGGGCATCATTGAAACCCTTTGATCAAGACCGCAAGAACGAGCCTGTATAACGATGAAATCAGGGGGCATCCCTTTAGATGTTAACATCAGGACCAGTTACATTACATATCATTCCAGTATCAGTGCATTCATCATGCATTCACATCAACACCATGCATCAAGTTACATAAAAAAACACACATACATCATTCATACATAAAAAAAAATAGGTCAAAAGACAAGGATGGCGAATCCTCAACCAAAGGAAAGCCACGCCGACAAAAAAAAAGGTCAAATCAACAAAGAAGTTGAATCCCACCAAGAGGAACAACCACAACGCCAACTCTTCTTACGACATCGATCTTGTTATGCCGTTGGTGGTGTAACGGATCTCTTACTACATCGATCTTGTTATGCCGTTGGTGGTGTAGCAGATCTTCTGCAACATCGATCTCGTCCTGCCTTTGATGGTAGTGGATATCTTTCAACATCGATCTTGTTATGCCGTTGATGGTGTAGCGGATCTCCTCCAGCATCGATCTTGTTATGCCGTTGGTGGTATAGCGGATCTCTTACAACATCGATCTCGTCCTGCCTTTGATGGTAGCGGATCTCTTTCAACATCGATCTTGTTATACCGTTGATGGTGTAGGGGATCTCTTACAACATCGATCTTGTTATGTCGATGGTGATGTAGCGGATCTCTTTCAACATCGATCTTGTTATGCCGTTGGTGGTATAGCGGATCTCTTACAACATCGATCTTGTTATGCATGGTGGTGTAGCAGATCTCTTTCAACATCGATCCTGTTATGCCGATGGTGGTGTAGCGGATCTCTTACAACATCGATCTTGTTATGCCGATGGTGGTGTAGCGGATCTCTTACTACATCGATCTTGTTATGCCGTTGGTGGTGTAACGGATCTTTTACTACATCGATCTTGTTATGTCGTTGGTGGTGTAGCGGATCTCTTACAACATCGATCTTGTTATGCCGATGGTGGTGTAGCGGATCTCTTACTACATCGATCTCGTCCTGCCTTTGATGGTAGCGGATCTCTTTCAACATCGATCTTGTTATGTCATTGGTGGTGTAGCGGATCTCCTACAACATCGATCTCGTCCTGCCTTTGATGGTAGCAGATCTCCTACAACATCGATCTCGTCCTGCCTTAGATGGTAGCGGATCTCTTTCAACATCGATCTTGTTATGCCGTTGATGGTGTAGCGGATCTCCTCCAGCATCGATCTTATTATGCCATTGATGGTGTATCAGATCTCCTCCTCATCAGGTTTCGTCTTACCGTTGATGGTGTAGCGGACCCTTTGATCATGCCTCTTCATCAGAGTTGTAGCTTGATCTCCAATCTCATCGGACCATGCCTCTTCATCTAAGTCGCAGCTTGGTCTCTAATCTAAATCGGATCATGCCTCTTCATCTAAGTCGTAGCTTGATCTCTAATCTCATCGGACCATGCCTCTTCATCTAAGTCGCAACTTGGTCTCCAATCTAAATCGGATCATGCCTCTTCATCTAAGTCGTAGCTTGATCTCCAATCTCATCGGACCATGCCTCTTCATCTAAGTCGCAGCTTGGTCTCCAATCTAAATCGGATCATGCCTCTTCATCTAAGTCGTAGCTTGATCTTCAATCTCATCGGACCATGCCTCTTCATCTAAGTCGCAGCTTGGTCTCCAATCTAAATCGGATCATGCCTCTTCATCTAAGTCGTAGCTTGATCTTCACTAACTCTCCAGATCATGCCTCTTCATCTAAGTCGTAGCTTGATCTCCATTAACTCTTCAGATCATGCCTCTTCATCAAAGTTGTAGCTTGGTCGCCACTAACTTCTTCAGATCGTGTCTCTTCGTCAAAGTTGTAACTCGATCACAATCTAATCACCGGATCATGCCTCTTCGTCGGAGTCGTAGCTTGATCCAATCTAATCTCTCGATCTTGCCTCGTCGTCGGTGGCGTAGCCGATCCCGGCAGTGAAGGGACGCGTCTCGGAGTGGTGAGCAACATATCTCGGCCGCGCCTCGATCAAACGGCGGACGACGACGAATCGCACATCCAAAGTCGTTCGAGTTTGGCCCTATTTGGAGTGTTTCGGCCCCTCGTTCTGTGAGATCCAAGCCGATAGGAAGAAAGAGGGGGCTGAGATCTTTCTTGTAGCGGCCTTGCATGGCCGAAAATCGCGCCGGAGCGGCGCCGGCGCCGGCCTGAAAGTTCGACGGCGGCTTTGATATTTGAGAGAAAAAAAAAAGAAGGGTAAAAGTAATGGGATTATAATCCCTAAACCCAAATATGCTTTCAATCTCTTTTCATTTTTTAACGCATAAAAAATCTTTCCTTTTTATTTAATTACTATTATATTTACCGCATGTCTCCTTTATTCTCCATAAATGCTGTTTTTTTTTCTTCCTTATATATATTATAATATATACAGTAAGGCTAATACCACTTACCTATAATAATACATATGGTTAATGATGTGTATATATATAGTATATGTATGGCATTATATATATGTGCTTATATAATATGCGTTTTTAATTGATCCAGTAGAAGATGTATATAATATGACGCCTAATATTATTTTCATTACTAATTATGGTTTTTTTAACCCATTAATACACTTATTAATATATTATACCATATATGTAGTATATACTTATATACAATATATGCCATATTTTATAATATATACCGTGTAACATATATATATATATATATATATATATATATATATATATATACAATAATATCTAGTCATTATACATTGCTATATATTATATACTTTGCGTATAGTATATGTATATATATACATTATGTGTTTATCTTGTGTCTTATATTTTATTATATTCATTTACCATTATCTGTTCGTTTTTTTGTTGACTTATTCGTATTGGTTTACGCCTTATTTATTTATTCTCGGTATGCTTTCGGATGTTTATATATTCATGCATTTAGGTCTTTAAAATTAATTGTTTTTTTATAAAAAAGGGTGCGATGTCCTTTTATTCGGAGACGAACGAGGCCAGTACCAGTCGTAGTGGTGGTGGTTCGGATGTTCGCTTCCGAATATTAGGATTTTCGAAATTTACTCGCGTACATAATCAAATCTCGGTTAAAATTGTCACTCTAGTTCGTAAAATTGAATTTTAATTAAGCGGTAAAGTTTTGGTACCAATTTTGGGCACGTCGAGGGTGCTAACCCTTCCTCGCGTGTAACCGACTTCCGAACCCTTTCGAATCTTTGTTTTTTATTTCCGGTGTCCGGTCTACCATTTAAAGTGGCCGGTGGCGACTCCTTCTATTTTTAAAACCTTTTTTAACTCCCCTATTTTTATCTATTTTTTTAAAAAGAATCCCCTTATTTTCAAATATTTTTCTAAAATCCATTTTTACCCCTCAATTTTCAAAAAATCCCTTTTTAACCATTATTTCAAAATCTCTCAAATACCCTTTCCACCTACACATACACCTATACTTATATACCTATATACAAGTGTTTTTCAAAAAATTAGTCGCTACAGTCTTAGCTTTGGTTGTTTCTAATAAGTGGACTCTTCGTCAGATTGATGTTAATAATGCGTTTTTAAACGGTGAGCTTAGTGAAGAAGTTTATATGCGGCAGCCATCGGGTTTCGAACAAACTAGTGATGATGGAACTAAACTGGTTTGTCGGCTTCAAAAAGCCTTGTATGGATTACGGCAATCACCCCGCAATTGGTATAACAAACTTCGTGTGTACCTCTTGCAAATTGGATTTCGTGAATCTAAACCCGATGCCTCGTTTTTTTGTGACAAAGACGGTGTCGCCACTTACTTGATAGTGTATGTTGACGATATCATTGTCACCAGGCAGTCCATACATCTTGTTGAAAGCGTTATATCGAGCATGAAGGTGAAGTTTGCACTTAAAGATCTTGGTGACTTGAATTTCTTTCTTGGTATAGAGGTGGTTCGAATGCATGATTCCAATCTTATAAGTCAAAAAAATTTGTAATGGAGTTGCTTTATAAAACCAACATGCTTCAATGTAAACCTACACCGACGCCCTTGATAAAAAAGTTTGTAATCGCAGCATTGTTGGAGCACTCTTTTATGTTTATCATACTTGTCCCGACATTGCGTTTGCAGTAAACAAGGTTGCTCAGTTCATGCATAAACCTTGTGAAGCACATTTTGAGGCAGTCAAATACATACTTCGGTATCTAGCTGGCACTTTGGATTTTGGCCTGGTATTCTCTTCATCTGAACAAGGTGTAACGAATGTTGTAGCTTACTCAGATGCGGATTGGGCCAGCAGTCTTGATGATCGACGCTCAACAACAGGCTATTGTGTGTATGTTAATAATTGTTTGGTTGCTTGGAGCTCTAAGAAACAATAATCTGTCTCTCGATCGACAACTGAGGCGGAGTATCGCAGCATTGTCGACACTGTCGCAGAGGTTACGTGGGTTCGAACAGTGTTGAGTGACTTGGCCATTCATGTGGATGTCGTTCCTGTTGTCTGGAGTGATAATACAAGTGCTATAGCTATGGCGGCCAATCCGATTTTTCATGCTATATCGAAACATGTCGAATTGGATGTCCACTTTGTTCGGAAAAAGGTCAACGAAAAGCAAGCTTTGGTTAATTATGTTCCAGCCCAATTTCAAGCTGCTGATGGGTTAACCAAACCCCTATCCAAATCATATTTTTTGGAATTTCGTGACAAGATGTACGTGTTGAGTTGTGTGGGGCTCGATTCGTTCAACCGATGTTGCTCACCAAGTGGTGGAGAGGTGGATTTTTGGGTGGAAGGGTTGTGGAAGCTAAAAAGAAATGTGACACAATGATTTATAGTGGTTCAACCTTCTAACCAAGGTCTACATACACTACCTTAGCTCCCCACTAAGGATTTCACAATCAATCCACTATTGATTCGTCCCCTTTTCTAGGATTAGGAGGAAACCCTTACAACCGATCAAGCTTCTACCCAAAGCCTTGATCAAAACCCTCTTTTACAAAGAGACAATAAAAGCAAACTTAAAACCCTCTAATAGGTATTTGTTTGCACAATTAGGCACTCACCCAAAAACCTAAAACACTTGAGCAGATTTGACAATTTTGGCTCACTAGTGTTTGTCTATACAAGAAATGACAAATTAAGCACTAAGACAATTTCTTGATCATTTGATGTTTGACAATATGAGCATTAGCCTTCCCTTGATGCTTGGAGGTCTCTTTTATACTCTCAAATGAGTTTGTAGCCGTTACTAGCCGTTGGGGATGAATTGGAGCCGTTGAGGACTTTATTTCCCTTCATAAATGCTGTTCTGCAGTTATCCGTATCGATACGCGTGGAACGGTATCGGTACGGCCTTCATAGGAACTAGTCGTTGGGCTCTTGCCAGCTTAGGCGTATCGATACGCTTGAGGGGGTATCGGTACGGGTTCACATTTGAATGGCCGTTGGGAAATAGCCGTTGGGGTAGTTGAAATGGGATCGGTACGCTTACCTGGCGTATCGAAACGACCCCACTCCGTATCGAAACGGCATTGGCCTGTATCGATACGGGTTTTGACAATGGCCAAACTGGGGCCAAAAGGTATCGGTACGGGGGTTTACCGTATCGATACTGGTACTTTGAAAACACAAGTTTGGCTATTAAAAACGTGAAAAGTCTTTGCCAAAAACCTCTTAAAATACCTCAAACATAATTTCAAGTTGTTTGGACTAAAAAACAAGTTTTAAATTCTTTTCAAATTAGTCCAAAACATTTTTCAATTATCATATCAAAACATTAGTTCTACAATCTCCCTCTTTTTGATATAATAAAACTAACTTGAAAAATTGTTAGGGATTCTCCCCCTTTATCTTTAAAAATGTGAATAAGAGATTAAGGATATGAAATCAAATGAAGCTCCCCCTTATTCATTTGAAAATTCAATTTTTCAAAACCATTTCTCCCCCTTTTTGTTATATCAAAAAGAATTTAAAATGACATTTAGCTCAAAATAACATAGGAGGCAAAAAACATTGACATACTTAAAAATTTTGGTTTGAAATTGGCTCCCCCTTACTCAAAGCATCATTAAAAATGTTAGTCCAACATTTATGATCATCTAGTTGAATAAACTAAAAATAAAACAAATTAATGCTAAAACAACTAGATTTTTACCGACACTTGAACCCAAGGGAGGATGTGAAGCCTTCCTTCTTCAAGTGTTCTTTCTTGTGTGCATGGAGCTCCCCCTCAATGTTTGGCTTGTTGAACATCTCCATCACACCTAGCAATAGACAATCAAGTAATTTTTGGTATCCAAATTGCTTTGGATCCATGAACGTTAGTAGCACAAATTTTAGTCCCCTTTGGAATCCATTTTTTAATGTCATCCTTTTTAATTGAAGTACTAAGTCCTTTTGGGACCCAAATACTTCTAAAACATTTTCCTTTAATAAATCTAGGGGCACTAGATTGTCTAACATAAAAATTTGATTTTCCAAAATTATTTCTTTTCAAGCTCTTTGGAAATCAAATCTTTTTCTTCTTGAACATTTTGAAGCAATTTTTGTAACTCAAAACATTTTAATTCAAACTCTTCAAGTTTTGCTTCAAGTTCAAGTTTGGTTTTAGAAAGCAAATCATTTTGAATTTTTAACTTTGAAATCAATTTATTGTTTTTCAAAATGTGGCTTTTAAAATCTAAAACCAAATCATCATAGGCATCTTGTAATTCATCAAAGGAATAAGAACATGAAGTAGATGAATTAGAAGTTACCCTTGAATCTTCTTCGATGGCCATAAGGCAAAGGTTGGCTTGTTCATCGTCGGTGGAGTCCTCATCACTCCAAGTAGCCACATGTGCCTTCTTCTTATGGCTTGAAGTGCTTGCCCTCTTTTTCTCTTGGGTTCTCGTTCAAGCTCTCTCAAGGCTTTCTTCATGAACGGGGCACACTTCTTGAAGAGATGAACTATCTCTTCATCTTCATCCTCCTCTTCACTTGAGTAGACATGATGACAAGTGGAGGATTTGAGAGCCATGACACTTGCATTGATGACAAGCCCTTTGATTTTCTTCTCTCCCATAGCTCTAATTTCTTCCCTCTTCTTCTCATCCTCTTTGTTCTTCTTCATGATTTGATGAGTAAGGAGTGACCCCATGAGTTCATCAAGCTTCAAAGTCTTCAAATTTTTAGCTTCGATGATGGCGGTCCTCTTTGAGTCCCATGACTCGGGAAGTGAGTAGATGAGCTTTCGAACAAGCTTCTCCTCCAGGATGGCTTCTCCATAGCCTTTGAGACCATTGGTGATGGTGGAGAACCTATCAAACATCTTCTCGATGTTCTCTTCTGGATCCATTTTGAAGTTCTCATACTCTAAGGTTAGGAGTCCAATCTTGGTCTCCTTGACTTCATCGGTTCCCTCGTATGTGACTTCAAGCTTGTCCCATACCTCATTGGCACACTCACAAGAAGACATCTTCTCATAGATGGATGGGCCAAAAGCACAAAACAAAATGTGCAAGGCCTTGCAATTTAGCTCTATCTTCTTGCGATCGTCGGCACTCCACTCCACTTTGCTTCTTTGAGGCACGAACGGACCATCTTCAACTATATCCCATAGCTTGTAATCTATTGATTTGATGAAGAACTTCATCTTTGTCTTCCAATGGGCATAGTGGGTTCCGTCAAAGAAAGGCGGTTTGTCGATAGATTGTGTCATTTGAGCCGGTTGATGAAAAAGTGATCGAGCTTGCCGGATCTTCTCAATAGGATGTGAATCCCCTTCGATTGAGCCAAGCTCTGATACCAATTGTTGAGTTGTGTGGGGCTCGATTCGTTCAACCGATGTTGCTCCCCAAGTGGTGGAGAGGTGGATTTTTGGGTGGAAGGGTTGTGGAAGCTAAAAAGAAATGTGACACAATGATTTATAGTGGTTCAACCTTCTAACCAAGGTCTACATCCACTACCTTAGCTCCCCACTAAGGATTTCACAATCAATCCACTATTGATTCGTCCCCTTTTCTAGGATTAGGAGGAAACCCTTACAACCGATCAAGCTTCTACCCAAAGCCTTGATCAAAACCCTCTTTTACAAAGAGACAATAAAAGCAAACTTAAAACCCTCTAATAGGTATTTGTTTGCACAATTAGTCACTCACCCAAAAACCTAAAACACTTGAGCAAATTTAACAATTTTGGCTCACTAGTGTTTGTCTATACAAGAAATGACAAATTAAGCACTAAGACAATTTCTTGATCATTTGATGTTTGACAACTATGAGCATTAGCCTTCTCTTGATGCTTGGAGGTCCCTTTTATACTCCCAAATGAGTTTGTACCCGTTACTAGCTGTTGGGGATGAATTGGAGCTGTTGAGGACTTTATTTCCCTTCATAAATGATGTTCTGCAGTTATCCGTATCGATACGCGTGGAACGGTATCGGTACGGCCTTCATAGGAACTAGCCGTTGGGCTCTTGCCAGCTTAGGCGTATCGATACGCTTGAGGGCGTATCGGTACGGGTTCACATTTGAATGGCCGTTGGGAAATAGCCGTTGGGGTAGTTGAAATGGGATCGGTACACTTACCTGGCGTATCGAAACAACCCCACTCCGTATCGAAACGGCATTGGCCTGTATCGATACGTGTTTTGACAGTGGCCAAACTGGGGCCAAAAGGTATCGGTACGGGGGTTTACCGTATCGATACTGGTACTCTGAAAACACAAGTTTGGCTATTAAAAACGTGAAAAGTCTTTGCCAAAAACCTCTTAAAATACCTCAAACATAATTTCAAGTTGTTTGGACTTAAAAACAAGTTTTAAATTCTTTTCAAATTAGTCCAAAACATTTTTCAATTATTATATCAAAACATTAGTTCTACAGTATGTTCAGCCTATTGTTTACAATTGTTTGTTGATGTGTCGGCACTAAAAAGGGAACGAAGAGCAATCTAAGGACCTGAAGGAGCAGGGAGAATGTTGGAGGTTGTTAATGTTGAAATCTGGTCGTTTGACCGTTTTACCTCGAATGTGGGCTGATATTCTGTTAGGTTGTTAAGCCCTATAGGTGTAACAGATTGTGGTTAAAATACCAAGTTTGTTACCTTCTTGGGCTATATAAACAATGGGTCAAAACCCTTGGCCTCAGCGTGTTTGAGTTTATTCTCAAAATGATGGCCTACATTCTTTTACTTCTCATCTCTCATCTCTTCACATTCTAAAGGTGCAACAGCTGGCTCTCATCTCTTAGAAATAACCGCTTCACATTTATTTTCCTTGTTATCTGTAATAGACAATTCATCACTTAGATAGGGATCAGTTTACTTTCTATCAGGCCAGGCTTCTATTGGCAAGGAACAGACACGGCCTTATGATCGATGGATGTGCTTACAAGTTAATGGGAGCTCATTCTGCTGAAGCTTGCGCCTTTGCGCCTGAGATTAAAATGGCTTTTCACAATGGATGGTTGAATGTGATTATTGAAGGTAATTCAAGAGCGGTTATAAACAAATTACAGGTTGCTGAGTTGGATCGTTCTGTTGCTGCTTCTTTCTTGACTGAGGCCTTCGTTTTGTTGCACCGGAATGAAGACACCAAGGTGAAGTATGTGATGGAGAAGGTGGGGGCGACGGAGATGGTGAAGCCGACTTATAGATGTACGGTGGAGGTGGTGATGGATAACGTGGGGAGGAGACTTGTATGCAAATGAAGGAGAGGTTCACTTGTAAGGGTGTGCATATTAAACGGCAATGGTTAATCAATATAATCCTTATAGTTTACAGATTAATTAATTTAATCATTAAAATTAAACAATTTCAATTAAACAAATTGCTAAAAGTAATTGTTAATAGTTAATTTATAGGTTAACCGTTATCAAATTATATTTATATTTATATTTATATATATTTTGTTCACAAGATTGACTACGACGATGTTATAATATAATATATATCGAAAAAATAGTTTCATTATTTTTAAAAAACAATGAACCTGTAAACAAATTATAATAAGTTACATGTTAATCTATTATTAAACTATGTTAATTTGTTACTGAACTGTTAATGATAGTTAATCATTAACGATTAAAACGATTAATTGTTTCTTAATAGTTAAGTTACTATTCAATAACCGCTATAACAGTTAATCGACCATTTAAACTAAACGGTACAGTTAACCTACCATGAACCCCTCAACTTCTTAGAATTCTTCTTTTTATAAGTTGAAAATGCCTTGACAACACAAAATTCAATGGCCTTGTTTTGATACGTGTGGTCCAATTAATAATCACAAATGGAATCAAGCAAACATGTTAGCTCCAAATGGAAACCAGTGATAATCCCTTGACACATTAAAGTACAGTACAGTTGCAGAAGAATGTTGATGTATATCAGATCATGCCATAACTATCCGGATGAAAATCTTTTGCCCCTTTCCGGTGTCACTATTTATGCTTCACGCTCAAAATTAAGTTTAGGGTTTATGGTTAAGATTTAGGGAATTTAGAGTATGTGTATTTTTTAAGGTTTAGGGTATAGGGTATAGGGTGTAGGGTTTAGGGTTTGGAATTTAATTTTACAGTATTTTTTAGTGTTGGGGCATAAATAGGACACCGAAAAGAGGCGGAGGATTTTTATCCTAACTATCCACGACTGCGACGACCATCTCAAACACTAAGCTTTGGGTGGAAATCAGAGCTTACGAATGGTGCAGTAAACTCATCTAGACACGCCATTCTGATTCGTTCGGGGGTTGCGGGATTATCAAGCGGAAACCACCCAGTATGACCTGTTTCTGCTCTGGCAGCTAAAATGGCGTCTTTGATTGCGAAGAAAACAGATGAAGCCATAAAAAACGGAGGCTCGCCAACAGCTTTCGATGAATGAATGGCTTTTACATTTGGATTACCCTGCACACCAGCACGTAAACATATATAAACAAAGACTTCAAATTACCTAGAATCAAAAGAACTACATGCAACACTGATATGGAGTTTGGAGGGAAGAAAAACAGAAGAATAAGTAATAAATTTGAGATTCTGGAAGGGAGACTACTTTCGAAGGTGTTAGCAGCTACATTACCTTCAATAGAGAAACATTAAACTTGAATGGGATATCATTTAGAGAAGGAATTTTGTAACTTCCAGGCCCACATGTGTACAAGCAGCCAGGTCGAATCCATTTATGAGATGCATCACCCCACTTAAGTTCTTCCAAGGCAACCCATCCAAGACCTTGGATAAACGCACCTTCGACCTATGATAAGAAAGATCGAGTTACATATAAAACATTAAGAAAGACCGGAAGTTAATGGCCTGTAACTAAACAAATAAAGGGAAACAGCTTATATGACTCGTATTTAGTTAAACTATTCCTTTGTTTCCTGTTTTGAATCTTGTTTTAGAGATTATTATCCGAGAACACCATGTTTTTGTTAACCTGTTCCAGGAGAAACCACGTTATTAATTTTCTAGAAAAGGGAAGCACATAGAACACTATTCTCATTGCTTCCAAGTTCCATCCATCTCTGAACCATTATTTCTTCTCTTTGTACGTATATAAATACAATCATATGCTCAGAAGTGATATGACATTAACATTCAGCCTCGGAACAATCACATAGCCAAGAAAAGCTAAAGTGATGCACATATTTATAGCTCGTTTCTTGCTGTTATCATAAAGGTGAATAGGCATTTTAACTTATAATTAAGTTCAACTCATGAGTCTCGTTAAAAAGAAGCAAGGGAATGCACCTGGCCAACATCTATTGCAGGATTGAGAGAATATCCTAGATCCATGAAAACATTTGCCGTTCTTGTGTGGAAATCTCCAGTCAATGTATCAATTTCAACTTCAGCGAATGCAGCTCCATAGGTAAAATAACTGAATGGCTTTCCTTTACCGGTGCTCCAATCAAAGCCAATGTCAGGTGTGATATAAAATCCATGGGCAGAAAGGTCTATTCGCTCCATGTAACATGCACTGACCAGCTAGGTAAAATTAAAAGAAAAACAAAGCACGTCACAAATCTTGGCTTGCATTTCTTCACTGAACAAACATCAACTATTGACTAGCATTACTTAACCACATATTTACACCATCAAACTCCCCTAAGCTTAATCAAATAAGCCTTAATCAACTGAAAATTAAAAAAGACAAAAAATGTCAATGCCTCCAATTTGAGAACATACAATTGGATATGAGAAAGTATGCAATTTGTTGGAAGAAAAGTGGAAGACCAAAATCTAAATTTTGTAACCTTAACTTTCCCTACAAAATAAATATTCTGGACAGATAGCCCCAGCCTAACCTCTGGTCTGAAAAATCTATTGAATCAACAAAATTGTACCAAATCTGACGAGTATATATCATAATAAAGCTCATACTTTTAACCTCGTGATAGTACAGTTTGCTTATAAAACACAGCAAAAGAAAGAAACTAAACTATCGACTTTGACCACAACATAGATAAAAGTTTACCATTATTCAATGGGAGGAGGTTGGGAAGATAAAGAGTTCTAAGGAAAAGAAATTATTCTTTAAAACAGTAGTGCAGACAATAGCACGCAGTAATCTATATGCAAAATTACAGAAAAAACAATACCTCGGCAAAAGAACTAAAATTACGCTGTGAAGCAATTGGTTCCATCCGTGCCTTTATCTGCTCACATGCATCCAAAGCTGCAGCTGCATACATATCAGAACTAGCAGAAGCTGCTGTTGGAGAAGCATTAGGAACCTGACCAGCAGAAGACGGATGTAACATGAAATTAGAAAATAGTGTATTACAGAAATGTTTATTTAATTTTCACCAGATGGATGACAAAACATAAACAGAAGCTAATATCATCTAATGATGAGAGAACACAGTTCTTGACTTGAGCAGATCTTTTATACATTTGCTGCTATTAGTGATGATGCAAGCTAAGATCAGTTTGCTGCGATAAGTAATGATGCAAGCTGAATTGTAATCTTAGCTTTCTACCTTGTCAGTACTTGTCTCTGATATAAAGACCGAACTGAGAGGGATATTGAAGGCAGATGCAGCAACTTGAGCAACTTTTGTATGTAAACCTTGCCCCATCTCAACACCACCGTGTGAAACTAAAACAGTACCATCAGTGTAGACATTAACAAGAGCTCCCGCCTACAGTGATTGAAAAGACATTTTAAAAAATCAGGTCATTGAGATAAACACAATTCTGAATGAAATACAGTGATGGAGAAAACCACCATATTTTACATAGCATACACATATTGCTTCTTTCATATACTATGTACAAGTATTAACTTTATTTGTATATTGTTATATTTTTATTCAGGAAAACTGTAGTCATCTTGACAAGCAACAGAAATACATGCATGTGCAAATCAAAAGAGATGGGATAAAGTGGTGATTAAGAAAACCTTGCATATTTTAAATTTGGGATCACATAAATATAAAAAGAGCCTATTGTCACGCCCCGCCAAAGTGCACCAGGAACGACCGAGGAGTGCCCCCTAAGTACACTCGGGCCAACCAAGGCAAAATGAAGAACCTTGGACGTTTTAAGGCCAAGCATGAACCAAATAAGGATCTAGAACGGCCTAGAGAGGCCCACAACCCTCTTAAGACGTCTCTACATGAATCTAGAAGGTTCCAGGAGGTTCTACACAAGTCTAGAATGATCCGGGAGGCTCTCTAAAGGTCTAGAGACACCTAGAACGCCCTGGAAGATTCCAGAAAACTCTAAAAGATTCTTGAAGATTCTGGAACATTCTAGAAGAACCTGGAACATGCTGGAAGCATCTAGAACATTCTAGAAGGATCTAGAATGTTATAGAAGATCCTGGAAGACTATGGAAGAATCAGGACTACTCTAGAGATGTCTGGAACATTCTAGAAACCTATAGAAATGTGTAGATCTATAGGAGTTGTCTAGAATACTTTAGGTCCTTAGAGATATATGTAGAATCCTATAGAAATCTCTAGAATAGTTTAGATCCCTTAGATATTTTAGGAGGCAAAATTGTAGCCGTTGGATCAAAATGATCCTAGCCGTCCGTTGAGGAGGTGGGAGCCTATAAATAGGGCCACCTCCCTCATTTGTAAATAACCTAAGAAGTCTCTCACACTTGTAAAGCTATCTTGTAAAAGCTTCCGTTGCTTAATACAAGGTTCTTTCCTTGTAAACTCGTTTGCTCCTTGTGTTTGCCATAGCGTTGCGACATTAAGGCTGACTAGCATCGTGCCGAGAGTGTTGCGCCGCACGGATTTGAGCTTGAAGAAATAAGTCCGTGACAGTTGGTATCAGAGCAAGTTCCGATCGCTCGGGAGCATGGCCAAGACCGCCAAGAACCAAGTCGCTAGCCCGTCAGAGACCGAGGTCACGCATGACCAAGGTGGGCAAGAAGTAAGGGCCGACCTTGCGGAAGGAAGGCCTCATGCCAAATCCAATGACGTACTCTCTAGCTTGGAGTCGCGCTTGACTCGCGTTGAGGAAAGCGTTTCGGGCATGGGTGCCCACGTGGACGACCTTCAAGAGCGGATTGAAGGCCTTGAGGTGGAGGATGCCGAGATCCACACAGCCGTGAGGGCTATGAAGATCAAGCTAGAGGAGACCTTGCGCGCGGAAATGGGTGAAGTACGCGACGCACTCATGGTAGAACTCACAAAGGTACGTGAGTCATTTCAACGAGAACTCGACAACATGCATTCCCAACTAGAGTCGTTGCAAGGCGACCTTGCCTTGTGTAAACGTGCTATGGCAGCCGGGCCAAGCACCACCGTGGAGGCTAGGAGGGTCGAGGTGCCCAAGCCTCAAACCTTTTCGGGATCACGCAACGCCAAAGAAGTAGACAACTTCTTGTATGGCTTGGAGCAATACTTAGAAGCCGTTGGCATCAGGGAGGATGCCTCCAAGATCCAGACCGCAACCTTATACCTCACCGACACCGACATGCTTTGGTGGAGAAGAAGGCGTCTCGATGTCGAGAGAGGTACGTGCACCATCTCTACCTTTTCCGATTTCAAAAGGGAGCTCAAAAGGCAATTCTATCCGGAGAATGCCGAGGATGAGGCAAGAGCTCGCCTACGAAGGTTGAAGCAGTCGGGGAGCATCCAAGACTACGTGAGGGAGTTCACTAGTTTGGTGCTCGAGATCCCTGATTTGTCCGAGAAAGACTCGCTCTTCTACTTCTTAGATGGTCTCCAAAGTTGGGCCAAAACTGAGCTAAGGCGAAGGGGAGTCCAAACCCTTGCCGACGCAATTGCCGTGGCCGAGAGCCTCGTCGACTACTCGAGCCCCAAGGAGACCACCCCTAAGCCGAGGGATGTGAAGGGCGGTCATGTTAAAGGAGGGGAAGACAAGGGCCAACATAAGGAGGGCCATCGAGAAGGCCACTCACCAAGGCACCGAGACTCATCCCCTTGGAAGAGCAAGGACAAGGGTAAGTCCAAGGAGTTCCAAGGTGCGAGGAAGTCACCACCAAGCAGTTGCTTCATTTGTGATGGTGACCATTGGACACGTGAATGCCCACAACGCCAAGCCCTTAATTCACTCCTAGCCAAGCACCGAAAAGGTAGTGACACCGACAGTGGCGACGAGGGTGCACAAATGGGCTCCATGCAACTCATCTCAGCACTTCAATCAGTGGGGGACACCAAGAGGAACGAGGGAAGTTCCATCCCCAAGGGTCGAGACACCAAGGGACTTAAGCCAAGGTCAAGGCTCGACGTGGAGCACAAGGACGACCCATCATCTCCGAATGCCGAGGGTAAGGCCAAGTCACCGACCAAGCTTGCACGGGGTAAGTAAGGTGGCGTCACCAAAGACAAGCCCACGAGAGGGAATCGTGGCAACACACAAGCTAAGTCCGCACCAAAGGCCAGCACGAGGGTAAAGTGCTACCTATGTGAAGGACCTCATGTGATGAGGTCATGTCCGATACGAAAGCGTCTTGTTGCCTTTATCAGAGGGGTTGATGGTAAGGCACAACCAGATACGATTGCCCAAGATCAAGCTGCCAAGCCGGGGGTGAAGACGAGGAAAGCTAGGAGCCGAGGGAGGCACACCAGCAACACCTCAGCAGCTCGACCGAGACGCGACGAGGGCGTCGCGAGATCGGGTGGGGGAGGATGTCACGCCCCGCCAAAGTGCACCAGGAACGACCGAGGAGTGCCCCCTAAGTACACTCGGGCCAACCAAGGCAAAATGAAGAACCTTGGACGTTTTAAGGCCAAGCATGAACCAAATAAGGATCTAGAACGGCCTAGAGAGGCCCACAACCCTCTTAAGACGTCTCTACATGAATCTAGAAGGTTCCAGGAGGTTCTACACAAGTCTAGAATGATCTGGGAGGCTCTCTAAAGGTCTAGAGACACCTAGAACGCCCTGGAAGATTCCAGAAAACTCTAAAAGATTCTTGAAGATTCTGGAACATTCTAGAAGAACCTGGAACATGCTGGAAGCATCTAGAACATTCTAGAAGGATCTAGAATGTTATAGAAGATCCTGGAAGACTATGGAAGAATCAGGACTACTCTAGAGATGTCTGGAACATTCTAGAAACCTATAGAAATGTGTAGATCTATAGGAGTTGTCTAGAATACTTTAGGTCCTTAGAGATATATGTAGAATCCTATAGAAATCTCTAGAATAGTTTAGATCCCTTAGATATTTTAGGAGGCAAAATTGTAGCCGTTGGATCAAAATGATCCTAGCCGTCCGTTGAGGAGGTGGGAGCCTATAAATAGGGCCACCTCCCTCATTTGTAAATAACCTAAGAAGTCTCTCACACTTGTAAAGCTATCTTGTAAAAGCTTCCGTTGCTTAATACAAGGTTCTTTCCTTGTAAACTCGTTTGCTCCTTGTGTTTGCCATAGCGTTGCGACATTAAGGCTGACTAGCATCGTGCCGAGAGTGTTAGCGCCGCACGGATTTGAGCTTGAAGAAATAAGTCCGTGACACTATGCCTGCTGCCAATTGGTTCTAGGTCAGATGCCTATCCTAGGATTTTTAAACATATGGGAAAATAGTTGAAACCGAGAGTGATTTATTGGAACAATCCATAGCAGCAGTGTCTGAAAGTTAGGAAAGTCAACAAGTTATTTACTCAAAGAACTGAAAAACCAAAAAAAAAAAAAAACATGATTGATCCACAATCCCATAGAAACAGAAAACTAGAACACAATCCCATAGAAAACAAGTGGTTGAGGGGTGAGGTTAGAATTCTGAAGAATCAAGTAGCAGCAGATCTACTCATCATTCATACAACAGACTTATATTGTATGGTCCAGGGTAAATGAATCGATTAGAAAGAGGCTGAAAATGCTTTACTTCCCCCATCTACCGCTGCTCCCTGCTATGTATTAGTGGCAGAGAAACTACACACAGGAGTATTATTCTTAAGGAGGTATCAATAAAACAAATATAGCCCGGAAAAAAATTGCAGATACAAAATCCCTACATAAAGACAACCCTAAATAAATAGTTTTCAATGTTACCTGATTCATGAACTTAGTTGTAAATGATATGCCAAATTTTGTTGGGATCATAGCAATACCACGCTTCTTCCACCGATTATGAAGATTAAATTCATCAACTTCTTCTCGAACCTTCAGAATGTCGCAAGACACTTTCAGCTCATTCCAGACCTGAGCCAGAGTACAGTGTTCTAATTGTTGACCATAATGCAATATTGATCCTTCACCTTGAAAGTTAATCTCCTGATACAGTTTCCAATAATGAGCCATGATATTATTTTTTTTAACTTTGGCATGATTGAGAATAATAAAGTAACATAAATATAAAACTTACCCTAATCTCTTCTGGACTCTTTTTAAGTTCTAAAGCAATTCTTTGAATCCAATTCTCTGCGATAAGCATACCTTGGGGACCACCGAATCCTCGGAATGCAGTGTTACTTGGAAAATTAGTGAAGCAAACACTTCCAAAAATTCTGACATTTGGTATCTCATAGACATTGTCCGAGTGAAACATAGCGCGCTCAAGTACCGCAAGGGACAGATCCAGTGAATTCCCAGCATTATTGTATATTTCAAGACCCAAAGCCAGCACTTTTCCCTTATTTGTAAATCCAACCTAGATGAAATAATTTTATTCTACTGTTATGCTATTCAATCATAAACATAAAGACAAGTTCAGAAATATGCAAAAAAAAATGAGTGCAACTGATCGAAGTCAGCTGAGTCATAAAACTGATGTTAAAAACTGTAATCTATTCAAAGATGTTCAGCCATAAGGCTTTGTCCCTTCTTATTTTCACATTTAAAATATTTAAACACAAAAAATATAGAAAATAAATATACCAAACTAATACAATATTGAAATGTTTACGTTGATTGATCTATCATGTTATCCCACTTAATAGGCAGTACCTTGTACTTTCCGATAAAGCTGTGTCGCTGCCCCGATGTAATCATGTCTACATCTCTATCCAGCGTCAATTTCACTGGCCTATTCATCAGATAAGATGGCACAGCAGCGACAGCTGCAATGAAGGCTGATCTAGTCTCCTTTCCACCGAATCCACCACCAATCCTTTTAGTTTTACAAACTACTTTAGACATAGGAAGACCAAGAACATGAGAGACATATTTCTGGTTCTTTTGAGGGGCCTACACACAAATAATGACAAAATTACACTATCTCCCAAAATGTAACAAAAATGATGTAAAGAGAAGACAAAAGATAAAGCATTTTGTCAACAGAGACACTTGACAAAGCATCCTACTTACCTTTTAGGTTAACTTGTATAGTAAACTTGTCAAATATAGGTATAAAGTATAAACAAAGCAAACACGAGCAAACCATGTATGAACATAATGAACACGATTGGGAAAGAAAATACAACTACACATGGGAAACTAAATAAGGCAAGCACATCAAAGGGGAAATAATTACAAGCCCAGTAGCTAACAAAACGCGCTAAAATTAGGAGATGTGTAAAACATGCCAAGATATACATGAACTGAAATTAGGACGTGCAAAATGTAACCCTGTATTAGATCCTCTTTCCAAAGAGTTACTACAGAAGTATGACCTTTAGTTCAAGCATGGTTCTGAAATAACGATGTTTTGAAACTCCAGAAGGCCTCTGAAGTCTGATGTCACTCATAAGCATTCCTAGATTCGATGGTGTTTCATATCTTGAATTAATTGGCTCATAAACATGTTGAGGAGAATTAATTGTTTTCCAAGTCACTTGGTATGCACAACAGAACCAATTAGGGGTGGCAATATAATCCGAATCCGATCCGAATTTGATTCGATACGAAGAAAAAAATCCGATTCAAATTTGATATAAAAAAGTCTGAATCCGAATCCGAAAAAAAGGTTCAAGTCCTAATAGGAGGTGGATCGGATATAAACATTGCCATGATCTGATCCGATCCAAATCCATATTCGATCTGAGTCCGACCCGAGTCCGATCCATATATGAATCCGAATAAAAACATTTAAAACTCTTAGATTTAAAAAATATAAATATATATTGAAATCCTAATTAAGTTGAATTGGGATTATGTATATTAATATAATATTAATATATATATATATATATATATATATTAAAACCCTAATTAAGTTGAATTGAGATTATATATATTTAATATATATATTAATAGGCTTAACTATAAAATAAGTGTTCAAACTATGCCTCTTTTTAGTGACTATAATGTTTATTTTTAAAAAAAATTGGGGAGCAGAAATATATATGGGATAAACTTTAGTGGCCATTGCAATAGTTTACCCTTATTTTTTCACTGCCAAGTCAGCAAGCCGTCAATGTTTAACGGCAACAAACGGTTGAGTGGCCAAAAGTTTACGCCCCGAAAATGTATGTATTGGGTGGAAACATAAGTGACTATTCCAGTAGTTAACCCGTAATTTTAATATTTAAATAAATTTAATAATTATTTTTAATTTTTATAAGTTTAGTTTCGAAACATTTTCATTCAATAATGAATAAAAAATCTAATATAATTACATATTTATTAATTTAAAATCACATATTTGCACAATTAACATAAAAAGAAAGGGAAAAACAGTGGATAGTATTTAGTTGATAGTTTTATTTGCACTTTGATTAATATATTTTTAATTTTCAAAAATTGCGCCTCACTTCAATAAGGCGCGCGCCTTGCGCCTCGCGCCTCGGCTGTTGGACCCTCTATCGCCTTAGTGCGCCTTGCGCCATTTTATACATTGACCCTTAATCACCCTGGTTCGTTAGATAAAAATTATTTGTTATTTTTATTTAAAGATATTTGTTTGAGTTGTTACTTTAAAAAAGGGAAAAAATTAATTAGATTTGGACTTTCAGATTTAGATTTGGATTTTAGATATTTTATTGGATCGGACTCGGATTTATGTAATCGGACTTGGATTTTTTTGGAAGTCCGATTATTAATTGGATTGGACTTGGACTTTATAAAGTTTGAATCCAAGTCCGATCCATTACCATCCCTAGAACCAATATTGCTAGGTTTACAAATGTTGAGTATTGAATAGAAGGTAGTGATCAATCAATGATATCCGTGCATATAGATTGATGAACTGGTTCAGAATTTAAAATGTCCTAACTACAGTACTTGCTATATAAGAAGTCATTTCTGAAATTTTTAACCTATTATCTATCCACATTTCTCAACATCTAAATTTCTAGCATATATGAATTCTAGTTTTTTCATGAAAAATAAAATAGCAGGACATTTCTGATAATCTATTTTTTAACATATTTCTGATCATCTAATTGGTAAACTATAAAAAGTGGCATATTGAACTCTATAAATAATTTGAGTCGAGAAAGAGACACTATGCATCTATCAATTTTTTTCTATCTAATTCAATCAAAGCAGGTGAATAAAACAAACATAAGCAATGAAAATTATAGGTTTTGGCATTCTTACTTGAGTGGACGAAATCATATGAACTTCATTACCACAGTCCATGGTCCAAACTAAGCTGCTCTGTGTCTCCAAGTAGAAGTGTTCTTGACCTCCTACTTGAACTTTCCCCTCTATTATCTTTTCACATTGATCTGATTGGAAACAGAGATCTACATCCCCTTTTCTCATTAACTTCTGTGAGTTGGGATGAAAACTTTTTGCACTGAGTGCCTCCTCGATTGACAAGATTGCTGGGAGCTCTTCATACTCCACATGAACTTTTCCAGCTGCTAGTTTAGCATTCTCATGGGTATCAGCCACCACAATTCCTATAACCTGTATAAATTATAAAAGCAGTTTCAATGTAATGTGTTTACAAAACATATCAAGGAATTCATTTGGCTCTCCCCTGATTAGTATGAGTTGATTATTAAAGTTCCGCGTAAAATGTTATCTCAAGTTTCCGCCAGTATTGTGGGGATGTCACATCTGATGTACCTCTAGTAATGAAAGGTTGAAGGATGGTTTTAGTTGCTTTCTCAATAACGTAAAGAAACCTCTCTCCGTCCTCTCAAGGTTGCCAAGGATTGTCGCTAAGAATTGTTTAACTATATAAATTGTATTCAATAAGTTTTTTTTACCTGCCCCACACAAGTGACAAATTCTGAAGCAAATAGCTCCTCATCCAAGACAACTGGTCCAATTATATTACTACCAGGAACATCCTTGGCAAAGAAGATACCAGCAAATCCAGGTGAAGACTTGGCACCTAAATCATCGATGGATAATATTCGAGCATGGGGCTTTTTGCTCAAAACTAATGCTGCATGCAGACCATTAGGAGGCATTGGTGTGTCATCAGTATATTCTGCCTCTCCAGTTACCTGAAGAACATGATACCATGAACACTGTCATGAAGATTATCTTGGAGATAAAACTCAGTGAAAGAGTAAAAACCAAAAGCACTTAGTCAATACCCATTAACAATTTAAGCCCTAGTCAGAAGATGTACAATGGTTATTAATGATGTGTCCAAGTAGCCTAACAAAACAAGGAAAGAAAAGCATAGGTTTAACCTGGAAGAGTACTATTTAATTTGTCAGCCATTATCCACTACAAGAAAAAAAAATCCATACTCATAGGTTTAAGCAAGCAAGCATCAAGAGCAGGGTACAGACATGTGAACAGTAAGAAAACATCAGAAACTAGCATAATTATAAAAGCAAATGTAACCAGAACCCTTCATTTTGAACTCTCCACTTAAAACTGGATTAAATAACCTTGAAAGTACAAACCCAGTAGTAAGGAGTATAGCTTGTGAATTTGCATACCTGAAGCCTGGATGATAGATGAACCTCAGGTGAACCTACAGATGTTCCATGTTTCCTGATTTCATAGTCCTGACTTGCAACCAGTGGTGGGCGGTGAAATGACTTGATGGCTGACAAATGTGATAATGGTACACTTTCCTTAATGGATTTATTTTCTTCGATTTGATGTGAAACCCAAAGGAAAAATTTAAAGAAGAAGCTAAGGGTCAAAGATCTTCGAAACTCCACCATCCCACCAGGAGCATCTTCCTTGAGCACAATATCGGTTCCTAAGGTATTCAAAGCACCCTGAAGTACATTCTGGTTCCATGCTTTTCCAATTAAAAATTCTTTTGTTTTAATTGCACATAAAGAGAGAGGGGCCACACCGCCAAAAGCAACTGATGCATCTGAAAGAACCCACTCTTCACCTTTCTCCTCCAGATAGACGCGCATTCCAGCATTCACAATGGCAATATCATCATCCCTTCTATGTGCCTGTTTAAATTCTTTGACATATTCAAAGGGCCTAGTCCAAGGTAAGAATATTGACAATAATATTTCATTACTGTTCAAATCCACTTTACGGTATCCAAGGAAGAAATTTTCTGCAAGAGTAGTTCTAATATTCCCATTGCAGTTAATGATTCGAAATTTTGCTCTAGTGGCCATCCAGAGTGGGTTTAAGTCTGAAATTGGACTAGCCGTACACACATTTCCTCCAACAGATGCAACATTTCTTATTTGTGTCCCAGCAAACCACTTTAACTGCTCAATGAAGGCCTTGCATGCTGATGTTTCATGAGCAGGACGTTGAGTTACAACCTCTCTAAATAAATTCATGAGTTCAGTCAGTCGTACTGCAGCACCTATTTCTATTCCATCGTCCTTAACATTTAAAATATTGAGTTCAGGAACATGAGCAACAGAGATCAAAACTTGATATGGAATTCGCTTCAGCCTCATCTCGACACCAACTTCAGTATTACCTACTAACAATTTCGCAGTTGGGTATTTCTCCTTCAACACAAGCACATCTTTAATTGTTAAGGGACGATACCATTTAAGCCCTCCAAATCCACTCAAATTTAAAGGAGTTAATTTCCTTCGTAACAGCTCAGGAGGAAAAATAAGTTCTTTATCTGTATATGCGCTTCCATCTACCTCACTGTAAGATAAAGGTTTATACCTTGTACTACAAATAGATCGATCATCGGTGTCTACATCATGTACAGTTTTCGACCCACAGGAACATGGCTTACCTGTTGAAGGACAAATAAACTCACCTTCCTGAAGGCTAAGTGAAGATATATCTGCTGCATATAATGCATCATTGGTTTTGGAAAAAACTCGAAATGCATCAACAATTGGTCTGTAACCAGTGCAACGACACAAGTTTCCAGCAAGAGATTCTTCAATTTGCTCCTCGGTAGGAGGTGTTTCACTTGACCGCAACAATGCATACAATGACATGATAAATCCAGGAGTACAAAATCCACACTGGGAGCCATGAGAACTTGCCAATGATTCCTGCATAAATCTATGAGTCACAAAGAAATAGTGGAACATTCTTTCCTTCAAGGACTCTTGTTGGTTTCTTAAAGCATATTTCGTATTTAAGTTTAAATCACTTGAACCAGACATATATTAGTTCGTCTTATCTTTCCTGTGATCTTAACAATATTTTCATGGAACTAAGTTTTGGGGGGAAACGGAATTTGGAAGGATCATTGTCTTACATTACGTCTAACTTGACACCAGATGGAATAGGAAGATTCAAGTTCTAAATATTGATTGTATTATGCAAGCAGAAATCTTGAATACAAAAGAAAAGTTCAACTTGATGAAGAATTGTACAGTGTACTCAAAACAGCAGATGAAAAAGAAATGTCTCCCACATTTACCACAAGCAATCAAAACACCCATTCACTCTTCAACTATCATCTACGAGCCAGACAAATAAAATAGAGTTCGTGAAAGATTTAAGCCAGTATATAAATAGAATTAAAGCACTACTAAGAGCAGGCCAACAGAAGAAGGAACGTATATTACTTGTATGGGGTGCAAGCCACGTTTGCGGTTCCCAACTCCCTCCACTGTAATAACATGCATTCCTTCAACGGAGTAAAGAGGAGTCAAGCATGCATTGACCGCATAATGCCTGAAATAAGTATTCAAAGCACTTATCTTATACAGATTCTGAGAAACGATGGAAGGCATTAGGTTATATCATCATAAAAATTTGGAAGAAAGAAAGCAGATAAAAGGACGCACACGCATTTCTTCATCTTTCTATCATAATGAGAAATCATAACAGTGCAAGCCCCACAACCACCTTCACCACAGCCAAGCTTTGTTCCTGTCAATCCAACATCTTTACCAACAAAAAGAACCTGATTAGTTTTTGCTACTTTACTTTCCGGTTAAAACACTAAAAATAAAAAACATATAAACGGGGAAGAGAGAATAGAGAGAAAAAACGAATAAGATAAAAGAAAGAAGAAAAAAAAGAAACTCATAACTCATTAAGAAAGAACATCCTACTCCAGATTCTAGCCCTTGGAAGCATTACATGATGAATTAAACAGAATACACACACAGAGACACATATATATGAGGTTTCAAAAGAAACGATATATATATATATATGCATTTGCTACCAAATAATTTCAGCTTCATATTGAATCAAAGGGTAATGCAAAATTGGGAAAAACAAAACTCAATAATCTAACACATTAAGTTACCAGCAACCACTAGCCAAAGTTATATCTCAGATGATATATTCCACAATGGAAAGGAGTTATGCCAAGAAATTTAAGGTTCAAAAGTAACTGTTTTCACAGTTTTGTTAAAAGAACCAAACTTAAACATTAGAAAATGTGTAAAAGTCAAAACTCAAAACATAAAAATGGAAAATCATATACATCTCAAACTAAATAACCATTAAAATTCAGAACACTATATTCTCAGCTTAATGAAAACAGAACATCTGTTAGAAGGTAATCTGCAAAATATCAGAAACTTCTGACACAGCAAGCAGAATATCAAGGAAAGGTAATATTAACTTGAGTTATTGAGTCGGTTTATATGTTAAGGGAAAGAATCCGGAAATTAAAGTGTTTACTTAAAATCCTATAAACAAGTATTCCATGTATTTTGTTATTCCAGAATGAATATGTCAGCAAGGTTTCTAGGATTTTTGTTCACTCCATGTACTTGGAAACCAGAAACATTTCATGAACTTGATTCAAAGACACATCTAATTCTTATAAAAAGAAATTAGTAGGCTCTAAGCGCCTACCAATCTTATCAGTAACTTTGCTTCAGGATAAGTAATCAGAATTAATGAACCTCACTTTCTTCTCTTCTTTTTATTCCCCTTCCAGTTTTCTCTATTTTCTTGGAAACTAACAACACCTCATGAAATGAAACAAAGTTCCATATCCCTTATTCATCCGTTTGGACCCAAAAATTCCAGACTTAACTTTCCTTCTCCATTCTTTTTCCAGTACTTCAAGAAAAGCTAAACAAAGTTCAATACCGAAATAAAGCAATCCAACACCGATACAGATACTAGAAAGATTGATGGATGCTTACGGTAAGAGTAACCCAGAACTAGTAAGCTTAAATAAGCTCGAGTTCCATCTCGAATTCAATAAATGAAAAACACAAACACCAAAAGTAAGCTTAAATTGAGCTGAGCTAGCAAGGTTTCGTTGGGGAAAACAAATCTTTTTCTCCGATCAAAATTTCAAGGAAAACCAATCAAAATCCAACAAAAAATATTATTACCTCTGAGGTACTCAAGTAAAGTGAAGTGAGCAAATCCATCAGGCAACACTTTGCGGACTCCATTAACGTATAAAATAGGCTCCTTGGGTTCCTCCGCAATCTGCCCCATTTCTTCTTCCTTCTTCAAAGAACCCATTTTGATAAGATGGTTGATTTTGATTCTCTAAAAAAGAGAAACCCAGAAAATAACATCAACCCTGGATCGAGAAACAAACTTGAGCAGAAGAAAAAAACGAATCGACTTGTCCAAATGAAATGAATGATTGATAAGGATCAAAACATAAAATATTTTTTCAGTTCATTCTGCAGAGACGTACTCTATTAGATATGTGTTAACGTCAACTTAATCCGAGGAAGATTCACCATCTACCCGTAGGGGTCCCGATTGGAGACCTTTATAAGCTCTTTTACTGCTCTTGTAAATATATATATATATATACTGAAAAATGGGTCCTGGTCTTGATTCTTAACCCAAAACCAAAGCAGATTCATATAAAGAAAATATGAGAAATTAAGCAAACATTTATTCTTCCTTTGCTGATCAATTTCTTCTTAACAGATCATGTTTATGAATTTGATGGAATGATTTTTTTAGAATGCGATTGATTACTACTTTTACTTTAAAATCTACATTGAAAAGATCTTTTAGAAGAAAAAAAAGAGGATAAAAAGGGTTGAGTCGCCTAATTATTGCAATAATCCGACACTATGATTGCGTCGTGTAGTAGATTAAAAAAGGATAAATTGGTGAAATATTGTATTTGGAATTTTTTTCAAAGTATAGTACATATCAAATTATTTTCCAATCTATAGTATTGTTATAATACTTTTGAAGTTGGATTTTTTACATCCTGATTTTGAACAATATTTTTGTTTTTTAATCAAAAACGAGTCGAAAAGAACCCAGCCTGCCATAGTATTTTCCTTTATTTTAAAAAAACACTATTCAAGGTCAGAATATAAGAAACTCGACTTCTATTTTTTAAATGAAAAAAATATTGTTTAAAGTTTTTTTTTTGATAAAAGCCACTAAATTTTTATTAAATCTATAGAAAAATTTCAATTACAATGCATCCAAGAAGAAAAATATTTGGATTAAACAACCCAAAAAAATCCTTACAACCTAAAAACAAAGAAAATGAAAATTTCTATGAAGATAAGCATACCAACAAAATTTAGCAGCCTCCTGAATCTCCTTGTCTCTGTCCAAACGAGACGCATAAAAAAGGAAGAAGGAGTGGTGTGCGATCCAAGCTGTCAAGCAAAAAGTACCGCTACCCAGGACTGATTTCATCGGCAAACAACCATCAACCGAGTGGGGATATAACTTTCCAAGTGACCACCGACAAAAACATAAATCAGAAACTAGCACCGATTGAATCTCTGTGCGAACAACAATCGATCGCTAGGGTATGCTGAAACATGCCACAAAGACAGATGAATCAAACCACAAAACAAAAACAAAAACAAAAACATGTCACAAGGACAGAGGAAAAAACGTGTCACAAAGACAGAGAAAGAGATTTTTATTAAAAAAAAACAAGAAAATTAATAGATCCGGTGGTCGACAACCAATATTAAAATTGATTGTCGACCACCGATCAAAGGGATTGATCAATGTAGAAAACAAATAGAATTGAAAGAATTTTGGTATGAAGAGCGGCTAGGGATTTTGATATGAAGAGCGGCTAGGGTTTCAATATTGTTTAAAGTTAGAGTACAAGAAATACGACTTTAAAAATATTGTACCAAATATTATAGATTAGAAAATAATATGACATGTGCTATACTTTAAAAAATAAATCTAAGTACAATATTTCACTAATTTCACTCATATTAAATAGGGGAAAAAAATAGGAGATGAGTCTTTGTCAACTTGGATTTTGATGAAAGTACTTTTTTTATCAATATGATTCTAATCAAAGTACATACACTTTAAAGGTCTGATTTGATATTTCGTTACTAAACTTTGGCCCTGGTCTATTATGTACTTTAAATGTCTAGTTAAATCAAGTGCAAATTCAGTATATGTTTCCTCATAATATATGTTATTATTGAATTTTAATTTAATTAATAATATTATTATTTTAGGATTATTATATGAAAATATAAATTTAAATATACACAATGGTGATACATAAAAAACAATGTATAATGACATCTTGAATTAATTAACCTAAAAAAACAAAATAAAATAGACATCATAATCTTTATGACCTTTTTTTTCTTTGTTACTTAATTACTTTCTAGAAAATTTATATTTTAAGGGAAAAGTTGTTTAAATTTGCCACTTATTAGTTTTTAGTGGTTTAATTTTTAAATTTTTTATTATTAGTGTTTTAAATAATTAAATTTTGTAAAATATATTTAAAGATTATTTGAATGAAGGTTTTTAAAATAATTTTTTATCAATAATAAATTTTAAGTAATAAAAAATTAAAGTTAAAAAATTATTATAAAAATCAATAAGTGACAAGTTTAGTGGAATATGGAATATATTTCAAAAAGAATTTGTGTCTAAGAAGCATCGATACGTTTTGAAAAAAATTTAACTTGTTTTAATAAAATTGAGTATTTTATATTTTATTTTATTAAATATAGTATTTTATATTTTATTTATTCAAACTATACAGAAACTATAATTATTAGTTCTCTCTCATTTTGTTTCTTATTTTCTATAACTATAACTATAATTGTAATATTTATAATTATTTTATTTGGATAAGTTTTTTACGAAATATTTCGGTTATTAGAATTATGTAAGTTAAAATTTAGATATAATTAGAACTCAATAAGTTCTCAATAGAAAAGCGGATAATGTTCATTTTAAGAGACACGAGTTCAAATCGCTTTATCTACAAAATATATTATACGATTGAACTTTAGTGTTTATGTTATTTTTACCATTAAACTTTAAACAATGTGATTACTAAACCAAAACAATGTCACATATATTAATTTTAAAACTAAATTTTTTTAATTTTTTATTGGCATGTCACACTCAATCAATCAATTAATTTTAAAAAAATATTTATTTATTTTTAAAGACATTTGGAGTTAATCGATTGATTCATTGAGACATGTCCACGGAACTTTAATGAAGATAAAATTTTATATTATGAGACAATTTCCATGTTCGAATACTAAGTAGATACCAAAGGTCTAGTTCAAGGGTTAAAAAATATCCAAAAAACAATTAGATACCTAATACCAAATTCAAGGAAAAAATATGCAGTAATCCAAACTTTTACATAGAACATAATTCAATCTTCTATAAAAAAAAAATAACATGATTCAATCATAGTTATATATTTTATTAATAAATTTAATTAAATAATCTCCTACTAATAACATTAAGATAAATATTCTATACACAGGCGGTGGAAACTATAAGTTTCCACAAGCGCCTTAGTTTTAGGGTATACGGAGTCAGTTTAGGGGTTTAGGTGTAGGGGTTAAAATTTAGGGATAATTGTTTCAATTTAAGGTTTAGGGTTATAATTTAGGGTTTATAGGTTAAAACCTAAATCCTCATCATATTACCCTAAAAACTAAACCCTAACCTATAAACCCTAAATTATAACCCTAAACCTTAAATTAAAACAACTATACTTAAATTCTAACCCCTTACACCTAAACCCTATACCCTAAACTAACTCTCTATACCCTAAAACTAAAGCGCTTGTGGAAACTTTCAGTTTTCACCGCATGTGTATATAGGATATTAATCCATAACATTATACTCTCCATGATCAAATTTGTCCCTTGTTGATTTTTTAGTAGTTAAATTTTTAATTTTTAATCATAATTGTTTGGTTTGAGAGTCCAAGAAGCCCTTAAACTTAAAAAAATTAATTAAGCCTTTGAACTTTTTTTTTTGTACCCAATTAAGCCATTGAACCATGAAATTTAATTAATTAAGTATTTGAATTAAGAAATTTAATCAATTAAATTCTTTAACCAATTTTGACCATTAAATTTTAACAATTTTTCTTTAGATACCATTGTCACATGATACACTACAGTTTTATCATATTTCATTTAAATATTTTTTTTCAAAAAATAAAACTTTTATAAATTTTACAAGCTTTTTAGAATTCTTAGAATTTTTAAAGAATTGTTTAAATAAAATATAAAAAAATTTAAAAATATTAAGCGAAAACACTAAGACACCACCAACAAATCCAAAAAAATGTCAAGATTTAATAGTCAAAATTGGTCAAAGGGCTTAATTAATTAAATTTTTTTGTTCAAAGGCTTAATTGATTTTTTCAAAAGTTTAAAGACTTCTTACACCCTTAAACTTATTTATTTTAAATAATTAAATTTTGTAAAATATATTTAAAAACTACTCGATACAAAGATTTTTAAAAGATATTTTTTTACATTTTATTAATAATAGATTTTAAATAATAGTAAGAAGTTAATGTTAAAAAATTAGACAAAATATGATAACAATACCCCTTTCTTATAAAAAAAAGTTAGATAAAATAAAGTTAATAAGAGACGATTATAATAGGATAGAGAGTATTACAATATAATTAAATCCTGCAATTAGTTTGGTTCCATATCTTGAGCAATCACGATTGGGGTTGACTAAACTGCTCATCTTTGTTTCTTCGTATAATTATATTCGCTTAAGTTATGAGTTTTAGAGTTACAAATCTTCATTACTTGCAAAATAGCAACTTATAAAGTTTTTAAATTTCAGAGTTTAGGCAATTTATTCGGTATAAACCAAGAAAAACTAAAGTTAACCAAAATCTTATAAAATAAAGATTAAGAGAATGTAAACTGTAGCTATAAATTGAGGTTTGAATGTAAAACTTGCAGGCTTCTGGAATCATAGATACTTGGTCAGCCATGGCAGATCCTTGCTGTCTTTCAGTGCAAAAGCCACATCATCACTGCCACATAGCAAAATGATTTGGGTTAGATTTAGATGACAAAGGTTGCCAAAAACATTGTCCCATATTTTATGTGATTTGGTTATGCAATTTCAGTAAACTTTGATATAAGGGCCACTCAATCACACATTATATGATTGTGTAAGATACCAGTTAATGAAGAAATTCCAAAGATTCTTGTTATCAGGAAATGCCCTAATTGCTATTGCAATAAATCTAACCTGGGAAAATTGAGCTGCAGCTTCTGCAACCTGTGCCTATCTCCAGGTTCACACAGAATAAGTCTGCACTCTCCAAGCTTGCAGCTGCCCACACAGGAAAATGGATGAAACAAAACACTTGAATATCTAAGCTTTTTTCACACCCATTAAGCCCTCCATTAACTCAGATTTTATTTACTTCCTTCTAACAAGACATGGTACATGCATTCATCAACAAGCTTGTTTTTATTGTTAATGTTTGCTAGAGAAACAATTCGGTAAGGAAAGCGGAATAACATTTCCCTGGAGTTTCTTAAAACAGGATCCTATTGGCTTCAGATTTTCATTGGCTAATGTATGAAGTTCTTTGCTAGAGCTAAACATGCTTCATCTAACTGTAAAATCCAATCTAACATCAACATTTGAAAACGGAACTTTAAAAATCAGTGGCTTAAAATGGGATTTGCATCATCAATGATTCAATGCATACCAAAAATGAACATAGAAAGCACAAATAGTTGTAAGGTTAGTCCCAAAAATTACATGTGAAACAACAATTTTACTGACAGCAATATAAACAATGTTCTCTGTATGTGAATTAACTAGACAATAGAAGATGCTTACCCAACTTTCAAAAGTGTGTCCCAACCAGGAAAAGCTTCTCCATTGCTTGAGCAGATACATGAAACCGTCATTGCCAACTGCAATATGGAAAAATCTTTTAGAAAATTTGCACTTGCACAAATAGAAGTTGACAATCAATCAACTAAGTTTCGTACCTACAAATTTTGACAGGACATAAAAGATAAAACAATACATAACTAAGAGTTTTTCATCTTTGAGAAGGACAAAGCAAAGTTGATGTTAAACCACCTAAATATAAAAATGCTTAGAATGCAGGATGGGTGAAAATAATTATACTTGCTGTACTGGAGGAATGACACCTAACGCTTCAAACATATGAAAATACAATTCATGAATCATGATATTGCCAGCAGATCAAGAAAATATCAGAGAAGAAATGGGCTCAAGGTGTTGACCTTTTCAAATGTAGTTTCCCCCATCCCTGTTTTATACAGCTCATAAACCATTGCAGTTAAGAAGATTTTACTCAGCTTAGAGCAACTTTTCATTACCTACAAAAGAATATGATTTATGTTAATTCATAATCGCATAAAACAGTGATGCAATTCTAAGTCCTTTTTTCATAGTTGAATATAGAACTTAAAATCTCTAAATGCTATAAAAAATCGGTGCAGAAACTCCACTTGTCTGGCATCAAAGGTTTATCAGTATTTTTTCCTCATCAATTAAGTTTCCAAAGGACCAAGAGGTGGCTACAATTCCTCTAAATCTGCATAAATTTTCAAGAAGTTTCAACACTGCTATAAACTTCAAAGCATATCCAAATGATTAGTGGTAATTTCCATTGTCCCCATTCATAAATTAACTTTGCGAAGGTGCAATGGCAGGAATTTTTTTTAGGAAATCTATACAAATGAACATGTTCCTATATAATATCATCACAACATCATGACAGAGTAAGATTGTGTTTCCATTGACAAAAGTCTTAGCGTTCCATGACTAATGCATTTTTTCCATTTCTAAATGATATTTTGAGGAAATGGTTTGTGTGTATGCGTCTCTTCTGATCTACAGAGACTTCTAGGGCCACACTTAGAAGTTAAAGAACAGAATCTGTGATCAAAAGAGATGATTTATTTGAAGGATTAAGAACCATTGCTTATCATCCTCGGCAATGGACAAATAAGAAACAAAAAGACAACTAAAATTGTAATTTTATGATATCTAGTTAATCTTCAACTTACTTGGACATGAGGTGCCTGGAACATTTCCTGAATGGCTGCATCAACCTCAGCCATAGTAACACAATCTTTCACTGGAGAAGGTTAAAACAAATATTTATTTAGCAATCAGAACCACTGTTGAGAACTATGAGAATGTAACTGATCTGACTCTGAGATTAACAGTAGTTATTCATCAAACATACATTGTGCAGCAGCAGGAGCAAATATGCTATCAAAAGGCAGAAGGATCCATAGAAATATCCAGAAGTAAAAGCACTATAAGGTCAATCCTAGCAAGCTAAGCTATACCTTTTCATGAATATAAGAATCTTAAGACACTGATTGAAATTGTGCCAAAAGCTTTTATGAAATCAAGATGAATATCAAGGTCTCAGCTACCAGTGGCACATAGCTCCATGGAATGATGTCTATTTGTATAATCTAGTAATGGATAACAGCTTCATCACTCTAAACTCTCTGATAGAGAGGCCAAGAAAAGTAGCCATTGCTTTTGGGTTCTGAAACAAATAGAATCATGGACCCATACCCTTTTTTTCTGTAGCAATAGGTAATTATTATTATTATTTTTATTTGTCTTACTCCATTTTCTTTGCTCTAGAAACCCAGGTCATCACATGATAAATCTGAGTAATAAACAAACAACTAGTATATCTTTCCCATTAACTTAACCTACCATGCCCTAACATTGACTTAATTTGATATCATAATATCGTATTTAATGAAAGCAAGCAACACACTAATAATAAAGCCTCCTGACTTCCTAAAACATGGATTTTTCTGGCAACACTAGAAGAGATAATGCGAACCACAATAAGGCTTTAGGAATCGAATCGAATCTCTTCTCAATATTCTTTATCAAATGTGATGCAGATATGTTTAAGCTATGGCAACTTTCCTTATGCAGATATGTTTAAGCTATGGTTTATAATATTATATCGAGGACAATTAGCATCCAACACCATTATTACCAGTTGGTGCCTGACAGTGGAAGATCATCTAATACAATGGTAAGATACCGGATATTCACTAAAAGAGTGACTGTCAATTTGATTGACGTCCACAATTTACATATACCATGGGTTAAGGATATAAGTATATCCATTAGCATAATCAAATACTTACAATAAAAGTCTATGTAAATTTACTGCAGTTAGGTATCACATATGATAACACACCACAGATGGTACTTGTCTATAGGCATGTGTAACCAATATCCAAGTCCAACACCTAAGCAATGGCTTATGACCTTAGGTTACAGGTCTAATAATTCTAAAATCTTTTTACCTGCAGAAGAATTCACAGCTGAAATTTGACTCTTGATTCGATAATCTGCTATTTCTGCTGCACGCCTGCATATCTCAAGTGCACGCCGTGCATCCCCTGAAATAGCTGCTACCTAAAATCACATATGGCATACTTTAACATCAGAAGGGTACGTTCTTATAAGAAGGTAACCATACACTTGGCACCAATTTTAGTAGATGACAAGAAAATGAAACCTAACTTCCACAGAAAACTAAAGCATGCAGACTGACCTTCCTTGAAGCAAATTCTACTGCTTGTTTTTCAAACACATCAATTCCTTTCAAACGACTTGATATAATTTCTTGAAGCTGCTGGTAATTATAGGGGCCAAAGCAGAGTCTTTGAATACCCATCCGGCTTGAAATGCGAGGAAGCAACTTCTCTGGAAGGTCCATTGTATTTGCTATTCCTGAATTCAAAAATAAAGAATTCATATCAAAATATTATACTTGTCACCACCTCTATCAATTACCAAGATCATTTCTTTTGAAAGTGCCTCATGAAGAAGTAAAATGTATACCTATTACAGTTAACTTAGAATATGGCTTAGTCGGCCAGTCAAGAATGTTGTATAGCACCTGCAATTGAGAGAAAGACATGGTTATTAAACCTGCAGCATCTTCCAATTAAAATGAATAAACAGAAAAACATTGTTGCATAACTCATAAGATAAAAGAAGTTACCGATTGGTTTCTGGTTACAAGAAGATCAAGTTCATCAATGAGAAGAATACAAGGTCGGTCATCCCGCTTGCCAATTTTCTTTCCATCTGAAAACCGTTCATTCAGTAATTGCAGAGCCTTTTTCCAACTAACCCTATGTCCAGTTAATGCTTCATATATAACCTATATGGAAATCGTACAAATATCAAAAGACAGACAAAGATAAAATTGTATAAAGGTAAGCTATACAGCTAGTATATTCTATATTACCCTGTAAATATTCTCTGGTGATGCCAACTTAAGACCATTAACCTCCACAAAACAGTAAGGTCTTATGCTTCCTGCATCAGCTTCGGACTTTATATTCCTCATTACGGTCAATACACTCATTGTCTGCAATTTCATGTGAAGTTAAAAGACCAAATAAGTCCCCTACCAAATCAGCCTCAACAACAAATATTATCCGCAAATTTAGAAACAGAAAAATATTGTTGACCAAAGACAATTGACTATACTTTGCCCGTTCCAGGAACACCATGAATATAAAGGCAACGTCCAAGACATTGATCATCACATATGACGCCTTTTATGAATGTTGTTATCTCCTCCATCTCTCTGCATCATAGCATATATTGCATTCAATGTCTAATAAGAATGTTGAAATGGAACAGGAAACCTATTGAGTCTCACTTACTTATTCCTACAAGGTGAAGACTTTGGCAATGTTGCCAACAAAAGTGTTGCTTTTGCCCTTTCCAGCTCAGTCTGCTTGTGGCATCTTACATGCTCTGGGATTTTTTTTGTTCCTACCTTTTGAAGACCAAAGAAACGACCTTTCTGACAGTTCTGTATCAACCAAATAGTTAATTATCTTAGCCGCTGTAGAAAGTCAAGCATGCACATGTTAATTGAAATTTCAACAATGGAAATTTCAATGGCAGCCAAAGTAGAAAATGGAAATGGGGAAATTGATTTTTGGTCCCTAAACTTTAGGTTATTTATAAGTTAGTCCCTAAAGCTCAACTATAAATAGCCTAGCCATTTGCCATTTGAAAACATCCCAAATCATTCTAACATCCTCCCAATACTAGAGAAATTAGAGAGTTTTCATAGAGTTGTTTTCTCCTTTCTTATCAAGAGAGAATTGTCATTGTTTTCTCCTTGTTAGATTGAGAGAAGTTGTAATTCCTATTTTCTCATAGTGAAATTCTTCTACCTTTGTCCGTGGTTTTTTACCCTATATTATTTAGGGGTTTTCCACGTAAAATCTGTGTCTCTTTTATCTTCATTATTATTTTCTCAAATTATCAGTTGCGTTTTTGCTCTATCCGACGATCGTATTCCGCAACAATTGGCATCAGAGCCAGATTTGGGTGCGTATATCTACTTACCGTATTCTCTGTTGGTTGCCACTGAAAAGTGGATCCTCCATCATAAGAAAGTAAGTTAGATATTACTCATTCATTGAAGGTGGTGGGCACTATTCACGTCAAAAAGGTGAAATAGTGGGAGCTATCTGAAATAGAAGCTATGGCAACGAAATTTGATATTGAAAAGTTCAATGGGAGAAATTTCTCACTGTGGAAATTGAAGATAAAGGCCATCCTAAGAAAAAACGGATGTCTAGCGGCTATCAGCGAAAGGCCGGCAGATTTTACAGATAACAAGAAATGGAATGAGATGGACGAGAATGCTATTGCAGACCTTCATTTAGCATTAGTAGATGAAGTACTATCAAGCATCGAGGAGAAGAAGACGGCCAAGGAGATTTGGGATCACCTCGCAAAATTATACGAGGTCAAATCGTTGCACAATAAAATTTTCCTTAAGAGGAAATTGTACACTCTTCGGATGTCAGAATCTACTTCAGTGACAGAGCACTTAAACACGTTGAATACTCTATTTTCTCAGCTTACATCCCTAAGCTATAAAATAGAGTCACAAGAACGTGCTGAACTTCTGCTTCAAAGTCTACCTGATTCGTATGATCAACTCATCATCAACTTGACGAACAACAACCTTACAAGTGATCTAGTCTTCGATGACGTTGCAGCTGCTGTTCTGGAAGAAGAAAATCGGCGCAAGAACAAGGAAGACAGACAAGGAAATCTGCAACAAGCAGAGGCCTTAACGGTGATGAGAGGAAGATCAACAGAACGTGGCCAAAGTAGCAGTCACAATCATGGTAGATCAAAGTCAAGGAGTAAGAAGAATTTAAAGTGCTACAACTGTGGAAAGAAGGGTCACATGAAGAAGGATTGTTGGAGTTTACCTAAAAACTCCAATCCTCAAGGAAATATGGCAAACACTTCAGATGATGGAGATGCTCTCTGTTGTGAAGCAGCAACAGCCATGGAAGGCAGAAAAAGATTTGCAGACATATGGCTTATTGACTCGGGAGCCACATATCACATGACCTCAAGAAGAGAATGGTTCTATAATTATGAACCTATCTCAGGAGGATCTGTGTACAGCTGCAATGATCATGCCTTGGAGATTGTTGGCGTTGGAACCATCAAACTGAAGATGTATGACGGGACAATCAAAGTTGTTCGAGATGTGCGACACGTGAAAGGCTTGAAGAAAAACTTATTATCCTACGGATTGTTAGATAATAATGCAAGCAAGATTGAAACACAGAAAGGAATCATGAAGGTGTTCCATGGAGCGCTTGTGGTGATGAAAGGTGAAAAGATAGCGGCAAATTTGTACATGCTGAAGGGAGAGACCTTGCTAGAGGCTGAAGCCTCTGTTGCCTCATGTAGTTCAGATTCTACCATGTTATGGCATCGGAAACTTGGACACATGTCAGAACAGGGAATGAAAGTCCTTGTGGAGCAAAAGCTACTTCCGGGTTTAACAAAGGTATCACTTTCTTTGTGTGAACATTGTATTACAAGTAAGCAGCATCGATTAAAATTCAACACATCAAATTCTAGAGGCAAGGCTGTTCTAGAATTGGTTCACTCTGATGTATGGCAAGCACCGGTTACATCCCTAGGCGGAGTAAAGTATTTTGTCTCCTTCATTGATGACTACTCTAAGAGATGTTGGGTGTATCCTATCAAGAGGAAGGCAGATGTGTTTTCAACCTTCAAAGTTTTCAAAGCGCGGGTGGAACTTGATTCTGAAAATAAGATCAAGTGTTTCAGATCAGATAATGGAGGTGAATATACAAGTGATGAATTTGATGACTTCTGCAGAAAAGAAGGCATCAAAAGACAGTTCACAACAGTATACACTCCTCAACAAAATGGAGTGGCAGAGCGGATGAACAGAACTCTGTTAGAAAGAACACGAGCAATGTTGAGAGCTGCAGGGCTAGAAAAAGCTTTCTGGGCAGAAGCAGTCAATACCGCCTGTTATTTGGTGAATCGGGCTCCATCAACTGCAATTGAGTTGAAGACACCGATGGAAATGTGGACTGGTAAACCAGTTGATTATTCAAACCTCCATATATTTGGAAGTATTGTGTACGTGATGTACAATGCCCAAGAAATTTCAAAGTTGGATCCAAAATCCAGAAAATGTAAATTCTTGGGGTATGCTGATGGAGTAAAGGGGTATCGCTTGTGGGATCCCACTGCCCGCAAAGTGATTATCAGCAGGGATGTTATCTTTGTAGAAGATAAGCTACAAAGAAAAGAAGAAGATGATAGCACTGATAAAGAAAAGCCAGAGACTACACAGATACATGTTGAAAATGAGTTTGAACAGAGAGATTGTTCTGAAGCAGAACCAGAGCTCGAGGAATCAGAACCAGAGAATTCTAAAGCTCCAACAACTCGTCAATCAGATCGTGTGAGAAGACGCCCCAATTGGCACTCAGATTATGTTATAGAAGGTAACGTTGCATACTGCCTTTTAACGGAGGACGGTGAGCCATCAACATTCGAGGAGGCAATGAACAACTCAGATGCTTCGCAGTGGATGGCGGCAATGCAAGAAGAAATCGAAGCCCTTCATAAAAATAATACATGGGAACTTGTGCCACTACCACAAGGAAGGAAGCCAATTGGTAACAAATGGGTCTTCAAAATCAAGAGAAATGGTGACGATCAAGTGGAGAGGTATCGTGCAAGACTGGTGGTCAAAGGATATGCTCAGAAAGAAGGTATTGATTTCAATGAAATCTTTTCTCCTGTGGTTAGACTAACAACGGTTCGAGTTGTCCTGGCAATGTGTGCTACATTGAATTTACATCTAGAGCAGCTAGATGTTAAAACAGCTTTTCTTCATGGAGATCTTGAAGAAGAGATTTACATGCTCCAGCCTGAAGGTTTTGAAGAAAAAGAAAAGAAGAACTTGGTTTGTAGGTTGAACAAATCTCTGTACGGTTTAAAGCAGGCGCCGAGGTGTTGGTACAAGAGATTTGACTCCTTCATCATGAGCCTTGGATACAACAGACTTAATGCAGACCCTTGTGCTTACTTCAAGAGGTTTGGTGAAAACGAATTTGTTATATTGCTGTTGTATGTAGATGACATGTTGGTTGCAGGCCCCAACAAAGATCATATTGAAGAATTAAAGGTACGACTGACTAGGGAATTTGAAATGAAGGACTTGGGACCAGCAAACAAGATTCTAGGGATGCAAATTCACCGAGACAGAAGTAGTAGGAAGATTTGGCTTTCACAAAAGAATTACTTGAAAAAGATCTTGTCACGATTCAGCATGCAAGATTGTAAGCCAATTTATACCCCTCTTCCTATTAACTTTAAATTATCCTCCAGTATGAGTCCTAGCAGTAAAGAAGAGAGGATGGAGATGTCTCGAGTACAGTATGCATCAGCAGTGGGAAGTTTAATGTTCGCTATGATTTGTACAAGACCAGACATTGCACAAGCAGTGGGAGTGGTTAGTCGGTACATGGCGAATCCAGGCAGAGAGCATTGGAATGCTGTGAAAAGGATCCTGAGATACATCAAAGGGACCTTAAATGTTGCATTATGTTACGGAGGATCAGATTTTCTTATCAGCGGGTATGTCGATTCTGACTATGCAGGAGATTTGGATAAAAGCAAATCTACAACAGGGTATGTGTTTACACTTGCTGGTGGAGCTGTAAGCTGGGTTTCAAAACTGCAATCGGTTGTGGCTACGTCAACAACGGAGGCAGAATATGTAGCAGCTACACAAGCCAGTAAAGAAGCAATATGGTTGAAAATGCTATTGGAGGAGCTCGGGCACAAACAAGAGAATGTCTCTTTGTTTTGTGACAGTCAGAGCGCCTTGCATCTTGCAAGGAATCCTGCTTTTCACTCAAGAACAAAACACATTCGGGTCCAATACCACTTCATTCGTGAGAAAGTGGAAGAAGGGACGATAGATATGCAGAAGATCCATACCGATGACAACATAGCAGATTTCATGACAAAAGCAATCAACACTGATAAGTTTACTTGGTGTCGATCCTCTTGTGGCTTGCTAGAGACGTAAGCAACATGGAAAGTACGAGGTAGAAAGAATGGTGTGAAGATATGATTATTCCAATCAAATCTTCAAGTGGGAGATTGTAGAAAGTCAAGCATGCACATGTTAATTGAAATTTCAACAATGGAAATTTCAATGGCAGCCAAAGTAGAAAATGGAAATGGGGAAATTGATTTTTGGTCCCTAAACTTTAGGTTATTTATAAGTTAGTCCCTAAAGCTCAACTATAAATAGCCTAGCCATTTGCCATTTGAAAACATCCCAAATCATTCTAACATCCTCCCAATACTAGAGAAATTAGAGAGTTTTCATAGAGTTGTTTTCTCCTTTCTTATCAAGAGAGAATTGTCATTGTTTTCTCCTTGTTAGATTGAGAGAAGTTGTAATTCCTATTTTCTCATAGTGAAATTCTTCTACCTTTGTCCGTGGTTTTTTACCCTATATTATTTAGGGGTTTTCCACGTAAAATCTGTGTCTCTTTTATCTTCATTATTATTTTCTCAAATTATCAGTTGCGTTTTTGCTCTATCCGACGATCGTATTCCGCAACAGCCGCTACGAAGCACAAAATTAAGAATATTCAATAATAGAGAAAATCCATACTGCAGCCAATTGATGAGTTGCAGATGATCTGGCTTGTGCGTTCCTTGTGTGTTCGTCTTCATATTCCATGTCTCCATCCATATCAGAATCAGCTTCCTTGCAAGAATTCCAATCTTCATCACTGTTAGCATGCTCACCATCCTACAAAAAGAAACTAATTAATTTCTACACAATAGTAGCTCTATGTCAGTTAAGTAAAAAAACTAAAAATGAAATTAGTTTTCTGGCAGCTTACTGTTTCATCATTATCGATCTCAGCCAGACGCTTGAAACTATGCCAGTGAATATCATATTCATATTCACATAGATAAACATCATCTCCTTCATCATTGGCCTTCGCGTATTCTTTGGGGCTCATGACATTACAATGTCTAATAATAGATTCCATCTGTGGTGCCAATTGTTGGAAATTTCAAGTCAATAAACTCCTTCGGAAGCTTAAGGCTTCAAGATTCATTCAGTTCAATTAGCTGGAAAGAACATGAAGAGAATTGCCACTTTGAATCAATTAGCATGTAGAAGCCTGCTATGACTAAATCTCCTCAACATTGTCATTTTCTGATTACCTAAATTTGATGGAAGACTCTTTAATATTTTAGACAATTGTTCAATTTACAAAACCTAACATTTATCTCCTCAGACCATTTACTTGATGGATGATTGAAGCTAATGTCCTACGGCTGCTATTTTTCAATTAGAGATGGTGTGATATATAGGAGCTGGATGAAATATGTCTAGAGTAATCCTATCAAATATGAGCTGAGAATTTCAAACTAGATTTAGGACGTATAATCCCTTGGGTTGTCCAATATCTATTTTAGCTGCAGTGATTGATAACTATGACCCAACATAACTATAAATCCACATTCAAGTAATAAATTTATTCAAGAACCAAAACAAAGTGAACATTTCTCTTATCATATAATCAACCAAATCAAGAAGCATTAGATAAAAAATATCTCCGTGCAAATAGTGCCACAGTGACCATTCTCCTCTAATATTGAATTAACAATCCAAATAGAAAGAAAAAAAATTGCTACCTCAATGTCAGCAAAATCATTTGTCTGATAAAGCTCCCTTCTCAAATTATGAGGTTGTCTTCCACTTGCAGTCTCTTCCGGTATGATATACCACCGCCCTCGAAACCAATAGCTACCATCTACTTCTTTCCACAAACTGCACAACTCAAATAAACAATTTTTCCTTATTTTTATCCACATATATGATTAGCCATCAAAAAACAAAATGCAATCCGTATAAAACAAAATTACAAACCTCTCTATACGGGCAGCCCACAAATCACTCGAAAGCAGCTTCTCCCTTAAAGTCCTAAGGCGCCTCTTCCCCTCCGGAGGCTTCGGAAACTCGACATCTTTACCCAATTTCCGAGCCTGGCAAAACCCGCAAACCCAATCCCCCTCAGGAACCTCTTTCAATGGTGGCTTCAAGCATTTCAAGTGAAACCCACCAAGACAATCATCACACTCAATCATCACATTCCTCCCTGCCTTGAAGCACAACCTACACTCCTCCATTTCAGGAACCTCACCATCGGAGCTTGCATCCTCTCTCCTTTTCACATACACATTGTCTCCCACCTCATACTCACCCTGATCATACACCACTTTCTTATAATATACTCTCTTCCTCTCCTTCTTCAAATTCCTTGTCACGGTAGCTCTCGCCATCGCACTTTTTTCTTCCCCTCTTTTCCTCGTCTTAACCTCCAAAACCTCCGGTGATGCCGGAGAAAAGGGAACCTCGACATTAGCCATTCCCTCATCCAGTTTACCCAAATTTTGGGTTTTCCTGACCTCGCCATTCCTATTGCATCTCAATGTCCTCGGCGTCTTGTCATTCTGCTCGTTACTCAACTCCTTTAGGCTTTTCCCAGGACATTTTTCATTTTCTTCAAAAGTTCTCCGAACCGGTTTTGGATCCGATATCTCATCCTCGAGCTTCGAAGTAAACGATAGCAACGCCCGGCGTGCCGATCGGCGGAGAGGAGGTTGTGAAGGGCAGATAGACTGAGGGGTTTGGGGGCAGGGAGAACAGGAAGAAGGAGATGATTGTGATTTGAGATTACGAGGAGATTGTTTGAGTTTTCTGGGTGACTGACGTTGTTTCTTTGGAGTTCCAGCTGCCATGAATGCTTTCGCTTGATTTTGATGGTGAAAATGGTGAGATTTGGGGTTAGGGTTTTGCACTGTTTCACAATACCAGAGATAGGCTTTTAGAGAGAGATTTCGCGGGAAACATTCCCTCCATTGCCTTTTGAACGTTAAAACGGTGCGTTCTATTCGGGTCTGCTTTGAAAGATGTCTGCAGGGTTTTTTTTTTGTATTGTCTATAGGGTTAATTTGCATTTTAAGAAATTAATATATGCTTCAAATATTATTTAAATTTAATAATTAATAACAATATTTTTAAAATATAATTTTATAAATAAGAAATTAATATATACATTTAATCTAATATATATAGATATCAAATATTAAAAACCAAAAAATTATTCAAACAAATATTGAATATAATCATATCCTTATATATAATTTTGTTTGTTCAAATAAGCAAATAACTAAAACTTAATTAGGGGTGTATTCGGTTCGGTTTTTTAACAAAATATGAACCGAACCGCAGTCTGCGATTTCTTAAAAAGAAAACGGAAGCTGCAACTGAATGGTAAAAAAACCGAAATACCAAAAATCGAATATTGTGGTTCGGTTCGGTTCGGTTAAAACTAGTGGTTTTTACAGGGTTTCTTTTTCAAATTCAAAAAAAGTATGCAAAACACATAACATATTTTAATTTATCATTAGACCCACAATATCAATTTATTTTGTCATTAAGAACAAGAAAACACATGTCTTGAGCCCTTGACAAATCTAATATTTCAAATAAGCACGAATTAAAAAATAATAATAATAATTACAAAACAGACAACCTATCTAAAAATAAATCACATAAAATGTTCATTTAATTAATAAACACTCAATGATTCCACATCACCAACTTAGAACACAAATATCTAGTCTAGTATATTATTTGATTAAAGTCAAACTCAAATATTCAATATCATAAAACAACCTATGAATAGTAAATATTATAAAAAAACATATTCCAATTTGAAACACAATATCCAATCAACTTAATATTATAAAAACATATCCAAATATTCCAAGAGATTATCTTAAAAAACAAATCTAAATATTCTAAGAGACTATTGTAGAGCGTTGGAGTTTTCTCTAAATAGGAGCGCAAGTGCACACTCTTGTCAAGTTATAGTATAAATGATATCGGCTCCCACAGGGATTGGACAGCTTATTCGAATTACAATTCCTGCATAGAAAATAAATGCACAAGTAAATTTTAGTTTATAAAAGAATAAAAAGTAAATAAACACAAGTAATTGATAGAAAAGGCCAGGGTGATAGAATGGGTCAGGTTATGCTGCTTAGTAGTGTGAAACTGCGTTGAACAAGTTAAGTTGCTTTGCGCTGCCAGACTTTGTTGCCTCGGCGGAAGATGACAAATTGGCTGCTTTGACGCTTTCGCTGCCTCAGTAGTAGAACAGACGGATGGCTCGACGGCAAACTCGGCAGTCCTTTAAGGCTCGGCAGAACGCTTCGATAATGATCTCGCTTATGCCTAAGTCGGAATGTTGTTGTTGCCCACTGCAGATGATACTCGTCGGCGTAAATCGTACAATGAACAACAACCTTTGGTTCGTTCCTTTTTAGCCGCTTTAAACCTTAACCTATGTTTAGGCTGGATTGATCAACACCTAGTATTGATGACATCATGCTTACTTCTTTCGTGAGTTTGACTCTCTCGATACCAAACAAATAGATTGCTTCCAATCGATCTTTCGAACTCAATTGAAAACAATGAAGAACATGAAATAAGCAAACCTTGAATTTATTGCAAAAATAAACTTAAACCTAAACAACCGTTCTCACAACTACTTTACAACATAACCCAAACCCTAGAGAATTTAGAACATAGTGGATGCAAGAAAACACAAGAGAAACCTAGGCTATGCCGACTATGTGGTGTCTTAAAATACAAGGTATGGTCGGGTATATATAGGACATAGGCCTATGTTGGGTTTGCAGCACGCTCGAATCGATCTTCTAAAACCGTTAAGAGGGTTGAATTGAACTCCCGAAAGAATTGGCTAAAATCGATAAAAATGATATACAATTTACACGATGATTTTAGAGTGGTTCGACTTTCTAACCAAAGTCTACATCCACTACCTTAGCACACCACTAAGGATTTTCCAATTCACTACTATGAATTCTTCCTTTTGAGGCCAAAGGGATAACCTTACAACCCTATCTTTTCAATGGCTAAGATAGAACCACTCTAGTTTTTCTCTCAAGGCTAAACTAGAACCTCTCCCTTTTACAAGGTAGTTTGTGTAAACAATGAAAACCTCACAAGGTGGGTGTTTACAAGAATCAAGCTCACAAGAGTGTAAAGAATAAAACAATAAAAGAACACTATCTATACAATATATACAAGAGAAATGAAGAATAAAGACTTAAATGCTATTTCTCTTGATCATGAAGCTTGGATATTGTCTCTAACCATCTTCAAGTGTCCCAAGGTTGCTTTTATAGTGTAGAATGATATTCTAGCCGTTTATGGCCGTTGGAGATGATTTGGAGCCATTAGAAGCCATTAAAGTCGAGCTTTAAATGCTCACCTGCACAATGGTTTCGAAACCATTGAAAAGGTTTCGAAACCTTAAGAAGGAATTTGTAAAAACTAGCCGTTTATGGCCGTTGGGATGTTTTGGAGCCGTTACAGGGCCAAAGTTTCGAAACCTTCATATAGGTTTCGAAACCTTTGTTAAGGTTTCAAAAACAATAGCTTACTGTCCAGAGAGGTTTCGAAACCTTATAGGGATGGTTTCGAAACTTCCACTTAAAAACACAATTTTGGCTAATTTTTTACTTTAAAATGTATATTCGATATAGGTGCAAAGTCAAAAATATTTTAAACATATTTTTCAAGTTTTAAGGACTTTTGAATTATTTTTGAAATCTTTAAATAAGTCCAAAACATTTTTCACATAATTGTTATATCAAAATATTTCTCAACAATCTCCCCCTTTTTGATATAACAAAACTTTCTTTGAAAAATTATTTTTAACAAAAACTCCCCCTTAATTTTTCACTTACTTCTCCCCCTTTTTGTTATATCAAAAATAATTCAAATCTTTATAGTACATAATAACAATGGAGAGTAATAAAAAAATTTAAGTACAAAAAATTTGAAAAATAAAACTCACCCTTACTAAAGCATTCCATTAAATTTTTAGCACAAATTTTGACACTTAAAGGGATTGAATTTTCATCATTGAATCAAATCAATTTAAAACACATGAAATTCAATTTATCAAAGACTTTAAAACTTTATGCAAACATATGAATGAAACAATGTGATTCATATGCATAAAAAATCATAAAATTTCATGCACTTATAAATATAAATAAGCAAAGATGCATGAACATTTATCATCAACATAGGCAACCGAATGATTTAAAATCAAAATACATTAAGATTAGAGGTTACCCATCTTCTTCACTTGTGTGACTAGAGCATATGAGATTCTTGCTTTTCTTGTCTTTGCTCCAACACACCTGCAAGAGACAATTACTTGGATTTTGGTATCCAAATTGCTTTGGATCCATTTACATTAGTCACAATGTCTTTAGTTCCCTTGGGAACCCATACTTGTCTAATCCTATAAGATTTTCTCTTCCTAATAGGACAAGTATGTAAGGAATGACCATGATAATGGCAATGTGAGCATTTTGCCATTATGTGACAAGATGAATTATTGAAAATAATTTCCTTTTCTTTTGTTAAGCTTTCAAGCTTAACTTTTAAATCAAGATTTTCTTTTTCTAAAACATCTTTGCTTGTTTTTGAAAATTCTAAATCATTTTTCAAAATTTCATTTTGGTTTTCAAAATCCACTTTTGTTTTTAAAAGAAAATCATTTTCAATTTCGAGTTTTGAAATCATTTTCTTAAATTTGGAATTCATGGTCTCAAATTCCAAAAATAATTGATCGAAAGCATCTTGCAACTCATCAAATGTATAAGAATTTAATTCATTTGAGTTAGAAGATACCTCGGGCTCATCGAGAGCCAAAACATCATCCACCTATGGATTGGAGAGAAGGGTTGCACATAATTGATCATCATTTTTCTTTTCTCCCTTCGTGTTGCCATAAAGCTTCTCAAGTTTCTCCCATAATTCTTTGGAACTTTTGCATGTGGAGATCTTCTTGGAAACTTCTTCGTTAAGGACACAATAGAGAATGAGCATTGCCTTCGTGTCGTTGGCACTCCTTTGTTTTTTCTTCTTCTTTGGAGCTTCCAAATACCCATCTTCGATGATGCCCCAAATCTCATAGTCTTGAGACTTGATGAAGTATTTCATGATATTTGCCCATTGGAAGTATGATTTTCCTTCGAAGAGTGGAGGACACGAGATAGAGCGGCCTTCTTCAAATCTTGTCATTTTCTTGAACGGTGGACTTCGAGCGTTGGATCTTTACTCCCGGATGTTAGTCCTTCGATGGAGACGAGGCTCTGATACCAATTGTTGAGTTGAGAGGTGCTCGATTCGTTTAACCGATTATGCTCACCAAGTGGTGGAGAGATGGATTTTTGGGTGGAAGGGTTGTGGAAGCTAGAATGTAAAAAGACACAATTATTTATAGTGGTTCAACCTTCTAACCAAGGTCTACATCCACTACCTTAGCTCCCCACTAAGGATTTCACAATCAATCCACTATTGATTCGTCCCCTTTTCTAGGATTAGGAGGAAACCCTTACAACCGATCAAGCTTCTACCCAAAGCCTTGATCAAAACCCTCTTTTACAAAGAGACAATAAACGCAAACTTAAAACCCTCTAATAGGTGTTTGTTTGCACAATTAAGCACTCACCCAAAACCTAAAACACTTGAGTAAATTTGACAATTTTGGCTCACTAGTGTTTGTCTATACAAGAAATGACAAATTAAGCACTAAGACAATTTCTTGATCATTTGATGTTTGACAATATGAGCATTAGCCTTCTCTTGATGCTTGGAGGTCCCTTTTATACTCCCAAATGAGTTTGTAGCCGTTACTAGCCGTTGGGATCAATTTGGAGCCGTTGAGGACTTTATTTCCCTTCATAAATGTTGTTCTGCAGCTATGGGTATCGATACGCGTGGAACGGTATCGGTACGGCCTTCATGAGGAACTAGCCGTTGGGCTCTTGCCAGCCTAGGCGTATCGATACGCTAGAGGGCGTATCGGTACGGGTTCACATTTAAATGGCCGTTGGGAAATAGCCGTTGGGGTAGTTGAAATGGGATCGGTACGCTTATCTGGCGTATCGAAACGACCCCACTCCGTATCGATACGGCAAGGGCCTGTATCGATACGGGTTTTGACAGTGACCAAACTGGGGCAAAAAGGTATCGGTACGGGGGTTTACCGTATCGATACTGGTACTCTGAAAACACAAGTTTGCCTATTAAAAACATGAAAAGTCTTTGCCAAAAACCTCTTAAAATACCTCAAACATAATTTCAAGTTGTTTGGACTTAAAAACAAGTTTTAAATTCTTTTCAAATTAGTCCAAAACATTTTTCAATTATTATATCAAAACATTAGTTCTACAATCTCCCCCTTTTTGATATAATAAAACTAACTTGAAAAATTGTTTGGGATTCTCCCCCTTTATCTTTAAAAATGTGAATAAGAGATTAAGGATATGAAATCAAATAAAGATCCCCCTTATTCATTTGAAAATTCAATTTTTCAAAACCATTTCTCCCCCTTTTTGTTATATCAAAAAGAATTTAAAAGAACATTTAGCTCAAAATAACATAGGAGGCAAAAAAATTGACATGCTTAAAAATTTTGGTTTAAAATTGGCTCCCCCTTACTCAAAGCATCATTAAAATGTTAGTCCAACATTTATGATCATCTAGTTGAATAAAATAAAAATAAAACAAATAAATGCAAAAACAACTAGATTTTTACCAACACTTGAACCCAAAAGGAGGATGTGAAGCCTTCCTTCTTCAAGTGTTCTTCCTTGTGTGCATGGAGCTCCCCCTCAATGTTTGACTTGTTGAACATCTCCATCACACCTAGCAAAAGACAATCAAGTGACTTTTGGTATCCAAATTGCTTTGGATCCATAAACGTTAGTAGCACAAATTTTAGTCCCCTTAGGAATCCATTTTTCAATGTCATCCTTTTTAATTGAAGTGGTTAGTCCTTTTGGGACCCAAACACTTCTAAAACATTTACCTTTTATAAATCTAGGGGCACTAGATTGTCTAACATAAAAATTTGATTTTCCAAAATTATTTTTCTTTTCAAGCTCTTTGGAAATCAAATCTTTTTCTTCTTGAACTTTTTGAAGCAATTTTTGTAAATCAATACATTTTAATTCAAACTCTTCAAGTTTTGCTTCAAGTTCAAGTTTGGTTTTAGAAAGCAAATCATTTTGAATTTTTAACTTTGAAATCAATTTATTGTTTTTCAAAATGTGGCTTTTAAAATCTAAAACCAAATCATCATAGGCATCTTGTAATTCATCAAAGGAATAAGAACATGAAGTAGATGAATTAGAAGTTACCCTTGAATCTTCTTCGATGGCCATAAGGCAAAGGTTGGCTTGTTCATCGTCGGTGGAGTCCTCATCACTCCAAGTAGCCACATGTGCCTTCTTCTTATGGCTTGAAGTGCTTGCCCTCTTCTTTCTCTTGGGTTCTCGTTCAAGCTCTCTCAAAGCTTTCTTCATGAACGGGGCACACTTCTTGAAGAGATGAACTATCTCTTCATCTTCATCCTCCTCTTCACTTGAGTAGACATGATGGCAAGTGGAGGACTTGAGAGCCATGGCACTAGCATTGATGCCAAGCCCTTTGATTTTCTTCTCTCCCATAGCTCTAATTTCTTCCCTCTTCTTCTCATCCTCTTTGTTCTTCTTCATGATTTGATGAGTAAGGAGTGACCCCATGAGTTCATCAAGCTTCAAGGTCTTCAAATTTTTGGCTTCGATGATGGCGGTCCTCTTTGAGTCCCATGACTCGGGAAGTGAGTAGATGAGCTTTCGGGCAAGCTTTTCTTCTGGGATGACTTCTCCATAACCTTTAAGACCATTTGTGATGGTGGAGAACCTATCAAACATCTTCTCGATATTTTCTTCCGGGTCTATCTTGAAGTTCTCATACTCTAAGGTTAGGAGCCCAATTTTGGTCTCCTTGACTTCATCGGTTCCCTCGTATGTGACTTCAAGCTTGTCCCATACCTCCTTGGCACTCTCACAAGAAGACATCTTCTCATAGATGGTTGGGCCAAAAGCACAAAACAAGATGTGCAAGGCTTTGCAATTAAGCTCCATCTTCTTGCGATCGTCGGCACTCCACTCTGTTTTGCTTCTTTGAGGCACGAACAGACCATCTTCAACTACATCCCATAGCTTGTAATCTCTTGATTTGATGAAGAACTTCATCTTTGTCTTCCAATGGGCATAGTGAGTTCCGTCAAAGAAAGGCGGTTTGTCGATTGAATGTGCCATTTGAGCCGGTTGATGAAAAAGTGATCGAGCTTGCCGGATCTTTTCAATAGGATGTGAATCCCCTTCGATTGAGAAAAGCTCTGGTACCAATTGTTGGGTTTGTAGCACGCTCGAATCGATCTTCTAAAACCGTTAAGAGGGTTGAATTGAACTCCCGAAAGAATTGGCTAAAATCGATAAAAATGATATACAATTTGCACGATGATTTTAGAGTGGTTCGACTTTCTAACCAAAGTCTACATCCACTACCTTAGCACACCACTAAGGATTTTCCAATTCACTACAATGAATTCTTCCTTTTGAGGCCAAAGGGATAACCTTACAACCCTATCTTTTCAATGGCTAAGATAGAACCACTCTAGTTTTTCTCTCAAGGCTAAACTAGAACCTCTCCCTTTTACAAGGTAGTTTGTGTAAACAATGAAAACCTCACAAGGTGGGTGTTTACAAGAATCAAGCTCACAAGAGTGTAAAGAATAAAACAATAAAAGAACACTCTCTATACAATATATACAAGAGAAATGAAGAATAAAGACTTAAATGCTATTTCTCTTGATCATGAAGCTTGGATATTGTCTCTAACCATCTTCAAGTGTCCCAAGGTTGCTTAAGAAGGGATTTGTAAAAACTAGCCGTTTATGGCCGTTGGGATGTTTTGGAGCCGTTACAGGGCCAAAGTTTCGAAACCTTCATATAGGTTTCGAAACCTTTGTGCCAAGGTTTCCAAACCTTAATAGAGGTTTGGAAACCTTTGTTAAGGTTTCAAAAACAATAACTTACTGCCCAGAGAGGTTTCGAAACCTTATAGGGATGGTTTCGAAACCTCCACTTAAAAACACAATTTTGGCTAATTTTTGACTTTAAAATGTATATTCGATATAGGTGCAAAGTCAAAAATATTTTAAACATATTTTTCAAGTTTTAAGGACTTTTGAATTATTTTTGAAATCTTTAAATAAGTCCAAAACATTTTTCACATAATTGTTATATCAAAATATTTCTCAACAGCCTAGGTCAAGTCCTCCTTGGAGTATAAGTCTTCCTCATCATAAAGTAGCTTTAGCATTGAATGCATCCTTTAAATTCTAACTTCTTTGACTTGAAGTTGGACTCCTTGTGGCACAAGTAACCTTAAGCTGCCTTGGATAATCTCCCATTGGGCGGCTCTGTCTGCTGTTTCCGACATCGATAAATTGAGTGGATGGGCTCATTGGACTCAAGAATTTAGGCTCTTCCAATCGCACTCCAATTCATCAATTCATTAGGTTGCTGCCCAGGGCGGCAGCTACTCGCCAACATCCCTCTCTGTGTTGAGCTGCTTCAGTACAACTCCTTGGCTTGCTGCCTCAGCATCAACTCCTCAGCTTCTCTCTCCTTCTGCCAGCTTCTAGTACCTGAAACTAAAACTAAACTAAAACAATATCTTTTCTCACCAAATTAAATATATTCAATATAAGCATGGTAAAGTAAAGAATGCTGTAAATAATGCATGCATGCACCTAAATATGCCTAAAATGTACTTAAGAACATCAATAATATGAGATAGAATGCATATACAATATAACACTTATGAGTACTTGACACACCCTCAAACTCGAACTATTGATTGTCCTCAAGCAATGCAATCCTAAACATACTTGCCCTTTGAACTAATCAGAAAGAAAAACATGTTTTAAACTTGATTTAAGACCTCAAGGTCGTGGTACCTATCATTAGATTAGTGAAAGGAGAATATCACGAATTACCTTATTATGCATGGAATGATGAAGCTGCCCGGATCTGTCCTCTTGGGTGGCACCTTATTATGCATCATGGCCATGCATTCTTCAGTGACAGCTACCGTTTCGAATTCCCCAATTCTTCTCCTTTTGGAAACCATATCCTTTAGATACTTCGCGTAATTAGGCATGTTTTGTATGGCTTCCACGAGTGGGATGTTGACGTGCACCTGTTTCAGAATATCTAGGAATTTCTTAAACTGGTGCTCTTGTTTATGCTATTTAATCCTTTGGGGGAAGGGCGGCGGCAAACGGATGTCCTATATGCATTCCTTGCATGGAAATCTAATATGTGGTGATTTAAGATCATCTGCCTCAGGGCTGCCGTCATCCGCCTGGGCATTAGTTTGTTTTGCTACCCAGTAGGTGGTTCATGTGCTGCTGTGGCAGGTATCTATGGCTGCTTTTCCTTTGGTTGCTCTACTCTGGGTTCATCCAATGGTTTCCCACTCCTTGTAGTTATAGCTTTACACTGCTCATAGGTGGATTTGGCTGCGACCTTTGTGCTGCTGGATGTTGCACCCATTGTCCTATTGCTTATGATCTCCGTGAACTGCCCAAACTGGGTCTCCAAGTTCTTTATTGCAGCTTTATGGTTGTTCATCCTCATCTCAGTCATGTCCATAAGCGACATAGTCTTATCAATAAATTTATTCATACGAACAATGAAATCACTAGTTCGAGACATAAAAGTATGTAAAGTAGTTTCGAGTGAGTTATTACTCGTATTCTATTGCTGCTGAGGCGGCTGTCTTGACAGGTTCTGTTGGTATCCTCCTGGTTGCTGAGTTGGATTTGCAGCCGTGTTTGGGTTACTCTAGGAGAAGTTCGAATGCTTCTTCCATCCTGGGTTGTATGTGTTGGTGTTGGGCCTGCTATTCCTTTCATAGGTTCCCATGAAGTTGGCGGATTCGCTGCACTCAGAGGAATCGTAGTTGCCCCCACACTCATCACAAAAGGCTCCACAACCTTGGCCTCAAATGTCTTCCCTTTGGCCATACTCATTACCACCTGTGTCAGCTTGTCCAGTGGGCATTTACAAACTCTGTGGCTTCTACTTCATTCACAACATCTGGACGCCTTATGCCGTCGCGGCGGGCTATAGAGAACTTGTAGTCGTTTTTGGCAATTTTGTTCAAAATCTGTAGTGCCTCCTCAAGTGGTCTATCCAGGATGATTCTATTGGCTGAGGCATCGAGCATCATTCATTCGGTAGATTTACTCCATTGTAGAACATCGACAATTGAGTCCAGGATGGGAAACCGTGAAGCGGGCAGTTGTTTAGCATCTGTTGGTACCTCTCTCATGCTTCATACATTGGTTCGTCATCCCCTTGGCGGAAGGCTGTGATCTCGTTTATCAACCCGTCTGTGATGTTTGAAGGACTGAAACAATCTAAGAAATCCTTGCACAACTCCGCTCAAGTATTGAATAACCACGCTGATGGGTTGTTCAGCCATTGTTTTGCCCCATCCCTCAGTGAATAGGAGAATAATCTCAGCTTGAGCACGTCTTGATGGACCCCATATATCTTGAAAGCTCTACATATGTCTAGGAATCCCCTCAAGTGCTACTGAGCATCCTCCGTGGCAGTTCCTCCAAATTGCCCCAACGTGTTAATCATATTGAACATCACGGGCTTTAACTCAAAGTGTTTCGCTTTAATTTTAGGCTCGGTCACAGTTGGATCAAACCCTCTAAAGTCGTGCTCAAGATAATCTCTATAGTGCACACATAGTGTGGCTATCTGGGTGGAACTGAGGTTGCTGCCTAGGTGGAATTTGATGTTGTTCTCTAGGCGACGAATCTTGCTGCCCATCTCTGGCGTTTCGAGCATTGTTAGCAGGGTTGTCGTCTTGGCCATTATACATGGTTGCTTCTGCTTTTCCCTCTTCCTTGGCTTTCTCGAGGGCTTCTCTTGCTTCTTTCTTAAGTTCTCTTGCTCTTCGTTCGATCTAGCCTATGAAAACGATTTCGCCCGATGGATTTGCTCTGGTCATGCACTAGACAAGAAAACTGTAAAATTCTTTTTTTCTAATAAAAATAAATAAAAATAAAATTAAATGCAAATAAAATAAAATAAAAGTGCAGAAAAATAAAAAACAAATTTACTATTGCCAATCCCCGATAACGGCGCCAAAACCTTGTAGAACGTTGGGGTGTTCTCTAAATAGGAGCGCAAGTGCACACTCTTGTCAAGCTATACCGACTATGTGGTGTCCTAAAATACAAGGTATGGTCGGGTATATATAGGACATAGGCCTAGGTCAAGTCCTCCTTGGAGTATAAGTCTTCCTCATCATAAAGTAGCATTAGCATTGAATGCATCCTTTAAATTCTAACTTCTTTGATTTGAAGTTGGACTCCTTGTGGCACAAGTAACCTTAAGCTGCCTTGGATAATCTCTCCTTGGGCGACTCTGTCTGCTGTTTCCGGCATCGATAAATTGCGTGGATGGGCTCATTGGACTCAATAATTTAGGCTCTTCCAATCGCACTCCAATTCATTAATTCCTTAGGTTGCTGCCCAGGGCGGCAGTTATGGCGGCGACAGCTACTCGGCAGCATCCCTCTTTGTGTTGAGCTGCTTCAGTACAGCTCCTTGGCTTGCTGCCTCAGCATTAGCTCCTCAGCTTCTCTCTCCTTCTGCCAGCTTGTAGTACCTGAAACTAAAACTAAACTAAAACAATACCTTTTCTCACCAAATTAAATATATTCAATATAAACAGGGTAAAGTAAAGAATATTGTAAATAATGCATGCATGCACCTAAATATGCCTAAAATGTACTTAAGAACAACAATAATATGAGATGGAATGCATGTACAATATAACACTTATGAGTACTTTACACACCCCAAAATCGAACTATTGCTTGTCCTCAAGCAATACAATCCTAAACATACTTGCCCTTTGAACTAATTGGAAAGAAAAAATTTTAAACTTGATTTAACACCTCAAGGCTGTGGCACCTATCATTAGATTAGTGAAAGGAGAATATCATGAATTACCTCAGAATTAAACTACAATACAATGAAATGTGTGCAGAAACTGTGTATAGGCTGAATCTGAAGAATATTCTAAGTAAACAAAGATGTTGGTATGGTAATATAAGGTTGCTGCCAAGGCAGCATGATTAAGTACATTTTATAATCATGGCAATAAGGGCTTCAGCTCACCACAACTACTCTTCTAGGTCTGAAATTAAGATAGGAGCATACTTCAAAACCCCGAACCCATTAAGTAGAGTCATCTCGTGAAGATTTTCATTCACTCATGCTAATTTGTCCGTCACTTCAATGATTTTCATATTCATGGACTTTGATAGCAGTAGACTTTCCTTGCACATGATTCTTCCTAGAGCCGGTTTTGGGCTCTTCTAGGAAAAAACATCAATTATGGCGACAGATTCAGGAATTTATGCTCTTCCAATCGCACTCCAATTCACCAATTCCTTAGGTTGCTGCCCAGGGCGGCAGTTATGGCGGCGACAGCTACTCGGCAACACTTCTATCTGTGTTGAGCTGCTTCAGTACAGCTCCTTGGCTTGCTGCCTCAGCCTCAGCTCCTCTCTCCTTCTGTCCGCTTCTAGTACCTGAAACTAAAGCTAAACTAAAACAATACATTTTCTCACCAAATTAAATATATTCAATATAAACAGGGTAAAGTAAAGAATACTATAAATAATGCATGCATGCACCTAAATATGCCTAAAATGTACTTAAGAATAGCAATAATATGAGATGGAATGCATATAAAATATAGGACTTATGAGTACTTTACAACTATCTTTAAAATATATTTGATATGAGTCATAATATTTTTTAAATTCAGGTTGATATAGAATAAACGAGTTCCATATGAAAAACCGACACCGAACCGAATTGAGAAGTTTAATTTTTAAACTAAACCGAAAACAGAACCTCAACATGCAAACCTGAACCGCATAGCCCGATTCAAATCGATTTTTTCAGTTTTCTCGGTTTTGTTGCTCACCCCTACAACTTATCAGTTAATTTTACCAAATATTTTTATGTAATCTCTTAATGCAATCAACTAGTCAAATCAACTGTCAATAATCTCTAAAGCATATGGTTAGCTCTCAATTGACACAATCTCCTTCCCCTGGATTGTGGGTTCAAGACCCATTAAAAGCAAAATCTCCCTTTCCTTTTCCTCTAAGTAAAAATTATTCAAAAAAAAAAACCAAATCTACTAGTACAATCCACTATAGCTATCTACTAGTTGCTAAACAATGCCAATATATTCTTAATTCAAAAGCATGTACGGGCTATTCAAAATCTAGGTTATTTGGATAATCTTCAATGTAATAGTGAAGGATAAAGTTACAACTTTTATATTTAATTTTTTAAACTCAAAAAACTTCTCATAACACTTTTTTCAATTTGGATGAGTCTATCACGTTTGACGAACACCGTTGAACACCACTAACGTTTAACATCGTTGAACAACATTAAATTGATTAATAAAGATTAAAAAACTCAAGGTATCAACATATAATTATAAACTATTTAAAATAAAATATTAATTAAATTATTTTCTATATATATAATATTTTCCAACTTTTTAAATAATTAGATCAAAAATCAACAATAAATTTTAAACCATAAAACCCTAAATCATAAACCTTAAACCCTAAATCATAAACACTAAACCAAAATAAAAAATAATTTAGGACTATCAAAGCGATTTGCACCCTGAATCCAATCCCCAGATTTTTCTTACCATTGTAATCCTTTTACCAATAAGAAAAAAAATGGGTATTCCGATAGTGTTTTTCTCGTGGTTCCCGTTCGTCTCGACATTCCTGACAGATTTCCCTTATCCTTGCGGGTAACAATCCCAACACTGGCATTTGATCTTCTTTACCACTGTGTACTCTACCATATTTGTAGTTGCTTGTCTTTTTTGATTGATCAAAATCAGCACTGAAAGCATTTCAAGTGTTAGTTTGTAATTTCTCTTTCTTATTTAATTTAATTACTGAATTAGGAAGTTAAAAAAAACTCTCCAGTGGTGCAAGTCGCCTTAATAGGCCTAAATTATTTTTCAGTTAAGGTTTAGAGTTTGAGGTTTAGGATTTAAGATTTGATCTGATTAGAGATTGATATTTGATCTAATTATTTTTAAAAAAGATTAAAAATATGAAAAATAATTTAATTAATATTTTATTTTAAATAATTAATAATTATATATTGAGTCCCTGAAACTTTTAATCTTTATTAATTAATTTAATAGTGTTCACTATTCATCGGTATTCAGCGTTAGTAATGTTCAACGATATTCGTCGAACATTGTAGAATTTTTCTTTCAATTTATATAGAATTCACCCACAATTTATTGTTACAATCCTTTATTTACTAAATAACTAAATTAAAGTATTAAAGTGGTTTCATCCTACATTTTTAACTCAAAATAAGCATGATCATTATATAAGTTCTCTCGCGCCGGTGGTTAGAATGTATGGCCAATAAAAATTCAAAGGATTTCATTATCGTTTTTTTCCTTCTCTCCATGGGATTTTTTAAATTTTAACTAATTATATTTTTTTTGACAAAATTTAATTCTAATTCTAATCGTATTTAGAGAAGAAGGGAAATATGACTCTTGGGGAAGGAAGGGGTGTTCCTAGGGGTGTGCAAAACCGGGTTCGATTAACCATTGGCAAATTATTTCGGTTAACCGATAAGTTCGGGTCACTAAATTCTCGACCCTAAACCGTATCCATTCAACCGGTTAACCGTTTAGTCGGTTAACCGAAAACTTCGGTTCGGTTCGGGTAACGGTTTTTTATTTTGTTTATTAAAAATATAAATTTTAATAATATGTTAGAAAAAAGTACATACTTTTTAAAATCGCACATGATATTATTATCTTTTCTAATACTAGCAAGTTAAACACTTAAACTTGATAAAATAAAATTATGATTTTACTTTTGGGGAATGAGAAAATAAAATAAAATTTATTTTTTTTAATATAAAATAATAAAATAACATATAATATAATAATATATATTATATATTCGGTCGGTTCGGTTACCCGGTTTATCCCAAAACTGTAAACCGTAACCGAACCGGTTTCTTTTTAAAAAATAAAAACCCGAACCGAAACCGAATTTTTCGGTTCGGTTAACCAATTTTTCGGTTCGATTTTTTCGGGTTTCGGAATCGGTTTCGGTTTTTTTGCACACCCCTAGGTGTTCCTACTGGGGTGTCAAACCCGTAACCTAAGAGAAACGAGGAAACATAGATGGGCAGTTTGACCAACCGGTCAACTAACTGTACTTCTTTTAATCTATAAATTGATAGTAAATGCATATTTAAACACATTCAACTCTATAGTTTTTAAAATTACCTATCAAATTGAAAACATTTGGTTCCAATGGTAAAATATAGAATATTTTCCCTAAATAATTTAGGTTCGAACAATGTAGTGTTATTTTACCTTGTAATCGTATTAAAATGTTCAAAAAAATATCAATCAAATTAAACTTAATCTGATGTAAATTAGGATTATAATTGATAGGTTAACGAACAAAGGCGACTCAAGTATTTAAAAAGTCTTTTTCATTTTATTTAAAAAAGAATGAGTCCTCAATTTTGAAAACTTAAATGTTCGTAAACTTGTTTTGTTTGTGAACATAAACATAATGACTTTGAATAAAAATAAGTCTAATAGATCCAAACTATAACATTTTGCTTTTTCATGTCCGTTATCGTTAATCTAGAATTAAACTTTTATTTTTTATACAACAAATATTTAACTTTAACTCGTTTTAAACTTAAAAAATCTTATACAATCACTTACATTAGGTATATTTGGCTCAAAAACTCTTTTTTATTAATTATATAGGGTTTTGGCTTTCTCTCTGAAATATTTGGAAAAATGACCCCAAACTTGCCACGTAGTTGAACCTCGCGTTCTCTGGGAAGCGAGATACGGACTCGCGTTCTGCAGAGCGCGAGGTCTGTCTACGTGGCCTCGTTGTTTGAAATAACGATTTTTTAAAAACTCGCGTTGTGCAGAACGCGAGGTCCCCGAGAATTTGAAAAGGCGGTTGAATATATCGCACGGACATCGCGTTATGCAGAACGCGAGTTCTGTGCGAATTTGGCTTGAAAAATAAGGGTGGGTAGGCCTGTTCGAGCCCAATTTCGGGCTTGTAAATCGTATATTTTTAGCGAACATCGAGTTTGGGGTCGTGGTACTTGAAATTCTCTATCGCATGACACCAACACAGTCAATTTCCGTCCATTCTAAAATGGTTTAAAATTGTAACCCCCTCGTCCCGGTCTGGACGAATAACCGGTCCGAGTAAGCTACACGGGGAAAACCGAGTGAAAACTCCCTAAGGAATTCCCCCTCGGTTAGCAACCCTATTTTTTTTTTTCATTTTAAATCTTGTCTAGATGAGTATTTAATCCTATGTGATCATACATCGGAATAACATTCACGAGGCAAACAAACGAACTCAGCCCAACATCTTACAGCCCAATTTTAAACTTTAACTACAGGCGGTATCGATACCCTTAAGGGGTGTATCGATACCCCTTGACTTGGTTAAGCTTTAACTGCAGGCGGTATCGATACCCTTAAGGGGTGTATCGATACCCCCTTGACTAGGTCAACTGGTCAAAGTCAACCCGTAGAGACCGTATCGATACACCCAAGGAGTGTATCGATACCCTCCCCAACGGTTGACTTCCCACGGTCAACGCTAAGATGACGGTATCGATACACCAAAGGCCGGTATCGATACCGAAATGGACAGTAGCTTCATTGACCAAAATGGTATCGATACACCCCCCAAGTGTATCGATACACGAGGCCTGAAACAAGAAGGTGGTATCGATACCGTACCAGCCGTATCGATACCCCTGCCACGAACTTGCAGGTTTGAGCTGATTTAAGGCACAAGGAGGCCCTTAAATCCCTCTAAAACCCCAACCAACACACTAACAATCAATCCTAAGGCAAATCAAACATAAAAGCATGCTTTAACTTGAAATCAAAGGGACAATCCAACACTAGATGATACACAAACCATACAAGCAACATAAGCTTTCAAGCATAGCATTCCAACAAAAGGCATTTCAACATTTAAGGTCATACATGGTGCTCAAAGGCCTTAAAAGGCACATGGTAAGCATAAAGAGGTTTGCACTATAACAAGGCAACCTAAACGTTTATAGACATGCCACCACACGCAAGCATACATCAAAGCATAACAAGATGTACATTTCTTCACTACAAACATAAGCATCCAAAAGACATGGCTTCCAAACAAACACGTAGGCATCAACATAAGGCATCAACAAAAAGCCAACACAGATGAGTCTAGATACACGCTCCTAAAACACGTAGCATTTCCCATTGCTAAACTACTACATTATTTAATAAATCATACTTGAGCAATTACCACGCGCTTGGACGCCCTTCTCTTGCTCCTTGCTAACTCCAAGCTAAAGATCTGCATTGTCGGAAAAGGGAGAGCGTAAGCATAAAGCTTAGTGAGCGGAGCTCTAAAACATAACTACGACAATGCAGGGTTCAAAGCTTTCTTTAAAATAAAGGTCAACACATACAAATCATCCAACGACCTAATCCTTCTACTAACATACAAGTTCAACCAAGGGTCAACAATATAAACATTTATCATAGCATTTCACTTCATGGTATACATGAGGACATAATCCTAGATTAAAGCAAAACCATAAAAGAGAATGATATAGTGAGATACAACATGAACAATACATGGCATGCACAAGCATAACCATAACAAACACACACGGTGGGACTACACATCACCGTTTCGACTAGTAGTTTTCCAATGGGACTACACATCAAAGTACTCTTCTACTAGTCACTACCGGCGGGACTACACATCACCGGAGTCTTATACCACTCGCTACCGGTGGGACTACACATCACCGGAGCAACAACAACCATCACGTGAGGTTCGACACCAACCATGCAGCTCGATATACAATAACTATCATGCGACATGTACTCACTATATCATGCACAACCAAAACAAGTTGTAACAAAATCCACAATTAGGCATCACTTACTACTTACAATCTTACCAATCGCAAATGGTCTTACTCACCATTTTCGTGCACAACCTGCACCAACTTCCACACATCTTACAAGGCATATCAACATCAACATTATTACCATCATACATGATTAACGCTATAGTATTAAGCAATCATGCTTCTTCCCAAATTAATTAAATTTCATGCTTAACAAAACATCACCACAAGTAATGAAAACAAACGGAAAAAGGGGAAATTAAAGAGGCGATTCTCATCAACTTACTCTTTCAAAACCAACTTTGAACCAAAACGATTTCTTGAAAACATTTCCACATTCATATGCTTGAACCAATTGATCAAAGCCATTTAAAACATTTTAACCACTCACCTCACTTCCTTAAGCAAGCCAAGCAAAGCCGACTCAAGCCTCCGCACTTCCGGATTTGATCCCAAAGCTTTACCAACGCAAATCCTTGCTTCTAATCATCTCAACACAAGTAAATTAACCTCAAATCAGTCCACAACACAACGTAGCAAACTCGGAATGAAATTCAAACATCAAACACTTGTTTTTCGAACCAAGAACAACCCCCAAAAAGCCATTCCCGAGCAGCCCCTTTGCACAGTCTAAAACCGATGATTCCAACTCTTTTAACACACCTAATAGCTTCCAAAACAACCCCTAACTATCATACAACCATCAGCCCTCACTTTCCAATATAAAACAGCCCTAAAACTTACTTCTAAACCCTTCTAAAACCCCTCCAAAACCCAAATACGAATTTCTTAACAAAACCAAGTAAAAATCATATATGTTGGACCATTCGGGCTACGAATAATACTTATAATAATAAGAATTCAAAAGCTTCAACATTGGACAACAAAGTTAGGATTTTTAACTTAAAAGCTCAAAAACTCAAAACATGAAACAATGGGTTTTATGAAAAACTAAATACATGGAGAGAAAGAGGAAGGTGAGGACAGCTCAAAAGTACCATTACCTTTTAAAAATCATCAAGGATGAATGATGGAGGAGATGAAATAGAAGCTCCCATGGAGGGGATGTTTTTGTCGTTGGAAAAATGAAGAAGAAGAAGATGATGGGGTTTTTGGGTTTATTTGAATTATAATGTAATAAAAATGGGTTTTATTTGATATTTACACAAATGCCATTAATGAATGGCTATTGGGCTTGGTTTAAAAATTGGGTCCAACACCTTTGTTTTATTTGTAAACAAAACCCGAACCATTATTTAATTTATTTAAATTATAAAACCGAACCCGAATAATATTAAAACATTATTTTCACCCGACCCCAAAACTCGGGTGTTACAACTCTCCCCCACTTAAGGAAATTTCGTCCCCGAAATTTATTAGACATGAAGAGTCACTGACACTTGCTCCTCCACACTTTCTCTCTTACCACAACATACTCTCCAACTCGGTAGACCCACCACACAACATTAGCTATCTGATGTCAAGATCTCAACGGGTCCTTCAATGCATGACCATTTTAAACTCAACTCAATCTCTTTAACAACATAACACGGGACAAATCTGACTCACACTTCTGAATCATAGATACACAGAACACATTACATACCTCCCTCTAACTATGGTGGTAACTGCAACAACCAAACAACAGGACTGGCCCGATTCACAAACTCATACGGCATTGTTTGAACACTCGACACATAACTTCCTTTGACTGATCATCTGACTCCAACAGATAACCAAACACTATTGTAGGCGTCTTCAAAGATCTAGTCAGAACTCGAATCTCTATCGGCCACTATCGATCTCAAGACACTGTACAACTCACAATCTTGCTAAGGCACAACTCCGCCATCTTACCCACTGTACAAGTAGCTTAAACATGTATAAAAGACCACATACAGTGCAACTAACATTGATTACTCAACTAAGCTCTCACTGAGGAAATCGAAGGCGAATCAGACACAAGGTCTCTCGAATCTATTACTCACTTCCAATACGAATCTCCCACAGATGTAACAAACTAGAAGAAAACTGATGCTCGGTCTTGACACGCTGGCAAATTACACACTTACTTTCATACTGAACTACATTATCCCTCAACTCGATCCAGAAATACTTGTATCCAACTCACAATATGTCTTCATACTACTCTGATGCAATACAAAAGAACTGCCGTGTGCTTCGGCCAACACAATACGTCTTAAAACACTATGTCAATCGGCACAACTATTCTGTCTCTAACAATGCAAACTCTATCATCTCTGAACTGTACTCTGAAGGTCTTCTTTCTGCCATGTCTTGCACGTGAGGTGCCAAGAATCTGTCTTGCAACTGTTTCTCTTTAAGCATTTTGACTCAATGTAGGTTTGACATGAAACTCGGTCACAAAACTACTACCATTAGATAAACTGAATCCGGCAAATACAACTCGCATCTCAACTACTAATCTAGCAACAATATAACTCGAAGCATCGGTTACTACGTCAACTCTCTTCGGATGGTACTCAATCTTGATTTTTTTTACAGTCTTCAATTAGCTCTAACACTTATGCTATTCAAGTTTCAACCTTTCCTAAGTTGTCTAACAATTCAAGTTCTGATAATATGTACGTACACACTGTGCATTTCTTACTATACAAGCTTTGTCTCTAAGTCTTCGAAGAAAATACAACTGTAATTAACTCTATGTCTCATATCAGATAACTCTTCTCACAGTCTTCCAACTATCTTGATGAACAAGCCGGAATCTTCTTCCTTGCATAAGTACACCACCTAACTCTACATGTGACACATCACTATGGTTCGCAAACTCTTTCTCTGATATAAGCTGATTCAAGGTCGAAGCTTTCTTCAAAGTTTCTTTCGGTTTCTCAAGGGCTCATTGTCTCGCATCTAACCACACAACTGAACATTCTTCTGTAGCAATCTAACAATGGAGCAACAATCTTCAAAAGACTATTTACAATTCTCTGAAAGTAACAATGCTAGACCTAGGAACTATAGATACATGTCACAGTCTTCAATTTCTTCCAACTCACATCTTCTTCTGACTACTTGGGATTTACTCTAATACACTCGGCTAATCCATATGTCCTAAGAGGACATCTTCATTAACTTGGAGTTCACGTTGCACAACTTGGTATACAATTAATTCTCTAATAGAATCTACCACACTAACTTCAAAGCTTGTCATGATCTTCCTCGGCACTTGAATATACTCACGTGACTTCTAGAAGAGCTACTACAACTGATCAAGAAACTCAGGAAAATATTCTGTTCAACCTCTCTATGAAGGTAACTAATACACTAGTCAAACAAAACGACATATCTCAGTTTCAAGCGGTCACATCTTGCCCCGAAAGCTGTCTTCGGTACATCAACTTCTCTCACTTTCAGCTGGTAGTAATCGAGTCTCAAATTAATCTTGAAAAGACTGAAGCACCCCTCAACTAATCAACAAACCACTGATGCTCAGAAACGGATACTACTTTTTCACTGTCACTTGTTTCAATTGTCCGAAATCTAAACACATTCTCGTACTGTCACTCTTTCTTCTTCACAAATTGCATTGTCATACTCTAAGATGATGTACTAAGCCAAAAGAATCTAAGGTCTAACAAACTCGTAGTTGATTCTTCAACACTCTCAATTCTGTCGGGAATCACAAGATACAGAGCAAACAAAACAGGAGCAACTCGGAGACGGTATCAATAACAAACTCTTCTTCCCTAACAAGAGACAAACCGGGTAATTCTTGCCAACACCTTTAGGAAAACACCAACTATTCTAACATTCTGCGGTCTAATCCTCACTCAAAAATTAAATCCATCACATTTGCTAGACAAGCCTGTCAACCAAACTCAATCAATCTTTGACCCCTAAAGCTAGATCAACATTCGATACAAAATCCACATTCCTATCTACCATTTCAAGCTCATAGTCATCCACAAGCTTTAAGAAAACTTCCATTGTCTCAAAGTCAACTCTAACTCTATGTTCTACAAGCCAATCCGTGCACAGCTTCACATCAAAACCGTGAAAAGCAATTCCATCGCATCAACTGAAAACATGTGCAACTGAACCATCAACGGACACCCCTTGTACATCTTTCTGACCACGACTGTATCCCTGAAGAAGCTAGCAACACCAACACCTACCTCTAGTACCTCACAAGGTAGATTCAACAACTTCGCATGCTCCCTCCGAACACACGGACACGTAAATCAAGAATTAATCAGAAAAACAAGCCCAAGGGCTGTATCGAGGAATTACTTGCTACAACATCGACATCATTCCGAAGCCAACTCTCAGTTCATCACTTCTCTTACCATCTCATGTCAAGATCGGTCACATTGTTCTCCCTCAACAGAAACCAACTCATGTGCCTGTTGACCCAAACAAACAAGTTGCACTCCAAACTCTGGTACGGTCATACTGCCCCGAACTAAAGCGACGCACTCTCTCATCGTTCACATCCTCCAAAACCTTAGATTCACGATTACCGGCCCTAGGCCCACATCTCGGCCTCAAACTTACCAAAGACAACAATACAACAACAAACAAAACACACAAGCAAGAATAATTAGGGTTAGCAAGAGCAAGGGTCCAAGGTGCTCAAGTATATTCCTTTACAAAAATCCTTCCAAATAAGTAATAGTAGCAATGGGAACTCGACACTACGCTTCAACACAACCATCATGCCAACACATGCTTTCAAACACCGTACTAACAAGCAAACATCAAGCGTACATGGCAAAACATTCACCGAGACAATAACAACAACATAACACATCAAACTTACCTCACTTACCTACCCGAGGTCTCGGAAACCTCAGGCTCTGATACCAATAAATGTAACCCCCTCGTCCCGGTCTGGCCGGATGACCGGTCCGAGTAAGCTACACGGGGAAAACCGAGTGAAAACTCTATAAGGAATTCCCCCTCGGTTAGCAACCCTATTTTTTTTTCATTTTAAATCTTGTCTAGATGAGTATTTAATCCTATGTGATCATACAGCGGAACAACATTCACGAGGCAAACAAACGAACTCAGCCCAACATCTTACAGCCCAATTTTAAACTTTAACTACAGGCGGTATCGATACCCTTAAGGGGTGTATCGATACCCCTTGACTTGGTTTAAGCTTTAACTGCAGGCGGTATCGATACCCTTAAGGGGTGTATCGATACCCCTTGACTAGGTCAACTGGTCAAAGTCAACCCGTAGAGACCGTATCGATACACCCAAGGAGTGTATCGATACCCTCCCCAACGGTTGACTTCCCACGGTCAACGCTAAGATGACGGTATCGATACACCAGAGGCCGGTATAGATACCGAAATGAACAATAGCTTCAGTGACCAAAATGGTATCGATACACCCCCAAGTGTATCGATACACGAGGCCTGAAACAAGAAGGTGGTATCGATACCATACCAGCCGTATCGATACCCCTGCCACGAACTTGCAGGTTTGAGCTGATTTAAGGCACAAGGAGGCCCTTAAATCCCTCTAAAACCCCAACCAACACACTAACAATCAATCCTAAGGCAAATCAAACATAAAAGCATGCTTTAACTTGAAATCAAAGGCACAATCCAACGCTAGATGATACACAAACCATACAAGCAACATAAGCTTTCAAGCATAGCATTCCAACAAAAGGCATTTCAACATTTAAGGTCATACATGGTGCTCAAAGGCCTTAAAAGGCACATGGTAAGCATAAAGAGGTTTGCACTATAACAAGGCAACCTAAACGTTTATAGACATGCCACCACACACAAGCATACATCAAAGCATAACAAGATGTAAATTTCTTCACTACAAACATAAGCATCCAAAAGACATGGCTTCCAAACAAACACGTAGGCATCAACATAAGGCATCAACAAAAAAGCCAACACAGATGAGTCTAGATACACGCTCCTAAAACACGTAGCATTTCCCATTGCTAAACTACTACATTATTTAATAAATCATACTTGAGCAATTACCACGCGCTTGGACGCCCTTCTCTTGCTCCTTGCTAACTCCAAGCTAAAGATCTGCATTGTCGGAAAAGGGAGAGCGTAAGCATAAAGCTTAGTGAGCGGAGCTCTAAAACATAACTACGACAATGCAGGGTTCAAAGCTTTCTTTAAAATAAAGGTCAACACATACAAATCATCCAACGACCTAATCCTTCTACTAACATACAAGTTCAACCAAGGGTCAACAATATAAACATTTATCATAGCATTTCACTTCATGGTATACATGAGGACATAATCCTAGATTAAAGCAAAACCATAAAAGAGAATGATATAGTGAGATACAACATGAACAATACATGGCATGCACAAGCATAACCATAACAAACACACACGGTGGGACTACACATCACCGTTTCAACTAGTAGTTTTCCAATGGGACTACACATCAAAGTACTCTTCTACTAGTCACTACCGGCGGGACTACACATCACCGGAGCAACAACAACCATCACGTGAGGTTCGACACCAACCATGCAGCTCGATATGCAATAACTATCATGCGACATGTACTCACTATATCATGCAAAACCAAAACAAGTTGTAACAAAATCCACAATTAGGCATCACTTACTACTTACAATCTTACCAATCGCAAATGGTCTTACTCACCATTTTCGTGCACAACCTGCACCAACTTCCACACATCTTACAAGGCATATCAACATCAACATTATTACCATCATACATGATTAACGCTATAGTATTAAGCAATCATGCTTCTTCCCAAATTAATTAAATTTCATGCTTAACAAAACATCACCACAAGTAATGAAAACAAACGGAAAAAGGGGAAATTAAAGAGGCGATTCTCATCAACTTACTCTTTCAAAACCAACTTTGAACCAAAACGATTTCTTGAAAACATTTCCACATTCATATGCTTGAACCAATTGATCAAAGCCATTTAAAACATTTTAACCACTCACCTCACTTCCTTAAGCAAGCCAAGCAAAGCCGACTCAAGCCTCCGCACTTCCAGATTTGATCCCAAAGCTTTACCAACGCAAATCCTTGCTTCTAATCATCCCAACACAAGTAAATTAACCTCAAATCAGTCCACAACACAACGTAGCAAACCCGGGATGAAATTCAAACATCAAACACTTGTTTTTCGAACCAAGAACAACCCCCAAAAAGCCATTCCTGAGCAGCCCCTTTTCACAGTCCAAAACCGATGATTCCAACTCTTTTAACACACCTAATAGCTTCCAAAACAACCCCTAACTATCATACAACCATCAGCCCTCACTTTCCAACATAAAACAGCCCTAAAACTCACTTCTAAACCCTCCTAAAACCCCTCCAAAACCCAAATACGAATTTCTTAACAAAACCAAGTAAAAATCATATATGTTGGACCATTCGGGCTACGAATAACACTTATAATAATAAGAATTCAAAAGCTTAAACATTGGACAACAAAGTTAGGATTTTTAACTTAAAAGCTCAAAAACTCAAAACATGAAACAATGGGTTTTATGAAAAACTAAATACATGGAGAGAAAGAGGAAGGTGAGGACAGCTCAAAAGTACCATTACCTTTTAAAAATCATCAAGGATGAATGATGGAGGAGATGAAATAGAAGCTCCCATGGAGGGGATGTTTTTGTCGTTGGAAAAATGAAGAAGAAGAAGAAGATGATGGGGTTTTTGGGTTTATTTGAATTATAATGTAATAAAAATGGGTTTTATTTGATATTTACACAAATGCCATTAATGAATGGCTATTGGGCTTGGTTTAAAAATTGGGTCCAACACCTTTGTTTTATTTGTAAACAAAACCCGAACCATTATTTAATTTATTTAAATTATAAAACCAAACCCGAATAATATTAAAACATTATTTTCACCCGACCCCAAAACCCGGGTGTTACAAAAATGGCTTCAAAAACCCTATGCTATCATCTTTTTTTGAATGAAATTGCCTTTGAACAATTGTCGATAGGCATGTTCGAGCAGAATTTCATACGTATAAATCGTAAATTTTTAGCAAACATCGAGTGTGGATTTGTAGTACTGGAAATTGTCTATTATATGGCACCAACACGGCCAATTTCCGTCCATTCTACACTGACTTAAATTCGCCTAAAAAACGTTATCCTAGCATATTTTTTTGAATGATTGAAAGTATAAGATGACCTATTTTATAAAACGAATTAGACTGATTTTATTGATCGATAATTATGGGCGAACTCGCGTAAACAAATTACAATGAATTAATTAAGACGAGGGGCCGAGTGATTAGGACACTTAGTCCTTGTGTGTCCAGGATTTTTACATACACTACAATGCTTCTTTTGTTCGTTTTTTTCTCGATGTTCGACCATATCCTCGGCAAAGTGTATTCGTGTAGACCGTGGACGTCCTTTGTCTCTTAGTAGTGCTGGATCTGGGCGTATGATTGGTTCAGTGTCAACGACATTCGGATCAACCTCATTTTCGATTGGAGGAAACTCTTTTTGGTAAACCTTAAACACCATTTGGAGTAAGTATACCAGATCAACCAGTTGCATGTATTCTATCCGTTGGTTTGCGCAAGCAGCAATGACGTGTGCGCACGGGTATTTGAATGTTTGGAATATTCCACACTCGCAGGTTCTTGCCATGAGATCTACCACGTACGCGTTGTGTTGAATGCCTTCCAACCGCCTGGAAAATTCTGAAACACAAAACTTGTGTCCTTCTCGCGAGAAGAGAGTTGCAGTCATCTGTCTTGATTGGTGCAATTGAGTTTGCAGTTTTTTGCGGAAATCCGGATGGACTATGTGTTCACCTACCATGTACTCAGTTGCTTGCCTTCCCAAGGTTGCAAATAGGGTAGCCAAACAATAGTAGGTCGCTTTTACAATGGAAGTGATAGGCAACTGTCGCACACCCTTCAATGATGAGTTCACTGCCTCAGCCAAGTTCGTTGCCATGTGACCATATCGTTTACCCTCGTCATACAATCGAAGCCATTTTTCCCTCGATTTTTTCAAGGTATTTTGCGCCATGTTTGTTTCTCGCTCTCAGTTCCTCGAGCACCTCCTCCACCTCTTGCTTGTAGTGCGAGTTGCCTAAGGGATGACAATTGAATAGTTATAGGCGAACAACATATGCAAAGATGTCGTAAATGAAAGCGAGCATCAAGTAATATAGTAAATGAAAATGACATAAAGGACGTACCCATTGTGAGCAAGTTCACGTTCATCACGGTTCTTGAATTGCTGCAGGTAGTTTGCTGTTATGTGCCGCAAGCAAAAACGGTGGTAAATGTATGGAGGCTACCAATACTCACCCAAACGTTCTAGCGCCCACAAGAGCGCTGTGCCTCTGTCAGAAATAACACATACCCACCGTCCCTTGCCCGTATTACAGGATCAATGACATATTTTCGTAGGTTCCGAAGGAAGAACATCCAAGACTCAAATCATCCTTCGGGACGATTGCGAATGCAACAGGAACACATTTTCGATTGTCATCCTGTGCAATAGCTAGAAGTAGGGTCTGTGTATATTTTCCGTAGAACCATGTGCCATCGATTTGGACCATCGGTTTGCAGTGCTTGAATGCATTAATGCACTGCGGGAAAGTCCAAAATAACCGGTGGAATTAACAAAAACCTCGAACGACACGATCATTTTCGTATGCCAGAACCGTATCAAGTTTGACAACCATTCTGGGGATGTGTTTCTGCAGTAGATTTAGCTACGGGCGCAACTCTTTGTAAGAATCATCCCATCGGCCAAACAATTGTTCTACGACCCGCTTCTTTGCATACCATGCTTTGTAATATTCAGGACGGTAGCCGATGACACCTTCAGCTGTAGCCTGACATGTGGGGGCCGACACTTTGGGATTTGCTTTGACCAGTGGCATAAAGATGTCGGCGAGGTACTTTGCATCGAGGTTCTTGTGATCCCGGCTTAGGCTACCAACGGTGCATGTATGGGGCCCTTCAAGTTTTGTTATTTTCCAACGATCGCCTACCTTCTTCAATTGTGATATACATATTTTCCATTTACAGCCGTGATCCTTTTGGGTGCAGTGCGCCTTGTAGTATTTTGCTTGGGTTTTCTTCACTATCGTCTCAACAGCCTGACGAATGTTGTACTGCTTAACTGCGGCCACCGCAATTTCTTTTGTCAAGAACGTCATACCAATTTTTAGTTCACTATCAGAACGGTTGAGTCTGCCCTCTATTGTTTGGTCTTGCAAAAATTCAGGGACGTTCATGGCATCCATATCAACCGTTGTGAAGTGGGATGGTGGCTGGTACATAGAAATAGGTGTTGTTGATACAGGAAAGTTGGTTGCTGCCGGCTGTTCTTTGAAATATGCTGGAACGATCAAGTCTTCTGGTGGAACTGTCAAGTCTTCCGGTTCATCATAGAATGGCCCTTGCTTGTCACCGTCGGGCTCGTGTTCTCTAATCGGTTCTTCGTCATAAGCATCATCCGAGAGCTGGTATAGTACATCATCGTCGATCGCTACCCTTGGAGGCGAGGATGGCGGTCGACGATCGCGAGACCTCTCACAAGATCGCTCACGAACCGCATTTCCAAGACCAAAATCAAGAGCACCAAAAGAAGAATGTCTCCCCATAGATGGTTGAACGTACTTTGTGCTAGGGACATACGTTGAGTGTTTTCCATTTAAGGAATCATTGAAGGGGTTGAATGTTTCATGGTCGTGCGTAACGTAAGAAGACGACGCTCCCTCCCCTCCAAAAGAAGAATGTCTCCCCATAGATGGTTGAACGTACTCCATGCTAGGGACATACGTTGAGTGTCGTTCATATGATGAATCATTGAAGGGGTTGAATGCTTCATGGTCGTGCGTAACGTAAGTAGACGACGCTCCCTCCCTTCCAAAACTATACATATTGTATGGATCGTACATTGCATTTCTTGGCGTATCGAATTCATTGTTTGGGGGTTGGTTCAGTTCGAACCCGATACTAGCTACGCACGAATGTCTTGGCACAGCAGATGACGATGCACCAAACTCGTTGTCTTGGCACAATAGGTTAAAATCATTTCGTAGACTTGCGGTCGGGCTATCAACGTTGGTATCTAGATCGAAGTCGAAATTCGCCCGACCCCAGCTTGGTATTTCGATAGCAGGATTAGTATCAGAAAACGATGCATACAACTCTAGGGGCCCGCCCAATGAATACTCAAAGTGGGTAGCCAGCCAGCATCAGCTCCACATTAGAACTGTCTGCAATGCTGCATACAGAGTACTTTAACGGATCTATAGATATTGGCACCTGATACTTCAAGTCGGACAAATGGTGGTTTTGGAAATGCGGGACATTGCTCTCTAGTTCCTTAACCAACTTCTTGTACGATAATCTCCTCGGAATCTTTAGCGTTACTAGATCTTCGTACTGGAAAATGATGCCGAGTTCGGGATCGTTGTTTATCTGCCCATCGTAGTAAACTAGAATAGTAACTCCTCCTCGTCTCGCCATTTGAATATTTTTTCAAAGACTTGTGAATTTTTAATACTTGAAAAATTTTGAGGACTTGTTTTGGCTATTCAAACATATATTTACGGTTTATGGTTCTGCTTCATATGAGGGGACACTTATGGCTTATTATTGGCACCAGAAATCCTGGAGAATCCGGGTGTGTAAGGAAAATTATTGTACCGAGAGGCAACTTTGTGAAACTCGCGTTCTACAGTACGCGAGATCCCTGAGATTCCATGACCTCGCGTTATGTACAACGCGAGTTCCTTTGAAACACGCGTTCTACAGAACGCGAGGTCCTTTTATCTCTGAATAGGCAGAGATTCCGTCAGAGATTCCGTCAGAATTAATAATACTCGTACTGTGTACTCGTTTTATGTTTGAATAATTGAGTACATGTTTGAATAATTGAGACAATTGGAGACTAGTAATGTAATTTGTTCGAGTCATTTAACGTTAAATGGAACGTGTTGAGAAAATATAATTGAATACAAATTCTACATAACGTGAGGTCCCTTGAACATTCATAAAGGATGGAAAAAGACGTCATATAACATAATTCGACGATGATTTCAGAAGTTTATGGTTAATCCGAATCATCATAGTCAATGGACACGTCTAAACTTAAGTTTAGTTCTTCGATCAGCTATTGTTTTCTTTGTCTACGCTTGTACATAAAAAGCTGCAGCTCGTCGGTAACCGCATCAACATCCGGTGAAGACGGAGCTTGTTCATTGGTGAGAGTAGGTTGTATGGGTGCAGAAGTACTACCTTCGTCGGCGTTTACCTCATCAAACTTAACATTTAAATCGATGTATTTAGCTTTAACAGAATTGAGCTGGTCATACATGTTACGAACGTTTGTTTCATTCGTAAGCTTCATAACGTAGTGCATTTTGTTTGCTGACGGTGTTGGGATTCGACATTCCAAGGAAGAAATTTGTTTCTCGGTGTGTTTACTAACCTCACTTGCTGACAACTGTATTAAATCTTTGAGTGACATTTTGCTGGTGATTGTGGATTCAAAATAAGTACCAAGAAAATAAAATGTTGCGTGAAATTTTGCCATAAGAGGAGCAAAGATTTGCGTTGGGTGTTTTGGGAGAAATAGGAATGAGTAAATGATGGTGGAATTGGTGGGTATTTATAGTAAAGGAAAAACACCACATAAGTAAATTTAATTCGAATGAAACATTTAACTCGCATTTCATTTAACAAAACTTTCAACAAGTATTCTTTAATAAGTAAATTCAACAAGTCGATACAATATTTGCAAAAAGTCGATACAATATATGCAAAAAGTACAAAGTCAAAGAAGCGAGCGCGATAATCATCATCTTCTGAAATGGTAGCAGCTTTGATCCACATTAGCAAATGTAATCGGCACCGGCCGCATTAGCAAAATAGGGCTGCATATGCAACATGTTCGATCTGAATCCGCCCTCGCTTCTTTCACTCTTGACTTTTTGGAGATGTGAGGGCAAGCGATGAACTTCAGAAAAGAGTCCCCAAGAGTCTCTAGAAAAGTTTAAATGAAAACTTTCTAGGCACTTCTTGGCAACAAATGACAGACGGCCACACGCTCTCGAATATTGCGATATGTCGGTAAGTATTCTTCAATCAACGTAACATGCGGGGGTCTAAACCCAGCGAAACACAAAATCATGACAGAACTCCAACTATCATGAACCCAGCGGAACAGAAAATATATAAAAACTCCAACTTCAAAAACCCAGCAAAACACGAAATCATGAAACAACTTCACTGGTTACAAAAATTCATCGACATGCAAATATATAGACTAACCTCGCTTTCTGAAAAAAATGATTTTGACAGAAATCACAGTGAACTCGCGTTCTGTATAACGCGAGTTCCTTGAAACTACGCGTTGTATAGAACGCGAGGCCGCTTTTACTTTGAGAATGCTGAGATTCTGTCAGAGTTAATAATACTCGTATTGTGTACTCGTGTTATGTTTGAATAATTGAGTACATGTTTGAATATTTGAGACAATTCGAGACTAGTAATGTAATTTGTTCTAGTCATTTAACGCGAGGTTGCAACATTAGTTTCGTTCAAGTCATTTAACGCGTTTACTAACCTCGCTTGATGTCAACTTTAACAAATATTTGAGTGACATTTTGCTGGTGATTGTTGATTCGAAATAAGTACCGAGAAAATAAAATGTTGCGTGAAATTTTGCCATAAGAGGAGCAAAGAATAACGTTGGGTGTTTTTGGGAGAAACATGAATGAGTAAATGATGGTGGAATTGGTGGGTATTTATTGTAAAGGAAAAACACCACATAAGTAAATTTAATTCGAATGAATCATTTAATATGCATTTCATTTAACAAAACTTTCAACAAGTCTTCCTATAGATAATTCGAATGACAAACTTTCATTTAACAAAACTTTCAACAAGTCTTCTGTTGCGTGTAAAAGTGTCTATCGCAATGTAGTGCAAGTGTACACGACACAAGTAGTAAAGTGATACGTAAATATCGGATATCGTCTCCACATGGACTGGGCTAATAGCTTCACCTTGGATTACTGCACGAGAGGAAAAAGAAATAGTTTAAATGTTTGTCACGAGAATATAAAGAACACTGATAATAAAAGAGTAAAGGATTCAGGATAGAGAGAATAGGTCGGTATTGAATTGCTCAGTAGTGTAGGTGTTGCAAAGTCTAGGAATCTCTATTCTGTCGTTGCGCCTGTCGCGGCAGCACCTGTCGCGGTAGCGGTCTGTTGTTTGTCGCGGCACCGATCACACAACTCTGTACTTCAAGCTTGGCAATAATCCCTGCTATGCCTTGGCCTATCCCTAGGTCCAAGTCTGTCGATGAACACGTCTTTGATGATACCTCCCGGCGTGAATCGAAGGATGAACACCGATGTTGTTGGATTCTTCCTTAGCCACTTAACCTCACCCTATCCCTAGGTCCGAGATAGTTCAACCATAAACTGGAGAACCCGTACTTATTCCTTTCGTATACTTAACTCTCCCGATATTAAGTAAATATGTAATCTCACAATGCTCTCCCGATACTCTTGCAAGATGTTGAAAACCAGAATAAGCAAACTTGAAGTCTATTTTATTGAACAGGAAAATTCCTAAAACAAATGCAATCCTTGCAACTACTTTACAAATCAACCCTTAGCCCTAAGGGAAGTTTAGAACATGATGAGGAGGGGAAAACGTCTAGGGTTTAGAAGAGAAGGCTAGATAGTAAGATCTCCTTCCCTAGGTCGAATTACATGCCTTTATATAGGCCTTGGGTTCAAGTTTTCTAATATGACAAGAATACAAGTTTAAATTAAAGTACAACTCTATTAAAGACTAAATCTTCAGAGCATAAGTCTTTAATTCGTCCTTCCTTCTTGCTTGGAGTTTCTTCCTTGAACTTTGGGCTTGGCCTTCATTCTGATATAGGGCTTGGAAAAATATAAGGGTGCTCCACGACAAATGGGCTTAATTTTCTCTTTCTGTCGAGGCCCACTTCACTTCTTCCCTTCACTATCGTTATCGTCCTTGGCTGCCATGGCAGCGGCCATGGCAACATCGTCCTATTCGTTTGCACATCCTGTTCTAGCTCTGCTTCTTCACTGCCCAGCGTCTGCTTCTCTACTGCCCTCCATCTGCTACAACAGCTACCTGCAAAAGTAACCAATTTCAGCAGAAACTATGCCATTTGATATATTTGTGATGTATAACTGAAATCTAACCTAAATGCAATGAATTGTGCTTGAATGCAACAGAAATATGAGTTAAATAGGGGGTAAAATATAGAACTTTTACACACTCAACACACCCCCCAAACTCAAGATTTTGCTTGCCCTCAAGCAATTTAGACCTAAGAGAGAAATTTTTTTTGTTTGGCTTAAAACAATGAACCTTCCCTTACCTACCATTCATTCCCTATTGTGAGCAACACCTTGTCGGGTAATCCAGGATTCATCCGGAACCTTGCTATAATTCTCGTGTGGTGTGTGCATGCTTGTGAACAATTATATGCCAAGACTCTCTTAGTTTACTAGAATAGTTAAGCTTCTAACTTGAATTTTTATGCCAATTTTCATTTTTTTGAGGCAATTCTTAGGCTCCTTTAGTTTTTATTCAGACTCGATTTTATTTTCTCAAGCTTAAGTTTGACTAGAGCCGGTTTCGGGCACCTTTAGATAACTTCCTAGAGCCGGTTTTGGGCACCTCTAGGTGTATTGAGTCTATTTTTCTTAACTTCTTTTCTTAGAGCCAGTGTTAGGCACCTCTAGGGGCAACTCAAGTGTTAAGCTTTCTAATCTAGTTTACTAGCAGAATTCTAGGTAGTATAAAAGTCACAAATGGTGTTTGAGATTTAGAACTATAGTAAGGCTATAAATTGCTCCTAAAACTATCTTAAAGGCACTGCCACGACAGAAGCTGTCACGGCAGGTAAGTTCAGTTCAAAGACTTAAGCCAAATTTTCATCATTTTTTTAAAGCAAAAATAAACTAAGTAAAAGACACAATTTTTAAACTTAAAAGACTCCATTAATGGAGGGATGCCACCCCCAAACTCGAGGGTTGCATTGCCCTCAATGCAAATGACAGATAAGAAAAAATAAAAACTACATCACAAAATATAAAAGGCAGACAACAATATAAGATAAGAAACTTAAAATTTTCAGGCGCTGTCGTCGCCGTTGCTGCTGCTACTGCTGAGTTGAATCTACCGGCGGGCAGTGACTTTTTTTGCTAGTGCTGGAAGACGGATGGGAGAGGCAGGAGTGTTCTTGGTTTTGGCTTCCCGTGGAGGTTGGATGTGGGTAGGGGAGATATGGGGTGGTTTCTCCACTACCTGAACCTCGGAGCTGCTGCTGCTCTCGCTGTTGCTGCTGCTACTGCTGCTGCTGCTACTGCCGCTATCGGATTTTTCTTTATCGGCTCCTGTTTTCTGCCGTTTCTCCGGGTTGAACTCCTTGGACAAGTTCCTCTTGACAGAGGGCTCGTTATCGGACACCGCCCAGATTTTAGAGGAGGAGAAACCAACAATATACCTATCGAGGTCGGACTCATGCTCCTTTCTCTTGGTTCCCCGGGCATATGTGTCGGCTGTGCGGCTGCCGCCTGCAGCTGTTGTGGCAGGGGTTGGAGTGGACGCGGCAGATGGCGTTTTTGGTGTGGCAGCAGGGGTAGGGGTATGTGCAGGGGTGGGTGCAGCAAAGTAATGATTGGGGAAAGTAGGGAACAGTACATCGGGGAAATTAAGAGAAGTGTGGATGAAATGTACCGTGGCGGTGGTGAAGTCTCGGATGAAACTCATGAGGCTGAGCTGCCGTTCCTCCATTTTTTGTATGGCAGCAAGTATTTGTGTAGAGGTGTCTGCTGGAGGAGCTGCTGTGGTAGGCTGCCTTGGTTCTGTGGTAGCAGACTCGGTGTCGGTGGGCTCTGTTGGCTCAGCTGCCGTGGCAGTAGGATCAAAAGATGACAGGGGCGTGGCAACTTTGAGTTCCATCAGGCTGAGTATGTTCTTGTCGGTCCAGTCTTTCCCTCGAACTCTTAAATCCTCGGCATCTTCCGGTACATTGTGGCCGCGACAGAGGGCAGTGATGAGATAAGGTAGAAGAGTGGTCCTGACAGCCGGTAAACACAGTCCAGTATACCCTCCCGGATGTATCTGTCAACGTTAATTGGCCTCTCATTTAAAATAGAATGGATGAGGGCTAACCTTGGTTGGTTGACGGTTGTGTTGTGCGAGGAGGGCATAATTCGTTTCTTGATAAACGCATTACAAAGTTTTGCCTCCGGAGTGAGCTTGACTCTTTTCACCGTCCTCGGATGTTTCAGATCGGTATTCCACTGGGTACCCTCGTCTGTGAGTTCTGCCATCACAACATCGTAGTCGGCAGGCTCTAAACTCTCGAGAAATCTTTGGTGGCCATCTTCCTTTCTCCCCACATAGAACCCGTAGAGTGTGCTGATGTATTCGGGTTCGAAAGGTACCTCTTTCCCTCGGACTGTAACTGTTGTTGCATCCCTGCTGCCGATGGCAGTATAAAATTCCCGGACGAGAGTCACGTTCATTTTCTCTGGCTGCTCAGCGAATATTTGCCACTGCAGGGCTCTGATTTTGCAGGCTATGAATGGCTGCAGCCCTAGGTTCTCCGTTCTGGAAGTGTAAATGAAGCCTTTCTCCTCCCACATATCATAGATCTGGAATGAGCTTGGAGTGGATGCTGCTAGGGCAGATCCTGAGGTAGAGCTTCTGCGAGTATTTCTAGTACTCATGTTGCAAGGAATGTGGAAGGAAAATGAAAGCAAGTAAAATTCTAGAGGAAACAAGTAGAGAGAGTGAAAGTGAGTGAAAAATGAATAGTAAAACGGGGTTTATATAGAGGGGGAGTTTGCTGCCCGTTGGAGCTGTAACGGCAGGCGCGAATAACGGGGCCAGCTGTTACGCGGTTTCTGACGCATCTGCACGCATTTCCGTGTCTACTGCGCGTCTGTTATGCGTTTCTGTGTTTGCCACGATAGCGTGTTGACAGGCTGGATTTTCCGCGTCTGTCGCGACAGCTGTAACGACAGGCTCCAATGTTTGGGCTTTTTTGGGCTGATGGAAAGATGGTGGGCTGAATTCACTTCTCCTCTTCTCCTTGTCTCTTTTATTTCCTAAAAATAATAAAAATAAAAACTTTAGTTCCTAAAAAAAATAAAATAATTCTAATTACCTAATATATATATAAATAATAATAATAAAAATAAAAATAAAAATTAGGTTAAATTAGGGATACCATGAGGGGCATCTCCTAAAGTAACAACTTCATGCATTCTTGGGGCTTCAGTCCCCTGATAATGCTTCAATCTTTGTCCATTGACTTTAAATTGGTGCCCGTCTTTTAAATATCTGATTGTGATGGCACCATGGGGAAAAACCTGCACCACTTGGAATGGGCCAGACCATCTAGATTTCAGCTTCCCTGGGAAGAGTTTCAACCTAGAGTTGAATAACAACACAAGCTGCCCTTGGCAGAACTGTCATGGAAGCAACTTCTTGTCATGCCACTTCTTGGTCTTGTCTTTATAGATTCTTGCGTTGTCATAGGCCATTGTTCGAATTTCTTCAATCTCATTCAAATCAAGTAGCCTTTTCTGTCCTGCTTTTTCGAAGTCCATATTCACTGCCATAATGGCCCAGTAGGCTCTGTGCTCAATCTCGACAGGTAAATGGCATGTTTTCCCATAAATCAGCCAGTAGGGTGACATTCCCAATGGAGTTTTGAATGCTGTTCTGTAGGCCCATAATGCATCATTGAGGTGTAGAGACTAGTCCTTCCGAGTTGGTTTAACCATCTTTTCAAGAATGTTCTTGACTTCTCTGTTGGATATTTCAGCCTGTCCATTGGTCTGAGGGTGGTATGCTGTTGCGATCTGATGTTTGACACCATACTTTTTCAAGGCAGCAACTATATCCCTATTATCGAAATGCCTCCCTTCATCACTGATGATCGCCTTGGGGATGCCGAATCTGGAAAAATATTTTTATGCAAAAACCTCTGAACCGTCTTGGCATCGTTCTTTTGAGTAGCGACCGCTTCAACCCATTTGGACACATAATCTACTGCCAGGAGGATGTATAAGTTCCCACATGAAGTTGGGAATGGTCCCATAAAATCAATCCCCCAAACGTCGAAGATTTCGACTTCAAGATTTTTTTGTAGTGGCATCTCATGTCTCCTTGAGATGTTTCCAGTCCGTTGACATCTGTCATAGTTTTTGTAGAATGTCTGAGCATCTTTGAAAAGTGACGGTCAATAAAATCCTGGCTGCAAAACCTTGGCAGCAGTTTTGTTACCACCCAAGTGTCCTCCATATTGTGAAGCATGGCAGTGATGAAGCACAACTTCCTGTTCATCCTGTGGTATGCATCTCCTAATAACCTGGTCTGCACAATATTTGAAAAGGAGAGGCTCGTCCCAATAATATTGCTTAACATCATTTTGGAACCTCTTCCTAGCTTGATAGTTAAGGTCAGGAGGAGTTATTCCGCTAACTAAATAATTAACGAAATCAGCATACCAGGGGAGTTCAGAAAACTGACTTGCCGCCATGGCTGTCGCAGCAGTGCTTGTGGCAGCGAACAGCTGCTCGTCAGGGAAGGTCTCCAGTATTTGTGTCTCGTCTGTGGGGAGACTCTTTCCCTTCTCTAGTCTTGACAAGTGATCTGCAACTTGATTCTTTGTCCCCTTTTTGTCCTTGATCTCAAGGTCGAACTCTTGCAGTAGCAGAATCCAACGTATCAGTCTAGGCTTTGCATCCTTTTTGGCGAACAGATACTTCAATGCAAAGTGGTCTGTGTGGACTATGACCTTCATTCCAAGTATATATGAACGGAACTTGTCAATAGAGAACACCACAGCTAACAATTCCTTCTCTGTTGTGGTGTAGTTTACTTGGGCGTCGTTCAATGTTTTGCTAGCGTAGTATATAACATGAAAGAGCTTGTCTTTCCTTTGCCCAAGTGCTGCCCTGACAACATAGTCACTAGCATCACACATAATCTCAAATGGTAGTTTCCAATCTGGTGACTGTACTATTGGGGCGGTTACCAGCTTTTCTTTTAGAACCTTGAATGCCTCAGTACATTCAGCGTTGAAGTCGAAGGGACGGTTCTGCTCCAGAAGGTGGCATAAGGGTTTGGTGATCTTCAAAAAGTTCACGATAAACCTCCGATAGAAAACAGCATGCCCTAAGAAACTCCTGATTCCCTTGACTGTGGTGGGTGGCGGCAGCTTTTCGATTTCCTCGATCTTAGCTCTGTCGACTTCTATGTCACGACAGCTTATTTTATGACTGAGGACTATCCCTTCATCCACCATGAAGTGACATTTTTCCCAGTTCAATATCAAGTTTGCTTTCTCACATCTTTCGAGCACTTTCTGTATGTTGCCAAGGCAGCTTTCAAAATTGTCTCCAAAGACAAAAAAATCATCCATGAATATCTCCAGGAAATCCTCCACCATATCGGAGAATATTGCCATCATGCACCTTTGAAAGGTTGCTGGTGCATTACAAAGTCCAAATGGCATCCTCCGAAAAGCATAAGTATCGTATGGGCATGTGAACGTCGTCTTTTCTTGATCTTCCGGTGCGATGGCTATTTGATTATAACCTGAGTATCCATCAAGAAAACAATAGTAAGGCTTTCCCGCTAATTTATCATGCATTTGATCAATAAAAGGCAGGGGAAAGTGGTCCTTTCGGGTAGCTTTGTTAAGCTTCCGGTAGTCCATACACACCCTCCAACCGGTTACAGTCCTGGTTGGGATTAATTCGTTTTCTTCGTTGGTTACCACTGTTATTCCTTTTTTCTTGGGAACGCACTGCACCGGGCTCACCCACTTGCTATCCGAGATGGCATAGATTATTCCAGCATCTAGCCATTTTATGATCTCTTTACGCACCACCTCTCGCATAGCATCGTTCAGACGTCTCTGTGCATCAATGGTCGGCTTATGATCATCCTCTAAGAGGATTTTATACATGCATAGTGCCGGACTGATGCCTTGGATATCAGCTATCGTCCATCCAATAGCCTTTTTATGCTGCTGCAGCATCTCTATCAGCTGCTGTTCCTGCATCAACTTGGAAGAGATGATTACGGGCAACGTATCATTTAAACCAAGGAAAACATATTTTAGCTGCTGTGGCAGGGGCTTAAGATCTAGAACAAGTGGCTCTACAGTTGATGGCTTTTGGACTAAAACATATTTCAGCGAGGTATAGTTTAAGGGCTCGAATAACTTACCTGGATGATTGCCTATCCAATTTACCTCCTCTTGATCTTCAGTATCAGATATGTCAGATTCTGAGGAGCTGCTGTCATCATCGCTGCCGTGACAATCTTCTAAATGGCTGCTGGGGCAGTGACCAATTTTTATGTCGTGGCAGCCCGACCTTATGCAGGGTTGGTCAAGGGTAACTTCATTAATAGCCTTGCATTCTTCTTCTGCATCAGCATGTTTTATTGCCTGGAGAACATTCAGCTTGATCTCTTGGTCGTTTACTCGCATAGTGAGTTCTCCTTTTTCCACATTAATCAGTGATCTTCATGTGGCTAAGAAGAGTCGCCCCAAGATGATTGGTGCATTCTCATCTGCTTCACAATCTAAGACAAGAAAGTCAGCAGGAAAAATAAATTTATCCACTCTTACCTGAATATCTTCAATTTTCCCTTCTGGATGTACGTAAGAGCGGTCTGCCAGCTGCAGTACTACTGTTGTGGGCCGAGCTTTTCCAATACCTAATTTCTGAAAAAAAGATTTGGGTATTAAATTTATACTAGCACCAAGATCACAAAGTGCCTTACCCACAAATTTATCTCCGATTATGGATGGTATGATGAAACTCCCAGGATCCTTCTTTTTCTAGGGTGGATGCTTGTACAGAATACTCATGCATCCCTCTGTCATTTTGACCGTTTCAAATTCCCCAAGTCTGGTTTTCTTCGATATGGCATCCTTGAGAAATTTGGCAAAACCAGGCATTTCCCTAACGGCATCTAATAGTGGAATATTGATGTGCACCTGCTTAAAAATATCATAATTTTTCTTAAGCTGGGATTCCTGTTTCAATTTCTGTAGCCGCTGAGGAAAAGGAGGTGGGGGACGATAATCAGCAATACGTCCTTCCCACTGCATTCGGATCTGAGGAGGTTTAGGTTCTTCATCTTTCTCCTCTGTGCCTTCTACTGTCGTGACAGGTTCATCGGCAGTAGGCTGTTTGTCCACTGCCGGGGCAGCTTTCTCGGCAGCAGACTCCAAGGCTGGTTCCTTAACTGATTCAGCTTCCTTCACTGGCCCTGGTAATTTCTTCCCACTCCTAGTAGTGATGGCTTTACACTGCTCATGTGTGGGTTGTCTAGCGTTTTCAGTATCTCTAGGAAATCCTCCATTCTGCCTCGATTTAATATGCTGGGAAACCTGACCCATCTGTGTCTCCAGTGATTTCAGAGTAGCTTCATGATTGGTCATCCGCATCTCTGTTTTATCCATAAATGTCTCAGTCTTCTTGACAAAGTGATTCATGTTCTCAATGTAAGTTCCTGTTTGAGACATAAACGTAGCCAAGGTCTGTTCCAGTATACTAGTCGTGGCAACTGGTGGCTGTTGTTGCTGCTGCTGCGACTGCTTGAGGATTTAGGGCATTATTAGGGTTGCTCCAAGAGAACTTGGGATCCTTTCTCCAGTTGGGATTGTAGTTGTTGGAATTATAGTTCTGTTTATTGTAGTTCCCAACATACATCCCTTCTTCTAACTGTAGCGGACAATCTTCCGAACTGTGATTCCCATCGCAAGTCTCGCATACCTCTTCAGCAGAGTAGGCAGGTTGTGAATCTTCTTTCAAGAGCTTTTTCATTGCCTTGGTGAGATATGCCACCTGTGATTTTAGAGAACTGTCGGCCTCATAATCCTTTACAGCTAGTACTCGTTTACCTCCTCTTCTTGCTGTAGGAAACTGTTCCTCGTTCTTCGCCAGATTTTTCAATACTGCCATTGCGTCTTCTGGATCTTTGTCCAGCATCAATCTATTCGCTGCTGAATCAATTCTCATACGAGTCTGTAAGTTGGCAACATTATAAAATTTAGTTACCTGGTTCCAAACGGGGAATCCATGCATCGGGCAGTTCCTCAGAAGGGTGGTAAATCTGTCCCAGGCCTCGTGCATTGGCTCATCATCTTCCTGTTGAAAAGTAGCAATTTCGTTACGTAATCGCTCAGATAAATGTGAAGGATTAAAACGAGACAAGAATTCACGAGTTAAATCTGCCCAAGTTCGTATTGAACCCGACGTTAATTTATTCCACCAAGTTTTCGCCCTGTCCCTCAATGAATGAGGAAATAACCGAAGCCTCAGTATCTCCGGATTAACTCCTGGTAGTCTAAACGAACCACATATTTCCTGGAACGTTTTCAGATGCTCCCTAACATCCTCATTAGAGCACCACTAAATTGGCCATCGTTGTTAATCATGCTGAACATAACAGGTTTCAGCTCAAAGTTGTCAACTTCTACGTCTGGCATGGTTGTTTCTAGTTCCACATGATCATTCAGCATGTAGCCTCGGCATGATCGGCGTGCGGCAGCAACATGAGGATCGGCGTCTGGCATGTAGCCCTTGGTTGTTCCTTCTTTCTTCGTGCCTTTCGTTCACCATTGCTTCTAATTATTCCTCCAGGTATTTGTTTCTTTCTACGAAGAGGCGGATTCTTTTCTTGAGATTGCACGTTCGTTTGATTTCAGGATCTAACTGGTGCTCAGGTTCTTTTCCTCGTTGAGATATGCGCATACGCAAACAAAAGACCTTGTGAAAGGTACATGTTGAACAATCCAAGTAAAACAGAAAAATAAATGAAGTGCAGTAAAAGATAGGGTAAAGATATGTTTCTAGTCCCCGACAATGGCGCCAAAAACTTGTTGTGTGTAAAAGTGTCTATCGCAATGTAGTGCAAGTGTACACGACACAAGTAGTAAAGTGATACGTAAGTATCGAATATCGTCTCCACAGGGACTGGGCTAATAGCTTCACCTTGGATTACTGCACGAGAGGAAAAAGAAATAGTTTAAATGTTTGTCACGAGAATATAAAGAATACTGATAAAAAAAAGAGTAAAGGATTCAGGATAGAGAGAATAGGCCGGTATTGAATTGCTCAGTAGTGTAGGTGTTGCAAAGTCTAGGAATCTATATTCTGTCGTTGCGCCTGTCGCGGCAGCACCTGTCGCGGTAGCGGTCTGTTGTTTGTCACGGCAGCGATCACACAACTCTGTACTTCAAGCTTGGCAAGAATCCCTGCTATGCCTTGGCCTATCCCTAGGTCCAAGTCTGTCGATGAACACGTCTTTGATGATACCTCCCGGCGTGAATCGAAGGATGAACACCGATGTTGTTGAATTCTTTCTTAGCCACTTAACCTCGCTCTATCCCTAGGTCCGAGATAGTTCAACCATAAACTGGAGAACCCGTACTTATTCCTTTCGTATACTTAACTCTCCCGATATTAAGTAAATATGTAATCTCACAATGCTCTCCCGATACTCTTGCAAGATGTTGAAAACCAAAATAAGCAAACTTGAAGTTTATTTTATTGAACAGAAAAATTCCTAAAACAAATGCATTCCTTGCAACTACTTTACAAATCAACCCTTAGCCCTAGGGGAAGTTTAGAACATGATGAGGAGGGGAAAACGACTAGGGTTTAGAAGAGAAGGCTAGATAGTAAGATCTCATTCCCTAGGTCGAATTACATGCCTTTATATAGGCCTTGGGTTCAAGTTTTCTAATATGGCAAGAATACAAGTTTAAATTAAAGTAAAACTCTATTAAAGACTAAATCTTCAGAGCATAAGTCTTTAATTCATCCTTCCTTCTTGCTTGGAGTTTCTTCCTTGAACTTTGGGCTTGGCCTTCATTCTGATCTAGGGCTTGGAAAATATAAGGGTGCTCCACGACAGATGGGCTTAATTTTCTCTTTCTGTCGAGGCCCACTTCACTTCTTCCCTTCACTATCGCTGTCGTCCTTGGCTGCCACGGCAGCGGCCATGGCAGCATCATCCTCTTCGTTTGCACATCCAGTTCCAGCTCTGCTTCTTCACTGCCCAGCGTCTGTTTCTCTAATGCCCTCTATCTGCTACAGCAGCTACCTGCAAAAGTAACCAATTTCAGCAGAAACTGTGCCATTTGATATATTTGTGATGTATAACTGAAATCTAACCTAAATGCAATGAATTATGCTTGAATGCAATAAAAATATGGGTTAAATAGGGGTAAAATATAGAACTTTTACACACTCAACATATTCCTTAGTAAAATAGGGCTGCATCTGCATGTCAATCGGTCAATACATGATCTGCAAAAAGTTCTGAGTGAAAGAAGCAGAGCGTGATAATCATCATCTTCTAAAAATTGTAGCAGCTTTGACCCGCATTAGCAAATGTAATCGGCACCGACCTCATTACCAAAATAGGGCTGCATCCGCAATATGGTCGATCTGAATCCGCCCTCGCTTCTTTCACTCTAGACTTTTTGCAGATGGTGAGGGCAAGCTGCGAACTTTAGAAATGAGTCGCCAAGAAGTGCCTAGAAAGTTTAAATGAAAACTTTCTAGGCACTTCTTGGCGGTAAATGGCTGCCAGCCATACGCTCCCAGATATTGTGATATGTCGATAAGTATTCTTCAATCAACGTATCATGCGGGGGTCTGAACCCAGCGGAACACAAAATCATGACACAACTCCAACTATCATGAACGAACAATAAATACATAAAAACTCCAACTTCAAAAACCCAACAAAACACGAAATCATGAAACAACTTCACTGGTTACGAAAATCCATCGGCGTGCAAATATATAGACCAACCTCGCTTTCTGAATAAAGCAATTTTGACAGAAATCACAGTGAACTCGCGTTCTGTATAACACGAGTTTCAACAGACCTCGCGTCCTACAAAACGCGAGTTTGCCACGTCAGCATATCCCCTCTATCTATAAATAGCCAACTCTTGGGGAGGGAAGGACCACCCACCCATCAATTTTAACAATTTTCGATCGCAACTACTAATAGCAACATATCGCGTATCTGGGAAGTTTATTTTCAAACTAATTTCCCGGATATTGCAATATGTTGTTATTTGTAGTTGCATATATACGTCACTATATCCACGTCATCAATTTTCGATTGCAGCTACTAATGTCAACATATCACGTATTTGGGAAGTTTATTTTCAAACTAATTTCCTAAATATTGCGATATGTTGTTATTTGTAGTTGCATATATACGTCCTCTTGGGTTAACTATGCGTAATTTTTTCATCGCTCTTCTTCGACATCAACAAATCGCAATATTCGGGAATATGGGAATTTGGAAGACATAAACAGGTTTTACCAAAAGTTAAATGCGGGTTTTTAAGGTACCCCATAATATGCTGAAAGGCCAGGTTGCTTGTTATTCCAAACAAATATCATCACGAAATCCACCTTCATGATGATCATCACCGTCAGAACAAATTGAGGATCTTTTAAGAAATGTTGGGTTCGGTGTAACTACGATTTTTTATAAATTCAGTTGTTATGAAATACTCAAATTCGTTCAATTTAAAAAATATTATTATTTTTAATAAATAATAATAATAATGCTTTATTTTTATCGTAATATAAATTATTATTGCTAATAAATTTATTGTTACATTTATTTATTTACTACTACTACTACTAATAATAATGACAATAATAATAATAATAATAAATATATAATTAATAGGATATTAAATGACTTTTCCGCGTAGGAAGTCTTCTTTTAAAAATCCCACGACCTCCCGTCCTGTATAAAGCGAGTTCTTTAGAAATTCGTGTTGTACAGAACGCGAGGTCCCTTATGCCAGTTCAGTTCACGCGTTTGTTGCGTGACACGTCTTTTCAATGAACTTCGCGTCTTGTGGAATGCGGGGTCTTTAAAATATCACGTTTCCCAGAACACGAGGTTCATTAACATCGCTTCTCAAAGGACGCAAGCTCTTCTATAAATTGGTGGCCCTACCCCCATATCAACCACATAACGTGACTTCTTCTGTTTTTCACTACATGTACCTAATTTTCTTTCGATACAATGTCGGGCTTACGCAATGACGCGAAACACTGCTGTAACTATTTCAGGACAACAAAAGATGTATTATTTTTTTTTATTTTACACGCATTTTGCCAACTATTTTTTTTATTTTTGAAGGGATACGAACGTCGGTTAACTTATTACCTTAACCGTATCAACAACGCACCTGATCCCGCCGTTATGATGTGGATTGATCGAGCTGGTTTTGGCCACGTAGCGAGGATCTTAGCAGGTGTGAAGTGTAACCCATCGTTGATTAGCGCGCTAATAGAACGGTGGAGGCCAGAGACGCACACTTTTCATTTCCCAATAGGCGAGGCAACAATAATGCTGGGGGATGTTGCTTATCATCTGGGGTTGCCTACGGACGACAACCTTATTACGGGTATATCGTTGGCTAATTGGCCAGATCTATTTACTGAAATAATGGGAGTGGCGCCCCCAGCGGATGCGCGGGACGGTGGGAAAATAGAACTATCTTATTTGGAGGCTGAATTTGAAAACCCTCCCCCCATGCGGATGACGAAACACTCAAGGTATTGTTTTTCTTCTTCTTTTTTTTCACTAATTTTACCATTTTAATATATTTCGTTTATTAAATACTTATTATTTTCACAGCGGTTTGCGCGTGCCCACATCTTGTGCATTATCGACGGGATATTAATGCCAGACAAATCCCGCACCAAAGTGCACGTGATGTGGCTTTATCATCTTATCAATTTCGATGAAGCTAGAAAAAAATGTTGGGGAGCAGCTGTTTTGGCGTTTCTTTTAGAGAGCTCTGTAGAAACGTCGACCATGCTAGAGCAGCTATTGGAGGATGTTGTTTACTCCTTCAGTCTTGGGCTTGGTTTCGGATGCCTTTTTTAAGCCCGCGGCCTAGACAGCCCGCCCCCTATTTATTTCCACTTCTTCGGAGGTAATATTCAATTTATTATATTTATTTTATTTTAGAATTATTTTATTTAATGAATTTTTTATTCTCCATTAATGATAGGTGGAGCGAAACACTGACCCACCAGGGCCTGCCGAAAAACCAAGAAGGCTACAGGCTTGTTATGGATAAGATGAGGAACGATGAGGTAATCCGAAAATTCATTTGAATTTTTTCATACTTTTTTTCCAATAATATTTCATATAACCATTAGAAACGTTATAATTTTTTTTAGTTCGTGTGGATGACCTACGCTTCTGAGGTGATTCAGCAGATTACTCCACCCGAGATTTTGCGTGACCAGCACGTATGGCTTGCACGAGTGCCGCTGATCAACTATGAAATTTTCGTGTGGCATCCTACGGATCTGGTTCTCCGCAGTTCGGGCACGTCCAAGGGATTCCGCAAGAGGAACCACCAAATTTGGACGAATTCCACCATCTGACGCGCCAGGGGAAGACGAAGATTGACTGGGCCCATTACCACGCTGACTGGATTCAGCGTTGGGATGACCGATTTTCCAGTCGCCCACGCATCCTCCAACCCTTTCTGGATTGGTCCCTTTCGGTCAATTTCGATTACTTTCAGTGGTATAAGCACTATGTGAAGCAATATATCCTTACTCCCGAGGAGCGCGAGCGACAGCTTCCCCAGGCTCCTCGAAACCGTCCACGCCCCACACGTCGAGCGAGCCAGAGCCAGTCGAGGCAGCGCGGTCCGAGACCACGAACTGACACTGCAGGGGCCTCATCTTCTGCCACAGCATTTCAGAATTTGAGCGGTCCTTCGACTTTCCAGCAGATGAGGCCTCCACCCGACTTCAGCTTCTCAGATGCCTACCGTCCCCATATGCCGACGAGTGGTCCTCCGATGATCGATATTCCACTGTTGGCATCTCAATTTGACTATAGCATTGTCTTGCAAACACCGCCGGGTAGCTTATTTTACTCCCCGCCCGGGCCCAGCACAAGTCCTCGTATCGCAGATGATGTTGATGAGGACCAGGACCAGGAGGATGCAGCACAACTTGTTTGGAGGAATCCAGATCGGGATCGTCGTCCACCCGACTGCAGAACGGGTGGACATAGACATCATTAGCCTTTTTTTTCTAATGCATTTGTACTTATGTTTCTAATATATTTATTCTAGACATTTAGTTTTTTTAAATACCGTATTTTAAGTTTCTTTATCTATTATAATTAAACTTTTAAATGTTTATTTAATTTTAATTTTTTTAATTTTATGCGATTGCTAAACCAAAATTGTCAATTGTTGTTCAAAGGCAATTTTATTCCAAAAAAAAGATGATAGAATAGGGTTTTGGAAGCCATTTTAAGCGAGTTTAGAATGGACGGAAATTGACAGTGTTGGTATCATACGATAGACAATTTCCAGTACTACGAACTCAAACTCGATGTTCGCTAAAAATACGATTTATAAGCCCGAAATTGGGCTCGAACAGGCCTACCCACCCTTGTTTTTCAACCCAAAATCGCACAGACCTCGCGTTCTGCATAACGCGGGTTCTGTGCGATATATTCAGCCGCCTTTTCAAATTCTCGAGGACCTCGCGTTCTGCAAAACGCGAGTTCCTGAGAAACCGTTATTTCAAACAACGATGCCAGGTAGATGGACCTTGCGCTCTGCAGAACGCGAGTCCGTATTTCGCTTTCCAGAGAACGCGATGTTCAACTACGTGTCAAATTTGAGAGTCATTTTTCCAAATATTTCGAAGAAGGAGCCAAAACCTTATATAATTAATAAAAAGGGTTTTTGAGCCAAATATGCCCTTACATTACATGTGTTTAAAACCGTCACAGACACTGGTAATGAATTTCCGACACGAGTAATTCCCAGCTTCGCTCGTAAAAGTAGGTTTCATCGCCTAATTCTCACAAAATTTCATTTATTACAATCATGATCATACTTGAAGTCAAAAACAACATAATGAGTTTTAACGAAACATTTAAAAGTAGTTTCCGATATTCATTAAGATATTTATCTTTTGGTCAAAATATTCGTTAAGATAATTAAGGAATCTCTTTGGGATGTTCCCCTTTCCCACCTGCCATAGAATTCGACCAAAAATCTTTTATATTTTTTTAGACCTATTTGTTATATTCAACATTAAAAAATTAAATTTAAAGTTTAAAATTAACGTATAAGATTAAAGTATACAGAAGGGTTTCATCAGCATTAAGTATGAATACATTTTATACGATGATTTAAGTATGAATACTTAATGTATATTAAATTTCTATTAAAAAATGCAGATTAAATTTTAATTTAGTTAATATGATTATTGTTATAAAGTTTTAAAGAATGCGGATTCGAACATATTTAACCACATATTATCTTATGTAATTTATAAGTGAGGTAGAATCTAGGTAATTTATAAAATCGTATTAGTAAAATTGTTCATAGCCTAAAATCTCTAAATTTGAAGATAATACGTGTTTAAGAGAATTTAAACTTATACGACTCTTGAATATATTACAATTTATAATTATGACAATCGAATTAATATTCAATTTACAAATATGATCTTTGTATAATAACACTTGTAGTTTTTTATAGTCATTTTAAGAAAGTCGTTTTATTATCGCACAACATATTCAGTCGACTATAATATTATTTTTTAAAATGAAAATATATTTATCATTATTCTTAATTAGGTAATTAGTTGCTTTTTTTCTTTCTATCTACTTTTTTTTCCGTTTTATTTGGCCGGCGGTAATACTAACATTAATGCTACGTGTCGACAGTTAGTACTCTTTATTTTTTCTTTGTTTGTTTATCTCTCTTCTTTATTTTTTTCTTTATTTTTTATAAGAATAATTATGCTTTTATGACACGTTTTTTTTTACTTTTATGACACATTTTCCTTTAATTTTATGGCACGTTTTTGTTTTCCTTTGTCATTCGTTTGGTCGTCCTTTTTATTTTTTTCAGGGTTGGATTGACGTCGCATCGATTGGTTAAGATGTATCTGATTTGTTATCCTATTGATCTTCCCTGCTCTAGACCCTTGAATTGAATTTGGATATGCGATTCACGTTCATGAATAGTTTTCTCACAACGCTCGACTTTGAATTGCGATTGTCGTCGGTCTTTTAGTAGTTCGATTCTTTATTGTGGTTCGTTTGCCTATGCAGTCAGTGCTGTTAGGTTTTTTAAATCATTTTTTTCATCTTAAGTGATTAGTTTCTTTTGGTTTATAAAAAAATATCTAAATTATGTGTTTAATTTAGGATTATGGTCAATTCACATTATAATCTTGAATATTTCCTCTTTTACTAAAACTAAATTGAAAATATATTCAACCATGGTTTAGAAAAATCATTATATATCGAATTCACTTAGATTTAATTGTCGGTTATACCAATGTAATGTTGAGACGTGTGAGATTATTGCCCCCATAAGCCATTATTAAGCACTTTGCCTAACTTAAATCCGTTTGCAGATAAGAAATCATTGTACTGATCCATGGATTGCCTCCAATCTTCCTCCTCCATTCTAGAAGCTAAAACTTGTTGCTTTCGCATTGGTTCTTTTCTTTCCCTCCTATAAATATTCATATATTATGGGACTGAAATGAAAAAGATGAATGATAAAAAGTGAAAAGTGAAAAGTGAAAAAAAAAGGTTTATCTATCTTTGGTTTAACTGTTTCTGAAAATCTTAATTACATAAGACATGAGCGAAATTAGGAATATTCTTTTAAGGGATCAGAAGAAAATTATAAAATTTTAAAGATTTAAAATATTAGTTTAGCATTGTTTTTTACTTAAAATTTAATAACTTTTAAAAGAACTAAACTGATATTTTGTCATTTAGGGGTTAAAATACAATTTTATAGTATCTTAAAACTTGAAGGGACTAAAGTTGCAATTTAACCATTGCCAAGGCCTCCCTGCATGCCCCTGGTTTATCCCCTGCTGAAGACTAAGTCCCAAAAGGAAGAATAAAAAATTAATTCTATTGAATGGGCAAATCCTACGTTTTCCACGAGGCTCATACATTAATGCATATTTCACAAGATAATAAATAGATAACAACCTGAATTATGAAAATAACTAATTATATAAATATATAAGACTCGGAGGCAATAATCTGAACATAAATCTTTTGTTTTTTTACTGTGTTTTTTTTTAACAGCATGTATGATTTTATTAGCAAAATAATCATACACAAAACACAATACACAACGGCCTCATTAAAAACCTCTCTAATCCTAAGTAGAGGAAAAGAGTACCGCTGTGCATGTGCCGACGGACAAACAAACTCGTCATTGGCTATACAACCATACCCATTTACCCCTATCAATCCCACTCTTAGCCAAGGAATCCGCCAACCCATTTGCTTCTCGAAAGATATGGTTGAAGCACACGCAAGGCAAAACGGAACAGTCCTCATCAATCTGCTGAAACCACCGCCAAAGCTGCCACGGACGATTCTCTGTACGATGCATCCATGATATCGCCACCATTGAGTCAGATTCCACCACAATCGATGAAACCGATCCCAATTGCATCTCACATAACAATCGCAATGCATAAGCAATCGCTTGAATTTCTGCCACATTAGAATCCGCAATGCCTATCGAACCTGAAAAAATTGCCACAATTCGGCTATGGCAGTCCCGTAAGACCCATCCACACCCTGCCATTCTCGGTTTCCCCCTTGCAGCTCCATCTACATTGAATTTCCACACACCTTCCAAAGGGGGCAGCCACACACTATGCAAACGATCTGTGAAACATATGATCCACTCAACACGATCCAAGTTGACTACATGCTGCACCGACCAGCAAACCCGCGGACAAGACCACCAACTCGCCTCATTCACACAAGACTCTTGCATAAACGCACGAGTCCAATACAATGCCCGAAGCTAGGCCAAAAAGAAGACTACTCGACTCGACGCTCGGCGATCTTGGAACATAAGATCGTTCTGTGCCAACCACAAAGACCACAAAACGCTTGCACAACCTATCACCCACCACTCTCGGATCTCCCCACTAAACCAACCCAACCAACATTGAGCAATAAACTCACTCACCTTTCGCGTCCGCACCACAGCAACATCCCACCATGAGAAGAAAAAAGACCATACCTCAAATGCAAACGAACACGACCATAAGATGTGGTCGCAATTGTCTTCACCACCAGCACACCATCGACATGCAAGAGAATCTAATGGTACTGGAATTCCACGATCACTTAGCATTCTTAAAGTCGGTAAACGATCGACCATAATGAACCACAAGAAACATTGGATTTTTGGCACAATTGGCATGTTCCATACCATCCCCACATTCATTGTATCGGGTATACCAACTGCACACATCAAAGCATGTAAGTTACCCACCGAAAATAATCCCGAAACTGCATGTTTCCAAACAATTCTATCCGAAACACCCGCATGTAATTTCACGGCTGCCACACATGCTCTCAACTCAGCAAGCTGTTTTGTTTCAAACACTCGTAATTCCCTTCGAAAATGTGTCGCCCACTCCCCGCTTGGGCAGCTCACCATCTCACAAACAAAGCACATTTTATTACTCGCCAATCCAAACAACCTTGGATATAAGTTCTTCAGCGGTACCTCGAGTGCCCAACAGTCCCACCAGAACAGCACCTTATTCCCCTCCCCCACAAGCCATATAAATTGATCCCCATTTATAAATGCATCCACGTATTCATCTTCCTGCACCTCGACAATTTGTTTCCACATTGCCGACATGTGACGTTTACCTTTATGCTGAATTTTCCATTGCTGTACTTCCGTCCCATATTTCGCCGTAATAACCTCTTTCCAAAGAGACTTATCCGAGTGTGCAAAACGCCAAACCCATTTGGCCAAGAGAGCCAAATTTCTGATATGTAAGTTCACCACCCCAAGCCCTCCCATCCGTTTCGGTTTACACACCACATCCCATCTAATCCGGCTCATCTTCAATCTCTCATCCGATCCACCCCAAAGGAAATTTCTTCGAATGCAATCAATTCGCCGTATCACCTTTTTAGGGACCATAAAAATTCCCATGTAATAAACGGGAAGAGCCGATAAAACAATGTTGATCAAGAGCAATCTACCAGCAAAAGAAAGGGACTTGCGCTTCCATCCAGCAAGTTTTTTTCGCACATTACGGATCAACGGTTCCCATATTTCCTCCCCTCGCGGATGCACCCCCAGCTTTACTCCCAAATATGTGATCGGTAAATCACCAATAGTGCAACCGAGAATCGAAGCAAATTCTGCCGTTAACTCATTGTCTACCCCAATTCCATACAAACAGGACTTATCAAAGTTGATTTGTAAGCCGGATGCATACTCAAAACAAGTCAGTACTCGTTTTAAATTCCTCGCCCCCTTTACATCGCCCGATAAGAATACAATAGTGTCATCGGCAAATTGTAAATGCGACAACATAACCTCCCCCACCACTCTAACTCCTTTTACCAGCCTCATTCGTTCCGCATTGACCATGAATTGGTGGAATAATTCAGCGACTATCACAAACAATAGAGGTGACAATGGATCACCCTGCCTAATTCCCCTCCTCATCGAAAATTCCTTCGTCGGACTCCCATTTATCAAAATCGACAGGCGAGCTGAACTCACACACTCCATTATCCAATCCCGCCATCGCGCCCCAAATCCCATACGGCACATAATTCTACTGAGGCAGCCCCAATCTATACAATCATAGGCTTTCGCAAAATCTAACTTTAGAATTAATCCTCCATTCGCCAAATTACTTTTTTTCATGGAATGGATTACCTCATTGGCTAGTAGTATACCATCCATAATTTGTCACCCGCGGATAAAAGCAGATTGTACATCAGAAATCAGAGAAGGCAGCACCCCTTGTAGTCGTTTCACCAAGCACTTCGCCAAAATTTTGTAAACGGAATTTAATAAGCATATTGGGCGAAAGTCACCAATCATTCGCGGACAATCTTTTTTCGCTATCAACACTACAAAAGTTGAGTTTACTCCTGGAGGTAATCTACTGGATGCATAAAATTCATTCATAAATCGCATAACATCTCCCTTTAGAAATGCCCAACCTCGTTTAAAAAATTCGAAAGGGAACCCATCCGGGCCTGGTGCCTTTTCCCCCTCACTACTCCAAATCGCTGCCCTTACTTCGGCTTCCGAGAATGCCACCTCAAGGCCCCGCTGCTGGTCACTCGACAATCTCCCAAAATTCACATTTGGAACCATGTAACCCGCTGATTTTGGCTTATCAAAATGCCGCTGGAACTCCCTTCGGAACATAACCTTCATCATTTCAGGAGTAGTTTCCCATCGGTCCTCTACTTGTATGCCAACAATTTGATTTTGTAATTGTCTAAGCTTCACCACTTTATGGTAAAAACTCGTATTATGATCGCCCTCCGCTAACCAAAGTATGCGTGATTTTTGACGCCAAATGGAGTCACGCAACTTTGTCAATTTCCACAGCTGCTGGTATAATTCCCTTGCCTGCGCTACGTCGTCCCTCGACTGCCCCGTAGTCCCAACCTTTGCATCCAACTCGTCCAATTCCGCAACCACACTTTTGTACTGATTTTCTATATCCGCAACACCCCTATTCCAGCCTTTTAACAAACTTTTCAAGCCTTTTAATTTCTTCGATATATCCGCACCCTCATCAACCACAGTTAGCCGTTTCCATTAATCCTCTATTGCTGAAATATCTTTCAGCCATATATTATAAAATCGAAACGGTTTCGGTCCGCTGTCAAACACATCACCCACAAGTAAAATTGGCGAGTGGTCGGACAATTCCTTCGGCAGATTCACTACTGTCAACGCCTCAAATCTGTTCACCCACCCTTGTGTCACAAGAAATTGATCCAAACGACTTCCCTTACCCCCCGGACCGAACCAAGTAAAATTCTTTCCCTGCATTGGCACGTCGATCACAGCAATATGTTCTATGAAATCACAAAAAATACTCATACCTCTAGCATTGTGTGCCAAACCCGTGCGCTCATCCTCTTTAGTCACCATATTAAAGTCGCCACATATACACCATTCGATACGATGCTCTTGAACCACTTTTTTAATCTCCTCCCAAAAGCACAATTGCTCCATGCTTGCACACGGAGCATACACACCAATCAATCCTGCCGCCCAATCATCTTGTATCCATCGACCAATCAGAATAATCATGTTCCTCCGCCTATCCTGCGACTCTAATTGGAAGCCCTTAGGATCCCATATTGCAATTACCCCACCTGCTCTCCCATCCGAAGGCACATAACAAAACTCCACAACATCCTCATACCAAATTTGTCGAACCACCTCCTCTGTTATAATCTCCATTTTGGTCTCTTGTAGAAGAGCCAAAACACACCTATGTTGGCGTAGAACACGTTGGATCGATCTCCTTTTCGACAACGCTCCGATTCCCCGAACATTCCACGACAACATTTTCATTTTTTGCTAGATTTTTTGTTTGCGCGCTTCAATTAAGCGCGCTATATCACTGATAATTTCATCTTCACGGCCCTCCGTTACTGCCCCAATTAAATTCCCCAAATCAACTGTCTCCCTAGCCTCACGCATCAATCCTTGTTTACGAAAAACAAAATCAGAATCGGAAAGAGACCCATTCACAATTACCTCGTTTGCAGCAGGCAAATCTTTCTTTTTCTGCGGTCTTCCACGCCCCTTTTCCGAGTGTTGTTCGGTTGTCGGTTGATCCCCTCCTTTCGCCAAGCAGGCTTCAATTTCCTCTAATTGTCTGATACGTTTCTGTTCCCCATTTATCTCAACTACTATTGCTTTATTTGCTCTTGGAATTTCTACTCTTGGGTCATTCATCGATGGGCTCAATTCTGTCCGATTCTCTTGCGATTGATTATCACAAATTTTATCAATCTCCTGCACTGCGCATAATACCTCACCACTACTCCGTTCGCCCTCATCCCTGTTTAACATACCCACCTGTTCATCGTTCATCCAACTTGATATCTCGACTACCCCCCATTCCTCTCGTTGATTGTCCTTCCAAATGCGATCGAGATAGCTCCGGTCAATCTTTATCTCTCCCAATGTCTTCGTATCGTGTATAGAGACAGAATTTGGTACCACATTATCCCCTATTGACTCGTTATCATTATAGGCGGAATTAGTTTTCCAATTAATTTCCTTTTCCTCATCATCTGCATTACTCTCGCTTGGTTCAACATCACAATTGCAATCGCATTTGGGGCCTATTGCTTCCTCAAATTCCAGCACACGGACTTGATATGTCTCCTTCCCCACTTCTAATTCAATTATTTCATCGATGTGGAAGGTCCAGTCGGTTTCAATTTGAATTCGCGCTGTTTCAAAAGATGAAGGAGCTAGTGTTTCTATGTCGATACGCGTCAATACTCCCCAAAGAGCCGCGATGTTGTTGAATGTTTCCTCCGACCAGGCATGGATCGGCAGGTTCCCAATTGAAAGCCAAATTCTCCTGCTTGGGATCACTGTCATTGGCGACCATGGTGATACACTCTCCAGCCACTGGTCAAGCTTATTTGATCGTAACATTGCTTCCCTGGCCTCCACTGTATCGAACATCAATAACACTACCACTCCCGCTACCCGCATTACCGTTAGACCCAATAAACCTGCTCTATGCAATTCTTTCGCTAGTTCCGCAATTTGATATGGTCGTCGGCAGAAACCAATGGCACAGGATTGAAGAATTTCCGCTTTTTCCAAGTCAATTACCCCTATTGCTTTTTTCCGATGAGTCGTGCCCTGTTGTCTTTCCTCCTCAATTGGAGTATCGTTAGCTATTGAAACACTCCCCTTTCCCCATCTGTTTCCTGTCAAGACCTAACGATCATCGGTTCCGTTAGGTTTTGCCTTCGATTCCATCGGCCGCTGATTTCTATTAGATTGGGGTTGGGATGCAGCCGTCTGTGACTTCCGATAGCGAATTTCCCTCCCCCCATTAAATGCCATAGAAATCCTAATTTTGGAACCATATAGCCAAAACCCATCTAGATGTTCGATCACTCTATCCGCGTCAATCGCTGAGGCCATTCTCACAAAGCCAAATTGAGAACCGTCTCTCGCTCTTTTCCGGGGTACAAACACATCGACCACCACCCCATGTCGATCAAATACCTGCCAAACTCCCTGCCAGTGTAGCTGATTCGGTAGATTCGCTACAAACAGCGTCCATACTCGGTTCCCAATTCCTTCTCCTCGCCGTACTCCCATCGCCTTTTCCTTGAATAAACTCCTTGAAAACCTTATTTCTATTTGGACGGACAGTCAATATTCATTTGGTAAATATGAGTGAATATTCATTTGGTAAAACGATGACATGTAAAAAGTTAATAAAATAAATGATATTTATTAGTTGAGACCATAAATAACGTGACGGGACAGACCTATAATATAATTTCTCGTCCAACACTAAAAATTATATTTTGTTCCAATAATCTATCCTCCATGCAAGGCAACTTTGAGTCTGCAGTTATCCTTTGTGAGCATAAATAGATTGGATTGAATTGGTTGAACAAAAATCTTTTACTCATTTTTTTGGTCTCTTTTTATGCCTTAACACTAAAATATTAAATTTTAAATCTTAACTATTAATTAACTAGATCTCATCCCTATATATTTTTTCTTAGTGCCGCCGCTCTCTCTCTTTGGTTCGAACATAGGCCGGCGGCGGCAATAGCTTTCGGGCTATTTGTCGACCGCCGGTCACCCTCTTTCATTTATTTGTTTCATTCTTTTGATTTTCAGTCTTTTTAATTCAATAAATTTATCTTTATGACACACTTTTCTCCACCGTTTAGTACGTTTTTCTACTTTTTAGCATATTTTTCTGTCTCTTGGCATGTTTTTCTATTATTTTTTTTCTATCAGGGTTGATTTGACGACGCCACGACTGATCAAGATGACGATTATTTGTAATCATGTTGATCTTCCCTGCTATGTACTTTCAGTTTGAATTTGGATACGCAATTTGCGCTTGTGAAGAGTTTCTCAGGTGCTCGGCTCTGATTTGCATTTTCTCGGTGGTCTATCAATAGCTTCATCCCCTTTTGTGGTTCGTTTTGCCGATGCAGTCAGGTTTCGTTTCTTTTTTCGATTGAGTATTTAGATGAGTTTTTAACCTTTTCATGTATGGTTCATGTCTGATCTAAAGTGACTAGTTTTAGGAGGAAGTCCAAATTATGTATTTAGTTTACAATGATAGTTTGTAAACCCTTAATGTAATTTTAGGTATTTTCTCATTAATAAAACTAATGGCTTATTTTCAAAAAAAAATCTTAACTATTAATTTTTAGTGTTATGACATAGAAAAGATACCAACAGAACAAGATGAATTCTAATCGGATTGGTTATTAAATGTTGTAATGAGAGGAGTGTTTAGTGGATTCATTCTCTGAATAACACCTCACAAACTTAGTATTAAGATCTGAACGAATAACTCATAAGCGATTTGGTCCTGTTTTTTTGTTCTTTCAGTTTTATGTGTACGAAGTCTTGTTGAGTTACAAGTGGTGTGCAAACTCAAATAGAAACCCTATATTTTTTGGTGTCCCTATTTATGTCCCCACTAAAAATTAGGTTTAGGATTTATAGTTAGGGTTTAGGGAATTTGAGATAAGGTGTATTTTTAGGGTGTAAGGTTAAGGATTTAGAATTTAGAGTAAGAGCTTAGAATTTAATTTTGTAATGGTTTTTGGTGTTGGGCGTAGAAATGGGCACCGAAAAGCACAACTTGCAACTGAATTGCACTAACCATTTGTATTAAAAATGTAAAACCAAAATTGATTTTGATACAACAATTTACCTTAAGAACTAAATTGTAAAACAATAAATTTTTAAGTATTTTCAAAGACTCACAATTTGACAAGCCATTTTGAACCAAATACTATCTCAAGTCAAAACACAATTAAAAGGGTTCAAATTCTCTAAGTGTTTATAAGTGTGTTCAAGCCAAAAATACCAAAATCCCCAAGCGTATCGATACCCTTAGGCGTATCGATGCGGTTTTTCAACACTGGAATTTTAATCGTTCATAGCGCACCGATACGATTTAATCCCGTATCGATATGATATTCATCAGGGCAAGACATTAAGCTATAGCACATCGATACACATCAGGACCATATCGATACAATTCTCATATAAAAAAATATTCTTTGCTATAGCGTACCGATACAGTATGTCACCGTATCGATACGATATGCTGACCTTTGCAAAAATCTTGGCATTTAATATTCGAACGTTGGCTTGTCAGTTATTGGAATCCAAAATTTTAAATGACCGTTGAATGATATCGATACGCTAAGGTAGCGTACCAATACGCTTTTTAGCAAAACTCAATTCAATATTCTAGTGAGCAAAATTCGTATCGATACGACATTTCGTATCGATACGCCCTTCAAGCGTATCGATACGCCCTATTTTTCAGTCACAACGACTCTTTTTTCTTTGAGACAGGTACCGATACGCCCACAATCCATATCGATACGGTAGGTTGTGAGGAGCATTTATTGCGGGAAATTGCATCCCAACGGCTAGATTAATGACCTCAACCACCCAAACTACTAGAAATCAATACAAGGGTATAAAAACAAGTCTCTAATGCAACAACAACAACTATTGAGCCTTAAAGAAACATCAAAACATTCAAATACAAACCTTGAGCCTTTTTAGAGTCATATCTTTGTACCCAACTCAATTGAGTCTTTTATTGTAATTTTTATTGAGAGTTTGAGTGTGATTAATTGTATTTGGGTTAACATCAACCTTTGAGAGGTAATTGTAAGGTTTACCAAATTCATTCTTTGTAAAGAGTGTGTTGGATTAAGCTTTGGGTAGAAAGCTTAATCGATCTTGTAAGATTTCCTCCTCATCCAAGAAAAAGGGAAGAATCAATTAGTGGATTGGTTGAAAATCCTTAGTGAGAGCTAAGGTAGTGGAGGTAGAGTTCATTTAGGAACTTGAACTACTATAAATTTTCTTGTGTCCAATTTTTCATTAATCCAATTTCTCCCTTTAAATTTTAATCGCCAATTCACCCCTTCTTAGCCATTTGCAATCGATTGATCAACTCAATAATTGGTATCAGAGCTACACTCATTGGAAGGATTACAACCCTCTTGAGTCGATTCTAGGAGAGTTTGATCATCAACAACTTGAAGCAATGACATCCACCTCCAGCCCCAACCTCTATGAGTCTCAATCCACCACCAAACCACAATTCTTCAATGGGGATAACTACCCATATTGGAAGAATCAGATACGACTCTTCATCAAATCCAACGACTACATGGTATGGGACGTTGTAGAAGACGGACCAAGCATTCTTATGAAGAGAGATGGTGAAGGAAGATTAGTCCCAAAGATCAAAGCCTAGATGACCGACGAAGATGGTTGCAAGTCAATGATAAAGCCCTGCATATGATCTTTTGTGCTCTTGGTCCCGATATCTATTCAAAGGTGTCTTCCATCGAAAGCGCCAAGGAAGTTTGGGATACTCTTGAGACCACATATGAGGAAACTAGCGATGTCAAAGAGACGAAGATCAGGTTGCTCAATTTAAGCTATGAAAATTTCAAGATGGACCCCAATGAAAGCGTCTCTAAGATGTTTGACCGGTTCTCGGTCATCGTCAACGGATTAAAAGGCTTCAGTGAAGTCATTCCCGAAGACAAGCTAGTTCGAAAACTCCTATATCCTCTTCTAGAATCTTAGCATGGAAAAAGAACGACCATCATCGAAGTTAGAGATTTGAAGACTCTCAAACTTGATGCCCTTGTTGGATCTCTACTCACTATTGAGATCATGAAACAAGGGAGGGAAGAAGAGAAGAAGAAAGAAGAGAAGAAGGTTGAGAAGAATTAGGTTAAAAAGTAGAAGATTGGAATCGCACTTAGAGCTTCATACAACAATAGTGATTCTAGTGAAGAGGAAGATGGGGAGATGACCATGTTGGCCAAAAGATTCACATGATTCATGAAGTCCAATAGAGGAAGAAAATTTAATAGAAAAGAGGACTCCAAGAATAGGAGTAAAGAAGAAGAAAATGACCAAATCATTTGTTATGAGTGTAAGAAGACCGACCATATCTGATCCGAGTGCCCTCAATTGAGAAAGAAAAGCTTTGGGAAGAAGAACAAGCTCAAAGTTCAAGTTGCAACTTAGAGTGACGATGAGTCATCCGAAGAGGAGGAGCAAGTGGCCAACCTTTGTCTCATGACATTTGAGGAGGAACTAATGGTAAACCCTAATTAATCATCTCTTACTTACAATGAATTATATGATGCATATGATGAGTTACAAGATGTTTATGACGAGTTGGTTGAAAAATACAAAAAAGTCTATTTTGAAAAATAAGAAAAATATTTCTGATTTGAAAAATCAAAATGAGTCTCTTTCAAAAACCAATTCCGAATTGGAAAAGAAGGTTTTGTATTTGATTAATCTTTCAAATGATCTCAAAAAGAAAAATCTTGATTTAAAAAAACTTCTTTCCGATTTTCAAGATTATCACACCAAGGAGATAGATAATCTTAAAACATCTCTTACTATTGGGAAGAATGATTTTGAAAAAGAAAGCTCTTCAAAAACCCAATATGTTAAGAGAAAACCATTTTACCCCAAACAAAGAAACTTTCAAAAGCAACCTAAAGTAAAAAGAATTAGGAGTGTATGAGTTCTTAAGGAACTCATTGTTTCTAATAATGTAAATGATATTGCTTCTTGGATTCCTAAGGGAATCAAGCTTTTGGGAGCTAACACTCATAGACCCAAAATGATTTGGGTACCAAAATCAAGAAACTAATCTTTGTTTGTATGGGGAGCATTGCTACAAGGCTAAAGCTTCAAGTCAAAACACATGGTACCTTGATAGTGGATGCTCAAGACACATGATCGGAGACAAGAGTAGATTCTTGGAGCTTAAACCAAAAAGTGGAGGATGTGTGACATTTGGCGACAAATCCAAATGGCACATTGAAGGCATAGGCTCCATTGGTAATCTCTCATCTACATTCATTGAAAATGTGTTATATGTCAATGGTCTAAAACATAATCTTTTGAGCATTAGTCAACTTTGTGATAAAAGGTTTAATGTTCATTTTGATAAAAAATGGGTGTAAAATTGTGAACATTAAAACAAATAAAATAATGTTCATTGGTCATCGCATAGGAAATATTTATATGATGCATTTAGATGGCACACATTCATCTCATGCATGTTTAGTTGCACATGATGAGAATGATGCATGGTTGTGGCATAGGAAACTTGGACATGCTAGCATAAGTGTTTTAGAAAACTTAGCTTCCCAAAATCTAGTTAGAGGTTTACCCAAACTAAAATTTTCATTAGATAAAATATGTGATGCTTGTGCTAAGGGTAAACAAAAGAGAACTTCATTTAAACCCATTAATGATGTTTCGACTAGTAGGGTATTACGACTAATCCACATAGATTTATTTGGGCCTATTAGAACTATGAGCTTGGGTGGTAAGTCATATGCATTTGTATTGGTAGATGACTTTTCTAGATACACTTGGGTTCTATTCTTAAGTACTAAGGATGAGGCTTTAGAAAATTTTATTACATTTACAAAAATTACCCTAAATGATCTTGATCATAAAATTTCACACATTAGAAGTGATCATGGAACCGAATTTCAAAATATGAGTTTTGAAGATTTTTGTAATGAAAATGGTATTAGTCATAATTTTTCGGCTCCTCGCACTCCTCAACAAAATGAGTTAGTTGAAAGGAAAAATAGAACTTTAGAAGAAATGGCTAGGATTATGCTTTGTGAAAACAACTTACCTAAGTATTTTTGGGCGGAAGCCACTAATACGACTTGTTATATTATTAATAGAGTAATGATTAGGCCTATTTTAAAGAAAACACCTTATGAGATTTTAAAATCCAAAAAAACCTAACATTAGCTATTTCCACCATTTGATTGTAAATGTTTTGTTTTAAACAATAGAAAAGACAACTTAGGTAAATTTGATGCTAAAAGTGATGAAGAAATATTTTTGGGGTATTCTCTAAACTCTAAAGCCTATCGTGTATTTAATAAAAGAACTGTGGTTGTTGAAGAGTCTATACATGTTGTTTTCGATGATAATCTCCTTCCGAGGAAGGAATCTTGTGATGATGATGATGTAGGGATCATTGAAGCCATTGATGGAGGATAAACATCAAAGATAGATGAGATTCCAACCAAAGAAGAAGATGCACAAAATCAACCTCTTGAAACCTTGAAAGACTTGGCTCTTGAAAAAAAGGAGGTGACATACCCAAGGGAGTTCAACTATGTCAAAAGTGGTGAAATATTGGGTGATCCATCCAAGGGGGTAACTACTAGATCATCTCTCAAACTAATTAACCATGTTGCATTTATTTCATGCATTGAGCCTAAAAATATCAAAGAAGCATTAAACGATGATTTTTGGATTTTGGCCATGCAAGAAGAACTTAATCAATTTGAGAGAAGTAAAGTATGAACATTAGTTGAAAGGCCTAGTAATCAATCTACTATAGGAACTAAATGGGTATTTAGAAATAAACTAGATGACAGTGGTAACATAGTGAGAAACAAGGCTAGGCTTGTTGCTCAAGGTTACACTCAAGAAGAGGGAATTGATTTTGATGAAACATATGCACCCGTAGCTAGAATAAAAGCTATTAGGATGCTTCTAGCATTTGCATGTTACCATGATTTCAAGCTTTTTCAAGTGGATGTAAAAAATACTTTTCTAAATGGTTATATAAATAAAGAAGTGTATGTTGAACAACCACCGAGCTTTGAGGATCCCAAATTTCCAAATCATGTTTTTAAATTAAGCAAAGCTCTTTATGGTTTAAAACAAGCTCCTAGAGCTTGATATGAAAGGCTTTCAAACTTTTTGATTGAAAAAGGTTTTGAAAAAGACAAGGTGGACACTACACTTTCAATAAAAGATATTGTAATGACATCTTAGTAGTGCAAATTTATGTTGATGATATCATTTTTGGTTCTACTGATGAATGTTAATTCAAAGAATTTTTTAAGCTAATGCAAGATGAGTTCGAGATGAGCATGATGAGGGAACTCTCATTATTTTTGGGGCTCTAAATCAAACAAAGAAAGGATGTCACCTTCATCAATCAAGGAAAGTACGTGAATGATATGCTCAAGAAGTTCGGCTTGGAGAATGTAAAGCTTCAAGCCACTCCTATGAGCTCTTCTATAAATCTTGACAAAGATGAATGAGGTAAGTGTGTCGATTCTAAGATTTTTAGATCTATGATAGGTTCTTTACTTTACCTTATCATAAGTAGACCGGATATTATGTTTAGTGTTTGCTTGTGTGTTAGGTTCCAAGCTAGTCCTAGAGAATCACACTTAGTAGCTATTAAGAGAATTTTTAGATACCTTAAAGACACACCTAACTTAGGTCTTTGGTATCCTAAGGATTCTTCCTTTTAGCCTTCATGCTTATTCGGATGCGGATTATGGGGGATGCAAGATAGATAGGAAAAGTACCCCCCGAAACATGTCAATTCTTAGGTAGTATGCTTGTATCTTGGTTCTCTAAGAAACAAAATAGCGTAGCCTTATCTACCACCGAAGCAGAGTACATATCCTTATGGAGTTGTTGTGCTCAAGTCCTTTGGATGAAGCAACAACTCTTAGATTATGATGTTCAAGTAGATGCAATACCCCTTAGATGTGACAACACTAGTGCCATTTGTCTCACTAAGAATCCCATCCAACACTCTCGAACCAAACATATAGAAATTAGACATCATTTTATTAGAGACCATGTTTTGAAAAATGATGTTGTTCTAGAATATGTTGATACCTTGAACCAATTAGTGAATATATTTATCAAACCTTTAGATAAAGAGCGTTTTTGGACCCTTAGGAGAGAGTTAGGTTTAACTAGCCTTTCTTGACCCTTTTAGGTCCCAAATGGTCAAAAAATTTGCTTGAAATTTGTTGATATTCATGCTTATGTTAATTTGCCTCATTTTGCTTCTATGCATGTTGCCAGGGGAGTATGCATTACTTTTAGTCAATAAATCTTGCTCATATGTCATTCACATGAATTTAGGGACATTTAATTTTTGGAATTGAAACAGTCCAAAATGCACTTTCTAGTAATGGCGTATCGATACGGGTTTGTCAATGGGAAGTGATACAGTTCAAACTGTATCGATACGGTCATGCGTATCGATACAGTATTAAAAATTAATTTAAAATGAGGGCAAGGCATATCGATACGCTCTACAAGCGTACCGATACAGTTTCAGCGAAAACTTAAAATCAGGCCTTTAAATGTAAAATCACTTTTACATTAAAACTTCCCCTCATTTTCTCTCTAAACCCTAGCCGAAAATACTTGTAAAACCCCCTTCAACCTCTCAAATTCTTCACATCAAACTTCAAATTAATTGAGGGTTTTTCATCAACACATCAAAACCAAGCTTTGTTAGCAATCTTGTGCATTCTCATCACCCCATTCATCCATTCTCATAACTCAAGGTATAAACTTTTTTTCCTTATTTTTCTTTTTAATTTTTGTTTGATTTTATTAGTTGTTTTTAATTAATTTTTGTATAAAACATATACATATGATATGGGTTTTCAAGTTCTTACAAAAACTTTTCAAAATTCGAAAAAATTTCATTCGAATATAATTTTATATCGTATATTTTTATAAACTGGTTTTCAAAAAAAAATCACAAATTTTTTCTTTTATACTTGTATATATTTTTAATATTAAATTATTTTCAATACCTTGAATTATTTGAATTTATTGTTGGATTGAATGAGATGATAATTGTATACATATTCAATTTGTTTTGATGTTTTCAGGATTATGACACCTAAAAAGAGAGCGAAACGATACTTAGCCTCTACATCTTTCGATCCTATCGAAGACGATGAGGGTAATCCTAAACCTAACCTCCCTTACATAATCCAAAATAGTTTTCCACACCCTTCGGACTTATCACGTTATAAATTATTCCAAGGATTTACTCTTAGGGAAGAACGTGTCGTGTCAATCCTATTTTTAAACTCTGAACGTTTTAAATTTGAATATCTTCCTTTGTTTCGAAGATGAAAATTTATAAACTTTTTGAACCTAAATCCTATTTTATATCAAAATTTGGTCATAATTACTTTTCAAATGCCAAATGCATTCATGATGCACAAAGGGAACATGTTGTTGCTATAGAGTCTCATCTTATGGGCACAACTTTTTGAGTCGATCAAACCGTTCTTTCCAATGCTTTTGGTTTTGAAAATGTCGAGATTAATGATGAAAATTCTTTAGGTCATGGTCCTCTCGGTTCTGTCAATGTTTTAAATGCCCAAGACCGTATACTTCATCTCATAATTTCATGGTTTATTCATCCCTCGGGTGGGAAATTTTCACTAATTCGTCAAGTTGGTGATTTTTGGCTTAGGTGTTTTCATGAGGGTAAGCGCTCTAATCTTTGTCAAATTATGTTTGCCGATCTTGTCTACCTTGTTCAACACCGTCACACCGATCAAGTCAAATCTTTTTACTATTCAACGATGTTGAGTCATTTGTTTCACTCCCTTAAGCTAGATTGTACCCATGACTATCCTGAACCCTTTGACCTACTCATAGATGAGCGTTCCCTCTCCCGTGCTCACTTTGCCCACATCAACAATGAATGGGTTCGTGTCTCTCAAGCTCCTCGCCAAGATGTTCAAGCCGAAGCTCCACAAGGCTTTCAAGGTGCTCCTATTGCTCCATCCTCAACGGATACTCTCATGACGTTTCTTAATGAGAAATTCAACAACATGGAAGCCGAGTTTGCCACTATTGACACTCGATTCACATCATTGGAAGATTGAGTCAAGGGCATTGATACTCGCTTTACATCTTTGGAGGATCAAGTCAAAGTCGTTGCTCTTCAACAAAATTCCATGGATGTCTCTCTCACCGCCTTCCATGGTGCTTGGCTCAATCAAACTAGGAGGCATCAACCGAATCAAGATAATGAGGATGAAGAGGACGAGGATGACGACGATTGTGGGAACGAGTAGTCGTGCATTTCATCACATCTCATTTAGTTTTTCTAGTTTATGCACTTATCTATTAGAAACCTATGCTTTCATTTAAGTTGTTAGGATTTGAGTTTGGCTTTATGTTTTTTTTAACTATTGATTGCTTTGAATTATTAAGTTTGCAATTTGAATTTAATGATATTATGTTGCTATTATCCTTACCTTGTGCTATTATGTTTGATCTAACAAAAGGGGAAGAAATATTATATAGAGCCAATTTTGAAATTTTGAAACTTAATTTTGAAAACCTATCTTAAATTAAGGGGAGTAAGCTTTTCAAAGTTTTGAAAACTTAAAAATTTATAGTTGGTTTTGTTATATCAAAAAGGGGAGATTGTAAAACCAAAATTGATTTTGATATAACAATTTACCTTAAGGACTAAATTGTAAAACAATAAATTTTTGAGTATTTTCAAAGACTCACAATTTGACAAGCCATTTTGAACCAAATATATTTCAAGTCAAAACACAATTAAAATGGTTCAAATTCTCTAAGTGTTTATAAGTGTGTTCAAGCAAAAAAAAACAACAAAATGCCCAGGCGTATCGATACCCTTAGGCGTATCGATACGATTTTTCAACACTAGAATTTTAATCGTTCATAGCGTACCGATAATGTTTAATCCCATATCGATACGATATTCATCTGGGCAAGAGATTAAGCTATAGCGTATTGATACGCATCGGGACCGTATCGATACAGTTTTCATATAAAAAATATTCTTTGCTATAGCGTACTGATACAGTATGTCAGCACATCGATACGATATGCTGACCTTTGCAAAAATCTTGGCATTTAATATTCGAACGTTGGCTTGTCAGTTATTGGAATCCAAAATTTTAAATGACCGTTGAACGGTATCGATACGCTAAGGTAGCATACCGATACACTTTTTAGCAAAACTCAATTCAGGATTCTAGTGAGCAAAACCCGTATTGATACAACATTTCGTATCGATACGCCCCTTAATACCGTACCAATACGCCCTTTAAGCGTATCGATACGCCCTGTTTTTCAGTCACAACGGCTCTTTCTTCTTTGAGACAGGTAGCGATACGCCCACGAACTGTACCGATACGGTAGGTTGTTGAGGAGCATTTATTGCGAGAAATTGTAGCCCAACGACTAGATTAATTACCTCAACCACCCAAATAGTTAGAAATCAATGCAAGGATATAAAAACAAATCTCAAATGCTAAATCAACAACTATTGAGCCTTCAAGCAACATCAAAACATTCAAATCCAAACATTGAGCCTTTTTAGAGTCATATCTTTGTACCTAACTCAATTGAGTCTTTTATTGTAATTTTTATTGAGAGTTTGAGGTGTGATTAATTATATTTGGGTAAACATCAACCTTTGAGAGGTAATTGTAAGGTTTATCAAATTCTTTCTTTGTAAAGAGTGTGTTGGATTAAACTTTGGGTAGAAAGCTTAGTCGATCTTGTAAAGTTTCCTCCTCATCCAAGAAAAGTGGAAGAATCAATTAGTGGATTAGTTGAAATTCTTTAGTGGGAGCTAAGGTAGTGAAGGTAGAGTTCATTTAGAAACTTGAATCACTATAAATTGCATTCTGTCTAATTTTTCATTCATCTAATTTCCCCCTTTAAATTTAATCGTCAATTCACCCCCTCTTGACCATTTGCAATCGATTGATTAACTCAACAATAACCTACCGCTCGGTGGCAGATTCATGAGTAGTGAAAGGTAGATAAGTGTTCATCATGAAATCTAAAATTTCTTTCGTTGGATGTTTGTTTTACTGATTGCATGTAATTTGAAATCTAAATTTTCTTTATGTTAGTTATATATTTTATTAATTGTGTCCATCCTGAAATTTCTTAATCCGTGTATGTGTCCACTCTCAAAAATATTTTTAGATCCACCACTGCTACCACCTCAACAATATGAATCCTTCCACTTGATGGAAGGAACTGCACCGATTGGAACCTTGAATAATTCATCAAGACCATTGGTGAAAAGGCATGGGAGTAGTTTTGACTGAAACTGATGGAACAAACGAAGCTTATGCACTTAGTAAGAAGTATTGTAGTGCTAAATTAGTTCAAAAGGTGTCGGGAAAGAAAGGTTCAAAAGATTTTTTTTGAATATGTGGGTTCAAAAGATATTTTCGGAGTCCGAAAATTCAAAATGACCATATAAAAATATGTTTCATTTCTTTGAACAATTAATTTAATATTTCATTAATAATTATAGAAATTTTTTATTTTTACAAGCGTCTTAATTTTAGGGTTTAGGATTTTAGTTTAGGGTTTATGATTTTTAACGTATGGATTTAAGATTTAAGGTTCATGGTTATAATTTAAGGATTAGGGTTATAATCTAGGGGTTAGGGTTTATGTTTTAGGGTAATATGGCTAGAGATTTAGGTTTTAACCTATAAACCCTAGATTATAACCATAAACTTAACATTCTATCAACATCCCTTAAATTCAAAGCTACTACACTTAAACCGCTAAATCTTAAACCCTAAACAGTGTCTCTAAATCCTAAAATTAAGGCGTTTGTATGAACAAAGTTTCAACTAACGTTGTGCATTTAATAATTATGCACAGTAAAATACTTCAGTACTATACAAATATACGGTTGATTAGCTCATTATAGACGTCTCAGATGAACCTTGAAGAAAGTACTAAAGCTAAAGTCAAGTCTGAGAAGAATACTGTGTTGCAATAATTTAACCAACACCTGACCTGGTGCAGCACTAAAAGGGATTGGAATTTTTGCCAGAAGGAATTCAACATAACTATCAAGTACTTCTCCAAAAACGATAACAATCCAAATACAGCAACTTGGAGGATATTTTAACCATATGCAAAATATCAAAATCCCTTTTCTTTTCATCTTTCTCCATATAACAAATTAGGGTTTATTACGATTTTTCTCAACGTAAAAGAGGTCGTTTTTACTTCCCCATCAAAACTTGAATATGTAAGCCACATAGCTAACGAGCTCGATCTCTTTTTTTTTACCTAATATTAGGGTTTGATTATTTTTCTCCAAAATATGTAAACTTCAACATTATTTTTTTGGAATAGATTTTTTAAGGGTTAACTTGACATTTAAGGGACTCCAATTTCTATATGTTGCTGTTGTTTTAGATTATTAAAAATATTTTGTAATGATTATATGAAATTGAAACATCGAGTTCAAATCAACTTTACAAATTAAAAAAAAACACAATATTTATATCGGATAAAAAATAGTAAATATTGTAACAAGTGCTTATCAATAATCAGATTATCTTGTATTATATTTAGTACTCACTCATACCATTTCTATAGCTTCAAATTCACGTGTATGTTGGGGTTCTTGAGATGGAAGAATGAAAAGAAAAGAAAAGAAAAGAAAAGAGGATTATGTGAATTTGAAGCAAATTTAAATCTTAGCTTGTTTACAAACCAAAGTCTTTTATAATTATATATATATTCCAATCTTTCTTTTCCTTTTTATTTATTTATTTTAAAAATCATTTTTTTTTTCAATTTGTATATGATTCATAATTTCATATATGATGATTACCTTGTGAGTGAAGAAAAAATAGAAGAGAATATAAGAAAAGTACTAGCTAGAGTCAATGACAAGAGCATTCCCCTCTATTTTTCTTTCTACATCAATATATCTTTAAAATATAATTTGTCATTTAACTATCACTTGGTCTCCGAAATGAGTAATTGGGTCCTTTAAGCAACGTTAGAGGTTCGAATCCTGACGTTTTGAATGGAGAAAATTTGATTAGGAGGGTCGCCCTCGCCCATATTGAATCTTTGCAAAACCCGATTTAAATTAGTCGGCCAATGATTCAAATAGCAGTGATGAAACCAAAAAAATTTAATTTGTCCTTCAAGTCCCCTTCCAAACCGTTCTCTACTTAGACCCATCAACCAACTCTCTCCTTCCCTATATTCTAAGCAAACCCCACATCCATCTCCATCATCATGAGCACCGTTTCCCACTCCATCTCTCTTTTAATCCCATTCTATAAAAGTGGTGTCCACTAATCCATGATATGATCAAACTATAGTTTCAACTTGTAACGAAAACAACCCACCCAAATTACTGTCGTTGTTGTTGTTCGACAGCATCCGAGGCTCGATGACGAGGAAGCCTGATCCATCGGTGAAGGGCGGTAACAATGGTATTGGCGCTACTAACAAGCACAAGAAAGGGTTATGGTCGCCGGAGGAAGACGAAAAGCTCGTCAACTATATGTTAACCAACGGCCAGGGTTGTTGGAGTGAGGTGGCTAGAAATGCTGGCCTGCAGAGGTGCGGCAAGAGCTGCCGGCTCCGATGGATCAACTATCTCCGACCCGATCTCAAACGGGGTGCGTTTTCCCCTCAAGAGGAAGAGCTTGTCGTCCATTTACACTCCATTCTCGGCAACAGGTGTGCTTCTATATCTTGCATGAGTTGCATGCAGAGCTAGTTATATTTTATTCCAACTTCTTCTCCTGCAAAACCCCAATAACCTAAAATAGTTGTCTTAACTCTCTGCCAATCAATTTTTTTATGCAAAACCCTCGTTTTCAATCATCTAGCTAGGCTATTAGGTGCTACAATATTCTTGCTAAGTATATATTACACTTAACGTCAATTTCAATGGTGAACTCAACAAGTGGTCCTAGTGAAAAAGATGATGTTAATCTTAGGAGATTCGAATTCAAGCAGCTTTGTTTGTAAGTTATGTCTTATCAAATGATTAAGAAAAAGTACGAACATATACTACATTATAATCACCTTAAAACTATTAAAAAACATCAATTTCAATGGTGACCGGTGATAATTAGTTACAAGTACTCTAATTGCGTGCCTCATCAGGTAAAACGTCCATTCTACATAGCATATATCATTAATTTCATTGACAAAATAAGCTCATCATAGTATATAGTCACTTCAGCCCTGATTATAGAAGAAAGAAATTTAGGGGGAGGCAATCAGTTGGGACTTGAAAATATGGTATAGTTATGATAAATTTGCACTTGGAAATATGGTATAATTTGGTTTTCCCCTCTCTCTTTTTTCCTAATATAATAGAGAAATAGATAAAGAAAGTCAATGAATAGCTAAAACTACGAACGAATCTTGAACCTAAACTATACAACAAACCTGAAACTTAAAATTAGCTACAATGTTTAGACAAAGTTTATTTTAGATGAGTGTGCAAGGTATACCTAAAACTCAAAATGCTGGATGTCCTCTCTCTCTCTCTATATATATATATGAAAGGAAGTTTAGGGTTTCATGAGATAGAAGAGGGTTTTCTTTCTTGTGTATAATTATACCCAACATAAAATGATACTAGTTCTTAAGCTCCTAAAACTTACCATTACAAAACTATATAACTAAGACAAAACATGAAGGGATAAGTGATGAGAAGATGATGTGGTAATGACGTTTAGAGTAAATTGAGGATAAAAAAAAGATAAGCACCAATCAACAGCTATCTTTGTCGTTTGGTCGCTAATTTTGCACATGCATGCCATAAAACACTCTAATCATGTAGTTGGTGGAGAGATGAGAAGCAAAAGTAACAATAAAAGTTTTTAAAACAAGTTTATGGGGAAAACATAATCCATACACGTGAATTGGTCAAAGTTTGTTCATCTTTTGAGTATTTTGGATACTCCATGTATGGGAATATAAAGTTAATAAACGGCATGAAAATTACAAATAGATAGAAACCACCCGCTCCTTTTTGGTGTCTCTTTCTACGTTATATATCAAAAAAATAGGTTTAAGGTTAGGGTTTAGAGAAGTAAGGGTAGGGTGTATTTTTTTTAGAATTTAAAATTTAAGGTTTAGAATTTAGGGTTAAGGCTTAGAATATAATTTTTTAGAGTTGAGCATAAAAAGAGTAAGGTGATTTTTATCTGAAAATTACAAGTTATTTGTAATATTTGTATCAAGAATCTATAACCCCAAACAAAAATATACTTTGGGATGAAGATTATTCACTTCATCCAACCTATGCATTCGTTATATGCGAATTACTATGTGTTCTAGTTTTCATTTGCTTTGGTTTTTTAGATCTTACGAATTATTCGCAAGATGCATGTGTCACGCCCGAGAGAAATGAGTATATTAATTCCAGATCAAAAATAAAATGAGAGATCATACAATATAAAATTAAATGATACATACTTTTTAAGAAAAATATAATAATACCGTGACACCTGTTATTGCCATTACTATAGGAAACTTAATTTCAAATTGAAGTCACGTTCTTGTTTAGGATTCAAGCATACATGCACTTTATCCTATGCAAGAAACATGCAAAACCCTAGCGACGCTTTTTCTATATACTATTGATGGAAATGGACTGACCCCGACCCTTTAATCAGGTGGTCTCAGATTGCGGCTCGCCTGCCTGGTCGTACCGACAATGAGATAAAGAACTTTTGGAATTCAACGATAAAGAAAAGGCTGAAGCATTTGTCCTCCACCGCCAGTGATTCGTCGGCGTCGGAGCATAACAAGGATGTCATGGTGGGGACCGGGTTCATGTCCATGCTCGAACAAGAGGTTTATCCGACGTACCAGGATTTATCATCGAGTTCTTTCTTGCAATCCATGGTCCCGAACCACACAGGAAATTCTTTACCGATGCTCGAGCACGGTCGTAATGCGGTCGGGGCAGCTGTCGGATACTTCGATCCGGCAGGCTCGTGTGCGACGCATGTTGGGGTAAATGGCAATGTTTTCTTCGGCGATAATAATATATTTGAAAGCGTGGACGATGGGATAAAAAGGGAACTATATGTTCCTCCATTAGAAAGCTTTGGAGAAAACCTTGAAAGCACTGAAAATACAAGTGATGGGAACATCAACACCGGTTTCAACATCATAAACAGTAGCAGTGTTGGAAACAACAGCATCGACAATAATAACATGTCGGAAAACATAGACAGCGCCGACGTCCGGAGTTTTTGGATAGGAGAGGAACTGAAAGTTGGAGAATGGGACTTGGAGAATCTGATGAAAGATGTTTCTCCCTTTGCATTTCTTGATTTCCAGAGCTCAATATAAGGAATTATAATATATGTATGTATGTATTTGAACAGATTTTAGAAAGGAACATCTCTATTGAGATTGATGTACAAAGCAATGTCAAGTGGAGAGAAAAAATATGTTAGATAGAGATTATTATTACATTGTGATTAAAAGATAACAAATAATAACATCGAATTTTTATGATAACAGTCTTTTTTATATTTGATTAATTTATGCCTTGGAAAGGAAGCATTGCATGCATGTAACTTCATTAATATTTTTTGTTGAAATATTGATGTAACTTTGTTAATTGAAATGAAATGTTTATATGTATTTATTCTTCCTTTGGTCACTTAGTTTAGCTAATGGTTGAGATGTTATTTTAGTCTGGTTTAAATCGGTACAAATTCACATATATTTATAGATTATATTATTCAAATTCGAGTCACATAAAATAAACAACATCATCTTTTTTGTCCGTGAGACCACTGTTTAATTAGCTTTAGCTTTAATTCTCAATTTGTATTTGCATTGTACAATTTATTAGTTAGATAGCTAGCTGTTAATGGTTGGCCTTCCTAGTTACTCCATAAAACTAATTATAAAGGTGGTATCCCGTTTGATTGATATCCCCACTAGAGATGACAATATTTTGAGAGGATATGATGTTTACAAATGTAAAATTTAATTTCCATACTTTAATTTTAAGATATTGAATTTGTGTGACTATTCAAAAAAATATTGAATTAGGCCCATAATAATAAATATTAAAAAAATAAATTTTAAAGATAAGCTCTTAATAACAAGTATTAGAAAAAATTAAGTCCCTAATAATGAATGTTAAAAATAAATTTTAAAAGTATGCCTCTAATAACAAGTATTAGAAAAAAACAATTAGGTTTCTAATAACAAATATTAGAAAAAAATCATGTCCTATTGGACCCCTAATAACAAAAATTAAATTTTAAGAGAATGTCCCTAATAAAAAATATTGGTAATTAGGCCCCTAATTATAAGTATTAGAAAAAATCGGGTCTAATAACAAGTATTGAAAAAAAATTAAGAGTATGTCACTAATAATAAATATTGGAAAAAATAGGCCCTTAATAATAATTATTGAAAAAATTGGACCTCTTATAACAAATATAGAGAAAAATTAAATTTTAATATCAAATATTATAGCGAAAAAATGGGGGCCCTGGGCGGGTGCCCTTCCTGCACATGCCCAGGGACGACATTGCTTTTTAGTCTCGTGCATTTAGAGTTTTTATCATTTTTAACCTTTAATCCTTAAAATATATAAAAATATCATTAATTGAATAACATTTTCCTTTAAAGTATTTTTCAAGGACCGTAATTTCGAGTTTGAGTCACAAGCACAACAAACTGCCCAAGAAGTTCTAAGGATGATTTTGGGCATGAAGAGACTACAATATTAACCCTATCCATGGAGGATTCTAGAAGACTTATCCATCCACACCTATGGGTGTTCATTTTTGAATATCGGATCAGATCCGAAAATTCGAATCACCTAAAAAGTGATCTGTATCCGATCCGAAAAAATTGGATATCCAAAAATCTGGATATCCGAATTTTCGGATCGGATACTTGAATAACCGAATATCCAAAATTTATGAATTTATTTGATTATTTTTTAATTTAATGGTTCTATCCATGAAAATTTTAAGTTTTCGAATATAAAAATTAATAAATTATTGAATATAACAATATTTGTATCCATGGAAATTTCAATTTTTCATATATAACAAGTAAAAATATCGAATATAATAAGATTTATACCTATAAAAAATTTGAATTTTTGGATATCGGATAATCGGATATCCGATCCGAATGTAAAATCACTATCCGTATCTAATCCGAGATTTTCGGATATCCGATCCGAATTATCCGAAAAATAAAAAAACGGATCGGATATCCAAAATCTCAGATCGAATCAACGGATAATCGGATCAGATTTTTTTGAACACCCCTATCCACACCTATGTGAATACACTATGTGAACATAAGATATACTTTCATTAGATAGAAATAGGAATCTAAGGAATGTGCTGATTTTGTACCATTTGTGGTTGGTAGGTTTTGATCTTAGCCGTCGATGTAAATTAGTAGTGACCGCCAGATGTAGGGGACTCAACTATAAACAGTGGTCTTCCTCACCTTATTTGCATCATATATCTTTAGAGTAATCAAAGCATTTACTCTAAATCTCCTTTTCTTGCTTGTTCTTGAATGTTATTTTTTAGTGTTATTCATAGTCATTCTCTTTAGTTTACTTATACTTAGAACACCTTTGTGTTTTTACCATAAATTGAAGGGAAATTGGATGAGCATAGAAGCTAAGGAGAACACCATCGCTTTTGTAACTACAAATGCTCCATATATAGAAGTCGATGAAAATGCCCTAAAATGTTCCTTTAGAGCTACTAGAGTTCGTGAATGAAACATTCATTGAAGAATGAAAGAAGATACCTCACCCAATGCTATCTAATTGTACTAAAATGACTATTCGTGAGACTCTAGGTAGAGGAGCGAAAACGAGAAATGACTTTAGAAAGAATTTTTAGGGTAGCGTGCCCCCAAGGCTTGTCATTGAAAAAAGGACAGATTGAAACTCGGGTTCAAGCACATTTTTTGTAAAGACAAAATGAAATTGAGAAAAGATGGGACAGAAGGAGGGTTAGATTTCTTGGAGGTGACACCTCCTTTAAACATATAACATTTCCCGGTCTGACTGATACATTCAAATCTCGTGGGTTCGACAACATTGAGAAATAATTGGAGAATGAAATTCGAAAAAAGTGAATAGTTGCACGAAAAAGAGATCTTTAGTGAAGCTATGTAAGGGTTATACGTGAATGGCATATCTAAAAAATCCAAAGTTGGGAAGTTTCTAGACAGAACTCGCCCTTGCCTTCCTAGAGAGGCGCTCACCAACTAGACTACAGAACATCTTTCTTTAGTCTTTAAGTCAATTACAGAGTAATGCCTAAAACCACCCTCGTGCTTTTTCTCGTGAGCATAAGGGATTCTTTGTAAAGGGGTACTATGCAAATTTGCTTCTAACAAAGATGTTTTCCTTTCATTTCTTAAATGGCAAATACTTTTCTTGCTTTTCATTCCAAATATATATATATATATATATATATATATATATATATATATATTCTCGTCTTAGTTCTTTTTTGCAGGCCCCTATTATTAATTTCATGAATGATTCTGAACCTAGTCCTGAAATAGATTTCAAACGGCTCGTGTGTCTAATGAAAATTAATGAGTGTCAAGATGAGGCAGGATGTGAAATTCTTGACGAATTACTAAGGTTGGTAGAAAAAGAAGACAAACATATCTTACCTCACAAAATAAAAATAGAAATTTTAAATTTGGGAACATAGGAAGCAAAAAGGGAGGTCAAGATCAACACCTCTTTCTCGCCAAAAACAAGACAAGAATTGGTAGATTTATTGCGAGAATTTAAAGACATCTTTTTCTGGTCTTATCAAGATATTCCAGGATTAGATACATATATAGTGGTGCACAAGTTGCATATAAGGCCTAAATGCAAACCGGTTCAACAAAGGGTCAGAAGGTTGAGACAAAAAAGATATTGAAAATTAAGGAGGAGGTACAGAAACAGATCGAAGCATAGTTTCTTCAGGTGGCTAAATATCTAGAATGGGTAGCCAATATAGTTCTGGTGCCGAAGAAAGATGGAAAGGTATGCATGTGTATGGACTATAGGGATCTCAACAGGGCAAGTCCGAAGGATAATTTCTGTAACCCCCTTAGCCCGTCCTAGACGCCCGACCCGAACTACGAAGATTACATGGGGAAAATCAAAGTCAACCCGAAAGTCAACATTGATTAATTACCTTTTTTTCTTTTTAACTTATCTAGATGCACTTTATTAGCATATGTGATAGCAAAACGTTTCAGCAGAAGCGACACAGCGAACAGAACTCAAACAGGGGTTCAATTGCATAGAAACTTCTTTTAGGTACTAAAATGTAAATTTATAGAATTTAGAGAACTTAACAAGATGTAAGGTTACCAATTCGAAATTCGACTTATAATAAAACATCATATTAAATTTCAACTTAAAATGATCAACCAAACTCATTTAATTAAGCACGTAAGGTTCAGGGACCAAAAGGTAAGAAACAAAAACCTGAAACAATTCAAATTCAAACCTCAACGGTCAGGTGTTTCGAAACGCAAAGCCCTGTATCGGAACAGTCGTTTCGAAACCAGGTTGACCGTTTCGATACTCGGGTGCGTTCTGAGACTCGTATCGAAACACCGCTTTCCAGTAGCAAAATCGTTTCGATACGTTCCTACCCATTCCGAAACCTCATGGCCATTTCAGGCCTCTGTTCCGAAACAGGTAAGGGCGTTTCGATACGCCTTGCCCTGCAACGGCAGATTTTGCTGGTTTTTCACATCTTTTCGTATTCGAACACATCCCACTTCATGCCATAACATACATACAACATGTTTATGCACCAATGGTTATCATTACGAAGCAAAAACTAAAACATGGCATCATACATGCAATCATTGGAACTATAGGCATGCTCCCTAGTCTTTCAAAACCAAATAAGGCCAAAATCAACATTTAAACATAAATCAATCCATAAAGGCCATTTACAACTCAATGATCAACAACCAAACATGCTCAAAGTAAAAAGAGATATCCTCAACCATCCAAGAGTATAAATCCCACCCATTGCCTCTTATTACACCAAAGTAAAGCCACATACTTTGCTAAATCAAAATGCTTGGATTCCCTTGCTTGTGTGCTGCCTCAAACGCCTAATTCTCTGCATTGATGAAACAAATGAGCGTAAGCATGAAGCTTAGTGAGGAACCGCGAAACAACATTCATCAATGCATTTCATGTAACCGGCAAAACCACCATTAATCAATTCATGTCTTTGCATAAAACATGTCCTCTCTAGACATCAATACACTTTATAAACACATGCTCATATGCAACATTTTAAAACAACAAATAAATCTATGCTCATGCTTTACCAAGCATCTCATGCTTCACATTAATCTTTAACATTATATTGGCTCACAAGTGATAATCCATAACCATACCAACAAAAGACTCAACCGGATATATAACCCCCTAGACCCGCTTATGCGTTACAACGGATCCTAGGAAGTTACATTAGGGTCACAAGAGCGACCCACGGTAAAAATACACATAAAAATATTTTTTTTAAAACACTTATTAAATTGTAAAACCAACTTCTGTTTAAAATATCATTTCGGGATGTCATTTAAACACATAATAAAAACTTCAGAAAATATTTTACAGACTCGGTCATAAACAATCCATGACATACATGCCCACTAACTATACAGTAACGTACTCCAAGGCAACGCCGAGACAACTCCGAACACTGCTGTCAACCATTATACCATGATATATTCTTTTAACCTGCGATGGTAAAAACAGCGTGAGCTTGGAAAAGCTCAGTAATACAGTACTGCCAAAAGATGCTATAAGATCATGCATATATAAGGCAAGCATAACATTTTCATAATGTTCCCTATAACAACAGCTCTCATTTCTGTTCTACTATTCCGAGATTGCATCATACTCGAGAATAACGATACTTGCTCTTTATTCATACATCGAGAATTAGACGATAATTATATAGGCTAGTAACATATGAGGTAGGAATCAGAGAGTTTGGTTCCTAGTGTGTTCCAACGGTGCAACATTAATGCATAAAACATAATAATGCAGTAAACCTTTTTATTTCAAATACATTTGTTTCAAGTAGCAGTAAAATTCATTTTAATTCTTTATTTACCCTCCAACCATAATCCAGTATTTAGTTTCCCCCAGTACGGTATCATGTACAGGCATTAACCCGAGCCCATTGGGCATGGGTACCATCCTAAGGATATACCTTAGGATACGGGCGGCCCTTGCCGAAGCATAGGAACCGAAACGGGCGGACCTGGCCGAAGCCTAGGATCCGAAAACGGGCGGACCTAGCCGAAGCTTAGGATCCGAATACGGGCGGACCTGGCCGAAACCTAGGATCCGAAAACGGGCGAACTTAGCAGTTGGATCAGGGCTGAGCCGTCTACAACTTCATACCATGTCCCAAGTACCCCAGTGAATCAGATCATCAATAGTTCATTAATCATTAACTGTATTTTTAGTAATTCATTATCTATATAGCATGTTTACCATATCGGGTGCATATGCATATATCAGAAATATAGTACGGTCATACTTAATTATAAAACATATCATGTGAGTTCAAATATGTCAATTCAAGTGCACGTGATCGTTATTATAACATGTAAAACAGTATGCAAAACAGTCGTGTGGCACACATGGAACACACTAGGTGGAACAGTTTGTTTCATGGAGATACTTGGCATTTACGGAAGAGAACACATTAACCTTGTGACAATTTGAACGGGTTTTAGAAACGAAGTCCCTATAAAATGGGGGGTTCGTACTAGCGGTTCGAACCAGATATTCAGGAGATGATACATCAAGATCTTTGAGAGTTTAGATATATCGCGAGTGATTTAGTCACTTAAGCCCACAAGAGTATTGCAGTCATTCTATCATACATGGGCATTTTGGTAATTTATACCAACAAGGCATAAATAGTGGCTTGAGAATTTTATTCGCTCATCAGGTTTCCAGCCAGGCATTCAAAGATTTCTATGTCAAGATCTTTCACGATATCGAATACATTCAGGGATAATTTGATTACTTTGGCCAACGAGGGCATTTTGGTCATTTAACTATTAGGGGTGATTTTGTAATTTAGCCCAATAATGATGAAATGACAATTTGCAATATTTAAGATTTCTAAAAGTTTATCGGGCCTCTAAAACCGATCGAACAACATGTCCCAACCTTACAGTACTAACCAAACCTTCTGATGTATGCACTTCACGGGTATCATTTCCAAATACTGATTGTATCATATATCTGAAAGGTTGCCTTCATATTTCACCATATGACTTGCCACGGAGTAGTCGAACTAATACTATGTGCGGAAAAACCTCCATCCTTATATTAATATCATGAGTGATTGACGTATATGGGTCATGCTTCAACCCATAAGGGCATTTCGGTCATTTTCAGCTTTATTGGCAAATTTCTAGAATTTCATCAAAGGCAATTTATTTATTCCAATCAATGGGGGGTATTTCAGTCATTTGGAGTTCGTGATATCCATCATTCCTGTCAACCGAACTATATATAGTATTTCAATCAATTACGTACCCGTGGGTGTTTCATCCATTCAAGTAATCTCGGTACCTCCAACCACTTCATTCATTTCAGAACTCAAATATTTATCCATCATTCTAGTTAATTTGCAAACTTCGATGTCTGAGGATACTTTAGTCTTTTTGGTCGATACGATCATTCCAATTAATTAACCATAACAGTATTTCCAATACATTTAGTCATTTTAGTCAATTCCGTATTTCGAGCCGTTTGATTAATTCAGAGGTACGAATAACTTCTCGTAATTCCATATTCAGAGACTCATTCCGAATTCAAGGAAACTTACAATCTCGAAGTTTCAAATCTTGTTACCATAACTTTCTAGTTTTTTTTTGAGGTTTTTAGATGAATCATGTTGTCTTACCATATCTAGCATAGATTTCTAGATCGTTTCCAATTCCAAGGATATTTTAGTCATTCTCATACTTTAAGGGCATTTTCGTAATTTTATATCCAAATAATTTTAACATTTGATCATTTGACACTGATAATCGGATTTGGAGATTAGCTGCCTTATTAGTTATTTATTGTACTCCAGATCCTTACATTTATTAACTTTCTCGTTCGAGCATTTTAATTTTATCCAGGTTATCATACTCAATTTCATACCCGGTTTGACTTAAGCAGAGCTAACATCACTCATCAGCATATTTATGCATGCATTTACTGAATACCAACATGTTCATAAAGCATACTAGAGGTAGTAATGTATTACCTTTGATACTTGCTATATCTGTCGACCATGATACTCCGTTCGATCACTCTCGTATCCGAATGTGACGTCCACAACATCCAGAATACAAGGAACTTCGAATACCTTCAATCGCACAAAAATCCAATTTCAGTCCTTTTTCACACTGCTCATAATTGATTATTAAAATACATAAGCATACTCGAGTTCAAGGTCCAATTCAGAGGCTTTCGGGTTGGAATTTCACGAAACAGGCTTCAAAATCGGACTTAGGACGTCGAAAAACTTAAAATATGACTTTTCGGAAAAAGTTGACTTTTTGGTCAAAGTCAACGCTGACGTCAGCGGTCAAAGTCAACGCCGACGTCATGCTGATGTCACTGTCCCAAGGCTGACTCAGCGAGTTGACTCACTGGGTTGACTCGGACGAGTTGACTCACTGAGTTGACTCGAACGAGTTGACTCACTGGGTTGACTCGGTCAACGGGTCGGGTCGGGTCGGTCAATGGGTCGGGTCAACGGGTCGGGTCGGATCGGTCAACGGGTCGGGTCAACGGGTCAGGTCGGATCGGTCAACGGGTCGGGTCAACGGGTCATCGGGTCGGGTTGGTTTGTTTGGACCGATTCGGGTGACTTAATTCAAGACCAGACCGGGTCTGAGTCGGCCGGTTCAACGGCCACCGTCCAGGGCGGCCGGAAATCGCCCTGAACGGCGCGTGAGGCCCACGCACGGCCTAAAATGGCCGGAAAAATGCTCTAAAACTCAAAATGAGCACCAGAAATCCATTTACAACCCTAAAACACCTGAAAAAAGTTGAACGACTTACCAACTTACCAAATCGGGGTTAAACTGCGCAAGGACGACGAGGCTCCGATGACGGCTTGAAAGACGACGGACGGACCCATTGACGACTGGGTTTTGTTCGTCTCCGCGCAGTTAACTTCTTGGCGGGGATGGCGCGACGAACCGACGTCGACCGACGCCGGAAATGTCGAACAACAGAGGTGATGCAAGGTTAGGTTTTAGTCGAACCTTTCGACTGCTCTCAACGGCGCACGGTGGGGAATTAGGGCGAGTGGCGGTCGTGGTTTTGATCGGGAAGGGGCGGCGGTCACTCTGACGGTGGCGGTGCATGAAACGACACGACGAAGGAGTTGAACGGACGGCGACTGGTTCGGTTTAAGGAAAAAAAAAGGTACGATGATAAAGGGGAGGTTTCTGGAAACTTTTTGGGAAGACAGCCTAATTAATTCTCAATAAAGGGGGTAGGTAGGATATTTTTATTTATTATTATTATATTATTTTTTTAGGATCTAAATAAAATTTAAAAATGGTAGCTTACAACCAAGAGCTTTAATAGCTTAATTGGCTGGGCATTTGTTTAAACCCCCTTGAGGTTGTGGGTTCAATTCCCACAACCCCCACTTCTCTTTTTTTTACTAGCTTCTCTTAAGCATCTACTCTTTATTATAGGGTGTTACAATTCTCCCTCCCTTAAAATAAATTTCGTCCTCGAAATTTACCTGAGTCAGACAAATGCAGAAACTCCTCTTTCATCCCTTCCTGCGCTAAAACCAATCCATCAGAACATACTTGTTTCTCGGGACTCTCTCTCTCAAACGACCACAGACCCATCTTGTAGCATCCTTAGTCACTCTGATTGACTTGAGCTCAAAACCATCTTGCCATTCGCCTCAGACCAACATTTTAGAATATGGTATATGAATGCATGCATAAGTTCATACGGAGTTAAGCAAACACTTGTCTCGTAACTTTTATTATGCATGGTCTCAGTCTAGGGTCAGAATCTTCTCAACTATTCCAGAAGTCAATCTTATGACCCCGAAGTATTTCCTCTAGACACTAAATTACTCTACTAGGTTAACCATCAGTGTACGGATGAAGAACTACTATTGTAGTTCAAACGAGTACCCAAGGTCTCCCATAGGGCCTTCCAAAATCAGGATGTAAACATCATATTTAAATCGACAGTACACCTTGCCACTTTTTCCCCAAAAATATCTTTCTTCTAACCGATCAAACATAACCAAGGTGTTAAACCTATGTCACTTACCTTCAACGTATTACTCCGATAATCATTTACTTCGTGCATAACAGAGTCACCGCATAATCTATACATTCACCAATCTCGCAGACACCTTTCTTTTAAATTCGTAATACTTTTATCAAATTTTCATCAGAATATTTTCAACCACAATCATTATCACCGAGCTACCTTAGATGAAATCTTATATCAGTTACCTCATATGATCAAACATTTATTCTTAATCTGTTTCAGATTTTCTATTTCACATGCATAAACCATCTTAAGTTCTCTATCCAGATTCAAATCCATCAATTTAATCCAATTCATAGACAAACATTACCGATATTCCTTTCCAGTACAGATCAAGCTATTATGGACAAAAGGGTTAGATGCGCTTATTATAGGAAATGATTCAACATCGGAGTCTCGGCACGAAGGAGTACGGTTATGATCTAGGGGCATGCACAGACCAGACACCCTATGACAAACGATCGACCGATCTACCCAAAATGACGCAACTCTAAGCTCTGATACCACTAAATGTAACCCCCTAGACCCGCTTATGCGTTACAACGGATCCTAGGAAGTTACATTAGGGTCACAAGAGCGACCCACGGTAAAAATACACATAAAAACATTTTTTTTAAAAACACTTATTAAATTGTAAAACCAACTTCTGTTTAAAATATCATTTCGGGATGTCATTTAAATACATAATAAAAACTTCAGAAAATATTTTACAGACTCGGTCATAAACAATCCATGACATACATGCCCACTAACTATACAGTACCGTACTCCAAGACAACGCCGAGACAACTCCGAACACTGCTGTCAACCATTATACCATGATATATTCTTTTAACCTGCGATGGTAAAAACAGCGTGAGCTTGGAAAAGCTCAGTAATACAGTACTACCAAAAGATGCTATAAGATCATGCATATATAAGGCAAGCATAACATTTTCATAACGTTCCCTATAGCAACAGCTCTCATTTCTGTTCTACTATTCCGAGATTGCATCATACTCGAGAATAACGATACTTGCTCTTTATTCATACATCGAGAATTAGACGATAATTATATAGGCTAGTAACATATGAGGTAGGAATCAGAGAGTTTGGTTCCTAGTGTGTTCCAACGGTGCAACATTAATGCATAAAACATAATAATGCAGTAAACCTTTTTATTTCAAATACATTTGTTTCAAGTAGCAGTAAAATTCATTTTAATTCTTTATTTACCCTCCAACCATAATCCAGTATTTAGTTTCCCCCAGTACGGTATCATGTACAGGCATTAACCCGAGCCCATTGGGCATGGGTATCATCCTAAGGATATACCTTAGGATACGGGCGGCCCTTGCCGAAGCATAGGAACCGAAACGGGCGGACCTGGCCGAAGCCTAGGATCCAAAAACGGGCGGACCTAGCCGAAGCTTAGGATCCGAATACGGGCGGACCTGGCCGAAACCTAGGATCCGAAAACGGGCGGACTTACCAGCTGGATCAGGGCTGAGCCGTCTACAACTTCATACAATGTCCCAAGTACCCCAGTGAATCAGATCATCAATAGTTCATTAATCATTAACTGTATTTTTAGTAATTCATTATCCATATAGCATGTTTACCATATCGGGTGCATATGCATATATCAGAAATATAGTACGGTTATACTTAATTATAAAACATATCATGTGAGTTCAAATATGTCAATTCAAGTGCACGTGATCGTTATTATAACATGTAAAACAGTATGCAAAACAGTCGTGTGGCACACATGGAACACACTAGGTGGAACAGTTTGTTTCATGGAGATACTTGGCATTTACGGAAGAGAACACATTAACCTTGTGACAATTTGAACGGGTTTTAGAAACGTAGTCCCTATAAAATGGGGGGTTCGTACTAGCGGTTCGAACTAGATATTCAGGAGATGATACATCAAGATCTTTGAGAGTTTAGATATATCGCGAGTGATGTAGTCACTTAAGCCCACACGAGTATTGCAGTCATTCTATCATACATGGGCATTTTGGTAATTTATACCAACAAGGCATAAACAGTGGCTTGAGAATTTTATTCGCTCATCAGGTTTCCAGCCAGGCATTCAAAGATTTCTATGTCAAGATCTTTCACGATATCGAATACATTCAGGGATAATTTGATTACTTTGGCCAACAAGGGCATTTTGGTCATTTAACTATTAGGGGTGATTTTGTAATTTAGCCCAATAATGATGAAATGACAATTTGCAATATTTAAGATTTCTAAAAGTTTATCGGGCCTCTAAAACCGATCGAACAACATGTCCCAACCTTACAGTACTAACCAAACCTTCTGATGTATGCACTTCACGGGTATCATTTCCAAATACTGATTGTATCATATATCTGAAAGGTTGCCTTCATATTTCACCGCATGACTTGCCACGGAGTAGTTGAACTAATACTATGTGCGGAAAAACCTCCATCCTTATATTAATATCAGGAGTGATTGACGTACATGGGTCATGCTTCAACCCATAAGGGTATTTCGGTCATTTTCAGCTTTATTGGCAAATTTCTAGAATTTCATCAAAGGCAATTTATTTATTCCAATCAATGGGGGGTATTTCAGTCATTTGGAGTTCGTGATATCCATCATTCCTGTCAACCGGACTATATATAGTATTTCAATCAATTACGTACCCGTGGGTGTTTCATCCATTCAAGTAATCTCGGTACCTCCAACCACTTCATTCATTTCAGAACTCAAAGATTTATCCATCATTCTAGTTAATTTGCAAACTTCGATGTCTGAGGATACTTTAGTCTTTTTGGTCGATACGATCATTCCAATTAATTAACCATAACAGTATTTCCAATACATTTAGTCATTTCAGTCAATTCCGTATTTCGAGCCGTTTGATTAATTCAGAGGTACAAATAACTTCTCATAATTCCATATTCAGAGACTCATTCCGAATTCAAGGAAACTTACAATCTCGAAGGTTCAAATCTTGTTACCATAACTTTCTAGTTTTTTTTTTGAGGTTTTCAGATGAATCATGTTGTCTTACCATATCTAGCATAGATTTCTAGATCGTTTCCAATTCCAAGGATATTTTAGTCATTCTCATACTTTAAGGGCATTTTCGTAATTTTATATCCAAATAATTTTAACATTTGATCATTTGACACTGATAATCGGATTTGGAGATTAGCTGCCTTATTAGTTATTTATTGTACTCCAGATCCTTACATTTATTAACTTTCTCGTTCGAGCATTTTAATTTTATCCAGGTTATCATACTCAATTTCATACCCGGTTTGACTTAAGCAGAGCTAACATCACTCATCAGCATATTTATGCATGCATTTACTGAATACCAACATGTTCATAAAGCATACTAGAGGTAGTAATGTATTACCTTTGATACTTGCTATATCGGTCGACCATGATACTCCGTTCGATCACTCTCGTATCCGAATGTGACGTCCACAACATCCAGAATACAAGGAACTTCGAATACCTTCAATCGCACAAAAATCCAATTTCAGTCCTTATTCACACTGCTCATAATTGATTATTAAAATACATAAGCATACTCGAGTTCAAGGTCCAATTCAGAGGCTTTTGGGTTGGAATTTCACGAAAGGGGCTTCAAAATCGGACTCAGGACGTCGAAATACATAAAATATGACTTTTCGGAAAAAGTTGACTTTTTGGTCAAAGTCAACGCTGACGTCAGCGGTCAAAGTCAACACTGATGTCATGCTGACGTCACTGGTCCAAGGCTGACTCAGCGAGTTGACTCACTGGGTTGACTCGGACGAGTTGACTCGAACGAGTTCACTCACTGGGTTGACTCGGTCAACGGGTCGGGTCAACGGGTCGGGTCGGATCGGTCAACGGGTCGGGTCAACGGGTCAGGTCGGATCGGTCAACGGGTCATCGGGTCGGGTTGGTTTGTTTGGACCGGTTCGGGTGACTTAATTCAAGACCAGACCGGGTCTGAGTCGACCGGTTCAACGGCTACCGTCCAGGGCGGCCGGAAATCGCCCTGGACGGCGCGTGAGGCCCACGCACTGCCTAAAATGGCCGGAAAAACGCCCTAAAACTCAAAATGAGCACCAGAAATCCATTTACAACCCTAAAACACCTGAAAAAAGTTGAACGACTTACCAACTTACCAAATCGGGGTTAAACTGCGGAAGGACGACGAGGCTCCGATGACGGCTTGAAAGACGGCGGACGGACCCATTGACGACTGGGTTTTGTTCGTCTCCGCGCAGTTAACTTCTTGGCGGGGATGGCGCGACGAACCGACGTCGACCGACGCCGGAAATGTCGAACAACAGAGGTGATACAAGGTTAGGTTTTAGTCGAACCTTTCGACTGCTCTCAACGGCGCACGGTGGGGAATTAGGGCGAGTGGCGGTCGTGGTTTTGATCGGGAAGGGGCGGCGGTCACTCTGACGGTGGCGGTGCATGAAGCGGCACGACGGAGGAATTGAACGGACGGCGACTGGTTCGGTTTAAGGAAAAAAAAAGAGGTACAACGATAAAGGGGAGGTTTCTGGAAACTTTTTGGGAAGACAGCCTAATTAATTCCCAATAAAGGGGGTAGGTAGGATATTTTTATTTATTTATTATTATATTATTTTTTAGGATCTAAATAAAATTTAAAAATGGTAGCTTACAACCAAGAGCTTTAATAGCTCAATTGGCTGGGCATTTGTTTAAACCCCCTTGAGGTTGTGGGTTCGATTCCCACAACCCTCACTTCTTTTTTTTTACTAGCTTCTCTTAAGCATCTACTCTTTATTATAGGGTGTTACAGGATACGCGGATTACAAGCGTTGTCCCACACGCTTCATACACACTACCGGACTACACAAGCTCACACACGAGAGTAACCCTCCATCATTGTGACACCAGTGGTGGAGTATAACGGTACAATCACAACCCCTCAACACCACTCATCGGTAGGTTTATAATTCCACTAACGAGAGCACTGGACACATAACACAAGATCCACACACGGAATTAACATCCACCGTTGTGATCTTAACCTCAATTGTTAGGGTACTTGGATTGAGTATACGGTACAATCACAACCCCTCGACATCCAAGGTGACTTTATTCACGATGCACCCAATCCTATAGCCGGCTAACTATATCCGATTAAAGTAACCAAAAACCATTTCCATCACTTGCCAATATAATCATTTAACATCAATTATCCACTGTTTTACAAGCATAAACAATATGCCATTTCCACAAGCATAACATGCTTAACATCATATGCATTACCACATGAAAACCAAGGATCACTTACCTAGTGCATCCTTAACATAATGGCATTAAAATCCAGCAACATTAATGCTTAAAACATGCTTTACAACAGTAATCAAATCCACACTTAACTCAAGTGCATTTTCATCAAACATAGCACACTTCCGAGAGAGAGATTTCCGAATCACTTACTCTTGAGCTTAGCTAAGTGTATCAAACTTACACTAAGCTCCCAAGACCACGCTCAAAGCGTTACAAAGCTGGAAAATCCATTTCCACTCACCGATACACGAAGCCTTGCTCGCCGACGCGAAAATTACTCTTATGGTGCCTCTAACAACACCTCGTTTGCTTCCAGATCAAGATCCCATGTTTTCACATCATCAAAACAAAGATCTAAATGCATTAAAATGCATTCCAACACCAGCAAAAATTCACAAACTCGTTGCTCACCCAAACCACACCAAATTACCCATCCAAAACAACCAAAAACTCAATCGATTGCTTCCTAACCCAAGCCCAGCCAACACACATCACTTCCAAACTATTATAAACATCAAAACACATCTAATAAACAACCTAACCCAACCTTATACCTCCAGCAAGCAAGATCCCACCATTTCACCTCAAAAACTCACTTAAAACCATCAAGAACTTCAAGGATCTCAAGGATTTCGGGATCTATGTTATCAACACTTCATTTCAACATAATAATCAACTTAGAACTCAATTAAGATCAATCCAAAACAGAGCTTAACACAACTAGTCCGAAAATCAAGATTTCAATCACATTTTTTGTTGAGTGGATCACACGAATGATAATAACCAAGAGGGGGGGTGAATTGGAATTTTAACTATGTTGTAACGGAAATTGCAACTTAAAATTATTGACACGAGAATTTAGAGTGGTTCAAGTTCACCAACCGAACTCTACATCCACTACCTTAGTCTCACCAAGGATTTGCAACAATTTCCACTAAATTGTTCGTCCCCTTTTTCTAGGACAAGGAGGCAACCTTTACAATTTCGGTTAATTTTTCTACCCAAAAATTAACCCAATCCTCACACAAAAGAACAAAGAAATTTGTTGGCTAATAAGGTATCTCTCAATACAAATGATAGCCCAATATCAAGCACTCAACCCAATTGAACAAAATAGAAATGAAGGATACAATTGGGGTTTCTAGACAAAAATGAGATTTCAACACAAATGCTTGTATTTGATGATAGGATGTATGCTTGTAGCTCAATTGTTTATTGCTGGAGCTTCTTGGGGTCTTTTTATAGCCTCTTGATGATTTCCAACCGTTGTGGGTGATGGGCTAAAGATTAGAGCCGTTGGGGTGCTTTTCTCACAACTTTACAGCACACAGCAGCCTACCGTTTCGGAACGGGGTCAACTTGTTTCGGAACGGATTTCAAATAATATAGCCGTTGGAGCGTCTACGAGAGCCCGTTTCGAAACGCCTAGGGCCGTTTCGAAACGGTTTTGCCACTGCCAAAGGGTTGTTTCGAAACGGCCTTATCCCGTTTCGGAACAGATTTGCCACTGCCAAAGGGGTGTTTCGAAACGGCCTAAGCCCGTTTCAGAACGCCCTATTTATTTTCAAAATTTAGTTAAAATCGTTGCCCTTGTTCGTTTAAATGAAGAACAGTTTCGAAACGAGTAATACCGTTTCGAAACGCCTTGACCCGTTCCGATACGCGTTTCGGAACAGGTGCACATCGAACTGAAAGTGTTTCGAAACGCCTTGGGCCGTTTCGAAACGGGGCTTGAAAAATCACTGTTTTGACTTTGAAATTCTTAAAAAATATTTTGTAAGTCTTTGGTTTTAGCTATGAAGTGGTCTTTAACAATATATAGGGAATTTTAAGGACTTTAAAATTTGTTTTGATATTTTCATTTTAGTCCTTAGGTTTTTAGTTATATCAAAATTTAAAGCATATGTTTCACAATCTCCCCCTTTTTGATATAACAAAACCAAAGTTAGAATTTTTTTAAGAATTTTGAAAGTTTTGAAGATATTCTAACTCCCCCTTAATTTAAGATAGGTTTTGAGATTAAAAAAAACTTGTGACATGAAATCAGAGATGTAAAGTTTAACAAAACCTTAAGAAAATTTGAAAATTTTCTATTTTGGTGGCAAGGCAAAAAGGCAAGGCAATTCTCTCTTAAATTTCATCTCCCCCTTTTTGTTAGATCAAAAAGAAACAAAGAGAGCTCATAAAGAATATTAGTACCAATAAGCAATTAAAAGCAATCATAATAAATATCATCAAAATATCCAAAGCATAAACAATAAGTTCATAATCAAATCCCAAAATAAAAGATCATAAGCATAGGTTCCTAAAACATGAGAAAAACATAAAGAAGCAAACTCAATCCTAAATGCATAGATAATATAATATGATATGATATGAGTATCCTAGGCCTCGTCATCATCATCCTCATCATCATCATCGTTCTTGGCTTGAGAACGGTGATATTTTGTCCATTCTCCATAAAGAGTAGAGAAGGAAAGATCAAGGTTGGCATTGGAAGTCTCAAGGGATTGAAGACGATCCTCGACGTTCTTCAATCGATTTCCCATAGTTTCAAAGCCCGAAGAAATACGAGTATCCATAGTGTCAAAACGAGAATTCAAGGCATTGAAACGCTCGGTAAGAAAAACCGTGAGAGCATCTTGATTTTCCATTTGAACTTGAGGTGGAGGAGCAACGGGAGGAGGAATCTCTTCTCGATCAATTCTTTGCCAATAATCATCCAAATATGTGAATCCGGATTTTCGAAGAGAGGACTCACCAATTTTGGTCTTGCTAGGTTCCGGAGAGTCATAGGTACAATCAATACCAAGATGATCGAAGAGAAAACTCAAGACAATGCCGTAAGTGAAAGATGTCAACTCATTGGTGTCAATAAGCTTGATATTATTGACAATCTCAGCAAAAATAATTTTGGGCACATTTGGGCGCTCACCTCTTCGGAAACATTCGAGCCAAAAGTGATCTTTTTCCCGGATGTGGGAGTATTTTCCTCCGGATGGTCGAATGAACCAAGACACTATCAAGTGAAGGACACGATCGTGCACATCTAAATGAAGGGCTTTCCCGGTGAAGGTGCCAAAGTGACGTTCATCTTCAAGACCCTCATTCTTGAGTTTAAGGGCAGACTCCAAAAGAGCAATATTAATAACAAACTTTTGCCCCAATAAAGATGACTCAATTCCTACTATCTCGGTTTTGGTTTCATCGTAAAGGAAACGAGCATTAGAGTAGAAAAGGAGTACCAAGTTTCTGTAACAAACATCCTCGATGCTCAAGAAGAAAAGAAGATCCCACTCATCCAAACGTCCAAGATACCGAAAGAGGAATCACTCGGAATTGAGGAAATCTAGATCAATGACCCTTTCTTTGCGAACCGCGAGATTTTTGACGTAGGAGAAGTGAGTACGCTGCTGCTGAGTTTTAAGAGTTTTCTGAAAAAGTTGAGTGATATTTGGACGAATACTCGATTCACCGGTTTGAACGGATTTGCGCTTTTTGTTCGATTGATCCGCCATCTAAAAATATTAAGCAAGAGTTTTAAAATTAAGTGTATGCATTGATAATAAAAATCAGTCCAATAGGAAATCCCACTTAGGTTTTTGAAAAACAGAAAAAAAAATACGATTAAAAATTTTTATATTCGAATCAAAAATTTTGAGATTTTTGAAAATTTTTACAAGATATGGAAAACCCACAACTAAAAATATATAATGTATACAAAATTATAATTTTCTAGCCTAAGATTCGAACAAATATTGAAAAAGAGAAAAATAAGAAAAATTACCTTAGTTTGGGATTTTGGATGATTTGAATGAAATCTTTGCACAAGATTGATGAAGCTTGCTTAGATATGTGTTTTAGAGAAGAATCCCTCACAATTTTGTGAAAAAACAAAGTGTTTGAGAGGGTATTTATAGAAGGGGGTCGGTTAGGGTTTTTAGGGTTTTAGGAGTTTGATAAAAATTAGAGTTTTGAACTTTAAGAAGCCCTAAATAAGGCTGTCCGCGAGGCCGTTTCGGAACGGTCAAGACCGTTTCGGAACGGGGCGGCTAGGGTTTTGACCTGTTGACTTCACGTTTCGAAACGGGGCTGACCGTTTCGAAACCCGTTTGACCCGTATCGGAACGCGTTCCGATACACCCTTACATCGAACCGAAAACGTTTCGAAACAACTGGGGCCGTTTCGAAACGTCCTTCTCTCAGGATGGATTTTAAGGCACCCGTATCGGAACGGGTGAACCCGTTTCGATACACCTGGGCCTGGAAGTGCAGATGAGGCTCTAAAATGCAGAAAAATGATTTTCTAAGAGGCCAAACATGCATAAATGATATGAATGAGCAGGCAAAACATATTTAGGCATAAACATACTCCCCCTAACTATATGCATGGAAGAAATTGGGAGTCTAAACATATAAACATGATATTTCACAAAATCAAGCATATTTAAGTTTGAAAAAAGGTCCAAAAAGGTCAAGATGGGCTAGTTAGACCTAACTCTCTCCTAAGGGACCAAAAACGCTCTTTATCTAATGGTTTTGTAAAAATATCCGCTAATTGATTCAAGGTGTCTACATACTCTATAACCACATCTTTCTTAAGGACATGATCTCTAATGAAATGATGCCTTATTTCTATATGTTTGGTTCTAGAGTGTTGGATGAGATTTTTTGTTAAACATATTGCACTAGTATTATCACATTTTAGGGGTATGGTTTCTATTTTTACACCATAATCTAAGAGTTGTTGCTTCATCCAAAGGACTTGAGCACAACAACTCCCTAAGGATATGTACTCGGCTTCGGTGGTAGATAAGGCTACACTATTTTGTTTCTTAGAGAACCAAGATATGAGCATACTACCTAGGAATTGACAAGTTCCCGAAGTACTTTTCCTATCGATTTTGCAACCCCCATAATCCGCATCCGAGTAAGCATGTAGGTTGAAGGTAGAGACTCTAGGATACCAAAGGCCTAAACAAGGAGTGTCTCTAAGGTATCTAAAGATTCTTTTAACGGCTATAAGGTGTGACTCTTTAGGACTAGCTTGAAACCTAGCACACAAGCAAACACTAAACAAGATATCCGGTCTACTTGCGGTAAGGTAAAGCAAAGACCCAATCATAGAACGATAAAGCTTAGAGTCAACACACTTACCTCCTTCATCTTTGTCAAGCTTTGTAGATGAGCTCATAGGAGTGGCTTGAGGCTTTGTGTTCTCCAAGCCAAACTTGTTGAGCATATCCTTTATGTATTTTGCTTGATTTATGAAGGTGCCATCCTTCTTTTGCTTGATTTGGAGTCCCAAAAAGAATGAGAGCTCCCCCATCATGCTCATCTCAAATTCACCTTGCATTAACTTAGCAAATTCTTGACAATGACATTCATTAGTAGATCCAAATATAATATCATCAACATAAATTTGAACTACTAAAATGTCATTTTTATACATTTTTATAAAGAGTGTAGTGTCCACCTTACCTTTTTCAAATCCTTTTTCAATCAAAAAATTTGAAAGCCTTTCATACCAAGCTCTAGGAGCTTGTTTTAAACCATAGAGAGCTTTGGTTAGTTTGAAAACATGATTTGGAAATTTTGAGTCTTCAAAACCCGGTGGTTGTTCTACATACACTTCCTCATTTATAAAACCATTTAAAAATGCGCTTTTGACATCCATTTGAAAAAGCTTGAAATTATGATAACATGCATATGCAAGCAACATCCTAATGGCTTCCATTCTAGCTACGGGTGCATAGGTTTCATCAAAATCTATTCCCTCCTCTTGAGTGTAACCTTGTGCTACAAGTCTAGCTTTATTTCTCACAATGTTACCACTCTCATCTAGTTTGTTCCTAAAGACCCATTTAGTTCCTATTGTAGATTGATTACTAGGCCTATCAACTAATGTCCAAACATTACTTCTCTCAAATTGATTTAACTCTTCTTGCATAGCCATAATCCAAAAATCATCTTTCAATGCTTCTTTGATATTTTTAGGCTCTATGCATGAGATAAATGCAATATGATTCATTAATCTAAGAGAAGAACGAGTGGTTACCCCCTTGGATGGATCACCCAAGATTTCACCATCTTTGACATAGTTCAACTCCCTTGGATAGCTAACTTCCTTTTCCTCAATAGCCAAGTCCTTCAAGGCTTCAAGAGGTGGATCTTGTGTGTCTTCTTCTTTTGGTTGAATCTCATCCTTCTTTGAAGTTTGACCTCCATCAAAGGTATTTATGATTCCTACATTATCATCATCACAAGAATCCTTCCTAGGAAGGGGATTATCATCGAATACAACATGAATAGATTCTTCTACAACTAAAGTTCTTTTGTTAAATACTCGATAGGCTTTAGAGGTTAAAGAGTAACCTATAAAAATAGCTTCATCACTTTTTGCATCAAATTTACCTAAATTATCTTTTCCATTATTTAAAACAAAACATTTACATCCAAAAGGGTGGAAGTAGCTAATATTAGGCTTTTTAGATTTTAAAATCTCATAAGGTGTTTTCTTTAAAATCGGCCTAATAGTTACTCGATTTATAATATAACAAGCTGTGTTTGTGGCTTCCGCCCAAAAATATTTTGGTAAATTATTTTCGCAAATCATAGTTCTAGCCATTTCTTGTAAAGTTCTATTTTTCCTCTCAACTACCCCATTTTGTTGAGGAGTTCGAGGAGCTGAAAAATTATGGCTAATACCATTTTCATTTAAAAAATCTTCAAATCCTAAATTTTGAAATTCGGTTCCATGATCACTTCTAATATGTGAAATTTTAAGTTCAAGATCATTTTGAATTAATTTTGAAAATGTGATGAATTTTTCCAAAGCCTCATCCTTAGTACTTAAAAAGAGAACCCAAGTGAATCTAGAAAAATCATCAACTAGTACAAAAGCATATGATTTGCCACCCAAGCTCATAGTCCTAATTGGCCCAAATAAATCCATGTGGATTAGTTGTAAACATCTACTAGTAGAAATGTCATTAATGGATTTAAAAGAAGATCTATGTTGTTTACCCTTTGAGCATGCATCACAAATTTTATCGTTCGAAAATTTTATCTTGGGTAAACCTTTGACTAGATTTAGAGAGATTAGTTTTTCTAAAACACTTGTGCTAGCATGTCCTAGCTTCCTATGCCACAACCATGCATCATTTTCATTTTGAGCAACTAAGCATGCATGAGATGTATGAATGTCATCTAGATGCACCATGTATATATTCCCTATGCGATGACCTATGAGCATAATATTATTAGTTTTAATGTCTACAATTTTACAACCGGTTTTATCAAACAGAACATTAAAACCTTTATCACATAGTTGACTTATGCTCAATAAATTATGTTTAAGACCATTGACATATAAAACATTTTCAATGAGAGTAGTAGAGTGATTACCTGTGGAGCCAATACCTTCAATGTGGCCTTTGGAGTTGTCACCAAATGTTACTTGTAGAACGTGGCAATCGATCGAATAAAACCAAGAGGGGGGGTGAATTGGATTTTTGAAAATTGCGGCGGAAGCTAATTGCAAAGATAAAAATTGCAAAGCGATTTAGAGTGGTTCGACTTTCTAACCAAAGTCTACATCCACTACCTTAGCGTCCACACTAAGGATTTCCCACAAATTCACTAATTTGTCTTTCCTTTAAGGACAAGGAGTAACCTTACACACTTCAATAGACTTATACCCCAAAGTCTATTGAATCCTATCCCAAAGTTGGATACAAATGAGCAAACTAGAAAATCCTCACTAGGAAAGTGTTTGCAAAGTTTAAGCTCTCTCACACACCCGAAAAACACTAGCTCAAGAATTACAACGAAGAACACTCTAGTGTTTTTTACAAGAAAGATCGAAAAATAAGCACAAAATGATTTCTTGGAAGCTTGAATGCTTGTATATGCTTTCTTGATGTTTCTTGCTCTTTCTTAATGTTTCTTGATGATCCAATGCTGCATTTATAGTGTTGTTTGAGCATCTAGCCGTTAGGAGCCTTTGGGGGGTCTTTGGAGCCGTTGGGGATGTTTATTTTTGACTTTAAAAAGCTCCCCTGCACTTAAGTTTCGAAACCTTTACCAAGGGTTTCGAAACTATAGGGTTAGATTTGAAATAAATGACCGTTGTTTGAAAAACTTGACCGTTGCAGGCCAAAGGTTTCGAAACCTTCATAAGGTTTCGAAACTTTCAGGCCAAGGTTTCGAAACCTTATGAAGGTTTCGAAACCTTTACCCAGGTTTCAAAAACAGAGTGCTTCTGCCCAGGAAGGTTTCGAAACTTTAGTATAGTTTCGAAACTTTTCTTCCAAAATGAACATTTTGGGCATTTGTTGACTTTCAAAAATGTAGTTCGATATATGTATTAAGTCGAACTTTTTCAAAGCATTTTGTCAAGTTAAAATCGAGTTTTTGACAAATTTATTTCTTTAAAAATACTTTACAAATTTTTACAATTTAGTCCTTTTAAATTCCTTTTAAGTTATATCAAAATCAAAATAAGTTCAACAATCTCCCCCTTTTTGATATAACAAAACATTTTGTAAAAATTTGTTTTTGAAATAATTTGTTTAATATTTCAAATCTTTTTCATAAGCTCCCCCTTAATAAATGTCTTCATGAAAAATTTTAAAATTGTAATTTTAAAGACATATGAAATATTTGAATAAAAACCTTTTTGATAAAAACAAATTTGCTCTTAATCTTCTGTAATTTTAAAAACATATGAAATATTTGAATAAAAACCTTTTTGATAAAAACAAATTAAAACAAATTTGCTCTTAATCTTCTCCCCCTTTTTGTTATAGCAAAAAGGATAAATGGCTACACAAGCAACAAAAACGTTAATAGATCAATATAATTCAATAGCATATCATCCATAAAGCATATCATTCATGAAGCATAGCATCCAAGATTTATAATCCAACAAAATAAAATTCATAGAAATATTCAATCAAAGAGCAAAATATGTCTTAAAAACAAAGACTAAAGCGTAAATCAAAATAAGTCTAAAAATGTACCAATAACATCATAAAGTCATATAGAATGCAAATATAAACTAAACATCATCCTGAGGCATCTGTGGAAAAAAGTGAGTATGGACATCGTGCATGTCATGCTCCAACGATGTGACTCGATCATCTATGCCACGAACGCGATCGTCTATGCCACGAAGGTGAGCATCTAAGCTATCAAAACGCGTGACCATAGTAGCATACATACTCTCTAATGTAACCGGTGCCGGTGCCGGAGCTAGTGGAGCCTCTCCAATAGGATCCTCATCATCATCAAACTCCTCTCCTCTATGAACCCAACCGTGATCTCCATGATACCATTGGGCTTTGTGACAAGATTTAATGTCAATAAAGCTCTTGTTCTTAACATGTGGATCTAAGGAAGTGTCAATATTGAGCTTCCTAAAAATATGGCTAAGAACATTCCCATAAGAGAGAGAGAATGAGGTGGGATTATGAATAATTTTGATGAGGTTGAGGAAAATGATGGTAGCAATATCGGGACGAGTCCTATCACGATATTGGCGTAGCCACCAATAATCACAAGCTCTCATACTAGTGGCTTTTCCGCCGGAGGGACGGAAGAACCAAGTAGTAAGGAGTAAAAAGAGGCGCTCCTCGAGAGGAAGGTGCGTAGGACTACCATCCGGGAAAGCTGGAATGTTATGAGCTACGTTTTCATCTGAATTACCATCTAAAGGAACACCTAAAAGATCAGCTATTATTTGAGGTGTTATATCAAATTCAGTACCCATAAGGTAAGAACGGATACCTAAGATGGTGTTTCGATCCCTAGGTGATTTGATGAAGGAGGCATTGGCAAAGAAGGCACGAACTAATTTGCGATGGGTGTAGGGAGGAATGTTTAAAAAATCAAGCCATTTCCAATCGACAAATAGTTCAAATAGATCAAAGTTAAAATCTGGAGAAGTAAGAAAATCAAAATCAATAGTTCTTTCTTCTCTTACTTTTTTATTTTCATAAATACTTTGATATCTATCTAAATTATCCGAATCCCTAAAGCAACGATCTTCAAATTGAGGGTTTGGATTTGAACTAGAATTTTGGCCAATTTCATTGCGTTGTCGTTTAGCTCTAGGAGGATTGGTTCTAGGGAGAATAACTCTAGGAGGCATGGTTTTGATTCAAAAAATTTTTGGTTGGGGAATTTTATCAAACACTTTGTGGGCAAGAGATTAGAGGTGTTTAAACAAAAGTTTTAACAAGATTGGGTGATACCTCCTGCAAAAACACAACATATATAACAATAAAATCAACCCACATTGTTCTAAAATTCTCTAGAACTAAATTCCTAAAAATTTTATAACCCTAAAAATCCTTAAAAACTTGAATAGATTGAAGTTTTAATAAAAATTACCTCAAATAGTTGTTGAAGATAAAGATGAAAACCCAAGAGATTGATGAAATCTTGTAGATTTGAGCAAGGGTTTTGAGGATTTTTGAGAGAATTTGGGTTATTAGCCGTTTAGGTTTGATAGAAAATAGGGTTGGGAGAAGAAGAAATTGATTTATAAGCATAAAGACCCGTCCGAACACGGCCTGTTTTAATGAAGGTTTCGAAACTTTGGGAAAGTTTCGAAACTTTCAGCCTAAGGTTTCGAAACTTTTCAAAAGTTTCGAAACTATTTGCCTCCAGTAGCACAAGATTGATTCTGGGCACCTAAAGGTTTCGAAACTTTGCTAAAGTTTCGAAACTATCTGGCCAAAGTTTCGAAACTTTGTATAAGTTTCGAAACTATTGGTTCCAGTAACTAATATGTTTCTGGAAAAACTATAAGGTTTCGAAACTATGGAATAGTTTCGAAACTTTGCCCTGTATTGACTTAGAAATCATCAGATTTTGCCTCAAAATTGTTTCTAAAAGCATTCTAATATTACTATGATAATTATCAACATTAAAGACCATATTTGAACCAAAATCAAAGAATTTTACGCTTATTGTTGGATTTAAAAGTGACTATCTTATCTAAGGTCACTTAAAAAGATTTTGAACAATTAAGTTCATAATATTGCTAATATTTAAGACCTAAATACAAACAATTAACACATAAGGCCAAATATTGAGCAAACATGCAAAACATAACTCCCCCTCACTAAAAGCATTCATATAACATATGGGGAACCTCAAACATGTTTCAACACAAATTATTCATATAAATTAACATGTAAGAGTAAATTTTGCATAAAATAGTTACCACTTGAACCAAGATATGTCGATTGAGCTTCTTCAAGTGTCCTTCCATTTTGTGTGTCTAGAGCTTTCAAGTTTCTTCAAATTTGCATATCATGGCTCCAACACACCTACAAAAAGGGAACTATGTATGTTTTGGTACCCAAACTCTTTTGGGTCCATAAGAGTTAGTTCCTAGTAATTTAGTCCCTTTGGGTATCCATTTTGACAATAGATTAAAATCTTTGTTAGCAATGAGTCCCTTTGGAACCCAAATTCTCCTAATCATCTTTCGATTAGGTGATCTTTGTCTATACCCTTCAAAGTTCTTTCTAACATAGTTGGTTTTTGAACTTTCACATTTTTCAACAATTTTTGTCCCAACCTTGTTGAAAGAAGCTTTAAGATCATCAAGTTCCTTTTGATGATCTTCATGGACCTTTGAAAGTAAGTTTTGCAAGTCTTGATTTTTCTTTTCAAAATCTTTTAATTGGACTTGCATTTCTTCGAACTTGCTTTCAAATTCCTTATTAGTCTTAGAGAGAGAGTCATTTTCAATTTTTAATTTTGAAGTAATTTTTCTATTTTTCAAAATTAACTTCTCATACTCTAAGGCTAATTCATTATAAACCTCTTGTAATTCATCAAAAGTATAATCAAATGAATAAGATGAATTAGAGGTTACCATTGAGTCATCCTCGAAAGCCATAAGACACAAGTTGGCTACTTCATCCTCGTCCTCGTCGGAAGAGTCATCGCTCCAAGTAGCTACGTGAGCCTTGTGCTTCTTCCTCTCATAGCTATTTTTATTTAGTTGAGGACAATCGATCCTGATATGTCCTGGTTTGTTGCACTCATAGCAAGTTAGAGGATCTCTCCCTTTGTTGCTTTTAAAGCCCTCTTCTCTTTGGAATCTTCTTCCTTTGTTGGTCAACATGAAGTTTTTGAATCTTTTGGCAAACATAGCCATTTCTTTTTCTTCATCTTCTTCACTAGAATCATCATCCTTTTTGGATGCTTTAAGAGCAAGACCAACTTTCTTTTTCTCCACTTCCTTCTTCTTTTCTTCCTTGCCCGTTGACATCATCTCGTGAGTAAGCAAGGAGCCAATAAGCTCATCTAATTTTAGAACTTTGAGGTCCTTTGCTTCTATTATGGCCGTTTTCTTCGAATCCCATGAATTGGGAAGAGAGTAGATCATCTTCCTCACCAGTTTGTCTTCGGGGATTACTTCGCCATAACCTTTTAAACCATTTACGATCACGGAGAATCGATCGGACATGGTTTTGATGTCTTCCTCGGGGTCCATCTTGAAGTTCTCATAACTTAGATTGAGGAGCCCGATTTTGGTCTCCTTTACTTGATTTGTACCTTCATGTGTAACTTCAAGTTTGTCCCAAATTTCTTTTGCATTGGAACAAGATGACACCCTTCCATACTCGTCCGGGCCAAGGGCACAAAAGATGAGATGCATAGCTTTTGCATTTGTTGAGAATCCCTTGTCTTCTTCAACACTCCATGTTTCAATATTGCTCGTTGGTGCTATGTATCCTCTCATGATGATTTTCCAAGCTTCGAGATCATAAGCTTGGATGAAGAGCTTCATGCGGTTTTTCCAATACGAATAATTTACTCCATTGAAGAAAGGCGGTTTGTTGGTGGGTTGTGAATCTCCCCAAACAACAATATTGGAGGTGGATGCCATGGATGACTTTGTGGATGATTGCACACTTCTTGGATCTTTTTCAAGAGGTTGTAAGACCTTCTAATGAACCAAGCTCTGATGCCAATTGTAGAACGTGGCAATCGATCGAATAAAACCAAGAGGGGGGGTGAATTGGATTTTTGAAAATTGCGGCGGAAGCTAATTGCAAAGATAAAAATTGCAAAGCGATTTAGAGTGGTTCGACTTTCTAACCAAAGTCTACATCCACTACCTTAGCGTCCACACTAAGGATTTCCCACAAATTCACTAATTTGTCTTTCCTTTAAGGACAAGGAGTAACCTTACACACTTCAATAGACTTATACCCCAAAGTCTATTGAATCCTATCCCAAAGTTGGATACAAATGAGCAAACTAGAAAATCCTCACTAGGAAAGTGTTTGCAAAGTTTAAGCTCTCTCACACACCCGAAAAACACTAGCTCAAGAATTACAACGAAGAACACTCTAGTGTTTTTTACAAGAAAGATCGAAAAATAAGCACAAAATGATTTCTTGGAAGCTTGAATGCTTGTATATGCTTTCTTGATGTTTCTTGCTCTTTCTTAATGTTTCTTGATGATCCAATGCTGCATTTATAGTGTTGTTTGAGCATCTAGCCGTTAGGAGCCTTTGGGGGGTCTTTGGAGCCGTTGGGGATGTTTATTTTTGACTTTAAAAAGCTCCCCTGCACTTAAGTTTCGAAACCTTTACCAAGGGTTTCGAAACTATAGGGTTAGATTTGAAATAAATGACCGTTGTTTGAAAAACTTGACCGTTGCAGGCCAAAGGTTTCGAAACCTTCATAAGGTTTCGAAACTTTCAGGCCAAGGTTTCGAAACCTTATGAAGGTTTCGAAACCTTTACCCAGGTTTCAAAAACAGAGTGCTTCTGCCCAGGAAGGTTTCGAAACTTTAGTATAGTTTCGAAACTTTTCTTCCAAAATGAACATTTTGGGCATTTGTTGACTTTCAAAAATGTAGTTCGATATATGTATTAAGTCGAACTTTTTCAAAGCATTTTGTCAAGTTAAAATCGAGTTTTTGACAAATTTATTTCTTTAAAAATACTTTACAAATTTTTACAATTTAGTCCTTTTAAATTCCTTTTAAGTTATATCAAAATCAAAATAAGTTCAACATTACTACTCCTCCACTTTTTGGCTTTAGATCCATGAGTCGACTCTTGTCTCCGGTCATGTGTCTCGAGCATCCACTATCAAGGTACCATGAGTTTTGACTTTGTGCTTTGGCCTTGTAGCAATGCTCCCCCTACAAACAAAGATATTTAAACTTTTGTTTTTGGTACCCAAATCATTTTGGGTCCATGTGTGTTAGTTCCTAAAACTTTGGTTCCCTTAGGAATCCAAGGTGACATAGCAATAATATTATTAGATTTAACAAGTTCCTTAGGAACCCATACATTTCTAATTCTTTTAACTTTACTATGTCAAGGATAGTTACCTTGTTTGTAGTAGTTAGTCTTTTTCTTGGGTTGGTGTGCTCTAGAGGATTCTCCTACTTCATGCTTGACACTACCAACATTTTTTAAAGACTTTTTGAGCTCATTTAGCTCACTCAACACCTTTTGGTGTTCACGTTTATTTTGAGATAAAGAATTATTAAGATCAACATTTTCATCTTGAAACAATTTAAGTTCATCTTTTAATCCTAATATCTTTTTCTCAAATTTAGAATTAGTTTGAGTAAGTGAGTCATTTTTCTCATTTAATTCTAGGATAATTTTTCTATTTCTAATAACCGACTCCTTATACTTCTCAACTAATTCATCATATACCTCTTGTAACTCATCATAAGCATCATTTAATTCTTCATATGAAAAATCTAAAGTAGATGAGTTAGAGGTTACCAAGGAGGAATCTTCCTCAAGTGCCATGAGGCAAAGGTTCGCCACTTCTTGTTCGTCATCCTCCGATGACTCCTCATCACTCCAAGTAGCAAGCTTGGCTTTGAGCTTTTTCCTCTTCTCAAAGCCCTTCTTCTTGAGTTGAGGGCACTCCGAACGTATGTGGCCGGGTTGTTTGCACTCGAAGCAAGTGAGTGGATCCCTTCCTTCTTCTTTGTTCTTGCTTTTAAAGTATATCTTCCTTTGGATTTTTCTTCCTCGGTTGGACCTCATAAGGCGTGAGAATCGTTTGGCTATCATAGCCAATTCTTCGAGCTCATCCTCATCACTAGATGAACTTTCATCAAGTTGGGAAGTTTTAGCCTTGAGAGCTATTCCCATTTTCTTCTTTTTCTCCCCTTCAAGCTTCTCCATTCTTTTTTTCTTCTTTCTTTTTCTCATCTTCCCTTCCTTGCTTCATGATCTCGTGAGTAAGGAGAGAGCCTACGAGTTCATCAAGCTTTAGAGTTTTTAAATTCTTTGCTTCGATGATAGCGGTTCTCTTCCCATCCCAAGATTCGGGAAGTGAATAGAGTAGCTTTCGGACAAGCTTGTCTTCCGGTATTACTTCTCCATATCCCTTTAAACCATTTACAATTGTGGAGAACCGATCAAACATCTTTGACACCGTCTCATCGAATTCCATCTTGAAATTTTCATAACTAAGATTGAGAATTCCAATCTTAGTTTCTTTGACATCGTTGGTGCCTTCATAGGTGGTTTCAAGAGTGTCCCACACTTCTTTGGCACTTTCAATTGATGAGACCTTTGAGTAGATGTCCGGACCGAAAGCACAAAATAGCATGTGAAGAGCTTTGTCATTTACTTGAATCTTTTTTCTTTCCTCTTCACTCATTTCCGTTCTTCTTTTTAGCACCATTTTGCCTTCATTATCTTGCTTCAATGGAATATATGGTCCATCCTCAATGACATCCCATACAAGATAGTCACTTGATTTAATGAATAGACGCATTTTATTTTTCCAAAAGGAGTAGTTCTCACCATTGAAGAAAGGAGGCTTTGTGGTGGATTGTGAGTCGTACATGCCGGGAGCGGAGGTTGAAGCCATCTCTTGATATTTTGATGATGATCACACTTCTTCCAAGGATCTCCTCTTGTGGTTGTTAATCCTCAAAGAGTTAAGCTCTGATGCCAATTGTTGAGTGGATCACACGAATGATAATAACCAAGAGGGGGGGTGAATTGGAATTTTAACTATGTTGTAACGGAAATTGCAACTTAAAATTATTGACACGAGAATTTAGAGTGGTTCAAGTTCACCAACCGAACTCTACATCCACTACCTTAGTCTCACCAAGGATTTGCAACAATTTCCACTAAATTGTTCGTCCCCTTTTTCTAGGACAAGGAGGCAACCTTTACAATTTCGGTTAATTTTTCTACCCAAAAATTAACCCAATCCTCACACAAAAGAACAAAGAAATTTGTTGGCTAATAAGGTATCTCTCAATACAAATGATAGCCCAATATCAAGCACTCAACCCAATTGAACAAAATAGAAATGAAGGATACAATTGGGGTTTCTAGACAAAAATGAGATTTCAACACAAATGCTTGTATTTGATGATAGGATGTATGCTTGTAGCTCAATTGTTTATTGCTGGAGCTTCTTGGGGTCTTTTTATAGCCTCTTAATGATTTCCAACCGTTGTGGGTGATGGGCTAAAGATTAGAGCCGTTGGGGTGCTTTTCTCACAACTTTACAGCACACAGCAGCCTACCGTTTCGGAACGGGGTCAACCTGTTTCGGAACGGATTTCAAATAATATAGCCGTTGGAGCGTCTACGAGAGCCCGTTTCGAAACGCCTAGGGCCGTTTCGGAACGGTTTTGCCACTGCCAAAGGGTTGTTTCGAAACGGCCTTATCCCGTTTCGGAACAGATTTGCCACTGCCAAAGGGGTGTTTCGAAACGGCCTAAGCCCGTTTCGGAACGCCCTATTTATTTTCAAAATTTAGTTAAAACCGTTGCCCTTGTTCGTTTAAATGAAGAACAGTTTCGAAACGAGTAATACCGTTTCGAAACGCCTTGACCCGTTCCGATACGCGTTTCGGAACAGGTGCACATCGAACTGAAAGTGTTTCGAAACGCCTTGGGCCGTTTCGAAACGGGGCTTGAAAAATCACTGTTTTGACTTTGAAATTCTTAAAAAATATTTTGTAAGTCTTTGGTTTTAGCTATGAAGTGGTCTTTAACAATATATAGGAAATTTTAAGGACTTTAAAATTTGTTTTGATATTTTCATTTTAGTCCTTAGGTTTTTAGTTATATCAAAATTTAAAGCATATGTTTCACATTTTTACAAGATTTTGATCTCCAATCAAAACTATAATAAAAACTCAACCAAAAATAGTAATTAGAAGCCAAATATCTTGGGAATTTCAATAAAGAACTTTGATTAGAGGTTGAGAACGAGATTTACCTTCAATCCTTGCTTTCCTCAATGAATGACAAGTTTTCCTTAGCCAAATCTTGAAAAGCTTGAAAGGATTTCTTGAAAATTGATTAGTAAATGTTAGGAGAGTGTTTGGGAGAAAAGAATTCTGGAGAGAAAAGAATAGAAATAGTGTTTGGCTGAGAATGAAGAGAAAATGGTAGTTACGTAATAGGATCTCACATTAACTATCCATTTAATTAATTAAAATAAAACCAATTAAAACCATTTAAAACACATGTCATATTAAGGAAATGCTAAATTGCCATAAAGCCCCCTAAAGATTCTAAGAATTTGACTTCTTCTTTAAAAATCACATTTCCCATAGTTTTGAAATTTTACAATTTGGTCACTACTCGAAATGTCCCATTTCCAAAACTCTTTTTGTAAAATTGACTTAACCAACCACTTAAACATATTTTTAGAGGATTTTAGCAATTTTTGCCACATTTTTATTCTATCCGATCCTTGATTCCCTTAAATCACTTTACGCGATTCGAACCGTTCTCGACCGGTCCGATCCGATGTCTAAAACATCTAGGCCCAAAACAAGGGCGTTACAATTTCCCTTCGCCTCATATAGACATTCTGGTTAACAATACATCAGGACATTCATGATTTTCATTCATAGATGGTTTCTCGGGATACACTCAGATAAAAATGAGTCCAGAAGATATGGAGAAGACGACATTCATAACCTTGTGGGGCACTTTCTGTTACAAAGTAATGCATTTTGGACTAAAAAATGCAGAGGCAACGTACCAGAAGGCCATGGTATCTCTTTTCCACGACATAATGCATAAGAAAATTGAAGTGCACATGGACGATATGATCGCTAAGTCTCAAACTGAGGAGGAGTATATTCAAAATCTGAGAAAGTTGTTCCAAAGATTAAGAAAATATCAGTTGAAGCTCAATCCAAATAAATGCACCTTCGGAGTTATATCTGAAAAACCTCTGGGTCTTGTGGTTAGTAGAAGAGGAATTGAAATTGATCCAAGCAAAGTGAAAGCTATCTAGAACCTTTCACCTCTTCTCACACAAAAAGAAATTCGAGGTTTCTTGGGAAGGTTGAATTACATTTCTCGGTTCTTTAATCAACTGATCGACAAGTGTGATCCGATATTCAAATTGTTTCGAAAGAATAATCTAGGAGTATGGAATGAGGAATGCCAAGAGACGCTATACAAGATCAAAAAGTATCTGGTGAATGTTCCAATTCTAGTAGCACCGGTTTCAGATAAACCATTAATCCTTTATTTGACAGTATATGAAAATTTGATGAGATGTGTACTGGGAAAACATGATGATTCTGAAAAGAAAGAAAGAATCATTTATTACTTGAGTAAGAAGTTTACTGATTGTGAATTACGATACTCGCCAATTTAAAAGTTGTCCCTGATTTGGGTAACTCGTAGACTCGGATAGTGTATGTTATATCACACTACTTGATTGAAATCCAGACTTGATCCATTAAAATTTCTGATGGAAACACCAGCGTTGACTGGGAGAATGGCTCGATAGAAAATGTTTTTGTCAGAGTTTAATATTGTATATGTGAGCCAAAAAGCAATAAAATGAAGCGTTATAGCAGATTTCTTAGCGAATTACACTTTAGATTATTATGAGTCCCTGAACTTTAATTTTTCAGAACAAGATTTGATGTGCACCTCAATTGAGGAAAGTAAAATTTTAGAAGATAAGTCTTAGAAGCTTTATTTTGATGGAGTTTTTAATGCACTAGGACGTGAAAATGGAGCAGTGTTGGTTTCTTCAAAGAATATGCATTATCCTTTAACAAGTAGATTGGGATTCCTTTGTACAATGACATGGTAGAGCATGAAGCTTGTGCTATGGGATTGTGAGCGGCCATTGAAAGAAAGATAACAAGTTTTGAAGATGTATGGAAATTCTGGTTGTTTATCAGCTTATGGTGTCTGGTCTATTAAAGTGACCGGTTGCGACTCTATTTTTTTAATAAAATTGAATTGAAAAAATCTAATTTAAAAATAAATCATCAAAGCTATTTTCAAAAATGGTTTCAACAATTTGTAATAGAATTTTAAAGTCATTAAAATGATGTTTTATAAAGCTTTTAAAAGATCAAAGTCCATATAGGATAATTTAATTGTTTCTAACTATTAGTGGTAGGGGTGAGCGTTCGGTCGAGTTGAGTTAAAAAATTTCGAGTTGACGTGTTAATTTTTACAACTCAAACTTTATTTGAAATTTTTTAGATTTGAGCCGAGTTTATGAAATTCGAGTCGAGTTTTCGAGTTCCTATAAAAATTTAGTTGTAATTATTTATCATGTTATAGTAAGGTTTGATTACAATTTTAACAATTTTCTCTAATTATATAAAATATGCATATATATTTCTCCACATTTTTCATGTGGCATATATTTCTTCATATATATATATATATATATATATATATATATATATATATCAGTAAAAATTGAGGGACTTGACTCGAACTTAAAAATAAATCCACTAATTACTAAAATTTTCGAGTTATTCAAGTTTCCATTTTACAACTCAAACTTTATTTGAAAATTTTTCGAGTCGAGTCGAAAAAATAAATTTTTTTCGAGTCGAGTTGAGTTTTGTTCTCCCTTAATTAGTGGGACAAGTGTTTCATTTTAAGCTATTAACCATATTATTGATCATTAGTTTTAAATTAAAATATATTTTTATTTTAAGAAAACAATCCCCACCGATTTTGTGTTTAAAAATATTAAACTTTCTTCTTCTTTTATGTTTTCATTTTAACTCCTTTTTCTTTATCCATTCGAACCAAAACTAGAGTGAGAAAGCTTCATCAAGCTTTCATATTTTTATGGGAAAACTATATATTTAGTACCCTAACTATGCACGCGATACTGTTTTGGTACCAAAATTGTTATTTTTGGTAAAATGGTACCTAACGTTACGTTTTGGTACCAAATTATTATTTAGGACCCTAACGAAAATGGTGAATTGGCTTGGGTTAATAATAATTTTAGTCCCAAAACTTACACGATCTATCGGTTTAGTCTAAAATTCTATCAATTTAAACATCAAGTTAATTTTTGGATTAAAATTGTAAATTCCTCATTTTTCTTCTTCTTCCCTTCGAACACTTTTTTGGGTTTTGGAGTTTAAGAAACACACTAGGGACAATCAAAACTTTAGGATTTGGGGATCAATGGGGGGCTAATGTGGGGTCCATTGGATAACCCAAACTCCATGATCGAGATACCGACGAGAATACCAGGGGGTGAGAAAGCGATGAGACAAAATTCTATCGAAATTAAGTTGATGTTTTACCCCCAAATTAAGATGATGTTTTAAATTGATGAATTTTGGACTAAGTTGATAATATGTATAAGTATTTTGGACTAGAATTGTGATTATACCAAGCCACGTCATCATATCTGTTAGTTTTTTACGGTCGAGTACTAAAACAGAACAAAAACGTAACGTTAGGCATCATTTTACCAAAAATAATAGTTGGAGTACTAAAATAATAATGTGTGCATAGTTGGGGTACTAAATAGGTAGTTTTCCCTCTAAATTTTACAGTAGCTATTACAGGAAGAAAACCAAAAAAATCAAAATTAGCGACGCCTGAGAGATTCGAACTCTCGCGGGGAAACCCCATGTACTTAGCAGGCACACGCCTTAACCACTCGGCCAAAGCGTCACTTGATTCTCAACCGGGTGTTGTTTACTTTTATATATAAAACTAAACCTACTCATTTAGATTCGTACTAGGAGTGACTGAACATCAAAATTTTCAAGTTAACAAAAGCATCATATTTTGAATCAAATTCTCTGCTACACAACTAAATTGTCATTTCAAATCCACCTTTATCATCAAAAGAAATAAGTTAACAAAATAGACTTACTTGCTACCTAAATCTCTCCAATCCCCTCAAAATTTTGAATATACCTTTCGTATGTAGTTGTGAATTTCCAATTCTACCGTGTTATATCTTATATTGGTATAAAATTAAGTGAGTTTCAAATAAATTACAGTTTTCTGTGATAAATATTTCATGATGGAGAGATGAGATGATGGTGGTTGTCGACGTACGGATAATCCACTCCTTTTGACATGGGATGGAGAGTCACTATGAAATAATGATGAAGTATATAATGAATCGAGTTGAGCTTTCGATTCAGTCGAGTCGAATAAAAAAAATTGAATTATTCGAGTTGACGCGTCATATTTTACAACTCAAATTTTATTTGAAATTTTTTCGATTTAAGTCGAGTTTAAAAAATTCGAGTCGAGTCGAGTTTTCGAGTTCCTATAAAAATTTAATTTTAATTATTTATCATATTATAGTACAATTTGATTCTAATTTAAACAACTTTTTCTAATCATATAAGATATGCACATATACATTTTTTCATATGTGATAATATTTCTTCATATTTTTATATATCATAAAAAATTGAGGGACTCGTCTCGAACTTAAAAATAAATCCATTAATTACTAAAAATTTTGAGTTATTCGAGTTATTCGAATTTCTATTTTTCAACTCAAACTTTATATGAAATTTTTTTTGAGTCGAGTATTTTCGCCTCGAGTCGAGTTATTCGATTTTTCCGAGTCGAGTTTTACTCACCCCTAATTGCACCAATCAGATCAGCCACTTCCTCTTTGCACCAAAGATAATTCCTATAATCTATTGTAAGAAGAGTCCTTGGTGAGTTGTTAAAACACGAACTAGATGAAAATCCTTAAAAGCAATAACTACCTTTCATTCCTGTTTTCTAAATGTGACTATCCGCTGCAAATAACATCAACAAACAATCCATATCGGGATCAAATTATCCGTACAAACACCACACACTCATAAAAATAACTATAAAAACGTGTCATAAGACAGAGAGATATTCGTATCCTATCGCTAACTCAGTAGCAATGGGCTCCACCGCCCACTGAGCCTCCTCAAATGCTGCAGCGACACTTGTCGTTTGCTTCTGCACTGAACTCTGGATCGTATTCCGCTTCCAGTATCAGCGCACGTGCTTTTCTGTGGCTCTTGTAGTTGTTCCTCCCCTTGAGGGCTTCCTCGTCATTTCCCGCCCACAACGACAAATACCCCAACATAAATTGAACTGATAATTCCACACTTCCTCTGTCAGTCACCCAACACACAGAGAAAGTCCCCCTCAGTCCCGCATTTCCCAATCATACTTTGCCACGTGGACTTTGGTCCACTTGTTTCCCCACACCTACCACGTCACTAGAAGGTATCATCTCATCCAATAATAAGACGACACGTACGCACATGGAATAAACGAAAAACCATGTGGCTGGTCGCCAAACCATAGAAAAATTTGGACGTAAATCCCAATCTCTGATCTCTCTTGTAGACCACGACGCCCTCGTCTTATATAATATAAAGTTCCAACTTCCAATCTCGAAAGCCAACCATATATTCCTAAACCTCGCATCCACCGTTTGATTAAGATCGTACGGCCAGCTTTAACCCTCTCCCTCATTTCCCCTTTTAAATATAAACCTCCGCCTTCCTTCACTCCGTTCTTCCATTTCCCGTTTCTCTTCTCCGCCGTCGACGCTACCGTTTCAATAATGGCGTCCGTCGCACTCACCTCCTCCTGCCCTCTCGGCTATTCCCGTGTCAAGTCACTTGCTCGCTCTTCCAGATCATGCCCGAACCCGGTTTTTTCTCCTCCGGTTCTCTCCAAATCCACTTCAAACAATTCCAGCTTCATTAAACCCTTGAGTCTCACTCCAATCGTTTCTACTAACAGAATCCAGAAAAGTCACCGGAAATTAACAGTCAAAGCGGCGACATCGAGTCCAGCTGCCGCTACCCCGCCATCTCAGCAACCATGGCAAGGTGCAGCGATGAAGCCATTGATGGCGTCGATTGCTACTGGTGTCATCCTCTGGTTCCTTCCCGTCCCATCCGGAGTCTCCCGTAATGCGTGGCAACTACTTTCCATTTTCTTAGCTACGATCGTCGGCATCATCACTCAACCATTGCCACTCGGAGCAGTGGCATTACTCGGACTCGGCGCTTCCGTCCTAACCAAGACCTTAACCTTCTCAGCTGCCTTTTCAGCTTTTGGCGATCCCATTCCTTGGCTCATCGCTCTCGCCTTCTTCTTCGCTCGCGGTTTCATCAAGACTGGACTTGGCAACAGAATAGCTTACCAATTCGTTTCCCTATTCGGATCTTCCTCTTTAGGTTTAGGCTACAGCTTAGTCTTCAGCGAAGCTTTATTAGCGCCGGCAATTCCGTCCGTATCCGCTCGCGCTGGAGGAATTTTCCTCCCTTTAGTCAAATCTCTCTGCGTAGCGTGTGGAAGCAACGTGGGTGACGGAACGGAAAATAGATTAGGATCCTGGTTAATGCTGACATGTTTCCAGACTTCCGTTATTTCTTCTTCGATGTTTTTAACAGCAATGGCGGCGAATCCATTAAGTGCTAATTTAGCTTTCAATACCATTAAACAACAGATTGGATGGACGGATTGGGCTAAGGCGGCAATCGTGCCGGGATTAGTTTCGTTGCTTGTTGTGCCATTGATTTTATATGTTATTTATCCACCAACGGTGAAGGCTAGTCCCGATGCTCCAAGGCTTGCTAAGGAGAAGCTGGAGAAAATGGGACCGATGACCAAGAATGAAATTATTATGGCTGGGACTCTGTTTTTAACGGTATGATATTATTACTACCCTGCTCATAAACTTTTTTTACCCTTTTATTCATTATGAATATGATTATTATGTAATATTTATGTCTAATGCATATATAACTTGGTTAGTATGTTTTTTCCGCATCACAATCTATCAAGTGGAAATGTCGCATTGGAAAAATAATTGTAGGGGACCATGGCGGCAGCCACATTTTAGTTGGAGAGGTGCTAATTTTGTGCCATCATTTAAACTAGTTAATCTAGTTTAATTATCGATGTAGATGGTGAGTTTTAGCTGTTGATTGTGGCACTTGTTTTGTTGGATTCTACAGATAGTTGTTGAGCTTCACCTTATGAAACTTGTCTTTCCTTGAAGAGCCACCCTTTTAAAGTATTTGGCTGGATTACTTTTAGTGCAGAGGGAAAGAGATACAGTTTAAATAAGGATTTGGGGGGGGGGGGGGGGGGAATGTACAGTTTGCATTAGGTTTTTGAGTTTTGATAATTTGAACTTGTAATAGAAACTCTGTACCTAGAGGTTTGAATGGAGACCGGAGGAAAGGGTCTTATTCTTTCTAAGAAGTTATTATTGTGGTTTATAGGTGTACATTTTTCTAGCACATCTTAATGCCCAAAGTGGAATTGGATTTTCTATGCTCTATCTGTTCATGTGGTTATTATATTTTTCTGTTCTTTAGCATTTGCATTTAATCAAGTTGTTTCATCAATTTCAGTTGTGTTAGTCTGGTATCCACCTAGAGTTCAAGACATGGTTGTTACAGTTATAAAAATACTTCCTACCATCTTAATTAACTGACAAGGTATAAAAATACCACGAGTTTGGATGTGGCCTATGTTTGATCTGGAGACTTTTTCTTGGTTACTATCATATTTTACGTTTTAATTTTTTTAACAATGCTGATCTAGAGATTAAAAAATTGTGGAGAGTTTTTGGTGTTTCACTTGAAAGCTTATTTTAGAATTTTGGTTTTGCTTTAATCTGATGGCAGTGTTGATTACTTATTATGCTCTACTGGGCTCAAGGTTCCTTCATACTCACTTTGATGATTGATTTGGTGGAAGATACACATGGATTTCTTGCCACTCAATGTGATATTGGAAGTGAACTTTTGAAATTAATCTCTTTATGGAGTAATAGGTTTGATAGATACACCTTAGTCTAATAATCAGATTAGGTTGTGGATGGGCCTGAAAAGTACAAAATTCTCTCACAATCTTGCTTCTAAGATACTTCTTAACAAGTAATTTGGTCAAATATAGAATTTATTGTGCCATTTTTTTTACTTTGTTAATGATTATCAAATAAAGTAAGCCTGATAGCAATTGCTTGACAATGGTCTCATAATCTTCTGAAAGTCTAGATGTTATCATACTTTTTTATGATCCTACCCTGCAGACTTTGGTTAAATAATATGGAATACTTCTGAAGATTGTTAGCTATATGTAGGATTTTGAGGAAATACTGGAATCTGTCAGGTTTTCCATTTGTCATTTTAATTGTCGGTACATAGGCCTCAAAGGTTTTCATATAACATATAATATTTTAAGTGTTTTGTAGCTGGAAATGAATTGTGCCTGTGATAGAATCTGTAGGTACCTCTTTATTTATTTGAATCCTTGATCTTTGTGTACTGGTACAGGAAATACTGAAACCTACTGGGTTTTTCTGCACTTCATTCGATTTTATATTCCTCAGCAATATCTTGATCGCTCTCACTGATTAATAGAATTTTAATGCTATTTATTGTTGTATTACTGTGTGCTCTGATTTGGTGCAACTCAATACTGTGCATATGATGGATTGAATGGTAGTGGCTGCTGCTACCAATGAATGTAAGCTACACATGTGATAGCTTGTATATTCCAATAACATGAATTTTCTTATACCTTCCTCTGTTGCTTTAGGTGGGGCTCTGGATTTTTGGAGGGACGTTAAATGTGGATGCTGTTACTGCTGCCATTCTTGGGTTATCTGTCCTACTTGTGACTGGGGTAGTCACATGGAAGGAGTGTCTTGCTGAATCAGTTGCATGGGATACACTTACATGGTTTGCTGCACTCATTGCTATGGCTGGGTATTTGAACAAATACGGTCTCATCGCATGGTTTAGTCAAACTGTTGTTAAGGTTTGTCCTGTTTTCCTTTTCCTTTTACTCTTACTTTATTTTCTTTCTGCCATGTCCTGGTTACTATTACTTCATAAAGAATCACCCAAGTATCATCACTATAATCTGCATCCGGTTCTTCACTTTTTTACCGAAAAATACTTGGAATCACATCATGCTTTCCTCGAAAGGAAAAACCAGAAAACAGTTGGCAGTTTAGATCTTTCTCTTAAAATAATGCAGCATGTCAAAATACTTGTGCTTTACATTGTAAAATATCTATATAGTTTAGTATGATTTGGCAATCTCACTAGGAACCTTTTTTTAGAAGGGTAGTAGCACAGGTGTGATGAAAATTAAAATCCAGATGTTTGGCATTGCCTTTAATGTCTATGATCTGCTCTTTTTACAGGTGGTTGGAGGATTAGGTCTTTCATGGCAAATGTCATTTGGCATTCTGGTTCTTCTCTATTTCTACTCGCATTACTTCTTTGCCAGTGGAGCTGCTCATATTGGTGCCATGTTTACAGCCTTCTTGTCCGTGTCTAGTGCTTTGGGCACTCCATCGTATTTGGGAGCCCTTGTTCTATCATTCCTCTCCAACCTTATGGGTGGCATTACTCATTATGGCATTGGATCTGCACCCGTTTTCTATGGGGCTGGCTATGTACCACTCGCCAAATGGTGGGGTTACGGTTTCCTGATATCTGTTGTGAATCTTATTATCTGGCTCGGAGTTGGAGGCATCTGGTGGAAGGCTCTGGGCTTGTGGTAAGGCAAGTTGTCATAGAATTTGCAAATACAGAGCTAACTTTGCAGATCACACTTTGTTCTTCACATCGAAAGCAGGTTCGTCTTTGATTCTTTACCTTTCGGAAATAATCTTTACGAGGGGGTTGGGAAATGAACATACATTTGAGTTTGAGGTCCACAGATTAGAGCAAAAAATAGATCTTTACCACAAATTTTGCATTTATATGAAGATGATTGACTCGATAATATTGTTTTGGATGTGAATTTTTGGTTTTATGATCATGAGAAGTGGTGGTGCCAACTGCCAAACGGAAAACATGTCTTTTTTTTATTAAGTAGAGAACTTTTATATTCGAAAGAAAAATGCCTAGATTCAAACTCATATAAGATAGGTCAACATGAGCATCCTTGACCACTCAAACAATTAATGGATGTTGAAAAATGTCGTGTAATCCTGATAAGAGACATTGTTTTAGTCCTGATTAATATAAGGACATAAATTTAATCCCGGTCAACCCCTCCTTCCCCTTTTGAAAACAGCCATCCCAATTACAATAAATTCTTTACATCGGGGATGACTTTTATTTATAGGTATAGATAATGTAGTGTTAGAAACTGAGAAAAATCATCTTGATCCTCCAAATTTTTCATTTTTTTACAAAACAATCAATTTATATGAAAAGAAATAAATTTATATTCTGGTCATTTTTTTTATATGCTAGTGTGATTATAAGGTGACATCTGTTTAATTTTTTTAGCCTTTTAATAAGGCACACACACTGTGCACACATAGTGCTCGAACCCTGGTTACATTTTCTTTTAACAACACTTGGACAAAATACATTATCTTTTACCACTAGGACCCTCCATGAGTTCTGTTTTGGTCATAAATTAAATATACTTTCACTAAAAGGATGATGTAAAAGTCTAATTAAAAAGATTAGTGCAAGGGCAACATCAGGGTTTAAAATAAAGGCAAAATGACAAAAGATGCCCCCAACGTTTGCATGTTTTGTCATTTGGCCCCTTATTCTTTTTTTTGGTCCAAATATGCCCCCAACGTTTACTTTTTTTGTCATTTAACCCCCTATTCTTTCTTTTGGTCCAAATATGCCCCCAACGTTTCATTTGTAGTCCAAATATGCCCCCAACGTTTCAATTTGGTCCAAATATGCCCCCGTTAGATGGAAACTGTCAGTCAACTGACGTTCAACAGCTGATGCTGACTGGACTTGCCACGTATTAAGATCTGCTGATGTCACGTCAAAATTTTTTTATAAGCCGTTGACCGTCAGTTGATTGACAGTTTACATCCAACAGGGGCATATTTGGACTATGAATGAAACGTTGGGGGCATATTTGGACCAAAAGAAAGAATGGGGGGCCAAATGACAAAACAAGCAAACGTTGGGGCATATTTGGACCAGAAAAAAGAATAGGGGGCCAAATGACAAAACATGCAAACGTTGGGGGCTTCTTTTGTCATTTTGCCTAAAATAAACAAGCCTAACCTTTGGTAGTTGAGGCTGCACTAGCCGCTAGCCAGAAAGAAGTAGGAGATGGAAATGGAATCCTACATGTACCATTCATTCATTATTTACATCACTTTTGAATTTCTCATAAACCTAAGTGGACATCCCCTCATCCTCCTCTGTTTTTTATACTTTTCAGCGTTCTAATCTAAACCTATGGATTTATTTTGAGAATAAAAAAGAAAGGAAAATGATCATCTTTTTTCTTCATTTTGATGCATTGTTTTACTTAAAATAAGATAAATTGAATATTCCTCTCTTTTTTATGAATTTTTATTCATATAAAAAATTGATTGTGATTTAGATGCGTATAGAATTTTGATTTTGATTTAATTGTACGTGTTTAAAGAAATAATTTATTTTTGTATTAGATAAATATAATTATTTGCATATGCAATATGTAATTGTCCAATGATGGCATGTTGATACTAGTATTAGTGGTTTTGAAAATTGAATCAAAATTTATGTATTACATAATTCATCAAACTGCACGTGAAGTTCTGATGTTCATACCTTTAAATTATAAAATATTATTATTTTTAACTTCTTTGTTTATATATAAAAAAGAGATTGCACGAACTAACTTGACTAAGTGGTTAAGAGAACGGTTGTTGTTCCTAGAGGTCACGGGTTCGAGCACCAACAACTGATTAGCAGGGTGATTGAGCGTTCATTGTCAAATGGTTGAAACTATATTTAGAACAGATTCTACTTGTAATCACTTTAACTTTCATAAAAAAAATTATGATTGAAGAAAGATACTATTATAATTATTACACTCAGCTATACCCATTATCATCAAGTGGCCGTATTACATCCTCTAATGAAAGTACCCTACTTTTCGGTCACCATCAAAGACAAAGTTATAAAGGGAACCATAGGGATTCATTTGAATACTCTCAAACTAAATTTCAAATTAAATACTTATTAAGTTCATGTTCATTTTTATGTGAAACAACTTTATCATTCCCATTATTTAATCCTAGTTTGGCCTTTTTATTATCCTATGTATAGAAAAATACTTTGATACACAAGTTTGTATAAACTTTAATTTATATAAACCTTTTAATTTTAAGGTTTAGATATTTAGGTTGTGGTTTAAAATTTAAGTTGTATGGTGTAGAATTTAAGGTTTATGGTTAGTGGCGGATGCACCCAGCCCTAGTGGGATGCATCCACATCCACATCCTCATTTTTTATTTTTTTTAAAAATAGGTTTAATTTAGTGTTATTTTTTATGAAAAAAAATAATTTTGTTTAGTATGTATATGATAATTTTATTTTTACATACCCATTTGAGAGAAAAAAAATATTTTGAACCCTAATTCTTGATTTTCTAGATCTGTCACTATTTATTGTTAGAATTTAGAGTTTAGGGTTTAGGTTTTAGGGTGTCAGGGCTAGAGATTTATGATTTAAAACTCTTTAAGTTTTACACGTTTTTTGGATCGTTGGAGGGGGGAAATGAATGGCTGAGATTAACCTCTAACCTTTAAGAAAGGAGGCTCCATGAAACCTACTAAAGCTTTCTCCAATCTCTCACAGCTCCTCAAGTTTTTAGAGAGGAGAAATCCTCCATCTTCCATCACCATCAAATTTTATGCATCAACAATTATTACTTTTCCCCCTTTTTTTCATGATTAAGAAAAAAACTATATTAACTACTATATAAATACGATAATATATAATCATTTATTTATTTCTTGTTCTTGTTTTATTTCCTTTTCTTTACTATTGTGGTTTTTTATGATTATAAGAACAAAATCTATATAGAAATAATTTATTTGTGAAATCATATAAAATATAAAATTCCTTAGTTAAATTATTGTTGCAGCTTATGTGGTTTCCATTTCGTTCACGCTATGATAAATCAATATATTATCAAGTAAACATTTGGTGCTGCTTAAAGCAAGCATGATTTTTTTTAAATGCTTTTTTTAATAACAGAATTATTTATTAAATAAGTTCGTGATACAGTGATAGCAGATTAGTGTTGAAAATTATTGGCACGGTAAATAACGGTTTGAGCTATAATTAGAGGTTTGAGTTATAATTAGAGATTCGACTAGCCAAATTCGTTAATATTGATGTTTGGTAAATAATAGATTGAAATAGAAGATTGTGGTGAAACCTCTAATTTTGAAAAAGTTGTTAATATGAATTTTTTGAGATTAGAAATTTGATATTGGAGTTGTAAAGACTCTTTTACCCTTAGCAATTATCAAAAATCTTTAAATAACCTAAATTAAATATTTTCTTCAATTTATTTGATTATTTTCTTCTATTTTTTCATTCGTGTGTTGTTTGCAATTTTCCACTTCATGTTTCATATTTAATTATTTAATTTAATTAAGAATAGGGGAAAAATATTTGTTTGATTTTTGCATGTTTGGGGCTGCGATGATTGAGGTTTGGAAGTATTTATATGTGTATTTAAATTTAATAATTAATTAAATTATATTAAAATAATTATATAAATAATGAATTAATATATAATTTCTTCGAATATGTTTAGTAAAGTTATATTTAAAAAATAATTTTTATAAATCTAATTAATATTAATTGGATGCGAAATATTGATAACTAATAAACTATTCAAACAAGTATTGAATATAATCATATACTTATATGTCATTTTGCTTGTTTAAATAATCTAACAACTATCAGCTATCAGTTATTTTTACCAAACATTTTTATACAATCAGCTAATACAATCCGCTAGTCAAATCAACTAATACAATCTACTATCAACTAACAACTAATATAATTCGTTATCAGCTATCCGTTAATTGTCAAATAGAGCCATCAAATGCTACCATTTTTAGATTCAATTCAAGAAATCTCTTACCATTTTTTATAGTAAAAATAAATTATATTTGTTTTTAAAAAGAATTGGAAAATGAAAAAAAAAAACATTCAAAAGAAGGGTAAGAAAAGAAACAAATGGAGATGCTCCTCCCTTAAGATTACGTGATCTTTTAAAATAAAAGAAGAAGCAGATGTGGTTGTAAAAGAAGCAGTCGGGGTCAATTTTGGTCAATTATGGAATCTTTGTTTGGAAAATTGAGATGTCGTCTATCATTGAGTTTAATCATGCAGAAAAAATGGTGGTTCAACAGACTTCCCCTATGCCTATATGACAGTGACAATTTAACCTTTACATAACCAATCATTTACTTTATATATATATATATATATATATATATATATATAAATCAAAAACCCTTTTTATTCATTATTTAGAAATATGACCCCCACCGACTTTTATTTAGAAAAATGACGTCAAATCTGCCACGTATAAATAACTCTCCTTTTGGGAAACGCGAGACACAATATCTCTTTCTGCAGAAAGCGAATTCTGCATACGTGTCAATGCTTTTCAGAATATAGGATTTAATAGGAACTCGCGTTCTACGGAAAGCGAGTTTCTCGAGAATTTGAAGAGCCGATTGAATTTATCGCGGGGAACTCGCTTTCTGCAGAAAGCGAGTTCGTTGTAAATCGGGCTACCAGACTAAGCGTCCATAGGCATGTTCGAGCAATATTTCGGGGTTATTAATCGTATAATTTTAGTAAACATTGAGTTTGGGTTCGTAGTACTGGAACTTGTCTTTCATTTGACACCAATATGGGCAAGTTCGATCCATTTTAAACCGACTAAAATTCGCGTCGAAAACAGTTCCATAGCTTGTTTTTCTGAATGAATGAAAATATAAAAATGGCCAGATAGGCTTGTTCTGTCAAAATTTCCTGGTTTATAATCTGAGAATTATCGCAATTTTTGACCTTGGAGGAGTTGTAGTGGAACTTGTCTTCGATCTGAGACTGATATTGAGACGCGCGATACATGGAGACGGGTATAAAATTTGCGTTGAAATTGGTTCCAAAGCGTGGTTTTGTGCAAGAACGACAAGCCGAAAAGAGAATTTTTAAAACAAATTAGATCTTATTATTTAAACCGAAACTTGAGGAACACAGACAATAAGAAATTACAATCACTTAGTTGATACGAGGGCCCGAGCGATTAGGACACTTGTTACGCGTGTGTCCGAGATTTCTACATATAGTGCAATATTTCTTTTGTCCGATTTTTTCTCTATGTTCGACCATATCCTCTACACAGTAAATTCGTGTCAATCGTGGATGTCCCTTTTCTCGTAGTAGTGCAGGATCTGGGCGTATGGTCAGTTCAACATCAACGACATACGGATCAATTCCATTTTCGATGGGAGGAAACTCTTTTTTTGTAAACATTGAATACCGTTTCTAGTAAGTATACCGGATCAAGCACTCTCATGTAGTGAATCCGTTGGGAAGAACAAACAGCAATGTCGTGAACGCACGGATATTTGAATGTTTGGAATACTCTGCACTCGCAGATTCTTTGCCTAAGATCTACCACGTACGCGTTGTGTTGTATGCCTTCTAACGACCTCGAAAATTCTGAAACAAAGAACAAATGGCCTTCTCGAGAGAAGAGAGTTGCAGTCATCACATTTGAATGTCGCACATAAGTTTGTAATTGTTCGAGGAGGTCCGGGTGGACTCTGTGGCCATCTGCCATGTACTCAGTTGCTTGCCTTCCCAGGGTTGCAAATAGGGTAGCCAAACGATAGTAGGCCGCTTTGACAACGTAAATGATAGGCAAATGCTGCACTCCCTTGAGTGCTGAGTTGGTCACCTCATCCAAGTTCGTTGTCATGTGACCATATCGTTTATCCTCGTCATATGGTCGAAGCCATTTTCCCTTGGGATTTTGGCAAGGTAGTCCAAGCCATCTTTATTTCTGGCTCTCAATTCTTCGAACAACTGGTCTACCTCATGTACATAATGTGAGTTGCCTTGGAAATGACAGTTGAATAGTTAGGAGCGAAGAACACATGCAAAGATTTCGTAAATGCAAATGACCTAAAAGACGTACCTATTCGAAGCACTAGAGAACGTTCATCTTAGTTCTTGTAGTTCTGCAAGTAGTTGGTCGTAATGTGTCGTAAGCAGTAATGGTGGTAAATGTGGGGAGGCTCCCAAGATCGACCTAAACGTTCTATTGCCCACTTGATCGTTGTGCCTCTATTGGAAATAACCCATATCCCATCATCCCTTGCCCGCATTACAGGAGAAAGAACATGTCTCAATAGGTTCTTAAGGAAGAACAACCAAGACTTGAGATCCTCCTTTTCAACTATTGCGAAGGATACATGAACAGTTTTCCGATTGCCATCTTGTGCAACCGCCAAAAGTAAGACATGTGTATATTTCCCGTACAACCAAGTACCGTCGATCTGAACCATCGACTTGTAGTGCATGAATGCATTAATGCACTGCGGAAATGTCCAAAATAGTCGTTTCAATTTACAAACACCTGGTACGACACGATCATTTTCGTGTGCTGGAACTGTCTCAAGTTTCACATCCGTTTCATGTATGTGTTTCTGCATCAGGTTTAGCCACGGGCGCAACTGGTTGTAAGATTCCTCCCATTGGCCAAACACTTTTTGTACGGCTCGCCACCTTGCACACCATGCTTTATGGTATTCAAGAATGTAGCCGTACTAATTTTTAGCTACATCGATACATGTGGCAACTGTCACACGGGGATTTGCTTTGACCATTACCATGAAGGTATCACATAGGACGTGCACATCCAAGTTCTTGTGATCTTGACTTAGGTTGCTCACGGTACATGTATGAGGCCCATCCAGTTTCGTGATTCTCCAAATCCCGCTCGCCTTCTTCAAGGATGATACACGAACCCTCCACTTACATCCCTGGTTCTTGTGGGTGCATTCCACAATGTAGAAATTCGGTTGGGTTTTCTTCACAGTCGTCGTAACTGCCTGGCGAATGTTGTAGTGCTTAATAGCGGCCACGACCAGTTCTTTGTCAAGAATGTCATCCCAATGGCCAGTTCACCATCAGCACGGTGATTGTAACCGTCAATTGTTTAGAATTGTGAAAATTCTGGAACGTTCAAGGCATCCATATCAATCATTATGAAGTGGGATGGTGGCTGGTAATAAGAAATAGGTGTAGCAAATACTGGAACGTTGCTTTCCGTCGGGTGTTCTTCGTTGCCTTCTAAATCTTCAATACAGCCTGTTGGAATGTTCACGTATGCTGGTGGTTTATAGAAGGGCCCTTGCTCGTCGCCATCGGGTCCGAGTTCCCTAACCAGTTCTTCGTCAGAAGTATCCCCTCAAACTGGAATAATTCTACGTCGTCGACTGCTACCCTTTCAGGCGAGCAAACTGGTTGTCGATCGCAAGACCGCTCACAAACCTTATTATCAAGATCAAAGTTGAGCGACATTTTGCTTGTCAGTGCGTTTACTAACCTTGTTTGATATTAACTGCAATAAATCATCGGGTGACATTTTGCTAGTGATTGTTGAGTCGAAATAGGTACCGAGAAAATAAAATGTTGCGAAAAATTTAGCCATGAGAGGAGCAAAGTGTTGAGTTGGATGTTTTGGTGAAATAGACATGAGAAAATAAAACTTCAATTCGTGAGTTTTTATAGTAAATGAAAAACCCCACACGAGTAAATTTAATTTGAATAAAAAAACGTGGGTTGTGCCAGTTTTACAGATTCCTGACGTGTCTGGAGAAATTGCGTTTTACAGAATGCAAGTTTTTCCAGAGAGAACTCGCGTTTTGTAGAACGCGAGTTTCATAGATTTCGCGTTTTATACAACGAGACTTTCGACAAGCCTTAGTATATATATGTCGATCGATACAATATGTCGAGACGAGAAACTATTACATCTTTTGTATACTACGATCAATATAATATGTAGACTTAGTAATGATTCATTTTCGTAGATTTTAAAGTAGGCTTAGTAATTTAATGTTTGTGTACTTAAGTCAATTAACAATCTTGTAGTACTTTTCGTTAATATAATTTTCACAAATATTATTTTCTACATCTAACTGCTTTGATTTTCAAACAGTTAACAATCGCAAAATATATAATTAACAAAACATATTACATGTCAATTACATTGGAACAACTTGCATGTATGAGGTCCGTCGTATCTTGTTATCTGCCAGACGTTGTTCAGTCTCTTTGTTCGTGATACACGAATCCTTCAGTTACAGCTGTTGTCCTTTTCGACATAGTTGTCCACAATCGTTTTCTTCACCGTCGAACGAACTGATCGGCGTATGTTGTAGTTTTTAATTGCATCCTCTGCCATTTTATTTGTAGTGAATATCATCCCAACTTGTAGTTCACTGTCAGTATCGACATCAGCATCACATGACTGACTCCAATAGATGGTAAATCATCTACGTTTGCAGCCATTATAGAACTGGAATGATAAAAATAGACTAAGAGAAATATTGAGCGAATTACAATGAAAGGAAAGGAAAGAGTGAGTTTGTTGAGGAAGCAGAGGGGTCTATTTATAGGGGTGTAAATGAATCGGTGGTCTTTCAAATTATTGTTCTTTATAGAAGACATGCATTGAAACACGTAAAATATTACATACGAGTTACATATGCAAATTATATTTTTATTTTTTGTATATTAAAAACAATTGTAAGCTGCTTGTACCCCTAAACATCCAGACTCAAATGATTTACATATGAATTGATATAGACGAGAGGTGCAATAGTTTGTCCGATTTGTATGGCCGATGAGAGATGTGTCGTTGCTGTAGATAAATGGCCGACGAGAGGTACAATAGTTTGTCCTAGTTGTTGGAGCCCTCAAGCTTCTTGGATTTCGTAAGTATGCGATAATCATCATCATCCACAACACATATGTCGCCAACAACGTTACATGCGGTGGTCTTAACATAGCTTCGAAAACACCGAAAATGGTAGAAGCTTTGACCCGCATTATCAAATGTAACCGACACCGCCAAAAGTTGTAACCCTGGACATGACAGCTAAAGTTGCAGCTATTGTAATTTCACGGTACCGATCACTTTCGTGGCACCCCACCACACGTTTCCGGATATTGTGATTTGTTGATCATCTTGCACAAACATAGACGATACACACATTGCACCACAACTTGTATCCTACCAAATCCATCTACTAATCATGCAAATACATATACTTTTCAAATCAATACAAGTGAAAATATTCACCAACACTCTGGACTATATATAGATCAACTCGCGTCTTACAAAATGCGACTTCTTGGCGTGTCAGGAAAGTCACGTTTTGCAAAGGGCAAGTTTGCTAGAATTCTTGACGTGTCAGAAAACTTGCGTCCTACGAAGCGCGACTTTACGAGGAACTCGCATCCTACAAAGCAAGAGTTTGTCACGTTAGTAAAGTCGCGTATAACAAAACGCGACTTCTGCTTCTATATAAGAAGCTACCCGGCTAATAGAGGGAAGCCCACACCACCTAGTCGAAGAAAAAAAATACATTATGAGTTAGTGCTTGAAGTTTTCAATTGTAACTACTAAAGCCAACAAACCACGTATCTGGAAAATTTATTCGCAAACATATTTTTCGGATATTGTGATTTGTTTTTATTTGTAGTTGCATATATATGTTGAGTTGATGTTAGCTATTCGATGTTTTTGTTCACGAGGATCGACAACAACAAATCACAATATTTGGGAATTTGAGATCTTTTTGAATGACAGGCAAATGACAATATCAAATAGACCTCCGAGATTCAAGACAACCACCAGTTCTTAACCTTTTGTTCAAGGTCTTAACCCCCGCATGCAACCGTAGTCAAAGACCCAACAATGTAAGCATGTTTAGGGGTACAATACTTGGCTCTAATAGACCACTGAGCTTGAAGACAAGGATCGGTTCTCTAAGACCAAGAGATCAAAACAAGTTGAGGATCGTTAAGAAGTGTTGGTTAGTTGCAAATCCGATTTTATCCATTCAATTATAAAGAAATATTTAAATCCGGTTTTATCCGGTTCTCTTACCATACGTATATTGCTCAAAAAAATCAACGGGCATTTATATATTTAACTATATAATATAATATATTATATACCATTCTAGATCCAAAAATGACCCCTCCCACGATTATTTTAAATTTTGAGACGCATTCAAATTCAATATTCAATAATAACATAGAAGTAGAAGTTACAAAAATGAAAATAAAAAAGAATTAGAGGGATACCCTTACGTCAAACTTCTGTAATCTGCAACTTAAATGAAATAAATAGAATTTAAATGATGAATGAAAAGAAAATAATAAAATAGAAATAAAAAATGAAATTCTAAATTATTAAATATTTTTAAATTATTATTTATTATATTTAACTTAAATTAAATTTAAATAATAATATATAAATAATAAATAAGATATATAAATAATAAAATATATAAATAATAAATAAGATATATAATAAATACGATTAATTAAATATATAAATAATAAATAAGATATATAAATAAGAATAATATAATAATATAGAAATTTAGATTGATTTTTAAATCGAAATATATTAATATAATTTTATATTTATTTTAATATAAATATTATTAATTACTTAAAATTAATAATAATAAAAAATATATTAATAATATAATTTCTATTATATGAAATATATTGAAAATATATATTAATAATATAAATATTAATAATAATAACAAATATACTAATAATATAAATATTATATTTTTTAAACTACCGCGTAATTTCAAACGACAAGAATAAAAAACCTGTGACCTTGCGTTTTGCACAGCGCAGTTTCTTTGGGAACTCACTTTCTATAGAACGCGAGGTTTATTCTGGCCATTCAATATACGCGTCTCATCAAATACCTCGTCGTTTCAATGGAACTCACGTTCTGTAAAACGTGACGTCCTTCAGATACCGCATTTTGCAGAACACAAGGTATCTTTAATGTCGCTTCTTAGGGAGTGCGAGTTCTACTATAAATTGTCGGCCCTACAAACCCCTACCCCACGCCGATTTCGCTTCTTATTCTTCTTCTTCTTCTTCTTCTTCTTCTTCTTCTCCTCCTCCTCTTGTTTATTTATTTTCTATACAATACAATGACATGTTTATTAAGGCTAGACAGACAACACATGTTCAACTATTGGTGGACGAATGAGGAGGTAATATCCTTTTTATTTTTAACTTCAAATTATTTCTTTATTCTTTTATTTATTTATTTATTCACATATATATATATATTATGTTTTATTATTTTTTTCAAGCACTACGAACGAGCATTGACATGCTATTTGAATCGTATCCACGACCCGCCGAATGAGGATATTCTTCTGTTTATTGAGGAAGTCGGTTTTGGCCACGTCGCTACTATCGTTGGCGGTATTAAGTTGAATCGTCCTTTGATTAACGCAATATTAGAACGATGGAGGCAAGAGACGCACACATTTCATCTTCAGTGTGTCGAGGCAACAATTACACTAGAAGATGTTGCATATCATCTTGGGTTGCCCACTGACGGTGAGATTATTACTGATATTGCCGACGGTGACTGGCAGGTCATGTGTGCTAACTTACTGGGAGTGGTGTCGAACAAGTTCGACGGTGGCAAAATCCTCTTAACTTTTTTGGAGCGTAATTTTACAATCCTGTCCCCGATGCGGATGACGAAACAAAGCGGGTAAATATTTTTATTTTATTATATATATATATATTACTAATTAAAATATTTTTATAACTACTTATTATTTTCGCAGCGGTTTGCTCGTGCCTACATCCTACGAATTATTTGAGGGATTTTGATGCCTGACAAATCTCGCAACAAAGTTCTTGTGATGTGGTTGTACCATCTCGTTAATTTTTCCGAATCAAGAAGAAAATGTTAGGGAGCAGCGGTCTTGGCCTTTCTATTTAGGGAGCTTTGCAGCACTGTCGACCCTAACAGAGCCACAATCGAAGGATGTCTTTTATTGCTACAGTCTTGGACTTGGTTTCGGATGTCGTTTTTAAGCCTATGGCCTAAAAACCCCACCCCATACATATTTCCACTTATTCGGATGTACTATTAAAATTATTTAATTTATTTTATTTTATAAATATTTTTTAAACTATTTACAATTTTATAAAATTCTTTTCCATTAATGACAGGTGGTGCGTTCCACTCACTCACTAGGGACTACCAACTACACAGCGAGACTATAGACTGCTGATCGATAGGATAAATGACGATATTAGGAATTCAGACTATTTTTTTAATTCCTCAAATTCTTTTTTAATCAAACTTTATATAACTCACGTTCAAAAATATTTTTTCAGTTCGTGTGGACTCCGTACATTGCTCCTACAATTCGTGACTGTATTCCGGTAGAAATTATGGACACCTCTCACGTATGGCTGCTGCTAGTGCCACTCATCAACTACGAAATTGTCGAGTGACGTCCTACGGACGAGTTCTGCGATAGTTTGGCTTCATCCAAGGGGTTCCGTTGCCGGCACCCAATATGGACGAATTACATCGGTTGACGCGGCAGGGGAAGATGGAAGTCCATTGGGACCATCATCACGCTGACTAGTCAGGCAATAGATGACAAGATATGACAAGCGGCCGCCCATCTGTGCACCCATCGGGGATCAGGCTGTCACTTTTGACTATATATAGTGGTACCACTAAAATGGGAAGCCGCATATACTCACTTCGGAGGAGCGCGAGTGAAAAATTGATGTGCCTCATGTAGAGTGTCCATAAGTTCTATATTTTGTACACATTCTTGCCCTTATTATTGTTGTTCTTAAGCTCATTTAGGCATATTTAGGCGCATTGCATGCATAATAACAATATTTGCTCTTTTACCATGCTTTTATTGAATATTCTATATTTGGTTAAGAAAAGATATTGTTTTAGTTTAGGTTTCATTTTCAGGTGTTGTAGCTGTGTAGAGTAGGAGAGGACAGGAAAGCAGGGAGCGAAAAAGAGCTGTACTGAAGCAGTTCCAAAGTGTCGCCAAGGACGCCGCCATAGCAGCCAGCTGCCTAGGCGGCAATACACCGACTCAGCCAAGATGGGCTTTGATTTATAGAGGATGATTTTCTGAATCGAACAAGCCCAGCCTTGCAATTTTCTAAAGCCTGGAACGGTGTGCAGAGCAGGTTAAAGATTGATAAGTAGGAGTACTTATCTTTACTTGCTGGAGAAGGCAACGTCCAAAAGGAGTCCACATTCAGGTCAAAGAAGTCAACATTTAATGGAAAGCAACTTTAAAGACTTCAACTCCAATGAGGACTCAAACTTAAGGCCATGATCCCTATATATACCCATGCATTTGAGGGTATAGGGGGAGATCACATTTTTAGATAACCCTAGCTGCCTCCTAGTTTATCATGTTCTAATTCTCCCATAGGGTTTATGTTTTTGTATGTAAAGTAGTTGTGAGAAACGATTGTGATAGTTTAAGTTGTTTTTGCAATAAAATACTCTTAGTTTGCTTAATTCATGTACTTCACTTCCTTCAATTAGTTCTAAAAGTCCAGTTGAAGAATCCATTTGTCGGGCACGACGGTGTCAAACTCACGAAAGAATTAAGCACAGTCTCATCATGAAGAGGTGTTGACTAATTCAGCTTAGACATAAGTTAGAATTTCAACGGCTAAAAGGAGCAACCAAACGTTGACTGTCTGTGTTAGGTTTACGCTGAGATTGCTAGGTATTGCCTACATCACACATCAACAGAATCCTAGCCTAGACATAGGTAGGATCACTTCATAATTGCTTTGCCGAACTTGAAGTATCTGCCAGACTTGCCGCCGGGACTTCTCTCCATCTCACCTGTCGAGACAACGAAAGTTTCAAGAGCAGAGTGCCGTCATGGCAGCGAAAGTTGTCGCTGCCTCAATCCGCCATTACCCGCCAAGGCAGTAGATCATGGCAGCGCAAAACATACTTAATCTTTACAACGCCGTCTACACACTACTGAGCTACAACTACCTTCCCAATCTATCAACCCGATCTCTCTCTCTTCAATTACTTGTGTTTTTACTTTATGTTTTTTTAATTTAATTGTGTAGTTTACTATTTCCTTGTGCATGAACAACAATTCGAATCAAGCTGCCCAATCCTTGTGGGAGACGATATCTTATATACTATAACTTGACAGGAGTGTGCACTTGCGCTCATAAATAGAGAACACCCAAACGCTCTACAAGTTTTTGGCGCCGTTGCCAGGGATTGATAACAGCAAAATTTGTTTTTAATTTCTGCACATTTATTTTTATTTTTATTATTCTTATTTCCATTCAAAAAAAATATGTGGCAAAATGCTTATTCAGGTGCCCCACGAGTTAAGGGCAACAATATTTGGGAAAGTTCTTGCGAATTTTGTGAAGGCAATCATGCATTCAAAAGTTGCCCTTAACTTTTTGCAACGGACATGTCGAGGAAAACCATGTAGGAATGGTTGCCTGAATATGAAAAGCAGATTCCACCGCAGCAGCAACATGGGCAGCTGATGCCGCTGCCACATCAGCAAGATTTTTCATGGTATGATCAAAAATCTCAATTTTTTACCATAACAGATTTGCTGCAGAAATCGACATGCCCTGGCAATGTAATCATCCTCAAGAGCAATCAACATCCTTGGAGGACACACTTTAAGCTTTCCTTGCGCTCACGGAAAAAGTGTCAACTACCATGGACGCCATCATCGCTAAGATGGATGCACGTATGAGCAATTCAGTCCCCATTAATGCGATGGATGAACCTTAACAATTAAGCCTGAGGGATATTGATGTCTCGGGACAAGAGAATGAAGAGATAAGCGAGGAAGGATCTCCGATGTGTGAGGAGCATTTAGAACCTCCAAGCCAAGAGGATGTAAAACACTGCCCAGACAGGGAGATTGACAGTTTTTCTGATAGTAACCTAGACCGCTATCCTGAAGATGCCACAACAATATCATATGCCTTGTAGAGTGTCCACGAGTTCTATATTTTGTACACATTCGTGTCCTTATTATTGTTGTTCTTATGTTCATTTAGGCATATTTAGGTGCATTGCACATAATAACAATATTTGCTCTTTCACCATGCTTTTATTGAATATTTCATGTTTGGTTAAGAAAAGAAACTGTTTTAGGTTAGTTTTTATTTTCAGGTGTTGTAGATGGTAGCTGTGGAGAGAACCGAAGAAGACCGAAGAGAACGGGAAAGCTGGGAGCAAAAAGGAGTTGTACTGAAGCAATTCCAAGTGCCCAGGCAGGTGTTACACCGACTTAGTCAAGATGGGTTGCGATTGAAAGAGGACAATTCCTTGAGTCCAATGAGCCCAGCCTTGCAATTATCAGAAGCTTGTAGCGGCCTGAAAAGCTGATTAAAGATTGATAAGTAAGATGACTTATCTTTACTTGCTGAAGAAGGCAACATCCAAATAGTCCATATTGAAGTCAAAAAGGAGTCAACATTTAATGTAAAGTTACTTTAAGGACTTCTACTCCAAGGAGGACTCAAATTTAGGCCATGGGCCCTATATATACCCATGTATGTGAGGGTATAGGGGCACGAGGGGATATAGCAGAGAAGTAGATAGATAGATTAACGGAGGTGTGGGAGGTCGCGGCCCAACACTCTTAGGGTTTAGGTTTTTGTATATAAAGTAGTTGTGAGAAAAGATTGTAATGGTTTAAGTGTGTTTTCAATAAAATATTCCAAGTTTGCTTAATTCATGTTCTTCACTTCTTCAATTAGATCCAAAAGTCCAGTTAAGGAAATCCATTTGTCGGGCACGAAAGTGTAAGACTCACGAAAGAATTAAGTACGGTCTCATCATATCGAGGTGTTGACTAATTCGGCTTAGACATAAGTTTGAGTTTAAGCGGCTAAAAGGAGCAACCAAACGTCGACTGCCTGTGTTAGGTTTATGCTGAGATTGCTAGGTATTGCCTACGTCACGTGGTGACAGAATCCTTGCCTAGACATAGGAAGGATCACTTAAGAATTGCTCTGCCGAACTTGGAGTATCTGTCAGACTTACCGCCAGGACGTATTTCCATTCCACTTGCCGAGAAAACGAGAGTTTCAAGAGCAAAGACCCGCTGCGGCCGCGTGATAGGGTCGTAGCTGCCATTACCTGCCGAGGCAGCAGATCGTTGCAGCGTAAAACACACTTAGGCTTTACAATGCAGTTTACACGCTACTGAGCTGCAATTACCTTGCCCAATCTATTGACCTTATCTCTCCCTATCATCCATATCTTTATTTTACTTGTGTTTTAATGTTTCCACTTTTAGAAATTTAATTATGCATTTACTAAATCCTTGTGCAGGAAACCACTCATAGAAACTGCTCCAATCCCTGTGGGAGACGATATCTTTTATATTATAACTTGACAAGAGTGTGCACTTGCGCTCATAAATAGAGAACACCCAAACGCTCTATATGCCTCGACAACAATGCATGCCTCGGCAACTATGAACTATGTATATCTGGAGGAGCCGATGTTAGAAGATGTAAAGCCACCGAAATCTCTACTGATGGAGATTTTCGAGGAACCTGAGGGAAATGGTTTTGGGAGTCTTGAAGCTTTTCAGAACATTGAGTTTTCCCTTAACCTGCACCACAATTCGATAGAAGACTGCCACAACGACTGGTTGCCACAACAACAAAAGAAATTTTCCTCCAAGACAAATTTCGACAAAGAGAAGGTAAGTACATGGTTAGGTAGTAATATACTTTTTCCTAATCACATGTTCATGCCTTCAGGAATAGGAACAAGAAGGAAGGTTCACATGGATTACAAGGGAACGAGGAAGAAGAACTCCCCCATCATGAGAATAATCACGTGATGGAGGGTGCAGGTAGACTACAAGAAGTATCGAAAACGACCCTCCACCTCAGGAAGTGGTTATGTTTCGGATATGCACCTCCCAACATAACCTAATTTTTATTTTTAATTTATTTGTATGCATTATGATTAGATTTAATTTTTATTTAATTTCTACATCTTTATTTTTCTTAAAATTCATTTAATTTTCAGTTATTTTTATTTAATTTTTGCATTTAATTTATTTTAGGTTAGGAATGAAGGCAAGACCAAGAAGGATAAAGAATAAAGAAGAGGCCCAACCCATCGGCCAAGGTGGCCCAAGGCCGCGTAACGGGCAGATTAGCATAACGGCTAGCGGCTTCATAATGGCTAGCCGCAACGGCTACATTTGTAATAGCTGGCGGCAACGGTTGTCTGCGTAACGGCTAGAATCCCGTAAAACGCGCCGCAATTATTGCTCCCCGTTGGCAGCGTGCCCGCCAAGGCAGCAGAGAGTAGCGGTTATATAAGGCCAACTATTCTCTCCTCATTCTTCACTTTGCTCTTTTTTTTTTCTCTCAAATCTTCTTATCTTCTTTTACTTTCAAGATATCATTTGCGTTATTTTCTTGTAATTTCTTTCTTTTCTTGTAATTATGGTAACATCAAAACCCGCAACCTCATCCTCCAAGCAAACCTTCCAAAGGTTTTATAATGCTGACACAGCGGCAACCTATCGGCAACACTTCGCTGAGCGGCAAATTTGGGAAGAGATAGGCTCCCAGTACACAAGGCAAGAAGGGGATCTTGGCCTTGAGCCCAACGTATTTGAAAGGGTCCACACACTGGGATGGCATATTTTTGCACGGCAGCCAGAAGAGGTAAACACCAACTTAGTTAGAGAATTTTATGCCCACAAACCTACCCCGGAAAACCATTTCGTCTACGTTCGCGGCGAGGGTGTCAAGGTCACGGCGACAACAATAAACAGCTTCAACGGAATAGAAATCAAAGATAATCCGCACGAAAAATGGAGCTTGGGTTTAACGACATCAAACTACGAAAAAATAAAAAGAGAAATCTGCCAGCCCAACGCCAAATGGCTTATCGGAAAAAATAACGGCTCAGTCAACCGCTGCGACTTGCTGCCAGAGGCCATTTTTTGGAGTCACTTCGTCTAGCACCGCTTAATGCCCACTTCGCATGGTTCCACAGTCAACAGGCCGCAGCTGGCCCTAATCCATAGCATAATGAAAGGGTAGCCAATCAACATTGGGGAAGTTATACTTGAAGAAATCTATGCTCACGCAGCCAAACCCAAGTCCAAGGCACCCCTCGGTTTCCCCTCACTCATCATCGGCCTCTATGCTAATTTTCGTGTGCCGTCGCATCCCAACGATACTATCATTGCCGCCAAGGAATGGTGGACAAAGAAGGCTCGCCTCCAGATGATGCAAGAGCCAAAGCCTGAAACGCCAACAACCGCCCAGCCGCCATCCAATCCTGCCGCCACCCAGGTCGCGATGGGAAGTATTGATGTTGCCCTTTCTTCCACCGTGGTTTCTCTGTTTCGAAACCTTGTAGAGAGCTGCAAGAGAATTGAGCACAAACAAGTAGTCTTTATGAGATACATCACGGAGGTGCAAGAGGCCTTTGTGGCCTACTTGCTGGACAAATATCACGACGTCAGCCCAAGGATGTCAGCCTTCCTACCGGAGTTAGCAGCTTCTAAACCAACTCAGATCACACCTCGACCATCTGTTACTCCAGCCGCAACAGACAACGAAGAACCACATATCCACCCCAAAAGAAGGACCACACCCACTCCCATTCAGCCATACAACCTCACATTCTCCTCTGATTTTGAAAAAGAGGAGATCTAGACAGAAAAAGAGGATGAGAATATCGATGCTGCCCCAGCAGTAGAGGAGGCAGCCAAGGAGGCAACTGCCAAAGAGACAGCCGAGGCCTCGGATTCATTGGACATGGAGGTATCTGATTCCTCCAGAGATGAACCGGCCGAAGCAGCAAGGAAAAGAAAGCTGCCCGCCAGTGCGATTGAGCTTCAAGACGAAAGGACTGAAATTGAGCTAGAAGCACCACCTAAAAGACCCACTCCCAACTGCATCCAGCCACCACGTGGCCAGAGGAAGAGCCCAGCCGCCAAATCTCCCGCCTCACGCCGCCTCGTCCTCCCCCTTAGAGTCATCCTCCGAGGTAGCAGCAGAAACGGAGATGAACTCACATAGTTTTAGCACCTTTTCTTTATTTTTTCTTCTTTTTATGTTTTCTTTTAATTTTCTGTTTTCTTTCTCTTTTTATGTTTTATTTTTTCTGTTTTTATTTTATATTTTGTGTAAGGCATTGAGGACAACGCCAACCTTGAGTTTAGGGGGGTTAGTCCTCTTTGTTTTCTTTGCTTTTAGTTGCATTTAGCCACATGTGTAAATTCTTCCCTAGCACATAACGAAATAGAAAGTCTTAGCTTAAAAACTTGTGCCAATGATAGTTAGCCGACTTCCATATTCACACCATACTTAAAATTGAACTTAATCATAGGAAGAAGCATGAAAAATACTTAGAATTTTTTTAGTTGCCAATTATTCTTACACTGTCTGCTAAGTGCTGAGTTTTGCTTGAGTTCTAAGTTTAACACTGCTTGCTTTATTTAATGAGAATCTCTTAATTGGCTGAAGGATTGCCGCCACGGTAGTACATGGCAGCTAAGTAAAAAAGCAAGCCGCCATGGACGCGGCACAAAGATGCTTAAAACCCTAGAGGTGCCCGAAACATACTCTAGGAAAGATCATGAGCAAGGACACTTCGCTACTATCAAAGTCCAAGTATCTAAAATTATTTGAAGTGACAGACAAATTAGCAAGAGTGAATGAAAGCCTTCACGGGATGACTCTATTCAAAGGGTTCAGAGTTTCGTAGTATGCTCCTATCTTAGCTTCAGACCTGAAGAATAGTTGTGATGAGCTGAAGCCCTTAAGGCCATGATCAGAAAAAAGAGGAAAGAAGTGCTTAACTGTGCTGCCATGGCAACAACTCATATCTTTTTTTGTATTTAATTATTTTTAGCATTCTTTGTTTACTTAGTATAGTCAGCATGTTTAGCATGGGCACATACCTGTACACACTGCACCAACACTAAAAAAATTAAATTCTAAGTTATTTCATGCCATTCCCTATCACTAACATAAAATAGGTGCCACGACCTTGAGGAAAGGAATCAAGTTAAAGGCTAAGTTTCTGTTAATTTTTGTGCACAGGGCATGTTTACTAGTTAGGTTGCACACCTTGAGGACAATCAATAGTTTGAGTCTGTGGTGTGTAGAGTGTCCATAAGTTCTATATTTTGTACACATTTCTGCCCTTATTGTTGTTGTTCTTAAGCTCATTTAGGCATATTTATGTGCATTGCATGCATAATAACATTATTTACTCTTTTACAATGCTTTTATTGAATATTCTATATTTGGTTAAGAAAATATATTGTTTTAGTTTAGTTTTCATTTTCAGGTGCTGCAGCTGTGTAGAGGAGGAGAGGACATGAAAGCAGGGAGCGAAAAAAAGTTGTACTAAAACAGTTCCAAAGTGCCGCCAAGGACGCCGCCATAGCAGTCAGCCGCCTAGGCGGCAATACACAGACTCAGCCAAGATGGGCTTCGATTTGTAGATGATGATTTTCTGAATCCAACAAGCCCAACCTTGCAATTTTCTGAAGCCTGGAACGGTGTGTAGAGCAGGTTAAAGATTGATAACTAGGAGTACTTATCTTTACTTGCTGGAGAAGGCAACGTCCAAAAGGAGTCCACATTCAAGTCAAAGAAGTTAGCATTTAATGGAAAGCAACTTTAAAAACTTCAACTCCAAGGAGGACTCAAACTTAAGGCCATGAGCCCCATATATACCCATGTATTTGAGGGTATAGGGGGAGATTGATAAGCTCTCAAATGTGACACTTTTTAATTGTTATTTTTCTAATTTTTAGGATTTCTTGCTACCTAATCCATTTTGTTTTGCTATATTTTGCGCAAGCAACCTAATTCTGGAAAATAGCAGCAAAATGGGGCATTTCTGCAGACTTTTTATTATTCTGGTCATGACTGGTATCGTAGGCACGACACTGGGCATTACGCGTCTGACGTGGTAGATGCGTGACGACTTCTGGAAGATTCTAGAACGTTCTGGAAGACCTTATCAGCTTATCTGTCTCGATTTTTTGTATTTAAATTTCAAAAACATTTGAATTGTTTATCTTTCCTTTATTATTTTGAATTTTCTTGTCATTTATCTTTGTAAATCCAAGCCTATAAATACCACTCCTTGGTAAAGGCTTAGGATCGAATTTAGTCTTCATCTTCTAGCTTGAAAACACTTGTTATTTCTAGTTTTTAATTAAAGTTCTCTTTTCTTTATTTTTATTCTTTTATGTTATTTAATCAAGTTAAGTATGATAACTAATATCATGCTTAGCTGAATTTCTTGAGCCAAGAACTAGCCAAATCAATTCAAATCGTGAGAATTGAACATTGCCTAAATTCCCTCGGGAATACATTTTTATCTTTCTGTTTAGATAGTTTGGCAATCGGCCTTACTAAAGATTTTAATCGTTTTTCAAATCAAAAAGAGCTCGTTGGTCTATAATCGTTTAAAAACATAGTTGGGAGGAAGGATCGGCCTGTGGCAATTTTGACTTCCTGTGAACACTCTTAGTGGCGGTCCGCTAAGGAAAGATAAAACCAGAAGCGATTCTTTTTAAGACAATTTCTAAGTCGGACTTTTCCTGTTTTCAAAACTAAATATTTTGACGGCAATAGACGTGGTTAATTTGTTTAAGAACCAACCTTCGAAGATAGACTTGGGAGGATTGGTTACTCGAGAGAGAAGCAAGTTGCGACGGGTTGGGCCTCGCAGACTGTAACCGACATGATCCCCTAAGTAAAAATCCATTTCAATGATCGAAGGAATTGACAAGGCTAGCTCGAGGCTATTTTGCAAATTTGGACTTTCTTATTATTTTCTTTACTTCTACATTTAATTCTACTATTTCATTTTCATTCAATATCAGATCACCCTTTTTTTTTTATTTTTGTTGTTTTTACAGATATTCCTGGAAGCATTAATCAAAACATCCTTCAATCAAGAATTTCGACTAATCTCCCTGTGGATCAACCCTCTTTCCCTATAACTACTTAATTTCTTTATTTTATTATTTGTTGAAAGAGGTTTATTTATTTATTTATTTATTTTGACAGGTAAAACGACGCTTGTCAAAATTGGCGTCGTTACCGGGGAGTTTTATTTTTCGGCAATCACTGATTGTTTTGTTTGATTTTTATGACCAGGAGCAATCCGGGAAATCTAGTTGACCTTGACCCGGAGATCGAAGCAAGAGCTCGTAAAACTCACGGTGAAACGCTTCGGCGAAAGAAACAACAACGAGAACAAAGCATACAACAATCCGATCAGGAATCCACTTCTGAAACTACACCAGTCGAAGATCCTATACTAGAACCAGAACCGATGGTAGATCAAACGATTCGAGAACTAAACGCAGCCCCTGCTGTGCAAGAACCACTCTGCATCGCTTTTCCTCACGGCGATACTCCCTTCCAGCTCAAAACGGGATTAATCCACCTACTCCCAACATTTAATGGCCTCCCTACTGAAAGCCCACACAAGCACCTTGCCGAGTTCCATATGGTGTGCAGCAGCATGAAACCGCAAGGGGTCTCAGAGGATCAAATAAAACTAAGGGCTTTTCCTTTTTTCTTAGTCGGAATGGCTAAGGAATGGTTATTTTATTTACCTCCAAATTCGATTAATACGTGGGTTGATCTATCTCGTGTTTTTCTTGACAGATATTTCCCCGCGGCAAAGCCAACAAAACTTAGGCGAAGCATTTTGGGAATCCAACAAATGCATGATGAGTCCCTATACGAATATTGGGAGAGATTCAAAAAGTTGTGTGCAAGTTGTCCGCAACGTGGCTTATCCGAGCAAACACTCCTTCAATACTTATACGAAGGAATGTTGACAATGGACAAAAAGATGGTAGACGCAGCAAGCGGTGGCGCGCTCGTTAACCTGACCCCTGAAAATGCTCGGACCTTGATATCTACGATGGCAGCTAATTCGCAGCAATTTGGTTCTGCGACTGAATCCAGCCGAGGGGTTCACACAGTAAGCACAATTTCATTAGAGAATAAAATAGACAATTTAACTAATATTGTGAATTCTCTTGTTTCAGGGGAGTTAGGAGCTGCTAAGGTATGCGGAATATGCACTATGCCAGATCACGCAACCGACTTATGCCCATTGTTGCGGGATATATCTGGTGCCCAAGTTAACGCCATACACAATTTTCCTGGACCTCCCCAAAGACCATATAACCCTCAGAGTAATACATTTAACCCTGGTTGGAGGGATCATCCAAACTTGAGCTATGGTAATAGGAATCAGAATTTCCAAGCTAGGCAGCAACCTCCCTACCAAAATCAAGCTCCCCAAAAATCTTCGCTTGAGTCTATTGTTGAGAGGTTAGCAGTTTCGCAGGAAAAGTTCCAGAACCAAACACAATCTCACCTTCAGGAACTAGATAAACAAGTTAGCCAATTAGCTCAAATAATAGGGCGTCTAGAATCCCAGGGGAAATTACCATCACAAACCGAAACCAATACAAGGGAAAATGTGAGCGCGATCACTCTGCGTAGTGGAACTGTGATAACACCTAAACCGCCCAAGCAAGATGAGGAAAAATCTGATAGCTCTTCGGAGCACCAGAACGAAAAAACCTCATTCCACTACAGGTAATATCAATTCTAAAATTCTTATTTCTACTTACGAACTTGTTCCTCCTTTTCCAGGAAGATTGGCGAAACGAGACAAAAAGAAGGAAGAGAATGAGATAATGGAGATATTCAAAAAACTAGAAATCAACAATCCACTTTTGGATGTTATTAGGAAGGTTCTTAAATACGCAAAATTTTTGAAAGATCTATGCACAAATTGAAGAAGGTTGTCGGGGAACGAGAGAGTCAACCTTAGCGAGAATATTTCAGCCATCTTTCAAAAGTCTTTACCGCCAAAGTACAAGGACCAAGGAATGTTTGCTATCCCTTGCAAGATTGGAAACGTCGGCATTAAAAGAGCAATGTGTGATTTGGGCGCCTCCATCAATGTTATGCCTTTAAGTGTTTATAGAAAGATCTCAACGGAACCATTGAAGGAAACTAAGGTAACAATACAACTCACCGATAGATCAATTTATTTATCCTGAAGGGGTATTGGAGAACATCCTGGTTAAGGTAAACGGTCTCATTTTTCCCGCTGATTTTTACATTATTGATATGGAAAATGATCGTAGTAACAACGGATCGGAAATTTTGCTTGGACGTCCCTTTTTATCAACCGCACATACGAAAATCGATGTCCGTAACGGCATTTTGACCATGGAATTCGACGGAAAGGTGGTGAAATTTGATGTATATAAGGCTATGAAATATCCTGATTCTGTCGCAAGTCTTAATTTTGTTGATGTTATAGATCCTTTGGCTAATGATTTTATCGAAATTGATTTGTTTTAAGACTTTTGTAGGGAATTGGAGGATCTCGACGATGAAAACATAGGCGAAACCATCTCTACTCTTTCTTCAATTTTTGATTTGCAATTAACTCCATCACGATCTAAACCTCTTCCCTCAATTTTGCAGGCACCACAACTGGAGTTAAAACAACTCCCGTCACATCTCAAATACGCATTTTTAGGCGAAAACCAAACATTGCCGGTCATTATTTCGAGTGAGTTATCGCAGCAAGATGAAAGGGAATTAATTGCCATTTTGCGCACTTACAAAAAAGCAATCGGATGGACATTAGCTGATATCGAAGACTTAATTCCATTCACTTGCATGCATAAAATTAAGATGGAGGAAGGCGCGAAACCAACAAGAGAAGCGCGTCGACGTTTAAACCCACCCATGATGGACGTTGTAAAGGAGGAAGTACAAAAGTTACTCGATGCTGATATAATCTACGCCATTTCAGATAGTAAATGGGTGAGTCCGGTCAATGTCGTACCAAAAAAATGGAGTCACAGTTGTCGAAAATGCCGATGGAGAAATGATTCCGAAAAGGGTACAAAATGGGTGGAGAATGTGTATCGACTACAGGAAACTTAACTCTCAAACCCGAAAGGACCATTTTCCTTTACCGTTTATCGATCAAATGATTGAACGACTTGCTGGAAAATCACATTATTACTGTCTTGACGGATTTTCTGGATTTTTTCAGGTTCCAGTAGCGCCGGAAGACCAAGAAAAAACTACATTCACTTGTCCCTTCGGCACCTTTGCTTATAGGAGAATGCCTTTTGGACTTTGCAACGCTCCAGCTACTTTCCAGCGTTGCATGCTGAGCATCTTCTCTGACCACATCGAGCGAGGAATAGAGGTATTTATGGATGATTTTACCGTTTACGGTAATTCATTCTCTAACTGCCTTTCAAATCTTTCTTATGTACTTAATCGTTGCATTGAGTATCACTTAGTTTTAAACTATGAAAAATGCCATTTTATGGTAAGTAAAGGTTTAGTACTTGGTCATTTGGTCTCTGCACAAGGTATAGCCGTTGATAAGGCAAAGGTTGATGTTATTCGCTCACTTCCATACCCCACTTCGGTGAGGGAAATTCGTAGTTTTCTTGGTCATGCAGGATTCTATCAGCGTTTCATAAAGGATTTCTCCAAATTAGCGCAACCGATTTGCCGCCTGTTACAAAAAGACGTGCAATTTGACATAGATCAGGCTTGTAGACAATCATTCGATGGGCTTAAGATGAGACTTGTTTCCACTCCAATCATACAGCCTCCGGATTGGTCATTACCTTTCGAAATTATGTGCGATGCATCCGATCTAAGCGTAGGCGCAGTTTTTGGGCAAAGAACTAAGGATGGACCACATGTGATCGCCTATGCCTTTAGAACCCTCGACTCGGCACAACGGAACTATTCGACAACGGAGAAACTTTTTGCCATTGTTTTCGCATTAGACAAATTTCGCTCTTATTTGTTAGGTACTAAAATCCTTATTTTTTCTGATCATGCAGCGCTGAAGTACCTGATCAACAAAAAAGATGCGAAACCACGACTGATTAGATGGATACTCTTGTTGCAATAGTTCGATCTTCAAATCAAAGACAAAAAGGGCAGGGAAAACTTGGTGGCGGACCACCTAAGTCGTTTGGCTACATCCCCGATCGAACCACCTTTGCGAGAGGAATTTTTGGACGATTCGTTAATGGAGGTAAAAACGACATTTCCTTGGTTCGTCGATATGGCAAATTTCCTAGCCACTGGTAAGATTCCTGATAACTTGTCACGATATGAGATTAAACGTATTAAAAGAGATTCTAGATATTACATCTGGGATGATCCGTATTTGTGGAAATTGTGTTCTGATCAAATAATTCGTCGTTGCGTAAGTGATAGCGAGGTAACATCTATACTTGAATTCTGTCATTCTTACGCTTGTGGCGGGCATTTTGGCCCTAAAAGAGCTGCACACAAAATCCTTGAGTGCGGTTTCTTTTGGCCTACTTTGTTTAAGGATACTTACAATTTCTGCAAAACTTGTGACAGGTGCCAGCGGGTTGGGAATTTAAGCCGTCAAAGCGAAATGCCATTAAACCCAATACATATATGTGAAGTTTTTGATGTGTAGGGTCTTGATTACATGAGACCTTTTATTTCATCTCATGGAAATTTATATATTATTTTGGCAGTTGATTACGTTTCGAAATGGGTAGAGGCGATAGCCACCCGAGAAAATGACGCGAAAACCACAACTAATTTTTTACGTGACTTTATTTTTTCCAGGTTTGGAACTCCGAGGGTGACCATTTGTGACAGAGGAACACATTTCGTTAATCGAATTATCGAGGCTTTAATGAAGAAATATGGTGTGACGCAATGTTTATCGACAGCCTATCATCCACAAACAAACGGACAAGCGGAGGTTTCAAATCGGGAAATCAAGTCAATCCTAGAGAAAATCGTTAAACCTAATCAAAATGATTGGAGTTTGAAATTAGTTGATGCGTTGTGGGCATACAGGACGGCCTGCAAAGGACCTATCGGCATGTCACCTTACCGACTTGTCTTCGGTAAACCTTGCCATCTTCCAGTCGAACTTGAGCATAGAGCATTTTGGGCCATAAAAGAGTGTAATATGGAGATGAATGCAGTTGGCGAAGCACGAAAACTTCACATTCAAGAGCTCGAAGAAATTTGCCGAAACGCTTACGATAGTGCACAACGTTATAAAGAGCAAACAAAAGCATTTCATGAAAAGCACATTTCATTTAAATCTTTTTCAATTGGACAAAAAGTTCTCCTATTTAACTCAAAGTTGAAATTTTTTGCAGGAAAACTTAAGTCTAAGTGGAGCGGACCCTTTTACCATAGTCAACACTTTTCCTCACGGAGCTGTAGAAATTGAAGATGGCTCGGGTGCCCAATTTAAAGTAAATGGACAGCGACTTAAACCTTTTTTCGAGAACACACCGATCGGACAAGTTGAAGAAATCACCGTGGAGGAACAAAAAATTTGAAGAAGAAAAAATAAATTTGTCGAGCTTAACGACGTTAAACAAAGCGCTAAATGGGAGGCAACCCATTCGTTTCTTTTTCGTTAATTTTTTTATTTCCTTTCTTTTAATTCTTTAAGTAAGATTTTTACTTTAATTTTTCTTCTTTTGTATTTCTGTAGGATTTTCTCAGTGCCAAACCATGTTTTCTAACCCTTCACAGCATCACATTTCGACCCTAAGCATTGGAGTGCACCGTTTCATTAAACAGTGCACATTAGCATAACCCAAGGAAGCTGGCGCATCTTAGCAAATCCTCTTAAAAATTTTCCCCCTTTTCCCCTTTCCTGTCTTTCTTTCCCGTGAACTACCCAAACCCTAAAAAAATACAACCAAACACCTTTGCTTTTTTTCACTCAGCCACGCCAACTTCACCATGCCCCGCACGCGACAGCATGCTCGCCGGATTCCCCAAGAACTGCCGCTAGTTATCGGCAGCCGACGTCATCTTGCGCCACCACAATTCATGGCAATCAGCAGTGACTTCGAACCGACTCTCGCACCTCCTCCATGCCGCGGTGGTCAACGACGGCAAGGCCCCAATCCCTCTCGTTCCCGTTCCTATGGTTTCCACCGCACCTCCGCCTTCACCCCCAACCGTCAATCTTCGTTCGCAGCTCTCCAATAGCACCGCTAGACCAAGCTCCGCCCGTCGTCCGCCTCCCCAACGGTCACCATCACCATCGTTCCAATCAATGCCCACGGTGGACTCTTCCTCATCCTCTCGGCCACGCCACTCCAACACCCACCAGAGGCATTCGAATGTTCCTTCATTCTTCATGCACTCTGCCGAATACGAACACAACCCCGAGGTAAACTCTACTTCGATTCCCATTCGCCCTTTACTAATGTACCATCCTTCCTTTGGTTTACAGAGGATTTTTTAGTCGGGAACCCTTTGGGACAGCAACCAACCTCTTCACGGTCACATTCCGAACATTACTCATTCAATTTCCAAGAATCGGATTCCCATCGTTTTGCATTACCACCAGGCAGTCCGACGGCAACATCGGTAAACCGCGAACACAACCGACGAGGACGACACTACGCAGTGCCTGCCGAGGAAGAACTTAGAGGTTACCTCCACTTTGAAAATGACCAGTTGCCCCGTTTTCATGACATCCGACATCGCCCCTTTAGGGTATGTAAGTTCATTCCTTCCACAACACTGGAAAACCTTCATATATCTGACTGTATTTAATTATTTCACTAGTATTGGTTGGCGATCGTTCTCTAAAATCAAAACTGGAACTTTCTATGAATTGGTTTTTGAATTTTACTCAACCTTTTCATTTACTGAGTCTCGCTGCATTACTGTTAACTCTCTTGCTGTTATCTGCTTTCGATTGTGTGGAACTCAGTTTAGCTTGTCTGTCACTGACTTTAATCTTGCCATGGGGTTCGTGACGAATGTCACGGATCCAGAGTATTTAACATCTCTGCTTAAGTTTCCTGCAGTATTCGACGCTAATGAGGCCTATTCTGCTCTCACCGGCCTCGTTGATGTGCCATTCGACCCTAGTTCGACTAAAGCTATCCACCTCCACGACCCAGCATTGTGATACATCCACCGCTTTCTGGCTTACAATTTCTCAGGACGAAATGACTCTTCTGGAGTATTAAGTAAGACTGAATTATTTTTTCTTTGGTACATGTTCACTGATCGCAAGGTAAATCTTGGCTTTTGGTTAGCTCGACAATTTGAAATTGTCATCCGGTCAAATCGTCCATTAATCCTCGGACCATACATCACTCATTTTGTCTCTAGAATTGCAAATTTCGATATCTCCAATTTTAATTATGCTTTTTCTATGGATGCTCTAGATGAACGATGCTTGGATTCAATTGGCTCACTTGACGGAACTCCTAACGCCCCTATCTCAACCCGTCCGGAACAATGACATCACGTTCAAAACGAGTTTTTAATCGTCGGAACGCGCGGCAAGCCCCACATTCTTCACCACAACAGAACCAGAATGCGCAAGAAGCATCTAATTTTGCCAAAAGACTTCACACCCTCGAGGACAACATTGCAGAAATACTTTCCTACCTTCGTCTGAGCCGCGGTCATCATTGACCACGGGGAGTACTCTTTACCCCTCTCTGCCTTGCACTTTTTTGTTTTTCATCTGAATTGGGGAATTCACTTAAGTGAGGGGGAGGGTAGCAAATCGCTTGTCCTGCTATATGTTTGATTTTGGTTTGACTTTGAGATGACATTTTTCTTACCATTGCTTGATGTCCAGCATGTTATACTTGTTATAGTGCGTAGGAATATTTGAATGTTGATATTTTTGATAATCAAATAACATGAGTAAAATGATAGTTTTACACCTCTTTCAATTTGCCTTGATTGCGATAATTGGATTTCTCACCTAGATTAATCAACTTAGCCTAATTTTGTGAGAATTTGAGCCTTGAGCATGCATCTTATTCTTTATGCTCGTTTTTCCTTGCTTGAGAGTGTCATCTTGAATTTAGGAATCTAGAACTTGTGACTTGTATGCGATTCGAGACTACACTAGAATGAGGCGCTTTAAGATGATTTAGGCATTAGGATTTAGCCATTTTCTCTCTTTTACCTTTTTCTCATCGCTTAGTGAACCCTCTTGAAGCCTTACATCCCATTTTTCTTGGCTTAACCTTCAAACCTTGTTCTTCCTCGACCAAACTTTTTGATTGATCAAATGCTTGAAACTATATTACTAGACAAATAAGGGGCTACAATTCGAATAAGGGCATAATTTTTCCATAAAAAATGAAAAACAAAAAAGAAAAAATAGAATAAAAGGAAGCAATTGCTTCGAAAAGAAGAAAGAAAAAAGTAAAACAGTTTCGAAAAAAAAGAAAAAAAAGGGGAAGAAAAATATGTGTTTGTTTGCCCATTTTAGCTCCTCTTTTGTCTTCACTGCTTATTGTTTGAAACTTCTTGCATTGATCATCTTCTTTTGCCTTTTTCTTTCCATCTTTCTACCCTTTTTCTAAACCCACATTACACCTTGAACAAAAGACCTAATGATTTTTGCACCTCGATTCTAATAAAGCAGTGGAGAATTGAACTTGTTACAAGCCTATGGAAACCTTTGTTCATGTATGACTTAGAGTGTTTTTGCTTCACTTCTACCTTTAAACACTTTGAGTGCTCTTGAGTGTATCTTGGTGAGGATTAAGACTAGGTTAGGATTTGATTAATACTTGATAGGAAATTGGAAGAATGAAGGGTTGTTCTTTGCTTATATCCACTTGGTTTGATTTGTGTTTCTTTCATGATACTCCTTTTGCACTAGAACTATTATAATTATGTTTGATGCTTGTGATGGCTTGAGAAATGCTTTCTTGGGTTAATACCTTTTTCGGACACACTTGGGGACAAGTATGAGACAAGTGAGGGGGAATTTGATAAGATCTCAAATGTGACTCTTTTTAATTGTTATTTTTCTAGTTTTTAGGATTTCTTGCTACCTAATCCATTTTGTTTTGCTATATTTTGCGAAAGGAACCTAATTCTGGAAAATAGCAGCAAAAGGGGGCATTTCTGCAGTCTTTTTATTATTCTGGTCATGACTGGTATCGTGGGCACGACACTGGGCATGACGCGTCTGACGTGGCAGATGCGTGGCGACTTCTAGAAGATTATGGAACGTTCTAGAAGACCTTATCAGCTTATCTGTCTCGATTTTATGTATTTAAATTTCAAAAACATTTGAATTGTTTATCTTTCCTTTATTATTTTGAATTTTCTTGTCATTTATCTTTGTAAATCCAAGCCTATAAAAACCACTCCTTGGTAAAGGCTTAGGATCGAATTTAGTCTTCATCTTCTAGCTTGAAAACACTTGTTATTTCTAGTTTTTAATTAAAGTTCTCTTTTCTTTATTTTTATTCTTTTATGTTATTTAATCAAGTTAAGTATGATAACTAATATCATGCTTAGCTAAATTTCTTGAGCCGATAACTAGCCAAATCAATTCAAATCGTGAGAATTGAACATTGCCTAAATTCCCTCGGGAATACATGTTTATCTTTCTGTTTAGATAGTTTGGCAATCGGACTTACTAAAGTTTTTAATCGTTTTCAAATCAAAAAGAGCTCGTTGGTCTGGAATCGTTTAAAAACATAGTTGGGAGGAAGGATCGGCCTGTGGCAATTTTGACTTCCTGTGAACACTCTTAGCGGCGGTCCGCTAAGGAAAGATAAAATCAGAAGCGATTCTTTTTAAGACAATTTCTGAGTCGGGCTTTTTCTGTTTTCAAAACTAAATAGTTTGACGGCAATAGACGTGGTTAATTTATTTAAGAACCAACCTTCGAAGATAGACTTGGGAGGATTGGTTACTCGAGAGAGAAGCAAGTTGCGACGGGTTGGGCCTCGCAGACTGTAACCGACATGATCCCCGGAGTAAAAATACATTTCAATGATCAAAGGAATTGACAAGGCTAGCTCGAGGCTATTTTGCATATTTGGACTTTCTTATTATTTTCTTTACTTCTGCATTTAATTCTACTATTTCATTTTCATTCAATATCAGATCACCCTTTTTTTATTTTTCTTGTTTTTACAGATATTCTTGGAAGCATTAATCAAAGCATCCTTCAATCAAGAATTCTGACTAATCTCCCTGTGGATCGACCCTCTTTCCCTATAACTACTTAATTTCTTTATTTTATTATTTGTTGAAAGATGTTTATTTATTTATTTATTTTGACGGGTAAAACGACGCTTGTCAGAGATCACGTTTTTAGATAACCCTAGTTGCCTCCTAGTCTATCATGTTCTAATTCTCCCATAGGGTTTAGGTTTTTGTATGTAAATTAGTTGTGAGAAACGGTTGTAATAGTTTAAGTTGTTTTTACAATAAAATACTCTTAGTTTGTGACAGGCGTCGTTTTACCCGTCAAAATAAATAAATAATTAACCTTTTTGTTATAGGGAAAGAGGGTCGATCCACAGGGAGATTTTTCAGTTTAATGACTTGATCCTGTTAGCCTTTTTGTCCAGGAATATCTGCAAGTAGGCGTTAAAAGGAATGAGGTGTGTTTGAAACGTTGAGCAAGAAAATAAATAAAGTGCGGGTAATAATAAAGAAAATTCAATAATGCAAAACAGCCTCGACCCAGCTCCTTCAATTCTTTCGATCACTGAAATAGATTTTTATTTCAAGGATCATGTCGGTTACAGTCTACGAGGCCCAACCCGTCGTAACTTGTTTCTCTCTCGAGTAACCAATCCTCTCAAGTCTATCTCCGAAAGATGGTTCTTAAATAAATCAACCACGTCTATCGCCGTTAAAATATTTAGATTAAAAGCAGGAAAAACCCGACTCAGAAATTGTCTAAAAAGAATCGCTTCTGATTTTATCTTTCATTAGCGGACCGCCGCTAAGAGTGTTCATAGGAAGTCGAAATTGCCACAGGCCGATCCTTCCTCCCAACTATGTTTTTAAGCGATTTCAGACCAACGGGCCCTTTTTTATTTGAAAAACGGTTAAAAACTTTTAGTAAGGCCGATTGCCAAACTATCTAAGCAGAAAGATAAAAATGATTTCCCAAAAGAATTTAAGCAAAGTTCAATTCTCACGAATCGAATTGACTTGGCTGGTTCTTGGCTTAAAAGATTTAGCTAAGCATGATATTGATTATCATACTTAACCTGATTTTAGAAAAGTGATTAAATGGCATAAAACAAACGAAACAAGAAAATAAAGGAAAAGAACTTGAATTAAAGCTATAAAATGTTTACAAAGGAAAAGATAAAAATACTCAAAGCTAAAAAGATGATCTTAAGCCTTCACCAAAGGTTGGTATTTATAGGCTTAGATTACAAGGATAAGAGATAGGAAAATCAAAATAACAAATCAAATTCAAATGTTTTTAAAATTCAAATAAAATAAAACCAAACGAATAGAACTGATAATCTGATCGGATCTTCTCTCGGAACGTTCCAGGATCTTCTAGAGGTTGCCACGTCACTGCCACGTCAGATGCGTCGTGCCCAGTGTCGTGCCCACGATGCCAGTCATGACAGAATAATAATAAAAACTACAGAAATGCCCCCTTTTCACTGCTATTTCCAGAATTGGGTCCCTGCACAAAATATAACAAAAACGGCGTGTATTAAGCAGCAAGAAGTCCTATTAACTAGAAAAATAGCAAATGAAATATGTCACATTTGAGAACTTATCAGTTTGCTTAATTCATGTACTTCACTTCCTTCAATTAGTTCTAAAAGTCCAATTGAAGAATCCATTTGTCGGGCACGACGGTGTCAAACTCACGAAAGAATTAAGCACGGCCTAATCATGAAGAGGTGTTGACTAATTCAGCTTAGACATAAGTTAGAATTTTTGCGGCTAAAAGGAGCAACGAAACGTTGACTGTCTGTGTTAGGTGTACGCTGAGATTGCTAGGTATTGCCTACATCACGTAGCAACATAATCCTAGCCTAGACATAGATAGGATCATTTCATAATTGCTTTGCTGAACTTGGAGTATCTGCCAGACTTGCCGCCGAGACTTCTCTCCATCTCACCTGTCGGGACAGCAAAAGTTACAAGAGCAGAGTGCTGCCGTGGCAGCGAAAGTTGCCGCCGCCGTTACCCGCCAAGGCAGCAGATCGTGGCAGCGCAACACACACTTAATCTTTACAACGCAGTCTACACACTACTGAGCTACAACTACCTGGCCTAATCTATCAACCTGATCTCTCTCTCTCTCTCTTCAATTACTTGTTGTAGAACTAATGTTTTGATATAATAATTGAAAAATGTTTTGGACAAATTTGAAAAGAATTTAAAACTTGTCTTTAAGTCTAAACAACTTGAAAATATGTTTGAGGCATTTAAAAAGATTTTTGGCAAAGTTTTTAATGATTTAAATGAGCCAAACGTGAGTTTTTAGCAAGCCCGTACCGATACGGTGTACCCCGTATCGATACACTTTTGCCCATGTTTTGATTCTGCCAAAACCCGTATCGATACAGGCCTTGCCATATCGATACGGATAGGGATCGTTTCGATACGCCCATTAAGCGTACCGATCCCTATTTTAACATCCCCAATGGCTATTTCCCAACGGTCTTTTGAATGACATACCGTATCGATACGCCCTCAAACGTATCGATACGCTTAGGCTGGCAAGAGTCCAACGGCTAGTTTCTGAAGAAAGCCGTACCGATACGAGTCCTCACGTATCGATACGGAAGGCTGCAGAACATCATTAAAGATGGGAAATAAAGTCTCCAACGGCTCCAATTCAACCCCAACGGCTAGTAACGGCTACAAACTCAAAGAGGATTATAAAAGGGACCTCGAAGCATCTAGTAATGATTAATGCTTCAAGTGTAATACAACATATGATCAAAATGTGTCTTAGTACTTAAAGTGTCAATTCTTTGTATAGACAAACACTAGCGAGCCAAAATTGTTAGATTTGCTCAAGTGTTTTAGGATCGAGTGAGAGCTTAATTGTGCAAACAAATACATATTAGAGGGATTTGAGTTTGCTTATTTTTATCTCTTTGTAAAGAGGGTTTGATCAAATCTTTGGGTAGAAATCTTGATCGGTTTGTAAGGGCTTCCTCCTAAGCCTAGAAAAGAGGACGAATCAATAGTGGATTGATTAGAAATCCTTAGTGGGAAGCTAAGGTAGTGGATGTAGACCTTGGTTAGAAGGTTGAACCACTATAAATCATATTGTCTTTATCATTTTTAGCTTCCACACCTCTTTCACCCAAAATCCCACTTCTCCACCACTTGGCGAGCAAGAACGATTGAAGGAATCGAGCACCGAATAACCCAAAAATTGGTATCAGAGCCTCGTATCCATCGAAGGACTAACATACATGAGTAAATATCCAACGCTCGTAGTCCATTGTTCAAGAAAATGACAAGATTTGAAGAAAGCTGCTCTATCTCGTGTCCTCCGCTCTTCGAAGGAGAAACATACTTCCAATGGGCAATTATCATGAAATTCTTCATCAAGTCTCAAGACTATGAGGTTTGGGACATCATTGAAGATGGGTACTTGGAAGCTCCGAAAAAGAAGAAAAAGCAAATGAATGTCAACGAGACGAAGACAAAGCTAAACACCAAGGCGATGCACATTCTCTACTGTGGCCTTAACAAAGAAGTTTCCAAAAGGATCTCCACATGAAAAAGTGTCAAAGAATTATGGGAGAAACTTGAGAAGCTTTATGGCAACAAGAAGGGAGAAAAGAAAGATGATGATCAATCATGTGCAAACATTCTCTCCAATCCAAAGGTGGATGGTGTTTTGGCTCTCGATGAGCCTAAGGTATATTCTAACTCAAATGAGCTTAATTCTTACTCTTTCGATGAGTTGCAAGATGCTTTCGATGAATTACTTTTGGAATTTGAGACCATGAATTCCAAATTTAAGAAAATGATTTCAAAACTTGAATTTGAAAATGATTTTCTTTTGAAAACAAAAGTGGATTTTAAAAACCAAAATGAAATTTTTAAAAATGATTTAGAGTTCTCAAAAACAAGCAAAGATGTTTTAGAAAAATAAAATCTTGATTTGAAAGTTAAGCTTGAAATCTTAACAAAAGAAAAAGAAATTGTTTTCAATAATTCATCTTGTCACATAATGGCAAAATGCTCACATTGCCATTATCATGGTCATTCCTTACATACTTGTCCTATTAGGAAGAGAAAATCTTATAGGATTAGACAGGTATGGGTTCCCAATGGAACTAAAGACATTGTGACTAACGTAAATGAATCCAAAGCAATTTGGATACAAAAAATTACTTGATTGTCTTTTGCTAGGTGTGACGGAGAATGGTCAACAAGTCAAACATTAAGGGGGAGCTCCATGCACACAAAGAAAGACACTTGAAGAAGGAAGGCTTCACATCCTCCCTTGTATTCAAGTGTGGTAAAAATCTAGTTGTTTTATTTGTTTAATTTGATTTATTTTTTATTTTCAACTAGATTATGGCATATGTTGGACTAACATTTTGATGATGCTTTGAGTAAGGGGGAGCCATTTTAAAACCAAACATTTTTAATATTTTCAAAATCTAAACATCTATTGTTATTTTGAGCTTAAAAGTGTTTTAAATTCTTTTTGATATAACAAAAAGGGGGGAAATGGTGTGAAAAATTGAATTTTCAAATGAATAAGGGGAAGCTTTAATTGATTTCAAATCTTAATTCTCTTATTCCAAATTTATTTCACAAAGGAAGAGAAATTCCAAACAATTTTTCAAGTTGGTTTTATTATATCAAAAAGGGGGACATTGTAGAACTAATATTTTGATATAATAATTGAAAAATGTTTTGGACAAATTTGAAAAGAATTTAAAACTTGTCTTTAAGTCTAAACAACTTGAAAATATGTTTGAGGCATTTAAAAAGGTTTTTGGCAAAGTTTTTAATGATTTAAATTAGCCAAACTTGAGTTTTCAGCAAGCCCGTACTGATACGGTGTACCCCGTATCGATACACTTTTTCCCAGGTTTTGATTCTGCCAAAACTCGTATCGATACAGGCCTTGCCGTATCGATATGGATAAGGGGTCATTTTGATACGGCCCTTAAGCGTAACGATCCCTGTTTTAACGTCCCCAACGGCTATTTCCCAACGGTCTTTTGAATGACACATCGTACCGATACGCCCTCAAACGTATCGATACACTTAGGTTGGCAAGAGTCCAACAGCTAGTTTCTGAAAAAGGTCATACCGATACGAGTCCTTGCGTATCGATATGGAAGGCTGCAAAATAGCATTAAAGATGGGAAATAAAGTCTCCAACGGCTCCAATTCAACCCCAACGGCTAGTAACGGCTACAAACTCAAAGAGGAGTATAAAAGGGACCTTGAAGCATCTAGTAATGGTTAATGCTTCAAGTGTAATACAACATATGATCAAAATGTGTCTTAGCACTTAAAGTGTCAATTTTTTGTATAAACAAACACTAGTGAGCCAAAATTGTTAGATTTGCTCAAGTGTTTTAGGATTGGGTGAGAGCTTAATTGTGCAAACAAATACCTATTAGAGGGATTTGAGTTTGCTTATTTTATCTCTTTGTAAAGAGGATTTGATCAAGGCTTTGGGTAGAAAGATTGATCGGTTTGTAAGGGTTTCCTCCTAAGCCTAGAAAAGGGGACGAATCAATAGTGGATTGATTGGAAATCCTTAGTGGGAAGCTAAGGTAGTGGATGTAGACCTTGGTTAGAAGGTTGAACCACTATAAATCATCTTGTCTTTATCATTTTTAGCTTTCACACCTCTTTCACCCAAAATCCCACTTCTCCACCACTTGGCGAGCAAGAACGGTTGAAGGAATCGAGCACCGAATAACCCAACACTTGTGTTTTTACTTTTATGCTTTTTAATTTAATTGTGCAATTTACTTTTTCCTTGTGCAGGAAAAACAATTCGAATCAAGCTGTCCAATCCCTGTGGGAGACGATATCTTATATACTATAACTTGACAGGAGTGTGCACTTGCGCTCATAAATAGAGAACACCCAAATGCTCTACAACTCCCTAAAACCGCCCGCCCACACAAGTCAAGCCACCTAGATCCAACTGACGCAGCGCGGTTCGAGAATGGGGCCTGAAAGCCAGAGACGACGAACTTACACTGCTGGGTTCTCGTCGTCTGGAATAATGTTTCAGCATATGAGTGGTCTGAAAACGTTTCAGCAGATGAGACCTCCACCCAAATTCAACTTCATGGATGCTTATCGTCCCTTCATGCCGATGAGTGGTCCTCCGGTGTTTGATGTTCCACCGTTGTCATCACAGTTTGACTACAACATTTTCGAGCATACGCCGCCGCAGAGCTTGTTCTACACATGCCCCGATCCCAGTAGTGGTCTGTGTTTCGAGGACGTTTATGGAGCCGATGATGATGTCGTTGCTGATGAGAATGACCCTAGAGCACATGACATTCTGAGGAATCCGCCAAGGGATCGTCGTGCACCCAGCTGCGGAGCAGGTGGACATATGCATCATTAGTATGAGGGGGTTGTCTAAAAAAATTTAATTATGTCTATGCAAGATATTATTTTTTTAATTTTATAATTACCAATATTTTATTCTGCCTTATTTATTTTTTACATAATTTTTAGATTTTATATTTAATTTCATTTTCTTTGGATAAACAATAACCTACATTATTCGATTAATAAACTGAGTCTATCACGCCTTTTTAAAAGCAAAATCATTCAGAAAAACAAGCTATGTAACTGTTTTCGACGTGAATTTTAGTCGGTTTAGAATGGACCGAACTTACCCATATTGGTGTCAAATGAAAGAGAAGTTCCAGTACTAAGAACCCAAACTCAATGTTTACTAAAAATATACGATTAATAATCTCGATATATTGCTCGAACATGCCTATAGATGCTTGGTCTGGCAGCCCAATTTACAAAGAACTCGCTTTCTGCAGAAAGCGAATTCCCTGCGATAAATTTAGCTGGCTTTTCAAATTCTTGGAGAACTCGCATTTTACAGAAAGCGAGTTCCTGTTAGATTCGTTATTCTGAAAAGCGTTGACACATATGTAAAACCCACTTTCTGCAGAAAGCGATATTGCGTCTCACGTTTCCTAGAAAGCGACTAGGGGTGATAATGAGCCTGACCGGCTCGCGAGCTACTCGAGCTTGGCTCGGTCAAAGCTCAGCTCGAGTGAGCTCGACTCAGGCTCGGGCTCGGCTCGAGACCTTAACAAGCTGATCCGACCCAAGCTCGGCTCGGAAAGCTCGTGAACAGGCTCGGAATAATTATATATGTATGCAGTAAAAGTAATCTGTTTAGCAAAATATACAACAATTAAGAAAAAGTCACTTCTAAATTATAGTTGTAATTATTTAAATTCACTTCTAATAATTTTTAGATTGTTTTCTAAGACTTATATTAGTAGATTACTAAAATTAAATGACTAAATTGAATCAAAGTAAAGTTTACACTATAAATTAAGAAAAGATTAAGGACTAAAATAATAATTAAAAAGTAATATGGCTGAAATGAGTATTTACCTATCCTATAAAGCTTGAGGGGGGAGAGAAACAACTTTACAATATACACCAATATCCCACATCTTTAACATACATAAAGCAATGGGAGCAACCAGCCTATAAATAGGTGCTTAAACTTAAAACAATAAGCTAATTTAGTCTTGGCCTTTCGGCTGAGATCAAGTAAACATAGGCCTTTTGTGCCCATAGGTTTTTAGTTGAGATGGCTTTAAATTTGAGTTTTCAAAGTTCGAATTACTTTAATGATCCTTGAGCTTAGAATGGTTTATTTCGAGCTGAGCTTGAGCCGAGCTTCGAGCTCGAGCCGAGCCCAATAGTATTGTTTCCGAGCCGAGCTTGAGCCTAAAATTTTGAGCTCGGCGAACCGAGCGTAATAATATTGTTTTCGAGTCGAGCTGAGCCTGGTCAAGCTTGGGCTCGGCTCGTTAGCACCCCTAAACACGACGCACTGCACCAACATATCCAAAAAAACTGTCAAGATTTAATGGTCAAATGGCTCAATTAATTCAAACTCTTGATTCAAGGACTTAATTAACTGTAAAATAATTCAAGAACTTAATTTTTTTCAAAGGTTTAAAGATTTCTTACGCCATTAAACAAAAAAAAATCTACATTTTATTTTTGATTTTTTTGTTTACTTTCATATTTTCTTCATTCTTTTTCTTTTAAATAACTTTTGTCGGATTTTGTTTTACATATATGAATTATGCTATTTTATTTTGTTTAATTAGTCCTTTTTGTTTTTTTGTATGAAAATGTGGATGGTTTTATAGGCTTGTATAGCACGTCTTTTTTTACGGTAACTTGTATTTGGTTATCTTGTTAATGTACTCACGTTTTGAACCATTGAATTAGTTTTCTTGTAGATAGTTATTGAGTTGTTATAAAGTGAATTTATCATATGTGCCATCATTGTTATATTTTTTTATGTTAGAGTTGATGATATTTATCTGTTACCGTCGAGGATGATGTTTGTATCTATTATTTTTTAACTCTTTTATTTTAGGGCAAGGCTAAGATGCGACTAAAATGTGGCCAACATAAAGCCTTACAAAAATGGTAAGAATTTATGTAAGACTGGGTAAGAATTTCGGTAGAACCAAAATTCTTACCAACATATAAGAATTTGTGTAACTAAATAAATAGTTACACGAATTCTTACCGACTTGGTAAGAATTTGTGTAGATTTTGTTTTAGGTAAGATTTTATGTAATTACACGAATTCTTACCAACTAGGTGATGTATGTCGAGTAAACAATCAAACTGTTAGGAAAGGAAAAGATTTAAGGTTTTTTAATTTAGGGATTGATTATGGTTGATATTTGACCAATTATTTGAAAAAAATTAAAAAATATAATATATATGAAAAATAATTTAATTGAAATTTTATTTTAAATAATTATTAATTGTATGTTGAATCCTTAATATTTTTAATCTTTATTAATCAATTTAATGGTGACCAGCGCTGTTTAACGATGTTCAAAACTCATCGTAGAATTTTCCAAAACTTTATCTAAACAGAATATCATATTATGAAAATACAATTTAGTCGAAACATAAAACGGAGGGAATATTAGTTTATTAAAAATATATTTTACTAAATTATCTTTGTCATAAAAAATTATTATTTGTTTAATTCATTAACTGGCTAATCCAAATTAAATTTATAGAAGCCTCATATAAAAATAACCCTCTCATCACGCATGACAACTAGTCGTTGGTATAAAATTTATGTTTTTTTTAAATAAGTTTAGTTCCTTCAATGTTTTTCAGTCTTAATTTTTATTAAATTATGATAAAAAGTTTAAGGGATCAAAATGTTATTAGACCTTTTATTTATTATAAAGTTATAATAGCCATAATTACTTTTTCTACTTTTATCACACATTTATTTCGTACCTATTCCTATGCTCACGATTCTCTCACTTTCCATTGCATTTGCACAAAAACGTCTGAAAAGCACTAAACCAGAAACAAACAAGGGGCTTAAATGAGAAGGATTCTGTCATAATTTGATATGGTATTATCACTAACAATAATTTTTCTTTAATAATGGCCTCTCACGTGATAATTCTGTTTTGAATAGCAAGCTATTATAAGATAATATTTATTCATATTTATTTATATTTTAATAACACCTTGCAAATAAAATTAATGGATCATAGATTTTCTAGAGTTCTCTCACTGGTAATTCTCTGCATGAAACGGTGGGACACTTGGGTTTTAATGGGAACGAGTGTTACTTTCTTCTTGAATCCGATACTGCCACATGGAATCCAACTTTACAGGCATCTTCAAATCTCTGGGCCTACATAAAAGAAATTCTAGTATTCTAATTCTTCATAAGACTTGTGTCTCCTTCTTCGCCAGAGGAAATGCATCCTTCTAGACTTCACCACACACTAGCCTTTCCTCTCTTTCTTCATTCTGAAACCACCCAAATTACTTGATAAAGTTCTTTCTTTTCTCCTGTTTTAAGTCTATTTAAGTGACACTGTGGACCATTACATATTTCTTCACAGGTAGGTGGTGACTGGTGAGTTGATGAACACCTTTGGTCAGTTCAGGTTTCAGAAAATGAAGTTTGGTGTCAGCTTTTCAAAGTCCAAATTCTTTTTGGCAAATTTCACATTGATTTGGTGTTGATTTTGGACTTTGGCTTAGGTGTTTCAACAGTTTAGCATGGCTCAGGGACTCTGTCCTGCAAAAATGATGACTGGAGAAGATGAGCTATATCCATCTAGTGTTCAGATGAGATTCCCCATTTTCATTTTCTTCAAGGATGTCAGGCAGGTTTCCCAGAATTTGATTTGAATGCATTTATGATCAAACTTGTTTCTTTGAAACAGGTGTTTTTTGTTTTTGATTGAGTCCTTTGCAATGGTTTTAAGGATTAGAAAACTTCAATTGTTTCCTTTAGATATAACTAAGGATTATTGTTTGATCACTGATGTTCTGCAATTATATGAGCAGGCATGTTTTTAAACTCGACGAGCTCGGATCGGAGATAGCACAAATTGCTTTGCCTGCAGCGCTTGCTTTGACAGCTGACCCTATTGCTTCTCTTGTTGACACTGCATTCATTGGCCAAATAGGTGTGTCCTGAAAACGCCTGCCGTTTCTTTAGAATCTTTAAAGTTTATCTTCTGGTTAATGTTTTCTGTGCATTTGAAGACTTAGACTTGTTTGATTTGATTCGTGTAGGTGCTGTGGAACTCGCTGCTGTAGGAGTTTCTATTGCCTTGTTCAATCAAGTCTCGAGGATTGCGATATTCCCGCTTGTTAGTGTCACGACATCTTTCGTGGCCGAGGAAGATACGATTGGAAAAGTGAGCTCCGAAGCACAAGAAAGTGATAACATGGAGACAGGTTCATGTGTAGATACTGAAAACAACGAGTTAATACCGCGAAAAGGTGTGATTGCAGTGTTTGGTTTGATCAGTTTCAATGTTTCATTTAAAAGTTTGAACATGAGAACCTTTGGTAATTCTCTGGTGTTCTGATCTTTTAGAATCTAATGACGGTTCGTACCGGCCGAAAACACATGAAAACAGTTTTGATGTTGATAAAATTGAGCCTGAAAGAAGGCATATCCCATCAGCTTCAGCAGCACTGGTTATTGGTGGCATCCTTGGTCTCCTCCAAGCCATATTCCTGATTTCCGGAGCGAAACCTCTATTGAACTTCATGGGAATCGGTTCGGTAAGTTCTCAGATTGAGACAACAAGGACAGTCTCTTGCACCCTCTCTTCTGGTTGATCTTCAATAATTTAGTTTGTTGTTCATTGTCCTAATACTAGTGACACCGGATTTGTCGATGTGTGCAGGATTCGCCCATGCTAAACCCTGCACAACAGTACTTGACATTAAGGTCACTAGGCGCTCCTGCCGTTCTTCTCTCCTTAGCAATGCAAGGCGTCTTTCGAGGATTTAAAGACACTAAAACTCCTTTATATGCCACTGGTACATACTATCAATAGAGTTTCGGATATCGTCTCGATCTTTTTTAAACACATGTACTAAAATTTTTAAATGGTTATCTTCCTAAACTTAGTTGCAGGAGATGTGACGAACATTATTTTGGACCCGATATTTATGTTCGTTTTCCGTCTGGGTGTCAGTGGTGCAGCCATTGCTCATGTGATATCTCAGTAAGTTACATCCGAATCATCGTCCACCCACCAATAGGTTTATAATCCTATATATGGATATTCGATTGCCTGTTAATGTCTATGGTAAATTGCAGGTACCTTATTTCAGTAATACTCTTATGGAAGCTAATGAGCCAAGTTGACCTCTTACCCCCTAGTTTAAAACATCTTCATTTTGGTAGATTTCTAAAGAATGGTAATTTTAATTTCACTTCTATCAGGTCTCAAACATCAATATTGTTTTCAATTCAGAGAGTTTTCGTACTTTGAGTCGGTCGAATTACTATCCCTCATTGTTTGTATGTATGAATACAGGTTTCCTATTGTTAATACGAGTTATGGCTGTTACATTCTGTATCACCCTGTCGGCATCGATGGCTGCCAGGCTGGGATCGACATCCATGGCTGCATTTCAAGTATGCTTGCAAGTCTGGTTAGCGACTTCTCTTCTTGCCGATGGATTGGCCGTAGCTGGACAGGTAAAAACAACTGCTTTTGTTCCTTAATTTGACTGCATCTCTTATTGTAATTTAACTGCTTTCTCATACTTTCAGGCAATACTTGCAAGTTCGTTTGCGAAAAAGGACTATGAGAAAGCGACAGCCACTGCATCTCGAGTATTGCAGTTAGGATTAGTTCTGGGGTTGATACTAGCAGTCATTCTAGGGGGAGGATTGAGTTTTGGTGCGAAACTATTTACGAAAGATGCCGATGTCCTCCGCCTCATTGGTACAGGCATTCCAGTAAGTAGTACAACAAATTTCAACCTTCCAAGGTTCTAACCCGAAACCGGGGACTAATGTTTGTTAATTTTCGGTTTCTGTTCAGTTTGTTGCAGCAACTCAGCCCATCAATTCTTTAGCATTTGTTTTTGATGGTGTCAACTTCGGAGCATCCGACTTTGCATATTCTGCCTTCTCATTGGCAAGTTTATTATGATCTCTACTTGGATATACACGAAAACTCGTTTTAAAGATACTAATTGAAGCATTTGTTGATTTTTAACAGGTTCTTGTAGCAATTGTCAGCATTATATGTTTATGTTTTCTCTCCTCGAGTCAAGGATTCATCGGACTCTGGATAGCTCTGACTATATACATGAGTCTTCGAGCGTTGGCCGGATTTTGGAGGTAAATCTTCCATTTTCAGTATGAAGATGATCTCCGTTTCGGAGTTCGAACTGAAAATTATGCTGTGTATATGCAGGATAGGGACAGGAACAGGGCCTTGGAAGTTTCTGAGGGGCTGAATGTAGTTTGGATTTCTGGTTTTTGACAAGTTTACTAGCTGTCCAAGCCTTGCTCTGTATCTGGTTTGAGAATTCTTTGGAAACACATAAAAGGCAAAGAACAGTATGATGAAAAACTGTTATATTATCGGAATTATTATGGCCAAATGACAAACAATTTTAAATGCAAAAAATAAAGATCTTTCGATATATTACATGGCTACAAAGGAAACTTGCATAGAAAGTTGTTATAGATAAATTGAAGGAAAAATTGGTTATGTTCAGAAATTTATTAAAACAACAAATTGGATTAGGCATTTACAAATAGGTAAGTTTGATCGAATTTTTCATATTTCCGACCGGACCGGGTTCGGATAACTTTGCAGTTTGCACAGTATCGATTCCATGCATTGGCTCACACCGAACCGGCTCGACCATGAATAGATTTTGCATCTCTTAGAGCAACATGGATTCCTCCTATTGACTGCTACATGTACCGATCAACATATTTCATGGTATATATATATATTGCAGTGAATGAAAATGTTTTAACTTGTTTTCAAAAAAAATGTTCTAACTATTTGTTACAATATTATTTGTACATGAAAATATAAAATCATTATGTTTAACTTGGGATATAATTAATCTGATTTGTGACTAATAAACCATTTTTAAAAAGTATTTGATATCATAATATAATTACACGCATAAGGGTTGCTAACCGAGTTGAGCAGCTCGCAAACAACTTGAGCTCGACTCCGTCAAAACTCGATTAACGCACAATTTGAGTTTATTCGACTTGAGATCTTAACGAGTCAAGTTGAGCAAGACCCAACTAGACTTGATAAGTTTGCGAGCAACTCGTTATTTTTTTATAAATCTTTTTATAATTTTTTTGTGGCTACCTCAAAAAAATATGTTCTAAGAAGTTTAATGCTAGTTGAAAACTCAAAAAAGTTCATTGACTTGTTAGGTAATTTACAAATAAAATATTTGATTTTAAAATTTTAAAACATTTTATATTTCTCAATAATTCAAAAAGTTAATTTATATTAATAAGAAATTAAATTACAATAATTAATAATTCCTTTTTTATTAAAATCTTTCTTTTTTCTCTTTTATTACTTTATTTATAAATGTAGAAAAGAAAAAAGTCTTTAGCTTTCATATAAAAAATACGAGTTGAAATTTAAAACCCTGAACTACTTTGATGTTCATCAAAGATTGTTGAGAAACTAAAAAGTGTTTCACACTCGAATATCGACTTCATCTCTAACTCGATCATGACATATTCGTTTATTTATACCCCAGTCCCCACGTTTTTTTTCTGAATTTGCATGTTTATATTAAGTTATAATAGTATCACTAGATTTTACATATATTACAAAAACAAGGTAAAACTCTAAAAAATATGTTCGAAGATGTTCAAAATGATAGTTGAAAACTTTAAAAAAGTTCATTGACTTGCGAAATAATTTACAAATAAAATATTTGATTTCAAAATATTTTATATTTCTCGAGAATTCAAAAAAATTAATTTGTATTAATAAGAAATTAAATTACAATAATTAATATTTCCTTTTATTATTCTTTTTTTTTCTTTTATTAATACTTTTATTTATAAAAGTGAAAAAGAGAAAAAGTCTTTAGTTTCTGTATAAAATAATATGAGTTGAAAGTTAAAACCCTGAACACCTTTGATATTCATCGAAGATTGCTAAGAAATTAAAAAGTGTTTCTCACTCGAATATTGACTTCATCTCTAACTCGATCATGTTATATTCATTTCTTTATCACCCGTCCTCACGTTTTCTTTCTAAATTTGTATGTTTATATTAAGTTCTAATAGTATCACTAGATTTTACATATATTTAAAAAAACAAGGTAAAATTTTTGACGATCTTAACTAGCAACGAGTTGAGTCGAACAACAAAAAGACTTAACGAGCATAAGTCAAGCACTATTCAACTCGCGATCGACTCACTCGATAAACACCCATATACATATAGCTGTAATTAATACTTTAGTAATTGCATTCATATTTGACAAGCACAATGTAATTCCTTATGTTATAGAACAAAAATTAATTTTATCTTTTTAGTGTTTTTATTCATGCCCCAACACTAAAAAATTAAATTTTATACTCTAATTTTAAATCCTAAATCCTAAATCTTAATCTTAAACTCTAACCCAGTCCGGTCGAAAATCTTTTAAATTTTTTTCAATTTAGTCCAAAACTATTTTTCAATTATTATATCAATAATAAACTAAATAATAATAATAATAATACTAAGTTAGTCGGGAGAATTATATTTAGAAAAATAATTAAAATCGATTTAGATCTAATAGTAATAAGGAAATTATCCATGCATTAGCGGTGTTTCCACAAGTGCCATAATTTTAGAGTTTAGAAATTTAGTTTGAGATTAGGAGTTTAGGGTTTAGATTATAGAGAATGTAGTTTGAATTTAGGTTTAGAGGTCAGAGTTTAAGTTTTAGGGTAATGTGTCATGGATTTAGGTTTTTACCTATACACCTTAAATTTTAACTCTAAACCATAAATTCAAACTATACTCCCTATATTCTAAGCACAAAAATCTAAACCCTTGAATTATGAAACATAAATGAGATTTTTAACTCCTAAAATGAAGGGACTTGTGAAAACAAAAAAAATTCATCGTCGGTGCAAGTTATGATTATCCATAATAGTATGGCTTAATGACACCATTGGCCTCCTAAACTAAACACTTTTTACCGAGTTGTCCCTAAAGAATTTTTTCGGACATTTTACCACCTAAATGCTAAATCGTGACCTTAATTGCCCCCTAACATTGAGTCATGTTAAAAAAAATTCATGGACCAATCAGAACGCGCCACATGTTATTAATAAAAAAAATATGCTGACTTTAATAAAATGGGTAAATTGCACGTTAAGTCTATAAAAATTTTAGTTTTTTTTTTCAATTTAGTCCTAAAAATCTATATTTAACTCGAAATTAACCTCAATTTCTCCCTAATTTTTATAAGTTAGTCCAATATTTTTAATATGATGATTTTTTTGTTCAATTTAGTCCTCAAAATCTTTATTTAACAAGAAATTGACCCTTATTACTTTATAATTTTTTTTATAATTTTCCCAATATTTTAAATATAATTACATTTTTATTCAATTTAGTCCTAAAATCTATATTTAACCCAAATTAACCCCTATTCTTTATAATTTTTATAATTTAGTCTGATATTTTAAATATAATCATATTTTTGTTCAATTTAGTCCTACAAATCATTATTTAACCCAGAATTAACCCCAATTTCTTTATAATTTTTATAATTTAGTTAAATATTTTAAATATAATTATACTTTTGTTCAATTTAGTCATAAAATTCTTTATTTAACTTGAAATTAACCTTGATTTATTTCAAAAAAATTTAATTTAGTCCAATATTTTAAATATGATGATATTTTTCTTCAATTTAGTCCTAAAATTTTTTATTTAACTCGAAATTGACCCCAAATTCTTTCTAATTTTTTAATTTAGTCCAATATTTTTAATACAATGATATTTTTATTTATTTTATTCTTAAAAATCTATATTTAACCCGAAATAGACCATACATCTTTATAATTTTTATAATTTAGTCCAATTAGGGTCAATTTCGGGTTAAATATTTAGGACTAAATTGAACAAAAATATAATTATATTCAAAATATTGGACTAATTATAAAAATTAAAAAGAAATTGGGGCTACTTTTGGATTAAATAAAGAATTTTAGGACTACATTAATAAAAATATATATAATCATATTTAGAATGTTAGACTAAATTATAAAATTATAAGGAAATAGGGGTCTATTTCGGGTTAAATATAAATTTTTAGGACTAAAATAATAAAAAATATCACCATCTTAAAAATATTGGACTAAATTAAAAATTAGAAAAAAACTAGGGCCAATTTCAAGTTAAATAAAGATTTTAGGATTAAATTGAACAAAAATATCATCGTATTTAAAATATTGGGTTAAATTATAAAAAATTAGAAAGAAATCGAGGTTTTTTGGGTTAAATAAAGATTTTTAGCACTAAATTATAAAACAAATATTGGACTAAATATTATATTTAAAATATTAGACAAAATTATAAAAATTAGAAAGAAATTGGGGTTAAATTTGAGTTAAACAATGCTTTTTTGGATTAAGTTGAATAAAAATATGATTATATTTAAAATATTTGACTAAATTATAAAAATTATAAAGAAATAAGGGTTAATTTCGGGTTAAATATATATTTTTAGGACTAAATTGAACAAAAATATAATTATAGAAATTATAAAGAAATATGAGTCAATTTTGGGTTAAATATAGATTTTTAAGACTAAATTAAACAAAAATATAATTATATTAAAATAACATACTAATTATAAAAATAATAAAGTAATAGAGGTAAATTGTGAGTTAAATAAAGATTTTGAACATTAAATTGAATAAATATGTCATAATATTAAAAATATTAGATTAAATTATAAAAAAATAGTAAGAAATTATAGTCAATTTCGGGTTAAATAAAGATTTTTAGGAATTAATTTAATAAAAAGAAAAATTTGACAGACTTAACGTATAATTTATTCTTTTTATTAAAGTTAGCTGATTGTTTTTATTAGTGACCGGTTCATGATTTTTTTTAACGTACGAAGGTCACGATTGAAAGTTTAGAAGATAAAACATCTTGAAAATTTTTTTAGGGGCCAACTCGGTATAAAATCTATACTTTAGGGGCTATCGGAGCTATTAAACCTAACAATATTGATGGAAATGACTTTTGAACAACACTGGTGAAATTTCAATGGTTTTTGAAATATGCAGTGGAAGGGGAGAATGAATTCTATTTACTTTCTTAAAAACTAGTGGTGAAATTTGCGAACATTGTCGTTCTCGTACTATTCGGGGGAAAATGAAATCCCAAAATGTTACTAAAAATAAGAAGAAAATGGAAAATTCGGTTGAGGTCGTGTTTAAGTTAAAACCTTGCCAATTTTACAAAAACACCACTCCAAATCCTCCAAACTTTTCGTTTCCCCTCAAATTTACACAATTCCCTGGGGCTCGCCACCGTCATGCCAAGCGCCACCGTCAACAATCACCGGCCGAGCGAGCTCCTCTCGCGGTTAGCCTCCGCCGAGCCTGAGGTCAAGGTCAGGGCCCTTCGCGAGGTTAAAAACCAAATCATTGGGAATCGTACCAAGAAGCTTTCCTTCCTCAAGCTTGGTGCCGTCCCCTCCGTCGCCGGCATCCTAGCTGATTCAATCGATGAAGTCACGGAAAATGACAACCGCAATAACAACAATACTAATAACATTCTGGTCCAATCAGCCGCGGCTCTCGGTAGCTTTGCTTGTGGCTTCGACGCCGGAGTTCAAGCAGTGCTTGATGCCGGCGCCTTCCCTAATCTGTTGCGGCTTCTCGCAAATCCTAATGAGAAGGTGGTTATTTTCTACCTTTTTAATTTTAAATAGTAAAGCTTTGCATGGAAATTTGAAAATTGATGGAACAAAAAGGAGATGCTAGATTTCAAAAAATTTGAAATTGTAGCTACTTTTATTTTGTTCCTCTTTAATTGATCCACATATATAATATATATTAGTTCGTTTACAGTTAATTTTTTTTTGAATATTACAGTTAATTATTTTAAACAACTTGGTTTTAGTCAATAGAAAAGAAGTTTGCTTCTTGTGTAACTTGACATCAATTCCGTATTGAGAAAATTTGAAGAAACAAAAAGATGTAGGAGAAATTGGAATTTATATTGATGTCCTTGTTTTAAACGGAATATGCATATTCAGATTATATTCCTAAATGCAATGATTGTTCTGTTAACCCAGTTAAGATGGTAATGTCTCTGCCAAATATCTTTATGCTATTTCAATTTGTATTAAATTGCGGCTGTAACACAGTGTAACGGCCACATTGTGACGGTTGCAACCACAGTTTAGAATCATAGTAATTTTTGGGAGAAATATCACGACACAACATCCGCGACCGCAACCAATTTCATCCATCTTAAACAATATAGGAAACTAGTTTAGTTTTCTTAACCACGGTTTGGTAGGTCACACATTGGGGTACTCATTAGTTTGTTTTATGTTTATTTGTTTATTTTATCTCAATGAAAAGCTCAACTCTTGGTTCGTTCAGAAAATATTCCATAGCTCTAAGGTGCTCCCCATAAAGTCTTCATTAAGGTGGTGGGTGATTGGTTCTCTCTCTTTTCAGTGTCAGATTTGAGACTTTCAAAAAGATTATTTTCCCCTTTTGACCATTTCCAATAATCTACTTATGCATGTACATAGAATGTGAGGGCTCTAGTTTAAGCTTTCCTTGAGTTTTCTATTCCTTTTTGCATGTCATACTATATAGTAACTTATATCACTTTCCTTTCTTCAGGTGGTAGATGCTGGTGCCCGTGCCCTTAGAATGATCTATCAATCAAAATTGGCACCAAAGTATGATTTCCTTCAACAGAAAAATATGGAGTTTCTTATCTCACTACTAAGTAGCGAGAAGGAAAATGTTAGTGGACTTGGTGCAAGCATAATAACTCGCTCTTGTGAGACAAATTTAGAGCAGAAAACATTGTTTGACGCTGGTATTCTAAGGAAGCTGAATAGTCTTCTTGAAGGTGGCTCTTTAAGTCAGAGAGATGCTAGTTTAGAATCTTTATCCACAATATTTAGGAATAATCCTGAAGTTATTTCAAAATTTGCTGGACCTGAAATTGGAAGACCTTTTAGTTCTATAATTGATTTAACAAAGGATAGGTACCCCCGAACAAGATTGCTAGCTTGCATGTGCTTGATTGTTATAAGGAATGCCTCTCCCCACTTCTTGCAAGATATAGGGATCAAAACTAAAATAATACATATTTTACTTGAGCTTCTTGACGACCCTGGTCAAGTTGGAGATGAGGCTCCTTTTGCTTTCTCCAGTTTAATTGCACAAAAGGAGGATCTTCAAAAACTGGCTCTTGAGGCCAACGCTATTGATAAACTACATCACCACTTACAAAAAGGCTCTTTTCATCCCAGACGTTTTGAGGGAATTTTGCTTGCACTAGCTGATATGTGCTCAAAGTTGGAGAGTTGCAGGTCCCAATTCCTCTCATTGCAGGTTTGTTTTTTTTCCCCGGAATACATTAGCTTGGTGCAGTTAATTGCTTTTTGTTTCATGTTTACCTTTTGATTGTCACATATCTGGAAAATAAGCAAAAAAAACTATACACACTGAATCTGTTTTGTTTTGTTTCAAGACAGTAGAATCTACAACACAGGGGGCGTTTAGAGAAATGTGATAGATGATGGATTCTATTAAATGCTCAAATGATTAGTAAGCTTAGACAAACAAAACCTTAGACATGATATTGCACAGTGGAACATAAAGAATAAACGAAATCCTCCAACTTACAATATTTGGCATGATTAAAACAATAGATAATACCATCACCATGTGATAAAAAATATACTAGATTGAGATTTCTTAATCTTGTGATAGACCAAACCAAGTCAAGACTTGGAGCCACCCAAGTTTTTGGCCTCCAATGGTATCCACACAGTGACAAACCCAAGCCTTCTTCAAAGAGGGACCAAGAACAAGTGCTAGCAAGTTTTGTTTTACAAACAAAAGCTAATATTCTCTCAAAAACACTTTGGCATTCGAACTGTATTGCATTTCCTTGAAAGGTGTTTTTGGCATTTAAACGAAACCAGATCAACCAAATTCTAGCAACCTTACAGACATGTTTGGATGCTAAAAACTTGATTTTATGATTTTTTCAACAAGGAGAAACATGTTCAAACCAAAATTGACAACAGTCATACTGAAAATTCTGCACTTATGTTATTTGGAGAAAAATACACCAAATCCATCCAAAACAAACCCAAAACATGTTTCATCAACTCTTAATATTGTGCAAACATGACTAAATCAATTTTAAGACATAGTCTGAGTTATTTAATGGACTTGTTCTCATAACAAGTACCCTGTGCTATTCCCAAGTATCTCTATATTTCAATTTATGAGATTTAGAGCTCACTTTACATGTAAGGAGGCTTAACATGTACCGGTCTTTGAGCATAGTCAATACTTTCTTTTGACAATGCAGTGATCTGGAAAAACTTTAGAACATGATTTTTATGTATAAGGATCTCTAATTATACTCTTAAATTTATATGCAAGGCATGTGGCAAGAGTTTCATCCAATTAGTACTTAACAACTCTTTATTTTGTTTATCTTAATGAAGGAGACCCTTTAATCAATCCAATTGGCTCTTGGGCATACTCTAACATAACAAAGTCGCTAGAATCATTGCTGAAATATTGTTCTGTGGAAAGTTTCAGGCATAGAAGATCATACCTTGGCTATTTTTTCTGCCACCAGTTCTTTATCACTGTTAGGTGATGGAGCTAGTGGTGACCTGCTCTTAGTATTGAATGAAATAGATTTTCTCCTCTTGCATCATGCCAAACACAAGCAAAAGTGCATCACAGATGTCTACTCTTGCTTCTTGAAAAGCTGAAGGTTCTTTAGTCTTATGTTGCTTGAGTGAACTTTCTAATCTAGGTGAGTGGATCACTTGGCATTACTTTGCTGGAACAACAAAAGTAACGTCAAAGTTCTAAAACAGTAGTTACTGCAATTTGACAAAATATTTATCCCTAGAAATCTTAGATTTCTACCTGAGGTGTCTATGGTGACCCAGAAGAAGATCTTACCTCACAATCAGACAAATTTTATGATTTCTTTTTCTATTTTACAGATATTCTGTACTGGTTCATGTATAGTTATAAATTAGATTTCAAAACTTTTCAGCATGTCTGTTGTGTACTTGTGTTCCCTTCAAGCAAATGTCATGGTAACTTTTTTAAAGGCATTCTCCCATGCATTTTTCTGTAGATTCTTTCAAGGCACTCTCTATCAATTCTTATTGGAGATTCTTATTTATGTGAATCTTCAACTACATTGAAGTTTCTAATATTTTCTCATGATATAGGTGTTAAATTTGGTAGCAGATGCACTAACTGATTATAATTCTGGTGTTCGCACTGCAGCTTGTGTATGTTTGAAAAGTGTCACTCGATCAATGAAGGTTGGTGATGTGATAACAATCTTGCAGTACTTTTTTAACTTTTATATGCAAATATAGCTGATGCAATGCCAAAACAGAATTTGAGTGCAGGTTATTTTATGAATGAAATTATTGTGATTCCATTGGTTCAACTTTTCCTCGATCCTTCCAGTTCTGTCCAGGTAATAAGCTGTTAAAAAGTGGCATTATAATTTGTAGGTAACACACTAATAATACCTGTGTTGTATGGTCTAAAACCATAAAGGAAAGAAGCTGCAGAAATTACACATGTCAACATTTCAGTTGTCATCAGAGTTCAAGGAAATTTTGCTTTCCTAATTTCTTTCTTAATATCTATGCCTCTGACACTCTGAGTTGACTACAGTTAAATATAAAACATATCATTGGAAAAATGTGTTAGGTCAACCTAATTCTAGAAAAAAGATTTTGGTTTTAGTCTAATTTATAACATTATATTAGCATTTGATAGAATTTATTACATTTAATTTGTTTTCTTTTTTTTTGTTTGGTTTTATCTGGTTTGTGACCAGTTCCTATATTCATGGGCAAGGGCTTTAGGTGTCAGGAGAAATCACAAAGACCTGATACATTTCCCTTGCTAGATGTTGTACCTGTATGGGTTGTTTCTCTTTTTCACCACTTTTCAATACAATATTATTGAGATGCAATTTGGGATCACCACAACTTAATATTATTGTGGTGTTGTAAGTTCTGAAGCTGCAATCTTTTGAATATTACATTGTGGTGATTAACTTTTATATTAATCGGAGTAACATTTTTTTTTTGTAATATTACATGCTAATCCATTTTATTCCACTGGATCTCATAGCTTATGAATTGGGTGGATGTTAATGGCCATTAAATCTTTTTGTTTTCAGGTTGCTGCACTTGGTGCCGTTAGCAACATAGTGGTTGATTTTACAACTCGTAAATCTGTTTTTGTACAATGTGGAGGGATGAAACAGCTGGTTCAGTTATCAAAGTCTATGGAATCATCTGTCAGGTCAAATGCTTTGTGGGCTTTGAAGAATTTTGTATTCCAAGCAGACAACAGGTTGAAAGAAGGTGTTTTCTCAGAGCTCACTGCATCATTGTTATCAGACCTTATCTGTGGTAATAAGATTTACAATTCTTCATTTGCTTTCTAGCTTATGTGTTGACTCAAGTTCAAATCAAGTTGCTGCTTAATATACATTTACATTGCAGACCCAGAGCCTTCTGTACAAGAGCAAGCTTTGGCCCTTGTTCGTAATCTAGTTGATGGATGTATAAACTTAATTGAGTTCGTGTTTGCTGAAGATGGCCTTATATTAGGAGCCATTGGAAGACAGTTACAGTGTGCTTCAAAAGCTGAGATAGGGATACAGGTTTGGATTCAAGGAAAATAATGAGTTAGAATGCAGTTACTATTTAACATTCTATATTTTAATTGTTTAAAATTAAAAATTGCTTTGAAATTGGATTGAAGGTGAAGGTCTCATTTCTCTACTTATCCCCCAAAAAGAAAAAAAAATCACAACTTTTCATTCATTTTTGTCTTTGCAGCCAAGAGAGATTTCTCTGTGTAACCTAAGATATTAGTACACATCTAATTATGCCCTTTTCATTTGATAGGTTCATTTATATTCTACTTCAATGTATTAAAGCAAACATTTTGTTTTGGAAATATAATTGTGACTACTTTTTACACAAAAAGTTTTAACAAATTTTCATCCATGTCTAGAATGAAGATGTCATTTAATTGTTTTGCATCCTTAACCAGTTGGAAGTTCTCTTAGTCCCGCTCAAGATCTTAAACCTTTTAACTTTTTCCCTTTTCATCAAATTATTTATGCTATTTTGATTTTTTGAAATTCTTGGAGAAGTTGCCATTCGAGGAGAAATTTTGCAGACTTGATGGTTGGCTAGTTGGATTTGACAAGTTGCCTGAAGTTTTCATGATATTATTTTATGTTTAATGATGCAAAGCTCATTTTGTTATGGCATACATGTGGGTATTATGAATTAGCATAAAAGCAGATAAATATTCACTGTACATGTTAGTTTTCGTGAACTTGTTTTTATTTTTAATTTTGTCTATTGAAGTTTTTGCTGGTATCTTTCAAAAACAAAATGTTTGATTTGGTTTCCATATGTAGTCACAAGGTTTTAGATGTCATAGTCTCATAGATACATATATTGACAATTGAAATGACAAGATTAATCTATGATAACACCATGATTTTATAGTGTTAATTTTATTTTGCTCTTTTTAGCTTATTTTGAACTCTTTGCCCTGTAGGGAATGTATGCACTGTGCAATGTGGCAAGTGGGAATGAGTTTCACAAGGAAGCAGTTATCCAGCAACTCTTTTCACAAATGGATGACAAGAATCAATCTTTTGTGATCAAGTTTTTGCAGAGTAATGATAGCCAGCTACGCACAGCAACTGTCTGGACAATTGTGAATCTCACTTGTCCATCGAGTCATGGTGCACCTGGCCGGCTTGAAAAGCTGCACAATTCTGGGATAACTTCTCAGTTGAAGAATATGGTTAATGATCCTTGTGTTGATGTTAAGGTTATTAGCATTTTATCTTTTGAATATATCTTTTGTTGGCTTCCCTTTTCTGGTTAACCTAATAGAAATATTTGTTGTACAGCTCCGCGTGAGAACAGTGCTAGGGCAATCTATGGCTTTCGGGGACAATTAAGCATGTCCATGTTTATTCATCACTTGCAATACGAAAAAGCAAAGAGATTTAGAAGCAGTTGGTTTTTTTGTCTTTGCCGTTTTTCTTCTGTAAGATATTTTCAAGGCTTTCTCCTGTGGCTTGTAACAAAATGGTGAGTTTTTGGTTGATTTTTAATTGCTTTCATTGAAAATGGTCATTAAACTGGACTTTGCAAGTGCTTCATCATACAATGGATTAAGGTTTTTAATGAACCAAATTACCCTATCTCCAGTTCCAAAGATGAAAGATCAAATTGGCAAAGTTCCCATTTAGATTAACAATTGAACGAGCTTATCAAATATATCTCTGATTACTTATCATAATTGGATTTACAAATGAAATCATTCACTTATGGCTAACACAGTGCTCTTCTTTTGCAGGCGCAACACATTGCTTTCGGTTACTGCTTTTTTCTCAGTTGAAGCAGTGCAGGGAGCTGTTATCGGTCAGTTTTACATTAAATAGGCATTTTAGGGATACATACATTTTGGGTTGATATTTCTGTATGTATCAATTGAACATTGTACATGTAATACTGTACCATGAGAAGATGTAGATATAATATTTCCTGTCAAATTAGTGTATCACTTCCATGAAGAAAGCTTTGTTGTTCTCTATTTCTACCGCTAATGTATATTTCCTTTTTATTTATGAATTCTGCCATTTGTGGCTCAACTGTTACAAATTTTTGAAATTTGAAGCCTCTTTCTTACTTTTGGGGGATAATTCACTCTCTTGAAGTTTTTTTTTTTGTTATCATATAATCATGTAGCATTTATGCTTCTTTATTGTTAGAAACATGGGAGTTTATCCTTTGGTAGTGGTACATGTGGTATCAATAATTGTAAGCTATTTGGATTTAGTTTAGTGAAAATATGAATTTGGTTGAGCAGTCAAACGAGTCGAATGCGTATTTTTAATGATTGACTTGAGTAGTTCAGATGTTTAATTGAGTTTTTTTAATTAATTACTGTTAATGAATTATTTAATGATAAATAATAATTGTTAGTATTTTTAATTTATTTGTTTTTAGTTATAATAGGTTTTACATTTTCATAGTTTTTAAGAAAGCTTTGTGGTATTCTTCAAAGTAACACCAAATATTTGAAGGATATAGTTGTCTGCTGTAATTGTCAAGGTTATGGAGCAGAAGCAAACTTGAGCCATTCTTCTGCTTTGTTGTTCTGCAACCTTTGCTTCAACAAGAGGACAGTCTTCAATTCTAAAAACAGAGAGGAATTCAGGCAGCTCCGGACCAGACATAGATCGAAGATGAGGGCATCGACGAATTTCGAGCTTTTTAAGAAAGGTGAGACGTTGCTTTGTTGTTGAGTGGTCTCAAGTTGGGAACTTCATCAATGTAAAGAAATGCTAGGGTTGAAGACAGGAAATCTTCCTTTGGAAAGAATCAACACCTTCACATTTTCCCCGGATACTCAAGTCTTCAAGGGAGCTGAGCTGCTGCAAATCCTAGTTCATGAGGTTTGTGGTAAACTTTTCACAAAAGGAGACCGAGAAGAGTTCGAATCGGAAGGCAAATCACCTTCGAGGATTGACTCAAATTTGGGACAGTTGCATATCTTCAATGAGTTCAGTGATCCTTTCAGGCAGTATTTTTAGCTCCATACTGTTCTGAAACTTCAAGGACTGAGATTAGGAGCATGCGGTCCATGTCAGCGGGAAATGACTCAAATTTTGGGCATAAACTGATTCTGAGGGAGCTGAGAGTTGAAAGAACCTGATTAGGTCCCTGTGCGACTGAAACTGAAAGAGAATTTACATTACAACCTCGTCTATTAAGATGATTAAGTTTGGGGGATGAGAATTTACATAGTAAATATTAACCAGGAAGCTCGGGACAAGCATCTCGTTGCGGTGATTGGTTGCAATTCATCAATGTAACAAGTGTTGGACGCAGTGATAAAAGCACATAGTTCTCGTAAAGAGAGAATTCAAATCCGAACATGATTTTTGCCTTTTTTTTTAATTAAACCAACTGAATCAAACAATAAGTTTGGTATTCATCAATCCCAAATTCCCCAGTTCCTTCAATAAAACAATGTTACAGCATGGGTAATATTCATAAGTTATATACAGTTCATAGCATACAGAGTTCAATCTATAAGTAAAAATCATTGTTTGGGACCAAACATGATGATTCTACAGAAAGGTTACCTAAGGCTAAACTAAAGGAAAAGAAATGGAAAATCTGAAACAATTGCAAATGCATTCCCCTCAGCCAATCTTCTCAGGGTTCGTATCGTCTGAGGGCCAAACCACCGTTTCCATAAGCCGCTCGCGCATCAGTTCTAAGTTCTCTTCCGAAATCTCGTTGTACATTTGAGCATGATCACATTTCTATACCAATATATCAACATACATACATACATACAGTGTTAGAAGATACTTCAACTTTTCTGTTTTTCAGCAACAAATGTAAAAACTAGTAGGAGATTTTTCGTTTACCTTGATCCATTTCCCATACAGATGAAGGCGTGTTATCATCACTCTTTCAGCAAGCTCTTGATTCTCCTGTGAGTGTCATATACATCAGTTCTATATGAGGTTAGCTAGTTTGATATTGCATTGTTGAAATATTAGATTTCGATTCGAATTCTAATTTGTTCTGGTTTAAGTCTGTTTGTTGGAGATTATTGGATAATCAACTTTACTTGAAAGTATATATTCTGTTAAGATTTCTTGTTATCAAGTAACAAGCTGATAAAATCTTTGAACTTAAAAGACTAGAAGAGGCGCAAGAGAAAGAAATGGGTAAATGTTTTGAATTTTCATTTTAAAAAAATCTTCTACAAAAGAAAATTCAAAAAGTACAAATATTCTTTTAAAAAAAACTCAATTTTATTTTCAATGATTTTTATGGATTTTGAAAATTTTAAAACTAAATGAAGGATAATTAAAATTTTAGAAAAATATAAAGTCAAAACATAAATTATGAAAATTTGAGATTTTTTAGAATTTTTTTAAGGTTATATTTTGATACACAAGCTGTGTATTTTTTTACACAACTTCATATTTAAACTATAAGATCTAAAACTAAAATTCCTAGCTCTAACACCCTAAAACCTAAACCTTAATCCTAAATTGTAACCATAAATCTTAAATACTACTCCCTGTAACCTAAACCTATAAACCCTAAACCACAACCTAGATCTCTAAACCCTAAAACTAAAAGGCATGTATAAACTTTAGTTTACACAAGCTTGTGTATCAAAGTATTTTTCTTTTTTTATATTTTAGACCTGCATGTGGAAAACAAATTTTCCACTGCCAGTGCATGAAATATTTTCTCTTTCTTTATTGGTAATTATACCATGCACTGACAGTGGGATTTTTTTTCACAAGCAGGGCTAATTTCACTATAAAAATTAAAATCTTAAACCCTACTCCTAAAACCCTAACTCATAACCCTTAAAATATAATTTAAAACCATAAACCTATAAACTAAACTTATAACCCTTAAATTAGATCTGCTTGTGGAAAATAAGTTTCCACCACATTGCATGGAATGTTTTTTCTTTTCTCATTTTCTATAAATTTTGAAAAATTTTAAACTTGTATTACACATGACATGTTTTGATTAGGCCACAATACTTGACTATAGCAACAACAAAGGAGTAAATTGATATACAAAAAAAGTATAGAAACCAAATTGAGAAAAAAGTTAAAAGAGTAAAGTACACAAATTATAACTAAACTATTTCAAAAAATATAAAATGGTTATCAAACTTTCAAAAGTTACATAATAGACATTAAACTTTAGTTTTTGTTACAAAATGGTCACTGAGCCGTTAACTATTGTTAACTGGGTGACATGATAGTTATGATAATTTGTATAACAACACATTTAATCCTCCATATTTACACATTCAATCAGTTTATACATCAATAGTGAGGGTTAAATTAGGACTAAATTGATTAAATGTGTAAATATGAAGAATTAAATGTGTTAGTATTCAAAATTTCGTAACTATCATGTCACTTAACATTTAACAGCTCAATGACCATTTTGTAACAAAAACTAAAGTTTAATGCCCATTATGTAACTTTTGAAAATTTGGTGACCATTTTGTATTTATTGGGATAGTTTTGTGACCATTTGTGTACTTTCCTCAAAGTTAAAAGTACAAGAGAAAATGATACGGAGTTAAAAAAATGACTAGTAAATAAAGATTAAGTCTAAACCTTTACAATTATGTGAGAGATGTAGTGTCTATGTGAGATGAGTTTTGTAAAGATTGGACAAAGAATTTGAAAAAATATCGAGCAAATAGGATTAAGATTATTCCATGTTATGTTACTCGAATTTGAGTGTGAGTGTTGGATACGAATATGTAATCTGGACAGAAATGATTAGACCTTTATAAGGATTTCCATGTACTTGAAAGATCCTATTCCTATCATAGGTGATCATATCTCTATATCAAAATATCATACATGAATCGTTCGAATAACATAAATTCTAAGTATTTGAACATAAGTAATCTAGAATGGAGTCTATTTTGGGTTTGGATGTAGCCGTAGGGGATATTTTGCAGTTTTTATAACCTTCATTCATGTTCATGGTAATAGCGTAAGAAGAAAGAAAGTATTGAGGTGCATGAAGAAGAAATGAAGCTTTAAAACTACCTTTCCGAGCATGCGTAAGAAAAGCTTGCCGTCGCTGGGCTGATTTGATGCAACATACCTGCCATGCCATAATCAAGATTGGACCACAACTTAATGCAACACAAAATTATCAACATATGTCCACAAATCTGTTTCAGTCTTAGAATCATATTTAAACTTAAACTTGGAGCTGTAAAACCAGATATGCAACTTACTGATAAAACCATGTATATTTGGGAGGATTCATTTCATAGAGCTGTGTAAGAACAGTCCTCACTGCCTTGTATGTGAAGTAATTCAGTAATTGCTGCAGCAAGCAGAAAACCATTGTCGTATAAAACAAAACATTGCCTGTTCTAACAACAGGAAATCCTTGGAAAGTGCAGAAATCTCACCGTTTTAACATCCCCAAAAGTGTCTTCGTACTGCCCTCCCAAATTGTTGACGACCACGAGTCTACGGTCCTTGCTCTGCTTCCTGGAACTCGAAATCCTTGGAACCATCTTGGAAGACAGCCTCCAATCAGGCCATGAATCCACAAAGGAGCTGCCTAGTTCCAAGGAGGCTGGCCTTGCCGGGGCATGCTTTCTTTTGAGGCTGATGTTGGTGGATGGCAATGCATCCAAGCACAGACATGGACCGGGGTGAGACTCCATGACTGATGTGCCCACCACAGATAAAGCCCCCACCATCTTGAAACAATAATAAAAGAATGGAAAGAAGGAGAACCCAGATCAGTGTTTTGGTTTTAAATTGATTGGGGAATGTAATTCAGGGGTCAGGGACAAGGAAAAGAGGAAATGGAAAGTGTGGAGAAAGTGGCGTGGATTTAAAGGGAGGGTGAAGGCTAACCAGACAGTTTTTGAGGTCCAGAATTGTCTGAATCACCAAGGAACAAAACTTGGTTTAACTGTTCAAGACACGAAACCAAAGGTAGGTTTCCCTTGGGTTTGGATTTTTCATGTTTGGTGGGTCTGTTTGCAACTTGTGTGAATCTTCTTCCTGTTGGAAATTGGAATTCAATGAATCTTTGGCAACGTGTTAAATTCATTAAGCCTAAGTCAATTAAATGAGTTGTTTCCAATTTCAAACTTCAAAGTTTTAATTTCAGAAGGAGTATTCAACTTGATTAGGTGGTCTTCGTTAGGGCCGGCAAAGCTCATAATTTTTTGCTTGAGGGTAAGAAATTGAGTCTCACGTCTAAAACTAATTAAAAGTATAATAATACAACACCTCTATTATACGGAGATCTTTGATACATAAGTTTATTAAAATACATTTGAAAATGCTTTGATACACAAGCTTGTGTAACCTCTAAAATTTAAGAGTTTATATTAGAATTTAGGGGTTTAAGTTGTATGGTGTAGAATTTAGGGTTTATGATTAAAATTTAAAATTTATAGTTTATGGTTTAAAGTTTTAGGGGTGGCTGTTTTTTATCAACCTCCGGATTTTGTGTTAGATGTTTTTCATTCGGACATTAGTGACGACGTTTGATGTTTGGCTTTATGTAGGTTACCGGGTGCACTCTTTTTCCTCCAATTTAAGTTAGGGAGGTTTTTTTAACGAGGTGCCCGGATAACCATTTTTCATTTTTCAATCAAAAAAAGTTTTAGGACTCAGAGTGATAGGGTTAAAAATTTAGGTTTTAGATTTATAGTTTAAATATTTTTACACAACTTGTGTATCAATATAAACCCAAATACATCTATAAACAAAATTTAAAATATGTAAATTTAGGATAAATATCTTATACACAAGCGGTGGAAACTGAAAGTTTCCACAAGCGCCTTAGTTTTAGGGTATAGAGAGTTAGTTTAAGGTATAGGGTTTAAGGGTTTAGGTGTAGGGGTTATAATTTAGGGATATTAGTTTCAATTTAAGGTTTAGGGTTATAATTTAGGGTTTATAGGTTAAAGCCTAAATCCTCACCATATTACCCTAAAAACTAAATCCTAACATATAAACCCTAAATTATAACCATAAACCTTAAATTGAAACAACTATCCCTAAATTCTACCCCTACCCCTAAACCCTATACCCTAAACTAACTCCCTATACCCTAAAACTAAGGCGCTTGTGGAAACTTTCAGTTCCACCGCCAGTGTATAGGATATTAATCCGTAAATTTAAAGCGTATGTAGAAAAAAAGCATAATGTCAAAAAAATGTCCCTAACGTTTGATTGAATTGTCACTTTGTCTCATATTTCCTTTTTAAACAAGTTAGCCCTCAACGTTTTATTTTAGTTCAAAATAACCCCTCCGTGAATCAAAATTGTTAGTCAACTGACGGTAAACAACTTGAAATAACTTGGCAAAATGACACATCAGAAGAAAAAAATATTTTATATTTTATACATTTTTTAAAACTATTTTTTGATTAATGTGTCATTATGTAAAGTCAGCATATTTGCTTATATGACACTGCTATTGTGGTGTGCACTGTCATTTAGGTTTGTCACGTCATTTCAAGTCACTTACCGTTGGTTTACTAACAGTTTTCATTCGCATAGGGGCCATTTTGACCCAAAATAAAATGTTAAGGGCTAAATTACTTAAAAAAATAAAGATCAAAATAACAATTCAATCAAATGTTAGGGACATTTTTTGGCATTATGCCGAAAAGATGAAAATTTTAATTTTTGAGTATGTTAATCATTTATCATATAAATCACAATAGTTATTAAAATCTTGTTGTCTCTGTTAAACTTCCTCTACAAAAAATTGTAAACTTGCACTAAGAACAGAGAGTAAAGTGAAAATATTTTTCTTCATTTCATTGTAGAAACCTTAATTGTTTTTTTCAACTAGACATTATATTGATGTAGAGTTCAATTTAAAAAATTAATCTTACAGAATGTCCCATTAACGATTCTCATTGCATCGACAAACAAGAATGGAGCCAAGAATCAAGATCAATAGGAGTAAAGTATAATTAATCAAAAAAATAAGAGGAACAAAGTTTAAACAAAATAAAAATTGGAGGTCTAAATAGGTAAAGTTCTATTAATTGGGGAGGAGCCCCAAGGGACTATGTCCCTCCGTCATTATCGACAAACTATCACAAATGTAAATAAACGGATAATATTTTAAAATATATTTGGTAATATTTTCTTATTTGTCCAATAATTATTCTTTCGAGTAGATTCTTAGATTTTAAAATTAAAAGTAGGTTTAATCGTCAAATAAGTGCCTAAAATATATCATTTTCTAGTTAGGTGTCTAAACTATTTTTTGGGCTAAATATATGCTTAACGTTTCATTCCGTAACTCAAATAAGGTTTTTTTCGTGACATACGTTAAAAATTTTCAATTATTCAATAAATATCTTTAATTTTATAAAAAATTAAAACCTTTAATTTCTCTAAAAAAAACACCCAAAACGTAACTCTAAATATCTAAATTCCTAAATTTCTCTTCTCCAACTACCTATTCAACCACCACCAGTTATCATTGCCTTTCATTAGACCCCACGACTAAAAATTCCATTATCTCATCAAAAATCGACGAATGAATTGTCAATTGTACTGTCAACGAACATCAAAAAATGACGAAAAAAGATGGCAATTGAGTTTCTGACCGGCGGCTAAAGGGTGGGAGATACCGAGCGGTAAAGTATACGACGCTTGGATGGTGAACGGTGAACCACTGACGTGTGGGGGATGCCAGACGATGAGGGAGATGTGATTGAGAGTTTGATTGAAAGAAATTAAAACTTTGAGATTTTTAAAGAAAGTATGAAATTAAATAAATAACATGACACATGTCATGTTATAATTGAATGACAATTTTTTAGCAGTAGTTGATGAAAAAAATATTTTAATTGCGAAATGAAAAATGAAACCTTAAGTACTTATTATGATAAAAATACTTAAAAAGACACATAATTGGAAAAAAAAATATAACCTAGACATTCATTTGATTGTTAAGTAATACTCTATATGTCCCACTAAACTGTCACATTTGAGTCAAACTTTTTTTAAGTTTGACTTCTTATAATTTAAAATTTATTATTGATCAAAATATAAAAAAATACATTTTAAAAACTTTGAATCAAGTAGTTTTTTAAATATATATTTTATATATTTTAATTAATTAAAATTTTTAAATAAATTATAGTCAAAGTTGAACAATTTTGACCAACATGTGACAATTTAGTGGGACGGAAGGAGTAGTTCTATTATGAGGCAGATTAAAATGAGGCTAAAATTAGGTTGACCGATTGTACCAGTATCAGATTCTAACATAAATTCTTACGAGGTGGTAACATAAATGTTTACAATAAACGTAAGAAAAACGATAGTTACACAAATGCTTACTAGAGTAAGAAATTTTGTGATAACTCAGACGGTTACCCAGTAACATTAATTCTTACAAAGCGCATAAGATTTTGGTTGCTATATAAGTTCTTACAGAACCTACTTACATTATTACATCAATTGTTAGAAAAAAATATTATAACACAAATTCTTACCCAAGATCACAAAATCCCAAACCCTTTCAACTTATGATAAGAAATTGTGTTATAACCTAAACTCTTAGAGGATAACATTATTTCTTACCCAACTCTTTAGATTTTGGGTAAGTACACAAAATTTTCCGGAACCAACGTAAACCCCTACACAAATGGTAGTAAAATATGTGATAACACAATTTCTTACTCATAAGAGATTGTGTTATGACATAAAATCGTAGAAGATAACATTCTTTGTTACTCAACTCATAAAATCATCTAAACTTACGGTAAGAAATTATGTTATAACATAAACTCCAAATTGATAATGTAAAACCTAAATTGATTTTGATATAACAAATTGTATAAAGGCTTATTTGTAAATACAATAATTTTTTAAGTATTTCAAAGACTCACAAGTTGACAAGCCTTTTTGAACCAAATGATCTTTCAAGACAAAATATTTTAAAGTGGTTCACAATTTTCTATGTGTTTTAAGCAAAATTTCAACTTTACGCTTAAGCGTATCGATATCCTTATGGCGTATCGATACAAATTTATGCTACTGGAATTTCAAAAAACTACAGTGTACTGATACAATTTTGCCCGTATCGATACGATCTTAATCTGGGCAAGCTATTAAGGCATAGCGTACCGATACGATCTCACCCCGTATCGATACGATTTGGATGATGATAGAAAATCTTTGTTTTAAATGAGTCGAACATTAGCTGTCAGTTATTGGAATCCTAAAACTTTTAAATGATCGTTAACCGTATCGATACGCCTAGATAGCGTACCGATATGCTTTTTGTAAAAACACCATTTAAGATTCTAGTGAGCAAAAACCGCATCGACACGACATTTCGTATCGATATGCCCCTTATAACCGTACCGATACACCCTTCTCGTGTATTGAAACGCCCTTGTTTTCAGTTACAACAGCTCTTTCTTCTTTGAGACAGGTACCGATACGGTCCCGAGGGTACCGATACACTATGCAGTTGAGGAGCATTTATTGTGGAAAAAATGCAGCCCAACGGCTAGATTAATGACCTCAACCACCCAAACGGCTAGAATCCAATGCAATGGTATAAAAACAAGACTCCAAAGCTACAACAAAAACTATTGAACCTTCAAGAAACATCCAAGCAATTATTCCAAACCCTTGAGCTTATAGAGTCAAATTTGTGTACCCAACTTATAAAATTCTTCATTGTTTATCTATCTTTCAAGTTTGATGAGTGTTTGTTTGTAATTAGATAATTAATTAGTCTATTAAGAGATACACTTCAGATTGCCTTTCTTTCTTTGTAATTGTGAGTGAATTTGATTAAGCTTTGGGTAGAAAGCTTAATCGGTTTGTAAGATTTCCTCCTAATCCGAGAAAAGGGGAAGAATCAATTAGTGAATTGGTTGAAAATTCTTAGTGGGAGCTAAGATAGTGGATGTAGAGCTTGTTAGAAGCTTGAACCACTCTAAATTGTCTTGTCTTATCTTTTTTAATTTTCCCTTTCCCCCCTTCAAATTTTTAAATGCCAATTCACCCCCTCTTGGCCATTTGCAATTGTATGATCAACTCAACAATTGGTATCAGAGCTACACTCATTGAAAGGATTAGAACCCTTTGAGTCGATTCTTGGAGAGATCAATTAACAAAAACTAGAAGCAATGTCATCTACCTCCGACAACAACTACGAGTCACAATCAATCACTAAGCCTCCTTACTTCAATGGGGATAACTAACCTTATAGGAAGAATAGGATGAAGCTATTCATCAAATCCAATGATTACCTCATATGGGATGTTGTGGAAGATAACCCAACCATTCCCTTGAAGAGAACCGATGAAGGAAGACTCGTTCCAAAGTCCAAGCATGAAATGACCGATAAAGAATGAAAGAAGCTTCAAATCAATGACAAAGCTCTACATATGATCTTTTGTGCTCTTGGACCAGATATGTACTCAAAGATGTCTTCGTGTACAAGTACTAAGGAGGTGTGGGACAAGCTTGAGATCGCATATGAAGGAACCAACGACGACAAGGAGACCAAGATTGGGATCCTTAACTATAGCTACGAGAGTTTCAAGATGGATCCCAAGGAAAGCGTCACTCAAATGTTCGATCGCTTCTCGGTCATCGCCAATGGTCTCAAGGGCTTCGGTGAGACCATTTCCGAAAACAAGCTAGTCCGGAAGCTCCTCAATTCTCTCTCAGATTCGTGGGAAGGAAAAAGAATCGCAATCATCGAGGCCAAGAACTTGAAGACACTAAAGCTCGATGAGTTGGTGGGATCTATCCTCACTCGTGAGATCATGAAGAAAGGAAGAGAAGAAGAAAAGAAGAGAGTAGAGTAGAGAAGAAGAAGGCAGAGGAGAAGAAGCCAGAAATTGCTCTCAATGCTTCACATGAAGATAGTGATTCTAGCTTAGATGAGGAGGAAGAAGAATTGGATATGATAGCCAAAAAATTCGCTCGATTCATGAAGTCCAATCGGGGAAGAAAGTTACATAGAAGAGGACACTTCAAGAACAAGAAAAAAAGGAAGAAAAGGACAAACTCATATGCTATGAGTGCAAGAAGCCGAGGTATATTCGATCCGATTGCCCTCAACTCAAAAGGAAGAGCTTCGGGAAGAAGAAGAAGAAGCTCAAGGCAAACGTTGCTACTTGGAGTGATGAGGAGTCATCCGAAAAGGAGTGGGAAGTTTCCAACCTTTGTCTCATGACGATTGAGGAGGATCTAAAGGTAACCTCTAACGCATCTACTTTAGACTTCACTTTTGATGAACTTCATGATGCATATGATGAGTTACAAGAGGTGTATGATGAGTTGGTTGAGAAATACAAAAAATCAGTTTTGAAAAACAAATAAATGATTTCGGTTTTAAGAGCTCAAAACGATTACTTTCCAAGACCAACTCGGAATATGAAAAGAAGGTTTTGCTTTTACAAAATTCCTCAAATGAATTTGAAAAGAAACCCATTGATTTGAATAACCTTCTTGAAAAATATCATGTTTATCACCATGAGGAGATGAATAAACTAAAAGCTTCTCTTAACACTATTTGGAAAAATAGTTTTGAAAAAGGGGATTTTCAAAAACCCAATATGTAAAGAGAAATTTTAATAACTAAAAACAAAGAAGCTCTCATAGGCATCCTAGAGGTAAAAGAGTTAGGAGTGTGTGGGTTCCTAAGGAACTTGTAATTTCTAACAATGTTGATGTTATTTCTTCTTGGATTCCTAAGGGAACCAAGTATTTGAGAGCTAACTCACATGGACCCAAAATGATTTGGGTACCAAAAATCAAGAACTAATCTTTGTTTGTAGGAGGAGCATTACTACAAGACCAAAGCTTCAAGTCAAAACACATGGTGCCTTGATAGTGGATGCTCAATACACATGACCGGTGACAAGAGTAGATTATTAGATCTAAAGCCTAAAAGTGTTGATGTGGTGACTTTCAGTGACAACTCCAAAGGCCATATTGAAGGAATAGGCTCCATTGGTAATCACTCTTCAATCTTAATTGAAAATGTTCTTTATGTTAGCGGTCTAAAACATAATTTGTTGAGCATTAGTCAATTTTGTGATAAAGGTTTTAATGTTCTTTTTGATATTAATGGTTGCAAGATAATGAACATTGAAACTAATAAGACTATACTCATAGGTCATCGCATAGGTAATATATATATGGTGCATTTAGATGACATAAACATTTCAAATGCATGTTTTGTAGCTAAAGATGAACATGATGCATGGTTATGACATAAGAAACTAGGACATGCTAGCATGAGTGTATTAGAGAAATTGGCTTCCCAAAATCTAGTTAGAGGTTTACCCAAGATAAAGTTCTCATTAGATAAAATTTGTAATGCATATGCCAAGGGTAAACATAAAAGAACATCATTTAAACCTATTAATGATGTTTCAACTAGTAGGGCATTACAATTGATCCATATAGATCTCTTTGGGCCAATTAGGACAATTAGCTTGGGTGGAAAATCATATGCTTTTGTGCTTGTTGATGATTTCTCTAGATACACTTGGGGTTCTCTTTTTAAGTACTAAAGATGAGGCTTTAGAAAAATTCATCACATTTTCAAAAATCACTCAAAATGACCTTGGTCAAAATATTTCCCATATTAGAAGTGATCATGGAACTAAATTTTAAAATCTAGGTTTTGATGATTTTTGTAATAAAAATGGTATAAGCCATAATTTTTTCATACCTCACACTCATCAACAAAATGGGATAGTTGAGAGGAAAAATCGAACTTTATAAGAAATGGCTAAAACCATGCTTTGTGAAAACAATTTACCTAAGTATTTTTGGGCGGAAGCAACAAACACTTCTTGCTATATTATAAATAGAGTAATGATTAGACCACTTTTACAGAAAACCCTCTATGAGATTTTAAAATCTGAAAAGCCTAACATTAGTTATTTTCATCCTTTTGGATATAAGTGTTTTGTTTTAAACAATAGAAAAGATAATTTGGGTAAATTTGATGCAAAAAGTGATTAAGTTATTTTCTTAGGATGTTCTTCAAATTCTAAAGCTTATCAAGTCTTTAACAAAAGAACCTTAGTTGTAGAAGAGTCAATTCATGTAGTTTTTGATGATAACCTCCTTCCGAGAAAAGATTCTTGTGATGATGATGATGTAGGAATCATTGAAGCTAATGATGGTGAAAAATCATCAAAGGTGGATGAGGTTCCAACCAAAGAGGAAGAAGCACAAGATCCTCCCATAGAAGCCTTGAAGGACATGAACCTTGGCGAAAAGGAAGTGAGCTACCCAAGGTAACTCAACTATGTCAAAGATGGTGAAATCTTGGGTGATCCATCCAGGGGGTAACCACTAGATCCTGTCTTAAAATTATGAATAATATTACATTCATCTTATGCATAGAGCCTGAAAATATCAAAGAAGCATTAAATGATGAATTTTGGATATTGGCTATACAAGAGGAATTGAATCAATTTGAGACGAGTAATGTTTGGACATTAGTTGATAGGCCTAGTAATAAGTCTACTATAGGAACTAAACGGGTTTTTAGAAACTAACTAGATGGAGTGGTAACATAGTAAGAAACAAGGCTAGGCTTGTTACTCAAGGTTACACTCAAGAAGAGGGAATTGATTTTGATGAGACCTATGCACTTGTAGCTAGGATGAAAGCAATTAGGATGCTTCTTGCATTTGCATGTTAATGGTGCCTTTTTAAATGGTTTTATAAATGAATAAGTGTATGTAGAACAACCACCCGATTTTGAAGATCCAAACTTTCCAAACCATGCTTTTAAACTAAAAAAGCTTTATATGGTTTGAAACAAGCTCCTAAAGCTTGGTATGAAAGACTTTCAAACTTTTTAATTGAAAAATGTTTTGAAAAAGGGAAGGTGGACACTACACTTTTTATAAAAAAAATGGCAATGACATATTAGTAGTTTAATTTTACGTTGATGATATTATATTTGGTTCTAATAATGAGTTTTATTGCTAAGAATTTTAAAGCTACTGCAAGGTGAATTTGAGATGAGTACGATGGGGGAGCTCTCATTCTTCTTGGGACTTCAAATCAAGCAAAGGAAGGATGACATCTTCATCAATCAAGCTAAATACATCAAGGATATGCTAAAGAAGTTTAGCTTGGAGAATGTGAAGCCTCAAGCGACTTCTATGAGCTCATCATTTAAGCTTGACAAGGATGAAGGATGTGAGTGTGTCGATTCTAAGCTTTATCGTTCCATGATTGGATCTTTGCTTTACCTTACCGCAAGTAGACCCGATGTCATGTTTAGTGTTTTCTTGTGTACTAGGTTTCAAGCTAGTCCTAGAGAATCTTACCTTATAGCCATTAAAAGAATCTTTAGATACCTTAGAGATACACCTTGTTTAGGTCTTTGGTATCCTAGAGACTCATCCTTTGACCTTCATGCCTTCTCTGATGTGGATTATGGGGGATGTAAAGTAGATAAAAAAAAGTACCTCCGGGACATGTCAATTCCTAGGTAGTATGCTCATATCTTGGTTCTCTAAGAAACAAAATAGTGTAGCCTTATCTACCACCGAAGCGGAATACATATCGAACGAAAGTTATTGTGCTCAAGTCCTTTTGATAAAGCAACAACTCTTAGATTATGGAGTTGATGTAGGTATCTATAGAGCATTTTAGGTGTTCTCTAAATATGAGCGCAAGTGCACACTCTTGTCAAGTTATAGTATAAAAGATATCGTCTCCAACAAGAATTGGACAGCTTGACTCGAATTGTAACTCATGCACAAGGGAAAATTAAATGCACAAATAAGTTGAGTTGTTTAAGAAGAAAAGTAAATAAAGCACAAGTAAATAGAAGGGAAGAGATCAGATTGATGAATGGGCCGAATTATGCTGCCGAGTAGTGTGAAACTGCGTTGAATATGATAAGTTGATTTACGCTGCCAGACTTCGCTGCCTCGGCGTGAGATGGCAGATTAGCTGCTGAGATGCTCTCGCTGCCCCAGTAGTGGAATGGACGTATGTCTCGGCAGCGAACTCGACAGTACTTCATGGCTCAGCAGAACGCTTCGAAAGTGATCCCGCTTATGTCTAAGTTAGAATGTTGTTGATGCCCACTGCAAATAATATCAGTCGCGGCTGAATCGTGCAAAGACAACAACGTTTGGTTCGTTCTCTTTTAGCCGCCTTAAACCCTAACCTATGTCTAGGCTGGATTGATCAACACTTGGTTAAGGTGAAGACCATACTTACTCCTTTCGTGAGTTTGACTCTCTTGATACTGAACAAATGGATAGTAAACAATTAATCTTTCGCCTTAATTGAAAACTATGAAGAACATGGAATAAGCAAACCTTGAAGTTTTATTGCAAAAACAAACTTGAATTCTAAACAACCGTTCTCACGCTAGTTTACAACATAACCCAAACCCAAAGAGAATTTTAGAACATAATGGCGGCAAGAAAACCTAAACTATGCCTAAGGGAAATCCTAAGTTGTTTTGAAGTAAAAATACATTGGGTATATATAGGCATTAGCTAGGTTAAGTCCTTCTTGGAGTAGAAGTCTTCAAAGTAGCTTTTGCATTAAATACAACCTTAAATTCTGATTTCTTTAAGTTGAATGTGGACTTCTTCATGTTGCCTTGCTCCGAAAGTAATCTCGAACCCCTCCTTCGGCGGCTCTTCCTGGTGCTACAGTCATTGGGAATTTTAGTGGATAGCATCGTTAGAACCAGGATTTTCTGCTCTACAGATCGCACTCCAGTTCTCCAATTCCTCAGCTTGCTGCCCTGAGTGGTGGGTACGGCGGTGGCAGCTACTCGACAGTGCCTGTCTCTGTCTGGAACTGCATCAGTACAACTCCTTAGTCTGCTGCCTCAGCATCATGTTCTCAGCTCCTCTCTCCTTCTACCGGCTTCTAGCACCTGAAACTAAAACTAAACTAAAACAATACCTTTTCCTTACCAAATAAAAGATAATCAATACAAAGCATGTCAAAGTAAAGAATACTGTAAAATGCGATGCATGCACCTAATTATGCCTAAAATGTACTTAAAAACAACAATAATATGAGATGGAATGTGCACAAAATATAAGACTTATGGACACTTTACACACCCCCAAACTCGAACTATTGCTTGTCCTCAAGCAATGCAACCTAAATATACTTGCCCTTTAAAATAACCAGAAAGAAAAATTCCTATTTTAAACTTGATTTAATGCCTTAAGGCCGTGGCACCTGCCATTAGATTAGTGAGAGTGGAATAACATGAATTACCCCAGAATTAAACTATAATGCCAGTGAAGTGTGTGCAGAATTGTGTACAAGCTGAATCTGAAGAATATTCTAAGTAAACAAAAATGTTTTCATGATATATAAGGTTGCTGCCGAGGAAGCATAGTTAAGCACAATTAATAATCATGGCATTAAGGGCTTCAGCTCATAAAAACTACCCTTGTAGGTATGAAATTAAGATAGGAGCAAACTACAAAACCCCGAACCCATTGAGTAGAGTCATCCCGTGAAGACTTTCACTCACTCATGCTAATTTGTCTGTCGCTTCAAGATTTTCAGATTCATGGACTTTGATAGCAGCAGAGTGTCCTTGCACATGATTCTTCCTAGAGCCTGTTTCGGGCACCTCTAGGGATAGACAACATAAAAAATTTCTTTTCCTACCTTGACAATGCTTTTGTTTTTCCTATTTGTTGCCTGCCGCGGCAGCTTCCTACAACCATGTTAGAATTTTTCAAAGAATTCAAGCAGACAATGTTTATCAGAAATTCTAACAAATTCAACAAGTAACAGTAGTGTTTCAATTTTTTGGCAATTATAGAAAAATCCTAAGTTTACTTCATGCTTTTCCCCAAAATTAAGTTCATTTTAACTTGGTGCGAAAAATTAAAATCGGTTGTCCTATCATAGGCACAAGTTCTAAAAAAAATTCTTTTTCGATTAATTTTCTAAGGCAAGCACATAATGCAACCTAATATGCACTAGTTATGCCTAAACATGATGAGTGCTAACCCCCCAAACTCTAGACGGGCATTGCCCTCAATGCACAAAATAAAAATACAAAATAAAAATAGAAAAATAAATACAATTAAAAAAAATAAAAATAAAGAGAAGAAAAGAGAAAAAAAAACTCTAGAAATTGGCCGAGGGTTGAGAGGAGGCTTGGGTCTTGGCGGTAGAGGAGGATTGGATGACTAGGTGGCGGCCGATAGATGCCCGAGACTTGGCAGGTGATACCGTTGCTGTCTGCGGCGGCTAGACTCTTTTGGGAGTGGGGCGAGGTTCTTCACGAGGCTCGGCAAGAGGAGCTTTCTTTTCTCCCGTCTCAGATTCGGACTCCTCGTTCTCTGACTCGACATAGATGATGTGTCACTTCCTTTTCCTTGATGCTTCCTCTGTTTGTGCTGCCAGAGGGTCTATTGCCATTAGAGCTGCTGCTTCTACTGCTGCTATTGTTGGCGGCTACTACTCGATCTCATCGGATAATGAGGTGTTTGCCACCGTTGCCACTGTGCAGGCGGGGAAGAGATGTTGTCGATGCCTCTCGGAGGAGTCTACCACCGTGTTTAAACCAGAGGTGGCGGAGTACGATGGGTATTGTGTCGGAGATGACATCTAGCGGCGGAAGGCGGCATGGCGGACAGCTACTGCTGATGGTGTTTCTTGTCCTGATGAAGCTGCGGCGGCTAGGTCAGTGAGGAAGGTTGGCAGGGTGGGGGCGTTGTCTGGGAATTTTTGAAGGAGATAAGCCACAAAAGCCTCTTGGACTTCCCCCACATACTTCATGAACGTCAAATGTTGTTGCTCGATCCGTTTGTTGCTATCAATGAGGGTGCGCAACAAAGTGATGACTGCATCATCTGCATCATCTGCAGACGGACTTTCCTGGTCCATCTCTCCTTGGCAGTTGTCATCTCATCTTATGGGTCGGAGGGGACGTTGAAGTTGGCACATAGGCCGGTGATGAGAGACGGGAAGTATAGCTTGTCCTATATTTTTCGGAAACATTTGTGGAACTCTTTGCAAATGGTTTCTTCAACATTAATCGACCTGTTAACCATGATGTTGTGGATGAGTGCGAGGCGCGACCAGTCTATGATGGAGTTGTGGGAGGTGGGCAGCAGACGCCGTTTGATGAAGGTGTTCCAGAGCATGGGCTCAAGCAGCAGTCGGCGGCATTGGACGGAGCCGCCATGCTTTCCTGCCAACCACGACGTGTTGGGCTCCCACAGCTTGGCCTTTAGTATGTCGTAGTCGGCAGCCGTCAGTGACTGCCTTCATTCCTCGTGAGGGTTGTATTCCATCTCTAGGACGAAGAAGCTGTTGATCACGGCGGCGTTGAGCTTGACAGGCTCCTTTCAAACATAAACAAACGGCAGCTCTGGGCAGGGGTGATGGGCATAGAACTCTCTAACCAATATGATGTTGGCCATATCCGGTTGCCGTGCGAATATTTCTCATCCCTTGCTGTGGATGGTTTCGAATAAGGCAGGATCTAATACAAGGTCCCCAGTCAGCTTTGTGTGATGGAACCCTTGCTCCTCTCAAATTTCATGTTTGGCAAACTGCGTTCGATCTCTTTTCATCTACCTTGGAGCAGAAACATTGGAAGGTGGGTTTGGGTGTTGATATGGATGCCACGTGTGAGACAGTTTAGTTATAACTGAAACTTTTAAAAGAAGATGATTAGCAAGAGAGTAGTGGATTCAAGAATAAGATAGCAAAGAGGTGAAAGTAAAGTAAATGAATAAGGTGAATGAGGTTTAAATAGAGGTTTCCGAGAGGTGTCGTGGTGGCATTAAATGTCCAATGGGAAAGTTGTCTCGCGCACGTTACGGGATTTCTACCCGTTTCTTTTGTAGCTTTTGGCAGCTAGCCGTTAGCGGGCAATTAGCCCTTACACGGTTTCCGCGCTGGGCCACCCTTGGCTGTCTTGGCGAGATGGTGGGCGGGCTCCTTGTTGGGCCTTCTTCTTGATCCAGCTCTTTTATTCCTAAAGCCTAAAATAAAAATAAAGATAATTAAAAAAATTCTGAAGGAAATGTGAAAAATAAATTTAACTAATTTAAAATCTAATCCTAACAAAAAATAAATTGCAATAAATTAAACTATATTCCTAAAACATAAAAATGAAGAAAATAAAAAATAAAAATAATTAAGTTATGTTGGGAGTGCATTTGGGTGCATCTCCCAGACATAACCACTTCTTGAGGTGGTGTTTCTCGTCTTTCCCTCCTTGGGGGTCCTTTTGTTCTTTAAGGTGGTGTGTTGTTGAGTCCTTCAGCCTGCCCTTGGGTTTGCCGTGACAGCGGCTGTCTGGACTTGTCTCAGTGCTGATTTTGGCGGCTTAAGCATCTAAGCATCATTCTTTTTCCTTTTCTGAGAATTGTAACACATTTAACTTGATGCTCTGATTATCTACCCTCATGATCAGCTCCCCATGCTCCACACCTATTAACGTTCTGCCTGTGGCCAAAAATGGTCGCCCAAGGATGATAGCGGCGTTTTCATCAGCCTCATGGTCTAAGTTGAGGAAGTCTGTTGGAAAAATAAGGCTTCCCACTCGAACTAGGATGTCTTCGATCTTGCCTTCCGGTTGAACAAACGAATGGTCAGCAAGTTTCCGCATAATGGAGTTAGGTTTGACTTGCCCAATTCCTAGCTTGTCGAAGACTGCCTTAGGCATTAGGTTGATGCTGGCTCATAAGTCGCACAAGGCTTTTTTTTCATGCTTGTTACCTATTTTGCATGGTATAACGAAACTGTCTGGGTCTGTTTGCTTGGGCAACAGCTTGTTGTGCAGCATGGCCATGCACTCCTCTGTCACAACAACTGTTTCGAACTCCCCAATTCTCTTCCTCTTAAAAACCATGCCCCTTAGGTATTTTGCATAGTTTGGCATGTTCTGAATGGCTTCTATGAGAGGTATATTTATGTGCACCTGTTTCAGAATATCCAAGAATTTCCTGAACCGGTTCTCCTACTTCTGTTGCTTAAGCCTCTAGGGGAAAGGTGTTGGCAGGTGGATGTCCTCTATACGCTCTTTGCATGGGAACTTTATCTGTGACTGATCATCTACCTCAGGGCTTTTATCTGGCTTATCTGCCAGGGCGGTTGGTGTTGATGTTGTTGCGGTAGGTAGTTCTTTTTGTGCTGGCTGTTTTTCTACTGGCTTTTCCACTCTGGGTTCATCCAATTGTTTCCCACTTCTTATTGATATGGATTTGCACTGCTCATATGTGGGTTTAGCTGCTACCTCTGTACTGCTGGGTGCTGCACCCATTGTCCTGCTGCTAAAGATCTCAGTGAATTGCCCAAACTGGGTCTCCAGGTTCTTTATCGCAGCCTCCTAGTTATTCATCCTCATCTCTATCTTGTCCATAAATGACTCAGTTTTATCAATAAACTTATTAGTGCACACAATAAAATCATTAGTTCTAGACATAAAAGTATGAAGAGTTTCTTCTAGTGAGTTATTGTTCTGTGGTTGCTGAGCTTGCTATCTGGACTGGTTCTGCCGGTAGCCTCCCTGTTGTTGTTGTGGATTGGCAGCCGTTTTAGGATTGCTCCAGGAAAAGTTGGGTTGATTCTTCCATCCAGGGTTGTACGTGTTCGTTGCGGGCGTGCTGTTCCTCCCCTATCCTCCCATGAAATTGGTAGATGCAGTACATTTAGAAGAATCGTGATTACCCCCACACTCGTTGCAGAACGGTTCTACTATCTTGGCCTCATAGACTTTTCCAGTGGGTTTTACCATGTTCATAACCAGCTCTGTCAGTTTGTCGAGGCGTGCATTGACAGATTCTGAGGCTTCCACTTCGTTCATAGTGGTTGGTCGCCTAATGCCGCCTCGGCGGGTTGTTGGATACTTATAGTCATTCTTGGCGGCTTGGTTCTGGATCCGCAGTGCCTCATCTGGTGGTCTGTCGAGGATGATTCTGTTGGCTGAGGCATCAATCATCATTCAAGTTGGGTAGTTCACCCCGTTGTAAAACATTGACACCTGTGTCCAAGCCAGAAAACCATAAAACGGGTAGTTATTTAGCATTTGTTGGTACCGCTCACATGCTTCATACATTGGCTCGTCATCCCCTTGTCGGAAGGATGTGATCTCGTTTCTCAATCTATCTGTGACATTAGATGGGTTGAAATGATCCAAGAAGTTCTTGCACAAATCTGTCCATGTATTGAATGACCCTGCTGGCTGGTTGTTCAACCATTGATTTGCCCTATCCCTCAGTGAATAGGGGAATAACCTCAGCCTTAGCACATCTTGACTGGCTCTGTGTATTTTGAAAGCTCTACATATGTCCAGGAATCCTTTTAAGTGTTTCCGAGCATCTTCTGTGGCAGTCCCTCCGAATTGCCCCAAAGTGTTTATCTTGTTGAATATCACGGGCTTTACCTCAAAATGATCCGCCTCAATCTCAGGCTCTGTCACAGTAGGATCAAACCCTCTGAAGTCATGTTCCAAGTAGTCTCTGGTGGTTCGAACATATTGCGGCTACCTGGGCGGATTTTGGGGTGGCTGCCTAGGTGGAACTTGATGTTGTTCCCTGGGCGACGGGTCTTGCTGCCTATTCCTGCCGTTCTGAGCATTGTTGGCAGGGTTTTCATCTATTTCGTTCATGTTTGCCTCAGTTTTTTCCTCTTCTTTAGCTTTCCCTAGGGCTGTTCTGATTTCCCTTTTTAGTTCTCTTGCTCTTCGTTCGATATTGTCACAGTAAACGATTTCACCTTTTAGATTTGCCCTGGTCATGCACTAGCAAAGAAAACTGTAAAAAAAATTATTTTTCTTTCGAATAAAAATAATAAAACTAAAAATTAAATGCAAATAAATAAAAGTGTAGAAATTAAAAAAACGAATTTCGCTGTTACCAATCCTCGGCAACGACGATAAGAACTTGTAGAGCGTTTTAGGTGTTCTCTAAATATGAGCGCAAGTGCACACTCCTGTTAAGTTATAGTATAAAAGATATCGTCTCCCACAGGGATTGGACAACTTGACTCGAATCGTAACTCCTGCACAAGGGAAAATTAAATGCACAAATAAGTTGAGCTGTTTAAGAAGAAAAGTAAATAAAGCACAAGTAAATAGAAGGGAAGAGATTAGATTGATGGAATGGGCTGGATTATGCTGCTGAGTAGTGTGAAACTGCGTTGAATAGGATAAGTTGCTTTGTACTGCCAGACTTCACTGCCTCGGCGGGAGATGGCAGATTAGCTGCTGAGACGCTCTCGCTGCCCCGACAGTGGAGTGGACGTGTGTCTCGGCGGCGAACTCAACAGTATTTCAAGGCTCGACAGAACGCTTCGAAAGTGATCACGCTTATGTCTAAGTCAGAATGATGTTGATGCCCACTGCAGATAATACCAGTCGCGGCGTGAATCGTGCAAAGACAACAATGTTTGGTTCGTTCTATTTTAGCCGCATGTAAAGTGTCCACAAGTCCTATATTTCGTGCACATTCCAACTCTTATTATTACTGTTTTAAGCACATTTTAGGCATAAGTAGATGCATGCATGGCATTTTACAGTATTTCTTTGTTTTACCTTGCTTTTATAGATTATCGTTTGTTTTGTAAACAGGAGAACTAAGGAGCTGAGGACGCAATGCTGGGGGAACAAACCTAGGTACTTAGGTACTAAAGGCTGAAAAAAGAACTAAGGAGCTGAGGACGCAATGCTGAGGGAACAAACCTAGGAGCTGTACTGATGCAGTTCTAGCTGAAGACGAGTTGCTGCCGAGTAGAGTTGCTGCCGACCGTGCTGCCCACGGCAGCTGACTATAGAAGTTGGAGAACCGGAGTGCGATCTGTAGAGCTAAAAAGCATGAATCTATCGCTGGCATCCACTTGATTTTCCAACGTTTGTAGCAGCAGCCAGAGCCACCGAAGCAAAATCTCAAGGTTACTTACGGGCTAAGGCAAACGAGATAAAGTCCACATTCCACGCAAATAAGTCAGAGTTGAAAGTCACATTAAAGATGGAAAGCTACTTTCAAGGACTTCTACTTTAAGGAGGACTTAACCTAGCCATTATTCTATAAATACCCATTGTACTCCTAGTTCAAATCATCTTAGGTTTTCTATAAACTTTGCTAGTGTTCTTTTCCGCCACCATGTTCTAAAATCCATTTGGGTTAAGGTTATGCTGTAAATTAGTTGTGAAACGATTGTTTTAGGTTTTGAGTTGTTTTCTTTTAATAAAATATTCCAAGTTTGCTTAATCTTTGCACTTCATTCTTTCGATTAGTCTACACCAGTCAGTTGAGAGAATCCATTTGTCGGGCACGAAAGTGTAAGGCTCACGAAAGGGTTAACCATTGTCACAACATGTTGGGGCATGACTAACTTGGTTCCTAACCAATTCACAAGTTTCAGCGGCTAAAAGGGATCACCAACCGAGTTGACTAGCTTGTGTTAGGTTTACGCTAAGATTGCTAGGTATTGTCTACGTCACGCTAGCTTTCGAGCATCCTTGCCTAGAAATAGGAAGGATCACTGTTGACTATCCCGCCGAACTTGGAGTATTTTCCAGATCTGCCGTCGAGACTTATTTCTGTTCCACCTGTCGAGACAGCGAAAGCTGCAGGAGTAGTGACCCGCTGCGGCCGCGTGACAGGGTCGTAGCCTGTCGCCCGCCATACCCACCGAGGCAACATATCGTGGCAGGACGAAACAACTCAGTCCTTTTACAACGTAGTTTTCACACTAAGGGGCAGCATAACCCTACCTACTTTATCAACCTGATTCACCTTCTTTATTATTTGTGTTTTCAATTACTTTTCATCGTAACAAACCATTCACTTGTATTTTTATTTTACCATTGTGCAGGGACTACGAAACGAACCAAGTTGTCCAATCCTCGTGGGATTCGACATCTTTTATACTATAACTTGACATGAGTGTGCACTTGCGCTCTTACAAAAAAGGAACACCTACACGCCCTACAAATTTTTGGTGCCGTTGCTGGGGATTGGTAACAGCGAATTTCGTTTTTCAATTTCTGCAGTTTTCACTTACTTTTTATTTTATCTTTATTTTAAAAAAATATTACCTCCCTTTGTTAGTGCATGACCAAGGAAAACCCTAAAGGAAATCTTATCATTTACGACGATCTCGAGCGTGAATAGAGAAAGATTAAGAGGGAGCTTAGGGTAGTCCTTAAGAGAAACAAAGAAGACAAGGGAAAAGCAAAGGAAGAAACAATGGTAAACGAGGACCCACCAAATGATGCCGCAAACGGCAGGGGCGAGTAGCAAGACTTACCGCCCAGAGGTCCGCAAGATCTACCACGGCAGGACCCCCTGATTTACCCAGGCAACCCCAACCCACTCAAACTACCAGAGAATACCTCGAGCATGACTTCCGAGGGTTCGACCCAATAGTGGCAGAACCTGACATAGGGGCAGACCATTTTGAATTAAAGCCTGCCATGTTCAACATAATAAATACACTAGGGCACTTCAGAGGGACTGCCACGGAAGATGCTCGACAGCATTTACGAGGATTCCTGGACATTTTCCGAGCATTCAAGATACACGGGGTCCATCAGGATGTATTAAGGTTGAGGCTATTTCCCTATTCACTGAGGGATAGGGCTAAACGATGGTTGAATAACCAGTCAGCCAGATCTTTCAATACATGGACGGAGCTCTGCAAAGATTTTCTAGACCGTTTCAGCCCGTCCAACGTCACTGATAGGCTGTGGAATGAGATCACAGCCTTTAGACAAGGGGATGACGAGCCGATGTACGAGACATGGGAGCGGTACCAACAGATGCTGAATAACTGTTCGCTACATGGTCTACCGGCTTGGATGCGGGTATCTATATTCTATAATGGGGTTAACTACCCAACTCGAATGATGTTCGATGCCTCGGTCAATGGGATCATTCTAGACAGACCTCAAGAGCAAGCATTGCGGCTGCTGAACATAGCTGCTAAAAATGATTACAAGTTCCCGACAGCCTGCCGAGGCGGCACAAGGCGGCCAACAACTATAAATGAGGTAGAAGCCTCAGAATCAGTTAACTTCCGCCCTTCGGTGATGAAGATTGTGAAACCCCCTGGGAAGGTCTATGAAGTAAAGGTTGTGGGGCCGTTCTGTGACGAATGTGGTGGCAACCACAATTCCTCTGTCTGCACTGCATCTGCAAATTATATGGGAGGATATGAGAGGAATAGCAGGCCTGCACAGAACACCTACAATCCTGGATGGAAGAACCATCCCAACTTCTCCTGGAGCAACCCAAAGACAGATGCAAACCCACAACAGCTATAGGGAGGCTACCAGTAGAACCAGTCCCGGCAACAGACTCAGCAGCCACAAAACAACAATTCACTAGAAGCAACTCTGCAAACTTTTATGGCTAGAACTAGTGAATTTATTGTTCATACAAATAAATTTATTGAAAAAAACAGAGTCTTTTATGGACCGGACGGAGATGAAGATGAACAACTAGGAGGCTGCCATTAAGAACCTGGAGACCCAATTTGGGTAGTTCACTGAAATCTACAACAGCCGGACAATGGGTGCTTCATCTAGCAGCTCACAAGCATCAGCCAAACCCATTTATGAACATTGCAAGGCTATATCTACAAGAAGTGGGAAGCAGTTAGATGAATCCAGGATGGTGGAACAACCGGAAGTTCAGCCGGAATAGAAAAGTAAGCCTGCCACAGCAAAACCAACACTAGACGCCCCAGCGCCAACACCAGCCACCCCAGCGGCAGAGCACGACAGCAGTCCTAAAACGGATGATCCTCCCCAGACTAAGCCCCCAAGAAAAGAGCAAATAGAGGACATCCGTCTGCCATCACCATTCCCCCAAAAGCTCAAGCAACTGCAACAAGAGCACCAATTCAGAAAATTCCTGGATATTCTGAAACAGGTGCATAACAATATACCTCTGATAAAAGCCATTCAAAGCATGCCAAACTATGCCAAACATCTTAGGGACATGGTTTCTGTAACCCCCTAGACCCACCTATGCGTTACAACGGATCCTGGGAAGTCACATTAGGGTCACAAGGGCGACCCACAATAAAAACACACATGAAAACATTTTTTTCCCTCAAAACACTTATTAAACTGTAAAATCAACTTCTGTTTAAAATACCATTTCAGGAATTCATTTAAACATATAACATAAATTTCAGAAAGTGTTTTACAGACACTATCATAAAACAATACATGACATACATGCCCACTAATTGTACAGTATCGTACTCCAAAAGAGACGTCGAGAGAACTCCAAACACTGATGTCATACATCATACCATGATATATTCTTTTAACATGCAATGTTAAAAACAACGTGAGCTTGGAAAAGCTCAGTAATACTGAACTACCAAAAGATGCTATAAGCTCATGCAGATATATGGCAGGCATAACATTTTCATGATGTTCCATGTAGTAACAGTCTTCATTTCCTTTCTGCTATTTCAGGGTAGCGTTATACTTGAGAATAACGGTACTTGTTCTTTATTCAATCTTCGAGTAACAAACGAGAATAATATAAGCTGATAAATTATGAAGGTGGAATCAAAGAGTTTAGTGTCTAGTGTGTTCCAACAGTGCAACGTTAGTGCATGAAATGTAACAATGCAGTAAACCTTTTTATTTCAAATACATTTGTTTCAAGTAGCAGTAAAGTTCATTTTAATTCTTTATTTACCCTCCAACCATACTCCAGTATATAGTTTCCTCAGTGCGGTATCATGTACATGCATTAACCCGAGCCCATTGGGCGTGGGTACCATCCTAAGGGAATACCTTAGAATACGGGCGGCCCTAGCCGAAGCATAGGAACCGAATACGGGCGGTCCTAGTCGAAACATAGGAACCGAAAACGGGCGGACCTAGCCGAGGCATAGGAACCGAAAACATGCGGACTTACCAGCTGGATCAGGGCTGAGCCGTTAGTAACTTCATATCATATCCCAAGTACCCCAGTGAATCAGTTCATTAGTAGTTCATTAATCATTAGTAGTATTTTCAGTAACACATTATCCACATAGCACGTTTGTCATATTGGGTACTAAGGTCTATATCAAACATACAATACAGTCATGTTTAAATTCTAAAACATGTCATGTTCATGCGAAAATTGCATATCAGTCGTGTGCACATGATCAATATGATAAAACATGTAAAACAGTATGCAAAAAAAGTCGTGTAACACACATGGAACACACTAGATGGAACAGTTTATTTCTTGAAGATACTCCGTATTTACGAAAGGGGACACACTAAACTTTTGACAATTTGGATAATTTCAAAAACGAGATCCCTATTAAAAGGGGTTCATACTAACGGTTCAAACCAGATATTCATGATTTGATACATCAAGATCTTTGAAAGTTCAGATATAGTCAAGAGTGATTCAGTCATTTAAGCCTTCAAGGGCATTATGGTCATTTTAGTAATTTATACCAACAAGGCATGAGCGGAGACTCGAGAATTTTCTCATCAGGTTTCCAGCCAAGCATTCAGGAATTTCTGAATCAAGATCTTTCATGATATCAGATACATTTAGGGCTATTCCGGTCATTTTGGCTAACAGGGGCATTTTAGTCATTTGATTATCAGGGGTGATTCTGTAATTCCACATACTAAGGACAAATTGGTAATCTGCATACATGAAGATCTCCACGATTTATCAGGTTACCAAATTCAACTGAACTTACAGACCCCAATACTACGATATTTACCAAGTATTCAAACATGGGCAGTGCACCCGAACTCAAACCATAGTATCGAATGTACCCTTAAACAGATTACTCTTACCGTTAACTATGTATTTCCTCCAAACAGATCGATTATGCTATCATATGGTATTCATTCAAATTCACACATATATATACATATCAAACGGCCAGCGAACACGAGTCTTATAGGTATTTTCAGTCATTTCAGTGTTCAAAGGTTTTTTCCAATTATCCTGAGCCTTTCGAATCCTTCTAAATATTCATTCGATTCGAGTCTCGAGGGTACATCCATCATTATGGTTAATTAGGCATCTAGTGATCGAGGGTATTTCCATCCTTTTTGGTCATTATATATATTCCGACTAGTTCAGTCTTATCAGCATTTTCAATCCTTTTAGTTATTTCAGATCAATTCAACTTTTACGCTACTTGGATTAATCTAGACATGCGAATAAATGTTCCATAGTCTTAACTTCAGAGATTTATTCAGAGCTCGGTAAGATTTAAACACTTTGCAATTTTTAAGGTTTAGGTTTCGTTAACATAACGGCCGAAGCAAAACCGAGGTTTTCAGATGAATCGATCGTGTTACCAGATCTAGTGAAGATTTCTAGATCGTTTCCATGAACATAGATAATTTTTAGACTTTCTTATACATCAATGCGTCTTTGTCACTTCACAACCAAACATTCTAAACATTAGACCTTTAATCAAGAAATAGTTTGAATTGGATATTTCGAAGTGCACTAACTTGGATTATTCATCGATCATCAATTCCTTATTCGCGTCAATCAAATCTTATTCAAAATAATTATAGAACTTCATATCTTTTTTGATTTATTCATTTTTTGAATCGAATATGTCATACTTATCTGAATTTTCATACTTATTTTTCGTATCTGATTTGACTTAGGTAGATTAACAATATACTTCATCGTAAGCATGCATGCTACAACCGCATACCAACATGTTCATAAAGCATACAAGTGGTAGAAAAGTAATACCTTAAATCCTTGTTATATCGGTTGATCCTTGAAATTGACATTCGAACACTCTTGAACCCGAATTTGATGTTCCTAAACATCTCGTATTCAAGGAACCATGAATACCTTCAATTACACAAATTTCTATTTCAGTTCTTATTCACATTACTCTTAACTGAATAAATAAATACATATACAAGTTAGGTTTCAAGGTCAAATTCAGAGGCTTTCTGGTCAGAATTTTGCGAAACAGACTTCAAAATCAGACTCAGGACGTCAAAAAACATAGAATAGGACTTCTCGAGAAAAGTTAACTTTTTGGTCAAAGTCAACGCTGACGTCACTGGTCCAATGGTTGACTCGGCGAGTTGACTCACTGGGTTGACTCGGGCGAGTTGACTCACTAAGTTGACTCGGACGAGTTGACTCAGTCAACGGGTCGGGTACGGGTCAACGGGTTGTTTGGACCAGTTCGGGTGACTCGGTTCAAGACCAAACCGGGTCTGAGCCAGCCAGTTCAACGGCCACCATCCAGGGCGGCCGGAAATTGCCCCAGAGGCGCGTGAGGTCTACGTGCGGCCTAAAATGGCCGGAAAAAGCCTCCGATCACACCATTGTCATCCATTTTTCGTTTAAAGCTCAAATAACTCAATATTTAAGCCGAAATATTCACTGATCTTACCAAATCGGATGTAATGCGATCAGGTAAACGTGGTTCGACGATGGTTAATACGATGATCATTTGACGCTTGGCGGTACGGGTTCTGCTCGGATCGTCCCCCTAAGGATGACGGTGACCTCCGATTCGAGCCACGACGCTGGACGGTGACGGAGAATTCGAAAAGCCAAGCTACAATCCCCGCCAAAGCTTCAAATAAGATTTAACGATTGACGGTGGCTGATCTGCGCGAGTGACCTTGGGGGTTTCGCTCAGGACGTCGAGGCGGTTCGTTCGAAGGTGGCGGTGCGAGGCACGACGCGGCGGTGGCCGAGATCTGACGGTGGTCGGATCTGGGAAGGTGAAGGATTTGGGGGGGAAGAAGGTTCTCGAATGGGGGGAAGCTGGGCATTCATTTTTGGTAGGTGAAAAGGCTGTTCAGATTATTAAATCCCCCTTGATAACTCAACACTACTCAAAAGGAAAAAGGAGTAGCTTAGACATTAAGAGCTGCATAGCTCAGATGGCTGGGTCATTGGCTTGCCAACCTAAGGTTGTGGGTTCGATTTCCACAACCCATACTTTCATTTATATATATATATATATGAGTGTTACAGTTTCTAAGAAGAAGAGGATTGGGGAATTCGAGACAGTGGTTGTCACTGAAGAGTGCATGGCTATGTTGCATAACAAGCTGCTGCCCAAGCAGACATATCCGGGCATATTTGTTATCCCATGCAGGATAGGCAGAAAACATGAGACCAGAGCCCTGTGTGACTTGGGAGCCAGCATCAACCTGATGCCCAAAGCTGTCTTCGATAAACTAGGTATTGGGCCAGTCAAACCTACCTCTGTCATGCTTAAACTTGCTGAAGCAGACATATCCAGGCAGATTTGTTATCCCATGCAGGATAGGCAGAAAACATGAGGCCAGAGCCCTATGTGACTTGGGAGTCAGCATCAACCTGATGCCCAAAGCTGTCTTCGATAAACTAGGTATTGGGCCAGTTAAATCTACCTCTGTCATGCTTAAACTTGCTAACATCCTGGTAAAGGTAGGCAACCTGATTCTCCGCACCGACTTCCTCATCTTATATTGTGAGGCCGACAAAAAAGCCCTTTTCATCCTTGGGCGACCATTCTTGGCCACGGGCAGAACGCTTATAGATGTGGAACTCGGGGAGCTGACAATGAGAGTAGAGGACTAGAGCATAAAGATGAATGTGCTACAACCCTCAGAAGAAGGAAAAGGAAGCCCGGACGCAAGAGCTGCCAAACTCAGCGTGGAAACAGATCAGGGCAGCAGCTGCTGCGAAAGGCCTAGGGGCAGACTTAAGGACCCAGTAACGCATCATCTGAAGAAACAGAAGGACCCCCAAAAGGGAAGAAAAAGTCAAACCACCTTAGGAAGTGGTTATGTCTGGGAGATGCACCCAAATGCACTCCCAACATAACTTAATTTTTATTTTATTATTTTTATTTTTATGTATTAGGATTAGAATTTATATTATTTTAGGATTATATTAGTTTTTAGAATTTATTTTTCAGAAATTATTTAATTATTTTTATTGTTGTTTCAATTTTTTTAGGTTTAGGAACACAAGAGCAGGATTAAGAAGGAGGCCCAGCAAGAAGCCCGCCCACCATCCTACCGAGGCAGTAGCCAGCGTAGCAACGCATAACGGCTAGTTGGCCGTCAACGGCTAGCTGCCAACAGCTCTAAAAATAACGGGCAGAAAATCCCGTAACGTGCTCAAGAAAATCGGACCGTTGGGCATTTAATACCGCCCATCACCTATTGGCAGCTTCTATATATACCCCATTCACTCACTTCATTTTACTTTACTTTCACCTTTTTGCTATCTTCTTTCTGATTCCCATGCTCTCTTAGTATTTTTCTTTCTAGTTTCACCTACATACAATCGTGCACATGGCATCAGCATCAAACCAAAAACCCATTTACAAGAGATTTTGCTACAAGGAGGACGAGGAAAGATACATAAATAAGATCTCCAAGCACACAATATGAGAGGAGCAAGGCTTCCATTACACACGGCAAACGGGAGACCGTGGTCTAGAGCCCGCCCTGTTCCGAACCATTCACAACAAGAGATAGGAGGTGTTCACTCAACAGCCAGTGATAGCGAACGTCACCATAGTCAGGGAATTCTACTCCCATCAGCCATGCCCAGAGAAGCCATTCGTCTATGTCTGCGGGGAGCCGGTCAAACTAAATGTTGTTGTCATCAACAGGTACTATGGCATTGATATGGACGACAACCCTCACGAGGAGTGGAGGCAGTCACTGAAGACTGCCGATTATGAGAAAATCAAGGCCAAACTCTACAAGCCCAACACGCCATGACTGAGAGGCAAACATGTGGGATATGTTCAACGCCACCATCTGCTGCCCGAGGCCATGTTATGGAACACGTTTGTAAAAAGGCGCCTGCTGCCCACAACTCAACCGTTGATCGGCTGCGCCTCGCCTTAATCCACAGTATCCTGCTGAACCGACCGATAAACGTAGGGGAAATCATCTGCACAGAAGTCTACAACTGCTTCAAAAAGAAGAAAGGTAGGTTGTACTTCTCGTCCCTCATCACAGGTCTCTGCACCAACTTCGGTGTCCCGATAGAGCCCACAGATGAGCTAACGACTGCCAAAGAGGGCTGGACCAAAAAGATCCGCATTCAGATGATGCGTGATGCTGAGAAAGAGCCAGCAACACCCAGCTAGCCTTCAGCCACACAGCCTGAAACTCCAGCCGCCCCCGGCAGTACTGAAGTTGCCCCAGACAAAGAAGTCCTCCAACTGCTGCACACCCTTCTAGACAGCACAAAGCGCATCGAGCAGCAGTAGTTGGCCTTCATGAACTATGTGGGGGAGGCCCAAGAAGCACTTGTGGTTTATTTTCTGCAGAAATTCCCTAGTGATGTGCCCACCATGCTGCCATACCCTGCGGAGCTTGCAACAGCAGCCCAAGCACAAAGAAGTCCACCAGCCGCCGCTGCCCACTAGACTGACCGCCAGGTGCCCTCTCCTACGCATTATCCGACTTACTCACCCGCTACTCCATCCAACACAGTGGCAGACTCGCCTGAGAGGCACTGGCAGCATCTCTCCCCTGCTTGCACAACAAACACAGTGGCAGACACCTCCTCATCAAAGAAGATTGAGCAGCCGCCGCTGGAGCCAGAAACAATAGTGGTAGCAGCAACAATAGCCATCCCAATGGCATTCATCCCTCTAGCAGCACCCACGAAGGAAGGAACTATGAAGAGGAAGCAGCACATAATAGCCGAAGAACTTGTGGACTTCGAGACGGAGTTAGAAGAGAGCGATGCATCTCCGGTCGTTTCTCCTGGCAAACTGCAAGAAGAGCAACAGCATACACCAAAAAGAGTACAGCCGCCGCGGAAAGCAAAAACCTCACCCGCTAAGACCGCGGCCAAAGCATCTGCTGGTCGCCGCTTCGTCATCCAAACATCGTCTTCCTCCTCAGCTGACAAGAATCCAGCCTCCTCCCACCCCTCAGCAAACTTTTAATTTATTTTCTTTTCTTTCTATTTTCTTTTATTTTTCTTTTTATTTTTCTTTTCTATTTTCTTTTAATTTTATTTTTAACGTGTATATTTTATTTTTCTTTGTATCTTATATGTTTTGTGCATTGAGGAAAATGTCCACCTTGAGTTTGGGGGGATAGCTCTCGCATCATTTATCTAGGCTTTTTAGTGGCATTTTTAGGTTGCATTGTACTTGCCTTAGTAATAATCGGAAAAGAAAAATTTGTTATGACTTGTGCCTAAAATTCTTTAAGGGATTTTCATCAACTCATCAAAGCCAAGCTTTGCTAGCAATTTGGTGCATTCTCATCTCCTCATTCATCCATTCTCCATAAATCAAGGTATAAATCCTTTTTCTTTTCTTTTCAATTTTCGTTTAATATCATTGGTTGTTATCTATTTTTGTATAAAACATATATGTATAGTATGAGTTTTCAAGTTTTTGCAAAAAATCTGAAAAATCTGAAAAATTTTGTTTCGAATATAAAATTATACCATATATTTTTCAAATCTATTTTTCAAGACTCTCCTTACCAAAATTTTCTTTTATACTTGTATATATTTTTAACCTATAAAATACAGTGTTTTCATCAATACCTTGAATTATTATAATTTTTCTTTGGATTGAATGCGATGATAATTGCATACATGTGTTTCGAATTGTTTTTGATGTTGTTTTCAGGATAATGGCTCCTAAAAAGAGAGCACGAAGAGTTTTATCTTCTAGTTCATCAAATCCTACTCTTGATGATGAGGGTAATGCCAAACCGAACCTCCCTTACATTATCCAACATAGTCTCCCTACCGCATCGGCTATGGCCAATTATAAATTTTTTCAAGGTTTTACTCTTGGTTTACTTCAACAATGGAAATTCATGAAATTTTTGGGTTTGCCCTCATTTTTATATCGAAACCTTGTCATAATGTTCTTTTCAAATGTCATTGGCATTCATGATGCCCAAAGAGAACATGTTATTGCTATTGAATCTCATCTTATGGGTAAAACTTTTCAAATTGAACAAGATACACTTTGTTAAGCTTTTGGTTTTGAAAATATCAGAATTGATGATGAAAATTCTTTGGGTCATGGTACTCTTGGTTCCGTAACCATTTTGAATACCCACGGCCGAATCCTTCACCTTATTACCTCTTGGTGGATTCGTCCTTCCGGTGGGAAATTTTCAACTATTCGCCAAGTCGATGATTTTTGGCTCCATTGTTTTCATGAGGGTAAGCGCCACAATCTTTGCCAAATCATGTTTGTCGACCTTGTATATCTTGTCCAAAACCGTCATACCGAACAAGTCAAATCTTTTTACTGTGGGACGACTTTGAGTCATTTGTTTCATTCCCTAGAAATAGATTGTTCATATGACTATCCTGAACCCCTTGGCCTACTCATTAATGAATGTTCCCTAAACCGCTCTCATTTTGAGTTTATCAACAATGAATCAGTTTGTGTTCCTCGACCTCGTCATCAAGATCAACCTCCTTCGGAAGCTCCTCAAGCTCCTTAAATTGCTCAAACCTCTATGGATGGTCTCATGACCTTTATCACCGAGCAATTCACCACCATGTGGACGTACACGAACTTGGGCTTTGCGGCTATGAACTCAGGATTTGTGGCCATCGACACTCATTTCATCGCATTGGAAGATCGTTTGAGGAAGATGGAACAACGACAAACCTCCATGGATATTTCTCTCACCGCTCTTCATAGCTCTTGGATCAATGCTAACCGTTCTCAAGCCACACGCGATGATGAGGATGATGAGGATGATGGTGGTGGGAACGAATAGAGGTTGCATATCATGTCATATCATTTAGATTTCTAGTTTATGCACCTATCTTTTATGTTTAAGAACCTATGCTTTGTTTTTATTTTTTTAGGATATGAGTTTGGAATTATGTTTGAACTTTTGTTTGCTTTGAATATTTCTTGCTTAATGATATTAGGTTGCTTCTTTATGCTATAAATTGTGCTTAATGTTTAATATATCCCTATTTTATGCATTGAATCTTTTTGATCTAACAAAAAGGGGAGAAGTGTAAAAAGAGCCAAATTTTTTTTGAAATTTTTGAACCTTCTTGAAAACCTATCTTAAATTAATGGGAGTAAGCTTTTCAAAAGTTCTCACACTTAAAAAATTATGCTTGGTTTTGTTATATCAAAAAGAGAGAGATTGTAAAACCTAAATTGATTTTGACATAACAAATTGTATAAGGGCTTATTTGCAAATACAATAAATTTTTAAGTATTTCAAAGACTCACAAATTGACAAGCCTTTTTGAACCAAATGATCTTTCAAGACAAAATATTTTAAAGTGGTTCAAAATTTTCTAAGTGTTTTAGGCAAAATTTCAACTTTACGCTTAAGCGCATCGATACCCTTACGGTGTATCGATACAAATTTATGCTACTAAAATTTCAAATGACTATAGCATACCAATAGGGTTTTGCATGTATCGATACGATCTTCATCTGGGCAAGCTCTTAAGGCACAGCGTACCGATACGGTATCACCCCGTATTAATACGATTTGGATGATGATAGCAAATCTTTGTTTTAAATGAGTCGAACGTTGGCTGTCAGCTATTGGAATCCTAAAACTTTTAAATGATCGTTAACCGTATTGATACGCCTAGATAGCGTACCGATACACTTTTTGTCAAAACACCATTTAGGATTCCGGTGAGCAAAAACCGTATCGATACGGCATTTCGTATCGATACACCCCTTATAACTGTACCGATACGCCCTCCACACGTATCGATACACTCTTTTTCAGTCACAACAGCTCTTTCTTCTTTGAGACAGACACCGATACGGTCCTGAGAGTACCGATACGCTGTGCAATTGAGGAGCATTTATTGCGGAAAAAAAATGCAGCCCAACGACTAGATTAATGACATCAACCACCCAAACGGCTAGAATTCAATGCAAGGGTATAAAAAAAAGTCTCCAAAGCTACAACAACAACTATTGAACCTTCAAGCAACATCCAAGCAATTATTCCAAACCCTTGAGCTTATAAAGTCAAATTTGTGTACTCAACTTGTAAAGTTCTTCATTATTTATCTATCTTTCAAGTTTGGGGAGTGTTTGTTTGTAATTAGGCAATTAATTAGTCTATTGAGAGATACATTTCAGATTGCCTTTCTTTCTTTGTAATTGTGAGTGAATTTGATTAAGCTTTGGGTAGAAAGTTTAATCGGTTTGTTAGGTTTCCTCCTAATTCGAGAAAAGGGGAAGAATCAATTAGTGGATTGGTTGAAAATTCTTAGTGGGAGCTAAGGTAGTGGATGTAAAGCTTGTTAGAAACTTGAACCACTCTAAATTGTATTGTCTCATCTTTTTCAATTTTCCCTTTCCTCCCTTCAAATTTTTAATTGTCAATTCACCCCCTCTTGGTCATTTGTAATTGTGTGATCAACTCAATATATAACTTTATATATTATCAAACTCATAAGAAATATGGCAGCTACAGAAATTGTTATGAAACCTATATAAATTATTATAGAACCGGTAAGAAAAAAGGTAATAACACAAATTCTTACCCTCATAGCACAAAATCTAAAATCATCAAAACTTATGGTAAGAAATTCTATTATAACATAAAATATTTAACGATAACTTTTATCTTACCAAACTCATAAGAAATAGGGTACCTATAGAAATTGTTACGAAGCCTACATAAATTATTATAGAACCGGTAAGAAAAAAAAGGTAATAACGCAAATTCTTACCCCATATTATCAAATCTAAAAGTAGTGAAACTTATGATAGGAAATTGTGTTATAATATAAACTCATAAAGGAAAACTTTATATCTTACCAAAATCATAAGAAACAGGGTACCTACAAAAAATGTTACAAAATATACATAAATTATTATAGAACCGGTAAGAAAAATGTAATAACACAAATTCTTACACCATATCACCAAATCTAAAACCAACAAAACTTATGGTAGGAAATTGTCTTATAACATAAAATCTTAAAAGATAACTCTATATATTACCAAATTCATAAGAAATATGGTACCTACAGAAATTGTTACGAAACCTACATAAATATTATTATAAAACCGGTAAGAAAAAAAAGTAATAACACAAATTCTTACCTCATATAACCAAACCTAAAACCAACGAAACTTATGGTAAGAAATTGTATTATAACATAAAATCTTAAAGGATAACTCTATATATTACCAAACTCATAAGAAATTCGGTACCTAACAAAATTGTTACGAAACCTACATAAATTATTATAGAACCAATAAGAAAAAATGTAATAACACAAATTCTTACCCCATATCACCAAATCTAAAACCAACAAACATATGGTATGAAACTTTATTATAACATAAAATCTTAAAGGATAACTCCATTTCTTACCAAACTCATGAGAAATAAGATATCTACAGAAATTGTTACGTGGCCTACATAAATTATTATAGACACCATGTCGAAGAGCTTAAACTCCGATAAGATGAATGATTGATGGTGAGATAATGGTGGTGTTTGGCTGAGAAAGAAAAAATAAAACGTGATTTAAGAATTTAGTCAAACAGAGGAGAAAAGGGGTCTACTTCTTTTATTAATTTGAAAGAAATCAAATGGAATACAAAGTTGGGTTGCCTTTTTGGGCTTGACCTAATCACCTATTTATATTAGACTTCTAACCAACACCTTAACAGACTAACTAAAAAATCGTTACATGTCTAACATTCACCTTACTTTTTCCTTTCCAAACTTTCAACTGAAACAACATTCATTCTACTGCGAAAGAACTCAAACTGTGAGACAGCCAACGGTTTCGTCATCACATCGGCAACTTGATTATCAGCTGGTACGTATCCAACTTGGAGCATACATCCCAAAACTTTTTCTCGGGCGAAATGCAAATTCAAATCCACATGCTTCGTCTTGGCATGCAGCATCGAATTAAAAGTCATGGCATTGGTACTTGTATTATCACACCATATCTTCGGCAAGTCAGTTAGTTGCACATGCATATCAAGCAGCAGATTCTGGACCTATACAACCTCGGAGGTTGCATCAGCTAAACTCCTATACTCGGCTTCTGTCGTTGACCTTGAAACTGAGCGTTGCTTCTTGGAGCTCCAAGAGAGCAAGTGATCCCTATAGTATAAACAATAGTCGGAGATAGATCTTCTATCATCTTCATCACTTTCCCAGTCAGCGTTGAAGAAAGCAACCAAACTGGAAAAATTGTTGTGCTGTGAGGGAAACCATAACCCAAAATCGACAGTTCCCTTAAGGTATCGTAAGATCCGTTTTACAGCACTCAAGTGCGCAATAGTGGGTGATTGCATGTATTGCACAACTCTATTTACCGCGAACAAAATATTCGGACGCGTATGACACATATAAAGTAAAGCACCAACGATGTTACGATATTTTGTAACATCAGGAAAAACTTCATTGTCCTACTTACGGAGCTTAGGAGAGACTGCCATTGGGGTGTCTACGTGCTTCACACTATCCATCTGAGTGCGCTGCAACAACTCGCATATGTATTTCTTTTGGTTGAGAAGAATGACATCCACTCGAGTTGAGGCTTGAATCCCCAAGAAGTAATCCAAGACACCAAGGTCTTTCATTGACGATGCTCTGATACCATGTCGAAGAGCTTAAACTCCAATGAGATGAATGATTGACGGTGAGATAATGGTGGTGTTTGGCTGAGAAAAAAAGGATAAAACGTGATTTAAGAATTTAGTCAAACAGAGGAGAAAAAGAGTCTACTTCTTTTATTAATTTGAAAGAAATTAAATGGAATACAAAGTTGGGTTGCCTTTTTGGGCTTGACCCAATCACCTATTTATATCAGACTTCTAACCAACACCTTAACAGACTAACTAAAAAACTGTTACAGGTCTAACACACCATATTTTTTTGAATGGTAATATAGACACCATAAGAGAAAAAGGTAATAATAAAAATTCTTACCCGAAATCACCGATCGAAAACCCTTCAAACAAATGGTAAAAATTTATGTTATAACTTGTTTTCTTACATTTTCGGTAAGAGTTTATGTTTGTCTTGGTACGAATTTATGTAAGAACATAAAATCTTATATGTTTGATAAAAAATAACATTTTTGAGTAAGATTTGAGGTTATAACATAAATTTTTACCATGTGTTTGAACGATTTTAAATTTAATTAACTAGAGTAAGAATTTATGTTGCGATATTTTTTCTTTATCTTTTCTGTTACATTTTGTATTATAACCGGATAATACTTTAGCTGTAACTTGTTAACCTATTTAACCTTTTATCCCTTTTTTCTTTCTAAATTTAACGACTCGAATTTTATTTAATCCAATCTAACAATCGTATGGAACTGCTTTTTTTTTTTTAACGAGTTTCCTTTTAGACTCCCCGCGGTTAAGCCTTGTTAAAAAGTAGAAAGCATTTGATTGGAGTCCGGTAAGTAAAGGTTGACTTTGCAATAAATAATCCTAGAGAAGGCATTGTGATAAAGTGAACAAATTTCCAGATTCCCTCCCTGCAGCTCAATTCCCTTGTTTTCTCCTACAATTCTTCAATAAAATGGCTGCTGAATTGGTGGGTGGAGCTTTCCTTTCCGCCTTTCTTCAAGTTCTGTTCGATCGGATGGCGTCCCCTGAAGTCGTAGACTTCATCAAGGGACAGAGTCTGAACCGCCCACTCTTCCAAAAGCTGGAAGCTACCTTGCTGTCGATCAATGCCGTGCTGGACGATGCAGAAGGCAAGCAAATCGTGAACCAAAATGTGAAGAAATGGCTTAACGAACTTAAAGATGCTGTTTATGATGCCGAGGACCTCATGGATGAAGTTTCAACTGAAGCTTTGCGATGCAAGCTTGGTGCTGAACCCCAAACCAGCACCACCAAGGTACGCAAGTTTTTCACTTCACTAAACCCATTTCGTAGGAGAACTGAATCTAAGCTGCTGGAGATACTGGGGAGAGTTGAGTATCTTGAAAGACAGAAAGATGTTCTTTCTTTGAGAGAAGGGTTTGGGGAAAAGTGTTTGAGGAAATTACCAGCCACTTCCTTGGTGGATGAGTCCAGTGTATATGGGAGGGATGATGATAAAGAAGCTATATTGAAGTTGTTGCACACAGATGATTCGAGTAGCGATGGGATCGGGGTGGTTGCTATTGTTGGTATGGGTGGGATTGGGAAGACCACCCTTGCTCAAATTGTCTACAACGACAGCGAAATGAAGCAAGTGTTTAAGTTTGACATCAAAGTCTGGGTTTGTGTTTCGGAAAACTTTGATGTTTTCCGAGTGACGAAAGCAATCCTCGAGGCGATAACTTGTTTGAGTTGTGATGTTGGGGAACTTAATTTGCTTCAAGTTAAGCTGACTGATTGTTTAATGGATAAGAAATTTCTTCTAGTCTTGGACGATGTTTGGAATGAAAATTATGTCCATTGGGAGGCCTTGAAGAAACCTTTAACTCATGGAGCACAAGGGAGCAAGATCATTGTCACCACACGGAATGAAAGTGTTGCATCGATTATGTGCACCGTTCCTTCTTATCATCTGAAGCAGTTAGAAGATGAACAATGTTGGTTGTTATTTGCCAAGCATGCATTTGGTAATAAAAGTTTCAGAGAGGAAGTAGTGAATCTAGAAACCATTGGTAAAGAAATTGTGAAAAAGTGCCATGGCCTACCTTTAGCAGCCAAAACAGTCGGAGGTCTCCTTCGATCCAAAAGGGACATCAACGAATGGCGTAATGTGTTGGAGAGCAGTGTGTGGGATTTATCAAATGATGATGACAACATTGCTCCTGCTTTGCTACTAAGCTACCATTATCTGCCCTCATATCTAAAGAGATGCTTTGCCTATTGTGCTATATTCCCCAAGGATTATGATTTTAAGATTGAGAATCTGGTCCTGTTGTGGATGGCCGAAGGATTACTGCCGCAACCTACACGAAACAGGAGACCCGAAGATGTCGGGGTTGAATACTTCAACAATCTACGGTCAAGATCATTTTTCCAACAATCAAGTGACAATAAAAAGCTCTTTGTCATGCATGACCTCATTCATGATTTAGCCATTTTTGTGTCCCAAGGGTTTTGCTTGAGTTTAGGAGTTAATGATTCTAACGAAATCCCAAAGACGGTTCGTCATTTTTCATATGCCAGAACTAGTTTTGATGATTCTCAAAAGTTCAATGCCTTTCATGAAACCAAGTGTCTGCGCACCTTCCTACCTCTAAGACCCTTTCATTGGTTTGAAATACTACCTTACCCAGTGTATCATGATTTGTTGCCTTCATTAAAATGCTTACGGGCTTTATCTTTGTCTAGGTATGATAATATAACAGAGTTGCCTGATTCAATAGGAGACTTGCAACTTCTCCGCTATTTGGACCTGTCATACACTGCAATTGAGAGACTACCGGAATCTGTTTGTGCTTTGTATAATTTGCTGACACTGTTATTAGTAGATTGTGGTTCGCTCATTCAGTTGCCGAACCAAATGGGAAAACTTGTCAACTTGCGTCGCCTTGATCTTAGCAGGACACGGAGGCTCAAAGAGATGCCACTACAAATGAGCAAATTGGCAAATCTTCAAACACTAACTGCTTTTATTTTGGGGAACCATAGTGGATCTAGCATTTCAGAACTGGGGGAGCTTCAGCAACTTAGAGGTCGTCTAACTATTATCAATCTTCAAAATGTTGTCAATCCCAGAGATGCTTTGGAGGCAAAATTTAAAGACAAAGAGCACCTTAATGAGTTGATATTGACATGGAGTGGTCATACTCTTGATACATCTACTGAAAGAGATGTACTGAGCATGCTTCAGCCTCATACAAACTTGGAAAAGCTATCCATTGAATCCTATGGTGGCACAAAATTTCCTGATTGGTTAGGGGATTGTTCATTCTCAAACATAGCATCTTTGCGGCTTAGCCATTGTAAATACTGCTTCTTCTTACCGCCACTTGGGCAACTACCATCCCTCAAAGAACTTTTTATCATTGGATTTGATGCAGTTGAGAGAGTTGGAGTTGAGTTCTATGGAAACGGGTCATCTACAGTTAAGCCCTTCAGGTCTCTTGAAATTTTATGGTTTGAAAGGATGTCGGAGTGGCAGGAATGGTTTTTCTTTGATAAAGATGCTGAAGGACATTTTCCATGTCTTCAAGAGCTTCATATACGGAAATGTCCCAGGCTAAGTGGGGCTTTGCCAGACTACCTTCCTTCATTGAGAAAATTAATGATCATTGATTGTCAGCAACTCATGGTTGCACTTCCTCAGACTCCAACCATCTACGAATTGCATTTAGGATATTCAGATAAGGTGTTTTTGAAGCATATTGTGCCTGGATTGCACAAGTTTACAATCAGAGGATGCTCCACACTTGAATCTCTACCTACAGGGATAATGCATTGCCGTTGTTTAGGAGAGCTGACAATCTGTGATTGCCCATCTCTTTTGTCGCTTCAAGATTTTATATTGTCCACTTTGAGAAGACTTGATATCATGAGGTGCAAGAGGCTAGAATTGCCTATGTCGTCAAGTTATGCTTCCCTGCAAACATTGTGGATGTCGTTTAGCTGCTTTTCTCTAAAGTCCTTTCAGCTACAATCATTCCCGAAACTTAATCATCTTCGAATAAGAGGATGTAAGTTAAATTCTCTTTCAGTTTCAGACGGGAGTAATCCGGCTCTTCCATCTCTCAACTCCCTCAGAATCAGTTTATGCCCAAAATTTGAGTCATTTCCAGCAGGTGGATTGCATGCTCCTAATCTCACAGTCCTTGAAATTTCAGACAGTATGGAGCTAAAAGCACTGCCTGAAAATATGCACTCCCTTCTTCCGTCACTGAACTCGTTGAAGATACGCAACTGTCTAGAACTTGAGTTTTTTCCTGAAGGTGGTTTGCCTTCGAATTTGAACTCATTCTCTGTCTCCTTTTGTGAAAAGTTAACTGCAAACTTCATGCACTGGGATTTGCAGAGGCTTGGCTCCCTTAAATACTTTAGCATCCGGGGCAAATGTGAAGGTGTTGATTCTTTTCCAGGGGAAGGTTTTCTGCCTTCAAGTCTTACATTTCTCTACATTGCTGAGATTCCCAACTTGAGATCACTCAACAACAAAGCACTCCAACATCTCAACTCCCTCAAAACGCTCAAGATTCGTAGATGCCCTCACCTTCAATCTATGTCCGGTCCGGAGCTGCCAGAAGCCCTCTCTGTTTTAAGAATTAAGGACTGTCCTTTGTTGAAGGAAAGGTTGCTGAAAAACAAAGGAGAAGATTGGCCCAAGGTTGCTTTTGTCCCCATAGTTGAAATTGATGATGTGGTTATATGAGCTTAACACATCAGTTGCACAAAAGGAGTAACTTATATATGTAAATTCATATTATCCCATCTCAACAAACTGCAATTCGCTCACTGTTAGTATATATGTTCAACAATCAACTGTTGCAACCGGTTCGTTTTCCGAACTGGTATTGAATCTTGATGTAGTTGCCTCATGTTCTTGATTTGTTTTGTCTGGTGGTATACAGCGTTGGATTATTAACATATTATATTATAAATATATTAAGGCTTAAATGTAAAATTAGTGCCCAAACTATAACTTTTCTGAACTTTAACTGCCAAAACTATTTTTTTGCTAAAAATTTTGTTAACCAATAAAAATTTGACATGTGTCATGCTTTGATTTATAATTTTTTTTAATTAACTTTTTGTTTTTAATAATTTAATTTTTTTAAAAAAATCTTAAAATTCTAAAAAAATTTTAAAACAGTCCCCAAATTTTAAAACCCAAAATCTTCACCGCCGGCCGCCGTCACTGACCCCACCCTTTCGGTTGCTAAATCTAGCCAATCATTTTCCCCCAACGTTCCGTCGTCGAAAACCGACAGACGGTGTGTCAGACGGACATTGAATGTCAAATGTGAAATAGTCGTTTGATTAGCACATCGTTCGCCGATTTTCGGTGACGAAAAATTGGGGGAAATGGTCGGATGGGTCCAATGACCAAGAGGGTGGAGCCGTCGAAGACGATCGGCCGCGGAAACGATGAAGATTTGAAAATTTGGGGTTTTGTTATTTTTAGGGATCAAATCAGTATTCATGACATGTGTTGCGTTCTGGTTGGATACAATTTTTTTAAACCTCCGGGTACTTAAAATTATAATAGTTGAAACTTTAGGCACCTAAAGTTCAAAAGAGGTATATTTTGGGCGGTTAATTTTTATTTAAGTCATATATTTAAAATATGATGTATTTATATAAGGGAAAATATCTAATGCACTGGCGCTGGAAACGAAAAGTTTCTACGAGAACCTTAGCTTTAGGGTTTAAGACTTGATTTAGGGTTAGGAGTTTAAGTGTAGGGTTTTAGAATTAGAGTTTATGGTTAGAATTTAGGGTTTGTGGTTAGAATTTAAGGTTTAGAGGTTAGATTTTAGGGTAATATGGTTAGAGATTTAGGTTTTAACCTATAAACCTTAAATTTTAACCCTAAATTTTAAATTCTAACCACATCCATTAAATTCAAAACTTTTATACTTAACCTCTAAATCCTAAAATTAAGGTACTTTAGTTTTAGGGTTTAGGGATTTCGTTTAGCGTCAGGTGTCTATGGGATTTTAGTGGACAGGTTTTAAATTTAGGGGTTGTGGTTAGAATTTAGGATTTAGGGTTAAATTTTAAGGTTTATAGGTTAAAAACTAAAACTCTAACTATATTTCCCTAAAATCTAAAACCTTGCCTCTAAACCTTAAATTTTAAATCTTAAAACTGAGACGTTTGTGGAAATATTTTGTTTCCGATTCGATGAATGAGATATTTTCCTTCGGTAAAACTTCAAAGTTAATAACAACATATAAATTTTGATATGTTTGATATAATCTTGAAGGGTGTTAATTGAAGCTGAGTTTAATATGAAGCCCATATCAGTCGGACAACTTCACTTAGCCCAAACCATAATAAATCCAGAACGATTGTCTCGTTTAATCGTCTCCTTTCCCTTCCCTAAAAACACAGGCAAATATCGCATAAAAGGGAAACTTCGAATCTGTGGGTTTCTCTTTTTGAATCGCATCATCTTTTCCATTTTCCTTTCTTATTATTCAATAATCCGCTGACCCGACATCATCAGACTCTTCTTCCTTCCCCTTTTCACTTTTCCTTGATAAAAAAAGGGAAATTTTCAACATGTTCTACAGAGGGTAACATTCACTTTTCCTTCTTTTCTTCTTCGTTTCTTGCTTGGTTCGATTCATATCTGTGATTTTATTTTCTGGGTTTTGTTCTTTAAGTCTGTTCTCTGAAAATTTTCTGGGGATTAATGAATTTTACAGTTGCGTTTTATTTTTTTGATTTTCGCTTAGATTGTTGTTTAGGGGTTACCTCAATTTTGGTCTTGATGAAAGAATGAAAAGCAAAAAGTGAAAAAAGAGAGAGAAAAAGATGGCCTTCGAGCTTAAATGGGTTAAGATGATAGTCATGGATTGATTCTTTTATTTTCCCTATTTGAATCTTAAACACTGATTTCAGAGACGTTAGAAGGCAATTTGTTGTCTCTGTCCATTGCTTATGTACATTTTCTGCTTGTTCTGTATAGCATCAGCTTAAAATGAGTTGATCCTTTTCTTCACCTTTTCTCGTTTACCAGTAAGATAGGCATCTATTTTGCACTTCAATTTGCTTGGTTTTGTAGGTTTGCATAGTACTTTTATATGTTTTGAGTATGATGACATTTTTCTGGATACTCAATGTTTGTAGGATAAGCCACCCTCGAGTGCATATGAAGCTTACCAAAGGTTCCATAATCCATGTTAGATACCATTTTTAAACTTGAGCTAACACCTTCTTCATTTCTTCGGTCTTTCATGCATATAAATGTATGCCACCTTTATATCCTACTTTAAACCGATCTCAGATATCAAACTCATGTTTGAATCTCAACAAATCTCCTAGGTTTGAGAACTCTCCTGTCCATGTACCCTTGTTAACTCTCTAAGTTAATGTCAGTACATGCCCTTTAGCCCACACTCAGCCACTTGATATATTTCCATATCTAGGGTATTCCCCTTCATTTCTGTAATTCTTAGCGTCCAAGTTTCCCTAGGCTAATGGAGCCCTAGTGGTCTTATATTTTGTACTATGCATGACTTGATCCCAATGTTCCAGGTATAGTTTCATGTAGAGAAAACAAGCTTTTTGTCAACAAATGTGACTATTGGTTAGGCTTGTCAAATGAGGGTATCTTTTCAATTGGACCATATAGTGAACTCGTTGAAGATACACAAGGATCTTAAGATAGAAGTGTGGTTGCTCGTGATAGTGTTCTGTACCATACAGGGAGGTGCATAGTAATACTGCATTTGACAAAGTTTAATTGGTTATGATCCTTGTAACACCTTTTCTCCTTTTTTTAAAGTAGGGGATCATTGTTTGGTTTGTGGGGTTGCAGTTAGTATGTTACATTTATATTAAGCATGATGAAAGATGCATCTTTTAGAGGTAGTTGGGAGATGAGGTGCATAGAGCAACAGAGTATGTATCGGGAGAGTGAGGAAACGATAGGTCAGCACGAAAGAGCAAGATTGAGACTAAGAGGGAGATCTCAATTACATGGGGATTATATAGACCTTTAGTAGTCAACTGTTTAATGAGTGATTTTGGTTGTTAATTACTCAAATATATAAAAAGTAATCAGTCTTTTGAATTGAATGTAACTAAACAGAAAAGACAATATAATCAAATTGACGAATCTTTTTATATCCGGTTAGCTATGAATTTGTATAAAATTAGTTTCATATAATTGATTTTTCATTTTTCTTTGAAGCACTGAAACACAAATGTCCATCCTTGCATGCTATTTTATTGTGTTTTAATAACCAGTGTTAAAAAATATAATCAACATCTATTGAAGTATTGACTGGTCTTCTCTGTTGCCTTCATGATCTTTGGAAACTGAAGTAAATATACTGATGGAGCTGATGGGCGTGAAATGGGTGCAAAACGTCAGCGGATCAATGATCAAGGCCCTTCCTTCTATGGTAATTTACCAGGTTCAAGCTTTATGTACACTGCTCCTCCTCCTTACTCATATGTTAGCCAACCTCCACCTTTCCCTGTTGTTCGACTCCGTGGTCTTCCCTTCGGTTGTACAGAGGCTGATGTGGCCGAGTTCTTCCATGGACTGGACATAGTTGATGTCCTTTTTGTCCATAAAAATGGCAAGTTCACCGGTGAAGCTTTTTGTGTTTTGGGTTATCCTCTTCAGGTTGATTTTGCCCTTCAAAAGAATAGGCAAAACATGGGCAGAAGATATGTAGAAGTATTCAGAAGCAAGAGACAGGAATATTATAAGGCAATAGCTAATGAAGTTGCTGATGCTCGTGGCGGTTCACCTCGAAGAAATGCCCCAAGAGCCAAATCTAGTGATGAAGCAAAGGAATCTGCTGACCATACGGGGATATTGAGATTGAGGGGATTGCCATTTTCTGCTGGAAAAGATGATATAATAGATTTCTTTAAAGATTTTGAGTTATCTGAAGATGCAATACATATAGTGTTGAATTCAGAGGGGAGGCCAAGTGGAGAGGCATTTGTGGAGTTTGCAAATGCAGAAGATTCTAAAGCTGCAATGGCCAAGGATAGGATGACACTGGGGAGCCGTTATATTGAGTTGTTCCCTTCATTTCCTGAAGACATGGATGATGCAATTTCCAGAGGACGCTGATTCTTCTGACAATGCTTTTATTTGCTATAAACCTGCTATGTTTTCTTACCATGTTTTTCTTTCGAGCTGGAATTTTCTTTAGTAGTTTTCTTGAGTTAGGAAGATGAAGTGTTACTATCCAAGAAGTGGGTGTTATATGTTGTTATGGGTTAAGTACAAGAAGCTACAATCTTTCATTAGGCTTTTATCTTATATTTCTTGTTTTTGATTGTGGCCCGGCAAACTGATCACTTGGTTACAAGTCGAATTTCCTCTGGACTCTGGACTCTGGACAGTGGACAGTTTAGGCCAATTAGATGATAGTTTGATCTGTGGTAGTAGCATTATTTGCATCTTGTTAGGCATAACTTGAGAGATGTTGTACTCTTGTTGGGATTCTCTCGATATTTATATTTTTAAAAATAATGTATGAACAAGTTTGTTCGTATCTCATTGTTCTGAAGATTTGGCCATTTGCATTTGCTTTGATATTTTGTTCCTTTCAAGAAGAAATGTTCCAAAAGCATGGTTGGAACTTGGAAGAACAAAAAAAGGCACCTTTGTACTGAACCAAAGTCTAAAGCAAGGTATTTTGTTTTCCCTTTTTATCTTGATATTTGATGAGGGAAGTTGAACTAGATAAGGTTGTAGTATTTAGAATTCCAGGCCCGATTCTTGTGAATAAAGAATAGATGCTAGATATTATTAGAGTTGGTTTTGAGGATCAGTTAATGTGAATGGTGACCTTAGGGACTACTCTTTTAAGTTGGGATGTAAGCATTAGGCCTCGTTTAGCATTGCTTGTTGAACGGACGTTGGAGCCTCCAATGCGCCACCGCTGGATTTTCCAGCTTCTGCCCTCAAACGGGCGATGCGCCACCGCTGGACTTTCCAGCTTCTGCCCTCAAACGGGCGTTGGCCCTTCCTGGGCGTTTGAAAATCTCTAGTGAACGGGCCCTTAGTGGACTACAATTGAAACTTGGTCATTGTCTTGTGCATGTAGTTTGCAGCAGAAAGTGGTTATGGAATTTGGGTTCTATGTTTTGCTTTTCTTGAGCCTTTTTTGGATTATGGAATTTCAGGCATTAAAAGTGTTGTCTACAAATCTCATGACATTTAGGTAATGGAATTTTAAATTTTAACCGCAAAATGTCAGCAAGGTACAAATCCCATCAGTTTATATTTGGATATTTGATGGTAGTGGAAATACTAAATTGAAAGCATGGTTGAAATCCCCAACTTCCTGTTGAATCGGTTGAAATTATTAGAAAAATTATATGGATAATTATTTGATACACAGTCAGTGGAAACTTTTAGTTTTTATAAACGCCTTAATTTTAGAAGTTAGAGATTTAATTTAGGGGTAAGAGTTTAAATTTAGTAGTTTAGAATTTAGTGATTGTGAATAGGATTTAGGGTTAGAATTTAGAGTTTATAGGTTAACATTTAAATTCTTGACATATTATCCTAAACCCTTAACCTCCAAACCCTAAATCTTAACTCTAACCCCTAAATTCTAATCGTTATCCATAAATTCTAAACCACTGCACCTAAACCTCTAAACACTAAATTAAATCTTTAAACCCTGAAACTAAGGCGCTTGTGGAAACTAAAAGTTTCCACGCCAGTGTATTGGATATAAATTCAAATTATATGAGTTTTACACGTCTTTTTATTGTTGGATGGGTGAAACGAATTATATCCTATATATATCTCTCTTAATTGAGTCATATTGTTGATGTATTTTTTGGGACAAGACTAAAATTTCAAAATTCAAAAATTACATTACATGGAATAAAATTGATCAAATTAGAGTATACTGACTAAATCTAAAATTTATGTATAATATAAGGACAAATGAAATAATTTGAGCCAAATTAATCCTATAGTTAGCAAAAGAAATGACATAATGATGAATTTAACTCTCAATGTTTTGCACTTTTTGTGATTTTGACTTTGGTTTTAGGGTTTAAGATTTTAATTTAGAGTGTAGGATATAAAAATTTAGGTGTAGAGATTTAGAATTTAGGGATGATGGTTAGAATTTAGGGTTTAGGGTTATAATTTAGGGTTTATAAATTAAAACCTAAATCATAACCATATTACCCTAAAAACAAAACTTCAACATGTAAACCTTAAATTCTAAACCTAAACTTTAAATTCTAACCACCATCCCTAAATTCTAAACCCATACACTTAAATCCCTAATCCCTAAACCTTACACCCTAAACTAAAATCTTAAACCCTAAAACTAAGGGATTCGTGGAAACTAGTGTATAGAAAAATAATCTAAATTTAACTCCAACTTTTCAAAATGAGTAGAAGAATTATTTTTTTAGACAAAAATACTGACTAAAATGTTAAATATTCCATACGGTAGTTCATGTATATTTAATGCAACTTTTTATGTTTAAAATAATTCTTTTTATAAATTTTATAATTGTTTATGAATATTTGTATATTTTTAAATTATTTATTGATGCAACATTTAAGACTAATAGTGTCATGTAAACATGAAATACACTTAAACTATCATGTGAGTTTGCTACTTGCTACTTCAAAACAGTTAAAAATTAATATTTTAATCAACATTTTTATTTAAAAAAATCGATCTTACCTTTTCTGAAAGGCGGGGCAAAATTTAACTTAAAAAAGAACAAGGCCTATCTAACAAAAATATAAATATTAAGGGATAAATTTGTCATTATCCAAAAAAATATTGCCCCCTTTCCCAATCCTAACCGGCTAATGCTTAGGGCAGCGGTCAGCCCTGCCCAATATTTTCCCACTCAAATATTAACACACCCAGTCGCCCTATTTTGAGTTTCATGTTCCATAACTCTGTCTTCTTTCTTGTAACTTGATTTTCTTTTGTGTTTTACAACAAAACCTGAGTCCATCCCTAATCCAATATGTATTTCTTTACTGCTTAATTTGATTCTCATACCTGCTTTTCTCTGTAACATCACCGCCTTCAAATCAGCCATTTTTATTCTGGTTTTTCTTTTCTCTTTCAATGGCACCAACCGGCAGAAGGGGCAGCAGAACAACAAGAAAAGCGACCAAAACACCAACAACTCATCACAAAAGGAAGCTTGCAAACCCCACTGTTCTTCACACATCAGTGTTGGAGGATTTGCCTTACAATTCTTCCACCATAAGTTCAGATAATCTTTCCAAGATTGAGCCATTCGATGATATCTCTACTACTGCAACTACTACTACTACTACTACAAGTCCTTGCTCTACGCCGAAAGCTCCGAGGTTTCGGATACCGGAGGTGGATACTTGCCCTCCGGCACCCAAGAAACAAAGGGTTCTCTCCAATTGCTCATTGCAGAGAACACCTATTGCTTTCTTTGCTCCTCCGGATTTGGAGCTCTTCTTCTTCTTTGCACATAGGGATATCTCAGTCTGATGGCATAAACATAAAGACCATTCCAATAGTTTTAATATTTGATTTTTTTTAGTTTGATTTCATTGAGTACAGTTTAAGAACTTTCTTGAGTGATTTAGGAAGAAGAAGGAGAGGAAGGAAAAGTTGGTAGCTATTTTGCCTACTTTTGGAGGGCAAATTTTGTTGGGTTTTCAAATTTGTAGGGTATGCTAATCACTAAATTTAGCTGGGGCTCTCCAACTAAGTTTAGCTTTAGTAATAGTTCCTTCTTTTATATATATTTCTTCTTTTTTTTTCAAATGTATTGCTGACTTTTGGAAGAGTGCAATATTGTAATATGTGGGTGTAATTTGAAGTTTTTAAGTGTGATTTTTGTTTGTTTAAGTCAACTTACTTCTTCCTCCATTGTGCAAATCCTTGATCATCTCTTGTTTTGTTTAACCAATACTCAACTATTTGGTTGATTTGAGTTGTGTGGCAGTTTACAACATAATGTACAAGGTAATAAGTTTTTTAGAGCATAAACAAAATCAGTTGTGCGAATCTTGATTTTGTAAATAAAATAAATTAATTTTGGAAGGTTACTCATAATTTTTTTGATCCGAAGGGTCGCTCATACTTCAACATACACAAGTACTTAGAAATACATGCGAGAAAAACCAAATAGATTTCATACTTGAATAATGGCTAAATTGGTGGGTTTTGACTTTTGAGGGTCCCTCACCCCCAAAAAAACCATTTGATTGTGATCTAAATTAATAGAAAAGAGTTCCACAAAGGGTGTTTCCCCCCCACATATTCTACCTTAGGAGTGAAGCTGATGACCCTTGAAATCTCTTGATGAAGATTTCATGTTTTATCCATTTCTTATTTGCTAGCAACGGGCCAAAAGAAAAGAAAGCATTGGGTTACATAAAGCAATATATGCATGTATGATATTGTAATGTAAGTAGAGATGATGGTGTCAGATTGTGAGTGTCTGCCTGTCTGAGCTCACCCCAACATGGCTAGGGAATCCAATGAACAAACTCGTGCGGGTTCTTATCATTTGTTGCAGTGGAGAATCTCGAGATATTTTCATTTCTCTCATATGTTTTGAATATTTTTCTCAATTGGGCACTCTACGACAACTCCCCCTTTTCAATTATTTATTTCCATCATTTTTCTTCCATTGCATGCCTTACAATGTATTTCCTTCCCCCTTTCTTTGACTAGAAACCATATGTTGTTTTATGTTGCCTCTATTTATGCTCTATGCTAAAATATTAAGTTTAAAGTTTAGAATTAAGGTTTAAAAATTTTAGGGTTGAGTGTATTTTTTAGAGTTTAGAGTTTAAGATTTAGAATTGTGACTTAGAATTTAATTTTTCAGTGTTAGAGCATAGAAAAAGACGCTAAATATTATTTGGAATTCACATTCATTGAATCATAGTAAAATTTATTGTTGGTTACCAAATTTATAAGGATAAAACAAAGGTTATAGTGAACTTTGTTCCCTTTTTTTGCATGATGATGAACTTTGTTCATTGGAATGGTGTAAGATTTGATTTAAACATTATTATTTTTTGTTTTTTTTTTCATTTTTATAAAATGTGTAGAGATAAAGGACCCCATTTGGACCAAATGATGGAATCTAATAAAAGGTAATGTGAGCCTAATTCCTTGTTTAAAATATGTGATTGGTGATTGATGTGTAGACATCCTCCTTTAACTAATTCACCCTTTTTGCTTATATTTGATATAATGATTGATATTACTTCTTTCCATTTTTTCAATCATACATGTGACACCCTAAAACTTATTGTTTATCATCCCTCAATTTAGGTAAAAGAATCATAAGGTTGATAACGTTGTGTGCGAGAGCCTACCAATATATGCATAGGTTGATATCGCTAGCAAGTGTCATATTTGAACTATCATTTCATGCATTATCATGGAACTTAGGTTAGCACTATTATGAAGTGTCAAATCAGTCAATAAAAATTTATAAGTACTATAATAATACAGAATGGTAGTTCAAGTCATATTGTATATTCTACCAAAGTACATATACTATATTAGACATTTTATTAAAATATATGTACCACAATAAAATTCTTTAAAAAAAATACAAATATCACATTAAACATTTTGTCAAAATACACTATCATATGTTTCATTACCCTTTTTAAAATAATATATACTAATAAACAATTGAGTATGTTAATTACATGTAATTCTAGTTATTATTGTTGTGAGTGCAAGTTGTAACTAGGGATGTGAATTCGAGTAGTAGAAGGAGTTTTAGGTCGGGTCAAGTTGTGTTTGGTCGAATTTAGTTTTGGTTATGTCAGGTCAAATCAATAGTTCGATTTGAGTTGGGTTGACTCGCGTCCGAGTCAATGTTGGATTGATCCCAACTCAAACTTAGCTCAAGTTCGGACCGGGTCAAAACCAATTTGGGTTTGAGTCGGTTAATTATTGAGTTAATTTGGGTTCATACGGACTTCAGGTCGGGTCATTTCGAATATCAGATCAAGTTCAGGTCGGGTAATATCGATTTCAGGTAAAGTTCAAGTCGGGTCAAGTCAGTCAAGTCTCAACTTTCCCAAGTGACAACTCTCATAAGTCACAAATATATATATATTAGTACTTTGTTTGCTTTCTTAAAATAATCACAACTCTTCAAGTCTCGCATTATATTCAAGTCACATTAAGTGGAAAAATAGTGTACGCGACAGTTAATTTCATAGGATTATTGAAATAATTATAAGGAAATAAATTCAAGAAATTGTAACAATTAATATATTGCAACAATAATGAAGTGAAAATGTTAGATTTTTTTATTAAAACAAATAGTAAATAAAAATTGTACAAAAATATATTAAGTCAATTAGTCAATCGCTTTAAGTCAATTAATTACAGGTCAGGTCAATATTAGTTCAAGTTAATTATAGGTCGTATCAATTAACAAGTCGGGTCATGACAAATAGGGTCAATAATAGGTAGGGTCAATTAATAGGTCGGCTCAACAACAAGTCAGGTTGATTACATGTCAAGTAAAATCAGATCTTGGATCATTCCAAGTCGGGTTATATAAGATTTACTATGCTAGTTTAGGTTCGAGTTCATAGCAGGTCGAGTTCGATTATTACATATCGTATTGAATTCAAGTTTAGGTCGTTCTCAGGTCGAGTTCAAATTTCAAAATAATTGGGGTCCAACTAGGGTTCAGATCAATATTAAATCGGACTCAGTTCAAGTTCGAGTTATCACCACCTCATATCACAATAAGTTCATACTCGAATCGATTTAAATCGATATTTGGGTCAATTTTTACACCCATAGCTGCAACAACAGTCAGTATGGAAGTCACAGCCAAATTTAACCTTTATGGGCAAAGTGAGATGTTTCACCTTAGGCCTGGAGATGATGTGTATATATAATACTATAAAAAAGTAGTTGGGAGTGCAAATATCATGCCTCGGTGTATGATTAGATGACTGAAAAAAGAGAAAATTAGTGACCGATGCTTTTCCTTTCAATGTCTCCCCCTTAGTTTCAACTTTTAAAAATACTAAATAAGAGGCACATAAAAAAATAGGAGTGCAATTGAACCACTAAAAAACTATTGATTATATAAAAATATTAAAATTGTATTAGATTTTTTATAAAAAAATATTAAAATTGATTTTATTTGATTTATTAGGATATGAGGTCAATAATATTTATTATAAACGTATAAATTTTTTTTGTCTTATACCTTATTCTAATCTCATTATATAAAAATTCTGACTCTACCCTTCTATAAAAGATATATATATATATATATATTCATGCATGTCACTATGCTTAAGTTGAATGATGAGGTCCCCTTTCCCTCGGAGAAATCCACCTTTTTCACACTGCATGATATGGTCCATACTCCATTGTTTGTTGGTTATGATCCAGCCACATACATACGATCATGTCCATCCATGGTCATAAGCTCTCTCTCACAACAAACATATATACATGCAACCATGATGAGTAATGGGATAAGAGTTTTAAAAATTTTCAAAGTTTAATTAAAATTTTTATTAATTTTGAAAAATTTAATAGAAATAAGAAATTTTAAAAATTCAACGTAGTTTATTATCGAGATAAAATCGAAGTTTTGGGATTATATCCAATATTTTATATTATTGAAGAATTCAAAAACAGGAATGGTACGTGTGAATAATAAATGAGAGAGAAAGAGAGGTTGGAATGAGGGATTTTGTAATATTTTAAAAGATAATTAATTAAGAGTTAAGTTCAGTGCATATGGATTGGTGTCTTTTATGGTGAAGTTAAATTTTCAATTCCAATGATGAGTTAATGTTAATTATCTGAAGCCCGCCTCAGGCTTTTACTTTGATTCTTTAATATTATCAGCTTTTCTCTAGAATCCGAGGTTGCACACTCTTCTCGCACATTAATATAGTAAATTAGTAGCAGTAACTTTCTTTTAACTTTCAAGTCAAAACAGTTATCACCCACGGCAACTTTTTAGTCTATGTAATTATTATTGGGTGAGCGTTCGGTCAAGTCGAGTTGAGTTAAAAAATTTTGAGTTATTTGAGCTGACGCACATAGGGGTGAGCGTTCGATCGAGTCGAGTTGAGTCAAAAAATTTCGAGTTATTCGAGTTGACGAGTCATATTTTACAACTCAAACTTTATTTGAAATTTTTTCGATTCGAGTCGAGTTTAAGAAATTCGAGTCGAGTCGAGTTTTCGAGTTCCTATAACAATTTAACTGTAATTATTTATCATGTTTATAGTAGGGTTTGATTCCAATTTAAATTACTTTCTCTAATCATATAAGATATGCACATATATATTTTTTCACATGTGACAATATTTCTTCATATTTTTATATATCAGTATGTATATATCATAAAAAATAGAAGGACTCGTCTCGAACTTAAAAATAAATCCACTAATTACTAAAAATTTCGAGTTATTCGAGTTATTCGAACTTCCATTTTACAACTCAAACTTTATTTGAAATTCTTTCGAGTTATTCGAGTTTATGAAATTTCGAGTCGAGTCAAGACGAGTCGAGTATTTTTTGCCTCGAGTCGAGTTATTCGATTTTTTTGAGTCGAGTCGAGTTTTGCTCACCCCTAGACGCACATATTTTATAATTTGAACTTTATTTGAAATTTTTCGATTCGAGTCGAGTCTTCGAGTTCTTATACAAATTTAATTGTAATTATTTATCATGTTATAGTACACTTTAATTATAATTCAAACAACTTTCTATAATCGTATAAGATATGCATATATATTTCATCATATTTTTTTATAGGCTAAAGGGGTACTTTTGCCCCCGAGTTCAACCCAAAAATGCAATTTCGCCCCTCGTCAAAAAGTGCACTCAATGTGGCCCTTCAGTCCATGAAATCGATCAAATTGACCCTTTGAGCGACGTTGACCGTTACGGTGCTGATGTGCCAGTTAACGGTGATGACGTGGCCGTCCATGATGCTGACGTGGCAGTACACGTGGATGATGACGTGGCATGAGAGGCTGAATTGATTATTTTAACGAAATTCGAGGGCATAATTGATTTTTTTTCCTGAATTTAGGGGCATAATTAAAATTTGATAACTTATTTAATCTTACCTTTCAAAAAAAACTTATTTAATCTTTAAACTAAAAAAATAAAAAGTATTAATATTTAAATAATATTTAAATATTCATAAAATATTAAAACAAATAAAAACACCATAATAAATTAAATATAAGTAAAAACATTAAATTTATAAATATAAAAATTAAAAAATATTTATAAACCATTGGAGAATCTTTCGATTGTTTCTCGTTATGCTACGCGTACTAATGTTCCTTGAACATATTTTCAATTGAGACATCCTTGTATTAAAGCATTAATAAAGCAAAATTCTCTTTCATTTCTCTACATCAAATATTAATGAGCATCAATTTGATGTAAAAAAGCGGAAAAAAATTGAATTCTATTGTTACTCTAGTACAATGTTGATTCCACTAAAAAAATTAACGAATAGTAATACTCAAAGTGACGAAGTCGAATTTTTTTTGATAAAAGTGTTTAATTTTTTAATAATTTATAAAAAAAATTATTAAGTTTTTAGATTAATTTTTTTTATTTTTTTAATTCATAATATATTTTAATTTTTTATATAATTATTATTTTCAGTAACTTTTAGAATATTTTATTTATTTTTATTAACTTTATGGATTTTTATAAAATAATTTGAAGAATGTTTTGATATTCTGTGAGAGTCTTCACTTTGTTTTTTGAAATTATCCTCACTTAATAAAATTATTTATCTACTTTTAATATTTTAAAATTTTAATAATTTCATAAATTCTTATTTTTCAACTTAAATATTAAATAAGTTATCGAACTTTTAATTAAAATCAATTATGCCCCTAAACTCAGGAAAAAATTTAATTATGCCCTTGAATTCAGTTAAAATAATCAATCTAGCCCCTCCTGCCACGTCATCATCCCACATGTACTACCACGTCAGCATCATTGACCACCACGTCAGCGTCATGGATTTCCACGTCATCACCATTAACTGCCACATCAGCACCGTAACGGTCAACGTCGGTCAAAGGGTGAATTTGATCGATTTCATGGACTGGAGGGCCACATTGAGTGCACTTTTCGGCGAGGGGCGAAATTGCATTTTTGGGTCGAACTCAAGGGCAAAAGTACCCCTTTAGCCTTTTTTATATGTGGCATATATTTTTTATATTGGTATATATATATATGAGGAAAATTGAGGAACTTGACTCGGACTTAAAAATCAATCCACTAATTATTAAAATTTTTAAGTTATTCGAATTTCTATTTTACAACTCAAATTTTATTTAACAAATTTTTGAGTCGAGTTTTTTCGCTTCGAATCGAGTCGAAAATTTTAATTTTTTTGAATAGAGTTTTGCTCACCCCTACCCATTGTTCTTCTATAAACCAGAAATAATTTGGGAGAAGAAAATTATTAAATTAATATATTTTTAAATATATAATAATTAAATTTATTGAATTATTATAAATTAGGACTAATTAATAGAATAGACATGTTTGAGGACTAAAACTGTCATTATATTAAGTTAAATATTTGTTTGGATTTTAACGAAATAATAACTCAATTGTAACCAAATTTCAATTGAGTAACCGATTATAATTTTTAATAATTGAGTGGCCTATGATAAAGGAAAATAATCAACCCATCTTGCCACATCATTTCATATTGATTGTCCTGTCAACAATTATATCAACACAATAACAATTAATCTTAGTCAAAGGGTCTACTTCATTCATTTTACTAGTTTGAGTATCCAAATCAGTGTAAAAATATAAGGGCATAATTTTTTTTTGAAATAGGTCAATGACATTTTGAATTGGCAAAATGATAAAAAATGCCTTCAAGTTTGCATGTTTTGTCATTTAGCCCCTTACTTTTTTTGGAGTAAACAACCTCTAACATTTTAATTTAGTCCAAATATGCTCTTGTTGGATGAAAACTGACAGTCAATAACTGATTCTGACTAGACTTGTCGTGCGTTAAGATCAGCTGACGTGGCATATACCACGACATATATTTTTTTTAAAAAAATTATTCTGTTATACTCTTTTTTATGGTGACACGTGGATGACTATCATGCTGACACGTGACCGAACCGGATGGTGACACGTGGCGAATATGATGTTGACACGTGGTGAATATGATGCTGACACGTTAGCAGATCTTAACACGTGGCAAGTCCAATCAACATCAGCTGTTGACCGTCAGTTGACTAGCAGTTTCCATCCAACATGGACATATTTGGACCAAATTAAAACGTTGAGAGTTGTTTGCTTCAAAAAAATGAATATGAAACTAAATGACAAAACATACAAACGTTTGAAGCATCTTTTGTCATTTTGCCTTTTGAATTCCAAAGTTTTTAAATGATTGTTTTAAAAAATTTAGGTTATGAATTTGAAAACTAATTAAAAAATTAAAAAATAAATAATATAAAAATATACGGTATGAGTATCATTATATTTGTAAAAAATATAAAAATAATATAAAATATATACATTAGAGTTGAATAAAATGACATTTTATAGTTTAATGTTTTAATTTTACGGTGAAACCAATTACATTAAGTGAAATAAAATTAAGAGAAATTTTGGCTACCAAAACCTCCTTTTAATAAGGAAAATACTTTGATGCACAAGCTGTGTAAACTTTAGTTTACACAAGCTCTTTAATTTTAGGGTTTAGGGTTTAGGGTTTTATGTTAGGGTTTAGGGGTTTAGTATGTAGGGTATATAATTTAAGGTTTATGGTTAGAATTTAGAGTTTAGAGTTTAGGGCTTAGGGTTTAGGTTGCTAGGGTTTGTGATTTAGATTTTAAATTTTATAAAAGGATTGTGTAAAAAAAATTTACACAGCTTGTGCATCAAAATAAAACCCTTTTAATAATCCATATAAATTTTAAAATTCCCTATTATCTATATCCAAACTTGGGATTTCATTTTTAATATTTTAAAAACTTTTATAAAAACTAGTCTCCTCAAAATCCCCAGTCAAAAAAAAAAAAAAACTAATCATTATTCTCTCTTATCGAGTTTTATGTGCAAATTAAACAAAAATCATCAACCTCTTCCTGTATTTATTTTTATGTCTCAATATTAAAAATTTAAATTATAAGCTCTAATTTTAAATTTTAAATTTTAAATTATGACTCTAAATATACACATTTTTTCACACTTCTTTAAACTCTAACCCTAAGCCATAAAATCAAACTTTAATCTTAAACAATTAAATTCTAAACATAATTTTTAGTGTAAAATATAATAAAAACACCGAAAAGGGACAACAAATTTCTATTCATGTTTTAGTTACGCCCTTTCATACTGCTGATGCCTCAATAGCTCAAGTGTTATTGTAATCACCATAGTTAACTTATATACATAGATTTTGTGGTCAAGAAAAACTTTTTTAGTTATTGTAAATCAACAATTTTGAATTAAAAAATTTCTGACCGTCCGTGGTTTTATGAACATTCAACCACTCTTAGCACGACTAAGAGATCAACACATATCTTACTTAATCCAACGGTAAAAGCTTAAGTTTATAGTTTATGATTTAATTGTTAGTGCGTAAGATTTGTGATTCAAGATTAAAATTTTAGGATTAATATTCAACTTTTTAGTGTTGGCACATACATAAGACACTAAAAAACGGAGGTTTTTATTTGCACAAAGTTGGCAACTCCATGGTTGATTTTTCCAGGAAAGTGAATTATTTATCAGAAAATCATCTGTATACATTATGGATTCCTTGTTTGAGAGACATGGATGGTATTAGGAATATCTGAGAATTTGCATTTAATATTTTATTTTTCCCCAAATCCGTGTGAAGGATATAGTTTAGAAATTAAGGTGTGGACCGACCGACTACTTTGAAAAGGCTAAAAGTTAGTATATACGTATCTCAAGACATTAAAGCCAACAGTGTTATAATCACAGGCACAGGCATCTTCTTTTCTCAATGTGTTGTACTGCTAAAGTTGTTAAGGATCAGCAGTGCAAAAAAGCTCTGCCAACCACACCACATTCTTTTTCACCCTCTTCCAATTCAATTATTATATCAGTTTGGTTGCCACCCAAAATGAAAAGTTGCAATTCCATTTCATCTTCCTTTCTTTTTTCTCACCATCCAAACAGATTCTTCTGGAAAAAACATGTGCCAGCTTTTGTCCAACTTTGCTTACGCCATTGCATCCAAAGCAAACAAAAGCAATTGCTATGCCTCTTTAGACTGCACCAGGGATTCCACTCACTTTAAATGAAACTCTTCTTAACAGACATTACCATTCATTACTCTTTGATTTAGTAGTAAGTTACGTCACGGTAAATCAGAGAATTTTGTGTTTGAATTTAAGGGAAAATAGTTGTGGATTAAATTCTACAACTCTTCACGGTAAAGGGACTAATTGTGAACAAAATTTCAGGTGTCCCTTTCTACACCCAACACTAAAAAAATAAATTTTAAGCCATAACACTAAAGTCTAAATCCTAAACTTTATGCATTAAACCCTAAAAATATATCATATCCAAAATTCACTAAACTCTAATCTTAAACCTTAAACTCTAAACCTAAATTTTCAGTATGGGGGCATAATTAGGGGCACCGAAAAGGGTAGAAGAATTCTATTCTCAATTGGTCCCTTTCAATTTTTAAATTGAGCAAATTAGTATCTCTAAAGACAACAATATAGTTCCCGTCAATTTTAAAAGTGAGCAAATAAGAACAACAAACCACGACTTTAATGTTTTACATCAATTTTACACAATTTTGATCGACATAATAACGAATTTAGCCTTTGTAAATGTCCATAAACGTTGAGGACTAAATTTATGATTTTTTAAGAATTATGATCAAGTTGACATAATATATAAATATGAAGGGCTAATTTATTATCATGTCAATTAAAATTATGTAAATTTGATGGAAAATATTAACGAGGTAATTAATTATCCTTAACTGATCACTTTTAAAATTAGTAAGGACTAATTTACTCTTTTTTTTAGAAGGATAAATTTGTCCAATTTTAAAATTTTAAAATTGAGAAGGAACTAAAAGGTTTTTCACCGCTCTTCATAGATGGAAAAATTCGATTTAGCTTAAGTAAAGAAACTCATACTGGAATAAAAATTCTCTGCAAATTTGGTGCACATTTTCATGTCTAAACACTAAAAAATTAAATTTAAAATTCTAACTCTAAATTCTAAATACTAAACCTTAAATTATAAACCTTAAAAAATATACTTATTCTAATTCTTTTAAACCCTAAACTTATTTTTAGCGCACAGTCATAAATAGAGCACAAAAAAGTACATAGTATTTCTATTCCTCACGTTGTTATTTTAAAGAAATGATATATGATGAAATTTTAACATTAGATTTGTAATTGTCTACGTATGCATCTATGTTATGTAGTTTATACTTGTAAACTTATGCAAGGCTTGAATAGATGCACTGGAAATATTAAAAAAAAAAAAACCCGAGATACTCACCAACCTATATCGTATATACCATATCCGGTTGCAAAAATAAGAAAATGGATATTCAAAGGTAAGAATTGAAAACATCTTTAATAGCACCCAACACTTAAGGCATGTAAGAAAGCAAAGATAACGCAACTTCTTTAATGTATATTCTCTTCTTTCTCTTCTTTTCCTTCAATATCTTATATTCCTTCATTTTTTTTTCTTTTTCTTTTCTTTCCTGGATAAAAGCATTAGCTCTATTTGGCCATCTCCCAATTAGGGTATCTTCAAAACTAATCTTTCAGAGGATGGAGAGGGCTGAACTTTCAAGTATCGTCATAACTTTGGACCACAATTGCCTTTGTTGAACAGATTCTGGTGAGAGAATAAAGTATAAGTTTGTCTGGAAATAAAAACATCCTATTCATTGAAAAAAGTTGGAGCTACTGTTTTAAAAATATGATAAAGGAAGAGATAAACTATGCAAAAAACATGCATGCAGGATATATGCACTGTGATTAATTAATCCGAGCACTGCATGCAGATAATATATATATGTATATGTCTATTTATGTATGAATACAAAGTTGATGAGATAATGTGGGTATTTCATGTTCTGTTCCATGCAATGTAAGGAACACAAAGAGAATGTTCAATAAATCTGCAGACTGCAATATTGTACGTAGTTCTCTGTTACTGCAGTTTTTTTTTTCATTTTTTTTTCAAAGGGAATCCTTATAACAAATAACAATGCACTTTAGTTTTTGAGATCTCAGGTCCGAGTCCCACCTATATAAATATCATGTGTAGATTCACAATTTAGATGTTATTTGGTTTAAGTACCATATCTGGATAAATTATTAGATGGACTCAGCTCACCACGTTATACTTGGTTCATTCAATAACATTCACCTATTTCAGTGTAACTTCCAAGTAACTACCCACACCTTAGTTACATGTAGGAAAGAAGTAATGATTCACCTTGAAAAAAAATGAGATGGAAAAATTTCATTGGATATGGATGACGTAGTTAGCCAAACCCATCTAATAATTTTTCCCATATGTGAGTTATGTATAAATTTATTCTGGTTATCAGTTTGTTCCTTTGTGTATTATAATGATTAATTCTGGTCGTACTGATACATCAGAATAGGTTTGTAATTATAATTTTATTTGTTTATTATACTAATGGATTCCGGTTGTAGTTATAATAAGGTGTATACACTATACATACATTCATAAAAATATAGTTCATAAAAGTTTAGTTACAAAGCTTATGTACGGGATGCTCTTGTCTTTAAGCTTTAGTGCTGTATGTATATTCTCTCGTTTGCCTTTGCTGAATAAGGGAAATGAAACAACTTTCTCCTCTTTTCCTTGCTCTTGTATTCTTCTTTCCTTTAAAACACATTCAAAGATCAAAAGCATTGATCCATTGCCATTCCTTATTCACTCAAGAATATTGTTAAGGGTGGCTTTAAGATCACAAATTTTATGTTAACTTTGGTCCACAAAAGCCTTTGTTGAACATTTTTCTTTTAGTAATTTAAGCTAAAGCATTAATATGTTCCCAATTTACAAATATTTTTTTTTTCAAACTCTGAAGCAACATGTTTAAATGGTTAATATCGTTCGATTAATCCTATCAATCGGTTTATCTATTCAGTTTGATAGGTTCGATTTGTCTCGGTCGAATTTGAATAAGATCGATTAATTTCTTACATTCTTTTTTGTCGGATGCATATTCCGTCCTTTCTCTTAATTCTCCAAACATTGCTTAAGCAAGGGAAAGAGATCCTTTGAATTGCAAAGTATATTAATTTGTTGAAAATCTAGTAATTGATGTAAGGAGGAAAAGAAAAAGAAACGAATGTGATCTTTTGTATCAGAAATTTATGTTGCTGCTCTTGGTCCACAAATGACCCTTTATTCTCTTGGTTGGACATTGTTTTTGGGTGGGGATACCTACATTTTCTTAATAAAAGCTTGGAAAATATGTTTTCAAGCCTACACCTCTTTAAATTTTGTTCATTTCTTTTGTTGCATTTTATAATAGAGGGAGGGGACAATAACCCTAAACTTAGAATTCTCGTTTTTAGATGTTAACGGAGAGTCTCAATCACTGCTCCAAAATGAGTAAAAATTTTCTGCCCCTAACCATGCCTCCTTATATGTCCCTTACTAAAAAACACCTAAAAATTAAATTTTAAGCCATAACCCTAATTTCTATATCCTAAACCCTAAACCTTAAACCCTAAAAATACACCCTACACATAATTCTCTACACCCTAACCCCCAACCTTAACCCCAAACCCCAAACCCCAAACCCGTTATTTTAAAATGGAGGCACCAATGAAAGCATAATTAGGGGTAGACGATTTTCATCCCTCCAAAATGGTATTGACAAGTTGATCAATTAATTTTTAGAATATTTTTAGTTAAAATATTGCACTTCGACAAAAAAGGTATTCTTTATTGGACTTTCATCTAGCAATTGGTGTATTCATGTATTTTTAATATATTATTTTGTTTAACTCTCGGTATCCAGCCAATGACCCATTTACTGACTCCTCCGGATCGAGTACTGTAAAGGTTCGTTACGAGACGACCCTCCTAAATCAATGTATTTTTAATATATTATAATAGTGTTATAATAGTTTTTATTTTGTAAAATTTTATATGTAAATATTTTTTATTAAATAAATTTAAACTTCATGTATATTCATGTTGTGTTCATTTTTTTCATTTTATGTGTACTTTTTTTTTATAAAGAGGGAAAGCTACAATAGGCCTCGTTAAAAACCCCCTAACCTAAATGAGGGAAAAGAGTACCTATTGCAACTTGTGCAGAAAGACAACGAGATAAAACTCGACCACCAAAACAAAACAAGACTAACTAATGCCCATAATCATACCGGAGAAGATGCACCACTGCATCGAGAGGGTGACGATAAATACATGTCTCAAAACTATCTACCGAATACAACCTCGCCATTGCATCCGCAATCCGGTTAGCTTCGCGATAAATATGCCGGAATTCAACATTCCCATGTGTCGCTACTAAGGATCTAATAGGACCAATCAAAGAAGAGTAAGTCGATCTATCCGCCGAGTCCGATAAGGCACGAATAACATCGAAATTATCTGATTCAACCAAAACTTTCATATCATCCACCCCCATAGCACATTTGAGACCCTCAAAGACGGCCCAAAACTCAGCTTCAAGAGTCGTACACTTCCCCACATACTTGGCGAAGCCGGTGACCCATTCTCCATTCAAATCACGGATGGCACCTCCACACGATGCCACCCCATCCGAAAATCACCTTGCTCCGTCAACATTCACCTTTATCACTCCCATTTCCGGCGGCCACCATCCCGTGCGTCGTGACTGCTTCGGATCAGTAGCCAACGAGAATCGCCGAGCTGATACCAGCGCACACTGCACCTCACAAAACAGTCGTCTACTGCAGCCAAGGACCGTGTCATTATGCATGCTACCTGGGGAAAAATCCGCTCATTTCGAAAGCGCCAAAGGGTCCATAAAATGCTCCCAAAGAAGATGTCCCAGTTTGGTTGATCTGTCGCAAAGTATTCAAGGTCCTGCAGATTTTTGCGCAACCATTCAAGAAGCGGCAATGTGAGAAATTCCGGAAGCCTTTGAGGCCGAACCAGCGATGTCCATACCTCCATTGCGATTGGACAATGTCGTAACAAATGGTCGATGTCCTCACAAGTCGCACCACATGCTACGCACTCCGCCGAGTCCGCCAAGTGCCTCCTTACCCATTCAGCATTAGTTAAAACTCGCCCCTTACAGACAAGCCAAAGAAACGCCTTAACTCGCGGCAACCCCTTGTATTTCTGAATCAACTTCCAAATTTTGTCTCCAGCCTCAAGCATAGATTGCGATCGAGCCTCATAGGCCGTCAGGACCGAGAAAGTACGTGCTCTATTCAATTTCTATCCCAGCAAGCCAGGTCTATTTGTCGCCAAAGGAGGCTTAATTGATGTAATATAATCCAGCACTTCCCTCGACAATCCATCACGGAAAGCCTCCCAACGCCAATTACCATTATTCTCGACCATATCTTTAACCGAAGTGAACCCCGATAACGACATAGAGTTTATCCTTGTCTCTACAAGTGGCCCAACAGCTTTTTCCCAATGATCATTCCAAAAATCCACCGACTCTCTATTACCGATATTCCACACAACACCATCTCGCACGTCACTCCACACCAAACTCAAACCTCTCCATAACACCGAGCAATTACTCCTAGTTAAAGAATCCGAGAGGGGTTCATAGCATCTATATTTTGCTCGTAGGAACCTAACCCACAACTGATCCTGCTTAGCGACAAGGTTATAGGCCACTTTCATATGAAAAGCATCGTTCTGTAGAGACAAATATTTAAATACAAGCCCCCCATTGGATGTAGACAAACAAACCTCTTCCCAATTCACAAGACAAATCCCTTTCTTTTGAGACGAGTTGCCCCATATGAATGTACAAATAATCTTCTCAATTTAGTTGCAAACTCCTTTCGGGATCCTAGTCGTTTACATTGAGTAAAATGGTATCGTCGAGAGTACCGACTTTGCCAACGTGATTTGCCCAACAAAAGACAGATAACGTGCCTTCCACCCGTTTAAACGGTAATGTACCTTTTGGATCAAATACTCATACGTCTCGTTCATTACTCGGTGGTGCAACATAGGAATGCCCAAGTATCTCCCTAAGTTCGTTACCTCAACAAAACCACAAACAATGCAGGTTGAGTGACGCAACGAAGGCAACACATTCTTGGAGAAAAAGACATTTGTTTTCGCGACACTCACCTTCATCCCGGAAGCACAACAAAACTCCTCAAGAACAGAGTGAACAACCCCAATCTGTTCCATGGAAGCCTCAACAAAAAAGGTCATATCATCAGCAAACATAGTGTTAAGTGGATCAAAGGATTGATCAAAGCTAAGAGGGGGGAGTGAATTGGGTTTTTTAAATTTCGGAGATGAAATGGAATGAATAAAAATGAAGAACAAGGGCAATTATAGTGGTTCAAGTTCCAAATGAACTCTACATCCACTACCGTAGCTCCCACTAAGGATTTTCCAACAACTCCACTAGTTGATCTTCCCCTTTTCTAGGCTTAGTGTAGAGCGTTTGGGTGTTCTCCATTTATAAGCGCAAGTGCACACTCTGTCAAGTTATAGTATAAAAGATATCGTCTCCCACAGGGATTGAAATAACTCCTATGAATGGTTTCCTGCACAAAAATTTAGTGAATGCGCCATTAAATCTCATGATGTGGAAATATAAAAACACAAAGAAAGATAAAGATAGTAAAAAGAGGAATGATAGGGAGAGATTGGGCGATAAGCTGGGTAAGACAAGTGCAGCTTAGTAGCTTGTGGACTGCATTGTAAAGCTTGAGTATGTTTTGCGCTGCCACGATTTGCTGCCTCGGCGGGTATGGTGGGCGACAAACTACGACCCTGTCACGCGATCGCAGTAGGTCACTGCCACTGCAGGGGTGTGTACTGTCTCGGCAGGTGGAACAGAAAGAAGTCCTGGTGGCAATTCTGGCAGACATTCCAAGTTCGGCAGGATAGTCGACAGTGATCCCTCCTATTTCTAGGTTAGGATGCTCAATATTGCCTAACTTGTAGACTAGCGTGGAACCAAATTAGACAACTCGGTTGGTAATCCCCTTTAGCCACTGAAACTTGTGGACTAGTGTGGAACCAAGTTAGTCACTCATTTGTGAGTTGCGACCGTGCTTAACCCTTTCGTGAGCCTTGCACTTTCGTGCTCGATAAATGGATTTTCTCTTCAACTGACTGGTGTAGACTAATTGAACGAACAAGAAGCATAGATTAAGCAAACTTAGAACTTTATTGAAAACAACTCAAAACTATACAACCGTTTCCACAAATTACTTTACATACACGCGCCTAAACCCTAGGAGAGTTGGGCCGCGACCCTCAACACTCCAACTTATCTAGCTATCCCCCCGTCTATACTCTCTTCGGCAGATGCCGATGATTCCCTCACGACATGCCCCTATACCCTTGCATACATTGGGTATATATAGGGCTCATGACCTAAGTTGAGTCCTCTTTGAAGTAGGAGTTCTAAAAGTAAATTGCATTAAATACAAGCTCCTTTATACTTTAAATATAGACTCTTTGGATGTTGCCTTTTTCCGCAAGTAAGGATAAGTGCTCCCACTTATCGATCTTGAATTAACTCTACCAGCCGCTACAGGCTTCAAGAAATTGCAAGACTGGGCTCATTGGGCTTGGGAAATTGTCCTCTTGAAATCGCAACCCATCTTGGCTAAGTCGGTGTAACTCTTGCCCGGGCAGCTCATGGCGGCATTACTGCTTCGGCAGCATCCTTGGCGGCATCTTGAGCTACTTCAATACAGCTCCTTTGGTTCCAACTTTCTTGTCCGATCATGTCCTTTCCTCTCCTCTCCTAGTTATAGCACCTGAAAATATAAACTAAACTAAAATAGTAACTTTTCTCAACCAAATATGAAATATTCAATAAAAGCATGGTGTAAGAGAAGATATTGCTATAATGCATGCAATGCACCTCAATATGCCTAAATGAGCTTAAGAACAACAATAATAATTGCGGGAATGTGTACAAAATATAGAACTCATGGACACTCCACACACCCCTAAACTCGAACTATTGCTTGTCCTCAAGCAATACAACCTAACTAGTAAATTTGCCCTTTAGCAAAAAATTAATAGAAACATTAGCTTGCAACTTGATTTCATACCTCAAGGCCGTGGCACCTATATAATGTTAGTTATAAGGAATGGCATGAAATAACTTAGATTAATTTCTCTTAATGCCAGTGCAGTGTGTGCAGGTCCGTGTTCATGCTAAACATGCTGATGTTACCAAGTTAACAAAGTATGCCTAAAATAATTAAGTTACTGGAAAAGATACGAGTTGCTACCTTGGCAGCACAGTTGGGCACTTTTATTCTATTTTTCTGATCATGGCTTAAGGGCTTCAGCTCATCACAACTATTCTTTGGGTTTGAAGCTAAGATAGGTGCACTCTACAAAACTTTGAACCCTTTTGAATAGAGTCATCCCTTGAAGACTTTCATTCACTCTTGCTAATTTGTCCGTCACTTGGCTTAGATTCATGGACTTTTGATAGCAGCGGAGTGTCCTTGCTCATGATCCTTTCTAGAGCCTGTTTTGGGCACCTCTAGGGTATTTATTCTTTCTGCCTAGAGCCTGTTTCGGGCACCTCTAGGGTTGTTCTTTTCTTTGTTGTGCTGCCATGTGCTGCCGCGACGGCAAACCTGTATTCAATCAAGAAACTTTTATTAAGTAAGGCAGGCAATGTTAAACTCAGAACTTAAACAAAAATTCAGCATTTGACAAACAAGTGTATAGATAATTGGCAAAAAGAAAAAAATTTCTAAGTATTTTTCATGCTTCTTCCCATAGTTAGATTAAATTTTTTTAGAAAGGTGCGAATATAAGTAGTCGGCTAAGCTATCATAGGCACACGTTTTAAAGCTAAAGATTTCTATTTCATTAAGTGCTAGGGGCAAGAATTTACAAATGCATCTATATGCTATGAATCTAAAACAAAGAGGACTAATTCCCCCCAAACTCATGGTTGGCATTGTCTTCAATGCCTCTACAAAACAAAAATTTAAAAACAAAACATAAAAAAAGAAATTAAAAAGATAAAGTACAAACAGAAAGATAAAATATAAAATAAAACATAAAAATTAAAAAGAAAAGGAAAAAATATGGTGCTATAAACTGGGGGTGTAACCCCCTCGTCCCGGTCTGGTCGACTGACCGGTCCGAGTAGGCTACACGGGGAAAACCGATGCGAAACCCGTTAAGGTCTAACCTCGGTTAGCAACCCTAGAAAATTTTCTTTTAATTACATATTGTATAAAGGCATATTTATTTCTTATGTGATCACGACAGCGGAAACACCACGAAAATAAAAGTAAAAAAACCAAATTAACACTTTAAACAGCCTATTTTAAACCTACTCTGCAGGCCGTATCGATACACCAGACAAGGGTATTGATACGCCTTGACCAAGTCAACTGCCTTCAGTCAACTCAAGGAGACCGTATCGATATAGCCCTTGGGCGTATCGATACACCCTTCTCTGTCAACATCTCGCGGTCAACGATACGAAACCGTACCGATACGCCTAGAGCCCGTACCGATACGCCAAAGTCTCACCAAAATCTCAGATTTCCAGTGAGTTTTGGGCGTATCGATACACCCCCGTGTATCGGTACGCTAAGCCAAATCTGAGTCCCAAGGTGTAGGACCGTATCGATACGGCCCTTAGGCGTACCGATACGCCCTACACAGCAAGACTCTGATTTGCAGCAAAACGATACGAGACTCAACTCTAAATGCAATTTTCGACTCTCCTAGCCACAAACAACCAATCATGCATCATTTAGCAACCAAGAACTAACATATAAAACAATTTAGGTGATCAACAAAGCAATTACAACATGTCATTCATACAAAGAAGGGTATTGCATTTCATGGCATACTTAAAAGCTTAAAAAGCCATAAAGGCACATGTTTTCACACACAAGGTTTACATGCTCATCAAAACAACATATAACATCCCAAGGCATAACCTCACATCACAAGCATTCAACCAACATAACATGGTTTACAAATCCAAAGCATAGCATAAACATCATTCAACATTTATGAGTCATACAACGCTCATACAAACACATAGCAACCCCATTGCTAAACTACTACTTTATTGACTAAATCATACTTGAGCAACTACAAAAGCTTGGAACGCCCCTTTCCTTGCTCCTTGCTAACTCCACGCTAAAGATCTGCATTGTCGAAAATAAGAGCGTAAGCTAGAAGCTTAGTGAGGATGCTCTAAAACCAAAAACAACGACAATGCAGGGTTCAAGCATATCATCCTTAACATCACACACAACATACATAAGCACCAATATAGCAACCTAGCTAGCAACTCACAATGCAATAACATGGCATCTTACTTCATGATAAGCTCATCAAGATAGAGCAATTATCTAAACCACGTAACCACAAGAACAAGTACATTGGCCACTATTAGATTACCCGGATATGCGGATTTCACTCAACAACAACATTACCTCGGTGGGATTACACTCATCACCAGACCTCGCATGGATGGGATTACACTCATCATTACATGCCCTACGAATGGGATTCCACTCATCATCACGTATAATATAAACATTTCCGGTGGAATATTACATCACCGTACTCCTCCTCGATGGCTTAACGCCACCAAGGCCACGCGCGAATTTGACTCAACCGTGTGCACACTAATCCTAATGATCGATCATTTATACACGGTAAGTTAACTAGTGCCAACCATACTATTAAAACCACAACATGCCAACCATCATGCATATCACATATCCATTACCACACACATCAATATATACTTATACACAAACAATTCATGCTCCACAAGATCATAATAGGCATAATCAATTAAAGCTTATAAACATTCAAGAAGTTAAGCTACCAACTTAACTTCTACCTTGGAATGGCCTACCAAGCACATTCCAAAACCTCAACTATATACTTGAACCAATTTAAATAAGTTTGAAAGTTTCACTCACCACCCTTCCTTAAGCAAATCAAGCAAAGTCACTCAAGCCTCCACAATTTCCGGAATCGATCCTGAATCTTCTCTGATGTTTCCCCTTGCTTCTAACCAATCAAAGACAAGGTATTACTCAACCAAAATATTGCCAAACTCAGCCACAATCTCAACCCACAATCATAAGCCAAAACTCCATAATTTCAAACTCAAACTAACCACCAAAATCACATTTTCGTACACCATTTACACCCAGCTGAAATCTACCATTTCCAACACCCAAATTACCTTTAAAGACTTCCAAAACACTTTTCTAACAACCCTACACCATCAGCCCTTCAACCCAACACAAAACCACATCAAAATTTTAAGTTTTGACACTTTCAAAAATGCCCCCAAGACCCATTTCGGGATTTTTAACAAAATCCCTCCATTTCAAGATATAAGGTGTATTAAGGTGCGGTTAACTCAAAACTTAACTAGACAAACCAAAAACAAGTCAAAAACCCATTAAAGTTTCATGCTTTCTTCAAACCTTGAAAACTTGAAAAACTAAAAATGTGATGATTTTGAAATCTAAAACCATAGAGATGCTTGGAATAAGGAGAAGAAACCAAAAATGAAGTTACCTTGAAAGTAGCTCTTGAAATGATGAAGAAAAGAGATGGAATAGTGATTTTGGGAGAGCTTGGGGTTTTTCACGTGAGATGGAGAAATGAAGAAGAAGACTCCCTTTTTTTTGTTCAAAAATCTTATCTTTCTTTTACTTTGACTTAATTACAAAAATTCCATTACTAGGATTTTAGTCTTATTTAAATTAAAACCAAGGTCTAATTAAATCAAACCGAACATGTCGACTCAAACCTAACACACACTCAACTCCCAACCCAAAACACGAGTGTTACAACTCTCCCCCACTTAAGGAATTTCGTCCTTGAAATTGCCTGACTGAAAGAGATAAGGAAACTGCCTTTCCATATCCTCCTTCCTCTCCCAAGTGGCCTCGTCCACCCCTCGACGTTGCCACCGCACTTTGACTAACTCAATCGATCTACCTCGCAACACCTTGCTGTCTGAAGCTAAGATCTCAACTGGTTCTTCGTCATAAGTCAAATCCGGATTCAATTCAATCTCTTCTACAGGCATAACATGTGATGGATCTGACCTATACTTACGGAGCATCGAAACATGAAACACATCGTGTATCTTCTCTAGCTCGGATGGCAAACGTAACTGATAAGCAACTGGGCCAACCCTTTTCACAATCTCATACGGTCCTATGTACCTCGGACTCAACTTCCCTTTTCTGCCAAATCTCATTACTTTCTTCCATGGCGACACTTTTAGGAATACATTCTCACCCACTGAAAACTCAACTTCCTTCCTCTTCAAGTCGGTATAGGACTTCTGTCTATCCGAAGCTGCCTTCAAGCGATCGCAAATCAATTTCACTTTATCGGTTGTCCTCTTAAGCAAATCCGGCATAGGCAACAACTTCTGTCCCGCTTCGGCCCAACAAACTAGAGTTCTACACTTTCTGCCATACAAGGCTTCATACAGAGCCATCTGAATGCTCGAATGAAAACGGTTATTGTAAGCAAACTCGACTAAAGGCAAGTGCTTCTCCCATGTACCCTGAAAATCAATGATGCAACAACACAACATATCCTCTAAAATATGTATCACCCTCTCCAACTGACCATCTGTCTGAGGATGATATGACGTGCTGAAATTCAAACAGGTACCCAAAGTTGTATGCAGACACTCCCAAAATCGAGCTGTAAACCTCGGATCCCTATCGGTCACAATCGATTTCGGCACACCATGCAGTCTAACAATCTCACCAATGTACAGATCAGCCAATCTATCTAAGGTGTAAGTCGTATTGACTGCTAAGAAGTGAGCACACTTCGTGAAACGGTCCACTATAACCCAAACTGAGTTCTTCTTCGTATGAGTCAAAGGCAAGCCCGAAACAAAATCCATGGTGATATTCTTCAATTTCCATTCTGGAATTCTCAACGGTTGCAACAAACCTGAGGGAACTTAATGTTCCGCCTTCACTCTCTGACACACCATAAACTTACTCACGAAGTCGACTACGTCTCTCTTCAAACCAACCCAAAAGTACTCATTCCTCAAATCTCGATACATCTTCGTACTTCCAGAATGCATAGCAAACAGACTATTGTATGCTTCAGTCAAGATCGTACGTCTCAAGTCATTGTCTTCTAGCACAACTATCCTATTTCTGAAACACAAGACCCCCGTCGGTACTGAAACTGTAGTCTGAAGGTCTACCCTCAGCTATGTCTTGCACGTGAGGTGCCAAAGATCTATCTAAGAGCTGCTTTTCTCTAATCAATTGACCTAGAGTAGGTCTAACCTAAAGCTAGGCCACTAAGCCACCATCCCCGGACAAGCTCAATCTAGCAAACATGGCTCTCAAATCTACAGCTATCTTTCTACTCAAGGCATCGGCCACTACATTGGCCTTACCCGGATGGTACTCAATCGTAAGATCATAGTCCTTTAGCAACTCTAACCACCTACGCTGCCTGAGATTCAACTCTCATTGAGTCATGATATACTTCAAACTCTTGTGATCGGTGTACACTATGCACTTCTCACCGTACAAGTAATGCCTCCAAATCTTCAAAGCGAACATGACTGCAGCCAACTCTAGATCGTGGGTCGGATAGTTACGCTCGTGAGTCTTCAATTGTCTTGAGGCATAAGCCACCACTCTCTTGTCTTGCATGAGAACACAACCTAGGCCTACATAGGAAGCATCACTGTAAACTACATATTCCTTCCCTGACTCTGGCTGAATCAAGATCGGTGCTTGGGTCAAAGCTTCTTTCAACTTCTCAAAGGCTCGATGTCTTGCATTTGTCCACTCAAACTGAACACTCTTCTGAAGCAACTGTGTCAAAGGAGCGGCTAACTTCGAGAAACCTTCTACGAACCTTCTATAGTATCCAGCTAAGCCTAGAAAGCTACGTACCTCTGTTACTGACTTCGGTTGCTTCCACTCAACTATAGCTTCTATTTTCTTCGGATCAACTCTAATCCCATCGGCTAACACTATGTGCCCTAAAAAGACTACCTCTCGGATCAACTCTAACCCTCCTAGTGAACTCTCCCCTGGACAAACTGATTCAACGTTGCCAAGATTACTACATCCACCTCATCTCTCCAAAGGACCCATATACTGCCACTAAACCCGCGACACTCCACACGAAATAAATTACCAAAACCAAACCGTCGTAAAACCCTATCGGCCTATGTACCACTGATCCACGGCTCAAATAAAGAAACAACTTATGGATTATGATGTCTCACAAAAGATTTAAAATCCCGGCGAAATTCGGGGCTCGCCGCACCTTGACAATTCTAAAACAGAAAATTAATCATTAAAAAGATAATAGAAAACAAACCACAAAACCTTAAAGAGTAAAGTTTGAATTCTCCTTATCTAAAATGGTCACCCCGAATGCAACAGGTTGATCATCTTCAACAATATCCATGATATTCTTGGACGGACTCGGGCCATTGTCACATGGTACCTCATCCTTAGCCATTGTCCCTGCCGTGCCCAGCAAAGCCTGATCTTGCATGCTTTGAAGCTTCCTCGAAAATGATTGCACTCGTTCAGCTAACACAGGTTTCGGCGGTGCACGAGTGGACTGCCCACACTTGGTCACTTTCGAGTTCTTCTATATGGCCACCTTCACGGGCAAAAGACCCTTCCTGCGACCTCTTTCTCTCCGTTCACCACCAACTTTACCCTTCTCCTCGTTACCCTTGACAATAGTGATGGCCTGGTGGTTGCCGTTTACATTTGTTGGCACATGAGCGCGAACCTGCACCGTAGAATTAGGGATCGTAGGCACCACACGTGCCCCTTCATAGTGATCTAAATTTCTATTTGTAATATCAACTAAAGGAGTCCTCATCAACGTGGTTTGCCTCGCCCTATCCTCCTCGCCCTTCAACACACTGCTTGAATCCTTTCTCCCGGTTACAACCGCAACACCCTTCCCTTTAAACCTTGCCGCGACCACCTTCTTAACCTTCGACCCATTAGCTTGGCCCTGCGGGGAAGATGATTCACCCATCGCGTTCTCCCCTCCTCCTACCTCCTCTAAAACCTGAAACCGACACCCCTCATGGGTACTCTCGCCCTCATCACCTTTTTGCCCAGTAAGTTTATGTGGTTTCTTTCTCCTGCTATCGACAACCATCCATAGGCCATAGAGTTGGTCCGGCTAAACACTCGCTACCTTATCTCCACCAGAATCAACCCTCGATACATCCGGGGATTTGTCTGAATCCTGCGGGAGATGCAAACCACAAGTTTCCATAGAATGTCCATAAGTGCCACACTTGAAACAAATCTAATGGAGCCCCTCATACTCGAGCTTATGTACAAGAACTGCAAGTCGAGCAAACTTACCCTTTCTCCCGTTGTTGTATTATAATCAATTTGAATAACGGTTCCTATGATACTACCAATCAACCCGAACAACGCTTCTGTATAATATCTATATGGAAGCCCTGGGAGTCGTATCCACACAACCACTTACGATGGATGCTTCTGAGAAGTCGAAAAGGACCTCGACCACGGCTGCACTATCAAGTAACTGTCGAATAACGTCCACGGCCCATCCGAGAGAACCCTAGTGTAATCATCCACCGAGTTAAAATTTACGAGAAACTAGTTGTTATCAAGATCAACTACATGATAATCCCCGATCGGCGACCAAAGACTAGGAATGCGAGCCAACAACGTCTTGTATCCAATTACCCTTCCAAGGAGTCAAACAATCACTGCACGTTTCATACTATCATCAATCGAAGCATGAACTTTTTCAAAGAACTTTATGGATGGATACAGTCCACTACGATCTATCGAAAAGTCGGCATCTAAAATCTAAATTCCATCCGTAACTATGGATGGCTTGTGACAGCCCCCATTGGCCTTAGTACTTGCGACCATGGCTGCATAAGAACCTTTGCTTGGACCACTAGGTTCCAACGCAGCCCAACTCACATCCTCTGCTACCCTACCATCAGCCCTCGGTGAACTGTTCGCAACTCTGTCGTCTTCAACTTTGCCATCTTCAATGCCTTCCATAGGAGACACAAGATCATCTTGAATTTCCTTCATTTTCTTGGCCTCACGCAGCGTATCCTGTGGCAGCGGTGAACCAGGCCGCTCAAAAGGGGGTGGAACCAATGCAGGGACCCTCCTCCCGGTGGCTGGCCGTCAAAATTGTTGTATAGAACGACGCTAGGGTTTTGCCCGTTAGAATTGTTTGCTTCCGAGAAACCATGAGGAAACATGTTGTGACTCTTTAGTTAATGTCCATTTTATGTGTACTTTAATTAGAAGATAAACTTGTTTTTAAAAAGAAATTAAATACATGTCAATTTAATTAATTTTTCTGAACGATCAATTTAAATAATTAAACATATGAATTTGTAGTTGAGTAGAGTTCTTAAATCTCACGTTATTAATTAAAAGAGTTATTGCTATGTAAAATTAATGATTGTAAAAATCTTATTGTGAACGTGAATACTATAAATAACTATTGTATTACCCATTTAAGTGTGTGGCAAATAAAAAAGAGATTCTAAAAAAAAACAAAAAAAAAAAGATTGTAGTAAGTTCACATCTTTCTTAATTTTAAATAATTTTATATAATGATATAATTATTTTTTGATATATTCGTGTTTTGTTGAATATAGTAAATTTAACTCGGTTTAAAATAATTTAATACGAACTAAAGTTTTAATATTAAAATTAATATTCATTTTTAAATTTAATTATATAAAATATATAAATATTACTGTATAAATAGATTTTTAACATTTTTAACATAATCTTATATTAATATCTGTTCAATTTTAACACTTAATAAAATACACACTTTACAAGTAAAACTATTCGCATTTGAATCTTTCAAAAAGATCAGGTTCCGTGAGTACTATAAATGGTCTTGAAGCCCAAACCCAATCAAGTTTCTTTTTTCATCCCACCCTTATTCAATATCCACAAATCCTTAAGATGTTTAATTCCTAAATTTATTGAACGGTCCCAATAGTAAAATGACAGTGTTGTTATTTTTAGATGAAGAGGATTTGGGCATATGTAGGTGTACGTAAAGTTGTACAAATTTAAAATCGGTCTAAAATATTATATTGTAATTAAATTGAAGTAATAAAAAAACATATGATCAACTATGAGAATATGAAGAACAAACAAAACAGAAGATATCTCGCAAAGTTTGAGTAAAAAACATGCATGTAACTCAAACTTCCATTATGTAATAGTTCATCCATAGTACGTGAGTAAAAAAACATATGAATTATGCAGATAGGAAGAATAAAGAAGAAAAGTGGGGTTTTTTTTTTCTTAATTTTTATAAGGATCCAAAACAACGTCGTTTTGTACGCTTTTTGTAGATATCTAAAATTATGTCGTTTTAGTGTGTAATCAGACTATTTGCTACATCATCACACCATTTGCGATTTAACGATTGAGTGACAAAAGACGACATAATGTCAAAGTTGAGTGAATAAGTTAAATTTTTTTTAAACTTCAGTGATTGAAATAAAAGTGAGAGTAAAGTTAAATGATGAAATTTGTAATTTACCCTTACCTATTTTATTCTCCCTTTTCTAACACCAAAATATCTTAATTTCCAACACTCAAATAACTAATATTTACAAGGGAACCAAAAATCTCAATTGGTTCAATTTAAATCCAATTCGTTTCTTAAATATACCAGTAAATCCACTAATTAAACATTTGTCTGAGGCAATTTTTTTTCAACTTCTCTGGTTCTCTTCATTTGAGTTATTTTCGGCGACGGTTTTATCGTCGACTGATTTTGTAAATAAATAAATCTAATCGTTTTGATGAGTGTTTGTGTTGTTTTCTCTTTCTCTTTTTGTTTTAGTTTTAGTTTTTTGTGTTTTACTTCGACGAAAATATGTTTATATCTGCTTTTTTGTCAATCTCTTGTCTGCTTTCATGGCAGTTTATATGTCTGCAGTCTTTGCAATTTCTATCTCTGCATCTTTCGCAGTTTTACTTTGTCTCAGTGACACGTATGTCTGTCTTCATGGCAGATATATCCTTTGAGATGGTCGACGGTCATATCAATGTTTGATGTCTTTTCATGATTGTTTTGCCAATGTGTCCGGTGCTTGCAGCGAAGAGTTTTGAAGATTTCTTGGAGCATTCTAGTCGAATTTTACAGTTGCTTGATTTTTGTTTAAAGATTTTACACAGTCTTCTATAGAGTGAGGGATTTTATTTTAATTTTCTATACCCTTTTCTTTTTGATGAATTTTATATATTATGTGCTTATGTTGTTTTGGGTGTGACTAGTTTGTAATTCTTTCTCTTAAAATGAAATTCAACGACTGTTCTTTGTTTCAAAAAAAAAAATAAATTCAGAAAATTTACTTCTTTTGCCCTTCAAACTTTGAAACCTCCCAATTTAGTTAAATCTCATGTTTTCCAATTTTTCTTCACTGAAAAATATCTTACCTTATTTAGTCTAGTATTAATATTATAAATAATATTTGGACTTGATATTAGATATTTATACTATTTAAATATCGAAACCAATCAAAATTTGATATCGAAATTTCTAGGCTTAAATATACATTTGGTACTTAAACTAGATATATTTTTTTAAGTTGGTACCTAAAGAAAATTTTCTCCCACATTGGTACCTGAACTATACACTCTCTCCCAATTTGGTACCTAAAGAATTTTTGCTCTCAAGTTGGTACATGAACTAGACACCTTATCCCAAACTGGTACCAAAACTTATACATTCTATCAATTTGATCCTAATTTAAAACAATTCAATAAATATAACTCTTCATATTTAAAAATTCTATCAATTTACTATGTGTTATTTACCTAAATTGTTTGTTCTTCTCCTAGAAATGTTATATTATTTTCTTGGTATAATAAAAGTTTAAACATAACTTGTTGATAGAATTTAGTTATACAATTGTTGCTTTGATCCGATGGACTCGCTTAATTTGATATTCTCACAAAAATGATTAAATTGATGGAATTTTTAAATATGAAATGTTAAATTTATTGAATTATTTCGAATTATGATTAAATTGATTGAATGCATAAGTTTTGGGGACTAAAATTGTTAATAAAAGTATTAAAATAGTGGATGGAATTAAAGTTTGGGTACCAACTTGGGAGGAAAAGTTCTTTAGGTACCACGTTGGGAGAAAGTGTATAGTTCAAATACCAACTTAGGAGAAAAAATTCTTTAGGTATCAACTTGGGAGAATGTGTATAGTTTAGGTACCAAAGTTATATTTAAGCCAAATTTCTATGGAATTACAAGTATTGACTCTTAATCAACCAAGGATTTATATCTATAAAAGGTTATTTTGATTAAAAATGAAATGTTAGGAGGGCTAAAGTAGGTTAAAAAATTAATGGCTAAAATGATCATTCAATCAAATGTTAAAAAGGTCAATTTGAGCAACATATTTTATTAATAGAAGCAATATTAGAAAAAAGCCAAATAAATTTCAGTTCAAACTGAAACATAACCAAAATGAATTAAAATCATATCCACCATATACGAAACACAATGCAGAGCATAGAAAGTAGGGATGGGTTAGGAGGGGGACCGCCCCCCTAAAAATTTAAAATACCTATATGATTTAGGAATATTTTAGAAATTTCTTATATTTTTCTATTGAAAATTTATTTTCGCCTCCTAGATTTTTATAAGTTTGCTACCCCTAACACAATATTCTGCGTTCGCCTTTGATAGAAAGCTTAAGGAACCAGCAAAACAATTACCACGAAAACATCTCCAGAAAACAAAGACCTATCACCAGGCACCATGCTCTTTCACATAAAATCAGGCGTACCATTGCGATGAAGAGCAGAAAATGAAAATGAAGAACGATAATCTGATATGCAAGTCTTAAGATCACCACCAAGCCTTACATATAGATGGCCTACGAGATCCTCTTCATACACCTTGTAAAAAAAATAAACAACAAAAACAACTTACGGTCCGTAAAAAGGATTCTCAAGACATCAGAATCCCAAAAAAACCATGACGATAACCAAAGTAAACAAAATAGGCTCCTCAAGACCCCTTGCTTCATCCAATGACAACCCTTACAATTGATATATTGTGACTCAAAATATAATTGATAATTAAGTTGAGTTTTATTATAATTCCAGTGGTTGAAGATTATTTGGTAACTAGGTTTTACTCTGATGAGTAAATATCAATATTAGGTAAGAGATCTTATGAATAAGGTTTCTTGGTAAACAAGTATTTCGGTCTTTAACTATAGACTAGGTTTAAAATTTTGAATTATGAGATGTTGTAACCACTTTTAGGTTCTCTACAACTATTGTGAATACGTTGTAGAGATGGGTATTGTAGGATGTTGGGAAGAGTGCTTTGGTTCCACCGGATTCTGGGTATGTACACTGGTTTTGGGATACATGAGATATCATGTATTTGTACTCTTCGTGTTCTCTATGTTGATAGTGGATTGTTCGTTCTTCTCGGTCGTGGATGTAGGCTATGCTGAACCACGTTAAATCTCGTCTCTTGTTCATGTTTTGGTCTATATTGTTATCACTTTGGTTATTTTGCTGCATACTAAATTTCTAACAAATGGTATCAGAACTATGGTTCGAGCTGTGCGATTGTGGAGGAATTTTTGCTGCAGATTTTGTGGAGCGATATTGGACACATACAAGATGAGTATTGCTGCAACGAGCTTTCAGTTGTAGTGAGTAATTCTCAATCGATTAAACGGTGCATTCTTAATCGATTCAACGATGTTTCAATGGATATTACGTAATAATTGAGGTTGTTGAAGACTTGACGAAAGTGCTTCAACAAATATTTGGCTTACGTAAAAATTGAAGCTGTTGAAGACTTGAAGACCAATGCTCGAACGAAATTTGTGTCAAGGGGAGATTTGTTATATTTTGACTCAAATTTTAATTTGTAATTAATTTGTGTTTTATTGTAATTCTAGTGGTTGGAGATTACTTGGTAATTAGGGTTACTTTAATGAGTAAATATCTATATTAGGTAAGAGATCTTATTGAATAAGGTTTCTTGGTGACTAAGTATTTGGGTCTATAAATATAGACTAGGTCTAACCTTCTGAATAATGAGAGATAGAGAGAATTACTTTTGGAGAGATGTAACGACTTTTAGGTTCTCTACAACTATTGTGACTACGTTGTAGAGATAAGTATTGTAGGGATGTTGGAAAGAGTGTTTTTGTTCCACAAGATTTTGGGATATGTACAACGGGTTTTGGGATACATAGAATATCATATATTTGTATTCATCGTGTTCTATACGTTGATAGTAGATTGTTCGTCTCTCTCATCCGTGAAAGTAGGCTAATCTGAACCATGTTAAATATCGTCTCATGTGCATGTCTTGGTCTATATTAATATCGTTTTAACTATTTTGCCGCATACCTAATTCCTAACAACAACCTTCCTCAATAAGAATATCTTGGCTCCCCAAGCACAACAAAAAAACAACTCCCCACCAAGCTATGGATAATGCAAAGCACCAAACACCCGCCGGCACAATAACATGGAGCAAAGGTGGCTTGACCAACGGAACAATCCAATTCAAGTGACAAGAAAATCAAATGATATCACCTAGCACCATTCGCCAAAGAACTTGAATAAATGGACTCCAAACATTGACACTCACCTATTTATTTCCAACAATTAACTAACTTTAATGGAAAATATAGAGACAAGCCTTTGTAATAGCATAAATAGAGATACATCTAGAACTTCAAATCCCACCTTTTGATTTTTCAATAATCAAGTAAAGTTGCATAATATGGCACTCCCAGCAACAACCACCGCCGCCTCCATTTCTTTTGGCTCAGCAAAAGTTAATTTATTAATAAGATTGAATCATACAATTGTAACCTAAGTTGAATGTCTCATTAAAAACTTCTCTAATTTTAGATGGAGATAAAGAGTACACCACAACCAGATAAGATAACTAAACCCAAAGAGACTAACAAGCCACAATACCTTACAACAATTATCAATAATCCTACTTTACAAACAAGAGCGCTTATACGCTTGAAAAACACTACGCAGACTTACTCAAAGCCCGTTATCACCAAACTTTAAGCATCTCATATCGAATGTATTCCACCAACGGCACGGTCTTATTCCATCTCACAGCGCCACACAAGCAAAGAAAGACTAAACCAGCTTGCTACCGCAAAACTTGTTTCAAAAATCTTTAACACAATACTCACAAAAGCCATAGCCCTGCTGCCCAGAAATAAACAAATAAAGCACTCACAACAGATACCAGCCATTTATGCATGGCCAAATCCATATCTAAACATGCCCAATTATGCATGGCCATAGAATTGACCTTCTTCGTGCAATTCATTTGTCTCGCTTCACCTGTTCAAATTACAAAGTTTACCTTTTATGTCTTAATTCTCTCTATGTAATTCATTTTCCATATCACACTTGTGTGTTCCTAACTTATGCCACCAAATATATAACTCCAAAGGACCAACAGCTCCTCAAAGACTCACCATTCTCAAACGTCTTGCCCTTTTGCACCTTCATGGTTTTAAGTCTCTAAAAAGCAGCACCAACCCCTACAAGCGAAGCACATCTACAACATCTCTCTTTACTTAAACAACAGTTGATTCTTACTAATAAAAGATTTGACACTTAAAAAGATGATACACTCCTTAGAAGCCAACAAAAAACAAAGCAGCAGGATCCCAATCACACAACTCTAACTTGGACACTCGGCCAAGCATCCTATCAACTTGAGTAGCTCAATTGCACTTCCCAAATAACATCCAATTCACTTAAAACCGAAGCAATCACTATTACCTAAAAAACCAAAAGCAAACGTCTTCTTCCCCAACACATTTTCAAACACACTAATCTATAGTATTAAATTGCGGATGTGGTTGCAACGTCACGGTTGCGGCCGTTGCAGCGTGATTTTTCTCTAAAATATAACTAGCCTTTTAGAAGCGGTTGGGGTTTACGGTGTCGTGAGGACCTCCAAAACCATTACGATGCGGCCGTTACATTGCGTTGCGGTCGCAATTTAATACTATCTCTGCTGCAATGAAATCTTCGAGAAAAGTCTGTCGTCCAATGATTCGGCTCAATGTGAGAGGAAACGATTGCTTTGCTTCTACCAACTCATCATCAATATCAGTCAGCAGCTGCATCACACCAACCTCCTTCGGCAGTTACCCGCCATCAAAATCACGATGTGCGTCTATTGCAGAATTATTCTCCGGACACACGCTTGATCCGTTTCATAACACTTCCATTCACCAACTCGGTAATGACTAGATTTTGATTATTTCCTACTATATAACTCGTGAAATCCATATAATATAAATTGATTGATATGTTAACTAGCTAGATAAAATGATCAATATAAAACTACATCAAATCCATATATAAACTGTGTGGAGGTCGTTTTCTTTTAGGCTGAAATTGATTGGGCTTCAAAGCTTCGTCATGGATGTGAGTTGCTGTCGAAATCATTTTTGAAGCGATAAAATAGCTTGGATGATTTAATTTTTGAAGTTAGGGTTTTGTTTAAATTCATTCACTTTTAAAAGATTTGGAGTCACCACCAGTCACTTTGGTAGACCGGACACCATAAAACAACTAGAGATTTTAAAATTGGGGTTCAGAAGTCGATTATGTGGGGATAGATTAGCACCCCACAAACGCATGATATCGATATCTTTAATTTTGTGTGGCATTATGACATTTTGGAATAACAATTCGAAATTAATTTAATCAATAATTATTAACTGGGTTTATATTCAAAATGAAAATATTCATTTTATAAGGAAATATATTTTTTTCTTCGAATATAAAATTAAAAACACCCTTATACGCTCAGGGAATCACATTTCATATTCTAAAAATATATCACACCTACAAAAGTTTATTTTATACATGATTTATTATGGTCTAATTCATTTTAAGTACTAACCTAAAAATGCTTTAATTTTTTTATAATGAAAAATGCTTTAATTTAAATTCATGTGTTATTTTATCTATGAATATTATTTAATTTCAAATTTTATATGAGATAACACTCGATTACTCTTGAGCACCATCCATTTTAAACTTCAAAATTATAAATAATACTCTCCTATTAATTAAATATTCTAATTATTAAAGTTCTAGTCTTAATTAAGGCACTATTTATTAATCTAAGTTATTTATTAATTTTCTATGGTTTTAATGAATATTAAATATTCTATTTAAGAGCTCATGTTGAATAATATCACATTGCTTTAGGACACTATTTAAATTTAAACTCTAAAATTCATCGATCAATATTCATTAATTTTTTATAATTATCTATCATATTCTAATTATTTTAATTAATATCCTGATTAAAGAACTTAAAACTAAGGCTCTAATTATTATTCTAAATTAATCTAGATGATATAATTAAAAGAATTTAAAACTACATGCTCTAATAAACTAAATCTAATCTAGACCTGGTAAACTTGACCCAAAATTTGAATTGATTTACTCGGTCTGATATGTACTCGAACATGATGGTCTAAATTTGACCCGAATCCGAACCAAAACGACCCAAATTTAGTTAAATCGAAAATAACTGAAACCGAAAATAACCGAAATCGAAAGCAACCCGAACCGGAAATCAAATCGAATTGAAAGTAACACGAATTTAATTTCCTCAAATATGTATGTTTTATTCTCATTTTATGTTATATTACTAAGGCTAAATGGGTACTTTTGCCCCTGAGTTCGACCCAAAAATGTAATTTCTCCCCTCGCCGAAAAGTGCACTCAATGTGGCCCTCTAGTCCATGAAATCGATCAAATTGACCTTTTGACCGACGTTGACCGTTACGGTGCTGACGTGGCAATTAACGGTGATGATGTGGCAATCCATGATGCTGACGTGGCAGTACACGTGGGATGATGACGTGGCAGGAGGGGCTGAATTGATTATTTTAACCGAATTCGAGAGCATAATTGATTTTTTCCTGAGTTTAGGGGCACAATTGATTTTAATTAAAATTTCGATAACTTATTTAATATTTAAGTTGAAAAATAAGAATTTATGAAATTATTAAAATTTAAAATGTTAAAACTAGATAAATAATTTTATTAAGTGAGAATAATTAAAAAAAAACAAAGTAAAGACCCTCACAGAAGATCAAATTATTCTTCAATTTATTTTATAAAAATCCATAAAGTTAATAAAAATAAATAAAATATTCTAAAAGTTACTAAAAATAAAAATTATATAAAAAATTAAAATATATTATAAAATACAAAATGATAAAATTTAATGTAAAAACTTAATAATTTTTTATGAAGTATTAAAAATTAAACACTTTTATATAAAAAAATTCTACTTCGTCACTTTGAGTATTATTATTCGTTAAAATTTTTTTAGTGGAATCAACGTTGTACTAGAGTAACAATAGAATTCAATTTTTTTCTACTTTTTCACACCAAATTAATGCTCATTAATATTTGATGTAGAGAAATAAAAGAGAATTTTGGCTTTATTAATACTTTAATACAATGTCTCAATTGAAAATATGTTCAAGGAACATTAGTTCGCGTAGCATAACGAGAAACAATCAAAAGATTCTCCAATAGTTTATAAATATTTTTTAATTTTTTATATTTATAACTTTAATGTTTTTACTTATATTTAATTCATTATGGTGTTTTATATTTTTTTAATATTTTACGAATATTTAAATATTAATAGTTTTTATTTTTTTAGCTTAAAGATTAAATAAGTTATTGAACTTTTAATTACGCCCCTAAACTCAAGAAAAAATCAATTATGCCCTCGAATTCGGTTAAAATAATAAATTCAGCTCATCCTACCACGTCATCATCCCATGTGTACTGCCACGTCAGCACCGTTGACCACCACGTCAACATCATGGACTGACACGTCATCACCGTTAACTGCCACGTCAGCACCATAACGGTTAACGTCGGTCAAAGGGTCAATTTGATCGATTTCATGGACTGGAGGGCTACATTGAGTGCACTTTTCGACGAGGGGCGAAATTGCATTTTTAGGTCGAACTCAGGGGCAAAAGTACCCCTTTAGCCTATTACTAATTAACAACTACCTTTAGTAATAATTTAATATCATTTTTTCTCCTTTAAAATATCATATTCATATATTGACTAAAATTGAAAGTTGACCGATCCGATATTGACCAGACCCGAAAAGGAACTGATCTGACATTGACTCGAATCAAAAAGTCAACCGATCCAATATAGACCCGACTTGAAAACTCAACCGATCCGATATTGACCCGACCTAAAAATCAACTGATCCGATATTGACTTGACTCGATATCTGACCCAATCCGAAATAACATAGACCCGAACTAAATCCGAATCAGACCCAAATCGAGCTTAAACCGAAAGCAACACGAACCGAAAATCAACCTGACCCAAAGTGACCCGACCCGATCCGAACGACCCGATTGTCACCTCTAATTTAATCTAGGAAGATATGATTTAATAAAAAAAACTATGCACACCCACCTATATATATATATATATACACGTATAATATGTACACACATATATATATATACGCATATACTATATTTTTTTAAAAAAGTGATTGTATCGTATTAATTAAATTCTACAATAATATGTAGGAAGTAAAAAAAACAATATGTACTAAGTAATAAATAATTACTATGGTAAAATATGTGTATATATGGTACAAATATTAACGTACATTATATATATGGGTTAGGATCCACTCACACAGTGTAATTTTTTTTAAAGTTTTACACGTTTTTTGGATCATTGGATCAGGAAAATGGATGGTTGATGTTAATTTCTTACTTTTTTTCCCAAGTGATAATCTTCACATATTCTACTATTAATCTCAACCATCCGTTTCAGCCATTAAACGATCCAAAAAACGTGTAAAACTTAAAAGGTTTTACACTGTATAACTGGATCCTATCCCTATATATATGGTTAGAATCCACTTACATTTAGGGGTGTTCAAAAATACCCGGCCCGAACTACCCGACCCGCCGACCCGTCTACCCGATTAAAATTTACCGGGTATTTATATTAAAGTACCCGAATTTTTCGGGCCGGGTACCCGACCTGTACTTTTTTCCGGGTAGTTGGGCCGGGTCAGGGCCGAAATATTTTTATAACCGGGTACCTGACCCGACCCGTTAATTTTAATATTTATATATATTATATTTTAAATTCTATTTTCATTTTATGTTTCTTATAATTTTTCCTTAAAATTAATTTTAAATCCCTAAATTCTTTTTATACTTGTATTAGATACTTTTAAGTTTACAATTTTTCAAAAATATTTATATTAATTTTTCAATATGAGAGTCGAAAGAAAAATTATGACCGAGATTAATATTTTTAATACCTTCTTTTATCGATAAACTTTAATATATAAACACATATATATATATATATATATATATATCCAAATATTTCTCTCTTAAAATTAACCTCAAATAAATAATTTTTGTGTTTGAAATATTTATCATGAAACTTTATGTGTTTCTTATCTTTTTCAAAAAAAAAATTTAAAAAATATAAAAAAGTAAACCGGGTACCCGGTACCCGAATTTTGCAGGTACCCGGTTCTTATGGGCCGGGTCACGGGCCGACTTTTAGGTACCCGGATATGAACATCCCTACTTACATTGTGTAAAATTCAATTGCTTTTACATTTATTTGGACCGTTGGATGGTGATTATAAATGGCTAAGATTATTTCTTTATTTTCCCCCAAGTGATAATCTTTACATTTTCTATTTTTAATCTCATCCATCAATTTACCTTCATTCATTTTCCTATTTCTAATCTCATCCATCCATTTCACTCATCCAATGGTCATGAATTAGTGTAAAACTAGTTGAGTTTTACATAGTGTAATATATATGGGATGAGATCCACTTACATGGTGTAAAATTCATTTAGTTTTACACTAATTCATGACCATTGAATGAGTGAAATGGATGAATGAGATTAATAGTAAAAAATATGAAGATTATCACTTGGAAAAAAAGTAAAGAAATAATCTTAGCCATTTATTATCATCATCCAACACTAAAAAATTGTAAAAGTAATTGAGTTTTACACAATATATTTGTAAGTGGATCCTAACCCCTCTCTCTATATATAAAATATTTTAAAATATATTCTGCACATATTAAAGTCAATGTATTATCATATATGGTAATAATATATAATCAATTAATATAAACGCATTCCAAGTAAATTCAAATCAAACAATTAATTAAAGCATAAAACGAGGACTAGATCGAATAACAAATAAAATTAAAACTTGAAATTAAAGGGAAATATGACCCAAATTGAATTTATTCAAAACTTAATGTCCACAGCACAAAACCCATGAAAATAGGGCGCGGATCTTAAATCGGGTTCGGGCAGTTCACGGTTCAAACTATAAAAGCTCATACCCGATTCAATTTTCCCTTTTTTTGAATTATTCTCTATCTCACCCAAAAGCCTTTAAACTTAGAGGTAATAAATTGACCCGAGACCCGAACCGATTTTATCCGATCCGAGATTTAATATCGAGCCGAACATGATGATTCGAACTTAATCCGAAACCTGAAACAAATCGAAATAAATTGAAACCGACCCGATTTTTAGTTGAACCGATAAAGACCCGATCCGAATTTTCAACCGAATAGAACAGACTCGAACCGATTTTTAACTAAACCAAATGGACCCAAACCGTTTTCATTCGAATCGAAAGTAACCCGAACCGAAAGCATCATGAAATAAAGAAAAGATATTAAAAGAAATAATGAAATATTTGATGTGAATTGTCGCACAACTCACTAAAAAGTTAAATATATTAGCTTTATAAAGCCATATATGGGTTCAAAAAACTGATCTGGCCTAAAAACTCGACCGAAAACATATTGATTTCCGATTGAACTGATCTTGACTAGACTCAAAATCAACCGACCCGAAAATCAACCAAACGAATGTGACCCGATCCAGACTGATACCCGACCTGAATCACTATAGATCCAAATTAAAACCGAACAAGACCAGAACCGAAACCGAATGCAATCAAAACCGAACTTGACCCGAACAGAACCCGATCCAAATGACCCGTTTACCTCCTCTATTTAAACTCTATCCAAACACAAACACAAACACAAACACAAGTTCCAGAAAAGCACCACCAAACGGATCAAAACACCCATTGTTCTTGGTGTTCTTCAAGAACATGAAGAACACGAAGAACACCGATTACCAACCGCCGCCTTGATTTCCCTGATCACCACATCAAACATTTTGATCGCCGTTCAACTTTTTTCGACCACCATTGGCGATTTTTGGCCGTCGTAAAATCCCTAAAATCCCTAAAAAACCTAAAATCTTTCATTTTTTCATCCTAAACCTGTTCCGATCCGATAGGATGTGCCAATCTTCCCCGTTCTAGTCCTAAATCTACCTGAACCCAAGCCATCTTCAACTCCGACAGTCTCTAAACACTCTGGCAACCATGCATGCAAACGGAGAAAGAAAAGGACTCAAAAGCTTCTTTAATCTTCTCTGTTTGATTTTTTTTAAATCTAACAACATTTCTTGTTTTTTTTTTCAGATTTGATATTAGGATTCGAAAGGAGTTACCTTCAATTATTCCGTTCAACTTCCCAACATCTTCTCAAGCGACGATTTTGTTGACCCATCAACTCTCAATGACGTTTCGGCTTCCCAAGTATTTTCTCTCTCCCATAACTTTTTTAATTGTAGTAATTATTATTTTTATTAATTGTCATTAAATTTGACAAATTTTTCTCTCTCTCATTTTATAGGGGTGGACCGAGATGAGGTCACAGGGTTGGCGTCTTCATCAGCTAGCACTAGCTAAGGGATGAAGAAGCACAAATCCATGTGATACTGGTTTGGATCAATGGGATGCTGCCATGTGGCACATTTGAGCGGGGAAAATGATTTTTAAATGATATTTAGTTTTGTTGGGCTGTATATATATGAAAATGGGTTGTAAAAGCTGGATCAGATTATAAAAGATTTGGGCTTTGTAAAAAACGGGCTTTATATATAAATATCATGTAAATGGACTTTTTGGACTGCTTTATTTATTTATTGGATTGATTATATTTATTTATTTATGGTTTTATTCATAGAAAAGTATAGTATATATGTGTATACTCGGATAAAATTCGGGTATTACAGTTGCCATCGGTCTTTTTGAGTTGGGTACGATTAAAATTTTGATAGACTAGTTTGCGTCAACACCAAGATCGTTATCAGATTCGAGAATCGGTTACGAGTGAGAATATTAAAGTACCCCACTACGCTTATGAATTGGTATCTAAGAGTTTATGTTTAGCACTACTAATACAAAGGTAAGTAGGTAACAGTGCAAGCGAATGAAAAAAAAAATGATAATACATACTCGAGACTATAAAAAGCAACTGCATGAAAGAAAATAATTAGTTAGCAAAACAATCAAAATTAATTATAAGAACCCCCTAAAGTTATTGTTATTAGGGGTGAGTGTTCGATCGAGTCGAGTAAAAAAATTTTGAGTTATTCGAGTTGACGAGTCTAATTTTATCATTCGAACTTTCATTCGAAAATTTTTCGAGTCGAGTCGAGTTTTCAAGTTCTTATAAAAATTTAATTGTAATTATTTATTATGTTATAGTACGGTTCGATTCCAATTTAAATGGCTTTCTCTAATTATATCTTCATATTTATTCATATTTTTTCATATGTGGCAATATTTCTTCATATTTATATATATTGGTATGTATATATCAATAAAAAATGAGGGACTCGTCTCGAATTTAAAAATAAATCCACTAATTACTAGAAATTTCGAGTTATTTGAGTTATTCGAATTTTCATTTTACAACTCAAACTTTATTTGAAATTTTTTCGAGTCGAGTCTAGTCTATGAAATTTCGAGTCAAGTCAAAACAAGTCGAGCATTTTCGCCTCGAGTCGAGTTATTCGATTTTTTCGAGTCAAATTTTGTTCAACCCTAATTGTTACTCCAATGTAGAGTTGATTCCAATAAAAACATGTTCAATGAATATCAATATATTCAGACGACAAGAGACAATAGAAGATTTTTCCAATAAAAGTGTTCATTTTTCTAATAATTTATAAACATTTATAAATTTAAATTTTTAATCATATATAATTTATTAATGATAACTTCTGATTTTTAATTTTGGCCTTGTTTGGTAAATAGCGGTTTGGGCAAAAATTAGAGGTTTGAGGTATAATTAGAGGTTTGACTAGTCAAATCCGCTAATATTGATGTTTGGTAATTAGCGGATTGAAAGAGCGGATTGAGGTGAAAAAGCTAATTTTGAAAAAGCTCCTAATATGAGCTTTTTGAGATTAGAGGTTTAATATTAGAGTTGTAATGACTCTTTTACCCTTAACAATTACCAAAAATCTCCAAATAACCTAAATTAAATATTGGACTTATTTGTTATTACTACTAATTTATATGGTGACATTTGTAAGTTAATTCTATTTTTTTATTATCACATATTTGTATGTGCATATAAAAAAATTAATAATTATATAAATAATAAATTAATATATAAATCTTTCAAATTTGTTTAGGAAATTTATATTAAAAAATAATTTTTACAAATCTAATTAATATTTATTAGATACAAAATATTAATAACTGATAAATTATTCAAACAAGTATTAAATATAATCATGTTCTTATATGTCATTTTGCTTGTTTAAATAATCAAACAGCTATCAGCTATCAGTTAATTTTACCAAACACTTTTATACAATCAGCTAATACAATCCGCTAGTTAAATCAGCTAATGCAATAAGCTATCAGCTATCAACTAATGTAATCCGCTATCAGCTATCCGCTAATTGCCAAACAGGGCCTTTATATTTTTTAAAACTTTTTAAAATGTTTTATTTTCAGTTGGCGTAAAATATAATTATGTCTTTAAATTTGTAAGTCTTCAATGTTCGGTCACCGTCGACCACAACCCTCCTACCTTCGTTATAGGAACGCATTACCTGCCACACGTCATCTCCCTAATTTTTAGTAAACAAATCATAAATTTCTAATTTCAAATTCCCTTATTGTTGCTGACCATTACTACTAACCCCGCCGCGTGGGTATTGACGAACGAAAAGGTGGATGATGGTAATTGAATCGGTAATTGAGGGGGAGAGATATGAGGATTTAAGAGCATGTATTTGGGGTTTTTAATAAAAATACATATTTTATGATATTTTTAAATAAAGAAAATCAAGAAATAGACCATGTTTCTCATTTTGATTGGATGTTAAATTTTTTTTAACGATCATTGACGAAGTGACCTCAAAATTGTTACAAAATAAAATGCTAGACACGGGTTTACCTAAAAATATTCTAGGCACCTATCTTTAAAAAAACATAGTTTGCATTTATTTTATAATTAAACCCTCATTAAATTATTTGTAAAAACAACATCCTTTATCAATTAATTATTGAAATGACACTCTTTTAAAGAGCAGACATGTTCGCTAAGATAAAAGTGTATTTTAGCGGTGGTACTTTTTTTTAATAGAGTATACTTAAAATTTAGATGACAGATCTGTTTAGCAATTTAAAATATTTTAATTGATTATAAAAAAACACCTATAATTGAACGTATTTTTCATGAATTTTTTAAAATATGTTTTTATTCAAAATTTTGAAAAGAATTTTTTATGTACATCTATAATGTTTTGATGGTTAATAAAAATGTATTTTTTATTGTCATAAGCAGCCTTTTGGTCTCCCTTGTTTAAGATTCTCAAAGTATAAAAGGTTCAAAATTAAAATAGAAGAAGTGGTTAAAGAGGTGCTATTAATTATTAGGAGGGTGATTAAATTAAGTAATAATGAATAAAGGGGACGATTCCACGAGGGAGATGCCATGTTCAACGAACCATCTCAATATTTAAATGCTTTTATTGATTGGTTTAGTTGACAATATTATTTAAGATAAATTGCAGCAAATATTATTTTTATTCTCGATGAGTTTTTTTTTATTATTATTAATTGTAGAAATTAAGGGTGCGTTTGGTTATTGAGTATACAAGATATTTTTATTTTCTTGGAAAATAATTTTTTTGAAGAAAACATGTTTGTTTCAAAATTTGAAAATGATTTTTAAAAAATAAAAATAAAATTGAGTGAAATTTTAAAACCATAAAAAATGTTTTCATCATTTTTATTTAAAATGTTTTAGAAAAGTGGAAAACATGAAAATAAGGGTTTTAAATTTTAACTCTCTTTAACCCGAGTTTGAATACTTCTAATTAGGGATGGCAATTTGATCCGAATCCGATTCGATCCGAAAGAATTTATCCGATCCATATTCGATTGAAAAAAATCCGAATCCGAGTAAAATGTCCGAATCCTAATAGGAGATGGGTTGGATATGGATCATGCCAAGATCCGATCCGAATCCGAATCCGAGTCCGAATCAAAATATTTAGGACTTTTAACTCCTTAAAACAAAATATCATGTATAATATTTACATTAAAACAAGAAGACAACATAAATAAAGTAAAAAGTTAAACTAAATACATTAAAAGAAACATAACTACATATATTTTTTAAACGAAAACATAAATGTATATATTAGGTAATTTGGAATAATAGTAAAAATAAAATTAACTTTGTAATATATATATATATATATATATATTAAAAGTGATAATAAAAATATAAATTTCTTAAGAATTTAAGTCAAAATAATAATAATATTTATTATGATTTATATATATTAATTAACCTTAATATAGTGTAATATATCTATTTATACCATATGCATGTATAAATAAATATGAAAAAAACAAATGCAAGATCAAGTCATAGATAAACAAACAATAAAATAAATACAATGGAGAAACAAATAAATGTAAATATCAATGAATTACTAAAAATTAAGAAAGTTAGTGAATAAAATAGTAAGTAATGTGTAATCGATAGATAAAGTTATGATATATTATGCTAAAATTATGAATTAAAATAGAAAGCAAATTAAAAACATAAACAATAAACACAAAAAATTAAATGTAGTCAACAAATAAGAGATAAAAATGAACAAGTGTAGAATTAAATAGCATAAATTAAATGCGTAAGAAATTAAATATACAAAATTATGGACTGATTTACACTAAAATAAAATTATTAGAGGGTCAAAACACAATATACCCTAAAGACGCTAAAATTCGCGAATCTACCCCTCAGACTTGGGTCAAGACTAGGGATGACAATTTAATCCAAATCCAAAAACTCTGATCTAAATGCGGTTGAAACAAATCCGAATCCGATCCGAAAAAATCCGATCCAAAAACAATCCGATCCAAATCCGTTTAAAAAATATCCGAATCCAAATCCGAAAAAAATATCCGAGTCCGATTGTAACGGATTCGGACTTGGATTTTATACAATCCGATCCAAATCCGATCCATTGCCATCCCTACTTCTAATGTCAATTTTAAAATTTTAGTTTATTTAATCAAATTTTAATTTTATTATAATAACATTTTTTATAATTATACTTTAACTTAATTATTTAATGAGTAATTGTTTGTTTATTTTTATTTGGCTTAAAGGTCAAATTAGTCATCAACGAAAAATTAAAAAAAATCAACTAATCTATTATTTTTTTTCTCACCCAATTTAGTTTTCATTAGCCGAAACACACTCAATTTAGTCATTCCGTAACGGATGATCAAATTTTGACCATTAACTCATTGACTACCAATAAAATGATAATGTGTGGCACACTCTAAATGTGTTACGTCATTAAACCATAAAAAATCTAAAAAATATTTTTAAAATTCTAAAAAATATTTTTCCAATTTGGCCATTTACTGATTTTTTGTTTCAAAACAATCATAGTTTTGATTTTTTTTTTTCAATTTGGTCTTTATTGATTTTTTTAATTCAAAACCCAAACCCTCTATTATCGTCCTGTGAGAACTACGATAGTTGTTGTAGATCTTTTATCCAGTCTTCCTCTAATCCATGCGAATCAAGTTTTCCACTAGGATTTTACTAATTTCTTAGGAAACAAATGATCTTTAATAAACAAACCACATGTTTTAAGAAGAAAATGGATGTTGAAACCTGGAGATGTCAGATTTAACTCTAACCCATGCAATTTCACAGCGTTTCAATGGATCCAAGTGAAGACGATAGTTGTGGAGGAAAACTAATTAGCAAACTATTTTAAGGTGGGTAGTTATGGAGAGATTAATTTTAAATATATATTTTAGATTTTTTTAAATAATTTTCAGGTGTACCACGTGTCACTATCTTAATGATTGTTTGTGAGTTAACAGTCAACTATGACGGTCAACGTTATGAGAGGGCTAAATTGATTGCAATTTGAATTATGAGGGTTTGATTGATTGTAATTTGAATTATGAGGGCTAAATTGGGTGTAAAAAATTCATAAGGGCTTAATTGATTTTTTAATTTTTTGTTGAGGGCTAATTTGACCTTTAAGCCTTTTTATTTTAAAAAACTAGATACCAAACACATTTCTACTGTTTGCATTTTTGAAAACAATTTTTCATTTCTATTAACCAAATGTGTCTTCTAGTTTTTAGAAAACAGAAAATGAAAACCATTTTCTAAAAATAAAAATAGAAAACAAAAATAAAAAATGTTTTCTAGAACCAAAGGCACCTTAATCTTTCGTTATTTGCGTTATCAATTTATTACATTTTAATCATTAAATGCCGATCCTCCGTCATAGTACATTCTACCGCAAAACACTGTAAGTTGATATCTAGGAGGGTCTACAAATGTGCAAATGACTGTATTTCATTGCAGCTTGTTTCTACAAGGGCATGGAGATGACTCCACCCATTCTCCATTTATTTTATGAGGGCGTGAAAATAACTCCACACAACTTGTATTCGTTTCTACAAAAGTATAAGGTACAAGGGTTAGCCCATTGATACATAAAAGCGCTCCGGAGAACTGGTACCTCCCGCACAAGTGCTTGAGCTGCTGAGGATGCTAGCCCGATTCTTCCCGATGAATGAAAGAATGGATGAATGAATACCAATGTATGTGCCCAACCATTCAAGGCTCTACTCTTCAGCATTATTAATTCACTATACATATTGAATCGTTCTCCGCTCACCCGATATCTCCACTATATGCGACTGACTCTCCAAGAGTGTTAAGATAAGCTCCACTCAGTACTATGATTGTTTCTCCAAGTACATCGAGATAAACTCCGCCCATAATATGATTGTTTCTCCAGCGACATAAAGATTAGCTCTGCCGATGATATAATTGTTTCTTCAAGGGCGTCGAGATAAGCTCCGCCAATAATATGATTGTTTCTCCAAGGGCGTCGAGATAAGCTCCACCCATAATATGATTGTTTCTCCAAGGGCGTCGAGATAAGCTCCACCCATAATATCATTGTTTCTCCAAGAGCGTCGAGCTACCTCCGCTCGAATTGTATTTACGAGTGTATGAGATTCCTACACACAGAGATGCCTCCACACAATCTTCGATTGTATCTACAAGGGTGCGGAGATGCCCCCACCCAACTTAGGTTTGTCTCTACAAAGTAACATATTCACTCCCCTGATGTTGTCCTAGAGTCGAGTCATTTACTCCTCTAATGATTTTTCGAAGTTAAGTCATTTACTCACTCCCCTGATGTTGTCCTAGGGTCGAGTCATTTACTCCTCCGATGATTTCCGGAGTTGAGTCATTTATTCACTCCTATGATGTTTTCCTAGGGTCGAGTCATTTTCTCCTCCGATGATTTTTTCAGAGTTTAGTCATTTATTCGCTCCCATGACGTCATCCCAAGGATGAGCCCTCCGCTCGATAAACATTGTTTCTCTACTTGACTGCGGCCCAAATCAACAAGGGCGACCCACCATGGTTCCTTCAACCAACATTTTCGGAAGCACTATTTGACAGATCCCCACAAAAATGTTAGGATCTCCGCTAAGAACACAATGTCGAGACACCTACGCTTCAACATGCCTCTGCTTTAGAACCGATAGATAAGCAAAGTCTAACTTCATGCCACAATGTCGAGACACTTCCGTTCCAGCATATCTCCACTCCAAAACCAATGGATCAACAAGGTCTCAACTCGTACCACTTTATGGCACTCCTTCGACGAATGAGGGACTGATGTTGTATCTTCGCCAAACACCTCAGGAAAGCTCTACCTTCGAAGACAACACTATCGTCCCCGCATTACGCTCCAAGAATCGGAGCCCAAAGCTTCTCCCTCGGATGCTCATATACCTCCATACCCATAAGCCTCCGAAGACACATACGCTCAGTTACCGCGCCGCGACAAGATAGCTATAAAGCTTGTAACCCCCTTAGTCCGGCCTAGACGGTTGACCCGAACTACGAAGATTACACGGGGAAAACCAAAGTCAACCTTGATTAACGACCCTTTTTTTCTTTTTAATCTTGTCTAGATGCATATTAAACCTAGGCGTACCCTTGGGAAGAGCATACTTGAAAAGCACAGCGATCGGAAAAACGTTAAGGGACTCAATTGCACAAATTACAACTATTAGGGACCAAAATGTAAATTCTGGAAATTAAGAGGACTTAACTGATTTTTAAGTTACCATTATGAAATTATTCATATTACATGCTTCCCTGTCAAATTTCACCTTAAACGGACATCTCAAACCCAAGCAATTGCATATACAAAATTCAGGACTAAAACGTAAAGCATGCAAACCTTAAACCATTCAAATCAGTGCCCAATGATCATCTGTTTCGGAACAAGGGTTGACCGTTCCGAAACGCGGGTTCGTTTCGAGACCTGTACTGAAACAGGGCTTGGCAGTGGCCAATTCGTTTCGGAACGACCTCTACCCGTTTCGATACACGAAGGCCATTACAGGCCCCCGTTTCGAAACGTTAGTGCCCGTTCCGATACGGACTGCCCAGAAAGTGCAGAATTTGCTGGTTTAACATACATTTATCCATTCAAACACATCCTAATAACCTCCTAATCATGCCAACAAGCCATCATACATACAAGGTACATACTTGCATCATCAAAACACATTCATGGCATCAATTAGGCAAAACCACAAGTCTATATGCATGCATCCTAATACTCAAAACCAACCAATCATCAAATCAAACACCAAAATGGCCCTTTACAAGTCCAAAACATCAAAGGCATCATGCCAAACTTAGGGAGTCCAAAACATCTCCCAAAACACAACCTAGGTTCCTATTGCCAAAATATCAAAAACTAATAATGTTGTGAAAAGGTCACCATACATGAGCTTAGCTTTCCCTTGGATTCTTAGCCTCCTTGCTGCCCTTTAAGCACTTCAATTCTCTGCATTATTGGTTCAAGAAAGAGAGCGTAAGCACATTTGCTTAGTGAGGCATGCTCTAAAGAAACAACACAATAATGCATTCTATAAAACACCTTTCAAAAGGCCTTTAAATTCATAAACATCATTTTCTCATGCAACAATGCAAGCACAACAAGCATCTCATGCTTCATTACATCAACATGTCATATTGGCTTCCAAGTGATACCATAACCATTTTTCAACACAAAATACAATCGGATACGCGGATTACAAGCGTTGTCCCATACGCTTCATACACACTACCGAACACACAAGGTGGAGTTTACCGGTACAATCACAACCCCTCAACACCCGTGATGGAGTTTAACGGTACAATTACAACCCCTCCACATCACTCATCGGTAGTTGTATAACATCACTAACGAGAACACGAGACACACAACACAAGATCCACACATGGCCTTTTAACCACCATTGTGATCTTAACCATCTCGTTAGTGTACTTGGATGGAGTTTTCGGTACCATTACAACCCCTCAACATCCAAGGCGACTTTATTCACGGTGCACTCAATCCTATAGCCAGCTAACTATATCCGATTCAAGTACTTTAAAACCAAAACATCACTTGCCAATATACATCAATTATCAACAACCATCCACTGTTTTAAAGCATTAATCAAAGCCATTAAACCAACATGCATCACTATGCATCAAAACCACATTTATCAATATCAAACCAAGGATCTCTTACCTTGAGCATCCTTCAACACATGGCTTTCAAAACCAGCATTAATCATGCTAAAACATGCTTTCAAAACATAATTTAAACATGCAAATTAAACACATTGCATCCAACCATCTCATGGTTCATCAAAGAGAGAGTTTCTCCGAAAACTTACTCTTGAGCTTAGTTAAGTTGATTAGACTTAATCTAAGCTCCCAAACCTTCAAACATTCGATACAAAGCTGGAAATCCCATTCCACTCACCAATTCCGTTTCGCAAGCTTGCCGAAACGCTGTTCAAGCCTCCGGATCAACACCACAAGGATCCGAAGATGTCTTCCCTGTTTTAAACACATCAAAGCAGAGGATTAATGCATCATCATGCATTAAAATCTTCAGCCATTACACCTAAACTCGCTGATCTCACCAAATCTAACATTTCGGCTACCAAACACAACCGAAATCACTTCCAAACTCTTCCACAACATTACCCAGCCAAGATCCATCACTTCTAAACATTCTTAAACATCAATTAACATCCAAAAAGAACCTAAACTCGTCCTTATACCTCCAGCTATAACAGAACACCAAGATCACCCCAAAAACCACTATTTTCACAAGTAAAAATTTAGGAAAATCAACCTATTCGGGATTGCATTGATTAAACCTCAATTACACATCATTAAACATCCAAAATACATTAAAAAGACATCTCAAAACAGAGCCCAAACATTCATCACGAATTTCTTCAAGATTTAATCCAAATCTTGAGTTTTAAGCCAAAATCAAGATCACAACATTAAAAACTTTTATAAAAACTTAATTTAAGGATTGAGAACTTGGGAATTTCAGTAAAGAACTGAGTATTTAGAGGAGAAAGACATCCTTACCTCTAAATGTAGATTTCTCCTTGTTTAGAGCCAAAATCCTTGAAAATTCAATAAGCAAATGAAGAGGATTTGATGTAGAAAGGATTAGGAATCAATTGATGATTGAAACCTCATATTTTAGTGTGAAAATCAGAAGAAAAGTTGCTGTGAAAATGTGTTTGGCTGAAGGAATTTTGAGAGAAAATGAGATGAGAAAGTTTTAGCAAAAGTTAGTTATGAAAAACTAAAATATGGTTTCCCTCTCTTCTTTTAATTAATTAAACATTAATAAAATCATTTAAATTAAGAAAAATCTGGAGAAATCCTTCCTTGGGTAAATTACATTTCAAAAATTACATTTTAGTCACTATTTCGAAATGTCACACTTCCAAACCTTATTTTGTAAAATTGATTTCACCACTCTCTTATATATATTAAAAGAGGATTTTTAGATATTTTCCCATATTTTTAATGCATCCCGAACTAGGCTTTCCCTAAAACCCCCTTTTATATTCGAACCGAAAATCTGACCGGTCCGGTTCAGACCCTAAACTTCCAAGCCCAAAATTGGGGTGTTACAACTCTCCCCCCTTAAGAAATTTTGTCCTCGAAATTTACCTGGAGGAAAGAGATACGGAAACTGCTCTTTTATGTCATCCTTCCGTTCCCACGTGGCTTCCTCAACACCATGATGCTTCCACAACACCTTTACCAACTCAATGGTCTTGCCTCGAAGAACTTTACTGTCTGAATCCAGAATTTCCACCGGCTCCTCATCATAGGTCAAGTCTGGATTCAACTCCACTTCCTCCACATGCATAACATGCGAAGGATCCGATCTATACCTCCGAAGCATAGAGACATGAAACACATCATGAATCTTTTCCAACTCTTGCGGTAACCTCAGCTTGTACGCAACAGGACCCACACGTTCAATCACCTCGTATGGTCCAATGTACCTAGGGCTCAACTTACCTTTTCGGCCAAACCTCATCACCTTTTTCCAAGGCGAAACTTTCAAAAACACACGGTCACCTACCGCATACTCAATCTCCTTACGCTTCAAATCCGCATAAGACTTCTGTCGATCAGAAGCTGCCTTCAATCGCTCACAAATGAGCTTCACCTTCTCGGTGGTTCCTTTCAACAAAGCTGGCATTGAAACCAACTTCTGACCTGTTTCAGCCCAACAAAGAGGAGTCCTGCACTTCCTCCCGTACAAGGCTTCATAAGGTGCCATTTGAATACTTGCCTGATAGCTATTATTATAAGCAAATTCCACCAAAGGCAAATGCTTCTCCCAAGAACCCTGAAACTCAATCGCACATCACCTCAACATATCCTCCAGCACTTGGATAACACGCTCAGACTGCCCATCCGACTGTGGATGATAAGAAATACTGAAATTCAGCCGTGTACCCAAAGCCTGATGCAAACACTCCCAGAAATGTGATGTAAACCTCGGATCTCTATCCGACACGATCGACTTTGGCACACCATGCAACCGCACAATCTCAGCAATGTACAGCTCTGCAAGCTTGTCCAAAGTATACGTAGTATGCACAGGCAAGAAATGCGCACACTTCGTCAGGCGATCCACAATCACCCACACCGAATTCTTCTTCGATGGCGACAAAGGTAAACCAGACACAAAGTCCATAGTAATCCTTTCCCACTTCCACTCAGGAATCCTCAACGGTTGCAACAACCCAGAAGGAAACTGATGCTCAGCTTTAACTCGCTGACAAACCATACACTTGCTCACATACTCAGCAACATCTTTCTTTAAACCCACCCAATAGTACTCATCACGAAGATCACGATACATCTTAGTACTACCAGGGTGCATAGCAAAAGGATTACTATGAGCTTCAGTCAGAATAGCACGCCTCAACTCAGCATCATTGGGTACTACTATTAGACTCCCAAAACATAAAACTCCGTCATCATTAAAGCAGAAATCCGATGGTCTATACTCAGCAATATCCTGAACATGAGGCACCAAGGAATCATCCAACAGTTGCTTATCCTTTATCAACTGAACCAAGGATGGTTTCACTTGCAATTCATCCACAAGACCACCATCTCGCGAAATGCTCAAGCTGGAAAACATAGCCCTCAACTCCACTGCCACCTTCCTACTCAAGGCATCCGCTACAACATTAGCTTTTCCCGGATGGTACTCGATCGTCAGATCGTAATCTTTAAGCAACTCCACCCAACGTCGTTGCCTAAGATTCAACTCATTCTGAGACATCAGATACTTCAAACTCTTGTGATCCGTGTACACCGTACACTTCTCACTATACAGGTAATGTCTCCAAATTTTCAAAGCAAAAATCACCGCAGCTAACTCAATGTCATGCGTAGGATAATTGCGCTCATGCACCTTCAACTGGCGCGATGCATAAGCCACCACCTTACCCTCTTGCATCAACACACACCCCAACCCAACGTAGGATGCGTCACTATACACCACAAACTCTTTCCCTGATTCAGGCTGAACCAAGATAGGAGCTTGCGTCAAAGCTGCCTTTAACTTCTCAAAAGCATGCTGTCTCGCTTCCGTCCACTCATACTTAACATCCTTCTGCAACAACTTCGTCAAAGATGCAACAATCTTTGAAAATCCATCCACGAACCTCCGGTAATATCCTGTCAAACCAAGGAAACTATGGACTTCATGAACAGACTTAGGAGGCTTCCAATTCATCACCGCCTCAATCTTCTAAGGATCAACACGAATCCCCTCAGCAGAAACCACATGACCAAGGAACACAACTTCCCTGAGCCAGAACTCACACTTGCTTAGCTTAGCATAAAGCTGATTCTCCAACAAAGCCTGCAACACAATCCTTAAATGCCCTTCATGCTCCTCCTCAGTACGAGAGTACACGAGGATATCATCAATGAACACCACAACAAACTTGTCCAAATACTCATGGAACACTCTATTCTTCATGTCCATAAAAGCTGCAGGAGCATTCGTCAAACCAAACGGCATCACAAGGAACTCATAATGCCCATACCTCGTTCTGAAGGCTGTCTTTGGCACATCCACATCCTTCACCTTCAACTGGTAATACCCTGACCTTAAGTCAATTTTAGAGAACACAACCGCTCCCCGAAATTGATCAAAAAGATCATCAATCCTCGGCAATGGATATCGATTCTTGATAGTCAACTTGTTCAGCTGACGGTAATCGATGCATATTCTCATAGTGTCATTCTTCTTCTTCACAAACAAGACCGGTGCACCCCAAGGTGACACACTCGGCCGAATGAAACCATGATCAAGCAACTCCTGAAGTTGCGTCTTCAACTCCTTCGACTCCTTAGGTGCCATTCGATAAGGTGTAATGGAAACTGGAGTTGTATTCTCATATAGCTCAATTCCAAACTCCACCTCTCGGTTAGGAGGCAATCCAGGAAACTCTCGCACAGTTCTGATGTCTTGAACTCGCAACTCCTTCGAGCTAGGGTTCATCACAAAGGCTAGGTAGGCTTCACAACCTTGCCTCAGTATCCGGCTCGCTTCCAAGGAAGACACCACATTGGCAAGAAACTTCACATTCTCAGCAACCACCACCACCTCCCTAAAACCCCATTTTATATTCGAACCAAAAATCAGACTGGTCCGGTTCAGACCCTAAACTTCCAAGCCTAAAATTGGGGTGTTACAAAGCTCGACTAAGCCTGCAGCCTGACAGCCGAGCTACCATATATCAGACCATCAATAGCCATCACTAGGCCTTGCACGGTCTCGCCAAACATCACATGGTCTACAACAACAAGGGGATGTAAATACCCCCAAGACCGAAGACAAAAGGGACATCCCCTGGGAGATCGACCACCCTCTCTATCCTCTCCCACATGACCCCGTTCATCTATTCTACACTATTTGTGACTCTTGGCCCTAAGCCAACCAAGGGTGAATCGCCTGATTCTACCGCCAACCGTCGCCTACCATGGCTCTTCACTCGTCCCACGACGGGTGAATCACCAAGCCTCGTCCCCAAAACCTTCATTCGGCCGCTAAATCCTTAAATACACAGTGACGTGGCTAATGGTGGCTGATATGGATACTGAACCAAAACGACGTCATCTTGGTCAGTCTATTTTGACGCCTATATCGCTCAAAACGACTCCATTTTGCAAGAAAAGAAATATAGAATTTTGCACTTGAAATGAATTGAACCCAATACTAAGGAAAGAAAAAAAAAAACCCATCCACTAAACCAACTTGAGATTTGGAAATATTTTAACATAAATTGTATATATGTCAAACAGTATGTTATTAATGTAGTTTTAATATGGTTTTATTTTGTATATTTTAGTCCCTAAATTTTTTATTTAATCCAAATTTAACCCTTATTTATTTCTAATTTTTATGATCTTGTCCAATATTTTTCATGTACTTCCATTTTTATTCAGTTTAATCCCTAAAGTTTTTATTTAATCAAAAATTGACCCCCGTTTGTTTCTAATTTTTATAATATAGTCTAATTTTATATATATTATTAAGTTTGTTCAATTTAGTCCCTAAAGCTTTTATTTAATCCAAAATTTTGGATCCCAATATTAGACTAGATTACAAAAATTAGAAACAAATAGGGACAATTTTGGATTAACTAAAAACTTTAGGGACTAAACTAAACAAAAATAAAACTATATTAAAAAATGGACTAAATTATAAAAATTAGAAATAAATAGGGGTCAATTTTAGATTAACTAAAAGCTTTAAAGACTAAATTGAACACAAATAAAACTATATAAACAAAATTGGACTAGATTATAAAAATTAGAAACAAATAGGGGTCGGTTTCTAATTAAATAAAAACTTTAGATACTAAATTGAGCAGAAATAAAACTATATTAAAAAATTAACCGAAGAAAGGTGGTTTGGATTTGACAAAGAACATCATCATCGTCTTCCAATAAGCATAATTGGTCCCATCGAAGAAAGGTGGTTTGTCGATGGATTGTGCCATTGAGCCGGTTGTTTGAAGTGTTGACCGAGCTTGCTGGATCGCCTCAATAGGATGTTAATCCTCTTCAATTGAGCCAAGCTCTGATACCAATTGTTGGGTTTTATGATGCTCGATTTCCTTCAACCGACGTGTTTGCCAAGTTCGGAGAAGATTAGATTTTTGGGTGATTTGGTTGAAGCTAAAAATAAAAGATAAACACAAGGATTTAGAGTGGTCCAACTTTCTAACCCAAAGCCTACATCCACTACCTTAGCTTCCCACTAAGGATTTCCAAACAAATTCACTAAGAATTTCGTCCTTTTTTTTAGCTTAGGAGGAAACCGTTACACCGATCAAGCTTTCTACCCAAAGCTTGATCAAACACTCTCTTACACAAGAAAGACTTAGCAAACTAGAAATCCCTCTAGAAGGTATATGTTTGCACAATTAAAGCTCTCACCCAAAACCTAAACACTTGAGCAAATTTGACAATTAGGCTCACAAGTGTTGTCTATACAAGAAATTGACAATTTAAGCTCTAAGGCAATTTCTTTATCATAGTGTTGTTGACAATTGAAGAATTAACCATTACTTGATGCTTGGAGGTCCCTTTTATACTCCTAATAGAGTTTGTAGCCATTGAGGACCGTTGGGGATGTTTTGGAGCCATTGGAGACTTTATTTCCCACCATAAATGCTGTTCTGTAGACGTCCGTTTCGAAACACTCGATCCTATTTCAGAACGCTATTCTTTAGAACTAGCCGTTGAAGTCTGATGCAGCAGGCCATATCAAAACGCCTATGGCCATTTCGAAACCCTTCTAGCCGTATCGAAACAGTTACAATCTGTTTCGATACGATTGAAAGTTAGGCTGCAAATTAAATTACCGTTGGGAAAGAGCAGTTGGGGTTTTGACCGTTGGGAAATAGCCGTATCGAAATGGTGAAGCCCGTATCGAAATGCTGTGTAAAACCCTCACCCAAAATGAATCCCGTTTCGAAACATACATGGTCGTATCAAAACGTTTTGTCTCTGTGAATGGTCGTTTCGAAACGCCTAGGGGTGTTTCGAAGCAAACACCTGGGTGGTTTTGTAAAGTTTGACTTTAGAAAGTGCATTAAAACCTTTTTGAAACTTCTTCAAACATATTTTCAAGTTGTTTGGACTTAAAAGCATTTTGAAATCTTTTCAATTTAATCCAAAAACTTTTTTTCAATTATTATATCAAAACATTAGTTCTTCATTATATTTTAAAACTGGTATCGTTAAATATTTTGTAAGAACTATAGGCAGCCCCTATAACTACTTTAAAATTCTAGTTAATAAATACTTTATAATAACATTAACTATATTCTATTTGGTTTAACGGGTAATTTTGTCCATATAATAATCATAGATCAATAATATTGTACTTCCTTTTTTTATTTGCATCAATTTAGCCTATGTAATATTTCAAAATCATCAATGTTTTTTTATCCTTTTTAATTTCATCAGTTTAGCCTTCAAACTCCCGAATTGCATCAATTTCTTCCATTGATAGTAGTTGACTAACAAATTATGATTATCAATTACCCTTTGTCATGTTAAACACTCTGTCTTTAAATAATTAATAGCGCATGAGTTAGCATGTCCAAATATCAATTTCTTCAATAAATTAATGTCCTCTAATAAAATGATGACATGTCAAATTTGATGATGTAGTGGTACAATTGATGTTGATTTTTTAATCTGTACTTTTAAAATGATTAGTTAATTCTAAAACTTTACATTTGTATTATCATGTCATTAAAACTGACTTATCATCATCGACATGGCAAGACTGTTGGTGATAACAACTGATGTGTAAGCAGATAACGACTATATTTATAGAACTTAATGGCTCTATTAATTGACGATAATCAAAGGGCGAGATTGATACAATTTAAAAGTTCGAGAAACTAAATTGATGAAACTACAAAAAAATAGACAACGTTACTAATTTTAAAAGACTATATGATACAATTATAAAAAAAAACAACATTAATTACATAAATAAAATAAATCCTTAAACATTTTCTTTTTATAGTTGCCTCGAAATTACAATTCTAAAAAGTTGTTTCTATTTGGCTAAAGTAATTTCCCAGCCTAGGATCAGAAACGATACCGTATAATATAATTTAGGATGAATCTACAGCGTTCGAAGAGCACCGATGAGTATCACTAACGATAAGCATCGATGAGCATTATTAATTTAATTTATAGAGATTTAAAATCTAAAAAACTCAACGTAAAATTATAATTTATTTAAAAATCAAAAGGTAAATTAATTAAAATATATTGTTTTATTTTTAATTTACTTTTAAATATAGACCAAAATACCTATCTACCCCTAAATTACAAAACCCTAATTTTTGTTCATTTAAAATTCAAGTCACCGTTGCTAAAGTCATTGCCGCCGTCGCCGATGCTGCTTCCTGCAAACAGTCAATGGTTCGAACAAGTTTCAATGCTTCACAAAGAAAAATGGTGTTGTTTACCCAATTACACGATCCTAGTTACAAAAACTTAATGAAAAATGGATCCGGTGATGTAAAGATCCATATGCAAAAAGGATTGTGTAATATACAGATTTCGGGAGTTTTTCATTCAAATCGTACTATTTACCCAATTACTATTTGTTTCATTCAAATTTAATGAAAAATGGATCCGGTGATGTAAAGAAAAAAAGGATTGTGTAATTTACAGATACATATACTAAACCATGTTGTTTACCCAATTACTATGTGTTTCATTCAAAACGCGATTGGGACAACAGTTTGTGCTCAAACAAATGCGGCGGCGACAGCAGAAGGCGGTGACGACGATGACGATGTCGATGACGACGGTAGCGGCGGCGTCGATGACGACGGCAACGACGACGGATTAAATTTTAAATGAACAAAAATTAAGGTTTTGTAATTTAGGGTAGATAGGTATTTTGATCTATATTTAAAAGAAAATTAAAAATAAAATAAAATAATATATTTTAATTAATTTACCTTTTAATTTTTAAATAATTTATAATTATACGTTGAGTCATTTAGATTTTAAATCTTTATAAATTAAATTAATAGTACTCATCGGTGCTCGTCGTTAATGATACTTATCAATACTCGTCGAACGCGTAGGATTTTCTATTAATTTAATACTCCATTTCTTTTAGTATTTCCCCTTGTTGATTTTAAAATGTCAGAGGTTTTGCATTAAAATAATCCAAACCAAAGCATATTATTGATACAATTTTTTATTGATGTGATGACATTAATAAATTCTTTATTTCCGATAATTAACCAACTTTAATGAAAGCTTTTCTGGTTATTTACTCAGATCGCACCATTTTAAAATTATTTAGAGAAATAGTATTCTTTATCAATTAATTGTGATGCCACCAAAGTCGTCATGTGATGCTTGGGTTATCAACCAAGCATACAAGTTGAGAAATATATATTAATGAATAATTGAAAAAAATACAGGTGTAGCTGCTTTTGGGGCGAGTTATGTCTAGGGTGAAGTTAACTGACGAATTTTTTTTAAAATTTATCCACGAACTAAAAATATTAGACTTCTTTATAATATTTTCATTTGATTTTTTAATTTTTTTAAATAAGTATCGATACTTTATCTCAAACTGAAAATTTATAATAAAAAACCTTGGAAGATAGTCCTATATATATAGAGAGAAAAGCATTTGGGTAAAGAGAGATCAAATAGAGTTTTAGAAAAAATAAACTTCATTTGAAGATCGCAACGGTGGAGAAGCTCCTCTTGGGGCGAGGAGCAACATATTTAATGATAACCATAATAGTATTCTTTATCAATTAATTGTGATGCCACCGAAGTCGTCATGTGATGCTTGGGTTATCAACCGAAGCATACAAGTTGAGAAATATATATTAATGAATAATTGAAAAAAAAATATACATGTTTTGCTCCTTCTGGGGCGAGTTATATTTAGGGTGCAGTTAAAAGACAGAAAATTTTTGAAATTTATTCACGAATTAAAAAGTTAAACTTTTTAAAAACATTTTCGGTTGATTTTTTAAAATTTTTTTAAGTCCCAAATTAAAAATTTATAAAAAAACTGGAAGATAGTTCTATATATATATATATAGAGAAAAATATTTGCGTAAAAAAAGATCAAGTAGTTTTGAAAGAAACAAGCTTCATTTGAAGAACTCAACGGTGAAGCTTCTTTTGGGGCGAGGAGCAACATATTTATGTTCGGAGTCCATCCAATAGCGGACGGCAAGGATTAGAGAATAAAAAACTAAAGTGATCAACAATATTTTTTTTAGGAAACAAAGTGCTCAACATTAGATTCTTGGAGTTTGGGGCATTTCTATTAAATAGACACCAGATCCACGTTTAGGATAACAACGCAAGTAAAATTTTTAGAACTCGTCCGCTGCCATCGATGCCAGCCGATCGCGACGAGCGGCTGCCAAATTATAGGTAGCTTGAGAGAAAATGAAAGGAAGAAAAAAAGAAGAGGAGACAAGAAGAGAAATGAATAAATAAAAAAAACTATTTTTTCTAGGGATAAAAAAAATCGTCATTTTGGTGTTGTCTGCCACGTAACAACATCGTTAACTATTTAATAATCAATTTAAAAATAAAGTGACTAAATTGTAATTTTGTAACTTTAGTAAGCAAAATATGAGTAAAAATAAAATTGAGTGAAGAAATTTGTAATTTTCCCTTTTATATAGATGACACATTAAAGTAATTTTTTATTGGTGTTATTTTTATAAATAATCTAGGGAAGGGCGACATTCAATAAAAAAACCTCAAGTGGAAGATAGTCAAACAATATGTCAAATATTTTATTGATGTAATTTTTTTATATAGATGACACATTAAAGTAATTTTTTATTGGTGTAATTTTTTATTGGTGATATTTTCCAACTTGAGATTTGGAAATATTTTAACACAAATTGTATATATGTTAAACAGTATGTGATTAATGTAGTTTTAATATGGTTTTATTTTGTATATTTTAGTCCCTAAATATTTTATTTAATCCAAATTTAACCCTTATTTATTTATAATTTTTATGATCTTGTCCAATATTTTTCATGTACTTCTACTTTTATTCAGTTTAATCCCTAAAGTTTTTATCTAATAAAAAATTGACCCCCGTTTGTTTCTATTTTTTATAATATAGTCTAATTTTTTTATATATTATTATTTTTGTTCAATTTAGTCCCTAAAGCTTTTATTTAATCCAAAATTTTGGATCCCAATATTAGACTAGATTACAAAAAATAGAAACAAATAGGGTCAATTTTGGATTAACTAAAAACTTTAGGGACTAAACTAAACAAAAATAAAACTATATTACAAAATTGGACTAATTTATAAAAATTAGAAATAAATAGGGGTCAATTTTAGATTAACTAAAAGCTTTAAGGACTAAATTGAACAAAAATAAAACTATATAAACAAAATCGGACTAGATTATAAAAATTAGAAACAAATAGGGCTCGATTTCTAATTAAATAAAAACTTTAGATACTAAATTGAGCAAAAATAAAACTATATTAAAAATTAAACCAAATTATAAAATTTAGAAAAATAAGAGTTGATTTCAGATTAAATAAAATATTTATGGACTAAACTAAACAACAATAAAACTATATTAATCTCAATTATAATTTGGATATATATTATTTGTGTTAAAATATTATCAAATCTCCTTTTTTTTCTTGGATAAATTAAACACAACGTCACGAGAAAAAGAATAGTTAAGCTTTTACTTTTCTTTTCTTTAGATCTAAGTTCAAATCTTCTCAGATGCAAAAGTCTATATTTTTTCTCTTGCAAAACGGTTCTTTTTTTAAACGATAGGGCATCAAAATAGATTTACCAAGACGACGACATTTTGGTTTATCGTCTACATCAACTATGTCACCGTGCAGTTAAAGATTTAACGACGAAGTGATACAAATTAGTCGAAAATTAAAATTTGTAGAACTAATGTTTTGATATAATAATTGAAAAATGTTTTGGACTGGTTTAAAAAGTATTTAAAACAATTTTCAAAGTCCAAATAACTTGAAACTATGTTTAGGGACATTTTCAAAGGGTTTTACATGTTTTCAAAGGCCAAACTACACAAAACAGTCCAGGCGTTTCGAAACACCTTAGGGCGTTTCGATACGGGGGATTCCAGTAGCAAAAACGTTTCGATACGAGTATCGAAACGGGCTTTCCCTGGATGTGGATTTTGCCCAGCGTTTCGAAATGGGCTATGCTGTTTCGATACGCCTACGTGGCTTCGACCACAACGGTCATAAACCCCAACGACTATTTCCCAACTAACATTTAAATGCAGGGCGTTTCGATACGGGTCTAGGTGTTTCGATACGTGTTCCGAAACGGCCAAGGGCGTTCCGATACGGGTGCCTTGTCAGACTGCAACTACTCTTTCTACTTAAAGGGTGTTTCGAAACGGGTTCGAGCATTTCGAAACGATGAGCTGCAGAACTACATTTATGGTGGGAATTAAAGTCCTCAACGGCTCCAATTCAACCCCAACGGCTAGTAACGACCATAAACTCTTCAAGGAGTATAAAAGGGACCTCCAAGCATCAAGATATGGTTAATGCTCATATTGTCAATCAACAAATGATCAAGAAATTGTCTTAGAGCTTAAATTATCATTTATTGTATAGACAAACACTAGTGAGCCAAAATTGTCAAATTTGCTCAAGTGTTTTAGGTTTTGGGTGAGTGCTTTAATTGTGCAAACAAACACCTATTAGAGGGATTTGTGTTTGCTTTATTTATCTCTTTGTGAAAGAGGGTTTGATCAAGGCTTTGGGTAGAAAGCTTGATTGGTGTATAAGGGTTTCCTCCTAAGCCTAGAAAAGGGGACGAATCAATAGTGGATTGATTGGAAATCCTTAGTGGGAAGCTAAGATAGTGGATGTAGACCTTGGTTAGAAGGTTGAACCACTATAAATCATTGTGTCAATTATCTTTTTAGCTTCCACAACCCTTCCACCAAAAAATCCACTTCTCCACCACTTGATGAGCCATATCGGTTGAACGAATTGAGCTCCTCACAACTCAACAATTGGTATCATAGCTTGGCTCAATCGAAGGGGATTCACATCCTATTGAGAAGATCTGGCAAGCTCGATCACTATTTCATCAACCGGCTCAAATGGCACAATCAATTGAAAAACCGCCTTTCTTTGACGGAACCCACTATGCCCATTGGAAGACAAATATGAAGTTCTTCATCAAATCAAGAGACTACAAGCTTTGGGACATAGTTGAAGATGGTTCGTTCATGCCTCAACAAATCAAAGCGGAATGGAGTGCCGACGATCACAAGAAGATTGAGCTAAATTGCAAAGCCTTGCACATCCTCTTTTGTGCATTTGGCCCATCAATCTATGAGAAGATGTCTTCTTGTGAGAGTGTCAAGGAGGTATGGGACAAGCTTGAAGTCACATACGAGGGAACGAATGAAGTCAAGGAGACCAAGATTAGGCTCCTCACTTTAGAGTATGAGAACTTCAAGATGGATCCGAAAGAAAACATCGAGAAGATGTTTGATAGGATCTCCACCATCACCAATGGTCTTAAAGGTTATGGAGAAGCCACCCCGGAAGAGAATCTTGTCTGAAAGCTCATCTACTCACTTCCCGAATCATGAGACTCAAAGAGGACCACCATCATCGAAGCTAAGAATTTGAAAACTTTGAAGCTTGATGAGCTTATGGGATCTTTTCTCACTTATCAAATCATGAAGAAGAACAAGGAAGAGGAGAAGAAGAGGGAAGAAATTAGAGCTATGGGAGAGAAAAAGCTCAAGGGGCTTGGCATCAACACCAATGCCATGGCTCTTAAGTCCTCCACTTGCCATCATGTCTACTCAAGTGAAGATGAGGATGAAGAAGAAGAGATAGTTCATCTCTTCAAGAAGTGTGCCCCGTTCATGAAGAAAGCTTTGAGAGAGCTTGAACGAGAATCCAAGAAAAAGGAGAGGACAAGCACTTCAAGCCATAAGAAGACATATGTGGCTACTTGGAGTGATGAGGACTCCACCGACGATGAACAAGCCAACCTTTGCCTTATGGCCATCGAAGAAGATTCAAGGGTAACTTCTAATTCATCTACTTCATGTTCTTACTCTTTTGATGAATTACAAGATGCCTATGATGATTTGGTTTTAGACTTTAAAAATCACATTTTGAAAAACAATAAAGTGATTTCAAAGTTGAAAATTCAAAATTATTTGATTTCTAAAACCAAACTAGAACTTGAAGCAAAACTCAAGGAGTTTGAACTAAAATGTTTTGATTTACAAAAATTGCTTCAAAAAGTTCAAGAAGAAAAGAACTTGATTTCCAAAGAGCTAGAAAAGAAAAACAATTTTGGAAAATCAAATTTCTATGTAAGACAATCTAGTGCCCCTAAATTTGTAAAAGGAAAATGTTTTAGAAGTGTTTGGGTTCCAAAAGGACTTAGCACTTCAATTAAAAAGGATGACATTGAAAATTGGATTCCTAAGGGGACTAAAATTTGTGCTACTAACGTTTATGGATCCAAAGCAATTTGGATACCAAAAATCACTTGATTGTCTTTTGCTAGGTGTGATGGAGATGTTCAACAAGTCAAACATTGAGGGGGAGCTCCATGCACACAAGGAAGAACACTTGAAGAAGAAAGGCTTCACATCCTCCCTTGGGTTCAAGTGTTGGTAAAAATCTAGTTGTTTTTGATTTCATTTGATTTATTTCTTTTTATTTCAACTAGATGATCATATATGTTGGACTAACACTTTTATTGATGCTTTGAGTAAGGGGGGCCATTTTAAAACCAAATTCTTATTTTTGTCAAAATTTTTCCTCTATGGTTATTTTGAACTTAATGTTTTAAATTCTTTTTGATATAACAAAAAGGGGGAGAAATGGTTTGAAAAATTGAATTTTCAAATGAATAAGGGGGAGCTTTATTTGATTTATATCTTTAATTCTCTTATTCACTTTTTAAAGTTAAAGGGGGAGAATCCCAAACAATTTTTCAAGTTGGTTTTATTATATCAAAAAGGGGGAGATTGTAGAACTAATGTTTTGATATAATAATTGAAAATGTTTTGGGCTGATTTAAAAAGTATTTAAAACAATTTCCAAAGTCCAAATAACTTGAAACTATGTTTAAGGACATTTTCAAAGGGTTTTACATGTTTTCAAAGGCCAAACTACACAAAACAGTCCAGGCGTTTCGAAACACCTTAGGGCGTTTCGATACGGGGGATTCCAATAGAAAAAACGTTTCGATACGAGTATCGAAACGGGCTTTCCCTAGATGTGGATTTTGCCCAGCGTTTCGAAACGGGCTATGCCGTTTCGATACGCCTACGTGGCTTCGACCACAACGGTCATAAACCCCAACGGCTATTTCCCAACTAACATTTAAATGCAGGGCGTTTCGATACGGGTCTAGGTGTTTCGATACGTGTTCCGAAACGGCCAAGGGCGTTCTGATACGGGTGCCTTGTCAGACTGCAACGACTCTTTCTACTTAAAGGGTGTTTCGAAACGGGTTCGAGCGTTTCAAAACGATGAGCTGCAGAACTGCATTTATGGTGGGAATTAAAGTCCTCAACGGCTCCAATTCAACCCCAAAGGCCAGTAACGACCATAAACTCATCAAGGAGTAGAAAAGAGACCTCCAAGCATCAAGATATGGTTAATGCTCATATTGTCAATCAACAAATGATCAAGAAATTGTCTTAGAGCTTAAATTGTCATTTATTGTATAGACAAACACTAGTGAGCCAAAATTGTCAAATTTGCTCAAGTGTTTTAGGTTTTGGGTGAGTGCTTTAATTGTGCAAACAAACACCTATTAGAGGGATTTGTGTTTGCTTTATTTATCTCTTTGTAAAAGAGGGTTTGATCAAGGCTTTGGGTAGAAAGCTTGATCGATGTATAAGGGTTTCCTCCTAAGCCTAGAAAAGAGGACGAATCAATAGTGGATTGATTGGAAATCCTTAGTGGGAAGCTAAGGTAGTGGATGTAGACCTTGGTTAGAAGGTTGAACCACTATAAATCATTGTGTCAATTATCTTTTTAGCTTCCACAACCCTTCCACTCAAAAATCCACCTCTCCACCACTTGGTGAGCCATATCGGTTGAACGAATCGAGCTCTTCACAACTCAACAAAATTTAATATTAAAATTAGACCTATTAAAAGTTCATGATAAAAACAAATCAATACTATTAGTTTAACAGAATCTGGAGTAGTTTACCCTTACTAAAAAAATATTTAGTTATAGATGAAGTTGTAACGAGCTTCTCGACGTAGAATAATTATTAATCAGCCTTTTGGTCTCCCTCCTCTAAGATTCTCAAAGCTTAAAGGGTTCAGAATTAAAATAGATGAAATGATTAAGGAGGTACTATTAACTATTAGGAGAGTGATTAAATTAAGCAATGATTAATAGAGGGGACAATCCCACGAAGGAGATGCCATGCCCATGTTGAAGTATATTATTTAAGGTAAATTACAATGAAGATTATTTTTATTTTTTATCCGTATTATTTTAATCATTAATTTTGAAAAGCAACACTTCTATTATTTATGTTATTAATTTATTGCGTTTTAATTATTGACTCGTCAATTCTCTTTTATTTGATATCATGATGGGCTGGTTAAAAATGTTAATATTTGTGCTTAAAGTATAGATTAAATATCAATATACCTATAAATTTTAGATAAAAAATTAATTTGACCCTTAATCTTTGGCCAAAGTCTCTTTGCCAGCTACCACTCACCACCAGTAACATCTTAAGTCTGACCAGACCAAATTTAAAGAGTCTAAAGTATTACATTAGGCCACCAAAACGATTAAATAAAAGTTTTCAATTCAGTTTAGCTAAAAGATTTGTTTAAATTTAAAAAATGTAAGAGTTACAGTAATTTTTCAAAATTACAAGCAAAAAGTTTTAACACAATGAACGCGCCATCTCCCTTTCCCCCCAAACTTCAGCTTTTTTCGTCTTCAAAACGACGCTGCAATTTTCACCTCCAACTGGTGTTGTTGCTCGGCTATGCTCTCAGTTTGCTGGACTCCCGACTGAAGCGAGCCGTCGGTCACCAACTACGGAGTAGCTTCAAGGTAGGTGTGAGTCTCTGGAGCGCAGGACTGTCGTTAGGGAAAAACTGGGCCGTGGTACAGTTTGGAGGCTCAAAGGAGTTGGGCAGAAATGTCCGACAGAGGCCTTGCTTCGGATTTGTCACTGGAAAGGTCACCAAAAACCCCAAGGGAGATGAGTGTTGTTTTGGTAGCCCTTTTTGGAACAGAGGAAAGGTCGAAAAGTTTCTGAGTGGTTCTGAGCTCATGAACGTCGGTGCCGTGTTAAAGGGTTTGGTTTTCGGCCACTTTGTAAGACTCATTAGATCTTGGTTTAGAGCTACTTTTCTTGCCGGAAAAGTGGTCGGTGCTTCACTAGAGAAGGTTTTCGGCTTTTCCATGGGGAAGGGCAGAATGATGAGGGACTTTTGGTCCTTTCCCTTTTCGTCTTGTCTTTTCCTATTTGCAGTTCAAATCAATTTTTATGGGTTCCGTCCTTTTCTGCTGTTTAGGATCGAATTCCAGGGGATTATTTATCCCTTTCTGCTTAAAACCGGATTTAATGGGATTTTATATCCTATGTTCTTTGGTTTTGTTAGCATTTCTTTGCTTCTCCCGAGGGATATTAAGCAGGCTCCATATAGTGGACAAAGGCAAGCTTCTATGTTCGAGATTATTTTAAGTGAAGAGGAGAGCCCCCTAATCCAAAATTATCGAAGACCTACGTTGATCCAATTTCGAATGAAACAAGCATGGTGGGTAACCCTTCAATGGGTTACCCGCACCAAATATGATCAATTTTCTCATCACCTCTTCCGAAGGGAAGGACCGAAAGATGGTGATCTCATCAAGTCCTCCCCCTAGGATCATAAAAGTGATCTTTGTCCATTTTTGATCTTAGGTCTTTTTTCGGCTGGCCATCGTTATCGACTCTCTATGGTTCCAATTACAGATAGAAGGCTGCGTCTGTTGCTGGTGTTTACTTTTTTGCCACTCTAAATCCCAGACCTGGTTTTTCGATTGCTTCGCTCAAGTTGAGAAGACCCAAGTCTTTCGACAAGGGAGTATGTCTCCGAAAGGAGCTCTCACTTGGGCGCTGCAATCGTGACTCAATCCAAGGTCCTAGGACGAAGAGGAAATTTGTTTCGTTGTCTTGTTATGGCCTCTGGTTAGGGTTCATCCCTTGGCTTGCATGTGAGGCTGTGCTGTGTTTTTACGCTTTTCCTGTGTTTCAAGGCCCTGTTTGCCTTTGTTCCTGGTCTTGGCTTTTGTTTCCCAGGCTCGTGTCCTGGTGGTGTCGCTTTGCGTCTTGTTTTTGCACGTGCATAAGAGTGCATGTTTTCACTTGTTGTACGGGGGGTATAGTTTGTGTTGTTTTTTCTTTTGCTTAATGAATCTTTTCTCTTTTTCGATCAATTTTTTTCAAAAGTACAAAGAATTTAATAACTAATAACTTTTTAAAAAAATATTATTATATGTTGGGTTTTATGATGCTCGATTTCCTTCAACTGATGTGTTTGCCAAGTTCGGAGAAGATTGGATTTTTGGGTGATTTGGTGGAAGCTAAAAATAAGAGATAAACACAAGGATTTAGAGTGGTTTGGCTTTTTAACCCAAAACCTACATCCACTACCTTAGCTTCCCATTAAGGATTTCCAAAGAAATTCACCAAGAAAGACTTAGCAAACTAGAAATCCCTCTAGAAGGTATATGTTTGCACAATTAAAGCTCTCACCCAAAACCTAAACACTTGAGCAAATTTGACAATTAGGCTCACAAGTGTTGTCTATACAAGAAATTGGCAATTTAAGCTCTAAGACAATTTCTTGATCATAGTGTTGTTGACAATTGAAGAATTAACCATTACTTGATGCTTGGAGGTCATTTTTATACTCCTAATAGACTTTGTAGCCGTTGAGGACCGTTGGGGATGTTTTGGAGCCGTTGGAGACTTTATTTCCCACCATAAATGCTGTTCTGTAGACATCCGTTTCGAAACACTCGATCCCGTTTCGGAACGCTATTCTTCAGAACTAGCCGTTGAAGTCTGATGCAGCAAGCTGTATCGAAACGCCTATGGACGTTTCGAAACCCTTCTAGTTGTATCGAAACGGTTACAATCCGTTTCGGTACGATTGACAGTTAGGCTGCAAATTAAATTACCGTTAGGAAAGAGCCGTTAGGGTTTTGACCGTTGGGAAATAGTTGTATCGAAACGGTGAAGCCCATATCAAAATGCTGTGTAAAACCTTCACCCAAAATGAATCCCGTTTTGAAACAGACAAGGCTATATCGAAACGTTTTGTCTCTGTGAATGGTCGTTTCGAAACGCCCAGGGGTGTTTCGAAACACCTGGGTGGTTTTGTAAAGTTTGATTTATAAAGTGCATTAAAACCCCTTTGAAACTTCTTCAAACATATTTTCAAGTTGTTTGGACTTAAAAGCATTTTGAAATCTTTTCAATTTAATCCAAAACTATTTTTCAATTATTATATCAAAACATTAGTTCTTCAATCTCCCCCTTTTTGATATAATAAAACTAACTTGAAAAATTGTATGGGATTCTCCCCCTTTGTATTTAAAAATTTGAATAAGAGATGAAAATTTTGAAAGTAAGTATAGCTCCCCCTTATTCATTTGAAGGTGCAATTTTTCAAACCAAACTCTCCCTCTTTTTGTTATATCAAAAAGAATTTAGATAACTTTAAGTTTAAAATAACTTGAGAGGTTTTTTAAGACAAATGACATAAAAATAATTTTGGTTTTAAAATGGCTCCCCCTTACTTAAAGCATCATCAAAGAATGTTAGTCTAACACATGATAATCTAGTTGAATTAAAAGAGAATAAATCAAATTAAACAAATAAAAACAACTAGATTTTACCACACTTGAACTCAATGGAGGATGTGAAGCCTTCCTCTTCAAGTGTCTTTCTTTGTGTGCATGAAGCTCCCCCTCATTGATTGGACTTGTTGAACACCTCCATCACACCTAATCAAGACAATCATACAAATTTTGGTATCAAAATTGCTTTGGATCCATAAACGTTAGTTAGACAAAATTTAGTCTCCTTAGGAATCTATTTTTCAATTTCATCCTTTTTATGGGAAGTGATTAGTTCTTTTGGAACCCAAACACTTCTAAAACATTTTCCATTTAAAAATCTAGGGGCACTAGATTGTCTTTGGTAAAATTTTGATTTTCCAAAATCAATTTTCTTTTCTAGTTCCTTGGAAATCAAAATCTTTTCTTTCTTAAGATCATCAACTTCTTTTTGATGATCTTTTCCCATTGTTTGAAGCAACTTTTGTAAACTAGAAACTTATTGCTCAAAATCCTTAAATTTTGCTTCAAACTTAAAATTGGTTTTTAAAAGTAAATCATTTTCATTTTTCAACTTTGAAATCAACTTTTTGTTTTTTTTTGAAAATGAAGCATTGAATTCGAAAACCAATTCATCATATGCTTCTTGTAACTCATCAAAAGAATAAGAATTTGAAATGGATGAGTTAAAAGTTACCTCCCCCTCATTGAGGGCCATCAAGCATAGGTGGGCTACCTCATCATCGGTGGAGTCTTCATCACTCCATGTGGCCACATATGCTTGCTTTGAAGATGATCCCTCCTTGTTGGACTTGTAGAATTCCTTCATCTTCTTCTTCGATTCATGATAAGATCTTTCCATTTCACTCTTCATGAACCGGGTGAATTTCTTGAAGAGATATGCCATCTCTTTGTCTTCACTTTCCTCCTCACTTGATTTAATATGTCGTCATTTAGAGGATTTAAGAGCAACGACACTCCCGTTGATGCCTAGCTCTTTGACTTTCTTCTCCCCCATCTTTTTTATCTCTTTCTTTTTCTTCTCATCTTCTATTCTTTTCTTCATGATTTCGTGTGTGAGGAGAGATCCCATGAGTTCATCGAGCTTTAAGGATTTGAGATCTTTAGCTTCGATGATACCCGTCTTCTTTGAGTCCCAAGACTCGGGAAGAGAGTAGATGAGTTTGTGGACACGTTTGTCTTCCGGAATGATTTTTCCATAACCCTTAAGTCCATTTGTAATGGTGGAGAATCGGTGGAACATCTTCTCAATATCCTCTTCCGGATCCATTTTGAAGTTTTCATACTCTAGGTTAAGGAGGCCGATCTTGGCCTCCTTTACTTCGTTTGTCCCCTCGTATGTAACTTCGAGCTTGTCCCAAACTTTCTTGGCACTCTCGCAAGAAGACATATCCTCGTAGATGTTGAGGCTAAGTGCACAAAAGATGAAGTGCAAAGCCTTGAAATTTAGCTCCATCTTCTTATGATCATCGACACTCAACTACGCCTTGCTCCCTTTTGGTACGAACGGGCCATCTTCAATGATATCCAAAAGCTTGTAGTCTTCGGATTTGACAAAGAACATCATCCTCGTCTTCCAATAAGCATAATTGGTCCCGTCGAAGAAAGGTGGTTTATCGATGGATTGTGCCATTGAGCCGGTTGTTTGAAGTGTTGATCGAGCTTGCTGGATCACCTCAATAGGATGTTAATCCTCTTCAATTGAGCCAAGCTCTGATACCAATTGTTGGGTTTTATGATGCTCGATTTCCTTCAACCGACGTGTTTGCCAAGTTCGGAGAAGATTGGATTTTTGGGTGATTTGGTTGAAGCTAAAAATAAGAGATAAACACAAGGATTTAGAGTGGTTCAACTTTCTAACCCAAAGCCTACATCCACTACCTTAGCTTCCCACTAAGGATTTCCAAACAAATTCACTAAGAATTTCGTCCCCTTTTTTTTTAGCTTAGGAGGAAACCGTTACACCGATCAAGCTTTCTACCCAAAGCTTGATCAAACACTCTCTTACACAAGAAAGACTTAGAAAACTAGAAATCCCTCTAGAAGGTATATGTTTGCACAATTAAAGCTCTCACCCAAAACCTAAACACTTTAGCAAATTTGACAATTAGGCTCACAAGTGTTGTCTATACAAGAAATTGACAATTTAAGCTCTAAGACAATTTCTTGATCATAGTGTTGTTGACAGTTGAAGAATTAACCATTACTTGATGCTTGGAGGTCCCTTTTATACTCCTAATAGAGTTTGTAGCCATTGAGGACCGTTGGGGATGTTTTGGAGCCATTGGAGACTTTATTTCCCACCTTAAATGTTGTTCTTTAGACGTCCGTTTCGAAACACTCGATCATATTTCAGAACGCTATTCTTCAGAACTAGCCGTTGAAGTCTGATGCAGCAGGCCGTATCAAAACGCCTATGGCCATTTCGAAACCCTTCTAGCCGTATCGAAACAGTTACAATCCGTTTCGATGCGATTGAAAGTTAGGCTACAAATTAAATTACCGTTGGGAAAGAGCCGTTGGGGGTTTGACCGTTGGGAAATAGTCGTATCGAAATTGTGAAGCCCGTATCGAAATGCTGTGTAAAACCCTCACCCAAAATGAATCCCGTTTCGAAACAGACATGGTCGTATCGAAACGTTTTGTCTCTGTGAATGGTCGTTTCGAAACGCCTAGGGGTGTTTCGAAGCAAACACCTGGGTGGTTTTGTAAAGTTTGACTTTAGAAAGTGCATTAAAACCTCTTTGAAACTTCTTCAAACATATTTTCAAGTTGTTTGGACTTAAAAGCATTTTGAAATCTTTTCAATTTAATCCAAAAACTTTTTTTCAATTATTATATCAAAACATTAGTTTTTCATTATATTTTAAAACTGGTATCGTTAAATATTTTGTAAGAACTATAGGCAGCCCCTATAACTACTTTAAAATTCTAGTTAATAAATACTTTATAATAACATTAACTATATGCTATTTGGTTTAACGGGTAATTTTGTCCATATAATAATCATAGATCAATAATATTGTACTTCCTTTTTTTTATTTGCATCAATTTAGCCTATGTAATATTTCAAAATCATCAATGTTTTTTATCCTTTTTAATTTCATCAGTTTAGCCTTCAAACTCCCGAATTGCATCAATTTCTTCCATTGATAGTAGTTGACTAACAAATTATGATTATCAATTACCCTTTGTCATGTTAAACACTCTGTCTTTAAATAATTAATAGCGCATGAGTTAGCATGTCCAAATATCAATTTCTTCAATAAATTAATGTCCTCTAATAAAATGATGACATGTCAAATTTGATGATGTAGTGGTACAATTGATGTTGATTTTTTAATCTGTACTTTTAAAATGATTAGTTAATTCTAAAACTTTACATTTGTATTATCATGTCATTAAAACTGACTTATCATCATCGACATGGCAAGACTGTTGGTGATAACAACTGATGTGTAAGCAGATAACGACTATATTTATAGAACTTAATGGCTCTATTAATTGACGATAATCAAAGGGCGAGATTGATACAATTTAAAAGTTCGAGAAACTAAATTGATGAAACTACAAAAAAATAGACAACGTTACTAATTTTAAAAGACTATATGATACAATTATAAAAAAAAACAACATTAATTACATAAATAAAATAAATCCTTAAACATTTTCTTTTTATAGTTGCCTCGAAATTACAATTCTAAAAAGTTGTTTCTATTTGGCTAAAGTAATTTCCCAGCCTAGGATCAGAAACGATACCGTATAATATAATTTAGGATGAATCTACAGCGTTCGAAGAGCACCGATGAGTATCACTAACGATAAGCATCGATGAGCATTATTAATTTAATTTATAGAGATTTAAAATCTAAAAAACTCAACGTAAAATTATAATTTATTTAAAAATCAAAAGGTAAATTAATTAAAATATATTGTTTTATTTTTAATTTACTTTTAAATATAGACCAAAATACCTATCTACCCCTAAATTACAAAACCCTAATTTTTGTTCATTTAAAATTCAAGTCACCGTTGCTAAAGTCATTGCCGCCGTCGCCGATGCTGCTTCCTGCAAACAGTCAATGGTTCGAACAAGTTTCAATGCTTCACAAAGAAAAATGGTGTTGTTTACCCAATTACACGATCCTAGTTACAAAAACTTAATGAAAAATGGATCCGGTGATGTAAAGATCCATATGCAAAAAGGATTGTGTAATATACAGATTTCGGGAGTTTTTCATTCAAATCGTACTATTTACCCAATTACTATTTGTTTCATTCAAATTTAATGAAAAATGGATCCGGTGATGTAAAGAAAAAAAGGATTGTGTAATTTACAGATACATATACTAAACCATGTTGTTTACCCAATTACTATGTGTTTCATTCAAAACGCGATTGGGACAACAGTTTGTGCTCAAACAAATGCGGCGGCGACAGCAGAAGGCGGTGACGACGATGACGATGTCGATGACGACGGTAGCGGCGGCGTCGATGACGACGGCAACGACGACGGATTAAATTTTAAATGAACAAAAATTAAGGTTTTGTAATTTAGGGTAGATAGGTATTTTGATCTATATTTAAAAGAAAATTAAAAATAAAATAAAATAATATATTTTAATTAATTTACCTTTTAATTTTAAAATAATTTATAATTATACGCTGAGTCATTTAGATTTTAAATCTTTATAAATTAAATTAATAGTACTCATCGGTGCTCGTCGTTAATGATACTTATCAATACTCGTCGAACGCGTAGGATTTTCTATTAATTTAATACTCCATTTCTTTTAGTATTTCCCCTTGTTGATTTTAAAATGTCAGAGGTTTTGCATTAAAATAATCCAAACCAAAGCATATTATTGATACAATTTTTTATTGATGTGATGACATTAATAAATTCTTTATTTCCGATAATTAACCAACTTTAATGAAAGCTTTTCTGGTTATTTACTCAGATCGCACCATTTTAAAATTATTTAGAGAAATAGTATTCTTTATCAATTAATTGTGATGCCACCAAAGTCGTCATGTGATGCTTGGGTTATCAACCAAGCATACAAGTTGAGAAATATATATTAATGAATAATTGAAAAAAATACAGGTGTAGCTGCTTTTGGGGCGAGTTATGTCTAGGGTGAAGTTAAATGACGAATTTTTTTTAAAATTTATCCACGAACTAAAAATATTAGACTTCTTGATAATATTTTTATTTGATTTTTTAATTTTTTTTAAATAAGTATCGATACTTTATCTCAAACTGAAAATTTATAATAAAAAACCCTGGAAGATAGTCCTATATATATAGAGAGAAAAGCATTTGGGTAAAGAGAGATCAAATAGAGTTTTAGAAAAAACAAACTTCATTTGAAGATCGCAACGGTGGAGAAGCTCCTCTTGGGGCGAGGAGCAACATATTTAATGATAACCATAATAGTATTCTTTATCAATTAATTGTGATGCCACCGAAGTCGTCATGTGATGCTTGGGTTATCAACCGAAGCATACAAGTTGAGAAATATATATTAATGAATAATTGAAAAAAAAAATACATGTTTTGCTCCTTCTGGGGCGAGTTATATTTAGGGTGCAGTTAAAAGACAGAAAATTTTCGAAATTTATTCACGAATTAAAAAGTTAAACTTTTTAAAAACATTTTCGGTTGATTTTTTTAAATTTTTTTAAGTCCCAAATTAAAAATTTATAAAAAAAACTGGAAGATAGTTCTATATATATATATAGAGAGAGAAAAATATTTGCGTAAAAAAAGATCAAGTAGTTTTGAAAGAAACAAGCTTCATTTGAAGAACTCAACGGTGAAGCTTCTTTTGGGGCGAGGAGCAACATATTTATGTTCGGAGTCCATCCAATAGCGGACGGCAAGGATTAGAGAATAAAAAACTAAAGTGATCAACAATATTTCTTTTAGGAAACAAAGTGCTCAACATTAGATTCTTGGAGTTTGGGGTATTTCTATTAAATAGACACCAGATCCACGTTTAGGATAACAACGCAAGTAAAATTTTTAGAACTCGTCCGCTGCCATCGATGCCAGCCGATCGCGACGAGCGGCTGCCAAATTATAGGTAGCTTGAGAGAAAATGAAAGGAAGAAAAAAAAGAAGAGGAGACAAGAAGAGAAATAAATAAATAAAAAAAACTATTTTTTCTAGGGATAAAAAAAATCGTCATTTTGGTGTTGTCTGCCACGTAACAACATCGTTAACTATTTAATAATCAATTTGAAAATGAAGTGACTAAATTGTAATTTTGTAACTTTAGTAAGCAAAATATGAGTAAAAATAAAATTGAGTGAAGAAATTTGTAATTTTCCCTTTTATATAGATGACACATTAAAGTAATTTTTTATTGGTGTTATTTTTATAAATAATCTAGGGAAGGGCGACATTCAATAAAAAAACCTCAAGTGGAAGATAGTCAAACAATATGTCAAATATTTTATTGATGTAATTTTTTTATATAGATGACACATTAAAGTAATTTTTTATTGGTGTAATTTTTTATTGGTGATATTTTCCAACTTGAGATTTGGAAATATTTTAACACAAATTGTATATATGTTAAACAGTATGTGATTAATGTAGTTTTAATATGGTTTTATTTTGTATATTTTAGTCCCTAAATATTTTATTTAATCCAAATTTAACCCTTATTTATTTATAATTTTTATGATCTTGTCCAATATTTTTCATGTACTTCTACTTTTATTCAGTTTAATCCCTAAAGTTTTTATCTAATAAAAAATTGACCCCCGTTTGTTTCTATTTTTATAATATAGTCTAATTTTTTTATATATTATTATTTTTGTTCAATTTAGTCCCTAAAGCTTTTATTTAATCCAAAATTTTGGATCCCAATATTAGACTAGATTACAAAAAATAGAAACAAATAGGGTCAATTTTGGATTAACTAAAAACTTTAGGGACTAAACTAAACAAAAATAAAACTATATTACAAAATTGGACTAATTTATAAAAATTAGAAATAAATAGGGGTCAATTTTAGATTAACTAAAAGCTTTAAGGACTAAATTGAACAAAAATAAAACTATATAAACAAAATCGGACTAGATTATAAAAATTAGAAACAAATAGGGCTCGATTTCTAATTAAATAAAAACTTTAGATACTAAATTGAGCAAAAATAAAACTATATTAAAAATTAAACCAAATTATAAAATTTAGAAAAATAAGAGTTGATTTCAGATTAAATAAAATATTTATGGACTAAACTAAACAACAATAAAACTATATTAATCTCAATTATAATTTGGATATATATTATTTGTGTTAAAATATTATCAAATCTCCTTTTTTTTCTTGGATAAATTAAACACAACGTCACGAGAAAAAGAGTAGTTAAGCTTTTACTTTTCTTTTCTTTAGATCTAAGTTCAAATCTTCTCAGATGCAAAAGTCTATATTTTTTCTCTTGCAAAACAGTTCTTTTTTAAACGATAGGGCATCAAAATAGATTTACCAAGACGACGACATTTTGGTTTATCGTCTACATCAACTATGTCACCGTGCAGTTAAAGATTTAACGACGAAGTGATACAAATTAGTCGAAAATTAAAATTTGTAGAACTAATGTTTTGATATAATAATTGAAAAATGTTTTGGACTGGTTTAAAAAGTATTTAAAACAATTTTCAAAGTCCAAATAACTTGAAACTATGTTTAGGGACATTTTCAAAGGGTTTTACATGTTTTCAAAGGCCAAACTACACAAAACAGTCCAGGCGTTTCGAAACACCTTAGGGCGTTTCGATACGGGGGATTCCAGTAGCAAAAACGTTTCGATACGAGTATCGAAACGGGCTTTCCCTGGATGTGGATTTTGCCCAGCGTTTCGAAACGGGCTATGCTGTTTCGATACGCCTACGTGGCTTCGACCACAACGGTTTTGTTATATCAAAAAGAATTTAGATAACTTTAAGTTTAAAATAACTTGAGAGGTTTTTTAAGACAAATGACATAAAAATAATTTTGGTTTTAAAATGGCTCCCCCTTACTTAAAGCATCATCAAAGAATGTTAGTCTAACACATGATAATCTAGTTGAATTAAAAGAGAATAAATCAAATTAAACAAATAAAAACAACTAGATTTTACCACACTTGAACTCAATGGAGGATGTGAAGCCTTCCTCTTCAAGTGTCTTTCTTTGTGTGCATGAAGCTCCCCCTCATTGATTGGACTTGTTGAACACCTCCATCACACCTAATCAAGACAATCATACAAATTTTGGTATCAAAATTGCTTTGGATCCATAAACGTTAGTTAGACAAAATTTAGTCTCCTTAGGAATCTATTTTTCAATTTCATCCTTTTTATGGGAAGTGATTAGTTCTTTTGGAACCCAAACACTTCTAAAACATTTTCCATTTAAAAATCTATGGGCACTAGATTGTCTTTGGTAAAATTTTGATTTTCCAAAATCAATTTTCTTTTCTAGTTCCTTGGAAATCAAAATCTTTTCTTTCTTAAGATCATCAACTTCTTTTTGATGATCTTTTCCCATTGTTTGAAGCAACTTTTGTAAACTAGAAACTTATTGCTCAAAATCCTTAAATTTTGCTTCAAACTTAAAATTGGTTTTTAAAAGCAAATCATTTTCATTTTTCAACTTTGAAATCAACTTTTTGTTTTTTTTTTTGAAAATGAAGCATTGAATTCGAAAACCAATTCATCATATGCTTCTTGTAACTCATCAAAAGAATAAGAATTTGAAATGGATGAGTTAGAAGTTACCTCCCCCTCATTGAGGGCCATCAAGCATAGGTGGGCTACCTCATCATCGGTGGAGTCTTCATCACTCCATGTGGCCACATATGCTTGCTTTGAAGATGATCCCTCCTTGTTGGACTTGTAGAATTCCTTCATCTTCTTCTTCGATTCATGATAAGATCTTTCCATTTCACTCTTCATGAACCGGGTGAATTTCTTGAAGAGATATGCCATCTTTTTGTCTTCACTTTCCTCCTCACTTGATTTAATATGTCGGCATTTAGAGGATTTAAGAGCAACGACACTCCCGTTGATGCCTAGCTCTTTGACTTTCTTCTCCCCCATCTTTTTTATCTCTTTCTTTTTCTTCTCATCTTCTATTCTTTTCTTCATGATTTCGTGTGTGAGGAGAGATCCCATGAGTTCATCGAGCTTTAAGGATTTGAGATCTTTAGCTTCGATGATACCCGTCTTCTTTGAGTCCCAAGACTCGGGAAGAGAGTAGATGAGTTTGTGGACACGTTTGTCTTCCGGAATGATTTTTCCATAACCCTTGAGTCCATTTGTGATGGTGGAGAATCGGTGGAACATCTTCTCAATATCGTCTTCCGGATCCATTTTGAAGTTTTCATACTCTAGGTTAAGGAGGCCGATCTTGGCCTCCTTTACTTCGTTTGTCCCCTCGTATGTAACTTCGAGCTTGTCCCAAACTTTCTTGGCACTCTCGCAAGAAGACATATCCTCGTAGATGTTGAGGCTAAGTGCACAAAAGATGAAGTGCAAAGCCTTGCAATTTAGCTCCATCTTCTTATGATCATCGACACTCCACTACGCCTTGCTCCCTTTTGGTACGAACGGGCCATCTTCAATGATATCCCAAAGCTTGTAGTCTTCGGATTTGACAAAGAACATCATCCTCGTCTTCCAATAAGCATAATTGGTCCCGTCGAAGAAAGGTGGTTTATCGATGGATTGTGCCATTGAGCCGGTTGTTTGAAGTGTTGATCGAGCTTGCTGGATCACCTCAATAGGATGTTAATCCTCTTCAATTGAGCCAAGCTCTGATACCAATTGTTGGGTTTTATGATGCTCGATTTCCTTCAACCGACGTGTTTGCCAAGTTCGGAGAAGATTGGATTTTTGGGTGATTTGGTTGAAGCTAAAAATAAGAGATAAACACAAGGATTTAGAGTGGTTCAGCTTTCTATCCCAAAGCCTACATCCACTACCTTAGCTTCCCACTAAGGATTTCCAAACAAATTCACTAAGAATTTCGTCCCCTTTTTTTTAGCTTAGGATTTAAAAGACTAATTTTTTTTAAAATTTATCTACGAACTAAAAATATTAGACCTCTTGATAATATTTTCAGTTGATTTTTTAAATTTTTTTAAGTAAGTATCGATACTTTATCTCAAACTGAAAATTTATAAAAAAACCTGGAAAATAATTCTATATATAGAGAGAGAAAAGCATTTTAGTAAAGAGAGATCAAATAGAGTTTTGAAAGAAACAAGCTTCATTTGAAGATCTCAACGGTGGAGAAGCTCTTCTTGGGGCGAGAAGCAACATATTTAATGGTAACCATAATAGTATTCTTTATCAATTAATTGTGATGCCACTGAAGTCGTCATGTGATGCTTGGATTATCAACCAAAGCATACAAGTTGAGAAATATATATTAATGAATAATTGAAAAAAAAAATACAGGTGTTGCTCCTTCTGGGGGAGTTATATTTAGGGTGCAGTTAAAAGACAGAAAATTTTCGAAATTTATTCACGAATTAAAAAGTTAAACTTTTTAATAACATTTTCGGTTGTTTTTTTAAAATTTTTTTAAGTCCCAAATTGAAAATTTATAAAAAAACCTGGAAGATAGTTTTATATATAGAGAGAGAAAAGTATTTGCGTAAAGAGAGATTAAGTAGTTTTGAAAGAAACAAGCTTCATTTGAAGATCTAAACGGTGAAGCCTCTTTTGGGGCGAGGAGCAACATATTTATGTTCGGAGTCCATCCAATAGCGGACGACAAGGATTAGAGAATAAAAAATTAAAGTGATCAACAATTTTTTTTAGGAAATAAAGTGCTCAACGTTAGATTCTTGAAGTTTGGGGTATTTCTATTAAATAGACACCAAATTCACGTTTAGGATAACAACGCAAGTAAAATTTTTAGGACTCGTCTGCTGCCATCGATGCCAGCCGACCGCGACGAGCGGCTGCCAAATTGTAGGTAACTTGAGAGAAAATGAAAAGAAAAAAAAAGAGGAGACAAGAGGAGAAATGAATAAATAAAAAAATTATTTTTTCTAGGGATAAAAAAGTCGTCATTTTGGTGTTGTCTGCCACGTAACAACATCGTTAACTATTTAATAATCAATTTGAAAATGAAGTGACTAAATTGTAATTTTATAACTTCAGTAAGCAAAATATGAGTAAAAATAAAATTGAGTGAAGAAATTTAGAATTTTCCCTTTTAACACATTAAAGTAATTTTTTATTGGTGTTATTTTTATAAATAATCTGGGGAAGGGCGACCTTCAATAAAAAAACCTCAAGTGGAAGATAGTCGTATAGAGTGAGAGAGAAGCCTTTGCATAAAGAGAGATAAATGTAGTCCTTCAACTCCTGCCTTTTGCTTCTTCAATAATCAAGTAGAGTTGAATAACAATTAACATGGCACTCCAAGCAACAGCCACCGTCTCCTCCTCTTACCTCTTCATGAGAGGAGTCTGTCGTCCAATGATTCCGATCAAAGTGAGAGGGAAAGCTTGCTTTTCTTCTACCAACTCATCATCAATGACAGCAGCGGCATCACAGCAATCTCCTTCGGCAGTTACCCGCCATCAAGACCACGCTGTGCGTCCATTGCAGGACTTTTCTGCAGACATATGGGGTGATCGTTTCATAACTCTTCCATTCACCAACTCGGTAATGCCCCCTTTTTTAGCTTTTTCTTTGGGCGAAACTAGTTTGCAGGTTAGATGATTCAAGCTTCATTCTATCTTCTTTTTGTATATGAAGGAATTTGAGTCATGCTCAAGACAAGTAGAATTGATGAAGAAAACGGTGAAGGATATGTTGATGAGCTCTAGGGATGATCCCATCGAGCATGTACTTTTGATTAATTCTCTACTCCGTCTAGGAGTATCATATCACTTTGAGAATGAGATCCAAGAACAGTTAAGTCATCTTTTTCGTACATTTCCAACAAATAGCAAGGACTATGACTTGCACACAGTTGCAGTCGTATTTCAAGTCTTCAGGTCACATGGTTATAAAATGTCTTGCGGTAAGTGCATTACATCAGTATCATTAATGCCCAAATAATTGAAATATAAATTCAAATACCATTAATTGATGCAATGTGATGGATGAATTTTAAATCAGACGTGTTCAACAAATTCAAGAATGATGATGGTATGTTTAAGGAAGAATTGGCAAGTAATACCAAAGGTATTATAAGCTTATATGAAGCATGTCAGTGGGGAATGCACCAAGAGCACATTCTGGATGAAGCCCTTACCTTCACAACAATGCACTTAGAGTCCTTGTCAGTAAGCCAATCATGCCCTGATCATCTCAGAGAATACATTGGAAATGCCCTGAAATTTCCTTACCATAAAGGCATGCCAAGACTAGAATCGAAGCAATACATCTCGTATTACGAAAATGAGGAGTCAAGGAATGATCTGTTGCTTAGGTTTGCAAAATATGATTTCAACCGAGTGCAGATGCTGTACCAGAGAGAACTTAGCCTCCTTTCAAGGTACATTTAAAAAACTTGTTCTTACTATTTGTAGGTTTTGTGAGGTAAATATTATTATTATACTATTTGTGCATTTACATGCTTTGATTGATGACACAGTTGGTTGAAAAAGGAAAACCTAGCTTCAAGGTTTCCACATGTAAGACAAAGAATGGTGGAGTCTTTCTTCATGGCAGTTTCAATGCTGTTTGAACCACAATTCGCAGTTTCTCGCAACATATTGACAAAATGGTATATGGGCTTTGCGTTAATTGATGACACTTATGATGCATATGGTTTATACGAAGAACTCCAGTCTTTGGAAAAAGCAATAGAAAGGTTAGTTTGCAATTTGCATGTTACTAAGATTCAGTCATTATAAAATACCTTCATCCCTTAAAAATTTTCACGTTCAGATGGGATAGGAGTGCCATGGATGAGCTACCTGGGGAATACTTGACAAGTCTTTACGAGGCCTTTTTACATATTTCTGATGAAATAGAGGAGATGGTGCGCAAGGAAGGAAGATCGTCCAGCGTCTTTTACGCTAAAGAATCGGTAAAATTACAGCACTGACCAATCTCTACTAGCAGTTCAGTTTTTCATAAAATTGATTTGAGCTTATACAATTTTTGTGGTGTTTAGATTAAAAAACTAGTGCAATGCTACCATGTTCAAGCCCGATGGTTGCATGAAAATATAATGCCAACGTTTGGCGAGTATTTAGAAAATGGAATATGGTCAATCGCAGTCATTACAACCTTGGCTGTACTCATGATGGGAATGCCAGAAGCAGATGAAGATGCGTACCGGTGGCTCTTAAATTTTGATGCCACCATTCTCAAAGCTGTGAGCGTGCAAAGCCGTCTTTTCAATGATATGCAGAGTAATGAGGTACATATATATATTTAGCTGCCTACCTTCCTTTTTCTGGGTTTTGTTTTGACACGTGATTGAATTTTGGAAGGATGAAGAGGGGAGAGGGGGACAAATCTCGGGCATAACTTGTTATATGAAAGAATACGGTGTTTCGAAGAAGGAAGCAGTTGAAGGTTTCTGTGAAAGAATTCAGGCTGCGTGGAAGGACATAAACGAGGGTTTCATGGAGACGCCGATGCCCATCCCAAAGCAAATCCTGACGACAGCTTTGAACATTGCACGTGTATCGGAGGTATGTTACAAGTATGATGACGGATTCACTAAGCCAGAAATAACCTACAAAGATTACATCACAAAAACTCTAATCGACCCAATACCCCTTCAAGAGTAGGACATGCAGGGAAATTGGCCACAACACCTTTATTGTTACATCCTCCTTTCTTCATCAAGCTCATTGTTTCTTCCTGATTACTATCGAAACAATGTAATCTTGTTTGAATATCAATCCAATGAGGATGATGTATTACGTTTATTCATATGTCGCTACAATACAGTACTGTAAAAGTAGTAGTTGTGGGTGCAATAGTGGTTGCAATAGTAATATAAAAAAAAGGAGAGTAAATGATTTAATATGGTAGCAATAACAAAGTGTAATAAAAGATAGAGAATAATGGGATAAGCCTGGATCTCCTTGGCTCAGCTCGACAGAAAGATTAAGTGCACCTCGAGGATTAAAGATTGGTTTAATTAGCGATGTAGTGGTTTGCTTGAGTATTAGCTTCCATTCAACCTTCAACTATTGACTCAGATACGAAGATCGGCTTAACTTTCGTTGTAAGTCGAGTCTAAGACCCCTTGAAAGAGTCGATCAACTTTCGCTGCATCCATACAACTTTCGTTGTAGAAAACTCCTTAATCTGACTCGTCACTGCATCCGTCGATGTCAGTGACTGATTTTAACATTCTCATACAAAACATAAATCAAATCCAACAATTAAAGCTTAAGAATAATGGGAGGAGGATAAATCTTTAATCCTCGAGGTGCGCTTAATCTTTCCGTCGAAGACTCCTCATTTCTTCGGATAAATCTGCCTCACTTTCTCTTGCATCTCCAAAAAATAAGCTGAAGCCACCATGGGAGGAGGATAAAAGCTCGGAGGTTGAAGATGATATGAAAAATGCAAATAGCGTGATTTTCTTTTTCCTCCAAAATCGTCCTTATATAGGCCACCTGAGGAAGCACACCTGTCCTGCGTATTATTTGCGTGCTCAGCGTCGTACAAATTTGTTGTAAGAAAAAGGACAATTGACATATTCGTTTTTATCCTCAAGTAGACTAGACAACTGGAAGATGCAGAGTCGAACTGGCTGCAGTGGTGATAACAAATTCTGCAGGGACATTAGCATTGTAGCGACAAAAAGACAAAAATAGGCGGAAACATATAAAATTTGGGATGGAAATCATCTGCCCCCAAAGTATGCCCCCATTTGTGCCCCTACTTTAAAATAGTGGGTTTAGGGTTTAGGATTTGGGGTTTAAGGTTGGGGCTTAGGGTTAGGGTGTAGGGAATTAGGAGTAGGGTGTATTTTTTTAGGGTTTGGGGTTTGGGGTTTGAAAATTAGGGTTATGGTGCAAAATTTAATTTTATCTATTTTTTAAGCAGGGGCATAGAAGGAGGCATGGTTAGGAGGCAGAAGATTTTTACCCTAAAATTTGAGCCACATTAATTAAGTTAGAAAATATGCAAAATTAGACATAAAAATGAAGAAATCGAGCCACGGGCACCGCCGCCTCCTCTTACCTCTTCATGAGAAGAGAGTCTCGTCCAATGATTCCGATCAAAGTGAGAGGAGACGCTTGCTTTGCTTCAACCAACTCATCATCAATATCAATAGCCGCATTGCAGCAAGCTCATACGGCAGTAGTAACCCGCCATCAAAACCGCGTTGTGCGTCCATTGCAGAACTTTTCTGCAGACAGATGGGGTGCTCGTTTCATAACTCTTCCATTCACCAACTCGGTAATGTTTAGATTTTGCTTATTTTCTACTATATAACTCGTGAGACCCGTACAATATAAATTGATAGATATGTTAGCTAGCACCATTCTATAACTAGTGATAAAATATGTGAGGAAGTAAAATATAGTTGTACTTCGTACGAGTTCAAAACCTGTTGAATTCATTTTTATTCATGCTGAAACTAAAATGTTATTGTACACCCCTAAGTCTCCGGAAATAAGACTTGTCGAGAACTCCGTCTCCAAGGAACCATAAAATGGTCTCCGTTTGTTCTCAATCCCCGGAAGTTCTCCGCATCCAAAGAACCTCCTCCGAAGATCACTTCACACTTCACCAAGGCAGTCAAATCCTAATACGGTCGATCTAACTATTTATTTATCATTCGAGTCTACCCATGAACCTAACACGTTACTAGTCATCAATCAGCCAGGCCTAGACCTGTCACTTGTCCCTAAAGGGCACCTTCAATTCCTTTTTAAAGACCCTGAAATGGACCGACAATGGGGCATCCCCAATCTTCTTCAACTTCTCACTCAACCATTCACAGAACCTCCGACATTTCTGCTTTTAGTCTGTCCACAACCTGTTCCAATCACCATCTACAACAACTCTACATCCAAACCAGAAGTGGTGAACCACCAGAAAATGCCACAACTTCCTTTGTCCATGATCTTGTTCGATGCCGACCTATTTTTGGCATCAACAATACTCAAATTTCTCACCTTTTTACATTCAACTTAACAACCCTTTAAATCTTCTTTAAATTATACATTAGAGGTTATGCTTTAATAAATTGGACAGAGCCCTTAAATCTTTGAAACTGCAATGCACCAAAAGATACCATTAGGGTAGAAACCAGTGCTCCAAATTAGGAGGAAAAGTCTGATGACATAAAAAAAACAAAAAACAAATCAAAAGAGTCTTTCATTTGCCGAAAGCTCTCCATAGGAAACAATTAGACTCGGTCTACGTCCATCTACTTTGCTAGGGATTTTGATCTTTTCATCTAATAAAAACGTCTTCTATAGAATGTAGTTAAGTTATGACCCCTTAGAAATCTCTCATAATCAATTAAAAAAATTACGTCTCCTTTTTCTGAGCTTTTTCATTGGGTGAAACTAGTTGGTAATTAAGTTAGATGATTCAAGCTTCCTTGTATTTTCTTTTTGTATATGAAGGAATTCGAGTCAAACAGAATTGATGAAGAAGATGGTGAAGGATATGCTAATGAGCTCTAGGGATGATCCCATATAGAGAATATACTTTTGATTAATTCACTACTCCGTCTAGGAGTGTCATATCACTTTGAGAATGAGATGGAAGAACAATTAAGTCATCTTTTTCGTATATTTCCAATAGATAGCAAGGAACAATTAAGTCTTCAAATCACATGGTTATAAAATGTCTTGCAGTAAGTGCATTACATTAGTATTATTAATGCAAAAATAATTGAAATATAAATTCAAATATCATTAATTGATGCCAATGTGAGGGATGAATTTTGAATCAGATGTGTTTAACAAATTCAAGAATGATGATGGTATGTTTAAGGAAGAATTGGCAAGTAATACCAAAGGTATTATAAGCTTATATGAAGCATGTCAGTGGGGAATGCACCAAGAGCACATTCTCGATGAAGCCCTTACTTTCACAACGTTGCACTTAGAGTCCTTGTTAGTTAGCCAATCATGCCCTGATCATCTCAGAGAATACACTGGAAATGCCCTGAAATTTCCTTACCATCACTACAAATAAATGTGTGAATTGTGAGGGAATTCGCAAGGGAATTTGATTGTAGTGACAAAATTTCCGACAGAAGAGTGTGGTCAGTAAAATACTGGTCGAAAATAATATTTCTGACACAATATAGTAGTCCGTCAAAAATCTTGTGACGGAAATCTGTTAGTAAATTACTTACGGAATATTTAAAATTCATCGGAAAATGAGATATACATATAAAATGGTATATTTTATGTTTGCGATTGATTACATATTTTTCTTCGGAAATTTAACTTAATTTTTTTAATAAAATAGTTTTTTTGCGGGATTTCAAGCCAATTTTTTTATTCCCTCCAAAATCTAAATTTTTTAATTTCTAAAGGATTTCATACATTCCGTCGGAAATTTAAATATTAATTTAAAAAAGGGAAAATTTTCCCGGGATTCATATTAAAAAAATTTCATTCCCTTCAAAATTGTCTTGCTCCTAAATCATCTAGCAGTACACCGGCAACAGCAACACCGACTACTGATGTTCCACCCCAAATGCCAAGTTACACGGACGAACACCTCCGGCTCCGACTATCATCAGCCCCAAACCCGTAAGCAAAAATGCCAATTATCCCGTTGTTGGACCTTTGCACTCGGCACTACCTTTCGTCAAACATCGGTAAGGATGCAACTCCGGGATAGCTGCTGTTAGTTGAATTACGAGCAATCCCTTCATAAAACCAAAAAGAACACATCAAAATCTGCCTTAAAAAACCGATCAAGTTTTGCACTTGGAGTATGTTTAGTAACAAGAAAGAAGCAGAAGTAGCAAACCTTGTAACGACCGAAGTAAATGTTGCAGAGGAAAGCTCCGACCAGGGTCCCGAAATTTGCAGTTCCGTTAAAGACATTGATCATAGTTGCGGATGTAATGCTCTTCAAGTTGAAAACAGTAGTGAGATAGATCAACAAGTTTGGCTAAAGTACCAATGGCTCTAAGTTTCTCAAAAGTTTCATTCCCTGCCATGAAATTCATTAAAATCTCAAAAACCAACTTCAAAAAGAACAAAAATAAAAAACATGTTTTGTCCCAAACTTACCTATAATAAACGACATGACTTTCCAACCTCTATAGTTGATTTCAGGCTCATCAACTGCAACTCTCTTGTTCTTCTCCATTGTTTGCTGCTCACTCTTCACCGTACATCTGCTATTACGAAAATGACGAATCAAGGAATGATGTGTTGCTTAAGTTTGCAAAATATGATTTCAATCGAGTGCAGATGCTGCACCAGAAAGAACTTAGCCTCCTTTCAAGGTACTACTAAAAGACTTGTTCTTGCTATTTGTGCATGCACATGCATATTACATGCTTTGATAGAAAGGTAGCTGTGGCTATGCATAACCAATTATGATTCGTGTCACATTTGGTATCAAAAGGGAAACCTAGCAACAAGGTTTCCACATGTAAGACAGAGAATGGTGGAGTCTTTCTTCATGGCAGTTTCAATGCTCTTTGAACCACATTTCGCACTTGCTCGCAACATCATGTCTTTGCGTTAATAGACGACACTTATGATGCATATGGTTTATACGAAGAACTCCAGTCTTTGAAGAAGGCAATAGAAAGGTTAGTTTCCCTGCTACTAAGATTCATATGGGATACATTTATCACTTTGAAATTTTCACATTGTTCAGATGGGATAGAAGTTCCATCATCCATGAATGAGCTACCTGGAGAATACGTGAGAAGTCTTACATATTTCTGATGAAGTAGAGGAGGTGGTGCGAAAGGAAGGAAGATCTTCCAGTGTCTTTTACGCTAAAGAAGCGGTAAAATTACAACATTGATCAATCTCAATCTCTACTACATCAAATTCTCAAACAGTTCAGTTTATTCATAAATTGATTTAGTTTCTGTGACAAGCTTTTTACGATTTTGGTGGTGATTAGATGAAAACACTAATGCAAGCCTACCGTGTTGATGCCCGATGGTTGCATGAAAAGATAATACCGACGTTTGGTGAGTATTTAGAAAATGGAATATTGTCCATCGGAGCCATTGCAACCTTTGTTGTACTCAGAAGCAGATGAAGATGCGTACCGGTGGCTCTTAAATTGTGATACCGCCATTCTCAGAGCTGTGAGCGTCCTATTCCATCTTCAAAATGATATGCAGAGTTTTGTGGAAGAAGAGAAAAGGGGGGACAAATATCTGGCATAACTTGTTATAGGAAGGAATATGGTATGTTACATTGCACATGAATGAGGGTTTGATGGAGACGTCAGTGCCCATCCCAAATCGAATACTGATGACAGCTTTAAACATTTCACGTGTACCGGAGGTAAGTTACAAGTATGATAACGGTTTCACTAATCCAGAACTAACATACAAACATTACATCACAAAAGTTCTAATCGACTCAATACCCCTCCAAGAATAATACATGCAGGTTCTTTCTTCCTGGTTTGTCCTATAATGAATATTAAATGCATATTAAGGTTATTGGTCTATCTCTCGTTCGTGTTACTTGTTCTTTGGTTTTCTGCTATGCCTATACACAGTGGTCATTTTCTCTATGACGTTGTCGGGTAATGTATGGTTATCTCTAAACTAGGTGATCTCCTCTGGAGCATTGTCACTGCCCCCAGCAATCCAATTCTACTTGAATATGACGAACACCAGGTTCTAAGCATGAGTTAGGCCTTCAAACACTCCCCAAAGTTCAATCTCTAACTCCGAATGTAACCCCTAAATCTAGCCTAGAAGAAAACACCGAATTTAGGAAGTCACCGTTGAAAATTTTTCCTTCAAATAATACATTTCAGGTTTAAATAATTTATAAAACAAAAAAATTAGGTTATTTATTGAAAATTGTATCATTCCACAATAAGCTCTTTAAAAAATACACGGTCGTAAAAAAATATCATAAAATAAATTATTCAAATATCCAAATAAAAATTCTCATGCATGCTAAACAGTTTAAAATCCCAAATAAATATAAAAGTAACTGAATTTACATAAAAACCTCAAATAATGTAATAACCGGATTAAAACCGAAATAAATCTGAAAACTAAAAATATTCATACTAAAATTGTAATAAATCTGATAACTATGGTCCTCCAAGTACTGAACTCCTATGTCTGAGAATCTGAAATAGGCGCTTAGGGGGAGTCAGCTATTAAGCTCAGTGTGTCTCTAAAGTGCATAAATCAGAGTAACACAAGAATCATTCAATCACAAGTCATTTCAGCAAACAATCAAATACACAGATATGCATAGCACGATGCAACTAATTCTATGTCATGTACCCATCTACATCACCGTCCGAAGAGTAAGGTTCCCCTGAACCATTCTCTACATCGTCACCAATTCCGAAGTAGAATTTAGCCCGAAGGGTGAAACCACTGATCTTCCTCTGTACATTTTCCACTCGAATGATATGGTATGAATGTTCCGATTCTAATCCGAATGCAACATCATTAGTCCGAAAATAATAAATTATTAATTTATTTCCTCCTCCAATCAGGTGGTGACACGTGTCACCACCAATTTAGAGGAGAAAAAAAAATTCCTCACCTACAGCCAACACGATTCGAACCCAGGATAATAAAGGGTAAAGCTAGTGGCTTAGCCACTACACCAAGCACAATTTTATGTTATAATGCTCCAGATATAATATATATCTCTTATTAGTTTTTACATTTATAAGTCAAAAGCTCAAACCCTAAACACTAATTTCACATATATAAATCTTAAACCTTAAAATCTAACCCTAAATAGTTCAAATAAATTTCACGCTAAATATTTCAAATTAAACCCCAAACCCTAAATAGTTCAAATTAATTTCACGCTAAATATTTCAAATTAAACCCCAAACCCTAAAAATTTAAAATTAATTTCACTCTAAATATTTCAAATTAAGCATTAAACCCTAAACACTAAATATTTGAAATTAATTTCACGCTAAATATTTCAAATTAAACCCCAAACCCTAACCTTAAACCCTAAAAATTTCAAATTAATTACACACTAACTATTTTAATTTAAACCCTAAACCCTAAATATTTCAAATTAATTTCACCCAAAATATTTCAAATTAAACCCCAAACCTTAATTAATTTGAATTTTTAGGGTTTAAGGTTAGGATTTGGGGTTTAATTTGAAATATTTGGCGTGAAATTAATTTCAAATATTTAAGGTTTAAGGTTTAATGATTAATTTGAAATATTTAGAGTGAAATTAATTTGAAATTTTTAGGATTTGGGTTTAGGGTTTAATTTAAAATATTTAGTGTGGAATTAATTTGAAATTTTAGAGTTTAGGGTTTAATTTGAAATATTTAGCATGAAATTAATTTGAAATATTTAAGGTTAGAGTTTAGGGTTTAAGATTTATATATGTGAAGTATTTAGGGTTTGAGCTTTTGGCTTATAAATGTAGAAACTAATAAGAATATATTATATCTGGAGAATTATAACACAAAATTGTGCTTGGTGCAGTGGCAAAGCCATTGGCTTTACCCTTTATTGTCCTAGGTTCGAATCTTGCTGGGTGTAGGTGAGAAAAAAATTGTTTTTCTCCTCTAAATTAGTGTTGACACGTGTCACCACTTAATTAAATAATTTATTATTTTAAATTAAGACTAAATTGAAAGAATGTGTAAATAACAAGACCAAATGTGTAATTTTAAAATTGTTCCATCAATTGTCACGTGGCAGTTCCGTCACTCCACCATTATGTTTTTAACGGCGGTGGTCAAAAAAGGTTGATTTTATAAGTTCGGTAGTCTGATTGACGATTTTTATAGTTCGATGGTCCAAATAGGTATCCCCAATTTGTTTGGTGGTCAGTGGTGTAGTTTTCCCTATATTATATTTCAAAACTAGTTATAGATAAAGTAAAGAAGAACAAAAAAGTAACATTATGGTGTGTTGGTAATAGGGATGTAAAAAGCTGACCCGACCTGAAAACCCGACTGAAACCTGCTCGAGTCAGAACCTGATTTGACCTGAAAATTTAATGACCTGAACCCGATCTGTAACCGACTGTTGTTGACCCGAACCTGAATTCGACCTGTTACTGTAGTGATCGAACCCGACCTGCGTCCGACTGAAAACGACCCGAACCCGAATTGGACCTGTTACTATGGACCTGAAACCCGACCTGCGCCCAACTGAAACGAACCCGAACCTGAAGCCGACCTGGCAGATAACCGATTTTACCCGACTGAATTGACCCGAGATCCGATATTACCCGACCTATTTTGAACCCGGCCTGTTTTGGACCCGACCTGTTTTGAACCCGACCTGTTAATTGACCCGACCTGCTTTGAACCCGACCTATTTTTAACTTGAACTGATATTGATCTGACTTGATATTTACATGATATATAGTTGAAGAAGTCTACGGTTTGATAAATTTAAAGTGTTGATAAATGTAAAGTATTAATTTATTAAATTAATTTAATACTAACTCGTTCAATATAAATTATTTGTGAAGTTTAATAAGAATTAACATACTTAAATTTATTTTATTAAAAATATTCAAAATTTAAAAGTTTTATTAAATTAATAAGTTGTGATGGATGAATTTAAAATAAATTATTTAAAATTTAAATCAATTTATTAATTGTGATCATTAAATTTAAAAAATATTTTATTAAAAAATTTAATTATAACTATTAAAATAATAAAAAAAAATATTTTTTAGTTTAGGGGAAGTTTTTTTTTTGAATTAATAGGGGGAAAGTTTTTATTATTGATAGGAAATTAGGGGGTTGGAACCATGTCAAACAAACAAAAGGGGGGGGGGGAATTTGGCGCCAGATCAAATTTTGGGGGTTAATTATCCTTTAGGTCATTCCTTAATTAGATGGTTAGGGTTTAGGTTTTTTAGGTTTTAATTTGTTTTTTTAGTCTTAACTTTTGGTTTAGTTTCTTTAAATTTTATTTAATTAGGCCATACTTCATAAATTAATTAATTACTAAGCTTTTTGGTTTGCTTTAAATTTGATTTGGTCCTCGTATAAAGATTTGGTAAGTAATTACGTTTAATAATTTTATTCATTTGTGATTTGGGCTCTAATTAATAATTTAATTTTAATTTATTTTTAGATTTGTCCTTTTATGTTTCAATTTATTTTGTTTGTTAGATTTATGGGTTTATGGTTAGGGTTTAAGGGTAAGTGTGTCAAGTTGATTGTTTGGGGCTATGAGATTAGTTTAGGGATTATGTGATTAGGATTGCACTCTAATTATTAGTGAATAGTGGCTGTAAGATTTAGATATTTATGTTTGGGGTTTAGGGGTAAATGTGTTAACTTAATTATTTGGGGTTATGAGATTAGTTTAAGGATTAGGGGATTAGGCTTGTACTCTAATTATTAGTGATTATAAAATTTAAGGGTTGAAATTTATGAGTATTGTTTAGGGGTTATACATATATACATACAAATGTGTATGTTCTAGTATATATATATATATATATATATATATATATATATATATATATATATATATGTTTAATTAATTATAACAATACATGTATATGTATATATCATAATATATGTATATTTATATGTATATGTATATATATATATATATATAGTTATAAATTTTATTCATTTTTAATATGGTGATATTTTTATTCATTTTATTCTCTAAAATTTTATTTTTCACATAAAGTTACCTTTATTATTTTTTAATTTTTGTAATTTACTCCAATATTTTAGATATAAATCATTTGATGATATTTTTGTTCATTCTAGCGCCTAATATTGAGACTAGAATGTATGTATGTATCTATCAATGTATGAACCCTAAACCCTTAATGAATTTTCTCTTAACCTGAAACCATAAACCCTAAAAATCATAAACCCTAAGCATTAAACCCTAATGTATATAAGTATGCATATATATACTTATTTATGTATAAACCCTGAACCATTGATGAATTTCCCTAAACCCTGCACCATAAACCCTAAACCCTAATATATGCAAGTATGCATGTATCTATCAATATATGAACCCTACACCATTAATAAAATTTCCCTAAAACCTAAACCCTTTAAACCCTAAACTCTGAATCGTCCAATGTTTTATAATTTTAATTTGATATTTCTGTTCATTATAGCCCTTAAAACTTCATTTATATTTCAAATTGACCCCTACTAATTGTTTTTTAATTAGTCCAACAATATATAATTTTACTTTGACATTTTGTTCATTTTAGTCCTTAAACTGTATTTGTATTCCAAATTGTCCATTTTTTATTTTTTTAATTAGTCCGATGTTTTATAATTTTAATTTGATATTTTGTTATTTTGGTCTCTTAACTTTATTTTAATTAGTCCGATGTTTTATAATTTTAATTTGATATTTTGTTCATTCTAGTCCCCTAAACTTTAGTTTAATTCCAAATTGACCCTTATTTATTATTTTTATTTCGTTCGATGTTTTATAATTTTAATTTGTACTTTGTTCATTCAAGTCCCTTTAACTTTATTTCAATTCCAAATTGACCCCTATTAATTGTTTTTTAATTCGTCCAATGTTTTATAATTTTAATTTGATATTTTCATCTTCTAGACCCTAAAACTTTATTTTTATTCCAAATTGACCCACATTTATTTTTTAATGTGTCAAATGTTTTGTTATTTTAATTTGATATTTTCTTCATTCTAGTCCCTTAACTTTATTTTAATTCCACATTGACCCCTATGTATATATTTTAATTCATCATGTTTTATAATTTTAATTTGAAATTTTGTTTATTCTAGACCCTAAAACTTTATTTTTATTCTAATTTGACATCTACTTATTGTTTTCTTAATTACTCTAATTTTTATACTTTTAATTTGATATTTTTCTTCATTACAGTCCCAAAATTTTATTTTTATTCCAAATTGACCCCTTTTCATTGTTTTCTTTTAAATTTGTCTAATGTTTTATAATTTTAATTTGATATTTTTGTTCATTATAATTCGTGAAGCTTTATTTTTAATCCAAATTGACCCATTTTCAGTATTTTTTAATTACTCCAATATTTTATAATTTTAATTTGATATGAATTTAAATAATTAACTCCAAATCAATGACGATTGACGAAGGCCAACCTAAAGTCTATCGACTACTTATATGGTTGTACCGAACTCAAACTCAATACGAATTTCAATCCTAAAAATACCCCGACCTAAATTACCCGACCTGAAATGCACCCGACCTGAAATACAACCGACCTGAAATGAACCCGACCTGAAATGGACCCGATCTGAAATGGACCCGACCTGAAACGGACTCGACCTGAAATGGACCCGACTTGAAATGGACCCGACCTGAAGTGTATTCGAACCCGAATTAACCTGTCAATTATCTGCTTCAGACCCGACCCGTTTTGACCCGACCTGAAATAAACCCGACCTGAAATGGACCCGATCTGAAATGGACCCGACCTGAAATGGACCCGCACCAGACCCGAGTCGAGTCAAAATAGAAAAATGACCTGAAATGACCTGTACCTGATTTTACCCGACCTGACAGTACCCGACCTGAAACCCATCCGATTACCTGTTTTTACATCCCTAGTTGGTAATACTCTAAAAGTGTAAGGACTATATCCTACATTGGGAGGAAAGTTCCTTTGGAAGGGTACTTGTAATACCTTCCATTCCCTCCTGTGTTGAGTGCTAAAAGACAAGGACCCTCACATACGGTAATATGTCTGTGCGCGTTATATTCTTTTCGGAGAAAATTTCTCTGAATTTTCTGAAACTATGAAAGATTTCTTCTTCGAGTTTTATAGAATGAACAAATAGTTTTAAAAACGGGAGACTTTTTATTTGCTATTTTTAACAACATTATTTCTGTTATTTAATTGATGTAATTAACAGTAGGCTAGCAATTTTCATCTATTACAGCTATGTTGTATTATAGCAGATAAATCTGTTGTTTAATAGCTGACCACTAGATGTATCTAGACAGTTTACTGGTTAGGTACAGTCGGTTACAACATGGTAATTGCCGCTGTTAATTGCCAATTAATTAACGGGTTTTTTTGTGAAATTAAAATCTAATTTTAATTACTATTTTTATTTGGACAATTTTAACCCCAAACTATTCCTATAAATAGCTGCTTCTTTCAGTTTTCCAATCATCTGAAATTGACTTGAGCTTTACAGAAAATACAAACAGTTTTCATTCCTTCCTCTTTGTGCTACGGGAAGAGCAGTACTACCGATTGTGCACTTCGATATTCGGGTGTACGAATATTCGAAGCGAGCGTGATAATCTCGAAAGATGAAAGCCTGCTGAAGCGATTACATACATCGAGATAAATCAGCTTGTTGCGCGCAAGCCACACTGACCAAAGAACATTCGCGCATCCGATGAGCCACCAATCCCGCATCACGCCCCCCAAAAGCCATGATAACATTGTTGAATAAAATCAACAATTGTGACTGGTCGCACCACGTCTACCCCCCACCATTGGAAAAAGAGGGACCATATGGGACAAATATATTTACACAGCAACAAAATGTGATCATTGACATCGTCACCCTCGTTGCACCACTTACATCGGACCATAGTCTTGGCCATCAGCAACCCTCGATACCTTAGCATCCGTAGAGTTGGCAATCTCCTCAATAAAATAAACCAAATATAACATTGTATTTTTGGTGGAAGTTTCACACTCCAATTGTGTTGAATTATAGGGTTAATATTGTATTTACACTTATACGGTTAGGGTTGTTAACCGTTAGGAATAGGCTATATAAGGTAAGTTTCCTTTTCTGTTTAACATTCATTCGAATAATAAATAAAGAAAGGTTTTCCTATTCAGTGCTTTTCTGTTACTTCACTGCCAACTTACATCCTCCATTGCTGCCTTTCACCGGCGTTCACCGTCCGTTCAACATGGTATCAGAGCCACCGGTGAAGGGGTTTTCCGGCGACCGGCCAATGAGTGTTTGATCCTTTTCTGTTTGTTTTTACAGTTTCTTTAATTTTCTTCTTCTTCTTGAAGTCTTTGTGTGTTTTCTGGTTTTGAGATGGAAACAACTATAGACTCGAATCATCCTCTCTTCTTGCACGCCTCAGACACTCCTGGAACGCTTCTTGTGTCACAACAGTTGACAGGGATAGAGAATTACAATTTGTGGAGTAAATCTATGAAGATCGCGCTGCTGGCTAAGAATAAGGTTGGGCTTGTGGATGGTTCTTGCAAACGAGAGTCAGTGGCTGAACCTCTGCGAGCACAGTGGGACAGATGCAACGCGTTGGTGTTGTCTTGGATCCTTAATACAGTAAGTCAAGAGTTGTCAGCCGGAATTGTTTTTGCTTCTAATGCTTCGATTGTTTGGGCAGATTTAAAAGAACGGTTTAACAAAGTTGATGGATCAAGAATTTATTTCTTGCATCGAGAAATTGTAACGCATGTTCAAAATTTGTCATCTATATCAGTCTACTTTTCACGTTTAAAGTTGTTATAGGATGGATATGATGCGTTGGTGCCGTTTGCCACATGTGATTGTGAAGTAGCACGCGATAACAGTTCACTTCTCAATCAGCAAAGGTTATTTCAAATGCTAATGGGTTTGAATGATACATATTCTATGGTGCGGAGTCAAATTTTGCTAATGAAGCCACTGCCAACCGTGAATCAAGCGTACAACATGCTAGTGCAAGAGGAGGGACAGCGTCAGTATTCCTCAGTTACAACTCAGAATCTTGCTGAGCCAACAACTTTGTATAGCTCCTCTGGAGCGCAAGGATATGGTCAATTTCGAAAGAAATTTAATGGAATTTGTGACTATTGTCATCTTAAAGGGCATAAGAAAGAGTCTTGTTATCGACTAATTGGGTATCCACCTGATTTTAAGTTCAATAGGAAAGGTGGTGTAAATACGAGACAAGCAGCTAATTCAGCTACAGTCGAAAATGGTGCAGAGGGTACAACTCAGTTGGCCACTACAACACAGTCGTTAGCTAACCAACAAGCTCCTGCTTTCACTGCTGAGCAGTATCAGCAAATTTTGTCCCTTTTGGGAAAAGATCCTGTTGTTAAAGGGACAGCTAACATGGCAGGTATGGTTTCTGGTAGTTTGGCACAAGAGTGGATTCTAGACACAAGTGCTACTAATCATATGACTTATAATCTTGATTTGTTAACAACACCTATTAAATGTGATTCCTCTTCTAATGTTCAGTTATCGAATGGTAACTCTACAAGTGTTACACATATTGGTTCGTGTAATTTGACATCTACTAAGGTTCTTAAGAATGTTTTGTGTGTACCTACTTTCAAGTTTAATCTCATATCTGTTTCACAGCTTGCTAAAGATTGGAATTGTGCAATTTTGTTTTTGCCTAACGTGTGCATGGCTCAGGACCTTTGCAGTGGCGAGATGAAGACGATTGGTAGATTTCGAGATGGTTTATATGTTCTTCATCTTCCTTTTGATACAAGTTCTTGTTTTAGTGCATGTATTACCAAAGACTCTTGTTTGCGGGTCAGTATGAACTCCTTGTGGCATACTAGGTTAGGGCATAGTTCCTATAGGCCTTTGTCTCATATTTCTTCTATACAATGTAACTCCAATTTGGAAAATGAAATAAGAGAATGCAGTGTTTGTCCTCTTGCTAAGCAAACAAGGCTGCCTTTTCCTTTGAGTAGCTCATCTTCTATTGTTCCTTTTGAGTTAATACATATCGATTTATGGGGGCCATATCGTGTTAGTACTGTGCATGGACAAAGATATTTTTTAACTATCGTTGATGATTATTCCCGAATGACTTGGATACGATTGTTAAAACTTAAGAGTGATGCCTTTGTTGCTTTAAAGAATTTTTTCAATTATGTTAAGACTCAGTTTGATGTTAGTGTTCGAAAAGTTTGCAGTGATAATGGGCATGAATTCTTCACAAATGAAAGTGCTTCCTTCTTTCAAGACAATGGAGTTGATCATCAGAGTTCATGCGTGTACACAGCACAACAAAATGGTGTTGCTGAGCGAAAACACCGCCATCTTCTTGAGGTTGCTCGAGCTTTAAAGTTTCATTCAAATGTTCCTACCAAGTTTTGGGGTTATTGTGTCAATGCTACATGTTACTTAATTAATTACTTGCCAAGTGTTGTTTTAAAGTGGAAATGTCCTTTTGAAATCCTATATAACAGGCTTCTAGATTTTTCAAGATTGCGTGTGTTTGGATGTCTAGCTTATGCTACAACTCCAAATCATTCTGATAAGTTTTCCCCTAAGGCAGTTGTTTCAGTCTTCATGGGATATTCCCTTAGCCAGAAGGGATATATTTTGTTTAGTTTAGAAAGCAAAACTTTCTTTGTCAGTAGGGACGTTGTGTTCCATGAAAATGTTTTCCCTTTTACATTTCCTGTGAAGACATCTCGTTTGTTTCCTACTTCACATTCTGATGTTAGTTTTTTGGATATTGATCATGTTTCTTCCCTCGATATGTCACGTTCTTCAGCTCCTTCTACTAATCCTTCAGTTTCTGTTTTGCAAGATGAGCAAGTCATTGATGTATCCAGTATCAATAATGTTGTGCCTGATGAACATGTTGAGCAACAGGTCATTAATGTTCCACAAGAGGAAGTCATCAGAAGGTCTTCTCGTGTGCAAAGACAACCAACATGGTTGAATGATTTTGTTTGCACCAAAGCTGGAACTCAAAGTAAAAACTCTATAGCTAATTTTGTATCTTATGTGCACCTTCCTTTGTCTACGCGTGCATTTGCAGCTTCTATTTCTTCTACATGTGAGCCACGTACGTATAAGGAAGCTATGCATGATGATAATTTGATCAAGGCCATGCAGCAAGAGATAGCAGCGCTCGAGTCCAATGGAACTTGGAAAATTGTCAATTTGCCACCTGGTCAAAAGCCTATTGGGTGCAAGTGGGTTTACAAGATAAAATACAATGCGGATGGCACAATTGAGCGTTACAAGGCACGCCTAGTAGCAAAGGGTTATAATCAACAAGAAAGGATTGATTATCAAGAAACGTTCTCTCCTGTCACCAAGCAGGTCACGGTTCGTACTATAATTGCCTTAGCATCCATGAATAACTGGCCATTGTACCAAATGGATGTGTTTAATGCTTTTCTACAAGGTGACCTCTATGAAGAGGTTTACATGACAATGCCCGAAGGGTTTTGTAATCAGGGGGGAATCGTGTGTGTAGATTACAAAAGTCCTTGTATGGCTTGAAGCAGGCATCACATCAATGGAATTTAAAGCTTACTGAAGCACTAGTGGCAGGTGGTTATACACAAAGTTTACATGACTATTCTATGTTTACAAAGAAGAATGGGAATAAGCTGGTGATTCTACTAGTTTATGTAGACGACTTGCTAATTACAGGGAGTGATCAAGAGATGATGGATGACTTGAAAAAAGGTTCTGAATCAAAACTTCAAAATGAAGGATTTAGGACAGTTGAAATACTTCTTGGGGATAGAAGTGTTAAGATCGAAAGAAGGAATTATACTTAATCAGAGAAAATATGCAATTGAGTTAATTGCAGATTCAGGATTGGGAAATGCTAAGGTTGCTTCGACACCGTTGGAGCTAAATGAAAAACAAATTCCAAATGCAGCAGAAGAAGATTATCTTAAAGATGTGGGATCTTACCAATGCTTGATAGGGAGGCTTTTATACTTAACCAACACGAGGCCCGATATAGCTTTTGCAATTCAACACTTAAGCCAATTCATGCATAAGCCTAAGAAAGCACATTATAATGCTGCTTTAAGGGTTGTGAGGTATGTTAAGAAGAACCCTGGCTTAGGAATACTTCTACCAGCTGCAGGGATGCCACATCTAACAGCTTACTGCGATGCTGATTGGGCAGCATGCCCTTTAACGCGGAAATCAGTCACAGGGTACTGCATTAAGCTAGGAGAATCTCTTGTTTGCTGGAAGTCCAAGAAACAGAACATAGTTTCTAGATCTTCAGCTGAAGCTGAGTATAGGGGCATGGCTTCAACGACAACTGAAGTTGTTTGGTTAAGGGGATTACTGCAGGAGCTTGGTTTCGAGCAAAAAGAACCAACCACCGTGTACAGTGATAGTCAGGCAGCTTTACAAATAGCAGCCAATCCGGTGTTTCATGAACGAACGAAACACATCGAGATTGATTGCCATTTTATTAGGGAAAAAATTCAAAAAGCAGTGATTCAGACACGACATGTACCTACAGCAGATCAACAGGCTGATATTTTAACTAAGGGCTTGTTGTTAAACAACATGAGCACCTTATGTTCAAGTTGGGTGTGAAAGACATTTTTCACCCTCCAACTTGAGGGGGGTGTTGAATTATAGGGTTAATATTGTATTTACACTTATACGGTTAGGGTTGTTAACCGTTAGGAATAGGCTATATAAGGTAAGTTTCCTTTTCTGTTTAACATTCATTCGAATAATAAATAAAGAAAGGTTTTCCTATTCAGTGCTTTTCTGTTACTTCACTGCCAACTTACATCCTCCATTGCTGCCTTTCACCGGCGTTCACCGTCCGTTCAACAAATTGACACTCACATCTGAAGCATCCATCAGTCATGTCAAAGGGCGCCATCAATGTATAAAGTGACTGTACAGAAAAATCACCCGTCGCCTCTAGTCTCCACAACATTCTCATGCACTTGAAACCACAAAACACAAGCCTGCAAATCCTCAAGTTGTCTTAGCTCGAACGATCGCAATTCACGACTAAACACACTGCCCCAAAGATGCTGATCCACATTGCCTGTACCCAAATAGTCCTTAACTAAAGCCAATTTTTTTACTGCCAAATGGAAAAGCCTAAGGAAAACCATTTGCAAGGTTTCATCTAGGCACCAAATATCATGCCAAAATAGAAAACTATCCACATTCCCTACAATCCAAACAAATTGTGCACATCCATAAACTTATGCACATATTCTTCATCTTGGACCTCAAGTATTTGCCGCCACATGACCGACATATTTCTTCTCCTCACCGGATATATTCGCCAATGCAACACATGGGCACCATATTTGGCTACAATCAACGACTTCTACAAAGAGCCATCTGTGGTAGCATATCGGCAACACCATTTAGCAATGAATGCCAAATTTCGGGCTCGTAAGTCTACAATCCCTATCCCTCCAAATTTCTTTGGCCGGCATACAATTGACCAGTTTACTCTATTCAATTTTCGTCTTTCCTCCTTTCCACCCCACAAATTTTTTTGCCTGATACGGTCAATTTTGAGTATGAACCTCTTGGGTAGAAGAAACACCCTCATATAATAAAACGGAAGCGATGAAAGAACTGAATTTACCGGCCTTTGTAAGACATAGAATCACGTTTCCAACCTGCTAACCGTGTTCGAAACTGTTGTACCAAAGGATCCCAAATCTCCATACCTCGTGGATGAACACCCTCTTCGAATTATGAGCAAAAGACTCCTCACCTTATAGAAAAATGATAGTGTCGTCTGCGAATTGAAGATGCGACATACAAAAATCCTGTGCTACTCGAACCCCTCTTATCAACCCCAACTCCTTGAGATTTACTAGAAATAGATGGAGCATCTCAACAACAATGACAAACAACAAAGGCGATAGCGGATCACCTTGTCGAATGCCTCGCCGCATTACAAATTCACGTGTAGGACTACCATTCACTAGCACTGACAATTTAACCGTACTGATGCATTCATAAATTCACTTCCACCATTTTGTACCAAAGCCCATACGTATCATAATCTGATCTAGGTAATCCCATTTGATGCAATCGAATGCCTTCTTAAAATCTAAATTTAAAATTATACCCCTTCACTAAATTGTCTCTTTTGCATCAGATGTATAATCTCATTCGCTAGTAAAATTCCATCAAGTATTTGACGCCCACTAATGAAAGCCGATTGTACGTCACTAATCAGATCAGATATAACTTTTTGTAACCGTTTAGCAAGGCATTTGGAAATAATTTTATACAAAGAATTAAGTAAAGAAATAGGATGAAAATTACATATTACCCTCTTCGGCAAAAGAAACAAGAAGGTTGAATTCATGCTCTTTTGTTATACTCCCATATCCGGTCCAAGTAATTTTACGTTTCCATCCGATTTGATATAGAATCAGGAACCACAGTCCCGTTGATTTCAACCGATGTTTGATTATTTTGTACCATCCTACATACTTAAGATCCAAACCAGTAAACTAATTATGTTTTCTTCCATAAAGCAACTCATACAATCAGGGAACATATTTTCTCCTGCCATTTTGAAAACACATTACTTCCAACAGTGGGCAGATGGAAAGTTGAATTTAGTTTGTTACATTTTATGTGAAAATCAACTTCTTTGTGATTCTTTAATTTGGTGTAGAATAATATTCTCCACTTCCATTGTAAAAACGAACCTACCAAACTAAAGACCTATATTTAGAAAGCATGTTGAAACTTGAAAGCCAATGTGGTCCGTTCCTAAATCTGAATTTGCAAAACTAGAGTTCAATTTCATCTCCATTCCATATCTGCCAAACCTAAACTAAACATTTTTCTTTTTATAAAAGTCGCCTGGCTCGTGGTTGGTTGATGGGTCGAGATTTCCAGATTCTATAACCTAAAGCGTTTTATAAATATGAATTTTAAATACTGCTTCTAAATCATTATTAGTAAAATTATTTTACTTAATTTCATAATTCAAATTTGAGAATAAAGTAACCACAAATTTATCTAGCCAAGCCAGGTGGATATAAAATACAAGGTAATCATAGAAACTAAAGCTTAGCCATATGATTTACCCACATTGATTAAGCTAAAAAAGATTTGATTGGTTGTAGTTTTTTCAACTTCTCTATATAATTGAAACTAAAGAAAAGGAAAATCATTATACCTTAAAATAAAATAAAATATGAAAGACATGACAATAAAATTGAATGTTGTTTCTACAGTGTCTATAATACTAATTTTATTCCTTTCAGCCGTTGAAGTTCAACCAACTGCTCTTGATGTCGTTGCTAAATTTGGCGCAAAGGCTGACGATAATACAGATTTGAGTAAGGTAAGAGAAATTGCAACTAACTTTAATACTCCAACAGTTAAATCATGTAGTATTTATTTATTAATATATTTTTAGCCATTGTTAGATGCTTGGAAAGAAGCCTGTGGTTCAACAACTCCATCATCAATTGTAATTCCTAAAGGAACATATTTTTTAAGTCGAGCAACCCTAGAAGGTCCTTGCAAGGCTCCTATTGAGCTTCAAGTTCAGGGCAATGTAAAAGCTCCGGGTAGTCCTAAAGCTTTCAAGGAACCTATATGGGTTAGCTTCAATAAAGTTGAAAATTTTAAATTGTTCGGTGGAGGAGTTTTTGATGGCCAAGGAACCGCTGCTTATAGAAGAGAAGGTTGCGACAAAAAGGACTTCTGTAGTACTCTCCCCATTGTAAGGTTTCTTTATGAGATCTTTTATAGTTATAACTAATATATACTTTTTTCTAACATTATTAATTCTGAAATTAAACAGAATATAAGGTTTGATTATCTAACAAATGCAATGATACAAGATATCACTAGCAGAGATAGCAAACAATTCAACGTTAATGTTTTGGGATGCAAAAACATTACTCTCGAACGTTTCAATGTACGTGCACCTAAAGATAGTCCAAACACAGATGGGATTCACATCTCGAGATCAGATGGAGTTAATGTTATTAACTCAGATATAAGAACCGGGGATGATTGTATTTCAATTGGGAGTGGTGCTAAAAATGTGGACATCAAGGGAGTAACTTGTGGACCAGGACATGGTATAAGTATTGGCAGTCTTGGAAAGTTCGATAATGAAGAACCTGTTCAAGGAATTAAAGTATCAAACTGCACCTTGAGTGATACTTCAAACGGTGTTAGAATCAAGACTTGGGCAGGTCAATTTCCTGCCACTGCATCAGATATTCATTTTGAGGATATCACCGTGAAGAATGTCTTTTGCCCTGTCCTAATTGACCAGAAATATTGCCCGTGGAATAAATGCAAAATGAATGTATGTAAACACTTATAAAAATCCTAATACAGTGAAAAGAGTAAATCGATTATCTAAATATTATTTTGTTCATGCAGGAAGAATCAAAAGTTAAACTAAGCAACATCAGTTTCAAGAACATTAGTGGTACGGCTGCGCTCCCAGAAGTTGTCAGACTCATTTGCAGTGGTAAATTTCCATGCGAAAATGTGGAGCTCGCCAACATTGAAATTACGTATAGTGGACCCAAAGGACCTGCTGTATCCCAATGTAAGAATGTTAAACCTAAAATTACTGGCAAACAAAATCCGGCTGCATGTGCTACCCCTGTACCACCAAACCCTACCCCTACGATTTGAATGGCTTGCAATAAAAAAATAATGTGAAAGTAACTCATTTACTTTTTCATTTTATATCAATGCAATCATTTCATTTTAATTCTATGTTATTAAGAAACTTTTGCGTTAAATTCAATTGTTTAAAAATATATTTGGAGCCCAACAAGTGGTTGTAGTGGAAAAGTGAATGATGTTCATCCTAAGAGGCCTAAGTTTAATTGCAATATCTGCAAAAGTGTGTGTGCATGTCAAAGGGTTAAGAATATTTATAAATAGATACTACATTGTAATGACCTTTAAACATTGTCCAAACTTGATGATTAACCCATATTATACATATATTATCTTGATGATTAACACATATTAAACATAATATATGCAAAAGTGTGTGCATGTCAAAGTGAATGATCAGTTCATTTTAAACGGATACTATCTTGATGATTAACCCATAATTTTTGTCTTTTCCTTACCTTAACCTAAGCCTCGTTACAACCTTTTTAAAATACCATTTGATTAATGCGTCCTATTCATTTTTAGTGGTGAAGATTTTGTTGAGATATGTGTTTTGATATAATAATTGAAAAAATGTCTTGGACTAAATTGAAAAGATTTCAAAATGTTTTGTAAATCCAAACAACTTGAAAATATGTTTAAGGGTTTTTACAAGGCTTTGGAATAGTTCGAAATGTGTTTTAAGTAACCAAACCTGTGTTTTCAAAGTCATCGTACCGATATGGTATACACTGTATCGATATGCTTTAGGATTTCAGCTACAGGGAAATTCCAATAGCCAAAACCCGTATCAATATACCTTTGTCGTATTTATACAAAATGCTTTAAACCCCCCAACGGCTAGTCGCGTACCGATATGGTTGTATCGCGTTCTGATACGCTTTAACCACTCCCAACGGTTCATTCGTGCCACAACAAAGCAAGACAGAATGGAGTGCGAATGATCGTAAAAGATGGAGCTAAATTGGAAGGCTTTGCACATTCTCTTTTGTGCATTTAGCCCCAACATCTATGAGAAGATGTCTTCTTGTGAAGATGCCAATGAGGTATGGTTTATTCAATGCATGTGCTTCCTCTTTTTCCTTTTTACCTTCTCATGCAAGGTGATGCCCCTATTCAAACTGAGGTTCAATTGTTCTCTGAAGTGATGAAAACATTCATTCATGGTCTCCTACAATTGAGATCAATGTAAAGAAAAGGCTAAAATTGGGGATCTTAAGAAAATGGTCATGGCAAACACACGAATAGGGCAAAGTCAGATGCCCCAAAATTCAAAGCATGAATGATTCAAGAATCCATCAACCGAATAGTGCCTCACTTTTTGGTGGCTCTCTTTTACTCACACACTCCCCAAATTTAAAATTTCCCACTTTTCTAATCTCATTCAGACATTAGAAGCTCGAGGTCCTTGAAGAAAGGTTAACTCAATTAGGCGGAATGTGTTCTAAAGACGAACTCATTTTCTTAAATATTCATGTGTGATCCAAATGGTCTTTTAAGGCTTGTAATGTAGGCTAAGCTCGGGTTGCCAAAGAAAGAATATAAAAGCTCAAATTCATATTTTAAGGGTGATTAAACCAAGGATCAACTTTCCTAATGAAATCATTGTTCATCTTCTTTTATTCTTTAGATCACTCTAGACTGCCCATTTTGAGTTTTCACCCTAGAGTTCATTTCCCTTACATATCTCATTTGAAGGATTTGTTTCGGATTTTCCTTCACTCTTTAACTTTCTTTTTTCTTCATTTATTTTTCTTTTTTCCTTCTTCTCTTCTCTTTTTTTCTTTTTCTTGTTTTTCCTTTTTGTGTCCTTTCCATTTACAGTTTAGGACATTCAACCTAATCTAACATGTTTCTTTCAAATAGCTTTTCATTTTCTTTGCCCTCGATATGGGGAGTGATCCTTGGTTAGGGTTAAATCACAAGAAAAAATATTAGGCTTAAAGGGGGACAACAAATGGATTTTTCTTATTCGTGAAGTGAAATGAAGGAATGCCAAATGTCATTTCACACACAAACATTGTTGAAGAGAAGCAGTCTTCAGTTGGTAGATGTTATAGAGTTATCACTTCATTCAAGAACCCTAACAGCAATGTCTGAGAGGAAAATACACTCATAATCTATATATGGGATTTCCCCATTAATCTTGAACTCACATTTTGCCCCTCTATCTCGGGATTAGATTTAAAAATCATTCATACAATCAATAATAGGGAATTTGCAAAGAAGATGTATGCTTGAAAAGAAATGGATGAAAAATAAAAAGCAGGGAAATAGATGAAACAAAAATGAGAAATGTTTGCCGCTTGAAAAAAATGCATCTTTAAACAAGTAAATTGACATAGAAACCTTACAAAAGATCCCTAATGCTCGCGGGCAAAAGCAAAAGGGTTGGTTCTAAGTATGACCCCAACTGTCTAGAGAAAACTAAGCATTATTCCATGAAAGCATGAATCTCGGCCAATCTTGCCTCCATTGACTTCGTGACAAAACTCTAAACGCGCTCGTCATCTTCTTCTCCCTCGAGTCTTCCACTTCGAATGGCTGCCAATATCAACTCCCCGTTCATAACCATGTCTGCAAAGCCTTTGATGGCGTGATTTAACATGTAGTCATAGAAAGGTCCATTTAGAGTCTCCACAAACATTGGAGTAACTTCACTTTCTGACAGTGGAGGTTGAACATGGGCTGCCACATCTCGCCATCTCTGAGCATACTGGCAGAAGCTCTCATTGGGCTTTTGTTCCATCTCATGTAGTACGATCCTGCTTGGGGCCATGTATGTTACATACTCGTACTGTTTGAGAAAAGCTATTGAAAGATCTATCCAAGTGCGTATATTGACCCGACTCAGTTGAGCATACCATCGGATAGTAGACCCAGACGAACTGTCTTAGAAACAATGAATCAATAATTTCTCGTTTTCTAAATGTGGTGACATTTTCCTACAGTACATGGTCAAATGTGCCAATGGGCATGTAGTTCCAGGTCAGAAACTAGACTAAAATCTCTAGCATCCCTGCCACCATAAACGCTTCCTTCTTGATAAGATTTAATCATTTCCACCAACTTCTTGTAGTAGTCTTCCGGTTTCTTCTCGACCTTTTCCATGTTAGTTTCTTCATTGTGGTCAGGCATCTCGGGGTTGTGAACCTCATCGGTGTTGTCTTCAGTACGAGCAGAAGATTTTAAAAAATAGGGTGAGATCTTGACTTTAGGCGAAGCCACCTTCTTTTTTACGAAAGCCATCCCCGAGAAAGTGATGATATTATCTCTCGCTTCTAGGTCTTTAACCATGGCTGCGATTTGGCTGACTGTTTTCTAGTGTGATATTTCAATCTCTTTCTTCAGATCTGTAAAACTAATGAATTGATTTTAATATAACAAAGGATTTAAGGACTAAATTGAAAAAGAGAAAATGAATTTTTAAGTCCTCAAAACTTCACTATGTGTCTAAGAAAAATGTCCAAGTCAAAACCTAAGCTTATTCAAAATTTTCTAAGTGTTTACCAAGTAAAAACAGTGATTTTCGAGTCACCGATTCGGAATGTCCCTTAGGCGTTTCGGAATGTTTTGAAACTGTTAACCTCTGTTTCGAAACTAGCCTTCACGTTTCGATACGAGTGTATCGAAACAGGTCTTTGTGTTTCAAAACGGATGAAGAACAATGGAACGGGTTGAACCGTTTCGATACGGCTGTATCGAAACGACCTCAAACATTTCGAAATGAATTTCAAACTTGGTTTCAAAGTATGATCGTTGCACTTTTAATAACTAATTTTTAAGAGACAATTAAAGTGTACCGAAACGCTTCCAAGACGTTTCGATACAAGTTTTGACAGTGGAAAAATGTTTTGAAACGAGATTCAGCACGTTTCGGAACAGTCTCTTAGAGTATCGAAACGATCGTGTCTGTTTTGGTACGGCCTATTAATTACACCTCAACGACTATTTCTATTTTGATTTGTTTCGAAACATGGTCGGGCATTTCAGAACGGGTAGTTGCATACTACAGTTGTGGTGGGAAGATAACATCCCAACGGCTATAATAATGAAGGCAACAACCCCAACGGCTAGAATTCAATGAGAAGGTATAAAAGGGGCTTCTAAAAGCACCAGCAACAACTATTGATCCTAAGAGAACATCCAAACATCAAATTCAAGATATTGTGCTAAAATCTCATATTTTCTTGTAAACCCCAATTATAGAACTTTTTATTTCAAATCTTACTTGTTCAATTGGGTTGAGTGCTTGTAAAAAGAGCTACATTTGTATTGAGAGGTACTAGCTATTATCCTTAAACTTCTTTGTAACCTTTGAGTTAGGATTGGGTCAATTTTGGGGTAGAAAAATTGACCATTTTGTAAAGGTTTCCTCCCAAGCCTAGAAAAGGGGAAGATCAACTAGTGGAGTTGTTGGAAAATCCTTAGTGAAGCTAAGGTAGCGGATGTAGAGTTCAATTGGAACTTGAACCACTCTAAATCTCTTGTATAGCAAATTTTTATTTTCAACTCCACCACCAAAATTTCAAAAAAAACCAATTCACCCCCTTCTTGGCTTAAATCGATTCTACGACCCACTCAACAATTGATATCAGAGCTTACCTCTTTGAAGGATTAACAACCACAAGAGGAATTCCTAGGAGAGTGTGATCTATTCCAAAGACAAGCCATGGCATCTACTTTAACCTCCAACCTTTATGAGTCACAATCAACCACTAAACCACCATTCTTCAATGGGGACAACTACTCATATTAGAAGAATCGGATGCGTCTCTTCATTAAGTCAACGGATTACATGGTTTGAGATGTAGTGGAAGAAGGTCCCTACATTTCGGTTAAAAGAACCAATGAAGGAAGACTAGTTCCAAAAGTAAAGTCAGAGATGACCGAGAAAGATGAAAGATGCAAGTCAACGATAAAGCTCTACATATCATATTTTGTGCACTTGGTCTGAATATCTACTCGAAGGTTTCATCTATCGAAAGCGCGAAAGAAGTGTGGGACACTTTGGAGATGACTTATAAAGGCACTAGCGATGTAAAAGAGACAAAGATTGGGTTTCCAATTTTGAGCTATGAGAATTTTAAGATGGACCCCGATGAAAGTTTCTCAAAGATATTTGATCGGTTTTCAATCATCATCAACGACCTTAAAGGATTCGGTGAAGTAATTCATGAAGATAAGCTAGTGAGGAAGCTTCTATACTCTCTCCCAGAGTCTTGGGATGGTAAGAGGACGACCATCATTGAAGCAAAGAATTTGAGCTTGTTGGGTCTCTTCTTACGCACGAGATCATGAAGCAAGGAAGAGAGAAGGATAGAGAAGTATGAGGTAGAAAAGAAGAAGAAGCTAGGAGTTGGTCTCAAAGTCTCTCTACAAGAGAATAGCTCTTCTAGTGAAGAGGAAGATTTTGAGGAATTGGCTATGATAGCCAAACGATTCTCACGGTTCATGAATTCCAACCGAGGGAGAAAATTTCAAAGAAAGACGGACTTCAAGAACAAAGGCAAAGAAGAAGAAAGGGATCCGATCATTTACTTTGAGTGCAAGAACCTGGGTCACATACGTTCTGATTACCCTCAACTCAAGAAGAAGGGCTTTGAGAAGAAGAACAATCTCAAAGCCAAGCTTGCTACTTGGAGTGATGAGGAGTCATCCGAGGATGAGGAACATGGAATGGCCAACCTTTGCTTCATGGCTCTTTAGGAGGATTCAATGGTAACCTCTAACTCATCTTGTGTTGATTTTACTTTAGATGAATTGCATGATGCATATGATGAGTTGCAAGAGGTATATGATGAGTTAATTGAAACTTATAAGGATTTACTTTTGAGGAACAAGAAAAATATTTCCGATTTAAAAACTCAAAATGAATTTCTTTCAAAAACTAACTCGGAATTGGAAAAGAAGGTTTTGTACATATTCAATCTTTCTAATGATCTTAAAAAGAAAAACCTTGATCTTGAAAAACCTCTTTCCGATTTTCAAGATTATCACACAAAGGAAGTGGATAGTCATAAAACATCTATTACTATTGGGAAAAACCATTTTGAAAAGAGAAATTCTTTTAAATCCCAATATGTAAAAAGAAAAACTTGTGTTCCTAAAAAAATAAATTTTTTAAGCAATCTAGAGGTCAAAGGATTATGACTGTTTGGGTTCTTAAGGAACTCGTTATTTCTAACAACATGAATGCTATTGCTTCTTGGATTCCTAAGGGAACCAAGGTTTTGAGGGCTAACACACATGGACCCAAAATGATTTGGGTGCCAAAAACCAAAGCCCAATTTCTTTGTTTGTAGGGGGAGAATTGCTACAAGGCCAAAGCACAAAGTCAAAATTCATGGTACCTTGATAGTGGATGCTCGAGGCACATGACCGGAGACAAGAGTCGATTCATGGAATTAAAGCCAAAAAGTGGAGGAGTAGTGACATTTGGTGACAACTCCAAAGACCACATTGAAGGTATTGGCTCCATTGGTAATCACTCTTCCATACTTATTGAAAATGTGTTGTATGTCAATGGTCTAAAACATAATTTGTTGAGGATAAGTCAACTTTGTGATAAAGGATTTAATGTCATGTTTGATAAAAATGGTGTAGAATAGTTGACATTAAATCTAATAAAACTATGCTCATTGGTCATCGCTTAGGCAATATATATGGTGCACCTAGATGACATTCATACATCTCATGCATGCTTAGTTACTCAAAATGAAAATGATGCATGGTTGTGGCATAGGAAACTAGGACATGCTAGCATTAGTGTTTTGGAAAAATTAGTTTCCCTTAATCTAGTTAGAGGCCTACCTAAGCTCAAGTTCTCATTAGATAAAATTTTTGATGCATGTGCTAAAGGTAAACAACATAGAGCCTCATTTAAGTCCATTAATGATGTTTCTACAAGTAGGTGTTTGCAATTAATTCATATGGATCTATTTGGGCCAATTATGACTACTAGCTTGGGTGGAAAATCATATGCTTTTGTGCTTGTTGATGATTACTGATATACTTGGGTTCTCTTTTTAAGCACCTAGGATGAGGCTTTAGAAAACTTCATCACATTTTAAAAAATAACCCAAAATGATCTTGAACTTAAAATTTCACATATTAGAAGTGATCATGGAACTGAATTTCAAAATATGGATTTTGATGAGTTTTGTAATGAATATGAGATTAGCCATAATTTTTCGGCTCCTCGAACTCCTCAACAAAATGGGGTAGTTGAGAGGAAAAATAGAACTTTAGAAGAAATGGATAGGACTATGCTTTGTGAAAACAATTTACCTAAGTATTTTTGGGCGGAAGCCACTAACACCGCTTGTTATATTATTAACCGAGTAATGATTAGGCATATTTTAAAGAAAACTCCTTATGAGATTTAAAATCTAAAAAGCCTAACATTAGCTATTTTCATCCTTTTGGTTGCAAGTGTTTTGTTTTAAATAATGGAAAAGAAAATTTAGGTAAATTTGATGCAAAAAGTGATGAAGCTATTTTTCTAAGTTACTCTTTAAACTCTAAAGCCTATCGTGTGTTTAATAAAAAGAACTTTAGTTGTAGAGAATCTATTCATGTGGTTTTCTATGATAACCTCCTTCCGAGGAAGGATTCTTGTGATGATGATGATGTAGGGATCATTGAAGCTAATGATGGTGAGAATCATCAAAGGTGAATGAGATTCCAGCTAAAGAGGAAGAAGCACAAGAACCACCTCTAGAAGCATTGCAAGACATGTCTCTTGAGGAAAAGGAAGTGAGTTACCCAAGGGAGTACATCTATGTCAAAGGTGGTGAAATCTTGGGTGATCCACCCAAGGGAGTAACTACCCTCTCTTCTCTTAAAATACTTAATCATGTTGCATTTATCTCATGCATTGAGCCTAAGAATGTTAAAGAAGCATTAACAGATGATTTTTGGATTATGGCCATGCAAGATGAGTTAAATCAATTTGAGAGAAGTAAAGTGTGGACATTAATTGATAGGCCTAGAAATAAATCTACTATAGGAACTAAATGGGTCTTTAGAAACAAACTAGATGAGAGTGGTAACATAGTGAGAAACAAGGCTAGGCTTGTTACTCAAGGTTACACTCAAGAAGAGGGAATTGATTTTGATGAAACTTAGGCACCCGTAACTAGAATGGAAGCCATTATGATGCTACTTGCATTTGCATGTTTTCATAACTTCAAGCTTTTTCAAATGAATGTCAAAAGTGTGTTTTCATAACTTCAAGCCTTCAGGAGGTAAATTTTCCCCCATTCGTCAAGTTGATTACTTTTGGTTAGAGTGTTTTCGCAAAGCACAACGCCCGAACTTTGTCAAAATCATGTTCACCGAGATGGTTCATCAAGTGAAGATTCGCACCACCGATGCACTTACATCCTTCACTTATAAGGGCTGTGTTGAGCTATGTCTTTGGTAGCCTCGGTTTTGACTGTTCTTATTATTCTCCAGAACCCCGCAAGCAAAAGATTTGTGAATCTTCTCTTATCAAGTCCAGGTTTCTCTATACTCTTGGCCAATGGGTTCGCGTTGATAGGAGAGCTCCGCCACCTCAAGTTGAGCCTCCACCTACAGCTCCGGCTCCTAACAACGATGCTCTTATGGCCTTCCTTACCGATCGATTCAACTCGATAGACACGAACATGGCTTCAGGTTTTAATGCTCTTAACACTCGCATTCAATATTTGGAGAAGCGTGCCTCCTTTCTTGAGAATCAACAAACATCGATGGATCTATCCTTCTCCACATTCTATGGTGATTGGAGGAACTATTGTCATGCTCAAGCTAAGGACAATGATGGTTCTCTTGATGATGGTGGAGACGATGATGACGAGGCTTAAGATTTATATTGCATATCATATTAGGATTAAGTTTGCACCTATTTATCCTTTTATGCTTTAATGACATATGCTTTGATTTTTCTTTTAGATTGAGCTTGAACTTTTATGCTTTAAATATTTATGTTATGGATGTTATTTCGTTTGATTATTTGTTTCTTGAACTTAATGGTATCTATATTATGTTGTTTGGTTTATTGCTTATGACATTGTTTCTTCTCTTGATTAGTCATGATTATCTATTTTTTTGATCTAACAAAAAGGAGAAGAAGTAGTCTAAGAGCCAAAATATGTTTAAAGTTGGTTTTAAGTTTCAAACACTTGAATTTTAAATCTTTTTAAAACTTTAAAATCTATCTTACATTGAGGGGGAGTAAGAACTTTTTCAAAGATTTCAAAATTCTTAAAAAATCATACTTGGTTTTGTTATATCAAAAAGGGGGAAATTGTAAAACTAATGAATTAATTTTGATATAACAAAGGATTTACGGACTAAATTGAAAAAGAGAAAATGAATTTTTAAGTCCTCAAAACTTCCCTATGTGTCTAAGAAAAATGTCCAAGTCAAAACCTAAGCTTTTTCAAAATTTTCTAAGTGTTTACCAAGTCAAAACAATGATTTACGAGTCACCGTTTCGGAACGTCCCTTAGGTGTTTCGAAACATTTTAAAACTGTTAACATCTGTTTCGAAACTAGCCTTCTCGTTTCGATACGGGTGTATCGAAATAGGTATTTGTGTTTCAAAACGGATAAAGAACAACGAAACGGGTTGAACCATTTCGATACGGCTGTATAGAAACGACCTCAAACATTTCAAAACGAATTTCAAACTTGGTTTCAAAATATGACAGTTGCACTTTTAATAACTAATTTTTTAACAGACAGTTAAAGTGTATCGAAACGCTTCCAAGCCGTTTCGATACAGGTTTTGACAATGGAAAAAATTTTGAAACGAGATTCAGCACGTTTCGGAACAGGCTCTTAGCGTATCGAAACGATCGTGTCCATTTCGGTACGGCCTATTAATTACACCCCAACGACTATTTCTATTTTGGTCAGTTTCGAAACAGGGTCGGGCGTTTCAGAACGGGTAGTTGCAGACTACATTTATAGTGGGAAGATAACATCCCAACGACTATAATAATGAAGGCAACAACCCCAACGGCTAAAATTCAATGAGAAGGTATAAAAGAGACTTCTAAAAGCATCAACAACTATTGATCCTAAGAGAAACATCCAAACATCAAATTCAAGCTATTGTGCTAAAATCCCATATTTTCTTGTAAACCTCAATTGTAGAACTTTGTATTTCCAATCTTACTTGTTCAATTGGGTTGAGTGCTTGTAAAAAGGGCTACATTTGTATTGAGAGATACTAGCTATTAGCCTTAAACTTCTTTGTATTCTTTGAGTGAGGATTGGGTCAAATTTTTGGTAGAAAAATTGACCATTTTGTAAAGGTTTCTTTCTAAGCCTAGAAAAGGGGAAGATCAACTAGTGGAGTTGTTGGAAAATCCTTAGTGAAGCTAAGGTAGTGGATGTAGAGTTCAATTGGAACTTGAACCACTCTAAATCTCTTGTCTAGCAAAAAAAATTTTCCACTCCACCACCAAAATTTCTAAAAATCCAATTCACCCTCCCTCTTAGCTTAAATCGATTCTACGATCCACTCAACAAGATCATTTTCCATTTTCTCAAGCTTGTCATAGATGCTCTTCTGATTTGCTTCCAAAATTGTCAATGTTTCCTCAGTGTTCATGGCTTGAGCCGTGCTTGCGCGGGATCTTTAATACTTAAATGAAATTTCCCAAAATTACTCTTTTTTATTATACATGTATGAATTCTATGAATGAAACATTATTTAATACAAACAAAAGAAACAAATGCAAGAAAGTAAATGTATGTATACAAAAGCATGAATGCAAGCGAAGGGTCATCGATTCTATTAAGGTGTTGCTTTTAGACGTAGCTTCCATTGGATGACGAAGGTCATACAAATACTTCTTCATATGAGCACTCATTTCTTTAATCAACCTTTGAAACCTTGGTCCCACCTTGTCGATCTGACACGGGGAGAAGAAATGTAGCTTCTTTATGTCACATGCTTAGCTACGTCTTTAATTTAGGATGTGATGCTCTTATCCAACTCGTCTCGCTCATGAGTCCTTTTGATGTTGCCTCTAAGTCGAGTAGACCAAAGATCATTTTCAAATTATGCTTGGTTGGATCATCGAATTGGTCCTATTGCTCTTGCGACTTTTGATATTCTACCTGGTACTGATGTGAGCATACTTTGATGTTTCCTCTGTGTGGTCATTCGACAAATTCTCATTGTTTGCGCGTTGTCTTCCTCCTTTAGGTACCTTCCATCCATGGTAGAAGCTTTCTTTGATTGAGCAACATGCTTTTAAATCGATCCCATCTAGATATGGGATGCATGCAATAAATAAATGTTACAAAAACAAAACAAAACTCACACACAAAATGTTAGTAATAAATATGCTACAAAAACAAAACAAGATTCACACACAAAAAAGGTTTGTAATAAATAAACATGCTACAAAAACAAAACAAAACTCTCACACACAAAAGGTTAGTAATAAATAAATATGCTACAAAAATAAAACAAAACTCACACACAAAAGGTTAGTAATCTTTTAAATAAAAAAAACAGAAACAAAACCCTAAATATCCAAAAAAAAAAATTGAATTGCATAGTAATTTTGGGCGGCCATTCCAACATTCCAGGACATGTCTCCACGGATTATTCCTACGACTCAACACCCTAGGCTCTTCCGCATGGATCTATTGGGGTAGGCTCTAAATTCTCAAACTTGGTTTGGTTCTAAAAAGGTACCCGAGTTGTCCTTGATGTCCCTTACTAAGAGTAGCAAGGCCTTCGATTCTCACCCATTATAGGCTACAAACGAATCGAGCTCAACTCATGAGGACTCACCACCGATGCCTTCTCGAAGAATCAATATCCATACGAAGACAAGGGAATGAGTCCCGAAGGTACTTGCTAGGCTCATACGAAGAATCAATATTCTTACATGAGCAAAGCGTATTCCCCCCCCCCCACTTAAACGAACAGGAAAAAGCTCGGGAATAGAGCTTGGAATTAAGTCTTAGATGCACAAAATAGAGTTATATTCTTTTAAACGGACAAATAAATTGAACCTATTATGAACCTGCAAATTCCATATATTTTAAATAAAAAACAATTTTTTTTGAAAACCATTTAAAACCAATTTGTGGCATGACCCTCTTTTGTTTTTATTTTTAAGAAAACAAAAACATATCCTCGGCGGAGTCGCCAAGCTGTCGCAACCACCTTTTTAGGCCGAACTTCGACTTTTTGAAAAACTTAAAAAAAAACACGAAGTCGCCACCAATCTTTTTGAAAACTGTGATTGGATCACTTTAAAGAAGTGTTATTTTAATAAAACATTTTGTTTTAATAAAACAACAGTTTTGGTCTGCGAAAATTAGAAAACAGGTTCGGGGGTCTGTTACACGTGGGGAAAGGTTAGCACCCCCACGACGCCCAAAATTTGTACCTAATTGGTTTTAAAATCGTTTTCAAAACGGAAATTTGCAAGTTCAAAAAGGTTCGGCTTTATTTGTCCGTTTAATGAATATTGGTCTATTTTAACGACCTTATCGCCCAGGAGATGAACTTTAATCACCGCCAAAAATTTTGGCGCTAACGTGTCATTCCCGTTTGATAAGACACCGCATTAAATTATTTTCACTTTTTCAAACAACATGGAAATTTAGTGCGTTGAGCATTTTATTTTTTACCCTAAGTTCGATTATTTATAGACCCTAAAAAACGTCTAAGTCTTTTATTCCTAATTTAAAGTTTAAGTATGCTTAAGTGTATTTTAATTTTGTGAAGAAAATTTTTCAACAAGCATGTCTCTATCTAAGCTTTATAACCTAATCCTTAGTTTTTACCTATTTCTAAAAAGACAAGCAAACAACTTATTTTATTCTTTTAGAGTTTTTTCTCTTTTTATTATTTCCTAAAAAAACCTTTTATTTCTTTTTATCTTTTTAAAATCCATGACCGTTTTTATATTTTTACCTTTTTCACTTTTTATGCTTTTATATTTTTTTTCAATTCAAAAATAATTTCTCTTTTAAATCTTCTTTTTTTATTTTTTTCATTTTTAAGCTTTAGAACCTAATCATGTTCGCCGAAACTTGATCAAAATCATGTTTGCCGAGATGGTCCATCAAGTGAAGATTCGCACCACCGATGCACTTACATCCTTCACTTATGGGGTTGTGTTGAGCTATGTCTTTGGTAGCCTCGGTTTTGACCGTTCTTATGATTCTCCGGAACCCCGCAAGCAAAAGATTGGTGAATCTTCTCTTATCAAGTCCGGGTTTCGCTATACTCTTGGCCAATGGGTTCGCGTTGATAGGAGAGCTCCGCCACCTCAAGTTGAGCTGCTACCTCAAGCTCCGGCTCCTAACAACGATGCTCTTATGACCTTCCTTACCGATCGATTCAACTAGATAGACACGAGCATGGCTTCAGGTTTTGGTGCTCTCAACACTCGCATTCAATCTTTGGAGGAGCATGTCTCCTCTCTTGAGAATCAACAAACATCGATGGATCTATCCTTCTCCACATTCTATGGTGATTGGAGAACTATCGTCGTGCTCAAGCTAAGGACAATGATGATTCTCTTGATGTTGGTGGCAACGATGATGACGAGGCTTAGGATTTATATTGCATATCATATTAGTTTATCATATTAGGATTAAGTTTGCACCTATTTATCCTTTTATGCTTTAAAGACCTATGCTTTGATTTTTCTTTTTGATTGAGCTTGAACTTTTATGCTTTAAATATTTATGTTACGGATGTTATTTGGTTTGATTATTTGTTTCTTGAACTTAATGATATCTATATTATGTTGTTTGGTTTATTGATTATGACTTTGTTTCTTCTCTTGATTAGTCATGATTATCTATTTTTTTGATCTAACAAAAAGGGGAAGAAGTAATCTCAGAGCCAAAATATGTTTAAAGTTGGTTTTAAGTTTCAAATACTTGAAATTTAAATCTTTTCAAAACTTTAAAACCTATCTTACATTGAGGGGGAGTAAGAAATTTTTCAAAGATTTCAAAATTCTTAAAAAATCACACTTGGTTTTGTTATATCAAAAAGGGGGAGATTGTAAAACTAATGAATTTATTTTGATATAAAAAAGGATTTAAGGACTAAATTGAAAAGGAGAAAATGAATTTTTAAGTCCTCAAAACTTCCCTATGTGTCTAAGAAAAATGTCCAAGTCAAAACCTAAGCTTATTCAAAATTTTCTAAGTGTTTACCAAGTCAAAACAATGATTTTCGAGTCACCGTTTCGGAACGTCCCTTAGGTGTTTCGGAACGTTTTAAAACTATTAACCTCTGTTTCGAAACTAGCCTTCCTGTTTTGATACGGGTGTATCGAAACAGGTCTTTGTGTTTCAAAACAGATGAAGAACAACGGAACGAGTTGAACCATTTCGATATGGCTGTATCGAAACGACCTCAAACGTTTCGAAATGAATTTCAAACTTGGTTTCAAAATATGACCGTTACACTTTTAATAACTAATTTTTAAGAGACAGTTAAAGTTTTGACAGTGGCAAAATGTTTCGAAACGAGATTCAGTACATTTCGAAACAGGCTCTTAGCGTATCAAAACGATCGTATCCGTTTCGGTACGGACTATTAATTACACCCCAATGACTTTTTCTATTTTGGTCAGTTTCAAAACATGGTCGGGCGTTTCGGAACGAGTAGTTGCAGACTACATTTATGGTGGAAAGATTACATCCCAACGGCTATAATAATGAATGCAACAACCCTAACGACTAAAATTCAATGAGAAGGTATAAAAGGGACTTCTAAAAGCACCAACAACAACTATTGATCCTAAGAGAAACATCCAAACATCAAATTCAAGCTATTGCGCTAAAATCCCATATTTTCTTGTAAACCCCAATTGTAGAACTTTGTATTTCCAATCTTACTTGTTCAATTGGGTTGAGTGCTTGTAAAAAGGGCTACATTTGTATTGAGAGATACTAGCTATTAGCCTTAAACTTCTTTGTAATCTTTGAGTGAGGATTGTGTTAATTTTTGGGTAGAAAAATTGACCATTTTGTAAAAGGTTCCTTCTAAGCCTAGAAAAGGGGAACATCAACTAGTTGAGTTGTTGGAAAATCCTTAGTGAAGCTAAGGTAGTGGATGTAGAGTTCAATTGGAACTTGAACCACTCTAAATCTCTTGTCTAGCAAATTTTTATTTCCCACTCCACCACCAAAATTTCTAAAAATCCAATTCACCTTCCCTCTTGGCTTAAATCGATTCTACGATCCACTCAACAAGATCATTTTCCATTTTCTCAAGCTTGTCATAGATGCTCTTCTGATTTGCTTCCAAAGTTGTCAATCTTTGCTCAGTGTTCATGGCTCGAGCCGTGCTTGCGCGGGATCTTTACTACTTAAATGAAATTTCTCAAAATTACTCTTTTTTATCATACATGTATGAATGCAATGAATGAAACATTATTTAATACAAACAAAAGAAACAAATGCAAGAAAGTAAATGTATGTATACAAAAGCATGAATGCAAGTGAAGGGTCATCGATTCTATTAAGGTGTTGCTCTTAGACGTAGCTTCCATTGGATGACGAAGGTCCTACAAATACTTCTTGATCTGAGCACTCATTTCTTTAATCAACCTTTGAAGCCTTGGTCCCACCTTGTCGATCTGACACGAGGCGAAGAAATGTAGCTTCTTCATGTCACATGCTTAGGTACGTCTTCAATTTAGGATGTGATGCTCTTATCCAACTCGTCTCGTTCCTGAGTCCTTTTGACGTTGCCCCTAAGTCGAGTAGACCAAAGATCATTTTCAAATTATGCTTGGTTGGATCATCGAATTGGTCTTATTGCTCTTGCGACTTTTGATATTCTACTTGGTGCTGATGTGAGCATACTTCGATGTTTCCTCCGTGTGGCCAATCGACAAATTCTCATTGTTTGCGCGTTGTCTTCCTCCTTTAGGTACCTTCCATCCATGGCAGAAGCTTTCTCTGATTGAACAACATGCTTTTAAATCGATCCCCTCTAGATATGGGATGCATGCAATAAATAAATATGTTACAAAAACAAAACAAAACTCACACACAAAATGTTAGTAATAAATAAACATGCTACAAAAACAAAACAAGATTCACACACAAAAAGGTTAGTAATAAATAAACATGCTATAAAAACAAAACAAAACTCTCACACAAAAAAGGTTAGTAATAAATAAATATGCTACAAAAACAAAACAAAACTCTCACACAAAAAGGTTACTAATCTTTTAAATAAAAAAAACAGAAACAAAGCCCTAAAGATCCCAAAAAAAATTGAATTGCAAAGTAATTTTGGGTGGCCATTCCAACATTCCAGAACATGTCTCCACGGATTATTCCTACGACTCAACACCCTAGGCTCTTCCGCATGGCTCTATTAGGGTAGGCTCTAAATTCTCAAACTTGGTTTGGTTCTAAAAAGATACCAGTGTTGTCCTTGATGTTCCCTACTAAGAGTAGCAAGGCCTTCGATTATCACCCATTATAGGCTACAAACGAATCGAGCTCAACTCAGGAGGACTCACCACCGGTGCCTTCTCGAAGAATCAATATCCTTACGAAGACAAGGGAATAAGTCTCGAAGGTACTTGCTAGGCTCATACGAAGAATCAATATTCTTACAAGAGCAAAGTGTATTTTCCCCCCACTTAAACGAACGGGACAAAGCTCGGGAATAGAGCTTGGAATTAAGTCTTAGATGCGCAAAATAGAGTTATATTCATTTAAACGAATAAATTAATTGAACCTATTATGAACCTGCAAATTCCATATATTTTAAATAAAAAACATTTTTTTGAAAACCATTCTAAACCAATTTGTGGCATGACCCTCTTTTGTTTTTATTTTTAAGAAAACAAAAACATATCCCCGGCGGAGTCGCCAGACTGTCGCAACCACCTTTTTAGGCCGAACTTCGACTTTTTGGAAAACTTAAAAAAACACGGAGTCGCCACCAATCTTTTTGAAAAGTGTGATTGGATCACTTTAAAGTAGGGTTGTTTTAATAAAAACGTTTTATTTTAATAAAACAACGGTTTTGGTCTGTGAAAATCATAAAACAGGTTCGGGGGTCGGTTACACGCGGGGAAGGGTTAGCACCCCCACGACGCCCAAAATTGGTACCTAATTGGTTTTAAAATCGTTTTCAAAATTGGAATTTGCAAGTTCAAAAAGGTTCGACTTTACTTGTCCGTTTAATGAATATTAGTCTATTTTAACGGCCTTATCGCCCGAGAGATGAACTTTAATCACCGTCAGCATTTTTGACACTAACCTGTCATTCCCGTTTGATAAGACAACGCATTAAATTATTTTCACTTTTTCAAACAACATGGAAATTTAGTGCGTTGAGCATTTTATTTTTTACTCTAAGTTCGATTATTTAAAAACCCTAAAAAACGTGTAAGTCTTTTATTCCTAATTTAAAGTTTAAGTATGCTTAAGTGTATTTTATTTTTGTGAAGAAAATTTTTCAACAAGCATGTCTCTATCTAAGCTTTAGAACATAATCTTTAGTTTTTACCTATTTCTAAAAAGACAAGCAAACAACTTATTTTATTCTTTTTTAGTATTTTCTCTTTTTTTATTTCCTAAAAAAACCTTTTATTTCTTTTTATTTTTTTATTTTATAAAATCCAGGACCGTTTTTACATTTTTACCTTTTTCACTTTATATGCTTTTATATTTTTTTCAATTTAAAAAGAATTTCTCTTTTAAAACTTCTTTTTTATTTTTTTTTTCATTTTTAAGCTTTTCTTTTAAAAACGCTCTCTTTTAAAATAAACTTTATTTTTTAGAAGATTTCCTTTTAGGCTTGTTTTTTTAAAAATCCCTTAAATATTTCTTTTAAAACTCTTTTTATTTTATTTTCTTGGAAGAAAAACTTTTATTACTTATTTCCTTTTTTTATAAAAAATAACTTATTTATTTTTCCTTTTTAAAATCACTTAAATCATTTATTAATAAAACTAAATTTCAAAAAAACTTTTTAATATTTTTAAATTAAAATCAAGCCCCTTTATTATTTCCACCCATGCATTATTGTTTTTCCAAATTAAATCCCTAACTTTAAGTTTTTTCAATTAAACCACATTTACTCATTTTATTCTTGCATTTTAATTTAAACACTTTTAAAAAAATATTTCTACATTTCTAAAGATAAAAACAATCCTAACAACATTTTTAAGCATGCAAATTTCTTTAAAGATCAAACCAAAATTAAAACGGAAATTTAAAATGAAAAATCGGAATCGTGAAACGATTTTCCAACTTCAAGAACACAACCTAAAATCTACAAAAACACAAACACAAAAATTCAATCAAGAACAAGCATGAAAAAATCGAAATAAAAATTAAAAGGAAAGATAGAATTTTTACCTAAATGACGAATGAAGAACTCGAATACGGACTTCTCGAAATGCTTCTAATTGCCTCCGGAAAATTGCTTCCAAACTCGAACTTCAACTCAAAATTTCCAGCAACTCTTGAAAAAAATTTAGAGAATTTTTCGGATTGTTTTCTAAGCCTATTTGCTTTTTTTTTCAAGTGTGTTTTCTTGAAAATGGTGTGTTGAACAATGGAGAGGATGAGGGTTTTATACACAATTTGAGCTTGCAAATCAAGCAAATATCCGCGTTTAATCCCCAAATTGGAGCCAAAATCAGACCAAGAACTTGATTCTCGATAAAACCCCTCAATCTTCATCCGATTTGGTCCAATATCGAAGCTGAATTTTCCCCTTGATTCGAGCCTAGGGTTCGACCTATTGTCTCTTTTTTTGCAGATTCCGGCGAGCACATGCGGCGGCAAGGCAGACCGGCCGGTACCAACGACGACGACAGCCGTGACCGGTAGACGCCGGCAGGCCACCTTGAATATTCGACAAAGGGTTTGGTTGGGGAACCAGCCCCCGTGCATGCGGCTCACGCGCTGGCGCGTGACGCGCACTGGTTCCCTTTTTGCCTTTTTTATCACTATCTTTCCTTTTTTTCTGCTATTTTTTTGTTGTTTTCTTGCTATTTTTTGTTGTTTTATTATCACATTTATTATTTTATTGGTCTTTTTTTAATTTCCCTTTTTTATTACTACCATTACTATTTATTTTATTTATTTTATTTTTATCACATTTTCTCTCTTTTTTTCCTTTTTAAAAGATGTGCTTTATTTCAAAATGGGCTTTGTTTTTTTTCTTTTGAAATGGGCTTCAAGAATGGGTTTTTAAAGATGGGTTTTTGTTGCTTTTTTTATTTAATTTAGAAAATGGTGGGCCTTTTATTATTTTAAGGGGAAAAGGATTTTTTTATTTTTTCTAGATTATTTAAAACTGAGGTGAAATTTTAGTGACAAAAAGTTTGGATTGTGATGTTGATTCCATGTGTGAGACAGTTTCTTTGTAATTTGAAACTAAAAGAAGATAATGAGAAATAGAGTAGTGGACTCAAGAATAGGTTAACAAGGAGATGAAGTAAGCTAAATAAATGGGAGAAGTGGGGTTTATATAGATGGTGTCGAGAGATGTCGTGGCTGCATTAAATGTCTAACGGGCAGTTTGCTTTGCGCACGTTACGAATTTTCTGCCTGTTACTTCTGTAGCCGTTGACAGCTAGCTGTTAGCGGTCAACTAGCCGTTACGCAATTTCTGCTCTGGGCCGCCCTTAGCTGTCTTGGCGGGATGGTGAGTGAGCTCCTTGTTGGGCCTTCTTATTGGTCCGGCTCTTTTATTCCTAATTCCTAAGAATAAACTAAATAAAGAAATACTGAAATAAAAATACTTAGATCTGAAATGAAAATGTGGAAAGTAAATTGTAATGAATTAAAATTCTAATTCTAAAAATTAAAGATAAGAAGATAAAATAAATTATAATCCTAAAACATAAAATAAAATAAAATAGTTAAACTAAGTTATGTAGGGAGTGCATTGGGGTGCATCTCCCAGACAAAACCACTTCCTGAGGTGGTTTTTCACTTTTCTCCCTCCTGGGGGGTCCTCTTGCTCCTTGGGGTCCTGCATTCTACCATGCTGCATGCCTGGGCAGCTGCTATCGTTCCCTGTTTCAGTACTGATTTTGGAAGCCTGAGTGTCTGGGTATCCTTCTTTTTCCTTTATTGAGGACTGTAAAACATTTAGTTTTATGCTTTGGTTGTCCACCCTCAAGATCCGCTCCCCATGCTCCACATCAATTAGCGTTCTGCCTATGGCCAGAAACGGTCGCCCAAGTATAATGGGGGCGTTCTCGTCGGCCTCACAGTCTAGGATGAGGAAGTCTGTTGAAAAAATAAGGCTGCCCACGCAAAACAAGATGTCTTCGACTTTTCCGTACGGTTGTACGAATGAATGGTCTGCTAGTTTCAACATGATAGAGGTGAGTTTGGAATTCCCCAATTCTTTTCTTTTTGGCCGACAACTTGTTGTGCATCATAGCCAGGCACTCCTCTATCACAGCTACGGTTTCGAATTCCCCAATTCTTTTCCTCTTGGAAACCATGTCTTTCATATATTTCATGTAATTGGGCATGTTCTAGATGGCTTCCATGAGAGAGATGTTAATGTGCACCTGTTTTAGAATATCCAGAAATTTCCAGAACTGGTGCTCTTGTTCCTGTTGTTTTAGTATTTAGGGGAAAGGCGGCGGAAGACGGATGTCCTGAATGCGTTCCTTGTATGGAAATCTAATCTGTGGCGGCTAAAGATCATCCTCCTTAGGGCTGTTGTCATTCTCATTTGTCGGGGCGGCTGGTATTGAAGTTGTCACGGCAGGCTATTCTATTTTATGGTCCATTGGATGTTCCATTCTAGGCTCGTCCAGTTGTTTCCCACTTCTTGTTGATATGGCTTTACACTGTTCATAGGTGGGTTTAGCTTTGGCCTCTGTGATGCTGGATGCTGCACCCATTGTCATGTTGCTTATGATCTCCATGAATTACCCAAACTGGGTCTCTAGGTTTTTTATTGCAGCTTCTTGGTTGTTCATCCTCATTTCAGTCATGTCCATAAATGACTCAGTTTTATCAATAAAGTTATTACTACGAACAATAAAATCACTGGTTCGAGAAATAAAAGTATGTAAAGTATTTTCGAGTGAGTTATTGCTCGTATTATGTTGCTACTGAGGCGGCTGCCTAGACAGGTTTTGTTGGTAACCTCATAGTTGTTGAGTTGGATTTGCAGCCGTGTTTGGATTACTCCAGAAGAAGTTCAGATGCTTCTTCCAGTCAGGGTTGTATGTGTTGGTGTTGGGTCTGCTATTCCTCTCATAGGTTCCCATGAAGTTTGCGGATTCACTACACTCAGAGGAATCGTGGTTTCCCCCACACTCATCACAAAAATGCTCCACAAACTTGGCCTCATATGTCTTTCCTTTGGCCATACTCATCACCAGCTATGTCAGCTTGTCCAGGCGAGCATTTACAAATTCAGTGACCTCTACTTCATTCACAACAGCTGGCCATCTCATGCCGCCACGGCGGGCTGTAGGGAACTTGTAGTCGTTTTTGGCAATTTTATTCGGAATCTGTAGTGCCTCCGCAAGTGGTCTATCTAGGATGATTCCATTGGCTGAGGCATCGAGCATCATTCGTGTCAGTTGATTTACTCCATTGTAGAACATCGACATCTGAGTCCAGGATGGGAAACCATGAAGCGGGCAATTGTTCAGCATTTGTTGGTACCTCTCCCAAGATTCATACAATGGTTCGTCATCCCCTTGATGGAAGGCTGTGATCTCGTTTCTCAATTTGTCTGTGACGTTTGAAGGACTGAAACAATCTAGGAAGTCCTTGCACAACTCTATCCAAGTATTGAATGATCCCGTCGGTTGGTTGTTCAGCCATTGTTTTGCCCTATCCCTCAATAAATAGGGAAATAATCTCAGCTTTGGCACGTCTTGATGGACTCCATGTATCTTGAAAGCTCTAGATATATCTAGGAATCCTCTCAAGTGCTGCCGAGCATCTTCTGTGGAAGTTCCTCCAAATTGACCCAATGTGTTGATCATATTAAACATCACGAGCTTTAATTCAAAGTGATCCGCTTCAATTTCAGGCTCTATCACAGTTGGATCAAACCCTCTGAAATCGTGCTCCAAGCAATCCCTGGTGGTTCGCACATACTGTAGCTGCCTGGGCAGAATTGGAGGTTGCTGCCTGAGTGGAATTTGTTGCTATGCCGTTCTCACGACTACTTTACAACATAACTCAAACCCTAGAGAATTTAGAACATAGTGGTGGCAAGAAAACACAAGAGAAACCTACGCTATGCCGACTATGTAGTGTCTCAAATACAAGGTATAATCGGGTATGTATAGACCTAGGTCAAGTCCTTCTTGGAGTAGAAGTCTTCCTCTTCATAAAGTAGCTTTAGCATTGAATGCATCCTTTAAATTCTGACTTCTTTGACTTGAAGTTTGACTCCTTGTGGAACAAGTAACCTTAAGCCGCCTTAGACAATTTTCCCTTAGGCGGCTCTGTCTGTTGTTTTCGGTATCAATAAATTGTGTGGATAGGTTCATTGGACTCAGGAAATTATGCTCTTCCAATCGCACTACAATTCACCAATTCCTTGGGTTGCTGCCCTGGGCGGCAGGTATGGCGGCGACAGCTACTCGGCAACACTTCTCTCTGTGTTGAACTGCTTCAGTACAACTCCTTGGTCTGCTGCCTCAGCATCAGCTCCTCTCTCCTTCTGCCAGCTTCTAGTACCTGAAACTAAAACTAAACTAAAACAGTACATTTTCTCACGAAATTAAAGATATTCAATATAAACAGGGTAAAGTAAAGAATATTGTTAATAATGCATGCATGCACCTAAATATGCCTAAAATGTACCTAAGAACAGCAATAATATGAGATGGAGTGCATATAAAATATAGGACTTATGAGCACTTTACAATATGGTTTAGAGTAAGGGATTTGAGGTTTAGTTATATATATTATAAATAATATTTAATTTTTACAATATAAATTATAATTAATATTTATTTATAAAATTAATATATCTATAAAATTATATTATAAATATTATAAACTTATATCATGAGATAAAATAAATTAAGTTCAATTGCTGTACTTTTGTTTATATATTATTTGTGTTGAAATTATATTAATTCTTTAAGTTGGCTTGGTGGTTTGATTCCAACCTTTCATCCAATAGGTTCTTGGTCTCACCCTCCCAACATCAACCAACAATTTTTGTAACCAAAACCATAAACTCTGGAAGAAACAAGCTTCATTTGAAGATCTCTTCGGTGGAGAAGCCTCTCTTGGGGTGAGGAGCAACATATCTATGTTCGAAGTCCATTCAATAGCGGACGACAAGGATTAGAGAATAAGAAACCAAAGTGTTCAACAATATTTTTTTAGGAAAGGACCTACCAATTCATGCAATCAAAATATCCCATTGATAATCCTTTCATGACAGTCTTTCAATAAACATGTATATAGTGATGTCAATTCTCAACTATGGCGAGAGAACCTTTGTATAACCAAAAATAGAAGGTGATCACTTTGTTTATTGAGAACCTACCATAATCGCTTCATTGGAAAGACTTATGGCATGCGTTTGGGAGACATAGCGATGTGGTGGATGCATTTAGAGCGAGAGAACAGAGCAGAAGGGGCTGTCATTTCAGTTTTGTACGATATATAAATATGGTGGATGCAGAAAGAGCAATGGAGAGATTGAACGGATTTTCCTTGTATGGAAGCATGATATCAGTGTCATTGGCAAAGTTCAACACAAGGCTTTATTTCAAGAAGAAAGTGATATCGGAGGAAACAAAAAAACATGAATCATTAAAGCCTATTAAGAGCAACAAAACAATGAAGGCATAAGGCGAGATGAGGGGAGAAACTACAGAAGTAATGAAGAAGGGGAAACAAGTCACCAGAATAATGGAGAATGTAAGCGTATTTCAGGTGTCGTTGAGAAAGAGGATCTGTGGAACCTAAAAAGGTTCTTGGTGGGGAAATGTCCATAGTGTGCAGTGTGAGAAACATATTGACAAGGCTGAGTGATTGGGGCTTAGGGGAGGTAAAGGTCCAAAGAATGGGTGGCAAAACTTACTTACTTTTAATTGAAGATGGAGACTTATACATTATGTTGGAGGATGTAAATTGGTCTTACCTAAGAGAAATCTTTGAGGAGGTCTCGCCCTGGTCAGAGAGTATGAAGAATTTTGAAAGAGCATCTTGGTTAGAATTAACCGGGTTACCTCTCCATTTCTGGAATCATGAAACGCTAAAAAGGGTGGCTGAATTACGGGGGAGTTTGGAGACCATCGGTGAAAAGGCTAACCGAGCGAAGGACTGCGAGAAAGTGACGGTTTTGGTCTCTATTGCACATGAAGGCAAGGTTGAGGAGGCAATAGAAGTGGAGGTGGGTGAGTTCATTTACAGAGTGTGGATGAGGGAGCTAGGCTTTTCAGATACATCAACAGAAGATTTTTTCGCTGACAATAATGCAAGAAAAAAAGAAGCGCGACATAATCTGATTGGCGTAAGTCTGTCGAAATCTTCATTGAAGTCAAGCCGAAATAGTATGACGGGGATGGGAGTAGACGAGAAGGCAAAATTGGATGATGAAGCATTCAATGTTGTGTTTATGGGAAAGGAGAATAATGAAGGTTGTCCCCTAATGGAGCTAGAATCAAGTAGATTTTTGGGGGGAAGTGATATGGTGGGAAGAAAGTTTAAGACGAAAGATGGAAGCAATGAAAAGCACGTGGCAGAGGAGATGAATAGCGTTAGGAAAAAAATGAGATTGTTCCAAATAGCCTGAACCTTGAAGTAAATAGCGAATCTGATATGGAGGATAGAGATATGATAAAGACTTTAAATGACAATGATAAACCAGATTCTTTGGACTCTTATGGAGGTGGGCTCTTTTTGGAGTACCTAGACTATATCTCTTCGTGGGTTGTTGAGGATATAAAGGATATGGGCCTTAACCCGGTTGTAAACAAATCTAAGTTTGCGTGGGAAGCAGCAGTGGATAATCAAAATGTTGTAAAAGAGAAAGATAACCCATATAGACCAGTGGTAGTGGTAACGCTAAAGGAAGGTGAGAATTCTAAGGCTTTCTTCCCATAATTGAGTAACAAAAATCAAAAGTAAAAGTGTTACAGTTCATTGAGTGAATTCCAAGATAAAGCCTTATCGGACATGGAAAGGAAGAAGAAAGATAGGGAAATTAGAAAGGAAAGGAAGAGATCTAAGGGATATGCATCACCAGTGATATCGAGCAGATCGTTATCAGATTCTAATATCTTGACTAGGTGGGATTTGCTAACCAGAGAAGCAAGGAAAGCGCTGAAACTGGGGAAATATTGGGGATTCATTGAAGGGGATGAAAATCAAGCAATAAGGGACATCACATTGCTGGATCGAAAGTATGGGATATTAAGTGCAGAAAGGTGTAGGTAAGAATGAGGGTACTTGATGTGAGCATGTTTATGCCACCCAACGATGCAACTTCAAACTGTAAGGAAAATTTGTTTTTTCACTTGTTACATATTGATGTGTAACATTTTTATGTTATATTATTTATATTAGTGTGTTTACTATGTATACAATATGTTTAGTGTGTTTTGAATAAGTTTGATATAACTTATGGTGTGTTAATATTTGTTTATGTGTTCATAAATAAATGTACAAGTGTTTACAACTTGTTTTAGTGTTTCCATTAAGTTTATATTACTTTGATGGATGTTTGTTACCTTTTGACGTAGGTACGTAGGAGGACACTAGCTCAAGTGAGCATATGCAGCTCAACTCCAGCTCAAGTGAGCATATGCAACTCATCTCTAGCTTACCAGAAAGTATGCAGCTCGGTCCCAGCTCAAGAGAGTGTAATCAGCTCACTTTCAGCTCAACCGGCTCACTTTCAGCTAGTTCGTTTCAGCTCAGATCATTTCCAGTCAGCTCAGCTTTAGCTTCACTAGCTCAACGACAACTGATAAGTCCAGTAGCAGCTGAATAAGTGTCATGTGTTCGTGTGACCATGTACCGTGCATAAATAGGAGGACGTTGCATGTTCCATGCAAATCGGCTTAAGAGCAACAAGGTGCAGCCGTGTGTTCGAGAGCAATAAGGTGCAGCTGTGTGCTCGTTTTCAGCTAGTTGTTGCATGTTCGTGATCTGCCCCTTCCACATGTGCGGCTTTGTGGAATTTAAATTCCAAAAACAAAGCACATGCAGCCGAGTATTTTCATATGGAAGCATGTGCGGTAAGTGGAAATTAACTTTCCAAATTAAAGCACAATTAACATGTGCTAAATTCCTTTGAAATTCAAAGGACGCACAATTCAACATGTGCTTATCCAAATGCCGCCATCTTTCAAATACATGGCCAGAAATCAATTGCCGCCTCCTTTTTGTAAGTTTTTTTTATTTGAATTTTAATTTTCAAATAGCTTAATTATTAGCCACACAAATATAACTTCCAGTCAACCCTTGTAATATATATATATATATATATATATATATATATATATATATGGGTTAGGATCAACTTACACTGTGTAAAACTCTCTAAGTTTTACACCTTTTTTGGATCGTTGGATGAGGGAAATCAATGGTTGAGATTAACTCCGTGTTTTTAATTCCCAAGTGATAATCTTCACATATTTTACTGTTAATCTCATCTATCCGTTTCACTCATCCAACGATCCAAAAAAGGTGTAAAACTATATATATCCAAATTTCACTCGTAAAAAGGTTGGATTATTTTATGAAAAATTTCTTGTGAGATTATTCTCTCAGTTTCCGTTTTTTCACCGAACTTTTTTTTTGTATTTCAGACATTGTTTGTTGTGTCAAATTTACTTGATATTCGATTCGGGTTTGCATAGTAGATTATGTAGGTTCTTTCGAGCTTGCTGCTCTCGAACACACGGCTGCACCTTGTTGCTCTTAAGCCGATTTGCATAGAATATGCAACGTCCTCCTATTTACGCACGATACATGCTCACACGAACACATGACACTTGTTCAGCTGTCATTGAGCTAGTGGAGCTAAAGGTGAGCTGACTGGAAATGATCTTAGCTGAAACGGACTAGCTGAAAGTGAGCTGGTTACACTCTCCTGAGCTGGGACCGAGCTGCATACACTCTGGTAAGCTGGATTTGAGATGCATATGCTCACTTGAGCTGGATTTGAGCTGCATATGCTCACTTGAGCAGGAGTTGCTAGTGTCCTCCTATGTACCTACATCAAAAGGTAACAAACTTCCATCAAAGTAATATAAACTTAATGGAAACACTAAAACAAGTTGTAAACACTTGTACATTTATTTATGAACACATAAACAAATATAAACACACCATAAATTATATCAAACTTATTCAAAACATACTATATACATAGTAAACACACTAATATAAATAATATAACATAAAAAATGTTACACATCAGTATGTAACAAGTGAAAAAGCTAACTTCCCTAACAGTTTGAAGTTACATCGTTGGGTGGCATAAACGTGCTCACATCAGTACTCATGTGGTATGTAAGGGGACTTGGTTTAGTGGCAAAAGTTTTGATGGTTAGGAAGATAGTGTTTTACTCAGAAGTTTGAAATAATTTTACTCCATGAAAAAGAAAGCAGTGGCGGTCAAATTTTGAGGTGATCAAGTTGTGGTACGAGATCGTGTTGTTAAAAGAAGCAGAATAAGTGAACAATGAGATTTAGGGTGTCCTCTTGAGAAGTTAGTCATGTAAGTGTCGACGATGCAGGGTCTGCTACGATTTTAAAGATTTGAGTTGGTGTTCTTACAAACTAAAAAGGATTCGACGAATGAAGATGACATAAAGGATTGTGATATGTTGTTGATTTCATATTCAAGGTGTTCGCAACTGTAGGTGGTTCAGGAAGTTTGTTATAAGATGTGAAAGGAATATGTTTCATAGCGAGCATTGTTTATAGGTGTGCAAAATTATTTTTCTTATGATGTTTGTAAAGTGCTCATAAGTCCTACATTTTATATGCATTACATCTCATATTATTGTTGTTCTTAGGTACATTTTAGGCACATTTAGGTTCATGCATGCATTATTAACATTATTCTTTACTTTACCCTGTTTATATTGAATATCTTTAATTTGGTGAGAAAATGTATTGTTTTAGTTTAGTTTTAGTTTCAGGTACTAGAAGCTGGCAGAAGGAGAGAGGAGCTGAGGAGCTGATGCTGAGGCAGCAGACCAATGAGTTGTACTGAAGCAGTTCAACACGGAGAGAAGTGCTACTGAGTAGCTGTCGCTGCCATACCTGCCACCCAAGGCAGCAACCCAAGGAATTGGTGAATTGGAGTGCGATTGGAAGAGCTTAATCTCCTGAGTCCAATGAACCTATTCACGCAATTTATTGATGCCAGAAATAGCAGACAGGGCCGCCGAAGGGAAAATTGTCTAAGGCGGCTTAAGGTTACTTGTGCCACTAGGAGCCCAACTTCAAGTCAAAGAAGTCAGAATTTAAAGGATGCATTCAATGCTAAAGTTACTTTATGAAGAGGAAGACTTCTACTCCAAGGAGGACTTGACCTAGGCCTATATATACACGACCATACCTTGTATTTGAGACACCACATAGTCTGAATAGCTTAGGATTCTCTTGTATTTTCTTGCCGCCACTATGTTGTAAATTCTCTAAGGTTTGGGTTATGTTGTAAAGTAGTTGTGAGAATAGTTGTTTAGGTTAAAGTTGTTTTTGCAATAAATTCAAGGTTTGCTTATTTCAGGTTCTTCACTGTTTTCAATTGAGTTCGAAAGATCAATTGGAAGCAATCTATTTGTTTGGTATCGAGAGAGTCAAACTCACAAAAGAAGTAAGTACGATCTCATCAATACCATGTGTTGATCAATCTAGCCTAGAAATAGGTTAGGGTTTAAGGCGGCTAAAAGGAACTAACCAAGGTTGTTGTCTGTGCAAGATTCACACCATGACGGGTATCATCTGTAGTGGGAAACAACAACATTCTGACTTAGACATAAGCAAGACCATTATCGAAGCGTTCTTCCGAGCTTTGAAGGACTACCGAGTTTACCACCGAGCCATCCATCCGTTCCACTGTCGAGGCAGCGAAAGCGTCAAAGCAGCCAATCTACCGCCCTTCGCCGAGGTAGCAAAGTCTAGCAGCGTAAAGCAACTTAACATGTTCAACGCAGTTTCACACTACTAAGCAGCATAACCTGACCCATTCTATCAATATGATCTCCACTCTTTATTTACTTGTGTTTATTTACTTTTTATTCTTTTACAAACTAAATTAACTTGTGCATTTAATTTTCTTTGTGCAGGAATTGCAATTTGAATTAAGCTGTCCAATCCATGTGGGAGACGATATCTTTTATACTAAACATATTTGCCCTTGAACTAATCAGAAAGGAAAACATGTTTTAAACTTGATTTAACACCTCAAGGCCGTGGCGCCTGTCATTAGATTAGTGAGAGAAGAATAGCATGAATTACCTCAGAATTAAACTATAATGTCAGTGAAGTGTGTGCAGAAATTGTGTACAGGCTGAATCTGAAGAATATTCTAAGTAAACAAAGATGTTGTGTCATGGTAATATAAGGTTGCTGCTGAGGCAACATAATTAAGCACAATTTATAATCATGGCAATAAGGGCTTAAGCTCATCACAACTACTCTTCTAGGTCTGAAATTAAGATAGGAGCAAACTAAAAACCCCGAACCCATTGAGTAAAGTCATCCCGTGAAGACTTTCATTCACTCATACTAATTTGTCCGTCACTTCAAAGATTTTCAGATTCATGGACTTTGATAGCATCAGAGTGTTGTTGCGTGTATAAGAGTCTTATCGTAAATAGTGCAAGTGTACACGACGCAAGTAGTAAAGTGATACTTGGAGTATCGGATATCGTCTCCACAGGGACTGGAAATACTCTATCCTTGAATTTCTGCACAAGAGAGAGAAGTAGTTTAATTGAATTGGTAAAGTAATCTTGGGGAACAAGTAAATTAAAAGATAGAGAAATCAGAATTAAGGAATAGGCCGGTATTGATTTGCTCAGTAGTGCAGGTGTTGCACTGTTAGAGTAACTTCTGTCTTTTGTCGTCGTTCCTATCGCGGTAGCACCTGTCGCGACAAATGTCTGTTGATGTCGCGGAAGCGATCAACAACTATGTACTTCAAGCTTGGCAAGAATCCCTGCTATGACTTGTCCTATCCCTAGGCCCAAGTTCTGTTGATGAACACTTCTTGGATGATACCTCCCGGCGTAAATCGAAGGGTGAACACCAATGTTGTTAGAATTCTTCCTTAGCCACTTAACCTCGTACTTATCCCTAAGCCGAGATGGTTTTACCATAAACTGGAAAACGCGTATTTATTTCGTTCGTGTGCTTGACTCTCCCGATATCAAACAAATGGATAATCTCACAATGCTCTCCCGATACTCTTGTAAGATATGAAAAACCAGAATAAATAAACTTGAAGCTTTTATTTCTTGACAGAAAATTCCTAAAACAATACAATCCTTGCAACTACTTTACAAAATCCACCCTTAGCTCTAGGGGGAGTTTAGAACATGATGGAGAAGGGAAAACGACAAGGGTTTTGGGGAAGACGGCTAGGAATGAGATCCTTTCTTAGGTCGAATTACATGCCTTTATATAGGCCTTGGGTCCAAGTTTTCTAATATGGCAAGAATACAAGTTTAAACTAAAGTACAACTCTATTAAAGATTAAATCTTTTGAGTAGATGCCTTTAATTCGTCCTCTTTTATTGCCTTGAGTTTTTTCCTTGGACTTTGGGCTTGGCCTTCATTCTACTTCAGGGCTCAGAAAAATATAGGAGTGGTCCACGACAGACCGGCTTGAAATCCTCTATCTGTCGAGCTCCACTTCACTTTTCCACCTCACCATTCTGTCGTCATGGCTGCCACGGCAGTAGCCACGGAAACATTTGCTTCTCGACTCCAATTCTGCGATCCACCTCTGCTCTTTTGCTGCCATGAGTCTGTCGCAGCAGATACCTGCAAAGTAACCAAAATCAATAGCAACTGTGCCATTTTATCTAATTGTGATGTATATGCAAAACTCTATCCTAAATGCAATGAATTATGCTTGAATGAAGCAGAAATATGGGTAATTGATGAGTAAAATATAGAACTTTTATACACTCAACACACCCCCAAACTCAAGTTCTTGCTTGTTCTCAAGCAAATACGACCTAACTAAAAATAAAAACTTTTTGGTTTGGCTTAATTCAATGAACTTTTCATTACCTACCACACATTCACTATCAAGAGCAATACCTTGTTGGGCATTTCTGGATTTATCCGGGACAATTCTATAGTTCTTGTGCAGTGAGTGCAGGTTTTGTGAACCAATATGTGCCTAGACACCCTTAGCTTACCGGAATAGTTATGCTTACAAACTTGAATTTTATGCCAATTCATTTTTTCTGGAGGCAATTCTTAGGCTCCTTTAGTTTTTTCTAACTTAAGCTCAAAGAAAAATCTTCCTAAAATCATTGTAAGGCAGTTTTGCAAGCAAGTGAGTCTGAAATGTTTCTTTCTTTTATTCCTTTCCTAGAGCCAATGATAGGCACCTCTAGAGGCAACTAGTGGGTAAACATTCCTATTCCAGTGCACTACAGAAGTCTAGACAACATAAGAGTCACAAAGGGTGTTCTAAAGATCAGAACTATAGCAAGGCTCTAAATAGTTCCTAAAAACATCCTAAAGGCACTGTCATGACAGAGTATGTCGCGACAGGTAAGTTTAGTTCAAAGACTTAAGCCAAATTTTTGTTTTTATTTTCATTTTTTTGACACAAAAATAAACTAACAATTTGACACAAATTAAGACACAACTGACAAGTTCATTAATGGAGGGATGCCCACCCCCAAACTTGAGGGTTGCATTGCCCTCAATGCATGACAATAATAAAAATGGAAAACAGAAAATACATCACATAATAGATAAAACAACAAAAAAGACAAAAAATTATATAAGTAAAAGTACTTAAGTGGAGGAGCTGTCGTCGCTGCTGTTGCTGACTTGGAGCTACCGGCGGGCAGTGACCTTGACAGTCGGAGCTGACAGGTTGCTGGGTGACGCGGAGGCCAACTTCTTCTTTGCCTCTCGAGGTGGCTGGACTCTAGTCGGTGAGATGTGTGGGGGCTGGTCTAGGACCTGGAGGTCATCATCGCTGCTGCTGCTACTACTGCTGTCAGATCTGCCGTGGCAGGGTCCTTCGACAGTCTTGTTCAGCTTCTTCCTTTTCATTGGAGGAAAGTCCTTGGAGATGTCTCGGGCTACGGATGGCTCTGAGTCAGAATCCTGCCAGACGGAGGAGGAGGAGAACCCTTCAAAATATTTTGGGTCGATCTCCGGTAGGGGGTCCTTCCTCTTCTCTCCTCTGGGAGTGGCAGATTTTCTGCCGCCTTCACCGGTCGTGGCAAGTGTGGGTGTGGATGCAGCAGAGGGAGTTTTGGGGCTCGCAGCAGTTGTAGGTGCAGCAAAGAGATTTTCTAGGAATGAGGGGAATTGCACATTGGTAAAATTTAAATCATTCTTAATAAAATTTATCGTTGCGGCAGTGAAGTCCCTCATAAAACCCATCAAGCCGAGCTGTCGTTCCTCCATCTTTTTCAGCATCATCGGAATTTGATTGGAGGTGTCTGCCGGTGGTGCTGCTGCCGTCTGCTCTAGGTCTGCTGCGACTGGTTCAGGGGAGCTAGGGTCTGTCGTCGGTTCTGTCCCGGCAGAGGGGTTTACATACGATAGATGAGTGGCAACTTTCAATTCTATCAGACTGTAGAGATTCTACTGCGTCCACCCTTTCCCTCAGACCTTGACATCCTCGTTGATTTCTGGCATGTTGTTGCCCTGACAGAGTGTGGTGATGAGATAAGGGAAGACTAGGGGGCCTGAAGGTTGGAGAGCACACTCGATGATTCCGACTTGGATGTAGCGGCCGACGTTGATTTGCCTCTCATTGAGAATGGAGTGAACAAGAGCCAATCTCTGCCGGTCGACAGTGGTGTTGTGGGAGGTAGGCATGAGGCGCTTCTTGACAAAATGATTCCACAGCTTGGCTTGTGGGGTAAGCTGGGTCCTCCTCACAGTCCATCGATGCTTCGGGTCTTCGTTCCACTCTGTGCCTTCCTCTGTCACTTCTGCCATGACAGCGTCATAGTCTGCTGGCGACAGACTATTCACGAACCTCCGGTGGGCGTCCTCCTTCTTGCTCACGTACAACCCATATAGTGTGTTGGTGTACGCCGGCTCGAGGGAGATTTCTTTGCCTCGAACTGTCACTGTCGTGGCATCCTTATCGATGATGGCAGCATAGAATTCACGAACAAGGGTTACGTTCATTTCCTTGGGCTGGGCAGCAAATTTCTGCCACTTGAGAGCGAGAATCTTCTTGGGAATGAAGCTTTCTACCCCTAGCTCTCTCGTTTGTTGGGTATAGATGAACCCTCGTTCTTCCCACATTTCCTTCTTCTGGAAAGAACCGTAGTACCTCGTTGCTGAGTCTGTGGATGCAAACCGGTTGGGTATGCCGATGTGGCTTGGGGTTGACACTGTTGTGGTAGAGGTGGAGACAGCGCTGCGTCGGGTGTTTCTGCTGGCCATTGCAAGGAACTATAGCAAAATGAAAAAGAAATTTTCTGAGATCTAAAATAAAGGAAGCAAGTGGAGAGAATGAAAATGAGATGAAAAATGAAAAGGAAGTGGGGGTTTATATAGAACGGGGTTTTTCTGCCCGTTGGGACTGTAACGGCATGCGCGAATAACGGGGCCAGCTGTTACGCGGTTTCTGACGCGTATGTCACGCGTTTTCGTGTCTGTTGTGCATCTGTTAGGCGTTTGTGAATCTATCGAGGTAGCTCCGTGACAACCTGTCTTCTCCACGTCTATTGCGACAGCTGGTGATAGGTTGTGACGACATGCTTGTCTGTTGGGCTTTTTGGGCTGTTATGAATGTGTTGGGCTGGTTCATTCCTCCTCTTTGCTTTGCTTCCTTTATTTCTTAAAAACTAATTAAATAAATAAAATGAATTAAAATCTTATTTCCTAAAATAAATAATAAATAAAATTCTTAATTCCTAATAAATAAATAAAATAAAATAAAACTAAGTTAAATTAAGGATGCCTTGAGGTGCAACTCCTAAAGTAACTACTTCATGCATCCTTGGGGCTTCAGTCTCCTAATAATGCTTGAGTCTCTGTCCATTGACCTTGAATTGGTGTCCATCCTTCATTGATTTGAATGTAATGGCACCAGGAGGGAAAACTTGGACAACCTGGAAAGGACCAAACCACCTAGATTTAAGCTTTCCTGGGAAAAGCTTTAACCTAGAGTTGAACAACAACACCTGCTGCCCTGGGCAGAACTATCGTGGCAGCAGCTTTCTATCATGCCACTTCTTGGTTTTGTCCTTGTAGATCTTGGCATTGTCGTAGGTCATTACTCGAATTTCTCTATCTCATTCAAGTCTAGTAACATTTTCTGTCCTGCCTTATCCCAGTCCATATTTACTGCCTTGATAGCCCAGTAAGCTATGTGTTCTATCTAAACAGGTAAATGACAGGTTTTCCCATAGATGAGTCGATAGGGTGACATCCCCAATGGTGTCTTGAACATTGTTCTATAGGCCCAGAGTGCATCATTAAGATGTAGAGACCAATCTTTTCGAGTGGGTTCAACCATCTTCTCTAGTATGTTCTTTACTTCTTTGTTGGATATCTCGGCCTGCCCATTGGTTTGGGGGTGGTACGCTGTTGCAATTCGATGATTTACTCCGTATTTCCTTAATGCAGCAGCAATCACCCTGTTATCCAAGTGTCTCCCCTCATCACTAATTATCTCCCTTGGAATGCCAAATCTGGAGAAGATGTTCTTGTGAAGAAATCTTGGCCTCGTTCTTCTGAGTGGCAATCGCTTCTACGCATTTTGACACATAGTCCACTGCCAGTAGGATGTAAAAATTCCCACAAGATGCTGGGAATGGTCCCATGAAGTCGATTCCCCATACATCGAAGATTTCAACCTCCAGTATGTTCTACAGTGGCATCTCATGCCTTCTTGATATGTTCCCAGTCCTTTGGCACTTGTCATAGCTCTTGTAAAAAGTTTGTGCATCCTTGAACAGTGTGGGCCAATAAAGACCGGATTGCAGAACTTTGGCAGCGGTTTTGTTTCCCCCTAGGTGTCCTCCATAAGGGGAAGCATGACAGTGGTGAAGCACAGCTTTATGTTCGTCCTGTGGTACGCATCTCCTGATAATTTGATCTGCACAGTGTTTGAAAAGAAGAGGTTCGTCCCAATAATAATATTTTGCATCATTTTGAAACCTCTTCCTTGCTTGGTAATTAAGCTCAGGAGGTAATAACCCACTTACAATGTAATTAACAATGTCAGCATACCAAGGGGTTTCAGAAAACTTACCTGCCGCCATGACTGTCGCGACAGTGCTGGTGGCAGCAAACAACTGCTCATCTAGGAAGGTCTCCAATATGTTGGTCTTGTCTGTTGATTGACTCCTTCCCGTCTCCAGCCTTAACAAGTGGTCTGCTACTTGGTTCTTTGTTCCCTTTTTATCCTTGATGTCAATGTCAAATTCTTGCAGCAGCAGAATCCAACGTATCAATCTAGGTTTTGCATCCTTTTTCGTGAACAGATACTTCAGTGCTGAATGGTCTGTATGGACCACCACCTTTATTCCAAGTATATATGGACGATACTTTTCGATTGAAAACACCACTGCTAATAGCTCCTTCTCTGTCATGGTGTAGTTTATTTGGGCATCATTCAGTGTTTTGCTGGCATAGTAGATCACATGGAAGAGCTTATCCTTCCTCTGCCCTAATGCTTCCCCGACAGCGTAATCACTAGCATCGCACATTATCTCAAATGGTAGACTCCAGTCTGGTGGTTGTACGATCGAGGTTGTTACCAGCTTTTCCTTCAGTATTCTGAATGCCTCAGTACATTCAGCAGTAAAATCAAAGAGGCGATTCTTCTCCAATAGGTGGCATAAGGGCTTGGTAATCTTCGAAAAATTGGCTATAAATCATCGATAAAACCCTGCATGCCCTAATAAACTTCGAATCCCTTTGACTGTGGGTGGTGGCAGCTTTTCGATGACCTCTATTTTGGCTCTGTCCACCTCTATGTCGCGGCAGCTCACCTTGTGGCCTAGTACTATTCCTTCATCCACCATGCAGTGGCATTTTTCCCAGTTCAAAACCAAGTTCGCCATTTCGCATCTCTCAAGAACCTTCTGTAAGTTGCCTAAACAACCTTTAAAGCTGTCTCCAAAGACAGAAAAGTCATCCATGAAAATCTCTAGGAAATCCTCCACCATGTCGAAGAATATTGCCATCATGCACCGTTGGAAGATTGATGGTGCATTGCAGAGCCCGAAAGGCATAGGTGTCGTATGGGCATATGAATGTGGTTTTCTCTTGGTCCTCCGGTGTGATTGCTATTTGGTTATAACCTGAGTAACCATCAAGAAAACAATAGTAAGGTTTCCCTGCTATTCTATCAAGCATTTGATCAATAAAAGGTAAGGGGAAGTGGTCCTTCCGGGTAGCTTTATTAAGCTTCCGATAGTCCATACAAACCCTTCATCTGGTCACATTCCTGGTTGGGATTAGTTCGTTTTCTTCGTTGGTTACCACGGTTATGCCTCCCTTTTTGGGCACATATTGCATCGGGCTTACCCACTTGCTATCCGAAATGGCGTATATGATTCCAGCGTCGAGCCACTTGATAATTTCTTTCCTCACCACCTCTCTCATGGCCTTGTTTAGTCGTCTTTGGGCATCAATGGTCGGCTTATGACCATCTTCCAAGAGGATCTTGTGCATGCATAACGCCGGACTGATGCCTTGGATATCAGCTATAGTCCATCCAATGGCATTCTTATGATGTTGTAGCATTTTGATTAGCCGCTGCTCATGTTCCTGCATTAACTTGGAAGAGATGATTACGGGCAACGTATAATTTAAACCAAGAAAGACACATTTAAGCTGCCCTGGCAGGGGTTTAAGATCAAGAACATGTGGCTTTTCAATTGAAGGCTTCTGGATTACATGTTCATTCGAGGTATAATTTAGAGGCTCGAAGAACTTACCTGGACGTGTGCCTATCCAATTTACCTCATCAGGACCTTCAGTGTCGGATGTTTCTGTGTCTGGGGAGTCACTATCGTTGTTGTTGCCGTGACAGTCTTCCGGGTGACTGCGGTGGCAGTAACCAAACTGTCTGTCGTGGCAGCTCGACCTGATGTAGGGTTGGTCAAGAACTACTTCAAAGATTGCCTTGCACTCTTCTTCTGCATCAGCCTTTTATTGCTTGGAGAACATTGAGTTTGATTTGCTGATCATTCACTCTCATGGTCAGTTCTCCTTTCTCAACATCGATCACGGTTCTGCCTGTGGCTAGGAAGGGTCACCTCAGGATGATTGGTGTGTTTTCGTCTACTTCACAGTCTAAAACAAGAAAGTCAGCAGGAAAAATAAATTTATCCACTCTTACCAGAGTATCTTCGATCTTCCCTTCTGGTTGTACATAAGAGAGGTCTGCCAGCTGCAGCATGACTGTCGTGGGCCTTTTGTCATCTTCACCGTCTCAAATTCCCCAAGTTTGGACCTTTTGGACATTGCGTCCTTGAGAAACTTCGCATAACCGGACATCTTCTTGATGGCCTCTAGCAGCGGTATGTTAATGTGTACCTGCTTAAAAATATCATAAATCTTTTTAAGTTGATACTCTTGTTTCTGCTTCATAACCGCTGTAGAAAAGGAGGTGGAGGACGATAATCTTCAAGGCGTCCCTCACATGGAATTCAGATCTAAGGAGGTTTGAGTTCTTCAACATCCTTTGTTTGCTCCTCTGTCCCTTCTGCTGTCGCGGCAGGTGTGTCGACATCAGGTTGTTTCTCCTCTGCCGGGGCAGTGTTCACGGCAGGTGTTTCTAGGTTCGGATCCTCACTTGGTATGTCTTTCATCTCCGGCCCTTGTAATTGTTTCCCACTCCTAGTTGTGATTGCTTTACACTGCTCATGTGTGGGTTTTCTAGTGACCTCAGTATAACTAGAGAATCCTTCGTTTTGCCTCGGTTTGATATACTGTGATACTTGGCCCATTTGTGTCTCCAGAGATTTTAGGTAGCCTCATGGTTTGTCATTCTCATCTTTGTCTTATACATGAATGACTTAGTTTTCTTGACAAAGTGATCCATGTTCACCATGTATGCTCCTGTTTGTGACATAAAAGTTGTCAATGTCTGTTCCAGTATGCTAGGTGTTGCTGCCAGCGACTGCTATTGCTGCTGTTGTGGCTGCTGTCGTGACAGAATTCTGAGTACCCCTTGGATTTTGGTTGTTCTGCACTGGAGGATTCAGTGTGTTGTTCGGATTACTCTAGGAAAATTTTGGATCCTTCCTCCAGTTGGGATTGTAATTGTTAGAATCATAATTTCTCTATTTGTTATAGTTCCCAACATACATCCCTTCTTCCAGCTGTAAAGGACAGACTTCTGAACTGTGGTTCCCACTACAGGTTTCACATACCTCTTCTGCAGAATATACGACTTTAGAATCTTTCGGCAACAGATTTTAGACTATCTTTATGAGGTATGCAACCTGTGATTTCATCGAGTTATCAGCTTCGTAATCCTTTACAGATACTCCCCGTTTGCCTCCTTTCCTAGCTGTAGGAAATTGCTCATCGTTCTTTGCTAATTTCTTCAACACTATCATTGCCTCGTCTGGTTCCTTACCCAGTAATAGCCCATTCGCTACTAAATCTATTCTCAGTCGAGTATGTGCGTTGGCAGCGTTGTAGAATTTGACGACCTGATTCCACACGGGGAATCCATGCATCGAGCAGTTCCGTAAAAGACTTGTAAATCTGTCCCACGCCTCGTGCATTGGTTCGTCATCTTCTTATTGAAAATTACCAATCTCGTTACGCAATCTTTTAGATAAATGAGAAGGATTAAAATGAGAAAGGAATTCACGAGAGAGATCTGCTCAAGTTCTTATTGAACCCGGCGTTAATTTATTCCACCAAGTTTTAGCTCCGTCTCTCAATGAATGAGGAAATAACCAGAGCCTCAGTACTTCCTGATATATTCATGGCAGTCTGAACGATCCACAGATTTCTTGGAACGTTTTAAGATGTTCTCGGGCATCCTCAGTTGCAGAACCACTAAATTGGCCAGCGGAATTTATCATGCTGAACATGACAGGTTTCAGCTTGAAGTTTTCAGCTTCCACGTCTGGCAAGGTGGTTTCCAGTTCAACATGGTCATTGTCCATGTAGTCGCGACAAGACTGTCGTGCGGCAGCGGCAGCAGCCGGCAACCGTTCGTTCCAGGCATACTGGGAGGAACAGAAATAACTCTCTGGTTATTGTTGTTGGGGTCATCTATCCCTTCGTTTTGCCTTCCGTTCACCATTGCTTCTAGTATCTCCTCAAGATAGTTGTTTCTTGCTATCAAGAGTCGGGCTTGGTTCCTAAGTTAGTACGTGCGTTCGATTTCTGGGTCTAGTTCGTACTCAGGTTCTTTAACTCGTCTAGATCTGCGCATAAGCAAACAGAAAACCTTGTGAAAAGCACGGGATAAATAACACCACTTAAAAACAGGAAAAAAAAGTGCAGTAATAAAAAGGGTAAAGATATGTTGCCAGTACCCGGCAACGGCGCCAAAAACTTGTTGCGTGTAAAAGAGTCCTATTGCAAATAGGGAAAGTGTACACGACGCAAGTAGTAAAGTGATACTTGGAGTATCAGATATCGTCTCCACAGGGACTGGAAATACTCTATCCTTGAATTTCTGCACAAGAGAGAGAAGTAGTTTAATTGAATTGGTAAAGTAATCTTGGGGAACAAGTAAAGTAAAAGATAGAGAAATCAGAATTAAGGAATAGGCCGGTATTGATTTGTTCAGTAGTGCAGGTGTTGCAATATTAGAGTAACTTTTGTCTTCTTTCGTCGTTCCTATCGTGGCAGAGGTCTGTTGATGTCGCGACAGCGATCAACAACTCTGTACTTCAAGCTTGGTAAGAATCCCTGCTATGACTTATCCTATCCCTAGGCCCAAGTTCTGTTGATGAACACTTCTTGGATGATACCTCCCGACGTGAATCGAAGGGTGAAACCCAATGTTGTTGAATTCTTCCTTAGCCACTTAACCTCGTACTTATCCCTAACCGAGATGGTTTAACCATAAACTGGAAAACGCGTATTTATTTCGTTCGTATGCTTGACTCTCCCGATATCAAACAAATGGATAATCTCACAATGCTCTCCTGATACTCTTGTAAGATATGAAAAAATAGAATAAATAAACTTGAAGCTTTTATTTCTTGACAGAAAATTCCTAAAACAATACAATCCTTGCAACTACTTTACAGAATCAACCCTTAGCCCTAAGTGGAGTTTAGAACATGATGGAGAAGGGAAAACTACAAGGTTTTTAGGGAAGACGGCTAGGAATGAGATCCTTCACTAGGTCGAATTACATGCCTTTATATAGGCCTTGGGTCCAAGTTTTCTAATATGGCAAGAATACAAGTTTAAACTAAAGTACAACTCTATTAAAGATTAAATCTTCTGAGTAGATGCCTTTAATTCGTCCTCTTTTCTTGCCTTGAGTTTCTTCCTTGGACTTTGGGCTTGGCCTTCATTCTGCTTCAGGGCTCAGAAAAATATAGGAGTGGTCAATGACAGACCGGCTTGAAATCCTCTATCTGTTGAGCTCCACTTCAGTTTTCCACCTCACCATTCTATTGTCATGGCTGCCACGGCAGCGTTTGCTTCTCAACTCCAGTTCTGCGATCCACCTCTGCTCTTTTGCTGCCCTGAGTCTGCCGCAGCAAATACCTGCAAAGTAACCAAAATCAGTAGCAACTATGCCATTTTATCTAATTCTGATGTATATGCAAAACTCTATCATAAATGTAATGAATTATGCTTGAATGAAGCAAAAATATGGGTAATTGAGGAGTAAAATATAGAACTTTTATACACTCAACAAGTGTCCTTGCACATGATTCTTCCCAGAGCCGGTTTCGGGAACCTCTAGGGAAAAATAGCCTAAAAATTTCTTTCTTGTCGTGGCAGTGCTTTTCTTTTTCTATTTGTTGCATGTCGCGGCAGCATCCTACAACCATCTTAGAATTTTACAAATAATTTAAGCAAGCAATGTTTATCAGAAATTCAAACAAATTCAGCAAGTAACCGTAGTTATTTTAATTTTTAGCATTAATAGAAAAATTCTAAGTTTACTTCATGCTTTCCCTAAAACTAAGTTTCTTTTTAATTGGTGCGAAAAAATTAAAATCGGCTATCCTATCATAGGCACAAGTTCTAACAAAAAAATTCTTTGATTAATTTTTAGAGGCAAGTACATTATGCAACCTAATATGCAGTAGTTATGCCTAAACAAAATGAGTGCTAACCCCCCCAAACTCGAGATGAGCATTGCCCTCAATGCACAAAATAAAATACAATAAAAAACAGAAAAATAAATACAAGTAAGATAATTAAAACAGAAAAATAAAAAAAGAATAGAAAAGAAACAACTCTAGAAATTGGCGGAGGGCTGAGAAGAGGCTGGGGTTCTTTCGGCAGAAGAGGACGATGAAGACTGGATGAAAAGGCGGCGGTTGGCAGGTGTCCGGGTGGCAGACTTGGCGGGTGATATTTTTGTTGTCCGCGGAGGCTGGACTCTCTTGGTAGTGGAGCAAGGAGCTGCACTTTCTTCTAGTTCGGATTCTGACTCCTCTTCCTCTGACTCGACGAAGATGATGTGTCGCTTTCTCTTTCTGGTTGCCTCCACCATGGGTTCTGCCGGTGGATCCTCTGTTGCCATGGGTGCCGCTGTAACTGCCGTCTGCTGCTCAACCTTGTTGGACGAGGAGGTGTCTGCCACCGTTTCAGCTGTATAGGCTGAAGAGAAATGTTGTTGATGCCTCTAGGGAGTGTCGGCCACCATGTTAGAAACGAAGGTGGCAGATTAGGATGGATAGTGTGTCGGAGATGGCATCTAGCAACAGAAGGCAGCGTGGCGGGCAGCTACTTCTGATGGTGTAGTCTCTCTGGGATCAGCTGCGGCGGCTAAGTCCTCAGGGAAGGTGGGCACGGAGGGGCCATCATTGGGGAATTTCTGAAGAAGATAAGCCACAAAGGCCTCTTAGACCTCCCCCATGTATTTCATAAACGTTAATTGTTGCCGCTCTATCCGTTTGTTGCTTTCTATCAAAGTATGGAGCAGGGAAATGACGTCTTTATTCGGGGCAGGTTCAGTAATGCCTGGGGCGGCCGGTGTAGCTTGCTAGGCGATGGAGGGCTGGGATGGTGAAATCTGCTCCGTTTCTGGTGCTTGCATCATCTGCAGGCGGGCCTTTCTGGTCCAGCCCTCTTTGGCGGATGTCATCTCGTTGTTTGGATCTAATGGGACGTTGAAATTGGCACACGAGCATATGATGAGAGATGGGACGTAAAGTGGGCCCTTCGATTTTCGGTAGCAATTATGTATCTACTTGCAAATTATTTCCCCAATGTTGATTAGCTTGTTCATCATGATGGAGTGAATGAGAGCGAGACGCGGCCGGTCCACAGTGGAATTATGGGAGAAGGACAACATCGGCTCGGGCAGCAATCGGCAGCGTTGTACTTAGCCACCATGTTTTCCCGCCTACCAAGGGGTATTTGGTTCGCACAGCTGAGCCTTTATTCTATCATAGTCGTCAGTGACTGCCTCCATTCTTCGTGAGGGCTGCCGTCCATCTCTAATCCATAAAAGCTGTTGATGACGGCAACGTTTAACTTGATTGGCTCTCCTCGGACAAAAACGAAGGGTAGCTCTGGGCTGGGGTGATGGGCATAAAATTCTCTGACCATCGTGATGTTTTATGCCTCCGGCTATCGTGCGAATATCTCCTAACCCTTGATGTGGAATTTCTCGAATAGGGCGGGCTCAAGGCTGAGATCCCCTATTTGCTGCGAATAGTGGAACCCTTGTTCCTCCCATATGGCTTGCTTTGCGAACTGGGTTCTGTACCGCCTTACATCTTCATTGGAGAAGAAACGTTGGAAGGTGGGTTTGGATTGTGATGATGATGCCATGTGTGAGACGGTTTCTTTGTAATCTGAAACTAAACGAAGATAATGAGAAATTGAGCAGTGGACTCAAGAATAGGTTAACAAGGAGATGAAGTAAAGTAAATAAATAGGAGAAGTGGGGTTTATATAGATGGTTCCGAGAGATGTCGTGGCGGCATTAAATGTGCAACGGACAGTTTTCTTTGCGCACATTACGGGTTTTCTGCCTGTTACTTTAGTAGTCGTTGGCAGCTAGCCGTTAGCGGTTAACTAGCTGTTACGCGATTTCTGCGCTGGGCCACCCTGAACTGTCTTAGCGGGATGGTGGACGGGCCTTCTTCTTGGTCTGGCTCTTTTATTACTAAATCCTGAGAATAAACTAAATAAAGAAATACTGAAATAAAAATACTTAGATCTGAAATGAAAATGTGGAAAGTAAATTGTAATGAATTAAAATTCTAATTCTAAAATTTAAAGATAAGAAGATAAAATAAATTATAATCCTAAAACATAAATTAAAAATAAAAGAAAATAAAATAGTTAAACTAAGTTATGTTGGGAGTGCATTGGGGTGCATCTCCCAGACATAACCACTTCCTAAGGTGGTTTTTCACTTTTCTCCCTCCTAGGGGTCCTTCTGTTCCTTGGGGTCTTGCATTCTGCCCTACTGTCTGCCTGGGCAGCTGCTTTCGTTCCCTGTTTCAGTGCTGATTTTAGAAGCCTGAGCATCTGGGTATCCTCTTTTTTCCTTTATTGAGGGTTATAAAACATTTAGTTTTATGCTTTGGTTGTCCACCCTCATGATCAACTCTCTATGCTCCACATCAATTAGCGTTCTGTCTATGGCCAGAAACGGTCGCCCAAGTATGATGGAGGCATTCTCGTCGGCCTCACAGTCTAGAATATGGAAGTCTGCTGGAAAAATAAGGCTGCCCACACGAAACAGGATGTCTTTAACTTTTCCCTCCGGTTGTACGAATGAATGGTCTACTAGTTTCAGCATAATGGATGTGGGTTTGGCTTGCCCAATACCTAACTTGTCAAAGAGAGCCTTTGGCATCAAGTTAATGCTGGCTCCTAAATTGCACAGGGCTCTCATGGCATGGTTGCTGCCGATTCTGCATGCAATAACAAAGCTACTCGGATCTGTCCTTTTGGCCGACAGCTTGTTGTGCAGCATAGCCATGCACTCCTCTATCACAGCTACGGTTTCAAATTCCCAAATTATTTTCCTCTTGGAAACCATGTCTTTCAGATATTTCGCGTAATTGGCATGTTCTGGATGGCTTCCACGAGAGGGATGTTAATGTGCACCTGTTTTAGAATATCTAGAAATTTTTGGAACTGGTGCTCCTATTTCTGTTGCTTTAGTATTTGGGGGAAAGGCGGCAGACGAATGTCCTGAATGCGTTCCTTGCATGGAAATCTAATCTATGGTGGCTCAGGATCATCCTTCTTAGGGCTGCTGTCATTCTTATCTGTCGGGGCGGCTGGTATTGATGTTGTCGCGGTAGGCTATTCTCTTTGTTGGTCCATTGGTTGTTCCGTTCTAGGCTCGTCCAGTTGTTTCCCACTTCTGGTTGATATGGCTTTACACTGTTCATGCGTGGATTTAGTTGTGGCCTCTGTGCTTCTGGATGTTGCACCCATTGTCCTGTTGCTTATGATCTCCGTGAATTACCCAAACTAGGTCTCTAGGTTTTTTATTACAGCTTCCTGGTTGTTCATCCTCATTTGAGTCCTGTCAATAAACGACTCAGTTTTATCAATGAATTTATTAGTACAAACAAGAAAATCACTAGTTCGAGACATAAAAGTATGTAAAGTATTTTCGAGTGAGTTATTGCTCGTATTCTGTTGTTGTTGAGGCGACTGCCTTGACAGGATCTGTTGGTAACCTCCTGGTTGCTGAGTTGGATTTTCAACCGTGTTTGGATTACTCGAGGAGAAGTTCGGATGCTTCTTCCAGCCAGGGTTGTATGTGTTGATGTTGGGTCTGTTATCCTCTCATGGGTTCCCATGAAGTTTGCGGATTCACTACACTCATAGGAATCGTGGTTACCCCCACACTCATCACAAAAAGACTCCACAGCCTTGGCCTCATATGTCTTTCCTTTGGCCATACTCATCACCAGCTGTGTCAGCCTGTCCAAGCGGGCATTTACAGATTCAGTGGCCTCTACTTCATTCACTATAGTTGGCCGTCTCATGCTGTCGTGGCGGGCTGTAGGGAACTTGTAGTCATTTTTTGGCAATTCTGTTCAGAATCTATAGTGCCTCCTCAAGTGGTCTATCTAGGATGATTCCATTGGTTGAGGCGACGAGCATCATTTGTGTCGGTTGATTTACTCCATTGTAGAACATCGACACCTGAGTCCAGGATGGGAAACCATGAAGCGGGCAATTGTTCAGCATCTGTTGGTACCTCTCCCAAGCTTCATACATTGGTTCGTCATCCCCTTGGCGGAAGGCTGTGATCTCGTTTCTCAATATGTCTGTGGCGTTTGAAGGACTGAAACGATCTAGGAAGTCCTTGCACAACTCTGTCCAAGTATTGAATGATCCCACCGGTTGGTTGTTCATTCATTGTTTTGCTTTATCCCTTAGTGGATAGGGAAATAATCTCAGCTTTAGCACGTCTTGATGGACTCCATGTATCTTGAAAGCTCTACATATGTCTAGGAATCCTCTCAAGTACTGCCGAGCATCTTCTGTGGCAGTTCCTCCAAATTGCCCCAATGTGTTGATCATATTGAACATCACGGGTTTTAACTCAAAGTGATCCGCTTCAATTTTAGGCTCTGTCACAGTTGGATCAAACCCTCTGAAATCGTGCTCCAAGTAATCCCTGGTGGTTCGCACATACTGTGGCTACCTGGGCGGAGCTGGAGGTTGCTGCCTGGGTGGAATTTGTTGTTGCTCTCTGGGCGGTGGATCTTGCTTCTCATCCCTGCCGTTTCGAGCATTGTTGGCAGGGTTGTCGTTTTGGCCGTTATGCATGGCTGCTTCTGCTTTTCCTTCTTCCTTGGCCTTCCCGAGGGCTTCTCTTACTTCTTTATTAATTTCTCTTGCTCTTCGTTCGATCTCATCTATGTAAATGATTTTGCCCGTTGGATTTGCTTTGGTCATGCACTAGACAAGAAAACTGTAAAATTCTTTTTTTCGAATGAAAATAAAAAAAAACTAAAATTAAATGCAAATGAAAATAAAAGTGAAGAAATATAAAAACGAATTTAGTGTTGTCAATCCCCGACAACGACGCCAAAAACTTGCAGAGCGTTTGGGTGTTCTCTAAATATGAGCGCAAATGCAAACTCTTGTCAAGTTATAGTATAAAAGATATCGTATCCCACAGGGATTGAGCAGCTTAATTCGAATTGCAATTCCTGCACAAAAAAATTAAATGCACAAGTAAACTTAGTTTGTAAAAGAATAAAAAGTAAATAAACACAAGTAAATAAAGAGAAGAGATCAGATTGATAGAATGGGTCAGGTTATGCTGCTTAGTAGTGTGAAACTGCGTTTAACAGGTTAAGTTGCTTTCCGCTGCCAATGTTTTTGGTTTAAATCCATTATGGAAAAAGCATGTGTTCTCGAAAGGGTATATTCCCTTGTTATGTGTTGTCAGAAGCATGAGTGAGATGATCTTTTGGTGAATCATTTGACATCTGTTGGCGTTGGTAATAGTCAAATGGTATTGGTTGAAAGGCAATTGGAAAGATAATTGGAAGGTGACCTCAAGTTTGGTAAGGAATCGCATATCTCACCATTTGAATCTAGCTGCTTTGAGTGGAACTTTTTTGTCCAGTTTTCATTTCCATGAGTATAGGAGCTTCAAAAGGAGTACATTTACTTTGGATTACTCACTCAGTCTGTTGAGATATTGTTTAGTTTCTGCTTAGGTGTTTTTTGTTATAATTGGTTTGGTGTTTTAACTTGTTTAGTATTGTTGTATCATGGTATTGATTACTGTGGAAGGCGATATTTTGTTTTTTTGTATTTCTTGGTTGCTGAGTACTTTTTTCCTCCATTTAGGTTTAGGGGGTTTTAATGAGGCTCTCAATCAGGTTAGGCTTTTATAATTAAAAAATAATCAAACTTCTGCCGAGCAAAAAAAATATTTTTTTAGGAAACAAAGTGTTCAACATTAAATTCTTGGAGTTTGGGGTATTTTCTATTAAACATACATCGAATCCACGTTTAGGATAACAACACAAGTTAAGTGAAAAATTTTGGGACTCGTCAGCTGCCAAATTGTAGGTAGCTCGAGAGAAAATGAAAGGAAGAAAAAAAGAAGAGGAGACAAGAGGAGAAATGGATAAATAAAGAAAAAGAAACTCTTTTTCTAGGGATAAAAAATGTTGTCATTTTGGTGTTGTCTGCCACTTAAAAACGTCGTTAACTATTCAATAATCAATTTGAAAATAGAGTGACTAAATTATAATTTTGTAGCTTTAGTAAGCAAAATATGAGTAAAAATACAATTGAGTGAAGAAATTTGTAATTTTCCCTTTTATATAGATGACACATTAGAGTAATTTTTTATATATGTTATTTTTATAAATAAACTAGGGAAGGACAACATCCAATAAAAAACCCTCAAGTGGAAAGTAGTCCTATAGAGTGAGAAAGAAGCCTTTGCACAAAGAGAGATAAATCTAGTCCTTCAACTCTTGCCTTGTGCTTCTTCAATAATCAAAGTAGAGTTGAATGAGTTTCATGCTTCTTTGTCTCAACAAGTTTGACAGAAAATTTATTTAGGTTCTTCATATCCCAAAATCTTTCATCATTCCGAATGTCAGCTATGAAATTCTTTCCTCCACAACACTCTAAACTTGTTTTTCTCGGAGAAATTCTTTCCTTTTAGGTGAACCACTCACAAAATTCAACAAAGGTGCAAGAATATCACCAAATAGCCAACAAACATATCTATTCTTTTGAGCTACAACAAGTGTCAATTGAAGTTGATGGGCAAAGCATGTAGATTCACTCAAGATTAAAGTTTTAAGACCGTTAATTGAACCTCACATGTTTCTAACGTCATCGTAACCTTGGCTTCGACACTAGAAAGACTTAATGAGTGATTCATAAGCAATGACTCAATTGCACGTTTTAGAGTCAAAGAAGTAGTATTGGCAACATGCAGAATAACATCCCAAACCGTGTGAGAATTGTAATGTCCTAGTCAGGGTGTCTTGTGTAAGTCGAGAATGTATTGGCCCTCGTAAGATCGTTAAGGTGTGGATGTCTGTGTATGTCGGATCTATCATGTGACTCCATTTTGCTCCTGGGTGTGTTTGTACTCTTTTCCTCTAATAGGATTAGGGAGGTTTTTAACGAGGCATACATCCCAAGTTCTTGCTCAAATCTTAATAAAATTCACTTGCTGAGCAAAAAAAACATGCAAACTAACAAGAAACTGCTCTGAACTTCTCATTTTTTGTTAACATCTCGCCAACGAAGAGACATTTGCTCCTAATCAGATATGATTGTAGACTCGTCAATAAGGATTGAAAAAAATCCACCATCAAGTTCTTCCATAATTGTTTTAGTTGTCTCTTTTGCACAAGCATTGATTATGTCTCTTTGAATTGAAGGAACTATCAATTAACAATTATCATAGGCATTTTTCAAAACCACTTTTCTATATTCATGATTTCTCACTTTTATCATAACCACGAAAAGCCAACCCTTGAAGCAAAAGCCACTTGAAGCATGCATTTGAAGCTTATAACCGCAAACGATAAGCACTTATAATTTCTTATATTGTTTAGAGAAACTTGATGGAATAGAAGCCTTTTGATTCTTGACATCATTCAGTTTTTCCCCTCTTGATTGTGAGTGCTCATATGTCCACTAATATGCTTAGCAAATGCGTCAATTCTATTCCAAGCTCTAAAACCCCAACCAACTAGGATCTGAAGTTAAGATTTTTGCTGAAACAATGGTGGCATTTTTCAATTGAAGAGGTTAAATGAAGTTTTGGAAGGAGATGGAAGTCGAATCCAGAGTATCAAATGCTTTAGGGAGGTCTGGTGGACTCTTCACAGAGTGGGAAAAGACGAATTTAAATTGGAAAGGCGGTTCAAAAATTTCAGAGCCTTTCTTTCTTCGAGTAAGTGGATTGTTGCTTATGTTTTTATCATGATGTTTGAATTGTTTTGCTTCTCGTGAGGATCAAGCACAAAAATCACCCTGTAAAACTGTTTTACTAGTAAGAATTTCGGTTCTACCTAAAATATTACCAAGTCCTACACATTCTTACAAAAATGGTAAGAATTTATGTAGAGTCGCATTTTAGTGTCACCTTAAGGTGCCTCACCTTAGAATCTCCGAAAAGGATATAAGAGTAGGGGTTTGTAAAAATATATGATCCGATCCGATTATGCATTGATTTGATCCGAAAATTTAGATATCCGATTTGAGTTTTAATTTTTCAGATCGAATATGTATCGCAATATTTCAAGTTTCAGATTATCCGAAAATTCAAAATAAATTTCATGAATATTAATCTTGTTGTAGTTAGCAATTTGATGCTTATTATATCCGAAAATTCGAAAAATCAAAATTTTCATAGACGTGAATCTTGTTATTTTTAACAATTTGTTACTTTTTTATTCGAAATTCCGAAATTTTCATAAATACAACTGTCAAATTCAAAATAAATACTTAAATTAAACTATATATTCGTATATCTGAATATCTTATCTTTTCTGGATCAGATACAGATCAAAATTTTAGATATCCAATTTAGGCATAAAAATAAGAGTTTTAGGCATCAATCTCAAAAGTTATTATTGGATAAGAGAATCTCAAATAAAAATATCCAATCAGTATAGAAATGCACCTATTGGAAAATTAACCTAGAAAGAATTCAATTATTTTCATTGTTTTTTTTCATTCGTTTTAAAATTTATTAATTTATTTAAATAATTTAATTAGTTTGATTTTAAGTTTAGATCATATTGGATATTAATAAGTATGTAGTGAGATCCATTATTTGGTTAAGTGGCCAAAGATGCTCATATTATTTTATCTTGTATGAATTTGAATCTCGACATTTTTATTGAGAATGTAAATATATGTCTACTTAATAAAAAAAGATGTAATAAAAATAACATAAAAATATAAACAAAGACAAAAAAAAACTAGATTTATATTCCCTTCTGATTGTGTGACATAGTCTTTGAATTTAAATTTTCATTAGAATTTCGAGGACCCTAATGATGAACGGGGGACATGACCATGTGAAGGATGTTGTATATGTAATCTCTTTTAGCATAGATATGTGTACTCTTTTATTTTAGAGAATAAACTATACCATAGTGATCATAAAAATTAGAGTTTTAGGCTTCTATCTCAAAAAAAATTTATTATGGAAGACTGAGTAAACACTGAGTAAAAGAAAACTATTTTTGTTTCCTCCAGAAAACCTAGCGTCGACGTCGTCTTGTATTATGGAAGACCTAGCGCTGTCGTCGTCTTGTATTGATAATCTTGATACCCACGTATCGACGACTCCTCTAGAAAACCTAGCACCGTCGTCTGACCCTAACCGCCTGCCTCCAGACATCGCAAGAAACGTCGAGGGCTGGCCATCTCTTGCGGTGGATGTAGGCTCGTTCTCACCTCTTGAACGGTCAGGCTCTCCACTGGTGGTGATGTTGCTCTTGTAGCGAAGAAGGGCAAGGTGGCTCAACCTTATTCCGAGTCAACGGCAGCACATGGCACGGATGTTGACGAAGCACCGGTGACCAAGGGGCTTGAGGCGGCTGATGCGAATCAGCCCACACTTGGTGCGGCAGATTTGGTTGCTCTGGCACCGTCCTATGCAGGGATAGTTTCCGGATCCGGGAAGCAAGTGGTTATGGAGCCGACCCCGAGTTTAGATGATGTGATTGTTGAGTCTGATGATGTTACAGTGGATAAAAGTGGCCCGTTTTCCTCGGTGAATATTTCTAATAGAGTACATGAGTCGTTCAATCATCGTTCGCCTTCTTGGGCGCTCTATTGGTTACAAAACTCTCATTGGGCGTATCAAGGTTCCTTGGCAAGCTCAGGGGCGTTTCAAATTGTAAACCTCGCCAATGAATACTATTTGGTAATGTTTGAAAACGAGTATGATTATGAACATGTTTTAACAAGTGGTCCATGGACAGTGTTTGGGAGCTATCTCACGGTTCAGCCGTGGTCGAGGGATTTCTCCACATCGGATTCCTTTTCGGCGTAGATTATGGTTTGGGTGCGGATCTCGGACCTTCCTTACCAGTACTATTTGAAGGTTTTGTTTCGTTATATTGCTAATGTTGTCGGTAGAGTGGTGAAGATTGATTACAATACACATGCGGGTGATTGTGGAAGGTTTGCAAGGCTTGCAATAATGGTGTCTCTTAAGGATCCATTGGTGTCCGGTGTGAGGATTGATGGCAAATTGTATCTCTTAGAATACGAAGGCTTACAAAGGATTTGTTTCAACTGTGGTGTATATGGTCACTCTTTGGAAGGGTGCCCAAAGGGGAAGGAAGTGCTTAGTGGGGCAAACCCTACAGATGTTCCGCCCAGTTCAAACCCGGTCAACACTCCAAATGAACCTTCTGAGAACGTGGTTTATGGGCCGTGGATGCTTGTGGAATCTAAGTGTCGGTAGCTGCGTAAGGAGAGTGCACGTCCTACCGGTGCTAATAAGGACGTTAGGCGTGCATCTGGGTCTCGTTTTGTTGTTTTGCGTGAGGTGACTGATGCGGTGGAGGCCCAAGCCACAGCTCCGGTATGGCTGACTGTCCCCACTGTTGAGAAGCCGCCGGTTTCTTCACCACCAAGAGGAACGGTTCCATCCAAACAAGTGTCTGGTACTACGGTTGGTGCTCGAGGTATGGTTCGTCCGCCTTCGGGTACGTCGGTCTTGCAGGATGGGACTGATAAAAGTTTTGTTTCTGTCCAAGTTATCTCTTCTGGTGGGAGTCAATCCTCATAAGTTTTGCGACATGAGGTGCAAGCACCATCCGGTAAACATGCAGCCATAACAATCTTGGATGCCGCTAATGAAAACCGCAGACAGCGGTTAGCGTTAGGAGTTGCTAAGTTGGGTATGCCAAAGAAGAGTGCAAATGGGAGTTCCCACATTGGGTTGAAGATTCGAAAGGGCAAAGAAAACAAGCACCGGGCTCGGTCTTTACTCTCTTATTGGTTTCCGACAAGTCTCAGTCACCTTGTGACGAACTCGGTTGACATCCCTACGGTTGATAGGCTGCCTGATGCATGCATTAGGGATGTTTCGGGTAAGCATGGCCTATCTGAGAGTGCGCTGGTGGAAGTGGTGATTGTTGACTCGGCCAATGTTGGCCTCCAGTAAGGTGTTTCTTTGTTCCGTCTTTATCATTTATAAATGATTAAGTTTCCCTTTTAGAATTTCCAGGGAGCGGCTAGCGTTGAGTTTCGGTGCTATTTAAAGGATTTTCTCCGACAGAATAATCCCCATGTGGTGGCGTTTTTTGAACCCCAGATTAGTGGCCTACGTGCGGATAGGGTGATCGCTTGGTTCGGTCTATCTAATTCTTTCCTAGTTGAGGCTAGTGGTCTTAGTGGGGGTATTTGTCTTTTGTGGAATGATGGGATCGATGTTGAGATCTTGAAAGTTTCTAATCAATTTGTTCATGGTCAGGCTCGGTTGACAGGGTCCTCTCATTCGGTGTTATTAAAGCAGTTTATGCGAGCCCGAATGCTACAATCCGCCGAGATCTTTGGGCTTGTCTATCTGATTTGAATCTGGGTGATGATGTGGCGTGGCTTTTAGGCGGTGATTTTAATGCTATTTTGAGAACGGATGAGCAGGCTGGAGTTTCTTCTTTGGGTACAGGTTTTAGTCAGCCGTTTCAGGACTTTGTCTTTGCTAATGGCTTAGTTGAAGCAGTTTTTAGAGGTGAGATCTTCACTTGCAAACGTGGTGGTGTGCGGAAGCGTTTAGACATATGCCTTTTTAATGAAGGTTGGGCGAGTTTGTTTCTTTCCTCTCTTCTTTCTCACCTGGATCGTGTGGGTTCCGACCATTGCCCACTACTTTTACATTACCCAAGTCAGGGAGGTGATCGTGCCACGAGACCTTTCTGTTTCCTTGCTGCTTGGCAAGATCATCCTCACTTTGAGGAATTTTTGCTAAACACTTAGGATACTCGGCTGGATGTGGAGACAAACGTTCAGACTTTTACAAAAAAGGAAAGGAGTGGAATGAAACAGTTTTTGGGCACATAGGTCGGAAGAAGAAAGAGTTGCTAGTGCGTCAAAAGGGTATTGATCAGGCGTTGCGCATTTCTCACTCAAATTATCTTGTTCGATTAGATTTGGAGTTGCGAGCTAAATTAGAGGAGATGCTTCGACAAGAGAAAAGTCTCTGAGTACATAAAGCGATAGTGCAATGGTCTAATTGCGGGGTTAGGAACACTGCTTATTTTCATCAGCGTACGATGCAGCGTAGGCAAAAAAAATTTGTTACTGTTCTTCGTGATTCGAATAGGGAATGGATCTCTAACCAATCTCGGCTTAAAAGTCTTGCAATGAACTTCTATAAGGAGATTTTCTTGAGTGCTGGAGTTTCGGGAGGTGAGCAAGTACCTCGGGGCAGTTTATACAGTGCTCAGATGCTATGCGAAGGGCTATGTTAGCTCCAGTTAGTGACAACGAAGTTCGCATGGTAGTGTTTGACATGGGTCCTTTGAAAGCTCTTGGGGTTGATGGCTTACATGCGGTGTTCTATCAAAAGAATTGGTCTACTTTGGGACCGTCCGTTTGCCATCTTGTTCGTGATACATTTGTTGGGCAACCTTTTTCGCCAGCTTTGAATTAAACTCTATTACTGCTCCTAGCGAAAATTCAGTCTCTCAAAAGCATAACTCAATTTCGACCAATCAGTTTGTGTTCGGTTCTGTACAAGATCATTACCAAGACAATTGTGAACCGCCTGAAACTGTATTTACCGGGGTGGATATCGATGAATCAGACGAGTTTTTTTCATGGGCGGTCGATGTTGAGTGTGTAAAAGTTCTATTATTTACCCCCTATTTAACCCATATTTCTGCTGCATTCAAGCATAATTCATTTCATTTAGGTTAGATTATAGTTAGACATCACAAATATATTAAATGGCATAGTTTCTACTGAAATTGGTTGTTTTTGCAGGTTGCCGCTGTAGCAGATGAAGAAGCAGGCGCTGGGCAGTGAAACAGCAGAGCTGGAACTGGATGAGCAGTCAAGGAGGACGATGCTGCCATGGTTGCCGCCGTGGCAGCCAAGGACGACAGTAGTTTTGAGGAGAAGAAGCAAAGTGGACCTCGACAGAAAGAGAAAATTACGCCCGTCTGTCGTGGAATACCAGTATATTTTTCCAAACCCTAGATCAGAATGAAGGCCAAGCCCAAAGTTCAAGGAGAGAAATTCCAAGCAAGAAGGAAGGACGAGTTAAAGCTATATTCTCTGAAGATTTAGTCTTTATTAGAATTGTACTTTAATTTAAACTTGTATTCTTGCCATATTAGAAAACTTGGACCCAAAGCCTATATAAAGGCATGTAATTCGACCTAGGAGAGGACATCACCTATCTCTAGCCTTCTTCCCAAAACCCTAGCCGTTTTCCCCCTCTCAACATGTTCTAAATTCCCCTTAGGGCCACGGGTTGATTTGTAAAGTAGTTGCAAGGGTTGCTTTTGTTTTAGGAATTTTCAGTTCAATAAAATAAACTTCAAGTTCTCTTATTCTGGTTATTAACATCTTGCAAGAGTACCGGGAGAGCATTGCGAGGTTATCTATTTACTTAATATCGGGAGAGTTAAGTATACGAAAGGAATAAGTGCGAGTTCTCTAGTTTATAGTTGAACTGTCTCGGACCTAGGGATAGGACGAGGTTAAGTGGCTAAAGAAGAATTCAACAATATCGGTGTTCATCCTTCGATTCACGCCGGGAGGTATCATCAAAGATGTGTTCATCGACATACTTGGACCTAGGGATAGGCCAAGGCACAGCAGGGATTCTTGCCAAGCTTGAAGTACTGAGTTGTGTGATCGCTGCCACGACAAGCAACAGACTGCCGCCGCGACAGGTGCTGCCGCAACGGGGACATCGACATAGCAGATTTTCCTAAAGTTAGCAATACCTACACTACTGATCAATTCAATACCAGCCCATTATCTCCATCTTGATTCTATCACTCTTTTATTTAAGTATTCTTTATTATTTTCGTGACAATATCTTAAACTATCCTTTTTACTCTCGTGTAGTAATTCAAGGTGAAGCTATTAGCACAGTCCCTGTGGAGAAGATATTCGATACTTCCGTATCACTTTACTACTTGCGTCGTGTACACTTGCAATACATCTGCGATAGACACTTTTACACGCAACAAGTTTTTGGCGCCGTTGCCGGGGACTGGCAACATAACTTTACCCTATCTTTTACTGCACTCTTTTTATTTTTCTGTTTTATCTTGGTTTGTTCAACCTGTGCTTTTCACAAGGTTTCTTGTTTATGCGCAGATCGAGACGAGGAAAGGAACATTAGTATCTATTAGATCCTGAAATAGAACGTTCGTACAATCTTAGGAACCGACTTCGCCACGTACTAGTAAGAAACGAATACCTTGAAGAACAGTTAGAGGCAATGAACAACCAAGGGAATCCCAAGATAATAACAATCCTGTCGGAGATGGAGGGATCATTCCTCCTGTCGTCGACCCTCCTGTCGATGCCGCACGTCGGTCATGCCGAGACTACATGCTGAATGATCATGTAGAACTAGAAACCACCCTGCCGGATGTAGATGTTGACAACTTTGAGCTGAAACCTGTTATGTTCAGCATGATCAACAACGCTGGCCAATTTAGTGGTGCAGCTACAGAGGATGCTAGGGAGCATCTGAAAACATTCTAGGAAATCTGTGGTTCGTTTAGACTACCAGGAGTTAATCCGGAGATACTGGGGCTTCGGTTATTTCCTCATTCATTGAGGGACAGGGCAAAGACTTGGTGAAATAAACTTACGCCGGGTTCAATTAGAACTTGGGCAGATTTAACTCGTGAATTCTTATCTCATTTTAATCCTTCACACTTATCTGAGCGATTACGTAATGAAATTGCTACTTTTTCACAGGAAGATGACGAGCCAATGCACGAGGCCTGGGACAGATTTACCACTCTTCTAAGGAACTGCCCAATGCATGGATTCCCCGTTTGGAACCAGGTAACAAAGTTTTATAATGCTGCCAATTTACAAACTCGTATTAGAATTGATTCAGCAGCAAATGGATTACTGCTGGATAAAGACCCAGACGAGGCAATGGCAGTATTGAAAAATCTGGCGAAGAATGAAGAGTAGTTCCCAACAGCAAGAAGAGGGGGTAAACGGGTCCTAGCTGTAAAGGATTATGAGACCGACGGCACAATGAAATCACAGGTGGCATATCTCACTAAGGCAATGAAAAAGCTCTTGAACGATGATTCACAGCATGTATACGCTGCCAAAGAGGTATGTGAAATTTGTGAAGGAAATCACAGTTTGGAGGAATGTCCAATACAGTTAGAAGAGGGAAAGTATGTTGGAAACTACAATAAGCAGAATTATAACTCCAACAACTACAATCCCAGCTGGAGAAAGGATCCCAAGTTCTCTTGGAGTAATCCTAATAATGTTTTGAATCCTCAAGCACAGCATAATCAGAACCAGGGAGGACCTAGATTGCTGACTCGGCAGCAACCGCAGCAGCAACAGCCACCAGCTGCCACAAATAGTATACTGGAAAAGACTCTGGCTACGTTTATGTCTCAAACAGGAACTTACATTGAGAACATGAATCACTTTGTCAAGAAGACGGAGACATTCATGGATAAAACAGAGATGCTGATGACAAATCATGAAGCTACTCTGAAATCGTTGGAGACACAGATGGGTCAGGTTTCCCAGCATATCAAACCAAGGCAGAATGGTGGATTTCCTAGCGATACTGAAAACGCTAGACATCCCATACATGAGCAGTGTAAAGTCATTACTACTAGGAGTGGGAAGAAACTACCAGGGCCAGAGAAGGAAGCTGAATCAGTTAAACCAGCCTTGGATACACCTGCCGAGAAAGCTGCCCCGACAGGTAACAAACAATCTGCTGCCGATGAGCCTGTCACGACAGCAGAAGGGACAGAGGAGAAAGATGATGAACCCAAACCTCCTCAGATCCGTATGCAATGGGTAGGATGTATTGTTGATTATCGTCCCCCACCTCCTTTTCCTCAACGGTTACAGAAATTGAAACAAGAATCACAGCTCAAAAAGATTTATGATATTTTTAAGCAGGTTCATATCAACATCCCGCTGTTAGATGTCGTTAGAGAGATGCCCGGTTATGCCAAATTTCTCAAGGATGCCATGTCGAAGAAATCTATACTTGGGGAATTTGAAACGGTTAAGATGACAGAAGGATGCATGAGTATTCTGCACAAGCATCCACCCTAGAAGAAGAAGGATCCTGGGAGCTTCATCATACCATGTGTAATCGGAGACAAATTTGTGGGTAAGGCACTTTGTGATCTTGGTGCTAGTATAAATTTAATGCCCAAATATGTTTTTTAGAAACTAGTTATTGGAAAATCTCGGCCCACAACAGTAATTTTGCAGCTGGCAGACCGCTCTTACGTTCATCCAGAAGGGAAAATTGAAGATATTCTGGTAAGGGTGGATAAGTTTATTTTTCCTGCTGACTTTCTTGTCTTAGATTGTGAAGCAGATGAAAACGCACCAATCATCCTGGGGCGACCCTTCTTATCCACGGGAAGATCACTGATTGATGTGGAAAAAGGAGAACTCGCCATGAGAGTGAACGATCAAGAAATAAAGTTGAATGTTCTCCAAGCAATGAAGCATGCTGATGCAGAAGAAGAATGCAAGGTTATCACTGAAGTTACCCTTGACCAACCCTGCATCAGGTCGGGCTGCCACGACATCAAAATTGGTCACTACCTCGGCAGCCATTTAGAAGACTGTCACGACAGCACTGACAACAGCAACTTCTCAGAATCTGATACATCTGATACTGAAGATCAGGATGAGGTAATCTGGATAGGCAATCGTCCAGGTAAGTTATTCGAGCCTTTAAATTATACCTCGGATAACCATGCAATTCAAAAGCCATCAACTGTTGAGCCCCCTGCTGTAGATCTTAAGCCCCTGCCATGGCAGCTAAAATTTGCTTTTCTTGGTTTAAATGATGTGTTGCCCGTAATCATCTCTTCCAAGTTGATGCATGAACAGGAACAGCAGTTAATAGGGATGCTACAGCAGCACAAAAAGGCTATTGGATGGACGATAGCTGATATTCAAGGAATTAGTCCGGCATTATGTATGCATAAAATTCTTTTAGAGGATGATCATAAGCCGACTATTGATGCACAAAGGCGTCTGAACCATGCTATGAAAGAGGTCGTGCAAAAAGAGGTAATCAAATGGCTAGATGCTGGAATAATCTACGCCATCTCGGACAGCAAATGGGTGAGCCAGGTACAGTGTGTTCCCAAGAAAGGAGGAATGACCGTGGTGACCAACGAAAACAATGAGCTAATCCCAACTAAGACTATGACCGGTTGGAGGGTTTGTATGGACTATCGGAAGCTTAACAAAGCTACCCGAAAGGACCACTTTCCTTTACCCTTTATTGATCAAATGCTTGATAGATTAGCGGGTAAACCTTACTATTGTTTTCTTGATGGTTATTCATATTACAATCAAATAGCTATCGCACCGGAAGATCAAGAAAAGACGACATTCACATGCCCTTACGGAACTTACGCTTTTAGGAGAATGCCTTTTGGACTATGCAATGCACCAGCCACCTTTCAAAGGTGCATGATGGCAATATTCTCCGATATGGTGGAGGATTTCCTAGAGATCTTTATGGATGATTTTTCAGTCTTTGGAGACAACTTTGAAAGCTGCCTAGGCAACCTACAGAAGGTGCTCGAGAGATGTGAAAAAGCAAACTTGGTTTTAAACTGGGAAAAATGTCACTTCATGGTGGATGAAGGGATAGTCCTTGGCCATAAGATTAGCTGTCGTGGCATAGAAGTCGACAGAGCTAAGATAGAAGTGATCGAAAAGCTGCCGCCACCCACCACAGTCAAGGGAATCAGAAGTTTCTTAGAACATGCTGGTTTTTATCGGATGTTCATTGCGAACTTTTCAAAAATCACCAAGCCCCTATGCCATCTTCTGGAGTAGAACCGACCCTTCGACTTTAACGCTGAATGTACTGAAGCATTCAAGGTTCTGAAAGAAAAGCTGGTAACAGCCCCAATAGTACAGCCACCAGACTGGACACAGCCGTTTGAGATCATGTGTGATGCTAGTGACTATGCTGTCGGGGCAGCACTTGGGCAGTGGAGAGACAAACTCTTTCATGTCATATACTATGCCAGCAAAACACTAAACGACGCCCAAGTGAACTACACCACCACAGAGAAAGAATTATTAGTTGTGGTATTCTCCATTGACAAGTTTCGTTCTTATATACTTGGAACGAAGGTCATAGTGCACACAGACCACTCTGCATTGAAATATCTGTTCACGAAAAAAGATGCAAAGCCTCAACTGATACGTTAGATCCTGCTATTGCAAGAATTCGACCTTGAAATCAAGGACAAAAGGGGGGACAGAAAATCAAGTGGCAGATCACTTGTCAAGGTTGGAGAAGAGAAAGAGTCTACCGACAGATGAGACAAACATATTGGAGACCTTCCCTGATGAGCAGCTATTTGCTGCCACAGTCACTACCGCGACAGCCATGGCGGCAGGTAAGTCTTCTGAACTTCCCTGGTATGTTGATTTCGTTAATTTTAGTTAGCGGAATAATTCCTCCTGACCTTAATTATCAAGCCAGGAAGAGGTTCCAAAATGATGTTAAGCATTATTATTGGGACGAACCTCTTCTTTTCAAAATCTGTGCAGATCAGGTTATAAGGAGGTGCGTACCACAGGATGAACAGGAAGATATACTTCATCACTGTCATGCTTCACAGTATGGAGGACACTTAGGAGGCAACAAAAATGCTGTCAAGGTTTTGCAGTCAGGATTCTATTGGTCGTCATTGTATAAAGATGCTCAAATTTTCTACAAGAGCTGTGACAAGTGTCAACGGACAGGAAACATCTCAAGGAGACACGAGATGCCGCTGCAGAACATTCTTGAAGTCGAAATCTTCGACGTTTGGGGGATCGATTTTATGGGACCATTCCCATCTTCATGTGGGAATTTGTACATCCTCCTGGCAGTAGATTATGTGTCCAAGTGGGTTGAAGCTATCGCCACTCAAAAGAATGATGCCAAGACAGTTCAAAGGTTTTTACATAAAAACATCTTTTCCATATTCGGCATCCCTAAGGCGATCATCAGTGATTAAGGGAGGCATTTCGACAACAGGGTTATAGCTGCTGCCTTGAAAAAGTATGGTGTCAAGCATCGGATTGCAACAGCATATCACCCTCAGACCAATGGACAAGCTGAAATATCCAACAGGGAAGTCAAGAACATTCTTGAAAAGATGATTAAGCCAACTCGGAAAGATTAGTCTTTACACATTAATGATGTGTTATGGGCTTACAGGACAGCTTTCAAAACTCCATTGGAAATGTCTCATTATCGACTGATTTACGGGAAAACATGCCATTTACCTGTCGAGATAGAGCACATAGCATACTGGGCAATCAAGGCAGTTAATATGGACTTGGAAAAGGCAGGGCAGAAAAGGCTACTTGACCTAAACGAAATTGAAGAAATTCGGACAACGGCCTATGACAACGCAAGAATCTACAAAGATAAAACTAAGAAGTGGCATGACAAGAAGTTGCTGCCACGACAGTTCTGCCTAGGGCAGCTTGTGTTGCTTTTTAACTCTAGGTTGAAACCTACACAAATAATGAGTTGGTTCAATCTAGAATCAACCGCCACCATCCATGGAAGCGTTCCATGTACACTCCACAAGATACAAGAGTGTTGCACTTGATTCTCGACAAGAGTGTAATATTTAAAGAGTTTAAGTCTATGGTTTTTTTTTTAATCTTTGTGATATCACATAATGAAGAATTTGTACCGACTTTGATCATCAAATTTTTTTTCTTCAAATTGTTAATTATTGAATTTTTTTAGGAAAATTCAACAATTCATTGAATTGAATTGAATCGATGATGGTGAAATTATTTTTAATTGTATATGGTTTAGGGTATAGGTTTAAGAGTTTAAGAGTTTAAGAGTTTAATGGTTTAGGGTTTTAGGTTAAGGGTTAAATTATTTTTATAAAGAATATGGTCAAATTGAAATAATATTTAAATAATGAGGGTTCAATAGAAATACGAAAATATGCGAGGTACTAAATATATAGTTTACCCTTATTAAAAAATAAAATTTTAATATATATAAAAAATAATTTAATTGATTTTTTTAAAATAATTATTAATTGTATGATGGGTCCTTGAAATTTTAAATCTTTATTAATTAATTTAATGGTGTTCATCGGTGTTCATCATTAGTGGTATTCATCGGTGTTCGTCGCACGTTGTAGAATTTTCCTTATGCGAAACATGTTTGTCAATTTATTTTTAATAGTTTCAGAATTTTTATTATCAGAATTAGGATCTTTAGCCTTTAATAATATCATTAAAGAACTCTTTAATCCAATAGATATGTTAATCTAGATTAGAATTAGAATTTTTAGCCTTTAAATAATATCATTAAAGAACTCTTTAATCTAATAGATAGACTAATCTAGATTATAAAGGCAAGAGTAAATAGGTATGAGTAACCATTTATTTTTTAAAAAAAATCAAGTCTCGTTAAAAAAAACCACTTCAGTTCGAGATCGACCGGTCCAATCTCATAATCAGAAAGAAAAAAGAGAGTCCTAACGGCATTTGCAAAGAACTCGAATGACAAAAACGTATCATTATTATTCTTGCCTTTGCAAAGAATTAACGGCATTTTTTTATTTGTATCTTTCTTTAGGCATTTTTGGTCAATTTTAGGCAATGATATTATCCGTAAGATAAATTAAATTAATTTACATGAAAATTTTTAACTTAAATATTATATTTTATCAAAAATTTAAAATTATTTCTTAGTCTAGGGGTTAGGTCTTGAAGACCATTTGCTAAGGTTTTAATTCGATTCCTTGTTAAATTCTGTAAGTATTTTTACTTTTTTTATCACAATATAACGTAAAACATTTTGTCAATGTATCACAATAAAGATTTTGATGACAAAATTGAAAAAAAAAATCAGCATATTAAAAATATTGGACTAATTTGTAAAAATTATAAAATAGTAGGGGTTAATTGTGAGTTAAATAAATTGTTTAGGACTAAATTGAACAAAAATATCAACATATTAAAAATAATGGACTAATTTATAAAAATTAGAAAGCAATTTGGGTTAATTCGGGTTAAATAACGATTTTTAGGACTAAATTGAACAAAAATAAGAATTTTATAGACTTGACGTGTAATTTACCCTTTTGAAATAAGTCAGTTGATTTTTTGTTTACTAGTGACATGTGGCACATTCTGGTTGGCCCGTGAATTTTTTTTAACGTCGTTAGACGGAGAGGCCAAAAGAGGTCACGATTTTTATTCAAGGGGCAAAACGTCCAAAAAATACTTTAGGGGGCAGTTCGGTATTTTGTGTATACTTCAGGGGCTAATTGGGTCATTAAGCCTATTTATTACAACAATTGAAATATTATTTTACATGTTATTTGTGCTATTTTTCGGTCATTTACAATCGACAGTATCTTTTTAGTCCAAATTTTTTTGTTGTACAAATTTAATTTTGTATATTATTATTTTTTTAAATGGTGATAATTAAAATAATGTTAGATATGTGGTGGGAGTCCGAATGACGGGTATTTTATACTTTTTTCATAACAAATTTGATTTATATTTATTTAACTCATATTTATAAATATATTATATGAATGGGTGATGGAGCGGGTAAAGAGGGGATTAGGTGGGTCTCAGGTAGGGGTGGGCAAAAATACCCGACCCGATTGACCCGACACGAAAACCCGACGACCCGAACTTAAAATGTCGGGTAATTCCCGGGAAAAAATACCCGACCGAGCCGGGTACCCGAGCCGAAAAATTTACCGGGACACGGGCCGAAAATTTCTCTTTACCGGGTACCCGACCCGACCCGATAAAAATTAATATATATATTTTTATATTTAAAATTATATTTATATTTTATGTTTATTAATATTTTCACTCTAAAATTAAGTTTAAATCCCTACATTTTTTCTATGTTTGTATTATATTCTTTTAAGTTTTAAGTTTAATTTTTTTTTTAATATTTTTGTGTTTAATATGTGATTTTTTTGAATTTTAGAATTAAAAAAATAAAGAAAATAAGAACCGGGTACCCGATTACCCGAATTTTACGGGTACCCGAATCTCGGGTACTCGGATATAATGGGTCGGGACACGGGCCGCCTAATGAGGTACCCGGATGAACCAGGTACCCGACAATTCTCACCCCTAGTCTCATGACTCACATGGGTGATGGGGCGGGGATGGATTTAGTCTCGGTGCTTGCGGTGTAGGGATGGTTTTAGATTTTGTTCGCAGCAGATCGTGGAGTGGAGATGTAGATGAAAATTCTTAACAAGGATGGGTGTGGAAAGAGTACACTTCGCACTCTCTCCGCCCAATTAACATCCCTAAATTGAGGATCAAATTGTAAGTGTTTGAAGTTCAGAGGTACTTTTTTATAGTTTCGATAATTCGGATCGAAAATGTAAATTTTGAGAAGTTTGATGTTACATCTGAAAGCTCTAGAAAATTAAGAGGCTTTCTTATTTTCCTAATTTTAAGGGTATGCCAAGTTTATTTAGCCGTTTAACGATTCAGTGATCTAAATGAAAATTTTTCTTCATGTCAATAATTTTAATGAAAGATTTTTTATTTTGATGATATATCACTCTAAAAGTTTAGTGATCACTCACATATAATTTATCCAAATAGTTACGTGTCGATGAAAATTAAGTTCAATTTTTCGAAAAAGAACTCCTTATTCATGCAACTAGGGATGGTAATGAGTCTCAGACTACGGGTTATGACCCGAGAGTCAGGCTTTTAGAGAAAACAATTGAGTTTGGATAGGGTCTGTTCTGTGGAAAATTAATAAATGTTGGATTGAATTTGATTTTAGGATGAAATATAATCGACCCGACTCAAAATATTTGTATAACTCTTATCTAAAGTTTCACGGGAACAAATACAATAATTAATTCTTGCTGTTCTGTTGATCCATATTGACGATACGACTTCAAAAGATCATTTAAATAATAATAATAACTATAATGCTTGGAATAGGGGTGATAACGAGCCGAGCCTGCTCTCGAGCTCGGCTTGTTGCTTTCTCGAAATTGCTTTTAAATATTTTTTTGAAATTTTAAAAAATAACATGTGAAAACATGTTTGAGAAAAGATAATATTTGTTTTTGAAGTTCGCAAGTAATCATAGTACATTTTTTAAATTATAAAAGTCCACAAGGAGAAGAAGCTTTAAAGTATTTAAGCATGATAACAAGTTAACAACACTAAAACATATATACACTATACATATATAATATTATATATATAATATATATATATATATATATAATTATTTTGAGCCTGTTCACGAGCTTTTCGAGCCGAGCTTAGGTCAGCTTGGCTTGTTCAGGTCTCGAGCCGAACACGAGCTCGAGGCGAGCTCACTCGAACTAAGCCCGAGTAGCTTGCGAGCCAGTCACGAGCTTTTCGAGCCGACCCGACCTTCGGCTTGTTAAGATCTCAAGCCGAATACAAACTCACTCAAATTAAGTTTTGACCAAGTCGAGACCAAAGAGCTTACGAGCCGATCATGCTTATTATTAGGGGTGTTCAAAAATATCCGATCCGATTATCCGTTGATCCGATCCTAAAATTCGGAAATTCGATCCGATTTTTATTTTCGGATCAGATATCCGATCCGATTATAGATTTTCCGGATCGGATACGGATCGCAATATTTCAAGTTTCGGATTATTCGAAAACCCGAATATCTGAATATCTAATATTTTTTAAATATTAATCTTGTTATATTTAACAATTTGATGTTTGTTATATCCGAAAATTTAAAAAATCGAATTTTTCATAAATGTGAATCTTGTTATATTTAGCAATTTGTTGTTTGTTATATTCGAAATTCCGAAATTTTCATAAATACGACCTTCAAATTCGAAAAAATAGTTTAATCAAATTATATGTTCGGATATTCGAATATCCGATCCAATTATCCTGTATCCGAAAAACCGGATATCCAATTTTTCTGGATCGGATACGGATCACTTTACTGCCGATCTGAAAATCTTGATATCCGAAAAAACCGGATCGGATCGGATCGGATCCGATATCCGACAATAAACACCCTACTTATTATCAGTTTATCACCCCTAGCTTGAAAGTTGGATCGGACTCCAAAACAGCGGAAACCATGTAACATTTTTAGGATTATTTTTAATGGAAAAGAAAAACATGTTTTGGTAAAATAAAATAAAAAAACATGTAAAGAAATTTTACTCGGGGATAGGTAATTTATTTGATCAAAGATAAAACACATTCTCCTGGTCACAACAAAGTGAAGCAAAATTTGAACTGTTGGCATTAACAAGATTGACCATATCAGATCATATTTGCTAATTTTTCAGAAGACCTTCACCGTCTGCATACATCAATTCACTACCCAGCGCAAGATTGTTGCATGCCCTGTTTTCCCTCCATGGCAAGGTTTGAAGTGATGAAGTAGTGAAAAGCTCCGAAACCGGCCGCACGATCGATGTCCGACTCACGAACGTTATATAATTGTGAACCAAGTGTTTGATATATAGGATCATCAATTCTGATTCAGTTCGTGCGTTTCATTTCCTCTTTATGAAGGCTAAACAATGGCAAGGTTCCTTCACCATGCTGCTGCTGCTGCTGCTGTTTCTTCAAGGTTGACATGTTACCGATTTCTCTTAGGGGTGAACGTCTGATCGGGAGAAGTCCAGTGCTGCATGTTTGAGGCTTTCGCCTTCCATCTCTTAAGAGCTCCTTCGGACTGGGATCGTCTTCTTTTAAGCGACACACGAGCACCCTCTTCTCTGTTTCATTTTGTGCTTCTTGATTCATCGGTGAAGCAATTCGGGCCCTGACAATTTTACCATCTCTTTCCTGCATCAATCTCTCGACCTCTTGACGAAGAACATAGATTTGTGCCTGTAACTCATTCGCCTTCGCTTCGGATGCGAGACCTTTCTGTCTCCATTCTTTCACCTAATGAAAGTATGAAACCAACATGTTAAGCAAGTACTGGTACAAGTGACATGTGATGGTTTGTGTTGTTCTTAAGTAGTTTATGAAAATCTTACAGCAGATTGCAGTGATTGAATCTGATAGTCGGAATCGAGTGCTCGATCTTCCCAGAAATCGCGAGACGCATGCAATTCTTCCATCTCATCCCTTACCATCCCCAGCATGTCTTGCATCTGGGACCATTGTTCGGTCTCGGCACGAATTTGCTCCACAATCCTATGCACAACTGCCTTGCAATGCCCTGAACACACACTTCCCTGCAAAAAAAACAAAGTGTCCAGCAATCAATTTGGAACCCAGATTTCCATCTTAAACACAGTGAAAATTCAAGGACTTTTTACTTTGTGTGATTGCTGTGAAGAAGAAGATGACAAATCAGAATATTCATCCTCCACCTGCAAATTTGGTTTTCCAAGTTAAAATTTTAAATTCCCAAACCAAAATCGACAAGAAAGAAGACCAGAGTTTCTCACATTGCGGTTATGATCATCGTCTTCGCTGCGGATTTTGATCGACAAGCTCGATTCGGCCATGTCTCGAATCTCTTTCACGCGTATTTCTTCATCAGATATTCCTTTCAACCCGAACTTCTCTAGCTGCTTCTGCAGAGAAGATACTTTTTTATCAAAGTTGCTGCATTTGTTCATCTCCAAGTCTTTAACACCTGATCTTTTCTGCAGTTTCTCTATTTTCTCCATTAATTCATTGATCTGCTCCTCCAGTAATACCATGTTTACGTCCTTCCCTTCACATATGTTCTTTCTTGCCTGCAAACAAAAGTCAGAAAGCCATTAAGCAAATGAAAGCAGACAGTAATATTTTCTGGAGAACCAAACAGACGATAATCAAAGAAAAAAGAAACCGACGGAAAGTAAAATCTGAGCAGCGGATTTCAAGGTCCTCTCCATGTGAACTCTTCTCCTCTCCGTTTTCTTAACGGCGATCTTCCTTTCCATCCTCAACAAGTTACATTCCGCTCTCAACATCTCAGCTTGGAACCTCCATTTCTCTTCTTCAACAAAGGCAACGCCGCCGCCACTTCCTCTCTCCTCCTCTTCCGCGGCCACTCTCCCTCTCCTCATCTCGTCGTCACTGACCAGCACCACAGGAACACCCCCTCTCGACCTTTCTTGATCAAACAAACTCCCCAGCATCATCCCTTTCGATATCCTCGGACTTGCCTTGGGAGCTTTCCGTCGAGACCGGCGTGGCAAATGGATGATTCTCGGAGTCGGCTGCGGTGGTGGGTATTGCCATTTTGCTCTCCTTGTTATACTTGTCCCCATTGATATCCTCTCCATGCAAAAAACACTGTCTTTGCTCGGTTTTCTTGGTTTTGAAAAGGCTGAGCTCCCTCTGTTATACTAAAAGTGGTGGCTTCACTGTTTTACCGATACAATAACTTATATTAATATATTTTTTCATATTGAGAGGTGATTTTTTTTGAAAATTTAAGAGGTTTTCTATAATTGGGTACTCGGTTTCAGTTAGAGACAGTGAGAGTTCTGTTAATATTTGCAAACAGAACAGTGGTGGTACTGTTCTTCTTTATGTTGTCTGAAACGAAAACAAAAAAAAAAAAAATTAAAAACAGAGCTTGTTTTGTCCTGTTTAGGGTGTCTGGTTTTACATTAGATAAAATGACAGAGGTGTGGATTTGGAAGCTAAGCTAAGCTCTGTTTATTCGAATCATATTTTTATATTTGTGAGAGAGAATTGATTATAAATTAGGTGGGGTTATTACTGTGGTAGATTTAGCAAAACAACCCTAATAAAAATACATTGGCATTTTCAAAATTGAAATTGCAACGGTAAGTTTTGAGATTAGAGGATAGATAATTCATTTCACTTTACATGCAAGTATATCTTTATAGATTTGATCTTACATCACCATGCCAAGATAATTCATATTTTTCTTTTCATTTTAGTTTTTATGTCACCGTCTGATTCAGCCTGCCAAACTTTAAAATTATAAATCAAAATTGTTCTCTTTAAACCTTCATATGTGCATCTTCCAAAACATGATATCATATCACAATACTATATATGTGTTAGCATAACTATCAACAGAGACGGAGTTACATAGTAGCTCGGAAGGCGGTTGCCCTCACGTTTTGAGTGTAGAGACAAAAGTAGAAGCACCGAAAAGAGTAGAGGATTTCCATCTCGTCCATGACTATTAATTGTTTTGTATAAATCCCATAAAACCCTAACTTTCATCACTCACTTACAAGTAGACTTGTAGGGTTTCAATCAGGGACGGGACTATAAAATTGGGTTATTTATGAAATTGTCCCCCACCACTTTTAAATATTTATATTTTGTCCCAATTCCAAACCCAGATTTCGTCACAATACATATAAATACAAGCCACGTAAAACAAATAGAAATTGAAAACAGAAATATGATATTAAATGGTGTCCGATGAAGATTTAAAATAATAATAATAAAGAAAGAAATGAAGGGAAGAGCAGGCGTGCAACCTCGTTAAGAGGCACAAGAATTATTCAAATGAAAGCTGCATGTTGTTTGTGTTCCATTGCTTCCTCTTTGGTGCTGGGTATTTATTTCCTTGGACCTTGTTCTTTATTTTTCCCCTTGGGAATCTCAGTCTCTCTGTCTCCCTCACCCATTGGCTTGTTTTTTTTTTATAAAAAAAATCTGGGTTTTTTTCCCTCTTTTCATATAATAATACCAAATACAAACAAATAACATACTAATTATAAATACTGCACTCAAACAGCTCATTATTAATGGTTTTATCCATTGCTTGTTGAGTAATGAGTGTATTTATTTCCTACCTTCCCCTAAAACCAATCCATGCAACTGCTTTCAATTTTCAAATTAATCCCTTTTTTAAAATGTAATTCAATTTTTTTTTGAAATAAACTGGATTATATTAAAAGTGATAGGATTACACCCAAACATTGAAAATTCAATGTATAAAGATAAATACAATAAAACCTAAGGATATGAAAGACATTAAAAAACAAACCTATCACTTTCAGAAGAACTTGAAGCAACTTCTGAAAGAAATCCAGGAAACTATAGCTTTAACCAGAGTGCTCTTTGAAGACAGCAAATTCTTTCGCTACTTGTTCTTGGCATATCGGCACAACCACACCAGGGAATCATGGATCAAAGTTTGCAGCTGAGCTATACCATTCTGCATTTATATCTCAATTGCAATTTCCTTTCAAATTTGAGGACTACTTATTATTGCATAAATTGTTATAATCTAATTTGTTGACATTTATGCTGTTACTTGTTAGTTTGTTTGATTGGTTCTGATTCTTTTTCTAACTTGTTTTACTTTAATCTAGATGTCCTTTTTAGAAGGGGTTCAAATATAATTATACTAAATGATAATTACAAAGACAACACACATTTGAATTATTATAAATATAATCAACGCACAAATATGTAACAGTTGTGATACAAATTCTTTTAATATTTGGTTTATGGTAAGAATTTTATTTTTAATAGATCTTGTTTACTTTACATCAATTAAAGGTAAAAAAACTGAACTCGAGTGTAATTTGTTTTTATGCAAGTTTTCTTTGTAGACAAACTATTTATCCTTAGAAATATATATTAAGGATTAGAGTTTTAGATACACCACAATATACATGTAGATCGAGAATTCTACAAAGCGTTAAGCCACAAATATGTTGTAATCTTTTATTTTTTGTCATAATGAAAGCACAATAGCAAAACATGTTTTTAGCGACGCGCGATAAACTGATATATAGTGGTATTTGGGGCAAACGCCACTAAAGACAATATATATAACGACATTTGTTCTTCCAAGCGCCGCTATATAACTCAACCTTTACGCTGCTAAAAGCATGTTTTTGTTGTAGTGAAGTTCTTATGATTTGCTCGCTCATGGTTTTTCTAGGGTTTTTCACGTAATTTTTTTTTTATTTTCTTGTTTTTTCTGCTATCATTATCTTCATATATTTCGTCGTTATCATCCGTCGCCTGTATATTCATGATATTACAAAATCAAACATAATTAGAATCATACTAACTATGAATCAGAATTACATTAATTTGACTCGAAGTAAATATAAATACATATTTCGCACATGATTTATACAAAATGATACTCGTATTAGACGCTTAAAATCCGTATTAAACAAAATTAAGAACCAAAAGAGATTGCAAAAGAAAGGAAAAGAAAACGGGGATGGTAATTTGAATATTTTTGAAATGGTTAGAAAATTGTACATACAACTTGGTACAATAATGTTAAACGGAAGTCAGCTCACACAAAACAAGGAAGGCAGTGAGTTGAACTCAGCTGACTCATTGTCCTTTCACTCACCCAATAGTACCCTCTCTGTCTGTGTGTGTATATGCATGTGTGGTGAACGAGTCAACAAGGTCCGTGCCGTTAAAGCTATTTTCATAATTTACAAGTTGTTTTATTCAAGTTAATTTAATTTTTTTTTCAGAATACATAGCTTAAAACAATAAAATTAACCTTTCAAATTAAAGTTAAATGTAAGAAATTAAGTTAAAATCATTAAAATTTGCTAGGCTGGTGATTCTCCCTCGACCTTCGCGTTGGCTTTTTGTCCTTGTGGGTTAATTTTGGAGTGCCGTTGCCTTTTTTTAGTTCCAATAAAAATAATTTTAAAATAATGAATGGTGTTCTTTTATTAGTATATAATTTAAAATCGAAACAAAATTTACATTATATATATGAGTAAATATAAAGATTAAAACATTTGATAATAAAATCACTGGAGTAAGAGTAAAACAGATGAAAGACACGGAGCAAGACATGCGCCATGTTTGAATCAAAAATTTAAACAAAAAGGGACCACTACACTCTTCATTTGGAATTGGAAGGGTTTAATTTAACTGAAAATATTTCATGTACTGATGGTGGAAACTTTGTTTTTCACAAGTTTGTCTAGTTTACGATTTAAAAGTTTAGTTTAGGGTTTATGTTGTAAGGTTTTATAATTTATGGTTGGCTAAAGGGTCAAATTTGCCCTTGTAGTAATCCGAAATCAGCAATGTTGCCCCTACTTTTTTTTCTCTGTAATTTTGTCCTCAAAGTCAGTCAATTGTAGCAATGTTGCCCTTTGACCGATTTTGACCGTTAAATGCTGATGTGGCAGTTAACGGTGCTGACGGGGCAATTTTACCCTCGAAGTCATTCATGCAATTTTGCCCTCGAAATCATTAATTGCAGCACTTTTACCCTTGGTTTATTTAGTTTTTGAATAAAATTGGATAAATAATTTGGTTTTTTCGAATTGAACTTTAACAAACAGAATATATGAAAAATCGATTAACAAATTGATGTAAATATCCCTTGAGTCCCTAATAATTTTAAAAAATAAGCAAAATGAGAACCCTCACAAAAAATCAAAATATTATTCAATTTTTTAAAAATCTATAAACTTAATAAAAATAAATGCGATATTCAAAAAAATTATTGAAAATAAACCAACGAGAAGCGTGTTAATTGAACGGCGAACGCGAACTATTCTATTCGAACGACGTTCGATTGACACACTTACCGACGATGGGTTGTTAGGAAAAATGTACGGTGAACTCGAATCATGTGGCTCAGGTTGAATTCTGCTTTATCTTCTGGATATCCTTGTATTTATCTCTCATGTCGTTTTCGCCGAACACCACTAATGTCGTTTTTTGAGATCATCGTACATTTTTCCTAACAACCCATCGTCGGTAAGTGTGTCAATCGAACGTCGTTCGAATAGAATAGTTCGCGTTCACCGTTCAATTAACATGCTTCTCGTTGGTTTATTTTCAATAATTTTTTTGAATATCGTATTTATTTTTATTAAGTTTATAGATTTTTTAAAAAAAAATTGAATAATATTTTGATTTTTTGCGAGAGTTCTCATTTTGCTTATTTTTAAAATTACTAGGAACTCAAAGGATATTTACATCAATTTGTTAATCGATTTTTCATATATTCTGTTTGTTAAAGTTCAACTCGAAAAAAACCAAATTATTTATCCAATTTTATTCAAAAACTAAATAAACCAAGGGTAAAAGTACTGCAATTAATGACTTCGAGGGAAAAATTGCATGAATGATTTCGAGGGTAAAATTGCCCCGTCAGCACCGTTAACTGCCACGTCAGCATTTAACGGTCAAAATCGGTCAAATGGCAACATTGCTACAATTGACTGACTTTGAGGGCAAAATTACGAAGAAAAAAAAAGTAGGGGCAACATTGCTGATTTCGGATTACTATAGGGGCAAATTTGACCATTTAGCCTTTATGGTTTTACTTAAAATTTTAGGAGTTAGAACTTAGAGTTTAAGGTATTAAGACTAGAGTTTGAAATTTTAATTTTTATAAAACAATTAGTCAGGTTTGTAAAAAAAAATCAATGCGAGTGCATGATTTAAATTTCATTGTTTTTTAGAATTCTAGTTTTTTTAAGGATAAATATTCTATACACAGGCGGTGGAAACTGAAAGTTTCCACAAGCGCCTTAGTTTTAGGGTATAGGGAGTTAGTTTAGGGTATATGGTTTAGAGGTTTATGTGTAAGGGGTTAAAATTTAGGGATAGTTGTTTCAATTTAAGGTTTAGGGTTATAATTTAGGGTTTATAGGTTAAAACCTAAATCCTTACCATATTACCCTAAAAACTAAACCCTAACCTATAAACCCTAAATTATAACCCTACACCTTAAATTGAAACAACTATCACTAAATTCTAAACTCCTACACCTAAACCCCTAAATCATATACCCTAAATTAATTCTCTATACCCTAAACTAAAGCGCTTGTAGAAATTTTTAGTTTCCACCGCCTGTGTATAGGATATTAAATTTTTTTAATAGTAGAAAATGTACTAGTTTTTTTTTGGCACTTTTATAACTGTGTTATTCAGATATTAATGTGATAATAAGATACAATTTAAGAGTCGGAATATTATTTAACAAAAAGAAATACTTTAACTTCTTTTAATGAAAACTCAAATATATGAAAGAAAGATGTGAAAATAATAATGTGTTTCTTTTTATAATGTAAAAATAATTAGTGTAGAGTTTAAGACTTAAAATTTATGTTTTTAGTGTTGGACGTAAAAAGGGTAAATAATTTTTATTCATCTCATTACTTTAAACAATTAATTTAATATTTCAAATACATTATTTTCATTGTTAGATTTATTTATTTAGAAAAAAGAATTATTTTTTACCATTAGATTAATTAATTTATTTATTTTAAAAATTAAAGAATAAAAATTAAAAAAATATGAATAATTGAATTTTAAGGGCCCTAGGTTGGTTGGGGGCCCTGAGCGGTCGCTCATGGTGCTCCCCCTTATAGCCGACCATGCTTAGGATATATTTTAAAATAATAATTCAGCATGTTTGAACATCACAATGTAATTGTATGAATTTTTTGAATGAATTGTCGGTTACTTTTATTGGAATAATAAATAAAGACAAAACACCACTAAAAGCCACAGCAAAATAAATAAATGAGTCCCTTAAAAGACACAAAAGACGCAACTTAAAAAAAACAGAGCAAAAAACCAAACATCAGTGGCGACTAACGAATCCTCTTCAGCCTAAAAACATCATCTAGAGATGAAGGAACCAGAGCTGAAGAAGGAACCAGAACTAAATAAACCAAACAATCGTGTGTGTATGAGGATGCGTCATAGAGGCTCAAACAGCCTGCAACTTCTCTTGATAGCTTCGAACGAAGGTATAAATATCCCCAACCCGTTGTTTCCACCCATCATGTATTAGTTTATTTCTAGAGTACCATAATGCCCATAATGCCCATTCATTAAAATCTAGCGCATCTTCAATACTCGACCATTGAAAGCCCAATTTATTCCAAACTGAAACTGCATAATGACATGTATGACTGAAATGGTTGATATCTTTCGTACCCAAACTGCATCATGGACATGTATAGTCAAAAATAATACGCTTGATGACTAGATTCTAATGAGTAGGAAGATAGTTTTGCAAACACATTCATAGATGAATCCTTACTTTAGCTGGACACTCTAAATTCCAACACTTTGCTAGCTTTTGATCAACTACACTATTGTTCAAGGAAGGCGTATTAAGAATTCTATAACCACTTCTAACAGAGTAGACACCCCTAGCCATTTCATATCATTGAAAGTAATAGTCGAAATATGAATATCAAGGATTAGCTCAGCTTCCCTTGGTGAAAATATAAAATTAACAAGCTCACCATTCCAACATTGTCCATTCGGATTTAAAAGATCTGAAACTCTAGTTACTTGTTGCAACGGATTAGATGATATCATCTGTAACGGTAACTGAGGTAGCTAAAAATCTGACCAGATTGAAGCAACAGTTCTCGAACCAATTTTTAAGCATAAGCCCTTCTCTAAGAGACCCCTAGAGCTCCATATACTCTACCACATACTCCATATACTCTGCCATATTAAGAATTTTGATTATTTATATGTGTTTGGTAAGCACAATACAATTAATCTTAATGTATCATATTATGTTTGTGTTAGGTTTTATGGTGCTCGATTTCCTTCAACTGATGTGTTTGCCAAGTTTGGAGAAGATTGGACTTTTGGGTGATAAAGTGAAAGCTAAAAGATTGGAATTGGACACAAGGATTTATAGTGGTTCGACCTTCTAACAAGCACCTACATCCACTACCTTAGCTCCTCACTAAGGATTTCAACCAAATTCACAAAGAATTTAGTCCTCTTTTCAAGGCTAAGGAGGCAACCTTTACAACCCTCAAAGCTTTCTACCCAAACCTTGAGTAAACCCTCTTTGCAAGAGAAATTCTAAGCAAACTTGAAATCCCTCTAATATGTATTTGTTTGCAATATAAAGCTCTCACCCAAAACCTAAACACTTGAGCAAATTTAACAATATTTAGCTGACTAGTGTTGTCTATACAAGAAATGGACAATTTAAGCTCTAAGACAATTTATTGATCATAGTGTTGTTGACAATTGAAGAATTAGTCTTCTCTTGATGCTTGAAGGTCCCTTTTATACTCCCAAATGAGTTTGTAGCAATTGAGGATCGTTGGGGATGTTTTGGAGCCGTTAGGGTCTTTATTTCCTACATTAATTGCAGTTCTGGTGTCTATCGTATCGGTACACGGGGACCCGTATCGGTACGCTCTTCTTCAAAACTAGTTGTTAGGCTCTTGCCAGCCTAAGCGTATCGATACGCTAGGGAGCGTATCGGTACGGTCTGCACTTCAAAATATCGTTGGGAAATAGCCGTTAGGGGTTGTTAAAGCAAGGATCGATACGCTTTAAAGGTGTATCGGTATGACTCCTCTCCATATCAATACGGGCAAGCTTGTATCGGTACGGGTTTTGGCATAATCAAATTTGGAGTAAAAAGGTATCGATACGAGGTATACAGTATCGGTACGGTAGTGCTGAAAAGCAAGGTTTAACTACTTTAAAGCATTCCAAACTTTGCCAAAAACCTTTTTAAATACCTCAAACATATTTTCAAGTTGTTTGGACTTAAATACATGTTTTAAATTCTTTTCAAATTAGTCCAAAATATTTTTCAATTATTATATCAAAACACCTAGTTCTTCGATCTTCCTTTTTTTGATATAATAAAACCAACTTGAAAAATTGATTTGGATTCTCCATCTTTAAGTTTAAAATTTTGAATAAGAGATTAAAATTTGAAATGTAATTAAAGCTCCCCCTTATTCATTTGAAAAACATAATTTTTCAACCCAATCTCTCCCACTTTTTGTTATATCAAAAGGAATTTAAAATACTTTTAGGCTCAAAATAACAATGAATGTTTAAATTTTGAAACTATTAAAATATTTGTTTTTAAAATGGTTCCCCTTTACTCAAAGCATCATCAAGGAATGTTAGTCTAACACATGATAATATAGTTGAATTAAAAGAAAATAAATTGAATTAAACAAATAAAACAACTAGATTTTACCAACACTTGAACTCTAAGGGAGGATGTGAAGCCTTCCTTCTTCAAGTATTCTTCCTTGTGTGCATGGAGCTCACCCTCAAAATTGGACTTGTTGAACACCTCAATCACACCTAATTAAGACAATCATACAAATTTTGGTATCCAAATTGCTTTGGATCCATAAACGTTGGTTGCACAAAATTTAGTCCCCTTAGGATTCCATTTTTCAATTTCATCATTTTTATGTGAAGTGATTAGTTATTTTGGAACCCAAACACTTTTAAATCATTTTCCATTTCAAAATCTATGGGCACTAGATTATCTTTGGTAAAATTTTGATTTTCCAAAATCATTTTTCTTTTCTAGTTCCTTGGAAATCAAAATCTTTTATTTCTTAAGATCATCAACTTCTTTTTGATGATCTTTTCCCATTGTTTGAAGCAAGTTTTGTAAACTAGAAACTTGTTGCTCAAAATCCTTCAATTTTGCTTCAAACTCAAAATTGGTTTTCAAAAGAAAATCATTTTCGTTTTTCAACTTTGAAATCATCTTTTTGATTTTTTTGAAAATGAAGCCTTGAATTCGAAAACCAACTCATCATAGGCTTCTTGTAACTCATCAAAAGTATAAGAATTTGAAATTGATGAGATAGAAGTTACCTCACCCTCATTCAGGGCCATCAAGCATAGGTTGGCTACCTCATCATCGATGGAGTCTTCATCACTTTATGTGGCCACATATGCTTGCTTTGAATATGATCCCTTCTTGTTGGACTTGTGGGATTCCTTTATCTTCTTTTTTGATTGATGATAAGATTTTCCATTTCATTCTTCATGAACCGGGTGAATTTCTTGAAGAGATAAACCATCTCTTCGTCTTCACTTTCATCCTCACTTGATTCAACATGTCGGCATTTGGAGGATTTATGAGCAACGACACTCCCGTTGATGCCTAGCTCTTTGACTTTCTTCTCCCTCATCTTCTTTATCTATTCCTTTTTCTTCTCATCTTCTCTTCCTTTCTTCATGATTTCGTGTGTGAGGAGAGATCCCATGAGTTCATCAAGCTTCAAGGTCTTCAAATTTTTAGCTTCGATGATGTTAGTCCTTTTCGAGTCTCATGACTCGGGAAGGGAGTAGATAAGCTTTCAGACAAGCTTCTCTTCCGGGATGGCTTTTCCATAACCTTTGAGTTCATTGGTGATGGTGGAGAACCTATCGAACATCTTCTCAATGTCCTCTTCCGGATCCATCTTGAAGTTTTCATACTCGTGGTTGAGGATTCCGATCTTGGTCTTCTTTACTTCGTTGGTTCCTTCATATGTGACTTCAAGCTTGTCCTATACTTCCTTGGCATCTTCATAAGAAGACATCTTCTTGTAGATGTTGGGGCTCAATGTACAAAAGATGATGTGCAAGGCTTTGCAATTGAGCTCCATCTTCTTGCGATCATCCGCGCTCCAATCCGCCTTCCTTCGTTGTGGCACGAACGAATCGTCTTCTACTATGTCCCAAAGCTTATAGTTCTTGGACTTTATGAAAAACATCATTATTGTCTTCCAATGGGCATAGTGTGTTCCGTCGAAGAATGATGGCTTGTCGATGGATTGCGCCATTTGATCAGTTGGTTGTTATGTTGTATCGAGCTTCCTGGGTCACCTTAATAGGATGTTAATCCTCTTCGATTGAGCCTCACCCTGATACTAATTGTTGGGTTTTATGGTGCTTGATTTCCTTCAACCGATGTGTTTGCCAAGTTCGGAGAAGATTGGACTTTTGGGTGATAAAGTGGAAGATAAAAGATTGGAATTGGACACAAGGATTTATAGTGGTTCGGCCTTCTAACAAGCACCTACATCCACTACCTTAGCTCCCCACTAAGGATTTCAACCAAATTCACTAAGAATTTCATCCTCTTTTCAAGGCTAAGGAGGCAACCTTTACAATCCTCAAAGCTTTCTACCCAAAGCTTGAGTAAACCCTCTTTACAAGAGAAATTCTAAGCAAACTTGAAATCTCTCTAATAGGTATTTGTTTGCACTATAAAGCTCTCACTCAAAACCTAAACACTTGAGCAAATTTAACAATATTTAGCTCACTAGTGTTGTCTATACAAGAAATTGACAATTTAAGCTCTGAGACAATTTATTGATCATAGAGTTGTTGACAATTGAAGCATTAGTCTTCTCTTGATTCTTGGTTGTCCCTTTTATACTCCTAAATGAGTTTATAGCCATTGAGGATCGTTGGGGATGTTTTGGAGCCGTTAGTGTCTTTATTTCCCACATTAATTGCAGTTCTAGTGCCTATCGTATCGGTACACGGAGACTCGTATCGGTACACCCTTCTTCAGAACTAGCCGTTGGGCTCTTTCTAGCCTAAGCGTATCGGTACAGTCTGCACTTTAAAAGACCATTGGGAAATAGCCGTTAGGGGTTGTTAAATCAAGGATCGATACGCTTTATAGGCGTATCGGTACAACCCCTCTCCGTCACGATACAAGCAAGCCTGTATCGGTACGGGTTTTGGCATAAATAAATCTGGAGTAAAAAGGTATCGATACGGGGTATACCGTATCGGTACGGTAGTGTTGAAAAGACAGGTTTGACTACTTTAAAGCATTCCAAACTTTTCTAAAAACCTTTTTAAATACCTCAAACATATTTTCAAGTTGTTTGGACTTAAAGACATGTTTTAAATTCTTTTCAAATTAGTCCAAAACATTTTTCAATTATTATATCAAAACACATAGTTCTTCAATCTCCCCCTTTTTGATATAATAAAATCAACTTGAAAAATTGATTTGGATTCTCCCTCTTTAAGTTTAAAAAGTTGAATAAGGGATTAAAAATTGAAAAGTAATTAAAGCTCCCCCTTATTCATTTGAAAAACACAATTTTTCAAACCAATCTCTCATACTTTTTGTTATATCAAAAGGAATTTAAAATACTTTTAGGCTCATAATAAGAATGAATGTTTAAATTTTGAAACTATTAAAATGTTTGGTTTTAAAATGCCTCCCTCTTACTCAAACAATCATCATGGAATGTTAGTCCAACACATGATAATCTAGTTGAATTAAAAGAAAATAAATTGAATTAAACAAATAAAAACAACTAGATTTTACCAACACTTGAACTCCAAGGGAGGATGTGAAGCATTCCTTCTTCAAGTGTTCTTCCTTGTGTGCATGGAGCTCCCCCTCAAAATTTGACTTGTTGAACACCTCCATCACACCTAATTAAGACAATCATACAAATTTTGGTATCCAAATTGCTTTGGATCCATAAACGTTAGTTGCACAAAATTTAGTCCCCTTAGGATTCTATTTTTCAATTTCATTCTTTTTTATGTGAAGTGATTAGTTCTTTTGGAACCCAAACACTTCTAAAACATTTTCCATTTAAAAATCTAGGGGCACTAGATTGTCTTTGGTAAAATTTTGATTTTCAAAAATCATTTTTCTTTTATTGTTCCTTGGAAATCAAAATCTTTTCTTTCTTAAGACCATCAACTTCTTTTTGATGATCTTTTCTCATTGTTTGAAGCAAGTTTTGTAAGGTAGAAACTTGTTGCTCAAAATCCTTCAATTTTGCTTCAAACTCAAAATTGGTTTTCAAAAGCAAATCATTTTCGTTTTCAACTTTGAAATCATCTTTTTGTTTTTTTTTGAAAATGAAGCATTGAATTCGAAAACCAACTCATCATAGGCTTCTTGTAACTCATCAAAAGTATACTAATTTGAAATGGATGAGTTAGAAGTTACCTATCCCTCATTGAGGGCCATCAAGCATAGGTGGGTTACCTCATCATCGGTGGAGTCTTCATCACTCCATGTGGCCACATATGCTTGCTTTGATTCATTATAAGATCTTTTCATTTCATTCTTCATGAATCGGGTGAATTTCTTGAAAAGATAGGCCATCATTTCGTCTTCACTTTCATCCTCACTTGATTCAACATGTCGGCATTTGGAGGATTTAAGAGCAACGACACTCCCGTTGATGCCTAGCTCTTTGACTTTCTTCTCCCCCATCTTCTTTATCTATTCCTTTTTCTTCTCCTCATCTCTTCCTTTCTTAGTGATTTCGTGTGTGAGAAGAGATCCCATGAGTTCGTCAAGCTTCAAGGCCTTCCAATTTTTAGCTTCGATGATGGCGGTCCTTTTCGAGTCTCATGACTCGGAAAGGTAGTAGATAAGCTTTCAGACAAGCTTCTCTTTCGGGATGGCTTCTTCAAAACCTTTGAGTTCATTGGTGATGGTGGAGAACCTATCAAACATCTTCATAATGTCCTCTTCCGGATCCATCTTGAAGTTTCCATACTCGTGGTTGAGGAGTCCAATCTTGTCTCCTTTACTTCGTTGGTTCCTTCGTAAGTGACTTCAAGCTTGTCCCATACCTCATTGACATCTTCACAAGAAGACATCTTCTCGTAGGTGTTGGGGCTCAATATACAAAAGATGATGTGCAAGGCTTTGCAATTGAGCTTCATCTTCTTGCGATCATCCGCGCTCCAATCCGCTTCCTTCGTTGTGGCACGAACGAACCGTCTTCTACTATGGCCCAAAGCTTGTAGTCCTTGGACTTTATGAAAAACATCATTCTTTTCTTTCAATGGGCATAGTGTGTTCCATCGAAGAATGGTGGCTTGTCGATGGATTGCGCCATTTGATCGGTTGGTTGATGTGTTGTATTGAGCTTCCCGGATCACCTCAATAGGATGTTAATCATGTTCGATTGAGCCTCGCTCTAATATAAATTGTTGGGTTTTATGGTGCTCGATTTTCTTCAACCGATGTGTTTGCCAAGTTTGAAGAAGATTGGACTTTTGGGTGATAAAGTGGAAGCTAAAAGATTGGAATTGGACACAAGGATTTATAGTGGTTCGGCCTTCTAACAAGAACCTACATCCATTACCTTAGCTCCCCACTAAGGATTTCAACCAAATTCACTAAGAAATTCGGCCCATTTTCAAGGCTAAGGAGGCAACCTTTACAACCCTCAAAGCTTTCTACTCAAAGCTTGAGTAAACCCTCTTTACAAGAGAAATTCTAAGCAAACATGAAATCCCTCTAATAGGTATTTGTTTTCATTATAAAGCTCTCACCCAAAACCTAAACACTTGAGCAAATTTAACAATATTTAGCTCACTGGTGTTGTCTATACAAGAAATGGACAATTAAGCTATAAGACAATTTCTTTATCATAATGTTGTTAAAAATTGAAGCATTAGTCTTCTCTTGATGCTTGGAGGTCTCTTTTATACTCCCAAATGAGTTTGTAGCCATTGAGGACCGTTGGGGATGTTTTGGAGCCGTTAGGGTCTTTATTTCCCACATTAATTGCAGTTCTGGTGCCTATCGTATTGGTACACAGGAACCCGCATTGGTACGCCCTTCTTCAGAACTAGCCGTTGGGGAGGTGTTGTTTCCCAGGTTTTGAGGAGCTCGTATGTTCAGGTTTTCTTGCATGTTGCACTTTCTCTTGAAGTAATGCATAGAACAAACATTGTTATCATTTTCCCGAAGATATCAATGAACTTTTTAAAGGGCACTTGTTATGTTTGCGGAATTTCTTTCTAATGAAAATGCATTTTTCTTAACATACAATGACCTTGAAATCATATATATGTATATCCCTCCTTACCTTCATAGGTCCTCGGATATCACATGCTTGATGTGGCATTGATTCTGGTAAAAGAGATCGACTAAATGTTGTGATAACGATGAAGTGAGATTTCTCGCTCTGTCCGTTCTGGTCGGATAAAACAAGAGAAGCAAGATTACTATTCCTTCGATGATGTTTGATGATAAGAAAATCTCCTAAGAAAGCCCAAATAGAGTAGCTTGAATGTGCCTAAAAAGGAAAAAAAGAAGAAAGAAAGAAAAAGAAAAAGAAAAAGAAAAAGAAAAATAGACTATTTCAAAATAAAATGCTTTTAACTTCAGAGCTTGGTAATAAGCATTAACAAAAAGCACTCCAATTTCCTAAACCTGGTAATAAGAATTTTTGGATGCGAGTGTGGAATTTTAGGGGCACTCCGCCAAAGCCTGAATCTCTTCGCTTCATGAGTGATGGTAATATTTTCAAAATCGTGACCATGTCGAGTAACTCGGGGTATCGTTGTATGCTCCATCTTTATTCTCGAGCCAAAAGATTGTGACGAGTTGAATTCCCCTATATATAAAAAAGAAAAAAGAAAAAAAAGAATGAAATGAAAAAAAAAAAGAAAAAAAAAAGAAGAATAGAGAAAATGATAAGAACTAGAAGGAATAGTAATCAAGCTGATCCAGCAAGTACCATAATCATGAGGATGAACCAAGCGATTTGGAGGAGTTTCATAACTTCAGATATCGCCGCAACATTTAAAGTCTTCATAGACGCAAGTGATCACCGGAAAGTTGAATCTAAGACGCTCTTGCATTTGATATCCGGGGCATCTTATTCTGTTTTCCTTTTAATTAGAATTTTGGCTTCAAGGTTCTGTATGCTAAACTGAAAATCCATTCTTCATTTGAATGACGACCAGCGAATTTACATATTTCAAAACAAAGAGATTTCCTTGTATTACTCTAGAGATAAATGCGTCGACGTCAGTGGAGACCAAAATTGAGAGGCATTACATGATGATGAAGCACCATTGGGGCATCATTGTCCGTGGAACAATGTGAGCTTTGGCATATAGGATTTCAAATCAGAATAGATGAGAGATGACATACGGCTTGGAAGTGCTTGATTTTGATTACAAATAGGGTCATTGAACTCGGGGAATGTGCAACGCAAGTTGAGAACAAATTTTGTCAGGACATGTGACTGAGGAGTGGTTGTAGTCCCAAGATGATGACCACCGACCTTAGAGAATGAAGACAAACTAAATTCATGCATCTTTGCATTCTCATGACCATACGCATCTTTGTGTCACGAAATATGCTCATGCATCATTGATAGTTAGATATCCCTAAGATTAGGAGCATGCTAACTCATAGCATCAGAGCATTTTTATTGTTCTGACAGGTTTTGTAGACCACAAATGATATTGACTTGGAACTTCTTGACGATGAGTCCCTAACGAGAAGTACTCAACTAATGAAGATTCGAAAAAGTTTCCAAGGAGGGGGACTCGCTTAGCTGAGGAGAAGGAAAAGTTCGCCAGAAAAAAAAGAAAAAGAAAAGAAAGAGAGAAAGAAAAAGAAAGAGAGCCAAATAAAAAGAATGAAAAAGAAAAAGAGGGGAAAAGAAAAGAGAAGAAAGAAAAAGAGAGAAAAGAGAAAAGAAAAAAAAAGAGGAAATAAGATGAGAGAAAGAGAAAAAGAAGAAAATGAGAGAGAGAAAGAAGAAAAAGAAGAAATGAGAGAGATAGAGAGAGAGAAGAAAAAGAAAAGAAAAAATGAGGAAAGGAAAAAGGAGAAAAGAAAAAGATGAGAAAGGAAAAAAGAAAGAAAGGAGAAAAGAAAAAGAATGAGAGAAAATAAGAAGAGAGAAAGAGAAAAGGAAGAATGAGAGAGAGAGAAGAAAAAGAAAAGGAAAGGAAAAAACGAGGAAAGAAGAAAAAGAAAGAAGGAAAAGAAGACGAAGACGAAGAAAAGAAGAAGCAGAAGAAAAAGAAAAAAGGAGAGAAAGAGAAGAAAATAAAAAGAAAGAAGAAGAAGAAGACGAAAAGAAGAAGAAGAAGAAAGAAAAGAAAAGAAAAAAGAAGAAAGAAAAAGAAGAAAAAGAAAAAGAAAAAAGAAGAGAAAAGAGATCTGCAGCTTTAGAACTTCACAGTAAAAGAGGCAGATACTCATAGCTCAAAACTTTGGGCGAATGATTTCAGACTCGCCGCATTAGACTTTCCGAGCATAAAAGAGGCAGATACTCACAGCTCACAGGGTGAAGGATTACAAACTCACCAAAATCAAAATTTCCGAGCAAAAAGAGGTAGATACTCGCAGCTCACAGGGTGAAGGATTACAAACTCACCAAAATCAAAATTTTCGAGCAAGAAGAGGCAGATACTCACATCTCACAAGGTGAAGGATTACAAACTCACCAAAATCAGGATTTCCGAGCAAAAAGAGGCAGATACTCACAGCTCACAGGGTGAAGGATTACAAACTCACCAAAATCAGGATTTTCGAGCAAAAAGAGGCAGATACTCGCAGCTCGAGGGTGAAGGATTACAAACTCACCAAAATCAGGATTTCCGAGCAAAAAGAGGCAGATACTCACAGCTCGAGGGTGAAGGATTACAAACTCACCAAAATCAAGACTTTTGAGCAAAAGAGACAGATACTCATAGCTCAAGGCGAAGATTTCAAATTCGTCGTGCCAGGTTTTCAGAGCGAAGAAGACATATACTCAAAGCTCTCAAGAATTTCAAATTCGCAACGTCAAGTTTTTAAAGCGAATGAGGCAGATACTCAAAGCTTAAGGATTTCAGGAGAAGGATTCCGAACTCGCCACATCAGGATTTAAGAGCAGAAGAGCTCAAGAATTTTCGTGCAGAAAAACCGGAAGGCCTACTCAATTTATTTTTTCCGTTTCGGGAAAGCAAGTTGTCTGGGTTTGTTCTTTGCCGCTTCAGAAAGAATGAATCAATTTTTGTCTGATTTGTCCCTTACCGTTCCGGAAGGACATGCCAACGCTACCCACTTTGTTTCTGCCGCTTTGGAGGAGCAAATCACCCAAACATGAAAGATGGACAAAATTAGTGCTTATGGTCTTTGCTTTATTCTTGTTTTACAAGTACAAGCAAAGAGGGGCAACTGTAATCACTAAATTTGTTCGGGTTAACCCCTTTTTTATTTCGTTTTATAATAATGGACTTTAATTATATATGTGTTGTTATTATTAAGGATGTATTTATCTATTATTACTAGTATTACTATTTATTATTATTGGCTATATTGTTATCATACGTTGTTACTATTATGATCTATCATCTTATCTATTATGTTATTATCGTATATCACTATATTTACTATTATCATCACCTATTGCTTATAGTATTATTATTAATATTATCTACCGTTATTATTTTTGTTATCTATTATTGTTATTATCTATATTTATTATCCCATATATTGTTAATATCTTATCTATCATATTATTTATGTTGATACCTTATTATTATTATTATTATTATTATTATTATTATTATTATTATTATTATTATTATTATTATTATTATTATTATTTATAAACCTGAAAACAGAAAAATACTAATATAAACAATCCTGAATTAAATAAATAAAAGTCCAATTAAATAATAAGCCTAGTTTATTAATAATGTCCATTACAATTAAAAACCCAAAAAATATTATACAAGGCTCGTTTGGCCCATATATTAAAGCCCTAATCTGGTAAGGAAAGAAACCCTAATGGTCTCTCTTATGTCTTGCAGCCGTCCAACCACAGCTATCAGATCTGGATGGAGATCTGACGGTTCAGATGGCCCCTCAGAAGAAAACCCTAGAAGCCTCTCCCTGGGTTTTGGCGCCGCAGCGTATCCACCGTTAGATCGAGATTGACATCGAACGGCCAAGATCAGCTCCCCCAAGCGCGTGTGATCCACGCGCGACTCCCCAATGCCCAGACGCGCGCGTGTGATCCACCGTGTGCCTTTTCGAATGCCCTCAGACCGTCCAGATTCATCTTCGACGGCATGGATCACTCCATGTCGTCCGACCAGCCTCCAACGTCCTCTGGTCCCCCCGTACGAGCCCTCACATGCACACAAGATAACCGAAATGTCAGAAAAATGAAAAATACAACAAACTCAGAGGCGAGGCAACAACCAAAATTGCAGAGAATTATCAAGGACAAAAGAGGCATCCAATAGCAAATTTCTAGGTTTTTTTATTTCTCAAAAAACATGTAATTTCCCGGCTATAAAAGCCCGAAACCAAATGTAAATCCGAGGGAATATATTGGGGAAAATCAGATTCATATCAATACTGAAGAACAGAGCTTTCGGAGGTATATTTCATCTTCTTTTTTTCTTGCATTTCGAAACAAAGAAAAATTAGGGTTTGTTTTATTTACCTTCACGATTGGCGTTTCTCCTCTCGGTTGTTTCCGTTCGCCCGCCGAAGATAATCCCTTGGTCTTCTGGATTGCACGGGTGAACTGACGGAGATCGGAGATGTGTACAAATGATGGGTTTCAAAAGGTTAGGGTTTCGACTTTGTTTCTTTAGGGTTTTAAAAGAAAAGGTCGTTTTAGGAATCGAAGGTAAGGTCGGGGTTAGGTCAGAGTGGGTTTCTGTTTTTTTGGTGTTTATGGTTCATCGGCCGTTGATTAGCAACGATCGGCGTTTAGGGTCGATGCCATGGTTGAGAGAAAAAGAAGGAGTCTGAGGGCGGCTAGGGTTTTTTGAGGGAGAAAAAGGGTATCCGAATCATTTTAGGAGGGTATTTATAGGGCTTTTGGGTTTTGTTTTTAGGTGATTCACGTTTTAGGTCCCTTTGTGTCGGGCTTTTAGTAGTTTAAGGGTTTCTTTCTTTGTAAATAGCATCTCGGGTCCTTGGTATTTTTTGTTTGTCTTCAATCTCGTCCCGAATCGAGTCACTCGTGGTCTAATCGGTTGTCCCCTCCCCCGTGTTTTGTTCCCGTTCCATTTTGGTCCTTTATTTCAGTTCTGTTTTTTTTAATGCTTTTTAATTTGGTCATTGTTCCTTAATTTCCTTCAATTTAGTCCCATTCTGTTTTTGTTTTTAATGGTTTGATAATTGTGTTCTATGATTTTGATGTTTTTTATTGTTTTTAATCGTATGTTTAAATATATGAAATGCGTATGTTTTTGTTTCTTTGCGTTTGATGCCAATGATGTTGTGACGGTTTTTATAAGGTTTAATACGAAATTTACTTTTATGGCATGCATTTTTACACATGTCATTCATGCGACCGTTAATTATCAAGCATGCTAACTTGACTTTAAATATACCCAAAGAGATGTATTAATTAACTCCGGTATTCGTGACGTAACAGTCCAAGCTTAATGGATGTCGATCGAATATTTGGGTTAATTTTCACCGTATCTAGGTAAGCGGAAGCGTAAAAATGGAAATATCATGCATCATCCTTTACTTGTTTACACCATGCATAAAGGTGACGTACGAGATCCAAACCCTAAACTAACACGACAGTCAGTCTTATATGATGTCGGTTTAGTCTAGGGTCTGGTGTACCGTCATCCTTTCTAATTAAATGTTTAATTAATTCAAAAGCCACGATTTGATATAGCCCGTGCTATTTAAGTCACATTTTCATTTAAGAACATTTTTATTAAATTCACTTTGGATCTTAAATAATTTTTATCTATTAAAGGAAACAAGTTATTTGGTACCGATTTTCGGGCGTGATGGGGGTGCTAACCTTTCCCCACACGTAACCAACTCCCGAACCCGTTTTAAAACGAATCTCTGGTTTTGTGGTGTCCGGCCTACCTTAGTGGCCGGTGGCAGCTCCAGATTTTTCACGTTTTACCAAAATTCGAATTTCTCCCCCTTTTTTGATATAAATCTCCTTTTCCTTACAAAAAGTGATAAGACCTTAGTCGTTTTCAAAAACGTTATCACAATATCAACATTGGAGGGTATCGATACGTCCTCTCAAAGTTGACTTTGGGGAAATTTGACCGTTGAAAGCGTATTGATACTGGTCTTAGGATTATCGATACGACCTGAAGTAAAATGGCTAAAAGTTGTTTTTAGTTGTATGGTCTGCTTGATTCATATCCGTGTTTGCTTTTCTGTTGTTTGTTTTCTCACATAGGTTCAAATAAAGCATATAGACAAGATTAATTAAAGGAAAAAAAATGGGGTTGCTAATCGGAGTGAGACCTTAATGAGTTTCGTTTTGATTTTCCCCGTGTAACTCGTTTGGTTCGGTATGGTGGCTAGGCGGGGACGAGGGATTACAGTACGTGCCACAATCGAACCCAGACAGGTGCAGAATTCAGACTAAGAACCTCAGAAAGCAAGCCAGGAGACCATTTACAGAGAACGATCGCCTTCTGTTGAATGTGCCATGGTCCCGGTTCCAAAACCCAATCACGAACTCTCTAGGAGGGAAAGTTTATCATATACACACTAAGAGCAAGGATACGGATCACCACTAAACCTTCAGACCCCAGAAACGGTCGACGGTCTTCTGAAACACACCAAGAGGTGGGGATTTACCAAGAAAATTTCCAATAAGAGCGTTATCCCATTGTTGGGCACCCTCGATCAACACAACTTGTGGTGGGCATTGTCGGGTACCCGTTTTCGGGTACTTGGAAAATTGGGTACCCGGTTCATCCGGGTACCTCATTAAGCGGCCCGTGTCCTGGCCCATTATATCTGGGTACCAGGGATTCAGGTACCCGTAAAATTCGGGTACCTGGTTCCTATTTTTTTTATTTTTTTATTCTAAAATTAAAAAAAATCACATTTTAAACACAAAATTATTTTTAAAAAAAATAAAGTTAAAACTTAAAAGAATATAATAAAAGCATAGAAAAAATGTAAGGATTTAAACTTAATTTTAGAGTGAAAATATTAAGAAACATAAAATAAAAATATAATTTTAAATATAAAAAATATACATTAATTTTTATCGGGTCGGGTTGGGTACCCGGTAAGGAGAAACTTCCGGCCCGTGCCCCGATAAATTTGTTGGGTCAGGTACCCGGCCCGGTCAGGTAATTTTTTTCCGAAAATTACCCGACATTTTAGGTTCGAGTTTTCGGGTCGGGTATTTTTACCCACCCCTAAACACAACCTGTGGAGGTTGGACAAGCGCTCGACCATTCTTTTATGCAGCATGAGGAAAAAACGGCAATGATTGATCCAATAAATTCCACACCGGAGCCTTTGCATGATCATTCCCACCATTACCAACTCCACCAGATCGTTGAGCCTCTTGCAAGGTAGGAAAATTCGATAAATCCAAACCATCGACAATACCAGCATCAGCTACGGCAGCCCCACCACCCTTAGCAACTTCCCCAGAGTGCGATAAATCCGGAACTCTAGCGGCCAGGGGCGGATCTTGGGGTCGGAGTTTGAAGGGGCCTACTTAAAATTTTTAAAATATTTGAATGTTTAAATTAAAATTTTTAAATATTTTGATGGGTTTAATTTAATTTTTTTAAAAAAATTTGGAGTCGACTAAAATTTTCAAAAAAAATAGTACTTTAAGAGAACTTTTTTAGAATTTTAAGGAGGGTATTTAATTAAAAATATTCATAAAAATGAAATATAATAAAAATATTTCAAATTTTTGAAGGGGCTAAATTAAAAATTTTCAAAATATTAAAGACAAAATAATAAAATTTCAAAAGTTTGGGGGGCAGGGCTCCCACTGGCCCCATTACCGTCCGCCTCTGCTAGCGGCAGCGGCAACCCAATCCACCATGTACGATAACCCACATAAGAGGAAAGAAGACCAGAAATCAGTAAGAAGCAAGCAAATCTGGCGCAGATTCGAGCAAATCGGAGCAGAATCAAGCAAAACCGAAACAAAAGCAAACAAAATCGAAGCAAAAGGACCAAGAACTCAGGCAGCGCACGATAGATACACTATCATGCGCCTTGAGAGAAAACTGGGTCCCACCATGGCTGTCGATAATTTCAATAACACTAAAATTATTAATAAAGTTACTAGATTAAAAAGGGTCTTATACAAATATATTATAACATAATATATACTTATTATGAAACTCTAAATGTAACAACAACATTAATAAATTGTAAATTGATGTTCCAAGAAGAAGAAAAAACATAAGTCTTAAATGAAAAAAAATATGTGCCCTAACAATAATAAACTATAGTTGTTTTGAACTTTAGATGTCTAAAATATTTTTTTAGCAAAAATAGGTGCTTAAAATTTTAACCGTTATAATTTTAAGTGTCTTACTACTTAAAAAATCGTTATTCAATAAAAATGTAACACGTGACATGTTTTTTAATTATTATATTAAAAATTGAAAAATATAATTTAAAAAAATAAAAGAAAATTTAAAATTCCCAAAAAAACCCCAAATCCCTAATACCCAAAATCACAAATTCTCCAAATTGCTGACGCCAGACATCACACTACTGTCGTCAGAGGCCACCGACCATTTTTCCCAACCACCCATCGTCAGCAACATTCGGAAAATGTATTAATCAGACGTCGTTCGAATAGAACCATTCGAATTTGCCATCCAATTAGCACGTCTTCCCTTGGTTACCAACGATGGGTGGTTGGGGGAAATGGGTGGCGGCCTCAGCCACAATTTGAAGAATTTGTGGTTTCGGGTATTAGGAATTTGGGTTTTTTTTTGAGAAATTTGAGTTTTTTTAAGTTATATTATTTTTTATTTTTTTTAAATATGTCATGCGTCATGTTTTGATTGGATAATCATTTTTAAGCGGTTGGACACTTAAAATTGTAACGTTTAAAATTTTAGGCACCTATTTTTACCAAAAAAATACTTTAGCACCTAAAATTTAAAAAATTATAATTTGAGCACTTATTTTTTATTAAGTATATATATATATAAGATCTTTGCGTATATAAATAAAAAGAAAGTTTTTTTTTAAATGAATAAATAAAAAGAAGGGTTAACTACTGAATAGTTACTTATGTTTCTTCCTAGTACAGAGTTGGTCACCGATTTTAAAAAACGACCAGTAAGGTCACTTACATTTTTTGGGCGTAAACTTTTGGTCACTCAGCCGTTTATTGTCGTTAAACGTTGACGGCTTTGTGATCTGGCAGCGAAAAATATAAGGGTGAATTACTGCAATGGCCACTAAAGTTTATCCCATGTATATTTCTAATCTCTGATTTTAAAAAATAAATATTATGGTCACTACTAAAAAAGTTTCTTTCTAATTTTACCCTTGAATTTTTAAAAATTCATTTTTCAACCATAAAAATTTGCAATCAATTAGTACAATAATATTATAAAGGCATAAATGAAAAATATGTGCCTAAAGTATACCATTTTTTGAATTTTAGGTGTCAAAAGTTTTTTTTTTGTAAAAATAGGTGCCTAAAGTTTCAAAAGTTAGAATTTTAGATGTTTGGTCGTTAATGGGTGCTAAATATATATATATATATATATAACCAATCAATGCTTAACGCGTGGCACAAATTTGATCTTTTAAAAAGAACAACACCTAAAATTTTCAATTTTTTATAAATCCTGAAATTTTGAAAATTTCACAAAAGAATCTTAAAATCCCTAAAATTACCTAAACCTAAATCGTCGCTGCTTCTGTCGTCGATCGTCGCACCTGAGCACACCCCTTTGGTCACCGGATCAAGGCGGTCATTTTCCCCAACACGACGTCACTAGAAACGACAAACAAGATAATAAGATGAATAAGTTTCGGACCAACTCTACTTTGTAATTATACATATATATATATATATATATATATATTATCTCATTTAATATATATTACATTTATGCGATAATAATCCATTACCTAAAAAATTTGTAATGCTTCAAGGATATAAATAGTTTCATCTTTCTCCTCTTCTTAATGTATGTCTATTCTGATAATCATTTCTTTTTTTTCCTGCTACGAGTATTATTTATTTTAAACAATATTAAACTTTAATATTTTATTTAAGTTGGTTTTAATTTTTTTTTAAAAATAACTAGTTAACATTTCAATTTTTATCACTTTAACCTCTACTAGCCTAACCACTGTAATTATTAATTAATATATATTATAAATTTACTTTTTAAAAAATATATATTATAAATTTAATGAATTTTCCATCTATTTTGGTTAATACTAACATGTATCGGTACTAATTGGTTGGTACAAGATATTAATATTTTAAATCAATATGTTAATAATATTATTGGTACGAATTGGTTAATACTTTTCGCACCTAAAATTCAAAAAATGTATTTTTTATGCACATTTTTTTCATTTAAGCCTTTATAATATTATTTTACTAATTAATTGAAAAGTTTAGGGTTGAAAATGAACTTTTAAAAATTAAAGGGTGAAATTAGAAAGAAACATTTTTAGTAGTGACTATAATGTTTATTTTTTAAAATTGGAGACTAGAAATGTACATGGAATAAACTTTAATAGTCATTGCAGTAATTTACCCTTTTTTCGCTGCTAGGTCACCAAACCGTTAACGTTTAACGGCAATAAACGGCTGAGTGACCAAAAGTTTATGCCCCGAAAACGTAAGTGACCTTACTGGTCGTTTTTCAAAATCGGTGACCAACTTTGTACTGGGGGAAACATAAGTGACTATTCTAGTAGTTAAAAGAAATTTAACTTGCTATATATAGGTATGCAGACGAACCGAACGAACACGAACGAAGGTATGTTTATGTTTGTTCGTTTAATTTTAACCGAACAAATGAACGAACACGAACAACTAAACGAACATAATTTCTTGTTTGTGTTCATTTTTAAGGAATGTAGTTTGTTCGTGTTTGTTCATGTTCGCTCGTTAAAGTGATAAACGAATGTAAACGAACGAACATAAAATGACATATGTGAATTAATTTAAACGAACATTTACAAACAAAGATATGTGAATAATTTTTTAAATATAATAATTTTTTTTATAAAAAATAATAAATATAAATTGATATATGTGAATAAATTTAAACGAACAGATTATTGAATGTTCACAAACGTAAATAAACGAACGAGTCATTTGTTCATGTTCGTCCATTTAATTAAACGAACAAAAAATCTTGTTCATATTCGTTCGTTTAATATATAAATAAATCAACATAAACGAACTTTTTTCCAAATGATTCACTAAATGTTTGGTTCGTTTACATCCCTATATTTATATAGGTGATGTTATAAGAAAAAAAAACGAAGTGTACATGCATAATTCATAAAACTATTGTTATTTATTACAAACTTGAATATAATACTAAAATTTTAACTTGTGAACTAAAAAAAGGACGCCCATAACAAATGAAAAGTGTAATTAGGGTCCTCCAATTATACCGAGTTTACACATATTACGATAATTTTTCAAACAAGTCACAAAATGTATAATTATACGCAATTTCAATTATATGATAATTTTTCAAATACATTTTTAAATTTAACTTGAGTCGACTTAACTTAACAATTCAGTATAATATTTTAAAATTAATAAAATAAATAACATTTTTATATCAATGTATGCATTTTTTTTTGAAGATCAACAACTGGTACGTCCGACGAATAAGGTGGATCCAAAACTTTAATTATTTATGCTTTGAAATTGTTGTAAACCATTAAATATGAAAATGAGAATAAAAAATCAAGTATAAAATGACAATGAATATTAAAAATATCAGTAAAGGACAAGTTTGGCGTTTAATGTAGAAACCAGTGTGATTGTCTTCTCTCCCTACTCCAATTATTCTTTTCAGTTCTATTCCAACCATGCTTATAAAATACTAGTTTGACTTTGACCCTCCTTCATCCATTTCAAAATGTGAATACTTTTTTAACTTTTAATTGAGTTAGAAATTAGAATTTGCAGAGTATATCAGCTTTTATAAAGCTAATAATTTTGGACATAATAGATATTAATACATTATGTTTTTATATAAATTATCATTATTTGACTCATTGATCTATTCTTTTGAATCGAGTCTTATAAAAACTTGTTATGAGAGTGACCTGTTAGAAACTAAAGTAGAGTAAACCAAATATAAATCGAGTACAATTACGCTTTAACGAAAATTAATGAATCGTAAGTTAATTAAGAAAAAATAGAAAATGAGAGATGAAAGAAACTTTATACATGTTAAATACTGCAAAAAAATGAATAGTCACAACAAAATTAAACTACATTGCCTACAATATTCTATCTTTAGTCGAGACTCTAAAAACAACCCAAATTTCTTAAATAAATTCAAAACAGCCCCATCTCGCCTTTTTTTTTTTCAAACAATAATATTTCAGTAAATTTACCTCTTGAAACGGAGATAATTTGAAATTGTTGGAAAATTGTGGTTGGTTAGTACAATAATGCTGAAGGAGGGGCCAGGTCAGATCACACAAAACAAGGCAATTTGTGAATTTCATTTGCCTGTGGCCTGACTCACTGAGTCACTCTGTCCAATTTTCACTTTTGACAGTGACAAAGTCCTTTACTTTCAGTCACCACACAGAAATAGTATGAATATATGATTAACAAATACAGAAAGTCCGTGCCGTTAAAGGCAATTTTATTCTATCATTTTTAAATGTTACTCATTAATTCAGAACAATAAATGTGCTCATAATAATGCATTAAACATTATTTTTACATATGGTTATTTAAATGCTTTCATGTGCCAAAATTTAGGGATAGTTGCATGAATGACCCCTGAATTATAACAAATCTTTTAATGTGATATAATAATAATTACTATTATTTTTTATATTTTTTATTTTAAGTAAAAAATATTTTTTTATAATTTTATACATAATTTTAATTTTTTTACACATTTTAATATTTTTTAGATTTTTATTGAATTTTTAAATATTTTTATATTTTTATAATTTTAAATATTTTTTTAGATTTTTTAAATTTTTTTGAATTTTAAATATATTATTTTATAATTTTAAATACTTTTTAAATGATATTTATTGGTTTAATGACGTGGTGCGACCAGAGTGTGCCACATGTCACCATAATAATAATTACTTTTGAGTTAACGGTCAACTTAACGAAAGGCTCAAATTGATCGTAATTTGAATTTTGAGGGTCTAATTGATCGCAATTTGAATTTTGAGGGCTCAATTGAGTGAATTTTTTTATAAGGGCTTAATTGATTTTTTATTTTTCGTTGAGGCTGATTCAACCTTTAAGCCTATATTTTAAAAGTCGTTTTATTCCGAATAAACTACAGTGGAGGTCACTCAATTATGGGTAAAGTTACATTTGGGTCACCTAATTATTAAAAGTTATATTTTGGTCATTTTATTATGGTTAATGTTATATTTGGGCCACCTAATTATTAAATGTTACATTTGGTTCACTCAATTATGGGTAAGGTTACGTTTGTGTCATCCTTCATATTTAAAAAAGTACATAAATTTAGTCATTTTTTCTTCCAAATCACTTGTATACCCTCATTAACATTAGATTACTTCATTTGAAATCATTAGTTAATCTAATACACAAATTGATATACTTTTTTAATATGAAGGGTGACTCAAATGTAACCTTACCCATAATTGAGTGATCCAAATGTAACCTTTAATAACTGGGTGGCCGAAATGTAACTTTACCCATAATTAAATGACCTAAATATAACTTTTAATAATTGAGTGACCCAAACATAATCTTACCATAATTGAATGACATCTGTTATAGTTTACCCTTTTATTCCATATGCAGATATAATACATGTCATCGAACACATTTAAATAAGTAGCAATAACTTGACACATAACACCACATAACGATGACGCATGTTAAAATAAACAATAACAAGTTTATATGGTTATTTGACCGAGTGGCCAAGCTTAGGGGTGAGAATCGGTCGGTTCGAAAAAGGTTTTATATTTTTTACTTCGTCTTCAACACTTGCGGGTACGATTTTAGGTAGTCGTCGTTATATGTTTTGGTCAATTTTTCGTCTCTATACCTATCAAATATGATTTTCGAGGAATCCTCATCTCCAATAGTAAAATAAAATTTACTATTTTACTAACCAAAATATATGGTCAATTTCAGTTTACACGTCATATACTCAATACACTTAAACATATGGTTGAAGAGGAACAAGGTTTTTGTGTAAAATGAACTGCAGAAATATAGATAAATAAATTAATTATATAATTAACAAAAAATGGTAAATTACTAGAAAGGCCACCCAAACTTAATAAAGTTTGAACAAAAGACACAAATATATTGATAATATGATAGGTAAGTATACATGTAAATGAGAGTTCATTTTATATATTTTAAAATTTTGTAAAATATTATGGATCCTTGTGAATAATTTTCGGGATCCCCACAGTTATTCATACGGTTACGGTTCGGTTATCCCCACGGTTGGGATATAGCAATCCTCATCTCGTCCTCGTGGGTAAAGTTTCGGTCATTCCTCATTCCCGTCGGTTCGGATCCCCACGGTTTTCGGATATTCTCCACTCAATTCCCACCCTTAGCCAAGTTGCTCATCTTTGGACCCTCATATTCTCTTAGGTCATGGTCTTAGATCCACTAAAAACACTATCTTCCTTTTTTTTAGCTCATTCTCCTTCTCTCTATATAAAATTATGATTAGAATTAAGATTTGTGAAAAAAAATGATTGACTCGCATTATCGTGGAATAATAATGCATGACAACAATTAAGGTTGCGTATTTTTGGATTTCGGATTCATATTCTATATGGAAAATTGGATATTTACTTTTTAGATGTAATTTTTAAATTTATGAATCGGATATCTGATTTTCTAAATTATTAGTAGTAAATTTAAATTTAAAAAATAAACCATAATAATAACAATAAATAAAATAATAAAAAATAATATATAGTAATGAAAATGATGATAATAAAAATAATAATAAATAGAAAAAATATATTATTATTATTATATATTAACTACCAAGAAGTTTTTTTGATCAAAACTACCAAGAAAATAATAGCGACGTTTTAAAATAATAAATATACAATGCTATAGATGAATAAAATATAAAGAAAATAAAATATATGTGTTGAGAGATCAAATTAAATAAAAATATAACTTGTATAAAATTAGACTACAATCAAAAGAGAAAGGACCAAAATAGCAATTAATCTCAATATAGCAAAAGTCAAATTATTTATTTTTTGTTTTTTTCCGAATAATCCAAAATTCAAATATTGTGATCTATATCCAATTCAATTATCCGTTTTCTCATATATTTGATCTAAATTATCCAAAAATAAAAATAAATCAAGTGTCCAATTTTTTTTTTCATTAAATCACCGAATAAACAAATCAAATTACTTTGAGCCTCTAATAACAATAACCATTGTTGTCATTTCATGGTACAACAACTAAGATATAATAGGTATAATAGGTATTTAGCGAAAAAGTTAATTGTTTGGCATTTAGCTGATAATTACATTAACTGGTTTAATTAGTTGATTATATAAAAGTGTTCGATAAATTAATTGATATCTATTTGCTTATTTGAACAAGTAAAATTACATATAAAAATATAATTATGTTCCGTATTTGTTTGAATAATTTATTAGTTATTAATATTTAATATCTATTAATATTAATTATATTATGAAAATTATTTTTTAATATGTAACACCCAGGTTTAGGGGTTAGGTGAAAATAATATTTTAATATTATTTTGGGTTCGGTTTTACGATTTAAATAATGGTTCGGGTTTGGTTTTCAAATTTATTTAATTTGATGATAGACTATGCTTTGGAATTAAACCTCAAATAGCCATGGATTATATGTCCTTGTGAATATTTCATTTCATTAAGGGCAAAAGGGTCATTGGGCTTTTAAACTAAAACAAAACAAATAAAAAACCCAAAATTTCACTCATCTTCTCCCTCTCTCCACAAAACTCACGACAAACTCTCCCCACCATTGAAGAACACTGTTCCATCACCTCTCTTCTTCATTTCAACTCCGTTTTGAAAGGTAATAGTATTTTGACTTCCCCTCACCTCCCTCTCCATGAAAGTACCATTCATTTTCGTTTTCATGAAGTTTTTAGAAAATGGAAGTTTTAAATACTTTGATTAAAAATGAGATCTTTATGTGGATAAATGAAATGTTTGGATTTAATATGTTTAGTTATGATGTATAGAGGTCAAATGGTATGTCATATGTGAATTTCAAATGATTTTAAGCAATTTTCGGATTTGGGTTTCTATGGGGTTTTTTGGAGGGTTTTAAAGTGGTTTTTAGGGTTGGTTAATGTTGGATTTTGGGGGCTGTTGGTAGTATGATATATGAGGGTTGCTTTGGGTGTGTTTGGTGGTTGTTTGGATGCTTGAAATGGAAGATTTTAGTGGGTTTTAGGGGCTGCTCAGAAATTCTATTTTGGGGTTGATTTTGAGTGTTGAATGCTTGCTAATGTTAATCCGGGTTGGTTCCGATGATGAGTTATTAATTTCGGATGTTTTGTTTGTGTTTGAGATTGATTAGAATCGAGTTTGGGCATCGGTGAAGCATCGGAAGTGAATCCGGGGAATTGAAGGTGGTTGCTTGCTTGGTCTTTGAGCTTGGGAGCTTAGGTGAATGGTTAAACGTTTTACTTGGTTTTAAATTAGTTGGTTCGAGTATATGGACTAGGTTGGGCTTGGTAGACCCACCTAGAGTTAGGATTGGGGTGGTAGCCTAATCCTAAACTTGATCTAGAGCCTTTGGATGAACTCATTTATATGGTTGTGTATGTCTCGTATGAAATGTGATATGAATGCTTATGTATATTGTGTTATACATGTGAGATGAGACATGAATTTGTGATGCTTGAGACATGCATGATGATGGTTGTTGGTGAGTACGTGCTAAGCACGAAATTGATTGAAATGAGTAATGTGAAGTGAGTAAATATTGGCACTAGTATACTTGAATACAAATGATCGATCATTAGGATGTTAGTGTGTACACATGAGTCAAAAGTCGCGCGTGGCCTTGGTGGCGTTGAGTCACCAAGGAGGAGTACGGGTACGCCCGGAAATTGTATTTAAATATAGTCGGTGATGAGTGGAATCCCATCGACGGGGCGTGAGGATGAGTGGAATCCCCTCCGCGAGACCGGTGATGAGTGTAATCCCACCGTCAGGTAATGGTTGTGTTGTTGGATGTGAGTTCCAACGGTTATCCGCGTATTTGAGTCATAGCTAGGTGCCAATATTGACTGATAATTGTATCAATGTGTTATGATAAATGATCCTTATTTGGATGTTTGATGTGGCTACTTATGTTGAGGAATTTAGAGCTTGTTGATCATGACACTTACTTGTATATATTGCTCATGCATCTTATCTTGTGGCTCTTGTGGATCCTTGGTATGTCTGTAAAATGCCTTGGCTAGATCGTGCTCGGACCCTGCAATGTTGAGGTTTGTTTTTAGAGCTTACCCTCACTAAGCATCATTGCTTATGCTCTCTTTGTTCAACATTGCAGATCCTTAGTTCGTGGGTTGCTTGCGCAAGTGGAAGGCTCCAAGTGTGGTTGTTAGCCTTGAGTGCTTCAAGTATGGATTTCTAATGTTTGGACATGTAATAGTTTGAGCAATGGGACATGTATTGTTGTTGGGTAGTCGTTGGTTGTTAGGAGCATGTATAGACTCCTTAGTACCTTGCTTTTGTATGGTTCATGTTGCCATGTTGGTTTGTATCTCATGCCTAAATTGCTCTTTTTGAATGTTAGCCATATGCCTAAGAGGTTACCTTTATGCTTGAATGATGTTGTGTGAATGCATGCCTATGATGTCTTGCCTTAGTGTTTAGACTTGTTTTAATCTTGTTGAAGCATGTTAAAATAGCTGGATTGCCTTAAGTTTATATGTGATGGTGTTGTAGTGTGTTTTGGTGGTGTTTTGGGCACCCTAGTGCCTTAAAACAGCCAAAACGAGTCTGCAGACAGGGGGCGTTTCGGAACGGGCCATCCTGTTTCGGAACGGTCCCTTTGCATTTGGCCTGCCGTTTCGAAACGGATGGGGGTCGTTTCAGAACATTTTTGCTACTGGAATTTTGAGAAATTGGCGAGATGAAGGCGTTCCGAAACGGGCCTTTGAAGTTTCGAAACGGTCAAATCTCGTTGACCACGAGAAGTTGACCGTTAGGGCCGTTCCGATACTGGTCACCCCTGTTTCGAAACGGTCACCCTAAGGTTGACCCTGGCCTGTTGACTAAGTCAAGGCGTTTCGGAACACCCTAAGGGCGTTTCGAAACAGCCTGCTGTAAAGGTGTAAAATGAGCTGTTTAATGTTTTGGTTGGTCGGTGTATGTTGCATCGTTTGTATCTTCCGCTGTTGTGCTCCACATAGGATTTAACTATGCCTATAGACAAGATAAAATAAAAAGGAATTTTCTGGGTCGTTAACCGAGGGGAAACCTTAACGGGTTTCGCTTCAGTTTTCCCCGTGTGGCCCACTCAGATCGGTCATCCGACCAGACCGGGACGGGGGTTACATAATATAACATTACAGTGCATATTTGGTGCATCTATATGTTATTTTCTTATTTATATAATTGTCTTTTAATACAATTTGATTCATTATTAAATTTACATTATATTTAAGTACATGTTTTAATCTCATACATTCGAAGAAAACAATTATTTTAAAATGGAGGTAAACAATTAAGGGTTAAATTTAAGTTATTTAGAGATTTTTTTTTTGTAAAATTTAGGAATTGAATTGAGATTGTCCCCCGTACACTTGTAGTAGAACTCCATTAGATTATAGATTAGTTTTCCCAAAAAAAACCCAACTGGCAACTAGATGTAGTCAACTTTCCCCCTTTTTCTCTCTCTCTCTCGCAAATCCCTAATTCCCAATTCTTGAGTTTTGGTTCTGCAATACTCTGGTTGGTTTGATTTGAGGTATTCCATGTCTTGTGAATCGTTGTCGTTTTTCCTACCAGCTTTGGTGCTAGACTGCTTCTTGTTGGTGCAGTTTTTGGTATGTTGTGAGAATCGGAGGAAGGTTGCTTCTTGTTGGTGCAGTTTTTTGTTCCCGGGGTTCTTCGCTTCAAGTTATTTCATATGTTACATATGTATCTTAATAATTAATATATAAATGTATTCTTATTTTTATACATAAAAATCCATCAATTATTAATGTTAAGAATATTGAAACGCCAAGTATAACTAAACGGTCAAGTATGCATACGAATCTTGATACTTTAATTTCTGATAATAATTTTACTAAAGCTCAAAGAATCAAGGTTGATGAGAATTTCAATATCAATTCGTTGGAGTATGATCTGAGTTTGCGAATGAAAATATAATAATATCATGTCAAAATACAAGTTGAGTTTTCGAGAGCTTATATTAAAGTTGGTTCATATCAATACAATCTTACGAGTATCTAAAATCTAGAAAAGAACAACGAATAAGCTTTCAAACACAATGGTCTAAACTATTTTCTATCATGGTTGAAATAGTTTCCAAATAAAAATATAATATCTTGCATTCTCTTCATTGAAATGTTGAAAGAGCGTAGACCAATCACATCTAACAATCTTCACATATTGAAAAAAATAAAGTATATAAATGTTCACCGAATTTTTAGAGCAAATTCATTTTAGTCGTCGTACTTTTAATATATTCGATAAAATCACTAAATTTTTAGTTCAATTTCGATATGGTCCCTTCGTTATTTTCCATTAGAAGTTGGTGTTAATTTTCGTTTTTCCTTAATAAAAAATGGGTAAACTACACCAATCATCACACAACTTTCTTCTCACATCTATTTTGGTCACTAAAGTTTAACAATTTTTAATTTAATAACTTAACTATCAAATTGTTCATATTTTGGCCACTCTTAAATGATATAGTTATACAAATAGAAAAATTCGATTAATCCTTAAAAAAAATTTGGGTCATGATTTTTTACTTTGTTTATTAAATTTATCATATTACCATATTTGACATTTTAATAAGCAAAGTAAAAAAAATTACTTCTCGAATCAAATATTCCAATTAATTAGTCAGTCGATTATCCGATTTAATTGGTACAATATAAGATCGAGAATTGAATAATCTAAATTTAGCAATTAACCAAAATAATTTTTTAAAGATTAATTGAACCCGATTTCTAGAAATTTTTAAAATAAATTATTTCGATTCGATTACGGTTCACAATTTTAAGCAAAATTGATTAGCCGATTTGATCTATTATATAAAATATTTCTAAATTTTATGGCATTACAATATCTTATAGTCTACTGATTTTGATACCCTTATGATTTTTTTTAAAAAAGTTTTGGCTCTGAGTAGGATTAGTAAGTATGAACTTTCAATTTTTGACTTCCTAGTTGCTTTTACACTTTTATCACAACCGAACAATTATTAAATTTACCATATTATCATATTTGATATTTTAATAAACAAAGTAAAAAAATCATTTCCAGAATCAAATATTTCGATTAACTGGTTAATCGATCATCTGATTTAATTGGTACAATATAAGATCGAGAATTGAATAATCTAAATTTACCAATTAACCAAAATATTTTTTTAAAGATTAATCGATTTTTTCTATTTGTATAAACATGTCATTTGAGCGTGGCCAAAATATGAACAATTCGAAAGTTAAGTTATTAAATTGAAATTTTTTAAACTCTAGTGACCAAAATAGGAGTGAGAAGAAAGTTGAGTGGTGATTGGTGTAGTTTACCTATTTTTATTAAGGAAAAACAAAATCTAACACCAGGTTCTAACGGAAGGTAATGAGAGTGACCATATTGAAAGCAAACTAAAATTTTGGTGACTATATTGAAATCGAACTAAAAATTAGGTTACCTTATTAAATATTTTAAAAATATGGTGACCAAAATAAATTCACCCTAAAAATTTGATGACCATTTATATAGTTTACCCTAAAAATTGAATATTTTTCGTCTCAGCAAGTTTTAAAAATTAGAGTTCCATTAAAGCTTCGGTTGATGGTAGTTAACTGGCTTACATTTTAAGAATATAATTTTAGAGGCGACGACGAAACTAAGGCGTGATACAAGTCGTGATTTTTTTTCAATTGCTCGTTTAATATTATTTTTAGAGTTGTCTTAGAAATTTGAAGGGCAGAGCGAAAATTAAAAAATAAGTTCTTATAGAATAAAAATATATCCTATTACTTCAAACAATTAATTTAATATTTTATTAATAAACCATAAAAATATAATTAAAATTTATCACATATTAATTATATTGTTTTGTTAAAAAAACACATTAAATATAACTAAAATAATAAAGGTCAATCATCAACCTATTAGATTATAAAAGTAGAAGGTAGATATCTTGAGGAGTCGCTCATATTGTTCCTCGTACCGCGGATCATTTTACAATGACCGAAATCTTTTTTAATATGCTGGTGTGATGCAAGAGTAGCATCTGTTTAATTTTTTTAATCTTTTCAAAAGTAACACACACAATATATATTATTGGTGCTCGAACCCGGGTCCTAAGAGATAATAAACATCTACCTTTATCACAAGGACAAAAGGAGACGGGAATCCTTGCATATTCTAACAAGAGTGATTTACCATAAATGCTTAATCCAGGAGTAATTGGGCCATAAAATCATAACACCATTCCATTTTTTTCTTTAGCTTTTGCTCTTTGTAGCCCAAAACAAAAACAAAAAGGCAGTCCACACTGGGTTAGATGTATGAATGTAAAAACCCTAGATTCCGACTCTTGTTAGATATATAGTCTGCAGTGTCGCCGCTCTTATTTCGCGCTCTAATCGGTTTTCCCTATAAGAAATCCCTAGCTCTTGTAAACACATTCCATCCAAAAGCAAAATGGCAGAAAGAGGCGGAGGTGAGCGTGGTGCTTTCAGGCGTGGATTCGGTGGCAGATCTGACCGTGGCCCAAGAGGAAGGCGCCGCGGCCGCAGGGATGAAGAAGAGAAATGGGTGCCCGTTACAAAGCTCGGACGTTTGGTCAAAGCCGGGAAAATCACGTCCCTTGAGCAAATCTACCTCCACTCTCTCCCCATCAAAGAGTACCAAATCATCGACCAACTCGTTGGCCCTTCGTTGAAAGACGAGGTCATGAAGATCACCCCAGTCCAGAAACAAACCCGTGCCGGGCAGCGCACCCGGTTCAAGGCCTTCGTCGTCGTTGGCGATGGAAATGGACATGTCGGGTTGGGAGTGAAGTGTAGCAAAGAAGTTGCGACGGCTATTAGAGGGGCGATCATATTGGCCAAATTGTCTGTGATACCGGTGAGGAGGGGGTATTGGGGGAACAAGATTGGGAAACCTCACACGGTGCCGTGCAAAGTCACCGGGAAATGTGGGTCCGTTACTGTTAGGATGGTGCCGGCGCCGAGAGGTGCTGGGATTGTGGCTGCTAGGGTGCCGAAGAAGGTGCTTCAGTTTGCTGGAATTGAAGATGTTTTCACTTCTTCCCGGGGATCTACCAAGACTCTTGGTAACTTTGTAAAGGTATTGCCTTTTTCTTATCAATGCTATGTTTTACGAAAATTGTTGGCTGTTGTGATTATGCAATGTTTGATTTGAATTTTCTTATATCTATTTGGGAATGAGTTTTAACGTTTAATTTTATATTTTTCTAACTTTTCTATGTTGATCAGTGATATTATTGTTGAAGTATTGGGATTCTTTGGTTGGTCTTTGATTAGCTATCTCAGAGTTGGAATGTGTTTAAGATGTATGATGCTGGATTAATTCTATATAATTGTTGACCATTTGGCACATAGTGGATTGTCTCCTTCTTAATTTGGGGATATTTATTATTTATGAGTGGTCAGATGTTTTATGGGTTTCATGTATTTAAATTGCCGTTGCGGCCACATTTTTGTTTGCTAAATGCAAACATAAGTGGCCTGTTATTGCTGCAATTGGCTGTTAGCTGTTAAAATGTGGGCACAATCCACCGCTATATGTGTGATTCTGCTTCACACTGCTATTTTCGCCTAGTTGTTTTGGACTGCTACTGCTATATAGCGGGTAGCGGCTGCTATTGTGGTTGCGGACAACCATTTAAATCCCTGATGGGTTTCTAATTTTAATTATATCTTTATACTGATCCATCATATTGTGCTGGAAAAGGTGTTGTTATCTTGAACTTATCTCCTTCTGATTGTAATTGATTCTTTGACTGGTTGACAGTGTGACATAATAAATCTGTCATTGGTGTATAGTAATGAATCTGGTAGTTGATGTATTCGTACATGGCATTAGTTTTAATACATACAAATCTCATTTATTATACATCCTATCTATTATTCGAGTGGAAATGTGTTGAAGGAAATTTATTGTTTTCTGCTTAGCTCATGTCTGGAATCAAATAATAGAGCAGTTAGTTTGCAAATGCGCTGTTAATGAGTGCTAGTTATATTTCTGTGATACTGTTCTTGTGATATATTGTTTGATGACTTGTATTTCCCTACACGTTTTTGTGGTTGTAGATTTTGTACTCAATAGGTGATGCAGCACCTTTATAATTGATGTTGGTTTTCTGTACTATTTGAAACCATATTTTTTTTTTTGGTGGGAGTATGTGTTTTTTTGGCTAAATGTTTGTTTGTAAATATTACATATTGACTATTGCAACCTATCCGATGCATGAAGGTATTTTTATTTAATTATCGTAACATTATTATGCTTTTGTTCTTGATAGCTCTGCTTATTGGCTGTATGATCTGTTTCAAATATGCTCTGTTGAGTTATTTTGGATATACCTGATTTCGTTTTGGTTTTGGAAATCTAAATTGCAGGCTACCTTTGAGTGTCTTTTGAAAACATACGGTTTCTTGACCCCCGATTTCTGGAAAGAGACTCGTTTCACAAGGTCTCCTTTCCAGGAGTACACTGATCTACTGGGGAAGCCGGTGAAGACCCTTGTACTTGAAGATGCGGAGAGGGTGGTGGATGTGTGATGGTGTTGAGCTCCCTAGGGTAGCAATACAAGTTCATTTTGCCTGTTAAGACAATGCCTATGTTTTCACTTCTTTGCTTATTTGTTTGTCGTAAGAAATTTAGCACTTGTTCAGCAACTTGAAGTTTTGTTTGAATCAATCCGAATTTTATTCAAAGCTTATGGTTGATATATGACTGAGTTTGTCTCGTCTTCTCTTCTCTTCTTAGTGCTGCTGCTTGTTCCTTAATGCATATAATGAAATCAATCAAGGAATAGCATTGGCCAATCCTGTGAGGTTAAGTTTGATAGTTTTTAACCTTATGGGGAAATTGATATGCAGCGTTATAACATTTCTAAGCTAATGTCTGAAATTTCTTCTCAGAAATTGCTGTGAAATCTCTATAAAAATTTGGCACTTTCAAACCAACTCTATTAGCTTCACAAATTTGGCACTCGATAGAGGCGGCTTTGACAACCACAAGCACCGAAAAAAACAGAGAGTTTGCAGATAAAACTACACGTGGCAATGACCCATTTGCCCCATCATTTTTTTGGATAAGGAAGTGGATAACGGGTTACCAACAAGAAGACCTTTCGGCCCTTATTCATACAATCTAGGTCCAGCATCTCAATCAGACAATTACAAACAAAACTTGGAGGAAAAACAAGTGTTCCCTTAACTTGCAGAGACATGGCTTCAATGAGCATGACAGCCTCTCTCCTTCCGGGCTCAACCTCTGCTTTGACTAGACTTCCATCGAGACCTGCTCGCAGAGGTGTGATCGTGGCCAAGGCAGGCAGCGCCGATCAAGGCGAGAAGGCCGGGTTGGAAATGAAGCAAGAGAGCAGCAATGGGAGGAGGGACTTGATGTTTGCAGCAGCAGCAGCAGCTGTTTGGTCTGTTGCAAATGTTGCGATGGGTGAAGAGCCAAAAAGTGGGACTCCTGAAGCTAAGAAAAAGTATGCTCCTATCTGTGTCACAATGCCTACTGCCAAGATCTGTCGCAAGTGAGAAACCTTGTATGTTTTCTCTATATTTAATGCGGATCTGTATGCGAGATTCATGAACTTAGTTGTATGAAAACTTGCATCATTTTATTGCAGAATCCTTGTTTTATAATCTCTGTCTTCTTTTTACTTCATCCATACTCTTCAATGATCAAAGGGAAGGGTAATAGTAAGATTTGAAAATCCCCCCAAAAATGTAGAGTTCAAGTTATATATCAGCTTATGCTGTTCATCAATGGATGCTCAAAACTTTGCATTTGAAGAAGAAGGAGCCATTTATGTATGTGTATTTTTAACGTGCTGTATTAATTGTCGAGGGAGGAATTGAATATCATACATATATTTTTAGATTGATCTTCCTGAATCTCAAATTTTATCTTAAGTCCATCATTTTTGTTGATTGCTCATTTAAGTTTGTGTAGATTCATTTGCAGGGACATAGTCAGAATTGAACTATGAGGGACAAATTGATTAATTTTAAAATAAATAGGGTTCTAGAAAGTAATTAAATCATAAAAGTGAAGGAAATAAGGTATAATTTTATTAATTTTAAAATTAAAAGGTCTTAAAAAGTTATTAAACTAGAAAAATGAGGGGGCGAGGCTTAATTTCATTAATTTTAACTAAATGAGTCTTAAAAAATAATAAATCAATTTTTTTTTGAAAGAGACAAGGTCTTAATTGTAATATTTTTAAAACTATTGGTGGTATGAAAACAATTAAACCATTCATAGTTGGGGGCAATTGCCCTCCCGTTCTCCAAGTGGCTCGTCCCTGCTCATTTGTATTATCTTTGTAATGGTTTATAAATATATCTGTATTTCATATTTAGGAGTTATATATGTATTTTTCTTACTAATATGTATAATTTCTACTAAATTTTTAAACTAAACAAATTAACATGATCTCTTTTAATATTTACTTAATTAGAAGTCAACAATTATCATGCTTCTATATCTTTAATCTTTCCATCAAAATTATTAAAAAAATAACTAAATTTCAGTTTAATTAAGAATTAGATCAACGATCAAATCAATTAGACCATCGATTTTTAATTTAATTAATTTATATTAGTTCAACATTATTTAATCGATGATTAAATAAAATATCTATAACTAGTTAAACTGATTTCATCGTCGATTTTTTAATTTTGGTTCACGGTTTTTTATCGATTCACAATGGATCACTTAATTTGTGATTTTATGTTACGAGTTAAATTGATCAAATCATTTAGTCTCAATTTAACCGATCAATTTATTGTTTTATAATTTTGACAACTTTAGTTATTATCACATGAATCATAATCATAATCAGAAAATATCACGATAAATCTTAAATACAAACTATTATAAATCATAATCATAATTGTTGGTAATGCTCAAGGGAGTATAGCATGTAAATCCCACATTAAGTGGGAATGAGCTTTAAAATAAATTAATATATGGTATTTTTTTTCCCTCTGTATGTTTTTTTTTTGAATATGCTGGTGTGAGCAATGGTAGCATCTGTTCAACTTTCTTACTATTTTCAAAGACACACACAACATACATTACTAGTGCTCGAACCCTGGTCCCAAGGGATGATGAACATCTACCTTTGCCACCAGGACACAAGGGGATGAGCCCTCCATATGTTTTTTTTACTTTATAATTTATAGGACTCAGATTTATACCGACTAAATTGGATTAGATTTTATGCAGCTTTTACAATCGAGTAATGAATTTGACCATTTTAAATAGTGAATTAAATTTGTTTTAATTTTATGTTTTATAAATTGACATTTTTACCCTTCAAATTTAATCTATAAATCGAGGCTTTCTTAACTCATGTTTTATATATACCAAACACATTTTTACAATCTCTCTCTCTCCCTCTCTCTCTTCCCCCTTTCTCTCTCCCTCTCTATCCCTCCTTTCGTCCCCCCCTCTCTCTCTCCCTCCCCCTCCCCTTCTTCCCCTCTCTCTCCCTCCCTCCCCCTCTCCCCCTCTCTCTCCCTCTCTCCATCTCTCTTCCACTCTCTCTCTCCTCTCTCTCTCTCTCTCTATATATATATATATATGTGTGTGTGTGTTTTTTTCGAGTTTATATTTTTTACTCTTAAAGAATAGCAATGGTACCAACGTTCACTCTTAATTTTAGGGGCGTCGTCCAGTGTAGCGATTACACTAATCAGGACGAATTTGATTTTAAGACAGTGGTTTATACAACAACACAATTAACTTGTTCTAATTCCTTTTGAATTATTTTCCGGTCATTGCTAATATTTTATTTTACATCAATTTATTTTTTTAACAATCTAAAAGTAAATTTATCCTAATTGATGTAATCTCTACACTGAATGATGCCTCGAATTTAACACAATCTTTCATTAAAACCGTACACTTGAAATGGAGAGCGGACGATTAGTCGTATTGCCCTTTTCTTAAACCGAAACTAAGACATCGGAAATGTTGCTTAAAAAGCATAGTATAAAATAGAGGATTTGAATAGTGTTAAAAGCAAAGGATGAGTCTACCACGTGCGACGAACATTGATGAACACCACTAACGATGAACACCATTATTTTTTTTTAAATTTTAAAAATTTAAAGGAATAAAATTATAATTAAAATTATCTCTTAAAAAAATAAAAATCAAATTTAATAATTACTTTATAATATATTTTTAATAGGTTAGAATCAAATATACCCAATTCTCCTAAACCCTAACAAAATCAATCTCTTACAAAAATAGAAATCAGTTTTATAATTTTTAATTGATTCAAATAAAAAAAACCTAACTCTCCTAAACCTAAACCTAACAAATTCAACCCCTCATCTTATTTCTAGCCGGCGCCGTCTCAGCCCCCCGCCGCCTCCGCCCCCCGCCGTCAGCACCATTACCGATGTCGTTAGTGCGTCTGCCAGCGAATTTCTAGCCGTTTGCTGTTTGCGCGTCTGTCACGATCTGCAGCTTGCTTAGTCGTCGTGCTTCTTGCTGCCGTCCCCGTCCGCCGTCGAGCCCATCTCCAGTGCCGGCCACCGTCATCATCAAAGTATTTTAATTTCCCCCAATTTCAAATTGTAATTAGGAACCCTAATCCCTAATTAATTTCCCCCAATTAAACTCTAATTCCCAATTAGATCCCAATCAAACCCTAATTTTAATTTTCCCCCAATTTCGAATTCAAATTAGGAACCCTAATCCCCAATTATTTCCCCCAATTGAACCCTAATTCCCAAATCAAATCCCAATTAAACCCTAATTTTAATTTTCCCCAATTTTGAATTATAATTAGAAACCCTAATCCCCAATTAATTTCCCATAATTGAACACTAATTCTCAAATTAGATCCCAATCAAACCCTAATTTTAATTTCCCCTAATTTTGAATTCCAATTAGGAACCCTAATCCCCAATTTGTTTCACCCAATTAAACCCTAATTCTTAATTAGTAAACCCTAATTCTTTAATTAATCCATAATTAAACCCTAATCCCCTAATTTTAAACTCTAATTCGATAATTAATCCCTAATTAAACCCTAATCCACAATTATTAATCCATTATTTAGTAATTAATTATAGCGGAGCATGGAGTCAAGCAGAGCAACGGAGCATGGAGTCAAGCAGTCCAAGAGTCGCCAGAGTGTAGCCGTCCAAAATCGAGGATATCCTGCGCCTTATCAATCCAGGGAAGGCGTCTCAATTTTTGTCAACTATGTTAGCAAACGGATTCACAAAGCTGCGTTAAAAGAAGTGTTTGAAGGTTATGGAAGGGTGATTGATATTTACATCGCTTACAACAACCCAAAAAGATTGAATAAGAGGTTTACTTTCGCTTTCATCAGGTTTACGTCTAAAGTGGATGCAAAAATAGCTGTGAAATCTGGAAACTATAGGAGAATGGAAGGCTTCTCAATAAGGGTTTTCATGACAAAAGATACTTCGTTACCTAGAGTTTGTAGGGTCCCGAAGAACAACACATCTACTCCAATACCTACTATGCATAAGGCATCTTCCCTTAAAGACACGAGGTCCTATAAAGATGTTCTTATTTCTAACTTATTGGATTCTGAGGGGGGTTAAAGTTCCTAAATCAGAATCTCGCCCCTGCTCTCACAAGGCAATGAACGTTATCTCATGTGGATATCAAGAAGACGCAAAACAACATTCGATCTCTATTTCGAAAAATGATATGTCTTGGTTAAACATGTGTTTAGCTGGTCAAATCAAAGGGATGTATGATGCAAAGTTTGTCGAACAAGCTTTACGTTCAGAGGGATTTAAGGTGAAAATCTGCACTTGGTCTAGCTTCTTCGTGGTGATTAAATTCGAAGAAGAAGAACAGTTGGATATTTTCTTGGATCTCAAAGAAAGTCTTGGCTATTCATTCTTCACCAATATCGGTTCTCTCCCAAACTTCATGGACAAAAAACAATTGAAAATCTGGGTAAATCTTGAAGGTGTCCCTTTATCCGCTTGGCACAATTTTGTGTTCTCAACCCTTTGTCGATAGTGGGGTTCATTAATTAAGATTGACGATGATACCCTAAACAAAAACCGTTTTGATGTTGCGAGATTACTGGTTGGAGTAAGTAACATAGCAGATATTTCTCCTTTCATCATCTTTGAGTTTAATGGGGATTCTTACTTTATCAAAGTCTCGACGTCGGAGTTCGACGATGAGAGGTGTTGGATCGATGCCGAAGAACTAAACAGTCTGAGTAAGTCCCATAGTCTCGAAATTAATGAGCCGGAGTAGTTTTTCAATAAATCACCAGACGGTTCCCCCCAACAATTTTGGGAAGGTCTCTCCTACCCCTCGTACCGAGTGCCAAGCATTAAGTGAAGAGAGTTTAACTGCTACATGCCCTACCATTCCCCCACGTGGTTTGAACAACAATTGCGGCGCCCATTTGAAAGATCCGGCTCAACCGCCTACTGAAGTTTTTGGACCTGATGTAAATTTGTTCGAAGTCCCAATTTCAAAGGCACATGAAGCCTCTTCTCTATCGTCGGGCCCTAGCGGTTCTATTGACTCAATTCTAGACAAAGGAACGAGTCTTTTCACCATCCGACCCAAATTTTTTAAAGGCAACAGTGGCTCTAATTCGGCTAATCCAAAATCAGGGTCCTATGATTTCTACAATAGAATTTCACTGTTATCCCCTTCAGCTAACTCTCTGGATCGCAACAGAATCTTATCCAGAGCCTCCAGGGGAAGTTCGCCTGGTTGTCCCGTTAAGCCCTTTGAGAGTATCCCCATGCCCGAAGCCAACTCCTCTCTTGAAGCGAAAGCGTGCTTCGATGTTTGCTCGTCTCTGGGTATCCAATTCGAAGCAAGGTCGGAGGAGGTGTTGAAAATATTAGAGGAGGCTTAAGCGTTTTGCGTCTGTTAGATTTCAGCTAGCACGCTGTGATGTTGTGTGGTTTTCCTTATTTATGATTCAAAGCTTGTTTTTATCCTGGAATGTCAGAGGGCTCGGTAATTTTGCAAAAAAGGCAACAATGAGAAATTGCATGAGCGAAATCAAGGCAAAGGTGGTGTTTCTTCAAGAGTCTAAGCTTCAGTCCCTGGATGATACTTTAATCTGCAAAATTTGTGGTCTTTCTTTTAGTAATTCGTGGGTTTTCTCTCCGTCTTTGGGTGATTCGAGAGGGCTAATTTCTGCTTAGGATTCAAATTTCTTTCAGTGCGAGCATTCTATATTTCAGCCTAACTATATATGCCTAGTTGGTAAGATCATCCCTCTCAACTTCTCGTGTGTTTTAGTCAATATTTATGCTCCTAATGCCGCTCTCGACAGATCGAAGCTTTTTGAGTCTTTAAGTCAGTATCTAATTAACCTTCGTCGACCTCTTATTATGGGAGGTGATTTTAATACTGTGAGATTCGCAGAAGAAAAACTTGGTGTGAGCTCTAACCAAACAACTATGGTTGTTTTCTCGGATTTCATAGATAATCTTTCCCTTATTGATCTGCCTATGCATGGTAGCAAATACACATGGTCTAGTTTCAGGGATCGACCTTCTTTAAGTTGATTAGATATATTTCTCATCTCTCCAGACATTGCAATACTTTGGCCTGACCTGGATCAATCGACTTTAGCTAAGAAGTTATTCGACCATAATCCGATACTACTTTCAACGTGTGTCTTCAATCGGGGACCTAAACCATTCCGATGGTTTGACAGTTGGCTCGAAGATAAAAATTTGATCGAAGCTATTAAGACCACTTGCGTACAAAGCCAAGGGGAGGGGATTGGTCAAATTCTAGAAAAATGTAAGCCAGTGACTAAAAGTTGCTCTCAGGCTAGAAGTGTTAAAGACCAACCTTCTATTAGAGACTTAGAAAACAAATGTTTGGGGCTAGAAAATGCTTTAGCCAGTGGGAATGAGGATTAAAAGTTGCTCTCTGAATTGAAACTTTGTCGCAGCACCTTGTGGCAAAAATATAGAAAAGAGGAAAGGGATTGGCTCCAAAAATCCCGTTTGAGATGGTTCGAAGTGGGCGATCGCAACACGAAGTTTTTTCATCTTGTAGATTCCTTTAGAAAGAAAACAAACTGCATTTCAAGACTGAAAATTGGAGATTTGATATTGCAGAATCCTTTAAAGATCAAACAAGCGATTGAAGACCACTTTAAGAAGTCTTTTGGCAAGTCCCTTACCTTACCAGTCAAGAAGTTTGATTGTCATTTTAGTAGGCTCAGCTATGCATCTTCGTCCAACCTTGATCGTCCCTTTAGTATGGAGAAGATTGAGTTGGCCCTCCACTCTCTTGATAGCTCTCGGGCGCCGGGACCTGACGGGTTCAATCTGGGTTTTTGAAGAAGTTTTGGCCAGTCCTCAAGGATGAAATTTTTAGCATGTTTGTCAATCTTCATCAAGGTTCCATGCCTGATGCGTCGATCAACCAATCCTTCGTGGTTCTTATCCCAAAAGCAATCGCTCCAATTTCTGTTGAAGATTTCTGCCCCTTTAGTCTCGTGGGGTGTGTTTATAAACTCATTTCGAAAGTCCTTGCTAGGAGGCTTAGTTCTGTCTCAGGGGATCTAATTGGTGAGACTCAATTCGCTTTCTGCAAATGTAAACAGATTCTTGATTGTTCACTTATCGCCAATGAGTCAATCGATTACTGCAGAAGACTTAAGAACAAAGCAATCGTGTTCAAAGTAGACTTCCGTAAAGCTTATGATTCTATTGACTAGAATTTTTTAATGCTGATCTTACGCAAAATGGGTTTCAGTGACTTGTAGTGCAAATGGATCAACTTTTGCATCTCTTCGGCTTCAGTTTCTGTTTTAGTGAACGACTCTCCAACTAAGCCTTTCAATATTCATCGTGGTCTTCGCCAAGGTTGTCCGCTTTCCCCTTTCCTATTTAACTGTGTTGCTGAAGCTCTCAATTCTCTTTTGGATAAAGCTGTGAGAATGAGTTTCTTTAAAGGCATCAAATTTGGCTCAGAATCGATAGAGGTATCTCATCTACAATTTGCGAACGACTTAATCGTTTTCTGTGAAGCCAGTGAAATGCAGGTTCAGAATGTAGTGCGCATATTGAAAGGTTTCGTCTTGTCGTCAGGATTAACTCTAAATCTGTCAAAAACACAAATATTGAGGGTTAACGTGGATGATCACTTGTTGGATTCATGGACTTCTATTTTATGTTGCAAACGAGAATCCTTTCTGTGTACCTACTTGGGTCTCCCGCTTGGGGCTACCAAAAATTCAGCTCTTCTTTGGTCACCCATTGTGGCTAAAGTTAGGAAAAAGCTGGAAGGGTGGAAGGCGAATTCGCTGTCATTTGCGGGACTAGTCACTTTGGTTAAATCTGCCTTATCCAATCTCCCCATCTATTTCATGTCGATTTTTCAGCTCTCCAAGTCCATCTCTTCAACAATATCACGGCTTATAGCGAAATTCATCTGGGATTCTTCGGACAAAAGGACTATTCACTAGGTTAGTTTTGAACAAATGTGTCTTCCTAAGGCTTACGGTGGATTGGGTCTTTTTGATCTCAACCTAAAGAACCGCGCCTTGCTAAATAAATGGATTTGGCGCTTTGGTTCCGAGGCTGACAGTATGTGGAGAAAAATTCTGGCTGCTAAGTATAATCAGGATCATTCGTCTCTTTTGCCGACCAAAGTTCCTTCTTATAAGCTTTTGTGGATGTGGAAATCCATCATATCCTCCTTGGCACAATCAGATAATATGTTTAGCAAAAACATTTGTTTCACCATTGGTTCTGGGCATAAGGTGAATTTTTGGATGGATAGGTGGGCATGCTTTTATCAGTGTAATTCTCCCTGCGAAAGAGAGCAACGCTGGTTTCCAGCCGGCTAATTTCTTTTGCAATCTCTCGACTATCGGATCCCACAATTTTGCTGAATTCTTCCTAGCACCGAGAGGAAGGCCAAGGTATTGACAAGGAAGATTTTCCATTTTACAGTGAAAAATAGAAGCCCATGAAACCACCAATTCTTCTTTCACATTGATTCCGATTAATTTTGATTTTTTCCGATTCAGCTTTAGGCCTGCCCCCACCTCAAACCCCTTCAAAATTCTGATCACATTTCTAATTTGGGTTTCGCTGGCATCGCAGAAAATTATGAGGTCGTCTGCGAATTGTATATGTGACACTTCTATTGAATTAACCCCGATTCGAACCCCCTTGAAAAAACTACTAGCATTTGCCCTTCTCAACAATAAGCTAAGAGCTTCCGCCACTAGATTAAACAGCAAAGGAGAGAGCGGACAGCCTTGCCGGAGACCTCTACAAATTTTGAACGGCGTCGTTGCAGAACCATTAACCAGAACAGATATGGAGGCTGTGCTTAAACACATGTTGATCCATTTACACCACTTGAGGCCAAAACCCAATTGTTTCATAATGGTGGAAAGAAAATCCCAGTCAACCGTGTCATATGCCTTCCGGAAGTCCACTTTAAACACCGTACATTCCAAACCTTTCCTCCTTGTAAAATCTATAACTTCATTTGCAATCAAGGAGCAGTCTAATATCTGTCTGCCAGCACAAAAAGCGAACTGATTTTCGCTTAAAATATCTTCCATAACCCCTGCTAGACGTATGGCTAGCACCTTGGCCAACAGTTTGTACACACAACCAACAAGGCTGATTGGCCGGTACTCATCAATTGAAGCAGTATTTTGCACCTTAGGGATTAGCGAAATGAAGGAATTATTGAAAGAAAAATCAACTACTTCTCCCTTGTGGAAACTGCTGAAGAAACCAATAATTTCAGGTTTTAGAACTGCCCAAAACTTTTTGACGAAGCTCATATTGAAGCCGTCGGGACCGGGAGCTCTCGATGAATCCAATTTGGCTAGAGCATACTCGATTTCTTCCACTGAAAATTCCATTTCTAATCTATCAGCTGCGTCAGGGTTAATTCTTCTTGACACACAATCAAGCTCTTTTACTGGAATTGTCCTTGAATCGTTATAGGCCACCTTAAAGTGCCTAGCAATTTCATTTTTAATCTCTCCTGGTTCTTGCAGCAAAACAGAACCGCAATTCAGATTTCCAATAAAGTTGACCCTTCTTCTAGCTGAAGCGGCAAGGTGGAAGAACTTGGTATTACGATCTCCTTCTGTGGCCCATTTTAAGCGAGATTTTTGTAGCCATTCTCGTTCTTCTCGTCTATGAGCAGCCCATAACTCCTGCCTAACCTTCTTTAATTTATCACAAGTGTTTGAGCTCGCCACTCCCGTTGCAATCTCCTGCTCCAGAGCATGCTGTTTTTTTCCAGAAAATCAGTTGATGCTTCCTTATTATGGTGTTTTGCAGTCACCCATTGCTTTGTAACTTCTTTACACTTTCTCAACATGCTCATAATCCCAGTCCCCTCAATTTTGCTGCAACTTTTCTTTATCAACTCAGCATATTTTGTGTCCTCTCCCAAATAGTCAAACCATTTGAATGGCCTAGGTCCCCAACTTTTGCCCATTATTGAGATACCAATTGGATTATGATCAGACAATCCCTTCGGGAGAGGAATTTGCAATAGGTCCGGCCAAAGATTTAGAAACTCCACCGACATTAAAAATCTGTCCAAGCGACTAAAGGAAGGAACGCCTCTGAGATTCGACCAAGTGTAGTTACTGCCATTCAGAGGAAGATCCACCAAAGAGAGATCTTCAATGAACTGAGCGAACGCTTTCACTGCTTTTCTGTTGTAGCTCACACCAATTTCCCCCCTTTATTTAGCACTATGTTAAAATCCCCCCCTAGCAGGCATGATAATTTACTTTGTAAAAACAACTTCTTCAACTCACCGAATAAAATCTGTCTCTCTACTGCATCATTCGGTGCGTAGACATTGACAAGGATGCATTGTAAATTTTTTTCTTTAATCCGACCCACCACAGCTACAAATCCCGCGGACATCAAGTAGTTATCAATCCCAAAAAAATTCCGATCCCACATGGAGATTATACCCCCTGCTGATCCTGTCGAAGGGGAAAGCTGAAAATCGAAATTCGAATTCCTCCCACATAACATACTCCAGGTTCTTCGGTCAATACTTGATAATTTGGATTCTTGCAGAAAGACAATTTTTGGTTTTGTTCTGCATAGTAATTTCCTAACAGCAACTTTCTTTTCCGCACGCCCCAAACCACGTACATTCCAAGATAAAAAGAGCATGTTATTCATGAATTTCTGTAGCAAGGACTCACCAAGAATAACTAACCTCACTAAGCAACCACATCCCTTTCGATTTCCATAAACCGGGATAAGATTTCTTCCTCAGTAGCCTTAAACTTCAGACCTAGAGAATTGCATACCTCCAAAGTAGCCAGAGCTTCCAGTCTGTCGGAGTTTGAAGCTGCCTGAACGGGAGGATAAGTAGGGCACTTCGATCCAATTGGGGATTTATCGATAGATGGAGGCACTATGCTGTGGATTCCCCCATCAACTCTCTCATGTGTGCTAAACTTACTTTTAATTTTCGACTGAGAGCTGCTTCTCCTGATATCAGAAAATATGTTGCTTCGACAGAAATTAACCGGTAAGCAACCAGGGATTTTAACCAGCTTTGGTTTGATCGAAAATAATCCAGTCGATGGGTCTAAAACTGGTTCTATAGACATGCTTTGGGCCGAAGAAGAATGGGAGCCCACATCATTTCTAATTGGAATATCGACGAGCACCACGTTTCTAGTTGGATCAGCCGAGTCATTAAGGTCCTCTGAAAGAGGCCCAAAAGAATTTCGCCGAAAATGATCCTCTGACCCAGAAAATATATTACCAGCACATGTGTTTAAAGTTTTTGCGGCGCCGTCTTTTTGGTTTAGATAACCAGCAGACTTATTGCTTCCACTTTCCTTGGAAACACAATCAAAATCATTCACTCTGGAGTAAAAATTGCAGTTTCCCGAGGCACGCTCCTGCTGGCAGTTCGCATCCCCCTGATCGATCCAAACCCTTTCAACTTCAAACTCTGCCGTCGTAACTTTCAGATGATAATCTTCGCCGGCGAGAACAATGGTAGCGGTTGCGGGAATGTCTGAAAGGAGAAATTATTACATGGTCCCGGACCACCACGTCATCCATGGTCCCTATCCACTAAAAATAAGCCACATAATTTATTTTTTTCCATGTCATTATTTTATTTATAATCAACTTTTATGTAACCACCCACTCCCTATTTACATGGCTTAAAAATATGAAGATTCATCTTTGAAAAAAAATGACATGGAAAAAAACAAATTATGTGGCTGATTTTTAGTAGGAGGGACCATGAATGACGTGGTGGTCCGGGACCATGCAATAATTTTTCGTCTGAAAGGTAGCTGACTCCGATTAGAACTTTAGCCACATCCAGCCTACTCTTGTTTTTGGTATCTTCATCGACTCTGATTACGTTTCCCCAGCAGCTCGCTATAGAGCTAACAACAGATTCTTGCCAACCAATCAACGGCAATCCCTCCAAACAAACCCAAACTTTGAGTTTTTTACGATTCATGAAGCTATCCACCGTATCAATATCTCTGAACCAGTTCTGCAACATAGACAGTTGTTCTTCTTCCTCAAAAACAATAATGGAGAAAGGACCCGACCACTGACACACCTTGATCTTGAAACCTTCCGACACTAACACTTCTTGAAGGAAATTTACATCATACATCTCATTGATTTGTCCTACTAAGCATTGTTTCAGCCATTCATACTCTATCTCTTGCACTGAGATCCTTATGCGTTTATCTGCGATTTCAGGCGAGGCTGCCGACGAAACCTGTTGACCGGGGGTGACAACCGAGGCTTTCACTATGTCTAGCTTATCCCCCCATTCAGTCTACCGAGCAGAGCTTCCTTATATGATCTCCCATCCATGACGTTTGAGATAGGCCTTTTTCTAAAAACTTCTGGGGGATTGGAGTTTTCAACATGTTTCGAAGCTGATATCCTGATGCTTCTTTCCAGAAACACCTTGACAACGAAACCATCCATCCTGCGGTTATTGCCCAATGCCACTGCTTTCTTTGCTTCTTCTAAAGTGGAAAACCTCACAAAGGCGAAGGTACAGTTTGCCATCCTCCTCTTTGGATTGTTGTAGGCAATATACACGTCGATAATTTTGCCATACTCAGCAAAAGAATCCCTGAGGGTGTTGGTGTGTAAACGTTTACTCACAAAGTCAATGAAAACTGCAAAACCTTCTCTGGCAGACTTTCTCCAACGCTCTGCTTTGGAAAAAACTTTTCGTCCGAGACTGAACTGTCGGTTTTGGAGGAAGAAGCTTCCTCTTGCATTACCTGCAAATCGAACCTGCTGGAAATCACTGTCCGGAGATGATACACCTTCATACCTAGTAGCTCCCTTTTGACGCTGGAAACGATACCTCCACACCTTACCGTCGCCTCGCATGGTCAAATTATGATGATTAATTTTAAAATTAAAAGGTCTTAAAAAGTTATTAAACTAGAAAAATGAGGGGGCGAGGCTTAATTTCATTAATTTTAACTAAATGAGTCTTAAAAAATAATAAATCAATTTTTTTTTAAAGAGACAAGGTCTTAATTGTAATATTTTTAAAACTATTGGTGGTATGAAAACAATTAAACCATTCATAGTTGGGGGCAATTGCCCTCCCGTTCTCCAAGTGACTCGTCCCTGCTCATTTGTATTATCTTTGTAATGGTTTATAAATATATCTGTATTTCATATTTAGGAGTTATATATGTATTTTTCTTACTAATATGTATAATTTCTACTAAATTTTTAAACTAAACAAATTAACATGATCTCTTTTAATATTTACTTAATTAGAAGTCAACAATTATCATGCTTCTATATCTTTAATCTTTCCATCAAAATTATTAAAAAAATAACTAAATTTCAGTTTAATTAAGAATTAGATCAACGATCAAATCAATTAGACCATCGATTTTTAATTTAATTAATTTATATTAGTTCAACATTATTTAATCGATGATTAAATAAAATATCTATAACTAGTTAAACTGATTTCATCGTCGATTTTTTAATTTTGGTTCACGGTTTTTTATCGATTCACAATGGATCACTTAATTTGTGATTTTATGTTACGAGTTAAATTGATCAAATCATTTAGTCTCAATTTAACCGATCAATTTATTGTTTTATAATTTTGACAACTTTAGTTATTATCACATGAATCATAATCATAATCAGAAAATATCACGATAAATCTTAAATACAAACTATTATAAATCATAATCATAATTGTTGGTAATGCTCAAGGGAGTATAGCATGTAAATCCCACATTAAGTGGGAATGAGCTTTAAAATAAATTAATATATGGTATTTTTTCCCCTCTGTATGTTTTTTTCCGAATATGCTGGTGTGAGCAATAGTAGCATCTGTTCAACTTTCTTACTATTTTCAAAGACACACACAACATACATTACTAGTGCTCGAACCCTGGTCCCAAGGGATGATGAACATCTACCTTTGCCACCAGGACACAAGGGGATGAGCCCTCCATATGTTTTTTTTACTTTATAATTTATAGGACTCAGATTTATACCGACTAAATTGGATTAGATTTTATGCAGCTTTTGCAATCGAGTAATGAATTTGACCATTTTAAATAGTGAATTAAATTTTTTTTAATTTTATGTTTTATAAATTGACATTTTTACCCTTCAAATTTAATCTATAAATCGAGGCTTTCTTAACTCATGTTTTATATATACCAAACACATTTTTACAATCTCTCTCTCTCCCTCTCTCTCTTCCCCCTTTCTCTCTCCCTCTCTCTCCCTCCTTCTGCCCCCCCTCTCTCTCCCTCCCCTCCCCTTCTTCCCCTCTCTCTCCCTCCCTCCCCCTCTCCCCCTCTCTCTCCCTCTCTATTTCTCCCTCTCTCCATCTCTCTTCCACTCTCTCTCTCCTCTCTCTCTCTCTCTATATATATATATATGTGTGTGTGTGTGTTTTTTTTTCGAGTTTATATTTTTTACTCTTAAAGAATAGCAATGGTACCAACGTTCACTCTTAATTTTAGGGGCGTCGTCCAGTGTAGCGATTACACTAATCAGGACGAATTTGATTTTAAGACAGTGGTTTATACAACAACACAATTAACTTGTTCTAATTCCTTTTGAATTATTTTCCGGTCATTGCTAATATTTTATTTTACAGCAATTTATTTTTTTAACAATCTAAAAGTAAATTTATCCTAATTGATGTAATCTCTACATTGAATGATGCCTCGAAGTTAACACAATCTTTCATTAAAACCGTACACTTGAAATGGAGAGCGGACGATTAGTCGTATTGCCCTTTTCTTAAACCGAAACTAAGACATCGGAAATGTTGCTTAAAAAGCATAGTATAAAATAGAGGATTTGAATAGTGTTAAAAGCAAAGCATGAGTCTACCACGTGCGACGAACATTGATGAACCCCACTAACGATGAACACCATTATTTTTTTTAAATTTTAAAAATTTAAAGGAATAAAATTATAATTAAAATTATCTCTTAAAAAAATAAAAATCAAATTTAATAATTACTTTATAATATTTTTTTAATAGGTTAGAATCAAATATACCCAATTTTCCTAAACCCTAACAAAATCAATCTCTTACAAAAATAGAAATCAGTTTTATAATTTTTAATTGATTCAAATAAAAAAAACCTAACTCTCCTAAACCTAAACCTAACAAATTCAACCCCTCATTTTATTTTTAGCCGGCGCCGTCTCAGCCCCCCGCCGTCTCCGCCCCCCGCCGTCAGCACCATTACCGATGTCGTTAGTGCGTCTGCCAGCGAATTTCTAACCGTTTGCCGTTTGCTGTTTGCGCGTCTGTCACGATCCGCAGCTTGCTTCGTCGTCGTGCTTCTTGCTGCCGTCCCCGTCCGCCGTCGAGCCCATCTCCAGTGCCGGCCACCGTCATCATCAAGGTATTTTAATTTCCCCCAATTTCAAATTGTAATTAGGAACCATAATCCCTAATTAATTTCCCCCAATTAAACTCTAATTCCCAATTAGATCCCAATCAAACCCTAATTTTAATTTTTCCCCAATTTCGAATTCAAATTAGGAACCCTAATCCCCAATTATTTCCCCCAATTGAACCTTAATTCCCAAATCAAATCCCAATTAAACCCTAATTTTAATTTTCCCCAATTTTGAATTGTAATTAGAAACCCTAATCCCCAATTAATTTCCCCTAATTGAACACTAATTGTCAAATTAGATCCCAATCAAACCCTAATTTTAATTTCCCCCAATTTCGAATTCCAATTAGGAACCCTAATCCCCAATTTGTTTCACCCAATTAAACCCTAATTCTTAATTAGTAAACCCTAATTCTTTAATTAATCCATAATTAAACCCTAATCCCCTAATTTTAAACTCTAATTCGATAATTAATCCCTAATTAAACCCTAATCCACAATTATTAATCCCTTATTTAGTAATTAATTATAGCGGAGCATAGAGTCAAGCAGAGCAGCGGAGCATGGAGTCAAGCAGTCCAAGAGTCGCCAGAGTGTAGCCGTCCAAAATCGAGGATATCATGCGCCTTATCAATCCAGGGAAGGCGTCTCAATTTTTGTCAACTATGTTAGCAAACGGATTCACAAAGCTGCGTTAAAAGAAGTGTTTGAAGGTTATGGAAGGGTGATTGATATTTACATCGCTTACAACAACCCAAAAAGATTGAATAAGAGGTTTACTTTCGCTTTCATCAGGTTTACGTCTAAAGTGGATGCAAAAATAGCTGTGAAATCTGGAAACTATAGGAGAATGGAAGGCTTCTCAATAAGGGTTTTCATGACAAAAGATACTTCGTTACCTAGAGTTTGTAGGGTCCCGAAGAACAACACATCTACTCCAATACCTACTATGCATAAGGCCTCTTCCCTTAAAGACACGAGGTCCTATAAAGATGTTCTGATTTCTAACTTATTGGATTCTGAGGGGGGTTAAAGTTCCTAAATCAGAATCTCGCCCCTGCTCTCACAAGGCAATGAACGTTATCTCATGTGGATATCAAGAAGACGCAAAACAACATTCGATCTCTATTTCGAAAAATGATATGTCTTGGTTAAACATGTGTTTAGCTGGTCAAATCAAAGGGATGTATGATGCAAAGTTTGTCGAACAAGCTTTACGTTCAGAGGGATTTAAGGTGAAAATCTGCACTTGGTCTAGCTTCTTCGTGGTGATTAAATTCGAAGAAGAAGAACAGTTGGATATTTTCTTGGATCTCAAAGAAAGTCTTGGCTATTCATTCTTCACCAATATCGGTTCTCTCCCAAACTTCATGGACAAAAAACAATTGAAAATCTGGGTAAATCTTGAAGGTGTCCCTTTATCCGCTTGGCACAATTTTGTGTTCTCAACCCTTTGTCGATAGTGGGGTTCATTAATTAAGATTGACGATGATACCCTAAACAAAAACCGTTTTGATGTTGCGAGATTACTGGTTGGAGTAAGTAACATAGCAGATATTTCTCCTTTCATCCTCTTTGAGTTTAATGGGGATTCTTACTTTATCAAAGTCTCGACGTCGGAGTTCGACGATGAGAGGTGTTGGATCGATGCCGAAGAACTAAACAGTCTGAGTAAGTCCCATAGTCTCGAAATTAATGAGCCGGAGTAGTTTTTCGATAAATCACCAGACGGTTCCCCCCAACAATTTTGGGAAGGTCTCTCCTACCCCTCGTACCGAGTGCCAAGCATTAAGTGAAGAGAGTTTAACTGCTACATGCCCTGCCATTCCCCCACGTGGTTTGAACAACAATTGCGGCGCCCATTTGAAAGATCCGGCTCAACCGCCTACTGAAGTTTTTGGACCTGATGTAAATTTGTTCGAAGTTCCAATTTCAAAGGCACATGAAGCCTCTTCTCTATCGTCGGGCCCTAGCGGTTCTCTTGACTCAATTCTAGACAAAGGAACGAGTCTTTTCACCATCCGACCCAAATTTTTTAAAGGCAACAGTGGCTCTAATTCGGCTAATCCAAAATCAGGGTCCTATGATTTCTACAATAGAATTTCACTGTTATCCCCTTCAGCTAACTCTCTGGATCGCAACAGAATCTTATCCAGAGCCTCCAGGGGAAGTTCGCCTGGTTGTCCCGTTAAGCCCTTTAAGAGTATCCCCATGCCCGAAGCCAACTCCTCTCTTGAAGCGAAAGCGTGCTTCGATGTTTGCTCGTCTCTGGGTATCCAATTCGAAGCAAGGTCGGAGGAGGTGTTGAAAATATTAGAGGAGGCTTAAGCGTTTTGCGTCTGTTAGATTTCAGCTAGCACGCTGTGATGTTGTGTGGTTTTCCTTATTTATGATTCAAAGCTTGTTTTTATCCTGGAATGTCAGAGGGCTCGGTAATTTTGCAAAAAAGGCAACAATGAGAAATTGCGTGAGCGAAATCAAGGCAAAGGTGGTGTTTCTTCAAGAGTCTAAGCTTCAGTCCCTGGATGATACTTTAATCTGCAAAATTTGTGGTCTTTCTTTTAGTAATTCGTGGGTTTTCTCTCCGTCTTTGGGTGCTTCGAGAGGGCTAATTTCTGCTTGGGATTCAAATTTCTTTTAGTGCGAGCATTCTATATTTCAGCCTAACTATATATGCCTAGTTGGTAAGATCATCCCTCTCAACTTCTCGTGTGTTTTAGTCAATATTTATGCTCCTAATGCCGCTCTCGACAGATCGAAGCTTTTTGAGTCTTTAAGTCAGTATCTAATTAACCTTCGTCGACCTCCTATTATGGGAGGTGATTTTAATACTGTGAGATTCGCAGAAGAAAAACTTGGTGTGAGCTCTAACCAAACAACTATGGTTGTTTTCTCGGATTTCATAGATAATCTTTCCCTTATTGATCTGCCTATGCATGGTAGCAAATACACATGGTCTAGTTTCAGGGATCGACCTTCTTTAAGTTGATTAGATAGATTTCTCATCTCTCCAGACATTGCAATACTTTGGCCTGACCTGGATCAATCGACTTTAGCTAAGAAGTTATTCGACCATAATCCGATACTACTTTCAACGTGTGTCTTCAATCGGGGACCTAAACCATTCCGATGGTTTGACAGTTGGCTCGAAGATAAAAATTTGATCGAAGCTATTAAGACCACTTGCGTACAAAGCCAAGGGGAGGGGATTGGTCAAATTCTAGAAAAATGTAAGCCAGTGACTAAAAGTTGCTCTCAGGCTAGAAGTGTTAAAGACCAACCTTCTATTAGAGACTTAGAAAACAAATGTTTGGGGCTAGAAAATGCTTTAGCCAGTGGGAATGAGGATTAAAAGTTGCTCTCTGAATTGAAACTTTGTCGCAGCACCTTGTGGCAAAAATATAGAAAAGAGGAAAAGGATTGGCTCCAAAAATCCCGTTTGAGATGGTTCGAAGTGGGCGATCGCAACACGAAGTTTTTTCATCTTGTAGATTCCTTTAGAAAGAAAACGAACTGCATTTCGAGACTGAAAATTGGAGATTCGATATTGCAGAATCCTTTAAAGATCAAACAAGCGATTGAAGACCACTTTAAGAAGTCTTTTGGCAAGTCCCTTACCTTACCAGTCAAGAAGTTTGATTGTCATTTTAGTAGGCTCAGCTATGCGTCTTCGTCCAACCTTGATCGTCCCTTTAGTATGGAGAAGATTGAGTTGGCCCTCCCCTCTCTTGATAGCTCTCGGGCGCCGGGACCTGACGGGTTCAATCTGGGTTTTTGAAGAAGTTTTGGCCAGTCCTCAAGGATGAAATTTTTAGCATGTTTGTCAATCTTCATCAAGGTTCCATGCCTGATGCGTCGATCAACCAATCCTTCGTGGTTCTTATCCCAAAAGCAATCGCTCCAATTTCTGTTGAAGATTTCTGCCCCTTTAGTCTCGTGGGGTGTGTTTATAAACTCATTTCGAAAGTCCTTGCTAGGAGGCTTAGTTCTGTCTCAGGGGATCTAATTGGTGAGACTCAATTCGCTTTCTGCAAATGTAAACAGATTCTTGATTGTTCACTTATCGCCAATGAGTCAATCGATTACTGCAGAAGACTTAAGAACAAAGCAATCGTGCTCAAAGTAGACTTCCGTAAAGCTTATGATTCTATTGACTAGAATTTTTTAATGCTGATCTTACGCAAAATGGGTTTCAGTGACTTGTAGTGCAAATGGATCAACTTTTGCATCTCTTCGGCTTCAGTTTCTGTTTTAGTGAACGACTCTCCAACTAAGCCTTTCAATATTCATCGTGGTCTTCGCCAAGGTTGTCCGCTTTCCCCTTTCCTATTTAACTGTGTTGCTGAAGCTCTCAATTCTCTTTTGGATAAAGCTGTGAGAATGAGTTTCTTTAAAGGCATCAAATTTGGCTCAGAATCGATAGAGGTATCTCATCTACAATTTGCGAACGACTTAATCGTTTTCTGTGAAGCCAGTGAAATGCAGGTTCGGAATGTAGTGCGCATATTGAAAGGTTTTGTCTTGTCGTCAGGATTAACTCTAAATCTGTCAAAAACACAAATATTGAGGGTTAACGTGGATGATCACTTGTTGGATTCATGGGCTTCTATTTTATGTTGCAAACGAGAATCCTTTCTGTTTACCTACTTGGGTCTCCCGCTTGGGGCTACCAAAAATTCAGCTCTTCTTTGGTCACCCATTGTGGCTAAAGTTAGGAAAAAGCTGGAAGGGTGGAAGGCGAATTCGCTGTCATTTGCGGGACTAGTCACTTTGGTTAAATCTGCCTTATCCAATCTCCCCATCTATTTCATGTCGATTTTTCAGCTCTCCAAGTCCATCTCTTCAACAATATCACGGCTTATAGCGAAATTCATCTGGGATTCTTCGGACAAAAGGACTATTCACTAGGTTAGTTTTGAACAAATGTGTCTTCCTAAGGCTTACGGTGGATTGGGTCTTTTTGATCTCAACCTAAAGAACCGCGCCTTGCTAAATAAATGGATTTGGCGCTTTGGTTCCGAGGCTGACAGTATGTGGAGAAAAATTCTGGCTGCTAAGTATAATCAGGATAATTCGTCTCTTTTGCCGACCAAAGTTCCTTCTTATAAGCTTTTGTGGATGTGGAAATCCATCATATCCTCCTTGGCACAATCAGATAATATGTTTAGCAAAAACATTTGTTTCACCATTGGTTCTGGGCATAAGGTGAATTTTTGGATGGATAGGTGGGCATGCCCTTTTGAACTAAAGAATAAATTCCCTAGAATTTTTGCCCTTTCGCTAGAGAAATCTGGTGCAATCTCAGACTTTGGTACTTTTGTTGAGGGAGTATGGCAATGGAATATTCCTTTAAGAAGATTGTTGTTTGATTAGGAGAAGAATAATTGGGGTGCTTTCTTGGTGACCTTAAATTTCTGCAAACCTGGTTTTTTCTCTTCCGTTGGCGTCTTTCTTCTTCAGGTATTTATTCCTCGAAATTCTACTATGAATTTAATATCTCCTATCGTGCTGAAAAAGACAGTATTTGGAAGATTGTTTGGTCTAACCTTGACCCCCAAAGTTGAATCCTTTGTGTGGAAGGCGATTTTAGGTAGGATTCCTACAAAGGTTGAATTGATCAAAAGGGGATGTTTATCCAATAAATCGAACCTTTGTGATTTATGCAATAAGGAACTCGAGACAATTTCTCACCTCTTTTGTCATTGTCAAAGTTCGTGGCTGGTGTGGGAGAAATGGTGTAATCTGTGGAGTCTAAATTGGGTTATGCCGGTCGACATAAAAAGTCTATTGCTATCCTGGTCTCAAATGCCTATCTCTTTCAAATCGAAGAAAATTTGGCTCTCTAGCTTCTTCAGCATTGTTTGGTCAATTTGGCTAACGAGAAATGAAATCATCTTTAAAGGCTCAAAGTTGGACTCTAATCAGATCTTTGATTTGTGTATGGTAAGGTTAAGTTGGTGGTGCAAGGCCAAAGGTCTCATTTTTGATGCTTCGATTAATGATTTATTACTAAACCCAACAAGCTTTCACGAGGTAAACGCTAAGAATATTTCTGCCCCTCCGAAGCAGTGGTCTCCTCCCCCTCTAACTGGTTGAAATTCAACGTTGATGGTGTTGTGAATGGCAGTTTCGGCAATGCTGGTATTGGTGGTTTGTTACGCAACTCTAACGAATCTGTTTTGCTATACTTTTCTAAATCAGTCGGTTCTTTGGATCCTACGTCTGCTGAACTTTTGGCTCTTCGTAAAGCTTGTGCCTTATTTCGCAAATCAAAATGGTCCTTATCTTTTCCTTTAATTCTGGAAAGTGACAATCACCTAGCAATCAAGTGGTTGCTAAACCCCCAGGATGCTCCTCTAGTGTTCAAAGGTATCGTCTCAGAGTGTCTTACAAAGTTAAGCAAGGTTAAATGGAAGGCTGTTTATGTGTCTAGAGATTGCAACAATCGAGCTGTTTTTTTACTATAAGAGGACTCTCACGCAAATCTGATATTGTGGCGGCCCTTTAAAACTGGTGGTTTCGGGTCTGATTGCTGGAGAACCTTTGTATCAGGTCCCTTAAATTGCTGAGCGTTCACTGTGTGCAGCAACTGGCCAAGTTCTATCACAATTTGTTTTGGTCCTAGCAGGTTCCTGGGGCTAGGTGCTTTGGAGGTCTGTCGTGGTGGAGCACCCAATTGTCTTGGCCCTGGAGTGTTGTTTCAGTTCCGTCGGTTCTTCATATATTAAAAGAAAATTACGGACTGCGTGTAGCAAGGATTGTTACTCGCGTTTAGCTCTATATGTAATTCAAGTATGATCATTGCGCACTATTTTTCCTCCATAGGTTTTAGTGAGGTTTTTTAACGAGGCCGATGATTATGCTCTTCAATCATCAATAAAATCTCCTATTCAAAAAAAATAATTCCCAATTAATCCCTAATCCATAATTAACCCGAATTCTATAATTAATCCCCAAATAAACCCAATTCTTTCATTGACCGCTTTGTGCACATTCTTAGAGAAACAAGGACATGGACTTGAACCTCTGAAACACAATATTACAACACAATTCTGTCAAGTGGAAGTAGAAAATTGAAAAGTAAGAACCCTTAATAAAACAAGAAAGTATTTAATCACCAACATGGCTTGAATAGTTGTGGAAATGAGATAGTTACATTCAAATGTCTCATTTGAACATGTGATGTTTCTTGCTGGTTACTTTCTTATTTGTTGCGGAATACGGTCGTCGGATAGAGCAAAACGCAACTGATAATTTGAGAAAATAACAATGAAGATAAATGAGACACAGATTTTACGTGGAAAACCCCTAAATAATATAGGGTAAAAACCACGGACAAAGGTAGAAGAATTTCACTATGAGAAAATAGGAATTACATCTTCTCTCAATCTAACAAGGAGAAAACAATGATAATTCTCTCTTGATAAAAAGGAGAAAACAACTCTATGAAAACTCTCTAATTTCTCTAGTATTGGGAGGAGGTTAGAATGATTTGGGATGTGTTAGAATGACAAATGGCTAGGCTATTTATAGTTGAGTTTTAGGGACTAACTTATAAATAACCTAAAGTTTAGGGACCAAAAAATAATTTGCCCATTTCACATTTTCTACTTTGGCTGCATCATTTTTCTCCATTTGCTGCACCTACCATTGAAATTTCCATTGTTGAAATTTCAATGCAACATGTGCACCGAATCTACAATCTCCCACTTGAAGATTTGATTGGAACAATCATATCTTCACACCATTCTTTCTACCTTGTACTTTCCATGTTGCTTACGTCTCTAACAAGCCACAAGAGGATCGACACCAAGTAAACTTATCAGTGTTGATTGCTTTTGTTATGAAATCTGCTATGTTGTCATCGGTATGGATCTTCTGCATATCTATCGTCCCTTCTTCCACTTTCTCACGAATGAAGTGGTATTGGACCCGAATGTGTTTTGTTCTTGAGTGAAAAGCAGGATTCCTTGCAAGATGCAAGGCGCTCTGACTGTCACAAAACAAAGAGACATTCTTTTGTTTGTGCCCGAGCTCCTCCAATAGCATTTTCAACCATATTGCTTCTTTACTGGCTTGTGTAGCTGCTACATATTCTGCCTCCGTTGTTGACGTAGCCACAACCGATTGCAGTTTTGAAACCCAGCTTACAGCTCCACCAGCAAGTGTAAACACATACCCTGTTGTAGATTTGCTTTTATCCAAATCTCCTGCATAGTCAGAATCGACATACCCGTTGATAAGAAAGTCTGATCCTCCGTAACATAATGCAACATTTAAGGTCCCTTTGATGTATCTCAGGATCCTTTTCACAGCATTCCAATGCTCTCTGCCTGGATTCGCCATGTACCGACTAACCACTCCCACTGCTTGTGCAATGTCTGGTCTTGTACAAATCATAGCGAACATTAAACTTCCCACTGCTGATGCATACGGTACTCGAGACATCTCCATCCTCTCTTTTTCACTGCTAGGACTCATACTGGAGGATAATTTAAAGTTAATAGGAAGAGGGGTAGAAATTGGCTTACAATCTTGCATGCTGAATCGTGACAAGATCTTTTTCAAGTAATTCTTTTGTGAAAGCCAAATCTTCCTACTACTTCTGTCTCGGTGAATTTGCATCCCTAGAATCTTGTTTGCTGGTCCCAAGTCCTTCATTTCAAATTCCCTAGCCAGTCGTGCCTTTAATTCTTCAATATGATCTTTGTTGGGGCCTGCAACCAACATGTCATCTACATACAACAGCAATATAACAAATTCGTTTTCACCAAACCTCTTGAAGTAAGCACAAGGGTCTGCATTAAGTCTGTTGTATCCAAGGCTCATGATGAAGGAGTCAAATCTCTTGTACCAACACCTCGGCGCCTGCTTTAAACCGTACAGAGATTTGTTCAACCTACAAACCAAGTTCTTCTTTTCTTTTTCTTCAAAACCTTCAGGCTGGAGCATGTAAATCTCTTCTTCAAGATCTCCATGAAGAAAAGTTGTTTTAACATCTAGCTGCTCTAGATGTAAATTCAATGTAGCACACATTGTCAGGACAACTCGAACCGTTGTTAGTCTAACCACAGGAGAAAAGATTTCATTGAAATCAATACCTTCTTTCTGAGCATATCCTTTGACCACCAGTCTTGCACGATACCTCTCCACTCGATCGTCACCATTTCTCTTGATTTTGAAGACCCATTTGTTACCAATTGGCTTCCTTCCTTGTGGTAGTGGCACAAGTTCCCATGTATTATTTTTATGAAGGGCTTCGATTTCTTCTTGCATTGCCGCCATCCACTGCGAAGCATCTGAGTTGTTCATTGCCTCCTCGAATGTTGATGGCTCACCGTCCTCCGTTAAAAGGCAGTATGCAACATTACCTTCTATAACATAATCTGAGTGCCAATTGGGGCGTCTTCTCACACGATCTGATTGACGAGTTGTTGGAGCTTCAGAATTCTCTGGTTCTGATTCCTCGAGCTCTGGTTCTGCTTCAGAACAATCTCTCTGTTCAAACTCATTTTCAACATGTATCTGTGTAGTCTCTGGCTTTTCTTTATCAGTGCTATCATCTTCTTCTTTTCTTTGTAGCTTATCTTCTACAAAGATAACATCCCTGCTGATAATCACTTTGCGGGCAGTGGGATCCCACAAGCGATACCCCTTTACTCCATCAGCATACCTCAAGAATTTACATTTTCTGGATTTTGGATCCAACTTTGAAATTTCTTGGGCATTGTACATCACGTACACAATACTTCCAAATATATGGAGGTTTGAATAATCAACTGGTTTACCAGTCCACATTTCCATCGGTGTCTTCAACTCAATTGCAGTTGATGGAGCCCGATTCACCAAATAACAGGCGGTATTGACTGCTTCTGCCCAGAAAGCTTTTTCTAGCCCTGCAGCTCTCAACATTGCTCGTGTTCTTTCTAACAGAGTTCTGTTCATCCGCTCTGCCACTCCATTTTGTTGAGGAGTGTATACTGTTGTGAACTGTCTTTTGATGCCTTCTTTTCTGCAGAAGTCATCAAATTCATCACTTGTATATTCACCTCCATTATCTGATCTGAAACACTTGATTTTATTTCCAGAATCAAGTTCCACCCGCGCTTTGAAAACTTTGAAGGTTGAAAACACATCTGCCTTCCTCTTGATAGGATACACCCAACATCTCCTAGAGTAGTCATCAATGAAGGAGACAAAATACTTTGCTCCGCCTAGGGATGTAACCCGTGCTTGCCATACATCAGAATGAACCAATTCTAGAGCAGCCTTGCCTCTTTGTTAAACCTGGAAGTAGCTTTTGCTCCACAAGGACTTTCATTCCCTGTTCTGACATGTGTCCAAGTTTCCGATGCCATAACATGGTAGAATCTGAACTACATGAGGCAACAGAGGCTTCAGCTTCTAGCAAAGTCTCTCCCTTCAGCATGTACAAATTTGCCGCTATCTTTTCACCTTTCATCACCACAAGCGCTCCATGGAACACCTTCATGATTCCTTTCTGTGTTTCAATCTTGCTTGCATTATTATCCAACAATCCGTAGGATAATAAGTTTTTCTTCAAGCCTTTCACGTGTCGCACATCTCGAACAACTTTGGTTGTCCCGTCATACATCTTCAATTTGATGGTTCCAATGCCAACAATTTCCAAGGCATGATTATTGCAGCTGTACACAGATCCTCCTGAGATAGGTTCATAATTATAGAACCATTCTCTTCTTGAGGTCATGTGATATGTGGCTCCCGAGTCAATAAGCCATATGTCTGCAAATCTTTTTCTGCCTTCCATGGCTGTTGCTGCTTCACAACAGAGAGCATCTCCATCATCTGAAGTGTTTGCCATATTTCCTTGAGGATTGGAGTTTTTAGGTAAACTCCAACAATCCTTCTTCAAGTGACCCTTCTTTCCGCAGTTGTAGCACTTTAAATTCTTCTTACTCCTTAACTTTGATCTACCATGATTGTGACTGCTACTTTGGCCACGTTCTGTTGATCTTCCTCTCATCACCGTTAAGGCCTCTGCTTGTTGCAGATTTCCTTGTCTGTCTTCCTTGTTCTTGCGCCGATTTTCTTCTTCCAGAACAGCAGCTGCAACGTCATCGAAGACTAGATCACTTGTAAGATTGTTGTTTGTCAAGTTGATGATGAGTTGATCATACGAATCAGGTAGACTTTGAAGCAGAAGTTCAGCACGTTCTTGTGACTCTATTTTATAGCTTAGGGATGTAAGCTGAGAAAATAGAGTATTCAACGTGTTTAAGTGCTCTGTCACTGAAGTAGATTCTGACATCCGAAGAGTGTACAATTTCCTCTTAAGGAAAATTTTATTGTGCAACGATTTGACCTCGTATAATTTTGCGAGGTGATCCCAAATCTCCTTGGCTGTCTTCTTCTCCTCGATGCTTGATAGTACTTCATCTGCTAATGCTAAATGAAGGTCTGCAATAGCATTCTCGTCCATCTCATTCCATTTCTTGTTATCCGTAAAATCTGCCGGCCTTTCGCTGATAGCCGCTAGACATCCGTTTTTTCTTAGGATGGCCTTTATCTTCAATTTCCACAGTGAGAAATTTCTCCCATTGAACTTTTCAATATCAAATTTCGTTGCCATAGCTTCTATTTCAGATAGCTCCCACTATTTCACCTTTTTGACGTGAATAGTGCCCACCACCTTCAATGAATGAGTAATATCTAACTTACTTTCTTATGATGGAGGATCCACTTTTCAGTGGCAACCAACAGAGAATACGGTAAGTAGATATACGCACCCAAATCTGGCTCTGATGCCAATTGTTGCGGAATACGGTCGTCGGATAGAGCAAAACGCAACTGATAATTTGAGAAAATAACAATGAAGATAAATGAGACACAGATTTTACGTGGAAAACCCCTAAATAATATAGGGTAAAAACCACGGACAAAGGTAGAAGAATTTCACTATGAGAAAATAGGAATTACATCTTCTCTCAATCTAACAAGGAGAAAACAATGATAATTCTCTCTTGATAAAAAGGAGAAAACAACTCTATGAAAACTCTCTAATTTCTCTAGTATTGGGAGGAGGTTAGAATGATTTGGGATGTGTTAGAATGGCAAATGGCTAGGCTATTTATAGTTGAGTTTTAGGGACTAACTTATAAATAACCTAAAGTTTAGGGACCAAAAAATAATTTGCCCATTTCACATTTTCTACTTTGGCTGCATCATTTTTCTCCATTTGCTGCACCTACCATTGAAATTTCCATTGTTGAAATTTCAATGCAACATGTGCACCGAATCTACATTATTGTTGGAAACGAGATAGTTAGTCTCCCCTATATTGATTACATGTGTGTATAAGTTCTTTAAGTAGTGATTGTTATTTGTAAAGGCATTATAATCCTTGTGGTTGTTGGTTAATTTTGGTTATCATTGCTATATGTTTGAATGACTAGTTGGTTGTTAAGTTAAGATGGAATAAGACTAAATGTTTAGGTAAGTAACAAAGTTATGCCTCACGGAGTTTTAAAACGAATAATAAGGTTTAGGACTTAAATAGTAGTGTTCGAAAGTTTGCTAGATTCTCAAGTTAAGTTACTAAATTTGAAGGGTGTTTGAGAATTAGATAATTTGAATTTGGTACTTGACTCTTAAGTGTAATTAAAATGTACAAGGTTTAATAATAGAACACCTTTTAAGCATGGTTTTTTATAAAAGTTGTATTTTGTATTGCTTGTTCATCCATGTGTGAAATTGAATGAATTTTAAGTTAATCTCAACCTTAAAATTTACATTCCAATAAAGAAGAATCTAGTTAATTTGAACAATGTGACTGGGGTCAAAACACCAATACCTTATAGATATCTATGATGTTAGGGTATAAACGAGTAGTGTGATTCTATTCACCCTCAATCATTTTTTGTTTCTGTCAAACAAGTTCCATGGTGCATTTTTAAGTGATTTTCATGCACCGAAGGTTGTAATAATAATAATAATAAGACTTGATATGCGTTGACAATAGTGTGTTATACTCAATGTATGCACTTTCTTGATTGATTGTGAATGCTTTTGAAAGTTTTGAAATTATCTTGATTTATTTGTGTTAGCTTTGTAGAAAAGTGTAAGTCTTTGCTTGTTCGTCGAAATGATTGCTCTAGTAATACCTCTTATTCCTTTTTGCCAATCTTTTTGTGTTGATAAAATTATCATCCTTTCCATTAGAAATGAAAACACCTGATAAACCCCAGGGATTTCACACCGTCCATTTTGAATTGTGGAGGCAGGTTGTGTGTGGGGTGGTTTGGGTAGATGCTTTCTTTTCTCAACCTTTCCCCAGTTCTTAAAATTACTATTTTATTCCTTAAGGTATTCTAGGTATTCTTTTTATACTCTTAGTATGGGTACTATGTTAAATTTGAGTAAATTTTAGATTGATATACTTGGAGACTAGTCAAGTGGTCTATATGTATAAATTATGAAGTTGGTGAATGAAATCAATAGGAAAAATGAAATTTGTGAGTAATTACTTAGTAGGAATCATGTGGGAATGTTTAATTTAAGTCTTGGACAAGTGAAAATATCCTAAGAATTGAGAGAGATTAAGTGACATGAAATTAGTCACATAAGTTGTCATGAAAAATAGTTTAGGGGCTGCTTTTGAATAATTAGAAGTTTCAAAGTTTAATTGAACTTATTTAAATGCTGGAAAATTTGTTAAAAGTTGAGGGAAAGTTGAAGTTAATGTGGCTAAATTGAATTACATGAATTAGAGTCAATGGAATTGTTGAAGTGACTAATTGTCAAGATAAGTAAAACTGGACTGTTTTGGAATAAAAGATAAATTGTGTACTTAAATGAACTTTTCAGGGACCAATCTTATTTTGTAAAAACAGGGGACAAATAGGGGATTTAAGGTTTTAAAGGACTAAATTGAATTAGTAAAGGTCTTAGGTGAATTAACCCCAAAAAGTGGACTAAAATGAGAACATGGCAGATTCGAATATGTAAAACTGACTGACTCAATCGAATAAACTGCTTTTATCTAGATAAGATAAAAATATGAGCCATATATGGTTGAATAGGTAATTGAATAAGCTTTACAACGGTATAAAGTAATCTAAATTCTGACTTACAGTTTAAAAGTTATGAGCGGAATACTACAAAGTCTTATGAATTTGGATTATAGATTAGACAAGAAATTTGAAAACTTTTCTACTTGAATTCAGTAGGAGTGAAACTGTTTTGATTTGTTAGTGTCTAGGAGATTGTTTTAACTTTGATTTGGTGCATTGAATTTGAGTAAGTTAAAGGGGTAACTTCATAGTATTTGAATGAGCATAATTTGTGATAGAAATATCGCTTGAGGGTTATCTAGGGCAGTTTCGAATTAAAAAAAATGAATTATAGATGGGCCTTACTTTTTTGTTTGATATGGATGATCGTAATCTTAATTTTGTTGATGTATGTTAGATTGACATAATTATAGAACATGTATTAACATGATAGTAGTAGTAACTTTGTTGATAATGTGTGATCTTCCTAAATGGAAATTCTAATGAATCATGATTTAAGATACGACTAATTTTAGAGGTTAAGTTGCAGAAAATGGTTAGAAAAATCTAGATTGTTATGGTAAATAATACTTTAGATCCATGTGTTTAGTTGAGTTGTATGTTTTTCTTGCTAGTTTCTCAAAAGAAAACATAGACTTAAATAGGTTAGAATAAAAGTGCTCTGAAGAAAACTATTGTTATTCTTGTTTACCGAAATCATGTATGCTTAAACTTTTTTCATCCAATCCGATTGAATGCTAGAGTGGTCTTATGTCAAAACCATGTTCTGTTAAATATGAATGATCATAGAGTAGTTTAGTTGATGTATGTCAGATTGGTATACTTATAGAACATACATTAACATAATAGTGGTAGTAACCTTGTGGATAATGTTTGATCTTCCTAAATGTAAATTCTAATGGATCACGCTTTAATATAAGAGAAAAGAGTGGGGGAGAAAATTTTGAAGGGTTTGCTAAAAATAAGCCAGCTTCAAGCTTATTTGATCAAGGAAATTGAGGGAAAAGTTGATTAGGAGGCAAGGTAAGTTGAAAAGTTACTTAAATCACTTAAATAACCATGTTATTTTGTTAAGTTGGATTATTGATTTTTATCTATATTATTAGTTGTTGTCTAAGTTTAGTTGAAGTTTAAAATAGTGTGTGGTGTGTTAAAATAAAGAATAAAGTATGGGTACTATGTTGAATTTGGGTAAACTTTAGATTGATATACTTGGAGACTAGTCAAGTGGTCTATATGTATAAATTATGAAGTTGGTGAATGAAATCAATAGGAAAAATGAAATTTGTGAGTAATTACTTAGTAGGAATCATGTGGGAATGTTTAATTTAAGTCTTGGACAAGTGAAAATATCCTAAGAATTGAGAGAGATTAAGTGACATGAAATTAGTCACATAAGTTGTCATGGAAAATAGTTTAGGGGTTGTTTTATATATTTCAAAATTTGTAGTCTTGATGACTTTCCTCACATAATTTGTGACTTTTCTACTTACCTTGCCTCCTAATCAACTAAACTACTCTATGATCATCCATATTTAACAAATGTATTCCATAACTGGTAAAGAAGATTCGGGGATGATGAATAATAAATGACCCATTAAAAGAGATTTCATAAATCCAATAGCAAAGAAGAAGATGAGATTATGAAAAGAATATGGCCTCAGGAATCTAGAAAAGTGAAACAAAAGGAACTAGTCGACATCCAACTAAAAGATAATGAAAATTTCAGCTGAAATATTGTGTCAAGCATAGTCACCCCAACTAAAAATGACGTTTGCAATATGTCACAAATCAAATTAGTTTCTCCATATAATTAGGGTGATTGATTATTTTACAATAAGAAAGTAACCAGCAAGAAACATCACTTGTTCAAATGCGACAGTTGATTGTAATTATCTCATTTCCACAACTATTCAAGCCATGTTGGTGATTAAATACTTTCTTGTTTTATTAAGGGTTCTTACTTTTCAATTTTCTACTTTCACTTGACAGAATTGTGTTGTAATATTGTGTTTCAGAGGTTCAAGTTCATGTCCTTGTTTCTCTAAGAATGTGCACAAAGCGATCAATGAAAGAATTGTGTTTATTTGGGGATTAATTATAGAATTCGGGTTAATTATGGATTAGGGATTAATTGGGAATTAATTACTAAATTAAGGATTAATAATTGTGGATCAGGGTTTAATTGGGGATTAATTATCGAATTAGAGTTTAAAATTAGGGATTATGGTTTAATTAAAGAATTAGGGTTTACTAATTGAGAATTAAGGTTCAATTGAGGAAATAAATTAGGGATTAGGGTTCCTAATTGGAATTCGAAATTGGGGGAAATTAAAATTAGGGTTTGATTGGGATCTAATTTGGGAATTCGGGTTTTGTGAAACCAATAAATTGATTTTGATATAACTAAAGAATTTAAGGACTAAATTGAAAATGAGAAAACGAATTTTTAAGTCCTCAAACCTTTTTATATGTTTAAAGGAAAATGCCTAAGTTAAAAACTTATTTTATCAAAACTTTTCTAAGTGTTCTTGAAGCCAAAACAGTGATTTTCGAGTCACCGTTTCGGAACGGCCTTAGACGTTCCGGAACACTTTTGAAACTGTGAGTACATGTGTTTCGAAACGTGTATCGAAACGATTTTGAAACTGTGAACCCTTGTTTCGAAACGGGTTTCGAAACAGCTTAAGAACATCGAGACACCGTATCGAAACGACCTCAAACGTTTCGAAACGACATTCAAGTTAGATTTAAAAAATATGACCGTTGAAGTTTTTAACTGATTTTATATTGATCGTTAAGGCGTATCGAAACACCTTCAGTCCGTTTCGGTACGAGCTTTGACAGTAGCTAAAATGTTTCGAAACGTGTTTCGAAACGACTCTTAGCGTATCAAAATGATCTTAACCGTTTCGGTACGGGCTCTTTAATGCACCCCAACGACTCTTTCTATTTTGGTCTGTTTCGAAACAGGATCGGGCATTTCAAAACGGGTGGTTGCAGACTGCATTTATGGAGGGAAGATAACATCCCAACGACTCTATTGATGAATGCAACAACCACAATGGCTAGAATTCAATGGGAATGTATAAAAGAGACCTCTAAAAGCTTCAGCAACAACTATTGATCCAAAAGCAAACATCCAAACATCAAATCCAAGCATTTGTGCCTAAATCCCATTATTGTCTTGTAACCCCAATTGTAATTTTCATTCTTATCCTTTCAATTGGGTTGAGTGCTTGTAATTGGGTTACTTTGTGTATTGAGAGATACTTGTTTTAGCCATCAACCTCTTTATTTTTCTTGTGTGAGGATTGGGTCAAATTTTGGGTAGAAAATTTGACCGATATTGTAACGGTTACCTCCTTAGCCTAGAAAAGGGGAAGAGCAATTAGTGGAATTGTTGAAAATCCTTAGTGAAGCTAAGGTAGTGGATGTAGAGTTCGATTGGAACTTGAACCACTCGAAATTTCCTTGTCTACCATTTTTTATTTGTCAATTCCACTTCCAAAAAGTTTAAAAACCCAATTCACCCCCTCTTGGTTTATATCGATCATTTGATCCACTCAACAAGTTCAATTGGGGGAAATTAATTGGGGATTAGGGTTCCTAATTACAATTCGGAATTGGGAGAAATTAAAATTAGGGTTTGATTGGGATTTGATTTGGGAATTAGGGTTCAATTGGGGGAAATTAATTGGGGATTAGGGTTCCTAATTTGAATTCGAAATTGGGGGAAAATTAAAATTAGGGTTTGATTGGGATCTAATTAGGAATTAGGGTTTAGTTGGAGGGAAATTAATTGGGGATTAGGGTTCCAAATTACAATTCGAAATTGGGGGAAAATTAAAATACCTTGATGATGACGGCGGCCGGCACTGGAGATGGGCTCGACGGCGGACGGGGACGACAGCAAGAAGCACGGCGATGATGCAAGCTGCAGATCGCGACAGACGCGCAAACGACAAACGGCCAGAAATCTGCCGGCAGACGCGCTAACGGCACCGGTAATGGTGCTGACGGCGGGGGCGGAGGCGGCGAGGGACTGAGGCGGCGCCGGCTGGAAATAAGATGAGGGGTTGAATTTGTTAGGTTTAGGTTTAGGAGAGTTGGGTTTTTTTATTTGAATCAATTAAAAATTATAAAATTGATTTCTATTTTTAGGAGAATTGGGTATATTTGATTCTAACCTATTAAAAATATATTATAAAGTAATTATTAAATTTGATTTTTATTTTTTAAGAGATAATTTTAATTATAATTTTAGTTCTTTAGATTTTTAAGATTTTAAAAAAATTAATAGTGTTCATCGTTAGTGGTGTTCATCAATGTTCGTCGTTCGTTGTAAACTTTTCCTAAAAGCTAATAGAGGATAAAATCGTTTATTTTACAAAACATAGAATTAAAACAACTTTAATTTAATGTCTAAAATGGTTACACAAAATTTAATTTCAGTAAATAAAATTGTTCATTAAATCTGCTATGAAGACTGAATTTATGCTACAATTACAGCTGTAGTAACAACTTATATAACAACAGAATTTAAAGGTTGGAAACAGGAGTAGAGCCAAAATTAAATTTTGGGAGGGTTGAAATATTAAATTTTAAAAAATATATAATAATTTTTTTAAAATTTAAACTCAAAATTTAGAAGGCAATACGTAATTTGTCTAATATTTAAACTTACAAGGACCAAAGACAACTATTAAGGGGAGCACAATGAACGATTGCTCAGGCCCCAATCAGCCTAGGGCCTCCTAAAAATTAATTATTCTTATTTTCTAAATTTTATTTTTAATTTGTCAAATGGATAAATTAATCTAACATTAAAATTTAATTTTCGTTTTCAAATCTCAAAATTTATTTTTTGTCAAATTTAATTCTCTTTATTCTTCTCCCATCCAACGATAAAAAATAAATGATACAATATTCTTCAAATTTTTTTGTATTTATTGTTCAAAATCAAACTCCATATCATACTCACAATTCAATTCCTTTAAATTTTCTTAACAAAACAATGAAAATGTGTTTGACAAAGTTTAATCACGTTTCTATAGTTTACTAACAAAATATTATATTAATTGTTCAAAGTAATGAGATATGTTTTCAGCCAATAAGAATCTATTTTTTTTTAGTTTTCGCTCGGGCCCCCGAAAATGTTCAAGACGCCCCTAATAAAGACCTAAATTATTATTAGAATAAGAAATTTGAGAACACGAACTCATGCTTCTTTGATTTAGCCCTACTTACTTAAATATTTAATAAATCATTATATTTTTAATTTAAATACTTATTTTGTAGGGGCCAAAATACCATTAGACCAAAACTTATTTAATATATAAATTTTTTAACAGGGTTGGAGCCCCTTTAAGCGCCAACATAGCTCTGCTACCGGTTGGAACAGTCGAAATCATTCCTGGATTAATGTTGTAGTTAAAAGGTTAAGTAAAAAAATTCTCTCTTTTTTTCTCCAAAAATGATAGTAAATGTGTGGTACATGTTAACACGAACTGGTCGAAAAATAGAGGTCCTATATAAATATATTTCACAGTCCATTCTTAACCAATGTGGGAATTACATGCCTTACAACCTTTGAGCATTACCGACAATAGCATACAAAAAAGAAAGAAAGGTTGTAACATTGAATTTTTATTTGGATAAAATTACACTCTCTAAAGTCTTCATGCAAAGACTTCGGTCCTTCAATAACACCATTCAACCAAAACCTTCATAATTCTCCTCATGTATTAGTAACATGAAAAATATCCTTATTCTAGCTGTGAAAGTTTGAGAGTACGACGAGTCATGTAACTCCCTAGACCCGCCTATGCGTTACAACGAATCCTAGAAAGTTACATTAGGATCACAAGAGCGACCCACAGAAAAAATACACATAAAAGCATTTTTTTCAAACACTTGTTAAACTGTAAAATCAACTTCTGTTTAAAATGTCATTTCAGGAAGTCATTTAAACACATAACAAAAAATTCAGAAAGTGTTTTACAGCTACTGTTATAAAACAATACATGACATACATGCCCACTAACTATACAGTACCGTACTCCAAAGGCAACGCCGAGACAACTCCGAACATTGCTGTCAACTATTATACCATGATATATTCTTTTAACCTGCGATGGTAAAAACAACGTGATCTTGAAAAAGCTCAGTAATACAGAACTACCAAAAGATGCTATAAGCTCATGCAGATATATGGTTGGCATAACATGTTCATGATATTCCACGTAGTAACAGTCACCATTTTCTGTTCTACTATTTCGAGGTATCATCATACTCGGGAATAACGATATTTGTTCTTTATTCAAACATCGTGAATTAGACGAGAATTATATAGGCTGGTAACATACGGAGGTGGAAACAGAGAGTTTAGTGTCTAGTGTGTTCCAACAGTGCAACGTTAATGCATGAAATGTAACAATGCAGTAAACCTTTTTATTTAAAATACATTTGTTTCAAGTAGTCGTAAAGTTCATTTTAATTCTATATTTACCCTCCAACCATACTCCAGTATATAGTTTCCCCAGTGCGGTATCATGTACATGCATTAACCCGGGCCCATTGGGCGTGGGTACCATCCTAAGGATATACCTTAGAATACGGGCGGCCCTTGCCGAAGCATAGGAACCGAAAACGGGCGGACCTGGCCGAAGCCTAGGATCCGAAAACGGGCGGACCTGGCCGAAGCCTAGGATCCGAAAACGGGCGAACCTAGCCAAAGCTTAGGATCCGAATACGGGCGGACTTACCAGCTGGATCAAGGCTGAGCCGACAGTAACTTCATATCATGTCTCAAGTACCCCAGTGAATCAAATCATCAATAGTTCATTAATCAATAACTGTATTTTTAGTAACGTATTATCCATATAGCATGTTTATCATATCGGGTGCATATGCATATACCAGAAATATTGTACGGTCATGCTTAATTATAAAACATGTCATGTAAGTTCAAGTATGTCAATCAAGTGCACGTGATCGTTATTATAACATGCAAGTCAGTATGCAAAACAGTCGTGTGGCACACATGGAACACACTAGGTGGAACAGTTTGTTTCTGGGAGATACTTGGCATTTACGAAAGAGAACAAATTAAACTTTTGACAATTTGAACGGATTTTTGAAACGGGGCCCCTAATAAAGGATGGGTTCGTACCAACGGTTCAAACTAGATAATCAAGAGATGATACATCAAGATCTTTGAGAGTTTAGGCATATCATGAGTGATTTAGCCATTTAAGCCTACCAGGGGCATTATGGTCATTTTATCATACACGAGCATTTTGGTAATTTATACCAACAGGGCGTAAACAGTGGCTCGGAAATTCTATTTTCTCATCAAGTTTCCAACCGGACATTCAGAGATTTCTACGTCAAGATCTTTCACGATATTAGATACATTCGGGGCTATTTTGATTACTTGGGCCAACGAGGGCATTTTGTTCATTTAACTATTAGTGGTGATTTTGTAATTTAGACCCATCATGAGAAAATTATGATTTACAATATTTAAGATTTCCAGGAGTTTATCGAACCTCCAAAACCATTCGAACTAACATATCCCAACCTTGCATTACTAACCAACCCTTCTAAAGTATTCGACTGTATCGTATATCTGAACTATTGCTTTCATATTTCACCACCGGACTTGCCGCGGAGTAGTCGGACTTATATTCTTTGCGGAAAAACTTCCAACCTTATGTTAATATCAGGAGTGATTGATGTACATGAGTCATGCTTCAGCCCTTAGGGGCATTTCAGTCATTTTCAACTTTATTGGCATTCCTAGAACTCCATCAAAGGCAATTTACTTATTCCAGACAATGGGGTATTTCAGTCATTCTAAAGCTCAGGATATCCATCATTCTTGTCAATTGAACCATTTGTAGTATTTCAATCATTTAAGTACTCGTTGGTGTTTCAACCATTCCAGAAATTTCGTTACCTCCAACCGCTTCATTCATTTTAGAACTTAAGGGTTTGTCCATCCTTCCAGCTAATTTGCAAACTTGGGTGTCTGAAGATACTTCAGCCTTCTTGGTCACTACGATCATTCCGATTAATTTGACCATAACAATATTTCCAATACTTATAATCATTACAATCAATTCAGTATTTTGAGCCACTTGATTTATTTAGTGGTATGGGTAGTTTCCCGTAAATCTATACTCGGAGATTCATTCTAAATTCAAGGAAACCTAACACCTTACAATCTCGAAGGTTTAAATCTTGTTACCATAACTTTCCAAGTAGATCGAGGTTTTCAGATGAATCAGGTCGTTTTACCATATCCAGTATAGATTTCTAGATCCCTTCCAATTCCAAGGGTATTTTAGTCATTCTCATACCTTAAAGGCCATTTTCTTAATTTCATATCCAAATATTTTTAGCATTTAATCACTTGACATTAATAATCAGGTTTGAGGATTAGCCGCCTTATTAATTAATTTATTGAACTCCAAATCCTTACATTTATTAACTTTCTCATTCGAACATTTCGATCTTTTCTAGGTTATCATACTCAATTTCATATCAGGTTTGGCTTAAGCATGGTTAACAACACTCTTTATCATATTCATGCATGCTATATAGGTCGACCATGATACTCCGTTCGATCACTCTCGAACCCGAATGTGACGTCCTCAACATCCAGAATACAAGGAACTTCGAATACCTCAATTGCACAAAAATCCAATTTCAGTCCTTATTCACATTGCTCATAATTGATTATTAAAATACATAAGCACACTCGAGTTCAAAGTCCAATTCGGAGGCTTTCGGGATATAATTTCACGAAACGGGCTTCAAAATCGGACTTAAGACGTCGAAAAACATAAAATGTGACTTTTCAGAAAAAGTTGACCTTTTGGTCAAAGTCAACGCTGACATCAGTTGTCAACGCTGATGTCGGCAGTCAACGCTGACGTCACTGGTCCTATGGCTGACTCAGCGATTTGACTCACTGGGTTGACTCGGGCGAGTTGACTCACTGAGTTGACTCGGTCAACGAGCTAAGTACAGGTCAACGGGTCGGGTCGAGTCGGTCAACGGGTCGGGTCGGTTATTGGGGTTGGGCCAGATTGTTCAGACCGGTTTGGGCAGCTCGGTTCGAGGTCAGACCGGGTCTGGGCTGGCTGGTTCAGCAGCCACCGTCCAAGGCGGCCGAGAATCTCCTTGGACGGCGCGTGAAGCCCATGCGCGGCCTTGCTCGTTCGGAAACCACGTCGGACGGCACCAAAACTCCGAAAAACGACCCTAAATCTAACATATCTCAACTTCAAACCCAAAAAAACTAAACCAAAACTCATCGAACTTACCCAAACCGTTCGAAATGGCCGGATTGTCGCGTAACCCCGTTAAAGCCCTTACTGGCGTCGGATGAGTGGTCGGACGGTTGGGTTTTGCTCGCCATCACGTCAGGAGCCCAGATCTAGTGGCTACGTCGCACCCAGATGACGAAGATGACCGGATATGAAAGAGGTGAGCAGCGTGACCTTTGGGTTTCACGTCAAACCTTCAGATGCATTTTCCCGCCGGTAGGTGTTTCGATTCTGCGCGTGAAGGCCAAGGATGTGGCCGGGATGTGACAGCGCTTCCAACGGTGAAGGCGGTGCACGCCACGGACGGCCGTTGGCCGAGATCAGAGGTGGCCGGAGAATGGGGGGAAGTTGAAGCACTTAGGGGAGAGAGATCGAATATTTTTTTAGGTAATCACTTCGGTAGGTGAGGAGTCACGGGTTAATAAGTCAGATTTGAAAACACACCCAACTTATTTCTAATATTAAGCTAGGTAACATTTAATAGGTATGACTACTTAGATTAGGTTGGTGAGGCTTATGTTTACTAAGCATAGGGTCAAGGGTTCAAATCCCTATGTTGTCATTTTCTACGTTTCATTATTTTTTTCTTTCTTCTTTTTTTTGTCTTAATTTATTTGGGGTGTTACAAGTCATCCCTCCGTTTTGCCACTAACGGAGCAAGATAAGGGATTTCGTGTCAACCAACACCCAAAGTTTCAATTCTATTTTCTCCATCTGCAAAACTCCAACTTAAATCTTGTTTGAATGCAGGGTAATTAAGAAGACACCGGAAGGGTTTCCAAGGCCACAATTGGATTTGAGTGCATCATCATTTGTAGAAGTGAAGCTTAAAGCATTTGGGAAGCCATTGCAGCCCCCTCTTGACCCTTCTGTCAATAGCATTAATTAACTCATTGCTTCCTACTTAATCCATTATGTTAGACTTACCAGATCGATTGGTTGTCACATTTATGAGTGGAGGAGACATTAATCCCACGTTGGAAAGGAAAGATCTTAGGATATAAAAACAATAATGTTGCACATTATATCTTTTGGGAAGAGGTTGTAAAACCAATATTTGATTTTGATATAACAAATAATTCAAGGACTAAATTGAAAAATAAATAAATTTTTAAGTAATTTAAATAATTACATTTGACAAGTAAAATTTATACTTTAAATATTTTGAAGTCAAAACTTAAATCCCACAAATTTTTCTAAGTGTTTCAAAGCCAAAATACACAAAATTGCCCATCGTTTCGAACAACCTCCAAAATGTTTCGATACATTTTGCCACTAAAAGGAACCATTTCGATACAAACTATTCCCATTTCGATACAACCTTCATCTGGGCTTTTAATTTTAAGTGTTGTTTTGAAACGACTCATACTCGTTTCGATACATGGGTTAAGTATTTTCAAATTCGAGCATTAAATGAACTAGTTGTTACTTGTCAGAAACGAACTTTTGAAAATTTGGTTAAGTGTTTCGATACACCCCTATGTTGTTTCGAAATAGAAGTTTACAGTTTCAAAATGTTTCGATATAACCCATTCCCATTTCGATATGACCCTCTTTTTGCACTTTATTGTTTCGATAAGGGCCCTTTTTACACACAACAACTCTTTCTTTTATTGGTGTCCGTTTCGATACAGGGTCTCGTGTTTTGATACATGTAGTTGCAAAACATCATTTATGGAGGGAAGAGAGAGCCCCAACGGCTCTATTGATGATCTAAACCGCCAAAATGGCTAGAAATCAATGAGAATGTATAAAAACAAGTCTCCAAAGCTACAACAACCTTTATTGAACCTTCAAACAACATCAAAGCATTTATTCCAAACCCTTGAGCCTATTAGAGTAAAATTGTATACCCAACTTGTAAAATTCCAAAATATTCATCTTTTGTTTCAAGTTTGGGGATTGTTGGTTTGTAATTGGGCAATATATTAGTCTTGTGAGAGATATATTTCAAAATGCCTTTTTTTAATTGTAATTGAGAGTCTTGTTATTCAATCTTTGGATAGAACGATTGAATTTGTAAAGGTTGCCTCCTTAGCTTAGAAAAGAGGAAGAACAAATTAGTAAAGAGTTTGTTGAAAATCCTTAGTGGGAGCTAAGGTAGTAGATGTAGAGCTTGTTTAGAAGCTTGAACCACTGTAAGTGCCTTGTTCTTCAATTTCAATTTTTTCTTTTGCTCCCTTAATTTTAAAATTGCCAATTCACCCCTCTTGTCTATATCGGTTAATTCGATCCACTCAACAATTGGTATCAGAGCCTATCTCTTTAAAGGCTTCACAACCACAAGAGGAGATCCTAGAAGAGTGTTGATCAACTTCCAAGTCGAGCCATGACATCTACCTTCGAGCCAAGCATGTACGAGTCTCAATCTACCACCAAACCATTCTTCTTCAATGGGGATAACTATCCCTATTGGAAGATCTGAATGCGTCTCTCCATCAAATCGAGTGATTACCTAGTATGGGATGTAGTAGAAGATGAACCAACCATTCCCATGAAGAGAGATTAAGAAGGAAGGCTTGTTCCAAAGAAAAAAGGTGGAGATGAGTGAAGATGATAGAAAGAAATTGCAAGTGAATGACAAAGCCTTGCACATGCTATTTTGTGCTCTCAGATCGGACATCTACTCCAAAGTGTCCTCAATCACAAGTGTTAAAGAAGTGTGAGACACTCTTGAAACCACATATGAAGGAACAAACGATGTAAAAGAGACAAAGATCGGGATCCCCAATCTTAGTTACGAGAACTTCAAGATGTAGGCCAATGAGACCGTAACGAAGATGTTTGATCACTTCTCTTTCATCGTCAATGGTTTGAAGGGCTTTATAGAGATCATCCCTGAGATAAGTTAGTCCAGAAGCTACTCTACTCTCTTCCCGAATCATGGGATGGGAAGAGAACCGCCATCATCGAAGCAAAGAATTTGAAGACCCTAAAGCTTGATGAACTAGTTGGTTCTCTACTAGTCGGAACATCATTAATGGGTTTAAATGAGGTTCTCTTTTGTTTACCCTTAGCAAAATCATCACATATTTTATCTAATAAAAATTTTAGTTTGGGCAAACATCTAACTAGATTTTGGGAAACTAATTTTTCTGAAACACTTATGCTAGCATGCCCTAGTTTCCTATGCCACAACCATGCATCATTCTCATTATGTGCAACTAAACATACATGAGATGAATGTATGTCATCTAAATGCACCATATATATATTTCCTATGCGATGACCAATGAGCATTATTTTATTTGTTTTAATGTTCACAATTTTACACCCTTTTTTTATCAAAATGAACATTAAACCCTTTATCATAAAGTTGAATAAAGCTCAAAAGATTATGTTTTAGACCATTGACATATAAAACATTTTCAATGAATGTAGATGAGAGATTACCAATGGAGCATATGCCTTCAATGTGGCCTTTGGAGTTGTCACCAAATGTCACACATCCTCCACTTTTTGGTTTAAGCTTCAAGAATCTACTCTTGTCTCTGGTCATGTGTCTAGAGCATCCACTATCAAGGTACCATGTGTTTTGACTTGAATCTTTCGCCTTATAGCAATGCTCCCCCTACAAACAAAGATTAGTTCTTTGATTTTGGTACCCAAACCATTTTGGGTCCATAAGCGTTAGCTCCCAAAAACTTGGTTCACTTAGGAATCCAAGATAAAATAGCAACAATATTGTTAGAAGTTACAAGTTTCTTAGGAACCCATACACTTCTAATCCTCTTAGCTTTAGGATGCCTTTGAGAGCCACTTTGTTTGTAGTTAAAATCCTTTCTCTTTACATATTGGATTTTTGAAGAACTACCATTGTTAAAACCATTTTTCCCAATAGCAAGAGAGGTTTTAAGATTATTCACTTCCTTAGTGTGATAATCTTGGAAATCGAAAAGAAATTTTTCAACATCAAGAAATTTTTCCCAATAGCAAGAGAGGTTTTAAGCTCATTTGAAAGATTTATCAAATACAAAACTTTCTTTTTCAATTCGGAATTGGTTTTTGAAAGAGACACATTTTGAGATTTTAAATCGGAAATAGTTTTCTTGTTTTTCAAAATAGACTCTTTGTATTTCTCAACCAATTCATCGTAAACTTCTTGCAACTAATCATATGCATCATATAATTCATCATAAGTAAGATATGATGAGTTAGAGTTTACCATAGATTCCTTCTCAAGGGCTATGAGGCAAAGGTTGGCCACTTCATGCTCCTTATCCTCGGATGATGACTCCTCGTCACTCCAAGTTGCTACTTGAGCCTTGAGCTTCTTCTTCTTCTTCTCAAAGCTCCCCCTCATTGAGGGCCATGAAGCATAGGTGGGCTACCTCATCATCGGTGGAGTCTTCATCGCTCCATGTCGTCACATATGCTTTCTTTGAAGATGGTCCCTTTTTGTTGTACTTGTGGGAATCCTTCATCTTCTTCTTCAATTCATGCTTGGATTTATCCATCTCGCTCTTCATGAACCGGGTGAATTTCTTGAAGAGATAGGCCATCTCTTCATCATCGCTTTCCTCCTCACTTAGTTCTACATGATGGCATGTGGAGGATTTGAGAGCAACGACACTCACGTTGATACCTAGCTCCATGATCTTCTTCTTTCCCATCTTTCTTATCTCTTCCTTATTCTTCTCTTCTTCTTTGTCTTTCTTCATGATTTGGTGAGTGAGAAGTGACCCCATGAGTTCATCAAGCTTTAAGGTCTTGAGATTTTTGGCTTCGATGTTGGCGGTCTTTTTCAAGTCCCGTGACTCGGGAAGGGAGTAGATAAGCTTTCGGACAAGCTTTTCTTCTGGAATGACTCCAACATAACCTTTTAGACCATTGGTGATGGTGGAGAATCGATGGAATATCTTCTCAATGTCCTCTTCTGGATCCATCTTTAAGTTCTCATACTCGTGGTTGAGGAGACAGATCTTGGTCTCCTTTACTTCGTTTGTTCCCTCGTATGTAACTTCAAGCTTATCCCAAACTTCCTTGGCACTTTCACAAGAAGACATCTTCTCATAGATGTTGAGGCTAAGTGCACAAAAGATGAAGTGCAAAGCCTTGCAATTTAGTTCCATCTTCTTGCGGTCGTTGGCACTTCGCCTTGCTTCTTCGTGGTACGAACGGGCCATCCTCAATAATTTCCCAAAGCTTGTAGTCTTTGAATTTGACAAAGAACATCATTCTCGTCTTCCAATAAGTATAGTTGGTATCGTCGAAGAAGGGTGGCTTGTCGATGGATTGCGTCGTTTACGTGTCAAGAATAATATAATTTCCTTCTTCAAATAATAAAATAAATAAAGAAATTAAATGTAGATAGAGAGGTAGGAGTCGAACCCATAGGGACTTAGAACTTTCCTTGTCGCACTTTTGTAGTTTCTGAACCAAGAGTTGTTGATGGAGCTATGTTGATGTGATTTAGGTGGGTTGGGTTTGTTTGTAATGAAATTTAAAGAAAGATTTTAAATGATTTGAAAGTAAATATAGAGATTTTCAACCTCGGGCATTCGCGCTGACTCGTTCTACTCGGTTCCTTGGTAAAGATTTTTAACTTCGGAAATCATGTCAGTGAAATCACTACAAGGATCTATCCTTGAGTTTTTGTTTGTAAACTGAATTTCCAAAACTCAATTTTTAGTTTTAGCTTTAAGTATTTGTTTAAACCAACTCAATGTTGAGAAAACAAAATATTTTAAGCTCATAACTAACTCGAAATGTTATTTCTATAAAAACAGTTCGATCTCAATTTCTCTTAGTAAACAATTTACTAAGTGTGATCCCTGAAAGTGGGACTTGTTTCCATAACCGATCATTCCTCCCACTAGATAGATCAAAACAATTTCTTGACCAATGTCAATCTTTGGGTTGAAAAATTATTTTGATTTTAAGAACGAAGTTCGAAGAAATTGAGAAAAGACTTCTGAAATATTTGAAGTGTTGTTTCAAACCTCACCTTGTGAACGCGTCATTGCTTAAGCCTTTGGCTTATAAAGATTTAGCTTTGCATGATTATTTAATTAACCATGCTTAACATCATTTCCAAAAGAGAATAAAGTAAGAAAATAGAAATCTAAAAGAGAAATTTTATAAAACTCAAGTGAAGACAAGTGAAGAACAAAAAATGAGATATATCAGATGATTTGAGGCTTACCCCAATGGGGTATTTATAGTCTTTAAAAACCCTAAAAATACTAAGAGATGAGATAATATTCAAATTACAAAAGATAAATCCTAAGAGATAATTCCTAAAAAAATATTTAAAATAAAATAAAGGCTTAATGTACAAAATAGCCCCTAAAGTTTACCACTTTTCCCAACTTGGTACTTAACGTTTCATTTGGGACGTTAAGCCCCCTAACGTTTTCACCGTTACCCATTTTGCCCCAAACCGTTACTTTTGCCGTTACAAAAAAGTTTTCAACCGTTAAAAAAAATTTCAACCAATGAGATTGCGCCACATCAGCTCCTCTTTGATAGAGTAACCCGCCTGATTTTATTAAAAGGGTAAATGCCATGTCAAGTCTCCTATGTTTATTTTTTATTCAATTTAGTCACTGAAAAATCTATTTTTACCTAAAATTGACCCCTATTTGTTTCTATTTTTTAATCTAGCCCAATATTTGTTATTAATAATAATATTGTTTTATTTAAATGTTACTATTTATTAAAAAAATAAATTAAATATTTTTAATCAAATAGCAACCTCGCAAGAATAGGGGAATAAATAGCTCTGAACATCATCACAATTCTCCAAAGAACGAACCAGAAACAAATATCCCTCAACAGTTAGGAAAAGTAAACCTTTCAAATTATTGCAGCCAATGCCATGACCCAGAATATTAAATTGCTGCGAATCAAAATAAATTTGTAACAAATGTTAAATTAGATAAATTAAGAGACTAATTTAATATTAAATTAATATCAAATTATTAATTTAGGACGTAATGGGACTAAATTATAAAATTAAAATATTTAATTTATTTTTTATTAAATAGTAACATTTAAATAAAACAATATTATTATTAATAACAAATATTGGGCTAAATTAAAAAAAATAGAAACAAATAGGGGTCAATTTTAGGTAAAAATAGATTTTTCAGTGACTAAATTGAATAAAAAAATAAACATGGGAGACTTGACATGGCATTTACCCTTTTAATAAAATCAGGCGGGTTACTCTATCAAAGAGGAGCTGATGTGGCACAATCTCATTGGTTGAAAAAAAATTTAATGGTTGAAAACTTTTTTGTAACGGCAAAAATAACGGTTTGGGGCAAAATGGGTAATGGTGAAAACGTTAGGGGGCTTAACGTCCCAAATGAAACGTTAAGTACCAAGTTGGGAAAAGTGGTAAACTTTAGGGGCTATTTTGTGCATTAAGCCTAAAATAAAAGGGATAATTCTCAAGTCTTTATCAAAATCCTGGCCGATAAGCTATCATCCCGAATTCAATAAGCTGTTGGAATGTTCTGATAAGCTCTCACTTCTGCCGCCACGTCATCATTCGATCAAAAATGTTGTTGATGTCATCCTCCTGTGCTGCTGCTATCATCCGCTGACGTGTCGCCGAGTTAGTGTATTCATGCCCCAATTCATGTCCACTAATCCGGCCATGAATCTATAAAACTTGCAGATTTCGACCTTTTTCGTAACATTTCGCAGCGGCGAGGTCCTGCACAGTAAATCACATAATGAGCCACAATTCTTCATCACAAAGCCACTACTTAAGCATAATTAACACACAAATAATGACAAAAAGTAGTCACTAATCAAATTCCCCCTCACTTATCCGATGCTTATCCTCAAGTATCAAAAATTTAAACTATTGAATCTCATGTTCTCATCCTCTATTTCACGAAGTCCTTAATGTGCAAAAATGATGAAATATCTATAAATGGAAGAAAGAAAAGAAATCAATAGATAAATGGCAAAATTATTATCAACATAAATATTCCAACAAAATAAGTTAGCCAACCTAGGCAAAGCACATCATAAACTTGTAAAAGAAACCTAGTCTACACTGTTAACATGAGGCATTTTTTTCTTGCTAGAACCAGTTTTTAGGCACTTCTAGCTTTATTTTTTCTTTCAGCTAGAGCCAGTGATAGACACCTCTAGCTTTTTCTCTTTTTTCGGCTAGAGCCAGTGATAAGCACCTCTAGTTTTTATGAAAAAAATTTGACAAGTATTTCAAAACAAGTTAATGAACGCGAAGACTAGTTTGGCATAAAGAATCAAATTATGAAGGAATGTCATGAAACACAATAATCATGCCATAGTCTAAAGTGTAATCTACCCCTTCTAACAAAATAGATACAAAATCATAATGACATCAAAAGGACAAGGTAAATTAGAGGATAAAAAACAATTAAATCAATGGGATAAAAATCAATAGAACCAGAGAGCAACCAAACAGATAAGCAAGAAAAAGAATTTGACCCAAATTCTTACTCCCCCTCACTTAAGTCATTTTGCCCCAAAATGTATATCAAAATTTAAAGTAAAAAGAGAGGGAAAAGGAATACTCCCCGAGCTAGTGTCGGCCACGGTCGTGCATGGGAGTGACTGTATGTGTTTGGTAAACCGATGTGACGCGATGATAACGGTGGTACAGTTGGTTGTGAGTCCTAGTCGCTTTGGATGGCCACAAAATTCAGTGGAAGCATGCGACGACGCCCACCGATGACGAGCGGTTCCGGTTGGTTGGGTAGGAAGCGAGCTTGCTCCCGAGTGCGGACCATGGTGGTGGATCGGGTGATGTAGTTTGGCTGAGGGTGGTGTGATATGTGAAGATGAAGGCTAGGTTGAAGATGGTGCGGCTGGTAATTGTGGGGGTTATAAAAAAATAAATAATAAAAAGAGGGGATGTGATAGGTGATAAAAATGGCAGGTTTGAATGGGAAAGAAAAAAATGGGCCCCACAGAATATTTCCTTAAAAGGGGATGGGTTATCACCTTTGACCAGGGGATAAAGGGTTTAAATCAAATTTAAAATTTGGTTTTAAAAATACAAATAAGGGAACTAAATCCTACAATGAATTAAATAGAGGTTTAAAAAAGAGTTTTCAAATTTAAAAACATGATAAAATTTTCCTATATTTTTAAATTTGTTTTTAAAAAAAACTTTCCTTTATTAAATGTGATAAAAAAATTTATTTTTTAAAATAAGGATAAGGGATATGATTTAAAGATTAAGAGAAAGGGATTTTGGATGTAAACAAGAAAAACAAAGTGATAAGGGATGAATTTTTCGAGATTGGGATAAGATGATAAGCCATGGTCCAAGGGATTTGCCACCGTGTTTTAAATTCCTACACATATTCAACCAAAAAATTCGATTAGCAAGGGATTATCAGAAAAATAAAATGACAAGATAAAATAAATTTGAAATAAAATGACACGAATAAATTTAAAGAAAATTGAAATAAGATAAAATAAAAAAGAATAGTAAATAAATAAAAATATTCGATTAAAAATAATTAAAGTAAAAGAAAAGAAATGGGTTGCCTCCCATTAAACGCTTTTTTAACGTCTCTAGCTCGACGACCTTATTTAAATGACTGGTTCAACCAAATGAATTTCTTCGACTAGACCAACCGGGGCATTCTCATAATACGGTTTGAGCCGTTGTCCGTTAACTTTAAATTGCTCTCTAGAATTACTTTTGATTTCCACCGCACCATGTGGAAAAATATCAGTTACCGTGTAAGGTCCGAGCCATTTTGATCGTAATTTTCCTGCAAAAAGTTTTAACTTAGAATTAAACAATAAAACTTTTTGACCGATATAAAAAGATTTAAATGCAATATTACGATCATGAAAATCCTTATTTTTTTTCTTTAAATTTTTTTTGAACTGTCATAAGTATTTTTCCGAATTTCCTCTAACTCTTGGATATCGAGTTTGTGTGTTTCGCCAACTAGATCCATTTCCATGTTGCAATCTTGAACTGCCTAATACGTGCGGTGCTCCAATTCGACCGGTAAATGACACGGCTTACCAAAAACAAGGCGATAAGGAGACATCCCGATAGGATCCTTATACTTTGTCCGATATGCCCATAATACGTCATTCAGCTTAATGCTCCAATCCTTTCGATCGGGTTTCACAATCTTTTCAAGAATGGCCTTGATTTCGTGGTTTGATACCTTCGTTTGACCATTCGTTTGCGGATGGTATGATGTCGCGATGCGTTGGGTGATGCCAAATTTTTTCATTAGCGCATCGATGACTCGATTGATAAAATGTTTCCCTATGTCGTATATCAACGCTCTCGGTGTGCCAAACCTGGAAAAAATACAATCTTTCAGAAATCTGACAGTGGTTTTAGCATCATTATTTTTGTAGCTTTCGCCTCAACCCATCGTGAAACATAATCAACAGCTAAAATAATATAAAAATTACCAAATGATGATACAAATGGCCCCATATAATCTATCCCCTACACATCAAATATTTCGCAAACATGAATAAGATTTAGGGGCATTTCAATACGTCGGCTTAAGTTACCAACTCTTTGACACTTATCACATGATTTGCAAAATAAATATGTGTCACGAAAAATATTAGACCAATAGAGTCCACATTCAAGAATTTTGTGAGTTGTCCTTTTAGGTCCATAGTGTCCATCGCATGAATATGAATGACAGAAACTAAGGATAGAATTTACATCTTCTTCGGTTACACATCGTCGTATTACCTGATCGGAACAATGTCTCCAAAGGTAGGGATCATCCCAAATATAGAACCTGGATTCTCTCTTAATCCGGTTAACTTCTGACCTCGGCAAGTCGTGAGGAAATTTACATGTTGCCAAATAATTCTCTATGTCCGCAAACCAAGGCATGGAAGCTCGCGGCATCATCAAGTTTTCTTTAGGAAACTCGTCATTAATGGGCGAGTCCGAAATGGTAAGTGGGATTCGACTAAGGTGATCGGCCACTAAATTTTCACTCCCCTTCTTGTCCTTAATTTCGAGATTAAACTCCTGAAGGAGTAAAATCCACCGAATTAGCCTCGGCTTTGATTCCTTCTTACTCATAAGATACCGCAAAGCTGCATGGTTAGAAAAAACAACTATATTAGTTCCAAGCAGATAAGAATGAAACTTTTCTAAAGCAAAAACTGCATCAAAGAGTTCTTTTTCTGTAGTCGAATAGTTGGGTTGTGCCGGATTAAGCGTTCTTGATGCGTAGGCGATGACATGAGGTTCTTTTCCTTTTCTTTGATCGAGTACTGCTCCAACACTAACATCCGAGGCGTCGCGCATAATTTCGAATGGCAAGTTCCAATCGGGAGGTTGTACTATCGGTGCGGATACAAGTTTCTCTTTAATAGTATCAAACGATTTCCTGCATTCGTAGGTAAAGTTAAACTCTACATCCTTTTGCAGTAACCGACACAGTGGTTGCGCTATCTTTGAGAAATCTTTTATAAACCGCCTGTAGAAACCTTTATGACCAAGGAAAGAGTGAATATCCCTCACAATAGTGGGGTATGGGAGTGAGCTTATAACATCCGTTTTAGCTTTATCAACAAAAATCCCTTTAGAAGAAACTATATGTCCTAACACTAAGCCTTTATTAACCATAACGTGACATTTCTCATAATTAAGCACAAGGTTAAATTCAATGCATTGTTTTAAGAGATTAGTTAAATTTAATAAATACTCACCAAAGGAATTACCATATACAGTGAAGTCGTCCATAAATACCTAGATCCCTTTCTCAACATAATCCGAAAATATACTTACCATACATCGCTGGAACGTAGCCGGTGCGTTACATAGTTCAAACGACATTCGTCGATAGGCGAAGGTTCCGAAGGGGCATGTAAACGTAGTCTTCTCTTGGTCCTCAGGAGCTACGGGGATTTGAAAGAATCCTGAAAAACCATCGAGACAACAATAATGAGATTTACCAACTAATATTTCAATCATTTGATCAGTATATGGTAACGAAAAGTGATCTTTTCAAGTTAAAGAGTTCAACTTCCTGTAATCTATGCAAACTCACCATCCATTCTGAACTCGAGTTGGAACTAACTCACCTTCGTCATTTCTGATTACCGTGACGCTAGTTTTCTTAGGAACGACATGATTAGGACTTACCCACTCGCTATCCGAAATTGGATATATTATGTCGGCGTCTAGAAGTTTTTGAATTTCCGTTTGCACCACCTTCATCATTGAATCATTCAATCGGTGTTGACCTTGTCGAGATGGCTTTGCCCCTTCCTCGGTTTTGATCTTGTGCATACAAGTCGAGGGGCTAAGTCCTTTAATATCTACAACTGTCCATCCGACTGCTTCCTTGTATTGGCACAGGACTGTCACAAGGTCACCTTCTTCCTCTCCGGTCAACTCATTCGAAATGATAACCGGTAAGGTATCATTATCTCCCAAAAAGGCGTACTTAAGGTGAGATGGGAGTTCAATCAATTCTTCTTAGAGGGAGTTGAAATCAAATCAAAATTAACAAAAGAAATAAGTTCATTCTCCCTTTCTTCCTCATTGTCCCAAAGTTCATAATCCATGCTAAAATTATCAAAAACATTAGTTTCCGCAAACTCTTCTATATAAGGATCAATAATATCAATTGAATTAACACTTTCATCTTGGTCATGGTACCTCATTGCCTTATGAATGTCAAATTCTACTACCGCATCGTCGAATTCCATAGACAAAAGACCGCTCCTCACGTCTATTTTTGTATTTGTTGTGCTAAGGAATGGTCGTCCCAACAACACTTCGGAGCAAATGTTTGTTCTATCATGAGCCATATCAATCACATAGAAATCTGCAGGAAAGAATAAAACATCTACTTTTACCAACACATTTTCCAACACTTCTTCCGGGTAGATGATCGGTCGATCTGCCAACTGTATCGTAACCCTGGTTTCTTTTAGAGGATCGTTAGTAATTTTTTTTATAAACAGAAAGCGGCATTATATTTATAGAAGCTCCAAGATCGCACATTGCACGTTTAATAGATATATTACCAATTTGACAGGGTATAGCAAACATACCTTGGTCTTTCATTTTGGGTGGTAACTTACGTTGAAAAACTGCAGAAACGTGCTCTCCCAAGTTTACATTTTCGTGCCCGGTGAGTTTTCGCTTGGTTGTGTAGAGCTCTTTAAGAAAACGTGCATACCTTGGCACTTGTCAGATGACTTCTAAGAGGGGAATGTTTGTAACCCCCTAAACTCGACCTAAGAGAATAGACCGAATTTAGGAAGTTACGTTTGAAAATTTTTCCCTCAAGAAATCTAATTTTGAAAATTATACTTTAATTAAAATAAAATTACATAAATTTAGTAATAAATAAAAATAAAAATATCATAATAAATATTCTAATGATTATATAAAATCTCTGAATTAAAATAACAGTAAATGAATGCTAAAAATAATCCCAAAACATAAATAGTCTAAAATTACATCCATGTCCTAAAATAATAAATAGAAATCTGATTAAACTAAAATAGTTTCGTATTGTATAAAAAATAACCGGATAAAATCTGAGATCCTCCAAGTACCGCGTCGCCTAAAGCCCAAATATATCTGTCAGAGGAAACTATGGGGGAGTAAGCTAAAGAGCTCAGTGTGTAAGTGCAAGAAAATTATAGTCGTAAAAACATAGTAATATTTTCTTAAAATTCTTTAAAGCATAACACATAAATCACAAGCGCAATGCAATGCATCCAACTACAACCGCCAAGAGGAAAGTTCCCCAGAACTCCTCACTACAACCACCAATCCGAAGTGGAATTCAACCCGAAGGGTGAAACCACTCAACTTCCCCGAACAAATCCCAACCCATGCGCATACTATGATATGATGATTAGAAATCAAATATCATAAATAAAGTTCCATAAATCTGATATTTCGTAAACATACTTCATAAATCATAGTCCATAAATCCATAAATCATAGTTCATAAATCGTAGTCCATAAATCAAGGTTCGTAAATCGTAGTAAAAACATATTCTGAAAAATGTATGCATTTGATCTCAACCATAAAAATCATAATACATATAAATAATCACATAAAGAGTAAAACACCAACACATAAAAAATAACATATAATTTAATTATAGCACCCGAAGAAAACACACCTTAAGCAGCAATAGCTCTAATGTCGGGATGAACGCCTCTCACGTTCGGATCTAGTTGAATCGGAACCTATGATATAAAATTCTACATCAAAATCTAACATTATGCCACCAAATAATACTAGTACTAATCTAAAAAATACTCACGTGTAGTCCTTGTGGTACGTGCACGGTTAGATCGAACAGGAGAAGGAGGTGGTAACACGTTTTCCTCAAAATCAATGTCGTCTAAAACACATATTTAAACTGCATCAGATCTTATATCCAAGTCCTTCAAAAATTAAGGTTGTGCGATGCTAGAGACTCACCAAAGTTCGGTTGAAATAAGAAACACAAAAAAGGAGATGTCAAGAGAGAGAGAGAGAACTACGTGCGACACTACGGTTGTCGAAAATTAAACTGAATCTAGGGGAAAAAGTTTCAAGGCGCAAAGGGTTTAAATAACCAATTTGATTGTTAAATTGTACTATAAGCCATCCTACTATTTAAGGGTTTGTATAATAGCACCTAAACTTTACTTAATTTATATAATGGTCACTAAAATTCTAAATTAACTCAATTAAATCCTTTAAATACAATTTGGTTCTCAAATTAGAAATCCTAAAATTAATTTAGGGTTTTTAACTTAAATTCCCAAATTTCTTAATTATGGTTTCATATCAAAACTCTCAATTCCTAGGGTTTTGAATTTAGAATTTTCAAAATTAGGGTTTTTAATTTGGGGCTAAAATTCGGAGTGTTACAATGTTTACTTGAACTTTTTTAAACACTTCAATGATTTCCCTCTCTTCGGCTTTTTTGTCACATTTTACCAATCGTGATGGGAAGGAAGGTGCGACTACAAGGGGTGGCAAAGGAGTAGGAGATGGTTGTAAAGGGTTACCTTGTTTTTCGTTACCTTCTTCTGTGGGTGGATTGTTGTCTTTTGGTGGCTCTTTCGGTGCTATAACGGTCCCACTACGGAGAGTAATTGCACTTACATTTTCTTTAGAGTTAGACTCCGTCTGAGAAGGTAACCTCCCTTGTGACTTTATTCTTCCTAATCGTTTGGCCATCTGACTTATTTGCTTGTCCATCTCTTGAAAATGGGCCTCCGTACGGTTTTGGAATTTTTCCTAAGACACAGCCAAACGCTCTACAATGGACTCTAGGTTCGACTTTTGTTGAAACTATTGGTTAGGCTGCCTTTACTAATATTGTTGTCTTTGGTTCTGCGCAAACCCTTGGTTGGCAGTAGGGTAGTACTGTTTTTGATGGGATCTCGGAAAGTTCCCCATCGCTTTCACTTGTTCATTGTCTTCTTCTTGGATCATCAGGAAACAGTCTGTTGGGTGTTCGGGGCTTGTGCATATCCCACAAAGCCTAGAAACAATCTTTCTATCTGCAACCAAAGTTTGAACAATGTCAGCTAATTTATCAATCTTGCTTTCTAATGAAACTGTACCTACCTCATTAACTCTTCGAGATGGTCCACTCGATTGGTAGAAGCGTTGTGAGTTGGCTTCCATGGTCGAAATCAATGTCCTTGCTACCGTCAGAGTCATATTGACCAGGGCTCCTCCGCTAGCTGCATCAACTACTTTCATATCTGTAGGGGTTAGTCCTTCATAAAAATATTGAATAAGTGTTTGATCTGACAAACCGTGTTGTGGGAAAGTTGTGTATAGTTTCTTGAAGCGCTCTCAATATTCATAAAGTGTTTCGGTATCCTTTTGTCGGATACTTAGAATATTTCGCCTCATTTCGCTTGCTTTAGCGGCTGGAAAGAACCTGTCAAGAAACAAGCGAGCCATTTCAGTCCAGGTAGTAACTGAGTTAGAATGTAAATCATAAAGCCAATCTTTAGCAATATCAGATAAAGAAAAGGGAAAGGCGCGAAGTTTAATTTGATACTCAGATACTCTTTGTGGTTTCGTAGTTGAGCAAACCATGTGGAACTCCTTAAGGTGTTTGTGTGGGTTTTCGCTGGGCAAACCGTGGAAGGTTGGTAGGAGATGAATCAAGCCCATTTTTAGTTGGAACGACGATGCACCATTCGAGAAGGTTATGCACAAGGGCTGATTGTCATCTGGTGTCCTGATCAGTTGCTGGATCGTTTGTTCGTTGTCTCCCATTTAGTTTCGTTCTTCAAAGTGTGTTTCGGGTTGGGATGATTCGAGATCTTGCTGGAATCGTTGTTGACGCAACTTATATTGCTTCTCTCGGTTTCGTTGTGCGCTTTTTCGTCTCGCTAATGCATCAATTTCTGGAATGAATTCAACCTATTCTCCTGGATTTCTCCTAGTCATAAACAATCAAAAACAAACAGTAAAAGTTGCCGAAGTCCCCGGCAACGGCGCCAATTTTGACACGCGTCGTTTACGTATCAAGAATAATATAATTTCCTTCTTTCGAATAATAAAATAAATTAATTAATTAAATGTAGATAGGGAAGTAGGAGTCGAACCCACAAGGACTTAGAACTTTCCTTGTCACACTTTTGTAGTTTCTGAACCAAGAGTTGTTGATGGAGCTATGTTGATGTGATTTAGGTGGAGGAGTTTGTTTGCAATGAAATGTAAAAAAAGATTTTAAATGATTTGAAAGTAAATATAGATATTTTTAGCCTCGGGCTTTCGCGTTGACTCGTTCTACTCGGTTCCTTGGTAAAGATTTTTAACTTCGAAAATCATGTCGGTGAAATCACTACAAGGATCTATCCTTGAGTTTTTGTTTGTAAACTGAATTTCCAAAACTCAATTTTTAGTTTCAGTTTTAAGTATTTGTTTAAACCAACTCAATGGTTAGAAAACAAAATCTTTTAAGCTCATAACCGACTCGAAATGTTATTTCTATAAAAAACAATTTGATCTCAATTTCCCTTAGTAAACAATTTACTAAGTGTGATCCCTGGAAGTCGAACTTGTTTCCATAACCGATCCTTCCTCCCACTAGATTGATCAAAACAATTTCTTGACCAATGTCAATCTTTGGGTTGAAAATTATTTTGATTTTAAGAACAAAGTTCGAAGAAATTGAGAAAAGACTTCTGAAATATTTGAAGTGTTGTTTCAAACCTCGCCTTGTGAACGCGTCATTGCTTAAGCCTTTGGCTTATAAAGATTTAGCTTTTCATGATTATTGAATTAACCATGCTTAGCATCATTTTCGAAAGAGATTAAAGTAAGAAAATAGAAAACTAGAAGAGAAATTTTATAAAACCAACAAAAAATGAGATATATAAGATGATTTGAGGCTTACCCCAATGGGGTATTTATAGTCCTCAAAAACCCTAAAAATACTAAGAGATAAGATAATATTCAAATTACAAAAGATAAATCCTAAGAGATGATTCCTAAAAAATATTTAAAATAAAATAAAAGAGATAATTCCCAAGTCTTTATCAAACTCCTGGCCGATAAGCTATCATCCCGAATTCGATAAGCTATCGGAATGTTTTGATAAGCTGTCACTTCTGCCACCACGTCATCATCCGATCAGTACCGTTGTTGACGTTATCCTCATGTGCTGCCGATGTCATCCGCCAACGTGTCACTGAGTTAGTGTATTCATGCCCCAATTCATGCCCACTAATCTGGCCATGAATCCATAAAACTTGCAGATTTCGGCCTTTTTCGTAACATTTCGCAGCGGCGAGGTCCTGCACAGTAAATCACATAATGAGCCAGATAATGAGCCACAATTCTTCATCACAAAGCCACTACTTAAGCATAATTAACACAAAAATAATGACAAATCTAGTCACTAATCAAGCTTGTCGATGGATTGCGCCATTGAACCGATTGTTTGAAATATTGTTCGAGCTTGCCGGGTTGTTGAGCTCTGATACCAATTGTTGAGCTCGATGGTCACAACTGAAATGCTTGTTAAGAAAGGAGAAGATTGGATTTTTGGGTGTTTTTATGGAAGCTAAAAATATAAGAGATGAACACAAGGATTTAGCGTGGTTCGGCTTTCTAACCCAAAGCCTACATTCACTACCTTAGCTTCCTACTAAGGATTTCAACAAATTCACTATTGAATTTCGTCCTTTTTTCTCAGATGAGGAGGAAACCGTTACAACGATTAAGCTTTCTACCCAAAGCTTGATCAAACACTCTCTTACAAGAGAATTCAAAGCAAACTAGAAATCCCTCTAATAGGTATATGTTTACAACTCTAAGCAGTAAGCACTCACCCAAAACCTAAACACTTGAGCAAATTTGACAATTAAGCTCACAAGTGTTGTCTATACAAGAAATTTACAATTTAAGCTCTAAGACAATTTCTTTATCATAATGTTGTTGACAATTGAAGCATTAACCATCTCTTGATGCTTGGAGTTCCCTTTTATACTCCAAATTGAGTTTGTAGCCGTTGAGGACCATTGAAGTTGAATTAGAGCCGTTGGAGCCTTTATTTCCCATCATAAATGCAGTTCTGCATCTTGGCATATCGATACTCCTCAAATCGTATCGATACGGTCCCGATAAGGAAGTAGTCATTGAGCATTTCAGCTGGTGCGTATCGGTACACTTGGCTAGCGTATCGGTACTGTCCTACAATTTAAAAGACCGTTGGGAAATTGAACGTTGGCTAGCGTACTAGCTGTTGGTTTTTTTAAAGCACATCGTATCGATATAGTTAAGCGTATCGGTACAGGTTTTGGCTACTGGAAAATCACTGTAGTTAAAACCCTTAAGGGTATCGATACAGTACCATACAATATCGATGCAGTTACACTTAAAACATGGTTTTGACTACTTTAAATGCACTTTAAATCATTCCAAAGCCTTGTAAAACCCTTAAACACATTTTCAAGTTGTTTTTGACTAAAAACATATTTTAAATTCTTTTCAATTTAGTCCAAAACATTTTTCAATTATTATATCAAAACAATTAGTTCTACACAACTAATCCACATGGATTTATTTGGGCCTATTAGAACTATGAACTTGGGTGGTAAGTCATATGCAATTTTATTCGTAGATGACTTTTCTAGATACACCCGGGTTCTATTCTTATGTACTAAGGATGAGGCTTTAGAAAATTTTATTACATTTACAAAAATCATCCAAAATGATCTTGATCTTAAAATCTCACATATTAGAAGTGATCATAGAACCGAATTTCAAAATATGAGTTTTGAAGATTTTTGTAATGAAAATGATATTAGCCATAATTTTTCGGCTCCTCGCACTTCTCAACAAAATGGGGTAGTTGAGAGGAAAAATAGAACTTTAGAAGAAATGGCTAGGACAATGCTTTGTGAAAACAATTTAGCTAAGTGTTTTTGGGTGAAAGCCACTAATATGACTTGTTATATTATTAATAGAGTAATAATTATGCCTATTTTAAAGAAAACACCTTATAAGATTTTAAAATCCAAAAAGCCTAACATTAGCTATTTCCACCCTTTTGGTTGTAAATGTTTTGTTTTAAACAATGGAAAAAACAACTTAGGTAAATCTGATGCTAAAAGTGATGAAGCAATATTTTTGGGTTATTCCCTAAATTCTAAAGCCTACCGGGTATTTAATAAAAGAACTTTGGTTGTTGAAGAGTCTATACATATTATTTTCGATGATAACCTCCTTCCGAGGAAGGAATCTTGTGATGACGATGATATAGGAATCATTGAAGCCATTGATTGAGGATAAACATCGAAGGTGGATGATATTCCAACTAAAGAAGAGGAAGCACAAGATCCACCTCTTGAAGCCTTGAAGGACTTGACTCTTGAGGGAAATAAGGTGACATATCCAAGGGAGTTCAACTATGTCAAAGGGGGTGAAATCTTGGGTAATCCATCCAAGGGGGTAACTACTAGATCCTCTCTCAAACTTATGAATCATGTTGCATTTATCTTATGCATAGAGCCTAAAAATATCAAAGAAGCATTAAAAGATAATTTTTGGATATTGGCTATGTAAGAGGAACTTAATCAATTTGAGAGAAGTAAAGTATGAACATTAGTTAATATGCCTAGTAATCAATCTACTATAGGAACTACGTGGGTATTTAGAAACAAACTAGATGAGAGTGGCAACATAGTGAGGAACAAGACTAGACTTGTTGCTCAAGGTTACACTCAAGAAGAGGGAATTGATTTTGATGAAACACATGCACCCGTAGCTAGAATAGAAGCTATTAGGATGCTTCTTGCATTTGCATGCTATCATGATTTCAAGCTATTTCAAATTGATGTAAAAAAGTACTTTTCTAAATGGTTTTATAAATGAAGAAGTGTATGTTGAACAACCACCCGGTTTTGAAGATCCAAATTTTCCAATTCATGTTTTTAAACTAACAAAAACTTTATATGGTTTAAAACAAGCTCCTAGAGCTTGGTATGAAAAAGTTTCAAACTTTTTAATTGAAAAAGGTTTCGAAAAAGGAAAGGTGGACACTACACTTTTCATTAAAAGATATGGAAATGACATTTTAGTAGTTCAAATATATGATGATGATATTATTTTTTGTTCTACTAATGAATTTTATTGCTAAGAATTTTCTAAGCTAATGCAAGGTGGATTTGAGATGAGCATGATGGGAGAGCTTTCATTTTTCTTGGGGCTCCAAATCAAGCAAAGGAAAGATGGCACCTTCATTAATCAAGCTAAATACATCAAGGATATGCTCAAGAAGTTCGGCTTGGAGAATGTGAAGCCTCAAGCCACTCCTATGAGCTCATCAATTAATCTTGACAAGGATGAAGGAGGTAAGTGTGTTGATTCTAAGCTTTATCGTTCCATGATTGGATATTTGCTTTACTTTACCGTAAGTAGACCCGATATCATGTTTAGTGTTTGCTTGCGTGCTAGGTTTCAAGCTAGTCCTAGAGAATCACGCCTAGTTGCCATTAAGAGAATCTTTAGATACCTTAGAGATACACCTTGTTTAGGTCTTTGTTATCCTAGAGACTCTACCTTTGACCTTCATGCCTTCTCTGATACGGATTATGGGGGATGTAAGATAGATAAGAAAAGTACCTCCGGAACATGTCAATTCTTAGGTAGTATGCTCGTATCTTGGTTCTCTAAGAAACAAAATAGTGTAGCCTTACCTACCAGCGAAGCGGAGTACATATCCTTAGGGGGTTGTTGTGCTCAAGTTCTTTGGATAAAGCACCAAATCTTAGATTATGGTGTTCAAGTAGATACCATACCCCTTAAGTGTGACAACACTAGTGCCATTTGTCTCACTAAGAATCCCATCCAACACTCTAGAACCAAACATATAGAAATTAGACATCATTTCATTAGAGATCATGTCTTGAAAATGATGTAGTTCTAGAATATGTTGATAACTTGAACCAATTAGCGGACATATTTACCAAACATTTAGATAAAGAACATTTTTGGACCCTTATGAGAGAGTTAGGTTTAACCAGCCTTCCTTGACCCTTTTAGGTCTCAAATGGTAAAAAATGTGCTTGAAATTATTTGATGCTTATGCTTGTGTTGATTTGCCTCCTTTTGCATCTATGCTTCTTGCTAGGGGGTGTATGCATCAGTTTTAGTTCATATAACATGCTCATATATCATTTATATGCTTTTAGGCTCGATCTAAGTTGGCTCTTTGGACATGAAACTGCCCAAAATGCATTTTCTGGCAAGAGTGTATCGAAACAGGTACATTTGTTTCGATACGGGCTCAATCTAAGATGATTCCAGTAGTGAATCGTATCGAAACGACCTCTTCGCGTTTTGGTACGGGTTCAAGGTGTTGTTCCGAAATAGGGTCAACCTGTATCGAAATGAGTCTGGTACTGAAACGGCTCAAAAGCGTTTCGATACGCTCGTTCCGATATGCCAAGTGGCGTATCGAAACACGATCACGCAGATTGCTTTAAATAACATTAAAAAGAGCATCAAACTTTAATCAAAACACCAACTCTCTTTTTCTCTCAAACCCTAACCGAAAACCCTTATATAAACTCCTTAAATCCCTTGATTTTTCACATCAAAACCTAAATGTTTTTAGGGTTTTCAATCTACACATCAAGCCTAGAGCTTTGCAAGCAATTTGGTGCATCAATCATCTCTCATTCATCCATTATCCTATATCAATGTATAAATCCTTTTTCTTTTATTTTAATTTTTTGTTTATTTTTATTGGTTGTTTTTAATTACTTTTTGTATAAAACATATACATATAGTTTGTGTTTTCAAGTTTTTGCAAAATATCTTCAAAAACAGAAGAAAAAAAATTTATTCGAATATAAAACTATACCGTATATTTTTTAAATCTATTTTTCAAAATTCTTTTTACCAATTTTTTTATATTTATATATATTTTTAAATTATATTTTTTAACACCTTGATTATCGGATTCCATATTGGATTGAATTTGGTTGATTTACGCATACATATATTTTTGTGTCTTGATTTCCTTCTAGATTTCGACTATGGGTTCTAGGAAAAGAGTACGAACCAATGAGGCCGGTGGAAGCTCTAACATCGATGAAGATTCTACTCGTCTTACTCTACTCTACCAAAAGAGTCTTCGAAACAAAGACGCCCATACCAACTTCAAGCTCTTTCAAGATCATGTTATTTGTCGTGAGCGTATTGTCTCTATACCATTTTTAGATTATGAACATTTTCAATTTCGATATCTCACTTTATTGAGGCGTTGGAATTTCATGCCTTTTTGAGCTTACCCGGTACTTTGTACCGTAGCATGGTTCTTCTCTTTTATGCCAATGCTTGTTGTATCTCCAATGTCGATCAAGTGGTTGCCATTGAGTCCTATCTAATGGGGAAGAAGTTTAGAGTTGATTCGAAAACCTTGGTCAATGTTTTCGGGTTTGAAGATGAGGGAATCTCGGATGAGAACTCGTTGGGACATACTCTTGGTTGCTCTGTCATGTTCCTTGATGCTTATAATCGCATCCTTCATCTCATGGTCTCGTGGTGATTTCGTCCTTCTAGAGGAAAATTTTATCACATTCGGCAAGTTGACGAATTTTGGATTCGTTGCTTTCATGAGGAACGTCGACCAAATCTTTGTCAAATCATGTTTGCCGAGATGGTGCATCTTGTTCAAAACCGCAACTCCGATCTTGTCACTTCCTTCACTTATGGCACCGCCTTGAGTTACTTGTTCTCTAAGGTGGGGATCGATTGCTCTCTTGACTTTCCAGAACCTCTCAAGGATCCCATCGATGAACGTACATTTCTCTGTTGCAAATTTTATTTCATTGATGGAGAATGGATTCGTGTCGAGATCCTCCTTAAGTTGCGCCCCCCGAACCTCAACCTCAAGTTGCTCCACAAAACAACGAAGTCATAATGACTTTCCTTACCGAGCAATTCAATGGCTTGTGAACCCATATGGACTCCAATTTTTCCACTCTTGGCACTCGTCTCACTTCTGTGGAGGGACGTATTCAAAGTGTTGAGAATCGCCTCACTTCGGTTGAAACTCAACAAACCTCTATGAACATGTCCTTTACCGACTTCTATGGCGAGTAGAGACAATTTTGAAGGAGCTCCGCCAATGATGGAGATGAAGATGACGATGAGCCTTAGATATTTGCATTCCATTGCATATCATCTACTTTAGGATTTCTCTATTTTGCATATATCTATGTTTTTGCTTTGAGACCTATGCTTTGATTTATTGTTTTTAGGTATTAAGTTTGACTCTTATGTTTGGATATTATGGACTTATTTTGGTTTATTATGCTTAATGAAATTATGTTGCTTTAATTATGCTTTGTCTGGATCTTGTGCTATATTGCTTTATCTCGTGATTATATTCCTTCTTTAATTTTGATCTAACTTAAAGGGGATAAGGGTTAAGCTAAAAAAAATTCAAAATATTTTTCAAAACCTAGTTTCAATTTAGGGGGAGTTTACTTAAAATTTGCTTTGGTTTTTTTATATAAAAAATGGGGAGATTATAAAATCGATATTTGGTTTTGATATAACAAATAATTCAATGACTAAATTGCAAAGTAAATAAATTTTTAAGTAATCCAAAAACTTACATTTGACAAGTAAAATTTATACTTAAAATATTTTGAAGTCAAAACTTAAACCCCATAAATTTTTTTAAGTGTTTAAAAGTCAAAATACACAAAATTGCTCAGGCGTTTCGAAACACCTCCAAAGTGTCTCGATACGTTTTGCCACTGAAAGTAACCGTTTCGATACGAACTATTCACGTTTCGATACAGCCTTCATCGGGGCTTTTGATTTTAAATGTTGTTTCGAAACGGCTCATACTTGTTTCGATACAAGGGTTAAGTATTTTCAAAATCGAGCATTAAATGAACTAGTCGTTACTTGTCAGAAACGAACTTTTAAAAATTTGGTTAAGTGTTTCGATACACACCTATGATGTTTCAAAACAGAAGTTTACAGTTTCAAAACGTTTCGATGCAGCCCATTCATGTTTCGATACGACCCTCTTTTTCCACTTTACTGTTTCGATACGGCCTATAGTTGTTTCGATACTGGCCTTTTTTACACACGTCCCTTTCTTTTTTTAGTGTCTGTTTCAATATAGGGTCTTGTGTTTCGATATGGGTAGTTGCAGAACAACATTTATGGAGGGAAGAGAGAGCCCTAACGGCTCTATTGATGATCTCAATCACCCAAACGGCTAGAAATCAATGAGAAGATATAAAAACAAGTCTCCAAAGCTACAACAACCATTATTGAACCTTCAAGCAACATCAAAGCATTTCAAATTGTATACCCAACTTGTAAAATTCCAAATTGTTCATCTTTCTTTCAAGTTTGGGGATTGTTGGTTTGTAACTGGGCAATAGATTAGTCTTGTGAAAGATGCATTTCAAATTGCCTTTTTATTTTTTTTGTAATTGAGAGTCTTGTTATTCAATCTTTGGGTAGAAAGATTGAATTTGTAAAGGTTGTCTCCTTAGCATAGAAAAGGGGAAGAACAAATTGGTAAAAAGTTTGTTGAAAATTCTTAGTGGGAGCTAAGGTAGTAGATGTAGAGCTGGTTTAGAAGCTTGAACCACTATAAGTGCCTTGTTCTTCAATATTAAATTTTCCTTTTTGCTCCCTTAATTTTAAAAGTGTCAATTCACCCTCTTGGCTATATTGATTAATTCGATCCACTCAACCGAGGTTAATAACCCAATGCTATTTCAAAGTATACCAATCAATGTCGAACCATAAGAGATCGTCGTAGGCAATGTACTAGCCGGAGATGAAGGGCTTATAGTGCCTACTGCCTACAGATTTAAGTGTCCATGGAGAAATTATAGGCAATGTACTTGCTGGAGATCAATTCTCTGTTGTATTTGATCGAACACCGGAGGAGATTTTGAGTATTGTTTATGGAAGGGGCAATGATAGCCATCCCTGGTGGGTTCTTACGTAAGGGAGCTAATGGCAATATTGCCAGGTCTCATTTGCTCAACGGTACTCTTCGTCACTAGCTTAGTCCACCATGTTTTCGTTGTTCGAACTCGACTCGAATACCAATATCTCGTTTACATTATTGTTAATCATGAGTTATCAGAAAGCCGTCTGTTTCTTTAGATACAATCAATAATGATTTCTGGTGTTGTAATAAAATAAAACTGGGAAATCACCTAAAAAGCTCAAAGTTGTTGTATCTTTCAACAGACAGCACATAATGAAAGAAACTGAATGCCAGACATCCACATACTTTTCTTTTCTTAACGAAAAAGACCTGTTGGACAGACTGTAGACTCAAGTCACAGATATTTACAACCACAAACAAAATTGTGGATCACATTTAACCATCACTTGAAAATTCACCCTCTAACTTCTTTTCGCAACTATTTCATCACAACGATTCCGAACTCGGCTAGCTATTTAGACGTACTAATAAACACATTCACATCAATCTAGCAGTGTCTACCTTTGATGGTTCCACTTGAAAACAAATTGGAAAAATAGAAGAAATTGACAGTATCAACCAAACAATAATCGAGGAAATTGCCGTCTTCTTTTTCATAGAAACAGTACTTAACTTCTTTTTTTGATTCGTCTCCATTACACTTGTACTCAATTGGCTGCTTGCAATGAACCATCTCTCATCAACTTCAAGCTTAGACTGTTAAATCTTTCACGTGAATATTGTCTCGATGCTTTCCTCCAATCGGTACCGGCTTTCATCATCGCAACGAACTCCTCATAACTTATGAGTCCATCCTGCAACGTAAAAGAATAAGCGTTAACTTTCCATCAAGCACAACCAGATGAAACGATTTAGAGATGTTTTGGACCCAGTGGTTTTAAGATGAACCACATCTACACATGAAACCAAGCGCGTAAAAGAAAAGATTATAGTGGTGATTTAAAGCAATGGATAAGGTGCAATACAGAGACAAACATGATAAGCATAGATAAGATGATGTGTCAGCCTTTGGCATGGATATTTTTTGTGGCAAAAATGTCAAGAAAAAGCTTTGACAAGTTCAAACCGAGTTCACTATAACCAAACAAGAAAATGTCACCTTGTCAGTGTCCACATCTTGCATAATGGCATCGATAACTTCCTCACTGGTATCAACTTCATCATTTAAGGAATCTCGCAGATCTTCTCTCTCCAAGAAACCACTTTTATTTAGATCAAAGAAAGCAAAAGCTTTATGCAAGTGCTCATCGTTGGCCATTTTCCTGAGATGAACTGAAACTGCTACAAACTCCCCATAATTCAGAGTTCCATCACCATCAACATCAGCCTGTTAAGACCAGGTTGCAGTTATTCCATTGATGAAACCAGAAGTTTTAAATATGAAACATTTTTATAGGAGGTCAAATTCTGTAAACCGAGTTTATGCAAGAAAGGGAAGAGCAGAATATAAAATTTGAGCAAGATGTGTCTCCCAAAAGGAGAAGAATCAAGCAGAACAGTAGAGCATAATGAAGCCTACTTTCAATCGCCAACCACATAAACCGGTTGCATTAGTCATATTTTTAGTTCTTAGATCAGGAGGAATTGGAAATAAAATTTTGGGGTCAGATAATCTTACAGCTTCCACTAGGATCTGCAAATCTGCATCAGGAATCTGTTGGCCAAGCTTTTGCAACCCCGTCCGAAGCTCCTCAAGGTTTATTTTGCCCCGTTTTCCGGTGTCCATAACATCAAAAGCCTCTTTTATGCCAGCTACTTCCTCCACCGACAAATGCTCAGCAATCACCTGGCAAATCGAAAATTTTTGAAGCACCAGTCATTAAAAGTATAAATTGTGGGTCAATGTAACCAATATCGAGCAGGTTAATAGGTAGAACCCAAAAATTTTCATCCTGTAAATTAAAAGTAGATAAACTGCAAGAGTTCTTTGAATTATTACCCTTAGAGCTCTCTTTTTCAGCTTGTTCATTACAGAAAATTGTTTGAGCCGAGCTTTCACAGTTTCACCCAATGAAACGTTGGGTGCTTTCTTGGCATTTTGTATCCATGGATGTTCTGCTTATGGTATTTTTGATGAGTATTCGTACATGGTAAATATATATCAGCATACATAAAGCATTTAAGATGTACAGAAGGTTACCAAGCACTTCCTGTGCTGTAAGCCGTAGCTTTGGATCAGGATTAAGCATTTTCTTTACAAGGTCCTTTGCATTGTCCGAAACTTTAGGCCATGGATCCCTCTTAAAGTCGATAACAGAGCGAATAATTGCCTGTGCTACCCCCTGCTCAGTCTCTGATGCAAACACAAGAGATGTTTTTATGTATATTTTTCCGACAGTCTGGGAGTAGATAGAGAAAATGTATGCAAAAAAGATACACCAGAAATGTTCTTATATATATATATATATTTTTTTTTTTGCTCGGCCTGTCTTATCTTTGCCCAAACTCTGGAAGCACACAATGTTTTACATTTATCTTGTGCTGTAACCTTCATGATTGAAGTCAAATAACAAAAAAGGAGAAGCGGTTGAAAATTAAAAGACCAACCTGCCCAGAATGGTGGCACACCACAAAGTAAAATATAGAGGATAACTCCAGCACTCCAAACATCGACCTCTGGGCCATAATTTCGTTTAAGAACCTCTGGTGCCATGTAATATGGACTTCCTACGATCTCATTGAATCGCTCACCTGTTAACAAATAACATTCTTGAGGCAAACTTGAGCAGCTTGAACATTATATAAAAAAAGAGAAAACTAAAGCACCCAAAAATTAAATTTCATCAAAGATGGAAAGAATGAAGACTTGTGAAGTTCATCTAGTTGATAACTAATAGTTGCTACGAAATACCAGGTTTAAAGAAGACCGACAACCCAAAATCAATTGCCTTCAATGGCGCAGTTTCCTTCTTATTTCCAAACAGAAAATTCTCAGGTTTGAGATCACGATGCATGACTCCATGTTTATGGCACATCTGCAACATAAATCGAATACAGCCGGTTATTTGATTCCATCCACTATGCCAATTCAACAACAGAAAGATAATTCAGAATTCAACCTGAACAACTTCGACAATCGTCCTCATAACCCCTGCAGCGGCTCGTTCCGTGTAGTGTCCCCTTGCTACAATCCTATCAAACAACTCTCCCCCCTCACACAGTTCCATAACAATGTGAACAGCATCATCATCCTCATAAGTATCCTTCAATGTCACGATATTAGGATGCTTAGGCAAATGCTTCATTATCTCTACCTCCCTCCTCACATCCTCGATATCCACTGCAGTCCTCAGTTTCTTCTTGGATATCGATTTACAAGCATATTTCTCACCGGAGTTCACATCGGTACACAGATATGTTACCCCGAATTCACCGCGCCCCAGCTCACGGCCCAGATCATATTGAGCTGAAATATCTTGACCAGTTGGTTCCTTTAAAACCCTTAGCTTGAAGTTATTAGCAGATCCATTGTTGACAGAATATTCATCTCCATAAAAAGGGTTAGCTTTGTTCTTTTTTTGCCCCTTCTTCTTGTTCTCAGCAGGCGAACTGGGGGTAGCACAGCAATTTCCCATGGATCAAAAAGAAAGAAAAAAGCTCCAAAACAAGCAACAGCTCTCAACTTTTTTTGAAATTTCCTGAAAAATCCCGCAGGCCAAACAGATGAAATAAGGAGCCAAGATCAGAAACTTATGAACATAGCCAAAGTAAAAAATCTTAGATCCACAACATCAGGTAATTTTCAAGCGGGAAAGGGGGTTAATTTCTGCAAAAACAACACTAAAAAAGTTGGAAGATTTGAGCTTTGAAACGTATTTTGCATAAAGAAACAAACCCAGAAAAACAATATTCTCCACGAAGTACTATCAACCCTTGCCAACAAGGGAAGCAAATCCCAGAAAATCTGTCTGAAAATGGACCACCTTAAACACAGACAAGCAATTTGTTTTAGGATAAAAAGAGATTAAAACCCCACCTTTTTTCTGTCAAATTTGGGCACTGAGAAATCCGGAGAAAACCCAGAAGGGTTTTGGAAATTAAACTCCTTTCAGTGATCAGGAAAATGAGGAGGGTTTTCTGTATTTTTGGTGAAATGTGGAAGAGATAATATGGAAGAGAGAGATTCAGAGTCAAAGCTCTCTTCTTTCAAAGACTTTCTCTCTCTTCTTTTTCTCTAAATCAAAATCTTTTATTCTCAACTAGTAGAGAGAGAAAGAAGAACAAGGAGAAGAAGTCCTTTCTGTCTTTTTTTCTTTTTTTAATCTTATAATTATTTTTGTTTCAAAAACCCCAAACTTCAGAATAACAAAAAGAAAATGAGAAAAATCAAATTTGTTTCTAATTTTGGTTTGCTCCTTGTTTGTTGTTAATTCCAACTGCATTAGAGGGAAAAACAAGAACAACAACCATGACCACCACCAGGCACAGTCCACCAACTAATTAAAACAAGTATTTCTTTTTGGTCTAAAAATTAAAGAAAAAATTACGGATGGATGAAATGAAAGAGATAGACTTACCAAATTCAAGTTGAAATCTGCAGGCTGATTGGAGCTTTAAATTTTTAAAGCTTATGATTTGTGAATGGATTAGATCACAATAAATACTTTTATAATGCAACATTTTAGATTAATCCAAACCTAAGAACATTGTTCAGGTCAAAGGTTGGAACCTTTGGTTGGACTTCTATGTGTTTATGTTTAGGTTAGACCAAAGGGGTAAGCTTGCCTATGTAGTAAACTCAAATCAACAACATTGTTCATATTTTTTTATTAATTTTGTTATCGAAGTCATTCAATTGCATTAATTTTGTTTTATGATTATGACCGTTATAGTATTGACGTAGCAGACCATTGTACTAACGTTACGGTCTATGATACTAACATGTTAGTACACGTGTGATGATGACGTGGTAGAGGGGCTGAACTGACTTTTTTAACCGACTTCGAGGGCATAATTGATTTTTTGTTGAGTTCAGTTGCATAATTAATTTTAATTTAATGTTCGATAGCTTATTTAATCTTTAAACTAAAAACTAAAAAATTATTAAACTTTTAAAAATTATTTAAATATTCATAAAATATTAAAAATAAAAACACTATAACGAAATAAAAAAATAAGTTATTGAAATTCAAGTTAATTTAATCAATTTATTTAGTTTTTGAACAAAATTAGATAAATAATTTGGTTTTACGAGTTGAAATTTTACTAATAGAATATGTGAAAATCGATTAACAAATTGGTATAAATATCCTTTGAGTCCCTATCAATTTTCAAAATAAGCAAAGTGAGAACTCTAAAAAAGTCAAAATTTTCAACAATTCTTTTAAAAATTCCATAAACTTGATAAAAATAAATAAAAATTATTCAAAAAATTATTAAAAATTAAAATGTACAAGAAATTATAAAATTATAATATAAAAATATAAAAATTAAAAACAAAGTTTATAAAATATTAAATAAATAGTTTCCGCGATAGCCTTAGTTTTAGGGTTTTAGGGTTAGATTTTAGTGTTTAGAGGTTAGAGATTAAGTTTATTGGTTTAAAGTTGATGGTTTGTGGTTAGAATTTAAGGTTTATTAGTTAAAACCTAGATCTCTAACCATATTACCCTAAACTCTAAACATTAACATCTAAACCATAAACTTTAACCCCAACCCCTAAATTCTAACCACAATTCTTAAATTATAAACTCCTATACTTAAAACCCTAACATCCAAACCCTAAATTCTAATCATAGGCCCTAAAACTAAGGCACTTATGGAAACTTTTTTATTTCCATCACCTGTGTTGAATATAAATCCTAAAAAATTAAACGCTTTCATCGAAAAAAGTCTTCGACTTTGGTCATGTTTGGTAAATAGCGGTTTTGGCAAAAATTAGAGGTTTGAGGTATAATTAGAGGTTTGACTAGTCAAATCCGCTAATATTGATGTTTGGTAAATAGCGGATTGAAAGAGCGGATTGGGGTGAAAAAGCTAATTTTGAAAAAGCTCCTAATATGAGCTTTTTGAGATTAGAGGTTTGATATTTGTAGAACTAATGTTTTGATATAATAATTGAAAAATGTTTTGGACTGATTTAAAAAGTATTTAAAACAATTTCCAAAGTCCAAATATTCTGAAACTATGTTTAGGGATTTTTTAAATGGGTTTTTATTGTATTTCAAGGCCAAATTGGTGAGCAAAAATCAAGTCCAGGGAAAGCCCGTTTCGAAACACGTTTCGAAACGAATATGCAACTGGAATCCCCTGTTTCGAAACGGGCTAGGCCGTTTCGATACGCCCACGTGGCAATGACCCCAACGGCCATAAACCCCAACGGCTATTTTCCCAACCAACTTTAAAATGCAGGCGTTTCGATACGGGACTATAGCGTTTCGATACGAGTTTCAAAACGGCCAGGAAGCGTTCCGAAACGGACATGAGGCGTTCCGAAACGGCCAGGAGGCGTTCCGAAACGGATGCCCTGACAGACTGCAACGGCTCTTTCTACATTAAGAGTGTTTCGAAACGGCTTCGAGCGTTTCGAAACGGGGAGCTGCAGAATACATTTATGGTGGGAATTAAAGTCCTCAACGGCTCCAATTTGATCCCAACGGCTAGTAACGGCTACAAACTCATTTGGGAGTATAAAAGGGACCTCCAAGCATCAAGAGAAGGCTAATGCTCATATTGTCAAACATCAAATGATCAAGAAATTGTCTTAGCACTTAAATTGTCAATTCTTGTATAGACAAACACTAGTGAGCCAAAATTGTCAAATTTGCTCAAGTGTTTTAGGTTTGGGTGAGTGCTTATTTGTGCAAACAAACTCCTATTAGAGGATTACAAGTTTGCTTTGTTTATCTCTTGTAAAGAGGGTTTCAATCAAGGCTTTGGGTAGAAAGCTTGATTGGTTGTAAGGGTTTCCTCCTAAGCCTAGAAAAGGGGACGAATCAATTAGTGGATTGATTGTGAAATCCTTAGTGGGGAGCTAAGGTAGTGGATGTAGGTGCTTGTTAGAAGACCGAACCACTCTAAAATCATTGTGTCTATTTCCTTTCTAGCTTCCTAAACCCTTCCACCCAAAAATCCACCTCTCCACCACTTGGTGAGCATAATCGGTTGAACGAATCGAGCACCACACAACTCAACAATTGGTATCAGAGCTTGGCTCAATCGAAGAGGATTAACATCCTATTGAGAAGATCCGGCAAGCTCGATCACTAGTTCATCAACCGACTCAAATGGCGTAATCCATAGACAAACCATCATTCTTCGACGGAACATTCTATGCCCATTGGAAGATAAAGATGAAGTTCTTCATCAAATCTAGAGATTACAAGCTATGGGACATAGTTGAAGATGGTCCGTTCGTGCCTCAAAAAAGTAAAGCGGAGTGGAGTGCCGACGATCGCAAGAAGATGGAGCTCAATTGCAAGGCCTTGCACATCTTGTTTTGTGCTTTTGGCCCATCCATCTATGAGAAGATGTCTTCTTGTGAGAGTGCCAAGGAGGTATGGGACAAGCTTGAAGTCACATACGAGGGGACAAATGAAGTCAAGGAGACCAAGATTGGGCTCCTAACCTTGGAGTATGAGAACTTCAAAATGGATCCGGAAGAGAACATCGAGAAGATGTTTGATAGGTTCTTCACCATCACCAACGGTCTTAAAGGTTTTGGAGAAGCCATCCCGGAAGAAAAGCTTGTTCGAAAGCTCATCTACTCACTTCCCGAGTCTTGGGACTCAAAGAGGACCGCCATCATCGAAGCCAAAAATTTGAAGACTTTGAAGCTTGATGAACTCATGGGGTCTCTCCTTACTCATCAAATCATGAAGAAAAATAAAGAGGATGAGAAAAAGAGGGAAGAAATTAGAGCTATGGGAGAGAAGAAACTCAAAGGGCTTGGCATCAATGCAAGTGTCATGGCTCTCAAATCCTCCACTTGCCATCATGTCTACTCAAGTGAAGAGGAGGATGAAGATGAAGAGATAGTTCATCTCTTCAAGAAGTGTGCCCCGTTCATGAAGAAAGCCTTGAGAGAGCTTGAACGAGAACCTAAGAGAAAGGAGAGGGCAAGCACTTCAAGCCATAAGAAGAAGGCACATTTGGCTACTTGGAGTGATGAAGACTCCACCGACGATGAACAAGCCAACCTTTGCCTTATGGCCATCGAAGAAGATTCAAGGGTAACTTCTAATTCATCTACTTCATGTTCTTATTCCTTTGATGAATTACAAGATGCCTATGATGATTTGGTTTTAGATTTTAAAAGCCACATTTTGAAAAACAAAAAATTGGTTTCAAAGTTAAAAATTCAAAATGATTTGCTTTCTAAAACCAAACTTGAACTTGAAGCAAAACTTGAAGAGTTTGAATTAAAATGTTTTGATTTACAAAAATTGCTTCAACATGTTCAAGAAGAAAAAGATTTGATTTCCAAAGAGCTTGAAAAGAAAAACAATTTTGGAAAATCAAATTTTTATGTTAGACAATCTAGTGCCCCTAGATTTAAAAATGGTAAATGTTTTAGAAGTGTTTGGGTCCCAAAAGGACTAACCACTTCAATTAAAAAGGATGACATTGAAAAATGGATTCCTAAGGAGACTAAAATATGTGCTACTAATGTTCATGGATCCAAAGCAATTTGGATACCAAAAATTACTTGATTGTCTTTTGATAGGTGTGATGGAGATGTTCAACAAGTCAAACATTGAGGGGGAGCTCCATGCACACAAGGAAGAACACTTGAAGAAGGAAGGCTTCACATCCTACCTTGAGTTCAAGTGTTGGTAAAATTCTAGTTGTTTTAATTTTATTTGTTTATCTTTGTTTAAATTCAACTAGATGATCATATATGTTGTGACTAACATTTGGATGATGCTTTGAGTAAGGGGAGCCATTTTAAAACCAAATTCTTACTTTTGTCAAATTTTTACCTCTATTGTTATTTTTGAACTTGATGTTTTAAATTCTTTTTGATATAACAAAAAGGGGGAGAAATGGTTTGAAAAATTGAATTTTCAAATGAATAAGGGGGAGCTTTATTTGATTTCATATCTTTAGTCTCTTATTCACATTTTTAAAGTTAAAGGGGGAGAATCCCAAACAATTTTTCAAGAGAGTTTTATTATATCAAAAAGGGGGAGATTGTAGAACTAATGTTTTGATATAATAATTGAAAAATGTTTTGGACTGATTTAAAAAGTATTTAAAACAATTTCCAAAGTCCAAATATTCTGAAACTATGTTTAGGGATGTTTTTAAATGGGTTTTTATTGTATTTCAAGGCCAAATTATACAAACCTGTCCATGTGTTTCGAAACACCTTAGGGCGTTTCGAAACGGGACTATAGCGTTTCGATACGAGTTCCGAAACGGCCAGGAGGCATTCCGAAACGGATGCCCTGACAGACTGCAACGACTCTTTCTACATTAAGAGTGTTTCGAAACGACTTCGAGCGTTTCGAAACGGGGAGCTGCAGAATGCATTTATGGTGGGAATTAAAGTCCTCAACGGCTCCAATTTGATCCCAACGGCTAGTAACGGCTACAAACTCATTTGGGAGTATAAAAGGGACCTCCAAGCATCAAGAGAAGGCTAATGCTCATATTGTCAAACATCAAATGATCAAGAAATTGTCTTAGCACTTAAATTGTCAATTCTTGTATAGACAAACACTAGTGAGCCAAAATTGTCAAATTTGCTCAAGTGTTTTAGGTTTGGGTGAGTGCTTATTTGTGCAAACAAACTCCTATTAGAGGATTACAAGTTTGCTTTGTTTATCTCTTGTAAAGAGGGTTTCAATCAAGGCTTTGGGTAGAAAGCTTGATTGGTTGTAAGGGTTTCCTCCTAAGCCTAGAAAAGGGGACGAATCAATTAGTGGATTGATTGTGAAATCCTTAGTGGGGAACTAAGGTAGTGGATGTAGGTGCTTGTTAGAAGACCGAACCACTCTAAAATCATTGTGTCTATTTCCTTTCTAGCTTCCTAAACCCTTCCACCCAAAAATCCACCTCTCCACCACTTGGTGAGCATAATCGGTTGAACGAATCGAGCACCACACAACTCAACAATATTAGAGTTGTAATGACTCTTTTACCCTTAACAATTACCAAAAATCTCCAAATAACCTAAATTAAATAATAATAATTTTTAATATAAATAATAACATATTAAATATTGGACTTATTTGTTGTTACTACTAATTTATATGGTGACATTTGTAAGTTAATTCTATTTTTTTATTATCACATATTTATATGTGCATATAAAAATTTAATAATTATATAAATAATAAATTAATATATAAATCTTTCAAATATGTTTAGGAAATTTATATTAAAAATAATTTTTACAAATCTAATTAATATTTATTAGATACAAAATATTAATAACTGATAAATTATTCAAACAAGTATTAAATATAATCATGTTCTTATATGTCTTTTTGCTTGTTTAAATAATCAAACAGCTATCAGCTATTAGTTAATTTTACCAAACACTTTTATACAATCAGCTAATACAATCCGCTAATCAAATCAGCTAATGCAATCCGCTATCAGCTATCAGCTAATGTAATACGCTATCAGCTATCAGCTATCCGCTAATTGCCAAACATGGCCTTTGTCAATATGAGTAGTATCCTTCGTTAAACAAAATTTATGTGGAATTAACCTTGTATTATAATAACAATAAAATTTAATTTTTTTTCTTTTGCTTTTGCTTTTCTACATCAAATTGATGCTCTTTAATATTTGATGTAGAAAAAATAAAGTAAAATTCTAGTTTTATTACTACTCTCATATAAGTATGATTCTATTAAAAATGTGTTCATTGAATAGTAGTTGGCTTAGCATAAACCAGAAACAGTCGAAAACTTTTTCGATGGTTTATAAATATTTTTAAATTTGATTTTTTATATTTAGAATTTTTTGATATTTTTAATTTTATGTTTTTACTTAATTATTTTCATTCAATGTTTTATTTTTAATATTTTATGAATATGTAAATATTTTTATTAATTTCATTTTTTTAGCTTTAAGATTAAATAAGTTATCGAATGTTATCCATTAAAATCAATTATGCCCTTGAGATCGGCAAAAAAATCAATTATGCACTCGAAGTCGGTTAAAAATCAATCTTACCCATCTACCACATCATCATCACATGTGTACTACCACGTCAGCACCGTTAACTATCACGTCAACAATGTAATGGTCAACGTCTGTCAAAGAACAAATTTGATGCAATTGAATACTTTTGAAAACAAATGACTCAAAAATAGCATGGGCAATATTGTTGGTTTGAGTTTACTACAATGACAAATTTACCACTTTAGTCTTTAGGTTAGTATATCATTGTAGATGTTTATTATGGATCAATTCTTTTAATTTATTTTATTTTATTTATAATTTTATGATTTAAACTCTAAATTACTTAAAAACTCAATATTTTATCTCGTTTGATTAATTGAGAGTCGATTAAATATTATTATTTTATCATTGAAAAATATGCATATTTAAAACATCAATTGGTTTTTTTACTTCTAAAATGTTTAAAATCTTTAAAGTTTTGCTTATTTTTTAATTAATTTCTTTGTTTTTAATAATTTGGAGATAATTTCACATGTGAAATTTAGGAAACCTAGTCCTCTCTAGGGATAAAATATTTTATTATAAAAACAAAATCCAATAAAAGGATGGGAATCCTCTACCTTTTTTCGGTGTCTCTATTTATGCCTTTACGCTTAAAATTAGGTTTAGTGTTTAGGGTTTTAGGTTTTAGGGTAGGGTGTATTTTTTAGGGTATAGATTGTAGGGTTTAGAATTTAAAATTTAGAGTTAGAATTTGAAACTTAATGTTGTAATATTTTTAGTGTTAGAACATAAATATAGACACCGAAAGGGGTAAATAATTTTTATCCCAATAAAAATAAAGGAAGATTGGAGATTACAAGTTTTTCTGTTTTCAAATTTTTAATATTTTTGATAAACTTGAAATTACTTATCAATATGCCAATGTATAGTTCGCTTGCAATTCTATAGGATACATATTTTTCAAAATATATAATGGTAACTACGTTTTTATATAAATTTGATAATTTTCAACTTTAGTTAAATTTGACCACAAAACTTTTAAAATAACCAATTATTTTACTGAATATTGTATAAGATGTTAAAATTTTAATGACACTAACATGACATCGCATGATGGTTCACGTTTATTTTATGATATTTTTTATAAAATATATTTTTAATTTTTTTTTATAATTTTTAAATTGTTTATTGATGTGATATGTATGATAATTTATCGTGTCAACATAAAATACACATAAATTATCAAGCATGTTATCACATCAACAACATCGTTAAAATTTAATATTTTAATAAGTATTTATATTAAAAAACGAGTTGACATGTTGAAATATAAATGATCAAATTTAAGTAAAATCATACACTTTGATCAAACAAATAAGAAGAGATTAACTGACGCACAAGTATATATATTGATAACTAAATTTATCGTTATATAAAAATATAGGCATTGTTTGGCACTTAATTGAGAGCGGATAACGGATTACATTGGTTGATAGCTGATTATATAAAAGTGTTTGGTAAAACTAATTGATAGCTTATAGTTGTTTGATTATTTAAACAAGTAAAATGACATATAAGAACACGATTATATTCAATACTTGGTTGAATAGTTTATTAGTTAACAATATTTTGTATATATTAATATTAATTATATTATGAAAAATATTTTTTAATATAATATTACTAAGCATATTTGAAAGATCTATGTATTAATTCTTTATTTATTTAATTATTTTTAATACAGTTTAATTAATTATTAAATTTAAATAATATATAAGAATATAATTATATTTAATATTTGTTGATAATATTATCGAAGTTGGTGGCAGATGTGGATGATATTGGCCTGGTTGTAAGTTTATTTTTTTTAGTTCAAACATCAACAAATTTAAATACATTCCTTCATACTCACCGTTTCACTCAATTAGATCATCTCTGATTTTTAGTTCTTGCAATTTTGTTTTTCTTATAATTTGGTCCAAAAAAAATACAAAAATAACTATCAATAACTTTGGTAGATATTATAGTTTTCATCCTAAATCCCTAAATGATTATATGTGATCTACATTTCCCTATTTTTTAATGCCATTTCCCCCTAATTTTGCCGTATATTTACTCGTTTGTATCAATTTATAATTAATTGACTTTTGGTGAAGTGATGGAAATGCAACATTTCTTTAAAAATAATTATCAAGAGTTTCCAATAATATCAATCTGTAGAGTTTCACATAAAAAATAATCGACACCCCTCAAAGTTAATTGGCACTAACCATTTGATCTTGTTTTTTTAAACATTTATAAAATCATATAAATTTTAACACTTTAATTTAAATTTTTTTACTCTACTTTTTACATATACATGCTTATTTTATCATTTTGTCGTGTTCTAGAAGAACATTAAAAATATTCAAACTATACTATTCAAAAAAAATTCAAACTATATTATTGAGCACATATCACTGTTTGACATTACAAATCTTTTGGCACGCATCAAAAGTCTATGAAATATTCAAGGTTACGTCAAGTTTTTGACATTATAATTTCTTGTTCTAGAAGAATTTTGGAGAAAATAGGTTTGTCAAGAGGACACCGTAAAAGAAAAAAAAATATATATATATGATTTGTCAAGAGGACACCGTAAAAGAAAAAAAAGAATATATATATGGGATATGATCAAATTACACTATGTAAAACTCTTTAAGTTTTATACGTTTTTTGGATCGTTGGATGAGTGAAACGGATGGATGAGATTAACAGTAAAATATGTGAAGATTATCACTTGGGAATTAAAAACACGGAGTTAATCTCAACCATCCATTTTCCCCATCCAACGATCCAAAAAACGTGTAAAACTTAAAGAGTTTTACAAGATTCATTTACAAAGTGTAAGAATTTTTAAGTTTTACACGTTTTCTGGATCGTTGAATGTGTGCAAGGGATGATTTAGATTAACAGTAGGTTACGTAAAAATTATCACTTGAAAAACAAGTAAGGAATTAATCTCAGTCATCCATTTCTCCATTCAACGATAAAAAGAACGTGTAAAAATATGAGTTTTACAGAACTAGCCTATATATATTATTGGATTTCGGTTTTTTGAATTTTTAAAAACATTGTTATTGTGTATTTAAGTGAAAGAAAACAACTTATGTAAAAATGTATTTTTAAAATCAGATTAATAAGGAAATTCATTAATTGACTGAGTGGTCAAAAATGCGTATAATTATATTATCATATTTTATGTGATTTCAAGTCATGACATTTGTTTATAGAACGTAAAAACTCTCTACTTATATATTTTTAATATTAATATTTGAAATAACTTTATTTATAAAATACAAATGTATGCATTTTTGCGTGAAAATATTTATTTGTCTAATGAGTAAAATTTATAATACTATTTTATTTTGTAACTAGTTTGTATATATGTGTGTGTCTCTTTTTTTATTATGGATAAATTCTATTGATCAATTTTTTTAAAGTACATGTTTGTTTTATAGTTTATGTTTATGATTTGTGGCTCGCCTCTCAACAATATTATTTACAACATTTGAATTTAATTTCTCTTCTTGAAAGTGTTATGTGCCTTACTATTGTACCCAACACTTGTTGATCCATTGAACCATTCTTTAATATGTCCATTAGAAAATAAAATCTATTATAAAAATGTTAGAATAATGTAATATTATAATATTAAAAATAAAAATATACCCAACACTATTTATTCTAAAAAAATATATTAGCTATTGAATTCAAAAAGATATTATTCTTATTAAAATTTAAAGTAATATTAAATTTAAACATGTTAGGGTAAAGTACAGAAATTTTCATTAAAAATGTAGAAATGATTTTTTTATCACTGAACTTTTGAAAGTTACAAAATGATCACTATATTTTTGATTCGGTTGCAAATGGTTTTAAAAAAATTCTTTTTTTAACAAATCCTAATCATACCTAGAGGGAAGAGGAAGAGAAGTGTAACCCCCTAGACCCGCCTATGCGTTTCACGGATCCTAGGAAGTCACATTAGGGTCACAAGAGCGACCCACAGAAAAATTTCAAATAAACATATGGTTAAACCTTTAAAATCATAAAATAAATATCTGATTTAAAATACAATTTCAGAAATCGTTCAAAACGATAAAACAATCATAATACCAGTTGCGGAAAATAGTTTCAGACTCATTTGTATAATTCAAACACGACACACATGCCCCCTAGTTACACAGATACCATACTCCCTGACGAGCTGAAGAAACTCCCATACCGACGTTGATAGGTGCAACTTGTCTGATCTTTTATCCTGAGATGGTAAAAACAACATGAGCTTGGGAAAGCTCAGTAATACAGAACTACCAAAAGATGCTATAAGTTCATGTAGACATACGGTAGGCATAACATTTTTATGATGTTCCAGGCAATACTTGTCTCCATTTATGTTTCGCTGATTTAGTGAAGCACTATTCTTGAGGACTACAAGGTTTGTTCTTTCTATGTTACTGAGTACTAAGAGAGAACTTATTATTCAGAGAGTCAACAGAGTGGCAGGTTGGAGGAGTTAAACCATGAAGCCTAGTGTGTTCTTTAATCAGATCTTGAGAATTTAACAGAAATTATATAGGCTGGTAACATACGAGGTAGGAATCAGAGAGTTTGGCGTCTAGTGTGTTCCAATAAGTACAGATCAAAATGCATAAGTATAGATCAACATACATAAGTACTTAGCATCATATCATATGAACACATAACATATTAAATGCAAATGCTCGGATGCATGTATGCGTTTACTAGTGACTACCCTCCAACCTCACACCAATATGCAGTCCCCCAGAACTGTATCATATACTGGCATTAACCCAAGCCCATTGGGCGGGGTACCATCCTAAGGAATACCTTAGAATACGGGCGGCCCTTGCCGAAGCATAGGAACCAAAAAAAAACGGGCGGACATGATCGAAGCCTAGGATCCGTAAAAACGGGCGGACCTGGCCGAAGCCTAGGATCCGTAAAAACGGGACGGTCTTACCAGCTGGATCAGGGCTGAGCCGTAAGAGACTTCATATCATAACCCAACAGTATACCCCAAACAGAATCAGTGTTCAGATTTCCAGACATGGTTAACAGAATATATGTGACAGATATTTTATTCAGAGTATCAGAAACAGAAATTCATGCTTTTAACAGATAAATAGGCATACTATTGCAGAGCAGACATTTCAGTATTCATCATGTGAACAGATTGTACCATCATAGGTCAAGCAATCATATAACAAGTAAACAACTGAGCAAACATACACAATATCATTCATGATCAAATCATTATATAATCCATATAAACAGAATGTAGCACACATGGAACACACTAGGTGGGACAGATCATTTCTTGGAGATGTTTGACATTTACGGAATGAGACATATTGAACTCTTGACAACTTGAACGAATTTCTGAAACGTGGCCCCTATTAGAAGGAATTCATACTAACAGTTTAACCCATATATTTAGGAGGTGACACATCCAGATCTTTGAAAGTTCAGATATATTATGGGTATTTTTGTCCTTTAAATATACAAGGGCATTATGGTCATTTCGACGTTTATAGAAATTCTGGTAATTATACCAACAAGGTGCAAACAATGATTCACAGAACTCAGGTATCATATTTGCTCATTAGTTTTCTATCCAGATATTCAAGGATTTCTAAATTAAAGTCTTTTAAGTTATCGGATATTTTCAGTGATGTTCCGATTATTTAGGCTATCATGGCCTTTCAGTTATTTTAGTCTTATTAACAAATCCAGAATTTCGTCAAATACTTATTTACTGATTAACTCAGGAGGGTATTTCGGTTATTTTAGACTGAGATAGATCTACTATTTCTTTCTGAATTACCATCTGGTACCTCCATCATTCACTTACTTAAACGAGATTAAGGAGTCCTAACTCTCCGGCCCTTTACAGAAAATTCATTTATTTCTGAACTTGAGGTTTATCTTCATTCCAATTAATCGGACATTTCGGTGCTCGAGGCATTACCATCTTTTCGGCCATTGCGATCATTCTTATCAAATTCACGTATTACAAAATGTTGCCGAATGCAGATTTTAGGTCATTTCCTTTATCAGATGAGTAGTTTAGTCAAACTTATGCTTTAAGGGTATTTCCGTAATTTCATATCTAACATCTCATACTCCACATTCTGAATATTGGTTCTTAGACATCACTGATAGAGTTTCAGTTTAAGCTGTATTATTTAATACTATTAGCACTTTCGATACTCCCGGTCTATTAATATTCTTAACTGAATTCTATTTATATTCTTATCTGAATACTTTGATGTTACTGATTCTGATATTAAATTCTCGTATCGAATTCGGCTTAAACAGAGTTCACAGATACACTTCATCACAAACATGCATGCTTTAACCGGATATCAACATGTGCATAAAGCATACAAGGGGTAGTAAGGTATTACCTTAGTTACGAGTTATACCGGTTGACTCATGATACTACATTCGATCGCATTCGAATCCGGACTGGATGTCCCATGACATTTCGAATACCAAGATACTTGCATACCTTCAAATATACAAATTAACATTTCAGTTCTTATCCATAGAGCTCTTAACAAAATTAAACACTTTCGGGTTCAAGGTCAGATTCGGAGGTCTTCGGGTCAGAATTTCACAAAACGGGCTTCAAAATCGGACTCAGGACGTCGAAAAACAAAAAATAGGGCTTTTCGGAAAAAGTTGACTTTTTGGTCAAAGTCAACGGTCAACAGTCAACGCTGACGTCAGCAGACAAAGTCAACGCTGATGTCACTGGTTGACCGAGTTGACTCAACGGGTCGGGTCGGGTCAACGGGTCGGGTCAACGGCTCGGTCAAACGGCTCGACGGCTCGGTCAACCGGCTCGGTCAAACGGCTCGGCGGCTCGGTCAACCAGCTCGGTCAAACGGCTCGGCGACTAGGTCAACCAGCTCGGTCAACCGGCTTGGTGGCTCGGTCAACCAGCTCGGTCAACCCAAACGAAGCCCACTCGCGACCGACGGCGCGTGCGGCGCGTGCGGCGGCTGTGGGCGGCCGTTGGCCACCAAATTTTACAGGCCGATAGTTTTCGACCTTCTGAACACGGTGGTGGCCTCGGATTTTCAAAATTCAAACTCAAAGTTTGAATACTAACCTTTTAAGTTTTCCGACGATAAACAAACACCCCCTCCAACGGTGACTCCGATGATGATGTCGTTGGTACCGGTGAACTCGACTCGACATGATGAACGAAATGGTGGTGGAGGTGTCGAAAATGAACGGTCGGATCTCGGTAGATCTGAGATTGAATCTCTACCTATTTCTTTCTTTCTCACTTTCATTTTTTCTTTCCTTTTTCCCTCTGCCAACGCTTAAACTTGGCAGATATATTATCCTTCAAAGAAAAAAGGTCAAATTACACTCTTAGCCATTTAATTTTTGGGGAGTTCACACTTTTGTCTCCAAACTTTATTCCATTTTCAAATTGGTCATCAATCCTTATAAATCAAGCTTCCCAAACCTGAATTCATTCAATTAAGTCCCAAAACCTATTATTCTTTTTAGGGAAAAAGAAGATTAAATCTCCCAAAAATTCTTAAAATTTTACTAGCCCCATTTGAGATTGTTACAATTCTCTCCCCCTTAAAAGAAATTTCGTCCTCGAAATTTACCAGAGTTGGATCAAAGCAAAACTGTAATTCCGTTTATTTACCTACTGAAACTTGTCCATCAGATTATGGTTATTCCTCGTGTCTCACAGACGGTTATATCCTTAATCACGCGAAGTAACTTTATATTCAAATTCATCTCAGACCTGTTTATCAGAATACGGTAATTGCACCCATACAGAATCTTGTACGGTGCCAAGAAAATATTTGTCTCATAACTTTTATTATAAATGGCCTCAGTCAAGGATAAGAGACATTTCGATCTACCACATAAGCTAATCATACCACCCAAAGGTATATCTTCCAGAATCCGAATTACTCTTCTAGGTTGACCATCAATTTTCAGATGAAAAACTACAACTACAATTCAGACAAACACTCTAGGAGTCCAACATCTACTCCCAAAAATCAGGATGTAAACATCAAATTTCAGTCAGGGATGATATTTAAGGATATACCAAGCCGCACCTTGAAGGAGATGCCTTTCTTCATACTGATCGAACACATCTAAGGTCATTAATGGATATCACTTTCCTTCAACGTAATATCCGAACAATTATTTCTTTTGTATTTAACAGAGGCACCACAGATTATACACTTTCTGCACAATTGCAAACACTTAACTCTGAAGTTCATAGGGTTTTTTTTTCAGTAGGGTATTTTCAGACACAAACGTTATCACCGAATAGCCTTTCATGAAATCTTACATCAGTTATCCCGCATCAAACATTATTCTTAATCTGATTCATAAGTACGAACCATCTCAAGTTCCTTATCCAGATTCATATTCAACCATTTAATTCAAAACACAGACAAACATTATAGACATTTCCTGTAAGCAGATGTTGAGCTATGGAAGGCAGAATATTCAGATTTGGTTATTTCAAGAGAAATTATTCAACATCAGAGTTTCGGCTCGGTGGAGTACGGTCAGGACCTAGGGGCATGCACATACCAGACACCCTATGACAGACGATCGGCCGATCTACCCAGAAAGACGCAACTCTAAGCTCTGATACCACTAAATGTAACCCCTTAGACCCGCCTATGCGTTTCACGGATCCTAGGAAGTCACATTAGGGTCACAAGAGCGACCCACAGAAAAATTTCAAATAAACATATGGTTAAACCTTTAAAATCATAAAATAAATATCTGATTTAAAATACAATTTCAGAAATCGTTCAAAACGATAAAACAATCATAATACCAGTTGCGGAAAATAGTTTCAGACTCATTTGTATAATTCAAACACGACACACATGCCCCCTAGTTACACAAATACCATACTCCCTGACGAGCTGAAGAAACTCCCATACCGACGTTGATAGGTGCAACTTGTCTGATCTTTTATCCTGAGATGGTAAAAACAATATGAGCTTGGGAAAGCTCAGTAATACAGAACTACCAAAAGATGCTATAAGTTCATGTAGACATACGGTAGGCATAACATTTTTATGATGTTCCAGGCAATACTTGTCTCCATTTATGTTTCGCTGATTTAGTGAAGCACTATTCTTGAGGACTACAAGGTTTGTTCTTTCTATGTTACTGAGTACTAAGAGAGAGCTTATTATTCAGAGAGTCAACAGAGTGGCAGGTTGGAGGAGTTAAACCATGAAGCCTAGTGTGTTCTTTAATCAGACCTTGAGAATTTAACAGAAATTATATAGGCTGGTAACATACGAGGTAGGAATCAGAGAGTTTGGCGTCTAGTGTGTTCCAATAAGTACAGATCAAAATGCATAAGTATAGATCAACATACATAAGTACTTAGCATCATATCATATGAACACATAACATATTAAATGCAAATGCTCGGATGCATGTATGCGTTTACTAGTGACTACCCTCCAACCTCACACCAATATGCAGTCCCCCAGAACTGTATCATATACTGGCATTAACCCAAGCCCATTGGGCGGGGTACCATCCTAAGGAATACCTTAGAATACGGGCGGCCCTTGCCGAAGCATAGGAACAAAAAAAAACGGGCGGACCTGGCCGAAGCCTAGGATCCGTAAAAACGGGCGGACCTGGCCGAAGCCTAGGATCCGTAAAAACGGGCGGACCTGGCCGAAGCCTAGGATCCGTAAAAACGGGACGGTCTTACCAGCTGGATCAGGGCTGAGCCGTAAGAGACTTCATATCATAACCCAACAGTATACCCCAAACAGAATCAGTGTTCAGATTTCCAGACATGGTTAACAGAATATATGTGACAGATATTTTATTCAGAGTATCAGAAACAGAAATTCATGCTTTTAACAGATAAATAGGCATACTATTGCAGAGCAGACATTTCAGTATTCATCATGTGAACAGATTGTACCATCATAGGTCAAGCAATCATATAACAAGTAAACAACTGAGCAAACATACACAATATCATTCATGATCAAATCATTATATAATCCATATAAACAGAATGTAGCACACATGGAACACACTAGGTGGGACAGATCATTTCTTGGAGATGTTTGACATTTACGGAATGAGACATATTGAACTCTTGACAACTTGAACGAATTTCTGAAACGTGGCCCCTATTAGAAGGAATTCATACTAACAGTTTAACCCAGATATTTAGGAGGTGACACATCCAGATCTTTGAAAGTTCAGATATATTATGGGTATTTTTGTCCTTTAAATATACAAGGGCATTATGGTCATTTTGACGTTTATAGAAATTCTGGTAATTATACCAACAAGGCGCAAACAATGATTCACAGAACTCAGGTATCATATTTGCTCATTAGTTTTCTATCCAGATATTCAAGGATTTCTAAATTAAAGTCTTTTAAGTTATCGGATATTTTCAGTGATGTTCCGATTATTTAGGCTATCATGGCCTTTCAGTTATTTTAGTCTTATTAACAAATCCAGAATTTCGTCAAATACTTATTTACTGATTAACTCAGGAGGGTATTTCGGTTATTTTAGACTGAGATAGATCTACTATTTCTTTCTGAATTACCATCTGGTACCTCCATCATTCACTTACTTAAACGAGATTAAGGAGTCCTAACTCTCCGGCCCTTTACAGAAAATTCATTTATTTCAGAACTTGAGGTTTATCTTCATTCCAATTAATCGGACATTTCGGTGCTCGAGGCATTACCATCTTTTCGGTCATTGCGATCATTCTTATCAAATTCACGTATTACAAAATGTTGCTGAATGCAGATTTTAGGTCATTTCCTTTATCAGATGAGTAGTTTAGTCAAACTTATGCTTTAAGGGTATTTCCGTAATTTCATATCTAACATCTCATACTCCACATTCTGAACATTGGTTCTTAGACATCACTGATAGAGTTTCAGTTTAAGCTGTATTATTTAATACTATTAGCACTTTCGATACTCCCGGTCTATTAATATTCTTAACTGAATTCTATTTATATTCTTATCTGAATACTTTGATGTTACTGATTCTGATATTAAATTCTCGTATCGAATTCGGCTTAAACAGAGTTCACAGATACACTTCATCACAAACATGCATGCTTTAACCGGATATCAACATGTGCATAAAGCATACAAGGGATATCACAAACACTCATGATACTACATTCGATCGCATTCGAATCCGGACTGGATGTCCCATGACATTTCGAATACCAAGATACTTGCATACCTTCAAATATACAAATTAACATTTCAGTTCTTATCCATAGAGCTCTTAACAAAATTAAACACTTTCGGGTTCAAGGTCAGATTCGGAGGTCTTCGGGTCATAATTTCACAAAACGGGCTTCAAAATCGGACTCAGGACGTCGAAAAACATAAAATAGGGCTTTTCGGAAAAAGTTGACTTTTTGGTCAAAGTCAACGGTCAACAGTCAACGCTGACGTCAGCAGACAAAGTCAACGCTGACGTCATGCTGATGTCACTGGTTGATCGAGTTGACTCAACGGGTCGGGTCGGGTCAACGGGTCGGGTCAACGGCTCGGTCAAACGGCTCGACGGCTCGGTCAACCGGCTCGGTCAAACGGCTCGGCGGCTCGGTCAAACGGCTCGGCGACTAGGTCAACCAGCTCGGTCAACCCAAACGAAGCCCACTCGCGACCGGCGGCGCGTGGGGCGCGTGCGGCGGCTGTGGGCGGCCGTTGGCCACCAAATTTTACAGGCCGATAGTTTTCGACCTTCTGAACACGGTGGTGGCCTCGGATTTTCAAAATTCAAACTCAAAGTTCGAATACTAACCTTTTAAGTTTTCCGACGATAAACAAATACCCCCTCCAACGGTGACTCCGATGATGATGTCGTTGGTACCGGTGAACTCGACTCGACATGATGAACGAAATGGTGGTGGAGGTGTCGAAAATGAACGGTCGGATCTCGGTAGATCTGAGATTGAATCTCTACCTATTTCTTTCTTTCTCACTTTCATTTTTTCTTTCCTTTTTCCCTCTGCCAACGCTTAAACTTGGCAGATATATTATCCTTCAAAGAAAAAAGGTCAAATTACACTCTTAGCCATTTAATTTTTGGGGAGTTCACACTTTTGTCTCCAAACTTTATTCCATTTTCAAATTGGTCATCAATCCTTATAAATCAAGCTTCCCAAACCTGAATTCATTCAATTAAGTCCCAAAACCTATTATTCTTTTTAGGGAAAAAGAAGATTAAATCTCCCAAAAATTCTTAAAATTTTACTAGCCCCATTTGAGATTGTTACAAGAAGACTCTAGAAAAAGGAAGGGGTGCTCCTAATAGGTCTAGAACCCATGGCTTAAGTGTAACCCCCTTAGCCCGACCTAGACGCTAGACCCAAACTACGAAGATTACACGGGGAAAACCAAAGTCAACCCGAAAGTCAACCTTGATTAACGACCCTTTTTTATTTTAATATTGTCTAGATGCACATTATTAACCTAGATGGTTAACAAAACATAGCAGCGGAAACGACGCAACAAACGAACGTCATTTAAAGACTCAATTGCAAAAATAACACTTTTAGGGACCAAAATGTAATTTTTAGAAAATATAAGGACTTGATGGATTTTAAGTTTACCAATATTTAATTAATCGTATTACATGCTCCTCTGCCAAAATTCAACTTTAAAAGACAATCCAAGCTCATGCAATTGCATCCACAACTTCCAGGACTAAAATGTAAATCATGCAAACTTAGAACAATTCAAACAACATCCAACTGTCATCTGTTCCGAAACACTCACCCACCGTACCGAAATGCCCGTATCGAAACAGTGTTGACCGTTTCGGTACGCGGGTATGTTCCGAGACCAGTATCGGAACAGGTCACTCCAGTGGCCAAAATGTTTCGAAACACCCCAACCCGTTCCAAAACGGTATGACCATTACAGGGCCCCGTTTCGAAACTATTGCAGGTGTTCCGATACGCCCTGCCCAGTGACAGTAGAATTTACTGGTTTATCATGTTTTTTCATACTCGAACCAACCCCGAGACTTGCCACAGCATGCATATATCAAGGATACATATCAACAATCAACATATCAAAGCCATAGCCTAAACATCACAACATTTACATAAGCAAAGGCACTATAAGCATGCTTCCTAGTTAGCAAAACCATAGCAAGTCAATACTCCAAAATAACCCAAAATCCAAAGACCATTTACAACTCAATATGGTCAATTCAACATGCTCAAAGTAAAGAAACATTCTCAAACCTTCCAAAGTATAAATTCCCACCCATTGCCTTTTATTACACTAAGGATGAACCACATACATTTCTTTAACGAAAATCTTGGATGTCTCTTGCTCGTGAGCTGCCTTCAAATGTTCAATTCTCTGCATTGATGAAACAAAAGAGCGTAAGCACTAAGCTTAGTGAGGATCGCTTGACAACATTCATCAATGCTCAACTCATAATTTGCAAAAGCAACATTTTACACTACATGCCTTTATAAAACAAGTCTTCTCAAGACTTCAATGCACTTTTGAAATCCCTTGCACACATGCATCAATTACAACATCATATAATCCTTTGCTCATGCTTTAACAAGCATCACATGCTTTCTTGCATCATATACATATTTCTCATGCAACCTTGCAACATTTACAAGCATCTCATGCTACATTATATTCAAATAAATTATATTGGCTTTCAAGTGATAGTCCACAAACCATTTCAACACGCTTCATACACACTACCGGACTACAGAAGGCTCACACATAAGAGTAATCCCTCAATTGTTGTGACAACCGTGGTGGAGTATAACGGTACAATCTCAACCCCTCAACACCACTCATCGATAGTTGTATAATTCCACTAACGAGAGTAAGGGACACATGACACAAGATCCACACACGGAATTTTCAACCACCGTTGTGATCTTACCTTAATCATTAGGGTACTTGGATGGAGTTTACGGTACAATCACAACCCCTCGACATCCAAGGCGACTTTACTTACGGTGCACCCAATCCTATAGCCGGCTAACTATATCCGATTAAAGTAATCAAAAACCATTTTCATCACTTGCCAATATAATCATTTATCTACATTAATCCACTGTTTCTCAAGCATAACCACAATGTCATTTACACAAGCACACATGCTTAACATCATATGCATTTTCATATGAAAACCAATGATCACTTACCTTGTGCTTCCTTAACATAATGACATCAAAATCCAGCATTAAACCATGCTTAAACATGCTTAAAAACAGTAAACAAATCCACTCTTACATCAAATGCATTTTCATCCAGCATATCACATTTTCAAGAGAGGGATTACCGAAACACTTACACTTGAGCTTAGTTAAGTGTATCAAACTTACACCAAGCTCCCAAGAGCACGCTTAAGACGTTACAAAGCAGGGAATCACATTTCCACTCACCGATTACGTTTCGCCTTGCTCGCTGAAACACTAACTATGCTTCTGGCACTTCCGGATCAACACCCAATGTGTCCGAAGATGTCTCCCCTTTTTATAACACATAAGAACATAAGATTAATGCATCATCATGCATTAAAATCACCAGCCACACATCTAATCTCGCTGCTCTACCCAAAATCCACATTTCGGCTACCAAACACAACCGAAATCATCTCCACACTCTCCCAAATCAAAGACCAGCCAAGATCTATCACTTCTAACCATTTATAAACATCAATTAACATCAAAAACCACCACAAACTCGTCCTTATACCTCCAGCTATGGCAGAACACCAAAATCACCCCAAAAACCACCATTCTAGCATACAAAACTTAGGAATCCAAGCCTATTCGGGATTTGATTGATAAAACCTCATTTGTAACATCAAATAACATTCAAAATACATTAAAAATCAACCTCAAAATAGAGCCTAAAGACAAACCACGAAAATCATCAAGATCTCTTCTAAAATCTTGAGTTTCAACACAATTTCTTGTTTCTAACATTAAAACCACTAAAAAATCATCAAGAAAGGATTGATAACTTGAGAATTTCAGTAAAGAACTGATCATTAGAGGAGAAGGATGAAGCTTACCTCTAATGGATGAATTCTCCTTGATTTGGGCAAGTTTTCTTGGAAATTCAATATGGAAATTGAAAGGATTTGATGAGGAATTGATTAAGGATCAAAATACTATCGATATCTCATCATTTGGAATGAAAATCAAAGGTTATTTGCTGGAGGAAAAGTGTTTGGCTACCAAGAATTTGAGAGAAAATGAAATGAGAGGGAATTTGTGAAAAGTAGTTATGAAAAGTCAAAGTAATTTTTCTTTTTAATTAACCTTTAATTCCTTTTAATAATCTTTTAATAAAGCATTATTAAAAACACCCAAATTAAGGAAAAATCTGATGAAAAACATTTAGGTAAAATTAGCTCCTTAAAGATTCAAAGTTTCAATCCTTTACAAAACAGTCATTATTCCACTTTTGCAAAAACTGCGATTTGATCACTACACCGAAATGTAGTATTTCCAAACCTTATTTCGTAAAATTGATTTCACCATAATTACTCACATACTAAATGAGGATTTTTAGACATTTTTCCATATTTTTAAAACACCCCGAACTAGGTGTTCCCTAAACCTTCCTTAAAGATTCGAACCGTTCCCAACCGGTCCGATTCGAACTCTAAACCATCTAGGCCCAAAATCGGGGCGTTACATTAAGAGAATGTAAGGGAACAAAGACGAGCAGTTTGGCCAACCGACCAAATATACTTTCTCAAATCTACAAAATTATTCTAAAACTATTGTATGTGCATAGATGATATTAGTGTATAATATTAAATTTTAGAATTATTGTACAAACGTAATATTATCTATATAAATTATTGCACTATAGTATTATTTAAAATGATTTTCATAATTTGAACTTACGATGATTAAATTTTGGGTTATATTTTGATACACAAACAATGTAAAAAATTACACAACCCTTCTATAAAATTTAAAACCTAAATCCCAAACCCTAACACCCTAAAATCTAAACTTTAAACATTAAACTCTAAATTCTAACGATAAAATCAAATTCTACACCCTACACACTAAACCCCTAAATCCTAAAATTTACACAAATGTATGAAAGTATTTTCCTTAAATTTTATTACTATACAAATGCATAAGGTTATTCTAATATTTATTTTTTGTACAGTTCATCCGTTTGGCGTTTATCCCATGTAAAACGATAATTTAAAAATAATTCAATATATTTATTTTTAAATATCTCAACTGTTACGCTTGTTGCACGCTCGAATCGATCTCCGAAAATCATTAAGTGAGTTGTATTTGGTCCTTGGATGAATTAGCTAAAAACCGAAAAAGGTAGACAATTTGCACAAGAATTTTAAAGTGGTTCGACTACCCAACCGAGTCTACATCCACTACCTTATCACACCACTAAGGATTTCCCAATTCACTATAAATTCTTCCTCTTTTCAAGGCTAAGGAGGCAACCTTTACACCCCTATCTTTTATATGGCTAAGATAGAACAACTCTAGTTTTTCTAAGGCTAAACTAGAACCTCTCCCTTTTACAAGGTTTGTTTGATAAACTAAATACCTCACAAGGTGGGTGTTTACACAAATTAAGCTAACAATAAAGAGCGAAAGGTTTACAATTTAAGCACTCTCTAAACTATGTACAAAAGAAATGAATAAATAAGATTTAGACTCAAATTCTCTTGATCATCTTGCTTTGATATGTTCTTTAACCATCTTCAAGTTTCTCAAGCTTGCTTTTATAGTGTGGCATGATATTCTAGCCTTTGGGGATGTTTTGGAGCCATTGGAAAGTCATAAAGTCGAGCTTTAAATTCCCACATTCACAGAGATCTCGAAACCTTTACCAGAAGTTTCGAAACCATAAGGAGGATTTGAAAAATATAGCCGTTATAGAGCCATGATTTCGAAAACTTTGCTAAGGTTTCAATTCCAGGCGGTTCTGCCCGAAAGGTTTCGAAACTTTATAGGGAAGGTTTCGAAACTTTCACTTAAAAATCCAATTTTGGCTAATTGTTGACTTTTAAATGTATATTCGATATAGGTGCAAATTATTGTTTAGGTACCAGACTCATTTCGATGCAGGTTGACCATGTTTTGAAACAACACCTCGAACCCATATCATGAACCATGAAATCCAAACCAAAAACCCTTACTACAAACCATGAACCATGAACCCAAAACCTTAAATAACAAACTCTAACCCTAAACCCTAAACCATAAATAATGAACCTTAAATCATAAACACTAAAACCATAAACAACAAACCTTAAACCACAAAACCTAAAAATAATATAATAATCAATGTCAAAACAATAGTAAAATATAAAACTAGAATTTTAAGGATAAAAGAGTAAACTTATACATAACACTTATCTTTTAACTTTATCACAAATTTCACAACCAAACACCTTGATATAATACAACCATCTTTCATCTATCTTTTTAATACACAAATGTTATTTAATACAACACACCTCTTTTACATCCGTTGTACCAAACGAAGCGTAAAAGTTTTACTAATTTTTTTATGTATATATGTACTTTTATTTTTTTGACAATGACAATTGAATTTTATTAAAAAAATTATGGAAGATACCATAAACACAACACACATCCAGAAGGGTGAATAATGAGGACTAATCTACTAAAATCTCATACAAAAACTAAAAGTGCAAAGAAAAGTAAATACTTCCATAGAGATTAGTATACCGTCAAAATCCAGAAGCTTTCCTAAATCTATTTGTCATCATCTAAACAAGACGCATTACGGGATGAAAAAGAGTGGTGATCTATCTTTTTATAATAATCATCAACCGATTACATCGATTAGAACTGTCAAAATCCAGAAGCCAAGCTATCATGCACATTGCTTCGCTACCCAGAACTGATTACATCGGTAAACAATCATCAACCGAGTGGGGATCTATCTTTCTATGACCACAAAAAGAATCATAATAAAAAACTAGCGCCGTAAAGATCTATGTACGAGAACCAAACAACCACTAAGGTATGTTGAAATCATGCCAAAACGACTGATGAAATGAAACCACAAAAACAAAGAAAACGTGTGCCACAAAGGCAGATGAAAAAATGTGCCACAAAGGTAGAGAGTCTTATTAAAAATATGAAGAAAAAAACAAGAAAATAAAGGACCCAATGGTCGACAACCAATACTAAGACTAGTTGCCGACCACTGACTAAGGAAACAAAAGAAAGATGGAGGCTACGACGCTAGAAAGGGTGCAGAGAAAAAATACTTATAAATTTCTTTTGTTATTACTACAAAATATTGCCGATCATCAACTAAGAAAATAAAATATGTACTTTTTGAACAATATGCCGACTGAATTTTATTAGGAATCAAAATAGAAAAACGGTCCAAAAGAAATGAAATTGTAGCAAAAAAATAAAATAAAAACACAATGAATCTAAATTGAAAAAACAACTAAAAATCGAAACATCATACCAACAAAAACACATCTAGTGAGCTGTAAAACAATGATAAAGATGAAACATCATAGAAATACAAGCAGAGAGCAAGACTTATTGTCTCCATCCACCTACACACTTCAAGATCGAAGTATGAGTGGTGAGCAAAACTAACAATCTTGAAGGTTTCTTCATAAAACAGATCTGACTACACCGGCAAATGAATCACAAAAGAGGATCAAACTACTGAAGACCATCAATAATCCGCAAATTAGAGCCGAACGTCGTGAAAAATGTGTCCACGGGCGTAGATCTACCACAACGGTAGACTATAATGTGCCATAAGGTAGAAGCGTACCACAAGGGTAGATAAAAAACATACCACAAAAACAGAGGAAAAACGTGTCACAAGGTAAATAAAAATTATAATAATATCAAAATATAAAAAAACAAAAACTTGATAAGAAAATAAGATAAAAGAACTACCGACAGCAACGACCATCACTAAAACTAACGCCACCGCCGATTGATTAAGAACTAAAAAAAGGATTATGGTGATGAGAACGACCCATAAATTATTCTTTCGGCAGTTTCTTTTTCCATGGAATGTTCTTCTAAATTTCAAGGTTAGGTTAATTTATCAAAATCATTTTCACATGCATCCACAATCTGGAAGACCCTCAAATTAAGACAAATAAATGATTCATATAAATGATTTTTAAAAAAAATTGAGAAGGTATTTTTTAGACACATAAATGAGTCGTTTTTATCCATATAAATCATTGCACCTAAGTAATATTTAAAAAGAATTTAATTTTTTTAAACTATATCATATTAAATTTTATTAATGAATAAATGCATTGGATTATCCTATAATTTAAAATGTTTCATTTTTATTTTTTAAATATCCAAATATACAATTACTACGAGTTTGGACCCTCAAACTAGTTCTCTTGTATTGGTAGACACTTGCAATCACCAAAAATAATTCACGATTGAGTTATAGTAAAACTATTTATGTCAACGTGCTATCATGTTATATACATTTTTATATTAGTGTAGACGATATGTACACTTTACCAATGACAATGGTTTTTGTTTAACATTTTGTTGTTTGGTTAGGGTTTAACATTTTCCATGTATGATCATATTTTATGCTTTAGTAACTAGTTTGTGCACTTCAATGGTTTTAGAAAAATTATCTGTTAATATATTAATCTACTCTAATTTTATAAACTATTCTTATAATTTTATTATATTTTCTCTTTATTTAATAAAAATGACTATCATTATTTTATTTCTAATAAGATAATAAGTCTTCGAAATATTTTCATACGATCTAACGAAAATAAATATATTGGAATAGTAGTAAAACTTCTCTGCTCTTGTAGCACGTTTTTTTTCTTCTTCCTTTCTAATCTGATCTAGTATCACGATCAAATGACTGATGTGGAGACTGATCTTACGAATCTTTCCCTTACTGGTGGTGAGGATGACGGCTTGCAGATTGAGTTGGATCCAAATGACTCCCCGCTGCCTTTTGAGTTCTGTTTCGTGGGCTCGTTCCTGACATCTAGCGTGATTAATTTCCAGTCGATGCGCTCCACACTGGTGTCGGTTTGGCACCCCCTAGGGGGATCTCGATCTCAGATTTGGGTGAAGGGCGATTTCTATTTCGGTTGTACCATTGTTGAGTTGAGAGGGGCTTGATTCGATCAACCAATATTGCTCACCAAGTGGTGGAGAGGTGGATTTTTGGGTGGAAGGGTTTAGGAAGCTAAAAAGAAAAGTGACACAATGATTTATAGTGGTTCAACCTTCTGACCAAGGTCTACATCCACTACCTTAGCTCCTCACTAAGGATTTCTCAATCAATCCACTATTGATTCGTCCCCTTTTCTAGGCTTAGGAGGTAACCCTTACAAACGATCAAGCTTCTACCCAAAGCCTTGATCAAAACCCTCTTTTACAAAGAGATAAACAAAGCAAACTTAAACCCTCTAATATGTGTTTGTTTGCACAATGAAGCACTCACCCAAAACCTAAAACACTTGAGCAAATTTGACAATTTTGGCTCACTAGTGTTTGTCTATACAAGAATTGACAATTTAGGCACTAAGACAATATTTGATCATTTGATGTTTGACGATATGAGCATTAGCCTTCTCTTGATGCTTGGAGGTCCCTTTTATACTCCCAATTGAGTTTGTAGCCGTTACTAGCCGTTGGGATCAAATTGGAGCCGTTGAGGACTTTAATTCCCACCATAAATGCAGTTCTGCAGCTCCCCGTTTCGAAACGCTCGAAGCCGTTTCGAAACACTCTCAATGTAGAAAGAGCCGTTGCAGTCTGTCAGGATACCCGTTTCGGAACACCCCCTTGCCGTTTCGAAACGCGTTTCGAAACGCTATAAGCCCGTATCGAAACGCCTGCATTTAAAAGTTGGTTGGGAAAGAGCCGTTGGGTTTTATGACCGTTATGGTCAATGCCACGAAGGCGTATCGAAACGGCCTAGCCCGTTTCGAAACGCTGGGCAAAAATCCTATCCAGGGAAAGCCCGTTTCGAAACAAGTTTCGAAACGTTTTTGCTACTGTAGCCCCCTGTTTCGAAACGCCCTAAGGTGTTTCGAAACACCTGGACAGGTTTGAGAAATTTGGCTTTGAAACACATTACAAACCCTTTTAAAAACTTCCCTAAACATAATTTCAAGTTGTTTGGACTTTGTAAATGTTTTAAATACTTTTTAAATCAGTCCAAAACATTTTTCAATTATTATATCAAAACATTAATTCTAAAATCTCCCCCTTTTTGATATAATAAAACTCACTTGAAAAATTGTTTGGGATTCTCCCCCTTTAACTTTAAAAATGTGAATAAGAGATTTAAGATATGAAATCAAATATAGCTCCCCCTTATTCAATTGAAAATTCAATTTTTCAAACCCTTTCTCCCCCTTTTTGTTATATCAAAAAGAATTTAAAACAATAAGTTCAAAATAACAATAGAGGTAAAAATTTTGACAAAATAAGAATTTGGTTTAAAAATGGCTCCCCCTTACTCAAGGCATCATCAAAATTGTTAGTCCATCATATATGATCATCTAGTTGACATAAATAAAAATAAAACAAATAAACACTAAAGCAACTAGATTTTACCAACACTTGAACCCAAGGGAGGATGTGAAGCCTTCCTCTTCAAGTGTTCTTCCTTGTGTGCATGGAGCTCCCCCTCAATGTTTGACTTGTTGAACATCTCCATCACACCTAGCAATAGACAATCAAGTAATTTTTGGTATCCAAATTGCTTTGGATCCATGAACATTAGTAGCACAAATTTTTGACCCCTTAGGAATCCATTTTTCAATGTCATCCTTTTTAATTGAAGTGGTTAGTCCTTTTGGGACCCAAACACTTCTAAAACATTTACCATTTTTAAATCTAGGGGCACTAGATTGTCTAACATAGAAATTTGATTTTCCAAAATTGTTTTTCATTTCCAGTTCTTTGGAAATCAAATCCTTTTCTTCTTGAACTTTTTGAAGCAATTTTTGTAAATCAAAACATTTTAATTCAAACTCTTCAAGTTTTGCTTCAAGTTCAAGTTTGGTTTTAGAAAGCAAATCATTTTGAATTTTTAACTTTGAAATCAATTTATTGTTTTTCAAAATGTGGTTTTTAAAGTCTAAAACCAAATCATCATAGGCATCTTGTAATTCATCAAAAGAGTAAGAACATGAAGTAGATGAATTAGAAGTTACCCTTGAATCTTCTTCGATGGCCATAAGGCAAAGGTTGGCTTGTTCATCGTCGGTGGAGTCTTCATCACTCCAAGTAGCCACATGTGCCTTCTTCTTATGGCTAGAAGTGCTTGCCCTCTCCTTTCTTTTAGGTTCTCGTTCAAGCTCTCTCAAGGCTTTCTTCATGAACGGGGCACACTTCTTGAAGAGATGAACTATCTCTTCATCTTCATCCTCCTCTTCACTTGAGTGGACATGATGACAAGTGGAGGACTTGAGAGCCATGGCACTTGCATTGATGCCAAGCCCTTTGATTTTCTTCTCTCCCATAGCTCTAATTTCTTCCCTCTTCTTCTCATCCTCTTTATTCTTCTTCATGATTTGATGAGTAAGGAGTGACCCCATGAGTTCATCAAGCTTCAAGGTCTTCAAATTCTTGGCTTCGATGATGGCGGTCCTCTTTGAGTCCCATGACTCGGAAAGTGAGTAGATGAGCTTTCGGACAAGCTTTTCTTCCAGGATGGCTTCTCCATAACCTTTAAGACCACTGGTGATGGTGGAGAATCTATCAAACATCTTCTCGATGTTCTCTTCCGGATCCATCTTGAAGTTCTCATACTCTAAGGTTAGGAGCCCAATTTTGGTCTCCTTGACTTCATTGGTTCCCTCGTATGTGACTTCAAGCTTGTCCCATACCTCCTTGGCACTCTCACAAGAAGACATCTTCTCATAGATGGATGGGCCAAAAGCACAAAACAAAATGTGCAAGGCCTTGCAATTTAGCTCCATCTTCTTGCGATCGTCGGCACTCCACTCCACTTTTCTTCTTTTAGGCTCGAACGGACCATCTTCAACTATATCTCATAGCTTGTAATCTCTAGATTTGATGAAGAACTTCATCTTTTTCTTCCAATGGGCATAGTGGGTTCCGTCAAAGAAAGGCGGTTTGTCGATAGATTGTGCCATTTGAGCCGGTTGATGAACTAGTGATCGAGCTTGCCGGATCTTCTCAATAGGATGTGAATCCTCTTCGATTGAGCCAAGCTCTGATACCAATTGTTGAGTTGAGAGGGGCTCGATTCGATCAACCAATATTGCTCACCAAGTGGTGGAGAGGTGGATTTTTGGGTGGAAGGGTTTAGGAAGCTAAAAAGAAAAGTGACACAATGATTTATAGTGGTTCAACCTTCTGACCAAGGTCTACATCCACTACCTTAGCTCCCCACTAAGGATTTCTCAATCAATCCACTATTGATTCGTCCCCTTTTCTAGGCTTAGGAGGTAACCCTTACAAACGATCAAGCTTTTACCCAAAGCCTTGATCAAAACCCTCTTTTACAAAGAGATAAACAAAACAAACTTAAACCCTCTAATAGGTGTTTGTTTGCACAATGAAGCACTCACCCAAAACCTAAAACACTTGAGCAAATTTGACAATTTTGGCTCACTAGTGTTTGTCTATACAAGAATTGACAATTTAGGCACTAAGACAATATTTGATCATTTGATGTTTGACAATATGAGCATTAGCCTTCTCTTGATGCTTGGAGGTCCCTTTTATACTCCCAATTGAGTTTGTAGCCGTTACTAGCCGTTGGGATCAAATTGGAGCCGTTGAGGACTTTAATTCCCACCATAAATGCAGTTCTGCAGCTCCCCATTTCGAAACGCTCGAAGTCGTTTCGAAATACTCTCAATGTAGAAAGAGCCGTTGCAGTCTGTTAGGATACCCGTTTCGGAACACCCCCTTGCCGTTTCGAAACGCGTTTCGAAACGCTATAAGCCCGTATCGAAATGCCTACATTTAAAAGTTGGTTGGGAAAGAGCCGTTGGGTTTTATGACCGTTATGGTCAATGCCACGAAGGCGTATCGAAACGGCCTAGCCCGTTTCAAAACGCTGGGCAAAAATCCTATCCAGAGAAAGCCCGTTTCGAAACAAGTTTCGAAACGTTTTTGCTACTAGAGCCCCCTGTTTCGAAACGCCCTAAGGTGTTTCGAAACACCTGAACATGTTTGAGAAATTTGGCTTTGAAACACATTACAAACCCTTTTAAAAACTTCCCTAAACATAATTTCAAGTTGTTTGGACTTTGTAAATGTTTTAAATACTTTTTAAATCAGTCCAAAACATTTTTCAATTATTATATCAAAACATTAATTCTACAACCATGTATTGGGTGTGGAACGGATCTCAGCCGGAGGGCCTTGGTTTTTTAATAGCCATCTTCTGATTCTACACCGCTTGAAGAGTGGTGAAGATCTGATGTCTGTCCCTCTCCATTTCGTGGACTTCTGGATCCTAGTCCATGAAGTGCCTTTAGGTTTTATGTCGGAGAAAGTGGTACGAGTGGTTGGAAATTTTATTGGTCAGTTTTTAGAGTACGACTCAAAGGCTATTGCCTTGGGTTATAAGCGAGTGATGAAAATACGTGCTCGGGTGGATGTGAGGGAACCACTTAAGAGGAGGAAGAAGATAATTCTGTCAAACGGTGAACACCATTATATCCGGTTCCAATATGAAAAATTAACCCTCTTTTGCTTCCTTTGTGGCATTCTCGGGCATGGGGAAAGTTTTTGCCCCTTGAAGTTCACTGTAGGAGGTATGGAGTTGAGTCCATGATGGGATGCCTCGCTTAGGGCACCGTCCCAGCGTGCGCCGCCGACGCCGAGTAGATGGTTAGTTGAAGATGGAATGGAAAGATCTCAGGTTCGCATGATCTCCGCAGAATCGAAGTTTAAGGAGAATATTTCGCCGAAATTATCGCCTATCAATACTGATCTGGTAGACGGTTCGACAGCTTCAAGGGCCCCATTAGGGGAGTTCATTTTGACTGGTGGTCAAAACTCTAGTGGATCTGGGCTTCATCTTAGCACTGGGCCCGTGATTCATGGGGGAATAGTGGGAGATTTGTCTAACCCGTTGCCTGCTACAGTTAACAAACAAAAAAAAATTCAGTATCTAATGGGCTTGATGTAGTAATGGGCCAGGTTGATGAGGATGTTCCCCTCTCGAATTGTGATAGTGCAAAAAGGGCTCGTGTTCAGACCCCCCTGTTGTTTCTCCTCTTCATGATGTTCGTGGTAGTTCATCTCCTATTTTGGCAGGCTCCTCGAAAGGGGCCAGCCGTCCTCAATGAAGATTTTGAGCTGGAACGTTCGGGGCTTGGGGATGGACCGAACCGTTCGTCGTTTTCACGATGTTTTGCGTGACTTATCCCCATCGGTAATTTTTATTATGGAGTCAAAATTGTCGGCAATAAAGATGGAACGTGTGAGGAAGTTATGTGGCTATGTTAACGGGGTGGAGGTGAGCTCGGATGGCAGAAGCGGAGGTCTTTGTTTAGGATGGAAAGATACTGTTAGTATATCGGTGCGATCTTTCTCTGTGCACCACATCGATGCTGTGATTACGGAAGCTAATGGTGGGTATTGTTGGAGAATGACTGGATTCTATGTTGCACCGGAGGTGGGTAACAGAATTCATTCTTGGAATCTCCTTCGCCTTTTGAATGATCGACCAGACTTGTCGTGGTGTGTTATTGGGGATTTCAATGAGTTGTTGTTTCAGCATGAGAAATCTGGTGGTAGTCTTTGACATGATTGGCAGATGCGAAACTTCCAGGAAGCTTTGGATGATTGTGGGCTTTCGGATATGGGCTACAAAGGGACATAATACACATGGGAGTGGGGTCGGATAGCTGACAACAACATTCGTGAGCGTTTAGATCGGGAGTGATGTCATCCGCTTGGGATGAGTTGTTTCCTAATTACCAACTCGATCTCTCCCACACTCTCTCTCAGATCATTGCCCTCTGCTACTTAATATTGCACCGAATCTGTACCAACCAGATCAAATTTGGCATTTTAAATTTGAAGCGGCTTGGCTTCTTGAAGATTCGTGTGAAGATGAAGATTAACGACTCTGGGTCAGTTCTGTGGGTAATGTACCTGAACGTTTATTGGCCATTAGCTCTGGGTTGGACGAGTGGTTTCGAAGATTGAGAAAGGAGAAGAAGTTAACTGTTCGTGACCTACAAGCTCGCATCACTGAGCTCTCGGACCAGGAGGTTACAGAAGAGACAATTGGTGCTTTAATTGAATCAAAGCTAGAGTTGAATTTGAAGTTGGATAAGGAGGAGGTTTTTTGGGAACACGAGCTTCTTCCATCGGTATGCTAGTCAGAGGAAAAGGTAGAAATTCATCAATGGACTAATTACTGATGATGGTACCTTCCATGAAGATTGTGTTGAGGTAAAACGTATTGCTGTTGACTATTTTTCAAATCTATTCACGTCTGAGTGCAATGCAGATCAGCATAATGTTTTATACGGTATCGCTCATTGTATTAGCTCGGATATGAACCAATCCCTTCTACGACCGTTCACTAAGGACGACGTTTTATGTGCTCTTAATTCAATGAGTCCCCTTAAAGCTTCTGGAGCAGATGGTTTAGGTGCAGTATTTTACCAAAGATTCTGGGGTATTATTGGGGCGGACATTGCCAGTTTTTGTATCGGTGTTCTTGGTGGTGAATTCCAAATTGAGGAGTTTAACAAGACCCATATTGTTTTGATCCCAAAAGTTTCTGATGCTCGTTCGATGAAGCAATTTCGCCCAATCGCACTTTGCAGTGTGCTTTTTAAGATCATCTCAAAAATGCTGGATAATAGGCTCAAGTTGGTCCTTGAGGGCTGTATAGACGATGCCCAAAGTGCGTTTGTACCTGGTCGATTAATTTCTGATAATATTGTAGCGGCCTATGAGATTCTTGACTCTCTAAAGAAGAAAAGATGCGGTAAGCGTGGGTCTTTTGCACTTAAGCTCGATATGAGTAAGGTATACGATCGAGTTGAGTGGGGTTTTGTTGAATGCATTATGCTCAAGATGGGGTTTGATAATATTTTTGTCAACATGATCATGCGGTGCATCCGATCTGTGTCATATTCAGTCATTGTGAACGGCACTACGAGTGAATATTTCCTCCCGACAAGGGGTTTGCGCCAAGGGGACCCTATTAGTCCTTACTTGTTTTTTTATGTGGTGAGAATCTATCATCGCTACTACGGTCTACTATCTCATATGGTAGCCTCCGGGGTATCCGCATTACTCGTAGTGCTCCACTGGTAAGCCATCTGCTCTTCGCAGATGACTGCATTATTTTTAGGGAAGCATTGGCAGAAGGTGCGGGTAATCTTAAATCCCTCCTCCATGAGTATGGTGAATGTTCGGGGCAAGTGGTAAATTATGATAAATCGAGCATCTTTTTAGCAACAATGTTATCTCAGAAAACCGCGAGGATGTTTGTCGTATTCTTAATGTTCCGGAGATTACATGCCCTGAGAGGTATCTGGGCTTACCAGCCATTGTGGGCCGTGAGAAGAAACGGGCTTTTAGCTACTTAAAGAATCGACTTGGTTGTAAGGTGGTTTCGCTAAGTGCTAAAACGCTTTCGTAGGGTGGTAAGGAAGTTTTTATAAAATCGATTCTCCAGGCTATTCCTCTCTTTGCAATGTCCTGCTTCTTGCTCCCGATCACTTTCTGTAGAGAATTAGAGGCTATATTAGCAAGGTACTGGTGGCAGAAATCAGCCTCACGGAGAGGTATCCATTGGTGTACTTGGACAGAGCTTTGTAAGCCCAAAGAAGATGGTGGTCTGGGCTTTCGTGATTTAGGGAAATTCAATATCGCTCTGTTGGCAAAGCAGGGTTGGCGTCTGTTGTCAAAGCCCAACTCACTGGTGGCCCGGTTTCTGAAGGCTAAGTACTACCCACGCTCAACTTTTCTTAATGCTGGATTGGGCTCCTCGCCATCGTTGGTATGGAGGAGCATATGGAGTTCGAGGAAGCTTTTTGAAATGGCCTCGGCTGGACAATTAGATCTGGATCCAACGTGTCCATCTGGAACGACTATTGTCTCCCGGGATTGCCATCGGGCCGGGTTCAATCCTCTCTAGTGGATGGGTTTTAGATGGTTTCAGATTTAATTCGTTGCGATACGAACATGTGGGATCAGCACCTTATTCGTGAGATTTTTGACGGTGTGGAGGCTGATATTATCCTCAAAATGAAGCTCCCTATGTACCATCAAGAAGATTATTTGTCTTGGAAGGGGGAGGGTTCAGGAGTCTACTCGGTTCGAAGTGGATATAAGCTCCTTTTAGGCTATCCTACTACGAATGATACTCAGTCTACTTGTTTTAATTCTATATGGCGGGTCAAATGTCCAGAAGTAATCATTCTTCAAATCTCGGTACATCTTGGTACTACCCGGATGCATAGAAAAGGGACTCGAATGTGCTTCACTCAAAATCTGTCGTCTCAACTCAACTTCTTCCGGTACAACAATTCTATCTCTGAAGCACAACGGACTCTCACCACTGAAACTGTACTCGGTCGGTCTTCCTTCGGCTATGTCTTGAACATGAGGAACTAGGCTCGCATCTTGCAACTGTTTCTTTCTAATCAACTGAATCAAAGAAGGCTTCACTTGCAACTCGGTGATCAGACCACCATCGTCGGACACACTCAATCTAGCAAACATAGCTCTCAGCTCAACGGCCACTTTTCTACTCAAGGCATCGGCTACTACGTTTGCTTTACTCGGATGGTACTCAATGGTCAAATCATAGTCCTTTAGCAACTCTAGCCATCTTCTCTGTCTCAAGTTTAACTCTTTCTGTGTCATCAAGTACTTCAAGCTCTTGTGATCGGTGTAAACAACACACTTCTCACCATACAAGTAGTGACGCCAAATCTTCAATGCAAATACAACTGCGGCTAGCTCTATGTCATGAGTAGGATAGTTCTTCTCATGAATCTTCAACTGTCTAAAAGCATAAGCAACAACTCTCCTATCTTGCATCAAAACACATCCTAAACCTACGTAGGAAGCATCACTGTAAATCACAAACTCCTTACCTGAAACAGGTTGTACTAACACTGGAGCATTCGTCAAAGCTTCTTTCAATTTCTCAAAGGCCTTTTGTCTTGCATCTGACCATTCAAACTTGACTCCCTTTTGCAACAACTTAGTCAAGGGAGCAGCTACTCTAGAGAAGCCATCAACAAACCTCCTATAGTAACCAGCTAGTCCTAGGAAACTCCTAATCTCGGTCACAGACTTAGGTTGTTTCCACTCAACAATAGCCTCAATCTTCGATGGATCGACACGGATACCTTCGGCCGAAACAACATGGCCAAGAAATACAACCTCTCGAATCCAGAACTCACATTTACTAAGCTTCGCATACAACTGATTGCTCAACAATCTCTGTAAAACAAACCTCAAGTGCTCATCATGCTCTTCTTCTGTCTTCGAGTACACAAGTATATCATCAATGAAGACAACTACAAAACGATCTAGATAGTCCCTAAAAATTCTGTTCATCATGTCCATGAATGCTGCTGGTGCATTCGTGAGCCCAAATGGCATCACAAGAAACTCATAGTGACCATATCTAGTCCTAAAAGCTGTCTTCGGAACATCACACTCCTTCACTTTCAACTGGTAGTACCCGGATCTCAAATCTATCTTCGAAAATACTGAAGCACCTCTCAACTGATCAAACAAATCATCTATACGAGGCAATGGATATTTGTTCTTCACAGTCAACTGATTCAGCTGCCTATAGTCAATACACATGCGCATGCTACCATCTTTCTTTTTCACAAACAACACTAGAGCACCCCACGGAGAACTACTAGGCCTAATGAAACCACGGTCTAATAATTCTTGCAACTGACTTCAATTCTTTCAACTCTTTCGGAGCCATACGATACGGAGCTATCGAAACTGGGTTAGACCCTGAAACTGTCTCAATCACAAACTCAACTTCTCTGTCAGGAGGCAAACCAGGCAACTCTTCAGGAAACACATCTGGAAAATCACACAATGTCCTGATATCTTTCGGTCTAGCTTCACTCATATCCGGATTCATAACATAAGCTAAATAGGCCCCACATCCAGAGTCCATTAACCTATGAGCCTCTAAAGCTGACACCACATTAGACAAGAACTTAATGTTCTCGCCTACTACTACTACCTCGTAGTCATCAGAAAGCTTCAAAGAAATTCTCTTTGTCTCAAAGTCCACACTAGCCCGATGCTCAACCAACCAGTCCATACCCAAAATAATATCAAAACCGTAGAAAGGAAGTTCCATCATATCAACTGAGAACACATGACCCTGAATCTTCAGTGGACACCTCCTATACATACGTCTAACCACAACTGTCTCACCAAAAGAGCTAGTAACATGCATACCTACATCTAAGATCTCAACAGGAATATCTAACTTCTGTGCATGCTCACTCAGAATGTAGGAATGCGTAGAACCCGAATCAACCAAAGAAAGCAAAGACATAGACTGTAACTCAAAATTACCTGCTATCACATCGGTGTCGTTCCCGGCCTCTCTCTGAGCATAAACTCTCGCTGGTCCTCCCGCCTCTGGCTGCACAGCCACAACATGAGCAAGGTTCCTCTGAGAATCTCCCCTAGGTGCATCGGCCCTAGGCTGGAAGTAGCTACGACCGCGCCCACGGCCTCTCTGAAAATCGTTACCTCTCGCAGGAGCCTGAGCAATGTTCGGTGCCTGAGCTGCCTGACGTGGACAGTCCCTCCTAAAGTGGTCCCTCGAACCACAGTTCCAACAAGCATGGAAGTTACCCCAACACGCACCAGTGTTCTACCTCCCACACTGTGCACACTCGGGCAAACGCCCTCCTCCTCTATGGCCCTGATGGCCTCTACCATGGTGGCCACTGCCACGTCTCTGATCAAACTGATGTCCGCCACCTCTGTGCCTCTTAGCATCTCTACCATCAAAGTTGTTGTGCCTCTTACCAGAACTAGATCCCCCAGAACGCTTGGTCAGCCCCAAGCTATGCTCAATGTCCTTGGCTCTAGCAACCAAGACATCAAAGTCAGAATAATCTGAAGCTAAGGTATACCTCTTAACTTCCTCATGAAGCTCGTATCTGAAACGATCACATCGAGCCCTCTCAGTAGGCACTAACTCTGGAGCATACTGACTCAGACGGACGAAACGAATCTCATAATCAGTCACAGATGCATCCCCCTGAGTGAGAGCCATGAACTCTCTCTTTTTCTCATCTAGGTACCTCGGTCCTAAGTACCTCTTCCGGAAAGCAAACTCAAAGAATTCCCAATCTATCTCGGCCTCTGGAACCCCGGCAGTAATGGTGACCCACCAGGTGTAGGCATCACCCTGAAGTAATGAGATCACACAACCCAATCTACGTGCGCCCGCACAACCCATCTGAGCTAAGATACGAACCGTCTTCTCCAACCACAACTCCGATCTCTCCGGTGTAGATCCTCTAAACTCCTCGGCTCCCAAACTACGGAGCCTCTCCAACGGTAGACTAGCATCATCACACCTAGGCTGAGCTGCAGCCTGAGCTCCCGCAACTGCGGCCTGGAAAGCTCCCGCTATCGCTTGCACTAGCGGAGTCATATCAATTCCAGCTGGACCTTGGCCACCTTGGCCACCTTGAGGTCCATCTCCTCCGACTCCATCCTCGCCTCCAGCTCCAGGTGGAGGAGGTGGAGGTGGTGGAGGTGGTGGTGGAGCGCCAACTCCCGCAGCCACCGGCCCTTCTAGATGAGCCTCCACTCCAACAGCCGGCTCAACGGGAGCCGCAACCCGTGGTTCCTGACGAACCACTCTCGGTCTAGACATTGCCCTCACAAATATTAACTACAACCACAACAACAAAACATACAAGTCGGGTTAGCAAGGCAAGGCTTCCAAGTGTTCAAGTACGTTCCCTCACTAAAACAAAACCATTTTTCAATGTAATAGTAGCAATGGGACTCACACACACATGCTTTGAATAAAACAAGCAACATACTCGTCAAACAAGCAACCATTCTTACAAGCAAGCAAACACCGTGCATATCAAGCAAAAACTTAAACTTACCTCACTTACCTGCCCAAGGTCTCGGTAACCTTAGGCTCTGATACCAACAAGTGTAACCCCCTCGTCCCGGTCTGGCCGAATGACCGGTCCGAGTGGGCCATACGGGGAAAACCGAAGCGAAACCCGTTAAGGCTTCCCCTCGGTTAACGACCCAGAAAATTTCTTTTTATTTTATCTTGACTACATGCTTAATTAAGACCTAAGTGTGGCACAGCAGCGGAAGGTACAATCATAACATCAACCATCGACCAACCCAACGTTTAATTAGCTCATTTTAACATTCTGCAGCAGGCCGTTTCGAAACGCCTAAAGGGTGTTCCGAAACGCCTTGACTAAGTCAACAGGCCAGGGTCAACCATAAGGTGACCGTTCCGAAACAGGGGAGACCCGTATCGGAACGACCTTGACGGTCAATATCTCGTGGTCAACGAGATTTGACCGTTTCGGAACTTCAAAGGCCCGTTTCGGAACGGCTTCATCTCGGCAAAATCTCAAAATTCCAGTAGCTAAAATGTTCCGAAACGCCCCTCATCCGTTTCGAAACGGCAAGCCATATACACAGGGGCCGTTCCGGAACAGGGGGACCCGTTCCGAAACACCCCCTATCTGCAGACTTTTCTGGGCTGTTTTGAGGCACAAGGATGCCCCAAAACACCTCCAAAACACCAAGCAACTTCAAGACAAGACAATTTAAGGTATAACAACCATACTAGCATGCTTCAACAATATTTAGACATGTCTAATACTAGGGCAACCATCCACAATAAGCATTCATTCAAACAACATTCAAACACATGTAAAAACTCTTAAGGCATAGGCTAACATTCAAAGCAAGCAATTAGGCATGGATTACAACTTAGACATGGCATCACAAGCCACACAAAAGCGACATAACATGGAGTCTAAACATGCTCCTAGCAACCAACAACAAACAACAAAACCTTACACATCTCATTGCTTAAACTATTACATGTCTTAGCATTAAAACCATACTTGATAATCTCAAGTCCAAAACCACACTTGGAGGCCCTCCGCTTGCCCGAGCAACCCACGAACTAAGGATCTGCAATGTTGAACAAGGAGAGCGTAAGCAATGATGCTTAGTGAGGGTAAGCTCTAAAAACAAACCTCAACATTGCAGGGTCCAAGCACGATCTAGCCAAAGCATTTACAACATACCAAGAATCCACAAGAGCCACAATATAAGATGCATGAACAAAGTATACAAGTGAATGTCATGATCGACAAGCTCTAACTTTCTCAACATAAATAGCCACATCAAACATCCTCACAAGGATCATTAGTCTCAACACATTGATACATATATCAAACAACATTGGCACCTAGATATGACTCAAATACGCGGATAACCGTTGGAACTCACGTCCAACAACACAACCTTTACCTGACGGTGGGATTACACTCATCACCGGTCTCGCGGAGGGGATTCCACTCATCCTCACGCCCCGTCGATGGGATTCCACTCATCACCGACTATATTTAAATACCATTTCCGGGCGTACCCGTACTCCTCCTTGGTGACTCAATGCCACCAAGGCCACGCGCGACTTTTGACTCATGTGTACACACTAACATCCTAATGATCGATCATTTGTATTTAAGTATACTAGTGCCAATAATTTACTCGTTCCACATTACTCATTTCAATCATTTCCGTGCTTAGCACGTACTCACCATGAACACAATCATGAACCAACACCATGCATGCTTTAAGCAATACAAATCATGCCTCATCTCACATGTATAATACAATATACATAAGCATTCATATCACAACACATACGAGGCATATACATTTATACATTCTAGTTCATCCAAGGGCTCTAGATCAAGCTTAGGATTAGGCTACCACCCTAATCCTAACTCTAGGTGGGTCTACCAAGCCCAACCTAGTCCATATACTCGAACCAACCAACTTAAAACCATTTAAAACAATTAACCACTCACCTAAGCTTCCAAGCTCAAGACCAAGCAAGCAACAACCTTCAACTTCCCGAATTCCCTTCCGATGCTTCACCGATGCCCATACTTGACTCTAATCAATCCCAAACACAAACAAAACATCCACAAATAATATCTTGACATCGAAACTAACCCGGATTACATTACCAAGCATCCAACACTCAAAACAAGTCCAAAAACAGAATTTTCGAGCAGCCCACTTGACCCACTGAATTCTCTCATTTCAAACACCCAAACAAGCATCAATTGCACCCAAAAAGATCCTCATATATCATACTACCTACAGCCCCCAAAACCCAACCTTAAACAGCCCCAAAACCCACTTTAAAAACCTTCCAAAAACCCTCTCAAGCCAAATTCCGAAAATTGCTCCAAATCATTCGAAATTCATATATGTAGTATCATTTGGCCTCTATACATCATTACTAAACATATTAATTCAAAACATTTAACTTATCATCATAAAGACACCATTTTTAATCCAAATATTCAAAAATGGCATTTTCTAAAACTTCCATGGAAATCAAAATGAAAGGTACTTTTATGAAGGGGAAGATGAGGGGAAGTCAAAAATACTCTTACCTTTCAAAACGGAGTTGAAACGATGAAGGGAGGTGATGGAACAGTAACTTCAATGGCTTGGGAGGTTTTGTCGTGATATTTGGGAGAGAGGGAGAAGATGAGTGAAATTTGGGGGGTTTTATTTGTTTTGTTTTAATTTAAAAGCCCAATGACCTTTTTGCCCTTAATGAAATGGATTATTCACAAGGACATAAGTTCCATGGCCATTTGGGGTTTAATTCCAAAACTTAGTCCATCATCAATTTAATTAGTTTGAAAACCAACCCGGACCATTAGTTAAATTATAAAGCCGAACCCAGAATAATATTAAAATATTATTTTCACCTAACCCCTAAACCCGGGTGTTACAACTCTCCCCCACTTAAGGAAATTTCGTCCTCGAAATTACCTGGTGGAAACAAATACGGAAACTGCTCAACCATATCTGCTTTTCTCTCCCACGTGGCCTTTTCCATACCTCTATGTCTCCACAACACCTTGACCAACTCTATGGTCTTGCCACGCAACACCTTGCTATCAGAAGCAAGTATCTCAATGGGCTCTTCATTATAGGACAAATCCGGATTTAATTCTATTTCCTCCACGGGCATCACATGAGAAGGATCTGATTTATATCTCCTAAGCATAGACACATGAAAGACATCATGGATCTTTTCTAACTCAGAAGGTAACCTCAAACGATAAGCTACAGGCCCAATCCGCTCAATTATCTCATACGGACCAATGAACCTCGGACTCAACTTGCCCTTCCGGCCAAACCTCATTACCTTTTTCCACGGAGATACCTTCAGGAATACTTTCTCACCCACTGAGTACTCAACCTCTTTCCTCTTCGAATCTGCATAAGACTTCTGACGGTCGGAAGCTGCTTTCAAGCGGTCACATATCAACTTCACTTTTTCTGTGGTTCCCTTAAGCAAGTCTGGCATAGGTAACAATCTCTGACTTGTCTCAGCCCAACAAATCGGAGTCCTACACCGTCTACCATACAAAGCCTCATAAGGTGCCATCTGAATACTAGACTGATAACTGTTGTTGTAAGCAAACTCAACCAACGGTAGGTGCTTCTCCCAAGAACCCTGAAAGTCAATCACACAACAACGAAGCATATCCTCTAGAATCTGTATCACTCGCTCTGACTGCCCATCGGACTGCGGATGATAAGATGTGCTGAAATGCAGACGACTACCCAAAGCACTATGTAAACAACTCCAGAACCTCGAAGTAAATCTAGGATCCCTATCTGAAACTATAGACTTCGGAACTCCATGAAGTCTCACAATCTCACGAATGTACAAGTTTGCCAACTTGTCTAAGGAATCCGTAGTGTTCACTGCTAAGAAGTGAGCACACTTAGTGAACCTATCCACAATCACCCAAACTGAATTCTTCCTCGAAGGAGACAAAGGCAACCCCGATACAAAATCCATGGTGATCCTCTCCCATTTCCATTCCGGAATCTTCAAAGGCTGTAGCAAACCTGAAGGAACCTGATGTTCCGCCTTCACTCTCTGACAAACCATGCAACGACTCACATATTCGGCTACATCTCTCTTCAAACCAACCCAGAAGTAATCATTCTTCAAATCTCGGTACATCTTGGTACTACCCGGGTGCATAGAAAAGGGACTCGAATGTGCTTCACTCAAAATCTGTCGTCTCAACTCAACTTCTTCCGGTACAACAATTCTATCTCTGAAGCACAACGGACTCTCACCACTGAAACTGTACTCGGTCGGTCTTCCTTCGGCTATGTCTTGAACATGAGGAACTAGGCTCGCATCTTGCAACTGTTTCTTTCTAATCAACTGAATCAAAGAAGGCTTCACTTGCAACTCGGTGATCAGACCACCATCGTCGGACACACTCAATCTAGCAAACATAGCTCTCAGCTCAACGGCCACTTTTCTACTCAAGGCATCGGCTACTACGTTTGCTTTACTCGGATGGTACTCAATGGTCAAATCATAGTCCTTTAGCAACTCTAGTCATCTTCTCTGTCTCAAGTTTAACTCTTTCTGTGTCATCAAGTACTTCAAGCTCTTGTGATCGGTGTAAACAACACACTTCTCACCATACAAGTAGTGACGCCAAATCTTCAATGCAAATACAACTGCGGCTAGCTCTATGTCATGAGTAGGATAGTTCTTCTCATGAATCTTCAACTGTCTAGAAGCATAAGCAACAACTCTCCTATCTTGCATCAAAACACATCCTAAACCTACGTAGGAAGCATCACTGTAAATCACAAACTCCTTACCTGAAACAGGTTGTACTAACACTGGAGCATTCGTCAAAGCTTCTTTCAATTTCTCAAAGGCCTTTTGTCTTGCATCTGACCATTCAAACTTGACTCCCTTTTGTAACAACTTAGTCAAGGGAGCAGCTACTCTAGAGAAGCCATCAACAAACCTCCTATAGTAACCAGCTAGTCCTAGGAAACTCCTAATCTCGGTCACAGACTTAGGTTGTTTCCACTCAACAATAGCCTCAATCTTCGATGGATCGACACGGATACCTTCGGCCGAAACAACATGGCCAAGAAATACAACCTCTCGAATCCAGAACTCACATTTACTAAGCTTCGCATACAACTGATTGCTCAACAATCTCTGTAAAACAAACCTCAAGTGCTCATCATGCTCTTCTTCTGTCTTCGAGTACACAAGTATATCATCAATGAAGACAACTACAAAACGATCTAGATAGTCCCTAAAAATTCTGTTCATCATGTCCATGAATGCTGCTGGTGCATTCGTGAGCCCAAATGGCATCACAAGAAACTCATAGTGACCATATCTAGTCCTAAAAGCTGTCTTCGGAACATCACACTCCTTCACTTTCAACTGGTAGTACCCGGATCTCAAATCTATCTTCGAAAATACTGAAGCACCTCTCAACTGATCAAACAAATCATCTATACGAGGCAATGGATATTTGTTCTTCACAGTCAACTGATTCAGCTGCCTATAGTCAATACACATGCGCATGCTACCATCTTTCTTTTTCACAAACAACACTGGAGCACCCCACGGAGAACTACTAGGCCTAATGAAACCACGGTCTAATAATTCTTGCAACTGACTTCAATTCTTTCAACTCTTTCGGAGCCATACGATACGGAGCTATCGAAACTGGGTTAGACCCTGAAACTGTCTCAATCACAAACTCAACTTCTCTGTCAGGAGGCAAACCAGGCAACTCTTCAGGAAACACATCTGGAAAATCACACAATGTCCTGATATCTTTCGGTCTAGCTTCACTCATATCCGGATTCATAACATAAGCTAAATAGGCCCCACATCCAGAGTCCATTAACCTATGAGCCTCTAAAGCTGACACCACATTAGACAAGAACTTAATGTTCTCGCCTACTACTACTACCTCGTAGTCATCAGAAAGCTTCAAAGAAATTCTCTTTGTCTCAAAGTCCACACTAGCCCGATGCTCAACCAACCAGTCCATACCCAAAATAATATCAAAACCGTAGAAAGGAAGTTCCATCATATCAACTGAGAACACATGACCCTGAATCTTCAGTGGACACCTTCTATACATACGTCTAACCACAACTGTCTCACCAAAAGAGCTAGTAACATGCATACCTACATCTAAGATCTCAACAGGAATATCTAACTTCTGTGCATGCTCACTCAGAATGTAGGAATGCGTAGAACCCGAATCAACCAAAGAAAGCAAAGACATAGACTATAACTCAAAATTACCTGCTATCACATCGGTGTCGTTCCCGGCCTCTCTCTGAGCATAAACTCTCGCTGGTCCTCCCGCCTCTGGCTGCATAGCCACAACATGAGCAAGGTTCCTCTGAGAATCTCCCCTAGGTGCATCGGCCCTAGGCTGGAAGTAGCTACGACCGCGCCCACGGCCTCTCTGAAAATCGTTACCTCTCGCAGGAGCCTGAGCAATGTTCGGTGCCTGAGCTGCCTGACGTGGACAGTCCCTCCTAAAGTGGTCCCTCGAACCACAGTTCCAACAAGCATGGAAGTTACCCCAACACTCACCAGTGTGCTACCTCCCACACTGTGCACACTCGGGCAAACGCCCTCCTCCTCTATGGCCCTGATGGCCTCTACCATGGTGGCCACTGCCACGTCTCTGATCAAACTGATGTCCGCCACCTCTGTGCCTCTTAGCATCTCTACCATCAAAGTTGTTGTGCCTCTTACCAGAACTAGATCCCCTAGAACGCTTGGTCAGCCCCAAGCTATGCTCAATGTCCTTGGCTCTAGCAACCAAGACATCAAAGTCAGAATAATCTGAAGCTAAGGTATACCTCTTAACTTCCTCATGAAGCTCGTATCTGAAACGATCACATCGAGCCCTCTCAGTAGGCACTAACTCTGGAGCATACTGACTCAGACGGACGAAACGAATCTCATAATCAGTCACAGATGCATCCCCCTGAGTGAGAGCCATGAACTCTCTCTTTTTCTCATCTAGGTACCTCGGTCCTAAGTACCTCTTCCGGAAAGCAAACTCAAAGAATTCCCAATCTATCTCGGCCTCTGGAACCCCGGCAGTAATGGTGACCCACCAGGTGTAGGCATCACCCTGAAGTAATGAGATCACACAACCCAATCTACGTGCGCCCGCACAACCCATCTGAGCTAAGATACGAACCGTCTTCTCCAACCACAACTCCGATCTCTCCGGTGTAGATCCTCTAAACTCCTCGGCTCCCAAACTACGGAGCCTCTCCAACGGTAGACTAGCATCATCACACCTAGGCTGAGCTGCAGCCTGAGCTCCCGCAACTGCGGCCTGGAAAGCTCCCGCTATCGCTTGCACTAGCGGAGTCATATCAATTCCAGCTGGACCTTGGCCACCTTGGCCACCTTGAGGTCCATCTCCTCCGACTCCATCCTCGCCTCCAGCTCCAGGTGGAGGAGGTGGAGGTGGTGGAGGTGGTGGTGGAGCGCCAACTCCCGCAGCCACCGGCCCTTCTAGATGAGCCTCCACTCCAACAGCCGGCTCAACGGGAGCCGCAACCCGTGGTTCCTGACGAACCACTCTCGGTCTAGACATTGCCCTCACAAATATTAACTACAACCACAACAACAAAACATACAAGTCGGGTTAGCAAGGCAAGGCTTCCAAGTGTTCAAGTACGTTCCCTCACTAAAACAAAACCATTTTTCAATGTAATAGTAGCAATGGGACTCACACACACATGCTTTGAATAAAACAAGCAACATACTCGTCAAACAAGCAACCATTCTTACAAGCAAGCAAACACCGTGCATATCAAGCAAAAACTTAAACTTACCTCACTTACCTGCCCAAGGTCTCGGTAACCTTAGGCTCTGATACCAACAAGTGTAACCCCCTCGTCCCGGTCTGGCCGAATGACCGGTCCGAGTGGGCCATACGGGGAAAACCGAAGCGAAACCCGTTAAGGCTTCCCCTCGGTTAACGACCCAGAAAATTTCTTTTTATTTTATCTTGACTACATGCTTAATTAAGACCTAAGTGTGGCACAGCAGCGGAAGGTACAATCATAACATCAACCATCGACCAACCCAACGTTTAATTAGCTCATTTTAACATTCTGCAGCAGGCCGTTTCGAAACGCCTAAAGGGTGTTCCGAAACGCCTTGACTAAGTCAACAGGCCAGGGTCAACCATAAGGTGACCGTTCCGAAACAGGGGAGACCCGTATCGGAATGACCTTGACGGTCAATATCTCGTGGTCAACGAGATTTGACCGTTTCGGAACTTCAAAGGCCCGTTTCGGAACGGCTTCATCTCGGCAAAATCTCAAAATTCCAGTAGCTAAAATGTTCCGAAACGCCCCTCATCCGTTTCGAAACGGCAAGCCATATACACAGGGGCCGTTCCGGAACAGGGGGACCCGTTCCGAAACACCCCCTATCTGCAGACTTTTCTGGGCTGTTTTGAGGCACAAGGATGCCCCAAAACACCTCCAAAACACCAAGCAACTTCAAGACAAGACAATTTAAGGTATAACAACCATACTAGCATACTTCAACAATATTTAGACATGTCTAATACTAGGGCAACCATCCACAATAAGCATTCATTCAAACAACATTCAAACACATGTAAAAACTCTTAAGGCATAGGCTAACATTCAAAGCAAGCAATTAGGCATGGATTACAACTTAGACATGGCATCACAAGCCACACAAAAGCGACATAACATGGAGTCTAAACATGCTCCTAGCAACCAACAACAAACAACAAAACCTTACACATCTCATTGCTTAAACTATTACATGTCTTAGCATTAAAACCATACTTGATAATCTCAAGTCCAAAACCACACTTGGAGGCCCTCCGCTTGCCCGAGCAACCCACGAACTAAGGATCTGCAATGTTGAACAAGGAGAGCGTAAGCAATGATGCTTAGTGAGGGTAAGCTCTAAAAACAAACCTCAACATTGCAGGGTCCAAGCACGATCTAGCCAAAGCATTTACAACATACCAAGAATCCACAAGAGCCACAATATAAGATGCATGAACAAAGTATACAAGTGAATGTCATGATCGACAAGCTCTAACTTTCTCAACATAAATAGCCACATCAAACATCCTCACAAGGATCATTAGTCTCAACACATTGATACATATATCAAACAACATTGGCACCTAGATATGACTCAAATACGCGGATAACCGTTGGAACTCACGTCCAACAACACAACCTTTACCTGACGGTGGGATTACACTCATCACCGGTCTCGCGGAGGGGATTCCACTCATCCTCACGCCCCGTCGATGGGATTCCACTCATCACCGACTATATTTAAATACCATTTCCGGGCGTACCCGTACTCCTCCTTGGTGACTCAACGCCACCAAGGCCACGCGCGACTTTTGACTCATGTGTACACACTAACATCCTAATGATCGATCATTTGTATTTAAGTATACTAGTGCCAATAATTTACTCGTTCCACATTACTCATTTCAATCATTTCCGTGCTTAGCACGTACTCACCATGAACACAATCATGAACCAACACCATGCATGCTTTAAGCAATACAAATCATGCCTCATCTCACATGTATAATACAATATACATAAGCATTCATATCACAACACATACGAGGCATATACATTCATACATTCTAGTTCATCCAAGGGCTCTAGATCAAGCTTAGGATTAGGCTACCACCCTAATCCTAACTCTAGGTGGGTCTACCAAGCCCAACCTAGTCCATATACTCGAACCAACCAACTTAAAACCATTTAAAACAATTAACCACTCACCTAAGCTTCCAAGCTCAAGACCAAGCAAGCAACAACCTTCAACTTCCCGAATTCCCTTCCGATGCTTCACCGATGCCCATACTTGACTCTAATCAATCCCAAACACAAACAAAACATCCACAATCAATATCTTGACATCGAAACTAACCCGGATTACATTACCAAGCATCCAACACTCAAAACAAGTCCAAAAACAGAATTTTCGAGCAGCCCACTTGACCCACTGAATTCTCTCATTTCAAACACCCAAACAAGCATCAATTGCACCCAAAAAGATCCTCATATATCATACTACCTACAGCCCCCAAAACCCAACCTTAAACAGCCCCAAAACCCACTTTAAAAACCTTCCAAAAACCCTCTCAAGCCAAATTCCGAAAATTGCTCCAAATCATTCGAAATTCATATATGTAGTATCATTTGGCCTCTATACATCATTACTAAACATATTAATTCAAAACATTTAACTTAGCATCATAAAGACACCATTTTTAATCCAAATATTCAAAAATGGCATTTTCTAAAACTTCCATGGAAATCAAAATGAAATGTACTTTTATGAAGGGGAAGATGAGGGGAAGTCAAAAATACTCTTACCTTTCAAAACGAAGTTGAAACGATGAAGGGAGGTGATGGAACAGTAACTTCAATGGCTTGGGAGGTTTTGTCGTGATATTTGGGAGAGAGGGAGAAGATGAGTGAAATTTGGGGGGTTTTATTTGTTTTGTTTTAATTTAAAAGCCCAATGACCTTTTTGCCCTTAATGAAATGGATTATTCACAAGGACATAAGTTCCATGGCCATTTGGGGTTTAATTCCAAAACTTAGTCCATCATCAATATAATTAGTTTGAAAACCAACCCAGACCATTAGTTAAATTATAAAGCCGAACCCAGAATAATATTAAAATATTATTTTCACCTAACCCCTAAACCCGGGTGTTACACGTACCGAAAAGTGTACTCGATAGGTCAAAAAAGAAAAGAAAAGTGTACTTGAGATAATTGAGCTTTTCTAAAAACAAACGGCTTAAAAGCCAACTAAATACAAACCAGCATCTATACCACCTAAAGGTGGTATCGATACCCCTTGGTGAAATAACATATTAAAAAAGGTATATACCTTTTTCTCTTACAAAATTGTTACAATTTGTGTACATTTTGTACTCATTTGTGTATATGCACATTGTGTAATATTTTTGTGTACATACACATTTTGTATAACAAATGTACCAATTTTTTCATGTCTGCCAAACCAGCATCGATACCACCTTGTTATTATTGTACCAAATTGTGTTTCCTTGTAACAAGTTGTGTACATACACATTTTGTATAAATGTACCAATTTTTTCTTGTCTGCCAAACCGGCATCGATACCACCTAAAGGTGGTATGGATGCCCCTTGATGAAATAGCGTAATAAAAAAGGTATGTACATTTTTCTCTTACAAAATTGTAATAATTTGTGTACATTTTGTACTAATTAGTGTATATACACAAATCTTTGTTATTATTGTACCAAATTATGTTTCCTTTGTACCAAATTGTGTTTCCTTTGTACCAAATTGTGTAGGGGTGAGCAAAACTCGACTCGACTCGAAAAAAATCGATATTTTTTTCAATTTCGAGTTGTTCGAGTTATTCGAGTCAACTCGATTAACTCGAAAAAATTTTGATTTCGAGTCGGTTTGGAATTTGCCCTACTCGAAAAATCGAAAAACCGAATTTTACAGTTTTGCAATTTAGTCACTGATTTCATTTTTCTTCAATTCCTCCTTCATTTTAAGTCCATTTTTGACCAAATTTGAACCACGTATTCCTAAACCAGCGTAGAATACGTATTTATCTTCAATTTATATTTTTGAAAATAAACTTCATGTTTTTTCAATTCAGCCCCTTAACTTTGTATGATTTCCTCATTTCTTCAATATCTCTTTCGTTTTAAGTCAATTTTGACCAAAATTGAACCACATGCTCCTAAAGCATTGTAGAAACTAGAATACCTATTTAGCTTCAATTCATATTTTTAAATTAAATTTCCTACTTTTGTAATTTAGCCCATCAACTTTGAATGTTTCCCATTTTTTTTAATTTCTCTTTCGTTTTAAGTCTATTTTTTTTACCAAAATTAAACCACATGATTCACTAACACTATATAATATCTATATAACTTCAATTCATATTTTTAACAAATTTATTCTTTTTTTAATTTAGCCCTTTAACTTTATATTTTATTCAATTTGATCATTCAACCGAATTTTTTGTAATTTTTTTCTTTACATCAACTCATTGACTCATTTATACCCCATCAATATTTTATCCTTAAAACTTCCTTACTTAAAAATAATATTATAAATATATTTTAGAAGTTTAGATGATATTTTTTATTAAATAACATTACAAATCTTTCTTATGCATGTGAAAAATAATATGAAGATATATATATATATATATATATATATATATGCATATCTTATATGAATAGAAAAAGTCGTTTAAATTGGAATCAAATCGTACTATAACATGGTAAATAATTACAATTAAATTTGTATAGAAACTCGAAAACTCGACTCGAACTCGAACTCGACTCGAATCGAAAAAATTTCAAATTAAGTTCAAGTCGTAAAATATGACGCGTCAACTCGAATAACTCGAAATTTTTAACTCGACTCGACTCGCTCACCCCTAAAATTGTGTATGTACACAATTTCTTACCATGTAACATTTTGTGTATATACATTTTTGTGTTACAAACTTGTAAAAATTTATGTACATGATTTGTAATAAATATGTACCGCTTTTTACCCAGTAAACAGTGCATCTTTGTAGTAAAAAGGTATATGCATTCTTCTATTACAAAATTGTACCAATTTATGTACCGCTTCATGTACAATTTGTGTACCGCTTTTTACATCTGTCGTTTTTTAGCCTGTATTTAAAGGTTGTTTAAGACTTTTTTGCCCGATAAAAACAGTGCGGAAGTTGAACTTTACCACTTTTAATAACGAATTTATCGATTCTCTTTTCTTTTAAAATAATAATAGAATTAAAATTTATTTATTTAATCACGATATTTATCTTGAGAATATAAATATGTCTTTATTTAATAAAAAATATTAAAAAATATTTTTAAGTATATTTCTATTAACTAAACAGATTTTCAGTTCCTGGAAAACTGAAAAATAAATTTCTACTTCACTACGAATTTCTGGGTTGCCTTCAAAGTAAGAATTATCAATTGTCTGCAAAATTATGAGAGATTATTGAAAGTGAAATCTCTTTAGTATGATAACAAGTATGACGATACTTTTTTTATAACTAATATGATAATACTTTATTTATGAGGTTGAATAATCACGATTAGATATTAATTTAAGATTTCGATACCGGCTCAATTTTTTTTTGATTAGATAGAGAACTATTACATTCTTATACTGGGATTCAAATTCATACAAAGTAGATAATATGATCATCCTTAATCACTAGACCAATTAGTGAATCTCGATACCGACTCAAATCTTTTGTTATTGCAGTTATTAGTTATTGGTTTAATTATATTTTTTGCTCACAATTTTAAAGTCCGAAATGACATTTTTTGAAAATTTCAAGAACAAAAAATTTCATTAAACCTTACTTATTTGATATCTTAATTTTGTTGATTGTATTGTACAACATGATCTTTTTCTTATAGGAAATTTTCCACTAAATAAAGAAAGTGTTCTTACGGATTTTATCAAGTGACATATTTAATGGAAAAAAAATTGCATCCCACATTCATGAGATTTATGGACAACAGGGGCGGTCTAAAGATTTTAGGGGCCCTATATAATTTATTAAAGTGAGACTTTTAATTTATAATCGGTGAGAGATGAATTTTTTTTTTAAAATTACCTTAATACAAAAAATATTATTAGATTATTCTCTTAAAAAACAAAAAAAAAATTGACTTATAAATATCTAAAAATCAAATATTTTCACTTAAAATTGTCATTCTTTTTGCATGTTTTTAAGTTTTAAATCATTGTTGTATATATATACACATAATTATATATATATCTATTTTTTTACAAATATTTAATTTAACTTAAATCTCTATTTTTAGTCTCCTTTCTCTTAAGGGCATGTGCGGTCGCTTCTATTACGTTTGTCCAGAACTACACCGATGAAAAAAATTCTAAAGCGTGACCATAAACAAAACTCCGAGCATGCTAGGCTGATGCCTTGAGCACGTCAGATTGACCACATGGTCTGAAGCATGCTTGTGTATAGACCTGGCAAACTTGACTCGAGACCCGAAACCCGAACCGAAACCCGATTTTGACCCGAACATGATGATTCGAAGTTGACCCGAAACCCGAACCGAACCGAACCGAAATTTTTTGTTGAACCGAAATGGACCCGAACCGAAATGGACCCGAACCGAATAGACCCGAACCAAATGGACCCGAACCGAATGCTACCCGAACCGAAAGCTGAACCGAAAGTTGAACCGAATATCGACCCGATTTTGACCCGATTTTAACCCGAATATCTATTGTTAACAATATAATAAATAATAAAATGAAGTATAGAAATTTGAGATCTTGGTGATCAATTTTATAATTTCATCATAAAATATAGCATAAAATTGAAATTGTAGACTAAATTGACAATTTGGAAGTGGAGAAATTTGAGAGTTCAATGATCAATTTTGTAATTATACCATATAAATAAATAGGGGTCAATTTTGGCTAAAAATTAAATCTTTAAAATTAAAATGAACGAAAATATCAATATATTAAATTAATAGACTAAATTACAAAGATTAGTTAATTTCAACTAAAAGTAAATTTTTAGAGACTAAATATCACTACGGGGAGGGGATTTCTATATCCGAAGTCTAAACCGTGGGAATACTTGTGACTAAATTAAATTAAACTAAAACTTAAAGTTGACTAAAATGTAACATTTTAAATGCAACATGACCTAAAAAGTAATTAATATCTAGCTTAAAAAATTGGTGGCTTATTTCCCTCCAAAACTTTGTCTTTTCTCTCTCTATTTTTTCCAATTGTCTTTTTCTTTTTTTTCAATCTAGCTTAAAAAATTGGTGGCTTATTTCCCTCCAAAATTTTGTTTTTTCCCTCTCTATTTTTACCAATTGTCTTTCTATTTTTCTTAATTTAATTGAGTTTAAATTTAGATTAATTTAATTGAAATTTCACATTTAGTTTTAAAATTATTTTAATTATGTCAGTGATTTATGCTTTTAGATTTTAGTTAGTTCAATTAGATCCTAAGTTTAATAAATTAATTCATTTCAGACATTATTATTATTATTATTATTATTATTATTATTATTATTATTATTATTATTATTATTATTATTATTATTATTATTATTATTATTATTATAAACTTTGATTCAATATAATTATACAAAAAAATTATATGGATACATGAAGCTTTGATTTAAATATTTAATCAAATTCAAATGCATAGATTGACAAGTTGAATCAGAATTAATCCCATACACCAATAACTCTAAACTAAACCATAAATACTAAACCTCAAACCTTTAACCCAACTCAAATCAAATTGACCCGAAAATTTAAATGTTGACCCGACCCGAAATTGACTCGATTTTAACCCGAACCGAAAGCGACCCGAACGACCCGATTTTGACCCGAACCGAAAGCGACCGATCCGATATTGACCCGACCCGAAAACAACCGATCTGATTTTGACCCGACCCGAAAACAACCGATCTGATTTTGACCCGATCCAATACCCGAACCGAATCCGACTCATCACAGACCCGAATTAGACCCGAACCTGAACCGAACCGACCCGAATCGAATCTAAACCGATTCTAGATAGACCCGAAATGACCCGAACCGAAACGACCCGAACCGAACCCGAGGAACCAAAAAAGGTAAAGCGAGCTACGAACTCACGTTTCACTTAAAGCGAGTTCCGTGTGTCAGTGGATAGGTAAGAAGATAAACAATTTAATTTACTGTGTTTTTTACACATAACTCGCGCTGAACTAAACGTGTTTCCTGAACTCGCTCCGGAGTAAACACAAATTTATCCTATGTTAGCTGAAAGGGGTATTTATTTAAATAATCTTGGATAGAGTTATTTGTCTAAATAATAAATTTAACGGGTATATTCAGTTAATTTTGCTAATGTACTACTTGCCCTCTTCTTTAATGGTGTTCACCGGACCGAACTAGCTAAATATCATTACTAAATTTTTTTAACTATTTAACCGCTAATCGAACCAAGCTTTTTTTTTTAAAAAAAATTAACCAAATTGAAGTTTGTTCAGTTAATTCGGCTAATTTTCTAATTAACTGAAATAACTATGGAAAGTACCTAAATTTTCGATTAATATGTATATATATTCAGTTAATTTGCGCTTTATATATATATATATATATTATATAATATCAGTTAATTAACCTGTTTCGAACCGAATTAACCGATAATCGAATTTTCAAAAAAATAATTGTTAACCGATCTAGCATCTAATTAATCGACCGGAATTTTGGTTCGGTCGGTTAATTCAGTTTTAACCGAACAGTGAACACCCCTACTCTTTTCTTAAGTAGAGGCGACTCAAAAGATTTAAGGAGTCTGTGCAATTTATTAAAATGATGTCCTCAAGTTAAGATTTTTAAGATTTATTGTATGGATGATAGACTGACTTTTGAATAAAAATGAGTATAACCTGAATCAAAATCCATGAAGTATAATAATATTTTGTTTTTTCTCATATTCTTTACTACAAATCTATAATTAATCTTTTATTTTTCCTATTAAACATTGAATTCAACTTATTTTAATATATTTTTTTTAAAATCATAGGCGATTGTTCTTATTGCACACATTCAAAATTAATATGTTCCTAAGGACCGCCAAATGCTCAGAGGGGCTCTCAAGCCACAATAGAAGATGATAGAAAGATAGTATCTTCTTCCTTAAGCTCACGTTTCTAAAATTCCTCAAGCCTTAAGTCTTCTTTTTGACAGAAAGATAGAAAAAGGTCCTAATCTATTGGCACCAGCTTCAGCATCAAATGACTGAAAAAGGTCCTAATTTATTCGCATCAGCTTCAGCAATTGAAGCCGAGGAACCAAAAAATATTTGGCATCACCACTAGTAACTTATCCCAATTCATCGCAACAACACTCGATTTACCCTAGACCGAGTCAAAAGACGCGTCGCAATTGATCTTCGGCTCCGTCCCCTTCAAATGTCTATCTGTCATTAGAGAATTTTTTGATCTTTCAAGCGACGACCAACGATGATGTTGTCCTCCTCAAGCTTTATTCATCGGTTCTTTTTCTCTCTATGTCATGATAATACTTACATGGCCCAAGTCCATACGCTACAATGGTTTAATAAAAGGATGTGATTTCATTTCGGATTCGATAGTACATAAAATATAAGGTAAACTACACTATTAGTCACTAATATTATATATATTTTTTGTTTTAGTCATCGGTCGTGTTTCTAACGATAATGTTGATGTGTTTTTTATTTTATTTTATCTCTCTTCTTTATATTATTTTTCATTAAATTTATTCTATCTATACCACCTTATTTAACAAAGAAAAATAATGAAATACAAAAAATCTCAAATACCTTAGTGAGATTTGATCGCTAGACATTTTACATGAGGGTATAAACACTTGGCCACTAAGCTAAGCTTAATTTTTAATTTTTATAAAATTTTCTACAAAATCTTTATAACGTTATATAAAGTTATCAACACCAAACAAATGAGATTGTCACGGGAAAAAGATTTAAACTCATTTCCTCGTGAGAGTGATTAAGATATTTAATTACCGAGCTAAATTAAAATTCTAATATAATTTTAACAAAATTATTTTCCTACTTTGTTTGAGAATAAAAAATAAATATTTATATATTTTATAAAATTACTATTAGATTCTAAAAATTAAATTTATAATATTTATTTATGATGGATTATAAATTTTAAATTATTTATATTTAAAAATTAAAATAATATTTATAAATAAATATTCTATCATAGTAAATATTATAAATTTATCACCATTTTAGTGGTCGAATAAATTTAAAGAAAACAATATGTGGAGGAGAGAGAAGACTATAAAAAAGAAAATAAATTCACGTCAGCATCGGCGTACGGTCGACAACCAAAACAAGAAAGAAACAAAAGTTCAGTGATTGCTAGTGTAGTTTACTCTAATATATAAATGCAAAAGGTTTAGTATATAAATAAGTGTCTAACCTATACCTCTCGTGAACTTTAGGTGCTTAAACTATTTTTCTGGTAAAAATAGATGCATGGCGTTTATACTGTTACAATTAGGTGCATGGTCGTTAAAGGGCGCTTTAAAAAAACCTGTTAACCAATCAATGCTTAACTTGTAGCAATAATTCGATTTTTTTGAAAAAAACCCCCAAAATTTTTAAAATTTCAAAAAATTCTCTTATTTTTACAAAACAATCCCCAAAATCTTAAAATTTCCTAGTCTTAAATCCCTAAATCACCGATGATCATCGTCCTTGAGCACACCTCTTTTGTCGCTAGACCAAGCTGGTCATTCTCCTCGACATGGCATCGTCGAAAATGACGTGCCAACTGAACGTTGATTTCGTGATTGATGTTTGATGTTCGATTGAGACATTGTTCGTCGTTTCCAGTGACGTCATGTTGGGGGAAATGAAAGACTAAGTTTAGCGGCCGAAAAAGTGTGCTTAGAGGCAACGATCGACGGCGTAAACGACAATGGTTTAGGTTTGAGAAATTTTAGAGATTTGAGGACAATTTTATAAAAATTAGAGAATTTCGCGATTTTTTGAAAGATTAGAATTTTTTGGTAAAATATTGTTTTAAATTTTAAAAAATAAAACCAACATGACACATGTTATGCTTTGATTGGTTAATGGATTTTTAACAACATTTTAACTACCAGACACCAAAAATTAATAAAATGAAACATTACACACCTATTTTTACTAAAAAATAGTTTAGCACCTAAAGTTTACAATATATAGTTTAAGGACCAAATTGATAGAATTTGTAAATAGAGGAGATAAAATGTGTAATTATACACATTTTTGTTAATTGACACGCCACCCTTTCTGTTAGATTTTAACGGTAGGTAACTTGATTGATACCATTTAAATAGTTAAGGGGTCATAATGACACAATTGAAAATATAGTGGTCATATCGATATCAACCCTATAATTAAGTGGTTATTTAAATATTTTACCCTTTTTATATTAAGCCAATGCAAAAAATTATTGGGAAGTGTGAAAAGGATGAAAAAGAATAAAAATTGGGAAAAATAACATAAAACTGAGTAAACAACCAGAAAACAACGGAAACTACAATTAGTAGGATAGGAAACCAAATAGCATAGAAAAATGAAGAAATCAGGAGCAGCAGAGAAGAAGAAAGCCAGGAGATCTTCGGCCGCCGTACAGAACGGAAGCAGAGATCAGAGTTCGTTCATCCCTCCTAGGGTCCGCCTTTCCCCCCTCATTTCTCTGATCTAGGGTTTACTTTTAATGCACATTATGTGTTTTCTTTATGTTTCATTTGGCTTTGATCCGTATTTTTATGGTATGAATCTAGTGTAAATACTACAATCATTTTCGCGAGCTAAGAAAAATATCTAACTTAATTTGAATTGCTAATAGCATTCGTATTAACTGTTGGAACCAGCTTAATTGTACTGATGCACTGCAGTTTTTTTTAAGTTCTAGTCGTTTGGGAATGTTCTGTTTAATTATCTTTAGCAGTAAAGTAATGAATTGATAGATTCTCTTAAATGGATACCCGTATTAGATGTCTGAATTATTCGTTACATTTGGAAGGGTTAGATCATCCTAGAATGTTCCATCTTGTGGTATCCGATGTTTCCACTTTTTCCAAAAAGAAAATGAAGGCTTTTAGTGACAGTGTCTGAATTAGGGGTGTAAACGAGCCGAGTCGAGGTCGAGTAGTGCTAAGCTCGACTCGGCTCATTAAGAACTCGAGTTGAGTTCGAGCTTGAGTCGAGTTCAATTGAGTCGAGTGTTGACCGAGTCGGACTTGAGTCGCTTGCGATCTCTCTTGTCCATTTAAAGTTTTAAAGCCCTATTAGAAAAAAAAACTTTGATACACAAGTTGTGTAAACCAAGGTTTACACAATCTTGTTAATTTTAGGGTTTAGGGTGTTAGTTCAGGGTTTAGAGGTTTAGGTTGCTGGGTTTAAAATTTAGGTTTTAGGGTTTAGGGCTTATGTTTAGAGTTTATGTTTTAGGATTTTAGGTTTAGGAATTTAGATTTTAAATTTAAAATATTAAAAATTTTAGTATATTATATTTCCGAGTAGCTCGCGATCTTTTCGAGTCGGGTATCAAGTAGCTCGACTCTGCTTGTTAAGAACTCAAGCCGAGTTTAAGCTCGAGTCGAGTCCAATCGAGTCGAGTGTTGACCGAGCTTTGACCGAGTCGAGCTCGAGTAGCTCGCGATCTGTCTCGTCTCATTTACAGCCCTAGTCTGAGTCCCACCTAAAAATTAAAATTACTCAACTTTAGATAGAACTTAAGTAGTAATTACACAAAAGAAATTGAGGAAATTATGTCGACTTACTTTCGTATTAGTTTTCCCACCGATTCAGAAAATGTTGCTTCCCTGGTGAAACGAAATTACTTATCATTATCAACTTATTAGTGCTTTAAAATTCTAAAATAACTTTTTGTGCTTGTCTGTCTATTTTTCTGTTGTGATTTGTGGTTATTTCCTTACATGCTTGACTTTACCTGTTTTTCGACACACATGTACTGCCCAGTTCTTTTGTTTGCTCGTGATTCATGAATTTTATATACTTCATTGTTATCTAATTTATGTATCATTTCCTTTCTACCCAGAAACAAGCTGCCAAGAAGGATGTGTTTCAGTGTTTTGCCGAGAAAGTGAGGGACCATAAAGATTTAGAGTCTAGATGGGCTATCTTGCAGGAAACTCGTGTCGAGTATTTCAGAGGGAAGGATTTTGTAAGCTTTATGAAAAATCATCCTGAGCTTAAAGATATACTAGAGTCAGATAGAAATCTGGAAACTGAAGATATTGCTAACAGTTTGTTGCAAAAAAATCTTTTGGTGCGTTGTGACCGTGTAGTAAAAACTCTTCGTCCAGGGAAGAAAAAGTTGTCTACCTGGCCTGCACATTTAGAAATTTTCCCTGTGAGTTTCTTACTAGTTTAACATTAAAATATTTGATAAATCAGTTACTGCTTTCACTTATGTAATGTGTGTGTGCATGATTATCTTGTTGTGCAACGAGTTCTCTTTCCACAATTACTAAATGCAGATCTGCACAACGACTCTGTCCTACGATGCACAAGATCAAACTTTTTTATTATGACTTTTTAAAGAAGAATTATCAAGAATTTATGTTTACCATGTGCAAATACCTTAGGCATAGACATACGCATAGCCTGACCAACAATGTCACCTGTTTGAACCTTTTTTATAATGCTATTTGTGGGATGCTCTAGCCTCCTAGGGACTTTTCTATCTTATTGAGTCATTCGTCGAGCCTGAACCCTTCTATGCTCTGATGCTTATTATCTTCAAATATATCTTTTTTTCGGTCTCAATTAGGATTGTGACTTTTCTTTTATGTGGTCTTTGGTTCTTTTCTATGACAAACCAGTTATATTTACTACCATTCACTATAATTTGCTTTCTACATAGCTCATTTTAAAAGTTCTTTTTTCCCCCTGCCTCCTCCCAATTTCAGTGCCTTTGATGCTTGACTGCCTTTTTTTTTTCTTCATTTAGCTCTTGAAGTAGTAAATATATATTTGGTAATCTATCATAACATTTTGATTCTTACACACACAAAAAAGCTTTTCATGATCTGTAACAAAAGCAGAAACATTATTTTGCAGAATCAAATGTCTTTTGGAAACTAATGCCTTTTATTACCCGGAATTATCCATATTCTGACACTTTTTGCAGGAGCAAGTCTTCTCCGAAAATGATGCCTTTTTTGCATGGACATTTGTGACACGGCGGCCGTTATGGCAAACACTTCTCTCATTTTTCTGGCCTGTGTTGACACTTGCTATTTGCTTGTTTCCTGTATATCCACATCGATGCAAATTACTAATACTCTACTCATGTGCGGGAGTTCTTCTACTTATTCTCACCGTGCTTTTATGTAAGTTTTTCTGTGTTATTTCATCTTTGGTATATTGGATCCTTTTTATTTAAAGAAGAAACATAATTCTATAATGCTGGCTGAAGCAAGTATTAGCTGTTAGTTTAATTTTGTGGCTGGTGACTAGCATTTGGAATGATCTCAATACAATTCCACACCTATTGAGCAAGGTTCTGCAATTGTTTTCATCAGACCTTTTACTTTCTGTTTAGGGCTTTGTTTATTAAAGATGCCATGTCTGTCTTGCCTATAAACATCTTTCTTAACACTGATATATAAAGACTTGGTAGAAAATTTTCTTCTCTCTTTCTCTCTCTCTTATGCAATAGCATATGATATAGCTATGAATTTCTGAAACAATAGCAAAATTCAAACTCGTGCTACTCAAGAAGATGAAAAGTTCTTCTATTGGTTCAGTTTCCACTAGAGATTCCCATTAAACTATATCACCAAAAACACCAAAAGGAAGTAAAATTGTGAGCAAGCGATGCATGTTGGACCCAGGACCACTTTTCCGTCAAAATGTAGGGAAGAAGTGGAAGTGTGTTGCTAAGTGCACTTATTGTTGTGGAGTTAAAACAGATGAGGGTTTTGAACTGCCTGACTGTGATCCTAGTTTGTATAAGGTTATGTTTGCATAACCAATTTAAGATACGGTTTAAATTACCAGTTCTTTCTGAATTTAGTTTGCTTTATACCAGTTGTCTACTGTTTGTTTTGGTTTTTTTGCCTTCTTACTATTTTCATTGATTTTAAAATATCCAGTGCGAGCTGCTATATTTGGTGCTGCATGGATCATTCTTGGAAAGCGTGTTTGGTTCTTCCCAAACATTCTTGCCGAGGAAGCAACACTGCGAGAATTATTCCGTTTTTGGCCCAAAAAGGATGAAGAAGTGCGACCAAAATGGACTGCAAGACTGTTCTATGCAGTAGTAGCTGTGTTGGTCATATTGTTGCTGAAGCACCATGCTCCGGATGAGGCTGCTAGAGCAAGGTCAGTCCCGAATCTGCTCCTGTTTAAATTAGTTGCATAAGCATTTTTATTTCTGTTTCTTACGACAGTTCACTAATGTTATTGCTGTATAGAAGGCGGATATGATTTGTGAAATTCGTAAAATATATTTGCTTGATATTAGTCTCAACTGAAATTGCGTTATCATGATCCATAGGGGTATATAATTTGGTTGTGAAAGCCATCTTTACTCTCAAATCTAGAATTATGAAGTCGACTGTAGTCTTTATAGTTTTTTCCCCTTTTTCGGGTTGTCTTTTTACCCCTCATTTATAAATTATATTGTAAACAGTTCAATGTTTCTGGGCCAGAGTTATTGGAATCATTTGTGTCAACACATCTGAAGTTTTTATATCACTCTTGCAGGTACCAGAAACGGATGTCAAACATAATCGACGATGTGCTTGAATGGTCTCCAAGCCTGGCTTTATCTGGGATGATAGAGAAACAAACAGTGGTTAATGCAACAGAAAGCAACGACAATTCAACGGAAAGCAAGGCGACATCAGAGACTATATTCTCTGCTGATGAAACGGGAAGTCTTGAGGAAAGTGACCAACATCATAATGATACCGTGGGGTAGATCATTTCAAGCTCGGTAGATGGATTATAGTGCCACCATACATCAGATTTTGTCGAAAAATGGGAGTGTAATATCAACAGAAAATTAGAAAAAAAAGCAGTCCTATGTTGAAAAGGATAGGTTTATATCACAAACAGTACATCACTTGGAAGTTATAATGTACATCCATGAAAAATATTTATTGGGTTAACCTTTTGGTATGGTAAACTGTTCATCCATATCATCATTTACATTTTATTTTCTCGGCTAAATTGTAACACATCTTACTCTGTCTAGTCGAAAATCGGATCGGAGATGTTACCGATAAACAATGAATCATATAAATCAATCATATTGATTTAGTGTCACCTTACATCGGATTTTGTTGAAAAATGGGTCCTATGTTGAAAAGGATAGGTTTACATCACAAACAGTTGAGCAATTGGAAGCTAAAATGATAGAAGCAACGACAAAGACAAAAAAAACGGTATAATTATTTTCTAAGCTCCTTTTGAAAATTATTAATTCAATTAACTTTTTATAGGATTAATTTTTCGACTTGATTCCCCAATTTACATTTTTGCCCGTCCCCAACACTGATCACAATCTTTAAAAAAAATATATCAAAAAGCCAGTAGCACGAAGAAGAGAGAGTGCAACAATACATGATGAGTAGCCATGAATTTCCCATTAAATAGCGAAAATCCCACATTTGCGAAAAAATATTAGATGGTCTGGGTCTGGCTCAACACGTCATTTATGGTCCATCCAATCATATTTTTTTAAGGCGAATCTTCAACTCTTTTCTTACATGTAATTAAGGAGTGGATAGTTACTTGAAAATTACACTAAAATGGGTGAATATGATTAGATGGTCCATGAATGACGTGGTGAGCCGGTTCATTTAATAATTTCTCCACATTTGCTATTGTTCAACGGATGTAAAGGCAGTAAAAAGATTGTGACATGGCAGCATGTTTTAGAGTTAAGATTTTCAAATGATGTCTGTAAGGATAAAGATAATATAGAGAGAAATATAGAAAGAAAATCTCGAAATCAACTTGCTTTATTCATAAAATATCATTGAATATATATACAAATCCGTAAGCCCTAATACAAGATTGTAACCCTTAATAACAGCTTAACTAACAATGCTAACAAATTATTTAAAGACTTAATAGCCTTTAATATACTTCCGTAGCCCTTAATATACTTCCATCCTCTTCCTTCTTGAAGAAACAATACCGGCAACATATCTTCAAATCTTGATTCTTAATATACCTTCTATTTCATTCTTGATGAAGCAACAGTAGCAACATTCTTCTTATTTTCTGTTTTCCTGCTTTCTTTTTGAGCATGAACTTTGATTTCCTACAAACTTCTTAAACACCAAGTTGTCGCTCTTGTGTACTTCCAAAGATATTTTGAAGCTGTAACTTATCTGCAGAAAAAACATTGAGTTTTTCCCTAAGCTGAACAAAAAAGAAAGCAGATAAAAGTTTGATCTACCAAGAAAGCAGATAAAACTTATCTGCAGAAAAAACATTGAGTTTTTCCTTGCTCAACGAGTTGAATTGTCATCCCAAGAAAAAAATTTTGATCTACCAAGATCTTTTAAAGAAAAGTCTACACTAGTAGGTAACCTATTTATAAGAAAAATAGATATATAAAACGCATCAATCAAGTATTTGAAAGGGATTGGAGCTTGAGCCATAAGAGTAAGGCCAAGCTCGACAATATGTCGATGTTTTCGCTCGACCATACCATTTTACTCTGAGGTATGAGGGCAAGACTTTCTGAAAACAATACCCTGTTGATTAAAATAAAATAATAAATACTTAAATTTTGTTCCACAATCAATTTAAACCATTTTCAGCTTACAATTAATATGCCTTTCAGCAAGTTTAAAAAAGAAAAAAAAACAACATTATAAACATCTGATTTTCTAGAAATAAAATAAATCTAAGTATACCTAGAATAAGCATAAATCATAATAACATAATAGCTAGGGAAGTTGGATAATAAAGGTGCAGCCCCCCATAAGTGAATTTGAACTAATTGAAGAGGTTAAGTATAAACAGTGGAGGATTTATGAAACTGAAGCTTATGGCTCTTGCTCAATTGACAAGCAACACAAAAGAATATTTTATTAACATCAAACGAAACATTACACGATTTTAACAGTTTGACAAGAGTATCACCAGAAGAGTGACCTAGTCTTCTATGCCATATCTCAAAAGTATTTACAGTAGTAGAAATATTACAAGCCATATGATTATTAACAACAATAACCATCTTAGAACTATCCTCTAAAGAAGTACTATAAGGAGAAATAGCAGAAGACAAGCTATTAGCTGAAGAACCAAAACTGAAAATATTATCAGAAAATATGCAACTAAACACCAGACTATTAGCAGGTTCAGAAGAAATCCTGTAAAGCCCTTCAGTTTGCGCCCCTTGAACAATCATCTGCTGCGTTACCAAATCCTTCACAGCACAAGAGTTATGATAAAATTCTATAGAAACATTGTTTTCTTTCGTGAACTTAAAAACATATAACAAAATCTTTTTGAATAGAAGGTACATGTAAAAGATTATTTAATATTAGTTTAATGGTCCGTTTGGCCCCTAAAATATACACAAAATACTGAAATGCCCTTAAAATATTTTTTGGGACGTTTTGCAACTAAAAATCGTTGTCCCGTTTGGCCCCTCTGTCTAATGCCGTTAAAAAAAATTCACAGACCAACCAAAACGCGCAACGTGTCATTTTATTAACAAAAAATAAACTGACTTAAATTAAAAGGGTAAATTACACGTTAGGCATATCAAATTTTATTTTTTGTTCATTTTAGTCTAAAATATTTATTTTTTTTCTCGAGTTTATTATGTCTGTTGCTGCCATAACTCCTTCAAGCTCTAACATTATTACGGATATAAAGTAACTGAATTAGCTTATATTAATGCTTATTTTCAATGTTCTCATCGACTTATACAAGGTTCTTTTCAAGCTCAGGATTCAACTCCATTAATTTGAATTCAAGTTTTAATTAATCATAAAAAAGTTCATACTTTGAATTCATGATAGAAATGTGGGAGAGTAGACGAGCAGATCGACTTAATAAAACGGAAGCTAAGATTAATATACCTTACTAATCTTAATGGAAAACCCACCAAGACCGCACACTCCTACGGCAAGAAGTTTAAGTCTCAATTCAGCAAGAAATTTCAAGATTACTGGTAAGCTTATGTTTACTAAGTGTACACTTTTGGTTACCGATTTTAAAAAATAAATGTTATAGTCACTTATGTTCTCTAAATATTCATATTGTTATAGTATAAATTGATTTCAATTTAAACAACTTTCTATATATATATATATAATAACTTTTATTATTAATTAAAACCACTAAACAGTGGATATAAAGACCCAATTAAGAGAGCAGAAATCATCAACACTATTCTCTACCTGGCATAAAACACCAAGTTTCAACGCCAGGACTAAAACACAACGATTCAGAAACACCAACTAGAGATATTTAACTCGAACTTGAAAATAGATCCACTAATTACTAAATTTTTTGAATTATTCGAGTTTTTATTTTCCAATTTAAACCATATTGAATATTTTGTCGAGTCTAATTTATAAAATTACGAGTCAAAATTTTTCGCATCGAGTAAAAAAATTCAGTATTTTCAACTCGTGTTTCTCACCCAAAATAGTTTTCTTAATTTAAATAACAATCTTAAAAATGCTACCCAAATACATTTTTGAAAGATGTTGATTATTACTACATACTTGTTAATATCCAATGTACTCTAAAATTACTTTCAGTCTAATTAAATTATTTAAATCAATTAATAAATTGTCAAACAAATGGAAAACGATGAGAACAACTGAAATCTTTCTAGACTAATTTTCCTAAAGGTGCATTTTTTTTTATATTCACACTTACTCTAGTTGGATTTTTTTTTAATTTGAGATTCTCTTATTCTAATAATTTTTTTCCTCATAAATAAAGAGAAAGGAAAACGATACGAACGAGTGCCTCGTTAAACAACTCTCTTAATCTTAACTTGAGGGAAAAAGAGTGCATTCAGAACGTACGTACACAGAAACCATCCGACAACAAAACAAACTATCCAGCACTGGAACCTACTAAAAGATCCTCATGAAGTAAAGATACCACCTTCGAAGGTGGGAGCGCGTACAATCATATAGATCGGTCCATCTCACCAAATGGCAAAAGCTCACGTACTTGGGATAGCTTAGCCAGTCTATCGACAACCTTATTCGCCGTACGCCGGACATTAGCAAGGTGAATCTCCCATTCCCGGTCCAAAAGACTATAAATGAAAGACAACAAAGAGGATAGACCATGAGGAAGAGCACAACTGGACACCATACGAAAGACATCCAAACTATCAATCTCAACATACAACCTGCGGAAACCTCTCACCTATGCCAACTGGAGGCCCTCGTCAATACCCCACAACTCAACACCTAAAGCTGAGCAAATCCCTAGAAACTTGCTGAAACCCAAAACCCAAACACCATCCTTATCGCGAATAACACCTCCACAAGAGGCCATACCCCCAGGGAGTCCACAAGGACCATCGTTATTAATCTTATACCAACCAGGCGGGGGGGGTGCCAACTCTCCATCGGTGCTGCATGAACGCGACTAGCGTGCCCTCATCGAGGACTCGAACGTCGTTGCAAAAAGACACAACTCATACGTGCGCCAAACTTCCTCCCAAACCCCAAACTCGTCATGATGTTCCGGCGTGAATGTGCACACATTCCTATGCCTCCACAAGACCCATAGAGCCACCCCAAAAAGAATATCCCAATGATATAACTGGGTACCAGTCGACAACTGCATCTGTAGATTTTGCCGCAGCCACTCAGCCATATCCTGCGACAGGAAAACATTGAGCCTCGAGGCAGGAACGATAGCCGTCCAAAGTGTGATTGTCATAGGGCATTCCTGAAAAAGATGATGAAGGGATTCACTGGAGATGCCGCAAACCACAGAATCTGTTATAGGACGGTGGGCTCGCTCCACATTCGTGAGAACTCGAGCTCTCGCTACTAACCAAAGGAACCACCTTATGCGTGGCCAACCTTTGAAACGCTCTAACACTCGCCATAATGCATCTCGCGTATCAAACTGGTACGGGTTGCACCTATCATAAGCGGAACGAATCGAGAACATACGTGTCAACGTCCATCTCTATCCAATTCTATCAGTCAGACCATCCGAGTGAGGAGACATAATGGCGGCCAAGCGGTGGAGAACCTCGACCGGGAGCAGCGCGACAAACTTTTACCACCGCTAGTGCTGCGATTCATCCACCATATTTTCAACTAAAATTTGCGGGAGTAATGGAATGCAAATCGGATCAGAGACAAGGTCAATCAGAGGTCCAACATCACCTAACCATGCGTCTCTCCAAAAATCAATCGGTCGACCATTGCCCAACAACCAAACAAGCCCATCACGCACCGTCGACCAAACCATGCCGAGCCCTCGCCAAAGGTGAGAGCAAACAGGCCATTGAAGCTCAACCGGAACAACATCAAAACATTTATATTTCGAGCGTAAGACTTGAACCCACAACTGATCTGGATTCATCACAAGAGTAAAGCCCGGTTTCATTAGAAAAGCATCATTCTGATGCTCAAGAGATTTAAAGCCAAGACCACCACTCAAAACAGGAGTACAATCTGTCTTCCAATCAACCAAATGAACACTACGCTTACCATCTCCATGACCCCAGATAAAACCTCTGATAATTTTCTCAATATCAACACAAACACCCTTCGGCAGGTGAGTAGACTGCACCGAATAGTAAGGGATAGATAAGAGAACAGACTTGGCAAGCACCAGCTGACCAGCAAAGGAAAGACATTTTACCGACCATCCATATAGTTTGTCACGCACACGCTGAATAATATGCTAATAGGATGCCTTCGAAACCCGTGAATGTAGGAGCGGAACATCCAAATAACGCCCCAAATCGCCAACCTCTCTAAAGCCAACATGAGCACTAATTTTCGTACATAAAGAATCAACAACATTCTTTGAGAAGAAGACAATAGATTTCAGCATACTCGCCTTTTGCCCGGAAGCAGCACAAAACTCTCACAATACCATCTCAATAACATGAACCTGATCCAAAGAGGCCTCCGCAAAAAGAAACATGTCATATGCAAAGAAGCGATGAGAGATCCGCAAAAGAAACATGTCATTAGCTGGCGGAACGTATCAGGCAAGCCAACGTCCTATAAGGTATCATCAATAAATACCTACTCCAGGCGATCATATGCCTTCTCAAGGTCTATCTTAAGAGCCATATAACTTGACCTCCCTTTTTGATTCGCATGGAGTGAATAACCTCCTTAGCTATTATAATGTTGTCGGTAATCGACTGTTGCGTGTAAAAGTGTCTATCGCAGGTGTAGTGCAAGTGTACACGACGCAAGTAGTAAAGTGATACGGAAGTATCGGATATCGTCTCCACAGGGACTGGGCTAATAGCTTCACCTTGAATTACTGCACGAGAGTAAAAATGATAGTTTAAGATATTGTCACGAAAATAATAAAGAATACTTAAATAAAAGAGTGATAGAATCAAGATAGAGACAATGGGCTGGTATTGAATTGCTCAGTAGTGTAGGTATTGCTAAGTTTAGGAAAATCTGCTCTGTCGATGTCCCTGTCACGGAAGCACCTGTCGCGGCGGCAATCTGTTACTTATCGCGGCAGCGATCACACAACTCAGTACTTCAAGCTTGGCAAGAATCCCTGATGTGCCTTGGCCTATCCCTAGGTCCAAGTCTGTCGATGAACACGTCTTTGATGATACCTCCCGGCGTGAATCGAAGGATGAACACTGATGTTGTTGAATTCTTCTTTAGCCACTTAACCTCGTCCTATCCCTAGGTCCGAGATAGTTCAACTATAAACTAGAGAACTCGCACTTATTCCTTTCGTATACTTAACTCCTCCGATATTAAGTAAATATATAACCTCCCAATGCTCTCCCGATACTCTTGCAAGATGTTAATAACTAGAATAAGAGAACTTGAAGTTTATTTTATTGAACTGAAAATTCCTAAAACAAAAGCAACCCTTGCAACTACTTTACAAATCAACCCGTGACCCTAAGGGGAATTTAGAATATGTTGAGAGGGGGAAAACGGCTAGGGTTTTGGGAAGAAGGCTAGAGATAGGTGATGTCCTCTCCTAGGTCGAATTACATGCCTTTATATAGGCTTTGGGTCCAAGTTTTCTAATATGGCAAGAATACAAGTTTAAATTAAAGTACAATTCTAATAAAGACTAAATCTTCCGATAATATAGCTTTAACTCGTCCTTCCTTCTTGCTTGGAATTTCTCTCCTTGAACTTTGGGCTTGGCCTTCATTCTGATCTACAGTTTGGAAAAATATACTGGTATTCTGTAACCCCCTCGTCCCGGTCTGGCCGGATGACCGGTCCGAGTGAGCTACACGGGGAAAACCGAGTGAAAACCCCTTAAGGATTCCCCCTCGGTTAGCAACCCTATTTTTTTTAAAATCTTGTCTAAATGGATATTAAACCCTAAGTGATCATACAGCGGAACAACATATACAAAACAATCAAACGAACTCAAACAATCATGTTATAGCCCAGTTTTAAACTTAAACTGCATGCGGTATCGATACACCTAAGGGGTGTATCGATACCCCTTGACTAGGTCAACTGGTCAGAGTCAACCAGTGGAGACCGTATCGATACGCCCAAGGAGTGTATCGATACCCTCCCCAACGGTTGACTTTCCAAGGTCAACGCTAAGATGACGGTATCGATACCGAAATGGACAGTAGCTCCAGTGACCAAAATGGTATCGATACACCCCTCAGGTGTATCGATACACGAGGCCTGAAACAAGAAGGTGGTATCGATACCGTACCAACCGTATCGATACCCCTGCTACGAACTTTCAGGTTTGAGCTGATTTAAGGCACAAGGAGGCCCGTAAACCCCTCTAAAACCCTCAACCAACACACTAACATCAATCCTAAGGCAAATCAAACATAAAAGCATGCTTTAACTTGAAATCAAAGGCACAATCCAATACAAGATGGTGCACAAATCATTCCAGCAACTTAGCATTCAAACATGAAGCAAGGCATACATACTTGGCATTCCAACAAAAGCAATTAGGCATACAAGTCATACATGGAACTCAAGGGCCTTGAAAGGCACAAGAAAAGCATACGAGGTTTGGCCCTCTCTAACAAGGCAACCTAAACACCAATAGACATGCCAACACACACAACATCCATCATAGCATATCAAGCATTACAACCCATAATCAACCCAAAGCATCAACATAAGGCATTAACAACATGTGGCCAACACAAAGGAGTCTAGATACAAGCTCCTAAAACACATAGCATTTCCCATTGCTAGACTACTACATTATTTAATTAAACCATATTTGAGCAAACTACCACACGCTTGGACGCCCTTTTTCCTTGCTCCTTGCTAACTCCAAGCTAAGGATCTGCATTGTCGGAAAAAGGAGAGCGTAAGCATAAAGCTTAGTGAGCAGAGCTCTAAAACATAACTACGACAATGCAGGGTTCAAAGCTTTCTTTAAAATAAAGTTCAACGCATACAAATCATCCAACGACCTAATCCTTCTACTAACATACAAGTTCAACCAAGGGTCAACAATATAGGCATTTAACATAGCAATACGCTTCAAGGTATGCATGAGGACATAATCCTAGATTATAGTAAAACAATAAGAAGACAATGATATAGTGAGGTACAACATGAACATTACATGGCATGCACAAGCATAACCAAACCACACACGGTGGGACTACACATCACCGTTTCGACTAGTAGTTTTCCAATGGGACTACACATCAAAGTACTCTTCTACTAGTCACTACCGGCGGGACTACACATCACCGGAGTCTTATACCACTCGCTACCGGCGGGACTACACATCACCGGAGCAACGACAACCATCACGTGAGGTTCGACACCAACCATGCAACACGATATAAAATCACTATCATGCAACATGTACTCACTATATCATACACAACCAAACAAGGTGTAACAATATCCACAATTAGGCATCACTTACTACTTACAATCTTACCAATCACAAATGGTCTTACTCACAATTTTCGTACACAACCTGCACCAACTTACACACATCTTACAAGGCATATCAACATCAACATTATTACCATCATACATGATCAACGATACAATAAATAGCCACATGCTTCCTCCCAAAGTATTGGGGTTTCATGTATATCAAAAGGTCATTTCAAGCAATGAAAAACAATGGTATAAAAGGGAAATTAAAGAGGCATTTCACATCATCTTACTCTTTGAGTTTAAGTCACTTTCAAGCCCAAATTTAAACCACCTTCAAAATTACCTTTGAACCAAAACGATTCTTGAAAACATTTCCACATCCACGTGCTTGAACCAATCTTAGAAAATTAAATTAAAACATTAACCACTCACCTTACTTCCTTAAGCAAATCAAGCAAAGCCGACTCAAGCCTCCTCACTTCCGGATTCGATCCCCAAGCTTCTTCAACACAAATTCCCGCTTCTAAACAATCTCAAACACAATTCAAATAATCCTCGAATCAGCCCAACATCAAAAGACCAACCCGGAATACAATTCAAGCAGCAAGCACATAATTTTCGAGCCAAGAACAATCCCCAAAAATGCAATTTCCGAGCAGCCCTTTAGCATAGTCCAAAACCGATGATTCCAACTCTTTTAACACACCTAATAGCTTCCAAAACAACCCCTAACTATCATACAACCATCAACCCTCATTTTCCAACATAAAACAGCCCCATAACTCACTTCTAAACCCTCCTAAAACCCCTCCAAAACCCAAATACGAATTTCTTAATAAAACCAATTAAAAATGATACATGTTGGACCATTCGGGCTACAACCAACACATATAATAATAAGAATTCAAAAGCTTCAACATTATACAACAAAGTTAGGATTTTTAACTTAAAAGTTCAAAAACTCAAAACATGAATCAATGGGTTTTATGAAAAACTAAACACATGGAGAGAAAGAGGAAGGTGAGGACAGTTCAAAAGTGTCATTACCTTTTAAAAATCATCAAGGACGAAGGATGGAGGAGATGGAATGGAAGCTTCAATGGTGGGAGGGGGTTTCACGTTGGGTGTGTTTTTGGGAGGTAGAAGATGACACAAATTTTTGGGTGTTTTGGAACTAAAAGGGTTTTTATTTTTACAAGGTCATATATTTACGAAACTGCCATTAATGAAATGGCTATTGGGCTTGGGTTTAAAAATTGGGTCCAACACCTTTGTTTTATTTGCAAACAAAACCCGAACCATTATTTTATTTATTTAAATTATAAAATCGAACCCGAAAAAATATAAAAATATTATTTTCACCCTACCCCTAAACCTGGGTGTTACAACTCTCCCCTACTTAAGGAAATTTCGTCCCCGAAATTTATCAGACATGAAGAGTCACTGACACATGCTCCTCTACACTTTCTCTCACCACAACATACCCACAACTCGGTAGACTCACCACACAACATTAGCTATCTGATGCCAAGATCTCAACGGGTCCTTCAATGCATTACCATTTTAAACTCGACTCAATCTCTTCAACAACATAACACGGAACAAAACTGGCTCACACTTCTGAATCATAGATACACAGAACACATCACAAATCCCTTTCCAACTCTGGTGGTAACTGCAATAGATAAACAACAGAACTAGCCCGACTCACAAACTCATACGACATTGTTTGAACACTTGACTCGTAACTTCCTCTGACTGATCATTCGACTCTAACAGGTAACCAAACACTTTTGTAGGCGTCTTCAAAAATCTAGTCAAAACTCGAATCTCTATCGGCCATTATCGATCTCAAGACACTGTACGACTCACAATCTCGCTAAGGCACCAATCCGCCATCTTACCCACTGTACAAGTAGCTTGAACATGTATAAAATGAGCACACTCGATGTAACTATCATGGCTTACTCGGCTAAACTCTCTCGTAAGAATTCAAAGGCGATCCAGACATAAAGTCCCTCAAATCTATTTCCCAACCTCATTCAGAATCTTCCACTGATGTAACCAACTAGAAGAAACTGATGATCGATCTTGACACGCTGGCAAAATTACACCCTTACTTCCACACTAAACCACATCATCCATCAACTCAATCCAGAAGTACTCATCTTCAACCCACAATACGTCTTCATACTACTCAGATGCAATACAAATGAACTACCGTGTGCTTCGGCCAAAACAATACGTCTCAAAACACTATGTCAATCGGTACAACTATTCTGCCTCTGAATTGCAAAACTCTATCATCTCTGAAAATGTATTCTGAAGGTCTTCCTTCCACTAATTCTTGCACGTGAGGTGCCAAGAACCTGTCTTGCAACTGTTTCTCTTCAAGCATTCTGACTCAATGTAGGTTTAACATGAAACTCGGCCATAAGAATACTGTCATTCGGTAACTGAATTCAGCAAATACAACTCACAACTCAACTACTAATCTAACAACAATTACAACTCGGAACATCGGTTACTACGTTGACTATCTTCGGATGGTACTCAATCTTGATATTACAGTCTTCAAACATTTCTAACACTTTATGCGGTTCAAGTTTCAACCCTTCCTAAGTCTTCAAATATTTCAAGTTCTGATGATATGTACATATGCACTGTGCATTTCTTTCTATACGACTTTGTCTCTAAGTCTTCGAAGCAAATACAACTGTAATTAACCCTATGTCTCATATCAGATAACTCTTCTCACAGTCTTCCAACTATCTTGATGAACAAGCCGGAATCTTCTTCCTTGCATAAGCACACAACCTAACTCTACATGTAATACATCACTATGGTTCGCAAACTCTTTTTTCTGATATAAGCTGATTCAAGGTCGAAGCTCTCTTCAAAGTTTCTCTCGGTTTCTCAAGGGCTCATTGTCTCGCATCTAACCACACAACTGAACATTTTTCTGTAGCAATCTATCAATAGAGCAACTATCTTCAAAAGACTATTTACAATTCTCTGAAAGTAACAATGCTAGACCTAGGAATTATAGATATCTGTCACTGTCTTCAATCTCTTCCAACTCATATCTTCTTTTGCCTACTTGGGATTTACTCTAACACACTCGGCTGATCTACATGTCCTAGGAGAACATCTTCATTAACTCGGAGTTCACGCTTGCTAATCTTGGCATACAACTGATTCTCTAATAGAATCTACATCACTAACTCCATAGCTGGTCAAAATTCTTCTTTGGTACGTGAATACACCCGTGTATCGTCTATGAGGACTTCTTACAGCTGATCAAGGAACTCAGGAAATTATTCTGCTCAACATCTCTTACAAAAGTAACTGACACACTAGTCTAACGGAGCGGCATAACTCAAAACCCAAAGTGATCACATCTGCCCCGAAAGCTGTCTTCGGTACATCAACTTATCTCATTTTCAACTGATAATAATTCAAATCTCAAATTGATCTTCGAAAATACTGAAACACACACTAACTGATCAACAAACCACTGACGTACAGAAACGGATACTAACTACTCACTGTCAATTGTTTCAACTGTCTGAAATCTAATCACATTCTTGTATCGTCTTCCCTCTTCTTCACAATTTGTACTGTTACCCTCTAAGATGATGTACTAGGCCTAATCAATCTAAGGTCTAACAAACTCGTAGTTGATTCTTCAACACTCTCAATTCTTTCGGGAATCATAAGATACAGAGCAAACAAAACAGGAGCAAACTCGGAGACGGTCTCAAAATCAAACTCTTCTTCCCTGTCAAGAGACAAACCAGGCAATTCTTCCAAACACCTCTAGGATAAACACAACCTATTCTAACATTCTGTGGTCTGATCCTCATTCAAAAATCAAATCCATCACATTTTACTAGGCAAGCCTGTCAACTAACTCAATCAATCTTTGACCTCTAAGGCTGGATCAACATTCGATACGAAATCCACATTCCCACCTACCACTACGATCTCATAGTCATCCATAAGCTTTAAGAAAACTCTCATTGTCTCAAAGTCTACCCTAACTCTATGTTCTACAACCCAATCCATGCACAGCTTCACATCAAAACCGTAAAAAGGCAATTCCATCGCATCAACTGAAAACACGTGCCACTGAGCCATCAACGAACACCCCTTGTACATCTTTCTAACCACGACTATATCCCTGAAGGAGCTAGCAACATCAACACCTACCTCTAGTACCTCACAAGGCAGATTCAACAACTTCGCATGCTCACTCCAAATACACGGACACGTAGATCCAGAATTTATCAGAAAAACAAGCCCAATGACTGTATCGAGGAATTACTTGCTACAACATCGACATCCTTCCGAAGCCAACTCTTAAGTCTTCACTTCTATTACCATCTCATATCAAGATCGGTCACATTGTTCTCTCTCAACAGAAACCAACTCATGTGCATGTTGACCCAAACTGACAAACTGCACTCCAACTCTGGTACAATCATACTGCCCCGAACTAAAGCGACGTACTCTCTCATCGTTCACATCCTCCAAAACCTCAGATTCACGAATACCATCTCTAGGCCCACGTCTCGGCCTCAACTTACCAAAGACAACAATTCAATAATAAACAAAACACACAAACAAGAATATTTAGGGTTAGCAAGAACAAGGGTCCAAGGTGCTCAAGTATATTCCTTTACAAAAATCCTTTTTAAATAAGTAATAGTAGCAATGGGAACTCGACACTACGCCTCAACACCACCATCATGCTAACACATACTTTCAAACACCGTACTAACAAGCAAACATCAAGCATACATGGCAAAACATTCACCGAGACATAACAACAACATAACACATCAAACTTACCTCACTTACCTACCTGAGGTCTCGGAAACCTCAGGCTCTGATACCAATAAATGTAACCCCCTCGTCCCGGTCTGGCTGGATGACCGGTCCGAGTGAGCTACACGGGGAAAACCGAGTGAAAACCCCTTAAGGATTCCCCCTCGGTTAGCAACCCTATTTTTTTTTAAAATCTTGTCTAAATGGATATTAAACCCTAAGTGATCATACAGCGGAACAACATATACAAAACAATCAAACGAACTCAAACAATCATGTTACAGCCCAGTTTTAAACTTAAACTGCATGCGGTATCGATACACCTAAGGGGTGTATCGATACCCCTTGACTAGGTCAACTGGTCAGAGTCAACCAGTGGAGACAGTATCGATACGCCCAAGGAGTGTATCGATACCCTCCCCAACGGTTGACTTTCCAAGGTCAACGCTAAGATGACGGTATCGATACACCAGAGGCCGGTATCGATACCGAAATGGACAGTAGCTCCAGTGACCAAAATGGTATCGATACACCCCTCAGGTGTATCGATACACGAGGCCTGAAACAAGAAGGTGGTATCGATACCGTACCAACCGTATCGATACCCCTGCTACGAACTTTCAGGTTTGAGCTAATTTAAGGCACAAGGAGGCCCGTAAACCCCTCTAAAACCCTCAACCAACACACTAACATCAATCCTAAGGCAAATCAAACATAAAAGCATGCTTTAACTTGAAATCAAAGGCACAATCCAATACAAGATGGTGCACAAATCATTCCAGCAACTTAGCATTCAAACATGAAGCAAGGCATACATACTTGGCATTCCAACAAAAGCAATTAGGCATACAAGTCATACATGGAACTCAAGGGCCTTGAAAGGCACAAGAAAAGCGTACGAGGTTTGGCCCTCTCTAACAAGGCAACCTAAACACCAATAGACATGCCAACACACACAACATCCATCATAGCATATCAAGCATTACAACCCATAATCAACCCAAAGCATCAACATAAGGCATTAACAACATGTGGCCAACACAAAGGAGTCTAGATACAAGCTCCTAAAACACATAGCATTTCCCATTGCTAGACTACTACATTATTTAATTAAACCATACTTGAGCAAACTACCACACGCTTGGACGCCCTTTTTCCTTGCTCTTTGCTAACTCCAAGCTAAAGATCTGCATTGTCGGAAAAAGGAGAGCGTAAGCATAAAGCTTAGTGAGCAGAGCTCTAAAACATAACTACGACAATGCAGGGTTCAAAGCTTTCTTTAAAATAAAGGTCAACGCATACAAATCATCCAACGACCTAATCCTTCTACTAACATACAAGTTCAACCAAGGGTCAACAATATAGGCATTTAACATAGCAATACGCTTCAAGGTATGCATGAGGACATAATCCTAGATTATAGTAAAACAATAAGAAGACAATGATATAGTGAGGTACAACATGAACATTACATGGCATGCACAAGCATAACCAAACCACACACGGTGGGACTACACATCACCGTTTCGACTAGTAGTTTTCCAATGGGACTACACATCAAAGTACTCTTCTACTAGTCACTACCAGCGGGACTACACATCACCGGAGTCTTATACCACTCGCTACCGGCGGGACTACACATCACCGGAGCAACGACAACCGTCACGTGAGGTTCGACACCAACCATGCAACACGATATAAAATCACTATCATGCAACATGTACTCACTATATCATACACAACCAAACAAGGTGTAACAATATCCACAATTAGGCATCACTTACTACTTACAATCTTACCAATCACAAATGGTCTTACTCACCATTTTCGTACACAACCTGCACCAACTTACACACATCTTACAAGGCATATCAACATCAACATTATTACCATCATACATGATCAACGATACAATAAATAGCCACATGCTTCCTCCCAAAGTATTGGGGTTTCATGTATATCAAAAGGTCATTTCAAGCAATGAAAAACAATGGTATAAAAGGGAAATTAAAGAGGCATTTCACATCATCTTACTCTTTGAGTTTAAGTCACTTTCAAGCCCAAATTTAAACCACCTTCAAAATTACCTTTGAACCAAAACGATTCTTGAAAACATTTCCACATCCACGTGCTTGAACCAATCTTAGAAAATTAAATTAAAACATTAACCACTCACCTTACTTCCTTAAGCAAATCAAGCAAAGCCGACTCAAGCCTCCTCACTTCCGGATTCGATCCCCAAGCTTCTTCAACACAAATTCCCGCTTCTAAACAATCTCAAACACAATTCAAATAATCCTCGAATCAGCCCAACATCAAAAGACCAACCCGGAATACAATTCAAGCAACAAGCACATAATTTTCGAGCCAAGAACAATCCCCAAAAATGCAATTTCCGAGCAGCCCTTTAGCACAGTCCAAAACCAATGATTCCAACTCTTTTAACACACCTAATAGCTTCCAAAACAACCCCTAACTATCATACAACCATCAACCCTCATTTTCCAACATAAAACAGCCCTATAACTCACTTCTAAACCCTCCTAAAACCCCTCCAAAACCCAAATACGAATTTCTTAATAAAACCAATTAAAAATGATACATGTTGGACCATTCGGGCTACAACCAACACATATAATAATAAGAATTCAAAAGCTTCAACATTGGACAACAAAGTTAGGATTTTTAACTTAAAAGTTCAAAAACTCAAAACATGAATCAATGGGTTTTATGAAAAAATAAACATGGAGAGAAAGAGGAAGGTGAGGACAGTTCAAAAGTGCCATTACCTTTTAAAAATCATCAAGGACGAAGGATGGAGGAGATGGAATGGAAGCTTCAATGGTGGGAGGGGGTTTCACGTTGGGTGTGTTTTTGGGAGGTAGAAGATGACACAAATTTTTGGGTGTTTTGGAATTAAAAGGGTTTTTTATTTTTACAAGGTCACATATTTACGAAACTGCCATTAATGAAATGGCTATTGGGCTTGGGTTTAAAAATTGGGTCCAACACCTTTGTTTTATTTGCAAACAAAACCCGAACCATTATTTTATTTATTTAAATTATAAAACCGAACCCGAAAAAATATAAAAATATTATTTTCACCCGACCCCTAAACCCGGGTGTTACATATTCCACGACAGACGGGCGTAATTTTCTCTTTCTGTCGAGGTCCACTTTGCTTCTTCTCCTCAAAACTGCTGTCGTCCTTGGCTGCCACGGCGGCAACCATGGCAGCATCGTCCTCCTTTACTGCTCATCCAGTTCCAGCTCTGCTGTTTCACTGCCCAGCGCCTGCTTCTTCATCTGTTACAGCGGCAACCTGCAAAAACAACCAATTTCAGTAGAAACTGTGTCATTTAATATATTTGTGATGTCTAATTGTAATCTAACCTAAATGAAATGAATTATGCTTGAATGCAGCAGAAATATGGGTTAAATAGAGGGTAAATAATAGAACTTTTACACACTCAACACACCCCAAACTCAAGTTTTTGCTTGTCCTCAAGCAACTAAGACCTAAAAGAAAAATAAAATAATTTTTTTTGGCTTAAAACAATGAACTTTCCCTTACCCTTCATTCATTCTCTGTTGACGCCGGCACCTTATCGGATAACTTAGGATTCATCCGGAATATTGCTATAATCCTCGTGCGGTGTGTGCATGCTTGTGAACAATTATATGCCAAGACTCTCTTAGTTTTACTAGAATATTTCAGCCTCTAACTTGAATTTTTATGCCAAAGTTTATCTTTTTGAAGGCATTTCTTATGCTCCTTTGATTTTTTTTGTTTTGACTCGATTTTTTTAAGCTAAAGTTTCACTAGAGCCGGTTCCGGGCACCTCTAGCTAACTTCCTAGAGCCGATTTCGGGCACCTCTAGGGCTATTGAGTCTATTTTGCTAAACTTATTTCCTAGAGTCAGTGTTAGGCACCTCTAGGGGCTATTCAAGTGCTAAGCTTCCTATTCTAGTCAACTAGTAGAGTTCTAGGCAGTATAACAATCACAAGTAGTATTTAAGTTTCAGAACTATAGAAAGGCTCTAAACTGCTCCTAAAACTATCCTAAAGGCACTGCCACGACAGAGCTGTCACGACAGGTAAGTTCAGTTCAAAGACTTAAGCCAAAATTTTTCAATATATATATATATATATTTGAGCAAAAATAAACTAAGTAAAAGACACAATTTTAAAACTAAATTAGACTCCATTAATGGAGGGATGTCACCCCCAAACTCAAGGGTAGCATTGCCCTCAATGCAAATGACAAAATAAAATAGAAGAAAAGTACATCACAAAATATATAGAAGCGGACATCAAAATAAGTTAAGAAACTCAAATTTTATGCGCTGTCGTCACTGCTGCTGCTGACTCGGAGCTGTCGGCGGGCAGTGGCCTTCTTAACTGGCTGGCGGATGGGGGAGGCAGATGCGTTCTTTGTTTTGGCCTCCCTGGGAGATTGAATTCTGGTAGGAGAGATGTGAGGGGGTTTCTCCACAACCTGTACCTCTGAGCTGTTGCTGCTGTCAGTACTGCTCTGCTGTCACTGCTGCTGCCGTTGCCGCTATTTGGCTTGTTTTTGTTTGCCATTCTCTTCTACCGTTTCACCGGTGTGAACTCTTTGGAGAGATTCCTCTTAACATATGGTTCGTTGTCATTTTCCTCCCATATTGAGGAAGAAGAGGAATCGGCGATGCAGACATCAAGTTCTTCCGAGGGCATTCTTCTCTTGGTACCCCAAGCAGATGTATCAGCTGCCCGGTTGCTGCCTGCCGCTGTCGTGGCAGGGGTCGGTGTGGATACTGCAGACGGTGTCTTGGGTGTGGCAGTAGGTGTAGGCATATGGGCAGGGGTGGGTGCAGCAAAATAATGGGATGAGAAGGCAGGAAATACAACATCATGGAAATTTAAAGAAGTTTGGATGAATTGTACCGTAGCTGCGGTGAAATCCCTGATGAAGCTCATAAGACCTAGCTGTCGTTCCTCCATCTTCTGTATGGCAGCAAGGATCTGGGAGGAGGAGTCGGTCGGGGCTGTTGCTGCTGTTGGCTGCCTGGATTCCGTGGCAGCAGGTTCAATGTCCGTTGGTTCTGTCGTCTTTGCTGCCGTGGCAGTGGGGTCGAAAGATGACAGCAGGGTGGCAGCAGTCAGCTCCATTAAGCTGAGTATATTTTTGTCGATCCATCCCTTCCCTTGGACTCTGAGATCGATGGCAGCTTCAGGTTCGTGGTGGCCGCGACAAAGGGCTGTGATAAGGTAGGGGAGGTAGAGCGGTCCTGTCGGCCGGTGTGCACATTCCAAAATGCTTTCTCGGATGAAGCTGCCCACATTAATAGGCCTCTCATGCAAAATAGAATGAATGAGGGCTAATCTGGGTTGGTCGACAGTGGTGTTGTGCGAGGATGGCATAATGCGCTTTTTGATAAAAGCGTTCCGCAGTTTAGCTTCTGGGAGGAGTTGAACTCTCTTAACCGTCCTCGGGTTCTTTGGATTTGTATTTCACTGAGTACCTTCATCCGTGAGCTCTGCCATGACAGCATCGTAGGCAGCAGGGTCTAGGTTGTTCAAAAATTGCTGGTGACCATCGTCGTTGCTGCCCACGTAAAATTCGTACAAGGTATTGATGTATTCTGCTTCGAAGGGCACCTCTCTCCCTCGCACGGTAACTGCTGTCGCCATTCTGCTGTTGATGGCAGCGTAGAAATATCGAACCAGAGATACGTTCATCTCTTCTGGTTGTTCTGCAAAGATCTGCCACTGTAGGGCCTTGATTTTTCTAGCAATGAACGGTTACAGGCCCAAATTCTCCTCCTTGGAAGTGTAGATAAATCCCTTTCCTCCCACATGTCTCTGATCTGGAAAGATCGTGGGGTTGATGCTGTCGGGGTGGAGCTTGAGGCGGCACTCCTGCGGGTGTTTTTGGAAGACATGGTTGCAAGGGTTGAGAGAATAAAAATGAAAGCAAATAAAATTTCTAGAGGAAGCAAGTAAGAAGAGTAGAAGTGAGTGAAAAATGAATAATGAAATGGGGTTTATATAGAGAAGAGTTTGCTGCCCGTTGGAGCTGTAACGGCAGACGCGAATAACGTCTGTTACGCGTTTGCGTGTTTGTCGCAACAGCGTGTCGACAGCCTTTATTTTCCGCGTCTGTCGCGGCAGCTGTAACGACAGGCTCCAAAATTTGGGCTTTTTTGGCTGATGGAAGGATGTTGGGCTGATTTCACTTCTCTTTTTCTTCTTGTCTCCTTTATTTCCTAACAAACAGTAAAAATAAAACATTATTTTTTAAAAATAAAATAAATCTAATTTCCTAATAAATAATTAAAATAATTAAAAATAAAATTTAGGTTAAATTAGGGATGCCAGGTGGGGCATCTCCTAAGGTAACCATTTCTTGCATTCTTGGGGCTTCAATTCCCTGATAATGCTTCAAGCGCTGTCCATTGACTTTGAATTGGTGCCCGTCTTTTAAAGATCTAATCGTGATAGCACAATGGGGGAAAAACCTGCACCACTTGGAATGGGCCAAACCATCTAGATTTCAGCTTCCCTGGGAAGAACATGACCCTGGACACTAGGCACTGCAAATATAATGTAAAACAACTTCTAAAATTAAACACAAATGGTTCCATTAGAGTAAAACACTAGCTGAATTTGAAGCCCTCCTACAGGAACATGGAGCTAACCTCCTCCTAAATCAAACCCTGTTTGAATGGCATCACCAGAACTCGCCTCACTTTAATGTATTAAGAACTTCCGTAGCCTTTGCATAAAACCCATCTATATCATGATTCTCGTAAACAGAACGTAAATACTCTACTTTCTCTTGGATTTTAATCAAGCGCAATGTCGAATATAAATCATTGCAGTTTTTGGTTTTTGCATTCGTTTATCAAATTTTCGAGAAGCTGAAAGCCTTTGAACCACTAGTATCACCGACGTTTACAGTGAGTCATATTTAAAGAGCTCAAGTCCATGTTTTTTTTAATCTTTGTGATATCACATAATGAAGAACTTGTACCGACTTTGATCATCACTTTTTTTTTCTTCAAATTGTTTATTATTGAATTTTTTAGGAGAATTCAACAATTCATTGAATTGAATTGAATCGATGATATGGTAAAATTATTTTTAATGGTATATGGTTTAGGGTATAGGTTTAAGAGTTTAAGGGTTTAAAGTTTAATGGTTTAGGGTTTTAGGTTGAGGGTTAAGGGTTAAATTATTTTTATAAAGAATAGGGTCAAATTGAAATAATATTTAAATAATAAGGGTTCAATAGAAATACGGAAATATGTGAGGTACTAAATATATAGTTTACCCTTATTAAAAAATAGAATTTTAATATATATAAAAATAATTTAATTAATTTTTTTAAAATAATTATTAATTGTATGATGAGTCCTTAAAATTTTAAATCTTTATTAATTAATTTAATAGTGTTCATCGGTGTTCATCATTAGTGGTGTTCATCGGTGTTCGTCGCACGTGGTATACTCATCCTTCGCATAATGTCAGGATTTCGATTAGCATCCAAAATCTGAAATTAATAAGACAATAAAGAATTAAATTGGATGGTAATAAATCTATAAATATCCACCCTTTCCTTAGTTAAAAAAAAAAAGATTGCAGAGAATTAAGTAAAAGCTTGATAGTGATACAATTGTTGGGAACAATTTTAAAGTAAATGCTCATTAAAATTGCTTTAAATTCCATTGTGAAATGAAAATAAAAACGATCTTCTTCATCATAGATACAATGGCATCATTGTCCATCAATATATAATTAATTTTAATTTTAATTCCACTTGAAGACCAGCTAAAATCTGATTCTTGGTAAATTTCAGATCTTAGCATTATATTCAAGAAACAAATGCAACACCTCTATAAATATCCCCATACATTCTACCTGAAGTTGCAACATCTTTGATTTTGTATCTTATTCTATAGTTTTTCTTTTCAACAATATTGTTTATAATATGTATTACTTAATCATCTATTTTATTATTTTACAGAGTTAAATTTCACCAAATTTCAGTTTTAAATTGCCTGACTTGATCATCTATTTCATAGTTTAATAATATTTTCTAACAATTCTGATTCTAATGTTATATTTCTTTTATTAGTTTAATTGTTTTTTTGATCAAAGAGTGTGATTTTATTCAGATCAAAATCATACAAAGACCGCTACTAAGTGCCTCATTAAAAAAATCCCTACACCTAAAAGGGGAAAAAAGTATAACATGATAGCGAAATGAGACAAGCAACAAAAAACAAAAAACAAAGACTAAACACCACGCTCAACAAGAGATAACTCGCACCCAGTCTGCCGGTCAACCCCTCCCTTTGCGAGCGCATCGGCAATACTATTGTCTCACAAGCAACATTATGAAAGAAAACACAATGAAACAAACGGCACGCCACATGAATCCGTCAGAACCAACACCCCAAAAGCCACGAGAAATTTTTCTAATACAAAATCCACGAAATCGCCACTTTTGAATTAGACTCGATGATAATAGATTCTTCCCTCCCCCAAGGTGATGCACCCAACATATCTAAGGCATAATCAATCGCCCGGAGTTCCGTCACATTAGACTCAACTACACCCAAAGGTCCTGAAAACAATGCTAAAAATACAACCCTTCATATTACGTAACATACTATCACACCTATCCGGACCGAGTTTACCTTTTACCGAACCATCGATATTGAACTTTAAGGCCCCTTTCCTGGCGGACACCACTTCACCCCACGCCAAATAGTACCCGCAACCCCCTGCACGAAGCCCTGCCAAGGGCTCGACTACCATTGAGCTTCTATAATATTATCCGCACAATTCTTCGCTTTTACCCAATAAAATGCACGTGTATTTTAACAAAACTAATTCCCATTAATTCATGTATGTACAGAGATGGACCTAAGTCCATAACCTAAGTCCCGCGTTCGTCCCTGTGTATGTATTACTTGAAAATAAAATTATGTAACTAGCGGTATTGAATAATTTATAATAAGTCAAGTCCAAAGTTCTTTAAAAGAACTGCTTCAAAGATAGTAGTAATTCAAATACAATGAGTCCTCAACAAATATATAAAACTAAGCATAGTCATAATATTGAACTCCGAGATAATCAAATAAGCTTAAAACCCTAAAATAAACTTCTGTTTACAAATTCCAGCAAGATAAAAAGAACATCTAAAATCCACCTTTTCTGTCCACCACCACCACCACCACCACCACCACCACCACCACCACCACCACCACCACCACCACCACCACCACCACCACATTATCATAAATAGTATTTTTTAAATAATACATAACATTAATTGTATTATTGTATTGATAAGTTATTATTAAAACAAGAAAATTCTATGTTATTATATTATGTTTTTATTTGAATAATTAAAATATTCTTATTTAATTAAAACAAAAATATTATTAATATTATATATTTAACTCAATTCAAGTTTATTTTTGATTAAAAATAATTAAGAAGAGTAGAGACAGAATCAGGAGGGCAGAAAGGAGCAAAGCTCCTTTGGTTAATTGCCAATTTTTATTTTTAGTTGCATCCATATTCAGCGCCGAGTGTTTGATCGAGTCGAGTAAATTTTTTTTTTGAGTTAGTCGAGTTTACGAGTTCTATTTTACAATTCAAATTTAATTTGAATTTTTTTACTCGAATCGAGTTTATAAATTTCGAGTCGAGTCAAGTCAAGTCAAGTTGAGTGTTCAAGTTTTTGTACAAATTTAATTGTAATTATTTATAATCTCATAATACATATTGATTCCAATTTAAATGGCTTACTATATCCAAATACATACTTATATATTTCTTCATATTTTCACATGTAATATACATAATATATCAGGAAGAATTGAGGGATTCGACTTGAACTTGAAAACTAAATAACTAATTACTAAATATTTGGAGTTATTCGAATTTCTATTTTATAACTCAAACCTTATTTAATTTTTTTTCGAGTAGAGTTTATGAAATTACTAGTCTAATTCTTCGTATTGAATCAAGTCGAATAATTTATTTTTTTCGAGTCGAATCAAGTTGTGTTATGCACACCCCTATTCTATATTAAGAGTTCTCTTCCGAAAAAATGGACATAGTTTTCATTGTCAGGTAAATATTTGGATAAATTGTACGGATGGTCATTAAACTTTTAGTGCGCTTTTAATATAATCACCGAAATCTTAAAATTTCATTAAAAAGTTAAGTGGCTCAAATTGTGATTTGACCAAATTTAAAGCCGATGTCACGCCATCTACTGTTTAAAAATTAAGGGACAGAAATGAAAATTTTTCTTAACAATAATGAATTTAATGAAATTTTTTTCGATTTGATGACCATATTAAAATCACCTTAAAAATTTAGAGTTCGCCAGTGTAGTTTACCTTATGAACACTAAAAAAATATTTCTCATATCAGAATTTGTAGTTATATATTTACTTTTGATAGGATTTTCTAAGGAAAAAATATATCAATGTATTGGAACATTTACTAATTTGATGAAAACTAATGCAATTATTTACTCTTGCCTCTATAATCTATTAGATTAAAGAGTTATTTTTAATAATATTATTAAAAGCTAAAGATCCTAATTATAATCTAGATTAACCCATCTATTAGATTAAAGAGTCTTTAATGGTATTATTAAAGGCTAAAAATCCTAGTTATGATAATAAAAACTCTGAAACTGTTAAAAAAACAAATTGACAAACATGGTCTTTCATAAAAGCGGTCAAAATGTTTATATTGTATTATTTTATGTGAGTTTGAATTTTAACATTTACTTTTAGAATATAAAACCTCTCTATTTAATAAATAGCTTGATTGTGATATAATTGTTGGGGAAAATTTATAAAGTAAATGCTGATCAAAATTGCTTTAAATTCCATTGTAAAAAGAAAATAAAAACGGTCTTCTTATAGATACCATAGCCAATTAGTACATGATAAGTTGTAATTGTAATTCCACTTGAAGACAAGCTAAAATCCGATTCTTGATAAATTCCAAATCTTGGTATTCAATTCAAGAAACAAATGCAACAACTCTATAAATATCCCATACCTTTTACATGGTGTTTAAGTTGCATTTTGCATCTTCCTCATTAGCTTTTTCAACAATGGTGAAGAACAATTCAATTCCGAGTCGCTGGAAGATCGAGATGAAGAAGATTGCAAAGAAAACTAATCTTCAAGTAACCTTCTCTAAACGGCGTTCCGGTCTTTTCAAAAAGGCTAGTGAACTTTGCACACTATGTGGAGTTGATGTCGCCATCATAGTCTTTTCCCCTGCAGGCAAGGTCTTCTCTTTCGGCCACCCTCACGTCGAGTCTACCATCGATCGGTTTCTCACTCGAAATCCTTCGATTCATAACTTAAACGCGCATTGTAACGTAGTCGAAGCTCATCGAGATGCTAACATCCGTGAGCTTAATGCACGTCTTGCTCAACTTGTTGACATTTTGGAAGTTGAAAAAAGGAAGGGGCAAGCACTTGATGAAGTAAGGGAAGCCGGTCGAAAGCAATGGTGGTGGCAAGCTACGATCAATGAACTCGGATTGAGTGAGCTTCAACAGTTGAGAAATGCGCTTGAGGAGTTGAAGATTAATGTTGGGAAACAAGCAGATTTGCTGCAGGCTGCGGTTGAGACCCGCAATTGCTGGCCATTTTTGGCCCCAAATGGTGTGGAAACGAGTGGTTTAGGCAGTGAAGGAAATGAAGTGAATGCTTCTTCTGGTATTACTCAAATGTATACATTTGATCCCAACTTATATTTTGGTTTTTGAGTTTTTCACAGAATTAAAGTGGAAAAATTTTACGTTGGAATGTCGAAATAAAATGATTAAATCATTTTTTTTGCAAAGGAGTCTAAATAGACCAATGGGCTATCTTCGTTATAATAATTTTCTATTTTAGACAAATGGCCATACTGACCTGTGATCCGAATCAATTCCTCGAAACGCGCCAAGACCTGCTCTTTGCTGGCCGTGAATTCAACGCCTAATTCCTCGGCTAGGTCTAAGGTTGCTGACGTTTCATCACTGACCCCATCTGAGTGACTATGAGAGGACTCGCGAGGTTGCGATTTACCCGAAGGTTGCTGACGCTTCATCATTGACCCCATCATTTTTTAAAATTATTTTTTATTTTTTCCAACCAAACACGTTTTTTTATTGTTTTTTATTTTTCAAGAAAATAAAAATGAAAACAGACTACATTTTCTAGAACCAAACGCACCCTAAATTTCTAACCCTATCACCCAAAAAATCTAAAATCTAAACACTAAACCCTAAACTTTAAATCATAATCATAAATCCTAAATTCTACACCCTAAATCTTAACCAAAAGCCTTAAAATTAAAATACTATGTAAGTTTACACAAGCTTATATATCAAAGTATTTTTTATTTTAAATTAATTCTAAATTTTAAAAATTTAAATTATGTCTTCAAATTATCACAATCTTTTTCTTTTTAAAAAACTATTAAATGTCATGTCATCACAAAAGTGTATTACATTATAATCTCATGTGTTAATTTTATATTTAAATTAAATAATGGTTAACATTGTTGAATCAACGTTACTTTGATTGATATTATAGTTGTAATACTTAGGAGACCGCGAGTTCAAATATAATCGAATACAATTGCCTCTAATTTAAAGTTTAAATGAATTATGTGAAATTTAAACTAAAATATCTAATGGTTAAAATTAACGATGATATAATGTTATAAGGAAAGTAAAAGGTGGCAACAAATGAACATTAACGTGCCAATTAACATGTTTGAAGGAAATGTAGATGGGCAAGTTCACAGGAGATTATTTGTTCAACAATTTTTTAAACAATTCTGATTCCAATGTGATACATTTCTACTATCAGTTTAATATATTTTTAACAATTCTAATTCCCACATATTCATGTATGTTTTATTTATTTATTAAGAATAGTCGTGTATGTTTTACTTGAAAATAAATCAATGTAATTAATAATATTTAATAATTTATAATTAATTAATTAATTATTTCAAATTGAGTAATACAAAGAGAAAATATGAATGCAAACTTTCTAATATATAAATCAAAATTGAAAGTTCTCTAAAACAACAACTTAAAGAATGATAGTAAATCAAATACAATGAGCCACATAAAATAATAGTCCACCATAAACATATAAATGTAAGCATAGTCATGAATAAATAAACTCCAAAATACCTACTTAAGCTCAAAACCCTAAAATAACCTGTCTACTAATTTCAACAAAATAAAAAAAAAATCCAAAACCAACGTCTTATATAAAATTAAGCATAGTCATGAATAATCAAAACGAACTTTAATTTACTAATTCCATCAAAAAAACACTTCCAAAATCAACCACTTATATGAAATTAAGCATGGTGATGAGTAAATAAACTCCGAAATATTCAAATAAACTCAAAACCCTAAATAATCTTATGCTTACTAATTCCTAACTAAATAAAAAAAAACATCCAGAATCAACCACTTATATAAAATTAAGCATAGTCATGAATAAATAAACTCCAAAACATCCATATAAGCTTAAAACCCTAAAAATAAACTTTTGTTTACTAATTCCAACAAAATACAAAAAACATACTTATATAAAATCAAGCATAGTCATGACTAAATAAAGTTTGAAATATCCAAACAAACTCAAACCCTAAAATCTGCTACTAATTCAACAAAATACAAAAAAAAAAACACCCAAAATTAACCTCTTCTGTCCATCTTTGCATCCATAGAATTTTCATCTGAATCTTTAATCTTATACTTATTGTTCTTATTTATGTTGTTTTTCTTCTTCTTATTATTATTGTTGTTGTTATTACTATTATTATTATTATTATTAGGGTTATCATCATCCGTAGTAGAAAAATCCACACTCACCCATGGCTCAACACACAAGCCTACCGGCGTAGGAGGCTCGACATCTCCGACGCTGATCCAAAGATTATTATCTTCCCCTACTATCTCATTCAGATACGTCGTCTGAAAATACGGCGACAACTCCTCGTCGTAAATGTGCTGCAAATTGTCCCAACTTTCTTGAAACACATATTGATCCAAGAATGTCTCATTCACGGGGTTCAAATATTCGTTGTAATCCCTCATCTCATTATCATCCAAACCCATTATCTCACCATTTGTTTCTTCAGGAATCTGAATCCCCGGCGCCTCAACATCGGTTTTCGCTTGTGTTTGACCTGATTTCTTCGGTTTCTCGTATATCCTGCATAAAACCCAGTCATCCAGCTGCAAAGAAAACAAAAAAAAAATATTATCAATTAAATAAGAAAAAATAGGGTTGGTCAAATGGTAAGCAGTTTAGTATGCTTAAGCAGGGTGTGTATGCAGAAAATTTCAGCTAAGAGACTCGCTCACTAAAATCAGATGTGCAATACAGTTCGATCTAGATTAGTCAGGAAAGCCCTTGAGAATCGAGAGAGCAACAAAAAGAACATAAAAAATATCTTTAAAAACTGAGATTGATACCCTCATATCACTGTAACCAGCGCTTTCCTTTCTGGGTGATGGAGGATCGTTAACCCTATATTCATGCATGATCCAGTTCGATTTATCTCCTCTAGGAGGCTTTCCTTGGTAAAAGACCAATGCCTTTCGGTATCCGATAATTCGATCATTGAATCGAACTTCCTTATCGGCACCGGTAGCCTTCCAGAATCCATCACCGGCTGCCCGATTCGGCCGTGTTCCGTTCCGGTACTTCTTGTCTCTAGGAGTGAAGAAATACCATTCCTTTTCCCCGTATTGCTTATGTTTCTCTACTTAACAAAGGGATTATTAGAGAAAATAAACAATCTTAATTCAAATACAACAACTTTGATATCATGATTCATGATAATAATACCTGCAAGTTTCTCAGGATTATAACTATACAAATTAACTTCAATGATCCTGTTCCGAGGCAAAGGTAAATTCATAACCTTTTTCTTCAAGTAATAGAGAACGAGCTCCTCGTCGAGAGGACAGAACCGGAATCCCGGAGGAAAAGAATCGAGATAGTCATCATCGGCATTGTCGCCGTCCCCAACACAGTATCGTATCGGTTCTACGTTCTTCGATGCGTCGTAAATGACCATGCCATTGCTGCAAGATGCACGGTGGAGAGATTGAGATGAGATATCTCTAGGTGCTGGTCTCATGTTACTAGGATTAGGTTTCCGCCCAACTTCCATACTCAGCAGTTTACTAGGAAAGAAATTAAATGAACACCAAAAGAAAATACAGGAGACTTAGAAGAATTCTAAATGAAATCAAACATGTGACTGGTGAGTATATATAACTTTTGTTAAAAAATAAATAATTATATGATTTGTTTTAATTTTTCTTACGATAAATATATAATTTGATCTGTTTGTTTTAATTTATCTCTAAACAAATCTTTGTTCGTTTTAAAAGATATCATTATCATATCAAAAAGATTTAAAAGTCAAATTTAATTTTTAAAATCGTTTTTTTAAATCTTGGATTAAAATTGTTATATAAATTTGAGATATTCTTGTTATCTTACTTGAAACGGGAATAAGGATATGCGTTGCTTAAAAGCTAATCTAATCTAATCTAATTTTATTTTATTATCACTTCATTAATAAATTTAAATATATGTATATTTTATTCTAAAATATTTTAATATATTTAATGTATAATTAATTTTTTAATAGTAAGTCTTTTTAAGAAGCGGTCCAAGAAAAAGTTCGATAAAACTTGAAAATTTATATTTCTTATCTAAACTCATGAATATGTTTATCCCCAAATATATATTTGATAGAAGCTTAGCGGAAAACAAAAATTTGATAGAGAGATTCACTTATACCCAAAGTTATTTTCTAATTGTGAATTTTATAATAGTTTTTGTTTAATTTTTAATCTTCAATAAAATTTATGTAAATTTAATAAATAAATGTACTCAAATTTGAATTTTTGATAAATTTTATGGCCCAGTTTGACAATTAGCGGATAGCTGATAGCGGATAGCGGATTACATTAGCTGATAGCTGATAGCTGATTGTATTAGCTGATTTGATTAGCGGATTGTATTAGCTGATTGTATAAAAGTGTTTGGTAAAATTAACTGATAGCTGATAGCTATTAGATTATTTAAACAAGCAAAATAACATATAAGGACATGATTATATTCAATACTTGTTTGAATAGTTTATTAGTTATCAATATTTTGTATCTAATTATTATTAATTAGATCTATAAAATTATTTTTAATATAATTTTTCTAAACATATTTGAATGATTTATATATTAATTTATTATTTATATAATTATTTTAATATAATTTAATTAATTAATAAATTTAAATACGCATCTTAATATGTGATAATAAAAAGAAAAGAAGTAAATAGGATTAGCTTATAAATAGGGTCATAAAATATTTAAATTTAGGTTATTTTGAGATTTTTGGTAACTGATAAGGGTAAAAGAGTCTTTACAACTCTAATATCAAACCTCTAATCTCAAAAAGCTCCTATTATGAGTTTTTTCAAAATTAGCGGTTTCACCCCAATCCGCTATTTACCAAACAATAATATTAACGGATTTGACTGGTCAAACCTCTAATTATACCTCAAACCTCTAATTTTTGCTCAAACCTCTCTTTACCAAACAGGGCCTATATCTTTTTCTAACCCTCGGTCGCAATTTAATCTATAGCTGAAATTAATACATTATTCAAATTAAAACATGCATTATTTTTATCTTTTTTTTCTTAGTTAGTTATAAATTCACAATCAAAATGTGTTAAAATGACAAACAATTGAATCTGATTTGTATAAGTGGAAGATGAGGAAGAAAATATATTAATAAATCTTGGGGTAAAGTATCTGCACAGTCACTTAATTTTGAGTTGGTTTTATTTTGATCACTATCCATAAATGATTAATGAAATGATCTTTTTCAAATTTTATATAATAATATATTTAACTCTCTATTTTTATAAATCCTATCAATATGGTTTAATTCTAAAAATTTTAATAATTTTAATTCTTTAGATATTCCATCGATTCATAGAAACCCTTTCTCCTATCCGTGCAACCACCAATTAAAAGCGATACTTTATGATTAGGGCCTGTTTGTTTCACTGTAATTGGTTTTTCTGAAAACGTTTTTATAACTTTCCGCTGTTTGGTTCATGGAAAATGAAAAAGTCAAAGGAAAACCAACTACAGTCAATGGAAAACAGACTTTGTTTTAGGGTCTGTTTGTTTTCCTGTAATTGGTTTTCCTGAAAATGTTTTCATAACTTTCCGCTGTTTGGTTCATGGAAAATGAAAAAGTCAAAGGAAAACCAACTACAGTCAATGGAAAACAGACCTTGTTTTAGGGTCTGTTTGTTTCACTGTAATTGGTTTTCCTGAAAACATTTTCATAACTTTCCGCTGTTTAGTTCATGGAAAATGAAAAAGCCAAAGGAAAACCAACTACAGTCAATAGAAAACAGACCTTGTTTCAGTGTAAAATGACTTACCCATCGATTTTCGGTAAGTCACTTTCCTTCCTCCCATTCTCTCTACAAATACTAACCTAAACCATGAACCTTAAAACCTAAACCCTAAACCCTAAATACTAACATAAAAACTAAACCCTAAACCTTAAACCCTAAACCTTAAACCTTAAACTTTAAATCCTAAATCCTAAACCCTAAACACAAACCCATAAACCCTAAAATTTAACATAAACACTAAACACAAACCCTAAACCCTAAATATTAACATAATCACTAAACACTAACAAGAAAACCTAAACATTAAACCCTAACATAAACCTTAAACCCTAAATGAGCACTTAAACCATAAACTATAAACATTAAATCCTAAACTTTAAATCCTAAACCCCAAACCCCAAACACTAAGCAATAAATGTTAAACCCTAAACATTAAAAACCCTAACCCTAAACACAAACCCCTAAACCTTAAATGTTAACATAAACACTAAACACTAATACAAACCATAAACCCTAAATATTAACATAAGCATTAAACACTAACAACAAACCCTAAACATTAAACACTAACATAAACCATAAACCCTAAATAAGAGCTTAAACCCTAAACCATAACTTAACTTTAAACACTAAATGCTAAACACTAACCCTAAACCATATATGATAAACCCTAAACACTAATATAACCCTAAACCATAAACACAAAACTCTAAATGATATATCATAAACATAAACCCTAAACCCTAAAACAAAACCATAAACCCTAAATGTTAAACCATAAACACTAACATAACCCTAAACTATAAACATTGATCCATAACCACAAAACCCTAAATATTATATCATAAACATAAACCCTAAACCCTAAATGTTAAACCATAAACACTAACATAAACCTTAAACCCTAAATGTTAAACCCTATATATTAAACCCCAAACACTAACATAAACCTTTACCCTAAAGAATAACACATAAAACCTAAATACTAACATAAACAATAAACACTAACATAAACCCTAATCCCTAAATACTAATATGAACACTAAACCCTAAAACCTAAACACTAACCTAAACCTTAACATAAACTCTAAACCCTAAATGTTAAACCTTAAACACTAACATAAACCCTAAACAATAAACACTAACCCCTAAACACTAAATGCTAACATAAACATTAAACCCTAAACCATAACATAAACCTTAAACCCTAAATGATAACATAAACCCTAAACCCTAACATAAACCTTAAACCCTAAATGATAACCTAAACCATAAACACTAACCTAAACCTTAAATGATAAACCCTAAACACTAACCATAAACCATAGACCCTAATGCTACCATAAACCATAATCACTAAACCCTAAACACTAAATGTTACCATAAAACCCCAAATCCTAAACCCTAACCACCAACCTAAACCCTAATCTAAACCCTAAATCTTAAACCTTAAATATTAATCCCCAAATGCTACTATAAACATTAAATACTAATCTAAACCATAAACCATAAATGTTATCCTAAACCCTAAACCTTAAACACTAACCTAAACCTTAAATCATGTTTTGGTTGGAACTTGTTTTTACCATTATCGATGCTTGTTTGTGGATTGTTCATGAAATTTTCAGGAAACTCTACCAAACAGTGTAAAATGAATTATACAACATCATCCAAACACCGGAAAATGATTTCTGCAATTAGTTTTCTAACAACTGTAGTTCATTTTCCAGAATTCATTTTCCAGAAACAGTTTTCAGTGAAACAAACAGACCCAATGTAAAATGACTTACCCATTGATTTTCGGTAAGTCGCTTTCCTTCCTCCCATTCTCTCTACAAATACTAACCTAAACCATAAACCTTAAAACTAAACCCTAAATACTAACATAAAAACTAAACCCTAAATACTAACATAAACCCTAAACCCTAAACATTAAATCATAAACCCCAAACCTCAAACATTAAACAATAAGCATTAAACCCTAAACATTAAAAACACTGACCCTAAACCTTAAATCCTAAACATTAAATCCTAAACCCCAAACATTAAACAATAAATATTAAACCCTAAAAATTAAAAACCATAACCCTAAACACAAACCCCTAAACCTTAAATGTTAATATAAACACTAAACACTAACACAAACCCTAAATATTAACATAAACACTAACAACAAACCCCAAACATTAAACACTAACATAAACCTTAAACCCTAAATGAGAACTTAAACCCTAAACCCTAAACCCCAATCATTAAACAACAAATGTTAAACACTAAATGTTAAAACCCCTAACCCTAAACACAAACCCCTAAACCTTAAATATTAACGTAAACACTAAACACTAACAAAAACCCTACATATTAACATAAACACTAAACACTAAACACTAACATAAACCTTAAACCCTAACTTAAACCATAAACCCTAAGACATATATGCTAAACCCTAAACCCTAACTTAAACCTTGAACACTAAATACTAAACCCTAAACCATATATGCTAAACCCTAAACACTAACATAACCATAAACCATAAACACTAATCCATAAACACAAAACCCTAAATGTTATATCATAAACATAAACCCTAAAACTTAAAACAAAACCCTAAACCTTAAATGTTAAACCATAAACACTAACATAACCCTAAACCATAAACACTAATATATAAACACAAAACCCTAAATGCTATATCATAAACCCTAAATCCTAAAACAAAACCCTAAACCCTAAATGTTAAACCATAAACACTAAATGTTAACATAAACACTGACATAAACCTTAAACCCTAAATGTTAAACCATATATATTAAACCCCAAACACTAACATAAACCCTTACCCTAAACACTAACCCATAAAACCTAAATGCTAACATAAACACTAAACCATAAACAATAAACACTAACATAAACACTAAACCATAAACAATAAACACCAACATAAACCCTAATCCATAAATACTAATATAAACAATGAACCCTAAAACCTAAAACACTAACCTAAACACTAAACCTTAACATAAACCCTAAACTTTAAGTGTTAAACCTTAAACACTAATATAAACCCTAAACAATAAGCATTAACCCCTAAACCTTAAATGCTAACATAAATACTAAACCTTAAACACTAAGCACTAACATAAACCTTAAACTCTAAATGATAACTTAAACCCTAAACACTAAAAGCTAAACACTAAACCATAAACACTAACATAAACCCTAAACCATAAATGGTAAACCCTAAACACTAACCATGGACTCTAAATGCTACCATAAACCCTAATCACTAAACCCTAATCTCTAAATGTTACCATAAAACCTTAAATCCTAAACTATAAACCCTAAACCTTAAACACTAACATAAACCCTAAACCATAAACCTTAAACACTAACATAAACCCTAAATCTATACCTTAAACACTAATCCCTAAATGCTACTATAAACACTAAATATTTGTCTAAACCATAAACCATAAATGCTATCTTAAACCCTAAACCCTAAACACTAACCTAAACATTAAACCATGTTTTGGTTGGAACTTGTTTTTACCATTATCGATGCTTGTTTGTGGATTGTTCGTGAAATTTTCAGGAAACTCTACCAAACAGTGTAAAATGAATTGTACAACATCATCCAAACACCGGAAAATGGTTTCTGCAATTAGTTTTCCAACAACTGTAGTTCATTTTCCAGAATTCATTTTTCGGAAACGGTTTTCAGTGAAACAAACAAACCCTTAGTGTAAAATGACTTACCCATTGATTTTCGGTAAGTCGCTTTCCTTCCTCCCATTTTCTCTACAAATACTAACCTAAACCATAAACCTTAAAACATAAACCCTAAATACTAACATAAAGACTAAACCCTAAATACTAATATAAAAACTAAACCCTAAACCCTAAACATTAAATCCTAAACCCTAAAACCCAAACCCCCAACATTAAACAATAAATGTTAAACCCTAAACATTAAAACCATAACCCTAAACACAAACCCTTAAACCTTAAATGTTAACATAAACACTAACACAAACCCTAAACCCTAAATATTAACATAAACACTAACAACAAACCCTAAACATTAAACACTAACATAAACATTAAACCCTAAATGAGAACTTGAACCCCGGGCCCTAAACATTAAACAATAAGCGTTAAACGTTGAACATTAAAACCACTAACCCTAAACACAGACCCTTAAACCTTAAATATTAACATAAACACTAAACACTTAACACTAACACAAACACTAAACCCTAAATATTAACATAATCACTAAACACTAACAACAAACCCTAAACATTACACATAACATAAACCTTAAACCCTAAATGAGAACTTAAACCCTAAACCCGAAAATATAAATGCTAAACCCTAAACACTAAATGCTAAACCCTAAATCATATATGCTAAACCATAAATACTAACATAACCCTAAACCCTAAACACTAATCCATAAACACAAAACCCTAAATAATATATCATAAACATAAACCCTAAACCTTAAAACAAAACCCTAAACCTTAAATGTTAAACCATAAACACTAATATAACCCTAAACCATAAACGCTAATCCAAAAACACAAAACCCTAAAAATGATATCATAAACATAAACCCTAAACCCTAACACAAAAACCTAGACCCTAAATGTTAAACCATAAACACTAAATGCTAACATGAACACTAACATAAACCTTAAACCATATATATTAAACCTCAAACACTAACATAAACTCTTACCCTAAACACTAACCCATAAAACCTAAATGCTAACATAAACACTAAACCATAAACAATAAACACTAACATAAACCATAATCCCTAAATACTAATATAAACGATAAACCCTAAAACCTAAACACTAAACATTAACATAAACCCTAAACTTTAAATGTTAAACCTTAAACACTAACATAAACCCTAAACAATAAACATTAAACCCTAAATGCTAACATAAATACTAAACCTTAAACACTAAGCACTAACATAAACCTTTAACTCTAAATGATAACCTAAACCCTAAACACTAAAAGCTAAACACTAAACCATAAACACTAACATAAGCCCTAAACTATAAATGATAAACCCTAAACACTAACCATAGACTCTAAATGCTACCATAAACGCTAAACCCTAAACCCTAAATGTTACAATAAAACCTTAAATCCTAAACCCTAAACCCTAACCACCAACATAAACCCTAAACCTTAAACACCAACATAAACCATAAACCCTAAACCATAAACACTAATCTAAACCCTAAATCATATACCTTAAATACTAATCCCTAAATGCCACCATAAACACTAAATAATGGTATAAACCATAAACCATAAACCATAAATCTTATCCTAAACCCTAAACCCTAAACCCTAACCAAAACATTAAACCATGTTTTGGTTGGAACTTGTTTTTACCATTATCGATGCTTGTTTGTGGATTGTTCATGAAATTTTCAGGAAACTCTACCAAACAGTGTAAAATGAATTGTACAACATCATCCAAACACCAGAAAATGGTTTCTGCAATTAGTTTTCTAACAATTGTAGTTCATTTTCCAGAATTCATTTTTCGGAAACAGTTTTCAGTGAAACAAAAAGACCCTTAGTAAACGATTGGAGCAAAGTCTTTTAACTTCAAGATTAATGTGGACCTAATGAGTATTTAATCTAAAATTTAGAAGAGATAATATTTAATTTGATAAATATTTAAATTAACATGATAAAATTATTATTAGATAAAAATTTGGGACATGGGCACATGATCTTTCTGTTCCCTTAATAGCTCGTTTCAGATTTCTACCTCGAATAAAAATTCTCTACCCCTTATTTATACCTCTATCTATGTCCCTCCGATTTAAAATTGACATGTGAAATAAAGATTTTAATTTGGTATTAAGTATAGCTTTCTGGTTAGTATCCAAAACGCTAAACCAGAAAAAAAAAATTATAACATTTTAATCATTAGTAAAAGGATTATTATCTTCTATCTACCCCTTAGTTTTAGGACGTAGGGTATTAGTTTAGGGTATATGATTTAGAATTTATGGATAGTGGTTAGAATTTAGGGTTTAGATTTAGAATTCAGGCTTTATAAGTTAAAACTTAAATCCTAATCATTTTTTTTGAAATAGAGATGTATGATTTTATTAAGACAATCATACGAATTAAATCATAAGTCAGAGCTCGTTAAATACCTCCCTAAACTTAACCGGAGAAAAAAAGAGTGCCCAACCCATATTATGATTGCATAATTATCCACTGACAACCAATATTACAAATGCGGTTCATACCAGAACCATTTTCAAAAGAAGATACACCACCCAAGACAACCATAGGTCCAGACGTTGAGACATCTAGCATCACTCTGCCAGCCATTCTTGAACACTTTGGACAATTCAAGATCAGTCAATAACATCTGGTAGTTGTTGGACCAAGGAGATACGATCTGGATGCCCGCTTTTGCTAATCGATCCGCCTCTGTATTGCACCCTCTGTCCGCGGCTTGGGAACACAGAAACAAACAAGATTCAACAATATCTTTAAAGAATTTTCTTCCATCTGCAGGAAAGGCCAATTCATGCCCCATAATCCGCACCATCTGTTCCACAGCTGCCATGATACATTACAAGTGAGAGATTGATTCATCTTTGACACAACTCATATTATCACCAAAATTCATCCCACGCTTCATGAGTTCAGTTTTGACTCCGACTCGCCCATGGAGTAACCTCCATCCAAAACATTCCACGTTAAACGGCACCAACCCAGTCCACACTCTGGACCACTGACCATCCACTGTTCGATTTCTAGAGCAAGCCAACAAGTAAAAATCCTTAGCCGTGTACATCATATTACCCTAAAAACAAAATCCCAACCTCTAAACTCTAAATTCTAAACATAAATCTTAAATTCTAACCAACATCCCAAAGTTTCCACCGCTAGTGTATAGGATATAAATCCTTAATAAAATAGATTATTTTTTAGTTTGACTAACTTTTAAAATTTTATTTTTTTATAAAAAATCTCACATAACCCATCATTCAAATCACTAGCGCAGACATTAGAAACCACCCATTAGAGGTGAGCATTCGATCGAGTCGAGTAAAAAATTTCGAGTTAGTTCAGATTTTTTTATCAACAATGCATGATTTTATTAATGTTGTAAACTAGGGTTAACAGAAAATGAAAGAAGAAACTTAATGATAGAAGAACTTTTATTTTATTGAATCAACTTCATGCGTTTACAAAGATTTGTGTAGCTATATATACACAAGGAAGATGAATCGTTAAGGCTGATAACAACCCTCAACAGCTCGTAACAAATTCAACAAATTGCTAACCACCTCAGCTCACAGCTCATAGCTCATCTCTTTCCTAACCGTTTCACAGCTCACAGCTTTTCATACTGTTAACATTCTCCCTGCTTCTTCTCCTTTGAGATCTTCAAACGTCTGGACATTAAGTCGTTGACGAAACAACTCAAAATAGGAACTGGACAATGGTTTAGTGAATCCATCGGCCACTTGATGAGCTGTTGGAACGTAGTTCACTTGTAGACTTTTCTATGCCACCTTTTCTCGAACGAAATGCACGTCAAGATCCACATGCTTGGATTGTGCATGGAGAACTGAGTTAACACTCATCGAAACTGCACTGGTGCTGTCACTCCATATCGTTGGCACACTCTCTTGTTGTATCATATCAGTGAGTAAGGTTGTAAGCCAGGTAACTTCAGATGCTGCCTCAGCTACACTGCGATATTCTGCTTTCATTGTCGATCGCGAAACCACTTTCTGTTTTCTGGAATTCCAAGTAAGAAGACTGTTGCCTAGATAAACATAATTTCCAGACATGGATCATCTATCATCTGGATCACTTCCCCAATCTGCGTCTGCAAACGCCACTAAGCTTGAATTCCCTTCAGTTGTCTTAAACACCAACCCATGATTCTGTGTGCCATTTAAGTAACGCAAGATTCGTTTCACAGTATTAAAATGTTCTTCACATGGACTATGCATGTACTGTGCCACCTTATGCACACTGAATGTAATGTCTGGCCTTGTGTGGCACAGATAAAGAAGTGCACCAACTATGCTCCTGTAGCCACGAGCATCTACAACAGAGTTGCCTGCATTCTGACCCAGCTTAAGTGATGCAACCATAGGTGTAGAGGCGGACTTGGCTCGATCCATTTTTGCACGTTCCATAAGTTCCTGTATAAATTTCTCCTGACTCAAGAAAAGACTCCTATTGCATCGTTTGACTTCAATACCAAGAAAATAGTTGAGTTCTCCAAGATCTTTTAAAAAAATTTGCTTGCTTAACAAGTCAATTGTGGATGAAACCTTAGACTCAGATGCTCCAGTGACTATTATATCATCGACATATATTAAGATATATGTAAAGTTATTATCAGAATTTTGAATGAATAGAGAGGAATCAACAGCTTACCTTTAAAATCTGATGGCAACCAAAAATTTTTAAGCTTGGCATACCAGTTTCTTGGTGCTTGACGCAAACCATATAATGCCTTCTCAAGTTTGCAAACAAGTGGATTCCATATTGAGCATACACTTCAAAACCAGGAGGCTGCCTCATGAACACCTCTTCATGTAGGTCTCCATTGAGAAATGCATTATTCACGTCCACCTGACGCAACTTCCAGCCTTTAGCTACAACCAATGCAAGCACAGTATTCACAGTAGATGACTTCACAACGGGACTAAATGTATCATGAAAGTCCCTACCAGGAATTTGTGAAAAACCTTGAGCCACCAGCCTGGCTTTATATCTGGCCACTGTCCCATCTGCATTCTTCTTCAGTTTAAATAACCATTTGCATTCGACTGAAGTTCGACCAGCTGGTAGACTCACTAATGTCCATGTACCATTTTTTAACAAAGCATCATATTCCGCAAGAACTGCTTCCTTCCACTTGGGTTGAGCCAATGCCTCATGAACATTAATGGGTACAGTGTCCTCAGCTGACACAAAGTAGATCTTTGGTTTAAAAATGCCAAGCTTGCTACAGGTGAGCATCAAATGCACATTACCTAAAGACTCGTGATCTCCTGAAGCAGAAGGTTGAACCAAGTCATTGAAAGTTAACTCCTCACCTAGAACTGGAGCAGTGGGATTCGATCCATTGGACCAGCCTGCACCAACCCTGGGACTAGCTGAATGCAAGTCAGAAGGAATGACATTTTCAGTAGAATCAACAACATCATCCATGGTAGAGAGAGGTGCATCGAGAACAGGACTGGATGATACAGCTGCTACATTTTGAGCAGCAGGTTTGGATGATGGAATATCAGGATGAACTGTAGGAAATTCAGATGGTGATGAATGATCAGGAGATGGAACTGATTCAGAAGAAGGTTCATGTGGAGGAGACACACAAGCATGAGGTGTTTGTGCAGCACACGTCTCTGAATCAAATGTAGATGTAGTAGGGATATTGGAGCTAGCACCAACCACCTTATGTTTCTGTTGCATGCCTGGAACCAAATGTAGAGGAGTTGAGACTCTCGTTGTAGTTGGGGAACAAGACGTAGAGGAACCATTGCTCTCGAAAAAGGGAAAGAGAGATTCATCAAACACAACGTGACGAGAGATATACACCCTGTCTGAAGGATCTAAGAATTGATATCCCTTATGCATCGGGCTATAACCAAAAAATGTACAAGGAAGTGATCTGTAAGAGAGCTTATGCACATTGAACGAGCGAAGATGTGGAAAACATCTGCAGCCAAAGACCTTGAGGAAGTCATACTGAGGCTTGCGTCCAAACAAGGCTTCATAGGGTGACCTACCTTGTAGCACTCTTGTAGGTAGTCTGTTAATGAGATGAACAGTTGTAACAATAGCATAAGTCCAATACTTGAATGGTAGTGAAGCTTGGTTCAACAACGTCAAAGCCATTTCCAGAATATGCATGTGCTTCCTCTCCACAACCCCATTTTGCTGGGAATTGTGAGGACATGTCACTCGATGAATAATGTTAGCTTTATGTAATAAAGGGGATAGACTTCTAAATTCACCACCCCAATCACTCTGCAACTCTTTGATAGTTGCCCCAAATTGAGTCTGAACAAGTTGCTGAAATGCCTGAAATGCAGCCACAGCTTGAGACTTTGCCTTCAACAGATACACCCAACAATGACGAGTGCACGCATCGACAAACGATACATAATAAGCATACCCCTAAGAGACTATTCTAGCATGTCCCCATAAATCGGTGAAGACTAGATGAAATGGCACAGTATAAGACGTGGTAGAAGCTGTAAAAGGGAGCTTATGGCTCTTACCCATCTGACAAGCAACACAAATGGTGCTAGGTTTATTGATCGAAGCAGGAAAACAAACATTAGAGTCTCTACATACTTGCAACAAAGTATCAAAATAGGGATGTCCAAGTCGACGATACCACAAACTATAAGCATCAGAAGAATACTGAAAAGTATGCAATTCAGCTAAATTACACTTATTACTACTAACAGATATTCTCGAGGGTTGATAAAAATGATATAAGCCACCAGATTCAACACCACGTAAGAGCACAACACCATTGACTTCATCTCGCACCAGGCGGGTCTTGGCATGAAATTCAAGGAAGACTTTGTTATCTCTAACAAGCTTTGATACAGAAATTAGGTTTTTAGTAACCTTGGGCACATGCAATACATTATGTAAGACAAGAGTACATGGTGAAGAAAGCAACAAAGATTGACCAACACGAGAAATATCGAGACCCATGCCATTACCAACGATCAACTTACCAGGGCCAGAGTAATCAGCACTTTCAACTAGTGTCCACGAACCAACCATTGCCTGGAGATGCTACATTAGCCTGTGCTGATTTCAAGTTAGTACCAACCTGTGCCCCAGCTCCTGTACAGTGACATGAACAACCAGCATTGTTAGGCTCAAGAGCACAAACATTCACAGCAGTGGACTGAAACTTTGGAGGATCATTGGAACGAGCAGCAATCCCAGGAAAAGACTCGTCAAAACGATACCAACAGCGGTCAACCAAATGGCCCAATTTACCGCAAAGCTGGCACTGAGGACGTGGTCGGCCAGAACGACCCCTGCCACGCGAGCTAAAGTTGTGCCGATACGGCCTGGAGACATCCGACTCAACTTGTGACGCTGCACGAGATCCACCAGCATCAGTAACCTGTGCGACATGAGCATTGGGTGAGAGATCAGCAAACTGATTGAATATGGTAATCTGAGTTTCAGCATCGAACAAGACTGAGATCGCATCATCGAGAGTGAACGGTGTTTGACTGGCAGTGATAACCGCAACAAAAGGTTGATACTCCATCGGAAGGCCTTTGAGAATGGAAGCAATCTTCTCAAGATCGGAGACTGGGCTGCCACAAGATGCAAGCATATTACAAACTTCTCGGATCTGAGAAACATAAGCTCGCATGCTTAAGTCACCTTTCTGAATAGATCGCAGCCTGTAGTGAAGATTCATGGCAGTGGTGGTAGATCGGCTGGAGAAGAACTCTAACATCGTAGACCAGATCGCAGATGCCGATTCAGCCCCAACAAATTGAGAGGGCAGTTGTGGACTAATGGTAGATAAGATCCACGACGCAAGGGCACTGTCCCTAGCAATGAAGACCTCGTAGTCTTCATTTTCAATCATCTCACCAGAGTCCGAATGCACAGTAGCCGGCGGTGGTTTGAGCACACCAGTGAGAAGCTTCTCGAGACGATGACTCCTAACAGGAAGAAGGATCTGTTGTTTCCAAAGAAGGAAGTTGGTTTCATCAAGCATAATACTGATACGCTTGTTCGTGAAACCCTTGGAGGACAAAACACTGGAACTGGAAGTATCGGCGGCGGCCGGAGCGCCGTAATCGGTGGTAGAGTCACCAGGTAACGCATAGTCGTGCGGAAGCAGCAACAAACAAACCTCAGGTAGAAGAAATGGCCACAGGATTACCGGCGAATGATACCATGTTGTAAACTAGGGTTAACAGAAAATGAAAGAAGAAACTTAATGATAGAAGAACTTTTATTTTATTGAATCAACTTCATGCGTTTACAGAGATTTGTGTAGCTATATATACACAAGGAAGATGAATCATTAAGGCTGATAACAACCCTCAACAGCTCGTAACAAATTCAACAAATTGCTAACCACCTCAGCTCACAGCTCATAGCTCATCTCTTTCCTAACCGTTTCACAGCTCATAGCTTTTCATACTGTTAACAATGTATGATTTTATTAATGAACAACATCTTACAAAAAATAAATTATTGTCAAATTCCTCGTTAAATCCCCTAAACTTATATTGGAGGAAAAGAGTACCCTTAACAATAAAACGGATTTAAATAAGAAAAAATGAGAGACAACCAGAGCAACTAACACACCATATATCCAACCCTCGTGTAAACGTTCGATTGCTCGTCTGGCATACACCTCCGATTGCATCTTGACAAATTCAAATCGGAAACCTACCTTCGTCCTCTTCATCGGAATAAATACATCAACCACCACACCATGACGATAAAAAATCTGCCAAAGCCCCTTCCAGTGAATCGATTCCCCTATATTATTCACAAACAATGTCCAAACTTGGCTGTCAGCCTTTGTTGCACCCTTCGCCTGAGACACAAATGCCATTTCCTTTAAGCTTTGTTGGTTGGGGAATTTTGTCGAACACATTCTGTGCACTTTAGCCTGGTAACTTGTACCAAAATTTCACCAACTATTTGGGTGCACTTTAGCCAACGAAGATAAATTGTTGTCGACAACTAAAATAAGGAGGCGGGACAAAACTTTACAACGCCTTGCTAAGCACGAAAAGCATGGAAACCACCTAGCGGAGGATCCACCAAGTAAAAAAATTTGATTGTCTTATTTTATAACTCAAATTTTATTTAAAATTTTTTCGAGTCATGTCGAGTTTTAATTTTTAATTAAATTTAATTGTAAACATTTTTAATGGCGTGATACTAATTAGTTCCAATTTAAATGATTTTCTACAGTCATATACAATACACATATATATTTCTTCATATGTGATATTTATATATATATATATATATATATATGGTTATGATCAACTTACACTGTGTAAAACTCAATTACTTTTGCACAGTTTTTGGACCATTGGATGATGGTAATTAATGGCCCAGATTATTTCCTTATTTTTTCCCAAGTGATAATCTTCACATTTTTTACTGTTAATCTCATCCATACATTTCACACATCCAATGGTCTTAGATTAGTGTAAAACTAAATGAGTTTTACACCATGTAACTTGATCTCATCCCATATATATATATATATATATATATATATGTCATGCATAATTGAGATACTTGACTTGAACTTGAAAACTGATCTAGTAATTACTAAAACTTTCGAGTTATTTGAATTTTAATTCTATAACTCAAACTTTATTTGAATTTTTTTAGTCAAATTGAATTTATGAAGTTACAAGTCAAGTCAAGACGAGTCGAGTAATTTTACATCGAATCGGGTCAAATAATTCATTTTTTGTGTCGAGTCGAGTTTTACCTACCTACCGCCCATAATCGACCTGCATCCACACTCTTGTAATACTAGGAATAGTATTCACATCTCACTTTAAAAAAATGGATAGTTGAATATAGAACAAGTTAAAAATCAAACAATTAGCAACAGACAAAAGCAGTGTCAAATAAAACCATTTTGGAGCATTCTAGTTGAAAGTGGAAACTAATTTTTACAGCATTCTGCCATGTTCAACTAAAAATGTTGGCAAAATGCCAAATGCACCTAAAAACAAGATTAAAAACATGGCAAAAAGAATGGAAACATGTTGTAATTCAATAGAAATGCTTATTGTCTTCAACACCACAAGCAATCCAATGTTTACAACTAGACATGGGTCGGATTGGATAGAATTTCGGACGATCCGACTCATGTATTATATCCCTCCACCTATTACCAAACTTGATTTGGTGTTTTGTGACGTTTAATCCGTCTTAAATTCCACCCGAATTTCATCTTATAGTCTTTTTCATTGAACGAGCAGATGAGGATATCCACATATATTGGATTTCCATTTCAAGCATGTTTTTCCACTTTGTTATTAGGGTTCAATTTCATTCGGAAATCAAACTCCACTACCACTATATTCATTCTCTATTTCAAAGTTTGATGTGTCCCCCCGCCTCAAACAAACATAAAAAAATTTTGTCCATTTTCGATGCCCGAATGTTAAAAAAATTATCTTAATTCTAAATTATAAATCTTAAAAATATATTCTACACTCAATATCCTAAATTCTAATCATAAATCTTAATCTTTAATCTTTTGTCTTAATCTTAAAACAAATTTTTTAGTATAGGGTCAAAAAAAAGTGATTGGGAATTTCTATTTTACGAAGAAAAAAAACAAATGAAAAAAACCAAAAAGAGAGTTTCCATTTCCACTTCAATCATGACTTCCACTGTGTAATTCTTAAGTGTCTTATGCATTACTATATTTTATCAATTCTTTTAACAAATATAATCGCGTCGTGTTTTGGTAACATAAAAAATATTAATATTTGACCAACACATGAAAAATATGAACATTTTTTCAGTTCTATTGAAGAATGTATTAATATTTGATGAATTTACATTTTGTGTGATATTATTTGTCTTAATTTATCAACGTTATATAAAATTATATAATGACGGTATATTAAATATAATCTCCATATATTATTAGGATTTTAAGTTTAAATAGTGTCGTAACTATAACTAGGATTGAGCTGTTGGTCTCCTTTCTCTTCTTTTCTTTTCTTTTCTTTTCTTTTCTTTTCTTTTCTTTTTCTTTTTTTTAATATACATGTTTATCTTATAGTTCAAGTTCGGGGTGTGAAATTGCCCCTAATAATGTTGTCCCTAAAGTTTAAACTCGAGTTCTTACCTTAGAAGTGCAATGTGTCTTACCAATGCATCCAACACTTATTGGTTGTGGGTCTCCTTTCAAAATTTCTTATATTAAAAAAATTTAATGGGATTTTTTTTTATCTATTTGGACCTTTAATTTTTATTTTATTTGAATTTTAGGTCTTCAAATTTGTAATGATTAATTATATTTTACCTTTAATTTTAATTTCCGACTCCGCTAGATTTGGGTTAGTGCCATTCAAAGTGGCATGCTTTTAACTAGTGGAACAATAGCTGAATTTCACATCAAACGCATGTTTTATATTCTCTCAAGATTTTGATAGTCACATTGGAGAATTCAATTATTTTTGAGAAATGCTTTCCTCCTTTTCTAAATCTTTTATATTGCTTGGCTAAAGCTATACAAATGGTTTTCTCCTTTTCGTCTGTCTCCCTCCACTGGCCCCAGACACCATACTCCACCATTTTAAAAGTGGAACTAAGTTCGGAGTCTCGGCGAAAAAGAAGATAATCTACTCTCATGGCTTCCCCTTCCTTACTACTCTTCTTTCCAAACCACCCAAACTTCACTCTACATGCTACCTTCCGATTACCTCCCATACCAAAATACCACTCCAACCAGAAAACCAAATTTCTTTACCTCCTAAAGGGCATCAAATGTTCAACAACTTCCTTGTCGAGTCTATCTACTCCACCGGTAGACGAAACATTGGCCTTAAGCGAAGAGGACGGGAGGCCACTTTCCCAAATCTGGACCGAAATTCAAGGCCAAAACGACTGGGATGGACTGCTCGACCCCATGAACTCCCATCTCCGCCGCGAGATCATCCGCTACGGCGAATTCGCTCAAGCGTGCTACGACTCCTTCGATTTCGATCCACACTCCAAGTACTGCGGTTCTTGCAAGTACCAAGGCGCCCTTTTCTTCGAAAAGCTCGGTATGGCCGACCGTGGCTACCAAATCAGCCGATACCTCTACGCCACATCGGACATCAACCTCCCCAACTTCTTCCAGAAATCAAAGCTGAGTAGCGTGTGGAGCACGCATGCAAACTGGATGGGGTACGTCGCCGTATGCACCGACGAAGACGAGATCAAACGGTTGGGGAGACGAGATATCGTTGTCTCCTGGAGAGGAACAGTCACGTATCTCGAATGGATTTATGATCTCAAAGACATTCTTCATTCCCCGAATTTCACCGACGACCCTTCCATTAAAATTGAGTTAGGGTTCTATGACTTGTACACCAAGAAAGAAACCACTTGCAATTATTGCTCGTTCTCGGCTCGTGAACAAGTGTTAGCCGAGATTAAAAGGCTAGTCGAGTACTACAATGGGGAAGAAATTAGTATTACAGTCACAGGGCATAGTCTCGGGGCAGCTTTGGCTATAATAACAGCTTACGATATTGCCGAATTAGAGGTTAATCTTGTTCATGGTGGAGAGATCACCGATAAGATTCCGATTACGGTGTACTCTTTCGCCGGCCCTCGAGTCGGAAATCTTAAGTTTAAGGAAAGGTGTGACGAGCTAGGAGTTAAGGTACTTAGAGTGGTAAATATACACGATAAAGTACCGACGGTGCCGGGGATTTTCGCCAACGAAAAGCTTCAATTTCAAAAGTATTTAGAAGAGACTGTTTCGTTCCCATGGAGTTACGCACATGTCGGGGTTGAACTGGCGTTGGATCACTCCCACAGCCCGTTTCTGAAACCGGCTAATGAGCTCGGTTGCGCGCACAATCTCGAGGCTCATTTGCACTTGCTCGACGGCTATCACGGGAAAGGGAGACGGTTCTGCCTGGCTAATAAGAGGGACATTGCGCTTGTTAACAAGGACTGCAACTTCTTGAAGAGGGAGTATGGGGTGCCACCGCACTGGCGGCAGGACGAGAACAAAGGGATGGTAAGGGACAGGGACGGGCGTTGGGTTTTGCCGGAGCGGCCGAGAGTGGAGGCTCATCCACATGACATCTCCCACCACCTTCAGAAAGTACTAAAGATTGCCTCGGGTTCTTCTCAACTCAAAGAAGCACAATAATTAGATGCCTAATTATGTTGATCATTCTTAATTATGAATTATGGATTTTTTCCCATTACCTGTTCTTGAATTATGATAACGTCCACCAATAGTATATATATATATATATATATATATATATATATATAGCAATTATTTCATACACATGTTGTGGAAACGTAAAGTTTCCACAAGTGTCTTAGTTTGATAGTTTAGAGGTTTAGAATTTAGAGGTAGTGGTTAAAATTTAGAGCTTATGGTTATAATTTAAGGTTTATATATTAAAACTTAAATCCTCATCATATTACCCAAAAACTAAACCCTAACCTCTAAACCCTAAATTCTAACTGACCTTAAATTTTAAACCCCTACATCTAAACTCCTAAACCTTATACCCTAAACTAAGCCCCTAAACTCTAAAACTAAGGCGCTTGTGAAAACTTTTAATTTTCACCGCCAGTGTTTGAATATATATATATTATTTTTGTGTCAAAAAATATATATGGAAAAAATATATATGGATAATTATTTGATACATTGGCGGTGGAAACTAAAAGTTTCCATAAGCGCCTTAATTTTAGGGTTTAAGGACTCAATTTAGGGGGTATGGTTTAAGTTTAGTAGTTTTGAATTTAAGGACTGTTAATAGAATTTAGGCTTTATATGTTAAAAGCTAAATCCTCAATACACTAAAACCTAAAACCTAACCTCTAAACCCTAAATCCTAACCCTAACCCCTAAATTCTAAACCTCATGCCCCTAAACCCCTAAATCATACACCTTAAATGCTAAAACTAAGGCGTTTGTAGAAACTTTTAGTTTCCACCACCATTGTATTGGATATAAATCTATATATATTATTTTAAAGATGATAGTTGTAATTTTCTCATGCCTATAATAATAATAATAATAATAATAATAATAATAATAATAATAATAATAATAATAATAATAATAATAATAATAAGCAAAGGATTTATATCCAATACACTGGCGGTGGAAACTAAAAGTTTCTACAAGTGCCTTAGTTTTAGGGTTTAGGGATGTAGTTTAGGGTGTAGGCTATAAGGGTTTAAAATTTAGGGGCAATAGTTAAAATTTAGGTGTTAGGGTTTAAAGGTTAGGCTTTAGGGTAATATGTTGAGGATTTAAGTTTTAACCTATAAACTCTAAGTTTTAACCATAAACTGCAAGTTCTAACTAAAAATTTACACCACCAGTGGATCAAATAATTATCCATAAACAAATTCATAAACCATTGTTTGTGGAGCTTAATTTTGAGTGGACCGCATTTACTTTATACATTATACGTTCCTACACAATATTGTACTTTAAATAATTGTATATTAGAAGAGTAAGCATATTTTACCGGTTGGTCAAATTGTTCGTCTTTGTTCTCTCATTTTTTTAGGTCATGGGTTTTAGACTCATTAGAAACATCACATTCTTTTCCTTAGAATCTCACTTCCTTTTATCTCTAGGTATGATTAGGATTAGATATGATTTGTCAAAAAAAAAGAATTGTATATTTGTAACCAACAAGGCAACAATCAGTTTGTCTAGTGGGATGAGGCATTAAATTCCTTAAGCAAGGTTAAAAGTTTAAATCTTGACGTTGTGAATGCAACAATTAGGATGGAAGGGTCGCCCCGTAATGAACCTCTGCAGTACTCGATCTGGATTAATCAACCTATAGGTAAAAACTGGTGGTTAAACAAAAGATTTGTATACTTGTTGGTTGAAAAAGAATAAAAATCATCTGCCTTTTTTGTGCCTCTATTTATACCCTCACATTAAAAAATATCTTTATGGTTACGGTTTAGGGTTAGGGTTTATAGAGGTATAGATATGATATATTTTAGGGTTTAGGATTTAAAATTTAAAATTTAGGGTTAACCTAGAATTTAATTTTTAGTCATAATGCCATAAAAATGCTCCTAACGTTTGAGTGAATAGTCATTTTGACATATTCTTTTCTTTTGAAGCAATTTAACTCAACGTTTCATTTTGAGTCCAAATGGCACCTCTGTGGATGAAAACTGTTAGTCAACTAACGCTAAAGGACTTGAAATGAAGTGGCAAACATACATGGTAGTGCACACTGCGATAACAATGTCATATAAGCAAATATGTTGACTTTACATAATGACACATCAGTCAAAAAAATAATTTTATAAAATTGTATAAAATATAAAATATTTTTTCTTCTGACGTGTCATTCTGTCAAGTCATTTCAAGTTGTTTAGTGTCAGTTGAGTAATAGTTTTCATTTACGGAGGGGTTATTTTAACCCAAAATAAAACGTTGATGGTTAATTGCTTCATAAAAAAATATGGGTCAAAATGACAATTTAATTAAACGTTGAAGACATTTTCTAGACATAATGTCATTTTTTAATATTAGAACATAAAAAGTAGCATCAAACGGTTAAAAGATTTTTGTTTTTTGAAAATACAAATAGCTTGTTAAGTTCTCGGTGCATCTGTAAGCATTAAAATGTGGATCTTAACCATAATTTTGATGAAAAAAGTATTGTGCTTTGAGAAAGATAAAAATATTCACAACTATTACTGATCCAATTTCGGGTGACTATTGAAAAATATATAATAAAAAAAAGTTTTTTTTTCTATTTTCACAAATGAAGAAGATCCAGATTCAATAACATACTCTTCTTGATACTAAAAACAAAAATATGGAGTAATTAGGAGTAATTATATTTCTTGTGCTTGATACATTCAAATAATAAAAAATAAAATAAAATTCTAACCCACATTTGTTATTCTTTTGATGCAAGCCCAATTATACGTAAATAAAACAGGGTCTTTTATTGTGTTAGACTTTACTTGAAACTAAGGATGTAAAACCAAGTCAGAACCTGAAAACCTGCCTGAAACTTGCTCGAGTCAGAACTTGATTTGACCCGAGAATTCGATGACCCGAACCTGAACTGTAACTGACTGTTGCTAACTCGAACCCGAGTTGAACCTGTTACTGTAGCAACCGAACTCGATCTGCGTCCGACTGAAAACAACCCGAACCCGAATCTGACCTGTTAATTTTGACCTGAAACCCGACCTGCATTCAACTGAAATGAACCCGAACCCGAGACTGACCTGGCAAATTACCTGATATTATTCGACTGAATCGACTCGAGATCCGATTTTACCCGACCTGTTAATGGACCCGACCTGTTTCGAACCCGAATTGTTGTTGACCTGAACTAATGTAGATCTGGCTAAAAATGTTAAATAATTTAAAGTGTTAACTGTTCATTATAAACTTAATAATTTTTTAATAAATTATGTTAATTTCATTATACTTAGAAAAATCTTATCTTACATTATACTTAGAAATTTGTCTTAATTTGTTAACTTCATTATGTATAATAAAATTATATACTTAAAATTTTTTTAAGTATAATAATATATATTATGTATAATAAAATTATATACTTAGAAATTTGTTAACTTCATTATATTAAATAATATTATATACTTAAAAGTTTGTCTTAATTTTTACTAAGTATATAATATATTAGTATTATATAGTTAATATAATATATTAAACTTATTATGCTATATTATATAATATATATTATGTTAACTTTATTATGTTCATTATAAACTTATTATGCTTTAATAAGTATAATAAAATTAACATAAATACATAATTTACATTAGTATTATGTTTAACATAAAATTAATTTTATTATGCTTATATTAGTAAATAATATTTGTCATCATATATAATTAGTAAATTCAAAAAAATTATGTAACATATAGTTTGCTACATTTATTATGTTTATAAAAATGAACTCCATGAATCCTCAGGTACTCATTACATTATAATTGACTTGTATTAATTTGGTTAACTTTTTTATTTGTTAACTTATATTTTGTTTAATTCATTATGTTAACTTATATATTTTGTTAACTTTATTATTTGTGCTTCAGTTAAAAAACGATAAGATTATTGAACACTTCGAACACTAATAGTAAAATTAACTTCGAACACTTCGAACACTAATCAGTTTGTTAAAAATAAAATTATAATTGAATATAAGATAAGTTTATTACAACTACAAACCCTAAAACAACACCCTAAACCTTAAACCCTCGAATATAAACCATAACTCTCAAACCTTAAACCCATAAGCCCTAAACCCTAAACCATAAACAACAGTGATAACTCATAAACCCTAATGCAACACCCTAAACCCTAAACACTCTAATACGAACCGCAACCCTCGAATATAAACCCTAAACCCTTAAACTTTAAACCATAAACAATAATGATAACTCGTAAACCCTAATATATCACCCTAAACCCTAAACCCTCGAATATAAACCCTAACTCTCAAACCTAAAATACTAACCCATAAACCCTAAACAATAATGATAACTCATAAACCCTAATGCAACACCATAAACCCTAAATGCTTCAATACGAACCGCAAACCCTCGAATACAAACTCTAACTATTAAACTCTAAACCCTAAACAATAATGATAACTCATAAACCCTAATACAACACCCTAAACCCTAAACCCTCAAATATAAACCCTGATACAACACCCCAAACCCCAAACCCCAAACCAAACACCCTAAATCTTAAACCCTAACCCCATAAACCCTAAACCATGAACAATAATGGTGACTCATAAACCATAATGCAACACCATAAACCCTAAATACTCTAATTCGAACTGTAACCCCTCGAATACAAACCCTAAACCATAAACCCTTAGCCTTTAAACTCTAAACCCTAAACAATAATGATAAATCATAAATAGGGATGGCAATGGATCAGATTTGGCTCGGATTGTATAAAATCCAAGTCCGAATCCGTTACAATCGGACTCGGATATTTTTTTTGGATTTGGATTCGGATTTTTTTCAAACGGATTTGGATCGGATTGTTTTTGGATCGGATTTTTTCGGATCGGATTCGAATTTGTTTCAACCGCATTTAGATCATAGTTTTTGGATTCGGATTAAATTGTCATCCCTAGTCTTGACCCAAGTCTGAGGGGTAGATTCGCGAATTTTAGCGTCTTTAGGGTATATTGTGTTTTGACCCTCTAATAATTTTATTTTAGTGCAAATCAGTCCATAATTTTGTATATTTAATTTCTTACTCATTTAATTTATGCTATTTAATTCTACACTTGTTCATTTTTATCTCTTATTTCTTGACTACATTTAATTTTTTGTGTTTATTGTTTATGCTTTTAATTTGCTTTCTATTTTAATTCATAATTTTAGCATAATATATCATAACTTTATCTATCGATTGCACATTACTTACTATTTCATTCACTAACTTTCTTAATTTTTAGTAATTCATTGATATTTACATTTATTTGTTTCTCCATTGTATTTATTTTATTGTTTGTTTATCTATGACTTGATCTTGCATTTTTTTTCATATTTATTTATACATGCATATGGTATAAATAGATATACTACACTATATTAAGGTTAATTAATATATATAAATCATAATAAATATTATTATTATTTAACTTACATTCTTAAGACATTTATATTTTTATTATCACTTTTAATATATATATATAAAGTTAATTTTATTTTTACTATTATTCCAAATTACCTAATATATACATTTATGTTTTCGTTTAAAAAATATATGTAGTTATGTTTCTTTTAATGTATTTAGTTTAACTTTTTACTTTATTTATGTTGTCTTCTTGTTTTAATGTAAATATTATACATGATATTTTGTTTTAAGGAGTTAAAAGTCCTAAATATTTTGATTCGGACTCGGATATGGATCGGATTCGGATTCGGATCGGATCTTGGCATGATCCATATCCAACCCATCTCCTATTAGGACTCAGACATTTTACTCGGATTCGGATTCGGATTTTTTTCAATCGGATATGGATCGAATAAATTCCTTCGGATCAGATCGGATTCGGATCAAATTGACATCCCTAATCATAAACCCTAATGCATCACCCTAAACCCTAAACCCTAAACCCTCGAATATAAACCCTAACTCTCAAGCCATAATCCATAAACCATAAAGCATAAATAATAATGATAACTCATAAACCCTAAACACTCTAATACAAACCACAAACCCTCGAATACAAACCCTAACTCTTAAACCCTAAACCCTAAACCTTAAACCCTTAAACTCTAAACCATAAACAATAATGATAACTCATAAACCCTAATACATCACCCTAAACCATAAACTCTAAAATATAAACCCAAACTCTCAAACCTTAAACCCTAAACCATAAACAATAATGATAACTTATAAACCATAATAAAACACTATAAACCCTAAACACTCTAATACAACCACAAACCCTTGAATACAAACCCTAACTCTTAAACCCTAAACCCTAAACCCTAAACCCTTAAACTCTAAATAATAATGATAACTCGTAAGCCCTAATGCAACACCCTAAACCCTAACTCGCATACCCTAAACCCTTAACCATAAACCCTAAACCCTTAAACTCTAAACCATAAACAATAATAGTAACTTGTAAACCCTAATACAACACCCTAAACCCTAAACAACAATGAACCATAAACCATAAACCCTTAACCCTAAACCATAAACCCTTAACCCTAAACCATAAACCATAAACCCTAACTCTCATACCATAAACACTAAACCTTTAAACTCTAAACCATAAACAATAATGATAACTCGTAAACCCTAATACATCACCCTAAACCCTAGCCCTCAAATATAAACCATAACTCTCAAACCCCAGACCCCAAACCCTAAACCCTAAACAATGATGAAAACTCATAAACCCTAATGCAACACTCTAAACACTCTAATATGAACCATAAACCCTCGAATATAAACCATAACTCTTAAATCATCAACCCTAAACCCTAAACCATTAAACTCAAAACCATAAACAATAATGATAACTCGTAAACCCTAATGCAACACCCTAAACCCTAAACCCTCAAATATAAACCCTAAACCCTAAACTTTAAACCATAAATAATAATAATAACTCATAAACCATAATGCAACACCCTAAACCCTAAACATTCTAATATGAACTTGTAATATAACATATAAATATATACATATATATTATATGTATACGTATATAATAATTAATATAACATATAATACATATATATGTATATATTAAAACTTATAATATAACATATAAATATAATTAATATAACATATAATATATATATATATTAAAACTTATAATATAACATATAAATATAATTAATATAACATATAATACATATAATATATATATATTAAAACTTATAATATAACATATAAATATAATTAATATATATATATATATTAAAACTTATAAGTTATATAATGTATATATAATATAATAATTAATAATTAATAATAATTATTAATAGTTTGGGGCTTTGGGCTCATATCCACCAGGCCACCAGCCCACCACCCATTCATTTTAGATGGGCTAAATATTTTGTAGCTCTTTAAATTTTAGATGTTTTTCATTTAAGCCCTTTAAGCTTTAGTTCAATTCAATTAAGTCCTTAAAACTTTATTTTTAGTCCAAATTGACTCTTATTTATTATTTGTTGTTCATTATAGTCCATAAAACTTTGTTTTTATTCGAAATTGACCCTATTTCAAGTTTTTAATTTACTTTATTATTTTAGATATGAATCATTTATGATATGTTTATTCATTTCTAGTGCCAAATTTTTATTTTTAATCTGATTCCATGAAAGACGTTAAATAATTAACTCGAAATAAGTATAGACTACTTGTACAATTGTACCAAACTTAAAAATAATACGAATTCAAAACCCGAATTAACCCGACCTGAAATGAAACTGACCTGAAATGGACCCGGACTGAAATGAACCCGACCTGAAGTCTACCCGAGCCCGAATTAACCTGCCAATTACCTGGTTCAGACCCGACCTGAAATAAACTCGACCTGCAATGGACCCGACCTGCTACTGACCCGCACCCGACCCGAGTTGAGTCAAAAAAAATTTTTTGACCTGAATTGACCTGTATCTGATTTGACCCGACCTGAAACCCATCCGATTATCTGTTTTTACAACCCTACTTGAAACTACGTTGTTTTATGTATTTGGGAGTTAAAAGTTTGCTTTTGGCTTGTTGCAAGTTATCGATCAAATAGAAAGAAAATAATTTCTCTTGTCCTAAATTCTCTATTCTGTTGTCTCCTTCTATTCTTTCTACTCTTCCTATCTCCTTTAAGTTTTCTTCTTTATTTTGTACTGCATCAAAGGCATTAGAGCTTTCGGCCTGGCAATGGTTGACGATGTGATAACGCGAAATCAAAAGTTCCAATCACAACATGATATGGTTAAGTTACAGTTGGATTTTAAGGAATTGAAGAAGAGGCTCGAAGATGAAATTGAGAAAACTCTTACTGAGAAGGTTCAAGATATTCGATTGGAGGTTATTGGCGTTCGTCATGAGGTGAGGGAAATGAAAGCTTTGCTTGAAACTGTTTTGGGCCAATCGAACAGTTCGAAGGAAATTTTGTGCATGTCACCAATGGTCGGGGTGACTCTTGAGTAGGCTGAACGGGTTGAATGGGATTCAGCTACAACAACATCGATAGAGGCTACTACGCCGAAACTTGATTTGAAGATGAACGACATGTGTGCGGCAAGGATGTTCGATGAAATGTCTATGATAACAGATAAAGAAGTTGCAAGTCAAAGGATCCTTGTTCTAGAAGAGGCGGATGTCTGTATGATCAAACAACCATTATTAGTTCCCTTGGTTGATAAAAAAACTCTACAAAAATGGTCAAGAGTCCAAAGTGTTTGATCATGTCTCTAAGGAAATACAAACGGTGGCAACATTGAAAGAAATCAAGGAAGAGGTGAAAATCAACTCCATTGGTATTCGAGGTAACAATTTGGATCAGTTTTTCCTTATTAATTATTCTTTCACTGTGAAATAGTATTTGAAGTTGGATTGGAGCCATTGCACTTAATAGGATTTAAATTTTTTTATCTTAGAAATTTTTTTCGACAATGCTATGATATTGATCGAGTGTAAATCCTATCTAGTTACACTGTTAAATGATGATGAATATAAGGCACTGGTTAATCCTTGGTGTGTACTAGTGGATACAATTTAACAATGTGAACCAACTTTTGAGAAAAAACAACATAAATTAGTTCAAATCTCAAGCACTTTGGTTGATGAGGTGTGGCAAAACCAACCACCTGCTAAAATTAATTCAGTTTTGATTCATCCCCTTGAATTTGTTGGTTGTTATGTTGCTGAAAGGTTAAAAAAATTTAGGGAAAAGATCACCAATGAAAATGCTAGGAGACTTATCATCACAGCTTTAGATGAGGTTTATTGGTCATATAATATATGTGAGAACAATAGCTTTTATGGCCCAGTTGTTCATGCATTGGCTATTGTAACTTCAAACTCGGTTTTTTTTTACGTTTACCTAAGAAAAATTTCCTCGAAGGTGAGCTCCTCCATGAAAGAAAACGAAACTGAGGTCCAAAGTATATGATTGGATGCACTTATAGCAATGAGGGGGATGGATCATGGTGAAACCACTATGTTCGATGAGAGGCTGCTACGAATTATTGGTGCACTACTAACAATTAAAGAATCTGTTTATTTGGTGAACTGCCCATTTGATCGAGGGGCAAGTGACACTACAATAGGTTATTTCCATGATATTTTGAATACCTTCTTTAATAAAAAAGATCTTAAATGTAACACCCCCTTCCTGGTCTGGTAGAGAACCGAGTCGAAGAGTGTTACCGGAGAACGATGCGACAAACAGTGTTATAAATTTCGAATTAATCACATGAAAATCAATAGAAAACATACAAAGTATGACCAACGCACCTATTAGTCCAATATTATCAAATAGGATACACAATTATCAATCTAGGGCCGTTTTACAACTATAGCAAGTATTAAGGACTAATTTGTAAACTTTAGCAAATTTGAGGTCCTTCAATGTGAAAACTCTACCAAGATGAAATTCATTACTTAAGGGTTATGCCTACCAAATTTCATTCAATTCGGAGAACAATAGCACCATCAATTAGACTTTACAAAATTCAGTGACTAGATTGTAACATTTTCAAGTTGTTCAATGAGGCTTAACAAACTTACCTAACCCCGTTTCGAAACACCCTAAGCTATTTCGGAATGGGTGTACAAGAGTCAACCCTGTTGACCCAACACCTTAGACCGTTTCGATACAGGCTTGACCCGTATCTGAACTGATTGACCACCGTTGACTTAGACTTTGACCGTTCCGAAACTCGTATCGAAACAATGGTCTCTAGAGGCAAAATGTTCCGAAACGGCATCACTTCGTTCCAGAACGCCTTTGTTCTCATGTTCAAGATGGGTACACGTATCGAAACGAAATCACCCATTTCGATACGGACAGGCCTGTAATGATAGATCTTAGCTAGTTTTTATTCAATTTACCCTACCATATGATGTCCAAATGCAGTGAAACTTTATACGCAACATTCCAATGATATAAAATAATAGCATGCCAATTTTCATGGCTATATGAATACGTTTACCTCGTTTTTACGTTTTTAGCAAAACATGCATTTTTAAGGCTATATCAAAAGGACCAAAAGGGCCATTTAGGGTCAATGACCATATTACAAAATAGGCAAGGCACCAACACAACAAAACAAGCATATTTGACTAGATTAACTACTTTGCCACCTTCCTAGGAGTTCAAGGTCATAATTACATTACTTGTAGCTTAGTAGTGACTTGTCCTTGCAGCTGATCCGATCTTCCAACGAACAAACTCTTTAACCTGAAAATGCATGAGAGGAGACACGTTAGGCACACTTTGCCTAGTAAGGTAGTCACAAATAACATAAATAATGAAAATAACATAGCTACAATGATACTTATTCTCATGTTATCATTATCAATGCCATGTAACAATGCATAAGGTAATAAACATGTTCTATTTTCATTCATAATCCTTGGATTGAATCAAGATCGTGGATACGCGAATTCCTACGCCTCTCCAAAAGAATGAATGGTTTAATCCCTCCGCCTCGCCAATATGACCAATATCAATACACATCCCTCCGCCTCGCAAAATCAATGTAGGCCGTAGCCTTAGGACCGTAGTCTACCCGTACTCTGAGCTCATGAATTCTATGGCATGCCAATTGTATCCCGAGTCCATTCCAATCCAAGGTCACAATGTACATATCCATTCCAATGATCAATGATATACCAATGTTCAATAAATTCAATGTAGCCGATGATCAATATATGTGTCTCAACATCTATATCTCATGATTTGGTGTCAATATCAATGTCCGATGATTTCAATGCAATAATCTGGTAACAATGCTTATATCGATGACAATGCACAATGACCATAATCAATGTTCGATGGTAACTTACCGACACTTACCAAAGTGTCCGAATAACCATCCAATGCATTCGCTTCAATAACAATGTTAGCGAAATAATCTAAAATAACAATTAATGATATGGGGAGGCCTTTCTCCTAAACCCGAGACTCCAACTACACTCACCTTAACAATTCGAAGCTTCAAGGCTCTCGGATAGAAATTCCTTTGTTCCTAGCTTGTGATGGAGATGGTGATACCTCTTTCTCCACTTCTTGAGCTAGAAATTAACAGGAAACTTATTAGAGTTGATGTTTCGATATCAAAATCAACATAGGGATATCGAAATCAATATCTGACTTCAATAAAGATGACAACAAGGAGATATCCATAGATAGCCAAAACCCTAGCTTAGATTACACTCAAAATATCCATGGAATCCAATAACCGATTGAGGAATATAGCTTACCCGATCGATGGCAATGATTCGACGTCGATAAAGTGAAGAAATAACAAAGCTTGGATTTCCTCTAATGGAGGTGTGTGCTTAGGTGAAGAAGATGATAAAGATGAGAGGTGTTGACTTGGAAATTTTGTCTCGGTAAGCTATCTCCCTTTTGTTTCCTATTTCTAAATTTCAACATAAAGCTTTCCTTCACTTGAAGGTGTAACAAGGTTTTTTTCTCACAAAGGGTCCCCGCTTTTTGAAAACAACATTTAATTTAAAAGGGGGAACTTTAAAGAGAATTCGAATTTTGGGGAAAACCTTTTAAGAAAATCTCTTTTTCGGGTTGGAGTCGCCACCGGCCACTAAGGTAGGCCAGCCACCGTAAAAATAAAACCAGAGATTCATTTGAAAGGGTTCGGGAGGTGGTTACGTGTGGGGAAGGGTTAGCACCCCCATCACGCCCGGAAATCGGTACCAAAATAATTGTTGCTTTTAAATTGATGGAAATTATCTGAAATTTAAAATGCATTTAATTAGGGGTTATTAATTGAAAATCGGGCTTTAATGGTGCGAGCTTCCTCAAATTAGTGGCTTCGAATTAATTCACCATTTAATTAAAAAGGATGACGGTACACCAGACCAAAGACTAAACCGACATCATATAAGACTGACTGTCATGTTAGTTTAGGGTTCGGATCCCGTACGTCACCTTTATGTATGATGCAAGCAATTAAAGAGTGATGTCACGGTCTTGTCCGTTTTAATTACGGATTTACCTTTAGACGATTCGAATTAATCCGAATATTCGAGGAGTATCCAATAAGCTAGGCTAGTCGACCCGAATACGCGAATTAATAAGTATCTCCGTTTTATAATTAAAATTAATTATCATACAAATCAAGTCATTAAAAATTACATGAATGGCAATTAAAATGCATGTCACAAATGTATTCGAATGACATAAAAACTAGCCATACCATATTAAAAAAACATGTTACATAATAAAACTATGCTATGCATCATATAAACCATAAATTATATAGAAACATGCTTAAACCGGAAATATAAAGGCATACGAAAACAAATTAATAAATATCATATACATGCCATATTTAACAAACATGAACAAAATGCACACAAAACATATATTCGATATATATAAAAAGGCAAATGCATGAGCAACATATAATAAAAAATGAAATGCAAAGTAAAAGGAAGCAAAATGACGGGGGCCAAAATGGCAATAATACAATAAAAGAAAACTGTTTGAAAAAGCGAAACGGGACCTGATTGAAAAGACGCGAAAAACCATGGGGATCAAAAAGGTAATTCCCCCACTCGAAAATCGATTGAAACCAGATTAGGGACGCGATTGAAAGGATTTGAAAAACAACGGGGACTGCGGGAAGGGTTTTGAAAAGCGGAAGTCCTCACCGCGTGATTAAAAGGACGCGGAGGTCCTTAAAACATAATTATACCAATTTTAAGAGATTAAAAACACTATATAAATCGTTTTAAAACATTTTCACCCCCTTTGCATCTCTGAGATCATTCCGAAACCCTAGCCCTTTGTCTCTTAAATCTATCGGCACCGTCACTACGTCGGTCGTTGTTATTCGACGGCCGGCGAGCTTGAAACCCTAAAAACGCCCCTCTTTCGAAACCCTTTCTCTTTTTGACTCTCTGAAAACCCCAAGACCAAACCTTTTGTTTACGAAACCAAACCAGAAAAAACTTTTCGAGCCCAAAAAAAACCAAAAACGTTTCGCGTTACTGCCTCGTCGGCTCACCACACGAGATTTCCGAGGAGATCTCCGGGTTTGTTACCAGTGAGGAAGGCAAACAGGCGAGAGGGAGAAGAAGAGACGCGAAGGTAACAAAAACCTAAACTGCTCTCTGTGTTTTTATTTTCATTTTTGCGCGATTCGAAATTGAAAAAAAAAAGATACCTTCTGAAACTTCCCTTTCTGCTTGTATTCCACTGAAACCTTTTGATTACAAATTTGCTCTCTCGAAAAACTCCCATTTACATTGCATACATCCGGCTTTTATAAGCCCGAGAAATTACATTTTTTCTTTTCTAAATACATATAATCCTCTGAAGAATTGGTTGCTGATTTGTTTGTATTCGGCTGATATCATTCTGATTTTTTGCCTCCAATTTTCTGTCATTTTGCTTCTGATTTCGGTTGCGTTTTGGTGCTCTGACATTTGGTTTTTGTTTGCATGCGTCGTGGCTGCTGGAGGAGGGGACCAAAGGGGCATGGCTTGACGGATCAGCGTCGTGGAGCAATCCATGCCGTCGAAGATGGATCTGGACGGCCTGAGGGCATTCGAAAAGGCATGCGGTGAATCACACGCACGCGAGTGTGAGCTGAAGGGACGCGGACGCGTAGGGGTTCTGGAGAGTTCTCCGCCTCGATCGTGGACCGTCAGATCATGCCAAATCTGACGGTTGGAAGCTTGCGGCGCCAGGATTTCGAGGAGGCCATCTAGCGTTTCTGCTTCGGGGTGTAACCTGAGCTGTCAAATCTATATCAGATCTGACGGTGAGGGGAAGGTGGCGGCTGCACAAAACATAAAGGGTCATTAGGGTTTTATTTTAACAGTTTAGGGTTTATTAACTTGGGCCAACGGGCCATGTATTTTAGTTTTTTTGGGTTTTTATAATTTCTGTAATGGACTCTAATAAATTTTGGGCTTTTTTATTTATTAATAAATACTGGGCTTTATTTATATTAGTTTTTATTTTCAGATTCATTAGTAATAATAATAATAATAATAATAAGACAATAATAAGACAATACGGTAGATAATATTAATAATAATATAAGCAATAGGTATTAATAATAAATACTAATGATAATAGTATAACACAAATAACATAATAACTTAGTAATAATAATAACATAATATATGATAGGATAATAATAATAAATAGTAGATAATAGTAAAAAGTATGGTAATAATAATGGATAATAGTAAAAAATATAGTAAAAAATAACAATAGATATTCTAATAGTAGTAATATATATATGTATATATACTGTTTTTTTGATTTTTTTCCTTTTTTTCTTTTTTTGGTTTTTATTCACAACATATATATAATTAACATAAATACCAAAGCCCATTATTTAAAAACAAAAGTAGACGGGTTTAACACCCCGGACAAAATAGGTGATTACAGCTGCCCCTTTGCTTATACTTTTGGAACAAGGATAAATCAAAGGCCATAAACACCAATTTTGTCCGACTTCCCTGTTTGGATCCCGAGTCACCATGCACTTGAACTTCTGGTGGTTCGAAAGTCAGTACGGGAAAATTCAACGGTCGCGGAGGCTTGAAGCTGTTCTTCTCATTTCAACATCCTTCAACCCTTCGAGGTCCGATTATATAGACAATTAGCAAAAGCTCCATTCTCAAAGTGCCCGAACGGATAGGCGAGTTCCATTCTCCAAAAGCCCGAATAGATAGGCGGGTTCCATTCTCCAAGAGCCTGAACGGATAGGCGGGTTCCATTCTCCAAGAGCCTGAATGGATATGCGGGTTCCATTCTCCAAGAGCCTGAACGGATAGGCGGGTTCCATTCTCCAAGAGCCTGAACGGATAGGCGGGTTCCATTCTCCAAGAAGCTGAACGGATAGGCGGGTTCCATTCTCCAAGAGCCTGAACGGATATGCGAGTTCCATTCTCCAAAATCTTGAACGGATAGGCGGGTTCCATTCTCCAAGAGCCCGAACGGATAGGCGAGTTCTAAAAGATAAAAGTTCCATTCTCCTCATGCCTGAACGGATAGGCGAGCTTCCTTTTACGGGAGAAGCTTTAAAATACCTGTTGAAAATAGGTAAAAATAATATGATGATGTGAGTTAGCATGCCCCTACTCCTAGGGATGCCTAACTATAGATGATGCATGAATTATGACATCAAAATGCTCGGACGCTTTCACTCTTCGGACTGGTCCCTCTTGACCTTCTTCTTCCTTTCTTCTTTTTCAATTTCTTCGGGCTTTCTTATTTCTGCCAAATCTCGATCTCTTGGTCTCTTCTCAAAAGACGACTATTGACTTTCACTGGTCAGACTAGACATAACACTTCTCGCCGTGCTCGTTCCCAAAATCTTGCCCCCTACTCAAACTGGGTGCTGCACTTTTCTCTTTGTCTTAACTTAACGCGACGACTTCTTCTCTTCTCTCAACAATAGGGGAAGCACATGCCCCCAAGTCCATGAACTTCTTCTAGAGTTCATTTTCTGAAGTGCTTGGACGCTTTCACTCTTTGGATCGGTCAATCTCGACCTTCTTCTTGTCTCTTCTTCTTCTCATTCTCTTTTGGCTTCCTCATCTTTGCCAAATCTCAATTTCTGGTCTTTTCGAAGACGACTGCTGACTTCCACTAGTCAGGACAGACGTAACACTTCTCGTAGTGCTCGTTCTCAAAACATTGCCCCATATTCAAACTGGGTGCTTAACTATTCTCTTTGTCTTAACAAGACGACTTTTCTCTCAACATTAGGGGAAGCGCATGCCCCCAAGTCCCCGAACTTTTCTCTTAAGTTCATCAAGGTCTATTTTCATTTTCTGAACCCATCAAGGTATTCCGAAAGAAATTCGCTTCAAGTCTCTGAACTGTAGTTTGTAGAAATCTACTACAATCCTCATTATAGCCACTAACAAGCTGTCATTTGTATTCATGGCATTGCATTCTAAACTTTATCCCCGAAGCAATGGAAAAATTCATTGTGTTTACAAAAGATTTAGATTGCATCTTTTTAATTTCAAAATGAGATGCGTTTTCAAAAACTATACTTTCTTTTCAAATTAGGGATATATCAATTCAAATTAAATACCCCGAATATCAAGTGCACGAACGACACTACTATGACTTACCAAGGATTGCCTCAAGCATCATGTGTCTAGGAGACCTCGAAAGCTGAGCTGATGTCTGAAAACGTGACATACTCTCCGAGTTATTTCAGTCTTTTAATCATTTAGGCTTATCTTCTGTAGGCTTCGCCTTTATCATTTCTTTATAATTTTGGGGAAGTCAACTCAACACATTCCTTTGGCTCGAAATAAATGATGGAGCAAACAACAAAACCCCTAGCTACCCGACACTGTCATGATTTGAAAATATTACCATCACTCATGTAGCTAAAGTTAGTGGTGCATAGCAACCTTATTGGTCTTTTGCTACAGCGGAGTGCCTCAAAAATTCCACACTCGTATTCGAAAATGCCTATTACCAGGCTTCGAACATTGGAGTGCTTTTGTTACGCTTTTATTCTCTTCTCTTTTTTTTCTCTTTTTTCTTTTTTCTTTTTCTTTTTCTTTGTCTTTCGCTTTTTCTCTTTCTCTTTTTTTCTTTCTCTTTTTCTTTCTTTTTTTCTTTTTTTTCTTTTATTCTTCTTTCTTTTTTTTTCTTTTTTCTCTTCTTCTTTTAGGACGAAAGATTTCCAGTTATTCTCCCAAATGCCCTAATTCTATGTGTACTCAATTAACTCGGAGCGTAAACAACATATTCATCATCTTCAAAGCTTTCGATTTCCACTAGACAAAGGCGGCTCGAAGTCAACCTTTGGGGCCAAAGTCAATGTCCCTTGTGCAATTGATATATTGGGACTCAACAGACAAATATATACACAAAATGAAGAGGCAATTGAAACATAATGCATCCTTTCATTGAAATTTAAACACGCAATCTTAGGCCCTTACAAAAGATCTTTGCTACCTTCGGGCAAAGGGTAGCAAAGTGGATTCCACACATCACTTCAAGGAAAAAAATGGAATGCAATGAAATGAAAGCAAACAAACTTGGATGCATAAAACTTTTGACTTCTGTTAAGCTGGCCATCCATCCCACTCCTCAAGCTTCTTCGAGGAACTCAACCTCCTTATTGTCCATCAATTCCTGAACCAACTGCTTGAATTCTGAACAACTCTGAATCTCATGCCCCATAGTCTGATGGTACTCGCAAAATGACTCGTGGCCACCATATGCCACCTTCGGACTACTCTCGATCAAGCCTGCCTCGCACAGCTGTTCGTACACCCAACTCGGAGGGGACTTGATTTCCGACACTTCCACCCTTACTTTCTTCGCATCTACCTCTTCAAGAGCATTCACGCCTCGACCTCCATGGTTCGGAAGCGGATTGGTCGTCACATTGGGCTTCTCTAACTCGAGGACCCCGGTGTTAATCATGTTTTGCACGAGCTTCTTGAATGTTGTGCAATTTTCTATCGTGTGCCCCGGTACTCCGCCGTGGTACTCACAGTGTGCCTTCTCGTCATACCATGAAGGGTAAGGCGGCTGGAAGGGAGTAACATGATACGGGCGAACTAGATCGACCTCGTATAAGTGCTTGTACACCTCATTGTACGATATAGGTAGATGGGTGAAGGTCATTCTCTCTTGTTCCTTCCTGGGGGCCCTATTCTCTCTTCGGTTCGAGCCTTGCGCATTCCCGACTACGGCTTGAGGCGCTAAGACTGTGAAGTGCTTAGAAGCCTCGTAGGTACCGATGTTGTTCACCTCATGATCCTTCTTCTTAAACTACATCCGGGCATTCTCTTCTCCATCAATCCTACCACTCTTGATAGCTGCCTTGATTCGTTCACCGGTCATAACCATATCCGAGAAGTTACCGATAGGGTTGCTTATCATGCGGTCATAGAGGGTCCCTTTCAAGGTATCGACAAACATAGGGGAGATCTCATTCTCACGGAGCGGGGGTTGGACCTGTGCCGCCACATCTCGCCAACGCTAGGCGTATTCACGGAGGCTTTCATTGTGCCTTTGCTCCAAACCTTGTAGCATGAGTCGGTTCGGAACCGTGTCAGTTATGTGTCTATGCTGATCGGTGAAAGCCTTGGCCAAATCCTTCCATGACCGAATTTGAGCACGAGTCAACTGATTGTACCACCTCACCGCGGGCCCCACTAAGTTGTCTTAGAAGCAGTGAATTAGCAACTTCTCATTGTCGATGAAACCCATCATCTTTATACAAAACATGGTTATATGAGCAGTAGGGCAAGTCGTCCCGTCAAACTTCTCAAACTCCGGTGTCTTGAACTTGGGCGGGATTATCAGATCCGGAACCAAGCTGAGGTCTCTAGCATTCATCCCGCATGCCCTCTCTTCTCCTTCTTTTGTACGGAATTTATCCTCGAGGTCTTTCCGGGTCTCTTCTAGTTGTTTTGAGAACTCGGCCTTGACCTTGTTCAAATTCTCGATCTCATCCAAGTTCGGGACACTATCCCCGACATTTTCCACATTAAAAACCAGACTTGATGGAGCATGGGTTGAGGCGCCCGTCTGGTGTGATGTTGCCCCATCTCCTTGAGTAGCCGCTCCTTGCGAGGGCTTATGGGGTATCAGTGACAAAACCCGGAGAATACGAAGGGTCTCCCTTATCCTGACTAGGGTTTCCGACAGCGCCCTTTTCTTTCAGATTTGCTTGCAACAGCTGAGATATCTCGTTCATCATATCTTGTTGGGACTTGATGATGGTGTCCCTCAATTCTTGCTGGGCTCGCTCTAACCGACCTCTCAAATCAGCTTCCAACTTAGCAAAACTTTCCTCCATTTGACTTCTTTGGTGGCGAGTAAAGTGTGGGTGCAAAATCTTTGGTAGTCACGAATGCTGCCATAACCCCGAGCAATTAGATCTCATGACTTAATGATGCAATGCATGTAATGTGTATGCAAAATGGAAACACATGATCAAAGGAAATAAATTAAAAACACAATCGAATGCAAGGAAATGTTGATTCGACGAACATCCTCATTAAACAACTTTCCATAACGGAGATCAAGTCAAGAAAATAAATACATTTTGCCCCCTTTAAACTAGGGTTCCAGAAACTTCGTTGTTATGGAATCTTTTCTACCGTTGTGAAAGTTTTCAACTTTAGACTGTTCTCGAATCAACATTTCATATAAAAATGCGATGAGTATGCAAAAGTAATCAAAACAAGACAAAAGAGGCAACTGGATTAGTATCAACAATAATGAATACTGAATAAAACAAACAAAAGGAAAAACATCAAAGTAGATTAACAATGCAAGACCTAATAGCATGAATTCTAATTCTACGGTTAACCGCATGGCTCTAATCGGGGTGGGCTTCTTAAATTCTCACTCATGTGGTTCGGTTCTAACAAGGGTACCCGAACCTATCTTATCACCTACTAAGGTGACAAAAGCCCCAATTCTGGCCCATTACAAGCTTGCGAATTGGTTTCGATTCGAGGGAAAGCACAACCTAGTGACGTGGAGGGCTGCTCACATGTCAAAGGCGTGGATTCCGGAAGTGAATTACCGACCCGTGGAGGGAGACTCACGTGGGTATGGGCGTTTCACTCCCACTTAAGGGACGAAGCTCGGGTATAGAGCCTAATGCGTGATGCAACACATGTCGATGATTCCTTTGAAATTAAATGAAAAATTAATTCAAGGCCATCAATTATCAAAGCTCGTGTAATTAGAGTTCCATTTTCAAGGAAGAACCACCTCGCTAAAATTAAATTAAATTTCAAAAATTTCCATCAATTTAAAAGAGACAAGTGTTTTTTTTTTGCTTAACTCTCTTTTGTTTTAAAAAACAAAATTGTCCCCAGCAGAGTCGCCAGACTGTAACAAGGTTTTTTTCTCACAAAGGGTCCCCGCTTTTTGAAAACAACATTTTATTTAAAAGGGGGAACTTTAAAGACAATTCGAATTTTAGGGAAAAACCTTTTAAGAAAATCTTTTTTTTCGGGTTGGAGTCGCCACCTGCCACTGAGGTAGGCCAGACACCGTAAAAATAAAACCAGAGATTCATTTGAAAGGGTTCGGGAGTTGGTTACGTGTGGGGAAGGGTTAGCACCCCCATCACGCCCGGAAATCGGTACCAAAAAATGGTTGATTTTAAATTGATGGAAATTATCTAAAATTTAAAATGAATTTAATTAGGGGTTCTTAATTGAAAATCGGGCTTTAATGATGCGAGCTTCCTCAAATTAGTGGCTTCGAATTAATTCGCCGTTTAATTAAAAAGGATGACGGTACACCAGACCAAAGACTAAACCGACATCATATAATATTGACTGTCGTGTTAGTTTAGGGTTCGGATCCCGTACGTCACCTTTATGCATGATGCAAGCAATTAAAGAGTGATGTCACGGTCTTGTCCATTTTAATTACGGATTTACCTTTAGACGATTCGAATTAATCTGAATATTTGAGGAGTATCCAATAAGCTAGGCTAGTCGACCCGAATACGAGAATTAATTAGTATCTCCGTTTTATAATTAAAATTAATTATCATACAAATCAAGTCATTAAAAATCACATGAATGGCAATTAAAATGCATGTCACAAATATATTCGAATGACATAAAAACTAGCCATACCATATTAAAAAAACATGTTACATAATAAAACTATGCTATGCATCATATAAACCATAAATTATATAGAAACATGCTTAAACCGGAAATATAAAGGCATACGATCACAAATTAATAAATAACATATACATGCCATGCCATATTTAACAAACATGAACAAAATGCACACAAAAATATATATTCGATATAAAAAAAGGCAAATGCATGAGCAACATATCATAAAAAATGAAATGCAAAGTAAAAGGAAGCAAAATGACGGGGGCCGAAATGGCAATAATACCATAAAAGAAAACTGTTTGAAAAAGCAAAACGGGACCCGATTGAAAAGACGCGAAAAACCATGGGGATCAAAAAGGTAATTCCCCAACTCGAAAATCGATTGAAACCAGATTAGGGACGCGATTGAAAGGATTTGAAAAACAACGGGGACTGCGGGAAGGGTTTTGAAAAGCGGAAGTCCTCATCGCGTGATTAAGAGGACGCGGAGGTCCTTAAAACATAATTATACCAATTTTAAGAGATTAAAAACACTATATAAATCGTTTTAAAACATTTTCACCCCCTTTGCATCTCTGAGATCATTCCAAAACCCTAGCCCTTTGTCTCTTACATCTCTCGGCGCCGTCACTACGCCGGTCGTCGTTATTCAACGGACGGTGAGCCTGAAAACCTAAAAATGCCCCCTTTCGAAACCCTTTCTCTTTTTGACTCTCCAAAAACCCCAAGACCAAACCTTTTGTTTACGAAACCAAACCAGAAAAAACTTTTCGAGCCCAAAAAAACCAAAAACGTTTCGCGTTACTGCCTCGTCGGCTCACCACACGAGATTTCCGAGGAGATCTCCGGGTTTGTCACCAGTGAGGAAGGCAAACAGGCGAGAGGGAGAAGAAGAGACGCGAAGGTAAACAAAACTTAAACTGCTCTCTGTGTTTTTATTTTCATTTTTGCGTGATTCGAAATTGAAAAAAAAAAGGAGATACCTTCTGAAACTTCCCTTTCTGCTTGTATTCCACTGAAACCTTTTGATTACAAATTTGCTCTCTCGAAAAACTTCCATTTACATTGGATGCATCCGGCTTTTATAAGCCCGAGAAATTACATTTTTTCTTTTCTAAATACATATAATCCTCTGAAGAATTGGTTGTTGATTTGTTTGTATTCAGCTGATATCGTTCTGATTTTTTGCCTCCGATTTTCTGTCATTTTGCTTCTGATTTCGGTTGCGTTTTGGTGCTCTGACATTTGGTTTTTGTTTGCATGCGTCGTGGCTGCTGGAGGAGGGGACCAGAGGGGCATGGCTTGATGGATCGGCGTCGTGGAGCAATCCATGCCGTCGAAGATGGATCTGGACGGCCTGAGGGCATTCGAAAAGGTACGCGGTGAATCACACGCGCGCGAGTGGGAGCTGAAGAGACGCGGACGCGTGGACGCGTGAGGGTTCTGGAGAGTTCTCCGCCTCGATCGTGGACTGTCAGATCATGCCAGATCTGACGGTTGGAAGCTTGCGGCGCCAGGATTTCGAGGAGGCCATCTAGCGTTTCTGCTTCGAGGTGTAACCTGGGCTGTCAGATCTAGATCAGATCTGACGGTGAGGGGAAGGTGGCGGCTGCACAAAACATAAGGGTCATTAGGGTTTTATTTTAGCAGTTTAGGGTTTATTAATTTGGGCCAACGGGCCATGTATTTTAGTTTTTTTGGGTTTTTATAATTTCTGTAATGGACTCTAATAAATTTTGGGCTTTTTTATTTATTAATAAATACTGGACTTTATTTATATTAGTTTTTATTTTCAGATTCATTAATAATAATAATAATAATAATAATAATAATAATAATAATAATAATAATAATAATAATAATAATAATAATAATAAGATAATAATAAGACAATACGGTAGATAATATTAATAATAATATAAGCAATAGGTATTAATAATAAATACTAATGATAATAATATAACACAAATAACGTAATAACTTAGTAATAATAATAACATAATATATGATAGGATAATAATAATAATAATAAATAGTAGATAATAATAATAGGGGATGAGATCAAGTTACATTGTGTAAAACTCATTTAGTTTTACACTAATCTAGGACCATTGGATAAGGGAAATGGATGGATGAGATTAATAGTAAAAAATGTGAAGATTTTCACTTGGGAAAAAAAGATAAGGAAATAATCTGAGCCATTAATTACCATCATCTAACGGTCCAAAAACTGTGTAAAAGTAATTGAGTTTTACACAGTGTAAGTTGATCCTAACCCTAATAATAGAATAGATAATAGTAAAAAGTATGGTAATAATAATAGATAATAGTAAATAATATAGTAAATAATAACAATAGATATTCTAATAGTAGTAATATATATATATATGTGTGTGTGTATATATACTATTTTTTTTGTTTTTTTCTTTTTTTCTTTTCTTTTTTTTTGATTTTTGGTTTTTATTCACAACATATGTATAATTAACATAAATACCAAAGCTCATTATTTAAAAAGAAAAGGAGACGGGTTTAACACCCCGGACAAAATAGGTGATTACAGAAGGAAAGTTATCAGGTAACTCCACGTAATGGAGATTTTAATTCAAAGAGGGCTAATCGCAAGGTTAGCCCCTCACTTTTCATATTATTGTGACTTTGCCCTCTAACTTACATTTCTTCCATTTTAGCCACTAAAAGCTTAATATTATTTAATAGAGCTCAATCACAATGTTTTAAACCAATTTAAGGCTCAATATCAATAGTTAACTAATCGATGCAACATTTAAGCTTGGCCGAAGTAGGATTTTTGATCAACGGAACTTAATTCCGACTAGACCGGACTTCGGGGTGTTACATTAAAACTCGCGAAGGAATAGACTTGACAAGGGTGGAAACTAGGGATCTAATTGCGAAATATAGGCTTAATGATAACATTGTGAATTTTATTAGTCATGGATTGGCACTTTATAGAGATGATCGATACCTAGATGAACCAGCACTGGACACGGGAAAGAGGATGAAGTTTTATGCAGAGTCTCTTGTACGTTTTCAAGGTGCTTCCCCATGCATTTATCCATTGTATGGAGTAGGTGAGCTGCTCCAAACTTTTGCATGGTTTATTGTTGTTTATGGTGGAACATACATGTTGAATAATCTTGAGTGCAAGATAGATTTTTTTGGCATGATTGATGATGAATTCTTGGAGAGATTGAGACTGGTGAATGAAACTATGAAGGTTGTAAACCATGAGGAGAGGGTAGAGTTTTGTGGCCTATGGATGGTTGCAGCTATAAAGCAGCTGCTGAAGGATCACTTTCCAACAGCTTGGTGGCTTTGACAAGGCTTGGCTATAAGTCCATTGGAGGCCCTATTTTAAATATAGCTATGACGGGCAGTGTAGGTAGTGTCTTTTGGGTGGTTTCTACAGGGCCAAACTACATCGAGCGAATGAGTATTTTCTTTCTTAATCTATCAAGGATGAAACAATTGGAACGATGATACTCCTCACAACTCCAAATGCTCAGCGCGTCATGTTTGCTTATCAAGTAATGGATGATGGTTTCATTGTTTCATGGACGAAAGTGACGATGGGGTGCACAAAATGGTCAAGTTGGAGTTTTATATGAGATGGTTGTGAAAGATCATATATGTATACATGATACATCTTATTGGCCGTGTCGGGTTCGAAGTTGGTGCTAAATTTGAACCACTTAAGGTGATTTTTGGTTTCGGAGGACACTTAGCACTAATGTCGGTACATGTGTCATTTTTAGACATGCCGAAAAGAGCTTTGTGACATATTTGGTCAAATCATAAGAAGAAAAACATGGTGGGTCGTTCTTCTAAGTTGAAATTACGGGTTCTAGTTTTAATCCTTGAGGACAAGGATTTTTCGAGGAGGGGAGCTTTAATGCAAGCCCAATTATACGTAAATAAAACGAGACATTTTATGTGTTAGACTTTACTTGAAACTACGTCGTTTTATGTATTTAGGGGGTTAAAACCATACTTTTGGCTTGTTGCAAGTTATCGATCAAATAAAATAAAAATGGTTTCCCTTGTCATTTCTTAAATTCTTTATTCTGTCATCTCCCTTTGCTCTTTTTATTCTTCCTATCTCTTTTAATTCTTCTTTCTTTATTTTGTACTGCATCATCTTTGATGTTGAATGAATGAAAGCATAGACCATGACTAATTGACAATGGAGCAGTGACCTAGAAAATGCATATCGCAGTTTAAAAAATGTGGAAAACTAAAAACAAAACAAAAAACAAAGATAGCAGCAAGACTGAAAACGTGTTTGACCATTCAGGCTTCGTAATCAAAAGTCAGTACAACTTACCCATTCCACACGCCCTAACCTCACTCTACGTATATTATTCATTATAGATATGATACGTGGATTGAATATATACAATTTATATTCGATTGTGTTTTAATTCAGTTCATATTTTTTTTTGACCCAAAACTTTAATTATGTTTAAGTATAATTGTCTTTATATAAGAATTTGAGTAATCGTAAGTATTTTTAAAAAAAAATATGGAGTATGATTTATATTTATACGTAGTCTAAACAGTGAGTTTTGGACAGACTCGATAGGAACGACCGCACATGACCCCTAAGAGAGAATGACACAAAAATAAAGTACCTAAATTAAATTAAATATCTATCAAAAAATTATAATTTTTGCTATAAATAAAATAATGAAGAACAAGAATAAAGAGATGAGAAAAAGAGCGGGATTTGTATTATTCTCAATATTGACTTGTGTACAATGCTTTCTCCAAATCTATATTTATAGGCATAAATTAAAATAAAAATCATAATTCCAATGGGCATGAAACCGTAATAATAAAGTACATTAAAGACTCCTTTAATACATGGATATTCACCATAAATAAATATGCATATTATGTGTATATATATAACAATTATCTAAAACTTAAAACATGAAAAAATGACACTTTCAAGTGAAAATATTTTATTTTTAGATGTTTATAAGTTAACTTTTTGTTGCTGAAGAGGATATTCTAATAATATTTTTTGTATTAAGGTAATTTTTATTGGTTTTTAAATTAAGGGGGCATTTTAATAAATTTCACAATCAAACTTAAATCTTTGAATTGAGTGTAAATGTATTAGATGGTATGGACTTATTATATTACAGGTATTACACGTTTATTGAATTCAAATCTTGAACGTGAAAAACCCTAGTTGTATTACTATTACTAACAACAATATGTCAAGGGTTGACAGAATACAAAATTTATAATATTCAACTTTGAATATATGTGCATATAGCTTTGGTTTCCCATCTTTTCCATTATTCAATCTACCTCTAACTCAAGAAATCACTGTTTGGGTCACAAGTTTCCTTTTTCTACAATAGAATCAAACTTTGAAATATTCATACCTTATTGGCCAGGTCAACCCCATGTTTCTGCAACAGTATATATATATAGATTCAAATCCATGCCAATTACTCTTAAACGGACAATTAGAAGCTACACCTGCAAAGTTGTTCATACAAATGGGAGTCCTCAAACAAACAAGTGTTTTCAAGATTTCACTTTTATTCACCCTTTTGTTCATTTCGTTCACTGCACAGCTTGGTGCTGCCATAAGGCCTTGGCAAGGACAACGACTATTGAGGAAAGTCCTGCCCGATTTCGAGTCGCTTCAGAAGGGACCGGTGCCACCATCTAGTGGTTCTTCTTGCACCAACATCCCCGGTCGATCGGGACATTGCATCAACGGAATCAATGCTGCCGGCCATCTCCTTCATTCGCCGCCCGTGTTTGTGGGTACTACTTCCATGGGAGAATAATCATATCAACAACCAAGAAGAAAGATTCATCAAAATCTTCATTGTGTTTCTGTGAAGCAACACAGTTTTCACTAAAGATACTGGAAACTGTAACTACAGCATTGTTTAAATCTCTTATTTTTCATTCTTTTATACTTTTTTTTCTTTTTTGTAGTGCATGACCAATTGACCATGCGAGCTTACTATAAAAATGTTCACTAAAGTTTAATTTGAGTTAATTATAGGGTAAAATGCATCCCATATCACTTAATTATTTGTACCAATTTAGAAACGAACAATTTAATATAATACTAATAATTTTAGTCCCAAAACTTATCAACGTATAAAAAAACAATATAAATAAAAATGGTTAAAATCTACCTAAATTATTAATGTACCAAAATTCTACCATATATATTGAATACGACTATGACTATTGTTAAAAGAACCACACCAACATGAACCTAATAAGTGCTCACAATAGAAAAACGGATAGTATTTATCTTAAGAGACCCAAATTTAATTATTTTATTTATAAAATATATGTACATTATCAAAATGTTAAGAATATGTATAAATAGATATTACTTTATAATTATTTTTAAACTATTGATAGAAAACCACACCAACAAATATTACACGAAATCTAAGAATTATTGTAATGATTCTATGTTGATGTATTTCATTTATTTAACTTCATTTATTATATGTTATGTATATAATTTAGTTATTTAAATTTGGTTAATCAGATATGATAATTTCAAATTTATTTTATCATAATTATACAAAATGAACCCAATATGAAAATTAATTAAATCGATATGAGATAATAAGAAAAATTAATATATATATATATATATTAAAATTTACATAAACATGATTAATGTACCAAAATTTCTGTAACAATATGTATATATTGAATATGACGGACTATTTTTTTTTTTGAAAATCCTATTCTACTTCTATCTAGAGGGGAGGGAAAAATCTAGGTGAAGACAATGCTCCTGAGGGGTCTTGAACCCGGGACCTAAGAGGAAAGGAGTGGAGCAGGTAGGGGTGGGAGAAAATACCCGACCCGAACTACCCGACCTGACTACCCGAATACAAATAACCGGGTAATTACCCGAAATTTTTTTTTACCCGGGTCGGGTACCCGGCCCGCCATTTCCCGAGTCGGGCCCGGGTCACAAAAGTAGAAAATTTCGGGTACCCGGTTCCTAATTTTTTTTTATTTTTTATTTTAAATATAATTATATTTTTTAAACAAAATATCCTTATATTCATTATATTTTCAAATCAAACAACCTAATTTTTAAATCTCGATCCCTCAAATGTTCTCCCTTCACAATTCGTACTAGTCTTCTCTCTCAATTTCACCGCACTCCATATATATATAATTCGAATATTATATATATTACAGTATATGTATATACAATATATTTAATTTTATGTTGGAATATAAATTGTAATTATTGACTCTAATGTTATTTGGGTTTGATATTTCGAATATTAAACTTTATGTTGGATTATATAATTCGAATTTTTCTTTTTTTTAGGTATATTTAAATCATTCAATTAAAAAAAAAACTGGCGGGTACCCGGTACCCGATTAGACGGGTACCCGGAAAAGGCGGGCCGGGACACAGGCCTTTATTTGAGGTACCCGGATGAATCGAGTACCCGAAAAACCGGGTACCCGACAATTCCCACCCCTAGGAGCAGGTGAGCGTGCTCTGACCACCAGGTCATCATCGCAGGCTCAATATGACGGACTATTGACTAAAGGTTAGCACAACACAATACATTACACAAAAAAAATATTATTGGTGTTGATTTTTACTATTTTTAATATTTTGGTATAATAATATTTATTTTTTATTTTTAATCGTTTGAAAGTGGATACACACTATATAATGGATTGGATAATAAAATTAGACTTATTTTTATTAAATCGCTCAAAATTATTTGAACCACAACCGAATAAATCAGCTGAACCCCAAAAAAGTAGTTTTGGGTTTTTAGACTAAATATGATGTATTGTTGTGCTAATGCCTTTGTTTTTTTTTAACTCAAATCAATTTTTTTTGATATACGTGTCCGTTTTATGATTCATGTTCAGAATTCGTAATTCTCTTTTTAAATAATTTCATTTTTAAAATTTAATTTTTTTTCTCATTAAAAGAATAATGTGTCTTACCATTGCACTCAACTCTTATCGATTAACCTAAACCAGTTTTTTTAATCAAAAAATCAGTTTGATTTTTTACCCAATTGAAAAAATAAAAACAAAAAGAAGTCCGGAGAGGAGAAAATCTAAATGGCTAGATCTTTTTCCATTTTTGTTTAGAGACTTCCCTACTTTCCTTCCTCAGCTGCTCAGTTACGGAGCGCAATTTGATTGGAGATATGGATATTCGAGGTTATCTAATCTATCCTTATAACATAAGTGATAAATTAGTAATCCAAATATATTCAAATTTAGATTAAAATAAATCTAAATAAAATTACCAAGACTAAAAATTCAAACCTAAAACGTTAACGTTTGTGACATTCAAACTTTCCATCAAACAAAAACCTTTTTAACATAAATCTTCTAATTTTGTAATTAAAATTAAATATAGATATGATAAGCGTTTTGAACATATGTTTATATATAATTTATTAAAGGGTAAACTACACTGGTAGTCACCGAACTTTTAGGGCACTTTCAATAAGGTCACCGAACTTTTAAAACTTTCATTACAGTCACTCAACTTTTAATTCGCTTTCAATAAGGTCACTGCCGTCAACCACCGTTAAAAAAGCTGACGTGGCATGTTAAACGTAAGGGTAAAATACACTGTTAGTCACTGAACTTTTCAGAGGCTTTTAATATGGTCACCGAACTTTTAAAAATTTCATTACTATCACTCAACTTTTAATTCGCTTTCATTACCGTTAAAAAAAGCCGACGTGACATGTTAAGTTTAAAAATAAACGTTTTCCCACCATATTTTCTCTCCCCTCTTATTTTCTTCCATCCAAACATGTCCATCTTTTACATACATTAATATTTTCCTTTGAACTCCTCATTATCCAGTGCATGACTCAGTAAATGTCGGGCCTGAAGCATAAAGAGGATTTTTATGAGCAAAATTTTAGTTATTTCTTTATCATTCCATCATCGGATGTCTCCCAATATTTTTCTTGTTCTCACACATGTCGCATGCATGTCTAGATACATTAATATTTTCCTTGATGTGTTACTAGAGAAGTAACGACCTTCATAAAAAAAATTACAATTTGATTCATATGGAAGAAAGAGACATGTTTGGATGGAAGAAAATAAGAGGGGAGAGAAAATATGGTGGGAAAACATTTATTTTTAAACTTAACATGTCACATCGGCTTTTTTTAACGGTAATGAAAGTGAATTAAAAGTTGAGTGATAGTAATGAAATTTTTAAAAGTTCGGTGACCATATTGAAAGCCTCTGAAAAGTTCAGTGACTAACAGTGTATTTTACCCTTACATTTAACATGCCACATCAGCTTTTGTAACGGTGGTTGACGACAATGACCTTATTGAAAGTGAATTAAAAGTTGAGTGACTGTAATGAAAGTTTTAAAAGTTTGGTGACCTTATTGAAAGTGCCCTAAAAGTTCGGTGATTACCAGTGTAGTTTACCCTTTATTAAAAATAAAAGTAACTTTTAGTTTTTAACTTGATAATTTCTCTCTATTTGGTCCTTAAATTACATTTTGTTAATGTTAGCCCTTGAACCTAATAATTCTCTTGTTTCTAATCTTTTGAATAGTGTCATATCACTATGAGATTGAAAATTAAAAATGAGAAACTTAACGAGTTCAATGGTAATGTAGACCCAAAAAAAACTGTTCAAAGACTAAGTTGGGAGAAAATATGGAGTTCAGGGACTAAAAAGTAAATTTACCCATTTATTAAAACATTGAAGTTGAGCTGTATTCAGACAAAGGACCCTCGGGTCGGCGTCTGTAGTTGTCTCAGATCCTCAGTTTGCCAACTAACACCAACCAACAAACAAAACAGCTACTGACCTAAACACATTACTCCCAAAACACCATAAGTATTAAGTACAACACAAACAAGAGCTGCTCTCTTTTTAACGCAATCCATCACCGCCGCCGCCGCCACCACCACCAGCCACCGATCAGCAATGTCCATCGCCGCCTACCTTTTCACCCCTTCCCCATCTTTCTCTCCTCTCCCTAAGACCATCCCTAAGTTCACCACCTCTTCCCCTCTCCGCCTCCACCTCACCCTTCCCTCCTCCTCCTCCTCCTCCACCAGTCTCCGCCACCGCCATCCTTCGCCGTTCTTAACCTTCTCCACCCTTCCCGGAGGCGATGGTGGCGACATCAACCACAACAACAACTCGGGTGGTGGCGGAGGAAACAATGACGATGGAAAAGGCAAGGGTGGTGGTGGTGATGAGAATGCTGGCGATAAGAACAAGAAAGAGGCGATGATGGTGCTGGCAGAGGCAGGTAGGTCGATGGAGAGTTTGCCCAAGGACTTGGCGGCGGCGATTCAAGCCGGGAGGATTCCCGGGTCGGTTGTGGAGAGGTTCTTGGGGCTCGAAAAGTCTGGGTTTATGCAGTGGTTGATGCAGTTTGGTGGGTTCAAAGAAAGGCTTTTGGCCGATGATCTCTTCTTAGCTAAAGTTGCCATGGAATGTGGTGTTGGGATCTTCACCAAGGTTTGTCTCTTCCCCCATTTTTCTTACTTTAAGATTTTGGGTTTTTCATTTTTTTCTACTATCATGTTTAGATTGGAATCCTTGTCTGAATTAGATGACATTGTCCATGAAACATTTGTCAATAGACAACTTCTAACATACAAAAATCAGAACTTGGATTAAAAAAAAACTATTTTTTATGAACATTTATTAAATTAGTATTTTTCATTACATTGAATGGTTTTACACCAACTGTTAACCGAAGTTCTAAGTTATAATTCAATTCTAGTATTTTATGTTCGAAGTTCGAACCTTTCAACAAGCATAAAATTATCAATACTTACAAACAGGATTCGAATATTGGATATCCAAGGGTTGCTATCCAAATCTTGTATGAACCTAGTAAATCCCCTGTATATCCAAATCTGAAAAAAGAAATGGATTGGATGGTGCCATACTTTTAAAAGTATTGTTTTCTGTGATGACCTTCAACTCTCTTGTATTCTCCATCCTGCATATCTCATTTAATTTTGTTGATTCAATCTAACAACTATTATACTTGTGTTTATTTCCTATTTTCTAGACTGCTGCAGAATATGAACGTCGAAGAGAAAACTTTTTCAAGGAGCTCGAAATCGTTTTTGCAGATGTGGTATGGTTGTTTTCACCTCAACCAACTCTTTTGAATACTCACCTCTTTAGCCTTCTTTTGGTTCGAATAGCAAATATGACTCGTTTGATAAATTCAAGGAATAAATTTGAGGATATCTTTATACAAACTGATTGATTTCATGGCTGATGCTGAATTTCGATGCCACTTTAAGGCTATTATTTCAATCTTTGAATTTCTCGTCCAATGTAGGGTCCATTCTAATCCCTAGTGGAAGGCACCCCCTCCCACATCCGGGTGCCATTTTGTGGATCGACCCCTTTAATGAATTTAACATCTGATCATCCATTTAATACTCTGTTTTCTGTAAAAGATAAGCAGTGAACTGCCTTGTCATTGTTAGATGATTAAGTCAATATCATGCATTGGTAATTAGAAATACATCACATAGAGACTTTAAGAATCAGTAGGAAGGAATATGTGCACTATTTTTTAGTTTTAAAACCAAAAATCTTCTCATCATAAGGATAATGGATGAGCATACTGAATTCACAGCTGAAACATTATATATAGTTTTTGTTAACAAGAAAAAAGATAGAAGGGGATACCAGTAACAAGTTGTGGCAGCCTGATTTGGTTCGAGTATGGAGATTCTATGATCTTGCAAACTAATTCCGGCAGTAGCCTTAAAATGTAGAGCTTGCTGCAGAATCTCTTGGCCACCCATCAAGGGGGTCGAGCCGTAGCTTCCCCCTGAATCCATTGATGGCATCATGTTTAAGATAGTTCAAGGTTAAATGAGAATGAACGAGTCTCGTTCTCCCCTGCAACCAAAATGTGCCTTCTCCACACATGCATATCCTCCTAGCAATCTAGCTACCTATTAATGTGATCTTAACACGAAAGCACACCTTTTATGGTTTTGCATGCTCCTCTACTAGGGTAAAAAAAAAATCATCCGAGACAGTAGAGATGCAGTTTCGTTGAATGATGAAGGTGAAACTAGTACAACTGAATTATAATTAAGGTTTCCATTAAAGAAATCAGGTCTTGAGAATTAAACATTTAGATGGTTTGAGTTAGTTTTATCAACTCACTAGGTGATTCAAAGTAGTAACATAAGATTGCTTTTTGCCTTCATAGTAAGAGGACCTCGGAATTTCTCCTAAGAGAGTGTCTCATGTTTTTTAAAGATCGGAAGATCATAAGGTTGCGGACTGTAGTACTTCATTGAACTGCTAAACAATATGAACTAAAATAATAGGTGATGGTTTGTTGTCCTGATATAATGAAGCCGTTGATTAACGACTATAATTTAGAAAGATATTTCTGTGCCTGTTTTCTTTATTTTGTCTTCTGTTTTTTCCAGGAATTATAATTTTATCAGGGGTTCGGCACCGTTTATTAGCAATATTTAGTCCAAAGAAATCGTATAACGAGGAAGCAATGAGACTTTCTTTGGATTTTTTTTTACTATTTTTAACTTAATAATTGTGCCTGTAACCTGTTTAATGTATATTCCCCCCATTCTGGGACTGGGAGATTCACCAGCACTGTATTTCAATCACTTGAAATTTAGTACTTGTTTTTTTCTAGGTAATGGCCATAATTGCAGATTTCATGCTTGTTTATCTTCCTGCTCCGACCGTCTCTCTCCGGCCTCCTCTTGCAGTCAGTGCCGGGGCTATTTCCAAGTTCTTCTATAGCTGCCCTGATAATGCTTTCCAGGTTATTATCATTATCATCTTTGGCAATGAAGTTCCACGGAGAGAATTTTCTGTTTAACGGTCATGAAATTTTGTCTGCAGGTTGCTCTCTCCGGGACTTCGTATTCTCTTTTGCAGAGATTTGGTGCCGTAATGGTAAGAAGATCTTTTTATCTTGTAAACTTTTAAAGGTCAAGATATCTGAATATCTGAGATGCAACCAACTGACCATTTTTTTCATGTTTTAATTGTATGTGCTTTGCAGCGAAATGGGGCGAAACTTTTCGCAGTTGGCACCACATCTTCGCTGGTAAGGGCTTATTATTTCTTCTTTTGCAAATTGATTATCAAACTGAAAACCTGGATCGGGCTTTGGCTGGCATTTAATGGAATTTCTTTTTCTTCATAGGTTGGCACAGCGGTTACAAATGCCTTGATTAATGCAAGAAAGGCTGTCGACAAGGTGTCCGCATCTGAAGTTGAAAATGTTCCGATACTATCCACCAGTGTTGCCTACGGTGTTTACATGGCAGTTTCTAGCAACCTCAGGTGCGTAATTGCGTAATGTTCATGGAAATGCTTTTACTGTTTTACCATTACTATTAAGGAGCTACACAAAACGAAGGTTGCTCTCTCATCCCATAATCCCTCAACTCTCCATCTAAGATTCGACATTGTAGAGCTTTAAGTCGGAACCTCAACTCCCTAACCACTGGGGTGTCCTCTTGGTTGCTAATGCTGAACGACTGGTTTGTTTTATAAAACCATTTAAATGGATCGTTGAAGTCGAAAGTTTTTTAAGAGCATTAGCTATTGCTAACATGTACTTATATCCGGTACTCACACTCGTGTCCAAGCAACATAGGATTTAGCTATTATATGAGAAGTTTTGATGTTCGAAATTGTGTTTAATTCCAGATTCGTGCCCATGAAACAAACGTGTCTTGAAATACCAATTCCATGATGCATAAATCATTGGAATTAAGAGTTGTAAAATTTCGGAATATTTTGTTTAGGATTTGTGTTTTGTTCTGATAGGTACCAAGTGCTGGCCGGTGTAATTGAACAGCGTATTTTGGAGCCTTTGCTACACCAGCACAAGCTTATGTTGAGTGCAATATGCTTTGCGGTTCGAACGGGCAACACGTTCTTGGGTTCCCTATTGTAAGATCCGATATCAATCTTGAAAACTATCCTACTCAGTACTCACTAGGATAGTCGTTTTGTTGCCTACAGCTACTCAATTTTCATGATTTCCATTTCGTTTTTGTAGGTGGGTGGATTATGCTCGTTTGGTCGGCATTCAAAAGGCTCACGAAGAAGAAAACACTGCATTGGAATGATTAATATCGGTTCGTTCAACTCGGCCATCACAGTTCCATGAAAGCAGCTTCGCTCGTCTCGTAGTTCAGGGATGGGAAAGCTTGGTTAAACTGACATTTCAATGCTGTTGAGTCTTCTTTTTCTTGTCATTGCAGTTAGAATAATATAATTTTTAAGGTTTCATTAGTTGAGGAAAAAAAAGGAAAATCTCCCTTTCAAGTTTCACCGGTAGTTCTTACTTCTTAGCCATTTGTGTGTTTGTGTCGTGTTCGTGTATTTTCCTTGTCATAATTGTGTTTCGGTTATTTTATATTCGTATAACTTGTGACAAATTAATAATGTGATAATCTATACTATTTGCTTTCTTAGGATTTAACTAATTAACAATGGCTAATTAAAATCATTTTTTTTATTGTAAGCATTCATTTTTTTAATATGCATGTTTGTCTTACGGTCTATGTTCGGGGTGCGAGGTTGTTCCTCCTAATAATATCGTCTTTAAAATTTGAACTTGCGTCCTCTCGTTAAGAGTGCAATGTGCTTTACTAATGCATCCAACACTTATTGGTCACTCAACTAAATTTAGGGATGGACACGGGTCGGGTTGGGTTCTTGGCCCACCCGAATTCGACCCAAAAATAAATACCTTAAATTCGCACCTGGCCTCTCTCGAACATTTTCTTTATAAAATTTGACCTGGCCCGACCCGAAAATAAATATACTAAACTTGACCCCGACCTGACCTATAGAAAAAATAATAATTTAGGGATATAATTGTAAAAAAAATAATTTTAATGAACTTAATTGTAAAAAAATATAATTTGAAGGATTAAATTGTAAATAAAAAATTAATTTTAAGGACCTAATTATATATATATATATATATATATATATATATATATATATATATATCTCTAAAAAATTTAAGGAAAAATTGTACAATTAGTCCCAGGTCGGGTCAGAATCCGATCGGATCAGGTAAAATGCTTATCCCTAATTAAATTGCGATCCCAAAAATTATTAGGGAAAACTATACTCGTGGTGACCAAACTATCACCTTTTTTCTGTTTTGGTCACTCAACTAATTTTTTTTTATCAAAATTGTCTCTCTCGCTAGATATATTTCCTGCTTTAGTCCCATCCGTTAAAAAACTAACAGAATCGTTGACAGAATATTTATTTTATTTTATTTTTTATGTCATCATCTCTCTCCTTGTCAACAAATTAAATAATATATTTATTCGACCAACTAAGAAATATCACGTCTTAATTTTGAACAAATGAAAGGAAGAAAAAAAAACGTCTTTAGTGTGCAACTAGATGAATTCAAAATTGTGTCCACTTGTATAAGAGGTTCCATGCCTAACCATTGAGCAAAGCTTGAAATTTAGTTAAGTTTTAACCAAATAAAAATTTAAGTTATATTCTCTCAACCTCAAAAATAAAATAAAAAATTACCTCTATGATAATTCAAACTGGGAACACATTGTACCAAAAACAAAGTGTTTAACCATAAGCTAGATAGAGAACTTAACATATATCTCCAAATTTTAATGTTTAATTTAAAATGTAGTATCACCTTAAAATTAAATCAAAGTAGTACTAAAATCAAACTAAAATTATTTTTTTAATTCGTTTGAGAATAAAAAATTAATTATTTTTTTATACAAATGTACTTAGATCATTTTAAAAATTAATTAAATATAAAATAATTTGTAGGTTTGTAAACGAACCGAATGAACACGAACAAGGGTGTGTTCATGTTCGTTCGTTTAACTTTAACCGAACAAATGAACGAACACGAACATAAACGAACACAAAATTTCTTGTTCGTGTTCGTTCATTAAGGAATGTAGCTTGTTCGTGTTCGTTCACATCCGTTCGTTTAAATGGTAAACGAATACAAATGAACATAAACGAACACATGCGAACATAAACGAATATATATAACGTGTTAAATACTTAATATTTTGGGTTAGTTCGATTAATTCAGTTAATTAACCGATTTTAAACCGAATTAATCGATAATTGAAATTTGAAAAAAAAAAACTCTTAATCATTAGCCGAACCCTAAAATTATCTAATAGATTAACCAATTTTATTTTAGTTTAGTTGGTTAGTTCGGTTTAACCGAACAATGAACACCCCTAGACATATGTGAATAAATTTAAATGAACATAAACGAACAAACATAAACGAACAGATTATCGAACGTTCACGAACATAAATGAAGGAACAAGTCCTTTGTTCATGTTCGTTCATTTAATTAAACGAACAAAAAATCTTGTTCATGTTCGTTCGTTTAATAAATAAACGAACATAAATGAAGTTCCCGCCGAACGGTTCGCTGAACGTTCGGTTCGTTTACAACCTTAATAATTTGTTCATAGACATATCAGCGAATTAAATATTATTTAAAAAATATATTATCCTAAATAAATATTATAAATTTAATTTTTTGAATTTTTTAATATTAGTTTTATAAAATAAATAAATAATTATTTAATTATTGTGTTTTTATTTCAAAATAAACTGAAAATAATTTCAGTTTGATCTTAAATTTTAACTACATTCCAAGCTGAATTTTTTTTAATTAAAAATAATAATTTTAAATCTAAATAGTTATTTTTAAAGGTTGGTGGTGGTGGTTCGCCGCAACCTGTGATTACTCGGTGGAATCCTCCTCCACAGGATTGGATTAAAGTGAACACCGATGGCTCAAGGTCTGCTTGAACCGGTTTGACTTTTTTAGGTGTTGCGGGACCGCCAGTATGGGTGTTGAATCTCTTGCAAAGGTTTAATCGCTTGGTTTGTTGTTGTTGGTCCGGTTTGAACCCGTCATCGTTTTTTTAAATGTCCCGTTGTGTTTCTTTTCTCCGACTAGCTTTAGGAGTTTTAATGATGCAAATGGTTCATTCTCTTTTTCACCTAAAAAAGTTATTTTTAAATAATTCAAACATTTTTAGAATGATCTAATGCATTTTAAAAATAATAAACAATTAAATTTTTATTTCAAAAATTTTGAAAAAATAATTTTAGTAGTATTTTAATTTATTTTTAGGTGATAATAAATCTTAAACTAAATATTAGATTTTGTAGATACATTATAAACTCTTAACTTAGTTTAGTGGTTAAGCACATAGGTTTAGTTCAAAGTGTTCTTGGTTTAAACCTCTATGTAATTTTGCTTATTTTTTAGGTTGGAAAAGATAAGTTAAATATTAGTTTGGATAAATTTTACACAAATCTTAAGCTTAGCCTAGTGGTTAGGCGTTAGACCCTTTATGTAAGGGGTCTCTAGTTTGATTCTGCCCACATGCACTTAAGGGCATTTTTTGCTACTTTGATTTGTTCAAAATTTAGAGATGACACGTGTAGGTATTCAACGAGAGAGACAGTTTTGAAGAAAAAAAAATTGGATGACCGAAACAAGAAAAAAGGTAAAAGCTTGGTAACCACCAATTTAAAAGTTTGTGATGACATAACTTAATGCAATTATTTTATGTTGACACGATTTTTTAATGACTTTTCAGCCATATAGAACTAATCATTTAAAAAATTTAATAAATAAAATTATACTTCATATTTAAAAATCTTATTTACCTTTAAAAAATTAAAACCTCAAACCCTAATAATATGTCTAACCTTCAAAACAAAGGGAAACGTGTAAAGAAGAATGAATAAATCATTGGTATATTCAGTGACAATAACTAACCAACTCCAATTGCTCTTAATCCTATTAAAAAAACCTAGAACCAAAACATTTAGTAAGATTTTGAAATCTACTTCTATTTTTAGGAAAAGAAATAAAGAAGGAAAACCTTTAAAAGTTTCCAATGGATAAACAAGGCCATCATGGTTTCTATTAAAGAAATTTTAATTTTCTTTTCACCCAAATGTTTCTTGAATCCATGACGAAACTTTAAACCTAAAATTTCTTCCAAATCAATGAAACCTTAAACCCAAATATTATTTGATACTCTAATTGAGATTAAAATCTATTTTTTTATTTACCGATGCATTATGATTTATGAGCGTAATAATAAAAATTAAGTCTCAATCCCTCAATGCACTGTTGTTTAGGATTTTTAATTTTTATTGATTTACGGACATATCTAGTTATATAATTATTTTATTATTTATGGCACGTCATAAGCCGCATTAATAAATTAATGACTAAAATAAATGGTTATTTTAAATTTTAATGCCTAAAATAGATTAGAGAGCAAAATTAATAATTTGTGTAATATATCTTTCAAAGAAATTGGATTTTGTTAAGAGAATTGAGGAATATTGTAATTATCCTTTTTCTTAAAGGATTAATATTTGATACACTGCCAGTGTAAAAAAAATTTACACAAGCATGCCTATTTTCAAGCATAAATTTAAAATCTAAAATTTTAAACTTAAAACCCTAAAAATCTAACCACAAACCCTAAACCCTAAAACCTAAATTCTAAACATGAATCCTAAATTCTAAACCCTACAACCTAAACCCCTAACCTATAAACCCTAAATTAAAACCCTAAACCCCTAAATAACCCCGCTTGTGAAAACTTTATTTTCCACTGCCAGTGTATAGGATATTAATCCTTTCTTAAATAGGGGGTAAAAATCTTCTGACCCCTAACCATGCCTCCTTCTATGCCCCTTTTTAAAAAATAGATAAAAAATAAATCTTGCCCCATAACCCTAATTTTTATATCCTAAACTTCAAACCCTAAACCCTAAAAAATACACCCTACTCCTAATTCCCTACACCCTAACCCTAAGCCCCAACTTTAAACTTCAAACCCTAACCCCACTATTTTAAAGTGAGGCACAAATGAGAGCATACTTTGGGGGCAGATGATTTCTATCCCTTAAATAGGTTAATAAAAAATAATACATTTTTTAGTAAAAAAATAATACATTTATATTATATTAATTATTTTAAAATAATATAATTATGACATTTTTTTACACTTATAATTGTGACTTGAATTACGTGTACGTTACTTGTTGTAAAAATCGAGAAATAATCGTAAATAGTGCATATTTACCGCGAGTTGAATCAAATTTGAAATTTAATTCTATATGCATGATTAACTTATTGTATTAACAATGAGTTGAATACAGTTTAAGATTTAATTCTATACTTTAAGATTAAATCTTCTTAACTTGTTAGTTAAAGAATCATAATTTAATAGTTTGCATTATTAATAAGGAAAAAACATTTGATACACATGTCATGTAAACTTTAGTTTACACGTATCTTTTAATTTTAAGGGTTGATTTCAGTTTAAGATTTAAAGTTTAGGGGTTTAGGTTGTAGAGTTTAAAGTTTAGGGGTTTGTGTTTAAAATTTAGGGTATAAGATTTTAAGTTAGGTTTAGTTTTTTAAGGTTATGGTTAAGAAATTAAAATTTAAGTTTTATAGTATAATATGTAAGCTTGCGTAAAATTAATTTTACACAGTCTGTGTATTAAATTTTACCATACTAATAAAATCATGTTAATTTCAAAAGTAAATTAAATGATTTTTTTAGAGACATACATGCTATAACACTTTTTTTTACTGTATTTAAAAGATAATTTATTATATCACAAAATTTACTAAAATATAAACAATAACCAAATTTTCTAAAACTCTTATATTCAAAATCTCCTTATTTTTAACGGTTAAATTTAGTCATCAATTTACACTTATCAAATCGTTCAAAATCGGTGTAAAAATAAAAAAAATACCTTGTACAATTGGAGTAGAGTTAAAATTCGCTTACAACAATGTAAAAATCAAATAGTTTATGATCATTAGACAAGTGTAAATTGATGATCAAAATTATCTAATTTTTTTCATAAAAATCTCATAATTTTCGACTGTAATCTAAATCATCAAATCATATTTACCAAATGGTCCTAAATTATAATATAATTAAAAAAAGCATTGGGCAACTGAAGCCTATCTTCTTATTCTTCTTTTTTATAATTTTTATATAGTTTTATAATCCATATTTAAGATTTGACCTTTCTAACAATGTTATCATATCTAAAACATTTTATGATATCTTTTATACTTATTTATGGTTGATATTTAATATTTATAAATGTCCCTTTACTAAGAAAATTACATATTTTTAAACCGATTGAAATTGGAAGCAATGCAACCTAAATGATGTTCGTTTGGATATGAACCCATTGTCGATGCTACCACCAATCTAGATATTTAAGAACGAGGTCCAAAGTATTTTTTAAGGGTAAATTATAAAAATAGTCATTGAATTATTAAGATATTTTCATTTTAGCAATTAAATTTTTAAAACTTGCAGTATAGTCATTGAACTTAGAATATGTTTTCGTTAAGGTCATTCTCGTTAACTGACATTAAAAAACGATGACATATCACGTTAACTTTTCATCTTCTTCTTTTTCTGCACTGTTTTTCTTCCATAACTGAACTTAAAAATCCGAAGAAGAAAAAATGTGCATGAACAATCCTTTATCTGGACCAAAAAAAAAGCTTTTTATCTTGTAACATGGTGTTCATCGATTTTAACATATCAAATAGGTTCATAAATTTAAGTGATATTTTGACAGAAAATTAATGAAATGGGTTATTTCATGGAAAATAACTTGGAGCTTTCAGCCATGGCGGGTAGCAATGAAGTCAATCTCATTGAAACCAAGGTACATTTTCTCTGTTTGGAAGTTTGAATGAGTTATTTTGATATGATGGGATTTATTTATTTCTAGCAAGTTAGTGTTATAGGGTAATTTGGCTTTCGTTTTCAATGAATGATTGTTCCGGTCATTATTATCTTCCATAGTGAAAGCTTTGTAAGGTTGTTGTTGTCTTGTTGAGTCTGTAAATTATCGACGATCGCTCGAGCATAGATATCTTTGCCTATACGATGATGGTTAGGTTACGCTTAAGTAGGTTGAATCGGTGAACACTATAATACAAGGTAGAAAGCTTTTCTTGGCCAGATAAAGAAAGATTCTTGAACATTTTTTTCTTTCGATTTTTAAGTTCAGTTATGAAAGAAAAACAGAGCAGAAGAAAAAGAAGATAAAAAGTTAACGTGATATGTCATCGTTTTTTAATGTCAGTTAATGAGAGTGGTCTTAATAAAAATATATTAAAAATTCAATGACTATATCGCAAGTTTTAAAAGTTCAGTGACCAAAATGATAGCGTCTTAAACGTTTAGTGACTATTTATATAGTTTACCATTTTTTAAAATGAGTACACACTAAACAAAATTAATTTATTTTTTAAAGTAATACTATATTAAATCTATCTTTTTTGAAAATAGAAATACGTAGGCTCCCACGTTAACAAAGAGAGCAAGTTTTCTCCTTTTGAAACGTTCTCTTAATAAACCATGTGGAGATGAAGGGTATCAAAGCCGATGGCTTACATTCAACATTCAACATGCAAAAAAAAAAAAAACCCATCACCATTTCCCTTCTAAATCTCCTCATTTTTTGACCATATAAAACCTGGACAAAAATGGTCGCATAAACTTCAAAACACACCCCTTCCCCACTTTCCCTAGTGTTTCACAAGTAGACAAAACTGATGAAGTAATCATTCTTGTCTCCAACTCAGTTAAAGTGAAAAACAACCCATTTCTCTCTTTTCTCCACTTTCTTTCTCCTCCACTCGGTTCATCTTGGCTCCTTGTTACTGAATTCAATCACAAACAAAGTCAAAAGCTCCATTCAATGAGGTTATGTTAAATCCTGAAGCCCTCCGGTTCTCAGATTTGGCATGCAGTTCTGGTGAGTACAAATGAAACCCAGATTTCGTAATCGTCCTTTCCTAGATTTAGCCAAATTAGCAGCTCTGTCGGCTCTGATTCTTTTGCTTTTCTACACACTCTTGTATAACCCTCCATGCAAAGTCTCACCCGCTGTTATAGCTCCGGTCGAGCTCAAACTGTCCAACATAACGACCGAGCCTGTGCATTATCCGACCAACATTAGCCACATTAAGTTTGTTCTGGTCGGCTGCACTAAAACATGGCCGATGAGAAGACCCTACACCGAAGCATGGTGGAGACCGAACCAAACAAGGGGGAACATCTTCATGGACTTTCCACCACCGACAGAGTTCCTCCCTTGGCCTAAAACGTCGCCGCCGTTTAGGCTGAATTCGGACGCCACGAAGCTGCCGGTGTATCCGAAGCTCGCGAACCCGATCGAGGCTCGGATTTTCCGATCCGTTCTGGACTCGTTTAACCTCGGGGATAACGAGGGGGTGAGGTGGTTCGTAATGGCGGACGATGACACAGTCTTTTTTGTAGAGAATTTAGTGGAAGTGCTGGGGAAATATGACCACACCGAGAAGTTTTACATCGGAATGTATTCGGAGTCTGTGGTTTCGAACTTCCTCTTCGCCTTCGATATGGCGTACGGTGGCGCCGGATATGCTCTGAGCTACTCACTGGTGGAGCAAGTGGCGCCATTGATGAATGATTGCCTGGAAAGGTACCCGTTCAGTCATACCAGTGACCATTTAACATCCTCTTGTTTATTCGACTTGGGGATTTCTCTCACCCTTGAAAGGGGTGTCCATCAGGTAATTCCACTCCTCTACAAAACTAAATAACAATGTGCTTGTCTAGAATTCGAATCATTTTCCCTACACTATTGGATTTGAATCTCCATTTGCATCTTTTTTTCTTATTACTCCAATATGGATAGATTCAGAGTTCGAATTTCGACATCTGCGCCCCCTTTCGGTTTCTGTAACACACGAGTTTAGTTCAGTTGGATTCAGCTCAATTGAACTAATAACAATTTGATTGTGTCAAGTAGAACTTGGGTTGTTGGTATAGTACCCTCAGATGCTACAATAGATTTGAGGTTCGAACCTCAACATCTCCGGACATTTGATGATATCGAACCCGGGTTTAGCCCAATCAGGGTCCTTGAGAGGTGATGGTGGATTTGGAGAATTGCCAGCATCCGCAAAGATTTCTTGTTGTGACATTATGAAACTGCAGGTTGATCTTCTCGGTGATATATCAGGCATGTTATCAGCTCATCCGCCGTCACCGATCATCACGCTTCACCATTTCGACAACATAGACCCGATATTCCCCAAAAAGAACCGAACCGACGCGGTGAAACATCTCATGCAAGCCGCCGAAGTCGATCAATCACGTTTAGCACAGCAAACAATATGCTACGACAAGGGAAAGAACTGGTCCATCTCGGTCTCGTGGGGTTACTCTGCTCATATATACGAAAGCATCATCCCTCGGAGCATTCTGAAGAGACCCCTGGAGACATTTAAACCCTGGAAGAACGGTCCGCCTCCATTGTACATGTTCAACACCAGGTTGGTCACAGACGATCCGTGTCAAGCTCCCCATGAATTCTTCATGGAATACATTAGGAGATTGAAAGGGGATTCCTTGGTTGTCTCAACGTATAGACGAAGAGCTCGGCGTCGGTTGCAGCCTTGTTTCTTCTCCGGAAACCATACAGCCGACGACATCCTCAAGATTCGAGTTTTTTCAAACGCAACGGTACGCAAGCAGGTATGTATCAAACATAAGTAACCAACAATCTTGGTAACGTAGATTATGTTTAAAATTCATTCTTATTAACTAATTTCTCTCTTTTTTCAGCCTGGAAAAGTTGAATGCTGCAATATTCTGAACATGTCTGGCACGAATGTTATGAACCTCAAGTTAAGGGAGTGTAGGAAGGGTGAAGTAATTGCATGATCTTAGTTCCTCTTGTTCATCTTAAATGCTATAAATCGAGTTTCGTGTACATTTAGTAGAATATATATATATATATATATATATATACATACATACATACATACGGCAGTGAAGTTTTTTTTAATCGTGCTCGAATTAAAAAAATTTACTACCAGTGTATAAGGTAATAATAATCCGTATATTTATACATTTTTTTCTTCTTCTAATTACAATTACAAATAAATACCCCAAAGAGAAACGAATCATGAACAAATTAGACATTCGAATCAACAGTGTATATAATACGAGTTTATCTCTTGATTCATGAAATGTATATTTCTTATGAATGGAATCAAGCAACATGCATTTCACACAATGGATATACCAAAGACTAATGTGGAAATATTTCTTTATAGTCCTTAAGAAATCATAAAGTTTTTAACTTAGTCCTGTGTGAAAATTACACTTTGATCCCTCTAAAGAATTATGATTTCACTTTAAACCCCTTGAAAAAGTTGTAAATTCACCCCTGCTGCAAATGGTCATATGGGTTGGCCTTCCAAGAAGACATTGGGAGTAGCACTCACATTCGACATTACCCGAAAGGGATGGGACAATTGTCCAGAAAGTGCAGTCCGAGGTCCAAATCTGTGTTACGCTTTGGGCATAAAAGTAAGGGGATTTTAGGGAACAACCTTTAAATACATGCTAAAAAAGACAGATGTAAAAAACGGTACACAAATTGGTACAATTTTGTAATAGAAGAATGCATATACTTTTTTATTACAAAGATGCACTGTTTACTGGGTAAAAAGCAGTACATATTTATTACAAATCATGTACATAAATTTTTACAAGTTTGTAACACAAAAATGTATATACACAAAATGTTACATGGTAAGAAATTGTGTACATACAAAATTTGGTACAAAGGAAACATAATTTGGTACAATAATAACAAAGATTTGTGTATATACACTAATTAGTACAAAATGTACACAAATTATTACAATTTTGTAAGAGAAAAAGGTACATACCTTTTTTATTACGCTATTTCACCAAGGGGCATCCATACCACCTTTAGGTGGTATCGATGCCGGTTTGGCAGACAAGAAAAAAATGGTACATTTATACAAAATGTGTATGTACACAACTTGTTACAAGGAAACACAATTTGATACAATAATAACAAGGGGGCATCGATACCACCTAAAGGTGGTCTCGATGCTGGTTTGGCAAACATGAAAAAATTAGTACATTTGTTATACAAAATGTGTACGTACACAAAAATATTACACAATGTGCATATACACAAATGAGTACAAAACGTACACAAATTGTAACAATTTTATAAGAGAAAAAAGTATATACCTTTTTTAATATGCTATTTCACCAAGGAGTATCGATACCACCTTTAGGTGGTATAGATGTTGATTTGTATTTAGTTGACTTTTAAGCCGTTTGTTTTTAAGTCTGGTGAGAGGTACTAAAAAGTAAAAACTGTAAAAGTTTGATGAGAAAGGAAAGGAGAAATAGTTACGTGTCCGCCTTTTATCTCCTCTTGTTTACACTTGGACGGACACGTGGCAAAAAATGACGAGAGATAACAAATTATGAACGCAGATTAGATTACAAAATATAGATTCTAATTGTATAATTGTTTTTTGGGTAAACTACATAAATGACCATCATACTATTGGTAAAGTTGCGATTTGACCATTTTACTTTTTTCTAAGCAATTAAACCACCAAATTATTTAATTGGTTGCAATATGACCACCAGCCGTTAAAAACTAACGGAAGGTGTGACGTGGCAGTTAATAAAATTGATATAATTACACATTTGATTCCCGCTATTTGTACATTTTATCAATTTGGTTCCAATTTTAATAAATAAAATAATTTTCAGTGGGACTCAAACCCAAGGTAACTGGTTGAAAGTGAGCGCGCCCACCACTAGGCCAAAGCTCTTCTTGTGTATTATTGTACAAAATATAATATATATTTTAGTTTATTATTCATGCCAGGAAAAAAAAACAAGAAACATACCTCTGGCAAGATTTGAACCCAAGTTTCCTGGGTTAAAAGTAAGCATGCCTACCACTAAACCAATGTTATTCTTATGATACAACGTACAAAATCTATTATATAACTTAGCTTGTTTCTCATGCCAGGAAAAAGAAAATAGATATAGATTAAAGAAACTCGAATATGACACTTTTGGGATGCATAAAATATTTAAACCACTGATATGTATCTAAAAATTAAATTATTAACCATTTTATTTTTTATTAAATTTTAATTAAATTATTATATTAAAAATAAAAAATTATATTAAAATTTTATTTAACGAATATAAAATTAATAAATTATGTTTGTGAGTTTAGACTCGTTAAATAAATTTTTAATATAATAATTTAATTAAAACTTAAAAAAATTAAAATGGTTAATGATTTAATTATTAGATATATTTCAGTGGTTTAAATATTTTATGCATCCCAAAAGTGTCATATTCGAGTTTCTTTAATCTATATTTATTTCCTTTTTCTTGACATGAGAAACAAACTAAGTTATATAATATATTTTGTACATTGTATCATAAGAATAACATTGGTTTAGTTGTAGGCATGCTTCACTTTTAACCCAGGAAACTTGGGTTCAAATCTTGCCAGAGGTATATTTCTTGTTTTTTTTCTTGTCATGAGTAATAAACTAAGATATATATTATATTGTGTACAATAATTCACAAGAATAGCTTTGGCTTAGTGGTAGGTGCACTCACCTTTGACCCAGTTACCCTGAGTTTGAATCTCACTGGAGGCAAGTGCTTGTTTCTTTAATTTTGCTCCTTCAATTTGGTGACACGTGTCACCACCTGATTGGAAGAGTAAAATATTAAAATTGGGACCAAATTAATAAAATGTACAAATAGCGGGGATCAAATATGTAATTATAACAATTTTATTAACTGCCACGTCACACCTTCCTTTAGTTTTTAACGGCTGGTGGTCACATTGCAACCAATTAAATAATTTGGTGGTTTAATTGCTTAAAAAAAGTAAGGTAGTCAAATCGCGACTTTACCAATAGTATGATGGTCATTTATGTAGTTTACCCTTGTTTTTTTATAATAGGGTAATTATCAATAGGGTAAACTACATAAATGACCACTATACTATTAGTAAGGTCGCGATTTGGCCATTTTACTTTTTTTTCTAAATAATTAAACCACCAAACTATTTAATAGGATCAAAGTGACCACCAGCCGTTAGAACCTAATGGAGAGAGTGACGTGGCAATTAGTAAAAATTACTATAATTACACATTTGGTCCTCGCTATTTGCACATTTTATTAATTTGATCTTATTTTTATTTAATAATCAAATTATTTTATTAAAATAAAATTATGACCAAATTGATAAAATGTGTAAATAGTGGGGACCAAATGTGTAACTATACCAATTTTTACTAACCGCCATGTCACGACCTCCGTTGGGTTCTAACGGCTGGTGGTCACATTGTATCGAATTAAATAGTTTGATGGTTTAATTGCTTAGAAAAAAAGTAAAGGGTCAAAGCGCGGCCTTAACAATAGTATGGTGGTCATTTATGTAGTTTACCCTATTCAAAAGTTTTCACGAGCTTTTAGAGTTTAAAGGTTAAGAGTTTAGGTTTAGTGGTATAGAATTGATGGGATGTGGTTAAAATTTAGGGATTGTAGTTATAATTTAGGGTTTATAAGTTAAAACCTAAATCAATATCCATATTGCACTACACTATAAAACTTAACCTCTGAAGCATAAATTTTAACACTAAACCCTAAATTCTAATCACAACCTCTAAATTATAAACCCATAAACCTATACCTCTAACTTATAAACCTTAAACCTTAAAACCATAGCGCTTGTGAAAACATTTTGTTTTCACCGCATGTGTATTACGTATATAAGAGACAAAAATTATGCCCTTTTCGACACCCTTTCTATTTCCTAACATTAAAAAAAATCAAATTCTAAGTCCTTATATTAAATTTTAAATTCTAATTTTTAAACCCTGAGAAATACATCATACCCTAAATTTCTTAAACTTTAATCTTAACCCTAGATCTAAGTTTTTAACGTGAAACATAAATCGGGGAGTCAAAAAGGGACAGATAATTTTTATTCGTGTATAAGTATGTATGTGTCAAAATTCTCCAAAGCATGTAATTAAAAAACTCTCAGTTGACACCCTCTCTTGTCCCCTAAATTATTGGTTCAATACCATGAAGAGTAAATTTCACTTGAACATAGTTGTTAGATAAAAAAATATTTGATACACTGAGGTAAATAAAATAAGGGCTCGTTTGGTTTTAAAAATATTTTCTATTTTCATTTTCAGAAAATAATTTTTAATTTCAAATTTTTAAGAATTAGAAAACATGCTTAGTTATTAGAGTTGTAAACTTGTTTTCTATAATGAAAATATGTTTCGTACGTAGCTTTTTAAAATTGAAATGAAAATTAATTACTAAATAATTAAAATAAAATATAATTAAAAAAATATTATTATAATAATAAATAAAATAAAATTTTAAAAAATAATAGAAGGATTCGAACTCGGGTTAAAATAAAAAAAAATTATTTTCATATTTTTCCCATTTTCAATAAAAACATTTTATTTTTTAAATTTCACTATTTTTGTTTTTATTTTCTAAAAAATACATTTTTCAATTTCAGAACCAAACACGTATTTTACAGTTTTTTATTTTTAAAAAAAAATTCATTCTCTAGAACCAAAGGAACTTTTGTTGATTTACATGTTTATAGAGTAGGCTTATGTCCACTCTGAATATTTTAAAATTCACACGTTTACCTTTAACTTTTTAAATTTTATGAATTAATTCTTAAGTTTTTAAATATTTATGACTTGTGTCCACCTAAATTTTTGAGATTTTATGTTTGCCTACCCTATGAATGAGTGCATGTATAAGTATAAATTTGACAGATTTTTGATCACATTAACACATACAAAGATAATCTAGTCTTGGACTACAAGTTTGGTTATATCATGGGCAGCAGGACAAATACAATGCTCCTTCCTACAACCTTTGAGGGGAAAACATTTTCCTGACGGCTAAATGATCAAAATACTATCATAAAGAGAACTTACAGCTTTTGAACAAAAAAAAAAGAAAGAGAACTTACAGCTATTTCAGTTTCCCCTTCCTACAAACAACATATGGCAAGTTAGACTCCATCTAGAAATGACCTTATATCTCCCGAGGGCCATCGAACGACTGTGTTTTTCTCAGGTTCCAATGGAGGCCGTCGTGGATGCTGCGTAGAAAGTCATTAGTAGAATCAACTTGACATGCTGTAGGAACAGGCCAAGGTGCCATGCTGCACAAAAGAGCATCCCCTGCAGCCAACAGTTTTCGGTCCTTTCCATCGAACGATGCCCAGGCTGGACTTCTGCTATTGAATGGCACTGCTATCCGGACAGTTACATGCTCCGGCAGTATCAGGGGTCGAAACGATAATGAATGCGGACAAATCGGTGTGAACAAAATACCAGGGACCTGCAATTCTCGGAGCATATATTTTTCAGTTATACTATATGGTCATATGATTATATTCAGAAACTAAACAAAGAAACAAATGGCATCTGGTCGATTAAGACCTACGGAAAGATCCTGTCTTTTATGTCACCAATTGTGCATCAAGAAAATATAAACAAGCAAAATAAAAGTTATTATTAATCATTTGTCAAAGATACTATTACTGGTATAATCTCTTCTTTTGTTTGAATATAATTAACATTTCATCAAAACTCAGACATTACATATCATATTTGGAAAAGCATGGTGTTTTCAGATTTAATGGCGGATATGAAGTTATCAGAATGTACCTGTGGATGGACCATTGATCCTCCGGCTGCCAATGAATATGCAGTGCTACCAGATGTCGTCGATAAAATTAAACCATCCCCTTGCACGCATGTGACGAAGGAATTGTCACAATAGCATTCCAGATTCGTGAGGTACGATGATATTCCACGGTCAATTGTAACCTCATTCAGAACAAGAAAAGGTTCTTCTGTTTCGTACTCGTTTTTAGCTGCATCTCTAACAACACGGCACAGCAAGCGGTGCCGTAATGTTATACTGATGGGTCCCCTCAGGACTGAATCAAGGCATTCCTTGAAATGTTCACTATCTAAGATCAAGTCAAAGAGTTTTCGTCTTAGTTCCTATATATGAGTTAATAAGCATTTTTTAATTAAAGCCAAAGAACAATGCTCAATCAACCATAAAAATCATCAATTCAATCATCTTTCATTAAAGAAATACTTTGACAAGATTTAAGGATACGAAAAGGAGTCATAAAACCCAAAGAACCTAATGAGAATGGAACAATTGGAGGAACAGGTCCCTTGAACATTGATGCAGCCTGCAAAGAAATAGATTATTAATGATGTTAAGCATTAGCTCGGAAGAAATCCGGAAGAAAAAAAAACATGGTTAGCTCGGAAGAATTAGAAGCGGGCAAGATTTATTTGCATCAGAAGTTTTGAATTTCATAAAAGCAACCAAAAATAAACTAAATATATTTTTATAAAACTTCTATTAAAAAATCATCTTTGAAATAACTGAAACAACGTACCCATAGAACAGTTCCATCGCCACCAAGAGTTATTACCAGATCAATGTTCATGTGGAGGTGCGTAATTTCACTGTCTAAAGAACAAAATAATGAACTTTTAAACAATAAATCAGAAGAACTGAATAATACACCAAATTTATAATAGTAATGATGATGATGACGACGAGAACAGAGCCAAACTGATTTAATTATTCAGAAACTAGAACTGAAATTCATTAACAAACTTTACCCGATGTTACATATATGAAAGTTCATATTACTGATATGACAAGGAAAGGAAATTATAACCATTAAAGGAAATATGGACCATGTCTAAATGCTTTAAGCATGATCATAACTTCTAATAAAATCTGACGTAAATATTGCAACGAGCCCTCTTTTCAGCTCCAACATTTCACTTAGAACGTTATGAACTTTAATTCAAAAAAAAAAAAATACTTAAAAGGGCTGCCAATTAAAGTGCATGTTCCACGTAGAATGTTTTCTTTTATCATTTATCTTGAATTTTATGCATTTACAATATGACTCCTAAATCATTAGTTCTGGAAACCATAGATGTGAATATAACACCGAATAAACTTCATTTTTTTCTTCTTTTGAAAGAATCAACGTACATATAACCCAAGTCGGTAATAATTGATTGGGGGAAACTATCAGTTAATAAATTACGTTAGAGACTGTGTATAACTCTGACAGAAAATATAAAATGAGAGTAACACACATTAAAAGCATCATAGTGAAATAAAATAAATATATAAATTACGATTAAATAGTATTTTGAACCCTGAAATTGTACTCATCAACACTTAGGCTGAAGAATTTTTTGATTCAGTTTGGCCCTGATCTTTCCTTCCATGAAGCATGTTACCCCATTTTGTTCTTCAGTTACGGAAAGTCACCTGGCACTTTAGGAACATGCCACCTGGAGTGTCACATGGCACATAATATAAATTTATATTTCCCCCTATTTTTGGATTTTTAAAATTTTCTGGATAGTAAAAACTCTAAGTGGCACGTTACTAGAGTGCCACGTGGCTTTTTTGGTAACGAAAGAACAGATGGGGTAACATGCTTTGCAGAAGGAAAGTTCAAAAAATTCTTCAGGCATCAAAGTGATAATGAGACACGGCTGCAGGGGCTAAAATACTATTCAACCCTATAAATTATATCGTAGTGACAACACACGGAAAAAGAAATTTTAACTTTTTCTTCTCACCATCTTTCCATGTTTGGACATAATTGAAGTTGGATGACTCTGCTAGAAGTTCAGTCCTCACACGTGGTTCAACATAAACATTCAACTTTTTCTTCTCTTTCAACCATCTGGAATAAACATGAAGAATGAAACGAACAAAATGGAATGTGTAATAGAAGAAAAAGTAATGGCTGCCTAAAGTCATTCTGGAACACAACAGTATAAATCTAATTGCCAACTAATATACATAAAAAAAAGTTACTGCAAACCTACGGAACTAAAAATAACCAACAATTAAAGCAAAGTCGACAGCCTTAAGAATATAACAAGTACAATACCCAGTTATCCGAAACTTTATCTTAAAGCAGTTCATATCACATCCACCTCAGCCAGACCAAATACTTTCTTGTGTCCTAACTAGAAAATCCTTTGGTGCCTTGAGTTTAAAAAAGACTTAGCACCTTAATGTGAAAACTAAAAGCATAAATTTACTCACAAAAAACATTAAAAAGTTCACAAAAAAGCACACCAAGTTAGGGACCCTTTGTTTTACTCATTTTCTACTCTCTATAACTCTATTAGTTGTATTTTGAACAATGTGTCATTTCCAATAACAATAATAGGTGATATTTTTAATTCACAATTTTTTGTTGGATATGGAACCGACAGTTTGAAGAATTTTATTTCTCAAATAGAGTTGAAAGTAAATTTCAGCAAGCATATTGTAACCTGTGACAAACATATCTTTTTAAGCTCTTAAGGATTTTAAATAGATTTTTCCCCTTCCGAAAGGTTAATTAGATTTAAGAGCATATACACATATAATCAGTGTTGCCAACACATGTTCCCAGGCACACCTATGGGTTGCATGGCAATGGACAAGGGAAGTGTCTTTTTGGAATGCAATAGGCACAAAATTAGCCCGTCTAATTGAAGTACTCTTTAATTTCTTTTATTTTTCAACTTCTTTCATTAGATGTTCCTTTAAGGTAACAAAAGGCATAACACCAAATTCTACTTCTCAGCATTCTGATAACTTTTTTTTTTATCAAGACATTCGAGTATTTAACAACATATATGAGGCAATATGGAAATCATGCTTATCAGACAACAACAAAATTGGCATGTTTTGCGGATAAACGGACCACTCTTTAGAGTTTATTATCATAATTATACATCTTAAGGTCATCTTCCATTTATATACACATACATATTGTGCCTAAACTCCCTTGGGCGAGCACTTTTTTACCCGTAAAGCTAGGGCAATATAAGGGTTCTAACATCTAGAGTCTGCCTTGTGCCCTTGAGAACACGGACTATAACCACAGAACAGATATCTCCTAGTTCCCAAATATTATAGCATTGCATAAACAGGAAAGGTACTAATAAATATCCCACCTAAAATCAAGTAGTAAGATTCAATAGATGGGAGATAACTTTTACTTGACTGATACTAGCAATGATCCACAGGACATGGATGAGTCTTTCTAGGAAAGGCACAAAGAAGTGCCATGACATAGTGCTTCAGTGGCCACTTTTATCACAACGAAAAAGGATGTGAAATATTTTTTTGGACAATAAATGGTAAGGAAAGTGGAAACATGCATTATTTCAAATGTGTTGAAATTTTTTGCAGAAATCGGTTAAGGTATAATAACTAAAAGCAAGTTTCATGAAAGCTTGCATTGAGAATTTCAACATCCGCACCTGACCATTTGTATACAAAGAATTTGAACAGAAACAGAATTTGGTTTCGTCAAAATAAGCACAGTCTGCGGGTCAGATTCCCACTTCAGAGAAATCTGGAAAGAAACAAGGATTTACTAGATGACAGATAGAAGGCACAATAACGAACAATATCTAAATCATATTTTTCTAATGAAAAATATACATGGGGGAAAAAGGCTTATTTCAGTGAAGAGAGAAATTAAATTACCTACAAATCGCAGCAAACAAAAGCTTCTTAACAGGATAGAGCCTAGAGGAAGCAATACCTGTTTACTACTGCGTTCTGCCGTTGTAATATCCCCTTTTTCAAAAGAGACAATGTCATGTTTGTGCTGATCACCATTCTCACCATTGCACCACCATGAAAGTTTAAAGGATGCCTGTCGTACAATGCATAGTTTTTAATTATGTGGTCCGAGCATTAATAGTAGTAAGAGTTTCACTATGGGTGAGTTGGATAATGTTTCAAAAGAGACAATGCTATGTGTCCTTGTTAGATTCCGCATTATGTATTTCCTTACCTATAGGCTATAGCTATAGGTGCCTCAAATTAGTTTAAGAAGATGCATATTTTCATGGGAAGAAATATAGAAAAGCCAACTCCTGAATATTAAAAAGCATGAAAGAAAATCTTCCCAAAATTTTGTGCAAACAAAACAGATAACACAACGATCATCAATAAAAGGTACAATTTTATGCAAAAAGTCAAAAGAGAGAAAAAAGTACAATTAACGAGTAGGCATTGATTTCAAGTAGAAATTTAACAAGCAATCAGTACCTTATTCGTCATCTTATTAAGATCTGTATTAGAATTTGAATCTGATTCTCTGTCATAAAGAACCTCATGGGACCAAATCCCATTCTTCATGCAGATTTTCTCAGAGTGCTCATTTGATTCATTCTGCAGCATCGATTGGCTGTCGGAGTTCTTTACCCTCCCACAGTCAATACCACCTTTTTTCTCTGCAGACAACCGCTCTGCCATTCGAGCTGGCAAATTTTAAAGAAACAAAAGTATTTATTAGAGAATTTAAAGCAAGATAGAGAGGTCAATACAAACAAAAGCACAACTGTAATAGAGAACCATAATCATTGCCACTTAGAGCTCTTCAGAGAAAGTAAAAGCACACAAAATTTGAAAAATGTGTGGAATGCAATTAACTCAAAAGCATAAAACGAGAACTTCTCGGGATTAAGTCAGGGCTTCTACAATAATAATCATACGATTCTAATTAAGGCTATAAAGAAAACAATAATCTAGAGAGGAAACCTAAATCTCCAGCCCCCCTTTTCTTGAATGTTGAAAGAGCAGATTACTGAAATGAGGACAAGATCTAAGGTCTGCTAACCATGTACTTATCTTTCAACCAGATGGAAAGCTTTAAGCTTTTTACTAAGTTTTGCTCAGATGCCCTTCCACATTTGCCTACGGCATAAGGAGATCAATCTCAACTCCAAACAAATAGGCTTCCCACAATTTTAAGAACTTCCCAGATTTAAGTCGGCGCTACTATAACCATATGTTGAAAACTCATAAGTATTGCTATAAAGCAATCATTGATATGGAGTCCAAACCTAAACCTCACCCTCCATTCCTTGAATGTTGCCACAGAAGAATACTGTGGCACAAGAGTACTTGAACAAAACATTGCATAGGCATATCATGAAAATAGTTGCAAAGATGGCACTCAAGCATTTTGAATGCCGGATACATCAAACAATATAAATTGAAGATGTAATCCTTGAAACAGAACTACTTAGAGAAGAGCAACTTACCAAGATCTGTATTTTTAAGATTAAACATGAATTTGTACCGATAAATAATGTAACATATAAGACACGAGAAACAGAAAGAATCTGTTCTGATGCAATGGGAAAACTTCTGAAGCTCTCAAACCTAGCCAAGAGTGTTAAAGTAACTAGAACATCCAATTCATACTAACATGTCGAGTATTTCCAATAAACTCCCTAATAGACAAATTTACAAACATCAAAAATGGATGATGACAGTTTCTATGCAAGTGAATGAGATCACTTAAAATAAACAACTAAAGCGCATGTGTATGCTATCGTATCATATACAGCTAATATACAAGTAAAACTCCATAGAGGTTTTGCCATCCGAATTTAAGCTTTATCACAGACAAGTTTAAGTGCATAGTTTACGCCTAATTTGCTTCATTTGACGAATATCTTCAGATTTCATCATCCTCTGCAAAAAGATAAAAGTGTAGGATATTGCGGCTTGTATTTGGATTAGGATTAAACTCTTAGGAGTTTGTTATTATCTGTACTTACTGTTTTATGAATAGATTAGGATTAAAACTCCTAAAGAGTCCTAAGCCTTGCATAGAGTTAGAAGTTTTGCAGTTCTAGGAATCCTTATCCTAGTTGAACTCCTACATGACTCTATAAAAGAGTCTCATGCCGTATCTTTCTGAATGAATCGAATAACAGAAAAAGTATTTTGTTTTATACTCTTTCTACATGGTATCAGCTGGGGTTTCGATTCCTCAACCCTAGTCGACTTCCAAATAAAAATAAATCACCAGAAAAACCTCCTGCTCGATGGCTACTTCTTCTTCAACCATCGATATCTCATCTTCATCAGGATTTATTTCTTGTTCTGACGACCTATAGTTGGAAAGAACTACTGAAACGAATCTGGCCATAAAAGAACCTGCAACCTCCTTCCCAACAGCCCTATTGTCTACACAGCTCAATCCAACTTGGATCATCGACTCTGGGGCTTCCGACCACATGACTGGTAACAAAGATTTATTTCTCAATTACTCAGCCTCCTCTTCAGGTAGATCAACTAAAACCGCTGATGGTTCTCTCTCACAAATTGCGGATTTTGGTTCCATTATTATTAATCCCAATCTGGTGCTATATGATGTTGTATTTGTACCAAATCTTGCCTGCAATCTTATCTCTGTTAGCAAGCTTTCGAAAACCTTGAAGTATTCTGCAAGTTTTAATGACTGGTTGTATTTTACAGGCTATGGACTCAAAAAAGACAATCGGCACTGTCAGTTTGCACAATGGTCTTTATGCTCTCCATAGCTCTCCATCACCTTGCACCTCTTTCTCTCTTTCCTCCTTTACTGCTTTAGAACAATTTGATGATGTGTTATTATGACATTTTAGGTTAGGTCACCCTAATTTTCAATATCTGTCAAAGTTATATCCATCTCTGTTTATCAATAAAAAGCCAAGTTTATTTAAATGCCATATTTGCCCTCTTGCTAAACAAACTAAAACATCTTATCTTCCATTTCCTTATAAACCATCTCACCCTTTTTCTTTGATCCACAGTGATATTTGGGGTCCTTCTCGGGTGAAGAATGTTGATGGCAGTAAGTGGTTTATTACCTTTATTGATGATTATAGTAGGATTACTTGGACTTATTTAATGAAAGAAAAGTCTGAAACTGCGAGGGTTTTTGAGAGGTTTTATAACATGATTCTTACTCAATTCCAAACCAAAATTCAACTGTTTACGTCTGATAATGGGAGTGAATTTTTTGCTAAGTCTTTGAGTGCATTTTTTGAAAAGCAGGGAATAGTTTAACTTAGTTCTTGTGTTGATACTCCACAACAAAAAGGGAATTGCAGAAAGAAAAAACAGACAGCTCCTTGAAGTTGCTCGTTCTCTTTTATTTACTAGTAATGTCCCTAAATACTTGTGGGGTGAGGCCTTGTTAACCGCCACATATTTGATCAACCGCATGCCTAGTAAGGTTTTGAAATTTCAAACACCTCAATCTGTCTTCCTGGAGAGTTATCCACATTTTAAGCCTATCTCTTCTATTTTACCTCTTAAAATATTTGGTTGTACTGTCTTTATTCATAATTCAGCCCCTAATAAGTCCAAGTTAGATCCTAGATCATTGAAGTGTGTACTAGTTGGTTATTCTTCACTCAAGAAGGGCTATAAATGCTATCATCCTCCTTCTCACAGATTTTTTGTTACTATGGATCTTACATTTTTTGAGCAGGACCCTTACTTTCCTCAGGCTGCAATTCAGGGGGAGACTTGGGATGATTTTCAACCTTCTCCTCACCCTTAGGTAATCTCTCTCAATATTTCTATACCACCAGATTTTGAATCCACTACTTCACCCTTATCCGAACCTGCATCTCCTTTACCAACTCCTTCCAAAACACCTACACCTATTCGAAATACATTCACTCCTTCCAAAACTCCTCAAAACTTTTCGAAAACACCTACTCCTCCACCTAAACAAATTTTGACCTATATAAGGAAAAAAGAAAACCATACCAGAGATTATTTTGCAATCTGACACTTGTCGTGAGTTGGATTTGAGTCCATCTGCCAATATGGAGGAGGAAGGTAATATAATCAGTGAGCCTACTATCCCTAATCTTGATGATTTTCCTATTGCTATTAGAAAAAGGGTTAGAAAGTGCACTAAACATCCTATTCAGAAATTTGTTGGATACAGTTCATTGAAGCCATCCTTTAAAGCCTTTACAACAAGCTTAGATAAAGAGCAGATTCCTTCCACAGTTGATGAAGCTTTAAAGCATCCCAAGTGGAGAAAGGCTGTCGAAAAAGAAATCAGTGCTCTTGAGAAGAATGGTACCTGGACAATAACTGATCTTCCTCAAGGTAAAAAACCTATTGGTTGTAAGTGGGTTTTTGCTGTGAAATATAACTCTAATGGTAGTGTTCAGAGATACAAAGCGAGGCTTGTGGCTAAAGGCTATACACAGACCTATGGGATCGACTACACAGAAACCTTTGCTCCAGTGGCAAAACTCAACATTGTTCGGGTATTACTAAGTCTAGCTGTCAATTCTGATTGGAAGCTTCACCAACTTGATGTGAAGAATTCATTCCTTAATGGAAAGTTAGAGGAAGATGTTTATATGAAGATTCCACTTGGTCTGAGATCGATTGAAAGAGATCAGAAAGTTTGTAAGCTCAACATGTCACTTTATGGTCTGAAACAGTCTCCTCGAGCTTGGTTCGATAGATTCACCAAAGCTATTCTAAAAGATGGATACAAGCAATCATTGGCGGATCACACTCTCTTCATTAAGGTAACCTCAGAAAACAAAAGAGTTATCTTAATTGTCTATGTAGATGATATAATTGTGACAAGAGATAATGAGGAGGAAATCAGGTGCTTGAAAAACCTTCTACAGAGAGAATTTGAAACAAAGGATTTGGGACAGCTTCGATACTTCCTCGGGTGTAAACCAACAGATACACCAATGGAAGCCGGCTTGAAATTCACTAAGGAAACAGGCACTTTAGTTGACAAAGAGAGATTCCAAAGATTAGTGGGAAAACTAATCTATCTATCTTTGACGAGGCCAGACATTGTGTTTCCAGTAAATGTGATTAGTCAGCATATGACAAATCCTAATGAAGAACACATGGCAGCAGCTAACAGAATCCTCAGGTACTTAAAGAAAACTCCTGGACATGGTTTACTGTTTAAAAAGACAGGACAGAACTGTGAGAATCTTTACAGACTCAAGTTGGGCAGGAGAACTAACTGACAGAAGATGACAAGTGGGTACTGGCATTTGTTTGGGAAAATCTTGTGACTTGGAGAAGCAAGAAGCAATCGGTGGTATCCAGAAGCAGTGCTGAAGCAGAATTTAGAGCTTTGGCTCTAGGAATGTGTGAAGGAATTTGGCTACTCAAGTTGCTTAAGGAATTACACACAAACCAAGAAGACAAGTTCGAGATTTTGTGTAATAATCAATCAACCATTCAGATTGCAAAGAATCCAGTTCAACATGATCGAACAAAACATGTTGAGATAGACAACATTTTATTGCAGAAAAAATCGTCAATAGGGTAGCTACTTTGTCATATATTTCCACAGGAGGCCAACTAGCTGACATTCTCACAAAGGCCTTATCCAAAACAATTTTTGATGACTTTCTATCCAAGCTGGGACTATACAATGTATACTCACCAGCTTGAGGGGGAGTGTAGGATATTGCAGCTTGTATTTGGATTAGGATTAAACTCTTAGGAGTTTGTTATTATCTGTACTTACTGTTTTATGTAAATAGATTAGGATTAAAACTCCTAAAGAGTCTTAAGCCTTGTATAGAGTTAGAAGTTTTGTAGTTCTAAGAATCCTTATCCTAGTTGAACTCCTACATGACTCTATAAAAGAGTCTCATGTTGTATCTTTCTGAATGAATCGAATAACAGAAAAAAATATTTTGTTTTCTACTCTTTCTACAAAAAGGTTCACCAACCATCCTTTTTTGGCTTCCGTTTCAATGAAAACATTTCTTAGAACACCCAAACCATCTTCTTTCCCTATAACCATCTATGCACCTCTAATAGAGCTAATTGTACCAAAAACTTGCATAAGCATCAAATAAAACCTTTAGCCATACAATATCAGAGCTCTTGCAGTTGAATTATCGTTAACAAGGTTTGTTGCTTTGACAACTTTTTCAGGAAGTAGAAGTTTTCATGATAACTAATTCCGACCGGTGAAATACATCAAATTCTTTTAGAAAGGCTGCGATGATTCTTTAATGGAAGCAACTAGATGACTGATAGTACTTTGAATGTTAAGCAAGTACCTTCTGACATTCTCTTATTTTGTTCTTTCCCAACCTCCCAGAAGAAAAGACATGGAAGCATAATTCTTAACATGCCCACTGCATTATCAAGAGAAGACCGAATCCACCAACGTTGTAGCATTTCACAGTTATCGTTGCCTGATACTGGAATAGCCAAAATCAAAAGAAGAACAGAAAGAAAGGAAAACGAAGGTCCAAATATTCAGAGTGATGAAAATATTTCTTACAATATTTTGCAAAATTAAGGCCGTATGAAACTCCATATTATTTAGTAAACTCAATGAAGAAGTCCAAATGAAGTTCTAAAATATATCAACTCAATCCAGAATATCTTTCGGAGTTGGACCTCGTGCTCCGCAAAATTAAACTAGGAAACTCTAAAGAAGCTGAGAAAACAATTGGGCAACTTAAGCATGTTCTGACCAGTAAAGAGGAAAACTTAATAGAATGAGTCTCTTTGGCTGGAGAGGCAGCAAAAAATTAAATCTATTGGAAAATTATCTTGCATTAGAATCATTTGAAATAGCTAGTAACATATAACATAATTTGTCTATAAGAACTTCGTATTAAATTTGTCTACCAGCTTCACATTGTAACTCTTTTAGAATTCTAAAGCTGAAGTTTCAGCTTCTAGTCTCCAGAAACACATTTTAAACATTTAAAATACCTAAAAGTTGTTTTTCAAACCCTTGTTTTGCCTAGCTTATCATCATAGAGTGGAGAGGTTGCTTAAGAAGTTTGGACCAAACAGGCAGTCCAAATTAAATGTTAAACAAAGATCCATCTAAGAAAAGGGGATCACATGGAGGAAAGGTCAAGAGAAAAGAAGTGGCAAAATGTTCAGAAAATATTCAGAATGTCACATGTATAATCAGAGTAGACGGTGGAGTATCTAATTCATCAAAAGCAAACAGGCTTTCAACATATGATGTTTCTTGCCAGTGCTTCAAAAGCTAGGGTGCTAATGGTACTAGGATATCAAATATAAAAATGCTATTAAAAAATCCCTTTAAGCAATTATGACAAATATATCAACCCCGGTGAGACTGCATATAAGAAAATCAGCCCAGAGCACCTCCTCTACTGCTGAGTGCTGACAATAATTTCAGGATTTCGCTCCCAAAAAATTAGTTTGCAATTATAAGGTTCTCTAATACTACTCTTACAAGGTTAGCCATCTCCAAAGGGCTAAAATGCAACTTGGCCATGCAGAACTTAAAAAAGAAAACAGATCATGCTTGTGCAAAAGCATACATGGCCTAACATGCTTTGCTTGAATGAAGCCTTTGAGGAGTATTGCATGGTCAAAATGAAGTATAGCTAGGGCTATAAACAAACCAAACGTTCAACGAACTGTTCGTGAACCATTCGGCGGGAAGTTCGTTTATTTATTAAACAAACGAACATGAACAAGATTTTATGTTCATTTAAATAAATGAACAAACACGAACAAATGGCTCGTTCGTTCATTTGCGTTCATGAACATTCGGTAATCCGTTCATTTATGTCCGTCCGTTTATGTCCGTTTAAATTTATTCACATATATTCATTTATATTTATTATTTTTCATAACAAAAGTATTATATTTTTTAAAAATAATAATAAATTTATTCACATATGTTCGTTCGTTTATGTTTGTTTAAATTTATTCACATATTTCCTTTTATGTTCCTTCGTTTGTGTTCGTTTATGTTCGTTTATCATTTAAACGAATGAACATGAACGAACATGAACAAGCTACATTCCTTAACAAACGAACACGAACAAGAAATTATGTTCGTTTAGTTGTTCGTGTTCGTTCATTTGTTCGGTTAAAATTAAACGAACGAACATGAACATACCCCGTTCGTGTTCGTTTGGTTCGTTTACAAGCCTAAGTATAGCATTCTGCAAGTAAAAACTTCCATTCTTTATTCAACATAATATAAATTGGGGGCCATCTTAGCAAGAGTCAAATAGCCTAATTCTTTGGACTTTCATAAAGGAAGCCTTCTCCTGATAGCAGTGTCATAGGATATCCACCGTGCAACAAACAAGTTATTGGTAACATCAACTTGCTTGCCAAAGCTAAATCTAATTGCATAGAATCTAAATTCCAGAGCACCTACTGAAACCTATCAATTCTCCAGTATCATAGCAGAATCTTCAAGGCACTAAATAGGTAAGGAGCATTAAATAGATTTGTTGCTAAAATAACCCGAAGCAATGGGGTTTGAGAAACTAGAACACAAATGCCGCTTAGTTTGAACTGGGAAAAAAATAACATTCAAAATAGAAGCCAAGAGAACTTTTCTGCCGCACACACACACACACTTACACACACATATATATTTAAATCAACTTAAAAATTAGTTTTATTAAATAACAGACACTCCTGCCACCAAAGTGAACAACCATCAACTTAAAGTACATCACATGCTTTCAGCTCTTAGACTAGAATTTAAGTACTATATCTTGAGTTAACTTGAGAGATGCTTTACATTTAAAATATCCAACCTTAAAATTCTAACAATATATTCATAACGTTTACAGCATAAAAATCATAAAGAATAGTGTAAATTTTCTAGAAGAAATAAAGTGAGATAGATATTATAGCTGACGAAAGCTCCGCTATGAATAAATACACATGACTAGATATTATAGCATGTGAAATTGAATATGCACCATTCAGTTAAGCATTCACCCAGCTCAGCAAGATCTTTTAACCAGGCTAGATTAGGTTATAGGTTTAAAGCAAACAGCAAGCAAAAGAACCCTAACCCATAGCTTTTTGTCAATTCAATTTCAAGCCTTCATAATTCCTTATTGTCACCGACGATTATCTATGAAATACCTAACATATGAAACACTTATGACCCAGCCAAAAAAACATACGTCAGAACAGCCAATCAGTTTAATCTTAAAAAACCTTTACGCTCCATCTGTATATTTCTTGTTCTCTCCAGCTCATATCTACGTTTCCATTCAGCAGCCTCAGCTTGTGCAGAAGCCTTTCCTTCAGCAGCTCGCCTTAATGCCTTCGCAACAGCTAGTAATGTGTTCAAAATAATACGCATAAAAAATGAAATAAGCAAGAAATACTTCAATTGGAAGACATAAATGCTTTTAAGAATGGAAGAAATGTACTTCTCAAAGCTTCTGAGAACTCCATAAGATGTTCATCCATTCCTGCAACAGGAGTTTGTTGAAGAAGTTCTTCCACTGCCTTCTCAGAATGGAAAAGAGAAAGTGAATCAGCAGAACCATTCTCTGACCTCGAGCATGAAACACTTGCCTCCTCGGGTCCAAAGGAAGCCTGTTCAAATTTTATATACATGACATTGATTCCAACCAGACAACAAAATATGCCTTTCTAAGATACATAAACCATTGATGTGTGCAATTGATGACAATGATCACAACTTTACCTCATGGTGATGTTAGTACATGTTAATTCACACAAAGAACCTATTGCCTAAACATGTTAACACACACACAAAGAACATTAATAAATGATATAATCGCACCAAATTCTATAAAGTCATGGTTGATTGTTATTTTTGTCTCTTGCACAAAAAGCATTCAGATCAAGAATTATATCTATACTTTAAAAAAGAAAATTAGTTTAATACATAGAATTTTTTTTGAAAAAAAAAGGAATTATGTTGCTTCTACATAGAAGCATCTTGTTTCAATAGATACTACGGTTTAACCTATATTTACTCGAAAACTGGTTTCTATTCTTTTACTATTTGCTTGTACATTATAACAAATTGTGGAGATGCAAAACACAGGTAGTTCAAAAGCAACTATTAAGCAAAACCTAGATTAACTATTGCATTTTAAAGATTGAAAATCATTAGTTGTTTCATCTGATCTCTTCTTTCACTTCTTTTTCATAATTCTTCACCTTTCAGCACATCATAAACTTAGAGCAGTGCGACAGTTTTTGCAATAACAATGCAAAACAGATTGCCATATAAATGCCAAAAAAAGTATTTACGGAAAAAATACTGCCATTAACATATTTAACTAAACGAAGTGCAACGATCGTCAGTAACTCCTCCACGTGTCTTCTTATAAGAAAATTAGAATGGTTTCCAGCAGTAATTTTTGGCCGATTCTTCCATAAATAAGGTGATAGCCAATAGGATTACAGTTCTAAAAGTAGGTTTATCTAATATCCGAAAACAATTCCAATGAGAGAAGTAAACGGATCGGACAAGACCGTTAGCGATAACTAAACATTCTATTGTCAGTTTAACAGGCCAAAATATATTTCAAGTCAAGAAAAGCCAAAAGTGTTCAGAATTAAACATTTAGAGGCCAATGTTATAGCAGAAAATGTGCAATGCTGCAAAGTGCATGAAAACACAAAATCTTTCATCTCCAAAAACAAAAATTTCCAACAAGTTCATAGTTTAAGAATCCAACATGAAATTCCACATACTATTAGAAGTTCAGATAATCTAGAAGTCCTGTGATATCTGTTTTACATACCCAACACAAAATTTCCACCCAAGTACCCATTTCTGATCAAGTTTCCAAAAAATTCCTGGTTTCTCAGTTTCATAACTACAACCCAAAATTTACTCTAGCCAAATAAAAATAATGATAGAAGTCTTCATTCTTCACCCAAAAAATGCATATACATAATTCAGTACTGAGAAACAAACCCCAAACAACAAGAATCGAATAACCCCAGAATCCAAGTAACAAAATTTGCAGAATTGAGCACCAAAGACATGCACACAAGGCAACTAAGATCTGAACATTATATGAAAAAAATAGAGAGAGAGAAATTGATTACAGTGGAATCAAGCTTGCTGGGAGACATGGCTGAGGGTGGATGGAAGGGAGAGAAAAGGAAGAAAAAAAACAAAAAAAATGAACAAATGGATGATTTTTTCTATGAAACTGAAAGAACTGCTGCAGGTAATGTCATCAAAAGAACATGTGGCACATTAATATTGCAGTTGCAGACCTGATTTTGATTCGGTGAATTCTGTAAAAATGGTAGTAATTGGTGTATGTATATATATAATTAATTAAATTACTTAATTTATATACCCAATAAACAAAAAAACAAAAAGATCATTCCTTTTTTCCTTTCTAATCCTTCCTCTTACCCTTCCACTTCCCCTTTCCCTCTCTTTCTCCCTTTCCCTTTCCATCTTCAATCTTCCATTTTCCAACAACCCACCTTCATAAAAATTGTTACGTAGTCGTCACACGGATTTGAGATCGATCTGCTACGTGCTGCCCCACGGTGATCTCAAATATGCCTCCTTTAATGTCCACGTGGCACTGAGATCGTGCGCGTTCATTCAAAGTCAGTATATGATGACGCTTGCGATGATGAAATCTCTTCCTGTTACGTAGATGAACAGCTGTTTTTGTTTTTCCTCTTCTAGAATCGTTTTATATATATATATATATATATTGTTAGCACCTATAAACACCTACCATCACATGTCGAGATCAGGATGAATAAGATTACCGAAAGCGTAACACAAGGGACGTGCAGCGATGAGCGTAACAATGCACGCGGACCGCAACGCTCAAAATTGCCCGCGAACTGCATGATACCCTTCGCAATCTGTAGTGAACAGACAAAATTACAAGCAACATCGTATTGCATCCGGTGACACACGTAACTGCACATGTGCTCGCTGCGGATGACAAAGTGAACCTAGGACGTCAAATCATAGCCAGTCCAATCAACGCGTCACGACAACCTGATCATGACACCTGTCCGTGTAGTATAAAACGGGACATGCAACAAGGAAAGGGCAGGATCTTCCACTCTAGACACTATTGCCCACAAAACGAGAGCAATATACAAACTCCAACCCGGAACAACCATCTTGACCACCGTCTTCGACCTCTGTCCATCTTGACTCTTTCATTTCGATTCTCAAAAAGCAGTAAAGAATGACCCCAACAGGAGAAAACATGGAGGAATGTATGAATGAGGGAAAAAGTCGGAAAGAAGTGGAAGAATGTAACCCCCTAAACCCAGCCCAGAAGAAATGGGCCAACTCTAGGAAGTCGTGTTTGAAAACTTGTCCCTTAAGAAACGTCATTAGGTTTAAAAATTTAATATTTGTATTAATCATTGAAATCTAATTAAAGACCATAATATGCCAATTATATAAAACGTAGTCGTATAATAGTATTCTGAAAAGTTGATAAAATATTCAGAAATAGTCTCATATGCATGCTAAAAACAATAAATCTTCAAATAAAATTATCCGAGTCCAAAATTACATATAAATCCAAAAGATAAAGTAAAGTCCATAAATTTGAAATGGTCCATACTGATAATAAGTAATAAGTCTGATAAAACGAGATCCTCCGAGTACCGTATGCCTAAGTCTGAGTATATGAAATAGGAACTAAATGAGGGTCAACTATAAACCTCAGTGTTTTCTAAAGTGCAAAACACAAAACATATAACAAGATAATATGATCATCATGCTCAAATTCAATCAGACATTCTGATATAAAAGTATGTATAAAAATAAAATGATGCATGAGACACAATAACATGCACCCATCTACAACACCGTCTGAAGAGTAAGGTTCCCCAGAACCACTCTCTACATTGTCACCATGTCCGAAGTGGAATTCAGCCCGAAGGGTGAAACCACTGATCTTTCTCATACATTTTCCCAACCCGTATGATATGACATGTTATTCTGATTTTCGAATCCGAATGCATTCTTGTTTAATAATGAAGATGCATGTACAAAAAGTCCGATATTATTTATTCTGATTCCGTGTATGATGCATGACATGTCATCACACAATTAATATCATAATCACAAGTCAGATATATCATGTCATAAATCACAATCATACCAGTCATGTCATATTTGCAAATCATATCAATCAAGTCATAATCATAAATCATATCAATCATATCATAATCATAAATCATATCAATATATCCACATACATACATAGAGCACCGAAACATGTAGCACAAGAAGAGAACACACCTTAGGCAGCTAAAAGCTTAACGTCGAGAGTGACGTTTCCCATGCTCAGTCCTAGTACTAGGACGTATAGAATCAGCACCTACGAAAATAAACACTATATCAGATCTCACTATTACCATGACATACCACTAAAATTATAAACACTAAACCGAATCAAACGCACGTGCGGATCTCAAAGACTGAGCAACATGAGGTCGTCTAGGTGGAGGAGGAGGAAGAATCTCTATGTCCGAATCAACGTCACATGAACATAAGATTAAATCGAATCATATTCTGATGTACACAATTACAAAATACTAAATACAATTAAATGTAAATAGTAAAAAAATTCTTTCGAGTTCGAATTTGGGTAAACGGGCTGCGAATTTGGAATCAGAACGTCAAAAATATAAAGTCCACTTTGACCAAAAAAGTCAACGCCGGAAAGTCAAACGGTCAACGGCGAAGGTCAACAGTCAACAACGGCGGTCAACGACAGTGCTGACGTTATTGATTATGTCATGCACCACATAAATGCTGACGTCAGCCGGTTTAGTTCAGACAATGGGTTGGGTTCATTAATCCAGTCTGATCGGTTCAGTTCAACAAAGTCGGTTCACTGCTTCAGTCTGGGCTTGGGTTTTTTGGACCGGCTCAGTACTTGCACACTGAACCGGTTAGCCCACCAAGCTGGTTCGGGCCTCTCTTACACACACAGCTCACCATTGGACTTAACCCAATTCACACAACACACGCACACAAGCCTAAACCCTTATCCCCTTTTTGCAACCAGAAAACCTAAGGTTTAATAACCCTTGACGGTGGCTCACCGGCAGCCACATTCTGACGACCCAAATGGTCAAAATTCTGGCCAAACACACAACAAAACAAGGGTCAAACACATAATGTATTCGAATAAACCCAAAACCTAACTAGAACCCTTACCCAACAACCGAAAACGGAGAAAATAACTCGTAGGGAACGGCGACGTACAACCACCCGAAGGTTTCGAACGAATTCCGAGCAAAGGATGGCCGAGAAGGGTGAAAAGATGATTGGGCTTTGGTCGGAACAGAATGGGGAGACGGTTGACGGTCTCAGATCGACGAATGGCCGACGATAACCCCTTCACCGGAGCGTGATCGAAAATTGGAAGAGGGATTTGAGGGGTGGTTATCGAACGAGGGTTTGAGGGAGAGGGAGAAGCGTATGCAAATTTGAACAAATGGAAACTGAAAAGCCATTATGGTTGAAAAAACATGGTTTTATACCCCCAACTATCGGGTAAATTACTCAACAAGGGTCTCATGCTCTACCCGCTTTTCAGAATGGTCACTGAAGTTCTGAATTAACTCAATTTAGTCCTTAGATCAATTAGATTTTCAAAACAAAATTCCCAATTATTAGGGTTCCGAACTAGATATTTAATTCAATTAGGGTTTATAAAATAGGGGAAATTGGGGTGTTACAAAGAAGAAATCTCCCTCTTTTTCAGGACAAAAGCAACCAGCTAGGCAACATGCAGAGTAGACTAGAAATCATGGAGAAGTATACCCATACCGCACTAAAGTAGCTTAAATAACAAGAAGAATATATTAGAGGAAAAATGTGTTGAGTGGATCAAAGGATTGATCAAAGCCAAGAGGGGTGTGAATTGGGTTTTTTAAATTTTGGAAGTGAAGTGAAATGAATAAAAATGAAGAACAAGGCAATTATAGTGGTTCAAGTTCCAAATGAACTCTACATCCACTACCTTAGCTCCCACTAAGGATTTTTCAACAACTCCACTAGTTGATCTTCCCCTTTTCTAGGCTTAGGAGGAAACCTTTACAAAACCGGTCAATTTTCTACCCAAAATTGACCAAACCCTCACTTGGTTACAAAGAAGAAATTGAAGACAATAAGAATATCTCTCAATACAAATTTGCCCCTTTAAATACAAGCACTTAACCCAAATTGAAGATACAAGATAAGATTTACACACAATACAATTTGGGATTTTACAAGAATGAGAATTTTGGCTCTTGAGCTTGGATTTTGTGTATGGATGTTTCTCTTAGATGCAATAGTTGTTGTTGGTCTTCAATGGGCTTGTTTTTACACCTTCTCCATTAATTCTAGCCGTTTGGGTGGTTAGGGAATTGATTATAGCCATTGGAACCCTCTCTTACCATCATAAATGCACCTCTACAACCTAACGTATCGGTACTCGAGGAAGCGTATCGATACCTGTCTCAAAAAAGAAAGAGTTGTTGCACAAATATAAGATATCTGTATCGATACACGTTCAAACGTATCGGTACTGGTTAGGGAACCTTTTCGATAAGGGTAAGACCGTATCGATGCAATTTTTCCTTCATAGCTCACTGGAAGATATCGTATCGATGCGTGTTATAGTGTATCGACACTCATTAACCACCACTTAAAATTCGGTTACCTACCAACTGACAAGGCAACGATCGAAATATTTAAAGCTCTAAGTTTTTAAAATATTTTAAACCGTATCGATACGGGTGAAACTGTATCAGTACTCTATTCAAACTCCTTGGGATTTTATAGAGGGAACGTATCGATACAGATGGAATCTGTTTCGATACCATGTTTCAATACGGTAAGGAGCGTATCGAAACGTTTGTCTCGAGTAGCCAAGTTTCTAAAAAAGGTATCGATACCCTTAGAGGCGTTTCGATACGCATAGACGTTTTTGAGTAGTTTGGCCTTGGAACACTTAAAAAATTAGGAGTTTGAGTTTTTCAAACTAGAGCAAAACCTTGTTGATTTGAAACCTTTTGAGGAACTTAAAAATTCATTTCAAGTTTTACAATTTGGTCCTTAATACACTTTGTCATATCAAAATCAAACATAGGTTTTACAATCTCCCCCTTTTTGATATAACAAAACCAAAGCTTAAAATTTTTAAGTCTTTTGAAAAACTTTGGAAAACAACTCCCCCTTAATGTTAGCTAGGTAAATTTTAAGTTTAAGTTTAGTGAGTTTGTGAACTTCCTCTCCCCCTTTTTGTTAGATCAAAATAAGAGACATAGGCTATAAAGGCATAACAATAAACCAAGCAACATTTAATAGATAATCTTAAAGTTCATAAATTAAAGAAACATCAAACTAAAATCCAAACAACATAAATCAAAGCATAGGTTTTAAATGATAAACTTAATCCTAATCTGATAAACTTAGTCCTAAAAACATAAATCAAAGTGCATAAATAGAAATCCTAAGATGACATGAATGAGATGCAAAGATTAATCTAAGACTCGTCTCCATCCATCTTCATTATCTTCATCTTCATCTTCATCTTCATTGGCATCATCGTGTCTCCTTCCTTGATTGACGTCATTCATCATGGAAGGCCGTAAGAGAGATATTCATAGAATTGTGCTCGGCCTCAATAGAAGAGATACGCTTCTCTACATTGGTCATGCGATCGTCCAAGCTTGTGAAGCGAATATCAATGGCGGCAAACCTGTAATTCATGAATTGATATATAGAACCAATTCCCGTGCGTAAGCTTGTGAATTGATCATTAAGGTAGGTCATGAAAGAATCCATGGATGGAGGAGGTGCTTGAGGAGCTACGGTAGGATTTGCAATCTCTTCGGTATAACATCACTAGGAAGCTCGAAAAGGCGAAGCCAATTACCATTGAAATAATGAAACTTGCCCCGAGATAGAGACCTCTCATCAATCGGATCGGTGAGATTCGTCAGATAATCATGAGAGCAATCAATCTCCTTCTTAGTGAATAAGTAGCTCAAAGCGGTGCCATAGGTGAATGAAGTAACAAGAGAGGTGTGACGATGTTGAACGAGAAAGACAATCTCCGCAAATATAATGCGAGCAAGGTTAGGACGATTCCTCTCGCAAAAGCATCTAATCCAAAAATCATCAACTTGGCGGATTGTTGAGTATTTTCCTCCGGAAGGCCTAACCACCAAGTGATCATCAAATTCAAGATACGGTCATGAGCATTGAGAATGGTGACGGATCCCCCTAAAACATGTCCAAGAGAACCTTCATCGTCGATACCCTCATCCTAAATTCCAAAAACATCACAAAGAGCCTTGACATCGATGGTAATATTCTTGCCCATAAGATAGGAATTAACGGCATAGACATTACCCTCGGCATTGGCAACACACTTTGCATTGGCATAAAAGATCAAAACCAAATTTCGAAAGAAAAACCCCAGAATTTGAAGAAAATCCATAAACTTCCATTCTTGGAGCAATGGTAAATAAGCAAACTTGAAACGCTCCGAATTGGGAAAAGGAATGGAAATTACCCTCTCCGGTCGAATCTTGTAGTTTTAAAAAGATTGAAAATAGTTGAGTTCACCGGGAGTTTGAAAGCACCTTTGATAGATTAAGTTCAAATTCGGACGAGTGTCATCTCCGGGATTGGATCCTTCGCCAACTTCGCTAGTAGTGCGTGCTCTCTTTTTGGGTGCCATAGTCTAGAAAAATTACTTAAAACAATGTGTGTATGCATTAATTTTCACATTCAACCCCATGGATAAATCAATAATCAAGGTAAAGAACATTTTTTGAAAGACAAAATAAAAAAGTTTTAAAAAAATCTTTTGAAAGAACAAACAAAACAAAAAAAAATTTAAAATGAAAATAATAAAGAAAATAGAAAGAAAAGAAGTTTTTTTACCTTGATATTGAGAGAGAGGGGAATGTATGAAGATTTTGCACCAAATTGATGGAGAGCCTTAGACTTTACTTGATTTTGAAAAACCCTCAAGAAACTTTAAGTTTTGTGGTGAAAATATGAAGGATTGAGAGGGTTTTTATAGATGAAAATCAGTTAGGGTTTTGAAAAAAAGAGTTTTGGTAAAAGTGAAAGTCTTTTAATGCCCAATTAAATTTTCTGCACAATCGAGTATCGATACGCCTAAAGGCGGTATCGATACGAGGGTACAAGAGTAATTTCTTGGAAACGCGTATCAGGACACCGTATCGAAACGGAAGATATCCGTATCGAAACACTCACAACCCATATCAAAACAGATGTAACTGTATCGATACCCGCAAGAGAGAAAATGCAATCTGAAAAACTAATAAAGTACGTGTATCGATACGCATAAGGCCGTATCGATACCCTATGCCCAGAAATGCATTTTTGGTCTTTAGAACAACCAAAGGCTCGACTTTAACATCTCCTAAATGTATGCAAATGATGAATGAGCAGATCTAAGCATGTTCTAATAGAAGCATGGTTACCATCAAGATCAACAACACATAAACATGAATTTTCATAAGATCAAGCAATTTTAACCTCAAAAAGAGTCCTAAAGGGTCAAGAAAGGCTAGTTAGGCCTAACTCTCTCCTAAGGGACCAAAAACGCTCTTTGTCTAGGGGCTTGGTAAAAATGTCTGCTAATTGATTTAAGGTGTCAACATACTCTATAACAACATCTTGCTTAAGGACATGATCTCTAATGAAATGATGCCTTATTTCTATGTGATTGGTTCTAGAGTGTTGGATGGGATTTTTAGTTAGGCATATAGCACTAGTGTTTTCACACTTAAGGGGTATGGTGTCTACCTTAATACCATAGTCTAAGAGTTGTTGCTTCATCCAAAGGACTTGAGCACAACAAATCCCTAAGGATATGTACTCGACTTCGGTGGTAGATAAAGCTACACTATTTTGTTTCTTAGAGAACCAAGATATGAGCATACTACCTAGGAATTGGCAAGTGTCGGAAGTACCTTTCCTATCTATTTTACAACCCCCATAATCCGCATCCGAAAAAGCATGAAGGTTAAAGGTTGAGTCTCTAGGGTACCAAAGACCTAAACAAGGAGTATCTCTAAGGTACCTAAAGATCCTTTTAACGGCTATAAGGTAAAATTCTCTAGGACTAGCTTGAAACCTAGCACACAAGCAAACACTAAACAATATATTCGGTCTACTTGCAGTAAGGTAAAGCAATGATCCAATCATAGAGCGATAAAGCTTAGAGTCAACATACTTACCTTCTTCATCTTTGTCAAGCTTTGTAGATGAGCTCATTGGTTTAGCTTGAGGCTTTGCATACTCCAAGCCAAACTTCTTGAGCATATCCTTGATGTACTTAGCTTGATTGATGACGATGACATCCTTCATTTGTTTGATTTGGAGTCCCAAAAAGAATGAGAGCTCCCCCATCATGCTCATTTCAAATTCACCTTGCATCAACTTAGAAAAATATTGACAAAGTAATTCATTAGTAGAACTAAATATAATATCATCAACATAAATTTGAGCTACTAATATATCTTTGCCATTGTTTTTAATAAAAAAGTGTTGTGTCCACCTTTCCTTTCTTAAAACCTTTTCCAATTAGAAAACTTGAAAGTCTTTCATACCAAGCTCTAGGAGCTTGTTTTAAACCATACAAAGCTTTTGACAATTTGAAAACATGGTTTGGAAAAATTGGATCTTCAAAACCCGGTGGTTGTTCCACATACACTTCTTCATTTATAAAACCATTTAAAAATGCACTTTTGACATCCATTTGAAAAAGGTTGAAATCATGATAACATGCATATACAAGCAACATCCTAATAGCTTCCATTCTAGTTACGGGTGCATAGGTTTCATCAAAATCTATTCCCTCTTCTTGAGTGTAACCTTGAGCAACTAGCCTAGCTTTGTTTCTCACTATGTTACCACTCTCATCTAGTTTATTCCTAAATACCCATTTAGTTCCTATAGTAGATTGATTTCTAGGCCTTTCAACTAATGTCCACACTTTACTTCTCTCAAATTGATTTAACTCATCTTGCATGGCCATAATCCAAAAATCATCTTTTAATGCTTCTTTAACATTCTTAGGCTCAATGCATGAGATAAATGCAACATGATTAAGCATTTTAAGAGAAGAGCGAGTAGTTACCCCCTTGGATGGATCACCCAAGATTTCACCACCTTTGACATAGTTGAACTCCCTTAGGTAGCTCACTTCCTTTTCCTCAAGAGACATGTCTTGCAATGCTTCTAGAGGCGGTTCTTGTGCTTCTTCGTCTTTGATTGGAATCTCATTCACCTTTGATGATTCTCCACCATCATTAGCTTCAATGATCCCTACATCATCATCATCACAATAATCCTTCCTCGGAAGGAGGTTATCTTCGAAAACAACATGTATAGACTCTTCTACTACTAAAGTTCTTTTATTAAATACACGATAGGCTTTAGAGTTTAAAGAATACCCTAAGAAAATAATTTTATCACTTTTAGCATCAAATTTAGCTAAGTTGTCTTTTCAATTGTTTAAAACAAAACACTTGCAACCAAATGGATGAAAATAGCTAATGTTAGGCTTCTTAGATTTTAAAATCTCATATGGTGTTTTCTTTAAAATTGGCCTAATCATTACTCGATTTACAATGTAACAAGCGGTATTTGTGGCTTCCGCCCAAAAGTATTTAGGTAAATTGTTTTCACAAAGCATGGTTCTAGCCATTTCTTGTAAAATCCTATTTTTCCTCTCAACTACCCCATTTTTTTGAGGAGTTCGAGGTGCCAAAAAATTGTGGCTAATACCATTTTCATTTAAAAACTCTTTAAAACCTAGATTTTGAAACCCGGTTCTATGATCACTTCTAATGTGAGAAATCTTAAGCTCAAGATCATTTTGAGTTGTTTTAGAAAATGTGATGAATTTTTCTAAAGCCTCATCTTTTTTACTTAAGAATAGAACCCAAGTAAACCTAGAATAGTCATCAATAAGAACAAAAGCATACGATTTACCACCCAAGCTCATAGTTCTAATAGGCCCAAAAAGATCCATATGAATCAATTGTAAACATCTACTAGTAGAGACATCATTAATGGATTTAAAGAATGATCTATGTTGTTTACCCTTAGAGCATGCATCACATATTTTATCATTTGAGAACTTAATCTTGAGTAAACCTCTAACTAGATTTAGGGAAACTAATTTTTCTAAAACACTAATGCTAGCATGTCCTAGTTTCCTATGCCATAACCATGCATCATTTTCATTTTGTGCAACAAAACATGCATGAGATGTATGAATGTCATCTAGATGCACCATATATATGTTTCCTATGCGATGACCAATGAACATTGTTTTATTAGATTTAATATCGACAATTTTGCACCCATTTTTATCAAATAAGATATTAAACCCTTTATCACACAATTGACTAATGCTCAACAAATTATGTTTTAGACCATTGACATACAACACATTTTCAATGAGTATGGTAGAGTGATTACCTATGGAGCCAATACCTTCAATGTGACCTTTGGAGTTGTCACCAAATGTCACTACTCCTCCACTTTTTGGATTTAATTCCATGAATCGACTCTTGTCTTCGGTCATGTGTCTCGAGCATCCACTATCAAGGTACCATGAGTTTTGGCTTTGTGCTTTGGCCTTGTAGCAATGCTCTCGCTACAAACAAATAATTTAGGCTTTGATTTTTGGTACCCAAATCATTTTGGATCCACGAGTGTTAGCTCTCAAAGTTTGGTTCCCTTAGGAATCCAAGGTGACATGACATCAACATTATTAGATTTAACAAGTTCCTTAGGAACCCATACACTTCTAATTCTTTTAGTTTTAGTATGCCTATAGGAGCCACTTTGTTTGTAGTTAAAATTCTTTCTCTTAGGTTGGTTTGTTCTAGATGATTCACCTATTTCATTTTTCAATGGACCAACACTCTTGAAAGAATTTTTGAGCTCATTGAGCTCATCTAACACCTTTTGGTGTTCAATGTTACATTGAGAAATAAGATTATTTAAATCTACATTTTCTTTTTGAAAGTATTCAAGTTCATCTTGTAGACCTAAAATCTTTTTCTCAAATTCCAAGTTAGCTTGAGAAATTAAATCATTTTTAGCATTCAAATCCGAAATGACTCTTTTATTTTTCAAAACGGACTCCTTATACTTCTCAACTAACTCATCATATGCTTCATGCAATTCATCATAGGTAAAATCAAAAGTAGATGAGTTAGAGGTTACCTTAAAATCCTCTTCAATAGCCATGATGCAAAGGTTGACCACTTCTTGTTCCTCATCCTCGAATGATTCCTCATCATTCCAAGTAGCAAGCTTGGCTTTGAGATTCTTCTTCTTCTCAAAGCCCTTCTTCTTGAGTTGAGGACACTCAGAACGAATGTGACCCGGTCTCTTGCATTCAAAGCATATGATTGGATCATTTTCTTCTTCTTTGTTCATGGTCTTGAAGTCCATTTTTCTTTGAAACTTTCTACCTCGGTTGGACCTCATGAACCGTGAGAATCTCTTGGCTATCATAGCCAATTCTTCAAGATCTTCCTCCTCACTAGAAGTGCTCTCCTCATGTAGAGAAGCTTTGAGAGCCACTCCCAGTTTCTTCTTCTTGTCTACCTCAAGCTTCTCCACCATTCTTTCTTATTTCTTCTTTTCATCTTCCCTTCCTTGCTTCATGATTTCATGAGTTAGGAGAGAACCAACTAGCTCATCAAGCTTTAGCGTCTTCAAGTTCTTTGCCTCGATGATAGCGGTTCTTTTCCCATCCCAAGACTCGAGAAGATAATAGAGTAGCTTCCGGACTATATTGTCCTCTGGGATGATCTATCAAAAACCCTTTAGCCCATTGACGATGGTGGAGAAGCGATCAAACATTTTGGATACGGTTTCGTCGGGCTCCATCTTGAAATTCTCATAGCTAAGATTGAGAATTCCAATCTTTGTCTCATTCACATCACTTGTCCCTTCATAGGTTGTCTCAAGCGTATCCCACACTTCTTTAGCACTTTCGATTGAGGACACTTTGGAGTAGATATCCGGTCCAAGAGCACAAAATAGCATGTGAAGAGCCTTATCATTGATTTGAAGCATCTTTCGATCATCTTCAATCATTTCTATTTTTCTTTTTGGCACAAGTCTTCCTTCATCGCCTCTCTTCATCGGAATGATGGGACCGTCTTCTATAACATCCCAAATGAGGAAATCACTTGACTTTATGAAGAGGCGTATCCGATTCTTCCAATAAGGATAGTTGTTACCGTTGAAGAAAGGCGGTTTGGTGATCGATTGAGACTTGTACATGCTAGAGCCGGAGGTAAATGCCATGGCTTGCTTTGTTGATGATCACACTCTTCCTAGAATCTCCTCTTTCGGTTGTTAATCCTTCAAAGAGGTGCTCTGATACCAATTGTTGAGTGGATCAAAGGATTGATCAAATCCAAGAGGGGGTGAATTGGGTTTTTAAAATTTTAGAAGTGAAGTGGAATGAATAAAATTGAAGAACAAAGCAATTATAGTGGTTCAGGTTCCAAATGAACTTTACATCCACTACCTTAGCTCTCACTAAGGATTTTTCAACAACTCCACTAGTTGATCTTCCCCGTTTCTAGGCTTAGGAGGAAACCTTTACAAAACCAGTCAATTTTCTACCCAAAATTGACCAAACCCTCACTTGGTTACAAAGAAGAAATTGAAGGCAATAAGAATATCTCTCAATACAAATTTGCCCCTTTAAATACAAGCACTCAACCCAAATTGAAGATACAAGATAAGATTTACACACAATACAATTTGGGATTTTACAAGAATGAGAATTTTGGCACTTGAGCTTGGATTTTGTGTATAGATGTTTCTCTTAGATGCAATAGTTGTTGTTGGTCTTCAACGGGCTTGTTTTTATACCTTCTCTATTAATTCTAGCCATTTGGGTGGTTAGAGAATTGATTATAGCCGTTGGAACCCTCTCTTACCACCATAAATGCACCTCTACAGCCTATCGTATCGGTACTCAAGGAAGCGTATCGATACCTGTCTCAAAAAAGAAAGAGTCGTTGCACAAATATAAGAGAGGCGTATCGATACGCGTTCAGGCGTATCGGTACGGGTTAGGGAACCGTTTCGATATGGGTAAGACCGTATCGATACAATTTTTCCTTCATAGCTCACTAAAAGATATCGTATCGATACGTTTATAGTGTATCGATACTCATTAACCACCACTTAAAATTCGGTTACCTACCAACTGACAAGGCAATAGTCGAAATATTTAAAGCTCTAAGTTTTTAAAATATTTTAAACCGTATCGATACGGGTGAAACCTTATCGGTACTCTATTCAAACTCCTTAGGATTTTATAGAGAGAGCGTATCGATACAGATGGAATCTGTTTCGATACCCTGTTTCGATACGGTAAGGAGCGTATCGAAACGTTTTTCTCTATTAGCCAAGTTTCTAAAAAAGGTATCGATACCCTTAGGGGCATATCGATACGCATATACGTTTTTGAGCAGTTTGGCCTTGGAACACTTAGGAAAATTTTAGGAGTTTGAGTTTTTCAAACTAGAGCAAAGCCTTGTTGATTTGAAATCTTTTAAGGGACTTAAAAATTCATTTCAAGTTTTACAATTTGGTCCTTAAAACACTTTGTTATATCAAAATCAAACAATGGTTTTACAAAATGCAACATTTGGTAGGTGAGCACAATGAGAAGGATGTGGAGAAATTCGGAACTATTTCAACCAGAATGACTAGAGAAGAGTGTATGCATGTAACGAAAATCAACTGGGGCACCACGATAGTAAGTCCTTTAAGAGCTTCGGCTAAAAGCATGCAAATTTCGGAGCCCGTAAACCCCAATCGGAGGGATGAAGCCTACCATCCTATAGGAGTGGAGGAGAATCGCGAAAATAAGAAAATAATTACATAGTTACTTAGAAAGGGAAAGCGAGGAACTCAAGTAAGAAAAAGGACCCATCAGCATGCAGAAAACCGAATCAGAAAAAGGTCATCGCTCAGTTTCAGAACGTACCACCCTCTAACAGACCCGCCGTCGTGTATCCTACATCAAGCAAAACACCTAGGAATTCTAAAGCCCCCACCACAGATGAGGCCAAACGAAGTCAGAGAAAGATTGGGTGAAATGTGCAAATTTTATAAGAGGCAGGGACACAACAAATATGAGTGTATCCATCTGAAGGATGCAATAGAGTTAGCCGCTAGGAGGGGACAATTAGAAGAGTCCGTTAAAGACGAAGGAGTGCACCCAACAGGAACACGGGCGGAGAGCAAAAGAAGTTTAGATGAAGGATGTAGGGAGCCCTTGTAGACACCTTGCTAAAGGAGAAAAAGCAATCCCTGCTGATGAAATTCAAATTCACAAAACTCGATAAGTAGAGCAACACCCCGTGACCTCTTAGGTAGTAGAAATAAGTAGTCACGAACAACATCCGATGCAAAACTTTGAACCATTCAGCAGCATTGTCTAAAACCAAGAATGCGAGAAAATGATGACTTGTCACTAAATAGAAGCACTCCAAGCAGGCAAAGGTACAACCTAACTCATCTAATTCAACATGCATTCCACTTTAACTTATTGTATATGCTCTAATACAGAATTTCAACTATATGTATATATAAAAGGATTGTTTTGAATGTAACCATATATTTTATTTTGGGACCTACATGTTCAACATTATATCTAATTGCTTTAGTTAATAAATACCTTTTTCTACTAATGTGTTTCTATCCGTAGTAAAGTGACTGCAAAGCTGAAAGGCTCGCTAGCCACTTCCAAAGTAAGTGCTCATAACAAAGAGACCACAATGATGAAAGGCTCGCTAGCCATTTCCAAAGTAAGTGCGCATAGCAAAGCGACCGCAAGGATGAAAAGTTCGCTAGCCACTTCCAAAGTAAGTGTGCATAGCAAAGTGACCACAAAGATGAAAGGTTCGCTAGTCACTTCCAAATTAAGTGCGTATAGCAAAGCGACAGCAAAGATGAAAGGTTCGCTAGCCACTTCCAAAGTAAGTTTACATAGTAAAGCGACCGCAAGGATGAAAGGCTCGCTAGCGTCTTCCAAATTAAGTGTGTACAGCAAAGCGACCACAAAGATGAAAGGTTCGCTAGCCACTTCTAAAGTAAGTGAGCATAGTAAAACGACTGCAAAAATGAAAGGCTCGCTAGCCACTTCCAAAGTAAGTGTGCATAGAAAAGCGATTGCAAGGATGAAAGGTTCGCTAGCCACTTCCAAAGTAAGTGCGTATAGAAAAGCGACCACAAAGATGAAAGGTTCGCTAGCCACTTCCAAAGTAAGTGTACATAGTAAAACGACCACAAAGATGAAAGGCTCGTTGGCCACTTCCAAAGTAAGTGTGCATAGCAAAGCGATCGCAAAGATGAAAGGTTCGCTAGCCATTTCCAAAGTAAGTGCACATAGTAAAGCAATCGCATGGATGAAAGGTTCGCTAGCCACTTTCAAAGCAAGTGCGCATAGTAAAGTGACCGCAAGTTACTTTCCCACTTTCAAAAAAACAACAACCTAGTTTTGTTACAAATCTCTCATCTATGGAAAACTAATATCCATTCAGATATCCAATTAACTAATTCCTAGCATAATAATTAGCAAGTTACTTTCCCAGTTAACTTAGGCGGTCACCACTCCCAAAGTGAATGCGCATAGTAAAAAATGATCCTTTAATTATTTATACGCAAGATGGGAATAGGACGTTAGTATCTGTAAATAATATGGGTTTTATCAAAGAGAAAAGTAGTTTCTCTTCTATCAAATTGATTAATTATTTACAGAAAAGAGAGTCCTATTTATAGGACTTTTTAGAATACAACAAAACCTAAGTTAAGTTAACTTCTAACTCTGTCTTATAGGTAGATTAGATAAGTAGGACTCCTAAACTAACTCAATTACGTGAGTTATTTACAATAGTTAAAATACTATAGTATATTCCGTATGGCTTACAATCTACACTCCCCCTTAAGCTGGTGAGTATACATTGTATAGCCCCAGCTTGGATGTGAGCTCATCAAAGGTAGTTCTTGGTAATGCCTTGGTGAGGACGTCGACAAGTTGTTGATGAGTTGAAACAAAATTGAGCTTTACTGTCCCATTTGCAACTTTTTCAGAAATAAAATGACGGTCAAGTTCCACATGTTTTGTTCTATTGTGGTGTACAGGGTTCTTTGCAATACTTATTGCAGACTTACTGTCACATTGAAGTTCAAAAAATTCACTGAAATTCATTTTCAGTTCCGTTAACAGCCTTTGAACCCAAATTCCCTCACAAATTCCTTGTGCCAAAGCTCTGAATTCTGCCTCTGTACTGCTTCTTGATACTACCGTCTGTTTCTTGCTTCTCCAAGTCACCAAGTTACCCCAAACTCGAGTACAATAGCCACTAGTGGACCGTCTAGATGTAAGCTCTCCTGCCCAGCTTGCATCTGTGAAAATCTCCACCTTTCGATTCTCATTTTTGGTGAAAATCAGTCCATGTCCTGGTGTCATCTTCAAGTATCTCAAGATCCTTGTTACTGCCTCTAGGTGCTCTTCTCTAGGATCATTCATGAACTGTCTTACAATACTAACTGAGTAAGCAATGTCTGGTCTGGTTAGTGATAGGTAAATCAGCTTACCTACCAACATTTGATATTGTTCCTTGTTAACAGGAACTCCCTTGTTATCAATTCTGAACTTTAGATTGCTCTCCATAGGTGTCTCTGTAGGTTTACACCCTAACAGCCCTGTTTCAGATAACAAATCCAAAATATATTTCCTCTGATTTATGACAATTCCAGCATTCGACCTAGCTACTTCCATCCCTAGGAAATATCTAAGTTTTCCTAGGTCTTTAGTCTCAAATTGAGTGGCCAAAAAACCTTTCAACCTTTCTATTTCTCTAGAATCATCACCTGTGATGATTATATCATCAACATAAACTATTAGGATAGCTTTCTTGTTTTCAGAGGAAGTTTTAATAAACATGGTGTGATCAGTTTGACATTGATAATAGCCACATTTTAAGATAGCCTTAGTAAATCTATCAAACCAAGCTCTAGGAGATTGTTTGAGCCCATACAATGATTTTAATAACTTGCATACCTGACCAGTTTTAAAATTCCCATTCAAACCAGGGGGTTTTTGCATATATACCTCTTCTTCCAAGGTGCCATTTAGGAAGGCATTCTTGATATCAAGTTGGTGAAGAGGCCATTCCTGATTGGCAGCAAGAGACAACAAAATTCTGACTGTGTTAAGCTTTGCTACCGGAGCAAAGGTTTCTTGATAATCAATCTCATAAGACTGAGTAAACCCCCTTGCAACTAACCTGGCCTTGTACCTTTCTATGCTCCCATCTGCATTGTACTTAATTGTAAACACCCATTTGCAGCTCACTGCCCTTTTTCCTGGTGGTAAATCAGTCACCACCCAAGTTTTGTTTTTCTCTAGAGCTTTAAGTTCATCCTTTACAGCCTTACACCACTTAGGATCCTTCAAGGCTTCTTGTAAAGAATCAGGAATCTGCTTTTTATCGATCTTGGCAGTAAAAGCTCTGAAAGAAGGCATTAGTTTCCCATAGGCTATATACCTTTGTATTGGATGTTTAGTGCAAGCCCTGACACCTTTCCTTTGAGCAATAGGTAAGTATATATCCAAATCAGAATTTTCAATTGAAGGAACATCACTATTAACAGGTTCCACACCTTCATTACCTTCAAAGGATAGTGGAATCAGTTCCAGATTTTGAGTAGTCCTAGGCTGTGTAGTTTCCTGCAAAACAGACCTGGTTTCTTCCTTGTGTAAACACTAAGTTCTTTTGTTCCTAGTTGGGTCTCTGAAGTAGGTAGGTTTTGTGGAGTTTGAGGTGGATTTTGAGGTAGGTTTTCTGAGGGAGATTCAATGGGAGGTGAAGAAATAGAGTCATCAAGAAGAAGAGGTTGGTGAACTTGCTGAGGATGAGACTGAAATTCATCCCAACTCTCCCCCTGAATTTTAGAATCCGAGAAAAAAGGTGTTAGTTCAGAGAAAGTGACATCCATAGAAACATAAAATTTATGAGTAATAGGGGAATAACACTTATAGCCCTTCTTAAGAGAAGAATACCCAAGAAAGATACATTTCACTGCCCTAGGATCTAACTTGCTTCGATGCTGTTTATGGATATGAACAAAGACCGAGCATCCAAAAACCTTGATAGGTAAGGTATATGTCATAGGTTTATAAAATGGAAATGCTTGAAGAAAGACTTCTTTAGGTGACTTAAATCCCAAAACCCGACTTGGTAACCTATTGATAAGATAAGTAGATGTAAGTAAGGCTTCTCCCCAAAAAGATTTAGGTACGTGAGAGGAAAACAATAAGGAGCGAGTGACTTCTAAAAGGTGTTTATTTTTTCTCTCAGCCACTCCATTTTGCTGAGGGGTATCGACACAAGAACTAATATGAATGACCCGTTTTTCCTTAAGAAATGTACCCAGGGAAGTTGTAAAAAACTCACTCCCATTATCACTTTTTAGAATCCTAATTTGGCTGCCAAATTGAGTTTGAACCATCATAAAAAAATGCTTAAATATACCATCGGTTTCAGACTTGTCTTTCATTAAAAAAGTCCAAGTGGTCCTTGAATGGTCATCAATAAAAGATATAAACAACCTTGCCCCATTTACATTCTTGACTCTAGAAGGCCCCCATATGTCACTATGGATGAGTGAAAAAAGGTTGAGAAGGTGTATAAGGAGATGGAGGGTAAGGATTCCTTTTATGTTTTGCAAATTGACATATATCACAAGTAAAATCTGTAGGACTTTTATTAATAAATAGCTGGGGAAACAATTTCTTGAGATAAAAGAAATTTGGATGGCCTAATCTGTAATGCCATAACAAGACATCACTGTTTTTTAAAGGAGAGTGCAGAAAAGATGAACAAACAGATGAAAAAGTGCAACTTGGTTGAACATGTTTCTTAGGAAGAGTTTGGTCCTTGATGATGTAGAGTCCACTACACAGCTCAGCACTACTAATTTCTTTCTCTGAAACCACTTCCTGAAAAATACAGCCAGAGGAACTAAATTTAGCAACACAATTAAAATCCCCACATAATTTGCTAACTGACAAGAGGTTGCATTGTAAGTGAGGAACATAGAGAACAAAGTGAAGCATAATAACATCATTTATAACCACAGTGCCAATCCCTTTTACTGCTGTTAAAGATCCATCAGCAGTTTTTATATTCCTTTGTTGAGGCTGTCGAGTAAGGCTGAGAAATAAATCTTTGTTCCCTGTCATATGGTCAGTAGCACCGGAGTCCACTATCCAACAAGTTTCAGTAACTGTAGAAAGAAAGGAAATACTACTAGTTGAGGTTGGAAAAGTGGTATTTGGATCACTAGAAGAGGTCATTTGACTGATCAACCTCTGTAAATATTCAAGCTGCTGTTTACTAAAGCTGGCTGGATTTTCTGTGGTTGTTGTATGGACGGTCAAATCTTTTTGTCGCCTCACTCTTTGAGGCTTCCAGTGTGCTGGCTTGCCATGGAGTTTCCAGAAAGTTTCTTTAAAGTGGCCCACCTTGTGGCAATGATCACACCAGGGCTGTCCAGGCCTTGGTGTACTGCTGGAGAAGGCATGGGTCACAAGAGCAGAGCCATCGTGAGGGCTGGAGTCAACCAGCATTATGGTTCTTCCGCTTTCCTCCCTTCTTACCTCAGAAAACACCTCACAGATTGAGGATACAGCATCAGAACTGGAATGAACATCAGTTCCAGAATTTATCGCTGATGAAGAAGATTTTTCCATCAACTAGGTTGAGGATCGAAACCTAATATGATACCATGTAAATAATATGGGTTTTATCAAAGAGAAAAGTAGTTTCTCTTCTATCAAATTGATTAATTATTTACAGAAAAGAGAGTCCTATTTATAGGACTTTTTAGAATACAACAAAACCTAAGTTAAGTTAACTTCTAACTCTGTCTTATAGGTAGATTAGATAAGTAGGACTCCTAAATTAACTCAATTATGTGAGTTATTTACAATAGTTAAAATACTATAGTATATTTCGTATGGCTTACAATCTACAATATCCACTACTACCGAATAAACATGCAATGAATAAATTAATACATGTGCGAGTAAATGTACGCCAATCGAAACTACCTCATGCAAGGGGCAAGGGTTCTCCCAGCTGAAGATTTTACAAGTATACCCAATATCAGTCTCCCCAAGAGAGCGATATGAAAAGGAACACCCTGGCTAGTCCAAGACAGCGATTCCATCTAAAGCAAACAAAGTCAATAGACACGATACTATAAACCACACAAACGATTTCCACTTTTAAGCACGAACCCGTAAATAACAATATTGTTTCGTATTCCTACAAAATACGACACTCAAAATATGGCACAAATACATGCAAAGTACACAGTTCATATCGCTGCAAATCCTTCCTCCGAAGGAAGATAATCCCACCCAAAGGGCAAAAGTCCTCTCGATTCCAACTAATAGTGCAAATATGCAGTCCGCTTCGAGAAAGTGATGTCATCCCATAAGAAACAACGCAAAGCAAACTCTCCCAAGAATCTAATTACAAAATAAAAAAAGGGGAATCCTCTAGTGGACTAATTACGAGAGAAAGCAGGAGTTTACCATCACCTTATCTTACAAGCATACAAACAAATAGAGGTTTACATTAATATATTTACATTTTAAAGAAAGGGAACTACAATATAAACACTGAAATACAAGCGTAATTTCAACTTTCTAACTTATTTTCCATAATTTTCCCATCACTAGGGGCAAGAACTCATACCAAGATACATTAATATATTTACATAGATTCCTAGGTTTATCAAAAGTTACAAAATTCTTAGTACAAGAGAACTTTATCCGAAACTACAAGTCCCCCATCCCCTTCTATTCTCATGATATTGTACACATATGTTGTCGCCAAGACAAGTGAGCAAGTGCGGTCGCCATTAAGCAATAAACGATTCAACGGAGAAAACATTTGTATAATCTACTCCGAGAAAATAACCTTCCACACAAATATAAATATGTGAATATGGACATCGCAATTAAGAATCATCACATGCGGAAGGCAAATTTTCATCCATTAAAATTTAATACATATACAAATGAATCAATACAAGCCAAAATAACCATAGCACTTTATTACCGCTAAAAAAAGCTTTCTCACACGAACCAAATAAACGAAATATTACAAATATAAGCCCGTATAAGGGAAATAGAGAACTGGTTGAGAATCCTCCTAGCAAACTCGACAAAAAGAAGCCCAGGAATCAGCAGCAGTTCCTCTATTGAACAAGAAACGAGCTTCATAATGTTACATGTAGAGTACATGGAGATGACAAACATCTCTCCCATTTCTGTTTCAGCCCCGCCTAATGAATCATCTGATGAGAGCCGTTTGTCACCCTGGTTGCCGACACCGTAGGCACCACAATTGGTAAACGAACAATCATCTTAATGATACATATTCAGGAGCCTGCAAAAACTAGGCAAACATTAGCAGCTTCAATGCCACACCCAGCAGTTACCGCCTCCCGATATAGTAACAAACACCAACAAGCAATAGTATTCGGAGAACCTTGCGCTCAAGATTTTCTAAATACACTGCTTGTTGGCACTCCTTACTACAAATGGCTAATTATAGCCTTCTGGATACTATTGTCTGGTGATGCAAATAACCTGATCAAAAAAACTAAGCACTCCCCCAAGATCTACGAAACACGGTTTATGCATACCACTCTTCCTTACGAACATATTTTCTTTTCCTCTTCTCAAAACGGCTCAAGAAAAACTGTAAAAAGGAAAAACCACACAAGTAGAAAATAAACCACTCGTAAATTAGGTTACGAAGGTACAGACCCAAAGAAGCCCTATTTATAGTAGACAATCAGAGTACTTGGCGACGGCGTTCCACATATCTATGTAGAGTGCCACCGATACGAGAATTTAATTCCCAGACCCTAAAATCTTGAGTAAATTACTAAAATCACGCAACTCTCAAACTTCAAATCAATAACTGAACGGGTAGGTGCCTGCACCTGTCACCGCCAGTCAGGAACTCTCTCTTTCATTACGACCCGCCTTGAATTGTCTAAATTGCCGCAAAGAGCCAATCAATACCAAGCACGAAAAACTAAGCCAATAAATAACAAGTGAAGCGGTAACACACAATGTTCTGCTTCTTAAAGTAACAAGCATCCATCTTGTCTTACACAACTATCAAGATGGGAACGCTAGTAGCATTACCGAGGCTTCCCAAGCGGCACAAGCTAGTTCGCTATGTCAGCGCAACCAACAATAGAAAACTTTATCACAAATAAAAGATAAGAAGTTCCTTGCAAGCCAAATTAGATCACACCAATGACAGAAATTGCTTACACTACAACAATATAGACTTTTAGTGACAAATTGTCAGTGACTAGGAGTAATTTTGTCACAAATATTAAACTTTTGTGACAAATTTTTTGTGCGACACTATTAGTATTAGTAATTGTGATGTATTTTAATTTGGTCACTATTATAGTAGTAATTGTAACGATTATATTTTTCACAATTAAATTATCACTATAAGTCTATAATTGTGACACAAATTTTATTGTCACTAAAACTTTGACCCATGATAGTGACAATATATAAAGTGGTTACTATTATTTGATATTTATTGTGAGAATAAAATTGTTTGTCACTTAAAATTTTAGTTTTTGTTGCGATAAATTTTGTCACCAATGAAAAATAAAATTAATGACAAATTAGATATTGTCACAATAATAAATTTATTTTTATAATAATAGTAATAATAACAATTATAAAAAATTGAAGTTACCATAAACTAGTTTGCCAAAAGGTAAAAAAATTCTATTAGTCTCTATACTATGTGTAAATTGTTGTTTTAGTCATTCTATTTTGATCAATTTTAGTCCCTATATTTTTCAAATTTTAAAATTTTAATCCCAATTCCAACGGGACAACGACAATATGCGTAAATTACAATGACTAAAACTGATCAAATAAAAAAAACAAAAAAACAAATATGCAACTTATTTATAACAAATGGGCTAAAAACAAAATTTTACTTAACATATTTAAAGACTACCATTCATGTCAAGATCGAAATTTCAAAACTTAGAAAGTACAACAACTTAAAGTGACCAAATTAAACTAAAAAGACTAATATGGAATATTGGCATAATATGTGATAGCAAAATTTTACCTTGTGAAAATTTTACACTTGATATTTGTTTTAACTTTGCTTGTGGAGTTGAAATTTGCATTGTTAGTATACTAAATAATTATCACATAAAGGTTAATTCAATCAATAACTTAAATTAAATTAATTAATTAAAATATAATATTTAATATCTAAAATTTAATATTTTAGGTGTAAATATTAATATTCATATGTTTACATTTTAAAACCAACTCAATTATTTTTATATATTTTCTTCAAAAAACATATTTCGTATAAGAAACCATAGAAAATTAATTAAATTATTATTATATTAATTAGTTTTATAATTAATACATATTTTTAAAATAAATAAAATTAATTTCAATTACAATTTAACTTAAATAATATTTTTCTTTCAAAATAATATTAAATTTCTTACCTAGCCTAGTGGATAGATATTGCACTCTCTCTCTAAAGGTTCCAGGTTCGATCCTCCATGAAGCCATGCTTTGTATTTGTTTATTAAAATTGAAATATGAAAGTGCCAAGTGATTGTTGACTACAAAGCAAAAGACCCATTAAATTTCAGGGACATAAACAAGATGGTTACAACTAAAAATATAATTAATTTTTTTATGATTGAAAGTGACAACATATTTTAGACACTATTTCAATATGTATTTGTGATAAAATGTTTGTCACTAATAAGAATAACATTAGTGTCTAAATTTTAGTCACTATTATTAATTTTTTGTGTCAAAAAATGTAGTCATAAAAAATAACTAATTGTGACGAAATGCATAAAAGTTGTCACTAATATAATAATGACTGAGTTATTAGTGAATACTGGTAACGACTCAGAAAAATGGTCACTAAAAATTTCAGTGACTAAATTTAATACTTTTAGTGACCATTTTCAATGTCACTAAAAATGCATTTTCTTGTAGTGTTACGCCAAATTAGATAACTTTCCACTACATAACTTTACCGACTAGATAACTAAAGGCATAAAATAATATATTACAAGCGGGCGTTTCCCAAAAAGCAACAAGAAAAGGCAAACACATAGCACTCCACTACCTAAGGAATGTGCCAACTGAGTTTAACAATTGAGAGTAAAAGATGAGAAGTTTTATCTTTTGGCAAAGCAAAGTCAGATCAAAGATTAGATCCTATAAAAAGGTAAAAGAGGATGATGATACCATCTCCAAACAATTACCTTCAACCAACAACCACATTAGCAACAACAATCTTAAATTTCTTGACAGGATTTAACATAATCATAAATCTTCCCTAATATGGAAGTCGACTTGAATGAATTATCTCGTCCCATATAATGAAGAAATATAGTTACTCTCAACTCTTCTGGAATTACGACCTACTTAGAAGCTAAGCAGGTTTTTCAAGTTCTCTACCGTGAGAGCTATCTTAAATAGATCGTTTACCGTAATAATATATACATATACATACATACATATATATATATATATCAAGGTGTATTCCGACCTGAGCAGAAAATAACAAAATAACCGAAACAACCCTCAAAACAATTTTTTCTTCTATACAAAAAAAGACAAAGAAATAAATAACAATAATAGTTATACACCCCTACTGCAATCACCCAAAACACCGCTACCATATATTCCATCCGCAGCACCGCTGCGGTCGTCCAAGGAGGAAGACGCATCAAAGATTTCCTAGGAGGGCCCATAAAGATTTCTCACGTCAAAATTCACGGTTACTTCGTAAAGAGTGCCAAAATCCACACCCCTAACATCAAAGGGGCCTTCGCCAACTGAAAGCTAAGAATGGCAGCATCTCAAGATCTCTCCATCCTATCGACCATAAAGGAGGAGGTTGTGTCTATAGCTGCCTTAACCTTCTCCGCCACATCAACATCATGGGTAGCCTCTAGCACCATAATTTCATTATTATGTGATTCTTTAAGCAATGTTAATCTCCTTGTGAAATTTGGAAAGTTTTTATATGATGCGTTCTTTGCCTGCTCTAGATTTTCTTTAAGAACTCGAATCTCAATCTTGAAACTCTGTTCCATGGTTTAAAGTAGCTTATTTTTAATCCTAAGATCACGATGAACCTCCTTCTTTTTCTCAGCAATTTCCTCTGCATGCTTTATGTACAAGTCCCCTACATGTGCCCAAACGCCTGCCTCATGTTTCTCGTGTAGCTTCTCTAAATGAGCAGTATAACCTTCCACATGTGAATGTAGCTTTGCATTTTCCTTAAGAAGGGCCTTCGCGTTCACTTCCATGTTAAGTTGAACGCAACTTAGTTCATGAATGAGAACCCAATCTCCCTCAATAGTTCTCCTAATACTAGTACAAGGTGGGGAAGTGCCACGACTATTCAAATACAACTCAAACAACCTCTTGGAGGCAGAATCAGGATGGAACTAATTCTCTGTTTTTGACAGCCCCTCCAAGGTCAAAAAACACTCCACAGAGTGAAAGGTTTGTTGTCTTCGCACGGAGGAACATCGGCGGACAAAGGCATCAAAGGAGTCATCGCAACACCTGAAAAAGACGCATGCTCAACAAGTGCAACCAAAGGGGGTACATCTTTGACAAAACAATGAACAATAATAGAATCTGTAGCAATTACTCATGCAAAAAACCCAATAAACAAAACCTTATCATAAACTAAGTAGCAAAACTACCAAACTAAAAACAACAATAACACATTACTTAAACACCTGGAGGTACACAAATAGTAGGCAAGCCAGCACCCAAGCTAGCAGGAACAACGCTCCCAATAGCACCAGTTGCAACCACGTAAGAAGAACTGAGAAGTTCGAGCGAAACAGACGGGGTGTCATAGTTCAACCCAAGCAAAACTTCGATAACTCCAGCATCAATCATCGACCTCTTTCCCAACATATTTCTTAGGCACCCAAAGGACGCCTATTTGAGCCATAAGCCCTCATTCGCCTTGCAACACTTTCTCGTGCCACCTCTACAACATCCACTGACATTCCTACATAGGCATTTCGACTACTAGAGGAAATCCCCAAATAAGGGGCAGCGAGAACTACGTCTACCAAAGACATCGCTACACTAGGTAAAGCTAACGAACAGGGCGAACTTACTTCCCCGCTGCTAAAAGCATCTGAGGACGCCATTTTTACCCGTCCTTGCGAACCCAACGGATCACTGCTAGCCACAAAGGGTGGAGTATCCAACACCACAATTTGATCCCCCTTTTCATCACCAACAACCCGCAAAGGAGAAACCATTGCCCCTGTGAAACGCATAACATAAAAAAAGAAGAGAGATAGAGAGAGAGAGAAGAAAAAGTCAATGAACCACAACACACATATAAGTAGAAAAGTTCATTCTTCATCAAGACCACAATAAACTATTACTGATATCCATTCGCCTCTTCGACCTGCATTCCAAATGCAGACAGCTCCCTTCATCGTCCGAGCTAGAGACAACAGGAGAACTCAAAACTACTTGTTTCTTTCCCCTCTTGCTGCGATCAGAGCCGGATGGACTCACATTAACACAACCCCTTGGAGCAACGGGAGCGGCTTCCCCACTCACCCCTCTTGGGGGCATCTTCTTCATGATATCTTTAGAAGCGAGTATGAACACCAGTATGCTCAGAAAAGAAATTACCTGGCTCATTCTCATCACCTAGAAGAATCTTCGCAACTCGTTCATTTCCCCTTTCACCAAAGGGCCAAGCCTCCACAGAAATATGCATGTTCACCAAAGAGCCATTTGAAAACGCATTAAAATCTTCTTCGTCCCAACCATTATGACTCTTCCCCTTTAAACAATGCACCCAAACATTTTTAAGGGTGCATACCTCCTCAAAACAATAGGGTGGATCACTTTCTAGCCTTCTGAGAAGCTTCAGCTCAGAAGGAGACATTTTTCCTACGTTAGGCAGCACAACCCTATCCTTCGTCGGCCAATGCCATATAACAGGGAACATAAAACTTCTGATGTTACACTCCACTTTGATATACTTCGTCTTGTCCAGAAAAAGATTATCAGTACGATTACTCATTATTGGCCCTTTCCCTCTACGATGACAAATGGTCACGAAACCCTTCACATTCCTGTCATGGCCAACCATTATATTATAAAAGTAACGGAATACATCGATAGAAGGTTCGTCCCCATGAACCTTACAATTCAAGAAATACATCACCAAAGTCCACCAACTAGTTTCGCTTAATTGACCCTGCGCTACATCGAACCAATTTAACCAAACCACGAAGAAGGAATGCAGCGGTAAATGAAACCCAGATTCAAAAGCAAAAGGAGGGACTAAAAATCACGACCTTCCCTCATCAAAACATGCATTCAGGCGAAATATCCCCTATGGCACGCTGAACCGATAACAGAAATGGTCAACATCAAGAAAACCCCGACACTCCAACGTTTTCAACAACTCGTCTAGTTCAGTAGTACAACGAACCCCATCACTCACCGCAACAGATGACTCAACCATCAGCACATGAAAGATTGTATTCCCCTTTCCAAAATGTCCCCTTCCTCTTCTCAAAAACTCAAAAGAAACAAATGAGACAAACAAAGTAAAACACAGAAAAGCCAACTAAAGTTTAATTATAATCAAGAACTATGTCTTCCTCGACACGTTTTGCTAATGAAGAGGTTCATAATGTGACGTTGCACATACAACGATTTATCCCCACAGAAAGTAGACCGATCCGTCAACAAATTTCATTACGCGACGTTTCGAAAAACCTTCACGACTCTTATATAAGCAACATGCCCTCAAAATTTCACAAACTATAAATACAAAAAACCCTACCCGTCGAGTCCTCTTTAGATTCCTCAGGTTTTCCAAGGTCACTTTCTAACCTTCCCTCACCAAGGGGGCAATTGTTAGCACCTATAAACACCTACCGCCACGTCTTAAGATCAGGATGAATAAGACTAGGGACAACGTAACACAAGGGACATCCAGCGATGAGCGTAACAATGCACGCAAACCGCAACCCATAAGATTGCCCGCGAACTGCGTGATGCCCTTCGCAATCTGTGGTAAACAGACAAAATTACAAGCAACATCGCATCACATCCGGCGACCACGTGACTACACACGTGCTCGCTATGAATGACAAAACAAACCTAGGATGTCAAATTATAGCCAGTCCAATCAACACGCCACGACAACTTGATCATGACACATGTCCGGGTAGTATAAAACGGGACATGCAACAAGGAAAGGGCAGGATCTTCCACTTTAGACATTATTGCCCACAAAACGAGAGCAATATACAAACTCCAACCTAGAACGGACATCTCGACCACTGTCGGACCACCATCTCCGACCTCTGTCGATCTTGACAATCAACATATATATATACACACATTTAGCTTAATAACAAAATAAGTGTCCAAATTATACTTGTTGTTCATTTTAGTGCCTAAATTATTTTTTGTTCCAAATAAATGTTTAATGTTTCATTTTGGTAAATTTAGGTGTTTGGTCGTTAACTATAGTTAAAAAATTTTATAAATAAATTTATATTTTATTTATATTTATTTTTAACTTAATTTTAAAAAACCTTAAATTTTCCAAAATTCACAAAATAATTCTCAAATTCATAATCGCTAATTCCCAAAACCCAAATCCTGATTTGAGTCGATTTCCCCATCAATGGCCAGGCCACCGCCTTCCACATTTGTCGTCAGACCACCACGACCATTTAACCCACCACCCCTTTGTTGGAAATCGACCGACGTCGTGCAAAAATTGGGATGAATGCTGAAATATTCAAAAGGTTATCTCGAACGATTCACGACGAACGACTTCCGAACGGACAACTAATCGTGTTTGGATCTTTCAACGAGAGGAGGACGATTCATTCCGATGTCGACAACTTGACCAACGACGGTGAGAGTGACCGAATTGGAGGGATTTGGGGGGTTTGAATTTTTAAGATTTGGGAGCCCTTTTTGAAAAACTCTGGGTTTTTAGTTTTAAAAAATATTAATTAAAATAAATTAAAAATTAAAACCTTTCATGTGTCACGTTTTAATTAACTAACGAATTTTTTTAATGGTCATGTACCTAAAATTACTGAAATAAAATGTTACACACCTATTTCGAGCGAAAAAGAGTTTAGATACCAAAAGTGAGTAACATGTATAGTTTTGGTACTTATTTTTTTATTAAGCCATATATTTATGTCTTATATGTACGGGTGAGTAAAATTCAATTCGACTTGAAAATTTTTCAAATAAATCGATTTTCAAATTCGATTCGACTCCCTCAACTTTGCATGATATATGTATATTGTATATGAAAAATATGAAGATATATATATATATATATATATATATATATATATATATATATGGTTTTAGAAAGTTGTTTAAATTGAAATCAATTAGTATCATAACATTATAAATGTTTACAATAAGATTTGAAGAAAAACTCAAACAACTCGACTTGATTCGACTTGAATTTCATAAATTCGACTTAACTCGAAAAATTTCAAATAAAACTTGAGTTATAAAATAAGACTCGTTAACTCGATACTTCAAAAAATGACTCGTTAGCTCAACTAATTCAAAATATTTTGACTCGCTCGACTCGATGTAATGCTCAACCCTTCCTACGAGAAAGTACTATGAAAAAGATTATTAGATCAATAAAATACTTTAACTATTGTTCTCTTATATTATTAAGGGTAAACTACTGCAATGGTCATTTATGTTTAGGGTTTGTATAGTTTTGGTCATCGGTTTGTAAATTTGACTGTTATGGTCACTTATGATTTCAATCTGTAAACTTATGGTCATTGAGACATTTGTTGCCGTTAAACGTTAACTGGAGGATGATTTGGCACAATAAAAAGAAGGATAAATTACATAGATAGTCTCTAAACTATTATTGCACTCTTATTTTGACCACTAAAATAAAAACAATTTGTATAGTTACACATTTAATCCTTCATATTTACAATTTTTTTATTTCTTCTCCCCTCCACCATCTTCCATATTCTTCTTCATCTAACCCAACCCTAATTTTATACTATATTAATCCCTAATTCACATCACATATTTTTCATGTTGATTAATACTTTATTTGATTAATTCTTACAAGCAAACACTGCAATTTAGACGAAAAACAAGTCTCCATCGATCTTACTCGACTACCTAATGCTCTCGACCTCTATACATTTTTAGCCCATGTAAATTCTAGTCTCGAAAATTGAGAGCCTCTTGTATGTGTTTATTCTCAAAACCATTCTAATTTTATCTAAAGAATCTCCCAATCAAATTTAGAAAATCCCATCTCTTGTGATTTTGATTTCTTTTTGTCACTGAATAGTTCAATGTTGTTTCCTATCTCCCTGATAGATCATGGATGTTGCTCATTGTATGGCTTCGGTAACATCCAGTTCGAAGAAAAAGCCTCCCGAAACTTTTTCTGTTCCAGAAAACATGAAATGTTAGATTCAACTAAGCATCTATGACACGAATGTTCATGTCAGGGTAAACATCTAAGAATGGCATGGATTTATTGAAAGTTCTGTGGGTAAGAGTATTCTACCTTGAATGATCGACGTTCTCATAATTCATTAGAAAGAGAGCAGGGCTCGCTGTTGTCAACTATAATGCATCTTTGTTCAAGCTTTAGTTTATTAAAAGATGGAACTAGAACAACTTCTAGTTCCAATTTCGGAACATATTTATAGTTAGCCTCTTCTGTAACAAAATCATTTAATTTCATTATAATGGTACAAAAAAATCACTTTAACTAAACATGGTGATTTTCTTCCTTTGATTCTATAACTGAATGCAACATATTATAATATACGGTGTGAATTATGGATTAATATAGTAGAAAATTATGGATTGGGTTAGATGAAGAAGAATATGAAAGATTGTGGATGAGAGAAGAAATAAAAAATTGTAAATATAGAGGATTAAATGTATAATTATACATGTTGTTTTATTTCAGTGGTCAAAATAGGAGTGAAGTAATAGTTTAAGGACCATCTAGGTAATTTATCATTCTTTTTATTGTGTCAGATTAGCCTTTCGTTAACGTTTAGCGGCAACAAACGTCTCAATCACCATAAGTTTACAGACTGAAAGTGTAAGTGACCATAACAGTCGAATTTGAAAATTAGTGACCAAAACTGTATAAACCCTAAACTTAAGTGACCATTTCAATAATTTACCCTATTATTAATATTAGTGAAGATAATTATTCAATACCGCAGCAATTAATTACCTTTTATTTAATACATTAATAATGTACGATTTTTTGTTAACAAATGACAAATTTGAGATACTTTATGTTTTTTTTATTAAATAGGAGATATTGTGTTGTTATTTCGAGATTTAAATTCATATAAGATAAAATAATATAAGCATTCTTAATCACTATGCTTATTGAATCTCTATGTTTTCCTTGTTAATGACAGAATAATACTCTAAATTTATTTACCAGAATTTTACATTATGTATCCAATAATCATTTTATAAATATTCTCGTGTTGTTGACAAATTAATAAATATAAAAGACGATTTTATTAGAAAATATTTTTATTTATAGATTGTGTAAATTAATAAAAAAATAGTATTCGATCCAATTAGAAGATAATATTTTAGTCGAATTTCAAATTTTAATAAACTCACGCATTATGCATACCTACAAACTATAATGATCGAATTCAATCATTTAGGAAGAACGAAATTATTCATTACTGAAATCATTTAACGAGTTTAATTTTTATATTTTAAAATAGTCAAATTTGTAATATTTTTATGATATTACTTCTGTTCTGTATATCGTGGGAATAAAGTGTGCGAGATATAAAAAATGGTGCTGACTTTTTATGTTAATGTGAACTTAATTAATTAATTGTAATTAACTAACTAATGCAATAACAATATTTTCTTGACGAAGTGGGAGGGTATGATACTTTTATTCATTTATTTATATTTATATATCATTCAAAGATTTGAATTCCTATTATGTTGCTCATTCATTACTTTGTCGATTGTTTTTGCATGTTCTTATAATAAAAACTAGTTTCTCACGCGTGTCATCTTGATCGGAATGGTTCCGACCACATACCGTTGCTTCTGTTGAGAAATATTTTGATATAACAATTATGTGAAAATTGTTTTAGGGACGTGTTTAAAGATTTCAAAAACAATTCAAAAGCCCTTAAAACGTGACAAAATATTTTGAAAGAGTTCGACTTAGTGCCTATATCAAATTACACTTTTAAAAGTCGACAAATGCCCAAAATGTTCATTTTCAAAGGAAAGTTTCGAAACTATACTAAAGTTTCGAAACTTATCAGGGCAGTAGCACTCTGTTTTGGAAACCTAAGCAAAGGTTTCGAAACCTTCACAAGGTTTCGAAACTTTGGCCCTGTAACGGCTCCAAACGGCTATAAAACGGCTAGTTTTTTGAAAACCCTCTTAAGGTTTCGAAACCTCTCAAAGGTTTCGAAACTATTGTGCAGGAGAGCATTTAATGCTCAACTTAAATGGCTTCCAACGGCTCCGAAACATCCCCAACGGCCATAAACGGCTAGATACTCATTCCACACTATAAATACAGCCTTGGGACACTTGAAGAAAGCAAGAGATGATATCCAAGCTTCATGATCAAGAGAAATAGCGTTTAAGTCTTTATCTTCCTCATTTCTCTTGTAAATATTGTATAGAGAGTGTTTTGTTTTTCATTGTTCTTATTCTTTACACTCTTGTGAGCTCAACTCTCGTAAACACCCACCTTGTGAGGTATATTTGTTTACATCTTTCTACCCTTGTAAAAGGAGAGGTTCTAGTTTAGCCTTGAGAGAAAAACTAGAGTGGTTCTATCTTAGCCATTGAAAAGATAGGGTTGTAAGGTTACCCTTTGTCCTCAAAAGGAAGAATTCATTGTTGAGTGAATTGGGAAATCCTTAGTGGTGTGCTAAGGTAGTGGATGTAGACTCGGTTGAGTAGTCGAACCACTCTAAAATCATCGTGCAAATATTGTCTACTATTTTCGGTTTTAGCCAATTCAACCACCAAGCAATTACAACCCTCCTTGACGGTTTCGGTGATCGATTCGAGCGTGCTAAAAAACCCAACAATTGGTATCAGAGCCTCGTCTCCATCGAAGGACTAACATCCAGGAGCAAAGATCCAACGCTCGTAGTCCACCGTACAAGAAAATGGCAAGCGGTTCTACAATGATTTCATTTGAAGAAGGCCGCTCTATCATGTGTCCTCCTCTCTTCATAGGAGAAGGTTACTTCCAATGGAGCAACATTATGAAATATTTCATCCAAGGATTCAACCTTGACATTTGGAAGATTATCATAAATGGACATTCGGAAGCTCCTAAGAAGAAGAAGAAAAGGAGTGTCAATGACACAAAGAAGGACCATCTCAATGCAAAGGCTATGCACATTCTTCTCTGTGCCCTAAGTGAAGAGATTTCCAAGAAGGTCTCCCCATCCAAAAGTGCCAAAGAAATCTGGGAGAAGCTTGAGAAATTCTATGGGAAAGAAGAGAAGAAAGATGATGCTTCATCATGTGCAATCCTCCCTTCAACACCTAAGGTGGATGGTGTTTTGGCTCTCGATGAGCCCGAGGTATCTTCTAACTCAGATGAATTAAATTCACATTCTTTTGATGAGTTACAAGATGCTTTTAATGAATTATATTTGGAATTTGAGACCATGAATTCCAAATTTAGGAAAATGATTTCAAAACTCGAAACTGAAAATGATTTTCTTTTAAAAACAAAAATGGATTTTGAAAATCAAAATGAAATTTTGAAAAATGATTTAGAATTTTCAAAAACAAGCAAAGACGTTTTAGAAAAAGAAAATTTTGATTTAAAAGTTAAGCTTGAAAGCTTAACAAAAGAAAAAGAAATCATTTCTAATAATTCATCTCATCCCGTAATGGCAAAATGCTCACATTGCCATTATCATGGTCATTCGTTGCATACTTGTCCTATAAAGAAGAAAAAATCTTATAGGATTAGACAAGTATGGGTTCCTAAGGGAACTAGAGACATCGAGATTAATGTTAATGGATCCAAAGCAATTTGGATACCAAAATCGAAGTAAATGTCTCTTGTAGGTGTGTTGGAGCAAAGGCAAGAAAAGCAAGAATCTTAAATGCTCTAGTCACACAAGTGAAGAAGATAGGTAACCTCTAAGCTTAATGCTTTTATTTTTTATTTTTTTTGGTTATCTAATTTCTAATGTTCATGCATTTGAGCTTTTATTCAAATATCTAAACAAGCATGACATTATTTGAAAATTTTATGCATATGAGTCTAATGGTTTCATTCATATGTTTGCATAATTTTTTTTAAGTCTTGGATAAATTGAATTTCAAATGCTCTTAATTTAATTTTATTTTGAAATTCAATACCTTTAAGTGTCAAGTTTGTGCTAAAAATTTAATGGAATGCTTGAGTAAGGGGGAGCCAAAATTTTAAAACAATTTTTTTTAATTGAATCAAATTTTTTAAACCTCCATTGTTATTTTGAGCTTAAAGTATTTTAAATTCTTTTTGATATAACAAAAAGGGGGAGAAATGTTTTGAAAAATTGAACTTCCAAATGAATAAGGGGGAGCTTTACTTAATTTCATATCCTTAATCTCTTATTCACAATTTTAAACTTGAAGGGGGAGAATCCCAAACAATTTTTCAAGTTGGTTTTATTATATCAAAAAGGGGGAGATTGAAGAACTAATGTTTTGATATAATAATTGAAAAATGTGTTGGACTGATTTAAAAAGAATTTAAAACATTTCCAAAGTCCAAACAACTTGAAATTATGTTCAGGGAAGTTTTTAAAAGAGTTTTACATGTTTTGACATTTTAATACTCCCACATAATATTGACCACAATGGTCATAAACCCCATTGTTATTATATACTATAAAGAATTGAATTATTTTTAATATAACAAAAGGGGGAGAAATAAGTGAAAAATTAAGGGGGAGCTTTTTTGTCAAAAACAATTTTTAAAAGAAGTTTTGTTATATCAAAAAGGGGGAGATTGTTGAGAAATATTTTGATATAACAATTATGTGAAAATTGTTTTAGGGACGTGTTTAAAGATTTCAAAAACAATTCAAAAGCCCTTAAAACGTGACAAAATATTTTGAAAGAGTTCGACTTAGTGCCTATATCAAATTACACTTTTAAAAGTCGACAAATGCCCAAAATGTTCATTTTCAAAGGAAAGTTTCGAAACTATACTAAAGTTTCGAAACTTATCAGGGCAGTAGCACTTTGTTTTGGAAACCTAAGCAAAGGTTTCGAAACCTTCACAAGGTTTCGAAACTTTGGCCCTGTAACGGCTCCAAACGGCTATAAAACGGCTAGTTTTTTGAAAACCCTCTTAAGGTTTCGAAACCTCTCAAAGGTTTCGAAACTATTGTGCAGGAGAGCATTTAATGCTCAACTTAAATGGCTTCCAACGGCTCCGAAACATCCCCAACGGCCATAAACGGCTAGATACTCATTCCACACTATAAATACAGCCTTGGGACACTTGAAGAAAGCAAGAGATGATATCCAAGCTTCATGATCAAGAGAAATAGCGTTTAAGTCTTTATCTTCCTCAATTCTCTTGTAAATATTGTATAGAGAGTGTTTTGTTTTTCATTGTTCTTATTCTTTACACTCTTGTGAGCTCAACTCTCGTAAACACCCACCTTGTGAGGTATATTTGTTTACATCTTTCTACCCTTGTAAAAGGAGAGGTTCTAGTTTAGCCTTGAGAGAAAAACTAGAGTGGTTCTATCTTAGCCATTGAAAAGATAGGGTTGTAAGGTTACCCTTTGTCCTCAAAAGGAAGAATTCATTGTTGAGTGAATTGGGAAATCCTTAGTGGTGTGCTAAGGTAGTGGATGTAGACTCGGTTGAGTAGTCGAACCACTCTAAAATCATCGTGCAAATATTGTCTACTATTTTCGGTTTTAGCCAATTCAACCACCAAGCAATTACAACCCTCCTTGACGGTTTCGGTGATCGATTCGAGCGTGCTAAAAAACCCAACAGCTTCTTTGTTTGGACGATCAGGTGTGTGCAGGTTCAACGACCTTTTCGATATATATCAGCTTGGAAGGATCATTCATAGTTTCGTGAGTTTTTGCAGTCAGCGTGGTGTAATGACAATCTGTTAGAGACTATTAATTTGTTTGAAAAGAATGTGGCGGATTGGAATTCTAATGTTTTTGGTCACATAGGCAAGCAAAAGAGAAAGTTGATGGCCCGTCTTCGAGGGATTGATATAGCGCTTAGCAAGCGTCACTCTGACTTCCTTGTTAATTTGGGGAAGGACTTTCGTGTCGAACTGGAGACCGTAATGGATCAGGAGGAGAAGTTATGGAGCCAAAAAGCTTGTGCTAATTGGATTCTGAAAGGGGACCGTAACACAAAGTATTTTCATGCCTCAACTATGGCTCGGAGATGTGCGAATGCTATTTCTAGACTGAAGCTAAATGGCGTTGTTTGGTGTGATAATCAGGATGAGTTGAAAGAGGCGGCTCTGAGTTTCTTTAAAGTTTTGTTTGCATCTTCAAATGCAGATAATTATGGGTATGAGATTAGAGGTCGATTCCCTAAGCAAAAAACCTCTTTTCTCGACATTACTTCATTTTCGATATCAAACAAGAAGATTATGGGGTCTTTTTTTGCTATGAGTATGCTTAAAGCTCCAGGCGTGGATGGGTTACATGCCGCGTTCTTCCAGCATAATTGGGATATTGTTGGTTCGGCTACCAGTGCTCTCATTTGACAAGTTTTTTCGCACGGTCGAATTCCTGCGGATTTAGACTGCACCTTGCTTATTCTCTTTCCTAAGGTTATAGTCCCTGAGAGATTAACTCAGTTTCGCCATATTAGTTTATGCTCGGTGGTTTATAAGGCAATCACCAAAATTATTGTAAATTGTTTGAAGCCTTTTCTGCCTAGTGTTGCATATAAAAGAGTCCTATCGCAAATAGTGCAAGTGTACACGACGCAAGTAGTAAAGTGATACTTGGAGTATCGAATATCGTCTCCAGAGGGACTGGAAATAACTTTATCCTAGAATTGCTGCACAAGAGAGAGAAAGAGTTTAATTGGATTGTAAAGTAATCTTTATAAACAACTAAAATAAAAGAGTAAAGAATCAGGTTTAAGAAATAGGCCGGTATTGATTTGCTCAGTAGTGCAGGTGTTGCACTGTAAGAGAAACTTCTGTTATGTCGTCGTCCCTGTCGCAGCAGCACCTGTCGCGGCAGAAGTCTGTTGATGTCGCGGCAGCGATCACACAACTCTGCACTTCAAGTTTGGCAAGAATCCCTGCTATGACTAGTCATATCCCTAGGCCCAAGTTCTGTTGATGGACACTTCTTGGGTGATCCTTGTAATTATTTCCCACTTCTAGTTGTAATTGCTTTACACTGCTCATGTGTGGGTTTTCTAGTGACCTCAGTATCATTAGGGAATCCTCCGTTTTGCCTTGGCTTGATATGCTGGAAAACCTGGCCCATCTGTGTCTCCAGAGATTTCAGGGTAGCCTCATGGTTTGTCATCATCATCTTTGTCTTGTCCATGAATGACTCGGTTTTCTTGACAAAGTGATCCATGTTCTCCATGTAAGCTCCTGTCTGTGACATAAATGTTGCCAATGTCTGCTCCAGTATACTAGGTGCGGCTGCCAGCGGCTGTTGCGGCTGCTGTCGTGACAGGATTCTGGGTACCCCTTGGTTTTGGTTGTTCTGCATTTGAGGATTCAGTGCATTGTTCGGATTGCTCCAGGAGAATTTAGGATTTTTCCTCCAATTGGGATTGTAATTGTTGGAATCATAGTTTCTTGGCTTGTTATAATTCCCAACATACATCCCTTCTTCCAGTTGTAAAGGACAGTCTTATGAACTGTGATTCCCACTACAGGTTTCACATACCTCTTTTGCAGAATATACGGCTTTGGAATCTTTTCGTTTCAGATTTTCCACTACTTTTGTGAGGTACGCAACCTGTGATTTCATCGAATTGTCAACTTCATAATCCTTTACAGATATCACTCGTTTGCCCCATCTCCTAGCTGTAGGAAACTACTCATCGTTTTTTGCTAAATTCTTCAACACTATTATTGCCTCGTCTGGTTCCTTATCCAGTATTAGCCCATTTGCTGCTGAATCTATTCTCAGACGGGTGTGTGCATTGGCAGCGTTGTAGAATTTGACGACCTGATTCCACACGGGGAATCCATGCATCGGGCAGTTTCGAAGAAGAGTTGTAAATCTGTCCCATGCCTCGTGCATTGGTTTGTCATCCTCCTGTTGAAAAGTAGCAATTTCATTACGCAATCTTTCAGATAAATGAGAAGGATTAAAATGAGATAAGAATTCACGAGAGAGATATGCCCAAGTTCGTATTGAACCCGACGTTAGTTTATTCCACCAAGTCTTAGCTCTGTGTCTCAATGAATGAGGAAATAACCGGAGCCTCAGTACTTCCAGATTTATTTATGGCAGTCTAAACGATCCACAGATTTCTTGGAACGTTTTCAGATGTTCTCGGGCATCCTCAGTTGCAGAACCACTAAACTGGCCAGCGGAATTTATCATGCTGAACATAACAGGTTTCAATTCGAAGTTCTCAGCTTCCACGTCTGGAAAGGTGGTTTCCAGCTCAACATGGTCATTGACCATGTAGTCGCGGCAGGACTGTCGTGCGACAGCAGACCGTTCATTCCGGACATCTTGGGGAGGATCTTCAGCAACCCTCTGGTCATTGTTGTGTTGGTCATCTACCCCGTTGTTCTGCCTTCCGTTTACCATTGCTTCTAGCTGCTCCTCAAGATAGTTGTTTCTTGCTATCAAGAGTCGGACTTGGTTCCCGAGTTGGTACGCGCGTTCAATTTCAGGGTCTAGTTCGTACTCGGGTTCTTTGCCTCGTCTAGATCTGCGCATAAGCAAACAGAAAACCTTATGAAAAGCACAGGGTAAATAATACCACTAAAAACAGAAAAATAAAAAGAAAAAGTGCAATAAGAGTAAGGGTAAAGATATGTTGCCAGTCCCCGGCAACGGTGCCAAAAACTTGTTGCGTGTAAAAGAGTCCTATCGCAAATAGTGCAAATGTACACGGCGCAAGTAGTAAAGTGATACTTGGAGTATCGAATACCGTCTCCACATGGACGGAAAATAACTTTATCCTAGAATTGCTGCACAAGCGAGAGAAATAGTTTAATTGGATTGTAAAGTAATCTTTATAAACAACTAATATAAAAGAGTAAAGAATCAGGTTTAAGAAATAGGCCGATATTGATTTGCTCAGTAGTGCAGATGTTACACTGTAAGAGAAACTTATGTTCTGTCTTCGTCCCTGTCGCGGCAGCACCTGTCGCGGCAAAAATCTGTTGATGTCGCGGCAGCGATCACACAACTCTGCACTTCAAGTTTGGCAAGAATCCCTGCTATGACTTGTCATATCCCTAGGCCCAAGTTCTGTTGATGGACACTTCTTGGATGATACCTCCCGGCGTAAATCGAAGGGTGAACACCAGTGTTGTTGAATTCTTTCTTAGCCACTTAACCTCGTACTTATCCCTAAGCCGAGATGGTTTAACCATAAACTGGAAAACGCGTATTTATTTTGTTTGTATGCTTGACTCTCCCGATATCAAACAAATGGATAACCTCACAATGCTCTCCCGATACTTTTGCGAGATATGAAAACCAGAATAAATAAACTTGAAGTTTTTATTGCTTGAATAGAAAATTCCTAAAACAGTATAATCCTTGCAACTACTTTACAGAATCAACCCTTAGCCTTAGGGGGAATTTAGAACATGATGAAGAAGGGAAAATGACAAGGGTTTTGGGGAAGATGGCTAGGAATGAGATATCCTTCCCTAGGTCAAATTACATGCCTTTATATAGGCATTGGGTCCAAGTTTTCTAATATGGCAAGAATACAAATTTAAACTAAAGTACAACTCTATTGGAGATTAAATCTTCTGAGTATATGCCTTTAATTCGTCCTCTTTTCTTGCCTTGAGTTTCTGCCTTGGACTTTGGGCTTGGCCTTCATTCTACCTCAGGGCTCAGAAAAATATAGGAGTGACCCACGATAGACCGACTTTAAGTCTTCTATCTGTCGAGCTCCACTTCACTTGTCCACTTCATCCTTCTATCGTTATGGCTGCCACGAAAATGGCCACGACAGCGTGTGCTCCTTGACTCCAGTTCAGTGATCCAGTTCTGCTCTTTGCTGCCCTGAGTCTGCCGCAGCAGACACCTACAAAAGTGACCAAAATCAGCAGCAATTGTACCATTTTATCTAATTGTGATGTATATGCATAAATCTACCTAAATGCAATGAAATATGCTTGGATGCAACATAAATATGGGTTAAATGAGGGGTAAAATATAGAACTTTTATACATTCAACACCTAGCTAGGTATTGGAGAACCAGACGAGTTTCGTACCTGGAAGGTCGATTACGTGTAATATTTTAATTAAGTAGGAGGTCATTCTTTCCATGCGTAAGAAATCAGGGAAGAAAGGTTGGTTGGCTATCAAAGTAGATTTGGAGAAGGCTTGTGACAGACTTGAATGGGGTTTTGTTGATGATATTTTATCTGATTTTGGCGTTCCAAGTAGGTTGAGGAATTTGATTATGCATTGTGTGTCTTCAGTATCCACTCGGATCTTATGGAATGAGGTTGTGATTGATTCTTTTAGGCCATCTAGAGGAGTTCGACAAAGTGACCCGTTGTTTCCATACCTCTTTGTGTTGTGTATGGAACGTCTTGCGGAGGCCATAGAATTGGAGACGTCGTAGGGGCTTTGGAAGGCTTTTCAGACCTTTAAGCGTAGTCCAATGATCTCTCATCTTTTCTTCGCAAATGACATGTTCTTGTTCGTTGAGGCTTCGGTAGAGCAAATAGGTGTTATTTAGCAAGTGCTTGATTGTTTTTGTGAAGTTTATGCTTAGAAAGTTAGTGTTGCAAAGACGACTATTTATTTTTCTTCTAATGTGCCTACCTCAGTCCAGGTTCAGTTAAGTTCAACTTTCGAGTTTAAGGAAGTGGAAGACCTTGGCAAATATCTTGGAGTCATGATGTTGTACAAGAGAGTTACGACAACATCTTATGTGTATCTTATGCATATGGTTTAGTCTTGGCTTAATTCATGGAAATCTAAGACATTATCCTTGGCAGAGATAGTTACATTGGCTAAAGCAGTTCTTGCAGCTATTCCTATATACACCATGCAAATAGCGATGCTTCCGAAAAAGGTCTATATTGAGTTAGAGAGTTTAATTTGCAGATTCATTTAGGGGATCACTACTGAGGTGAGAGGTGTTCATCTTGTTCGGTGGGATGAGGTGTGTAAACCGGTGGCAAATGATGGCCTTGGTTTTGAGAAGCTACATCTTCGTTATGAGGCATTCCTCATGAAGTTGGCCTTTAATCTATTGGCTTTGAAGGACACTCTTTGGTTTGTTTCTTACGAGCTAAATACCGATGTCATACTGGTGCCCCGGAGGATATCGAACGACATAGTGGTTCTCGGCTATGGAAGGGTTTGTGGATTGTATGGCAGGATGTTCATGCTAATGTAACTTGGGGAGTTGGCAATGAGACCACTATTGATTTTTGGCATGATGTGTGGATACCTGAATTTGGTGCTTTGGCCAATCACGTTGTACATGGGGATGTTACGGTGTTGCCCTAAATTAGTGTGACAGATATGTCCACGTGTCAAGGCGAATGGCTTTGGAGTAGTTTTCAACATCTCATTCATGTGCCTATTTTGCTTCAAATAGCAGCTCTGAAAGTCTCATTTTCTTCATTTGCAACATATAGTGTAGGGTGGGCTCGAAAGGGAAGATCCAAGATTTTTTGTGAAATCTACGTACGAGGTTGGGTTGGGTGGTGATTACGACATTGTTGACCCAACCTGAAAAGTAATTCACAAGTTTCACGGGCTACAGCAAATTAAGATTTTTCTGTGGCTCGTTTGTTATGGTAAGGTCATGACAAATGAGGAGCGGGCGAGACGTCATTTTACCACTGATAGTAGTTGTCATGTTTGTCGTACGGATATTGAAGAAATTGATCATATTCTTCGCCATTGTCCATCGACATACGCAGTTTGGTCAGTCCTGGTCAAGTAAGATATGGTGAATGATTTTATGACTTCACCACTCAAAGATTGGATCCTTATCAATCTCTCGCCCACAGCTCGGTTCGGCCGTGAGGGGAAAACTGGGACATAATGTTTGATGTTGTGCTATGGTATTTGTGGTGACAGTGCAATGGTTGCATTTCTTAGCATGAGGACGACAGATAGAGGTGTGTGATTGAAAGTAGTACTTAGTCACAGTCTGTTTCTAGCCTAGCGTTTGAAAATGCTCGTGGTGCGTATGTGGCGCAGCAAGGGGTTCAACAAGCTGTCGTGCATTGGACGTCTCTAGCAGAGGGATTGTAACTCCCCGGTTTTGGGCTTAGGAGTTAGCCAGGTTTGGCTAAGTAGTTCAGGTGAACCGGTTCGAGCGGGTTAGGCTAGTTTCAGAATTTATTTGAAATAAATGGTTTTTGAGGGAGATAAAATATGAAGAATATTTTATAATCTTAAAATAATGTTTTGAAGGTTTTGGAGAGTTCAATTTGATAAAATTGGACTGATTTAATTGGTATTTTGAAAATAGTGACTAAATTGTAAAAAACTACAAAATACGTTTTAATGACTAAATTGAAGAGAGTCAAGGTTTAGAATCTTTAAGAAGCTATTACCCCAAGGTGTTATCAGCCTTTTCCCTAGTTTTATTATTTCAAAATATTTAATTAATTGATTTATTAAATGGGATTTGATAAAATTGATTTTAAAAGGCTAAAACATTTTCTTACGTAACAACTTTTCTCCTAAACTTTTCTCTCAACTTCTCCATCAGCCAAACTATCTTTTCATCACTAAAATCTTTAGATATTTATCTCTTTTCACTCACTTTTGATTTCTAAATGGTTCTCATGGATTTCTACATCAACTAGCTATAGATTTCTTAAAGGTTTTCATCTAAATCATTGCAATCAAGGGAAAAAGCTTGTGTTAGAGGTGATATTTCTTTTCTCTCCTCTAATCAAGGTTATTTAATGAAATTCCCAAGTCTTTGGCTCTCTAATTGTGTTTAATAACAAGGTTTTATAATCTAATTGATAAAAATGGTTAAATCAAACTTTGAAAGATGATTTCTCAAGATTTTCGTAATGCTACTGTTTTGATTGATTTGAAATTGATTTTAATAATGTTTTTGATGTTAAATGATGTTGAAATAAAAGTTTTATAATAGTAATCCCGAAATGAGTTGGATCTCTAATTGTTAGTTTGTTAGATTTGTGGGCTTTGTGGTGATATTGTAGTTATGGTGTTGCTGGAGGTATAAGGATGCAATTAGACTTTTTTTGGGTGTTAATTGATGATTAAAATTGGATGGAAGTGTTATATTTTGGCTGGATTGAGTTTGTAAAGTAATCGAAGGTGTTTTCGGTTGTTTCGGATATGCGTTTTGGTGTTTTTGGGCAGAGCAACGTGATAACTTTGGTTGCTGGAGTTTTTAATGCATTGAGATGCATTAATCCTCTGTTATTATGTGGTATAAACAGGGGAGAATGTATCGAAAGAATTCTGTGAAGTTTCGGGAGTTTCGGAAGCTTGATTACGCTTCGGCAAAGCAAGCAAGGCGTTGTCGGTGAGTGGAATTAGTTTTAAAGCCTTTCAAAGACTTGAAAGCAAGTTTTGGGGGTTTAGATTGAGTTTGAAACACTAATCTAAGCCCGTAAGTAAGTTTGAGATGTTTCGCTCTCGTTTCTCGGTTTTTATCCCATTGGTTTTATGATTATGCTCATGTTTTGAAGATAGAATTAAATCAACTATTTTATGCATGTTTTGAGAAATGATTTGATGGTTTATGAGATCCCATGAGATAAAATTATGATTTTGAAGAGATAGAAATTGTTGAGAAAATGTTATGCTTATTTATGCTTTTGAAATGGGACGAAAATATTGATGCATTGAAAAATAGTAGGCAATGCTGTTTAAAATGAGTATATTAGCATGAGATGAGATTATTGTTACCGGATATAATTGGTCGACCAATAGGATGAGAAGTGCACTATAATATACAAAATTTGTATGTGCTCTTTGGTTCGGGAAATGGGGGTAGGGCCATCCCGTTCCAAAGTGAGAGTGTGGTGATGAGAGATTCCACCACGGTAGGTCTTGATGATGTGAGATTCCATCAAGCTTTGTGGCGATGAGAGATACCGCCATGAGAGTTCAGTGATGTAAGATTCCACCGAGGTAGGACTTGACGATATGAGATTCCGCCAGGCTATCCACATATTCGAGTAATGTTGCCTAAATTCCAATATATAATATTCACATGCACCATGTTTATGAATGATTTAATGAAATGAGATTTGCATATGAAAATATGTTTTGAGAAATGCTTTATGAGAAACAAGCATATATGACTTTGCTTTGAGACTTTGCATTTTGATTAATGCATGAGATAAATGGTGTATGTGGTTTAAATAATGTGGATTTTGCTTTGAAAATAATTTCAAGCATGAGATAGATTGAGTATGATGAGATAGAGATTTTCAAAATGAGAAATGGTTTAAAATGCATTGTTGTTGTTGGTTATTTTTTAGCATCCCTCACTAGGCATTATTGCTTATGCTCTCTTTTTCCAACAATGTAGAGAAATAACATATTTGGGAAACAAGGAAGCAAGAAGGATCCCAAGGAGTGAGACTTAGCTCAAGTATGGTTTTATATTTACCTATTAGTAATAATAATTGGCAATAGGAGGATGCCTTAATGATATGGGAGAGTGTATTTTGAAAATCCATGTTTTGTGGCAAGTTTGAGATGACTTTGATGACTTGTAAATGGCCTTTGCTTATTGATATTTGCTTTGGTTTGCGTTTTGGCTTTTGAATGGACATTGTGCATAGAAAGCATGCCTATAGATTTTCTTAGTGCCTATTGCCATGCTATGGTGTTGGAATTGTCATGTATGATTGAGGTTTGATGCTTAAATATGTTGTATGCATGTTGGAAGCATATTGGAATGGTTTAGAATAGATTAAAGTGTGAAAAACCAGCAAAAAGTGTCATTACAGGCCTAGGTGTTTCGGTACACTCGAGCATGTATCGAAACGGTGAGCCTGAAATGTCTTAGGGGTATCGAAACGGGAAAGGGTTGTTTCGGTATGTTTTGTTACTAGAATTGCATGCTTCGAAACACCCTAGGGACTGTTTCGATACGAACACGAGCTTCGAGTTGCTCGACCCTGTTTCGATATGGGTGTTATGATATAGGGCAACTTGTACCGAAACACCCTACAATTAAAGTGGTTACGTGAATCTTCTGAAGTTATGTTTCTTTACATTCTAGTCCCTGAATGTTGTTGATACAATTAAATGAGCTTGGATGATTGTTTTGAGCTGAGATTTGATAGAGAGGCATGTAATAGGACTAATTGAAGGTTGATAAGTTAAAATGAAAGAATTCTATGTAATTTCATAAAGTTACAAAATGGTCCCTAAAATGAGTTTGTGTGCAATTGAGTCCCTAAACGCTGTCTGATCGAGTTGCAATTTTTTCTTCTGTGATGTTGTTCACACAGGGTGTTAATGAGCATCTAGACAAGATAAATAAAAAATATAGGGTCTTTTATTAAGGTAAACCTCCCGATTTACCTTAATATTCCCCGTGTGATCCGTTCGGTTCGGTCTTTCGCCCAGACCAGGTCGAGGGGGTTATATTTGGTGGTATCAGAGCCAAGTTTCAAAAGAATTGGGAGGTAAGGTTGATGTAATATTTTTTGTATGGTTAATTTCTTATTAAATTCTATGCACGGTGGTTGATTAAGCTATGTTATGATTATTATTGGATTTGTGTGAAATGCATGGTGTTTGATAACATGAATTATGATTTCTATATGAAGTTGGAGGAAAGGTTAAGGGTACCCATTGCCATATTATTACTAATGTAAAAAGAATTTTGGTTTTGAAAGGCAAAACTTGAGCTCTTTGGATTATTGCTTTTAGTTGGCTTAATTGTTTCATTTTGGCATTACCATGTTCTAGATTTGCACTCTATTTGAGATGGGACCGAGACGAGAGCTTAGAATTGGTAGTCGTGATGCTGTGAATGAGAATGTTGAGAATTTGTCGCCTGTAACCCCCTTGTCCCGGTTTGGACGACTGACCGGTCCGAGTAGGTCACACGGGGAAAACCGAAGTGAAACCCGTTAAGGCTCCCCTTCGGTTAGCAACCCTAGAAAATTTCTTTTAATCATTATCTTGTCTAAATGATTTCATGCACCCTATGTGAGATACGACAGCGGAAAGACAAAGAAACGATACAAGCATACAGAACAAGCAATTGAAACAGCCTATTTTTATCCTTTACAACAGGTTGTATCGATACGCTAGAAGACCGTATCGATACGCCTTGACTTGGTCAACTACCCAAAGTCAACCTAGGGGGACCGTACCGGTACACTGGTTGACCGTACCGATACGCCTTTAACGGTCAACTTCTCAAGGTCAAACGATAAAAACCATACCGATACACCCAAGACCCGTACCGATACGCCAAAATCTCGTCAATTTCTCAGATTTCCAGAGAGCTTTTGGCGTATCGGTACACCCTCGTGTACCGGTACGCTAAGCCTAAAATGAAGTCCAAAGTGTAGGACTGTATCGATACGGCCCTTAGGTGTACCGATACGGCCTGCACTGCAAACTACATTTTGGCTGCAAGACACTCCTAGACTCAACTCTAGATGCAATTTACGACTCGTCTAGCAACAAACAAACTCTCATACAACATTTAGCAACCAAAGCTAAACATACGATGCTACTTAACCAATCAAACATGGCATCCAACAAAAGATAAGCATTTAGATAGAACTTGCATAAAGGCATTCATAACTAAACCATTTCATTCCTAGGAAGACAAGCACTTACACAAATATTGCACATCAAGGTTTACAAGCCTTAACACAAAACACACATAACATTCATGGAACAATGGTCCTAAGCCTTCAAAAATACAAAGCATCTAAGCCACAATATAAACATGGTTTACGATCCACAACATAGAAGCATAAACATATTCAACATTGCATCGTCACTCAACATGCTAGAACATCAACAAAACAAACTAAGGAGTTTGGCACCAACTCCATACAAGTCTAACACCCCCATTGTCTAGACATTATTACAAAGACTTAAACCATACTTGAGCTACTTGAGAACTCCGAAAAGCTCCTCCCTTTCCCACTTGCCTTCTGAAACTCTAACGATCTACATGTTGGAAAAAGGAGAGCGTAAGCTTGGAAACTTAGTGAGCGAAGCTCTAAAAACTCATCAATCATGTAGTTTTCAAAACACATTTCTTAAAAGATAAGTAAGCCATTTAAATGCACGAAAGGAAGCATAACAACACAATTACATGGTTTGCACATGCACAACCAAAACACGGTGGGACTACACATCACAGTAGTTACACAATCATCATGTGAGGCTCGACACCAACAACGACTACACAACAACAAATGGAAGTAAAGGCAATCCATAATTTACACAACATCACAACAATTGTTCATGCACCAACGCTTAACAATCAAAGTAAAATTTAGCAAACTTACACTTGGGTTTAGGTTATCCCTCGAGGATCCACCCAAACCCCCAAGAACCCATTTCAAAATCAAATCAAGTTCAAACCATTTTCACTCACCAATGAAGCCCAACCGGAAGCTGAAACACCAATCTCAAGTCTCCAAATTCCCCGAAATAGTGTCTGAAGCTTCTCCGATGATTTCCCTTTATTCTAGTCAATCAAAAACAACAATTTACTCAATCATTCCGCCCCAAAACCACTGTCACAATCAAAACACAATCTCAAGACCCATTTACCACATTTCCAAACCATAAGCTAACAAAAATTCTTCATTTTCGTACCCCCACACAACTCTTCGGAAAACTATCAATTCCAACACCCAAAACATCGTTAATTACCTTCAAAACAACCCTTAAGCATTAACAAATCATCAGGCCAACTTCTCCTAGAACCCAAGTTTTCACCTCTTTTAAAACACCCACAAAATCCATTTCGGGATTCTTGATAAACCCCCCCCCCCATTTTAAGTTATAATGTACTTTAGGACAAGATTAGACCATAACTTAACTCTACAAATCAAAAACGAATCAAAAAGCCATTAAAGTTTCATCCTTTTCTTCAAAACTTTGAAAACTATAAATTTTCAACAATGGTGTTTTGCTAAAAATAAAACCATCAATGTGTTAGAAATGAAGAGGACAAGTCAAAAATATGATTACCTTGAAGAGAGCCCTTGAAATGGTGAAGAAATTTGATGGAATATGGATAAGGGTTTTAGGGGGTTTTTCAACCTGGAAAAAAAAAAACTATAGGAAGAAGATGAATAGCAAATTTCAAAAGCCCCCCTTTTCACATCTTATTTTCCTTTATTTTAAAATTACCAAAATGTCATTAATGAATTCAAACTCTTTTTAATTAAAATCAAAACCCAATTTAATTTAAAACGAGCCCACGACTCAACCCGATTTACCCGTATAACATCCGACCCCTAAACCCGGGGCGTTACATCGCCCCCTCCACTTCCTCTTGGCGGTGATGGAGCTGGTGCAGGAGCTGGCGTTTGAGGTATTGGACCTTAGGCAGCGCAAGGGAAGGTTGCTGCTAACATGACATCGTTGATTCAGGCTATAGCTAGGGCTTTTCAGGCAGTGATAGCGGGTATGCATGTGGTCGTACCATAGCCTGGTGCTAATGCTGGTTTGCCTTTGGAGCGTTTATGTAGTTTGGGTGGAATTGAGTTTCGAGGTTTGTCTCTGGAGGGTTTTGTGGCTTGGTTTGAGAGAACTCGAAGGATTCTTGGTCAGACGGGTTGCAATGATGTGCAAAAGTTGGGTTGTGTTGTTTCCTTGCTTCATGGAGATGCATATACATGGTGGATGACCATCACTGCGAGTATAGAACCTGCCGATGTTTCTTGGGAGTTCTTCGAAATTGTTTTCAAGAGGAAGTATCTGGGTGTTCGCTATCTTGATGAAAAGAAACGAGAGTTCATGTCTTTGGTGCAAGGAAACATGACCGTTTCTGAATATGAGGTTCAGTTTGTTCGGTTGAGCCAGTATGCTCCTGAACTGGTTCTTGACGAGAAGAAGGGATGCGATCACTTTCGCTATGGGCTTGTTAAGGACGTCAAGATATACATGTTGGCTTTGAATGACACCAATTTTTATGTCTTAGTCACTCGGGCTAAGGACATTGAGCATAATTTGGGCTTAGTTGCTCGTTCGGGTGGTTCTAGTTCAGGAAAGAGATTGACTGAGTTTGATGTTGGTAAGGATCGTTACAAGAAGCACAAAGATGGGAGGTATCAACCGGATCCAATGCGTGGTGGTGGTAACCCTGGTCGTGTTCAACAAGGCTAGAATGCTTTTGTCGTACTCCAGAGTGTACCCGGTGCGGTAGAAGGCACACGGGAGAATGTTGGGATAATCTGGGTACATGTTGGAATTGTGGAACACGAGGACATATGAAGCGTGATTTTCTACAGCCTGTTAGAGATGGACAAGCTCCGGTGCGAGCTGCTGAGCCATAGAGAGGTCGTGGTAACTTTCAGCGTAAAGATGATAGACAAAGGAATGTGGCTCATGTTGTTGTTGTTCAGTCTGAAGGAGGTGGACAGGCTAGGGTGTATGCACACCGAGAGGGAAGGAATGACACGGATGTGATCGCATGTACCTTTACTTTGCAATCCTTGTCATTACTTTCTTTGATTGATTCTGGTTCTACTCATTCATACATATTGCGTGAGCATGCACAAGTGCTTGATTTACCTGTTGAGTTGTTAGATGTTGGTATGCGTGTAACCAATTCTTTTGGTGAGACAATTGTTACAAGGAAGTTGTATTGGAGGTGTCCTTTGTTTGTTCAAGGTCATGTTTTTTAGGTTGATCTTATGGAGTTGCCTTTCTATGGTTTCGATGTAACTCTTGGTATGGATTGGTTATCTAAGCATAGGGTTGTGGTTTATTTTGAGACCAAGCGAGTTTCGTTAAAACTTGCCGATGATTATGAGGTGGTAGTCATAGGTGAAAATGTGAAGTTCTTGTCTAATTTTGTTTCGGCTCTTGAAGCGAGTCGGTTGATGCGTTTGGGATGTGAAGCTTTCTTGGCTTATATGATGAATCCGAGTACAAAGGAAGTGTGAGTGCATGATATACGTACGATATGTAAGCAAGGGGTTCAACAAGCTATCGTGCATTGGACGTCTTTGGCAGAGGGATGGGTTAAAGTTAACATCGATGGTTCTTAGGGGGAATCTAATGGTCGTGCTTCAAATGGTGGAGTGATCCGTGATCATTCTGGAGCGTGGCTACGGGGGTTTTGTAAGTTCATTGGCTAAAGCTCAATGTTGGAGGCTGAATTTTGGGGATGAATTCCAGACTTGTAGTTGCATAGGAGCTTGGGTATAGCCACGTTTGTCATCGAAGCTGATTGTTTAGAAGCTGTCAAGTTCGTTCAACACGGTTCAGGGCAAGACGGTTCATTGACGTTATTGTTGCACGTTAGGACATTTGCGAGCGCGACTGGGTTGTGTTGTTTCAACATGCACCACGAACATGCAACAGGGTAGCTGATTTGATGGCAAAGCTGGCTAACATTATAGACTTTCCTTTGGTTCATTATTGTGATTCACATCCTGAGGCTTCTCTGGTTGTCAAAGAAGAAGGTTGGGTGGTTCATGGTTCCAATTCGTAGTATTTTGTTATTTGGTTTGTAGTTGTTTTTTTGAACGAGTTATATCTCGTAGGTTCTTTGTAAGTGTTATCTCGTCTACTCTTTTCCTTCGACTAAGTTTAGGGAGGTTTTTAATGAGGCACATGGTAACAATTCTTATTCATAAAAACAAGTCTATTTTATATCTAAACCTATTCTTTTTTACTAAATTTTACTACTTTACAAAACAAAAGTCAAAAATATTTTTTTTAATTGTCTTAAGGTGATTACAATTTACAACATAGTATATGGTCATACTTTTTTTCTTAATTCTTTGATAAAATATACACACTTAAAAACGGTTTGAACACAGGTCTCCTAAGATAAACATATCATCTTTTCTATTGAGACTACTCATTTAAAAAATCACACAAAATATTTTCTATATAAATTAGACTGTTTATGTTGAAAATTTGTGGGTGCACATAAACAAACTAAGCACCAAGTCAAACATGTATTTGCGGTGTTAATTACGTATTTGAAAAATGCAAAATTAATTTGATTAGTCAATCTCAAGGGGCTTCGTCCAAGTCTCCGTTCAAACCCATTGACTGACTTCCTTTGCAAAAAGACTAATTCAACATGAAATTTTCACCCACTCCTCTTCTCTACTCGTTTGTTTTGGAAGTTCAAACGCGTTTTAAACCCACAAAATCCTCTAATTTAACTAATTTGAATGGAAGAAAGGTAAATGGTATACTCATTTAAAAGTAGGGGTGTTCAAACTTCGGTTTTAATCGAATTAATCGACTGAACCGAAATTTTTTTCGGTTAATCGGTTGGTTAATTTTAGGTTCGAACGGATAACGGTCAATGATTTTTTTTAACTTTGGTTAATTTGGTTCGAAATTGGTTAATCAGCCGAACTAACTGAAATTTTTATATATTATTTATATTACATATATTTATTTTTGGTTACTGAACTTTTAAAAAATATAAAATGATCATTAAAGTTTTTGATATATTACAAAATGGTCATTAAACTTTACTTAATTAGAACAAAATGATCATTAAATTTATTGAATTATTAAAAAATTATCATTAAACTTTTCAACATTTATCAATAATTTATAACGTGTAATGAATCAAAGAACATTTTGTAATAGTTCGATAAGTTTAATGGTTGTATTATAACTTCTAAAAGTTTAGTGGCTAAAAAGATCATTTTAACATAATTTAGTGACCATTTATGTAATTTACACAAATTTTTGTAACAAATTTCGGTTAATTCGAAAAACGACCGAATTAATCGAACTTTTCTCGGTTCGATTAAAAATTTTCAAAAAAAAATTAATTCGGATAACGGTTAATAGAAAAAAAAAACCAGTTAAAGGATTTTTGGTAGTTCGGTTCGGTCGATTAATCGAACTGACCGATTAAACATTGCTATTTAAAAAACAGATTTAATTTTTTTAAGGGCGAGCATACATATACTAACAACACAAATAATTTTATTTATAGATGGCCATAAATAAAATTTTAGTGGATACCCTCAATAGAATAAATAAATAATTCAAAATTTCAAGCGTATATATATTTACCCTGAACTTTTGGGTAGTTCTGCGGTAAGGCGGTTAATATACAGCTAATATACGGCGTAACCGGTTAGAAAGGTGACCGGTAAACATAACATATTCGGTAAAATTACCTATTTTGTTGATAAGAGTATCAACATATTCGGTAAAATTACCTATTTTGTTGATAAGAATATCAACATATCAAGTAAAATTACCTATTTTGTTGATACTTCGAAAGTATCCATACTTTTTTTAAAGTATCGATACTTTTTTAAAAAGCAATGTAACCGGTTGCAATGTGGCTCGAAAGTATCGATACTTTTAAAAAAGTATCAACAAAAAGTATCGATACTTTTAAAAAAGTATCAACAAAAAGTATCGATACTTTAATACTGCTGAATATGTTGATACTCTTATCAACAAAATAAGTAAAATTTTACCTATTTTGTTATACTATACTTTTTTAAAAAAGTATAGATACTTTCGAAGGCCCTATCAGCTTAAACTTTAATAACAAAATAGGTAAAGCGCTACCGAATATATTGATATTCGGATCAACAAAATAGGTAATTTTATCAATTTTGTTATCTTTTATAAAAAAGTATGGATACTTTTAAAAAAATATAGATACTTTCGAAGGTCCCATCAGCTTAAACTTTAATAACAAAATAGGTAAAGCGCTACCGAATATATTGATATTCGGATCAACAAAATAGGTAATTTTACCGATTTTGTTATTTTTGACCGATAACTTAAATTTGTCGGTTACCATTTTTTTATTTTTTTCATGTTTTTTACTGGATACATTATCTCATATCAACATATCCGGTAGCGCTTTACCGGATACATTATTTATCTTATAATGTTTCCGGTAACGCCGTTTCTTAACCGTATATTAGGCGGTCGCATACTAGAATTGTCCTGAACTTTTACATCCGCCGCCGCTCATTTAGCTAATTTCTTTGTTGTTCATCATCAGCTTTAGATCATCAATCACGGACCGTCAATCTGTTGCTGGGGAGCCAAGGTCCACACTCGACCCCAATGAGAGTTCCATAAAATTAAAAAGGGTTAAATCCATATATAACCCTAAAATTATTCACATTTCCCACTTTACCTCTGAAATTTTTTTTTATTAGTCTAGCCCTTGAAGGTAGAGGTAAACAAAACTCAAGTTGATCCTGGAAGAAATTAAATTTTTCGACTTAACTCGAATCTAATTTTATAAACTCCACTAAAAAATGATTCAAATAAAGTTTGAATTATAAAATAAGACTCAAATACCTCAAAATTTTTAATAATTAATGAATCAATTTTCAAGTTTGAGCCCCTCAACTCTACATGATATATGTATATCACATATGAAAAAATATTTATGTCTATCATATATGGTTATAAAAAGTTGTTTAAATTGAATCTAATTAATACTACAAGTATTATAAATACTTACAATTAACCCACTCATACTTTAAGGAAAACAATGTTTTTCTATTTTTTAGTCTAGACTACCTCTATAATCACTAAGATGTGGAGTAAGTTCTATTTTCACCATTAAACAAAAAAAAATTGTCATTTAGGTCACTAAATTTTCATTATGATTTAATCAGATCACCTACCGTTACTGTTAACAAAATTGTTGACGTCACAGTTAAACATATTTATATAATATAGATTTGATCCTCATTATATATATGTGTGTATGTATATAGATTTATCAACCACAGCATTGCACAGAGAGGGAACATTTCCATTGCGTGTTTGCAAACCAGAAGACTGAGGATTCCCTTCTTCGGTTACAATATCTTGTCTTATAAAGCAAGTAATGCCAAAAGCCAAATCTAAACTCCAAATTAATAACAGTGGTTTATAATTCTGAAAACTTCAAACATTTTTCAGGAATCCTACAACCTGAAATATATCTACTAAAAATGCCAAAGATAAAGTCAAAATCACTTATAGTGTTCGGGCTTCAAGACACCGATATAGGGCAAGTTCCTATATAGTTCTGCGAAGTCCATTCCATAACCTACAACGAAATGATCTGGACACTACAAAACAGAACATTACGATGATGTCTCGTGTCACTGCGCATCGAATGGTCAATGAAAAAGAAAATTGCAGTCATGCACAAATTGTTTAAGAAACCATGCATGCTGCCAATACAAAAGATAAAACCCTTTTTGCATACCGGGAAAATGACTGCAAAAAGTTTGCAATGTGATCAATCAAATTGTTTAAGAAACCATGCATGCTGCCATTCATGATAACCTACATAAGATCATAGAGAAATTGGGTATGTACTCTTACCTCAAATCCCCTGTAGAACTTTCCATCACCAACTAGCTTGACCGGAACCTTCCTTCTCGTTAGTTTATCAAGAAAAGCACAAATTGATACGGAGGACACTCCTTTTGCTTCCAAGTGTGCAATTAGAGAGGATAAAGTGCATCCTGTATCCACAATATCCTCAACCTAAGACAATATAACATGGACTAATCTATTTAGCAAGTTCGGATCTAAATGTTAATACTCTTTTAAGCCTTTTCTTCAGTTATTACTTTCACTAAAACTATATAATCATCAAAAGTTCAAAAACTTTTTATCTACTGCAATCAATTAAGCACTCAAACATCTATTTTCACCCAATTAAACCCTAGACTGGAAGCAAATTGGTTAAAAGCCGCTATCAATTTCTTCCAATCAGGGTTTGAAGACTCAAAAGGATGAGAAAATGTAACTCAATTGATTGCAATAGCCCTTTTAGAATTTAGATTTTACTTATCCAAAACTTGCTAAAAAGCATAACAATAGATCCAAAGTAAACCGATGGCTAAAATGAGACGCCAAGTTGAACATAGTTTATATCAATTCAAAACCCTGCAGTTTTTTTGCTACAAAAAAAAAACCCTTTTAAACTTTTAATTTTGGCAAAAGGTCAAAAATAGCCCTATCTTTTTTTTGTGCAAACAACCGCCTAACATTTCACCCCTTGTTGGATGACAACTGCTAGTCAACTAACATGTGGCGATTGGTTAAAAATATTTTCTTTAAAAAATAAATAAATAAATTTTTAATTTTTTTAAAATGTCACGTCAGCAAAAAAAATGCCACGTGGCAGTGCCACGTCATCTCCCCATGCCCTGCAGACATGTCACGTCAGCCTCAGGCGTTGTCTGTTAGTTGACTAACAGTTTTCATCCAACAATGGTGAAATTTGATCGAAAAATAAATCGTTAGGTAGTTATAATAGCCAAAAAAAAGATAGGGCTAAAATGACCAAAATGTGAAACGTTGGGGGCTATTTTTATCGATAAGAAAAAGCAAATTGCAAAAATATCAACCAAATGGTTTGCCATAAACTAAATTCGGTTGTTGCTTTTGAATTATAAACATTTCTAAAGCTCAAAGCAATAATTAACTAGAAACAAACACGATAAAAATTACATTATCAGCCGCACATAATTATTTCAAAAAGTATTTGGTATAAAAAGAATTAAGCACTAGGGACCGTAATGAGAGAGGCATGCTCTCAGTCAAAGATATGATGCGCAATAATCAGAGGTTTTGGGATGTGGGAATTGTTGAAAGGAACTTACAAGGGATTGAAAAAGAATGTATCCTAAATAAACCTTTCTCGATCTTTCAGGAAGTGATCAAGTGGGTTGGAAGCATAGCTTTGATGGTAATTATACTATTATACTGTTCAATCTGGTTATAGGAACTACTATTGATGGCTATGCTCGGAGAAAGAAAGATTGGAGGGAACTATGGCATCTGAAAATGCCATTTAAAATTGTGTTTTTCCCACGGAGGTTGCTCACCAGTCACCAATAGCTTACCATGCAAAGTGGAGATAGGCATTGTGCCTTTGTGAGAATGAAACTCTGTATCATCTCTTTCTCAGCTGCCCTTTCCCAAGAGCTGCCTGGTTTGGCTTACGGTTACCGAGTCCTGATAAATTAATTCAAGGTTTCATTGTGCAAGCTTGAAGGAGTTGACTGGTTTCCAATCAAAAGTCATCAGTACTTTATGGAGCTTATGGTTTCACAGGAACAAAAAGTTTGTTTCGGAAACATAAAAGGTGCATCCAATGGGTGACATTGCACAAGAAAACAAATCGGCATCACAACGGCACCCGAGTTTCAAAGAACAAATCAGTCTAGTAAGAACCACACTGGGTGTAGATTTGTGCGGCTTTCTTAATCCTACTTTCAAGAGTTTGATAAGGAACTAGAAGATTTCGAATTGCTCATTGCTCATTGCATTTCAGATAGAGACGGCAATGACAAGTATATTTGCTAGTGACATCTTGAAAAGCTAAACTTTACCTACAAAGGGAAGTTCTTATCCAGTCGGTTTGTTTTGTAATTTAATTTTCTTGAACTTATCTATGCTGTAAACAAGGATTGAATATCGGATTCTTCAATTATTCAAAGAAGTAGAAAAAGGGTAATGGGGAATTACCAGAACGACGTGTTTGCCCTTAACACCGAGCTTCAAGTCAAGGGAAATGGAAGGATCTCCGTTAGAGAGCGAGTCGGAGCCATAAGATTGAGGTCGAAGTATGTCGAGGGAGAGAGGGAGTTGGATTCTCCTGACGAGATCGGCGAAGAACAGGAGAGCACCGGTGGCGACTCCGACGAGGAGGGGAGGGTCGGGAGCGGCATTGAAATCAAGGGTAATTTGAGCGGCAATCTGGGTTACTCGGTGCAGAATCTGGTCTTGGGTCCAGAGAACCTTGTGAATGTGAGAATCTAGAGTCATTTCAGGTCATTTTTCTATTTTGACTCGACTCGGGTCGGATGCAGGTCCATTTCAAGTCGGATCCATTTCAGGTCGGGTCTATTTCAGATCGGGTCTATTTCAGGTCGGGTCCATTTCAGGTCGGGTCAAAACGGGTCGGGTCCGAAGCAGATAATTGACAGGTTAATTCGGGTTCGGATACACTTCAGGTCGGGTCCGTTTCAGGTCGAGTCCATTTCAGGTCGGGTCCGTTTCAGGTCGGGTCCATTTCAGGTCGGGTTCATTTCAGGTCGGTTGCATTTCAGGTCGGGTGCATTTCAAGTCGGGTAATTTTAGGTCGGGTAGTTTCAGGTCGGGTAATTCAGGTCGGGGTATTTTTAGGATTGAAATTCGTATTGAGTTTGAGTTCGGTACAACCGTATAAGTAGTCGATAGACTTTAGGTTGACCTTCGACAATCGTCATTGATTTGGAGTTAATTATTTAAAGCCATATCAAATTAAAATTATAAAACATTGGAGTAATTAAAAAATAATGAAAAAGGGGTCAATTTGGACTGAAAATGGGTCAATTTGGATTAAAAAAATAAAGTTTCACGGATTATAATGAACAAAAATATCAAATTAAAATTATAAAACATTATACAAATTTAAAAGAAAACAATGAAAAGGGGTCAATTTAGAATAAAAATAAAATTTTGGGGACTGTAATGAACAAAAATATCAAATTAAAAGTATAAAAATTAGAGTAATTAAAAAAACAATAAGTATATGTCAATTTAGAATAAAAATAAAGTTTTAGGGTATAGAATGAACAAAATTTCAAATTAAAATTATAAAACATGATGAATTAATATATATATATATGGGTCAATATAGAATTAAAATAAAGTTAAGGGACTAGAATGAAGAAAATATCAAATTAAAATAATAAAACATTGGACAAATTAAGAAAATAAATGTGGGTCAATTTGAAATAATAAATGTGGACAAATTAAAATAAAGTTAAGGGACTAGAATGAAGAAAATACTAAAACACATATATATGCATGTATTTAAGTTTTAGTATATATATACATGTATGTATGTAAGTTTTAGTATATATATATTAGAACATACATATTTGTATGTATATATGTATACCCCTAAACAATACTCATAAACCTCAACCCTTAAATCTTATAATCATTAATAATTAGAGTACAAGCCTAATCCCTTAATGTAACAATCTCAAATGGGGCTAGTAAAATTTTAAGAATTTTTGGGAGATTTAATCTTCTTTTTCCCTAAAATAATAAGTTTTGGGACTTAATTGAATGAATTCAGGTTTGGGAAGCTTGATTTATAAGGAATTGATGACCAATTTGAAAATGGAATAAAGTTTGGAGACAAAAGTGTGAACTCCCCAACAATTAAATGGCTAAGAGTGTAATTTGACCTTTTTTTCTTTGAAGGATAATATATCTGCCAAGTTTAAGCGTTCGCAGAAGGGAAAAAAAAAGAGAAAGAAAAATGAAAGTGAAAAAAAGAAAGAAATAGGTAGAGATTCAATCTCAGATCTACCGAGATCCGACCGTTCATTTTCGACACCTCCACCACCATTTCGTTCATCATGTCGAGTCGAGTTCACCGGTACCAACGACATCATCATCGGAGTCACCGTTGGAGGGGGTGTTTGTTTATCGTCGGAAAACTTAAAAGGTTAGTATTCGAACTTTGAGTTTGAATTTTGAAAATCCGAGGCCACCACCGTGTTCAGAAGGTCGAAAACTATCGGCCTGTAAAATTTGGTGACCAACGGCCGCCCACAGCCGCCGCACGCGCCCCACGCGCCGCCGGCCGCGAGTGGGATTCGTCTGGGTTGACCGAGCCGGTTGACCGAGCCACTAAGCCGGTTGACCGAGCCGGTTGACCGAGCCGCCGAGCCGGTTGACCGAGCCACTAAGCCGGTTGACCGAGCCGCCGAGCCGGTTGACCGAGCCACTAAGCCGGTTGACCGAGCCGGTTGACCGAGCCGCCGAGCCGTTTGACCGAGCCGCCGAGCCGTTTGACCGAGCCGGTTCCGATCAGTGACGTCAGCATGACGTCAGCGTTGACCGTTGACTTTGACCGTTGACTTTGACCAAAAAGTCAAATTTTCCGAAAACTCATATTTTATGTTTTTCGACGTCCTGAGTCCGTTTTTGAAGCCCGTTTTGCAAAATTCTGACCCGAAGGCCTCCGAATCTGACCTTGAACCCGAAAGTGTTAAATTTTGTTAAGAGCTCTACGGATAAGAACTGAAATGTTAATTTGTGTATTTGAAGGTATGCAAGTATCTTGGTATTCGAAATGTCATGGGACATCCAGTCCGGATTCGAATGCGATCGAACGTAGTATCATGAGTCAACCGGTATAACTCGAAATTAAGGTAATACACTACTACCTCTTGTATGCTTTATGAGCATGTTGGTATGTGTTAATGCATGCATAAAAATGATGATAAGTACTGTTAAATCTGCTAAAGTTAAATCGAATGTAGAAACGAGTATGATAAATTAAATAAGACCGAAATGCTCGAATGAGGCAGCTAATCTCCAATTCTGAGCATTAGTGTGAGATGTTTAAATGTGAAAGATACCTGGACAGGAAATTACGAATCACCCATGTTGAACATACGCTTTAATTTTGATATAACTAAAAACCTAAGGACTAAAGTAAAAATATCAAAACAATTTTAAAAGTCCTTAAAATTCCCTATATCTTGTTAAAGACCATTTTATAGCTAAAACCAAAGACTTACAAAATATTTTTTAAGTATTTTAAAAGTCGAAACAGTGATTTTTCAAGCCCCGTTTCGAAACGGCCCAAGGCGTTTCGAAACACTTTCAGTTCGATGTGCACCTGTTCCGAAACGGGTATCGGAACGGGTCAAGGCGTTTCGAAACGGTATGACTCGTTTCGAAACTGTTCTTCATTTAAAAGAACAAAGGGCAACGGTCTTTAAACAAATTTTTGAAATTAAACAGGGCGTTCCGAAACGGGCTTAGGCCGTTTCGAAACACCCCTTTGGCAGTGGCATAGCCGTTCCGAAACGGCCCTAGGCGTTTCGTAACGGGCTCTCGTAGACGCTCCTAACGGCTATATTATTTGAAAGCCGTTCCGAAACAGGTGACCCCGTTCCGAAACGGTAGGCGTCTGGAAGCTGAAAAGTTGTGAGAAAAACATCCCCAACGGCTCCAAAGACTCTCCAAAGGCTCCTAACGGCTATAGACTCAAACAACACTATAAATACAGCCTTGGATCAATATTGAAAAAACAAGAAAGAGGAAGAAACATCAAGAAAGCATATACAAGCATTCAAGCTTCCAAGAGTTTATTTCAAGCTTATTTTTCGATCTTTCTTGTAAAAACACTAGAGTGTTCTTCGTTGTAATTCTTGTTCTAGTGTTTTTCGGGTGTGTGAGAGAGCTTAAACTTCGCAAACACTTTCCTTGTGAGGATTTTCTAGTTTGCTCATTTGTATCCAACTTTGGGATAGGATTCAATAGGCTTTGGGGTATAAGTCTATTGAAGTGTGTAAGGTTACTCCTTGTCCTTAAAGGAAAGACAAATTAGTGAATTTGTGGGAAATCCTTAGTGTGGACGCTAAGGTAGTGGATGTAGACTTTGGTTAGAAAGTCGAACCACTCTAAATCGCTTTGCAATTTTTATCTTTGCAATTAGCTTCCGCCGCAACTTTCAAAAATCCAATTCACCCCCCCTCTTGGCTTTATCCGATCGATTGCCACGCTCAACAATTGGCATCAGAGCTTTGGTTCATTAGAAGGTCTTACAACCTCTTGAAAAAGATCCAAGAAGTGTGCAATCATCTACAAAGTCATCCATGGCATCCACCTCAAATGTTGTAGCTTGGGGAGATTCTCAACCCACCAACAAGCCTCCCTTCTTCAATGGAGTAAACTATGCCTATTGGAAAAACCGCATGAAGCTCTTCATCCAAGCTTATGATCTTGAAGCTTGGAAAATCATCATGAGAGGATACATAGCACCAACGAGCAATATTGAATCATGGAGCGTTGAAGAAGACAAGGGATTCTCAACAAATGCAAAGGCTATGCATCTCATCTTTTGTGCCCTTGGCCCGGACGAGTATGGAAGGGTGTCATCTTGTTCCAATGCAAAAGAAATTTGGGACAAACTTGAAGTTACACATGAAGGAACAAATCAAGTAAAGGAGACCAAAATCGGGCTCCTCAATTTAAGTTATGAGAACTTCAAGATGGACCCCGAGGAAGACATCAAAACCATGTCCGATCGATTCTCCGTGATCGTAAATGGTTTAAAAGGTTATGGCGAAGTAATCCCCGAAGATAAACTTGTGAGGAAGATGATCTACTCTCTTCCCAATTCATGGGATTCAAAGAAAACGGCCATAATAGAAGCAAAGGACCTCAAAGTTCTTAAATTAGATGAACTTATTGGTTCCTTGCTTACTCACGAAATGATGTCAACGGGCAAGGAAGAAAAGAAGAACGAAGTGGAGAAAAAGAAAGTTGGTCTTGCTCTTAAAGCATCCAAAAGAGATGATGATTCTAGCGAAGAAGATGAAGAAAAAGAAATGGCAATGTTTGCCAAAAGATTTAAAAACTTCATGTTGACCAACAAAGGAAGAAGATTCCAAAGAGAAGAGGGATTCAAAAGCAACAAAGGGAGAGATCCTCTAACTTGCTATGAGTGCAACAAACCGGGACATATCAGGATCGATTGTCCTCAACTAAATAAAAATAGCTATGAGAGAAAGAAGCACAAGGCTCACGTAGCTACTTGGAGCGATGACTCTTCCGACGAGGACGAGGATGAAGTAGCCAACTTGTGTCTTATGGCTTTCGAGGATGACTCAATGGTAACCTCTAATTCATCTTATTCATTTGATTATACTTTTGATGAATTACAAGAGGTTTATAATGAATTAGCATTAGAGTATGAGAAGTTGATTTTGAAAAATAGAAAAATTACTTCAAAATTGAAAAATGAAAATGACTCTCTCTCTAAGACTAATAAGGAATTTGAAAGTAAATTTGGAGAAATGCAAGTCCAAATAAACGATTTTGAAAAGAAAAATAAAGACTTGCAAAATTTACTTTCAAAGGTCCATGAAGATCATCAAAAGGAACTTGATGATCTTAAAGCTTCTTTCAACAAAGTTGGGACAAAATTAGTTGAAAAATGTGAAAATTCAAGACCCAACTATGTTAGAAAGAACTATCATGGGTATAGACAAAGATCACCTAATCGAAAAAAGATTAGGAGCATTTGGGTTCCAAAAGGACTCATTGCTAACAAAGATTTTGATCTATTGTCAAAATGGATACCCAAAGGGACTAAATTGTTAGGAACTAACTCTTATGGACCCAAAAGAGTTTGGGTACCAAAACATACATAGTTCCTTTTTGTAGGTGTGTTGGAGCCATGATATGCAAATTTGAAGAATCTTGAAAGCTCTAGACACACATAATGGAAGGACACTTGAAGAAGTTCAATCGACATATCTTGACTCAAGTGGTAACATTTTTATTTTTTTGTTGCAAAATTTACTCTTACATGATGATTTAAATGAATATTTTTGTGTTAAAACATGTTTGAGATTCCCCATATGTTATATAAATGCTTTTAGTGAGGGGGAGTTATGTTTTGCATGTGTGCTTAATTTTTTTTTGCTGTTCCTGCTCAATCATATCATATATGCATGTTTGGCCTCTTAGAAAATCATCTTCTCTGCTTTTTAGAGCCTCATCTGCACTTCCAGGTCCAGGTGTATCGAAACGGGTTAACCCGTTCCGATACGGGTATGTTAAAATTTGTCCTGAGAGAAGGGCGTTTCGAAACGGCCACAGGCGTTTCGAAACGTTTTCGGTTCGATGTAAGGGTGTATCGGAACGCGTTCCGATACGGGTCAAACGTGTTTCGAAACGGTCATACCCGTTTCGAAACGATCTGTCAAAGGTTTTAAGAAGGGTCAAACCCTAGCCGCCCCGTTCCGAAACGGTCATGACCGTTCCGAAACGGCCTCGCGGACAGCCCTATTTAGGGCTTCTAAAAGCTCAAAATCCTAATTTTTATCAAACTCTTAAAACCCTTAAAACCCTAACCGACCCCCCTTCTATAAATACCCTCTAAAACCCTTTGTTTTTCACAAAATTGTGAGGGGTTTTGCTCTAAAACACATATCTAAGCAAGCTTCATCAATCTTGTGCAAAGATTTCTCTCAAATCATCCAAAATCCCAAACTAAGGTAATTTTTCTTATTTTTCTTCTTTTTCAAATAATGTTCGAATCATAGGATAGAAAAATTTATTCTTATATACATTATATGTTTTTAGTTGTGAGTTATTCGAATCTTGTAAAAATTTTTCAAAATCTCAAAATTTTTGATTCGAATATAAAATTTTTCAATCGTATTTTTTTTAATTTTGTTTTTCAAAAACCTAAGTGGGATTTCCTATTGGATTGATTTTTATTATCAATGCATACACTCAATTTTAAAACTCTTGCTTAATATTTTAGATGGCGGATCAATCGAACAAAAAGCGCAAAGCCGTTCAATCCGGTGAATCGAGCATTCGTCCAAATATCACTCAGCTCTTTCAAAAAACTCTTAGAACTCCAGACCAGCGTGCTCGTTTTACTTATGTCAAGGACTTTGCAGTTCGTAAGGAAAGAGTTATTGATGTCGAATTCCTTAATTCCGAGCGATTCCTCTTTCGGTATCTTGGTCGTTTGGATGAGTGGGATCTTCTTTTCTTCTTGAGCATCGAAGATATTTGCTACAAAAACATGGTACTCCTTTTCTACTCTAATGCTCGTTTTCTTTACGATGAAACCAAAACCGAGATAGTAGGAATTGAGTCATCTTTGTTGGGAAAGAAGTTTGTTATCAATATTGCTCTTTTGGAGTCTGCCCTTAAACTCAAAAATGAGGGTCTTGAAGATGAACGCCATTTTGGCACTTTTACCGGAAAAGCTCTAAATTTAGATGTTCATGATCGTGTGCTTCATCTTATTGTTTCTTGGTTTATTCGACCATCCGGGGGTAAATACTCCCACATCCGGGAAAAAGATCACTTTTGGCTAGAGTGTTTCCGTAGGGGTGAGCGCCCAAATGTCCCTAAAATTATTTTTGCCGAGATTGTCAATAACATTAAGCTTATTGACACAAATGAGTTAATTTCGTTCACCTATGGGGTTGTTTTGAGTTTCCTCTTCCATCATCTCAATATTGACTGTACCTATGACTTCCCGGAACCTCGCAAGACCAAGATTGGAGAATCCTCTCTTCGCAAGTCAGGATTCACTTATGTGAATGGTATTTGGGAAAGGGTTGATAGGGAAGCGGTTCCTCCTCCTGTTGCTCCTCCGCCTCAAGATCAAGTGGGAAACACTGATGCTCTCACTACTCTCCTTACCCAGCGATTCAATGCCTTAGATTCTAGACTTGATACTATGGATACTCGCATTGCTTCAAGCTTTGAATCTATGGGCAATCGGTTGAAGAACGTTGAAGATGGTCTTCATACTCTCTCAACTTCGCATGCCAACCTTGATCTTTCCTTCTCTACACTTTATGGGCAATGGACGAAGTTTCATCGTTCGCAAGCCAAGGATGATGATGATGATGATGATGATTCGGATGACGAGGCTTAGGATAATCATATCATATCATATTATATTATCTATGCATTTAGGATTGAGTTTGTTTCTTCATGTTTTATCATGTTTTTAGGAACCTATGATATTGATCGATTATCTTGGGATTTGATTATGAACTTATTGTTTATGCTTTGGATATCAATTATGATTGCTTATTATTGATTATTGGTACTAATCTTCTTTATGAGCTTGTTTCTTTTTGATCTAACAAAAAGGGGGAGAAGATAGCCATGCCATGCCACCAAAAATTTTTTCAAACTATTAACAAAAATTTTTTCAAACTATTAAAATTTTTAAATTTTTAAATTTGTCTTAAGGTTTTGATCATTGATTTCAAAAGTCACAAGTTTTAAATTTCAAAACCTATCTTAAATTAAGGGGGAGTTAGAATATCTTCAAAACTTTCAAAATTCTTAAAAATTCTAACTTTGGTTTTGTTATATCAAAAAGGGGGAGATTGTTGAACATACGCTTTAATTTTGATATAACTAAAAACCTAAGGACTAAAGTAAAAATATCAAAACAATTTTAAAAGTCCTTAAAATTCCCTATATCTTGTTAAAGACCATTTTATAGCTAAAACCAAAGACTTACAAAATATTTTTTAAGTATTTTAAAAGTCGAAACAGTGATTTTTCAAGCCCCGTTTCGAAACGGCCCAAGGCGTTTCGAAACACTTTCAGTTCGATGTGCACCTGTTCCGAAACGGGTATCGGAACGGGTCAAGGCGTTTCGAAACGGTATGACTCGTTTCGAAACTGTTCTTCATTTAAAAGAACAAAGGGCAACGGTCTTTAAACAAATTTTTGAAATTAAACAGGGCGTTCCGAAACGGGCTTAGGCCGTTTCGAAACACCCCTTTGGCAGTGGCATAGCCGTTCCGAAACGGCCCTAGGCGTTTCGAAACGGGCTCTCGTAGACGCTCCTAACGGCTATATTATTTGAAAGCCGTTCCGAAACAGGTGACCCCGTTCCGAAACGGTAGGCGTCTGGAAGCTGAAAAGTTGTGAGAAAAACATCCCCAACGGCTCCAAAGACTCTCCAAAGGCTCCTAACGGCTATAGACTCAAACAACACTATAAATACAGCCTTGGATCAATATTGAAAAAACAAGAAAGAGGAAGAAACATCAAGAAATCATATACAAGCATTCAAGCTTCCAAGAGTTTATTTCAAGCTTATTTTTCGATCTTTCTTGTAAAAACACTAGAGTGTTCTTCGTTGTAATTCTTGTTCTAGTGTTTTTCGGGTGTGTGAGAGAGCTTAAACTTCGCAAACACTTTCCTTGTGAGGATTTTCTAGTTTGCTCATTTGTATCCAATTTTGGGATAGGATTCAATAGACTTTGGGGTATAAGTCTATTGAAGTGTGTAAGGTTACTCCTTGTCCTTAAAGGAAAGACAAATTAGTGAATTTGTGGGAAATCCTTAGTGTGGACGCTAAGGTAGTGGATGTAGACTTTGGTTAGAAAGTCGAACCACTCTAAATCGCTTTGCAATTTTTATCTTTGCAATTAGCTTCCGCCGCAATTTTCAAAAATCCAATTCACCCCCCCTCTTGGCTTTATCCGATCGATTGCCACGCTCAACAACCCATAATTGTTAAAAGACCCAAAATGCCCTCGTTGACCAAAGTAATCAAAATAGCCCCGAATGTATCAGATATCGTGAAAAATCTTAATGTAGAAATCTCTGAATGCCTAGTTGGATTAGACCTGGCAAACTTGACCCGAGAACCAAAACCCGAACCGAATTACCCGAACCCAGACCCGAACCGACACCGAAAATCAACCCGAAATTGACCCGAAATCTGATCCGGAATTTGATCTGAAACCCGAAATAAACCGAACCGAAACTGAACCGAATTTAGTTGAACTGAATGAACCTGAACCGAATAGACCCGAACCGAATGGACCCTATTAATAGGAATAAAGAAAGATAAAATATGAACAGCCGCACAAATCACAAAAATGCCAAATATATTGACTTTATAAAGTCATATATAGGGTGTAAAAATCTGACCAACCTAAGAATTTGATTAAAAACGACTGATCTCTCCTTTAACCGAAAATAACCGAACCGAAATTAACCGAACCGAAAATAACCGAACCGAAATCAACCGAACCGAAATTAACCGAACCGAAAATAACCGAACCGAAATCAACCGACCCGAAATGACCTGAAACACAATAGACCCGAACAAAAACCGAACCGAAACCGAACTAAAACCGAAACCGAATCTGAACCGAAAATATCAGACCCGAAATAATCGAAATCGAACCAAAACCGAAACCGAATCTGAACCGAAAATATCAGACCCGAAATAATCGAAATCGAACCAAAACCGAAACCGAATCTGAACCGAAAATATCAGACCCGAAATAATCGAAACCGAACCAAAACCGAAACCGAATCTGAACCGAAAATATCATATCCGAAATAACCGAAACCGAAATGACCTGAACCGAACCCGAACCAATTGACCCGTTTGCCACCTCTAGGTTGGATACCCGATGAGCAAATAGAATTTCTGAGCTACCGTTTACGTCTTGTTGGTATAAATTACCAAAATGCCCGCATATGATAAAATGACCATAATGCCTTATAAGTAAATGGCTAAATCACTCATGAAATGCCTAAACTCTCAAGATTTTGATGTATCGTCTCCTGACTATCCGGATTAAATTGTTAGTTCAAACCCCTCTTTTAATAGGGGTCTTGTTTCAAAGATCCGTTCAACCGTCAAAAGTTAATATGTTCTCTTCCGTAAATGTCAAGTATCTCCAAGGAAATAAACGATTCCACCTAGTGTGTTCCTTGTGTGCTATATAACCGTTTTAATATTGTTTTACATGACGAAAGCATGATTATATTATATGGGTGATACATCATAGTTTTGATTGAACAATATGCTTCTGAGTACCGTTATATGGAAAATACATGTCTATTTTATATCTACCGAAATTTCAGTTGTTATTGATCACCGAACCGTTACATAGATTGATACTGGGATACTTGGGATAGAATATGAAATGACCGTAGGTTCAGCTCTGATCTAGCTGGTAATACCGTTACCGTTACAGGTTTCTATGCTTCGGCTAGGGTAATTCCTTACCGTTACCGTTACAGGTTCCTATGCTTCGGCTAGGGTAATTCCTTACCGTTACCGTTATAGGTTCTTATGCTTCGGCTAGGGTAATTCCTTACCGTTACCGTTACAGGTTCCTATGTTTCGGCTAGGGTAATACCTACCATACCGTACCGTACCGTTCCTAAGGTAATCCCTTAGGATGGCACCTATGTCCAATGGGCACTGGTTAACGCCTTTGACGCAGTTTTGGGGAACTGCCTCTTGGAGTGTGGTTGGAGGGTTGATAAAAGATTAAACCGTACCGTATTGTTACTTGAACTGTATGTTTTAAACTGAAAATGTATATTATACTGTTGTTGTACATGTTTTACTTATACTGTTGGAACATACTAGGAACCGAACTCTCTAATTCCACCTCCGTACATTTATAGCCTATAATTACCGTCTAATTCTTGATGATTGAATAAAGAACAAGTACCTTTATCCTCAAGCATAACGTTACCTGAAATATCGAAAAAGAAATAAAGACCGTTACTGCGTAAAGCATCATGAAAATGTTATGCCTACCATATATCTGCATGAGCTTATAGCATCTTTTGGTAGTTTTGTATTACTGAGCTTTTCCAAGCTCACGTTGTTTTTACCATCACAGGTTAAAGGAAAATATCGTGGTATAACGTTTGACATCAGTGTTCGGAGTTCTCTCGGCGTTGCTTTTGGAGTACGGTACCGACATAGTTAGTGGGCATGCATATCATTATTGTTTCATGATAGTGTCTGAAAAATGTTTTCTTAAATCCTGTAATATGTTTAAAATGCTTTCATGAAAGAGTATTTTCAACAAAAGTTACCGTTATAATTTAATATGTATTTTTCATAGAAAATGTTTTATGTGTATTTTTACCGTGGGTCGCTCCTGTGACCCTAATGTGGCTTCCTAAGATCTGTCATAACGCATAGGCGGGTCTAGAGGGTTACACTTAATCTTTAAACTAATCTCATAACCCTAAATAATTAAGTTTGACACATTTATCCCTAAACCCCAAACATAAATATCTAAATCTTACAGACACTATTCACTAATAATTAGAGTGCAAGCCTAATCACATAATCCCTAAACTAATCTCATAGCCCCAAACAATCAACTTGACACACTTACCCTTAAACCCTAAACATAAACTCATAAATCTAACAAACAAAAAAAATTGAAACATAAAAAGGACAAATCTAAAAATAAATTAATAATTTAATTAGAGCCCAAATCACAAATGAATAAAATTATTAAACCTAATTACTTACTAAATCTTTATACGAGAACCAAATCAAATTTAAAGCAAACCAAAAAGCTTAATAATTAATTAATTTATGAAGCATGGCCTAATTAAATAAAATTTAAAGAAACTAAACCAAAGGTTAAGACTAAAAAAATAAACTAAAACCTAAAAAATCTAAACTTTAACCATCTAATTAAGAAAGGACTTAAAGGATAATTAACCCCTAAATAAAAAAAATCTCACCTCCACTCTCAATTTGTTTGATAGGCGGCAAAATCCCCCCCCCCCAATTTATTTTTGTTTGATATGATGCCAAAATTCTCACCCCCTATTTTGTTTGATATGGTGCCAAAATTCCCCCCCTATAATTTTCTATCAATCAAAAAAACTTTCACCCATTAATTCAAAAAAATTTCCCCTAAACTAAGAAATATTTTTTTTTATTTTAATAGTTATAATTAATTTTTTAATAAAATATTTCTTAAATTTAATGATCACAATTAATAAATTAATTTAAATTTTAAATAATTTATTTTAAATTCATCCATCACAACTTATTAATTTAATAAAACTTTTAAATTTTAAATATTTTTAATAAAATAAATTTAAGTATGTTAATTCTTATTAAACTTCACAAATAATTTATATTGAACGAGTTAGTATTAAATTAATTTAATAAATTAATACTTCACATTTATCAACACTTTAAATTTATCAAACATAGACTTCTCCAACTATATATCAGGTAAATATCAAGTCAGATCAATATTAGTTCATGTTAAAAATAGGTCGGGTTCAAAGTAGGTCGGGTCAATTAACAGGTCGGGTTCAAAACAGGTCGGGTCCAAAACAGGTTGGGTTCAAAACAGGTCGGGTAATATCGGATCCCGGGTCAATTCAGTCGGGTAAAATCAGTTATCTGCCAGGTCGGCTTCGGGTTCGGGTTCGTTTCAGTCGGGCGCAGGTCGGGTTTCAGGTCCACAGTAACAGGTCCAATTCGGGTTCGAGTCGTTTTCAGTCGGACGCAGGTCGGGTTCGGTCACTACAGTAACAGGTTGAATTCAGGTTCGGGTCAACAACAGTCGGTTACAGATCGGGTTCGGGTCATTAAATTTTCAGGTTAAATCAGGTTCTGACTCGAGCAGGTTTCAGTCGAATTTTCAGGTCGTGTCAGCTTTTTACATCCCTACATGTAATGTAAAGTTCCAACTTTTAAAATTAGAAATGTGGCAGTGGCACTTGTCTGTCTCCTGCTTTTTTATCATTGTTTCTTTTAACGGAAAATTCTAAAGATAACCTGGGAATGGGATGGGGCTTGATGGGTGAAAATTTTGTTTTCAGCCCCTCAAAATTTTAAAAATCTTAATTTACCCCCAATATTTTAGAAATTCTTATCCACCTTAAAATTTTAAAAAAAAATTATCTGTCTTGAAAATTCTCATTCATTATCTCAAAATTTTAAAACTTTTTGAAAATTTTCATCAAGTGTAATTTAAAAAACATATCTTTAAAATTGTTGATAATTTTAATTTAAACACCAAAATAATTTTAAAAGACATGTCACAATTTAGATGAAGAGATAAGATTAGTAATATCATCTGTCATTATATATAATTGAACTACTAGTGTTTGGCAACTAACTTTATCATTTTTTGCTATATAACAATTTGGGTAAACTAACCCAATGACCACCATACGATGCTAAATGTATTAAAATGACCATATTAAAAAAATCGACTCAATTGACCACCCAAACTATTGAAATTTGATCAATTAAAGCACCGGCCGTTAATGGGCTAACGGAAGGTGACGTGGCAGTTAAAAAAATAAAGGTATAATTACACAGTTGGTCCTTGTTACTTATACACTCTATTAATTTGATCCTAATTTTAATTTAATAAAAATAAATTAATTATTTGGTGACACGTGTCACCACCTTATTGGATGACTTTAATTATTTTTATTTAATTTAATTTAATTAATTCCCCTCCAATCAGGTTGTGACACGTGTCACAAGATTGGAGAAGGAAAATTAAAATCCAAGAATCGGGGGTGGTGGATTCAAACTTGGGTTGGAAGGGTGGAAAGACAACTAGGCCAAGCCTATTTTTGAGTTATGAAGTACCACATATATTATATGTTTATATCGTTATTAATGCCTAGAAAATTTGAAAGTAACAAAATTGGGGCTGGGGGGATTCGAACCAAGGATCCCTTGGTAAAAAGAATCATGTGCTTGCCACTAGGCCAAGTTTATTTTTATGATATGAAATACAACATATAATATATTTCTTATATTACTGTTAATGCATGGAAAATGAAAAATGCGGTTTTAGGAAACTCGAACACAACATACTTATGATGCATAAAAACATTTAACCCAATTAAATAAATCTAATAATTAAATTAAAATTAACAATATTTTGTATATATTTTAAATTATGTTTAGTGCACGATTAAAATAAAAAATTTAAAATTATATGTTTTTTTTATATAACGACTAAAATATATACAAATTTAAAATAACGACAATCATGCACTAATTAAATTTGTAAAAAAAATTAATGATTAATTTTTTAAACGATTAAAATATATACAAATTTAATTAGTGTAGGATTGCCGTTATTTTAAATTTGTATATATTTTAATCGTTATATACAAAAAATTTCATATAATTTTAAATTTTTTATTTTAACCGTGCACTAAACATAATTTAAAATATATACAAAACATTGTTAATTTTAATTTAATTATTAGATTTATTTAATTGAGTTAGATGTTTTTATGCATCATAAGTATGTTGTGTTCGAGTTCCCTAAAACCGCATTTCTTCCATTTTCTTTGCATTAACACTAATATAAGAGATATATTATATGTTGTATTTTATATCATAAAAATAACATTGGTCTAGTGGCAAGCACATGCTTTTTTTCACCAAGGGATCCTTGGTTCGAATCCCCTCAACCCCAATTTTGTTACTTTCAATTTTTCCAGGCATTAATAACAATATAAACATATAATATATGTGGTACTTTATAACACAAAAATAGGCTTGGCTTAGTGGCAAGCCTAATGTCTTCCCACCCTTTTAACCCAGGTTTGAATCCCCCACTTCCAATTCTTTGATTTCAATTTTCCTTCTCCAATCTTGTGACATGTGTCACCAAATAATTAATTTATTTTATTAAATTAAAATTAGGATCAAATTAATAGAGTGTATAAGTAACGAGGACCAACTGTGTGATTATACCTTTATTTTTTTAACTGTCACGTCACCTTCCGTTAGCCTATTAATGGCCGGTGCTTTAATTGATCTAATTTCAATAGTTTAGGTGGTCAATTGAGTCGGTTTTTTTAATGTGGTCATTTTAATACATTTACTATAGTATAGTGGTCATTGGGTTAGTTTACCCTAACAATTTCTTCTTCATAATGTCGCTTTCCACGGTAATTTTAGTGTCGTCAATTTTTTTATTATTTATCTGTAAAGTAAACGTCTTCTCTATTTTATACATCTTGTTTTTTCGCACATCATTGCAAAAAAAAAAATTCTTGTTTTTTTGGTAGTTTTTTAATTATGTTTCTGTGAAATAATTTTTTGCATGCTTTCGTGACAGTTTGATGTTCATAAAGCAAACAGCAAGGTGCATGTTTTGGTAAAAAAAACTCGACAATCTGATATATTTAAATCTTTTGTATGGTAATTTATAGACACAACTAAAATTGATAACTGAACGTTTTATCATATTGATGTTAAGTCAAAATTTTAATTTCTCTCGAAATTCACTTCTATATCAATATTTTTATGTCTCGTTTAGTACAACAAATGTAAAAGAGTGTGATGTATTGCTTGTGTATTGAAAAAAATGAATGAAAGATGGTTGTTGTTTTATCAAGGTGTTTGGTTGTAAAATCCGTGATAATGATAAAAAGATAAGTGTAATGTATAAATGTATCCTTTTACCTTTAAAATTTTAACTTTATATTTCCTCATTGTTTTGACATTGATTATTATATTATTTTAGGGTTTAGGGTTTAGAGTTCAGGTCTTTATAGTTTGGGGTTTAGTTTTATAATTTAGGATTTGAGGTTTAAGGTTTATTGTTTAGAGTTCAAGGTTTAAGGTTTAGGGTTTATGATTTAAGGTTTAGGGATTAGATTTTAGGGTTTTGAGTTTTGAGTCTGGGTGTATTGTTTAGGGTTTAGAGCTTAATGTTTGGGGTTTGAGGTTTAGTTTAGGGTTTGAAGTTTATGGTTTAAAAGTTGGAGTTTGGAGTTTAAGGTTTAGTGTTCATGGTTTTGGTCTGTGCTTTAAGGGTTTAGGGTTTATGTTTTTAAGGTCTATGGTTTAGCGTTTGGTATCTATAATTTATGGTTTATGACTTGTAGTTTATGGTTTAAAGTTTATAATTTGAGGTTTACATCTTTAGAGTTTAAGGATTTATGGTTTATGGTTTTGAATTTGGGGCTAGGGATGACAAACGAGCGGGGCGAGTGCGGATACCCCTCCCCCATACCCATACACATCTAAAATTTTCATATCCACCACCTACCCAGCATAAATGACGGGTACAATTTTCAAATCCACACCCGCCCACGCATGTACATTCTTAAAATAAACCATAGACTTTTATAAATAAAAGTAAAGCTTCGCATATTTATTGATTGATCAAGCGTATATATATTATACAATTCCACCAGTAACTTAACTAAAACACATTTTCACTGGTATAAATTCTACTTAACTACAGTTAACTTAACTAAAGCATATTTACACATGTATAATTTCTACTTAACCACGCATATTACAAATTTACAACCTGATTGATTCCAGCTCGATCATAAAACCATAACTTCAACCTCGATCGTAAACCATCATTTTTTCAAACTAAATTAATTGAGTTCAAAGTCTACAACATTAAAGATTAACGTAGATTTTAAAACAAGCCAATATCTTAGTACATAAAACACCATAATAAAAGGCATAACCAAAGTCTACAAACATAAATGGTCAAAAATTCATATGGTGGGTAGTTAGTGGGCGGGCGAATGTGGGCTAATATGAGGCTGATAAGATCTCAAACCATCACCTACCCACTACCCACGATGAGTATGACTTTTTACATCCACACCCGCCCACTACCACCAAACTCACACCCATCCCCACCCCAATTGGAGCGGGTGCGGTGTGAAATCTGCGAAGTTGTACTCGTCTATCATCCTTATTTGGGGTTTATAGCTTATGGTTTAAGGTTTATGATTTAGGTTTAATGGTTTGGGGTTTGAGTTCAAGGTTCAAGGTTCAAGGTTATGGTTTTAATGTTTTATGGTTTATTGTTTTAGGTTTATGGTTCTAGGGCTTTAGATTTTAAGTTTAGGGTTCATGGTTCATGTTTAGGGTTAGGTTTCATGTTTAAGGTTTATAGTTTATGGTACGATGTTTATGGTTTAAGGGTTGGTTCATTGTTTAGGGTTTGGGGATCATTGTTTAGGGTTTAAGGTTAGCATATGGACGAAGTTAGGATTTGGGGTTAGAGGGCAAAACATAAATGTTTGAAAGTGGGGAGCAAATTTAGAAATAAAATATTTTTTTAAACAATTTATATAGAAGGACCAAAATGAAAAAATAAAATAATATATTTACAATAGGTTAGCATATTTACAATAATGTAAATATGTGAAAAATAGTATGAGGTATAATTGACAAAATTTACGTATTAAATAAACACTATCTTCACCATGTGATAAATATCATCCAACTTGCATGTAATAAAATAATACGACGCATTAAATTTCATATTTACTAATTGCACGTATAAAAATAAACTTTTTAATAAAGACATATTAATACATCGTGCCAGTTATAATTAGGGGTGGGCAAAAATACTCGACTCGACGACCCGAACCTAAAAGTGTTGGGTAATTTTCGAAAAAATTACCTGACCGGGTACCTGACCCGACAAATTTCCCGGGACACGGGCCGGAAGTTTCCCCTTACCGGGTACCCGACCCGATAAAATTTAATATATATTTTTTATATTTAAAATTATATTTTTATTTTATGTTTCTTAATATTTTTACTCAAAAAATAAATTTAAATCCCTAAATTTTTTCTATGTTTCTATTATATTATTTTAAGTTTATTTTTTAAAAATAGTTTTGTGTTTAACATGTGATTTTTTTTAAAATTTTAAAATAAAAAAATAGAAACCGGGTACCCGATTACCCGGGTACCCGAATTTCGAGTACTCGAATATAATGAGTTGGGACGCGGAAGGCTTAATGAAGTACTCGGATGAACCGAGTACCCAATTTTTCGAGTACCCAAAAACCGGGTACGCGACAATGCCTATCCCTAGTTACAACCCAACCAAACGAGGCGTTAGTGTTTAGTATGATACGGACAAAAAAAAAATGTGAAATGTGAGCATAGTTTGCCCAAAGGCCGAAACCAAAAGCCTAGTTTCTTTCCATCTCAGTCTCAGCCCAAACGTCATTGATTGCATCTTCCTTTCTAAAGGTTTCTTTCTTCTCCAAATCAGAAACCAAAGTTTCCCCACTCCCGCCTCGATGGACTCTCTCCAACCCACTATCAAAGACGATACCGAACAAGAAACAGCACTCCAACCACCGCCTCCGGTCACCGGCGAACCTCTGAAAGATGCTCCACTCCAAGACGACGCCGACCCCTTTAAGGAAATCGCAACCCCAAACGCCATCGGCACTAGCAGACCGGAAACTTCCCAGCTTGCGGCGGCTTCGTCTGATTCTCTCTCTGAAGAAGATCCCACAACCACCACCACGACTGCTTCCGATGACACCCAAAACCCGCTTAAAGTTCCCCGCAACTACGATGAATTCGAGGTCGACGAAGAAGAACCTCTACCCAAAAAGCAAAAACAGCTGTCGTCTTTAACAACTCCTTCTAATTACCCTAATTCAGTCCCCGCAACCAACGATGATAACCCCACCAACGCTGCTGTCGAAAACAGTAACAATAACGGCAATGCCCCATCAAATCCTTCCCCTGCAACGAAAGCCAAGACAACAAAGAAGTCTAAGAAGAAAAACAATAATGTTTGGGTGACGAAAACGTCGAGAAAAGGGAAAAAGAAGAGCAAAGTGAATAACCAGAATGCTGGGAATGGGGAAGACGCGGTTTTGATCACCCCTGTCCCGAGATTCCCAGACAAAGGGGACGATACCCCTGATATGAAAATATGTCTTTCCAAGGCTTATAAAGCTGAAAAAGTGGAGTTGACTGAGGATAGGATGAGTGCAGGTAGCACAAAGGGGTATAGAATGGTTAGAGCCACGAGAGGGGTGCTGGAGGGAGCTTGGTACTTCGAAATCAAAGTGGTGAAGTTGGGGGAGACGGGGCATACGCGGCTCGGATGGTCGATTGATAAAGGGGACCTGCAGGCGCCGGTAGGGTACGATGGCAATAGCTTTGGATATAGAGATATTGATGGGAGTAAGGTGCATAAAGCTTTGCGAGAGAAGTATGGAGAAGAAGGGTATAAAGAGGGAGATGTTATTGGTTTTTATATAAATTTGCCAGAAGGCGGGTCGTATGCTCCCAAACCCCCTCAATTGGTTTGGTATAAAGGGCAGAGGTATGTGCATGCCCCTGATGCCAAAGAGGAGCCACCTAAAGTGGTGCCTGGTAAGTTTCTACTGTTATTCTGGTTAAAGCTCGTTCTTTGTGCATTGGATTTGAATTAACTGAATTAGATATGTATGCCGGTTTTATGTTTTTCCTTTACTATGTCTTTTACTGTTTCTATGTATGCTCTATTTTGGTAATATCTTAGATGAGAAAGCACCATGTAATCAAACACACTGCATCTTCTAGGATGGTACTTACAAATTTGGATGCTCTATAGAGTTCAGAAAACAACTTGTTCCCAGCACCATTATGCTTTTGTGCATCCATTAAATTTAATTATTGATCCAATCCAATGTCTGTTCATTTTCATTGATTTTCTTCTTGGTTTTGAATCGATTTCTTTCCAAGTTGGCACTATTTTGGTTGCCTTAAAATTGTATAGTTTTGAGAATATTAATCTGATCAAATGACAAGTGGGGTACATTACAGATTTAAGATACAGTTTTTAATTGATTTTAGAAATTAGTGTAAGGACTGTCAAATATCATTACATGCTTGTGGCATAAGATTGTTATAAAAGTGCCTCTTTCTCTTAAGGTTTTATTGCTAATGGTGGCTAAATTAATGGTTTACTGTCGACGTTTCTTTTATTCTGCATGATAGTTCTTGGTTATGGTGTCGTTGATTTCTCAAAAGGTGCAAGGAGGAGATGGATGATTAGATGATAGATCAGTTACTTTGAATTGTTAAAATTCTGTCAAGTCTTACACATTAAGCATTTTTTCCCAAATTCGTCTAATTATGCTACTCTTCCCTCATTTCCGGTGTTTCACTTGTTCTCTATGTAACTCTAACATTTCAAAATAGGCGGTTGACAATATGCTTTGATCATCTTCTCAATAACCAATATTCTTCAGTCATCCAGTTACCAAAAGGGAGGCCTCCACTTTGAAAAGATTTTTTTTGATAAGAAAGGGAGTCCTCATTAAAAACCCCCTTCATAACTGTCCGAAAACTCCACTTTGAAAAGATATAACAAGATATGAGTCATTTAGGCAGTATTCTGAGAAGTGACATGTAAAACCTTTTTACAATGCAAAATTTATGGCTTGTTTTTGTATGATTTGTTAGACTTTGCACTATCCCACTATCACGTAAATCATGTGGAAATTTTGAACAAAATGTCTTGTCAGAATACATTGAACCCTGAGATTTGAACAAACTGTAAGTTAGGCCTTTGCTATATGGAAAAGATATAGCAAGATATGAATCCTTGTACCGTGTTTATGAGAAGCGACATGTGGAACCTTTGGACAATGCAATTATATGGCTTGTATTTATATGATTCAGTTGGCATTTGCAGTATCCCACCCAAATATAATTGACGTGGAAGATTTGAACAAAAATGTTGGATCTGAATACATTCAACTTTGTTGCATGATTTTGGTTAAATATTTGGAATTTGGATTCTGACTTATGTATGGTTATTGCATGGGGTGCTAGGTTCTCTCCTTTTGTCCCTTTTCTACAGTTAGGCAAGTCATAATGGGTAAACTTAGAATACTAATTATAGTCTAACCAGAAGCCTACTTGAACCTATCTGATTGGTTGTGTTGTATTTTGCCTGTTAAACCTGATCATTGTAATACTTAAGAGCATTTTATAATAATAATAATACATGGATTGTTTGTTTAAACCTGTCGTGTAAGTAGAAATCTAGCATGTTGTGACTATATTCTGCAGTTTTTAACTTGCATAACCTTTTCAGACAGGCCATTGGAAAGATTTTAGACTAGCTGCTCATCCTAGCTTTTATGCTTGAAATGCAATACATGCACCGTTTAACTAATTTGCCTCTGAAATGACTATATGTTCTGTGTTTGATCAGGACTTGTTTAGATAATTTACAATTAGCAGGAAATATTGCTTTTCATGTTCTATGCTTGAAGTTTGATAATTAGTGTTGATAAATGTTGACTTTCAGGAAGTGAAATTTCTTTTTTCAAAAATGGGGTATGCCAAGGAGTTGCTTTCAAGGAATTGTTTGGTGGTCGTTACTATCCCGCTGCTTCAATGTATACCCTTCCAAATCAACCGAACTGTGTGGTGAAGTTCAACTTTGGCCCTGACTTTGAATGCTACCCAGAGGACTTTGGTGGACGGCCACTTCCCAGGCCAATGGTTGAAGTTCCTTATCATGGGTTTGACAACCAAGTGGAAAATGGTGTAGCCAATGAGAAGAAAGAGTAGTGAGCTTGAATCAGAGACTAACATCATTATAAAACGCCAGCTAATTTGAGGGACTGCTTTATATTGTAACCTTAATTATTTACTCTTGAAATTAGGCCTGCTGAGTTGATTAATTTGTTCTGTAAACTCTTGACTTTTCTTTAAAGATGAGCTTGCAATATCGAAAACTGCTTCATGAGCTGATCCATGTCTTAGACTGTCATTTTATTTTACTTTTGTTTCGCTTGTATATCTTGATACGATTCTTCATTAAAGTTCTTGTCTGACATGCCTATGACCTTTTTGTTATTTTGAATGCTTCTTTTGTGATTTAGTTCCGTACGCATATCGCTTGGATGTATTATCGTATTCTTAATTTTGCCACTGAAGATTTTCTTTTGGTTTGCTCTTTTTTAATTATAGTTTCTCAAACAGACCTGATTTCATCACTTCAGCTTTTCCTGTTAGTAGAATGGAAGTTCTGTGTTCTGATTCTTTAATATGAGTAGAGCAAATAGCTTGATGCAGGAGGCAATTTTACTGATCTTGACAAATTGAAACGGTAGCAATTATTTATCTAGTGAAATGGATTGTTCTTCCTTCGAAAACATTGAACTCTAATCTTTGGCTTTTGCTTGTAAACCTTTTGCAGTTTCTGGGAGGATAGGAGTTCCTGGGGATTGGACTTAATGGAATTGTCCCCTGACAGGTAAATTCTGATTCTGAATTAAATAGGAAAATGAAATAAATTCGAGGGGTGTTCATGGTTAATTAAAATACAACAGTTAGCCCGTAGGTTCTGTTCTTAGTGTAATTAGAACACATTATCATCTAATTACACAAAGAACATAGTTTACAGGTTAACCATTGTAGTAAGGGGGGAAGCAGTAAATTAACAGAATTAGGTTGCAAAATGAGTAGAAATATATATTTTTTTAGTTTGACTGGTTTGATTACAAGATAGTATAGGTTCATTAATCTTATCTCTTTTAATAGCCACACACATTGTGCAGACATGGTACTCGAATCCGGGTCACCTAGGCCTAACATATTATTATGCTGATTCTTAGGGATTTTATTCTCTTAATTACTTACCTGGTTGCAGATTAGGCAGGATCTAAGATTGACAGAAGATCTATGACAGGTTATTGCGTTTTTGTTGGAGGAGATTTGATTTCATGGAAAAGAAAGAAACAAAATGTAGTATCCCAATCCAGCGCAGAATAAAAAATCCGAAGCTATACTTATGCTTCAGCTTGAGGGGAGTGTGGAGAAGCTGTAAATTACCTAATTAGCAGGGATAAGGTTAATTCTTAAGGATTGTATTCTCTTAAGTTGGATGTTGTAATTAGTATAAATGGGCTAGACATATGTGAATAATATAAGTTTATCTCTTCACATAATTTCTTCTTAAATTCTTATTTTCGTAAAAAATATTAGATTCAAAGTTTAAAGATTGGAGTTTGCCGTTAATGCCTAAGATCAGACACTGCAAATTGATCACATGCAGTGCAGAAAAATATTGGATCATGGATGCTACCTGGGAAGAAAAACTGTAAAAGAATCCTACGTAACTCATGCATCAGCAGTGCAAAAACACAATATCACATACAAATATGATGGTATCGTTAGATGTTAAGATATTGTATCTGCTACAACATTTTTCTGATAAAAACACCAAGAGAAATGAGGTCTTTTCCGTATCTGGTTACTGCAAAGGGTGCTGGTTGCGACAACAGAAAACAAGTTTCTTCTCTCCGTTGCCATTGCGACAACAGAATGATATTACATACGAATATAATTCATGCATCAACCCTCTTGCCATTAATGCTAGAACAATTTGCAGAGATAAGAAAGGCAAGGGAAGTCGCTGAAGAAGCACTGAACAAATAAATAGAGCTGATATACATGATTTCGTAAGTACTATAATCTCTTTCCTTGGTTTCTGTAATTGAAATAAAGTAGGAGCATTACTAGAGTACTCGTGATTTGTTGATTCTTCTAGTGAACTGGAGAGTTTAGGCCCTCTTGAGAAGACAATGAATGTAGAACTTGGTGTCTCTTGGATGGGAAGGATAGTGTTTTCCTAAAAGAAGGTCGTTTTTTGAGGTGGTGTATTGTTCTCTTCGTATAAAGAGTCCGAAACAAAGGTGAGACTCTCTCCTTGAACTTGAGAATGATGAAGAAAAGAAACCTATAAGCTATCAAAAGCATTATAACAGCTGCTAAATCCCACCACTTCGAATGATCAAGACTGATGCCGAGCATGCTTGTGAGGACAACATCACCTTTTAGCTTCGGACCACCAGGTATGAAGCCATCAAACTCGAGCCCCACCATATCATTCTTGTATGCTCCCTGCATTCTCCATTTTATAGAAAGTCAGTTCAACTTGTTTGATTGGGACATTGCTGCATTTCTTTTGCATAATTTTAACTCTTGTGGGAATCTGTTTGTCCTTTGTCTTGTTTTCTGATTTGAAACTGAATTACTATCTACTGAGGTTCTTGTAGATGGAGTCAAGACATGATTTGCATGACAGACCAATAAACATTACCTGTAATGCCCATGCACCATAGTTGATATATGAAACAGGGTAGCGCCAGAATATCTTAGGGAGATCCGGAAGCAATCTGAAATACCCGGCTGTCATCATCAGTAAACCCTGTGTAAAGAAATAAAGGGGAGATTTTTATAAACATATATGGAAGATTTTTTAAGACATTTATGGAGGAGCTCTAAAAATTTCTTAAAGAATTATAGTTCTTACTATATAACCAGCTCCGATTATGACTCCCATCATGAAGTTGGGAACTAATGATGCTATCATCATCATGCAGCTCTCTACAGTTGCGATGGAGCTGATAAGATCAAGTGCAACATACATGAAATGTGAGATTCCGGGCCGGAATTTCACCATGTAATAGGTAATTGATGCAGTAGTAAGGGACATCACAGCCAAGAATGGAAATGAAGAGATGAAATTTGAGAGTATATAAACAGCAACCCCGTAGTGTCCATTGCGCCTTTCTCGATAAAAAACCTATTATAGAACACCAAACAGAGGAAAAAAAAAAGAATTATTGAAAGATTTAGTACCATTAGTTTCAGTTTGCCCAGAAGATATTTGGTTCTGTTCATCGTCCCTTAACCCTCAATGAGATTACTCACCTTGAGTTCTTCAATGAAGGATGGGAAGCCTCCTATGGACATGAATGTCATGAAACCTGATATGAAACCGCCGCAGGCCCCACGAGCTAATATTGCATTGTAGTTCGTTCCAATATCGAAGAAAATAGAACCAACACAAATCGATAAGGCCACATAGATTCCTATCCTTAACCAGTAATACCCCAAATCTCTAGACATGTTTACGAAGGACCTCTTTGTCAAAGTTGATAGTTGTTTCAACCATTTTGCTTCACTGCTGTGTTTTTTTCCAATAACTAGTCCCTCCTGAAATATATATAATAAAAATCTAAGGAACCGTTATGTCTTCTAGCTCTATGTCACTCGGACACAAAGGTGAATGTAGGATTTAGGTATGTATTAGACATGGGTATGCTCAAATTTTTCTAGTTTTATTCCTGAAATATACCTGTGTACATGTTAGATACAAGTGCCGGGCACAAGTATTCAAGTAAAATGAAGAGTGTGTAAGCCAGTTCTAAATAAACCGTAGGCTTACAATGGTCCATGACTAAGTTCGGAATGCTTACAATGGTTGAAATTTCTCGAATTCTCGCTTTTGCCTTTGCCGCATAATCCGAGCTTCTGTATTTCTTAACGAGCAATGCTTTTATCTGTGCTGTTGTTAGGTTTGTCAAAGGATCTACTGTATTTTGAAGATCCTGCAGTTCATAAATGAAAAACATATTTAACCATGAAAAAAGTGAGATCAACCAATTGCAGGAAAGAATTCAAGTTTCTAAGACCAATTGCAGGAAAGAATTCAAGTTTCTAAAACTATGATGCTATATGTTTTATTTGTTGCTTGTTAAATCCTGGGAAAATAAAATTACTATGTTGATGTCTCTTTGGAAAATAAAAAATGAAATGCTTACAGTTATTCTTTGAGATCCCTTCAGAGTCTCTGCAACAATGTCAAAATCTGAATTTATGCAACGAAGGAAGTGATCCGAAGGATTTCTCCTACTCGGACATGGGAATCCTACTTCAGCAAAGAACTGCAAAATCAATTTTGTAAGTAGAAATGAACAATTTCAATTTCAATTATATATACTCTTAATGTGATGAAACACTATTATCTGCAAACAAGTTTGATGACATTGTTGAGATATTTATATTGTTTCATTACCTTTGCAGCTATTTTTGCCTCCCCAAAATAAACTTGTTCTCCCCCAGAGAGTAGAAACAGGTCGTCGAAAAGCGAGAAAACTTCGCTGCTCGGCTGATGGATTGCAGAGATGATAGTCCTGCCATCACGGCCAACGTTCCTAAGAGTCTGTATCACAAAAAACGCCGAGGCACTGTCTAGGCCACTCGTAGGTTCATCAAGAAACAAGAGATGCGGCTTCGTGAGGATTTCGAGTGCAATGCTTAGCCTTTTCTTCTCCCCACCGCTTATGCCGCGTAGGTGCCAGTTTCCGATAAGCCGGTCTGCACACTCTTGGAGACCCATTTGTGTGATAGTTCCCTCCACAATGTCATCCATGTCTTCTCTGGTCAGTGATGATGGGAGCCTCAGCTGAGCTGAGTAAGTTATGGTCTCTCTTACTGTTAGAGTTCCCAAAAGTATGTCCTCTTGAGTCACATAAGCCTGAAATTTCACAGTAGATACATCTTTATTGAATATCCATGCCATGTTCATAGTTGGAATCCCCAAAATTTTCAGGGCATTTCGATTTCTTATAGTCAAGACATAAAATGTTTGCGGTACTTACGACACTGCCGTAGTCTAGCCTCTTCTTCCCATTAAGAAGAACATTTCCAGTCATGACAACATTTCCAGAGAGCCTACCTGCATAGATTTCATTCAATTACCTTGGTGTTCAACATTAGCTTGCAGATGCCTGGGCAATCATGGAATGCATGCATATGTAGTGTTCTTTCATCATTCTTATGTATCTTACTTGACCTTTTTATTTTTCTTGAAATATTTGTATTTGACACTCATGTTCGATGCATTTCTGCGCATGGGATACGACCCTATAACAAGACCTGGATTATATATACTCAATTCTTTCAGCTTAATCAATCCTACTGTTGGACAAATCATGATTAAAGAAAAGAAAGCCGGTGGAAGCAGCATGGAACGGAATGATGCATGCATGCATGATGCTTGGCCATGGGTATCAGACCCGATAATCGAATAATATCTGATGCACGACTATGAATACATGTAAATACGTCTATATAATATGAAAATGAAAATTTTTCGTACACCGACAGTTGAAACAAAAAGTTTTCACAAGCGTTTTAGTTTTAAAGTTTAGAGACTCTAGATGTTAGAGTTTAGGTTTAGGGTCATATAGTTAGGATTTGAGTTTTAACCTATAAACCTTAAATTTTAACCACGCCTTCTAAATTCAAAATTCGTACACTTAAACCCCTAAAGAGTATTAATAAAATCCGTAAGTAATTACCCATATGAAAATATATGTTTTATTTTGATACTGGCACTATACTTGCAGGAATGCAGGTTGTAATGGTGTACAGTGTCTCTCTCTCTTTCTTTTTAATTTAATGAGTAGATTAAGGCAACATTGAATGTAGCAGGATTGACAGTAAAAGCCATTTCCATTTTAATGTCGTATTTTATCTTTGGGTAGTTCAGGTCATTTATCAGCAGCTTTAACATTTAACAACTTCCATATCTGCATCATCTTCTAAGTTCAACCACTACCTAATTTAACCTATCCATTATCTCTCTTTATGTTGAAAGCATTTATTAATATCATTCTCAACGATGCTCATATTATTTTATTTTGTATGAGTTTGAATCCGAGAATTAAGCTTAACTTCGTCGGAAAAAGTAAAAATGTAAAAATTAAGTGCAATTAAAAGGCTAGAGTCACAGTAGCCCAGAGGAAATAAATCCCCCAACGGTCTCCATTAATATCTCTACTCCTTTTGTAACATGTTAAGGAAATAAACCATTCCTATTTTATTACTCATAATTTTATTAATTTTCATCCCATGAAAGCTTTGTGCTGTCCCATGTTCAACATAAAATGGACACGTAAAAAAATTCTAAACATAAATTTCAAACATGAGAAGAAGAGAGACATAAGTGGCGGATGAGGGCGGCCGCCGCCATTAGTGGCGGTTCAACTTTAAGACAAAAGGTACATATGAAGTGATTCAAATCTTAAATATCGTCGTTCTTTCTTGTAAGATAAATGGCATAAAAGTTACAGACTTTGAACACATAGATTTAAGCATTTTGTAAAAGAAAATCTAAATGAAAGGCATGTTTACTAGTCATGGAATGAAGTAAAGTAATCTGAAATGGATTTATTAAGAGTAAGAGAAAACCTGCTAAAGCATCGAGTAGAGTAGATTTGCCGGAGCCAGAAGGACCCATGATGGCCATGATCCTACCAGGTTGAGCACACCCTGTAACTCTATCAAGCAATCTCCTTGTCGGTCCATTACCAAAGTTGGACAGCACCACCGTCAGATCTTCCCACACCAAGAACATATTCCCTTCATGGTGATATTCAGGAGGAGGAGGTTGTGCACCTTCGTTAACACCGCCTGCACCGCCATTCACCTCCTGTATCTCCACCTCAGCCATCCAAAACAACAACAACAAAACCCGTCTCTCTATACAAACAAAAGAAGAAGAAGAAAGAAAGAAAGCAGAGGTTGAAAGCAGCAAACAATAAATATTGCTTTTGTGGAGTACACTACTTATAGTGAAATGAATACGAGTGTCGGAAGGAACAGATATTTGGCCGCGGTGGTGAGTGTAAGAGAGTTATTTTGTCACCAAACCTCAATCATGAAACACCTCCACTTACTACTAGGGTTTCAACTTTAATCTTTTTTACTAAACACTCGATGTACACTTTTTTTTATAACTTTATAAGAAACCGACAAGGAAGGATAAAAACCATGCATCTACCACTAACATTAAAAAAAATACATATAACATTTAAAGACACGTTGATAAAACGGTCATTATTATATCTCAATCGCAAACAATAAATAATGATTGTAAATGTCTATTCAAATTCAGTGTGAAGGTCGTAAACAAAAAGGATCAGTAGGACTGTAGGACAACAAATTAACATTATTTTGATGGACCGTGATATCGTCAAATTCAGTCTTAGGGTATGTTCTTTGTTCCAAGCGGTTTAACCTATATTGTTTATTCCCTGCATTGTTTTGATATGTTATGGTTTCCTACAGCGTTGTGTAAAGGAACATAGTGTTTTGTAATAATCATAAATAAAGGATAGGGATAGGGTTCTCTTTTTTTCTTCCGCCGATGAAAGTCCTTGAAAGGATTTTTAACGAGACTTAATTTTTTGTCAAAAAACTTTATTGTGAATCAGATGATAATAGAACATCTTTTACTACAGTAAAAACATTAACCCTATTAATAATATAGAGTGAAAACAAATCAGGATTAGATACTCATACAACATAATTGGAAAGCTTAAGAGAGGGGTAATGGGTTAAAAAGTGAAGGGTATATTAATTTTAGTAAAAGAGTACAGGTGAAATAAATAAACATGTGCAGTGCAAGTGCAGGGAGATAAGATTTAGGCCGCATCAATGGAGTATTAAATCCTGCAGTAATTAGCAAATCCTCCACCCAACCATCTCCAACCACACTCCTCTACTTTGTATGAATTCCAACTTTTCTACTTATAAATCTTGTTTTATACATTTTTGTAGAAACAACACTCCAAACTCATGTAAATTACATTACCATTCACGTATGGATTTTGTGCAAATCTAACTACAAATCCCTTACAGAAATGGTAAATTTTGGATCAATACGTAACTTCAAAATTGTGCCTTGATTCACATTTTCCAATGTCTTTTTTTGTCTCTTTTTATATTCTACACTAAAAAGTTGGTTTATAATTTAGGATTAAAGTTTAAGATTGTGATTTAAGGAATTAAGAGTATAGTATATTTTTAAGGTTTATAGTTTAAGATTTAAAATTTAAATTTTTAGTGTTAAAAAATATAAAAAAACCGAAAAAATATTACAAAATTTTTCTCATAAACACACACCCAACTTATTTGCTTTTTATTTATTTTATTTTCACAATACTTTGATGTTTAGATAAAGTTTGAAGTGTTCATTAATGGAATTAGATTTTATAATTATTATAATAATAAATAAGCCTACTTCCATTTATGAAAGACATGTGGGGTCAAAGGATACCACCACTTCAACAATTTTCATGATATTTTTTCTGACAAAAATCCCAATGATAAAATATGGGTCCTAAAGCATTTGGTCTTCATATAAAATATGTGATTGTGACTGTAACACCCGTGTTTTAGGCCTAGGAGTTAACCGGGTTTATAGTTTGAGTCAATAAAATTAAATTAAAATAAATCCAACTTAAAATGTGACCTAATTGAACTTTAGTAAAAAGGGAAGGACTTATGTTGTAATTTGCCCAAAAACTTTTAAAAAGGATGACAACTTTCAAACTCTCTCAAACTTCAAGCTTATGTTCCTTTGACTTCTTCATCAATTCAAGGGCATTTTTAAAGGTAAAATCATTTTCTAACTCTCCTCTTCGTTTCCTATTCATACATGGTCTTAGATTTTAAAAATATGAACTTTTGAAAATTAGGGTTTGATTTAAAGTTTGGATTTTTAAGGGGTTTTCCATTTTGTTTTGATAAATTGAGTTGGGGCTTTGTTTAATCAAGTTGAAATACACATGATATGTTAATTTGGTTAAGTTTTGGTAAAAATCCGAAGTGAGCCCTTATACCCATTTTTGAGTTGTCAAAAACACCATTTTTGGTGGGTTTTAGGTTGAAAACAAAGGGCTGATGGTTAGGGTATAATAGGAGGGTGATTTGGGATGTTTTGGAGGTCATTTGGGTGTTTGGAAATGGGTGTTTCAGCCAAGGGTTGTTGGAGTACGAATTTGGGTTATTTGGGGATTTATCTTGGTTGGAAAATTAGGGTGAAATTGATTTGAATTCAAAGGTTGTGAGATTATTGAATATTAGCATTGATTTTGGCTATCGGTTGTGTTTTGGTTGGTTAGAAGCAAGAGAAGACGATGGAGAAGCTTCGGGCTCGAATCCGGAATTTGGATGCTTGGTAGGCTAGCTAGTCGGCTTGTGCTATGAAGTGGTCGGTGAGTGGTTATTGTTTTTAAATGGTTTTAAACATTGGTTCAAGCATGTGGACCTAGGTTGAGCTTGGTAAACCCACCTAGAGTTGAGGTTAGGGTGGTAGCCTAATCTCAAGCTTAAGTTTAGGAAACTTTGGTTGAACTTCTAATTGTTTGTTATGCCTCTTAATTATATGTGTTTACGGTAGTTATGTATATTGTGTTATACATGTTGTTGAGGCATGGTTTGATGCATTGCTATGCATGTGGTTTGGATTGTGAATTGTGCATGATGATGATCATGGTAGGTACATGCTAGGCATGGTATTGGGTTGTGAAATACATGTATGTGAGACATGATATTTGATGCATTGGTATATGCATGTAGCTATGAAAAATGGATTGCGTTTAATGTTGGCACTAGTATGCTTGGGTACAATGATCGATCATTAGGATGAGTGTGCACATAAATTGAGTCAAAACGTACGTGGCCTTGGTGGCGTTAAGGCACCAAGGAGGAGTACGGTGATGTAATATTCCACCGGAAGCTTTTATATATTTCTACGTGATGATGAGTGGAATCCCATCCGTAGGGCATGTGGTGATGAGTGGAATCCCGCCCATGCAAGGACCGGTGATGAGTTTAATCCCACTGAGGTAATGTTGTTGTTGGAAATGCGTTCCAATGGGTTATCCGCGTATTCGAGTCATAGCTAGGTGCCAATATGAGGTTGTACGTGTATGCCAATATGAGATTGTATGTACATATCAATATAAGTTTATATGCGCTTTTATGAATTGAGATGTGTTGCCAATATGATATGAGATGTGATTTCCCTATGCTTTGAGATATGTTGTTATTAATACATTGCTATATGTATCTTGGTAAGTTGAACTTATGAGTTGTAGAGCATGGCATAATGTTGACTATATGTTCATGCATCATGTTCATTTTGGCTTGGCGGACCGGAGGTAAGACCATGCATATCATCATGGAAATATCTCGTGTTTGGACCCTGCATTGTCGAAGGTTTGTTTTACGAGCTTACCCTCACTAAGCTTTTATGCTTACGCTCTCTTTTGTTCGACAATGCAGATAAAAAGCTTGTGGGTGGCAAAGGCAAGGAAAGGTCTCCAAGTGTTGCTTTTGGTGAGCTCAATGTATGAATTTTATGTAATAGAATGTAATAGTTAAGCAATGGGATATGTGTTATTGATTTGAGTTTTGATGTATGTCGTTGTTGGCTTGGTTCGTGGATGCCTTGTTTGATTGTAAATATTGCTTATGTTACATGCCATGAATGTCCACATGTTTTGGTTGCTAAGGCATGAAATCTTAAGCGCTTGCATGTCCATATATGCATAAATTGCTCTTTAATTGGAATGCTATGTATGGATGCTTTAATCCATGTTTGAATGACTCCCTTGGCTTAAATATGTGTGCTTGCATGTTCGTATATGCTTAGGTGAGTCGAGAAATGCATTTAGAGTCGTGTTGGGGTCGTTTAAGTTGAAATTTGAGGATTGTAGTGCAGGGGGTATCGATACCCCTAGCTAGGGTATCGATACTCTCTTGCCCAAAGGCCTCAGATTTTGCATGGGGTATCGATACCCTAAGGGTATCGATACCCTCCAAAGTTACTGGAATTTGGAGTTTTGAGTGAGAGTAGAGCGTATCGATACGGGGTTCTCGAGTATCGATACGGGTCTATTCTGTTGACCAAGGAGGGTTGACCGAGAAAGGGGGTATCGATACCCCTGGTAAGGGTATCGATACGGTCTTCTCGTGGTTGACTTCTTGGGTTGACCTAGAAAGGGGGTATCGATACCCCTGGCAAGGGTATCGATACGGTCTGCCCTGTAAGCTTAAAAATGGACTGTTTATGCATGGCCGTGGTTCGAATGTGTTTTCCTTTGTATATTTCCGCTGTTGTGAATCACTTAGGATTTAACCATCCTCTAGACAAGATTAAAATGATAGAAAAAAAATATAGGGTTGCTAACCGAAGGGAACCTTAACTGGTTTCACTCGGTTTTCCCCGTGTGGCTCACTCGGACCGGTCATCCGGCCAGGCCGGGACGAGGGGGTTACATTTGTTGGTATCAAAGCCTAAGGTTTCCGAGACCTTGCGCAGGTAAGTGAGGCAAGTTGTGTTTTATGATTAATATGCACGGTGGTTGCTGCTCTGTAAGTATGACTGCGTGTATGACAAGTATGTTGATTGTTTGTTTGAAAGCATGTTGCTTGTTATTCGTGTATGCTATGATGTATAATTGTTTGATTGAGAATGTATGTTGTTTGATCGTATGCATATGTTTGCTTGTTTAGCAAGTAAGCCTTGTTATATGCTTGGTTGAGCATGTATGTGTATTGATTTGTTTGAAATATGTTTCGTAGAGTCTCATTGCTACTATTACATCGAAAAAGAGATTTTAAGTGAGGGAAACATACTTGAGCCACTTGGAAGCCTTGCCTTGCTAACCCAATTTGTATGAAAATTTACTGTTGATGTTGTTGTTGATTAAATTGCTTTTTGGTAAGTAGAAGTTGTAGTTTCTAAAAAGGTGGACGATGTTGAGGGAGTCCATCGCCTTAGTTAGAGAGGTGTGGTTGTACCGGAATTGAGGTACAATTTGTCCATTGGAGACGGTGTGTATATGGGTTGATTCTTGTGGATGAGGGACGGTGTGATCAACTCTGGCATTAGTTAGTAAGAAGAAGTGAAGGCCTATGAGTGAGGGTTAGAGTAGGGTCGATGTTTTATCGAATGAGCCCTTGGAATAGTATTAAGTTGGTTTCCTCCAGTTGATTCTCAATCCGTGCTTTTGTATATCGTTAGCAAGTATGCAAGTTGAACATGCCTGGTGAAGTGTTAGTTGGTGACCGTTGGGGTTTGGCCTATGATTTTAATGCAATACAGCCGGTCAGTGTCCGTGAGTGGGAGCTAGTTTGCGTGATTGGGTCAGTGTACGTTGAGTTGTTTTCCAGCAAGCGGAAGAGATGAAGTCACTTCCGATATAGTTGAGCCGAGAAGGGAGCCTTGAGCTTTGACTTCAGGATTGTTTGGTAGGGGTAGAACAAGTCCAGCAAGACTGTTTGGGTGTGATCAGAATTGAACCTTGAAGTTATGAGATGCTCTAAGAACAGTAAAAGAGTCAGATTTTGTTGAGGAACCAGTCTGAAAACAAGAGGACAGAAGACTATCAGTTGTGTACATGTGAAGTTGCGATTTCCGTGAATACCTCCTTTTGTGTGAGCATGTAAGAAATTAGATATTCTTGTTGAGACCTTAGATGTAGGGACGCATGTGACTAGCCTTTTGGGAGATAGTAGTGATTAGAAAGATGTACATAAGATGTTTGTTGGTGGTTCAGAGTTACTAGTTTCTAGTAGATGTGAAGTGATCGTCTTCCTACGATTTTAATGTACCTTTTGACAAGGTTTGGCTTGAAGAGCACAGAGTTAGTGTATACGTTGAGACAAAGAGAGAGAGTTGCCTTGAAGTTGCGGATTTCTGTGTGACTGTAGTAGTAGGTGAGGAGGCGAACTTCTTGTCGAATGTTGACCCAGCTTTGGAGGTCGAAGATTGATTGAGTTTAGTTGGCAGGTTTGCTTAGCAAGTGTGATGGATTCGATTTTGAATGAAGATTAGACCACAGAATACTAAATTAGTTTGTGTTTACCTAGAAGTGTTTGGAAGATTCACCCAGTTTGTCTCTTGATAGAGAAGAAGAGTTCGTTATTGAGACAGTCTCCGAGGTTGCTTCAGTTTTGTTGCTCTGTAACTTATGAATTCCGGAAGAATTGAGAATGTTGAAGAATTAACTTCGAGACTTGTTAGACCTTAGATTCATTAGGCCTAGTGCATCATCTCAGAGTTCTACAGTGCAATTTGTGAAGAAGAGAGAAGACCATACAAGAATGTGATCAGATTACATACAGTCGAAACAAGTGACAGTGAATGATTAGTATCCGTTTCCGAGTGTTAGTGATTTGTTGGTCAGTTAGTGTGTGCTTTAGTCTATTTGAAGATTAATTTGAGATCCGTTTCTACCAGATGAATGTGAGAAATTTAAAGTACCGAAGACAGCTTTAGGGGCGAGATGTGATCACTTTGAGTTCTGAGTTATGCCGCTTTGTTTGACTAGTGTATTAGTTACCTTCATAGAGATGTTGAGCAGAATATTTTCCTGAGTTTCTTGATCAGTTGTAGTAGCTCTTCTGGATGTCACATGAGTATATTCAAGTACCGAAGAAGATCATGACAAGCTTTGAAGTTAGTGTGGTAGATTCTATTAGAGAATTAATTGTATACCAAGTTGTGCAACGTGGACTTCGAGTTCATGAAGATGTTCTCTTAGGACATGTGAATTAGCTGAGTGTATTAGAACAAATCTTGAACAGACAGAGGAAGATGTGAGTTGGAAGAAATTGAAGACTGCGAAAGATATCTATAGTTCCTAGGTCTAGCATTGTTATTTTCAGAGGATTGTAAATAGTCTTTTGAAGATAGTTGCTCCATTGATAGATTGCTACAGAAGAATGTTCAGTTGTGTGGTTAGATGCGAGACAATGAGCCCTTGAGAAACCGAAAGAAACTTTGAATAGAGCTCCGACCTTGAATCAGCTTATGTCAGAGAAAGAATGTGTGAACCATAGTGATGTGTTACATGTAGAGTTAGGTTGTGTGCTTATGTAAGACAGAAGATTGTGGCTTGTTCATCAAGATAGTTGGAAGACTGTGAGAAGAGTTATCCGATATGAGACATAGAGTTAATTACAGTTGTATTTGCTTCGAAGACTTAGAGACAAAGTCGTATAGTAAGAAATGCACAGTGTACGTGTACGTATCATCAGAACTTGAAATATTTGAAGACTTAGGAATGGTTGGAACTTGAACAACATGAGTAGTTAGAATCGCTTGAAGACTGTGATCTCAAGATTGGGTACCATCCGAAGATAGTCTATGTAGTAACCGATGCTTCGAGTTATATTGTTGCTAGACTAGTAGTTGAGATGCAAGTTGTATTTGCCAGATTCGGTTTATCTAATGATAGTAGTTTTGTGGCCGAATTTCGAGTTGAGAGTACTTTGAGTCAGAATGCTTGAAGAGAAACAGTTGCAAGACAAATTCTTGGCACCTCACGTACGAGGCATAGTAAAAGGAAGACCTTCAGAATACAGTTTCAGAGATGATAGAGTTTTGCAATTCATAGATAGAATAGTTGTACCGATTGACATAGTGTTTTGAGACGTATTGATTTGGCCGAAGCGCACGGTAGTTCATTTGTATTGCATCTGAGTAGTATGAAGACACGTTGTGGGTTGAAGATGAGTACTTTCGGAATGAGTGGGTGAATAATGTGGTTCAGTATGAGAGTAAGTGTGTAAATTGCCAGCGTATTAAGACCGAGTGTCAGTTTTCTTCTAGTTTGTTACATCCGTGGAAGGTTCTTAATGGAAATGGGTAATAGAGGTTCGAGATTTCAACTAGATTATCTTTGAAGACGTCTGCATAGTGTTTGATTAATTGATGAGGTCAGATGATCCGTCAGAGAAAGCCATCGGTCAAGTTTTTAAACAGTGTTGTATGAGTTGTAAGTCGGGCTAGATCCGTTGTTTATTTGTTACGGTTACCACCAGGGTTAGAAAGAGGTGTGATGTGTCTGTGAATCTATGATTCGGGAGTGTGAGTTAGATCTATTTCGTGCTAGGTTTGTTGAAGAGATTGAGTTGAGTTTGAAATTGTGCGCAACGAAGAATCAGTTGAGATCTTAGCATCAGATATCTATTATGGTGTGGTAAGTCTACCGAGTTGGTGAGTATGTTGTAGTGAGAAGAGAAAAGAAAGTGTGTAGGAGCAGTTTCCGTGGCTCTTCATGTTCGATGAATTTCGGGGGCGAAATTTGCTTAAGTGGGGGAGAGTTGTAACACCCGTGTTTTGGGCCTAGGAGTTAACCGGGTTTATAGTTCGAGTCAATAAAATTAAATTAAAATAAATCCAACTTAAAATGTGACCTAATTGAACTTTAGTAAAAAGGGAAGGACTTATGTTGTAATTTGCCCAAAAACTTTTAAAAAGGATGACAACTTTCAAAGTTGTCATCTTCTTCCCCTTTTCCCATTATTTCCAACATGAGAAACACCCACCACCATCTTCAAACTCTCTCAAACTTCAAGCTTATGTTCCTTTGATTTCTTCATCAATTCAAGGGCATTTTTAAAGGTAAAATCATTTTCTAACTCTCCTCTTCGTTTCCTATTCATACATGGTCTTAGATTTTAAAAATATGAACTTTTGAAAATTAGGGTTTGATTTAAAGTTTGGATTTTTAAGGGGTTTTCCATTTTGTTTTGATAAATTGAGTTGGGGCTTTGTTTAATCAAGTTGAAATACACATGATATGTTAATTTGGTTAAGTTTTGGTAAAAATCCGAAGTGAGCCCTTATACCCATTTTTGAGTTGTCAAAAACACCATTTTTGGTGGGTTTTAGGTTGAAAACAAAGGGATGATGGTTAGGGTATAATAGGAGGGTGATTTGGGATGTTTTGGAGGTCATTTGGGTGTTTGGAAATGGGTGTTTCAGCCAAGGGTTGTTGGAGTACGAATTTGGGTTATTTGGGGATTTATCTTGGTTGGAAAATTAGGGTGAAATTGATTTGAATTCAAAGGTTGTGAGATTATTGAATATTAGCATTGATTTTGGCTATCGGTTGTGTTTTGGTTGGTTAGAAGCAAGAGAAGACGATGGAGAAGCTTCGGGCTCGAATCCAGAATTTGGATGCTTGGTAGGCTAGCTAGTCGGCTTGTGCTATGAAGTGGTCGGTGAGTGGTTATTGTTTTTAAATGGTTTTAAACATTGGTTCAAGCATGTGGACCTAGGTTGGGCTTGGTAAACCCACCTAGAGTTGAGGTTAGGGTGGTATCTTAATCTCAAGCTTAAGTTTAGGAAACTTTGGTTGAACTTCTAATTGTTTGTTATGCCTCTTAATTATATGTGTTTACGGTAGTTATGTATATTGTGTTATACATGTTGTTGAGGCATGGTTTGATGCATTGCTATGCATGTGGTTTGGATTGTGAATTGTGTATGATGATGATCATGGTGGGTACATGCTAGGCATGGTATTGGGTTGTGAAATACATGTATGTGAGACATGATATTTGATGCATTGTTATATGCATGTAGCTATGAAAAATGGATTGCGTTTAATGTTGGCACTAGTATGCTTGGGTACAATGATCGATCATTAGGATGAGTGTGCACACAAATTGAGTCAAAACGTACGTGGCCTTGGTGGCGTTAAGGCACCAAGGAGGAGTACGGTGATGTAATATTCCACCGGAAGCTTTTATATATTTCTACGTGATGATGAGTGGAATCCCATCCGTAGGGCATGTGGTGATGAGTGGAATCCCGCCCATGCAAGGACCGGTGATGAGTGTAATCCCACCGAGGTAATGTTGTTGTTGGAAATGCGTTCCAACAGGTTATCCGCGTATTCGAGTCATAGCTAGGTGCCAATATGAGGTTGTACGTGTATGCCAATATGAGATTGTATGTACATATCAATATAAGTTTATATGCGCTTTTATGAATTGAGATGTATTGCCAATATGATATGAGATGTGATTTCCCTATGCTTTGAGATATGTTGTTATTAATACATTGTTATATGTATCTTGGTAAGTTGAACTTATGAGTTGTAGAGCATGGCATAATGTTGACTATATGTTCATGCATCATGTTCATTTTGGCTTGGCGGACCGGAGGTAAAACCATGCATATCATCATGGAAATATCTCGTGTTTGGACCCTGCATTGTCGAAGGTTTGTTTTACGAGCTTACCCTCACTAAGCTTTTACGCTTACGCTCTCTTTTGTTCGATAATGCAGATAAAAAGCTTGTGGGTGGCAAAGGCAAGGAAAGGTCTCCAAGTGTTGCTTTTGGTGAGCTCAATGTATGAATTTTATGTAATAGAATGTAATAGTTAAGCAATGGGATAGGTGTAATTGATTTGAGTTTTGATGTATGTCGTTGTTGGCTTGGTTCGTGGATGCCTTGTTTGATTGTAAATATTGCTTATGTTACATGCCATGAATGTCCACATGTTTTGGTTGCTAAGGCATGAAATCTTAAGCGCTTGCATGTCCATATATGCATAAATTGCTCTTTAATTGGAATGCTATGTATGGATGCTTTAATCCATGTTTGAATGACTCTCTTGGCTTAAATATGTGTGCTTGCATGTTCGTATATGCTTAGGTGAGTCGAGAAATGCATTTAAAGTCGTGTTGGGGTCGTTTAAGTTGAAATTTGAGGATCGCAGTGCAGGGGGTATCGATACCCCTAGCTAGGGTATCGATACTCTCTTGCCCAAAGGCCTCAGATTTTGCCTGGGGGGTATCGATACCCTCCAAAGTTACTGGAATTTGGAGTTTTGAGTGAGAGTAGAGCGTATCGATACGGGGTTCCCGAGTATCGATACGGGTCTATTCTGTTGACCAAGGAGGGTTGACCGAGAAAGGGGGTATCGATACGGTCTTCTCGTGGTTGACTTCTTGGGTTGACCTAGAAAGGGGGTATCGATACCCCTGGCAAGGGTATCGATACGGTCTGCCATGTAAGCTTAAAAATGGACTGTTTATGCATGGCCGTGGTTCGAATGTGTTTTCCTTTGTATGTTTCCGCTGTTGTGAATCACTTAGGATTTAACCATCCTCTAGACAAGATTAAAATGATTGAAAAAAAATATAGGGTTGCTAACCGAAGGGAACCTTAACGGGTTTCACTCGGTTTTCCCCTTGTGGCTCACTCGGACCGGTCATCCGGCCAGGCCGGAACGAGGGGGTTACAGTGACACTTCTAATCACAAATACTTTTGTTATTGTTTTATTTGTGACTATATTTATAAAATTTTGTTTAAAACTCAATTTTTAAATAAATTTGACTTTAAAACTCTTAATAAAAGTGACGAAAATAATCTGTTACTAATATTATTTTCATTTGTGAATCATATCTCACTAAAAATTCTCAAAAGAATGTCTAAAATATGTTGTCATGGTTATGGAATGTGTTTCAAATCAAGATTTCATTTATTAGACGATCAATTTAAAATGAGTATTGCAAAAAAATTATAACGGGATAATTTTTTCAACTCAATTTATTTATTCACAACTATAATTTACCTTTTTTGTCAAATTTATTTGAACTAAAATAAAAATAAATAAATAAAAGGTAATAGCTTTCAACATTACATATAAAAATATTCAAAAAAATACATATAAAAAACTATATCCAGATTATAAGTCTTAATTTCAAATTGAACTATAAATCTAAAATTCTGCACTGTTTTCTTATTTTAAAATTAAAATAGAAAAAAATACACATTACACATTACTTCCGAAATATTTCCTATCTACGATTTATGGCTTTATATTTTCACTCAACCCAACACTTGTTTGTTATTTATATATACTAACGGGTAATTATTACACTCACTGACGCTCGTAGAATCTTTTTTAACACAATCGCCTTAGTTTTAGTATTTAAGAATTTTGTTTAGGGTCTATTGTTTAAGGTTTTAATGTATGAGTTTTGAATTTAGGGGATATGGTTAGAATTTAGGGTTTAAGGTTAAAATTTAGTGTTTATAGGTTAAAACCTAAACCCTAACCGCATTACCCTAAAATTAAACCCTAACCTCTAAACATTAAATTCTAACCATAAACTCTAAATTCTAACCATAAACCCTAAATTCTAAGCCACTACACTCAAACCCATACACCCTAAACCATAAACAAAGTCCATAAATCCTAAAACTAAGACGCTTATGAAAACTTTTCGTTTCCACCGCCAGTGTACGAGATATTTCCTCTATACTTATAAATACTAATATTTAAAAAGTTAATGTTTGATGTATTGTTATTGTACTTTTTTACATAAACATGTCAATTTAATCTCTATAATGTAAAATCTAAATCTTAAATTAAACTTACTTGGGGAAAATAAATTTCCTACCGCCGGTATATAAAATATTTTCTTAATTAAATACTTACCCGATTTTATACAAAATGTTTGGAAAATTATTTTTAGATGAAAATAAATATTATTATAACAATATTATATATATATATATATATATATATATATATCATTTCTAAAGGTAAAACAATTAAAAATCATTAATTAAAGATCAAACACAAAATGAATAAATTATTTTTAGATGATAATCCATATATATATATATATTATCCCATACACATGCGGTGAAAACTTTTTGTTTCTACAAGCGCCTCAGATTTTAAGGTTTAAGGTTTAAATTTAGGGTTTAGAGTTTCGGAGTTTTAGGGTAGGAGTTTATAATTTAAAGTTTAGGGTTTAGGTTTTAAGGTAATATGATTGGGGAATTAGGTTTAAACTATAAACCCTAAATTTTAATCCTAAACCTAAAATTCTATCAACAATCCCTAAATTCAAAACTATTACACTTAAACCCTAAAGCCTAAAAGAAGTCCTTAATCCTAAAACTAAGACACTTGTGTAAATAAAATTTCTACAAGCGCTTGTGCATGAAATAATTACCACATATATATTTCATTTAAAAAAATTTTGCACACATTATTACTAATATAAAAAATCTAATATCACCTTATTTACTTACACCCACATTTTTTATTAGAAAGGGTGACTGGTATCATGTGCCTCATTAAAAAAACTCTTAACCCTAAATAGAGAAAAAAAAGTACACATGATAACTCGATTACAACTTAAAACACTCACAAGAGAACCTTGACCAAAATAAACAAACTAATCAGCTACAAAAACCATAAAACCATGCAAATCATGGAACACTATATCCATTAAACCACGTACCACTAGAACCTCTCATGCACAACCAATAAACTCGTAATAGTACCATCCTCATCTAGCGACCAGCCTCCCACTTGCAGCCATCTCCCTTAGAATCATATACGCACAAATATTTGGCACCTTATCCAAGCAGTGACACTGTAAATCAGTACTTAAATTCAATTTGGCCATTGCATCAACCACACTATTTCCCTCGCGGCTAATGTGCACGACACGAACATCCCATGTGCGGCACAACAACTCACTTATGAATGGCAGTAATGTGCAGCACCTATACCATGATGTCATTCCATTAATCAACCTGCAACCATCCAAGCAATCCGTTTCCATAATTAAACTCTTTATTATCAAAAATCAGGCCAACAACAAACCCTCAAACATCCCCACAATTTCGCTTCTAAAGCCGAACAAAGCCCCAAACATCTATTGAAACCCATGATCCATTGCCCCTCAGCTCCACGGATCACACCGTCGTACTTACACCCACATTTTACATCATATTAATATAGGCAAAAGTCATCTGTCTCTTTTCAGCGTTCTTTTCATGCCCTAACAATAAAAAATTAAATTTTAAGCTCTAACCCTAAAATTTAAATCATAAATCTTAAATTTTAAAAATATATTATACTCATAATTTTAAAAACTCTAACACTAAACTTAATTTTTTAATGTAGAACATAAATAAAATCACTAAAACGGTAGGAAAATTCTATTCCGTTAATCTGGACCAGTTTAAAAAGTTATCATATGAACCATTATTTTTCTGAGTATCAACTATCAACTGGTACAAAATTGAATTTTCGAACCATCAATCATACAAGCCTAAGCCATTTTCTTATTGGTCGGGAGACATTTATTTCTTATATTTCGCTTTCTAACAAAAAAGACATTTTTCTCTCCATTTACTTTCATGTTTTCGATTGGTATAATTAGAGATTAATAAAACTTGTCTCGATTTCAAAAATACAAATATTTTAACATAATTTAGTTCAAATTATAATTTTATAAATTTAATTTGAAAAAGTATTAAATAAATTTTAGTTATAAAATAAAACTCCAATAACCCAAATTTCTTGGTAATTTGTAGATTAATTTTTAAGTTTAAGTTGAGTTTCTCAACTATGTTGATATATGTATATCACATATAAAAAATATGAAAAAATATATTTAGCATATATGATTATAAAAAATAGTTTAAATTTGAACCAATTAGTATCGTACAATTATAAATATTTACAATTAAATTTTAACAGAAACTCGAACCATTCAACTCAACTCGATTTTTTTTATAAATAAAATTGTAGCATAGCCTTTGTCTTTCATGTGATAGGGTAAGCTGGTGAGCTTAATGGACTTGATAGCCATATACTAATAGTACTGTGATTTTCTGTCAAGATCGCGTCATGAACTTTTCGGAGACTCCATACCTTTTTTTCCTGAAAAATTGAAAGAGAGGAGTGTTGTCAGAAAAAGAATTCCGAAAGAATCGAGAATGAAGGTATAACAAACATGGGAAGTTTTGCTGTGAGACGATTAAAATACGGTTAATATACAGTGTAACCGATTAAAAGCGTGACTGGATATGTTATATGTTTTTATTAGAAAAATTATTTGTGCTGATAATATTATCAACATATTAGGTAGCGCCTAATATGTTATTAAAGTTTAAGCTGATGGAGCCTTGGAAATCCGACGATAACAAAATGGGTAAATTACTTATTTTGTTGATAAGAGTATTAACATATTATGTAGCGCCTATTATGTTATTAAAGTTTAAGCTGATGGAGCCTTGAAAATCCGACGATAACAAAATAGGTAAATTACTTAAAGATTATCAACATATTAGGTAACACCTATTATGTCACCAAAGTTTAAGCTGATGAAGCCTTAGAAATTCGACGATACCAAAATAGGTAAATTACTTAAAGATTATCAACATATTAGGTATCACCTAATTTGTATACATTTTATCGTTTACATTAATATTATAACTTTAAACAAACCGGTTACTAGTTTAACGTAATAGGTGTTGGTAATGCTTCAAGAAGTTACCAAAGCTATATCCCACATTGGTTGGGAAAATAGCTAGGGAAGGGTATTTATACCCATGCTTCCTCCCTCCCTTGTTGAGTGGGAAAGAACAAGGGAAGTCCTCGCGCGCCGCCGCCGCCGCCGCCGTCCGGCCGGCTCGGGTAAGGGTAAGGGTAAGGGTAACACGTGTCTTCGACACTTACGCGCGCGTATATATTCTTTTTGGAGAAAATTCGTAGGAATTTTCTTATGAACTGAAAGAATTTTTCTTATTTATAGGCTTTTGATTTGATTCGAACGTTCAGAACGGTTTGATTCCAGTGCAGTTTATTCGAATATGTACAGTCTGTTCAGTGGATGAATTTAGACTGTTTTTTCAGTCAAATTCAAGGTGTAACAGCACTGTTATTGCATGATTATTACAGAATTAAAATGGTGATTATGTGAAGCTGTTACAGTAGATTTAAGATTGATGTTATACAAATTTAATTCTATAATTATTTGTGCAGTGAAATGTGTATTATAGACATGTTATCCAGCCTATAAATAGAGGTGTTGCATGCACCATTTGAAATCATCAAACACATCACAAAAGCATTTCAATTCTCTCTGTTTTCTCCACTTGTTCGAGCAGTTCCACTGTTGTTCACTCCGAGAGTCGAGTGTACGGTTCCAGGAGCGTCCGTGTGCACCTCGGGGGACAGCCTGCCCGTGAAGCGACTACACTGTTCGGGGCAGTTTTGTTTCTAAGGCAGTGGCCACCATACCACGACACGGTCCACACATTTTACGTTCTGTTTTATTTTATAATTTCCAGTCAGTGCTAACATCCGGTTTTGCAGTTCATTTTACCAACAATAGGTAGTGCCTAAGTATCGATACTTTCGAGCCAATTTCAACCGTTTGCATTGCTTTTAAAAAAGTATCGATACACTTAAAACGTATCGATACTTTCGAGACAATTTTCAAACGTATTCTCTATCAAACTATTTTCATGACAAAGTATCGATTCCTTTTTATGGACGTATCGATACTTTTTATGAAATTATCAATATGTTTTTCCCACTATGTACAATTGTATCGATACTTTTTTAAAAAGCAATGTAACCGGTTGCAATGTGGCTTGAAAGTATCGATACTTTTTTCCCACTATGTAAAAAAGTATCGATACTTTTGAAAGCAAATGGATTGACATAGCATACTATAAACAAAGTATTGATACTTTTTCCCACTATGTATAAAAGTATCGATACTTTTTTAAGTAACCGGTTGAAATGTGGCTCGAAAGTATCGATACTTTTTTCACAATATGTACAAAAATATCAATACTTTGTATGACTTAATGTAACCGGTAAATGTTTTGACCATTTTCATTATTGACTATATAAACAAACCAGTTTGTTTAAATTTTAAATTCCAACATGTTTTTTTCTCATTAACTCATGTATCGATACTTGTATATGTTTGTATTGATACCCACCGATAACCAAAGTTTGCCGATTACCAAATTTTTTTAATATTTCTTCATGTTTTCCACCTACTACATTATATTATGTCAACATATCCGGTCGCGTTTTACCGACTTTGTTATTTATCTTATTAAATTTTCGGTCACGCCGCTTCTTAGCTGTATATTAGTCTGCATTTCCTTAGAATTTCACAACAAACATATATCATATATTTTTCATATTTAAGTGATCGGCGGCAGCACCAACCTTAGTTGCCGACTGCCGATAATCTTTGTAACCCCCTAGACCCGCCTATGCGTTATGACAGATCCTAGGAAGCCACATTAGGGTCACAGGAGCGACCCACGGTAAAAATACACATAAAACATTTTTCTCAGAAAAACACATATTAAATTATAACGGTAACTTTTGTTGAAAATACTCCTTCATGAAATCATTTAAACATATAACAGGATTTTAGAAAACGTTTTACAGACACTATCATGAAACAATAATAATATGCATGCCCACTAACTATGCCGGTACCGTACTCCAAGAGCAACGCCGAGAGAACTCCGAACACTGATGTCAAAAGTTATACCATGATATTTTCCTTTAACCTGCGATAGTAAAAACAACGTGAGCTTGGAAAAGCTCAGTAATACAAAACTACCAAAAGATGCTTTACGCAGTAACGGTCTTCATTTCTTTTTTTATATTTCAGGTAACGTTTTACTTGAGGATAACGATACTTGTTCTTTATTCAATCATCAAGAATTAGACGGTAATTATAGGCTATAATGTACGGAGGTGGAATTAAAGAGTTCGGTTCCTAGTGTGTTCCAAACAGTGTAAGTAAAAATGTACAACAACAGTATATTATACATTTTCAGTTCAAAACTTATAGTTCAGATAACAATACGGTATGATTTAATCTTTTATCAACCCTCCAACCACACTCCAAGAGGCAGTTTCCCCAAAACTGCGTCAAAGGCGTTAACCAGTGCTCATAGGGCATAGGTGCCATCCTAAGGAATTACCTTAGGAACTGTTCGGTACGGTATGGTAGGTATTACCCTGGCCGAAGTATAGGAACCTGTAACGGTAACGGTGAGGAATTACCCTAGCCAAAGCATAAGAACCTGTAACGGTAACGGTGAGGAATTACCCTAGCCAAAGCATAGGAACCTGTAACGGTAAAGGAATTACCAGCTGGATCAGAGCTGAACCTACGGTCACTTCATATTCTATCCCAAGTACCCCAGTAACAATCTATGTAACGATTCGGTTCATCAATAACTGTATTTTTAGTAATACAATATCCATATAGCATGTTGGTCATATCATGTACATATGCATATATCAAAAATACAGTACGGTCATGTTTAATTATAAACATGTCATGTTCATGTGAGTTCAAATATTCTATCATTTGCACATAATCGGTATTATAACATGTAACTCAGTATGCAAAAACAGTTGTGTAGAACACATGGAACACACTAGGTGGAACAATTTACTTCTTGGAGATATTTGACATTTTCGGAGAGAACACATTAAACTTTGACCATTTAATTGGGTTCCTGGAACGAGGCCCCTATTCAAAGAGGGGTTTGTACTAATGGTTCAAACTAGATATTCGGGAGATGATACATCAAGATTTTTGGGAGTTTAGGCATATCATGAGTGATTTACTCATTTAAGCCTACAAGGGCATTATAGTCATTTTATCATACACGGGCATTTTGGTAATTTATACCAATAAGGCATAAACAAATGGCTCAGTAATTCTGTTTGCTCATCAGATTTTTCCAACCAAACATTCAGAGATTTCTATGTCAGGATCTTTCACGGTATCAGATACATTCAAGCTATTTTGATTACTTTGGCCAACAAGGGCATCTTGGTCATTTAACTATATCGTATATCTAAACGGTTACTTTCATATCTCATCACAGGGCTTGCCACGGAGTAGTCGAACTAATACTCTGTGCGGGAAGACTTCTACCCTTATATTAATATCACGAGTGTTTGTCGTACGTAAGTCATGCTTCAACCCTTGAGGCATTTCGGTCATTTTCAGCTTTATCGACATTTCCAGAATTTTATCAAGACAATTTACTTATTCTAGTCAATGAAGGGTATTCCAGTTATTCTGAAACTCGGAATGTCCATCATTTCTGTCAATTGAACCATTTATAGTATTTCAATTATTTAAATATTCATGGGCGTCTCAGCCATTCAAGATATTTCGGTACTTCCAACCACTCCATTCATTTCAGAACTCAAGGGTTTATCCATCATTCCAGTTCATTTGTAAACCTCGGTGTCCGAGGATACTTCAACTCTTTTTAGTCAATACCATCCTTCCGATTATTTTAACCATAACGGTATTTTCAATACTTGTAGTCATTTTGATCTATTCTGTATTTTGAGCCACTCGCTTAATTCAGGGGTATGTATAGATTCCCCTAAATCTATAGTCGAAGATTCATTCCGAATCCAAGAAGACCTAACACCTTTCCATAGCTTTCTAAGTAGTTCGAGGTTTTCAGATGAATCATGTTGTTTTACCATATTTAGCGTAGATTTCTAGATTGCTTCTGATTTCAATGGTATTTTAGTCATTTACAGACCCTGAGGGCATTTTCGTAATCTCTTGTCCATGTATCTTTCGCATTTAAACATTTCACACTAATGCTCAGAATTGGAGATTAGCCGCCTCATTAATTACTTAATGAACTTCAGATACTTCAGATTTATTAGCTTCCTCGTTCGAGCATTTCGGTCTTATCTAAATTACCATACTCAATTTCATATTTAGTTTGACTTAAGTAGGGCTAACAGCACTTCTTATCATTTTCATGCATGCATTAACAAATACCAACATGATCTCAAAGCATACAAGAGGTAGTAGTGTATTACCTTTAATAATTGCTATATCGATCGATCATGATACTCCATTCTATCACTCTCGAACTCGAATGCGACGTCCTCAACATCCCGAATACAAGGTACTTTAAATACCTTCATCAAAAATATTCCACTTTTAGTCTTTAAACACCTTACTCATATTTGATTATTAAAATACATAAGTGGACTCGAGTTCAAAGTCCAATTCGGAGGCTTTCGGGTTAGAATTTCACAAAACGGGCTTCAAAATCGGACTCAGGACGTCGAAAAACATAAAATAGGGCTTTTCGGAAAAATTGACTTTTTGGTCAAAGTCAAAGTCAAAATCAAAGTCAAAGTCAAAGTCAAAGTCAACGGTCATGCTGACGTCACGGTTGACTGGGTTGGGTCAACGGGTCGGGTCGGGTCGGTCAACGGGTCAACGGGTCGGGTCGGTCAACGGGTCAACGGGTCGGGTCGGTCAACGGGTCGGGTCTGACCGAGTTGACCGGTTCAACCGGTCCAGCCGGTTCAGACCGGTTCGGTTTAGGGTTAGACCGGCTGAGCCGGCCGGTTCAACGGCCACCGTCCAGGGCGGCCGGAAATCGCCCCGGACGGCGCGTGAGGCCCACGCGCGGCCTAAAATGGCCGGTAAACACCCTAAAATGCATATTTTCGATTCGATTCCTCCACCAACATGCATATTACTCAAAAAAAATCGTACACAAACTTACCCAATTTACCTTAATCAAACAAGATCGGCCGAAACACGACGAGGCTCCGATGAAGGGCTTGCCAGCGTCGAAAACACAATCGGTCAGTCGGGTTTTGCTCAGCTTACGACGGAGAATCCATCAACGGTGGCAGCGCGGCAAAACGGCGTCAACAACGGCCGAAAACGACGGAAAACAAATCGACTTAAAACCCTCGATTCGTCGAATATTCGACGCTTGATTACAGGCGATTGCGTCTACAGATACGCGAGTAACCTTAGGGCTTTTGATCGGGATATCGCGACGGTTCGTTCGGCAGTGGCGGTGGCAGTCACGGTTGAGCGGTGGTGCCGGATCGGAGAGGGCAATCGGTGATGGGAGGTGAGGGGAAGATGAAAAGTCGAATCCTTTTTTTTTTAGATCTGGGTTCTTAAAATTAATAGAACCAATATCAGTAGGTAGGATATTTTCTTTATTTTATTATATTTGTATAATCTAAACAATAAACATAAAAGAGGAGTGAGGTAGACCATATTCAAAATTTACCTTAGCTCACATGGTTAAGTCACAGGAACTCCACTCAAGGGTCAAGGGTTCAAAACCCACTGATTGCACTTTTTTTTTTTTACTATTGCTTTAGGGTGTTACAATTCTCCCTCCCTTAAAAGAAATTTCGTCCTCGAAATTTACTAGAGTCATAGAAATGCAGAACTAATCTTTCATCCGTTCTTGTACTGAAAACTTGTCTATCAAGGTATCCTTGTTTCTCAGGACTCTCAGATGATCACAGATTAATCTGGTAGCATTCCCAAACACTTAGACTGTCATTAAATCTACATTCATCATATCATACATCTCGGACCAATTAATCAAAATACGATACTTGAATTCGCTTTTAAACTTCATACGGTGCTAAGCAAAACTTGTCTCATATCCTTTATTATTATTATGACATACTCAGTCAAGACTACAAAACATTCTCGTCGCTACAAAAGTCAGTCATACAGTCCAAAAGTACTTATTTCAGAATCTGAATTACTTTACAAGGTTGACAGTCAATTTACGGACGAACAACTGTGTGTGAAGTTTATGCGAGTACTCAAAGCGTCAACCAAGGCTCTCTAGAATCAAGATGTGAACATCCAATTTCAGTAAGTATGATACATATGACGGTACATTGCATCGCTTTTCCCCAAAATGACTTACTCCATGCCGAACAAATACAATCCAATGTTTCGAACGGATAACGCTTACTTTTAGCACAATGTTCAGGTAACTATTTCCTTCGGTATAACGGAGGCACCACAATTTATACACTTTCTGTACAACTGCAAACACTTCTCTCTGAAGTTCGTAGAGTTTTTTTTTTTTTTTTTTTCGTTAGGGTATTTTCAAACACAGTCATTATCACCGAATAGCCTTTCATGAAATCTTACATCAGTCATCCCGCATTATCAAACATTTATTCTCAATCTGATTCACAAATATAAACCATCTCAAGTTCCTCATCCGGATTCAATTCAACCGTTTAATTCAAAACACAGACATTACCAATATTCCTTTCCAGTACAGATCAAGCTATTATGGACAGAACGATTAATTGCACTTATCACAGGAAATGATTCGACATCAGAGTCTCGGCTTGATGGAGTACGGTTATGATATAGGGTCATGCACAAACCAAACAATCCTATGACAGACGATCGACCGATCTACCCAGAAAGACGCAACTCTAAGCTCTGATACCACTAAATGTAACCCCCTAGACCCGCCTATGCGTTATGACAGATCCTAGGAAGCCACATTAGGGTCACAGGAGCGACCCACGGTAAAAATACACATAAAACATTTTTCTCAGAAAAACACATATTAAATTATAACGGTAACTTTTGTTGAAAATACTCCTTCATGAAATCATTTAAACATATAACAGGATTTTAGAAAACGTTTTACAGACACTATCATGAAACAATAATAATATGCATGCCCACTAACTATGCCGGTACCGTACTCCAAGAGCAACGCCGAGAGAACTCCGAACACTGATGTCAAAAGTTATACCATGATATTTTCCTTTAACCTGCGATAGTAAAAACAACGTGAGCTTGGAAAAGCTCAGTAATACAAAACTACCAAAAGATGCTTTACGCAGTAACGGTCTTCATTTCTTTTTTTATATTTCAGGTAACGTTTTACTTGAGGATAACGATACTTGTTCTTTATTCAATCATCAAGAATTAGACGGTAATTATAGGCTATAATGTACGGAGGTGGAATTAAAGAGTTCGGTTCCTAGTGTGTTCCAAACAGTGTAAGTAAAAATGTACAACAACAGTATATTATACATTTTCAGTTCAAAACTTATAGTTCAGATAACAATACGGTATGATTTAATCTTTTATCAACCCTCCAACCACACTCCAAGAGGCAGTTTCCCCAAAACTGCGTCAAAGGCGTTAACCAGTGCTCATAGGGCATAGGTGCCATCCTAAGGAATTACCTTAGGAACTGTTCGGTACGGTATGGTAGGTATTACCCTGGCCGAAGTATAGGAACCTGTAACGGTAACGGTGAGGAATTACCCTAGCCAAAGCATAAGAACCTGTAACGGTAACGGTGAGGAATTACCCTAGCCAAAGCATAGGAACCTGTAACGGTAAAGGAATTACCAGCTGGATCAGAGCTGAACCTACGGTCACTTCATATTCTATCCCAAGTACCCCAGTAACAATCTATGTAACGATTCGGTTCATCAATAACTGTATTTTTAGTAATACAATATCCATATAGCATGTTGGTCATATCATGTACATATGCATATATCAAAAATACAGTACGGTCATGTTTAATTATAAACATGTCATGTTCATGTGAGTTCAAATATTCTATCATTTGCACATAATCGGTATTATAACATGTAACTCAGTATGCAAAAACAGTTGTGTAGAACACATGGAACACACTAGGTGGAACAATTTACTTCTTGGAGATATTTGACATTTTCGGAGAGAACACATTAAACTTTGACCATTTAATTGGGTTCCTGGAACGAGGCCCCTATTCAAAGAGGGGTTTGTACTAATGGTTCAAACTAGATATTCGGGAGATGATACATCAAGATTTTTGGGAGTTTAGGCATATCATGAGTGATTTACTCATTTAAGCCTACAAGGGCATTATAGTCATTTTATCATACACGGGCATTTTGGTAATTTATACCAATAAGGCATAAACAAATGGCTCAGTAATTCTGTTTGCTCATCAGATTTTTCCAACCAAACATTCAGAGATTTCTATGTCAGGATCTTTCACGGTATCAGATACATTCAAGCTATTTTGATTACTTTGGCCAACAAGGGCATCTTGGTCATTTAACTATATCGTATATCTAAACGGTTACTTTCATATCTCATCACAGGGCTTGCCACGGAGTAGTCGAACTAATACTCTGTGCGGGAAGACTTCTACCCTTATATTAATATCACGAGTGTTTGTCGTACGTAAGTCATGCTTCAACCCTTGAGGCATTTCGGTCATTTTCAGCTTTATCGACATTTCCAGAATTTTATCAAGACAATTTACTTATTCTAGTCAATGAAGGGTATTCCAGTTATTCTGAAACTCGGAATGTCCATCATTTCTGTCAATTGAACCATTTATAGTATTTCAATTATTTAAATATTCATGGGCGTCTCAGCCATTCAAGATATTTCGGTACTTCCAACCACTCCATTCATTTCAGAACTCAAGGGTTTATCCATCATTCCAGTTCATTTGTAAACCTCGGTGTCCGAGGATACTTCAACTCTTTTTAGTCAATACCATCCTTCCGATTATTTTAACCATAACGGTATTTTCAATACTTGTAGTCATTTTGATCTATTCTGTATTTTGAGCCACTCGCTTAATTCAGGGGTATGTATAGATTCCCCTAAATCTATAGTCGAAGATTCATTCCGAATCCAAGAAGACCTAACACCTTTCCATAGCTTTCTAAGTAGTTCGAGGTTTTCAGATGAATCATGTTGTTTTACCATATTTAGCGTAGATTTCTAGATTGCTTCTGATTTCAATGGTATTTTAGTCATTTACAGACCCTGAGGGCATTTTCGTAATCTCTTGTCCATGTATCTTTCGCATTTAAACATTTCACACTAATGCTCAGAATTGGAGATTAGCCGCCTCATTAATTACTTAATGAACTTCAGATACTTCAGATTTATTAGCTTCCTCGTTCGAGCATTTCGGTCTTATCTAAATTACCATACTCAATTTCATATTTAGTTTGACTTAAGTAGGGCTAACAGCACTTCTTATCATTTTCATGCATGCATTAACAAATACCAACATGATCTCAAAGCATACAAGAGGTAGTAGTGTATTACCTTTAATAATTGCTATATCGATCAATCATGATACTCCATTCTATCACTCTCGAACTCGAATGCGACGTCCTCAACATCCCGAATACAAGGTACTTTAAATACCTTCATCAAAAATATTCCACTTTTAGTCTTTAAACACCTTACTCATATTTGATTATTAAAATACATAAGTGGACTCGAGTTCAAAGTCCAATTCGGAGGCTTTCGGGTTAGAATTTCACAAAACGGGCTTCAAAATCGGACTCAGGACGTCGAAAAACATAAAATAGGGCTTTTCGGAAAAATTGACTTTTTGGTCAAAGTCAAAGTCAAAATCAAAGTCAAAGTCAAAGTCAAAGTCAACGGTCATGCTGACGTCACGGTTGACTGGGTTGGGTCAACGGGTCGGGTCGGGTCGGTCAACGGGTCAACGGGTCGGGTCGGTCAACGGGTCAACGGGTCGGGTCGGTCAACGGGTCGGGTCTGACCGAGTTGACCGGTTCAACCGGTCCAGCCGGTTCAGACCGGTTCGGTTTAGGGTTAGACCGGCTGAGCCGGCCGGTTCAACGGCCACCGTCCAGGGCGGCCGGAAATCGCCCCGGACGGCGCGTGAGGCCCACGCGCGGCCTAAAATGGCCGGTAAACACCCTAAAATGCATATTTTCGATTCGATTCCTCCACCAACATGCATATTACTCAAAAAAAATCGTACACAAACTTACCCAATTTACCTTAATCAAACAAGATCGGCCGAAACACGACGAGGCTCCGATGAAGGGCTTGCCAGCGTCGAAAACACAATCGGTCAGTCGGGTTTTGCTCAGCTTACGACGGAGAATCCATCAACGGTGGCAGCGCGGCAAAACGGCGTCAACAACGGCCGAAAACGACGGAAAACAAATCGACTTAAAACCCTCGATTCGTCGAATATTCGACGCTTGATTACAGGCGATTGCGTCTACAGATACGCGAGTAACCTTAGGGCTTTTGATCGGGATATCGCGACGGTTCGTTCGGCAGTGGCGGTGGCAGTCACGGTTGAGCGGTGGTGCCGGATCGGAGAGGGCAATCGGTGATGGGAGGTGAGGGGAAGATGAAAAGTCGAATCCTTTTTTTTTTTAGATCTGGGTTCTTAAAATTAATAGAACCAATATCAGTAGGTAGGATATTTTCTTTATTTTATTATATTTGTATAATCTAAACAATAAACATAAAAGAGGAGTGAGGTAGACCATATTCAAAATTTACCTTAGCTCACATGGTTAAGTCACAGGAACTCCACTCAAGGGTCAAGGGTTTAAAACCCACTGATTGCACTTTTTTTTTTTTACTATTGCTTTAGGGTGTTACAATCTTTTATTTTTTGTTTCATTTTTTATTTTTTAAATCCAATAACCCTCTCTTTGTGATACGCTTTTTTACCTTTGGTACGTATTCTCTGTCTTTTGGCACGTGTTTTTATCTTAATCGGTCGTTTAGCTGTATTTTTTCATTTATTTTCTATCAATGTTGGATTTGACGTTGCCACGACTGATCAAGATGACGCTCTTTTAATTATCCTGTTGATCTCCATGTTTTAGACCCTCGAACTGAATTAGATACGAGCTCACAATCACTATTTTTGTTCGCGATTGAGTTATGGTATTGACCGTGTTGTCAACGTGTCTTATTATTGTAATATGCATTTTTAATTTTGTTTGTTGTTACGTCTTTTTGGAATGATGCATTTACCAATGTTGTATTTCTCATTAATAGATTACCTTCTAAAGCCTTGTCTAATGTCTCTCCATATCAAAAATTATTTCAACAACTCCCTGATTATAACTTTATAATTTTTTTGGATGTTTGTATTATCCTTTTCTAGGTCCCTACAACAAAAATAAATTTTAGTTTAAAACCACTAAGTGTGTTTTTTTGGGCTACTCTTCTTCTCACAAAGGGTATAGGTAAGGAGCCATTTACAGTTCATAAGGCATTTCAAGATTTAAATTGGAGAGGTGTTGTGCATAGTGAATATGATGCCCTTATCAAGAATCAGACTTAAGATTTGCAACCACTGCCCTCTAATCAAAAGCCTATTGGGTGCAAATGATTGTTCAAGACAAAGAAGAATCTAAATGAGTTTGTTGAGAGGTTCAAGGCTCGTTTGGTTGTAAAAGGATACTCTCAAATCGCAGGGTGTGGCTTCAAGGAAACATTTAGTCCTGTTGTCGGATCCACTATTATCATAACTGTGTTTGCTGCTACAATAATACAACAATGGACAATTTGTCAAATTGACATTAACAATGCATTTTTGAATGGTCAATTAGTAGAAGAGATTTATATGAAGCAACCACCAGGATATGAGCAAAGAGGGGTAGATGGACAAAAGCTTGTGTGCAAGTTAAAAAAGGCTCTTTATAGTTTATAACAAGCTCCTCGAGCTTAGTTTGATACTCTAAAATCCTACTCAGTTACAAAGCTAGGAATTGTGTCTTCGAAAGATGATTTATCACTCTTTCTTCGAAAAGCTGCTTCCTCCACATTTATATTAATGGTTGATGTTGATGACATAGTCATCACTGGTAGTAATCCCACCGAGATTGATGAAGTTATTCAACAACTTCATGCTGAATTTTCTCATAAAGACTTGGGCAATTTAAATTTTTCTTGGGCATGGATCCATCAATGCACTGGTGGATTGTTTCTTACCTAACGCAAGTATATCCTTTATTTATTACAAAAGATTGATATGCAGGACGCCTTCTCATTAAGCACTTATGTGGTTTTGTCTCCTAAGCTAGTTGATGGCTCAGGGCAGGCCTTCTATTATATTAATCTCTATTGTAGTACTATTGTGGGATTAAAATATGTTACTCTAACTCGTTCAGACATTTGTTATGTTGTAAAAAAGTGAGTCAATTCATGAACAATCCTAGTGAGAATCATTGGTGAGCTGTTAAAAGAATCTTGCGTTATCTTAAAGGCACTCTTGAGCATGGTCTATTTTTCAGACCAGGGGAGAAATTTGCCCTTGTATGTTATGGTGATGCTGATTGGGCATCATTTGTTGAAGATCGTAGATCTATCACAATCTAATGTATCTACCTTTGAAGGAATCCTATTGCATGGAGTTCTAAGAAACAAGGTGTGGTCTATCGATCAACTTGTGAAGCCGAATATAGAAGTCTTGTTAATTCTATTTCTGAGTTAGTTTGGACTCAACAGCTTTTGACTGAAGTTGACATATGTTTAGAAGTCAAGCTTGTGGTATTATGTGACAATACATCTATTATTTCATTGATTGTCAATACTACACATCATGCAAAGGTGAAACATGTCGAAATCGATCTTTATTTTTCAGAGAAAAGGTGCTTGCATGGCAGCTCGTGGTGAACCATGTTCCTAGTTCTGAGCAATCTGCTGATATTCTTACTAAGCCACTGCCCCTTCAGTATTTGATAAGATGCGTGATCAGCTTGGGGTTGTTTCATAGGAAGAAGCTTGGAGAAGTTAAAAGGAAAAAATCATGAGAATGATAGAGTAAATAAAATGTTGCAACAATTTTTAATTTCTTATGTCTGTTGTATTTCTGTTATGCTAGTTGGGCTTCAGCTGGGCCTAGTAGTTAGTTATTAGGTCTGACCTGTGTGCTATATAAGAAAGGAATTGTATTAGGCTCACTAATTTTTGAAATAATATCAGTTTATGGTTTCGTTTTCTATTATCTATTTCAGTTTGTTTTCAATCTCCAAGTTTCTCAATTCTCCCCCTTCTCCATTTTTGTTTCATTTTGAGCCTTACTCGTTCTCCCATGGCGTATCCTAATAGGTTTTACCTTTCATCGTCAAACTTTGGTGATGTTAGTTTTTTTTTTGTTTCAAGCCTTTGAGTTAGGATTTTTACCTTTTCTTTGTATGGTCATGTTTATGATCTAGAGACATTAGTTTTTTTGTATTTCTTCCAACCAAGAGAAGTTTTATATAGAGGAAGGTTATCGGAATATAATCAAATCAGGGTTCACTACAAATGTTACCTAAAAATATTTAAATTGTTATTAAAGATACTTAATTTTTACGTATATATCTAAAATGATATATTTTTTTATATAAAAATATTTAAAAAATTGTTGAGATATTGATTTTGATATAACTTAAAATGAAAAATGTTTTGGGACTTAAACTATTTTGCAAAAATATTTCAAAAGTCCATTAACTTGAAAAATATGTTTAAAAGATTTTCAAAGGGTTTTTGACTTGTTTAAAATGCTTTCAAAATAACACAAGAGTCAAAAGCAGGCTCTGAGTACCGGTACAGATTGTCGCGTACCGATACCCAAAAGATCTCGTAAATGTACAAATAAGTTGTGTAGTGACATGTCCTTTTATCCCCAACAGTCAGAATTTCCAGTAGCCAAATTGCATAATGGCACAGGCTTTGTCGTACCGATACGAGTAGGTATTGTACCAATACCGAGTATCACGTACCAGTACTAGTGCATTTATTGTGTAACGACTCCTTCTATTAGAGGCATGTACCGATACCCGAAGCCCGTGTACCAATAGCGACATGCCCACACAACATTTAATGATGGAAATAAAGTCTCCAACAACTCTAATCAACCCACAACAACTAGTAACGGTCATGAAGCCATTATAGGGTTTAAAAGACCTCTTCAAGCAGCTGTGGAACAACAAGAAACATCATTGCCAACTTTCAATGTTAGAGAAATTGTTCTAGTGCTTAAATTATCAAATTCTTTGTAGAAAATACTAGTGAGCCAAATTGTCACATTTGCTCAAGTGTTTAGGTTTTGTGATACAATCCTACTTGGAAACCTACTCATTCTTATTCTTTCATTTTTTTTCATAAGGATGAAAGAGAAGAGAGCTTCCATTTACTTACACATATTTATATTTTTCATATTTATGTTGCACGTTTCATTCATACCATGCTATGCTTTAATCATCGTATTTTGCATATATTGCATGTTCATGCCCTTAGCATATTCTATACTATGCATCTTATATTAGATATATGTTTTTATACTTTAGTTCCTATATTATGCATATTATATGATTAACATAAGTGTTCTATGATCCACATCTTTAATTATGATTATATTACTTTATTTCATGCATATCTATACGTTATACATCTTATGCATATGTTTAGGTTGCATTTACAGTCTTACTTAGATATACACCATGCATTCGTTTAGCTCTTAGCTTCGTTTTAACACATTTACTTGTTTGCATGTTTTCCTTAGGTGTAAGGCTATGGTATGGAAGATAGGGCAACTCGTGGACAATGAATGACATCTCAAGAAGCTAAAAGGCAATTCAAGGCATAAAGAGGTTAGCTAAGCACGAGAGCTAAAAGTAGTTGAATGGGAGCTAAGGACCAGGTAGCTGACTAATAGAGTGTGGCTAGCTAGATGAAGCTGGAGTGTGAGCTAAGTAACTAGAAGGACACTAAGTACCTAGCTAAGGACCTAAGTGAAGCTAGCTTCCATGAACAGACACCTAACCATTCGGCCAAGGAGGGAAAGCATCATATTGGCACCCAAAGTAGCTGAACCAACACAAGCTTTTCGACCAAGCCTCACATCTATTCATCTTGGCGCCAACTTGAACCATCACATACACTATTCGTCCATGAAGAGTTTTATTCACTTAAATCATGTATTTTCAAAAGGGCACTACCCTTAGCCGAACCATTAAATGTCCATTCGGCCAAGCCCTTCCATTTCCTATAAATAGTCATTGTAGTTGGCCTTTGTACACATCTCATTCATATCGATTAAATTATCTTTGTGAGAATTTTCTCTTTTCAAGTTCTTCATTGAACTTTATCGACTTATCAAGTACTTGTACTTGTGGCGTCACCCCCATCTATTTCCACCTTGATACTTGTGGTTCTTGATTGTCTTATAATCAAAGGGTCCAAGTCCTTGTTAACATGCGGACATTAAACTCATTAGGCTAGGGGTTTTGCTTTCTATAGCATTGTTTCTACCTTAGTTTTTTGTTCATACTATCCATTCCCAAACACCATCATCACCTTTCTTTCTTCAAACCATCACCACGCCTACAAACGCCCACATCACCATCTTACAAATCCATCCTTATTTCTTCATTTTCAACCTACAGTTTCACACTTACATCACCTACCTTTAAACATTCTTTTTGAAAGCTTATCTTACTTGTAGGAATACTTGTTACCTCCCTAGATCCTACAATCAAAGAGAGTCATCTTCTACAACAACCAAGAATAGTTAGGACGTGCTACATCATATGGTATCAGAACTTTTGGTGGAAGCAAACAAGCACCTACCTTGTAAGTCAATTTTTCATGCAAGTAGATAAGAAAAAGAAAAAGTATAATTCTTCTTCATATAAAAAAGAACTTTTTGAAAGCACAAGCAATAAAGGGTGAGAAAGCACAAAAACATCATCGACCGGGCTTGAAGAATCATTCAAGACTTTGATTGTTTCTCAAGGAAGGTTGTAAGTTTTCTTGTCTAGTAAGTAACCTCTTTTCTTTCTATTCACTCTATTCTTAGCCTACCTTTTACATTATATTTTGTTCCTTTTTTTTCCTACCCTAACATTCTTTTCAGCCGACGCACAAGCACAAACTTGCCAAGTCTTGAGTAAGTTCTCTAAAGAACTATACAAGAGAGAAAGGAGTGGAAAAAAGCAAATTGAGCGTGTGAGATCAGAAGGGGAAAAGTAATAGCCATTAAAATTCCCGAGTGCAAACACGAGTGCTGAGCGGAGTGCAATCTAAATTTCTTTGGAGTGAACCACGAGGTTTTTGTTAAGTGTGTTTTTTGTAAGGTTTACTTTTTGTTTTCTTTGTTATTTTCTAACAATGTCACAGAAATCTGGAAATTCACATCCGGAAGGAGGACAACCAAATCTTCAAATGCAAGTCATGATCAGAGAGATGCAACAACTGTTGAGAGAAGAACTTAAGTCTCTATATGAGAGAATTGATTGGCTCGAGGGATCACAAGGCAATAACCGTGACAATCAAGGCCATGAGAGGCAAAATCAGAGAAGACGTCAAGAAGATCATGAGGAATATGTGAAGGATAATGAAGATGAAAGGGTTGAGAAAGCATCAATGAGGAATGCTCAAAGATATCAAGGAGGGTGTGCCCAAATTGATGATAACCTTAGCAACATTTGAGTCACCATACCACCATTCCAAGGAAAAACTGATCTAGAGGCCTATCTTGATTGGGAAAGCAAAGTGGATCATGTGTTTGACTGCCATAACTACTCCAAACAAAGGAAGGTAAAGTTGGCAGCCATGGAATTCATTGATTATGCATTAATTTGGTGGGATCAATTAACCTTACCTAGAAGGAGAAATGGAGAAAGACCAATCTCGACGTGGTATGATATGCAGAGTATCATGAGGAGATTCATTCCTACACATTACCATCATGACCTTTTCTAGAAATTACAAACGTTAAAGCAAGGCAAACAGAGTGTAGAAGATTATTACAAGGAAATGAAGGTTTCCATTATTCGTGCCAATGTAGATGAAGATAGAGAGGCAACCATGGCCAGATTCTTAGCATGACTCAACCGGGAGATTGTAGATGTGGTGTAATTGCAACATTACGTTGAAATAGACAGAATGGTGCATATGGCCATGAAGGTGGAGAGGCAACAGAGGAGACGACCCACACTACGTCACAACAATCCTACTGCTTCTAAATGGAGTCAAAACAATTTCAGAAAGGCTAAACCTCTTCAAATCAAAGAGCTGGCAGAATCTTCAAAGCCAAAGCAACCCATTTTGGAAGCAGGCTGAGGAAAGCAAGTGGTCAACAATGAGCGAACAAGGGACATCAAATGTTTCAAGTGCCTTGGGAGAGGTCATATGGAGAACCAATGTCCAAATAGGAACATAATGCTTCTATTAGATAATGACGAGGTTGCATCCGATAATGAGGATGAACATGAAGAAGTTTTTAAAGAAGAAGTCGCAACTGCTGTTGATGGCGAATTATTCATTGTCAAACGTCTTCTTAATGCTTAAGTAACCATCAAAGAGCAACAAAGGGAAACCATCTTCCATACGTGGTGCAATGTCTATGGAAAGGTATGTTTTGTGATTATTGATGGTGGAAGTTGCACTAATGTGGCCAACACTATCATGATCAAGAAATTGGGCTTAAAAACAATGAAACATCCCAATCCTTACAAGCTTTAGTGGTTGAATGATGGTGGCAAGTTGAACGTGACAAAGCAAGCATTGGTTCTGTTATCTATCAGAAAATATAAGGATGAGGTATTGTGTGATGTTGTGCCTATGCATGCGGGTCATTTATTGCTTGGACGACCATGGCAATATGATAAGAGGACGATCCATGACTGCTACACTAATCAGTATTCATTCAAGCATAAAGGAGAGAAGATTGTTATGGTTCCCTTGACACCACAACAAGTGCAAAAAGGATCAAATGCATATGAAAAGGAGCATTGAAACCATGAGGAAAGAGCATGACAATCTCAAACCACTTGAAGAAGGATCCAAAGAATCACGACCTTTCACCAGGGGACATGATGCTACAAACGAGCCCAGGGGAGGAACCCAAAGGAAGAGTGCCTATGTGGAGAAGAAAATTATTAGGAAGTGCCTTTTGACACAACCCATGATCAATGTGTCTAATGTTAACCCTATTTTCAAAAAAAATTCCTCTTTTGCTTTACAGGATGAACCGGGAAAGTTGGACTGTCCAAATAGAGGAAAGAGTGAGGATTCAACCACCCCTACAACGAAGAAGTATCCATTGAATAACAACTTCGATTTGAGGACAAATCGCCTAAAAGAAGGGGGATGATACAATCCATCTTAGACACCTACTCATTCTTATTCTTTCATCGTTGTTCATAAGGATGAAAGATGATGGAGCTTCTATTTTCCTTACACATGTTTATATTTTTCATATTTATGTTGCACGTTTCATTCATACCATGATATGCTTTAATAATCATATTCTGCATATCATGCATGTTCATGTCCTTAGCATATTCTATACTATGCATCTTATATTAGAATATACGTTTTTATACCTTAGTCCTTATATTATGCATATTACATGATTAACATGAGTGTTCTGTGACCCACATCTTTAATTATGCTTATATTAAGTCATTTTACGCATATCTATATGTTACACATCTTATGCATATGTTTAGGTTGCATTTGCATTCTTACTTAGACATACATCATGCATTCGTTTAGCTCTTAGCTTCTTTTTAGCTCGTTTACTTGTTTGCATGTTTTCCTTAGGTGCAAGGGTATAGTATGGAAGCTAGGGCAGCTCGTGGACAATGAATGGCAGCTCAAGGAGCTCAAAGGAAGCTCAAGGCATAAGGAGGTTAGCTAAGCATGAGAGCTGAAAGTAGTTGAATGGGAACTAAGGACCATGTAGCTGATCAATAGACTGTAGCTAGCTAGATGGAGCTAGAGTGTGAGCTAAGTAGCAGGAAAGACACTAACTACCTAGCTAAGGACCTAAGTGAAGCTAGCTGCCATGAACGGACACCTAACCATTTAGCCAAGGAGGGAAAGCATCATATTGGCGCCCAAAGTAGCTGAACCAACACGAGAATTTCGGCCAAGCCTCACATCTATTCATCTTGGTACCAACTTGAACCATCACATACACTATTCGGCCATGCCCTTCCATTTCCTATAAATAGTCATTGTAATTTGCATTTGTACACATCTCATTCATATCAATTAAATTATCTTGGTGAGAATTTTCTCTTTTCAAGTTCTTCATTGAAATTTACCGACTTATCAAGTACTTGTACTTGTGGCGTCACCCCCATCTATTTCCACCTTGATACTTGTGATTCTTGATTGTCTTATAATTAAAGGGCCCAAAACCTTGTTACCACCGGGACATTAAACTCATAAGGTTAGAGGTTTTGCTTTCTATAGCATTGTTTCTACCTTAGTTTCTTGTTCTTATAATTAAAGGGCCCAAAACCTTGTTCCATTGCCAAACACCATCACCATCTTTTTTTTCTTTGAACCATCACCACGCTTACAAACAGCCCCATCACCATCTTACAAATCCATCCTTATTTCTTCATATTTAACCTACCCTTTCACCCTTACATCACCTACCTTTAAACATTCCTTTTAAAAGCCTATCTCACTTGCAGGAATATTTGATGTCTTTCTAGATCCTACAATCAAATGGAGTAATCTTCTACAACAACCAAGAAAGGTTAGGACGTGTTACATCATTTTGGGTGAGTGCTTAATTTGCAAACATATTTGCCTTGTAAGGGTTTTCATTTTTTGCTTATTTGTTTTCTCTTTGTAAGAGAGTTTCTCAAAGCTTTGAGGGTATAACCTTTGAGAGTTATAAAGGTTATCTCCTTAAGCCCGGAAAAAGGAAAGACAAATTAGTGAATTTGTGGAAAAATCCTTAGTGTGGATAGCTAAGGTAGTGGATGTAGACTTTGGTTAGAAAGTCGAACCACTATAAATCATTGTGTCCCATTTTTATTTCTTACATTTTCATCCACCAAAGCAAAAATCCAATTCACCCCTTCTTAGCACACGTAGTTGATCGTTCGAAACCCAACAAAAATATCCTAACATTTTCGGTATATACTCAAATTATTATAAAATTAAAACAATTTAAATATTTCTCATAACAAAATGTAACATATATTATAAATAAATTAAATATTTACAATAGCATCTTAATGTTGATAGTACGGTTGATCCGGGGAATACTGCTGCTGCGGTTGGGGGTGTTGTTCGTTCGGATATAGGCGAATGGTTATTTGGCTACTTTCGAATCATAGGGAAATGCTGGGTGTTTAATACAAAACTTTGGGCTATGATTGATGGTTTACGGCATGCTTGGAGGCTTGGTTACCTTCGTATTGTGTTAGAACATGATTGTGAGGAAGATGTGGTGGGTGTTCGAGCTTTTAAGATGAATCGGTCCCGAAATTGCATGATTACGGTCATCCAAGAGCTGCTTTGGTGGGATTGGATCATAAAGATACAGTAGGTTGCACGTGCTGCCAATGTTGTAGCTAATTATCTTGCAAGGGCCATACGAGGTAGCCCTAGGGATGGGAACGAGTCGGGTAGGGTCAAGTTTTTGGCCCACCTGCACCCGACCCGAAAAATAAATATTGTTGAGATGTTTGATTTGATATAATAATAGAAAATTTGTTTTGGACTAGATTGAAAAGTTTTCAAAATGTTAATAAGTCCAAACAACTTGAAAATATGTTTGATGAATTTTTATAAGTCTTTGGAATCATTGAAAATGTCTTTCAAGTAGCCAAACCTAAGTTTTTCAAGTAACCGTACCGATATGGTATACCCCGTATCGATATGCTTTAGGGTTTCAGCTACAGGAAAATTCCAGTAGCCAAAACTCGTACCGATATGGATAAGACATGTATCGATACGCTAAATGGTATTTTGATACGGTTGTTTTACAAACCCCCCAACGGCTAGTATCCGTACCCATATGGATGTATCAAGTACCGACACGCCTAACCGCTCCCCACGGTCATTTTCCCAAAGGCTATTTGAATTGTAGGCCATACCGATACGCTCCAAAGTGTACCGATACGCATCAACTGAGGAAAGCACAACAACTAGTTATGAAGAAGGGCGTACCGATACGGCTACCCGAGTATCGATACGGGTAGCTCCATAACTACATTTACTGCGGAAAATGAAGGCCCCAACGGCTCCAATTCAATCACAACAGTTTCCAACGGCTACAAACTCATTTGGGAGTATAAAAAGGAACTTCCAAGCGTCTATAGAAGACTAATGATCCACAAGTCAACAACATTATGATGTCAAATGTGTCTTAGTGCTTAAATTCCCAATATTTGTATAGACTACACTTGTTGAGCTTAATTGTCAATGAATGCTCAAGTGCATTAGGTTTTGGGTGAGGGCTTATTAGTGCAAACACATACCTTTTAGAGATATTTTCAGTTTTCTAGATTTTCTCTTGTTTAAGAGTGCTCCCAAAGCTTGGTTTGTGAGCTTTGGTTTCTAGACTTGGTGAGTGAGTCTAGGTTGTAAAGGTTTCCTCCTAAGCTAAAAAAGGGAAGAATTTCTAGTGAAATTGGTTTGAAAATCCTTAGTGGGAGCTGAGGTAGTGGATGTAGAGCTTGTTCGAAGCTTGAACCACTATAAATCCTTTGTCTTTTTGTCTATCTTTTTGCTTCCACTAAATACACCCAAAATACATCTTCTCCACCACTTGGAAAGCAATTCGGTTGAAGGATATTGAGCCCAACAATTGGTATCAGAGAGAGGCTCAATCGAGAATGTTTAACCACCTATTGAGACGATCCAAAAGCTCGATTAACAAACAAGTCAACTGGTGGTAAATGTCGCAATCAATTGACAAGCCACCATTCTTCAACGGTGAACATTATGCCTATTGGAAGAATAGGATGATGTACTTCATCAAGGCCAAGTACTACCGACTTTGGGATCTTTTTGAAGATGGATCATTCGTGCCAACAAGGAGGAAGATGGATTGGAATGCAAATGAAAAGAATATGATGAAACTAAATTGCAAAGCCTTGCACATTTTATTGTATACATTGGGCCCGATGAATATGCAAAAATCTCGTCTTGTGAAGATGCCAAGGAAGTATGGGATAAGCTTGAAGTCACATACGAGGGAACAAAAGAAGTAAAGGAGACCAAGATCGGTCTTCTCAATCTTGAGTATGAAAACTTCAAGATGGACCCAGAAGAAGACATCAAGAGCATGTTCGATTGGTTCTCCACAATCATCAACAAACTCAAAGGTTTTGGGGAGGTTATTCCAGAAGACAAGCTCGTTCGAAAGTTAATTTATTCACTTCCCGAATCATGAGAGGGCAAGACGACGGCTATCATCGAAGCCAAAAACTTAAAGGAACTCAAACTTGATGAGCTAATTGGGTCCTTTCTTACCCATGAAATGATGTCTACACCCTTGAAGAGGGAGAAGGAGAAGAAGATTAAAGAGCAATGCATTGATGTGAATGTCATTGCTCTTCCATCCTCCACATGCCTACATGTAGATTCAAGTAAGAAGGAATGTGAAGGAGAAGAGATAGCCTATCTCTTCAAGAAATTTGCCTGATTCATGAAGAGCAAAATGGAAGAATCCAAGCATGAATCGAAGAAGAAGAAGAAGAAGAAGAGGACAAGCTCTTCAAGCCATAAGAAGAAGGTATATGTGGCTACTTGGAGTGATGAGGACTCCACCGATAATGAACAAGCCAACCTTTGCCTTATGGCCATCTAAGAAGATTCAAGGGTAACTTCTAATTCATCTACTTTAACTTCTTATTCTTTTGATTAATTACAAGATGTCTATGATGATTTGGTTTTAGAGTTTAAAAATCACATTTTGAAAAACAAGAAAGTGGTTTCAAATTTAAAAATTCAAAATGATTTGATTTCTAAAACCAAAATTGAACCTGAAGCAAAACTCAATGAGTTTGAACAAAAATGTGTTGATTTACAAAATTTGCTTCATAAAGTTTAAGAGGAAAATGATTTGATTTTCAAAGAGCTTGAAAGGAAAACTAATTTGGGAAAATCAAAGTTTTATCAAAAACAATCTAGTGCCCCTAGATTTTTAAATAATAAATGTTTTAGAAGTATTTGGGTCCCAAAAGGACTAATTACTTCAACTAAAAAAGGATGAAATTGAAAAATGAATTCAAAAGGGGACTAAATTATGTGCTACTAGCGCTTATAGATCCAAAGCAATTTGGATACCAAAAATTACTTGATTGTCTTATTTTAAGTGTGATGGAGATTGGTCAATAAAGTACAACATTGAGCGGGGGAGATACACACAAGAAAGACCACTTAAAAAATTATAATTTGAAGGACTAAATTGTAAATAAAAAATTAATTTTAAGGACCTGATTATAAATATATATAAAGAGTGGGTATTATTATAAATATCCCTAAAATTTTTGGAGAAAATTACACAATTAGTCCCGAATCGAGTCGAATATTTTTTACCCTAAACTCAAACCCGACCCAACTAGAGTTTACCCTTAATAAAACCGGACCCAAACCCAATTTTTTCATTAAAAAATCTGACCTGATCAGGCCGGGTATAGGGGCTATGACAATGGAGACAGCACCACCCTTAGTGCATGCGCTAATCCGACGGGAGGCACAACAGCTGCACACCCAATTGTTGTGGGTTGAGTCCACTTGTTGTCCAGAGGTTGTTAGATGAATTGTTGCTCTTTGATTTTGATTTAATCTTTTACGTAAATATTACTATATATTACGGTTAGTTAGTTAGTTAATTAGTTAGTTAGTTAGTTAGTTAGGGTTTTAGTTTCACAATTAGTTGTACCTTGGTCTATAAAAGGAAACTCGATTCATTGTAAACTTTACTGCTTTTCATAATAAAGAAAATATTCTTTACAAGCTTTCCTCTATTCTCTTCTTCCATATTCTAATATGGTATCAGTTGAATTCTTTTAAGCTTCTGCCTTGATTCTTTTCGCTTTTCTTTTCTTTTTCTTGATCATGGGAGATTTTAATCTCAATGATTATTTCAACAATGGTGCAAATCCATATTATTTGCATCAGTCCGACAATCCTGGTATGCTTTTGGTTACACAACCCCTTGGTAACGACAATTATAACAGTTGGCGTCGATCAATGATGATGGCTCTCTCTGCAAAGAATAAGCTTGGCTTTGTGGATGGTTCGATTCCTACACCAGCTAGAACTCATGCAGATAGATATCAAGCCTGGAAGAGAGCAAACGATTTGGTAAATTCTTGGTTGTTAAACTCAGTTTCTAAAGACATAGTTGCAAGTCTTTTATATCATTCCACCGCGGCTGCTGTATGGAAAGATCTTCAAGATCGTTTTCAAAAGAATAATGGACCAAGGATATTTTTTTTGCGAAAGAAATTAGGAGACTTGGTTCAAGGTTCAATGTTTGTTTCAGTCTACTATACTCAACTTAAAATTATATGGGATGAGTTGGTTTACTTTAAACCTTTTTGTTCTTGTGCACAATGTACTTGTGATGGTGCTAAGAAAATGTTGGAAGAACAACAGAAAGAACATGCTATGCAGTTTTTAATGAGATTAAACGATTCATATGCTCATGTTCGTGGCCAAATTTTATTGATGAATGTGTTTCCTACTATCACCAAAGTTTTTTATTTAGTCTCACAAGAAGAAAGCCAACGCTTTATCAAATTGGATAATCCTATCACTGAAGCTTCTTTTGCTGTGAAAGCTTATGTCCATACCAAGAGGTCTCGCCCTCAATGCAGCCACTGTGGTTTACTGGGATATATCAAGGACAAGTGCTACTAGTTATATGGATATCCTTCTGGTTATCCTTCTCGAAGCAAGGAATCTCATATATCTCACATCAATGTTGTTGCTAATTTCTGGAATTCCACAAATCTTTCTTCTCACCAACAGAAATCTTCCAATTCTGATTCATGCAGCTCATTGACAAACCAACAATGTCAATAGCTCATTACTATGTTGACAAATCAGTTTCAAGCAGCATCATCATCTGATCTTCCCACAACCTCTGTGAATATGGGCATGCAATGCAAGATCGTTTCTTTTATTAATCATTTTATTTCTTTCAGCACTAAAAATTCTTGGGTAATAGATTCAGGGACTTCAAAGCATGTTTGCTGCTCGAAAGATTTGTTTGAATCATTAATTCCTATTACTACTGGCACTATCATTCTTCCTAATAAATCTATTATTTCTGTTCATTATTATAGGATTGTTCGTTTATCTTTAAAAGTCATTCTTAAAGATGTTTTGTATGTTCCAAATTTCAATTTCAATTTGTTATCTGTGAGTTGCTTACTTAAAGATTCTGATCTAATAATTTTGTTTGGTGATACTCATTGTCCAATTCAGGATCCTTACTAGGTGATTGGGAAGGGTGACATGCATCGAGGATTGTATTTGCTGCATTTTCCTTCTGCTAAGGATACTTCAATTTCAATTCATCAAGATTCTGTTGTAAAACAAACAAATAATGTTTGTTTTTCATGGCCTGGTCGTCTTGGTCATCCTAGTTATCATGTCTTAGATCTTCTAAGAAGTTTTTTGCCAAATGTTGTTATTAATAAAAACGGATGTTTGTTCTATATGTCCACTTGCTAAGCAAAAACACATTCCTTTTTCAGTTTCTGAAACCTTATCTTTATACCCTTTTGAACTGTTACATTGTGATACATGGGGACCTTTTAAATCTCCTACTTATAATTCTCAACGGTTTTTCTTAACTTTAGTTGATGATTTTTTCAGATCAACATAGACCTATCTTTTTCAACATAAATCAAATGTTAGTCAGATTATTCCTAGTTTCATCAATATGACTAAGAGACAATTTGGTTTTGATTTGAAGGATTTTCGTTCCGACAACGCTCCTAAACTCAAATTTACAAACTTGTTTTCGCACTTAGGCATCGTGCATCAATATTCATGTGTTGAGACTCCTCAAAAGAATGACATTGTGGAACGCAAGCATCAACACCTTTTGACAGTCGATCGTGCTTTGTATTTTTAATCCAGGGTGCTTGCTCGTTTTTCGGGGTGAATGTTTGTTGACAACTACTTATATAATCAACAGAATCCCTTCTCCGGCACTCGAAAATAAGTCTCCATATGAGCTACTACATTCAAAGATTCCAGATTATTCTCATCTTAAAGTGTTTGGTTGCTTAGTTTTTGTTTCAACTATTCGAGCTCACAAAGATAAATTTTCAGAACGTGCTCTACCTAGAATTTTCATTGGTTATCCTCTTGGAATGAAGGGTTACAAAATCTATGTTTTGCAGACTCGTTTTATCATCATTTCTCGTGATGATGTGTTTCATAAACACATTTTCCTTTTCATTCGATTAATTCTGAAGCCTCTATTGTAGATCATTTTCCTTCCATCTTTTTCCGCAAACGATATCTGATTTTGCAGGACATTCTGTTGGCCAACCTATCCAAATTAACCATGAAGAACATGCTGCTCAAATGGACCATGAAGAACATGCAATTAATGTTGATCCTGAAGAACATGCTGCTCAAATGGACCATGAAGAGCATGCAATTAATATTGATCCTAAAGATCATGCAGACCGTGAAGAACTTGTAGTCAACATAGACCGTGAAGACCATGCAATCAACGTTGAACATGAAGAACATGCTGTCAATATAGATGTAACTCATGGAGAAGCATGTGTTTCAGAACAGAATGCTTCTACTCAATCTTTGGTTATTCCTCGTAGATCAACTCGAATTCCTCAACCGCCATCATACCTAAGACAATATTACTGCAACAATCTCATTGTTTCATCACCATCGTGTTCTTCAGCATACCCTATTGAGGATCATTTATCTACTGCAAAGCTTTCTCCGGCCTATACAAGCTTCATAGCTAACATTTCATCTACTTATGAACCTACCTCTTATCATCAAGCGGCTAAAATTCCAGCATGGAGGACTGCCATGGATGAAGATTTACAAGCTATGGAGAATCTTCAAACCTGGACAGTAGTGCCATTACCTGAAGGGAAGAAAGCCATCGACTGCAAATGGGCGTATCGTAAAAAGTATAAGGTTGATGATTCTCTTGATAGATACAAGGCTCGTTTGGTTGCAAAAGGCTTTACTCAAGTGGAAGGCATCAATTATACAAATACTTTCTCCCATGTGGCTAAAATGACGTCTTTCAAGGTTCTTCTTGTATTGGCATCATCTCATAATTGGCATTTTCTTCAACTAGATGTCAATAACGCGTTCCTTAATTGCATCCTTGATGAAGAAGTGTATATGAAGTTGCCTCAAGGGTATTTTTCTGATTCTTCAGATTTGAATAAAGTTTGCAAGCTTAATAAATTCATTTACGGGCTCAAACAAGCTTCCAGGCAGTGGTCCAATGTCTTTTCTCAGGTTGTTCTACAGTTTGGATTCACACAATCTCCTTTCGAGCATTCTCTTTTTGTTTATGGCTCGGGTGGTAATATAATAGCATTACTTGTCTATGTAGGTGACATAGTGCTAGCTGGGAAAAATCTGGAACAACTTTCGAATGTTCAAGCTTTTCTTCACCAGCATTTCAAATTAAAGGATTTGGGAACCTTACGATATTTCTTGGGTTTTGAAATTGCTCGAAATTCTACAGAAATTTCTTTGTCACAACGGAATTATGCTCTACATTTGCTTGAAGATACAAGTTCCCTTGGTAAGAAGCCTGCAGATACTCCTTTGATAGCTTCCCAAAAATTAAGCATCCATGAAGGCGAACCTTTGACAGATCCTCAACTTTATCGACAATTGGTTGGTAGGATTTTATACCTTAGTCACATAAGACCTGATATCACGTACACCGTCCATCTTCTTAGCCAATTTATTTCCTCTCCTCGACACCCTCATCTCACGGCTGTTTATCATCTTCTATCCTACATCAAGAAGACACCAGCTTTTGGATTATTCTTTTCTGCCAACTCAAATTTGTAACTCCATGGATTTGTAGACTCCGACTATAGCTCATGCCATGATACTCGAAGGTCTGTCTCTGAATTCTGTATGTACATTGGCGATAACATTGTTTCATGGAAAATCAAAGAAACAAACCAATGTCATTAGATCTTCTTGTGAAGCGGAATATCGGGCTATGGCTGCAGCAACCTGTGAGCTCGTTTGGTTAGCTTCACTCTTATCATCGTTTCATATTCCAGTTACAACATCTTCTTTGTATTGTGACAACCAATCTGCTATTTACTTAGCATCAAACCCTGTATTTCATGAGCGTACCAAACACATTGAAGTGGACTGTCATTTTATACGGGACAAAGTACGCGATGGTTTCCTTAAGCTCTTCCATGTTAGTTCAGCCAATATTTAGTTAGCAAACATTCTTACTAAAGCTCTTCATGGTCCAACGTTTCATGCCTTTGTGACCAAGATGGGTCTTGTTAATATTCATCAACAAGCCACTCCATCTTGAGAGAGGATATTACGGTTAGTTAGTTAGTTGAAGTTTTAGTTTCATAATTAGTTGTACCTTGGTCTATATAAGAAAATTGTAAATTTTACTGCTTTTCATAATAAAGAAAATATTCTTTACAAGCTTTCCTCTATTCTCTTCTTTCATATTCTAATATTATATGCATTCCTTTTTCTTTTATTTAAGATTAGAGAGGTTTTTTAACGAGGTATATAGTAATATCCATTTCTATGTTTAATAAAAAGAAATAGCATCCGTATTAACTTCGTGATGAATAGTTGCCATTTTCAGTGCCTCTATTTGTGGTCTACATTTAAAAAATTAAATTTAGAGTTTAGGGTTAAGGTTAAGAGAATTATAGGTATAGTCTATTTTTTAGAGTTTATAATTTAAGATTTAAAATTTAAAGTTAGAATTTGATTGTTTAGTGTTATATCATAGAAAGAGTACCAGATTTTTAACCCTATGTGATTTGTTATCTTTTTCCCACAAATTATATCTGGCAATAAATCAAGTGAAATTATTATTATTTTTCAATGATTTCAGAATGGTTCTTTGTATAACATTCTAATCTTAATTTCTTCGAAGGTACACATTCTGCTTGAAAAAAATTAATATATAAAACTAAAACCTGTCAATAACATCTTGGTTTACTGGTTAGATTTTTTATATATTCATACGAGAATTAAAGTACACATTGTAATTACAAATATTCAGTAACAAAAATTATAACCAAAAACACGTTTTAATAGTAAATGTGTCCCTATGTTATATTCTAATTTTCAAATTGCCCTTAGTTAGTTGGTATTGATTTTTCGATAAATTAAAAGTTTAGGTGCCAATTTTTAATAGTATAAATTACTCAAATGACCACTTAATTATGAGGTTAGTGTTGATATGACCATTATATTTTTAATTTTAGCAATTTTACCACTTAACAATTTAAGTGGTTTCAATCAAGTCACCCACGTTAAAACATAACGGAGAGGTTGATGTGGCTGTTAAACAAAACTGGTATAATTACACGTTTGGTCTCTATTTTTCCATATTATATTAATTTAGTCCTAAATTTAATTTAATGAATTTATCCTCCAAATAAATAGTAACACGTTTCACCATTGGATTAGAGGAATATTTTTATTATTTTAATTTATTTTACTAATATTTTCCTATACAATTTATGGTATCACCATCAAATTGGAAAATAAAATTTAAAACCCACATTTACCTCCAACAAGATACGAACATGTGATAGCTTAGGTGGAGTTTCGCAAATGAGACGAGACAGATCGCGAGCTACTCGAGCTCGACTCGGTCAAAATTTGGTCAAAGCTCGATTCAATTTAACTCAACTCGAGCTCAAACTCGGCTCGAATTTTTAACAAGCGGAGCCGAGCTACTTGATACCCGACTCGAAATGCTCGCGAGCTACTCGAAAATATAATATACTAATTTTTTATTTTTTATAATTTAAAATCTAAATTACTAAACTTAAAACCTTAAAATATAAACCCTAAACACAAGTCTCCAACCCTAAAATCTAAATCCTAAAGTCTAAACCCAACAACCTAAACCTTTAAACCCTAAACTAACACCCTAAACTCTAAAAATAACAAGCTTGAGTTTACACAACTTGTGTATAAAAGTTTTTTTTGTAGGGCTTTAAATAAAATGTGACAGGTGGTGAGCTACTCAAGTCCAACACGGTCAAATATTGGTCAAAACTTGACTCGATTGAGCTCGAATTAAGCTCGAAATCGACTCGAATTCTTAACGAGCCGAGTCGAGCTCAGATTTCTCATGAAATGATTGAACCCAAGAACTATTTAAGAAATTTAGAGGCATTACCACTAAGACAAATTAATTGTTTAAAATAATTTGATAATATATTCCATGTAGTTTAACTATAGTAAATGAACTATTATATATAACATTATATTCTTATATATAAAAAATAATAAATATTATTTGATATTTCAAAATACATTTATTATATATAAGAATATATTGTTATACACAATAGTTCATTAACTATAGTTAAGCTATATAGAACATAGTGTCTAATTATTTCAAACAATTAATTTATTTTAGTGGTAATGCCTCTAAATTTCTCCAATGATTCTTGGGGTCGGTCCATCTCATTACCTTAATTTTTACTCTTTAATTATCATGCAAACAATAACTTTAAATAAAATAAAGGGTAAACTACTTCAATGACCACTATATTATTGGAAAAGTCGTGATTTGACCAGATTATTTTTTTCGAAGCAATTAAACCACCAAACTATTTAAATGGTATCAATGTGACCACTAGCCGTTAGAGGTTAACGGCAGGGTGACGTGGCCAGTTAAGAAAAAAGGGTATAATTACATATTTGATCCCTACTATTTATACATTTAATCAATTTGGTCCTAATTTAATTTAATAAAATAAAATAATTATTTAATTAGATGGTGACATGTGTCACCACCTTATTGGAAGACTTTAATCATTTTTATTTAATTTAATTAATTTCCTCCTCCAATCAGATTGTGACACGTGTCACTTGATTGGAAGAAGAAAATAAATAAAAAAAGCATCCTGCATCCTTGTGGGATTCAAACCAGAGTCACCTTAGATAGAGACATGCATGCTTACCACTAAGCCAAGTGGATCTTTATGCTACATGGTACAAAACATAATATATATCTTAGTTTCCAATCCCACTTCGTCTTCAATCTTCATCTTCTACCTTAAAACTTCCCTCTTTGTATATTAATTAATTGCACTTTGACTTTGCTCTTCTTCAACCTATATAACCTCCGCTTTCCATCCCCTTTCCTCACTTTTCTTCAATTTCCAGCATTTACCCTTTTTAATTGTTATTTCTTTTTTTTTCTCGATTTTCCTACAACAATGAGTGCCGGCGAAAGTAGTGGCGCTGATGAAAAGAAATACAAGGGAGTGCATCGTCGTAGATGGAGGAAATAGGTGTCGAAAATCCGAGTTCCTGGCACCGAAGAGAGACTCTGGTTAGGCTCGTATTCAACTCCGGAAGCCGTCGCCGTCACCCACGACATTGCTTTCTATTGTCTCCGCCGACCGTCTTCCCTAACTGCTCTGAACTTCCCTTCGATGTTACCTATGTATGTCAATTCAGACATGTCGCCCAAGTCCGTAAAGAAAGCAGCGTCGGATGTTGGGATGGCAGTGGATGCCCAGATGATCATCAGCAACAGCTCCGTCAACAATAAAATCAAAGCAAATGGGAACGACGGCGATGGCGGCTCCTGAGAAATCAAAGCCAAGTGGGATTGGAAAACTAAGACATATATTATGTTTTGTAACATGAATCATAAAGATTCATTTGGCTTATTGGTAAGCGTGCGTGTCTCTATCTAAGGTGACTCTAGTTTGAATCCCACAAGGAGCAGAATGCTTCTTTTATTTATTTTTTTCTTCCAATCAAGTGACACGTGTCACAATCTGATTGGAGGGGGAAATTAATTAATTAAATTAAATAAAAATGATTAAAGTCTTCCAATAAGGTGGTGACACGTGTCACCATCTAATTAAATAATTAGTTTATTTTATTAAATTAATTTAAGACCAAATTGATAGAATGTATAAATAGCAGGGATCAAATATGCAATTATACCCTTTTTTCTTAACTGGCCACGTCACCCTGCCGTTAACCTCTAACGGGTAGTGGTCACATTGATACCATTTAAATAGTTTGGTGGTTTAATTGCTTCGAAAAAAATAATGTGGTCAAATCGCGACTTTTCCAATAGTATGGTGGTCAATGAAGTAGTTTAAGATGCTGTGTTTTTTATTGCTACGGGCGTCTTCAACAGCCGTTTAGTTTTTGTTTTTTCTTCAAACGATTCTTAATTTGGTCGCCAACGAGTGTTTGTCCATCTTTTTTAGCCTTCAAACGGACGTCTCGTGAAAATTAGATTTTTCAGTTTTTCAGAACGGCCGTTTAGCTCCTAACGCTAGTTTCCAACCTCAATGGCAAAGGAAACCTACAGATAACAACATTTGGTTCACTGATTTTATTTGCCCAACTCTATGTCACCATTTTTAAATTCATTCTCGAGACTTCTCTTGTAAACTATTAACTGTCCATTTAATTATAAAATTAGCGTCGATATAATTATTATATTTTAATTTTGAAAATTTTATCACTTAACTATTTAAGTGGTTTCAATCAAGTCATGCACCGTTAAAATATAACGAAGAGATTGACGTAACTATTAAACATAACTAATATAATTACACATTTAGTATTTATTATTTACATATTATATCAATTTGGTCTTAAATTAAATTGAATTTAATAAATTTATCTTCTAGTTAGATAGTGACACATGTCACCATCAAATTAGAAGAAAAAAAATTAAACACACATTTTGCTCCAGCAGGATTCGAACCTAACAAACAAAAATGACTTGACACAAAGTTCGGTCTGAGTGAAAAGATAAAAAGTATTAGGGTAGAGTACACAGACGGTCACTGAATTTGAGTAAAAAAATAAAATAATAATTAAATTTTTAAAAATCATAAAATGACAATTAAACTTTATGTTTTATAACAAAATGGTAACTAAACGTTAAATCCCGTTAAGTGTCTGTTATAAAATTTGGTATAATAACACATTTAGTCCTTCATATTTATACATTCAATCAATTTAGTCCTAATACGAAACAATTCACTAAATTTAGCCCTCGTTATTTACGCATTCTTTCATTTTGGTCCTTAAAGCAAAATTCCAAAATATGGTAACATGATAAATAATTACAATTAAATTCTTATAGGAACTCGAAAACTCGACTCGAATCGAAAAAATTTCAAATAAAGTTTGAGTTGTAAAATATGACGCGTCAATTCAAATAACTCGAAATTTTTTTACTCGACTCGATCGAACGTTCATCTCTATCTTAACATATGACGCGTCAACTCGAATAACTCGAAATATTCAAATATTTTAAATCATTTTTTTCTTTTAAATCAAATATTTTTAAGATAAAATATTTAATATTTTCATATTTAAATCACATTGAATATTTAATAACTACTTTAAATATTCAATTTAATTTAAAAATATTTGATTTTAAAAAATGATTTAAAATATTCGAATATTTAATAACTACTTTAAATATTTTTCTTTTAAATATTCGAATATTTAATAACTACTTTAAATATTCGAATATTTTAAATCATTTTTTTCTTGTAAATCGAATATTTTTAAAATAAATCAAATATTTAAAGTAGTTATTAAATATTCGATGTGATTTAAAAGAAAAAAATGATTTCAAATCTTCAAATATTTTGAGTTATTCGAGTTGACGCGTCATATCTTACAACTCAAACTTTATTTGAAATTTTTTCGATTCAAGTCGAGCCTAGTTTTCGAGTTCTTATAAAAATTTAATTAAATATTCGAATATTTTAAATCAAATTTTTTCTTTTAAGTCGAATATTTTTAAATTAAATTGAATATTTTAAGTAGTTATTAAATATTCGATGTGATTTAAATATGAAAATATTAAATATTCTATTTTTAAAAATATTCGATTTAAAAGAAAAAATTGATTTAAAATATTATAATATTTCGAGTTATTCGAGTTGACGCGTCATATCTTAAGATAGAGGTGAGCATTCGATCGAGTCGAGTCAAAAAATTTCGAGTTATTCGAGTTGATGCGTCATATTTTACAACTCAAACTTTATTTGAATTTTTTTATTCGAGTCGAGTTTTCGAGTTCCTATGAAAATTTAATTAAATATTCGAATATTTTAAATCCTTTTTTTCTTTTAAATTGAATATTTTTAAATTAAATCGAATATTTAAAGTTGTTATTAAATAATCAATATGATTTAAATATGAAAATATTAAATATTCTATTTTAAAAAAATATTTGATTTAAAAGAAAAATGATTTAAAATATTATAATATTTCGAGTTATTCGAGTTGACGTGTCATATCTTAAGATAGAGGTGAGCGTTCGATCAAGTTGAGTAAAAAAAATTCGAGTTATTCGAGTTGACGTGTCATATTTTACAACTCAAACTTTATTTGAATTTTTTTATTCGAGTCAAGTCTAGTCGAGTTTTCAAGTTCCTATAAAAATTTAATTAAATATTTGAATATTTTAAATCAATTTTTTCTTTTAAATATAATATTTTTAAATTAAATCGAATATTTAAAGTTATTATTAAATAATCAATATGATTTAAATATGAAAATATTAAATATTCTATTTTAAAAAATATTCGATTTAAAAGAAAAAATGATTTAAAATATTCGAATATTTCGAGTTATTCGAGTTGACTCGTCATATTTTTAGATAGATGTGAGCGTTCGATCGAGTCGAGTCAAAAAAATTCAAGTTATTCGAGTTGACGCGTCATATTTTACAACTCAAACTTTATTTGAAATTTTTTCGATTCAAGTCGAGTCGAGTTTTCGAGTTCCTATAAAAATTTAATTGTAATTATTTATCATGTTACCATACTTTGGAATTTTGCTTTAAGGACCAAATTGAAAGAATGTGTCAATAACGAGGGCTAAATTTAGTGAATTGTTCCTATAAAAAGTTTGATTATCATTTTATTTTTTTTTTACTAAAGTTCAATGATCGTCTGTATACTTTACCCAAGTATTACTAGATGATCGGCTAAGAAGACAAGGCAATGACATAACATAAGGTGGTGGTGGGGATATAAATGAGTGCAATTTAATGAGATAAACAGAGGGATCGTTTTCAAAGGCGTGTCCATTTTGAAAAAAAGATTTTTTTATTAGTAATTCGGTGATATCATTTGATTATTTTTAACTTTAAAATTTGAATGTTTTTGAAATAGTTGAGAAAGATCAAAAAGTTAACAACCGAAAACTTAAATTAATTTTGTAATATTTTAATCTTTATTGTTCCATTTCAATCATTTAACCAAAAAATATAAGAGCCGATGAATCGGAAACGATTAATTGGAAGAGATTAAGAATTTTTTTTATATAGAATATACATATCAATATTTATGGATCGTACCTTTTGTGCATCGTTGCTCTTATGAATTGAATTTCCCCCCTCAAGGAATGTCATATCACCTTTAAAAGGTAGGTGGCAAGCCATATGGCCCGTATCATCTCACCATCCTTCAACGAAGAACAATGAAAAACACGAAAAACACGAAAGAGAAATTTAGAATAATCTTTTTGTATTATTTAGAAAATGGATGAATATATACGATCTTATAACTTTAAGTAGGGACGAAAGCATTAAGTCATTTAAATAAAATATTGTTTTGTTTTTTAATGTTGGAGTGAAAGAATCGTTGTTCATGACCGTTGAAATTAATTAAGGAAAACTACACAAGTGATCACTAAATTATATCTAATTTGTTATTTTGGTCACCAAACTAAATTTTTCGTTGAAAATATCTCTAATGTTATATTTTTTTCTTGTTTTGGTCATCGGCCGTTAAAAAAAACGAAACGGTAATGCTGATATGGATATTTTGTAATATTTCTTAATTGTTTCTCTCTTACACATAATTTTTATTTAGTTTTATTCGACCAATCAAGTGATGCTTGATCGAAAGAAAATCAAAGGAATTTGAAAAGGTGCACACCATTCATGCCAGTTCTTGAACATATTTTATTTACACTAAAACATATAAATTCTTTACTCAATACAGTATTTTTCTTCTACTTGCAAAACCAGGGAAATATATTTGCTTTATTTTCAGAGTAATAAAATTTTAAAAGTCAAATAACTGTATTTATATTTCTTAAGTAATAATAAGATAATCTTTTCAAATAGAGACCAGCTACTTTGACACAAATCCAACATGTGAAACGAGATATATAATTTTGACTAAAGGTGTACTTTTGCCCATGAGTTCGACTCAAAAATGCAATTTCGCTCTTTGCCGAAAAGTACATTCAATATGGCCTCCAATCCATAAAATCGATCAAATTGATCCTTTGAGCGATGATAACCGTTACGGTGCTGACGTGGCAGTTAACGGTGATGACATGGCAATCTATGATGCTGATGTGGTGGTCAACAATGCTGACGTGGCAGTACACGTGGGATGTTGACGTGGCAGAAGGGGCTGAATTGATAATTTTAACCGAATTTGAGGGCATAATTGATTTTTTCTGAGTTTAGGAGCATAATTGATTTTAATTAAAAGTTCAATAACTTATTTAATATTTAAGTTGAAAATTAAGAATTTATGAAATTATTAAATTTTAAAATATTAAAACTAGTTAAATAATTTTATTAAGTGAGGATAATTAAAAAAAACAAAGTGAAGACTCTTACAGAAGATCAAAATATTCTTCAATTTGTTTTATAAAAATTCATAAAGTTAATAAAAATAAATAAAATATTCTAAAAGTTGCTGAAAATAAAAATTATATAAAAAATTAAAATATATTATAAATGATAAAATTTAATGTAAAAACTTAATAATTTTTTTATAAAGTATTAGAAAATTAAACACTTTTATAGGGAAAAAAATTCGACTTCGTCACTTTGAGTATTACTATTTGTTAAAAAAATTAGTGGAATCAACATTGTACTAGAGTAACAATAGAATTTAATTTTTTTTCCGTTTTTTTACACCAAATTGATGCTCATTAATATTTGATGTAGAGAAATGAAAGAGAATTTTGGCTTTATTATTACTTTAATACAAGGATGTCTCAATTGAAAATATGTTCAAGGAACATTAGTACACGTAGCATAACGAGAAACAATCGAAAGATTCTCTAATAGTTTATAAAATATTTTTTAATTTTTTATATTTATAACTTTAATGTTTTTACTTATATTTAATTCATTATGGTGTTTTATATTTTTTAATATTTTATGAATATTTAAATATTAATAGTTATTAAATTTTTAGCTTAAAGATTAAATAAGTTATTGAATTTTTAATTATGCAACTAAACTTGGAAAAAAATATCAATTATGCCCTCGAATTCGGTTAAAATAATCAATTCAGCCCCTCCTGCCACGTCATCATCCCACGTGTACTGCCACATCAGTACCGTTGACCACCACGTCAGCATCATGGACTGCCACATCATCACTGTTAACTGCCACGTCAGCACCGTAACGGTCAACGTTGGTCAAAGGGTTAATTTGATCGATTTCATGGACTGGAGGGCCACATTGAGTGCACTTTTCGACGAGGGGTGGAATTGCATTTCTGGGTCGAACTCAGGGGCAAAAGTATCCCTTTAGCCTATAATTTTAGTTTACATAAGTCATTCAAATTTAGTTTACATAAGTCTTTTAAATTTAGGGCTTAGAGATACACAAATACAACATATAAGAAAATGAAAATATTTTGATACACAACACAAGCTTGTGTAAACTTTAGTTTACATAAGCCTTTCAAATTTAGGGTTTATAGATTTATGTTGTGGTTTAGGCTTTAAGGGTTTAGGTTGTAGGGTATTTAATTTAATGTTTATGGTTAGAATTTAGAGTTTAGGGTTTAAGGTTTATGTTTTAGGGTGTTAGGGCTAAGAGTTTAGGTTTTAGATTTTATAGCTTAAATATGAATGACTGTGTAATTTTTTTACACAACTTGTGTATCAAAATATAACACATAAGAAAATCATATATGTATACGGAAAATACTTTGATACACAAGATTGTGTAAACTAAGTTTATACAAGTCTTTCAATTTTAGGGTTTAAAGATTTAGGTTGTGGTTTAGGGGTTTTTGTTGTATGATATAAAATTTAAGGTTTATGGTTAGAATTTAGAGTTTAGGGTTTAAGATTTAGGTTTTAGGGTGTTAAAGCTAGAGATTTAAATTTTAGATTTTATATCTTAAAATATGAAAGGTTGTGTAAATTTTCTTACACAACTTGTGTATCAAAATATAACACATATTTATAATATACCTAATTTAGAGTTTAGGGTTTATGTTGAAGGTATTAGACATAAATTATTGTTCTCACCCACCTCCCATTAATACAATCATGTGATTTTCTGAGCAGGGAGGAATTGAGTGTGAAACTACACATATTCACAGTGGTAGCTGTTTCATTTTCCTCTCTCTGTATTTATTATGTCATTTTTATTGTAATTAAATTATATGCTAATGTGTCCTGACAACTATGGCTAACAAGTTTGAACACAAACAAACAAAAAGAAATAATAAATCTATACCGACAAATACAAGTTTCCCCTGTATGATATGCTTGTGTAATTTTGAATTCAAAGGGGTTGTTTAAGGGTAAGCGTTCGATCGAGTCGAGTAAAAAAAATTTAAGTTATTCGAGTTGACTCGTCATATTTTACAATTCAAACTTAATTTGAATTTTTTTTTTCGATTTGAGTCGAGTTTTCGAGTTCCTATACAAATTTAATTGTAATTATTTATCATGTTATAGTACGGTTTGTTTCCAACTTAAACGATTTTCTCTAATCATATAAGATATATATATATATATATATATATATATATATATATATCTTTATATTATTCTTCACATGTATAAATAAGAATTGTAATGTTATTTAATAAAAATATCATCTAAACTTTTAAAATATTTATAATATTATTTTTAAATAAAAAAACTTTTGAGGATAAAGTATTGATGGGAGTATAAATGAGTCAATGAATGGATGTGAAGAAAAACTTTTAAAAAAAATCAGTTGAATGATCAAATTGAATAAAATGTAAAGTTAAAGGACTAAATTGCAAAAAGAATATATTTGTTAAAAAATTAATTGAAGTTATAGATATTATTAGTGTTATTGAATCATGTGGTTTAATTTTGGTTAAAATAGACTTAAAACGAAATTTAATTTAAAAAACATATGAATTGAAGTTAAATAGGGATTTTAAAGTGGTTTAGGAGCATGTGGTTAAAATTTGATTAAAAATTGACTTAAAACGAAGGAGGGATTGAAGAAATTAGGAAATCATACAAAGTTAAGGGGCTAAATTGAAAAAATTGAAATTTATTTTCAAAAATATGAATTGAAGCTAAATAAGTATTCTACATTGGTTTAGAAACATGTGGTTCAAATTTGGTCAAATGGACTTAAACCGAATGAGGAATTGAAGAAAAATGAGATCATGGACTAAATCACAAAACTGTAAAATTTTATTTTTCTGTTTTTCGAGTTGGAAAATTTTCAACTCAACTCAACTCGAACTCGAATTTTTTTTTTGAGTTATTCGAGATTAAAAAATTAATTTTTTCAAGTTGAGTCGAATTTTGCTCACCCCTAAGTTTATTCGAAGGCACCTAATCAATGAAAAATAATGTTATTTAAGGGTAGATTGTGTATTTTTTTATACGATTTCTCTTATTCATAAATTAGATGATATTGTCTAACTTAGAATTTTTGTCAATTTTCTTGGGCCGCCGTCGGTGTTTATCATTTCTTTCTGTTTTTTTATATTATGTCTTTTATTTTTCTTTTATTTTTTTAAGTTTTTTCAATTTTGAATAAGAATCTACGTTCTTGTGACATGTTTTTCTCTGTTCTTTTGGTACATTTTTTCTCAACTTCTATGACACGTTCCTTATGGCCTTTGGTATGTTTTTTTTGCATACCTATGCGATTGTTTTGGTGATTGTACAAAGACCCTCGCGACGTTAGTTTTCTGATTGGTTTGTGATGGTCACGTATAGTCAGATCCTCTCTTTGGTAAAAGATTGTTTGTCGATATAATCAGAATTATGTAGCGAAACAGCATACCAGATAGTTTGGTTTCGCTCACCACTCCTTTATCACTTCGTAAAGAGTCTCGTTCGACAGAGACAAAGAGTTTTTATGAAGGTTACTGAGTTCTTTTGATGTTGGACGGCATTCTCACCGAAATATTTCGTTTTTCTTTGTATCTTTGAGTATAATATTTTTATTTTATGTATGAGCTTTTAGTGGCTATTGTCTTCATTTTTTTCTCTATGTTTTGGTGCGTTGTAATTATGATTCATTACATTGTTTTTATTTATGAAATCTAGTTGCCATTATTAGAAAAACAAATAAAATGATATTAAATGTTTAAACATATTTAATCATATATTTTTATTTTAATAATGCGTTTCTTTTTATTTTTGAAAAAATAAACAAAGAAACAATTAGTTTCAGGTCATGACGTGCAATCCAAAGGAAAATTACAAATATAACGTGCATGGTTTAACAATGGAGCCCATGCATTTAAGGTGACGTCCGCATGTAGATTGGCTTTGATAGCTACCCAACATTGGGCAGTACACCCAACCTTTGCAACATTTATCTTTACTTGTCCAGAATTAATATTCTTGTTTCATGTGGTTTTCTTCAGGGGACAATGTTTTGTGTAATAATTATTTCGGTTTTCGATTAAGTCGGTCGATTTGATCATATGATTACTTCAATTATCCATCGTTTTTCTGGCTTATGTAAGATATGGAGTACAATTACTTGAAGAATTCCATTACCCCAGCAGTTACAAACACAACACTCATATCTGATGCTACTGAATCCACCTTTAGTTGCTAAGGCTTCGAATTCCGGTTTGGTTTGTTTAGGGACAGAGCCCGGATTAAATATTAGGAGAGGCTTAAATATTGAATTTAAAAAATACAATACTTATTAAATATTTAAACTCAAAAGTCATGATGAAAGTCTTAATTTGTATAATATTTAAACTTGTGGGACTTAAATTATTATTAGACAAAAAAATTTGAGGGCACAAATCCTTCTTTCTAGGGATGGGCACGGGTCGGGTCGGGCCGGGTTTTTGGCCCACTCGAACCCGACCCGACTATATCTTTTAAAAAATCCGACCCGACCCGAAAATAAATACCTTAAACCCGACTCCGACCTATATAAAAAAATTAATTTTAGAGACTTAATTGTAAAAAAAATAATTTTAAGAGACTTAATTGTAAAAAATAATAAATTTAAGGACTAAATTGTAAATAAAAAATCAATTTTAAGGACCTAATTATAAAAAATTATATAAAAGGGGTATTATTACAAATATCCCTAAAAAATTATGGAAAAATTACACTATTAGTTCTAGGTCGGGTCAGATTTTTTTCACCCCGAACCCGACCCAACCTCACCCTCCTCAAAAACCCGACCCGATCGGGTCGGGTTGGGTCGGAACCCGTCGAGCCCGGGTGAAATGCCCATCCCTACTTCTTTCTTTAATTCATCTCATACTTGGTCAAATATTTAATAAAGAAGGACCGAATTACTATTAGACCAAAAATTATTAAATATTTGAAATTTACAGCATGGGCTTGGGCCTTCAAATAGCCTGGTCCTTGGTTTGGTTCTTTCGCTCCCGGATTATCATGCATGAATCTGTTAATAGTTGGGGCAACTCCTTGTTAGAAGCTTTCGGAAATTGCCGGTTAAGAGCACTTGATGTATAATGGCCTCTTCTATTTTTTTCTTTTTTTTAATATTATAATGGCCTCTTCAAGTAAATTAAATAATGATTTAAAACTATAATACAAGTAAATTAAATAATGATTTAGAAATATAATATAAGGGTAAATATATGAAAATTTTCTATTAAATTGAATAGGTCTAGTGATCCTTAAATTCTAAACTAACAACATAAATAGGGACGGAACTATGTAGGGTGGGGGGCTTTTTTACCTTTGTCCCCGAATTTAAATTTTCTTAAAAATTGGTTTATTTATGAATGTGCCCCCTCAAACATTTATAGTTTGCCCCTCAACCTCAAATCATGGCTCCGTCCCTGCCCATAAACGTTAAATTTAATAAGCTTGTGTGTGTGTGTGTATATATATATATATATATATATATATGAGATAGGATCCGTTTAGACAGTGTAAAACTCTAAGTTTTACACGTTTTTTGGACCGTTGGATGAGTGAAACGAATGGATGAGATTAACAGTAAATATGTGAAGTTTATCACTTGGAAAAAAAAGATTAAAGAGTTAATCTGAGCCATCCGTTCCCCCCATCTAACGATCCAGAAAACGTGTAAAACTTAAAAAGTTTTTTCTCTCTCTCTCTCCCTCTCCCTCTCCCTCTCCCTCTCCCCCTCTCCCCCTCTCTCTCCCTCTCCCTCTCTCTGAGTCCCTAGACCCTAAAAATAAGGCGTTTGTGAAAAAAATTTATTTCCACCGCATGTGCATGAAATAATTACCCTATTATTATATAATTTTTTAAATTAAAATACCATTTTGTTCTGGAAAACATTTTTTATTTTTGTTTTCATTTTCAGAAAATGGTTTTCATTTTCTGTTTTCTAAAAATTAGAAAACATGTTTGGTTAATAGAAATAAAAATTTATTTTCAAAAATAAAAATAGTGGAAATGTATTTGGTATCTAGTTTTTTAAAATAAGAAGGCTTAAAGGTCAAATTAACTCTCAACAAAAAATCTATGATTCCGTCGACTAAAATTTCCTGGATAAGATTATGGAATACATGGGGTTCGGCGATCAGTGGCACCATTGGATATTTTGCTGCATGTCTATTGCATCTATATCAGTATTGGTCAATGGTGCCCCTACAGATCGCTTCCGTATCTCAAGAGGGCTTCGGCAAGAATGTCCATTGTCCCCGTTACTTTTTAACTTGGTTGGGAAAGCGCTTAGTCTAATGCTGGAAAAGGCTGAGTCGGTGGGTCTCTTCTCTGGTATCCGTACCGGTAAAAATGATAATTCAATGTCCGTCACTCACCTATAGTTCGCCGATGACCTCATGGTTTTTTGCAAAACAACAGAGTCACATGTTATAGCTATCAAAAGAGTCTTAAGGGTTTTCGAACTCGCTTCGGGTCTCCGTATTAATTTGGAAAAGAACAAGTTGTTCGGCATGAATGTAGACTCGGAGTTGTTGCTCTCTTGGTCAAAAGTAGCTGGATGTTCTAAAGGTATGTTTCCATCTGATTATTTGGGAATGCCACTCGGCGCAAGACAAAATTCTATGGCACTTTGAGACCCTGTGATTAAGAAAATATCTACGAAACTGACAAGTTGGAAGTCGTGCCTTCTCTCCTTTGCAGGCAGATTAACCATGGTCAAATCAGTGTTATCATCTTTACCTTTATATTTTATGTCCCTCTTTCGAATGCCTTCGGCAGTTTGCAAACGTGTAACTAGCTTGGTCTCCAACTTCTTGTGGGGTGGTTCGGTGGACAAAAGATGAATACATTGGGTGAAATGAGCACTGCTTTGCCAACCGGTAAAATTCGGAAGGCTTGGTCTCACAGACTTTGAATTACAGAACATGAGTCTCCTAAGAAAGTGGGTGTGGCGCTTTTCTACGGAAAGTGATAGCTTATGAAGAAAGTTATCTCGTGTAGCCTCAACCTGGATGGATCGACTCTTATGCCCCCCCCCCCCCCCCCCCGAAACCGAAACCGAAACATGCATCTTGGGTATGGAAAGGTATCACTAATTCTTTTTTCGCTACGGATGATTTTGGCTTAACATTTCAGCACAATTTAGTTCAGCGAGTGGGAGATGGAAAACACATTCGTTTTTGGCACAATATATGGATTAGTGCACAACCCCTCCTCTTGAAATTTCGTCGAATTTTTGCAGTAGCCATTAAAAATCAAGTGTTGTAGCGGATTTTGGGAGTCGACAGAACAATATATGGAGCTGAAATATTCAATTAAGGAGAAGACCCTTTGACTGGGAAGTAAATACGTGGAATGAATTCATGTCTTTGCTCTCTTTTTTTCAGTCTTCAGGCCTTGGTAGAGACTGGATTCAATGGATTGGATCGAGAGATGGTCTTTACTCGCCGAAATCGATGAAACTCCTTGTGAACCAGGGATCTTCCTCATCTATTAACTGGGAAAAAGTGGTTTTGATTGGTTTGGCAAAATAGACACTAAGTTTTTGGACTAAAATGTTTGAGAATCAAGCAATAAAAAACAGAGTGAAGATTTTTAGAGAATAAAACCTGTCAGACATGATATGCAATTTACCTGATTTTTTAAGTCAAGCACTCTGATTGGCCTAAAAAATTACAGAAAAAATGTGGGACAAGTAACCATAGAAACTCAAAAATACTTTAAGGACAACTCGGTACAAATGGTATAGTTTAGGAGCAAATAGGCCTTTTTAACCTAAATATTTATAAGGATTGCTGAATACTTCTAAACCTAACCAGGGTCCATATAAGCAATCAACTAGGACCCCAGATGATAAAAACTAAATTCCTAGAATAATGTAATCTTCTTATATAAAAAAAAACATAATTAACTCATTGGTGCAGAATGTGCAGAAATCACGATTTTGCACAGAACAATGAAATACAGAATATTCTGAAGACCCAAATACTAAGGTTACACAAGAAACAATAAGTAATGAATTGGGATCTTCGAAGACTTTCCCTTCACTTGATTCTCCATATTACTTACTTTGCTGGTGACCAACTTACTACTGGTTTTGTTTCTCTCTAACATCAACGCCGGTAGACGTAGGGTGGCGCTTGATCTTTCGTAATGCTCTTTCCGTGTTGAACGCTTCAACCTACATTGATTCATATCGAAGAAACTCAAAGTGTGCAACAAATAATAGAAGCTTTTATGAGTAAAGTGTTATTTTTTTGTAACAAGCAACTTCAAGAAAACATTCTTACTGCGTCTTTTATTTGCTTTGTTATACTCGCAGCCTTCGATGTAGCAAGTTGCAAGCATTGCATGATAACTCTTTGAGGGATGCCCTCACCGCCACCTTTTTGAATTGCACAAATATCACCGTTTGCGTTAACCGTTGTAGTCATTCTTCCACTCATGACAGCTTCCTCATTGTGAGTTGGATCTATTAGCTGAATTCATATCGATTAAGGAGAGCACAACTTTAGCTGTGAACGACAAGTGTTAATAAAATGTTTCGAGATATCCCAATGGAAAATTTACTCACCAGGATGCTCTCATTACTAAAAAATCCGAAGGTTATTGCAATTGGAAGATGATGCACCATCAAAGGAAGAGGCTCCCTTATCTGTCGAAAGAAGAGATATTTCAATACCATAATTGGGAATTCAATGGAGTCGAATGAGAAAGTGTTTTTGATGGGAGAGAAGAGGAAGAAGATGATAAGAGAGAAGTGACATAATGAAGTTCTCACTAGTTCCCTTAATCTCACTTCTTACTGTTTCTCTCATTATTTAACAAACTAAACAAAAGATACTTTTATTTTCTCAGGCCAACCGCAGTGTCGGATACCAATATTCGGACATGGGTATTTAGATAGACCCTTCAAGGACCCTCCAAGTACATTAAAAATGAACATACCATGTCACATACATATCCATATCCGACACTCACACTGAGTCCAAGTAACAATGTAAAATACAGGTTTTAAAACTCAATAGATTCTTCCCAGTTCCCATCTTCACAGTAAAGTTTTTCTGAAAAGCAAAGTAATATCTACGAAAACAAAAACACTAATATTAAAATCTAAAAGAGTTAAGAATCTGACCTCGGGTGGATGTACAATTACTTCTTGGCCATCTTCTCCTCCTAATGAGCATTCAGGCCTCCGGAATGTCAGTAAAGCAGCCAAAGCAGCAATATTAGCAGCATCAACAAGGTTTCTGTTTCCATAAAATATATTAATTGGAACTGAATATGAATATCTAATGTTGGCAGAGAAACAAATTATGAAATGACATTAAATTCAGGCCTTAAAATCACAAAAAGACTGCGATTGTACCCTCCATTATCTAGAATGTGGATATCGATCCGAATAGCCCACACAAACTTGCCAGCTAGAATACACAATGATTCAGTATCCACAGCCCTGCTTTCCCTGTAAGATAACTAAAAACCTTCAATTACCTTTATTTCAATAAGAACAACACAGTAACAAACCCAAATCTATGTTCCACCACATTCCTCAAAAGCTTAGTAGAAACGTGCACCGATAGCATAACAGCATTCATAAAAGAAAAGGCATGCTCATTAGAAGAGATCTAAGAAAATATCACTGAAGATCATTATACGATATAAGCCCAATACATTCAAAGAAAAAGGAGAAAGGCGAGAGAAAGCTGGAAAAGTTTCAACCAAATCTTCTAAATAACAGTACCTTAGACCACGATTAATTATACGTCCCAACTCCACAGCCGATTCTCCCGGACGACCTGGCTCAAATGAAGGATCAGCCATAGGAGAAAATTCTGTGAAGATCGAAAGCATCCCTTCCTTTGGTCGGTCTCTATAAGGCTGAACCAATTGAGCAGTAACAATGCCCATAACACGAGTCTGGCCTAGCTGCACCTCTGATGACCCATCCTCTCTGCAAGTCACCATAATTATTAAACACAGAATTTTACCAACAATATCCACCAAACAAGCTACTCACAGTAGCCGAAATCACTTGATGATGCACAAAAAAGATGTATGCATCTAATTGCTTCAACTAGAAGAATAGGATCAATCAAGATACATTCCTTCAATTATGAAAACAGAAAACACACAAGAAAATATCATCAAAATATGGGCAAACATTTTCTAGAACCAAGAGTCTCATAAACATGCATGCTTGCATATAGATAACCACCATTAAGGGAAGTTAGCCCACATCAATTGAGTTTAGAATTTGTTGCGGCCTAGTCTTCAAGTTGACCATACACGAAGGGAAGTGTATAAGTTATTACATCCCATGTTAATAAAGTTTAGAGTTTGTTGTGGTCTTATATTAGGATGAGCAATCTCCACCTATTTCCAAAGGTTGATTGCATAACAGACACTACATAATAAATATATCCTTGCAACTGCAAACAACCCCAAGTTTCAAGATAAACAATTTTAAAAACATAAGCTGAAACAGAGTAATTGTAAGCTGAAACGCAGGGAACCTGTTACTGTAGATATCCAAATGCATAAAAGTTGGGTTTTCTATGGATACATTGAAGAATGGTGCGAGAACTTGCCTGCCAAACTTGATTGAAATCTTACGGTATTCAAAGGGCTTTCGGCCGTCGATTCGAATTTCAGAAAGCAGCGCAGTTTTGATGAAATTCTTGTCGTTCACTGTCAACCGCCACGCATTCGCCAATCTACCCTCCATTGCCTCTCAATTTCTCTGCAAAGTTGCGTCGAAAGATTTCAGCTTTTACTTGTACAATTCATCAACAAGTTTCGAATTTCCTCTTTAACTAAACTATGTAATTTTGAGGGGGGAAAATGGAGCTTACGGACTTTTATGAAATCCTGTTGTCTTTTAATTTGAAAGGTTGAATAGAAAGCTTAAGGTGAAGAAGAAGAGGAAGAAAAACCCTAGGGTTTTTGTTAGGTTAAATTCCCTTACTTTTCTTTTTTTTTTTTTTCAATTTTGTCACGTGCCTTTTTTTTCTTTAAATTTAAGATAAATTACATAAATGGTTATCAAACGTTTAAGACGCTTTCATTTTAATCAACAAAGGTTTAAAACTTGCAATACGATCATTGAATTTTTAATTCATTTTCAAAATAGTTAATTTCTGTTAATGACATCTGACGTAGCAGTTAAAATAAATTCTTCAATAAAATAATGTGTTCTCTGTCGTGTTTCTTTCCATCACTTTCTCAAGAAATAAATGATAGTAAAAGCTTTTTCTCTCAACCATTTCTTTTCCCCTTTTTCGAAGCACTCTCATATCTTTATTTACTTCACTGTTACTTGTTTTCTAACTTGTAAAACCCAATGAGCTCTAAGTACTTGTTTTGTAGGTATAACATGTTCTTGGATTTCCTAATAAACTTATCCACGGTGGCCATGTGAAGGATAGAGCCTAACTGCCAAAGATAACATAATATTGATAATGGAAAACTTAACTACAAGACTGAATGTTTCTTGGAAGTCACACCCTAGGACTTGAGCATACCCTTTCGCCGCCAACCAAGCCTTGTGTTTGTTAATGGAACCATTTGAATTGTACTTGATTCTAAAAGTCACTTACACCCAATAGCTTGTGTAACTCCCTCGACCCGGCCTAGCTGCCCGACTAGACCGAACCGAGCAAGCTACATTGAGTTTGCCAAAATAAACCCGTAAAAAAATTACTCGAGTTACGTAATTTTTTTTTCTTTTTTCCCTTTAAACTTGTATGGATGCAAATTATTAACCTATGGTGAACATGCTGGCAGCGGGTGAAAACTCAACTAAAATGAGCATAAAAAAGGCAATCGATTGCACAAAGTTATAGATTAGGGACCAAATTGTAAATATAGAAAATTACAAGGATTTTATTAAGTTTGAAGTTATCAATACTCAATTAGTCAAGTTTCATGCTCACGTGCTAAATTTCAGCTCAAAACGATCATCCATACTCACACAATTGCATTCACAAAGATCAGAGACTAATATGTAAGAATTAGAAACCTTAGGAATCACTTTAACTGAATTAACTGATGCATGTATCGGTACACGAGCAGGTATATCGGTACATTTTTACAAATCCAAATCCCCAGATTTCGGTAGCTCAAAACCGTACCCATACACCTTCCTCAATATCGATATGTTATGCCTAAAATGCAAAGATCATACCGGTACAGGTCCCCGCGTACCAAAACCCAGTCTCCAAATACACTTACCCGTATCGGTACAAGGACACGAGTACCGATACGCCAAGACCTAAAATGTCTATTTTTGCTGGTTTTTCACACGTTTATGGATTCATACACAACCTAACATGCTTCATTCATAACCACAAACATATTAAGGATCGATCCATGTCGAAACATCATAGAATCAAGATCAATTTAAGGTATCATGCTTAAAATCAAAGTCTAAAGGCATGCTTCCTAGAAACCAAGCCAACCAAAGAATGAAACGTAAATCTACAACATAATCAAACATGTAAGGACAATTACAATCCCTCAACAACAATATAAACTTGCACAAACAGAAAGTTTAGCAAATAACCCTCCCAAACAACAATGATCCCCATTGCCTTTATTACTAGTAGTCTAGTTTGAAACTATAATTTCAAATAGCCAAAGTCTTTGGGTTTCTTTTGTTTTCTTGCTGTCTCCAACCTTTAATTCTCTGCATTGATGGACAAAGAGAGCGTAAGTACACAAGGCTTAGTGAGGAGTGCTCAAAACACAAGCATCATTAATGCAATTAAAACCATTTTCCCAAAACACATTTAAATAACTATTTCAATCATCTTTCAAAATATCATGCCTTGAAAACTATGCACTAAAAATTTCTTAAAACCAGCATATCAAACCATATGCAACATGTATCATGAATCAACAACAAATTCCCATCTGCTAACCCTCAATTTAAGCTTTCTCATGCATAACTACACATATGCAAGGCTTAAAGAGTAAACATGTATAAATCAATATTATACAACATTATCCATCAACATGATACATTATCAATTATATTGGCTTTCAAGTGATCATAAACCAAGTTCCATTTCACAAAATATTACATCGGATACACGGATTCAACAAGTGTCCTCTCAACACTTCATGCCACATCAATCGGAATTTATGGTACATTCATAATAGAGAACAATCACAACCCCAATCATCGGTTAGACGCATAATCCACTAATGGAAGTTTCGGTACCATATAACCCCTCAATCGTTAGGGTACTCGTGGTGGAGTATTCGGCACACATAAATCCCTCAACACTCGCGGCGACTTATTTATAGTGCACTATCAATCTTATGGTCGACCAACTATATCCGATAAAAGATTTAAACCACATCACTTACCAATATAATTCAATATTAACCATGTACCTCACTGTTTTTATATGCAATATTTCAAAACCATTTCCAATGCATTAAATCATGCATTCACAAGTATTCCTCATACTTACATGGACCATTTACCAAATGCATCCATCATCAATATATGATCAAAATCAGTATAAAACATGCTTAAACAGTAGGTACCATGTAATCCAAAAACAAGTGCGTAAAACCAATTTCGCCAAAAGTAAAACCGAGGGAGAAATCTCATCATACTTACTTCTGAGTTTAAACCAGTATTTCAAGCTTAATTTAAACTCCCAAAATAATCTTTAAACCATTTCAATGCTGGAAACCACGTTCACACTCACCAACTATGCAAAACTCCACTCGTCAATACAAAATCAAGCGTCTGAAGCTTCCGAAACTTCCCCAAACATTGTAAGATCAATCTCCCCTATTTTAACCACATAATAACATAGGATTAATGCATCATTATGCATCCATAATCCCAGCAATACAACTCCCCAACTTTACCTCACTAAAATCCATTAATCGCTTTCTAAAAACAACCGAAAACACCACCAAACATAACCTAAACAAAGCCCAACCACTTTCTATTGATTCGAACACCTTAACAACATCAATTAACATCTAAAAACACTTACATAACCACCTTATACTTCCATTAACCCTTTAACACAAAAAACATCTCAAAATCTAACTATTCACAACCTAGAAAACTAGCAATCTGTAGAACTAATGTTTTGATATAATAATTGAAAAATGTTTTGGACTGATTTAAAAAGAATTCAAAACTATTTCCAAAGTCCAAATAACTTGAAACTATGTTTAGGGATGTTTTCAAAGGGTTTTACATGTTTTCAAAAGCCAAACTACACAAAACCGTCCAGGTGTATCGAAACACCCCTAGGCGTTTCGATACGGTGTATTTCAATAGCAAAAACGTTTCGATACGGGTATCGAAACGGGTCTTCCCTGGATGAGGATTTTGCCCAGCGTTTCGATACGGGCTTTGCCGTTTCGATACGCCTACGTGGCATCGACCACAACGATCATAAACCCCAACGACTATTTCCTAACTAACATTTAAATGCAGAGCGTTTCGATACGGTGCCTAGCGTTTCGATACGGGCGTTTCGATACGGATGCTTGTTAGACTGCAACGGCTCTTTCTACTTGAAGAGCGTATCGAAACGGGTTCGAGCATTTTGATACGGGTAGCAGCAGAACTGCATTTATGGTGGGAAATCAAGTCCTCAACGGCTCCAAATCATCCCTAACGGCTAGTAACGGCTATAAACTCATCAAGGAGTATAAAAGGGACCTCCAAGCATCAAGATATGGTTAATGCTTCAATTGTCAATCAACAAATGATCAAAAAGTGTCTTTGTACTTAAATTGTCAATTCTTGTATAGAGAAACACTAGTGAGCCAAAACTGTCAAATTTGCTCAAGTGTTTTAGGTTTTGGGTGAGTGCAACTTGTGCAAACAAATACCTATTAGAGGGATTTAAGTTTGCTTATCTTTTCTCTTTTGTAAAGAGGGTTTGATCAAGGCTTTGGATAGAAAGCTTGATCGGTGTATAAGGGTTTCCTCCTAAGCCTAGAAAAAAGGACGAATCAATAGTGGATTGATTGGAAATCCTTAGTGGGAAGCTAAGGTAGTGGATGTAGACCTTGGTTAGAAGGTTGAACCACTCTAAAATCATTGTGTCATCTATCTTTTAGCTTCCACAACACATCCACCCAAAATTACAACTCTCCACCACTTGGTGAGCAAGATCGGTTGAAGGAATCGAGCACCTCACAACTCAACAATTGGTATCAGAGCTTGGCTCAATCGAAGAGGATTAACATCCTATTGAGAAGATCCGGCAAGCTCGATCATCATTTCACCAACCGGCTCAAATGGCGCAATCCATCGTCAAACTGCCTTTCTTCGACGGAACCTACTATGCCCATTAGAAGACCAAGATGAAGTTCTTCATAAAGTCAAGAGACTACAAACTATGGGACATAGTTGAAGATGGTCCGTTCATGCATCAACGAAGCAAAGCGGAGTGGAGTGCCGACGATCGCAAGAAGATGGAGCTTAATTGCAAAGCCTTGCACATCCTCTTTTGTGCATTTGGCCCAACCATCTATGAGAAGATGTCTTCTTGTGAGAGTGCCAAGGAGGTATGAGACAAGCTTGAAGTCACATACGAGGGAACCGATGAAGTTAAGGAGACCAAGATTGCGCTCCTCACCTTAGAGTATGAGAACTTCAAGATGGATCCGGAAGAGAACATCGAGAAGATGTTTGATAGGTTCTCCACTATCACCAATGGTCTCAAAGGATATGGAGAAGCCATCCCGGAGGAAAAGCTTGTCCGAAAGCTCATCTACTCACTTCCCGAGTCTTGGGACTCAAAGAGGACCGCCATCATCGAAGCAAAGAATTTGAAGACCTTGAAGCTTGATGAACTCTTGGGGTCACTCCTTACTCATCAAATCATGAAGAAGAACAAAGAAGATGAGAAGAAGAGGGAAAAAATTAGAGCTATGGGAGAGAAGAAGCTCAAGGGGCTTGGCATCAACACCAATGCCATGGCTCTCAAGTCCTCCACTTGCCATCATGTTTATTCAAGTGAAGAGGAGGATGAAGAAGAAGAGATAGTTCATCTCTTCAAGAAGTGTGCCCCGTTCATGAAGAAAGCCTTGAAAGAGCTTGAACGAGAATCCAAGAAAAAGAAGAGGGCAAGCACTTCAAGCCATAAGAAGAAGGCACATGTGGCTACTTGGAGTGATGAGGACTCCACCGACGATGAACAAGCCAACCTTTGCCTTATGGCCATCGAATAAGATTCAAGGGTAACTTCTAATTCATCTCTTCATGTTCTTACTCTTTTGATGAATTACAAGATGCCTACGATGATTTGGTTTTAGACTTTAAAAGTCACATTTGAAAAACAATAAATTGATTTCAAAATTGAAAATTCAAAATGATTTAATTTCTAAAACCAAACTTGAACTTGAAGCAAAAATCAAGGAGTTTGAACTAAAATGTTTTGATTTACAAAAATTGCTTCAAAAAGTTCAAGAAGAAAAGGATTTGATTTCCAAAGAGCTAGAAAAGAAAAACAATTTTGGAAAATCAAATTTCTATGGAAGACAATCTAGTGCCCCTAGATTTGTAAAATGAAAATGTTTTAGAAGTGTTTGGGTCCCAAAAGGACTTAGCACTTCAATTAAAAGGGATGACATTGTAAAATGGATTCCTATGGGGACTAAAATTTGTGCTACTAATGTTCATGGATCCAAAGCAATTTGGATACCAAAAATCACTTGATTGTCTTTTGCTAGGTGTGATGGAGAGTGATCAACAAGTCAATCTTTGAGGGGGAGCTCCATGCACACAAGGAAGAACACTTGAAGAAGGAAGGCTTCACATCCTCCCTTGAGTTCAAGTGTGGTAAAATCTAGTTGCTTTTGCTTTTATTTGATTTATTTTCTTTTATGTCAACTAGATGATCATATATGTTAGACTAACATTTTTAATGATGCTTTGAGTAAGGGGGAGCCATTTTAAAACAAAATTCTTATTTTTGTCAATTTTTTCCTCTATAGTTATTTTGAACTTAATGTTTTAAATTCTTTTTGATATAACAAAAATGGAGAGAAATGGTTTGAAAATTTGAATTTTCAAATGAATAATGGGGAGCTTTATTTGATTTCATATCTTTAATCTCTTATTCACATTTTTAAAGTTAAAGGGGGAGAATCCCAAACAATTTTTCAAGTTAATTTTATTATATCAAAAAGGGGGAGATTGTAGAACTAATGTTTTGATATAATAATTGAAAAATGTTTTGGACTGATTTAAAAAGAATTCAAAACTATTTCCAAAGTCCAAATAACTTGAAACTATGTTTAGAGATGTTTTCAAAGGGTTTTACATGTTTTCAAAAGTCAAACTACACAAAACCGTCCAGGTGTATCGAAACACCCCTAGGCATTTCGATACGGAGTATTCCAGTAGCAAAAACGTTTCGATACGGGTATCGAAAAGGGTCTTCCCTGGATGAGGATTTTGCCTAGCGTTTCGATACGGGCTTTGCTGTTTCGATACGCCTACGTGGCATCGACCACAACGGTCATAAACCCCAACGGCTATTTTCTAACTAACATTTAAATGCAGAGCGTTTAGATACGGTGCCTAGCGTTTCGATACGGGCGTTTCGATACGGATGCTTGTCAGACTGCAACGACTCTTTCTACTTGAAGAGCGTATCGAAACGGGTTCGAGCCTTTCGATACGGGTAGCAGCAGAACTACATTTATGGTGGAAAATCAAGTCCTCAACGGCTCCAAATCATCCCCAACGGCTAGTAACGGCTATAAACTCACCAAGGAGTATAAAAGGGACCCCCAAGCATCAAGATATGGTTAATGCTTCAATTGTCAATCAACAAATGATCAAAAAGTGTCTTTGTACTTAAATTGTCAATTCTTGTATAGACAAACACTAGTGAGCCAAAACTGTCAAATTTGCTCAAGTGTTTTAGGTTTTGGGTGAGTGCAACTTGTGCAAACAAATACCTATTAGAGGGATTTAAGTTTGCTTATCTTTTCTCTTTTGTAAAGAGGGTTTGATCAAGGCTTTGGGTAGAAAGCTTGATCGGTGTATAAGGGTTTCCTCCTAAGCCTAGAAAAGGGGACGAATCAATAGTGGATTGATTGGAAATCCTTAGTGGGAAGCTAAGGTAGTGGATGTAGACCTTGGTTAGAAGGTTGAACCACTCTAAAATCATTGTGTCATCTATCTTTTAGCTTCCACAACACATCCACCCAAAATTACACCTCTCCACCACTTGGTGAGCAAGATCGGTTGAAGGAATCGAGCACCTCACAACTCAACACAATCCAATTAGTTCCGGGATTCTTATTACAATTCCATCTTTATAACACGTAAACACATTATTAACATGATCTAAATCAATCTAGATCACCAGCAAACAAATCCATTAATGAACCTAATCAAAACTCAATTAAATTAAGAAACCCTAACTAAATAGATAAACCATGCTAAAAATCAATTCAAAAGAGTCAAGAACTTGGAAATTTTAGTAAAGAACCTGTGATTAGAGAAGAGAAATGAAAATGACCTCTAATAGTTGGCATTCCCCTTAATTGGCATGGTTTGAGTGAAATCTCCAAGAAAACCAATAAGATTTGATGTAGAAATCAAGAAATCAATGGAGGAACCAAAAAGGAAAATCAAGAGAGCTAATCTCTGATCATTTTAGAGTAGAAAATGTAGTTTGGCTACCAAGAAAGTTGAGAGCAAAAGTAGTTACGTGAGAAAAGTGATTTAATTAATAAAACTCCCTTTTTATTAAATCAATTTTATTCCCATTTAATTCCCATTTTAAAATTATTTAAAAATAGCTTAAATTAAGGGAAAAGTCTTATTAAAAATATTGGTAAATTAGCTCCTTAAAGATTCAAAGTTTTGACCATTTTACATTTTAGTCACCAAAATAGTTTTAAAACTTTATATTTTAGTCACCAACCCAAAATGTCATTTAATCCGAATTTATTTCCTTAAATTGAATTTACCAAAACCCTAATTATATTAATTAGGTATTTTCCAACATTTTCTATATTTTATTCCACAATAAACCATTTATTATGAATTAAATCTCGAAACTAACTCGAATCGACTAACTTGGTTCTCCCGAACTATCTAACCTAACTAGCCAACTTCTAGGCCCAAAAACTGGGGCGTTACAGCTTGCCTATTACATGGTAGATGTAACACCCCGAAAATCGGTCTAGTCGAGATTAGGGTTTCGGTGATCAGAAACCCTAAATTTGAAAGGTCCAAATATTATTCTAATCATTTTATTAAGTCCATTGTTATGTTATTGATCTCTAATTAAATCGAATTATTAAACTTGGACCTATTTGAATAAGATGGAAACCTTTAGTGGCTAAATTGTGAAAATTGAAAGTTTAGGGGCAAAAACTATGAACTCCCAAGAGTTGAGGGACTAATCTTGTGATTAGCCCCTCCACATTTAAGTCACTATATCCTTAGAAAATGAGGATAAGTTCCTTCATTGGAAGGAAAGGCCTTTCGGCCAATTTGAATAAAAGAAAGAGAGTGAGAATTGAAGCTTACCCGAGTCTAAACTAAGCTAGCACCTTGTCTTCATCTTTTTCCTCATCCAACCACACACCTTCATTGTTGAAGGAGGAAAAGCTTAAAATTTCATTGGTTTATTGTTATCAAATCTTTGCCATCAACCGGGTAAGCTATAATCCTCAATCGAACGTTGAATTCCATGTATTAAGCTATTGATTATCCTAAGTTTAGATATTGATTTCAATATTGTTATATTGATTACGATATCGAAATATTTTTCTAACGATTCCCTATTGATTTTCCTACCTTGAGAGATCGATCTAGATCATCCATCGACATCATCGAAAGCTAGGAATAGAGGCGTAATCATCTTAGAGTCGTAGGAGCATCGGATTAATAAGGTGAGTGTAGTCGAAGTTTTGGGATTTGGGAAGGAGCCTTCCCGAATTCATTGTTATCAATTTGAATACATGGCTAACATTGTTTTAATGTTATAGCATCGGTTCGTTTAATGGACATATTGGTAAGTCCCGGTAAGCATTGCATTGAACATCAGATATCGGATATCGGCATTGTCATTGTTAATAGGTATAGAGCATGTTATAGCCATTGTCATTGTTAAAGTATATTGTCATTGGTCATCGAAGTAAGTATTGAAATTGTCATTGATCATTGTACCGATATGTCATTGAAACATTGATATTGAATATTGATAAGGACATTGAATCATTGGATACATCGATCATTGTTATTGTTAATGAATATTGAATATTGTCATTGTCACCGGACCTTGGATTCGAAGGACATTGGATACAATTGGCATGCCATAGAATTCATGAGCTCAGTGTACGGGTGGACTACGGTCCTAGGGCTACGGCCTATATTGATTTGGTGAGGCGGAGGGATGTTTATGCATTGGTCACTTTGGCGAGGCGGAGGGATATGACCACTCATTGTTTGGCGAGGCGTAGGAATTCGCGTATCCACTATCCAGAATCGATCCAAGGAATTATTGATAAAATATGACTATTTTGTTATTGAGCATGATCATTGTGTTGTCATTGGAAAATCATGTCATGACCATTGTTAATGTAGAAATGAAATTGCATATTAGAACATTGTTATCCTTGTGACTACCTCACTAGGAAAAGTATGCCTAATGCATTTCATTTCATCTATTTCAGGTTAGCCAAGTTTTGGATCGAGATCGGAGGAGTTGAAGTGTTGCACAAGTCACAACCAAGCTATAAGTAATGTATATTGACCCTTTTTGAACTCCTAGTTGGTGGCAAGGTGCATGTACTAGTCGATAAAGTCTCTTTTGTTATGTCTATATTATGGTCAAGTAGTAAAAGTGTGATATGCCTATTATGAACTTTCTATGTAGTGGAAATTGGCTTAAAATACATATTTTGGCACTAAAAGGTAAAAACCGAGTAAATGGATTCATTTAACCTTAAAATTTGGTATGCAAGTAGATTGTATAGTTATAATGTTGTGTGTAAATTTTTGTTGCATTTGAACATCATTTGATTGGCCAAATTGATTAAAAACCAGCAAAAATCCGTCATCTCAGGTCAGGCCGTTTCGATATGGGGCAAAGCGTATCGATACGGTTAAGCATAAATGGACCCTAGGAACATGGCGTTTCGATATGGTTTGAGGCTGTATCGGAACTTTTTGCTACTAGAATTTATTGTTTCGATACGGGTCTATAGTGTATCGAAACGGGTCAAAGTCAAGGTCAAAAGGAGTCAACCAGTACCGATACAGGGCTTACCCGTATCGATACGATCTAAAAGACAAAGTCAACTTAGGTTGACCATCATACACCCGTTCTGAAATAGCCTTGAGGTGTTTCAAAATAGGGTTAGTTAAGTTGGTTAAAAAACATGAATTTGGCAGTTTTCATTGTTCACAAAATGGTTACTGAAATAAGGTTGATTAAATTGAACGAGTAAATGAATACCAAATTGCATGAAAATTTACAGACTTATTAATATTGTAATGAATTTCATTGTAATATGACCAATTGCATCGAAGGACCTTTAATTTAGTAGAATCACAGACTAGTCCCTAAAACTTATAATAATTATGATCTAGTCTTAAATGTTTAAATATTGTTTCTTAAGGAGTCGATCGGACTAAGATGCATACCCTGTAATGTTTTGGGTTGTATAATATTGATCAATTGTCGATTAAGAAATGAAATTTTATTGCATTGTTCACTGTATCGTTCATCGGTAGCATTCTCCGACTCGATTCTCGACTAGGCCGGGAATGGGATATTATAGTAGAGGAACCAAATCCCATGTGCCATTAGCTATTAAGGCATCAAATTCAGCATGGACTGCATCACTCCAAGTAGAACTTTGTAATGCATCCTTTATTGTAGATGGAACCACAGAAGATTCAACATTGTAAAGCTTCAGCTTAAAGATACCAGTTTTGCTTCTTGTCATCATTGAATGACTATTGCAGGCCAATATGCTATCTGAAGTTGTCGAGCCTTGATTATTTCTATGTACAAGAACATAACATCTTGTTTGAGCATTTTGAGAAGGCAACACAGCTTCTGAAGAACCAGTAGATGTTATAGACTTAAACAATGGTACATGACTACCAGTAGCTTCTGAGGGATCCCTAGTAGCTTCTAAGACAACCAATGGGCACTAGAGGTGACCCTGCAACCTCAACAAGACTTTCATATTAAATTGGTGACTCAATAGCCTGGACAGAACCCTCAAGAATAGTATCAATTGTATGTTGAGCAGAGGGGTTATTACCAACACCAACTAGATCGTCACCATCAACATGTTGAGTAGATAGGATGTCTTGAACCACATCATTAGAACCATAGTGCCAGAATGGTGCGGATTGATAAAACTCGGGAGTAACATTTACTTGTGGAGCAGTTTTAAAAAATGAAAAGTTAGCCTCATCAAATTGAACATGCTTGGACATATAAATCCTACCATCATCTGCGATATACTTGTACCCATGATGTTGATGAGAGTAACCTAAAAGGTGCATGGCTTGGATCTAAATCCAAATTTATGTCTATTGTAGGCTCGAAGACATGGGAAACACTTGCAACCAAAGACTTTGAGGAACTTATAGTCTAGTTTCTTTCCATACAATTTCTCATGAGGAGATAACCCTTATAAAGTTTCATTGGGCAGCTTGTCTATCAAAAACACATCACTAAGAGCAGCATGAGACCAATAATGAAGAGGTAAAGAAGCATGAGCCAAGAGAGTCGGCATAGTCTCAGTAATATGCCTACGTTTCCGTTCAATAACTCCATTATGTTGTGAAGTCTTAGGGCGTGCTATTCTATGTTGTATGCCTAACATAGCTAAAGAAGTTTCACGAGCTTGAAACTCCCCTACTCCATCAGTTTGTAAAGATATAACGTTTGTAGTAAACTAATTTTTAACTATCATATGAAAGATATTGAAGGCACTTACAATTTCAGCTTTATTCTTCACCAGAAATAACCAATAATTTTGACTAAACATGTCTATAAATAAGACATAATATATAAAATCTGTAGAAGAAATAAGAGCTGGTCCCCATACATCAGCTTCAACCAACTCAAAAGCTTTAGTATATTGTAAAAGACAACTAAAAAGGAAGATTGTGACTCTTCCCTAATTAACATGCTTCACACAAGACATGTTTATTTGTAGAAAAAGACTTATTCAACACTAAACCAATAGTCTTAATAAAGGGATGCCCTAATCTTTGATGTCATAGCCAAAACTGTTGATCATGCTTAATAGTAGAAGTAGATACAACTTGAGCTAAAGTATTATGACAAGATGGAGTGCAAACAGAAGTAGAATTAGTTGAACTTGTGCCTGATGAAAAATTGAAGTAGTAAATACCATTCTCTTGCTTCCCTTGCAGGAGCACAGACTGAAATTTCTCATACTTCACAAAGCAATTATCACTATAAAACTCAAAGTATACTAAATTATTCTTAGTAAATTGAGATATATAAACAACATATTTTTTCTAATTCGAGGCACATGAAGAAGGTTCTTGACATGCAAAGGTCTTAAGTTAGTCACAATAGACATTTGACATATATTAGCAATATTAACAGCAGAGCCGTCACCATTACCTACCCTTACCTATATAACTTGATGTGGATGGGACTATTGCAGGGCACGAGTGACATGGTGAGTAGCACCAAAGTCCGGACACCACTTCATGTCATTTCCACCATGTGCCTGAACAATAAGCGAATTAATATGTGCTAATAGGAGCATCATTAGTGACATTAAAATCAATTGATTGCACAAAAGTATTATATCAATATTCCACATTATCCGAAGATACAAATTGACACATAGTGTCCTAAGAATCAACATTATATGAAGGTTGAGAATAACTTCACTTAAAGTCCTTATTGAATATGTACCAACATTTGTTAGCAAGATGGCCAAGCTTGGCACAGATCTGACACTGTGGTCGAGGTCGTCCCCTCGACCTTCCTCTGGATGAATTATGAGATCTGTAGCCACTAGTACTATGAGCATCTAAATCATGGACCCTACCATCAGCATCATACCGTGCATAGTTGATGCTCATTGGGTTCATGATACGCGTCTCAGTATCAAACAACACAAAGACTACAACTTTCAAAGTGTAAGGCTCATTGCTGGTAGTAATCACAACGGTGAAAGGATCATACTCAGCTGGTAATCCATTTATAATTGTGGTTGTATGTTCTACATCTGGGACTGAACTTCCACATGATTCTAAGAGATTACATATATCTTTTATTTGTTAGGTATACTTACGTATAGTAATGTTTCCCTTCTTCATTGCTCGAAGGTGACAATAGAGATGCATAATCTTTGTGGTTGAAAGCTTAGAGTAGTGACAAACAACAGTTGTCCAGATTGATGCAGTTGATTATGCACCAACCAATCAGGGTAAAACACTCGGACTTATCGTTGAAAAAAGCCAAGAAGCGAGTGAAATATCCTGCTTCAAGAATCTTTTGTGAGCAAGATTAGTAACCATTTCGCCCACGACATTGGCAATCAATTTTACTGGAATCAAAGTTGATTCATCCAAGAAATACTCCAAATCGTGACCGCAAACCATCAACACAACTTGCTGGAGCCATAAGAGAAAATTAGTATCATCTAATCGAACGCTAATTTGTTTATTAGCGAACGTGGAACTACCGGACTGATTAGCACCATCAGTTTTCATTGCAAATGACGACGATCAGGCACACGAGGAAAGGAAAAAATGAAAGGACGCAACAGACAAAAATTAGCCCTGAATCGACTGCGATGATTCCATATTGAAGTTAGGCCTCTGTTTGGATATCAAGAAAATTACAAAGAATAAATCAAAAAGAAAAGCTAGAGACAAGAGAGAAAGTAGTTATAACCAAGTGTAGGCCCAATATTCAAAGAACTTGGATTTAAAGTCCATCCCATAATAGTTTTATATAGTCCATGACTTAGCTACTAACTGACACTAGTAAGTTCAGTTAGTTAGGCTAGTTCAGACGGTTATAACTAATTGAACTCTTTTATCTAATAATTATTACATTCAAGTTGAGTTAAGTTTTACAAGTCGAATATATGAAGGGTAAGTATACATATACATATCATGTTTTGAATTTAGTTTTAATAGGAAGGTTCAATTTAGTATCTTGATTTTTTGGTCTAATTAGGTACTTGAATTTAGTTTCTCAATTCAAATTAGTATCTAAATTCGGTTTTCTATTCAGTTTGGTACTTGTGGTTTTTTTTGTCCGATTATATAGATAAACTTGACTTTTGGGTTTAAATTGATATATGAATTTGGCTTCTTAGTTCAATTCAGATTTATATACATTTGGGTTGGATAAACTTATACAAATTTAAATGATTTGGTAATTGTTGAGTGGATCGATTGAATGATCAAGACCAATAGGGGGTGAATTGGGATTTTAAAACTTTGTAGGAGTGAATGGACAATTAAAAATGAAGAAAAAAATGAATTTAGAGTGGTTCAAGTTCCAAATGAACTCTACATCCACTACCTTAGCTACCACTAAGGATTTGCAACAATTCACTAACTTGTTCTTCCCCTTTTCAAGGCTTAGGAGGTAACCTTTACACAACCGGTCAAATTACCCAAAATTTGACCAAACCCTCACAAATGAACAAAGAAGAAATTGGAAAAGATATATATCTCTCAAATACAATTTTGTCCCTTGAAGTACAACACTCAACCCAAATTTGAAGATTGAATAAGAATTGAATACAACTCAATTTGGGGTTTACAAGAGATTGGAAAATAGGCACACTTGAGGTTGGATTTTTGCTTTGATGTTTATCTTTTATGCAATAGTTGTTGTTGGTCTTCAAAGAGCTTCAATTTATACCCTCTCTATCAATTCTAGCCGTTTGGGTGGTTAGAGTATTGATTATAGCCGTTGGGACCCTCTCTTACCACCATAAATGCACTTCTGCAGCTATCCGTATCGGTACACGGGGAGCCGTATCGATACCTGTCTCAAAACAGAAAGAGTCGTTGTACATAATAAAGAGGGCGTATCGAAACGCGTGTAAGCGTATCGGTACGGGACAGGGAGCGTTTCGATACGGAAGAGACCATATCGATACCTTTTTCTCAACTTAGCTCACTGGAAGTCTCCGTTTCGATACGGGGGTTCACCGTATCGATACGGGTCAACTGCCACTTTAAATGTTGGTTAACTAACGACTGACACCAACGGTCGAAAATATTTAAAACACTCCGAATTAAAAAATCAATTAAAACCGTATCGATACGGGTTAAGCCGTATCGGTACACCATTCAAACTCCTTCAGTTTTTGCAGAGGGGCGTATCGATACAGATTGAATCTGTTTCGATACGGTTAAGAACATATCGAAACGCGTCTTTCCAGTAGCCAACTTTGTAAAAAAGTACCGATACGGCTGGAAGCGTATCGATACACCTGGACGATTTTCAATACTTTGGCCTTGGAACACTTAGAAAATATTTAGAGTTTGAGTTTTTCAAATCAGTTTTAAATTGTTGGTGATTTATAAATTATTAAAGGGACTTAGAAATCAATTTCAAGTTTTCAATTTAATCATTAACAATTTAATTATATCAAAATCAAACATAGGTTTTATAATCTCCCCATTTTTTATATAACAAAACTAAAACTTGAAATTTTTTTACACTTTGAAAAACTTTGTAAAATAACTCCCCCTTAATATTAGCTAGGTAACTTTCAAGTTGAAAATCAAAAATTTTAAGTGTGTGAGCTTCCCTCTCCCCCTTTTTGTTAGATCAAAAATAATTGAGACATAATGTAAAGTGCATAAATTGGGCAAAGGTATAAATAGGCAAGCAACATAAATATCATTAAGTTCGAATAAAGGATAACATCAACTTAAAAATCCAAAAAACAGAAAATCAAAGCATAGGTTTAAAATAATTCAAACTTAATCCTAAAAACATAAGGCAAAGGTGCATAAAGTAATAATCCTAGATTATATGAATGGTATGCAAAGATAGACTACTATGCATCTCAATCGCCTTCTTCATCATCTTCCTCAATTGGATCATCATTCCTCAAGGTTTGACGCCACTCGTCATGGAAAGCGGTGAGAGAGATATTCATTGAGTTATGACCGCCTTCAAGAGAAGTGAGTCGAGTCTCCACGTTCGTCATCCTTTCTTCAAGGCTTGTGAAACGAGTATCAATCGTGGTAAACCCCGAAGCCATGTCCGTACGCAAACCCGTGAATTGCTCATTGAGAAAAGTCAGTAGAGCATCCATGGAAGGTGGAAGAGGAGGAGGAGCTTGAGGAACTTGTTCAACTTGAGGATTAGCAAATTGTTCTGCGGCCTCACTAGGGAGCTCGGATAGACGTAACCAATTACCATTAAACTAATGGAACTTACCCCTTGCAAGAGAGCGTTCATCGATAGGATCGGTGAGGGGAGTTGGGAAGTCATGCGAGAAATCAATCTCTTTTTGTTGGAAAAAGTAGCTTAGGGTCGTGCCATAGGTGAAGGAAGTGACAAGTGTGGTGTGGCGATGTTGCACGAGATAGACGATCTCCACAAACATGATACGAGCAAGGTTTGGACGTTTTCTCTCACGGAAGCAACGAATCCAAAAGTCATCCACTTGGCAGATAGTAGAATACTTCCCTCCCGATGGCCTAAACCACCAAGAGACCATCAAATGGAGGATTCAATCCTGAGCATTTAGGGCGGTGACGGAACCACTAAGAACATGGCCAAGAGCATTCTCATCGTCAAGGCCTTCATCCTCCAACTTGAACACATCACAAATAGATTGAACATCTATAGTGATCTTTTTACCCATAAGATGAGAATTAACAGCCGTAACAACACCATCTCGATTGGCATAACATTTGGCATTAGCATAAAAGATTAAAACCAAAACGCGAAAGAAAAATTCGGGAATAGTGAGAAAATCCATAAACTTCCATTCTTGGAGCAAAGGTAGATATTCAAATTTGAATCGCTCCGAGTTAAGAAAAGGAATAGAGATTACCCTCTCCGAACGGATCTTATAGTTTTGGAATTGACGAAAATAAATGAGAGCTCCGGTGGTTTGAAAAGATTGTTTATAGATTTGAGTGAGATTCGGACGAGCACCATCTCCGGGATTTGATCCTTCACCGGTTTCATTAAGACGTGATCTCTTCCTAGAAGGTGCCATGAACTAGAGAAAAACAATGTATGCATTAAGATCTCTTCATTCAACTCATTGAAAAACCAAGAATCAAGGTTAAAAAAAATTAAACCAAATTTAAAGAAAAATTTTGGTTGAGAAGACAAAAAATAAAAACAAAAACAAGAAAAAGTGTGAAAACGAAAATAATAAGAAAAATTTAAAGAAAAAGAAAGAGTTTTACCTTGATTTTGATTAGAGAGGAATGGAAGAAAGGCTTAGCACCAAATTGATGAAAAGGCCTTAGAGCTTTGCTTGATTTTGAAACCCTCTTGATATTTTGAGTTGTGGTGTGAAAATATGAGGGAGGAAGAGGCTATTTATAGGCTGAAAACGGCTAGAGTTTTTAGGGTTTTGAGAAATTTTAATTTTGGTAAAAGTTGAACTCTTAAATTCCAAATTAAAGCTGTCTACGTAATCGAGTATCGATACGCCTGAGGGTGTATCGATACGGGGGTAAAAACGTAATTCCAAAAAAACGCACATTGAAGGATCGTATCAAAAAAGATGCAATCTGTATCGAAACGATTGTAGCTCGTATCGAAACGAGTTTAACCGTATCGATACCCGTTTAAGGCAAAATGAAGTCTGGGAAGCTAATGAAGTACTCGTATCGATACGCGTAGGGCCCTATCGATACCTTATGCCTAGAAATACATTTTAGGCCTAAAGAACAACCAAAAGCTCGATTCTAACACCTCCTAAAGGAATGAAAATGATGAATGAGCAGTTCTAAGCATATTTTAACAGAATAATAGTCCCCCTAGCTATAGGCATGGATATTTTCAAGAGTTACAACACACAAACATGCAATTTCACAAGATCAAGCAATTTTAAGCACAAAAGAGGTCCTAAAAGGTCAAGATAGGCTAGTTAGACCTAACTCTCTCCTAAGGGACCAAAAACGCTCTTTATTTAAAGGCTTTGTAAAGATGTTCGCTAATTGATTTAAGGTGTTAACATACTCTATAACAACATCTTCTTTAAGGACATGATCTCTAATGAAATGATGCCTTATTTCTATATGTTTGGTTCTAGAGTGTTGGATGGGATTTTTTGTTAAACATATGACACTAGTGTTATCACACTTAAGGGGTATGGTTTCAACTTTAATACCATAATCTAAGAGTTGATGCTTCATCCAAAGGACTTGAGCACAACAACTCCCTAAGAATATGTACTCGGCTTCAGTGGTAGATAAGGCTACACTATTTTGTTTCTTAGAGAACCAAGATATGAGCATACTACCTAAGAATTGACAAGTTCCTGAAGTACTCTTCCTATCGATTTTACACCCCCCATAATCCGCATCCGAATAAGCATGAAGGTTGAAGGTGGAGTCTCTAGGGTACCAAAGACCTAAACAAGGAGTATCTCTAAGGTACCTAAAGATTCTCTTAACGGCTATAATGTGAGACTCTCTAGGACTAGCTTGAAACCTAGCACACAAGCAAACACTAAACAAGATATCCGGTCTACTTGCGGTAAGGTAAAGCAATGATCCAATCATAGAATGGTAAAGCTTAGAGTCAACACACTTACCTCCTTCATCTTTGTCAAGCTTTGTAGATGAGCTCATAGGTGTGGCTTGAGGCTTTGCATTCTCCAAGCCAAACTTCTTGAGCATATTTTTGATGTACTTTGCTTGATTGATGAAGGTGTCATCCTTCCTTTGCTTGATTTGGAGTCCCAAAAAGAATAAAAGTTCCCCCATCATGCTCATCTCGAATTCACCTTGCATTAACTTAGCAAACTCTTTGCAATGACATTCGTTAGTAGAACCAAAAATATCTGTGAAACCAAAATTGATTTTGATATAACATCTAAACTTAGGGACCAATTTGCAAAACAATAAATTTTTAAGTACTCTTTAAAGTCTCACTATTGACAAGTATTTTAAACAAAATAATATCTCAAGACAAGTTCTTAAAAGGATAAATTTTTCTAAGTCTTTCCTATAAGTTTTCAAGCCAAACGTGTATCGATACGGGTTTTAGCCACTGGAATTTTAATGGACTTAGCGTACCAATACGGTATTACCCCGTATCGATACGACATTCATCTGGGCAACTCTTTCAATGATACCGTACCGATACGCTTTGCAACCGTATCGATACGATAAGATTATCTTTGCAAAATCTTTGCATTTAATTTTCAAACGTTAACTTGTCAGTTGGTTGGTTTCCCAATTTTTAAAAGACCGTTATACCGTACCGATATGCTAAGGATACGTATTGATACGATCTTTAAGAAAACTAAACTTGGGATTCCAGTGAGCAAATACCGTATCGATACGGCCCTCCGTAGCGATACGCACCTTAAAACCATACCGGTACGCCTTCTATGCGTATCGATACGCTCTGTTTTCAGTCACAACGGCTCTTTCCTCTTTGATGCAGGTATCGATACGGTTCCTACGAGTACCGATACGGTAGGCAGTAGAGCTGCATTTATTGCGGGAAAAATGCTCTCAACGGCTCTATTAACGATCCCAACTACCCAAACGGCTAGAATTCAATGCAAGGGTATAAAAACAAGTCTCAATTAAACAAGCAACAACTATTGAACCTACAAGCAACATCAAAGCATCAAATCCAAACCCTAGTGCCTTTCATAGTCAAATTCTTGTACCCAACTCTTGTGTTCTTATTGTAATCTTGTATTGTGAGTTTGGGGAGTGTGAAATTGTATTTGGGTAAACATTCATCCTTTAAGAGGAACTTTTAGAGTTTACTAAATTCATCTCTTTGTAAAAGTGAGTGGATTAAGCTTTGGGTAGAAAGCTTAATCAAATTGTAAGGTTACCTCCTCATCTAAGAAAATGGGAAGAATTCAAGTAGTGAATTGGTTGAAAATCCTTAGTGGGAACTAAGGTAGTGGATGTAGAGTTCATTTGGAGAACTTGAACCACTCTAACCTCTTGTGTCACATTTTATTTTTCACCTTTATATCCTGCCAAAATTTTAATTGCCAATTCACCCCCTCTTGGCCATTTACAATTGTGTGATCAACTCAACAATTGGTATCAGAGCTACACTCATTGGAAGGGTTACAACCCTCTTGGGTCGATTCTTGGAGAGTTTGATCAACAACTAGTCAAGCAATGGCATCCACCTCCAACTCCAACCTTTACGAGTCCCAATCTACTACCAAGCCACCATTCTTCAATGGGGATAACTACCCATATTGGAAGAATAGGATGAGGCTCTTCATCAAGTCTACCAACTATATGGTTTGGGATGTGGTTGAAGAAGGTCCATACATACCAATGAAGAGAGACGGTGAAGCAAGACTTGTCCCAAAGGTGAAAGCCGAAATGAAGGAAGATGAACGAAAAAGGATGCAAGTAAATGATAAAGCTCTTCATGTCATCTTTTGTGCACTTGGTCCGGATATCTACTCCAAGGTGTCCTCGATCGAGAATGCCAAGGAAGTTTGGGACACCCTCGAGACAACATATGAGGGAACTAGCGATGTCAAGGAAACAAAAATCAGGCTACTCAATCTAAGCTACGAAAATTTCAAAATGGATCCCGATGAGAGTGTTTCCAAGATGTTTGATCGATTCTCGGTCATTGTCAATGGATTGAAGGGTTTCGTTGAGATCATCCCTGAAGACAAGCTAGTGAGGAAATTATCGTACTCTCTTCTGGAATCATGGGATAGAAAGAGAACGACTATTATTGAAGCTCGAGATTTGAAGACTCTCAAGCTTGATGCTCTTGTTGGATCTCTACTCACCCATGAGATCATGAGGAAGGGAAGAGAAGAAGAAAAGAAAATAGAAGAGAAGAAGGTTGAGAAGAAGAAGGTTGGAATCGCTCTTAAAGCTTCATACCATGAAAGTGATTCTAGCGAAGATGAAGATGAGGAGATGGCTATGTTGGCCAAACGGTTTACTCGCTTTATGAAGTCCAGTCGTGGGAGAAAGTTCATTAGAAAAGGATACTTCAAGAGCAAGAGTAAGGACGAGGAGAATGACCAAATCACTTGCTATGAATGCAAGAAACCCGGCCATATCCGTTCCGAATGTCCTCAATTGAAGAGGAAGAGCTTTGGGAAGAAGAACAAGCTCAAAGCTCAAGTAGCAACTTGGAGTGACGATGAGTCATCCGAGGAGGAGGAGGAAGTGGCCAATCTTTGTCTCATGGCCATTGATGATGAACCAAAGGTAAATCCTAACTCATCTAATTTTGATTTTACCCTTGATGAGCTTCAAGATGCTTACAATGAATTGCAAGAGGTTTATGATGAGTTAGTTGGAAAATATAAAGAATCCATTTTGAGAAACAAGAAAAACATTTCCGATTTGAAAAATCAAAATGAAACATTTTCAAGAACTAACTCCGAATTGGAAAAGAAGGTTTTGTATTTAGTAAATCTATCAAATGATCTTAAAAAGAAAAACCTTGAACTTGAAAAACTTCTTTCCGATTTTCAAGATTATCACACAAAGGAAGTGGATAATCTTAAAACATCAATTGCTATTGGGAAAAACCATTTTGAAAAGGGAAACTCTTCTAAATCCCAATATGTAAAAAGAAAACCTTTTATTCCTAAACAAAGAAATTTTCATAAGCAATCTAGAGGTCAAAAGGTTAGAAGTGTTTGGGTTCCTAAGGAACTCATTATTTCTAATAATATGAATGCTATTGCTTCTTGGATTCCTAAGGGAACCAAAATTTTGAAGGCTAACACACATGGACCCAAAATGATTTGGGTACCAAAAATCAAGGCCTAATTTCTTTGTTTGTAGGGGGAGCATTGCTACAAGGCCAAAGCTTCAAGCCAAAACCCATGGTACCTTGATAGTGGATGCTCAAGACATATGACCGGTGACAAGAGTAGATTCGTGGAACTAAAGCCAAAAAGTGGTGGAGTGGTAACTTTCGGTGACAACTCCAAAGGCCACATTGAAGGAATAGGCTCTATTGGTAATCACTCTTCTATTTTCATTGAAAATGTTTTGTATGTCAACGGTCTTAAACATAACTTATTGAGCATTAGTCCATTATGTGATAAGGGTTTTAATGTTTTATTTGATAAAAGTGGTTGCAAAATTGTGAACAGTAAAAGAAATCAATTAATGCTCATAGGATATAGAATAGGCAATATCTACATGGTGCATTTAGATGACATCCATTCATCCCATACATGCTTAGTTGCACATGATGAACATGACTCATGGCTTTGGCATAGAAAATTAGGACATGCTAGCATGAGTTTCTTAGAGAAATTAATTTCCCTTAATCTAGTTAGAGGTTTACCCAAACTTAAGTTTTCTAATGATAAAATTTGTGATGCATGTTCAAAAGGTAAACAACATAGAACTTCATTTAAATCCATTAATGATGTCTCTACTAGTAGATGTTTACAATTGATTCATATGGATCTTTTTGGGCCTATTAGAACAATGAGCTTGGGTGGTAAATCATATGCCTTTGTACTTGTAGATGACTATTCTAGGTTTACTTGGGTTCTATTCTTAAGTACAAAAGATGAGGCTTTAGAAAAATTCATCACATTTTCTAAAATAACTCAAAATGATCTTGAACTTAAAATGTCTCACATTAGAAGTGATCATGGAACCGAATTTCAAAATCTAGGTTTTGATGAGTTTTTAAATGAAAATGGGATTAGCCATAATTTTTCCGCACCTCGCACTCCTCAAAAAATGGGGTAGTTGAGAGGAAAAATCGAACTTTAGAAGAAATGGCTAGAACCATGCTTTCCGAAAATAATTTACCTAAATATTTTTGGGTAGAAGCCACAAATACCGCTTGCTATATTATAAATCGAGTAATGATTAGGCCAATTTTGAAGAAAACACCTTATGAGATTTTAAAATCTAAGAAGCCTAACATTAGCTATTTTCATCATTTTGGTTGCAAGTGTTTTGTCTTGAATAATGGTAAAGAAAACTTAGGTAAATTTGATGCTAAAAGTGATGAAGCTATTTTCTTAGGGTACTCTTTAAACTCTAAAGCCTATCGTGTATTTAATAAAAGAACTCTAGTAGTTGAAGAGTCTATACATGTTGTTTTCGATGATAACCTCCTTCCGAGGAAGGAATCTTGTGATGATGATGATGTAGGAATTCTTGATGCCATTGATGGAGGACAAACGTCAAAGGTGGATGAGATTCCAACTAAAGATGAAGATGCACAAGATCCACCTCTTGAAGCCTTGAAGGACTTGGCTCTTGAGGAAAAGGAGGTATCTTACCCAAGGGAGTTCAACTATGTCAAAGGTGGTGAAATCTTGGGTGATCCATCCAAGGGGGTAACTACTAGATCCTCTCTCAAATTAATGAACCATGTTGCATTTCATTCATGCATTGAGCCTAAAAATATTAAAGAAGCTTTAAAAGATGATTTTTGGATTTTGGCCATGCAAGAGGAATTAAATCAATTTGAGAGAAGTAAAGTTTGGACATTAGTTGAAAGGCCTAGTAATCAATCTACTATAGGAACTAAATGGGTGTTTAGGAATAAATTAGATGAAAGTGGTAATATAGTGAGAAACAAGGCTAGGCTTGTTGCTCAAGGCTATACCCAAGAAGAGGGAATTGATTTTGATGAGACATATGCACCCGTAGCTAGGATGGAAGCCATTAGGATGCTTTTAGCATTTGCATGTTATAATGATTTCAAGCTTTTTCAAATGGATGTGAAAAATGCCTTTTTAAACGGTTTTATAAATGAAGAAGTGTATGTTGAACAACCACCGGGTTTTGAGGATTCAAAATTTCCAAACCATGTGTTCAAACTAACTAAAGCTCTTTATGGTTTAAAACAAGCTCCTAGAGCTTGGTATGAGAGACTTTCAAATTTTTTAATTGAAAAGGGTTTTGAAAAAGGTAAGGTGGACACTACACTTTTCATAAAAAGATATAATAATAACATCTTAGTAGTACAAATCTATGTTGATGATATCATTTTTGGTTCTACTAACGAATGTTATTGCAAAGAATTTTCTAAGCTAATGCAAGGTGAGTTCGAGATGAGCATGATGGGGGAGCTCTCATTCTTTTTGGGATTCCAAATCAAACAAAGGAAAGATGGCACCTTCATAAATCAAGCTAAGTACGTGAACGATATGCTCAAAAAGTTTGGCTTGGAGAATGCAAAACCTCAAGCCACACCTATGAGCTCTTCCATAAAGCTTGACAAAGATGAAGGAGGTAAGTGTATTGATTCTAAGCTTTATAGATCCATGATAGGTTCTTTGCTTTACCTTACCGCAAGTAGACCGGATATCATGTTTAGTGTTTGCTTGTGTGCTAGGTTTCAAGCTAGTCCTAGAGAATCACACTTAGTTGCCATTAAGAGAATTTTTAGATACCTTAGAGACACACCTAACTTAGGCCTTTGGTATCCTAAAGATTCCTCCTTTAGTCTTCATGCTTATTCGGATGCGGATTATGGGGGATGTAAGATAGATAGGAAAAGTACTTCCGGGACATGCCAATTCTTAGGTAGTATGCTCGTATCTTGGTTCTCTAAGAAACAAAAATAGCGTAGCCTTATCTACCACCGAAGCGGAGTACATATCCTTAGGGAGTTGTTGTGCTCAAGTCCTTTGGATGAAGCAACAACTCTTAGATTATGGTGTTGAAGTAGAAACTATACCCCTTAGGTGTGACAACACTAGTGCCATTTGTCTCACTAAGAATCCCATCCAACACTCTAGAACCAACCACATAGAAATTAGACATCATTTTATTAGAGATCATGTGTTGAAAAATGATGTTGTTTTAGAGTATGTTGACACCTTGAACCAATTAGCGGATATATTCACAAAGCCTTTAGATAAAGAGCATTTTTGGACCCTTAGGAGAGATTTAGGTTTAACTAGCCTTTCTTGACCCCTTCTAGGTCCCAAAATGTCAAAAATTTGCTTGAAATTGTTTGTGATTCATGCTTGTGTTAATTTGACTCCTTTTGCTTCTATGCATGTTGCTAGGGGGAGTATGCATTAAGTTTAGCCATTAAAACTTGTTCATAGGACATTTACATGCATTTAGGGACGTTTCAAGTTGGATTTTTGCACTTAAACCTGTCATAAATGCCTTATCTGGTAAAGGCGTATCGATACGGCTGAAGCGTATCGATACGGGTTCATAAATGGGAAATCTTTGAAGTTCAACGAGTATCGATACGACCCCGCGTATCGATATAGTTAAGTCAAGGGAGTTAATCAAGGTCACGTCGTACCGATACGGTCCCGCGTATCGATACAGTAGTAACGACAAATAAAAAATTAGGATTAAAGGGTATCGATACGCTATACACGCGTACCGATACGGTCTCGACAGAGAGGCTATTTAGGGCTGCATCTTTAAAAACACTTTAAAATTAAAAACCCCTCTTTTCTCTTCAAAACCCTAGCCGCAACCCTCTATAAAAACCACCTCAATCCTTCTATTTTTTCCATCAAACTTAAAAATTCTTTGAGGGTTTTTGATCTCCACATCAAAGCTAAGCTTTGTCAACAATCTAGTGCACTCACATCAACACATTCATCCAATCTAGTAATTCAAGGTATAAAACTTTTCTCTTTTATTTTCGTTCGATTTTTATAATTGTTTTAACTTAGTTTTTGTACAAAACATACTTTTGTATGATGGGTTTCAAATTTTTCATCAAAAATTTTCAAAAATCAAAATTTTTTCATTCGAATATATCTTCTATTCGTTTTTTTAATTTGTTTTTTTAAACTCTTTCTCAAATTTGTATATATCTTTTTTCAAATTAAATTTTTTTTCAATTACCTTGAATTATTAGAATTTATTGGTTTGAATAGGATGTTAATTGCATACATATTCGAATCGTTTTGATGTGTTTTCAGGGTTATGGCACCGACAAAAAAGAGAGCTAAACGTTATCGTGCTACTTCCGATCCTAGTGAGGATGACGAGGGTAACCTTAAACCTAATATCCCTCATATTCTTAGTTGTATTTTTCCCGGCAATGCCGATATGTCTCGTTACAAACTATTTCAAGGCATGACCCTTAGGGAAGAACGTGTTGTGTCTGTCCCGTTTTTAAGCTCTGCCCGTTTTAAATTTCAATACCTCCCTTTAATTAAGCAATGGAAATTTCTAACTTTTTTAAGCATTCCTCCTATTCTATATAGGAATTTAGTCATCATATTCTTTTCAAATGCTTTATGTGTTCATGATGAAGCTAGAGAACATGTCATTGCTATTGAGTCCTTTGTTATGGGCAAAACCATTACAATTGATCAAAATGTTTTATGTACAACTTTTGGTTTTGAAAACATTGGTATTGATGATGAGAAGTCCTTAGGTACGAGTCCTTTAGGCTCAGTCAAAGTCTTAAATGCTCAGGACCGAATCCTTCATCTTCTTATTTCTTGGTCTTTGCGTCCATCGAGAGGAAAATTTTCTACTATTCGTCAAGTCGATGATTTTTGGCTTAGGTGCTTTAGGGAAGGTCAACGTCCAAACCTTTGTCAAATTATGTTTGCCGACCTTGTCTATCTAGTCCAACACCGTCACACCGAACAAGTCAAATCTTTTTACTACTCTACGGCTTTGAGTTACCTTTTCCATTCCCTTGAAATTGATTGTTCCCATGACTATCCCGAACCCCTTGGCCTACCCATAGATGAGCGTTCTCTATCTCGTGCCGGTTTCTCTTATGTTGACAATGAATGGGTTTGTAACCCTCAATCTCCTCCACAAGATGCTCCGGTTGATGCTTCTCATGCTTTTTCAAGCTCTCAACGAGCTCCGATTGATTCCTCTTCCATGGGCACCCTAATGACATTCCTCAATGAGAAGTTCGCTTCCATGGAAGCCGGATTTACCGCTATAGACACTAGATTCACCTCCTTGGAAGATCGCGTCAAAGGTATGGAGAATAAAATGGAAGCCATGGCTCTTCGCCAAAACTCCATGGATATCTCTCTCACCGCCTTCCATGGTGCTTGGCTTAACCAAAATCGGAGGAATCGACCCACTCGAGACGATGAAGATGAAGAGGACGAGGAAGATGATGATGATGGGGAGGACGAGTAGTTTTTGCATACCAACTCATGGCATTTAGTCTTTTCTTTTCTGTTATTGCACTTTTGTTTTAGGATATAAGTTTATGCCTATTATCTATGTCTTAGGATCTAATTTTGGATTATTATGTTGCTTTTCCTTTGAAGTTTCATTTGAACTATTATGTTTGCTTTGAATTTTATAAATTAACTGTTGCTATTATCCTTGTGTTTATATTTGATCTAACAAAAATGGGGAGAAGGATTATAGAGTTATTTTTTTATTTTTGAAAATCCATCTTAAATTAAGGGGGAGAAAGCTTTTCAAAAGTTTCAAAAACTTAAAAATTTATTTGTGGTTTTGTTATATCAAAAAGGGGGAGATTGTGAAACCAAAATTGATTTTGATATAACATCTAAACTTATGGACCAATTTGCAAAGCAATAAATTTTTAAGTACTCTTTAAAGTCTCACTATTGACAAGTATTTTAAACAAAATAATATCTCAAGACAAGTTCTTAAAAGGATAAATTTTTCTAAGTCTTTCCTATAAGTTTTCAAGCCAAACTATACAAAAACGCCCAGGCGTATCGATACGGGTTTTAGCCACTGGAATTTTAATGGATTTAGCGTACCGATACGGTATTACCCCGTATCGATACGACATTCATCTGGGCAACTCTTTCAATGATATCGTACCGATACGCTTTGCAACCGTATCGATACGATAAGCTTATCTTTGCATTTAATTTTTGAACGTTAACTTGTCAGTTGGTTGGTTTCCCAATTTTTAAAAGACCGTTATACCGTACCGATACGCTAAGGATGCGTATCGATACGATCTTTAAGAAAACTAAACTTGGGATTCCGGTGAGCAAACACCGTATCGATACGGCCCTCCGTAGCGATACGCCCCTTAAAACCGTACCGGTATACCTTCTATGCGTATCGTTACACTCTGTTTTCAGTCACAACGGCTCTTTCCTCTTTGATGCAGGTATCGGTACGGTTCCTACGAGTACCGATACGGTAGGCAGCAAAGCTGCATTTATTACGGGAAAAATGCTCTCAACGGCTCTATTGATGATCCCAACTACCCAAACGGTTAGAATTCAATGCAAGGGTATAAAAACAAGTCTCAATTAAACAAGCAATAACTATTGAACCTACAAGCAACATCAAAGCATCAAATCCAAACCCTAGTGCCTGTCATAGTCAAATTCTTGTACCCAACTCTTGTGTTCTTATTGTAATCTTGTATTGTGAGTTTAGGGAATGTAGAATTGTATTTGGGTAAACATTCATCCTTTGAGAGGAACTTTTAGAGTTTACTAAATTCATCTCTTTGTAAAAGTGAGTGGATTAAGCTTTGGGTAGAAAGCTTAATCAAATTGTAAGGTTACCTCCTCATCCAAGAAAAAGGGAAGAATTCAAGTAGTGAATTGGTTGAAAATCCTTAGTGGGAACTAAGGTAGTGGATGTCAAGTTCATTTGGAGAACTTGAACCACTCTAACCTCTTGTGTCACATTTTATTTTTCACCTTTATCTCCTACCAAAATTTTAATTGCCAATTCACCCCCCTTTTGGCCATTTGCAATTGTGTGATCAACTCAACAATATCATCAACATAAATTTGTACTACTAAGATGTCATTTTTATACCTTTTTATGAAAAGTGTAGTGTCCACCTTACCTTTTTCAAAACCTTTTTCAATTAAAAAGTTGGAAAGTCTTTCATACCAAGCTCTAGGAGCTTGTTTTAAACCATAAAGAGCTTTAGTTAGTTTGAAAACATGATTTGGAAATTTTGAGTCTTCAAAACTCTGTGGTTGTTCCACATACATTTCCTCATTTATAAAACCATTTAAAAATACGCTTTTAACATCCATTTGAAAAAGCTTGAAATCATGATAACATGCATATGCAAGCAACATCCTAATGGCTTCCATTCTAGCTACGGGTGCATAGGTTTCATCAAAATCTATTCCCTCTTCTTGAGTGTAACCTTGTGCTACTAGTCTAGCTTTATTTCTCACAATGTTACCACTATCATCTAGTTTGTTCCTAAAGACCCATTTAGTTCCTATAGTAGATTGATTACTAGGTCTATCAACTAATGTCCAAACATTACTTCTCTCAAATTGATTTAACTCTTCTTGCATAGCCATAATCCAAAAATCATCTTTCAATGCTTCTTTTATATTCTTAGGCTCTATGCATGAGATAAATGCAACATGGTTCATAAGTTTAAGAGAAGATCTAGTGGTTACCCTCTTGGATGGATCACCCAAGATTTCACCATCTTTGACATAGTTGAACTCCCTTGGGTAGCTAACTTCCTTTTCCTCAAGAGCCAAGTCCTTCAAGGCTTCAAGAGGTGGATCTTGTGTACCCTCTTCTTTTGTTGGAATCTCATCCTCCTTTGAAGTTTGTCCTCCATCAAAGGAATTTATGATTCCTACATCATCATCACAAGAATCCTTCCTTGGAAGGAGGTTATCATCGAATACAACATGTATAGATTCTTCTACTACTAAAGTTCTCTTGTTAAATATACGATAGGCTTTAGAGGTTAAAGAATATCCTATAAAAATAGCTTCATCACTTTTTGCATCAAATTTACCTAAGTTGTCTTTTCCATTATTTAAAACAAAACACTTGCAACCAAATGGATGAAAATAGCTAATGTTAGGCTTTTTAGATTTTAAAATCTCATAGGGTGTTTTCTTTAAAATTGGCCTAATCATTACTCGGTTTACAATGTAGCAAGCGGTGTTTGTGGCTTCCGCCCAAAAATATTTAGGTAAATTGTTTTCACAAAGCATGGTTCTAGCCATTTCTTGTAAAGTTCTATTTTTCCTCTCAACTACCCCATTTTGTTGAGAAGTTCGAGGAGCCGAAAAATTGTGGCTAATCCTATTTTCATTTAAAAACTCTTCAAACCCTAAATTTTGAAATTCGGTTCCATGATCACTTCTAATATGAGAAATTCTAAGTTCAAGATCATTTTGGGTTAGTTTTGAAAATGTGATGAATTTTTCTAAAGCCTCATCTTTAGTACTTAAAAATAGAACCCAAGTAAATCTAGAAAAATCATCAACAAGAACAAATGCATAAGATTTACCACCCAAGCTCATAGTCCTAATTGGCCCAAATAAATCCATGTGGATAAGTTGTAAACACCTACTTGTAGAAATATCATTAATGGATTTAAAGGATGAATTATGTTGTTTACCCTTAGAGCATGCATCACAAATTTTATCGTTTGAGAACTTAATCTTGGGTAAACCTCTAACTAGATCAAGGGAAACTAATTTTTCTAAAACACTAATGCTAGCATGTCCTAGTTTCCTATGCCATAGCCATGCATCATTTTCATTTTGAGCTACTAAACATGCATGGGATGTATGTATGTCATCTAAATGCACCATGTAAATGTTACCTATGCGATGACCTATGAGCATAATATTATTAGATTTAATGTCAACAATTTTGCACCCATTTTTATCAAATAAAACATTAAATCCTTTATCACATAATTGGCTTATGCTCAACAAATTATGTTTAAGACCATCGACATACAAGACATTTTCAATAAGAATGGTAGAGTGATTACCTATGGAGCCAATACCTTTAATGTGGCCTTTGGAGTTGTCACCAAATGTCACCACTCCTCCACTTTTTGGCTTTAAATCCATGAATCTACTCTTGTCTCCGGTCATATGCCTCGAGCATCCACTATCAAAGTACCATGAGTTTTGACTTTGTGCTTTGGCCTTGTAGCAATGCTCCCCCTACAAACAAAGATATTAAACTTTTGTTTTTGGTACCCAAATCATTTTGGGTCCACGAATGTTAGCTCCCAATAGCTTGGTTCCCTTAGGAATCCAAGGTGACATAGCAACAATATTATTAGATTTTACAAGTTCCTTAGAAACCCATACACTTCTAATCCTTTTAGTTCTATTATGTCTAGGGAAGCTACTTTGTTTGTAGTTACTAGTCTTTTTCCTAGGTTGGTTTGTTTTAGATGATTCACCTTTTTCATGCTTCACATTACCAACATATTTTAAAGACTCTTTGAGCTTGTTAAGCTCATCTAACACCTTTTGGTGTTCACTATTGCATTGAGAAAGAAGATTATTTAGGTCAATATTTTCATCTTGGAAGAACTTAAGTTCATCTTTCAAACCTAAAATCTTTTTCTCAAATTTCAAGTTAGCTTGAGAAAGTGAGTCATTTTTATCATTTAATTCCGAAATAATTTTCTTATTCCCAACGACCGACTCCTTGTATTTCTCAACTAACTCATCATAAACCTCTTGCAACTCATCATATGCATCATTTAATTCATCATATGTAAAATCAAAAGATGATGAGTTAGAGGTTACCATGGAGGAATCCTCCTCAAGTGTCATGAGGCAAAGGTTGGCCACTTCTTGTTCGTCATCCTCGGATGACTCCTCATCACTCCAAGTAGCAAGCTTGGCTTTGAGCTTCTTCTTCTTGAGTTGAGGGCACTCCGAACGAATGTGACCGGGCTTATTGCACTCGAAGCAAATGATTTGATCCCTCCCTTCTTCTTTGCTTTTACCTTTGAAGTACATCTTTCTTTGAATTTTCCTTCCACGGTTGGACCTCATGAATCGGGAGAACTTTTTGGCTATCATAGCCAATTCTTCAAGGTCATCCTCCTCACTAGAAGATCTCTCTTCAAATAATGAAGCTTTGAGAGCCACTCCCATTTTCTTCTTCTTTTCCACCTCTAGCTTCTCTACTCTTTTCTCTTTCTTCTTCTTTTCTTCTTCCCTTCCTTGCTTCATAATCTCATGAGTAAGGAGAGAACCCACTAGCTCATCAAGTTTTAGAGTCTTCAAGGTTTTGGCCTCGATGATGGCAGTTCTCTTCTCATCCCAAGATTCGGGAAGTGAGTAGAGTAGCTTCCAGACAAGCTTGTCTTCCGGAATAGTCTCTCCAAATCCTTTAAGCCCGTTGACTATGGTTGAGAAGCGATCAAACATCTTGGACACCGTTTCGTCGGACTCCATCTTGAAATTCTTATAGCTAAGATTGAGAATTCCAATCTTAGTTTCCTTCACATCATTGGTTTCTTCATATGTGGTCTCAAGAGTATCCCACACTTCCTTGGCACTCTCAATGGAGGAGACTTTGGAGTATATGTCGGGACCGAAGGAGAAAAAGAGCATGTGAAGAGCTTTGTCATTTATTTGGATCTTCTTCCTCTCTTCTTCACTCATCCCCATCTTTTTCTTTAAAACCATCTTTCCTTCATTATCTTGCTTCAATGACATCCCAAACCAAGTAATCGTTGGACTTGATGAAGAGGTGCATCTAATTCTTCCAAAACGGATAGTTGTCACCATTGAAGAAAGGTTGTTTTGTAGTGGATTGAGACTCGTACATGCTAGATCCGGAGGCAGCTGCCATATCTTGATTTTTGGATGATCACACTCTTCCTAGGAACTCCTCTTGTGGTTGTTAATCCTTTAAAGAGGTACGCTCTGATACCAATTGTTGAGTGGATCGATTGAATGATCAAGACCAAGAGAGGGTGAATTGGGATTTTAAAACTTTGTAGGAGTGAATGGACAATTAAAAATGAAGAACAAAGGAATTTATAGTGGTTCAAGTTCCAAATGAACTCTACATCCACTACCTTAGCTACCACTAAGGATTTGCAACAATTCACTAACTTGTTCTTCCCCTTTTCAAGGCTTAGGAGGTAACCTTTATACAACCGGTCAAATTTTATACCCAAAATTTGACCAAACCCTCACAAATGAACAAAGAAGAAATTGGACAAGAAATATATCTCTCAAATACAATTCTGTCCCTTGAAGTACAACACTCAACTCAAATTTGAATATTGAATAAGAATTGAATACAACTCAATTTGGGGTTTACAAGAGATTAGAAAATAGGCACACTTGAGGTTGGATTTTTGCTTTGATGTTTATCTTTTATGCAATAGTTGTTGCTGGTCTTCAAAGAGCTTCAATTTATACCCTCTCTATCAATTCTAGCCGTTTGGGTGGTTAGGGTATTGATTATAGCCGTTGGGACCCTCTCTTACCACCATAAATGCACTTCTGCAGCTATCTGTATCGGTATACGGGGAGCCGTATCGATACCTGTCTCAAAACAGAAAGAGCCGTTGTACATAATAAAGAGGGCGTATCGAAACACGTGTAAGCGTATCGGTACGAGACAGGGGGCGTTTCGATACGGAAGAGACCGTATCGATACCTTTTTCTCAACTTAGCTCACTGGAAGTCTCCGTTTCGATACGGGGGTTCACCGTATCGATACGAGTCAACTGCCACTTTAAATGTTGGTTACCTAACGACTGACACCAACGGTCGAAAATATTTAAAACACTTCGAATTAAAAAATCAATTAAAACTGTATCGATACGGGTTAAGCCGTATCGGTACACCATTCAAACTCCTTCAGTTTTTGCAGAGGGGCGTATCGATACAGATTGAATCTGTTTCGATACGCTGTTTCGATACGGTTAAGAGCGTATCGAAATGCGTCTTTCCAGTAGCCAACTTTGTAAAAAATGTATCGATACGGCTGGAAGCGTATCGATACACCTGGACGATTTTCAATACTTTGGCCTTGGAACACTTAGAAAATATTTAGAGTTTGAGTTTTTCAAATCAGTTTTAAAGTGTTGGTGATTTATAAATTATTAAAGGGACTTAAAAATCAATTTCAAGTTTTCAATTTAATCCTTAACAATTTAATTATATCAAAATCAAACATAGGTTTTACAGTAATTTTATGAGAAAAAAATGTTCTTATTTGAAACATAATAATTGATTGAACTAAGTAAACTACAAGTACTAACTTAAACCAACAATTCAAATTTATGTATTAATTTAAATAAAAAGATTAAGTTTACGTACGTAATTGGACGCAAAAATCCACAAGTACCAATGTAAACAAAAAAAAAAGCAAATTCATATAAGTATCGAAGTGGTGAGTGGTGTGGTGACTGTTTTGATGGGAATTTGCTACGTTGTATTTGTGATACTATAGCGTTTGTGTGGGTTGTGAATGTTTGTGAGAAGTTGGAGTGTTTGCTAATGCTTGGTGTTGATGAGGTGTGTGAATGTAAATAAAATTGAACCTTGAGGTCAAATTCAAATACAAAAATATTTCAAGTACCTAATTAGATAAAATAAAATCTATGTATCAAATTGAACCTTGAAGTCAAATTCAAATATAAAAATATATTTATACATATAGCCTAAAATTAAATAGAATAACAAAATAGGTGTAAATGTCACTTGGGTCTTCAAAAATGTGCAAATTAATCGCTCTCAACTCCATTTATAAAAATTTAAATCAATAAAAAATTTAAAAATATAAACAAATTTCCAAAATTTTATTAATTTTTTAAAAATGTTAAATTATAAGAATTTTAAATTTTGTTCAAATATAAAGGGTAAATTGCATAGATCATCACTCAACAATCTTCTCACTCTCATTTTGGTCACTCAACTTTTCAATTTTGAATTTTTAATAACCGAACTTTAACATTTAACGTTTTTGGTCACTCATAAATATTTTATTATCATTTTCAAATGATATGGCATTTATTATTATGAGATGGGATCAAGTTACATGATGTAAAACTCATTGAGTTTTACACTAATTCATAGTCGTTGGATTAGTGAAATGGATGGATGAGATTAACAGTAAAAAATGTGAAGATTATCACTTAGAAAAAAAAAGAAAATAATCTGAGCCATTAATTACCATCATCCAACGGTCTAAAAACTGTGTAAAAGTAATTGAATTTTATACAGTGTAAGTTGATCCTAACCCTATTATTATTATTTAATATAAAAATAATGTAAAATAAAAAAAGAAAAAGAAAAATTAAATTATCCGTCGGCCGCCATTCGCCGCCACTGTCGACCGCCGTATATATTGGTCTTTCGGTCTCATATTTCACCAGTCAATTCATCTCACTCCCCTGAGTCCGAATCCGACCTCCATTTTGCTAGAAAGTGCTCTGAAATTCACGAAAAAGAGATCGAAAGTGAGGAAATCAAAACGTTTATATCGAAATTAACGAGTTTCAGGGTATTTTCCAGTAAAACAACTACCGAATTCGGACTCAGCGTGTTAAAACGAGTCGCCCGGTGCAATTTGGGGTCAAACGGCCACCGGTTTTGAAGGCCGCTGGTGGTCGCCGATGATGACAACCGGCGGTAGTTATTTTTAAATAAAATATTATTTTATTATTTATTTTAATTTATTTTTATATTTAATAATATTAAAAATTTTGAAAATAATAATAAAATATTCATGAGTGACAAAAAACGTTGAATGTTAAAGTTCAGTTATTAAAAATTCAAAAGTGAAAGTTGACTAACTAAAATATGAGTGAGAAGATTGTTGAGTAATGATCCGTGCAATTTAACCAAATATAAATTTGAGACCTTAAACAATAATTATCAAATCATGTTTATCATACGAACGTGTTTTGTTTTATTCTCATATTATTTTAAAAGAGCATTTCGAATATATATATAATCTTACATTTATTTGTTCTAGCTTGAAATTTAATCATAGTCCCAAGAAAGTTTTAATTTGTTTTTTTTTCTAATTTAACTCGAATAAATTTATTCGACCTGAATATTGTTTTACTTAACTCAATTAAAAAATCAAACTAAATTAAAATGATAAATAAAAGGGTAAATTGCACAGATCATCATTCAACAATCTTCTCACTCCTATTTTGGTCACTCAACTTTCACTTTTGAATTTTTAATAACTGAACTTTAACATTCAACGTTTTTGGTCACTCATGAATATTTTATTATTATTTTCAAAAAAATTAATATTATTAAATATCAAAATTTTTAATAACTGCCGCCGGTTGTCATCATCGGCGACCACCGCCGACCATCAGCGGCCTTCAAAATCGGTGGCCGTTTGACCCCAAATTGCACCGGATGACTCATTTTGACACGCTGAGTCCGAATTCGGTAGTTGTTTTACCGAAAAATACCCTGAAGCTCGCAAATTTTGATATAAACTTTTTGGTTTTCTCACTTTCAATCTCTTTTTTGTGAATTTTAAAGCACTTTCCGAAAAAATGGAGGTCGGATTCGGACTCAGGGGAGTGAGACGAATTGACTGGTGAAATATGAGACCGAAAGACCACCATCTACGACGGTCGACGGTGGCGGCCGACGGATAATTTAATTTTTATTTTTTTTTATTTTAAATTATTTTTATATTAAATAATAATAATAAATGTCATATCATTCAAAAATAATAATAAAATATTCGTGAGTGACCAAAAACGTTAAAGGTTAAAGTTCAATTATTAAAAATTCAAAATTAAAAATGAGTGACCAAAATAGGAGTGAGAAGATTGTTGAGTGGTGATATGTGCAATTTACCCTAAATAAAATTTATCCTCGATTCGATGTGACGCTTACCCCTAATGACCACAGCATGTTTAACAAATATATTAGATTGGTTCTTATATGATCAGGGACGGAACAAAGAAGGGACTTATGGGGTCATGGCCCTCAAATTTTGAAATATTAAAATTTAGTCCTTTAATTTTTTTCAAAAAAATTAATTTAGCCTCCATAATTTTTAAAAATTCATATTCAACTTCAAAATTTTTAAAGTTTTTAATTAAATATCTCTCATAATTTAAAAAAAAAATCTTATTAAGGCTCTCAAAATTTCAAAAACTTTAGCTAATTCCCTTTAAAACTTAAAAAAATGTAAATTAAAACTTTTTTAAAAAAATTCATTTTTATTTTTTTAAAATTAACCCTTCAAACTCTTTTATCAAATTTCACCACTATACATTATGAATCGCATGATACAATACAAATAGCAAAAGAAAAGTACCTATATGGACCCCATAAGTTGGGCCGAAATGAAGTTAATTCACTTGATCATATTTATCATATATTATATGTATGAATGAGACATTATTATCCAACTTTGCATTTCTCTCCCAACATTACATATGCTATGTTGGTTCATTTGTTTATATTATCTTTATCCTCCCCCATTATACAAATTTATCATTTCTATACAATTTCCCCTCATTATCACACCACTTATTTTTGGCCAAATTAATCATACATTCATTTGCCATCAACTTGTGATATTTACTTGTTTTCTTTTTCTAATTAATGGAAAAGAAACCCCAAGCTGCTGATCTAATCATTGAATGGGCCTTCCTCATTCAAAAATAAATAAATAAAAGAGCTAAAATCATGACTTGATTTTTTGACAATAAAAACTAAATTTTATTAAAAAAAATATTATAAATATTATGTATTTAGAAGGGAGAATAATAGAACTAGTCTACCAATATCTAATATAAATATTCAAAAGTGCAAAACAAAAAATACTTTCATAGAGAATAGTATATCGTCAAAATCTAGAAATCTTTCTGAATCTTCTTGTCTCTATTCAAACGAGACGTATTACAAGATAAAAAATAGTGGTGAGCGAACCAAACTATCAAACAGATCGCTCTGCTACCTAAGAATTATTGCATATTGATGAATTCATATGCAAATCCTTTACCACTCCACTTATAATCATTTGTTGAATGATTTTATATAAATATATTGTTAACATGTTTTTTTATCACTCATATCGTGGGTACAATAAAATTAAACACTTCTAAATTGCTTTGTTTTTTTTAAGAATTAAGCTTTGAAATAATGCTAACATAAAAAAAAAGTAAGGCTAGCTTTGGAAGAACAATTTCAAAAAGGGACACTTTTTTTAATGGTACATGTTCATACTTTAACAATGCATACACTTTGTAGACAAAGTAATTTAAATTTAAATATTCTAAAATAAATATTATCCGATTTTCCACCGAAACTACTTGTTAGGTTCAAAAAAATATACACTTTAAAGTTGTTTAAATATCATTATTGTAATATTATTAAATTAATAAGTTATTATCTTAATATAATATATTAGTTGAAAATGTTAACATAATGTTCCTTTTACCACAATATGTATATATATGTGTCAACAGACAACAGCTGAAGTGAAAAAGGGGTCCATCATCAAGATCTTTCAAAAGGAAATTTAATCTAAAAATCAACATTATGTGAAGATAATTATGATTATCATAATGGTGCATGCCAACTAGATATAAATTTAATCTAAAATTATTGTAATTGTAATTTTTTTATTGTTTTTCCTCAAAGTGAACCAACTAACGAAAAAATAACGAGATTTAATGATTTTAATAATTTTTTATACTTTTATTTATTGGTTGACTAATTAGGATCAGATACTGCAAAGGTTCGTTATGGGACGAACCTCCAACCAATTTAATTTGCTCAATTCACAACGTCAATATTCGAACTTCTGACATTATTTAAGAGATCTAGTGCCTCATCTCACTAGACCAATTGTCAGTTAATTTACACTTTTCATACTTTCATTTTACAAGTTTTAATAATTTGAATATATTTTTTACTATTTAAAGAATTTTATTTCGTTACAAAATGACAAAACAACTGATACTAGCATTGATAAAATGATACAGTAATTAACATCCACTTAATGTTATTTTTCGGATTTAATTTGATAAAAATTAAAAATTCAATGGATAAAAGAGAAAAAAGATTAAAGACAAAATTATTTTTACTTTTTACTTGCATTATAGTTCAAGTTAATAACCCAATGACACCGAAGTTACCTAACAATTTGTGTATTTATATATTAGGGTTAAATGGTGTTTTGTCCTTGAAATTTTATTTCATCATTAATTTAGTATTTGAAGAATTTTTTGTTCAATTAGATCTTAAACTTTTAAATTGTAATGCACGTCATCTCAGTTTAGTTTACTGTGACAGTCTAGGAATAAATCATTAGATACATAATTATAAAGTAACTTTCAATCTTTTTAATGATGTCACACTGCAAATGTGTCGCGTAACATAATCTCATAGTAAAACATCTTTAAAAACAAAAATAAAAAAATACTAAATTCATGAATTGATATAAAACCAAAACAAGTTTTAAAAAGTTGTTAATGTCATAAATTAAAAGTTGTTTTATCAATGTTATATTAAAAATTGTATTATATAGAATGGACTGTAGTTACATATTTCATATTTGTATGATAAAATACCTGAATTGTAAGGGGAGCAGTTTTGTAGGCAGCACAAATGCACATGCCATTAAAAAACATAAGAGAATATGTAGAGTCATAGAGAGAAGAGAGAGACCCAACATGGTTTAATATTAATATATTATGCCAAAACATGATAAGAGCACCAAAATACATTAAAAAAATTAAATTAAATAAGCTTTTGTGTTTAAAAAATCTGAATGAAGTTAAAAAAAGGCTTGAAAGTGAAGGGAGTGAGTGGTACCCAGACAGATATTCATATAAAATATTTGTCAGAAACCATGTGACACTGTGGCCCTTGCCCTTTCATCCATGTCCCCACCTCACACAAATAGCCACAATATGAGACAAAAGTGTCCCTAAAGTTTACTTTAATCACATGATGAAAGAAAAGGAACAACCTTTTTTTCTTTGACCTCACTTGTTTTTACTTTTTACAGTTCTGAATGCTACATTCACCATAATCTAATGGCTGGCAGATACTGTAATAATAATAGCAACTTGAACACCAGTAAAAAAGCCAGAGTCAATCCTTTTTACATATCAGTATAGTTGTTAAGCTTCTGGTAAGGTACTTTTATAAGGGGGGGGGGGGAACCTCAAATTCTGTACACAAAGTGACATAGTAAAAATACAAAAGGGGAATAGTAAAAAAGAAATTACAATATGAGATAAAAAGGAGTTACTAGTTACTACTACTACCACTATCCTTTGTTTGTTTCTAAACTATTTGTTGTGTGGTCCAGCAATTAGGGTGTCACCAGCAAGGAAAGGCCAAAAACCCCACCTGCATAAATCAGTTCCTCTGTCCTTTACCTATACATATATATTATGTATTTTGATTGTAAATAGTATTGTATTGATGATGATGATGTTGATCTTTCAGCGATCTTGTCCTACAGATCTTTGTTTAATCTTCCATGTATATGCTTAATTGCCACTGATTCTGCAAAGGATTAGAATAGAGAAAACACTTCAAACATTATGAAAATGGTTGGATTTTACCACGATTCCAAGGTGTTTGATAGTGTTTTTCTTACCCTGGCGAAGTTGATTTTCCTCCGCTGTTGGCCAACTACATGCCAATGGTTCCTTGCCCGGACGAAAACCTTTTACAGCAAAAGATCAGTCATGATTAGCTTCCACTGGTTTTGTTGGATGCCATGGCAATGGGAAGTGATGATGAATGATGATATACCTTGGCATTTGTAGAAGATGGCCGGAGGCATCACCATTAGAACATGAAGTAGTTGGAGTTCCGGTTTTGTCATCAGCTTTTAAGGCCTCTGTAGGGGAGGTGGAGAAGACGGTAAGGTGATCACCGGCTGATTTCTTCGGAGAAGCGAATAGGTTATCTGGGAGAATGTGCTCAAAGCTGTCCATAGGAGGAAAGCATTAAATCGATCACCAAAAGCTACCGCAAAGAAGTATAGTTATTACTTTGCTTATCTACATTTAGCATTTAAGTTTTATACCTTTCAGGGAGATCACTTTCTTCCGAATTGGCCTTCCCCTTAGTGTTACTATTACCATTGTCATTTTTATAATTACAAACTGGATTAATTTCCTCCATCTGCTTATCATCTTTCATAGCAGCAGCCAACTTGGAAACAGCTGAGATCGAGCAACCACCGTTCTCTACAGCCAAAAAGGCAAACCGGATCGATAAATTGAACAGTAAGGTAACTTGGTTCATATGTTGATCGAACGAAAAGTGAATTTAAACTGTTCTCAAACCTTCGGGGACTTCTTGATTGATGCCATCAGCTGGAAAAATAAGTGCATGATTGTTGGGAGTACGGGGTACAGTCGGTGAAGGAATGATGGATCCGGTTGACAAACCGTGATGGAACTGAGATTGGTGCTGGTTCTTTAAGTCCAGCAGCTGCAAGTTCATTAGCCTTCTTCCTTGAAGCTCAATGGCCTGCTGCAAATCAGCCTGCTCCTCCAATTTCCTTCTCAGCAGCATCTCTTGAGTATTGTAAAACATTTTCGATCCTAAATAAGTTTGCATCGAAATCGAAGTTCACCAACAATGCATCAAAATTTGAGATAAAAACAGAAGGCCTGGTTTCACTAACCGAGATGGAAATCGAATGGCTCCCTCGAATCAATTGCAGACGGACTCGAGCAGACCGAATAATCTCCCCGTTCCAATTGTTGCTGTTGCTTCCTATAAAATCGATCGATTAGACGAATTACATTCACTTACAGATCAAAATTGGCAAGATAGTGCAAAAAAAAAAAGAAGAAGATAACAAAAGAGCCTTTACTTCTCTTGGACTTTCCCTTTCTCCTTGTAAGGCTTAACAAGCACTCGAGAATCACAGATGAAATGAGGGTTCCCTTTAGCTAAAATGAGCTTCACTGTCTCTGGATATACAAATGTAACAAAACCAAACATCCTCTTTTGCTGGTAAGGAATCCTCACATCTTGTACTGGCCCATATATGCTGGGACAATCCAATTCCAAAGACAATCAATGATCTTTAAAGTTTAAACTCAAAAACAACAACCTTAAAAAAACCAGTGACTTTACCTGAAATAATTTGAAACATCTTCTTCTTTGAAAGTACTGTCAGCTGGGAAGGTCAAATAAATCTGTCTAGACCCCGGATTAAGTGCTGCTGCTAAACCCATGGCCGAAAAATCGTTTCTTTCGGGCCGGCACCGCCCCAACTTATGAAGCTCATCACCCATCATCAAAGCAGCCATGGCTGATCTGCCATAGGTCAAAGAAGTCCCAGCCATGAACTCAGAAGCTGAAGCTAGCTTTTGTTGCTGTTGTTGAAGAGCTTTTGATCTAAGTAGCTCCTGGTACTGCTCCAACTCGTTAAGCTTACTCGGAGAACCAACGAGAGCAGCTCCTCCATCGGCAGCACAATCTCCATGAAGAAACCTACAGCTAGTACCGTTCTTACAAAACCCTCTGGCGAAGTACAAGCAAGGTTTCCAACCAATCCCGGAGTTGACATCGTCAGCAGCACCGAAACACAGACCGGGGACCGAGAAACTCCTCCTGTGTAAAACAGAATCGGGCATTGCCAAGTCAAGCCGAGGGCTGAACAAATCCTCGGGTTTCGAGTCGTTGAGAAACGAAAGATGGTCGTGGAACTGGTGTTCGTCGATGAATCCATTGCCATTGCTTCCATTGACAACACTGGCATAGGAAAGATTGGAATTTGTGGAGAAAGGGGACGGGGAAAGGGGAGTGGAAGGTGTAGGTGGGTTGGAAATGGAGAGTCCGAAGTGGGATTTGGCTTCGAGGATTAAAGAGTGGATGTGAGCTTCGGGTCCAAAGGCTAAACGGATCATTTCCTTTTCGCCATGGTCTTGGATGAGAAGAAAACCCATGATTTTGGAAGCGTTTTCAGGGTCTAAGCTTTGGATCCTTGAGAACACTCTCCCCGTTGCTTCGTATGAATCCATTGAAAAGAAATGTACTGGAAACTAAACCCTCCCCAGAAACCAAAAGTAATAATAAAAGCTTTTCAGTTCCAGGGACAAGGAGAGGGAGGGGAAGAAAGCAGATAAAAAGAGAGGCAAAGGAGTGGACTTTGCTTCGATAAGGACAATAATGGCTACGGATTAATATTATTTTTTAATAATTATTATAGTTAATTAGTTTGAGGAATGTAATGAGTTCAAAGCTTCTTCCCTCTATGAAAGAAATAAGGTTGATGTTAGAAGGAGCAGCAGCAAACGTAAGGTCTCCTCAAGTAGAAAATAGAAATCATCCTTACTTATTTTATTTTTTTGAAAATTATTTTTTTATTGATTTGAAACTGGACACGTTAAAAAAATTTCTTAAATCTATCGGAGGAAAAAAAGTACAACGAGTTAATGTGTTACCCGTATTTCCAATAACGATAAAGAAAACACAAGCAACATCCCCGCACCACAAACAAATAAATATGAACAGCGTGGCTTTAATTCAGCCAAACCTCATTCTGCTAGCACATCGAAATGCCACCAGATTGCACCTGCTAACCATCAAGGGCGCCTCACGATTCAACATTTCCTCCCTTTTCTTGTTAACTTATCAGCTTCATCGTTTGCTTCCCTAAAAACAAAACCAAGCTCGAATCTCAACAACTTTAAAAGGACCCTACATTCATTAACTTTCTTAGAGAATACCGAAGGTACCTCACCACCGCCCCGAATTCAACTCATCGCTAATAGACTATCCAATTCGATGATAATTGCTGAGTGACAAATGTCATTCAGCTCCCTTACAAACAAAAACGCTTCCAAAATTGCTCTAATTTCTGCTTCTGAAAGATCCGCACATCCAATCGATTTCGAAAACTCACCAATCACCGAACCTTGGTGATCCCGCAGCAGCCCACCAATTCCTGCTGGACCATAGCTTCCTAAAACAGACGCATCCACATTGAACTTAAACATACCTGGAATTGGAGCCTCCCAACCTGAACTTAGAGCATTCGATCTCCTCACCGTGTCGATACAGACAAGATTTGGATGCTTATAACAGTCAAGGGTTAAAAACATCATTTGAGGCCATTTAGCTTTCGCCTAAACCCCAATTCGACAAGCAGCGAGTTGAAAAACCTGCTCTTCATTCCACTTCTTCTTATTAAACATGCACTCATTCCTAAATAACCATATCGTCCATATCAATCCACTAAAGGCTAAAGCCCACAAAAGTTTGATTTCTTCGGCATATAAGAATCAGATCAGATCAATAGAAGCGATCTTATGTTTTCAGACATAATTAACTTAATCGACCACAATCTAGCCCACCTTTACCATAGACGCCACACACAATTACAATGACAAAATACATGAATAATTGTTTCCTGCGATACATCAGAGAATAGGCAAACTTGAGTAATAGTCGCTGAAACACTACACTTAGACAACTCCGTTGAAATTGGAATCCTCCCGAGAATTAACCTCCAAAGAAATGCCCCCACCTTTAGAGGAGCGTGACTCGACCAAACCCGTTTCCAAATTGCATCCCCATTATCAACATTATTGGCCACCAAATCACAATATTTCTTGGAGTTGTACACACCACTGGAGTCACCACCCCACTTTAAGCCATCTCTTGATCCTGCACAATGAGCAGCGTTATTAATAATGAAAATAAAATCTTCCCAAACCTCCAGGTCCCACACAAATAATTGTCTTCTAAGCTCTATATTCCACGTCCACCTGCCACTGATTTTAGTGCAAAATTTACACACTTTCCCTACTTTCGAAAGTATCTATACTTTTTTTTAAAAAGCAATGTAACCGGTTGCAATGTAGTTCGAAAGTATCTGTACTTTTATGCAACCGGTTACAATGCTTTTTAAAAAAATATAGATACTTTCGAGCCACATTGTAATCGGTTACATTGCTTTTTAAAAAAGTATTGATACTTTTAAAAAAGTATAGATACTTTCGAAAGTATCAACAAAATAAGTAATTTACTCAAAAGTATCAACAAAAAAAGTAATTTACTCGAAAAGTATAGATACTTTCCAAGGCCTCATCAGCTTAAACTTTAATAATATAATAGGTGATACCTAATATGTTGATACTCTTATCAACAAAATAAGTAATTTTACCTATTTTGTTATTTTAACCGGTCACCTATTTAACCGGTCACGCCGTATATTAGCCGTATATTAACCGCCTCACAGCAGAACTGCCCTGATGTTAGAAGGAGCAGCAGCAAACGTAAACTCTCCTCGAGTAGAAAATAGAAATCATCCTTACTTATGCCCTGTTAAGATTAAAATTTAAAATTTAACTTAAGAGTATTAGATATGTGATGTATTTTTAAGGTGTATGATTTAAGGTTTACGGTTTAAAATTTAAGATTAGATTTTAAGATTTGATTTTTCATTATGGAGTACAAAATTACACCAAAAAAGGCAGATGAATTTTATATAGAGTCTCCTTGAATAGAAATTTTCTTTCCTTTTTTGATCTCTTATGTAACCCCCTTGTCCCGGTCTGGCCGGATGACCGGTCCGAGTGGGCCACACGGGGAAAACCGAAGCGAAACCCGTTAAGGTTCCCCCCTCGGTTAGCAACCCTATTTTTTTAACTCAATCTTTTCTAAAAGTTCATTTAAGTCCTATGTGATCAAACAGCGGAATAAAATACATGAGGTAAATATTCGAACCCAAAACAACATTTAAACAGCCCAATTTTAATCCTTTAAACAGGCCGTTTCGAAACACCCTTGAGGCGTATCGAAACGCCTTGACCAGATCAACTGCCCTAGAGCCCATATAAGGGGCCGTATCGAAACGGAGGTCAACCGTTCCGAAATGCCCTCAACGGTCAACTTCTCGTGGTCAACGAGATTTTGACCGTTTCGAAACTTTTAGACCCGTTTCGATACACCTTCATCTCGCCAATTTCTCAGAATTTCAGTAGCCAAAACGTTTCGAAACGCGTATCGGAACAGGGGCTCTCAGAGGCCAAACAGTATCGAAACGCGTTCCGATACGGGGTCCCTGAAGCCTACCCGTTCCGAAACGACCCAGCCCGTTTCGAAATGCGGGCTGCCTGCAACCTTTGAAAGACAGATTTAGGGGAATTTCAACAAGTCTAAAGGTCCCATAGGACCCCTAAAGGCACACCACACCAACAAACAAAGTCTAGAGGCATACATCCTAGGTTTAGCATACTCCAACACCCACAAGACATGGATTTAAACAATCTTTCATACATGGCAAAAACGCATTAGCCTTTCATACAAGTCATGCTTGAAAATATTGATAGACAAAAGCATCATTCATCCCATAAAGGTTTACATGCCATGAAGCAAACTTAAACATCCAAAAGGCCTACATCATACGAGCATTTGGCAAGGTATATCATGCTTACAAACCAAGTCAAACCATAAACATCAAAATCACATATGAGTCATACAAAGCTCATACAAACACACTCTCTTGCCACATTGTTTAACTACTACATAATAATTAATCGTACTTGAGCAACAAACTTGGAAAGCCCTTCTTGCCTTGCTCCGAGCTAACACCACGCTAATGATCTGCATTGTTGAAAATGAGAGCGTAAGCTATAAGCTTAGTGAGGATGCTCTAAAACCGAAAACATCAACAATGCAGGGTTCAAGCATGTATTCCCTAAATCTCATATCTAACATGCATAGATAATTTCACAAGTAGACCTAGCTAGTCTTTCAAGAGGCATAATATGACATCTTACATCATACTAAGCTCGAACATCACATATCAATATCATACATCACAAGTATAAGATCACATTCAATTGGCCACTATTAGTTACCCGGATGTGCGGATTTAATCTCAACAATCACTTTACCTCGGTGGGATTACACTCATCACCGGACCTTTCATGGGCGGGATTCCACTCATCACCACATGCCCTACGGATGGGATTCCACTCATCATCCCGTAGAATATATATATAAGCTTCTGGTGGAATATTACATCACCGTACTCCTCCTTGATGACTCAACGCCATCAAGGTCACGTACGTTTTGACTCAATTTGTGTGCACACTAATCCTAATGATCGATCATTTACACCCGGTAAGTTAATTAGTTCCAATTTTCATTTACCACATCACATATCCATCAACCACATCTCATGCTCATCACATACACATATCATGGTATACATGTACAAATTAACCCATATTTCACAAGAGCATAAATAGGCAACCACAATAGCATTTAATGGAAATCAAATAGCTAAATTTACAACTTGAATTCACATAGAAATGGCCTACCAAGCACATTTCAATTCACACACTTCACACACTTGAACCAAACTTTAAAAAATGTTTAAAATCACTCACCACCCTTCCTTAGCAACCAAAGCAAGCTTCCTACAAGCCCGGATTCGATCCCAATGTTCCTTCGACGTCTCCTCTTGCTTCTAGCCAACCAAAAACACATCCATTAATCTCAATCAATGCTAAAATTCAGTCAACACTCAACTCTTGAGCTCAAACCAACTTCATCAAATTTCCTAATCAAATCAAACCCCCAAAAATGCCCATTTTCGTGCTCCCTCAAACCCTAGCTGAAAATTCCATTTTCAATCATCCAAATGGCCCCCAAATGGTCCCAAAACACCCTCCTAACATACATAGACCATCAGCCCTCTAATTTCAACCTAAAACCCACAAAAAATCAAGTTTTAAACATCTCAAAAATTGCTTCAAGAACCCACTTCGAGTTTTCACCAAAAGCCAACCATTTTAACATATTATGTTCATTATAAGGTAAATAAACTAAAACCCAACATTACATTTCAAAACAACTTGAAAATCTCCATAAAAACTCAAACTTTCACTAAACCCTAACTTTTCAAAAGTGGGTAGTTTTAAAATCTATGACCATGAGTAGATAGAGGATGAAAAGAAGAGTTAGAAAATGTTTTTACCTCTCAAAATGGCCTTGGAATGAAGATAAGATTCAATGGAATAGTAACTTTTGAGTTGGGAGAGTTTGAAAAGAGGGTTTTAGTTTTTCACGTTGGAAAGAGGGGAGAGGGTGGAGAAGATGACAACTTTTTAAAAGTTGTCTTACTTTTAAAATTCTTTTGGGTCAAATTACCAAAGCGGTTCCTCCCCTTTATTTTAAAACCCAATTAGATCCTAATTATGGTTGAATTGATTTAATTTAATTTTACTGACTCGGACCACTAACCCGACTAACTCCTAACCCCAAAACACGGGTGTTACAACTTATTTATGCTCCATACTAAAAAAACTATGTTTAGGGTTCAAGGTTATGGTTTAAGATTAGTGTTTAAGGAATTATACGACATGGTGCATTTTTTAAGGTTTAATATTTATGGTTTAGAATTTATAGTTTAAGGTTATGACTTAAAATTTAATTTCTAATGTTGGGGGTAGAAAGGGACACTGAAAAGATGTAGAGGTTTTTTTTCGAGTCTCTTCCATCCCAGCTTAAAGAAATAAATGGTAATTTTTGATGTGGTAGATAAATAAATTTGTATAATTATATATTCAATTTCCATAATAAAATATTTTATTAATTTATTTATTTTTTAAAAAAATCTTAAATCTAATCCTACTTAGAGGGGAGAGAAAAAGGGAAACTCTTTTTTTGAAACAAACATCGGTCATTTATTATTAAGAAAGAAAGTAAAATTACATATTAAATAACGCAAAAGAAAAGTGAAAAGACAAACAAATAAGCCCGACCGATGATATTCCTCTACCCAACAGAAATTAAACATTAGAGAGAGAAGGTAGAAGAGAGATAGAAAGGGGTTATGTTCCCAGAAAACTCTAGAAACCAAATCGGTTTTCCCCTCTGATTTCCTCCGCACAGTACGACGGGTCTAAGGCGGCTCACTGAAATGGCGATCTCCGTTCACCAACTGCCAGATATGGGGCGGCACTTCTTCGATCCAGAAACGCTCCTCTGCATGTCGCAATCCCTCCGCCGCTAACGCATGTCCCGTTCGATTTCCGGTGCGACCAACAAAGCCGAAGCTACACGAGGTAAAACCCTTGCTTACTTCTTTTGAATCGCGGATTTAAGGTCCGATTTTTGATAAATCTGTTTCTGGTGAGTTGAGCTTAAGGGCTATGGATCTGTTGTCGCTCTCAATCGCAACCCTCCGGAGACCCAGATCGCATGCAAAACGGAGACCATGCAGGACACTCAGAGCCTCCGCTTCAAAAACAGAGGTAACCCCTAAAACTTTCCGATGACCCGCTCCGATAACTGATACGGTTGAATCTCGAACAATAAAACCTGATCCGGCACTGTTGTCCGAAACTCTATAACTGGCATCAACATTTATCTTGTAGGTCCCTACCGGCGGCGGAGTCCACTGAGTTTCGGCGTGACGTGTCTGATGCTCGAAACGTGAGGCGGTGACGGATAGCCCCTGACTATATCCCTTGATGAAGGTAAAAACCTCCTCAGTGCGTTGTATTTTCCCCTCGTATATCAATATGTTTCTTGAGTACCACAATGCCCAGATTGCAATCAATATCATACTGTGAATAGTTTGAGCTGTAGAATTAAGAACATGTAAAAGCCAATCTTGGACATTCGAAAACTGAGCCCAATTGCTGTTAAACACTGTGAGGAGACGCAACGCTTCTACTGCAAAGAAGCAATCACGAATAACATGTAGGGAGCTTTCTAAGTGTAGCTTGCATCTAGGACATAGCGGATTGTTTGATACCCTCTTTGCAACCAAATTCATCATTGTAGGAACAAAATCTCTAGCCATTCTCCAGGTTATAATTTTGATCTTTGATGGGCTCTGTACTCGCCATATGGAATTGAAACAACTAGGCTGAGAGGCAACCATGGTAGTGTAGCCTAGGAGGAGTTTATAACCACTGCGGACCAAATAAACTCCTGAACCTTCTCCCTTCCAAGTTAAGTAATCCTTTTGATGGTACATAGGGAGTTTTATTTTAAGAATTTCCTCAGCCTCTAGATCTTCAAAAGAATTACGAATAAGGTGTTGATCCCACCTGTTCGTATCGTCCTGAATCAAATCTGATACCATATGAAGTCCATCCACTGAAGTAGTTTGAATCCGGCCCGACGGCAAACCCGGGAGCCAGTAGTCATTCCAGATGGATACATTGGACCCAGAGCCAATTGTCCATCCGAGGCCCATTTCAAGGAGCTTCCGCGAACTCCAGATACTCCTCCACACCAAGGATGGTGAGGAGCCCAGCCCAGCGTTAAGGAAGTCTGAGCGTGGGTGATATTTCGCTTTCAATAATCGGGCCACTAAAGAATTGGGCTTTGTCAACAAACGCCATCTCTGTTTAGCTAGCAGAGCGATGTTAAACTTTCCTAAGTCACGAAAGCCCATCCCTCCTTCTTCTTTAGGCTTACACAGTTCCGCCCATGTGCACCAATGGATTCCTCTCCGAGCCGCAGATTTTTGCCACCAGTACCTTGCTAGAATAGCCTCTAACTCCCTGCAGAAAGTTAACGGGAGCAAGAAACAAGACATTGCGAACAAAGGGATGGCCTGAAGGATTGATTTAATAAATACCTCCTTACCCCCCTACGACAACGTTTTGGCACTGAGTGAACTCACTTTGCTTCCAAGATGGTCCTTTAAATATTTGAAAGCCCTTTTTTTCTCCCGACCCACAATAGCTGGAAGGCCCAAATATCTTTCGGGGCAAGCAATTTCTGGAACATTTAAAATACGACATACATCTTCTCTATTTCTAGTGATAACATTGCTACTAAAAAATATGCTTGATTTGTCATAATTAACTACTTGTCCCGAGCATTCACCATAATCACGAAGTAGGGATATAAGCTTACCTGCATCCTCTGCCAAGGCTTCCCCGAATATAATGCAGTCGTCTGCAAAGAGTAAATGGCTCACCAGTGGAGCACCACGAGTGATTCGTATACCCCAGAGACTACCCGATGATATAGTCGATCGAAGAAGCGATGAAAGACCTTCCCCACACAGAAGAAACATATAGGGGCTAATGGGATCTCCTTGGCGTAGTCCTCTTGTCGGAAAGAAATAATCGCTTGTACTTCCGTTTATGATGACTGAATACGTTATAGTTCGAATACAACGCATTATCATATAAACAAAGCTTGTGTCGAAACCCAATCTGATCATAATACCCTCCACAAAATTCCACTCCACCCGATCGTATGCCTTACTTATGTCGAGTTTAAGAGCGAACGATCCACGCTTACCATATCTCTTCTTCTTTAAAGAGTCTAGGATTTCATAGGCTGCTACGATATTATCTGATATTAGGCGACCCGGGACAAACGCACTTTGGGCCTCGTCTATACATTCCTCAATAACGAACTTCAGCCTATTTGCTAACATTTTGGAGATGATCTTGAACAACACGTTACAAAGTGCAATCGGACGAAATTGTTTCATCGAGCGGGCATCGGAGACCTTTGGAATCAAGACAATGTGGGTCTTGTTTATCTCCTCAACTGGGAACTCACCTCTAAGAACCCTAATACAGAAGTTTGTTATGTCCGTCCCGAGAATACCCCAGAATCTTTGGTAAAAAACAGCTCCCAAACCATCTGCTCCAGAAGCTTTTAGGGGGCTCATTGAATTAAGCGCACAGAACACATCATCCTTAGTAAACGGTCGTAGGAGAGATTGATTCATCTCCGGGGTAATACAAGGAGTGATACCCTGAAGAATATTATAAGGATCTGCGTTGCATTCAGAGGTGAACAGAGTTGAAAAATATTCTACAGCAATACGTTTTACCTCCACACAATCCTCCTGAAAAGTATCGTCATCAGTCACTAGGCCCTGTATATACTTTTGTCTTTTCCTCTGACTAGCATATCGATGGAAAAAACTCGTGTTTCTATCTCCATTTTTTAACCAATTCGCCCTTGCTCGTTGTTCCCAAAAGACCTCATCTTTGTCCAATTCCAAGTTCAAATCGAGCTTCGACTCAATTAATGCACCAATTGTGTCATCTGTAACTTCCTTTTCCAATAGCTCAGCAATGCGGGCTTGCAAATCACGGACAGTTAACTTCTTTACCTTTCTTAATCGACGAAACCATTTATCTAAGCCCGAACTGACCGTCAATAGACGTTTAGGAACAGAACCCACAGAGCTTGTCCAAATACGTCGAACTTCTTCTTCGCACAACTCTTCAAGCAACCAAGCCGCCTCAAACTTAAAGTGCCAAATTTGTTCTGGTTAGTACAAGTTTGGTGTCGTGTTGAGTAACAAAGGGCAGTGGTCAGAGAGGGAGTGTGGGAGATGATCAATCTGGTAATTAGGAAAAAATTCCTCCCACTTGAGTGACATTACTCCCCGATCAAGCCGCTCGCGTATGTTATTCTCAGCTGTCCGGCCCCATTCCCAAGTATACCACGTACCTTTATAGCCCATATCTGTAAGCCCACAATCTTCTAAGGCCGCATGAAAATTCTGCATCTGCCAGTCATGACGAAGACTACCACCAGATTTCTCATGTTGAAATAACAATTCGTTAAAGTCACCAATAACACACCATGGCACATCTGGACAGTCATTCAAACGTCGAAGAAGATTCCAGGAATGAATTTTGTTACCCACCTCCGGTGCACCATAAAAGCTAGTCAACCTCCAGCAACGTCCACCATTTTCTTCTATAATCATAACATCGATATGGTTTGTAGAAAAAGATCGAACCGATAAAGTAACATTGTCCTTCCAACCTAAGCAAAGACCTTCACTCCTACCATCCGAACTGACTTCTACTCCATTAACATAACCACATAACTTCCTCACACGCTCCATCTTTATCGCCAGTAATTTTGATTCCATAATAAAATTACCGATGGGGATATATCACGTATAACAGCGCGAAAACGACGAACGGTTCGGTCCATCCCCAGGCCCCGAACGTTCCAGCTCAATATTCTCATTGGGATCGGCTGGCCCCTTTCGAGGAGCCTGCCATAATAGGAGATGAGTTTTCCATGTACATCATGAATGGGAGAACCAACCGGGGACGACTGAACACGGGCCCGTTTTGTACTATCACAACTCGATAGGGGAATATCCTCTTCAGCTTGGCCCATTACAACATCCAGACCCTCGGGAGCTTGAGTTACATTAGTCTGGTTTCCTGAAACAGATCCGCTAGGTTGTAAATCAAGAGGCCCAGGCCCAGAATTGGTGATATGCCCAGATGCACTTTGTTGTTGACCACCGGTCAAAATAAAACCCCCTGATGGGGCCCTTGAACCTGTCAAATTGTTTATCTGATCGTGGTTGATTGGCGAAAAATTAGGCGGAATGTTTTCCTTCTGCGACGATTCGACCAAGATCATGTTTGCCTGAATTTTCTCCATTCCATCCTCAACTAACCATCTGCTCGGCGACGGTTGTGCACGCCGGAGCGGAGCCCTAAGCGAAACATCCCATCCTGGGCTTAATTCAATACCCCCTGCAATGAACTTCAAAGGGCAAAAACTCTCCCCATGTCCCAGAATGCCACATAGAAAACAAAAGAGGGTTAATTTCTCATATTGGAATTGGATATAATGATGATTACCGTTTGACAAAATGATCTTCTTCCTCCTTTTTAGAGGAACCCTCACATCCACACGAGCACGTAATTTCATAACTCGTTTATAACCCAAAGCAATAGTCGTTGAATCATATTCAAGGAATTGTCCGATAAAATTACCAACCACACGTGCCACCTTTTCCGACATGAAGCCCAACGGCACGTCATGAACCAAAATCCAGAAGTCAACAAAATTAAGAGGGACAGTCATCGGATCTTCACCATTTTGCAAGCGATGAAGGATTAGAAGATGATTGTTAAAATACCAAGGCCCTCCGGCTGAGATTCGTTCCACATCCAAAATATGGTACAGCCGAAATAGGAAGCGTCCTTCGCCCAGATCTGAGATCGAAATTCCCCCAGGGGGTGCCAAACCGATGCCAGTGTGGAGCGCATCGATTGGAAGTGAATAACACTAGAGGTAAGGAACGACCCCACAAAGCAGAACTCAAACAGCATCGGTGAATCGTTGGGATCCAATTCAATCTGCAGTCCGTCATCTTCACCACCAGAGAGGGAAAGGTTTGCGAGATCAGATTTCACTTCAGCCATTACGAACGTGATACAAGATCAGAAAGAAAGAGAAAACAAAAGGAGAAAAGAAACGTGCTACAAGAGCAGAGAGAAAACGTGCCACAAGAGCAGAGTTTTTACTATAAAAAAAGGAGAAAAAGGGAAACTCTAGGAGAATGCTTCTCAGCTTAAAGAAATAAACGTATTTTTGATGTGGTAGATAAATAAATTTGTATAATTATACATTCGATTTTTATAATAAAAATATTTTATTAATTTAATTTTTTTGAAAAATATTAAATATAATCCTACCTAGTGGGAGAGAAAAAGGAGAACTCTAGGGGAATACTCCTAGTGGGTCTAGAACTCATAACCTAAGATAATATGAGAGAACAAAGATGAGCAGCTTGACCAACCAGCCAAATGTGCTTGCTCAATTTAATCTTATTTCTTAGTTAAAAGTTGACAATACATCATATGAAGGATAATTCTACAGTAAATGTTATGTACCGCAACGTAGCACTATTCATACGTAGAGATGGCAAAAAATTCGAATCTGATAGGTTTCGACTCGACCCGATCCGGTAGGGTCAAATTTTTATTTTTAATTTTTGGGGTCGAAGCGGATTTATAGAGAAAATTTTTGGGGTCTGGACGAGTTCGGGTTTAGGATAAAAATTCTCCAACCCGACCCGACCCTAAATATTTTAAACTATATATATATATATGGGTTTTATTTTGATGCACAAGCTGTGTAAATTTTTTTTACACAATCCTTTATAAAATTTAAAATCTAAATCACAAACCCTAGCAACCTAAACCCTAAACCCTAAGCCCTAAACTCTAAACTCTAAATTCTAACCATAAACCTTAAATTATATACCATACATACTAAACCCCTAAACCCTAACATAAAACCCTAAACCCTAAACCCTAAAATTAAAGGGCTTGTGTAAACTAAAGTTTACACAGCTTGTGCATCAAAGTATTTTCCTATATATATATATAATTTTTAAGATATTTACAAAACTACCACCGTTTGTATATAATTTTTAAGGTTCTTGCTATTCACATGTCATTCTTTCGCTAGTGTTTACCGCCTCCTCCTCACATTCTCAGTTCTCTCGCCTATCTCTTTTCTTTATTTCATTCTTTTATTTTTTTTTTCATTTATATTTCATTTCATTTTAGTTTATATTTTTGTTAAGGGTAAAATTTTGATATTTGTTTTTCATTATCATATGAATTATTTTTCTCTGATTTTTTTAACATAATTTTTTTTTCATTTTGTTTTTAAAAAGAGTAGAGGTTTATTTTCAAAATTCGTGTCTTTCATTTTAAAATTTCATGCATGCAAATAAAAAATCAAGTTTTTTGAGATTTTTTTTAATCTTTTATTTACTTCTATTTCGGCTTTAACTTTTGCAATCTTTTTTTATAGAGGTTTGTTTGCTTCTTGTTTTTTTAGTGATTTCTTTTAAACAATACGAACATTTTGAATTCTGAAAATTTCAGAAATTTTCTTTTCTCTCTATAGTTTCTATGAATTTCCTTTTAAATTTGGTTGATTTATTAAAAAATTCCAACATGTTACATGGGTTTTTTTTTAATCTGTACTCAGACCTTTCTTTCAAAATTTTATTTTAATTTTCTAATATTCTTCTGTATTTTTTTACTTGTGACATTTTTCTTTCGTTTAAAAAAAATGAAATCTGGAAGTTGGGTCCGGGTTGGGGTGGAGTTGGGTTGATAAAAAGATTTTGTGTCAAGGTCGGGGCGGGTTGAATAATATTTTATTTGTGGTAGGGTTGGGGTCGGATTAAATAGGTAGTATATCGGGTCGGGGTCGGGGAACCAAAAATCCGACCCGCTTCGCTGCTATCCCTATTTATATGTACCATTAACTGTTTTAATTAGTTTTAAAATTCTATGCACCGGAAACATTATTATTCCTTTGTTTAGAATAAAAATCTTAAAAATAATTTTATATTATTTTCAGATTTTTTTTATTTTTTATTCAAAAATAATTATTTTTTATTACTATAATAATTCATACGTTCACTTTAAATTAAGGGTAAAGTTCACAAATGATCACTAAACTCTGATCAATTATTTAATTTAGTAACCAAATTTTCAATTGCTTCAATGTTACCATTAAACTTTAATTTTGTTTCAATTTGGTCACTAACCCATTAATGTGGTTGTTAAATATTTTATATAATAACACATTTAGTCCTCCATGTTTACACATTCAAACAATTTAGTCCTAATTAAAAAGAAATAATAATTTTAACACTCATTATTAAAGGATCAAAATAAAATATTAAATTGTCTCTAATTAAAAATATGTTCAAATTGTTTATACAAAAGAATTCCAAGGCCAAATGAAGGCAACTCAGGCTAGCATTGTGTGTTGTGAATCCAAAAGGTTTCTTCCATAGTTGCTACAAACATTAGGATTCTGGTTTTTTTATTTCTTTCAGCCGCGTCTTGATAAATACTCGAGTTTAATGCAAAACCGCTACGGATCGAATATGTTGCTTATGTTGTTTGTTGCAAAAGTCTCACACAGTTTTGATAGTTGAGATTCATGTATGTAGCAAATGGTCCAGTATTCCATTTGAGAATGTTTAAAGCATAGCTTTTTGAGATCAAAACATTCGTTTCAATGGTAGTTCAAATAAAATATATCAGTCAAAAATTTATTTTTATTCAATTTTTAAGTTTAATGGAATGTGTATAATGCATGGTTGGCTATTTTGGGTTTTTTTTTTTTATCTATTTCAGTTAATATCAGTATGCTTAAAATCTTCGTCATAGGTTGTATCTCCATAATCGTATTAAACTAAATCCTCGACAAGATAACATTAGTTATAATTGATGGATCAAAATAAAATATTAAATTATCTCTAATTAAAAATAGGGTCAAATTGAAATAATTAGGGTTAAATTTATTATTTCTTTCAAATTAGGACTAAATTGTTTGAATGTATAAATATGGAGGACTAAATGTGTCATTATACAAAATATTTTAACAGCCACATCACCCTTTTAACGGTTGTTAACGGGTCAGTGGCCAAATTGAAACAAAACTAAAAGTTTAATGATAACATTGAAGCAATTGAAAGTTTGGTTATCGAATTGAATAATTGATCAAAATTTAGTGACTATTTGTGAACTTTACCCTTAAATTAAAGTGAATGTAGGAATTATTATAGTAATAAAAATAAAAATAAAACTGAAAAAATTTTATTCTAAAAGGGAATAATAATACTTTCGCTCCTTAAGCTTTTAAAACTATTTAAAACAATTAATGGTGCATTATAATACATACTACATATTAATAGACTAATAGTGGTATATTGTGGTACAAGAAATTTACGGTAAAATTATCCTCATATGAAATGTTATTCTTTTGATGGAAATCAAAGGAAAATGGCTTTAAAGGAGTATTCAAAACCAAGTCGTTTGGATCCATATAAGATTGTATTACCACCAAGTCAAGTATAATATTGGGTAAACTACAATGGAGGTCACTTAATTATGGATAAAGTTATATTTGGATCATTCAATTATTAAAAGTTGCATTTAGATCACTTAATTATGGGTAAGGTTACATTTGGGTCACTCAATTATTAAAGGTTACATTTAGGTCACTCAGTTATGGGTAAAGTTACGTTTGGGCCACCCTTCATATTTAAAAAAATACTTCAATTTAGTCATTTTCTTTCAAATAACTTGTATACCATCGTTAACATTAGAGTACTTCATATGAAATCATTAATTAATCTAATACACAAATTGATATACTTTTTTTTAATACGAAGGGTGACCCAAATGTAATCTTACCCATAATTGAGTGACCTGAATGTAACCTTTAATAATTGGGTGACCCAAATGTAACTTTACCCATAATTAAGTGACCTAAATGTAACTCTTAATAATTAGATGACCCAAATGTAATCTTACCCATAATTGAGTGACCTCCGTTGTAGTTTACCCTATAATATTTTATTAAAATTAACAACATATTTATATATCTTAAATTGTATTTAATAACTATCAATGTAATAATATATAATGTTATATTTTAATTTTAATAATATATAATCAAATATTTTACTTGTTTTCATCTTTGCTCATTATTTATATTATTTTCATGTTTTAATTTTTTGCTTACCCGAAATCGTCAAAATTGAACAAAATCATTATCAGGTCTCGACGAGTTTGTCATTACCGTAGAAATCATCGAAAAACCTTAAATAATTTATGACAATACAGACTAATAAATAATTTATTTACTATTTCCCCTTAAATTTACTCAAATTCAAAGTTTTTTTATATATATATTTGAAGCACTATAACTCATGACATTTTATTTTAGAGTGAAATAATTTATTTGTTGATGGAAATGTCAACAAAAGATAATCTTTTTTTTTTTTTTATCAAACAAGCAGATAAATTCATTCACCCAAACCAAATCAACAAAGCAATAGCCCATATGAGATCAGACTTTGCTAGGCCCATAAAAGGGGAAAATCCGCATCCATCAGAGAGCTCGAGATACAAAAAATAAAAGACATACACCTAGAGTGACTGAGCCGACACCTGTTAGTTGGAAGATCCAATAGGTCTTTACCGTTTAAAGTGTAAGAAACTCAAATAATCTTATAAGTAAAATGGCGAGTCTAACATGCAACATGTTTAGGGTACAGTTAAATGACGATATATTTTAAAATTTATTTTTAAACTGAAAACATTAAACTTCTTTATAATATTTCTGGTTGGTTTATTGAGTTAACTTATTTTTGTAAGTTTTAATATTTTGTCCCAAACTGTAAATTTATGAAAAAAAATTAAGTATCAATACTTACAAAATAAGTATCGATGCTTGTAAAAAAACTCAAAAAAAAAACAACCGAAAATGTTATCAAGAAATCTAATATTTTTCAGTTTGAGGACAAATTTTGAAACTTGTCGTCTTTTAACTGCACCCTAGATATGTCGTACCCTAGACCTACTCCAAGGAACGACATGTGAAAATACCACTAAAATCAATTCATTGATAATTATTACTCCTTCCGTCCTATTAAAGTTATCTGTTATCGACTTTTTAAAAATTAATTTTTTAAAACTTTAGTCATAATTATTTTAAATATTAAAATTAATTAAATTTTATAAAAATATATATTTACAAACTACTTGATTCAAGGTTTGTAAAAAAAATTTCTTCATATTTTCATTAATAATAAATTTAATAAATAAAAAGTTAAAATTAGAGAAAAAAACCAAAAAAATTAATAAATAAAAAATTTAATAAGAGAGAAAATAATTTTTTTTCTGTCGAAGTTATCAGACCGCTATGATGAACATGACGTGGCAATTATTCTATAGTGAAAAAGATTACATCAAGATATAATTAACCATGGCCAGTTAGATGATTCAAATGAAGGAAATTGAAATAACATAAAATTAAAATGGGTTTTGAGAGGCTCCAGCCCAGAAAAATGCAGGGGAGGTTGATTACTTAACCACTAGGTCATGTTGTTGACTTAGCATATAATAAAAAAATCGAACTACATATAATAAGTTTTGGTTATAAATGGCATGTTAATGTCTAGGGTCATGTAAGTTTATCATGTTATTTTAAGTTATTGATTATTAATTAGTTAATAATTTAATATAAAAAAAATGATCATTTTTACATAAAATAACACTGGAAATAAAAATGTAAAAAATCAAAGAATTATTCAGTAAATTTAATTAGTCTGTCATCGGTTAATATGTTGTTAATACACAATAAATTTAAAAATTACATTGATGGGCCAAATAATTTTTTTGATAAAATAATTTAAAAACGTGCAAAAATTTTGAACTAAAAACACGGACATTTATTCAATAAAAAAGACAGTAACACAAACACACCGACACAAATAGAAGATACAGGGATAAAAAAAAGACATGCAGAAAGAATAGAAGAAACACATGAGCAAAACAAAGCAAAGAAACCAAACATACAACAACACACAAAGCACATACACACCAACAAATAGATGTATACAACACATGCACAAAAAAATACAAGCAAAAACTAAAAATAAAAAAAGATACGTCGAGACACAAGGAAACGACTAGATAAGATTAAACGAGAACGAAGCCAGCAGTTCAATCATCTTCAGCTACATGTCCCTTCTAGAGGGTCATAGAAGGATATCACCGTTCTTAGAGATGCAGAGAAATAACTATAAAAACATTGTGACAAGGATACATGCAAAGTTCAAATTGAGAAATATATTTATTTTTGTTTTTAAAAACATGGAGGTGAATAAACGGAGTTGGTTCAAGTGGTAAACAACTTAATATCATTTAATCAAGTCTCTAGTTCGACGTCTTGTGTATGCAAAAGTTTTTCACTAAGAGAGTTACCCACCAAGCCATGTGTGTGACGTGGTATAACACCCCAAAATTCGGTCTAGTTAGAATTGGGTTCCGGTGATCGGAAATTTCAAATCGATGAAGTTTAAATATAGTATTGGCTAGTTAATTATTGATATTGGACTCTAATTGAGTTAAATCATTGTTATTGAACCCTATTGAATAATATCAGAACCTGTTTAATGGCTAAATTGTAAAAATTGAAAGTTTGTGGGCAAAGCTATGAACTCCCGAGAGTTGAGGAACTAATCTTGCGATTAGCCCCTCTTCATTTAAGTCAGTGTATTATAAACAAATAGGAAATGGTTCCTTCATTTGAAGGAAAGGCCATTCGGCCAAATTAATAAGAAAAGGAAATGAAAAGGGGATTGGAAAACTCACCGAAAACTCCACTCCTAACCATCTTCATCTTCTTCCTTACGTTGAGCAAGCAAGCACCTTCATTGTACGAGATTTCAAGCTTTGATTTTCTTCATCTTATTCCCTAAAATTCAAGCTAGGTTTAACATCCATGGAGGGTTTCAATGATAATGATGATCCTAAGCCTAGATATTGATTTCGATACCATTATATTGATTTTGATATCGGAATATTGTCCTAATGATTTCCTATTGATTTACCTAGCTCGGGAGATTGATTTAGATCATCCATCGACACCATCGGAAGCTAGGAACAAGGGTGTTGTCATCTGAGAGCCGTAGGAGCATCATATTAGCAAGGTGAATGTAGTAGGAGTCTCGGGATTAGGCGAGGAGCCTTCTCGAATCTTTCGTTATTGATTTCGATCATTTAGCTAACATTACTATTGAGGAAGTTGCATCAGATTGTTACATGGACTCATTGGTAAGCGTATGTAAGTTGTTATTGAATATCGGAGATAGTTATTGGCATCGCTATCATGCATTGTCATCGATATAATTATTATTATTGAAATATTGTAAAGAGATCATCGAATATTGATATTGATATTGACATTGACATTGAAACCATGACATATTGATAATGAGACATGTTTGCTATTGATAATATTGAATTCATTGGTCATCGAAATTCTCATTGAACATTGAATATGGATACGGACATTGAAACCTTAGATTTGAATGGACATTGGATACAATTGGCATGTCATAGAATTCACGAGCTTAGTGTACGGGTGGACTACGGTCCTAGGGCTACGACCTATGTTCATTTGGCGAGGCGAAGGGATGTGTTTTGACATTGCTCATATTGGAGAGGCGGAGGTGTAACCCCCTCGTCCCGGTCTAGCCGACAGACCGGTCCGAATGGGTTACACGGGGAAAATCGAAGCGAAACCCGCTAAGGCCTCACTGCGATTAGCAACCCTTTTTATTTTTTTAACAGGCCGTATCGATACGCTAGATCACCGTATCGATACGCCTGGACCTGGTCAACACCCTAAAGTCAACTCAGGGAGACCGTATCGGTACACAACAAGACTGTACCGATACGCCCTCAGCGGTCAACTTCTCACAGTCAAACTACAAAGACCATATCGATACCCTTAGGACCCATACCGATACGCCAAAATCTCGCCAATTTCTCAGATTTTCAAAGAGGTTTTGGCGTATCGATACACCCCCGTGTATCGGTACGCTCTACCCAAAATGAGCCCCAAAGCAAGGAACGTATCGATACAGCCCTTGGGCGTACCGATACGCCCTACACTACAAGCCTCATTTTAGTAGCTAAGAACACAAGGACCCAACTCTATATGCATTTGACGACTCAACTAGCAACATACCAACTCACATACATCACTAAGCAACTATAGATAGACATGCGGAGCGGTTTAAACATACAATGAAGCAACAATCACCAAGGCGAGCATACATAGAGGAAACTAGTATACAAGCATGCTTAACAAACCAACAAAAGAGTTAAAGGCCATACAACCATGCTCCAACATAGTATCATCATCCAAATATGCTAGAAACATTAACAAGCCAAACTAAGGAGTTTGAACACCAACTCCATACAAAAGCCTAATACTCTCATTATCTAAGCAATATTACAAAACATGAATCATACTTTGAGCTACTCGAGAACTCCGAGAATCTCCTCCCTTGCCCACTTGCCTCCCAAGCCACTAACGATCTGCATTGTGGAAAAGAAGAGAGCGTAAGCTTAACGCTTAGCGAGTGGAGCTCTAAAAACACACCAACAATGCAGTTTTCAAAACATAAATCTTTGTTGAAAAGCAAACCATTTAAGAAGTAAGAAATGAGACACAATCATCACAATTACATGGTATGCACATACATACCCAAAACACAGTGTAACTACACATCACCGTTCGACTAGTAGTTTTCCGATGGGACTACACATCACCGTACTCTTCTACTAGTCACCACCGGTGGGACTACACATCACTGTAGTAACGACAACCATCACCTGAGGCTCAACATCAACAACGACTACACAACAACATCAAACGGAAGTAAAGGCATTCCATAAATCACACAATATCACAACAATTGTTCATACACCAACACTTAATGATCAAGGTAAATTTAGTAAACTTACACTTGGTTTTAGGTTAGCCCTCAAGGCTCCACCCAAACCCCTAGGAACCCATTTCGAAATCATCTAAAACTACAAAACATTTCCACTCACCGATGAAACCCAAACGGGAGCCAAAACACTGATCTCAAGCCTCCAAATTTCCCGGAACCGAGCCTGAAGCTTCTCCAACAGTTTCCCTTGATTCTAATCAATCGAAAACAACAATTTACTCAACATTTCAGCCACAAAGCCACTGCCACAATCAAAACACAATCTCAAGACCCTTTTACTACATTTCCAAACCATGAACTATCCAAACTTCTTCATTTCCGTACCCACACACAACCCAGTAGAAATCTATCAATTTCAACACTCAAAACATCGTTGATCACCTTCAAAACAACCCTCAAGCATTAACAAAACATCAGCCCAACTCTCCTACACCAAACTACCCCAAAACCCAAGTTTTCACCCCTTTTAAAACACCCACAAAACCCATTTCGAGATTCTTGATAAAACCCCACCATTTTTACTTATAATAAACATTAGGGCAAGATTAAAACATAAACAAACTTTACAAATTAAGAGCTAAACGAAAAACCCTTAAAGCTTCCTCATTTTCTTTTAAAACTTGAAAACTTAAAAACTTCAACAATGGTGTTTATGTAAAACTAGAACCATGAAAATGTTTAGAATAATGAGGAGAAGTCAAAAATGTAATTACCTTGAAGAGAGCCCTTGAAATGATAGAGATATTTGATGAAATAGTGTTTAGGGGTTAAGGGGAGGGTTTGACGTGAAAATGCTAGAGGTAGGAGATGAAGAGAACAATTCAAAAGCCCCATTTTCACTCATCTTTTTCCCTTATTTTAAAATTTACCAAAATGCCCTTAATTAACCACAAACCTCTTTTAATTAAAACCAATGCCCAATTTAATTTAAAACGAGCCCACTACTCGAAATCGATTTACCCACGTAACATCCGACCCCTAAACTCGAGGTGTTACAAGAGGATTAGACCATTCATTGATTTGGCGAGTCGTAGGAATTCGCGTATCCACTATCTTGATTCAATCCAAGGGTTAATAATGAAACTGATATGTTAAACATTGTATATTGAAACATAGCATTGACATTGATGAGCATGAGATTATGTATATACTTCATACATTGTTATTCATATTGTTGTGACTACCTCACTAGGCAATGTATGCCTAACGTGTCTCATCTCATGCATTTTAGGTTAAAGAATCAACCTTCGCGAAGGATCAGATAAGTCGCAACAAGACAAGTCACTACAAGCTAAAGTAATGTATAATGACCTTATGAACTCCTAGAAAGGTAGCAAAGTAGTTGAACTAGTCTTTTGTGCTTATTTTGGTATGCTTGTAAGGTGCTTAAATTGTAATAAGGTTAAAGGCCCTATAATGACTTTTAGTAAGGCTAAGAATTACTAAAAATGGCTTACTTGGCTCACATAGGTCAAAACCTAGTAAATGTTTTCGAATGATGACAAAATTTGGCATGCTAGTAGTTTATAGTATTGAAATATTATGTGTGAAGTTTCATTGCATTTGAACATTGGTTGGTAGGTCAATTCGATTAAAAACTAGCAAAAATATGTTATTACAGGTCAGGTCGTATCGATACGGGGTAATGACGTATCGATACGGTTAAGTATAATTGGACCTTAGGAATAGGGCATATCGATACAGTTTGAGGCTGTATTAGAACATTTTTTTACTGGAATCCTCTGTTTCGATATGGTTTTATCGTGTATCGATACGGGTCAAAGAGAGTCAACACGTACCGATACAGGGCTTGCCCGTATCATTACGGTTTAGTGGGCAAAGTCAATCCTGGTTGACCATCATGCACCCGTATCGAAACAACGTTAAGGTGTTTCGATATAGGGTTAGTTAAGTTGGTTAAAAGGTTTAATCTTACAGTTTGCAAAGTTGACAGTTTGGTCACTGAAATTAGGGCGAATCAATTGAATGAGTAAATGAACTCCAAATTGTATAAAATTTTACAAACTTGTTAATATTGTGTTCAATTTCAGTAAGTTATGATCAATTGCTTCGAAGTACCCTTAATTTGTCAGATTTATAGTTTAGTCCCTAAAACTTGTATTAGTTAAGAACTTGTCCTAAATGATTAGTTATTGTTTCATAATGGATTAAATGGACTAAGATGCATGTCTAGTATTGATTTATCAGTATTACATTAGTTATATGTTGTTATGAATTGAAATTTTACCGCATCGAATATTGATTTTGTTGGGTTGTGTGGTGCTCGATTCGTTCAACCGATTATGCTCACCAAGTGGTGGAGAGGTGGATATTTGGGTGGAAGGGTTGTGGAAGCTAGAAAGATTAAAGACACAAAGATTTATAGTGGTTCGGCCTTCTAACAAGCACCTACATCCACTACCTTAGCTTCCCACTAAGGATTTCACAATCAATCCACTAATTGATTCGTCCCCTTTTCTAGGATTAGGAGGAAACCCTTACAACCGATCAAGCTTCTACCCAAGCCTTGATCAAAAACCCTCTTGTACAAAGAGAAATAATAAGCAAACTTAAACCCTCTAATAGGTGTTTGTTTGCACAATTAAGCTCTCACCCAAATCCTAAAACACTTGAGCAAATTTGACAATTTTGGCTCACTAGTGTTTGTCTATACAAGAATTGACAATTAAAGTGCTAAGACAATTTCTTGATCATTTGTTGATTGACAATTGAAGCATTAGTCTTCTCTTGATTCTTGGAGGTCCCTTTTATACTCCCAAATGAGTTTGTAGCCGTTTAGGACCGTTGGGGTTGAAATAGAGTCGTTGAAGCCTTTAATTCCCTCCATAAATGCAGCCTGCAGCTCCCCGTTTCGAAACGCTCGAAGCCGTTTCGAAACACCCTCAATATAGAAAGAGCTGTTGCAGTCTGTCAGGGTACCCGTTTCGGAACACCCCCTTGCCGTTTCGGAACGCGTATCGGAACGCTATAAGCCCGTAACGAAACGACCTGCATTTAAAAGTTAGTTGGGAAAGAGCCGTTGGGGTTTATGACCGTTGTGGTCAGTGCCACGTGGGCGTATCGAAACGGCCTAGCCTGTTTCGAAACGCTGGCCCCGTTTCGATACGAGTATCGAAACGTTTTGGCCACTAGAGGCACCTGTTTCGAAACGCCCTAAGGTGTTTCGAAACGCTTGGTCAGTTTTGTTAAAATTGGCCTTTGAAAACATGAAAAACCCTTATGAAAAATTCCTTAAATATTATTTCAAGTTGTTTGGACTTTGGAAATGTTTTAAATACTTTTTAAATCAGTCCAAAACATTTTTCAATTATTATATCAAAACATTAGTTCTACAATCTCTCCCTTTTTGATATAATAAAACCACTTGAAAAATTGTTTGGAATTCTCCCCCTTTAACTTATAAAATGTGAATATGTGAATTAAAATTTTAATTCACATAAGGCTCCCCCTTATTCATTTTGAAAATTCAATTTTTCAAACCATTTCTCCCCCTTTTTGTTATATCAAAAAGATTTAAAACATTAAGTTCAAAAATAACAATAGAGGTAAAAAAAATTGACAAAAGTAAGAATTTGGTTTTAAAATGGCTCCCCCTTACTCAAGGCATCATTGAAATGTTAGTCCAACATATATGATCATCTAGTTGAATTAAATAAAAATAAGACTAATAAAATCAAAACAACTAGAAATTTTACCAACACTTGAACCCAAGGGAGGATGTGAAGCCTTCCTTCTTCAAGTGTTCTTTCTTGTGTGTATGGAGCTCCCCCTCAATGTTTGACTTGTTGAACATCTCCATCACACCTACAATAGACAATCAAGTAACTTTTGGTATCCAAATTGCTTTGGATCCATAAACGTTAGTTGCACAAAATTTAGTCCCCTTTGGAATCCATTTTCAATTTCATCCCTTTTAGTTGAAGTATTAAGTCCTTTTGGGACCCAAACACTTCTAAAACATTTTCCATTTACAAATCTAGGGGCACTAGATTGTCTAACATAAAAATTTGATTTTCCAAAATTGTTTTTCTTTTCAAGTTCCTTGGAAATCAAATCTTTTTCTTCTTGAACTTTTTGAAGCAATTTTTGTAAATCAAGACATTTCAATTCAAACTCTTCAAGTTTTGCTTCAAGTTCAAGTTTGGTTTTAGAAAGCAAATCATTTTGAATTTTTAACTTTGAAACCAATTTATTGTTTTTCAAAATGTGGCTTTTAAAATCTAAAACCAAATCATCATAGGCATCTTGTAATTCATCAAAAGTGTAAGAACATGAAGTAGATGAATTAGAAGTTACCCTTGAATCTTCTTCGATGGCCATAAGGCAAAGGTTGGCTTGTTCATCGTCGGTGGAGTCTTCATCACTCCAAGTAGCCAAATGTGCCTTCTTCTTATGGCTTGAAGTGCTTGCCCTCTCCTTTCTCTTAGGTTCTCGTTCAAGCTCTCTCAAGGCTTTCTTCATGAACGGGGCACACTTCTTGAAGAGATGAACTATCTCTTCTTCTTCATTCTCCTCTTCACTTGAGTAGACATGATTGCAAGTGGAGGATTTGAGAGCCATGGCACTAGCATTGATGCCAAGCCCTTTGAGTTTCTTCTCTCCCATAGCTCTAATTTCTTCCCTTTTCTTCTCATCTTCCTTGTTCTTCTTCATAATTTGATGAGTGAGAAGAGACCCCATAAGTTCATCAAGCTTCAAAGTCTTCAAATTTTTGGCTTCGATGATGGCGGTCCTCTTTGAGTCCCAAGACTCGGGAAGTGAGTAGATGAGCTTTCGAACAAGCTTTTCTTCCGGGATGGCTTCTCCAGAACCTTTAAGACCGTTGGTGATGGTGGAGAACCTATCAAACATCTTCTCGATGTTCTCTTCCGGATCCATTTTGAAGTTCTCATACTCCAAGGTTAGGAGCCCAATCTTGGTCTCCTTGACTTCATTTGTCCCCTCGTATGTGACTTCAAGCTTGTCCCATACCTCCTTGGCACTCTCACAAGAAGACATCTTCTCATAGATGGATGGGCCAAAAGCACAAAACAAGATGTGCAAGGCCTTGCAATTGAGCTCCATCTTCTTGCGATCGTCGGCACTCCACTCCGCTTTACTTCTTTGAGGCACGAACGGACCATCTTCAACTATGTCCCATAGCTTGTAATCTCTTGACTTCAAGAAGAATTTCATCTTTGTCTTCCAATGGGCATAGTGGTCTCCGTCAAAGAAAGGCGGTTTGTCGATTGATTGTGCCATTTGAGCCGGTTGATGAACTAGTGATCGAGCTTGCCGGATCTTCTCAATAGGATGTGAATCCTCTTCGATTGAGCCAAGCTCTGATACCAATTGTTGGGTTGTGTGGTGCTCGATTCGTTCAACCGATTATGCTCACCAAGTGGTGGAGAGGTGGATATTTGGGTGGAAGGGTTGTGGAAGCTAGAAAGATTAAAGACACAAAGATTTATAGTGGTTCGGCCTTCTAACAAGCACCTACATCCACTACCTTAGCTTCCCACTAAGGATTTCACAATCAATCCACTAATTGATTCGTCCCCTTTTCTAGGATTAGGAGGAAACCCTTACAACCGATCAAGCTTCTACCCAAGCCTTGATCAAAAACCCTCTTGTACAAAGAGAAACAATAAGCAAACTTAAACCCTCTAATAGGTGTTTGTTTGCACAATTAAGCTCTCACCCAAATCCTAAAACACTTGAGCAAATTTGACAATTTTGGCTCACTAGTGTTTGTCTATACAAGAATTGACAATTAAAGTGCTAAGACAATTTCTTGATCATTTGTTGATTGACAATTGAAGCATTAGTCTTCTCTTGATGCTTGGAGGTCCCTTTTATACTCCCAAATGAGTTTGTAGCCGTTTAGGACCGTTGGGGTTGAAATAGAGTCGTTGGAGCCTTTAATTCCCTCCATAAATGCAGTCTGCAACTCCCCGTTTCGAAACGCTTGAAGCCGTTTCGAAACACTCTCAATATAGAAAGAGCCGTTGCAGTCTGTCAGGGTACCCGTTTCGGAACACCCCCTTGCCGTTTCGGAACGCGTATCGGAACGCTATAAGCCCGTATCGAAACGACCTGCATTTAAAAGTTAGTTGGGAAAGAGCCGTTGGGGTTTATGACCGTTGTGGTCAGTGCCACGTGGGCGTATCGAAACGACCTAGCCTGTTTCGAAACGCTGGCCCCGTTTCGATACGAGTATCGAAACGTTTTGGCCACTGGAGGCACCTGTTTCGAAACGCCCTAAGGTGTTTCGAAACGCTTGGTCAGTTTTGTTAAAATTGGCCTTTGAAAACATGAAAAACCCTTATGAAAAATTCCTTAAATATTATTTCAAGTTGTTTGGACTTTGGAAATGTTTTAAATACTTTTTAAATCAGTCCAAAACATTTTTCAATTATTATATCAAAACATTAGTTCTACAGATTTGTTCATCGGTAGCGCTCTTCGACTCGTTTCTCGACCAGGCTGGGAATGTGGTGTTACATGTGGGTTGATCCAAATTAATCAGGACAAAATCCTGAGGATTGAGAGGGCAACCAGAAAAAAGGAGCGACACACAGACTTCAGCAACGCGTGAGTAAAGAAACCTTTTGAGTTTCAAATTACTGCACGTTCACTTACGTCAATCTAACAAACTTCTTCTACCGTATAGGTGATGTAATTTAAATGGTTAATTACTGCATTGATACATGAATTATACCTGATTTTCAATTTCATTCATTATTCTTGGGTAAATTGCACAAATCATCACTCAACAATCTTCCCACTCCTAATTTGGTCACTTAACTTTCAAAATTTTCTATTTAATAACTGAACTTTATACATTGAATGCTTTTTGTCACTCAATAATATTTTATTATTATTTAGCATGACATCATATTTTTTTATTTAATATAAAAATAATTTAAAATAAAAAAGAAAACGAAAAACCAAATTGTCCTTCGCCCACCATTCGCCGCCACCGTCGACGGTCGTAGATGGTGGCCGTTCGATCCTATATTTCACCAGTCTCTTCGTCTCACTTCCCTGAGTCCGAATCCGACCTCCATTTTGCCGGAAATTGCTTTGAAATCCACAAAAATGAGATCGAAAGTGAGGAAACCAAAACGTTTATATCAAGATTTGCGAGTTTCAAGACATTTTCCGGTGAAACAACTACCGGATTTAGACTCAACATATCAAAACGAGTCGCTCGGTGCAATTTAGGGTCAAACGAACACCAAATTTGAAGGTCGCCAGTGGACGACAAGCAACGATAATTATTTTAAATATTTTTAAAATTTAATAATAATAATAATAATAAAATAATTATTTTAAATTATTTTTATATTCAAAAGTATTAAAATGAAAATAATAATAAAATATTCGTGAGTGACAAAAAACGTTCAATGTATAAACTTCAGTTATTAAATAGAAAATTTTGAAAGTTGAGTGACCAAAATAGGAGTGAGAAGATTGTTGAGTGATGATTTGTGCAATTTACCCTTATTTTTTTGTTCTCAATTTCATACATAAACTTTTCTATTGCTAACGGGTTTACACTTTTCCGTCACTTTAGCTCACATGTACCACTGGACCACTCATATATTGACATTGGCCATTATTTTATTTTTAAAAAATTCTCCATTTACTTGAGGGTTAAATTACATTATCAGTCCTCAATATTTTATTTATTTCTTAATTTAACCCTTCAAGTTTTTATATTTTTTATAATTCAAAAAATTATTAAGAAATATTCATTTTTAGTTAAGTCCCCTTCAATTTATTCAATTTAGTCCTATACATTTTATTTTTCAATTTAGCCCTTGTTCATTTTATTTATTTTTTTCTAGTATGCCGTAATAGTTTTTAGTTTTCTCATTTTCATCATCTTCTTCTACCTCTGACCTCTTTTTAGAATGTCCATCAATAATAAAGAACCCATGAATTCTTTAATCCATTTTATCATATATCATATCAAAAAAATAAAACTCATATTCAACGCCAAAAAAGTTAACCCCCTTCCAACACCCCATTTCACTCGATCGCACTAGAGCCCGATCATTGACGACCCACTGCACCTGCAATCAAAAGTGAAATGAAGCACACGTTATTAAATGCTGAAAAAAATTAATTAGCTAAAATCCAAAATTAGTTTAACTAATTGGAAACATTAACAATAATAGTAAAACCAATGACGAAAGAGATAAGGGATTTGGTTCTAGGGTAAACGAAAGGATCGTGTAACAGGTGATTTGTAACCCCCTCGTCCCGGAATAGCCGACAGGCCGGTCCGAACGGATTACACGGGGAAAATCGGGGTGAAACCCGCTAAGGCCTCACTCCGATTAGCAACCCTAATTTTTTTACATTTATTTAATTATCTTGTCTAGAATCACATTTAGCCCTATGTGCGAAGGCGTCATCGGAAAATGATAACGAAACAATCCAAGCAGACATAAGGCGACATAAATTTACCAAGTACTTGTTAGTCCAATTTCATGCGTACGAAATTAAACCATACATAAATGATACATATGAACTCAACAAGGAAGCAAACAAGCATTTGGGACTAAAACGTAACGTTCAAGAACCTTTGAAGATGCAAAATAGCCAATTCATTTGCCTGCGTTTCAGAACAGGCTTGCCCATTCCGAAACGCGGGCTCCAGTTTAAAAGGAAGACCAAGCCGTTCCGATACGGCCCACTTTGTTTCGGAACGGGGATCTACAGTGACAAAACGTTTCAGAACTTTTTCTGAAACAGGGGTTCTCAGCGGGAAACTGTATCGAAACGCGTACCGAAACGGGAGCTCACAGTGTCAAATCGTATCAAAACGGCACCACCCCCGTTCCGATACGAGTATCCCTGGAGCTACAACCATTCCGAAACCACTTCGAGCGTTTCGAAACGCCTGCACACAGAGTGGACCGAAAACAAGTTTCAGCATCCTCAAACATCCCCAAACTTGCCCCGAAACACCAAAGATCACCAAGCATCAAATATACAAACAAACTAGAGGCAACACATCCTACAAAAGAGAATGTTTAAACATACAAGCATGCATAACAAATCTATTTAGCTTTAAGAAACATGTAGCAACTTAAACATCACATAGAACAAGGTTTACAACCCTTCAACACAAAAACATAAGCATTCAACCACATGAAAGCCACACATAGGAGTCTAACACACGCTCATACACCACTTAGCATCCCTATTGCTATCTATTACATTATTCAAAGAAAACCATACTTGAGCAGCAACACACGCTCTTGGGTGCCCCTTCCTTGCTCTTTGCTAACCTCTACACTAATGATCTGCATTGTCGGAAATGAGAGCGTAAGCTTGAAAGCTTAGTGAGGGAGCTCAAAAATAAATATCGACAATGCGGGGTCCAAAGCATGGTATACATAACTCATCCACAAGACATGCATTAACACCAACATAACAACATAGCCAACCACTACAAGAATGCATGAACATGGCATCTTACCTCATGTTATGCCAACCATAGGTGTAACAGAACATCTTACCACATCGACCACACATAAACAAGGTATATTGGCAACTATATAGCTTACTCGAATATGCGGATAGCTTTCGTTGGGATTTTCGCCCCAACGTACTCAAACAACAATATTACCTTCCGGTGGGATTTCACACATCACCATTTTCTTTTACGGATGGGATTTTACTCATCATCACACATATATACCTTACGGTGGAATGTTACTTCACCGTACTCCACCTTGGTGACTTCACACCACCAAGGCCGCGCGCGAATTTGACTCTTACCGTGTGCACACTCATCTTAATGATCGATCATTTATATCCGGTAACATAACTAGTGCCAATATACTAAGCGATAACTCAACATGATTTCACAATCATGCAATACCATACACAAATCACCATCATGCAACATAAATACATCACCACGTGCATAATCGGACACATATCACACAATACCACATTTATGCACATTTAGCGAGAAATACATAAGTTAAACAAGAGATTAAGCTACCAACTTAACCCCACATTAGACTGGCCTACCTAGCACAATCTAATACCTCAATAACATACTTTGAACCAATTTAAAACCATTGAAAACAGTCCACTCACCAAACACCCCCAAAACAAGCCAAGAATGTCGATCAAACCTCCAAGTTCCCCGGAATCGAGCCCAAAGCTTCTCCAACGGTTTCCCTTGTTTCTAATCAACCAAAAACAGCGTATTATACATCAAAACATCCATAAATCACTGCCACAAATCAGATTACAACTCAAGACGGTTTCACTACATTTCCAAGCCAAGAACTAACCCAAACTCTTCATTTTTGGACTTTAACACAACCCAGCAATTATCCATCGATTTCATCATCCAAATCATCACTAAACATGTTCAAAACAACCCCAAGAATAACCATACCATCAGCCCAACTTTCCCTCACAAAATTACCTCAAAAACTCAAGATTTCTACCCTTAAACTCACCCACAAATACCCATTTCGGGATTTCAATAAAACTTCACCATTTTAATATATGTTACACTTAAAAGCAAGACTATAACATATTTAAACTTTACAAATCAAAAGCTCAATGAAAAACCATTAAAGTTTCCACCTTTGATGTAAAATTTGAACATTTGAAACATCTCAAAAATGAAGTTTAGAAAAATCTAAAACCATGGAAATGTTAAGGATGAAGAGGAGAAGTTAAAAACACCATTACATTGATAAAAGCACTTGAAAACACTGAGGAAGATGATGGAACAATGTTTGGGGTTGAAGAGAGGTTTTTGGTCGTGGGTTTTGTTTGAAGGGGAAAGAAGATGATAGCTTTCAAAATATTCTTTTTACTTGTTTTTATTTTTCCTTATTAGAAAATCCCCTTTTTACCTTTAATGAAATCACATGACCTTTTTAATTCAAAACCAAGCCCATTTTATTTAAACCAAGCCCAAAGACCCGAACCCAATTTACTCACTTAACACTCGACCCCTAAACCCGGGTGTTACAACTCTCCCCCACTTAAGGAAATTTCGTCCCCGAAATTACTTGAGGGAAAGAGATACGAAAACTACCTCTCCATATCCATCGTTCTCTCCCAAGTGGCCTCTTCCACGCTTCGACGTTATCACTTCACTTTGACCAACTCAATCTGTCTACCACGCAACACTTTGCTATCTGATGCCAAGATCTCAATTGGTTCTTCATCGTACGTCAAGTCTGGATTCAACTCAATCTCTTCCACAGGCGTAACGTGCGATGGATCTGATCTATACTTTCGAAGCATCGAAACATGGAACACATTGTGAATCTTCTCTAACTCGGATGGCAAACGTAACTAATAAGCAATTGGACCGATTCGCTTCACAATATCATACGGCCCAATGTATCTCGGTCTCAATTTCCCTTTTCTGCCAAACCTCATAACTTTATTCCACGGAGAGACTTTCAAGAACACTTTGTCTCCCACGACATACTCAACTTCTTTCTTCTTCAGATCGGTATAAGATTTCTGTCTATCCGAAGCTGCCTTCAAACGATCACAGATTAACTTCACCTTATAGGTAGTCCCCTTAAGCATATCCGGCATCGGTAACAACTCCTGACCTGCTTCGGCCCAACAAATTGGAGTTCTACATTTTCTACCATACAGAGCCTCATACGGAGCCATCTGAATGCTTGATTGATAATTGTTATTGTATGCGAACTCGACCAACGACAAGTGTTTCTCCTAAGTACATTGAAAGTCAATAATGCAACAACGTAACATGTCCTCCAAAATCTATATAACCCTCTCTGACTGACCATCTGACTGAGGATGATAAGACGTATTGAAATTCAACCGGGTACCCAAAGCACTACGCAAACACTCTCAAAATCTGGCTGTAAATCTTGGATCTCTGTCAGACACAATCGACTTCGCCACACCATGTAATCTCAAAATCTCACTGATGTATAAATCGGCCAACTTATCTAAGGAGTAAGTCGTATGAACAACTATAAAGTGAGCACACTTCGTGAAGCGGTCAAATATAACCCAAACTGAGTTCTTCTTCAAAAGAGTCAAAGGCAAACCTGAAACGAAGTCCATGGTGATATTTTCCTAGTTCAATTCCGGAATCCTCAACGGTTGCAACAAACCTGATGGAATCTGATGTTCCGCCTTAACTCTCTAGCATACCATACACTTACTCACAAAATCGGCTACGTCTTTCTTCAAACCAACCCAATAGTATTCATTCTTCAGATCACGATACATCTTTCTACTACCAGGATGCATAGCGAACGGGCTACTGTGTGCTTCGATCAAGATAGTACATCTCAAATCACTGTCATCCGGCACAACTATTCTGTCTCTGAAACACAAGACCCCATCCACACTGAAACTGTAGTCTGATGGTTTACCCTCGGCTATATCTTGCACGTGAGGTGCCAAAGATCTATCTAACAACTGTTTTTCTCTAATCAACTGGCCTAAGGTAGGTCTAACCTGAAGCTCGGCTACTAGACCACCATCACCAGACAGACTCAAACTAGCAAACATGACTCTCAACTCAACAGCTACCTTCCTACTCAAAGCATCTGCCACTACATTGGCTTTACCCGGATGATACTCAATCGTAAGATCGTAGTCCTTAAGTAACTCTAGCCACCTACGCTGTCTAAGGTTCAACTTTCTTTGCGTCATTATATACTTCAGACTCTTGTGATCTGTATACACTGTGCATTTCTCACCATACAAGTAATGTCTCCAGATCTTCAAGGCAAACACAACTGCAACTAGCTCTATGTCGTGTGTCGGATAATTGCGCTCGTGATTCTTTAACTACCTCGAGGCATAAGCTACAACCTAATACTGCATATGAAGCATCATTGTGGATCACATAATCTTTCCCCGACTCTGGCTGAATCAAAATCGGTGCATCTGTCAAAGCTTCTTCCAGTTTCTCAAAGGCTTGCTGTCTCACATCTGACCACTCAAACTGAACATTCTTTTGAAGTAATTTTGTCAAAGAAGCAGCTATCTTCGAGAACCCATTCACATACCTCCTATAATAACATGCTAAGCCTAGGAAACTACAAATGTCTATCACCGAATTTGGTTGCTTCCACTCAACAATGGCTTCTATCTTCTTCGGATCAACTCTAATCTCCTCGGCTAACACTACATGTCCTAGAAAGACTACCTCTCTAGTCCAGAACTCATATTTACTCAACTTAGCGTACAACTGGTTGTCTAGCAAAGTCTGAAAAACTAACCTCAAATGCCTGTCATGATCTTCTTCGGTATGTGAATACACCAAAATATCATCTATGAATACAACCACAAACTGATCTAAGTACTCATGGAAGATTATGTTCATCATGTCCATGAAAGCAGCTGGTGCGTTTGTCAACCCAAACGACATAACCAAGAACTCGTAGTGACCATGCCTAGTCCTAAAAGTTGTCTTCGGTACATCAACCTCTTTTACTTTCAACTGGTACTAACCGGATCTCAAATCAATCTTCGAAAAGACTAATGCCCCTCTCAACTGATCAAACAGATTATCGATACACGACAAGGGATACTTGTTTTTCACTGTCAACTGATTCAATTGTCTATAATCGATGCACATTCTCATACTACCATATTTCTTCTTCACAAATAATACCGGAGCGCCCCAAGGCGAAGATCTCGGACGGATAAAACCTCTGTCTGATAGCTCTTGTAACTGAGTCTTCAACTCTTTCAGTTCTTTCGGTGCCATACGGTACGAAGCAATCGAAACGGGAGCAGAATCTGAATATGTCTCTATAGCAAACTCTACTTCTCTGTCAGGTGGCAAACCAGGCAATTCTTCGGAAACACACTCGGAAAATCATACATTGTTATGATATCCTACGGTCTAAATTCATTTATGTTCAAATTCATCACGTAGGCCAAGTGCGCCTCACAACCCAACTCAACTAATCTCTGGGCCTCTAAGGCTGAAACAACATTCGATAAGAATTTTACATTCTCCCCTACTACCACAATCTCGTAGTCATCCGCAAGCTTCAAGTATACTATCTTTGTTTCGAAATCTATCCTAACCCTATGCTCTGTAAGCCAGTCCATACCAAAAATCACATCGAAGCCATAGAACGGTAACTCCATCATGTCCACTTAAAATATATGCCCCTAAACCATTAACGGACACCTTCTGTACATCTTCCTAACTACTATTGTATCCCCGAAGGAACTAGCAACACTAACACCTACCTCTAGTATCTCACAAGGTATATTTAACATCTTTGCATGCTCACTCAATATGTATGAATGCGTAGACCCGGAGTCAATCAAGGAAAGCAAATTCAGAGAGTGTATCGAGAAATTACTTGCAATCACGCCTGTGTCATTCTGCCCCTCTCGCTAAGCATAAACTCTAGCCTGACCTCTGCCCTCCTGCTGAACTGCAACCACATGAGCTATATTCCTCTGACCATCATTACTCGGCTAAAAGTTACCTCGACCGCGCCCATGGCCTCTCGGGTACACATTAGCTCTAACTGGAGCCTGAACCTGAACTGGTGCAACCCCAGCCTGATATGGACAATCAGACCTAAGGTGATCTTTAGCTCCACAGTTCCAGCACACATGAAAGTTTCCCCAGAACTCCCCGGTGTGATGCCTTTCGCACCTAGCACACTCGGGTAAACGCCCACCAGCTCTTTGGCCCTGATGGCCCCTTCCTTGGTTACCACCCCACGTCTGTGATCAAAATGATGCCTATTGTCCCTGTTCCTCTTGGCATCACCTCTATCAAAGTCAGCATACCTCTTCCCTGAACCAGACCCACCTGAACGTTTGGTCAGACACAAACTGTGCTCTATGTCCTTGGCCCTAGCGACCAAGACATCGAAGTCCGTGTAATACGTAGCCAAGGTATACCTCTTCCCTTCCTCACTCAACCCGCAACGGAAACGGTCGCATCATTCCCTCTCAGTAGGAACAAGCTCGGACGCGTACTGACTCAATCTGACAAACCGTACCTCATACTCGGTCACTGTCATGTCACTTTGAAGCAAAGCCATGAACTCTCTCTTCTTTTCATCAAGCAGACTCAAAGAACTCCCAAATAATCTCAGCATCTGGCATGCATGTAGTAATGGTGACCCACCAAGTGTAGGCATCACCCTGAAGCAAGGAAACAACACATCCCAGTCTGCGTGACCCAGTACAACCCATCTGAGACAAGATATGAACAATCTTATCAAACCAAGCCTCTGATCTCTCGGGTTGGCACCCTCGGAATTCTTTTCCTCCCAAACTACAGAGCCTCTCAAGTGGCAAACCGGTGCCCTCACCCTGAGGTGGTGTCGTAGCTTGTCCCCCGGCCACGGCTGCCTGAAAAGCCCCAGCTATAGCCTGAACCAATGGAGCTAGATCTATACCGGTCGGACCTTGGCCAACCTGAGGTCCTACGCCCTCAGCTCTCGCCTCACCTCCCTCTTGAAGAGAAGGGGAAAGAGGAGGTTGATGAGCCTCCGCCTCTACAACCGGCTCAACTTCAGGAGCTGCTGCCCGTGATTCCGGATGAACCACCCTAGGCCTGCCTCTAGGTCTCATCTTACGTCAAGCAAGATATCAACTACAAACAAAAATAAACACACAAGGATTGAGTTAGCAAAAACAAGGGTCCAAGGTGCTCAAGTATTCCTTTACTTAAAATCTTTTCGAATAAAGTAATAGTAGCAATGGGAACTCGACAACTACACCTCAACACAACAACCATACTAACACATGCTTTCAAACACCAGGCAAGCAAGCGAACAACAAGCATACATAACAAAAGCATTCATTGCATGACATATAACGAGATAAAACAACATAACACTTCAAACTTACCTTACTTACCTTCCCGAGGTCGCGAAAACCTCAGGCTCTGATACCAACAAATGTTACCCCCTCGTCCCGGTCTAGCCGACATGTCGGTCCGAATGGGTTACACGGGGAAAATTGGGGCGAAACCCGTTAAGGCCTCACTCCGATTAGCAACCCTAATTTTTTACATTTATTTAATTATCTTGTCTAGAATCACATTTAGCCCTATATGCGAAGGCGACAGCGGAAAACGATAACGAAACAATCCAAGCAGACATAAGGCGACATAAATTTACCAAGTACTTGTTAATCCAATTTCATGCGTACGAAATAAAACCATACATAAATGATACTTATGAACTCAACAAGGATGCAAACAAGCATTTGGGACTAAAACGTAACGTTCAAGAACCTTTGAAGATGCCAAATAGCCAATTTAATTACCTGCGTTTCGAAACAGACTTGTCCGTTCCGAAACGCGGGCTTCAGTTTAAAAGCAAGACCAAGACATTCCGATACGACCCACTTTGTTCCGGAACGGGGGTCTACAGTGACAAAACATTTCGAAACTTGTTTCCGAAAAGTGGTTCTCAGTGGCAAACCGTATCGAAACGCATACCGAAACAGGAGCTCACAGTGTCAAATCGTATCGAAACGGCACCACCCCCGTTCCAATACGAGTATCTCTGGAGCTACAAACGTTCCGAAACCACTTCGAGCATTTCGAAATGCCTGCACACAGAGTGGCTCGAAAACAAGTTTTAGCATCCTCAAACATCCCCAAACTTGCCCCGAAACACCAAAGATCACCAAGCATCAAACATACAAACAAACTAGAGGCAACACATCCTACAAAAGAGCATGTTTAAACATACAAACATGCATAACAAATCTATTTAGCTATAAGAAACATGTAGCAACTTAAGCATCACATGGAACAAGGTTTACAACCATTCAACACAAAAACATAAGCATTCAACCACATGAAAGCCACACATAGGAATCTAACACACGCTCCTACAACATTTAGCATCCTCATTGCTATCTATTACATTATTCAAAGAAAACCATACTTGTGCAGCAACACACGCTCTTGGGTGCCTATTCATTGCTCCTTGCTAACCTCTACACTAATGATCTTCATTGTCGGAAATGAGAGCGTAAGCTTGAAAGCTCAGTGAGGGAGCTAAAAAAAATATCGACAATGCAAGGTCCAAAGCATGGTATCCATAACTCATCCACAAGACATGCATTAACACCAACATAACAACATAGCCAACCACTACAAGAATGCATGAACATGGCATCTTACCTCATGTTATGCCAAACATAGGCGTAACAGAACATCTTACCACTTCAACCACACATAAACAATTTATGTTGGCAACTATATAGCTTACTCGGATATACGGATAGCTTCCGTTGGGATTTTCGCCCCAACATACTCAAACAACAATATTACCTTCCAATGGGATTTCACACATCGCCGTTTTCTTTTATGGATGGGATTTCACTCATCATCACACATATATACCTTCCGGTGGAATGTTACTCCACCGTACTCCACCTTGGTGACTTCACACTACCAAGGCCACGCGCGAATTTGACTCTTACCGTGTGCACACTCATCCTAATGATCGATCAATTATATCTGGTAACATAACTAGTGCCAACACTAAGCGAGAACTCACCATGATTTCATAATCATGCAATATCACACACAAATCATCATCATGCAACATAAATACATCACCATATGCATAATCAGACACATATTACACAAGACCACATTTATGCACATTTAACGAAAAATGCATAAGTTAAACAAGAGATTAAGCTGCCAACTTAACCCCACATTAGATTGGGCTACCAAGCACAATCTAATACCTCAATAATATACTTTGAACCAATTTAAAACCATTGAAAATAGTCCACTCACCAAACACGCCCAGAACAAGCCAAGAATGTCGATCAAGCCTCCAAGTTCCCCGGAATCGAGCCCGAAGCTTCTCCAACGATTTCCCTCGTTTGTAATCAACCAAAAATAGCGTATTACACATCAAAACATCCACAAATCACTGCCACAAATCAGATTACAACTCAAGACGATTTCACTACATTTCCAAGCCAAAAACTAACCCAAACTCTTCATTTTTGGACTTGAACACAACCCAGCAATTACTCATCGATTTCATCATCCAAATCATCACTAAACATGTTCAATACAACCCCTAAGCATAACCATACCATCAGCCCAACTTTCTCTCACAAAACTACCTCAAAAACTCAATATTTCTACCCTTAAACTCACCCACAAATACCCATTTCGGGATTTCAATAAAACTTCACCATTTTAATATATGGTACACTTAAAAGCAAGACTATAACATATCTAAACTTTACAAATCAAAAGCTCAATGAAAAACCATTAAAGTTTCCACCTTTGATGTAAAATTTGAACATTTGAAACATCTCAAAAATGAAGTTTAGGAAAATCTAAAACCATGGAAATGTTAAGGATGAAGAGGAGAAGTAAAAAACACTATTACCTTGATAAAAACACTTGAAAACGCTGAGGAAGATGATGGAACAGTGTTTGGGGTTGAAGAGAGGTTTTTGGTCGTGGGTTTTGTTTGAAGGGGAAAGAAGATGATAGCTTTCAAAATATTCTTTTTACTTGTTTTATTTTTCCTTATTAGAAAATTTCCCTTTTACCTTTAATGAAATCACATGGCATTTTTAATTCAAAATCAAGCCCATTTTATTTAAACCAAGCCCAAAAACCCGAACCCAATTTACTCACTTAACACCCGACCCCTAAACCCGAGTGTTACATGATTGGTTTTGAATATTTCGCAAAATAACTTTTCAACCACACACAAAAATTCTACAAACCCCTCTCATATTAAAATATTTCGCCAAATAACTGTTCAACCACACACAAAAATTCTACAAACCCCTCTCATATTAAAAAAACATATTACTTACTTCTGAGAAACCAAAAAGTTCTACAACCAAATATACTTCAAAAACTTCACCTTCTCGAATATATCTTAAAAAATATCACTAAAATTTTCACTTCAAACTCTCTCAATATTTTTTCTCAAACCATATACACCTTTCTTCTTTATACCTCTCTCTCTCTCTATATATATATATATAGAAGTTTGTCAAAAAATACCACTTTTCAGCTTTCACGTGCATGCGTTGCCATGTCTGCCCACCTGACGAGGCCGACGCCACCTCGACATGGCGTCCTGTTTTGCAGTATTCCCTGCACCGCCAGCTGCAACTGACGTCGCCACGAGAAAGTTGAGCTGGCAGGTTTAATCAGCTGCACTAGCTGACCTAACCGGCTAAACAAAGCCCTGACGCCGTGTGCAAGTGGCATCCTGCCACTTGACCCAAAAAATTTTAAAAGATGAGTAACGCCAGTTGGAGGTGACTTCACCTTCCAAACACTGTAATTTTTATCGTTGATCCTAAAATTTCTCCCAACATACCTTATATTCCTAATTTTAGTTTCTAATTGGATTATTTGCCAAACTTTGGCTAATAAATTATTAGGTAAATTACAAAATCACAATTGAGCTTTGCTTTATGACCTATTTTGATTACTGAACTTTTAAAATAATCAATTTACTCACTAAACTTTATACATTGACATATTTTGACCCCTCAATATTATTTTTATTAATATTTTGGTATGACTTGAAATATTTTATTATTAACTATAAAATATAATTTAAAATAAAAATAAATAACTTTCATTAGTATTTAATTATAAATATAATTTAAATAAAAAATTCTTCTATGGTGAATGTTGCCGCTGTCGTTAGGGGTGTTAAAAACTACCCGACCCGACCCGACTACCCGAACAAAAAACCCCAGTATTTACCTAAATTTTTTTACCCCGGTCACAAAATATGCAATTTTCGGGTACCCAGATATATTTAAATTTAATATTTTTATATTCAGTTTATATATATATTTTTATATTAATCTAATAAAAAATCTTAATTTTTTATATTTTTATATTTAATAAATACATTTTATATTAAACTAATAAATACATATTTTTATATTAAACTAATAAAATATTTTTATATTAAAAATATATATATTTTAGATTCGGGTACCCAAGTACCCGATTTTTCGGATACCCGCAACTTCTGGGTACCCAGCTAACGGGTACATGCAATACTCGGGTTGGGACACGGGCTGATTTTAGAGCTACCAGTCGATCTGGGTACTCGAATACCCGAATTTAAATACCCCTTCCCGTCGTTCCCCCCGCCATCGTACAATGTTGTCTCTGGTGACTTTCTCCGACAACCGAGGCCATCAAAATGCAGCCTCCATCCTCTTCTTTTTTTTCTACCGGTTTGATTTATCCCGAAAAGGTCTTATCCACTAATTTGAGCAACCGACTGTTGGATCGATGCGGTTTTGGAATATGTTTATCTTCTTTCCAAGACGCATCCACTGGCCGTTGAGATTGATCTTCGAAGTCTCGGGTCGTCGAAAATCACCATAACCAATAATGGGTAAGCTCTTCTTTTCTCCTTTAGTTTTTTCTTCTTCTTGATTTTAGTTTCAAATAGGGGCTAATGACATTCGACCCTGGTGTAATATCTCAGTTCAATTGTGGGTTGCATGTTCACAGTTCGGATTGCAAGGGTGAGATTCATGTTGAGTGCATGGATTGTGTTGTGGTGAGGTTTGATTATGGGTGAAGTTTTGAGGGAGTTGGTTTTCGATTTAGGGTGGCCGGTTGAGGCTTTGATTCAGTTGATTACAATTGAGGAGTTCGATTTATCGTGGGTTATGTGATGAAGATTGGTTCCAGGTGAATAAAGGCGAGGTTTGGTTACAAAAGTATTTTTTAAATTATATTTATAATTAAATATTAATAAAATTTATTTATTATATTTAATAATAATAAAATATGTCAAATTATACCAAAATATTAATAAAATGATCAAAATAAATTAATATATAAAATTTAGTGAGTAAATTAAATGTTTATCGACTAAAATAGATAACAAACAATTTACCCTAAATTATTCAACGAGGATGATGATGATGAGAGGAAAGGGTAATTCAAGGGCAGAAAGTAGGGATGACAATTTAATTCGAATCCGATCCGAAGGAATTTATCTGATCCATATTCGATTAAAAAAATCCGAATCCGAATCCGAAAAAAATGTCCGAGTCCTAATAGGAGATGAGTTGGATATGGATCATGCCAAGATCCGATCCGATCCAAATCCATGTCCGATCCGAATCCGATGCATCCGATCCATATCCGAGCCCGAATCAAAACATTTATGACTTTTAATTCCTTAAAACAAAATATCATGTATAATATTTACACTAAAACAAGAAGACAACATAAATAAAGTAAAAAGTTAAACTAAATACATTAAAAGAAACATAACTACATATATTTTTTAAACGAGAACATAAATGTATATATTAGGTAATTTGGAATAATGGCAAAAACAAAATTAATTATATATATATATATATATATATTAAAATTGATAATAAAAATATAAATGTGTTAGGAATGTAAGTTAAATAATAATAATATTTATTATGATTTATATATATTAATTAACCTTAATATAGTGTAATATATCTATTTATATCATATGCATGTATAAATAAATATGAAAAAGATAAATGCAAGATCAAGTCATAGATAAACAAACAATAAAATAAATACAATGGAGAAACAAAAAAAATGTAAATATCAATGAATTACTAAAAATTAAGGAAATAAGTAATGTGCAATCGATAGATAAAGTTATGATATATTATGCTAAAATTATGAATTAAAATAGAAAGTAAATTAAAAGCATAAACAATAAACACAAAAAATTAAATGTAGTCAACAAATAAGGGATAAAAATAACAAGTGTAGAATTAAATAGCATAAATTAAACGCGTAAGAAATTAAATATACAAAATTATGGACTGATTGCACTAAAATAAAATTATTAAAGGGCCAAAAAACAATATACCCTAAATACAATAAAATTCGCGAATCTACCCCTCAGACTTGGGTCAAGACTAGGGATGATAATTTAATTCGAATTCAAAAACTCTGATCTAAATGCGGTTGAAAGAAATCCGAATCCGATCCGAAAAAATCCGATCTAAAAACAATCCGATCCAAATCCTTTTGAAAAAAATCCGAATCCAAATCCGAAAAAATATCCGAGTCCGATTGTAACGGATTCGGACTTGGATTCTATACAATCCGATCCAAACCCGATCCATTACCATCCCTAGCAGAAAGCGACAAAGATCTAAATAGTTGGGTAATTGTTGGATTGGTCTGAAATAGAGTATATGGGTTGTAATACGAGTTGAGCCCAAAAAAGGGATAGGAAATTAGGGGTTAGGGCGGGGTTTAGGGAACACGATTCAGTTTGGTTATATACAAAGCATGAAGACTGAAAACATAGCAGCAGAATTTGTCTCTTCCTTCTCTGTTCTGTTGCTATAATTTCTTCTTCTATTTCTGGGTTTCGCGTGAATATATTCTTATTTCATCTCTGTGACATTACCATAAGATTTCAAGTTTCAGCTCTGACGGTAATATTTCACTCTCTTGTCTGTATATACGTGTTGCATTTCAAGTATGCAATTTTCGAATGTGATAGCCAAAAACCCATTTTCGTTGTATTGATTTCACCCTTTTTATTGCCTCCTTTGGTTGCTGAGAAAAAAAGGGCAAATCTTCTTCTTAAATAGTTATGATTGCTTTCTGAAGTGATGAAAGCTCCATACTTTATGCAAATTTTCAGGAACTAATTAACCCCTTATATTGCTGACCTGAATTAAAATGATTGGTCACTGTTTCATATTGTTCTAGCCATAAAAATTATCTAGAACCTGCTTCTGATTTAAATATCAGTTTCGTAATGTTCTTTAATGCTCACGTTTCTGCACTCTTGTCACTCTACGAGTCTAATCATAAAAACTATTTTGTTGCTTGGATTGTATTTGTTATTGCCATCGATTTTATTTGAAATACTGGTTTTTTTGGTTTGTATTTGAAATACTTATGTTTGTAAACTTTGTTATGTTTTACCTACTACTATTGTTTGTATTTGAGTTTGTTGATGCTAGTTGGTTTGTATTTGAAGTACTGATGTGATGTTATTTTAGTACTGATGTTTGTAAGCTTTGTAATGTTTTAGTTACTACTGGTTTGTTGTGTTTGAGTATGATTTATATTTAGTGAACTTAGTAATCTTTGTAATGTTAGTAAAATTTGTTTACCTACTGTTAAGTATGATTTATATTTAGTAAACTTGGTATGTAAACTTTGTAATGTTAGTAAAAATCGTTAATGTGACATTATTTTATTTTTAGTATATCATTTTATCATAAAGAAATATAAAATACACCTGTTCGGTTCAGTATATTAAAAAACCTATCTGTAAACCCTTTCAAGCTTTCTCGTTGTTTCTCCTCCTATCCAGAACCTAATATTAAAGGATTCAGAGGGAAATGCAGAGGTGCTTGTTGTCTTCTCCTACAACCACTAATTGTGCAGCACTGCATCTTCACCCGTCCTTGATGCCCAAGGTTCATTTTCACCCTTTTTATTTTTTGTAGATTACTTAAAATTGCGTCTTTCCTTTTTGTTACATTATCTTGTGTCTTATGCTATTATGCACTTTCATCAACAATAGTAGTACTGCAATCATAGCTGTTTGATTGAATAAGATAGTGACATGTTAACAAGTAGTTAAAACGATGCATCCTATATTTGATTTGCTGATCTATTAACTGATTGTGCTTTGATGTTTCAATTTCAGCTCAAGGTCGTTAAACTTATGTCTTCAATACCATCTCACCCTAGATTTAAAAAATTCATGCCCCCTTCAAGCCTCATATCAAGCCAACCAAAATGTGTTCAACCTTTGAATTTTTTGGCAACCCTTCACAATGCCTTTATGTTTGCTTTGCCACCTAACCACTTAAATTATACACTACCTCGGAATAGAAATGTAATCTCTACATGTGTGACTTCCAATGCTATCAGATCAGCCTCAGCCTTTGTGCCTCTTTCCAAAATGTTTTTTTCTCAATCCCCTTCACCGGAAACTAAGAATGATGGTACGGGTGTCAGAGATGGAAGGAATAGTGGCTTCAGCTTCAGACGGTTTAATAGGCATTCGAATAAGCTAAAGGGAGTGGCTGCTCTCAATGGTGACAAGGGTGCGCCTTTAGTATCTCCTGCTTCAACTTCACTTCTTAACAATGCTGAGCCAGACTCTACTTCTGATTCACTCGTTAACACTGCTAGGCCAGACTTTTCTTCCACTTCTACTTCTACTTCATTGATTACGGGTGCTAAGCCAGAATCTAAAGTTAGTCTGAAAAAGAAAAAACAGTCAAGAAGCAAGACCAAAAAGGAACATATTTCTAGCACTGTTGTTTCAGAGGAAGCACCTGTGGTGAAAAGCTCCAAAAATTCTTCTGTGGTCGGGACCTTAAATATTAGCAAAAAAGGTCAGCATCCCAAACAGATTTCAGAGGTTAGTTTTGATTAAATGCTAAATCGAGCTTGGATTTCTTGGGCTTTTTAATATGCATGCATATTTGTATATTTGTTGTGTATATATCATTCAGAGTAACAGTTACACATATGCACTAGCTACATCTGCGTGTCTGAGCATGGTTTCAAATTGTCCAAAACTTTAGCTAACAATGCAGTTTTCCAGAGAAATTCAACTGGCAGCTTACATACTGAAGCTCCGGATGGTTCTGCTTTAACCAAAAAGCAGTCCAAAAAGAAAAGTACAAGCCCTGGCAGAAGACAGCGAGTGAGAGAAGTTAATGAGCCTATTCAGAAACAGGTGCAGAAAAATTTATCTCAACGAGAAAAGCCACTGAAGCAGCTATATCCTCCCACTGGGAAGTCTGTTATGGTGGTTGAATCTGTCACAAAGGCGAATGTTATTCAGGGCTACCTTGGTGATATGTTTGAAGTCTTGCCTAGCTATGGTCATGTTAGGGACCTAGCTGCTCGTTCAGGATCTGTGCGACCTGATGATGATTTTAGCATGGTATGGGAGGTCCCTACTGCTGCATGGACACATCTTAAGAGCATTAAGGTTGCACTGAGCGGGTATGTAGCATTTTTAGTGAAAATCTTATCAATTTTTTTTCCAGAAAGTCTTATGGTCTAATTTACAGATGTTGCATTAAAGGAAACTACTTTCATGTTCCTCCCTATCACTTGCAATAAATTCTTGAGATCATATGTTAAATTTCACGATGTAGTTTAACCTCTCCAGATGTATGATGTGGTTGAAGGAGTGCGTATTTGTTGTGTTCCTTTGACCCTCTCTATCACTTTTAATGAGTTCCTCAAACCAATCTTGTAATGAGAAATCATATGATATTATTTAGGAGTCTAGGAGATACAGATTTGTGTTGTGATATTATTTAGAAATCTTATGATGCCCTCTTCTTCCTTCTTCAGCACGAACAATAGCAATTGCTTCATTTAACGAGGGCAGATCTTCTTTGCTTAAAATCTGAACCCTCACTGCATCAAACTCTATATTTAGTCCAGCAAGAAAGTCATAAATTCTATCCTTCTCAACAAACCTTTTTAGAACTGCTGCATCCTCACTGCATTTCATCTGAATGCATTGGTAATGGTCCATCTCTTGCCAAAGATTTTGCAGCAAATTAGAATATTCAGTGATTGATTTACCTCCCTGTTTAGTAGTTGAAATCTTGCTCTTGATTTCATAAATCTGGGCAGCATCACGAACCTTTGAATAGGTTTGTTTCACAGCCTCCCATATCTCCTGGGCTGTTCTAAGAAACATGCAAGTATCACTTATCTCGGGCATCATCGAGTTCCACAGCCAAGACATAACCAACGAGTCTTGTTCATCCCAAGCCTCGAATCTAGGATCTCCTTCTTTAGGGCCCGTTCCAAGAAGATGACCAAGTTTACCTCTCCCCTTTAGAAAGGTTCGAACCAGTTGAGACCACTTAAGATAATTTTTACCATTCAATCTATAAGAGGCATGAATGTTTTGTAAGTCATTCATCTGATTGGAGTGACTTCCTTCATTCATGGTGTCTCCTCGAGCAGTTTCAGTACTGCTTATATCAGTCGTATCGACCATACTTTTTCAAGAAGAAAAAAATCGAAAAAATACTGTCCAACAATAACAGTAAGGCCTAAGAAACGAGAGGCTCTGATACCATGTCAAAAAGACTGATTTTATGTTGAAAAGACTGATTTTCTCATTAGATTTACAAGTAGGAAAGCTACTATTATATACACAAGCTTATGCCTTAAGTTAGGAAACTTCTAAACTAGGAAAGAGACTAAAGGAATACAATCCCTTAGAGATAGGGATCCTAATTAATAAAAATATTCACAAATCTTCTAATCTTAGGAAATAAATCTCTGACATCATCGATGATTGTTATCGATTCTTTCAGTTGTTTTTGTTAATATATATTTTCAGTTTCTCATTTTTCTTTCTTTACTCAGAGCAGAAAATCTTGTTCTCGCATCTGACCCAGACCGTGAAGGAGAGGCCATTGCTTGGCACATCTTAGAGATGTTGCTGCAGCAGGATGCTTTAGGTGAAAATGTTAGTGTAGCAAGAGTTGTCTTTCATGAGATAACTGAGGCATCCATCAAAAGTGCTCTGCAAATGCCACGAGAAATTGATGTGAACTTGGTACATGCTTATCTTGCTAGACGTGCGCTTGATTATCTGATTGGGTTTAACATTTCACCACTATTATGGAGAAAACTACCAGGTTGCCAGTCTGCTGGACGAGTGCAATCAGCTGCTTTGTCTCTTATTTGTGATAGAGAAACAGAGATTGATGAGTTTAAACCTCTCGAGTATTGGACTATTGAGGCTCAATTGAAAATTGAAGAATCTAATACTATAGTAAAAGATGTTTCTTTCCCTGCACACTTGACTCATTTTAATTCTAAGAAGTTAGGTCAATTTTCAATCACTTCAGAGACAGAGACAAAGGATGTTCAGCGGAAGATTAATTTAGAAAATTTTAAAGTGATTAACTCTAAAAGCAGCACAAGCCGAAGAAACCCTCCTGCGCCATATATAACATCGACACTTCAGCAGGATGCTTCAAACATATTAAAATTTCCTGCAACGTATACAATGAAGGTTTGCAAGTTGTTGCTTTTCTTTTTAGTTTTATAAAACTACGGAGTTTTATTAATATTCCTTTATCATCTGCTTTCTCTGTGAGTTAAACTTGGTTTCATACTCTCGTCGTTTGAAAGTCTCTAATTTTATACTTAATAAACATTTTGCAGTTGTTCCTCTTATTGAAAGACTGCCTGCGTAGCAATGATATTTTCTGCATTAAATGTTGATTTTCTGTTTTGACTGCAGTGGTTGATTTTACTCTTTACATAGTTGCTTTGGACTTTGTGGTAAACTCTATGGTTGATTGATGAACTCTTATAAGTTGACATGCTTTATTTGCTTTCCTTTTACACGCTAAACTCTATGGTTGAATAAACTCTATAAGGTGGCTTACTTTATATGCTTCCCTTTTTACATGCTAAATTATATGTATGTTTTTTGTATCCTTTTCACTCTTTACTGATCTCTTCTACATCAAGCACCTCAGCATACGATTAATTGGTTCACTTTTCATTATTTTTACTTTTTCTTCGCACATAAATAATGCAGCTTGCTCAGAAGCTTTATGAAGGGGTTCGATTGTCAGATGGTGAGGCAACTGGGTTGATAACATACAGCAGAACAGATGGGCTACATGTGGGTACATCTTTGGTCTATCTTTATCTTGCTTTGGTTGTGTTTTCTTTCATTTTCTCCCCAAGTGAAAGGTTTTGTGGTGTGCATATGCCCTGCACTATAAGTCTTCATGTGTCTTCCTCTATAATGTTTTCATGGTGCCTTTTATTCTAATAAATAATAATTATAATAATAGAAAATTAGAGGTTGGTTGAGCTAGGCTGAGGAAGAGAGTTAAAATCATATGTAATACCTGTTAGCAATAATTGGCAGTGAGGGTGTAAATTTACTTTTGGACTCTTTGGAAGACAATAGTTAGAGGTTTCTTGTCCTAAAAGGTCAGGAAGGATGGAAAATACTCTAGGTTACTTCTGCCATCATGGTTTGCTGCACGCGCCATAATTGCATTTAATTGATTGTTTGGGGCCTATGCTTTCGCTCTTGGTAAGGATAATACCTTATCTTCAGTTCATCTCTCTTTCAATAGAGTACTCCCCTCTTGCTGTTAATTAGTTGATATGCTGCTTGTCATGTAAACTGTTATTCTGGTACTTGATCGTGCTACTGTGGTAGAACCTGAATTGATACTAACAATCATAGTTTCAGTTGTATGGATATTTTGTTTATCATGTTCTCTTTACTCATATGTCTTTCCTAAATCCCTGTGTTTTATTTTCTGCCCTAGTTCTGATATGGTTTGTGATCCTTTGGGGTTTAAAATACTCTCTCTTTATTGTGTTAGATTTCTGATGAAGCTGTTAAGGACATTCGCTCCTTGGTTATGGAAAGGTGACTTTTTTGTATCTGAATTGTTAAGCTAAAAAAATTTATCTTCATTTACGTGCATGCTGATATCCCGTCAAAATGCCTGTGCTAGCATTTTTTCCATGCCAGTTATTGTTGCATTTTATAGTGTTACTTGATGGACACCAATTTACCGTAGATTGCATTGTAGTTAAAGTCACTGTTTAATTATTTGGCAAGTTTGCTCGTCTTCTAAATTGCTGATTATAAATAAAAACTAAAATTTCGGCAGATATGGGTCACGTTTTGCCCCAGAAAATGCATGCAAGTATTATAAGAAGGTCAAGAATGCTCAAGAGGCTCATGAAGCAATTAGACCCACCAATATTCGGAGGTTACCATGTAAGTGAACAGATTTTTGTTTGTTCTTTTATAAGCATATGTTATGTTTTTAGTTCGAATTGTGCTGCTGATATTTTATTCTTAGTGTGAAATCTCAGTTCTGGTTGACAACTGAATTGTTCTTAATGGCAGCGATGCTTGTTGGAGCACTTGATGAAGATTCATTGAAGTTATACACTCTTATTTGGTCAAGAACAATGGCATGTCAAATGGAACCTTCAATCACAGAGCAGGTTGGAAATTAAATTCTCATCAAATGTTTATATTTATACGATGGTTATTTGATTCATTAGCTTCAATCACAGAGCAGGTTGGAAATTAAATTCTGTGGCCATTGTGCTTCAGGACAAGCTGCATTGATTCTTGCTTTGGCAAAGATCTTCTTTTCTTTTTGTAGTAATTGCATTTACTTGTGTGTGGTTTATCTTTCTCTTTCTTCTATATAAATGAAAATGGATAGTTTGTCTTGTTTTTATCTTCATAGTTGTGGACCATAATACTATTATCTATGTAACACCTAGCAATCATTGTTCTAAGCAGATACAACTTGAAATTGGGAATGGTGATAGGTCCATCATTTTCCGGTCTTCATGCTCAAGAGTGGAGTTCCTTGGCTATAAGTCTGTTTATCAGGTATAATATACAGTTTTTCCTGTATATCTGTATGTGCTGCATACAATTTCTGGCTGCTCCTATCAGTGTTTAATGTGGATGTATGTGGGAGATCTCCTTGTTCAACACAGAAAATCTGAATGAATTCTGGTCCATTAATGGTTTAAATAAAATTTGTTTGTTTTCTTCTTTATTTGCAATGCTGTCTACTACATGTGCATTTATATTGTAAATGTATGGATGGTGATAAATTTTTTCTTTGGACATAAAATGGCATCACATCCTATTTTATTTCTGAATTATCTACTTTTTTACTAGTATTTTCTATATTTTACTGGCTTATACAGTTTATTTGTGTTTCTTAATTCTAATGGTAAAATCAGTTATAATTGAGTTGATGGTTCTAATTGGTTACTGAGGTAGCCGTATCTCAAATCAAAGTCAAATGCCAAATCATTGTGGGATTTCTTAAATTTGCTGTATTATTTTTACTAAATACTTTTAAAAATGGAACATTTTCACTATTTTCGGCGAAGTTTCCATTTTGTATGAATTTAAGTTTAAAATAAAAGGTATTATAGGAATAGAAATATGAAGTTATATAGGACTATAATTTTGTTTTATGGATTTGATTGCAATTTGTACATAAATTTAGGTTATTTTGGAATTATTTAGTTTATTCTACAGTAATGAGTATGTTACTTCATTTTCAAGTATAAGTGTTTTAGTGTTATATTTGGTGTTTTGTTTCTTATCAGGGTTTAGGGGTTGTTTAGTTATAAGAACCCATGTTATTTAGTTTCTTGAAGTGTTGGATTTACATTACTGTTTTAAATATTTGAGCATCAATTATTGAAATTTCACAATTTTTATTGAAATTTGAGATTCATTCTTTGGTGATTTGATTTGAAAATACTTGTTCTACATTGGAAATGTACGGGCATCGTGAAGGTTTACTTGTGACATGTGTAACATGATTGCTAGTATGTCTCAAAAATACTGAACCTCTTTTATCTGTTTCTATTTTTCATGTTCTTTTAAATTTCTAGGATGATGAATCTGAAACAATCAGATTCAATGGTAACAAAGTAAACCATGATGCGGAGGCTTTTGGCATTCTTAGTTCGTTGAAGGTATTCATTTTTCATTTGATTTGTCATTTATTTTTGAAATATTTAATATTTTGTTTGCCATGATGCTTCATAGCCTTTCTATCATACAAAATTTTCTCAGTTGGCCTTTAGGAATCTTCCCCATCACAATTTTAATTTAATTGCTTTTCCTATGGTCTTAACCCCCCCCCCCCCACCAAATAAATAAATATATAAGTTGGTAATATTTTTTATGTTTCTTTTTTAGTTCGCGCCATTACTAACTAATTTATTTTGCAGAAGGGGGATCGATTATATCTTGGTGAAGTAGAAACCAACCAGCATCATACTCAGGCACCAGCACGCTATTCTGAAGGATCATTGGTACATCTTATTACCTTCATGACAGGAGTGCTGCTAGCACTTCTCTTACTCGGGTGAATTACAATGTCATCATGATTAAGCCATTGCACAGAAATATGATATGTAAATGCTATCATATAACATACACTAAGATACTTTCAGCTTTTGGACGAAGCATCCAAATTGTTTTCCATATGTTGTGTTCTTTCTTTCCTTCATATCTGTTTCTTTGGTGTTGAAGATGTAAAATATACAAATATTATCCTATTCACTTATTTCTGAGTGCACGCATGCATGCGACATGGGCTGAGGGAGGGAGACAATTTGTTATGCTGGTTTTTCTTCTTATCCAATGGTCGTTTCTTACCTCCATAATTCTGCATTTTAAAGGTTAAGAAACTAGAGGAGCTTGGAATTGGTAGACCTTCGACATATGCCTCCACGTTGAAAGTTTTACAGGTTAGTAATAATGTTGAAATGATCAATTTTTAAATTCACCTCACTCTTGATAAAAGTGAAATAAGCTTCTCAATAATGCTCTTTTTAGAAGCTCTGGATTAATAACATGCATTCATGTTCATGTTCGGTAAGGTTTTTCTTTTTGGAGCATTGGCTCGGTTTCATAAGTACTGTGACAAAAGTTTTTCATTTAAACTTCATGGAATTTGAACTATTTAGAATTGCTTGGACTGTCTTGAGAGACACCAAGAACACTCCACCCTTTAGCTAATTCAGTATTACCACCTCAAAGAACAAAGCCAAATTATTCAGTATACATGCCAGAAGTAAAGCTGTATCCCTTTAGAGCAATGTAACTAAGTGCTAAATTTCCCAAACAAACTCAACCTGGCAAGTACTTTTAAAGAAAGCCTCCAAAGATAAAATATTAGACCAATTTAATATCTGTGTTATCATTATGGCCTAATTCAGTAGAAAATGAATAAGTTCTTTGAAAACCTGGTTGAAGTTATTACCTTGTATTGGAGTCTTTAGTAATTCTAGATGGAGCTTATCCACCATGCTTCTTTCTTACTGCTGACTATCTTGTCACTAATTTTTCAAGACCAAAAGAAGCAATTATTATGTAGTTTGATTGTTCTTTCATAATTTGATGCCATTGATTTATTGATCTTATTTACCAACTTTAATATTGACAAGACGTGTTCTATTGTCACATTTCTCATTTTGTTACATCAGGATAGGAATTATGTGACAGTAAAACTGTGTATTATTATTATAGAAGGCCTAATTCAGTAGAAAATGCTTAAGTTCTTTGAAAAGCTGGTTGAACTTATTACCTTGTTTTGGAGTCTCTAGTAATTCTAGAAGGAGCTTATCCACCATGTTTCTTTCTTACTGCTGATTATCTTGTCACTAATTTTTCAAGACCAAAAGAAGTAATTATTATGTAGTTTGATTGTTCTTTCATAATCTGTTGCCATTGATTTTATTTATATGTTGCAATTTTCCTGCTCTTTTCCTTGCAACTGTTGCAGTTTATTGATCTTATTTACCATAAACTTTAATATTGGCAAGACATTCTAATATCACATTTTCGTGTTGTTGCATCAGGATAGAAATTATGTGACAGTAAAAAATCGTGTATTATATCCTGAATTTCGCGGTCGCATGGTATGTTATCTCATTCCTGCTCTATTTGATTTACAGTACTTAATGCTTTAGAATAACTTAATATGTTAAAAAATTTCTTTAGTGTTGTTATCCTTCATCTGTTAGTATTGGGTTTCTTGTAGTTTTATATTAAAGTTGCGCATTCCACCTATTTCCAATTGAATTTAAGTTGGATGCTTAACATGGTGTCAAAGCCAGGTTTCAATCCTAGGACCTGTTTTTCATGGGCCCACCACCCTCAGTGAGGCTGCCCTTGTGTTGGCCTTTGTTTAGCCATATGTGAGGGGAAGTGTCAAGTTGTAGCGTCCAACATCTATTAAGCCCTGGATTTATGGTGGTTTTACATAAGTCTGAGCCCTCCATCAATTAGCAATTGATATTAGGTTTGATGCAATAATCATGTAGATAGGGTTAGGTGATTAATATTTCAAGTAAAACTGGCAATACACACGTCTTGCTTCAGTTAGTGATAAGTAGTTGGCCATCTAGCCAACATTAGGGGAAACTTTATTTGATATCCATAAGTGGAACCAGTTGAAGTATAATATATTGGTAGTTTGTTTTGGAATTTTGTCAAATTTACAAAAATAGACTAATATAAAGTAATTAATATATGTAAAAAAGTTGGGCTTCTAATTAACTATTATTAGTGATTTTAAGCACACTACCAAATCTACTATTCTCTAATACTTTGGGGATGATGTCTAGGTCTCAGCATTTCTCTCTCACCATTTTTCTGAGGTCACTGATTACAGTTTTACTGCTGATATGGAGACAGAAGTAAGTATCAAGCCGCTCGGTTGTTGTACTTGTAGCTTAAAATACTTTCAGTTTGTTGGGTTTGAAGTATTTGGAATGTGGGCCATTTAAGTTTCAAGTGGTGTTTTTGACCTGTTTCACTTGTCACTTGTATTTATAGCTTGACAATGTTTCTGCTGGATTAACTGAATGGAAAGGGCTCCTTAGCGACTACTGGACACGTTTCAGTTCATATTGTAGTCGTGCTGAGAGTGTTCACATTCATCAGGTATCCCAAGGCATTCTCATCCCATACCCGAGCCTCACAGTTTTCTCCCTCTTTTTTATTTGATCTTACAATATTTTCATTTCAAATTTTAATTCAGGTGGAGAAGATGTTGGAAAAGACATTTGGAGATTTCTTGTTTGCTTCTCTTCCTAATAAAAGTAGGACGTGTCCAAGGTATGCTGTTCTGTCGTTTTTGCTTCCATGGGCTTCAAGTGTTAAATTTGAAAAGAGATAAGACAGACAAAAAAGAAAAGAAGATGAAGAGTAGTAAAAAGAGCATTTGGTTAGACAAATATGTCGGAAACCTCGGTGAAAAGTATTCCTTTATGGCTCAGTCAGAACACTGAAACCTTTGAAAATATTCCCAAGGGATTTGGTATTGTTGGTCCGATTGTTTAGGATAACTTCTTGTTTAATGGTATTTTCCATTGTTTTTGGTCTTTTAGTAGAATAATAGAGAAAGTTGGTTATCTGAATGTAGAAAGGATCGGATCAGGTTAGTCGTATATAAATAATGTCAAAATAGAGTGATTTGCTGTAGAAAACTCTCTTGATTTCTATATAACAGCTTACATCTTTATATACAGCTTATATCCTTAACTTAGGTAATTATTAAGTTAGGAAAGAGACTATTCTAGGTAAACTAAAATCCCTTAAAGTTAGGGATTGTAATCACTAACAAGGATCTACAGGATCCTGTGTAATTATACAAATAATCTCTAATTTATGTGCATATTTTGACACTCCCCCTCAAGCTGGAGAATGGATGTCCTCCATCTTCAGCTTGCTTGTTAGCTTATGAAAATACTTCCCAGGTAGCCCCTTGGTAAGTATGTCTGCAACTTGATCACCAGTAGATACATGGGAGTACAAATTAGGCCACTGTCAAGTTTTCTTTTATGAAGTGTCGATCCACTTCAACATGTTTTGTCCTGTCATGTTGAACTGGATTGTTAGCAATATTAATTGCTGATTTATTGTCACAATATAGTTTCATTGGACCTTCCCACTTGACTTTTAAATCCTCCATGATCAGCCACAATAATTCACAAATTCCAAGTGCCATGGCTCTAAACTCGGCTTCTGCACTAGACCTGTCTACAACATTCTGTTTTTTGCTTCTCCAGGTCACTAAATTTCCTCCCAGAAAAGTGCAGTAGCCTGATGTTGATCTTCTATCAACTAAGGACCCTGCATAATCTGCATCAGTATAGGCTTCTAATGTCAGATTTTCTCCCTTTCTAAATAAAACTCCTTTTCCTGGTGTGCCCTTCAAGTACTGTAAAATTTGAGCCACTGCCCTTAGATGTGATTCTTTAGGATTGTGCATGAATTGGCTCACAACACCAACTGCATAAGCAATGTCTGGTCTGGTGTGTGATAAGTAAATTAGTCTTCCCACAAGTCTCTGATAGGAGCCTCTGTCCACAGCTGCATCCTTTGTTGCATCTCCAAGTTTGTGATTAACCTCTATTGGTATCTCGGCTGGTCTACACCCTAGTTTGCCAGTTTCTGTCAGCAAATCTAGAGTATATTTTTGTTGAGATATAAAGATTCCTTGCTGTGAATATGCAACTTCAATTCCAAGGAAGTATTTCAGTCTTCCAAGATCCTTGACTTCAAACTCCTTGATCAAACACTTCTTCAAGTTGTCGATTTCTTTCGAATCACCCCCTGTGACTATGATGTCATCTACATAGACTATTAGGACAACAACCCCCCTTGAAGAATGTTTCACAAACAAAGTATGATCACCCTGACTTTGTTTGTAACCCAGCTTCAACATCACTTTGGTGAATCTTCCAAACCAGGCTCTTGGGGATTGTTTTAGCCCGTACAGGGCCTTTTTCAATTTGTAAACTGTTTGTCCACAATTTGGACTAAATCCAGGTGGGATTTCCATGTAAACTTCCTCTTCAAGATCACCATGTAAAAATGCATTCTTGATGTCATACTGTTGTAATCTCCATCCTTGATTGGCAGCCAATGACAACAAGATCCTTACGGTATTCATCTTTGCAACAGGGGCAAAAGTTTCAAGGTAGTCTATCCCATAGGTTTGGGAATACCCCTTAGCCACCAACCTTGCTTTATACCTTTCCAAGGAGCCATCTGACTTGTACTTCACTGTGAATATCCATCTACATCCCACTGTTTTCTTTCCTTCTGGTAACTTCACCAAGTCCCACGTTTTGTTCTTTTCCAGTGCTTCCATTTCAACTTTCATAGCATTCTTCCAATTCTCATTTTCTAAAGCCTCGGACACAGTTTTAGGAATGGCAATGGAATTTAGGCTAGTAAGGAAGGCTTTATGGTTGGGAGACAAATTTCTGTAGGAAATGAACAAATAAAGAGGATTTTTTGTGGTACAAGTTCTCTTTCCTTTTCTAATTGCAATAGGAAATTCAAAATCCCTATGATCAGAATCAGAATTAGGATTCTCAATATTATTTGAATCAAAGATAGGTTCAGTAATTACCTCAATTTGTGGAAGAGACAAGGGTGATGATTGAGCATGCATTGGTCCCTTTTTTTCTCGAGTAGACTTGTAGAGGACAAGCAATATCTTGAATTCCTGCCTTAGGTGTGGTGGGTTCAGATTGTTGCTGTTCAAAAAGAGGCTGAGAATCAGATTCAACTGATTGGGTAAGACCAGGCTGATTTTGGACAGGCTGGGCAGATTGGATAGATTGGATAGATTGGATTAGATCAGGCTGGGCAGATTGGATAAGATCAGGCTGATTCTGCTGATTTTGGACAGGATGGGCAGATTGGATAAGATCAGGCTGATTTTGTGGAGGCAAGGTGAGAGGCTGAAGAAGGAAATAATCTTTGTCCTTATCTTCCCTGAACATAATCTCCCCCTGAAGATAAGGGTGAGTAAAATAGTTTTCATTTTCAACAAAGGTGACATCAACAGAAGTGAAATGTTTCCGTGTAGGTGGATGATAGCACTTATACCCTTTCTGAGTAGATGAGTAACCTACAAAGATACATTTCAATGCCCTTGGATCCAACTTACCCCTATTCTGAGAATGAATATGAACAAAGGCAACACAACCAAATATTTTAGGCTCAAGATGAAGAGAAGGACTAAAGTTAGGGTAGAAACTGTTTAGGATTTGAATAGGACTTTGAGATTCAAGAACCTGAGTTGGTAATCTGTTGATAATATAGGTGGCAGTTAACACAGCTTCCCCCAATAGTGTTTAGGAACATTTTTTTGAAACAACAAGGCTCTTGTTATTTGAAGAAGATGGCCATTCTTTCTTTCGGCTACACCGTTCTGTTGAGGGGTGTTTACACAAGATGATTCATGTATGATGCCTTTTTCTTGGAAATAGGAAGATAGGACTTGATTTTTATATCAGCCCTTTTTATATCAGCCCCAAATTGATTTTTAACCATGGTGTAAAAGGTCTTAAAAGTAGAACTGACATCAGATTTTTGTTTTAGAAGAAATATCCAGGACACACGAGTGCAATCATCTATAAATGAAACGAACCACCTAGCCCCGGTTATATTTGGAACAGTGGATGGTCCCCAAACATCACTGTGAATGAGAGAAAAGGGTGTAGATGCCTTTTTATTACTTATGGGAAAAGAAGCACGTTTGTGTTTGGCGAGCTCACATATGTCACAATGAAATTCTTCATTATTTAAGGATTTGAACAAGGAAGGAAACATGAACTTTAAAACTTTAAATGAAGGATGACCAAGACGAAGGTGATGAAGCCATATTTGGTCTTTTGTGGTTTTAGAATCCAACACAAGTGAAAAAGATGAAACACTGACTTGTCCACTGGAATTTTCAAGATAATACAGTCCATTTTCTTCTTTAGCATGCCCAATCATCCTCCTCGTTCCCTGTTCCTGAAAAACACATTGGGTAGGATAAAAGATAACACAACAATTAGTGTCTTTGATGATTTTTTGGATAGACAGGAGATTAGTGAACAATTTAGGCACATGAAGAACATTTTTAAGTGTCAGGGTGTTACTTATAACAATATCTCCTTGACCAGCCACGGTTATCCTACTTCCATCTGCAACTGTTATCTTTTTATTACTAGGACAGGGTATATAATTGATAAAATTTAGAGAGGAATTGGTCATATGGTCTGTTGCTCCTGAGTCAATCACCCAGGAGTTTTGGGTAGGGAAATCCGAGACTTTAGATGTTTGAGAAGAGGATATACCTAAAAAAGCGAGACTACAAGTACCTGAAGAGGAAGGTTTTTCCAGGGATCCAAGTAAACATTTCAATTTCTCTATTTCTTCCCTGTTGAACTCAAAGGACTGTTCTTGGGCCTCCTCATTCATCTGCTTGGTGATATATGCCTTTCCCTGTCCTCTTGATGGTCCCTCTCTCTCAAATTTTTTTTTGTTTGTCTGTGGCTTCCCATGAAGCTTCCAGCACTTCTCTTTTGTATGGCGAGATTTCTTGCAATAGGTACACCATAAAGAGTCTTTGTGCATCATTTTTGATCCTTCTAACTTCTCTTTAAAAACCTGCTGTTCCAGGTTTGATTTTCTTTCTGCTGCACTTCTGGTGGCTAGAGCAGAACCTTCCACTTGATTGCTCTCAATCATAACCCCTCTTCTTCCTTCCTCAGCCCGAATGATTGCAATGGCTTCATTTAGAGAGGGTAGATCCTCTTTACCAAGAATCTGGACTCTTACTGCATCAAACTCAATATTTAGTCCAGCAAGAAAATCATAAATTCTTTCTTTTTCAACAAACCTTTTTAGGACAGCTGCATCTTCACTACACTTCATTTGAATACATTGGTAGTGACCCATCTCTTGCCATAAATTTTGCAGCAAGTTGGAGTATTCTGTGATGGATCTGCCTCCTTGCTTGGTGGATGAGATTTTGGTCTTAATCTCATAAATCTGGGCAGCATCTTTAACCTTTGAATAGGTTTGATTTACAGCCTCCCATATCTCTTGGGCTGTATTGAGAAACATACAAGTATCACTAATTTCTGGTAGCATGGAATTCCATAGCCAGGACATGACTAGTGAATCCTGTTCATCCCAAGCCTCAAAACGAGGGTCTCCCTCCTTAGGTCCAGTTCCAAGGAGGTGACTTAGCTTTCCTCTACCCTTCAAAAAAGTACGAACAAGCTGAGACCATTTAAGATAGTTTTTTCCATTCAATCTATAGGCAGCCTGTATACTTTGCAAGTCACCTATCTGATTCGAATGGCTCCCTTCACTCACTGAGATTCCTTGCACAGTCTTGGTACTGCTCTCATCGCCTACCTCAACCATATTTTTCTGGATTTAACAGTGAACCTTCACTGAACACTCAAGGAGGAATTTTAAGGGAAAAGAAGGGTGCTAATCGAGATTGACAGAGCTCAAAAAAGGAGCTAACAAGGCGCTGATACCATGTCAAAATAGAGAGATTTACTGTAGAAAACTCTCTTGATTTCTATATAACAGCTTACATCTTTATATACAGCTTATATCCTTAACTTAGGTAACTATTAAGTTAGGAAAGAGACTATTCTAGGTAAACTAAAATCCCTTAAAGTTAGGGATTGTAATCACTAACAAGGATCTACAGGATCCTGTCTAATTATACAAATAATCTCTAATTTATGTGCATATTTTCTGACAAATAAGATAAAAGTATTTTAGGTATGTGCAAACATAAAGCAGCAGATTAAATTAAGGAAATTTACTCAAGTTTGGCTCACTTTATCCATCTTTTATCCCAACCTTCAGTGAAGTTGTTATGCTTGATTTCAGCACTTGTCAGTTAGCTAAGGTTTAAATGCTCAGCAGACATCAATCCTTCCATAATTTTCCCTGGCTCTTTTTTTTGGACCTATTTACAGCTTATTTCTACAAGCTAATCCTTATTTATTTATTTAGACTCAACCGTCTTTTTTCTTTAAATCTGATCCAAAAAACCTTGAGTTCTATATCTGAAAAGTTCAATGGGTCTAAACTTGATGGATTACTTGTTGCATTGGATATTGGAGATGATAGTGAATCAATTGTTAGCTCTTTTATTGTGCAGTTTTTTATTACTAAAGACATGCTTGGATTTAGGGAGTTGCTAGTGGAGAGAGTTTAGCTGGAATAGAATCGCAATTTGGGAATCTAAGATTAGAGAACTGAAACTAATGGCCTTTTATAACACAAGTTCGGCCCACAAAGCATCCACATGACCACAACATTACTCCCTCCTGGAGAAAGAGCTTGTCATCAAGCTCGAAGTCAGGGTAAACTTGACGAAAGGTACCTTAAGGGTGATTGACATTTGTCTTATGCTCAAATATCCATTGATCTTCATTTTAGTTTAATCAAAGGCCATTTTATTAGATAAAACGGCCACTACCACACCATTCTTCCTTCCCATTATTAACAGTAAGACCAGTAGGTGTTGTGGTCCCCCCCCCCCCCCCCACACACACACAAAATCTTTATCAGCAACGTTGAATAACCTTTTCAAACTTCTAACCAGCATTTATTATCTTATTTGTAGCCATGCATTCTATTTCCTCATAACATTTGTCTTGTTGGTGTACCTGTCACACTATTCATTAGAATTTAGTGATAATAGCAGGTTTTATTGAAATAGCATATGCCCGCTGCCCAATGTTAAAGAATTATACTTTTGATTGGGCGAGATATGAGCTCCAAACTAAGCCCTTACACCACCTATTCATTTAGAACTAAAAAGTCCTTTTAAAACCAACAGCTAAGCAAGGAATATTTTGCTTTCTTTTTGTTTTATTTTTTTCATGTATATATAAATATCATTTGTCCGGGTATCACTTGCAATTACTTACCTTGCATATATATGTTATTTTAATTAGTTCACTCTTCACATAAAGCTTATGGTATCCTTTTCCTACCTTTTTTCAGTTGCATGGAGGGCACGTTAGTATTCAAAGTAAGTAGGTTTGGCGCAGGCTATTTTATAGGGTGTAACCAACACCCAAAGTGCAAGTAAGTATGGAGCAGTACTATAATTTCTGGATTTTGATGCATACATTACGTATACCAGTGCATGGCCGCGAGCCTTTTGGTAATATTTATCTGTTTACTATTAGGAAGAGCATTGTAATCTTCTATATTCTATTCACTTACATCTTTTGGTTTGAGTTTTTTTAAATTCTTGATTTTTTTATAGGTATATTGCTAAGACATTATATGGTGAGGAGGAGGAGGAAGAGAGCCCTCAAAAGAGCAACAACGTCGAGGAGCCAAAACTCTTAGGTCTTCATCCAGGGTCCAATGAGAAGGTTTGCGTCTAATATTGGTCTTAGCATAAATGAACAAGAATTTGGATCTTAACTTTCATTGGAATTTTCACTTTTCATTTGTTGTAACTAAAATTGTTTCTTTCATCCCTCACAGATTTTCTTAAAGAATGGCCCTTATGGATACTATGTGCAGCTTGGTGAAGACAGGACCGGTTATCTACCTAAGCGATCAGCTGTTTCTCATGTATGGACTGGTTATATCTATTTTTGCATTTGCACTGTTTTCTACTTGTGGTGGTTTATGTTTCCCCCGAAAGGAATCAGCTCTTGTTGCTACAAACCACTCAGTTAATGAAACACCAGTGGATTAGGATTTTAATAATTCGTGCCACCACTTGTTTGCCAATAAGAAAAAGATACTTTGGAGGTAGAAATGGTGGTGTGATCTAATACCTGAAAGTATACAAGGACAAGTCAATTGTACACAAGGGTCATTACATGGATTAATCTCTTGTTTAGCCTAAGAGTGACCAGCAGATATTTTTTGGTTTTTTTAGATAGCACCTGTAAGTACTCTTTGATAAAGCAGATCACCATCTTGTTTTCTTTTTATTCAGGTTAAGAATGTGGATTCCATTACCCTCGAAGATGCACTCGAGCTGCTGCGCTACCCCGTGACATTGGTACATGAGGACACCTTTATCGAGAGTTATGTTTTTTTTTATGCCGTGGAATGTCCAACTTGAAACTTTTACTCATCTTGGCAGGGAGAACACCCGAAGGATGGGCACCCTGTGATATTGAAGCTTACAAAGGTTGGATTCTCAGTTCGCCATCGACGCACCACCGCTCCCGTTCCCAAGGTAAATTTGTATTCAAGTGATGTCGATGTGAAAATTATTCTTTAGTTTTGTGATTCACTTCGCAAGTCTCCAAAAATAATGATCTTGGATATGATCGTAGAGTATGAAGCCGAAAGACGTGAGCCTAGAGAAAGCATTGGAATTTTTGTCAGGTACGGATGTAAGAAGATCCGGGCGACCGCGGACCAAACCAAAAGTTGAAGAAGCTATTGAAACCTAGAGGAGCAGATGCAGAAATATAAGTATGCCCATGGGTTGAGTACAAGGTTTTTGGCTGCTTAGTTGCGACATAGGATCTCCAGGTTCATCAGACATCTGGCTGGAGGTAAGAACAATTAATTAGCATAGAAACCAATGATAAATTCTTGTTTGTTTTTTCTTCAATATGTAATTATGGATGTCTATGATGAGGATGAATAAACTATAATTTATTCCATTATTATACGAGTAATTTTTTTACATATCTTGTATATTTATTCTTTAAAAATTAAAATTCAAACTTTAAATTATAACCGCAAATTCTAAATCCTATAAACTAGACCTTAAACCCTAATCCATAAACTGCATTTAAGTATACACATTCATTTTTTACACATCATGTATAAACTTTAGAACTTACTCCATATTAAAATCTCAACCTTTAAAACTAAAATTATTTTGATATAATAATTTTTCAAGGACTTAATTATAAAATTAAATAAAATTTTAAATACTCAAAAGACTCATAAACTAACAAAGATTCGAAATTTAAATATTTTTAAATCAAAAGCCAAGTATCTAAAATATTTTTTAAGTATTTCAAACAATTTTTAAAATTAGTCCAGGCGTAGTGATACGAGTAAAAAAAAAAGTGTACTGATACGCTCCTTGTCGTATTGATATAGTTTTTAGACTCGATGTAATTCTGGATTCTAAAAACTACTTACCGTACTGATACGCTCCTTGCGTACCGATACGAGTTGGTAAAATTTGAAAAATTTTGGCATTTAATTTTTTCCGTTGCCTTGTCAGATTATTGGAACCAAACATTTTGAAAGTTAGTTAACAGTACCGATACGCCTAACTATCGTACTGATACATTTTTTGGTTAATCAACTCTCCAGATTCTAGTGAGCAAAATCGGTATCGGTACGCTCTATGCTGTACCGATCCCCTATATAAAATATGTTTTCGAATCGATATGCTATTTGAATACAACGACTCTTTCTTCTGTTGACAGACACTTATACGGTAATGCGAGTACCGGTATGGTAGGTTGTAGAACTGTATTTATGGTGGAAAAAAGTGAGCTCAACGGCTCTATTGATTATGTCACCAACCCAAAAGGTTAGAATTTGATGAGGGGTATAAAAGTAAGTCATTAAAGCTACAACAACTATTCATCAAGTCAAGCACATTAAAGCAAAAATCCAATTCAATTTGATCAAAATAAAGTCAAACCCTTGTACACAATTGAGTGATTTTTATTGTATTCATCTTTTATTAATTTGGGTTTAGAGAACTTGTAATTTGGGACAAACATCCTACCTTGTGAGGTTTATTTTCCATTTGCCAACAATCTTTGTATTTGAGAGAGTCTTGGTTAATCTTTGGGTAGAAAGATCGACCGATTTATAAGATTTCCTCCTAATCCGAGAAAAGGGGATGCATTTCTAGTGAATTGGTTGAAAATTCTTAGTGAGAGCTAAGGTAGTGGATGTAAAGCTTGTTCTAAGCTTGAACCACTATAAATTACTCTGTCTTCAAATTTTACATTTTCAATTTGTTCCCTTCAATTTTAAAACGCCAATTCACCATTCTTTTGGCCATTTTCGATCCGATTGATCCACTTAACAATTGGTATCAAAGTCTAACTCTTTGAGGAACTCACGTCTACAAGAGAAGATCCTAGAAGAAGATCAATCAACTATCGAATCAAGTAATGGCATCTACCTCCGGCCAAAACCTCTTCGAGCCGCAATCGATCACCAAACTACCCTTTTTCAATGGGGATAACTATCCCTATTGAAAAAATAGAATGAGGCTCTTTATCAAGTCAAATGACTATGTTCTTTAGGATGTAGTGGAAGATGGGCCAACTATTCTGATGAAAGGAGATGAAGAAAGGCTAATTTCGAAAACAAGAGTGAAAATGACCGATGAAGATCGAAAAAGGCTTCAAGTGAATGACAAGGCTCTTCACATCATCTTTTGTGCACTTGGACCCGTTATGTATGCAAAGATATCATCGTGCACAAGTGCAAAGGAAGTGTGAGACAAGCTAGAGATCACCTACGAGGGCACCAACGATGTAAATTAGACCAAGATTGGGATCCTTAATTTGAGTTACGAGAATTTCAAGATAGAGCCGGATGAGAGTGTTTCCAAAATGTTTGATCGATTTTTCCGACATTGTAAATGGTCTCTAGGGCTTTGGTGAGATCATTCCCGAAGACAAGCTAGTCCGGAAGCTTCTTTAATCTCTTCCCAAATTATGGGATGGGAAGATAACCACAATCATCGACATAAAAAATTTGAAGACTTTGAAGCTCGATGAGTTGGTGGGATCTCTTCTTACTCATGAGATCATGAAGCAAGAAAGAGAAAAAGAGGAGAGTGATCAACTCATTTGTTATGAGTGCAAGAAGCCGGGGCACATAAGATCGAAATGCCCTCAACTCAAGAAGAAGGGGTTCGATAAAAAGTAAAAGCACAAAGCCTACGTTGCTAGGAACAATGAAGAATCACCATTTGATGAAGAGGAGCACGAAGTGACTAATCTTTGTCTCATGGCTATTGATGATGATCTTAAGGTAAACTCTAACTCATCTACTTTCGATTCTACATTTGATGAATTTCAAGATGCATATGATGAGTTGCAAGAGGTTTACGATGAGTTGGTAGAAAAATACAAGGAATCAATTTTAAAAAATAAGAAAATAATTTCCAATTTGAAAAACCAAAACGATTCCTTTTCCAAAACCAACTCAAAACTTAAAAAGAAGATTATGGTTTTACAAGATGACTTAAAATATTTTCAAGATGAAAATGTTGATTTAAACAATCTTCTTTCCAAAGTTCACGATGATCACCACAAAGTGATGAATGAACTCAAAGCTTCTTTAAACAAAGTTGATACTCTTACTTTTGAAAAAAGGTCAATCTTCTAAAACCAACTATGTGAAAAGAAATTTTGTGAACCACAAACAAAGAGGCTTTCAAAAGCATTCTAAAGGTAAATAGGTTAGAAATGTATGAGTCCCTAAGGAACTAGTAGTTTCTAATGATATTAATGATATTGCTTCTTGGATTCTTAAAGGAACCAAGTATTTGGGAGCTAAATCACATGAAACGAAAATGATTTGGGTACCAAAAATCAAGAACTAGTCTTTGTTTGTAGGGGGAGCATTGCTACAAGGCCAAAGCTTCAAGTCAAAACACTTGGTACCTTGATAGTGGATGCTCAAGACACATGACCGGTGACAAGAGTAGATTCATGGAGCTAAAGTCAAAAAGTGGTGGAGTGGTGACATTTGGTGACAACTCTGTGAAACATATGCTTTAATTTTGATATAACTAAAAACCTAAGGACTAAAATGAAAAATATTAAAACAAATTTTAAAGTCCTTAAAATTTCCTACATCTTGTTAAAGACCACTTCATAGCTAAAACCAAAGACTTACCAAATATTTTTTTAAGTATTTCAAAGCCAAAACAGGGAATTTTCAAGCCCCGTTTCGAAACGGCCAAGGGCGTTTCGAAACACTTTCAGTTCGATGTGCACCTGTTCCGAAACGGGTATCGGAACGGGTCAAGGCGTTTCGAAACGGTATGACTCGTTTCGAAACTGTTCTTCATTTAAACGAACCAGGGCAACGGCTATAAACTAAATTTTGAAAATAAACAGGGCGTTCCGAAACGGGCTTAGGCCGTTTCGAAACACCCCTTTGACAGTGGCAAACATGTTCCGAAACGGGCTAAGCCGTTTCGAAACACCCCTTTGGCAGTGGCATAACCGTTCCGAAACGGCCCCTAGGCGTTTCGAAACGGGGTCTCGTAGACGCTCCAACGGCTATATTATTTGAAATCCGTTCCGAAACAGGTGACCCCGTTCCGAAACGGTAGGCGTCTGGAAGCTGAAAAGTTGTGAGAAAAACACCCCAACGGCTCTAATTTTCAGCCCATCACCCACAACGGCTAGAAAACTTCAAGAGGCTATAAAAAGACCCCAAGAAGCTCCAGCAATTATCAATTAAGCTACAAGCATACATCCTTTCATCAAATACAAGCATTTGTGTTGAAATCCCATTTTTATCTAGAAAACCCAATTGTATCCTTCATTTATATTTTGTTCAATTGGGTTGAGTGCTTGATATCAGGCTATCATTTGTATTGAGAGATACCTTATTAGCCACCAAATTTCTTTGTTCTTCTGTGTGAGGATTGGGTTAATTTTTGGGTAGAAAAATTAACCGAAATTGTAAAGGTTGCCTCCTTGTCCTGGAAAAAGGGGACGAACAATTTAGTGGAAATTGTTGGAAATCCTTGGTGAGACTAAGGTAGTGGATGTAGAGTTCGGTTGGTGAACTTGAACCACTCTAAATTCTCGTGTCAATATTTTTAAGTTGCAATTTCCGTTACAACATCGTTAAAATTCCAATTCACCCCCCCTCTTGGTTATTATCATTCGTGTGATCCACTCAACAATTGGCATCAGAGCTTAACTCTTTGAGGATTAACAACCGCAAGAGGAGATCCTTGGAAGAAGTGTGATCATCATCAAAATATCAAGAGATGGCATCAACCTCCGCTCCCGGCATGTACGACTCACAATCCACCACAAAGCCTCCTTTCTTCAATGGTGAGAACTACTCATTTTGGAAAAATAAAATGCGTCTATTTATTAAATCAAGTGACTACCTTGTGTGGGATGTCATTGAGGATGGACCATATATTCCATTGAAGCAAGATGTTGATGGCAAGATGGTGCTTAAAAGAAGAACGGAAATGAGTGAAGAGGAAAGGAAAAAGATCCAAGTAAATGATAAAGCTCTTCACATGCTATTTTGTGCTTTCGGTCCGGACATCTACTCAAAGGTCTCATCAATTGAAAGTGCCAAAGAAGTGTGGGACACTCTTGAAACCACCTATGAAGGCACCAACGATGTCAAAGAAACTAAGATTGGAATTCTTAATCTTAGTTATGAAAATTTCAAAATGGAATTTGATGAGACGGTGTCAAAGATGTTTGATCGATTCTCCACAATTGTAAATGGTCTAAAGGGCTATGGAGAAATCATACCGGAAGACAAGCTTGTCCGAAAGCTACTCTATTCACTTCCCGAATCTTGGGATGGGAAGAGAACCGCTATCATCGAAGCAAAGAATTTAAAAACTCTAAAGCTTGATGAACTTGTAGGTTCTCTCCTTACTCACGAGATCATGAAGCAAGGAAGGGAAGATGAGAAAAAGAAAGAAGAAAGAAGAATGGAGAAGCTTGAAGGGGAGAAAAAGAAGAAAATAGGAATAGCTCTCAAAGCTAAAACTTCCCAACTTGATGAAAGTTCATCTAGTGATGAGGATGAACTTGAAGAATTGGCTATGATAGCCAAACGATTCTCACGCCTTATGAGGTCCAACCGAGGAAGAAGAATCCAAAGGAAAATGGACTTTAAAGGCAAGAACAAAGAAGAAGGAAGGGATCCAATCACTTGCTTCGAGTGCGGACAACCCGGCCACATACGTTCGGAGTGCCCTCAACTCAAGAAGAAGGGCTTTGAGAAGAAGAAAAAGCTCAAAGCCAAGCTTGCTACTTGGAGTGATGAGGAGTCATCGGAGGATGACGAACAAGAAGTGGCGAACCTCTGCCTCATGGCACTTGAGGAAGATTCCTCCTTGGTAACCTCTAACTCATCTACTTTAGATTTTTCATATGAAGAATTAAATGATGCTTATGATGAGTTACAAGAGGTATATGATGAATTAGTTGAGAAGTATAGGGAGTCGGTTATTAAAAATAGAAAAATTATTATAGAATTAAAAGAGAAAAATGACTCACTTACTCAAACTAATTCTAAAATTGAGAAAAAGATATTAGGATTAGAAGATGAACTTAAATTCTTTCAAAAAGAAAATATTGATCTTAATAATCTTTTATCTCAAAATAATTGTGAACACCAAAAGGTGTTAAGTGAGCTAAATGAGCTCAAAAAGTCTTTAAAAATTAATGGTAGTGTTAAACATGACATAGGAGAATCCTCTAGAACACACCAATATAAGAAAAAGACTAACTACTACAAACAAGATAACTATCCTAGACATAATAAAGTTAAAAGAATTAGAAATGTATGGGTTCCTAAGGAACTTGTTAAATCTAATGATATTATTGCTATGTCACCTTGGATTCCTAAGGGAACCAAAGTTTTAGGAACTAACACACATGGACCCAAAATGATTTGGGTACCAAAAACAAAAGTTTAAATATCTTTGTTTGTAGGGGGAGCATTGCTACAAGGCCAAAGCACAAAGTCAAAATTCATGGTACCTTGATAGTGGATGCTCGAGACACATGACCGGAGACAAGAGTCGACTCATGGATCTAAAGCCAAAAAGTGGAGGAGTAGTAACATTTGGTGACAACTCCAAAGGCCACATTGAAGGTATTGGCTCCATTGGTAATCACTCTACTACTCTCATTGAAAATGTTTTATATGTCAATGGTCTTAAACATAATTTATTGAGCATAAGTCAACTATGTGATAAAGGTTTTAATGTTATATTTGATAAAACCGGTTGTAAAATTGTAGACATTAAAACTAATAATATTATGCTCATAGGTCATCGCATAGGGAATATATACATGGTGCATCTAGATGACATACATACATCTCATGCATGCTTAGTTGCTCAAAACGAAAATGATGCATGGTTGTGGCATAGGAAGCTAGGACATGCTAGCACAAGTGTTTTAGAAAAACTAGTCTCTCTAAACCTAGTTAAAGGTTTACCCAAGATAAAATTTTCGAACGATAAAATTTGTGATGCATGCTCAAAGGGTAAACAACATAGATCTTCTTTTAAATCCATTAATGACATTTCTACTAGTAGATGTTTACAACTAATCCATATGGATTTATTTGGGCCAATTAGGACTATGAGCTTGGGTGGCAAATCATATGCTTTTGTATTAGTTGATGATTTTTCTAGATTCACTTGGGTTCTCTTTTTAAGTACTAAGGATGAGGCTTTGGAAAAATTCATCACATTTTCAAAATTAATTCAAAATGATCTTGAACTTAAAATTTCACATATTAGAAGTGATCATGGAACCGAATTTCAAAATTTAGGATTTGAAGATTTTCTAAATGAAAATGGTATTAGCCATAATTTTTCAGCCCCTCGAACTCCTCAACAAAATGGGGTAGTTGAGAGGAAAAATAGAACTTTACAAGAAATGGCTAGAACTATGCTTTGCGAAAATAATTTACCAAAATATTTTTGGGCGGAAGCAACAAACACGGCTTGTTATATTATAAATCGTGTAACCATTAGGCCGATTTTAAAGAAAACACCTTATGAGATTTTAAAATCTAAAAAGCCTAATATTAGCTACTTCCACCCTTTTGGATGTAAATGTTTTGTTTTAAATAATGGAAAAGATAATTTAGGTAAATTTGATGCAAAAAGTGATGAAGCTATTTTTATAGGTTACTCTTTAACCTCTAAAGCCTATCGAGTATTTAACAAAAGAACTTTAGTTGTAGAAGAATCTATTCATGTTGTATTCGATGATAATCCCCTTCCTAGGAAGGATTCTTGTGATGATGATAATGTAGGAATCACAAATACCTTTGATGGAGGTCAAACTTCAAAGAAGGATGAGATTCAACCAAAAGAAGAAGACACACAAGATCCACCTCTTGAAGCCTTGAGGGACTTGGCTATTGAGGAAAAGGAAGTTAGCTATCCAAGGGAGTTGAACTATGTCAAAGATGGTGAAATCTTGGGTGATCCATCCAAGGGGGTAGCCACTCGTTCTTCTCTTAAATTAATGAATCATATTGCATTTATCTCATGCATAGAGCCTAAAAATATCAAAGAAGCATTGAAAGATGATTTTTGGATTATGGCTATGCAAGAAGAGTTAAATCAATTTGAGAGAAGTAATGTTTGGACATTAGTTAATAGGCCTAGTAATCAATCTACAATAGGAACTAAATGGGTATTTAGGAACAAACTAGATGAGAGTGGTAACATTGTAAGAAATAAAGCTAGACTTGTAGCACAAGGTTACACTCAAGAGGAGGGAATAGATTTTGATGAAACCTATGCACCCGTAGCTAGAATGGAAGCCATTAGGATGTTGCTTGCATATGCATGTTATCATAATTTCAAGCTTTTTCAAATGGACGTTAAAAGCGCATTTTTAAATGGTTTTATAAATGAAGAAGTGTACGTAGAACAACCACCGGGTTTTGAAGACTCAAAATTTCCAAATCATGTTTTCAAACTTACAAAAGCACTTTATGGTTTAAAACAAGCTCCTAGAGCTTGGTATGAAAGGCTTTCAAATTTTTTGATTGAAAAAGGATTTGAAAAAGGTAAGGTGGACACTACACTCTTTATAAAAATGTATAAAAATGACATTTTAGTAGTTCAAATTTATGTTGATGATATTATATTTGGATCTACTAATGAATGTCATTGTCAAGAATTTGCTAAGTTAATGCAAGGTGAATTTGAGATGAGCATGATGGGGGAGCTCTCATTCTTTTTGGGACTCCAAATCAAACAAATGAAGGATGGCACCTTCATAAATCAAGCAAAATACATAAAGGATATGCTCAACAAGTTTGGCTTGGAGAACACAAAGCCTCAAGCCACTCCTATGAGCTCATCTACAAAGCTTGACAAAGATGAAGGAGGTAAGTGTGTTGACTCTAAGCTTTATCGCTCTATGATTGGATCTTTGCTTTACCTTACCGCAAGTAGACCGGATATACTGTTTAGTGTTTGCTTGTGTGCTAGGTTTCAAGCTAGTCCTAGAGAGTCTCACCTTATAGCCGTTAAGAGAATCTTTAGATACCTTAGAGACACTCCTTGTTTAGGCCTTTGGTATCCTAGAGTCTCTACCTTCAACCTACATGCTTACTCGGATGCGGATTATGGGGGTTGCAAAATCGATAGGAAAAGTACTTCGGGAACTTGTCAATTCTTAGGTAGTATGCTCATATCTTGGTTCTCTAAGAAACAAAATAGTGTAGCTTTATCTACCACCGAAGCCGAGTACATATCCTTAGGAAGTTGTTGTGCTCAAGTCCTTTGGATGAAACAACAACTCTTAGATTATGGTGTAAAAATAGAAACCATACCCCTTAAATGTGATAATACAAGTGCAATATGTTTAACAAAAAATCCCATCCAACACTCTAGAACCAAACATATAGAAATAAGGCATCATTTCATTAGAGATCATGTCCTTAAGAAAGATGTGGCTATAGAGTATGTAGACACCTTAAATCAATTAGCGGACATTTTCACAAAACCATTAGATAAAGAGCGTTTTTGGTCCCTTAGGAGAGAATTGGGCCTAACTAGCCTATCTTGACCTTTAGGACCTCTTTTAAAACTTAAATATGCTTGATTTTGTGAAATATCATGTTTATATGTTTAGACTCCCAATTTCTTCCATGCATATAGTTAGGGGGAGTATGTTTATGCCTAAATATGCTTGCCTGCTCATTCATATCATATATGCATGTTTGGCCTCTTAGAAAATTATTTTTTCTGCATTTTAGAGCCTCATCTGCACTTCCAGGCCCAGGTGTATCGAAACGGGTTAACCCGTTCCGATACGGGTGCCTTAAATTTTGTCCTGAGAGAAGGGCGTTTCGAAACGGCCCCAGGCGTTTCGAAACGTTTTCGGTTCGATGTAAAGGTGTATCGGAACGCGTTCCGATACGGGTCAAACGTGTTTCGGAACGGTCATCCCCGTTTCGAAACGATATGTCAAAGGTTTTAAGAAGGGTCAAACCCTAGCCGCCCCGTTCCGAAACGGTCATGACCGTTCCGAAACGGACTCGCGGACAGCCCTATTTAGGGCTTCTAAAAGTTCAAAATTCTAATATTTATCAAACTCTTAAAACCCTAAAAACCCTAACCGACCCCCTTCTATAAATACCCTCTCAAACCCTTTGTTTTTCACAAAATTGTGAGGGGTTTTGCTCTAAAACATATATCTAAGCAAGCTTCATCAATCTTGTGCAAAGATTTCACTCAAATCATCCAAAATCCCAAACTAAGGTAATTTTTCTTATTTTTCTTCTTTTTCAAATTATGTTCGAATCATAGGATAGAAAAATTTATTTTTGTATACATTGTATGTTTTTAGTTGTGGGTTATTCGAATCTTGTAAAAAATTTTCAAAATCTCAAATTTTTTGATTCGAATATAAAATTTTTTAACCGTATTTTTTTTTAATTTTGTTTTTCAAAAACCTAAGTGGGATTTCCTATTGGATTGATTTTAATTATCAATGCATACACTCAATTTTAAAACTCTTGCTTAATATTTTAGATGGCGGATCAATCGAACAAAAAGCGCAAAGCCGTTCAATCCGGTGAATCGAGCATTCGTCCAAATATCACTCAGCTCTTTCAAAAAACTCTTAGAACTCCAGACCAGCGTGCTCGTTTTGCTTATGTCAAGGACTTTGCAGTTCGTAAGGAAAGAGTTATTGATGTAGAATTCCTTAATTCCGAGCGATTCCTCTTTCGGTATCTTGGTCGTTTGGATGAGTGGGATCTTCTTTTCTTCTTGAGCATCGAAGATATTTGCTACAAAAACATGGTACTCCTTTTCTACTCTAATGCTCGTTTCCTTTACGATGAAACCAAAACCGAGATAGTAGGAATTGAGTCATCTTTATTGGGAAAGAAGTTTGTTATCAATATTGCTCTTTTGGAGTCTGCCCTTAAACTCAAAAATGAGGGTCTTGAAGATGAACGCCATTTTGGCACTTTTACCGGGAAAGCTCTAAATTTAGATGTGCATGATCGTGTGCTTCATCTCATTGTTTCTTGGTTTATTCGACCATCCGGGGGGAAATACTCCCACATTCGAGAAAAAGATCACTTTTGGCTAGAGTGTTTCCGTAGGGGTGAGCGCCCAAATGTCCCTAAAATTATTTTTGCCGAGATTGTCAATAACATTAAGCTTATTGACACAAATGAGTTAATTTCGTTCACCTATGGAGTTGTTTTGAGTTTCCTCTTCCATCATCTCAATATTGACTGTACCTATGACTTCCCGGAACCTCGCAAGACAAAGATTGGAGAATCCTCTCTTCGCAAGTCAGGATTCACTTATGTGAATGGTATTTGGGAAAGGGTTGATAGGGAAGCGGTTCCTCCTCCTGTTGCTCCTCCGCCTCAAGATCAAGTGGGAAACACTGATGCTCTCACTACTCTTCTTACCCAGCGATTCAATGCCTTAGATTCTAGACTTGATACTATGGACACTCGCATTGCTTCAAACTTTGAATCTATGGGCAATCGGTTGAAGAACGTTGAAGATGGTCTTCATACTCTTTCAACTTCGCATGCCAACCTTGATCTTTCCTTCTCTACACTTTATGGGCAATGGACGAAGTTTCATCGTTCGCAAGCCAAGGATGATGATGATGATTCGGATGACGAGGCTTAGGATGTTTATCATATTAGTTATGCATTTAGGATTAAGTTTGCATCTTTATATTTTAACCTATGCTTATGATCTTTTATTTTGGGATTTGATTATGAACTTATTGTTTATGCTTTGAATATTTTGATGATATTAATTATGATTGCTTATTATTGCTTATTGGTACTAATCTTCTTTATGAGCTTGTTTCTTTTTGATCTAACAAAAAGGGGGAGAAGATATTTAAGAGAATTGCCATGCCATCATGCCATGCCACCAAAATTTTTCAAACTTTTAATTTTCAAATTTTTAAATTTGTCTTAAGGTTTTGATCCTTGATTTCAAAAGTCACAAGTTTTAAATTTCAAAACCTATCTTAAATTAAGGGGGAGTTAGAATATCTTCAAAACTTTCAAAATTCTTAAAAAATTCTAACTTTGGTTTTGTTATATCAAAAAGGGGGAGATTGTGAAACATATGCTTTAATTTTGATATAACTAAAAACCTAAGGACTAAAATGAAAAATATTAAAACAAATTTTAAAGTCCTTAAAATTTCCTACATCTTGTTAAAGACCACTTCATAGCTAAAACCAAAGACTTACCAAATATTTTTTTAAGTATTTCAAAGCCAAAACAGGGAATTTTCAAGCCCCGTTTCGAAACGGCCAAGGGCGTTTCGAAACACTTTCAGTTCGATGTGCACCTGTTCCGAAACGGGTATCGGAACGGGTCAAGGCGTTTCGAAACGGTATGACTCGTTTCGAAACTGTTCTTCATTTAAACGAACCAGGGCAACGGCTATAAACTAAATTTTGAAAATAAACAGGGCGTTCCGAAACGGGCTTAGGCCGTTTCGAAACACCCCTTTGACAGTGGCAAACATGTTCCGAAACGGGCTAAGCCGTTTCGAAACACCCCTTTGGCAGTGGCATAACCGTTCCGAAACGGCCCCTAGGCGTTTCGAAACGGGGTCTCGTAGACGCTCCAACGGCTATATTATTTGAAATCCGTTCCGAAACAGGTGACCCCGTTCCGAAACGGTAGGCGTCTGGAAGCTGAAAAGTTGTGAGAAAAACACCCCAACGGCTCTAATTTTCAGCCCATCACCCACAACGGCTAGAAAACTTCAAGAGGCTATAAAAAGACCCCAAGAAGCTCCAGCAATTATCAATTAAGCTACAAGCATACATCCTTTCATCAAATACAAGCATTTGTGTTGAAATCCCATTTTTATCTAGAAAACCCAATTGTATCCTTCATTTATATTTTGTTCAATTGGGTTGAGTGCTTGATATCAGGCTATCATTTGTATTGAGAGATACCTTATTAGCCACCAAATTTCTTTGTTCTTCTGTGTGAGGATTGGGTTAATTTTTGGGTAGAAAAATTAACCGAAATTGTAAAGGTTGCCTCCTTGTCCTGGAAAAAGGGGACGAACAATTTAGTGGAAATTGTTGGAAATCCTTGGTGAGACTAAGGTAGTGGATGTAGAGTTCGGTTGGTGAACTTGAACCACTCTAAATTCTCGTGTCAATATTTTTAAGTTGCAATTTCCGTTACAACATCGTTAAAATTCCAATTCACCCCCCCTCTTGGTTATTATCATTCGTGTGATCCACTCAACAAACTCCAAATGACATATTGATGGTATAGGTTCCATTAGTAGTCTCTTCTCTATTCTCATTGAAGATGTTTTATATGTCAATGGTCTAAAGCATAACTTGTTGAGCATTAGTCAATTGTGTGATAAGGGTTTTAATGTTCTTTTTGATATAAATAGATTTGTAAAATTGTGAACATTAAAACAAATAAGATAATGCTTATTGGTCATCGTATAGGTAACATATACATGGTGCATCTAGATGACACTCATACATCCCATGCATGCTTAGTTGCTCAAAATGAAAATGATGCATGGTTATGACATAGGAAACTAGAACATGCTAGCATAAGTGTTTTAGAGAAATTAGTTTCCCAAAATCTAGTTAGAGGTTTACCTAAGCTAAAATTCTCCTTAGATAAAATTTGTGATGCTTGTGCTAAGGGTAAACAAAAACGAACTTCATTTAAATCCATTAATGGTGTTTCAACTAGAAGAGTTTTACAATTGATTCATATGGATCTCTCTGGTCCTATTAGAACAACTAGATTGGGTGGAAAATCATATGCCTATGTTTTAGTTGATGATTTTTCTAGACACACTTGAGTTCTCTCTTTAAGTACAAAAGATGAGGCTTTAGAAAAAATCATCACATTTTCAAAAATTACTCAAATGATCTTGGTCAAAACATTACTCATATTAGAAGTGACCATGGAACGAAATTTCAAAATCTAGGTTTAGAGGATTTTTGTAACACTAATGGTATTAGCCACAATTTTTCCACACCTCGCACTCCTCAATAAAATGGGGTAGTTGAGAGGGAAAACCGTACTTTAGAAGAAATGGCTAGAACCATGCTTTGTGAAAACAATTTACCTAAGTATTTTTGGGCGGAAGCCACAAACACCGCTTGTTATATTATAAATCGTGTAATGATTAGACCAATTTTTAAGAAAACTCCTTATTAGATTTTAAAATCAAAGAAGCCTAACATTAGCTATTTTCATCATTTTGGATGCCAGTGTTTTGTTTTAAATAATGAAATAGATCATTTAGGTAAATTTGATGCAAAAAGTGATGAATCTATTTTCTTAGGATATTCTTTAAACTCTAAAGCCTGTCGAGTGTTTAACAAAAGAACCTTGATTGTAGAAGAGTCTATTCATGTGGTTTTCGATGATAACCTCCTTCTGAGGAATGATTCTTGTGATGATGATGATGTAGGGATCATTAAAGCCAATGCTGGTGGACAATCATCAAAGGTGAATGAGGTTCCAACCAAAGGAGAAGAAGAAAAAGATCCTCTCATAGAATCCTTGAAGGACTTGAATCTTGGTGAAAAGGAAGTGAGCCACCCAAGAAAACTCAACTATGTCAAAGATGGTGAAATCTTGGGTGATCCATCCAAGGGGGTAACTACTAGATCCTCTCTTATATTGCTTAATAATGTTGGCCATGCAAGAAGAACTTAATCAATTTGAGAGGAGTAAAGTTTGGACATTAGTTGATAGGCCTAGTAATAAGATTACTATAGGAACTAAATGGGTATTTAAAAAGAAACTAGATGAGAGTGGTAACATAGTGAGGAAAAAGGCTAAACTTGTTGCTCAAGGTTATACTCAAGAAGAGGGAATCGATTTTGATGAAACATATGCACTCGTAGCTAAAATAGAAGAAACTATGATGTTTCTTGCATTTGCGTGTTATCATGAATTCAAGCATTTTCAAATGGATGTTAAAAGTGCATTTTTAAATGGTTTTATTAATAAAGAAGTGTATGTTGAACAATCACCCGGTTTTGAAGATCCAATTTATCCAAACCATGTTTTAAAACAAACTAAAGCTTTATATGGTTTGAAACAAGCTCCTCGAGCTTGGTATGAAAGGCTTTCAAACTTTTTGGTTGAAAAAGAGTTTTGAAAAAGGCAAGGTTGACACTACATTTTTCATTAAAAGAAATGGCAATGACATTTTAGTAGTACAGATTTATGTTGATTATATTATTTTTGGTTCTACTAATGAGTTTTATTGCCAATAATTTTTTAAGCTAATGCAAGGTGAGTTTGAGATTAGCATGATGAGGGAGCTCTCATTCTTCTTGGAGATCCAAATCAAGCAAAGAAAGGATGACATCTTCATCAATCAAGCTAAGCACATTAAGAATATGCTCAAGAAGTTTGGCTTGGAGAATGTGAAGCCTCAAGCCACTCCAATGAGCTCATCAATTAAGCTTGACAAAGATGAAAGAGGTAAGTGTATTGATTCTAAGCTTTATCGTTCTATGATTGGCTCCTTGCTTTACCTTACCGCAAGTAGACCTGATATCATGTTTAGTATTTGCTTGTGTGCTAGGTTCCAAGTTAGCCCTAGAGAATCACACCTTATAGTCATTAAGAGAATATTTATTGTCGCGACCGTTTTTTGAAAACCCGTTTTTTATGTTTGGAATAAAAACAGTGACGATTAAAATTCGAAAAATCGGAGTTTTGACCAATTTTATCTTGTGATTAATTAATTCTTTATTTTTAATCAAAATCCTTTTTATTTGCTTAAAAATCGTTTTGGAGTCGCCACCGACCACTTTGGTAGGTCGGACACCATAAAAACGTACCAGAGATTCTTTTTTGAAAAGTTCGAGTTCGGGAGTCGGTTACGTGTAGGGAAGGTATCCTCATTAATTACACGTGGCATTTTGGCATTTCGAACATTGATATGGATTTAATTAATTCTTTTAACTGTAAAATGAATCTTATTCCGAATGGGGGTATCCTTTTGTAAGAAAATACATTTTGGACGAATATAATTATGAAACGTCTAGTTATATTAGGATACTTCAATTTATATTCAAAATGTACCTCAACACAAAAAGTTTAATGCATGACAAATTATTGTCTTTCCAATTTTAAGTAAACCCTAATTAGGCTCCATCAATTTGTTTAATTAAGAATATTTGAATATTATTAATTTTTGGATATAATTGATAACATCCAAAATAATATTGGACACTACCTTTAATGGATCCAAAAGTAATAATATTCCTAATTAAGGTGATTGTAATTAATTATCCTATTTTAATTTTAATTAATCTAATTGTGTATTATTTCCATTTTCTAGATTAAAATGAAACATTGAAACCTTCATCGGAATATTCATTGATTAACATCACTTTCAATGTGATACTAACCAATATTGAACATTCTAATATTGTTTCAAATATTCATTTATTTGCTACAATGACTTTTCCTACTTAATTATGTGATTAAGAGACCTAGGCTAAAGGCTCTAATTATTAGTATTAATTAGGTGACCAAATTGTATAAGTGATAAAGTTACATGCTCAATTTAAAATCAGCAAACAAATATATAAATAACTAAACAATTAAACAAATGAATTAAAACTGAAAAATGACGAAATTGAATTAAATTGAAACTTAAAGGGTCAAAATACAAGCAATTAGTGACTGAATTGTAAAGGAAATAAAACAAAGTAGCCCGAAGTATGAAGATAGGAAAGAAGGGCGCAGATCCTATCGATTCGACCCGTTTACCGCGCGCGGGTCGCCCATGCTCGGATTCAAAGCGGTGCCATTTTGGACTCGGTATAAATGCCCCTAAACCGAGTCCACTCGGCCATTTTATCCATTTTCCCTCTCAAAGCTTCCCTTTTTTCTCTCAACACAAATCGGCTGGCCGCCGTAGGCGATTTTCGGCCACCGCGTCGGCCACCGGTCTGTTGAGTTGAGAGGAGCTCGGTTCGTTCAACCGATGTGGCTCACCAAGTGGTGGAAAGGTGGATATTTGGGTGGAAGGGTTGTGGAAGCTAAAAAGATAATTGACACAATGATTTATAGTGGTTCAACCTTCTAACCAAGGTCTACATCCACTACCTTATCTCCCCACTAAGGATTTCCAATCAATCCACTATTGATTCGTCCCCTTTTCTAGGCTTAGGAGGAAACCCTTTACACCGATCAAGCTTTCTACCCAAAGCCTTGATCAAACCCTCTTTTACAAAGAGATAATGAAAGCAAACACAAATCCCTCTAATAGGTGTTTGTTTGCACAATTAAAGCACTCACCCAAAACCTAAAACACCTGAGCAAATTTGACAATTTTGGCTCACTAGTGTTTGTCTATACAATAAATGACAATTTAAGCTCTAAGACAATTCTTGATCATTTGTTGATTGACAAAATGAGCATTAACCATATCTTGATGCTTGGAGGTCCCTTTTATACTCCTTGATGAGTTTGTAGCCGTTACTAGCAGTTGTAATTGAATTGGAGCCGTTGAGGACTTTAATTCCCACCATAAATGCAGTTCTGTAGCTCCTCGTTTCGAAACACTCGAACCCATTTCAAAACACCCTTTAAGTAGAAAGAGTCGTTGCAGTCTGACGTGGACCTGTACCGAAACGCTCTAGTCCGTTTCGAAACACCTGTTTCGAAACGCCTGTCCCCGTACCGTATCGAAACGACCTGCATTTAAATGTTAGGTTGGAAATAGCCGTTGGGGTTTATGACCGTTGTGGTCGATGCCACGTGGGCGTATCGAAACGGCATAGCCCGTTTCGAAACGCTGGGCAAAAATCTCATCTAGGGAATGCCCGTTTCGATACCAGTATCGAAACATTTTGCTACTGGAATGCACCGTATCGAAATGCCCTAAGGTGTTTCGAAACGCCTGGAAGGTTTTGTGTACTTTGGCTTTTGAAAACATGCAAAACCCTTTATAAAATATCCCTAAACATAGTTTCAAGTTATTTGGACTTTGGAAATTGTTTTAAATACTTTTTAAATCAGTCCAAAACATTTTTCAATTATTATATCAAAACATTAGTTCTACACGGTCGAAACCCTAAAACGCCCAAAAAGATCCGTTTTTCGATCCTAAACCCTAGAATCTAACTCGGCTCAAAATAGCCACCCATATCCAACCACTTAGAAGCTATCTACCCATTCCCGGTTCCCTCTTCGACTCCAACCATATCCCTAAACTCGCCAACGATTAGAAACTTGAACTTAAATCACTCTTCTTTTTCCGATTTACTTTTAGGTTTTTGTTCCGATTTTCCTTTATGTCTCATTTCGATCTAACATTTTTCATGTTTATTTTGCAGGAAATCGAAAATCGGAGAAAAACTACATTTCTCAGCGGCGTTAACGGCGATTCCGACAACATGTTGGCATTCGATCTGATTTACAGGACCATTTCCAGCGTCGAACCAGATTCCACCGGCGGTGATTAAGCGTATTGGCTTCTAGTGGCGGTAACCTTTTGACTTCCTGATGTCTCCTCCTCTCGCACGGTTCGTACTTCTCGGCCGTTCAACTTCTCACGACAACAGTCAGACTTTTGGCGTCTTTTCGCTCTCCCGGCAACACGGCTTTCGGCGATCGTTCGGTTACCAAGGTGAGCACTCTCTCTCCTCTTTTTACTATTTATTTAATACTTATTATTATTTTAATATATGCAATTATGGTTTTCATTAATTATCCCCTGACATTTTTCTCTCCTGCATTTATATAGAAGTCAAACTTGCTGACGACATTGCTGACGTCAACGTGCCAGTTGTGGCCAGCTAAGAGAAGAATCCGCGTGAAGGGCAACAGACCAATGCCGTGCTGCCATGTATCCTAGTTTGAGTGGGAGTTTGTATTTTTTAAGTATATTTGTGTTTGTTTAGGTAAAATTTGAGAGGGAAAAATTTGTAGAGACTGAAAATGGGCTCTAATTGGGCTTTGTATTGTAAAAGGGTCATTTTATATGTAATGGACACTATATATGGACATTTGAATATCTATTTATTTATTTTAGGTTTTATTTACAATGGAGATATAGTATATATATTTATATAGGTATGCCCGGACGAAATACGGGTTCTACATTTAGATACCTTAGAGGCACACCTTGTTTAGGCCTTTGATATCCTAGAGACTCTTCCTTTAACTTACATGCTTATTCTGACGCGGATTATGAGGATTGTAAGATAGATAAAAAAATACCTCCGACACTTGCCAATTCTTAGGTAGTATGCTCATATCTTGGTTCTATAAGAAACAAAATATTGTAGCCTTATCAACCACCGAAGCGGAATATATATCAGCCGGAAGTTGTTGTGCTCAAGTTCTTTAGATGAAGCAACAACTTCTAGACTATGAAATTGATGTAGGTACCATACCCCTTAAGTGTGACAACACTAGTGCCATATGTCTCACTAAGAATCCCATCCAACATTCTAGAACCAAGCACATAGAGATAAGACATCATTTAATTAGGGATCATGTCCTAAAGAATGATGTTGTTCTAGAGTATGTTGATACCTCAAACCAACTAGCGGATATCTTTACAAAACTATTAGACAAAGAACATTTTTAGACTCTTAGGAGAGAGTTAGGTCTAACTAGCCTATCTTGACTTTTTAGAGCTCTTAAGTGTCAAAATTTTGCTTGAATTTGAATGATGACCATGTTTATATAATTTTACTTCTTGATGCATCTATGCTTGTTGCTAGGGGGAGTATGTATATGTTTTAGTCCCTAATCGTTGCTCATTTATCATATACATGCATTTAGGATCGATTAAAAATCCATTTTTTGAACTCAAGCCTGCTCAAAAATGCATTTACGGCAAATGGGTATCGATACATGTAACCGCATATCGGTACATGTTCATGAGAGTTTTGGTACAGGTAACACTGTACCAGTACGAGTGTTCACGAAGAAATCGGTATAGGTAAAACTGTACCGATACGGTTTGTCAAGTCGGTACCGATACGAATTTTAGCGTACCGGTACACGTTGATGCTGGAGTGTTTAAATGTCATTAAATAAGGGTTTCCAACTTTAATTAAAACACAACCACTTTTTCTTCAAAACCCTAGTCGAACTCGGCTATAAAAACCCACCAAAACCCTTTGATTTCTCACACAATTCTTCAAATCTTTTGAGGATTTTTGCTTTTCAAATCAAGCATGTTCTTTGTCATCAATCTTGCGCATCATCATTTCCTCATTCATCCTAAATTCCATATTCAAGGTATAAACTCATTTTTCTTATCTTTTTTCAAATTCGTTTAAGTTTTTACATTGTTTTTAATTGGTTTTTGTATGTACACTATGCATATTGTATGGGTTTTAAAGTTTTTACAAAAATTCTTTCAAAACTGAAATTTTTTATTCGAATATAAAAATATACAATATATTTTCTACATTGTTTTTTGAAATTCTTTTTACCAAAAATTCATTTTATATTTGTATATGTTTTTAAACTATATTGTATAACCTTTTATCAGTACTTTAAATTTTAGATTACTTATTGGATCGAATATGGTGATTTATGCATACATTGTTTTTCCTTGATTTTTTTTTTATCTTAGATTATGGCTCCTAAGAAACTTATGAGAAAGGATACTGCATCCTCCTCTAACTCCGAGTCCAATGGTACCAAACTAAATTTGTCCTACATCTTGCAACATAGTACTAATGAGCCCGGTTTCACTCGAACGATGGATCGTTTCAAAGTTTTTCAAAATTACAAAATTTGTCGTGAGCGCAAGGTTTCTATCCCCTACTTGACTTCCTATGAATTTAATTTTCGTTATCTTGAGTTTCTTACCCAATGAAAGTTCATGCCTTTTCTAAGTATACTCGAGTTTTTTTTTATAAAAACCTTGTTTTGATCTTTTATTCTAATGCTCAATGTGTTGTGGACAAAGCCAAAAATGAAGTTATAGCCATTGAGTCATACCTTATGGGAAAACTTTTCGAATTGATTCTAAGGTTATAGCTGATTGCTTGGGGGTTGAGGATATTGGTATAGATGATGAACACTCTTTAGGCAACATTCAACTCAGCTCCGTCTCCACCCTTGATGCTCATGATCGCTTCCTTCACTTTTTTATTACTTGGTGGTTTCGTCCATCTGGTGGTAAATGGTCCTCTATTCATCAAGTTGATAGTTTTTGGATCCGATGCTTTTAGAAAGGCAAGCGCCCAAACTTTGCTCAGATTATGTTTGTGGAGATCGTCTACCTTGTTCAAAATCGCCATTCGACTTTGTCTCATCCTTCACCTATGACACGACCTTGAGTTTCATCTTTCACAAGCTTGAGATTGATTGCTCGTATGATCTTGAAGTGTCTCTCACCGATCCTATTGATGACAAATCTCTTCGCAAGGTTAAATTCACTTGGTATAACAACCAATGGGTTCGGAATGCGGATCTTTTTTGCAACATGTTCATCCCAAAGAAAAAGAGAATGCTCCAGTAATGCCTCCTCCGGTTGCTCCTCAACCGCATTCCTTTGATGCTTTTATGACCTACCTTGATGGGAAGTTTACTTCGTTGAGCACGAGCATGAATGTCAGTTTCTCATCCATGGACACCCCTCTCACGGCTATGAATGCTAGAGCCAAGCCTCAATGGATATGACTCTTACCGCCTTTCATGGAGAGTGGCTTGGGCATACCTTTGGTAATGATGTCATGAAAGATGAAAATGATGATGAACAGGATGATGAAGGCGAAGATGACGCTCCTTAGACCTTTGCATCTCATTGCATATCATCTTTTTTAGGATTTTTTATGCACCTATCTATGTTATTTCTCTTTTTAGGACCTATGCTTTGCATTATGTTTTTAGGATTTGAGTTTAGACTTCTATTTGCTTTGAATTTTTTGTTTTAAATGCTTAATAAAATTTATGTTGCTTTATGTTGCTTTGCATTGCTTATATTATTCCCTACATTGATTATGATCTAACAAAAAGAGAGAGAAGTATAACGAGCCTTAATTTTTTTTAAAGATACATCTTTTAGTCTTAAAGTAAGGAGGGAATTTTAAAAATTTATTTGGGTTTTGTTATATCAAAAAGGGGAGATTGTAAAATCAAAATTGATTTTGATATAACAACATTTTTTCAAGGACTTAAATGTAAAATGAAATAAATTTTTAAACACTCAAAAGACTACAAAATGACAAGGATTCGAACTTTAAGTATTTTTAAATCAAAAACCAAGTATCTAAAATATTTTCTAAGTATTTCGAACTAAGTTTTTGAAATTAGTCCAATTGTACCGATACGGGTAAACCCGTATCGATACGGTTTTTGGCTATTGAAAACGAGTCAAGAAAAGTGTACCAATACGCTCATTGTCGTATCGATACGATTTTCAGACTCGATGTAATCATGGATTCTGAAAACTACTTACCGTACCGATACGCTCCTTTGCGTACCGGTACGAGTTGGTAAAATTTGAAAAATCTTGGCATTTAATTTTTGACCGTTGTCTTGTCAGATTATTGGAAGCAAACATTTTGAAAGTTGGTTAACAGTACCGATACGCCTAACTATCGTACCGATACACTTTTTGGTTAACCAACTCTCTAGATTTCAGTGAGCAAAATCGGTACCGGTACGCACTATGTTGTACCGATCCCCTATATAAAAATGGTTTCCGTACCGATAATCATCTTCGTGTATCGATACGCTATTTGTATACAACGACTCTTTCTTTTTTGTCAGGTACCGATACGATGACGCGAGTACCGGTATAGTAGGTTGCATAACTGTATTTATGGTGAGAAAAAGAGAGCCCAATGGCTCTATTGATGATGCCACCAACCCAAACTTTTAGAATTCAATGAAGAGGTATAAAAGCAAGCCATTAAAGCTACAACAACAACTATTCGTCAAGTCAAGCACATTCAAGTAAAAATCCAATTCAATTTGAGCAAAATAGAGTCAAACCTTTGTACCCAATTGAATGATTTTTATTTTACTCATCTTTTATCAATTTGGGTTGAGAGAACTTGTAATTTGGGGCAAATATCCTACCTCGTGAGGTTTATTTTCCATTTGTCAACATTCTTTGTATTTGAGAGAGTCTTGGTTAATCTTTGGGTAGAAAGATTAACCGGTTTGTAAGGTTTCTTCCTAATCTGAGAAAAGGGGACAAAATTCTAGTTAAATTAGTTGAAAATTCTTAGTTGGAGCTAAGGTAGTGGATGTAGAGCTTGTTCTAAGCTTGAACCACTATAAATTACCTTGTCTTCAATTTTCACCTTTTCGATTCGATTGATCCACTTAACACAACCGTAATCTTAAATTTAGAAGAAGAAGAAGAAAAAGAAGAAGAAGAAGAAGAAAATAACGCTAATACCTGCTTTGCCACTGGTATTATAGTGAATTTTCCATTTTGACCATTTTATTAATTTTTTGTCAATTAGGCCCATCTACTTTTACTTGTCCATCATTTTAGTCCGTTGTGCTTTATTTAAAAAAACATGATGTGATTTAATGAGTTGTTATGTGTAATAAATATTAGGAAATTAGAAAATAAAGCCCTAAAAGATTATAAAAATCTAAAAAGTCAGAATATATTTTTGGAAGTTATTCTTTTTCAAAATTATAATTATACTTTCTTTTAAAAAAAACAAAAATCATTATGAAAAGCAAAAAACCCTTAAAAATTAGAAAAATTTCTCCTAAGTTGGTACTTGAACTATACACTTTCTCCCAACGTGATACTTAAAGAACTTTTCCTCCCAAGTTGGTAACCAAACTTTAATTCCATCCACTATTTTAATACTATTATTAATATTTTTAGTCCCAAAACTTATACATTCAATCAATTTAGTCATAATTCGAAATAATTCAATAAATTTGACATTTCATATTTTTTTTTGAAAAAGATGGCTTTTGTATTAATATGGGAGAAAAATTACATCATTAGGAACATTTGTCCCACATCAGCTAAGAAAGCAGCACAAAGTAAATAAAGCCATCAAAAAACATAAGGAAATGGAGTGTATCCCAATACATATATAAATAAGCTCCAAACGTTCAACTTCAACCAACTACTCCTTGGGAATCATTGTTAGTGGAACATCCAAGCGCAACAGATAGATCATTGTCGGCTGATCACCCTTCGCCAATCACAAGCGGCAGCTAAAGTTACACCATGAGGGGCTTCCTCGATCCAGTATTGTGGGAGGCTACCACCCCTTCCTTCCTTGGCCAACGTATGAGCAGCATTATTGGCTTCACGGTGCACAAAATGGAAACAGATGCTTCCAAAAGCTTTTGCCAGTTCCTTGATATCATGAATAATAGGGCTGATGATTGAAGAATCAGATTTAGCATCACGTACTCTACTTATTACTGAACGCGAATCCCCCTCAACTATGACCCTATTAAAACCTAATTCACTGGCGAATGTAACTGCTTGTAAGCAAGCATAGGCCTCCGCAGCAAATACATCAGCAACATTCCAATGGGGGATAATACAAGATGCCATAATTAACCCATTAGAATCCCTGCAGAGAATACCTGATACAACAACTTTAGAATGTGCATCATACGAGGAATCAAAGTTACATTTTATAGTAGTTGCATCTGGGGGAGACCAAACACTGCTTACACACGCTTCAGTAGCTGAGGATGTATTCAAGACACCACCATGCTCTAGCACAAAGGCCCGTATAAATGATAGTGATTCCTGAACAGCATCAATACCACCTTCATGGACAATTTTGTTGCGCGAGAACCATACAGCCCAGTATGTTACCATTAAAGCAATTCTATCAGAGGAGCTCAACTTACTGAAAAAATCCGCAACCCAATGGCTCCATTCAAGAGTCTCATTTCCCGCTTGTATCTGGATTCCTTGGTGAGCAAGCAATTGCTGTACATAGTAGCAGTCTCTCATCAAGTGCATAGTTGTTTCACTAGAATCTTGGCAAAAGGGGCAACAATCAACTACGTTCAATCTCTTGGCCATTAAATTCTGATAGGTTGGTAAGAAGTTATTGATTACCTTCCACATGTGTATCTTGATCTTCGATGGTAAGTTAATCTCCCACAGGGTCATATAGAAAGGGCGTAGGGATGTGAGGTATGTGTTAGGACCCCTGCCAATGGTTGTGCTGAGGTCTCCTTTCAAGAGTCGATATCCACTTTTCACTGAGTACACCCCGGATCCTTCCATCCGCCATATAATTTGGTCTTGCAAGTCACTCTTGGCTAGGGGAATAGAGAGGATTTTCGCTCCCACTGTATCATCAAATATTCGCTGTATCACTTCTGATTTCCAAGTCCTATCTGTGTTGATTAGATCCGATACATGTGTATAGTTGATGTTTATGTGACAGTTTTGAATTCTGCCACTATCTTGACCGAGCAACCAAGGATCTCCCCAAATGTTAACTGTCTTTCCATCACCAATGCGCCATCCATAACCTTGTTCAATTACAGCTCTTGCACTATAGATACTCCTCCAAACAAATGAAGGGTTCGCGCCCAAGCTAGCTTGAAGGAACTCACAAGTAGGATAATATCTGGCTTTCAATACTTTTGCAAGGAAACAGTTTGGTTGGGTAAGTAATCTCCAACATTGCTTTGCAAGCAAAGCGATATTGAAGGCACACATATCCCGGAACCCGAGGCCACCACAAACCTTAGGACGTGCTAATCGTGACCAAGTACACCAATGGATTCTGTGGATTGTGTGATTGCAGAAAATTAGGGATGTAAATTCCCTAATATCAAGTTGCTATTAGTTAGCAATTATCTTCCTAATATCTTGTTAATAGCTGTAAATAAGGAATTAGATTCTTGTAATTTATTTGTAATTCCTTTTTCCTAGTTTAGGCTCTCTCTTGTAATCTATAAATATGGTCTTTCTTTATCAAATAAATAACAGAAATGAGAGTACTCAAACTGAGACTCTTTTCAGTACCTTTCAACATGGTATCAGTCTAATTTCTCGATCCTATCAACTCTCAACATGGTTGATATTTCTACTTCCGCTAAAATCAGTTCTGAAACAGAACAAAATCCTATTCTTGATGACACATCAGATATCTCCACCACCCAAATTACTTCCATAAAAATTCCAGAAAAATCTGCATCGACCAGTGCTGCTATAACCCTAGAAGGTAGTCCATTTTTTGCGTCCATGGCTGGTACTACTGACTGTTTCGAGTGGATTGTGGATTCAGGGGCCTCAGATCATATGACTGGCAATGCCTCCCTTTTTCATACATTTCAGCCTTCATCAATCTCCTCTCAAATAAAGATTGCTGATGGCTCTTTCTCCTCCATATCAGGAAGTGGCTCTGTTAAAATATCTCCGAATTTAATACTGCAACATGTGTTATATGTTCCTAAATTAGCTTGTAATCTCATCTCAGTCAGTAAAATTTCTGCTGACCTAAAATGCACAGCTAATTTTTCACCTCTTGGTTGTAAATTACAGGCTTTGGACTCGGGGAAAGTGATTGGCAGTGCTAGGTTGTGTGGTGGCCTCTACATTCTTCAAGGGCAGCCTTCTCAAAGTGGACAAGCACACTCAAGCTCTCTTTATCCTTTTCCTTGTTTTTCCAATATATCAGAATCCTCAAAAAATGTTCTTTTATGGCATTACAGATTAGGGCATCCTAGTTTTCAATATCTTGCCAAATTGCTACCACAATTGTTTATCGGTAAAAATCCTCAATCTTTTTCTTGTGAAATTTGTCCTCTTGCTAAGCATACAAAGAACACTTATCCTCCCTCTAAATATAAAACCTCTAAACCTTTTTCCACCATACATAGTGACATTTGGGGCCCTTCCCAAGTTAAGAATATTGATGGTTCTAGATGGTTCATCGTTTTTGTTGATGATCACACTAGGCTCACTTGGACATTTCTTATGAGAGAAAAGTCAGAAACTGAAAAAGTGTTTAAGAGATTTCATAGTCTAATAGAAACTCAATTTCAAAGCAAAATTCAGATCCTTCATACTGATAATGGTAGTGAATATTTTTCTAGAGCTTTGGGGGATTTTCTTCAAGAAAAGGGGATTGTTCATATAACTTCTTGTGTAGATTCTCCTCAACAAAATGGCATTGCCGAGAGGAAAATAGACATCTGTTAGAAGTTGCTAGGTCTCTTATGTTCTCTACTAATGTGCCTAAATTTTATTGGGGGGAAGCCATCCTTACAGCAACCTTCCTCATCAATAGGATGCCTAGTAAACCTCTTAATTTTAAAACACCTAGAAATCTTTTTCTTCAATCCTTTCCTCATTTTCAGCCCCTCACTTCCTCTATCCCAGTAAAAGTTTTTGGATGCACTGTCTTTGTTCACATTTATCCTCATTCTCGGTCTAAGTTAGATCCTAGAGCCTTAAAATGCATCTTCTTAGGTTATTCTTCTACTAAGAAGGGCTACAAATGTTACTCTCCCATAACTAAAAGAACCTATACCTCAATGGATGTCACCTTCATTGAACAAAAGCCATATTATACCAAGCATGAAATTCAGGGGGAGCGCTTAAGTGAATTCCAAGCTTTTGACATTTTTCCTATCATTAAAATTCCCACTATTATTTCTTCTGAACATGAACCCATTGTTATTACTAAAACCAATGAACCTTCTATCATTCCTAACTCCATTGAAACTACTGTCTTGGAGCCTCCAAGTACACCTCGCACACCACAAAGAACCCAACCAGAGCAACTTGAGGCCAAAGAGCTCAGTGTCTATAAAAGGAGAACAAAGCCCAATAAAGAGACCAACATACAACCTGGTAACTTCCAAGAGCTGGAACCTACTCCTACAGCCTCAGAGAATCCACAAGGTATGAAAAATTCTCAAAGTATTGCTCCGACTGTGGATACTGATGATTTGCCTATTGCATAGAGAAAAGGTGTAAGGAAGTGTACAACACATCCTATTCAGAAGTTTGTGGCATATGGAAACTTAAAGCCTGCCTTTAAAGCATTCACTTCTAGTGTTGATAACACTTTCATTCCAAAAACAATAGAGGAAGCAATGAAAGACATAAGATGGAAGAAGGCTGTTGAAGAAGAGATAAGGGCACTAGAAGACAATAAAACCTGGAAAATCACTGATCTTCCACCAGGAAAAAGGCCAGTGGGTTGCAAGTGGATTTTTACTGTCAAGTATAGATCTGATAGGAGCATTGAACGTTATAAGGCAAGATTGGTGGCCAAGGGATTTACTCAGTCCTATGGGATAGACTACCAGGAGACATTTGCTCCAGTAGCAAAGCTGAATACAGTGAGAGTTCTTTTGTCTTTGGCAGTTAACAAGGACTGGAAATTACATCAACTTGACATCAAGAATGCCTTCTTGAATGGCAATCTTGAAGAAGATGTATATATGGAAATTCCACAGGGGTTGGGATATCATTCTGACAAACAGAAAGTTTGTAAACTTGAGAAGTCATTGTATGGATTGAAACAGTCTCCTAGGGCTTGGTTTGATCGATTTGCAAAGGCTATTGTGAAGAATGGGTACAAGCAAGGCCAAACCGACCACACCTTGTTCATCAAAGAGGGATCAGAAAAGAAGAAAGCAATCCTCATTGTGTATGTTGATGATATCATCATCACTAGTGATGACAATGAAGAAATTGGAAATTTAAAGAAATTGCTTGCAAGTGAATTTGAAACCAATGATCTTGGTACTTTAAGATACTTCCTTGGCATGGAGGTTGCAAGATCAGAAGCTGGTCTAGTAATTAACCAGAGAAAATATATCCTAGACTTGTTATCTGAATCTGGGATGAAAGGTTGCAAACCAGATGAGACTCCTATGGAGTTCAATCTCAAACTGAAGAAGGATGTTCTTGGAAGTCCAGTTAATAAGGGATTGTATCAAAGGTTAGTTGGGAAATTAATTTATCTTTCTCTTACTAGACCTGATATATCTTTTCCTGTGAGCATTGTTAGTCAATAATTGAGTGACCCTCGAGAGGAGCATCTTGAAGCTGTCAACAGAATACTAAAATACCTAAAGATGACACCTGGCCATGGGCTAATTTTCAAGAAAACCAATGACAGATCAGTAAGAGTCTTCACTGATGCTACCTGGGCTAGAGAACTGACAGATAGAAGATCCACCAGTGGGTACTGCACTTTTGTTTGGGGCAATTTGGTAACTTGGAGGAGCAAAAAGCAGTCTGTTGTGTCTCGGAGCAGTGCTGAAGCTGAGTATAGAGCTATTGCACTTGGAATGTGTGAGGGAATATGGTTACAAAGGTTACTTGTTGAATTGGGCTTCAGTGACTCTAAAGAGTTTGAACTATACAGTGATAGTCAATCCGCCATCAGTATAGTGAGAAATCCAGTCCATCATGATAGGACTAAACATGTGGAAATTGATAGACAGTTCATTTCAGAGAAAGTCAACAGTGGTCTGGTAAAACTGAACTTTGTTTCTTCTAAAGATCAACTTGCAGACATTCTCACCAAGGCACTTCCTAGAGTAACCTTTGATGAGTTTACATGCAAGCTGGGATTATATAATATATACTCTCCAGCTTGATGGGGAGTGTGGATTGTGTGATTGCAGAAAATTAGGGATGTAAATTCCCTAATATCAAGTTGCTATTAGTTAGCAATTATCTTCCTAATATCTTGTTAATAGCTGTAAATAAGGAATTAGATTCTTGTAATTTATTTGTAATTCCTTTTTCCTAGTTTAGGCTCTCTCTTGTAATCTATAAATATGGTCTTTCTTTATCAAATAAATAACAGAAATGAGAGTACTCAAACTGAGACTCTTTTTAGTACCTTTCAACAGATTCCCTTACCCGAACCCTGGTTCCTCCACCAGAATTTTGCCATGAGACTCTCCATTGAATGGCATAAAGAAGAAGGTAACAAGAAGACTTGCATCGCGTAAACCGGCAATGCTTGTAACACACTCTTGATCAATACTTCTTTCCCTCCCAAATATAAAAATTTCAAGCCCCAAGCTCCTGTCTTCTTATTGAATCTGTCGAGGTAGTATTGAAAAGTCTCTCTCTTATTTTTGCCAACCATGGTTGGCAGACCTAAGTAAGATTCTGGATTGAAAGAGACACGTACCCTTAACAACTGCCCTATTTGTTCTTGTTGTCTACTGTCCACATTCGAACTAAAGAAAATAAGAGACTTCTCATAATTGACACACTGACCCGAAGCATTGCCATACAGGGTGAGCAGTTCTACCATCTTGCTTGCAGTGGCCAATGAAGCATCTCCAAATAATATGCTATCATCAGCGAAGAGTAAGTGCCCCACTTGCAGACGTTCCCTCCCAATTGTAGTAGCTTTGATCACATTTCTATTATTAGCATCATTAAGAAGGGTAGATAAGCCTTCTGCACACAGTAAAAATAGGTAAGGACTCATTGGGTCCCCTTGCCTAATTCCACGGGATGGTTTAAAGCTTCTACCATAGGTGCCATTTAAGCATATTGAGTATGAGACTGTCCTGACACAGCGCATCACAACTTGCACCCAATCCTCAGCAAAACCCAGATGCAACATCATTCCTTCTAGAAAAGGCCATTCGACCCTGTCGTATGCCTTACTTAAGTCAGCCTTGAGAGTAAAATGTCCTTGTTTACCACCACGACGCTTGTGCATGCCATTAAGGAGTTCATATGCTATGATGATATTATCAGAGATGTGTCTACCAGGGATGAAGGCTCCTTGAGCTTTATCGATGCATATGTCCAGCACGCGTGACATTCTCGTGGCCAGCATCTTCGCAACTATCTTGTAAATCACGTTGCACAAGCTTATGGGGCGAAATTGTGCAACTGTTTCAGGGTTGGTGGTCTTAGGGATCATAACAACCTGTGTAATGTTTATAGGATCCAGTGAGAATCTATCATTTATTGTGCCAATACAGTAAGCTGCTAACTTATCACCAATTATACTCCAATAGTGCTTGAAAAATAATGCAGGAAATCCATCATCTCCAGAAGCTTTCAGGGAGCCATTCCTTTGAATTAATCAAACACATCTTCTTTGGTAAAAGGTGCAAGTAGTAAGGCATTCATCTCGGGGGTAATTTTTGGCCTCATCAGGGCATAAATATCTGATGCCATTCTCGGGTTGGAAGTAGAAAAGAGGTTCTCAAAGTAAGTTGTGGCTACCTCTAGCATCCCATCCTGCGATTCGATCCACTCTCCAGAAGAATTATAAAGACCTTTGACTGTGTTCACTTTGTTACGAAACGTAGCATGGTTGTGGAAGTAGGGCGTATTCTTGTCCCCATGCTTAAGCCAGTTGGCCCTTGATTTTTGTTCCCATGAAATCTCCTGCTTATCTGCCTCCAGATTCAGTCCTAGCTTCACTTCAATTAGTTCCTGTAGTACTTCATCGTCCGGTTCAGCCATAGACAATTCTCTCAACTTCTCCTCTAAGGCACTCTTAGTTGCTTTGGATCTTTTCCTATTGTCAGCACCCCACTTAGATAACCGATACCCCAATTTGGACAATCTAGTAGGGATGTCATCCGATATTTGTTGCCATTGGTCTCTGACTATGTCTTCTACTTCCTCTTCAAGAATCCAGCTTGCAACAAAGCAGAATTTTGCATTTCTGGCATTAGGTCGTTGTGTAGGGCATCCTTCTGGGAGTATGAGTAAGGGGCAGTGGTCCGAGATTGTATGTTGTTGATGATTAACTGAGTAACCTGGGAATAAAGACCACCATCCAGGTGAAGCAACGACTCTATCCAGGCGCTCCCGTATGTTGTTAGTTGATAGTCTCCCTCTCTCCCATGTATACCAGGGTCCATGAAACCCGAGATCATATAAATCACTGTCTTCCAGAGCTTCGCGGAAAGCTGCCATATTACGTTCCTCTCGCAATCTCCCCCCTTGTTTTTCAAAAGAGTAAGCAACCTCGTTGAAGTCACCTGCAACTAGCCATGGCAACGACTCACGTGAGGCCAACTGCCTTAGTAAATCCCAGGATTCCCTCCTTCGCTGTTGAACTGGATGTCCATAAAAACCTGTGAAACGCCACGAAACACCATCATTCTGTTTAATATGGACATCAATGTGGTGAGCAGAGTAACTGAGTAGAGTAACGTCCATATCTGGTCTCCATCCCAAGGATAAGCCACCTCGAGTCCCATATGCAGCCACATCAATGCAAAAAACGAACCCACATCTACGACGTACCTTCTCCATCCTTCTTACATCAAGCTTTGTTTCCATGAGAAACATAAGCTGGGGATTACAGCCGCGCAATGTATTCCTGAGGCGGCGTACGGCCCGTGGTTTCCCCAACCCACGGACATTCCAGGTAAGGAGCTTCATGGCTGCCGACTGCTCTGCACGGCAGAGCTAGCCGAAATATCAGGTTTTTTCCCCGTACCATCAGACTCAATATTTTCCAAGACTGGCGTTGACTCCCCCAGAACACGTTGTCTTTTATTGTTGTCAGTGGCTGTAATTGGGACGTCTTCAGCATCAGATCCAATGTCCATATGTCCACCTTCCACCTGGCCCACTCTCTCCTTATCTGGGCCCATAACCCAAGCCTCACGTGTTGAGTGCTGTGAAGTAGAGGTTCTAACTGCCATACCACGTTCATGCAACTGGCCATGCACGTTGTGCATCGCGTGAATCTCCAGTAGAGGTGTACCGGTAACCTCTTCACGGAGCCATCTGCTAGGCACCGGCGGTCCATTTCTCGCCGGAGCTCTGAGGGATAGATCCCAACCAAAGACGATATCTTCCTCATTCAACGTTAAACGAAGCGGGCAAAAGCTTTCTCCGTGCCCTAGTTTCCCGCATATGAAACAAAACAATGACAGTTTCTCGTATTGGAAGAAGACATAAACAGTCCGATCCTTTCCCAGTGAAATCTTCTTCTTACGTTTTAATGGACAATTAATGTGAACTGCGGCTTTGATTCTCATATACTGCTTTCGTCCCGTAACCACAAGTTTTGAATCATACTCAAGAAACTGGCCTATAAACTTCCCAAACTGCTTTGCCATCCCCTCTGACATCAATCCCGCTGGTAAGTTGTGGATTTGTACCCAGAAGTTAGCAAACTCAAGAGGCACGTGAAGCGGATCCTCTCATTTGTCCAGTCTTCGCAGCAAAAGCAGGTGGCCGTTAAAGAACCATGGGCAGCCTTCCAATACCCGGTTCAGGTCAACCTCGGTATAGAAATGAAAACAAATTCGTTTTTCCCCTAGGTCGGTAATTGATATTCCTCCCAGTGGATGCCATAAATCTGCAAGTGTGTTCCTCATGGCCAGGAAATGGATTACACTAGATGTTAAGAATTTACCAACCAGACAAAGAGCATATTCATCTTCACTCTCTAGTAATTCAGACGGAACTTCAAATGCTTCTTCCTCCCGTCTTCAATGGACAATGAAGCCAGATTCTGTTCCATTACGCAAGAACAGAAACCTGATACGAACAACGTGCAATACTGCAGACGAAATGCGTGCAAAGATGCAGACAAAATTCACTACACTATTCTTAAAATACTAACATTTCATATTTAAAAATTCCATCAATTTAATCATTTTTGTGAGAATATCAAATCAAGCGAGTCCATCGGATCAAAGCAACAACTGGATAACTGTATTCTATCAACAAGTTATGTTTTAACTTTTATTATACCAAGAAAGTAATATAACATTTCTAAGAGAAGAACAAACAATTTAGGTGAATAACACATAGTAAATTGACAGAATTTTTAAATATAGAGAGTTATATTTATTGAATTATTTCAAATTAGGACAAAATTAATAGAATGTATAAGTTTTGGTACCAACTTGGAATAAGGTGTCTAGTTTAGGTACCAACTTGAGAGCAAAAATTCTTTAGGTACCAAGTTGGGAGAAAGTGTATAGTTCAGGTACCAAATGTATATTTAAGATTATGAAAAGCAAAAAAAAAACCCTTAAAATTAGAATTTTGTTTTTAAAAAAAATCCAATATATTTTTAAAGAGTTTTCTATTTTAAGGATATTTTTGACAGTTTTATGATTTAAAAAAAAAAACAAAACATAATTACATTTTCAAAATATTAAAAAATAATTATAAAATTATGTGTTTTTTTAGATAATTTTTTATACTTCAGGGATTTTATGATTTTTATTCCGAAAACTTTATTTATTTTTATTCCAAATGACATCTAAAAAGCATTCTATGATATTTATTTGGTACTTGAATTTGTCACTTTTTACAAATGGGGTACCTGTATTTATTAAACATTACACATTTGACATCTAAACTTGTAAATTCTACAGATATGGTATTGGTTTTTTCTTTTTGACCAATTTGGTACCTATATTTTCCAGACTTGATAGGGCTTATTTTGTGTAATGATTGACAAATACAAGTACCAAATGTGTAATATCTGAAAAATACAGATACTAAATTAGTAAAAAAGAAAACACAGATACCGTATTTATAAAATAAATGAGTGAAGTTTGTCCGTGACTTTCAGTTCAGAACAAACCTTTTTCCCCTTTTTCAAACATAATTTCATTAAGGTTCAAATAACTTCCCAGAAAAGGTATACCATATATAGGAATGAGCCAAAATAGAACCAGAAAAAAGCAAACCCAATTGGTATGGAGTGCCATGATTGATTGCCCTCTGGCTGTGGCCTGCAATCTATCTGCTCAAAACCAATTTCCTAGTTGAAGAAACAAATACAAGACACCACCCATTGCTCTTTGTTTCCATGATATCATCATCATCATCATCACCATGGTTTTGAACACGTGAAAACAAACATGGACGGAGTAGGTGCCGGGTCAGTCGCATCCCCTAAAAAAATTAAATTCTCATGTTTAGATATTTCTTTCGTATTTTTTGTTGACAATCTAATTTTGTACCCCTACATTTTTAATATAGCTTGCAAATAGTTCACGCCCCCTTACGTAAAATCATGCGTCCGTCCTTGAAACCAAATATTCTGATTCTTTTTGTAATGTAGTACTAGGGAAAGTGCATGTGATGACCAGAAAGATAGTGACTTTCACTACCAAATCTCTGTACCAAGAGATTCTTATGGCCTTTGATTTTGTTTCCATCAATGGAAAGATGCCCTTTTTCCCATTTTCCATATAAACTCTCCTTCTTTGTCATAATCACAGCTTTATATATATGTGTGTATATATATACAAGTTCTCATTGTTACATCAACTGTGAAGTGTGGCTACCAGCAGAGAAAAAAAGGTTAGCATTTTTCTAGCATGGCATAGTTGTTTTATTTATCTCTTGTTTCATTCATCAAACGGTGGGTCTGAAGTAGTTTATAACCTGTTTGAGTTTTAACCTCACCGAATCTTCCCAACAGGTTTAAGTTAAAAAGATTCACTGTGTCTAGCAACAAAAGTAAAATGAATTTACTGTTGGTAGAAACACAAAACTATAGTTGTTGATGCTGGTGTGCTGGGCTTTGATCTGTCAAAACTTGGTTTAAATCAATGCCATTAAACTGAATTTTATGAGATCTCTGCATACAGGGATGTAAGTGCTTACTAACAATCTGTTCTCCATTAATATATCTCTTCTTCACCGTCTTGTCATTCACCGGATTGTGCATTGTATAAATCCATTAATTATAACAGCATATGTTATGTCCACAACTACGACAAACATGGTGGGACGGACAGCGAATCTGTGACATCAATTTCGGTCCGTGCGAGCATTTACATATGAAGAAAGGCCCTGCTAATGTATATACTTTTTTTCTTTCAGGAATCTGGAAGAACTCATGGAAGGCAGCAGTGGCAGGTCTTGTAATCCTCCAGCAGGTACCAAATTCTTACCACTTTTTAATTATTTTCCCCATTTACAAACAGTTATCAAACCATAAATCCAGAGTTTTTGTTAATTAAGTTATATTAAAGCTGTTTATACATATTTATATCAAAGACTTAACTGTTAAAAGCATTAGGCAAACCAGCAATATCAGAGTTGGAAACACTGCAGAAACAGTACGAGGAGAAAAAAATGAAGATCCAAGAGCTGTATAAACAAATCGAAACCGCGAAGCTTCGATTGGAGCAGCAGCAGCTGAAGAAGAAGAACAAGGGAATCCCAGAAGAGAAAAAAGAAGCTTTCAATGAACTGAGCCAGAAATACAACAGTCTGAGAGATGAATATATTGCACTGTCAAGGGAGTTGAATTAAGGCCATTTATGTATTTAATGCTTTTTTTCTCTCTAGTTTATCATCTCTGTTTAAGTACTCTTGTTGGCAAAGATTTGCTAAATCTATATGATTTCTAGTTTTCAACAATCTCTAATTATTAACAGAAACCATATACTATGATATTGTGCCAAAAGAAGATTAAAACTGAACTTAATATATATTCGAAATAGTTTAGATTACATGCACTAGGGCCTAGGGGGACAACTGTGACTAATTAATTAAATATTTCCTAAGCAAATTACTTAACAAAGTTGCTTCAGAATCTCAAATCAGTACTTAGATCATGTTCATACTTGCTCCCTGCTATGAGTTTGATTAAATTCCAGAGGCAGATTTAAATGCACTGTACACTACTCCAGAATCATGGTCTGGTTTGCTGCTGCATCGAAACATGAAGTGGGGAAGCTGAAGGCTTTGGATACGTGGAAGGGTTGCAAGCCGCTGAATGGTGTTCTTTCTGCACACTTTATGGTATGTTACCAGGCTCTTGAAGTTGTTCAATTGCTTCTGCATCCTCGTCCATGTTAGCTCTGGATTTGGGTTGCGCATCTAAGCACTGAAGTGTGAAGTTGACCACAGGGAGGAAGCCATGTACCATGTACTAGCTGGGAAGGACTGCTGCTCTTCCCTTTTTTTTATATAATAACATTTTAGGTCATTTTTAATTTAAATTTAGTCAAATAAGACATTTGTTCCTCTCAAACTTTAGATTTTAAGGTTTAACGGACACTTGTCATTTTCGGTGTTTAATCTTAACTCTGTGACTCTGTCCCTGATTGGTTACCTCTAGAGTACCTTTCACCTTGAACATTCACCATAACTTTCAAAAGACACATCAAAGTTGTTCAAAGTAATCCAATGTCCTTAATAGCAAAAAAAAAAAAAATCTTTTGGTACCGCATATTTCCTTGTAACACTTTCCAAACCGAGTCTGTATTGGCATTTACATATGAAAAGAAGAGAGGACAGGCTTATATCATGCACGACCATTGGATGGGTATATATATATTTTAAGGGACTAAATATTAATTTTCAAAATTTTAGAGAAATCAGACCACTCAAAACTTATGCATATTGGAACAATAACATTGGTAACCGGATTATTGTCCGATTTGAGGGGGAAAAAAACTTTTTTATAAAAACTTTTTTAAAAATATATTATCCACGCCCCTGCTATTTACCCACTATTCTTAATTACCTATTATTATTTGGGTAATTATTTCATACAAGCACATGTTGAAACTCTGTTCCTATAAATGTTTTAATTTTAGGGTTTAGAGATTCTATTTAGGGTTTAAGGGTTTAAGTGTAGTAGTTTTGAGTTTTTGGGTTGTTGATAGAATTTTGGGTTAGGGTTTATAGGTTAAAACATAAATCTTTAATCATATTATCATAAAACATAAACCTTAAATTCTAACCCTAAACTTTAAATTCTAAATATATACACCAAAACCCCTAAACTAAAACTCTACACCCTAAAATTTAGACGCTTGTGAGAATAAAAAGTTTCCACCGCTTGTGTATGGTATAATAATCCTTATTATTTTTGGTTAAGAGTTAAAATTTATCCACTCTTTGTTTTTTAAGAAAATATTACTCCATTAATTTTCAAAATATTTTTTATATTTAATATTATCTTTAAAAATATTTAACATATATGTTTTTTAATTTATATGAATTTTACCAAATATAATAAGTGCAACTAATTGAGCTCGTGGAGTGATCCCAATAATAAAGGATGATGTATTTCATCCAGGTGACTCGGGTTCGAGCACTATATATTCACGGTGTGTGTGCCTTACTAAAGGACTACAAAATTAAATATATACTAACTTGTAATCACACCAGCATATTAATAAAATAAAATAAGTGCAACTAATTCTATCTGTTTTAGAATTATTTTTTTAAAAATATGTTTTCTTCTATTTTTTTTGAATAATTGTGCCAGCTAGCCTTTATTAGATAAATAAATGGAACAATAAAGAAACAAATAAAATAAACGGTGGGAAACCCAACCGACACCACGCAAAAAGAGAACCAAAAAAGACAACACATCTAAAGAAAACCAGAAAACCACGGCTAGACCAGCTACTTCCATGCAAGGCCGATCCAGCGAAAATCATCTTCAAATAGAAACGATGGAGGGGAAAAGGGTCAGTATTAGATCCTCAGAAACCAAACCCTTCGAAAACTACAGAGAAAGAAGAAGTCCATCACGGCGGATCAATCCACCTTCTATCCTCCGTCGCGAGCCGCTCGACTGAATCCGGCGCCTCCTCTACCCAGACTCTCTCCGATGACGAGGTAAGACTCACCCTAGCCATCGCATGTGTTGGCTTGTTCCCATTTCGTGATATGAAGGAGAAATTGCACACCTGAAATTTTTCCTCCAAAATTTTTGCATTACGAACAATCCAACTAATCTTCGATCTGTCCACTTCCTTTGTCTGCAATTTCTTGACGGTGGTGAGCGAATCACTCTCGACCGTGACGCGCCTGAAGCTCAACTCGAAGGCAAACTGAAGCCCGTGAACCACCGCTAAAGCCTCAGCTGCAAAGCTCGAAGAGGTAAAATCTATTTTTTCGCATTTTGAGCCTAGCACATAACCTTCACAATCGCGAATAAGGGTGCCTACACAAGCTAAATTCGAAACCTTTTGAAAATAGGCATCAACATTCACTTTTACCGTCTCGGGCTGCGGAGGGGACCATCGGACAGGGGTCTGATTTCTCGCCGGAACAAAGCGCGTTCTCAGGGTCATCAAGTCCAAGCAATAGCTTCGAACATAGGTAACAACTTCCTCTACCCTTGTTTCAAAACCTTCAAAGGTAAATCTGTTACGAGCATGCCAAATAGCATATAATGTAATAATAATTTCCTGAACCTTATGGCTGCCGTTTATGTTGAACATCGCTTCTAACCAATCTTGGAAGCTTAATTGATATGCATTTGTCGGCTTACGTAGTGATAGAGTACACCATACCTGTTTTGCAAATTGACAATCACAAAGGACATGTATCACATCCTCTGGGGCTTGATGACATCTATAACACAAAGAATCTGTTGCCACTCTTTTAATACATAAGTTTATCTTAGTAGGGATAAAATTCCTGATAAACTTCCAGCACTGTATATTCATTTTTGCTGGGCACTTCGAAAGCCACACCTTTCGGAATAGAGAGCCAGTGCTAGATGAGCTTTGGACAGGATCTAGGAGCATCCTGTACCCACTCCGAGTAGTGTAGTTACCTGTATGTTCACCACCCCAAACTAGTGAGTCCAGCTGATGATCGATAGGTAAAGGGATACTCAGAATTTCTCTCGCTTCGCTTTCTGAAAAAAATACTAGTAACACGATCCTGATCCCAGCTACCAATTTGATTATCCATTAAATCTGCTACCCAATTAACACCGTCCACTGACGGGGAAGACACCAGCCTACGCGTCGGGCCAGGCAGCCAAAAATCATTCCACACCGAAATCATATTTCCACAACCCACCTTCCACTTCAGCCCCTTCTCTAACAATCCTCTGGCACTCCATACACTCCTCCAAACTAGGGAAGGGTTGGAACCTAAGCGAGCCCGTAAGAAATCGGACGAGGGGAAATATTTCGCCCGGAAGAGCCTACTCACCAGCGAAGACGGATTCGTGACCAATCTCCAACCTTACTTTGCAAGAAGAGCAATATTAAACTTACACAAATCTCTGAACCCAAGCCCTCCGAAATCCTTCAAGGAACAAAGCTCATTCCAACTGCACCAATGAATGCCCCGTTTCTCCTTCGAATTGCGCCACCAAAAATTTGCTAGAAGTCCCTCCAATTCTTTACAGAAGGTTTTTGGTAGAAGGAAACAGCTCATTGCATAAACCGGAATAGCCTGTAGGATGGCCTTAATCATAACCTCCTTACCCCCTTGGGATAAGAAACGGGTACCCTAACTCGAAATCCAGGAGAAGGTTTTATCCCGTAGATTCATGAAAGCCTTCTTTCTGTTACGACCGACACAAATAGGAAGACCAATGTACTTTTCAGGATTAAAGCCTTGACTAATTCCCAAAATCCGACGAACATCTCCTTTGCAACCCTCCTCCGTATTGTTACTAAAAAATATGCCTGACTTGTCGAAATTAATGAGTTGCCCAGAACAACCCGAATAGACCGTAAGCAAGTCGTGGATAACAGCAGCCCCTCTCGATGAAGCTTTGCCAAAGATCAAACTATCATCTGCAAAAAACAGATGACTTATTTTGGGAGCACTCCTGACAATGCGGACACCCACACCTTCGTCCGCCTGTCTGAGAAGAGAGCTAAGACCCTCACTACATATCAGAAAAAGATAGGGGCTTAGAGGATCCCCTTGACGGAGGCCCCTTGTAGGAACAAAACTCTCCCCTACCATGCCATTCAACACCACCGAATAGGAGACCGAAGAGATACAGTGAAGGATAAGAGCTATCCAATTTGTTGCAAAACCCATCTTTTTCAAAACAGTTTCTACAAATCCCCATTCCACTCTATCATAAGCTTTGCTCATGTCAAGCTTAAGAGCAAAGTAACCATCTTTCCCCAGTCTTTTATTTCGAAGAGAATGAATAATTTCGAACGCTGCTAGTATATTATCAGTAATGAGCCGACCCGGAACGAAAGCACTTTGTGCTTCATCAATACACAACGGAAGCACAGAATGAAGTCGGTTTACCAGCACCTTCGATATTATTTTGTAAAGAACATTGCACAAGTTAATCGGGCGAAAATGAGACATACTAGTAGGATCATCAATTTTCGGAATCAACACTAATCTTGTATGATTTATGGGGTCCAAAGGAAAGTTGCCATTGAGAGCTTGGATGCAGAAAGAAGCGACATCCCTACCCACGATGCTCCAGAATCTCTGGTAAAAAAGCGCTCCCAAACCATCCTCACCTGCCGCCTTTAGAGGGCTCATGGACTTCAAGGCCACATATATTTCATCGTGAGTGTAGTCCCTATTCAGCTCGTGATTCATCTCCTCCGTAATACAACGATCAACCCCATTCAGAATCCTTCCACAATCCCTCACGCCTTGGGACATAAAAAGCGAAACAAAATAATTGCGAGCAACAGATCCCATCATGGCCTCATCCGTAACATCAATATTATTCGAATCTCGCAATTTTGCCACCTTGTTTTTTTTCCTCTTCACTGTAGCCGTCATGTGGAAAAAAGAAGTATTGCGATCCCCATGCTCAAGCCAGTTGGATCGGACACGCTGTTCCCAATAGAGCTCTTTCTTATCAAGCTCTAGATTAAGCGACAATTTTGTTTCTACAATATCTCCCAGAACGTCATCAGTGGGAGATAGCTCATTCAAGCGCTCCAGTTTCTTATTCAAATCCACAACTAAAAAATTCTTTTCCCTTCTAACTTTTTTAAACCAAGCATCCAAACCTTCTGAGACTTCAGCTAGCTTTACTAACAGGCCAGCATCCGAAGAGTGCCAGATATCCGCAACCGTGGCTTCACAGGATTCTTCGAGTAACCAAGATGCCTCGAATTTGAAGTGCCACACTTTGTTTGATAAATTCCTCCCCGCATTTGTTTGTAGTAACAACGGACAATGGTCTGAAAAAGAGTGCTGTAAGTGCTGTAATTTAAAATCCGGAAATAAGAACCACCACGCATTATTTTCTACACCCCTGTCAAGCCTTACTCTGATATTTGAAACCTCCCGTTTCCCTTTCTCCAATGTGAACCACTGGCCTGAGAAACCAATATCGTCCAGAGCACAATCATCCAGAGCCGATCTAAACAGGTCTATTTGTCTTTGATTTCGCAGTAAGCCCCTCTCCTTTTCGGAAGATAGGAGGATTTCATTGAAATCCCCGATAACTAGACAAGGTATCTCCGGGCAATTATCCAAACTTCGGAGAAGATCCCACGCCTCCTGTTTTCTCTGGACCTCCGGAGCCCCATAGAATCTCGTACACCGCCATTGAAAACCTTCCGAATCATCCTCAATAATAATGTCAATGTGCCTAGCCGAATAGGAACGCAAAGAGACAGTACAAGAATTCTTCCTGCCCAATGACAAACCTCCACTTCTACCAACCGCGCTCACGTCAATACCATTAGGGAAGCCACACCTTTTTCGAACTTTTTTCCATCCTATCAGCTGATAACTTTGTTTCTACTAAAAAGAAAATACTCGGGTTTTCCTCCCTCAACTTTTGATTGAGGCGACCCACCGTCCGAGGTTTGCCCAAACCTCGGACATTCCAGCTCATGAGTTTCATGATGAGCGGCGGACCTGAGCAGACAGGTCGGCCGATGTGGATGAGTGGCCATCTGATGAATCCGGATGCTTGGAAACAGCAGACGAAGTAGCAAGGACACGTGCACGTTTAAGCCCCTCTGCATGCTCAATGGGACTCTCTTCCTCTACAACTGTCATTATCGTATCAGAGGCACTAATTGGGCCTACTTGAGATTGCCAAAATAAAGGGCCCGGATTTAGACCACCCAATTTAACTCCAAATTTATTGCCCTGAGCCAAACCAGGATACATTCCCGAAATACCAGATAATGGGGGAATCCCTGAATTATGGCCTTGGTTATAGGCCTTTCCACTTTTTGCATTCACACTATCAACTCTCGGTTGTGCTGCCACCAGAGCCGCATCTCGCAACCAGATGCTCCGTGATGCAATTGCTCTTCTCGACGGAGCTCTCAGGGAACTGTCTCATTCCAACTTAATGTCACCAGTGTCTAACGAAACACGTAAGGGACAAAAACTTTCACCGTGACCCAATTTGCCACAGATAAAATAAAAGAGAGTAAGTTTTTCATACTCGAATCGTACATAGTGCTCACTTCCATTCACGCCTCTAATCTTTTTTCTACGCTTTAATGGAAGACGAATGTCAAGACACACTCGGATTCACATCACGCCTTTGTAACCCAGAGAAATGGCCAATGTATCATACTCCATAAAAGCGCCTACAAAATTCCCAACTGCCACTGCGAACCTTTCCGAGACGGACCCATGAGGAACATCGTGGACCAGTACCCAAAAAGCCACCTTCGTCAGCGGAACTAAATTTGGGTTTTCCCCAACCTGAAGTCGATGAAGAACCAATAAATGGTTATTAAAATTCCAGGGGCCCCCTGATTCGATCCTATCCGCATCGATCTGCAAGTAAAGACGGAACAAGAATCTGCCATCTCCCAAATCAGAAATCGAGATACCCCCCAATGGATGCCAAACATTCGCAAGAGTAGATCGCATCGACACAAAGTGAATCACACTAGAAGTGAGAAACGACCCCACAAAACAAAAATCATAAGAGATCTCCAACTCCCGATCGGCAACATCATCCTGCAGGACCTCGTCCTCCCCAGTGTTTATCGAAAGGCCTGCCAAATCATTCTCCACATCCGCCATAACCAAAACTCCAAAAACCGGAGACAGAAATAAAACAAAAACCAAGAAAGCGTGCTACTGAGAGCAGAGGAAAAAGCGTGCTACTGAGAGCAGAAAAAATTTTCTTCTAATTTTTAAATAGGGTAAACTACACTGGTAGTCACCGAACTTTTAGGGCGCTTTCAATAAGGTCACCGAACTTTTAAAACTTTCATTATAGTCACCCAACTTTTAATTCGCTTTCAATAAGGTCACTGCCGTCAACCACCGTTAAAAAAGCTGACGTGGCATGTTAAATTTAAGGGTAAAATACACTGTTAGTCACTGAACTTTTAAGAGGCTTTCAATATGGTCACCGAACTTTTAAAACTTTCACTACCATCACTCAACTTTTAATTCGCTTTCATTACCGTTAAAAAAGTTGATGTGACACGTTAAGTTTAAAAATAAACTTTTTCCCACCCTATTTTATCTCCATGTCTTATTTTCTTCCATCCAAACATGTCTCTTTGCATTTAAAAATTATAAAAAATAATAAAATGATTATAGAAATGGTTTAAAAGCATAGTGGTTACATAAATTTACAAAATATTAAAAATTATAAAGATTATCAGCGACTTGAAACAAAAACGTAAAAAAAATCCTTTAAAGAATGTACATAACTCAAAAAAAAATATTAAGCTTAAATGTAAGAAGAAAGCACGTAGCATTTCTCCAACAACTCTGTCATTCTTTGTAATTTTTTTACAGTAGTTATGTTTTAACAAAAAAAAAGTTGGGTTAAGAAAGATGGAAATCGTCTGCTCCTTTATTATGCCCTTTCTATACCCTCACTTTAAAATAGTGGGTTTAGAGTTTATGATTTAAGGTTAGGGGTTGTGGTTAGAATTTAGGGAATTAGGGGTAAGGTGTATTTTTAGGGTGTGGGGTTTAGAGTTTAGGATGTGAAAATTATGGTTAGGGTTTAAAATTTAATTTTTAAGTGATTTTTAGTGTGGGGCATAGAAGGGGGCATTATTGGGAGACATTCGATGATGGAATCATAAAGAAATAACTAAAATTTTGCTTATAAAAATCCTCTTTATGCTTCAGGCCTGACATTTACTGAGTCATGCACTGGATAATGAGGAGTTCAAAGGAAAATATTAATGTATCTAAAAGATAGACATGTTTGGATGGAAGAAAATAAGACATGGAGATAAAATAGGGTGGGAAAACGTTTATTTTTAAACTTAACATGCCACATTAGCTTTTTTAACGGTAATGAAAGCGAACTAAAAGTTGAGTGATAGTAATGAAAGTTTTAAAAGTTCGGTGACCATATTGAAAGCCTCTTAAAAGTTCCGTGACTAACAGTGTATTTTACCCTTAAATTTAACATGCCACGTCAGCTTTTTTAACGGTGGTTGACGGCAGTGACCTTATTGAAAGCGAATTAAAAGTTGGGTGACTGTAATGAAACTTTTAAAAGTTCGGTGACCTTATTGAAAGCGGCTTAAAAGTTCAGTGACTACCAATGTAGTTTACCCTTTTAAATAAGCATCATTATTTAGGAATTCATTTTTTAAATTCAATATTTTTTATCTATACCTTATTTTATGTAAACCGGTCTTTTGAACTCGTCTCGACCCGGTCTTTTAAAAGTAGAAATCTTATTCGAGCAAAACTGAGAACTACAATCAAACCCTGGAGTCGGAAGTGCGAAAACACTTACAAAAACCAGCTTCAATGGCTACCGCAAACAAAGCAAAAGGCAACACTGTGACCGCCAAAGGCAAGAAGAGGAAGCAGTATCTTCCCTACAATGTTAGCCCATACTCTCTCTCTTTCTGTTTTTCACCATATATTTTCATGGTTTTTTTCTTCTATTTCTTCAACTTTTTTTTTTGGAAAATAGAAAGCAGTTAAAAAGAAAGGGGCATACCCATTAAGGCCTGGAGTTCAAGGTTTCTTTATCACTTGTGACGGTGGCAGAGAACGACAAGCTGCTCATGAAGCTATCAATGTTATTGATTCTGTATGTTTTTCTTTTCTTTCCATACTTCTTATTTTGAAGTTTATTGTGGAACCCTTTTTTGTTTTTGTTATTAAACTTCGTTTCGGGTCATTAATTGGTGATTTTCCATTTTGGGTATTGATTTCCGTGGTTAAATTTTAGTTTTTTATATATGAAAAATGGTTGCTGTGTTTATTTTCTGATTTTTTTTAAATTAATGTCCAAAGTTGTTTTCAGATAAAGCTTTGATTTTGCACAAATATTGTGAAGTTGAATCTTAGAATCACATTAACTTATGTTAATTTATAAATTATAGACTTGATATGTGATATCAGTTTTGACAGTCTCTTTAAGCCTTCATCTTTTCCATATCTTAACTGTGCTCATGATTCATTTTCTTTTCAAGTTTATTTTTTTTTCTGTTCATGAAGATTGAATCAAAGCTTATCTTGACTGCTGGTCTACAAATTATTATTACTATTATAGATGTTAGGCGTACGCTACTGAAACTATTATAGATTTAGCACACAAACAAGATATAGATTTAGCACACGGAATTGGATAGAAAAAATCCATTTATAGCATGCTTTGGAATGTCCAAAGTTCTATAATTTGTTTGGCCCCTTGCTACATTAAGACCCTGATATTTTCTCTACCTGTTTTTAACATATGAATTGCAGTATTGCACATCAAGAAACTTAGGCATAATCTTTAATCTTTGGTAGAAACTTACCTTGATAGAAAAAAAGAAGCTGTTTACGGGTTTTATTTAACATGTAATACAACAAACCTGTTCCTCCAATGAAAATGATATTCCTTTTCACGTATGCAGCTAAGAGGATGTTTTGAAGTATAGGTCGTTTATCCCTATGTTACATGGACACATGTACAAGCATTTTTATACGGATATGTATCTTAGGGCTTGACTCTCATAAAAAAATTAAATAATTTGGACTATTGTAGACACATATTTGAAGTTAAGCTCAATCACATATACACCTAAAAGGCTAAAAAATGAAAAATCTCATCCAGAACTCTTATTTACCCTTTACCTTTTCCTTTCTTCTTTGGTCTCTAAACATTTAACCTCATACAATCATTTTCTCATCTTTTCTTTATCCTCTTTACTCACACTGTCTCTTTACTTCATCCTGTGATTGCTCAATTCTTCCTCTTGCCTTCTCTTTATTCATTACATTGATTGTAAGTTTATGCTTAATGCATAGATAGCATTGTTTGGACCCAAAGATTCTTGGTTTTATAACATTCTCACCATGGCCTGCAATACCCTGGCATCATCTTTGATCTTTACCTTTTTTTTTCATCTTTGAACTGGCTAATGTGAAGTAGTGAAGGTCTTATTCTAAATCTCGAATTGGACTTGTATTTTAAACCAATATCTCTGCAATGCCATGTCAACATGAGTACAGTACCTTAAAAAATGACGTGTCCTTGTATACAGTGTTTATTCCTATTTTAATTTAAGGCTGTTGCTAATGCTTCTCTACTATTCTTTTGTGAATTTCCATTAAACTTCTGGTTATTTTACTTCCGTGCAGTTTTTTGAAGAGCTAGTCAATGGAAAGGATTTTGGAGAGGAACCTGGAGAGTTGCCTAATAAGCCTCAGAATAAAAAGATTACTTTCTCATATAGTGATGATGAAGGTGATGATGAAGAGGAGGAAGGGCAAGATGAAGCTATTAAATCAGATGCTAGTAGAGAAAAAGATGCTAGTCAAGAAGAATGTTTAACAAATAAAGATTTGGATCATCCAAATTCAGATGATGTGTGCCATGGAAAGATAGCAGAAGAGACCAGTGATGCTCAGAAGGATGGGGAAAATATTGAAAATCAAGTAGATAAGTCGGAGGAGCCACCAGAAAAGAAACAATGGCATGAAACAGATACATCAAATCAAGTAGATAAGTCGGAGGAGCCACCAGCAAAAAAACAATGCCTTGAAACAGATACAACAAAGAGTGCAACCAGTGAAAAAGATAAATCTATTGATAAACTTATTGAAGCTGAACTCAACAAGCTTGGAGATAAGAGTAAGGTTAGTAAGCTCCATCTGCTAAAGTTTGTAATTGATTTTGATGCCAGAAAGAGGAGAAATACATTTAAGGGGAAAAAACATTTTATCTGGACGGTGACATCTCTTTGACCATAGGCTATGTTTTTGGCATCTTGCATGAAATTGAAAAAACCAAGACAATTGCCTTGTTGAAAAAGAACCAAAACATTTTATCTGGACGGTGACATACCTTTTTGTTTATTACTTTTTCCTTCCATATTCAGTTTCCGTTTTTAGTGCTGAAGTTGTCAAGTTTTTTTTTATGCAATTACTTTTTGTCATCTCTTGTAAACAAATGGGTGATGCTGGCCATTATTGCACTTTCTTTTTTCTTTCCCATTATTTTTTACTTGAACCTTTTCCCCCCTTTGCATCCTGTTCGAACAGAGGCTCTTCTTCAACCTTGATTCAGGCTGTAATGGTGTTGTCTTTGTTCAAATGCGGAAGAGAGATGGAATTCCTGGCCCCAAAGATATCACACAGTATATGATGACGTCTGCCGCATCAACAAGGAAGCACATGTCGAGGTTCATTATTCACTTGCATGTTATGTTACATATACAAAGAACATGCACACAGGAAATGTTGTCTTGGTAGTAGCAAGCTAAAATCTCACCGTTTCTTTGGTTTAGGTTCATTTTAAGAGTCTTACCTATTGAAGTAGCATGCTATTCTTCAGAAGAGGAAATTACAAGAGCAATGAAGCCTCTCATTGAGCAGTATTTTCCAGTGGAAACACAGAATCCAAGGAAGGTATGAATTAGATGAATCCCATTCGTTTTGTTTTGGTTTTCAAGTAATGAAATATTTTATAGTGCTTCTAAGAGCTAGTTTTCCATAAAATACAAGGACTTATATTCAAATCAAGTTGATAGAATCAATAGGATGGACACGGTGCATCGATTTTAACTTGCTTTCTCTAAACATTGCGTATAATTCATATATATATATATATATATATATATATATATATATATATGTTTTAAATGTTCTTTAAACGTCTCTGTTGTTTGTCTTTGGTTGATACCATTCAGACGTATGAACCAAACTTAGATTTGACATAATCCAAATGCATGAATTATACGCAAGCTACAGTTATACGATTTAAAGCCACAACTTCTAGTTTTAGCTCAAGGTAGTTTTTCACTGAAATGAGAGATGGGACTTCCTTTTTTTTCTTTAGGGAAGTAACAATTTGGACCGATCAAACCTTTTAAATACATATAGTAGCTGCCAAGTGAGTTTTCACTAGTTTGGATTTGCCAGGAAATTAAAATGTTTTAAGAAATTGTAAGATTGACAACCATGGCTTTAATTCAGTGTTTGGTCCATTACAGTGTCCTTGGACCATTTGCTTGTTGGAAGATCCATATGATATAGCCCTCAAGTTATCCATAAAGAAAGTAGTCATTGTATTCATGAGAAGCCATTCAATTCATGATTCACTTCAACATATAAAAGAATACAATTTCTACATATTTGAATGCCTTCATTTAGTTTGCAAGATAGCTAACTCGAACCTATATTTCGATGATTTATTTACTGTGGATGTGTTAATGTTTGGGTGGTCAAATAATGTTCATATTAGATTTGGACCTGCCTCCTCAAAGGAGTGGGTTGGGGGGACTTTAACAACTTTTTCCCTCTCATCATGAAAATGCATTTATAGCATAGAAGAAGGATAAATTTCTAATCAGTATACTGGTCTGTTTTGTTTTCCCACATGGCCAAAACATTTACAGCATCCTTTTGGTTTCATCAAATTGAAATGCATTATATGTGATGGAATTGCAACTTTTGTTCACTTCAGTTCGCTGTACTATACGAGGCGCGTGCAAATTCTGGTATTGACAGGATGAAAATCATAAATTCAGTTGCGAAGTCTGTACCTGCGCCACACAAAGTTGATCTTAGCAATCCTGACACTACTATTGTAGTTGAAATTGTGAAGGTGAGTACATTATTTATTGACTAGAATGTGAACCCTTTTTTTGTTGTTGCAAATTTGCACTTTACAAGATCACTTAATCCAGCCTTCCATATGTAATTTTTTCCGGTTTCAGACAATCTGCTTGATTGGGGTTGTTGAGAAGTACAAGGAGTTAGCAAAATATAACCTGAGGCAACTTACTTCACCAAAGCAATAGAGATAAGGATGCTGGTTCCATTGATGGAGCTTCAAGCAGCACTTTAGAAGCAGCTTTTGTGCCTTTCGTCAAATGTTGGAAGGAAAATTCAGATAAGGAATCTAGGTTTAAATAGTTTAAGTTAAAAAAGACATTTTTCTTTCATTTCCTTTTCCCCCAAATAGGTGGATTCTGAATCATCTTTTATTTCAAATAAAAGTAGGTTTAAATATTTTACTGAAAATGTAAGGCCGTTATTTATCCATGATAATGGTTTAATAATCTGAGATTATACAGGCGTTATAAAGGGAACTGTACATGAATGAAACAAATTAAATTACACTTTCCACAATTATCTCCATCTGGTACATAATTCAGAATCTGGAGACCAAATGGTATTTTTCAAAAGGAAAAGGGGGATACGGCACACAGTTACAGTGGGATCAAAGTTGGGAACCTCTGGTTTATAACAAAGTTTAAAGGTACAACTAAACAACAATGAGAACTAAAAGGATCAGAAGGATGAATATAGAAAATTCCATTGTGATTTTGTATTATTCATCTTTACTCAAGATTTTTTTGTGCTTTCCTTTCATGTCCTTCAATTTCTCAATCTTTTCACTTGAATCCTTCTGGTTGCTTATAGAATCCTCCTGTGCACTGCACATTTGAGACTTCAACTTGAATCCGAATTTCTTCGATACGGTACCCCAAGTGCTAGATGAGCCCTTTACCTGGCCTAGCTTCTCTATTTCCTGCCTCATGTTCGAGCATTCTTTCTCGAGCTCGGAAACCCGCATTCTCATATTATCCATGCCTACCTTTAAAACCTGATTTTCTCTCACAGCTGAGGCCCACCCTCCATCAGTTGATCCTGCGAACCCGCTTCTTAATTGTCGTGATCCGTCAAGATTATCTGAAACCAAAAAGCAACCTGCAATTGAAGTCCTAAGCTGAAGCTGCTCGAAGAACAAGACTTGGACAACTATTCTCAGTGGCAGTCTCTCGTTTTGTGCAGCATGGGTACAGGCTTCCAAGGAGAGCTTCTGGCAGTCCATCAATCGACATAGTTGTTCTCTGTCGGATTCCGACAACCATGGGTGTGACTGCAAGTTTGATAAGCATAGGAGAAAGTTAAACAAGTTTGAAAGATAATTGTAGCCATTTCAAGCTTTCTTTCTTGTACCCTTAAGATGCAAGGGTTGATTTTAAGAACATGATAATATTCAGCTCCCTAAAAATCAACGCATATAAGATTTGGCTTTCTGTCCGGTTAACTTTGTTTCAAGCAGACGAGAGAAGCAACTTCCGTTAAAATGCCAACTAAATTACCCAGTCAAAGAACCAACGACAGAAACAACTTAAAAGGATTAGTGAACTAGTTCTTGGGTAGAGACTAAAACATTTGACTTGCGTTTGGGCACAACTGCTGCAGAATTCTTGGATTAGTGAACTAGTTCTGGTAATAATTTGCAGCATATAAAACAAAGTAATTAGAAATTATGTGCAGTAAGGATAGTACCTTGAGATAAATGTCTATGGCACGATATAGACCATCATCCAATGGCCGGGCATAGTCAGGAACTGATGCAGCAAGAGCCTGGAACTTGGGGAGCTTCAAATTGACATCAGGGGCAACTTCTGCAAGGTACCCATCAACTAGCTTGGCTACCATTGTAATTGGTGTTAATGACGGTGAGCCAATAATCTGACCATCATCAGCCGAACATGGAGAGGCTCCACCAGTGATTTGGTCCATGGCAAGAAAATGCTCAAGAATTCGCTGTACGCAGTCCACGTTGTAAAGTGTTTCCATGGAATAAGAGAAATTAGGCATCAGTAGATCTTCCAGAGTTGCTTTATCAAGCTGCAACCCGATCCTTTTCTCAAAGTTAGATATACAAGAGGGGCTTGCTCGAAGAATCATGGCTGTCCGAAGCAGTCCAAACAAAAACTTGGTTGAGACAAGGCCTTTCTGAATGGGAAGCAACCTATCAATCTCCTCCAGTAAAATCTTCTGACCGTCTTCTGATAGAGGAGCCCCCAAGGCCACAGGTGCAAGAGAGGCACTTGAGTTAGAATCATTAGCACCCTGGCGCCTGATCAAACCAGGTAGGTACTTTTTTGCATAAAAAGTGAGCGAGCCAGCAATTATATCCTCCCTGATACCACGAGACTCCATGGCTGAAATCAATCTCTTATAGAGAGGTAAACTTAAATTCAATGCATCCTCATACCACCAATCCAAACTTGTATTTTTCGGTTTGGCCCCTGTACTTATCCCATTCCACAACACACTTCCACCAGGGCTCTGCATAGGACCACCATGTTCCATTACGGGCCACCCGAATAGGTTAGGGTCAGTAGATGCCTTTGTGGCTAACGATTCGATGCACCTTTTTGTGATATTCAGTTCATCAGCATAACAGATAATATCATCACATGTTTGAAGTGCTCTAAGTGAATCTTTCCAATTTCGGAGGACTACTTGATTAAGAAAGGTTTCAGTCTGCACAATAAGATTGTTCTCCCCATATTCCTCAGTCATTTCTAGATGCTCAGCAGCACATCGAAGGTACACAACATTTGAGGCAGTGAGTTCATGTTTCACTCCATAGCAGAACTTCGCAACAAGTTCAAAAGTTCTGGCCCCTCCAGGAATGTCAGAGATGCATATGGAACATTTTTCTTCTTCTTCAGATGCTTCTGCGATCAATCTTTCCATAACCCCGCTTCTAGAGAGTAAAGGGAACTGCACCAAATGATAGTTAAGAAGAGTAAGAACCTAAAAATGAATAGTTATTTGCTTAGAGCCTTAGACACTTCATTTTTCCATGCATCGCAGCGAGTACAAGTTCATGCGAAGGAATTCACCGCTCTTTGTTGAAAGGAAAAGGCTTGAGAAATTGGAAAAGTGACACACCTCGACTCAAGGAAAATCAATAGCTGAGGTCTTAAAAAGATGGTGCGGGGCACGAGAAAGGATTTTCTATCTTTATTTTGCAGAAACCGATAAAAATGAGCGGAAAGACTTTATAAACATATAAATTCAGCAAATTCTAACAAGTAAAAGGGGAACACCAACCAGAATGAAGTATATACATCAAGGGGAAATTACCTTGTGAAGATGAAAGGACATTTCTCCAACTTCAACAACAATGTCACTAGGAAGTCCAGTTGTGCAGAACCTATAATATAGCATGCATATTAAGCTCAACACAGAGAGAAATATAACAAGATTTTCACATGCTTAGGGATATGCAGGGTGCTTAGAATCAAAGCCAAAGAAGCTTGGTCCCATATTATAAGATATTCTTATTATAAGAAAAATCATCGTACATAAGAACAAGCAACAATATGAAATGGTTCCATCTATTATACAGATGAAACATTAATAACCCAATCTTAATGAGCATACACATCACTTTTCAAGACTCGTCCTTCTCATCCAAAAGCTGGGATTCCACATTTGCAATCACTACGACAAGAAACAATACCACATTCTCGTTTTGTTTGATTCCATCAGTGTTAACAAGCTTCCAATATTGATAAAAAAATGTCAGATTTGTTACTTCTGAAAAGGAATGTTAACACTGAAAACAGACATGATATTAAACCGGGGAAAATGTATTACTTATCTAACCTTAGTACTATTAAATTAAACATGGTATTAAACCACACTAACCTGGTATTAGTAAGCATAAGAAATATAAACAAAAAAGACAAGATATAGGTTTAGCGCAGGTTCAAGGTCTCCTAACAGATGGGCATTCCCCCTTCTGTCGATCGTTTAACCAGTACAACCACATGACAACTTCAGTCATAACTGCTGTATGTTAAAGTTCTTAAGACAAAAACCGTTTCATTCTTATATTATCAGTATATCAGTAACACCAGATTGGTGATTCAGATTAGATAGGTTCAAGAGTCTAAAGAAATTGTTCTCAAGCTAGTCATCTTCTGTAAATGTGAAGCTTTAATAAAGTGCGTTACTTCAATTTCAACCGAAACCAAAAAGCAATGGCAAAATGTCTATTTACCAACTGCTAACCTGAGAGTTCAAGAGTAAACAACTTTTTAGCAGTATTTGCAACAACTGAATGAATCGCTAAGCAATTAAGTGATTGCAGCATGAAAACTGAGTTTCAGACATAGGAATGTGAAAGCCAAAACTAGTTTGGTCGCTCAAATCCACAACCATAGCATGCATATTTGTATGTCTCTTGATCCATATGCATCCAAATTCAAACATTAAAGTATGTCTAAAAATTTTAAGAAAAAAATAAAAGCTAAACTGAAAGAGCAAGATGAAAACAAAGTAAAGCAAAACAACATCTCACAATAGTCAATGACAGAACACAAGTATGCAGAAGAAGATGGAGATGTAATAAAATTGCAGAGGAGATCAGTTACATACCAAGCCTGCCCTTGCCTTTGAAAGGCATCAGTTTTGGATCCAAGTTTCATGCAAGCCATTTTCTCACAGTGGAAATGGAAACAGCTTCAGCAGCAGAACCAGAATCCGAAGGACAAATACTTCAACCCTGCATAAAAAATTGGAAAGTCAATGGAACCCCTTTTGTTTATGGCAATTGGCAAATATACCGGAACTAGCCTCAAAACAAGGCACTTCCTAAATCTAAAACGAAAACCCAGTTTTACTTTAACCCTCACACCTAAAAAAAACACCAACCTCAAGTGCTCAAGCCAGCTCGTTCTCTAAAGGTCAAACCTTGAAAATAAACCCAAATGTAGCTTCTTCTTCAACATGTAAATCAAAGAAAACCCACTAAATATTACAGGGAAAAACTTGCTTTAAATCCATCACCAGATTCATTCCACATACCCCATAGAGAAAAACGCCCCCAAACCCACTTCAGAAACACCTCCAAATCCCTGCCTAAACCCAGAGAATCTCCAAATCAGACACCAAATTGAAGTTGGCCGTTTAGGTCAACCCCTCCAAAAACAAAAACCCCAACAGCCCAAAATGAATAATATAATCCCCGGAAAACACTCGCCGAGAAAATTCCAAAGTTTAGAAAACAAAGGAACAAAAACTACTCAATGCCCCTTTAGAATACATTACAGCAAAAAAGAGGAACTCTGCGAGTTACTGTTTTTTGGAGTGACTTGTTGTTTTATCGGTTATACCCCATGGAAATGATAATAATTATTAATTCATTACCTTTGAAGCTTTTCAATGCCGTAATGATGATTATGTTACTATATAGGGGACGTAACGAGCATCCCACAGCAACGGGCCAATATGGAACTTTTAATTTTTACTTAAAAGTTAGTAATAAATTATCTAATTTACGGAATAAGACCCGAGTATAACATAAGACATAGTGTGGTGTAGTTATTGTGCGGCACTAATAAAAAATTGTTACAAGACGCGAAACACAGAACTTACTAACTTAAACTTTAAACTGAAAATGTTAAAAAAATAAAACACAAAACTAAAAATATTACACTTTGATAATATTTTAGGTTGGTGGTTAAATATTGAAACTTAGCTTCGAGTATCGATACTTATCGTTTCTAATAACATTTTAAGTTTTTGTATGTATCGAAACTTGTCTCTAAGTATCGATACTGTCGCGAGACACCAACCGAAAATATTATAAAAATGTAATATTTTCAGTTTCGTGTTATGTTTTTTTAACATTTTTATTGGTGTCGCACCGTAGCTGCAGCGTGACTATGCCACACCGTAAACCTACCCGACCCTAATTCATATTTATAAGAGGATATCACTAACTTTATTAAAAAATAATTTTATATAATTTTTTTTAAAAAAACCAGTAAGAACAAAATAATATTTTTTTGTTATCAAAATATTGAATTTTTAAAAATAAAATAAAATTATCTAAATCCAATGAGTAATCCTGGTAAAAAAACGATTCATTATAATAGATCCGAATTCAAAAATATCATCTATACGGTGTGTACGCTCTCAAAATCATAAAAATAACATACTTTGTCTTTGTCCAACTTACACACAAATAATAGGTAAAATTAGGGGATTGGGGGTAATTAAAATTTTAATTAGGGGAATAAAAATGTTTGGAAAAAATTTAGGCGAATAGGGCAGTTTCTCTAATAATTTGAGAAATAAGCCAGTTTTTACAGGACCTTGCCATATGTACATGGGGATGTTCACTTTTTATACATGTTTGACTCCCTACACCGAGCCTGGACCCAACCTGCACGCTGATTGAACTGAGTTAGTAGGACTTCGTCATGTGCACACGGCGAGGTCCTGTAGAAACTAGTCTATTTCCCAAATTCTTGGAGAAACTTACCTATAACCCTAATTTTAATTTCCATTAAGATTATTATCCTAATTTTGCCCAAATAATATTCATGTTACAAATAAAACATGAATAATAGTAATAATACTATAGTTTTAAATGATTTATTAAACAAGAGTAAACTATTTATAAATGAATTTATTCATAAAAGGTGAAAATAACATATTTTGTTTGTGTTTAATTAGTTATTTGGTGTGATTAGTTAGTTTAATAAACAAGTATAAAAATATTATTAATAATTAATTAAACCTTTTGTAAAAATAAGATTTTTTGAAAGAGAGAAAAAACTTTCTATATCATAATTTAAACAAGGAGTTAACAAAATAGGGAAATAAATTTAAAGTTATTGATGATTATAAAAATGAAATTTCTTTTTTCTTAATAATTTTATCTAATTTGAGTTTAATTCTCATTTAAATCATTAAAGGTACATATAAAAATTTGTATTTCAATGAAAAAATAACTAACAAGGGTTGAGTACAATGACAAGACATATTACTCTTTTAATTAGAGATTTAAATTTAAATTTTGAAGATGACATTATTGAAAATTTGAGAGAAAGAGTCACGATACCGAATATGGACGATAAAATCAGAGGCGGATCACTGAGCCTAGGGAGCCTTGGCACCCCAAGTTTTGGGGAAATTAAATTTACACCCCACAAATATTTCAAATTTTTTAATTAGGTCGCCTTAAATTTATTAGAAATTCTCATTAATACTTAATTTTTTAATATTCTTAATAGAGTTCTTCAAATTGTTAAAATTTTCATTAAGACTCACAAATTTTTAAAATTTTTAATTAAACCATTAATTTTTAAAAAAGAATTTATCATTAAATCCTTAGAAATTTCGAAAATTTTGATTAAACTTCCAAAATTTTAATTTTTTTAAATTAAACCTCCAAATAACCGCACCAAAATTTGCCCAGCATAAAATGGACATGTCCGATAAAAAACAATAAAAAAGAATAAAAGGACTGTAAAATGGACATGTCCAAAAAGATAATGGAAGGCTTTAGAAAGCACAGCGACGTGTGTGGGGGCATTTATGGCCGCTCCCAATACCAAAACCCCCTTCACGCTCGCATGCTTCCACGTGGGACCTTTCTCTTCCAATTTTTTTTTTTGAATAAAATACACCGTTCATCACTTAAATATCTTCCTATTCTTATTTCAGTCACTCAACTTTTAAACTTTTCAATTTACTAATTGAACTTTCGGATTGCTCATGTTTTGGTCACTCTGAAATATTTTATTATTATTTTTTATTTTTTTAATATTATTAAATATAAAATAATTTAAAATAAATAATAAAATTATATTTTATTATTATTATCATTAAATTTAAAATATATAAAAAAATCACCACCACCGTCGACCACCATTGGTCTAAAAATCGACGACCGTTTGATCTCAAATTGCACCGGTAGACTTGTTTTGACACGCTGAGTCCGAATCTGGTGTTTGTTTCACCAGAAAATGTCTTGAAACTCGGAATCTCGTTTGAAAATTATCGATTTTCTCACTTACGATCTCCTTTTCGTGGACTTCAGAGCATTTTTTGGCAAAATCGAGGTCAGATTCAAACTCAGAGGGCCGAGATGAAGCAACCAGTGAAATATGGGACTAAATGACCACCATCTACGACTGTCGGTGGTGGCGTTCGACGGCGGTAAATGGTGGTCGACAAACAGTTGGACTTAATTTTATATTTTAAATTATTTTTTATATTAAATAATAATAATAATTCCAAAAAATTCGAAAATAATACTACAATTGTAATGACCCGGATTTTAAAATTTATAGGTCGGTTTAACCCGAGTCTTGGGCCCCGTGTGTTGGGCCGAGAAGTTGGGCCATTGGAGGCTCAATGGCCCTCTAGTGGGCTTCCTTATGTTATTGGGCTAAAGGCTTTGGGTTGTTTGACGAATGAGAGATGAGGGATGGGTAAAGAGGTAATTTTATCCTTCTTTGAAAAGGGAGGGGTTGGTGTTTCTTAATTTCCCTACAAAAAAAGCAAAGAGTGTGATCTCATTTTGTCCCTTACTCTCCCTATCTCTCTCTTCTTCATCCTCATTTTGAACCAAAGATTAAAGGCTCCATCTTTGTCTCTTTGAGTTAGATTTTCGGATTTCAAGTTATGGGTGTTGTTATCATTATACAAGAATCTACATTTTGAGGTAAGAATCATCAATCCTGGTGGAGAATGAGTTTTGGTGGGGGGGGGGTGAGGAGGAAGAACGTGAATGGAAGTTTTGACCTCATTCCTTGTTGTAGAATCATAGCTTTAGTTTCTTTTAATCTTTTCAGCAATGTTGTAACCCGTTTTACAACATTTCCCTGTAGTTAAAGAGGTTGAAATTCTTCCAAAGAGCTTGAGAAGAAGAGTGTTTGAGGGGCTTGGCTTGGAGCTTCATTTCATGTTAAGAATCAAGGTTAGTACACTACTAACTCCTATGCCTTCACGAGCATTATAATTGTAAAACCAAAATTGATTTTGATATAACAATATTTTTCAAGGACTTAATTGCAAAATGAAATAAATTTTTAAATACTCAAAAGACTCACAACATGATAAGGATTCGAACTTTAAGTGTTTCTAAATCAAAAGCCAAGTATCTGAAATATTATATAAGTATTTTTGAACTAAAAATTTCAAGTTTAATCCAAGCGTACCGATACAGTTACATTCATATCGATACGGTTTTTGGATATTGGAAATGCGTTATGAAAAGTGTACCGATACACTCTTTGCTGTATCGATACGATTTTTAGACTCGAAGTAAATCTGAAAACTAAAAATCACTTACCGTATCGATACGCTTCTTTCCATACCGATACGAGTTGGTAAGATTTGATAAATCTTGGCATTTAATTTTTTGACCGTTGCCTTGTCAGTTTATTGGAACCAAACACTTTGAAAATTGGTTAACCATACTAATACGCTTAACTACCGTATCGATACACTTTTTGGTTAACCACTTCTCCTTATTCTAGTGAGAAAAATCAGTACCGGTACGCACTATGTCGTACTGATCCCCTTTGTAAAATATGGTTTTCGTACTGATATGTCTCTTCGCATATCGATACGCTATTTGTATACAACAACTCTTTCTTCTTATGACAGGTACCGATACGGTGACGCGTGTACCGATACGGTATGTTGCAGAAGTGCATTGTGGTGGAAAAAGAGAGCCTAACAGCTCTATTGATGATGCCAACCACCCAAACGGTTAGAATTCAATGAAGAGGTATAAAAGAAAGCCATAAAAGCTACAACAACAACTATTGAACAAGTCAAGCACAACAAAGCAAAAATCCAATCCATTTGAGCTATTTGGAGTCAAACCCTTTTTACCCAACTTGTGTATTTTCTTGTATTTATTTATTTCAAGTTTGGGGTTAGAGTGAACTTGTATTTGGGCAATTATTCGCCTATTGTGAGGTATTTTCTTTGTTTCCAAAACTTCTCTTGTAAAGAGTGAGTCTTGATTAAGCTTTGGGTTGAAAACTTAATCAGTTTGTAAGGTTTCCCCTTAATCCGAGAAAATGGGAAGAATTTCTAGTGAAATTGGTTGAAAATCCTTAGTGGGAGCTAAGGTAGTGGATGTAGAGCTTGTTCTAAGCTTGAACCACTATAAATCTCTTGTGCCTTCACTTTTATTTTACCAATTTCCTCTCTCAAAATTTTAAAAGCCAATTCACCCCTTCTTGGCCATTTGTTCATCGATTGATCCACACAACAATTGGTATTAGAGACTAACTCTTTGAGAGATTAACATCTACAAGAGGCGATCCTTGAAGCAATCCAATCAATCGACAATGAAGCAATGACGTCTACTTCCACCAACTTGTATGAGTGTCAATCCACCACCAAACCTCCATTCTTCAATGGGGATAACTACCCATATTGGAAGAACCGGATGAGGCTATTTATCAAATCCAACGATTACCTTCTTTGGGATGTAATCAAAGATGGGTCATCCATTCCAATGAAGCGAGAAGGTGATAGACAAGTTCCCAAGGCCAAACAAGAAATGAAAGAAGAAGAAAGAAAGAAGCTACAAGTAAATGACAAGGCCTTGCACATGCTCTTTTGTGCACTAAGACCGGACATGTATTCGAAGATGTCATCTTAAACAAGTGCAAAAGAGGTGTAGGACACGCTTGAGACCACCTAAGAGAGCACCAACGATGTTAAGGAGACCAAGATTGGAATCCTCAACTTAAGTTACAAGAATTTCAAAATGGAGCCCGACGAGAGTGTCACGAAGATGTTTGATCGTTTCTCGGTCATCGTCAATGGTCTCAAAGGTTTCAGAGAAGTTATCCCTGAAGACAAGCTTGTTCGGTAACTACTCTACTCTCTTCTTGAGTCATGGGATGGGAAGAGAACCACCATCATCAAGGTAAAAGATTTGAAGACATTGAAGCTCGATGCACTCATGGGTTCTCTCCTTACTCATAAGATCATGAAGTAAGGAAGAGAAGAAGAAAAGAAAAGAGAAGAGAAAAAGATGGAGAATAAGGAAGTGGAGAAGAAGAAAATCGGAATTTCTCTAAAAGCTTTACAAGAAGAGAGCAATTCATTCGATGAAGAGCTTGAAGAGATGGATATGCTAGACAAAAGATTCACCCAGCTCATGAAGTCCAACCGGGGAAGAAAGTTCTTTAGAAAAAGAGACTTCAAGAACAAGAATAAGGAATAGGAGAAGGATCAACTCATATGCTATGAGTGCAAGAAGTCAAGGCACATTAGAACTGAATTCCCCCAACTCAAAAGGAAGAGCTTCGAGAAGAAGAAGCTCAAGGCCTACGTTGCTACTTAGAGTGATGAGGAATCATCATCCGATGAAGAAGAGCAAGAAGTTGCCAACCTTTTCCTTATGGCCCTTGAGGAAGATCCTAAGGTAAACCCTAACACATATACTTTTGATTTCACTTTTGATGAGCTTCAAGAAGCTTATGATGAGTTGCAAGAGGTTTACGATGAGTTGGTAGAAAAGTTTAAAGAATCGATTTTGAAAAACAAGAAAACTATTTCTGATTTGAAAAACCAAAATGATTCTTTATCCAAAACCAACTCTGAACTTGAAAAGAAGGTTTGTGCTTTAAAAGACAATTTAACTTATTTTGAAAAAGAAAACATTGATTTAAACAACCTTCTTTCCGAGCTTAATGATCATCAACATAAGGGGGTGAATGATCTTAAAGATTCTTTGAACAAATTTGGGAACTCAAGTTTTGAAAAAGGTGAATCTTCAAAACCCAACTATGTAAAAAGAAACTTTGTTGACCACAAACAAAGAGGCTTCCCAAGGCCCTCTAGAGGTAAGAGGATTAGAAGTGTTTGGGTTCCTAAGAACCTAATTGCTTCTAATGATTTACATGCTATTACTTCTTGGATTCCCAAGGGAACCAAGATTTTGGGAGCTGATGTCCATGGACCCAAAATGATTTGGGTACCAAAAATAAGATCTAATCTTTTTTTGTAGCGGAAGCATTGCTACAAGGACAAAGCTTCAAGTCAAAGCACATGATACCTTGATAGTGGATGCTCAAGACACATGACTAGCGATAAGAGTAGATTCTTGAAACTAAAGCCAAAAATTGGAGGAGGAATGACATTTGGTGACAACTCCAAAGGATAAATTGAAGGAATTGGTTCCATTGGTAATCACTCTTCTATTCTCATTGCAAATGTCCTTTATGTCAATGGTCTAAAACATAATTTATTGAACATTAGTCAATTATGTGATAAAGGTTTTAATGTTCTCTTTGATGTTAATGGTTGCAAAATTATAAACTTTGAAACAAATAAGATAATTCTCATAGGTCATCGTATAGGAAATACATATATGGTGAATCTATATGACATTAACATTTCTAATGCATGTTTTGCAGCTAATGATGAACATGATTCATGGTTATGGCATAGGAAACTAGGACATGCTAGCATGAGTGTTTTAGAAAAATTGGTTTCCCAAGATCTAGTAAGAGGTTTACCTAAGCTAAAATTTTCTCCAGATAAATTTTGTGATGCTTGTGCTAAGGGTAAACATAAATGGGTATCTTTTAAACCTATTAATGATGTTTCAACTAGTAGAGTATTATAATTGATCCATATAGATTTCTTTGGACCTATTAGGACAATGAGCTTGGGTGGAAAATCGTATGCTTTTGTGTTAGTAGATGATTACTCTAGTTACACTTGGGTTCTATTCTTAAGTACTAAGGATGAGACTTTAGAAAAGTTCATCACATTTTCAAAAATTTCTCAAAATGATCTTGGTCAACAAATTTCTCATATTAGAAGTGACCATGGAACCAAATTTCAAAATTTAGGATTTGAGGATTTTTGTAACATTAATGGTATATGTCATAATTTTTCCGCACCTCACACTCCTCAACAAAATGAGGTAGTTGAGAGGAAAAATCGAACTTTAGAAGAAATGGCTAGAACTATGCTTTGTGAAACAACTTACCTAAATATTTTTGGGCAGAACCCACAAACACCGCTTGTTATATTATTAACCGTGTAATGATTAGACCAATTTTAAATAAAACTCCTTATGAGATTTTGAAATTAAAGAAGCCCAACATTAGCTATTTTCATCCATTTGAATGCAAGTGTTTTGTTTTAAATAATGGAAAAGATAATTTAGGTAAATTTGATGCAAAAAGTGATGAAGCTATTTTCTTAGGGTATTCTTTAAACTCTAAAGCCTATCGAGTATTTAACAAAAGAACCTTGGTTGTAGAAGAGTCTATTCATGTATTTTTCGATGATAACCTCATTCCGAGGAAGGACTCTTGTGATGATGATGATGTATGAATCATTGAAGCCAATGATGGTGGACAATCATCAAAGGTGGATGAGGTTCTAACCAAGGGAGAAGAAGCATAAGATCCACCTCTAGAAGCCTTGAAGGACATGACTCTAGAGGAGAAGGAAGTGAGCTACCCAAGGGAGTTCAACTATGTCAAAGAAGGTGAGATTTTGGGTGATCCATCCGAAGGGGTAACCACTAGATCCTCTCTTAGAATTATGAATAATGTTGCATTCATTTCATGCATAGAGCCTAAAAATATCAAAGAAGCATTAAATGATGATTTTTGGATATTGGCCATGTAAGAAGAATTAAATCAATTTGAGGGGAGTCAAGTTTGTACATTAGTTGATAGACCTAGTAATAAATCTACTATAGGAACTAAATGTGTTGGGTTCTATGGTGCTCAATTCCTTCAACCGTTCTTGCTCGCCAAGTGGTGGAGAAGTGGAATTTTGGGTGAAAGAGGTGTGGAAGCTAAAAATAATAAAGACAAGATGATTTATAGTGGTTCAACCTTCTAACCAAGGTCTACATCCACTACCTTAGCTTCCCACTAAGGATTTTCAATCAATCCACTATTGATTTGTCCCCTTTTCTAGGCTTAGGAGGAAGCCCTTACAAACCGATCAAGCTTTCTACCCAAAGCCTTGATCAAACTCTCTTTACAAAGAGATAAAAATAAGCAAACTCAAATCCCTCCAATAGGTATTTTTTTGCACAATTAAGCTCTCACCCAATCCTAAAACACTTGAGCAAATATAACAATTTGGCTCACTAGTGTTTGTTTATACACGGAATTGACAATTAAGCACTAAGACACATTTTGATCATATGTTGTATTACAATTGAAGCATTAACCATTACTAGATGCTTGGAGGTCCCTTTTATACTCCTCTTTGAGTTTGTAGCCGTTACTAGCCGTTGGGGTTGAATTGGAGCCGTTGGAGACTTTATTTCCCACCATAAATGCAGTTCTGCAACATCTTGTTTCGAAACGCCCGACCCTGTTTCGAAACACTCTTGAAATAGAAAGAGCCGTTGCAGTCTGATGCAGTACCCGTTTCGGAATGCCCTTGACCGTATGGAAACGACCGTATCGAAACGCTTGTCCCCGTATCGAAATGCCCTGCATTTAAAAGGTAGTTGAGAAATAGCCGTCGGGGGTTTATGACCGTTGAGGTCGATGCCACATAGGCGTATCGAAATGGCAGAGGCCGTGTCGAAACGCTATGCAAAAATCTCACTCAGATTAAAGCCCGTTTCGAAACCCGTTTCGAAACGTTTTGCCACTGTAAAGACCCGTATCGAAACACCTAGGGGCGTTTCGAAACGCCTAGATGGTTTTGTTGAATTTGGCTTTGAAAACACTTAAAACCTTTTTGAAATATCCCATAAACATAGTTTCAAGTTGTTTGGACTTAGAAATGGTTTTGAATTCTTTTTAACTTTGTCCAAAACATTTTTCAATTATTATATCAAAACATTAGTTCTACAATCTCCCCTCTTTGATATAATAAAACCAACTTGAAAAATTGTTTGGGATTCTCCCCCTTTAAATTTAAAAATGTGAATAAGAGATGAAAAATTGAAAAGTAGGTAAAGCCCCCCTTATTCATTTAAAATACAATTTTCAAACCAAACTCTCCCCCTTTTTGTTATATCAAAAAGAATTCAAAAGACATTAAGTTCAAAAATAACTTAGGAGGTTTAAAAAGATTATAAAAATGAGAATTTTGGTTTTAAAATGGCTCCCCCTTACTCAAAGCATCATCATAGAACATTAGTCCAACATATGTCATAATCTAGTTGAAATAAAAAATAAATCAAATTAAACAAATAAAACAACTAGATTTTTACCACACTTGAACACAAGGAAGGATGTGAAGCATTCCTTCTTCAAGTGTTCTTCCTTGTATGCATGGAGCTCCCCCTCAATGTTTGACTTGTTGATCAATCTCCATCACACCTATCATAAGATAATCAAGTAATTTTTAGTATCCAAATTGCTTTGGATCCATAGACGTTAGTAGCACAAAACTTAGTCCCCTTAGGAATCCATTTTTCAATTTCATCCTTCTTAGTTGAAGTACTTAGTCCTTTTGGGACCCAAATACTTCTAAAACATTTACCATTTACAAATCTAGGGGCACTAGATTGTCTTACATAAAAGTTTGATTTTCCAAAATTATTTTTCTTTTCAAGCTCTTTGGAAATCAAATCCTTTTCTTCTTGAACTTTATGAAGCAAATTTTGTAAATCAAAACATTTTTGTTCAAACTCTTCGAGTTTTGTTTCAAGTTCAATTTTGGTTTTAGAAATCAAGTCATTTTAAATTTTTAAATTTGAAATTACTTTCTTGTTTTTCAAAATGTGATTTTTAAATTCTAAAACCAAATCGTCATAGGCATCTTGTAATTCATCAAAAGAATATGAACATGAAGTAGATGAATTAGTAGTTACCCTTGAATCTTCTTCGATGGCCATAAGGTAAAGGTTGACTTGTTCATTGTCGGTGGAGTCTTCATCACTCCAAGTAGCCACATATGCCTTCTTCTTATGACTTGAAGTGCTTGCCCTCTTCTTCTTCATGGATTCTGTGAAACCGATATTTTAATTTTGATATAACTAAAGAACCTAAGGACTAAATTGAAAATGTCAAAACGAATTTTAAGTCCTCAAACATCCCCATATGATTTAAAGAATATGCATAAGTTAAAAACTAAGCTTTCCAAATATTTTCTAAGTGTTCTCAAAGCAGAAACAATGTTTTTCGAGTCCCTGTTTCGAAACGGCCTAAGGCGTTTCGAAACGATTTTGAAACTGTCAACCCATGTTTTGAAACGGGTATCGAAACGTTTTCAACACTGCCAACCCATGTTTCGAAACAAGTATCGAAACGGCTTTAGAACATAGAGAACCCGTATCGAAACGAAATCAAGTGTTTCGAAACGGTTCTTCATTTGATTTGAAAAATATGACCGTTGCAAGTTTTTAACTGATTTTTCAGAAACCGTTAAGGCGTTTCGGAACTCGTTTCGAAACAACCCTTAACAGTGGAAAAAGTGTTTCAAAACGGGTTAAACCGTTTCGATACGGGCTCTTAAATGCACCCAACGACTCTTTCTATTTTGGTCCGTTTCAAAACAGGGTCTCGCGTTCCGAAACGGGTGGTTGCGGACTGCATTTATGGAGGTGAGATAACACTCCCAACGGCTCTATTGATGAATGCAACAACCACAACGGCTAGAAATCAATGAGAAGGTATAAAAGGGACCTCAAAAAGCTCCAGCAAAAACTATTAATTCAAAAGCAAACATCCAAACATCAAATCCAAGCATTTGTGCCTAAATCCCAATATTGTCTAGAAACCCCAATTGTAATTTTCATTCTTATCTTTTTCAATTGGGTTGAGTGCTTGTAATTGGGCTACAATTTGTATTGAGAGATACTTTCTTAGCCAACAAAATCTTTGTTCTATTTGTGTGAGGATTGGGTTAAATTTTGGGTAGAAAATTTAACCGAAATTGTAAGGGTTACCTCCTTAGCCTAGAAAAGGGGAAGAGCAATTAGTGGAATTGTTGTAAATCCTTAGTGAAGCTAAGGTAGTGAATGTAGAGTTCATTTGGAACTTGAACCACTCTAAAATTCCTTGTCTATCCTTTTAATTTGCAATTTCCACCACCTAAACCTTTAAAAATCCAATTCACCCCCTCTTGGTTCATATCGATCATTCGATCCGCTCAACAATTGGTATCAGAGCCTACCTCTTTGAGGATTAACAACCACAAGAGGAGTTCCTAGGAAGAGTGTGATCATCCAAAAATTAAGAGATGGCTTCAACCTCCGGTTCGGGCATGTATGAGTCTCAATCCACTACAAAACCTCCATTCTTCAATGGTGACAACTATCCGTTTTGGAAGAATAGAATGAGGCTCTTCATCAAATCCAATGACTACTTGGTTTGGGATGTGATTGAAGATGGCCCCTACATTCCATTGAAGCAAGATAGTGAAGGCAAGATGGTTTTGAAGAAAAAGGTGGAGATGAGTGAAGAAGAAAGGAGAAAGATTCAAATAAATGACAAAGCTCTCCACATGCTCTTTTGTTCATTCGGTCCGGACATCTATTCCAAAGTGTCATCCATTGAGAGTGCCAAAGAAGTGTGGGACACTTTTGAGACTACCTATGAGGGAACCAATAACGTCAAGGAAACTAAGATTGGAATTCTCAATCTTAGTTATGAAAATTTCAAGATGGAACCCGATGAGACGGCGTCCAAGATGTTTGATCGGTTCTCCACCATAGTCAATGGGCTCAAAGGATTTGGAGAGACAATACTGGAAGACAAGCTTGTCCGGAAGCTACTCTATTCACTTCCCGAATCATGGGATGGGAAGAGAACCACCATCATAGAAGCTAAGAATTTGAAGACTTTAAAGCTTGATGAGCTAGTGGGTTCTCTCCTTACACATGAGATTATGAAGCAAGGAAGGGAAGAAGAGAAGAAGAAAGAAGAGAAGAGAGTAGAAAAGCTAGAGGTTGAAAAGAAGAAGAAGATGAGAATAGCTCTCAAAGCTTCACTACTTGAGGAGAGCTCTTCCAGTGAGGAGGATGAGCTAGAAGAATTGGCTATGATAGCCAAATGATTCTCACGCTTTATGAGGTCCAACCGGGGAAGAAAAATTCAAAGGAAGATGGACTTCAAAGGCAAGAACAAAGAAGAAGCAAGAGATCAAATCATTTGCTTCGAGTGCAATAAACCCGACCACATACGTTCGGGTTGCCCTCAACTCAAGAAGAAGGGCTTTGAGAAGAAGAAGAAGCTCAAAGCCAATATTGCTACTTGGAGTGATGAGGAGTCATCGGAGGATGACGAACAAGAAGTGGCCAACCTTTGCCTCATGGCACTTGAGGAAGATTCCTCTATGGTAACCTCTAACTCATCATCTTTTGATTTTACATATGATGAATTAAATGATGCATATGATGAGTTGCAAGAGGTCTATGATGAATTAGTTGAGAAATATAAGGAGTCGGTCATTAGGAACAAGAAAATCATTTTGGAACTAAATGATAAAAATGACTCACTCTCTCAAACTAATTCAAAATTTGAGAAAAAGATATTAGGGTTGAAAGATGAACTAAAATTTTTTCAAGATGAAAATGTTGACATTAATAATCTTTTATCTCAATGTAATAGTGAACACCAAAAGGTGTTAGATGAGCTAAATAAGCTCAAAGAGTCTTTTAAAAATGTTGGTAGTGTCAAACATGAAATAGGTGAATCTTCAAGAACAAACCAACCTAAGAAAAAGACTAACTACTACAAACAAGGTAGCTTTCCTAGACATAGTAGAGCTAAAAGAATTAGAAGTGTATGGGTTCCTAAGGAACTTGTAAAATCTAATAACATTATTGCTATGTCATCTTGGATTCCTAAGGGAACCAAGGTTTTGGGAGCTAACACTCATGGACCCAAAATGATTTGGGTACCAAAAACAAAAGCTTAATATCTTTGTTTGTAGGGGGAGCATTGCTACAAGGCCAAAGCACAAAGTCAAAACTCATGGTACCTTGATAGTGGATGCTCAAGGCATATGACCGGAGACAAGAGTAGATTCATGGATCTAAAGCCAAAAAGTGGAGGAGTGGTGACATTTGGTGACAACTCCAAAGGCCACATTAAAGGTATTGGCTCCATAGATAATCACTCTACTATTCTCATTGAAAATGTCTTGTATGTCGATGGTCTTAAACATAACTTATTGAGCATAAGTCAATTGTGTGATAAAGGATTTAATGTTTTATTTGATAAAAATGGATGCAAAATTGTAGACATTAAATCTAATAATATTATGCTCATAGGTCATCTCATAGGGAACATATACATGGTGCATCTAGATGACATTCATACATCTTATGCATGCTTAGTAGCACAAAATGAAAATGATGCATGGTTGTGGCATAGGAAACTAGGACATGCTAGCATTAGTGTTTTAGAAAAACTAGTTTCCCTTGACCTAGTTAGAGGTTTACCCAAGATTAAATTTTCAAATGATAAAATTTGTGATGCATGCTCTAAGGGTAAACAACATAAGTCTTCCTTTAAATCCATTAATGATGTTTCTACAAGTAGATGTTTACAACTAATCCATATGGATTTATTTGGGCCAATTAGGACTATGAGCTTGGGTGGTAAGTCTTATGCATTTGTACTTGTTGATGATTTTTCTAGATTTACTTGGGTTCTATTTTTAAGTACTAAAGATGAGGCTTTGGAAAAATTCATCACATTTTCAAAACTAACCCAAAATGATCTTGAACTTAGAATTTCACATATTAGAAGTGATCATGGAACCGAGTTTCAAAATTTAGGGTTTGCAGATTTTTTAAATGAAAATGGTATTAGCCACAATTTTTCGGCTCCTCGAACTCCTAAATAAAATGGGGTAGTTGAGAGGAAAAATAGAACTTTGCAAGAAATGGCTAGAACTATGCTTTGTGAAAATAATTTACCTAAATATTTTTGGGCGGAAGCCACAAACACCGCTTGCTATATTGTTAATCGAGTAATGATTAGGCCAATTTTAAAGAAAACACCTTATGAGATTTTAAAATCTAAAAATCCTAATATTAGCTATTTTCACCCTTTTGGTTGCAAGTGTTTTGTTTTAAATAATGGAAAAGACAACTTAGGTAAATTTGATGCAAAAAGTGATGAAGCTATTTTCATAGGATACTCTTTAACATCTAAAGCCTATCGAGTATTTAACAAAAGAACTTTAGTAGTAGAAGAATCTATACATGTTGTATTCGATGATAACCTCCTTCCAAGGAAGGATTCTTGTGATGATGATGATGTAGGAATCATAAATGCCTTTGATGGAGGACAAACTTCAAAGGAGGATGAGATTCCAACAACAAAAGAAGAAGACACACAAGATCCACCTCTTAAAGCCTTAAAGGACTTGGCTCTTGAGGAAAAGGAAGTGAGCTACCCAAGGGAGTTCAACTATGTCAAAGATGGTGAAATCTTGGGTGATCCATCCAAGGGGGTAACCACTCGATCTTCTCTTAAATTAATGAATCATGTTGCATTTATCTCATGCATAGAGCCTAAGAATATAAAAGAAGCACTGACAGATGATTTTTGGATTATGGCTATGCAAGAAGAGTTAAATCAATTTGAGAGAAGTAACGTTTGGACATTAGTTGATAGGCCTAGTAATCAATCTACCATAGGAACTAAATGGGTCTTTAGGAACAAGCTAGATGAGAGTGGTAAAATTGTGAGAAATAAAGCTAGACTTGTAGCACAAGGTTACACTCAAGAAGAGGGAATAGATTTTGATGAAACCTATGCACCCGTAGCTAGAATGGAAGACATTAGGATGTTGCTTGCATATGCATGTTATCATAATTTCAAGCCTTTTCAAATGGATGTTAAAAGCGCGTTTTTAAATGGTTTTATAAATGAGGAAGTGTATGTGGAACAACCACCGGGTTTTGAAGACTCAAAATTTCCAAATCATGTTTTCAAACTCACTAAAGCTCTTTATGGTTTAAAACAAGCTCCTAGAGCTTGGTATGAAAGACTTTCAAACTTTTTAATTGAAAAAGGTTTTGAAAAAGGTAAGGTGGACACTACACTTTTTATAAAAATGTACAAAAATGACATCTTAGTAGTTCAAATTTATGTTGATGATATTATTTTTGGTTCTACTAATGAATGTCATTGTTAAGAGTTTGCTAAGCTAATGCAAGGTGAATTCGAGATGAGCATGATGGGGGAGCTCTCATTCTTTTTGGGACTCCAAATCAAGCAAAAGAAGGATGACACCTTCATCAATCAAGCAAAGTACATTAAGGATATGCTCAAGAAGTTTGGCTTGGAGAATGCAAAGACTCAAGCCACACCTATGAGCTCATCTACAAAGCTTGACAAAGATGAAGGAGGTAAGTATGTTGACTCTAAGCTTTACCATTCTATGATTGGATCATTGCTTTACCTTACCGCAAGTAGACCGAATATCTTGTTTAGTGTTTGCTTGTGTGCTAGGTTTCAAGCTAGTCCTAGAGAGTCTCACCTTATAGCCATTAAAAGAATCTTTAGGTACCTTAGAGATACTCCTTGTTTAGGTCTTTGGTACCCTAGAGACTCCACCTTCAACCTTTATGCTTATTCGGATGCGGATTATGGGGGTTGCAAAATCGATAGGAAGAGTACTTCGGGAACTTGTCAATTCCTATGTAGTATGCTCATATCTTGGTTCTCTAAGAAACAAAATAGTGTAGCCTTATCTACCACCGAAGCCGAGTACATATCCTTAGGGAGTTGTTGTGCTCAAGTCCTTTGGATGAAGCAATAACTCTTAGATTATGGAATTAAAGTTGAAACCATACCCCTAAAATGTGACAACACTAGTGCTATATGTTTAACAAAAAATCCCATCCAACACTCTAGAACCAAACACATAGAAATAAGGCATCATTTCATTAGAGATCATGTCCTTAAAGAAGATGTGGTTATAGAGTATGTTGACACCTTAAATCAATTAGTGGGCATATTTACAAAACCTTTAGACAAAGAGCGTTTTTGGTCCCTTAGGAGAGAGTTAGGTCTAGCTAGCCTCTCTTGACCTTTTAGGACCTCTTTTGTGCTTAAATTTGCTTGATCTTGTGAAATGCCATGTTTATGTGTTATTACACCTAATTTCATCCATGCCTATAGCTAGGAGGAGTATGTTTAAGTTTGCATATGTTTTTCCTGCTCATTCATGTCATTCATGCATGTTAGGCCTTAGAAAAATCCAATTTTCTGCACTTTTAGAGCCTCATCTGCACTTCCAGGCCCAAGTGTATCGAAACGGGTCAACCTGTTTCGATACGGTTGCTTCAAATTCATATATGTGGGAAGGGCGTTTCGAAACGCCTTAATAGGGTTTCGAAACGTTTTGGCTACTGCCAAGGGGTGTATCGAAACAAGTTTCGATATGAGTCAATAGAGTTTCGATACGGTCAAACCTGTATCGAAACGGTCAGCTGAAGTTCTAAAAACGGTCAAACTCTCGTGCCCGCGTTTCGAAACGGTCAAGCCCGTTCCGAAACGGTTACGCGGACTGCTTTAAGAAGGGCTTTTAATGTTAAAGTTACACTTTAATTAAAACTCTCCTAAACCCTAAAAACCTAGTTCCGATTTTTCCCTATAAAACCCCTCTAAACCTCTTTGTTTTTCACCAATTCTTGAGGGGTTTTTCTCTAAAACTCAAGTCTAAGCAAGATTCAACAATATTGTGCAAGGATTTTCTTCCATTCATCCAAAATCCCAAACTAAGGATTTTTCTTCTTTTTTTCCCTTCAATTTCTATTCGAATCTTAGGTTAGAAAAATTTATTTTTGTATAGTTTATATGTTTTGATGCTTGGGTTTTTCATATTTTGTAAAAAAATTTCAAAATCTTCAATTTTTCTGATTCGAATATAAAAATTTTTACTCGTATTTTTTTATTACTGTTTTTATCTTAATATTTCTGTGTTTTTATTTTGTTTTGTTTATTTGTTTTAAAAACTTGTTTTAAACCTAAGTGGGATTTATCATTGGATTGAATCACGAAATCTATGCATACACTTAAAATTTTTGCTTGCTTGCTTATATTTTTAGGATGTCGGAGAATGTTAACAAAAAGCGTAAGTCCGTTCAAACCGGTGAATCGAGTATACGTCCAAATCTCGCCCTGCTCTTTCAAAAATCTCTTCGAACCACAGAGTTGAGAGAACGTTTCAAATATGTCAAGGAGTACGAAGTTCTTCGTGAGCGTGTGATTGATCTCAATTTCCTTAACTCCGAGCGATTTCTTTTCCGTTACCTCGAGCGTTTGAAAGAATGGGATTTTCTTGGCTTGTTGACCATCCCAGACATTTGCTACAAACACATGGTACTTATCTTTTACTCTAATGCTCACCTTATCAATGATGAAACAAACTCCGAAGTTGTTGGGATTGAATCTTATATTTTGGGGAAAAAGTTTGTTGTTGATGTCCCTCTCTTGGAGTCCACTTTTTCTCTTAAAGATGTAGGAATTGAGAATGAGAGTCACTTTGGTTCTCACACCGGTCAAGTGCTTACTTTGGATGCGCACGATTGTTTCCTCCATTTGAAGGTCTCATGGTTCCTTCGCCCCTCCGGAGGTAAATATTCTCATATCCGTCAAGTTGACTATTTTTGGCTTGAGTGTTTCCGTCGTGGTGAGCGCCCTAATGTTCCTAAGATTATATTTGCCGAGATTGTTAACAATATTAAGCTTCGTGACACCGATGCCTTGAAATCTTTTACTTATGGAACGGTCTTAAGTCACATCTTTAGCAAGCTTGGTCTCGATTGTACCTACGACTCTCCGGAACCCCGCAAGTCAAAAATTGGTGAGTCCTCTCTTCGTAAGTCTGGTTTTCACTATGTGAACAATGCTTGGGCACGTGTTGATAGGGAAGCACCTCCTCCTCCAATTGAACCTCAACCTCAAGCTCAAGTTGGAAACAATGAAGCTCTCACGGCTTTTCTTACCGAGCGGTTCAATGCCATGGACACTAACATGGCTTCGGGTTTTGGTGCCATCAACACTCGCTTGCAAAATGTAGAGGATCGACTCCTATCCCTTGAGAATTCCCACTCAGCCATGGACACGTCCTTCTCTACCTTCTATGGCCAATGGATGAAGTTTCGTCAATCTCAAGTGAAGAGTGATAATGAGACTTCAGATGATGATGGTGATGACGAAGCCTAGTATATTCATGCCATATCATATTATCTATGCATTTTAGGATTAGGTTTACATCTTTATTTCCATTATGTTTTATGAACCTATGCTTTTAGTTTTATTTGGGATTATGCTTTGAGTTTTATGTTGAAGATTTATGTTTTGGATATTTTAATTTTATGAATTAATATTATTGGTGCTTATTACTTGTTGCTTAATGCTTATTGTTACTAACCCTAATTCTTCTCTTTGAGCCTTGTTTAATTTTTGATCTAACAAAATGGGGGATATGAAATTTAAGAGCCAAAAATTCGTTTTAAATGTTTAAAGTGTTTTTTAAGTTTTAAAACTTGAACTTCAAAGTTAAAACCTTTTTAAAACTTTAAAAACCTATCTTAAATTAAGGGGGAGTTAGAATGTGTTCAAAATTTTCAAAACTCTTAAAAATTCTAACTTTGGTTTTGTTATATCAAAAAAGGGGAGATTGTGAAACCGATATTTTAATTTTGATATAACTAAAGAACCTAAGGACTAAATTGAAAATGTCAAAACGAATTTTAAGTCCTCAAACATCCCCATATGATTTAAAGAATATGCCTAAGTTAAAAACTAAGCTTTCCAAATATTTTCTAAGTGTTCTCAAAGCCGAAACAGTGTTTTTCGAGTCCCTGTTTCGAAACGGCCTAAGGCGTTTCAAAACGATTTTGAAACTGTCAACCCATGTTTCAAAACGGGTATCGAAACATTTTCAACACTGCCAACCCATGTTTCGAAACAAGTATCGAAACAACTTTAGAACATAGAGAACCCGTATTGAAACGACATCAAGTGTTTCGAAACGGTTCTTCATTTGATTTGAAAAATATGACCGTTGCAAGTTTTTAACTGATTTTTCAGAAACCGTTAATGCGTTTCGGAACCCGTTTCGATACGAGCTCTTAAATGTACCCCAACAACTCTTTTTATTTTGGTCCGTTTCGAAACAGGGTCTCACGTTCCGAAACAGGTGGTTGCAGACTGCATTATGAAGGTGAGATAACACTCCCAACGGCTCTATTGATGAATGCAACAACCACAACAGCTAGAAATCAATGAGAAGGTATAAAAGGGACCTCAAAAAGCTCCAGCAAAAACTATTGATTCAAAAGCAAACATCCAAACATCAAATCCAAGCATTTGTGCCTAAATCCCAATATTGTCTAGAAACCCCAATTGTAATTTTCATTCTTATCTTTTTTCAATTGGGTTGAGTACTTGTAATTGGGCTACAATTTGTATTGAGAGATACTTTCTTAGCCAACAAAATCTTTGTTCTATTTGTGTGAGGATTGGGTTAAATTTTGGGTAGAAAATTTAACCGAAATTGTAAGGGTTACCTCCTTAGCCTAGAAAAGGGGAAGAGCAATTAGTGGAATTGTTGCAAATCCTTAGCGAAGCTAAGGTAGTGGATGTAGAGTTCATTTGGAACTTGAACCACTCTAAAATTCCTTGTCTATCATTTTAATTTGCAATTTCCACCACCTAAACCTTTAAAAATCCAATTCACCCCATCTTGGTTCATATCGATCATTCGATCCACTCAACAAATTCTCATTCAAGCTCTTTCAAGGCTTTCTTCATGTAAGGGGCACACTTTTTGAAGAGATGAACTATCTTTTCTTCTTCATCATCATCTTCACTTGAATCTACATGATGACATGTGAAAGATTTGAGAGCAATGACATTTGTGTTGATGCCAAGCCCTTTGAGCTTCTTCTCCCCCATAGCTTTAACATCTTCCCTCTTATTCTCCTATTCTTTTTTTCCTCATAATTTGGTGAGTGAGAAGTGACCCCATGAGCTCATCAAGCTTCAAAGTCTTGAGATTCTTAGCTTCGATGATGGCGGTCCTTTTTGAGTCCCATGACCCGGGAAGGGAGTAGATGAGCTTCCGGACAAGTTTCTCCTCCGAGATGGCTTCTCCATAACCTTTAAGTTCATTGGTGATGGTGGAGAACCTATCGAACATCTTCTCGATGTCATTTTCCAGACCCATCTTGAAATTTTCATACGCTAGGTTGAGGAGCCCGATCTTTGTCTCCTTTACTTCGTTTGTCCTCTCGTATGTAACTTCGAGCTTTTCCCAAACTTCCTTAGCACTCTCACAAGAAGACATCTTCTCATAGATGTTGGGGCCAAAAGCTCAAAAAATGACGTGCAAGGCTTTGCAATTAAGCTCCATCTTCTTGCAATCTTCGACACTCCAATCCCCCTTGCTTTGTTGAGGCACAAACGGACCATCTTCTACTATGTCCCAAAGCTTGTAGTCCTTTGAATTTATGAAGAACTCCATCCTTGTCTTCCAATGGGCATAGTGTATTCCGTCGAAGAAGGGTGGTTTGTCGATGGATTGCGCCATTGAGCCGGTTGTTTGAAAAGTTGATCGAGATTGCCGGATCTCAATAGGATGTTAATCCTCTTCAATTGAGCCAAGATTTGATACCAATTGTTGGGTTTTATGGTGCTCGATTCCTTCAACCGTTCTTGCTCGCTAAGTGGTGGAGAAGTGGAATTTTGGGTGAAAGAGGTGTGGAAGCTAAAAAGAATAAAGACAAGATGATTTATAGTGGTTCAACCTTCTAACCAAGGTCTACATCCACTAACTTAGCTTCTCACTAATGATTTCCAATCAATCCACTATTGATTCGTCCTCTTTTCTAGGCTTAGGAGGAAACCCTTAAAAACCGATCAAGCTTTCTACCCAAAGCCTTGATCAAGCCCTCTTTACAAAGAGATAAAAATAAGCAAACTCAAATCCCTCTAATAGGTATTTGTTTGCACAATTAAGCTCTCACCCAATCCTAAAACACTTGAGCAAATCTAATAATTTTGACCCACTAGTGTTTGTCTATACACATAATTGACAATTAAGCACTAAGACACATTTTGATCATATGTTATATTACAATTGAAGCATTAACCATTACTAGATGCTTGGATATCCCTTTTATACTCCTCTTTGAGTTTGTAGCCGTTACTAGCCGTTGGGGTTGAATTGGAGCCGTTAGAGACTTTATTTCCCACCATAAATGCAGTTCTGCAACATCTCATTTCGAAATGCCCGACCCTGTTTTGAAACACTCTTGAAATAGAAAGAGCCGTTGCAGTCTGATGCAATACCCATTTCGGAACGCCCTTGGCCATATCGAAACGGCCGTATCAAAACGCTTGTCCCCGTATCGAAACGCCCTGCATTTAAAAGGTAGTTGGGAAATAGCCGTTGGGGGTTTATGACCGTTGAGGTCGATGCCACATAGGTGTATCGAAACGCTATGCAAAAATCTCACCCAGGTTAAAGCCCGTTCCGAAACCTGTTTCGATACCTGTAAAGACCTGTATCGAAACACCTAGGGGCGTTTCGAAACGCCTGGATGGTTTTGTTGAATTTGGCTTTGAAAACACTTAAAACCTTTTTAAAATATCCCATAAACATAGTTTCAAGTTGTTTGGACTTAGAAATGGTTTTGAATTCTTTTTAACTTTGCCCAAAACATTTTTCAATTATTATATCAAAACATTAGTTCTACAAAATGGGTTTTTAGAATCAAACTAGATGAGAGTGGTACCATAGTGAGGAACAAGGCTAGACTTGTTGCTCAAGGTTACACTCAAGAAGAGGGAATTGATTTTTTATGAAACCTATGCACCCATAGCTAGAATGGAAGCTATTAGGATGCTTCTTGCATTTTCATGTTATCATGAATTCAAGCTTTTTCAAATGGTGTCAAAAGTGCTTTTCTAAATGGTTTTATTAATGAAGAAGTGTATGCAGAAAAACTACCCGGTTTTGAAGATCCAAAATTCCCAAACATGTTTTTAAACTCACTAAAGCTTTATATGGTTTAAAACATGCTCCAAGAGCTTGGTATGAAAGGCTTTCAAACTTTTTGTTTGAAAAAGGTTTTGAAAAAAAGGGAAGGTGGATACTACATTTTTTTTTAAAAATGACTAAGACATGTTAGTAGTTCAAATATATGTTGATGATATTATTTTTGGTTCTACTAATTAATTGTTTTGTCAAGAGTTTTCTAAGTTAATGTAAGGTGAGTTTGAGATGAGCATGATGTGGGAGCTCTCATTCTTCTTGGGACTTCGAATCAAACAAATGAAGGATGAAACCTTTATTAATCAAGCCTCAAGCCACTCTAATGAGTTCTTTCATAAAGCTTGACACAGATGCAAGAGGTTAGTGTGTTGATTCAAAGCTTTATCGTTCTATGATTGGTTCTTTACTTTACTTTACCACAAGTACACCCGATATTATGTTTAGTGTTTTTTTGTGTTCTAGGTTTCAAGCTAGTCCTAGAGAATCACACCTTATAGCCTTAAGAGAATCTTTAGATACCTTAGAGGCACACCTTGTTTAGGCCTTTGGTATCCTAGAGATTCCTCCTTTGTTTTGCATGCTTTCTCGGATGCGGACTATGGGGGATGTAGGATAGATAGAAAAAGCACCTCCGGAACATGTCAATTACTAGGTAGTATGGTCATATCTTGGTTCTCTAAGAAACAAAATAGTGTAGCCTTATCTACCACCGATGCGGAGTACATATCGGCCGGAAGTTGTTGTGCTCAAGTCCTTTGGGTGAAATAACTTTTAGATTACGAAGTTGATGTAGGTACCATTCCCATTAAGTGTGACAACACTAGTGCCATTTGTCTCACTAAGAATCCCATCTAACACCCTAGAACCAAGCACATAGAGATAAGACTTCATTTCAGTATGGATCATGTCTTGAAAAATGATATAGCTCTAGAATATGTTGACACCTTGAATCAATTAGCGGACATCTTTACCAAACCTTTAAAAAAGAGCGTTTTTGGACTCTTAGGAGAGAGTTAGGTTTAACTAGACTTTCTTGAACCCTTAGAGCCTCCTAAGGTCAAAAACTTCCTTGAATTTGAATGAAGTATGTGCTTTTGTGATTTTGCTCCTTTATGCATCTATGCTTGTTTCTAGGGGAAGTATGCATCTGTTTTAGCCTATACATGTTATTCATATATCACATAAATGCATATTGATTCGATTAAAATAGAATTTCTGAGCTTTTTGTTGCTAAAAATGTCATTTTTGGAAATGGGGTACCGATACAGTTGACTGCGTATCGGTACGTGTTTATAAGGGTTCCGGTACATTTAAAACTACATCGGTACGAGTGTGAATGAGGGAATCGGTTCAGATAGAACTGTACATGTAACCCCTTAAACCTGACCTAGAAGAAAATACCGAATTTAGGAAGTCACCGTTGAAAATTTTTCCCTCAAGTAATAAATTTTAGGTTTAAATAATTTATAAAACAAATTAATTATTAATTAACAATAAGTATCGTTACCACAATTGTTTTCAAAACCCAAATATTATAAAAATATTATGATCATTTAATAAAATATCTAAAATAAAGTCTGTAAATATATGCTGAAACATAATCCCAAAATATAAAGTTCCACGATCTAAAATACGTAAATATCCCAAAGCATAGAATAATAATAATAGGGTAAATAGCACAGTTCATCACTCAACAATCTTCTCACTCCTATTTTGGTCACTCAACTTTCAATTTTGAATTTTTAATAACCGACCTTTAACATTCAACGTTTTTGGTCACTCATGAATATTTTATTATTTTTTTCAAAACTTTTATATTATTAAATATAAAAATAAATTAAAATAAATAATAAAATAATATTTTATATTTAAAATAACTGCCGCGGTTGTCATCACCGGCGACCTTCAAAATCGGTAGCCGTTTGACCCCAAATTACACCGGACGACTCGTTTTGACACGCTGAGTCCGAATCTGGTAGTTGTTTCACTGGAAAAATACCCAGATTCTCACAAATTTCGATATAAACATTTTGGTTTCCTCACTTTCGATCTCCTTTTCGTGAATTTCAGAGAACTTTCCGGCAAAATGAAGGCTGAATTCGGACTCAGGGGAGTGAGACTAATTGACTGGTGAAATATGAGACCAAAAGGCCACCATCTACGGTGGTCGACGGTGGCGGCGAATGGCGGGCGATGGATAATTTAATTTTTCTTTTTTTATTTTAAATAATAATAATAAAAATGCCATATCATTCGAAAATAATAATAAAATATTCGTGAGTGACCAAAAACGTTGAATGTTAACGTTTAGTTATTAAAAGTTCAAAATTGAAAGTTGAGTGACCAAAATAGGAGTGAGAAGATTGTTGAATGATGATCTGTGCAATTTACCCATAATAATATGATAGTTTAAATTTAGTTCATACTGAATAATAAAATAATCAAATAAAATTGATATCCTCAATGTACCACATTGCCTAAAGTCTAAAGATATCTGTAAGAGGAAACTATGAGGGAGTAAGCTAAAGAGCTTAGTGTGTCTCTAAAGTGCAAGAACAACCATAATCATAAAATAAAATAATATTTTCTTAAAATCCCAACCAATTCTCATACATATATGATGATTAAAAATCAAATTTCATAATCAAATTTCCATAAATCCGATATTCCATAAACATACTTCATAAACTATAGTTCATAAATCCATAAATCATAGATAAATAAATCCGATGTTTCATAAATCAAATATTCCATAAGTCATAATTAAAACACGTTTTGAAAATCGTATGCACGTGATGTCAACCATACAAGCCATAAAACATATAAATAATCACATAAGGGGTAAAACACCAACACATAGAAAAATAATATATAATTTATTTATAGAACCGGAAGAAAACACACCTCGCAACAATAAAGCTCTAACAACGAACAAAGGGCGGTTGCAGTTTTGATGTAAGGTGATTGCAGCATCAATCCAAGAGGAATTCATAAAACATGAGAAAAACTAAGAGCGACAACATTTTAAAACTTAAGGCTTAGGTTTATTTCTGTACGTAATAACTATGATTATATATATATATATATATATATATATATAGTTGAGCGGTGGTAATCTAAACAAAATAGGTTTAGAATATAATAATAATAATAATAATAATAATAATAATAATAATAATAATAACAACAACAACAACAACAACAACAACAACAACAACAACAACAACAACAACAACAACAACAACAACAACAACAACAATAATAATTTAAGTTGAAAAAGGAGAGTCAATTCAATCGTTAGAAAAAAAAATTAAACAAATTAAAAAAAAGAGACGGGTGAGCGAGAATTGAAATTCAATTTGATAAAAGGGTTATTTATGGAGCCAGTCCTTAAACTTTTAAGAAATTTCACATTAACTTCCAAGTTTGATAAAAATTCTTATTTAGTCCCTCATAAAAAGATAGGGTTCTAAATTAAAAATTCTCAATTGTTTGGGTTTTCAATTAGGGATTTCAAAATTAAGTTTCTAAATTAGGGATTTTACGTATCTAGGGTTTACAATTTGGGCGTAATTTTTGGGGTGTTACAACTCTTCCACCCTTAAAAGAAATTTTGTCCTCAAAATTTTTAGACTAACGATTGTAATCACTATTTTTGGTTAGACCTTGAACCCTTTTAGTTTGTGTCAATCTCGGGCTTTTATTAGGCTGTTAGGTAATTATAAAAAAAGAAAAAAGAAAACAAAAAAAAAAGAAAAAGAAAGGGAGGAAAAGAGAAAAAAGAAACATGCATATGTGTATATACAAATATTAATTATTATCACTTAGTATCATTATTACTATTATTACTAGTGTTATTATTAAATATTTATTATGTTATATTATTAGTACCATTATTATCCTTATTATTATCATATTACATATATTATTATTATTATCATTATTAATTTTCCATTATTATTATTATTATTGTTATTATTTATATTATTATCATAATTGTTATTAGTATTATAATTACTATTATTTACTAGTGCTATATAACTAATGTATGTAAATAAAAAACCTAATGAACAAATAAAGACAACCCATTTTATTAAGCCCATTAAAAAAATTACACAAAATGACCTAATAAGGCCCAAGTAAATAAAACCATAATCCTTGTTTTTTCTTGCGTAGCCGTAGGATCAAAAGACGATCCAAGAGTCCAGATCAAATCTCGGGATGAAACCCTAGCAGCTGCCTCATTTCAGAACATGCCGCATCATCAGGACCGTCAGATCTGGCCCTGATCGCACGGTCTAGATTGAGCCTCGGACAGAACCCTAGGAGCCCTTTCGTTGCTCCAAGCACCGCATCGATGCTAGCCGTTGGATTAAGGGAACGCATCAGACGGCTAGGATCCACCCAAGAAAGCTTCTAGAGGCTCTACACGCCCACGCGCGACTTTTTGATCTCCCACGCGCGCACGTCATCCTCACGCACAAACGGTTGACCTTCCCACTTCTGGCACGCCCGACACGCTTGTCCTTTCGGCTCCAACGTCGACCGACCAGATTCTGATGCCCGTACGTCTATCATCTTCATGCCGCGAGCTCCTCTCCACGCCCTCTGGTCTGATGCCTTCCCCTCGTTTCGGCAAGACCAAACATGCAAAGCAAAAAGACAATGGTCAGTATTGCTCGAAATGGCGTTCGAAAAAAAGGAAACAAAAATGATAGGCCCAAAGGTCAACCAGACATGCTTCAGAAAGCACAAAAGGAAACATACCAGACCACAAGAAACAAAATCGCAAAAATGGGAAAAAAAGAAAAGACGATATCTTTGTACTGTTTTGTTCTTTTTTTTGTAACATTCGGTATATAAGACCCCGGGAGAGATTTTTGTAACCCATTCGGGGGGGGGGGATTCCAGAGAGAAAGCAATACAAAAAAAAGAAACTTTAGAGGTATTCCCCTTTGCATTTTCATCCTTTAGAGCATAGATAATAAAAAAATAGAAGAAAAAAGTTTTTTTTTTTTACCTTTGGTGTGGGCTACTCCGTGCGCGTCTCTCGCTCCTCGTCCAACGATAAACTCAGGCACTCGAGCCAAAGTGAGTGAACCGACGAAAGGGGTTAAAGGCTAGGAGATTTTCCGTCTTTGAGATAAAGGAGTAGTGATGTTTTTTTGGTTTGGGGTTCGGATTAAGGTTTAGATTTAAAAAAGGGAGAAGGAATTCCAGTTTCTCTGTTCGTCAAAATGGCCAAAAGAGGAAAAATCGGCTGAACAAGGGTCTTTATACAAATTTTTGTTTTTAAAAATGGTCCGCTAACCATTTTGGTCCCTCCGAGATTAAAAAATTGCACCAACAGGGCTTCCGCGTTTGAAAATTACGCCTTGAGTCCTTAAAATCTTTCCGGATTATTCGATTCGACCAAAAAAATGTTGAATCTGAAGCTGATTTAAAAAATGGTTTTATCTCCCTTCATGCCCCCGGTGTTTTAAAAGCAAATTTTCCAGCCATTTCGTCTTATTCACCCTGTCATCCTTGGAATTTTTGAATGATTTTCAATTTCATCCCTAGATCGGTGGCAAAATTTTAATTAACCCTATTAATCCATGCATGTTTAAATTCCATTTGTTTCTTTTTATTCATATTTTTTGAGTGGATCGAATGATCGAACTAAACCAAGAGGGGGGTGAACTGGATTTTTAATGTTCTCGGTGGTGGAAATTGCAAATAAAAAGATTGACAAGGAATTTTAGAGTGGTTCAAGTTCCAAATGAACTCTACATCCACTACCTTAGCTTCACTAAGGATTTGCAACAATTCCACTAATTGCTCTTCTCCTTTTCTAGGCTAAGGAGGTAACCCTTACAATTTTCGGTCAAATTTTCTACCCAAAATTTGACCCAATCCTCACACAATTAAAACAAAGAATTTTTTGGCTAAGTAAGTATCTCTCAATAAAAATTGTAGCCCAATTACAAGCACTCAACCCAATTGAAATGATAAGAATGAAAAATACAATTGGGGTTTCTAGACAATAATGGGATTTAGGCACAAATGTTTGGATTTGATGTTTGGATTTGATGTTTGGATCAATAGTTGTTGCTGGAGCTTTTAGAGGTCCCTTTTATACATTCTCATTGATTTCTAGCCATTGTGGTTGTTGCATTCATCAATAGAGCCGTTGGGGGTGTTATCTCCCCTCCATAAATGCAGTCTGCAACCACCCGTTTCGAAACGCCCGACCCTGTTTCAAAACAGACCAAAATAGAAAGAGCCGTTGGGGTGCATTAAAGAGCCCGTATCGAAACGGTCAGACCTGTTTCGATACGCTAAGAGCCATTTCGAAACTTGTTTCGAAACATTTTGCCACTGTCAAGAGTCGTATCGAAACGACTTGAGATCGTTTCGATACACCTTAACGATTTGTTAAAAATCAGTTAAAACCATTCAACGGTCATATTTTTCAAATCAATTCAAGAACCGTTTCGAAACACTAGATGTCGTTTCGATACGGTGTCTCTTTGTTCTAAAGCCGTTTCGAAACTTGTTTCGAAACACGGGTTGTCATTGTTGAAATCGTTTCGATACCCGTTTCGAAACATGGACTCACAGTTTCAAAACAGTTTCGAAACACCTTAGGCCGTTTCGAAACGGTGACTCGAAAATCACTGTTTTGACTTTAAGAACACTTAGAAAATATTTGATAAACTTAGTTTTTAACTTAGGCATATTCTTCAAAACATATAGGGATGTTTGAGGACTTAAAAATTCGTTTTCACATTTTCAATTTAGTCCTTAGGTTCTTTAGTTATATCAAAATTAAAATATTGGTTTCACAATATTTCCATTTTGATGTTTGACATGCTTGTGCTATGATTATGTTGTGTTATTGCGTAATTTCTAAGTTGTTATTTTGCGTATGGCACAATTTATATATTTGTATGTGTGTCACTTGATTTTAGGTAGTCATGCATGTATCATAAGGTTTTATGCCACTAAATGAATATGTACATATTACATATTTTTGATTTCCCGTGATAATACATAGTTTTGCCTTTACGTAATAATATAAACATTATAAATTTTTCATATGTTGCTTAATCCTGTTTTTATGTAACAACATGTATATGTTATAAAGTTCTTTTTCATGAAACTATATTTATATATAATGTTATTACTCTTGTTTTTTCCAAGTAACCACTTATATACCTTATATAGTTTTTATCTAGTTGTATATATACACGTCACTTAGGTTTTTACATAATCATATACTAATACCGTATTTGTAATTATTAATGCTTACGTGTACATATGTGTAGTTACTTTATTTTGTTCATGATCGCCTTTTTATGTTCATATTCGTATTGGTTTATACATTGTCTATTTATTTTCGACATACCTTTAGTCGTATGCTATGTTAGGTTGCATTTAGAATATAAAATATCATGCAATGTCCTTTTATTCGGGAACAGACGAGGCCAGTACTAGTCATAGTGGTGGTGGTTCGGACGTTCCTTCTCGAATAATAGAGCTTTTAAAATTCTTTCACTTTTATAACCAAAATCCGATTAAATTTGTCACTTTAATTCATAAAATTCGATATTAATTAAGCGGTAAGGATCTTGGTACCAATTTTGGGCATGACAGGGGTGCTCACCCTTCCCCGCATGTAACCGACTCCTTAATCCATTCTAATCTCTAGTTTTGTTTTCCGGTGTCCAGTCTGCCTTTTAAAATGGCCGGTGGCGACTCCAATTTTTACCAATTTTTTTAAAAAATCATTTTAAATGAAAAACCCGGTTCTTCCAAGTGACATTGGTATTTTTTAATTTTAGTCGCTACAACATGTCGACTCCGCTAGGGAGAAATTTTTTGTTTAAAAAAAACGAAAAAGAGAGTCAAGCCAAAAAAAACCCTTGCCGCTTAACTAATATCAGAGGTTGCGAATTAAATTGATAAATTCAATCGATATATTTTTTTTTATAAATGTGAGTTTATTTTAAACGCATGTAAAGTGGACATGTAAACTCGTTTGTCTAGGGGGGGAACGTTAGTGCTTTCGTGGGGATATTGTTCCTCCGTATAGGCCTAGTAAGTACCTTCAGGGATCGAATACCCTATATCTCCGTGAGAATATCGTTTCTCCGTACGGATATAGCTAAAGGGTCCCCTCGAATTGAACCCGGTTGAGAGGAGCCTATAATGGGTGATGATCGGGGGCCTTGCTACCCTTAGTAGGGGACATCAAGGACAATTCGAGTACCTCCTAGAACCAGAATTGCATGAAGAGAACATAGAATACCCACCCCTTTAGAGCCATGCGAATAACCTAGGTGTGTTAGACGAGACAAATAGGGTTGCTTGTTTAATGCTTGATTTATTTCTCTTATCATATTAACCGTGTTCATCCAGCACTAATGCATTTCTTTTGCATGCATTTTATTAAGAGGTGTTGAATCAAGGTGGTTTTACCTATTTTAAGGGCTATCATTATGGATGGGAGGTTGCTAAAAAGGATGATGTCAATTTGCAAGCCCGACATTGAATCAGAAGGGTCAAGGGGACAGTTTACCGAGCGAACGCATAGTGTTAGGTCATACTTATAGAAGATATAATGGCCACCATTGAAGAAAACGCAACCTTTCCCCATCCCAAGGGAGTCAAGCAAGATTGGATCTACTCCAAACATCCTAAGCCGCAAAATTTAAGAGTAGAGCCGTCTATCGAATCAACATCTTTTGTTTGCAAGCGGAGGCGTATTTGTCAAGACTTTTCTATGACTATCTTGTAACAAGGAACCTCCTTTACGTTCAAATGAAAGTTGGCCTAAGGGGAATCACCTATAAGACCAACACCTTTGACTTGCATACGCATTTGCAAATATCGCAACATTTGTTTGTGCATCATCCCATAGCAACATTAAATCAGTTAATCATGCATTATGCCATTAGAAGCTTGTTTGAGTAATGCATTCATTGCATCATTGGATATTAAATGTTGCTTAAGACCTTTCCTTGCATCATCGCTAATTTGGGGAAAACACTCATGTCAGAAAGAGAGAGAAAGGGAGGAATGAACAAAGGAACGGTTTCCAGCCAGTATAGCTTCAGAAGTATGAATAACCTGGTAGCAAGGGTGGACAGGCTTGAACAGCTCCACGAACAGTTGGTTTGGAATAAGAAGGAGACGATCACGTATGTGAAGAGGTTCCAAGATGAAACGACGGGGCAAATCAATGAATTGAGAGCTATGATAGCTATTATGACCGAAGGAAGTGGCATGAAGGAAGACCCCCAGCATGACGAGAGTGAGAAGGGGGACCATGACATTGTGATGGAAGAAGCTTTGTCTGAAGAAGACCAAGCCATCATTGACCAGTATGAGGTAGACCGCACTGTTTCAGAATGCCCCGTTGAGTTGGCATTGGATAAGATCGAAGATTCTCTTAGGAGAATCTTGTCTCCCCCAACGAACGAGGAATCGGTTCAAAAGTAACAAGACCACAAGGAAACCCCAAAGAACATTACGACTTTGCAACCCCAAACTATGGCCGAGAGTCCTCGAAGTTTGAAGAAGATGAAATGGACTGAGAAATGAAAGGAGAAGTTCACCCCTCTGCCAATTTCTTACAAGGAGATGTATTCGCGGTTATATCATGCGAATTTGGTTCGACCCTATCACGTGGTTCCTTACAAATCACCCTACCTTTCTTGGTTTGATGCTAGCGCTCATTGTGAATACCATGCCAATGTTCAAGGACATTCTATTGAAAATTGTGTAGCATTTAAAAAGCTAGTCCAGAATATGCTAGAAGTGGGGGTAGTGCAGTTTAGGGAACAAAGCTCAGCCACTCAGAAGGGGCATGACTCCCTAGTTTATGCGAAGAAATCTCGTCCAAGCGCCCAACTTCATGACCGATCTCTTAGTCAATCGCTTGTGTTTGCAAAGCCTCTAAGGGCTCCTCATCCGGTTTCGATAGCAGACTCACTTCCAACAATTGTCGAAGGAGAACTTTTGAGCCCAGGGCAGTCCAAACCGAAGGATGTTCCTCGTCCCGACAGTTATGGCAGTCATGGCCGCCACACGAGAAACACAAGCCACGCCAAAAAGAATTAAGCAACCATGAAAATAGAGTCTGAGTTTCGGTTAGGAGCGGTCTTTTGAAGAGCGAATCATGGAAGATGTGGGTCTCCATTTCTAGCTTTAAGGTTTCATATTCAAACTTTCTTGCATGTGACTTTTCCTCTTAATGCGCCTCGCTATTATGCGCCCGAAGATAGCAAGGACCTTTGTAAGGGCTTGTGTTATGTTCGCTTGTTCAATTTTAATGAAGGAGACTTTTGCACACATTTCATTTGGCAAGCATTTTATATTCTTTGATTTCATTTAAACAATTCATTTATTCTTTATGGTTAGGACCTTATTTTTGTTCTTTCCAAACATACATGTATATTTTTTTTGTAAAAATGACTAATTTATTTTAAAAAAGGGGGTTTTAAAAAACGGATGTTGACACTAAGTATGAAAACCCTCTGTTCTACTTAGGCCAAGGGGGGAATGACAACGAGTGTTCAGAAATAACGGGCCACTCCCATTGAGTGAATTTTCCTCTCGGGCATTGTTGTTCAAGGTCATTGAATGAAGCAATAACCCTAAAACATCGCACCCTGAAGACTACTTTTTGATATCCACGTATGGGAGGAAATTTGGCATTCCTTCACTTCCCTTCACAAAGAAAGAAAATAAAAAAATATTCATTGTTGTCCCCGTTTGAGCCTGTTAAATTGTTTTCTTCCGAATAAACCCAAACCAAGGATCACCCCTGCACCGGGGGAAAAGGAGGTAGAAGTTTGTGGACACGTAAATGGCATTGGATTCTGATTATGCTATGAAGATGATGCCTTATGAATTAAAGGGCAATAAAGGAGAATAGATGCACTGAATACAATTTTTTATTTTGAGCAACAGAAACATCAAAAGGAAACGATGAAAGGGAAGTTGGTGCTCAAAGAGCTACCCAAATTAATTCGAAAAGTTACCAACGTAAAAGTTGAAGAAATCAAAAGTGGAAGCACTAAAGTGAAAAGTGCAGTTTTGTAAACGGAGAGAGAGAGTGAGAGGTAAATAAAGAAATGGGATACATGAATTACCTAGCCAATTGAATCTCTATCTAGAAGGGCCGTGAAAGATTGATCGCCTTTGATTGGAGATATGCATCAATACAATGCGGAGGTGCAATTTGATCTGAAACCACACTTGTTGAAAGGAAAGGAACTCAGGGGTGAAAACCCAAAAAAGGGCAGTCTAGAGCGATTCAAAGAAATAAGAGAGGAAATAATATTTCATCCGAGCATAATTGAGACTTTCAGTTGGAAGAATTGATCCTTGGTTTCATCACCCTTAAACACTTGTTTGGGCCTATTTACCCTTTCTTTCGTAGCCGTGAGCCTTAACCTACATTACAAGCCTCAAAAGACCATTTGGACGATACACAGATGTATGAATTTGTCTTTAGATCACATCCCACCTATTGAGGTTAGCCTTTCTTCAAGGTTTGCCACACTTCTAATGCCTGAATGAGATCAAAAAAAGGGAAAGATGGGGCACAGTGAGTTAGTGAGTTAAAGAGAGCCACTTTTAAATTGGGTAGAAACTAGGTATGGGAGTTGCTCCTCTCGGAAGCCTAATAGCCAGTGAGGTTTTCACATAAATATCCCCGCAACATGTCACTCGGGTTGACCTTTTTTTCAAAGACCCAAAACTTGATTTTCTTAAATATCACTTGTCATGATTCTTTACATATATACGTAATAAAATTATTTTTACCCTATCATTTGCATAAGTCTCCTACATTGGAATGAACAAGCGGATTGACTATGACTCGAGGTAAAGCCAATAGTACCTGGAGGGACATCCTCAGAGTTTCAAGCATTAATGCTAGACGTTGAATACCACCATTTGAAATTACAAGATCACATTTAATGAAGTGTTAGAGCGCGGGGGGAAGAAAATTTGACATTAAGAATCAATGAACAAAAGTTAATCTCAGGGTCAAAGCATCTTGCCGAAGGGAGTGTCCCGAGAAGAACTGCACGTGCTGCGTTGCGAGCACGCACCGAAATAGTAAGTGTCATATGAACTCAAAAAGGCCATGAAGACAGAAGTATGCCTAAAAAAAGAAAGAGGACAAAGAAGAAGAAAAAAGAGGAGACATGGTGAAAACCCAAAAGGCACTTTGGGGAATGAAGCAAAAATCAGAAGGGACGCTTCAGATCACGAGCTCAGAAAAATGGGGGCCAAGGTTGCAGCAACTTTAGATGGAAGACACCATTTAAATTGAACGAAGCCTAAATTAAGTGGAGGTAATAACATTTTGTCCAGTGTAATTCAGTATTTCCTTTCAAGAAGGAACGAAGCAGGAATACCCAGTAAAGAAAATTGAAGATTAGACCTTATGGAAATAAGAGGGATTTAAAATATTTAGGGGGCTCGTCATTAAGGGCCAACGAGAAAAGATAATGCCTAAGCCCGGGTTGAACGGGGCAATGAAAAAAAACTTCATGAGGTGATAGATCTTAGTTTATCCGATATAGGCCAACCATGCCCTTCCAAGGCAAGGCAGAAATGAAGACTCGGCAAAGACAGAAAACCCATGGAAGTTATGAGTGATCGACCCGAAAGTGAGGCTTATTCCCCAACAACACTAAAAAAATGACTCCATTCATTCATCATATTTAGTTAGACATCCCTAGGTTAGGAGCATGCTAACTCATATCATCAAAGCATTCTTACGGCTTTTGCAGACTGCAAAGGATTTTGTCTAGAAACTCCTCGACGATGAGTCGCTAATGAGAAGAACTCAACCAACGAAGATTCGAAGAAGTTTCCAAGGAGAGGGACTCGCTTAGCCAAGGAGAGGGGAAAGTTTGCCAGAAAGAGAAAAGAAAGAGAGAAAGAAAGAGAGCCAAAGAAAAAGAGAGAAAAATAAAGAAAGCGAAAGAGAGAGATAGAAAGAAGAAAACAAAAAAGGAAAAGAAAAGAGAGAGAGAGAGCGAGAAGAAAATAAAAAGGAAAAAGAAAAGAGAGAGATAAAAAAGGGAAGGAAATAGAAGAAAAAGTGAAAACCCGAAAGGGTGTTTTGAGAAAAGCAAAGTGAAAGCTTGGAAAAGCGTTTAAACAACAAATGTTCAAAACCCCTAAAAGAAAGAAACAAAGATGGTTAAACCTGAATATAAGATGTGGTATCGTTCCTAAGAAGAAGTAGAAGAAGAAGAAGAAGAAGAAGAAGAAGAAGAAGAAGAAGAAGAAGAAGAAGAAGAAGAAGAATAAGAAGAATAAGAAGAAGAAGAAAGAAAAGGAAAAAAGAGAGAGAAGAAACAAGAAAAAAGAGAATCTCTAAAGTGAAAACTTGTAAAGACACTTTAGAGCAAGAGATTAAGGAACTCAAGAGAAAGAGGGAATATAAAGGGAGGACCCGAGGTGAGAGAGGAGGCACCGTCATTGCAAAGAAACAGAAAAAGAGGAAAGCAAGGGAAAATCAAGATCAATGGACTAAAAGGAGGAAGTATAGATTGGGCCCTCCATAAAAGGAGGAGTAAACGCCAAAGCGAAAACCTAGAAAGGATTTCAGAGCGAAGGAGGCAGATACTCAAAGCTCAAGAATTTCAGACTCACCACGACAGGATTTCAGGGCAAAGGAGATAGAAACTCAAAGCCCAAGAATTTCAGAGCAAAGGAGGCAGATACTCAATGCTCGAGGCAAAGATATATGAAATCTGCTCATCTATTCGGGCACGTGGAGAATAGAACCCGCCTATCCGTTTAGGCACTTGGAGAATGTGAATCTGCTCATCTATTCGGGAACGTGGAGAATAGAACCCGCCTATCCGTTCAGGCACTTGGAGAATGGGAATCTGCTCATCGATTCGGGCACGTGGAGAATAGAACCTGCCTATCCGTTCATTCACTTAGAGAATGAGAATTTTCTCATCTATTCGGGCACTTGGAGAATATAACTCGCCTATCCGTTCAAGCACTTGAGGAATGGAATCTGCTCGTATATTCGGGCACGTGGAGAATAGAACCCGCCTATCCGTTCAGGCACTTGGAGAATGAGAATCTGCTTATCTATTCGGGCACTTGGAGAATAAAACCCGCCTATCCATTCAGGCACTTAAGGAATGGAAATATGCTCATCTATTCGGGTACTTGGGGAATAGAACCCGCGTATCCATTCAGGCACTTGGAGAATGGAATTTGCTCATCTATTCGGGTACATGGAGTATAGAACACGTCTATTCGTTCGGGTACATGGAGAATGGAACCTTGCCCACCTATTCGGGTATTTGAAGCATAGAACACGCTTATCTGTTTGGGGATTTGGAGAAGGAACTCATGATATTTAAGGCCTCGGGATGAATGCTACTTGGACGTGCGCGTGGCTGCTTCGGGGAGTAAACCGCCTGATAGGGAAGTAGGACAAAATTAGTGCTTATGGTATTTGCTTTATTCTTGTTCCACAAGTAATAAGCAAATATGGCAGCTGTAATCACTAATTTTGTCCAGACCTTGAACCCTTTTAGTTTGTGTCAATCTCGGGCTTTTATTGGGCTGTTAGGTAATTATAAAAAAATGAAAAAAAAACAAAAAAAAAAGAAAAAAAAGGGAGGAAAAGAGAAAAAAGAAGTATGCATATGTGTATATACAAATATTAATTATTATCACTTATTATCATTATTACTATTATTACTAGTGTTATTATTAATTATTTATTATCTTATATTATTAGTACCATTATTATCCTTATTATTATTATTATTATTATTATTATTATTATTATTATTATTATTATTATTATTATTATATTACATATGTTATTATTATTATCATTATTAATTTGCCATTATTATTATTATTATTATTACTATTGTTATTATTTATATTATTATCATAATTGTTATTAGTATTCTGATTACTATCATTTATTAGTGTTATATAACTAATGTATGTAAATAAAAAACCTAATGAACGCAACCCATTTTATTAAGCCCATTAAAAAAATTACACAAAATGACCCAATAAGGCCCAAGTAAATAAAACCACAATTCTTGTTTTTTCTTGCGCAGCCGTAGGATCAGAAGACGATCCAAGGGTCCAGATCCAATCTCGGGATGAAACCCTAGCAGCTGCCTCCTTGCACAACGCGCCGCATCATCAGGACCGTCAGATCTAGCCCTGGTCGCACGGTCTAGATTGAGCCTCGAACAGAACCCTAGGAGCCCTTTCGTTGCTCCAAGCGCCGCATTGATGCCAGCCGTTGGATTAAGGGAACGCATCGGACGGCTAGGATCCACCCAAGAAAGCTTCTAGAGGCTCTACGCGCCCACGCACGACTTTTCGATCTCCCACGTGTGTGCGTCATCCTCACGCACAGACGGTTAACCTTCCCACTTTTGGCAAGCCCGACACGCTCGTCCTTTCGGCTCCAACGTCGACCGACCAGCTTCTGACGCCCGTACGTCTGCCATCTTCACGCCGTAAGCTCCTCTCCACGCCCTCTGGTCTGATGCCTTCCCCTCGTTTCGGCAAGACCAAACATGCAAAGGAAAAAGACAATGGTCAGTATTGCCCGAAATAGCGTTCGAACAAAAGGAAAGAAAAACGATAGGCCCAAAGGTCAACCAGACATGCTTCAGAAAGCACAAAAGGACACATACTAGACCACAAGAAACAAAATCGAAAAAATGAGAAAAAAGAAAAGACAATAGCTTTGTACTGTTTTGTTCTTTTTTTTGTAAAGTTCGATATATAAGACTGTGTGAGAGATTTTTGTAACCCATTCGGGGGGGATTCTAGAGAAAAAGCAATACAAAAAAGAGAAAATTTAGAGGTATTCCCTTTGCATTTTCATTCTTTAGAGCATAGATAACACAAAAAAATAGAAGAAAAAAGTTTTCTTTTTTTACCTTTTGTGTGGGCTACTCCGTGCGCGTCTCTTGCTCCTCGTCCATCGATAAACTCAGGCCCTCGAGCCAAAGTGAGTGAACTGACGAAAGGGGTTAAAGGCCGTTAGATTTTCCATCTTTGAGATAAAAGAGCAGTGATGTTTTTTTTTTGGTTTGGGGTTCGGATTAGGGTTTAGATTGAAAAAGGGGAGAAGGAATTTGGGTTTCTCCGTTCTCAAAATGGTCAAAAGAGGAAAAATCGGCTGAAAAAGAGCCTTTATACAAATTTTCGTTTTTAAAAATGGTCCGCTAACCATTTTGGTCCCTTCGAGATTACCAAATTGCATCGACAAGGCTTCCGCGTTTGAAAATTACGCCTTGAGTCCTTCAAATCTTTCCGAGTTATTCGATTTCGCCCAAAAATGCTGAATCTGAAGCTGATTAAAAAATGTTTTTATCTCCCTTCATGCCCCTGGTGTTTTAAAAGCAATTTTTCCAACCATTTCGTCTTATTCACCCTGTCATCCTTGGAAATTTCGAATGATTTTCAATTTCATCCTTAGATCGGTGGTAAAATTTAAATTAACCCTATTAATCCATGCATATTTAAATTCCATTTGTTTCTTTTTATTCATATTTCCATTTTGATGTTTGACATGCTTGTGCTATGATTATGTTGTGTTATTGCGTAATTTATACGTGTTTATTTTGTCTATGGCACGATTTATATATTTATATGTGTGTCACGTGATTTTAGGTAGTCATGCATGTATCATAAGGTTTTATGCCACTAAATGAATATGTACATATTACATAGTTTTGATTTCCCGTGATAATACATAGTTTTGCCTTTACGTAATAATATAAACATTATAAAATTTTCATATGTTGCTTAATCCCGTTTTTATGTAACAACATGTATATGTTATAAAGTTTTTTTTCATGAAACTATATTTATAAATAATGTTATTACTCTTGTTTTTTCCAAATAACCACTTATATACCTTATATAGTTTTTATCTAGTTGTATATATACACGTCACTTAGGTTTTTACATAATCATATGCTAATACCGCATTTGTAATTATTAATGCTTATGTGTACATATGTGTAGTTACTTTATTTTGTTCATGATCGCCTTTTTATGTTCATATTCGTATTGGTTTATACATCGTCTATTTTTTTCGACATGCCTTAAGTCATATGCTATGTTAGGTTGCATTTAGAATATAAAATATCATGCGATGTCCTTTTATTCGGGAACGGACGAGGCCAATACTAGTCGTAGTGGTGGTGGTTCGGACGTTCCTTCTCGAATATTAGGGCTTTTAAAATTCACTCACTTTTATAACCAAAATCCAATTAAATTTGTCACTTTAATTCATAAAATTCGATATTAATTAAGCGGTAAGGATCTTGGTACCAATTTTGGGCATGACGGGGGTGCTTAACCTTCCCCGCGTGTAACCGACTCCCGAATCCATTCGAATCTCTACTTTTGTTTTCCGTTGTCCGGTCTGCCTTTTAAAATGGCTGGTGGCGACTCCAATTTTTATCGATTTTCTTAAAAAGTCATTTTAAATGAAAAACCCGGTTCTTCCAAGTGACACCGGTATTTTTTAATTTTAGTCGCTACAACGACATACTTCAAAAAAAAAGAGGTTTTAATAAATTTTTTTAAAAAAGGCATTTTAGATCAGGGTACGAATGACAACACCGAGTTTTCAAATAGACCTTAATCTCAAATTTATAGGAACGAGTATGATCACGATCGGTCGCTAATCTAAAGCTCCTATGAGATGGCATAATAGTCTATCTATAAAAGGAATTAACCTAGATTTAGTTGGTACTTGGAGTTTCTATTCGAATCATATCTTCAATTCTTTAAAATAATAAATTTATCAGAAAATCCCATTTTGCCCAAAAATATTTAATATGCTTGCAAAAATCATTTTCGGCTTAAAAGTTTTATGCGAGCCACACAGACCGAGGGTTGAACTAAGCTCTAATACCACTAAATCTAACCCCCTAAACTCGTCCTAGAAGAAAAGACCAAATTTAAGAAGTCACCGTTGAAAAATTTTCCCTCAAGTAATAAATTTTAGGTTTAAATAATCTATAAAACAAATTAATTATTAATTAACAATAAGTATCGTAAAATACCACAATTGTTTTCAAAACCCAAATATTATAAAAAATATTATGATCATTTAATAAAATATATGAAATAAAGTCTGTAAATATATGCTGAAACATAATCCCAAAATATAAAGTTCCACGATTTGAAATACGTAAATATCCCAAAACATGGAATAATAATAATCTGATAGTTTAAATTTAGTTCATATTGAATAATAAAATAATCGTATAAAATTGAGATCCTCCAAGTACCACGTCGCCTAAAGTTCAAAGATATCTGTAAGAGAAAACTACGAGGGTGTAAGCTAAAGAGCTTAGTGTGTCTCTAAAGTGCAAGAAAAACCATAATCATAAATTACAGTAATATCTTCTTAAAATCCTTTAAAAACCATAACACAAATATCACATTCACAATGCAATGCACCCAACTAAAACCGCCATCTAAAGAGGTAGGTTCCCCAGAACCCCTCACTACAACGTCACCAATCGATGTGTGGTAAAAACTATTGATTCCTCCGTACAAATCCCAACCAATTCTCATACATATATGATGATTAAAAAACAAATTTCATAAACAAAGTTCCATAAATCTGATATTCCATAAACATACTTCATAAACCATAGTCCATAAATTCATAAATCATAGATCCATAAATCTGATGTTTCATAAATCAAATATTCCATAAGTCATAATTAAAACACGTTTTGAAAATCGTATGCACGTGATGTCAACCATACAAGCCATAATACATATAAATAATCACATAAGGGGTAAAACACCAACACATAGAAAAATAATATATAATTTATTTATAGCACCAGAAGAAAACACACCTCGCAACAATAAAGCTCTAAAAACGAACAAAGGGCGGTTGCGGTTTCAATGTAAGGTGATGGCAACATCATTCCGAGAGGAATTCATAAAACATGAGAATAACTAAGAGCGACAACACTTTAAAACTTAAGGCTTAGGTTTATTTCTGTACGTAATAACTATGACTATATATATATATATATAGGTGAGTGGTGGTAATCTAAACAAATTAGGTTTAGAATGTAATAATAATAATAATAATAATAATAATAATAATAATAATAATAATAATAATAATAATAATAATAATAATACTAATAATAATAATAATAATAATAATAATAATAATAATAATAATAATAATAATAATAATAATAATAATAATAATAATAATAATAATAATAATAATATAGTAAAGACAAGAATTTAAGTTGAAAAAGGAGAGTCAATTCATCCGTGAGAAAAAGGGGAATTAGAATTCAATTTGAATCTAAAAGGTTGTAAAAAATAAACAAATTAAAAAAAAGAGACATGTGAGCGAGAATTGAAATTCAATTTGATAAAAGAGTTATTTATGGAGCCAGTCCTTAAACTTTCAAGAAATTTCATATCAACTTTCAAGTTTGATAAAAATTCTTATTTAGTCCCTCATAAAAAAGTTAGGGTTTTGAATTAAAAATTCTCAATTGTTAGGGTTTTCAATTAGGGATTTTAAAATTAAGTTTCTAAATTAGGGATTTTACAAATCTAGGGTTTACAATTTGGACATAATTTTTGGGGTGTTATAGTACCGGTATGATTTTTCGAGTTGGTACCGATACGACTATTAGCGTACCGGTACGCGTTGACGCTGGAGTGTTTAAATGTCATTAAATAAGAGTTTCCTACTTTATTTCAAATACCATGTTTTCCCAAAAACCTAGATACGAAATCCCCTTTAAAAACTCATCAAAACCTTTTGATTTCTCACACAACTCTACAAATCTTTTGAGGGTTTTTGGTTTTCAAATCAATCCTAAGCTATATTATCAAGTTTGTGCATTATCATCTCTTCATTCATCCCAAATCTCACATTCAAGGTATAAAGTCTTTTTCTTATCTTTTTCAATTTCGTTTAAATCTATATACTGTTTTAATTATTTTTTGTATAAAAAATATACATATAGTATGAGTTTTAAATATTTTGCAAAAACTCTTTCAAAACTGAATTTTTTTATTCGAATATAAAAATATACCATATATTTGTATAAATTGTTTTTCGATTTCTTTTTACCAAAAATTCCTTTTATATTTGTATATATTTTTAAACTATATTGTATATTTATTTTAACAACCACCTTGAATTTTGGATTAATTATATGATCGAATATGGTTATGGCTCCTAAGAAACGTATGAGAAAAGATATTGCATCCTCTTCTAACACTAACACTATTAAGTGTGGAAAAGTACTAGATTTTAGCCCTAGGATAGCTTAATTATTGTTAGACTTAAGCCCATTTTAGTTGCATAATTAAGAAAACATACACAAAAAGCACAAATACTATATCATGCAGCACTTTATCTGTTTTTGTTGAATATGTATAGAAAAAATGTTGCTAAGGTAGGTGTTTTCACTGTGTGCAGATACCTGCCCAAGCAGGTACCGATGGTAGCAGTCGAGAAGATGAAGAAGGGCAGAACATAAACACCCCAGGCTAGACCGTGAGATGATTCCAAATCCCACCTTTGCCAGACAGAAGTTAGACTGAGTTGGAGAAGCTGATAGAGTGCCGCCTAGGCGGGCAAATTTGCCGATGGGGCAGAGACCAAAGAAGATCGACAGAGGCAAAGTGGTAGGCGACTTGAAGAGCATAAAGAGGTCTATTTTTAGAGACCATCTGTAAGCCAATCGGAGCCCAAGAGCCCATGAAGAGCCAATTCAAAGCCATGGAGGAAGAAGTCAACTAGAAGTCAAAGTTGAATTTAATTAAAGATCTAAAGATATTCAAGCATTCAAGGAAGTTTAATTAGATTCCAACTTGTACTCCTAGAGGCGACTTACCCTTACCCTATATATATGTGATGTAACCGACTAGAGAGGGGGAGAGATTAGGTTTTTGAGTTTATTCTTGTGTTTTCTTTATTTCCATTATGTTCTAAACTTTCCTTAAGGTTAAGATTGTTTTGTTTAGTAGTTATGAGAACGGTTGTAATTAGTTAAAATTTTTGTTATGCAATCCAATTCAAGGTTTGTTTATACTATGTTCTTAATCTTTGTTTGCAATAGAATCGAGAGATCTTTGTGAGCGAATCTATTTGTTTCAATTCAAGAGAGTTAAAACACGATTCCCATCAACTAAGGTGAGAATAAACTTAGCTTAGAGATAAGTCTAGGTTTAAGGCGGCTAAAAAGGAACGTGGGAAAATTATTGTTCAATCTAGGTTTACGCCGAGAGGTATTGTCAAAGAGTGTGCATCAACAATATTCGAACATAGAGATAAGTTGGAATCAGACCAGAACGTTTTGCCAAACCTTGAAGGCCCACCGAGTTCCCCGATGTGGCAGTGTTCTATCCGTCACCCGCTGTGGTAGAGATATCCACTTTGCATTACAAGACTTTTACGAGTTCAATGCAGTTTCACACTACGACACAACTCAATCTGACCCATCCTTTTATTTTGATTTCTCAATCCTTGCATTATTTGTTTTCTTTAAGTTTATGCAACTTTCCTAAACCAATCCAATTTAATTGTGTTTTTACTTTTTCTTTTGCAGGAATTTAATCACTGAAGCAGCTTCCAATCCCTGTGGAGACGATATCTTAAATATTATAACTTGACAGAAGTGTACACTTGCACTCGATTTAGAGAACTCCTTTACGCTCTACAGTCACCAATGGCACTAAACCAAACTTGTCCTATATTTTACAACATAGTGTTAATGAGCCCGGTTACACTCGAACGATGGATCATTTTAAAATCTTTCAAAACTATAAAATCCGTCGTGAGCGTAAGGTTTCTATTCCCTACATGACTTCCCCTGAATTTAACTTTCGTTATCTTGATTTACTTACCCAATGGAAGTTCATGCCCTTTTTAAGTATACCCAGGATATTTTAAAAAAATCTTGTTTTAATCTTTTACTCCAATGCCCAGTGTATTATGGACAAAACCAAAAATGAAGTTATTGTCGTTGAGTCATACCTAATGGGACAAACTTTTCGAATTGATTCTAAGGTTATAGCTAATTGTTTGGGTGTTGAGGATATTGGGATAGATGATGAACACTCTTTGGGTAATATTCAACTCGGCTCCATCTCCACCCTTGATGCTCTTGACCGCTTCCTTATCACTTGGTGGTTCCATCCATCTGGGGGTAAATGGTCCTCTATTCGTCAAGTTGGTAGCTTTCGGATCCGATGCTTTTGGGAAGGTAAGCACCAAAACTTTGCTCAGATTATGTTTGCGGAGATCGTCTACCTTGTTCAGAACCGCCATTCGACCTTTGTCTCATATTTCACCTATGGCACCGCCTTGAGCTACATCTTTCACAATATTGGGATTGATTTCTCGTATGATCTTGAAATTCCTCTTACCAATCCTATTGAAGACAAATCCCTTCGCAAGGCTAAATTCACTTAGTATAACAACCAATGGGTTCGGAATGTGGATCTACCTCAACATGTTCAGCCCGAGGATGAAGAGAATGTTCTAGTAGCGCCTCCTCTGGTTGCTCCTCCATCGCCTTCCTTTGATGCTCTTATGACCTATCTTATTGGGAAGTTTTTTTCGATGTGTGCGAGCATGAATGTCGGTTTCTCCTCTATTGACACTCGTCTCACGGCCTTAGATGCTAGAGTCACCTCTATGGAGGCTAGCCAAGCCTCAATGGACATGTAACACCCGAGTTTAGGGGTCGGGAGTCGAGAGTGAGAATTGGATTCGAGTCGTGTGCTCGTTTTAAGATTTAATTAAGCTTTGGTTTAATTTAAAAAGGATTTGAAATTCATTAATGACAAAACTGTAAATTTTCAAAAGTAAGGAAAATGATGAGTAAAAGAGCCTTTTGAAAGAAAAAAAATATGCTCATCTTCTTCCTTGGTTTCCATTTTCACGACAAGAAGCTCTCCAAAACCTCTAAATACTATTCCATTCATTTCCTTCACCATTTCAAGTGATTTCAACGAGGTAAGACCATTTTTGACTTGTCTTCTTCATTCCTAGCACATTGATGGTTTTAGTTTTTGGAAAACACCATTGTTGAGAATTTTAGGTTTTCAAAGCTTTGAAAAAAAATGATGAAACTTTAATGGCTTTTTGAGTTGTTTTTGATTTTTAGAGTTGAGTTTTGAACTAATCTTGCCCTAGGGTACATTGTATCCCAAAATGGTGGGGTTTTGTCAAAATTCCCGAAATGGGTTTTTAGGGGTATTTTAAAAGTGTCAAAACTTGGGTTTTTAGTGTGGTTTTATGTTGAGAGTGGGGCTGATGTTATAACAATGTTAGAGAGGTGTTTTGAAGGTGTTTAATGGTGTTTTGAGGGTTGGAATCATCGGTTTTTTGTTGGGTTGTTGGGGAGTACGAAAATGGGATTTTTTGTTGTTGGCTTTGGTTTGAAATTGTAAGAATTTGGCTTGTGGTAGTAGTTTGAGGTTGTGACAGTGTTTGGTGATGATTTGGTTGAGTAATATATTGTTTTTGATTGGTTAGAATCAAGGGGAAACGTTGGAGAAGCTTCGGGCACGATTTCGGAAGTTGTGGAGGCTCGATTCGGCTTTTCTCAGTTTGCTTAAGAAAGTGTGGCGAGTGGAATCATTTAAATTGGTTTTAACTTGGTTCAAGTGTATGGTTTTGCAGTTGGATTGTGCTTGGTAGGCCTATCCAAGGTAGACGTTAAGTTGGTAGCTTAATCTCTTGTGTGTTTTATGAGCTTTGCTTAGCATACATGATGTAGGCTTGTAAAGCATGTGTTGATTATGTATGTTGCTAAATACATTGATGTATGTGATGATTGATTATCATGGTGTGACTTGAAAATATGATTGACACTAGTTAATTACCGGGTATAAATGATCGATCATTAGGATGAGAGTGTGCACACGCTTGAGTCAAATTCACGCGTGGCCTTGGTGGCGTAAAGTCATCAAGGAGGAGTACGGTGATGTAATATTCCACCAAAAATTATATATTATTACGTGATGATGAATGGAATCCCATCCGTAGGGCATGTGATGATGAGTGTAATCCCATCCATGCAAGGACCGGTGATGAGTGTAATCCCACCGAAGGTAACGTTGTTGTTGAGTATGTTGGAGGTGAAAGCCCCAACGGAAGTTATCCGCATATCCGAGTAAACTAATAGTTGCCAATATACTTGTTCATGTATGGTTATTGTTAAGATAATTGTTATATCTTGTTGGGCATAACATGAGGTAAGATGCCATGTTAATGCATTCTTGTGATGTTAGCTAAGATGCCATGTTAGTGCATTCTTGTGATGTTAGCTATGATGCTATGTTGATGCTTATGTATGCTTGTAATTGTCTTAAGGATGATATGCTTGAACCCTGCATTGTCGTTGTTTTTGTTTTAGAGCACCCTCACTAAGCTTCTAGCTTACGCTCTCGTTTTCAACAATGCAGATCATTAGCATGGAGTTAGCAAGGAGCAAGGAAAGGGGCATTCCATGCTTTAGTAGTTGCTCAAGTATGATTTAGTAAATAATGTGGTAGTTTAGCAATGGGGATGCTATGTGTTTTGTATGAGCGTTGTTAGACTCATATGTGTTGGTTTTTTATGTTAATGCCTTGTTATAGATTTGTAAACCATGCTTATGTTGTGGCCTATATGCCTTGTGTCTTGAAGGCTTATGACCTTTGTTCCATGAATGCTATGTGTGTTATGTTTTAAGGCATGTAAACCTTGATATGAAATGTTTATGTGAGTGTTGGTTTCCTATAATTTAAATGGTCTAGTTATGTATGCCTTTATGCAAGTTTTCTATCTAAATGCTTATTTTGTGTTGAATGCCACGTTTGATTAGTTGAGTAGCATCGTATGTTTAGCTTGGTTGCTACATGTTGTATGAGGGTTTTCTTGTTGCTAGATGAGTCGTATATTGCATCTAGAGTTGAGTCTTGGTGCGTTTTGCAGCTAAATTGAGGCTTGCAGGGCAGGGCGTATCGATACGCTCAAGGGCCGTATCGATACGGTCCTACACTTTGGGCCTCAGTTTAAGCTTAGCGTACCGGTACACGGGGGTGTATCGATATGCCAAAAGCTCTCTGGAAATCTTAGATATTGACGAGATTTTGGCGTATCGGTACGAGTCTTGGGTATATCGATACAATTTTTCTCGTTTGACCGTGAGAAGTTGGCCGTGGAGGGCGTATCGGTACGGTCAACTAGTGTATCGATACGGTCTCCCTAGGTTGACTTTGGGCAGTTGACCAAGTCAAGGCGTATCGATACGGTCTTCTAGCGTATCGATACGGCCTGTTGTAAAGGCTAAAATGGGTTGTTTATATTGCTTGCTTTGTATGCTTGTATTGTTTCGTTGTATTTCTACTGTTGTGTCTCATATAGGATCTATTAAAGCATTTAGACTAGATAATGTTTAAAAGAATTTTTCTAGGGTTGCTAACCGAGGGGAGCCTTAACGGGTTTCACTTCGGTTTTTCCCGTGTAGCCTACTCGGACTGGTCAGTCGTTCAGACCAGGACGAGGGGGTTACATTTGTTGGTATCAGAGCCAGGTTTCCGAGACCTCGGGTAGGTAAGTGAGGTAAGCTTGAAGTGTTATGATGTTGCTATGTCTCGGTGAATGTTTTGCCATGTATGCTTGTTGTTTGATTGTTCGCACGGTGTTTGGAAGCATGATTGTTGTGTTGAGGCGTAGTGTCGAGTTCCCATTGCTACTATTACTCATTTGAAAAGATTTTGTAAAGGAATATACTTGAGCACGATTGGACCCTTACCTTTGCTAACTTAATCCTTATGTGTCTGTTTTTTTTTTGTAGTTGTTATCTTGCTAGCTGTGAAATGAGACCTAGAGGGAGGCCTATGATGGTTCATCAGGAACCACGAGCAGCAGCTCCGGGAGTTGAGCTGGTTGTTGAGGCGCAGGCTCCTCCACATCCGCCTTCTCCTCCTCGTCAAGCGGGAGGTGAGGCGAGAGCCGAGGGTGTAGAACCTCAGGTTGGCCAAGGACCGGCCGGGATAGATTTGGCTCCACTAGTTCAGGCGATAGCCGGGGCTTTTTAGGCAACAGTGGCTGGGGGTCAGGCAGTAGCACAACCTCAAGGTGAGGGCACCGGTTTGCCACTTGAGAGGCTTCGCAGTTTGGGGGGCGAAGAGTTCAAAGGGTTGGCACTCGAGAGATCCGAGACTTGGTTTGAGAAGACTGTCCGCATTTTATTACAGATGGGCTGTACTGGAGAGCGCAGACTAGGGTATGTTGTATCTTTGCTTCAGGGTGATGCCTACACTTGGTGGGTCACCATTACCACGGGCATGCCAGAGGCCGAGATCACTTGGGAGTTCTTTGAGTCAGCTTTCCGCAAGAAGTATCTGGGTCCCCGTTATCTCAATGAGAAGAAGAGGGAGTTTATGGCTTTGCTTTAGGGTAATTTGACCGTAACCGAGTATGAGATACGATTCGTCAGGTTGAGTCAGTATGCATCTGAGCTTGTTCCTACTGAGAGGGAACGTTGTGACCGTTTTCGCTATGGGTTGAGTGAAGAGATCAAGAGGTACACCTTGGCTACTGACTACACAAATTTTGTTGTCTTGGTCGCTAGGGCCAAGGACATAGAGCACAGTTTGGGCTTGACCAAACGTTCTGGTGGTTCTAGTTCCGGAAAGAGGTCTGGCGACTTTGATATTGGTGATTCCAAGAGGCATCGAGACAATAGGCATCACTTTGACCATAGACGTGGTGGTGGTAACCATGGTAGGGGCCATCAGGGCCAGAGAACTGGTAGGCGTTTGCCCAAGTGTGCTCGTTGCGGGAGGAATCACACCGGTGAGTGTTGGGGGAACTTTCACTCTTGTTGGAACTATGGGGCTAGATATCACATTAGGCGTGATTGTCCACATCAGGTTGGGTATGCACCAAGTCAGGTTCAGGCTCCTGCCAGAGCCGTTAACTTTCAGAGAGGTCGTGGGCGCGGTCGAGGTAACTTCCAGCCCAGAAATGATGGCTAGAGGAACATGAGCATGCAAAGTTGTTGAATTTACCTTGTGAGGTACTAGAGGTAGGTGTTAGTGTTACTAGTTCCTTTGGGGATACAGTAGTAGTTAGGAAGATGTACAGAAGGTGTCTGTTGATGGTACAAGGGCATGTGTTTCCAGTGGATATGATGGAGTTACCGTTCTATGGTTTTCATGTAATTCTGGGAATGGACTGGCTTACAGAACATAGAGCTAGGATAGATTTTGAGACTAAGAGGGTTTTCTTGAAGCTTACTGATGATTACGAGATTGTGGTAATAGGTGAGAACGTGAAGTTCTTATCGAATGTTGTTTCAGCTTTAGAGGCTAAGAGGTTAGTTAGGTTGGGTTGTGAGGCGTATTTGGCCTACGTGATGAACCCGAACATGAGTGAAGTTAGACCTCGAGATATCAGAACATTATGTGATTTTCTGAGTGTGTTTCCGGAAGAATTGTCGTGAAATACTCGGGTTTAGGGGTCGGGTGAAAATAATATTTAAATAATTATTTTGAGTTTCGGTTTTATAATTAAAATAATAAAATATTATTTGGGCCTCGGGTTTTCAAACAAGTAAAATCATGTTGGACATGTTTTGGTTTTTAAAGCCCATATCCATGGAATTGGAAAATGGAAATAGCCATCCTCATTAATGGCATTTTGGTAAAAAGAGGGACTTTCAAATTTAAATTCCCTTTTATTAAAATAGTTTCCTTGTCATCTTCTCCTCTCTTCACATTTCTCATTTTCAACGACATAGAGAAGCTCTCATCTCCATTCACTATTCCATCTCCTTCCTTCTTCATTTTTGGTCGATTTTGAAAGGTAATTATATCCCCATTTTGCTCTCACCTTCCTCTCTTCAAAAGTACCATTAGATTTCATTTTCATCAATGTTTTAGAAATTTGGTTTTCCATGGAAAAATATCAAAGGTTGAAGCTTTATGAGATTTTATCAAAGCTATTGATTTATTAATGTTAGATAAGTTGTTTTCAACCTAAGAGGTCCAACATATATGAATTTTAGAGTGTTTTATAAAGATTCCCAGATTTGGGTTTTGATGGGTTTTTAGAAGGGTTTTAAGGTTGTTTTTTGGGGTTGTTTTATGATGAAAATTGAGGGCTATTGGTTGTATGTTGGTTGAGGACCGTTTTAGAAGCTTTTAGAGGTGTTAAAAGTGTTTGAAACAAGAGTTTTGGGTTGAGTTTGAGGGCTGCTCGGGTTTGGAGTTTTTGGGGTTGTCCTTGGCTTGAAAATCTTGTGTTTGATGCTTGAATAGTGTTCCGGGTTGCTACATTGATGTATGGACTTATTCGAGGTTGTTTTGTTTGTGTTGAGTTGATTAGAAGCAAGAGTTTGTGTCGGTAAGACATCAGGAGTGAATCCGGAAGCTTGAAGGTCTTGGTTGCTTGGTTGTTGAGCTTGGAAGTGAAGGTGAGTGGTTAAATGTTTTAAATGGTCTTTGAATATTTGGTTCAAGCATGTGGACTAGGTTGGGGTTGGTAGACCCACCTAGAGTTGGGATTAGAGTGGTAGCCTAATCTCAAGCTATAGTTAGAGACTTTGGTTGCACTCTAATTGATGTTTATGCCTCATGATTAATCGTGCTATTGGTGATTATGTATAATGTGTTATACATGTATGTTGAGGCATGGTATTGATGCATTGTTATATGCATGTGGAATGTGCATGATGTTAATCATGTTGAGTACGTGCTAAGCACGAAATTGGATATGAAATGTTGTTGTGAAAGGTTGTGGATTGTGTTTAATATTGGCACTAGTATGCTTGGGTACAAATGATCGATCATTAGGATGTTAGTGTACACACGTGAGTCAAATGCGCACGTGGTCTTGGTGATGGTAGACATCAAGATCGAGTACGGGTTCGCCCGGAAATTCTTCTTATATATATGATAGTCGGTGATGAGTGTAATCCCATCGAAGGGGCGTGAGGATGAGTGGAATCCCCTCCGCGTGAACGATGATGAGTTTAATCCCACCGTGAGGTAAAGTTTGTTGTTGGATGTGAGTTCTAACGTGTTATCCGCGTATTCGAGTCATAGCTAGGTGCCAATATGTGATGGTATGTGTACCGATATGAGATGAGATGTGTACCACTATGTGGTGTTATGTGTTGCCAATATGATATGAAATGTGGTTCCTACATGGATTGGTATATGTGTTTACATATGTTGTGGAATCGAACTTGATGAGCATGACATAATATTGATTATATGTTCATGCATCATGTGTATTTTGGCTCATGTGGACCGAAGGTAAGCTCATGCATTCTACCTTGGTTGTGCTCGTGCTTGGACCCAGCATTGTCGAGGTTTGTTTTTAATGAGCTTACCCTCACTAAGCTTTACGCTTACGCTCTCTTTTGTTCGACAATGCAGATCCGTAGTTCGTGGGTTGCTAGTGCAAGAAGGGGCCTCCAAGTGTGCTTTGTGGTGCTATCTTAGCTATCAAGTATGGATATTTTAGTTAAAGGATGAAGTAGTCAAGCAATGTGATATGTATTTGTTGCTTTGATGCTTTTGAAGTATGTTGGGGTTGGTTGTTTAGGAGCATGCTATACTCCTTTTATTTGTTATGTTGGTTTGGCTTTTAGATGCCATGTTTGGGTTGAAAACCATGTTTGAGTTGCCTATCTTGAATGCTTAAGTATATGTTCTTGGGAAGCATGTTATCTTAAATGCCTTGTATGATCTCTTTTATGGATGCCCTTATCTTGTATCCTTATGTGTTTTGAGCATGTTTGCAATAGGGTGCATGCCTCTAGAGTGTGTTTGTATGTTGTATATGCTTCTTGGGGTCGTTAAAGGCGATTGAGATCATTTGGAAATGTTTCAAACTGATTTTGGGAACTCACAGACTGTAGGTGTTTCGAAACGGGTTGTGTTGTTTCGGAACGGCTGTGGTTCCAGGGTCCCCGTATCGGAACGCGTTTCGGTACGGTTTGGCTACTGTGAGCCCCTGTTCCGATACATGTTTCGAAACACTTTGGCTACTGTGATTGCCTGTTTCGAAACGAGTATCAGAACGCCTAGGCGAAATGGGACCCTGTTCCGAAATGGGGTGGATGTGTTTCGTTACGGGTGTTTGGATTTTTAAACTGAAGCCCGTGTTTCGAAACGGGCGATGTCTGTTTCGAAACGCAAGCCTGAAAATGGACTTTTTGACATCTCTAAAGGGTCTCAAGGTTTGGGCTTAGGCCCTGTTTGCTGTTAGGCTTCTCGTGAGCCTTGTTTCCGATGTCGTTTCACACATACGTTAAATCAACGCATCTAGACAAGATAATAAATGAAAAAGTTTTTCTTGGGTCGGTAACCGAAGTGAAGCCTTAACGGGTTTCGCCTCGGTTATCCCCGTGTAGCCCACTCGGATCGGTCAAGCGTCTGGACCGGGACGAGGGGGTTACACTTGTTGGTATCAGAGCCTAAGGTTTCCGAGACCTTGGGTAGGTAAGTGAGGTAAGTTAAGTTTTTGTATTGAAATGTATGGTGTTTGCTTGCCATGTAAGAATCTTTGCTTGTTTATCAAGTATACCTTGTTGAATGCTTGTTTGAGCATGTATGTGTGTTGTTTTGTTTGAAGCATGTTGTGTGGAGTCCCATTGCTACTATTACATCGGAAAAAGGATTTTTAAAGTGAGGGAACATACTTGAGCCACTTGGAACCCTTGCCTTGCTAACCCTATCTTTTGTGATTTGTTGTTGTTGTAGTTGTTGTTTGTGAACACGTATGTCGAGGCCGAGAGGTAAGCCGATGATGGTTCGTCAGGAACCTCGGGTTGCGGCTCCCGTTAATGAGCCGGTAGCTGGTGTAGAGGCTCATGTGGAAGAGCCTGCTGCTGCTAGAGTTGGAGCTCCTCCACCACCACCTCCTAATCCTGAAGCGGGAGGTGAGGCTGGAGTTGATGGAGCGGGACCGTAGGTTGGTCAGGGTGGCCAAGGTCTTGCCGGAGTAGATATGGCTCCGCTTGTGCAAGCTATAGCGGGAGCATTTCAGGCCGCAGTTGCCGGAGCACAGGCTGCAGCTCAACCTAGGGGTGATGATACTAGTTTACCGTTAGAGAGGCTCCGTAGCCTAGGAGCAGAAGAGTTTAGAGGGTCTACACCTGAGAGATCCGAGTTGTGGTTGGAGAAGACCGTCCGCATCTTAGCTCAGATGGGTTGCGTTGGTGCCCGTAAGTTGGGCTGTGTGATTTCTTTGCTACAGGGTGATGCCTACACTTGGTGGGTCACCATTACTACTGGGGTTCCAGAGGTTGAGATTGGATGGGATTTCTTTGAGTCTGCATTCCGGAAAAGGTACTTGGGGCCGAGATATCTTGATGGGAAGAAACGAGAGTTTATGGCTCTAGTTCAGGGAGATGCTTCTATGACTGACTACGAGATCCGTTTTGTTCGTTTGAGTCAGTATGCTCCAGAGTTGGTTCCGACTGAGAGGGACCGTTGTAACCGTTTCAGATATGGGCTCCATGAAGAAGTTAAGAGGTATACTTTAGCTTCTGATTATACAAATTTTGATGTCTTGGTTGCTAGAGCAAAGGACATTAAGCACAACTTGGGGCTGACCAAGCGTTCTGGAGGATCTAGTTCTGGTAAGAGGAATAATAACTTTGACCGTGGGGATGCCAAGAGGCATAGAGGTGGCGGACAGCAGTTTGACCATAGACGTGGCGGTGGCCACCATGGTAGAGGCCACCAGGGCCATAGAAGGAGGGCGTTTGCCCGAGTGTACACGTTGTGGGAGGCAACATTCTGGTGAGTGTTGGGGCAACTTCCATGCTTGATGGAACTGTGGTTCGAGGGACCACTTTAGGAGGGAGTGTCCACATCAGGCGGCACAGGCATCGAACATAGCACATGCTTCTGCGAGAGCGATAGATTATCAGAGAGGCCATGGGCGTCGTCGTGGCTACTTCCAGCGTAGGGCTGATGCACCTAGAGTCGATGCTCAGAGGAACCTTGCTCATATTGTGGCCGTGCAGCCAGAGGCAGGTGGGCCAGTGAGAGTCTATGCTCAAAGAGAGGCCGGGAATGACACTGATGTGATAGCAGGTAATTTTGAGTTACAGTCTATGTCTTTGCTTTCTTTGGTTGATTCGAGTTCTACGCATTCCTACATTTTTAGTGAGCATGCACAGAAGTTAGATATACCTGTTGAGATATTAGATGTAGGTATGCATGTGACTAGTTCTTTTGGTGAGACAGTTGTAGTTAGACGTATGTATAGGAGGTGTTCGTTGAAGATTCAGGGTCATGTGTTTCCCGTTGATATGATGGAGCTTCCGTTTTATGGTTTTGATATTATTTTGGGTATGGACTGGTTAGTTGAGCACAGAGCTAGTGTGGACTTTGAGAAGAAGAGAATTTCTTTGAAGCTTTCTGATGATTACGAGGTAGTAGTAGTAGGCGAGAACATTAAGTTCTCGTCTAATGTTGTGTCAGCTTTAGAGGCTCATAGGTTGTTGGATTCCGGTTGTGGGACTTACTTAGCTTATGTTATGAATCCGAATATGAGTGAGGTTAGACCGAAGGATATCAGAACAGTTTGTGATTTTCCGGATGTATTTCCAGAAGAGTTACCAGGTTTGCTTCCTGACAGAGATGTTGAGTTTGTAATTGAAATTGTTTCAGGGTCTGCACCAGTATCTATAGCTCCGTATCGTATGGCTCCGAAAGAGTTGAAAGAATTGAAGAGTCAGCTTCAGAAGTTGTTAGACCGTGGTTTCATTAGGCCTAGTAGTTTGCCTTGGGGTGCTCCCGAGTTGTTTGTAAAGAAGAAAGATGACATCATGCGAATGTGTATTGACTACAGGCAGTTGAATCAGTTGACCGTGAAGAACAAGTATCCGTTGCCTCGTATAGATGATCTGTTTGATCAGTTGAGGTGTGCTTCAGTGTTCTCGAAGATAGATCTGAGATCATGGTACTACCAGTTGAAAGTAAAAGAGTGTGATGTTCCGAAGACAGCTTTTAGGACCAGATATGGTCACTATGAGTTCCTTGTGATGCCGTTTGGGCTCACGAATGCACCTGCAGCATTCATGGATATGATTAACAGAATTTTTAGAGTCTATCTAGACCGTTTTGTAGTTGTTTTCATAGATGATATTCTTGTGTACTCAAGATCGGAAGAAGAGCATGATGAGCACTTGAGACTTGTTCTACAGAGGTTGATGAGCAATCAGTTGTATGCCAAGCCTAGTAAATGCGAGTTATGGATTCGAGAAGTTGTGTTTCTTGGCCATGTTGTGTCAGCCGAAGGTATCCGCGTTGATCCGACGAAGATTGAGGCTATTGTTGAGTGGAAACAACCTAAGTCAGTGACAGAGATTAGGAGTTTCCTAGGACTAACCAGTTACTATAGGAGATTTGTTGATGGTTTCTCTAGAGTAGCTGCTCCTTTGACTAAATTGTTGCAAAAAGGAGTGAAGTTTGAGTGGTTAGATGCGAGACAGAAGGCCTTTGAGAAATTGAAAGAAGCTTTGACGAATGCTCCAGTGTTGGTACAACCAGTTTCAGGCAAATAATTTGTGATCTATAGTTATGCTTCTTACATAGGTTTAGGGTGTGTTCTAATGCAAGAAAGAAGAGTTGTTGCCTATGCTTCGAGACAGTTGAAGGTACATGAGAAGAACTATCCTACTCACGATGTAGAGTTAGCCGCTGTTGTGTTTGCATTGAAGATTTGGCGTCATTACTTGTATGGTGAGAAATGTATAGTTTACACCGATCATAAGAGCTTGAAGTATTTGATGACTCATAGAGAGTTGAATTTGAGACAGAGGAGATGGCTTGAGCTGTTGAAAGATTATGATTTGACCATTGAGTACCATCCGGGTAAAGCGAATGTGGTAGCTGATGCTTTGAGCCGAAAAGTTGCAGTTGAGTTGCGAGCTATGTTTGCTAGATTGAGTGTATCCGATGATGGTGGTTTGATCACAGAGTTGCAAGTGAAGCCTTCTTTGATTCAATTGATTAGAGAAAAACAGTTGCAAGATGTGTCTTTAGTTCCTCATGTTCAGGACATAGCAGAAGGTAGACCGACCGAGTATAGCTTCGGTGCTGAGAATGTGTTATGCTTTAGAGACAGAGTTTTAGTACCGGAAGATGTTGAGTTGAGACGTCTGATTTTGAGTGAAGCACATTCGAGTCTTTTCTCTATGCATCCGAGCAGTACCAAAATGTACCGTGACTTGAAGAATGATTACTTCTGGGTTGGTTTGAAGAAGGATGTAGCCGAGTATGTGAGTTGTTGTATGGTTTGTCAAAGAGTGAAGGCAGAACATCAGGTTCCTTCAGGTTTGTTACAGCCTTTGAAGATTTCAGAATGGAAATGGGAGAGAATCACCATGGACTTTGTGTCGGGGTTACCGCTGTCTCCTTCGAAGAAGAATTCAGTTTGGGTAATAGTTGATAGATTCACTAAGTGTGCTCACTTCTTAGCAGTGAACACTACAGATTCTTTGGACAAGTTGGCGAATTTGTACATTCACGAGATTGTGAGACTTCATGGAGTTCTGAAGTCTATTGTATCAGACAGAGATCCGAGATTCACTTCGAGGTTCTGGGGTTGTTAGCATAGTGCTCTAGGTAGCCGTTTGCATTTCAGTACTTCTTATCATCCGCAGTCCGATGGACAGTCAGAGCGAGTGATACAGATTTTAGAGGATATGTTTTGTTGTTGTGTGATTGACTTCCAGGGTTCTTGGGAGAAGCATTTTCCTTTAGTTGAGTTTGCTTACAACAACAGTTACTAGGCTAGTATACAGATGGCTCCTTATGAGGCTTTGTATGGTAGACGATGTAGGACTCCGATCTGTTGGGCTGAGACAGGTCAGAAATTGTTACCTATGTCGGATTTGCTTAAGGGGACTACTGAAAAAGTGAAGTTGATTTGTGATCGTTTGAAAGTAGCTTTCGATCGTTAGAAGTCTTATAAAGATTTGAAGAGAAAATAGATTAATTTCTCAGTGGGTGAGAAAGTGTTTCTGAAAGTATCTCCGTGGAAGAAGGTAATGAGATTTGGCCGAAAGGGCAAGTTGAGTCCGAGGTTCATTGGTCCTTATGAGATAGTTGAGCGGATTGGGCCGGTAGCTTACCGTTTGAGACTACCTTTTGAGTTGGAGAAAATCCATGATGTTTTTCATGTGTCGATGCTTAGGAGATATAGATCAGATCCATCTCATGTTATGCATGTTGAGGAGATAGAGTTGAATCTGGATTTGTCTTACAACGAAGAACCTATTGAGATACTTGCTTCTGATAGCAAGGTGTTGCGTGGCAAGACCATAGAGTTGGTCAAGGTGTTGTGGAGACATAGAAGTGTGGAAGAGGCCACATGGGAGAGGAAAGCTGATATGCTTGAACAGTTTCCGTACTTGTTTCCGTCAGGTAATTTCGGGGACGAAATTCCTTAAGTGGGGGAGAGTTGTAACACCCGAGTTTAGGGTTCGGGTGAAAATAATATTTAAATAATTATTTTGAGTTTCGGTTTTATAATTAAAATAATAAAATATTATTTGGGCCTCAGGTTTTCAAACAAGTAAAATCATGTTGGACATGTTTTGGTTTTTAAAGCCCAATTCCATGGAATTGGAAAATGGAAATAGCCATCCTCATTAATGGCATTTTGGTAAAAAGAGGGACTTTCAATTTTAAATTCCCTTTTATTAAAATAGTTTCCATGCCATCTTCTTCTTTCTTCACATTTCCCATTTTCAATGACATGGAGAAGCTCTCATCTCCATTCACTATTCCATCTCCTTGCTTCCTCATTTTTGGTCGGTTTTGAAAGGTAATTATATCCCCATTTTGCTCTCACATTCCTCTCTTCAAAAGTACCATTAGATTTCATTTTCATCAATGTTTTAGAAATTTGGTTTTCCATGGAAAAATGTCAAAGGTTGAAGCTTTATGAGATTTTATCAAAGCTATTGATTTATTAATGTTAGATAAGTTGTTTTCAATCTAAGAGGTCCAACATATATGAATTTTAGAGTGTTTTATAAAGATTCCCGGATTTGGGTTTTGATGGGTTTTTAGAAGGGTTTTAGGGTTGTTTTGGGGTTGTTTTATGATGGAAATTGAGGGCTATTGGTTGTATGTTGCTTGAGGAACGTTTTAGAAGCTTTTAGAGGTGTTAAAAGTGTTTGAAACAAGAGTTTTGGGTTGAGTTTGAGGGCTGCTCGGGTTTGGAGTTTTTGGGGTTGTCCTTGGCTTGAAAATCTTGTGTTTGATGCTTGAATAGTGTTCTGGGTTGCTACATTGATGTATGGACTGATTCGAGGTTGTTTTGTTTGTGTTGAGTTGATTAAAAGCAAGAGTTTGTGTCGGTGAGACATCGAGAGTGAATCCGGAAGCTTGAAGGTCTTGGTTGCTTGGTTGTTGAGCTTGGAAGTGAAGGTGAGTGGTTAAATGTTTTAAATGGTCTTTGAATATTTGGTTCAAGCATGTGGACTAGGTTGGGCTTGGTAGACCCACCTAGAGTTGGGATTAGAGTGGTAGCCTAATCCCAAGCTATAGTTAGAGACTTTGGTTGCACTCTAATTGATGTTTATGCCTCATGATTAATCATGCTATTGGTGATTATGTATAATGTGTTATACATGTATGTTGAGGCATGGTATTGATGCATTGTTATATGTATGTGGAATGTGCATGATGTTAATCATGGTGAGCACGTGCTAAGCACGGAATTGGATATGAAATGTTGTTGTGAAAGGTTGTGGATTGTGTTCAATATTGGCACTAGTATGCTTGGGTACAAATGATCGATCATTAGGATGTTAGTGTGCACACGTGAGTCAAATGCGCGCGTGGTCTTGGTGATGGTAGACATCAAGCTGGAGTACGGGTTCGCCCGAAAATTCTTCTTATATATATGATAGTCGGTGATGAGTGTAATCCCATCGACGGGGCGTGAGGATGAGTGGAATCCCCTCCACGTGAACGATGATGAGTGTAATCCCACTGTGAGGTAAGTTTGTTGTTGGATGTGAGTTCCAACGTGTTATCCGCGTATTCGAGTCATAGCTAGGCGCCAATATATGATGGTATGTGTACCGATATGAGATGAGATGTGTACCACTATGTGGTGTTATGTGTTGCCAATATGATATGAAATGTGGTTCCTACATGGATTGGTATATGTGTTTATATATGTTGTGGAATCGAACTTGATGAGCAGGGCATAATATTGATTATATGTTCATGCATCATGTGTATTTTAGCTCATGTGGACCGAAGGTAAGATCATGCATTCTACCTTGGTTGTGCTCGTGCTTGAACCTTGTATTGTTGAGGTTTGTTTTTAATGAGCTTACCCTCACTAAGCTTTACGCTTATGCTCTCTTTTGTTCGACAATGCAGATCCGTAGTTCGTGGGTTGCTAGTGCAAGAAGGGGCCTCCAAGTGTGCTTTGTGGCGCTATCTTAGCTATCAAGTATGTATATTTTAGTTAAAGGATGTAATAGTCAAGCAATGGGATATGTATTTGTTGCTTTGATGCTTTTGAAGTATGTTGGGGTTGGTTGTTTAGGAGCATGCTAAACTCCTTTTATGTGTTATGTTGGTTTGGCTTTTGGATGTCATGTTTGGGTTGAAAACCATGTTTGAATTGCCTATCTTGAATGCTTAAGTATATGTTCTTGGGAAGCATGTTATCTTAAATGCCTTGTATGATCTTTTTTATGGATGCCCCTATCTTGTATCCTTATGTGTTTTGAGTATGTTTGCAATAGGGTGCATGCCTCTAGAGTGTGTTTGTATGTTGTGTATGCTTCTTGGGGTCGTTAAGGACGATTGGGATCATTTGGAGATGTTTAAAAATGATTTTGGGAATTTACAGACTGCAGGTGTTTTGAAACGAGTTGTGCTATTTTGGAACGGGTGTGGTTCCAGGGCCCTTGTATTGGAACGTGTTTCGGTACGGTTTGGCTACTGTGAGCCCCTGTTCTGATACAAGTTTCGAAACACTTTGGCTACTGTGATTGCCTGTTTCGAAACAGGTATCAGAACGCCTAGGCGAAATGGGACCCTGTTCCGAAATGTGGTGGATGTGTTTCGTTACGGGTGTTTCGATTTTTAAACTGAAGCTCGTGTTTCGAAACGGGCGATGCCTGTTTCGAAACGTAAGCCTGAAAATGGACTTTTTGACATCTCTAAAGGGTCTCAAGGTTTGGGCTTAGGCCCTGTTTGCTGTTAGGCTTCCTTGAGCCTTGTTTCCGCTGTCATTTCACACATAGGTTGAATTAACGCATCTAGACAAGATAAGAAAAAGTTTTTCTTGGGTCGGTAACCGAAGTGAATCCTTAACAGGTTTCGCCTCGGTTATCCCCGTGTAGCCCACTTGGATCGGTCAAGCGTCCAGACCGGGACGAGGGGGTTAAATGCTGGGTTTACCGCCTAATAGAGAGGTAGAGTTTGCTATAGAGACTTATTCAGATTCAGCTCCTGTTTCGATTGCTCCATATCGTATGGCACCGAAAGAATTGAAAGAGTTGAAGTCTCAGTTGCAAGGCTTGGCATATAGATGTTTTATCCGCCCGAGTTCTTCGCCTTGGGCGCTCCAGTGTTGTTTGTGAAGAAGAAAGACGGAAGTATGAGAATGTGTATAGATTATAGGCAGTTGAACCAGTTGACAGTGAAGAACAAGTATCCCTTGCCGCGTATTGATGATTTGTTCGATCAGTTGAGAGGGGCATCAGTCTTTTCGAAGATTGACTTGAGATCCGGTTACTACCAGTTGAAGGTAAAAGAGGTTGATGTACCGAAGACAGCTTTTAGGACTAGATATGGTCACTATGAGTTCTTAGTTATGCCATTTGGGTTGACTAATGCACCGGCTGCTTTCATGGACATGATGAATAGAATCTTCTACCAGTACTTAGATCAGTTTGTGGTTGTTTTCATAGATGACATTTTGGTGTATTCGCGTACCGAGAAAGATCATGACCGGCACTTGAGGTTAGTCTTGCAGACTTTGCTAGACAACCAGTTGTATGCGAAGTTGAGTAAATGTGAGTTCTGGATCCGAGAAGTAGTCTTCCTAGGACATGTAGTATCAGCCGATGGGATTAGAGTCGATCCGAAGAAGATAGAAGCCATTGTTGAGTGGAAGCAACCGAAGTCTGTAACGGAGATCCGTAGCTTTCTAGGCTTAGTCGGATACTATAGGAGGTTTGTGGAGGGTTTCTCGAAGATAGCTGCTCCTTTGACGAAGTTGCTTCAGAAGAATGTTCAGTTTGAGTGGTCAGATGTGAGACAGCAAGCCTTTGAGAAATTGAAAGAAGCTTTGACCAATGCACCGATTTTGATTCAGCCAGAGTCGGGGAAAGACTATGTGATCTACAGTGATGTTTCTTATGTAGGTTTAGGTTGTGTTCTCATGCAAGATAGAAGAGTGATGGCTTATGCCTCAAGACAGTTGAAGACTCATGAGCGTAACTATCCGACACACGACATAGAGTTAGCCGCAGTTGTGTTTACCTTGAAGATTTGGAGACATTATTTGTATAGTGAAAAATGCACAGTGTACACGGATCACAAGAGTTTGAAGTACATCATGACACAACGTGAGTTGAACCTTAGACATCGTAGGTGGCTAGAGTTGCTTAAGGATTACGATCTCACGATTGAGTACCATCCGGGTAAAGCAAATGTAGTGGCCAATGCTTTGAGTAGAAAGGTAGCCGTTGATTTGAGAGCCATGTTTGCTAGATTGAGCTTGTCCGGAGATGGTGGCCTAGTGGCCAAGCTTCAGGTTAGACCTACCTTAGGTCAGTTGATTAGAGAAAAACAACTCTTAGATAGATCTTTGGCACCTCATGTGTAAGACATAGCCGAGGGTAGACCATCAGACTACAGTTTCAGAATCGATGGGGTCTTGTGTTTCAGAGATAGGATAGTTGTGCCAGATGACAGTGATTTGAGACGTACGATCTTGACCGAAGCCCACAGTATCCCGTTTGCTATGAATCCCGGTAGTACGAAGATGTATCGTGAGTTGAAGAATGAGTACTTTTGGGTTGGCTTGAAGAGAGACATGGCCGACTTTGTGAGTAAGTGTATGGTATTTCAAAGAGTGAAGGCGGAACACCAGGTTCCCTCAGGTTTGTTGCAACCGTTGAGAATTCCGGAATGGAAATGGGAGAATATCACCATGGATTTCGTTTTGGGTTTGCCTTTGACTCCTACGAAGAAGAACTCAGTTTGGGTTATAGTTGACCGTTTCACGAAGTGTGCTCACTTCTTAGCTGTTAATACGACTTACTCCTTAGATAGATTGGCCGATTTGAACATCGGTGAGATTGTGAGACTGCATGGTGTGCCGAAGTCGATTGTGTCAGATAGAGATCCGAGATTCACAGCCCGATTTTGGGAGTGTCTACATACAGCTTTGGGTACCCGTTTGAATTTCAGCACGTCGTATCATCCTCAGTCAGATGGTCAGTCAGAGAGGGTTATACATATTTTAGAGGATATGTTGCGTTGTTGTATCATTGATTTTCAGGGTACTTGGGAGAAGCACTTGCCTTTAGTCGAGTTCTCTTATAATAATAGTTTTCAGTCGAGCATACAGATGGCTCCGTATGAGGCCTTGTATGGTAGAAAATGTAGAACTCTGATCTGTTGGGCCGAAGCAGGTCAGAAGTTGTTACCGATGCCGGATTTGCTTAAGAGGACTACCGAAAAGGTGAATTTGATTTGCGATCGTTTGAAGCCAGCTTCGGATAGGCAGAAGTCCTATGCCGATTTGAAGAGGAAGGAAGTTGAGTATTCAGTGGGAGATAGAGTGTTCTTGAAGGTCTCTCCGTGGAAGAAAGTTATGAGATTTGGCAGAAAAGGGAAGTTGAGTCCGAGGTACATTGGATCGTATGAGATTGTGAGGCGAGTCGGTCCGGTTGCTTATTAGTTACGTTTGCCATCCGAGCTAGAGAAGATCCACGATGTGTTTCACATTTCGATGCTTCGTAAGTATAGGTCAGATCCGTCGCATGTTATTACTGTAGAAGAGAATGAATTGAATCCGGATTTGACATATGATGAGGAACCCGTGGAGATTTTAGCTTCAGACAGCAAGGTGTTGCGTAGTAGATCAATTGAGTTGGTCAAGGTAAGGTGGCAACGTCGAGGAGTGGACGAGGCCACTTGGGAGAGAAATGAGGATATGGAAAGGCAGTTTCCTTATCTCTTACAGTCAGGTGGTTTCGAGGACGAAATTCCTTAAGTAGAGGATACGCCCAAGGGCCGTATCGATACGGTCCTAAACTTTGGGCCTCAGTTTAAGCTTAGCGTATCGGTACACGGGGATGTATCGATACGCCAAAAGCTCTCTGGAAATCTGAGATATTGACGAGATTTTGGCGTATCGGTACGAGTCTTGGGTGTATCAGTACGATTTTTATCGTTTGACCGTGGAGGGCGTATCGGTACGGTCAACCAGTGTACCGATACGGTCTCCCTAGGTTGACTTTGGGCAGTTGACCAAGTCAAGGCGTATCGATACGGTCTTCTAGCGTATCGATGCGGCCTGTTGTAAAGGCTAAAATGGGTTGTTTATATTGCTTGCTTTGTATGCTTGTATTGTTTCGTTGTATTTCCGCTGTCGTGTCTCACATAGGATCTATTAAAGCATTTAGACGGGATAATGTTTAAAATAATTTTTCTAGGGTTGCTAACCGAGGGGGAGCCTTAATGGGTTTCACTTCAGTTTTCCCCGTGTAGCCTACTCGGACTGGTCAGTCGTCTAGACCGGGACGAGGGGGTTACATGACATGACTCTCACTGCCTTTCGTGGAGAATGGCGTGGACATACCTTCGGTGATGATGCCACGGAAGATGAAGATGATATTGAAGAAGATGATGACGCTCTATAGACCTCTCATATCATATCATATCATCTCATATCATTTAGGATTTTCTTTTATGCACCTATCTATGTTATTTCCTTTTGAACCTATGCTTTGATTAGTTGTTTTTTAATTATGTTTTTAGGATTTGAAGTTTGGATTTCTTATTTCTTTTAATTAATATGCTTTTTATGCTTAATGAAGTTTATGTTGCTTTACATTGCTTATATTATCCTCTATCATTGATTTTGATCTAACAAAAAAGGGGATAAGTAACAAGAGCCTTAAAATTTAATTTTTTTTCAAAGATACATCTTTTAGTCTTAAAGCAAGGGGAGAAATTTTAAAAATTTATTTGGGTTTTATTATATCAAAAAGGTGGAGATTTTAAAACTAAAATTGATTTTGAGATAACAATATTTTTCAATGACTTAATAGCAAAATGAAATAAATTTTTAAATACTCAAAAGACTCAAAAAATGACAAGGATTCGAACTTTAAGTGTTTCTAAATCAAAACCCAAGTATCCAAAAATATTTTTTAAGTATTTTTGAACTAAAATTTTTAAGTTTAGTCCAGGCGTACTGATACGGTTACATCCGTATCAATACATTTTTTAGCTAATGGAAAACGAGTTATGAAAAGTGTACCAATACGCTACTTTTCGTACCGATACGAGTTGGTAAGATTTGATAAATCTTGGCATTTAATATTTTGACCGCTACCTTGTCAGTTTATTGGAACCAAACACTTTGAAATTTGGTTAATCGTACCGATACGCTTAACTATCGTACCGATACACTTTTTGGTTAACCACTTCTCCAAATTCTACTAAGAAAAATCAGTACCGATATGCACTATGTTGTATCGATCTCCTTTGTAAAATATGGTTTTCGTACCGATACACCTCTTCGCGTACGGATACACTATTTGTATACAACGGCTTTTTTCTTCTTATGACAGGTACCGATACAGTGACATGTGTACCGATATGGTATGTTGCAGAAGTGCATTTATGATGGTAAAAAGAGAGCCTAACGGCTCTGTTGATGATGCCAACCACCCAAACGGTTAGAAATCAATGAAGAGGTATAAAAGCAAGCCATAAAAACTACAACAACAACTATTTAACAAGTCAAGCACGACAAAGCAAAAATCCAATCCATTTGAGCTATTTAGAGTCAACCCTTTTTACCCAACTTGTATATTTTTCTTGTATTCATTTATTTCAAGTTTGGGGTTACAGTGAACTTGTACTTGGGCAATTATTCACCTATTATGAGTTATTTTTTTTGTTGCCAAAACTTCTCATGTAAAAAGTGAGTCTTGATTAAGCTTTGGGTAGAAAGCTTAATCCGTTTGTAAGGTTTCCTCCTAATCCGAGAAAAGGGGATGAATTTCTAGTGAAATTGGTTGAAAATACTTAGTGGGAACTAAGGTAGTGGATGTAGAGTTTGTTCTAAGCTTGAACCACTATAAATCTCTTGTGCCTTCAATTTTATTTTACTAATTTCCTCCCTCAAAATTTTAAAAGCCAATTCACCCCCTCTTTGTCATTTGTTCATCGATTGATCCACACAAAAATAAATGTGGTTGCTTGTTACTTGATTGATGTTTGTGGTTGCTTGGGTGTTTATAGACTCTTCCATTGCATAATTCGGGATTCATGTTAAAAATTTGTAAAAACGGTAGTAAACCACCTTAAATACTTCTATAAGATGTAGGCTCGAGTTATGGGGTTAATGGTTGGGAATTGGGGCCTTGGGAAGTGATTTCTCAAGCCAAAGAAGCCATTTTTGGGCTTCGGTATCGGTACGCGGGGAGCCAATTCCGATATCCTAGTGTTCTGGGTTTAAAGAAGATTGTTTCATTGTATGAACTATTAATGGGGTACCGGTACGCCATGCAAGGGAGTATCGGTATGGTTTGGCCTGTACCGGTACACGAAGAGTAAATAAATTCTAGTAAGCTCAAATCATATCGGTACACTATGAGTACCGGTACCCAACAGGTATTGTACCGGTACACGAGGGCCAGTATTGGTACCCACTGGGAAATTTTCCCGAAAATTACGTTTTTAGTTTGAGGGGTTGATAACCCAATGGGCTTCTAATATGATAAAATCAGTGGTAAAACTAAGAAACTGAGATTTAACCTTCACATATAAGCATAATGTGTAATGACTTGGTAAAAACCTTGGGTGACTCGTTGTAATAGCAACCATAGGAGATCCTTGGTGGATTGAGTGATGTTGTGTGTTGTATGTGTGGATTGTGTGATTACAGAAAATTATGGATGTAAATTCCCTGATATCAAGTTGCTATTAGTTAGCAATTATCTTTCTAATATCTTGTTAATAGATGTAAATAAAGAAATAGATTTTTGTAATTTATTTGTAATTCTTTTTCCTAGTTTAGGCTTTCTCTTGTAAAATATAAATAAATTCTTTCTTTATCAAATAATATACAGAAATCAAGAGTACTCAAACGGAGACTCTTTTTAGTATCTTTCTACATGGTATTAGACAAAATCCTCGATCCTATCAACTCTCACCATAGTTAATACATCTTCTTCCGTTAAAATTAGTTCTACAACAGAACAAAATTCTCTTCCTGATCATACACCCGATATATCCACCACCCAAATTACTTCTCACAAGTTTAATGGCCATAACTATCTTCAATAGTCTCAAACTGTGAAACTGTATATTACTGGTCGTGGGAAAGTTGCGTATCTACCTTCTTCCATGAAAGGTCCAGAAACCACTGCATCCAATTACCAACAATGGCTTCGAGAAAACAATATGGTCATATCTTGGCTTATCAATTCCATGACTCCTGAAATTGGTGTCAATTTCCTTCTCTATCAAGCAACTCATGAGATCTAAGTTGCGGCTAGAGAAAGTTATTCTAGTTCAGATAATATGGTTGAATTGTTTGAAATTGGGAACAAAATCAATGATCTTTGCCAATGAGAGATGAGTGTAACTACATATTACAACACCATCAAAAGATATTGGCAGCAATTAGATATGTTTGAAAACCACAGTTGGTCTTCTGCGAATGATGCATCCCATCGCAAAACAATAACTACTCAGTGAAGAGTGTTTCAATTTCTCTATGGTCTCAATAACGATCTTGATGTTGTGAAAGGAAGAATCATTGGAACAAAGCCTCTACCATCTTTGCGAGAAGCTTTATCTGAGGTTCGAAGAGAAGAAAGTAGAAGGTCAGTGATACTGTCATAGTCAACCAGTTCCGAGGGAGCAACATTGATGACTCATTCCACAAACAAACCAAGGAGGAACAGGCCTTGGTGTGAACATTGCAAGAAGGTTGGCCATGTTAAAGAGACATGTTGGAGTCTATATGACAAACCAATTGATTGGAAGCCTCTTCATAAATTGCAGCAAAGAGATAGTTATGCTCACATGGTGTTGATGAAAACTGGAAACAACTTCAACAAGCAACAACTTGAGGATCTTCAAAAGATATTTGGCAAAATGACTACTTCTAGTGCTTTGAACAATGCTACTATAACTCTAGAAGGTAGTTAATATTTTGCTTTCACGACTAGTGATAATTCTGAGTGGATTGTTAATTCAGGGGCCTCAGGCCATATGAATGGTAATGCTACTCTTTTCCATACATTTCAATCCTTATCAATCTCCTCTAACGTAAGGACTGCTGAAAGATCTTTATTCTCCATATCCGGACATGATTATGTTTGAATCTCTTAAAATTTACTACTACCTCATGTGTTATATGTTCCCAAATTGGCTTGTAACCTAATGTCAGTTAGTAAAATTTCTAATAATTTGTTCTGTCAAGCTAATTTTTCTCGTAATGGTTGCAAATTTCAGGCTTTGGAATCGGGGAAAGTGATTGGCAACGCTAGGTTGTTTAGTGGCCTCTATGTGCTTTAATGTGTTGCCTTCTCAAAGTGGACAAGCCCACTCAAATTCCGTTTATCCTTTTTCTTCTAATGTTTCAAACTCTTCCAAAAGTGTTTTATTATGGCACTATCGACTAGGACTTCATAGTTTTCAGTACCTTGCTAAAATGTTTCCTCAATTATTCACCAATAAAAGTCCTCAATCTTTTTCTTGTGATATTTGTCCCTTGCTAAACATACGAAGAATACTTATCCTCCATCGAATATAAAACTTCTAATCCATTTTCAACTATTCACAATAACACTTGGGGCCCTTCCCAAGTTAAGAATATTGATAGTTCTAGATGGTTCATAATATTTGTAGATGACCACACTCGACTCACTTGGATATTTCTTATGAAGGAGAAATCGGAAACAGAGAAAGTGTTAAAAATGTTTCATAGTTTAGTAGAAACTCAATTTCAAAGATCAGTTCTAACTCTTCATACTGACAATGACAATGAGTATTTTTCTAAAGCCTTAGGGGGTTTTCTGCATGAAAAGGACATTGTTCATATAACTTCATGTGTTGATTCTCCTCAACAAAATGTAATTGCCGAGAGGAAAAATAGACATTTGTTAGAAGTTGCTAGGTCTCTTATGTTCCCCCACTAATGTACCTAAATTTTTTTAGGGGGAAGTTGTTCTTACAATAAATTTTCTTATCAATAGGATGCCTAGTAAATCTCTTCATTTTCAAACACCTAGAAATTTATTCCTCAATTTATTTCCTCATTTTCAGCCTCTATCTTCTTCTACACCTGTCAAAATTTTTGGATGCACTGTTTTTGTTCATATTTATCCTAATTCTCGGTCTAAGTTAGATCCTAGAGCTTTAAAGTGCATCTTCTTAGGTTATTCTTCCACTAAGAAGGGCTACAGATGTTACTCTTCCATACATAAAAGAGCCTATATCTCCATGGATGTCACATTTCTTGAAAAAGAGTCCTATTATCCTAAGCATGAAATTTAGGGGGGAGCTTAAATGAATTTCAAGTTTTTTATACTATTATTTCTTCTGAATCCAATGAACCTTCACATATTCTTGAGCCCAATGAACCTACTGTCTTGGAACCTCCAGGTACACGTCACACCCCTTAAAGAACCCAACTAGAACAACTTGAGGTCAATGAGCTCAGTGTCTGTGTAAGACCCAAAATTTGTTCGGGTATATCTATATATAAATATATTTGCCATATTTTCACTATAAATAAAACCAAAATTATAAATAAATAAATTAATTAAGTTGATACTACATAAATAATACAAAAGGGTCCAATGTCCATTTTACATCGTACAAAGCCCAACTCAGATTACAAGGTCCAATTTACATATATTTCATGCCCATTTTACCCTCCATATAACCCTAAACAAACTCACATTTGATCTGAAATATAAAATCTCGCCTAAAATTGCCATGCAATGCCTGTTCATTGGCCAAAATTAATAGCCACAGATTTTGGTTTTTCTCTCCCTATTAGCTGGATCTAGTTGGCGCGTTGACGTCAGCTTTACATCATCTTAGTCAACTAATATAAATAGGAGAGAGAGGATTTTTGTCAGATAATTAATACCACTAATAATTACAACCATTAAAATAATAATAGTATTAATTAGTAGAGAGAGTTACCATCTTGAGAATTCGAACCGACCGAAAGCTGAAGCGTCGCCAGAAAGGATAATCGTTGCTGGAGGAGTCAAAAAGACACCGAGAAAGACGATCCGCCACCAAAAATCTCACCGGAATTGTCGTCCGAAACCACTTGAAGATACATCTCCCACTTTTTTAGGTTATCTGCATGAGAAATATAAAAAATATATTAAATCGAAGCCAAATAATAAAAAATAGAATGTAAAAGGGGAGATAGAAGCATTTCACGGCGGCCGGTGAGCGTAGAGTCTCGTCGGAGTTGAAAATAAGCGGTTGAGTGATCAGGAACAAGTAGATTAGGCTTAGCAATGGTCGGAGATGGGTGGCTCCATCGAGTGGGGGTTAGATCTAGGGTTTTAGGGCTCGAAACTTGGGAAATTTTGGATTTTAGGGTTTCGGTCTCGGCGGTGAACGACGACAGATAGTGGCCAAAAATCGCCCGTGGTGGCCGAAGTTTGTACCACGTGTGTTCGGAAGGGTTGGTGGTGGCCGACTAACAGCTAAGCTTAGTTGGAAAGGTGCGAATTTGGATCAAACAAGGGAAATATGATGAACATGTGAAGAACATGAAAAAAATGGGAGTTTGATCTTGCTTGGGGTTAGTTTTCTGGGCATAGAGTGTTTGTTAAGAGACAGAAAATCGAGTAGACAGATAGAGAGGCAAAACAAAAAAAAGGAAAAATGAGGAGTTGAAGACCCCTTTATATAGAGCCTGAATCTGGGCCTGGAGGCCCGTGAATCCCCACTTTAGCCAACCTCATTCTCTTCAGTTTTCACGTTTTGGGCGTTAAGTTTTGCATTTATTTCAATCTAGTCACTATATTCTTGTAATTTAGCTCTTCGAGCCAGAATTGTTTAGTTTAATTTAATGCCTTAATTATTTTTTTGTTGCATGTTTTTATGTCAAGCATATATTATATTTGTTTAGGCGATTAATTCACATAGTTTTAAATAAGTAGAGCCTTAGTATCTTAGGTTCGTTAATTAAATTAAATAATCAAAATAGGTGAGATAATTGTAGAAAAATAAATGAATGTTAAATGGAAACTTTAATATTCTAAGTTGATTAGTGTCTCATTGCAATGAGATGTTAATCAAGGGAATGTTTTAGTTGAATATTTAATATTTCATTTGAACTTAGAATAATGAAATCACATAGTTAGTTCAATTAAAATAAAACTAGAATTAAGAAAATAGTTAGAATTATTAAATAATTAAGAATATTATTAATTTAGGGCCTAGTATGGATAGTGCCCAATTGTTTGGGTGTTGTCACATAAACCCTAAATTTGATAATATTTATAGTTTTCTTAATTAATTAAATCAATAGGAGCCTCAATTAGGTTTGAGTTTAAAAATGATAAGAAAATAAATGGACATGCATTAAACCTTTTGTGTTGAGATACATTTTGAATATAAATCGAAGTGTCCTAAAGTAATTGGATGTTTCAAGGATTACATTCGCTCCAAATGTATTTTCTTACAAAAGGATATCTTCATTCGAAATGAAATTCAATTAACGATTAAAGGATTTAATTAAATTCAAATTATTGCTCGAAATGCCAAAATGTCACGTAGAATGAATAAGGTACCGATAACGGGCGTTTGTAGGGGGTGCTAATCTTTCTCTACACGTAACCGACTCCCGAACCCAAATTTTAAAGGAAAGAATCTATGGTATGTTTTTAAGGTGTCTGGTCTACCAAAGTGATCAGTTGCGACTCCAAATTGATTTTTAAGAATCTCTGGTCCGTTTTAAGGTGTCTGGTCTACCCTAATTTTCAATATTAAATGAATTAAATGGATAAAAACCCTAATTTCTTAAAAAGATTAATCTTCAGGCTATTTTTACACTCGATTTTAAAAATGGTCGCGACAGCTTGGCGACTCCGCTAGGGAGATAAATTGAGAGTCATGCCTAATTAATTAATTTCACGTGGCATTTTGAGCAATAATTTAAATTTAATTCTTTCTAAGAATTGTTGGATGAATTTTAAAGAAAAATGGAGGTAGTTTTTGTGTATGATATATTTGTCATTCATGCATAAGCCCTCGACTCGGGTTTTTCACCCTAAAGTGGGAGAAAGATAATATCCGACGTGATGGTCTCCAGTTCTGAGTTAGGATTTTTGTCTTCTTTCGATATACTAACATTATGCACCATGAGGCCTACACCTCTGTTATAAGGGAGCTATACTACCAAATCGATGTCTTATTGTCGCAGTAGACAGTAACGAAAGTTTGGGAACCCAGAGTCTAGAACAAAGCCCACATTCTGTTTTTAGAAATTTACCTCGCTAGAGTCAGAAAGGAACCTAGGACAGGTGCTGCCGGTTTAAATACATTTCTCTGGTTATTTTCTTTGCTAGTTATTATGTGCTTTTCTATGTCAATAATTTGTTTATTTGTTTTCCATATTCATTCACAATACTGAAACTGTTTCATTTTTTGTTTTTTTTACCTAGCATCATTTTGCATTCATTAGAGGTATTGATTCGAGTTTCAGTTAAGTTAGGCAGTGTTCTTAATGGTCAATGAGTTCGATAGACAAGGAGAAGACAATACGATGGTGTGGACCCGGTCAGAGAAAACTCAATTCAAGAAAGGGACAATATTCAAGGGATTCACATGTCAGAATATGTCAGAATGCAAACAGATACAAGAGGACATTTAAAGGGCGACGAGGAAAAAGATTCAAGGGTTAAAGATTTATACAGTTGGACCAAATAGAAATTAGTGAATAATCAAGCTCTCAACTCAGAATTGTCACTTAAAATTTCACAAATAGAGAAAATTACCAAAAAGGTACAATAATAGAGGAATAACTAATATTGAATAAGAGAGATAAAAACTGAAAATGAGGATGGCAGGATTGGAAAGTGTTGCAATAGATTTGAAATGCCAGCTTACAAGCTTTGACGGGGCACTAGAAATGGAGGACAGAGAACTGAAAGGCAAGCTTGAGGTAGCCACCCAGACTATTCAAAGGCAGAACCATGAAATGATCAAGTTCAGAAGCCATGCATGGGGAGTCGCCCGATTCGTGCAGATTTTATCCATTGAAGCCATGAACCTATAACAACACTTTCACATCAATACCAAGCTGGGACAGGCACAGACTCAGATGCTGAATGGAGTGATTAATCTTCGAACATGGGTTGGACTTTTTTAATGAAATTGTTTATTTCTTATATTCAGCCTTTTGGCTAATAGATGTAAAGATTAGCCCTTGAAATCGATACCTCGCACATTCATACATTGCATTGCTTAAATATTGCGTTTTAGAAAAATCATTGCATTTTTTTAAATAACATCATTTTTTTAAATAATAATTGCATTTTGTTTAAATAATATTGCATTATTTTTGAGATAATAGTGTGAAAGCTGAAAATTAATATTTTAAGAAGCATGGGCAATAGGTTTGTTAGGGTGGGACAATCTCAGAAAGTTGTTGAGGACCGCTTTGGTAGAATAGATTAAAGAATTGATCAGTCCCAGAACCAATTTTCTTGAAATTAGGGAAGAAGGAAAAAGTGTGTTTCAGATGAAAGTACTAGTGTTTATAAGAAAGCAAGTATCACATCTAACACGAGGGTCCAACCTGAAATGATTCCTTCCTGCAAAAAAGAGAGAGGGAAAAGACAAAAAAACAAAAAAAAAGAAGACAAAAAAGAAGAAAAAGTCACAAATAGAAAAAAGAAGAAGAAGAAGAAGAAAAGAATAAAGAGTCAAGAAAGGATAAGGGGTGCAGGTTCAGATTAGTATAGCCAGAGCATCTATGAGAAATCCAATAGATCACAAGGAAATAATGAAGTGGATGCACTGGAAACTCTAAAAATACTGAGATGAAGGTAATCCAATAAACAGTCATGGAAGGACTGAGTAAAGCCAAATTTTAAAGTTTCTGCCAAAAAAAACTTGTTGATCAATGGTTCAGTGACAATTAAAGGACCTGGGGATTTTAGCAAAGTTGAGGGACCGCATAAATTTTCTTTGAAATATTGAAAGCTAGGGATCCAATTGAAGATAAAAAAAAATTATCACAAAGGAATTAGCTACAAGATGAGCAAAGAGCATACAAACTCAAGACAAAGAGATCGAATGGTTCAACAGGAAAAAGGGATACGGTTATTCCTATTCTAATGTTGTATTCAGATTTTTTGCCCAACCTCGAGCAGAATCCGCATTTTTATGATAGTGCCATAAAGTTTTACAAGTTTTTTTAGGGTATAGTTCTGAAACAGATTTAGTGGATTTCATCAGAAATGAGCATTTATGATTTGAGAACAGAGAACCTTGATTCTACAAAAGACCATTACTTGCTGGAAGAATTGAGATAAAAAGTGGAAGGGCAGAATCCACAAAAAAGCTTTTGTGGGTAATTCACTATAGTTCAGGATCTACCAGAATCAGAGTAATGTTTGGACATTTAATTGTTCAATTTTTCCTTTGTTGACGAATACTCCAAATTTAGATGATCAAGATGCTTTTGTTAGTAGAAAATTAAGGACTAAACTTGATCTCATTCATATCTCTTATCGTGAGTCGTACTTCAAGTTGCTCGAAGCTTCATCGCATTATCTGAAATCTTCAAAGCCATGTCATTCGAGTTGTTAAAACATCAGGAATAGGTGCGAATATCACGATGGAGTTCATGATCATGACATTAAGGACTATTACAATTTCAAGCGACAAGTTCAAACTTTCTGAACCAAGGGATTTTGGAAGCCGACATTGAAGGTCAGTCTATTAAGATTTGCAACCCAAGAGGTAGTCACCTGATTGGAGTCAATACAATTGGGTTTCCTGGAAATCAAATACCGAAAGACGTCAAGAAAAGAAAGAGGAAGAAGAGAAAAGGGAAACTAATTGGGAACCAGCAGCTGAAAATGAAGAAACCTTGAATGAACATACCCGTTAAAAGCTTCAACATATCTAGCCAACATCTTGAGGAGTAGAGTTCATCTAGACACCGACCAGAAGAAGTTGTGAATTTTCGCATGCAAATGACCGAACATTCTATGGAAAAGAGCAAGCAGTTAATTGAAGAAACAACAAAACTCATAAGCAGATTGGTCTTACTTCAAGATTCGATGAGAGCATTAGAACATAAGCAAGAAGAGGCATACCTTTGTGTCGATAAAGGAAATAAATGAAGAGATGTTGACAGAGTTGGAGTTGCTGAAATTCACACAGGTTTTCCTTGATCAATGATCGAAAGTTGAACCACACGAGATCTGTCTGTAGTTTTAGGACCGTTACAGAGCAATACCCTGAATCATCCCAATTGCTTTTGTCGGCGAGCATTGGGGGTCCTTTGTAAGGGAGGTTAATCGGTTTATTTATTTATGATGCTTGTTTCCTACATAATTTTTCTCAAATGGCAAGCACTTTAAATTCTTTGATCTTTTAATATTTCAATTATTCTTTGTTATGGGTTAGTTTTTGTTCTCTAATACATATATGTATATATCTTCTCCATCATTTTTATCAGGTCCCTGAATATTAGCTGCAAGAGTGAGCAAGAATCAAATTTAGAGATCAATTCCGAAATGTGACTTTCTTCCAAGTTATTGAGGCCGAAAGGAATACATTAATGTGTATTCAGGAATCACTGGAAAATCCCAAATATAATCTATGAGTGAATTTTCCTCTCAAGCATTGTTGGCTAAGGTCCTTGAATGAAGTGATAACCCAAAACATCTACCACCTGAAGACTGTTTTTCTTCGAAGATATCCGTATATGGGAGGAAATTTGACACTCCTTCATCTCCCTCCACAAAGAAAGAAAATAAGAAAAATATCATTGTTGTCCCCTTTGAGCCTGAGGATTTTCTTTCGATTCAACCCAAACCAAGGATCACCCCTACACTGGGGGCAAAGAGGATGAAAGTTTGTTTGCAAGTAAAAGATATTTGGTTTTGATCATGCTATGATAGTGATGCCTTGAGAATCAGGGGCAAGAAAGAAAAGTGGATGTTTTGAGGACAAGAGCAAGAGATACATGCTGAATGAAAGAAAATATTCAAAATCAAGTCAAAAAAAAGAAGAAAAAAAGAGAAAGTTTGTGTTCAAAAAGTCAATTGAATCAAGTTGGAAATTGCTAACATAAAAGTTGAAGCAGTTGAAAGAGGAAGCACTGAGTTGAAAAGTACACGAAAAGCAAGCTACACATGTGAGATATTCCATTCAAAATTAATCTCTATCTAAAGGAGAAGTTGATGACTGATCACTTTTGAATTCAAGAAAAGGAAATGAACTCTATGGTGAAAACCTAGAACTGGGCAGTCTAGAGCTATCACCCAAAAAAGAAGAAAAACGAAAGAAAAAGAAAAAGAGGAGGAAAGAGATTCATTCAAGCATGCTCAAATCAAGGAGTACATAAATAAGACATCACTTCGAAAAATGATCTATGGTTTCATCACCTTTAAACACTTATTTGAGCCCATATATCCTTTATTTCATACTCGTGAGCCATAGCCCCATTAAAAGCCTCAAAAGACCATTTTGATCATATACAGGTATTGGAGTAAGAAGAGTTTGTCTTCAGAATACATCCCGTTTATCAGGGTTAACCTTTCTTCAAGGATTTCCAGACTTTTAATGCCTGATTGAGATCAAAAAAGAAGGAAAGATTGGGCATGGTGAGTTAGTGAGGTAAAGAGCGCCACTTAAATGGGATAGAATTAGGAATATGGGAAATGTTTCTCTTGGAAGTCTAATAAAATGAAATGGGTCACATTTGAGTTGATCTTTGTCAATTTGGTTCAAATGCACTATTGCACTTGATATTTAAGGGCCTAATTTTGATTTTATTTTCTCATGTTTGCCATGGCTTATCAAATTGTTCCATTTTCTCAAATTTATTAAAATAATATTTTGAGCCTTTCATGTATCGCTTCAACAAGCATCTTGCAGATAAATCGATTAGATACAAGAAAAGTAGATGATTTCATGGGTATTGTTATGATGTACTAATCCTTTAAGTATAGGAAGAATAAGAGGTGGCTTCGGTACTTGTTTAATGATGAAAAGTACGACGAGGAAAGAACACAACTCTGAGTGTCAGAAACATTTAAACAAAAGCTACAAGAAAGAGACGCAGACAACCATGGGGCAAAAGAAACATGAGCCATCTTTTGGGGCAAAAGCTACATCATGGTTGATCTATTAAAGGCCCACACTATTCGAAAAGTAAAAACCATTACTTTTGAGGCATTGCAAGACAAGAAAGCTTTGTGAATACTAGAGTGAGAAAAGATGGCCGTTGAATTCAAGAGCGGGGCAACGCTACAAAGAACATTATAGAAGAATGTGTTTTGTTCCTTAGGCGATGGTCTCTTTTGGGAACCATGACTTGTGGATAGTAAAGAAGAGAGTATAAAGTGAAAGTAGTGTTGAATCCCACGCTAAAAAATACACAGAAATGGATCTACATACAATGTGCAACCTAGAATTGATATTGAAAACAAAGTCTGTCACCCGAAGAACAATGATTTTTATCTTTGTGCTTATGCTGGTATGATTGGATCCATAAGGCCAACACATTATCAAGTACTCTTCGATCAAGATGACTTTTCGGCAAATGGCTTGCAGGAACTTGTCCATTCTTTGTCTTATGTGTATCAAAGGATTGCCATTGTTGTCTCCATCGTTGCTTCTATTTGCTACGATTATCTTGTAGTATTTTAGTTGGGACAGCTTATGAAGATGCTTTCAAGACATCGTCGAACCATGGTGGTATTACTTCACCTGGAGTCCTTGTTATCCTTCAACCTCCCAGATTGAAATGAGAACATTCACAAATCCATGTTCTTCTGTTGAGAAAGAATTTTGATTCATTATTTTGTAGAGGCTCTTGGACTTGGCAAAACTTTAATGCTAATTAAGAGTAAGCTTGTTTCGGACCTTTTTATTATCAAGCTTTTTAGGTGGTTTCAATGCTATGTAAACATAAACAGTCGTTGGCTCATCAAGGTCCACTTCTCCAGTGATGTGGTCAGCCTGGTCAAGGTTTCTAAAAAAGAAAAAGAAAAGAAAGAGAAAAGGAAGAAAAAACCAAAGTGAAAACCCGAAAGGGCGCTTTGAGAAAAGCAATCTAAGGTGAAAACCTGAAAAGGCGCTTTAGAGCAAAAGATGTAGAGATCATGAAGATTGAACTTGAGTGTGAGATGGGTTACCTTTGTAGCAAAATTAGTTTTAATGAAAAATGAAGCGAGAAAATTTTGAGCTTCCCTGAAGATGAAAGCTCACCTAAGTTGTCCTTAATTGAAAACATTCATGCATCATATAGTTAAACATCCATAAGATAGGAGCATGTTAACTCATACATTCAAAGCATTTTTGCATATTTTGGTAGGAATCTACCAGAATCAGCAAGAAACAAGAAGATTTTAGCCTACAGCTTCAAGACTAGAGGAGTAGACCCAATAATATATGTTTCAAGCGTAGAAGAGATTAAACGACAAAGGAAGAGAAACAAGAGACCTTATACGAGTTTCAGACTAAGGGATCGAGATACTTTAGGCAGAATAAGTCGCGACTTTAAAGATCTTAGAGCATCAAGCGGAAAATTGAAGATATTTCACATTACTTTAGCAAGAATTCTTATTAACTGATGATATTCCTTTTTGCATAATCGACATTACAGAAGAAAAAATCTCGTAACTACACCAGTCTTCATCAACATATCAGAGAAAAGAATGCATATATCAAAAAGTTTAGGGACCTGAAGGACTTGAAGAAAGTTCGGGGACCTGAGGCATTTGCTCGCTCAAAATGATGAAAGATGGAAAAATTTCTACGTGTCGGAACCAGCAACAAAGAGATTAGTGGGGTATCACTGTGCATAATAGTGCATATCAAGATAGAAAAGGAAGAATGCAGAGCCTAAAAAGAATTTGATCATTGAAGAAGTCAAGATTTGCTCTAGAAGAATAAGAGCTCAACAACAAGATTTTTAGGGCAAATTTTGCCGGGGCATGAAGACAACATGAGTTTCAGATCAAATTCAAGAAGGTCGAGCAAAACAAGATTTGATAAGAACAATCTCAATAGATGGGGTACTATTGCAACAGAAGTAGGAAATTTAACGGAGAAGCAAAGAAGATTAGAATCCATCTGAGTGGAATTTACAAGAATCAGCAATGAATGAGCAAGATTTCAATTTACAACATCAAAATTGAAGAAGTAGATCTCAGCAAAGATTTCAACCTGTTTGAAGAGACGGTTCTCAGCAAAGATTACAACCCATTTGAAAAGACGGAACTCAGTGAGGATTTCAACCCGTTTGAAGAGAAGGATTTCAACAAAGTTTTTAGACCGTTTGAAGAGGCGGAGGCATTCCATTTACAGAGGTGGACCTCAAGATATTCCGTTTACAGAGGTGGATTTCAAGAAATTTCATTTATAGATGCGGATCTCAAGACATTCTGTTTATAGAGGCGGATTTCAAGACATTCCGTTTACAGAGGCGAATCTCAAGACATTCCGTTTATAGAGGCGGATCTCAAGACATTCTGTTTACAGAGGAGGATCTCAAGAAATTCTGTTTACAGAGGCGGATCTCAAGACATTCCATTTATAGTAGCGGATCTCAAGACATTTCGTTTACAGAGGCGGATCTCAAGGCATTCCATTTACAGAGGCGAATCTCAAGACATTCCGTTTACATAGGTGGATCTCAAGATATTCTGTTTATAGAGACATATCTCAAGACACTCCGTTTACAGAGGCGAAGACATTCTGTTTAAAGAGGCGGATCTTGACAAAGATTTTAACCCGTTTGAAGAGACGGATCTCAGCAAAGATTTCAATCAGTTTGAAGAGGTATATCTCTACAAAGATATTCGATTTTTTGCACAAAAAAGGAAGTGTATTACAATTATAAATCCTTCGAGTCGTTAGTAAGTCCTTCGAACGTGATTTCAAATCCTCTAGACCGACACCTCAAGAAATGATGAGAACTTTTTAGACGGCATCACAGTATGACAGTTGGGGACACGTAATTTCTGAGTAAAGAAAGAGATAGATGAACAGAGGATTGTGGTGCCTGTTCATTGGGGACACATAAATAATCCAAAAAGGGTCCAATTTACATTTTACATCATACAAAGCCCAACTCAGATTACAAGACCCAATTTACATATGTTTCCCGCCCATTTTACCCTATATATATAACCCCAAATAAAAACACATTTGATCTGAAATATAAAATCCCGCCCAAAACTGTCATGTGGTGCCTGTTCATTGGCCAAAATCAATAGCCACGGATTGTGGTTTTTCTCTCCCTATTAGCTAGATCCATTTGGCGCGCTGATGTTAGCTTTACATAATCTTAGTCAACTACTATAAATAGGAGAGAGAGGATTTTTGTTAGATAATTAATGCCACTAATAATTACAACCATTAAAATAATAATAGTATTAATTAGGAGAGAGAGTTACCAACTTGGGAGTTCGAACCAGCCGAAAACTGAAGCGTCATCGGGAAGGAGAACCGTCGCTGGAGGAGTCCAAAAGACGCCGAGGAAGATGATTCGCCACCAGAAATCTCGCCAAAATCGTCGTCCGAAGCCACTGAAAGGTACCTCTCCCACTTTTTTTGGTTATCTGCATGAGAAATATATTTGATCGAAGTCAAATAATAATAAAAACAGAATGTAAAAAGGGAGATCGAAGCATTTCACGGTGGTCGGTGAGCGTAGAGTTTCGTCATAGTTGAAAATGAGCGATTGAATGATCGGGAACATATAGATTAGGCTTAGGAATGGTCGGAGATGGGTGGCTCCGTTAATTCAGGGTTAGATCTAGGGTTTTAGGGCTCAAATTTGGGAAATTTTAGATTTTAGGGTTTTGGTCTCAGCAGTGAACGGCGACAGGTGGTGGCCGGGAATCGCCCATGGTTGTCGGAGTTCGCACCAAGGTGGTCGAAAGGGTTGGTGGTGGCTAGCTAACGACTAAGCTTGGTTGGAAAGGTATAGATTTGGATCAAACATGGAAAATATGATGAATATGTGAAGAACATGAGAAAAAAAATGAGAGTTTGACCTTGTTTGGGGTTAGTTTTCTGGGTATATAGTGTTTGTTGAGAGAGAGAGGCAAAACCAAAAAATGAAAAAAGGGAAAATGAGGAGTTGAAGACCACTTTATATAGAGCCTGAATTCGGGCCTAGAGGCCCGCAAATCCCCATTTGAAGCCCGCGAATCCCCACTTTGGCTCGCGTCCTTCTCTTCAGTTTTCACGTTTTGGACGTTAAGTTTTGCATTTATTTCAATCTAGTCACTATATTCTTGTAATTTGGCTCTTCGAGTCTGAATTTAATTCAATTTAGTCATTGTTTCTTAATTGTTTAGTTTAATTTAATGCCTTAATTATTTATTTGTTTCATGTTTTTATATCAAGCAAATAGTATATTTGTTTAGGTGATTAATTCACGTAGTTTTAAATAAGTAGAACCTTAGTATCTTAGGTTCTTTAATTAAATTAAATAATCAAAATAGGTGATATAATTGTAGAAAAATAAATGAATGTTGAATGGAAACTTTAATATTCTAAGTTGATTAGTGTCTCATTGCAATGATATGTTAATCAAGAGAATATTTTAGTTGAATATTTAATATTACATTTGTTCTTAGAATAATGAAATAACATAGTTAGTTCAATTAAAATAAAATTAGGATTAAGAAAATAGTTAGAATCATTAAATAATTAAGAATATTATTAATTTAGGGCCTAATATGGATAGTGCCCAATTGTTTGGGTGTTGTCACATAAACCCTAAATTTGATAATATTCATAGTTTTCTTAATTAATTAAATCAATGGAAGCCTTAGGTTTGAGCTTAAAAATGATAAGAAAATAAATAGAGATGCATTAAACCTTTTTGTGTTGAGGGTTTGATCCTCGCCTGGGACATGAAGTAATTTTAAAATTTGTGATCAATGTTCGTCCCTTATATAGGCTCAAAAAATACGAAAAAATTAATTATTAGACTCACTCTAGTAAAATCCTTGAAAAATAAAAAAATGGCATTTTAACGAAACAACATCCACGCCATTATATTAATCGAAAAGTTAATGGTGTTAAGTTCGTCATTCCAAACAGGACTAAGAGTTTTTTTGGGTAATAAAACGATTTAGGGAGAGAGGAAAATTAGATTTTTTTTGTACTACTAGAATTAACTATTTAAACTAAATAATAATATTATAAAAATTAAAATTAAAATATATCAAATTAAAATATAAAAATCATTCGCACAAAACTATACTATAAGTTCACATTAAAGAAAGGATATTATTGAAATTTTCTTTTTCATTTTGCAAATGAATAAAATACAACCTAACTAACATCTACCTGTCAAGTTTATTAAGAAGACAATTGTTATACAAAAGTTTCTGCTTATATAATTTATTATTAATTTTGGATGAGATTTTTCTTGACTAAACATAAAGATATTAATTTTCGTATTAAGATTTAAATTCATATAAAATAAAATAATACTCATATCTTTAATTATTAGGTCAATTAGTAGATCTTTGGATGAGATTTTTTTATGTTTATAAGGTTTGGACAAATATTTGTTTGTGTTTTGTACAGCTAGACCATGTGGATCCCTTGGCCTATCTTTCGCAGTAACATTAATGTTATAAATTCCATTAATTAATGAATTAATTAAGTCGGTCAACACACGTAATTTAGGAGTAATTGTTTCTTTCTTTACAAAGTAAATAAAAAGGGATAAAATTTTAAAATCCTTTTTCCCCTAAAAAATGCTACTACGTCATTACTATTTGGTTGTGTTTGGAAATTCCATCTGCTCCACCTATCTTAATCTACAAAGTTGGATTTCATGGCTACTCGGAGCTTCATTCTTTGGTTTGATGGATTGTGTGACTGCGGTGGCTGAGGCGCGCGCGCGCATATATATATAATTTACCGCACTTGATTTGTTGGGGTGTGAGATTTTCAAAGAGAAAAAAAATGAGATTTTCAATGAGTTAATATAGAATTTTCATATGATATAATAGAATTGACCCCACTTAATTTGTTGGGGGTATGAGGTCAACAATACTTATTATAGTGGTAAGGAAATCATCGTATCTCACACTCTACTCTGACTAGGGGTGTAAACAAGCCGAGTCGAGCTCGAATAGTGCTAAGCTCGACTTAGCTCGTTAAGATTTCAAGTCGAGTAATTTTTAACGAGTTTGAGAAATCTGAGCTCGACTCGGCTCGTTAAGAACTCGAGTCGAGTTCGATCTTGATTCGAGCCCAATTGAGTCAAGTGTTGACTGATCTTTGACTGTTTCGGACATGAGTAGCTCGCGATCTGTCACGTCTCATTTAAAGCCCTATTATGGGGAAAAAATGATGTTGTAAACTCAAGCTTGTTAATTTTAGGGCTTAGGGTGTTAGTTTAGGGTTTAGAGGTTTATGTTGTTAGGTTTAGAATTTAGTATTTAGATTTTAGGTTTTAGGACTTATGTTTTAGGTTTAGGAATTTAGATTTTAAGAAAATAAAAAATTTAGTATATTATATTTTCGAGTAGCTCGCAAGCTTTTCGAGTCGGGTATCAAGTAGCTCGGCTCTTTAAGAATCCAAGCTGAGTTCGAGCTCGAGTCCAATTGAGTTGAGCTTTGACCGAGCCAAACTCAAATAACTCTCGATCTGTCTCGTCTCATTTACATCCCTAACTCTAACCCCATTATATGGTAATCCTGACTCTGCCAGTGAGTGATTGTACCATAGTCAATTGGGATGAAAATAAATAATTTAGATTGTGTCATTGTGATATCGGAATTTAGAAATTTTTATAAAAGACTTTACTATCGACCAGCTAGTGCGCCTCTCTGGCGTAGTCTTTCTACGGTGTGGGAATCCTTTCGGGATAGTATATTTTGGTTACTTGGTGACGGTAGTGAGATAAACTTTCCAATCCCTTGCCCCTAAAGGCACCGGGCATGTTCCTTTGATGCAATTGACCCTTGCCTGGGAGTTCGAGACATTGTTTCCCTGGATGGTACTTTGGGACGCTGCTCGTCTCTCCATCTTGTTGCGCCGTGAAGCCTCCCTCATGTCGTGGGAGTACTGCCCCCGTCTCTCAATGACGAGCCTAGTTCATGTGCATGGCTGTAACACCACTAAAATATTAGCAAAAAAAAAATATATATATATATATTGTAACCAATGGGGTTTGAACCCGGGACCATGGTTGTAAGGTTGTAGTGGTTTAACCATTTGAGCTAAGTTGATGACTTGGTTAAATTTTACCAAATAGATTTATTAAAGATGTTTAGTATGGTTTTATTAAAGATAATAAAACTTCAATCTGACTCTCCACCTACCCAAATCATTCGAATATGTTGTGTTTTTTTTTATCAAATCCCAGAAATCCTCTCACCTAACCCTCATTTTTCCCCCAAAATTCGTCCGGCCGCCGATCTGCCCCCACCGTCGTTCGTGGCCTTCACCGCCACCGTGGGTTTGTTCACCGTCGAACCCCGACCAAAACCCCGTCCTCCACTCGCCGTAGCTCCGCGCCGTTCGCCGTGGAGAAACGTTTTAAAGTTCGTCGAGAAGCCCTAAACGCCGCCCTCCTTGTCTTTTGTTTTTCGGCCGGTTCAGTCAACGGCGTGGCGCGTCGTCGGCCTAGGCGTGCTCGCCGTGTGGAGGGGAGCAAAACCCCTTTACCGATCGTCGATCTGACTCCAGTAAAGGCCACATCGGAGTCGTGCGTTTTTCCGACCAACTTGTTTCGATTTAGGTAAAATCCGACCAGATTCTATATTGTTTTGATAAGTTTTTGGTTTTGTTTAAGCATGTGTCTCTTAGGCTTTTGAAATCTGGCAGAAATGTGCATTTTTGGGGCTTTCGGTGAGATTCCGGCGAGATTTCGGTCGCCGCCGGCGACCTTTCTGATAAGGGTAAGTTAACCGGTTCAAACTGGTCTGAACTGGCCCCAAACCCGAGCCAGTGAACCGTCCGACCCGACCCGTCCGACCCGATCCGTCCGACCCGTCCGACCCGTCAACCCGAGTCAACTCGTCCGAGTCAACCGAGTCAACTCGTCCGAGTCAGCCGAGTCAACTCGCCCGAGTCAGTCCGAGTCAACTCAGTTGACCCTGTTGACTGCTGACGTCATGCTGACGTCAGCATTGACTTTGACTAGTTGACTTTGACCCCGTTGACCGTTGACCTGCTGACGTCAGCGTTGACTTGCTAACGTCAGCGTTGACTTTGACTTTGACGAAAAAGTTAAATTTTCCGAAAACTCATATTTTATGTTTTTCGACGTCCTGAGTCTGATTTTGAAGCCCGTTTTGCAAAATTCTGACTCGAAGGCCTCCAAATCTGACCTTGAACCCGAAAGTGTTTAATTTTGTTAAGAGCTCTACGGATAAGAACTGAAATGTAAATTTGTGTATTTGAAGGTATGCAAGTATCTTGGTATTCGAAATGTCATGGGACATCCAGTCCGGATTCGAATGCGATCGAATGTAGTATCATGAGTCAACCGGTATAACTCGGAACTAAGGTAATACACTACTACCCCTTGTATGCTTTATGTACATGTCGATATTCGGTTAATGCTTGCATGCTTATGATGGCGTATACTGTAAATTCTGCCTAATCTGAATTAGATTCGAGCAATAAGTATGGATATTAATAAGACCAAATTATCCGAATAAGATTACTAATGGGCTAACAGTATCAGAAGTTCTAATAGTTAAATTCAGTTAATCTGCAACTCAATCAACACTGTGTAAGAATCGAGGCCCAGGATACGGAGTGAGAGATGTTAATTATGAATTTTACGAAAATGCCCTTGGAGCATAAGTATGACTAAACTACCCCTCTGATAAAGGAAATGACCTAAAATCTGCATTCGACCTAATTATGCAATACATGTGATACAAACTCGGATAATCCCTCAAACTCTGTATAACACTTGAATGAGAATTCTCTAGAAATATTGTTGAAATTATAAGTCGATCCTTATGACAGTAATGCGTGAATTAAATGAGAATGACGTTATACCCTCAAGTTCTGTATTGAATGAATCGTCTGTAAAGGGGCGGAGAGTTATGACGACTTAGTCTCGTTTGAGTATGTGAATGATGAAGGTACTGAATGATAATTCAAAAAGAAATGGTGGATTTGTTCCAATTTCCAAAATGACTGAAAAGCCCTCTTGAGCTAAATATGCAGATATGCATTTGATGAAATTATGAGATTTTAATAAGACTTTAAGGGCTAAAGCGCCCCTAAGTGTTAGGAATCACACTCATGTACGATAATCACTCCTGATATTAAAATAAGGTTGGAAGTTTTCTGCACAGAATATGAGTTCGACTACTCTACGGCAAGTCTGGTGGTGAAATACGAAAGCAACCGTTCAGATATACTATACAGCCAGATACATTAGAAGGGTTGGTTAGAAATGCAAGGTTGAGGTATGATAGTTCGAATGATTTTGGAGACTCGATAAACTTCTGGAAACATTAAATATTGTGAATCGTCATATCATCATTAATGGGCTAAATTACGAAAATCATCCCTGATAGTTAAATGACCAAGATGCCCTCGTTGGCCCAAGTAATCAAAATAGCCCTGAATGTATTCGATACCGTGAAGAATCTTGACATAGAAATCTCTGAATGCTTGGTTGGAATTTTGATGAGCAAACAGAATTCCCGAGCCACTGTTTATGTCTTGTTGGTATAAATTACCAAAATGTCCGTGTATGATAAAATGACTATAATGCCCTTGTAAGCCTAAATGACTGAATCACTCGGGATATGCCAAAGCTCTCAAAGATCTTGATATATCATCTCCTGAATATCTGGGTTAAACCGTTAGTATGAACTCCTTCTAATAGGGGCCACTTTTCAAAAATCCGTTCAAATCGTCACAAGTTCAATATGTCTCATTCCGTAAATGCCAAGCATCTCTGAGAAATGATCTGTCCCATCTAGTGTGTTCCATGTGTGCTATATTCTGTTTAATGGATTGTATAATGATTTGATCATGAATGATATTGTATATGTTTGCTCAGTTGTTTACTTGTTATGTGGTTGCTTGACCTATGATGGTACAATCTGTTTGCATGATGATTACTGAAATGTCTGCTCTGCAATAGTATGCCCATCAGTCAAAAGCATGAATTCTTCCGTTTCTGATGTTATGAGTAAAATATCTGTCACATATATTCTGTTAACCATGTCTGGAAATCTGAGCACTGATTCTGTCTGGGGTATACTGTTGGGTTATGATATGAAGTCTCTGTCGGTACAGCCCTGATCAAGCTGGTAAATCCTTATGGACTCAAGGTCTCCCCTTGAGTGGCACCTATGCCCATCGGGCCTAGGGTAAGTCCTTATGGACCTAAGGCACCCCCTTAGGTGGCACCTACGCCCATCGGGCCTAGGGTAAGTCCTTATGGACTCAAGGTCTCCCCTTGAGTGGCACCTATGCCCATCGGGCTTAGGGTAAGTCCTTATGGACCTAAGGCACCCCCTTAGGTGGCACCTACGCCCATCGGGCCTAGGGTAAGTCCTTATGGATGCAGTTCTGGGGGACTGCATATTGGTGTAAGGTTGGAGGGTATTTCTTGTAAACTTCAGTATGAACATTGGACATTTGCATTTAATCTGTTACGTGCTCATATGATATAATGTTAGATACTTATGTATGTTGATCTGTACTTATGCATGCTGATCTATACTTATTGGAACACACTAGACGCCAAACTCTCTGATTCCTACCTCGTATGTTACCAGCCTATATAATTTCCGTTTAATTCTCAAGGTCTGATTAAAGAACACACTAGGCGTTAAACTCCTTGTTTTCATCTTCTCAATCTATTAGATTGTAATATTCTCGTCTGTTACTCGATGAGTGAATAAAGAACAAGTGTCGTTATTCTCAAGTATAACGTTACCCTGAAATAACGGAAAGGGAAAAGAGAACTGTCACTTCTTGGATCATCATAAAAATGTTATGCTTATCATATGTCTGCATGAACGTATAGCATCTTTTGGTAGTTCTGTATTACTGAGCTTTCCCAAGCTCACGTTGTTTTTACCATCTCAGGATAAAAGATCAGACAAGTTGCACCTATCAACGTCGGTATGAGAGTTTCTTCGGCTTGTCAGGGAGTATGGTATCTGTTTAACTAGGGGGCATGTGTGTTGTGTTTGTATTATACAAATGAGTCTGAAACTTATTTCTGCAACTTGTATCACAAATGTTTTATCGTTTTGAATGATTTTTGAAATTACATTTTTAAATCATATATTTGATTTATGATTTTAAAGGTTTAAACATATGTTTATTTGAAATTTTTCTGTGGGTCGCTCTTGTGACCCTAATGTGACTTCCTAGGATCCGTGAAACGCATAGGCGGGTCTAGGGGGTTACAATGGCGTTGAGATTCTAGAGGAGATTTCAGTGTCACCTCTGCCAGGGCGAAGCCAGAAATTTATTTAAGATTAGTCATTTTTAACAGTATTTAAGGAAGGATAATTTTTTTATAAAGAAGTATCATTTTATTTATAAAAGGGTGTTATTTTGTTTATAAATGATGAGTCATTTATATATTTTTTTAAATTTTTATATACAAATTATATAGGAAAAAAGTTTCTAAAAATTTTTGGGGTGTCATGAGACACCCCATTCTATAAGGTGGCTCCGCCCATGGCCTCCGCCTATGAGCACTCAGTTAGCTCTAGGGGTGATAACGAGTTGAGCCTGGGCAGACTCGTTCGGCTCGAGCTCGAAGTAGACAGTTTGAGCTCAGCTCGTGGCTTAGCTCGGCTCGAAATGGACAATTTTACTATTTTATTTACAAAAGATGAGGTCTCCTTAAAAATCCTTTTCAAAACCAACACTGAAACAAAATTTAATGTCAAAAAACAGGAATAGAAAAAGAGTGCCCAAAATTAGATTAATCCAAATAACTAAGAAATATTCTTACAACACAACAATCTTCATAAAACAAAACAATCTCCAACAACAATCCATTAATTACTTTTGTCTTCCATTATCCTAGTCCAAGGCTCCAAGCACTCCCTTCTTTCCTCTTCTATTGATTTTCTTGAGCATATTTATTATAAAATCATTAAAATAATTTAACTTATTATTATGCAAAAAATAAATTGTGAAGCATCATTAAATTTTATTAACAAACTTAAAGAGTGGGCAAAATAATTTCCTTCAATTGATCTTTATCAATTTTCTGCAAAAAAAAAATAATAATGATAAAGTCATTAGCTAAAAATAAATTATAAAAAATGAAAAAAATGTACATATACATTGCTAATCCTTATTTTATTCTTTCTCTTCACTCCATGGAGAGACCGACACCAATTGTAACACCTCGAAATCCAATCTAGTCGGAATTAGGTTTCGTTGATCAAAAATCCTACATTGACAGAGTTTAAATATTGCATTGAATAGTTAATTGTTGCTATCGAATCCTATGTTGGCTTAAAACGTTGTGATTGAACTCTAATAAGTAATATTAAGCTTTTACTGGCTAAAAGGGAAGAAGTGTAAGTTGGAGGGTAAAACTACAATTGTATGAAAAGTGAGGGACTAACCTTGCGATTAGCCCTCTTTGATTAAAAAATCTCCATTACGTGGAGTTATCTGATAACTTTCCTTCAAGTGAAGGAAAGCTTAATGTGAGAAATTAAAAATAGAAACAAAGGAAAGTGGAGAAAGCTTACCCGAAATCATTCCAAGCTAGCACCTCCCTCTTTCATTATCTTCTTCATCTAAGCACACACCTCCATTGTAGGAATTTCAAGTTTTGTTATTTCTTCACTTTATCGATATCGAAACGTTGCTATCGATCGGGTAAGCTATATTCCTCAATCGGTTATTGGATTCCATGGATATTTTGAGTGTAATTTAAGCTAGGGTTTTGACTATCCATGGATATCCCATCGTTGTCATCTCTATCGAAGTCGGATATTGATTTTGATATCTTTATGTTGATTTTGATATCGAAACATCAATTCTAATAAGTTTCCTATTAATCTCTCTAGCTCAAGAAGTGGAGGAAGAGGTATCACCATCTCCATCACAAGCTAGGAACAAAGGAATTGCTATCCGAGAGCCTTGAAGCTTCGGATTGTTAAGGTGAGTGTAGTCGGAGTCTCGGGTTTAGGCGAAAGGCCTTCCTGGATCATTATTTGATATTTTAGATTATTTAACTAATATTGATATTGAAGCGAATGCATTGGATGGTTAATCGGACACTTTGGTAAGTGTCAGTAAGTTACCATTAAACATTGATTATGGTCATTGTGCATTGTCATCGATATAAGCATTGTCATTGGATTATTGCATTGAAATCATCGGGCATAGATATTGATGTTGAGACACATATATTGATCATCGGTTACATTGAATTTATTGAACATTGGTATATTATTGATCATTGAAATGAATATTTACTTTGCGACCTTGGATTGGAATGGACTCGGGATACAATTGGCATGCCATAGAATTTATGAGCTCAATGTACGGGTGGACTACGGTCCTAAGGCTACGGCCTATATTGATTTGGCGAGGTGGAGGGATGTGTATTGTTATTGGTCACATTGGCGAGGCGGAGGGATTAGACCATTCATTGATTTGGCGAGGCGTAGGAATTCGCGTATCCACGATCTTGACTCAATCCAAGGATTATGAATGAAAAAGAACATGTTTATTACTTTATGCATTGTCACATGGCATTGATAACGTTGTTGAGTGTCTAAAAGTTCTATTATTTACACCCTTTTTAACCCATATTTCTGCTGCATTCAAGCATCATTGCATTGCATTTAGGTTAGTTTTCAGTAAAACATCACAAATGGACTAAAGGCACGGATTCTACTAAAAGATGACTATTTTTGCAGGTATCTGCCATAGTAGATGTTGAAGGCAGACGCAGGGCAGAGAAGCAGGAAAGCTGAACTGGACAAGCAGACGACGAGGACGAAGCTGCCATGGACCTGTCGTGACAGCAAGGTGACAGCAGCATTATGAAGAGGAAAAGTAAAGTGGACCTCGATAGATAGAGAAAAATCTGCTCGTCTGTCGTGTGAAAGCCAAATATTTTTCCAAGCCCCGGATCAAAAGATATGTCAAGCCAAAGCTCAAGGAGAGGAAATTCCTAGAAACAAGGATGGCGGCTGCAAAGTAGGATACTTAGAGATTAAGTCTTTATTAGAATCTTACTTTTAATTAAAGTTGTAATCCTTGTTACCTTAGATAACTTGAGCCCAAAGCTTATATAAGGGCATAGGTTTTAACCTAGAAAAATATCCCTCAATCTACCCCATAACCGAAACCTAAACCCCCATGTCGTCCACCCGTCACCGACATGTTCTAAATCCCCCCTAGGGCTACGGGTTGTTTTGTAAAGTAGTTGCAAGGGTTGTTTTGTTTTAGGATTTTCCAAGTTCAATAAAATAAACTTCAAGTTCTCTTATTTTGGTTATTAACATCTTGCAAGAGCATCGGGAGAGCATTGTGAGGTTATCTATTTACTTAGCATCGGGAGAGTTAAGTATACGAAAGAAATAAGAGCAAGTTCTCTAGTTTATAGTTGAACTATCTCGTGCCTAGGGATAGGGCGAGGTTAAGTGGCTAAAGAAGAATTCATACACATCGGTGTTCATCCTTCGATTCACGCCGGGAGGTATCATCAAAGACGTGATCATCGACAGACTTGGACCTAGGGATAGGCCAAGGCAGATCTGGGATTCTTGCCAAACTTGAAGAACAGAGTTGGTGTGTTCGCTGCCGCGACAGCCAACGGACAGCTGCCGCGACAGGTGCTGTCGGCGACAGGCGCGACGACAGAACTGGAGTTCCTAAGCAATGCAATACCTGCATTACTGAGCAATTCAATACCAGCCCATTCTCTCTATCTTGATATTCTTCTACTCTTTTATTTAAGTTTACTTTATATTTCTCGTGACAAAATCTTAAATCATTCTTTTTCCCCTTGTGCAGATAGTGAAGGAAAGGGTTAGCCCAGTCCCTGTGGAGACGATATCCGATACTCTAGTATCACTTTATTACTTGCGACGTGTACACTTGCACTCAATTGCGATAGACACTTTTACACGCAACAAGTTTTTGGCGCCGTTGTCGGGGACTGGCAACACACTCTTACCCTAGCTTATGCACTTTTCTTTTATTCTTTTTATTTTATTTTATTTTATTATTTTTTTAAAAAAAAAAAACTCAGGTGAAAATACAGGTTCAAGGGCATAAACATGTCAGGAAAAACCATTCGAGAGTTGATGTGGGAAAGTTCTTGCAATTACCGTAAAGATATGCTACCAGGGCAGCAACAGGGGCAGCAATTGTCGACGTCGCAGCAGCAAAATTTTTTATGGTACGATCAAAACCCACAAAATTTTTTATATCATGACAGTTTTGCTACAGAACCCGACCTGCCCTGGCAATGTCATCATCCTCAAGAGCAGTCAAAATCCTTAGAAGACACACTGCAAGCCTTCTTGGTACTCACTCAAAAAGTGTCAGCCTCTACGAACGCAAGTATCGCCAAGATGGATGAACTCTTGAGCAGACCAGTCCTCATTCATGCCACAGATGAACCTGAAATCCTGAGGCAAGATGACGAGGATGCCCATGTGAAGGAATACCCAACCTATGATGAGTCTGAACAACAACTTGCCATGGCAATGATCGAGGAGCCGGAATGGAGCAACACCGCGACAACGCTGAATGAAATTCAAGAGAATGTCACGGCAGCAACCACTTCCTCGGTAGAAACCGCCGCCTCGACAGAAACTGTCGCCTCGACAGCAACTACCGCCTCGACAGAAACTGTCGCCTCAACAGAAACTGCCGCCTCGACAGCAACTGCCGCCTCGACAGAAACTGCCGCCTCGGAAGCAACTGATGATACAACAGCAACCACGTCAGAGGCAAATTCTCAACCCACTACCTCGATTATGCCTGACCAAGATTGCACACATCCATCCCTGTCATGGCACTCGCACGACCACCTAGAAAAGCTACCCAATGACAATGCCTCGCCGATGGAATATGAGCAGGTAATAAACGAACCTTTTGAATTCTTTGAAAACTCACAAATTCCATTGCAGGTATTAGAGGAACCAAAGCCGGTGGACATAGAATCATCAAAGTCTCTACTGATGGAGATTTACGAGTGGTCAACAGAATTCGATATAGAGAGTGATGGCACTTACCAATGTCCCATTGACCTGCAAAGTAACCTGATAAAGAACTGTCAAAATAACTGCCTGCCGCAGCAGCAGACACGACAGCAAGGGCAACATTCAACCACAACAACATTCAACGAAAACAAGGTAAGTTTGTGGCCGAATGTCAATTTGATTTTTTCTAATCATATATTCATGCCCTCAGAAACATTACCAAGAAGGGAGGACTTCATGGACTATAAAGGGAAGAGAAAGAAAGGAGCCCCCACCATGTGAATAATCACCAGATGGAGGGTACGGATGGACTTCAAGAAGTACCGGAAACGACCCCTCAAGCATCAATAGAACATGGAGTAGTTACTTTAGGAGATGCCCCTCAAGGCACTCCTAATTTAACTTATTTTATTTTTATTTTATCTTTATTATTTTAGGAATTAGAAATTTGATATTAGTTTTTAGTTTGTTTTTGTTATTAGGTAAACAAAGAAAAACCCTTGCAATGACGATACAAGCAACCCGAGGAAGCTCTGCCTCCACCCCTGCCGTGGCAGCACCCATAGCTCCTCCGACAAAGTCCAAAGAGGCCTGCCTCCGACGACAGCCCTCTGATCATGAGGAATTTGGAGCGGGAATTTACACCGGTCAAGCGAATAAAGCACATGGCAAACAAGAAACGGCTGCCCAAGGCTAGCACCACCACCAGCAGCTCTTGGGACAGTAGCAGCAGTTCCGATGTTCAACTTGTAGAGCAGCCTGCTCCTGAACCAGCCCCTGAACCTGCCCAGCCCCCTCCACAGCCCAGACGCCGCCGTCAGATCCGAGTCAGCAACAGCAGCGAGGACAGCGACTGAAAATTTAAGTTCTTATTTTCCTCTTATTGCTGCCTGCTTTTATCTTTTGTGATGTATTTTTCATGTTTTTATTTTTCTGTCATTTTGCATTGAGGGCAATGCAACCCTTGAGTTTGGGGGTGGCAACCCTCCATCATTAAATGGAGTCTTAATTGCATCTTTTTATTATTTGTTGTGTTTTTTTTCTCTTAAAAAAAATTAAATTGTTGGCTTAAAACTTTGGAGTTAACTTACCTGTCATGACAGCTCTGTCGTGGCAGCATCTTTAGGACAGTTTAAGGAGAAGTTTAGAGCCTTTCTATAGTTCTGAAAACTTAAACACCATTGTGACTGTTATACTGCTTAGATTTCTTTTAGCCAAACTAGAATAGGAAAGCTTAGCACTTAGAGTAGAAAAGAGACTAGAATCTCAGGAAACCTAGAGGTGCCGACCACTGGCTCTAGGCAGATAACCAGAGAAAAACTTCTAGAGGTGCCTATCACCGGCTCTAGACAGTTAACTAGAGGTGCCTGAAATACTGGCTCTAGTAGAAAATAGAAGAGATTAGGAAAAAAAAGGGAAATAACTAGAGGTGCCCGATTCTGGCTCTAGTAAGAAAAAGAAAGAAAACAGTCTCGTAAGAAAAACTCTAACAAGCTAAAGAATAATATTCTAGTGAAACTAAGAGAATCTTGGCATATAACTGTTCACAAGTATGCACACACTGCACGAGGACTATAGGGAGATTCCGGACAGATCCTAATCTTACCGACAGATTGCTGCCGTTACAGAGAATGAGCGACAGGTAAGGAACAGTTCACTGTTTGAAGGCCAACACAAAAAAAAAATTCTATATTCTTTTTCTTTTAGGTCTTAATTGCTTGAGGACAAGCAAAAACTTGAGTTTGGGGGTGTGTTGAGTGTCTAAAACTTTTAGGTCTTAATTGCTTGAGGACAAGCATTGTCATTGGATTATTGCATTGAAATCATCGGGCATAGATATTGATGTTGAGACACATATATTGATCATCGGTTACATTGAATTTATTGAACATTGGTATATTATTGATCATTGAAATGAATATTTACTTTGCGACCTTGGATTGGAATGGACTCGGGATACAATTGGCATGCCATAGAATTTATGAGCTCAATGTACGGGTGGACTACGGTCCTAAGGCTACGGCCTATATTGATTTGGCGAGGTGGAGGGATGTGTATTGTTATTGGTCACATTGGCGAGGCGGAGGGATTAGACCATTCATTGATTTGGCGAGGCGTAGGAATTCGCGTATCCACGATCTTGACTCAATCCAAGGATTATGAATGAAAAAGAACATGTTTATTACTTTATGCATTGTCACATGGCATTGATAACGTTGTTGAGTGTCTAAAAGTTCTATTATTTACACCCTTTTTAACCCATATTTCTGCTGCATTCAAGCATCATTGCATTGCATTTAGGTTAGTTTTCAGTAAAACATCACAAATGGACTAAAGGCACGGATTCTACTAAAAGATGGCTATTTTTGCAGGTATCTGCCATAGTAGATGTTGAAGGCAGGCGCAGGGCAGAGAAGCAGGAAAGCTGAACTGGACAAGCAGACGACGAGGACGAAGCTGCCATGGACCTGTCGTGACAGCAAGGTGACAGCAGCATTATGAAGAGGAAAAGTAAAGTGGACCTCGATAGATAGAGAAAAATCTGCTCGTCTGTCGTGTGAAAGCCAAATATTTTTCCAAGCCCCGGATCAAAAGATATGTCAAGCCAAAGCTCAAGGAGAGGAAATTCCTAGAAACAAGGATGGCGGCTGCAAAGTAGGATACTTAGAGATTAAGTCTTTATTAGAATCTTACTTTTAATTAAAGTTGTAATCCTTGTTACCTTAGATAACTTGAGCCCAAAGCTTATATAAGGGCATAGGTTTTAACCTAGAAAAATATCCCTCAATCTACCCCATAACCGAAACCTAAACCCCCCTGTCGTCCACCCGTCACCGACATGTTCTAAATCCCCCCTAGGGCTACGGGTTGTTTTGTAAAGTAGTTGCAAGGGTTGTTTTGTTTTAGGATTTTCCAAGTTCAATAAAATAAACTTCAAGTTCTCTTATTTTGGTTATTAACATCTTGCAAGAGCATCGGGAGAGCATTGTGAGGTTATCTATTTACTTAGCATCGGGAGAGTTAAGTATACGAAAGAAATAAGAGCAAGTTCTATAGTTTATAGTTGAACTATCTCGTGCCTAGGGATAGGGCGAGGTTAAGTGGCTAAAGAAGAATTCATACACATCGGTGTTCATCCTTCGATTCACGCCGGGAGGTATCATCAAAGACGTGATCATCGACAGACTTGGACCTAGGGATAGGCCAAGGCAGATCTGGGATTCTTGCCAAACTTGAAGAACAGAGTTGGTGTGTTCGCTGCCGCGACAGCCAACGGACAGCTGCCGCGACAGCCAACGGACAGCTGCCGCGACAGGTGCTGTTGGCGACAGGCGCGACGACAGAACTGGAGTTCCTAAGCAATGCAATACCTGCATTACTGAGCAATTCAATACCAGCCCATTCTCTCTATCTTGATATTCTTCTACTCTTTTATTTAAGTTTACTTTATATTTCTCGTGACAAAATCTTAAATCATTCTTTTTCCCCTTGTGCAGATAGTGAAGGAAAGGGTTAGCCCAGTCCCTGTGGAGACGATATCCGATACTCTAGTATCACTTTATTACTTGCGACGTGTACACTTGCACTCAATTGCGATAGACACTTTTACACGCAACAAACGTTAGCAAGAGAATAAGCATCATTGTAGCTATGGCATTTACATCATTTATGTGATTTGCGATTACCTCACTAGGCTAAGTGTGCCTAACGTGTCTCATCTCATGTATTTTCAGGTTAAAAGGGTTGTTCGTTGAAAGATCGGATCGGCCGCCAAGACAAGTCACTACCAAGCTACAAGTAATGTAATTATGACCTTTGAACTCCTAGGAAGGTGGAAAAGTAGTTAAACTAGTCATATAAGCCCGTTTTGTTATGTTGGTGCTATGTCTATTTTGTAATATGGTCATTGGCCCTAAATGCCCCTTTTGGTTCTTGGAAGATAGCTTAAATATGCATGCTTGGCTTAAAAAGGTAAAGATCTAGTAGACGTATTCGGATGGTCATAAAATTTAGCATGCTAGATGTTTGTACCAATAAAATGTTGCATGTAAAGTTTCGTTGCATTTGGACATCATTCGATAGGATCATTCGAGTAAAAACCAACAAAAATTTGTCATTACAGGTCTGTCCGTATCGAAACGGGTGATGTCGTTTCGATACAGGTACCCATTTTGAACCTGAGAATAAGAGCGTTCCAGAAGAAAGAGATGCCGTTTCGGAACCTTTTGCCTCTAGAGACCCTTGTTTCGATACAAGTTTCAGAACAGTCAAAGTTAAAGTCAATGGTGGTCAACCCGTTCCAATACGGGTCAAGCCTGTATCGAAACGGTCTAAAGAGTTGGGTCAATAGGGTTGACTCGTGTACACCCATTTCGAAACAGTTTAGGGTGTTCCGAAACGGGGTTAGGTAAGTTTGTTAAGCCTTATTGAACAGTTTGAAAATGTTATAATCTAATCATTGAACCTTGTAAAGTCTAATTGATGGTGCTATCGTACTCCGAAGTGAATGACATTTGGTAAGCATAACCCTTAAGTAATGAATTCCATCTTGGTAGAGTTGTTACATCGAAGGACCTCAAATTTGCTAAAATTTACAAATTAGTCCTTAGTACTTGCAATAGTTGTAAAACGGCCCTAGATTGGTAATTGTGTATTATATTTGATAATATTGGACTAATGGGTGCGTTGGTTGCACATTGTACGATTTTTATTGATTTATCGTGTAATTAATACGAATTATAACTCTGTTTGTCGCATCGTCCTCCGGTAACACTCTTCGACCCGGTTCTCTACCAGACCGGGAAGGGGGTGTTACACCAATCTCCTGTAGAGTGAATTTTGTATACTCCCCCTTGATATGGTTAGTGACAACACCCAAGGCATCAATGGCCAACTGTGACAAAATACGAAATCTTTCAACTTTTTCCTTCCACCACAATAAAACATCAAACTTACTCTCTTGGGGAATATAGCATCCTTCCTCAAGATATAGATCAACTTCGGATTGTTTATTCACAATCATTTCTTCACTTCTCACGGCTTGCAAAATTTCTAATAATCTTAGAGTACTTCATGGTCCTCCATCACAAACATTTGCACTAGTTTCACATTTACCCATTTGCTCCATTACAAGGGGGAGTATACAAAATTCACATACTCATCATAAAGTTCATATAAAATTTCTCTAACTTTATGTATATTCTCCCTAACCATATCAAGAGAAATTTTTTTTGAAAAGTAATTTCAATAACCTTCATTTTAATCGAGGGTCCAACACTACACCTATAGTCATGATTAGATTACATTTACCCACTATTTATCAAAATTTTCTTTCATGTTTGTCATCATGCCTTTAACAAAATTATGAGAGGACTTAGAAATGTTATACAACAATAATTTAATTTTGTAAATCTCACTAAGAAAGAAATTGTAAGTGGGATACTCGAATCCTGAAATAACATTTGTAGTATCATTGCATATTTTCAAGATTTCAAGCAATTTATCAAACAATCCTCTAAACTAAGACAATAAACATATTCTCTATCTTCCAAAGCAAGTCTAGAAAATAACTCTTTGAACTTAATTTGCTCAAACAATCATCTCATAAGCAGAATTCCATCAAGTCTTGCATTCCAAAATCAATCTACCCTCCTTTAGGTTATATTGGTGAGTAAGTTTGGCAAACTTCTGCAATCGTTGCTCACTTCCATTTAGATAATCAATTGTATTGTGAACATTTTTAATGATGGTTTTGACTTGTTTGAGACTGTGTTGAACCATAATATTTAAAATGTGAGCACAACAACGATCATGAAACAATTTACCACCACAAATCAACCTCTAAGTCGGTGAGAAAGTATATTTCATGAATGCAAGAATCATTTGTAAAGGCATTATCCACAGAAACTGTGAATACGTACAAAAAATATAATATTAATTAGTGCTAATTTGGTAATAGTTCAATATGCACGAAAGATTAAAAGTATTAAACTTATTTTGTTCTCGATGTCCCACTCCTTTAAGCTTTAAAATACAATTAGTTATGTCTTTGCCTTTTCGAGAAGGAGGTATGTGGACAAAATATAGCACTCGCTTTTAAAGTTTTTAGTCATGGTCAACAAAATGAGCTGTAAGAATCATGTATTCTATCTTTTGAGGTTTAGAACGCCATAGGTCAGTAGTCAAAGAAACCATGTCCACGTTCTTCAACTTATTCTTCTCAATCTAATAAACTTTTAAAGAATTATTTCTTATAGTATCACGTGACACTTTTTCACTCTGGTATTCCTTTCTTCAACATTATATTAAAGCATTCTTCTTCAACAATAGTAAAAGTATGCTTGTGCATAACAATCCAATGTTTAATTCCCTTTCTCATTTTCAACGGATCAAACTTACCATCATGCAGAGCACTAACAAATTCAGAATTTGGAGAACCCGCAATTGAATCAGATGGTAAAAAGTTGATCAACTTTTTTCGTTGTATGTGTACTCTTCTTTGTGTACATTTATACAAATGACGCTTTAAATGACTCGTAGGATCACCACTAGAAAAAATTAGAAGATTCTTACAACACAGGCAAGAAAATTTTCAAACTTTAGAGTTTCCTGCACGTTGAGGTTCCCTAAATTCCTTTCAAACAAAATATTTTTTTGGCTCTCTTAAAAGGATATGATGTGGATTCATCTTCAGTATTATGAACCTCACTATTATTATTGGTGGCACTAGTTTGGGTGATAGACATTTTTGTATTTTTTAAATCAATTTCATCTTCATCTGTTTCATTTGCATCATCCAAATTTACCTCATATTCTTTTGCAATAAGAGTTGAATGGTTATCTGATGTTCCCAATCCAGTTATATACATTCCTAGGTTACAAATAAAATATAAAGATTAATTATATAAAATAAAATAATATAATTCAAAATAAAAATTAAACAAAATATTGTAAGGACATGTCTAGACAAAACATCTATTTCATTAGATGCGCTACAGATCAAAATTTTGAGAATATAATGTCTGAAAATTGAAAGTTTTTATTCAACCCACCTTCTCCCATCAGATGCAAAATATTTCTATACTAAATGCGAGAACCTAATTCTGGTTATTGATTGGTTCATTCACTTTGCAATCATACTTTATTTATGCATCTTCTACGAGCAAAGTGAAATGGTCACCGTGCTAAAGACGCCCCATGATTCAAAAGACAAAAGTCGTAGTTTCATGCAAATGATATCTCATTAAAAAGGAAAAAAATAGATATGATACATAAGTAAAGATGCAACTTGAAATATAATGCTATTAGTTATATCAAGAATTTGTATAGATAGTTGATTCAATGTTTCCATCAATTATACTTCATAAAATAAACTAAAACAATCAATAAAACAGAGTGAAGAAGCTGTAAATTCTCACTAAATGTGGAACAATAATTATTTCGAGCCGGTTAACCTCTCTAAGCTTTATGGATCAAGTTGAATGGCAAGAAGTTAAAACATTAAAGTAAGTAGAGATGTTTTGACACAAAGACTAACGTGGTGGTGGACTGGTGGGCTACTGGACGATGCTGTTGTCGGTTGTTGTCTGGTCACTGGTGGAAGCTTCAAGGTCGGTCGACTGCGTGAAATATTTGTGAGGGTCTAAGGGAGATGAAGTGAGAAAGAGGGAAATAAAATTAGGTGGTGAGGGTTTTGTGGTTTATTTTTTGGGATAACAGAGCACTATAGCATTAGTAGCACGTGAGAATTGAGATAAAAATTGTGGGTTTTGTGTTTTATTCTATTTATTTATTTGTGGTTTATTTTTTATTTGTGGTTTTGTAAATTTGCTTGAGCTTGTTTACGAGTTTTTCGAATCGAGTTTGGGTCGGCTCAACTTGTTAAGGTCTCGAGCTGAGCACGAGCTCAAGTCGAGCTCACTCGAGTAGCTTGCGAGTCGGTCAGGCTCATTATCACCTTTAGTTAGCTCTACCTAAGATGAACACAATAGCTCTTGGGAGTATGTGTGGCGGCTCGCGATCTCACAACGCATACGACTCTTTTTGTGGCTTGTTCTCAGACAGAAGGTCATCACCAATGCGGAGCAGGTACGACGTGGGTTCGCCTCTGGTCCTTCTTGCCTTACTTGTGGTCACCACAATGAATCCGCCTTTCATATACTTCGCGACTGCCCCCTGTTCGTCATCTTTGGCACTATTTGATCCCCCGCAACTGCATGGTGTTTTCTTTCAGCACCAAACCAAGGATTGGTTACTTCTTAGGGTCCGTTTAGCAATGCTTCTCCAACGGACGTTGGAGTGCCAAACGGAGAAGCAATGCCAAACAGGCATCTCGTGTGCGTTGAATGGGCATTTGCCTACGTTTTTTTACTGAATTTAGCTCGCAAACGGACGTTCCTCCACAACTAGAATTTCCAGCTTCTTTGTAATTGCGTGTTTGCCATCAGTAGACATTCACGAGTTGTTACTGAACAAAGCCTTAATCTTCGCTCACTGTCCAACAATAATGCCTCTCGAGCTCCTTGAAACTTTCTTTTTTCTTCTCTCATTTGGCAGATTTGGAAGCTAAGGAATGACCTGGTCTTCAACGATGTTTGCCTTCCCTTAGCTGATATTCTACAATTGAGCATAACATGGGCCATGCATTTTGCCTCTGTTGTTGTTGCTCTAAATTAGTGTCTTGATCTCCTCCTCCCCCCAAGATGAATCTGCCTTAATTCTGATGCATCTGTTTCCTCCCATCTTGGCATGGGGGGTGGCAGAGGCGCCTTCTGCGACTCATCTGGTGAGGCGTTGTTGGGATACATTAAAGTTATTAGTATTGTTTCACCTTTGCAAGCCGGAGTGTGGAGATAACTCATTGGTCTTCAAGTCACGTGGGAAAATGCCTTAGAGCGGCTGCTTATCCAACTTGACAATGCTCAAGTCGTCAAGTTGATACTTGATCTAGATGTTGCTCTCAGTCGCATGCCAATGATCTGCTCCATCTCGTTTCTCCATGCTCCAGCTTGTCTTATTGACTTCGCCTGGATACCTCGTGACTCGTGAGTGCAACATGGTGGCAGATGAACTCTTCAATGCAACATGGTGGCAGATGAACTTCTTAAGCATTGAGCATAGCCCGGATAAAAGAGATGAACAGATTTGGGAATTTGATAGAAAGAGAATTTAGGGGAAAACGATTGTTATTTTATTGATTAATAGAAAATGATGGGTTGAGTCATGAATGACCCAATTACAATATTATATAGCCGGCCCAAGTTGTCTAACAAGCCTAACAACTTGTAACAGCTCAACTAACAATATAACAGACTCACTAACAACCTAACTTCCCTTAACATTCTCCCTACTTTCTTCATTTCTGGAGATTTCTGAAAAAACAACAGACACTAAGTTTGGAGCGAAATTCTTCAAACTTGAGGATGGCTAACGGCTTTGTGAAGATATCAGCAACTTGCTCTTGAGCAGGAACATAGTTAACCTGTAGAGCATGAGATAGCACCTTCTCTCGAACAAAAAATAGATCCAACTCAACATGCTTAATTTTAGTGTGCATGACAGGATTTGCAGCCATGGATACCGGACTGGTATTGTCACTCCAAATAGTTGGTGCCTCTTCAAAAGAAATGCACATATCACTGAGTAAAGCTTTGAGCCATACTAATTCTGATACAACATCTGCAAGGCTTCGGAATTCAGCCTCAGCGGTAGATCTCAAGATAGATATTTGTTTTCGTGAGCACCAAGATAACAAATGTGACCCAAGAAACATACAATGGCCAGAAACTGATCTTCGATCAACTACATCACTGCCCCAGTCTACGTCAGAAAAAGCAACAAGACTAGATGAAGGGCAGGATTGTGGAGAAAACCATAGACAAAACTCAAGTGTACTTTTGAGATATCGAAGAATTCTCTTGACAGCTAGCCAATGTATATCTCTTGGATGTTGCATAAACTGAGCCACTTTGCTTACGGAAAAAGCAATGTCAGGTCTCGTGTGGCAAATATACTGGAGAGCACCAACCACACTACGATATTCATATGCATCAGTAAGAGGAACACCATCATCCTTACATAATTTGGGTGACACAACTATAGGGGTGGCAACCAAGTTAAGATCTCTCATATCAGTTTTGACGAGAAGTTCAACTATGTACTTCTTTTGAGTCAAAAATAGTCCACCATTAACAGATCTGACTTCAATACCAAGAAAGTATTGAAGGTCACCAAGGTCCTTTAAAGAGAATTGTTGATGAAGTTGTTGTATAACCTGATCAATATGTTGTGAGGATGTCCCGGTCAGCAAGATGTCATCAACATAGACAACTATGTATGTGGAAATATCAGACTTGTGGTAAACAAAGAGAGAGACATCAGCATTGGATGATTTAAACCCCAAAAATTCTAAGAACTCCTTGAGTTTGGAGAACCAATTACGAGGAGCCTGTTTAAGGCCATACAAAGCCTTTTTCAGCTTGCAAACAATAGGAGCTCCAGTAGAACTAACAACTTGAAAGCCTTCTGGCTGCTGTACGTACACAACCTTCTGAAGACCCCCTTTAAAAAAGCATTATTGACATCGACTTGTCTAACCTTCCACTAATTTGTGACGGCAAGAGATAACAACATATTCACTGTAAAATCTTTAACTACTGGGCTGAAAGTATCCATAAAATCAAACCCAGCCATCTATGAATACCCCTTAGCCACTAATCTGACTTTATACCTTTCAACTGACCCATCGACATTCCTTTTGACTTTGAACAGCCATTTACACCCAATTGGCTTTCTCCCTGGAGGTAACTCAACAAGATCCCAAGTATCATTAGTCATTAGGGCCTTGTATTCATTCATGACTGCTTCAGTCCATTGTGGATGTTGTAAGGCAGCATGAACTGACACAATAACAACATCACCCTCAGCCTGAAGTTGAAATACTTTTGGCTTGAAAATCCCAGCCTTGGAGCGTGTCACCATAGAATGTGCATTACTTCCAGTGCTGTTATGAGTAGAGTCATCTAGAGTAGTTCAGGGCTCTTCAACTTCAGCAGCAAACTGCTCTTGTGCACTAGGGAGAATATCAGCAACATTTGTATCAAGAAGAGAAGGCCCACTAAGTGAATCATCTCCAAAATAATCACCAGTTTCACCATTTCTCAAATCTGCCAGTTGTGCTCCAGTAGTGGGAATAGAAGTTCTAATACTGGGGTCATCATGTGCCTCTAGTGAAGATTCTACTGCAGGTTCTTCCACATGAAACACAGGTGCAATTTCAGATAGATTACCATCAGGTTCAAGGACAGGGGAGGCATGTACAGCAGAAGGAAAGGGAGCAAGGTAGTTTTCAGGACTAGAAGTATTAGACATAGAAGGATCAACCTCAAGAGGGGGGACAAGAAATTCGATGCATTAGAGAGACTAAACAAGGTTGTCGAATCTGATGGGAAAACCAATTCATTGAACACAACATGCCTTGTAATAAAGACTCTACCATTGGATCTATCTAGACATTGGTAACCATGATGCTGAGGTGAATATCCAAGAAACAGACTAGGTTTAGACCTAAAATCCAGTTTATGTCTATTGTAAGGCCTAAGATATGGGTAATAGAGGCATCCAAATACCCTCAGAAACTTATAGTCAGGTTCTTTGTTGAACAGAACTTGAAAGGGAGATAAATTTTGAAGAACTTTGGTAGGCATTCTATTAATGAGGTACACTGCACTTAAAACTACATAGGACCAGTATTTGAGAGGTAAAGAGGCTTGAGCCAGTAAGGTTAAGGCAGTTTCAACAATATGCCTATGTTTTCTTTCTACTATCCCGTTTTGCTGGGAAGTTCTAGGACAAGTAAGTCTATGTTGAATGCCTAAAGTAGCTAGGAGAGTCTCTAGAAACTTGAATTCCCCCCATCAGTTTTAACAGCAAGTAAAGGATAATTAAACTGTGTTTTCACCATAAAAAGAAACATGTGAAAAGCTATTGTAGCATCAGATTTCTTCTTCAGTAGATAAAGCCAACAGTTTCTACTATATAAGTCAACAAATGAGATGTAGTAATAATATCCATTAGATGAAATAGATGCAGGACCTCATACATCAATTTCCACAATTTGAAAAGGCTTAGTATAAACTGTAGTTGAATGCTTAAATGGCAGAGCATGATTCTTTCCTAACTGACAGGCATTACAAGGACTTATTCTATCATGTAAGACTGATTTATGCAAAACCAAACTTACAACCTCAGGAGATGGATGCCCCAACCTCTGATGCCACAACCAGTACTCAGAATGATGATGATTTGACGTACAGGTGAAGACAGATGTTACTGAAGCTGTAGTGGGAGTATAAAACTGGTACAGACCATTCTCTTGCGTCCCTGTCAGTAAGGTAGACCTTGTGCTTTCATCCTTCACATAGCAACAGGAGGAGTGAAACTCAAAACATACTGAATTATCAGATGCAAATTTAGAAATAGAGAGGAGATTCCTTGTGATTTGAGGTACATGTAACAAGTGAGTAAGTTCCAGTGGCCGAAAGGAAGTAAGCAAAAAGGATTGACCAATATGTGAAATAGATAATGAGGAACCATCACCTATGTGAACAATGCCTTTACCAGAATATGGTTGACTTGAGTGAAGATGAGCACGATCATTGGTAACATGGTGCGTTGCACCAGAATCGGAGTACCATGTAGTGCTTGTGGCTACCAAAGTGTTCACCTGAGCAATGTCAGTTGTTGGAGCACCTGCATTAGGAACGGAGCCTGCAGAAGAACTGACAAACGAGGTATAAGAACCATCAAGATCATCCGGAGAGCAGCAATAGTTATGAACTTGAGTATCAATGGCAGGACGCGATTGAGGAAAACCAATGTAGTTGTGATCAAACCTGTACCAGCAACGATTTACCAGATGACTGATCTTACCACAGAGTTGACATTGTGGTCTAGATCTTCCTTTGAAACGCCCAGCAATAGGACCACCAGTCCTCACACCACGAGGATGATATGCAGATCGATCGGGAAAACCATGTTGTCTCTCCTCATCAGAACCATCATGAGAGGTCTTATAGCTCGTATTATTGATGCCAACTGGTAGGTGAAGAGGATCAGAGAGTCTGGCTTCTGCATCAATGAGCACAGAAATGACACCATCAAACGGATAGGGTTCTCGAGCTATTGTGATAACTGCAACAACAAATTCAAACTTCAAGGGCAAACCATTGAGAACAGTGGCCACCTGTTCCATTTCTGAGATTGGATTGCCGCAAGTAGCAAGCAGATCGCAGATCTCCTTAACTTGTGTAGTGAATTCTCGCATAGACAGGGTTCATTTCTTCAGAGAGCGGAGGCGACAATGGAGATGCATAATACGCGTGGTGGAAAGCTTAGAATAACGTTGAACAAGAGATTTCTAGATATACGCAGAAGTATCTGAGCCAACCAATTGAGGAAGAATGAAAGGACTCACAGTGCTCAACAACCATGACGCAAGGGAGCTATCTCGCTTAATAAACTTCAAATAGGTTGGATTCAGCATCCGATCACCGTTGGCCGCAGTCAGAAACTTAGACGGAGCTGCATAATTGTAGAACTAATATTTTGATAAAATAATTGAAAAATGTTTTGGACTGATTTAAAAAGTATTTAAAACAATTTCCAAAGTCCAAATAACTTGAAACTATGTTTAGGGATATTTTCAAAAAGGTTTTGCATGTTTTTCAAAGTCAAACTTCTCAAAACCTTACAGGCGTTTCGAAACACCTTAAGGCGTTTTGATACGGTATGCTCCACTAGCAAAAGTGTTTCGATACGGGTATCGAAACGGGCCTTTCCCTGGATGTGGATTTTGCCCAGCGTTTCGAAACGGGCTATACCGTTTCGATACGCCTACGTGGCTTCGACCACAATGGTCATAAACCCCAACAGCTATTTCCCAACTAATATTTAAATACAGGGCATTTTGATACGGGTCTAGGCGTTTCGATACGTGTTCCGAAACGGCCAAGGGCGTTCCGATACGTGTGTCTTGTCAGACTGCAACGGCTCTTTCTACTTAAAGGGTGTTTTGAAACGGGTTCGAGCGTTTCGAAACGATGAGCTGCAGAACTGCATTTATGGTGGGAATTAAAGTCCTCAACGGCTCCAATTCAGCCCCAACGTCTAGTAACGGCCATAAACTCATCAAGGAGTATAAAAGGGACCTCCAAGCATCAAGATATGGTTAATGCTCATATTGTCAATCAACAAATGATCAAGAATTGCCTTAGAGCTTAAATTGTCATTTATTGTATAGACAAATACTAGTGAGCCAAAATTGTCAAATTTGCTCAAGTGTTTTAGGTTTTGGGTGAGTGCTTTAATTGTGCAAACAAACACCTATTAGAGGGATTTGTGTTTGCTTTTATTATCTCTTTGTAAGAGAGGGTTTGATCAAGGCTTTGGGTAGAAAGCTTGATCGGTGTATAAGGGTTTCCTCCTAAGCGTAGAAAATGGGACGAATCAATAGTGGATTGATTGGAAATCATTAGTAGGAAGCTAAGGTAGTGGATGTAGACCTTGGTTAGAAGGTTGAACCACTATAAATTATTGTGTCAATTTTCTTTTTAGCTTCCACAACCCTAGCACTCAAAATTCCACCTCTCCACCACTTGGTGAGCCACATCGGTTGAACAAATCGAGCTCCTCTCAACTCAACAATTGGTATCAGAGCTTGGCTCAATCGAAGGGGATTTACATCCCATTGAGAAGATCCGGCAAGCTCGATCACTATTTCATCAACCGGCTCAAATGGCATAATGAATTGACAAACCGCCTTTCTTTGACGGAACCCACTATGCCCGTTGGAAGACAAAGATGAAGTTCTTCATCAAATCAAGAGACTACAAGCTATGGGACATAGTTGAAGATGGTCCGTTCGTGCCTCAACGAATCAAAGTGGAGTGGAGTGCCGACGATCGCAAGAAGATGGAGCTAAATTGCAAAGCCTTGCACATCCTCTTTTGTGCATTTGGCTCATCCATCTATGAGATGATGTGTAGAACTAAGGTTTTGATATAATATTTGAAAAATGTTTTGGACTAAAATAAAAAGAATTTAAAATATGTTTTTAGTCAAAAACAACTTGAAAATTTGTTTAAGGGTTTTTAAAGCTCTGGAATGGACTTAAAAGTACATTTAAAGTAGTCAAAACCGAGCATTTTAAGTGCCAGTATCGATACAGTGGATAGTGTATCGATACACATTAGGGTTTTGGATTCCAGTAGCTAAAACCCGTATCGATACGGCTATGCGTATCGATACGGTGTCTAAAACCCGTACCGATACGCTTACACGTATCGATACGGTATGTTTTCAAATAGCCCAACGGCTAGTCGCGTACCGATACGGTGGTATCGCGTACCGATACGCCAACGGTCAATTCCCAACGGTCTTTTGAATTTGCAGGACCGTACCGATACGCCAGGCATGCGTATCGATACACATCAGCAGAAAGCTCAACGGCTATATCAGACTTTCAAGACCGTATCGATACAGGGTATAGTGTATCGATACACTAGGCTGAAGAAATGCAATTTGTGGGAAATAAACGGCTATTTTGTATCCCCAACGGCTATGAAACATCCCCAACGGCCATAAACGGCTAGAAACTCAATTTGGAGTATAAATAAGACCTCCAAGCATCAAGATTGATAAGAGCTTCAATTGTCACAACGTTATGAGTGAAAAACTTGTCTAGAGCTTTATTTGTTCATTTATTGCTTAGACAACACTAGTGAGCTTACATTGTTAAATTTGCTCAAGTGTTTAGGTTTTGGGTGAGTGCTTCATTGTGCAAACAAAACACCTATTAGAGGGTTCAAGTTTGCTTATTTGTTTCTCTTTGTAAAGAGGGTTTTCCTTCAAGCTTTGGGTAGAAAGCTTCGAGGGTTGTAAAGGGTTTCCTCCTAATCCTAGAAAAGGGGACGAATCAATTAGTGGATTGATTGTGAAATCCTTAGTAGGAAGCTAAGGTAGTGGATGTAGACCTTGGTTAGAAGGTTGAACCACTATAAATCATCGTGTCTTTATTCTTTTAGCTTCCTAAACCCTTCCACCCAAAAATTCACCTCTCCACCACTTGGCGAGCAAGAACGGTTGATCGAATCGAGCGTCGAAAAACCCAACAATTGGTATCAGAGCTTGGCTCAATTGAAGGGGATTAACATCCTATTGAGAAGATCCGGCAAGCTCGATCAACATTTCACCAACCGGCTCAAAATGTCGCAATCCATCAACATACCGCCCTTCTTCGACGGAGATCACTATGCCCATTGGAAGACAAAGATGAAATTCTTCTTGAAGTCAAGAGATTACAAGCTATGGGACATAGTTGAAGATGGTCCGTTCGTGCTTCAAGGAAGCAAAGCGGAATGGAGTGTCGACGATCGCAAGAAGATGGAGCTTAATTGTAGAGCCTTGCACATGCTCTTTTGTGCTTTTGGCCCAACCATCTATGAGAAGATGTCTTCTTGTGAAAGTGCCAAGGAGGTATGGGACAAGCTTGAAGTCACATACGAGGGGACTAATGAAGTCAAGGAGACCAGGATTGTGCTCCTCACCTTAGAGTATGAAAACTTCAAGATGAATCCGGAAGAGAACATCGAGAAGATGTTTGATAGATTCTCCACCATCACCAATGGTCTTAAAGGTTATGGAGAAGCCATCCCGGAAGAAAAACTTGTCCGAAAGCTCATCTACTCACTTCCCGAGTCTTGGGACTCAAAGAGGACCGCCATCATCGAAGCCAAAAATTTGAAAAATTTGAAGCTTGATGAACTCATGGGGTCACTTCTTACTCATCAAATCATGAAGAAGAATAAAGAGGATGAGAAAAGAAGGGAAGAAATTAGAGCTATGGGAGAGAAGAAAATCAAGAGACTTGGCTTCAATGCCATGGCTCTCAAATCCTCCACAAATCATCACGTAGATTCAAGTGAGGAGGATAGTGAAGATGAAGAGATGAACTATCTCTTCAACAAGCTCGCACGATTCATGAAGAGCAAAATGGAAAAATCCAAGCATGAATCGATGAAGAAGATGAAGGATTCCCACAAATTCAAAAAGAAGGGATCATCTTCTAAACAAGCATACGTGGCCACTTGGAGTGATGAAGACTCCACCGATAATGAAGTAGCCCACCTATGCATGATGGCCCTCAGTGAGGGGGAGGTAACTTCTAACTCATCTTGTTCAAATTCTTATACATTTGATGAGTTACAAGAAGCCTATGATGAATTGGTTTTTGAATTCAAGGCTTCATTTTCGAAAAATAAAAAATTGATTTCAAAGTTGAAAACCGAAAATGATTTGCTTTCTAAAACCAATTTAGAGTTTGAAGCAAAAATCAAAGATTTTGAACTTAAAGTTTTAGATTTACAAAACTTGCTTCAAACGATGGAAAGAGATCATCAAAAAGAAGTCGATGATCTCAAAAAGGAAAAAGGTTTGATTTCCAAAGAACTTGAAAAGAAAAACAATTTTGGAAAATCAAATTTTTATGTAAGACAATCTAGTGCCCCTAGATTTTTTAATGGAAAATGTTTTAGAAGTGTTTGGGTCCCAAAAGGACTAACCACTTCAACTAAAAGGGATGAAATTGAAAAATGGATTCCTAAGGGGACTAAATTTTGTGCGACTAACGTCTATGGATCCAAAGCAATTTGGAGACCAAAAATTACTTGATTGTCTTTTGCTAGGTGTGATGGAGAGTGTTCAACGAGTCAAACATTAAGGGGGAGCTCCATGCACATAAGGAAGAACACTTGAAGAGGAAGGCTTCACATCCTCCCTTGGATTCAAGTGTTGGTAAAAATTTCTAGTTGTTTTTAATTTTATTTGATTTATTTTTTTAATTCAACTAGATATTCATAAATGTTGGACTAACATTCTGATGATGCTATGAGTAAGGGGGAGCCAATTTTAAACCAAAATTTTAAGTGTCAAATTTTTTCTCCTATGTTATCGTAAACTTAAATGTCATTTTAAATTCTTTTTGATATAACAAAAAGGGGGAGAAATGGTTTTGAAAAATTGATTTTTCAAATGAATAAGGGGGAGCTTTATTTTGATTTCATATCTTAAATCTCTTATTCACAATTTTAAAATTAAAGGGGGAGAATCCCAAACAATTTTTCAAGTTGGTTTTATTATATCAAAAAGGGGGAGATTGTAGAACTAAGGTTTTGATATAATATTTGAAAAATGTTTTGGACTAAAATAAAAAGAATTTAAAATATGTTTTTAGTCAAAAACAACTTGAAAATTTGTTTAAGGGTTTTTAAAGCTCTGGAATGGACTTAAAAGTACATTTAAAGTAGTCAAAACCGAGCATTTTAAGTGCCAGTATCGATACAGTGGATAGTGTATCGATACACATTAGGGTTTTGGATTCCAGTAGCTAAAACCCGTATCGATACGGCTATGCGTATCGATACGGTGTCTAAAACCCGTACCGATACGCTTACACGTATCGATACGGTATGTTTTCAAATAGCCCAACGGCTAGTCGCGTACCGATACGGTGGTATCGCGTACCGATACGCCAACGGTCAATTCCCAACGGTCTTTTGAATTTGCAGGACCGTACCGATACGCCAGGCATGCGTATCGATACACATCAGCAGAAAGCTCAACGGCTATATCAGACTTTCAAGACCGTATCGATACAGGGTATAGTGTATCGATACACTAGGCTGAAGAAATGCAATTTGTGGGAAATAAACGGCTATTTTGTATCCCCAACGGCTATGAAACATCCCCAACGGCCATAAACGGCTAGAAACTCAATTTGGAGTATAAATAAGACCTCCAAGCATCAAGATTGATAAGAGCTTCAATTGTCACAACGTTATGAGTGAAAAACTTGTCTAGAGCTTTATTTGTTCATTTATTGCTTAGACAACACTAGTGAGCTTACATTGTTAAATTTGCTCAAGTGTTTAGGTTTTGGGTGAGTGCTTCATTGTGCAAACAAAACACCTATTAGAGGGTTCAAGTTTGCTTATTTGTTTCTCTTTGTAAAGAGGGTTTTCCTTCAAGCTTTGGGTAGAAAGCTTCGAGGGTTGTAAAGGGTTTCCTCCTAATCCTAGAAAAGGGGACGAATCAATTAGTGGATTGATTGTGAAATCCTTAGTAGGAAGCTAAGGTAGTGGATGTAGACCTTGGTTAGAAGGTTGAACCACTATAAATCATCGTGTCTTTATTCTTTTAGCTTCCTAAACCCTTCCACCCAAAAATTCACCTCTCCACCACTTGGCGAGCAAGAACGGTTGATCGAATCGAGCGTCGAAAAACCCAACATGATGTCTTCTTGTGAGAGTGCCAAGGAGGTATGGGACAAGCTTGAAGTAACATACGAGGGAACCGATGAAGTTAAGGAGACCAAGATTGGGCTCCTCACCTTAGAGTATGAGAACTTCAAGATGGATCCAGAAGAGAACATCGAGAAGATGTTTGATAGGTTCTCCACCATCACCAATGGTCTTAAAGGTTATGGAGAAGCCATCCCGGAAGAGAAGCTTGTCCGAAAGCTCATCTACTCACTTTTCGAGTCATGGGACTCAAAGAGGACCGCCATCATTGAGGCAAAGAATTTGAAGACTTTGAAGCTTGATGAACTCATGTGGTCTCTTCTCACCCATCAAATCATGAAGAAGAACAAGGAAGAGGAGAAGAAGAGGGAAGAAATTAGAGTTATGGGAGAGAAGAAGCTCAAGGGGCTTGGCATCAACACCAATGTCATGGCTCTTAAATCTTCCACTTGCCATCATGTCTACTCAAGTGAAGAGGAGGGTGAAGAAGAAGAGATAGTTCATCTCTTCAAGAAGTGTGCCTCGTTCATGAAGAAAGCCTTGAGAGAGCTTGAACGAGAATCCAAGAAAAAGTAGAGGGCAAGCACTTCAAGCCATAAGAATAAGGCACATGTGGCTACTTGGAGTGATGGGGACTCCACCGATGATGAACAAGCCAACCTTTGCCTTATGGCCATCGAAGAAGATTCAAGGGTAACTTCTAATTCATCTACTTCATGTTCTTACTATTTTGATGAATTACAAGATGCCTATGATGATTTGATTTTAGAGTTTAAAATCACATTTTGAAAAACAATAAATTGATTTCAAAGTTAAAAATTCAAAATGATTTGTTTTCTAAAACCAAACTTGAACTTGAAGCAAAACTTGAAGAGTTTGAATTAAAATGTTTTGATTTACAAAATTTGCTTCAAGAAGAAAAGGATTTGATTTCTATAGAGCTTGAAAAGAAAAACAATGTTGGAAAATCAAATTTTTATGTTAGACAATATAGTGCCCCTAGATTTGTAAAAGGAAAATATTTTAGAAGTATTTGGGTCCCAAAAGGACTTAGTACTTCAATTAAAAAGGATGACATTGAAAAATGGATTCCTAAGGGGACTAAAATTTGTGCTACTAATGTTCATGGATCCAAAGCAATTTGGATACCAAAAATTACTTGATTGTCTTTTGATAGGTGTAATGGAGATGTTCAACAAGTCAAACTTTGAGGGGGAGCTCCATGCACACTAAGGAAGAACACTTGAAGAAAGAAGGCTTCACATCCTCCCTTAAGTTCAAGTGTGGTAAAATCTAGTTGTTTTTGTTTTTATTTGATTTATTTTTATGTCAACTAGATGATCATATATGTTAGACTAACATTTTGATGATGCTTTGAGTAAGGGGGAGCCATTTTAAAACCAAACTCTTATTTTTGTCAAAATTTTTACCTCTATTGTTATTTTGAACTTAATGTTTTAAATTCTTTTTGATATAACAAAAAGGGGGAGAAATGGTTTGAAAAATTGAATTTTCAAATGAATAAGGGGGAGCTTTAATTGATTTATATCTTTAATTCTCTTATTCACATTTTTAAAGTTAAAGGGGGAGAATCCCAAACATTTTTTCAAGTTGGTTTTATTATATCAAAAAGGGGGAGATTGTAGAACTAATGTTTTGATATAATAATTGAAAAATGTTTTGGACTGATTTAAAAAATATTTAAAACAATTTCCAAAGTCCAAATAACTTGAAACTATGTTTAGGGATATTTTCAAAAGGGTTTTGCATGTTTTTCAAAGTCAAACTTCTCAAAACCTTACAGGCGTTTCGTTACGGTATGCTCTAGTAGCAAAAGTGTTTCGATACGGCTATCAAAACGGGCCTTTCCTTGGATGTGGATTTTGCCCAGCGTTTCGAAACGGGCTATGCCGTTTAGATACGCCTACGTGGCTTCGACCACAACGGTCATAAACCCCAACGGCTATTTCCCAACTAACATTTAAATACAGGGCGTTTCGATACGGGTCTAGGCGTTTCGATACGTGTTCCGAAACAGCCAAGGGCGTTCCGATACGGGTGCCTTGTCAGACTGCAACGGCTCTTTCTACTTAAAGGGTGTTTCGAAACGGGTTCGAGCATTTCGAAACGGTGAGTTGCATAACTGCATTTATGGTGGGAATTAAAGTCCTCAACGGCTTCAATTCAACCCCAACGGCTAGTAACGGCCATAAACTCATCAAGGAGTATAAAAGGGACCTCCAAGAATCAAGATATGGTTAGTGCTCATATTGTCAATCAACAAATGATCAAGAATTGTCTTAGAGCTTAAATTGTCATTTATTGTATAGACAAACACTAGTGAGCCAAAATTGTCAAATTTGCTCAAGTGTTTTAGGTTTTGGGTGAGTGCTTTAATTGTGCAAACAAACACCTATTAGAGGGATTTGTGTTTGCTTTTATTATCTCTTTGTAAGAGAGGGTTTGATCAAGGCTTTGTGTAGAAAGCTTGATCGGTGTATAAGGGTTTCCTCCTAAGCCTAGAAAAGGGGACGAATCAATAATGGATTGATTGGAAATCCTTAGTGGGAAGCTAAGGTAGTGGAAGTAGACCTTGGTTAGAAGGTTGAACCACTATAAATTATTGTGTCAATTTTCTTATTAGCTTCCACTACCCTAACACTCAAAATTCCACCTCTCCACCACTTGGTGAGCCACATCGGTTGAACAAATCGAGCTCCTCTCAACTCAACAATAATCCTCATCGAGAAAATATTCCAAGTCGTGACCTTGAACCATAAGAGAGACTTGCTGCTTCTATAGGAGGAAGTTATTATCGTCAAGCCTCACACTAATTTGCTTATTGGCAAAGATTTGCGCAGAAGATAGATCGTCAGTCGGAGACACAACAAGAGAGCTATCAGAGGCATCTACAGCACCGTCAGTCGCAGGCATGATGGCAGAGAAAAAAGAAACACACACAACGGGAATCAAACAGTAGTGAGAAGACGGAAGCGACGGCGAAATCACAGGCCAGAAACAATGGCGAATGGTACCATCTTAAGCATTGAGTATAGCTTGGATAAAAGAGATGAACATATTTGAGAATTTGACAGAAAGAGAATTTAGAGGAAAACGATTGTTATTTTATTGATTAATAGAAAATGATGGGTTGAGTCATGAATGACCCAATTACAATATTATATAGCCGACCCAAATTGTCTAACAAGCCTAACAACTTGTAACAGCTCAGCTAACAATATAACAGACTCACTAACAACCTAACTTCCCTTAACAGAACTCTCCAAACTTTCAGCTTGCGACATTTCCTAAGCTTTTCATGCTCTGCTCCAACTCCTCGACCGCGATGCTTCCGCTCCCTACAATAGACCTGTTAGATCGTAGTTTCTAAGGCATTTGCCTCTTTCAACTAAAAAAAAGATTTTTTTTATTTTTTTATTAGTAACATAATTTTGTACCGCCTAAATTATGTAATTTCACAACTTTTAAAATCTTAATATAACTGAATAAAAAATCATACCTTTGACGTAAAATCATGTGTCCATCCTTAAAGATCATGAATCATTTTTAGAGTAGTCTTAATATATATTGTTTAAATGATGTTAATTATGTTTTTCATATTTTTTATATGAAATTTATTGAAAAAAAATCCTAAAAACTTTTGAGTGCCAAATGACATCTCGGGCAGCTCTGCACCCATCAAGACACTCTTTAGGCCTTATGAGTTTTTTTGAATGGTCTAAAGGTACAAGATAGTATTTGTTCATAGATATTCTTTAACCCTTTGACAATGCATATATACTTTGTAGACAAAGCGAATTGAACCCATGTCTCTTAAGATGGACATCATCTGCTTTTCCACTATGACACTTGTTGGCATGGGCGGATGCACCTTTGTGCATGGTAGGTCACTTGACCTACCATTAAAAAATAGGGTAAAGTACATTGGTAACCACTAAATTTGTATGGTATTTTTGCTTTGGTCATAGAAATAAAAAAATTACATTATAGTCACTCAATTTTTTATTTACTTTCATTATGTCCACAGCCGTTAACCCTGTTAAGAAATACTGACACGACACGTTAAAGTCTTCTTTTTCAAAAAAAACACCTAATTTTTCAAATTTACAACCATTGCCAAGACCAAAATTCCTATTAACGGAATGGTTGTCGATCAGTCCCAACTGCAGGAAAGATTTGTTTTGCCAAAAGTTTAACATAGTTTTGTTTCAGTTTGATCTTACAGTTAACATTGATGAAACATATTTGAAAATCTTAGTTGAAACTAAAAATTAAAACTTTTCAATATGTCGTTGTTAACCAACAAATCAGTTTGAAACCAAATTATATTAACATTTTGACCAAACGAATCCTTCTCACTCAACATTTTTTAATGGCAGTGGTCATAATGAAATCGAATTAAAAGTTTACAATTTTTTTTTATTTCAGTGACCAAAGTGAAAGCGTCCTAAAAGTTTAGTGACTATCGGTGTAGTTTACCCTAAAAAATATTAAATATGTTTTTGTTTAAATGGAAAATTAGCTCTTAAAATACTATTTTTTGCTTTGAGGTCCTGAACTATTTTTGGTTAAAACAAGTTCCTAAACTATGATTCGATAACCATCTTAAGTATATTTGTTAGTCTCATTAAATTTTTTTGGTTAAATACACTGATACTCATGTCAAATAATTTAACTAAAATTTTGATTTAAAGTTTTAAAATAATTTTGATTGGTTCTTCAATGTTAATATGTTTCCGACTATAAACTATATTTGCTTGCACAATAATTACTCTTATCAATACATTATTACAACAAAATAAATTGATTCTACATTATTACATTGATTAGTGAACTATCAAGTTCAAATTTCTAGAGCCCCTGCTTGTTGGGTTCAGGCCTTAGGAGTTAAGCTGAAGAAAATGTACGAGTTAAGTTGAAGAAAATGGTTCAAATGAATGCAATCAAGGACCAAAGACACATAGACGAATTTTGATAAGACAAGTTGAGGGGTTTAATTAAAATCTTTAAAAGTTTTAGAATTATAAATTAGAATTTTTAAAATTTCTGAGACTTAATAAGTAAAATTTAAAAAATTAAAAGAGAACTTTATTAAAATATTTTAAAAATAAAAACTTATTGAACGTTTTAAAATTTTTAGAAAAGTCAAATTAAAATTTTTCAAAAAAAAAATAAAAAAACCAAAAGTCAATTGTCCAAAATTTTGGGGGTAGGAACCCTCTGGCCCACTTCACGGTCCGCTTCTGCGGCAAGACAATAACGAGTTAAGTTGAAAGATTATGTTATTTTCAAATCATTTTAATCTTCATTTCATGTGTCTTTGTTTTAAAAGTTGAAGTTTTTGATGATTGAAATCAAGTTTTAATCTTTCTGCAGAACACAAAATTTCCATTAGAGGTGGGAATGATTTACAATGATTTCACCAGCACCCAATATCTCATATATACTCATTCAAAATTATGCACTAAATTCATCATCTTTTAGATTCATTTTAAAGATTCCAATGAATGAACTCTCATTTGCAGTTTCAAGATCCATGGCAAGTCAGAAACCTTATTTAAAGTTTTGGAATTTAGGCAAAAGTTTTTTTATCAGATTTTAACAATATTTTTTTGGGTAAACTACTACAGCGACCACCAAATTTTGGGAGCGTACCTATTTTGACCACCGGACTATCGAACTCGTCAATCAGACCACTAAACTTATTAAATGGACCTATTTTGACACCCGTCGTTAAAAAACTAACGGAGGGGTGACGTGGCAGTTAACGTAAATTTGTAAAATTACACATTTAGTCCTTGTTATTTATCTATTATATCAATTTGATCTTAATTTTAATTTAATTAAATAAAATTAACAAACCAATCAAATGACGACACATGTCCCATTTATTTTTAAGCTTTAATTTATTTAATTTAATATGTATAATTAACCAACCAGATGGTCACCGTCTGATTGGTCGTAAAAAATTGAAAGAAATAAAATGGAAAAAAGTTTAATCCCTTGGGGATTTGAACCTGCGTCACTAGCATGGAAAACCAATACTCCAACCACTAAGCCAAGCTCACATTAAATTAAAATTAAATAAATTAAAACTTAAAAATAAATGAGACACGTCGTCATTTGATTGGTTCGTTAATTTTATTTAATTAAATTAAAATTTAGATCAAATTAATATAATAGGTAAATAACAAGGACTAAATGTGTAATTTTACAAATTTTTGTTACCTGCCACATCACCCCGTCGTTAGTTTTTTAACGGCGGTGGTCAAAATAGGTCAATTTAATAAGTTTGGTGATGTGATTGACGAATTCGATAGTCCAGTGGTCAAAATAGGTATGCCCCTAAAATTTGGTGGTCACTAGAGTAGTTTATCCTTTTTTGTTTAACCACGTCTTTCTAAATTATTGGCCGATCAATTTAAATCGAAATTTGCATATGTTCAATATAGGATGATCTTCTAACCTAATTTTTTCTATTCACAATAAAAAAAATTTCAACCCTAATATTGCTTAAAAACATGGGTCCAAATCTAGGATCTTTATTATTACTAATACTACTATTGTTTTTTAAGTCATTAACAATTCACAGAGGATTCCAGGAAAAAAAACTATCCACTTAGGCTTGTCACTATCATTATAGATGCATGAAAGCTAAGCATAAGTGCTTTCTTTAAGTCATAAATATACTCGTGTACTTATAAATGAATAGATTGATAATAAAATAAACTTGAGTAGGGTCCTTTTCCTATAATAATGAGAATTAAAATATCAGCAATTTTACAACACATAAGATATAAATATATATGCTTTAAATTTTAATGGCCTAACTAACTCGAAAGGGTGTGTTTGTGCATTTCACTTTCAGATCACTTTTATTATTATTATTATGGTAAAAACAATATAATTTCATATATAGAGAACCATATATGGAATATTACCACAAGCCTCATTAAAAACATCATTAAACTTAAATGGAAGAAAATAGTACAAGTAATAACACAAAGTAACATAATAATCTCAAAAGATCCAAAGATAAACAAAGTTCACATGTGATAGCTACCAGCCCGGCCCTGGGCAGGGGCAACAAGGGCGCTCGCCCAGGGTCCACCGTTCAAGGAGGTTATACGTTTTTAATTTTATTCATATTGTATTTAATTTCAATAATTTGATTTTTTAGTACTTATTACTAGGGCTCAATTTTATCAATATTTGTTAATATGTGTTTAATTTTTTTTTAAATTTATTTTAGGGGCCTACTCTTAAAATTTCTTTTATAATACTTGTTATTAAGGGTCTATTTTTTTAATATTTGCTATTTTGGGCATACTTTTAAAATTCAATTTTTTTTTTATTTTTTGTTATTAGGGGGCCAATTTTCAATACTTGTTATTATGGACTTACTCTTAAAATTAATTTTTTTTCGTTACTTGCTATTAGGGACATGAATTTAAATAATGGTATGCAACCGCAACAATGAACGTTACATGACGATAGCGATAGTGGCGGAGCCAAGATTTTCTTATAGTGGGGTCATGAGTGAAGTATAAGGTATTGATGATTTCTATACCACTAGAATAAGCATTGTTGACCCCATACCCCCAAGAAATTAAGTGGGGTCAAATCTAATATTTCTTATGTAAAATTTTATATTGCCTCATTGAAACCTCATACCCCAACAAATCAAGTGGGGTTAATTACACCCTCAATTTATATGCTACATCCGCCTAAGGGTAGCTGCACCATTTGAAACTGCGATACCCACAACTGTTATATCCATAATAGCGTATGTTATTAAGAGATTTCACAATCGCGATACTCAGAGTGACCAAAATAGTATCTATAATGTCCACAACTACAATAAAAACTAACATAACTGCAAATACAACCGTAACCGTAATTTAAATTTTTAATTTAGGGCCCATTTTTTATATTCGCCCTGGGCCACAAAAAATCCAAGACCGGAGTCATAGCTACCAACTCAAAGAACCGCCTTACTTACACTTCAAAAACAAGAAAGTCCTTAAAAAGAATATGAGAAACCAACACTGGCGGTTTGTCGAGGAACACAGTCTTAATACTACTAAAGTTTGCAAGCTAGTTACCCTCTCGGCCAATATGTTGCACCTGAATCTCCCATTGCCGACTCTAAAGATCTGACAAGTGACCATGCATCCCATGCAGCCCGGTATGGTTCTGGCGAATAACTCGAATTGCCTCCAAGCTATCAAGCTCAAGGATAACGTCCCGGAAACCCGCTGCCTATGCAAAAACGAGTCCAACATAGGTGCCTCACACTTCCACATCAACAATCGAGCAAATACCAATGAATTTAGTGAATCCAAAACGCCACGTTCCATTGCAATCCCGAGAAACACCTCCACAAGAAACACAACCATCCAACTCTCGAAGTGAACCATCAATATTAATTTTGATCCAAAGATCCAACAATGGTGACCAATGTGAAGCTCCGGAAATCGCAGCAAGGACAGGAAGACGAGACACGTGACACTCCTCTTGCGCCCGAAAGGTTAACTCCGCAAGTCCCCGACTCCTTTTAATCACTCCTCGACCATCTTCAATAGGATTGTCAAACACCATAGCATTGCGGCCTAACCATAAGTTCCACATGATATACCAAACATCAACTCCCAATGGTCATCAACTATCGAAAATCGAGTAATGTCCGAAAAATTAATTGAGATCCAAACACTCAGCTCTAGGTTCAAGAATAGCTCCAACCTATCAGAACAAATCAATTCCTTCCACACAAGCATTGCTGGAGGACATCGGCGTAGTATATGATCAATATTTCCCATGGCGGCGCAAACAACACAACCACTATCTTCAGCAAGATAACGGTTAACATGCTCCTCATTTGTCATAACACGGTCCCAACACACTAGCCACAAAAAATACTTGATACAAGGAAGCCCCTTGAACCTGTGGATAACACTCCAAACATTGTTTGACGGACCGTTGAATCCCCCACAACGCACCTTGTAAGCTGACTTGACGGTAAACCCCAAGTCCCATTATTATTATTATTATTATTATTAGGGAAAACTACACCACTGACCACCAAACAAATTGGGGATACCTATTTGAACCACCGAACTATAAAAAACGTCAATCACACCACTGAACTTATAAAATCAACCTATTTTGACCACCGCCGTTAAAAACCTAACGGTGGAGTGACGGAACTGCCACGTGGCAATTGATGTATATATTTAAAAATTACACATTTGGTCCCTGTTATTTACACATTCTTTCAATTTAGTTCTAATTTTAAATTAATAAAACAATAAATTATTTAATTAAGTGGTGACACGTGTCAAGACCTTATTGGAGGATTTTAATTATTTATATTTAATTTTATTAATTTATTTCCCCCTCCAATCAGGTGGTGACACGTGTCACCACCAATTTAGAGAAGAAAAACAATTTTTTCTTCATATGCGCTAGGGTGGGTTCAAACCTAGGTCTCCCAGGGGTAAAGCTTATGGCTATGCCACTGCACCAAGCACAACTCCGTGTTATAATTCTCTAGATATAATATATATATCTTATTAGTTTCTACATTTATAAGCCAAAAGCTCAAACCCTAAACATTAATTTAACATATATAAATCCTAAACCCTAAACTATGACCCTAAATATTTCAAATTAATTTCACGCTAAATATTTCAAATTAAACCTCAAACCCTAAAAATTTCAAATTAATTTCACTCTAAATATTTCAAATTAAGCCTTAAACACTAAACCCTAAATATTTCAAATTAATTTCACGCTAAATAATTCAAATTAAACTCTAAACCCTAAACCTTAAACTCTAAAAATTTCAAATTAATTACACGCTAACTATTTTAATTTAAACCCTAAATATTTCAAATTAATTTCACGCTAAATATTTCAAATTAAACCCTAAATATTTAGCATGTAATTAATTTGAAATTTTAGGGTTTAAGGTTAGGGTTTGGGTTTAATTTGAAATATTTAGCGTGAAATTAATTTGAAATATATAGAGTTTAGGGTTTAAGGCTTAATTTGAAATATTTAACATGAAATTAATTTGAAATTTTTAGGGTTTGGGGTTTAGTGTTTAATTTGAAATATTTAGCATGGAATTAAACCCTAAACTCTATATATTTCAAATTAATTTCACGCTAAATATTTCAAGTTAAACTTCAAACCCTAACCTTAAACCCTAAATTTCAAATTAATTACACGCTAAATATTTAGGTTTTAATTTGAAATATTTAGCGTGAAATTAATTTGAAATATTTAGGGTTTAGGGTTTAAATTAAAATAGTTAGCGTGTAATTAATTTGAAATTTCTAAGGTTTAAGGTTTAGGGTTTAATTTGAATTATTTAGTGTGAAATTAATTTGAAATATTTAGGGTTTAGGGTTTAAGGCTTAATTTGAAATATTTAGTGTGAAATTAATTTGAAATTTTAGGGTTTGGGTTTAGGGTTTAATTTAAAATATTTAGCGTGAAATTAATTTGAAATTTTTAGGGTTTGAGGTTTAATTTGAAATATTTAGCGTGGAATTAATTTGAAATATTTAGGGTTATAGTTTAGGGTTTAAGATTTATATATGTTAAATTAATGTTTAGGGTTTGAGCTTTTGGCTTATAAATGTAGAAACTAATAAGAGATATATATTATATCTGGAGAATTATAACATAAAGTTGTGCTTGGTGTAGTGGTAAAGCCACAGGCTTTACCCCTGGGAGACCCAGGTTTGAACCCACCCTAGCGCATATGAAAAAAAAATTATTTTTCTCCTCTAAATTGGTGGTGACACGTGTCACCACCTGATTGGAGGAGAAAAATAATTTAATAAAATTAAATATAAATAATTAAAATCCTCCAATAAGGTCTTGACACGTGTCACCACTTAATTAAATAATTAATTATTTTATTAATTTAAAATTAGGACTAAATTGAAAGAATGTGTAAATAACAGGGACCAAATGTGTAATTTTTAAATATACCCATCAATTGCCACGTGGCATTTCCGTCACTCCACCGTTAGGTTTTTAACGGCGGTGGTCAAAATAGGTTGATTTTATAAGTTCGGTGGTGTGATTGACGTTTTTTATAGTTCGGTGGTTCAAATAGGTATCCCCAATTTGTTTGGTGGTTAGTGGTGTAGTTTTCCCTTATTATTATTATTATTATTATTATTATTATTATTATTATTATTATTATTATTATTATTATTATTATTATTATTAGGGTTGACTACACCACTGACCACCAAACTAATCGGAGATTCTTATTTTGACCACCGAACTAACGAACTCGTCAATTAGACCATCGAACTTATAAAATCAAACCTATTTTGACAACCGTCGTTAAAAACCTAACGGTGGAGTGACGGAACTGTCACGTGGCAGCTTACGAGAAATTTTTAAAATTACATATTTGGTCCATGTTATTTACTTATTAAATCAATTTGATCATAATTTTATTTTAGTTAAATAAAATTAATCATCCAATCAGATGATGACACATTCCCTCCAATCAGGAGTGGTGAAAGAAAAAATAATGAAGAATAAAGATTGATGTTGTGGGGGGTTTGAACTTGGGGTTAAGTGGAGAAAACCCCACATTTTTACCACTGAGCCAAGCTACTTTTAATGGTATATTTTGCACACTTTCATATACATATCTTATACTTCAGTATATGTTAGAGAAAAAAAAGTAAAAATGGTTGAAAGGGGACTCAAACTTAGATCACTTGGGATGTGTATAATCACACAAATGTTCAATTTAATTTAAATCTAAAAAATATTAAATATTTGATTTTAAAAATATTCGATTTAAAGTATTTGAATATTTTTATTTTTAAATTAAATCGAATATTTCATAAAATATTAAATATTCGATTTAAAAAATATTTGATTTAAAAGAAAAGAAATTCGATTTGAAAATATTCAAATATTTAATATTTTTAAATAAAATCGAATACTTTTTAACTCAAATACTTTCAATCGATTCGAATATTAAATCGAATACTTTTTTAAATCTAATACTTTAAATTAATTCAAATACTTTAAATTAATTCGATTTTTAAATACTTTAAATCCATTCTAATATTAAATCAAATATTTTAAATCGATTCGAATATTAAATCAAATACTTTAAATCGATTTGAATATTAAATCAAATACTTTAAATCGATTCAAATATTAAATCGAATACTTTAATTCGATTCGAATTAAACCAAATACTTTTTTAATTCGAATACTTTAAATTAATTCAATTTTTAAATATTCGAATATTAAATATTTGATTTAAATCGAATACTTTTTAAAATCGAATTTCTTTTCTTTTAAATTGAATATTTAATAAAATATTAAATATTCGATTTAGTTTAAAAGTAAAAAATATTCGAATACTTTAAATCTAATATTTAAAAAAATAGATTTAAATTAAATCGAATGTTTGTGTGATTATACACATCTCAAGTGATCTAAGTTCGAGACCCCTTTCAACTATTTTTACTTCTTTTTCCCCTAACATTTACTGAAGTATAAGATATGTATATGAAAGTGTGCAAAATATATCATTAAGAGTAGCTTGGCTTAGTGGTAAAGGTGTGGAATTTTTCTCACTTAGTCTCAAGCTCAAACCCCCACAACACCAATCTTCATTCTTCGTTAATAAGTAAATAAAATAAATTAATTAAAATTTGGTTAAATTAATCCAATTGGGTGGGTCACCTAATTGGATGATTAATTCTATTTAATTAAAATAAAATTAAGATCAAGTTGATTTAATAAGTAAATAACATGGACTAAATGTGTAATTTTAAAATTTTTCGTTAACTGCCACTTGGCAGTTCCGTCATCCCACCGTTAGATTTTTAATGGCGATAGTCAAAATAGGTTAATTTTATAAGTTCGGTGGTTTGATTGACGAGTTCATTAATTTGGTGGTCAAAATAAGAATACCCAATTAGTTCGGTGGTCAATGGTGTAATTAACCCTTATTATTATTATTATTATTAAAGAACCATCCTTAATTAATTAACTAAAATGAGTTATTATTCTCTCTCTATTTCATGAAGCCAAACCCATTTCCCCATAATAGAATAATAATTAGTATGCATTAATTTAGTGTTTAAATGCATAATCTTTATACTTTGAGAAAATATATTTTTATTAACTTTTTAAGCGTTGATTATATGTGATTACTTAACTGGAGTAGGGATGACAGACCACAACAATTTTGTGGATTCTATATTATACTTGCACCAGTTAGGATGGATATGAGAATAAGTTTATTGAATAGTAGGCGGGTGTGTAGATCAAAAATCATACCCGTTGTGAATAATGGATAAGTGGTGAATTTGAGACCTTATTCGCCTCATATCCACTCGCCCCGCATCTGCCCGCGCTACATCTACCCACCCACTATTTACCATATGAATAAGATCATTTTAATGAAAATGAAATATATATATATATATATATATATATATATATATATATATATATATATTAGGTGACGTGGAGTGGCAGACACCAACCTCCCACTCTCATAATATAATTTCTCTCTAAATGTTATCTGATTCATGTGTGAGCTATCTTTCATGTGAAATATATTTGTAAGAATTTAGTATAATTTTAAAATGATTAAAGGAGTCAAAAAATCAAGTTTATGAAATACGTCAAAGATTTTATGCATATGCAGTGAGTTCGAAAAATTACTAAAAATCTATATAAATAATCAGGAAGTAATCCATACATCATTGTAGCTCTGAGTAAATCTAGTTTCTTTTATAACAAACAGAGATTGATTTCAATCAATATTTTAAAAGTTATGAATTTTTAAGTGATCGAAGATCAGAAAAACATAGCAACAAACTACTCCTAATACTAGTTCGGTAGTGACTTTCAAAATTCGTCATATATTTTACAAGTCAAATTAGAAGTACCACTTTATATTGTTAGAAAGACATTTGAGTCTAGTTTTTTTTTGGAGCAAACGAAATGAAGTTTCGAGTTATATATTATGAGATAAGTTGATTTCTTTGAAGGTAGTACAAACAGGCACAGACAGGTAGGGGTGTGTAAAATAAACTGTATCCGTTAACCGCTATAACCGTTATATTTTATAGGTTAATTACCCTAACCGTTAAGGATAAACGGTTTTGTTTAACCAACCGTGTGAAACCAATATTTTAATTTTGATATAACTAAAGAACCTAAGGACTAAATTGAAAATGTCAAAACGAATTTTTAAGTCCTCAAACATCCTCATATGATTTTAAGAATATGCCAAAGTTAAAAACTAAGATTTTCAAATATTTTCTAAGTGTTCTTAAAGCCGAAACAGTGTTTTTCAAGTCCCTGTTTCGAAACGGCCTAAGGCGTTTCGAAACGATTTCACCACTGCCAACCCCTGTTCCGAAACGGGTATCGAAACGGCTTTAGAACATAAGAACCCGTATCGAAACGACTTCAAGTGTTTCGAAACGGTTCTTCATTTTGATTTGAAAAATATGACCGTTGCAAAGTTTTTAACTGATTTTTCAGAAATCGTTAGGGTGTTTCGAAAAGGGCTCAAGCTGTTTCGAAACGACCCTTGACAGTGGCAAAAGTGTTTCGAAACGAGTTTAATCCGTTTCGAAACGGGCTCTTAAATGCACCCCAACGGCTCTTTCTATTTTGGTCCGTTTCGAAACAGGTTCCGCGTTCCGAAACGGGTGGTTGCAGACTGCATTTATGGAGGTGAGATAACACCCCCAACGGCTCTATTGATGAATGCAACAACCACAACGGTTAGAAATCAATGAGAAGGTATAAAATGGGACCTCTAAAAGCTCCAACAACAACTATTGATCCAAAAGCAAACATCCAAACATCAAATCCAAGCATTTGTGCTTAAATCCCAAAATTGTCTAGAAACCCCAATTGTAATTTTAATTCTTATCTTTTTCAATTGGGTTGAGTGCTTGTAATTGGGCTACAATTTGTATTGAGAGATACTATCTTAGCCATCAAACTCTTTGTTATCTTTGTGTGAGGATTGGGTTAAACTTTGGGTAGAAAATTTAACCGAAATTGTAAGGGTTACCTCCTTAGCCTAGAAAAGGGGAAGAGCAATTAGTGGAATTGTTGCAAATCCTTAGTGAAGCTAAGGTAGCGGATGTAGAGTTCATTTGGAACTTGAACCACTCTAAAATTCCTTGTCCATCTTTTTAATTTGCAATTTCCACCACCTAAACCTTTAAAAATCCAATTCACCCCCCTCTTGGTTCATATCGATCATTCGATCCACTCAACAATTGGTATCAGAGCCTACCTCTTTGAGGATTAACAACCACAAGAGGAGTTCCTAGGAAGAGTGCGATCATCAAATATCAAGAGATGGCTTCAACCTCCGGTTCGGGCATGTATGAGTCTCAATCCACTACAAAGCCTCCCTTCTTCAATGGTGACAACTATTCTTTTTGGAAGAATAGAATGCGTCTCTTCATCAAGTCCAATGACTACTTAGTTTGGGATGTCATTGAAGATGGCCCTTACATTCCATTGAAGCAAGATAGTGAAGGCAAGATGGTCTAGAAGAAAAAGGTAGAGATAAGTGAAGAAGAAAGGAAAAAGATTCAAGTAAATGACAAAGCTCTCCACATGCTCTTTTGTTCATTTGGTCCGGACATCTATTCTAAAGTGTCATCCATTGAGAGTGCCAAAGAAGTGTGGGACACTCTTGAGACTACCTATGAGGGAACCAACGATGTCAAAGAAACTAAGATTGGAATTCTCAATCTTAGTTATGAGAACTTCAAGATGGAGCCCGATGAGACGGTGTCCAAGATGTTTGATCGATTCTCCACTATAGTCAATGGGCTCAAAGGTTTTGGAGAGATCATACCGGAAGACAAGCTTGTCCGGAAGCTACTCTATTCACTTCCCGAATCTTGGGATGGGAAGAGAACCGCCATCATAGAAGCTAAAAATTTGAAGACTTTAAAGCTTGATGAGCTTGTGGGTTCTCTCCTTACTCATGAGATTATGAAGCAAGGAAGGGAAGAAGAGAAGAAGAAAGAAGAGAAAATAGTAGAAAAGCTAGAGGTTGAAAAGAAGAAGAAGATGGGAATAGCTCTCAAAGCTTCACTACATGAGGAGAGCTCTTCTAGTGAGGAGGATGAGCTAGAAGAATTGGCTATGATAGCCAAACGATTCTCACGCTTTATGAGGTCCAACCGGGGAAGAAAAATTCAAAGGAAGATGGACTTCAAAGGCAAGAACAAAGAAGAAGCAAGGGATGAAATCATTTGCTTCGAGTGCAATAAACCCGGCCACATACGTTCAGAGTGCCCTCAACTCAAGAAGAAGGGCTTTGAGAAGAAGAAGAAGCTCAAAGCCAAGCTTGCTACTTGGAGTGATGAGGAGTCATCGGAGGATGATGAACAAGAAGTGGCCAACCTTTGCCTCATGGCACTTGAGGAAGATTCCTCTATGGTAACCTCTAACTCATCAACTTTAGATTTTACATATGATGAATTGAATGATGCATATAATGAGTTACAAGAGGTCTATGATGAATTAGTTGAGAAATATAAGGAGTCGGTCATTAGGAATAAGAAAATTATTTTTGAACTAAATGAGAAAAATGACTCACTCTCTCAAGCTAATTCAAAATTTGAGAAAAAGATATTAGGGTTGAAAGATGAACTAAAATTTTTTCAAGATGAAAATGTTGACCTTAATAATCTTTTGTCTCAATGTAATAGTGAACACCAAAAGGTGTTGGATGAGCTAAATGAGCTCAAAAAGTCTTTTAAAAATGTTGGTAGTGTCAAGCATGAAATAGGTGAATCTTCAAGAACAAACCAACCTAAGAAAAAGACCAACTACTACGAACAAGGTAGCTTTCCTAGACATAGTAGGACTAAAAGAATTAGAAGTGTATGGGTTCCTAAGGAACTTGTAAAATCTAATAATATTGTTGCTATGTCATCTTGGATTCCTAAGGGAACCAAGGTTTTGGGAGCTAACACTCATGGACCCAAAATGATTTGGGTACCAAAAACAAAAGCTTAATATCTTTGTTTGTAGGGGGAGCATTGCTACAAGGCCAAAGCACAAAGTCAAAACTTATGGTACCTTGATAGTGGATGCTCAAGGCATATGACCGGAGACAAGAGTAGATTCATGGATCTAAAGCCAAAAATTGGAGGAGTGGTGACATTTGGTGACAACTCCAAAGGCCACATTAAAGGTATTGGCTCTATAGGTAATCACTCTACTATTCTCATTGAAAATGTCTTGTATGTCGATGGTCTTAAACACAACTTATTGAGCATAAGTCAATTGTGTGATAAAGGATTTAATGTTTTATTTGACAAAAATGGATGCAAAATTGTAGACATTAAATCTAATAATATTATGCTCATAGGTCCTCGCATAGGGAACATATACATGATGCATCTAGATGACATTCATACATCTCATGCATGCTTAGTAACACAAAATGAAAATGATGCATGGTTGTGGCATAGGAAACTAGGACATGCAAGCATTAGTGTTTTAGAAAAACTAGTTTCCCTTGATCTAGTTAGAGGTTTACCCAAGATTAAATTTTCAAATGATAAAATTTGTGATGCATGCTCTAAGGGTAAACAACACAAGTCCTCCTTTAAATCCATTAATGATGTTTCTACAAGTAGATGTTTACAACTAATCCATATGGATTTATTCGGGCCAATTAGGACTATAAGCTTGGGTGGTAAGTCTTATGCATTTGTTCTTGTTGATGATTTTTCTAGATTTACTTGAGTTCTATTTTTAAGTACTAAAGATGAGGCTTTGGAAAAATTCATCACATTTTCAAAACTAACCCAAAATGATCTTGAACTTAGAATTTCACATATTAGAAGTGATCATGGAACCGAGTTTCAAAATTTAGGGTCTGAAGACTTTTTAAATGAAAATGGTATTAGCCACAATTTTTCGGCTCCTCGAACTCCTCAACAAAATGGGGTAGTTGAGAGGAAAAATAGAACTTTGCAAGAAATGGCTAGAACTATGCTTTGTGAAAATAATTTACCTAAATACTTTTGGGCGGAAGCCACAAACACTGCTTGCTATATTGTTAATCGAGTAATGATTAGGCCAATTTTAAAGAAAACACCTTATGAGATTTTAAAATCTAAAAAGCCTAACATTAGCTATTTTCACCCTTTTGGTTGCAAGTATTTTGTTTTAAATAATGGAAAAGACAACTTAGGTAAATTTGATGCAAAAAGTGATGAAGCTATTTTCATAGGATACTCTTTAACATCTAAAGCCTATCGAGTATTTAACAAAAGAACTTTAGTAGTAGAAGAATCTATACATGTTGTATTCGATGATAACCTCCTTCCAAGGAAGGATTCTTGTGATGATGATGATGTAGGAATCATAAATGCCTTTGATGGAGGACAAACTTCAAAGGAGGATGAGATTCCAACAACAAAAGAAGAGGACACACAAGATCCACCTCTTGAAGCCTTGAAGGACTTGGCTCTTGAAGAAAAGGAAGTGGGCTACCCAAGAGAGTTCAACTATGTCAAAAATGGTGAAATCTTGGGTGATCCATCCAAGGGGGTAACCACTCGATCTTCTCTTAAATTAATGAATCATGTTGCATTTATCTCATGCATAGAGCCTAAGAATATAAAAGAAGCATTGAAAGATGATTTTTGGATTATGGCTATGCAAGAAGAGTTAAATCAATTTGAGAGAAGTAACGTTTGGACATTAGTTGATAGGCCTAGTAATCAATCTACCATGGGAACTAAATGGGTCTTTAGGAACAAGCTACATGAGAGTGGTAACATTGTGAGAAATAAAGCTAGACTTGTAGCACAAGGTTACACTCAAGAAGGGGGAATAGATTTTGATGAAACCTATACACCCGTAGCTAGAATGGAAGCCATTAGGATGTTGCTTGCATATGCATGTTATCATAATTTCAAGCTTTTTCAAATGGGTGTTAAAAACGCGTTTTTAAATGGTTTTATAAATGAGGAAGTGTATGTGGAACAACCACCAGGTTTTGAAGACTCAAAATTTCCAAATCATGTTTTCAAACTCACTAAAGCTCTTTATGGTTTAAAACAAGCTCCTAGAGCTTGGTATGAAAGACTTTCAAACTTTTTAATTGAAAAAGGTTTTGAAAAAGGTAAGGTGGACACTACACTTTTTATAAAAATGTACAAAAATGACATCTTAGTAGTTCAAATTTATGTTGATGATATTATTTTTGGTTGTACTAATGAATGTCATTGTCAATAGTTTGCTAAGCTAATGCAAGGTGAATTCGAGATGAGCATGATGGGGGAGCTCTCATTCTTTTTGGGACTCCAAATCAAGCAAAAGAATGATGGCACCTTCATCAATCAAGCAAAGTACATAAAGGATATGCTCAAGAAGTTTGGCTTGGAGAATGCAAAGCCTCAAGCCACACCTATGAGCTCATCTACAAAGCTTGACAAAGATGAAGGAGGTAAGTGTGTTGACTCTAAGCTTTACCGTTCTATGATTGGATCATTGCTTTACCTTACCGCAAGTAGACCGAATATCTTGTTTAGTGTTTGCTTGTGTGCTAGGTCTCAAGCTAGTCCTAGAGAGTCTCACCTTATAGCCGTTAAGAGAATCTTTAGGTACCTTAGAGATACTTCTTGTTTAGGTCTTTGGTACCATAGAGACTCCACCTTCAACCTTCATGCTTATTCGGATGCGGATTATGGGGGTTGCAAAATCAATAGGAAAAGTACTTCGGGAACTTGTCAATTCCTAGGTAGTATGTTCATATCTTGGTTCTCTAAGAAACAAAATAGTGTAGCATTATCTACCACCGAAGCCGAGTATATATCCTTAGGGAGTTGTTGTGCTCAAGTCCTTTGGATGAAGCAACAACTCTTAGATTATGGAATTAAAGTTGAAACCATACCCCTAAAATGTGACAACACTAGTGCTATATGTCTAACAAAAAATCCCATCCAACACTCTAGAACCAAACACATAGAAATAAGACATCATTTCATTAGAGATCATGTCCCTAAAGAAGATGTGGTTATAGAGTATGTAGACACCTTAAATCAATTAGCGGACATATTTACAAAACCTTTAGACAAAGAGCGTTTTTGGTCCCTTAGGATAGAGTTAGGTCTAGCTAGCCTATCTTGGCCTTTTAGGACCTCTTTTGTGCTTAAAATTGCTTGATCTTGTGAAATGCCACGTTTATGTGTTTTGACTCCTAATTTCATCCATGCTTATAGCTAGGGGGAGTATGTTTATGTTTGCTTATGTTTTGCCTGCTCATTCATGTCATTCATGCAAGTCAGGCCTTAGAAAAACTCAATTTTCTGCACTTTTAGAGCCTCATCTGCACTTCCAGGCCCAGGTATATCGAAACGGGTCAACCTGTTTCGATACGGATGCTTTAAAATCTTGTCTGAGAGAAGGGCGTTTCGAAACGCCTCAAAAGGGTTTCGAAACGTTTTTGCTACTGCCAAGGGGTGTATCGAAACAAGTTTCGATACGAGTCAACGGGGCTTCGATACGGTCAACACCGTATCGAAACGGTCAGCTAAAATTCTAAAAACGGTCAAACTCTCGTGCTCACGTTTCGAAACGGTCAGGACCGTTCCGAAACGGTTTCACGGACAGCTTTAAGTAGGGCTTTTAATGATAAAGTTCACTTTAAATTAAAACCCTAAAAACCCTAACCCAACTTTTTCCCTATAAAAACCCTCTAAACCTCCTTGTTTTCACCAAATCTTGAGGGGTTTTTCTCTAAAATACTAGTCTAAGCAAGATTCATCAACATTGTGCAAGGATTTTCATCCATTCATCCAAAATCCCAAACTAAGGTATTTTCCCTCTTTTTCTTTTTTCTTCGATTTATGTTCGAATCTTAGGTTAGAAAATTATATGTTTTTATGCTTGGGTTTTTAATATCTTGTAAAAAAAATTCAAAATCTTAAATTTTCTGATTCGAATATAAAAATTTTCAGTCGTATTTTCTTTTACTGTTTGTTTTTAATTTTTTTTCTTTGTTTTAATTTTTTTTTAAAAAAAACCTAAGTGGGATTTATCCTTGGATTGAATTTAGAAATCTATGCATACACTCAATTTTTTAAAAACTTGCTTGCTTAATGTTTTAGGATGGCGTCGGAAAATGTTAGCAAAGAGCGTAAGTCCGTTCAATCCGGTGACTCGAGTGTGCGTCCGAATTTCGCTCAGCTCTTTCAAAAATCCCTTCGAACTCCAGAGATGCGAGCTCGTTTCAAATATGTCAAGGATTTCGAAGTTCGTCGTGAGCGTGTCATTGATCTCGAATTTCTTAACTCCGAGCGATTCCTTTTCCGTTACCTCGAGCGTTTGAGCGAATGGAATCTTCTTCCTTTGTTGAGCATCCCGGACATTCGCTACAAACACATGGTACTCATCTTTTACTCCAATGCTCGTCTTATTAATGATGAAACAAATACTGAGGTTGTTGGGATTGAATCTTATATTTTAGGGAAAAAGTTTGTTGTTAATGTTGCTCTCTTGGAGTCTACTTTTTCCCTTAAGGATGAAGGAATTGAGAATGAACGTCACTTTGGTACTAATACCGGTCAAATGCTTACTTTGGATACGCACGATCGTTTTCTCCACTTGATGGTTTCTTCGCCCTTCCGGAGGTAAATATTCTCATATCCGTCAAGTTGATTACTTTTGGCTTGAATGTTTCTGTCGTGGTGAGCGCCCTAATGTTGCTAAGATCATATTTGCCGAGATGGTTAATAATGTTAAGCTTATTAACACCGATGTCTTGAAATCATTTACTTATGGCACGATTTTAAGTCACATCTTTAGCAAGATTGGTCTCGATTGCACCTACGACTCTCCGGAACCCCGCAAGTCCAAGATTGGTGAGTCCTCTCTTCGCAAGTCCGGTTTTCACTATGTGAACAATGTTTGGGAACGTGTTGATAGAGCCGCACCTCCTCCTCCTCCTCTCGTTGAACCTCAAGCTCCAGTTGCAAACAATGAAGCTCTCATGGCTTTGATTACCGAGCGGTTCAATGCCATGGACACTAACATGGCTTCGGGTTTTGGTGCCATCAACACTCGCTTGCAAAATGTAGAGGATCGACTACAATCCCTTGAGGCTTCCCACTCGAACATGGATTTGTCCTTCTCTACCCTCTATGGCCAATGGACGAAGTTTCGCTGTTCTCAAGTCAAGAGCGATGATGATACTTCGGATGATGATGATGGTGGTGACGAGGCCTAGGATATTCATATCATATCATATTATCTATACATTTTAGGTTCAAGTTTGCATTTTTATGTTTCATTATGTTTTAGGAACATATGCTTTTGATCTTATTTGGGATTATGTTTTGAACTTAATGTTGATTTATGTTTTGGATATTTTAATTTTATGAATTAATATTATTGTTGCTTATTACTTAATGCTTATTGGTACTAACCCTTTCTCTTCTCTATGAGCCTTATTTATTATTTTTGATCTAACAAAAAGGGGGAGAAGAAATTTAAGAGCCAAAAATTCGTTTTAAATGTTTAAAGAGTTTTTAAGTCTTAAAACTTGAATTTCAAAGTTAAAACATTTTTAAAACTTTAAAAACCTATCTTAAATTAAGGGGGAGTTAGAATATGTTCAAAATTTTCAAAACTCTTAAAAATTCTAACTTTGGTTTTGTTATATCAAAAAGGGGGAGATTGTGAAATCGATATTTTAATTTTGATATAACTAAAGAACCTAAGGACTAAATTGAAAATGTCAAAACGAATTTTTAAGTCATCAAACATCCCCATATGATTTTAAGAATATGCCAAAGTTAAAAAGTAAGATTTTCAAATATTTTCTAAGTGTTCTTAAAGCCGAAACAGTGCTTTTCAAGTCCCTGTTTCGAAATGGCCTAAGGTGTTTCGAAACGATTTCACCATTGCCAACCCATGTTCCGGAACGGGTATCGAAACGACTTTAGAACATAAGAACCCGTATCGAAACGACTTCAAGTGTTTCGAAACGGTTCTTCATTTTGATTTGAAAAATATGACCGTTGTAAAGTTTTTAACTGATTTTTCAAAAACCGTTAGGGTGTTTCGAAACGACCCTTGACAGTGGCAAAAGTGTTTCGAAACGAGTTCAATCCGTTTCGAAACAGGCTCTTAAATGCACCCCAACGGCTCTTTCTATTTTGTTCCATTTCGAAACAGGTTCCCGCGTTTCGAAACGGGTGGTTGCAGACTGCATTTATGGAGGTGAGATAACACCCCCAACGGCTCTATTGATGAATGCAACAACCACAACGGTTAGAAATCAATGAGAAGGTATAAAAGGGACCTCTAAAAGCTCCAGCAACAACTATTGATCCAAAAGCAAACATTCAAACATCAAATCCAAGCATTTGTGCTTAAATCCCAAAATTGTCTAGAAACCCCAATTGTAATTTTAATTCTTATCTTTTTCAATTGGGTTGATTGCTTGTAATTGGGCTACAATTTGTATTGAGAGATACTATCTTAGCCATCAAACTCTTTGTTATCTTTGTGTGAGGATTGAGTTAAATTTTGGGTAGAAAATTTAACCGAAATTGTAAGGGTTACCTCCTTAGCCTAGAAAAGGGGAAGAGCAATTAGTGAAATTGTTGCAAATCCTTAGTGAAGCTAAGGTAGTGGATGTAGAGTTCATTTGGAACTTGAACCACTCTAAAATTCCTTGTCCATCTTTTTAATTTGCAATTTCCACCACCTAAACCTTTAAAAATCCAATTCACCCCCCTCTTGGTTCATATCGATCATTCGATCCACTCAACAAACCGCTAAAAATGATGGTTCATGGTCAACCGTTATTAAATTATTTTATACATAAAATGAAGTTTGTTATTAGAATCTCTATATTTAAGTATTTTTTAAATTTTAATACAATATTTATCGAAGAGATAATTTCATTATTCTCAAAAGATGTAGTGAACATTCGAAAAAAATTGTAATAGGTTATATGTTAACTAGTAACCGAACCGTTAACAAACAGTTCGTTTCTTAACGGGTAGGTTACGGTTTAATAACCACTATAATGGTTAATCAACCGTTTAGACTGAACGATACGATTAACCTACCATAAACACCTTTACGGACGAGTACGAGCTAGGTGGTGAGTACCCAACTGAGTGGTGGGTGCGGGGCAGATTTGAAAATATAGCTGTGTGACAAGTGTAAATTTAAAAATTATACTCATTGTGGATGGTGGGTAAGTAGAGAATATAAAAACTTTAGGTGAATATGAGTATAGGGAGGAGGTATCCGCACCCACCCACCCCTTTTACCATTTCTAGGTCAAAGGTCGTTCACACGAATAATCAGAAATTGTTTAGGGTGGTTTTGAAAATTTTGGGAGAATACGCAGGGGCTGAACATGATGGGTCCTGCCAACTTTTAGGGTTAATTATATTTTAAGCCCCTAGAAGTCTTGAAACTATTAATATTAATTCTCGATCTCTCTTAAAATTTGTTCATGTAATTATTATTAAGATTATATCAGTTTTGAAGTGCCATGAAGAATTAATTGTTAAACAATGGGAGGCCTTATTACACGCGTGTGTATATATATTCTTTGCTTGCCTTTTAGGAAACGAACTTCAAACCTCGAAGCTCCTTGTGCTTAACATCTTTGAAAAAAATCTCAATATAAAATTGTTCACCGACCATGTGAAAGTAAGTGAATATATATATAAACTAAATAGTAAATTCATTTGTTTATTTACAATTTAATTATTCAATTGGGTTATAAACTTAAAGATGTTTACATTTTACATTCAACTCATTTACGCCTCGATTGGTACATGAGATGTAAAAGATGTGTGTTGTACTACATAATACTTTTGTATTAAAAAGATGAATGAAAAATAGTTGTTACTATATCAAGGTGTTTGGTTGTGAAATTTGTAACAAAATTAAATGATAAGTGTTATGTATGAATGTACCCTTTTACTCTTAAAATTCTAGCTTCATATTTTCTCATTGTTTTGATATTGATTATTATATTATTTTAAGGGATATAGTTTATGATTTAAGGTTTGGAGATCAAGATTTGGGGTTCACAATTTAGGGTTTGAAGTGTGGGGTTCATAATTTAGGGTTTGAAGTGTGGAGTTTATATTTTAGAGTTTGGAGTTAGTGTTTATGGGTTTGAGGTTCATGGTTTAGCGTTCTTGGTTTGAAGTTTGGACCTCAAGGGTTTGGGTTTAGTGTTTAGAGTTTGTGGTTTGATGTTTAGGGTTCATGTGTTTGGAATTTTTAGTTTAGGGTTTAGGGTTTATGCTTTAAGGATTATGGTTTGGAGTTTGAGGTTTAGGGTTTAGATTGGGGTTTATTGTTTATGGTTTGACATTTATAATTTATGGTTTAAGTTTAATGGTTTAGAGTTTATGATTTATGGTTTAGAGTTTGATGTTCATGGTTTAGAGTTCATAGTCTGGAGCTTATTGTTTAGGCTTAAGTTGTGGTTTGATATTTGGGGATTAAGGTTTACAATCTAGGTATGAGTTTCTCGTTTAGAATTTAGGGTTGAGAATAATTATTTAGGGTTTAGGGTTAACATATTTACAATGATATAAATACTTGAAAAATAGTGTGAGGGTATAATTGAAAAAACTTCCGTAAAACTAGCGTGTTAAACAAACACCTTTTTCACCCCGTGATAAATATCACTCACTTGCATACAAAATAATATGTTGTATTAAATTTCACATCTACCAAGCGCACATATAAAAGTAAGTTTCGTAATAGTGACGTAATAAATAGTACAACACACCAGTTACAACCCAACCAAACGAGGCTTTATTGTTCTAATATTTTTTAAAAAATATTTGATAAATGTATATCATATTAGTGACTTGTTTTATTAAATCGAGTGATAAGGAACTAAATACTCTTTATAAGGGGTGTGAATGAACAGAGTGTCCGATGAACTTTAGAGGTGCGTTTAGTTCGTTTATGTTTATAAAGAAGCTCGTTTATAAGCTCATTTATTCGCTCGTTTACCCAGTTCCCCTATCCCTTTTTTTACATTTTAAATATTAGTGAAGGTAGGGACTAAATTGAACACATGATGGACTTTAGAGTTTAAGATGTGAAGCCTAATAAGATTGAGGAGTAGTGGTGTAGTTTCACCATTTTGTTAAACATATAAACAAACATGTTCGTGTAACGTTCACGAACATGTTCGCGAACGCTAAACAAACGAACACGAACACCTTTAAAAATAAACAAACCAACACGAGCACAATATTAAAATTTTAAACAACCACGAACTAGATATAAACATCTTCAAAAATAAACAAACGAACACGAACATAGCCTCATTTACACCCCTACTCATTACCATGCTAATCGTTAACACCATAGACAATTAACTTTTTGTTTGTGGCATCATATATTTTACTTATGTTTTGGGTTTATTGGGCTGATTTATTTAGTAATGGACTCTAATTTTACTGGGCTATATTCATGGGCTGATATAGCAACTATAACTTTTTATTGTTTTTTATATACAATTTAAATGTAATAATTTGATTGTTTACACAAAAATAAAGAGATAATTCATTTCAAAAATAAATATTTTAAACATAAATGAATTTAAATTTCCAATATTAAACTAATCAAAAAATTCCAATATTAAATGGTATTTAAATCAAATACCGATTTTTTTAAAATATTTTTATCAAACCTTAAGTTTAGTTTTTCATAGTCTATATTCACCAATTTTTTTCATAGTCTATAAATTAATAATTCAAATTATAAAGGCTTAATGACAAATTTATCCGTAATATTAGCTTTTGAGTTAAATTTAGTAAAAAATATAATTTCATTGAGTTAAGTTCTGTCTAAACCTTTTACTAGTTAAATTATTCTGTTTCTAATAGAAATATTGACTAAAATAGTTTTTTTTTGGGTAAATTGCACAGATGACCACTCAACAATCTTCTCACTCCTATTTTGGTCACTCAACTTTCAATTTTAAATTTTTAATAACTGAACTTTAACATTCAACGTTTTTGGTCACTCATGAATATTTTATTATTATTTTCGAATGACATGGCATTTTATTATTATTATTATTTAATATAAAAATAATTTAAAATAAAAAAAGAAAAAGAAAAAGAAAAATTAAATTATTCGTCGGCCACCATTCGCCGCCACTGTCGACCGCCGTAGATGTGGCCGTTCGGACCATATTTCACCGGTCATTTCGTCTCACTCCCCTGAGTCTGAATCTGGCCTCCATTTTACCGGAAAGTGCTCCGAAATTCACGAAAAAGATATCAAAAGTGAGGAAAACGAAACGTTTATATCGAGATTCGCAAGTTTCAGGGTATTTTCCGATGAAACAACTACCGGATTCAGACTCAGCGTGTCAAAATGAGTCGCCCGGTGCAATTTGGGGTCAAATGGCCATCGGCTTTGAAGGCCGCCGGTGGTCGACGGTGATGACAACCGACGACATTTATTTTAAATATTTTTAAATTATATCTAATAATATTAAAAATTTAAAAATAACAATAAAATATTCGTGAGTGACCAAAAACGTTGAATGTTAAAGTTCAGTTATTAAAAATTTAAAATTGAAAGTTGAGTGACCAAAATAGGAGTGAGAAGATTGTTGAGTGATGATCTGTGCAAATTACCCTTTTTTTAAAGGTAAGATGATTACAAGTAGTATGTGTTTTGAATATATTCTCAACCATTTGACAATGCATGTTCAATCACCCTGCTGCAACTGCTGGTGCTCGAACTCGTGACCTCTATGAACAATAATCGTTTTCTTAACTCTTAAGGCAAGGTATTACAATAATCGTTTCTAATAGAAATATTGACTAAAATAGTTAATTTTTCTTGATGTTGACGTCACAAACTATGCTAGTCCATATATACTTTATTATTGACGTGACATTTTTTAAGGCAATCAGGTAATTTCACTAACTTGTGTCACCTTACATAATGTTATAATAGATCCTTTTTAAATATATATTTTATTTAGATTATTTATTAGAGCGATAAATGAACTGAACGTTCAACGAACTGTCCTGTAAAATTTATATTTGATTTTAATATAACAAATAGTTTAAGGATTAAATTGCAAAGTAAATAAATTTTTAAGTACATGAGAGTCTCACTATTGACAAGGATTTTAAACCTAAAATGTTTCCAAGTCAAAACTTAAACCTCACAAAATTTTCTAAGTGTTTTCAAAGCCAAACTTAAAAAAATTTCCCAGACGTTTCGATACACTATATAAGTGTTTCGATATGGCCTTGCCTTTCCAAAGCCAAGCTTTACAAAACTACACAGGCGTTTCGATACGCTATCCTAGCATTTCAATACGGTCTCATCTTAATTGGCTACTGGAATTTCACGTTTTGATATGACCGAGTCTGTTTTGATACGGGTGTTTCGATATGGACATGTCGGTTTCGATACGAAATTTATCTAGGCTTAAGGTTTTTGTTTATCGTACCGATACAGACCTATACCGTATTGATATGGGGGTTAAGATTTTTAATTATTTGCATTTATTATATGACCGTTGCCTTGTTAGTTAGATGAAATCAGTAAACTTTCAAAATTCAGTTACCCGTACCGATACACCCAAGTGGCGTACCGATACAGAGTTTGGCAGCGTCTAAGTTTGCGAAAATTGCATCGATATGGCCTATAACCGTTTTGATACGACCCCTTATTCATTTCGATACGTCTCCCCGCGTATCAATACATCATCTTTATTACTTGCAACGACTCTTTCTGTTTCGAGACAGGTATCGATACGGGTACCCCGTGTACCGAAACGGTAGGTTGCAGAAGTGCATTTATGGTGGGAAAAAGAGAGCTCAACGGCTCTATTGATGATGACAACCAACCAAACGGCTAGAATTCAATGAGAAGGTATAAAAGCAAGTCTCAAAAGCTACAACAACAACAATTCACCAAGTCAAGCACAATTAAGCAAAAATCCAATCTCTTTTAGCCTTTTAGAGTCAAATCTTTATACCCAACTTGTGTAATTCATTTGTAATCTTTCATTTCAAGTTTGGGAGTGTGCTATTGTAATTGGGCAAATATTTTACTTATTGAGAGGTCTATTTTTCAATTTGCCAACTTCTTCTTGTAAAAGAGTGATTTTCATCAAGCTTTGGGTAGAAAATTTTGATCTTTGTAACGGTTTCCTCCTAATCCTAGAAAAGGGGAAGAATTCAGTAATGAATTGGTTGAAATCCTTAGTGGGAGCTAAGGTAGTGGATGTAGAGCTTGTTAGAAGCTTGAACCACTCTAAATCTCTTTGTCTTCAATTTTTTTACCATTTTGCTCCATTTCATTTTAAAAAAGCCAATTCACCCCCTCTTGGCCAATTCAACATTGTTTGATCATCTCAACACGTTCGACGAGAAGCTCGTTGATTTATTGAACGAATGGACATGAACAAGATTTTCAATTTGTTTACTTAAATGAACGAACATGAACAAAGGGAACGTTTGTTCATTTACATTAGTGAATGTTCGGTAATCCGTTTGTTTAAATTTATTCACATATGTCCATTTATATTTATTATTTTTTATAACAAAAATATTATATTTAAAAAAATTTAAAACATATATTAAAAATATGAAATAAAAAGAAAAAAAAGTAAACAAAACTCAACGTTCGTTTGCCTTCGTTTATGTTCGTTTATCATTTTAATGAACGAACATGAACAAGCTACATTCCTTAACGAACGAGCACGAACAAGAAATTATGTTCGTTCATTTGTTCGGTTAAAATTAAATAAATGAACATGTACATACCTCCGTCCGTGTTCGTTTGGTTCGTTTATATCCCTATTATTTATTTACTTGATATCCTATAATGCTATCATATTATTATGTCACGGACCGACTTCTCACGACCGAGCAAGCTGCACCCATAGGTGCTTGCCTTAGCGCACCACGTCCTTCACCCGACCGAGGGACCCGAGTAGATGCCATCACCACACACCAAAGGGCCATGCACAACACCCCATGTAGTGTCTTCATCCGAGAGAACCGAGTCGGATACCTTCCCGCGCACCATGGGGCCAAGTCAAGCACCCCATGTGCTGCCCACGAGAGTAGGACCCAAGGGGGCACGCTGCACGCACCCAAAGGGGCCTTGCCGAGCACCCTCCATGCTGCCCAAACCATGGAGCACGAGTCTGCACCCGACGTGCACACCAAGGAGGCCGAGACAACACCCGACGTGCACACCGAAGGGCCTAGGGGAAGCCCATCCGAGTTGCCCACACCCATAGGGCCCGATTTAGCACCAAGCATGCTAAAGAGGGGGTTTTGGACACAAGAACCGGGCCATGCCAAGCCCAATCCACCCAAGAGACCAAGACCCTTGTTGAGTTGTCATCTTTTGACCAACACACAAGGAAAGCTATCCACCATGGAGCCAACTTGGGGAAAGTCTTCCTTGCCAACAAATAGATGATGCCATAGCTTTGTATCTTAGGCAACTTGTTATTATGTGATAGAGTTGCCATGTTTAGGAGAGAGGATTCATCCATAGCCCTTGGATCGAATCACCCTTAGTCGTTAAATCGAGGGAGCCAAGGCTATAAATACAACCTTCCTCTACCCTTTGTAATTCATTCCACATTCCACATTCTTTGAGTATTGAGTAAGAGTTTAGAGATTTTCTCTTCACTTTGTCTTTGCCTAGCATTCTTGCCTTGCCAAGCCATCATCACTTTTCCCACAAAGCTTCCGCTGCGTCAATTTCTAAGCGCTCTAGCTTAGATATTTGAAGGCTGACTTAGTCTTTGACTTAAGATCGACGACTAAGGCCGCATGGGCTAGCGAGTCAAGACCTAGCCCCGTGACAAGTGGTATCAGAGCGAATTTCCACATCCTAACCGAGTCAAGAGATGGCGTAAGGAAGAAAGATCGTACAGACAACCATGATGCCAAAGGTGAGCAAATCACAATTTTGTGATCTTCTTAGTAATAAACTGTGGTTTTGTTGTCTTTGTAGGGACAACCATGATGCCAAAGGTTGCCCAAGGGAAAGGCCTTCAAAGTGTTGGATTTGCAGAGATCCACATCAAACGAACGTGTGCCCAGAGAGGAGCAACTATGCCGCCCACAAGAGGAGAGTTGGGGAACGATTAGAATGCTTCCGATGCAATGGTCCACCCAAGTTCTGGAAATACCCGCACCGAGCCAAGCAGTCCAAGGTACAGGATGAGCCCGATGAGACCGAGGCTTTGAAGCTTGATTCGAGGTGCAAAGAGCTACCAATGGGTCTGGTAGATGTGTTCGAGGAGCAAGGCTTGCCCGATGAGACTGAGGCCACAAAGCTTTCTTCCCCATTTGATGAACCGCCAATGAGTATGGTGGTTGGGACGTCAAACTTCGAGAGTGAAATCTTGATGTGCGAAAGATTGCCAAGGGGCAATGAGTCCACAAAGCTGTGGGAGAAGCCCGGTTCCGTGGAGTATACATGTGACGATGACGAGCCAACGAGTGACATGTTTGCTGCCAACCATGGAGACGATGGTGCAGATGAGATCGAGTATGGGTCATTTTTAGGCTCAATTAAAGTCGAGAGTGACTATGAGGAATATGAAACCTATGTTTGTAGACATAGTGTTTCCCGACATAAAGCTACGTGCACTAGTGGATCCAAGTGCATCTTCATTACTTGTATCCGAGCAAGTTGTCGAGTGGTTAAACCTTTAGGTTGAGAAGGTAAATGAACAAGTTGCGATAGTCAATTTCAAAGACGAGCCAATTGCGGGAATCGCAAGGGATGTGTACCATCAAATTGGAGATTGGCGAGGTACAAAAACCATCAAGGTATCATCTTGTGATTTTCTTGATGAATATGAAATTGTTATTGGATTATCTTGTTTAGAACAAATTGATGCGCTTGTCTTGCCAGAAGTCGAGGAAGGGTGTGTTGTAGATCCACACCAACAAAACGTTGAGTCGTTGAGCCACGATGAGGTAGACAAAACCAAGGCATCAACAAGCATTCATGAAGGAGTGCATGAGACCGAAACATCCAATGATGACGAGACTATGGAAGAGTCCATGGGAGTCCCCGAGGCAACATGACAAGTCTTTGAAGAATGCGAGGACGTAGGGGCATTCGAAGTTCATACTTTCGCAAGTGCCAACACCATCGAAGGAATTCTCTTAGAGAAGGGAGTTTCGATTGCTCGAGAGAGCTGAGTGCTCAATGAGTCCGAGAAGAGGTACTCGGATCTTGAGAAAGAAGTGATTGCCGTAGTGCACGTCCTACACACATGGAGACATCGTTTACTTGGGTCAAGGTTTGCTGTCTATTCCGAGAATCCTTTGAATAATTATTTTCTAACCCAAGGAAAGTTGTCTCGTAAGCAGGTTCGTTGGCAAGAAATTCTTGCAAAATTCGACTTCACTTGGAAGGGCAACCCAAGGTTGACGAATGACACAACCAATGCCCTAAGCCGAGGGTACAATGGAGTAAGGTGGTTCGTGAGACCGAGCAGCATCCGAGCATTGTGCCACCATCCAAAGGCCAACATCGAATAACATCCTTTGAGTTTGGTGAAGAGGATCAAGCCAAAGGGAATGAGCGAGACACCATCCAAGCCGATGGAGAGGGGCTAGCACTTTTCTACGAAGAGTTGTAAGCCGAGTTTGTCGAGTGGTCAAAGTTCATGGATGAGTGGTATGATCCCATGGAACCAAGCCAAAGCACCGTGATGGAATGAGCAAGCCGAAAGTCTCCAACCATTACGCAAGCCGAGGTGGATGAGCGAGAGACGGTGTTGCTAGACTACACCAAGTCGGTTGAGTCCGAAAATGATGCATTTGCCATCGAAGAGTTACCGATGCAAGTGAGGCATCTAATTGCTTTCAAGAGTAGAAAGCCGAGTGAGTCCGAGGAAGTGATGCCCAAGAGTATTGACGAGGGGCCAATCCATCCCAACAACACTTGCCTTGGGTATCGACAAGGCATAGTGGATCGAGCCGACAAGGACCTTGCGTCTGAGGTAAGTGAATTTTTATATGAAAAATTAAGCCTAACCCATAGTCATTTGGTTGTTTGTAGGATGCCTACAAGATTGAACGATGAGCCAAATCGAGTCATGGGGCATGCAGGCAAGAATGCCTATGGATAGGAGAAGCCATCGAAGCTGAGGGAACACCTCACCCCAACTATCCTAGTCAAGTTGTCCGACAAGGATAACGAGGAATCGAGTGACAAGGTGGATGAAACAAGCCGAGAGCCCAGAACCATCTACCAAGCCAAAGGATTGGTGCTAGAGAGCACCAAAGGGGGCCTATTCCAAGACCCTGCCATCATCACTTGCCTTGAGTATCGATGAGGCGTAGTGAAGCCACCCGAAGAGGACATTGTGTCCGAGGTAAGCGAGCCAAATTCTTATAATTTGAGTCTAACTTGCTATGGTTCTGTCCACAGGTTACTTGTGAGATCGAGTAAGGGATCGTGCCAAGCCAAGAAGCAAGTAGACGAGAAGGCCTACGAGATAGAGTTTCCATCAAGAGAGCAAGCGGACCTTGCCATCATCCTTAAGCTGTTGGACGAGGATGCCGATAGCCAAGAGTGGAGCAAGCCGAACCAAGCACAAAGCAAGGTGAACGTCTCCTTTGACGAGGAGGCACGACCCATCCAGACGGATCGAGAGCTAAGGCACGAAGGCCTTACACTTTGCACGAGAGTTCCCTTAGCCAAGCGGGAACTTGACGATGAGCCGAGGCCGTTCGAGGACAAGACGATGAGACTCATCATCACCTATCGACGAGGGCGTCGATAGATTCAGTGGGGGAGAATGTCACAGACCGACTTCTCACGACCGAGCAAGCCGCACCCATAGATGCTTACCTTAGCGCACCACGTCCTTCACCCGACCGAGGGACCCGAGTAGATGCCATCACCACACACCAAGGGGCCATGCACAACACCTCATGTGGTGTCCGCATCCGAGAGAGCCGAGCCGGAGCACTTTCCGCGCACCATGGGGCCAAGTCAAGCACCCCATGTGCTGCCCACGAGGGTAGGACCCGAGGGGGTACGCTGCACGCACCTAAGGGGGCCTTGCCGAGCACCCTCCATGCTGCCCAAACCATGGAGCACGAGTCTACACCCGACGTGCACACCAAGGAGGCCGAGAAAACACCCGACGTGCACACCGAGGGGCCTAGGGGAAGTCCATCCGAGTTGCCCACACCCTTAGGGCCTAATTTAGCACCAAGCATGCTAAAGAGGGGGTTTTGGACACAAGAACCGGGCCATATCAAACCCAATCCGCCCAAGAGACCAAGACCCTTGTTGAGTTGTCATCTTTTGACCAACACACAAGGAAAGCTATCCACCATGGAGCCAACTTGGGGAAAGTCTTCCTTGCCAACAAATAGATGATGTCATAGCTTTGTATCTTAGGCAACTTGTTATTATGTGATAGAGTTGTCATGTTTAGGAGAGAGGATTCACCCATAGCCCTTGGATCGAATCACCCTTAGCCATTAGATCGAGGGAGCCAAGGCTATAAATAGAGCCTTCCTCCACCCTTTGTAATTCATTCAACATTCCAGATTCTTTGAGTATTGAGTAAGAGTTTAGAGATTTTCTCTTCACTTTGTCTTTGCCTAGCTTTCTTGCCTTGCCAAGCTATCATTACTTTTCCCACAAAGCTTCCGCCACGTCAAATTCTAAGCGCTCTAGCTTAGATATTCGAAGGCTGACTTAGTCCTCGACTTAAGATCGACGACTAAGGCCGTACGGGCTAGCGAGTCGAGACCTAGCCCCGTGACAATTACGTCAACATAATAAAACATCTGACAATTTAGATAATATTTCATTAGAAGTGTAGTAACTTGAGTAAAAAAATAAATGTTAAGGATGAATTTAGCTAAAACAATGGCTTAATGCTCTATTTTGCCCTTGAATTTATCCATTTCTCTACTTTGATACTTAAATTATCGTTTCATTATCTGATTCAATTTGTTTTCTATATCTGGTTGTTTAAAAATAAATAAATAAAGAAAGCTACATGGTGAAGGCATCACGAGTCCAATTTTTTTAAGAGAAATGAAATGATAGTTTAGGCATTAAATTAGGATAAAAAAGTTTAGATACCAATTAATTATCAATTCGTTTAGCGATATGAGATATTAAATTCCTTATGTAAAGTTAATGGTGCGAATACTGTAACACCCACAAAAAAATATCAGTGAAATAGGATTGGTGGGGTTTGATCCCACGACCTCACCCCTCCCTTTCCCCTTAGATGCTAAACCATTGAGCCAAGTGCTCATTTCTGTCATATTTTGCATGGAGAAATATTAGAATCAAGTTTGAGCGGGATATTAAATCAAATTTAATATCCCATTTGACCCTTCAGATCTCAGTTTGGTGAAACAAACATCCAGAGAATTCTAAGAGCCTCTTACCTACCCTATCTCCGTTCAAGCTCCGACGAGCTCTCCCCGGCCGTTCGTGGCATCCTCCGTCCCTACCATCATCACTGTCACGCCACCGCCACCAAAACCCGACCACCCAACCTCCATTTCTGCCCGTCGTTCGCACAAAAACGGTGGAAGACCGTTCGACTTCACCAACCTCGATCTGCTTCACCGTCACGCCGTGGTCTCCACCTCCACCGTGGTTCTATTCGCTGTCGCCCGCCGATGACACCTTTGGGGTTCACTCGCGCCATCACGCCGTCAACCGCCCAGGAGAACGGCTCAATGGTTCGACGAATGAAACACCTAAGCTGTCGTTATTTTTTTCAAATTCCGGCCATTTCCGTCGCAGTAGCAGCGCGTCGACGGACCAGACAAGATCAGTGCGACGAGGTGAGTGAAACCCCTTCGATCGAATGTCCGTCCAATTCCGGCAAGGCCTTCGTCGGAGCAATGCTATTTTTCTGACCACTTTTTACCTTTAGGGTAAGATCCGACATATTTTTGTATATTTTTGATGGGTTAAGACCTTGGGCTAACGATCTAGCTTTTCTCGGCAGTATCACGGCTAAACATGTCACCGGTGACTTTTTCCGGCAGCTTCCGGCGACATATTCCGTTTGGGTAAGTGAGCCAGTCTGAACCGGCTGGACCGGTCGGCCCATGACTCTGACCCGAACCGTCTTGACCCGAGTCCGACCCGTTGACCCAACCCGTCTGTCCGACCCGTTGACCCGACCCGTCTGTCCGACCCGTTGACCCGGTTCGAGTCAACCCGTCTACCGAGTCAACTCAGTCCGAGTCAGCTCAATGAGTCAGCCGAGTCAACTCAGTTGACCCATGTTGAATGCTGACGTCCGCATTCACTTTGACCAGTTGACTCTGACCCCGTTGACCGTTGACCTGCTGACGTTAGCGTTGACTTTGACCGTTGACCAAAAAGTCAAATTTTCCGAAAACTCCTATTTTATGTTTTTCAACGTCCTGAGTCCGTTTTTGAAGCCTGTTTTGCAAAATTCTGATCTGAAAGCCTCCTAATCTGACCTTGAACCCAAACTTGTTTATGTACTTAATTATTTGGTTAAGAGCTTGTGAGTAAGGTCTTAACTTGGAATTTATGTAATTGAAGGTATTCTCGGTTCCTTGGATGCACGATGTTGAGGAATGTCGAATTTGGGTTCGAGGATATTCAAATGTCATATCATGAATCAACTGTTATAGCTCGGAACTAAGGTAATACACTACTACCCCTGGTATGCTTTATGATCATGTTGATATTCGGTTAAAGCATGCATGCTTGTGATGAAGTGTATTCGTGAACTCTTCTTAAGTCGAATCAGATACGAAAAATAAGTATGAGAATCAGTAAGATCAAAATATTCGGATAAGAATATTAATAGACCGGGAGTATCGAAAGTGCTAATAGTAATAAATAATACAGTTAAATCTGAAACTCTATCAATGGTGTCTAAGAACCAATGCTCAAAATGCAGAGTATGAGATGTTGGTTATGAAATTACGAAATTGCCCTTGGGTAATAAAAATGACGTTTATACCTTCAAGTTCTGAAATTAATTAATCGTCTGTAACGGTCAGAGGGATTAAGACGACTTAACTCTACTGAGTACGTGAATGATGGAGGTACCAAATGGTAATTCAGAAAAAAGGAATGGTGGCTTTATCCCAAATTTCCAAAATGACCAGAATACCCCCTTAAGTTAAATAGGTGGTTATACACCCAATGAAATCCTGAAATTTTCTAATAAGACTTAAATGGCTAAAGTGCCCCTAAGTGTTAAGAAAAACGATTCGTGTATGCCTATCGCTTACCATACCAAGGTAAGGTAGGAATATTTACAAGGATTATATGCTTGATTACTCAAAGCTAAACCTTATAGTAAAGTATGAAGGCGACCGTTCAGATATACAATTCAGTCGATGTTAAGTTCTGATACACACAAATTACTCACATCTGAACGTTGGTAAGTATTGTCAAGTTGGGTTATGCCGCATTAAACAAATTCTGGAGGTACGATAAATTGTTAGAGCCCATGAGAATTATAATTTTCGTTCTGATATGATTGTGCCATAGTATAAAATTTGTCATGACAGTCAAATAACTAAAATGCCATGATAGCCTAAATAATCGGAACATCACTAAAAATATCCGATAACTTAAAAGACTTTAATTTAGAAATTCTTGAATGTCCGGTTAGAAAACTAATGAGCAAACAGGATACCCGAGTTCTGTGAACCATTGTTTTCAATGTTGGTATAATTACCAGAATTTCTATGAACGTCGAAATAACCATAATGCCCTTGTATGCTTAAAGGACTAAAGTACCCATAATATATCTGAACTTTCTAAGATCTTGATGTATCACCTCCTGAATATCTTGGTTAAACCGTTAGTATCTCCAAGAGTTCAAGTTGTCAAGAGTTCAATATGTCCCATTCTGTAAATGCCAAGTATCTCCAAGAAATGATCTGTCCCACCTAGCGTGTTCCATGTGTGATATATTCTGTTGAATGAATTGTATAATTATTTAATCATGAATAATATTATGTTTGATGAACATTTCAATTGTTATTGAGATTGCATCACTATGTTAGAAAATGAGATAAAATGATGAACTTGATATATGATGACATTCTCTGCCTACCTGATATATGTCTGCTCAATCTGTATACTTGGTATGTGATCATTTGATCTGTGATGGTATTGTCTGACTGTTTGATGAATTTGTTAACATGCTATGTTAGTTTGACCTAGGATGGGATAATCTGTTTGCATGATGAATGCTGAAAATGTCTGCTCTGCTCAATAGTATGTCCATTTATCTGTCAAAAGCATGAACTTCTGTTTCTGATACTCTGAATATAATATGTCTGTTACATGTATTATGTTACTCATGTCTGGAATCTGAACACCGATTATTTTCCGGGGTATACTGTTGGGTTGTGTTATGAAGTGTCTGCAGGTACAACCCTGATCCAGCTGGTAAACCCTTCTGTTAAGCTCCTACGCCCACGGGCCTAGGGTAAGTCTTTCTGGACCTAAGGCATTCCCTTAGGTAGGCTCCTACGCCTCAGGCCTAGGGTAAGACCTTCTGTATGCAGTTCTGAGGGACTGCATATTGGTGTAAGGTTGGAGGGTAGTTCTTGTAAACTTCTGTATGAACATTTAACATTGGCATATAATCTGTTATGTGCTCATACGATATGATGTTAAGTGCTTATGATGTTTGATTTGCAACTTCTTAACACACACTAGGCTTCGTAGTAACTTCTCCAACCCGCCACTCTGTTGATTCTCTGAACAATAAGCTCTCTTTTAATACTCAGTAACATAGAAAGAACAAACCTTGTAGTCCTCAAGAATAGTGCTCCACTAAATTAGCGAAACATAAATGGAGACAAGTATTGCCTGAAACATCATAAAAATGTTATGCCTACCATACGTCTGCATGAACTTATAGCATCTTTTGGTAGTTCTGTATTACTGAGCTTTCCCAAGCTCATGTTGTTTTTACCATCGAAGGTTAAAAGATTATAGCATGGTATAATGTTTGACATCAGTGTTCGGAGTTTCCTCGGCGTTGCCTCTGGAGTACGGTACTGTATAGTTAGTGGGCATGTATGTCATGTATTGTTTCATGTCAGTGTCTGTAAATGCTTTATGAAATTTTTGTTATGTATTTAAATGATTTCCGGAAATTTTATTTTAAACAGAAGTTGATTTTACAGTTTAATAAGTGTTTCGAGAAAGAAAAATATTTTCGTGTGTATTTTTCACTGTGGGTCGCTCTTGTGACCCTAATGTGACTTCCTAGGATCCGTTGTAACGCATAGACGGGTATAGGGGGTTACATTACTGACGTTGCGAATGAGCAAATAAATTTACAACAAAAATTGATATCAAAGTAGAAAAAAATATATAGTTCAAGTGGTAGAATAAGCAATAAAATAAAAGAAATTAGAACCAAATTGACAAGAGATGAAAATACTGAAGACTAAGTTTGTCATTATGCCAAAAGTAAATTAATTTCATTTTGAATAATAAATTTGAAAATTCTCCCATCGTTTTCGCTTTTACGCTTCGGCTTCGCTCTTCAGCAAGTCAAGTGCAGTGCCAGTGGCCAACCAAGGGAGAGCTTAGTTTTCCTGGATTTTTTAAATTCCATTTCCCCGCGTTTCCTAGACTACCAAACAGGGGTAAAAAGTAAGTAATTCCCTCTCATCTTCTAAATCTTAGTTGACATCATCATCGCCGTTTGTTTTCACTTTATTCTCGTTAATTTCTGTTTGTTTGTTCAGAAAACGAAGGAAAACGCAGCGGAAAGAGAAGGAAGAGGTACTTATCTTGTCCTCTGTAGAACGCTTAATTTCGTTTCCGCCTTTTACCGTTTCGGTTCTTGTATAGATCGGTTTTGAGCACGAAAACAAAGGTTTCTTTAAGTACTTGAGTTCAGATTCCAAAATCACGGATTTTAGTAATTAATTTCTTAATCCATTCTCTGTTTATACGAATTAAATGACCATTTGTTTTGCAGATGGAGTCTTTATATGCAAAGCTTTATGATAAATATGACAAACTCAAGGTATCGCAACTCCTCTTTCCCTGAAATTATATTTTCAATGATAATTTTTGATTTTCATCCCTCTTCCTTTATAGATCTGTCATATGATTTCTTTCTTTATAAGTTTGGTTGCCAACAAAACTGAAGAAAATAGCAAAATGTTTAATTTTTTCCCGTTAAAGTGGAATAAAATTCAGCTGCAAGGTGTATATGATTTCTTGTTAGTTTGATTAAAATGGAATTTTCGTTTGTTTCCCCCTTTATCCGTTGAGAAGCAAATGTAGCTTTATATCTACTCCTTATTATGAATTTTATTTTCATTCCTTTTACAGAAGAGAAAACTGTCTGAAATGGATGACATACATAGAGATCAAGAAGAGAAATTCTTAAATTACGTGTGTGGTCAGTATATCTTCATGCTAGAGTTACTGATTCTTTTATCTCTGTCTTCATAATCTCAAAGTTGTCTCTTTGTTTATTTTCTCTCGTGTTTATTTTGCGTTCATCATAGAAATATAATAAAGCATAACCATCACTTGATTTTGGCTCTTACATAAAAGATAAGTTATTATTTTGGACCTTACTTATGAATGTAAGGTAAAATAATGTGTTTTCTAATTCAAAATCATTTTATCGGGAGGTTGAATGCTTAATGGTTTGGCTGAGCTCATGACTGATAGTTTGGCATTATGAAAAGCTTTAAAATGGAAGCAGGATGCTTTTGCGTTTCATGGAATGTATAGTTGTGGCTATAGCATCTTGAAATTTGATTTGTTGGTGATGCTAGAAACTAACTACTATAGATTTCTACTTAACCGTGTTCTGATAGTTGAACCAATATTTAAGGCCTAAGTTCTAGACGTGAAGAATATATGACATTCTAATCTGTGTATTGAAGAATAAATTGATTGTTATAAGTTATAACCATGAATGTGAGGTTGTATAAGGAACCAAACTTTGCCAATGGCTTGCATTTGGTTCTATATATGCTTGTTGAACATCTACTAATTAAATGAACCAAACATTACCAGAAGTTATATCTTGCTACCTTGACAATTTTTTAGTTGCTTTATTTGCTAGTTAAAAAAATTTGAACAATCATTTAGGATCCCTCCAAAATGCTTAGTTGTTGGCTTTATCTTGTTACAGCTGCAGAGGAGTTGATACAGCACTTGAAGAGTGAAAGTGACAAATTAAATTCTCAAGTTAATGAGTTGAGAAGTGAAGTGGCCTCTATAAAGTAAGTAATTTTTAATTCACTTTGGCCTTTACACATTAGGATGCCAGTGTTAACTTGAAGTTTTGCATGAATATAATATTGCAGGTCCAGCAAGGACAAACAATGTGCAGACTACCAAAAACTTTTGATTGAAGAGAGCCAGAAGTGTAAGTAGTAATCAGTTATGTTTTGATTGCATCTCTTTCTTTCAATGTAGAATATGTTATAGCATCCTTATCTTTCTTGGCCTTCTTCTTGCTTCATCTTTGTTGAATATGCTATTGCAAGGAAACTAAACACAAATGGATGCTGAGTGTTAGGTATGCTGGGTAAGAACAAGAAAATAACAATATTTAGTGCCAGTTTGCATGACTAAAGAACTTGGTATTAAGCTTTTGGTTAAAGAATTGGATTTCTACATGTCCAAAATGCATGGGACAAAAACTGTTAGCTTTATTCTTAGATGGACTGCAAGAAGGTAACTGGGCATGTTAATTTGTTTTCAGTATTGCTATATATTACTTCCCTCAGCATGGTTAATAGATCTCTCACTTTTCTCTTCCCCCTTGGTATAACTTTAAAAGGTTAAATAATGATTTTGATGGTTCTCATGCTGATGATCATATTGCATATTCACAATCGTCCACATCTCCAACTTCATCTTCTATTTTGACATTTATACAGCGTCAATTGTTGTTTGAACACCTCAATCACTAACTAGACATATATGAAAATTATCCTAAATTTGTATATGGTGTCTTTGAAAACATAATAAGATAAATGTGTAGACACTGATAATTATCAGCTGAAAAAATATATATGAATTTGAGAGAAATTGTACCACTATGGGGGAAAAGGATCTAATTTGAAGCTTCTTTGTAGACTTGCCTTTGTTAGATGTTTTAACTTTCTAGTGTCAAGCATGTCTATAGCCCTTTTTTTACTGAATGCTAAAATTTATGACAGATAAAGCACTTTCTGAAGAAGTTACGAGGCTGCAAAATCTGCATAAAGAGGGACATGTTAAGGGTGGCAATAGAGATAATATACCAGCTGTTTCTCCTGGAAGTGCACAAGTTGCAGCAGAAAGGGTTTCTGGCAACTCCACTAGAATGATGACAAGAAAGCGTAGCAGGAAATCAGCTGCTGAGACAGAAGACAGCATTGTTACTCCTGATTCAGCTAATGGTAAAGTTACCACGTCGTGTCCTTTGACCGAAAACCTTCCTGAGAAAGCATTGTCCTATGATGTTCTTCCACATGTTCAGCTGGTATATCCTCAATTAATCATCTATTTACTCAAAAGATGTGAGTTTCTACGTCTTTACTGATTTGGATGATTATGCAGCCAGAATGCTGTAAAGGCAGTATAAGTGCAAATGCCACTGATTGTGGAACTTGTCTGTTTCAAGCTCTTATCGAGTACTTAGTGGGCATGAAACTATCCACAGTTAATCAAACTGAAGGACTATGCATTTCAGCTCTGCATCAATCTAGCGGTAATTCTTAACTTGATAATCATAGCCAGCTCATTCAATTTTGAGTATTTCTATCTTTCATTTCTAGTTCCAAGTATTTCCCCCTTAAAGTTGGTATGTTATTGATTTGTTGTATTTCATTGTTTGAAGCATGTTTAGGCATATTGGTTTTCTTTTGCTCAAGTCGTAACATCTGTAATATGATGTAAGATCAGAAAATTTTAAAGATAATATACATATCGCATTCGTCATTGATATAAAGCAGTTGCAGAAATGAAGTCTGTTTCACTTAAAATGGTTGGATTTATAGAATAATAGTTCCAAACCTTAAACCTTTTTATCCGAAGTTTTTTTTTTCTTTCTGTGGAGTATCCATGTTTGACATTTGTGTTCGACATCTATCTGGACATAGATAAGGACTATAGTCATATAAAAAGCATGAAAAAGAAATTAAACATACATGAACGAACATAGATTTTAATGAATACATCCATATGTACTTGGTGTTTCTGATTGTCATAACTATTCAAGAGTAAGCTGCTGTGTACAAGAAATGACTTTCAGTATGTGACACTGGATGAATGAAACAGGTTACTCATTCAGCCTAGCGTGGATAAACAAAACAGGTGGGGAGGAAGCACAGTTGGAGTATCGGGTATTGTCGTTAGGGACGTTTGAGAGGGTGGCGCCAGAGTGGATGAGGGATGTCATTATGTTCAGCACAAATATGTGCCCCGTTTTCTTCGAGAGATTAGCTCGCGTAATCAAATTGCATTGCTAACTGGTATGCTTTCGCCCTCTTTCTCTCGGTTTTTGAATCAGACGTGAAGTAAATATGTATAACGTTTTTGATAACAAATAGTTATCAAATTATCACTGTCTAAACCTACCAACAAGTTTCTGCATGTTAGTAACTGAACTGATGATTTCTTTGTTTGGAACTTCGCATTCACCATTCTAAATTATTACCGGGTTAAGAAAGATTCGATAATTGACCAAAGTAATCTGCAAAATGAAATAGATAAGTTCGAGGGAGTGTAGGAGTTGGCACCCCGAGTAATCTCCAATTTGAAAATAAGGCAGGGTATTGCCATAGGATAAGTAAAAATGAGATGCTTTTATGAATACTAGGAGTTTCTCACGAGGATGATGATGAACAACTATCAGATATATACTGTTGGTTTCTTTACCTTTGATGTGATCTTTTTCAGACTTGTTTTGATAGTAAGGGGTGAGTAAGACTCGATTCAACTTGAAAAAACTGAATTTTTGACTTGACTCGAGTTTTATTAACTTGACTTCACTTGGCCTGAACTTTTTAAATTTGATTCAACTAAAAAAAATCAAATATAATTTAAATGATAAAACATGATTTGAATAACCGGAATATATGCAACTTCAATTTTGTTTTTTGAAAACAAATTTTCTTTTTGCAGTTTAGTCTCTCAACTTTGTATTTTATTCAATTTATCCTTTATATACTTTGCTAATTTTTTCTTTCCACCAATTTCTTGACTTCTTTATACCTATAAATATTTTCCCTTAATTTTTTAAATAATATTATAAATATATCATATGATTTTAATTGATATTTGATTTATTAAGTGACATCGCATCTTACTTAAACTTGTGGGAAAAAATAAAGAAATGTATATGTATATCATATATGATTATAGAAAGTCTTTTAAATTGAAGCTAATCAGTATCAATATTATAAATATTTACTATTAAATTTGAACGGCTTAAGTGTCAAATAAGTGCCTGAAGTATATTTTTTTTCCAGATAAGTGTCCAAAGTATTTTTCGAGCCTACCAAGTGCCTAACGTTACCTGTTTAGGTGCCTGTCGTTAAAATTTGTTAATTTTTTTACTATCATTCATTAAAATATTGACACGTGTCTTATTTTTTTAATTTTAGGCCTTTAAATTTTGAAAGTAAATATTTTTTTTAAATTAAAAGAAATTAATTACTCCAAATTAAATTCCCTCAGTAAAAATTAGATTAAACCTATTCTTCTCTTCTCTTTCCTCCCTGCGTTGCAGTGAGAAAAATTAAACCTATTTCACATTGTCTCTTCCCTTTCCTCCCTATAAAATTCTTTCCCCTTCTTTTGACTAGTCTGAATTTTAGGGTTCGTTCGAAGATAACAATTTAATCTTGAATGATGTCGAGTGAAAGTTCAAAGTCCAACATCAGTTTCAGGGTTGTGTATTGCTATTACGATTTGAGTGCTCCTATTTATTGTTCGACAACGACTCGAAACAAAGAAAGGAAATTTTATGAGTGTTCTAAACCAGAAGAGGTAACTTCGATTAGTTTGAAATTTGTTATAGTTTATTGTTTTAATCAGTTGATTTTATGCATTAATTATTCTAGACTCAAGTAAAGCAGATTTTATGCAGGAACGATTTGTTGATTAGTAACGAACAAATTATTTTATTATTAATGTTGTTTTAATTTTTTCAGAATCGATGTGATTTTTTTGATTGACTTGATGAAGAGAGTGGATATGTTGAAGATTTAAAAAGGCAACTAGAAATAGTTATGACTGAAAATAAAAATATCATAATTAAGAACATTAAATTAAAGGAACTTGTGAAGATTGATGAAGTCCAAAGGCTAAGAATTCTAGTACAAAATATTAGATTGTACAAAATCAATTTGGCAAAAAAGAAGAATGATGCATTATTCTACAAGATAGTCTTATTTTTACTTCATGGATGGTATATTTATTGACAAAATTTAGTCTCTGGTGCTTAGTGATACTTGTGATGAAAGTGTGTACTGAAGTGATGAAAGTTAGTATGAAAATGTTCTGTTAGTATGAAAATATTGTGTTTGTTACTCATTAACTATTGATTGTAATTAGACTTATTTGATATCAATGAAAGTTTAGTGTTTTAACATTCAACTTTTTTATTATTTGGCTTGAAAATATTGTGTTTGTTACTCATTAACTGTTCTGTTAGTATGAAAATATTGTGTTTGTTACTCATTAACTGTTCAGTCAGTATGAAAATATTGTGTTTGTTACTCATAATTATTAGTATGACTTACATCAGTGTAAGCTAGCTATAATTAGTTAGTCATAGTTAGTTAGTTGTAGTTTAATAAAATTTACACCGATATAAGTTCACAAAAGATTAAAGTTTGCAAAGATAATCTTACAAAAGATTGAAGTTCACAGAATATGAAAGAATATTAGTACCATAAACTTACAAAAAAATTAAAGTTCACAAAAGATAAAAGTATTCCATTACCATGATTTTTCAAAACACCTGTTACATAGTTCAAGATAGTTTTTAAAACACTTGTTACATAGTCCAAGATAGATTTTGTTAGGCTTGACAAGCTCAATTTTCTTCAACTGATTTAGTTGGCCAAGTGGTGGAGAAGTTAGATTTTTGGGTGATAGAGGTGTGGAAGCTAAAAGATAAAAGACACGATAATTTAGAGTGGTTCGGCCTTCTAACAAACACCTACATCCACTACCTTAGCTTTCCATTAAGGATTTCACAATCAATTCACTAATTGATTCGTCCCCTTTTCTAGGCTTAGGAGGAAACCCTTACAACGATCAAAGCTTTCTAGCCCAAAGCTTGATCAAACCCTCCCTACAAGAGATAAGAGTAAGTAAACTAAAATCCCTCTTACAAGGTTGATGTTTGCACACTAAAGCACTCACCCAAACCTAAACACTTGAGCAAATTTGACAATTTAGGCTTGCAAGTGTTGTCTATATAAAGAATGAATAATTAAAGCCCTAAGACAAATTTCTCATCATATGATTGTTGACAATTGAAGCATTAGTCTTCCTTTGATACTTGGAGGTCCCTTTTATTCTCCCAATTGAGTTTGTAGCTGTTGGTGACCGTTGGGATTGATTTGGAGCCGTTGGAGCCTTTATTTCCCTCATTATTTGCAGTTCTGGAGTTGTCCGTATCGGAACACGAGAGGCTGTATCGGAACGTCCTTCTTCAGAACTAGCCGTTTGAATCCTGATGCAGCACCCTGTATCGAAACGTTCTTGAAAAGTATCGAAACAGTTATAACCCGTTTCGGTACGGATGACCGTTGAGCTGCATTCAAATAACTGTTGGGAAAATATGACCGTTGGGAAGGTTTTGACCGTTAGGTGTATTGAAACATCAATGAGGTGTTTCGAAACAGAAACCCTTCGTACCGAAACGGACAAGCCCTGTTTCCGTGCACGTTTTGGCAGTTTCAAAACGTATCGATACAGGTTGCCCCTGTATCGAAACGGGTACCTTAAAAACACTGGTTAGCTACTTAAAAACGTTTCAAACATTGCCAAAACCTTTTTAAACATCCTCAAACTTATTTTCAAGTTGTTTTTGATTTAGATAATATTTTAAATTCTTTTCAATTAAGTCCAAAACATTTTTCAATTATTATATCAAAACATATATTTTTACAGATTTCAAAACACATTTAACAGTTCAAGACGATTTTTAAATTGTTTTCAAAACATTACATAGTTTGCATCCATATACAAGGCCTTCATATGGTTGGTTTAGAAATAGGCCTTTTTATGTTCATCTTTGGGGTCTTTGTTTTTGGAGGCACAATAACATTTTCAGCAGATTGAAAATTGTTATCTTTGAACGAACTCTAAAATTCAGACCAGTCAAAAGAAGGGGAAAGAGTTTCGTGGGGAAGAGAGGGAAGAAATAATGGGGAATAAGTTTAATCTCTCTCACTGCAACGCGGGAGGAAAGGGTAGAGAGGAATAGATTTAATCTGATTTTTATTGAGGGAATTTAATTTGGGGTAATTAATTTCTTTTAATTTTGAAAAAAACTATTTACTTTCAAAATTTAAAGGTTGATTTTTAAAAAAAAATAAGACATGTGTCAATATTTTAATGGATGACAGTAAAAAAATTAACGGACATTAACGGCAAGCACCTAAATGGATAACGTTGAAAACGTTAGGCACTTGGTTGGCCCAAAAAATACTTTGGGCACCTATCTGAAAAAAAAAGAATATGCTTTAGGTACTTATTTGACACTTAAGCCAATTTAAACAGTAACTTTAACATTTTGATTTGATTTGAATTTTATAAATTTAATTTAATTAAAAAGTTTTATATGATAAAATAGAATATTTCAACTCAAATTTAACTTTGACTTGGTATAAGAGATTGGTTAGTTACTTTTTGCATCAGCCAACATTCTTTCATACCGGGATTGATCCTTCGGGCTATGTTAACTTGTTCCGTCTTTTATGAGCTAATTAATTTGTTATTTGGGTTTTATTGGGTCCTTCGTGCAATGGGTCCAATATAATAATATTTTCTTATAATCATTGATATCTAATTTAGTGATTAATGAATTCAAATAGTATAGTGTAAAGACTTATTATGGAATGATTTTCAATCTAATTTGTTCTATTCACAATATCATAATTCAAGTTTCTAACGTTTCATATGCTAAATCAACTAATTATTGATATAATATTTATATATTTAAATGGTACAATAATTATGTTTAAGCATATTCGAATTCACGAACTTCACCAATAGTAAGAAAAACACCAATTGTTTTGTCATCGGAGGGTGGAATAACTTGTGATTATTAAATATTAAACAATGCTTTCAAACCCTATTAATTAGAGAGGTATTTATAGTTTCAAATTCTCAATGAAACACTTGAGCCAACAACTATTGTAATGGGCAAAAAAACGAATGCAGCCGGAGAATAGAGCTGATTGCAAGAGCCTCCCCGGTTTTAACACGCAATTTCTCGACGTCGAGATTCTCTAATTTGCTAACAACCGGGTTGAACTGAAACGGGAGGTCCAATTTCTCAGCTTCTTCAGTCAATCTATGTGCCATTTGATCCAACACTTGTTTCCCTTGATGCCAGTAATCCTCAAATGAGGCGGCCCTTCGGGCCTCGCACTCAAACCTTGAATTAGTGCAACCCACTGCGCAGGCTCAGCCGCATTAAGATCGATTATATGAACCATCTTTTCACCTTCCATTGCTTCGATCACGGCTCGGTTCGTCAGCACAGAGGCCACCTTCAAGAAGGGGAACCAGTCAAAGAACAGTTTTCGAACAAGGATTTCTTCAGAAACCAAAGTTATCCTCGTCGAATTGAGGGCCTTATGAAGTGCAGGCCAGGCTTTGAGGATTCTATCAGCAAGCGCCTCGGTAAAATATACAGCCATTAGCTGCATCGTATCGCCATCCGGTGACGCGAGTTGGGATACTTGCTCGAGTGCAATGTTGGCATTTTCAAGGCTACTATTTGCTACATGATTAGCACAAGTGAGCAACAAATGGATCAAATATAAACCCCTTTCTTCAGATTTCAACTCTCTAAGCCATGGATAATGCGATCCAAATTTCGGTGAGACTTGAGACTTGAGAGTGACACCATGGAGAAAACTTGTAGAGGCGATGATGATGTTACAGATGACGATTCGTCTTGGAACATTGGCACAAAAAGTGTTGGTCTTTTATCTAAATCGTCTTTAGGAGAAAACAATGAAAAAGATGAATTCTTCCAAAAGACAAAGCTCATGAAAGTATCACCTAATCCAAAAGAAATAAGAAATCCTTACTGGGTTTTTGCAATCGATCAAAAACCCAAATCAAAGCACATAAAAAGTTCCCAAAATTGGAATATGTGATTCAAGCAAAGTATGAACAGAAGGCATTCTTCCAAGAGAGAGTCAATAAAAGGGGCAATGCTTGAAGGAAAGCTTTGTCCTTTTATGATTTGTTGGCATTTCCATCTTCCAGTACTGGAATATGTAATTTTCTGACTAAAGCTTTTGTCTTTTACTTTCCCTCAAGTTGTTTCCTCATCTCTTCAAATTAACTTCAACTTTAAACCCCCAAAACTTCAATTTTTATTGGGGTTTTCGTTGTCTTTGCATTAGGTGGATAGGGAACCAGTGAAGCGTTTGCTTTGTCATCTTCTCTCAAACAAAAGAATGAGCTCTTCCCCCCTTCAGTTTTGTTTCCACAAGTGCCTAACTTTAGGGTATATGGAGTTAGTTTAGGGTATAGAGTTTAGGGGTAAGAGTTTAGAATTTAAGGATAGTTGTTTAAATTTAAGATTTAGTGTTATAATTTAGGGTTTATAGATTATGGTTTAATTTTTAAGGTAATATGGTGAGGATTTAGGTTTTAACCTATAAACCCTACATTATAACCCTAAACCTTAAATTGAAATAACTATTCCTAAATTCTAACCCCTTACACCAAAACCCCTAAGCTTTATACCTAAACTAACTCTCTATACCCTAAAACTAAGGCGCTTGTGGCCGCCTGTGTATAGAATATTTATCCTTTTTCAAGTGCGGTAAACGGTACGATAGGTGGTAAGCTATTCGAGTTAGATTCGGTCAAAGCTTGATTTAATTAGATTCGACTCGAGTTTAAACTCGACATAAGTTCTTAACGAGTCGAGTTGAATTACTCGATATTCTACTCGAAAAACTACTTGGAAATATAATATATTAAAAATTTTAAAGTTAAAATGAACTAAAAAGTAAGTTGTTAGATATTATTGTTGTTGAATAAATAACTCAACAATTATTATTATTATTATTATTATTATTATTAAGGATGTAAAAGAGACTAGACAAATCACTAGCTACTCAAATTCAAATTTTTAATAAGTCGAGTTGAGCTTAGCACTACTCAAATTCGATTCGGTTCATTTACCCCAAAAAATACTTAGCTGTCCTAAAATAGATATTCTTCTTATTCCAAATTTTGGTTTTGGTTTTCTTTTTCAAACCCAATATACAATTGGTGTTATCTAAATCTTTCTTTGTTATATAGATGAAGACAAATAGACAGGTGAGCTATGTTCCAAATCTATAATGGGTTTTATTTTGATGCACAAGCTGTGTAAATTTTTTTTACACAATCCTTTTATAAAATTTAAAATCTAAATCACAAACCCTAGCAACCTAAACCCTAAACCCTAAGCCCTAAACTCTAAACTCTAAATTCTAACCATAAACCTTAAATTATATATCCTACATACTAAACCCCTAAACCCTAACATAAAACCCTAAACCCTAAACCCTAAAATTAAAGGGCTTGTGTAAACTAAAGTTTACACAGCTTGTGCATCAAAGTATTTTCCATCTATAATATACTACATTTATCTTTACTTGTTGGATTTGTTCTTAACTCACCCCTTTATATTCACAACAATCTTAATAAATTTAAGTACATATATGATATATTATAAATTGGCATGCATTATTTCATAATCAAAAGTAAGGGTGTTTGCGGTTAACCAAAATATTATAACAGTTAACTTATAAGTTATATTCTTAGTGTAAAAATTATATATTTTTAGTGCAATTAAAAAGAAAATGCATAAAGAGTGTAACCCCCTAGACCCGCCTATGCGTTATGACAGATCTTAGGAAGCCACATTAGGGTCACAGGAGCGACCCACGGTAAAAATACACATAAAACATTTTCTCTGAAAAATACATATTAGATTATAACAGTAACTTTAGTTGAAAATACTCTTTCATGAAAGCATTTAAACATATAACAGGATTTCAGAAAACATTTTACAGACACTATCATGAAACAATAATGATTTGCATGCCCACTAACTATGTCGGTACCGTACTCCAAAAGCAACGCCGAGAAAACTCCGAACACTGATGTCAAACGTTATACCATGATATATCCCTTTAACCTGCGATGGTAAAAATAACGTGAGCTTGGAAAAGCTCAGTAATACAAAACTACCAAGAGATACTATAAGCTCATGCAGATATATGGTAGGCATAACATTTTCATGATGTTCATCGCGGTAACAGTCTTTGTTTCTTTTTCTACTATTTCGAGGTTGCATCAAACTCGAGAATAACGATACTTGTTCTTTATTTATTATTGAGAATTTGACGGGAATTGTAGGCTAATAATATACGGTAGTGGAATTAGAGAGAGTTCGGTTTCTAGTGTGTTCCAAACGGTGCAGGTAAAACATGTACAACAACAGTATAATATACATTTTCAGTTCAAAAACATAAAGTTCAAGTAACAATACGGTACGGTTTAATCTTTTATCAACCCTCATCTTAGGAACAGTACGGTACGGTATGGTAGGTATTACCCTAGTCGAAGCATAGGAACCTGTAACGGTAACGGTGAGGAATTACCCTAGCCGAAGCATAGGAACCTGTAACGGTAACGGTGAGGAATTACCCTAGCCGAAGCATAGGAACCTGTAACGGTAACGGTGAGGAATTACCCTGGATCAGGGTTGAACCTACGGTCACTTCATATTTTATCCCAAGTACCCCAGTAACAATTTATGTAACGGTTCGGTTATCAATAACAACTGAAATTTCGGTAGATATAAAATAGACATGTATTTTTCATATAACGGTAATCAGAAGCATATTGTTCAATCAAAACTATGATGTATCACACATATAATATAATCATGTAAAACAATATTAACTTTTGACAGTTGAATGGATCTTTGAAACAAGGCCCCTATTAAAAGAGGGGTTTTGAACTAACAATTTAAACCAGACAGTCAGGAGATGATACATCAAATTCTTGAGAGTTTAGGCATTTCATGAGTGATTTAGTCATTTACTTATAAGGCATTATGGTTGTTTTATCATATGCGGGCATTTTGATAATTTATACTAACAAGACGTAAACGGTAGCTCAGAAATTCTAGTTGCTCATCGGGTATCCAACTTAGAGGTGGCAAACGGGTCAATCGGTTCGGGTCATTTCGGTTTCGGTTATTTCGGGTCTGATATTTTCGGTTCAGATTCGGTTTCGGTTCTGGTCCGGTTTCGGTTCGGTTTTGTTCAGGTCTATTGTGTTTCGGGTCATTTCGGATCGGTTGATTTCAGTTCGATTGATTTTGGTTCGGTTTTAGTTCAGGTCTATTGTGTTTCGGGTCATTTCGGATCGGTTGATTTCAGTTCGATTTTAGTTCAGGTCTATTGTGTTTCGGGTCATTTCGGATCGGTTGATTTCAGTTCGATTGATTTCGGTTCGGTTTTAGTTCAGGTCTATTGTGTTTCGGGTCATTTCGGATCGGTTGATTTCAGTTCGATTGATTTCGGTTCGGTTTTAGTTCAGGTCTATTGTGTTTCGGGTCATTTCGGATCGGTTGATTTCAGTTCGATTGATTTCGGTTCGGTTTTAGTTCAGGTCTATTGTGTTTCGGGTCATTTCGGATCGGTTGATTTCAGTTCGATTGATTTCGGTTCGGTTATTTTCGGTTAAATGAGAGATCAGTCGTTTTTAATCAAATCTTTAGGTTGGTCAGATTTTTACACCCTATATATGACTTTATAAAGTCAATATATTTGACATTTTAGTGATTTGTGCGGCTGTTTATATTTTATCTTTCTTTATTTCTAATAATCGGGTTCATTCGGTTCAGGTCTATTCGGTTCAGGTCCATTCGGTTCAACTAAATTCGGTTTAGTTTCGGTTCAATTTATTTCGGGTTTCGGATCAGATTTCGGGTCAATTTCGGGTTGATTTTCGGTTTCGGTTCGGGTCTGGGTTCGGGTAATTCAGTTCGGGTTTCGGTTCTCGGGTCAAGTTTGCCAGGTCTAATCCAACCAGGCATTCAGAGATTTCTACATTAAAATTTTTCTTGAGCAGATTTAACTGTACTTATCATCATTTTTATGCATGCATTAACACATACCAACATGCTCATAAAGCATACAAGAGGTAGTAGTGTATTACCTTAATTTCGAGTTATACCGGTTGACTCATGATACTACGTTCGATCGCATTCGAATCCGGACTGGATGTCCCATGACATTTCGAATACCAAGATACTTGCATACCTTTTAAGTTTTCCGACGATAAACAAACACCCCCTCCAACGGTGACTCCGATGATGATGTCGTTGGTACCGGTGAACTCGACTCGACATGATGAACGAAATGGTGGTGGAGGTGTCGAAAATGAACGGTCGGATCTCGGTAGATCTGAGATTGAATCTCTACCTATTTCTTTCTTTCTCACTTTCATTTTTCTTTCTCTTTTTTTTTTCTGCGAACGCTTAAACTTGGCAGATATATTATCCTTCAAAGAAAAAAGGTCAAATTACACTCTTAGCCATTTAATTGTTGGGGAGTTCACACTTTTGTCTCCAAACTTTATTCCATTTTCAAATTGGTCATCAATTCCTTATAAATCAAGCTTCCCAAACCTGAATTCATTCAATTAAGTCCCAAAACTTATTATTTTAGGGAAAAAGAAGATTAAATCTCCCAAAAATTCTTAAATTTTACTAGCCCCATTTGAGATTGTTACAATTCTCTCCCCCTTAAAAGAAATTTCGTCCTCGAAATTTACCAGAGTTGGATCAAAGCAAAACTGTAATTCCGTTTTTTTTTACCCGCTGAAACTTGTCCATCAGATTATGGTTATTCCTCGTGTCTCACAGACGGTTATATCCTTAATCACGCGAAGTAACTTTATATTCAAATTCATCTCAGACCTGTTTATCAGAATACGGTAATTGCACCCATACGGAATCTTGTACGGTGCCAAGAAAATATTTGTCTCATAACTTTTATTTTAAACAGACTCGGTCGGGGATAGAAAACCTTTCCTACTATTACAGAGGTCACTCATACGACCCATTACGTATTTTCTATAATAGACATAACTCATACGAATTAACTAACGGTTTGCGGATGAACGTCTGTAACTGTAGCTTAGACAAGTATTCAAGGCCCCAAAGAGAGTCTTCCAAAATCAAGATGTAAACAATAAAATTCCATAAGTATGATACACATAACGGTACATTGCGTCACTTTTCCCCAAAATGTCTTTCTTCATACCGGACAAGTATAACAAAGGTTTTAAACGAATATCTCTTACATTCATTAAAATACTCCGATAATTGTTTCCTTCGTGCATAACAGAGCCACCACATAATCTATACTTCCACCGATCTCACAGACACTTTTCTTTTAAATTCGTAATACTTTTATCAAATTTTTGTCAGAACATTCTCAATCACACTCATTATCACCGAGCTACTTTACTTGTAATCTTATATCGGTTTCCTCGTTCGATCAAACATTTATTCTTAATTTGTTTCAGATCTTCTATTTCACATGCATAAACCATCTCAGGTTCTCTATCCAGATTCAAATCCATCAATTTAATCCAATTCGTAGACAGACATTACTAATATTCCTTTCCAGTATAGATCAAGCTATTATGGACAGAACGGTTAATTGCACTTATCACAGGAAATGATTCGACATCGGAGTCTCGGCTTGATGGAGTACGGTTAAGATCTAGGGGCATGCACAGACCAGACACCTTACGACAGACGATCGGCCGATCAACCCAGAAAGACGCAACTCTAAGCTCTGATACCACTAAATGTAACCCCCTAGACCCGCCTATGCGTTATGACAGATCTTAGGAAGCCACATTAGGGTCACAGGAGCGACCCACGGTAAAAATACACATAAAACATTTTCTCTGAAAAATACATATTAGATTATAACAGTAACTTTAGTTGAAAATACTCTTTCATGAAAGCATTTAAACATATAACAGGATTTCAGAAAACATTTTACAGACACTATCATGAAATAATAATGATTTGCATGCCCACTAACTATGTCGGTACCGTACTCCAAAAGCAACGCCGAGAAAACTCCGAACACTGATGTCAAACGTTATACCATGATATATCCCTTTAACCTGCGATGGTAAAAATAACGTGAGCTTGGAAAAGCTCAGTAATACAAAACTACCAAGAGATACTATAAGCTCATGCAGATATATGGTAGGCATAACATTTTCATGATGTTCATCGCGGTAACAGTCTTTGTTTCTTTTTCTACTATTTCGAGGTTGCATCAAACTCGAGAATAACGGTACTTGTTCTTTATTTATTATTGAGAATTTGACGGGAATTGTAGGCTAATAATATACGGTAGTGGAATTAGAGAGAGTTCGGTTTCTAGTGTGTTCCAAACGGTGCAGGTAAAACATGTACAACAACAGTATAATATACATTTTCAGTTCAAAAACATAAAGTTCAAGTAACAATACGGTACGGTTTAATCTTTTATCAACCCTCATCTTAGGAACAGTACGGTACGGTATGGTAGGTATTACCCTAGTCGAAGCATAGGAACCTGTAACGGTAACGGTGAGGAATTACCCTAGCCGAAGCATAGGAACCTGTAACGGTAACGGTGAGGAATTACCCTAGCCGAAGCATAGGAACCTGTAACGGTAACGGTGAGGAATTACCCTGGATCAGGGTTGAACCTACGGTCACTTCATATTTTATCCCAAGTACCCCAGTAACAATTTATGTAACGGTTCGGTTATCAATAACAACTGAAATTTCGGTAGATATAAAATAGACATGTATTTTTCATATAACGGTAATCAGAAGCATATTGTTCAATCAAAACTATGATGTATCACACATATAATATAATCATGTAAAACAATATTAACTTTTGACAGTTGAATGGATCTTTGAAACAAGGCCCCTATTAAAAGAGGGGTTTTGAACTAACAATTTAAACCAGACAGTCAGGAGATGATACATCAAATTCTTGAGAGTTTAGGCATTTCATGAGTGATTTAGTCATTTACTTATAAGGCATTATGGTTGTTTTATCATATGCGGGCATTTTGATAATTTATACTAACAAGACGTAAACGGTAGCTCAGAAATTCTAGTTGCTCATCGGGTATCCAACTTAGAGGTGGCAAACGGGTCAATCGGTTCGGGTCATTTCGGTTTCGGTTATTTCGGGTCTGATATTTTCGGTTCAGATTCGGTTTCGGTTCTGGTCCGGTTTCGGTTCGGTTTTGTTCAGGTCTATTGTGTTTCGGGTCATTTCGGATCGGTTGATTTCAGTTCGATTGATTTTGGTTCGGTTTTAGTTCAGGTCTATTGTGTTTCGGGTCATTTCGGATCGGTTGATTTCAGTTCGATTTTAGTTCAGGTCTATTGTGTTTCGGGTCATTTCGGATCGGTTGATTTCAGTTCGATTGATTTCGGTTCGGTTTTAGTTCAGGTCTATTGTGTTTCGGGTCATTTCGGATCGGTTGATTTCAGTTCGATTGATTTCGGTTCGGTTTTAGTTCAGGTCTATTGTGTTTCGGGTCATTTCGGATCGGTTGATTTCAGTTCGATTGATTTCGGTTCGGTTATTTTCGGTTAAATGAGAGATCAGTCGTTTTTAATCAAATCTTTAGGTTGGTCAGATTTTTACACCCTATATATGACTTTATAAAGTCAATATATTTGACATTTTAGTGATTTGTGCGGCTGTTTATATTTTATCTTTCTTTATTTCTATTAATCGGGTTCATTCGGTTCAGGTCTATTCGGTTCAGGTCCATTCGGTTCAACTAAATTCGGTTTAGTTTCGGTTCAATTTATTTCGGGTTTCGGATCAGATTTCGGGTCAATTTCGGGTTGATTTTCGGTTTCGGTTCGGGTCTGGGTTCGGGTAATTCAGTTCGGGTTTCGGTTCTCGGGTCAAGTTTGCCAGGTCTAATCCAACCAGGCATTCAGAGATTTCTACATTAAAATTTTTCTTGAGCAGATTTAACTGTACTTATCATCATTTTTATGCATGCATTAACACATACCAACATGCTCATAAAGCATACAAGAGGTAGTAGTGTATTACCTTAATTTCGAGTTATACCGGTTGACTCATGATACTACGTTCGATCGCATTCGAATCCGGACTGGATGTCCCATGACATTTCGAATACCAAGATACTTGCATACCTTTTAAGTTTTCCGACGATAAACAAACACCCCCTCCAACGGTGACTCCGATGATGATGTCGTTGGTACCGGTGAACTCGACTCGACATGATGAACGAAATGGTGGTGGAGGTGTCGAAAATGAACAGTCGAATCTCGGTAGATCTGAGATTGAATCTCTACCTATTTCTTTCTTTCTCACTTTCATTTTTTTTTCTGCGAACGCTTAAACTTGGCAGATATATTATCCTTCAAAGAAAAAAGGTCAAATTACACTCTTAGCCATTTAATTGTTGGGGAGTTCACACTTTTGTCTCCAAACTTTATTCCATTTTCAAATTGGTCATCAATTCCTTATAAATCAAGCTTCCCAAACCTGAATTCATTCAATTAAGTCCCAAAACTTATTATTTTAGGGAAAAAGAAGATTAAATCTCCCAAAAATTCTTAAATTTTACTAGCCCCATTTGAGATTGTTACAAAGAGTGTACCTAAACGTACATAAAAATTAATGACTCTTTCTTAATGGTTAACCCCTAATCAAAAGTCTCCATAAGGCCGACCAAATGGCGAAGTTAGCACAGATTGATGATTTGGAAATCCGTATCTATCACACCCCTCCTCTGGAGGTGCTTCATCTTTTATGATTTATGTTGTTCATTTGGTTTGTATTCAAGTTTTTCTTTCGGTCCTTAGATTTGACCTAGTGCCTGCTATACTTTGAGGGGTTTTCTCGATATGACTATTTATGTATTTTAACTTATTATTATATCTACTCTTTTCCTTCAACTAAAATTAAAAATTTTAACGGCGTATGTAATAATAATTTTTTTCATAAGAAAAAGTCTCCATAAGCAAGATCAAGTTAAATAAAAAACAAACTAAAAAATTGTGTATTCAATACAAATCATGTTAAACTGAAAACCCATTATATAAATCGAAATATACTACAATATTGAAAGAGGTAAAATTGTCTTACATCATATAAAATTCATTTAGTTTTGTTCATTTACCTCACAAATTGAGCTTTCTGCTCTCTTATTTATCGGGAAATAGTTAATACCAACAGTAATCTTTTTAACCCATAACTCTACTGTTTTCACCTGTAAACTTTAGGTATTAATATTATACAATAATTATTTATTTGTAGTTTCATGTTGCAATTGTTTTGAAGCGATATAAATATAAATTTTCATGCATTAAGAATATATATTGCATGTATTTTAACACTTCTTGTATTTATGTCCTTATATTCCAATTATTTTCACTTGGTGTATATATATAATTCGAATCCCTAGAGTTTTAATTCTATAGATTTATTTTTTGTTTTAAAAAAAAATCTAAGATATAAAATCAGTCGGGTTAGACCCCTAAATAAGAATATAACTCTCTTTATATTTTTTAATTTGGTTATATATATAAATAAATTAGTGCTTATGTGTTTTTTTATTTTATTTTATGTGTTTTATTTTGTCAAAAGTTACATTTTATCTGTTTTTATAATAATACTTTCGTCTGTTTTCATGACAAATTTTTTTATCTATTTTTATGACAGTTCTAGTCTGTCTACATGACACGCCGTCCTTTATGGCACTTTTCTCTTTTGAGAAGTCGGTGGCTTCTTCAGATTTTAATGTCATTTTGTGGTTGTTTATAGATATAATTTTGCAACGAACAAATTTATATAAATCATAAGATCATTTTGTTTGAAGCATATGGTTGTTGAATTTTATTTCATAGATTTGTGCAGGTTCTGTTAGAAAGTGATGCTTTTACTTTTTCTTGTTTTCACACTCTTTTGAGTTTTTATGTATATTTGTTTTATTCTTTAGGATTACTTGTGGGTTAGGGTGTATCATGTTTGCAATCTTTTTCATTTCTAAGAAAATTTAGTTTATGTTCTTGTAAAAAAAAAGGAATATTATGATTTTTTGTTACAACATAGCAATATTTAAATTTTTAATCTAAATGTGAGATTCGAATCCACACTAGATGAAAGTGGATGAACATCTTTGATTACCGGCGATTTAAAATATTTTTGTTATTAAAAGATTCATTTCTTAATTTTCCTGTCATTTGTTTTATAGTTAATTGTACAGCACATCCTTAAAACTATGACATTCTAAATTGGTCATTAAAGTTTTTAACATTTCAATTTTATCTTGAAATTATAGCTCTCATTCTAAATTAGACTCTAAACTTTTGAATATTCTTATTTCATCCTCAAACTATGACGCTCATTTTAATTGGTCCCTAAACTTTCAAGCATTCCAATTTTATCCCCAAATTATCTTTTATATCACATCATATTATTACATAATACACAAATTTTTACATGGCAGTTAGTAATTTTATAACGATCTCATTAACATGAGATATGATTAACATAAACTGATAATTTAAGGATGAAATTAGAGTGTTCAAAAGTTTAGGGGAACAATTTAGAATGTGGTCATAGTTTGGGGGATTGAATTGAACGTTCAAAAGTTTTTGGATCAAATTAGAATGCGTCGTAGTTTGAGAATGAAATTGAAATGTTCAAAAGCTTAGAGACTAATTTAGAATGGGAGTCATGATTTGAGTAAATGTGATGAAATTAACTCTTTATTTTAATCACATTTTAGGTTCAAATTGGTTTAAACGTGACTGTCCAACACCAAAGACATCGAAACTCTATATTGGGATGGGTTTCGATACACCATCATAGGTATCGAAACCCATATGGTTATTGGAATTCTGGTTTCAACTTTCCAACAAAAAGATATCGATATTAGGTATCGAAATCACCCCTAGAAGTATAAAAAAATTAGCTCGAAAATGACATTCTAAGCAACCAAAAATGATCCTAAATGTCCCAAACATCACATAAACATCTAAGGAGGTAGATAATGTTTTTCAACAATCAAATAACACATTCTACCATTTAAACAATTCAAGCTTAGAATCATTAATAGCAATCACATTTATACTTAATCCAACATATATACATGCTTCATTTAGTATCCAAAAGGTAAGAGTTTGTTACCTTAACCCAAAACAAACAAAAAAATGACTTTAAGTTCCTCTAAATTTCCCTTTTCGAATCTCTTTAGTAACTTGATCAAAATCAAATGCAAAAACGGGCCAATGATATTAACTTAGGAAGATTAAACCTCACTCTAAAACCTTCCCCAAACCCACTTTGCTCACAACTCCAAATTTCACTTCCTTTTAAGCTCAAAGAATGGTTAAAGTGATGATGAAAATGAGGGCATCAAATGATGAGATAATGAAGATATTTAACTAGAGAATGTCTTTCATGAAACTCCCAAATTTGTAAGAACATGATGGAAAGGAGAATGAAAGATGAAGGTAGAGGCAGTGGCAGATCTAGAAAGCCAAGAATAGGGGTCTAAAATATTTTTTTCCTCAAATGGGCAGGGGCGGATTTAGGAATTTATCTATATGGTGTTATTTTCTTAAATGATATTTAAGAGAAGTTAATTATTTATAAAGAGTGTCAATTTATTTATAAAGGGGTGTCAATTATATATATATATATTATATAAAAAATACAATTTTTCATAAAAATGGGTGTCAACAGATACTCCAATCATGAGTGTTGTAACACTCGGGTTTAGGGGTCGGGTGAAAATAATATTAAAATATTGTTTCGGGTTCGGTTTTTATAATTAAAATAATAATATATATTATTTGGACTTTGTGATTTCAAAGCAAACAATTTATGTTGGACCAAATTGAATTGAAACTCAAAATTTATGAATTTTAAAGTAAAGGGGAATTGCCATCTCATTAATGGCATTTTTGTAATAAAGTGGACTTCAATTTAAAAAGCTCATTTTTCAATTAAAAGAGCCTTTTATCATCTTCTTCCCTATTCCCTCTCCCATTTTCAACGACAAAGAACCCCTTTTTGGGGTTGTCCATGGCTTGAATTCTTGTGTTTGATGTTTGAATAGTATTCCGAGTTAGCTATATTGATGTATGAGCTGATTTGAGGTTGTTTGGATTGTGTTGAGTTGTTTAGAGACAAGAACTTGTGTTGGTGAAGCATCAGGTGTGAATACGGAAGCTTGAAGGTGTCGGTTGCTTGATAGTTGAGCTTGGAAGTGAAGGTGAGTGGTTTAACGTTTTAAAAAGGTTTTGAGTATTTGGTTCAAGCATGTGGACTAGGTTGGGCTTGGTAGACCCACCTAGAGTTGGGATTAGAGTGGTAGCCTAATCTCAAGCTTTAGTTAGAGACATTGGTTGAACTCTATAATTATTGTTTATGCCTCATGATGATTTGTGTTGGTGATGGTTGTGTATAAATATGTTATACATTATGTTGAGGCGTGATATTGATGCATTGTGATATGCATGTGGATTGTTCATGATTGTGATCACGGCGAGTACGTGCTAAGCACGGAAGTGATATGAGATGTTGTGGATTTGTTTAATGTTGGCACTAGTATGTTTGGGTACAAATGATCGATCATTAGGATGTTAGTGTGCACTGTTGAGTTTGTAAAAGTTCTATATTTTACCCCCTATTTAACCCATATTTCTGCCGCATTCAAGTATAATTCATTGCATTTAGGTTAGATTTCCGTTTTACATCACAAATATATTAAATGGCACAATTTCTACTGAAATTGGTTGCTTTTGCAGGTAGCTACTGTAGCAGATGGAGGGCAGTCGAGAAGCAGAGCTGGAACTGGATGTGCAGACGTGAAGGATGATACTGCCATGGCCGCTGCCGTGGCAGCCAAGGACGACAGCGATAGTGAAGGGAAGAAAGTGAAGTGGACCTCGACAGAAAGAGAAAATTAAGCCCATCTGTCGTGGAGTACCCTTATATTTTTCCGAGCCCTAGATCAGAATGAAGGCCAAGCCCAAAGTTCAAGGAAGAAATCCCAAGCAAGAAGCAAGGATGAATTAAAGACTGCTGCTCTAAAGATTTAGTCTCTATTAGAGTTGTACTTTAATTTAAAGTTGTATTCTTGCCTTATTAGAAAACTTGAACCCAAGACCTATATAAAGGCATGTAATTCGACCTAGGAGAGGAGATCTCCATTCTCTAGCTTTCTTCCCAAAACCCTAGCCGTTTTCCCTTCTTCGCCATGTTCTAAACTTCCCATAGGGCTAAGGGTTGCTTTGTAAAGTAGCTGCAAGGATTGCATTGTTTTAGGATTTTCTTTGTTCAATAAAATTACTTAAAGTTCTCTTATTCTGGTTTTCAACATCTTGTAAGAGTATCGGGAGAGCATTGTGAGATTATCTATTTACTTAATATCGGGAGAGTTAAGTATACGAAAGGAATAAGTGCGAGTTCTCTAATTTATAGTTGAACTATCTCGGACCTAGGGATAGGACAAGGTTAAGTGGCTAAGGAAGAATTCATCAACATCGGTGTTCATCCTTCGATTCACGCCGGGAGGTATCATCAAATACGTGTTCATCGACAGAATTGGACCTAGGGATAAGCCAAAGCACAGCAGGAATTCTTGCCAAGCTTGAAGTACTGAGTTGAGTAATCGCTGCCGCGGTAACCAACGGACTGCTGCCGCGACAGGTGCTGCCGCAGCAAGCACGGCGACAGAACAAAGTTTCCTAGACTTTGCAACACCTACACTACTGAGCAATTCAATACCGGCCCATTCTCTCTATCTTGATTCCTTTACTCTTTTATTTAAGTTCTCTTTATTATTTCGTGACAACAATTTAAACTATTCTTTTCCTCTCTCGTGCAGTAATTCAAGGTGAAGCTATTAGCCCAGTCCCTGTGGAGACGATATCCGATACTTCAGTATCACTTTACTACTTGCGTCGTGTACACTTGCAATATTGCGATAGACACTTTTACACGCAACAAGTTTTTGGCGCCGTTGCCGGGGACTGACAACATAACTTTACCCTACCTTTTACTACATTCTTTTTATTTTTCTGTTTTATTTTTCTTGGATTGTTCAACCTTTGCTTTTCACAAGGTTTTCTGTTTATGCGCAGATCGAGACGAGGAGAGGAACCTGAGTATCCATTAGACCCTGAAATCGAACGCTCGTACAATCTTAGGAACCGACTTCGCTTCGTACTAGCCAGAAACGAATACCTTGAAGAACAGTTAGAGGCCGTGAACAACCAAAGGAATCCCCTGGATAATAACAATCCTGCCGGAGATGGAGGGAACGGTCCACCTGCCGATCCTCTTGTCGCTGCCGCACGCCGGTCATGCCGAGACTACATGCTCAATGATCATGTAGAACTGGAAACAACCCTGCCAGATGTAGATGTTGACAACTTTGAGCTGAAACTTGTTATGTTCAGCATGATCAACAACGCTGCCCAATTTAGTGGTGCTGCTACTAAGGATGCCAGGGAGCATCTGAAAACGTTCCAGGAAATCTGTGGTTCGTTTAGACTACCAGGAGTTAATCCGGAGATACTGAGGCTTCGGTTATTTCCTCATTCATTGATGGATAGAGCAAAGACTTGGTGGAATAAACTAACGCCGGGTTCAATACGAACTTGGGCAGATTTAACTCGTGAATTTTTATCTCGTTTTAATCCTTCACACTTATCTGAGCGATTACGTAACGAAATTGCTACTTTTCAACAGAAAGAAGACGAGCCGATGCATGAGGCCTGGGACAGATTTACCACTCTCTTAAGGAACTGCCCAATGCATGGATTCCCAGTTTGGAACCAGGTAACTAAATTCTATAATGCTGCCAATTTACAAACTCGTATCAGAATTGATTCAGCAACAAATGGATTACTGCTGGACAAAGATCCGGATGAAGCAATGGCAGTATTGAAAAATCTAGCGAAGAATGATGAACAGTTTCCTACGGCAAGACGAGGGGGTAAACGAGTTCTAGCTGTAAAGGATTATGAGGCCGACAGTTCATTAAAATCACAGGTGGCATACCTCACTAAGGCGATGAAAAAGCCCTTAAAAGAAGATTCACAGCCTGTCTATTCTGCTGAAGAGGTATGCGAGACTTGCGATGGAAATCACAGTTCGGAGGAGTGCCCGTTACAATTAGAAGAAGGAATGTATGTTGGGAACTACAATAAGCAAAATTATAACTCCAACAACTACAATCCCAACTGGAGAAAGGATCCCAAGTTCTCTTGGAGCAATCCTAATAATGCCCTGAAGCCTCAAGCACAGAACACTCAGAATCAAGGAGGACCTAGATTACTGACTCGGCAGCAACCGCAGCAGCAGCAATAGCCATCACCTACCACGACTAGTATACTGGAGCAAACCTGGCTAAGTTTATGTCTCAAACAGGAACCTACATTGAGAACATGAATCACTTCGTCAAAAAGACTAAGACATTCATGGATACCACAGAGATGCGGATGACTAACCATGAAGCTACTCTGAAATCACTAGAGACACAGATGGGTCAGATTTCCCAGCATGTTAAACCAAGGCAGAATGGCGGATTCCCTAGCAATACTGAAAATGCTAGACAGCCCACACATGAGCAGTGTAAAGCCATCACTACTAGGAGTGGGAAGAAATTACCAGGGCCAGAGAAGGAAGCTGAAATAGTTAAGAAACCAGCCTTGAAGTCTCCTGCCGAGGAAGCTGCCCCGGCAGACGACAAACAGCCTGCTGTCGATGAACCTGTCACGACAGCAGAAGGGACATAGGAGAAAGATGATGAACCTAAACCTCCTCAGATCCGTATGCAGTGGGAAGGACACATTGCTGATTATCGTCCCCCACCTCCTTTTCCTCAACGGTTACAGAAATTAAAATAGGAATCACAGCTTAAGAAAATTTATGATATTTTTAAGCATGTTTATATCAATATTCCACTGTTAGATGCCGTTAGGGAAATACCTGGTTATGCCAAATTTCTCAAGGATGCCATGTCGAAGAAATCCAGACTTGGGGAATTTGAAACGGTTAAAATGACACATGGATGCATGAGTATTCTGCACAAGTATCCACCCCAGAAGAAGAAAGATCCTGGGAGCTTCATCATACCGTGCATAATCGGAGACAAATTTGTGGGTAAGGCACTTTGTGATCTTGTTGCTAGCATAAATTTAATGCCCAAATCTGTTTTTCAGAAATTAGGTATTGGAAAAGCTCGACCCACAACAGTAGTACTGCAGCTGGCAGACCGCTCTTATGTTCACCTAGAAGGAAAAATTGAAGACATTCTGGTAAGAGTGGATAAGTTTATTTTTCCTGCTGACTTTCTTGTCTTAGATTGTGAAGTAGATGAGAATGCACCAATCATCCTGGGGCGACCCTTCTTAGCCACAGGAAGATCATTGATTGATGTGGAAAAAGGAGAACTCACTATGAGAGTGAACGATCAAGAGATCAAGCTGAACGTTCTCCAAGAAATGAAACATGCTGATGCAGGAGAAGAGTGCAAGGCCATCACTTCAATTACCTTTGACCAACCCTGCATCAGGTCGGGCTGCCACGACATCAAAATTGGCCATTGCCTCGATAGCCATTTAGAAGACTGTCACGACAGCACCAACGACAGCAGCTCCTCAGAATCTGATACATCTGATACTGAAGATCAGGAGGAGGTAAACTGGATAGGCAATCATCCAGGTAAGTTGTTCGAGCCTTTAAATTATACCTCGGATAACCATATAATTCAAAAGCCATCAACTGTTGAGCCCCCTGTTCTAGATCTTAAGCCCCTGCCAGGGCAGTTAAAATATGCTTTCCTTGGTTTAAATGATACGTTGCCCGTAATCATCTCTTCCAAGTTGATGCAGGAACAAGAACAACAGCTAATAGGGATGCTGCAGCAGCACAAAAAGGTGATTGGATGGACGATAGCTGATATCCAAGGCATCAGTCTAGCACTATGCATGCATAAAATCCTTCTAGAGGATGATCATAAGCCGACCATTGATGCACAGAGACGTCTAAATGATGCTATGCGAGAGGTGGTGCGTAAGGAGATAATAAAATAGCTAGATGCTGGAATAATCTATGCCATCTCATATAGCAAGTGGGTGAGCCCGGTGCAGTGCGTTCCCAAGAAAGGAGGAATAACCGTGGTAACCAACGAAGACAATGAGCTAATCCCAACCAGGACTGTGACCGGTTGGAGGGTTTGTATGGACCATCGGAAGCTTAACAAAGCTACCCGAAAGGACCACTTCCCCTTACCCTTTATTGATCAAACGCTTGATAGATTAGCGGGTAAGCCTTACTATTATTTTCTTGACGGTTAATCAGGTTATAATCAAATAGCCATCGCACCGGAAGATCAAGAAAAGACGACATTCACATGCCCGTACGGTACATATGCTTTTCGGAGGATGCCATTTGGACTTTGTAATGCACCAGCCACTTTCCAAAGGTGCATGATGGCCATATTCTCCGATATGGTGGAGGATTTCCTAGAGATATTTATGGATGATTTTTCAGTCTTTGGAGACAACTTTGAAAGCTGCCTAGGCAACCTACAGAAAGTGCTCGAGAGATGTGAAAAGGCAAACTTAGTATTGAACTGGGAAAAGTGTCACTTCATGGTGGATGAAGGGATAGTCCTCGGCCATAAAATTAGCTGCCGCAGCATAGAAGTCGACAGAGCTAAGATAGAAGTAATCGAAAAGCTGTCGCCACCCACCACAGTCAAGGGAATCAGAAGCTTCTTAGGGCATGCTGGTTTTTATCGAAGGTTTATCGCGAACTTTTCAAAGATCACGAAGCCCTTATGCCATCTTCTGGAGCAGAACCGCCCTTTCGACTTCAACGCCGAATGTACTGAGGCATTCAAGGTTCTGAAAGAAAAGCTGGTAACAGCCCCAATAATACAGCCACCAGACTGGAAACTGCCGTTTGAGATCATGTGTGATGCTAGTGACTATGCTGTCGGGGCAGCACTCGGGCAGAGGAAAGACAAGATTTTTCATGTCACATACTATGCCAGCAAAACACTGAATGACACCCAAGTGAATTACACAACCACAGAGAAGGATCTATTAGCTGTGGTATTCTCTATTGACAAGTTCCATTCTTATATACTTGGAACGAAGGTCATAGTCCACACAGACCATTCTGCATTGAAGTATCTGTTCACCAAAAAAGATGCAAAGCCTAGACTGATACGTTGGATTCTGCTACTGCAAGAGTTCGACTTGAAAATCAAGGACAAAAGGGGACAGAGAATCAAGTCGCAGATCACTTGTCAAGGTTAGAGAAGGGAAAGAATCTCCCAGCAGACGAGACACACATATTGGAGACTTTCCCCGATGAGCAGCTGTTTGCTGCCACAATCACTGCCGCAACAGCCATGGCAGCAGGTAAGTTTTCTGAACTCCCCTGGTATGCTGATTTCGTTAATTGTTTGGTTAGCGGAATAACTCCTCCTGACCTTAATTACCAAGCTAGGAAGAGGTTCCAAAATGATGTTAAGCATTATTATTGGAACGAACCTCTTCTTTTCAAAATATGTGCAGATCAGATTATTAGGAGATGTGTACCACAGGATGAACATGAAGCTATACTACATCACTGTCATGCTTCACAGTATGGAGGATATTTAAGAGGTAACAAAACTGCTGCCAAAGTTTTGCAGTCGGGATTTTACTGGTCGTCACTGTTTAAGGATGCCCAAACATTCTATAAAAACTGTTACAAGTGCCAAAGGACTGGAAACATCTCAAGGAGACATGAGATGCCACTGCAAAATATTCTTGAAGTCGAGATTTTCGATGTTTGGGGGATAGATTTTATGGGACCATTCCCAACTTCATGTGGGAATTTAAACATCCTCCTGGCAGTGGACTATATGTCCAAATGGGTTGAAGCAGTCGCCACACAGAAGAACGATGCCAAGATGGTTCAAAGGTTTTTACATAAAAACATTTTTTCCAGATTTGGTATCCCTAAGGCGATCATCAGTGATGAGGGAAGGCATTTTGATAATAGGGTTATAGCTGCTGCCTTAAAAAAGTATGGTGTCAAACATCGGATCGCAACAACATACCACCCTCAGACCAATGGACAGGCTGAAATATCCAACAAAGAGGTCAAGAAAATTCTGGAAAAGATGGTTAAGCCAACTAGGAAGGACTGGTCTTTACACCTCAATGATGCATTATGGGCCTACCGGACAGCGTTCAAAACTCCATTGGGAATGTCTCCCTATCGGCTGATTTATAGGAAAACGTGTCACTTACCTGTCGAGATTGAGCACAGAGCATACTGGGCCATCAAGGCAGTGAATATGGACTTGGAAAAAGCAGGACAAAAAAGGCTACTTGATCTGAACGAAATTGAAGAAATCCGAACAATGGCCTATGACAACGCAAGAATATACAAGGACAAGACCAAGAAGTGGCATGACAAGAAGTTGCTGCCACGATAGTTATGCCCAAGGCAGATTGTGTTGCTATTTAACTCTAGGTTGAAGCTCTTCCCAGGGAAGCTGAAATCTAGATGGTCTGGCCCATTCCAAGTGGTACAGGTTTTTCCCCATGGTGCCATCACGATCAAATCTTTAAAAGACGAGCACCAATTCAAAGTGAACGGACAACGATTCAAGCATTATCAGGGGACTGAAGCCCCAAGAATGCAGGAAGTGGTTACTTTAGGAGATGCCCCACCTGGCACCCCTAATTTAACCTAATTTTATTTTTATTTATTTATATTATTTATTATTTATATTTATTAGGTAATTAGAGTTATTTTATTTTTAGGAACTAAAATTTTTTTTCTCTTATTGTTAGGAAATAAAAGAGACAAGGAGAAGAGGAGAAGTGAATCCAACCCATCATTTTCCATCAGCCCAAAAAGCCCAACTTTTGGACGCTATCGTTACAGTTGCTGCGACAGATGCGGAAAATACAGCCTGTCGACACGCTGTCGCGACAGACACGCAAACGCGTAACAGACGCGCAGTAGACACGGAAACACGTGACAGACGCGTCAGAAACTGCATAACAGCTGGCCCCGTTATTTGCGCCTGCCGTTACAGCTCCAACGGGTAGCAAACTCTTCCCTATATAAACCCCGTTCATTTTTCATTTTTTCACTCACTTCTACTCCTTCTACTTGCTTTCTCTAGAGTTTTTACTCATTTTCATTTTCTTACACAATCCTTGCAACCATGTCTTCTAGAAACACCCGCAGAAGTGCTGCTTCAGGCTATACCCCGGCAGCATCCACCCCACGATCCTTCCAGATTCGTGACATGTGGGAGGAAAAGGGCTTTATTTACACTTCCAAGGAGGGGAACTTGGGACTGCAGCCATTCATAGCAAAAAAGACCAGAGCCCTGCAGTGGCAGCTATTCGCAGAACAACCAGAGGAGATGAATGTGTCTCTGGTCCGAGATTTCTATGCTGCCATCGACATCAAACACACGACAACAGTCACGGTGAGAGGAAGAGAGGTGCCCTTTGAGCCAGAATATATCAACACTCTTTATGGCTTCTATGTGGGCATCAATGAAGATGGTCACCAGCAATTTCTGGAGAGCCTCGACCCTGTTGCCTATGATGCTGTCATGGCAGAGCTCACAGAAGAAGGAACCCAGTGGAATATGGATCCAAAGAACCCAAGGACGGTGAAGAGAGTTCAACTCACTTCGGAGGCCAAGCTGTGGAACGCCTTCATTAAAAAGAGAATCATGCCCTCCTCGCACAACACAACCGTAGACCAACCCAGGTTAGCCCCCATTCATTCTATATTACATGAGAGGTCGATTAACGTGGGTAGATACATTCGGGAGAGCATATTGGAATGCGCACACCGGCCGACAGGACCACTCTACTTCCCCTACCTCATCACCGCCCTTTACCGCGGCCATCATGTACCAGAAGCTGCCACTGATCTACGAGTTCAAGGGAAGGGCTGGACTGAGCGAAATCTACTCAGCCTGATGGAACTCACTGCTGCCACCCCGCTATCATCCTTCGATCCTACTGCCACAACAGCAGAGACGACAGCACCTAGTAACACCGACCCTGCTGCCATAGAACTTAGGCAGCAAATAGCAGCAGCCCCTCCAGCCGACATCTCCTCCCAGATCCTTGCTGCAGTACAAAAGCTGGAGGAACGACAGCTCGGACTCATGAGCTTCATCCGCGACTTCACGACTGCCACGGTAACCTTCATCCAAAACTCTTTAAATTTCCCCGATGCTGCATTCCCTGTCTTTCCAAATCAATATTTTGCTGCCCCACCCCTGCCCATACCCCTACACCTGCTGCCACGCCCCACATCCACACCAACCCTGCCCCGACAGCCGCACAACTAACACTTCTGCCAGGGGGACCAAGAGAAGAATGCCGTCAGACGAACTCGATGCATACATAGCAGGCTTCTCCTCCTCTTTAGTCTGGGCAGAATTTGATGGGGAACCCTCCGTAAAGAGGAATCTGTCCAAAGAGTTCACACCCGTCAAGCGGCAGAAAACAGTGGCAGACAAAAACAAGGTAAATAGCGGCAGTAGCAACGACAGCGACAGCGACGATGAGAGCAGCAGCAGCTTTGAGGTACAGGTAGTGGAGAAACCTCCCCATATCTCCCCTACCCGAATTCAACCGCCAAGGGAGGCCAAAACGAAGAATACCTCTACCTCCCCCATCTGCTAGCCAGCACCAGCCAAGAAGGCCCCTGCCCGTTGACAGATCCGGCTCAGCAACGACGACGACAACAACTAAATTTTAAGTTTCTTATCTTCTAATTGCTGTCTGCCTCTTTATATATTTTGTGATGTATTTTCGTTTTCTTTTTAACTGTCATTTGCATTGAGGGCAATGCAACCCTCGAGTTTGGGGGTGGCATCCCTCCATTAATGAAGTCTTATTTTAGTTTAAAATTCGTGTCTTTTACTTAGTTTATTTTTGTCAAAAAAATGAAAATTTTGGCTTAAGTCTTTTGAACTGAACTTACCTGCCGTGACAGCCTCTGTCGTGGCAGCACTTTTAGGATAGTTTTAGGAACAGTTTAGAGCCTTGCTATAATTCTGAAACTTAAACACCATTTGTGACTCTTATATTGTCTAGAACTTTACTGGTAAACTAGAATAGGGAAAAGCTTAGTACTTGAATAGCCCCTAGAGGTGCCTAACACTGGCTCTAGGAAAAGAAGTTAAGAAAAATAGACTCTTACACCTAGAGGTGCCCGAAACCGGCTCTAGGAAGTTAGCTAGAGGTGCCCAAAACCGGCTTTAGTCAAACTTAAGCTTGAAAAATAGAATCGAGTCTGAACTAAAGGAGCCTAAAAATTGCCTCCAAAAAGATGAACTTTGGCATAAAAATTCAAGTCAGAAGTTTCAGCTATTCTAGTAAGCTAAGTGAGTCTAGGCATATAATTGTTCACAAAGCATGCACGCACTACACGAGAATTATAGCATGGTTCCGAATAATTTCCTGAATTATCCGACAAGGTGTTGCTGTAATAGGGAATGAAATGGTAGGTAAGGGAAAGTTCATTGTTTTAAGCCAAACAATTTTTTTTCTTTGTTAGGTTTGAATTGCTTGAGGGCAAGCAAAAACTTGAGTTTGGGGGTGTGTTGAGTGTGTAAAAGTTCTATATTTTACCCCCTATTTAACCCATATTTCTGCCGCATTCAAGTATAATTCATTGCATTTAGGTTAGATTTCCGTTTTACATCACAAATATATTAAATGGCACAGTTTCTACTGAAATTGGTTGCTTTTGCAGGTAGCTACTGTAGCAGATAGAGGGCAGTCGAGAAGCAGAGCTGGAACTGGATGTGCAGACGTGAAGGATGATGCTGCCGTGGCAGCCAAGGACAACATCAGTAGTGAAGGGAAGAAAGTGAAGTGGACCTCGACAGAAAGAGAAAATTAAGCCCATCTGTCGTGGAGTACCCTTATATTTTTCCGAGCCCTAGATCAGAATGAAGGCCAAGCACAAAGTTCAAGGAAGAAATCCCAAGCAAGAAGCAATGTCGAATTAAAGACTGCTGCTCTAAAGATTTAGTCTCTATTAGAGTTTTACTTTAATTTAAAGTTGTATTCTTGCCTTATTAGAAAACTTGAACCCAAGGCCTATATAAAGGCATGTAATTCGACCTAGGAGAGGAGATCACCATTCTCTAGCTTTCTTCCCAAAACCCTAGCCGTTTTCCCTTCTTCACCATGTTCTAAACTTCCCCTAGGGCTAAGGGTTGCTTTGTAAAGTAGTTGCAAGGATTGCATTGTTTTAGGATTTTCTTTGTTCAATAAAATTACTTCAAGTTCTCTTATTCTGGTTTTCAACATCTTGCAAGAGTATCGAGAGAGCATTATGAGATTATATATTTATTTAATATCAGGAGAGTTAAGTATACGAAAGGAATAAGTGCGAGTTCTCTAGTTTATAGTTAAACTATCTCAGACCTAGGGATAGGACGAGGTTAAGTGGCTAAGGAAGAATTCAACAACATCGGTGTTCATCCTTCGATTCACGCCGGGAGGTATCATCAAAGACGTGTTCATCGACAGACTTGGACCTAGGGATAGGCCAAAGCACAACAGGGATTCTTGCCAAGCTTGAAGTACTGAGTTGAGTAATCGCTGCCGCGATAACCAACGGATTGCTACCGCGACAGGTGCTGCCGCAGCAGGCACGACGACAGAACAAAGTTTCCTAGACTTTGCAACACCTACACTACTGAGCAATTCCATACCGGCCCATTCTCTCTATCTTGATTCCTTTACTCTTTTATTTAAGTTCTCTTTATTATTTCGTGACAAGAATTTAAACTATTCTTTTCCTCTCTCGTGCAGTAATTCAAGGTGAAGCTATTAGCCCAGTCCCTGTGGAGACGATATCTGATACTTCAGTATCACTTTACTACTTGCGTCGTGTACACTTGCACTACATTGCGATATACACTTTTACACGCAACATGCACACTTGAGTCAAATGCGCGCGTGGTCTTGATGATGATAGTCATCAAGATGGAGTACAGGTTCGCCCGGAAATTCTTCTTGTATAAATGTTAGTCAGTGATTAGTGTAATCCCATCGACGGGGCGTGAGGATAAGTGGAATCCCCTCCGCGAGAACGGTGATGAGTGTAATCCCGTCGTAAGGTAAAGTTGTTGTTGGATGTGAGTTCCAACATGTTTATCCGCATATTCGAGTCATAGCTAGGTGCCAATATGAGTTGATATGTGTATCAATATGATATGAAATGTGATTCCTTTTTGGATTAATATATCTTTTTACATATGATGTGGATTGAGCTTGTTGAGCATGACATATTGTGAATTTATGTTCATGCATCATTGATATTTCGACTCTTGTGGATCGAAGGTAAGGACATGCATTTACCTTGTTGTGCTCGTGCTTGGACCCTGCATTGTCGAGGTTTGTTTTTAAAGAGCTTACCCTCACTAAGCTTTATGCTTACGCTCTCCTTTGTTCGACAATGCAGATCCTTAGTTCGTGGGTTGCTAGTGCAAGAAAGGGGCCCTCCAAGTGTGCTTCATGGTGCTAGCTTAGCTATCAAGTATGGATATTTTTGTTATGATGTAATGGTCATGCAATGGGATATGTAATTGTGGTGTGATGCTTTTGAAGTATGTTGAATGTTGGTTTGTTTAGGAGCATGTTAGACTCCTTTAAATGCTTGTGTTGTTTTGGCTTGGATGCCATGCTTGGCCTGTAAAACCTTATTTAGACTGCCTTTTATGAATGCTTTATGTTTGTTTGCTAAGGCATGAACCTCATATATGCTATGTATGTCTCCTTTTGATTGGATGCTTGTATTCCTTGAATGAATGATGTTCGTTTGTGTTGGGTTCCTCATATGCTTAGATTTTGGTTGTTAGGTGTTGTATGGGAGTTTGAATGTGGCTAGGGAAGTCTTAAAGTGCATCTAGAGTCGTGTTTGAGAGTCTTAGGCTGCAAACTTGAGCATTGCAGTGCAAGGCGTATTGGTACACCTAAGGGCCGTATCGATACGTTCCTACCCTTCTAGACTCAAGTTTGGTTTAGCGTACCGATACACGAGGGTGTATCGATATGCCAATTCCTCACTGGAAATCCGAGATGTTGGGGAGATTTTGGCGTATCGGTACGAGTCTTTGGTGTATCGATATGAGTTTGTATCGTTGACCTCGAGATGTTGAATGAGGAGGGTGTATCGATACGCCCAAGGGCTGTATCGATACGGTCTCCCTAGTTTGACCTTGGACCGTTGACTTGGTCAAGGCGTATCGATACCCTCTCTTAGTGTATCGATACGATCTGCTTTAAAAAGGTAAAATGGGCTGTTTTATGTCTTAAGTTTGTTTGTTCGATTTGCTCGTTGCTTCCGCTATCGTTTGTTCACATAGGCTATGTAATAAGGCATCTAGAAAAGATAATTAAAGAAAATGTTTTCCTTGGGTCGGTAACCGAAGTGGAGCCTTAACGGGTTTCGCCTCGGTTATCCCCGTGTAGCCCACTCAGATCGGTCAAGTGTCCGGACCGGGACGAGGGGGTTACACTTGTTGGTATCAGAGCCTAAGGTTTCTGAGACCTTGGGCAGGTAAGTGAGGTAAGTTGTGTTTTTATGTTGAAATGCACAGTGTTTGCTTGCCATGTAAGCATGTTTGCTTGTGTATCAAGTATGCTTGTTTTTTTGTTTGAAGCATGGTGTTTAGAGTCCCATTGCTACTATTACATCGGAAAAGGATTTTTAAAAGTGAGGGAACATACTTGAGCCACTTGGAACCCTTGCCTTGCTAACCCAATCTTGTATGTTTTGTTGTTGTGGTTGTAGTTGTTGTTTGTGAGCGATGTCGAGGCCGACGGGTAGGCCGAAAGTGGTTTGTCAGGAACCGCGTGTTGCGGCTCGTATTGATGAGTCGGTGGTTGGGATTGAGGCTCATGTGGAAGAGTCTGCTGCTGCTGCTGGAGTTGGAGCTCCTCCACCACTACCACCACCTCCTCCGCCTGGTGGGGGAAGCGAGGCTGGAGTCGAGGGAGAGGGACCACAGTTTGGCCAAGGTGGCCAAGGTCCAGCCGAAATAGATATGGCTCCGCTTGTGCAAGATATAGCGGGAGCATTTCAGGCCGCAGTTGTCGAGGCTCAGGCTGTAGCTCAGCCTAGAGGGGATGATAACAGTTTACCGTTGGAGAGGCTCTGTAGCCTAGGGGCCGAAGAGTTTAGAGGGTCTACACCTAAGAGATCCGATTTATGGTTAGAGAAGATCGTCCACATCTTAGCTCAGATGGGTTGCGTAGGTGCCCATAGGTTGGGATGTGTGATCTCTTTGCTACAGGGTGATGCCTACACTTGGTGGGTCACCATTACTACCGGAGTTCCAGAGGCTGAGATTGGATGGGATTTCTTTGAGTCTGCTTTCCGGAAAAAGGTACTTGGGGCCGAGGTATCTAGATGAGAAGAAACGAGAGTTTATGGCCCTAGTTCAGGGAGAGGCTTCTGTGACTGACTATGAGATTCGTTTTGTTCGTTTGAGTCAGTATGCACCAGAGTTGGTTCCGACTGAGAGGGACCGTTGTAACCGTTTTTGATATGGGCTGCATGAAGAAGTTAAGAGGTACACTTTAGCTTCTGATTATTCGGATTTTGATGTCTTGGTTGCTAGAGCCAAGGACATTGAGCACAGCTTGGGGCTGACCAAGCGTTCTGGAGGATCTAGTTCTGGTAAGAGACATAATAACTTTGACCGAGGGGATGCCGAGAGGCATAGAGGCGGTGGACAGCAGTTTGACCATAAACGTGGAGATGGCCACTATGGTAGAGGCCACCAGGGCCATAGAGGAGGAGGGCGGTTGCCCGAGTGTGCACGATGTGGGAGACAACATGCTGGTGAGTGTTGGGGTAACTTCCATGCTTGTTGGAACTGTGGTTCGAGGGACCACTTTAGGAGGGAGTGTCCGCATCAGGCGGCGCAAGCACCGAACATATCTCAGGCTCCTGCGAGAGCGATAGATTACCAGAGAGACCGTGGGTGCGGTCGTGGCTACTTCCAGCCTAGGGCTGATGCACCTAGGGTAGATGCTCAGAGGAACCTTGCTCATGTTGTGGCAGTACAGCTAGAGGCAGGAGGACCAGCGAGAGTCTATGCTCAGAGAGAGGCCGGGAACGACACTGATGTGATAGCATGTAATTTTGAGTTACAGTCTATGTCTTTGCTTTCTTTGGTTGATTCGGATTCTACGCATTCCTACATTTTGAGTGAACATGCACGGAAGTTAGATATACATGTTGAGATCTTAGATGTAGGTATGCATGTGACTAGTTCTTTTGGTGAGACAGTTGTGGTTAGACGTATGTATAGGAGATGTCCGCTGAAGATTCAGGGTCATGTGTTTTCCGTTGATATGATGGAGCTTCCTTTTTATGGTTTTGATATTATTTTGGGTATGGAGTGGTTAGTTGAGCACGGAGCTAGTATGGATTTTGAGACGAAGAGGATTTCTTTGAAACTTTCTGATGACTATGAGATAGTAGTAGTAGGCGAGAACATTAAGTTCTTGTCTAATGTTGTGTCAGCTTTAGAGGCTCATAGGTTGATGGATTTCAGATGTGGGGCTTTCTTAGCTTATGTGTTGAATCCGAATATGAGTGAGGCTAAACCGAAAGATATTAGAACAGTTTGTGATTTTTCGGATGTGTTTCCCGAAGAGTTACCAGGTTTGCCTCCTGACAGAGATGTTGAGTTTGTGATTGAGACTGTTTCAAGGTCTACTCCAGTTTCTATAACACCGTATCGTATGGCTCCGAAAGAGTTGAAAGAATTGAAGAGTCAGTTGCAAGAGTTGTTAGACCGTGGATTTATTTGGCCTAGTAGTTTTCCTTGGGGGTGCTCCTGTGTTGTTTGTAAAGAAGAAAGATGGCAGTATGCGTATGTGTATTGACTACAGGCAGTTAAATCAGTTGACTGTGAAGAACAAGTATCCGTTGCCTCGTATAGATGATTTGTTTGATCAGTTGAGAGGTGCTTCAGTGTTCTCGAAGATAGATTTGAGATCAGGGTACTATTAGTTGAAAGTAAAAGAGTGTGATGTTTCGAAGACAGCTTTTAGGACTAGATATGGTCACTATGAGTTCCTTGTGATGCCGTTTGGGCTCACGAATGCACCTGCGACATTCATGGATATGATGAATAGAATCTTTAGAGACTATCTAGACTGTTTTGTAGTTGTCTTCATAGATGGTATTCTTGTGTACTCGAAATCAGAAGAAGAGCATGATGAGCACTTGAGATTTGTTTTGCAGAGATTGTTGAGCAATCAGTTGTATGCGAAGCTTAGCAAGTGTGAGTTCTAGATTCGAGAGGTTGTATTTCTTGGCCATGATGTTTCGGCCGAAGGTATTCATGTTGATCCGTCGAAGATTGAGGCTATTGTTGAGTGGAAACAACCTAAGTCTGTAACTGAGATTAGGAGTTTCCTAGGATTAGCCGGTTACTATAGGAGATTTGTTGATGGTTTCTCTAGGGTAGCTGCTCCTTTGACTAAACTGTTGCAGAAAGGAGTTAAGTTCGAGTGGTCAGATGCAAGACAGAAGGCCTTTGAGCAATTGAAAGAAGCTTTGACAAATGCCCTAGTGTTAGTGCAACCAGTTTCAGGTAAGGAATTTGTGATCTATAGCGATGCTTCTTACATAGGGCTAGGTTGTGTTTTGATGCAAGAAAGAAGAGTTGTTGCCTATGCTTCTAGACAGTTGAAGGTTCATGAGAAGAACTATCCTACTCATGATATAGAGTTAGCCGCAGTTGTGTTTGCATTGAAGAATTGGCGTCATTACTTGTATGGTGAGAAGTGTACAGTTTACACCGATCATAAGAGCTTGAAGTATTTGATGACACAGAGAAAGTTGAACTTGAGACAGAGAAGATGGCTTGAGCTGTTGAAAGATTATGATTTGACCATTGAGTACCATCCGGGTAAAGCAAATGTAGTAGCTGATGCTTTGAGTAGAAAAGTTGTAGTTGAGTTGAGAGCTATGTTTGCTAGATTGAGAGTATCCGATGATGGTGGTTTGATCACAGAGTTGCAAGTGAAGCCTTCTTTGATTCAATTGATTAGAGAGAATCAGTTGCAAGATGTGTCTTTAGTTTCTCATGTTCAGGACATAGCCGAAGGTAGACCGACCGAGTATAGTTTTAGTGGTGAGAATGTGTTGTGCTTTAGAGATAGAGTTGTAGTGCTGGAAGATGTTGAGTTGAGACGTATGATTCTGAGTGAAGCACATTCGAGTCCCTTTTCTATGCATCTGGGTAGTACCAAGATGTACCGTGACTTGAAGAATGACTACTTCTGGGTTGGTTTGAAGAAGGATGTAGCCGAGTATGTGAGCCGTTGTATGGTTTGTCAGAGAGTGAAGGCAGAACATCAGGTTCCTTCAGGTTTTTTACAACCTTTGAAGATTCCGGAATGGAAATGGGAGAGAATCACCATAGACTTCGTGTCAGGGTTACCGTTGTCTCCTTCGAAGAAGAATTCTGCTTGGGTGATTATTGATAGATTCACTAAGTGTGCTCACTTCTTAGCAGTGAGCACTACAGATTCTTTAGACAAGTTGGCAAACTTGTACATCCGTGAGATTGTGAGACTTCATGGAGTTCCGAAGTCTATTGTTTCAGATAGAGATCCTAGATTTACTTCAAGGTTCTGGGTTGTTTGCATAGTGCTCTAGGTAGCCGTTTACATTTCAGTACTTTTTATCATTCGCAGTCCGATGGACAGTCAGAGCGAGTGATACATATTTTAGAGAATATGCTTCGTTGTTGTGTGATTGACTTCCAGGGTTCTTGGGAGAAGCACTTACCTTTAGTTGAGTTTGCTTATAACAATAGTTACCAGGCTAGTATACAGATGGCTCCCTATGAAGCTTTGTATGGTAGACGATGCAGGACTCCGATCTGTTGGGCTGAAACAGGACATAAATTGTTACCTATGCCGGATTTGCTTAAGGGGACTACTGATAAAGTGAAGTTGATTTGTGACCGTTTGAAAACAACTTCCGATCGTCAGAAGTCTTATGCAGATTTGAAGAGAAAAGATATTGAGTTCTCAGTGGGTGAGGAAGTGTTTCTGAAAGTATCTCCGTGGAAGAAGGTAATGAGATTTGGCCGGAAAGGCAAGTTGAGTCCGAGGTTTATTGGTCCGTATGAGATAGTTGAGCGGATTGGGACGGTAGCTTATCGTTTGAGGTTGCCTTTTGAGTTAGAGAAGATCCATGATGTCTTTCATGTGTCTATGCTTAGGAGATATAGATCAGATCCTTCTCATGTTATGCCTATTGAGGAGATAGAGTTGAATCCGGATTTATCTTATAATGAAGAACCAGTTGAGATACTTGTTTTTGATAGCAAAGTGTTGCGTGGCAAGACCATAGAGTTGGTCAAGGTGTTATGGAGACATAGAGGTGTGGAAGAGGCCACGTGGGAGAGGAAAGCTGATATGCTTTAGCAGTTTCCGTACTTGTTTCCGTCAGGTAATTTCGGGGACGAAATTCCTTAAGTGGAGGAGAGTTGTAGCACCCGGGTTTAGGGGTCGGGTGAAAATAATATTAAAATATTGTTTCGAGTTCGGTTTTTATAATTAAAATAATAATATATTGTTTGGACTTTGTGATTTCAAAGCAAACAATTTATGTTGGACCAAATTGAATTGAAACTCAAAATTTATGAATTTTAAAGTAAAGGGGAATTGTCATCTCATTAATGGCATTTTTGTAATAAAGTGGACTTCAATTTAAAAAGCCCATTTTTCAATTAAAAGAGCCTTTTATCATCTTCTTCCCTATTCCCTCTCCCATTTTCAACGACAAAGAACCCCTCCCCCTCCATTTTACTATTCCATTTCCTTGCTTCTTCATTTGGGCTCGGTTTTGAAAGGTAATTACGTTTTCATTTTGCTCTCATCTTTCTCTCTTCAAAAGTACCTTTAGATTGCATTTTCATCCATGATTTTAGAATTTGAGTTTTTGAGTTTTTAAGTTAAAAATCCAAACTTTATTGTTCTATGTTGAAGTTTTTGATTCCTTATTAGTATGTATGTTATTAGCAACCCAAATGGTCCAACATATGTGATTTTTTACTTGGTTTTATAAACATTCCCAGATTTGGGTTTAATGAGGGTTTTTGAAGGGTTTTGGAATGGATTTTGGGTGTGTTTTATGTTGGAAATGGAAGGCTAATGTTAGTATGTTAGTTGAGGGTTGTTTTGGAACCATTTGGAAGTGTTAAAAGTGTTGAAATCAAAGGTTTTGGATTGGGTATAAGGGCTGCTCGAGTTTGTGGTTTTTGGGGGTTGTCCATGGCTTGAATTCTTGTGTTTGATGTTTGAATAGTATTTTGGGTTAGCTACATTGATGTATGAGCTGATTTGAGGTTGTTTGGATTGTATTGAGTTGTTTAGAGACAAGGACTTGTGTTGGTGAAGCATCGGGAGTGAATCCGAAAGCTTGAAGGTGTCGGTTGCTTGATATTTGAACTTGGAAGTGAAGGTGAGTGGTTTAACGTTTTAAAAAGGTTTTGAGTATTTGGTTCAAGCATGTGGACTAGGTTGGGCTTGGTAGACCCACCTAGAGTTGGGATTGGAGTGGTAGCCTAACCCCAAGCTATAGTTAGAGACATTGGTTGAACTCTATAATTATTGTTTATGCCTCATGATGATTTGTGTTGGTGATGGTTGTGTATAAATATGTTATACATTATGTTGAGGCATGATATTGATGCATTGTGATATGCATGTGGATTGTTCATGATTGTGATCATGGTGAGTACGTGCTAAGCACGGAAGTGATATGAGATGTTGTGGATTTGTTTAATGTTGGCATTAGTATGCTTGGGTACAAATGATCGATCATTAGGATGTTAGTGTGCACACTTGAGTCAAATGCGCGCGTGGTCTTGATGATGGTAGTCATCAAGATGGAGTACGGGTTCGCCCAGAAATTCTTCTTGTATAAATGTTAGTCGGTGATGAGTGTAATCCCATCGACGGGGCGTGAGGATTAGTGGAATCCCCTTCGCGAGAACGGTGATGAGTGTAATCCCACCGTGAGGTAAAGTTGTTGTTTGATGTGAGTTGCAACGTGTTTATTCGCGTGTTCGAGTCATAGCTAGGTGCCAATATGAGTTGATATGTGTATCAATGTGATATGAAATGTGATTCCTTTTTGGATTAATATATGTTTTTACATATGATGTGGATTGAGCTTGTTGAGCATGACATATTGTGAATTTATGTTCATGCATCATTGACATTTCGGCTCTTGTGGATCGAAGGTAAGGACATGCATTTACCTTGTTGTGCTCGTGCTTGGACCCTGCATTGTCGAGGTTTGTTTTTAAAGAGCTTACCCTCACTAATCTTTATGCTTACGCTCTCCTTTGTTCGACAATACAGATCCTTAGTTCGTGGGTTGCTAGTGCAAGAAAGGGGGCCTCCAAGTGTGCTTCGTGGTGCTAGCTTAGCTATCAAGTATGGATATTTTTGTTTTGATGTAATGGTCAAGCAATGAGATATGTAATTGTGGTGTGATGCTTTTGAATTATGTTGAATGTTGGTTTCTTTAGGAGCATGTTAGACTCCTTTAAATGCTTGTGTTGTTTTGGCTTGGATGTCATGCTTGGCCTGTAAAACCATGTTTAGACTGCCTTCTATGAATGCTTTATGTTTTTTTGCTAAGGCATGAACCTCATATATGCTATGTATGTCTCCTTTTGATTGAATGCTTGTATTCCTTGAATGAATGATGTACGTTTGTGTTGGGTGCCTCATATGCTTAGATTTTGGTTGTTAGGTGTTGTATGAGAGTTTGAACGTGGCTAGGGAAGTCTTAAAGTGCATCTAGAGTCGTGTTTGAGAGTCTTAGGCTGCAAACTTGAGCATTGCAGTGCAGGGCGTATTGGTACGCCTAAGGGCCGTATCGATACGGTCCTACCCTTATGGACTCAAGTTTGGTCTAGCATACCGATACACGAGGGCGTATCGATACGCCAATTCCTCACTGGAAATCCGAGATGTTGGGGAGATTTTGGCGTATCGGTACGAGTCTTTGGTGTATCGATACGAGTTTGTATCGTTGACCTCGAGATGTTGAATGAGGAGGGTGTATCGATACGCCCAAGGGCTGTATCGATACGGTCTCCCTGGTTTGACCTTGGACCGTTGACTTGGTCAAGGCGTATCGATACACTCTCTTAGTGTATCGATACAACCTGCTTTAAAAAGGTAAAATGGGCTGTTTTATGTCTTAAGTTCGTTTGTTCGCTTTGCTCGTTGCTTCCGCTGTCGTTTGTTCACATAGGCTATGTAATAAGGCATCTAGAAAAGATAATTACAGAAAAAGTTTTCCTTGGGTCGGTAACCGAAGTGGAGCCTTAACGGGTTTTGCCTCGGTTATCCCCGTGTAGCCCACTCGGATCGGTCAAGCGTCCGGACCGGGACGAGGGGGGTTACAAGTGTGGCCCCGCCCACGCAAATGGGTATGCAAAAATAAAATATTCCTCTACATACTAAACAAAATTAATTTTTTCAGAAAAAATAACACTAAAATAAATCTATTTAAAAAAATTAATAAATAGGGATGCGAATGCACCCTATCAGGGCCGGGTGCATCCGCCACTGGTAGAGGAATGAAGAAAAAGTGAAGAAGGAAAATAGGGACAAAGAGGGATGAGATAGAGTTGTAGGAAAATTGGAAAGAAAAAAAAAGAAACTTCAGTAATTAAATGACTTAACTAATACAATGTTCGAATTTAAGTACTCAATCAAATACATGTTTTTTTTTAAAGAGGATCTTCATTGATTTTCTTCCTTTTGTTTCTATCACAGAGGACTGGGTACTCTTATACCTATAAACTAATTTTATGTTTGCAGTGTTCCTGCATGAATATTTTTTTATTTATTTATAATTTTAAAAAAATTAATATAAACGAAAAATATATATACTTCTCGTTAATATATAATTAAGTTTATATTAATCATATTAATTAAATTATATTTATGCTAATCAAAATTAATTAATTGATAAAATTAACATTATAATCATTATAAATAAGTTTATTAATTAATTGATAAACTAATTATATACTTGGTAATGGTTTGTTGTTATCATCCATATCTTTTTGTATTCATAAATTAAAGCGTTTGAATCCTTAAACATATTCGATCTCATGTCCTCTTAAGTATAGTACCAACAACACTAATTGAGTTAAACTCAATCAATAATCTTTATTTTACAACTCCTTTGGTTCAACTTAAACAAAGAAAACCGGGAAAAAAAAGAGCAATCAGTTTATTATTTTCAGGTTTTCTTTGGGTTGATTGTCCAGTTGCCTTAGCTTCATATAGCTCCTCCTCTTCATATTCAACTCTTCTTGCATGTGCCTTTTTTTTGTTTCCAATTCAGTCTGTTTATATACACGAAGAGCTCAAATAAAAATCTGTTAAAGGTTTTCGATAGCGGGATATGAAAAGCATTGATAGTTGCCGTCAACAGAACGTAAAAGATTAACCATCACTCAACCGAAAGGCGAAGCGTGTATTGAACAATTTGCTATAGCTGATATTCCAAAAGGATTGCTGCGAATAAGAATATCAATTTACGTTCCTCATTTTTTTTCCTTTTCTTTCTTTACTTTCGGATATAAACCACGTCTCTATTTCATCACTTTTATGCGGACACCATTATTTTACACACAACTTTTAAGTTTCGTACAGATAATTGACTAAAATCACGAATGGAGATGGAATCTTATTGTTCAGAAGCGAACCTCAAATGTTGTCATGTGTCGTATTTAAGAAATTTTAAATTCTAATTTATACTCTAAATCATCATACACCTAAATCTTAAATTATAAATCTAAACCTTAAATTCTAAATCTTAAACATAAAAACACTAAACCCTAAATAAAACACAATATGACAACATTAGTTTGTGTGTAGACATGTCTTGGATGCAGTAATTGAGTGTGTAGATCGGCCTACGGAGGTTGAGGGTGTTGAGTGTCCTTTGGCGGATGCTGCACAAGGTGAGGAAGCGTTAGGTGATGTCCCTCAGCGTCTAATGTAGTGCTGTTGTCACTAGATTTTCACCCCACCAATATTAAATAATTTGAAAAATATAATAAAAAGAGAAATATTTTTCCCTTAAAATAATAAAAGGTCCACCTTTATAAAATAAAATAAAAAAACTATCTCAAAAAACTCATTTTTGTAAAGCCCATTTTAAAAGAAAAACAAGCCCACCCTGAAATACAAGCCCATCTTTTTTAAAGAAAAATATAATAATAATAATAATAATAATAATAATAATAATAATAATAATAATAATAATAATAATAATAATAATAAATGTAGAGAAAAATGGGGAAATAAAATGACAATAAAAATAATAAATGAAAAAAATAGCAAAGAACAACACAAAAAAGGGAAAAACAGTAATAAAAAATAAAGAAAAAAAGGGGAACCAGCGCGCGTCACGCGCCAGCGTGTGTGCCGCACGCACGCGGGCTGGTTCCCTAAAACCCTTGGATCGACGCACTGCTAGAGCTGATCGGCGTCCACCTACCACAGCTGTCGTCGCTGTTAGTTTCAGTCGACGTGTCTCGCCGTCACCGACCCAACGACACTAACGTCACTCGCCGTCGTCCACTGTAGGCGCTGGAATTTGCAAAAAAAAAATAGAGAGAAAGAAGTCAAAACCTAGGCTCGAATCAAGGGGAAATTCGATCCCGAATTTGAACCAAATCGGGATATTCTTGAGGGGTTTTTCCGAGGATCAAGCCTTGTGTCGGATTTAGGCTTCAATTTGGGGATTAAATCCCGATTTAGCTTGAATTTGAAGCTGAAATTCAACTATAAAACCCTCAAACCCCATTTGTTCAACACACACTTGATCACTTGAAAAAGCAAAAAAAAGCTTAAAGAATAATCCTGAAAAATTCTTAAAAAGTTCACAAGAGTTGCTGGAAATTTTGGAGTTGAAGTTCGAGCTTGGGGGCAATTTTTCGGAAGCAATTGGGAGCATTTCGAGAAGTTCATATTCGAGTTCTTTGTTCGTCGTTTCGCTAAAATTTCTATCTTTTCTTTTAGTTTTTTTAGTAATTTTCATGTTTGTTCTTGGTTGAATTTTTGTGTTAGTGTTTTTGTGGATTTTAGGTTGTGTTCTTGAAGTCAGAAAATCGTTTCGCGATTCCGGTAACGTTTTCGTTTTAAATTTTCATTTAATTTTTTGTGTAATCTTTAAACGAAATTGCATGCTTTAAAATGTTGTTTAGGAGTTTTTTTATCTTTAGAAATAAAAAAAAATGAACTTTTAAAAGTGTTGCTATTAAAATGTAAGTATAAAATTGAGTTAATGTGGTTTTATTAAAAAACTTAAAGTTAGGGATTTAATTAGAAGAAATAATAATGCATGAGTGGAAATAATAAAAGGGGCTTGATTTATAAAAAATAATAAAATGATTTTTCTTGAAATTTAGTTTTGTTAAGTGATTTTAAAATGAAAATAAAGATTTTTTTTAAAAAAGTAAGTGATAAGTTTTTTTTAAAAAAGTGAAAACAAAAGAAAATAAAATTTAAAAAGGGTTTTAAATAAAGTTTAGGGTTTAGAAGAAATAATTTTGAAAAAGTATAAAGAGTAAAAATCTTTTAAAATAAGGTTTTATTATAAAAATAATTTTAAAGAAAAAATCATTTGAAAAATGAAAAAAAGTCTTTAAAGAAAAATTCTTTTTGAAATAAAAAATATAAACAAGAAAAATAAAAAATGGTAAAAGCTAAAAAATGTAAAAAAGGGAAAAAGAAGGGTCTTAGTTTTGAAACTAAAAAAGAAATAAATTTTTTTTTTAAAGAAACAATATAGAGCAAAACACAAAAGAAAAAAATAGAGTTTCTTGTTTGTTTAGAAATAGATTGAAACTTAAGACTAGGTTCTAAAAGCTTAGATAGAGACATGTTTGAAGAAAAATTTACTTCACGAAAAATAAAACACACTTAATCAAACTTAAACCTTTAACTAAGAATAAAAGACTTAGACTTTTTTTAGTATTTTTAAATGATCAAACTTAGAATAAATAAAAATTCTCAACACATTAAAATTTCTATGTTGTTTGAAAAGTGAAATTAATTTAATGCGGTGTCTTATCAAACGGGAATGACGGGTTAGCGCCAGAAATGTTGGCGGTGATTAAAGTTCATCTCTCGGGCGATAAGGCCGTTAAAATAGTTTGATGTTCATTAAACGGACAAATAAAGTCGAACCTTCGTGAACTTGCAAATTCCAGTTTTAAAAACGATTTTAAAATCAATTAGGTACCAATTTTGGGTGTCGTGGGGGTGCTAACCCTTCTCCACGCGTAACCGACCCCCGAACCTATTTTCTGGTTTTCGTAGACCAAAACTGTTGTTTTATTAAAACAAAACGTTTTATTAAAATAACCATGTTTTAAAGTGATTCAATCACACTTTTCAAAAAGATTGGTGGCGACTTCGTATTTTTAAAGTTTTCAAAAAAGTCGAAGCTCGAAAGGGTTGCGACAGCTTGGCGACTCCGCTGGGGATGTGTTTTTGTTTTAAAAATAAAAACAAAAGAGGGTCATGCCACAAATTGATTTTAAATGGTTTTCAAAGATGTTTTTTTATTTAAAAAACTAATGGAAATTGCAAGTTCTGTTCAATTTATTTGTCCGTTTAAATGAATATAACTCTATTTTACGCATTTAAGACTTAATTCCAAGCTCTATTCCCGAGCTTTGTCCCGTTCGTTTAAGTGGGGGGAACACGCTTTGCTCATGTAAGAATATTGATTCTTCTTATGAGCCTAGCAAGTACCTTCGGGACTCATTCCCTTTGTCTTCTTAAGGATATTGATTCTTCGAGAAGGCATCGGTGGTGAGTCCTCCTGAGTTGAACTTAATTCGTTTGAAGCCTGTAATGGGTGAGAATCGAGGGCCTTGCTACCCTTAGTAGGGGACAGCAAGGACAACTCGGGTACCCTTTTAGAACCGAACCAAGTTTGAGAATTTAGAGCCTACCCCAATAGAGCCATGCGGAAAGCCTAGGGTGTTGAGTCTGGTCAAAGTTGCAAGAATAATTCGTGGAGACATATCCTGGAATGTTGGAATGGCTGCTCGGAGTTATTATGCAATTGAGTTGTTTTGGATTTTTAGGTTTTATCTCTGTTTTTTTAAAAGAGTACTAACCCTTTTGTGTGTGAGTTTTGTTTTGTTTTTGTGGCATATTTATTTTTTGCATGCATCGTATATTTGAAGGGGTCGTTTCTAAAGCATGTTGCTCAATCAGAAAAAGCTTCTGCCATGGATAGAAGGTACCCAAAAGAGGAAGACAACGCACAAACAATGAGAATTTGTCGAATGACCACGCGAAGGAAACATCGAAGTATGCTCAGTGCCAAACAGAATACCAATCGCAAGAACAATAGGACCACTTTGTCGGTCCGACCAAGCAGAATTTGAAAATGATCTTTGGTCTACTCGACTTAGGGGCAACGTCAAAAGGACCCAGGAGCGAGACGAGTTCGGTAAGAGCATCACATCCTAAATTGAAGACGTAGCTAAGCATGTGGCATTAAGAAGATACATTTCTTCGCCCCACGTCAGATCGACAGGGAGGAACCAAGGCTTTAAAGGTTGATTAAAGAAATGAGTGCTCAGACCGAGATGTATTTGTAGGACCTTCGTCATCCAATGGAAGCTACGTCTAAGAGCAACACCTTAATAGAATTGATGATCATTCGCCTGCATTCATGCTTTTTCATACATACATTTGCTTCCATGCATTTGTTTTTTGTTTCAATCATTGCATTCATACATGTATAATAAAAAGATTAATTTTGGGAAATTCCATTTAAGTAGTAAAGATCCCACGCAAACACGACTCGAGCCATGAACACTGAAGAAAGATTGACAACTCTAGAAACAAATTAGAAGAGCATCTGTGATAAGCTTGAGAAAATAGAAAATGATCTGAAGAAAGAGATTGAGATATCACACCGGAAAACAGTCAGCCAAATCGCAACCATGTTTGGGTTCTAAGACCCAGAAGCAAGAGAAGACACCAACACTTTCTCGGGGATGGCTTTTGTACATTCACGGATGCAAAAGGAAGTGGTTTCACCTAAAGTCAAGATCTTGCCCATTTTGTAGAATCTTCTGCCTGTACTGAAGAAAACACCGATGAGGTTCGTAGCTGCGAGATGCCTGACCTCAATGAAGAAACTGACAAGGCAAAGGTCGAGAAGAAATGGGAAGACCGCTACAAGAAGCTGGTGGAAATGATTAAATCTTATCAAGAAGGAAGTATTTATGGTGGCATGGATGCTAGAGATTTGAGTCTAGTTTCTGACCTGGTGGCTCATCCAAAGTTCAAGGCCCCTGACTTTAAAAAGTATAATGGAACTACATGCCCATTGGCACATTTGACCATGTACTGTAGGAAAATGTCACCATATTTAGAAAACGAGAAATTACTGATTCATTGCTTCCAAGACAGTTTATCTGGGTCTGCTATCCGATGGTATGCTCAATTGAGTCAGGTAAATATACGCACTTGAAGGGATCTGTCAAAAGCCTTCCTCAAACAGTACGAGTATGTAACAGATATGGCCCCAAGCAAGATTGTGCTACAGAGTATGGAACAAAAGCCCAATGAGAGCTTCCGCCAGTATGCCCAGAGATGGCGAGATGTGGCAGCCCAAGTTTAACCTCCACTGTTAGAAAATGAGGTTACTTCAATGTTCGTGGGACTCTAAATTTTCCTTTCTATCACTACATGTTAAATCACGCCATCGAAGGTTTTGCAGACATGGTCATGAATGGAGAATTGATATTAGTAGCCATCAGAAGTGGAAGACTCGAGAGAGAAGAAGATGGCGAATGCGTTTAGAATTTTGTCACGAAGATTGATAGAGGCAAGATTGGTTTGAATTCATGCATTCATAGAATAATGCATAATTTTCTCTAGGCGGTTAGGATCGTGCTTAAAACCAACCCTTTTGCTTTTGCCCGCGAGCATTAGGGATCTTTTGTAAGGGCTTCTATGTCAATTTACTTGTTTAAAGATGCATTTTTTCTCAAGTGGTAAACGTTTCTCATTTTTGTTTCATCATTTTTTCCTTCTTTACATTCTTCATCCATTTCTTTTCAAGCGTACATCTTATTTGCAGAGTCCCTATTTTTGATCGTATGAATGATTCTTGAATCTAATCCCGAGATAGAGGAGCAAAAATGTATGTTCAGGATTAATATACAGATTTGAGTGAATTTTCCTCTCATACATTGCTGTTAAGGTTCTTGAATAAAGTGACAACTCTAAAACATCTACCAACTAAAGACTGCTTCTCTTCGACGGTATTTGTGTGTGAAATGACATTTGTCATTCTTTCATTTCCCTTCACGAATAAGAAAACGAAAAAATCCATTTGTTGTCCCCCTTTGAGCCTAATATTATTTTTCTTGTGATTTAACCCTAACCAAGGATCACTCCCTACAATAGGGGCAATGAGGATGAAAATTGCAAGCAAAAGAACACAACAAGTAAATGTCCTAAACTGAAAAAGGACACAAAAAGGAAAGATGGAAAAAGGAAAAAGAAGAAGAAAAGAAAAAGAAGAAAGAAGAAAGAAATAAAAAGAGAAGGAAAAAAGAGGAAAAAGAAAGAAAGAAAAAGAGAAAGAAAAAAAGAAAAAGAGAAAGAAAAAAGAGGAAAAAGAAAAAAGAAAAAGAGAAGGAAAAAGGAAAAAAAGGAAAAAAGAAAAAAATAAAGAAGAAGAAAAGAAAAAAGAAAAAATAAAGAAGAAGAAGAAAAGAGAAAAAAAAAAGAAAAAAGAAGAAGAATAAGGAAAATTTGAAGTAAATCTTTCAAACGAGACGTGTGTAAAAAGGAAATGAGCTCTAGGGTGAAAACCCAAAATGGGCAGTCTAGAGTGATCCAAAGAATAAAAGAAGAAGAACAGAGATTTCATCAGGAAAAGTTGATCATTGGTTTAATCACCCTTAAAATATGTATTTGAGCTTTTATATCCTTTCTTTGGCAATCCGAGCCTAGCCTACATTACAAGCCTTAAAAAGACCATTTGGATTACACATGAATATTTGAGAAAAGGAGTTCGTCTTCAGAACACATTTCGCCTAATTGAGTTAACCTTTCTTCAGGGACCTCGAGCTTTTAATGTCTGATTGAGATTATAAAAATGGGAAAATTTAAATTTGGGGAGTGCGTGAGTAAAAGAGAGCCACAAAAATGGGGCACTATTCGGTTGATGGATTCATGAATCATTCATGCTATGAATTTTGGGGCATCTGACTTTGCCCTTTTCTTGTGTTTGCCATGACTACTTTCTTAAAATCCCCATTTTAGCCTTTTCTTGCGTTTGTAATGACTTTTTCCTTTGAATTATCATTTCTAGCCTTTCCTTGCATCTTACAAGTATGCTGACATAGATTTATGAAAAGCAAAAGATTTCTTGGTATTGATCTCAACTGTAGGAGACCATGAACGAATGTTTTCATCACTTCAGAAAACAATTGAACATCAGTTTGAATGGGGGCAATGCCTTGCATCAGAAGGTAAAAAAGAAAAAAGAAGAGGCATATGCGCTGAAGAGTTTGAAGGGAGCCATGTTGTCAAGAAGAATATGCAAATAAGATGTAAAAGCTCCAAAAGCATGAAAAGAGATAGAATTGCACTTGAGAAGAAAACCATGCCATTAGATTGGGGGCAGTCTATGTCGACCAAGGATTCAGGATCCTTAGTATTAATAGGCGTGAGAAGAAGATATTAAAGCGCCAACACCATTCAAGGTGGAAATAAGCTTTTACATGCAAGCAATTCAAGATGTCCTGCAGGGTCAAGAATTTGAGAATTCACAAGAAGCACTAAAGCTGCTTAATAAGGGGCATATGAAGACTTGAAGCTTTCAAGACCACACAAGGAAGCCTTTCACTCAACATTGATATATCGACCACATTGATAGTAGATCTTGAGACATTTGCCTACGAGGATCGAATGTTTTCGATGAAGCGAAGAGATATAAAGTGTAACACCCGGGTTTAGGGGTTAGGTGAAAATAATATTTTAATATTATTTGGGTTCGGTTTTATGATTTAAATAATGGTTCGGGTTTTGTTTTCAAATTAATTAATTTAATGATTGATTATGTTTTGTAATTTAATCCCAAATAGCCATGGATTGTGTGCCCTTGTGAATACCCCATTTCATTAAGGGCAAAAAGGTCCTTGTGCCTTTAAGTTAAAACAAAACAAAAACACCCAAACTATCTACTATTCATTCTCTTCTTCACCAACGGGAAACAAGAGCTCTCTACCCAAATCTACTATTCCATCCAAAAGCTCCCTCATTTCAACCCCGTTTTGAAAGGTAATAGTATTTTTGATTTCCCCTCACCTCCCTCTCCATGAAAGTACCTTTTATTTTCGTTTTCATGAAGTTTTTAGAAAATGGAAGTTTTGAATATTTTGATTAAAAATGAGACCTTTATGTTGATAAATGAAATGTTTTGATTTGATATGCTTAGTTATGGTATATAGAGGTCAAATGGTATGTCATATGTAAATTTCAAATGATTTTGGGAAATTTTCGGAATTGGGTTTCAAGGGGGTTTTTGGAGGTTTTTAAAGTGGTTTTTGGGGTGGTTTAGGGTTGGTTTTTGAGGGCTGGTGCTAGTATGATATATGAGGATTACTTTGGGTGAATTTGAAGGTTGATTGAATGCTTGAAATGGAAGATTTCAGTGGGTTTTAGGGGCTACTCGAAAATTCTGTTTTGGGCTTGTTTTTGAGTGTTGGATGTTTGAAAATGTTGATCCGGGTTAGTTTCGTTGATGAGATATTGATTATGAATGTTTTGTTTGTGTTTGGGATTGATTAAATCGAGTTTGGGCATCGGTGAAGCATCGAAAGTGAATCCGGGAATTTGAAGACGGTTGCTTGCTTGGTCTTGGAGCTTGGAAGCTTAGGTGAGTGGTTAAATGTTTTAAATGGATTTAAAATGGTTGGTTCGAGTACATGGACTAGGTTGGGCTTGGTAGACCCACCTAGAGTTAGGATTAGGGTGGTAGCCTAATCCTAAGCTTGATCTAGAGCCTTTGGATGAACTCATTTATGAGGTTGTGTATGTCTCGTATGAAATATGCTATGAATGCTTGTGTATATTGTATTATACATGTGTGATGAGATATGGCTTGTGATGCTTGAGACATGCATGATGATGGTTGTTGGTGAGTACGTGCTAAGCACGGAAATGACTGAAATGAGTAATGTGAAATGAGTAAATGTTGGCACTAGTATACTTGAATACAAATGATCGATCATTAGGATGTTAGTGTGTACACATGAGTCAAAAGTCGCGCGTGGCCTTGGTGGCGTTGAGTCACCAAGGAGGAGTACGGGTTCGCCCGGAAATTGTATTTAAATATAGTCGGTGATGAGTGGAATCCCATCGATGGGGCGTGAGGATGAGTGGAATCCCCTCCGCGAGGCTAGTGATGAGTGTAATCCCACCGTGAGGTAATGTGGTTGTTGGGTGTGAGTTCCAACGTGTCTATCCGCGTATTCGGGTCATAGCTAGGTGCCAATGTTGGTTGATAAATGTATCAATGTGTTGAGATTAAAGATCTTTATTTGGATGTTTGATGTGACTACTTGTGTTGATGATTTAGAGCTTGTTGATCATGACATTTACTTGTATATTACTCATGCATCTTATCTTGTGGCTCTTGTGGATCCGTGATACATTTGTGTAATGCCTTGGCTAGATCGTGCTCGGACCCTGCAATGTTGAGGTTTGTTTTTAAGAGCTCACCCTCACTAAGCATCATTGCTTACGCTCTCTTTGTTCAACATTGCAGATCCTTAGTTCGTGGGTTGCTTGAGCAAGTGGAGGGCCTCCAAGTGTGGTTGTTGGCTTGGGTACATCAAGTATGACTTTTAAATGTTGAACATGTAATAGTTTAAGCAATGGGACATGTGTCTTTTGATGGATGATTGTCGGTTGTTTAGGAGCTTGTTTAGACTCCATGTTATCGCTTTTGTATGGCTTGTGTTGCCATGTTTGAATTGTCATGCATGCCTAAATTGCTTATCTTGAATGTTGGCCATGTGCCTTTGAAGTTGCCTATGTGTTTGGATGTTGAAGTATGAGCTTGAATGCTTGAATGCCATCTTGGGTCTATTGCATGATTTCCTTGGTGTTTATACTTGTTGGGTGTTTGTATGGCTATATGGTGGTATGTAAATGTTGTAAGAATGTTTGGTTGGGGCTAGGGAAGTCTTATATTGCATTTAGACTCGAGTCTTGATCGTTTTGTTGAGTTTGGGAGGTTTTGCAGTGCAGGGGTATCGATACGGTTGGCACGGTATCGATACCACCTTCTTGTTTCAAGCCTCGTGTATCGATACACTTGAGAGGTGTATCAATACTATTTTGGTCACTGGAGCTACTGTCCATCTTGGTATCGATACGGGTCCCTGGCGTATCGATACGGTCATCTTAGCGTTGACCGTGAGAAGTCAACAGTTGGGGAGGGTATCGATACCCTCCAAGGGCGTATCGATACGGTCTCCACTGACTGACTCTGACCAGTTGACCTAGTCAAGGGGTATCGATACACCCCTTAGGTGTATCGATACCGCCTGCAGTTTAAGCTTAAAATTTAACTGTAATCATGATTGTTGAGTTCGTTTGATTGTTTTATATGTTGTTGTTTCCGCTGTATGATCACTTAGGGTTTAATATCCATCTAGACAAGATTTTAAATTGAAAAAAAAATAGGGTTGCTAACCGAGGGGGAATTCCTTATGGAGTTTTCACTCGGTTTTCCCCGTGTGGCCTACTCGGAACGGTCATCCGGCCAGACCGGGACGAGGGGGTTACATAAAGAATGAGAATGGCGAAAGCAATCTGCCTTTCCAGTTAGGACTACAAGATCACTAGATTAAGTGAGCAAAGATCGAATGTTTTCCATGAGTCGAAAAAAACAGCGAAAAATCATAACTGCTTATCTGGATTAAGCAAGTAAACGTGTGGAAAAATTAATTTTGAGAAAAATAATTCAAAAAACAAAAGAAATGAGACATGCATGCATGTTTTAGGCATCCCTAGGGGCATGCACATCATAATTGCATTGAATATCGCATTTTTCAGGTACACGAAGGACCTTTCAGTAAAAGAACTTGTTTATTCATTCAAGCATAAGGAGGATGAATTTTTCCCGGAAGATTCACCTATCCGTTCAGGCGTAAGGAGAATGGAGTTCGCTTATTCATCCAAGCATAAGGAGGATGAAATTTTCAGAAGATTCGCTTATTCATCCAAGCATAAGGAGGATGAAATTTTTCAGAAGATTCGCTTATCCGTTCAGGCGTAAGGAGAATGGAGTTCACTTATTCATCCAAGCATAATGAGGATGATTTTTTTAGAAGATTCGCTTATTCGTTCAGGCATATGGAGAATGGATTTCGCTTATTCATCCACGCATAAGGAGGATGAAAATTTTCAGAAGATTCACCTATCTGTTTAGACATAAGGAGAATGGAGTTTGCTTATTCATCCAAGCATAAGGAGGATTAGATTTTTCAGAAGAATCGCCTATCTGTTCAGGCACAAGGATAATGGAGTTTGCTTATTCATCCAAGCATAAGGAGGATGAAATTTTTCAGAAGAATCTGCCTATTTGTTTGAGTGTTTGGGATGATAGAACCCAACTCAGCTATTAAGGCATTTGGGAGAATATAACCCAACTCAGCTATTCGAGCATAAGGAGAATAGAACCAGCCTATCTGTTTGGTCATTTGGGAGGATAGAACCCAACTCATCTATTCGGGCATAAGGAGAATAGAACCAACATATCCGTTCGGCCGTTTGGAGAATGGAATCCGCTCATCTATTCGAGCTTCTGAAGAATAGAATATGCCTTTCCGTTCGGGCAACATGAGAATGGAGCCACCCAAAAATCGGTGAAAATCAGTGTCTTTTGGTCTTTGCTTTATCTCTATTGCACAGAGATAAGCAAAGAGGGGCAGCAGTTGTCACTAGATTTTCACCCCACCAATATTAAATAATTTGTAAAAAATAATAAAAAGAGAAATCCTTTCCCCCTTAAAATATTAAAAGACCCACCCTTTATAAAATAAAAAAACAAAAAAAACAATCTCAAAAAACCCATTTTTGTAAAGCCCATTTCAAAAAAAAACAAGCCCACCTTGAAATACAAGCCCATCCTTTTTAAAGAAAAAAGAAAATAATAATAATAAAAATAAATAATAATGGTAGTAATAAATGTAGAGAAAAGGGGGGAAATAAAATGACAATAATAAATAATAAATGAAAAAAACAGCAAAAAAAAGCCAAGAACAACACAAAAAATGGAAAAATAACAATAAAAAAAGAAAAAAAGAGGGAACTAGCGCGCGTCATGTGCCAGCGCGTGTGCCGCACGCGCGCGGGCTGGTTCCCTAAAACCCTTGGATCGACGAATTGTTGCAGCTGATTGGCGTCCACTGGCCACGGTTGCCGTCGCCGTTGGTGTTGGTCGACGCGTCTCGTCGTCTTCGACCCAACGACACCAACGCCGTTCGCCGCCTTCCACTATAGCCGTCGGAATCTGCAAAAAAAATAGAGAGAAAGCAGTCAAAATCTAGGCTCGAATCAAGGTGAAATTTGATCCAAATCGGGATATTCTTGAGGGGTTTCTCAAGGATCAAGCCTTGTGTCGGATTTCGGCTTCAATTTGGGGATTAAATCCCGATTTGGCTTGAATTTGAAGCTGAAATTCAACTATAACCCACCCCCCAAACCCCATTTGTTCAACACACACTTGATCACTTGAAAAAGCAAAAAAAAAAGTTTAAAGAAGAATTCTAAAAAATTCACAAGAGTTGCTGGAAATTTTGGAGTTGAAGTTTGAGCTTGGGGGCAATTTTCTGGAAGCAATTGGGAGCGTTTTGTGAAGTTCATATTCGAGTTCTTCGTTCATCGTTTCAGTAAAATTTTTATCTTTTCTTTTAGTTTTTTTTAGTAATTTTCATGTTTGTTCTTGGTTGAATTTTTGTGTTTGTGTTTTTGTGGATTTTAGGTTGTGTTCTTGAAGTCGGAAAACCGTTTCGTGATTCCGGTAACATTTTCGTTTTAAATTTTCATTTAATTTTTGGTTTAAACTTTAAAAGAAATTGCATGCTTTAAAATGTTGTTTAGGATTTTTTTTATCTTTAGAAATAAAAAATAAATTTTTTAAAAGTGTTGCTATTAAAATGTAAGAATAAAGTTGAGTTAATGTAGTTTTATTAAAAAACTTGAAGTTAGGGATTTAATTAGAAGAAATAATAATGCATGGGTGGAAATAATAAAAGGGGCTTGATTTATAAAAAATAATAAAAGATTTTTCTTGAAATTTAGTTTTAATAATAAAGAAGGTTAAGTGATTTTAAAAAGAAAATAAAGATTTTTTTTAAATGTAAGGGATAAGTTTTTTTAAAAAAGTGAAAACAAAAGAAAATAAAATTTAAAAAGGGGTTTAAAAAAGTTTAGGGTTTAAGAGAAATAATTTTAAAAAAGGTATAAAGAGTAAAAATATGTTAAAATAAGGTTTTATTATAAAAACATTTTAAAGAAAAAGTCTTTTGAAAAATGAAAAAAAGAAGTCTTTAAAGAAAAATTCTTTTTGAAATAAAAAATATAAAAAAGGAAAATAAAAAAATGGAGAAAGCTAAAACATGTAAAAAGAGAAAAAGAAGGGTCTTAGTTTTAAAAGTAAAAAAGAAATAAAAAGTTTTTTTTTAAAGAAACAATAAAGAGCAAAACACAAAAGAAAAATCGAGTTTCTTGTTTGTTTAGAAATAGATTGAAACTTAGGATTAGGTTCTAAAAGCTTAGATAGAGACATGCTTGAAGAAAAATTTACTTCACGAAAAATAAAACGGGAATGACGGGTTGGCGCCAAAAATGTTGGCGGTGATTAAAGTTCATCTCTCGGGCGATAAGGCCGTAAAAATAGTTTGATATTCATTAAACGGACAAATAAAGTCAAACTGTAGAACTAATGTTTTGATATAATAATTGAAAAATGTTTTGGACTAATTTGAAAAGAATTTAAAACTTGTTTTTAAGTCCAAACAACTTGAATTTATGTTTGAGGTATTTTAAGAGGTTTTTGGCAAAGATTTTTCATGTTTTTAATAGCCAAACTCGTACTTTCAACGTACCCGTATCGATACGGTTGTACCCGTACCGATACCTTTTTGCCCCAGCTTGGCCACTGTCAAAACCCGTATCGATACAGGCCTTTGCCGTTTCGATACAGATCGGGGTCGTTTCGATACGCCATGTAAGCGTACCGATCCCCTTTCAACCAACCCCAACGGCTATTTCCTAACGGCCATTTAAATGTGAACCCGTACCGATACGCCCTCAAGCGTATCGATACGCCTAGGCTGGCAAGAGCTCAACGGCTAGTTCCTATGAAGGCCGTACCGATACGGTTCCACGCGTATCGATACGGATAGCTGCAGAACAACATTTATGAAAGGAAATAAAGTCCTCAACGGCTCCAAATCATCCCCAACGGCTAGTAACGGCTACAAACTCAATTAGGAGTATAAAAGGGACCTCCTAGCATCTTGTAATGGTTAATGCTTCAATTGTAACAACATTATGATGTCAAAATTTGTCTAGAGCTTAAATTGTTTATTTCTTGCTTAGACAACACTTGTGAGCTTACATTCTTAAATTTGCTCAAGTGTTTAGGTTTTGGGTGAGTGCTTAGAATTGCAAACAAACACCTTTTAGAGGGATTTCTAGTTTGCTAAGTCTTTCTTTGTAAAGAGAGTGTTCCTTCAAGCTTTGGGTAGAAAGCTTTGAGGGTTGTAACGGTTTCCTCCTAATCCTAGAAAAGGGGACGAAATTCTTAGTGAATTTGTTGAAAATCCTTAGTGGGGAGCTAAGGTAGTGGATGTAGACCTTGGTTAGAAGGTTGAACCACTATAAATCCTTGTGTCAAATTGCCAAATTTTCTCCTCCCACTAAAACACCCAATTATCCAACTTCTCTACACTTGGCGAGCAAGAACGGTTGATCGAATCGAGCCCCTAACATCTCAACAATTGGTATCAGAGCTTGGCTCAATCGAAGGGGATTCACATCCTATTGAGAAGATCCGGCAAGCTCGATCACTTTTTCATCAACCGACTCAAATGGCACAATCAATCGACAAACCGCCTTTCTTCGACGGAAATCACTATGCCCATTGGAAGATAAAGATGAATCTCTTCTTGAAGTTAAGAGATTACAAGCTATGGGACATAGTTGAAGATGGTCCGTTCGTGCCTCAAGGAAGCAAAGCGGAATGGAGTGCCGACGATCGCAAGAAGATGGAGCTTAATTGCAAAGCCTTGTACATGCTCTTTTGTGCATTTGGCCCAACCATCTATGAGAAAATGTCTTCTTGTGAGAGTGCCAAGGAAGTATGGGACAAGCTTGAAGTCACATACAAGGGAACCAATGAAGTCAAGGAGACCAAGATTGGGCTCCTAACCTTAGAGTATGAAAACTTCAAGATGGATCCGGAAGAGAACATCGAGAAGATGTTTGATAGGTTCTCCACTATCACCAATGGACTTAAAGGTTATGGAGAAGCCATCCCGGAAGAAAAGCTTGTCCGAAAGCTCATCTACTCCCTTCCCGAGTCATGGGACTCAAAGAGGACCGCCATCATCGAAGCCAAGAATATCAAAACCTTGAAGCTTGATGAACTCATGGGGTCTCTTCTCACTCACCAAATAATGAAGAAAAACAAAGAAGAGGAGAAGAAGAAGGAAGAGATTAGAGCGATGGGGAAGAAGAAGATCATGGAGCTAGGCATCAATGCTAGTGCCATAGCTCTCAAATCCTCAACATGCCATCATGTAGATTCAAGTGAGGAGGAAAGTGAAGATGAAGAGATGGCCTATCTCTTCAAAAAATTTGCCCGGTTCATGAAGAGCAAAATGGAAAAATCCAAGCATGAATCGATGAAGAAGATGAAGGACTCCCACAAATCCAAAAGGAAGGGTTCATCTTCAAAACAAGCATATGTGGCCACATGGAGTGATGAAGACTCCACCGATGATGAAGTAGCCCACCTATGCTTGACGGCCCTCAATGAGGGGGAGGTAACTTCTAACTCATCTATTTCAAATTCTTATACATTTGATGAGTTACAAGATGCCTATGATGATTTGCTTTTGGAATTCAAGGCATCATTTTCCAAGAACAAAAAGTTGATTTCAAAAATAAAAATTGAAAATGATTTGCTTTCCAAAACAAATCTTGAACTTGAAGCAAGATTGAAAGATTTTGAACAAAAATGTTTTGATTTACAAAATTTGCTTCTTAAAGTTCAAAAAGAAAAAGATTTGATTTCCAATGAACTTGAAAAGAAAATTAGTTTTGGAAAATCAAACTTTTATGTAAGACAATCTAGTGCCCCTAGATTTATAAATGGTAAATGTTTTAGAAGTGTTTGGGTCCCAAAAGGACTAACCACTTCAACTAAAAAGGATGAAATTGAAAAATGGATTCCTAAGGGGACTAAATTTTGTGCTACTAATGTCTATGGATCCAAAGCAATTTGGATACCAAAAATTACTTGATTGTCTTTTGCTAGGTGTGATGAAGAGTGATCAACAAGTCAAACTTTGAGGGGGAGCTCCATACACACAAGGAAGAACACTTGAAGAAGGAAGGCTTCACATCCTCCCTTTGGGTTCAAGTGTTGGTAAAATATTCTAGTTGCTTTTGCTTTTATTTGATTAATTTTCTTTTAAGTCAACTAGTTAATCATATATGTTGAACTAACATTCTTATGATGCTTTGAGTAAGGGGGAGCCAATTTTTAAAACCAAAATTGAAAGTGTGTCAAATTTTTTTTGCCTCCTATGTTATCTTGAACTTAAATGTCTTTTTAAATTCTTTTTGATATAACAAAAAGGGGGAGAAATGGTTTGAAAAATTGAATTTTCAAATGAATAAGGGGGAGCTTTATTTGATTTCATATCTTTAATCTCTTATTCACATTTTTAAAGTTAAAGGGGGAGAATCCCAAACAATTTTTCAAGTTAGTTTTATTATATCAAAAAGGGGGAGATTGTAGAACTAATGTTTTGATATAATAATTGAAAAATGTTTTGGACTAATTTGAAAAGAATTTAAAACTTGTTTTTAAGTCCAAACAACTTGAATTTGTGTTTGAGGTATTTTAAGAGGTTTTTGGCAAAGATTTTTCATGTTTTTAATAGCCAAACTCGTACTTTCAACGTACCCGTATCGATACGGTTGTACCCGTACCGATACCTTTTTGCCCCAGCTTGGCCACTGTCAAAACCTGTATCGATACATGCCTTTGTCGTTTCGATACGGATCGGGGTCGTTTCGATACGCCATGTAAGCGTACCGATCCCCTTTCAACCAACCCCAACGACTATTTCCCAACGGCCATTTAAATGTGAACCCGTACCGATACGCCCTCAAGCGTATCAATACGCCTAGGCTGGCAAGAGCTCAACAGCTAGTTCCTATGAAGGTCGTACCGATACGGTTCCACGCGTATCGATACGGATAGCTGCAGAACAGCATTTATGAAGGGAAATAAAGTCCTCAACGACTCCAAATCATCCCCAACGGCTAGTAACGACTACAAACTCAATTAGGAGTATAAAAGGGACCTCCTAGCATCTTGTAATGGTTAATGCTTCAATTGTAACAACATTATGATGTCAAAATTTTTCTAGAGCTTAAATTGTTTATTTCTTGCTTAGACAACACTTGTGAGCTTACATTGTTAAATTTGCTCAAGTGTTTAGGTTTTGGGTGAGTGCTTAGAATTGCAAACAAACACCTTTAGAGGGATTTCTAGTTTGCTAAGTCTTTCTTTGTAAAGAGAGTGTTCCTTCAAGCTTTGGGTAGAAAGCTTTGAGGGTTGTAACGGTTTCCTTCTAATCCTAGAAAAGGGGACGAAATTCTTAGTGAATTTGTTGGAAATCCTTAGTGGGGAGCTAAGGTAGTGGATGTAGACCTTGGTTAGAAGGTTGAACCACTATAAATCCTTGTGTCAAATTGCCAAATTTTCTCCTCCCACTAAAACACCCAACTATCCAACTTCTCCACACTTGGCGAGCAAGAACGGTTGATCGAATCGAGCCCCTAACATCTCAACACAAACCTTCATGAACTTGCAAATTCCAGTTTTGAAAACGATTTTAAAATCAATTAGGTACCAATTTTAGGCGTCGTGGGGGTGCTAACCCTTCCCCACGCGTAACCGACCTCGAACCAGTTTTTTGGTTTTTGTAGACTAAAACTGTTGTTTTATTAAAATAATCCTGTTTTAAAGTGATCCAATCACACTTTTCAAAAAGATTAGTGGCGACTTCGTGTTTTTAAAGCTTTCAAGAAGTCGAAGCCCTCCCAAAAAAAGGGTTGCGACAAGTGCTAGAAACGGTGAAAGGCAAAAGACAAAGAGGGCGACCACGAAAGAATATTGTAGTATAGGGACATGTTAATGATCCTCTTTTGGGCTTCGAGGCTGCGCTTGTGCGTGAGGCTCACGTAGCATTGGAGGGGGTAAATGGATGAGGGTTTTGACCATTGGAAAAGAGGAAGACATCATAGTAGATATTGTTAAAATTCTTAAGGATACTAGTAAAGATTGTTGAGGGGGATGAGGCGAAAAGATGTTGTTTTTCTTTATTTGATTTTGAATTGTGTCGTTTGAATTTGGTTTTTGTGATGTTTGTTGGTGTTGGTGTGGCTTAGGTTGTTGCTAGTTCTTATATATGTTGCATGCTTGCGCCGCGTGTGGTTGAAGGAGGTGTTGTTTGCTTTGAGGACTTTTATTGCAAGTTGAGCTTGTGTGATGTTTAGGTTTGTCTTGGTGTTATGTTTGTTTTGGTTTTTTTTAGTTCTTTTTTCAAGTGTTTTTTTCTTTGTATTTTGTTTCATGTTTTCCTTTCCAAGCGTTGGTCTTTTCCTTTGTGTTCTCTGAGATATTCGAGTACTCTTTTCGCCCAATTTAGGATTAGGTGTTTTTTAACGAGACTCATGATATTCCCTTCTTGCATGATTTTTCTCTACTAAAATCATACATTGCCGATAAAAAAAACATTAGAGGTCCGCTTGTAGAAAAAATTTCCACTGTCGAGCAATGTCAGAACTTCACGAAAGAGTTTGACTGGAATAGTTTAAAATTTTCAAAAAGTTTTAAAGGTTTAAACAATTTTTTAAAAAATATTTGATTTATATATTTTTAAATAATTTTTGTCTAACTAAATTTTTTAATAATTTTGAGAGGCTTTGTTGGTGTAAATGACTGCAAAATGGTCTGATTAGCACTGACTGGGAAAAAATAAAAATCAGAAAATAAAACAAGATGAACCGTGTCGTGGTATGTTGGCCACTGCCTTAGAAACAAATCTGCCCCGAACAGTGTTCCCGAGGTGAACACGGACGCTCCAAGAATCGTACACTCGATTCCGGAGTGAATAACGGAGGTACTGCTACTTCAGGCGATGGAGGAAAGTAGAAAGCTTTCTCCAAAAAGATAATACCCGCGCGCGGACGTGTAAGAGACACGTGTTGCCCGAGCCCGAGCCAGCCGGACGGCGGCGGCGCGCGAGGATGTCGCTTGTTCTTTCCCACTCAACAAGGGAGGGGGGAAACATGGGTATAAATACCCTTCACAAACCTTTTTCTCAACCAATGTGGGATATAGGCTTTTGCCTTTGTAACACCTTAAGCATTACCAACATGCTTAATGAGAATTTTTAAAAAAATTATGATGGAAGAGAGTTGTTGGTACCTATGAATACTAACCGACACGTGTTAGGACCAGACGACCCACGAATCGCTTAAACACTTGTCCCCTCGATTGACACGTGTCTCACTTCATCTACCCCTTTATAAGGGACCATGCACCCCCAAATAGAGGCCGAATCCCCCATTATACACATAAGTTCTCATGCCCAAAACCTGAGCTCTCGGAAACTCCATGAGAACTCTCCCTTCCGGGCACCACTACCGTAAGAGACGCAAGAGCCACACACGAGGGAAATCATCCTTCAGAAAATAGAGATCACAGCAACCACCCTAGAAAACTATGCCCCAGTATCGGAGATGGGCAGCCAGCAACAATTCCAACAACCCGCCCCGGCAACCACCATAGGCGGCTTGGCAGCCTAGAAAGACAGAATGGAGAGACGCCAGTTGAAGTTTATGGCCTATATCCGGGACTTCAACAATACCACCGTCACCACCATCAAGGAGAAGTTCCCAGAGGCCCACTTTCTAGAGTTCCCGACCGAGATATTTGCCCCGGCAGCACCAGACACAACCGTTGCACCCTCTGCCTCGGAAACACATCCGGCAGCCTCCGCAACTCCGACCGCCCACTTCTCAAGCGAGCCTCAAGCCTCCCAACAAGCCACGGCCACTAAAGTCATCTCCATCTCCAATAACCATGGAGATACAGTAGCAGCCCTAATCAGAGAACAAGGGCAGACGTCACGAGCAGCAATGGACGCACCAGGTCCATCCGATTCAGCCTACCTCAATGACTTCGTATCGGATGATTCGATATGGCAAGACACGGTTCGATCCGTCACAAGGAAGTTCCAACCGTCATTCTCCCCAGGTGCCAAGAGAACACACTCTGCCACCGAAGTCTGCCCAGACAGCGAAGAAGGCGGCGAACGAGAAGTCACACAGAAGGCACAACCCATTCCACCTTCCCGCCAACAGCCGCCGAGGGCGGCCAAACTATTCAAAAAGGCAGCTCGGAAGAGAGTGATCATAGCTGGCGCTGACGACGACAGCTCATCCGAGTCACAACCAATCTAAGCTTCTCTTCTCTTCCCTTCTTCTATTTTGTTTTTATCTAATCTATACAAATTTTTGTGTATATAGGTATGCATTGAGGACAATGCTCCTCTCGAGTTTGGGGGGAACAATTAGTCCTCTAATTTTTTTCTTTTGTTTTTCTTTTATTTTTATGTTTTTTTATGTTTTGTTTAGTTGTATTTAGATTAGGATCTAATGTAACATGACTTTATTTAAAGTCCAATGAATTCTTAGTTTGTGGAAAATTCTTGAGTACCTTTTACCCGCCGCGGCAGATGGCCCGCCTGGGCGGCAACCTTAGCATGACTTTAGATTAACTTAGAATCCTACTATGGTCTGAACTTAAAAGAAAACACTCTTTGTGACTAGTTTGACTTTATGACTTTTAGGAAACTTAGGTATTTCACCTAGTAAACTTGGGTTAAACTTGATGTTTTCGAAAAAAAGAAGAAAAAAATAGATGTCCTAGAGGTGCCTGAAACTGGCTCTATAATAAGCTAGAGGTGCCCGAAACTGGCTCTAGAGAAAAAAATGAATTCATTAGAAGTGCCTATCATTGTCTCTAGTGGTTAAATTGAAAAAGAAACTAGAGGGAAACCCAAGGGAATTAAGGGGCTTATCGAAAGTTTACTTAGAAGCCAAAAAACTATGCTTATCACATGGAACACATACGCTCATGAGATACATAGTTCGGTTCCGGGTAAGTCCATTGTCATTCGAAGGGTTTCTAATTAGGCGTAAATCCACACGATATGTAAGGGTTGCTCAAGGTGCTTTCTCGACTAAGTTTACATATGATTTTAAGTTTTGGCATGTTATTATTAGATTGCATTGCTTGAGGACAAGTAATAGTTCAAGTTTGGGGTGTGTTAAGTGTGCAAAAGTCCTATATTTATGCCCTAGTTTAGCTCAATTATTGTTGTTCTTAAGTTTAGTTTAGTTGCATTTATTAGGAAAATATACACAAAACTGCATAGATTAGATATTCTGCCTTATTTGATGAACTTAATTGATTTTATCTAAAAGATACAGCTCAGGCGTGTTTTCTAACTATGCGCAGGTACCCGCCCAGGTAGATGCCGCCGAGGCAGCAGAGTAGGCAGAAGAGAAGAAGCTTGAAACTGATGGAGGAAGCTGATAGACCACCTGAAGAGCTATTTGAGAGTTGATCGAGGAGGAAATGACCAGAATGAAGAGGTGTGCCAACCTCTGCACACTAGACCACACCTCTGTCGAGGCAGTCAACATAGTGTCGTTGAGGCAGCAACTCGAGGAAGAGTGGGAAAATGCAAAGTGTTATGAAATAGAAAGAACTCATCAAGCCTGATTTTTGGAGACCACTTGCACATGCACTGGAGCCCAGCAGACAAAGAAAATCCATGGCCAAAGTCAAGTTGGAAAAAGTCAAACGGGAATCTAGGAAGATTTAATGTTAGATATGATCTTTTAATGAGTTGTAACTAGTATTCCTACCCTAAACCAACTTAGGCCTAGGCTTCTCCCCTATATATATGTAACCGACTTGAAGGAGAGAAAACAATTGAGATTAGAGAGAAACTCCTTCTTGTCGAAACCCTAGTGTCGTCAACCCCATCATGTTCTAAACCTTCCCTAGGGCTAAGGGTTGGTTGTGTAGTAGTTGTGAGAGTTTTCTTGTATTTGTTTAGGTTTCAGTTTTTGCAATAAAATTCAAGGTTTGTTTACTCTTGGTTCTTCCTTGTTGCAATCTTTATCGGTAGAGAAGAGGGCAACAATCTATTTGTTCAATATCGTGAGAGTTGGACTCACGAAAGGAGTAAGCACAATTTTATCCAACCATAGGGTAAATCTACTTCGGCTTAGGGATAAGTTTAGAAGTTCATCGGCTAAGAGAGGTTTCATAATCGATTGGTGTTCACCCTTAAATTCACGCCGGGAGGTATCACCAAGACGTGTTCGCCAATAGTACTTCAAGCTTCGGGAGAAGAGGAAGTCATAGAAGGGAGCCTTGCCGAACCTTGAATCATCGCTTAACTGCCCAGGTAGTCACTTGGTCTCTGCTGAGGCGGGCGCCTGCCGAGGCATAGTCGTGGGCGACTGTTGAAAGTTGTTAAGTTGATTAGTAAAACTGTACCGAGACAGTGCATTCAATCTCCACACTACAAAGCATCCAATACCGGCCCATTCTCTCACTCTGATTTCTCAATTTACTTTACTTGCTTTAAACTTTAGTTTTAATCAAACAACTCTTAATATTTGTGTTTTTACTTTTTACTTGTGCAGAAAGGTGAAATCCGAAGGTTGTCATAATTCATGTGGAGACGATATCTTAAAATACTATAACTTGGCACCGTGTATACTTGCACGCAATTTGCGCATCACTTTTGCACGCAACAAATTGCATTCTTTTTACATGTATAATCTATGATTATCATAAGTTGTATGTATTTAATGTTGTTATCATAGGATTCGAATGATTGCTTGGAATTTAAGTTATGTTAGTTTGAGGTTTAACCGTTGAATTGTTGATTGAATGTTATGCTATGCTATTCGATTGGCTGGATTGTTAGACAAACCATGTACTAGGGAGTTCGAATGATTACCTGACTAACAAGTTAAGCTAATATGTTAATTGAATAATTGCTTAAGATTAAAGATACGTAAGTATAATATATGATTAGTTACTTGATGGCTAAATTACTATAAGAAATGCCAGTTGAGTTATTGGCCATGGTTCACGTAATGCTATAATATGAGTATGCTTAAATTAAGCCAAGATAATGGAAATCCAAATTCAATAATGGATTTAATTAGTTATGATGTACTTTTTAATGACTTGTTTTGATTATATGCTTGTTGAATGGCTCGAAAGCTTCTGTAGAATACTAGCATGTGGTTGATGGAAATATAAATTTGGATTTGAATGATAGTTTAGGAAAGTGATAAAAATCACGATTAAATGAAGGAGACCTATATGATTCATACGAGACTAAAATAAGTATCAAAATGCTATTATAGGGTAAGTTAAGTGCTAATTAAAAAATGATTAAACGAAATGGAATTATGTTGTTCGAACGATAATGGAAGGGATGATTTGTTGTATCCATGTTATATTGTTTGAGTGGTTATGGAAAGAGTTAAGTTTATTATCATGATTCTGAATGCTAGGCTTAATGTTATTAGAATTAATTGAGGTTGTTCTTTCCTTGTTAGTAAATCCTAAACCTGATCTGATCATAGTGAAGTAAGATAGAAAGCATAATAATAATAATAATACTTGAATACTCTTTTGTTCCAAATAGAAATTTCATAATAAGACAAGGAATGTTGTAGATCCTTCGAGCCACTTGTGTTTCTCTTTCAAAGTTTTGCATGGAAAGACCTTCTAGTATGTTTTAAATAATTGAAGATTTATGACATGAGTAAAAAGGGAGCTTAAATGTGTATCTTATAGCATAAATTAGTAACTGATTTGTAATTTATGTTTTTAATCAAAGAGAATTGTTCATGGTGTTAAAACAAAGAAGTCTTCTATGTTGACCCTAATTAAAGTATCTTGTCTTTGTACATGAATGAATTTGTACAATATATGTTTAAGATTAGGCTTGCTTAATAACAATATAAAAAGTTTCAAATTCTATTGCCCATTTTCATTGATCAAGCCTGAGTACGTTTGTGTATTTGCTTTTAACACTCTAGACTTGGTTTACTTTTAAGCCGGGTTTAGAGTGTTACAACTTGGTAAAAATATGACTTGGCAAAATATAATGAGAGGAGTAATTTTTATTAGTTGGTCTCATGGATGACGTGACACGAATGACCTATGATATAATTTCTCCAAAAACCATAGTTGATTCTCCTTCACCTCGCACGACCTCCTTTCCGAACCACAGTCGCCGCAAGCCATTCTAGTCTAATATCGTTGTGCGACGCCCGTCGATCAAATCAAAACCCTCACGCACTATTTGCCTCCCCTTGCGCAGCCCATCACCCTTTGCCGCCACCTCCGAGCTCCGACTACCGCTCACCCTTCTTTGAAACCTTGCGTCGAACACCGTCTATAAACCATTTTTCTACTGCACCGATCTCACCATTATCAATAAGCCCTCCAACCGAAATCCCCTTTTCTGAGAGCTTCAAACCATGAACCTAAAATCCCAAATGCTAAAACCTCTTTCGTATTTCATTTCCGATATCACACTTATCATTGCCCCTTACTGAAAACCCGAACCCCTTTAACCCAGTACTGCAACCTACTGTGCAGAGAACCCCTGCTATTTATGGTTGTTGCCGCCCGCTTTGACCCATCATCATCATCACTCAAAAACCCCCAAACACCTCTTTGTCGATTGCTAACCCTCTGCTCATTCGTCTGTGTTCCCGCACAACATAGGTGTCGACCGGAAACAACAATGCTTGTACTTGTGGAATTTGATACACCGCCAGATGTGGTGGCACTATCTGTAAGTTGGCCTTTCAAAATATTCATCACATGATTATCATAAAAATCTAACTCATCCATTTGTTTTGCAGGATCTCAGGAAAGATTTTTTTTTCATGGTTAGATCAATTATGAAGACCTTGCAGGAGTTAAGTTTCCCAATGACACAAAATTCAATTATAATAGACGGACCTTAATTGTAAAGGTTGCTTAAACTGTGCGCTTAAATTGGATTTTAATTTTTTACTTTTAAATGTGAGTTATTTCTATCTTTAATTATTTTTTCATCGGCAGAATGGCATATCTGTATATAAGGGATTGTATTTAATTTTTAATTCTACTTAAGGGATGTGTACTTAGTTGTTAACTGTTTGCTTTGCTCGGTAAATAAGGGCGTGTACTTAATTTTTAGTAACTTATTTTTTTAAATATGGTATTACAAATTGTTGTTAGTTACTTTAGTCAACCTCTTGTTTTTTTTATTTGCTTTTGAAAAATGATTTTTTTTCTTCTTCTAATGTAGTTATGCATTTCATTTTAGTTGATCACTAATCAACTATGCACTTGAAAGCTGACCTAACATTTGAAGCAAAATGTATAAGGATGTATTTACAGTAGGTCCCACTGTAGCTTCAACAGCTTCAATACGGAGACTTAGGAACCGTTATTGAGATATGTTGGATCAAATTGTAATGATTGTTCAATTTTGAGACATTATTGTAACTTATAAAAAGTAGGAGCATTATTATAATTTGTAAAAAGAAATTAGATTGTTATGGTAATTAATTAAAAGTTCGAGCCTTTTAAAATTTTATGATTTTTATTTTTTAGGGTAAACTATACTAATGACCACCGAACTATAGGGTTGGTGTCGATTTGGGCAATTTTGGGGCAAAAACCCCTTTTAAAAAATATTAGGGAAAATGGCTCCCAAAAATATTATTTGACAAAATGACCCCAAACTTGCCACGTCGATGAACCTCGCGTTATGTAGGAAGCGAGGTTTGATATCGCGTTCTGCATAACGCGAGTTCAGTCTACGTGGCCTTGTTGTTTGTGTTAACGGTTTTACAGAACCTCGCGTTCTGCAGAACGCGAGGTCCCTGAGAATTTGAAAGGGCGGCTGAATATAGACCTCGCGTTCTGCAGGACGCGAGTTCTGTGCAACTCTGGGCTGAAGAACTAGGGAAAACAAGTGTGGGTAGGTCTGTTCGAGCCCAATTTCGGGCGTGTAAATCGTATATTTTTAACGAACATCGAGTTTGGGGTCTCAGTACTAGAAATTCTCTATCGTATGACACCAACACGGTTAATTTCCGTCCATTCTACACTGGTTTAAAATGGCTTCCAAAACCCTATGTTATCATCCTTTTTTAAATGAAGTTGCCTTTGAACAAATGTCGATAGGCATGTTCGAGCAGAATTTCATACGTATAAATTGTAAATTTGTAGCTAACATCGAGTTTGTGGTCGTAGTACTGTAAATTCTCTATCGTATAACACCAACACGGTCAATTTCCGTCCATGCTACAGTGGTTTAAAATGGCTTCGAAAACGCTATCATCACATATTTTTTTTGAATGATTGAAAATATAAGATGACCTACTGTATAAATCGAAGTAGACTGACTTTATTGATTCAATTGTCATGGGCGAACTCACATATACAAATTACAAATAATTAATTAAGATGAGGGGCTGAGCGATTAGGACACTTAGGAGCTGTGTGTCCAAGATTTAGGCATACACTACAATGCTTCCTTTGTCCAGTTTTTTCTCGATGTTCGACCATATCCTCGGCACAGTGTATTCTTGTAGACCGTGGACGTCCTTTGGCTCTTAGTAGTGCTGGATTTGGGCGTATGGTCGGTTCAGTGTCCACGGCATTCAGATAAACCTCATTTCTGATTAGAGGAAACTCTTTTTCGTAAACCTTAAACACCGTTTCGAGTAAGTATACCGGATCAACCAGATGCATGTATTGTATCCGTTGGTTAGTGCAAGTAGCAATGGCGTGTGCGCACGGGTATTTGAATGTTTGGAAAATTCCGCACTCGCAGGTTCTTTCCCTCAGATTTACCACGTATGCGTTGTGTTGAATGCCTTCCAACCGCCTGGAAAATTCTGCAACACGAAACTTGTGTCCTTCTCGCGAGAAGAGAGTTGCAGTCATTTGTCTTGATTGGCCCAATTGAGTATGCAGTTTTGTGCGGAAATCCGGATGGACTTTGTGTCCACCTGCCATGTACTCAGTTGCTTTCCTTCCCAAGGTTGCAAAAAGGGTAGCCAAACGATAATAGGTCGCTTTGACAATGGAAGTGATAGGCAACTGCCGCACTCCCTTCAGTGATGAGTTCACTGCCTCAGCCAAGTTCACTGTCATGTGACCATTGCGTTTACCCTCGTCATACGATCGAAGCCATTTTTACCTCAGGATTTTTTCAAGGTATTCTGTGCCAGCTTTGTTTCTCGCTCTCAGTTCCTCGAGCAGCTCATCCACCTCTTGTTTGTAGTGCGAGTTGCCTACGAGATGACAGTTGAATAGTTATGGGCGAAAAACACATGAAAAAAGGTCGTAAATGAAAGCGAGTAACAAGTAATATAGTAAATGAAAATGACATAAATGACGTACCCATATTGAGCACCATTTGACGTTCATCACGGTTCTTGAATTGCTGCAGGTAGTTTGCGGCTATATGTCGCAAGCAAAAACGGTGGTGAATGTATGGAGGCTTCCAATAGTCACCCAAACGGTCTATCGCCCACAATAGCGTTGTGCCTCTGTCAGAAATAACACATACCCCTCCATCCCTTGATCGTATTACAGGATCAAGGACATATTTTTGTAGGTTCCGAAGGAAGAACTTCCAAGACTCCAAATCCTCCTTTTGGACGATTGCGAATGCAACAGGAACGCATTTTCGATTGTCGTCCTGTGCAATAGCTAGAAGTAGGGTCTGTGTATATCTTCCGTACAACCATGTGTCGTCGATTTGGACCATCGGTTTGCAGTGCTTGAATGCGTTGATGCACTGGGGGAAAGTCCAAAATAACCGGTGGAATTGACAAACACCTCAGACAACACGATCATTTTCGTATGCCGGAACCGTATCAAGTTTGACAACCATTCTGGGATGTGTTTCTGCAGGAGATTTAGCCACGGGCGCAACTCTTTATAAGATTCCTCCCATCGGCCATACATTTCCTGTTTGGCCCGCTTCCTTGCATACCATGCTTTGTAATATTGAGGACGGTAGCCGGTGACAATTTGAGCTGCAGCCTGACATGTGGGGACCGACACTGTGGGATTTGTTTTCACTAGTGGTGAAAAGATGTCGGCGAGGTACTTTGCATCAAGGTTCTTGTGATCCTGGCTGAGGCTAGCAACGGTGCATGTATGGGCCCTTCAAGTTTTGTTATTTTCCAACGGTCGCCTGCCCTCTTCAATTGTGATATACGGATTTTCCATTTACAACCTTGATCCTTTTGGATGCAGTGAGCCTTGTAGTATTTGGCTTGGGTTTTCTTCACTGTCGTCTCAACATTCTGACGAAGGTTGTACTACTTAACTGCCGCCACCGCAATATCCTTTGTGAAGAACGTCATACCAATTCCCAGTTCACCATCAGAACGGTTGACTCTGTCGTCTATTGTGTCGTCATGCGGAAAATCAGGGACGTCCATTGCATCCATATCAACCATTGTGAAGTGGGATGGTGGCTGGAACATAGAAATTGATGCTGCGTCTACAGGAAAGTTGGTGGCAGTCGGCTGTTCGTCGAAATCTGGTGGTGGAACGATATCGTCTTCCGGTAGAACTGTCAAGTCTTCTGGTTCATCATAGAATGGCCCCAGCTCGTCTCCGTCGGGCCCGGGTTCTCTAATCGGTTCTTCGTCAGAAGCATCCTCCGGGAGCTGGAATAGTAGAGCTTCGTCGATCACTACCCTTGGAGGCGAGGATGAGGGTCGACGATCGGGAGACCTCTCACGAGATCGCTCACGAACCGCATTTCCAAGACCAAAATCAAGATCACCATAAGAAGAATGTCTCCCCATAGATGGTTGAACGTACTCCGTGCTAGGGACATACGTTGAGTGTCGTCCATATGAGGAATCGTGGTCATGCATAGCGTAAGAAGACGACGCTCCCTCACCTCCAAAAGAAGAATGTCTCCCCATAGATGGTTGACCGTAGTCGGTGCCAGGGACATACATTGAGTGTCGGCCATATGATGCTTCATGGTCATGCGCAACGTAAGTAGACGATGTTCCCTCCCCCCCAAAACTATAATGATTGTATGGATTGTACGATGCATTTGTTGGTGCATCGAATTCATCGTTTGGGGGTTGGTTCAGGTCGAACGCGATACTAGCTACGCACGACTGCCTTGGCACAGCAGATGACGATTCACCAAACTCGTTGTCTTGGCACAGTAGGTTAAAATCATGTCGTAGACTTGCGGTCGGGCTATCAACGTTGGCATTCGGATCGCAGTCGAAATTCGCCCGGCCCTAGCTTGGTATTTCGATAACTGGATTAGACTCTGAGAACGATGCATACAGCTCGAGGGCCCTCCCCAATGAATAGTCGATGTGGGTTTCCAGTATCATCTCCACATCAGCAGTTTCCGCAATATTGCATACAGTGTACCTTAAAGGGGCTATAGATGTTGGCACTCGATACTTCACGTCGGACAAACGGTGGTTTTCGAAATGAGGGACATTTGTCTCCAGTTCCTTTACCAACTTCTTGAACGATAATCTCCTCGGAATCTTTAGCGTTACTGGATCTTCGCAGTGAAAAACAACGCCGAGTTTGGGATCGTTGAATATCTGCCCATCGTAGTAAACTAGAGTACTAACTCCTCGTCTCGCCATTTGAATATTTTGTCAAAGACTTGTGAATTTTTAATACTTCAAAATTTTGAGGAATTGTTTTGGCAATTCAAACATATATTTACGTTTTATGGTTCTGCTTCATATAAGGAGACAGTTATGGGTTATTATTGCCACTTGAAATCCCGAAGAATCCGGGTGTGTAAGGGAAATAATGGTACCGAGAGGCAGCTATAACAAAATCGCGTTCTACAGAACGCGATAAGCAGGACCTCGCGTTCTGTAGAACGCGAGTTCTTTTGAATATCGCGTTCTATAGAACGCGAGGTCCCTTTAATTTCTTTGTCGCATATATTCCGTCAGAAGTAATAATAATCGTACTGTGTACTCATTGTCTGTTTGTGTAATTGAGAACATGTTTGAATAATTGAGACAATTGTAGTCTGGTAATGTAATTGAATACTACAAGTGCTACATAACGCGAGGTCCCTTTATATATATTGAGAATGAGAATCCGTCAGAATTAATAAAACTCGTATTATGTAGTCGTTTTCTGTTTGAATAACTGAGACAATTGTAGTCTAGTAATGTAATTGAATACTAGCAGTTCTACATAACGCGAGGTCCCTTGAACATTAATAAAGGATGAAAAAGACGTCATATAACATAATTGGACGATAATTTTAGAAGTTTATGGTTAATCCGAATCATCGTAGTCAGTGGACACGTCTGAACTTAGGTTTAGTTCTTCGATCAGCTGTTGTTTTCTTTGTCTACGCCTGTACATAAAAAGCTGCAGCTCGTCGGCAGCTACATCAACATTCGGTGAAGACGGTGCGTGTTCATTGTTCGGAGCAGGTTGTCCGGGTGCAGACGTACTACCTTTGTCGGCGTTGACCTCATCAAACTTAACATTTAAATCAACGTATTTAGCTCCAACGGAATTGAGCCGGTCATACATGTTACGAAAGTTTGTTTCGTTCGTAAGCTTCATAACGTAGTGCGTTTCGTTTGCTGACGGTGTTGGGATTCGACATTCCAAGGAAGAAATTTGTTTGTCGGTGCGTTTACTAACCTCGCTTGCTATCAACTGTATTAAATTTTTCAGTGATATTTTGCTGGTGATTGTTGATTCAAAATAAGTATCGAGAAAATAAAATGTTGCCTGAAATTTTGCCATAAGGGGAACAAAGATTGGGTGTTTAGGGAGAAATTGGAATGAGTAAATGATGGTGGAATTCGTGGGTATTTATAGTAAAGGAAAAACACCACATAAGTAAATTTAACTCGAATGAAAACTTTATTTCGCATTTCATTTAACAAAACTTTCAACTTTCAACAAGTATTCTTTAATAAGTAAATTGAGACAACTGGATACAGTATTTACAAAAAGTCGAAACAGTATATGCAAAAAGTCCAGGTGGAGAAATATAATCGGCACCGGCTTCTTTCACTCTGGTTGATCTGAATCTGCCCTTGCTTCTTTGACTCTGAACTTCAGAAAGGAGTCACCAAGAGTCTCCTAGATGGTTAGGAGAAGCAGCGGATTTCACAAAATATTCCTTAAGAGGCTCTAGAAAAAGTTTTACTAGAAACTCTCTAGGCACTTCTTGACGAACAACGAAAGACGACCACACGCTCCCGAATATTGCGATATGTCGGTAAATATTCTTCAATCAACGTATCATGCGGGGGTCTCAACCCAACTGAACACAAAATCATGATTGAACTCCAACTATCATGAACGAATAGAAAATACAAATAAATTACAACTTCAAAATCACAGCAAAACACGAAATCATGAAAAACTTTCACTGGTTACGAAAATCCATCCGCATGCAAATATATAGAGCAAACTCGCGTTCTGAATGAAGCGAGATCTACAGAACCACAGTGAACTCGTGTTCTGTATAACGCGAGTTCCTTGAGACCTCGCGCTCTATAGAACGCGAGTTCCATTTTCTCAGAGTTAATAATAGTCCTATTGTATACACGTGTTATGTTTGAATAATTGAAAACATGTTTGAATATTTTAGACAATTGGAGATGTTGATAAGTCATTTAACGCTAGCTCCCAACATAAGTGACATTTTCTATGTTATCGTTGATTCGAAATGATGGTGAAATTGTTTGATATTTATAGTAAATGATGGTGGAATTCGTGGGTATTTATAACAAAGGAAAAACGCAACATAAGTAAATTTAACTCGAATGAAAACTTTAAATCGCATTTCATTTAACAAAACTTTCAACTTTCAACATGTATTCTTTAATAAGTAAATTGAGACAACTCGATAAAATATCTACAAAAGTCGAAACAATATATGCAAAAAGTCCGGTGGGCAAATGTGATTGGAGGTCTGCTTGGAAAATAAAGCAAAGGTCTGGTCTTTGTCATCACTTCTTTAACTCCGGACTTTTTGCAGATTGTGCGGGCAAGCTACGAATTTAAGAAAAGAGTCCCTAAGAAGTGCCTCGAAAGTTTTACTGGAAACTCTCAAGGCACTACTTGGCGGTAAATGGCAGCCGCCCACAAGCTCCCGAATATTGCGATATGTCGGTGGGAAAATGTGATCGGAGGTCTCGAGTGAAAGAAGTAGAGCGCGATAATCAGATTTCTTCTAAAATGGTAGCAGCTTTGATCCACATTAGCAAATGTAATCGGCATCGGCCGCATACGCAAAATAGGGCTGCTTCGGCAGTATGGTCGATCTAAATCCGCCCTCGCTTCTTTAACTCTGGACTTTTTACAGATTGTGCGGGCAAGCTGCGTACTTCACAAAAGAGTCCCCAAGAAGTGCCTCGAACGTTTTACTGGAAACTTTCCAGACACTTTCTAAAAGTCGTTTCGTTTCAAAACTGTAGCCGAGGATCCTCTCGACGACGGCTACAGAAGCTTCCATTGAAGGGGACGCAGCCGCCCACAACCTCCCGAATATTGCGATATGTCGGTAAATATTATTCAATCAACGTATCATGCGGGGATATGTACCCCGCGGAAGACAAATCTTTAAGTGAACTCCAACTATCATAAAGGAGCAAAAAATACAAAAAAATCAACTGCAAAAAACGCAGCATAACACGAAATCATATTCAACTGAAAAAAACTTCACTGGTTACGAAAATCCATCACCGTGCATTTATATACCAACCTCTAAGTGACCTTGTGTTCTGTACAACGCGAGGTTTATAGGACCTCGCGTCCTACAGAACGCGAGTTTGCCACGTCAGCAGATTCACCTCCATCTATAAATAGCAAACTCTTGGGGAGGCAAGGACCACCAACAGAAATCATGTCTAAAAATTTTCAATCGCAGCTACTAATGGCAACATAGCGCGTATTTGGGAAGTTTTTTTCAAACTAATTTCCCGAATATTGCGCTATGTCGTTATTTGTAGTTGCATATATACGTCATCATATCCACGTAAACAGTTTTCGATTGCAGCTACTAATGGCAACATAACGCGTATCTGGGAAGTTTTTTTCAAACTAATTTCCCGAATATTGTGCTATGTCGTTATTTGTAGTTACTAATGACAACATATCGTGTATTATTATTATTATTATTATTATTATTATTTAATTACAATTATTATTATTATTATATATTTACTATTATTAGTATTATTATTTTTATTCTTATTTTTATTCTTATTATATTTACTATTATTAGTATTATTATTTTTATTCTGATTTTTATTATTAATGTATTATGATTATTGTTATTATGATTTTTATTATTATTATTTGTAATTAAATATATAATAATAATAATTTTTATATTTAATATAGTTATTAAATGACTTTCCCGCCTGGGAAGTCATCTTTTAAAAAATCCCACGACCTCGCGTCCTATAGAAAGCGAGGTCTTTTGAAACTCGCGTTCCACAGGACGCGAGTTCACTTTTGCCCGTTCAGTTCACGCGTCTGTTCCGTGACGCGTCTTTCCAATGAACCTCGCGTCATGTGGAACGCGAGGTATACAGATATCGCGTTCTGTAGAACGCAAGGTTCATTTACATCGCATCCTAAAGGGCGCGAGCTCTTCTATAAATTGGTGGCCCTACCCTCATATCAACCACAGAACGTGAGTTCTTTAGCTTTTTTACAACAAATTATCGGCAATCCTTATCTTACATTCGATATAATGGAAAACTTACTACGCCACGAGGCGAATCACTGCAATCATTATTGGAGAACAACTCAACATGTATTACTTTTTCCTTTTAATTTTTAAATTTTTTTTTATTTTACTAACTTTTTTTTGAAGGGATACGAACGTCATTTACAATGTTACCTTAACCGTATCAACAACCCACCAGTTGATGTTGTTATGGCGTGGATTGAGCGCGCCGGTTTTGGCCACATAGCAAGGTATATAAGGGGTGAAGCTAAACCCATCGTTGATCAGCGCGCTGATAGAACAGTGGAGGCCAGAGACGCACACGTTTCATCTCCCGATTGGCGAGGCAACAATCACGCTGGAGGATGTTGCCTACCATCTAGGGTTGCCTATAGACGTCAACGTTATTACGGGTGTCGCTATGGGGCATTGGCCAACTATATTTGCTGAACAAATGGGCGTGATGCCCCTTGAGGAAGTGTGGGACGGTGGAAAAATAGAATTATCATATTTGGAGGCTGAATTTGGAAACCCTCCCCCCAATGCGGATGAAGTTACACTTCAGGTATTTTTTTGATTTTTTCACTATTTTATATAGTTTTAATATATTTCATTTATTTAAAAATTAGGATGCCTTTATTAAATATTTAGGATGCTTTTATTAAATTTAGGATGAAATTACAAATATTTATTTCAACATTAGGATGCCTTTATGAAATATTTAGGATGCATTTATTAAATATTTAGGATGCTTTTAATAAATTTAGGATGAAGTTACAAATATTTACTTGAAAATTAGGATGTCTTTATTAAATATTTAGGATGCCTTTATTATATATTTAGGATGAAGTTACAAATATTTATTTGCAAATTAGGATGCCATTATTAAATATTTAGGATGCCTTTATTAAATTTAGGATGAAGTTACAAATCTTTTTTTAAATTAGGATGTCTTTATTAAATCTTTATTTTCACAGCGGTTTGCGCGTGCCCACATCTTGCGCATTATCGGCGGGATATTAATGCCAGACAAATCTCGCACCAAGGTGCACGTGATGTGGCTTCTTCATCTTACAAATTTCGATGAGTCTAGAGGAAAATCTTGGGGAGCAGCTGTCTTGGCGTTTCTTTACAGAGAGCTCTGCAGAAACGTGGAAGAATCTAGATCATCGATGGGAGGATGTTGTTTACTCCTTCAGTCTTGGGTTTGGTTTCGGATGCCTATTTTAAGCCCACAGCTTAGACAGCCCACCGCTATTTTATTTCCGCTTCTACGGAGGTACTACGTAATCTACTATATTTTTCCTATTTTTAAATTGTTTTATTTAACAATTTTTTTTCATTATTGATAGGTGGAGCGGAACACTGACCCACAACGGCCTGCCGAAGACCCAAAAACAATTCAGGCTTGTTTTGGATAAGTTGAGGCATGACCAGGTAATTCGAAAATTAATTTGAATTTTTTAATACTATTTTTTCCAATAATATTTCATATAACCGTTACAAATGTTTTCATTTTTTAGTTTGTGTGGAGGTCGTACGCTTCAGAGGATATTCAGCAGATTACTCCACCCGAGATTTTGCGTGACCAACAAATATGGATTTCCGTAGTGCCGCTGCTCAACTACGAAATTGCCGTGTGGCATGCTACGAATAGGGTTCTCCGACAGTTCGGGTTCGTCCAAAATATTCCACCCCTGGTTCCACAAAATATGGACCAATTCCACCATCTGACGCGCCAGGGGAAGACGGAGGTTGACTGGTCCGAGTACCACGCTCACTGGATAGCGGTTTGGGCTAATCGATTTGCCCAACGCCCACCCATTCTCCGACCCATTATCGAAGGGGCCGATTCGGTCGATTTCAATTACCTCCAGTGGTATGCGCTAAATGGGAAGCAGCATATCCTTACTCAGGCTGAGCGCGAGGAAGAGCTTCCCCAAAACCGCCCACGCGGCACCCATCGAGCGACCCAGAGCCAGAGGCAGAGCCAGTCGAGGTAGCGCGGTCCGAGACCACAACATGACACTACAGGGGTCTCATCTTCTACCACAACATTTCATACTTATAGCGGTCCTTCGAGTTTCCAGCAAATGATGCCTCCACTCTAGTTCGGCTCCTGCGATGCCTACCGTCCCCATATGCCGACGACTGACCTTCCACTTATCGATTTTCCACCGTTGGCATCTCAGTATGACTTTAGCATTGTGGATCATACGCCGGTGGGTAGCTTGTTTTACTCCCCGCCTGGGCCCAACACAGATCCGCGTATCGCACACGATGATGGGGACCAGGGACCACCACATGATGTTCGGAGGTATCCAGATCGTGATCGTCGTCCACCCGACTACGGAACGGGTGGACATAGGCGTCATTAGTCTTTTTTTATTGATATGTACTTATGTTTTTAATATTTATATTCCAGACATTTGTTTTTTATAATGTCATATTATAATTGTGTTTATTTATTATAATTAAACTTTAAAATATTTATTTAATTTCTGTTTTGAATAAATTTATGCGATTACTAAACCGAAATCGACATTTGTTCAAAGGCAACTTCATTAAAAAAAGGATCATAGCATAGGGTTTTGGAAGCCATTTTAAACCAGTGTAGAATGGATGGAAATTAACCGTGTTGGTGTCATACGATAGAGAATTTCTAGTACTACGACCCCAAACTCGATGTTCGCTAAAAATATACGATTTACACGCCCGAAATTGGGCTCTAACAGGCGTACCCACACTTGTTTTCCCTAGTTCTTCAGCCCAGAGTTGCACAGAACTCGCGTCCTGCAGAACGCAAGGTCTGTGCGATATATTCAGCCGCCCTTTCAAATTCTCGGGGACAGAACGCGAGGTTCTGTAAAACCGTTAACACAAACAACAAGGCCACGTAGACTGAACTCGCGTTATGCAGAACGCGATATCAAACCTCGCTTCCTACATAACGCGAGGTACACTGACGTGTCAAGTTTGGGGGTCATTTTGCCAAATAATAGTTTTTGGGAGCCATTTTCCCTAATATTTTTTAAACGCGGTTTTTTCCCCAAAATTGCCGTCGATTTGATCACTATATTTTCAATTGTGTTAAATATACTACATAAATATTTAATTGGTTCCAATGTAGCCACCTGCCGTAAAAAAATGAAAAAGTTAACGGGACTGTTAAAATAATTGGTATAATTACACATTTAGTCCCCTTTATTTATACAATCATTCAATTTAGTCCTAATTTTAATCTAATAAAATAAATTAATTATTCAATTAGGTGGTGACGTGTCACCAGCTTATTTGAGGGATTTATCTATTTTTATTAAATTTATTTTCCTTCCCCAATCAGGTGGTGACACGTGTCACCACCAATGGAGTAAGAAAAATGAAGTTGCGGAAGTTAGCCCCAAGGATAATCGAACTCAGGTCACTAGGGAAAGAAAACAACGCCTTTGTCACTAGGCTAAACATATTTTTAGCATATGGAATACCAAATATTTTATATGTGGTATATTTGTTATCTGTTTGGACAATTTCTGTGAAGAAAATTTCTGGGTTACGTGTACTATTGAAATGGAAGACGAATATGTGGGACTGGATAGTCTTCAAATTGCAAGGATGCGTCTCTGGTGAATGGTCCACCAACGAGAGGAGATGGTTGGCTAATGCGAAAGGCCATCATGATCAAACACAAAACAATAACAATGGCAAATGGCATTACCAATAATGTGAAGCAGTTCCAGTTTTCAACCATCTACTGATTCTACAAGTAAAATTCACTTGGAGGAATGTCCACAAAACTTTTGTTTTTAACTTTTCCCTAGTGAGGACAAAGGTGGTGGGAAGAACCAAATTTTTTTGCAGTTAACTAGTTGAATCATATCATCAAATCTTATAAACAAACAAATCTAATACATACCTCCTTTCTCTTTAAGTCTTACCCTTTTTTCTCTAGAGTTTCTGCTCCAAAGTCTAAACACTCCTGATGCCTGCACATCTGCAACCCTGCTGGCAAATATATTGAATGAAATAACCAGAATAACCAAAATCGAAGATCTGCAAAGTTAAAGAATGGATATAACTTCTTTTTGCGAGAACAAGCAAAGATAACAGAACAAGAGAGGGAAAGAAATAGAGTAATGATAAAAGCTCACCCTTTTTTGACATATTCTCTAAGTAGCTTCTTATGTCATGGCTCTATCTTCTAAGAGTTGCAGGGATTAGGGAACTGTCCGTTCTCCATGAAAAAGTAGCAATTTCTATTGTACCAGTTTATTTGATTTAGAACAACAGTCATAGATCTGCAAGTCAAAGCCCTTTGGAAACACCCTAGGTGAGTCCGGAGTCGACACTGTTGGTTATCTTTATGCTTATAAAGTACCCCTGCACAGCTCAAACAAATATGACAGTATAATAGAAACATTCAAAATCCATTCATGGGGAAACCCTTCATATTAGTTGAAGATTATTACCCCATGAAATTAAGATTGAAAAAATGAAAACTACTCTACAATCTACCCACCCGACAACAATAGAAGAGAAGAAAGAAGAAAAATTGTACATTTGCAACTGAAAGACTGGCGTATACTTTTGTTCTTCTTGTTGTGTATAGCCGTTTATTGCGGATGCAGCATCATCAAGATTCTCACTTTCAAAGATGTTTAGCAATAAAATTTACAGGGGAAAGAAGGGTATTATCATCACCAAACGGATAACACATATACCACATATAGAATATTTGGTATTCCATATGCTAAAATCACGCTTAGCCCAGTGGCAAGGGTGTTGCTTTCTTTCCCTAGTGACCCGAGTTTGACTCTCTTTGGGTCCAACTTCCACAATTTCATTTTTCTTACTCCATTGGTGGTGACACGTGTCACCACCTAATTGAATAATTAATTTATTTTTATTAGATTAAAATTAGGACTAAATTGAATGATTGTATAAATAAAGGGGACTAAATGTGTAATTATACCAATTATTTTAACAGCCCCGTTAACTTTTTCATTTTTTTTAACGGCAGGTGGCTACATTGGAACCGATTAAATAGTTATGTGGTATATTTAACACAATTGAAAATATAGTGATCAAATCGACACCAACCCCATAGTTCGGTGGTCATTAGTATAGTTTACCCTATTTTTTAATTAAGAAAAATTTAAAATTATTTTAATAACTTAAAAGTCTAAAATTAACTAATTATTAATAATAAAATGAAAATTTGATTTTTTTTATGAAGGCTAAAGTGATTACAAGTAGTATCTGTTCTAAATATACTCTCAACCATTTGACAATGAACGCTCAATCACCCTGCTGCAGCTGCTGGTGCTGGAACCTGTGACCTCTAGGAACAACAACCGTTCTCTTAACCACTGAGGCAAGTTGGTTCGTGCAAAAATTTATTTTTTTCGTCACCTATAAGTTGAAGTTAATGCATTATTTGTGATAATAAGAATAATCAATAACAAATTTTTATATAACTTGGTGACATAATTAATTGTCATCGAATATAAATTATAAAGTGACGTTATGTATCATCGTCATTCATACAACGATATTCTTTTTGTCACTTATACAAAAAACTTTTTGAATTATTAGTGACGATACAAATAATTAATGACGAACTTTTATAACATTTGATGACAATAATAATTGTCACTAAATACAAATTATAAGGTAACGTTATACATTAACGTCACTATATTTTCGACAATACGTGACGAAAATAAGTACATCGTCACTCTAGACATTAGCGATGCACCTAATGTGACGAACGTTGTGACATCAAATTTTACGTCACAATATACAAATAGCGATGCACCTACGAAGGTACCCCGCAAACTAACAGTACCATGAATTGTTTTCAGAATTTTATTTATGCTTGTGATTCTCCTTCTAGCATTGATAATGATTTTGAAGATTAGAATGAGTTGTTGTGCAATGAAAAGAAGAGCAATAATAACAATACAAATGAGAAGGAATTTGTACATCACATTAAAAAGGTAGTTTCGGCACAAGAATTCTTCAAGACGACTTATCTTCCATAGTACTTTGATGAACTTCCTTCATTCACTGGTTTAGATTCGAGGATAAAACTTTTTGAGAAAAAGGTGAATGATACATACATAAGTGGGGTCAAATTAATCATATTGCCCAAGAAGTTGAAGTTTTTTGATGCAAACAACAAGGTCCAGAATGATCCATGTTTAGGAATTGTAAAGAGATGCATTTTAGATAAGAAATTAAAATTGTTTTGAAAGGCTGGAGCATTAGCCGAATTGAGACGTATTTTTGAATATTATCTGGATATTACAGGGTCGAGTTGTCTTCTAACAGATTGATCTTCATTCAGCTACTTTTTCAATGCATCTTGAAACAAATCAATCGAACATCGGGAACTCAAGATACGCTTATTTTACCAAAGGCTACGCAAGCAGAAAACTAGATATGGGTTTAACTACAGATTTTGTAAATTTAACCTAAAAGCTAATATATAAAATCATTCTTATAAGAAGAATGATGAGTTTATAATTAAAAAAACCTGAAGTTGCATATTTAAAATCTTTTGCTGAAATATCTTCTTTCAAACAAGAAGTTATAAATTATAATCTTTGTTGAGATCTATTTCTCCTTCCACGGAGTTGAATATCGATCTTTGCTGATCTTTGTTGAAGTCCATCCCTCCAAACTTAAAATACTAATAAAGTAATAGGGGGAGACAAAATTCGGGTATTACACCATCTTTTATAATTAAATTTTCAAATCAGATATTAATACGATTTTGTTTTTTTATTAGGTTGATGTCGACGGAACATATACTGGCTTGTTCCGGTTCACCTTCAATGTTTGTCTTTGTGCTACTGCCACATCACAATTTCAGACAAAACTAACCTATTTTTTACTATTTTTTCATTAATTAAAGGGTATTGAATTTTTAAATATGTTTAATCTCACATCATCTCATGTGTTATACAAACCACAATATTAACTGAGCTACGCTCAATCAATTACAAGTAAAGGTGAGATAATTTTTATTGATAACATTTTACACTAAGAAAAATTACACACAATCATAGACCTTAAAACTTTATTTTATAACTCCTTTGGGACAATTTAAACAAAGAAAAGAGCAATACATTTGTTACTTTCCATGATATGGTTTAATAAACTAGAAAGCTAGCTTGGATATGGTTCCATGCTAGAGGAATCACTCACCCACATCACAAACAACACGCCTATATATCTATATAGCAAGCTGAGGTGATTTATTCCGGCTAAGCACGGCAGCGGAGGCCCTTACTGTAAGCATAATCGACGAGCTTTTCGAACTCCTCGGTGTCCAAGTTAATAACATTTTTAGTGCCGTTGTTAGCAACACAGAGGGCTTCTGTGGCTTGCTTGTTAGGCAATGGTGCATCGAGTTGGTAGAAAGCGTCTTTGAGTTGCTCCTTGTTCAGCACTTTGCCGCCGTAAGCATATCTTGTAAACAAATCTTTCAGGTCTTTTTTAGAGTTTTCGCTCTCCTCCTTTCGCATCCGATAGCTCTTCATCACCGACTCTTCTTGCTTGGGGTTTCCGACTCGATCTGTTTATATACACGAAAGGTTCGAATAAGAATCTGTTAAAAGTTTATCGATGGTGGGCACGGAAAGCATGCGTGGTGTGTATTGGTATAGCTAATATTCCAAGAGGATTGCGGCGAATAAGAATATCAATATATGTTTCTGATTTTTCCTTTTCTTTCTTTACCTTCGGCTATAAACCACGTCTGTATTTCATCACTCCTTTCTTTGTGGCCACCAATATTTTACACACAACTTTTAAATTTCCTACAGATATTTGCCTAAAATCATATAAGTGGAGATGGAATATTCTGTCCATTTATATTTTTTATTATTACCGTTATAATTATTGAGACGATAATAACCAAAAACAAAAGATCGAATGAATAAACTCTTAACCCCTTGCATCTATTTATAGAGATAAGAGACTTGTTTCCAAAGGAAACCTGCGTAGAAATAAATTCTATTCAAACTGAGTACTCTTCAACACATCCAAGAGCTCCACAAGAATTTGAACAGCTCAAACTAGAATTTGGGTCACAACTCTAATAATTATTATATAGGTGATTATTTTATATATGGGTAAAGGGTATTTTTTTAATCGAATCTCAAATATTGTCACGTGACAGACTCTAGACCTTAAACCCTACGTTCTAAATCTTAAATCTAATCTCAAAACCTCAACACTAAAGTTCTTATGCTTAAATACATATGGACACCATTTAAAGTTATTTCGTATTCTATTATCTATCAATTTTAATTTCACATTTCCTCTTTCTCCTTTCAATATTTTTACTAGCTGCTTTTAAACTTTTTATGATCACCAAATGTCTTTGTAAATAGAAAAAATTAATTTTACATTTAACATGTGAATATATTGAAGTTTTGGCAAACGAGTTATGGGGTTTCGGTAGATTGAAGTTTTCAAGTATTGATTGTTGTGGAAAGCTTTTGTTTTGGTAGATTGAGGTTGTATGTAAGTTGATTGTGACAAGAACAATTAACAGTTGTGGCAATTCAAGGCTGCACTTGGTTGTGGGAGGTTATTTATGGATTTAGGTACTACAAATGTTTCCTGGGAAAAATTGATTTGTATGGTTAGAGCATTGATGTTCAAAAACCCAACATCGATGTTCACAAATTGATTTGCATGGATTAGATAGAGCATCGATGTTCAAAAAATTGATCTGGGTTTTGCGGCGACTATGGTGTTTCCGCCCGGCACTGATGATAACAATGAGGGTTTGTTATTCGTTTTAAAAAATTTAAATGAAATCTGGGAAGAGAGTTTTTGATATTTGAATATGAAATTAAAACCCTATAATCCGTATATTCAAGTTGGAAATTACATTAAACCCCATTGTTTAATAATTTTTAAATTATATATTTAATTTGTTTAAGGGTAAAATTGAAAAATAATAAAATGTTAAGGGCTAATCTTGTAATTAACCCTTAAGTAAATGGAAATTTTTTAAAAATAAAATAAATGCCATGTGTCAAATTATGACTGGTCCAAATGTGCCACGTCAGCTTCCGTAACAGAAGTAGGTTAACCTGTTAACGGTAAAATAATTTATGTATGAAATTGAGAATTTTAAAATATTATGTGTGAAACTTAGAATTCGGTATAGTTCATGTACCAAAGAAGTTATTAAGTCAAAAATAAATTACTCTAAAAACCGCTGAACTCTATGGTTTTGTATTAATTTTGCATGTATTATTCAACATTGGTTTTAACTTCAATTATAGCACCAAATCGTTAAAATTTTAACATCGTGATGATGTGACCGCTTTATTTCCCATTAACTTCAGTTTGTGTATAGATTTTGCCAAAAACATTAAAGCGCTTCAATTTTTAGGCATTGAACTTTCTGATCATCCTTGGTGGTTTATCGTTGACTGTCATCGATTATCACTCGTGACCAAACAAGTATCAAAACGTTCACATTTTATTTCTTTTTCTCTCCGAATTAGTTTTCCGCAAAACACATTTAAAATTGACGAAAATTCATCAAAATGTTCAATTTAATAATATTTCAATCTCTTCCAATTGTTTGATGAGACTAATTTTTATGTATGTTGCCCGTCTTCTCAAAAAATTGTTTCTCACCATCAGATTTTAGAAAAATACAACAAACTCCTCAAATCCGGTGTATGCTTAGTTAGGTGTTGGTTGCCTTTTTTCATGTTATTTTGTTGGGAAGTCGATAACTGCTTCGGTCCATTATAGCTCCTTTAATCTTTCACCAATACGATGGTTCATTAATAAAATTATTATTATGACGTTGAGAAAAAAAACTCCTCAAATCTGAGAAAGTCTCACAATATGTCTGAAATCTCAATGATCTCGATACATCAACTTTTGACATTTTGGTTCGATCTATTATCATCGAACTTTTCTTTTTGTAAGGACCTTGTTCTGCAATCAGTCTCAAATCGTCGAATGATCTCCTTTTGATAATTACCAAGTGACTCTGAAAAATGAACTGAACCATATAGTGCTTATTGCACAACTACATCCTCTTTGATCTGAAACTAATCTTCTCTCTGATTCAAATCATGAATTCTGTCTAGCTAAATTATATACATATGTATCTGATATGTAATGCATGCTCTTTGATTTCTGATACTTTAAAAATTACATGTACGATTACTACTTAGTCTGTATTCGCTAAATTATTGTAATTGGAGTACTTTTGGGCTACGTTATGATGTCTCTGCAGGTTCAGTGCTGGTAATTTCTTATGGACCCGAGGTCTCCCCTTGGGTAGGTTCTAATGTTACGGCACGGGTAACTCCTTATGGATCTAAGGCAACCCCTTAGGTTGGCTCGTATGCCCATCAGGCCTAGAGTAAGTCCTTATGAATGCAGTTTTGGGAATTGCATATCAGTGTATGGTTGGATGGTAGTTAGGTTGATACTTAATTTTCCTTATTCCCTCTCTAGCCTCAACCAAAACTCTGCTGTTATTTGAAATATTTTGTCTATCTTTCTCAATCGGTATTTGATTAAACATTCTAAGCTTTCTGACTGAATTTTTGTAATATGTATGTCCCTTCTGATTTCCTAAGTTAGACCCCGTGTCTGGTGATCGGGAATCAAATCAGAAATGACTATGTTACTTTGAGGTGTAATACCTAAAATAATTATATTCTACATCTGAAACATGTTAATGCTGGCTCATCCCTTTTGTTTTGATAAGTCTTATACTTACGTGTGGCATGAAGCTTCAGTTCGTAGTTTTGTATTACTGAGCTTTCTCAAGCTCATGTTGTTCTTACCACCGCAGGTTAGAAGAGATCTATCATGATAGTGATCGACATCAGTGTTCGACGTTTTCTCGGCGTCACTTTCGAAGTACGGTACCAGTCTAGTTAATGAGCATACATGTCATGTATTATTTTATGACAGTGTCTGTAAAATGTTTTCTGAAATTATTGTTATCTGTTTAAATGATTTTTTTGAAAGTATATTTTAAAACAATAGCGAATGTTGTGGTTCAATTAAATGTTTTAAGAAAAAAATATTTTTATGTTGATTTTTATTGTGGGCCGCTTTTATGACCCTATGTGATTCCTTAGGATCCGTGGTAACGCATAGGCGGGTCTAGGGGTTACACTCCTCAAATCCGGTGTATGCTTAGTTAGGTGTTAGTTGCCTTTTTTTTCATGTTATTTTGCTGGGAAGTCGATAACTGCTTTGGTCCATTATAGCTCCTTTTATCTTTCACCAAAACGATAGTTCATTAATAAAATCATTATTATGACGCTGAGAAAAAAAATTCTCAAATCTGAGAAAGTCTCAAAATTCAAAAAAGGGTGAATTTTTTGTGTTTAACTTCATGAGTTTTAATTGAAAAAATTTAAATCGAAAAAAGGTAAAACACTATGAGACGATTTTATCAGTGTTTATAGGGATTGTAAAAGACTCCAAAAAAATGGTAAATAACTATGAGACGAATTTATTATTGCCATAAAACTGGAATAAGGCAAAGATTGAAAAGACAACGAGTTTTGTTTGAGTCACTTGCGAGAGATTTTTAAGCTACAAGTTCTTTTTATTATTATTATGAACTTTTCACTCTTCCTGTAGGTTGATCAACTTTCATTCATTGAAGATATTGAACAAGCTCTTCTCATTAACAACTTCTTATTCTTCCCACAAAAGTTTCGTTTCTTCCTCTTTAAGAGGTCACTTAGTTGGAGTGTTCAAAATACCCACTTCAATAGAATGGAGCCAGTTACTTTGTAGAAAATCTACCAAAGGCGCTTAATTGGAAAGGTTTATGGCATGTATTCGCAAGGTTTGGGGATGTTCTGAATGCATTCAAAGCCAGCAGATTAAGTCGAAGGGGAAAAATTCGGTTTTGTGAGACTTGGCAGCAGGGCAGATGCAATGAGAGCTTTAGAGAGATTGAATGGGCATAATTTGTACGGTTACAGGCTATCAGTGGTGTTGGCTAGATTGGATAGGAATGAGATTGGGTCCAAACAAAATTGGTTTATCTGAGAAAAATATGGAGACAGTTGGCCAAGTTAGGTAGGGGTGTGCAAAATAAACCATAACCGTTAACCGTAACTGTTAACCGGTATAACCGTTCATTTTATAGGTTAATTAACTTAACCGTTAAGGTTAAACGGTTTCGGTTAACCGAACTTTTAAAAAAGACGGTTAATGGTTAACCTATAGGTACTTTATTTTAACTAAGTATAAAGTTTGTGTTTAAAATTTCTCTATTTAAGTTAATATTTTTTTAAAAAAATTAATACAATATTTATCGGAGAGATATATTTATTATTTTAAAAAAGAAATAATGAACATTTGAAAAGAAAACCGTAATAGGTTACATGTTAACCTGTAACCGATCCGTTCCTTAACGGTTACTCACTATAATGGTTAACCATTTAAAAAATTAACGGTTAACCGTTCCTTAACGGTTAGTAACGGTTAAGTAACGAATAATAACCGCTATAACGGTTAACTAACCGTTTAAGTTAAACGGTACGGTTAACCTAGCATGAACACCCTTAAAGTTAGGGACCCAACACTGAGTGAAAATGAGGGGTTAAGTGATGAAGAAGACCCTAGGACTTTCTTTGTTGGACTATGAGGATAAAGCTTTGTCTGAATTAGAAAGAAAAAAAGAGATAGAGCTTTCCGTAGAAATAAATTGAATAAGAAGAAATTGGAGGCGTCGGGTAGGTCTCTCTCAGATTCTGATCTTGCTGTGAGGTGGAACGCGACAACTAAGGCGGCAAGGAAGACATTGAAACTGGGAAAGAAGATTGGTATGCAGATATAGGGGGACAAGCGGGAGGTTGTCAAGGAATTAGCATCGTTAGAAGAAAATTAGGTGGTAAAAGAGGGGAAGAAATCTGATGTTTGGGGATGAAGATATCGACTTGGAATAGTAGGGGTTTGAGGAAGGAATCAAAGATAGCGACAGTAAGGAGATTGTTTAGGGAGCAGAGGTTCCAGATGGTGTTTCTACAGGAAACAAAGAAATCAATTTTCCAGGAGGAAGACATCCGGAACTCATTGTATTCAAATTCAACTTCTCAACAGCGGAATTCATGTCACTGTTGTGAATGTATATGCACTCTGTGGTTCCAGAGACCAAAGGGACATGTGGAAGGACCTGATAGACCTTACAAGTGCAGACTCGGCGATGTGGTTGCAGGAGGGGACTTCATTGAGGTTAGAAGTAGAAGTGAGAGTCGTGGGAGTGTGGAAATGTCATCGGATGAAGGTTTTATGAGAAACTTGTTGGATCGCGAGTTGCCTATGTCGGCTGAATTGAACCTGAAAATTAGGTCAATCAAGCTTTTATCCGATATGCCTGACAAATTGGTATGGATTTATGACAAAAATGGAGTGTTCTTGATTAAAATTTTGCAAACTTTATGATATACGCTGAGGTTGAGTACCCAAGTTTTGACTTTGGAAAACTATGGAAGTTGAAAGTTCCACCAAAGATTAAAAGATTTCTTTGGATGCTGAAACCGAACCGACTCTCAACTAATGAATTTTTAAAGCTAAGGGGATTGGAAGGCTTGTTGTAACCCCTCGAGCCGGCCTAAACGCCCGACCGAACCCAACGAGCTACATTGAGTTTGCCGAAGCAAATCTGTGAAAAGATCATTCAAATTACGTCCATTTTTTCTTTTATCTTATCTAGATGTAATTTATTAATCTATGGTGTACATGATAGCCGAAGTTCAAATCTCACTCCAATCGGACATCAATAAGGCATTCAATTGCATTCACAAACACTAAGGGACCATATTGTAAATATGGAAAATTATAAGGACTTAGGCTAATTTTAAGTTACAAATCCTTAACTAATCAATTTTCATGCTTCCATTCCAAATTTCAGCTCTAAACGGTCATCCAAACTCATACAATTGCATTCACAAAGATCAGAAACTAAAATGGAAGAATCAGAAACTCACAAGAACACATTAACTGAAATAACAACAGCCACGAGCAAGTGTATCAGTACACTTTTACAATACCAAAATTCTAGATTCCAGTAGCTCAAAACCGTACCGATACACCATTTCCCGTACTGATACACCCAGCCAAAATACACTTACCCGTATCGGTACACCTGACCAAATTACACTTACCCATATCGATACACCTCTACGCGTATCGGTACACCTGGCCAAATTACAGTTACCCGAATCGATACACTTCTACCTATATCGGTACACCTGGGCCTGAAATGCCCCATTTTGCTGGTTTTTCATGCTTTTAAGGTTGCAAGCTCATACCAACATGCCTTAAACATAATCACATGCATATTAGAGACCAAACCATGCCAATCCAACTCATAATTACCATCAAGAATCAACCATCATACTTCATAGGAAATCTAGAGACATGCTTCCTAAAGAATAAACTATCCAACATCCAAAACATCAATCCCAAGCAAAACCAACATATAAAGACCATTTATAACTTCAAAACAATAATATAAACTTACTCAAAACAGGGAGTTTAACAAACACACTCCCAGATAAACAATGACCCCCCATTGCATTTATTACAAAAAGTCTAGTTTGAAACCATACTTTCAAAGAACGAAGCCCTTGGATCCTCATTGCTCACTTGTTGCCTCCACTCCTTTAATTCTCTGCATTGATGGACAAATAGAGCGTAAGCACACTAGGCTTAGTGAGGAGTGCTCAAAACAAAAGACAATCAATGCAATTTGAAAACAATTTCTTAAAACCATTGAAATCATCATTTTAATCCATTTATAAAACATCATACCTTGAAAACTGATGAGTGTTCAAAAGTACTATTTTTATTACTCATTTTACTCATATTATTGTTAGACTTAGGCACATTTTAATTACATTATTAGGCATTCATGCATATTTTCATAATTTCCTTCACCGTTATGCTTGAGTTCATAATTTAGTTATTTTGTGGAAAAAGATACTACTAGGTATGTGTTTTGTGCATGTGCAGGTTATGTCAGGGATTGCCGAGCCTTGCCGCGGCAATTCATTACCGAACCCTGGCGAGTGATCCCGACCGAGCAGAACCGAGCCGTGTGTGCAATTTAATTGCCCGAGCAAGTATTCCCGTAGTAATTCATGACCGAACCATGCTGAGTGAAGCCATACCAAACCCTACCGAGTGATGCCGAGCAGAGACGTTCGAGTGATGCTAAGTACACCTGGCCGAGTGAAGACGACCGAGAGACCACTACCAGGTCATTTTCGCGCTGAACTATGCTGAGCCATTGCCGAGGAAATACCCGGGAAATTTCCAACAAGGGAGAAAAAGAGCAAAGTGGTAGACGAATTGAAGAGCATAAAAAGCTGATTTTTTAGATATAATTTGCACGAAGATCAGAGCTTGGATATTCACGAAGAGGTTAAAAATTAGATTAAATCCCAAGAAAATAGAAGTTTTAGTTGGAATAAAATTAAAAGAGATCCAATATCTCTTTTATTCAATTCCAACTTAACTTCCTTCTTAATAAAGACTATGACCTAGCCATCTCCTATATAAAGAAGGCCGAGCCGTCAACTTCAAAGGGGAGTCGATTGGAGAGAAACAAAAGTAAAACTATTCGAGAGTTGATGTTGGAAGATAGGAATCAACCGAGAAAAGCCTATCCAGTGGAAAACTCTTGTGCTATGTGTGGAGAACATCGTGTGTTTGAAAATTGCCCTCACCTTTTCAATGCATATGACTACATGGAGGACCATAGATGGAACCAACAACAAAATCCTTCATGGTATGATCAAAAAGCTCAAAATTTATTTTACCATAACAATTTTGCCGCAGCAACAGACATGCCTAGGCAATATAGTCCTTATCAGCAGCAAAGTGACACAACAACAAATATGTCATGGCAATGTAGTCCTCGTCAAGAGCTATTAAATTCTATGGGTGCGTGTATAGATAGGATGGATGAACTCGTGAGAGAATCAGAAGATCGATTGAGGAGACCCACATATGCCATGGATAACATGCACCAACAATACATTCCTAAGGATACTGAAGTCCCAAGGCAATAGGACAAGGAGCAATGCGAAGAGAGCTCCCTGATGTGTGGGGAACAACTAGAACCCCCAAGTCGAGAGGATGCCAATGAGAGAGACTACCTAACACATGATGAGCCTATGCAACAAATTTCATTGAAAAAGATTGAGGAGCCTGAACAGAGCATTGTCGCAACCACACTTAGTGAGGCTGAGAAGAGTGTTGAGAATGCCACATGAATACCACACGCCTCGACAACTACACATGCCTCAGAAAGTCCTGATGCCTCGACAAGTCTAGATGACTCAGAAATTCCATCAATCAAGAAGGAAAAGAGTAGTGCTATTGTAGAGTGTCCACAAGTTCTATATTTTGTACACATTCCTGCCCTTATTATTGTTGTTCTTCAGCTCATTTAGGCATATTTAGGTGCATTGCATGCATAATAACAATATTTGCTCTTTTACCATGCTTTTATTGAATATTCTTTGTTTGGTTAAGAAAAGATATTATTTTAGTTTAGTTTTTATTTTTAGGTGCTGTAGCTGTGTAGAAAAGGAGAGGACAGGAAAGCTGGGAGCAAAAGGAGTTGTACTGAAGCATTCCCAAGTGCCGCCAAGGACGTCGTCGCAACAACACTGTCGCCGATTGCCGCCCAGGCAGAAGTTAAACCGACTTAGTCAAGATGGGTTGCGATTGAAAGAGGACAATTTCCAGATTCCAACGAGCCCAATCTTGCAATTATCTGAAGCCTGAAGCGGCTTGTAGAGTTGATTAAAGATTGATAAGTAAGATGTCTTATCTTTACATGCTGGAGAAGCCAACGTCCAAAGAGTCCACATTCAAGTCAAAAAGGAGTTAGCATTTAATGTAAAGTTACTTTAAGGACTTCTACTCCAAGGAGGACTCAAACTTAGGCCACGAGCCCTGTAAATACCCATGTATGCGAGGGTATAGGGGAATGGAGGGATGCACAGATGCATAGATTCATAGCGGAGAGGTAGATAGACATATTGGAGGTGTTGAAGGTCATGGCCCAACTCTCCCAGGGTTTAGGTTTTTGTATGTAAAGTAGTTGTGAGAAACGGTTGTAATTGTTTAAGTGTGTTTTCAATAAAATATTCCAAGTTTGCTTAATTCATGTTCTTCACTTCTTCAATTAGTTCCAAAAGTCCAGTTGAAGAAATCCATTTATCGGGCACGAGAGTGTAAGACTCACGAAAGAATTAAGTACGGTCTCATCATGTCGAGGTGTTGACTAATTCGGCTTAGACATAAGTTTGAGTTTTAGTGGCTAAAAGGAGAAACCAAACGCCGACTGCTTGTGTTAGGTTTACGCTGAGATTACTAGGTATTGCCTACATCACGTGGTGACATAATCCTTGCCTAGACATAGGAAGGATCACTTCAGAATTGCTCTACCGAACTTGGAGTATCTGCCAGACTTTTCGCCAAGACTTATCTCCATTTCACCTGCCGAGACAACGAAAGTTGCAAGAACAGAGACTCGCTGCCGCCGCGTGACAGGGTCGCAGCCTCAGTCCGCCATTACCCGCCGAGGCAGCAGATCGTGACAGCGTAAAACACATTTAGTCTTTACAACGCTGTCTACACACTACTGAGCTGCAAATACCTCACTCGATCTATCGACCTTATCTCTCCTTATCATCCCTATCATCACTATCTTATTTTATTTGTGTTTTTACTTTTCAACATTTAGAAATTTAATTGTGCATTTACTAAATCATTGTGAAGGGAAACATTCATAGGAGCCGTTCCAATCCCTGTGGGAGACGATATCTTTTATACTATAACTAGACAAGAGTGTGCACTTGCGCTCATAAATAGAGAACACCTACACACCCTGCAAGTTTTTGGCGCCGTTGTTGGGGATTGACAACAACAACTGTGTTTGGATTTCTGCACTTCTATTTTAGTCTTTGCACTTAAATTTCTGTTTATTTTAATTTTAAAAAAAATGCCTCTTGTTTGTCTTTGGTGTATGTCCCACCAGGGCGGCAAAGATGGCAGCCAACACCCACCTGAGGAGAGGGAGAACATATCTGGATGAAAAACCAAATGCAAAGCCCTCAGGAAGTGGTTATGTTTGGGAAATGCGCAACCCAACATAACTTAATTTTTATTTTTATTTTATTTTTATGCATTAGGATTAGATTTAATTTTCAGTTATTTTTATTTAATTTTTGCATTTAATGTATTTCAGGTTAGGAATGAGGGCAAGACAAAGAAAGATAAAAGTATAAAGGAGTGGCCCAACCCAGCGGCCAAGGAAGCCCAAGGCAGATGTGTATAACGACTAGCGGCTTCATACCGGCTAGCCGCAACGACTGCATTTGCAACAGCTGGCAGAACGACTATCTGTGTAACGACTAGAATCACGAAAATCATGCCGCAATCATTGTCGACTGTTGTTAGCGTGTCGGCCAAGGCAGCGGAGAGTAGCGACTATATAAGGCCAACTATTCTCTCCTCATACTTCACTTTGCTCTCTTTTTTACTCTCAATTCTTCTTGTCATCTTTGCTTTCAAGATTTCGTTTGCTTTACTTTCTTGCAATTTCTTTTTTGTTCATTAGGAAAACAAAACCGTTCTCACAGTTATGGCCACATCAAAACAAACCGCCTCCACCTCCAAGCCAACCTTCTAGAGGTTCTTAAACCCTGTTGCAGCAGTAACTTACAAGCAGCACTTCACAGAGAGGCAACTCTAGGAAGAAATAGGGTTCTAATACACCAGGCAAGATTGGGATCTTGGCCTTGAACCCACCATATTCAAAAGAGTTCACAACTTAGGATGAGATATTTTCGCATGGCATCCATAGGAAATAAACAGCAACCAGGTGCGAGAATTCTATGCCCACAAGCCTACACCGGGAAACCCTTTTGTCTATGTCTGCGGTGAAGGAGTCAAGCTCACAACGGAAACAATCAACAACTTCTAAGGCATAGAAATAAGAGGGAATCCACAAGAAGAATGGAGGTCCTATTTAACGACGGCTGACTATGAAAAGATCAAGAAAGAAATCTGCCGACCCAACACCAAGTGGCTAACCGGCAAGAATAACGGATTAGTCAACTGCCGTGATATGTTGTCGGAGGCTATCCTTTGGAGCAACTTCGTCCAACGCCGTCTGATGCCCACTTCGCACAGATCAACAGTCAACAGGCCGCGGCTAGCCCTTGTCCACAACATAATAAAGGGGCGGTCGATCAACGTTGGTGAAGTGATTCTTGAGGAGATCTATGCCCACGCAGACAAGCCCAATGCCAAGGGACCTCTCGTCTTACCTGCACTCATCACATGCCTATGCGCCAACTTCCGCGTGCCACCACACCCCAAAAAAACAATTATTGCCTCCAAGGAAGGATGGACAAGAAAGGCGCGCCTCCAGATGATGTAGGAGCCAGAGACGGAAACACCAACAACTGCCCAGCCGTCGTCCCAACCTGCTACCACCCCAGCCGCAACGGGCAGTACTGATGCTGCCCTACCCTCCGTCGTGATTCTTCTGTTGCGAAGCCTTGTGGAAAGCTGCTAGAGGATCGAGCATAAACAAGTAATCTTCACCAAGTACATCACGGAGGTGCAAGAGGCTTTTGTGGCTTACTTGCTAGACAAATACCAGGCCGACGACCCAAAGTTGCCCGCCTTCCCATCGGAGTTAGCAGCCTCTAAACTAACCCATATCACAACCAAACCACTTGCCACTCCAGTCGCCGCTGACAGCGAGGGGCCGCATATCCGCCCTAAGAGAAGGACCTCACCCACTCCCATCTAACCGTACAACTTAACCTCCTCGTCAGAATCGGAGAGAGAGGAGGAGACTACCGCCGCCTCCCTAGTAGAAAAGGAGGCAGTTGCCAAAGAAGCCGAGTACTCAGATATGGAGATATCTGATTCCTTTGACGATGAACCGGCATAGGCATCAGGGAAAAGGAAGCAGCCCACTGATGTGACCAAGCCTCCAGGTGAAGGGTCTAAACCAGAAGCACCAGCAAAACGACCCACTCCCACCCGCCACGTGGCAAGAAGAAGAGCCCAGCCGCCAAACCTTCCGCCACACGCCACCTTGTCTTGCCCGCCTCCTCAGAATCCTCCTCCGACGCAGCAGCAAGAGAGGGGAAATCCCCTAGTCTATAGTACCCTTTTCTTATTTTTATTTCTTTTATGTTTTCTTTTAATTCTTTTGTTTTTGTTTTTGTTTTTATGTTTTATTTTTATATTTTTATTTTATATTTTTTTGTAAGGCATTGAGGACAATGCCAAGCCTTGAGTTTGGGGGGATAGTCCTCTTTGTTTTCTTTAGATGCATTTAGCAGCATATGTAAATTCTGCCCTAGCACTCAATAAAATAGAAATTCTTAGCCTAAAACTTGTGCCTATGATAGTTAGCCGATTACTTATTTTCGCACCGTACTTAAAAACTTAAAATTTAACTTAACCATGGGAAGAAGCATGAAAAATACTTAGAAAAATTTTCTTTTTACCAATTATTCTTACACTGTATGCTAAATGATGAGTTTTACTTGAGTTCTAAGTTTAACACTGCCTGCTTTATCTAATGAAAATTCCTTAATTGGATACAGGTTTGCCGCCGCGGTAGCACAGGGCAGCATCACAAAATGTTCAATACCCTAAAGGTGCCCGAAACAGGCTCTAGGAAGGATCATGAGCAAGGACACTCCACTGCTATCAAAGTCCAAGTATCTGAAATTAATTGAAGTGACTGACAAATTAGCAAGAGTGAATGAAAGCCTTCACGAGATGACTTTATTCAAAGGGTTCAGAGTTTCGTAGAGTGCACCTATCTTAGCTTCAGACCTGGAGAATAGTTGTGATGAGCTGAAGCCCTTAAAGCCATGATCAAGGAAAAAGAAAAGAGAAAAAGAAGTGCTTGACTGTGCTGCCAAGGTAGCAACTCGTATCCTTTATCGTAATTTAATTATTTTTAGCATTATCTGTTGACTTAGTATACTTTGCATGTTTAGCATGGACACCGACCTGCACATACTGCATTGTCACTAAGAAAACTAAATTCTAAGTTATTTCATGCCATTCCCTATAACTAACATAAATACGTGCCATAGCCTTGAGGTAAGAAATCAAGTTAACGGCTAAGTCTCTATTAATTTTGTGCAAGGGGACAGTTTACTAGTTAGGTTGCATTGCTTGAGGACAAGCAATAGTTCGAGTTTGGGGGTGTGTAGAGTGTCTACAAGTTCTATATTTTGTACACATTCCTGCCCTTATTATAGTTGTTCTTAAGCTCATTTAGGCATATTTAGGTGCATTGCATGCATAATAACAGTATTTGCTCTTTTACCATGCTTTTTATTGAATATTCTTTCTTTGGTTAAGAAAAGATTCTGCTTTAGTTTAATTTTTATTTTAGGTGTTGTAGCTGTGTAGAAAAGGAGAGGACAAGAAAGCTGGGAGCAAAAAGAGCTGTACTGAAGCAGTTCCAAGTGCCGCCAAGGACGCCGACGCAGCAGCACTGCCGCCGATTGCCGACCAAGAAGAAGTTAAACCGACTTAGTCAAGATGGGTTGTGATGTAAAGAGGACAATTTCTGGAGTCCAACGAGCCCAGTCTTGCAATTATCTAAAGCCTGAAACGACCTGTAGAGCTGATTAAAGATTGATAAGTAAGATGACCTATCTTTACTTGATGGAGAAGGCAACGTCCAAAGAGTTCACATTCAAGTTAAAAAGGAGTTAGCATTTAATGTAAAGTTACTTTAAGGACTTCTACTCCAAGGAGGACTCAAACTTAGGCCATGATCCCTATATATACCCATGTATGCAGGGGTATAGGGGCATGGAGAGATGCACGGATGCATAGCTTCATAGCGGAGAGGTAGATAGACAGATTGGAGGTGTTGGAGGTCGCGACCAAACTCTCATAGGTTTTAGGTTTTTGTATGTAAAGTAGTTGTGAGAAACAGTTGTAATTGTTTAAGTGTGTTTTCAATAAAATATTCAAAGTTTTCTTAATTCATGTTCTTCACTCCTTCAATTAGTTCCAAAAGTCCAGTTGAAGAAATCCATTTGTCGGGCACGAGAGTGTAAGACTCACGAAATAATTAAGTACGATCTCATCATGTCGAGGTGTTGACTATTTCGGCTTAGACATAATTTAGAGTTTCAGCTGCTAAAAGGAGCAACCAAAAGTTGATTGCCTTTGTTAGGTTTACGCTGAAATTGCTAGGTATTACCTACATCACGTGGTGACAGAATCCTTGCCTAGACATCGAAAGGATCACTTCAGAATTGCTCTGCCGAACTTAGAGTATCTGCCAGACTTGCCGCCAGGACTTATCTCCATTCCACCTGTCGAGATAGCAAAATTTGCAAGAGCAGAGACCCGTTGCGGCGGCGTGACAGGGTCGCAGCCTCAGTCTGCCATTACCCGCTGAGGCAGTAGATCGTGGTAGTGTAAAATATACTTAGGCTTTACAACGCAGTCCACACACTACTGAGCTGCAAATACCTTACCCGATCTATCGGCCTTATCTCTCCCTATCATCCCTATCTTATTTTATTTGTGTTTTTACTTTTCCACATTTAGAAATTTAATTGTGCATTTACTAAATCCTTGTGCAGGAAAACATCCATAGGAGCCGTTCCAATCCCTGTGGGAGACGATATCTTTTATACTATAACTTGACAAGAGTGTGCACTTACGCTCATAAGTAGAGAACACCTATACGCCCTGCAGCTATATAAAGTCCTGAGGAATCAGATATCCATAATGTTACAACACTAATGCTGAAGCAGGAATCTGTAGATTGCTCTCATCTACCTTTGCCCTTGCAATTGAACGACCACATGCAAGCTCAACACAATGTCAATATTTCGCTAGTGGAATATGAGCAGGTAGTGGTTAATCCTTTTGAATTCCTTGAGAAATCACCTCTTTCATTGCAAGTATTTCTTGAGTAAACGAAGCCGATAAATTTGATGCCATCGAAATCTCTATTGATGGAGATTGTTGAGAGACATAAAAAGAACGGTGTTTGGACTCGTGAAGCTTTTTAAAAAATTGGGGTTTCCCTTGACTTGCTTCGAATTTTTGCAGAAGATTGCCATGGCAATTGGTTAGGGCAGTAATTGCCTCGGCAACGAAGGCTACATCCAGCCATAACAAATTTCAAGGAGAATAAGGTAAGTAAATGGTTGGATGTTATAATTTTTCCTAATAATATATTCATTCCTTCATGAACAATCGCAAGGTGGAGTGTATACATGGAGTACAAGGGAACACGAAGGAAAGACACATCTACCATGGTAACACAAAGAGGAGTAGATGCGTGCACATTGGCCCAATTCTTTTTGGGCAATATTGTCTCTCGATGGAGGGTGCGAATGGACTATAAGAAATATCAGAAATGACCCTCCTCAAATTATTTTATTTTATTTTGTTTATTTTTGTTATCTTTAGATTTTAGGTTTATATCATTGCTTTAATTTCATTATTATTTCTTTTAGAATAAGAGTTTCAAGGGATGAGGAGTTACCCCTCCTTTATTCCCTCTTGAAATATTCAACTTTTCTTTTTTCATTTCACTTTTCTTTTCCAATCAAGAACCACAACAACCTAAAATAACCCATGGCCAAGAATCTCAAGACTATGCTCAAGGCGAGTGTAAAGTGTCCATATGTTCTATATTTCATGCACATTCCATCTCATATTATTGCTGTTTTGAGTACATTTTAGGCATAATTAGGTTCATGCATTGCATTTTACAGTATTCTTTACTCTACCATGCATTGTATTGATTTTCTGTTATTTGGTAAGGAAAAGGTACAATTTTAGTTTAGTTTTAGTTTTAGGCACTAGAGGCTGATAGAAAGAGAGAGCAGCTAAGGACATGATGTCGAGGCAGCAAACTGAGGAGCTATACTGATGCAGTTCCAGACAGAGACAACAATTGCCGAGTAGCTGTAGCCGCCCTACCTGCCGCCCAAGAAAGCAAACTGAGGAATTGGAGAACTGAAGTGCGATCTGTAGAGCAGAAAATCATGATCTTAACGATGATGTCCACTCATTTTTTCGATAACTGTAACAGCAGGCAGAGCCGCCGAAAGAGAAACTCGAGCTTACTTGCAGAGCAAGGCAACATGATTAAGTCCACATTCAACTCAAAGAAGTCATCATTTAGAGTTGCATTTAATGCAAAAAGCTACTTTGAAGACTTCTACTCCAAGAAGGACTAGACCTAACTAATGCCTATATATACTCACTGTAATTGTACTCCAAGGGAATATAAGTTTTCCCTTAGGCATAGTTTATGTTTTCTTGCTGCCATTATGTTCTAAAACTCTCTTTGGGTTTGGGTTATGTTGTAATTATTGTGAGAACTGTTGTTTAGGATTTTAAGTTTGTTTTTGCAATAAAGCTTCAAGGTTAGCTTATTCCATGTTCTTCATAATTTTCTATTAAGGTGAAAGATTAGTTGATTACTATCCATTTGTTCGGTATCGAGAGAGTCAAACTCACGAAAGGAATAAGTACGATATCATCTATAGACGGTGTTGATCAATCTAGCCTAGACATAGGTTAGGGTTTAAGGCGGCTAAAGAGGACGAATAAACATTGCTATCTTTGCAAGATTCACGCCGCGACCGGTATTATCTGTAGTGGGCACCAACAACATTCTGACTTAGACATAATCATTATCACTTTCGAAGCGTTCAGCCGAGCCTTGTAATCCTGCCAAGTTTGCCGCCGAGACACAACTACATTCCCCTGCCGTGGCAGCGAGAGCGTCTCATCAGCCTATCTGCCATCCCCCACCGAGGCAGCAGAGTCTGGCAACGCAAAACAACTTATCCTATTCAACGCAGTTTCACACTAAGCAACAACATAACCCTGCCCATTCTATCAAACTGACTTTTTCCCTTTTATTTACTTGTGTTTTATTTTATTTTCTTCTTAAACAAACCAACTTATTTGTGCAATTTACTTTTCTTGTGCAGGAACAATGAATCGAGTTAAGCTGTCCAATACCTGTGGGAGACGATATATTTTATACTTTTACTTGACATGAATGTGCACTTGTGCTCATATTTAGAGAACACTAAAACGATCTACAAGTTTTTTGTGCCGTTGCTGGGGATTGGTAACAGAGAAATTCGTTCTTTAATTTTTGCATTTTATTTTATTTTTAGTTTATATTTTTTAATAAAAAAATATTTTACAGTTTCGTTTGCTAGTGCATGACCAGGGCAAATCCAAAAGGAGAAATCGTTTATTACGACGATATAGAATGAAGAGCAAGAGAACTCAAAAAGGAAATTAGAACAGCCCTAGGGAACAGCCCTAGAAAAGCAGAGGTAAACATGGAAAACGAAAACCCTGCCAACAATGCTCCGAACGGTAGGGACATGCAACAAGTCCCGCCGCCTAGAGAACAACAAGTTCCACCAAGGCAGTTGCCCTCTATTCCGCCCAGGCAGCCACAGTACGTTCGAACCACCAGGGATTACATGGAACATGACTTCAAAGGGTTCGATCCGAAAGTGACAGAACCTGAGAGTGAAGCGGATCACTTTGAGCTGAAGCCCGTGATGTTCAATATGATCAACACATTGGGGCAATTTGGAGGGACTGCTATAGAAGATGCTCGACAACACTTAAGAGGATTTCTGGACATATACAGAGCATTCAAAATACACGGAGTCAACCAAGAGGTGCTAAGGCTGGGATTATTCCCCTATTCACTGAGGGATAGGGCAAAGCAGTGGTTGAACAACCAGCCAGCAGGGTCATTCAACACATGGACAGAGCTGTGTAAGGATTTCTTGGATTGTTTCAGCGCATCCAATGTCACAGACAGATTGAGAAATGAGATCACAACCTTCCGAAAAGGGGATGATGAGCCAATGTATGAAGCACGGGAGAGGTACCAACAGATGCTTAACAACTGCCCGCTCCATGGTTTCTCGGCTTGAACACAAGTGTCAATGTTCTACAACGGGGTGAACTACCCAACTCGAATGTTGATTGATGCCTCAGCTAACAGAATCATCCTTGACATACCACCAGAGGAGGTACTGTGGATCCTGAACCAAACCGCCAAGAACGATTATAAGTACCCAACAGCCCACCGAGGTGGCATTAGGCGGCCATCCACTGTAAACGAGGTAGAAGCCTCAGAATCTGTCAATGCCCGCCTCGACAAGCTGACAGAGCTAGTAATGAACATTGTGAAACCCACTGGGAAAGTCTATGAGGCCAAGGCTGTAGAACAATTTTGTGATGAGTGTGGGGCAACCACAATTTTTCTGAATGTACTGCATCTGTTAATTTCATGGGATTATACGAGAGGAACAACATGCCCAACACGAATACATATAACCCTGGTTGGAAGAATCATCCAAATTTCTCATGGAGCAATCCCAAAACTGCCGCCAATTCACAACCTCAACAGGGAGGTTACCAGCAAAACCAGTCCAGACAGCAAGCTCAACAACCACAAAACAATAATTCACTAGAAACAACCCTTCAAACTTTTATATTTAACACTAGTGAATTTATTGTTCGTACAAATAAGTTTATTGATAAAATCGAGTCATTTATAGACAAGACAGAGATGAGGATGAACAACCAAGAGGTTGCGATAAAGAACCTAGAGACCTAGTTTGGGTAGTTCACTCTGATTTATAGCAGCAGGACAATGGGTGCAGCATCCAGCAGTTTAGAGGTAGTAGCTAATCCCACATATGAGTAGTGCAAAGCCATATCAACTAGGAGTAGGAAACAGTTGAATGAGTCCAGAGTGGAAAAGCAAGAAGAGAAACAGCCAGCACAAAAAAGAACCACCTGCCACGGAAGCACCCACACCGGCCGCCTTGGCAGCTGAGCATGACAATAGTCCTGAAACGGATGATCCTCCACAGATAAAGTTTCCATGCAAAGAACGTATAGAGGAAATCCGCTTGCCAGCACCTTTCCCTTAAAGGCTAAAGCAACAGAAAAAGGAGCACCAATTCAGGAAATTCTTGGATATTCTGAAGCAGGTACACATAAGCATACCTCTCATAGAAGTCATTCAGAACATGCCCAACTATGCCAAATACCTCAGGGATATGGTTTCTAAGAGGAAGAGAATCGGGGAGTTCGAAACAGTTGTTGTAACAGAAGAGTGAATAGCCATGCTACATAACAAGTTGCTGCCGAAGAAAACAGATCCAGGCAGCTTTGTTATACACTGCAGAATAGGCATCATGCACGAAACAAAAGCCCTGTGCGACTTAGGAGCCAGCATAAACTTGATGCCCAAGGCAGTCTTCGACAAACTAGGAATTGTGCAAGCCAAACCTACCTCCATTATGTTGAAACTTGCTGATCATTCATTTGTACAATCGGAGGGCAAGATCGAAGACATCCTAGTTCGAGTAGGCAACCTTATTCTTCCAGCTAATTTTCTCATCCTAGACTGTGAGGCCGATGAAAATGCCCCCATCATCCTTGGGCGACCATTTTTGGCCACGGGCAGAACTCTAATAGATGTGGAACATGGGGAGCCGACCTTGAGGGTAGACAATCAAAACGTCAAGTTAAATGTGTTACAACCGTCAGAAAAGGAAAAAGAAGGATGCTCTAATGCTTAGGCAGCCCAAATCAACACAGAGACAGGTCAGGACAACAGCTGTCACGGCAGACCGAAGGGCAGGCTGAAGGACCCAGTAGCACACGACCTTAATGAACAGGAGGACCCCCTAGGAGGGAAGGACAAGAAACACCACCTCAGGAAGTGGTTATGTATGGGAGATGCACCCAAATGCACTCCCAACATAACTTAATTATTTTATTTTTATTTTCTTTATTTTCTTTATTTTTATATTTTATGAATAAAATTTAATTTATTGCAATTTATTTTCCTTAGGATTAAATTTTGAATTTATTTTTCACATTTTTATTTTTTAGAATTTAATTATCTTTATTTTTATTTCAGGCTTTAGAAATAAAAGAGCTGGATCAAGAAGGAGGCCCAACAAGGAGCTCTCCCACCATCCCACCAAGACAGCCAAGGGCGGCCCAGCGCAGACAGCGCATAACAGCTAGTTACCTGCTAACAGAAAGCTACCAACAGTTATAGAAATAACGGGCAGAAATCCCGTAAGGTGCGCGAGAAAACTTGACCGTTGGACATTTAATGCCGCCCCGGCACCCCTTGGCAGCCTCTATTTAAACCTCACTCATTCCATTCATTTACTTTACTTTCACATCCTTGCTCTCTTACTCTTGTATCCACTGCTCTCTAGCTAATTACCTTTTTTTCAAGTTTCAGTTAAATTTCAACCGTCTCACACATGGCTTCAACATTAGCGCCTAAACCCACCTTCCAACGCTTCTGCTCAAGGGCAGATGAAAAGAGATATAAAGATCAGTTTGCCAAGCAAGCAGTTTGGGAGGATCAAGGTTTCTACTACACAAAGCAAACAGGGGACCTTGGCTTAGAGCCCGCCTTGTTCGAGACCATCCACAGAAGGGGATGGGAAATATTCGCACGACAGCCGAAAAATGCCCAACATCACCATGGTCAGAGAATTCTATGCCCATCACCCCTGCCCAGAGCTGCCGTTCATCTATGTTTGAGGGGAGCCTGTCAAGCTGAACACCGCCGTAATCAACAACTTTTACGGCCTAGAGATGGACGACAACCCTCACGAGGAATGAAGGCGGTCACTAACGGCTGCCGACTACGACAGACTCAAGGCCAAGCTGTGCAAGCCCAACACGTCGTGGTTGGTAGGAAAGCATGGTGGCTCAGTCCAACGCCACCACCTGCTACCCGAGGCAATGTTGTGGATTACCTTAATTAAAAGGCGTCTGCTGCCCTCCTCCCACAACTCCATTGTCGATCGACCTCGCCTCGCACTAATTCACAACATTATGTGAACCGGCCCATCAATGTTGGAGAGATCATATGCAAGGAGATCCACAACTGCTTTCGCAAGACAAAGGGCAAGCTATACTTCTCGTCACTCATTACCGGCCTTTGTGCCAACTTCAATGTCCCAACAGACCCCGACGATGAGATGACGACCATTAAGGAAGGGTGGACCAGGAAAGTCCGCCCGCAGATGATGCAGGCCCAGGAGACAGATCCCATCACCCCCAGCCAGCCCTCTACCGCGCAGCCAGCTACACCAGCCGCCCCCGACAGCACTTAAGCTGCCGCAGCCAATGAAGTCCTCACTCTGCTGCGCACCCTCATTGACAGTAACAAACGGATCGAGCAACAACATTTGACGTTCATGAAGTTTGTGGGGGAGGTCCAATAGGCTTTTGTGGCCTATCTTCTTCAGAAATTTCCCAACGATGGCCCTACCCTTCCAACCTCCCCCGCGACCTTGCCGCCGCAGCTGCACCTAGAGAAGGCACACCATCAGAAGTAGTTGCCCGCCATGCCGCCTTCCGCCGCTAGATGTCGTCTCTGACGCATTACCCATCAGACTCTGCCACCTCCTCTTCTAACAAGCTGGCAGATAGTACGGAGAGGCATCAGCAACATCATTCCCCCATATGCACAGCGGAAACGGTGGCCAACACCTCCTCATCAAATGAGGTTGAGCAGCAGCTGTTAGCAACAGAAGCATCAACAACAGAAGTAGCATCCCCAATGGCAATTGACCCTCCGACAACACCAACGGAGGAAGGAACAAGGAAAAGGAAGCGACACACCATAGCCGCCAAGCCAGAGGACGAGGAGACAGAATCAGAAGAGAACGAAGCCCCTTCTACCGCTCCTCATGCAGAATGACAAGAAGAGCCTCGCCCTACACCCAAGAGAGTCCAGCCGTCGCGGACATCAAAAGTCTCACCTGCTAAGTCTGCCGCACGGGCATCTATCGGCCGTCGCCTTATCTTTCAATCCTTCCCCTCTTCCTCAGCATCAAAGACACAAGCCTCCTCCCAACCATCTACCAACTTCTAGTTTTGTTCTTCTTTTCTTCTCTTTATTTTATTTTTCTATTTTTATTTTTTTATATTTGTTTCATTTTTCTGTTTTTATTTTCTTTTATGTGCATTGAGGGAAATGCCCATCTCGAGTTTGAGGGGGTTAGCACTCATCATGTTTAGGCATACATTAGTGCATATTAGATTGCATAATGTACTTGCCTTAGAAAAATTAATTGAAAACATTTTTTTGTTAGAACTTGTGCATATGATAGGATAGCCGACTTTAAAGTTTCGCACCAAGTTAAAAAGAACTTAACTTTAGGGAAAATCATGAAGTAAACTTAGGATTTTTCTATAGTTGCCAAAAAAAATTAAAAACACTACTGTTACTTGTTGAATTTGTTAGAATTTCTGGTAAACATTGCCTGCTTGAACTATTTGTAAAATTCTAACATGGTTGCAGGAAGCTGTCGCGGCAAACAACAAACAGAAAAACAAAAGCACTGCAAAGACAAAAAAAGAAAAAAATCTATGTTGTCTACCCCTAGAGGTGCCCAAAACCGGCTCTAGGAAGAATCGTGTGCGAGGACACTCCGCTGCTATCAAAGTCCATGCATCTGAAAATTTTGTAGTTAAAGACAAATTAGCATGAGTGAATGAAAGTCTTCAAGGGATGACTCTACTCCATGGGTTCGAGGTTTTGTAGTTTGCTCCTATCTTAATTTCAGAACTAGAAGAGTAGTTGTGATTAGCTGCATCCTTCATTACCATGATTATTTAAATTGTGCTTGAATGTGCTGTCCCGACAACAACCTTGTATATCATGACAACATCTCTATTTACTTAGAATGTTCTTCATATTCAGCTTGTTCACAATTTCTGCACACACTTCACTGGCATATTGTATTTTAATTCAAAGGTAATTCATGTTATTCCCCTCTCACTAAATTAATGACAGGTGCCACGACCTTGAGGTGTTAAATCAAGTTTAAAACAATTTTTTTTTCTTTTTGATTAGTTTAAAGGGCAAGTATGTTTAGGTTGCATTGCTTGAGGACAAGCAATAGTTCGAGTTTGGGGGTGTGTAAAGTGTCCATAAGTTCTATATTTCATGCACATTCCATCTCATATTATTGCTGTTTTTGAGTACATTTTAGGTATAATTAGGTTCATGCATTGCATTTTACAGTATTCTTTACTCTGCCATGTTTTGTATTTATTTTCTGTTATTTGGTAAGGAAAAGGTACTCTTTTAGTTTAGTTTTAGTTTCAGGTATTAGAGGCTGACAGAAAGAGAGAGGAGCAAAGGACAAGATGCTGAGGCAGCAAACTGAGGAGCTGTACTGATGCAGTTCCAAACAGAGACAATAGTTACCGAGTAGCTGCAGCCGCCCTACCTGCCGCCCAAGACAACAAACTGAGGAATTGGAGAACTGGAGTGCGATCTGTAGAGTAGAAAATCCTGATCTTAATGATGTTGTCCACTCAATTTTCTGATGACTATAGCAGCAGGCAGAGCCGCCGAATGAGGAACTCGAGCTTATTTGTGGAGCAAGGCAACATGATTAAGTCCACATTTAACTCAAAGAAGTCGGCATTTAGAGCTGCATTTAATGCAAAAAGCTACTTTTAAGACTTGTACGCCAAGAAGGACTAGACCTAGCTGATGCCTATATATACTCATTGTAATTGTACTTCAAGGGAATATAGGTTTTCCCTTAGGCATAGTTTATGTTTTCTTGCCGCCATTATGTTCTAAAACTCTCTTTGGGTTTGGGTTATGTTGTAATTAGTGTGAGAACGGTTGTTTAGGATTTTAAGTTTGTTTTTGCAATAAAGCTTCTAGGTTTGCTTATTCCATGTTCTTCATAGTTTTCAATTAAGGCGAAAGATTAGTTGATTACTATCCATTTGTTCGGTATCGAGAGAGTCGAACTCACGAAATAAGTAAGTACAATCTCATCTATAGACGGTGTTGATCAATTCGGCCCAGATATAGGTTAGGGTTTAAGGCAGATAAAAGAGGACGAATAAAGATTATTGTCTTTGCATGATTCATGTCGCGACTGATATTATCTGTAGTGGGCATCAACAACATTCTTACGAAGACATAAGCTGGATCACTTTCGAAGTGTTCTGCCGAGCCTTGTAGTTTTGTCGAGTTTGCTGCCGAGACACAAGTCCATTCCTCTGCCGAGGCAGCGAGAGCGTCTCAGCAGCCTATCTGCCATCCTCCGCCGAGGCACCAGAGTCTAGCAGCGCAAAGCAACTTGTCCTATTCAACGCAGTTTCACACTAAGCAGCAACATAACCTTGCCCATTCTATCAATCTGACTTTTCCCTTTTACTTACTTGTGTTTTATTTTATTTTCTTCATAAACAAACCAACTTATTTTTGCAATTTACTTTTCTTGTGCAGGAACAGTGAATCAAGTTAAGTTGTCCAATCCCTGTGGGAGACGATATCTTTTATACTATTACTTGACAGGAGTGTGCACTTGCGCTCATATTTAGAGAACACTAAAACGCTCTACAAGTGAGTTGATGATCCGAGATTATGCCCAATAAATAGGATGGAGTCGACCGCAATACTTTAGGATTATTGGAGAAGAACCGGCGAAAGCAAAAGAAGTTCCCAAGAAATCCACACTGAAAATTGCCCGGGCAAAAGTTGCCTCGCCAATTCCGAATGCCTCGGTAGGACCTGATTTCAAGGCTAATGAACCTACCTCGGTGAGCATGGATCGAATAGAAGAGATGCTCCACATATTATCTACCTAATTGGAGCAATTTGAGGTAACAAAAATTGCTTCAGCAACTACGGATGCCTAGGCAAGTGAACATGCCTCGACAAACCTAGATCAAATCAAAGTAATGCTCCGATCCTCATAGCAAATAAAGGCCCAGAAAATGCTACGCATGCACCATTAGCTACATGCACCACTCACCGGTAAAACGAATCAAGTGTACGGATCGAAGGAAACTCACCGATCAAGGTGACGACCTTTCTAACTAATTCATTTGCATTTTATTTCAACCTTTTCATGCATTGAGGACAATGCTTCTCTCGAGTTTGGGGGTGTGCTTGTTTTTTTGTTAATTTCATCTTAGTTGCATTCATTTTTAGTAATTGCATATAGGTTGCATATATTACTTGCCATGCCTTTGATTGGATTTAATTGCTTAAGACTTGTTGAATATTCGATGATGAATTTTTTCCACTGCACTTAAATGAAAAATCCTTTAAATTTTAGGATTGCATGAAAAGAACCTAGAAACTTACTATACTGCTAAAATATTTTACACAATTGTGACTTGTTGATTGATAGAAACTTAGTGAACTTAGGTTGCTAATTTTTTTGGGTAAATTGAAAAATTAAAAGGTTAATTTCTTGCTAGAGGTGCTCGAAACCGACTCTAGTAGTTAATGCACTTAAAATAATCGCTAGAGGTGCCCGAAATTGGCTCTAGTGAAAGTAAAAATAAAAAACCCGATAATTAAATAGATAAAAGCCTATTGTTCACATAGAATCTTGAAAATCAACTTGTACACAACCACGCACACACATTATCACGAGCAGTATAATATGGTTCCGGGTAATTTTTATGTCATTAGAAAAATTTAAAAGATGATCATGCTTTGTGCCACGGTTCTGAGGATTGAATTCAAGTTTCAAAGCATGTCTTTGATAATTAAAGTCTTGGCAGGTAATTCTTAGTTTGCATTGCTTGAGGACAAGCATAGTTCGAGTTTGGGGGTGTGACGAGTGTTCAAAAGTACTATTTTCATTACCCTTTTTACTCATATTATTGTTAGACTTAGGCACATTTTAGTTGCATTATTAGGCATTCATGCATATTTTCATAATTTCCTTCATTGTTATGCTTGTGTTCATAATTTAGTTATTTTGTGGAAAAAGGTACTGCTAGGTATGTGTTTTGTGCATGTGCAGGTTATGCCAGGGATTTCCAAGCCTTGCCGCGGCAATTCATTACCGAACCCTGCCGAGTGATCCTGACCGAGCAGAACCGAGCCGTGTGTGCAGGTTAATTTCCCGGGGAAGTATTACCGCGTCAATTCATGATCGAACCTTACCGAGTGGAGCCATACCAAACCCTACCGAGTGATGCCATGCAGAAACGATCGAGTGACGCTGAGTAAACCTGGCCGAGCGAAGACGACCGAGAGACCACTACCAGATCATTGTCGCGCTGAACTATGCCGAGGCAATGCCCGAGAAATTTTCAACAAGGGAGAAAAAGAGCAATGTGGTAGGAGAATTGAAGAGCGTAAAGAGCTGAATTTTTAGAGATAATTTGCATGAAGATCGAAGCTTGGATATTCACGAAGATGTCAAAAAGAGATTAAATCCCAAGAAAATAGGAGTTTTAGTTAGAATAAAATTAAAAGAGATTTAATATCTCTTTTGTTCATTTCCAACTTAACTTCCTCCTCAAGAAAGACTTTGACCTAGCCATGTCCTATATAAAGAAGGCCAAGCCGTCAAATTCAAAGGGGAGTCGATTTGAGAGAAAGAAACAAGGGAGCTGTTCGAATTCTTTATTTTTTCTTCTTTGTTTTGATTAGATTCATGCTACGGGATTATTCTTTGTATATATTTCAAAACCCAGCCATGAACTAACTTGATTGGCTTGGGTTATTGTGTTTTTGGGGTTTTGAGAACTATTAGATTTGTTTAGGTTTTTGAGTTTGCAATTTAAATTCAAGATTTGTTCATTCTTAGTTTTTAATCTTGTTTGCGAGTGAATTGGGAGAGGATCTCGTTAACTATCTATTTATTTAATATCGGGAGAGTTAGATTCACGAAATGAATGTGCATGGCCTTTATTCAATCAAATCGATGGTGAAGACTAATCCGGCTTAGGGATAAGTTGCGAATTTCAACGACTAAAAGGAGCTCAAGATCGATTGTTGTCCACCCTTGGTTCACGCTGGGAGGTATTATCAAGGCTTGCATAGTCAAATAGAGTTTCAACTTAAGGATAAAGAGGAACCATTGAAGAACGCTTTGCCGAACCTTGAAGGTTGTTGTTCGTTGCCAAGGTAGTAATTGCAGTTCCACATTACCGACTTCATTGCCCGGGCATCGGCCATACTCATTGTTGCGGCATAGGCTTATTTTCTTCATTGCCTTGGCATTACGATAGTTGCTTCTGCCCAAGCAATTGAGTCATTTTTGCACTCAATTACCAAGATGGTCCAATCTACTGTCATTTCTCAAATTCACGATAACCTGACCTCTTCTCTCTTATTTGATTTCCTTTATCTTTTACTTTTATTGTTCTTTAGTTTAGTTGTTAGTTAGAACTCTTTCTATCACCTATTTGTGTTTTTACTTTCACAGTGCGGTAACTTAAAGCAAAGTGGCCCAAACCAATCCTTGTGGAGACGATACTCAATACTCATATCACTTTATTACTTACGACGTGTATACTTACACAATTGCGTAACACTTATTACACGTAACAAAAACCATACACTTAAACCTTTTCAAAACCATATGCCTCATGTATCATTAATCAATAACAAACACCATTGCTAAACCTCAATTTAAGCCTTCTCATGTATAACAACCATATGCAAGCTTAAAGAGTAAACATGTTTAAGTCACATTATACAACATAAACCTTTTCATGATACATCAACAATTGATCATTAACCAAGTTCCATTTCCAAAATAGTTCTTCGGATACACAAATTCAACAAGTGTTCACACAACCCTTCAAGCCATCTCAACCGGAATCACGATACAATCAAAATCGCGGTACATTAACAACCGGGTACAATTACAAACCATGAGGACACCAACCTCAATCATCAGTTAGATGATTAATCCACTAACAAGAGCTTTTGGGACACCAACCGCTCAACCGTTAGGGTACTTGGATGGAGTTACAGGACACCAACCCCTCGACATCCAAGGTGACTTATTTAATAGTGCACTCAATCCTATGGTCGGCCAACTATATCCGATAACATTTTAAACGTCATCACTTGCCAATATAATTCATTATAACCACACACCTCACTCTTTTCATATGCATCAACATAAAACCATTTTCTCAAAGCATCTACCATGCTTTAAACACAAGTATAAAACACATACTTACATGAATCGCTTACCACGTGCATCCATAATCATTTCATGATTAAAAACAATATAAAACATACTTTCATTCATGCATAAACAGTAGGTAACATATAATCAAAACCAACTACATAAAATCATTTTGTAAAAGCACAACCGAGAGAGAAAATCCACTTATACTTACTTTCGACCTTAGACAAGCGTTTCAAACTCAAATTTAAGTTCCCAAGCCATATTCAAACATTTTAAAAGTTTTGGGGTTCGTTCTCACTTATCGAAACACGAAAATTCAATCCGTCGATGTGAATTCAAACGTTCGAAGCCTCCAAAGCTTCGTCGATAGCTACGGAACCAACCTCCTCCATTTTAACCACACAAAAAGAGAGGCACAATGCATCACAATGCATTCATAAACACAACAATAACAATCCTCAATATTGTCTTGCTAAATACTACCAAACGCCAATTCGAAACAACCGAAATCAACATCGATCGACCTCTGAACTTAACGCACACAAAGACTAACACTTTTAACCATCAATTAACATCAAAATGTTAGAGTATGCCCAAAGACCAAACATAAGATGATTGTAAATGACATTTTTTTACCTTGTTTATTCATAAAAAGACATTGCAATTATTATTTTTAGTTACAATTCTATGTGCATAAATAAACTGAATTATAATAAAGTCATTAGAATAATATGGTTATTCTAAAATATCCTTAGTCGAGTAATATTGTGGGCATGGACAACAATAATGCATTAAGACTAATATGTAGTTGATTGATGATAAAATGTTGTCATTGACATGAAAATGTCAAAATCAATGCATAAGTATGTATTAGAGAGCGACGTACTAGACTGACCCGCTATGAGCATATTTCTTGGATTATTATGTGACAGTCACAACATTGCTCATAGTGATAACTACATGTATGATCCTCAAACTTGAGATCATCATTATTTCAACATCTTGAGTGACATATTTTGATACCGTCAAACATGTTTCGTAACTAACTACACTATAAGGACTGATATTTGATATGTCATCGTCTATGTAGTGAAATATGGTTGATCAAGATATGATTTATCCTTCCTGCATAATAGGAGTAATATCGTAGGCCACTTGATTGAGTGAGACTAGAAATGCATGGCCATGCTCGAATAAGTTGATATGAGATATCATAGTTATTCGATTATAATAGTCTACTCAAGATATCAAGAAATATTAGATTTACTATACAAGTGTGACTGTTCCATGACTTCTGTCCAATCTAGATATAAAGGACAAAAGGATGTAATACATAAATAGTGTTAATCACGAAAAGCTTATGGCGAATCATGAATTCTTGTAACTTAGGTGACAATGATATATTGCTAGATGTCACTCATTGTTTGTAATATATGTACAAATTTGTTGTACACGAATTTAGTTAAATTAATATATATTTGATATATATAATTTAACTATTCTGTAAATTTTAAAAGAAAAATAAGTATTCTAATTATGTCTTTTTTTAATATATAAATAATATAATTCGGTTTAAATCAATATATATATATATATATATATATATATATATATATATATATTAAAATCCTAATTAAGTTGAATTGGGATTATATATATTTAATATATATATATATTTAAATCCTAATTAAGTTGAATTGGGATTATATATATTTAATATATAAATATTGAAATCCTAGTTAAGTTGAATTAGGATTATTTATATTTAATATATATATATTGAGATCCTAATTAAGTTGAATTTAGATTATATATATATTTAATATATATTGAAATCCTAATAAAAGTTGAATTATGATTATATATATTTAATATATATTGAAATCCTAATTAAGTTGAATTAGGATTATATATATTTAATCTATATATTGAAATAATAATATGAGTTAAATTAGAATTTCAAAGGCTATATAAATGCATGAGAGATCTAGCAGTCATTAATGCTTTTTGGGAAAAAACCCTCTAAATAGTTTAGATAGTTTTTATATGCCCGTTCTCTTCTAAATGGTTTAAAGAATTTTTATATGCTCGTTTCAACTGGGTGAACTACGTAGAGTCAGAGCATTATTGTTGCGGCTTAGGAATCGACATTGTGGAATCGTGATTGAATATCTATCTTCTCCAAATTCAGAATTCCAGATTTTAGACAGGTAATTCTTCACCCTTATTAACCCCGATTCATTCCTCGTACATGGATCAGTGGTGGTAATCGTCGGAAAAATTTTCTGCTACGCCATGGGGTGTACCGGCGTGACCCAACAGTGGTATCAAAGCCACTTGTACGATACAAATTCTGGTTTTAGTTACTTGGGTAATGTAATTGCATGGGATACATTATATTTTTTATTTATTTAGCGAGTATATGATATTTGTATGAGAAAATCTATTCAATCACGGTTAATCTGTTAATCCAGTTAAAAAAATGTTCCTAAGATTGATGATTAAGAGTTAATCATCAAGATCTTTGTCGGTAGGGTTTAAAATATTATATGTTAATTGTTAACATATTCAATATGGAGTTTTAGGGTTTTAGATGTTAAGTGTTAACATACGCGAGTTATAGTTATATATTAGACTAATTGTTAGTCTATAAATTTCATGCGGGAAAGTAACAAGTGTTGTTTCAGTAAAAACCTCGTGGATTTTAAAATCATGAAGAAAAAAAACGCGATAATGTTGATAAAATTTATTAAATCGTGAGGTTTTTACACATGAATTAAGATGTTGATCTTAAAAAATTTCCCCGCCTCTGATCGTGCATCGACAACCCTGCCAGTAGCTACGGGCCCTCTAGAACCCTGCAAGGGGCTTCGCCTTCTTAAAACCCCGTAAGGGGGTTGACTCTTACGTAGGAACAATCTAGTAAGACCTTAATAACAAACTGCGTCGTTATTATGTTTGATATGCACGGTGTTTGGAATGCATGGTTATAGCCCAATGACCCATTTAGTTTTATTTATAAGGTTTTATAAATACGGCATGCGTTTCTTAGGAACAGAAGTGTGGGCCGACAGAAAGATGCTTGAGAAGTGTTTTTATCCAAAGAATAATTTGGTTCTCCTATTGGCTTAAGACGGTCCACCTTAGGATATGGGCTATAACTATTGCCTTCATATTTATTATATTTCATGTATGTGATAAAATGAATGTAGATGATGCATGGTAGTTAATTGATAAGATCATGTTAAATGGTGAGATAATAATAACAAAAACCCTTAATAAAATATTAAGTCTTTCTTTGCTTCCCAATGTTAACCCTCGTTAAAGTCTAGATCGATATAATGTAGGTTCTGCTAAAGCGAGGTACTTGTATCTATCTTGGCCAAATGCGAAGAATAAGCAAGTGATATTCGTTGGTTGTAATATTGATTAAAGACTTATCTAGGTTACTCTAATATGATTAGAAAACCTAAAAGTTAGTTATTTGGATAATCATAAGATGATTATGAACAAGAGTTGTTCACCAAATGAAGGAGTTACATGAGATGTAATTAGCAAGTGTTGCTTACCTAGATAGACCATAATCTTAAGAGAAAAGCCAAAGCTGACATAAGAGAATGTGAAATTTGGATCCTTGCCCACTAGAAAAACTTTACAGAAAGTATTTTCAACATTAATATTTGAGGGTTATTAATTTTAATAAAAATAGTGGGGGTATAAAGATCTTTTATAAACAAACTTGGTAAACGTACTCAAAATTCATATTTTATTGTTTTAGACTTATTATGGCAAATACAAATTTGTTATTATTGCGGTTTGTCCTCGAGAAGGACAAGTTGAACGGCGTAAACTACATTGACTGGTCACTCGAAGGAAAATGTTTCCATTGTAATAAGACATGTCATTGTAAAAGGAATTGCCTCAGATATTTATGTTATTGATATTAAATTATCAACACTTACTTCTTGGGTATTGGATACCTGTTGTGGATATCATATTTTTACATTTGTATAAGAACTACAAAAGAGTAAAAATCTGAGAAAAAGGAGAGGTGAACCTACGAGTTGGTAATGGAGCAAGAGATGATGCATTAGCTATAGGAACATATACTTTATCGTTGCCTAGTGGACTTAATTTATGTTTAGAGGATTGTTATTTTGTGTCTAGTTTGAGTAAAAATACATCATTTCGATTTCTTGTTTAGACAAGATTGGTTTTGAGATAATTATTAAGAATAATTGTTGTTCTTTTATCTCGATAATGTTTTCCATGGTGTGACACAATTAATAAATGACCTATATATTTTGGATCAAGAGAATTCAGTTTACAACATAAATACGAAAAGATCAAAACAAATGACTCTAATCAAACTTATTTTTAGCATTGTCACTAGGGTCACATAAGTGAAGAACACAATTCAAAACTCCATAAAGAGGGATTTTTAGATTCATTTGTTTTTGAAAAACTTAATTATGCGAGCCTTGCTTATTGGGAAAGATGACCAAAGCTTCTTCTAATGGTAAAAGTGAGCGAGCAAGTGATTTATTGAGATTAATACATAGTGATGTATGTGGACCAATGAATACACAAGCCAAATGAGGGTTTCAATACTTCATTACTTTAACAAATAACTTTAGTAGATATGGGTACATTTACCTAATGCATCATAAATCTAAAGCCCTTGAAAAGTTCGAGGAATTTTAAAATGAAGTACAAAACCAACTTAAGCTTGAAGTTTGGTGAGCTTCTTAAGGAATGCGGGGTTGTCTCACACCTCTTGGTACTCCATAATAGAATGAAGTTTTCGAAAAGAAGAATTCGAACATTGTTAGACATGGTTCTATCAATGACGAGTCACGTTGATCTTCTAGTTTCTTTTTGCGGACATGTGCTAAAATAACTACTTTCACACTAAATCATGTTCCATCTAAATCAGTTCAAAAGACACCATATGAGATATAGTCTGGTAAACGTCTTAGTATGTCTTTTATGAAAATTTAGGGATGCGAAGCTTATGTTAAACATAAGATGTCTACAAAGCTCTAACCCAATCTCATAAATGTAATTTTGTGGGTTATCCTAGAAAACTAAATGATATTATTTCTTCAATCCTACCGAGAACAAAGTGTTTGTTGCTCAAACAGGAATCTTCCTAGAAAGAGAATTTGTTTTCCGTAAAGGAAGTGGGAGAAATATTAAACTTAATAAAATTAGAGATCAACCACATATCATTGAACAAGAGATTGAAAAACAACAAGTTCCACAAGTTGTTGAGGAACATTCAACAATTTAGGAAACACAACCACTGCGAAGATCTTTGAGAGAATGCAATGTGCCTTAGAAATATGGATTTCTTGTCACATTGCATAGTGATGTTCTCTTCATGGATCAAGATGAGCCTAGGACTTATCAAGAAGCAGTGGTGGGCCTAGACTCTGAGAAATGGCTAGAGGCCATGAAATTCGAGATGGATTCCATGTCAGAAAACCAAGTTTGGACCTTGGTTGACCCACCTGAAGGCGTTAAGCCCATAGGGAGCGAGTGGTTTTTCAAAAGAAAATCGACATAGAGAGTAATGTACATACATACAAAGGGCGATTAATCACTAAGAGCTTTCATCAAGTTCATGGTATGGACTATGATGAAATCTTTTCACTTATTGCTATCTTTAAATCCATCCGGATCTTACTTGCGATAGCTGCATTTTTTTATGAGATATGACAAATGGAAGATAAAACCGCTTTTCTTAATGGAAAAAACCAAATGAGAGTGTGTACAAGACACAACCTGAAGGTTTTATCGATCCAAAAGATGCCGAAAAATATGCAAGCTAGAAAGGTCCATTTATGGATTGAAGCAAGCTTCTTGAATTTGGAATCTTCGTTTTAATGATGCAACCAAAGAGTTTGGTTTTATCAAAAATAAAGATGAGCCATGTGTTTTCAAGAAAATTAGTGGGAGCACTGTCATATTCTTGGTAATGTATGTGGATGACATACTGATAATAGGAAATGACATACCTAACTTACAGTCCGTAAAGAATTGGTTAGAAATTTTTTTTCTAAGAAATACTTTGGTGAAACAGCCTACATATTAAGGGCCAAGATCTATAGAGATAGTTCAAGACGACTCCTAGGACTAAGTCAAAATACATACATAGATAAAGTACTAAAAAGATTCAAAATGGAAGAATCTTAAAAAAAGAGATTCTTACCTATGAGACATGGTATTTCACTATCAAAGGAGATGTGTCCTTCAACGCCTCAAGAAAGAGAGCACATGAGTAAGATTCCATATGCTTCGACCATTGGATCTATCATGTATGCCATGCTATGTACACGTCTGGATGTATCATATGCATTAAGTATGACAAGTCGGTACCACGTAGAACCCGATAAAGGTCATTGAGTTACAGTAAAAAAGATCCTTAAGTACTTAAGAAGAACTAAGGATACATTCCTTATGTATGGAGGTGAGGAAGAGCTAAGTATAAAAGGTTATACTGACACAAGCTTCCAAACCGATAAGGATGATTCTTTATCGCAATCGGATTTTTTGTTTTGCCTTAATGGAGGCATTGTGTATTGCGTGTCAAAAGTCCTATCACAAATAGTGCAAGTGTACACGACGCAAGTAGTAAAGTGATACTTGGAGTATCAAATATCGTCTCCACAGGGACTGGAAATAGCTTTAACCTAGAGTTGCTGCACGAGAGAGAGAAATAGTTTAAATTGATTGTAAAGTGATATTGGAAAACAAGTAATATAAAAGATAGAGGAATCAAGTTTAAGAAATAGGCCGGTATTGATTTGCTCGGTAGTGCAGGTGTTGCACTGAAGAGAAACTTCTGTTTTGTCGTCGTCCCTATCGTGGCAGCACCTGTCACGGCAGAAGTCTGTTGTTGTCGCGGCAGCGATCACACAGCTCTGTACTTCAAGTTTGGCAAGAATCCCTGCTATGACTTGTCCTACCCCTAGGCCCAAGTGCTGTTGATGAATACTTCTTAGATGATACCTCCCGGCGTGAATCGAAGAGTAAACACCAATGTTGTTGAATTATTCCTTAGCCACTTAACCCCGTACTTATCCCTAAGCCGAGATGGTTTAACCATAAACTGGAAAACGCGTATTTATTATGTTCGTATGCTTGACTCTCTCGATATCAAACAAATGGATAACCTCACAATGCTCTCCCGATACTCTTGCGAGATATGAAAACCAGAATAAATAAACTTGAAGTTTTATTGCTTTGAACAGAAAAATTCCTAAAACAGTACAATCCTTGCAACTACTTTACAGAATCAACCCTTAGCCCTAGGGGAAGTTTAGAACATGATGATAAAGGGGAAAACGACAAGGGTTTTAAGGAAGACGACTAAGAATGAGATATCCTTCCCTAGGTCGAATTACATGCCTTTATATAGGCCTTGGATCCAAGTTTTCTAATAAGGCAAGAATACAAGTTTAAACTAAAGTACAACTCTATTAAAGATTAAATCTTCTGATTAGATGCCTTTAATTCGTCCTCTTTTCTTGATTTGGGTTTCTTCCTTGAACTTTGGGCTTGGCCTTTATTCTGCCCCAAGGCTCAGAAAAATATAGGAGTGGTCCACGACATACCGACTTGAATTCCTCTATATGTCGAGCTCCACTTCACTTTTCCCTTTCACCAAAGTTGTCGTCATGGCTGCCACGGCAGCGTTTTCTCCTTGACTCCAGTCCTGTGATCCAGCTTTGTTCCCTTACTGCCCTGAGTCTGCCACAGTAGATACCTGCAAAAGTGACCAAAATCAGTAGCAACTGTGCCATTTTATCTACTTGTGATGTATATGCAAAAATCTACCTAAATGCAATGAATTATGCTTGAATGTGGCAGAAATATGGGTTAAGTAAGGGGTTAAATATAGAACTTTTATACACTTAACACACCTCCAAACTCAAGTTCTTGCTTGCCCTCAAGAAAAAAAAACTTTTTGGTTTGGCTTAATTCAATGAACCTTTCATTACCTACCACTTATTCCCCATCAAGAGCAATACCTTGTCGGGCTATTCTGGATTTATCCGGAACCATGCTATAATTCTTGTGTAGTGTGTGCAGGTTTTGTGAACAACTATGTGTCTAGACTCTTTTAGTGTACCAGAATAGTCATGCTTACAAACTTGTGTTTATGCCAAATTAATTTTTTCTGGAGGCAATTCTTAGGCTCCTTTAGTTTTTTTCTGACTCTAGATTTAACTGCATTTTTTCTGGAGGCAATTCTTAGGCTCCTTTAGTTTTTTTTCTAACTTAAGCTCAAAGAGAGATCTCCTAAAATCAGTGAATGGCAGTTTTGCAAGCAAATGAGTCTTAATATTTTTCTTTCTTTTATTTTTTTCCTAGAGCCAGTGGTAGGCACCTCTAGGGGCAATTTCAAGTAGGTAAACATTCCTATTCTAGTGCACTATAGAAGTCTAGATAGCATAAGAGTCACAAAGAGTGTTGTACATATCAGAATTATAGCAAGGCTCTAAACAGTTCCTAAAATTTCCTAAAGGCATTGTCACGACAGAGTATGTCGCGGCAGATAAGTTTAGTTCAAAGACTTAAGCCAAATTTTTGTTTTTTTAAAACAAAAATAAACTTAATAATAACTAATACTTAGACACAAATTTAAGACACAACTACAACTTCATTAATGGAGGGATGCCACCCCCAAACTCGAGGGTTGTATTGCCCTCAATGCATGACAAAATGAGAGATAAAAAAATAGAAAAATAAAATACATCACAAAAAGAAATAAAAAAACAAATACAACAAAATATAAGATAGAAACTTAAGTTGAGCAGCTGTCGTCGCTGTTTCTGCTGATTTGGAGTTGCCGGCGGGCAGTGACCTTCATGGCAGGGGCTGGCAGGGTGCTGGGAGAGGTAGAGGCTGTTTTCTTCTTTGCCTCCCGAGGTGGCTGGACACGTATTGGTGAGATGTGTGGGGGCTTGTCCAGAACCTCGACCTCATCGTAGGAGTTGTTGTTGCTGCTGCTGTTGGCAGATCTGCCTTGGCCGGGGGGTCCTTCGACAGTCTCGTTAAGCTTCTTCCTCTTCATCGGAGGGTAGTCCTTGGATATGTCTCGGGCAACTGATGGCTCGAAATCGGAATCCTGCCATACAGAAGAGGAGGAGAACCCTTCCCAATACTTGGGGTCGATTTCCGGGAGGGGGTCCTTCCTCTTTTCTCCTCTGGGGGTTGGAGACTGTCTACCACCTTCGGCTGTCATGGCAGGAGTAGGCGTAGAAGCAGCATATGGAGTTCTGGGGCTTGCAGCAGGGGTAGGTGTGGGGGCAGCAAAGAATTGTTCTAGGAAGGAGGGTAATGGCACATGGGTAAAATGTAAATCATTGTGAATAAAGTTTATCGTTGCTACCGTGAAATCCATCATGTAGCCCATCAATTCGAGCTGTCGTTCCTCCATTCTTTTCAACGTTGACGAAATCTGGGCAGAGGTGTCTGGTGGAGGTGCTGTTACCGTCTGCTATTATTCTGCTGTGGTAGGTTCTAGGGAACTGGGGCCTGCCGTCTGGTCTGCCGTGGTAGAGGGATTGAAGTATGACAGCGGGGTGGCAACTTTTAACTCCATGAGGCTGAAAATGTTCCACTGCGTCCACCCCTTTCCTTGGACTTTGACATCTTCAGCAATCTCCGGTACATTGTGGCCCCAGCAGATGGTGGTGATGAGGTATGGGAAGACGAGGGGACCCAACGTTCGGAGGGCACACTCAAGTATTCCATCCCGTATTTAGCGGTCGACATTTATTTGTCTTTCATTTAAAATAGAATGCACAAGGGCTAACCTTGTTCTGTCGACGGTGCTGTTGTGGGAGGATGGCATGATGCTCTTCTTTACAAAGTGATTCCACAATTTGGCTTGTGGAGTTAACTGAGTTCTCTTCACACTCCATCTGTGTTTAGGGTCGGTGTTCCACTTACTTCCCTTCCTCGGTGACCTCTGCCATGACCGCGCCGTAGTCTGCCGGCGATAGACTATTCACGAATCTTTTGTCGGAGTCCTCCTTCTTACTCACATATAAGCTGTGGAGGGTGTTGATGTAGGCATGCTCGATGGAGAGTTGTTTACCTCAAACTGTTACTGTCTTGGTGTCTTTGCTGTCGACGGCAGCGTAGAACTCTTTGACAAGTGTGATGTTCATCTCCTCGGGTTGAGCAGCAAATTGCTGCCATTTGAGGGCTTGGATTTTCTTTGCTATGAAGTTCTCAAGCTCTAGGTCTCCCGTGGGTTCTATGTAGATAAACCCTCGTTCCTCCCACATGTCCCTCTTCTAGAAGGAGCTGTAGTATCTCGTGGCAGAGTCGGTGGAGGCGAAGCGGTCTGGAATGGCGTTATGGCTTGGGGTGGATACTGCTTCGGCAGAAGTGGAGGTAACACTACGGCGGGTTTGTCTACTAGCCATTTGCAAGGACTGTAGAAAAATGTATAGAAAATTTTTAAGATCTAAATAGAGAAAACAAGTTGAGAGAATGAGAATGAGATGAGAAGTGAATAGTGAATGAGGGTTTATATAGAAGGGTGATTTGCTGCCCGTTGGAGCTGTAACGGCAGGCGCGAATAACGGGGCCAACTGTTATGTGGTTTTTGATGCGTCTGTCATGCGTTTCTGTGTCTGTTGCGCGTTTGTGTGTCTGTCGCGACAGCTCCGTGACAGGCTATCTTCTCCGCGTCTGTCGGGACAGCTGATGACAGGCTGTGACGACAGACTCGTTCATTGGGCTTTTTGGGCTGTTGTGGATGTGTTGGGCTGGTTCATTCCTTCTTTTCGCCTTGCTTCCTTTATTTCCTAAAAATAATTAAATAAATAATATTAAAATAAAATCTTAGTTCCTAAAATAAAATAAATCTTAATTCCTAACATTTAAATAAAATAAAGTGAAATAAAAACTAAGTTAAATTAGGGATGCCTTGAGGGGCATCTCCTAAAGTAACTACTTCCTGCATCCTTGGGCCTTCAGTCCCCTAATAATGCTTTAGTCTCTGTCCGTTGACTTTGAACTGGTGCCCGTCCTTTAGGGATTTGATTGTGATGGCACCATGAGGGAAAACCTGGACAACTTGGAAAGGACCGGACCATCTAGATTTAAGCTTTCCTGGGAAAAGTTTCAACCTAGAATTGAATAACAACACCTGCTGCCCTGGGCAGAACTATCGTGGCAGTAGTTTCCTGTCGTGCCACCTTTTGGTTTTGTCCTTGTAGATCTTGGCATTGTCATAGGCCATTGCTCGAATTTCTTCAATTTCATTCAAGTCTAGTAGCCTCTTTTGTCCTGCCTTATCCAAGTCCAAATTTACTGCCTTGATAGCCCAATAAGCTCTGTGTTCTATCTCAACAAGTAAGTGACATGTTTTCCCGTAGACGAGGCTATAGGGTGACATTCCCAACGGTGTTTTGAACGCTGTTCCATAGGCCCAGAGTGCATCATTGAGGTGTAGAGACCAATCCTTTCGAGTGGGTTTAACCATCTTCTCAAGTAGGTTCTTTACTTCTCGATTGGATATCTCAGCCTGCCCATTAGTTTGAGGATGGTATGATTTTGCAATCCGGTGCTTTACTCATTATTTTCTCAAGGCAGCAGCAATTACCCTATTATTGAAATGTCTCTCCTCATCACTAATTATCGCCTTGGGGATACCAAATCTGGAGAAGATGTTCTTGTGAAAAAATCTTTGAACAGTCTTGGCATTATTCTTTTGAGTGGCGATCGCTTCTACCCACTTGGACACATAATCCACTGCTAGTAGGATGTAAAGATTCCCACAAGATGCTGGGAATGGTCCCATAAAGTCGATTCCCCGAACATCAAAGATTTTGACCTCTAAAATGTTCTGCAGTGGCATCTTATGCCTTCTCGAGATGTTCCCAGTCCTTTGGCATTTGTCACAGCTTTTGTAGAAGGCTTGTGCATCCTTGAACAGTGTGGGCCAATAGAGACCAGATTGCAGAACCTTGGCAGCGGTTTTGTTTCCACCTAGGTGTCCTCCATATGGAGAAGCATGGCAGTGGTGAAGCACAACTTCCTGTTCATCCTGTTGTACGCATCTCTTGATAATCTGATCTACAGAGTGTTTGAAAAGAAGAGGTTCGTCCCAATAATAATGTTTTGCATCATTTTGGAACCACTTCCTTGCTTGGTAATTAAGTTCAGGAGGTAGTACCCCGCTAACAATGTAATTAACAAAATCAGCGTACCAAGGGGTTTGAGAAAGCTTACCTGCCGCCATGACTGTCGTGGCAGTGCTGGTGGCAGCAAATAAATGCTCATCCGGGAAGGTCTCCAATATGTTGGTCCTATCTGTCGATTGACTCTTTCCCGTCTCTAACCTCGACAAGTGGTCTGCTACTTGGTTCTCTGTTCCTTGATATCAATGTCGAACTCTTGCAATAGCAGAATCCAGCGTATCAATCTCGGTTTTGCATCTTTTTTCGTGAACAAATATTTCAGTGTTGAATGGCCTGTATGGACCACCACCTTTGTTCCAAGTATGTACGGACGGAACTTGTCGATTGAGAACACCACTGCTAACAGTTTCATCTCTGTTTTGGTGTAGTTGATTTGGGCATCATTTAATGTTTTGTTGGCATAGTGAATCACATGGAAGATCTTATCTTACCTCTGCCCTAGTGGTGCCCCGACAACATAGTCACTGGCATCACACATTATCTCGAATGGCAAACTCTAGTCTGGTGGCTGTACGATCGGGGCTGTTACCGGCTTCTCCTTCAGAATTCTGAATGCCTCAGTACATTCAGTATTAAAGTCAAAGGGATGATTCTGCTCCAATAGGTGGCATAGGGGTTTAGTAATCTTCGAGAAATTTGCAATAAATCGTTGATAAAACCCAGCATGCCCTAAGAAACTTCGAATCCCCTTGACTGTGGTGGGTGGCGGCAGCTTTTTGATGACTTCTATTTTTGCTCTGTCCACCTCTATGCCGCGTCAGCTTACTATGTGGCCTAGAACTATCCCTTCATCTACCATGAAGTGGAATTTTTCCTAGTTCAAGACCAAGTTTGCCTCTTCGCATCTTTCAAGCACCTTCTGTAAGTTGCCTAAACAACCTTCAAAACTGTCTCCAAAGACGGAAAAGTCATCCATGAAAATTTCTTGGAAATCCTCCACCATGTCGGAGAATATTGCCATCATGCACCTTTGGAAAGTTGTTGATGCATTGCAGAGTCCAAATGGCATTCTTCGAAAAGCATAAGTGTCGTACGAGCATGTGAAGGTAGTTTTCTCTTGATCATCTAGTGCAATTTCTATCTGATTATAACCTGAGTAACCATCAAGAAAACAATAGTAAGGTTTCCCCGCTAATCTATCAAGCATTTGATCAATAAAAGGTAGGGGAAAATGGTCCTTCCGTGTATCTTTGTTAAGCTTTCGATAATCTATACAAACCCTTCAACTGGTCACAGTCTTGGTTGGGATTAGCTCGTTTTCTTCGTTGGTCACCACGGTTATTCCTCCCTTTTTGGGTACGCACTGCACCGGGCTCACCCACTTACTATCCGAGATGGCGTATATGATTCCGGCGTCAAGCCATTTGATAATCTCTTTTCTCACCACTTCTCGCATAGCCTCGTTTAAACGTCTCTGGGCATCAATAGTCGGCTTATGATCATCTTCCAAGAGAATCTTGTGCATACATAATGCCGGACTGATGCCTGAGATATCAGTTATCATCCATCCAATGGCCTTCTTATGCTGCTGTAGCATTCTGATTAGTTGCTGCTCATGTTTCTGCATTAACTTGGAAGAGATTATTACGGGCAACGTATCATTTAAACCAAGAAAGAAGTGTTTAAGCTGCCCTGGCAGGGGCTTAAGATCTAAAATAGGTGGCTTTTCAATTGAAGGCTTCTGATTATATGTTGATTCGAGGTATAATTTAGGGGCTCGAAGAACTTACCTGGACGACTGCCTATCCAATTTACCTCCTCATGACCTTTAGTGTCAGATATTTCTGAATCAGATGAGTCACTATCGTCATTGCTGCAGTGACAGTCTTCTAGATGACTGCTATGGCAGTGACCAAACTTTATGTCATGGCAGCTCGACCTGATGCAGGGTTGGTTAAGGATTACATCAGTGATGGCCTTGCATTCTTCTTCTGCATCGGCATGTTTAATTGTTTGGAGAACATTGAGTTTGATTTCTTGATCATTCACTCTCATGGTCAGTTCTCCTTTCTCCACATCGATCACAGTTTTGCCTGTGGCTAGGAAGGGTCGCCCCAGGATGATCGGTGCGTTTTCATCTGCTTCACAGTCTAAAACAAGAAAGTCAGCAGGAAAAATGAATTTATCCACTCTTACCAGAATATCTTCGATCTTCCCTTCTGGTTGTACGTAAGAGCGGTCTGCCAGCTACAGCATGACTGTCGAGGGCCGTGCTCGTCCAATACCTAATTTCTGAAACACATATTTTGGCATTAAATTTATGCTAGAACCTAGATCACAAAGTGCCTTACCCACGAATTTTTCACCAATTATGCACGGTATGATGAAGCTCTCATGATCCTTCTTCTTCTAAGGTGGATGCCTGTGCAAAATAGTCATGCATCCCTCTGTCATTTTTACTGTTTCGAATTCCCCAAGTTTGGACCTTTTTGACATGGCGTCCTTGAGAAATTTCGCATAACCGGCCATCTACTTGATGGCCTCTAACAGTGGTATATTAATGTGCACCTATTTAAAAATATCATAAATCTTTTTGAGCTGGTACTCATGTTTCTGTTTTTGTAACCGCTGTGGAAAAGGAGGTGGAGGACGATAATCTTCAAGACGTCATTCACATGGTATTCGGATCTGAGGAGGCTTAGGTTCTTCAGCATCCTCTAATTGCTCCTCTGTCCCTTCTGTTGTCGCAACAGGTGTGTTGGCAGCAGGTTGTTCTTCCTCCGCTGGGGCAGTGTTCACGGCAGGTGTATCTAAGGTCGGTTCCTTACTTGGTATGTTGTTCACCTTCGGCCCTTGTAATTGTTTCCCACTCCTTGTTGTGATTGCTTTACACTGCTCATGTGTGGGTTTTCTAGTGACCTCAGTATCACTAGGGAATCCTTCGTTTTGCCTTGGCTTGATATGCTGGGAAACCTGGCCCATCTGTGTCTCCAGGGATTTCAGGGTAGCCTCATGGTTTTTCATCCTCATCTCCGTCTTGTCCATCAATGACTCAGTTTTCTTGAAAAAGTGGTCCATGTTCGCCATGTAAGCTCATGTCTGTGACATGAATGTGGCCAATGTTTGCTCCAGTATACTAGGTGCGGCTACCGGCTGCTGTGGTTGCTGCCGCGACAGGATTCTGGGTGCCCCTTGGTTTTGGTTGTTTTGCATCTGAGGATTCAGTGCATTGTTCGGATTGCTCCAGGAAAACTTGGGATCTTTCCTCCAGTTAAGATTGTAATTGTTAGAATCATAGTTTCTTGGCTTGTTATAATTTCCAACATACATCCCTTCTTCTAACTGTAACAGACAGTCTTCCGAACTGTGGTTCCCACTGCAAGTCTCACATACCTCTTCTGCAGAATATATAGGTTTAGAATCTTTCCGCAACAGATTTTCCGCTGCCTTTGTGAGGTATGCAACCTGTGACTTTAGGGAATTGTCAGCTTCATAATCCTTTACAGTTATCCCTCGTTTACCTCTCATTGATGTAGGAAATTGCTCGTCAATCTTTGCTAGGTTTTTCAACACTACAATTGCCTCGTCTGGATCTTTATCCAATAATAGCCCATTTGCTGCTGAATCTATTCTCATACGAGTGTGTGTATTGGAAGCATTGTAGAATTTAACGACCTGATTCCACACGGGGAATCCATGCATCAGGCAGTTCCTTAGAAGAGTTGTAAATCTGTCCCATGCCTCGTGCATTGGTTCGTCATCTTCCTGTTGAAAAGTAGCAATTTCGTTACGTTATCGCTCAAATAAGTGAGAAGGATTAAAACGAGATAAGAATTCACGAGAGAGATCTGCCCAAGTTCATATTGAACCCGGCGTTAGTTTATTTCACCAAGTTTTAGCTCTGTCTCTTAGTGAATGAGGAAATAACTGGAGCCTCAGTACTTCCGGATTTATTCTTGGCAATCTAAATGATCCACATATTTCTTGGAACGTTTTCAGATGTTCTCGGGCATCCTCTGTTGCAGCACCACTAAATTGGCCAACGGAATTTATCATGCTGAACATAACAGGTTTCAGCTCGAAATTCTCAGCTTCCACGTCTAGCAAAGTGGTGTTCAGTTCAACATGGTCATTGATCATGTAGTCGCGGCAGGACTGTCGTGCGGCAGCGACATGCCGTCCATTCCGGGCATCCTGGGTAGGATCTCCAATAACCCCTTGGTTATCATCTACCCCGTTGTTCTGCATTGCTTCTAGTTGTTCCTCAAGATAGTCGTTTCTTGCTATCAAGAGGCAAACTCGGTTCCTAAGGTTACACGTACGTTCGTGTTGAGTGGATCGATTGAATGATCAAGACCAAGAGGGGCGTGAATTGGGATTTTAAAACTTTGTGGGAGTGAATGGACTATTAAAAATGAAGAACAAAGGATTTTAGAGTGGTTCAAGTTCCAAATGAACTCTACATCCACTACCTTAGCTACCACTAAGGATTTGCAACAATTCACTATTTGTTCTTTCCCTTTTAAAGGCTTAGGAGGTAACCTTTACACAACCGGTCAAATTTTCTACCCAAAATTTGACCAAACCATCACAAATGAACAAAGAAGCAATTGGACAAGAAGTATATCTCTCAAATACAATTTTGTCCCATGAAGTACAACACTCAACCCAAATTTGAAGATAGAATAAGAATTGAATACAACTCAATTTTGGGTTTACAAGAAATTGGAAAATAGGCACACTTGAGGTTGGATTTTTGCTTGGTTGTTTGTCTTTAATGCAATAGTTGTTGTTGGTCTTCGAAGAGCTTCAATTTATACCTTCTCTATCAATTCTAGCCGTTTGGGTGGTTAGGGAATTGATTATAGCCGTTGGGACCCTCTCTTTCCACCAAAAATGCACTTCTGCAGCTATCTGTATTGGTACACAGGGATCCGTATCGATAACTGTCTCAAAACAGAAAGAGCCGTTATATATAACAAAGAGGGCGTATCGAAAAGCACGTAAGGGTATCGGCATTGGACAGAGACCGTATCGAAACGGATAAGACCGTATCGATACCTTTTTCTCAACTTAGCTCACTGGAAGTTTCCGTTTCGATACGAGGGTTTACCGTATCGATACGGGTCAACTACCACTTTAAATGTTAGTTACCTAACGACTGACACCAACGGTCGAAAAAATTTAAAACACTTTGAATTAAAAATTCAGTTAAAACCGTATCGATACGGGTTAAGCCGTATCGGTACACGATTCAAAATCCTTTAGTTTTTACAGAGGGGCGTATCGATACAGATTGAATCTGTTTCGATACGCTATTTCGATACGGTTAAGAGCGTATCGAAACGCATCTTTCCAGTAGCCAACTTTGTAAAAAATGTATCGATACGGCTGGAGGCGTATCGATACACCTGGACGTTTTTCAATACTTTGGCCTTAGAACACTTAGAAAATATTTGGAGTTTGAGTTTTTCAAATCAGTTTTAAAGTGTTGGTGATTTATAACTTATTAAAGGGACTTAGAAATCAATTTCAAGTTTTCAATTTGATCCTTAACAATTTAATTATATCAAAATCAAACATAGGTTTTACAATCTCCCCCTTTTTGATATAACAAAACCAAAACTTGAAATTTTTTACACTTGGAAAAACTTTGCAAAATTAACTCCCCTTAATATTAGCTAGGTAACTTTTAAGTTGAAAATTAAAATTTTTAAGTGTTGTGAGCTTCCCTCTCCCCCTTTTTGTTAGATCAAAAATAATTGAGACATATGGTAAAGTGCATAAATTAGGCAAAGGTATAAATAGGCAAGCAACATAATATTATTAAGTTCAAATAAAGCATAACATCAACTTAAAAATCCAAACAACAGAAAATCAAAGCATAGGTTTAAAATAATTCAAACTTAATCCTAAAAACATAAAGCAAAGGTGCATAAAATAAATATCCTAGATGATATGCATGGTATGCAAAGATAGGCTACTATGCATCATCATCGTCTTCTTCATCATCTTCATCTTCGTCCTCAATTGGATCATCATTCCTCAAGGTTTGACGCCACTCGTCATGGAAAGCGGTGAGAGAGATATTCATTGAATTGTGACCGCCTTCATGAGAAGTGAGTCGAGTCTCCACGTTCGTCATCCGTTCTTCAAGGCTTGTGAAACGAGTATCAATCGTGGTAAAGCCCGAAGCCATATCCGTTCTCATTCTCGTGAATTGCTCATTGAGGAAAGTCATTAGATCATCCATGGAAGGTGGAGGAGGAGGAGCTTAAGGAACTTGTTCAACTTGAGGATTTGCAAATTGTTCCGCGGCCTCGGTAGGGAGCTCGGATAGAAGTAGCCAATTACCATTAAAGTAATGGAACTTACAAATTGCAAAAGAGCGTTCATCGATGGGATCGGTGAGGGGAGTTGGGAAGTCATGCGAGCAATCAATCTCCTTTTTTTGGAAAAAGTAGCTTAGGGTCGTACCATAGGTGAAGGAAGTGACAAGTGTGGTGTGGTGATGTTGCACGAGATAGACGATCTCCGCAAACATGATACGAGCAAGATTCGAACGTTTTCTCTAACGAAAGCATCGAATCCAAAAGTCATCCACTTGACGGATAGTATAGTACTTCCCTCCGGAGGGCCTAAACCACCAGGAGACCATCAAATGGAGGATCCGGTCTTAAGCATTTAGGGCGGTGACAGAACCACTAAGAACATGGCCAAGAGCATTCTCATCATCAAGGCCTTCATCCTCCAACATAAAGACCTCACAAATAGATTTAACATCTAAAGTGACCTTTTTACCCATAAGATGGGAATTAATAGCCGTAACAACACCATCTCGATTGGCACAACATTTGACATTAGAATAAAAGATTAAAACCAAAATACGAAAATAAAACTCGGGAATGGAGAGAAAATCCATAAACTTCCATTGTTGGAGCAAAGGTAGATATTCAAACTTGAATCGCTCTGAGTTAAGAAAGGGAATAAAGATTACCCTCTCCGGACGGATCTCATAGTTTTTTAATTGACGAAAGTAGGTGAGAGCTCCGGGGGTTTGAAAAGAGTGTTGATAAATTTGAGTGAGATTCGGACGAACACCATCTCCGGAATTGGATCCTTCACCGGTTTCATTAAGACATGATCTCTTTCTAGAAGGTGCCATGAACTAGAGAAAACAATGTATGCATTAAGATTTCTTCATTCAACTCATTAAAAAACCAAGAATCAAGGTTAAAAAAATTTAAAACCAAAAATTTGAAAAGAAATTTTAAAACCAAGTTTGGTTGAAAAGAAACAAATAAAAACAAAACAAGAAAAAAAGTTTGAAAACGAAATTAAAAAAATAAAAAGAAAAAGAAAGGGTTTTACCTTGATATTGATTAGAGAGGAATGGAAGAAAAGCTTAGCACCAAATTGATGAAAAAGCCTTAGAGCTTTGCTTGTTTTGAAACCCTCTTGATATTTTGAGTTGTGGTGTGAAAATATGAGGGAGGAAGAGTCTATTTATAGGATGAAAAACGGCTAGGGTTTTTAGGGTTTTGAGAAATTTTAATTTTGGTAAAAGTTGAACTCTTAAATGCCAAATTAAAGCTGTCTGCGCAATCGCGTATCGATACGCCTGAGGGTGTATCGATACGGGGTAAAAACATAATTCCAATAAAAATTCCCGTTGAAGGATTGTATCGAAACGGATGCAATCTGTATCGAAACGGTTGTAGCTCGTATCGAAACGGGTTTAACCGTATCGATACCCGTTTAAGGCAAAATGAAATCTGGGAAGCTAATGAAGTACTCGTATCGATACGCGTAGGGCCGTATCGATACCCTAAGCCCAGAAATACATTTTAGGCCTAAAGAACAACCAAAAGCTCGATTCTAACACCTCCTAAAGGAATGCAAATGATGAATGAGCAGTTCTAAGCATATTTTAACAGAATCATACTCCCCCTAGCTATAGGCATGGATATTTTCAAGAGTTACAACACATAAACATGCAATTTCACAAGACCAAGCAATTTTAAGCACAAAAGAGGTCATAGAATTTCAAAATAGGCTAGTTAGACCTAACTCTCTCCTAAGGGACCAAAAACGCTCTTTATCTAAAGGTTTTGTAAAGATGTCCGCTAATTGATTTAAGGTGTCAACATACTCTATAACAACATCTTCTTTAAGGACATGATCTCTAATGAAATGATGCCTTATTTCTATATGTTTGGTTCTAGAGTGTTGGATGGGATTTTTTGTCAAACATATGGCACTAGTGTTATCACACTCAAGGGGTATGGTTTCAACTTTAATATCATAATCTAAGAGTTGTTGCTTCATCCAAAGGACTTGAGCACAACAACTCCCTAAGGATATGTACTCGGCTTCGGTGGTAGATAAGGCTACACTATTTTGTTTCTTAGAGAACCAAGATATGAGCATACTACCTAAGAATTGACAAGTTCCCGAAGTACTTTTCCTATCGATTTTACATCCCCCATAATCTGCATCCGAATAAGCATGAAGGATGAAGGTGGAGTCTCTAGGGTACCAAAGACCTAAACAAGGAGTATCTCCAAGGTACCTAAAGATTCTCTTAACGGCTATAAGGTGAGACTCTCTAGGACTAGCTTGAAACCTAGCACACAAGCAAACACTAAACAAGATATTCGGTCTACTTGCGGTAAGGTAAAGTAATGATCCAACCATAAAACGGTAAAGCTTAGAGTCAACACACTTACCTCATTCATCTTTGTCAAGCTTTGTAGATGAGCTCATAGGTGTGGCTTGAGGCTTTGCATTCTCCAAGCCAAACTTCTTGAGCATATCCTTGGTGTATTTTGCTTGATTGATGAATGTGTCATCCTTCCTTTGCTTGATTTGGAGTCCCAAAAAGAATGAGAGCTCCCCCATCATGTTCATCTCGAATTCACCTTGCATTAGCTTAGCAAACTCTTTGCAATGAGATTCGTTAGTAGAACCAAAAATTATATCATCAACATAAATTTGTACTACTAAGATGTCATTTTTATACCTTTTTATGAAAAGTGTAGTGTCCACCTTATCTTTTCAAAACCTTTTTCAATTAAAAAGTTTGAAAGTCTTTCATACCAAGCTCTAGGAGCTTGTTTTAAACCATAAAGAGCTTTAGTGAGTTTGAAAACATGATTTGGAAATTTGGAGTCTTCAAAACCATTTAAAATGCGCTTTTAACATCCATTTAAAAAGGCTTGAAATCATGATAACATGCATATGCAAGCAACATCCTAATGGCTTCCATTCTAGCTACGGGTGCATAGGTTTCATCAAAATATATTCCCTTTTCTTGAGTGTAACCTTGTGCTACTAATCTAACTTTATTTCTTACAATGTTATCAATTTCATCTAGTTTGTTCCTAAAGACCCATTTAGTTCCTATAGTAGATTGATTACTAGGCCTATCAACTAATGTCCAAACATTACTTCTCTCAAATTGATTTAACTCTTCTTGCATAGCCATAATCCAAAAATCATCTTTCAATGCTTCTTTTATATTCTTAGGCTCTATGCATGAGATAAATGCAACATGGTTCATAAGTTTAAGAGAAGATCTAGTGGTTACCCCCTTGGATGGATCACCCAAGATTTCACCATCTTTGACATAGTTGAACTCCCTTGGGTAGCTCACTTCCTTTTCCTCAAGAGCCAAGTCCTTCAAGGCTTCAAGAGGTGGATCTTGTGTATCCTCCTCTTTTGATGGAATCTCATCCTCCTTTGAAGTTTGTCCTCCATCAAAGGCATTTATGATTCCTACATCATCATCTTCACAAGAATCCTTCCTTGGAAGGAGGTTATCATCAAATACAACATGTATAGATTCTTCTACTACTAAAGTTCTCTTGTTAAATACACGACAGGCTTTAGAGGTAAAAGAATATCCTATGAAAATAACTTCATCACTTTTTGCATTAAATTTACCTAAATTGTCTTTTCCATTATTTAAAACAAAACACTTGCAACCAAATGGATGAAAATAGCTAATGTTAGGCTTTTTAGATTTTAAAATCTCATAAGGTGTTTTCTTTAAAATTGGCCTAATCATTACTCGATTTACAATGTAGCAAGCGGTGTTTGTGGCTTTCGCCCAAAAATATTTAGGTAAATTGTTTTCACAAAGCATAGTTCTAGCCATTTCTTGTAAAGTTCTATTTTCCTCTCAACTACCCCATTTTGTTAAGGAGTTCGAGGAGCCGAAAAATTGTGGCTAATACCATTTTCATTTAAAAATTCTTCAAACCCTAAATTTTGAAATTCGGTTCCATGATCACTTCTAATATGAGAAATTCTAAGTTCAAGATCATTTTTGGTTAGTTTTGAAAATGTGATGAACTTTTCTAAAGCTTCATCTTTAGTACTTAAAAATAGAACCCAAGTAAATCTAGAAAAATCATCTACAAGAAAAAGTGCATAAGATTTACCACCCAAGCTCATAGTCTTAATTGGCCCAAATAAATCCATGTGGATAAGTTGTAAACACCTACTTGCAGAAACATCATTAATGGATTTAAAGGAAGGCTTATGTTGTTTACCCTTAGAGCATGCATCACAAATTTTATCGTTTGAGAAATTAATCTTGGGTAAACCTCTAACTAGGTCAATGGAAACTAATTTTTCTAAAACACTAATGCTAGCATGTCCTAGTTTCCTATGCCATAGCCATGCATCATTTTCATTTTGAGCTACTAAACATGCATGGGATGTATGTATGTCATCTAGATGCACCATGTAAATGTTACCTATGCGATGACCTATGAGCATACTATTATTAGATTTAATTTCAATAATTTTGCACCCATTTTTATGAAATAAAACATTAAATCATTTATCACACAATTGGCTTATGCTTAACAAATTATGTTTAAGACCATCGACATACAAGACTTTTTCAATAAGAATGGTAGAGTGATTACCTATGGAGCCAATACCTTTAATGTGGCCTTTGGAGTTGTCACCAAATGTCACCACTCCTCCACTTTTTGGATTTAAATCCATGAATCTACTAATGTCTCCGGTCATATGCCTCGAGCATCCACTATCAAGGTACCATGAGTTTTGACTTTGTGTTTTGGCCTTGTAGCAATGCTCCCCCTACAAACAAAGATATTAAACTTTTGTTTTTGGTACCCAAATCATTTTGGGTCCACGAGCGTTAGCTCCCAATAGCTTGGTTCCCTTAAGAATCCAAGGTGACATAACAACAACATTATTAGATTTTACAAGTTCCTTAGGAACCCATACACTTATAATCTTTTTAGTTCTACTATGTCTAGGAAAGCTACTTTGTTTGTAGTTATTAGTCTTTCTCCTAGGTTGGTTAGTTTTAGAAGATTCACCTTTTTCATGCTTCACATTACCAACATGTTTTAAAGACTCTTTGATGTTCACTATTTGGTGTTCACTATTGTTAGGCTCTATGCATGAGATAAATCTTTGATGTTTTAGAAGATTCACTCTTTGATGGTGAAATCTTGTTAAGCTCATCTAACACCTTTTGGTGTTCACTATTGCATTGGAAAAGAAGATTATTTAGGTCAACATTTTCATCTTGGAAGAATTTAAGTTCATCTGTCAAACCTAAAATCTTTTTCTCAAATTTTAAGTTAGCTTGAGAGAGTGAGTCATTCTTATCATTTAATTCCAAGATAATTTTCTTATTCCTAATGACCGACTCTTTGTATTTCTCAACTAACTCATCATAGACCTCTTGCAACTCATCATATGCATCATTTAATTCATCAAATATAAATTCAAAGGATGATGAGTTAAAGGTTACCATGGAGGGATCTTCCTCAAGTGCCATGAGGCAAAGATTGGCCACTTCTTGTTCGTCATCCTTGGATGACTCCTCATCACTCCAAGTAGCAAGCTTGGCTTTGAGCTTCTTCTTCTTCTCAAAGCCCTTCTTCTTGAGTTGAGGGCACTCCGAACGAATGTGGTCGGGTTTGTTGCACTCGAAGCAAATGATTTGGTCCCTCTCCTCTTCTTTGTTTTTACCTTTGAAGTCCATCTTTCTTTGAATTTTTCTTCCACGGTTGGACCTCATGAATCGAGAGAACTTTTTGGCTACCATAGCCAATTCTTCAAGGTCATCCTCCTCACTAGAAGAGCTCTCCTCAAGTAATGAAGCTTTGAGAGCTATTCCCATTTTCTTCTTCTTTTCCACCTCTAGCTTCTCTACTCTTTTCTTTTCCTTCTTCTTTTCTTCTTCCCTTCCTTGCTTCATAATCTCATGAGTAAGGAGAGAACCCACTAGCTCATCAAGTTTTAGAGTCTTCAAGTTTTTGGCCTCTATGATGGCGGTTCTCTTCCCACCCCAAGATTCGGGAAGTGAGTAGAGTAGCTTCCAGACAAGCTTGTCTTCTGGAATAGTCTCTCCAAATCCTTTAAGCTCGTTGACTATGGTTGGGAAGCGATCAAACATCTTGGACACCGTTTCGTCGGGCTCCATCTTGAAATTCTCATAGCTAAGATTGAGAACTCCAATCTTGGTTTCCTTCACATCATTGGTTACTTCATAGGTGGTCTTAAGAGTATCCCACACTTCCTTGGCACTCTCAATGGAGAAGACTTTGGAATAGATGTCGGGTCCAAAGGAGCAAAAGAGCATGTGAAGAGCTTTGTCATTTATTTGAATCTTCTTCCTTTCATCTTCACTCATCTCAATCTTCTTCTTTAGGACAATCTTTCCATCATCATCTCTCTTCAAAGGAATGTAGGGACCATCTTCAATGACATCCCAAACCAAGTAATCGTTGGACTTGATGAAGAGGCGCATCCGATTCTTCCAAAAAGGATAGTTGTCACCATTGAAGAATGGTGGCTTTGTGGTGGATTGTGACTCATACATACTCGATCCGGAGGTATACGCCATAGCTTGATTTTTTAGTTGATCACACTCTTCCTATGAACTCCTCTTGTGGTTGTGAATCCTTCAAATATGTAGGCTCTGATACCAATTGTTGAGAGGATCGATTGAATGATCAAGACCAAGAGGGGGTGAATTGGGATTTTAAAACTTTGTAGGAGTGAATGGACAATTAAAAATGAAGAACAAAGGATTTTAGAGTGGTTCAAATTCCAAATGAACTCTACATCCACTACCTTAGCTATCACTAAGGATTTGCAACAATTCACTAATTATTATTCCCCTTTTCAAGGCTTAGGAGGTAACCTTTACACAACGGTCAAATTTTCTACCCAAAATTTGACCAAACCCTCACAAATGAACAAAGAAGAAATTGGAAAAGAAGTATATCTCTCAAATACAATTTTGTCCCTTGAAGTACAACACTCAACCCAAATTTGAAGATAGAATAAGAATTGAATACAACTCAATTTGGGGTTTACAAGAAATTGGAAAATAGGCACACTTGAGGTTGGATTTTTTCTTGGATATTTGTCTTTAATGCAATAGTTTTTGCTGGTCCTCAAAGAGCTTCAATTTATACCTTCTCTATCAATTCTAGCCGTTTGGGTGGTTAGGGAATTGATTATAGCCGTTGGGACCATCTCTTTCCACCATAAATGCACTTCTACAGTTATCCGTATCGGTACACGGGGAGCCGTATCGATACCTGTCTCAAAACAGAAAGAGTCGTTGTACATAATAAAGAGGGCGTATCGAAACGCACGTAAGCGTATCGGTACGGGACAGAGACCGTATCGAAACGGATAAGACCGTATCGATACCTTTTTCTCAACTTAGCTCACTGGAAGTTTCTGTTTCGATACGAGGGTTTACCGTATCGATACGGGTCAACTACCACTTTAAATGTTAGTTACCTTACGACTGACACCAACGGTCGAGAACATTTAAAACACTTTGAATTAAAAATTCAGTTAAAACTGTATCGATACTGGTTAAGTCGTATCGGTACACGATTCAAACTCCTTCAGTTTTTACAGAGGGGCGTATCGATACAGATTGAATCTGTTTCGATACGCTGTTTCGATACGGTTAAGAGCGTATCGAAACGCGTCTTTCCAGTAGCCAACTTTGTAAAAAAGGTATCGATATGGCTGGAGGCGTATCGATACACCTGGACGTTTTTGAATACTTTGGCCTTGGAACACTTCGAAAATATTTGGAGTTTGAGTTTTTCAAATCAGTTTTAAAGTATTGGTGATTTATAACTTATTAAATGGACTTAGAAATCAATTTCAAGTTTTCAATTTGATCCTTAACAATTTAATTATATCAAAATCAAACATAGGTTTTACAGTTCGATTTTAGGGTCTAGTTCGTACTCAGGTTCTTTGCCTCGTCTAGATCTGCGCATAAGCAAACAGAAAACCTTGTGAAAAGCACAGGGTAAATAATACCAAGGAAAACAGAAAAATTAAAAAGAACAAGTGCAGTAAGAGTAAGGGTAAAGATATGCTGTCAGTCCCTGACAACGTCGCCAAAAACTTGTGTGTCAAAAGTCCTATCGCAAATAGTGCAAGTGTACACGACGCAAGTAGTAAAGTGATACTTGGAGTATCGGATATCGTCTCCACAGGGACTGGAAATAGCTTTAACCTAGAGTTGCTGCATGAGAGAGAGAAATAGTTTAAATTGATTGTAAAGTGATATTGGAAAACAAGTAATATAAAAGATAGAGGAATCGGGTTTAAGAAATAGGCCAGTATTGATTCGCTCGGTAGTGCAGGTATTGCACTGAAGAGAAACTTTTGTTCTGTCGTCGTCCCTGTCGTGGCAGCACCTATCACGGCAGAAGTCTGTTGTTGTCGCGGCAGCGATCACACAACTCTGTACTTCAAGTTTGGCAAGAATCCATGTTATGACTTGTCCTATCCCTAGGCCCAAGTGCTATTGATGAATACTTCTTAGATGATATCTCCCGGCGTGATTCGAAGAGTGAACACCAATGTTGTTAAATTCTTCCTTAGCCACTTAACCTCATACTTATCCCTAAGCCGAGATGGTTTAACCATAAACTGGAAAACACATATTTATTTCGTTCGTATACTTGACTCTCCCGATATCAAACAAATTGATAACCTCACAATGCTCTCCCGATACTCTTGTGAGATATGAAAACCAGAATAAATAAACTTGAAGTATTATTGCTTTGAACAGAAAAATTCCTAAAATAGTACAATCCTTGCAACTACTTTACAGAATCAACCCTTAGCCCTAGGGGAAGTTTAGAAGATGATGAGAAAGGGGAAAACGACAAGGGTTTTGGGGAAGACGGCTAAGAATGAGATATCCTTCCCTAGGTCGAATTACATGCCTTTATATAGGCCTTGGGTCCATGTTTTCTAATAAGGCAAGAATACAAGTTTAAACTAAAATACAACTCTATTAAAGATTAAATCTTCTAAGTAGATGCTTTTAATTCGTCCTCTTTTCTTGCTTTGGGTTTCTTCCTTGAACTTTGGGCTTGGCCTTCATTCTACCCCCAGGGCTTAGAAAAATATAGGAGTGGTCCATGACAGACCGACTTGAATTCCTCTATCTGTCGAGCTCCACTTCACTTTTCCCTTTCACCAATGCTGTCGTCATGGCTGCCACCGCAGCTTTTTCTCATTGACTCCAGTCCTGTGGTCCAGCTTTGCTCCCTTGCTGCCCTGAGTCTGCCACAGCAGATACCTGCAAAAGTGACCAAAATCAGTAGCAACTATGCCATTTTATCTACTTGTGATGTATATGCGAAAATCTACCTAAATGCAATGAATTATGCTTGAATGCAGCAGAAATATGTGTTAAGTAAGGGGTAAAATATAGAACTTTTATAAACTCAACATTGTGAGCTAGAAATGTTCAAAGCAAGATACAATAGTTGTTTCTACAACAAAAAATTGAGTATATTACAGCATGTGATGCTGCAAAAGATGGTGTTTGGATCAAGAATTTCATATTGAACTAGGGGTTGTGTTGAGCATATTGAATGTTATAAATCTACGTTGCCATAACAACTTAGTCATCGCACAAGCAAAAGAACCCAGATCTCACCAACGATCTAAACACATACTTAGGCCTTACCATCTCATTCAAATATATATATATATATATATATATCGAGGAGATGTGAAAATATGTAAAGTACCAACAGATGATAACATTTTCGATCTACTGACAAAGCCTCTGACGCAGCAGAAGCATGATTGTAACACTAAGTCACTTGGTATTAATTACATGAGTGATTGGTCTTAGTGTTAGTGAGAAACTGTTAGAGTATGCCCAAAGACCAATCATAAGATGATTGTAAATGACATTTGTTTTTACATTGTTTATTCATAAAGAGGAATTGCCACTATTTTTTTCAGTTAAAATTCTGTGTGCATAAATAAACTGAATTATAATAAAGTCCTTAGAAAAATATGGTTATTCTAAAATGTCCTTAGTCAAGTATTATTGTGGGCATGGACAAAAATAATGCATTAAGACTAATATGTAGTTGATTGATGACAAAGTGTTGTCATTGGCATGGAGATGTCAAAATCAATACATAAGTATGTATTAGAGAACGACATACTAGACTGACCCGCTATGAGCATATTTCTTGGATTATTATGTGACAGTCACAACATTGCTCATAGTGATAACTACATATATGATCCTCAAACTTTAGATCATCATTATTTCAACATCGTGAGTGACATATTTTGACACGGTCAAACGTGTGTCATAACTGACTACACTAAAAAGACTGATATTGGATATGTCACAATCTATACAGTGAAATATGGTTGATCTAGATAGGATTTTCCCCCTATATGATAGGAGTAATATCGTAGGCCACTTGATTGAGTGAGACTAGAAATGCATGGACATGCTCGAATACGTTGATATGAGATATCATAGTTATTCGTTTATAATAGTCTACTCAAGATATCAAAAAATATTAGATTGACTATACAAGTGTGACTGTTCCATGACTTGCGTCCAATCTAGATATAAAGGACAAAAGGATGTAATACATAAATAGAGTTAATCACGAAAAGGCTATGTCGAATCATGATTTCTTGTAACTTTGGTGACAATGACATATTGCTAGATGTCACTTATTGCTAGAAGTGTTCAAATATTTACTACTAACGTTACATGAACCTATAGGGTCACACCCACAATTGAAATGAGCATATATTAAACGAATTATATATGTACAAATTTTTTGTACACAAATTTAGTTAAATTAATATATATTTAATATATATAATTTAGGGTAAAGTATACATACGATCACTGAATTTTGGTAAAAATAAAATAAAATGGTAACCAAACTTTAAAAAATCACAAAATGACAATTAAACAATGTTTTATAATAAAATGGTAACTAGACGTTAAATCTCGTTAAGTGTCTATTATAAAATTTGGTATAATAACATATTTAAACCTTCATATTTATACATTCAATCAATTTAGTCCTAATTCGAAACAATTCACTAAATTTAACCCTCATTATTTACACATTCTTTTAATTTGGCCCTTAAAGCTAAATTCCAAAGTATGGTAACATGATAAATAATTACAATTAAATTTTTATAGGAACTCGAAAACTACACTACACTCAACTCGAATCGAACGCTCACCTTTATCTTAAGATATCCCGCATCAACTCGAATAACTCGAAATATTCAAATATTTTAAATCATTTTTTCTTTTAAATCGAATATTTTTAAAATAGAATATTTAATATTTTCATATTTAAATCACATCGAATATTTAATAACTACTTTAAATATTCAATTTAATTTAAAAATATTCGTTTTAAAAGAAAAAAATAATTTAAAGTATTCGAATATTTAATAACAACTTTAAATATTTTTCTTCTAAATATTTGAATATTTAATAATTACTTTAAATATTTGACTATTTTAAATCAATTTTTTTCTTCTTTTAATTCGAATATTTTTAAATTAAATCGAATATTTAAAGTAGTTATTAAATATTCGATGTGATTTAAAAGAAAAAATGATTGAAAATATTCTAATATTTCGAATTATTCGAGTTGACGCGTCATATTTTACAACTCAAACTTTATTTGAAATTTTTTAGATTCGAGTCGAGTTTCCGAGATCATATAAAAATTTTAATTAAATATTCAAAAATTTTAAATCAATTTTTTTTCTTTTAAATCGAATATTGTATAATTAAATCGAATATTTAAAGTAGTTATTAAATATCCAATGTGATGAAAATATTAAATATTTATTTTAAAAAATATTTGATTTAAAAGAAAAAATGATTTAAAATATTCGAATATTTCGAGTTATTCGAGTTGACGCGTCATATCTTGAGATAGAGGTGAGCGTTCGATCGAGTCGAGTCAAAAAATTTCGAGTTGACGAATCATATTTTACAACTCAAACTTTATTTGAAATTTTTTCGATTCGAGTCGAGTTTTCGAGTTCCTATAAACATTTAATTGTAATTATTTATCATGCTACCATATTTTGGAATTTTTCTTTAAAGACCAAATTGAAAGAATGCGTAAATAACGAGGATTAAATTTAGTGAATTGTTTCGAATTAGGACTAAATTGATTGAATGTATAAATATGAAGGTTTAAATATGTTATTATACCAAATTTTATAATAGACACTTAACAGGATTTAACGTCTAGTTACCATTTTGTTATAAAACATAAAGTTTAATTACCATTTTGTGATTTTTGAAAGTTAGATTAACATTTTGTTCTTTTTACCAAAGTTGAGTGATCGTCTGTGTACTTTACCATATAATTTAACTATTGGGTAAATATTAAAAGAAAAATAATTATTGTAATTATGTTTTTCAATATATAAATAATATAATTCAGTTTAAATCAATATATATATATATATATATATTAAAATCTTAATTATGTTGAATTGATGTTATATATATTTAATATATATATATATATATATATATTAAATATATATATATATATATATTAAAATCCTAATTAAGTTGAATTGAGATTATATATATTTAATGTATAAATATTGAAATCCTTTTTAAGTTGAATTATGATTATATATATTTAATATATATATTGAGATCCTAATTAAGTTGAATTGTGATTATATATATATATATATATATATATATATATTGAAATTCTAATTAAAGTTGAATTAGGATTATATACATTTAATATATATATATTGAAATCTTAATTAAGTTGAATTAGGATTATATATATTTAATATATATATTAAAATATTAAAAGTTGATTTGACATTTATATTATATATATATATATATATATATATATATTGAAATCCTAATATGAGTTAAATTAGGATTTCAAAGGTTATATAAAGGCATGAGAGATCTACCAGTCATTAATGCTTTTTGAGGAAAACCCTCTAAATAGTTTAGAGAGTTTCTAACATGTCTGTCCTCTTCTAAATGGTTTAGGGAATTTTTATATGCTCCTTCCAACTGGGAGAACTACGTAGAGGTCGGAGCATTATCGTTTTGGCTTAGGGATCGACATTGTGGAATCGTGATTGAATATCTGTCTTATCCAAATTCAGAATTCCGGATTTTAAACAGGTAATTCTTCACCCTTATTCACACCGATTCATTCCTCGTACATGGATCAGTGGTGGTAATCGTTGGATAATTTTTCCGCTGTGCCATGGGGTGTACCGGCGTGACCCAACACAAAAGACATCTAAAACCTTCTCATAACATCCTTATACTTCCAGCAACCATTACACCACCATAACTCCCCAAAAACACATAACTATCAACCTAAACAATTAGAGATTCTTATAGTTTCGGGATTCAATTTTAAAACCATTATTTCAACATTATTGAGCATCAAAATCATGATTAGAATCAATAAAAATCGAGCAAAATAGATCCAATCTGAGAATCATATAAATCCATCACTTAACCCTCGATTTAATCATATTACCCAATTAAAATATAAAACCTCATTAGAAAACATATTTAAAGAGTCAAGAAATTCGAAATTTCAATAAAGAACCTTGATTAGAGGAGAAAAACGAAGATTACCTCTAATACCTTGTTTTTTCCTTAATTGACAAGATTGGATAGAAATCTTCAAGAAAACAATTGAAACTTGTTGTGGAAATCTAAGGAAATCATTTAGGAATCAAAGTTGGATAAGAAGGAATAAATCTCTGGAGATTTTAGAAGCAAAAATATAGTTTGGCTGATAAGAAAGTAGACCAAAAAGTTGAGAGAAAAGAAGTTACGTAAGAAAATGTTTTGTTTAACTAAACCCATTTTTATTAAAACCCTTCTCATCCTTAGTTATCATTTAATTAAACATTTATTTAAAAGGCCTAAATTAAGAGAAATAGCTGATTAAAATAAAATAGTTCCTTAAAGATTCAAAGTTTTGACCCTTTTACAAAATAGTCACCAAAAACAATTTTGCCAAATTACATTTTAGTCATGTAACACCCCAAAATCTGGTCTAGTCGAAATTGTGTGTCGGTGATTGGAAATCTCGCTTCGATAAGGTTTAAATATTGTATTGGCTTGTTAATAATTCAAAATTGGGCTCTAATTGAGTCAATTTATTGAACATGGACTTTGTTGAACAATATCAAAATTGTTTAGTGGCTAAATTGTGGAGATAAGGAATTTTGGGGTCAAAACACTAAAGAATTGAGAGATGAGGGACTAACCTTGCGATTAGCCCCTCCACAATTTTAATATCCCAAACGTGGGATAATCTGGTGAAATTGCTTCACCTAAATGAAAGTTAAATAGCCATAGAGATATATAAAACAAAGAAAAGGTAATAGAAAAGCTTACCGAGAATTTCCTAAGCAAGCACCTCCATTTGTCATCTTCATCCAAGCTAGCACCTCCATTGGAGAGCAAGCTTTAGTTTAGTTTTTCTTCGATTTATTGATATTGAATCATTGCTATCGATCGAGTAAGCTATATTCCTCAACCAATTATTGGATTCCATGAATGTATCGACCTTAGTCGCAAGCTAGGGTTTTGACCATCTATGGATATTTCATCGTTGTTGTCTATTTTGAAATCATATATCGATTTTGATATCGTTATATTGATTTTGATATCATAATATCAATCCTAATAACCTCCCTATTGATTTTCTAGCTCAAGAAGTGGAGAGAGGTTTTGCCATCTCCATCGAAAGCTAGAAGCAAGGGCGTTGTCATCAAAGAGTCGTAAGAGCATCGGATTTTAAGGTGAGTGTAGTCGGAGTCTCGAGATTAGGCGAGGAGCCTTCCCAAATCCTTTTGTTGAGTTGATCAAACGATTGCAAATGGCAAAGAGGGGGGTGAATTGGCGATTAAAATTTTGAAGGGAGAAATTGGATGAATGAAAATTTGACACAAAGCAATTTATAGTGGTTCAAGTTCCTAAATGAACTCTACATCCACTACCTTATCTCCCACTAAGGATTTTGAACCAATCCACTAATTGATTCTTCCCCTTTTCTTGGATGAGGAGGAAACCTTACAAGACCGATTAAGCTTTCTACCCAAAGCTTAATCCAACACACTCTTTACAAAGAAGGAATTTGGTAAACCTTACAATTACCTCTCAAAGGTTGATGTTTACCCAAATACAATCAATCGCACCCCAAACTCTCAACAAAAGTTATAATGACAAACTTAATTGAGTCGTGTACAAGGATTTGACTCTAAATGATCAAGGTTTGGATTTGAATGCTTTGATGTTGCTTGAAGGCTCAATAGTTGTTGTTGTAGCTTTAGAGACTTGTTTTTATACCTTCTCATTGATTTCTAGTCGTTTGGGTGGTTGAGATCATCAATAGAGCCGTTGGGACTCTCTCTTGCCTCCATAAATGTAGTTCTGCAACTACCTATATCAGAACACGGGACCCCTGTATCGAAACAGACACTCTAAAGGAAAGAGTCATTATGTGTAAAATGGGCCCGTATCGAAACGGTTATAGGTCATATCGAAACAGTAAGTGCAAAAAGAAATCATATCGAAATGGATAAGGGTTGTATCGAAACATTTTGAAACTTTCAATTGGTGTTTCGAAACACTTAACTAAATCTTCAAAAATCAGTTTCTGGCAAGTAGCAGCTAGTTCATTTAATGTCCAATTTTAAAATTATTTAACCCCTGTATCGGAACGGGTGTGAGCCGTTTTGAAACGATACTCAAAAATCAAAAGTCCAGATGATGGTTGTATCGAAAAAAGTGTTCCACGTTTCAAAATAGATGTCTCTAGTGACAAAATGTATCAAAACACTCTGAGGGTGTTTCGAAACGCCTGGGCGATTTTGTATATTTTGGTCTTGAAACACTTAGAAAAATTTATAAGGTGTAAGTTTTGACTTGAAAACACTTTAAGTATAAATTGTACTTGTCAAAATCGAGTATTTTGATTACTTAAAAAATTATTTACTTTGCAAATTAGTCCTTGAATTACTTGTTATATCAAAATCAAATATTAGTTTTACAATCTCCCCCTTTTTGATATAAAAAACCAAAGTAAATTTTTAAGTAAACTCCCCCTAAATTTAAGCTAGGTTTTGAAAAAAGATTTTAAAAATTTAGCTTAACCCTTCTCCCCCTTTTTGTTAGATTAAAATCAATGAAGGAATATAGCAATATAGCACAAGTCAATCCACAAGTAGAGCAACATAATTTCATTAAGCATTAAAACCAAAGCAAATTAAGTTAATAAATTCAAAACATAATATCCAAACCATAACATCCAAACATAAATCAAAGCATAGGTCTTAAAATAAAAAAATACATAAATAGGTGCATAAAAATAAGGAAATCCTAAGCTAGATGAGATGCAATGGAATGCAATGATCTAAGGCTCATCATCTTCGTCATCTTCATCATTGGCATTGCTCCTACGAAATTGTCTCCATTCGACATAGAAACCGGTAAAGGACATGTTCATAGAGGTTTGTTGAGTTTCAACCGAGGTGAGGTGATTCTCAACATTTTTGGATACATCCCTCCATGGTAGTGAGGCGAGTATCAATAGTAGCAAAGTTGTAGTCCATGTGAGTGCGCATGCCATTAAATTGCTCGGTAAAGAAGGCCATGAGGGCTTCGTTGTTTTGCGGAGAAACTTGAGGTGGAGGTTTGGCGGCAGCAACGAGTGGAGGATTATGAACACGAGTCCACTATCCATCAATATAATGAAATTTTCTCCGGAAAAGTGAGCGCTCATCGATGGGATCTTTGAGAGGTTCTGGATAGTCAAGCGAGCAATCAATCCCTAACTTAGAGAACAAGTAGCTCAAATTCGTGCCATAGGTGAATGAGGTGACAAGATCGGAGTTGCGATTTTGGACAAGGTACACCATCTCGGCAAACATGATTTGACATAGATTCGAACGATGTCCCTCACGAAAGCACCGAATCCAAAAATCATCCACTTGCCTAATGTGAGAGAACTTGCCTCCGGAAGGGAAAAACCACCACGATACCATGAGATGTAAGATGCGATCATGAGCATCAAGAACCGTGACGGAGCCACAAAGGGTATGACCCAATGAGTTCTCATCCGAGATTCTCTCATCTTCAAACCCGAACACATTGCAAAAAACTTCCGGGTCAACCCTAAACTTCTTTCCCATGAGATAAGACTCAATAGCAACCACTTGACCAGCATTGGAGATGCAACGAGCATTGAAATGAAATAGAAGCACCATGTTACGATACAAGGTACCGAGTAAGCCTAAAAAAGCCATAAAATTCCAACTCCTCAATAGATCAAGATAGCGAAATTGAAAACGCTCGGAATCTAAAAAGGGAAGAGAAATGATACACTCACGTTAGATAGCATGATCTCGAAATAGCTTAAAATTGGTGTAGGCATCTTTGTTGCGGAGAGGCTTTTGGTAGAGCAAATTAAGATTTGGACGAGTTGAATCGTCATCAACGTTGGAGCTACCACTAGCCTCATTGGTTCTAACTCTCTTCCTAGAACTCATGTTTGAAATCTGGAATGAAATCAAGACAAAAACATATATATGCGTAAATCAATCAAATTCAATCCAAAATACAATACTATAATCAAGGTATTAATAAAAAACTATACAATATAGTTTTTAAAAATATATATCAACATAAAAAGAATTTTTGGTGAAAAGAATTTTTAAAAAAACACATTAAAAATTATACGATTTAAATTTATATTCGAATAAAAAAATTATATTTTAAATATTTTTTGCAAATACTTGAAAAATCATACTATATGTATATGTTTTATACAAAAAGGAATTAAAAAAACCCTATAAATTTAAACGAAAATTGAAAATAAAATAAAAGATTTTATACCTTGATATGGGATAAGGATGAATGAGGGATGATTAATGCACCAAATTGCTTGCAAAGCTCTAACCTTGATATGTAGATTGAAAACCCTAAAAAAAATTAGGTTTTGATGTGAAAAATCAAGTGATTTGAAGAGTTTTTATAGAGGTTTTGCGGTTAGGGTTTGATAAAAAAAGAGTTGGTGTTTTAATTAAAGTTTGATTCCTATTTAAAGCAGTCAACGCGATCGTGTTTCGATACGCCACTTGGCCTATCAACTAATGTTCATACTTTACTTCTCTCAAATTGAATAAGTTCTTCTTGCATGGCCAAAATCCAAAAATCATCTTTTAATGCTTCTTTGATATTTTTAGGCTCAATGCATGAAATAAATGAAACATGGTTCATTAGTTTGAGAGAGGATCTAGCAGTTACCCCATTGGATGGATCACCCAAGATTTCACCACCTTTGACATAGTTGAACTCCCTTGGGTATGTCACATTGTTTTCCTCAAGAGCTAAGTCCTTCAAGGCTTCAAGAGGTGGATCTTGTGCATCTTCTTCTTTGGTTGAAATCTCATCCCCCTTTGATGTTTGTCGTCCATTAATAGCTTCAATGATCCCTACATCATCATCATCATCACAAGATTCCTTCCTAGGAAGGAGGTTATCATCGAAAACAACATGTATAGACTCTTCAACAACCAAAGTTCTTTTATTAAATACACCGTAGGCTTTAGAGTTTAAAGAATATCCCAAAAATATTGTTTCATCACTTTTTGCATCTATAATAACGTTTTTTAAAAGACTTTTAAATATTTAACTTTTGAAAAAAAATGTTTAAATAGGGAATTTCTTTCGAAAATTCGTGTTTTGGAAATGATAAAGACTTGGAGTCGCCACCGGCCACTAAAGTAGGCCGAACACCACAAAAACCAAAGATTCATTTGAAAGACTTCGTGAGTTGGTTACGTGTAGGGAAGGGTTAGCACCCCCATCACGCCCGGAAATCGGTATCAAAGTATTTGTTGCTTTTAATTAATAGAAATTGTTGAAATTTAAAATAAATTTACTTAGGGGCTCTTAATTGAAAATTAACCTTAATTGTACGAGCTTTATCAAATTGGTGAGTTCAAATTAATCGGACTTTTAATTAATAAGGATGACGATACACCAGACTATAGATTAAACCAACATCATATAAGTCTTACTGCCTTGTTAATTTACGGTTCGACTCTCGTACGTCACATTTATGCATGATGCAAACATTTAAAAATGATGTGATGACATTGTTAATTTTTAGTTCAAGTTTACCTTAGGACAATAGGGATTAACTCAAACATTTGGTCGATATTCGTTAAGCCTGGACTGTTACGACACAAATATAGGAGTTAATAAGTATCTCATTTCTTGTGATTTAAGTTAATCAATTTCCATGTAATCAAAATATTAAAAGTCACATGAATGACAATTAAAATGGATGACACAAAAGCCTTGAAAACTAAACATACAAAAGCCCACCCAAGATCCTAATCTAGAAGGCCCAAATTATGGAAGACCGATCAACGATCTAATTATTAACTAAGTGATTCTAATATTTGGCCCTAAATTAATTAAACCTAAAAAACTGGAAAACCTAGCAAATTATGAATTAAACTGAAGTTTAATGTCGATCTAAACTTGAAATTAATTTTATCCTAAAAATAATTAAGGAACATCCGATTAATTTAATAAATCTAACATTTGCCCGAATGAGCCAAGAGCAAATTTAAATTCACTAAATTAATTTGAACCCTAATCTAACTAAGGCTCTAAAGAATCTAATCTTAAAATTAACTTAATTAATTTAGGGATCGTGCCCCTATGATGCGAGCACACGATCTAAATTAATTAAACTAATTTACCTAAACTTAATCTATAGCTCTAAAGCACAAAACCACTAAAGTTAGGCCCAAAAACCTAAGGCCCAAGACTAAAGAACTAAGCCTACACAAAAAAACTTAGCCAAGCTCAGAAAACATATATATATATATTATAACTATATATATTATATACCATATATAAATATTGTATATTATAAAAACCCATATCATATATTATATATGTTACAAAAACTTACTATATATAATTATAAAGGAGAAAAAAATTGTATAATATATATATATTATAAAATCTTATGTTGTATATAAAACTTCATATATCATAGAAATCTATTACTATGTATATATTATAAAAAAACTATATATTATATATTATAAAAAACTATATTATATGCATAAAAAAACTATATATTATATACATTAAAGAAATCTATATATTATATACCAATTATATTATATATAAAACTATATATTAATATGTATTATAAAGAAGACATAGATTGTATAAAAACATATATTATGTATCGTAAAACTACACATTATATAAGCTATATATTGCAAGAACCATATATTAAACAAGATTATATAAAAAAACATATGATCATATACTATAAAAATAACATAATATATCATATACCACATCAACCACATATTATCAACCAAAAGCATACAAAACACATGGCACAAACACAAATAAGTGACTGAAATCAAAGAAATTTAATGATGCAAGGCAAAAAAGGAAAATGCATGATTAAAGGGGAAACACTGGAAAAGGGACCAAAATAAAACAAAGCTGAAATCTTGGGGACCCAAAGGGGATTGGGCCATTCAAAATCGGATTGGATAAAAGACGGGGTGAAATTGAAAGATTTAAGAACGTTGGAAGGATTGCGGGCATAAATTTAAAAGACGAAATGGCTGGAAGAGTGGTTGAGATGACATGGGAGGATTTAAAAGGGAATTAGGCCCTTTTTAAAATTAAAAAGATTATCAAACTCACTTGTTTGAGGAAATGAAAACCCTTTTGCCTTGTTTATTTTGAAAAACAGATTAACTTCTCACATTTCTCTGAAAACTCTTGAACTCAAACCCAGAAAATCGGCGATTCATAAAATCCAGATTTAACCCAAAAACTTATCTTCCGTTGAGCGCTAAAGCAAAAAAAAAAACTCTTCTTTTTCTTAAAATTTGAAACCTTTTATTGTTCACTCTTCCCTTTGACATCACCATGCACAGCCTAGGGAGACCGAAAGGCTTATCGTCGGTGGGGAAAACGAGCAGACGCGGGGGCAAACGAATCGACAAAGGTAAAAACTCGAAAGCTCAAATCTTTTTGTTTCTTTTTTGTGTGTATATGTGTATGCTTCAAAAATAAAAGAGGAGATGTTACCTCCAAAACCGAGGCTTTTTCTCTATTGCTTCTCAACTTTTCCCGTTTTAAAACTCTTTCTTACAATTGTTGTTCGGTATTATACAACCGAAATATTACATGATTTTTGAAAAGTAAAAAAACCCTAAAAATTTTCTATTGGATGCCTCTGATATCTCTAAGAATTTTGTTTTTATTTTTTTTCCAATTCTAATGTTTTTGGTGCCTCTCTGGAATTGCCGGTTTGTTCCCTAATATCCCCTGACATTCTGTTGTTGTTTTTTTGCTCTTCTTGCATGTGATGGCGGTTCGAGATGGAGGAGGGTACCAGTAAAGACGACGCAGCTTAGCGGCTGAGGAATCGGCTCGGCTTGGAGTTGAGGAGTCGGACCGGCCGAACGTCGTGGAGCGATCTCAGTCACTGATGAAAGGATTTGAGCGGTTGTGAGGGAGCTGGAGCGTCGTGCGCGAGCTCCACGCGCGTGTTAGGAAGCAAGGAAGGTGGGGACGCGGATTGAACGCGTGCATGAGCGACTCCAGGGGTCGCGAGTGGGCGCATGAGGGATCTAGAAGCTTCCCTGCCTTGATCACGTGCCGTTGATGGCGATCTTGATCTGATGGCTCAGATGTGGCAGCTGCACAAGAACAAAAGAGAGCAATTAGGGTTTTAAGTTTAATTAGGTTGGGCCAGAAACGGGCCATGTAATATGTAATTTTTGGTTTTTATGTAATGGACTCTATTTTATTAAACAAAGCTTTAATTTATTTAATTGGGCATATATATTTTGCTTTCTTTCTTTTTAGCCTAATAATAATAATAATAATAATAATAATAATAATAATAATAATAATAATAATAATAATAATAATAGTGCTACTAATCTAATACTAACAACAACAATGATAATAATAAGAATGAATAGTAATAATAAGAAGATGACATAAAGGAAGTGATATAATGTACTAATAGTATTTAAGGGTCTTTTCAAATGGATGACGATAATAATAACTACCTATCACTAATATGTACGAATAATATTAATAATATTTTGTTTGTTTCAGTTTTAGTTAAAGTAGGTAGACAAAGCCTATTATTGTAAAATATAAAAATGGGTTAACACCCGTACACAATTAGTGATTACAGCTGCACCTCATTGCTTATACTTGCATAACAAGAATAAAGCAAATCCCATAAGCTTTAATTTTATCCAACTTCCCTGTTTAAATCTTGAATCATCGTGCACTTGAACTACTGGCAGTCCGAAAGTCGGTATGGTAAACATAACGGTCACGAAGGCTTGAAGTTGTTCTCATTTCGACATTCTTCAAATCTTCGAGGTCCAAACGGATAGACAATTGGTGAAAAATAAAAGCTCCATTCTCTTTGCGCCCGAACGGATATGCGGATTCCATTCTCCTCATACCTGAATGGATAGGCGGGTTTCTATTCTCAAAGTGCCCGAATAGATAAGCGGGTTCCATTCTCCTCATACCTGAACGGATAGGTGGGTTTCCATTCTCAAAGCGTCTGAACGGATAGGCGGGTTTCCTTTCTCAAAGTGCCCGAACGGATAGGCGAGTTCCATTCTAAAAAATGCCCAAACGGATAGGCAGATTCCATTCTCCTCATGCCTGAATGGATAGACGGGTTTGAGGTCCAAAGCTGTTCTTCTCATTACGAAATTCTCCGTCCCCTAGAAATGCTGAAATCTAAACAATCAGAATTCCTTGCTTCTCTTCTGAAAAACACGAGCAAATTCTTCTCGTTTTAAACTTCACAACTTCTTGTGGTGACTAACAGTTCTTCCCATCACGAACTATTCATTCTACTAGACGAGTTCTTCTCATTATGAACTCATCAATCTTCATTAGGCGAGTCCTTCTCATTAGGCACTCTGAGTGAACTCTTCTCATTAGGAACTCTTAGTTCTTCGCTGGAATCCGCTCCTTCAAAAATTGGAGTCGTGGTTTGGAATCTTTTCTAATCTCGTATATTTGTCACAATAGGCAGAATGATTTGATGTATGTGTTAGCATGCTCCTATTCTAGGGATGTCTAATTACAAATGATGCATGAATTATGACATCAAAATTTCTCAAACACTTTCACTTTTCGGGTCGGTCAATCTTGACATTCTTATTATTCTTTCTTCTTCTCAATCTCTTTTGGCTTTCTCATCCTTTCCAAATCTCCATCCTTTGTCTCGTCTTGAAAGATGACTACTGACTTTCACTGGTCAAAACAGAATGTAACACTCCTCGTAGCGTCAATTCTTGTAACACTCACCCACTCAACTTGGGGTTCAACTATTATCTTTGCCTTGACTCATCATGGTGAGCTTTCCTCTATCTCGACAATAAGGGGGAAACACATGCCCCCAAGTCATTGAGCTTTTCTCTTAAGCTCATTAAGGTCCATTCTTCAATTTCTGAACCAATCAAAGTATTTCGACAGAAACTCGCTTTAAGTCGCTAAACTATCTAGCATGTAGAATCTTGCTACTATCCTCACCGTGGCCACTGGCGAGCTATCATTTGTATTCATGACCTTTCATTCTAAAATTTATCCTTGAAGCAATGGAAAGAAATATTTTTGTGTCCATTATAAATCTTAGACTACATCTTCTAATTTCAGTATAAGATGCATTTTAAAAAAAAACTATACTTTCTTTTCAAATTATCGATATATCAAGCTAGATTAAATACCCCGAATATCAAGTGCACGAGCAACACTAAGATGGCTTACCAAGGATTGTCTCAAGCATCATGTGTCTAGGATATCTCGAAAGCTGAGTTGATGTCTTAAGATGTGAAATACCCTCCGAGTTATTTGAGTTTTTAATCAATTAGATTTACCTTATGTAGGCTTCTCCTTTATCACTATTGCTTTGTCTCATTTCTTTCTGGTTTTGGGGAAGTCAACTCATCACATTCCTTTGGCTCGAAATAAATGATGGAGCAAACAACAAAACTCCGAGCTACTCGGCATTGTCATGATTTGAAAATATTACCATCACTCGTGAAGCTAAAGTTTATTATTCGGATGGTGCATAGCAACCTTATTGGTCCTTTTGCTACAACGGAGTGCCCCAAAATTTTCACACTCTTATCCGAAAATGCCTATTACAAGGCTTCGAACATTGTAGTGCTTTTGTTATGCCTTTTGATTCTCGACTTTTTTTCTTTTTTTCCTTTCTTCTTCTTTTTAGTGCGGAAGATTTCTTGTTGTTCTCCCAAATTCCTTAATGCCACATGTACTCAATAAATGACCAAATTAAATTGGAGTGTAAGTCGCATATTTATCATCTTCGCAGCTTTCGATTTCCACTAGACACAGCTGCTTGAAATCAACCTTTGGGTCAAGATCAATGTCCCTCGCTCAATTGATATACGTGGACTCAATAGACAAATATATACGCAAAACGAAGAGATAATTGAAAAATAAAATATAATGCATCATTTCATTGAAATTAAAACATGCAGCCTTAGGCACTTACAAAAGATTACCACCGCCTTCGGGATTAAACAAAAGAGTGAGTTTAATGCATTACTTTCAAAGAGAGTTTAGAACGCAAGGTAGCCTTAACAACTTAACACCTAAACATGAAAACACATATGGATAAGATAAGAAAGTGATGCATTAGAACTTCAAATCATTCATCCATCCCGACCTTTTAAAGATATGCTGGCATGCCCCTTTGGTTTATCATCTCAGATGTTAGTTTTCCATCATCCAAACAACTTCTCAATCTCGCCTTTCAAAACCAAACATCTTTTGGTAGGGTGCCATGATGCCCTCAACAATTAATTTTATTTGTTTTAAGAATTAATGCATGCAATGCATTGTATGCATAACAGAGATAAATGATTGAAGACAATTAATTAAAAATACAATTGAATGCAAAGTAGCGTTGATTCGACGAACATCCTCATTTAACAACATTTCATAACGGAGATCGAGTCCTATTGCAACGAGAGAAGAAAATAGGTACATAGGGTACAATTTTCAATAAGTTTTGCTCGTCTCCTTCCTCTAAATCAGAGCATTCTGGAAATTCCATTGCTATTCGTGCTAAGACTTGAATACACTGAGGTACTCTTTGCTTTGGCGATCAAATGACTTGACTTATAGGGGCTCGAGGTAAACTCGATTAACATGGATCTTCAAACATGGTAGCACATCAACTTGGCCCAAGACAACTAAATCGGCTTCTTTGTTCATTGTTCATTCCTTAATCACCCTTGAGCTCCAAAATTCTTCAACTTGTTGTTATGAACTCTTTCTCCCATTATGAAAGTTTTCAATTTTTAAATGTTCTCGAATCAACACTACGTATGAAAATTTCATGAATATGTGCAAAAATAACCAAACAAAACAAAACAAGACAAGCAAATGGATTAGTAACAAAGATAATGAATAATGAATAAAAAACAAATAAAAACACACCAAAGAAAATTAACAATGCAAGACCTATTAACATGAATTCTAATTCGCTATGGTTGTCCATATGACTCTAATTGGGGTGGGCTTCCTAGATTCTCACGTATGTGGGTTCGGTTCTAAACAAGGGTACTCGAACCTATATTATCACCTACTAAGGTAACAAGAACCCCAATTCTGGCCCACTACAATCTTGCGAATTGGATTCCGAGGGAAAACACAACCTAATGACATGGAGGGCTGCTCACGTGTCAAAGGCTTGGATTCCGGAAGTGAATTACTGACCCATGGAGGGATGCTCACGTGGGTATGTGGCGTTTCACTCCCACTTAAGGGACGAAGCTCGGGTAATAAGCTCAATGACCATGGCGAAACACATGTCGGCGATTTCTTAAAATTAAATGAAAAATTAATTCAAATACCACAAATTATCAAAGCTCGTACAATCTAAGTTGCATTTTCAAGAAAGAATCAACCTCATTACAGTCAAATTAAATTTCAGAAATTTCCATCATTAAAAGCAACAATTATTTTCTTGTCTTAACTCTCTCTTTGTTTTGTAAAAAAACAAAAAAAAAAATCTCTAGTGGAGTCGCCGAGCTGTAATAACTTTTTTTAAAAGACTTTTAAATATCTAAGTTTTGAAAAAAAATTGTTTAAATGAAGAATTTCTTTCGAAAATCCAGGTTTTGGAAATTATAAAGACTTGGAGTCGCCACCGGCCACTAAGGTAGGCCGGACACCACAAAAACTAGAGATTCATTTGAAAGGGTTCGGGAGTTGGTTACGTGTGGAAAAGGGTTAGCACCCCCATCAAGCCCATAAATCGATAACAAAGTAGTTGTTGCTTTTAATTGATGGAAATTGCTGAAATTTAAAAGGAATTTAATTAGGGGTTATTAATTGAAAATTAACCTTAATTGTTCAGGCTTTATCAAATTGGTGAGTTCAAATTAATCGTACATTTAATTAATAAGGACGACGATACATCAGACCATAGATTAAACCGACATCATATAAGTCTGATTGTCCTGTTAATTTACGGTTCGACTCTCGTACGTCACCTTTATGCATGATGCAAACATTTAAAAATGATGTGATGGAATTGTCGATTTTTAGTTCAAATTTACCTTAGGACAGTAGGGATTAACTCAAATATTTGGTCGATATCCGTTAAGCCCGGACTATTACGACACAAATATTGAAGTTAATAAGTACCTCCTTTCTTGTGATTTAAGTTAATCAATTTCCATGTAATCAAAATATTAAAAGTGACATGAATGACAATTAAAATGGATGTCACGAAAGGCTTAAAAACTAAACACACAAAAGCCAACCCCAGATCCTAACCTAAAAGGCCCAAATTATGGAAGACTGATTAACGATCTAATTATTCACTAAGTGATTCTAATATTTGGCCCTAAATTAATTAGCCCTAAAAAATGGAAAACCTAGCAAATTATGAATTAAACTGAAGTTTAATGTCGATCTAAACTTGAAATTAATTTTATCATAAAAATAATTAAGGAACATCCAATTAATTTAATGAATCTAACATTCGCTCGAATGAGCCAAGAACAAATTTAAATTCACTAAATTAATTCGAACCCTCTTCTAACTAAGGCTCTAAAGAATCTAATCCTAAACTTAACTTAATTAATTTAGGGATTGTGCCCCTATGAGGCGAGCACACAATCTAAATTAATTAAACTAATTTACCTAAACTTAATCTATAGCTCTAAAGCACAAAACCACTAAAGTTAGGCCCAAAAACCTAAGGCCCAAGACTAAAGAACTAAGCCTACACAAAAAAACTTAGCCAAGCTCACAAAACATATATATTATAACTATATATATTATATACCATATATAAATATTGTATATTATAAAAACCCATATCATATATTATATATGTTACAAAAACTTACTATATATAATTATAAAGGAGAATTTTTTTTTGGTATCATATATATATATTATAAAATCTTATGTTTTATATAAAACTACATATATAATAGAAATCTTGTACTATGTATATATTATAAAAAACTATATATTATATATTACAAAAAACTATATTATATTCATAAAGAAAACTATATATTATATAAATTAAAGAAAACTATATATTATATACCAACTATATTACATATAAAACTATATATTATTATGTATTATAAAGAAGACATAGATTATATAAAAACATATATTATGTATCGTAAAACTACATATTGAATAAGCCATATATTGCAAGAACCATATATTAAACAAGATTATATAAAAAACATATGATCATATACTATAAAAATAATATAATATATCATATACCACATCAACCACACATTATCAACCAAAAGCGTATATTAAACACATGGCACAAACACAAATAAGTGACTGAAATCAAAGAAATTTAAAGATGCAAGACAAAAAAAAAAGGAAAATGCATTTAAAGGGGAAACACTAGAAAAGGGGAGCAAAATAAAACAAAGCTGAAATCTTGGGGACACAAAGGGGGTTGGGCCATACAAAATCGGATTGGATAAGAGACAGGGTGAAATTGAAAGATTTAAGAACGTTGGAAGGATTGTGGGAGAAAATTACAAAGAAGAAATGACTAGAAGGGTGATTGAGATGACATGGGAGAATTTAAAAGGGAATTAGGACATTTTTAAAATGAAAAAGAGTATAAAACTCACTTGTTTCAAGAAATGAAAACCCTTTTGCCATGTTTTTTGAAAAAATAGATTAACTTCTCACATTTCTCTGAAAACTCTTGAACCCAAACCAAGAAAATCGGTGATTCTTAAAATCCATATTTGACCCAAAAACTTATCTTCTTTTGAGCACAAAAGCTAAAAAACTCTTCTTTTTCTTAAAATCTAAAATCTTTTTTTGTTCACTTTTCATTTCGACATCACCATAGACAGCCTGGGGAGACCGGAAGACTTATCGTCGGTGGGGAAAACGAGCAGACGCGGGGGAAGATGAATCGACAAAGGTAAAAACCCGAAAGCCCAAATCTTTTCGTTTCTTTTTTGTGTTTATATGCGTATGCTTCGAAAATAAAAGAGGAGATGTTACCTTCAAAACCAAGGATTTTTTCTCTATTGCTTCTCAACTTTTTCCCGTTTTCAAATTCTTTCTTACATTTGTTGTTCGGTCTTATATAGCCGAAATATTACACGATTTTTAAAAAGTAAAAAAAACCCTAAAAATTTGCTATTGGATGCCTCTGATATCTCTGAGAATTTTGTTTGCATTTATGTGCCAATTCTAATGTTTTTGGTGCCTCTCTGAATTTGCCAGTTTGTTCCCTAATATTCCCTGACATTTTGTTGTTTTTTTTACTCTTCTTGCATGTGATCGCCGTTCGAGATGGAGGAGGGTACTAGTGAAGACGACGCGGCTTGGCGGCTGAGGAATTGGTATGGATTGGGGTTGAGGAGTCGGACCGGCCGGACATCGTGGAGTAATCTCAGCCACTGATGAAGGGATTTGGACGGTTGTGAGGGAGCTGGAGTGTCATGCGCGAGCTCCACTCGCGCATTGGGAAGCTGGGAAGGTGGGCACGCGGATTGAACGCGCGCGTGAGCGACTCCAAGGGTCGCGAGTGGGGGCGTGGGGGATTTAGAAGCTTTCCTACCTCGATCTTGGGTCGTTGATGGCAATCTTGATCCGATGGCTCAAATGTGGCGGCTGCACAAGAATAAAAGACATCAATTAGGGTTTTAGGTTTAGTTAGGTTGGGCCGGAAACGGGCCATGTAATATGTAATTTTTGGTTTTTATATAATGGACTCTATTTTAATAAACAGAGCTTTAATTTATTTAATTGGGCATGTATATTTCCCTTTCTTTCTTTTTCAGCCTAATTATAATAATAATAATGCTACTGATATAATATTAATAATATTAATAATAATAATAATAATAATAATAATAATAATAATAATAAATAGTGATAATAAGAAGATGACATAAAGGAAGTGATATAAAGTACTAATAGTATTTAGGGGTCTTTTCAAATGGATGATAATAATAATAGCTACCTATCACTAATATGTACAAATAATACTAATAATATTTTGTTTCTTTTAGTTTTAATCAATATATATGGTTAAAGTAGGTAGGCGAAGCCCATTATTGTAAAATATAAAAACGGGTTGATACCCGGACAAAATTAGTGATTACAACATCAAATTTACCTAAGTTGTCTTTTCCATTCTTTAAAACAAAACATTTACAACCAAAAGGGTAGAAATAGCTAATGTTATGCCTTTTGAATTTTAAAATCTCATAAGGTGTTTTCTTTAAAATGTGCCTAATTATTACTCTATTAATAATATAACAAGTTGTATTAGTGGCTTCCGCCTAAAAATACTTAGGTAAGTTGTTTTCACAAAGCATAGTCTTAGCCATCTCTTCTAAAGTTCTAGTTTTCCTCTCAACTACCCCATTTTGTTGAGGAGTGCGAGGAGCCGAAAAATTATGGCTAATACCATTTCATTACAAAAATATTAAAAACCCATATTTTGAAATTCGGTTCCATGATCACTTCTAATGTGTGAAATTTTATGAACACGATCATTTTGGGTAATTTTGTAAATGTAATAAAATTTTCTAAACTCTCATCCTTAGTACTTAAGAATAGAACCCAAGTGTATCTAGAAAAGTCATCTACCGATACAAATGTATATGACTTACCACCCAAGCTCATAGTTCTAATAGGCCCAAAAAAATCCATGTGATTTAGTTGTAATATCTTACTAGTCGAAACATCATTAATGGGTTTAAATAAAGTTCTCTTATGTTTACTCCTAGCACAAGCATCACATATTTTATCTAATGAAAATTTTAGTTTGGGTAAACCTCTAACTAGATTTTGGGAAGCTAATTTTTCTAAAACACTTATGCTAGCATGCCCAAGTTTCATATGCCATAAATGCATCATTCTCATCATGTGCAACTAAACATGCATGGGATGAATGTATGTCATCTAAATGTACCATATAAATATTTCCCATGCGGTGATCAATGAGTATTATTTTATTTGTTTTAATGTTCACAATTTTACACCCATTTTTATCAAAATGAACATTAAAGCCTTTATCACAAAGTTGACTAATCCTCAAAAGATTATGTTTTAGACCATTGACATGTAACACATTTTCAATGAAGTAGATGAGAGATTACCAATGGAGCCTATGCCTTCAATGTGCCCTTTGGAGTTGTCACCAAATGTCACACATCCTCCATTTTTTGGTTTAAGCTCCAAGAATCTACTCTTGTTTCCGGTCATGTGTCTCGAGCATCCACTATCAAGGTACCATGTGTTTTAACTTGAAGCTTTGGCCTTGAAGCAATGCTCCCCCTACAGACAAAGATTAGTTTCTTGATTTTGGTACCCAAATCATTTTGGGTCCATGAGTTTTAGCTCCCAAAAGCTTGGTTTCCTTAGGAATCCAAGAAGCAATATCATTTACATTATTAGAGATAATGAGTTCCTTAGGAACTCATACAATCCTAATTCTTTTTTACTTTAGATTGCTTTTGAAAGTTTCTTTGTTTGGGGTAAAATGGTTTTCTCTTAACATATTGGGTTTTTTGAAAACTTCCTTTTTCAAAATCTTTTTTCACAATAGTAAGAGAAGTTTTAAGATTATCTACCACCTTGGTGTGATAATCTTGAAAATCGGAAAGAAGTTTATCTAAATCAAAATTTTTTTGAGATCATTTGAAAGACTAATAAAAAAACCTTATTTTCCAATTCGGAATTGTTTTTTTGAAAGAGACTCATTTTGATTTTTCAAATCAGAAATATTTTTCTTATTTTTCAAAATAGACTCTTTGTATTTTTCAACCAACTCGTCCTAAACATCTTGTAACTCATCATAGGCATCATATAATTCATTGTAAGTAAGAGATAATGAGTTAGGGTTTACCATTGGTTCCTCCTCAAATGCCATGAGACAAAGGTTGGCCACTTCCTCCTCCTTTCCGGATGACTCCTCGTCACTCCAAGTTGCCACTTGAGCTTTGAGCTTGTTCTTCTTCCCAAAGCTTTTCTTTCTCAATTGAGGGCACTCGAATCGAATATGGCCGTTCTTCTTGCACTCATAACAAATTATTTGGTCCTTCTCTTTTTCTTTACTCCTATTCTTGAAGTTCCCTTTTCTAGTGAATTTTCTTCCTCGGTTGGACTTCATGAATCGTGTGAATCTTTTGGCCAACATGGCCATTTCCTCATTTTCCTCTTCACTACAATCACTATCGTTGTATGAAGCTTTAAGTGCGATTCCAATCTTCTTCTTTTCAACCTCATTCTTCTCAAATTTCTTCTTCTCCTCTTCCCTTGTTTCATGATCTCATGGATGAGTAGAGATCCAACAAGGGCATCAAGCTTTAGAGTCTTCAAATCTCTAGCTTCGATGATGGCCGTTCTCTTTCCATCCATAGATTCTGGAATTGAATATAAGAGTTTCCGAACTAGCTTGTCTTTGGGAATGACTTCACCGAAGCCCTATAATCCGTTGACGATGACCGAGAACCGATCAAATATCTTGGAGACGCTTTCATCGAGAACCATCTTGAAATTTTCATAGCTTAAATTGAGCAGTCTGATCTTCGTCTCTTTAACATCGCTAGTTCCCTCATATGTTGTCTCGAGGGTATCCCAAACTTACTTGGCACTTTCGATGGAAGACACCTTTGAATAGATATCGGGACCGGAAGCAAAAAAGATTATATGCAAGGCTTTATCATTGACTTGCAACCGTCTTCTATCTTCGTCGGTCATCTCGGCTTTGATCTTTGGGACTAATCTTCCTTCACCATCTCTCTTCATAGGAATGCTTGGTCCATCTTCTACCATGTCTCATACCATGTAGTTGTTGGATTTGATGAAGAGTCACATCCGATTCTTTCAATATGGGTAGTTATCCCCATTGAAGAATGGTGGTTTGGTGGTAGATTGAGACTCATAGAGGTTGGGGCCGGATGTGGATGCCATTGCTTCAATTTGTTGTTGATCAAACTCTCCTAGAATCGACTCAAGAGGATTGTAATCCTTCCAATGAGTGTAGCTATGATACCAATTGTTGAGTTGATCAAACGATTTCAAATGGCCAAGAGGGGGTTAATTGGCGATTAAAAATTTGAAGGGAGAAATTGGATGAATGAAAATTTGACACAAGGCAATTTATAGTGGTTCAAGTTCCTAAATGAACTGTACCTCCACTACCTTAGCTCCTACTAAGGATTTTCAACCAATCCACTAATTGATTCTTCCTCTTTTCTTGGATGAGGAGGAAACCTTACAAGATCGATTACGCTTTCTACCCAAAGCTTAATCCATCACACTCTTTACAAAGAAAGAATTTGGTAAACCTTACAATTACCTCTCAAAGCTTGATGTTTACCCAAATACAATCAATCATACCCAAAACTCTCAACAAAAATTACAATGAAAAACTCAACTGAGTTGGGTACAAGGATTTGACTCTAAATGATCATGGTTTGGATTTGAATGCTTTGATGTTGCTTGAAGGCTCAATAGTTGTTGTTGTAGCTTTAGAGACTTGTTTTTATACCTTCTCATTGATTTCTAGCCATTTGGGTGGTTGAGATCATCAATAGAGCCGTTGGGGCTCTCTTTTGCCTCTATAAATGCAGTTCTGCAACTACCCGTATCAGAACACGGGACCCCTATATCAAAACGGACATTCAAAAAGGAAAGAGTCGTTATGTGTAAAATGGGCTCATATCGAAACAATTATAGGTCGTATCGAAACAATAAGTGCAAAAAGAAGGTAGTATCAAAACAGATAAAGGTTGTATCGAAACGTTTTGAAACTGTCAATTGGTGTTTCGAAACAGCTTATGGGTGTATCAAAACACTTAACTAAATCTTCAGAAATCAATTTCTGACAAGTAACGACTAGTTGATTCAATGCCCAATTTTAAAATTACTTAACCCTTGTATCAAAATGGGTGTAAGCCATTTCGAAACAATAAATACAAAAAGAAGGTCGTATCGAAACAGATAAGGGTTTTATCGAAACGTTTTGAAACTGTCAATTGGTGTTTTGAAATAGCTTAGGGGTGTATCGAAACACTTAACTAAATCTTCAAAAATCAGTTTCTAACAAGTAACAGCTAGTTCATTCAATGCCCAATTTTAAAATTACTTAACCCCTGTATCGAAATGGGTCTGAGCCGTTTCGAAACAATACTCAAAAATCAAAAGCCCATATGAAGGTTGTATCGAAACGAATGTGAGTCGCTTCGAAACAGATGTCTCCAGTGGCAAAACGTATCGAAACACTCCGAGGGTGTTTCGAACGCCTGGGAGATTTTGTATATTTTTGCCTTGAAACACTTAGAAAAATTTATGGGGTTTAAGTTTTTACTTGAAAATATTTTAAGTATAAATTTTACTTGTCAAACTCGAGTATTTTGATTACTTAAAAATTCATTTAATTTGCAAATTAGTCCTTGAATTACTTGTTATATCAAAATCAAATATTAGTTTTACAGCTTTATTATTGTTTTTGATCTTATAGCTAACTGTTGAGTGTATAAATGTTCTATATTTTACCCCCTATTTAACCCATATTTCTGTTGCATTCAAGCATAATTCATTGCATTTAGAATAGATTTCAGTTATACATCACAATTATACAAAAAGGCACATTTGCTGCTGATTTTGGTTACTTTTGCAGGTAGCTGCTGTAGCAGACGCATGACAGTGGAGAAGCAGAGCTGGAACACTGGACTGTAGACGAAAAGAAGGATGCTGCCATGGCCGCTGCCGTGGCTGCCGATGACGACAACAATTGTGAAGGGAAGAAAGTGAACTGGAGCTCGATAGAAAGAGAAAATTAAGCTGGTCTGTCGTGAAGCACTCTTATATTTTTCTGAGCCCTAGATTAGAATGAAGGCCAAGCCCAAGGTTCAAGGAAGGAACTCCAAGCAAGAAAAGAGGACGAATTAAAGACATCTACTTTGAAGATTTAGTCTTTAATAAAGTTGTACTTTAATTTAAACTTGTATTCTTGCCATATTAGAAAACTTGAACCCAATGCCTATATAAAGGCATGTAATTCGACCTAGGGAAGGATATCTTAATCTCTAGCCGTCTTCCCCTAAACCCTAGACGTTTTTCCCCTTCTCATCATGTTCTAAACTTCCCTTAGGGCTAAGGGTTGATTCTGTAAAGTAGTTGCAAGGTTTGCATTGTTTTAGGAATTTTTCTGTTCAATAAAATAGAGTTCGAGTTTGCTTATTCTGGTTTTCAACATCTTGCAAGAGTATCGGGAGAGCATTGTGAGATTACACATTTACTTAATATCGGGAGAGTTAAGAATACGAAAGGAATAAGTACGGGTTCTCCAGTTTATGGTTGAACTATCTCGGACCTAGGGATAGGACGAGGTTAAGTGGCTAAGGAAGAATTCAACAACATCGGTGTTCATCCTTCGATTCATGCTGGGAAGTATCATCAAAGACGTGTTCAACGACAGACTTGGACCTAGGGATAGGCCAAGGCATAACAGGGATTCTTGTCAAGTTTGAAGTACTGAGTTGTGTGTTCGCTGCCGTGACAACAACAGACCGCTGCCGCAGCAGGTACTGCCGCGACAGGCTTTACGACAGAACAGAGAAGTCCTAGATAGTGCAAACACCTGCACTACGGAGCAAATCAATACCGGCCTACTCTTTACTCTGAATATTTTCATCTTTTATTTTCAGTCTTCTTTATTATTTCTTGACAAACAATTAAACTCTTTCTTTTCCCTCTTGTGCAGCAATCCAAGGTTAAAGCTATTAGCCCAGTCCCTGTGGAGACGATATCCGATACTTACGTATCACTTTACTACTTGCGTCGTGTACACTTGCACTACATTGTGATAGACTCTTTAACACGCAACAAGTTTTTGGCGTCGTTGCTGGGGACTGGCAACATAACTTTACCCTACTTTAATGCACTTTTTAATTTTTTCTGTTTTTACTTGGATTGTTCAACTTGTGCTTTTCACAAGGTTTTCTGTTTATGCGCAGATTGAGACGAGGAAAGGAACCTGAGTATAGAATAGATCCTGAAATCGAATGCTCGTACAATCTTAGGAACCGACTCCGAATCGTATTAGCTAGAAACGAATACCTTGAATAAAAGTTAGAGGCAATGAACAACCAAGGGAATCCCCGAGGTCCTAAAGATCCTATCGGAGATGGAGGAAACGGACAGCCTACCGATCCTCCTGCTGCTGCCACACGCCGGTCATGCTGAGATTACATGATCAATGATCATGTGGAATTAGAGACCACCCTGCCAGATGTGGAAGCTGAAAATTTTGAGCTGAAACCTGTCATGTTCAGCATGATTAATTCCGCTGGCCAATTTAGTGGTGCTGCTACAGAGGATGCTAGGGAACATCTGAAAACGTTCCAGGAAATCTGTGGTTCGTTTAGACTACCAGGAGTAAATCCGAAGATACTGAGGCTTCGGTTATTTCCTCATTCATTGAGGGACAGAGCTAAAACTTGGTGGAACAAACTAACGCCGGGTTCAATACGAACTTGGGCAGATTTAACTCGTGAATTTTTGTCTCGTTTTAACCCTTCCCATTTATCTGAGCGATTACGTAACCAAATTGCTACTTTTCAACAGGAAGACGACGAGCCAATGCATGAGGAATGGGACAGGTTTACTACTCTTCTGAGGAATTGCCCGATGCACGGATTCCCTGTATGGAATCAGGTAATCAAATTCTATAATGCTGCCAACCTACAGGCTCGTATGAGAATCGATTCAGCAGCCAATGGGTTATTGTTAGATAAAGATCCAGAGGACGTCATGGTAGTGTTAAAGAATTTGGCTAAGAATGAAGAACAATTCCCAACATCGAGGAGAGGTAAACGAGTACTAGCTGTGAAGGATTACAAAGCCGATAATTCCTTAAAGAAACAAGTTGCATATCTCACAAAGGCAGTAGAGAACTTGCTGAAGAATGATTCTCAACCTGTTTATGCTGCAGAAGAGGTATGTGAACTTGCGGTGGGAATCATAGTTCGGAGGGCTGCCCACTACAGCTAGAAGAAAGGATGTACGTTGGGAACTATAACAAGCAGAACTATAATTCCAACAACTACAATCCCAACTGGAGGAAAGATCCCAAATTCTCTTGGAGCAACCCAAACAATGCCCTGAACCCTCAAGTACAGAACACTTAAAATCAGGGGGCACCTAGACTTCTGACTCGACAGCAACCGCAACAGCAGCCGCAACAACCACCAGCAGCCACAACTAGTATATTGGAGCAGACCTTGGCTACATTTATGTCTCAAATAGGAACTTACATGGAGAACAGGAATCACTTCGTCAAGAAGACTGAGTCATTCATGGATAAAACAGAGATGCAGATGACTAACCATGAAGCTACTCTGAAATCACTGGAGACACAGATGGGCCAGGTTTCCCAGCATATTAAACCGAGGCAGAATGGAGGATTCCCAAGCGATACTAAGAAGGCTAGACAACCCACACATGAGCAATGCAAGGCTATCACAACTAGGAGTGGGAAGAAATTACCAGGGCCAGAGAAGGAAGCTGAACCAGTTAAGGAACTAGCCTTAGAATCGATTGCCGAGAATGCTGCCCCGACAGACGAAAAACAGCCTGCTGCCGATGCACCTGTCACGACAGCAAAAGGGATAGAGGAGAAGGATGAAGAACCTAAGCCTTCTCAGATCCGGATGTAGTGGGAAGGACACATTGAAGATTATCGTCCTCCACCTCATTTTCCACAGCGGCTACAGAAGTTGAAACATGAATCCCAGCTTAAGAAGATCTATGATATTTTTAAGCAGGTCCACATCAATATTCCGATGTTAGATGCTATCAAGGAGATGTCTGGTTATGCCAAATTTCTCAAGGATGCTATGTCGAAGAAATCTAGACTTGGGGAATTTGAGACGGTTAAACTGACAGAAGGATGCATGACTATTCTGCACAAGCATCCACCCCAGAAAAAGAAGGATCCTGGGAGCTTCATAATACCGTGCATAATCGGAGATAAATTTGTGGGTAAGGAACTTTGTGATCTAGGTGCTAGTATTAATTTAATGTCAAAATCTGTATTCCAGAAATTAGGTATTGGACGAGCACGACCTACAACAGTTATGTTGCAGCTGGCAGACTGCTCTTACGTGTAACCAGAAGGAAAAATTGAAGATATTCTGGTAATAGTGGATAAATTTATTTTTCCTGCTGACTTTCTTGTTTTAGATTGTGAAGCAGATGAGATTGCACCAATCATCTTGGGGCGACCCTTCTTAGCCACGGGAAGATCACTGATTGATGTAGAAAAGGGAGAACTCACTATGAGAGTGAATGATCAAGAGATCAAGCTGGATGTTCTCCAAGCAATAAAGCACGCTGATGCAGAAGAAGAATACAAGGCTATCACTTAAGTTATCCTTGACCAACCCTGCATCAGGTCGGACTGTCATGACATCAAATTTGGCCACTTCCCCAACAACCATTTAGAAGACTGTCACGGTAGCGACGACGATAGCAGTTCCTCAGACTCTGACATATCTGATACTGAAGATCATGGGGAGGTAAACTGGATAGGCAATCGTCCAGGTAAGTTATTCGAGTCCCTAAACTATACCTCGAATGAACATATCATCCAAAAGCCATCAACTGTAGAGCCACCTGTTCTAGATCTTAAGCCACTGCCAGGGCAGCTTAAATATGTTTTTCTTGGATTAAATGATACGTTGCCCGTAATCATCTCTGCCAAGTTGGTGCAGGAACAGGAACAACAGCTGATAGAGATGCTGCAGCAGCACAAAAGGGCTATTGGATGGACGATAGCTGACATCCAAGGCATCAGTCCGGCACTATGCATGCACAAAATCCTCTAAGAGGATGATCACAAGCAGACCATTGATGCCCAAAGACGTTTGAATGATGCTATACGAGAAGTGGTCCGAAAAGAAATTATCAAATGGCTAGATGCTGGGATAATTTATGCCATCTCGGATAGTAAGTGCGTGAGCCCAGTGCAGTGCGTTCCTAAGAAAGGAGGAATAACTGTGGTAACCAACGAAGAAAATGAGTTAATCCCAACCAGGACTGTGACCGGTTGGAGGGTTTGTATGGACTACCGGAAGCTTAACAAAGCTACCAGGAAGGACCACTTTCCCCTGCCATTTATTGGTCAAATGCTTGATAGATTAGCGAGAAAGCCTTATTACTGTTTTCTTGATGGTTACTCAGGTTACAACCAAATAGCCATTGCACCGGAGGATCAAGAGAAAACGACCTTCACTTGCCCGTACTGTACTTACGCTTTTCGGAGGATTCCATTTGGACTTTGCAACGCACCAGCAACTTTTCAGAGGTGTATGATGGCAATATTCTCCGACATGGTGGAGGATTTCCTGAAGATATTCATGGACGATTTCTCTGCCTTTGGAGACAATTTTGAAAGCTGCTTAGGCAACCTACAGAAAGTGCTCGAGAGATGCGAGAAAGCGAACTTGGTATTAAACTGGGAGAAATGTCACTTCATGGTAGATGAAGGGATAGTCCTTGGCCACAAAATAAGCTGCTGTGACATAGAGGTCGACAGGGAAAAAATTGAGTTAATTGAAAAGCTGCCACCACCCACCACAGTCAAGGGAATTCAAAGTTTTTTAAGGCATGCTGGTTTCTATCAAAGGTTTATAGCTAATTTTTCGAAGATCACCAAGCCGTTATGCCACCTACTAGAGCAGAATCGTCCCTTCGACTTCAACACTGAATGTACTGAGGCATTCAGAATTCTGAAAGAGAAGCTAGTAACAGCCCCGATTGTACAGCCACCAGACTGGAAGTTGCCTTTCGAGATTATGTGTGATGCTAGTGATTATGATGTAGGGGCAGCACTTGGGCAGAGGAAGGACAAGTTGTTCCATGTAATTTACTATGCTAGCAAAACACTCAACGATGCCCAAGTGAATTACACCACAACAGAGAAGGAATTGTTGACTGTGGTGTTTTCAATTGACAAGTTCCGATCCTACATACTTGGATCGAAAGTGGTGGTCCACATAGACCACTCTGCACTGAAATATCTGTTTACTAAGAAGGACGCAAAGCCCAGATTGATTCGTTGGATTCTGCTGCTGCAAGAATTTGACATAGAAATCAAGGATAAAAAGGGGACAGAGAATCAAGTCGCAGATCACTTGTCAAGATTAGAGAAGGGAAAGAGTCGCCCAACAGACGAGACACACATACTGGAGACCTTCCCTGACGAGCAGCTGTTCGCTGCCATAAGCACTGCCGCGACAGCCATGGCGGCAGGTAAGTTTTCTGAACTCCCCTGGTATGCTGATTTCATTAATTATTTAGTTAGCGGAATATTTCCTCCTGGCCTTAACTATCAAGCTAGGAAGAGGTTCCAAAATGATGTTAAGCATTATTATTGGGACGAACCTCTTCTTTTCAAAATATGTGCAGATCAGATCATCAGGAGGTGTGTACCACAGGATGAGCAGGAAGTTGTGCTTCATCACTGCCATGCTTCACAATATGGAGGACACCTAGGTGGTAACAAAACTGCTGCCAAGGTTTTGCAGTCTGGTTTTTATTGGCCTTCACTGTTCAAGGATGCCCAGGCATTCTACAAACGTTGTGATAAATGTCAACGGACTGGAAATATCTCAAGAAGACATTAGATGCCGCTGTAAAACATTCTTGAAGTCGAAATTTTTGACGTTTGGGGGATTGATTTCAGGGGACCGTTCCCAGCATCATGTGGGAATCTATATATCCTCTTGGCAGTGGACTACGTGTCCAAATGGGTAGAAGCAATCGCCACACAGAAAAACGATGCCAAGACTGTTCAGAGGTTTTTGCCCAATAACATTTTTTCCAGATTTGGCATCCCTAAGGCGATCATCAGTGATGAAGGGAGGCATTTTGATAATAGGGTAATAGCTGATGCCTTAAAGAAATATGGTGTCAAGCATCGAATCACAACAGCTTACCACCCTCAGACCAATGGACAAGACGAAATATCCAACAGAGAGGTAAAGAATATTCTTGAAAAGATGGTTAAACCAACTCGAAAGGACTGGTCTCTACACCTCAATGATGCACTCCGGGCCTACAGAACAATGTTTAAAACTCCATTGGGAATGTCACCCTACCGGCTGATCTATGGGAAAACATGCCATCTACCTGTTGAGATTGAGCACAGAGCATACTGGGCCATCAAGGCAGTGAATATGGACTTGGAAAAGGCAGGACATAAAAGGCTACTTGACTTGAATGAGATTGAAGAAATTTGAGCAATGGCCTATGACAACGCAAGGATTTAAAAGGACAAGACGAAGAAGTGGCATGACAAGAAGTTGTTGCCACGACAGTTCTGCCCAGGGTAGCTTGTGTTGTTATTCAACTCTAGGTTGAAACTCTTCCCAGGGAAGCTGAAATCTAGGTGGTCCGGCCCATTCCAAGTGGTGCAAGTTTTTCCTCATGGTGCCATCATGATCAAATCCTTAAAAGACGGGCACCAATTTATAGTCAACGGACAGAGATTAAAGCATTATCAGGGGACTGAAGCCCCAAGAATGCAGGAAGTGGTTACTTTAGGAGATGCCCCTCTTGGCATCCCTAATTTAACCTAATATATATATATATATATATATATATATATATATTAGGAAATTAGAATTATTTTATTTTTAGGAACTAAGTTTTTATTGTTATTATATTTAGGAAATAAAGGAAACAAGGAGAAGAGAAGAAGTGAACTCAGCCCACCATCTCACCATCAGCCCAAAAAGCCCAAATAGGAGCCTGTCATTACAGCTGCCATGACAGACGTAGAAAATCCAGCCTGTCAACACGCTGTCGCGACAGACACGCAAATGCGTAACAAACGCGCAGCAGACACAGAAACACGTGACAGACGCGTCAGAAACCGCGTAACAGCTGGCCTGTTATTCGCGGATGCCGTTACAGCTCCAACGGGCAGCAAACTCCTCATCTATATAAACCCCATTTTACTATTCATTTTTCACTTCACTTTTACTCTCTCTACTTATTTCCTCTCTAGAATTTCATTTGCTTTCATTTTTTTCTACAGTCCCTTGCAACCACGAGTACCAAAAATACCAGACGCAGTGCTGCCTCAGGCTCTGCCCCAGCAGCAGCCACTCCCAGCTCCTTCCAAGGCAGTGATATGTGGGAGGAAAAAGGTTTTGTCTACAGCAAACAAACGGAGAATCTCGGGCTCAAACCATTCATAGCCCGTATGATCAGAGCTCTACAAAGGCAGATGTTTGCTGAGCAACCTGAAGAGATGAACGTCACCCTGGTCAGAGAATTTTATGCTGCCGTCAATAGCAGAGACGCGACAACAGTGACAGTTCGCGGGAAGGAAGTCCCTTTTGAGCCAGAGTACATTAACACCATTTATGGATTCTACGTCGGCAGAAGGGAAGATGGGCATCAGAGATTCCTAGAAAGCCTGGAGGCAGCAGATTATGATGTTTTCGTGAAAGAACTCACCGAAGAAGGAACCCAGTGGAATACCAATCCCAAACACCCAAGTACGATTAAACGAGTTCAACTTACTCCCGAGGCGAAACTGTGGAACGCCTTCGTGAAAAACAGGATCATGCCGTCCTCACAGAATAGCACAATGGACCAGCCCAGGTTAGCTCTTGTTCATTCTATCTTAAACGAGAGACCCATTAACGTTGGCCGCTACATTCGGGAGGGGATTTTGGATTGTGCATTTCGGCCATCGGGACCCCTTGTCTTCCTCTACCTCATAACAACACTCTGCCATGGCCACAATGTCCCTAAAGTTGCTAAAGATTTGAGAATCCGAGGAAAAGGATGGACGGAATGTCCCTACCACATAACATCCTTAGCTTGATGGAACTGAAAGCTGCAACGCCAATCTCCAGCTTCAACCCGTCTGCCGCGGCAGGTGAGCCAACAGAGCCCACCCAAACAGAGCATGCCGCCACAGAACCAAGACAGCCCACAACAGCAGCTCCCCCAGTTGACTCCTCTACCCAAATCCTGGCCATCTTGCAGAAAATGGAGGAATGTCAGCTAGGTCTGATGAGCTTTATCCGGGACTTCACAACAGCAACAGTACATTTCATTAAAAGTAATTTAAATTTTCCAGATGTATTGTTTCCTGCTTTCCCTGATCATTATTTTGCTGCCCCTACCCCTGCTGCCACACCAAGAACACCATCTGCTGCGTCCACTCCGACTCCGGCCACGACAGCTGCAGGCGGCAGCCACAGTGCCACAGCATCTGCCAGAGGGGAAAAGAGAAAAGAACCCATGTCCGACCTCGACGCGTACATAGCTAGTTTTTCCTCTTCGTCGATTTGGGAGGAATTCGATGACGAGCCCTCTGTCAAGAGGAACATGTCCAAAGAATTCACCAAGATGAAACGGAAGAAACCAAACACAGGAGTCAGACCATCTGACCAAGGGAAATCTGACAGCGGCAGCAGCAGCAACAGCAGTGGTAGCAGCAGCAGTAGTAGCTCTTCCGAGGAGGTTCAGGTACTGGAGAAACCACCCAAGATCTCACCGACCCGTATCCAGCCTCCGAGGGAAGCTAAGAAAAAGACCACCTCTGCCTCTCAAAGCCATCTTCCGGCACCAACGAGGAAAGTCACTGCCCGTCGGCAGATTCAGATCAGCAGCAGCAGCAACGATAGCGCTTAAAATTTAAGTTTCTTTTCTTATATTTGTTGTCTGCTATTTTGTTATAATTGTGATGTTGTTTTATTTTTCTTTTCTCATTTTTTCATCATGCATTGAGGGCAATGCAACCCTTGAGTTTGGGGGTGGCATCCCTCCATTAATGAAGTGTCTTTATGTTTAGAAATTGTGTCTAAAGTTTAGTTTATTTGTTTTTACAAAAAAATAAAAATTTGGCTTAAGTCTTTGAACTGAACTTACTTGTCGTGACAGCCTCTGTCGTGGCAGTGCCTTTAGGGTAGTTTTAGGAGCAGTTTAGAGCCACTACAGTTTTGATTCCTAAACACCCTTTGTGACTTTTATATTGTCTAGAACTCTACTGGTAAACTAGAATAGGGAAAAGCTTAACACTTGAGTAGCCCCTAGAGGTGCCTAACACTGGCTCTAGGAAAAGAAATTAAGAAAAAGAAGACTCAATACACCTAGAGGTGCCCGAAACTGGCTCTAGGAAGTTAGCTAGAGGTGCCCGAAACCGGCTGTAGTCAAACTTAAATTAAGGAAAGAAATTTGAGTCTAAATAAAAACTAAAGGAGCCTAAGAATTGCCTCCAAAAAGATGAAAGTTGGCATAAAAATTCAAGTTAGAAGCTTAGCTATTCTAGTAAACTAAGGGAGTCTAGGCATATAATTGATCACAAAACATGCACACACTACACGAGAATTATAGCAAGGTTCCGGATGAATCCTGAATTATCCAACAGGGTGTTGATCACAATAGGGAATGAATGGTAGGTAAGGAAAAGTTTATTGTTTTAAGCCAAACAAAAAAAAATTCTTAATTAGGTCTTAATTGCTTGAGGGCAAGCAAAAACTTGAGTTTGGGGGTGTGTTGAGTGTATAAAAGTTCTATATTTTACCCCTTATTTAACCCATATTTCTCCTGCATTCAAGCATAATTCATTGCATTTAGGATAGATTTCAGTTATACATCACAATTATACAAAAAGGCACAGTTGCTGCTGATTTTGGTTACTTTTGCAGGTAGCTGTTGCAGCAGACGCAGGGCAGTGGAGAAGCAGAGCTGGAACACTAGACTGCAGACGAAAAGAAGGATGCTGCCATGGCCGCTACCGTGGCAGTCGATGACGACAGCAATTGTGAAGGGAAGAAAGTGAAGTGGAGCTCGACAGAAAGAGGAAATTAAGTCGGTCTGTCGTGAAGCACTCTTATATTTTTCCGAGCCCTAGATCAGAATGAAGGCAAAGCCCAAGGTTCAAGGAAGGAACTCCCAGCAAGAAAAGAGGACGAATTAAAGACATCTACTTTAAAGATTTAGTCTTTAATAAAGTTGTACTTTAATTTAATCTTGTATTCTTGCCATATTAGAAAACTTGAACCCAAGGCCTATATAAAGGCATGTAATTCAACCTAGGGTAGGATATCTTAATCTCTAGCCGTCTTCCCCTAAACCCTAGACGTTTTCCCCCTTCTCATCATGTTCTAAACTTCCCCTAGGGCTAAGGGTTGATTCTGTAAAGTAGTTGCAAGGATTGCATTGTTTTAGGAATTTGTTTGTTCAATAAAATAGAGTTCGAGTTTGCTTATTCTGGTTTTCAACATCTTGCAAGAGTATCGGGAGAGCATTGTGAGATTACACATTTACTTAATATCGGAAGAGTTAAGTATACGAAAGGAATAAGTACGGGTTCTCCAGTTTATGGTTGAACTATCTCGGACCTAGGGATAGGACGAGGTTAAGTGGCCAAGGAAGAATTCAATAACATCGGTGTTCATCCTTCGATTCACGCCGGGAGGTATCATCAAAGACGTGTTCATCGACAGACTTGGACCTAGGGATAAGCCAAGGCATAACAGGGATTCTTGCCAAGCTTGAAATACTGAGTTGTGTGTTCGTTGCCGCGACAACAACAGACCGCTGCCGCAGCAGGTGCTGCCGCGACAGGCGCTACGACAGAACAGAGAAGTCCTAGACAGTGCAAACACCTGCACTACGGAGCAAATCAATACCGGCCTACTCTTTACTCTGAATATTTTCATCTTTTATTTTCAGTCTTCTTTATTATTTCGTGACAAACAATTAAACTCTTTCTTTTCCCTCTTGTGCAGCAATCCAAGGTTAAAGCTATTAGCCTAGTCCCTGTGGAGATTATATCTGATACTTACGTATCACTTTACTACTTGCGTCGTGTACACTTGCACTACATTGCGATAGACTCTTTTACACGCAACACTAACATTATCATTGAGGAAGTTGCATCGGATTGCTAAATGGATCTATTGGTAAGCGTCGGTAAGTTTGTTACTGAACATCAGACATAGTTATTGTCATCGTCATCATGCATTGTCATCGATATAGTTATTGTTATTGAACATTATAAATAAATCATCGAATATTGATATTGACATTGAAACCATAAAATATTGATAATGAGTCATGTTCACTATTGATAATATTGAAGTCATTGGTCATCGGAATTATCCTTGAATATTGAATATGGTTATTGACATTGAAACCTTGTATTTGAATGGACATTGGATACAATTGGCATGTCATAGAATTCATGAGCTCAGTGTACGAGTGGACTACAGTCCTAAGGCAACAACCTATATTGTTTTGACGAGGCGGAGGGATGTGTTTTGGTATTGGTCATGTTGTCGAGGTAGAGAGATTGGACCATTCAATAATTTGGCGAGGTGTAGGAATTCGTGTATCCGCTATCTTGATTCAATCCAAGGATTATTAATGAATTTGATATGTTTAACATTGAACATTGAAACATGGTATTCTTATTGATAAGCATGAGAATATGTACTTGCATCGCTCATTGTTATTATATTGCATATGACTACCTCACTAGGCAATGTATGCCTAACGTGTCTCATCTTATGCATTTCAGGTTGAGAGATCACCGTGGTTGAAGATCCGATAGTCGAGGCAAGACAAGTCACTACAAGCCTAAAGTAATGTATTTTGACCTTACGAACTCCTAGGAAGGTGGGAAAGTAGTTGAACTAGTCTTTTGTGTTTATTTTTGTATGCTTGTATGGTGCATAAGTTGTAATAATGTTAAAGGCCCTAAAATGACTTTTGGAATGGCTAAAAGTGGGTAAAAATGACATATTTGGCTCACATAGGTGAAATCCTAGTAAACGTATTCGTATGATTATGAAATTTGGCATGCTAGTAGTAGTATTGAAATGTTGTGTTTAAAGTTTCATTGCATTTGAGTTTCGTTTGGTAGGTCAATTCGATTAAAAACCAGCAAAAATCTGTCAATACAGGTTAGGTCGTATTGGTACGAGGTAATGGCGTATCGATACGGTTAAGCATAATTAAACATAAAGAACATGGCGTATCGATACAGTTTATAGTTGTATCGAAACATTTTGCTACTGGAATCCTCTGTTTTTATACAGGTGTATCCTGTATCGAAATGGGTCAAAGTCAAAGTCAACGAGAGTCAAACCGTACTGGTACAAGGCTTGCCCGTATCGATGCGGTATAATGGAAAAAATCAACCTAGGTTAACCATCGTGCACCAGTATCGAAACGGCATCAATGCATTTCGATACATGGTTAGTTAAGTTAGTTAAAAAGGCAGAAACTGAAGGTTTACAATGTTCACAAATTGGTCATTGAATTTAGTCGAATCAATTGGATAAGTAAATGAACTCCAAATTGTATGAAATTTTACATACTTGTCAATATTATATTGAATTTCAGTAAGGTATGATCAATAGCATCGAAGGACCTCTAATTTGACAGATTTATAGTTTAGTCCCTAAACTTTGTAAATGTTAAGAATTGGTCCTAAATGATTATTTATTGTTTCAAAATGGGTTAATTGGACTAAGATGCATTTTGGTAAGTATTATTGCATGACATTGTTCAAGTGATGATTAGAAGTTTGAAATTTTATTGCAACGATCACCATACTATTCTTTGGTAGCACTTTCCGACCCGGTTCTCGACTAGGCCGGGAAGGGGGTGTTACATTTGTGGTATCAAAGCTAGAGTTTAGTCAATTCTAGGACTAAATTGAAGCTTATTGGATTGTTATTGTGTTACTTTGCCACCTAGGAGTTATATATTGTGTATATTGTGACTTGTCGACTAATCAGATCTTTCATATAGATATATTTGAAACTAACGAAGCTCACATTGACGAGCTTGCCACCGGCTCCTCGGCTCATGGCGAGGAGATAAGAGGGGGAAATCCTCCGAATCTACTGCATCCGTATGATCCTCCTGTTAAGAACACCGAGCCTGTAGCACCTACCGCTCTGGCTGAATGTTAAAAGAACACGACTGACATGTTCAAGCAGTTTGACTGCTATGAGGGCTAAGCAAGTTGTTCAACCTATCGATCATGTTGTCCAACATACTCGAGCTCCTATCGATAAGCTATCACAACATCGAGCTTACACCTTTACTTGACAAGACGATGACAAACTTGAAGCTGTCAAATATAGGTTGGACAACACTCTACGGATTTTAAACAAGCAACTACAGTGTTCGGACGAGCACAAACTCGAGTGTGCCATCGCGTTACTGGCTGACGAGGCATTTCACTGGTGGGATACTATTATTTTGACGGTCTCTGAGGATTTCTTCCTTAAAGAATTCCGCAAGAAGTACATCGGTGGGTTTTATCTCACTGAGAGGCGAAGTATCTTCCTCCACCTCAAACAAGGCGAACGACCGATCGAGCAGTACATCCATGATTTCTGTAAGTATTGTAGATACAGTGCTGAGTATATGAAGAAGGACGAAGAGAAGTGTTGAATGTTCATTGCGGGGATCAATGATGAATTACGCCCTATGTTTACTGCATTGTGCATCGTTGATTTCCAAGATCTGGTGAACCGAGTTAAAGCCACTAAAGCTACACAGAGGGCTCAACGAGTCAGTGGGTCTAGAAAATCTGAGAAGATGTTTAGGGATGATTCTTGTTCTCCAAAATTGAACAAGAAAGGAAGATATCAAGGCCCTAAGCAAAATGTTTACCAACAGCCTTCCCGTTCTAGAAATATTGATAGGCCTCAATCTGTGACACAATCCTTTGCTAAGGCATCATCTATTGATAGCACTCGATGTTCAAATCGGAGCAACCAACATCTAGTTTGTAATTATTGTTAGAATAGGCACCCAGCGGGTCAATGCCGTAAGCATACTAGAGCTTGTTATTACTGTGGTGAACAAGGTCAATTCATTCATGATTGTCCCTTGAATGCGACTAAACTGCTACCTCGACTGCTGCTACCTCTCCTACTCAATCCTTTTGAGGTAAAGGATTGAAGCAATGATCAATAGAAACCTATTGAAGATCAAGTGGTTCGGGGAAACCATTCAATAAGCAAGATTCCAAAGCCGCTGCCCAGATGTACCATGTGAGGAGCAAGCAAGAGAAAGACGAGCCTGATGTCATTGCAGGTACCATTGATCCTGGTTCTACTTACTCTTTTATAAGAACCACCGTAGTTAAGAAGTATAACATGTCTTCCGAACCAATAGAATCGAGAATTTCTGTAACCAATCCCTTAAGAGATTTCATTACCGTAAGGGTAGTGTACAAGAATTGCCCCTTAATGATTCAAGGGATTCCTTTCCCGACCAATTTGTTGGACTTACCGATCTATGAGTTTGATGTTATCCTAGGTTTAGATTGGCTTAGTGAGCATCAAGCCTGGGTAGATTGTTGTAAAAGGAAGTTGTAACTCCGGGGTCTTGGCATGGAAAATGTTGTTTTGATGACTTCGAGGAATCCTTCATTGTGTGCTTTGAAATTAGAAGCCAAAGATGAATCTCAATTATGAGGCATTGACACTGTATTTGAATTCCCTAATGTCTTCCCTGATGAACTTCTGGGGTTGCCCCCAACTCGTGAAGTGGAGTTTAACATCGAGGTGCAACCTGGGACTGTTTCAGTTTCCATTGCACCATATCGTATGGTAGTTGTTGAATTAAAGGAGTTGAAAGCTCAAATTAAAGCATTGTTAAGTAGGGTTTTTATTCAACCGATCTCTTTGCCTTAGGGAGCAACAGTCTTCTTTGTAAAGAAGAAAGATGGTTCTATGCGATTGTGTATTGATTACAGACAACTGAACAAAGTAACCATCAAGAACAAATATCTATTACCTAGAATAGACGACATGTTTGATCAACTAAAGGATGCCTCTGTGTTTTCCAATATCGATTTAAGGTCGGGTTATTACCAAATCAGAGTTAAAAAATGTGATGTATCGAAGACTGCTTTTCGTACAAGATATTGACACTACGAATTCTTGGTGATACCCTTTGGGTTAACCAATGCACTGGAAACTTTTATGGATTTGATGAATCAGGTCTTTATACCCTATCTTGATAAATCAGTAGTGGTGTTTATAGATGATATATTGATATATTCCAAAAATGTTGCGGAACACCGAGATCATCTTCGCATTGTACTTCAGACCTTACGAGAAAAGCAGTTGTATGCAAAGTTATCTAAGTGTGAGTTTTGGCTCACCGAAGTTTCTTTCCTTGGACACATTGTATCAGATTCGGGTATTCAAGTGGACCCAAAGAAAATTAAAGCCATTGTGGATTGGCATCCACCAAAGAACATTGGTGAAGTCAGAAGCTTCCTTGGACTTGCTGGCTATTACCGAAGATTTGTAAAAGGGTTCTCTATGATAGTCGTTCCTTTGACTAAGTTATTTAAGAAAGAAGCTCATTTTGTTTGTACTGAGGATCAACAATGGAGTTTCGACCAATTAAAACAAGTATTGACTCATACACCAATCTTGACCAAACCCGAGTCTAGAAAGGATTACATAGTTTATAGTGATGCATCGTATCTTGGGTTAGGGTGTGTATTGATGAAAGAAGGCAAATTCATCGCTTATGCTTCGAGACAACTCAAGCCGCATGAAATGAATTACCCTACTCACAACCTTGAGTTGGCTGCAATTGTTTTTGCATTGAAAAATCTGGAGACATTATCTCCACAGAGAAAAATGTTATTTCTTTACCGATCATAAAAGCCTTGAGTACCTACTGACCCAAAAAGAGTTAAATCTTCGACAACGAAGGTGGATGGAACTCCTTAAAGACTACGACCTTGTCATTGATTACCATCCGAGCAAGGTTAATGTTGTAGCTGATGCACTCAGCCGCAAACCTTTTCCTAGTAAGTATTGACAGTAATTATAGAGTTATATGTATTGTATGGTACATTAACTCATTGTAATATCACTATATTGTAGTCCCTCGGGCAATTAATGCTTACTTTCAGCTTCAGAAGCATCGTTATCTAGTAGCTGAACTTCAAGTTCAGTCTACCATCATTTCACGAATCAAGGTTTTGCTAGAGCAAGATCCTGAGTTTCAATCTATTGTCTCTAAGTTATCGGACAACCCCGACTTCAGAATTAATACTAAAGGGCTCTTGTGTTTTCATGACTGGGTCTGTGTACCTAACGATGAATATCTTTGCACTGATATTCTCTCTGAAACTCATTCGAGTTCTTTTTCTGTTCACCCCGGGTCCGTGAAGATGTATAAGGACCTATGTGAACTCTATTAGTGGTTGGGCATGAAGCAAGCCATAGTCGACTATATCTCCAAGTGTCTCACGTGCCAACGTGTTAAAGAAGAACATTGTGCTCTTACTGGAATGTTGCAACCCATTGATCCACTGCAATGGAAGTGGGAGAAGATAACTATGGATTTTTTTAGTGGTCTACCTTTAACTCCCGCGAAACATGATGCCATATGAGTCATTGTAGATCGTTTCACCAAATCAGCTAATTTCATACCAGTTAGAATGGACTACGGTCTCCCTAAATTGGTTGATCTGTACATTAAGAAAGTGATTCAACTCCATGGAGTACCTAAGTCTATTATCTCCGATCGAGATCCCCGTTTCGCATCTCGGTTCTAGAGGACTTTACAAGGAGCTCTGGGCACCAGAGTTAATCTTAGTACAACCTTTCACCCTCAATCTGACGACCATTTAGAAAGGGTAATTCAGGTAATTATCAAAAGACTCATTCATTGAACCCTTAGGAATATGTATTGTTATTGAACCTCCCTATATATATCTTGGAAGATATGCTTCGAGCATGCATCACCGACTTTGGTGGAACTTGGGAGAAATCTCTACCCCTTGTTGAATTTGCTTACAATAATAGCTATCAGGCATCAATCCAAGTGGCCCTGTATGAAGCATTGTATGGTAGACAATGTTGAACACAATTGTGTTGGTCTAAGCTTGGTGAAGGCAAGATGTTGGGCCTTGACTTACTTCGAGAAACCGAAGAACGGGTTACCATTGTTCACGACCGCTTGAAAGCTGCCTTTGATTGGCATAAGGCCTATGCTGGCCTCAAAAGAAAGGATATTGAGTATGAAGTTGGTGAAAAGCCTTTATTAAAGTTTCACCGTGGAGAAAGAGGTTTGGCAAGAAGGGAAAATTGAGTCCCCGATTCATTGGACCCTTTGAAGTTATTGATAGAGTTGGCCCTGTGGCATATCGATTACAATTACCCTTTGAATTGAGTAAAATCCATGATGTTTTCCATGTATCGATGCTCCAAAAATACCGTTTCGATCCTTTGCACATTGTGGAACCTGATTCTATAGAAATTCAACCAAATTTGTCCTACGAGGAAGAACCGGTTCAGATTCTTGCAAGAGAAGTCAATAGGCTTCGCAACAAAATTGTACCATTAGTTAAAGTGCTCTAGAGGAGACACATTGTTGAAGAAGCTACTTGGGAACCTAAAGAGACCATGAAACAACAATATCCACTTCCTTTCGGTTCAAGTAAAAATTCGAGGACGATTTTTTCCATAAGGGGGAGTTGTAACACCCCAAAATCCAGTCTAGTCAGAATTGGGTTCCGGTGATCACAATTCTCACTTCGATAAGGTTTAATATGGTACCATCTTGATAATAATTCAAAATTGGTCTCTAATTGAGTCAACTTATTGAACAATATCAAAATTGTTTAGTGGCTAAATTGTAGAAATTAGGAAATTTGGGGTCAAAACCATAGAGAATTGAGAGATGAGTAACTAACCTTGCAATTAGCCCCTCCTCAATTTCAATATCCCAAATGTGGGATAATCTGGTGAAATTGCTTCACCTAAAGGAAAGCTAAATAGCCATAGAGATATATAAAACAAAGAAAAGGGAATAGAAAAGCTTACCGAGAATTTCCTAAGCATGCACCTCCCTTTGTCATCTTCATCATCTTCCTCCAAGCTAGCACCTCCATTGGAGAGCAAGCTTTAGTTTAGTTTTTCTTCGATTTATTAATATTGAATCGTTTATACCCGTCGGGTAAGCTATATTCCTCAATCGATTATTGGAGTCCATGAATGTATCAAGCTTAATCATTGTTTATATTGAAATCGGATATCGATTTTGATATCGTTATATTGATTTTGATATCGTAATATCGATCCTAATAATCTCCCTATTGATTTTCTAGCACAAGAAGTGGAGAGAGAGGTTTCTCCATCTCCATCAAAAGCTAGAAGCAAGGGAGTTGTCATCCGAGAGCCGTAAGAGCATCGGATTTTAAAGTGAGTGTAGTCGGAGTCTCGGGATTAGGCGAGGAGCCTTCCCGAATCCTTTATTAGCTAACATTATCATTGAGGAAGTTGCATCGAATTGTTAAACGGATCCATTGGTAAGCGTCGGTAAGTTTGTTACTGAACATCGGACATAGTTATTGGCATCATCGTCATGCATTGTCATGGATATAGTTATTGTTATTGAACATTGTAAATAAATCATCGGATATTGATATTGGCATTGACATTGAAACCATGAAATATTGATAATGAGTCATGTTCACTATTGATAATATTGAAGTCATTGGTCATCAGAATTATCCTTGAATATTGAATATGGTTATTGACATTGAAACCTTGGATTTAAATGGAAATTGGATACATTTGGCATGCCATAGAATTCATGAGCTAAGTGTATGGGTGGACTACGGTCCTAAGGCTACGTCTTATATTGATTTGGCGAGGCGGAGGGATGTGTTTTTGTATTGGTCATATTGGTAAGGCAAAGGGATTTGACCATTCATTGATTTGACGAGGTGTAGGAATTCGTGTATCCACTATCTAGATTCAATCCAAGGATTATTAATGAATTTGATATGCTAAACATTATATATTGAAACATGGTTTTGTTATTGATAAGCATGAGAATATTTACTTGCATCGCTCATTGTTATTATATTGCATATGACTCCCTTACTAGGCAATGTATGCCTAACGTGTCTCTTCTCATGCATTTCAGGTTGAGAGATCACCGTGGTTGAAGATCGGATAGTCGAGGCAAAACAGGTCACTACAAGCCTAAAGTAATGTATTTTGACCTTACAAACTCTTAGGAAGGTGGAAAAGTAGTTGAACTAGTCTTTTGTTTTTATTTTGGTATGCTTGTATGATGCAAAAGTTGTAATAATGTTAAAAGCCCTAAAATGACTTTTGGAATGGCTAAAGGTGGGTAAAATGACATATTTGCTCACATAGGTGAAATACTAGCAAACGTATTCGTATGATCGTGAAATTTGACATGCTAATAGTTTATAGTATTGAAATGTTTTGTGTAAAGTTTCATTGCATTTGAACATCGTTTTGTAGGTCAATTCTATTAAAAACCAGAAAAATCTGTCATTACAAGTCATGTCGTATCGATACGGAGTAATGGCGTATCGATACGGTTAAGCATAATTGAACCTAAGGAACAGGGCGTATCTATAAGGTTTATAGTTGTATCGAATCATTTTGCTACTGGAATCCTCTGTTTCGAAATAGGTCTATCCTGTATCGAAACAGGTCAAAGTCAACCAGAGTTAAACCGTAACAGTACAGGGCTTGCCCGTATCGATACGGTATAATGGGAAAAGTCAACCTAGGTTGACCATTGTGCACCCATATCGAAACGACATCAAGGCGTTTTGATACAGGGTTAGTTAAGTTAGTTAAAAAGGTAAAAACTGAAGGTTTGCAATGTTCACATTTTGATCATTGAATTTAGTCGAATCAATTGGATGAGTAAATGAACTCCAAATTGTATGAAATTTTACAGACTTGTTAATATTATATTGAATTTCAGTAAGGTATGATCAATTGCATCGAATGACCACTAATTTGATAGATTTATAGTTTAGTCCCTAAACCTTGTAATAGTTAAGAATTGGTCCTAAATGATTAGTTGTTGTTTCATAATGGGTTAATTGGATTAAGATGCATTTTGGTAATGTATTATTGCATAAAATTGTTCAAGTGATGATTAGAAGTATGAAATTTTATTGCACCGATCACCATACTATTCTCTAGTAGCACCTTCCGACCCGGTTCTCGACTAAGCCGGGAAGGGGTGTTACAAGTCACTAGTCCAAAATGTCACATTTCCAAATTATTTTTCCCAAAATCAATTTCACCATAAATTAAAATATATTAAATGAGGATTTTAAGCCATTTTCCATATTTTTATCTTGTATAAAAATATTCAATCCCAAATCTGATTCTTATCTTTACCCTAGACCACCGGACCGTCTAATTAACCCATACACTGCTAGGGCCAAAACCGGGGTGTTACAACTCTCCCCACTTAAGAAATTTCGTCCTCAAAATTTTACTTGCAGGAAAAGTGTGCGGAAACTATTTCAACATGTCTGCCTTGCTTTCCCACGTGGCTTCCTCAACTCCTCGATATCGCCACAACACCTTTATAAGTTCAATCGTCTTACCAAAAAGAACTTTGCTACTAGAAGTAAGAATCTTAATAGGTTTCTAACCATTAGACAAATTCGTTCGCAAGTCAATATCCTCCACTAGTATAACATGTGACGGATCCGACCTATACCTCTATAACATCGACACATGAAACACATCATGAATTTTATAAAACTCCAGAGGTAACTTCAAACGATGCACAACAGGACCAACACACTCCACAACTTCATATTGTCCAATAAACCTCAGACTAATCTTACCCTTACGTCCAAACCTCATCACCTTCTTCCAAGGCGACACTTTCAAAAACACACGCTCACCAACCGTATACTCAATCTCCATACGCTTCAAATCCGTGTAGGATTTCTGACGATCTGAGGTAGCTTTTAAAATATCACAAATAAGCTTCACTTTCTCATTTGTGCTTTTCAACACATCAAGCAAGGAAACATGCTTTTCCCTAACCTCATCCCAACAGAAAAGCGTACGACACTTCCTACCATACAAAGCCTCATACGATGCCATCTGTATACTAGCTTGATAACTATATTTATGCACAAACTCCACCAAAAGTAATTGTTTCTCCCAGGTTCCTTGGAACTCAATGACACAAGATCTCAGCATATCTTCCAAGACCTGAATCACACGTTCATACTAACCATCCCACTGAGGATGATACGAAGTGCTGAAATTCAACCGTGTACCCAAAGCTCGATGTAGACACTCCTAAAACCTCGTTGTAAAGCATGGATCTATATCCAAAACTATAGACTTGGGCACTCCGTGAAAATGCACAATCTCAGCGATATACAAATTCGCCAACTTATCCAAAGTATACGTCATATGAACATGCACAAAATGTGCACGCTTTGTAAACTGATCAACAATCACCCAAATGGAATCCTTCTTAGTTGGCGTTAACGGCAACCTAGACACAAAATACATGGTGATTCTATCCCATTTCCATTCCAGTATCCTCAACGGTTGCAACAACCCAGAAGGAAACTGATGTTCAGCCTGAATGTAGCACCCTTAATTTAATAAGGTAAAAAAATGATGATAATGAAAAAAGGAATGGCGACCATGGAGTTTTAAACTCGTGACCTTGGCTGTTTGGGCTTGTACCTTAACCAATTAAGCTAAGGAAGCTCTAGGTTATGGATTGTATCCACTTACTTTTAAATGGTTCTTGAAAAATAAAATAATAATAATCCTAAAAATATCTCAACCCCCCCTCTTTATGGCACATTTATTGGGTCTATCTACCCCTCAAAAGGGATACTCAACCTTCTCTCTCTACTCTTCATCTTCTTCCCATAAACCTTCTCCGGCCACCGCTTCGTTTTACCCTATCGTCGTGCCGTGTGTGCCACCACCGGCACAAATCGAACTATCATTCAACCCCGACCTCAATCTTGCCATCCACTCGCGTAGGCCAGCCACCGTTCGTTAGAGAAACTCGTTTGAAAGCTTCGATGAAAACTTTTCCTCTTTTATTCGAGCTTTCCGTCACTATCTGGCATTGTGGCTCGAATTTGAAGTCACAACCGTTCTCAAGAGGTCTAGCCGAGCAAAGCACTGCCTATTGAACAACCGCTCGTCGTCGTTTAGTGCGTCGTCTGAGTTACGTTGAATTGGTCATATTTCTTTCGGTTTTGGTAAGTTCGATAAGCTATTCAACTTGATTCTGGGTTGATTAAGGATATATATGAAATTTTGAGGTGGTTTTTGCATTTCGGGATGTTTTTCGGCCATCTAGGCCGCGCGTGGGCTTCACACGCCATCACCAGCTTGACACATTTTGGACACAGTATGGCCATTGAAACGAGCCACCCGAATCGGCCCAACCAAATCCCAAATCGACTTGGGCCCAATGGTAAACCAAGCCCAAAACCCGAGTTGATCGTACCCGACCTGACCCGTTTAATCGACCTAGTGAGTCGACATGTTGACCGAGTCAACTCAGTGAGTCAACTCACCGAGTCAAGTCAGTTGACCAATGACTTCAGCATGACGTCAACGTTAACTTGACCTGTGACGTCAGCACTGACTTTGAATTCTGACGTATGCGTTGAATTTGACCAAAAAGTCAACTTTTTTTCCAAAAATCCCTATTTTGTGTTTTTTACGTCTTGAGTCCGATTTTGAGGCCTGTTTTGTGAAATTCTAATCGAAAAGCGTCTGAATTTGATCTTGAACCCAATTTTTCTTATGTATTTAATTATTCAGTTAAGAGTAATGTGAATAAGGACTGGAATTGGAAATTGTGCAATTGAAGGTATTCACAGCTCCTTGTATACGAGATGTCGAGAGACATCGAATTCAGGTTCGAGAATGTGTGAATGTCGTTTCTATGGTCGACCAATATAACAAGGATTCAAGGTAATACCTTACTGCCTCTTGTATGCTTATGGACATGTTAGTATTCGGTTAATGCATGCATAGTCATGATGAAGTGTACTATTCAAATCAGATACGGAATATAAATATGATAATCTAGATAAGGTTGAAATACTCGAGTGCGAAGGTTAATAAATCGGAAGGATCTTGAGTTCAATGAATAATTAATAAGGCTTTTATTCCTTCAAATCTGATTAATAGTGTTAAAGGATTCAACGTCAAGAGTATTTGGATATGAAATTATGAAAACTCCCTTAAGGTATGAGAATGACTAAAATACCCCTAATAATGAAAGCGATCTAGAAATCTGCACTAGAACTGGTCAACAATTGATTCATATGAAAACCTTGAATTACATGGAAATTTGTAACAAGACTTAAACCTTGGAGATTGTAAGTACTTAGATTTTCTTGAATTATGAATAAATTCCTAAAGATAAATTTACAAAAAAAACTATTTATATGCCTAAATTAACTAAAGTGGCGAGAAGTATTGAATTGATTGAAATGATAAAAAGGATTGGAAATGTTGTTAAGGCTAAATTAATTAGAATGATCGTAATAACCAAAAAGACTGAAGTATCCTCAGTCACCAAAATGTCTAAGTTAACTGGAAATGATGGATAACCCTCGGGCTCTGGAATGAATAAATTGTTTAGGAATATCAGAAGCACCGAAATGAATGAAACACCCTCAAGTACTTAAATGATTGAAATATTGTAAATGGTTCCATTGGCACAAATGACTGATATATCCAGAGCTCCAAAATGACCGAAATACCCTATTGACTGGTATAAGTAATTTGCCTTTCATAAAATTCTGGAAATACCAATAGAGCTTAAAATGACTGAAATACCCCTAATGGTTATGCACCATGACTCATGTACTTCAATCACTCATGATATTAATATAAGGTTGGATGATTTTTCGCACGGAATATAAGTTTGACTACGCAGTGGTAAGTCTTGTGGTGAAATATGAAGGCGACAATTCAAATATACGATACAGTGGGTTTTTGGAAATGATGCACGTGAAGTGCATATAGTTGAATGTTTGATAAGTACTGCAAGGTTGAGGTATATTACTTCGAATGGATTTGGAGGCTCGATAAATTGTTTGAAATCCTAAATATTGCAAATCATCATTTTATCATTATTAGGCTAAACTATGAAATTTCCCCTGCCGGTAAAATGACCAAATTGCCCTTGAGTGTTAAAATGACCAAATTGCCCTTTGAGCAAAACTATTGGAACTCTCTTGATATATCCGGAATCTTGATTGATCCTGGTATACTCGAAATCTTGAAACATGTCATGATATATATGAATTCCTGCATAATCATGATATACCAATAATATTGGATGGTCTTGAAGTATAATTCATGTATACCTAGACAAAGTTGATAATTATGGAATTCCTTCAATTATAATTCATGATTCAAAAGTCAGTCTAGAATGGACTATGATTCGGTGTCTCCTTTCTACAATTGGCAAGGACTCCTAAGTTATAAATTGGATTGTTTAGTGTGTTCCATGATTACATGATTAATCTTCTTGATTGAAAACCAGTCTATGTAGTCTGATCCTAAGTGATCCTATTATCTGGAGTAAAAACATGACTTCTGGTTCTTGATTTCTGATATAAGTATACTCGATTCATGGTTCATGATACTTTATTTCTACTGATTAAACATATGTTTGTATCCTAAATTCTTGACAAACTACTACCGAATAAAGAATTGAATGTTACCGCTTAGAACCGTTTTACTGGGTGATGGGATACTGATTGTAGATACTAGGTTCAACCTTGATCAGGCTGGTAACTCCGCCCGTATTAGGTTCCTAGCTTCGGCTAGGGTAATTCCGCTCGTACTAGGTTCCTAGCTTCAGCTAGGGTAATTTCGCTCGGGACCTAAGGTAACCCCTTAGATCGATACTTATGCCCATTAGGCATAGGTTAACGCATGTATTAGGTTCCTAGCTTCGGCTAGCGTAATTCCGCTAGGACCTAAGGTATTCCATTTGGATGGTACCCACGCCCATTGGGCTCGGGTTAATGTCGATATATGATAGCGTTATGGGGAATTGAATACTGGGGCACGGTTGAAGGATAGTTAAGAATTTAAAATGAACCATGCTGCTACTTGAATTATGTGCTCGTGGAATATAATGATTACTGCAGAGTTATAATCGTATGTATTAACTTAGCATTGTTGGAATACACTAGACTCTTTGGTTTACTAAACTAAATCCATCACTTTTTTGGTTCTCTGGATTATAGGCTTCACGTTTGATACTCAATTATTGAATAAAGAAAAACTCTATTATCTTCAAATATAACGTTACACTGAAATATCAAATCGACAATAGAGTTCGTCATTGCTTGAAACGTCAGGATAGTGTAATGCATGCCAAATACTTGCATGTGCTTACAGCATCATTTGGTAGTTTTGTATTAATGAGCTTTCCCTAGCTCATGTTGCTTTACCATCGTAAGTTAGATCAAATCCTTCATGGTAAGGTGATTGACATCAGTGTTTGGAGTTCTCTCGGTGTTGCTTTTGGAGTACGGTACTGGCATAATTAGTGGGCATGTATAACGTGTATTTTTTTTATACTAGTGTCTGTGATATGCTTTCCGAACTACTGTTCTATTTTTACATGATTTTCTAAAATGATATTTTATACAGAAGTTTGTTTTACAGTTTTAATGTATTTAAAGAAAAGAATTTTATACGGGTTTTTATTGTGGGTCGCTCTTATGACCCTAATGTGACTTCCTAGGATCTGTGGTAACGCATTGGCGGGTCTAGGGGGTTACACTTAACACGCTGACACACCATGCACTTAGCAACAAAATCAGCAACATCTTTCTTTAAACCAACCCAATAGTAATCTTACTTCCAGCCTCGATACATCTTAGTACTACCGGCATGCATAGCAAAACGACCACTATGCGCCCCCGTCAAGATAGTGCGCCTCAATTCATCATCATTAGGCACAACTATACGATCTTTGAAACATAACACTCCATCATCATTAAAATGAAAATGTCGGATTCCCATCCATAATATCCTTAATATGCAGCACCAACACCTCATCATAAGGTTGGTTATCCTTTATCAACTGTGAAAAAGATGGCTTCACTTGTAACTCGACCAATAGACCATCATCTTGTGTCACACTCAACCGTGCAAACATTGCTCTTAACTCCACCGCAACCTTCCTACTCAAGGCTAGGGATGGCAGATTTGTACAGTTTCACGAATTATGCACCGCCCTCGCCCCAGTTGGGGTGGGAATGGGTATGAGTTTGGTGGGTAGTGGGCGGGTGTAGATGTAAAAAGTCATACCCGTCGTGGGTAGTGGGTAGGTGATGGTTTGAGACCTTATCCGCACCCACCCGTCCCTCATCCGCCCGCCCCGCATTCGCCCGTCCACTAACTACCCACCATATGAATTTCGGACCATTTATGTTTGTAGACTTTGATTATGTCTTTTATTATGGTGTTTTATGTACTAAGATATTGGTTTGTTTTAAAATCTACTTTAATCCTTAAGTTTGTAGACTTTGAACTCAATTAATTTAGTTTGAAAAAATAATGGTTTATGACCGAGCTTGAATTTATTATTTTTGATCAAGCTTGAATTAATCAAGTTGTAATTTGTAATGTGTGGTTAAGTAGAACTTATACATGTTTATATATGCTTTAGTTAAGTTAGCTACAGTTAATTAGTTAGCTATAGTTAAGTAAAATTTATATCGGTGAAAATGTTCTTTAGTTAAGTTAGCGATCGTTAGTTAGTTAGTTGTAGTTAAATTTATACCAGTGTAAATGTATTATATATATACACTTGATCAATCAATAAAGTGTGCAAAGTTTTACTCTTCATTACAAAAGTCTATGGTTTACTTTTACATAATTCGATATTAGTGGTTTCTTGTAGGCGGGTACGGGTTGGGTGGTTGATGTCCAGTTGGGTAGTCGGTGTGGGGATGGATTTGAGAATGTACCCGTGTGGGCATGGTGTGGATTTAAAAATTATATCTATCGTGGGTGGTGGGTAGATAGTGGATATGAAAATTTTAGGTGGGTATGGGTATGGGGAGGGGGTATCTGTACCCGCCGCGACCATTTGTTATCCCTATTCAAGGCATCCGCAACAACATTAGCCTTACCAAGATGATACTCAATCGTCAAATCGTAATTCTTAAGCAACTCCAACCATCCACGTTGCCTAAGATTCAAATATTTTTGAGTTATCAAATACTTTAAACTCTTGTGATCCATGTACACAATACACTTCTCACCATAAAGATAATACCTCCAAATCTTTAAGGCAAACACAACTGCGGCAAGCTCAAGATCATGGGTAGGATAACTGCGCTCGTGCACCTTCAATTGCCTAGATGCATAGGCCACAACTTTTCCTCCTTGTATCAACACACAACCCAAACAACGTATGATGCATCAATATACACAACAAACTCCTTACACGACTCAGGTTGAATCAAAATAGGATCTTGCGTCAAAGCTTCCTTCAACTTCTTGAAAGCTCGTTGTCTATCCTCCGTCCACTCAAAACAAACATTCTTTTGCAACAACTTGGTCAACGGAGCAGCAATCCGTGAAAAACCATTCACAAACCTATGATAGTAACCTGTCAGCCCAAGAAAACTATGAACTTTCGACACGAATTTAGGTGATTTCCAACCAATCATTGCCTCAATCTTACGTGGATCAACCTGAATTCCTTCAGCTGACACAACACGTCCAAGAAAAACAATTTCTCTAAGCCAAAACTCACATTTTCTCAACTTAGCATACAACTGGTAATCCAACAAAGCCTAAAGCACAATTCACAAATATCTATCATGATCCTCCTCCGTACGAGAGTACACAAGGATATCATCAACAAACACAACCACAAATTGATCCAAAAATTCTTAGAATGCTTGATTCATCAAATCTATGAATGCATCAGGTGCATTTTTCAAACCAAATGGCATCACCAAGAATTCATAATGTCCGTACCTCGTAGGAAAAGCAGTTTTAGGCACATCCACATCCTTTACCTTCAACTGATAGTACCCAGACCTCAAATCAATCTTAGAAAACACCAAAGCACCTCGAAACTGGTCAAACAAATAATCAATCCTCAAAAAAGGATACTTATTATTAATCGTCAACTTGTTCAGTTATCGATAATCAATGCAAATACACATCATGCCATCATTCTTTTTCACAAACAACACTGGCGCACCCCAAGGTGAAACTCTAGGCCTATTAAACCCTCAATCAAGCAACTCATGAAGTTGCATCTTTAACTCCTTCAACTCTTTCGGAGCCATACGATAGGGAGCAATAGACACTAGAGCTGTATTTTCATACAACTCAATGTCAAACTCAACCTCTCTATTCAACGGCAAACTAGGCAATTCCTCTGGAAAAACACCCAGAAATTCGTATATCGTACGTATGCCCTGAACACGCACTTCCTTCAATCATGGATTCATAACATACGCCAAGAAATCCTCACAACTCAATTCCATCAAACGACTCGCTTCAGAGCCGAAACAGCGTTGGAGAAGAATTTAACATTCTCACCCATGATTACCACTTCGTAATCATCAGCAAGTTTTAGGGTAACTCACTTGGTTTCAAAATCAACCACAGTTCTATGTTCCGAAAACCAATCCATACCCAGGATTACATCAAAGCCATGAAACATCAACTCCATCAAATCAACTGCATCCACATGACCGTAGAGAGTAAAAGGACATCTCCTAATAAAACTTCTTGTAACAACCCTTTCACCAAAGGAACTAGTTTCTTGCATTCCCACATCTAACACTTATGAGACGATCGTTCAAACCACAACTCTCACAAGCATTAGCAACAGCGGGCGCAGAAGTGTACACCCCACAGATCAAACGTGGACAATCTCGCCTCATGTGATCACACGATCCACATACCTATAAGGTATTAAATGCTACTCTAGCCTGGATACAATGACCCTACGATCCTTGCCCAACACTACTACCACCTCGCCTCAACTCAGGCGATACCTTTTATCATGATTCTTCTTAAACTGACTACCATCGAACAAAAGTACGCAACTTTCTTGTTAGAGGCAGAACCTCCCACATAAGAAGAAAAACCCAAGTTCTGCTCAATATCTTTTTCATGTGTAACCAACACGTCGAAAATGGTGTAGCCAAAAGCCAATATGTATAATCTAACATCCTATACAAAACCGTAACAGAATCAGTCACATCGATGTCTCACATCCAATACCAGTTCAGAAACATACTAGCTCAACTGAACAACTTGTACCTCAAACTTGACCATAAACATTCTGCCTTGAACCAAAGACTTGAATTCACATTCCTTGTCATCCAAGTATCTAACTCTCAAATACTTCTTCTTAAAAACAGTTCGAAAGAAGTCTCAGGTTACAATACCAGGTTCCACGCCCACAACCATAGTTTTCCACCAACTGTACACATCTCCTTGCAACCAGAGACACAACACATTTTCAACTTATGGCCATCATTACACCCCATTTGTTCCATAATCCGAACAGTACATGCCATCCACTCTAAGGATGCCTTGAGTGCCAACCCTCGAGCTCAACTTCTCCCAAACTACGAAGGCGTTCTAACAACAACTCACAGTTTTCCAACAGCTGGTGCAGTCTCATGCATTCCAGCAATGACAACTTCGTAAGCTCCGGACATCACATATATCCTAAACGCGATGTCACCAAACACTGGCCCAACTAGCGCAGGTGGTACTTACTTTGGGGTGGCAAACCCCCAGCAGTTATAACATTCTCCTCTACTCCTTGCCCAAAGGCAACATAACCACTCTAGTTCTCACTTCATCTCTCGGTCGTGAGATAACACATTTCTAAGGCATGATAATTTCACCAAAACAAAAACAATTAGGCAAGCTTCAAGCAAGGATCCAAGACTTCCAACTCAAATCAAAACATTTCAGACTATAGTAATAAGACAATGGTTTCCCCAAAACAAAAACAATCAGGCAAGCTTCAAGGTACATTGAGTTTGCCGAAGCAAACCCGTGAAAAGATCATTCGAATTACATCCATTTTTCTTTTATCTTATATGTATGCAATTTTTTAATCTATGGTGCAGTTCAAATCTCACTCCAATCGAACATCAATAAGGCATTCAATTGCATTCACGAATGTAAATCTAGAAAATTATAAGGACTTAGCCCAATTTTAATTTACCATTCCTTAATTTAATCAAGTTTCATGCTTCCATTCCAAATTTAGCTCTAAACGATCATCCAAAGCCATACAATTGCATTCACAAAGATCAATGAATAAAATGGACGAATCAAAAACTCACAAGAACACATTAACTGAAATAACAGCAGCCCATATCGATATACAAGCAAGTGTATCAGTACACTTTTACAATACCAAAATTCCAGATTCCAGTAGCTCAAAATCGTATCGATACACCATTTCCAGTACTGTTGATGTAATATTACATGGCAAAAGATTGAGTATTCAATGTAAATAAGCAAGTAAAAATGTAACCCCCTTAGCCCGGCCTAGATGCTTGACCCGAACTACGAAGATTACACGGGGAAAACCAAAGTCAACCTGAAAGTCAACCTTGATTAACGACCCTTTTTTATTTACTCCTTTCTAGATGCTCAATATTAGCCTATATGATTAGCAAAACATTTTAGCAGACACGACACAGCGAACGGGACTCATTTAGGGTTTAATTGAAAGAATTAGATTTTTAGGGACCAAAACGTAAACTTTGCAAGTTGCGAGAACTTTGCTGATTTTAAGCTTACCAATATGTAATTAGTCATTTTTCATGCATCTCTGTCAAATATCAGCTTAATTGGACATTCCAAACTCAACCAATTGCATCCATATTCATCAAGGACTAAAATGTAAGAAGCAAGAACTTGAAACCATTCAAAATGCAGTCCAATGGTCGGGTGTTTCGAAACACTGACCCTCGTATCGAAACAACTGTATCGAAACTGGATTGACCGTTTCGGTACTCGGGCTCGTTCCGAAACCCGTATCGAAACATGGTTCTCCAGTAGCTAAAGTTTTCCGAAACACTCCTACCTGTTCCGAAACACTATGGTCATTTCAGGCCCCTGTTTCGAAACAGATAAGGGTGTTTCGATACACCCTGCCCTGCAACTATATAATTTTCCGGTTTTTCACAACTTTACACATTCAAACACATCCCAAATCATCCCATAACACACCAACAACATGATCAAACATCAAAGATCACTATAATGAGGTTTAAGCTAAAGCATGGCATCAAACATATGATCAATGAGTCTATAGGCATGCTTCCTAGTCATAATAACCATGTAAAAGCCACAAGCCTCAAACCAAACCAAATAAGACAATTACAAACTTCAAAAACCATATTAAACTTGCCACGAACATAGGGAGTTCAAAACACATCTCCCAAAACTAACCATAGGCCCCCATTGCCAAATATCAATACTAAAGCGTACGAAAACATCACCATACATGAGCTTCTCACTTCCTTGGATGACCTTAACCTCCTTGCTGCCCAAAAACGTCTCAATTATCTGCATTGTTGGTAAAAGAGAGCATAAGCACATTTTCTTAGTGAGGCAAGCTCTAAGAAAACCAACTCAACAATGCATCATCAAAACTCTATCTCAAAAACCATTTTCTACAACATGCTCTTTCTATCTCATGCTTGAAAACCATTTCAAAGCTAATCTCTATTTGAAAACACATGTACCTCCATTCTATCTCATGCATTTAAACCAATGCAAATCTCATGGCAAAGCCATACACATGCTTGTGAAAACTAAAACATTTTATACACAAATCTCATATGCATCTCTCATAGCATAAATCATCTCAACATTTGGTACATGTGAATCAAATACAATTTCATAAACTATATTGGCATTTCATATTACATCTTTACTCGGATATGCGGATTAGCTTGACTCGAGGTCAAGTCCTACCCCGGTGGAATCTCACATCACTGGACTCTCATGGCGGTATCTCTCATCGCCACAAATCTTGGGTGTTTCACCAAGTCCTACCCCGACGGTATCTCTCATCATTGGATTCTCACTTTGGATCGGGATGGCACTACCCCCAATGCCCGACTCCAAAGAGCACGTACGAATTTTTAGTTTATAGTGCACTCTCATCCTATTGATCGATCAATTATATCCGGTAATTATCTCATCTTATATGCCAATATATTATGTCAAAAACATCATCTCACCTACTGTTTTTATGGAACATTTCTCAAGTCTTTCTCATCCCATTTCAAAATCATATCTCATGCTTTGCATTAAATCAAAATCTCCAAACTCTTTAATACAACATTCTATCTCATGAAGTCTTTACAAAGCATCATCTCATACTACAATTCATGCATAAAACAGTAGGAATTTGCCTAACTCAAAACAAGAGCATGTAAAAGCATTTAGGGGCATCAACCACATATTTGAGAGCAAATCTAGCCATACTTACTTCCGGACTTATGATGTTGTTTCAAACCAATCCTAAATCCCCAAACCATGTTTCTCTGTCCCTCACGGACTTCTAAAACCATTCGCACTCACCGATTACGTTTCGCTTGCTTGCCGAAACGATATCTAAGCTTCCGGCACTTTCGGATCAACACCAAAAGCGTCCGAAGATGTCTTCTCTGTTTATTACACATAAGAGCAGAGGATTAATGCATCATCATGCATTGAAATCATCAGCTACTCAATCAAACTCGCTGCACTACTCAAAAACACCATTTTAGCCACCCAAAACAACTGAAATCATCTCCAAACTCTTCCAAAACAAAGCTCAGCCAAGATCTATCAATTCTAATCATTATAAACCTCAATGAACACCAAAAATCATCATAAACTCGTCCGTATATCTCCAGCAACAACAGAACACAAAAACCACCCCAAAAACCACAAATCTAGCATGTAAAACTTAGGAATCCAAACCTATTCAGGATTTGCTTGATAAAAACTCATTTATAACATCAATTATCATCCATAATACATTAGAAATCAACCTCAAAACAGAGTCTAACCAAGAGTTACGAAAATCATCAAGATCTCACCATGAACCTTGAGTTTTACCACAATTTCATGTTTCCAACATTAAAGCAACTCAAAAATCATTAACAAAGGATTGATAACTTGGGAATTTCAGTAAAGAACTGATCATTAGAGGAGAAGGATGAAGCTTACCTCTAATGGCTGATTTCTCCTCAATTTGGGCAAGATTTCTTGAAAATCCAAGGTAAAAACAAGAGGTTTTAATGAGCTAAAGATTAGGAATCCTTAGGAGAATGAAATCTCAGCAAATGAGATGAAAATCAAAGGTTAATTGATGAAGGAAATGTGTTTGGCTGAGTGGATGTTGAGAGAAAATGAAATTAGAGAAAACTAACGTAAGGTAGTTATGAAAAGTCAAAATAGATTTTTCTTTTTAATTCTCATTTATTCCCTTAATTAAAAAATTATTAAAAACTCTCAAGTTAAAGAGAAATCTAATGAAAAACATTTTGGTAAAATTAGCTCCTTAAAGATTCAATGTTTCAATCCTTTACAAAACAGTCACTAGTCAACTTTTGCAAAAACTCCGATTTGATCACTACACCGAAATGTAGTATTTCCAAATTATATTTTGTAAAATTGTTTTCACCATAATCATTTATATAATAAATGAGGATTTTTAGATATTTTTCCATATTTTTAAAATATCCCGAACTAGGTGTTCCCTAAATCTCCCTTAAAGATTCGAACCGTTCTCGACCGGCCCGATTCAAACTCTAAAACATCTAGGCCCAAAATTAGGGCGTTACAAAAAAAACAATGCCAAGAATACTTCTTTTACATGTAAATATACACAGTCATCAAGTAATATAGTAGTAAGTTGAGAATTGTCTCCACATGATTGCCTATAGGAATTAATTGCCATGATTAGTACTTGTGAACTAAAAAATAAAAGTGTTGGCAAATGATAGAAGGAATGGGTAAAATAAAAAAATAAGGAAATGAAGATGATAAAGAGAATTGAAGCAAAGTGAAGATTACAGTAATGAAATGATAACGGTCTGGAAAACAAAGGGTGTAAGAATGATAACAAAGATTTGGCATAGAATGTCTGAATTTTATGCTATCAATGTCGGCTAGTAATAATGTCCTGCCTTGGCATTGATCACCGAGTAGATTCAAATTGGAAAAGCCTCTCTCGATGACCATTGCCTTAAATTGACCTTGTAAAAACCCCTATATCTCTATATTGAATGTTTTTTTCATAAACCAATTTGATTAAGTCCCAATCTATACTCCTAAGGGATAGACTCACTCCCGAAGTAAGTTCATCTACTTGAACATATTCTCTCGAAGCATCTCGCCTTAGTATCTAGCAACTGATCGTTGCCACCCAAGTCTATTAAGATATTAAGGAGCAATAGGCTAACAATGTCAGCTCTCTCTTGGCAAAGTATTTAAAAACAGTAATGCCAGCTCTCACTTGGCAAGACAGTTAGAAAACAGTAAAGCATGCCAGATAAACGAACAATGCCAAGGCGTTTGAATTATTAAAAACTAAACATAAAACACAACAAAGATAGGTTTTAAATCATTCTTTAACTCGAGAAAGAAATACAAAAGATCAACAAGAATTAAAGAAAGGAAGGTGGTCTCTCGATGCACCCTTCAATAGATTCTCGATGTCTCATAGAATCTTCAAGCCTATGATCTTGTTGTCTCCGATTCCTTCTTCTCCACTATTGTAGACCGCTTCTCAAGTTCAAGCCTTCATCTTTTTCATTGTCTTTTTCTCCTTCTTCAATTCGTTGTTCAGTGGTGATTGATCTTCTCTTTAAATAGGCTTAAGTAGAAGCCCTGGGATAAGCCTTTGCATTTGAAATTTGAATGCGCAAGGGATAAAGCTTGCGATCACCTTATCCTTTGTTTGGAGTGCAAGGCTGGTCAGGTGATAAGCTGATAAGGTTAGGGCTGACGTCATCGTGCCAACGCTGTTCTATCATTCTGGCTTGGCATGATTCTGCCAACCAAGCACGACACTACTTATTTGATATTTTTTCGGAGAATGATCCAATCCCTATTTTCTTACAACCTGATCTGGTCCTATTTTCTCGAGTTCATCAGCTCCTTGGCATGGCATCAAGTTCATTTGCTATGCCAACCGACGCTTGGCAATGCTGTGCCAACAGTGTCTTGGCATTCTCTTTGGCATCCTTTTCTGCGTTTCTTTTTCTGTGCCAAATACTATGCCAAACCTTCGAAATTGCCAACAAAACAACCTTTCATACTGGCATAGACAGAATTCCTCACCCATTATGTAAATGCATGATTTTAACATTCTAATGCAACTAAATGTACCTAAAAACAAGCAAAAACATTGTAATATTGTCATTAAAAATAGTACTTTTGGAGAGGAAACACACCCCCAAACCTAACTCATTGCTTGTCCTCAAGTAATTCAAAGAAAGAAAATAAAAATTGTGAAAAAGTTACCTCGACAAAATTTTGGTTGGAATGCCAACAAATGATGGCAAGCAGAATTTGGCTCTTTTCTGTCCTCAGTATCTTAGTGTAATTATACCAAGCAAGTAGCAATTCAAGTGCAGCAATATAACTCTAGTCTTTGTTCATGAAAAGTGCATGATGTGTAGGCAATATGCATCAAGTATTCTTTCACTCCCTTAGTCAATTTTACTACCTAAACTCAGTTTCTCTTTTCTTTATAATTTTTCTCTCTCTCTCTCAGCCAAGGGTTTCTATTGGCAATAACTTAAGCTTGCTTCGTGACACAGTTTAGCGTGAGAGATAAGAGGGAGCATACCACGAATCCCCACCTTAATCCAGACATCACTAGGCTTTCTCTTCAACTCATACCCTAAAGTTTTGGAGTTTATAACTAAGAGGGAGCAAACCACGAATCTCCAAGTACTTATTATCCCTAGTTAGAGGAGAGTTCATTTTTTCATTGCCTTAGCAGAACATTGCTGCCTTATTTATTTTCTTTTACCCTTGCATATTTTTCAACTTTTTTTTAATCTGAGCATAGTTTAAAACAGTCTAAGTTTTCTAGGGAACTAGATATATATCACGTGTTAACTGAAAATTCAATTCCCTAAACTAGAGATCAATTGCCAAGCAATTCCTGGCATACTACCCTGCTGGCATGGCATGACAACTAAAGATTAAAATATCCTCATTGGACAGAAACCTAGATCAAATTAAACTTCCCTAAAAATGTTAAAATCCTTCAAAATTAAATTGATGCAAAATTTTCTTTTTTTTTCTTTTTTAACGGTTCGGTATGCAACTATCTTATATGACCTACATGACATGGCAACAAAAAAATTAAACATGAAAAGCACGACATGGAATAAATGTAATGTGAGGAAACGCACACCCCCAAACCCAAGATGTGCATTATCCTCAATGCATGAAAACAACACATATATACAAATAAAACTGAAAAATAAAATGCATGAACATGTAAATGCAATGGATTGAAATGTAAAGGAATTTAGGAAGAAGAGGAATCCCCTTCAGATGATACTTCTTGTGTGACACGAGTCTTCCTCTTGACAAAGCTTCCACGGTCGGAGGCTTTGTGTTTCATTCTTGACATGGATGGTTTTGTGGCAGTGGAGGCTCCAACATCTAGGAGAACTTCCCCCATAATCTTGACAGGTTCGAACGCGGCATGGGCGTCAAATGGCATCTAACTGTGCTGGCACGGAAGACGTTGTGGCAGACATAGCTTTGGTTTCTTTGAGTTTGACAAGAGATTCAATAGATTCAACATGAACTGGAGATAATGGGGCTGTGGCATCAAATGGGGTACGAGCGGGCTGGAGACTGGCTGGCCTGACATCTTTGGCAAGGATGTCTGCAGAGAACTCAAGAAATGCATGCATTGTATGAGCGGTTATGCCTTCAAGTGTTTTCTTCATGGCACAATCCCTGACATGAACATTCGGCCTTCTCCAACTTCTAGAGGATAATCTCCTGGCGTTGATACATCTAGAGAGTAATGCCACAACATCAGCTGGCAGTTGCGTTGTCTATTCAGACTTGGGTGTCTTGGCATCAGAACTCGACATGGTCTCTTGGCATAATTTTTTGTGCTAAAAATCAAAGAAACTTTTCAAAACAGAAAAGAAATAAAACGGAAAACTAAAAATTTAAAACTGAGTTACCTAAGTACTGAAAAGAAAATAATTCTCCTAAACTATTTACAATGATCATACTGGGTTGGCAAAACGTTACTGAATATCCGCATGGAGAATGGTCTCCTTGGCATTAATCTGATTTCCTTCCCAGTAGTGCTTTAGTCTTTGGCCCTTGGTTGGTGGACGTATGGTTTTGGCAATCTTTTGTTTGAATAACCAACATAGGAAGCCAAATAATTTCTTAGATTTAAGTATGTCGAACCCTCGATTGCACGATAAAAGAGAATGTTTTGCCACGGTGGCTTTGAACAACCACCTTAGAAAACTGAAGTATCTCTTTGTTGTAGGTCTCGAGAACCTTTGATTGAACTCAGCACCCAAGTAGTGCTTAGGTTCTACTGCTCTTTTCTCCTTTGATGTTGAGGCATGGTTGAGGTGATCTGGCAACGATTTCAGTTCAAACTTGGGTGGCTCCTCAATGGATGGTTTAGGTGCCATGATCTCTGTGCCAGCTAAATCAAATGGCTTAGATCTATCAAAACAACTTATGACCTCATCCAGCAAGTTCGGTTCTTCATATTCCTCACTCGGTGTATCCTCGTCATCCAGATCTATGGCATCATCATCAGTGCTCTGGCAAAGTTATGCCATGTCCTCGTCAAAGATAGGTTCCATGATCTCGACAGCTTGGCATTCCACAGGTTCATCTGCACACTCAAAAGCTTTGAAAACATCAAAAATAATATATGCTTGTTTTACCAAGGTAGGGTTGGCAAATGCTGGCTCCACTAGTTTTGCCAAGCTAGTGCTTGCATCTGATTGAGATATGGAATTACTGGTGCATGCTTCCCCTTTCTTAGCTTCCTTGGTTTCGTCTGCTGGCAGTGATTTCTCTTCATGGCAGACAATTGGCTGCTTGGTAGATGTTTCATTCTCGATTGGTTTGCCACTATAGAGAGTGACAACTTGGCTTTGTTCTCTCCATGTTTGTCGAGAATCCTATGTATCACTTGGCAGAGTCCCTGGAGGTCTGGCATTAAGTACTTTGGCAATATGTCCTATCTGAACTTCCAAGTTCCTCATGAACGCTGCTAGAATCTAAACGGTTGCATCGTTATGCTCCATATAATCCATTAGGGTGTTCTCATCAAGAGATCTTTGCTCTGGCAGTGGATTATTCTAGGCTTTATGTGGCACCGCATTCTGGTTGAATCCTGGCATGGAATTCTGGTTGAAACCTGGCATGGCATTGTTGTTCTGTTGTTGGGCATTATATTGGTCACCGCTTTGATTCACCCAAGAAAAGTTGAGATGTTGCTTCCGACCTGTATTATAAGTATTAGAACGTGGGTTAAAATTTTGATGAAAATTACCAACAAAATTTATCGATTTAGAGTTGGCATGGAAATCATCCACAACATGATCCTCTCCACATATTGTGCAAAATGGTTCCAATACCTTGACTCCTTGGGATTCATTACTCTTTTGCAAAGTTTTCACAATGCTATTGAGATTGGAAATCTGGCATTGATGGATGTTAGTGTATCAAGCTCCAATTTTTCGATGCATGGGACATCTTCTCAACAGGTCTTTGAATCGCTCCCAAGTATCGTAGAAAGTCTCATCATCAACTTGCCTAAAGGTGACGATTTCACTTCGTAGCTTGGCACTTAATGCTGGTGGCTGGAATCTCAGTAGGAATTTCTGGCATAAATATGCCCATGTAGTGACTGAACGTGGTGGCAATGAATTTAGCCACAATTTTGCCCTATCTCGCAAGGAAAATGAAAAGAACTTTAGCCTTATTGTCTCTTCACTCACACTAGGCTGGCGGAATAGTTGGTAAACCTCCATGAATTGCTTCAAATAATTCATTGGGTCTCCATTAGGAGATCCATCAAACTAACCTACATCCATTAGCAATTGAATCATTATCGGTTTAAGCTTAAAGTAAGCCATATTTACCTCTGGCATAATCAGTGCTGGCATAAAATCATCTATGGTGGGTGCTAGATGTTCTCTTATAGATCGTTCTTTAAGTATCTGAGCAACAATAGCAGGAGCTGGTAGTATAACTACAGGTATTACCGGCATCTCCTGGTTGTTGGCATTGTTTATGGCACTATCTATCTCACCATTGCCATCCAACATCTCCTGGTTATTGGCATTGATTATGGCACTGTCTATCTCACCATTGTCGTCACGAGCCTTTTCTCGACGTTCTCTTCTTAACATATGTAGGGTTGAGTTATCTTGTAAATCTTCCTTTACAGTGCTGCTCTTGTACAATTATCAAACAAAAAAAATTAAACAAAATAATCAATTCTGTTGCAAACCCCAACAACGATGCCAAAAACTTGTTGACTTAATATTGCATGGAAAAAATTAAGATTTCAATGCAAATAAGCAAGTAAAAACTATGCCAAGAATATGTCTTTTATGTGCAAGTATACATGGTCAGCAAGTAATATAGTACTAAGTTGAGTATCGTCTCCACAAGATTTCCTATAGGAATTAATTGTTGTGATTAATACTTGTGAACTAGAAAATAAAAGTGTTGGCAAATGATGGAAGGAATGAGTAAAAAAAAGAATTAAGGAAATAAAGATGATAAAGAGAATTGAAGTAAAGTGAAGATTACGGTAATGAAATGATAAATGTCTGGCAAACAAAGGGTGCAAGAATGATAACAAAGATTTGGCATAGAATGTTTGAATTTTATACTAGCAATGATGGCTACTAATAATGTCCTGCCTTGGCATTGATTGCCGAGCAGATTCAAATTGGCAAAGCCTCTCTCGATGATCATTGCCCTAAATTGACCTTGTAAAAACCCCCTATATCTCTATAATAAATGTTTTTTTTCATAAACCAATTTGATTAAGTCTCAGTCTATAATTCTAAGGGATTGTCTCACTCCCGAAGTAAGTTCATCTACTTGAACATATTCTCTCAAAGCATCTCGCCTTAGTATCCAGCAACTGATCGTTACCACCCAAGTTTGTTAAGATATTGAGGAGCAATAGGCCAACAATGTCAGCTCTCGCTTGGCAAAGTATTTATAAAAATTTAATGTCAGCTCTCACTTGGCAAGACCGTTAGAAAATAGTAAAGCATGCCAGATAAACGAACAATGCCAGGGCGTTTGAATTATTAACAACTAAACATAAAACACATCAAAGATAAGTTTGAAATCATTCTTTAACACGGGAAAGAAATACAAAAGATCAACAAGAATTAAAGCAAGGAATGAGGTCTCTCGATGCAGCCCTTCAATAGATTTTCGATGTCTCATGAAATCTTCAAGCCTTTGATCTTTTTATCTCCGATTCCTCCTTCTCCATTGTTGTAGACCGCTTCTCAAGTTCAAGCCTTCATCTTTTTCATTTTCTTTTTCTCCTTCAATTTCTTGTTCAGTGATGATTGATCTCCTCTTTAAAAAGGGTTACGTAGAAGCCATAGGATAAGATTTTGCACTTTAAACTTGAATGTGCAAGGGATAAGGCTTGCGATCACCTTATCTTTTGTTTAGTGTGCAAGGCTGATCAGGTGATAAGTTGATAAGTCTAGGGTTGACGTAATCGTGCCAATGCAGCTCTGGCATCCTGGCTTGGCATGATTCTGCCAACCAAGCACGACACTACTTACCTGTTATTTTTTCGAAGATTGATCCAATCCCTATTTTCTCGTAGCCTGATTTAGTCTTATTTTTTCGAGTTCATCAGCTCCTTGGCATGGCATCAAATTCATTTGTTATGCTAACCGACTCTTGGCAATGATGTGCCAACAGCGTCTTGGCATTCTCTTTGGCATCCTTGCCTGCGTTGCTTTTTGTGTGCCAAATACTATGTCAAACCTGCAAAATTGCCAACAAAACAACATTTCATACTGGTATAGACAGAATTCCTCACTCTTTATGTAAATGCATGATTTTAACATCCTAATGCAACTAAATGTACCTAAAAACAAGCAAAAACTTGTAAGATTGTCATTAAAAATAGTACTTTTTGAGAGGTAACACATACTGATACACCCAGCCAAAATACACTTACCCGTATTAATATACCTCTACTCGTATCGGTACACCTGGCCAAATTACACTTACCCGTATCGATACACTTCTACTCGTATCGATACACCTAGGCCTAAAATACCCCATTTTTCTGGTTTTTTCATGCTTATAAGGTTTCAAACTCATACCAACATTCCTTAAACATAATCACATGCATATTAGAGACCAAACCATGCCAATCCAACACATAATTACCATCAAGAATCAACCATCATACTTCATAGGAAATCTAAAGGCATGCTTCCTAGAGAATAATCCATCCAACACCCAAAACTTTAATTCCAAGCAAAACCAACATATCAATACCATTGATAGCTTAAAAAAACAATTTAAACTTGCTCAAAACAGGGAGTTTAACATAGGGATGGCAACGGGGCGGGGCGGGGCGGGTTTTTGGCCGCCCCGAACCCGCCCCGACCTATAAGATACTATACCCGACCCCGCCCCGCCCCGAATAAAAATATTAATTTACCCGCCCCGACCCGCCCCGATACAATAACCCTTAAACCCGACCCCGCCCCGAAAAATTAAAAAAAAATTAATCTTCGTCGACGGTAAATGTTAGATTCGACCAATCTTCCACCACAATCACAAATTATGGTTTCAAGGGACTTCAAACTTATATAAAAAAATAAAAAATAAAAACAAATTTTAAATTATACATGTGTTAAACTACATATTTAAAAGAATAAACTTGAATCATTGACCGTTAGAATCAAATATATTAAAACTTGAACAACATCTAACAAAATTTTACAAAATGTACAAACCAAAACAAAAAAAAAATAGCTTAAAACACATAAAAATATTTAAATATAATGATATTTTTTATAAATATAATAAAAATATATATAAAAATATAAAAATATACCGGGGCGGGGCGGGGCGGGGAATTTCTAGCAAATACCTGAACCCGCCCCGCCCCGACTTCATGCTTTTTCCGCCCCGCCCCGCCCCGATCCCCGAAATTTTAGGAAAAATACCGGGTCGGGTCGGGGCACCTCGGGTCGGGTCGGGGCCGAGTATTTTTGCCATCCCTAGTTTAACAAACACACTCCCAAATCAACAATGAACCCCATTGCCTTTATTATTAAAAGTCTAGTTTCAAACCATACTTTCAAAAAACGAAGCCCTTTGATCCTTCTTGCTCACTTGCTGCCTCTACTCCTTTAATTCTCTGCATTGATGGACAAAGAGAGCGTAAGCACACTAGGCTTAGTGAGGAGTGCTTAAAACAAAACACCATCAATGCAATTTGAAAATAATTTCTCAAAACTATTGAAATCATCATTTCAACCCATTTATAAAACATCAAGCCTTGAAAACCATGCACTTAAACCTTTCCAAAACCAACATATTAAACCATATGCCTCATGTATCATTAATCAACATCAAACACCATTGCTAAACCTCAATTTAAGCCTACTCATGCATAACAACTATATGCAAGCTTAAAGAGTAAACATGTATAAGTCACATTATACAACATAAACATTTTCATGATACATCAACAATTATATTGTCTTACAAGTGATCATTAACCAAGTTCCGTTTCCAAAATAGTTCATCGGATACATAGTGTTAACCTTGTAAAAGGTTAACATTTCATGCCTTTTTACTTAGGTTGTTGAATGAAATCAAGCTCATTTCATCTCATTTCATAGCATATAGTTGCATTTAGCTCATGTAGTTGCATTTCCAAAATAGTTCATCGGATACATTGTTTTCATATGCATCAACATAAAACCATTTTCTCAAAGCATCAACCACGCTTTAAACACAAGTATAAAACACATACTTACATTGACCGCTTACCACGTGCATCCATCATCATTTCATAATTAAAAATAGTATAAAACATACTTTCATTCATGCATAAACAGTAGGTAACATATAATCAAACCCAAGTGCATAAAATTATTTCGTAAAAGCACGACCTAGAGAGAAAATCCACTTATACTTAATTCCGAACTTATACAAGTGTTTCAAGCTCAAATCTAAGTTTCGAAACCACATTCAAACCTTTTAAAAGCTATAGGTTTCGTTCTCACTCGGCGACAAGCAAAACTTCAATTCACCGACTTGTGAATTCAAGCGTCCGAAGCCTCCAAAGCTTCACCGATAGTTATGGAACCAACCTCCCATAGTTTAACCACACCAAAACAGAGGCACAATGCATCACAATGCATTCATAAACCCAGCAATAACAATCATCAACATTGTCTTGCTAAATGCGACCAAACGGCCATCCGAAACAACTGAAATCAACATCGATCGACCTCCAAACTTAACCCAGCCAAAACCTAACACTTTCAGCCATCAATTAACATCAAAAGACATCTAAAAAACCTTCTCATAACATCCTTATACTTCCAGCAACATTACACCACCATAACTCGTCCAAAACACATAACTATCAACATAAACAATTAAAGATTCTTATAGTTTCGGGATTCCAATGTTAAAACCATTATTTCAAAATTATTGAATATCAAAATCATGATTAGAATCAATCAAAAACCCAGAAAAATAGATCCAATTCGAGAATCACATAAATCCATCAATTAATTCTTGATTTAATCGTATTACCCAATTAAATTATAAAACCTCATTAGAAAACATATTTAAGGAGTCAAGAACTTGGGAATTTCAATAAAAAAAACTTGATTAGAGGATAAAAATGAAGATTACCTCTAATCTCTTGCTTTTCCCTTAATTGGCAAGATTGGGTAGAAATCTTCAAGAAAACAATTGAAGCTTGTTGTGGAAATCTAAGGAAATCATTTAAGAATCAAAGTTGGATGAGAAGCGATAAGTCTGTGGAGATTTTAGAAGAGAAAAGCTAGTTTGGCTGATAAGAAAGTTGAGAGAAAAGAAGTTACGTAAGAAAATGTTTTATTTAACTAAAACCCCTTTTATTAAAAACCTTCTCATCCTTAGTTATCATTTAATTAAACATTTATTAAAAAGGCCTTAATTAAGGTAAATAGCTGATTAAAATAAAATAGCTCCTTAAATATTCAACGTTTTGACCCTTTTACAAAGCAGTTACCAAAAACAGTTTTGCCAAAATTACATTTTAGTTACTAGTCCAAAATGTCACATTTCAAAATTATTTTCCCAAAATTAATTTCACTATAAATCAACAAATATTAAATAAGGATTTAACCATTTTCCATATTTTATCTCGCATATAAATATTCAATCCCAATTCTGATTTGAATCTCTAACCCGGTCCACCGGACGGTCTAATCACCTCTTTGCAAGCTTTAAATTCATTTCTTGCTTGGGAGAGCATTTCACAAATGTTGCGTACTGATGAAGGTTTCATCCGAGGCATTTTTCGGGTCTAATGACAGTTGTGGTAAATTCGATTGGAGACCTTATAATGCGACCAAGAGCTTACTGGCCAATATGGTGGAAATTGCTAAACTTTTGAGGAGAATTGGCAAGGTACAATTTGAATTGGTGCCAAGATCAAACAATGGGCTTGTTAATATTTTTTCTACAGATGGGACTCGAAGACAATATTTATTCAAAGCATGGTGGTGAGCTCCTTGTGTTGACTAGAAAGGATTACTGTTAAATTTGACATTTTGGAGGATCATTTTCATCGATTGTATCTTTGCTTGTCCCTTCTCAATTTTGTTTCTTCCTACAAGTGGGTACTCTTTTCCTCTATTTAGCTTAGGGAGGTTTTTAGCGAGACCCACTTTGCAGGTTAATTTTAATAATAAAACAAATTTGCCAAGCAAAAAAAAGAAAGCTTGAACAAGTTCTCATTATGAACTTCTCATTCTTCTTAAAAAGGCTAAATTAAATTTTGAAATAGTTTTTCTTATTATTAACTTCTCATTCTTCCTAAAAAGGGTAAATTGAAATCTGAAGTAGTTCTTCTCATTATGAACTCTTCATTCTTCTAGAAATGTTGATGGGATATTCTCATTATGAACTTTTTGCTTCGTATTCTTTTGGAAAAGTATGAACATGTTTTTCTCATTATGAAATCATCATTCTTCCGATAAAGATTTTGCATCTCCTTCTTTGGAAACTTTGAACAAGTTCTTCTCATTCTTTTCGCAAAGGCTAAGTTTGAAGTTTGAACCAATTCTTCTCATTAAGAAATATTCATTTCTTTTAGAAATTTTGATCAGCTTCCTCCTTTTTGGAGAATTTGGACATGTAAGATCTTCTCATTAGGAACTTTCATTCTTTGCTAGGCGAATTCTTCTCATTAGGAACTCTTCATTCTTTTTTGGGCAAGTTCTACTCATTATGAACACTTCATTCTTATCGAAAATGATTGATCCGCTATCACCACACTTTGTCTAAATCTCCTCAACGTCTCTGTTGACATGGCATCTGTAAACCAAACCATTTTGGTACTTATACCTAAAATTAAAGATCCAACTACTAAGAGGCACCTCAAGCCTATTAGTCTATGCACAGTGATTTACAAAATTGTAGCCAAGGTCCTGGTCAACAGAATGAAGCATACAATACCTTTTTGCATTAGTGATAACCAAGCGACCTTCGTTCAGGGGCGCAATATCTCTGATAACATTCTCATTGCTCATGAAATTATACATTCCATTAATATTGGGACTTCTAAATTTTCACACGGAGTGGCTCTTAAGCTGGATATGGAAAAGGCCTTTGATAGAGTGGAATGGTCTTTTCTTGAGAATGTCATGACCCGAATGGGATTTGCACCATCCTGGGTTTCCATTATAATGCGATGCATTTCTTCGGTATCTTTCACTGTTAAGGTAAACAATTCCTTTTCTCCCTTCTTTAACCCACAACGGGGTCTTCACCAAGGCGATCCTCTGTCACCTTTCCTCTTCCTCTTCTGTACTCAAGGGCTCTCTGCTTACCTCTCTGAGGCTCAGCAACTTAGCTTACTTCCTGGCCTTGGTGCTAGCAGATTGGGCCCTAAAGTCAATCACCTTCTCTTTGCGGATGATTGTATTGTCTTTATTAACACTAAACCAGAGGAAGCTGAACATCTTAAGCTGGCTCTTCAGACTTATGCTTCTGCCTCTGGACAAGCAGTCAACTTTGAGAAATCTACTATCTTCTACAACCCACGTACCCCTAGCTCGATACGTGACACAATTAATACTTCCTTACAGGTACGCAAGGTCACTAACCCGAGGGTTTACTTGGGTGTCCCACTTCTTATTGGAAAAAATAAAATGGAATCCCTCGGTTTTATTCGTGATAAAGTTCATGACAGATTGTCCAATTAGGACAAGCAACTTCTTTCTTTTAGTGGTAGGGAAATTTTTATCAAAGTTGTATTACAATCTTTGCCCCAGTATGTCATGTCGTGCTATCTGCTACCCCTAAAATATAATCGATGATATGACCTATGCTATTCGACGTTATTGGTGGTTTGGTAAAAACAACAAAAAAGGTTGGCACATGCTCCCCTGGGATCAGGTTTGTTTACCTAAATCAGTGGGAGGTATGGGCTTTAGGGACCTCAATAACTTCAATATTGCGCTTTTAGGTAAACAGCTCTGGCGACTTATCTGTGAACCAGAGTCTCTGTTGGGTCAAATCTATAAAGCAAAGTATTTTCCGTCTAGCAACATCCTTGACGCTTCTTGACCACATCGTTGGTCGTTTGCCTGGCAAGGTCTCTATAATGCCATGCAACATCTCTATGGAGGGTTTCTCTATCGCCCTGGCATTAACAGTAGTATTCATCTCCACCGGGATAATTGGGGAGGATCTTCTCCTTTACACCTCTATGGGGACTACGAGATTTCCGACGAAGTACATGTTCGTTGTCGTGATTTTTTGATTCGGAACCAAGCAGCTTGGGATCCTATTAAGGTTCACAACTACTTTACTACGGAAGATGCCAATGCCATTTTGACTATTCCCATCATCAATGATGCTCGCGATTCCATTCTTTGGAACCCCAATGATTCTGGCATTTACTCGGTCCGATCCAGTTACCAATTTCTTCAACGGCCCCCGGAACCCCGAAATCGACCTGCTCAGATCTAGAAAGTTCTGGCTAAACTAAAGGCTCTACCTAAGGTTAAAACCTTTGGTTAGCGCATGGGTTCCGAGGCTCTACTTGTTGGATCCCGTTTGCAAGCTTTTGCGCTTGACTCGGGTCCTTGCCCCATTTGTCATTCCAGTTCAGAATCTATCCTTCATGCTCTTCGCGACTTCTCTGGTGCCTTGGAGGCGCTCCGTTTGGTGGGCATCCCAAGTTCTTTGTTTAATAGTTCGGCCTCTACTGGTCTCCATTGGCTGGAGAAGGGTGCTCACCAACTATCTCCTGATCTCTTTGGGCTTTTTCTAACCACACTATGGAACATTTGGAACAGGCGCAATGACTGGGTCCATAATCGCCATCTGCAACCCCCTGGTTAATTGCTCTCAACTCTCTCAGTCTACATTGTGATTACTCCAACGCTATTTCTTCTTCCTCTCCCCCACCGGTTTCTCCACCACTCTCCCCTCCACGCTGGAGGCATCCCCCTCCTGGGTACATTAAAATTAATGTGGACGGGGCTTTTGATCCATCCACTCATGCAGCAGCAATTGGAGTTGTGGCCCGTGATGACACGGGCGCGGTAGTTGGGGGCTTGGCTTACCCACTGGGCAGTTTTCTGGATGCTGCGACTTCTGAAGGTGTGGGCCTTCTTGCTGGCATCATTTTTGCTCAGTCTCAAGGTTGGAGCCTCTTACTTTTTGAGACAGACTGTGCTTCTCTTGCGAATAGACTGAACCATATGGGGCCTGACCTCTCCACTTTGGGGCCGACGCTTTTACAAGCTCATGATGCGCTTTCCTCTTTTCCTTTTGCACATGTTCATTATGTAAGCCGCGAGGCTAATTTAGTTACTCATACTCTGGCTACTCATTCTCTTAAGACCATGACTTTTATGTCTTTTGGTTCCCTTTACCCAGATTGTATCCGCAACATTGTACTTGGCGAGATTTCATCTCGATTTATATAAATGAATCTAGGGTACTCTTTTCCCCTTTTAGGGATCTCTGGGACTTGTGCCTAGTGATGTTAGTAGGGTTTTTAATGAGGCCCGCTTTCTTCAAAAAAAAAAGATTGATCCGCCTTCTCATCTCCGAAGAGACTGAACCTACAACAAGTAATATATATCATTACTAATAATCCAACTTGAAACGATAGAGGATGTCCTCAATTTTTCAACTTGAAGCTCTAATTCTTCTATAATTTCATCTTCCACCATGCTTTGAAGTAAATGATCTGCAAAATTAAAATGTTTATCATTAGTCAATTATTTTTATATTTTTATTGTTCTTTTTTTTTTTACATCCACTTCTTCATCTTCTTCTTGAGGCTCTTATGTCCCACAAGTTTGTCTTCCTCCATACTTGAGGGTATATGACCTACAAAAAACCAAGTAATTCATCATTATCCATTCATTCATTTCAAAGTTTGGTCAAAATTAAAATTTTCTTCTTTCTTATCATTTTATTCTCTTTCTCTTCTTGATCTATTACTAATTGACCTTACTCCATGTTTGAATCTATATAACCTACAAACGTTAAATTCTTATCGGTGATCATCAATCATCTCTTCCTTTTCTTTTCTCCCTTCTTTTTTTTTTGATTTTTTCGCAACATGATTTGACTTTCTCCTCTAACTTGAGACATTAAAACTTTTGAAAAATTAAAATGATCATAATTTTTTAAAAAGATTAATCTGCCTCTTCTTCCGTGGTCGATTTTGAACAAGTTCTTCTTATTATGAACCTTTCCTTCTTGGAAAAATAAACAAGTTCTTATTATGAACTTCTCATTTTTCCGGTAAATATTTTGCTCATTCTTCCTTGAAAAGTTTGGACAAGTTCTTCTCATTGTGAACTTCCTATTCTTCCCACAAAAGCTAATTCGAAGTTTGAACCAGTTCTTGTTATGAACCCTTTATTTTTCTTGGAGTGTTGGTCCACTTCCTCATCTTTTGAGAAATTGGACAAGTGAACTCTTCTCATTAGGAATTCTTCATTCTTTGCTGAGCAAGTTCATCTCATTAAGAACTCTTCATTCTTTTTTGGGCGAGTTCTTCTCTTTAGGAACTCTTCATTTTTTATCGGGCGAATTCTTCTCAATATGAAATCTTTATTCTTTGCTAGGCGAGTTCTCAATTAGGAACTCTTCATTCTTTACTAGACGTGTTCTTCTCATTATTAACTCCTTATTATTTTCTGGGATAGTTCTTCTCATTTGAACCCAAAGTTGATATATTTCATTTTCCAATCTAAAAGGCTGGTACCCTGAACTTTCTTCTTCTCTTTGAAAACTGAAGGCACGAATGTCTTAAAATCTTTGCTAGAATCCACTCATTTGAAAACGAAGCCATGGATTAAAGTCTTTGCTTAGGTCCATGGGCGGAGGCACGTTCCCAAAATTTTTTGAAATTTTTTTACTATATAATTTTATATAAAAAATTAAAAATATATATAAATGACACCTATTTTATGAATGAAATGACATCATTTCTAAATAAAATGACACCCTTTTATTAATAATTAGCTCTCCTTAAGTACTGTTAAAAAATTGACACTCCTTGAATAAATTTCTGGCTCCGCCCCTGCATAGTTCCAAAAAAAAATTGAATTGAAATCTTTGTAGAGATCTACTTCTCCAAACATGAAGTTGCAGATTTAAAATCTTTGCTGAAATGTCTTCCTTCAAACAAGAAGTTATAGATTATAATCTTTGCTGAGATCTATTTCTCCATACACGGAGTTGCATATCGATCTCTGCTAATCTTTGTTGAAGTCCATTCCTCCAAACTCAAAATTATGGATTGAAATCTTTGTTGGGATCTACTTCTCCAACTATTTAGAAAGGCTTTCTAACAGCGGTGCATATTGCGCGTGTAACTTCTCTCTTTAGGGTTACGGAAGGTGAATAATCGACCATTAGATCTTGATATCAGACGGTCTATATTCAAGGGATGGTTCTAGAATAACCCAACGTGGCACCAAATTGAATGAATGCATTAATTAGGGTTTTTAAATCCCACAATATTAAAGAGGCAGCCGAAAGGTTCAAAAACTAAGGGGCTAGGCTTTTTTATGTAAGCTAAATATGTAATAAGATTATGGACCTCATGTTTATAGGTAAATGCTATTTTTATTTAAAGGACTCTTTATTTATATATATTTGGACTATATTTAGTATTTACTTAATATTTGTTTTAAGGGAAAAAATAGTAATAAAATAATAAGGGAGACAAAATTCGGGCATTACACCATCTTTTATAATTAAATTCACAAATCATATATTAATACGATTTTGTTGGTTTATTAGGTTGATGTCGACGGAACATATACTGGCTTGTTCCGGTTCACCTTCAATGTTTGTCTTTGTGCTACTGCCACATCACAATTTCAGACAAAACTAACATTTTCTTTTTACTATTTTTTCATTAATTAAATTGTATTAGATTTTTAAGTATGTTTAATCTCACATCATCTCATATGTTATACAAACGACAATATTAACTGAGCTACGCTCAATCAATTACAAATAAAAGTGAGATAATTTTTATTGATAACATTTTATACTAAGAAAAATTACACACAATCATAAACCTTAAACTTTATTTTATAACTCCTTTGGGACAATTTAAACAAAGAAAAGAGCAATACATTTGTTACTTTTCATTATATGGTTTAATAAACTAGAAAGCTAGCTTGGATATGGTTCCATGCTAGAGGAATCACTCACCCACATCACAAACAACAAGCCTATATATATATCTATATAGAAAGCTGAGGTGATTCATTCCGGCTAAGCACGGCAGCGGAGGCCCTTACTGTAAGCATAATCGACGAGCTTTTCGAACTCCTCGGTGTCCAAGTTAATAACATTTTTAGTGCCGTTGTTAGCAACACAGAGGGCTTCTGTAGCTTGCTTGTTAGGCAATGGTGCATCGAGTTGGTAGAAAGCGTCTTTGAGTTGCTCCTTGTTCAGCACTTTGCCGCCGTAAGCATATCTTGTAAACAAATCTTTCAGGTCTTTTTTAGAGTTCTCTCTCTCCTCCTTTCGCATCCGATAGCTCCTCCTCATCTTCGACTCTTCTTGCTTGGGGTTTCCGACTCGTTCTGTTTATATACACGAAAGGCTCGAATAAGAATCTGTTAAAAGTTTATCGATGGTGGACACGGAAAGCATCGATAATTGTGGGTCGACTGAAAGGCGAAGCGTGTATTGAACAATTTGATGTTTATGAGAATCTCATGCGTGGTGTGTATACACTTGGTATAGCTAATATTCCAAGAGGATTGCTGCGAATAAGAATATCAATGTACGTTTCTGATTTTCCTTTTCTTTCTTTACCTTCGGCTATAAACCACGTCTCTATTTCATCACTTCTTTCTTTGTGGCCGCCAATATTTTACAAACTTTTAAATTTCCTACAGATATTTGCCTAAAATCATATAAGTGTAGATAGAATATTATTGTCCATTTATATATTTTTTTTATTTTTATAATTATTGAGACGATAATGACCAAAAACAAAAGATCACAAAAGCAAAAAAAATTAAGACAAATATTTACCTGAAAATTTCAAAGAAAAAAATCACGAGGGGAGGAAGAGATTTTTTCACTGTGTAAAAAAAAGAGATTACAACTAAATGAACAAACCCTCAATCTCTTGTACTCCCTCCGTCCCATAAAAAATTGTCTCTTAATGACTTTTTGAAAGTCAAAATTTTTAAACTTTATTTTATTAAATTTTTTAAATAATTAAATTTTATAAAATATATATTTGAAAACTACTCGATTAGAGGTTTTTAAAATATATCTATTTATATTTTTATCAATGATACATTTTAAATAATTGTGAGTCAAAGTTGAAAAAAAATGACCAAAAAAAAATCAATAAGAGACAAAAATTGTGGGATAAATGGAGTATTTGTTTATAAGAAAAGAGACATGTTTCCAAAGAAAACCTACATAGAAATAAATTATATTCACACTGAGTACTTTTCAACACATGTCCAAGAGCTCCACAAGGATTTGAACACCTCAGACTAAAATTTGGATCACAACTCTAACAATTATTATATAGGTGATTATTTTATACATTGGTAAAGGGTATATTTTTAAAAGCCGGTCTTAAATATTGTCATGTATCAAACTCTAGATCTTAAACTCTAAGTTTTAAATCTTAAATCTAATCTCAAAAACCTAAACACTAAACTTCTTAACCTTAAATAAAATATATAACAACATTAGAGGTTCATTCAAAAAAAGAATTTCCCTATCACTGCACGAAATAATTTTCAGACGAAACAATGTGTGCCATGATAGGGCATGACCTATCCGCAAATGTGTATTGCAGCTGTAAAAATAATAGTAAAGTGAACATTTTTGTTTCTAAAACTTTATATTAAAATGACATCCTCTAATAAAATAATGTAGAGGTAAAGATAAACCATAACTTTTGTTGAGGATCATACCTAATTTCATAATGATCGTAACATTATCACATCCAATATTCCCTTGAATCATCATCTTTGATCATAACAATATCACATTCAATCTTTACGTAAAGTTCTGGACACCATTTAAAGTTGTTTCTTATTGGGTAAGGGGTTATTTTACCCTCGAGTTCAACTCAAATTAGCAATATTGCCCCTCGTGCGAAAACGGGTTCAATTAGGTCCTCATGTTCGCACATTGCAGCAAATTAGCCCCTTGATCAGCGTTGACCGTTAAAGTGATAACGTGCCAGTTAACGGTGCTGACGTGGCGGTCCACGATGCTGACGTGGTAGTGCATGTGTGATAATGACGTGATAGAGGGGCTGAATTGATTTATTAAACCGAATTCGAGGGCATAATTGAATTTTTTGCCGAGTTTAGGGCCATAATTCATTTTAATTGAAAGTTCGATAATTTACTTAATCTTTAAGCTAAAAAGTAATAAATTACTAAAAATTTAAAAATATTTAAATACTCATAAAATATTAAAAATAAAAGTACTATAATTAATTTAAAAAATTAAGTAAAAAACATAAAATTAAAAATATGAAAATTTATAAATATAAAAACTCAAAATTTTAAAATATTTATAAGAAATCGGAAAAGTGTTCGACTGTTTCTGACTATGCTAAGCCAACTAATATTCTTTAAACTGAAATGGCTTTTGTTGTACCGATGCAATTTTTCTCACTTGAGCTACTGCCAAAATTTGTATCGAAACGACCCTAAGGCATACTGATACGAGTTAACTGCCTTTTAAAACACTGCTCGTTCCTAATAACTGACAAGTAACGGTCAAAATAATAAATGCGAAGATTTTACAAATCTCTCAGACCATATCAAAACGGAAAGGCCGTATCGATACAAGATGCTTAAAATTCTTAAACCCTAAAGAAGGTTGTATCGAAACAGTATAAGTCTGTATCAAAACAATTTCTTCTAGTAGCCAAATAAGGTTTGGTCGTATCGAAACACCCTTGAGTGTATCGAAACGCATGTACGTTTTTGTATTTGTTTGGCTTAAAAAATGCTTAGAATTTTTTTTATATGGTTTAAGTTTTGACTTTGGAAAACAATTTGGGCTTAAAATTACTTGTCAATTGTGAGACTTTAATGTACTTAAAATTTTATTTGCTTTGCAAATAAGTCCTGAAAACAATTTGTTATATCAAAATCAAACATAAGTTTTACAATCTCCCTATTTTTTATATAACAAAACTAAAGTAAACTTTTAAGTACTCCCCCTTTCTTTAAGCTATGTTTTGAAAAAAAAATAGCTTAACTCTTCTCCCCTTTTTGTTAGATCAAAATCAATGAAGAACCAAAGGATATAACCAAGATATAAAGCATAAGACAAAGCAAAATTAAAGCAATATAATATCATTAGGCATAAAAAACCAAAGCAAATGTTACAAAATATCCAAATATAATATCCAAACTTAAATCCTAAGAACAAGAAATCAAAGCATAGGTCCTAAAAGGAAAAACATAGATAGGTGCATAAAAGGGAAATCCTAAAAGATGATATGCAATGAGATGCAAAATTCAAGGTTCGTCTTCATCGTCGTCTTCTCCATCATCATCGTTCTTCCTAGATTGCCTCCAATCATGATGAAATGCCGCAAGAGACATGTCCAAAGAAGTTTGTTTAAAAGCAATCGAAGCAACACGATCATCAATGGACTTGTGGTGATTCTCAAGGACGGTGACTCGCTCTTCCAAAGATGTGAAGCGAGTATCAATAGCGGCAAATCCAGCATTCATGTTGGTGTCCATCAAGCCAATAGATGTGTGCAAGCTTGTGAATTGCTCATGTTGAGTTGTGAGGAGCTCGATTCGTTCAACCGATAAGGCTCACCAAGTGGTGGAGAGGTGGCTTTTTGGGTGGAAGGGTTGTGGAAGCTAAAAAGAAAATTGACACAATGATTTATAGTGGTTCAACCTTCTAACCAAGGTCTACATCCACTACCTTAGCTCTCCACTAAGGATTTCCAAACAATTCCACTAATTGCTCTTCCCATTTTCTAGGCTTAGGAGGAAACCCTTATACACCGATCAAGCTTTCTACCCAAAGCCTTGATCGAAACCCTGTAACACCCGGGTTTGGGGGCCGGGAGAAAATAATATTTAAACAATGGTTCGGGTTTCAGTTTTATAATTAAAATAATAAATAATTATTTTGGGCTTCATATATTCGAAGCAAACAATCATGTTGGATTTAAATTGTTTTGGGAATCAAATCCCATGGATTTTAGAATAGATAAGAGTGGCCATCTCATTAATGTCGTTTTGGTAAATATGTGAACTTTTAAATAAAAACCCCTCTTTTATTTTAGAAGACAACTTTTATCTCTTCTTCATCTTCTTCATTTCTTCTTCCACGTTAAAAATACTCTTCCTCTCCAAATCTTTATTTCATCATCTCCTTGGCCTTCGTTGGTGATTTTTGAAAGGTAAACACATCCCCACCTTGTTCTCATCTTCCTCTACTTGAAAGTACAAATAGATTTCATTTTCATCAATGTTTTAGATTTGGGTTTTTGGAAGATTTGAATAAAAATGATATCTTTATTGTTTTTAACTTAAGATTTTGATTTGATATTGTTAGATATGGTGTTTATGAACCAAATGGTCCAACATATATAATTTTAAAAGTGTTTTATAAGAATTCCCGAAATTGGGTTTTGGTGGGGTTTTAGGAGGGTTTTGGGATGAGTTTTGGGTATGATTTGTGTTGGAATTTGAGGGTTGATGTTAGGGTAATAGTTGGGGGCTGTTTTGGAAGCATTCGAATGTGTTAAATGTGTTGAAATCACAAGTTTTGGGATGGGTATAAGGGCTGCTCGGGTTTGGTGATTTTGGGGATTGTTCATGACTTGGATTGTTGTGTTTGGTGTTTGATTAGCAATCTGGATTAGCTACTTTGATGTTTGAGTTGATTTGAAGTTGTTTTGCTTGTGTTGAGGTAATTAGAAGCGAGATTTTGTGTTGGTGAAGCCTCGGGAGCAAATCCGGAAATTTGAAGGCGTTGGTTGCTTGGTGTTGAGCTTGGAAATTAAGGTGAGTGGTTAAAATGTTTTAAATGGATTTGAGCAATTGGTTCAAGCATGTGGACTAGGTTGGGATTGGTAGACCCACCTAGAGTTGGGATTAGAGTGGTGGCCTAATCCCAAGCTTTAGTTAGAGACCTTGGTTGATCTTTAAAGTGTTGATTTATGCCTCGTGTTTAATCGTGTTTGTGGTGGATATGTATATGTTGTTATACATGTATGTTGAGGCATGACTTAATGCATTGTATATGCATGTTGATGATAAATTATGATGGGGTTATACATATGCATAAATTATGATGTGATATTTGTATTAATGATATACATGTAGTGTTGACATGTGAAATGAGATTATGATGTGATTGTATGATTTGGGGATCATGGTGAGTACATGCTAGGCATGGAAATGTGGTTTGTGCATGACGGTAAGTCATGGTGAGTACGTGCTAAGCACGGAAGTTGTTATGAAATGCTATTGTGAAAGATTAATGAAATGTGTAGTATTGGCACTAGTATGCTTGGGTACAAATGATCGATCATTAGGATGTTTAGTGTGCACACGTGAGTCAAAATGCGCGCGTGGTCTTGATGATGGTAGTCATCAAGATGGAGTGCGGGTTCGCCCGGAAATCTTCTTATATATGTATTAGTCGGTGATGAGTGGAATCCCATCGACGGGCGTGAGGATGAGTGGAATCCCCTCCGCGTGAAATAAGGCGCGAGGATGAGTGGAATCCCCTCCACGTGAACGATGATGAGTGTAATCCCACCGTCAGGTAATGGTTGTGTTGTTGGATGTGAGTTCCAACTCTTATCCGCGTATTCGAGTCATAGCTAGGTGCCAATACGGATTGTGGATTATGTTGCTCATATGTTGGTTATATGTGTTTCTATATGTTGTGGTAATGGACTTGTTGAGCGTGGCATGACGTTGATAATATGCTCATGCATCATCTTTTATTTTTGGCTCTTGAGGATTGGAGGTAAGACCATGCATTTTATTTTGATTCTTGCTCGTGCTTGGACCCTGCATTGTCGAAGGTTTGTTTTATGAGCATACCCTCACTAAGCTTTTATGCTTACGCTCCTTCTTGCTCGACAATGCAGATCAGTAGCTTGTGGGTGGCAAGGGCAAGGAAAGGCCTCCAAGTGTTGCTTACGGTTAGCTCAAGTATGATCTTTAAATTGTAGAATGTAATAGTCAAGCAATGGGATAGGTGTTGTTGATTTGAATGCTTTGGATGTATGTTGTTGTTGATGTGGCTTGTAGATGCCTTGTTTCGTAAATCGTGCTTTATTACTTACTTTGAATGCTTATGTGTATGTTGGTCTTGCACCTTTTCGTGGATGCTCCTATGTATGTTTGTCTAAGCATGCTAACCTTGATTACTATGTTTGGTTCTTATGTGGATTGTTGATCCTTTGAATGTATGGTTTCTATATGTTCAATATGTGTTAAGCATGCTCGTATAGGTTGTCCTGTATCTAGAATTTATGCTTGTGTGATGTGTGAGATCTTAGTGGTGCTTTTGGGACAGCCTTGTACCAAAAACCAGCTAAAACCAATCTGCAGACAGAGGACATTTCGAAACGGTTGGTCTCGTTTCGATACGGTCCCTTTGTTTCGGGCCAGGCATTTCGGTGCGCTAGGGGGCCGTTTCGATACGATTTTGCTACTAGAAATCTGAGATTTTGACGATAAATTAACGTATCGGAACAGGCTTTGGCGTTTCGAAACGGCCTTCATCTCGTTGACCACGAGAAGTTGACCGTTGAGGTCGTTTCGATACGGGCCACCCCTGTTTCGAAACGGTCTCACCAGGTTGACTTTGGCCAGTTGACCCGGTTAAGGCGTATCGAAATACCCTAAGGGCGTTCCGATACGGCCTGCTGTAAAGGATTAAAAATGGTCTGTTTGATTAGCTGTTTGGATGTTTTATCTCGTATGTTCTTCAGCTGTCGCCTTTCTCACATAGGATTCAATAATGCCTCTAGAGGATAATAATAATGAAAAGTTTTTCTACGGTTGCTAACCGAGGTGGGATCTTAACGGGTTTCACATCGGTTTCCCCGTGTAGCCTACTCGGACCGGTCAAACGTCCAGACCGGGACGAGGGGGTTACAAACCCTCTTTACAAAGAGAAGCAATAAGCAAACTTAAATCCCTCTAATAAGTATTTGTTTGCACAATTTAGCACTCACCCAAAACCTAAAACACTTGAGCAAATTTGACAATTTTGGCTCACTAGTGTTTGTCTATACAATAATTGACAATTTAGGCACTAAGACAATATTTGACCATTTGTTGATTGACAATATGAGCATTAGCCTTTACTTGATGCTTGGAGGTCCCTTTTATACTACTTGATGAGTTTATAGCCGTTGCTAGCCGTTGGGGTTGGATTGGAGCCGTTGAGGACTTTAATTCCCACCATAAATGCAGTTCTGCAGCTCACCGTTTCAAAACGCTCGAACCCGTTTCGAAACACCCTTTAAGTAGAAAGAGTCGTTGCAGTCTGACAAAGCACCCGTTTCGGAACGCCCCCTGGCCGTTTCGAAACACGTATCGAAACGCCTAGACCCGTATCGAAACGCCCTGCATTTAAATGTTAGTTGGGAAATATCCTTTGGGGTTTATGACCGTTGTGGTCCATGCCACGTAGGCGTATCGAAACGGCATAGCCCGTTTCGAAACGCTGGGCAAAATCCTCATCCAGGGAAAGCCCGTTTCGATACCAGTATCGAAACGTTTTAGCTACTGGAATGCACCATATCGAAATGCCCTAAGGTGTTTCGAAACGTCTGGACAGTTTTGTGAAGTTTGGCTTTGAAAAACATGTAAAACCTTTTAAAAACATCCCTAAACATAGTTTCAAGTTATTTGGACTTTGGAAATTGTTTTAAATGCTTTTTAAATCAGTCCAAAACATTTTCCAAACATTATATCAAAACATTAGTTCTACAGCTCGGTGAGAAAGGCCATGAGTGTCGCGTTAACGGTTGAGCGCCTTGAGGTGGAGTCGCTTGAGGAGCCGCTTGACGAAGTTCGTCGGGAATAGCATCGGGTGGAAGCTCGGCGAGACGAACCCACTCATTGTTGATGTAGTGAAACGTAGCACGAATGAGGGAGATCTCATTGATTTGATCCTTGAGACGCGATGGTTCATCATGAGAGCAATCTATCTCTAATTGAGTAAACAAGTAACTCATAGCGGTGCCGAACGTGAAAGAAGTAACATGATTGGTGCGACGATATTGAACAAGATAAACCATCTCGGCAAACATGATTTGAGCAAGATTTGGGCATTTCTCTTCACGAAAGCATCGAAGCCAAAAATCATCAACTTGGCGGATGGATGAAAATTTTCCACCGGAAAGGCGGAACCACCAAGTGATCATCAAGTGAAGAATGCGATCATGAGCATTGAGAACGGTAACAGAACCACTCAAGATATGTTCTAATGTGTCCTCATTGGCTATACCCACATCTTCAAGACCAAAAGCATCAGCTAAAGTCTTAACGATAACCTGAAACTTCTTATCTATCAAATAAGATTCAATAGCAACCACGGTCTTTTTGTTGGGACCAACAATACACTTGGCATTGACATAGAAAATCAAAACAAGATTTTTGTAGACAATAGATGGTAATGCCAAAAATTTCATAAAGCTCCAACGCCTTAAAAGATAAAGATATCTAAATTGAAAGCGCTTGGAATCTAAAAAGGGAAGAGATACAACCCAATCGCGACAGATATCATGAGTTTGAAATTGGCAAAAATAATCCATCTCGTCCGTGGTGCGGAAACACCTTGGGTAAATAACTGCAAGATTTGAGCGAGTAATCCCATCATTTTCAACATTAGAAGATTCTCCAACTTCCGTAGTTCTTGCTCTCTTTTTAGGAGCCATAGGAAAATCTGAAAATAATTAAGGCACACGAAAACAATGTATGCATAACCATCACATTCGATCCAAAAATAATCCAATTGATTAATGTAGGAAAAGAAAATTCTATAAAATTTAGGTTAAAAAACATATACATATATATAAAGGAATTTTGGTAAGAAAATTTAAAAAAACAGTAAAATTAAATATATGGTATAATTTTATATTCGAAACAAAAATTTCAGATTTTGAAAGAAATTTTGCAAAATCTTGAAAATTCATACTATATATGTATTATATGTACAAAAATTAGTATAAAACAATATAGTAAAATAAATGAAATTGAAAGAAAATATTTTTACCTTTATGAAGGATTAGGGATGAATGCTTGAAGATGATGCAAAATTTGATGAAATAGCCTTGAGTTTTGAGTTGTGGAGTAAAAACCCACAAAGTTTTGTGTAAAAAATAAAAAGTTTTGATGGGTATTTATAGAATGAAAACTTAGGGTTTTGAGGGGGAAGAGATTGAGTCTTAATGAAAGTAGGTTTGAAGATGGAAACCAATTAATGACTCAAATTAATAATTTGTGGCCGCACGTACCGATACGCCAGAAGGCGTATCGAAACGGGTGTATAGGAACGTGTTTATGCGTACCGAAACACCTTACCGTACTAGTACATGTTTAACTGTACCGAAACCCAATTAAGTTTCCCCATATCGAAATGTGTTTAATCGTTTCGATACCATCTACCTAAGATTTAAGCTTAGGGATTTGCTCTAGATGTCGTATTGAAACAACCTTACTTGTTTCGATACACCTTGCCCAGAAAATACATTTTGGGCACAAAGGTTTCCAAAAATATCTAATGATCCTAAATGCATGGACATGAGATATGAACAAGATATATGGACTAAAGCAGATACATACTCCCCCTAACAACAAACATAGATGCAAAAGGAGGCAAATCAACATAAGCATGAGCATCAAATAATTTCAAGCACATTTTTGGTCATTTGGGACCTAAAAGGGTCAAGGAAGGCTGGTTAAACCTAACTCTCTCTTAAGGGTCCAAAAACGTTCTTTATCTAGAGGTTTGGTAAATATGTCCGCTAATTGGTTCAAGGTATCAACTTATTCTAGAACTACGTCTTTTTTAAGACATGATCTCTAATGAAATGATTACTAATTTCTATATATTTGGTTCTAGAGTGTTGGATGAGATTCTTAGTGAGACAAATGGCACTAGTGTTGTCACAATTAATGGGTATGGTATCTACTTGAACACCCTAGTCTAAGAGTTGTTGCTTCATCCAAAGAACTTGAGCACAACAACTCCCTAAGGATATGCACTCCGCTTCAGTGGTAGATAAGGTTACGCTATTTTGTTTTTTAGAGAACCAAGATACGGGCATACTACCTAAGAATTTACATGTTTCGAAGGTACTTTTCCTATCTATCTTACACCCCCATAATCCACATCGAAGAAAGCATGAAGGTCAAAGGAGGAATTCCTAGGATAACAAAGACCTAAATTAGGTGTATCTCTAAGGTATCTAAAAATTCTCTTAATGGAAACTAGGTGTGATTCTCTAGGGCTAGCTTGAAACCCAGCACACAAGAAAACACTAAATATAATATTCGTCCTACTTGCGGTAAGGTAAAGAAAAGAGCAAATCATAGATCTATAAAGCTTAGAATCGACACACTTACCTTCCTCATCTTTGTCAAGCTTGATTGATGAGCTCATTGGAGTGGTTTGAGGCTTTACGTTCTCTAAGCCAAACTTCTTGAGCATGTCCTTTATGTATTTTACTTGATTGATGAAAGTGTCATCTTTCATTTGCTTGATTTGGAGCCCCATGAAAAATGAGAGCTCTCTCATCGTGCTCATCTCAAATTCACATTGTATTAGCTTAGAAAATTCTTGGCAATAAAATTCATTACTAGAGCCAAAAAATATCATCAACATATATTTGAACTATTAAGATGTCATTTACATGTCTTTTAATGAAAAGTGTAGTATCCACCTTGCCTTTTTCAAAACCTTTTTGAATCAAAAAGTTTGAAAGCCTTTCATACCAAGCTCTAGGAGCTTGTTTTAAACCATAAAGAGCTTTAGTTAGTTTGAAAACATGATTTGGAAATTGTGGATCTTCAAAACCCGGTAGTTGTTCAACATACACTTTTTCATTTATAAAAACCATTTAGAAAATCACTTTTCACATCCATTTGAAAAAGCTTGAAATCTTGATAGCATGCAAATGCAAAAAGCATCCTAATAGCTTCCATTTTAGCTACGGGTGCATATTTTTCATCAAAATCAATTTCTTCTTCTTGAGTGTAGCCTTGCGCAACAAGACTAGCCTTATTCCTCACTATGTTACCACTCTCGTCTAGTTTGTTTCTAAATACTCACTTAGTTCCTATAGTAGATTGACTACTATGCCTACCAACTAATATCCAAACTTTAATTCTCTCAAATTGATTAAGTTCATCTTGCATAACTAATATCCAAAAATAATCTTTTAATGCTTCTTTGATATTTTTAGGCTCTATGCATGAGATGATTGCAACATGATTCATAAGTTTAAGAGAGGATCTAGTAGTTACCCTATTGGATGGATTACCCAAGATTTCACCACCTTTGACATAATTGAACTCCCTTGGGTATGTCACCTCATTTTCATCAAGAGCCAAGTCCTTCAAGTCTTCAAGAGGTGGATCTTGTGCTTTCTCTTCTTTAGTTGGAATCTCATCCACCTTTGATGTTTGTCCTCCATCAATGGCTTCAATGATCCCTACATCATCATCACAAGATTCCTTCCTCGAAAGAAGGTTATCATCGAAAACAACATGTATAGACTCTTTAACAACCAAAGTTCTTTTATTAAATACCTGATAGGCTTTAGAGTTTAGGGAATAACCCAAAAATATTGCTTCATCACTTTTAGCATCAAATTTACCTAAGTTGTCTTTTCCATTGTTTAAAACAAAACATTTACAACCAAAAGGTTGGAAATAGCTAATGTTAGGCTTTTTGGATTTCAAAATCCCGTAAGATATTTTTTTAAATAGGCTTAATCATTACTCTATTAATAATATAACAAGTTGAATTAGTGGCTTCCGCCTAAAAATACTTAGGTAAATTGTTTTCACAAAGCATGGTCCTAGCCATCTCTTCTAAAGTTATATTTTTCCTCTCAACTACTCCATTTTGTTGATGAGTGCGAGGAGCCGAAAAATTATGGCTAATACAATTTTCATTACAAAAATCTTCAAAACCCATATTTTGAAACTCGGTTCCATGATCACATCTAATATGTGAGATTTTAATATCAAGATCATTTTGGGTAATTTTTGTAAATATGATGAAATTTTCTAAAGCCTCATCCTTAGTACTTTAGAATAGAACCCCAAATGTATCTAGAAAAGTCATCTAGCAATACAAATGCATATGACTTACCACCCAAGCTCATAGTTCTAATAGGCCCAAATGAATCCATGTGGATTAAATGTAACACCCTACTAGTCGAAACATCATTAATGAGTTTAAATGAGGTTCTCTTTTGTTTACCCTTAGCACAAGCATCACATATTTTATCTATGAAAATTTTAGTTTGGGTAAACCTCTAACTAGATTTTGGGAAACCATTTTTTCTAAAACACTTATGCTAGCATGCCCTAGTTTCCTATGCCACAAGCATGCATCATTCTCATCATGTGCAGCTAAACATGCATAGGATGGATGTATGTCATCTAAATGTACCATATAAATGTTTCTTATGTGCTGACCAATGAGCATTATTTTATTTATTTTAATATTCAAAATTTTACACCCATTTTTATCAAAATGAACATCAAAACCTTTTTCACAAAGTTGACTAATGCTCAATAGATTATTTTTAAGACCATTGACATGTAGCACATTTTCAATAAGAACGGATGAGAGGTTACCAATAGAGACAATGCCCTCAATATGGCCTTTGGAGTGGTCACCGAAAGTTACCACTCCACCATGCTTTGGCTTGACCTTTATGAATCTACTCTTGTCTCCGGTCATATGTCTTGAGCATCCACTATCAAGGTACCATGTGTTTTGACTTGATTCTTTGGCCTTGTAGCAATGTTCCCCCTACAAACAAATATTAGTTCTTTGATTTTGGTACCCAAACCATTTTGGGTCTATATGTGTTAGCTCCCAAAAATATGGTTCCCTTAGGAATCCAAGATGAAATAGAAACAATGTTATTAGAAGCTACACGTTCCTTAGGAACCCATACACTTCTAATCCTCTTAGCTCTAGGATGCCTTTGAGAGCCACTTTGTTTGTAGTTAAATTGATTTCTCTTTACATATTGGGTTTTTGAAAAACTACCCTTTTCAAAACCACTTTTCCCAATAGCAAGAGAAGTTTTAAGATTATCCACTTCCTTAGTGTGATAATCTTAGAAATTGGAAAGAAGTTTTTCAACATCAATACTTTTCTTTTTAAGCTCATTTGAAAGATTTATCAAGTATAAAACCTTCTTTTCCAATTCGGAATTGGTTTTTGAAAGAGACTCATTTTGATATTTCAAATTGGAAATATTTTTCTTGATTTTCAAAATAGACTCTTTATATTTCTCAACCAATTCATCATAAACATCTTGACTCTCATCATAGGCATCATATAGTTCATCATAAGTAAGAGATGATGAGTTAGAGTTTACCATAGGTTCCTCCTCAAGGGCCATGAGGCAAAGGGTAGCCACTTCGTGCTCCTCATCCTCGGATGATGACTCCTCATCACTCCAAGTTGCTACTTGAGTTTTGAGCTTCTTCTTCTTCTTCTCAAAGCTCTTCTTCTTTAGTTGAGGACAATCAATGTGAATGTGACTCGGCTTCTTGCACTCATATCAAATGAGTTAGTCTTTTTCTTCTTCTTTGTTCTTGTTTTTGAAGTCTTTTCTTCTTGAAAACTTTCGACCACTATTGGACTTCATGAACCTTAAGAATCTTTTTGCTATCATAGCCAATTTTTCAAACTCTTCTTCCCTGCTAGAAGTGCTCTCCTCTTGTGATAGAGAGGCTTTGAGAGCTACTCCTTGCTTCTTCTTCTCAACATCTTGCTTGAGTACTTTTCTTTCTTCTTTTCTCTTCTCTTCTTATCTCCCTTGTTTCATGATCTCGTGAGTAAGGAGAGATCCTACTAACTCATCGAGCTTCAAGGTCTTCAAATTATTTACCTCGATGATTGCGGTTCTCTTCCCATCTCATGATTCGGGAAGTGAGTAGAGAAGCTTCTAGACTAACTTGTCTTCCGGGATGATCTCTCTAAAGCCCTTTAAACCATTTACGGTGACAGAGAAGCGATCAAACATCTTCATTACGATCTCATCGGCCTCCATCTTGAAGTTCTCGTAATTAAGGTTAAGGATCCCGATTTTCATCTCTTTCACATCATTTGTTCCTTCGTATGTGGTCTCAAGAATGTCCCACACTTCTTTGGCTCTATGGTCGAGGACACTTTGGAGTAAATGTCCGGTCCGAGTGAGCAAAATAGCATGTGCAAAGTTTTGTCATTCACTTGCAATTTCTTCCTATCCTCTTCACTCATCTCCACCTTCTTCTTCGGAACAAGTCTTTCTTCTGCATCTCTCTCCATGGGAATGATTGGTCCATCTTTTACCACATCACATATGATGTAATCGTTTGAATTGATGAAGAGGCGCATTCAGTTCTTCAAATAAGGATAGTTATCCCCATTGAAGAAGGGTGGTTTGGTGATAGATTGAGACTCGTACATGCTTAGCCTTGAGGTAAATGCCATGGCTTGACTTGGAAGTTGATCAACACTCTTCTAGGATCACCTCTTGTGGTTGTGAAGCCTTCAAAGATGTAGACTCTGATACCAATTGTTGAGTGGATCAAATTAACCGATATAGCCAAAAGGGAGTGAATTGGTACTTTAAAAATTGGAGAGAGCAAAAAGAACAAGTAAAAATGATATACAAGGCACTTATAGTGGTTCAAGCTTCTAAACAAGCTCTACATCCACTACCTTATCTCCTACTAAGGATTTTCAACAAATTCTCCACTAATTTGTTCTTCCCCTTTTCTAGGCTAAGGAGGCAACCTTTACAAATGTTTAATCTTTCTACTCAAAGATTGAACCACAAGACTCTCACTTTACAAATAAGAATACTGGCTATTATAATTGATCTCTCACAAGATAAATATAGCCCAATTGATTTACAAACACTCAAACTCTCAAATTTGATTTACAATAAGAACTCAAAGAGTTGGGTACAAGAATTTGACAATAAGTACTAAGGTTTGGATTTGATTGCTTGGATGTTGCTTTGAGGTTCAATAGTTTTTGTTGAAGCTTTTGAGGCTTGTATTTATACCATTGCATTGATTTCTAGCCGTTAGGGTGGTTGAGGTCATCAAAAAAGACGTTGGAGCCTTTATTTCCCACCATAAATGCACTTTTGCACCTGTCTGTATCGAAACACGAAGGCCCGTACTGATCCCTATCTCAAAACAGAAAGAGTCGTCACAAGTAATAAATAGGGGTGTATCGAAACGCGAGAACGTGTATCAAAATGGTATAAGGGGTTGTATCGAAACGGCTTTGGTCGTACTGATACAATTTTTCTCACTCTAGCTACTGCCAAAATACGTATCTAAATGGCCCTAAGGCGTACCGATACGGGTTAACTTCCTTTTAAATAATTGCTCGTTCCCAATAACTGACAAGTAACCGTCAAAAATAATAAATGCTAAGATTTTACAAATCTCTCAGACCGTATCGAAACGGCAAGGTCGTATCGATAGAAGATGCTTAAAATTCTTAAACCCTAATAAAGACTGTATCGAAACAGTATAAGCTTGTATCGAAACGATTTCTTCCAGTAGCCAAATAAGGTTTGGTCGTATCGAAACCCCTGTACGTTTTTGTATTTGTTTGGCTTAAAAAATGCTTAGAAAATTTTATAGGGCTTAAGTTTTGACTTTGGAAAATAATTTGTGCTTAAAATTACTTGTCAATTTTGAGTCAATTGTGAGACTTTAATGTACTTAAAAATTTATTTACTTTGCAAATAAGTCCTTAAAACAATTTGTTATGTCAAAATCAAACATAGGTTTTACACAATAGAATCATCCTTGTATTAAGGTAGAAAAAACAAAAAATTTCTTTCGTTTTTCTACATCAAATATTAATGTGTCAATTTAATATAGAATAGTGAAAGAAAATTTGAGTTTTATTGTTACTTTAGTACAAGGTTGATTCCACTAAAAATTTGTTTAACAAATGGTAATACTCAGACTGACGAAGTCAAAGACTTTTTCTATGAAAGTGTTCAATTTTTAATACTTTATAAATATTTTTTAATTTTTATATTTATACTTTATCATTTTTAATCTCTAATACATTTCAATTTTTATATTATTTTTATTTTCAATAATTTTTTAAATGTTTTATTTATTTTTATTAAGTTTTTGAATTTTTTAAAAGTCGACGAACCCAAAGGATATTTATATCAATTTGTTAATCAATTTTTCATATATTCCATTTCTAAATGTTAACTTGAAAATCTAAATTATTTATCTAATTTTATCCAAATGTTAACTTCAACGGTCAACGTTGGTCAATGGGCTAATTTGCTGCAATGTGAGAACTGGAGGACCTAATTAAACGCGTTTTCGCGCGAGGGGCAACATTGCTAATTTGAATCGAACTCATGGGCAAAATAACCCCTTTAGCCTTTCCTATTCTATTATCTATCAATTTTAATTTCACATTTCATCTTTCTCCTTTCAATATTTTTACTAGCTATTTTAAACTTTTTATGATCACCAAATGTCTTTATAAATAAATAATAATAATTTTACATTTAACATGTGAATGTATATATATATATATATATATATATATATATATATATATATATATATATATATATATATGACCAAATTTAATTTCGAACGTTACACTCTTTTTCCTCTAAATTTAATTTGGTATTGGAAAATAAATTATGTGAACTCACGCAATAAGACAAAAAATAGATAACATTAAAAATCTTCTTTTATTTTCCACACTTTCATCCTATGCCACAACATGTATTTATAGGATGAAATACATACTTAACTTAACAAAATTAATTCTAAGTAATTAATATTTCTAGTTAAGACAATAGACACAAACTCATGTTCATTTAATAAATTACAACTCAATTTTAATTAATTAAATGTCGTGTATTAATATCCTTATTAAAGAAAGTTTAACTTCTAACATCCCCTTAAACTTGAACTATCTCTCAGCAAACTCTGAAACTTGCAGAATATATCATACTTCAGGGGCTTGATGAAAATATATGCAACATGGTCAAGCAAACTTACGTAATCCAATTGCACTTCTTTCTTTTCAATACATTCACGAATAAAGTGATATCATGTGTCAATAGGTTTCTTTCGATTATGGAACACTGATTCTTTGTAAGAGCTTGAACAAACTTGTTATCAATCAAAAATTTTGTAGTCTTTTCTTCTAAGAGCTGAATTTCAACCAACAATCTTCGTAACCAAATAGCACGACAAGCACAAGATATAGCAACAACATACAATCATGTTCGTAGCTAGAAAGTGTGAAAATTAGTTGTTTCTTAGAACTCTATGAGACATGTATCTCCCATGAAAAAATACATATTCGCTCGTGTTTTTTCTACCATCTTTGTCTCCTCTAAAATCACTACCACATTGTCCCACAAGCTTGAATGTATTTGATGATCCATAAAACAAGCAATATTTTAGAGTACCTTTAAGATAACAAAGAATTCTCTTTATCATCGCTAGATGAGAAGATGAGAATTTATTCATAAAACGATAAACTAGTCCAACAACAACAAAAAACATTAGATCTTGTAGAGGTTAGGTACCATATGCTCTCCATGAGACTTACGTACATCGTAGGATCTACTTTCTTTCCTTCATCAAATTTGGAATTAATTGCACATTCTATAGTGGTGTTGATAGATTTACACCCATGTATATGTTATGGTAGATGATGAGGGAATTGCCATGGCACCTGCACCTGAAGAAACCACTAATTTGGCAGGAAATAATGAGCTGGATTCGATGGTTACAAGGACACCATAATTGCGTAGGGGTGGAAGAGAGAGAAGAGTCCTAAGGGCCCTAACAAATTTTGTCTTGTCCTAGTTACCTAGGTGATAAATAAGATATGGAATGTAATGAGCATGGCAGAAGAAAAAAACACTAGTTTCCTTTCTGAACGTTCTTAATCTAAGAATTTGCTTTCTACTATTCATCATCTTATTGTAACAACTCAGGCCTTGTTCTTCGCAACAGTTTGATGCTTTCATTGTTCTCACCATGGTAAACAACAAGAAAGCTATCCGAACGTTGCAGGAAACAAAGACTCGTCACGAGCAGCTTTTGACTTCCCTCCAACAGTTCACTGGGAACCAGAATCGCTGGAATTAAGACACCCAACGCACCCTCCAGGATATGGCGAAACAGATAACTGCCATATCTCTCACGATGGGCATCTCCGCTGAAAACTCCCACGCCAGAGAGACGACACCAGTTGTGAACCGTGGGAAAGCCAAGGTCAAGGAGGAATCAGACGATGTGTTTCCATTTGCACCACGTCCAGTTCAAGTGGAACTGTCTATCTTCAACGGTACGGATCCCAAGGAGTGGCTCACCTCCGCCAACAATTTTTTTGAATTCTATAACACAGAAGACCACCACCTTGTTACGATGGCGTCATTTCGGATGGAAGGCACGGCAAAAAAAATGGTTCCGCTGGATGCAACGGCAGCGCCAGTTGGTAGGTTGGAATCACCTAGTTGACACCATTCGTTGCCGATTCTCGGTCACGAAGATTGAATCGCCAAAAGGTCAGTTGACAAAGATTATCCAGGTTTTGTCTGTGGAGGAATATCAAACTTGGTTCGAGGACATGACCTTACGCACCACCACAAAATTGTCTGATGGGTTTTTGACTTAGTGCTTTATCTCCGGTCTCCGGTCCGATATCAAACATGAAATTCTGGCGCAGCAGCCATGAACGATGATGGAGGTTCTGGCTTTGGCACGCTTCCGTGAGGCCAAAATCACCAAGACAAAGAAGATATTGGGTCGCTCTAATGGGCCCAGGCTCTCTCCAAATTTGACCAATCCAACTATACCAGCATCTGAGCCCAAATCCCTCCCAGGTCGACCTACCATTAGAGAATCCTATGTTTCATTCCAATCATATTCAACCTCGACGTATTTCCGCCCCTGAGGCTCAAGAATGTTGGGCTAAAGGATTGTGTTATTATTGTGATGAAAAGTTTGTGTCTGGTCATAAATGCAAGGAGCCCCAATTGTTTCTTCTAGACGATGAAGCTCACGATCCACACAACCCTTAGGAGGAGATGCTTGCCGATAATATCCAGGACAATCCAAAGTCTCAAAATGAGTGGGTCCGGGAGCAATGTTTGGTTTCTCTCAACGCGTAATCGGGTTGCCTAACACCTAATACTCTTTACGTGCGCAGTGAGATCAAGGGCCAGGAAGTTGGGATTCTGATCGACGATAGTAATACCCATAATTTCGTGCAAGCTCGAACGGTTAAATATCTCGGTTTACCGATCACAATAGCTCCCAGGTTTCAAGTTTTGGCGGGGAATGGTGAAAGATTGCAAAGTGAAGGTTGTGTTTGAAATCTCAAGATTTGGATTTAGGGGGTTGAAATTCAAACTGATTTCTATGTTTTGCCGTTAGAAGGAACTGAGATGGTGCTCGGTGTGGTGTGGATGGTGACCCTCGGTCTAGTCACTATGGATTTTGAAAAATTACAATTTAAGTTTCACCAAGGGGAACCGAGTAGCTGTGGCAAGGAGAGGCTAGTTTCGAAACCCAACTTATATGCTTGCACACGATGCGTCGAACGTCTGAAACACAAGTTGTGGTCGAATGTTACTGTGTCCAATTGCACCTAGAATCTGACTCTCGGGAGGTGGTTTTGTCTGATGATATGTGGCACTTGTTGGATGAGTTCTCTAATTTGTTACTACCTCCTACGGGGTTACCACCTTCAAAGGCGAACGACCATGCCATTCACCTTGATCCTTCGAGCAAGCTAGTTAATGTCAAATTGTATCGCTATCCTTATTTTCAGAAACAGAAAGTAGAACGTGTAACCCCCTCGTCCTGGTCAGAACGCTTGACCAATCCGAGCGGGCTACACGGGGATAACCGAGGCGAAACCCGTTAAGGCTCCTGTTAAGTGTGTAAAAGTTCTATATTTTACCCCCTATTTAACCCATATTTCTGCTGCATTCAAGCATAATTCATTGCATTTAGGTTAGATTTCATTTATACATCACAATTATATTAAACGACACAGTTTCTACTGAAATTGGTTGTTTTTGCAGGTAGCTGCTGTAGCAGATGGAAGGCAGTGGAGAAGCAGATGCTGGGCAGTGAAGAAGCAGAGCTGGAACTGGACTGCAGACGAGAAGGATGACGCTGCCGTGGCAGCCAAGTACGACAGCAATGGTGATGAGAAGAAGTGAAGCGGGCCTCGACAGAAAGAGAAAAATAAGCCGGTCTATCGTGGAGCACCCGTATATTTTTCCAAGCCCTAGATCAGAATGAAGGCCAAGCCCAAAGTTCAAGGAAGAAACTCCAAGCAAGAAGGAAGGACGAATTAAAGATATATGCTTTGAAGATTTAGTCTTTAATAGAGTTGTATTTTAGTTTATATTTGTATTCTTGCCATATTAGAAAACTTGAACCCAAGGCCTATATAAAGGCATGTAATTCGACCTAGGAAAGGATATCTTACTCTCTAGCCTTCTCTTCTAAACCCTAGTCGTTTTCCCCTTCTCATCATGTTCTAAACTTCCCCTACGGCTAAGGGTTGATTTGTAAAGTAGTTGCAAGGATTGCATTTGTTTTAGGAATTTTTCTGTTCAATAAAATAGACTTCAAGTTTTCTTATTCTGGTTTTCAACATCTTGCAAGAGTATCGGGAGAGCATTGTGAGATTACATATTTACTTAATATCGGGAGAGTTAAGTATACGAAAGGAATAAGTACGGGTTCTCCAGTTTATGGTTGAACTATCTCGGACCTAGGGATATGACGAGGTTAAGTGGCTAAGGAAGAATTCAATAACATCGGTGTTCATCCTTCGATTAACACCGGGAGGTATCATCAAAGACGTGTTCATCGACAGACTTGGACCTAGGGATAGGCCAAGGCACATTAGGGATTCTTGCCAAGCTTGAAGTACAGAGTTGTGTGATCGCTGCCGCGACAAACAACATACCGTTGCCGCGACAGGCGCAACGACAGAATAGAGATTCCTAGACTTTGCAACACCTACACTACTGAGCAATTCAATACCGGCCCATTCTCTCTATTCTGAATTTCTTTACTCTTTTATTTCAGTATTCTTTATTATCTCGTGACAAACAATTAAACTATTTCTTTTTTCCCTCTCGTGCAGTAATTACAGGTTAAAGCTATTGGCCCAGTCCCTGTGGAGACGATATCCGATACTTACGTATCACTTTACTACTTGCGTCGTGTACACTTGCACTACATTGCGATAGACACTTTTACACGCAACAAGTTTTTGGCGCCGTTGCCAGGGACTGGCAACATATCTTTACCCTACCTTTTACTGCACTTCTTTTATTTTTCTGTTTTGTTTTACTTGGATTGTTCAACTTGTGCTTTTCACAAGGTTTTCTGTTTATGCGCAGATCGAAATGAGGAGAGGAACCTGAGTATCCACTAGACCCTGAAATCGAACGCTCGTACAATCTTAGGAACCGACTTCGCTTCGTGTTAGCCAGAAACGAATACTTTGAAGAACAGTTAGAAGCCATGAACAACCAAAGGAATCCCCAAGATGCTGAAGATCCTGCCGGAGATGGGAGGAACGAACAACCTGCCGATCCTCCTACTGCTGCCGCACGCCGGTCATGCTGAGACTACATGCTCAATGATCATGTGGAACTAGAAACAACCCTGCCAGACGTAGAAGTTGACAATTTTTGAGCTAAAACCTGTTATGTTTAGCATGATTAACAACGCTGGCCAATTTAGTGGTGCTGCTACAGAGGATGCTAGGGAACATCTAAAAATGTTCCAGGAAATCTGTGGTTCGTTTAGACTACCAGGAGTTAATTCGGAGATACTGAGGCTTCGGTTATTTCCTCATTCATTGAGGGGCAGGGCAAAAACTTGGTGGAATAAACTAACGACGGGTTCAATACGAACTTGGGCAGATTTAACTCGTGAATTCTTGTCTCGTTTTAATCCTTCACATTTATCTGAGCGATTACGTAACGAAATTGCTACTTTTCAACAGCAAGGTGACGAGCCAATGCACGAGGCATGAGACATATTTACCACTCTTTTGAGAAACTGCCCTATGCATGGATTCCCCGTTTGGAACCAGGTGACTAAATTTTATAATGCTACTAACTTACAGACTCGTATGAGAATTGATTCAGCAGCACATGGATTGCTGTTGGACAAAGATCTAGAAGACGCAATGGCAGTATTGAAAAATCTGGCGAAGAACGACGAACAGTTTCCTACAACAAGAAGAGGGGGAAAACGAGTACTAGCTGTGAAAGATTATGAGGCCGGCAGTTCTCTAAAAACACAGGTGGCATATCTCACAAAGGCAATGAAAAGGCTCTTGAAAGAAGATTCACAATCTATCTACTCAGCTGAAGAGGTATGTGAAACTTGCGATGGGAATCACAGTTCGGAAGATTGTCCGCTACAGTTAGAGGAAGGGATGTATGTTGGGAACTACAATAAACAGAACTACAATCCCAATTGGAGAAAGGATCCCAAGTTCTCTTAGAGCAACCCTAACAATGCCCTAAATCCTCAAGCATAGAACACTCAGACTCAAGGGGGACCTAGATTACTGACTCGACAGCAACCGCAGCAGCAGCAACAATAGCCACCAGCTGCCACGACTAGTATACTGGAGCAGACCTTGGCTACGTTTATGTCTCAAACAGGAACCTACATTGAGAACATGAATCACTTTGTCAAGAAAACTAAGTCATTCATGGATAAAACGGAGATGCGGATGACTAATCATGAAGCTACTTTGAAATCACTGGAGACATAGATGGGTCAGATTTCCCAGCATATTAAACCGAGGCAGAATGGAGGATTTCCTAGCGATACTGAAAACGCTAGACAACCCACACATGAGCAGTGCAAAGCCATCACAACAAGGAGTGGGAAGAAATTACCAGGGCCAGAGAAGGAATCTGAATCAGTTAAGGAACCAGCCTTGGAGTCGACTGCCGAGAACGCTACCCCGGCAGACGACAAACAGCCTGCTGCCGATGAACCTGACACGACAGCAGTAGGGACAGAGGAGAAAAATGAAGAACCTAAACCTCCTCAGATCCGAATGCAGTGGGAAGGACGTATTGTTGATTATCGTCCCCTACCTCCTTTTCCTCAGCGGTTACAGAAGTTGAAACAGGAGTCCCAGCTTAAGAAGATCTACGATATTTTTAAGCAGGTTCACATCAACATTCCGCTGTTAGATACAATAAAGGAAATGCCTTGTTATGCCAAATTTCTCAAGGATGCCATGTCGAAGAAATCCATACTTGGGGAATTTGAAACGGTTAAAATGACATAGGGATGCATGAGTATTCTGCACAAGCATCCACCCCAGAAGAAGAAGGATCTTGGGAGCTTCATCATACCATGCATAATCGGAGATAAATTTGTGGGTAAGGAACTTTGTGATCTTGGTGCTAGTATAAATTTAATGTCCAAATCTGTTTTTCAGAAATTAGGTATTGGAAAAGCTCGGCCCACAACAGTCGTACTGCAGCTGGCAGACCGCTCTTACGTTCATCCAGAAGGAAAAATTGAAGATATTCTGGTAAGAGTGGATAAATTTATTTTTCCTGCTGACTTTCTTGTCTTAGATTATGAAGCAGATGAGAATGCACCAATCATCCTGGGGCGACCCTTCTTAGCCACAGGAAGATCACTGATTGATGTGGAGAAAGGAGAACTCACTATGATAGTGAACGATCAAGAGATCAAGTTGAATGTTCTCCAGGCAATAAAACATGCTGATGCAGAAGAAGAATGCAAGGCTATCACTGAAGTTATCCTTGACCAACCCTGCATCAGGTCGGGCTGCCATGACATCAAAATTGGACACTGCCCCAGCAGCCATTTAGAAGACTGTCACGGCAGCGACGATGACAGCAGCTCCTCAGAATCTGACATATCTGATACTGAAGATCAAGAGGAGGTAAACTGGATAGGCAATTGTCCAGGTAAGTTATTCGAGCCCTTAAACTATACCTCGAATGAACATATAGTCCAAAAGCCATCAACTGTAGAGCCACTTGTTCTAGATCTTAAGCCCCTGCCAGGGCAACTTAAATATGTTTTCCTTGGTTTAAATGATACGTTGCCCGTAATCATCTCTTCCAAGTTGATGCAGGAACAGGAACAGCCGCTAATATGGATGCTGCAGCAGCATAAAAAGGCTATTGGATGGACGATAGCTGATATTCAAGGCATCAACTCGACATTATGCATGCATAAAATCCTCTTAGAGGATGATCACAAGCCGACCATTGATGCCCAGAGACGTCTAAACGATGCTATGCGAGAGGTGGTTCGTAAAGAGATCATAAAATGGCTAGATGCTGGAATAATCTATGCCATCTCGGATAGCAAGTGGGTGAGCCCGGTGCAGTGCGTTCCTAAGAAAGGAGGAATAACTGTGGTAACCAATGAAGAAAACGAGTTAATCCCAACCGGGACTGTGACCGGTTGGAGGGTTTGTATGGACTACCGGAAGCTTAACAAAGCTACCCAGAAGGACCACTTTCCCCTGCCCTTTATTGATCAAATGCTTGATAGATTAGCGGGAAAGCCTTACTATTGTTTTCTTGATGGATATTCAGGTTATAATCAAATAGCCATCGCATCGGAAGATCAAGAGAAGACGACGTTCACTTGCCCATACGGTACTTACGCTTTTCAGAGGATGCCATTTGGACTTTGTAATGCACCAGCAACCTTCCAAAGGTGTATGATGGCAATATTCTCCGATATGGTGGAGGATTTTCTGGAGATATTCATGGATGATTTCTCTGTCTTTGGAGACAACTTTGAAAGCTACCTAGGCAACCTACAGAAAGTGCTCGAGAGATGTGAGAAAGCAAACTTGGTATTGAACTAGGAGAAATGTCACTTCATGGTGGATGAAGGGATAGTCCTAGGCCATAAAATAAGCTGCCGCGGCATAGAAGTCGACAGAGCTAAGATCGAAGTAATTGAAAAGCTGCCGCCACCCACCACAGTCAAGGGAATCAGGAGTTTCTTAAGGCATGTTGATTTTTATCGGAGGTTTATCGCGAACTTTTCGAAGATCACCAAACCCTTATGCCATCTTCTGGGGCAGAACCGTCCCTTCGACTTCAACACTGAATGTACTGAGGCATTCAAGGTTCTGAAAGAAAAGCTGGTAACAGCCCCAATAGTACAACCACCAGATTGGAAACTACCATTTGAGATCATGTGAGATGCTAGTGACTATGCTGTCGGGGCAGCACTTGGGCAGAGGAGAAACAAGCTCTTTCATGTTATATATTATGCCAACAAAACACTGAACGATGCCCAAGTAAACTACACCACAACAGAGAAGGAATTGTTAGCTGTGGTGTTCTCAATTGACAAACTTCGTTCATATATACTTGGAACGAAGGTCATAATCCACACATACCACTCTGCATTGAAGTATATGTTCACCAAAAAGGATGCAAAGCCTAGACTGATACGTTGGATTATGATACTGCAAGAGTTCGACCTTGAGATCAAGGACAAAAAGGGGACAAAGAATCAAGTTGCAGATCACTTGTCAAGACTAGAGAAGGGACAGAGTCTCCCAACAGAAGAGACACAAATACTGGAGACCTTCCCTGACGAGCAGCTGTTCGCTGCCACAAGCACTGCCGCGACAGCCATGGCGGCATGTAAGTTTTCTGAACTCCCCTGGTATGCTGATTTCGTTAATTATTTAATTAGCGGAATAACTCCTTCTGACCTTAATTATCAAGCTAGGAAGAGGTTCCAAAATGATGTTAAGCATTATTATTGGGACGAACCTCTTCTTTTCAAATATTGTGCAGATCAGGTTATCAGGAGATGTGTACCACAAGATGAACAGGAAGCTGTGCTTCATCACTGCCATGCTTCACAATATGGAGGACATTTAGGTGGTAACAAAACTGCTGCCAAAGTTTTGCAGTCTGGATTCTATTGGCCGTCACTATTTAAGGATGCCCAGATATTCTACAAAAACTGTGACAAGTGTCAACGGACTGGAAATATCTCAAGAAGACATGAGATGCCGCTGCAAAACATTCTTGAAGTCGAGATTTTCGATGTTTGGGGGATTGATTTTATGGGACCATTCCCAACTTCATGTGGGAACTTATATATCCTCCTGGCAGTGGACTATGTGTCCAAATGGGTTGAAGCGATCGCTACTCAGAAAAACGATGCCAAGACGGTTCAGAGGTTTTTGCATAAAAACATATTTTCCAGATTTGGCATCCCCAAGGCGATCATCAATGATGAAGGGAGGCATTTCGATAATAGGGTTATAGCTGCTGCCTTAAAAAAGTATGGTGTCAAACATCGGGTCACAACACATACCACCCTCAGACCAATGGATAGGCTGAAATATCCAACAAAGAGGTTAAGAACATTCTTGAAAAGATGGTTAAGCCAACTCGGAAGGACTGGTCTTTACACCTCAATGATGCATTATGGGCCTACAGAACAACATTCAAAACTCCATTGGGAATGTCACCCTACCGGCTGATTTATGGGAAAACATTCCATCTACCTGTTGAGATTGAGCACAGAGCATACTGGGCCATCAAGGCAGTGAATATGGACTTGGAAAAAGTAGGACAGAAAAGGCTACTTGATCTGAATGAGATTGAAGAAATTCTAGCAATGGCCTATGACAACGCAAGAATCTATAAAGACAAGGCAAAGAAGTGGCATGACAAGAAGTTGCTGCCACGACAGTTCTGCCCAGGGCAGCTTGTGTTGTTGTTCAACTCTAGGTTGAAACTCTTCTCGGGGAAGCTGAAATCTAATGGTTTGGCCCATTCCAAGTGGTGCAGGTTTTTCCCCATGGTGCCATCACAATCAGATCTTTAAAAGACGGGCACCAATTTAAAGTCAATGGACAAAGATTAAAGCATTATCAAGGGACTGAAGCCCCAAGAATGCAGGAAGTGGTTACTTTGGGAGATGCCCCTCATGGCACCCCTAATTTTACCTAATTTTATTATTATTATTATTATTATTATTATTATTATTATTATTATTATTATTTATATATATTATGTAATTAGAATTATTTTATTTTTAGGAAATAAAGGAGACAAGAAGAAGAGGAGAAGTGAATTCAGCCCACCATCTTTCCATCAGCCCAAAAAGCCTAACTTTGGAGCCTGCCGTTACAGCTGCCGCGACAGACGCGGAGAACCCATCCTGTCAACACGTTGCCGCGGCAGACACGCAAACACGTAACAGACGCGCAGTAGACATGGAAACGCGTGACAGACGCGTCAGAAACCGCGTAACAGCTGGCCCCGTTATTCGCGCCTGCCGTTACAGCTCCAACGGGCAGCAAACTCCCCCACTATATAAACCCCGTTTTACTATTCATTTTTCACTCACTTTTACTCTCTCTACTTGTTTCCTCTAGAATTTTATTTGCTTTCATTTTCTTTCCACAGTCCTTGCAAAATGAGTACCAGAAATACCCGCCGAAGCGCTACCTCAGGATTTGCCACAACAGCATCCACTCCCAGCTCCTTCCAGATCCGAGATATGTGGGAGGAGAAAGGCTTCATTTACACTACCAGAACGGAGAACCTTGGGCTACAACCGTTCATAGCCCAAAAAATCATAGCACTGCAGCGGCAGATATTTGCCGAGCAGCCAGAGGAAATGAATGTGACCCTCGTACGGGAATTTTATGCTGCCATCGACAGCAGGGAAGCGACAGCAGTTACGATACGAAGGAAAGAGGTACCTTTTGAGCCCGAATACATCAACACACTCTATGGGTTCTATGTGGGAAGAAAGGAAGATAGCCACCAAAGATTTATCGAAAGCTTGGAGCTATAAGATTACGACGCTGTGATGGCAGAGCTCACAGACGAGGGGACTGAGTGGAATACCGTTCCCAAACATCAGATGACGGTAAAACGAGTCCAACTCACTCCGGAGGCAAAACTTTAGAATGCATTTATCAAGAAGCGGATTATGCCCTCCTCGCACAACACAACAGTCGACCAACCAAGGTTAGCCCTCATCCATTCTATTTTAAATGAGAGGCCAATTAACGTTGGCAGATACGTTCGGGAGGGAATATTGGATTGTGCATACCGGCCGTCAGGACCACTCTTCTACCCTTACCTCATTACTGCCCTCTGCCGCGGCCACAATGTACCGGAAGCTGCCGAGGACTTAAGAGTTCGAGGAAAAGGCAGGACAGACAGAAACATCCTCAGCCTGATGGAACTCAAAGTTGCCACACCCATGTCGTCCTTTGACCCCACTGCCACGGTAGGTGAGCCGACAGAGCCCACCCAAACCGAGCCTGTCGCCACAGAACCTAGGCAGCCAACTGCAGCAGCTCCTCCAGCAAACACCTCCACGCAAATACTCACTGCCCTACATAAAATGGAGGAACGACAGCTAGGCCTGATGAGTTTCATCTGAGACTTCACCACCGCCATGGTACATTTCATCCACATCTCTCTTAATTTCCCCGATGTACTGTTCCCTGCCTTCCCCAACCATTATTTTGCTGCCCCCACCCCTGCCCATACCCCTACCCCTGCTTCCACACCAAAAACGCCATTTGTCGCGTCCACTCCGACCCATGCCACAATAGCTACAGGAGGCAGCCACACAGCAGAAACTTCTACCAGGGGAGCCAAGAGAAAGGAGCCTATGTCTGACCTAGACAGGTATATTGCTGGCTTCTCCTCCTCTAAAATTTGGGCGACATCCGGTGACGAGCCCTCCGTCAAGAGGAACTTGTCAAAGGAGTTCACCCCGGAGAAACGGCAAAAAACAGGCCCCAGAGTCGAACCAGCAGATAAAGAAAAATCTGACAGCAACAATAGCAGTAGCAGCAGCGGCAGTAGCAACAGAAGCGACAGCGGCAACAACAACAGTAGCAGCTCCGAGGAGGTTCAGGTATTGGAGAAACCACCTCATATCTCCCCTACCCGCATCCAACCTCCACGGGAAGCCAAAACCAAGAACACTTCTGCCTCTCCCATCCGTCTATCGGCACCGACAAGGAAAGTCACTGCCTGTCGGCAGATTTAACTCAGCAGCAGCAATGGCAACGACAGCGCTTGAAAATTTAAGTTTCTTATCTTATATTGATGTATGTCCTTTTGTTATATTTTGTGATGTTATCTTTATTTTTCTTTTTCATCTTTGTCATTTGCATTGAGGGCAATGCAACCCTCGAGTTTGGGGGTGGCATCCCTCCATTAATGAAGTCTTTTTAAGTTTAAAAATGGTGTCTTTTAATTAGTTTATTTTTGCTTAAAAAATAAAAAATAAAAAAATGATGAAAATTTGGCTTAAGTCTTTGAACTGAACTTACTTGTCGTGACAGTCTCTGTCGTGGCAGTGCCTTTAGGATAGTTTTAGGAGCAGTTTAGAGCCTTACTATAATTCTAAATCTCAAACACCATTTGTGACTTTTATACTATCTAGAACTCTGCTAGTAAACTAGAATAGAAAGCTTAACACTTGAGTTGCCCCTAGAGGTTCCTAACACTGGCTCTAGGAAAAAAAGTTAAGAAAAATAGACTCAATACACCTAGAGGTGCCCGAAACCGGCTCTAGAAAGTTAGCTAGAGGTGCCCGAAACCGGCTCTAGTCAAACTTAAGCTTGAGAAAATAGAATCGAGTCTGCATAAAAACTAAAGGAGCCTAAGAATTGCCTCCAAAAAGATGAAAATTGGCATAAAAATTCAAGTTAGAAGCTTAACTATTCTAGTAAACTAAGGGAGTCTTGGCATATAATTGGTCACAAGTATGTACACACTGCACGTGAATTATAGCAAGGTTCCGGATGAATCCTGGATTATCCAACAAGGTGTTGCTCACAATAGGGAATGAATGGTAGGTAAGGAAAAGTTCATTGTTTTAAGCCAAACAAAAATTTTGTTTTTATTTTTAGGTCTGAATTGCTTGAGGGCAAGCAAAAACTTGAGTTTGAGGGTGTGTTGAGTGTGTAAAAGTTCTATATTTTACCCCTATTTAACCCATATTTCTGCTACATTCAAGCATAATTCATTGCATTTAGGTTAGATTTCATTTATACATCACAATTATATCAAACGACACAGTTTCTACTGAAATTGGTTGTTTTGCAGGTAGCTGCTGTAGCAGATGGATGGCAGTGGAGAAGTAGACGCTGTGCACTGAAGAAGCAGAGCTGGAACTGGACTGTAGACGAGAAGGATGACGTTGTCGTGGCAGCCAAGTATGACAGCAATGGTGATGAGAAGAATTGAAGTGGGCCTCGACAGAAAGAGAAAATTAAGCCGGTCTGTCGTGGAGCACCCGTATATTTTTCCAAGCCCTAGATCAGAATGAAGGCCAAGCCCAAAGTTCAAGGAAAAAACTCCAAGCAAGAAGGAAGGACGAATTAAAGATATATGCTTTGAAGATTTAGTCTTTAATAGAGTTGTACTTTAGTTTAAACTTGTATTCTTGCCATATTAGAAAACTTGAACCCAAGGCCTATATAAAGGCATGTAATTCGACCTAGGAAAGGATATCTTACTCTCTAGCCTTCTCTTCTAAACCCTAGTCGTTTTCCCCTTCTCATCATGTTCTAAACTTCCCCTACGGCTAAGGGTTGATTTGTAAAGTAGTTGCAAGGATTGCATTTGTTTTAGGAATTTTTCAGTTCAATAAAATAGACTTCAAGTTTTCTTATTCTGGTTTTCAACATCTTGCAAGAGTATCGGGAGAGCATTGTGAGATTACATATTTACTTAATATCAGTGGAGTTAAGTATAGGAAAGGAATAAGTACGGGTTCTATAGTTTATGGTTGAACTATCTCGGACCTAGGGATAGGACGAGGTTAAGTGGCTAAGGAAGAATTCAACAACATCGGTGTTCATCCTTCGATTCACGCCGGGAGGTATCATCAAAGACGTGTTCATCGATAGACTTGGACCTAGGGATAGGCCAAGGCACAACAAGGATTCTTGCCAAGCTTGAAGTACAGAGTTGTGTGATCGCTGCCGCGACAACAACAGACCGCTGCCGCGACAGGTGCTGCCGCGACAGGCGCAACGACAGAACTAAGATTCCTAGACTTTGCAACACCTACACTACTGAGCAATTCAATACCGACCCATTGTCTCTATCCTGAATTTCTTTACTCTTTTATTTCAGTATTTTTTATTATCTCGTGACAAACAATTAAACTATTTCTTTTTTCCCTCTCGTGCAGTAATTCTAGGTTAAAGCTATTGGCCCAGTCCCTGTGGAGACGATATCTGATACTTATGTATCACTTTACTACTTGCGTCGTGTACACTTGCACTACATTGCGATAGACACTTTTACACGCAACAGCTCCACTTCGGTTAACGACCCTAGAAAACTTTTTCGTTTATTTATTATCTTGTCTAGATGCATTAATATCTCCTATGTGAAACAACAACAGCAGAAGCAACAAGCGAGGCGAACAACCAAAAAGCAGATCAAAAACAGCCCATTTTATCTTAAACTACAGGCCGTATCGATACGCCCCAAAAGTGTATCGATACGCCTTAACTAGGTCAACTGGCCAAAGTCAACTCGATGAGACCGTATCGAAATGCCCTCACCGGTCAACTTCTCATGGTCAACGCTATGAAGACCGTTCCGAAATGCCTGAGCCAGTTTCGATACCCTCAATTTCTCGTCAAAATCTCATATTTCCAGTAGCAAAATGGTATCAAAACGCCTCTTCGCGTATCGAAACGCCTGGCCTGAAACAAGAGGACCGTATCAAAACGGGACCAACCGTTTCGATACACCTGCTGGGAACAAACAAGTTTTAGCTGGTTTAAGGCACAAGGCTGCCTCAAAACACCAACTAAGGCCTCCAACCAAACATGCATTGACTCGAAAGGCAAAACACCTCACAACAACATGCTCAACACATAACTTACATGTGAAAGACATACATAGAAAGGAATCATCAATTCAACATAAGAGCATACATAGCATTTAAGATTCATGCTTTAGACAAACACACATAAGAGCATTCATAGAAGGGCACAAGGCCAACATACTAGGCATAGGCAAGCCTTAAGCAAAACATCCACAAAACATAGGAGTCTAAACATGCTCCTAACACATATCAACAACATAAATCAAAAGTTCAAATCCCATTTTTTGTCTATTTCATCCATAACTTAAAAATCCATACTTGATAAATTCAAAAGCCCAACTAGCACACTTGGAGGCCCTCTCCTTGCACAAGCAACCCACGAACTACGGATCTACATTGTCGAACAAAAGATAGCGTAAGTACAACGCTTAGTGAGGGTAAGCTCATCAAACAAACCTCGACAATGCAGGGTCCAAGCACGAGCACACAACCAAGGTAGAATGCATGATCTTACCTTCGAACCACATGAGCCTAATATAGATGATGCATGAACATATTATCAATATCATGTCATGCTCAACAAGTCCATAACCACAACATATGGAAACACATACATTCAACATATTAGCAACATAATCCACAATCCGTATTGGCACCTAGCTATGACCCGAATATGCGGATAACCATTGGAACTCACATCCAACAACACAACCATTACCTTAGGTGGGATTACACTCATCACCATTTCACGCGGAGGGGATTCCACTCATCCTCACGCCCGATCACTTCCCCGTCGCCATGGGCTAGCAGCCGAGCGGCCATGGTGTAAGTGACCCTCTCCTAGGCTCGAGTGGGGCCTAGGTGTGCGGGCATCGGGGCCAAGCGGCTGGCACAATGTCTCCCTCGAGTGCTGCTCGAGGGACGGTTTGGGGCCAGAGGGCCCCATATCGCGCCCTGTCCGGAACCCAGGGGTTGGCTCATAGCATTCGCTAGGCCCTGCGGGATTCCATAGTGGATTGGCATGTGGCTAGATGAGACGATGAGACGACGCTTCCGTGTAAAGACCGTGTGAATTGGACTCGAGTAAGGCTGACTTGACTAGGATGTGTTCCTTTTCAAGTGCCGCACGGCATACCGATCGGGCTGGGACGGCATGACCGTGACAGGTGTCAATGGGATTCCACTCATCATCGACTAACATATAAAACAAGATTTACGGGCGAACCCGTACTCCATCTTGATGACTACCATCACCAAGACCACGCGCGCATTTAGACTCTCGTGTGCACAATAAACATCCTAATTATCGATCATTGTACCCAAGCATACTAGTGACAATACTAATACATTTCATAACCTTTCACAACATAATTTCTTACCAAATTTCGTGCTTAGCACGTACACACCATGATTTACCATCATGCACAACCACATTCCAAACCACATGCATATAACAATGCATCAAATGTCATGCCTCAACACGCATGTATATCACAATATACATAACCACATTAATCACGATTAATACACGAGGCATTCTCAACATTTAAAGTTCAACCAAAGTCTCTAACTAAAGCTTGGGATTAGACTACCAATCTAATCCCAACTCTAGGTGGGTTTACCAAGCCCAACCTAGGTCCACATGCTTGAACCAACGTTTGAAAACCAAGTTAAAAACATTAACAACTCGCCGACTATTCCAAGCTCAACCACTCTAGCCGATCAAACTCCCAACTGCTCCGGATTCGTTCCCGAGGCTTCACCAACACAATTCCTTGCTTCTAAACATCCCAACACAATCAAAACAATCACAATTCAGTCCACAAATCAATGTAGCAAACCCGGAACACAAACCAAGCACAATACACATGATTTCAAGCTAAAGACAACCCCAAAAATGCCATTTTCGAGCAGCCCACAAGCACAGCCTAAAACCATTGATTCCAACACTTATAATACTCCCAAAAGCTTCCAAAACAGCCCCTAACTAACAACCAACCATCAGCCATCAAAACTTCACCCAAAACAGCCCCAAAAACTAACCTAAAACCTCTCTAAAACCCAATTTCAGGAATCATCATAAAACCATGTAAAAATCGAGTATGTTGGACCTTTTAGATAGCAAATAACTTATATAATATCAATAAATCAAAATCTTAAGTTAAAGTTGATAAAGATGACATTTTTAATCTAAAATCTCAAAACCTCAAAATGTAAAAACCATGAGCTTTTATGAAAATAAAGGTATGAACTTGTAGAGGATAGAGAGGACAAGTCGAATATGGGTTTACCTTTGAAAAATCTTCAAAATCAAGCAAGAAGGGTGATGGAATAGTGAACACAAAGGTGAAGAGGTTTTTCACGTTAGAAGTTGGGAGGTAGAAGATAATAGCCTTTTGGTGTTTGAAAAGTAAAAGAAAAGGTTTTATTTTTGCAAGTCCACATATTTACCAAATTACCATTAATAAGATGGCTATCTCTCAAATTTCTAAATTCCATGGGATTTGGGTTTTAAATCAAAACAAGCCCAACATATAATTTTTTTTTGAAAACGCGAGGCCCAAAATAATATTTTATTATTTTAATTTCACCCGACCCTCAAACCCGGGTGTTATAGAATGCCAGGTCCAACAACTACTCCAACAACAATTAATCCGTAAGAGCCACAATCCTTTTTCATCTCCTGTCATTTTGGTTAAAAAAGATGGCTTTTGGCGTTTTTGCGTTGATTACAGGGCTTTGAACGCAATCACTGTCAAGGATAAATTCCTGATTCCGACGGCCGAGGAACTGTTTAATGAATTGGGAGGATCATGATTCTTTTCTAAGCTAGACCTTTTAGCGGGTTATTATCAAATTAGAGTGTGAGTCGAAGATGTACCAAAGACTGCCTTCCGGACACACGAAGGCCATTACGAATTTCTCGTGATGCCTTTTGGCCTGACCAACACACCATCTACATTTCAAGCTATAATGAATGATGTCTTTCTCTCTTACATGCACCAATTTTTTCTCGTATTTTTGGACGACATCTTGGTCTATAGCAACACATGGGCAGACCATTTGCGGCATGTACGCCTCATCTTCGAGAAATTACGCGAGCATGGGTTAGTGGCCAAACTTTCTAAGTCTACTTTCGGGAAAACCCAAGTTGAGTATCTTGGTCATATAGTGTCTCGAGCAGGGTTGGTTGTGGATCCGATAAAAGTGGAAGCAATTCGTGCCTGGCCTGTACCTACTACTATCAAGGGGGTTCACGGATTCCTGGGTCTTGCGGGTTATTACCTCAGGTTCATCAAAGGTGTCGCAACCATTGCTGCTCCACTCTCGGACCTTCTGCGCAATGGGAAGATGTTTGAATTGTCCGAGTCCACTCAACAGGCTTTTGACCAGCACCCCTGTCTTGAGTTTACCTGATTTTACTAAGGAATTTTTGGTGGAAACAGATGCCTCGGGGTGGGCATTGGGGCCGTACTACACCAGAAGGGTCGACCTATAGATTTCTATAGTCAGAAGTTAAGCACACGAATGTAGGGCACCTCGACTTATTAACGGGAAATTTTCGCGACGACTCAGGCTGTGGGGAAGTGGCAACATTATTTGCTAGGCCGACGTTTTAGTATTATTACCGATCAGAGATCCCTTCGCGAGCTTAACCAGCAGACAATCCAAACTCCGGAACAACAACGCTAGTTGTCAAAGTTAATTGGTTATGACTTTGATATACGCTATCGAGCGGGCGAACTCAACGCAGTGGCTGATGCTTTGTCGAGAGAAGTGCCTGCATCTTGTAAGCTTCTTTCGCAACCATTGTAAGCTTCTTTGTCGAGAGAAGTGGCACTCGGGTATCAACAGAACTTTTAGGCGATTAGCTGCGAATTTTGTTTGGCCTTCTATACGACAGGATGTTCGACATTATGTGCAACACTATCAAGTGTGTCAACGGATGAAGAGCGAGAGTCTTGCCCCTGCGGGCCTTCTTCAGTCCCTACCCATTCTCGATCAGGTATTCGAGGATCTCTCTTTAGATTTTATAGTTGGTTTTCCCCGTTCCAATGGAAAAGAAGCAATTTTAGTCGTCGTGGATCGTTTGACTAAGTACGGACATTTCTTTGCCCTTCCCAAACATTTTGATAGCAAAACAGTGGCTAAAGTGTTAGTGCAGGGAATTGTGAAATTGCACGGGATTCCTAAATCTTTGGTCAGTGATCGTGATAAGGTCTTTACTAGTGAAGTTTGGACGGAAATGGCAAAGTTTCAAGGGTCCGAGTTGTGTATGAGTACCGCTTATCATCCTCAATTGGATAGACAAACGGAAGCCCTCAACAGATGCCTCGAGATGTACTTGCGTTGTATAGCCAATGAGGACCCCACCAGATGGAAGCAATATTTGTCGTGGGCGGAATACAGGTACAACACTGCTTACCAAAATTCAGCTGGCATGACTCCGTTTAAAGCTCTCTATGGTCGTGACCCTCTTGTGAGGGTCGATTACCTAGACCATAGCACGCGTAATGATCAAGTCCATCACGAGTTATAACAACGCAACGAGATCCTCCATGTTCTGAAGTGCAATCTTGGGCAAGCTCAACTGCGAATGAAACATCAGGCCGATAAACATCGTCGGGAAGTGGTTCTCGAGGTTGGTAGCTGGGTGTATGTTAAGCTTCAGCCCTACAGGTAGCTTTCTCTACGTTTACACCGACAACAGAAGCTCAGTCCACGATTCTTTGTACCTTACCAAGTGGAGAAAAGGATCGGTGTTGTAGCCTATAAGTTGACACTGCCAGAAGCATCTTGAATTCACCCTGCGTTCCACGTTTCTCAGCTCAAACCGTGCCGTAGACAACCGCTTCAACAAATAACTCACTTACCACTTTTGCACGATGTGGCCCCTACGCCAGCTACTGTCTCGAACCTTGAGGACAAGGTTCCTTTGGAAGATGGGGGTATTGTTATGGTAGATGATGAGGGAGTTGACATGGCACTTGCACCTGAAGAAACCACTGATTTGGCAGGAAATGATGAGCTGGATTCGATGGTTACAAGGACACCAGAATTGCGTAGGGGTGGAAGAGAGAGAAGAGTCCCAAGAGCCCTAACAGATTTTGTCTTGTCCTAGTTACCTAGGCGATAAATAAGATATGGAATGTAATGAGCAAGGCAGAATAAAAAAAAACACTATTTTCCTTTCTGAACGTTCTTAATCTAAGAATTTACTTTCTACTATTCTTCATCTTATTGTAACGACTCGAGCCTTGTTCTTCACAACAGCTTATTAAATTTCTCATGCGCCTTTTTGCAATAACTTTCTTGAGAAAGAAAAATTACAGGATCAACTATTTCAAATTCTTTTGACATAGTCCTTTTTGAAATCTTCAATATTTTTTGGGTTGTTCCTTAAGAAGATGATATTATCTACGTGGAGACAAACAAACAAATATCATTAGGAGCAATATCCATATTAATGGTATTGGATTGATATGTCGGTTGCAAGGTTGTTTGTTAATTTGGGGTAGCTATTAATGCGGATGGAGCTGCTGCCATGGTTTGTTTTGGGTTAGTTGTCAATGTGTATCGGCCACATGTATAGTTTGTTCAGTCTGTTGGATCTGCCCTTTATACCAACTTCTAAACTGATTAATCGTCCAAGTATTTTCCGTCAATGGTTGACAAATGCTGGCACCACTTTGATCACAACTTCAATGCTGGTTGACAAAGTAATGTTTACTACTGTCATTCATTAATCATATTTGTAATTTTTTTTGTTTAACCACTAATTTTTTATTTATTAACCGACTAATTCAGATCAAATTTTATAAAGTTCTATTATGAGGTGTCCCTTTCAACCTAGCTTTTTCCATTCACAATCTTAAAATTTGAACCGTTAAATTTACTTACAAAACCTAATACCTCTTCTCACTAGATCAACTAGTTCTTTGTAGCTTTAATTAAGTGGAGCTAAGTTCGACACTCCCCAAACACATGTAAGGGTTTGTCATATGATAACCATTGATTTTTTTACGGAAAGAAAGATCATTCATTCATTAAAAAATTTGCATACAAAAATATCAAAAAATCAACCCGAGAGAAAGTATATCGGGAATTCCACCCGAAAACAAACAGCTCATAGGCGAGAACAACAAGATCAATAGTCTTTCAAAGAAAAAAACTTTCGTTGAAAATATGTCACTCCATCTTGTCGGATAGCAAGAAACAACTCTGGTCAAATAATCAATACCGTAAGAGCTAAAAGACTGAATCAGACCCCCTTTTCCACAAATTAGGTCGTATTCAACAAAGAATCATCTAAAATTAAACTTAAACCAACAAAGACCGACATCAAAAATACTTGTTTAAGAAATCGATCTCAAACAAAGCTAAATTCCTTGTCTTTAAAACATGACTGCCCTTATACGATGCAGTAATATGAGATCTCATAATCTTATGACGCCTGCACCCATCAATTCATCATTTTTTGCAAGGGTCGCCCGCGGCAGAAGTTTAGATAGGGTCAGAGAAGAGACATCCGCGACAAAGATTATAACTAAGACTATAGTCAACCGATTGAAGAAATTCTTGTCAAAGTGGATTTCTTTGAACCAAGTGAGTTTTGTGCCGGGTCGAAATATAACTGACAATATCATCCTGGCACAGGAAATTATCCACTCTATGTCTACTAAAGCCGGCAAGAAGAGGTTTATGGCGATTAAAGTGGATTTGGAGAAGGCATACGCCCGTCTCGAATGGCATTTTATAGAAGAGACTCTTCAGGAGGTGGGCTTGCCAGTTAAGCAGATTGAGCTGATAATGCAGTGTGTGAGCTCAGTCTCTACTCAGATATTGTGGAATGGTGATGTTACGGATTCTTTTAGTCCTTCAAGGGGAATTCGGCAAGGTGATCCGCTTTCTCCATACCTATTTGTGCTGTGCATGGAAAGGTTGGCACATAACATTACGGCAAAGGTAGAGGAAGGTGAATGGAAACCCATACGGTTATCTCGGGATGGACCGGGCGTATCCCAATTATTTTTTGCTGATGATTTGGTGCTTTTTGCTGAGGCTTCCTCTGATCAGTTGGAGCTTATTAAGGGAGTCATGGAACAATTTTGTATATGCTCTGGTCATCGAGTGAGTGTTGCTAAAAAACAGATGTATTTTTCTAAAAACTGTCCACAGAATTTTCGCGATCATGTTGGGTTAACCTTAGGGTTTGAGGTGGTTAGTGACTTGGGGAAGTATTTGGGTGTGCCGTTGTTACATAGCTGAGTCACCAAGGCTACATATGTGTATCTTTTGGACAAGATGAGCAGACGGTTATCATGATGGGCAACGAAATCGCTATCTCTAGCTGGGCGGGTAACGTTGGCGAAGGCGGTGTTGCAAGCTATTCCGTCGTATGTTATGCAAGCTACTTGGTTACCGAAGGGCTTGTGCCATGAGATGGAGAAAATCATTCGTCGTTTTGTGTGGGGAGGCTCCGATGGGAAATGCGGAATTTCTTTGGTTAATTGGGAAGTTATGCAACAACCTTTGGAAAGTGGTGGCATGGGACTCAAGGATCTCTCGCTTCAAAATAATGCTTTCTTGATGAAGGTGGGCTTTAGGCTCCTGACTAATTTGGAGAAGCTTTGGGTTAGAGTACTTCGAGGAAAATACAAGTGGCAGGATGTGATCTCAGAGAGCATTCGTATGAGTAATTGTTTGCATCTTTGGAGAGGCCTTAGTAGGGTATGGGATGAGGTTCGGAATAGTATTTGTTGGAATGTTCGGAATGGGGAACAAACTGATTTTTGGTACGATACATGGTTGGATAAAGAGGGCCCTTTAAGTGCTAATTACTTGCTGCAGGCTTCCCCGATACCGACTCCTGTTGCCAGCATGGTGACGGCCTCGGATGGATGGGATTGGTATCGCCTACGTCAGGTGCTGCCGGAGATAGTGCTTCGGAAGATCGTTGTCGTTCCTCCCCCTCGGGCATGGTATGGTACGGATTGCCCCGACTATAGGTGGGAGGATAATCGCACGTTTTCGGTGCGTTCGACTTATCAATTTTTAGATGCGAGTCATGGTGATGTTGGCCACGGAAATTGGAAGTTGATATAGTCACTTAAGCTCCCCCAACGGGTTAAGGTGTTCTTGTGGTTGGTTATACGCCAAGGTTTACTCACGAACATGGAGCGATATCGGAGACACTTGACTATGGATGGTGGGTGTCGTATTTGTCACCATGGATTGGAGGATATCGACCACGTCCTTAGACGTTGCTCGCTAGCGCACCAAACCTGGGCTCAGGTCGTTCCCGAGGGTGGTTTACTAGAGTTAGAGTCCATGGCATTTGACGAGTGGCTGGGTTTCAACTTGAGGAATGGTGGGGATTTTTCGAATGGTAGAGCAGCTTGGGTGACACGGTTTGCTGTAATTTGTTGGCAGCTTTGGAAGCGTCGCTGCAGCCTCCTGTTGGATGAAGGGTTTGTGGTTACGAATGACTTTTTATCACATTGCCTACACCTTGCGGAAGAATTTGACAGGGCTGCTTGTGTTGATAGTGGATCGAGACAACTGCTTGTTACCCGGTGTCGTTGGCAGTGCCCACCGACTGGTTGGATAAAGGCCAACGCGGATGGGGCGGTGCATGGAATGCAACGGTTTACGGTTGTAGGGGGTGTTCTCTGTGATTGAAACGGTAAATGTATTTTTGGGTTTGCTCGGAAGCTTGGTTGTTGCTCTGTGTTGATGGCGGAGTTATGGGCGACTTATGATGTTTTGTTTCATGCATGGCGTCTTGGGTATAGAAGGGTTTACATTGAATCGGATAATATGGAGGTGGTTCGGATTCTTATGAATGAGTCGTCGGCTTTACGCGGCGACGTCGTGGTTGATCTAATTTTTGGTTTCCTAGGTCGAGAGTGGGAGATTAAGGTCCAGCACATTGGTCGTGAAGGGAATAGGGTGGAGGATTGGCTTTCACGTCTGTTGAAGAAGCAGCCGCACGGGAAAGTGTGGTTGCTAGAACCTCCGAGCGGCGTGCAAGGGCTTGTTGAAGCTGAGAGGATGGCTTAGTCGATCCTTTTTCTTTTCTGTATTAACAAAAAATATGCTTAATTCTAGAATAAATAAGTGCTTAAATTATAATGTTTTTTTTATTTTAGGTGCTTAAAGTTTATTTTAGTTAAAATATGTACTTTAAGTTTTAGTTTTATTATTTTAAGTGTATAACGTTTTAATACCTTATCATTTTAAGGTTGCTCCGTTAAAAAAGTCCATCACCCAATGAATGCATGACACATGGCTTGATTGTTAATCTTTTATTTAAAACAAACTTTAACATTACAAAAATTCACACAAAAATGCTCAAATTTCAAAAACCTAACCAAAATCGCAAATCAGTTGTTGATGTCGTCGTCGTCGGAATGAAATTTCTTCCTTGATTAGCATGTTGTTTGTCGTCCTTTCGGTCGTTGTTCGTCGCTAGTTGTTCGAATGAAACTTTTGCGTTTGACATTTGATTGGGACATTGTTCATCGATTTCGGTGATGGAAGGATGTAGTAAACGGCCGTGAGGGTCTTCCGGCGGAGTGGTGGGCGGCAACGCGTCGATTAACAGTGGCATCAACTGAATTTGGGATTTGAGTTTTTGGGTATTAGAGTTTTAAATTTTTGGTGTTATTTGGTGAGTTTAGGAAATTTTAGGTTTTTTACAATTAAGTTTAAAATTTTTTCAAAAATAAATTAAATAAATTATCTATGGCTTCCATGGGTCAAATAATGATTGAGTGTTGAAATTTTTAACTGCGTGCACCTAAAACAAAAAAAATTAGACATCTATTCTGATCAAAATGAACTTTAAATATCTAAAGTAAAAAATGTATAATTTAAACACTTATTTTATAATTAAGCCTTATTAATATAATAAATTAATATTTATTATAAAATCATAATGGATGGAAAGGGTGGATGACATAACTATACTAAAATTCTAAGGGTAAACTACTGCAAAAGTCACTTATGTTTATACTAAGTACAGAGTTAGTCCCCAAATTTGAAAAATGACCAGTAAGGTCCCAAACGTTTTCGGGACGTAAACTTTTAGTCACTCAGCCGTTAAATCTAAACGGAAGGGTGATCTGACACAATAAAAAAATGATAAATTACTTAAATAGTCCCTAAACCATTACTTAACTTGTATTTTAACCATTGAAATAAAAATAATTTATATAATTTCACATTTAATCCTCTATATTTACAATTTTTTTCTTTCTTTTCCCTCCCCTACTCCTTACCACTATGAGGCCTTCGATCTTTTCACTAACAGGTTCTGCAAATTACAGCGGGGATATAAAAACACATGTAGCAGCAGCATCTATTTCAGGTTCTGCAAATGCTCAAGCGGTTGAAAAAGAAGAAGGTGAATGGTCCGATGCTGAGGGTTCTGCTGATGTATGTGGAAATTGTAATATGAATGAAGAGGTTAAAGCTTCACAAGAGCAAGGTGTACAGAAAGTGATGAAGTCTAATGCTTTAGGTGCGGCTGTTGAAAGTGTTCGAGCCGCCGAAAACAGCCATTTTTATTGTAAATATAGAAGATTAAATGTGAAATTATTTATTCTACTCATCCCCTCTCTAAAGGTCAGTTTAATCTTTTTTCCATGAACCTTAATGTAATTGAAAATTGTACGTTACAATGAGAGAAATTCCATGCAATGGTTATTTGTGTTAAGAAATGGATTTAGCAGTGGTTTCTGTTGAGTGGATCGAAAGATCGATATTTACCAAGAGGGGGGTGAATTGGAAATTTAAAGGTTTGTAGTGGAAATTGGCAAATTAAAAATTGATGGACAAGGGATTTAGAGTGGTTCAAGTTCCAAATGAACTCTACATCCACTACCTTAGCCTCACTAAGGATTTGCAACAATTTCACTAAATTGATCTTCCCCTTTTCTAGGACAAGGAGGCAACCCTTTACAATTTCGGTTGATTTTTCTACCCAAAAATCAACCCAACCCTCACACAAGAGAACAAAGAAATTTGTAGGCTAATTAGGTATCTCTCAATACAAATGATAGCCCCAATACAAGCACTCAACCCAATTTTACAAAATATGAATGAAGAACACAAATTGGGATTTTTACACAAAGTGGGATTTTTGCTCAAATGCTTGAATTTGATGTTTGGATGTTTGCTTTAGGATCAATAGTTGTTGTTGATGCTTTTGGATGTCCCTTTTATACCTTCTTATTGATTTCTAGCCGTTTGGGTGGTTGGGAACATAAATGGAGCCGTTGGAACCCTCTCTTGCCACCATAAATGCAGTCTGTACCAACCCGTTTCGGAACACGGGAAACCTGTTTCGGAATGGACTAAAATAGAAAGAGCCGTTGGGGTGCATTTAAGAGCCCGTTTCGAAACGCCTTAGGGCCGTTTCGGAACGCTTTTGCCATTGTCAAGGGTCGTTTCGGAACGGTCCTAGCCCGTTTCGAAACGCCTTAACGACTTTCAAAAATCAGTTAAAAACAATATAAACGGTCATAATTTCAAATTTATCTTAAGCCCTGTTTCGAAACGTTTTGGATCCGTTTCGAAACGGAATGGCTACTGTCAAAGGGTCGTTTCGGAACGGTCTTGATCCGTTTCGAAACACCCCTTTTTGTCTTTAAAAAATCTGAAATATTTGAAACCATTTGCCCTTTTTAAATCCAATATGAAGAACAGTTTCGAAACGAGTTGTGCCGTTTCGAAACGGGTTCAAGTGTTTCGATACACGTTTCGGAACGGTGGTCGACAGTGGTGAAAATGTTTCGAAACGCCTTAGGGCCGTTTCGAAACGGGTACTTGAAAATCACTGTTTTGGCTTGAAACACTTAGAAAAATATTTGAAATAGTATGTTTTTAACTTGGGCAAAATATTAAAATTATATGGGGATATTTTGAGGACTTAAAATTCGTTTTGACTTTTTCGATTTAGTCCTTAGGTTTTTAGTTATATCAAAATTAAAATATTTGTTTCACAATCTCCCCCTTTTTGATATAACAAAACCAAAGTTAGAATTTTTGAGAATTTTGAAAGTTTTGAAAATATTCTAACTCCCCCTTAATTTAAGATAGGTTTTTAAGGTTAAAAAAAGTTTTGATTTGAAATTCAAGTTGTAAACCTTAAAAAAAACTTTTTAAAATCTAAAACGAATTTTAGTGTTGTGGCTCTTAAATTTCTTCTCCCCATTTTTGTTAGATCAAAAAGAACAATAAAAGCTCATAGAGAAGATAAAGGATTAGTACCAATAAGCAATAATAAGCAATCATAATATTAATTCATAATCAAAATATCCAAAACATAATTCAAACATGAAGTTCAACATAATTCAAACAATAAAATCCCAAAAAAAACAAATAGCATAGGTTCCTAAAACATGAGAAAACATAAAGATGCAACCTTAATCCTAAGATGCATAGATAATATGATATGATATGAGATGAAGATCCTAGGCCTCGTCATCATCATCCTCGTCATCATCATCGCTCTTGGCTTGAGAACGGTGAAACTTGGTCCATTGCCCATAAAGCGTGGAGAAGGATAGGTCCAAGTTGGAATGAGAAGTCTCAAGAGTAAGAAGGCGATCCTCGACATTCTTCAACCGATTGCCCATAGATTCAAAGCCCGAAGTAAGGCGAGTGTCCAAAGCATCGAACCGAGAGTCCAAAGCGTTGAAACGCTCGGTAAGGAAAGTTGTGAGAGCTTCATTGTTTGCCATTTGAACTTGCGGTGGAGGAGCAACGGGAGGAAGAACCGCTTCTCTATCAATTCTTTCCCAAACACCATTCACATATGTGAACCCGGACTTGCGAAGGGATGACTCACCAATTGTGGTCTTGCGAGGTTCCGGAGAGTCGTAGGTACAATCGATGCCAAGATTGTGAAATAAGGCGCTCAAGACAATGCCATAAGTAAAGGACTTCAACTCATTTGTGTCAATAAGCTTGATATTATTGACTATCTCGGCAAAGATTATCTTAGGCACATTTGGGCGCTCACCCCTACGGAAACACTCTAACCAAAAATGATCGGTTTGACGGATGTGGGAGTATTTACCTCAAGAAGGTCGAATAAACCAAGAGACCATCAAGTGAAGAACACGATCGTGCACATCCAAATTAAGTGCCTTACCGGTGAAAGTGCCAAAGTGACGTTCATCCTCAAGACCCTCATCCTTAAGTTTAAGAGCAGACTCCAAAAGAGCAACATTAATAACAACCTTTTTGCCTAGTAAGGATGACTCAATTCCTATGATCTCGGTTTTGGACTCATCATAAAGAAAACGAGCATTGGAGTAAAAGATGAGTACCAAATTTTTGTAGCAAACATCCGGAATGCTCAAGAAAGACATGAGATTCCACTCATCCAAACGGCCGAGATAACGGAAAAGGAATCGCTCGGAATTGAGGAACTCAAGGTCAATGACACGTTCTTTACGAACCGCGAAATCCTTGAAAAAAGAGAAACGAGCACGTGCCTCCGGAGTTTTAAGAGATTTCTGAAAAAGCATCGTGATATTCGGACGAATGCTCGAATCACCGGATTGAACGGCCTTGCGCTTTTTGTTAGCTTGATCCGCCATCTAAAAACATTAAGCAAGTGTTTTAAAATTAAGTGTATGCATTGATAATTAAAAATCAATCCAATAATAAATCCCACTTAGGTTTTTGAAAACAAAATTAAAATAAAAGAAAAACAGTTTTAAAAAATACGATTGAAAAAATTTATATTCGAATCAAAAATTTTGAGATTTGAAATTTTTTTTACAAGATATTGAAAACCCATAACTAAAAACATATAATTTATACAAAAATAAAATTTTCTAACCTAAGATTCGAACATAAATTGAAAGAAAAAGAAAAATAGAAAAATTACCTTAGTTTGGGATTTTGGATGATTTGATTAAAATCCTTGCACAAGATTGATGAAACTTGCTTAGACTTGAGTTGTGGAGTAAAATCCCTCACAATTTTGTGAAAATCAAAGAGTTTGAGAGGGTATTTATAGGGAGGAAGGCGGTTTAGGGTTTTAAGAGTTTGATATAAAGTTAACTTTATCATTAAAAGCCCCAATTTAAAGCAGTCTGCGATGCCGTTTCGGAACGGTCAAGACCGTTTCGGAACGGGGCGGCTAGGGTTTTGACCGTTTTAAGACCATAGGCAGACCGTTTCGATACGGTGTTGATTGTATCGAAACCCCTTTGACCCGTATCGGAACACGTTCCAATACACCCCTTGGCAGTAGCAAAAACGTTTCGGAACGCCTTGGAGGCGTTTCGAAACGCCCTTCTCTCAGAGCTGGATTTAAGGTATCCGTATCGAAACTGGTTCACCCGTTTCGATACACCTGGGCCTGGAAGTGCAGATGAGGCTCTAAAAATGCAGAAAAATGAAATTCTAAGAGGCCTAACATGCATAAATGTCATGAATGAGCAGACAAAACATATTCAAGCATAAACATACTCCCCCTAACTATAAGCATGAATGAAATTAGGAGTTTAAACACATCAACATGGCATTTCACAAAATCAAGCATATTTAAGCACAAAAGAGGTCCTAGAAGGTCAAGATAGGCTAGCTAGACCTAACTCTCTCCTAAGGGACCAAAAACGCTCTTTGTCTAAGGGTTTTGTAAATATGTCCGCTAATTGATTCAAGGTGTCTACGTACTCTATAACCACATCTTCCTTGAGGACATGATCTCTAATGAAATGATGCCTTATTTCTATATGTTTGGTTCTAGAGTGTTGGATGGGATTTTTTATTAAACAAATAGCACTAGTGTTGTCACATTTTAGGGGTATGGTTCCAACTTTAATTCCATAATCTAAGAGTTGTTGCTTCATCCAAAGGACTTGAGCACAACAACTCCCTAAGGATATGTACTCGGATTCGGTGGTAGATAAGGCTACACTATTTTGTTTCTTAGAGAACCAAGATATGAGCATACTACCTAAGAATTGGCAAGTTCCCGAAGTACTCTTCCTATCAATTTTGCAACCCCCATAATCCGCATCCGAGTAAGCATGTAGGTTGAAGGTAGAGTCTCTAGGATACCAAAGGCCTAAACAAGGAGTGTCTCTAAGATACCTAAAGATTCTCTTAACGGCTATAAGGTGAGACTCTCTAGGACTAGCTTGAAACCTAGCACACAAGCAAACACTAAACAAGATATCCGGTCTACTTGCGGTAAGGTAAAGCAAAGACCCAATCATTGAACGATAAAGCTTAGAGTCAACACACTTACCTCCTTCATCTTTGTCAAGCTTTGTAGATGAGCTCATAGGAGTGGCTTGAGGCTTTGCATTCTCCAAGCCAAACTTCTTGAGCATATCCTTTATGTATTTTGCTTGGTTGATGAAGGTGCCATCCTTCTTTTTCTTGATTTGGAGTCCCAAAAAGAATGAGAGCTCCCCCATCATGCTCATCTCAAATTCACCTTGCATTAACTTAGCAAACTCTTGACAATGACATTCATTAGTAGAACCAAAAAAAATATCATCAACATAAATTTGAACTACTAAGATGTCATTTTTATACATTTTTATAAAAAGTGTAGTGTCCACCTTACCTTTTTCAAATCCTTTTTCAATCAAGAAATTTGAAAGTCTTTCATACCAAGCTCTAGGAGCTTGTTTTAAACCATAAAGGGCTTTGGTAAGTTTGAAAACATGATTTGGAAATTTTGAATCTTCAAAACCCGGTGGTTGTTCCACATACACTTCTTCATTTATAAAACCATTTAAAAAGGCGCTTTTAACATCCATTTGAAAAAGCTTGAAATTATGATAACATGCATATGCAAGCAACATCCTAATGGCTTCCATTCTAGCTACGGGTGCATAGGTTTCATCAAAATCTATTCCCTCTTCTTGAGTGTAACCTTGTGCAACAAGTCTAGCTTTATTTCTCACAATGTTAGCACTCTCATCTAGTTTGTTCCTAAAGACCCATTTAGTTCCTATTGTAGATTGATTACTAGGCCTATCAACTAATGTCCATACATTACTTCTCTCAAATTGATTTAACTCTTCTTGCATAGCCATAATCCAAAAATCATCTTTCAATGCTTCTTTTATATTTTTAGGCTCTATGCATGAGATAAATGCAACATGGTTCATTAATTTAAGAGAAGAACGAGTGGTTACCCCCTTGGATGGATCACCCAAGATTTCACCATCTTTGACATAGTTCAACTCCCTTGGGTAGCTCACTTCCTTTTCCTCAATGGCCAAGTCTTTCAAGGCTTCAAGAGGTGGTTCTTGTGTGTCTTCTTCTTTTGTTGGAATCTCATCCTCCTTTGAAGTTTGACCTCCATCAAAGGCATTTATGATTCCTACATCATCATAATCACAAGAATCCTTCCTAGGAAGGAGGTTATCATCGAATACAATATGAATGGATTCTTCTACTACTAAAGTTCTTTTGTTAAATACTCGATAGGCTTTAGAGGTTAAAGAGTAACCTATAAAAATGGCTTCATCACTTTTTGCATCAAATTTACCTAAGTTGTCTTTTCCATTATTTAAAACAAAACACTTGCACCCAAAAGGGTGAAAATAGCTAATGTTAGGCTTTTTAGATTTTAAAATCTCATAAGGTGTTTTCTTTAAAATTGGCCTAATCATTACTCGATTTACAATATAACAAGCGGTGTTTGTGGCTTCCGCCCAAAAATATTTAGGTAAATTGTTTTCACAAAGCATAGTTCTAGCCATTTCTTGTAAAGTTCTATTTTTCCTCTCAACTACCTCATTTTGTTGAGGAGTTCGAGGAGCCGAAAAATTATGGCTAATACCATTTTCATTTAAAAAATCTTCAAACCCTAAATTTTGAAACTCGGTTCCATGATCACTTCTAATATGTGAAATTCTAAGTTCAAGATCATTTTGGGTTAGTTTTGAAAATGTGATGAATTTTTCCAAAGCCTCATCTTTAGTACTTAAAAAGAGAACCCAAGTAAATCTAGAAAAATCATCAACTAGCACAAAAGCATAAGACTTACCACCCAAGCTCATAGTCCTAATTGGCCCAAATAAATCCATGTGAATTAATTGTAAGCATCTACTAGTAGAAACATCATTAATGGATTTAAAGGAAGACCTATGTTGTTTACCCTTTGAGCATGCATCACAAATTTTATCATTTGAGAACTTTATTTTGGGTAAACCTCTAACTAGGTTTAGAGAGACTAGTTTTTCTAAAACACTTATGCTAGCATGTCCTAGCTTCCTATGCCACAACCATGCATCATTTTCATTTTGAGCAACTAAGCATGCATGAGATGTATGTATGTCATCTAAATGCACCATGTATATGTTTCCTATGCGATGACCTATGAGCATAATGTTATTAGATTTAATGTCTACACTTTTGCATCCATTTTTATCAAATAAAACATTAAATCCTTTATCACATAGTTGACTTATGCTCAATAAATTGTGTTTAAGACCATCGACATATAAGACATTTTCAATAAGAATGGTAGAGTGATTACCTATGGAGCCAATACCTTTAATGTGGCCTTTGGAGTTGTCACCAAATGTTACTACTCCTCCACTTTTTGGCTTTAGATCCATGAATCGACTCTTGTCTCCGGTCATGTGTCTCGAGCATCCACTATCAAGGTACCATGAGTTTTGACTTTGTGCCTTGGCCTTGTAGCAATGCTCCCCCTACAAACAAAGATATTAAACTTTGGTTTTTGGTACCCAAATCATTTTGGGTCCATGAGTGTTAGCTCCCAAAACCTTGGTTCCCTTAGGAATCCAAGATGACATAGCAATAAAATTATTAGATTTTACAAGTTCCTTAGGAACCCATACACTTCTAATTCTTTTAGTTCTACTATGTTTAAGGTAGCTACCTTGTTTGTAGTAATTAGTCTTTTTCTTAGGTTAGTGTGTTCTAGAGGATTCTCCTAATTCATGCTTGACACTACCAACATTTTTTAAAGACTTTTTGAGCTCATTTAGCTCACCCAACACCTTTTGGTGTTCACTATTACATTGAGATAAAAGATTATTAAGATCAACATTTTCATCTTGAAAAAATTTAAGTTCATCTTTTAATCCTAAAATCTTTTTCTCAAATTTAGAATTAGTTTGAGTAAGTGAGTCATTTTTCTCATTTAGTTCTAGAATAATCTTTTTATTCCTAATAACCGACTCCTTATACTTCTCAACTAATTCATCATATACCTCTTGTAACTCATCATATGCATCATTTAATTCTTCATATGAAAAATCTAAAGTAGATGAGTTAGAGGTTACCATGGAGGAATCTTCCTCAAGTGCCATGAGGCAAAGGTTAGCCACTTCTTGTTCGTCATCCTCCGATGACTCCTCATCACTCCAAGTAGCAAGCTTGGCCTTGAGCTTTTTCTTCTTCTCAAAACCCTTCTTCTTGAGTTGAGGGCACTCCGAACGTATGTGGCCGGGTTTATTGCACTCAAAGCAAATGATTGGATCCTTTCCATCTTCCTTGTTCTTGCTTTTGAAGTCCATCTTCCTTTGGATTTTTCTTCCCCGGTTGGACCTCATAAAGCGTGAGAATCGTTTGGCTATCATAGCCAATTCCTCAAGTTCATCCTCATCACTAGATGAGCTCTCATCATGTTGTGAAGCTTTAGCCTTGAGAGCTATTCCCATCTTCTTCTTCTTCTCTACCTCAAGCTTCTCTACCCTTTTCTCTTCTTTCTTCTTCTCATCTTCCCTTCCTTGCTTCATGATCTCATGTGTAAGGAGAGAACCCAGAAGCTCATCAAGCTTCAAAGTCTTCAAGTTCTTTGCTTCGATGATAGCGGTTCTCTTCCCATCCCAAGACTCGGGAAGTGAATAGAGTAGCTTCCGGACAAGCTTGACTTCCGGTATGACCTCTCCAAATCCCTTTAGACCATTGACGATTGTGGAGAATTGATCGAACATCTTTGACACCGTCTCATCGGACTCCATCTTGAAGTTTTCATAACTAAGATTGAGAATTCCAATCTTAGTTTCCTTGACATCATTGGTGCCTTCATAAGTGGTCTCAAGAGTGTCCCACACTTCCTTGGCACTTTCAATTGATGAGACCTTCGAATAGATGTCCGGACCGAAAGCACAAAATAGCATGTGGAGAGCTTTATCATTGACTTGAATCTTTTTCCTCTCCTCTTCACTTATTTCGGCTTTCTTCTTCAACACCATCTTGCCTTCACCGTCTTGCTTCAATGGAATGTATGGTCCATCCTCAATGACATCCCACATAAGATAGTCATTTGACTTGATGAATAGACGCATTCTATTCTTCCAAAAAGAATAGTTATCACCGTTGAAGAAGGGGGGCTTTGTGGTCGATTGTGACTCGTACATGCCGGAACCGGAGGTAGAAGCCATCTCTTGATAATTTGATGATCACACTCTTCCAAGGATCTCCTCTTGTGGTTGTTAATCCTCAAAGAGTTAAGCTCTGATACCAATTGTTGAGTGGATCGAAAGATCGATATTTACCAAGAGGGGGGGTGAATTGGAAATTTAAAGGTTTGTAGTGGAAATTGGCAAATTAAAAATTGATGGACAAGGGATTTAGAGTGGTTCAAGTTCCAAATGAACTCTACATCCACTACCTTAGCCTCACTAAGGATTTGCAACAATTTCACTAAATTGATCTTCCCCTTTTCTAGGACAAGGAGGCAACCCTTTACAATTTCGGTTGATTTTTCTACCCAAAAATCAACCCAACCCTCACACAAGAGAACAAAGAAATTTGTAGGCTAATTAGGTATCTCTCAATACAAATGATAGCCCCAATACAAGCACTCAACCCAATTTTACAAAATATGAATGAAGAACACAAATTGGGATTTTTACACAAAGTGGGATTTTTGCTCAAATGCTTGAATTTGATGTTTGGATGTTTGCTTTAGGATCAATAGTTGTTGCTGATGCTTTTGGATGTCCCTTTTATACCTTCTTATTGATTTCTAGCCGTTTGGGTGGTTGGGAACATAAATGGAGCCGTTGAAACCCTCTCTTGCCACCATAAATGCAGTCTGTACCAACCCGTTTCGAAACACGGGAAACCTGTTTCGGAACGGACTAAAATAGAAAGAGCTGTTGGGGTGCATTTAAGAGCCCGTTTCGAAACGCCTTAGGGCCGTTTCGGAACGCTTTTTCCACTGTCAAGGGTCGTTTCGGAACGGTCCTAGCCCGTTTCGAAACGCCTTAACGACTTTCAAAAATCAGTTAAAAACAATATAAACGGTCATAATTTCAAATTTATCTTAAGCCCTGTTTCGAAACGTTTTGGATCCGTTTCGAAACGGAATGGCTACTGTCAAAGGGTCGTTTCGGAACGGTCTTGATCCGTTTCGAAACACCCCTTTTTGTCTTTAAAAAATCTGAAATATTTGAAACCATTTGCCCTTTTTAAATCCAATATGAAGAACAGTTTCGAAACGAGTTGTGCCGTTTCGAAACGGGTTCAAGTGTTTCGATACACGTTTCGGAACGGTGGTCGACAGTGGTGAAAATGTTTCGAAACGCCTTAGGGCCGTTTCGAAACGGGTACTTGAAAATCACTGTTTTGGCTTGAAACACTTAGAAAAATATTTGAAATAGTATGTTTTTAACTTGGGCAAAATATTAAAATTATATGTGGATATTTTGAGGACTTAAAATTCGTTTTGACTTTTTCGATTTAGTCCTTAGGTTTTTAGTTATATCAAAATTAAAATATTTGTTTCACAGTTTCCTATCTAAGTTCCTGCAATACATGATTCTAACTTGAAGAAATATTTTCAGCAATGTTCATGACAAGTTAATTCAAGATGAATATGTTTTGAGCAATCTGCACCCTGGTTTGTGAAAATTACTTTGGAATAATGGTTTTGAAAGTGTAATAAGTTAAAAATTAGATAGGAACTTTAATTCCCAGTCCTGACTTTAAGCAAAAGCTGGGGAAATGTCAATCAAATTTGTGTCTTTCTAAGAACGTTAGAATATCTTGTGATTGAATTTAGAAGATCTCCACATCCAAAATTCTGAAGATGAAATTTTAGCCAAGGTTCTTTCTAGTTAGTATGTTTCTGTTATTTATCTTCATGGTATCATGTGTTTTCTATGACAAAAAATGCCAGGGTTATTTTCCTTGTGAGGTTTGTATTTCAATTTTTTTCTTCCGCACTAATGCTGATATATAGTGATGGTTTATGAAACAGGGGACCTTTCTACCATTAGTAATTCCACCAACAGTATTCCAAACAGGCCTTTAGTCAATTTGGTTGATTGTTATATGTTGTCTAAAGGTATATAATTTAAATTTGTGATGGTCTTGTTTTAGTTCACAGCAGAAGAAATTTAGTTGCTTTTTATGCAACCTAACATTTTGTTGAGCAAATGATACAGATGTTTCAAGCCTTGGCCCGAGATAGATTTGAACGTTTGAATGCATCTCCTTCTGCTACACCATGGGCATACTTTCGTGTCTTCTCTGTGTTTCTTTTTGCCCTCTCTTTCAATTTATTCTGGTATTGCTCTATTTCTTACTTTTTTGAAATGGTAAAAACTTTCATGAACACCCTTTCTTTTTAATTTGCAAGCAGTGTACCACAAAAACATTTTTCTCTGAGTACCTAGCCTCTAGGAGTGAATATGTGATCTATTGATTTGTTACTTTCTTGATACCATTTCAATTGTAAATATAGAGGATTAAATGTGGAATTATATAAATTATTTTTATTTCAGAGGTTAAAATACAAGTTAAGTAATGGTTTAGGGACTATTTAAGTAATTTATCATTTTTTTATTGTGTCAGATCACCCTTCCGTTTAGATTTAACGGCTGAGTGACTAAAAGTTTACGTCTCGAAAACGTTTGGGACCTTACTGGTCATTTTTCAAATTTGGGGACTAACTCTGTACTTAGTATAAACATAAGTGACTTCTGCAGTAGTTTACCCAAATTCTAATTCAATTTAAAACAGGTTTAATTATGTTTTGGGTCCCTGGAGTTTATAAATTTTTTTAAAAAAACTAAGTGATGTACAATGGTGTGCAAGATTGTAAAACCTATGTTTGATTTTGAATTAACAAAGTATGTTAATAATTAAATTGAAAACTTGAAATAGATTTTTAAGTCCCTCAAATGATTTATAAATCATCAAGGCTTTAATCTGATTTGAAAAACTCAAACTCCAAATATTTTCTAAGTGTTTCAAGGCCAAAGTATTGAAAAACGTCCAGGCGTATCGACGCTTCCAACCGTATCGATACGTTTTTTTACAAAGTTGGCTACTGGAAAGACGCGTTTCGATACGCCCCTCACTGTATTGAAACAGCGTATCGAAACAGATTGAATCTGTATCGATGCGCTCCCTCTGTAAAAACTGAAGGAGTTTGAATGGCATATCGATACGGTGTCCCCCGTATCGATACAAATTTTATGGAATTTTAAAATCGAAAGCCTTTAATATTTTCGACCGTTGGTGTCAGTTGTTAGGTAACTGAAATTTAAAGTGGTGGTTGTCTCGTACCGATATGCTCCTTGTCGTATCGATACAGAAACTTCCAGTGAGCTCAGTTGAAAAAATTGCATCGATACGGATGTTCCCCGTATCGAAACGGTAAGCTGTAGAAGTGCATTTATGGTGGAAAGAGAAGGTCCCAACGGCTATATTCATTATCCTAACCACCTAAATGGCTAGAATTGATAGAGAAGGTATAAATTGAAGCTAATTGAAGACCAGCATCAACTATTGCATAAAAGACAAACATCCTTACAAAAATCCAAGCTCAAAGTGCTTATTTTCCTATCTCTTGTAAAACCCCAAATTGTGTAGTGTTCAATTCTGATCTTGTAATCAAATTTGGGTTGAGTGTTTGTACTTAAAGGGGCAATCTTGTATTGAGAGATATCTTTCTTGCCTTTATTTCTTCTTTGTTCTCTTGTGAGGGTTTGGTCAAATTTTGGGTAGAAAATTTGACCGGTTTTGTAAAGGTTACCTCCTAAGTCTTGAAAAGGGGAAGAACAATTAGTGGTTTGTTGGAAAATCCTTATTGGAACTTGAACCACTCTAAAATTCCTTGTTCTTCATTTTTAGCCATTCTATTTACTCCAACAATTTTTAAAAGCCCAATTCACCCCCTCTTGGCTTTGATTAATCCATTGATCCACTCAACAATTGGTATCAGAGCCTACCTCTTTGAAGGATTAAAAACCACAAGAGGAGTTCCTAGGAAGAGTGTGATCAACCACAAATCAAGCCATGGCATCTACCTCCAGGTCAAACATGTACGAGTCTCAATCAACCACCAAACCGCCTTTCTTCAATAGTGATAACTACCCGTTTTGGAAGAACCGGATGCACCTCTTCATTAAATCCAACGATTATCTAGTTTGGGATGTTATTGAAGATGGTCCCTATATTTCGATGAAGAGAGACGACGAAGGAAGATTGGTGCTAAAGAAGAAACATGAGATGAGTGAAGAAGAGAGAAAGAAGATTCAAATCAATGATAAAGCTCTTCACATGTTGTTTTGCTCTTTCGGTCCCGACATCTACTCCAAAGTTTCCTCCATCGAAAGTGCTAAGGAAGTGTGGGATACACTTGAGACTACTTATGAAGAAACAAGTGATGTGAAGGAGACAAAGATTGGAATTCTCAATCTTAGCTATGATAATTTCAAAATGGAGCCTGACGAAACTGTGTATAAGATGTTCGATCGTTTCTCAACAATCGTCAACGAGCTAAAGGATTTTGGAGAAATAACCCCGGAAGACAAACTAGTCCGGAAGCAACTCTACTCACTTCCCGAGTCTTGGGATAAGAAGAGAATTTCCATCATTGAGGCCAAAAATTTGAAGACACTCAAGCTTGATGAGCTAGTGGGTTCTCTCCTAACTCATGAGATAATGAAGCAAGGAAGGGAAGATGAAAGGAAGAAGGAAGAGAGAAGAGTGGAGAAGCTAAAGGTAGATAAGAAGATAGGAGTGGCTCTCAAAGCTTCTCTACATGAGGAGAGCACTTTTAGTGAGGAAGAAGACCTAGAAGAATTGGCTATGATAGCCAAAAGGTTCACACGGTTTATGAGGTCCAACCGAGGAAGGAAGATTCAAAGAAAAATAGACTTCAAGACCAAAAACAAAGAAGAAGAGAGGGATCAAATCATTTGCTTTGAGTGCAAAAAACCGGGTCATATTCGTTCGGAGTGCCCTCAACTCAAGAAGAAGGGCTTTGAGAAGAAAAAGGAGCTCAAAGCCAAGCTTGCTACTTGGAGTGACGAGGAGTCATCCGAGGATGAGGAACACGAAGTGGTCAATCTTTGCCTCATGGCACTTGAGGAGGATTCCTCCATGGTAACCTCTAACTCATCATCTTTTGATTTTACATTTGATGAATTTCATGATGCTTATGATGAGTTACAAGAGGTATATGATGAGTTAGTTGAGAAGTATAAAGAGTCGGTCATAAGAAATAAAAAGATTATTTCGGAATTAAATGCTAAAAATGACTCACTTTCTCAAACTAACTTAAAATTTGAGAAAAAGGTCTTAGGTTTACAAGATAAACTTAAATTCTTTCAAGATGAAAATGTAGACTTAAGCAACCTTATTTCTCAATGCAATAGTGAACACCAAAAGGTGTTAGATGAGCTTAACAAGCTTAAGGAGTCTTTCAAAATTGTTGGTAATGTGAAAAATGAGATAGGTGAATCCTCTAAAACTAACCAACCTAAGAGAAAGACATATAACTACAAACAAGGTGGCTTCCATAGGCATAATAGAACTAAGAAAATTAGAAGTGTATGGGTTCCTAAGGATCTCGTCAAGTCTAATAATGTTGTTGCTATGTCACCTTGGATTCCTAAAGGAACCAAGCTTTTGGAAGCTAACACTCGTGGACCCAAAATGATTTGGGTACCAAAAACCAAAGCTTAATATATTTGTTTGTAGGGGGAGCATTGCTACAAGGCCAAAGCACAAAGTCAAAATTCATGGTACCTTGATAGTGGATGCTCGAGGCACATGACCGGAGACAAGATTCGATTCATGGACTTAAAGCCAAAAAGTGGAGGAGTAGTGACATTTGGTGACAACTCCAAAGGCCACATTAAAGGTATTGGATCCATAGGTAATCGCTCTACTATTCTCATTGAAAATGTCTTATATGTCGATAGTCTAAAATATAATTTATTGAGCATTAGTCAAATATGTGACAAAGGATTTAATGTCTTATTTGATAAAAATGGGTGCAAAATTGTTGACATTAAATCAAATAATATAATGCTCATTGGTCATCGCATAGGTAATATATACATGGTGCATTTAGATGACATTTATACATCCCATGCATGCTTTGTTGCACAAAATGAAAATGATGCATGGCTATGGCATATGAAACTAGGACATGCTAGCATTAGTGTTTTAGAAAAATTAGTTTCCCTAAATCTAGTTAGAGGTTTGCCCAAAATTAAGTTCTCAAATGACAAAATTTGTGATGCATGCTCTAAGGGTAAACAACATAAATCATCCTTTAAATCCATTAATGATGTTTCTACAAGTAAATGTTTACAACTTATTCACATGGATTTATTTGAGCCTATTAGAACTATGAGCTTGGGTGGTAAATCGTATGCATTTGTACTTGTTGATGACTATTCTAGATTTACTTGGGTTCTATTCTTAAGTATTAAAGATGAGGCTTTAGAAAAATTCATCACATTTTCAAAATTAACTCAAAATGATCTTGAACTTAAAATTTCTCATATTAGAAGTGATCAGGGAACCGAATTTCAAAATCTAGGTTTTGAAGAGTTTTTAAATGAAAATGGTATTAGCCACAATTGTTCGGCTCCTCGAACTCCTCAACAAAATGGGGTAGTTGAGAGGAAAAATAGAACTTTACAAGAAATGGCTAGAACCATGCTTTGTGAAAACAATTTACTTAAATATTTTTGGGCGGAAGCCACAAACACCGCTTGCTACATTGTAAATCGAGTAATGATTAAGCCACTTTTAAAAAAACACCATATGAGATTTTAAAATCTAAAAAGCCTAATGTTGCGTGTAAAAGAGTCTATCACAGTAGAGTTCAAGTGTACACGACGCAAGTAGTAAAGTGATACACGAAGTATCGAATGTTGAATCCACAGGGACTGGAAATAGCTTTAACCTTGAATTGTTGCACAAAGAAAAGATAATTTTAATTGTTTGTGAGGAAATAATAAAAAATACTGAAAATAGAAGATAAAAGAAATCAGGATGGAGAGAATGGGCCGGTATTGATTTGCTCAGTAGTGCAGGTGTTGCAAAGTCTAGGACTCTTTGTTCTGTCGTTGCTCCTGTCGCGGCAGCACCTGTCGCGGCAATGGTCTGTTGTTGTCGCGGCAGCGATCACACAACTCTGTACTTCAAGCTTGGCAAGAATCTCTGTTGTGCCTTGGCCTATCCCTAGGTCCAAGTCTGTCGATGAACACGTCTTTGATAATACCTCTCGGCATGAATCGAAGGATGAACATCGATGTTGTTGAATTCTTCCTTAGCCACTTAACCTCATCCTATCCCTAGGTCCGAGATAGTTCAACCATAAACTGGAGAACCCGTACTTATTCCTTTCGTATACTTAACTCTCCCGATATTAAGTAAATGTATAATCTCACAATGCTCTCCTGATACTCTTGCAAGATGTTGAAAACCATAATAAGCAAACTTGAAGTCTATTTTATTGAACAGAAAAAATCCTAAAACAAATGCAATCCTTGCAACTACTTTACAGAATCAACCCTTAGCCCTAGGGGAAGTTTAGAACATGATAAGAAGGGGGAAACCGACTAGGGTTTAGGGGAAGACGGCTAGAGAGTAAGATATACTTCCCTAGGTCGAATTACATGCCTTTATATAGGCCTTGGGTTCAAGTTTTCTAATATGGCAAGAATACAAGTTTAAACTAAATTACAACTCTATTAAAGACTAAATCTTCAGAGTAGATGTCTTTAATTCGTCCTCTCTTCTTGCTTGGAGTTTCTTCCTTAAACTTTGGGCTTGGCCTTCATTCTGATCTAGGTCTCAGAAAAATATAAGAGTGCTCCACGACAGACCGGCTTAATTTACTCTTTCTGTCGAGCTCCACTTCACTTCTTCCCTTCACCATTACTGCCGTCATTGGCTGCCAAGGCAGCGGCCATGGCAGCATCATTCTTCTCGTCTGCAGTCATGTGTTCCAGCTCTGCTTCTCCACTGCCATGCGTCTGCTACAGCAGCTACCTACAAAAGTAACCAATTTCAGTAGCAACTGTGCCATTTACTATAATTGTAATGTATAATTGAAATCTATCCTAAATGCAATGAAATATGCTTCAATGCAGCATGAATATAGGGTAAATAAAGGGTAAAAAGTAAAACTTTTGCACACTCAACACACCCCCAAACTCGAATCCTTGCTTGTCCTCAAGCAAATGCTGCCTAACTAACATGCATGCATACATATAAAAAATTTCCTTGGCTTAAGTTAATGAACAATCCTTATCCACAATACCATCCCCATTATGTTTAGCACCTGTTCAAATATTTAAGGATCTACTTAGAGCAAAAGTATAGTTCTCGTGCATGTGTGTGCAATTATTGCGAACATACTTGAATATAGACTTCCCTAGCAACTAGAATATTATACTTAGCTTGATTAGAGTTTTCCTTTGAGACTTAATTCTTTTTTTCGCTAAAGCCAGTAACGGGCACCTCTAGTTGTTTTCCTTCTTTGTCGGAAATTTTCTCTTCTCTACTAGAGCCAGTATTTCAGGCACCTCTAGTTAACTATCTAGAGCCGGTGGTAGGCACCTCTAGAAGTTTTCCTCTGGTTATTTTCCTAGAGCCAGTGATAGGCACCTCTAGGTTTCCTGAGTTTCTAGTCTCTTTCTACTCTGAGTTCTAAGTTTTCTATTCTAAGTATGCTAGAGAAAGTCTTTTATCAAGTAAGTCACAAAGTGTTTCAGTTTTTTCAGAACTATACTAAGGCTCTACTTACTTCCTAAAATATTTTTAAGGGGTTGTCACGACAGAGATGGCAGCAGTAGATAATAAAAGTTCAAAAATTTAAGCCAAATTATTTTATATTTTTTTAAGAAAAAATAAACTAACACTTAGACACGAATTTCTAAACATAAAGACACTTCATTAATGGAGGGATGCCACCCCCAAACTCAAGGGTTGCATTGCCCTCAATGCATGATGACAAAATGAAGAAAAGAAAATAAAAACATCACAATTATAACAAAATAGCAGACAAAAAAGATAAGATAAAAACTTAAATTTTAAGTGATGTTGTTGATCTGTATCTGTCGGCGGGCAGTGACTTTCCTCGTTGGTGCCAGCATATGGCTTGGAGAGGCAGAGGCGGTCTTTTTCTTGGCTTCCCTCGGAGGCTGGATGAGGGTCGGTGAGATCTGGGGTGGTTTCTCCAGCACCTGAACCTCCTCGGAAGAGCTGCTGCTGCTACCACTGCTGCTGCTGCTGCTATCAGATTTCCCTTGGTCGGATGGTCTGACTCCGGTGTTGGGTTTCTGTCGTTTCATCTGGGTGAATTCTTTGGACATGTTCCTCTTGACAGAGGGCTCACCATCGGGTTCCTCCCAAATTGAGGAAGAGGAGAAACCATCTATGAACTCGTCAAGGTTGGACATGGGCTCTTTTCTCTTTTCTCCCCTGGCAAATGTTGTGGCGGTGTGGCTGCCACCCGCAGCTGTCGTGGTCGGGGTTGGAGTGGACGCAGCAGACGCTATTCTCGGTGTGGCATCAGGGGTAGGGGTATGGGAAGGGGTGGGGGCAGCAAAATAGTGATCGGGGAAAGCAGAAAACAGTACATCTGGAAAATTTAAATTGCTTTTAATGAAATGTACCGTTGATGTGGTGAAATCGTGGACAAAGCTCATCAGGCCTAGTTGTCGTTCCTCCATTTTCTACATGGTAGCCAGGATTTGGGTGGAGGAGTCTGTTGGGGGAGCTGCTGCTATGGGCTGCCTCTGTTCTGTGGAGGCAGGCTCTGTCTGGGTGGGCTCTGTCGGCTCACCTGCCGCGGCAGACGGGTTGAAGCTGGAGATTGGTGTTGCGGCTTTCAGCTCCATCAAGCTGAGGATGTTTCTCTCCGTCCATCCTTTTCCCCAGACTTTCAAATCCTCAGCAATTTCAGGGACATTGTGGCCACGACATAGTGATGTTATGAGGTAGGGGAAGACAAGGGGTCCCGATGGCCGCAATGCACAATCCAAAATCCCTTCCCGAATATATCTACCAACATTAATAGGCCTCTCGTTTAAAATTGAATGAACGAGAGCTAACCTTGGTTGATCCACCGTGTTGTTGTGTGAGGAGGGCATAATCCTCTTTTTCATGAATGCATTCCACAGCTTGGCTTCAGGGGTGAGTTCAGCTTGTTTCACCGTCCTTGGGTGTTTGGGGTCTGTGTTCCACTTGGTTCCTTCCTCGGTGAGTTCTGCCATGACAGCATCATAATCTGCTGCCTCCAGGCTCTCCAGGAACCTTTTATGCCCATCTTCCTTTCTGTCGACGTAGAGTCTGTAAAGGGTGTTAATATATTCTGGCTCCGGAGGGACTTCCTTACCACGAACTGTCACTGTTGTTGCGTCTCTACTGTCGACAGCAGCATAAAATTCTCTGACCAGGGTGACGTTCATCTCTTCAGGTTGCTCAGCAAACATCTGCCAATGTAGTGCTCTGATCTTACGGGCTATAAATGGTTTGAGCCCGAGATTCTCCGTTCGTTTGCTGTAGATGAACCCTTTCTCCTCCCACATATCCTTGCCCTGGAAGGAGCTGGGAGTGGCTGCTGCTGGGGCAGAGCTTGAGGCAGCACTTCGTCTGGTGTTTCTGGTACTCATGGATGCAAGGGACTGTAGAAAAATGAAAAGAAATGAAATTTTAGAAAGGAAGCAAGTAGAGAGAGTAAAAGTGAAGTGAAAATGAATAGTAAAACGCGGTTTATATAGATGAAGAGTTTGCTGCCCGTTGGAGCTGTAACGGCATGCGCGAATAACGGGGCCAACTGTTACGCGATTTCTGACGCGTCTGTCACGCGTTTTTGTGTTTGATGCGCGTCTATTATGCGTTTGCGTGTCTGCCGCGACAGCGTGTTGACATGCTGGATTTTCCGCGTCTGTCACGGCAGCTGTAATGATATACTCCTATTTTGGACTTTTTTGGCTGATGGTGAGATGGTAGGCTGAGTTCACTTCTTCTATTCTCCTTGTCTCCGTTGACTTTAAATTGGTGCCCGTCTTTTAAGGATTTTATCGTGATGGCACCATGAAGAAAAACTTGCACCACTTGGAATGGGCCGGACCACCTAGATTTCATCTTCCCTGGGAAGAGTTTCAACCTAGAGTTGAACAACAACACAAGCTGCCCTAGGCAGAACTGTCGTGGCAGCAGCTTCTTGTCATGCCACTTCTTTGTCTTGTCCTTGTAAATCCTTGCGTTGTCATAAGCCATTGCTCGAATTTCTTCAATCTCATTCAAGTCAAGAAGCCTTTTCTGTCCTGCCTTTTCCAAGTCCATGTTCACTGTCTTGATGGCCCAGTATGCTATGTGCTCTATCTCAATAGGTAGATGGCATGTTTTCCCGTAAATCAGACGGTAGGGTGACATTCCCAATGGAGTTTTAAATGTTGTTCTGTAGGCCCAGAGTGCATCGTTGAGGTGTAGGGACCAATCCTTTCGAGTTGGTTTAACCATCTTCTCAAGAATGTTCTTTACCTCTCTGTTGGATATTTCAGCCTATCCATTGGTCTGAGGGTGGTAAGATGTTGCGATCTGATTCTTAACGCCATATTTTTTAAGGCATCAGCTATTACCCTATTGTCAAAATGCCTCCCTTCATCACTGATAATCGCCTTTGGAATGCCAAATCTAGAGAAAATGTTCTTATGCAGAAATCTCCGAACGGTCTTGGCATCGTTTTTCTATGTGGCGATCGCTTCAACCCATTTGGACACATAGTCCACTGCCATGAGGATATAAAGATTCCCACATGATGCTGGGAATGGTGCCATGAAATAAATCCCCCAAACGTCGAAGATTTTGACTTCAAGAATGTTTTGCAGCGGCATCTCATGTCTCCTTGAGATGTTTCCAGTCCGTTGACATTTGTCACAGCTTTTGTAGAATGCATGGGCATCCTTGAACAGTGAAGGCCAATAAAAACAAGACTGCAAAACCTTGGCAGCAGTTTTGTTACCACCTAAGTGTCCTCCATATTGTGAAGCATGGCAGTGATGAAGCACAACTTCCTGCTCATCCTGTGGTACACACCTCCTGATGATCTGATCTGCACACATTTTGAAAAGAAGAGGTTCGTCCCAATAATAATGCTTAACATCATTTTGGAACCTCTTCCTAGCTTGATAGTTAAGGTCAAGAGGAAATATTCTACTAACTAAATAATTAACGAAATCAGTATACCATGAGAGTTTAGAAAACTTACCTGTCGACATGGCTGTCGTGGCAGTGCTTGTGGCAGCGAACAACTGCTCGTCAGGGAAGGTCTCCAATATTTGTGTCTCGTCTGTTGGGAGACTCTTTCCCTGCTCTAATCTTGACAAGTGATCTGCAACTCGGTTCTCTGTCCCCTTTTTATCCTTGATTTCTATGTCGAACTCTTGCAGCAGCAGAATCTAACGAATCAGTCTGGGCTTTGCGTCTTTCTTAGCAAACAGATATTTCAGTGCAGAGTGGTCTGTGTGGACCACCACTTTCGTTCCAAGTATGTAGGATCGGAACTTGTCAATTGGAAACACCACATCCAACAATTCATTCTCTGTTGTGGTGTAATTCACTTGGGCATCGTTGAGTGTTTTGCTAGCGTAGTAAATTACATGGAATAGCTTGTCCTTCCTCTGCCCAAGTGCTGCCCCTACAGCATAATCACTGGCATCACACATAATCTCGAATGGAAACTTCCAGTCTGGTGGCTGTACAATTGGGGCTGTTACTAGCTTCTCTTTCAGAATTCTAAATGCCTCGGTACATTCAGTGTTGAAGTCGAAGGGACGATTCTGCTCTAGTAGGTGGCATAACGGTTTGGTGATCTTCGAAAAATTGGCTATAAATCTTCGATAGAACCCAGCATGCCCTAAAAACTTCGAATTCCCTTGACTGTGGTGGGTGGTGGCAGCTTTTCAATTACCTCAATTTTGGCTCTGTCGACCTCTATGTCGCGGCAGCTTACTTTGTGGCCTAGGACTATCCCTTCATCCACCATGAAGTGACATTTCTCCCAGTTTAATACCAAGTTCGCTTTCTCGCATCTCTCGAGCACTTTCTATAGGTTGCCTAAGCAGCTTTCGAAATTGTCTCCAAAGACAGAGAAACTGTCCATGAATATCTCCAGGAAATCCTCCACCATGTCGGATAATATAGCCATCATACACCTCTGAAAGGTTGATGGTGCGTTGCAAAGTCCAAATGGCATCCTCCGAAAAGCGTAAGTACCGTATGGGCAAGTGAAAGTCATTTTCTCTTGATCCTCCGGTGCGATGGCTATTTGGTTATAACCTGAGTAACCATCAAGAAAATAGTAATAAGGCTTTCCCGCTAATCTATCAAGCATTTGATCAATAAAAGGCAGGGGAAAGTGGTCCTTCCGGGTAGCTTTGTTAAGCTTCCGGTAGTCCATACAAACCCTCCAACCGGTCACAGTCCTGGTTGGGATTAACTCGTTTTCTTCATTGGTCACCATGGTTATTCCTCCTTTCTTAGGAACGCACTACACCGGGCTCACCCACTTACTATCCGAGATGGCATAAATTATCCCAGCGTCTAGCCATTTGATAATTTCTTTTCGGACCACTTCTCGAATAGCATCATTCAAACGTCTCTGGGTATCAATGGTCAGCTTGTGATCATCCTCCAAGAGGATTTTATGCATGCATAGTGCCGGGCTGATGTCTTAGATGTCAGCTATCGTCCATCCAATAGCCTTTTTGTGCTGCTGCAGCATCCCTATCAACTGATGTTCCTGTTCCTGCATCAACTTGGAAGAGATGATTACGGGCAACGTATCATTTAATCCAAGAAAAACATATTTGAGCTGCCCTGGCAGGGGCTTAAGATCTAGAACAGGTGGCTCCACATTTGATGGATTTTGGATGATATGTTCATTCGTGGTATAGTTTAAGGGTTCGAATAACTTACCTGGACGATTGCCTATCCAGTTTACCTCCTTATGATCTTCAGTATTAGGTATATCAGAATCTGAGGAGCTGCTGTCGTCGTCGTTGTCGTGACAGTCTTCTAAATGGTTGTTGGGGCAGTGGTCAAATTTGATGTCATGGCAGTCCGACCTGATACAGGGTTGGTCAAGGATAACTTCAGTGATAGCCTTGCATTCTTCTTCTGCATTAGCGTGCTTTATTGCTTGGAGAACATGCAGCTTGATCTCTTGATCATTCACTCTCATAGTTAGTTCTCCCTTTTCTACATCAATCAGTGATCTTCCTGTGGCTAAGAAGGGTCGCCCCAGGATGATTGGTGCATTCTCATCTTCTTCACAATCTAAAACAAGAAAGTCACCAGGAAAAATAAATTTATCCACTCTTACCAGAATATCTTCAATTTTCCCTTCCAGTTGCACGTAAGAGCGGTCTGCCAGCTGCAGCATAACTGTTGTGGGTCGTGCTCGTCCAATACCTAATTTCTGAAATACAGATTTTGGCATTAAATTAATACTAGCACCTAGATCACAATGTGCCTTACCCACGAATTTATCACCGATTATGCACGGTATTATGAAGCTCCCAGGATCCTTCTTTTTCTGGGGTGGATGCTTGTGCAGAATAGTCATGCATCCTTCTGTCAGTTGAACCGTCTCAAATTCCCCAAGTCTAGATTTCTTTGACATAGCGTCCTTGAAAAATTTGGCATAACCAGGCATCTCCTTGATGGCATCTAACAGCGGAATATTGATGTGAACCTGCTTAAAAATATCATAGATCTTTTTAAGTTGGAACTCCTGTTTCTGCTTCTGTAGCCACTGTGGAAAAGGAGGTGGAGGACGATAGTCTTCAATGCGTCATTCCCATTTCATTCGGATCTGAGGAGGCTTAGGTTCTTCATCCTTCTCCTTTGTCCATTCTGTTGTCGTGACAGGTGTATCGGCAGCAGACTGTTTGTCGTCTGTCGGGGCAGCGTTCTCGGCAGTTAATTCTAGGGCTGGTTCCTTAACTGGTTCAGCTTCCTTCTCTGGCCTTGGTAATTTCTTCCCACTCCTAGTTGTGATAGCTTTGTACTGCTCATGTGTGGGTTGTCTAGCGACCTCAGTATCGCTAGGGAATCCTCCATTCTGCCTTGGCTTAATATGCTGGGAAACCTAACCCATCTATGTCTCCAGTGATTTCAGAGTAGCTTCATGGTTAGTCATCCGCATCTCTGTTTTATCCATGAATGACTCAGTCTTCTTGACGAAGTGGTTCATGTTTTCAATGTAAGTTCCTGTCTGAGACACAAACGTGGCCAAGGTCTGCTCCAATATACTAGGTGTGGCTGTTGCAGCTGCTGTTGCGGTTGCTGCCGAGTCAGAATTCTAGGCGCCCCCTGATTTTGAGTGTTCTGTGCTTGAGGGTTCAGGGCATTGTTTGGGTTGCTCCAAGAGAATTTGGGATCTTTTCTCTAGTTGGGATTGTAATTGTTGGAATTGTAGTTCTTCTTGTTATAATTTCCAGCATACATCCCTTCCTCTAGCTGTAGTGGGCAGTGTTCCGAACTATGATTCCCACTGCAAGTTCCACATACCTCTTCTGCAGCGTAGACAGGTTGAGAATCCTTTTTCAGCAAGTTTTCTACTGCCTTTGTGAGATATGCAACTTGTGTCTTTAAGGAATTATCGGCTTCATAATCCTTCACAACTAGTACTTGTTTACCTCTTCTTGATGTGGGGAATTGCTCTTCATTCTTCGCTAAATTCTTTAATACTACCATGGCTTCATCCGGATCTTTATCCAACAGCAATCCATTGGCTGCTGAATCGATTCTAATGTGAGTCTGTAGGTTGGCAGCATTGTAGAATTTGATTACTTGATTCCAAACAGGGAATCCGTGCATCGGGCAATTCCTCAGAAGAGTAGTAAACCTGTCACATGCCTCGTGCATTGGCTCGTCGTCTTCCTCTTGAAAAGTAGCAATTTCGTTACATAATCGCTCAGATAAATGGGAAGGGTTAAAACGAGATAAAAATTCACGAGTTAAATCTGCCCAAGTTCGTATTGAACCCGGCGTTAGTTTATTCCACCAAGTTTTAGCTCTGTCCCTCAATAAATGAGGAAATAACCAAAGCCTCGGTATCTCCGGATTTACTCCTGGTAGTCTAAAAAACCACGGATTTCTTGGAACGTTTTCAGATGTTCCCAAGCATCCTCTATAGCAGCACCACTAAATTGGCCAGCGGAATTAATCATGCTGAACATGACAGGTTTCAACTCAAAATTTTCAGCTTCCACGTCTGGTAGGGTGGTCTCTAGTTCCACATGATCATTGATCATGTAATCTCGGCATGACCGGCGTGCGGCCTCAGCAGCAGGAGGATCAGCAGGCCGTCCGTTTCCTCCATCTCCGATAGGTTCTTCAGGACCTCGGGGATTCCCTTGGTTGTTCATGGCCTCTAACTGTTCTTCAAGGTATTCATTTCTGGCTAGCACGAGTCGGAGTCGGTTCCTAAGATTGCACGAGCGTTCGATTTCAAGATCTATCTGATACTCAGGTTCCTTTCCTCGTCTCGATCTGCGCATAAGCAAACAGAAAACCTTGTGAAAAGCACAGGGTGAACAATCCAAGTAAAAACAAAAAAATTAAAAAGTGCAGTAAAACTAGGGTAAAGATATGTTGTCAGTCCCCGGCAACGGCGCCAAAAACTTGTTGCGTATAAAAGAGTCTATCGCAGTAGAGTGCAAGTGTACACGACACAAGTAGTAAAGTGATACAAGAAGTATCGGATGTCGAATCCACATGGACTGGAAATAGCTTTAACCTTGAATTGCTTCACAAAGAAAAGATAATTTTAATTGTTTGTGAGGGAATAATAAAAAATACTGAAAATAGAAGATAAAAGAAATCAGGATGGAGAGAATGGGTCGGTATTGATTTGCTCAGTTGTGCAGGTGTTGCAAAGTCTAGGACTCTCTGTTCTGTCATTGCTCCTGTCGCGGCAGCACCTGTCGCGGCAGCGGTCTGTTGTTGTCACAGCAGCGATCACACAACTCTGTACTTCAAGCTTGGCAAGAATCCCTAATGTGCCTTGGCCTATCCCTAGGTCCAAGTCTGTCGATGAACACGTCTTTGATAATACCTCCCGGCATGAATCGAAGGATGAACACCGATGTTGTTGAATTCTTCCTTAGCCACTTAACCTCGTCCTATCCCTAGGTCCGAGATAGTTCAACCATAAACTAGAGAACCCGTACTTATTCCTTTCGTATACTTAACTCTTCCGATATTAAGTAAATGTATAATCTCACAATGCTCTCCCGATACTCTTGCAAGATGTTGAAAACCAGAATAAGCAAACTTGAAGTCTATTTTATTGAACAGAAAAAATCCTAAAACAAATGCAATCCTTGCAACTACTTTACAGAATCAACCCTTAGCCCTAGGGGAAGTTTAGAACATGATGAGAAGGGGGAAACGACTAGGGTTTAGGGGAAGACGGCTAGAGAGTAAGATATACTTCCCTAGGTCGAATTACATGCCTTTATATAGGCCTTGGGTTCAAGTTTTCTAATATGTAAAGAATACAAGTTTAAATTAAAGTACAACTCTATTAAAGACTAAATCTTCAGAGTAGATGTCTTTAATTCGTCGTCTCTTCTTGCTTGGAGTTTCTTCCTTGAACTTTAGGCTTGGCCTTCATTTTGATCTAGGGCTCAGAAAAATATAAGAGTGCTCCATGACAGACCGGGTTAATTTCCTCTTTCTGTCGAGCTCCACTTCACTTCTTCCCTTCACCATTGTTGCCGCAATTGGCTTCCACGGCAGCGGACATGGCAGCATCCTTCTTCTCGTTTGCAGTCATGTGTTCCAGGTCTACTTCTCCACTGCCCTGCGTCTGCTACTGCAGCTACCTGCAAAAGTAACTAATTTCAATAGCAAATGTGCCATTTACTATAATTGTGATGTACAATTGAAATCTATCCTAAATGCAATGAAATATGCTTGAATGCAGCATGAATATGGGGTAAATAAAGGGTAAAAAGTAGAACTTTTTCACACTCAACACCTAACATTAGCTATTTTCACCCATTTGGTTGCAAGTGTTTTGTTTTAAACAATGGAAAAGATAACTTAGGTAAATTTGATGCTAAAAGTGACGAAGCTATTTTCTTAGGTTATTCCTTAAACTCTAAAGCCTATCGTGTATTTAATAAGAGAACTTTAGTAGTAGAAGAGTCTATTCATGTTGTATTCGATGATAACCTCCTCCCGATGAAGGATTCTTGTGATGATGATGATGTAGGAATCATTGATGCCTTTGATGGAGAACAAACTTCAAAGGAGGATGAGATTCCAACGAAAGAAGAGGATACACAAGATCCACCTCTTGAAGCCTTGAAGGACTTGGCTCTTGAGGAAAATTAAGTGAGCTACCCAAGGGAGTACAACTATGTCAAAGGTGGTGAAATCTTGGGTGATCCATCCAAGGGGGTAACTACTAGATCTTCCCTTAAACTCATGAATCATGTTGCTTTTATCTCATGCATAGAGCCTAAGAATATAAAAGAAGCATTAAATGATGACTTGGATTATGACTATGCAAGAAGAGTTAAATTAATTTGAGAGAAGTAATGTATGGACATTAGTTGAAAGGCCTAGTAAGCAATCTACTATAGGAACTAAATGGGTATTTAGGAACAAACTAGATGAGAGTGGTAACATTGTGAGAAATAAAGCTAGATTAGTTGCTCAAGGTTACACTCAAGAAGAGGGAATAGATTTTGATGAAACCTATGCACTCGTAGCTAGAATGGAGGCTATTAGGATGTTGCTTGCATATGCATGTTATCATGATTTCAAGCTTTTTCAAATGGATGTTAAAAGCGGATTTTTATATGGTTTTATAAATGAGGAAGTGTATGTGGAACAACCACCGGGTTTTGAAGACTCAAAATTTCCAAATCATGTTTTCAAACTAACCAAAGCACTGTATGGTTTAAAACAAGCTCCTAGAGCTTGGTATGAAAGACTTTCAAACTTTTTAATTGAAAAAGGTAAGGTAGATACTACACTTTTCATAAAAAGGTATAAAAATGGCATCTTAGTAGTACAATTATATGTTGATGGTATTATTTTTGGATCTACTAATGAGTGTCATTGCAAAGAGTTTACTAAGTTAATGCAAGGTGAATTCGAGATGAGCATGATGGGGGAGCTCTCATTCTTTTTGGGACTCCAAATCAAGCAAAGGAAGGATGGCACCTTTATCAATCAAGCAAAGTACATCAAGGATATGCTCAAGAAGTTTGTCTTGGAGAATGCAAAGCCTCAAGCCACACCAATGAGTTCATCTACAAAGCTTGACAAAGATGAAGGAGGTAAGTGTGTTGACTCTAAGCTTTATCTCTCTATGATTGGATCTTTGCTTTACCTTACCGCAAGTAGACCGGATATTTTGTTTAGTGTTTGCTTGTGTGCTAGGTTTCATGCTAGTCCTAGAGAGTCTCACCTTATAGCCGTTAAGAGAATCTTTAGGTACCTTAGAGGTACTCCTTGTCTAGGTCTTTGGTACCCTAGAGACTCAACTTTCAACCTTCATGCTTATTCGGATGCGGATTATGGGGGGTGTAAAATCGATAAGAAGAGTACTTCGGGAACATGTCAATTCTTAGGTAGTATGATCATATCTTGGTTCTCTAAGAAACAAAATAGTGTAGCTCTATATACCACCGAAGCCGAGTACATATCCTTAGGGAGTTGTTGTGCTCAAGTCCTTTGGATGAAACAACAACTCTTAGACTATGGTATTAAAGTTGAAACCATATCCCTTAAATGTGACCACACTAGTGTCATATGCTTAACCAAAAATCCCATCCAACACTCTAGAACCAAACATATAGAAATAAGGCATCATTTCATTAGAGATCTTGTCCTTAAGGAAGATGTTGCTATAGAGTACGTTGACACCTTGAACCAACTAGCAGACATTTTCACCAAACCTTTAGATAAAGAGCGTTTTTGGTCCCTTAGGAGAGAGTTAGGTTTAACTAGCCTTCCTTGACCCTTTAGGACTCTTTTTGAGGTTAAAATTGCTTGAATTTGTGAAATTCCATGTTTATGTGTTGTTGATCTTGAAAATGTCCATACTTATAGCTAGGGGGAGTATGCTTATGTTAAAATATGCTCAGAACTGCTCATTCATCATTTGCATTCATTTAGGAGGTGTTAAAATCGAGCCTTTGGTTATTCTTAAAGCCTAAAATGCATTTCTGGGCATAGGGTATCGATACGGCCTTATGTGTATCGATACGAGTACTATTTTAGCTTTCCATACTGTATTTTGCCTAAAATGGGTATCGATACGGTTAAACCCATTTCGATACGAGCTAAAAGTGTTCCGATACGGATTGCATCTGTTTCGATACGGACCTTCAACGAAGCATTTCAAGGAAATTATGGTTTTACCCCTGTATCAATACACCCTCAGGCGTATCAATACGCGATTGCGGAGACAGCTTCTTTAAGGCATTTAAGGAGTCTTACTTTTACCAAAATTGCTTTTACAAAACCCTAGCCATTTTTCACTCTATAAAAAGCCTCTCAATCCCTCATATTTTCACACCACAACTCAAAATCTCTTGAGGTTTTTCAACATCAAGCAAAGCTTTTCAAGCTCTTCATCAATTTGGTGCAAAGTTCTTCTCCCATTCCTCTCTATCAATATCAAGGTATAAATCTCTTTTTTATTCTCTTTTAATTTTCGTTTTAAATTTTCTTTTGTTTTTGTTTTGTTTTCTCAACAACAATCTTTTTTAAAACCTTTTGTTTTTTGTTTTGTTTCTAAATTTTTTTAACAAAAACCTTGATTATTGATTTTCAATGGGTTGAATGAGAAAGTTAATGCATACACTGTTTTTTATCTTTTCTCTAGTCAATGGCACCTAAAAAGAGAGCATGTACTAGTGAAGCCGGTGAAGGTTCCAATGTCGGAGATGGTACTCGCCCAAACCTCACTCATATCTATTCCAAGTGCTTTAAGACCACCGGAGATCTCACCTATTTCCGACAATTTCAAAACTATAAAATTCGTCTGGAGAGGGTAATTTCCATTCCTTTTCTTAACTCGGGGCGTTTCAAATTTGATTACTTATCTTTGCTCCAAGAATGGAAATTTATGGATTTTTTACAAATTCCCAGCTTTTTCTATCGCAATTTGGTCTTGATTTTCTATACTAACGCCAAGTGTGTTGCCAATCAAGCGGGTGTTGTTACGGCCGTGAATTCTTATCTAATGGGTAAAAAGATCACCATTGATGTTCAATCTATTTGTGATGTGTTTAAGCTAGAGGATGAGGGTCTTGATGATGAGAATGCTCTTGGCCATGTCTTGGGAGGTTCCGTCACCGCTCTTAATGCTCAAGATCAGATCCTACATTTGATGGTTTCTTGGTGGATTAGGCCCTCGAAAGGAAAGTATTCCACTATCCGCCAAGTTGACGATTTTTGGATTTGGTGCTTCCGTCAAAGACAACGCCCAAATCTTGCTCGAATTATGTTTTTTGCAGATTGTCTATCTCGTGCAACATCGCCACACTACTCTTGTCACTTCCTTCACTTATGGTACGGCTTTGAGTTATTTCTTCACCCAAAAGGAGATAGAATGTTCTCACGACTACCTGACACCCTTCACCGATCCCATTGATGAAAGATCTCTTGCAAGGGGAAAGTTTCATTACTTTAATGGTAGTTGGCTTCGTGTATCCGAGCTCCCTAGCGATGCCGTTACGGGATAAATTGCCAATCCTCAAGCCGGTGAAGCTCCTTCTCCACCTTACATGGATGCTCTCATGACTTTTCTAAACGAGCAATTCATGGGTTTGCGCACGGGAATTGCCTCCATGGATCAAGTGATGAATGTAGGGTTAACCGCTATTGACACACGCTTTACAAGCCTTGAAGATCGGATGAAGAATGTGGAGACGCGTCTCACTTCCCTTGAAGACGGTCAAAACTCGATGAACATATCTCTTACCGCTTTTCATAACGAGTGGCGTCAAACTAGGAGGAATGATGATGCAAATGATGAGGATGATGAAGATGATGAAGATGGCGATGGAGATGCGTAGTAGCTTATCTTTGCATATCATTCATGTCATTTAGGATATTTATTTATGCATGTTGGATTATGTTTTTAGGACTAAGTTTGCATCCTAAAACCTATGCTTTGATTTTCTGTTATTTGGATTTTAAGTTGATGTTATCTTTCTTTTTAACTTAATGGTTATCTATATTATGTTGCTTGGTTATTATTTATGCCTTTTGCCTATGTTTATCAATGTCTCTATTTTTTATCTAACAAAAAGAGGGAGAGGGAACAAGCTGACACTTAAAATTTTGATTTTCAACTTAAAGTTTACCTAGCTAATATTAAGGGGGAGTTATTTTGCAAAGTTTTTCAAAGTGTCAAAAATTTCAAGTTTTGGTTTTGTTATATCAAAAAGGGGAGATTGTAAAACCTATGTTTGATTTTGATATAACAAAGTATGTTAAGGATTAAATTGAAAACTTGAAATAGATTTTTAAGTCCCTCAAATGATTTAGAAATCATCAAGGCTTTAATCTGATTTGAAAATCTCAAACTCCAAATATTTTCTAGTGTTCCAAGGCCAAAGTATTGAAAAACGTCCAGGCGTATCGATACGCTTCTATTCGTATCGATACCTTTTTTACAAAGTTGGCTACTGGAAACACGCGTTTCGATACGCCCCTCACCGTATCGAAATAGCGTATCGAAATAGATTGAATCTGTATCGATACGCTCCCTCTGTAAAAACTGAAAGAGTTTGAATGGCGTACCGATACAATGTCCCCCGTATCGATACAGATTTTATGGAATTTTAAAATCGAAAGCCTTTAATGTTTTCGATCGTTGGTGTCAGTTGTTAGGTAACTGAAATTTAAAGTGGTGGTTGTCTCGTACCGATATGCTTCTTGTCGTATCGATACGGAAACTTCCAGTGAGCTCAGTTGAAAAAATTGCATCGATACGGTTGTTCCCCGTATCGAAGCGGTCTCTATCTCGTACCGATACGCTTACCCGCGTATTGATACGCCCCTCTTGTAATTGTGAAACGGCTCTTTCTGTTTTAAGACAGGTATCGATACAGGTCCTTGCGTACCGATACGGTAAGCTGCAGAAGTGCACTTATGGTGGAAAGAGAGGGTCCCAATGGCTATATTCATTACCCTAACCACCCAAACGGCTAGAATTGATAGAGAAGGTATAAATTGAAGCTAATTGAAGATCAACAACAACTATTGCATAAAAGACAAACATCCTTACAAAAATCCAAGCTCAAAGTGATTATTTTCCTATCTCTTGTAAAACCCCAAATTGAGTAGTGTTTAATTCTGATCTTGTAATCAAATATGGGTTGAGTGTTTGTACTTAAAGGGGCAATCTTGTACTGAGAGATATCTTTCTTGACTTTAGTTCTTCTTTGTTCTCTTGTGAGGGTTTGGTCAAATTTTGGGTGAAAATTTGACCGGTTTTGTAAAGGTTACCTCCTAAGCCTTGAAAAGGGGAAGAACAATTAGTGGATTGTTGGAAAATCCTTAGTGGTAGCTAAGGTAGTGAATGTAGAGTTCAATTGGAACTTGAACCACTCTAAAATTCCTTGTTCTTCATTTTTAGTCATTATATTTATTTCAACAATTTTTAAAAGCCCAATTCTCCCCCTCTCTTTGCTTTGATCAATCCATCGATCCACTCAACAAAGATTAGTGGTGCGTGTTGGTATATGACATTTGTTGTAGACTTATCCTTGTCGAATGACGTTGGTTACAATATTATTAGAAGAGTTTTGTCTCTCATAATTTCTAAACACAATAATAAAATTACACTCTAAACTAATAATTCAATTGTGTTATCTAAACATAATTTTACTACACCTATATTGAGGCGGATTTTGGTAATAGAATTTGAGGGGGTCTATTTAAAAATTTTATAATATTTAGACATCTAAAATAATATTTTAAAAAAAATCAATTTTTCAAAAATCTCGAAATTTTAAAAATTTTACAGAACAGTCCTTAAATCCCTAAAATTACCCAAACTCCCAAATTGCCGCCCCTGAGCAAACCCCTTTGGTCGACGGACCAGGGCGGTCATTTCTCCAACACGGCGACATCGAAAATGGCGAACGGCGTGCAATCGAACGTCGAACGCGAAATCGACGTTCGGCTGGTACGTCGTTCGGTATTTTCGGCGACGCCGTGTTGAGGGAAATAACCGCATTGGTCTGGCGACTGAGGGGTGTGCTCAGGGGCGGCGGCGATTTGGAGAGTTTGGGTTTGGATAATTTTAGGGATTTAGAGACTGTTTTTTAAAATTTTCAAAATTTCGGGATTTTCTAAAAAAATTAAAATTTTTGGGTGTTTTTCTTTTTAAAAAATTAAAAAAAAAATCAAATTAGTACAACGTGTCAACCATTGATTGGTAAAAGAATTTTTTTAACACTCATTAACGGTCAGGCACCTAAAATTATAACTTTTGAAACTTTGGGCACCTAAAATTATAACTTTTGAAACTTTGCGCACCTATTTTTACAAAAAAAATACTTTAGGCACCTAAAGTTTAAAATAAGACATACTTTGGCACCTAAAGTTTAAAACAAGACATACTTTGGCACCTATTTTTTATTTAAGCCTTTTTAAAATGGTATTCAATTAAAAGTATTAAATGTTTGGGTAATCTTCATTGATGGTCACTTTTGTTTTGGGTTTGTTTTATTATGGTCACCCGAATTTAAAAAAGATTATTCTGGCCACTTACGTTCGAAACCGTTTCTGTTTTAGTCACTGGACCGTTAACCTCCGTTAGTTAAAAATAATAATTTCTAATTTGACCCCCAAACTTTCAAAACTTCATTTTTCACCATCTTCCCCAAAACTCAATGAACTTCCCACTGCAGGGCTGCAAAAATCATTGATTGATTTCTTGATCTATTGAACTGCAAAAATGAAATGTCCTGCTAATGAGGTATGCTGATGTCTTTTTTTTTAATTTAACTCAATTACATCCCTATTTTTCAACATGACTGATAAATCACAAGAATATTCAAAAAGGTTAACACAAAGACCAACCACTACATAAAAATGTGAAATAAAATAGTTATCAAGTAGAATAAATGACTTGCACATGTTACTGCATCTTTAGATGTAGTTCTGCAACGTGTTTATAGAAGAGCAAAAGAAGCAACAAAACAAAACTATTGCATGTTCAAATAGAAATATTTGTTAGCAACAGAAGAAAAAATAATAAATAAATAAATAGTACTTCTTCTGATACTACACCTGATCCCTCAACTGATCGAGTAATGCCGCACCAATCAATCCAGGTCCAATGATCCCCATTGCTATGGTTGTCCTTGAAAGATAAAACTTTGAATGCACAGCTCTTAAAGCCCTTATACAATCTTCACGCTTAAGAACTACTGTGATATTGTACTCAGAACAACCTTGAGCTATAGCACGAATGTTAATATTAGCCTGTATCATGATATGAGGTGGAAAAAAAATAGTAAGTTCTAATGTGAATATTATATAAACATAAAAAAGCAAAGTATTTGTCTGAAAAGGTCTATATGGAACTTTCTACCTTTGCTAGAGCATTGAAAAAAGTTGCACTGACTCCAGGAGTGCTAGCCATTTTCTGGCCAACTGCTGCTAATATGCTACAGTTAGGAATGACTGCAACCTGAGAAGGACAACTTATTTGAGAAAATAAAGTAGACAAATAGGACCATACTAATGTAGCACAAAGGTAACTGAATCCAAAATAAAACAGTAAGCAGAATTTAACCCATGAGGACAATGTAGATACACAGGTTAGCATGTTTAATCAAGCATGATACTGCAACCAACACACTAGATAATGCCCAGAACAGCAAACATGAAGATAATTTATATTAGAAATATTAGCAAGATATCAAATACACTGTTTGTTATGCATGTTTTGAATTCAACTTACAAAGCGAGTTTTGAACTAGTACAATTTTTAGTTTCCATGACTCAAATTATAAGGCCAGAGCCCCAGGACATAGATAAACGCCAAAAGGCAAATCACATCAATAATCCAAGACCTATATGTAGGTTGTTAACGTGTAAATAGAAGAGTTTTAGTTACTCTGTATTTGTATTAAGTCAGTAGTTTAAATTTAGTCTAACTCTTATCCTATTTATAGATAGAGATAACTTAGAATAGTCCTAATTAGACTAAACTACTTGTATAGTCTTTTAAGAAGACTTTTTCTGTACAGTGAATTAATGAATTAAAATTACAGAGAATAAATCTGATACTTTCCTCGTTAATATAAAAAGTTCTTAATTAAATCAGTTAAATTAAAAAAAAAACATCAGCATACCTCATCAGCAGGGGTCTAACATGTAGACATTTCATTTTTGCAGTTCAATAGATCAAGAAATCAATCAATGATTTTTGCAGTTCTCCCCTGTAGTGGGAATTTCATTGAGTTTTGGGGAAGATGGTGAAAAATGAAGTTTTGAAAGTTTGGGGTCAAATTAGAAATTATTATTTTTAACTAACGGAGGTTAACGGTCCAGTGACTAAAACAGAAACGGTTTCGAACGTAAGTGGCCAGAATAATCTTTTTTGAATTCGGGTGACCATAATAAAACAAACCCAAAACAAAAGTGACCATCAGTGAAGATTACCCTAAATATTTTGAAAGTTGATAAGAATATTTTAAATTTTTGAAGGAATAATATTAAAATTTTAAACTTTTAAGAACAAAATATTAAATTCTTAAAATTTTAGAACGGTATAGACTGCCACTATGATTACCGTCCGCCCCTGAATATATGATACGGTCACAACAACAAAATACTATATAACCAAAGTTTAAATAACTTTTTATTTTGTGTTATAAAATGATGATTATAATAATATTATTGAACTCTCAAGCACTTCTAGATTATCCATTACAATTTCATTTCTTTCCTTAGAAAAAACATGTCAACTCTTATTATAATGGACAGTGTTATTGGTTTAATGAATTTCACGTGGCAATATATTATTGATTGCTTCTACTAATAATTTATAAAATCAATTATTAGTTTATTATGTCTAGTATTTCGATATTAAAAGGTATGTTAAATCTATTAATAAAGAGAAATTAGGTTTGGTGTTTGCCTTTTTTTTAGCATGAAATGGCAACAAAACAAAATTGCGATGGATAAGATTTCACGTGGCAATATATTATTGATTCCTTCTACTATTGAATTTTTTTTTATGTAGTCTAAATATTATTTTGAATTTTTTTGTAGTAGTCTAAATTATGCCACATGTCTAATAAATTCAAATATTTAATTAGAAAACTTATCAAATTCATGAATTAAAAAATTAAGCTCCGTTTGGTTGTAGAAAATATTTTCTATTTTTGGTTTTTGTTTTTATTTTTAAAAAATAATTTTCATTTTTATTTTTTTAAAAAATTAGAAAACATGTTTAGTTAATAAAGATGGAAAGTTATTTTCAAAAATAAAAATAGTGAGAATGTGTTTGATATATAGATTTTCAAAATAGAAATGAAAAAAAATTATTAAATAAATGAAATAAAATATAGTTATAATAATAATAATAATAATAATAATAATAATAATAATAATAATAATAATAATAATAATAGATAAATAAAATATGAATATAAACCAAAATTTAAAAAAAAATAACATTAGAAGGATTCAAACTCGGTTTAAAATTTTAAAATTCTTGTTTTCATATTTTCCATTTTCCTAAAACATTTTCAATAAAAATAATGAAAACATCTTTTTATGTTTTTAAATTGTCACTTGTTTTTGTTTTTATTTTCTAAAAATTATTTTCTATTTTCACAATCAAACGCGACGTTTTCTATTTTTTAAGAAAATAAAAATGAAAACGGACTTCATTCTCTAGAACCTAAACCATTAGATATGGAATGATAGTATCCCTTTACTAAGAAGTCAGAAGTTCAATCCTACCCTTAAGAATGAAGTGTATTTTACAACCAGTAACGAATGAGGATTAATCATTGCAATTAACAGTTATACCTTTGCTCAAAAAAACAGTTTACCCCTTTATTTATCTAAAATTTTTGGGTGGTTAAAGACCATAAATCCCCCTTTTCAAAGTTCAAACAAGAACACAATGTCGGCTTTAAATAAACTGAAGAAAACCTCAGCCTGGTCTTGTTGTACAAGCGTGTGCAAATCCATTGTCAAAACGCGTACAATTCTCTCTTCATTCAGAAGAAAAAACACCAAAATCATACATCATCATATAGCAAAAGATTCTCGCATTCCGCTCCATTAGCAAAACACCCAAATGTGTTCTAAAGAAGAAGAAGAAGAATCAGCTTACTTTGATTGCCTCTCAGATGCTCTTCTTCTCATCAACGTCGACACCGTTTTCATCTTGGTTTCACCTCTTAAACACTCGACCCCCCTTTCAAACGGCATTCTCAGACCCTTTTTTTCCTCAAACCACTTAGATGTTTCCATCCAATCACTGCTCCCCCGAAGTCAACGACGAGGTAGTTCGATCTCTCTTGTTGTCGGGAAAATGGGGTCTTGAAGATTTTCAAGGAGATGAAATCGTTGCGACTGGAGCTTCCCGGTGATCGTGTGTTGGGTTAGTAATGTTATGGAGCTTCTTTTCTTCAATGGAAAGCGGGCTTCGGAAGCAACTTGAAGACTTGCATTGTGGTTGGAGTTGGATGGAGCAACATCGTTTTGAAAATGCTCGGAAAAGGAGGAGCCGGAGGAGGAAAGTACTGTATTAAACGACGACGAGCTGAAATTACGAGTGATATGGACGAATTCTTGCTTGATTGTGTCAAGGAAAAGGTGGAGATAGCAGTTGCAAGGAATAAGGACGTTACCACAGAGGAAGTTGGCAACCAAGAAATTGTCACCAAGGATAACCAAGTATTACGTAGAAGTTTGAGAGAGAAAAAGACTTCTCGAGCCTTAACCGATTTTATTTGTTTCTGAGAAAATAAATAAGATAGCATGTGAAATGTAACAGAACAGTTGTAAACACCTTGAATATTTCTCCAACTTCTTAATCTACTGTCTATTTTCTTCTTATATTTCTATCTTCTCTTGTTTCTGGTTACTAATACATTACAATTTGGTGCTTTGATTGATTTTACCAATATGGTAAACAATTCTAACTCGATCAAAGGCCCTTCAAGATACCACTAGACGCCACGAGCAATTGTTGACATCGCTCCAAAAATTCACAAAGGATCAAAAACAATAGAATGCTACCACACAAACTACTCTTAAAGAGATGGCCCGTAATTTGCAATCCATTTCAAGTCAGCTTGGAGTATCCGCAACTACGTCTGGTAAGGGTGAGGTGACCAGAAACATCAATGTTCTTCGGGGGAAACAAAAGCACGTACTAATGCAGAGGATTTGTTCCCTTTCGCTCCGAAACCAGTCCAAGTCGAGTTACCCTTATTTACCCGCAATGATCCAGAGGAGGGGCTAGCATCGGCTCATGATTTCTTTGAGTTTTATGGTACCGAAGACCACCCCTGTGTTACCATGGCTTCTTTTTGTAACCCCCTCGTCCCGGCCTAGCCAACAGACCGAACCGAACAGGTTACACAGGGAAAACCGAAGCGAAACCCGTTAAGGCCTCACTCCGATTAGCAACCTATTTTTTTCATTTATATTTATCTTGTCTAATTACCATCTTTAATCCTATGCGTGGAGGCAACAGCGGAAGAACGAAAGCGGAAACACGAACCAATCAGAAGGCATACGATAATTTAAACTTACCAAGTTGCTTATTTGTCAAATTCATATGCATGAGGCAAAACTATCACAAAGGGGGCACACATGGCTCATTTAGGAAGCATACAAGCATTAGGGACTGAAACATAACATTCGAGAATCTTCAAAGATGCCTTGTAACCGTTTTAATCACTTGCGTTTCGAAACAGACCCGCCCGTTCCGAAACGCGGGCTTCATTTAAAAAGCAACATCAAGACGTTCCGGAATGGTCCCACCTTGTTCTAGAACGGGAACCTCCAGTGGCCAAACGTACTGGAACGGTCCTACATGGTTCCGAAACAGGAACCTCTAGTGGCAAATCGTACCGAAACGGCACCACCCCCGTTCCAATACGGGTACCCCTGAAGCTCGACCGTTCCGAAACCATATCAGGCGTTCCGAAACGCATGGGCACGGTTTGGCCCGAAAACATATTTTGACATCTCCAAACGTCCCCAAACTTACCCCGAAACATCACAACCCACATGGCATCTCAATATACAATCAATCTAGAGGCAAGACACCCTAAACACGACTTCAAACAAGCATAAACGCAATAAATGGATCACAAGCTCAAGCTCACAAGAACACTTAGCTTTCAAAACACCAACATGCCAAAATGCAAAGTAATCCATCAAAAGCCATAACAAACTTCAACAATACATGGTATCAACAATTGAAACATGCTAGCAACATAAACAAGGCCAAACTTAGGAGTTTGAACACCAACTCCCTAACATAAAAACCTAGTATTCCCATTGTCTGTGTCTTATTACAACTAGTAAAATCATACTTTGAGCTTAGCAAGAACTCCTCCCTTGCCCACTTACCACCAGGAGCCTCTAACAATCTGCATTGTTGGAAAAAGAGAGCGTAAGCTTAAAAGCTTAGTGAGCGGAACTCTAAAACACAATAACAATGCAGTTTTAAACATATATTTTAGTTTAAAAGTAAAACCATTTAAGAAGGAGAAGTAATAACGCAAGCATAGACGAAACATAGTTTGCACACGCACAACCAATCCCAGTGGAACTACACATCACCGTTCACAACGACTAGAATTTTTCCGATGGGACTACACATCACCGTACTCATCTACTAGTCACTACTGATGGGACTACACATCACCGTATATAACGACTAACCATCACGTGAGGCTTGACATCAACAACGACTATACAACAACATTAAAACGGAGAGTAAAGGCAATCCACGTTTCACACAGCAACACAAATAATCACACACACCAACACTTAACGAAACAAGGTAAATTAGCAAACTTACACTTGGGTTTAGGTTAGCCCTTAAGGCTCCACCAAAACCCCCAAGAAACCACTTTGAATCATTTTAAACTTCAAAACATTACCACTTACTCATAGAGCCCAAACGAAAGCCGAAACACCGATCTCAAGCCTCCGTAACACCCGGTATCGCGCCCGAAGTACCCCAACCAGATTCCTCTATTTTTAAACAACCCAAAACTGAACATTAAAAGGCTAATACACTCACAAACACATCAGAAACTCGAAACTCAATAATCTCGCAACAAACACATCGACATTCAACCCAAACTTCACCCAAATTCGTTCTAATGCAACCTCAAGCTGAACCCGCCATTTCCAAACATCAAAACACACTAAAATCATCTAGAAACATCCCCCAACATCAAAGGAACCACCAGCCACGAGTTCAACCCAAAATCAAGCCAAAAACTCTACCTTTTCAACCCAAAAATCCCATTTTTATACCCATTTCAGGTTTCCCCAAATCCAACCATCATCCCAACATGTTTTACTACTCAAAGCTTAAATTAAAGTACATGTTTAACCATGGAAAATCAAACCCATAAAAATCCCATAAAAAATACCCATTTTTCTAACCCAAACCAAAAATGCATTTTTATGAGTTTAAAGGAAAGGTTTTGATGAGAATAACTCAAATAAGTAAAACTCATAGTGAGGAAGAAATTACCTTGAGAGATCTTGCTTGGATGAAGTAGAAATATCAATGGAATAGCGAAATGGGTTTAGGAGGGGTTTGACGTGAAAAGCAAATTTTTTTGGAGAAGATGATGGCTTTCAAAATACCTTTCTTTATTTCTTTTATTAAAATTCCCTTTTTGCCCTTTACTCTTTTAAAACACTTTTGGGTGTGTTGAAATTAGTTTTCCTCCAATTTAATTTGACCGAAATCGGCTTAACTAATCATATTATCTCCCGGTCCTAAACTCGGGGCGTTACAACTCTCCCCCGTTTAAGGAATTTCGTCCCCGAAATTACCTGACGAAAAAAGATACGGAAATTATTTCTCCATGTCTTCCTTCCTCTCCCAAGTAGCCTCTTCCACACCTCGGTGTCTCCACAAAACTTTGACTAACTCAATCGATCTCTCACGCAACACCTTCCTATCCGTAGCAAGAATTTCAACCGGCTCTTCATCATACGACAGGCCTAGGTTCAACTCAATCTCTTCCACTGGCATTACGTGATACGGATCCGATCTATACTTTCAGAGCATCGAAACATAGAACACGTCATGAATCTTCTCTAACTTTGTCGGCAGTCTCAATCTATAAGCAACGGGACCGATCCTCTCAACTACCTCGTAAGGACCAATGAATCTCAGACTCAACTTACCTTTCCTACCAAACCTCATCACCTTCTTCCAAGGTGAGACTTTCAAGAACACTTTGTCGCCTACGGCATACTCTATTTCCTTTCTTTTCAAATCGGCATACAATTTATGTCGGTCTAAAGCTGCCTTCAAGCGATCACAGATTAGTTTTACCTTCTCGGTAGTGCCCTTGAGAAAGTCGGGCATCGGTACAAGCTTTTGTCTGACCTCGGCCCAACAGATAGTTGTTCTAAACTTCCTACCATACAGAGCCTCATACGGTGCCATCTGAATACTAGCTTGATAACTGTTATTGTACGCAAACTCTACTAACGGTAGGTGCTTCTCCCAAGAACCCTGAAAGTCGATAATGCAACACCTCAACATGTCCTCCAACACCTGAATAACTCTCTCTGACTGACCATCTGACTGCGGGTGATAAGAAGTACTGAAGTTCAACCAAGTACCCAAAGCACGATGCAAACACTCCCAAAATCTAGTTGTAAACCTCGGATCTCGGTCTAACACGATCGACTTCGGTACTCCATGCAATCTCACTATCTCATTGATGTACAGATCGGCCAACTTTTCTAAGGTGTAAGTAGTATGAACAGGAATGAAATGGGCACACTTGGTGAATCTATCGACTATCACCCACACTGAATTCTTCTTCAAAGGAGTCAACGGTAAACCCGACATAAAGTCTATGGTAATACGTTCCCACTTCCATTCTAGAATCTTCAACGGCTGTAACAAACCTGAAAGAAACTGATTCTCGGCCTTAACTCGTTGACATACCATACACCTATTCACAAACTCGGCCACATCTTTCTTCAACCCAATCCAGTAGTATTCTTCTTTTAACCCACGGTACATCTTCGTACTACCCGGATGCATAGCAAAAGGACTGTTATGTGCTTCATTCAAGATAGTACGCCTTAACTCGGCATCTTCCGGAACAACTACCCTATCCTTGAAACATAAGATCCCATTATCACCAAAGCAAAAATCTTTAGGCCTACCCTCGGCTATATCTTGCACGTGATGAGCCAAAGACTCATCTTGCAACTGTTTCTCTCGAATCAACTGAACTAACGAAGGTTTAACCTGTAGCTCTGCTATCAAACCACCATCCCGTGACACACTCAATCTCGCAAACATAACTCGCAACTCAACTGCCACTTTTCTACTTAAAGCATCGGCCACTACGTTTGTCTTACCCGGATGATACTCTACTGTAAGGTCATAATCCTTAAGAAGTTCTATCCACCTACGTTGTCTAAGTTTCAACTATCTCTGAGTCATCAAGTACTTCAAACTCTTGTGGCCGGTATAAACTGTGCACTTCTCACCATAAAGGTGGTGTCTCCAAATCTTCAAAGCAAACACTACTGCGGCTAACTCTATGTCATAAGTGGGATAGTTCTTCTCGTGCACCTTCAGCTGTCTCGAAGCATAAGCTACAACCTTACCCTCTTGCATAAGCACACAACCTAAACCTACATACGATGCATCACTGTAAATCACAAACTCTTTCCCCGGTTCAGGCTGAATCAAAATATGAGCTTCGATCAAAGCTTTCTTCAACTTCCCAAACGCTTGTTGTCTTGCATATGAGCACTCATACGGAACATTCTTCTGAAGCAATTTAGTCAAGGGCGCCGCAATCTTTGAAAATCCCTCGACAAATCTTCGATAATACCCCGCCAAGCCTAGGAAACTACGGATTTCTGTCACTGACTTCGGTTGTTTCCAAATCACTATGGCTTCTATCTTCTTGGGATCCACATTAATTCCATTTTCCGAGATCATATGACCTAGGAAGACCACCTCCCTAATCCAAAACTCGCACTTACTCAACTTGGCATACAACTGATTTTCAAGCAAGGTCTGAAGCACTAGCCGTAAATGCTCATCATGATCTTCCTCGGTCCTAGAGTACACTAAGATATCATCTATGAACACCACTACAAATCTATCCAAAAACTCGTGAAACACTCGGTTCATTATATCCATAAATGCAGTTGGAGCATTAGTTAACCCGAAAGGCATTACCAAGAACTCATAGTGCCCATAACGTGTACAGAAAGCGGTCTTCGGTATGTCCACATCTTTCACCTTCAACTGATAGTAACCGGGTCTCAAATCAATCTTCGAGAACATTGAAGCACCTCTCAACTGATCAAGCAAAGCATTTATCTGCGGCAAAGGATACTTGTTCTTCACTGTTACCTTGTTCAAATGCCTATAGTCTATACACATCCTCATATTGTCGTCCTTTTTCTTCACAAACAAGATCAGAGCACCCCACGAAGAAATACTAGGCCTAATAAACCTCTATCTGACAGTTCCTGAAGTTGTGTCTTCAACTCTTTCGGTGCCATTCTATACGGAGCAATAGACACGGGTACAGAATCAGAATACGTCTCAATAGCAAACTCAACTTCCCTATCTGGAGGCAAACCCGGCAACTCTTCCGAAAAAACACTCAGAAAATCACAAACTATTCTGATGTCTTGCGGTCTAACCTCACTCATATTCGGATTCATCACATAAGCCAAATACGCCTGACAACCCGAATTGTTCAATCTCTGAGCTTCTAAGGCAGAAACAACATTGGACAAGAACTTAATGTTCTCGCCCGCCACTACAACATCAAGATCATCCGTAAGCCTCAATGAGACTCTCTTGGTCTCAAAGTCTACCCTAGATCTGTGCTCTACGAGCCAATCTATGCCCAAAATCACATCAAAACCATATAACGGCAATTCCATCATGTCAACCAGAAACATATGGCCCTGAATCATCAAAGGACACCTCTTATACATCTTTCTAACTACCACGGTCTCACCGAAAGAACTAGTAACATTCACACCTACTTCTAACCACTCATACGGTAAACCTAGAGACCTTGCATGTTCACCCCAAATATACGAATGTGTCGAAACCGAATCTATCAAAAAAAGCAAAGTCAATGATTGTAGCTAGAAATTACCTACGATGAGATCTGTGTCATTTCCAGCCTCTCGTTGTGCATACACCCTAGCCGGTCCTCCACCCTCAGGCTGAACTGCCACCACATGAGCTAAGTTCCTCTGACCATCGTTCCTCGACTGAAAATTACCTCGACTGCGCCCACGACCTCTCTGATGCTCAAACCCCCTAGCTGGAGCCGGTCCGCCCCTAGCCGGGTGTAGACAATTACGCCTCAAATGATCTCGGGAACCACAGTTCCAACATACCCCAAAGGTGCCCATACACTCGCCCTGATTGCGTCTCCCGCATCTAGTGCACTCAGGAGTGTGAACAACAGCTTCTTGGCCCTGATGGCCCCGTCCATGGTTACCGCCCCTATGTCTCGAATCGGGTTGATACCTCTATCTCTATGCCTCTTGGCATGATCTATGTCTCAATCCGCATGTCTCTTTCCGAAATCAGACCCACTAGCACGAGTACTCGAGCCTAAGTTCTGCTCAATATCTTTGGCCCTAGAGACCAAAACATCAAACTCGGTGTAATTAGAAGCGAGCATATACGTCTTCACATCCCTAGTCAGACCATATCGGAAACGCTCACATCGTTCCCTCTCACTAGGAATCAACTCGGGAGCATACTGGCTCAACCTCACAAACAGAACCTCATACTCGGACACCGTCTTACTACCCTGAACCAAGGCCATAAACTCTCTCTTATTCTCATCCTGATATCGGACTCCAATATACTTTTTCTTAAAGGATGTTCAGAAGAATTCCCAAGTGACATCCGCCTCTGCCATACCCGAAGGAGAAGTAATAATGCAAGCATAGACGAAACATGGTTTGCACACACACAACCAATCCCGGTAGGACTACACATCAATGTACTCATCTACTAGTCACTACCGGTGGGACTACACATCACCATATACAATGACTATCCATCACGTGAGGCTTGACATCAACAACGACTACACAACAACATTAAAACGGAGAGTAAAGGCAATCCACGTTTCACACAACAACACAAATAATCACGCACACCAACACTTAACGAAACAAGGTAAATTAGCAAACTTACAATTGGGTTTAGGTTAGCCCTTAAGGCTCCACCCAAACCCCCAAGAAACCACTTTGAATCATTTTAAACTTCAAAACATTACCACTCACCGATAGAGCCCAAACAAAGGCTGAAACACCGATCTCAAGCCTCCGTAACACCCGGTATCGCACCCGAAGTACCCGAACCCGATTCCTCTATTTTAATCAACCCAAAACTGAACATTAGAACGATAATACACTCACAAACACAGCAGAAACCCGGAACTCAATAATATCGCAACAAACACATCGTCATTCAACCCAAACGTCACACAAATTCGTTCTAATGCAACCTCAAGCTAAACCCACCATTTCCAAACATCAAAACACACCAAAATCATCTAGAAACATCCCCAAACATCAAAGAAACCACCAGCCACGATTTCAAGCCAAAACCAAGCCAAAAACTCTACATTTTCAACCCAAAAATCTCATTTTTATACCCATTTCGGGTTTCCCCAAATCCAGCCATCATCCCAACATGTTTTACTACTCAAAGCTTAAATTAAAGTACATGTTTAACCATGGAAAATCAAACCCACGAAAATCCCAAGAAAAATACCCATTTTTCTAACCCAAACCAAAAATGCATTTTTATGGGTTTAAAGGAAAGGTTTTGTTGTGATTTTAGGGGCTCGATTCCTTCAACTGTTCTTGCTCGCCAAGTGGTGGAGAAGTGGAATTTTGGGTGTTTTGTGGGAATGAAAAAATATAAAATTTACACAAGGATTTATAGTGGTTCAACCTTCTAACCAAGGTCTACATCCACTACCTTAGCTTCCCACTAAAAATTTCCAAACAAATTCACTAAGAATTTCGTCCCCTTTTCTCGGATTAGGAGGAAACCGTTACAATGATCAAGCATTCTACCCAAAGCTTGATCAAACACTCTCTTACACAAGAAAGACTTAACAAACTAGAAATCTCTCTAATAGGTAATTGTTTGCACTATAAAGCTCTTACCCAAAACCTAAACACTTGAGAAAATTTAACAATATTTAGCTCACTAGTGTTGTCTAAGAAAAGAATGTACAATTTAAGTTCTAGACACAATTTGTCATCATATTGTTGTAACAATTAAAGCATTAATCTTTACTAGATGCTTAGAGGTCTCATTTATACTCCTCTTTGAGTTTGTAGCCGTTACTAGCAGTTGGGGTTGAATTGGAGTCGTTGGAGACTTAATTTCCCACCATAAATGCAGTTCTGCAGCTACCTGTATCGAAACGATCGAACCCGTTTCGATACGCTCTTCAAGTAGAAAGAGCCTGCAGTCTGATGCAGCACCCGTATCGAAACACCCGTATCGAAACGCATGTCCTCGTATCGAAACGATCTGCATTTAAATGTTAGTTGGGAAATAGCCGTTGTGGTCGATGCCACGTGGGCGTATCGAAACGGCATAGCCCATATCGAAACGCTTGGCAAAATCCTCATCCAGATAAGACCCATTTCAAAATCTGTTTCGAAACGTTTTGACACTGTAAAAATCTCGTATCGAAACGCCTGGAAGGTTTTGTTTAATTTGGCTTTGAAAACATGTGAAAACCTTTGAAAACATCCTCTAAACATAGTTTCAAGTTGTTTGGACTTTAGAAATAGTTTTGAATTCTTTTTAACTTAGTCCAAAACATTTTTCAATTTTTATATCAAAACATTAGTTCTACAATCTCCCCCTTTTTGATATAATAAAACCAACTTGAAAAATTGTTTGGGATTCTCCCCCCTTTAAGTTTAAAAATGTGAATAAGAGATGAGAAATTTGAAATCAATTTGAGCTCCCTCTTATTCATTTGAAAATTCAATTTTTCAAACCATTTCTCTCCCTTTTTGTTATATCAAAAAGAATTCAAAACACATTAAGTTCAAAATAACTTAGGATGTTTGAAAATGTGACAAAATTTGAATTTTGGTTTTAAAAATGGCTCCCCTTACTTAAAGCATCATTAAAGTATTAGTCCAACATATATGATCATCTAGTTGAAATAAATGAAAAATAAATCAAATAAAAGCAAAAAACAACTAGATTTTACCACACCTGAACCCAAGGGAGGATGTAAAGCCTTCCTTCTTCAAGTGTTCTTCCTTTGTGTGCATGGAGCTCCCCCTCAACTTATGACATGCTGATCACTCTCCATCACACCTAGTAAAAGACAATCAAGTAATTTTTGGTATCCAAATTGCTTTGGATCCATAGACATTAGTAGCGCAAAGTTTAGTCCTCCTTAGGAATCCATTTTTCAATTCCATCCTTTTTAGTTGAAGTACTAAGTCCTTTTGGGACCCAAACACTTCTAAACCATTTACCTTTTACAAATCTAGGGGCACTAGATTGTCTTACATAAAAAATTGATTTTCCAAAATCATTTTTCTTTTGAAGTTCATTGGAAATCAAATCTTTTTATTTTTGAACTTTAAGAAGAAAATTTTGTAAGTCAAAACATTTTTGTTCAAAATCTTTCAATTTTGCTTCAAGTTCAAGATTTGTTTTGAAAAGCAAATCATTCTCATTTTTTATTTTTGAAATCAACTTTTTGTTCTTGGAAAATGATGCCTTGAATTCCAAAATCAAATCATCATAGGCATCTTGCAACTCATCAAATGTATATGAATTTGAAATAGATGAGTTAGAAGTTACCTCCCCTCATTGAGGGCCATCAAGCATAGGTGGGCTACTTCATCATCGGTGGAGTCTTCATCGCTCCATGTGGCCACATATGCTTGCTTTGAAGATGATCCCCTCTTGTTGGACTTGTGGGATTCCTTCATCTTCCTCCTCGATTCATGCTTGGATTATTCCATTTCGCTCTTCATGAACTGGGTAAATTTGTTAAAGAGATAGGCCATCTCTTCATCTTCACTTTCCTCCTCACTTGAATCTTCATGATGGCATGTGGAGGATTTTAGAGCAACGACACTTGAATTGATGCCAAGCTCCATGATTTTCTTCTTCCCCATAGCTCTAATTTCTTCCTTCTTCTTCTCCTCTTCTTTGTTTTTCTTCATTATTTGGTGAGTGAGAAGTGACCCCATGAGATCATCAAGCTTCAAAGTCTTGAGATTTTTGGCTTCGATGATGGCGGTCCTTTTTGAGTCCCATGACTCGGGAAGTGAGTAAATGAGCTTTCGGACAAGCTTTTCTTCCGGGATGGCTTCTCCATAGCCTTTAAGACCATTGGTGATAGTGGAGAACCTATCGAACATCTTCTTGATGTCTTCTTCCGGATTCATCTTGAAGTTCTCATACTCTAAGGTGAGGAGCCCAATCTTGGTCTCCTCAACTTCGTTGGTTCCCTCGTATGTGACTTCAAGCTTGTCACATACCTCCTTGGCACTCTCACAAGAAGACATCTTCTCATAGATGGTTGGGCCAAAAGCACAAAAGAGGATGTGCAAGGCAATTAAGCTCCATCTTCTTGCGATCTTCGACACTCCATTCCGCTTTGCTTCGTTGAGGCACGAAAGGACCATCTTCAACTATGTCTCATAGCTTTTAGTCTCTTGACTTAATGAAGAACTTCATCTTTGTCTTCCAATGGGCATAGTGAGTTCTGTCGAAGAAGGGCGGTTTGTCGATGGATTGCGTCATTGAGCCGGTTGTTTGAAAGAATGATCGAGCTTGATAGATCTTCTTAATAGGATGTTAATCCTCTTCAATTGAGCCAAGCTCAGATACCAATTGTTGAGATTTTAGGGGCTCGATTCCTTCAACCGTTCTTGCTCGCCAAGTGGTGGAGAAGTGGAATTTTGGGTGTTTTTGTGGGAATGAAAAGATAGACAATTTACACAAGGATTTATAGTGGTTCAACCTTCTAACCAAGGTCTACATCCACTACCTTAGCTTCCCACTAAGGATTTCCAAACAAATTCACTAAGAATTTCGTCCCCTTTTCTCGGATTAGGAGGAAATCGTTACAACGATCAAGCTTTCTACCCAAAGCTTGATCAAACACTCTCTTACACAAGAAAGACTTAGCAAACTAGAAATCCCTCTAATAGGTAATTGTTTGCACTATAAAGCTCTCACCCAAAACCTAAACACTTGAGCAAATTTAACAATATTTAGCTCACTAGTGTTGTCTAAGCAAAGAATGTACAGTTTAAGTTCTAGACACAATTTGTCATCATAATGTTGTAACAATTAAAGCATTAACCATTACTAGATGCTTAGAGGTCCCTTTTATACTCCTCTTTGAGTTTGTAGTCGTTACTAGCCGTTGGGGTTGAATTGGAGCCGTTGAAGACTTAATTTCCCACCATAAATGCAATTCTGCAGCTACCCGTATCGAAACGCTCGAACTCGTTTCAGTACTCTCTTCAAGTAGAAAGAGCCGTTGCAGTCTGATGCAGCACCCGTATCAAAATGCTCTTGGTCGTATCGAAACACCCGTATCGAAACGCCTATCCTCGTATCGAAACGATCTGTATTTAAATGTTAGTTGGGAAATAGCCGTTGAGGGTTTATGACCGTTGTGGTCGATGCCACGTGGGCGTATCGAAACGACATAGCCCGTATCGAAACGCTTGGCAAAATCCTCATCCAGAAAAAGACTCGTTTCGAAATGAGTTTCGAAACGTTTTGACACTGTAAAATCTTGTATCGAAACACCTAGGGGTGTTTCGAAACGCCTGGAAGGTTTTTTTTAATTTGGCTTTGAAAACATCCCCTAAACATAGTTTCAAGTTGTCTGGACTTTAGAAATAGTTTTGAATTCTTTTTAACTTAGTTCAAAACATTTTTCAATTTTTATATCAAAATATTAGTTCTACAGGTTCCGGTGAGAATAACTCAAATAAGTAAAAATCATAGTGAGGAAGAAATTAACTTGAGAGATCTTGCTTGGATGAAGTATAAATATCAATGAAATAGTGAAATGGGTTTAGGAGGGGTTTTGACGTGAAAAGCAAAAAAAAAAATTGGAGAAGATGATGGCTTTCAAAATCCCTTTCTTTTTTCTTTTATTAAAAATTCCCATTTTGCCCTTTACTCTTTTAAAACACTTTTGGGTGTGTTGAAATTAGTTTTCCTTCAATTTAATTTGACCCGAATCGGCTTAACTAATCTGATTATCTCCCGGCCCTAAACTCGGGGCGTTACACTTTTCAAATGGATGGCACGGCGAAGAAATGGTTTCGATGGATGCAACGTCAAAGACAATCGGTGGGTTGGAATCATTTGGTTGATGCGATTCAGAAATGTTTCACTCTCATGGAAGTTGAGTCGTCGGTAGGACAACTATCAAAGTTGATCCAAACGACAACGATGGAAGAATATCAGTCACAATTTGAAGATTTAGCCCTGCGTACCCATAATTTGTCTGATGAATTTCTTACCGAGTGTTTTAATTTTGGGTTGCGTTCGGACATTAAGAACAAGGTATTAGGACATCGATCCACGTCCATGACTGAAGTTCAGGCCTTGGCACATTTCCATAAAGCAAAGTTGAATGATAGTCGCAGACCCTTGAGTCGAGTATCGGGTTCAAAGCTTCCACCCCTTTTACCCACGCCTACGATGTTTTCATCGGGGACTAAACACCAGCCGGAACGTTCTTCACAAGCAGATCAATCTGCAAATTTTGTTCCTACTATGCAGCCTCGTACAATTTTCACAGTGAAAGCTCAAGCACGACGCAAAAAGGGATTGTGTTACTATTGCGACGCAAAGTTTATGCCTGGTCATAAGTGTAAAAATCCACAATTATTTTTGTTGGATGATGAATTGCCGGATGCTTCACTAGAACCAGTGGTAACAACTGTCGCCAAAGTAAGCCAAGAACTAGATGATTGTGATGACAGTGCCAAAGAACAATCGTTAGTCTCTTTTAATGCCCTATCAGGTTGTGCTACTCCTAACAATATCCGGGTTGTAGGGGAAATCCGAGGGCGAGAAGTAAAAATCTTGATTGACGGTGGTAGTACACACAACTTTACACGGTCTCGCGTTGCGAAATATTTGGATTTGACGGTAACAGAAGCACCAAACTTTAGGGTCCTTGTGGAAAATGGTGAGAAATTACAGAACGAAGGTTGTGTGCGCAATCTTAAACTTCGAGTTCAAGGTACCAAATTGATGACTGACTTCTATGTGTTACCTTTAGAAGGTACTGAGATGGTTTTGGGTATTTCTTGGATGGCCACTCTCAGTGACTATGGATTTTTCTACACTTCGATTTCAATTTCGCCAAGGGGACAAAGAAAATTACTGGCAAGGGGAAACATGGTTGACTCCTCAACCAATCCAATTGCAATCCTTACGGTGTTTGAAAGATACAAAGGTCGTGGCTATCTATTATTGTTTGCAAATTGATACGGTACCAACGATGGCAAGCACAATTGAACCAGAGGACATGAGACAATTATTGTCTGAATTTGATATGGTTTTTGTTGCTCCTCACAGTTTACCTCCTACTCGGAAAATAGGTCATGTTATTCATATACAACCTATCAGCAAACCAGTAAATGCCAGGCCCTATTGGTACCCATATTTTCAGAAAGAAGAAGTAGGGAAACAAGTCCGACATATGCTTGAACACCAGTTGATTCGCAAGAGCAACAACCCATTTTCTTCTCCAGTGTTGCTAGTAAAGAAGAAGGATGGTACATGGCGGTTTTGTATCGACTACCGGGCTTTAAACGCGCTCACAATTGAGGATAAATTTCTGATTCTTACTGCCAATGAACTTTTCGATGAGTTGAGAAATTCAAAGTTTTTTTCCAAATTGGATTTACTTGCTAGTTATCATCAAATTCGAGTCAAGGCGGAAGATGTTCAAAAACAGCCTTTCGTACTCACAAGGGACACTACGAGTTTCTTGTAATGTCGTTTGTCTTAACCAATGCGTCATCCACTTTCCATTCGACAATGAATGATCTCTTCCGACCATTCCTACGTAAGTTTGTGTTAATTTTTTTGGATGGCATTCTTGTTTACAGTCGGAATTGGCATGACCACTTAGAACATGTCTGACATGTGTTAAAAATTGCAGGCGAATGGTTTTGTAGCAAAGCGCAGCAAGTGTGCTTTCGGACAGACCATGATTGAATATCTAGGTCATATAGTTTCACAAAAAGGATTGGTAGTAGATTCTGCAAAAGTTGAGGCAATCCGAGCTTGGCTGGTACCTACAACGCTCAAAGAAGTGCGAGGATTTCTTGGCATTGCATCTTACTATCACAAGTTTATTAAGGGGTTTGCAACCATAGCAGCTCCCATCTCTGATTTACTTCGCAAAGGCCACTCGTTTGAATAGACTGAAGTGGCTCAAAGTGCCATGGACCGCTTGAAAACACGTCTTTGCTCTACCCCAGTGCGGAGGCTGCCGAATTTTGACAAATAATTTCAGGTTGAAACTGATGCTTCGGGAACTGGTGTATGAGCAGTTTTAACTCAGGACGGTAAACTTTTGGCCTATTTTAGCTAAAAGCTGAGTACACAGATGCAAGGTGCTTCAACTTATAATTGGGAGATGTTTGCCATTACACATGCAGTGGGAAAGTGGCGTCAGTATTTGGTTGGTCGAAAATTATCATTATCACTGATCAAAGGTCGCTAAGGGAATTGAACCAGCAGACTATTCAAACTCCAGAACAACAAATATGGTTATTGAAATTAATCAGATATGATTTCGAGATTCGTTATCGATCGGGAAAACTCAACAATGTGGCTGATGCATTATCCAGGAAAAACGAAGCAACTTTCATGGCTTTTTCTAGACCGTTGTTTGGTATTCTTGATGATATCTGAGCAGATAGTAGGACAGACACTGATATTCTACGTATTTGAGCCAGTATTCAACAAGGACGGTCTGAATTCTCTGAGTACGAAGAGCAGAATAGTTTGCTGTTAGTGCGAGGTAAAATTTTGGTACCTCAAGAAACTGCATTAAAATCACTATTGTTACGCGAATTTCATAGCTCGCTGATCGGAGGACGTGCTGGTATTACACGCACTTTTCATAGATTAGCTGCGAATTTTTATTGGAAAGTTATGCGAAAAGAGGTTTGACAGTTTGTCAATGAATGTCAGGTTTGCCAACGAGTGAAGAGTTCGAAGGTCTCCGGTTGGTTGTATGTTTGAGATTGCGTCGATCGAGTTGGGGTTTATGTTCGACGTGTTGTACACTAAGTCAGTCATAATGTACACCAAGGTGGGGATGCATTTTACTCGTAATCGGCTTCTATCGCTCTTCATTTGTCTTGGTTTTGTTTATGAAAAGCTTCAGTGTAGGAGAGTTGTCCGAGCAATGCTGGTCAAGTATAGATGTTTGCATCACTGGAATCTTGCTGGTTGGAGCTATTGCTTTAGAATTTTATGGTCTGTTTGTGATTCTTTCTTCGGATTGGTCAGTGGTGTTGAAGATGAAGTACAACAAGAGCCGGTTTCTACGAGGAATCTTCCGATTGTCGTCGGAAAAGAAAAGGCGGTTAGACTGTATGGGACAATTCAATCTTCTGAGGTACTGCATAAGTTTCAGGAAAAGGGCCAGGTGAATCAGAATCTTACAAACGATCGGCATTGAAGACATGGTGCTCAAGTACTGGCACACAAGTTTCAGACACATCCCCTCGTCGCTAAAGAAACCAGAGAGCTTCCCGTTGGTGAGGGAACATCGTCCTCCTCATTTCACAAGAGGGGAGAGGGCACTTGAGAGGCACCAATGCACTGATGAGATGGTGAATGACACAATGTTGATGGATTTGGGTGCAACCATCATGATCTGGCATGTCGCGACCGAGATCTATTATCCCGACCCTGTGTCGACCACAAAGGATGAGAACATTGTCACATCCAAAGTAATATACGAGTACATGATGTACCTTTCGGTGATGAAACCTTCGATGGTTTCGGAGGACAGCAACTTCTGGTTCGATTCCTTGAGTGGAAAGCTAAGTAAAGTGTTGCAACAGAACAACAATATTTCGGTGGAGAATGCAGCCACGATTTACCAAGGGTGTGCAGACATTGTTTCGGCCGAAGAAATTGACTCGCTGGATAATGCTGTGTAGGTGGTGAAGGTTTTGAGGTCGAGGGGAGATGGGTGGGAAGTAATGAAGTCGGTATGGTTGGAGATGATGCACTAGGCAGCAATATGTTGTCCCCATGTCTCTCATATTCAAGAGCTTAGACAAGGCAGTGAAGTCCTCACTCTGTTTTGGCTTCTAGCAAATTACAAAGTATATTTGGATTTTGTTGACTAATGTATACGCAACCGATTGGTTGTCATTTTTTTCATAATTGTAATATTTTCATTTTCTTGTCTCATGATTTACAAATTATTTTATTTTATAAATTTAACACATTCACATTATAAAATTATCATGTTATATACGCTGTCGTACTTCGATTATTCATTTCATGTAAGATAATCATCTAAATTTGCCATGACTAAGAAACAATATGCACAACCTTAATAGAAAAGGTGGGTTTGAAAATTAAAAAAAAAATGTTACCAATTGCAACAACACCACAATATCCCAAGTTGTTGAATACAAACCGGAAAATGCCGCACTAGAAAACAATGAACAATCGCCAGTCCACTTGAGACACTATGAAAGAAACCGGAAGAGGGGCCGCCAGGAAAACTAACTGAAAACCCCATAATTTCAGTAAATTTCAAGCACCAAATCTCGAAAACTATTGTTTTAAATCCACACTCATAATAGCGAACAAGTTAGTATCTTCTCCTAGGACTCCTGGAACGATGTGTCCTTCCAGACCTGCAAAATGTACAAGGTATAAAGGGTAAAGTTAGATTCAAGTAGTGCACTTATTTTGAACTCTAGCAAAGGCGATAACCAACATCAACCAGCTAAAAGTTTCAATTTCCCAACAATATATACCTGTAGGATTACTACTGAATTCGCAATAACTTCCAATTTGATGGCTTATGTGAAATATAAAATAAAGTGGAATGTAAACATGTTTGGGAAAGAAAAACACCATCAAGCATACTTTTTTTTCATAAAATTGGCATGTATTTCAAATAAGGTTAGCTTGTAAAGGAAAAGGTTATGCTTAAAGCTCAATTTCGAGATTTGAGCAAGGTTTGCATTAGGAAATCGGGTCCATTTAAGCTGGGTTGAGGTTGTCACAAGTTCCAGCCTTTCAGGGTTTCATCCAAGGCCCAAACCATTCAAATTTGGATTGCTTCAGTTCAAGTGATAAAATGTTCTTAATTTAAGTACAGTCAAGTTGCATGGATACATCATTCAATTGATAGAATTAACAGATCTCAATCCAAAAACTCAAAAGCATATAAATAGAGACAAACCTCATATTTTTTCTTTTGAAGACTCCAGTACTAGGTCCATTGCTGAAGGCCCAATCAACAATGATGGTTTGTGTAAGAAGTTCTGCTCCATCCATTGTAGATATGGCATTCTTTGCTTCTTCAAACTTTTCATATTCAATCAGTGCATATCCCTAAAACGAGGAACACTCATATTTTACCAGAGCACAAATATTCAATCCTAAGGAAATACTGTAAAAGAAGGTAAAAGAAATCATTTGTCCTTCGTTTTATCATCTTCATTCAATGCTATTTGCCTATTTGTCAAACAAGCATTCAGGAACTACATAAATGGTTAGAAACAGTGAACTGCTTGATATCTCATAATATAACCGAATCCACATTCTCTAATACATATAATAAACACAGAAAAATATAAATGTTAAACAAGCAGAAAGAGATAGACAAAATATTTCCAGTACATAGAAAAAAATACATGCAATTTGAAGAGCTCCACCACCAAAAACAAAACATAATTAATACTACACAATTGCAATGGTCTGATGGTCATAAAGGGAGATACACCAATTTACTAAGTTGCCTACCTTAACAAATCCAGTGCGACGATCAAGATTTAAATGCAAATTCTTGAGGTCACCAAATTCACCAAATGCATTCTGCAAATCATCCTCTTGGGCTTCCTCATGTACACCACTGACCAAAATAATCCATCCTTCAATAGCTGCACATTTATTAACGAGACGTACTATTGAGAAAAGAGCTCACAAACATATAGGAAAATCTTAATTCGTTCTTGAACACAATTGCTTTTATCTACTGTACTCTACAAGTTGAGTTATATTGACACTGTGTAGGAAAATAAGGGGTGCTCAAACAGAGGTCACAAACCTTTAAATTAGCTGCACATACTGAAGGTTAGGTTCAGTACAGTATAAAGCATTCAATTGGTGGTTCAAACATGGCCAAACAGATAATAGAAGTCCTTAAAGAAGAGCATACAGATTTGAAAATCATAATCTTTTTCCTTTTCTTTCATGGGACATATTGTCCTTGACGGAACTTCAAATATCCTCACAAGCGATGTCCCAACAAAATTCTGAGGACAGGAAAACTGGATCAATCCCCATCCCATCCTTTTGATAATGGACTTAACAAGGTTAAGATGTTCCAACAACACGCAAAACAATTCATTTTGGTATATAATCCTTGAAAAACCTGTTAAATGAACCAAAGATTAAGATATCTTATCAGGGAAATTCATTCATTATGATAGTCTTTCGAACTATTTACTTATGAAAATGTTTTACTGGCGACTGTTACCAAATCAAGAACAAAAGACAAATTAACACTATGTTCTTAATATTTTCAATATTAGCAAACTCAAACTACCAAATCTTCCAGCTCGTTTCAACCAAACTTATTCTAAAATCATTGTGAACTTTTCATGTCAATTTCGTAATTATATTGTCTTCTAGGCCACAGATAAAATAAAACCCTGGTAAAACAAAATGAAACAATATAAATAAAAGACGAGATAAAAAAATCAGGGTTTATAGGAAGGACTAACATCTCTGAGGACCGGGGCCACCATCAGTGCCAAGGGAGTCAAAGTCGCGGGAGGCGAGACGGGACTGGCGATCGGCATCTTCATCGCGGAAGCCACGGCCCTTGGTCTTCTTAGGGCCAGAAAGAGAGGTGGAAGCACCGCCAGTGATGGCGGACTTGAGCTTAGGCATAGCCGCTTGAGGGGAAGCGTCGCCGGTGGCGTCCTCGTCCATGAGGTCATCGTCCTCCGGCTCGAAATCCACCGCTTCAACGTCAGCACTCGCCATCGCCGCTTATTAACTTTTAGAATATCAAAAACAAAATCTAGTTGTACTCTGATTCAAAATTCGTGAGTTCGCTCTGCAAAAGTAAGATCAGTTGAGATCCTGAAACTGAATTTGGGCTGGAATTCGGGTTTTATTCTTAACTCGGCCCAGGTAGCCTTTGGTAAAATGAAAAAACTTTATACATAATTTTAGCCTTTAGGATTATGAGTTTAATTTAGGTTTAAGTTTTAGGGTTTAAAATTTAAGATTAGTGTTTAGAATTCAGAGTATATATTTTAGGGTTTATTTTTATAGGATTTAAGGTTATGAATTTAGAATTTGAGTTTTACAATTTAGAGTATATATTCGAGCATGTGTATCAAAAGCTTACTCTTGATAAAAAAATTATTTATTTAGATAGGATCTTCTTGCACTATATACATTAATCTATGATCATTGGATGAGAGTAGATTACTGGTTGAGATTAAAATTCGAAAACGTGGAGATTTTTAAGAAAAAATGATTTAATTTTAATCATTAATTTACACACATCCAATAATCCTAGGGGTGGCAATGGAGCGGGTTGTGGACAATTTTGCATTCCACACTCCGTCCTCAACACTTGTGGGTACGATTTCAGAGAATCCCCATTAAACATTTTGAGGATTTTTTCGTCTACATATTCATCTCTTATAAATTTGCGTGATTTTCGGTTAATCCTCGTACCAAAAAATAAACAAATAAATCATTTCAAAATTATAAAACATGAGTGAAATATTAAGTATTGAAACATGACAATCTGCACTACCTTTAAAAGAAAATATGTAACTAATAATCTACAAATCCAAATCATGATTTATTTGTTCTAAAAGGAATTAGATTCGGTCATCTTCCAACCATATAAATTATATCTTTTAATTTTACTCGTACGATTTATCAAAAATTTCAGAAGCCAATATCATTGTTCTTTTTGGAAACGATCTTTTTTTCTAACTCTTGCTCACTCAAACAGTAATAACTCCTAATATATAACTCAAAATCAAGAACCGTTTGTTTTAAACGAATCTAGACTTCTGTATGGTTATAGAAATAGAAATATAAGACTCGCTTCCTAATTTATCTTATAAAGTTTTGGTGATTTTTCAAAGTCATTGCTAAAACAGTTTTCTAAGAATTGTGTTTTTTATGACCTTTCAACATTCAAATATTCATGTTTTTTTAAAATACATATCGAAATTGATCATCGTGTATTGTAAACAAAATTGGACTGAATCACGTTTACAAAAATATAAAAATCACTTTCTAATTATTTTTATGTAATTTACGGAGAATTTTTAAACTTACTCCAGCATGTCATACTCAGATCGTAGGAGATTAGATTTTTGTTGAAAAATGGGTAAATTACCCTTATGACCATCCAATTTTATAAAATATTGGGGTTCTAAGAGGATATTTTTCAGGATCCCTCACGGTGATTTATACAGGTACGGTTGGGATATAATAATCATCGTCCCCATCCTCATTTGAGCTTCAGTGATAAAACTGTCTCCATCTCCGTGGGTGAAGATTTCAATTATTCCCCATACGCTTTGGTTCGGATCCCCACAATTTTCGATTATTCCCCACCCGATTGTCACCCCTAAATAATCCTAAATTAATATAATAAAAGATTTTTTTAATAGTATAAAGGTAAACTACAAGGTAGTGTCTGCTCATACAGATTCTTAACCCTTCGATAATGTACATACACTTTATAGACAAAACGATTTAAACTCGTGTTTCTTAAGATAAACATCGTCCGTTTTTTCTACTGGTACGGTTCAAAAAAAAACTTATATATTAAAGTTTGTTTAACAAGAAATTATAGACGGAATAATAAAAGATTTATATATAGGTTTGTTAATTTTACGTTCGATCCTTAAGTGTGCTTTCTGACACACATATATATGCGCTAACTTTAGAAATTAATTTAGTTCAGAAATTATTAGAACAAGAGAAGAGTTACTTGTCGGGATGAAATGCAATATCAACTTTCATTCTTAATTATGAAAATCGTTGGTCAGTTTGAATTAATCGAACAATAATTTGAATAGCAACGGTTATAAAAAGAAAAGGATAAAAAATCAATAAAGTTGGCATTCTCTCCATCAATAAATCAATGGGCTTCCGAATGCTTTCTTTAACAAAATCTGTACATAAATCGTGGGATGTTTGCTTCACTTCCATTCCATGCAACTAATTTGAACTCGAATTTCGGTTTCCAGGAGCAGAAACTCTGATAGATTATGCATAGTTGGAAGGGAAATAAGACCAATATCTCTACTGAAATCTTGGTTCATGCATTTTCTTTTTATACCCCATCAAGCCACAAAGGTCTATTCCAGGATATCAGATGGCCAGAGCCGCTTCCATGTCGATATCTCCTCGACGCTGCTAAGTTTACGGATTCCACCATAAAATCCACCCGCCTCGTCTCCCTCCTCTCGGTGTTCTTTCCGGTTGACCGTCTTGTTTCGCCACCGTGATCCGGGGGCGTACTGATTGAACTCTAACGCAACCGTATCTGTTTAACAACACTAAGATGTTAAAAACCAGACAATAACAAAAAAGCTTTTATTACAGCACCATTATCTTGCAACTTTTATGCAACAAATGTGCAAATCTATCTGGTTTCTCGAGTTGCAAATTATTACCAAAAACAACCATTGCAGTCCCACAAGCCTTAAAGATTCTAGATGAGTAAAGCAAACAGAGTCCCATTGGGTCCTTTTAGTGTGGTTGGCCATAAATATTCTCCCGAGACACAAGTTATCACAATGCCGGTCGAATTTACGACATAATGACAGCGATTTGTGTTTGGGGACCAACCCAACAGCACAACTTGGGGACCATGTATTGGAAAAATGAGGTTCCTGAAAATGACCTACGCTCAACCCGATGTCCTCCATGAAAGTTAACTTTATGAATTGCTATATTCCCCGAACTCTTCATCTCCTTAAAAGTATTCGTATTCGACATTCATTCAAACATACGCAATCGGGTAAAGAGGAGAATGATTTTCCAAATCTATGAACTAAACATGACCATATTCGTGTTAGATACCGACATGTAACATAGCTTACAAGAGTGTTTGTATCTCTCACACATACACAGTTAATTTCTTCAACACGAGAATATATTTCTACTCTTAAAGGCAGAAGTTGAGATCAAACTTACCACTCTGATGACACCGGCAGAAATTTTCGTTCCCGTCGCAAGATTCCAAGTGGCCGACCACACCATACCACCAACCTACAATACATAAGGCAATTTTATCAGGCAATAGAATTAATGATATTCCTAGCAACTTCACAAGGTACAAAAACTAACCATATGGGAATTCTTTGTTTCTTCTCCATTGAATCTCGATGTGATCCCCCGGGCGTAGCTCGTTCAAACAATCAGAAAGGTGAAGATCGTGTGGTGAAGTGTCGATTGGCGGTGCTCTCAGCCGTTCCCACGGCACGTTATTCTCGATTGCCACCGCCCTCCTTCCATGTGGAGGGTACCTAAAAGCATCAAACCAAATCCAATATCAGTCCACCAGACCAGAGTAATTTAAGTTTCAAAACCACCGTCAAAAACATGTTCATATCCCATATTACCTTGCTTGGAAGGTGTCGGTACGTTGATCATAGCTGAGTTCAGCATCATAGCATGACAGCATAAACCCAACATGGCCATTCTACAAAAGAAAAGAGAATCTTATAATCAAAGTGGAAGCAGCACAAACACAAGTGGGGAATTTGATTGAAAGTAAAGAGAATCAAATACCTCACGGTTATAGACCTGAGCAGGGAACCAGAATTCGCCACTCTCAAGAGCAAGAAACCAAGACATGATTGAATCATCCGGCAAAGAACCCTGCTTACTACAATCATCAACCTTTGGTCTGAACCACCAAGATGGCCTAACAATAGACAAAATCCTCATCAAACATGTTGTTGGCCCCCCATGTTTCAAAAGACTCGAGTCCTTCCTCAAAGCAACATGCCATTGCCACTCTCGGTAAGCAGCAGGGCCAATGATTCTACCCCATTTGTTCTTCATATGTTTTTGCCAGAAATGATCGGCCGTACACATACTCCTCAAAGAGCTGCAAACGCCCGCCATGCTACAAAGACTAGCCGGCGGCAGCCTTTCGATTATGCATTCCAAGGCCAAATCCGGTAAGTCCAAAACCGAGATGGCACCACCACCACCTTCAACCTCCCTAAAGCTGTCAACTTTTGAACCGAAATTAATCTTTTTAGACATTTTGGAATGGAAGGAGGTGAAATAGCTAATACCAAAACTGTTTTTGATCAACTTGTGAATGGAAGCAAAGGAAAACTTCAACTCAATTGGCCATGGCGGAAGTGGTTTCAACTTAAAAAAGAAGAGGAAGGGGAAACAAGTGAGGAACAAATAGAGTAGCATTCCAAGAGATATAAAAAGGAGAGAAAGAGAGGGGAATGGCTGAATTCTCTTATGGGGACCAAAATTCAATAATATAAGGCAAAAGAAATCAATGGAAGAGAACCCTATTGTTTATCCTCTTCTCTCATCTCCATTAAAAACCAAAGTGAGATCATCAATGTAACAAGACCCCAACTTTGATTTAAAAAAATTCACAAAAAGAAAGGGTTTTTATTGGCTAATATCAAAGCCCACCAAACCCTCAAAGGTGGGCCTCTCGTGCTAATGACCAATCAAAACAAAAACTAGCAAGTAAAATATGTGAATAAAAGAATTTTCTTTCCTTCCAAACAGAAAAGTTACCTAACAACCAATCCAAGAAAACAAATCTCGACCGCACAGACAACTAAACAGCTGTCGTGTAATAATAAGGAGATTTTAGTGGATGAACCCAGAAACAGGGGTGGTGGGGTTACAGAGATCTGATATGGGGTGTTTCTGACACCTGGAAAATTTTATCCACCAAAAAAGAATCTTTTTTTGAAGATGGTGATAATCTTTTGAAGATAATAAGGTGACAGACAACAAAATCTGGGTTTGTTTGGGATTGGAAGAAAAGACACAAAACAGAACAAAAAATAATTGAGATTCAGAAATTTGATGAAGAAGATCTTAGTTCTTTGGTTCGATCTTCTTCATCAAATTCTCTCTCTTTTTTACTTCCTTTTTTTGTCTACCAGTATATGAACGTATGGGTATGGGATGGATTGATGAAGACGATGGTTAAAAAGGGGAATATATATATACATTTATGTGTGGATATTAAAAGCAAAAGTTCATGGAAATTACTTTTGTCTATATTTTTTAGGAGGAAAATCCGTTTAGCCATGAAAATCAACCCTTTTTTAGTTTGAGGATAATTTAATAGGGGAGTGGTTATAATTTATAAAGCTTAGTCCTAATTAATACAAGAAAAATATTTAATATATATTGTGTAAATTTAGATCTTATAATATTTTTTTATTTCAATGTCAACTGTTATATTTGAAATTCAGAGCTTTAGACGGATCGATTTTAATAATCAGTGGATTGATTTTAAAGTTCAAGTAGAGTCTCATCAAGTTTGTCAATATATGTATATCACATATAAAGAAATATATATGTATATTATATATGGTTATAGAAGACTATTTAAATTGAAATCAATTTAGCATCGTAACATTATAAATATTTACAATTAAAATGTAAACCAAAACTTAAATAACTCGACTCGACTCAAATTTTATAAACTCAACTCGTAAAAAAATTAGATAAAGTTTTAAAAGAAAATTTGTCACCTTAACTGACTTAATTTTTTTTACTCGACTCGATAGAATTCTCCCACTATTTTGAATCAAATAATTATATTTAAAGAAAGCTTAAAGGTGGGAGGACCAATCATGATGAAGATTAAGGGAGGTGGTGGTCAAGTAGCACTGGGAACCAGGAAAAATCACTGTTTGAGCCCACCGAACCGGTTGGCAATAACCCCATTTCTTGGATCACTAAACCAATTTGCACGTGACTTGCACGTGCATCTAGCTTCTTTATCCTTGCTAGTTGCTAGTTGCTACTGCCTGCTGGTTGGAGTTCCAATTTTCAAGGTGCTATTGTTCTTTCTTTTTTTTTAAGTTTTTCTTTGGTTTAACTACAAAATAAGTGTTTAAATTATGTTTTTTAATAAGTGTTTAAAGTATATTTTGGCTAAAATAGGTGTCTAAAGTTTCATTTTTGCTTGTTTTAAAGTCAACTGAGGCACCTATTTCAAACAAAAATAAAACTTTAAAAATCTATTTCAAGTAAAAATACTTTAGGCACCTATTGCAAAAAGAGACATAGTTTGAGCACTTATTTTGTAGTTAAGTCAAGTTTTTAATAATATTTTTAGGTATAGATGGCAATTTGATCTGAATCCGATCCGAATCCGATTTGATCCGAAGGAATTTATCCGATCCATGTTCAATTAAAAAAAACTGAATCCGAATCCGAGGAAAATGTCTGAGTCCTAATAGGAGATGGGTTGGATATGGATCATGCCAAGATCCGATCTGAATCCGGTCCAAATCCATGTCCGATCCGAATCTGACGCATTCGATCCATATCCGAGCCCGAATCAAAACATTTAGGACTTTTAATTCCTTAAAACAAAATATCATGTATAATATTTACATTAAAACAAGAAGACAACATAAATAAAGTAGAAAGTTAAACTAAATACTAACTACATATATTTTTTAAACGATAACATAAATGTATATATTAGGTAATTTGAAATAATGGTAAAAACAAAATTAACTTTTTATATATATATATATATATATATATATATATATATATTAAAAGTGATAATAAAAATATAAATGTGTTAAGAATGTAAGTTAAATAATAATATTTATTATGATCTATATATATTAATTAACCTTAATATAGTGTAATATATCTATTTATACCATATGCATGTATAAATAAATATGAAAAAGATAAATGCAAAATCAAGTCATAGATAAACAAACAATAAAATAAATACGATGGAGAAAAAAATAAATGTAAATATCAATGAATTACTAAAAATTAAGGAAGTTAGTGAATGAAATAGTAAGTAATGTGCAATCGATAGATAAAGTTATGATATATTATGCTAAAATTATGAATTAAAATAGAAAGTAAATTAAAAGCATAAACAAGAAACACAAAAAAATTAAATGTAGCCAACAAATAAGGGATAAAAATGAACAATTGTAGAATTAAATAGCATAAATTAAATGCGTAAGAAATTAAATATACAAAATTATGGATTGATTTGCACTAAAATAAAATTATTAGAGGGCCAAAAACAATATACCCTGAATACAATAAAATTCGCGAATCTACCCCTCAGACTTGGGTCAAGACTAGGATGACAATTTAATTCGAATTCAAAAACTCTGATCTAAATGAGGTTGAAACAAATCTGAATCCGATCCGAAAAAATCCGATCCAAATCCGTTTGAAAAAAAATCCAAATCCAAATCTGAAAAATATCTGAGTCCGATTGTAACAGATTCGGACTTGAATTCTATACAATCCGATCCATTCTCATCCCTATTTTTAGGTGATTACAAAATAGTATGTATTCATACTTTTTAATCTTTGCCCTTAAATTATGCCTTTTGTTTGCTTTTAGCCCTTAAACTATTTTCGGACAAAATAAGTCCCTAAACTATCATTTCTGGTCACTTTAAGTTCAGTAGTTATCTAAGTAAAAAAATATTATTTCGGCCAATAAGATGTTGACACGTCACAAAATTTTTTGACCAATAGATAGTTTAGGGACTAAAAGAAAAAATAACATAGTTTAGGTACTTCTTTTGACAAAAAATAGTTTAAGGACTAAAATCAAACAAAATGCATAGTTTAAGGGCTAATTTTTCATTTAGGCCTTAATATTTTAATAAGGCATATATCTTGCCGATAAAGTTGCTCAAACTAGAATTTTCTAGGATAAACATCATCATCTTGTAATCACTAATTTTGTCCGGAACTTAAACCTCCTCTGATTCGTGTCGATCTAGGGCTTATCGCGCTATTAAGTAATTTTTTGAAAAAAAAAAGAAAAAAAAAGAAAGAATAAAATAATAAGAATAAGAAGAAAAAAAAAGAGAAAAAAAGAAAAATAAGATTATACTATTATTATTACTACTAGGGTGTTATTAGTGAATGTACTATTATTAGTATTAGTATATTATACTAATTGTCACTATTTACCATTATTTTGCTTTATTTTTTATTCTTGATCGTTTATTATTATTATTATTATTATTATTATTATTATTATTATTATTATTATTGTAGTAACCCATTTTAATTTACAAACCCAAACCTAAATTAAAAACCCATTTACCCATGACCCAAACCCATCAGCCCATTTAATAAAAAAACCCTAATACACCCTAACCTTAATGCGCCCAGCCGCCGCCTTTTCGCGCCGTCGTCATTGAAGCTGAGCCGAGCACTGCTCCGTCCGCGTCATCGCCACGTGGCCTCTTCACCTGAGTACAACAAAAGAAGTCAGTAATAATTTTCGAAAATTTTTCAGATCTGAAAACTTATAAAAAATTGTAATGTATACCTTTTTGGGGGCTTTTTCGGATATAAAAACCGAATGAATCGAGTTGTAAGAGGTCCTTTTTTTCGAGAAATAAAAAAGAGGATTGGAAATAAAAAAGGAGATTCGAAGCAAAAAAAAACATATTCGAAGCAAACCCATCAAATCTACCGTCCGAAAAACAAAAAATAAAAGGTAAAAATTTTAAGGATTCGAAAAGTTTTCTTTAGATCTAGAGAAATAAAGAGTGAGTTTGAAAAATCTAACCTCGGATCTGGACTCAACGTGCGAAAACGAGCCGGAACCTATGCTTGCATGTCGGATTCTCGCCGGCGGCGAGAATTCCAGCGACCGACAGCGAGTCCCCTGACCGTCGGTGACCGGGCCGAACGGGAGAAGGGAGAGGGCTCTCAACTGCCTTCTTTTTTTGGGTTCAAATGAAGTATCAAAGGTGGAATTATGGAAAATTTTGGGTATTTATAGGCTAGCCAAAACGATGTAGTTTCAAGCATCTACCCGGATACGCGACCCGACCCAAGCCAGGACCCGCATGTTTTCAACTGGAGGGGAAAATTCCGTCCGTAGCCATCCAACCTCTGTATCCTTGTTGAGTTGATCGAACACTTGCAAATGACCAAGAGGGGGGTGAATTGGCAATTAAAAATTTTGGTGAAGTGAAAGATATAAAATAAAAGTGACACAAGGGGTTATAGTGGTTCAAGTTCTCCAATTGAACTCTACATCCACTACCTTAGCTACCACTAAGGATTTTCAAACAATTCACTACTAGAATTCGTCCCCTTTTCTTGGATGAGGAGGAAACCTTACAATTTCGATTAAGCTTTCTACCCAAAGCTTAATCCACTCAAATACAAGAGATATTTTGGTAAACTTAAATGTTTCCTCTCAAAGGATGATTGTCTACCCAAATACAATTTAAACAATCCCAAACTCACAATACAAATTGACAATTTGAAATACACTAGAGTTGGGTACAAAGATTTGACTCTAAATAGCTCAAGGGTTTGGATTTTTGCTTTGATGATGCTTGAAGGTTCAATAGTTGTTGCTGATGCTTTAGAGTGTCTCTTTTATACCTCTTCATTGATTTCTAGCCGTTTGGGTGGTTGGAGATGTAAATGGAGCCGTTGGAACCCTCTCTCACCACCATAAATGCACCTCTGCAGGTATGAGTATCGGTACTCGGGAATGGGTATCGATACCTGTCTCACAAAGAAAATAGCCGTTGTGTGTAATTAATGGGGCGTATCGATACGCACGTAAGCGTATCGGTACCGGGTATCGAAACGGCAAAGGTCGTATCGATACTTTTTTCTCAACATAGCTCACTGCCAAAACGCGTATCGATACGGGGGTTAGGCGTATCGATACCAGTCAACGACCTTTTAAAATTTTGTTACCAACCAACTGACACCAACGGTCATATTTTTAAACCGACTTAAATGCTTTAAAAATCTTTAAATCAGTATCGATACTGGGGTTACCGTATCGATACACTCTTCAAACTCTTTGAAGTTTAACACATGGGCGTATCGATACGAGGGTTTGCCGTATCGATACGTGTTCCGACAGTAGCCAATTTTGGCAAAAAGGTATCGATACGCCTCTATGGGTATCGATACTCTCTGACGATTTTCAATAGATTTGGCTTGGAACACTTAGAAAATATTTTGAGTTTGAGTTTTACAAATCAGTTTTAAAGTGTTGGTGTTTCAAAACTTGTTAAGGGACTTGTAAAAACAATTTTAAGTTTTTCAAATTGATTCTTAAAGATCTAGTTATATCAAAATCAAACATAGGTTTTACAATCTCCCCCTTTTTGATATAACAAAACCAAAACTTAAAATTTTGACACTTTTGAATAACCTTTACAAAGTAACTCCCCCTTAATATAAGCTTGGTAACCTTTGAGTTAAAATCAAAATATTTTAAAGTTGTGAGCAAGTTTCTTCTCCCCCTTTTTGTTAGATCAAAAATGCATGGAGACAATAAAGTGCATAATGAAATCAAAGGTATAATAATAATAAGCAACATAATTTTATTCATCATAGCATAAAAAGGGAAATCCAAACAAAAACATTCGAGAAATCAAAGCATAGGTTTTTAATCCTAAAACAAACTTAATCCTAAAAACATAAACATAGGTGCTTAAAAATAGAAAATCCTAGATGATTATGAATGATATGCAAGAAGAGATGTCTAGGCATTGTCTTCGTCGTCTTCATCCTCTTCATCATCATCTATCATAGGCTCGTTACTCCGCATGCTATTGCGCCATTCATCATGGATAGCGGCAATGGAAATATTCAAGGAATTGTGCCCGCTTTCAAGGGAAGTAAGGCGATTCTCCATACCCGTCATCCTTGTATCGAAGGTGGTTTCCATGAAGGTTAGACGAGTGTTCATGTCCGTGCGCAGCCCGGTAAATTGCTCATTGAGATAGGTCATGAGAGCATCCAAATTGGGCTGTGGGACTTGAGGAGCCTGAGGAGCTTGAGGAGCTTGTGGTTGTTCCAATACGGCTGCGGCCTCGGGTGGAAGCTCGGAAAGACGTAACCAACTTCCATTAAAGTAATGGAACTTACCCCGAGCAAGGGATCGCTCATCAATAGGATCGGTAAGAGGAGATGCAAGATCAAATGAGCAATCAATATCCTTTTTCACAAAATAGTGACTTAAAGTCGTACCGTAGATAAAAGATGTGATGAGAGTGGTGTGGCGATTTTGAACATGATAGACGATCTCATTGAACATGATTCGAGCTAGGTTTGGGCGCTGTCGTTGACGGAAACAACGGATCCAAAAATCATCCACTTGACGGATGGTAGAGTATTTGCCACCGGAGGGACGTAACCACCAAGACACCATCAAATGTAGGATTCGATCGTGAGCATTGAGGACGGTTACGGAACCATCGAGAACATGGCCCAAGGCATTCTCATCATCTAAGCCTTCATCCTCTAACTTAAAAACATCACAAATCCCTTTGACATCGAGAATGATTTGCTTCCCCATAAGATAAGAGCGGATGGCAACAACTTCCCCATTGCGAGTAATAACTTTGGCATTAGAATAGAAAATTAAAACCAAAAGACGATAGTAAATACCGGGGATAGATAGAAACTCCATGAATTCCCAATTGCGAAGCAACGGAAGATATTCAAACTTGAAGCGCTCGGAGTCGAGAAAAGGAATGGAGACGACCCTTTCCGCACGAATTTTGTAGTTCTCAAATTGACGAAAATAGGGAAGACCCGCGGAAGTTTCAAAAGATCTGTTATAAATTGTAGCATAATCCGGGCGGGCAACCGTTCCGGGAGTTGAAGATTCATCGGCATGAGTAACCCTTGGTCGCTTCCTCGAATGTTCTTTAGGTGCCATAATCTAAAAGAAAATTAAAAAAAAGGGTTTCTTCAATTTGAGTAAAAATCAAGGTAAAAAGGATTTTTAAGAGAAAAAAAATTTGAAAACCAAAGAGATTTAAGAAAACAAAGGGTTTTAAAAAAACAGAACAAAAAAAAAGGTAAAAAGAAGAGATTACCTTGAAGGAAACTTTGAAGATTGAAGAAAAACTTGAGAGAGAGCACAATTCTTTGCTTGATGCAAAAATTCTTTTAGAATTGAGTTGTAGTGTGAAAAATATGAAGGAGGAAGGGCCTTTTTATAGGCAAAAACGGCTAGGGTTTGTTAGGGTTAAAGAGTTTTAATTTTGGTAAAATTAGATCTCATTTAAGACTGATTTAAATGCCATCTGCGCGATAGGGTATCGATACTCCTGAGGGGGTATCGATACGGGGATAGAATTATCTTTTCTCGAAAATGCCCGTTGGAAAATCGTATCGAAACAGTGGGGCCCGTATCGAAACGACCAGTATCGATACGATATTAAGCGTATCGATACCCGTGAAGCGAGGAAAATTCTGGGAAACGAAATGAAGAACACGTATCGATACGCGTATAGCCGTATCGATACCGTATGCCCAGAATGACCTATTTGGTTCTAAGAACAACCAAAGGCTCGAACTTAACACCTCCTAAAAGTATGTAAATGATGAATGAGCAGTTTTAAGCATATTTTAACAGAAGCATACTCCCCCTAACTATAGGCATGGATAAAATTAGGAGTCTAAACACATAAACATGGCAATTTCACAAAATCAAACATTTTAAGCACAAAAGAGGTCCTAAAAGGTCAAGATAGGCTAGCTAGACCTAACTCTCTCCTAAGGGACCAAAAACGCTCTTTATCTAAAGGTTTTGTAAATATATCCGCTAATTGGTTCAAGGTATCAACATATTCAATAACAACATCATTTTTCAAAACATGATCTCTAATAAAGTGATGTCGAATTTCTATGTGTTTAGTTCTAGAGTGTTGGATGGGATTCTTAGTAAGACAAATGGCACTTGTGTTGTCACACTTAAGGGGTATGGTTTCTACTTTAACACCATAGTCTAAGAGTTGTTGCTTCATCCAAAGGACTTGAGCACAACAACTCCCTAAGGGTATGTACTCCGCTTCGGTGGTAGATAAGGCTACGCTATTTTGTTTCTTAGAGAACCAAGATACTAGCATACTACCTAAGAATTGGCATGTCCCGGAAGTACTTTTCCTATCTATCTTACATCCCCCATAATCCGCATCCGAATAAGCATGAAGGCTAAAGGAAGAATCCTTAGGATAACAAAGGCCTAAAGTAGGTGTGTCTCTAAGGTATCTAAAAATTCTCTTAATGTCAACTAAGTGTGATTCTCTAGGACTAGCTTGAAACCTAGCACACAAGCAAACACTAAACATAATATCCGGTCTACTTGCGGTAAGGTAAAGCAAAGAACCTATCATGGATCTATAAAGCTTAGAATCAACACACTTACCTCCTTCATCTTTGTCAAGCTTTATGGATGAGCTCATAGGAGTGGCTTGAGGTTTTGCATTCTCCAAGCCGAACTTCTTGAGCATATCATTCACGTACTTGGCTTGATTTATGAAGGTGCCATCCTTCCTTTGTTTGATTTGGAGTCCCAAAAAGAATGAGAGCTCCCCCATCATGCTCATCTCGAACTCACCTTGCATTAGCTTAGAAAACTCCTTACAATAACACTCATTAGTAGAACCAAAAATTATATCATCAACATAAATTTGAACTACTAAGATGTCATTGTTATATCTTTTTATAAAGAGTGTTGTATCCACCTTTCCTTTTTCAAAACCTTTTTCAATTAAGAAATTTGAAAGTCTCTCATACCAAGCTCTAGGAGCTTGTTTTAAACCATAGAGAGCTTTTGTAAGTTTAAACACATGGTTTGGAAAATTTGAATCCTCAAAACCCGGTGGTTGTTCAACATACACCTCTTCATTTATAAAACCATTTAGAAAGGCACTTTTTACATCCATTTGAAAAAGCTTGAAATCATGATAACATGCATATGCAAGCAACATCCTAATAGCTTCCATTCTAGCTACGGGTGCATATGTTTCATCAAAATCTATTCCCTCTTCTTGAGTGTAACCTTGAGCAACTAGTCTAGCTTTATTTCTCACAATGTTACCACTCTCATCTAGTTTGTTCCTAAAGACCCATTTAGTTCCTATTGTAGATTGATTACTAGGCCTATCAACTAATGTCCATACATTACTTCTCTCAAATTGATTTAACTCTTCTTGCATAGCCATAATCCAAAAGTCATCTTTCAATTCTTCTTTTATATTTTTAGGCTCTATGCATGAGATAAATGCAACATGGTTCATTAATCTAAGAGAAGAACGAGTGGTTACCCCCTTGGATGGATCACCCAAGATTTCACCATCTTTGACATAGTTCAACTCCCTTGGGTAGCTCACTTCCTTTTCCTCAATAGCCAAGTCCTTCAAGGCTTCAAGAGGTGGATCTTGTGAGTCCTCTTCTTTTGTTGAAATCTCATCCTCCTTTGAAGTTTGACCTCCATCAAAGGCATTTACGATTCCTACATTATCATCATCACAAGAATCCTTCCTAGGAAGGAGGTTATCATCGAATACAACATGAATAGATTCTTCTACTACTAAAGTTCTTTTGTTAAATACTCGATAGGCTTTAGAGGTTAAAGAGTAACCTATAAAAATGGCTTCATCACTTTTTGCATCAAATTTACCTAAGTTGTCTTTTCCATTGTTTAAAACAAAACACTTGCAACCAAAAGGGTGAAAATAGCCAATGTTAGGCTTTTTAGATTTTAAAAGTTCATAAGGTGTTTTCTTTAAAATTGGCCTAATCATTACTCGATTTATGATGTAGCAAGCGGTGTTTGTGGCTTCCGCCCAAAAATATTTAGGTAAATTGTTTTCACAAAGCATAGTTCTAGCCATTTCTTGTAAAGTTCTATTTTTCCTCTCAACTACCCCATTTTGTTGAGGAGTTCGAGGAGCCGAAAAATTATGGCTAATACCGTTTTCATTTAAAAAATCTTCAAACCCTAAATTTTGAAACTCGGTTCCATGATCACTTCTAATGTGTGAAATTCTAAGTTCAAGATCATTTTGGGTTGTTTTTGAAAATGTGATGAATTTTTCCAAAGCCTCATCTTTAGTACTTAAAAATAAAACCCAAGTATATCTAGAAAAATCATCAACAAGCACAAATGCATAATATTTACCACCCAAGCTCATAGTCCTAATTGGCCCAAATAAATCCATGTGGATAAGTTGTAAGCATCTACTAGTAGAAACATCATTAATGGACTTAAAAGAAGACCTATGTTGTTTACCCTTTGAGCATGCATCACAAATTTTATCATTTGAAAATTTTATCTTGGGTAAACCTCTAACTATGTTAAGAGAGACTAGTTTTTCCAAAACACTTATGCTAGCATGTCCTAGTTTCCTATGCACAACCATGCATCATTGTCATTATGAGCAACTAAGCTTGCATGAGATGTATGTATGTCATCTAGATGCACCATGTATATATTCCCTATGCGATGACCAATGAGCATAATGTTATTAGATTTAATGTCTACAATTTTGCATCCATTTTTATCAAATAAAACATTAAATCCTTTATCACATAATTGACTTATGCTCAATAGATTGTGTTTAAGACCATCGACATATAACACATTTTCAATGAGAATAGTGGAGTGATTACCTATGGAGCCAATACCTTTAATGTGGCCTTTGGAGTTGTCACCAAATGTTACTACTCCTCCACCTTTTGGCTTTAGATCCATGAATCGACTCTTGTCTCCGGTCACGTGCCTCGAGCATCCACTATCAAGGTACCATGAGTTTTGACTTTGTGCTTTGGCCTTGTAGCAATGCTCCCCCTACAAACAAAGAAATTAGGCTTTGATTTTTGGTACCCAAATCATTTTGGGTCCATGAGTGTTAGCCTTCAACATTTTGGTTCCCTTAGGAATCCAAGAAGCAATAGCATTTATATCATTAGAAATAATGAGTTCCTTAGGAACCCAAACACTCCTAACTCTATGACCTCTAGTTTGCTTATTAAAATTTCTTTGTTTAGGTACAAAAGGTTTTCTTTTTACATATTGGGATTTAGAGTGATTTCCTTTTTCAAACTTGTTTTTCCCAATAGCAATAGATGTTTTAAGATTATCCACTTCCTTTGTGTGATAATCTTGAAATTCGGAAAGAAGTTTTTCAAGCTCAAGGTTTTTAGTTTTAAGATCATTTGAAAGATTAACTAAAAACAAAACCTTCTTTTCCAATTCGGAGTTAGATTTTGAAAACGTCTCATTTTGAATTTTTAAATCGGAAATTGTTTTCTTATTTTTCAAAATGGACTCTTTATATTTTCCTACTAACTCATCATACACTTCTTGCAATTCATCATAAGCATCTTGAAGTTCCTCTATAGAAAAATCGAAATTGGATGAATTAGAGTTTACCTTAGGTTCATCATCGATGGCCATGAGACATAGGTTGGCCACTTCCTCTTCTTCCTCGGAAGACTCATCGTCACTCCAAGTGGCTACTTGAGCTTTGAGGTTCTTTTTCTTCCCAAAGCTTTTCCTCTTCAATTGAGGACACTCGGAACGGATGTGACCCGGTTTCTTGCATTCATAGCAAGTAATTGGATCCTTCTCCTCTTCCTTGCTTTTACTCTTGAAGTCTCCCTTTCTAATGAACTTTCTTCCACGATTTGACTTCATGAACCGAGTAAAGCGTTTAGCCAACATAGCCATCTCCTCATCTTCATCCTCACTAGAATCGCTATCTTGATATGAAGCTTTTAGTGCGATTCCCACTTTCTTCTTTTCAACTTCCTTCTTCTCCACTATCTTCTTCTCTTCTTCTCTTCCCTTCTTCATGATCTCATGGGTGAGTAGAGATCCAACAAGAGCATCAAGCTTGAGAGTCTTCAAATCTCTAGCTTCAATAATGGTCGTTCTCTTGCCATCCCATGACTCCGGAAGAGAGTATAACAACTTTCTCACTAGTTTGTCTTCGGGAATGATTTCGCCGAAACCTTTCAAACCGTTGACAATGACCGAGAAACGATCAAACATCTTGGAGACGCTTTCTTCGGGATCCATCTTGAAGTTCTCATAGCTTAGATTGAGTAGCCCAATCTTTGTCTCCTTGACATCACTAGTTCCCTCATAAGTTGTCTCGAGGGTGTCCCAAACCTCCTTGGCACTTTCGATTGAAGACACCTTGGAGTAGATATCCGGACCAAGTGCACAAAATATCACATGTAGAGCTTTGTCATTCACTTGCATCCTTCTTCTATCATCATCCGTCATCTCGACTTTGACTTTAGGGACAAGTCTTTCTCCATCTCTCTTCATGGGAATGAATGGACCTTCTTCAACCACATCCCACACCATGTAGTCGGTAGACTTGATGAAAAGCCTCATCCTATTCTTCCAATAAGGATAGTTATCCCCATTGAAGAATGGTGGCTTGGTGGTGGATTGGGACTCATAGTTTGAGGTGGATGCCATTGCTTGACTTGTTGTTGATCAAACTATCCTAGAATCGACTCAAGAGGGTTGTAATCCTTCCAATGAGTGTAGCTCTGATACCAATTGTTGAGTTGATCGAACACTTGCAAATGGCCAAGAGGGGGGTGAATTGGCAATTAAGAATTTTGGTGAAGTGAAAGATAGAAAATAAAAGTGACACAAGGGGTTATAGTGGTTCAAGTTCTCCAATTGAACTCTACATCCACTACCTTAGCTACCACTAAGGATTTTCAAACAATTCACTACTAGAATTCGTCCCCTTTTCTTGGATGAGGAGGAAATCTTACAATTTCGATTAAGCTTTCTACCCAAAGCTTAATCCACTCAAATACAAGAGATATTTTGGTAAACTTAAATGTTTCCTCTCAAAGGATGATTGTCTACCCAAATACAATTTAAACAATCCCAAACTCACAATACAAATTGACAATTTGAAATACACTAGAGTTGGGTACAAAGATTTGACTCTTAATAGCTCAAGGGTTTGGATTTTTGCTTTGCTGATGCTTTAGAGTGTCTATTTTATACCTCTTCATTGATTTCTAGCCGTTTGGGTGGTTGGAGATGTAAATGGAGTCGTTGGAACCCTCTCTTACCACCATAAATGCACCTCTGCAGCTATGAGTATCGGTACTCGGGAATGGGTATCGATACCTATCTCACAAAGAAAATAGCCGTTGTGTGTAATTAATGGGGCGTATCGATACGCACGTAAGCGTATCGGTACCGGGTATCGAAACGGCAAAGGTCGTATCGATACCTTTTTCTCAACATAGCTCACTGCCAAAACGCGTATCGATACGGGGGTTAGGCGTATCGATACCGGTCAACGACCTTTTAAAATTTTGTTACCAACCAACTGACACCAACGGTCATATTTTTAAACCGACTTAAATGCTTTAAAAATCTTTAAATCCGTATCGATACTGGGGTTACCGTATCGATACACTCTTCAAACTCTTTGAAGTTTAACACAGGGGCGTATCGATACGAGGGTTTGCCGTATCGATACGTGTTCCGACAGTAGCCAATTTTGGCAAAAAGGTATCGATACGCCTCTATGGGTATCGATACTCTCTGACGATTTTCAATAGATTTGGCTTGGAACACTTAGAAAATATTTTGAGTTTGAGTTTTACAAATCAGTTTTAAAGTGTTGGTGTTTCAAAACTTGTTAAGGGACTTGTAAAAACAATTTTAAGTTTTTCAAATTGATCCTTAAAGATCTAGTTATATCAAAATCAAACATAGGTTTTACAATCCTTATATTTCAGCATTTCAGTTTTGATTTCATTTCGTTTTAGCCACTGTTTTTTCTATTAATTTCATACTTTAATTTCTGTCTTATTTCAATTGGATCACTGCTTTCATTATAATTATTATTTTTCACTTTATATTATTATTATTACTCTCATTTTCCTCATATATTATTATTATCATTATTATTATTATTATTATTATTATTATTATTATTATTATACCAACAATAATTCTTGTTAAAGTTCATTTACAGATTTTTAGGAGTTATCGTGAAAATCACACTCCGGGCGTTGGAGTGTCATTTTCTGTTAATTCCTTTATTATATTATTATTTAATATCACCTTTTTGAATAGTGATTTTATAGGGGAGACCATACTCCGGGTGTAGGAGTGTATATCCCTTTCTTTAAATGTTTACTTCTAAAAATTATTCTAATTATTTTAGGATCACGTCATTAAATAAAATTCAATTTTTTAAGTTCCGTCATTAAAACAATTTGTAACCGACTAGGTACCAATTTTTTGGGCGTGTGGGGGTGCTCACCTTTCCTTATACGTAACCGACTCCCGAACCTATTTTCTGGTTTCGCCGATCCAAAACTCGAATTTTAATAAAATAATGAAAATTGGTTTCTATTAAAATAACCGGGTTTTTCAGGTGTTCCAATCGCACCTAAAGTAAAAAATAGATTGGTGGCGACTCCTCCGTTGTTACAGCTTGGCGACTCCGCTGGGGACCTTTTTTTCGAGAGTCAAGCCACAAGTTGGTTATCCTTTGTTTTATTGATCGAAAAATATTAACTTGGTTTAATTTAATTTTGTGATCCCATTATATATATATATATATATATATATATATATATATTTATAAATCTTTCATAAAATATATTTTCTAGGTTCATATCATGAGCTCTCAACCCGAGCTCCGTCCTTTAAGTGGAAGCGACAAACCACGCCTTCGTGAGGTACCGCCTCCATGTAGGATGGTGAATCGCTTTCGGGATATTGGTCCCTTTGTCTTCGTGAGACTTCCGTCTCCGTGCAGACCTAGAGACCTGTATCCCCCTGAATTGAGCTTTGCTAGCCTTAGTAGGCGATAACATTGCGATTCGGGTACCATTCGTAGAACCGAACCCCATGTAGTGAACCATAAAAGCCTACCCTTTAGAGCCATACCGATCCTCTGCCCGTTTAGAGAATCACCTAATAAGTGCATTAGAAAGAGAGCGGGGGGTTTCGATTTTTTTATTATGCTCTTTAATTTCAGTTATGTTTACTTTATTTATTCCTTTTATGTATATTATCCTTTTATATCGGTACTAACATGTTTGCTTTGTTTTGTTTCTTTTTGTTGTTTTTGTATTGCACTTTATTTTTTATTTTTTAAAAATAAAAGGTGTTGAGGCAAGTTCAACCGTTATAAAGGATTAGCTATGGAGAACCAATTTCTTGATAAGGTGGAAGGCAATCTGGGCGTACGAAAATGGTCAGAAGAGACTCAGCGCCAGAAAGGGGATAGCTTGCTAGAAGGTGAAAAGCCAGAGTTTGGGGATTCTACCAATATCAGGTCAACTCAGAACCAGTTGCAAGAATTAAAGGAAATCTGGAACCAGTGGGACGAAACAAATAAACAGTTGTTCTACGATAGCTATGGTGATTTGCCTTACCTACTAGATGTCAACATTGATAAAGCTTTGTTCAGAGCCCTTGCCCAGTTCTGGAATCCCGCCTACAGTTGTTTTACTCTAGGTGATGTTGATTTGGTACCAACTGTTGAAGAATATACAACCTTGATCCGCTGCCCAAAAATCCAAGTTAATAGAGCATACTTCAAGTCTCCTAATCCTCCGGAGTTTCAAAAGAAGCTGTTAAAGATGACTGGTATGGACGAACAGTGGGCTAAAGCCAGGATTAAGATAAAAGGGGAAACCAGGTGTATCGCATGGAGATTCATATGGGACCTGATCCAAGCCGAGTCTAAGCGCGAAAAACAAGTTAAAATGTTTGCCTTGGCCATTTACGGTTTGGTTATCTTTCCCAAATCGTTAGGATACATCGATGACGCTGTTATGGAGCTGTTCGATCACCTTGATAAAGGAATTACTCCAGTTCCAGCCATTCTAGCCGAAACCTTTAGGTCTCTCAGTGCTTGTAAAAAAAGCGGTGAAGGGAGGTTCATTTGTTGTGCTCAGCTGTTATTGGTTTGGTTTCACAGTCATTTTTGGAAGCCGAAGAAAGTTTCTTATCAAGCATGCTTCGAGAGTTACTCGCCGCTGCAGGTCCTCGCGTCTATGCCAAGGCCTGAAAACCTATCCTGTGATAAGTGGAAGACCATTTTCCGAAACCTTCAAGAAAAAGACATCATCTGGAAAGCACGTTGGTTCTTCCCTAATAATATTGTCTACAAATGTGGAGACTATGACTGGGTCCCTCTTCTTGGAATATGGGGAGCAACTGGATATGCGCCGTTACTAGTATCTAGGCAATACAGGTAGAGACAGTTCATCCCAGCGACAAGAGGGCTTGCTACTTGTGAATTTCCATACGAGGGAAGAGGATATAAGAAAAACGTTTCCAAGATTGCTGAGGCATGGAAGCGTATTTACAAGATGGAACCATTCAACGAAAAACCTAGAGTTACGCCAGAGTATCGACGATGGAGAAGTATGAGAATCAACGATGATATCCCCTTACCAGACCCAGAAAATAATGTACCGGTGGAGGAACAGTTACGAGTGGATCCCTCGGAGATGGAGATCGCGAAGCATGACTTTAAGAAAAAGTACTGATGATGGAAAGCCGCCTGTCGGGGTTAGAAAACAAAAAGAACCAGCTGAAGTTTGGTATGCAGTCCCAAGAGCGAGAAATCGAAAGGCTAAGGAAAAGAAAAGGTAAAGCCGAAGAAGATCTGAACAATCTACGAAATGATTATAAGAAGTTGCGCGCATCAGCAAAATATGCCGGCCTTGGAAAAACGTCGGCCGAATGGAAGCATGAAATCCAAGAAGAAAAGGAGAGAGTCGACCTTTGGGAGAGGAGGTTTAGTGACATTCGAACAACTATGGAGGAAGAGTTGTCTCGAAACAGAGCTGAGAATCTAAGCCAGAGAGGTCGAGTTGGTGAATTGGAAGGCTCTCTACAAAGGTACCGCAGCCGGAAGCATGCAGCTGAGTTAAAGGCAAGTAGACAAGAGAATAAGAATATGAAGAGACAGGTTGAAGATTTAGAAGCGGCTCTGGAAACCTGTCGAGGCCAGATTAATAGTTTTGAAGAAGTTCAGTCATGGAACAACCAATAGTGGCAGGCACGGTTAGATCAATCTCAAGACAGAGACCGGGATAGAGACCGTGTAATGGCTGAAGCCCTGGTTCAAGTACGAGAGGTCGCGGAGCACTTACAGACTCTAGCTGTCCAAGCTGACGTCCTGAGCCTACAAACTGAATCAGAGTCCGATAGGGGCAAGAAGGCTGCCTGGCTTTTCAGGAAGATCAAGATCCTTGGCGTTAAAGCCAAGCAATATATGTGAAATAGACCTACCTTATGTAAAGAAACTTGTTCTGATGCGAGTTTCCTTTTGAAAGTTGTACCGAAATCAACACCTTTTTGTGTAAAATATGTTGTGGTACTAATATAATGACTGCTTTGCATATCTTAGTCTTTTTTCCGCATATGCATCACATTGCATCTCATTACATTATTTTATTGAGTTTTAATTCTCGAGGAATTATTATCGCAGTCAACTTTGGGGCTGGCAGAGTTACAAACTCAACATCCGTATTTCACCAGAAGCAAAGCTAAAAACATGGAAGAAAGGTTGACAAAAGTCAAACAAGCATATGAAGACATCAGGAAGGATATTGAAAGTAAGTTAGAGAAGACACAGCGGGAAACTCGTGATCACATCTCACAAGCACAAGAAGACCTGTTAGCCAAGATAGCTGCAATGCTAGGCGGACAGAGCTTGGAAAAGAAGAAGGGAGTCTTCATAGATCCTAGTGCGCTGACCAATGACCCGGCCCTTCCTCTCAAGACCCAGTTGTCAGTCGAAACCCCTGCAGCAAAACAACCGGTGGTTTATGCTGAGTCTTCTACACACGGGGGGGGGCAATAATTCATAATGATCCTAGTGAGTATGTCGTTCCTGACTTCAATGAAATGGACAAGCTTAAAGTCGAGTTACCCAAACAGCTTGAAGATCGTTGTAAGCAGCTGGAAGAAAAATTCAAGGCCATGGAAAGTATAGACCAGTTTCCGAAGATGGACGCAAGGGAGCTAAGTCTGGTCCCTGGTCTGGTGCTTCCTCCCAAATTTAAGATGCCGGATTTTGAAAAATACAATGGGACTACTTGTCCTGAAGCGCACCTTACTATGTTCATTAGAAGGATGACAGGATACATTGATAATGATCCTCTCCTAATCCACTGCTTTCAGGACAGTTTAACTGGGTCTGCCGCCAAATGGTACAACCAGTTAAGCCGTGACAGGATCACCTCCTGGAAAGACTTAGCTCATGCATTTGTCAAACAATATAATCATGTCATTGATATAACACCAGATCGTGTTACACTACAAAATATGGAGAAAAGGCCTGATGAGAGTTTTAGGCAATACGCGCAACGGTGGAGGGACGTTGCAGCCCAAGTACAACCTTCTTTATTAGAAAAAGAAACGGTGATGCTTTTTGTCGGAACACTGAAAAAACCCTTTCTAGGACGTATAATAGGGGGTGCCACAAAGGATTTTTCCGACATAATAATGAATGGAGAAATGATTGAAAACGCAATCAGAACCGGAAAAATCGAAGATGAAGAACACACGAAGAAATCGAATTATAGAAGAAGGGACAATGAGGTCAGCAATACAGGTGTCTATAATGTCGGCTATACCAAGCAACTGATAGTCAGACAACCCAAAGGTGCAACCTCAAATGTTCAAAATCCCTCTAAACAAGGATTGAACCAAAGGACGAAGGTAGAAGATATGGAATTCACTCCCATCCCCATGTCCTATGGTGAGTTATATAAGAACTTGTACAATGCACACGTGGTGTCTCCATTCTACACTAAGCCAATTCAACCCCCTTATCCAAAATGGTATGATGCTGATGCGCATTGTGATTATCATGCCGGAGTAACAGGGCACTCCATCGAAAATTGTATCGCTTTTAAGAGACTTGTTGAAAAATTCATAAAAATAGGGGTTGTAAGGTTCGATGACTCCGTTGGATCAAACACATCTGGAAGTCCGTTACCCGACCATGCTGAGTCTGGGGCAAATGCAATCGTTGAAGGTAATAGAAAAATCAAGACCACTGTCGAAGATTTAAAAACACCATTAAGATGGGTCTGGAAAAAGATGATCGAGATGGGTATGCTACAGAAAGTCGCAGGGGACGTTAAGAAAATCTCGAATGATTTTTACCCATACCATGGCAAAAAGGATCACGATATCCAGAACTGTACAGAGTTCAAGACCCTCATCCAGCGATTGATTGATAACAAAGAGTTAGAATTTTTCGAAGAAAGGTCTGTGGAGGAAGCATATATATGTACCTCAGAATACAAAAACACGAACCTAGAGGGCAACTACCCAGTCATTGTTATTTCAGGACCAGGGAGAAGTGGAAAAGGTGAGAGCTCACAAGCCAAAGTTACGATCCAGAAACCAGTGCCCTTCCCGTACCATGATAGTAGGAAGGTCCCTTGGAAATACAATTGTGAAGTCTCAATCCAAGGAGACGTGGCCTCAAAAACAACTTCAGGGGACGTAAATGATGTAGGCTTCTTTACTAGAAGCGGGAGACGATATGTTCCCAAAGAAGCAGAAGACCCGAAAGAGAAAGCTCCCGTAAATGATGAACATGAATCACCCATCAACGGGCCAGTTAAAGAGGAAGAGGTGAAAGAATTCTTGAAATTTTTGAAACATAGCGAGTACAATGTTGTTGAACATCTGCGGAAGATGCCTGCTCGCATATCAATATTATCCCTATTGCTAAACTCTGAAACACATCGGAACACGTTGTTGAAGGTGTTGAATGAAACCTTTGTTCCCAATGACATTTCGGTGAACAAATTGGATAGATTGGTAAATAATATTAATGCTAATAATTTCATCTACTTTCACGATGATGAAATACCAGCAGAGGGTACAGGATCCACTAAGGCCTTACACATCACCAGTCGGTGTAAAGGTTATACCTTGCCGGGAATCCTGATTGATAATGGACCCGCCCTGAATGTCTTGCCATTAATCACTTTAAGCCGGCTCCCAATAGACAGTTCTCACATGAAGACGTGTAATACTCTGGTTCGAGCCTTCGACGGTACTGAAAGAAAAGTAATGGGAAGGATTGAAGTACCACTACTGGTGGGCCCAAATACATATGATGTAGATTTCATAGTGATGGATATCAAACCCACATACAATTGTCTATTGGGAAGACCTTGGATCCACTCGGCTGGGGCAGTCCCGTCTTCACTTCATCAGAAGCTGAAATTTATCTTCGATGGGGGACTGGTCACCGTGAACGCCGAAGAGGATATTATAGCTTCTATCACTAGTGAAGCCCTTTACATCGAGACTGATGAAAAGGTAGTCGAATGTTCCTTTAGATCATTTGAGTTTGTTAATGCGACCTTTATACCCGAAGGGAGTCGCATTCCTACTCCTAAACTATCTAAAGCCACAAGGGTTGGAGTCAAGCTGACAATGGGGAGAGGATCCCGGGTTGGTCGCGGACTTGGAAAGTATCTACAGGGACGGGTCAATGCGCCGTCTGTAGTCAACAAGCAAGATCGCTTTGGCCTTGGGTATAGGCCAAATGCAAAGCAAACAAGGAGCGAAATTTTGAAGAAGCAAGAAAGAAGAAGAGCTCGCTTGGAAGGAGCAGAGGTTAACTGGGAGCCCTTGGCTTTTCCTCCTTTGTCTAAAAATTTCATCTCAGGAGGGTTTCTCTACCCTAAGCTAGCCAATGAAGAAGCAGATTTGAGGAAAAAGCTGGAAACTTTAGATATAAATGTTATAGTTGATGAAGGAAATGAAGGGGTGTATCTGATAGGAATCCGTCCTTATGCCCCTGGAAGTGCTCTGAATAATTGGACTGCCGAAGAACTCTCCGCAGTGTTTAGGAGTACTTCAGAGTAATGCTCAGAACACACTTGTTACTCTTGCACAGGAGCAACAAGGTTTTTTTTTGTAAAATGGCATATGCTTATGATCTTATATGGTCCTTATGTTAATAAAATAATACGTACCCTTTTTGCGTGTAACTTTAAAGAAACATTTCTTTCGTTTTTACTCTTATCCATACGTAGTGACCATTTTCAAATCACGTTTTTCCAATTGTCATCATTATTTTATGTCAGGTCCCCTGTTATCAATATATCAAGCAGCACCGAAATGGATTCAAAACTAATTTTTGAACGAGACGTGTGTCTAGATGGACCTCAGGACTTTGAAGAAGACCAAGATTATGACTTATCCCCAGATCTATTAAAGATGGTTGAACACGAGGAAAAAAAGATTTTACCTTACAAAGAGGCGTTAGAGACGATCAATCTCGGAGACGAAAAAGAAAATAAAGAAGTGAAGATCGGGACATGTATTACCACGAAGACACGGCATGATCTTGTTGAGCTGCTGCTAGAATTCAGGGATATCTTCACATGGTCCTACCATGACATGCCAGGATTAAACACGAATGTGGTCGTGCATAAACTGCCTATAAAGAAGGGCTACAAGCCAGTTCAGCATAAACTTCGAAGAATGAGGACTGATACACTTTTGAAAATAAAAGAGGAAGTCAAGAAACAGTATGATGCTGGCTTTCTCCAGGAGATCAAGTATTCGAAATGGGTAGCTAATATAGTTCCTGTTCCAAAGAAAGACGGCAAGGTCCGCATGTGCGTTGATTATCGGGACTTGAACAAAGCCAGCCCTAAAGATAACTTTCCATTGCCTCATATCGACACCCTGGTTGACAATACCGCAAAACACTCATTGTTCTCTTTTATGGACGGTTTCTCAGGCTACAACCAGATAAAGATGCATCTAGATGATATGCACAAGACTACGTTTATAACACAATGGGGAACCTTTTGTTACAAGGTGATGCATTTTGGGCTTAAAAATGCAGGGGCAACATACCAACGAACTATGGTCACCTTGTTTCATGATATGATGCACAAAGAAATTGAAGTATATGTCGACGACATGATTGCCAAGTCACGAGCAGAAGAAGAGCATGCCATAGTCCTCAGAAAACTATTTTCGAGACTAAGAAAATACCAGTTAAAGCTGAATCCTGCCAAATGTACCTTTGGGGTTAGATCAGGAAAATTGTTGGGCTTCATAGTCAGCGAAAGGGGTATCGAAGTTGATCCTGATAAAGTTAAAGCCATTCAAGAGCTTTCATCCCCGCGCACTCAGAAAGAAGTAAGAGGCTTTTTAGGAAGATTAAATTACATTGCTCGGTTCATTTCACAGTTAACTGAAAAATGCGACCCCATCTTTCGCCTCCTCAAAAAGCATAATCCTGGAAATTGGGACGATGAGTGTCAGAAAGCTTTTGATAAGATCAAGCATTACTTGTCAAATCCTCCCATCTTGATGCCGCCTGTCCCAAACAAACCACTGATTCTGTACTTGACCGTCTCTGAAAACTCTATGGGGTGCGTGCTCCGCCAACATGATGAGTCAGGGAAGAAGGAAAGGGCAATTTATTACCTCAGTAAGAAATTTACAGAAGGTGAAGTGAGATATTCACCAATTGAAAGGTTGTGCTGTGCCCTGATCTGGACCACTAAGAGGCTAAGACAATACATGTTGTATCATCCGACGTGGTTGATCTCAAAACTCGATCCTCTTAAATACTTAATGGAGTCAACTGCACTAACAGGAAGAATGGCCAAATGGCAGATTTTGCTATCTGAATTCGATTTGGTTTGCGTAAACCAAAAAGCCATAAAAGGAAGTGCAATAGCCGACTTCTTAGCCAGCCGAGCGCTAGAGGATTATGAGCCTCTAAACTTTGACTTCCCGAATGAAGATTGGATGAACATTATGACCGTGGAGGAAAATACTTCAGAAGATAAATGTTGGAAATTGAATTTTGATGGCGCCTCAAATGCCACAAGAAAGGGGATCGGTGCAGTATTAGTCTCCCCGGACGGTGACCACTACCCCTTTGCCAGTAAGCTTGACTTCGATTGTACGAATAACATAGCAGAATATGAAGCATGTGTCATGGGGATTCGAGCGGCCATTGAACGAAAGGTTAGGTCATTAAAAGTATATGGAGACTCCATGCTTGTGATTTATCAGCTTCGGGGAGAATGGGGCACCAGAGATTCCAAACTATTGGACTATCGAAACCTAGTCTTGGACTTGATCAAGGAATTTTACGAGATTACCTTTCATTATCTTCCCCGGGAGGACAACCGGATGGCAGATGCCTTGGCTACGTTATCCCCGTTTGGAATTAGGTAACTAAATTTTATAATGCTGCCAATTTACAAACTCGTATGAGAATTGATTCAGCAACGAATGAATTGCTGCTGGACAAAGATCTAGAAGACGCAATGGCAGTATTGAAAAATCTGGCGAAGAACGAGGAACAGTTTCCTACAGCAAGAAGAGGGGGTAAAAGAGTACTAGCTGTAAAGGATTATGAGGCCGATAGTTCTCTAAAATCACAGGTGGCATATCTCACAAAGGCAATGAAAAAGCTCTTGAAATAAGATTCACAGCCTGCCTACTCTGCTGAAGAGGTATGCGAGACTTGCGATGGGAATCACAATTCGGAAGATTGTCCGCTACAGTTAGAAGAATGGATGTATGTTGGGAACTACAATAAACAGAACTATAATTCCAACAACTACAATCCCAACTGAAGAAAGGATCCCAAGTTCTCTTGGAGCAACCCTAATAATGCCCTGAATCCTCAAGCACAGAACACAAATCAGGGAGGACCTAGACTATTAACTCGGCAGCAACCGCAGCAGCAGTAGCAACAACCACCAGCTGCCACGCCTAGTATACTAGAATAGACCTTGTCTACGTTTATGTCTCAAACAGGAACTTACATTGAGAACATGAATCGCTTTGTCAAGAAAACTGAGTCATTCATGGATAAAACAGAGATGCGGATGACTAATCATGAAGCTACTCTAAAATCACTGGAGACACATATGGGTCAGGTTTCCCAGCATATTAAACCGAGGCAGAATGGCGGATTTCCTAGCGATACTGAAAACGCTAGACAACACACACATGAGCAGTGTAAAGCCATCACTACTAGGAGTGGGAAGAAATTACCAGGGCCAGAGAAGGAAGCTGGATCAGTTAAGGAACCAGCTTTGGAGTCTACTGTCGAGAAAGCTGCCCCGGCAGAAGACAAACAGCCTGCTGCCGATGAACCTGTCACGACAGCAGAAGGGACAGAGGAGAAATATGAAGAACTTAATCCTCCTCAGATCCAAATGCAGTGGGAAGGATGTATTGCTGATTATCGTCCCCCACCTCCTTTTCCTCAGCGGCTACAGAAATTGAAACAGGAATCCCAGCTTAAGAAAATTTATGATATTTTTAAGCAGGTGCACATCAATATTCCACTATTAGATGCCGTTAGGGAAATGCTCGGTTATGCCAAATTCCTCAAAGAGGCCATGTCGAAAAAATCCAGGCTTGTGGAATTTGAGACGGTTAAAATGACAGAAGGATGCATGACTATCCTGCACAAGCATCCACCCCAGAAAAAGAAGAATCCTGGGAGCTTCATAATACCGTGCATAATCGGAGATAAATTTGTGGGTAGGGCACTTTGTGATCTTGGTGCTAGTATAAATTTAATGCCCAAATCTGTTTTTCAGAAATTAGTTATTGGAAAAGCTCGGCCCACAACAGTAGTACTGCAGCTGACAGGCCGCTCTTACGTTCATCCAGAAGAAAAAATTGAAGATATTCTGGTAAGAGTGGATAAATTTATTTTCCCTGCTGACTTTCTTGTCTTAGATTGTAAAGCAGATGAGAATGCACTAATCATCCTGGGGCGACCCTTCTTAGCCACAGGAAGATCACTGATTGATGTAGAAAAAGGAGAACTCACTATGAGAGTAAATGATCAAGAAATCAAGCTGAATGTTCTCCAAGCAATTAAGCACGCTGATGTAGAAGAAGAATGCAAGGCTATCACTGAAGTTATCCTCGACCAACCCTGCATCAAGTCAGGCTGCCACGACATTAGAATTGGCTATTGCCCCAGCATCCATTTAGAGGACTGTCACGGCAACAATAATGACAGCAGCTCCTCAGAATCTGACATATCTGATACTGAAGATCAAGAGGAGGTAAACTGGATAGGCAATCGTCCAGGTAAGTTATTCGAGCCCTTAAACTATACCTCGGATGAACATATAGTCCAAAAGCCATCAACTGTAGAGCCACCCGTTCTAGATCTTAAGCCCCTGCCAGGGCAGCTAAAATATATTTTCCTTGGTTTAAATGATACGTTGCCCATAATCATCTCTTCCAAGTTGATGCAGGAACAAGAACAACAGCTGACAGGGATGCTGCAATAGCACAAAAAGGCTATTGGATGGACGACAACTGATATCCAAGGCATCAGCCCGGCACTATGCATGCATAAAATCCTCTTAGAGGATGATCATAAGCCGACCATTGATGCACAGAGACGTCTAAACGATGCTATGCGAGAGGTGGTTCGTAAGGAGATCATAAAATGGCTAGATGCTGGAATAATCTATGCCATCTCAGATAGAAAATGGGTGAGCCCGGTGCAGTGCGTTCCCAAGAAAGGAGGAATAACTGTGGTAACCAACGAAGAAAACGAATTAATCCCAACCAGGACTGTGACCGGTTGGAGGGTTTGTATGGACTACCGGAAGCTTAACAAAGCTACCCGGAAGGACCACTTTCCTCTGCCTTTTATTGATCAAATGCTTGATAGATTAGCGGGAAAGTCTTACTATTGTTTTCTTGATGGATACTCAGGTTATAATCAAATAGCCATCGCACCGGAAGATCAAGAAAAGACGACGTTCACATGCCCATACGGTACTTATGCTTTTCGGAGTATGTCATTTGGACTTTGTAATGCACCAGCAACCTTTCAAAGGTGCATGATGGCAATATTCTCCGACATGGTGGAGGATTTCCTGGAGATATTCATGGATGATTTTTCTGTCTTTGGAGACAATTTTGAAAGCTGCCTTGGCAACCTACAGAAAGTGCTCGAAAGATGTGAGAAAGCAAACTTGGTATTGAACTGGAAGAAATGTCACTTCATGGTGGATGAAGGGATAGTCCTCGGCTATAAAATAAGTTGTCGCGGCATAGAAGTTGACAGAGCTAAGATCGAGGTAATCGAAAAGCTGCCGCCACCCACCACAGTCAAGGGAATCAGGAGTTTCTTAGGGCATGCTGGTTTCTATCGGAGGTTTATCACGAACTTTTCGAAGATCACAAAACCCTTATGCCATCTTCTAGAGCAGAACCGTCCCTTCGACTTCAACGCTGAATGTACTGAGGCATTCAAGGTTCTGAAAGAAAAGCTGGTAACAGCCCTAATAGTACAGCCACCAGATTGGAAACTACCATTTGAGATTATGTGTGATGCTAGTGACTATGCTGTCGGGGCAGCTCTTGGGCAGAGGAAAGACAAGCTCTTTCATGTTATATACTACGCCAGCAAAACACTGAATGATGCCCAAGTAAATTACACCACAACCGAGAAGGAACTGTTAGTTGTGGTGTTCTCTATTGACAAGTTCCGTTCATATATACTTGGAACGAAGGTTATTGTCCACACAAACCACTCTGCATTAAAGTATATGTTCACCAAAAAGGATGCAAAGCCTAGACTGATACGTTGGATTCTGCTACTGCAAGAGTTCGACCTTGAGATCAAGGAAAAAATGGGACATAAAATCAAGCTGCATATCACTTGTCAAGGTTAGAGAAGGGAAAGAATCTCCCAGCAGACAAGACACAGATACTGGAGACCTTCCCTGACAAGCAGCTGTTCGCTGCCACAAGCACTGCCGCGACAGCCATGGTGGCAGGTAAGTTTTCTGAACTCCCCTGGTATGCCGATTTCGTTAATTATTTAGTTAGCGGAATAACTCCTCCTGACCTTAACTATCAAGCTAGGAAGAGTTTCCAAAATGATGTAAAGCATTATTATTGGGACGAACCTCTTCTTTTCAAATATTGTGCAGATCAGGTTATCAGGAGATGTGTACCACAGGATGAACATGAAGCTATACTACATCACTGCCATGCTTCATAATATGGAGGACACTTAGGTGGTAACAAAATTGCTGCCAAAGTTTTGCAGTCGAGATTTTACTGGCCGTCACTGTTTAAGGATGCCCAGACATTCTACAAAAACTGTGACAAATGTCAACGAACTGGAAACATCTCAAGGAGACATGATATGCCACTGCAGAACATTCTTGAGGTCGAGATATTCGACGTTTGGGGGATAGATTTTATGGGACCATTCCCAACTTCATGTGGGAACTTATATATCCTCATGGCAGTGGGCTATGTGTCCAAATGGGTTGAAGCAGTCGCTACTCAGAAGAACGATGCCAAGACGGTTCAGAGATTTTTGCATAAAAATATATTTTCCAGATTTGGCATCCCTAAGGCGATCATCAGTGATGAAGGGAGGCATTTTGACAATAGGGTTATAGCTGTTGCCTTGAAAAAGTATGGTGTCAAACATCGGATCGCAACAGCATACCACCCTCAGACCAATGGACAAGCTGAAATATCAAACAGAGAGGTTAAGAACATTCTTGAAAAGATGGTTAAGCCAACTCGGAAGGACTGGTCTCTACACCTCAACGATGCATTATGGGCCTACAGAACAACATTCAAAACTCCATTGGGAATGTCACCCTACCGACTGATTTATGGGAAAACATGTCATTTACCTGTCGAGATTGAGCACAGAGCCTACTGGGCCATCAAGGTAGTGAATATGGACTTGGAAAAAGCAGGACAGAAAAGGCTACTTGATCTAAATGAGATTGAAGAAATTCGAACAATGGCATATGACAACGCAAGAATCTATAAAGACAAGACCAAGAAGTGGCATGACAAGAAGTTGCTGCCACGACAGTTCTGCCAAGGGCAGCTTGTGTTGTTATTCAACTCTAGGTTGAAACTCTTCCTAGGGAAGCTGAAATCTAGATGGTCTGGCCCATTCCAAGTGGTGCAGGTTTTTCCCCATGGTGCCATCACAATCAGATCTTTAAAAGACGGGCACCAATTCAAAGTCAATGGACAAAGATTGAAGCATTATCAGGGGACTGAAGCCCCAAGAATGCAGGAAGTGGTTACTTTAGGAGATGCCCCTCCTGGCATCCCTAATTTAACCTAATTTTTATTTTTATTATTATTATTATTATTTATATATATATTAGGTAATTAGAATTATTTTATTTTTTAGGAACTAAAGTTTTTATTTTTTATTATTTTCAGGAAATAAAAGAGACAAGGAGAAGAGGAGAAGTGAATTCAGCCCACCATCTTATCATCAGCCCAAAAGCCCAAACTTTGGAGCCTGCCGTTACAGCTGCCACGACAGACGCGGCAAATCCAGCCTGTCAATACGCTGTCGCGGCAGACACGCAAACGCGTAACAGACGCGCAACAGACACGGAAACACGTGGCAGACGCGTTAGAAACTGCGTCAGAATTCGCGCCTGCCGTTACAGCTCCAACGGGCAGCAAACTCCCCCTCTATATAAACCCTGTCTATTCATTTTTCACTCACTTTCACTCTCTCTACTTGTTTCCTCTAGAATTTTACTTGCTTTCATTTTCTTTCCACAGTCTTTGCAACATGAGTACTAGGAATACCCGCAGAAGCTCTGCCTCAGGATCTGCCCCAGCAGCACCCACTCCAAGCTCCTTCCAGATCCGTGATATGTGGGAGGAGAAAGGCTTCATTTACACTTCCAGAACGGAGAACCTGGGGCTGCAGCCATTCATAGCCCGAAAAATCAGAGCCCTGCAGTGGCAGATATTCGCAGAGCAGCCAAAGGAAATGAACGTGACTCTCGTCCGGGAATTTTATGCTGCCACCGGCAGCAGGGACGCAACAACAGTTACAGTCCCAGGGAAAGAGGTACCTTTCGAACCCGAATACATCAACACACTCTACGAGTTCTATGTGGGAAGAAGAGAAGATGGCCACCAAATATTTCTCGAGAGTTTAGAGCCTGCCGACTACGATGCTGTGATGGCAGAACTTACAGATGAAGGTACCAAGTGGAATACCGATCTGAAACATCCAAGAACGGTGAAAAGTGTCCAGCTCACCCCGGAGGCAAAACTTTGGAATGCGTTTATCAAGAAACGGATTATTCCCTCTTCGCACAACACAGCCGTCGACCAACCAAGGTTAGCCCTCATCCATTCTATTTTAAATGGGAGGCCAATTAACGTTGGCAGATACGTCCAGGAGGGTATACTGGACTGTGCTTACCGGCCATCAGGACCACTCTTCTACCCTTATCTCATCACTGCCCTCTACCGCGGCCACAATGTACCGGAAGCTGCCAATGATTTAAGAGTTCGAGGGAAAGGTTGGACCGACATGAACATACCCAGCCTGATAGAACTCAAAGCTGCCACGCCCCTGTCATCTTTTGATCCTACTGCCACGGCAGCTGAGCCAACAGAGCCCACCGACACCGAGCCTGCTGCCACAGAACCCAGACAGCCTACCGCAACAGCTCCTCCAGTAGACACCTCCACACAAATACTTGATGCTATACAAAAAATGGAGGAACGACAGCTCGGCCTCATGAGTTTCATCCGAGACTTCACCACCGCCCCGGTACATTTCATCCACACTTCTCTTAATTTCCCCGATGTAATGTTCCCTACTTTCCCCATTCATTACTTTTCTGCCCTCACCCCTGCCCATACCCTTACCCCTGCTGCCACACCAAAAAATGCCATCCGCCGCGTCCACTCCAACCCATGCCACAACAACTGCAGGCGGCAGCCGCACAGCCGACACATCTGCCCGAGGAACCAAGCGAAAGGAGACTGAGTCCGACCTCAATAGGTATATTGCCGGTTTCTCCTCCTCTAAAATCTGGGCGGCGTTCGATAACGAGCCCTCTGTAAAAAAGGAACTTGTTCAAGGGGTTCACCCCAGAGAAAAGGCAGAAAACAGGAGCCGATAAAAAAAAATCTGATAGCGGCAGTACAGCAGCAACGGTAGCGGCAGCAGCTCCGAGGTTCAGGTAGTGGAGAAACCACCCCATATCTCTCCTACCCGCATCCAACCTCCACGGGAAGCCAAAACCAAGACCACTTATGCCTCTCCCATTCGTCTGCCAGCACCAGCAAAGAAAGTCACTGCCTGTCGGTAGATTCAACTCAGCAGCAGCAGCGACGACAGCGCCTGAAAATTTTAAGTTTCTTATCTTATATTGTTGTCTGCCTTTTATCATATTTTGTGATGTTGTTTTCATTTTTCTTTATCTTATCTGTCATTTGTATTGAGGGCAATGCAACCCACGAGTTTGGGGGGTGGCATCCCTCCATTAATGGAGTTTTTTTAAGTTTAAAAAAAATTGTGTCTTTTACTTAGTTTATTTTTGCTAAAAAAATGAAAATTTGGCTTAAGTCTTTGAACTGAACTTACCTGCCGTGACAGCTTCTGTCGTGGCAGTGCCTTTAGGATATTTTTAGGAGCAGTTTAGAGCCTTACTATAGTTCTAAATCTCAAACACCATTTGTGACTTTTATACTGCCAGGAACTCTGCTAGTAAACTAGATTAGAAAGCTTAAACACTTGTGTTGCCCCTAGAGGTGCCTAACACTGGCTCTAGGAAAAGAAGTTAAGAAAAATAGACTCTTACAGCTAGAGGTGCCCGAAACCGGCTCTAGGAAGTTAGCTAGAGGTGCCCGAAACCGGCTCTAGGAAGTTAGCTAGAGGTGCCCGAAACCGGCTCTAGTCAAACTTAAGCCTAAGAAAATAGAATCAAGTTTGAATAAAAACTAAAGGAGCCTAAGAATTGCCTCCAAAAAGATGAAAATTGGCATAAAAATTCAAGTTAGAAGCTTAACTATTATATTAAACTAAGGGAGTCTTGGCATATAATTGTTCACAAGCATGCACACACCACACGAGAATTATAGCAAGGTTTCGGATGAATCCTGAATTACCCGACAAGGTGTTGCTCACAATAGGGAATGAATGGTAGGTAAGGGAAGGTTCACTGTTTTAAGCCAAACAAAAAAAAAAAAAAGACGGAAGCATGAGAATGTGTATAGACTACAAACAGTTGAATCAGTTAACAGTGAAGAATAAGTATCTGTTGCCGAGAATTGATGACTTGTTTGACCAGTTGAGAGGGGCATCAGTCTTTTCGAAGATCGACTTGAGATCCGGTTATTACCAACTGAAGGTAAGAGAAGTTGATGTACCGAAGACGGCCTTTAGGACTAGATACGGTCACTATGAGTTTTTAGTCATGCCTTTTGGATTGACTAACGCACCAGCTGCTTTCATGGATATGATGAATATGATCTTCCATCAGTATCTAGATCAGTTTGTAGTGGTATTCATAGATGACATTTTGGTGTATTCGCGTACCGAGGAAGACCACGACCGACACTTGAGGCTAGTTTTGAAGACTTTGTTAGAAAATCAGTTGTATGCAAAGTTGAGTAAGTGTGAGTTCTGGATCCGAGAGGTAGTTTTCCTAGGGCACGTAGTGTCAGCCGATGGGATTAGAGTTGATCCAAAGAAAATAGAGGCCATTGTTGAGTGGAAGCAACAAAAGTCAGTGACAGAGGTTCGTAGCTTTCTAGGCTTAGCTGGATAATATAGAAGGTTCGTAGAAGGTTTCTCTAAGTTAGCCGCTCCATTGACACAGTTACTTCAGAAGAGTGTTCAGTTTGAGTGGTCAGATGCAAGACAACGAGCATTTGAGAAATTGAAAGAAGCTTTGACCCAAGCACCGATCTTGATTCAGCCAGAGTCGGGGAAGGAATATGTAGTTTACAGTGATGCTTCCTATGTAGGCCTAGGTTGTGTTCTCATGCAAGACAAGAGAGTGGTGGCTTATGCCTCAAGACAATTGAAGACTCACGAGCGTAACTATCCGACCCACGACATAGAGTTAGCTGCAGTTGTGTTTGCTCTGAAGATTTAGAGGCATTATTTGTACGGTGAGAAGTGCATAGTGTACACAGATCACAAGAGTTTGAAGTATATCATGACTCAGCGAGATTTTAATCTCAGACAACGTAGGTGGTTAGAGTTGCTAAAGGATTATGATCTTACGATTGAGTAACATCCGGATAAGGCCAATGTAGTGGCTGATGCTTTGAGTAGGAAGGTAGCTGTAGATTTGAGAGCCATGTTTGCCAGATTGAGCTTGTCAGGAGATGGTGGCTTAGTAGCCGAGCTTCAGGTGAGACCTACTCTAGGTCAGTTGATTAAGGAAAACAGCTCTTAGATAGATCTTTGGCACCTCACGTGCAAGACATAGCCGAGGGTAGACTTTCTGACTACAGTTTCAGTACCGATGGGGTCTTGTGTTTCAGAAATAGGATAGTTGTGCCGGAAGACAGTAACTTGAGACGTACGATCTTGACTGAAGCGCACAATAGTCCGTTTGCTATGCATCCTGGAAGTACGAAGATGTACCGAGACTTGAAGAATGAGTACTTTTGGGTTGGTTTGAAGAGAGACGTAGCCGACTTCGTGAGTAAGTGTATGGTGTGTCAGAGAGTGAAGGTGGAACATCAGGTTCCCTTAGGTTTTTTGCAACCGTTCAAAATTCCGGAATGGAAATGGGGGAATATCGCCATGGATTTTGTTTCGGGTTTGCCTTTGACTCCTACGAAGAAGAACTCAGTTTGGGTTATAGTAGACCGTTTCACGAAGTGTGCTCACTTCTTAGCAGTCAATATGACTTATACCTTAGATAGATTGGACGATTTGTACATTGGTGAGATTGTTAGACTACATGGTTTGCCGAAGTCTATTGTGTCCGATAGAGATCCGAGGTTTACAGCTCGATTTTGGGAGTGTCTGCATACAGCTTTGGGTACCCGTTTGAATTTCAGCACATCATATCATCCTCAGATAGATGGTCAATTAGAGAGGGTTATACAGATTTTAGAGGATATGTTGTGTTGTTGCATCATTGATTTTCAGGGTACATGGGAGAAGCACTTGCCTCTAGTTGAGTTTGCTTACAATAACAGTTTTCAGTCGAGCATTCAAATGGCTCCGTATGAGGCCTTGTATGGTAGAAAGTGTAGAACTCCAGTTTGTTGGGCTGAAGTGGGACATAAGTTATTACCTATGCCAGATAATCTTAAGGGGACAACCGATAAGGTGAAATTGATTTGCGATCGCTTGAAGGCAGCTTTGGATAGACAGAAGTCCTATGTCGACTTGAAGAGGAAGGAAGTTGAGTTTTCAGTGGGTGAGAAGGTATTCCTAAAAGTGTCTCCGTGGAAGAAAGTGATGAGATTTGGCAGAAAATGGAAGTTGAGTCCGAGGTACATAGGACCGTATGAGATTGTGAAAAGGGTTGGCACAGTTGCTTATCAGTTGCATTTGTCATCCGAGCTAGAGAAGATACACGATGTGTTTCATGTTTCAATGCTCCGTAAGTATAGGTCGGATCCATCATATGTTATGCATGTAGAAGAGATTGAATTGAATCCGAATTTGACTTATGACGAAGAACTAGTTGAGATCTTAGCTTCAGACAGCAAGGTGTTGTGGGGTAGATCGATTGAGTTAGTAAAAGTGCGATGGCAATGTCGAGGGGTGGATGAGGCCATTTGGGAGAGGAAGGAGGATATGGAAAGACAGTTTCCTTATCTCTTTCAGTCAGGTAATTTCGGGGACGAAATTCCTTAAGTGGGGGAGAGTTGTAACACCCGTGTTTTGGGGTTGGGAGTTGTGTGTGTGTTGGGTTCGAGTCGTCAAAATCGGTTCAATTAAATTAGACCTTGGTTTTAACTTAAATGAGATTAAAAATTAAAGTAATGGCATTTTTGTAAATAAGTGAAAATAAAGGAAGACAAGCTTTTTGAAACTAAAAGAAAAAAAGGGTCTTCTTCTTCATTCTCCATTTCACGTGGAAAAACCCCAAACTCCTCCCAAAGCCCTAAATTACTATTCCATCTCTTTTCTCCATCATCTCAAGGGCTCCTTTCAAGGTAATTTCGTTTTTGAACTCTCCTCTTCTTCCCAATCATTTCTTTGGTTTTAAATTTCAAAACCATCACCATTTTTGTTTTTCAAGTTTGAAGAAAGTATGAAACTTTAATGGGTTTTCAACTTGTTTTTGGTTTGTTTAGTTAAGTTTTGAGTTGAGCTTACCTAAATACACCTCATATTTTGAAATGGAGGGATTTTGACAAAAATCCCGAAATGGGTCTTGGGGGCATTTTTGAAAGTGTCAAAACTTGAAATTTTGATGTGTTTTTGTGTTGGGTTGAAGGGCTGATGGTATGAGGTTGTTAGGGAAGTGTTTTGGAAGTCTTTAGAGGTCATTTGGGTATTGGAAATGGTAGATTTCAGCTGGGTATGAAGGGTGTACGAAAATGTGAGTTTTGTGGTTAGTTTGAGTTTGAAACTATGAGGTTTTGGCTTGTGTTTACGGGTTGAGGTTGTGGCTGAGTTTAGCATTGATTTGGTGAGTAATACCTTGTTTTTTGATTGGTTAGAAGCAAGAGGAAACATCGGAGAAGGTTCGGGATCGTTTCCGGAAATTTCGGAGGCTTGAGAGGCTTTTGCTCGGTTTGCTAAGGAAGGGTTGTGAGTGAAACCTTCAAATTTATTTAAATTGGTTCAAGTGTGTGTAGTTGAGGTTTAGGGATGTGCTTGGTAGACCATTCCAAGGTAGAAGTTATGTTGGTAGCTTAACTTCTTGTGTGTTTATAAGCTTTCAATGTTTTATGCCTATTATAAACTTGTGAAGCATGATTTGGTTATGTATGAATATACATTGATATGTGTGGTGATGGCTATGTGATATGAATGATGGTTATCATGATATGGTTTAAATAGTATTATTGGCACTAGTTAACTTACTGGGTATAAATGATCGATCATTAGGATTAGTGTGCACACGGTTGAGTCAAATTCGCGCGTGGCCTTGGTGGCGTTAAGCCATCAAGGAGGAGTACGGTGATGTAACATTCCACCGGAAATATTTATATTATACGTGATGATGAGTGGAATCCCATCCGTAGGGCATGTGGTGATGAGTGTAATCCCATCCATGCGAGGTCCGGTGATGAGTGTAATCCCACCGAGGTAATGTTGTTGTTGAGTATAATCCGCATATCCGGGTAAACTAATAGTGGCCAATATACTTAATCATGTGGTTATGATGTTCAGATAATTGCCTTATCTTGTTAAGCTTAGCATGAAGTAAGATGCCATGTTTTGCCCTTTTGAGTTGCTAGCTAGGTTGCTACATTGATGCTTATGCATGTTTGTGTGTGATGTTAGGGATTATATGCTTGAACCCTGCATTTTCGTTGTTTTTGGTTTTAGAGCATCCTCACTAAGCTTCTATCTTACGCTCTCATTTTTCGACAATGCAGATCATTAGCGTGGAGTTAGCAAGGTGCAAGGAAGGGGCTTTCCAAGCTTTTGTAACTGCTCAAGTATGGTTTAGTAAATAAAGTAGTAGTTTAGTAATGGGGCTGCAATGTGTTTGTATGAGTGTTGTATGACTCATAAATGTTGATTGTTGTTCATGTTATGCTTTGGATTTGTAAACCGTGTTATATTTTGGTCAAATGCTTGTGGTGAAAGGTTATGCCTTTGGTTGATATATGTTGTTTTAGTGACCATGTAAACCTTATGTGTGAAGACATGTGCCTTTTGGCTTTTAAGTTTTAAGTGTGCCTTGAATGATCTTTTGAATGGATACCCTATCTTATATCTTATGTAATTTGAGTATGTTTGCAATAGGGTGCATGCCTCTAGAGTGTGATTGTATGTTATGTATGCTTCTTGGGGTTGTAAAGGGCGTTTGGGGTCGTTTAGAGATGTTTAAAACTGATTTTGGGAAATTGCAGACTGTAGGTGTTTCGAAACGGGTTGAGCTATTTCGAAACAGGTGTGGTTTCAAGGCCCCCCGTATCGAAACACGTTTCGATACGGTTTGGCTACTGTGAGCCCCTGTTTCGAAACAAGTATCGAAACACTTTGGCTACTGTGATTGCATGTTCCGAAACGGGTATCGGAACGCCTAGGCAAAATGGGACCCTGTTCCAAAACGGGGTGGATGCATTTCGAAACGGGTGTTTGGCTTTTTAAACTGGAGCCCGTGTTTCGAAACGGGCAGTGTCTGTTTCGAAACACATGCCTGAAAATGGGCTTTTTGACATCTCTAAAGGGTATCAAGGTTTTGGCTTAGGCCCTGTTTGCTGTTAGGCTTCTCGTGAGCCTTGTTTCCGCTGTCGTTTCACACATAGGTTTAATTAAAGCATCTAGATAAGATCTTAATAAGAGAAAAAGTTTTCTAGGGTCGCTAACCGAGGTGGGACCTTAACGGGTTTCACATCGGTTTCCCCGTGTAGCCTACTCGAACCGGTCAGTCGACCAGACCGGGACGGGGGGTTACATCATCCTTCCCCGCGTGTAACCGACTCCCGAACACATTTTTCTAAAAGAAAAAATCTATGGTTTTACTTCGGTGTCAGGTCTACCATTTTTTAAATGGGCGGTGGCAACTCCTTCATTTTTTTAAAAAAATTCGATTAAATTTTCAAAACAAATTAAAAACCCGGTTCCTCCAAGTTACCCCGAGGTACTTTTTATTTTTCTAAATTTTAGTCGCAACAGATGTCGACTTCACTGGGGATAAATTTTTATTTTCAAAAACAAAAAAGAGAATCGAGCCAAAAAAAACTTTACCGCTCAATTAATATTAGAAGTTGCGGATTAAAGTGATCGAATCGATCGATATTTGTTTATAAGTGTGAGTTTATTTTAAACGCGTTTAAAAGTGACATTTAAACTCGTTTGTCTAAGTAGGGGAAAACGCTAGTTCTTTCGTGAGGATATCGTTCATCCGTACGGGCCTAGCAAGTACCTTTGTCACATCCCAAAAATCGGTCTAGTCGGAATTAGGTTCCGATGACCGAATATTTTATATCGGTTCTATAAAATTATTTGTGGTTATTAATTATTCGGGTCTAGTAGAAATTAGGTTTGAAACCTATTTACTTGGTTTATTATTATTATTATTATTATTATTATATATAAAAAAAAAGAACAGAAGAAATGGAGTACACGGCAGATCAACCTAATTTAATTAGGTAAAGCCATCATAATTGAAATGGTGGCAACACATTAGTATTAATGAATAAAAAAATGTATGGTGGGGAGGGGGAATAGTGCACGTCAATCTTGTATAAATAGAGAGGCAAGGGTTTGTATCATTCACGGCAGAAAGCAAGAAAGAAAGAAAGAAAAAAAAATAATAGTGGCATACGATCCAATGTTCGATTGGTAGTCCGATATTTTCGATATAGTAATATCGAATTTCTACCGACGACGGGGTAAGCTCAAATCTCTAGTTAGTTTAAGTTTCGGTATCGAGTTGATTAATATTTTTACATATATTCGATACTGTCTTATAGATTTTAATTAGTTTTTATTAATTATCATGGTACACGAGGTAGATTCGGAACAACCATCAAGCCCAAGAAATAAAAATAAAGTACCGGTCTGTCAAGGTGAGTGAAATAAATTAGAGTTGAGATTAGAGTCTCAACTACCTTTAATTTGATGTTAGTATTTATATTAAGCATGAAATTGGATTAATTAAAGGTTGGTAAAAGATAAGGGTAGAAAAAAATAAAGAAATTCGGATTTGTAAACTGTCCTGTAGAAAACTGCATTTTTGAGCATGTTAGAGTCATTTCTGGAAAAAGTGTTCTTCTACAAAGTTGTAGAGAACAAAATTTTACATGAAATAGAGGTATGATTTGCTCAAAAATGTTAAGTATAGGTCTCTAAATTGTTGTTAGAAGTTACTGGACTAAAACTGAATGAATCTAGAATCTGCTGTACTAAATTGTAAAATTCGAAAATTATAGGGGCTTAAATAATGCCAATAAAATTCTGGAAATTTATACTTGAAACAGGGGAGTCATGAAATGAATGAAATTAAATGGCCAAGCTTGAATTAAGTCTCAATTGATAGGTTAAATCCATTTAGATCACATATAGGATTATTAAAGAATTAAAGGGGGCTGTTTTGTGGAAATTGATAAATTGAGGACTTGAATACTTTGATTTTGAATATGTTAGAACTTCATTATTATTCTAATACATGTAAGTTAATATGGTTAAAATATCAGAACTAAATGAATTGTGAAACATATAAATTATATGCTTTAAATCCACTATGTTTAGCTTGGACAGATTCGATCATGAAATTGACCTGTTTTAAAATGCAAAACTGTACTGATTGAGAGATGCTAAAAATATGTACCATACATGATCTTAAAGGTGTGTTTATAATCTTTCTAGAATGGTAAAGAACTCCTTATTTGGAGTTGTGAGTAAAAAGATATGAATTTTTGAGTAAGTAAATGTCATGAAAACATGGTAACAGTTTACCCCTAAATCTGCATCAACAGCGACTTTAGAAATTCATTATAAATTGTATAAGAAAAATTAAAAGTTATAATTTATATGGTTTAAAAGGTTATTAAGTCTAGTTTCGTTTAAAACAAACGAAATCAGATTTTGAGTTATAGAACATTTTATATAAATATTTCTTTGAGGACAATGCAAGCTGCCTAATGTACTAAATGATATATTTCTTTAATGTTTGGTTAGAAAAGAGTAGAAATGAAGGAAACCACAAAGTTGGAGAATAAGGAAAATGTCTCTAAGCTTGGATTGAGGTGAGTGTGGATGCATTTGTCTCGGGTGACGCGGTGTCATTCTGATATTTGTTTTTATGTTCTGATATGTGAGTGTGGATGCATTTGTCTCGGGTGACGCGGTGTCATTCCGATCATTGTTTTTATGTTCTGATATGTGAGTGTGGATGCATTTGTCTCGGGTGACGCGATGTCATTCCGATTATTGTTTTTATGTTCTGATATGTGAGTGTGGATGCATTTGTCTCGGGTGACGCGGTGTCATTCCGATCATTGTTTTTATGTTCTGATATGTGAGTGTGGATGCATTTGTCTCGGGTGACGCTGTGTCATTCCGATCATTGTTTTTATGTTCTGATATGTGAGTGTAATTGTGTCAAGGGATAGGCTCGGCGCCTTCCCGTTGCATTATTTATGATTATGTTTGCATTTGTTAAGGGCTCACATAGAGCAACTATGTTCAAATGGTAAATTTGGTAAGTGTCTTGCATTACTTTGATATGTTCGAATATGACTATGAAATGCTACATGATATGGAGCTACGGCTCATCTTGTTATTTCATATGATATGATATGAAAATCATGGACTATGTGAATTTGTGTGTATTTATGGACGTTGGATACAATTGGCATGCCATAGGGTTATTAGAGCTCACCATGTAAGGGAGGACTACGGTCCAGGGCTACGGCCTATATGTGGGAGATAAAAGGATGGAAGTGTAAGGGATACATGGAGCTACGGCTCAGGGCTACGGCTCATTTATGATTTATGATATGGTGTACAGGGAATCCGCGTATCCAATGGTACCAATATATTATGTGTTTGATATGTTATGCTATGTTATTCTCATGATATGATATTATGCTTTGTTATGAATATGAAGTATGCCATGTTTTTGCATAATTAGCATGATGTTCATTTTTGGAAGCATGCTACATGACATAACATGTTCATTCATTGTCATTGGCTACCTCACTTAGACTATGTAAGTCTAATGCATTCATTGCATAACATTTCAGGTTAAGGAAAGTAACAAATCGAGATCAGGATTAGTTGGAAGGTTGGCAAGTCACTACAATTAAAGAGTAATGTGTTTTGTCCTTATGAACTCCTAGTATGGTGGCAAAGTAGTTAAAGTAATTATATTAATCTTGTGGGCCTACTATTGTGTATACGTTGCCTATGTTCTGTATAAGGTTTTTAAAAGTAATATTGACTATTGAGTTAGTAATAAAATTGACATAATTGGTACTAAAATATTGATTAAAGGACTCTAAGATTTTTGTGAGTTGTTAGGCTCATTTAAATATGTAAAGAATTTTAGTAAGATAATTCAAAAAGAAATAAATTTGAATACTTTACAAAATAGTCACTAAATATTACATCGTCTAATCAGATAGGTAAATGACTTCCGTTAGTAATGAGATTTTACAAGCTAATAACTAGTAAGTTTAATTTCAGTATAATATCACGAATTTCAGATAAGGACCCCTAATTTGTAAAAATTACAATTTAGTCCCTAAGTTTGAAAAAGTTTAAAATTGACCCCAATTTGAGTAAGTTGTTAATAAGTTAAGTGTTAAGTCTTAAAAGAGATTAATAAAATAATCCGAAATGATTTTTTTGAACTTTGGATTTATGTCTCCGATCTCCGTATTGTTTTCCGGTAGCGCTCTCCGACGCGGTTCTCTACCAGGCCGGGAAGGGGGTGTTACATTAGTGGTATCAGAGCTAGAGTTTAGTCGGTTCTGGACTAAACTTAAGTATGTTTGTATTATGTGTTAAGTTACTTTGCCACCTAGGAGTTAATCTGTTAAGTATTGTGACTTGCCGATTAATCCGATCTCTTTATGTTTAAGATGTCTAAGTTCAGTCAGGCTCGTATAGATGAGCATATTCTTGTCAGACAAAATTCGAGGACGAATTTTCTTTAAAGGGGGAGAGAGTTGTCACATCCCAAAAATCGGTCTAGTCGGAATTAGGTTCCGATGACCGAATATTTTATATCGGTTCTATAAAATTATTTGTGGTTATTAATTATTCGGGTCTAGTAGAAATTAGGTTTGAAACCTATTTACTTGGTTTATTATTATTATTATTATTATTATATATAAAAAAAAAGAGAAGAAGAAATGGAGTACACGGCAGATCAACCTAATTTAATTAGGTAAAGCCATCATAATTGAAATGGTGGCAACACATTAGTATTAATGAATAAAAAAATGTATGGTGGGGAGGGGGAATAGTGCACGTCAATCTTGTATAAATAGAGAGGCAAGGGTTTGTATCATTCACGGCAGAAAGCAAGAAAGAAAGAAAGAAAGAAAAAAAAAATAATAGTGGCATACGATCCAATGTTCGATTGGTAGTCCGATATTTTCGATATAGTAATATCGAATTTCTACCGACGACGGGGTAAGCTCAAATCTCTAGTTAGTTTAAGTTTCGGTATCGAGTTGATTAATATTTTTACATATATTCGATACTGTCTTATAGATTTTAATTAGTTTTTATTAATTATCATGGTACACGAGGTAGATTCGGAACAACCATCAAGCCCAAGAAATAAAAATAAAGTACCGGTCTGTCAAGGTGAGTGAAATAAATTAGAGTTGAGATTAGAGTCTCAACTACCTTTAATTTGATGTTAGTATTTATATTAAGCATGAAATTGGATTAATTAAAGGTTGGTAAAAGATAAGGGTAGAAAAAAATAAAGAAATTCGGATTTGTAAACTGTCCTGTAGAAAACTGCATTTTTGAGCATGTTAGAGTCATTTCTGGAAAAAGTGTTCTTCTACAAAGTTGTAGAGAACAAAATTTTACATGAAATAGAGGTATGATTTGCTCAAAAATGTTAAGTATAGGTCTCTAAATTGTTGTTAGAAGTTACTGGACTAAAACTGAATGAATCTAGAATCTGCTGTACTAAATTGTAAAATTCGAAAATTATAGGGGCTTAAATAATGCCAATAAAATTCTGGAAATTTATACTTGAAACAGGGGAGTCATGAAATGAATGAAATTAAATGGCCAAGCTTGAATTAAGTCTCAATTGATAGGTTAAATCCATTTAGATCACATATAGGATTATTAAAGAATTAAAGGGGGCTGTTTTGTGGAAATTGATAAATTGAGGACTTGAATACTTTGATTTTGAATATGTTAGAACTTCATTATTATGCTAATACATGTAAGTTAATATGGTTAAAATATCAGAACCAAATGAATTGTGAAACATATAAATTATATGCTTTAAATCCACTATGTTTAGCTTGGACAGATTCGATCATGAAATTGACCTGTTTTAAAATGCAAAACTGTACTGATTGAGAGATTCTAAAAATATGTACCATACATGATCTTAAAGGTGTGTTTATAATCTTTCTAGAATGGTAAAGAACTCCTTATTTGGAGTTGTGAGTAAAAAGATATGAATTTTTGAGTAAGTAAATGTCATGAAAACATGGTAACAGTTTACCCCTAAATCTGCATCAACAGCGACTTTAGAAATTCATTATAAATTGTATAAGAAGAATTAAAAGTTATAATTTATATGGTTTAAAAGGTTATTAAGTCTAGTTTCGTTTAAAACAAACGAAATCAGATTTTGAGTTATAGAACATTTTATATAAATATTTCTTTGAGGACAATGCAAGCTGCCTAATGTACTAAATGATATATTTCTTTAATGTTTGGTTAGAAAAGAGTAGAAATGAAGGAAACCACAAAGTTGGAGAATAAGGAAAATGTCTCTAAGCTTGGATTGAGGTGAGTGTGGATGCATTTGTCTCGGGTGACGCGGTGTCATTCCGATATTTGTTTTTATGTTCTGATATGTGAGTGTGGATGCATTTGTCTCGGGTGACGCGGTGTCATTCCGATCATTGTTTTTATGTTCTGATATGTGAGTGTGGATGCATTTGTCTCGGGTGATGCGATGTCATTTCGATTATTGTTTTTATGTTCTGATATGTGAGTGTGGATGCATTTGTCTCGGGTGACGCGGTGTCATTCCGATCATTGTTTTTATGTTCTGATATGTGAGTGTGGATGCATTTGTCTCGGGTGACGCTGTGTCATTCCGATCATTGTTTTTATGTTCTGATATGTGAGTGTAATTGTGTCAACGGATAGGCTCGGCGCCTTCCCGTTGCATTATTTATGATTATGTTTGCATTTGTTAAGGGCTCACATAGAGCAACTATGTTCGAATGGTAAATTTGGTAAGTGTCTTGCATTACTTTGATATGTTCGAATATGACTATGAAATGCTACATGATATGGAGCTACGGCTCATCTTGTTATTTCATATGATATGATATGAAAATCATGGACTATGTGAATTTGTGTGTATTTATGGACGTTGGATACAATTGGCATGCCATAGGGTTATTCGAGCTCACCATGTAAGGGAGGACTACGGTCCAGGGCTACGGCCTATATGTGGGAGATAAAAGGATGGAAGTGTAAGGGATACATGGAGCTACGGCTCAGGGCTACGGCTCATTTATGATTTATGATATGGTGTACAGGGAATCCGCGTATCCAATGGTACCAATATATTATGTGTTTGATACGTTATGCTATGTTATTCTCATGATATGATATTATGCTTTGTTATGAATATGAAGTATGCCATGTTTTTGCATAATTAGCATGATGTTCATTTTTGGAAGCATGCTACATGACATAACATGTTCATTCATTGTCATTGGCTACCTTACTTAGACTATGTAAGTCTAATGCATTCATTGCATAACATTTCAGGTTAAGGAAAGTAACAAATCGAGATCAGGATTAGTTGGAAGGTTGGCAAGTCACTACAATTAAAGAGTAATGTGTTTTGTCCTTATGAACTCCTAGTATGGTGGCAAAGTAGTTAAAGTAATTATATTAATCTTGTGGGCCTACTATTGTGTATACGTTGCCTATGTTTTGTATAAGGTTTTTAAAAGTAATATTGACTATTGAGTTAGTAATAAAATTGACATAATTGGTACTAAAATATTGATTAAAGGACTCTAAGATTTTTGTGAGTTGTTAGGCTCATTTAAATATGTAAAGAATTTTAGTAAGATAATTCAAAAAGAAATAAATTTGAATACTTTACAAAATAGTCACTAAATATTACATCGTCTAATCAGATAGGTAAATGACTTCCGTTAGTAATGAGATTTTACAAGCTAATAACTAGTAAGTTTAATTTCAGTATAATATCACGAATTTCAGATAAGGACCCCTAATTTGTAAAAATTACAATTTAGTCCCTAAGTTTGAAAAAGTTTAAAATTGACCCCAATTTGAGTAAGTTGTTAATAAGTTAAGTGTTAAGTCTTAAAAGAGATTAATAAAATAATCCGAAATGATTTTTTTGAACTTTGGATTTATGTCTCCGATCTCCGTATTGTTTTCCGGTAGCGCTCTCCGACGCGGTTCTCTACCAGGCCGGGAAGGGGGTGTTACAACCTTCGGGTCTCGAATACCCTATATCTTCGTGGGAATGCCATTTCTCCGTACAGATATAGCTAAAGGGTCCCCTCGAATTGAACTCGGTTGAGAGGAGCCTAAAAATGGGTGATGATCGGGGGCCTTGCTACCCTTAGTAGGGGACAACGAAGAGAATTCAAGTATCTCCTAGAACCAAGACTGCATGTAGCGAATTTAGAATGCCCACCCCTTAGAGCCATGCGAATAACCTAGGTGTGCTAGATAAATAGGGTTGATTGTTTAATGCGCATTATATTTCCCTTTTGTTTATTATGTTAAATTATGTTTATTTGATACTAACACACTTTCTTTTTGTACTTTTTCCTTTTGCATTTCTTTTGCATTTGCATTGCATATCTTAAAGGTGTTAAATCAAGGTGGTTCTACTCATTATCAAGGCATTCATTATGGACGAAAGGTTTCTCAAAAAGGAATAGGTCAACTCTCAGGTCAGACATTGGTCAGAAATAAACCAAAGAGTTCAGGGGGACAGTCCACCAAGTGAGCGCATTGTGCCGGGTTACACTTATGTGAGCCTTCAACAAAGTGATCTTTACGAGTTGAAAGGAATTTGGGAGAGTTGGGACAGGAGACTACAAGGCTTGTTTCTGAAGAATTATGGTGATGTGGCAGATCTAATCTATGTAAGAATTAACGAACCTTTATTCCGGGCTTTGTTTGAGTTTTGGAATCCCGCCTTCTGTTGCTTCACTTTTAATGGAGAAGATTTGATGCTTACCATCGAGGATTATACGTCCCTCCTTCATCATAAGGGAGGAAACCAAGATTGGATTTATTCCAAACCTTCTAAATCTCATAATTATCCAGCCAAGCTCCGGAAGGCAGCTGGGATGAGCGCGGATTGGGTAAAAGGTTTGATTCAGCAAAGAGGGGACAATATGGCTTTCTCGTGGGAGTGTATCCAGGATTCGATACCGTCGCACCCCGACGAAGTGATGAAGATGGATCTTTTCGCCATAGTAGTATATGGTTTGATCATCTTACCGAGAGTTCTAAATGGCATTGATGTGGCGGTCCTAGACGTCTTCGAACGGTTAAAGAAAAAAGCGAACCCAGCAGCGGCGATCTTGGCCGAAACTTTTATCTCACTAAACGCAACCTGGAGGCATGAGGAAGGACGCTTTAGGGGTTGCGCTCAACTACTCCATGTTTGGATTCAGAGCCACTTTTGGGTGACGCCAAAAAGGGTTTTACAAGGAGTTTTGTTCGAGGACTTCTCTCTGTTACAAGCGTATTTGAGCAAAGAGTGGCGGGAGGACATCAAGAAGGTGAAATGGGCCACGATTCTCAGGAATGTCCAAGACAGATAGTTTGGAGGGCACCTTGGTTGGGCCGAGTTTCATACTTCCTTTATCGATGCGGAGATTACAATTGGATAATGCTTTTAGGACTTTGCGGAGGAATTGGTTGTGCTCCTCTTTTGGTATCAAGGTAATTCGGGTCCCGGTAGTTCATACCTTTTACGTCAGATTTGAGCCGAAGTAGGTTTCTCTTTAAAGGGGAATTTAGAGAAAAAATTGTGAATGCCACTCAAGCGTGGGACCACTGTTACCGTGTAAGAATTGATGAGGATGGCACTAACATGATTACTCCGGATTATGACTTTTGGAGGAGATGGAAGACTAATGATGAAATTCTGAAGCCCGATCAAGGACCAATCATGACTATGGAAGAACACATGAGGATTGTGCCCTCCGAGGCAGACATCGCGAGGAAAGAACTCGAGGAAATGAGGAAAAAGATGGAAGCTTTGCAAACCGAACACGCCGATGAGCTTTATCAGTTAAGTTTGGACATCGACATCAAAGAAGGAGCAATCAAGGATTTGAGGAAAGAAAACACCGAATTGAAAGAGAAAATTGCCCTTTATCAACGAGATGTTGTCAAAATGCAAGCCTCCATAAGAAGTGCAAGTCAGAAGAAGCTTGTGGCAGTCAAAAGAGAAAGAAAGAACGACCTACGTTTGGTCGAAGAGGAAAAGAGAAAAGGTAAGCAAGAAGTTGAAAAAGAAAGAGCGGGAAGCAAGTTGGTTTTGGAGAAGGAAAGGAGAGCTCTAAACAGCGTAGTCAACCGAGAGAAAGAGAAGGCAAGTCAAGAGTTGGGAAGGAAGAGGGAAAACTCCGTTGCGTGGAAAAGAAAGGCGCACGATCACAAGAATCGAGTACAAAAACTGCAAAGTTTGTACGAATTGACCTCCGAAAACTTTGAACATAGTCAAGCTTATATCACTCAACTAGAGTCGGGGGTGGAAGATTTAGACGTCACCTTTCATGAGTACCGTGAGCGCAATGGCTTCTTCGAGCTTCAGACTAGCCAGCAAGAGAATGCGACCCTCCGCGCACAGATACCTTAGGGGCTACGGTACAAGATTATGAGGGTAGGCTCTTGGTCCTTGAGGAAGTTGCAGTAGGTGGGGACGACTATTTGCAGTGAAGGCTCCGGGACGCTACCCGTATGATCCAAGATAAAGATGATTACTATACCACCTTGATGGTGCAAGTGCAAGAGGTAGCTCAGCACGTGAAGAACTTAGCCGCGGAAGCCGAAGCGCTACGCCCTCTTGTTACCCCGGACATGGCCGAAGCACTGAGATTCATCCAGCTGCTCCAGGCAGTAGAAGAGTTAGGGGTTAGGGCATCAATCTATCTCTAGATTTTTGTCACGACTATTTTGTAAGAAGGGCCTCCCCTTTTTGATGTTGGTCCGCCTATCCGACAACATCTTTTGTTAGTAAGCAAAGGCCCATCAGTAAAACTTTAATGTGATGATCTTTGTTCCAAGGGGACCTCCTAATTAATGAAATGTGGCATGTGAGGAGCCACCATTATGATCAACACCTTTGTTCACATGCATATTTGCACACATTCGTTGCATCTCCCATTCATGCACTATTTCACGATATAACATGCATTGACCAATTAATATCAATAAATTAACATCAAAAAATATTATTACAGTGGAAGAACCTCAATCTATAACCATTCCGCGTTCGTACGATTCCCGTTCCCAATCAAGAGCAATGGATGAGAGAATATCAAGGGTCGAACAAGGTCAAAAGGACCTCGAAGGTCAATTACATGGAATTGAACATAACATCAAGGATCAGATCGCTCAGTCGCAAACCAGCATCATCGCCCAGATGACCGAGCTGCTCACAAAGATGTTCAGTAAAGAAGGAGGTTCGGGAGAAGGAATAGAGGAGACCACGTCGCACATTCAACCGGAAGTACCTGTCACCGGGAAGAGAGTACACATCAACCTTGGAGGGGCCTCCAATCCAGTCAACCCTCAAACTAACCACCATGTCGGCTCCTCAGCTAATCCGCCGGTAGAAGTAGAGGAGGGCCCCGAAAATGAGGTTCCGGATCTAAGTATGATGAACGAAGTGGAGGAGTGAATTAGAGTCGAAATGGAAAGGAAATATGAAGAAAGGTTTCGTTTCTTTGAGGAAAGGTTCAAAGCACTACAAGGAATAGATGAACAAGGAGGTGACACTAGCGACTTAAGTCTCGTGGCAGATTTGGTAATACCACAAAAGTTCAAGGTTCCCGACTTCGCTAAGTATGATGGAACGACTTGCCCTTCCGCCCATAACACTATGTACTGCCAAAAGATGGCTACTTTCATAAAGGGTGAAAAATTGCTCATTCATTGCTTTCAAGAAAGCTTAACAGGTTCAGCAACCCGATGGTACACTCAGCTCAGCCGGGTTAACATCAAGTCATGGAAAGACCTCTCAAGGGCCTTAGTGGAGCAATATAAACACGTAACGAATATGACCCCTAATCGAATCATGTTGGGTGGTATAGAGCAAAGACCGAATGAAACTCTACGCTAGTATGCTCAAAGGTGGCGTGATGTGGCCGCTCAGATTCAGCCACCAATCCCCGAGTACGAGATTACACCCATGTTTGTGAACACTTTGAGAGGTGCTTTGTTCGATCGTTTAATAAACAACACCACTCAAAGTTTTACCGATGTGGTAAGAACCGGTGAGTCAATCGAGGTGGCTATAATAATCAGAAGGATTGAGAGCGGAGAGAATTCCCTAAGGAACTACAAAAGGAAAGACAATTAGGTAAACATTGTGAGGGCTTATAACACCCAAAGAACTTCACTATTTCCCAGCCGAAAAATACGATCGGGGGCGGGCAAGGTCCGAACAACAAAGAATCAAGGCCCCCGAGGAAGGAAAGTGAGAAATTTTCATTTACTCCCCTACCGGTATCATATGCCGAATTGTACTCGCAGTTGCACAATGCCGATTTGGTTAGGACTCATTATGTCCCTCCATTTGAACCACCGTTTCTAGCGTGGTACGATGGGAAGGTGAATTGCGAATATCATGCCGGCGTTCTGGGGCACACAATAGAAAATTGCATCGCATTCAAGAAGTTCGTACAAAACCTAATCAAGACGAGAGTATTGCAGTTAGACGAGCCAAGCGCGACCAACAACCCCCTACCTAACCATGAGGGCCGAGGTGTTAACGCTATTGAAGAGGATTATGCTAGGAAGGAAATGCGAAGCGTGTCCAATATCAAATCCCCGTTAAGGTGGGTTTTCTAAAAATTGTGTATGGCCCGAAAAATTGATCGAAGCATGATGATCGTACAAAAGGGTTGCGGTCCTTATTGTGAGTATCACCAAGACGAAGGACATAACATCCAGAATTGCGAAGATTTCAAGCAACAAATTCAAAAGATGATAGATAATAAGGAGATCGCTTTCTTTGAGAAGGTTGACAGAAAGAAAGAATCGGAAGTCTACACCTTAGACATCCCCAAGATTTCGTATGAAGTTGAAAGATCGTTTAGAATTTTGATCAAGCCAAAGGAGGAAGAGTCGCCCCAAGGGGAAAACGTCAAGGCGGCCCCCAAGATTGTGATAATGGCGTTATCATCGTTTCCTTTTAAGGATACCTGGAGTGTCCCATGGAATTACGCCGCCCATATCTCCGTGCCGGAGGTTCCCAAGCCACAAGAGGGCGAGGAGGCATCCATAGGAAAAGAGCCAATGCAAGAAGAGCCAACGGGGTATGACTCTGAAGAAGTGAATGAGGTGGGGCATTTCACAATGAGTGGTAGGTGCTATTTGCCGAAAACATCTAAGGTTGCGGAAGAGCCAAAGCCAAAGGACAAAAAAGAAGGAAATGAACCCGAGAAGATTTTTGAAGAGGATCCACCACTCAAGATCCATCAGCCAGTCACGGAAACACAAGCCCAAGAATTCCTAAAGTTCTTGAAGCATAGTGAGTATAGCGTCGCTGAGCAAATTCAGAAACAACAAGCAAGGATCTCGATACTCGAGTTACTGTTAAGCTCAGACAAGAACCGGGACGCGCTATTAAAGGTGTTAAATCAAACCTTTGTCCCGGATGACATATCAGTGGGAAAACTAGACCGAATAGTGGGGCACATTGCTACCGAAAATTACATTACGTTTAGTGATGACGAGATCCCGGATGGGGGCATGGGTTCAACTAAGGCTTTAAACATCACTACTCACTATAAGGGGCATATTTTACTCGGTGTGCTTATCGATAACGGATCTGCCTTGAAAGTGTAACCAATGGCCACCCTACGACGGTTGCCAATTGACAGTTCGCACATAAAGCCTTGTCACAACTCCGTTAGAGCTTTTGATGGGACTCAACAAGAAGTAATCGGGAAGATTGAAGTACCGCTAGTAATTGGACCAACCGATTATGTCGTTGATTTTGTGGTGATGAACATCCGGCCAACTTATAATTGTATATTGGGTAGGCCTTGGATTCACTCGGCGGGCGTTGTACCCTCATCACTACATCAAAAAGTAAAGTTTGTCATCGATGGGAAATTGGTGAGCATGGGGGCCGAGCAAGACATCATTGCATCCATAACCACTGACGCCCCTTATGTACAAACAGACGAGAAGGCCTTGGAGTGTTCATTTAAAGCCCTAGAATTTGCCAACACCACCTTTGTGGAGGAAGGAAGTAAGATCTCACACTATCGACTATCCAAATGCACCAAGATGACAGTTCGAGAAACTTTAGGGCGAGGATCCAGGAAAGGAAAAGGTCTCGAGAAGAAACCTTCAGGGGTGCTTACACACGAAGAGCGTAATTAACAAACAAGACAAGTTCGGGCTGGGCTTCAAGCCTAACTTTCAGCAAAGGAAACAGGAGTGGAGGAAGAGAGAAGAACAAAGGAAGGCTAGGCTCAAGGGCGCAGACATCTCGTGGGAGCCCACAACTTACACTGATATGGAAAAGATCTTCTTGTCCGGAGGGATAGTCAATGTGGAACAGAAGATAGATGAGAATGATCGAGAAGTCACCAAGCTCAGTAAGGAAGAAAAGCTCAACGAGGCATTGGAAGAGATGGACATCAATGTCATGGCAAAGGACGAGCAAAATGACCAATTGTTAGCCGAGATTCGTCCATGTCGCCCATGGGAGACACTCAATAATTGGACCAGTGTGGACCTGTCTTTAGTTTTTAGGTCAGAATCAAAGTAATGCTTATAATCAACCCTATCTGCTTTTGCCCGCGAGCGATAAGGATCTTTTGTAAAGGGCTCCTACTCCAACTTATTTAATGAAAGGGACGCTTCCCAATATTTTCTCAAATGGCAAACATCTCATTCATTGCATTCTTTCATTACTTATTCATTTTATAATCATATTATTCTTTCACTTCCCAATATACATTCTCCTTAAACTTTGTTTCAGGACCTCCGAGATCAGTCACGTGAATGACCTTGAACCTATGATCGAGGTAGATTTTGATCAGCTCTTGTACTTAGCCGAAATTGATCAAGGGAGGAGGATGTAGACTGTAAGGTCCTAGATGAATTGCTTAGGTTAATGAAAAGTGAAGAGAAGCAAATCATGCCCCATCAAAAGGACTTAGAGGTTATCAACCTAGAGACTGACGAAAAAATGAGGGAAGTAAAGATTGTCACCGTGTTCTCATCCAAGAACAGACGTGAGTTGATTGAGTTGCTTGAAGAATTCAAGGATGTTTTTACCTTGACTTACCAAGACATGTCGGGATTAAACACAGATATTGTGGTAAACAAGTTACCAATAAAGCCTGAGTGTAGGCCGGTTCAACAAAAATTGCGACGATTGAGGGCATACATGTTGTTAAAAATTAGAGAAGAGGTAAAGAAGCACTACGAGGCGGGCTTTCTTAAAATCACCAAGTACTCTGAATGGGTAGCCAATATAGTCCCAGTTCCGAAGAAAGACGAAAAGGTTCGTATATGCGTCGATTACAGAGACCTCAATAGGGCAAGCCCTAAAGACAACTTCCCGGTACCCCACTTCGATACTCTAGTGGACAATACCGCAGGGCACTCATGGTTCTCATTCATGGATGGTTTCTCGGGGTACAATCAAATAAAGATGCACCCCGAAAACATGGAAAAAAACCATTTTTGTCACCATGCGGGGGGACCTTTTGCTACAAGGTGATGCCTTTTGGATTAAAGAAAGTCGGGGCCACGTATCAAAGAGCTATGGCGACCTTGTTCCATGATATGATGCACAAAGAGATCGAGGTGTATGTAGACGACATGATAGCCAAGTCCCAAACCAAGGAGAGGCACATCCAGAATCTAAGGAAGCTCTTCTAGAGATTGAGAAAATATCAGCTAAAACTGAACCCAGCCAAGTGCACTTTCGCCGTCACGTCCGGAAAACTATTAGGTTTTGTGGTCACCCGGAAAATGATCGAGATTGACCCAGACAAAGTCAAGGCTATCCAAAACCTCCCCCACCTCAAACACAAAAGGAAGTCCGGGGATTCTTGGGGAGATTGAATTATATATCTCGATTTATTTCTCAATTAACCAACAAGTGTGACCCCTTTTTTAGATTACTCCGAAAAAACAATCCCGGAGTGTGGGACGAACAGTGCCAAGAAGCTCTAGATAAGATCAAGGAGTACCTAACTAAGCCACCGATCTTAGTGGCCCCGACGCCGGGAAGGCCTCTAATTCTGTACCTAACAATGTTTGAGAATTCAATGGGTTGTGTATTGGGGCAGCATGATGAGTCCAGAAGCAAGGAGAGGGCCATCTATTATTTGAGCAAAAAATTCACCGATTGTGAGACTCGGTATCCACCCATCCAAAAGTTGTGTTGTGCCTTAGTATGGGCTACCAAGAGGCTCCGGTAATATATATTGTACCATACTACGTGGTTAATATCAAAGTTGGACCCGTTAAAATTCATGATGGAGGCACCAGCTTTGACTGGAAAAATGGCGCAGTGGCAAATGCTTCTATCCGAATATGATATTGTGTATGTGAGTCAGAAGGCGATAAAAGGGAGTGCAATAGCCGATTTCCTAGCTAGCCGAGCCTCGGAAGACTACGAACCTCTGAATTTTAACTTCCCCGATGAAGATGTAATGCATACATCCGTAGTAGAGGAGGATATCCCAGAAGACGGATCTTGGAAACTCTATTTCGATGGCGCCTCCAACGCCCTAGGTCATGGAATAGGGGTAGTGCTAATCTCACCCGAGAATGTCTACTACCCCTTTACAAGTCGATTAGAGTTCTTTTGCACTAATAATGTAGCCGAATATGAAGCTTGTGTCATGGGGCTACGTGCAGCCATCGAAAGAAAGGTCAGGGCCTTTCAGGTTTTTGGAGATTCGTCTTTGGTAATCTTTCAACTTAGAAAAGAATGGGAAACCAGAGATTCAAAGTTGGTCAAGTGTTGAGTTGATCACACAATTGTAAATGGCCAAGAGGGGGTGAATTGGCGATAAAAATTTTGGTGGGTGAAAATATGGAAAAACAAAATTGTGACACAAAGCAATTAGAGTGGTTCAAGTTCTCCAAACGAACTCTACATCCACTACCTTAGTTCCCACTAAGGATTTTCAGCCAATTCACTACTTAAATTCTTCCCCTTTTCTTGGATAAGGAGGGAACCTTACAATTTGATTAAGCTTTCTACCCAAAGCTTAATCCACTCACTTTTACAAGAGAAGTATTTGGTAAACTCTAAAAATTCATCTCAAAGGATGATTATTTACCCAATTACAATTTCACACTCCACAAACTCACAATAAAAGATTACAATGAGAATACAATAGTTGGGTACAATAATTTGACTCTAAAGGTGCAAAGTTTGGATTTGAGTGCTTTGGTGTTGCTTGTAGGTTCAATAGTTGTTGCTTGTTCAATTGAGACTTGTTTTTATACCCTTGCATTGAATTCTAACCGTTTGGGTAGTTGGGATCATCAATAGAGCCGTTGAGATGCAATTTCCCGCAATAAATGCAGCTCTGTTGCCTACCGTATCGGTACAGCTAAGGGGCGTATAGGTACATGTATCAAAGAGGAAAGAGCCGTTGTGACTGAAAACATCGTGTATCGATATGCTTAGAGGGATTACCGGCACGGTTTTTAAGGGGCGTATCGATACGGAAAGGCGTATCGATACTGGATTTGCTCACTGGAATCCCAACTTTGATTTTGGTAAAGAGTGTATCGATACGGCTACTTAGCGTATCGGTACGGTATAACAGTCATTTAAATTTTGGGATACCAACTAACTGACAAGCCAACGGTCAAAAATTAAATGCAAAGATTTTGCAAAGATAAGCAAATCGTATCGATACGGTTGCAAAGCGTATCGGTACGGTATCATTTAAAGTCTTGCCTAGATGAATATTGTATCGATACGGGGTAATACCGTATCGGTACGCTATGGTCTATTAAAATTCTAGTGACTAAAAACCGTATCGATACGCCTATGGGTATCGATACGCCTGGGCGTTTTGCTGAAGTTTAGCTTGAAAATACATAAAAAGACTTAGTGAATTTTGAACATTTAAGAGAGTTTTGTCTTGAAGTATAATTTGGTTCAAAAAGACTTGTCAATAGTGAGACTTTGAAGAGTACTGAAAAATTTATTGCTTTGCAAATCAGTCCATAAGTTTAGGTGTTATATCAAAATCAATTTTGGTTTCACATCAAGTATTATGATTGCAAATATTGTGTTTTGTGTGCTAATAATGTTTTGTGGGTGGATATATATATAATATATGGTATATGGTATAATATATGATTGCACATCTTTGTCATATCTTGTTTAACATGTAATATGTCTTTTTACATTATATAATTTTATTATTTCGTATGCTTATCATGTTTTTTATATATCACTTATATCGTTCGTATTGTAACGTACATTTTTATTTAATCATGCAATTTATTTGTCTCATTTTTAAATTTATGAGTTGCATCCGAATCTTTAAAAAATATAATGCGAATGCCTTTTTATTTGAGAATGAACAAGGCCAGTACCAGTCATAGTGGTGGTGGTTCGGACGTTCCTTCTCGAATAATAAGTCTTTTAAAATTTACTTAATCGTATAACCAAATTTCGATACGAATCGCCACTTTAAATTGCAAAATTTAATATTAACTAAGCGGTAATGGTTTTGGTACCGATTTTAGGGCACGAAGGGGGTGGTCATCCTTCCCCACGTGTAACCGACTCTCGAACCCATTTTTCTAAAAGAAAAAATCTCTGATTTTACTTCGGTGTCTGGTCTACCATTTTTTAAATGGTCAGTGGCTACTCCCTCATTTTTTTTAAAAACCCGATTAAATTTTTAAAACAAATTAAAAACCCGGTTCCTCCAAGTGACGCCGAGGTACTTTTTATTTTTCTAAATTTTAGTCGCAACACATCTCTTTCATTGGGACCATCTATTATTGAAACTCTTTTCGTATTGATTGAATTTTAGTTTAATTAATATTATTGTTGTTATATGTCTTATTAGAGACGTTAAAGTTTAAATTTTAACTTATAAATCTTAAAATTTAAATATTAAACTCTAAATTTTAAAAATTAAACTCTATAACCTTAAATAAAACACATAACAACATTATATGATTATATATTTATTTTGGGTAATTATTAAAAATTTCCTCCTCGATACATAAAACTAATTTCTCATAAGAATAGTTACTTTAAAAAAAGGGGCGGATGGTTATGGACCACGGGGTCTTGTCCCCACAAAATGTTGGGAAATTAAATTTTAGTCTATTCAAAAAAATTAAATATTTTTTTATTATGTTTTAAAAAGATTTAATATTTTAACAAATTCACTCATAAGTAATTTTAAAAAATCTCATTAAATATTAAAATATTTGAAATTTGCTTTGACTCTAATTTCTTTTGAAAAATTTATATTAAACACTTAAAAATAAATAAAAAAAATCTGATTTAACGGTTGATTTGAAGGTCGATTTAAAGTTTTTTTTTTTTGGATGGGGGTGTTGTCATAGACATGTGGGGTTGGTTAAATCATTGTGTCTTTGACCGGCAAGCATGGTAAGGTTGCGTGCAAGTTTGGCAGGACCATGTGGGTGTCAATCTTAGCCTTGTCTTGCCACAAATGCTAGAGCCTCAGAGTTAGAGATAAATAAATCGAGCTTGAATAAATAAAGTTTTTTGTTTTTATTTATTTTTAAAGGTGTTAATGTTTGATTTGTGTTTGTTTAAATTTTTAATATCATATTTGTGTATTTATTTTTGAAAGTGTTCATGTTTATTTGTTTATCGTTCGTGAACATGTTCGTTTATATGTTTGTGTAACGTTGTGAACATAAGTTTGATGGTATTTATAAGGTAAAATGACAAAAAAAATACCCCTAACATTTGCATGTTTTGTCATTTGACCCTTATTTTTTTTGGAACAAACAACCCAACGTTTCAACTTTGTCCAAATATTCTTTCATTGGAAGAAAATTATCAGTCAACTTACGATCAATGATTGATGCTGAATGGACTTGCCACATGTTAAGTTCTGCTGACATGGTAGCATATGCCATGTTAGATTAAAAAAAATTGTTGTACCCTTTTTTATGTTGACACGTGGCCGAATTTGAAAGTGACACGTGGCGAATATGATGCTGACACGTCGGTAAATCTTAACACGTGACAAGTCCAATCAACTTCAGCAATTGACCGTCATTTAACTAACGGTTTCCATCCAACGATGACATATTTAGATTAAATTAAAACGTTGAGAGTTGTTTGCTCCAAAAAAAAGAATAGGAGGTCAAATGACAAAACATATTGATTTTTTATTGAGAGCATCTTTTAATTGATTCTTATCATTTTGTCTATTTATAATTAACATATTGATTTGCTCTAAATGACAAAAAAGAATAGGAGGTCAAATGATAAAAACACATTAATTTTTTATTGGATTAAATTAAAACGTTGAGAGTTATTTGCTCTAAAAAAAAGAATAAGAGGTTGTTTGCTCTAAAAAATAGAAAGCTAAATGACAAAACATGCAAATATTGAGAGCATCTTTTATCATTTTGTCTATTTATAATTAACATATTGATTTGCAATCTAATTTTTACAACACTAAAATTAATTGATTTTTTATTGAACTAAAATTAATTGATTGGTATAACGAGCGTAATACTTTTACGTTATTTCTTTTAGATATTTAACAAAAGTTTAAATTTTAATAACTCAATTGGTGAAGAAATCTAACACAAATTACAAAATTATATGATAAAAGCTAAAAGATTTGTTTTTATTCTTCCTTTTTTACTTTCCAATTCGGATTATTGAACTCATCAAAATTATAATTGTTATCATTTTCCTCCTGGCACTCAAACTCTTATAACTTGTACCAAACGTCTTTCTATAACTTGTCTTTTAACTCTCTTTTTTCTACAATAGAGCGTCATTAAAATTCATAAGGTTAATGTTGGGATTTAAACTCACACAAAAATAATAGTGGATGAGCATCTTTGGTCAGTCGGTCAATTAAAGGATTTCTATAACTTGTTTTTAATTCTTTAAGTTATTTCCACCACACATCCTCAAACTACGACTCTTATTTTAAATTGATCCTTTAAACTTTTGAATGTTTCATTTTCATCCCAAACTATAACTTCCATTATGAATTGATCCTCAAACATTTGAATATTCCAGTTTTGGTCCCAAACTTGATTCTCATTCTAAATTGGTCTCTTGTACTTTTGAGCATTCCAAGGCCATTAAACTATTGATATGATTTTATTTTGATCACTGAACTATGAATTTTGTCAATTAGACCACTAAGTTATAAAAATGGTTTCAATACAATACAAGACTAATGACGTGATAGTTAAATAAGTTTATAGAATTAAATTAGAACCATATTGATAAAATGTGTAATTCTACAGATTTACTTAATTGTTACATCATCAATTTCGTTAAAAGTTTAATGGTCGAATTGACAAAATTTATTGTTGAGTGATCAAAATAAAATAAACCAATAGTTTAGCGGTATTGAAGGTAGTGTACCTTTCTATATAACCATTAGCATTTTATTCTATTGACAACGTTATGATTCAATCTTACAATTTTACTTAAGGGATATAACGTCTCATCTCATTATACCAGTTGCTTAATTTTTTTATAAAAAGACTAACATTTTAATTTTTGAAAAAAATACAAAAATATTACAAAATTTTAAACATTTTTTTATCATTTGAGGTTTGACCCGACAATCCAGGTTGCTGGCTTGCTGCCCATTAAATCAACCAGATCTTTAGGGGGTATTTTTTAAAATATATATTTTCCCTTAAGGTTTGATCTAATTTTATATAATTTGATTAATGTTTTTCAACCCAATATTAAAGGAGTTGACACCAATATAAATTGAAAAAATATATATAAGATATATATGAGGAAGTTGGATCACAAAAGTCAAACATCAATCAACCCATGTTTTGTTAGTGCTTGACGGGCTTAATGTTTGAAATAAGTGCAGGCTTTGATAAAAAAAAAACTTTTTAAAATTGATTAATTATAGTCAATTTATGCATAAAATATACGAGTTGACAATTTTTTTTGAAAGTAACAATCGGTCATATTTTATTAAAATAAATAAACTGAAAGACAAAGTTATAATAAAGCAGACTGAAAAGACATAAAAAAACTTTATGACCGATGGTTTTCCTTCTACCCGATGAAATAAGGCATGGAGGAAGATGGTAGAAGAAATAAAGAAAGGGGAAAGCTCCAAAGAGATGTAAACAAATAAATTTCATCCGATCGACCATCAGAGACGGAAAAGGCTATGGTGGGTCAACAAAGCGTCGGTCGCAATCTACCAAGTGCCGGATGTGGGACGGAGCATCCTCAACCCAGTAGCAATCCTCTGCATGTCGTAAACCGTCCGCCGCTAACGCATGCGCCGGCCGATTGCCAGCACGCCCTGTGAAGTCAAAACAACACGAGGTAAATTCTCTGCCCAGCTCCTTTGAATCGTGAATTAAAATCTCGATTCTTGACAAATCTGGTTCCGATGATCTGAGTTTAAGGGAAATTGCTCTGTTGTCGCCTTCAACCACGATATTACGGAGATCCAAATCACGCGCAAATAGAAGGCCATGGAGTACGGACAGTGCCTCCGTCTCAAAAACCGAGGTAATCCTTAAATTATTCCGGTGACCAGCTCCAATCAGAAAGCCATTATTGTCCCGAATAAGAAATCCAGAACTAGATGTACTATCAGATCTTCTAAAACTTGCATCAACATTTACTTTGTAGATTCCCGCCGGTGGTGGAGCCTACTGGGCATCTACATGACGGAGCTGATGCTGGAACCGTGAAGAGGTAACGGTGAGCCCCTGGAAATATCCTTTGATAAAGGTAAAAACCTCCTCCGTACGCTATACTATCCTTTCATAAATTAGGATATTTCTTGAATGCCATAAAGCCTAAATTGCGATCAAAATCGTAACATGATTCTTCTGTGATGTAGAATTAAATACATATAGTAACCATGATTGAACGTTTGTGTACTGATTCCAATTGTTGGCGGGTACACCAAGTAAGTACCATACTTCTGATGCAAAGAAACAGTCCCTAATGACATGTAAAGAACTCTCAACATAAGAATTACATATGGGACATACTAGGTTAGTTATAACTTTCTTGAAGACTAGGTTTAACATAGTAGGTACGAAATCCCTAGCCATTCTCCAGTTTAGGATCTTAATCTTCGAAGGACAAGTGACCCGCCAAATATAATCAAAACATGATAGCTGAGTATCAGTCGTTGTAGAATAGCCCATTAGCAGTCTATATCCACTTCGAACCGAATAAATTCCTGAACCCTCTCCCTACCATGACAAAAAATCATCTTGATGATAAACAGGGAGCTTGATATTTAGAATAATGTCAGCCTCTGAGGTGGTAAAAATTGTACGAACAAGGTGTTGATCCCACCTGTTCGTGTCCTGAAGAATTAGGTCCGAAACCAAATGAATATCGTCCACTTGAGGAGATTGGACCCGGCACGATGGCAATCCTGGGAGCCAAAAATCGTTCCAGATGGACACATTGGACCCAGACCCAATTGTCCAACCAAGCCCCATTTCAAGAAGCCTTCTCGAGCTCCAGATACTCCTCCAAACCATCGAAGGAGACGAGCCCAACCGAGAATCAAGAAAAGACGAATGTGGGTAATACTTAGCTTTTAGTAGACGGGCCACAAGTGAGTTGGGTTTAGATATCAACCGCCAGCCCTGCTTAGCCAACAATGCGACATTAAACTTTCTTAAGTCGCGGAAGCCCATATCGCCGTCTTCTTTGGGCCTGCAGAGTTCCGTCCACGTACACCAGTGTATACCTTTTTGGATCGAGGATTTCTGCCACCAATATCTTGCTAAAATAGATTCAAGGTCTCTACAAAAAGTAATTGGGAGCAAGAAGCATGACATTGCAAAGAGAGGTATAGCCTGAAGGATAGATTTTATAAATACCTCTTTGCCCCCTTGTGAAAGCGTTTTAGCACTTAACGAAACAACCTTGCATCCGAGCCTATCTTTCAAGTAACAAAAGGCCCTTTTCTTATCACGCCCCACAATAGCCGGGAGGCCCAGATACCTCTCAGGACAAGTAACTTCCGGAACATTTAAAATACGGCATACATCCTTTCGATTCCCCACAATAACGTTAGAACTAAAAAACACACTTGACTTATCATAATTTACCAATTGTCCCGAGCACTAACCATATCATTGAGGAGGGCTTTTAGGTGACTCGCACTTCCTGCCAAAGCTTCCCCGAAAATAACACAGTCATCTGCAAAGAGCAGATGACTCATCAACGGTGCACTACGAGTAATACGAATACCACGGAGGCCACCAGATGTGACAGCAGACCGAAGCAGCGACGATAATCCCTCACCACAGAAGAAAAACAAGTAGGGGCTAATAGGTCCCTTTGACGCAATCTCCTCGTCGGGAGAAAATATGCACTCGTACTACCATTCACAACAACCGAGTAAGAAAAAGATCGAATACAACGCATGATCAAGTCGACAAAAGCAGGGTCAAACCCCATCTTAAGCATAACACGCTCAAAAAATCCCCACTCAACCCGATCGTACACCTTACTCATGTCGAGCTTTAGGGCAAAAGACCCACGCTTTCTATACCTCTTCTTCTTGAAAGAATCTAGAATCTCATAGGCTGCAACGACGTTATCAGTAATTAGTCTTTATGGGACAAACGCGCTCTGAGCGTCATCTATACAACCTTCAAGGACCAAATTCAACCTGTTGGCTAACATCTTAGAGATGATCTTAAAAAGCACATTGCAAAGGGCAATTGGACGGAACTGCTTCATCGAACGAGCATCATTAAATTTCGGAATAAGGACAATATGAGTCTTATTAATTTCATCAATTGGGAATTCACCACGGATAGCACCAATACAAAAAGAAGCTATGTCATCCCCAATGATACCCCAAAACCTTTGATAGAACACCGCTCCCAACCCATCTGCCCCGGAGGCTTTAAGAGGACTCATAGAGCTAAGAGCAGCAAAGACATCAACCTTAGTAAAAGGCTCAGAAGAGAACAATTCATATCTGGGTTAATACAAGTACCAATACCTTGTAAGATATTACAAGGATCTGAAGAACCCTCAGACGTGAACAATTTTGAAAAATAATCTACAGCAATATGCTTTACCTCGTCACAAACTTCATGAAAAGTTCCATCATCAGTTAAGAGTCCGTTGATGTATTTATGACGCTTTCTCTGACTAGCATAGCGGTGGAAAAAGCTCGTATTTATGTCCCCATTTTTCAGCCAATTCGCACGCGCACGTTGTTCCCAATAAACTTCTTCCTTATCAAGTTCAAGGTTCAGTTCAAGTTTAGACTCAATTAAAGCACCGATTGTATCGTCCGAAACTTGCTGATTCGAAAGCTCAGTAATTTGAGATTGTAGGTCACAAACAAAGAGTTTCTTTACCTTTCGCAGCCTCCAAAACCACCTATCCAGCCCAGAGCTAATGACTAGCAGTCGTTCAGGGACACAGCCCTCAGAGTTACCCCAAAGCTGGAGAACCTCATCCTCACACGTATCTTCAAGAAGCCAAACCGCTTCAAATTTAAAATGCCAAATTTGGTCCGCCTGATACAAGTTAGGGGCAGTATTAAGGAGCAATGGGCAATGATCCGAAAACGAGTGCGGGAGATAATCAAGTTGATAGGTAGGAAACAATTCTTCCCAACCCGAAGACATCACTCCCTGATCCAAACGTTCCCGAATATTGTTTACTACTGTTCGTCCCCATTCCCAGGTGTACCAGCTCCCTTTATAACCCATGTCCAATAAACCACAGTCATCTAAAGCTTCCTGAAAGTTACGCATTTGCCAGTCATGTCGAAGAATTCCACCCGATTTCTCGTGCTGGAACAAGATTTCATTGAAGTCTCCAAGAACACACCATGGTAAATCTGGGCGATCATTCAATTTACGGAGGAGATTCCATGAATGAAGCCTATTAAGAACCTCAGGTGCACCATAGAAGCCAGTCAATCTCTATCGACACACACCATTTCCTTCCGTAACCACGACATCAATATGATGTACAGAGAAAGAACGCAACGTAGCACTAACATTATCCTTCCACCCTAAACAAAGACCACCACTTCTACCATCCGAACTAACATCCACCCCATTAACATATCCTCACAATTTCCTCACACGCTCCATTTTAACTGCCAGCAATTTAGATTCCATAATGAAAATTACCGACGAGGATAAGTCACGCAAGACAGCGCGAAACGACGAACGGTTCGGTCCATCCCCAGGCCCCGAACATTCCAACTTAAGATTTTCATTGAGGATGGTTGGCCCCGATCGAGGGACCTGCCAATACTGAGGAGTGATCTCCATGTGCAACTTGTAGAGTAGAAACAGCAGAAGAAGTCTAAACGCGATGCCTCTTTGAGCTATCACAATTAGTAAGGGGAGCATCCTCATCTAATCGGCGCATCTCAACATCAAACTCGTCATTCGCATGAAAGCCCATCAACTGATTAGCATTAAGAGATGCCGGCTTGGACAAGTCCACAAAAACTCCCCCATGTATCACGGGCCCAGTATTCGAATTATGCACGTGCACATTAGAGCTTTGACTACCAGTCAAGTTTAATTCCCCTAATGGCGCCCTAGAAACTGCCAACTTATTCAACTGATCAGAAGCTTTAGGCATAGGAATTGGCGGAGGATTCTCTTTTAACTGTGATTGAGCGGGAATCATGCGAAGAACCTGAGACCGTTCCATACCATCCTCAACCAGCCATCTGCTCGGCGTCGGAGCTGCACGCCGGGAAGGTGCCCTAAGGGTAGCATCCCACCCCGGAATCAAGTCCATTCCACCTTCAGCAAATCTCAAGGGACAAAAATTCTCCCCATGCCCTAGAATACCACAGAGGAAGGAAAAGAGAGTTAATTTTTCATATTGAAAACAAACATAATGGTGCTCTCCGTTCGACAGAATTAGCTTCTTTTTTCTTTTAAGTGGTTCCCTCACATCCACACGAGCACGAATCTTCATTATTCGCTTGTACCCCAAAGCAATCGCTTTTGAATCATAATCTAAAAACATCCCAATAAAATTTTCGATTACTCGAGCAACCTTTTCAGACATAAAACCCAAAGGCACATCATGCACGAGGATCCAGAAATCCACAAAGTGAAGTGGAACAGAAAGTGGATCCTCCTCAGCCTGCAAGCGATGTAGAATCAGGAGATGACTATTAAAAAACCAAGGCCCTCCACTCGAGATCCGATCCACATCCGATATGTGATACAATCAGAAAAGAAGCCGCCCCTCACCCAAGTCTGAGATCGAGATCCCCCCGGGGGGGATGCCATACCGACGCCAACGTAGATCGCATAGACTGGAAATTAACGACGCTAAAGGTCAGAAATGAGCCCACAAAACAGAACTCAAAAGGTAAAGGGGAATCAGTTGGATCCAACTCAATCTGCAAACCGTCATCTTCACCACCAGCGATTGAAAGGTTTGCCATATCGTGTTCAACGTCGGCCATTAATCAAGACAAAAGAGACCAGAGAAAAAAGAAAGAAGAAAAGAAAATAGGTGTGCTACAAGAGCAGAGAGAAAACGTGCCACAAGAGCAGAAAACTAGTCTGTATAGGAAGCTTTTAATATTATCAATCAACGTTTTACTTTTTATTTTTATAATAAAAAAGACTAATTATTTGGAATCAAATTTAAGATTTAATGTAAACTAGAATAAAAGTGATGTCTTTTATTAATAGAAAATTTTAATTAATTAGTAATCATGTGGTATTTTTTGTTTAATCATTGGTATGTGACTTATTGACCAACTAATTCGGATTGAGTTTTGTAGAGGTCTAATATGGAGTCAACCTCCCAACTCATTTTTTTCCATTCACAACACTAGGGTTCAAACATCTGACTTTATTTATGAGATCTAATGGATCATCATACTAAATTAATTGATTATTGATCACAATCATGTGTTGTTAATAACATTTTCATATAACTATATATAATAACAAAATTTTATTAAAACTCAAAAAAACATAATAGAAAGAAGATAGGACAACTATCATGAATTAATAAGCTCACCATGTACAACCAACATATGCCTGCCACCTTCAATTGATACATGACTAAAAGAATTAGCTTACTATTGGGATAAAAATCTTCGACCGCTTTTCGGTGTTTCTTTCTATACTTCAACACTAAAAAATTAAATCTTAAGCCCTAATTTTAAATTTTAAATCATAAACTTTAACCTTAAACCCTAGAAATACACCATATTTCAAATTCTCTAAACTCTAACCCTAAACCCTAACCTTAAATCTTAATCTTAACCTCTAAACTTATTTTTTTTAATGGGGACATAAATAGGACATCGAAAATAGATAAAAAAATATTTATATTCTTTTTTTTAACAAAAGAAGGGGACTGCACATGCTGGGAATAATTCCAACACCTAAGGGAGAGATGGGAAGGGAATGCTCCTGCTGGGTTTAGAATCCAGGACTTAAGGGAAGGGAAGAAGTATGTGAGAAAGCTCTGGCCACCCGGCCATCATCGTTTTCTCTAAAAAAAATTATATTCTAAATAAGGAGAAAATAGCCATAAAAAGCTATGACCATTCAAATAAATTTTGGTTTGATTTTTGTGTGACTAAAACAGGAAATTTATTCAAAGGAGAAGAAACATTAGAAACATAGACAACAAAACAACGTCCTAGAAAACGAACAAAGGGCACCAAATATCCAAACCGAACAACACAAACAAAGGGGATCCTGTGAACCCTACAAAGAAACCCAAGCAAGCAAACAGTGGGGTAAACGACGACAAATAGAAGAGCTGAACTTTCGGATCCCTAAACGAATCCACTCTATGGGAAGTCTTCGGTAGTCAAGTTGAATCGACCATTGATCCAAGGGTCGGGCTGAAAAAAACGGCAGAATCAAGCAACAATGGCTGATAATAGTTCTACCTTCAAACGGTTTAACTCTAAAAAAGAGAAAAACCACGGTAGAGGCAGCAGAGGATACACCTCCAGAAAGCCACGCTGACGGGCCGAAAGTCCTATCAACCTTGAGAAAGCATCGAAACGGTTACAAGTACGAGAATCATGCAACCAAAACTTCCCTAGAAGAAACTAGAGAGAGGAGGAGGAAGAGAAAGAAGAGAAAAGAAGGGCTTTTTTTGTTGCTCACTGCTTCACCGAGCAAAATCGTTCCCGATCAAGAATCAAGATCGTTGAGACCCAAAATTTAATTATTGACAAGGAAAAATTAGGATCGAAGGTAGGAAGGATCAAATTATTTTATTTTAAAAATATTAAATATTTAAATATATAATTTAAAAAAAATAAAACTTTATTTGACTAACATATAAATTTATAGAGATGCAATGTTCGACCGGGGGAAAGGGGGAAGGCGTGGAGAAGCGTTTGGAAATCGGGTATGGACCTTATTTGTGGCGAATTTGCCAAATCAACTACACTGGCAAGGGGTCTGGCAGGTTTTTGATCGACATGGAGTTGTTGTCGACGTGTTCGTACCTCGAAAGAGAGTGAAAGATGGCACACGATTTGGATTCGTAAGAATGGGATCGGCGATCGATGCGAATCGGGTAATGAAAGGTTGAATGGATTTTGGCTATATGAATCAAAAATCAGAGTGAACATGGCGTATAATGGAGATTGGGGTTTCACGCGACAAAGGAAATTGATATCACAATCGGCTGGCTCCCAACCTAATAAATCGTTGCGATCACAGGGCATTGCTGGGGGTTTCAACGGAAGGGGGAACAATCAGAATCTACAGGGGGCAACAGAGGAAGGGAATAGCAACAGCATGTACAGAAGAAAATCGAAAGAAGGAGAGGAAATCAGACATGGCGATGCGAAAGCAAGCAATAGGGATCATAGATGCGAAAAAAATGAAATTTTAAAGACTTGTGCTGTAGGTTTCTGTCGCAAGCCATATCAAATAGCGAAATTGGCCAAAGAATTCCACAAGGCAGGATTGCTTGGATTCTCAGTGATGCGTATAGCGGGATCGTTTGTCCTTTTGATGTTTGACAAACTCTGCCTACAATGATAAGGGGTCATCAATGGATGGTACAGTGGTGCCAAATTCAGTATCAATAGAGGACATAAAGGCAAAAGAGGAAATCGTTGTGGATAGGAGCTACTTAGAACGTATTTGAAAAAAAAACCAATTATCAGATTAGAGAGTGGTAGAGACATCGAGCTGGATGGATGACGAACAAGTGGGAATATTGAATAGAGAGATGGGTGAGCGGATGAGTGGTGAGGTGTTGGGTGTGGTGGGGGATGTCAATAGATTGTGTCAGGTGCAGTCGAATGTAAAGCGGATTGAGACAAGCCCGACGAGGGATGGGTCACGGGTAGAATTGCCAAGGGTGAATAAAGCAATATTAATAGATGTGAATGTGGAACAAAAGAGAGTTAGACAACTAACGGAGATTGAGGCGAGCCTGGCACCATTAGGGGATAAACCCACTGCTGAACAACTCACAAAACGTGGGCGTGGGCGTCTACGAAAAAAGGAGTCGGACATAGTACCAAAGGCAATCGTGAATGGCTCATTGTCGGACTCCGATTTTGTATGTCGTAAACAAGGGATATTGCGGGAGGCTCGCAAAACTGTGGGGTTGGGAAAATTGATAGGGGCAGTAACGGAGGGACGAAAGGAAGCGATAGTCAAAGATATAGCGCGTTTAATCGAAGCGTGCGATCACAAAGCCTAGCAAAGCATCAAGATGTTGTCGTGGAATGTCCGGGGGATTGGCGCGACGTCAAAACGACGATCTATTCAGCGCATTCTACGTCAACACAAATGGGTTTTGGCTCTACTTCAAGAGACCAAAACGAAGATGATCACAGAGAAAATTGTTCGACAATTTTGGTATGAGGATACGTTTGAGTTTTGCTTTGCTCCATCGGAGGGGAGAGCGGGTGGTGTTGTTGCGATTTGGGACCCCAATGGGTTCAAAGTAGAGGTGAAGGAATGGCGTAAGAATATGATTATTCTGGTTGGACGATGGGTGCGTGAAGACTGGTTGGCTGGGTTTGTGGGTGTGTACGCACCTTGTGTGATTGCTGAACAAGGGGCCTTTTAGGAGGAAATAATGCAAGTGGTTCGATCAAGGCAAATCGAGTGGTGCGTGGGTGGCGATTTCAACATGGTGACAAAGACGACGGAGAGAACGGGCAGTGTACATCTTGCTCGAGGTATGAGTCAATTTTGTGCATTTATTGAACAAATTGCTTTGATAGATATTCCGATGCAGGGAAAACGATTCACATGGTTTGGTCCGAGGGGGGAAAGGGAGCCGGCTGGATCGTTTCCTAGTATCGCAAGGTTGGGTGAATCGATTTCCGATGCAGGGAAAACGATTCACATGGTTTGGTCCGAGGGGGGAAAGGGAGCCGGCTGGATCGTTTCCTAGTATCGCAAGGTTGGGTGAATCGATTCGAGGCTCTCACAGTGCTGAATTTGCCAAAGGAATTATCGGACCATTCCCCCATTGTTCTTGTAGGCGACGTTTTTTATAGTGGTCCGAAGCCTTTCCGATTCTTTAACTTTTGGTTAAAAGATATTCAATTAATGGAAAATGAATGGAGGAGATTGTCGTTGCTTGATGGGGAGGCTGCGATTTTGACAAAATTAAAAGGGTTGAAAGGGTTGAAAGGGATGCTAAAAGGATGGAATCTACAGGGTGTAAATGTGATCGAAGAACAGTATAAAAGCGTAGTAGGCGAATTGGAGCAGCTTGATGCTAAAGTCGGGTCTGAGGGGCAATCGATGGATGAAAAATTAAGGGCGAGGGAGCTTTATGCGAGGTTGTGGAAATTGGCCAAGTTGAGAGAATCAATTTGGAAACAGAAATCGAGGGTGTTGTGGTTGGCGGAGTGGGATCGTAACACAAGCTTTTTTCACAAAGCGACGAAAATTCGTCAAATGCAAAATTATATATCGGGTATTCAGGTAGATGGTTGTTGGGTGACTATATCGGAGAGAATGAAATTTATGTTCAGGGGGAATTTCAGAAACATTTCGATAAGCTGTATGCAGCGGGTTCCTTCTTGCCAAATGTGGACTTTGCTATGTTGTCAAATGAACAGCGGAGGGGGCTTGAAGAAATGTTCACGGAAGAAGAGGTGAAGGGTGCGATTTGGAGCGGTGAGGGGGCGAAGGCACCGGACCCGGATGGATTTCCATTCGAGTTCTTCAAACAGGGATGAGATTTTTTGAAGTCTGATATCATGAGGTTTATGGCTGATTTTTTCGAATCAAGCAAGATACCGAGGGGGGTGAATTCAACCTTTGTGGTTTTGATAGCAAAGAAGGACTGCCCGAGAGTAATTGGGGACTATCGCCCAATTTGTTTACTGAATTCTGTGTATAAGATACTGGCGAAATGTTTGGCGCAGAGGTTGCAAGGGGTATTTCCTACGCTGATCACCGATGTGCAGGCTGCATTTATCAGGGGTCGACAGATTTTAGACGGTATTCTGCTAGCTAATGAGAAAATTCACTCAATGAAGAAATGTAAATTTGCGAATGGGGGGTGATTCTTAAATTAGATTTCGCCAAAGAGTATGATTGTATCAGTTGGACTTGTTTAGATTGTATTATGTGCCGAATGAGGTTTGGGGAGAGGTGGAGAGGTTGGGTGATGGCGTGTGTGAGCTCAGCTCGGTTGGCGATACTGATAAATGGTAGTCCGACGAGAGAATTCCCGATACGGAAGGGCATTCGTCAAGGTGATCCATTGTCGCCTCTTTTGTTTGTGATAGTGGCCGAGCTTTTACACCAATTCATGGTCAATGCAGAAAAATTGGGATTGATCAAGGGAGTACGAGTGGTTGGTGACATTGTCCTGTCACACCTACAGTTCGCGGATGACACTATTATTTTTCTGACGGGAGAGGTTGAGGTAGCGTGTGACGTGAAAAGAGTGCTAACATGCTTCGAGTATGTATCTGGGTTACAGATTAATTACGACAAATCATGCCTTTTTGGAATTGGTGTAGACGATGCGATGCTTATGGAATTTACGTCGGTCCTGGGCTGTCCGATTGGTGACTTGCCGATACAGTATTTAGGGATTCCATTGGGTGTACATCCGCGTGGATCTGAAGTATGGGAACCACTTATCAGAAGGTTTCGCAAGCGACTTTCAGGTTGGAAACGTAATTCCTTATCGTTTGCTGGTCGGTTGTTTTTAATTAATACGGTGTTGTTCGCGCTGTCGGTATTTTACATGGGGGTATTCTTGGTGCCAAACGTGTTGTGCTGCGAATTGATAGTATTAGGCAAAATTTTCTTTGGGGTGGCAAAGAGGAGAGGGCGAAGATGAGTAGGATAAGCTGGGATGTGGTATGTAAACCGAAGCGAGTGGGAGGACTTGGGGTGGTGAATTTACGCGCAAGAAATTTAGCGTTGCTTGCGAAGTGGGCATGGAGATTTGCACAATCAGAGGACTCGCTGTGGAAGTCTATAATTGTGGTGAAATATGGTACGACTGTGAGAAGTTGGCAAATTCAGCAAAAGGGGAAGGTACACATGTCGGCGATGTGGAAACAAATCGTAGAGGTGCAGAATGACGAGTACATTGATAAATTTTTAAACGAGAATCAATTTATGTGGATTGTGGGAGATGGCGGTAGTATGCTGTTTTGGTGGGATTGCTAGGCAATCGATGAACCATTGAAGAATGTATTCCCGCGGTTGTTTGGGTTGGCTTCGAATAAATTGGCATTGTCCGGGAGGTATTGGGTATGCCGAGAGAGGACTTGGCGAGTCATTTCCGACGTGAGCTGCGGTCTTTTGAGTTAAAACAATTAGATGAGTTAAAAGCTTGTTTGGCCGGGTTGCATTTGCGTGATCGAGTTGCGGATAGGCTGGTTTGGAGATATTCGAATTTGGGACTGTTTTCGGTAGGTAAGTTGCACTGTTTAATGTCCTCCTTTGGTTTGTCCGATCCTTTGCATGTGGGTATGGTGTGGAATATGCCACTGTTGCCAAAAATCCAATGTTTCGTATGGTTTATTTTGGTGGATCGTTTGCAGACGCTCCGTATGTTATTTGATCGTGGAATCCCCCTATTGAATTCTTCTCTAAATTGCCGGTGGTGTAATGTCGGGGAGGACAATTGTGATCACATTCTATGGTCGTGTGAATTAGCCTATGATGTGTGGACTGATTTTTTGTTGTGGTGGGATGTTACTATGGTTAGACCTCGTCGCATTGGTGAGTTTCTTACTCAATGTTGGAAGGGATGGTTTAGTGGTGATGTCCGAGCATGGTGGATGATTGGTTGTGCGAGTGTAGTTTGGTCGCTATGGGTGGCGAGGAACGAACTCATGTTTCAGGGGGGTCGCACAACGAGAAAATCGGTGTTTTTTCTGGTTCAGCTCCGGGCTCTACATTGGACCCGAGCGTACATGGGTGCAGCGTGTATAAATGAGGCGTCGTGGTGGTCTTGCCCGATGCAATGCTGGCCGGTGCAAAGCTCAACCAATGTGGCTCGGTTGAACGTGGTATGCGTGCCTCCCTTGGAGGGAGTGTGGAAATTCAACGTTGATGGGGCTGCACAGGGGAAGCCGGGATTGGCAGGATGTGGGGGTGTCCTACGGGATTGGAATAGTCGTATTATGGCGATTTTTTCTGGATCGATTGGGATAGCTGATTCCAATGTTGCGGAAATTCAGGCGATTGCTTACGCCTTGCGAATGTTACGTGAGATGCGTTTGGAGTTGGTTACATCGATTGTGGTGGAATCGGATACGATGGTGGCAATATCGTGGATGCATTGTATTGATCGTCGTCCTTGGCAGCTTTGGCGATGGTTCCAGCAGATTGACGATGATTGTGCCGTGTTTCCATGCGTGTGCTTCAACCACATCTTCAGAGAAGCAAATGGCGTTGCGGATACATTGGCGAAGCGTGGTGTTGATAGGGTCAACTGGGTGTGGTTGTTCATGCAGTGAGTTGATGTTTGCTCTTTGTACACACACATTGGTACTCTTTTCCTCTAATTAGGATTAGAGAGGTTTTTAATGAGGCCGATGTGGGGTGTGGATTTTGTATGATTGTTATTATAAATAAAATCATACTTTCGCTGTGCAAAAAAATATAAATTTATAGAATCTAAAAATCAGTAAACAAAAAAGGGTCACGGTTCTTCTAAGTAGGGTTGAGGAACAAAAAAACAATTAACTTAAAATCGATCCAAATTGTAATATTTTGATTATTTGTGGTTCACGAGATTATCTGAATTGAATTTTATTTATAATTAATTTTAATTATTTTACAATATAAAGATAAGCATTTTTTCTTAAAAATAGTGAAATAATTTAAAAATATTATATATGAATTATTAATTTTTTATTTACTTACAAATTTGTTTTGTAAGAAATATTAATGAAAAAGAAATTAAAAATTAACCAAATAATAATTAAAAGACATAAAATAAATTTATTTTATCAAATATAAAATATAAATTCTTAAAAAATAAATTGAATAGTCTAAAGATGATTTTAATATAGTATATGTTCATATATATTCGTAACCATTTGACAATGCACAAACATCTTGTAGTCCTAGGATGATCATTCGTTTATTTATTGAGACCATTTATTGAGTTTATAAATTCTTACAATTAATAAAAAATCGATATAATCAAATAAAAAATCAATAAATTATTTTAAAAAATAAAGTTCGAACTAAACTAAATCATATAAGTCCTTACTTCCAAGATTTATGTTGGCATTGTATTTAATTAAATTACAAAGCTCCCTTTTAATAGGGTACTGAGCAATGGTCGGTTTGACATTTATGAAGGCTTTTGACCTACTCATAAATGGCGACCCTTTAAAAAATAAAAATAAACACCATTTTTATTGGTTGTTGTAGCTTAAAAAAATTCTATTGGTTGGTGAGGTAGGGCAACGCCAACGCGTGTCTAAATCATATTTGTGATTTTAAAATAATAAAAATAATTAGTCTATTAATTTTAAGATATTTTTAATAGTCTAATTGTGATTACAAGATAATATATTATAAATTGAAATTAATACGTGTCATACTATTATAGATAATTATCTTTAAATTTAAAGAGAAACTCGAATAATTTGACAAAGAAAAATCAAATAAAGTTTGAATCATAAAATATAACTCATCAACTTGGCTAACTTGAATTTTTTTTACTCGGCTCTACTCGATCAAATACTCACTCCTGATAGTAATATGCTAGATAAGATAAACCATTAATTTCACAAAAATTCATTAAATACATAAATATTTTAACAAATATTGAGTGCAATAGTCAGATTCAATATATTTGAGAAAATTAATATTTAAATTTTAGAGATGATATTATTAAAACCGAACATAAACGATAAAACAAACATATAAAAGACCATCATATAGAATTATAGATATATTTTGGTTAGTTTAAAGTTCCCATAAGGCACTTGAAAATCTTTTAGATTCTTTGTCTGGTAAAGGTTAAGCAAGCCATCAAACACTTTTGATTTCCCCAAGCTAAGCTCACCACTTACTATTACATCCACACAAATTAAGGGAGAACCTAATCCAAGCAAATGGATTGGAGTTTGGTGGATTTGCCTAACTCAAATTGTACCTCAATTATATCAACTTTATTTATTTTATTTCATCAAAACTTTATTGGTCTTCACATTATTAGTGCAATTCAAAAAACATATTATTAAATTTATAATATCTTTTTTAATTATGAAAAGACTATTATGACAAAAACATATATTTTATTTTTTTTCAATCTTATTTGGGAAGTTTAAAACGTTCAAATTTATATATATATATATTTATTATTTAAAGGTTGATAGTGGATCCCTCGTTCTTTAGGTGTTCCTATTTGACTAACAATATGGATGTGCTACTACTATTTACTATTTAGTGTTTTATTCACTTTGGATTACCTTCAGATTAGGTTATGCAAGCATGTTCTTTTCTTTTCTTTTTGATTTCTGAACAGTAGAATGTAATTATCGGTAAGACTTAAAACATGATTCTTATTAAAATATTAAGAATTAAACATACATTTAGTACTTGAACTATGTATTTCCCAAATTGATACTTAAGGAAATTTTGTTTCTAAGTTGGCAGGGGCGGAAACTTTAAGGGACCAGTGGGGGCCACAACCACCCAAAATTTTAAAAAACTCGAATTATCCTCTAAAATTTTTAAAAATTTTAATTTGGTTCCCTCAAGATTTTTAAAATTTTATATTAAACTTCAAAATTTTGAATATTTTTAATTAAATTTCCTCTCAAAATTTTAATTTTTTGTTGTTAAATCTATCAAATTATTAAAAAATTTAGTTAAACCCCCAATTTTTTTTAAAAAATTAGTTTAATCCTCCATTAAAAAAAATTAAGTTGGCCCTCTCAAACTTTTACTCCAAGTTCTGCCAACGTAAGTTAGTACCTGAACTAGATGCATTCTCTCAAGTTGGTATTTAAAGAATTTTTACTCTCAAGTTGGTACCTGAACTTTAATTTTATTCATTGTTTTAATACTTTTATTAACAATTTTAGTCCTCAAAACTTACACATTCTATCAATTTGATCATAATTTAAAACAATTTAATAAATATAACCCTTCATATTTAAAAATTACAACAATTTAGTCATTTTTATGATACAATCAAATCAAACAAGTTTATCGGATCAAAACGATAGTTGGATAACTACATTCTACAATAAAACAATAAGTTATTGTTAAACTTTTTATTGTACTAGGAAAGTGATATAACATTTTTGGGAGAAAACAAACAATTTAGGATAATAACAAAGAGTAAATTAATAGATTTTTTAATATAGAGGGTTAATTTTTTTTTTTTTTTGAATTAGGAACAAATTAATAGAATGTATAAGTTTTTGTAACAATTTGGGAGAAGGTGTCTAGTTCAATTACTAACTTGGGAGCAAAAAACCTTTAGGTGCCGATTTGGGAGAAAGTGTCTAGTCCAAGTACCAATTTGGAAACGAAAATTCTTTAAGTATTAACTTGAAATAATGTGTCCAGTTTAAGTACTAAATGTATATTTAAGCCAAATATTATTGAGTATCAACAAAGATATGTATAGATTTTTCGTTTTTCTTTAATTATGATTCGAATCTTGGACCATGAGCTTGCCAACACAAAGCTTTAATAATGTACTCTTTTAGAATGTAGGCAAAAGTAAAGAGTGCAACATGAACACTTATCAAGAGTTCAGTTCACCCATATACTACTCAGGTGTGAAGCTAGAGGGGGCATGCATGGGTCTTAGCACCCTAAATTGGTAAAATATAGTACATATTTCAAAATTTAAAATTTGGTGAAAAAATATTTTTTAAGTAAATGGTAATAAATAGGGTAAAGTACACAGACGATCACTGAACTTTAGTAAAAAAAATAAAATGGTAACCAAACTTTTAAAAATCACAAAATGGCAATTAAACTTTATGTTTTGTAACAAAATGGTAACTAGACGTTAACTGCCGTTAAATGACTATTATAAAATTTGGTATAATAACACATTTAGTCCTTCATATTTATACATTCAATCAATTTAACCCTAATTCGAACCAATTCACTAAATTTAGCCCTCGTAATTTATGCATTCTTTCAATTTGGTCCTTAAAACAAAATTTCAAAGTATGGTAACATGATAAATAATTACAATTAAATTTTTATAGGAACTCGAAAACTCGACTCGACTCGAATCGAAAAAATTTCAAATAAAGTTTGAGTTGTAAAATATGACGCGTCAACTCGAATAACTCGAAATTTTTTGACTCGACTTGATCGAATACTCATCTCTATCTTAAGATATGACGCGTCAACTCGAAATATTCGAATATTTTAAATCATTTTTTCTTTTAAATCGAATATTTTTTAGAATAGAATATTTAATATTTTCATATTTAAATCACATCGATTATTTAATAACAACTTTAAATATTCGATTTAAAAGAAAAAATAATTTAAAATATTTGAATATTTAATTAAATTTTTATAGGAACTCGAAAACTCGACTCGAATCGAAAAAAATTCAAATAAAGTTTGAGTTGTAAAATATGACGCGTAAACTCGAATAAATCGAAATTTTTTTACTCGACTCGATCGAACGCTCACCTCTATCTTAAGATATGACGCGTCAACTCGAATAACTCAAAATATTTGAATATTTTAAATCATTTTTTCTTTTAAATCAAATATTTTTTAAAATAAAATATTTAATATTTCCATATTTAAATCACATCGAATATTTAATAACTACTTTAAATATTCGATTTAATTTAAAAATATTCGATTTAAAAGAAAAAAATTGATTTAAAATATTTGAATATTTAATTAAATTTTTATAGGAACTCAAAAACTCGACTCGACTCGACTCGAATAAAAAAATCAAATAAAGTTTGAGTTGTAAAATATGACGCGTCAACTCGAATAACTCAAAATTTTTTTACTCGACTCGATCGAACGCTCGCATCTATCTTAAGATATGACGCGTCAACTCGAATAACTTGAAATATTCGAATATTTTAAATCATTTTTTCTTTTAAATCACATCGGATATTTAATAACTACTTTAAATATTCGATTTAATTTAAAAATATTCGATTTACAAGAAAAATATTGATTTAAAATATTCGAATATTTAATAAATATTTAAAGTAATTATTAAGTATTCGAATATTTAAAAGAAAAAAAATATTTAAAGTAGTTATTAAATATTCGAATATTTTAAATCATTTTTTCTTTTAAATCGAATATTTTTAAATTAAATTGAATATTCAAAGTAGTTATTAAATATTCGAATATTTTAAATCAATTTTCTTTTAAATCGAATATTTTTAAATTAAATTGAATATTTAAAGTAGTTATTAAATATTTGATGTGATTTAAATATGAAAATATTAAATATTCTATTTCAAAAAATATTCGATTTAAAAAAAATAATTTAAAATATTCGAATATTTCGAGTTATTCGAGTTGACGCGTCATATCTTAAGATAGAGACGAGCGTTTGATCGAGCCGAGTCAAAAAATTCCGAGTTATTCGAGTTGACGCGTCATATTTTACAACTCAAACTTTATTTGAAATTTGTTGGATTCGAGTCGAGTTTTCGAGTTCCTTTAAAAATTTAATTGTAATTATTTATCATGTTACCATACTTTGGAATTTTGCTTTAAGGACCAAATTGAAAGAATGCGTAAATAACGAGTGCTAAATTTAGTTAATTGGTTCGAATTAGGGTTAAATTGATTGAATGTATAAATGTGAAGGACTAAATGTGTTATTATACCAAAATTTATAACAGTCACTTAACGGCAGTTAACGTCTAGTTACTATTTTGTTACAAAACATAAAGTTTAATTGCCATTTTGTGATTTTTGAAAGTGGTTACTATTTTGTTTTTTTTACCAAAGTTCAGTGACCGTCTGTGTACTTTACCCTAATAAATAATAGGTGTCATTTTCCTTTTAAAAGGTGTCAATTTTAGTTTAAGGGGTTTCGATATTCATTTAAAATTGTGTTAATTTTATTTTTATCATTATTTTATATTTTATTTATAGAGAAAAAAAATTTCTCCAAAAGTTTTAGGTGTCATGTGACATACCATGGTGGCTCCGTACATGAGTGTTGATATGATTCCAACCAGTAGAACATTTATATTTGCTAGAAATCGTTAAATGGATAACGAGAGATCCATAATTTTTTTTAAAAAAAGTTTTGAAAAATGTGATGTTATAGATCACAAAATCTAACAAATGGGAGCTCCCAAGCATTTCAATTCATGATGAATTACCGTTTGTTATCAACGAGAGAAACTCCAAAAAGCCTTACACCGCCGTTGTTCGGCTCCGTCGGACTCACCGAAGACGAGTTGCCTAAAACGCTGGTTTCAGCAGTTTCGGAGCTCGAAATATGGATTGGATCTCGTAATGGGCCACCCAATGTCATGATCTTCGGTCCAAAAGTATTGTCCTTTGGCCGATACGGCACTGGTTTGACATGATTCTGGATGAAACAAATGATGTCATTGTAAAGGCTCTTCATGCGAGTGAGTTCAGATGCTAGCATGTAGTTCTTTCTGCGTAGTCTCTGATTATCTTGGCTAAGTGCTGTAAGAATATCCGTACTGGTTCCGGTCGGAGATGGCGACGGAGACTCGATCCAACCGAAGCTGTCTTCTGGTTTGAAACACAACTGTTCATGGTGGTTTCTATAGATCTTTCTTCTATGGATCTCTGATAGCAGGTGCTTTGCTCCTTTCCTGAAATTCTCATTTGCAAACTCCCATCTATCTGCTACTACTTTCTTAAATCCCTGCAAAGAGTTTTCTAAGCCATTAACGTCATATTGAGGAACATTTCCTATAAGAGATTATTAACGTCATATTGCAGTCTTTGTGGGTATCGCTGTTATGATTTTTTTAAAATTCCCATAACTTACTAAAAACTATAACGGAAATAACATAACAATAACAAGAATAGTTGCATGTTATTGTCGCAAATGACCATTAATTGTTAAATTGCAACTGCGATCCACCATTATTGGTGTTATTTTGCTTCAAACCGCTATTTTCGGCAATAACGATTTCAATCGGCGTTGCTACCACTATATGGCGGATGCTATTGTGGTTGTAAAACAGAACAAAAATTCTTTGACCTTTTTTTGTCCCTATCTATGTTTTAATACTGAAAAACATAACCCTACGCTCTAACTCTAATTTTAAATTCTAAATCCTAAACTATGTACCCTAAAACATAAATCATATTTTTTAATGTTGAAGTATATATAAAAACACAGAATATCTGTTCTATAAACCACTATTTATATCCCTGCTGTCTAATATTTCATGTCCCTCGAGATTTTATCATTTAAGACATGTATAATTTTCAAGTTGGGACTCCGGATCTCCTCACCAACAATGGTACCATTTGGGCTCCTAAATGGGAGGTCTAAAATTCAACTCTCAAAAGTACACCTTTAGATGACAAATTATTGACAATAATAATAATTTATAGAAAAATATTAATAATAACTTATCGATTAATAAATCAAATACAACAAAGAAAAGAAAATTAGAATAAGATAAAGATCTTGAGAAAAAGATGGACGAGCATCGAAAGAGCAGATTACTTAAGCAATCAAACTTGAGAAAGAGAGAAAGGGGCTGACATAAGTATTAAGCTGCCTGGCAAAGCTGGAGAAATTGTTGTGCTTGAAATACTTGGGGAGAACATCCTTGGCAAACTCGGGGGTTCTCCACACCACAAAGCTGCTTCCATTTTCACCCCAACAGACAATGTGGTCGGTCCGAGGGTCGTCCACAAGCTGGTATGTCTTTGTAAGAAATGGTGCAGGAACTGCTGTTCCTGTTCCTGTTTCCACACCAAGCACCAACTCTTCACTACTGCTTTCCATTAATCCAAACCAAATACTATTAGCACAACTTAATTTCTAACCAAGCACAAGGGGGTTTAAAGCAGTTTGCCCATTGCCTTCTCTCTCTCATTATAACATTCTAGCTTTATGAAACACAAACATATGACTTTGTCACTAACATACAAAACCTCCTTTTGCTGCTCAGGAATTTGAATAACCGGGTGGATTTTAAATTTATTAAATATATCTTCTGATTATTCAAATTGCTGAAATTTATAACTTTAAGAAGCATATGACAATGTCAGCCAAAAGTTTTGAGTATTTCTAGGATTACTATAATAATATCCAATGAACTATTAATTAACAATTGATTATCGAAGTAGGGGTGGTGAATACGAATACAATTTTTTTTGTGTTTTTTACCATTTCTATTTATGTTTTTACACTAAAAGTTTAAGTTTAGATTTAAGATTAAGGTTATAGTTTAGGATTAGAGTTTAGAGAATTTGAGACGAAATATATTTTTAGGGTTTTGAGTTTAAGGATTAATATTTAAAATTTAGGGTTATAACTTAAAATTTGAGTTTTTAGTGTTTAGATATATATATATATATATATATATATATATATATATATATATATAAAGGGAAAATGGTTTTTGTACTGTGAATACAGTGATGCTTCTTGAACTCTTTGGAACTTTTCCTTGATTAGGGCACTCTCCGTTAATATTCAGGGATATAAATTTTTTGCTTTTTCGGTGTTCTTTTCTATACCCTAACATTAAAAAAAAATACTAAAAAAATTAAATTACAAGTCATAACACTAAATTCTAAATCATAAACCCTGTGCTCTATATCATAAAAAATACACCTACCTTAAATTCTCTAAGCACTAACCACAACTCCTAACTTTAAACCCTAAACTCTAAACATAATTTTTAGTGTGGAGCATAAATAAGGGTACCGAAAAGAGGTAGAGAATTTCTATTCAATATTTAGTCACCTTTATTAATTGATTTTTTAATCCCTTGAAATTACTTTCTTTTGTATATTTATGATTTTTTATAATTAGAAAGGTGGTAAAGTACGAACATTGGATAGAGAATGCCGATATAAATTAATTATTAGAATGGTGAGATTATCGAATTATAGAGTAGTTGTAAAAATTGCAACTATTAAAGTAGAAATTAATTAAGGATAAATATTAAAATTACACATGGTCAAACGTTTAATGTGATATATGAAATTTAGTTTTTGTATATTTATATAAATTTTTTGATAAATAAGAGAATATTATCATGTGCTTCATTAAATTTTTTTAAAATTTATTCGGAAAAAAAGAGTACACATGATAATATTTATATAAACCAACCGAGAAACAATTTCAATAGGACGCTCAGTAAAATAGCTTATCAAGAAACAATCCGACGAACAGAGACGGACGTAGGACTTTAGGTTAGAAGGGGCGAACCCATAAATTTCTAAGAGGTGAACTTATAAAATTTAGGGGGGCGAAAATAGATTTTCAATAAAAAATACATAAAAATTTTTAATTTTATTTTAAAAAATTATATATGAATTTCAAATTTATAGGGAGGACGGCTGACTCCACCAACCCCTCAGTCCATCTCTGCCGGCGAGCATAATTGAACTAAACCATCTGTAACCTGATTATCGCCCGGCAAACATGCCGTAAACGCACAGACCATGCACAATGACGCAGACTACCAAGATGCACCGCCAAGGAGGAACCCTCACGCCTAACTGAATCAGATGTATATTTATAAACATTTTAAAAATAAATAAATCTATTATTTTTTATATTAAATAAATATAATTATTTATATCTATAACTTATAAACATAAAATGTATTACGTCAATAATGATTTAGTAATTTATAAAAACTGAATCAAATCAAAACTTCAAGTATATAATTGCACAAAATTAAAGTTCATGCAGTGGCGGAAGGTAATGAGGGCCCAAGGACGCCTTAGCTCCTCCAACAATTTAAAATTTACATAATAAATCTTTTAAAATTTTTATAAATTTTAATTTGGCCCCTCAAAATTTTAAAAATGTGTATAAATATTAATTTTTTTGAATATTTTTAATTAAATCTTCTAAAAATTTTAATTTGGTCCCTTCAAATTTCCGGTCTAATAACAATTTAAGACTTTATGAATTTAAATATTATATAAATTAGACATCAGTTTTGAGTTTTAATACTTTATAAACCCTTATATTTTTAAGTTCAATAGTTTGACCCCTCCCAACATTCGATCATGGCTCCGCCCCTGAGTTCATGGATTATATTTGCACAATTGATGAAAGTTCATGTACAATTTTAATATTTATCTCTTGTAATCACAAAGATTACAAAGAACATTTCTACTGCCCAAAATAAGTTTGGTTGATGAAGTGTAGGTTTGAAAGTTATTATGGCTAATTACAACATAATTCCTCAATTTTCAAATCGTAAAGAATTGAAGAGCGTAATCGGAAAGTTCTAATTATACTCAGTCAAGTGAGACCATTAATTAAAGTAATGTTAAAATATGCTTCAAGTCCATGTTCTCTTCGTACATTTGAAATTTAGTGCCTCTATTTTTCATACTTTAAAAAATTCAAGCCAAATTATTGAAAATGTTCAAATTCTTTTGTTAAAATCATGTACACTACAATGCAATTTTTTGGTACAATACTGCCAACTTAGTGATTTTTTTTTAATTTCAAAATATCACATAAGATATTTTAACAAAAAAGTTTTGCAGTATTAACAATTGGACTTGAGTTTTTAAATCTTAAATGAGACTAAATTCTGATAAATAAAAGTAGGAGGACAAAGTCCAAATGTATGAAGATTATAAGCAGGTAAAGCATATTTTAACCTTAAAATAATCATTCAAACAAGCCACGCATATATTTCACTAGTAATTACACGGAAATTCAATCACTATATATATATGAAAAGTAAAGGACTCAAGATGGAAACTCTTTGTCCCTTTTCGGTGCTTCTACTTATGCCCCACGTCTAAAATTAGGTTTAGGGTTTTAAGTTAGAATTTTAGGTTAGAGTTTAGGGAATTTAGGGTAAAGTGTATTTTTTAGGGTATAGAATGTAGGGTTTATGATTTAAAATTTAGAGTTAGGACTTAAAATTTAATTTTGTAGTACTTTTTATTATTGAGGCATAATTAGGAGCACCGAAAAGGTACAAATAATTTTTATCCCTCAATAAAAACTCTTCTGCATCCTAATAGGGGAAAATCTTCTTTAAAATGATCTTGTATTTTACAATGCACCTTATGCTAAAATTTAGGCATAAATATAATGCCAAAAAATATTTTTAACATTTGATTAAATAGTCAGTTTGATCCATATTTTTTTCTTGAAGTAATTTAAGTCTCAACGTTTCATTTTGGGTGAAAATAACCCTATGTGGTTGAAAGTTGTTAGTCAACTAAAGGTAAACAATTTGAAACGATTTGACAGAATGATACGTCAACAGAAAAATAATTTTATAAAATAATAATTTTATTGAGGTTACATTATTTCAAGTTAAAGACCTTTGTCTATATAACATTGTCATGTCAGCGTGCACTGTCATGTAAGTTTGTCATGTCATTTCAAGCCATTTAGCGTTAATTGGCTAACAGTTTTCATCCGTAGATAGGCGATTTTAACCTAAAATAAAACAGTGACTGTTAAATTACTTTAAAACCGAATAAAGACCGAAATGACTATTCAATCAAATGTTAGGATCATACTTAACTTTATGCTTGGAATTTATAAGGTTCGTATATAAAATCAAAATTAATCTATAAATTTATGAGTTTGTAATTTTTTTTTTGCTCAGCATCATGAATTTATTAATAATAGTTAAAACGAGCCGTCTTACACTGAAGTTAAACATAGCTCAACGCAATACATATCACTCACGAGCAACAAAACAAGCCACCAAACATACTGGCTGCAGCACAGAATTACCACCGTGATTTAGGATTTGTAGATTTTGTGCTTATTTTTGTGAATTTGAAAAATTTAGTGATCTTTTTAAAAATAAGAAAAGAAATTAAAATAAAAGCCGCGCGTTATGTTTTGATTGGTTAAAAGAATTTTTTTATTAACGGCAGACACTTACATGACAACGATGAAAACGTTAGACACTTACTTGGGCCGAAAAAAATACTTTAGGTACATATTTGGGAAAAAATATTTTGGACACTTTTTTGCTTGTTAAGCCTATTAAATATTAACATCAACTTGAGATCCATTAATTGATTGAGTGACTAAAAATGCTCATCTTATCGCATCCTATACAAGTTGAAATCTCGACAATTACCTTGAGAATATAATCTCTTCTTAATCTAAAAAAATTTAACATCAACCCCATTGAAAATGATAAGTGATGTCATCAACTAAGGGATTCTTGATGACAAGTCGTCGTTTAACCGGTCAAAAATAAATAAATATTTAACCTCTTTCAACAATAAATAAAATAAAGAAACTGAGTAGATATAGGGAAAGAGGGTCGATCCGCGAGGAGATTAGCTGGAATTATTGACTGAATACTGCTTCAAGTATTACTCCCAGGAATATCTGCAGAATAATTAAATAATGTGGGGGGAAGTGATTTGATATTGAGTGAAGTAATAAAATTAAAATGCAAAAATTAAAAATAAGGAAAACCAAGTATGTGAAATAGCCTCGAACCAGCTCCTTCAATTCTTTCGATCACTGAAATAGATTTTTATTTCGGGGATCATGTCGGTTACAGTCTACGAGGCTCAACCCGTCGTAACTTGTTTCTCTCTCGAGTAACCAATCCTCCCAAGTCTATCTTCAAAGACGGTTCTTAAATAAATCAACCACGTCTATCGCCGTTAAAATATTTAGAATAAAAGCAGGAAAAACCCGACTCAGAAATTGTCTAAAATAGAATCGCTTCTGATTTTATCTTTCCTTAGCGGACCGCCGCTAAGAGTGTTCACAGGAAGTCGAAATTTGCCACAGGCCGATCCTTCCTCCCAACTATGTTTTTAAACGATTCCAGACCAACGAGCTCTTTTTTATTTGAAAAACGGTTAAAAACCTTTAGTAAGGCTGATTGCCAATCTATCTAAGCAGAAAGATAAAAATGATTTCCCAAAAGAATTTAAGCAAGTTCAATTCTCACGAATCGAATTGACTTGGCTGGTTCCTGGCTTAAAAGATTTAGCTAAGCATGATATTGATTATCATGCTTAACTCGGTTTTGGAAAAATAATTAAATAACATATAAAATAAACGAAACAAAGAAAATAAAGAAAAAGAAGAACTTTTAATTAAAACTAGAAAAATGTTTCAAAGATAAAAAAACTCAAAGCTAGAAGATGATTTGATTGATGCCTAAGCCTTTACCAAGGAGTGGTATTTATAGGCTTGGAATTACAAAGATAAAAGATAAGAAAATTTAAAATAATAAAATAAAGATAAAACAATTCAAATGTTTTGAAATTTAAATGTAGAAAGTCTAAACGGATAAGCTGATAAGATCTCTCAGAACGTTCCAGAAGCTTCTAGAAGTCGCCACGTCATTGCCACGTCACTGCCACGTCAGACGCGTCGTGCCCGGTGTCGTGCCTATGATGCCAGTCATGACAGAATAATAATAAAAACTGCAGAAATGCCCCTTTTTTACTGCTATTTCCAGAATTGGATCCCTGCACAAAATATAACAAAAACAGAATGTATTATGCAACAAGAAGTCCAAATAACTAGAAAAATAGCAAATGAAATATGTCATCTTTGAGAACTCATCAAATTCCCCCTCACTTGTCTCATACTAGTCCTCAAGTATGTCCGAAAAACATAAACCAAAGAATGCATTTCTCAAGCCATTACAAGCATCAAACATAATCATAAGAGTTCTAGCGCGAAAGAAGTATCATGAAAGAAGCATAATCAAACCAAATAGATGCAAGCAAAGAACAACCCTTATCTCTTCCAATTACCTATCAAGCATTTATCAAATCCTAACCTAGTCTTAATCCTCACCAAGATACACTCAAGAGCACTTAAAGTGTTTTAAAGGTAAATGTGAAGCAAAAACACTCTAAGTCATGCATGAACAAAGGTTTCCATAGGCTTGTAACATGTTCAATTCTCCACTATTTTATTAGAATCGAGGTGCAAAAATCATTAGGTCTTTGTTCAAGGTGTAATGTGGGTTTTAAAAAAAGGATAGAAAGATGGAAAGAAAAGGCAAAAGAAGATGATCAATGCAAGATATTTCAAACATTAAGCAGCGAAGACATTAAAAAGGAGCTAAAAATGGGCAAGCAAACACACATTTTTTTCTTCTTTTTTTTCTTTTCTTCTCTTCGAAACTATTTTTTTCTTTTTTTTTTCTTTTCTTTTCGAAGCAATTGCTTCCTTTATTCTGTTTTTCTGTTTTTTTTCTTTTTCTAGGAAAATTTTTGCCCTTATTTGAAAAGTATCTCCTTCATGTCTAATAAAGATTCTAGCATTTGATCAATTGAAATGGTTAAGTCATAGAAATGGGATGTAAGGCTAACAAAGGCTCACTAGGCGATGAGAAAGGGTAAATTAAAATGAAAGGGTTGGAAGAGGTTAAAGCCTAATGCCTAAATCATTTTAAAGCACCTCATTCTTAGTGTAGTCTCGAATTGTAAGCAAGCCACAAGTTCTAGATTCCTAAAATTCAGGATGACACTCTCAAGCAAAAGAAACGAGCATAATATGAAGAATGCATGCTCAAGGCTCAAATCTTACTAAAATTGGGCTAATTTGATTAAGCTACGCGAGAAATCTAATTAACACAATCAAGAGAAATTAAAAGAGATGTCAAACTGCAGATTACCCATATCCTTTGATTATCAAAATGCTATAATTCAATCATACCTAAGCACTAGAACAAGTACAACATGCTGGACATCAAGTAATGGCAAGAAAAAATTCATCTCAAGGTTTAATCAAAATCAAAACATATTATCAAACAAGCAGACAAGTGGTAATTTACCCTCCCCCTCACTTAAGTGAATTGCCCCAATTCATAAAAATTAAGGAAATAAATAGATAATAAGGGCAAAAGATACTCCCCGTGGATGTAGAGTGAGTCGATGGGAATGGTGCACTATGAGTGGCTCGGATCAGCGGCGGCAGAGGGCTTTGAACGGAGCTGCCGGATGTGCCAAAGAGGGTGCATCGAAGGGTGATTCGGCATTCTCGTCGGGGGAGTGATCTCGTTGCTGGTCGTCGGTCACCACTGCGAGGAGGAGGTGCGGTTTAAGCCGTAGGAGTGGGGTTCTCGATCGGGGGCCGGGGGCTTGCCTTCGTCGACAAACGCGGCGTGGAGGAGGTGCGGGGACATGGTGCGAAGGCTGGTCTTGGGGAGGAGGGGATTGAGGGGCGCGTGGTGGTGCATTTCTGCGTATGGCGGCGCCGTCCGCCAACTCCAAGGACGGTGGGTTGAACGGCAGCCGATTTAGGGGGTGCTGCTCTCCCTTGTCGTCGGGTTCGGACCATGGCTGGTTTGGGTAGGGGGCTATCGGAAAGGGAAAGAGGAAGAAAAGGGGAAAGGTTTCAAAGGGGGAAAAATAAAGAAAAGAATTGAGAACAATTCTTACTTTATTTTATTCCTATGCAACCGATCAAAGGGTTTTGAAAATGGTTGGAAAGGGGTTTGCTATCATGCGCCATTAAGTGGGAAGGGGTTTTGCTATCGTGCACCACTTTCAATGGAACTGCAGCTTATGATCGAAAAGTGCTTGCTGTGTGAAAAAAAATCCTGCAGAAAAATTATTAAGGTAATTAGAAAAAGAAAAATAAAGGAAACTAAATAAAATATAAAAAGAAAGGAAATTAAAATTACCGAAAATAAAAAAGAATGGGTTGCCTCCCATTTAGCGCTTTGTTTAACGTCGTTTAGCTCGACGACCTTGCTAAATTTTTGGTTCTTCAAAGGAAAGGTCTTCAAATAAACGGTGATGTCCATCCCTTGTCGTTTTAACGCCTTCCTTCATCTTTTTATTTTTGCGCAAATCAACAACTAAGCTTCCACCTCATTCCTGATGCGACAACTTACTCAATATGATGATTGGCCAAGTTTGGTTGTCGCCTAAAAATACACAATTAAATTGCTCCAACTTCGGCTTTGGTTCCTGCAAAATTAAGGGAAAATGTTTAGATCGAGTTGGAATTAATCGAAATTCAGAAAGGGAAGAAAGATTTGAAATGATTTTGCCTATATTTTCATCGTCAAGATCCACGAATTCCCTACAAAAGTCATAACACATATCAGTTTCGATCAAATCATCAGCTAACGGATCTATAATATCAACGAAATTTAAACTTGCGATCGAATCAGGATACTTCATAGCTTTATACATATCAAATTTAACTACTTTCCCATCAAATTCCATAGTTAAGATGCCGTCGCGGACATCAATTTTTGTATGCGCGGTTGATAGGAAAGGTCGGCCAAGCAAGATTTCGGATCCGTTATTGCTGCGATCATTTCCCATGTCAATAATATAAAAATCAGCAGGGAAAATAAGATCTTTTACCTGTGCCAACACGTTTTCTAGTACTCTCTCGGGATAGATGACTGATCGATCGGCTAATTGAACCGTCACTCGCGTTTCTTTCAATGGTTCAGTCGAAATTTTGTTGTAAACGCTTAACGACATGACGTTGATAGATGCGCCTAAATCGCACATCGCTCTTTTTATCCCAACATTCCCAATTTTACAAGGAATCGCAAACATACCTTAGTCCTTGTACTTTGGCGGCAACGGCTTTTGAAAGATGGCTGAAATATTTTCACCAAGGTTCACTTTTTCATTTCCGGATAGTCGCCTTCGGTTTGTGCATAAGTCCTTCAGAAACCTTGCGTATTTAGGCACTTTTCGAATAACATCAAGAAGTGGAATATTAATTTCCACCTTCTTGAATATATCTAAAATTTCCTTCTCTTCCTCCTTTTTATCTCGTTTCGCCAATCTACCTGGAAAAAGAGGAACAGGTTCGTAAGTAGAAACAAAAATATTGGATTTAGAGTTACCTGCAGTGGGTGGAGACTTTTCGTTCTGGTCCTTCGAAGAGCTGCCTTGCTCGTCGGATTTTTGCTCGGTTTGCTTGGGCGGTTTAGGCGTTATCACAGTTCCACTACGCAAAGTTATCGCACTAACGTTTTCCCTTGGGTTGGTTTCGGTTTGGGATGGTAACTTTCCCTGGGATTCTATACGGCTAACGGCTTGAGCTAGTTGGCTTATTTGTTTGTCGATTTGCTGGAGATGGGATTGTGTTTGGGTTTGGAATTTTTCTTGCGAAACTGCCAATCTCTCAACAATAGACTCAAGCGAGGATTTTTGGGGTGCTTGGTTTTGGTAGGGAGGTTGTTGCCTAGGTTGGTAATTCGGGTTCTGATTACCGTAGCTCAAGTTTGGGTGATCTCTCCAACCGAGATTGAAGGTATTGCTATGTGGGTTATAGGGTCTTTGGGGAGGTCCGGGAAAGTTGTGTATGGCGTTAACCTAGGCACCAGATGTATCCCGCAACAATGGGCATAAGTCGGTTGCGTGATCTGTCATAGTGCATATTCTGCATACCTTAGTGTAACGGGGTTTTTTTTCGCAAATCAGGTTCCCGCTACTTTTGAAAAGCATTCAATTTAATTTGAAAAGGGGGGAATTTTAAAAATTAATTCGGGTTTGGAAAAAAACCTTTTAAAAGAAATATTTTTCTCTCGGTTGGAGTCGCCACCGGCCACTAAGGTAGGCCAGACACCGTAAAAACTAAACCAGAGATTCGTTTGAAAGGGTTCGGGAGTTGGTTACGTGTGGGGAAGGGTTAGCACCCCCATCACGCCCGGAAATCGGTACCAAAACAATTGTTGCCTTTAATTGATGGAAATTATTCGAAACTTAAAATAAATTTAATTAGGGGTTCTTGATTGAAAACCGGACTTTAGTCGCACGAGCTTTTTCAAATTGGTGGTATCGAATTAATTTACCATTTAATTAAAAAGGATGACGGTACACCGGACCAAAGACTAAACCGACATCATATAAGGCTGACTGTCGTGTTAGTTTAGGGTTCGGATCCCGTATGTCACCTTTATGCATGATGCAAGCAATTAAAGGATGATGCTATGGTCTTGTTCGTTTTAATCTCGAATTTACCTTTAGACGATTCGAATTAATCCGAATATTCGCGGGACATCCAATAAGCTAGGCTAGTCGACCCGAATACGCGAATTAATAAGTATCTCCGTTTTATAATTAAAGTTAATTAATAATGCTAAAAGTCGCATGAATGACATATAAGGTGCATGCCACAAATATATATATATATTCGAACAAGAGAAGACAAAATATGCACATACTAATATAAACAATATGGAAAAAAATAATATATCCGATATAAGTAGCATGCATGAATAACACAAAAAACATAATGAAATGCTGAATAAATAAAAGAGGTAAACTGGCAGGGACCACAATAGAAATAAACCATTCACAGAATTAATTAAAATGCGAAAAGGGGGCAAATTGAAAAGATACGAAAACTTTAAAGGACCGAAAAAGCCATTTCTCCACTCGAAAATCAAATGAAACCAGATTTCGGACGAGATTGAAAACACTGAAAAATGCATAGGGACCACGGGCGTGGTTTAAAAACGCGGAAGCCCTCCCCGCGTAAATAGAGTGACACGGGAGGGCTTAAAACGTGATTAACCCAGTTTTAAAACAAATAAACATATATAAACCCACTCAAAACATTTTCAGCCCTTTTTTTCATTTCTTCAAACCCTAACCAGAGACACTCCCCCTTTTCTTTGTTTCCTCCGGCGCCGCAAGGGTTCCGGTCGCCGTTGCCGGCGCCGGAGACCCTAAAAAAAAAGCCTTTTTCGACTTCCCCGAAAATCCAAAACCAAAAACCTTTGCTTCACGAAACCAAAAATAAAAAAACCTTTCGAAGCCAAAAAACCCAAAAAAGTTTCTGTTTTTTTGTTTAAAACCCAAAATCGGAGGAACTAAAAAAAACACAAACTTACCCCTTTTGCGTCACCGGCTCACCATGCATGGCTTCCGAGGGAGCCAGAAGGCTTATCGCCGGCAACGGGGAAGCAGAGAAGGAGAAAGAAGCGACGAGGGTAAGATCTTAACCCCTTTCTGTTTTTTATTTTATTTTTTTGGTTCGATCGAAACGAAAATAAATGGAAAGAATACCTCTGCGAAATCTCCTTTTTGCTTGTATTGATATGAAGACGATTACAAAGTTTCTCTGAAGTTTTTCGAATGAAAATCTCTCTGATGCTCTCTCTCTCTCTAAAAAATCCTCTCTAAAAAAACCTCCTTTTACAATTTTCTCTCTCTAAGAAATTCTCCCCATTACATTGCATTCTGCTCGGGTTTATATAGCCCCGGAATTACATCATTTTTGCATTTGTAAAACCCTTACAAAATATGTGATTGGTTCTGCTATTCTATTTTGGCCGGATGCATCTCTGAATTTGTTGCTGCCGCCCTGTGATTTCTGTTTTGCCTCTGCAATTTGTTGCGTTTTTTTGTTTCTGAGATTCCTCTGACATTTACGTTTTTTGTTTGTTACATGTGACCCGAGGAGGGGACCAGAGGGCTCGGCTGTTCTGAGGACGTGGAGTCGATCCCAAACGTCGGAGGGATCTGAACGGTCGTAGGGGATTCAAGGGGTTGGGCGTGCCTCGCACGCGCGCGTGGAGAAGGCAGACAGTCTCGCGTGGATCACACGCGCCTATGTGGCTTGATCTGAGCCGTCGATCACGCTCTAGATCCGACGGCTGATGCAGAGTGCGGCGCTGGAGCTGTTGAGGGCTTTTAGGGTTTTCATCTCTGGTGCGATCTACATCAGATCTGACGGTGGAGAGGTGGTGGCGGCTGAAAAGACAAGGGGCATATTAGATTAGGGTTTTTAGCAGATTTATTTTGGGCCGAACGGGCCATATAATTTTTTTCGGTTTTTGTATTATGTATAATGGACTTTAAAATGAATACACTGTGGGCTTTTATTTATTTAATATGTTTTTCCATATGTGTTTATATATTTTTGTATTTTCCAGATTAATAATAATAATAGGAATAATAATAATAATAATAATAATAAGATAATAGTAATAATCGGTGAATATATGATAATGGTAATAAGAATAATAGATAATAATATAATATCAAATATAATAATAATGATAATATAAATAAGTAGATAGTAATATAATAGTAATAATAATACATGGTAGTAATGATATATGATAATAATAAATATGATAGTAATATAGTAGTAATGATAAGATTAATAGGTGATTAATAAGGTAGTAATAATAATATCATATTAAAGCCCATTATTAAAAATAAAAGAAATCGGGTCTAACACCCCGGACAAAATTAGTGATTACAGTAGCAGCTCCTAACTCCCCTGAAACAAGAGAATACACAATATTAGTCAAATTGTCTATCTTATTCTCTAATGAAATTGTGCTTACTGTTTGAACCTGTCGGCTGGGTTCACTTGCAGAACCAAATTGCTGCGAATTTGCAGCCATTGTGGAGATTAATGTTCTTGCTGCAGTAGGGGTCATATTAACGAGCGCGCCGCCGCTTGCTGCGTCTACCATCTTTTTATCCATTGGTAACATTCCTTCATATAGGTATTGAAGGAGTGTTTGCTCGGATAAGCCATGTTGCGGGCAACTTGCGCACAGCTTCTTGAACCTTTCCCAATAATCATATATGGATTCGTCGTACATTTGTTGGATACTCAATATGTTTCGCCTAATTTCTGTCGCTTTTGCCGCAGGGAAGTATCTGTCAAGAAAAACACGAGAAAGGTCAGACCATGTATTAATTGAATTCGGAGGTAAATAAAATAACCACTCTTTAGCCGTTCCGGCTAAGGAAAAAGGAAAAGCCCTTAGTTTTATTTGGTCCTCTGCGACCCCTTGTGGCTTCATGCTGCTGCACACCATATGGAATTCGGCAAGATGCTTGTGTGGGCTTTCAGTAGGCAGGCCATTAAAGGTAGGGAGTAGATGAATTAATCCTGTTTTAAGCTGGAAGGGAGTGTCGCCTTGAGGAAAGGCGATGCAGAGTGGTTGTTGCACAGTAGGGGCTGCGTTCAGCTCTCGAATCGTTTGGTCCGCCATCGGTTCTGGTTCCTGTGTAGGTTCTTCGATTGGTGTAGTTTCGGAGGTGGATTCTTGTTCGGGTCGTCGTGTGCTTTGTTGTTTCTTTCGTCGAAGTGTTTCGCCGTGAGTTCTACGAGCGCTTGCTTCGATTTCAGGGTTATATGGAGCTAAAGTACCCGGGTTCTTCCTGGTCATAAAAATAAAACAAAAATCAGTCAAAAATTGCCGAAAATAAATCTCTCCGGCAACGACGCCAATTTTGACAAGTCGTCGTTTAACCAGTCAAAAATAAATAAATATTTAACCTCTTTCAACAATAAATAAAATAAAGAAACTGAGTAGATATAGGGAAAGAGGGTCGATCCGCGAGGAGATTAGCTGGAATTATTGACTGAATACTGCTTCAAGTATTACTCCCAGGAATATCTGCAGAATAATTAAATAATGTGGGGGGAAGTGATTTGATATTGAGTGAAGTAATAAAATTAAAATGCAAAAATTAAAAATAAGGAAAACCAAGTATGTGAAATAGCCTCGGACCAGCTCCTTCAATTCTTTCGATCACTGAAATAGATTTTTATTTCGGGGATCATGTCGGTTACAGTCTACGAGGCCCAACCCGTCGTAACTTGTTTCTCTCTCGAGTAACCAATCCTCCCAAGTCTATCTTCGAAAGATGGTTCTTAAATAAATCAACCACGTCTATCGCCGTTAAAATATTTAGAATAAAAGCAGGAAAAACCCGACTCAGAAATTGTCTAAAATAGAATCGCTTCTGATTTTATCTTTCCTTAGCGGACCGTCGCTAAGAGTATTCACAGGAAGTCGAAATTTGCCACAGGCCGATCCTTCCTCCCAACTGTTTTAAACGATTCCAGACCAACGAGCTCTTTTTGATTTGAAAAACGGTTAAAAACCTTTAGTAAGGCCGATTGCCAAACTATCTAAGCAGAAAGATAAAAATGATTTCCCAAAAGAATTTAAGCAAGTTCAATTCTTACGAATCGAATTGACTTGGCTGGTTCCTGGCTTAAAAGATTTAGCTAAGCATGATATTGATTATCATGCTTAACTCGGTTTTGGAAAAATAATTAAATAACATAAAATAAACGAAACAAAGAAAATAAAGAAAAAGAAGAACTTTTAATTAAAACTAGAAAAATGTTTACAAAGATAAAAAAACTTAAAGCTAGAAGATGATTTGATTGATGCCTAAGCCTTTACCAAGGAGTGGTATTTATAGGCTTGGAATTACAAAGATAAAAGATAAGAAAATTTAAAATAATAAAGTAAAGATAAAACAATTCAAATGTTTTGAAATTTAAATGCAGGAAGTCTAAACGGATAAGCTGATAAGATCTCTCAGAACGTTCCAGAAGCTTCTAGAAGTCGCCACGTCATTGCCACGTCACTGCCACGTCAGACGCGTCGTGCCCATGATGCCAGTCATGACAGAATAATAATAAAAACTGCAGAAATGCCCCTTTTTTACTGCTATTTCCAGAATTGGATCCCTGCACAAAATATAACAAGAACATCATGTATTATGCAGCAAGAAGTCCAAATAACTAGAAAAATAACAAATGAAATATGTATCTTTGAGAACTCATCACTTGATGTATCAAAAATTGATTTTAGCCAAACTAATTTATATATCTAAACGATTCCTCAATTGGCATATACTAGGTTTCAACGGATGTGGTCCTCTAATCTATATATAATCAAATCAATGGTTATCAAAAAATGAAAAAGAACAAGCATGAATGGGGTGCCCTAAATGGTTTTCCATGTTCCAAAAGGCTGATGGTCGGCTTCCAAATTGATTAGTATAAATTAAATTCAGGACATAAAGATCCGAATTTAATTCCACATTCCAAGGTTAATGATGTGATCATATGGTTTTAATGTTGTTTTGTCCTCCCTACAACCAACATTTTATTCTTCTCTACAACACTAGCTACAGATACACACAAAAATATAGATTAACACGATTAATAAGTTTATTATATTTATATAATTAACGTAAAATAATCTTACAGTTTTGCAAGTTGGCATCCTTTTAATTAGTATATAATATATTCAAAGTATTTAACAATATGAGACAAGATTCCAGTTAATGTTAACACAATTTCAAATCCTCTTGGTTCAGAATAGATCTTGAAATTTATTAATCAATATTATTATACAAAAAATCAATTTACGATGTTGATACGAGACCATGGGTGATTTTAAATATGTGTAATAAGATAGACTGTACATGGTCCGTTGAGATTTTTTTTTTTTGAAATGAATAATATTAAATGTTTATAAGTGAAAAAACAAAATAGCAATTATGAACTAGTGGTAAAGATTATGAGAAAAATAATATTTTGTTGTATTTCATAAATTTAATCATGTTATACTTAATTTTTATTCAAAAGTCAGAATATCACATACAAAATAATTTAATAAACATGTAGTATACGCATCGCCCAATACATCTATTTCTTTTTCGATGTAGGATTAATGTACCTCGTTTCTCTCAGGCTGACATTTACTCTCACTCAATCTCATGACGCCCTCGTCACGATTGTTCATTCTGCGTACCCCACCTACTAAGGTGCTCAACGTGAAATTAGACAGTCAATAGATCACTTTAATACCCACACGAACCATTATATTATTTTTAAAAGACATATATGATAGGATATACAATATTATTATTTTTATATTTTAAAACCTTTATTTTTATATGAGATTAAAGTCTCTCGGCTTTCTCAATCGTGGCAATATAACGGGGCTGTGTAATCTATAACAGCTTCATTTAGATGTGATGGGTAGCTTGATTGTAGTTGTGTAGTAGTGATAATCTATGGGTATAACAATAGTTCGCACTCCAATTGAAAGAAGGTTATAAAGTGATTTTTTAGACGATATTTCTAATGAAATGTCTTTTACTCATAGTGATAAGAAAATCTTGTTACCCCTTTTTAATTTGATCTATGAGGGAGATTTCTATGCCTTTGATTATGATTTGCTAACTAGTCCTTTTTTTAATTATTGATATTTAATATATTAGGTGACTAACTCGAATAAGATACTGTAGAAGTTGAACCCATGGAGTGGTTCCAATGGTAAAGGATGGTGTATTTCATCCAGATGACCCGAGTTCAAGCACCATGTGTGCACGGTGTGTGTGCGTTATTAATGGGCTAAGAAAATTGAACATATACTACCTTGTAATCACACTAGCATATTAAAAAAAAGGATAGAAGTTGATTATAGGGGCGACCCTCCCGATTTAATTTGCTTTGTTTTGATTCACAACATTATTAGTTAAACTTCTAACTTTATTTAAGGAATCTAGTATCTCACCCCATTAGATCAACTAGTTGTTGGCATTGGCCGATCCAAAATTTTTTTTGAGGGTTGACACACATACATTAATAATATAAAAATTTTTGAAGATGAAAATATTAATAATATTTTAATTATAATAAGAAGTCTTACAAAAAGTATAACTAAAAATAAATTTTACAACTGTCCCTAGAGGTAAGCAAAACTCGACTTGAAAAAAATTCAAATAAAGTTTGAGTTGGAAAATGACAATCCGAATAACTCGAAATTTTTATTAATTACTAGATTGATTTTTAAGTTCGAGTTGAGTCCCTCAGTTTTTCTTAATATATATATATACAAAAATATGAAAAAATATATGGCACACATGAAAAATATATGAAGAAATATATATGGTTGACGTTAGTGTTAAGAGAAACCCAACCCGGATCTGGAGGTTGCCACTTAACTAACTCTGCTGCATAGGGGCTGGTAGTCGAAGAAAACAAAGCATCTGCATAATATTGTTTTGCAAAAGAAAGTGATCGCGCACTCCATCCATCAAGCTTAGCTTGAATTTTGTCGACAATAGGATCATAGATATCCCCATTATCTTTTAAGTGTCCAACAGGTACTTCAAGATGTGTGCGTCATCTCTTGCTACCCTACATGATCACAAATACATTTGCGCGTATGCGTATCTGGAGAAAACAAAATTTGAGTCTTTTGTCTATTAACCATATGACCTGAGCATGCCCCAAAAAGATCACGGAGGCATTTTCAACCGTGGCTTGGGCTTAGAGAACAAGTGAGATATGGGCGTGCCATTACGAGCAAGACGGAAAGGCGTCCAGTCCCCAATATTGACTTTATTAGAAATGATATGAGCAAGCCTCTCCATCGTCAAATTAAAGAGATAGGGAGACAGTGGATCTTCCCCTCATCACTATATTCACCATTCCATTCAACTTGCAAAGTTGATGAAGTCGCACATTTCATGATCAAATAAACAAGAAACTCGGGAAGACCAGCATCAACCAGAGTAGATTCAAACCGGCATATTTGTAATTAATTGTATGACCTTTTGAATGTCATCTAATAAATTAATAGTCTTCAAAAATTTCAAACATGTAAAGGACAATCCTTAAAATTAAAATCCTCACAATTTCTAAAAACAAGTAAAAAGGATGAAAAACATTCGGAAAAACAAAACCAAAAACAATTTCTAAGAACAGAGTGCAGGTGCAAAGGCCCTGGACGGTTCAAAACAAGACCCTGATCCTAAAAGATTGGCCACATAAAACAACACTGGAAGAAATCGACTTTTCCCTCGATGAATTTTGGGTGCAAATCTACAACCTTCTAGTGGCTATGATCACAAAGGAGAACGCAGAAAAAATAGAAAAGTTATTCCTTAAATATTATGGTTCCAAGTTCCAACATAGGTCCTGATAAAAAGGTTTTATGGGATGGCCAACTAGCTCTCAAGGTGGCTATGAGAGTTGAAGATCCATTAAAAACAAGTTTTAAGCTACAAAGGAAGGAATTTCTACCCCTTGACATCAAGTTCAAATATGAATGAATTTCTAACTTCTGTTATAGCTGTGAAAGATTGGGTCATCCTATCAAAGAATGCTGGTTTGATGAGTCTAAATATCCAAGAGCTGATGTTTATGGCTCATGGCTAAGGGCTTTGCCAACCTGGAAGAAGACCAACAATGGAAGCAAGGTTACTTTAGGTGATGAGCAAAGCCCAACTATCTTCTTACCAGAGGACAAAAAGAAGAAGCCAGTACGGAGCAAAGCTCCAATTTTTTAGAGCTCCAACACGCCAAGTCCAAGGTTCTGTCAAGAGCCTATGACAGTGACAAGGTCATTGATCTATCCTCGAACAAAGGTCAGTACCTAGTGTAACACCCAAAAGTTTACGATTAAAAGAAAAAAAATAAGCAATTAAAGGGTTTTGAACCCATTACCAATGCCTAGTGAACCCAAGCCTTAACCAATTGAACTAATGCTATTTTTGATATGAACCTAACCTAAATTGATGTTAAACCTTGTATTATAGGTTATACCAATTAAAAATAATCTCCAGCTACCCCTGGCCGTAAGTGGTCCCAAATGCTTCTAATCGAGAATGAGAGAGTGTAACACCAGGGTTTAGGGCCCGATAGATATTCGAGTTTGGTTAAGCTGGTTTGGGTTAAGACAATTTTGGAGAAAACAATTTAAATAAACAAATTTTAAAGCTTTTGAAGAAAAGAGAATTTTTAAAGGAGTTTTTGGTAAAAATGGGTAACAAATAGGTTTTTGGAAAGGGGTTTTAAATTAAAATAAGATATTATATTTCAAACTATCCACTTTTTCTTCTTCTCCAAAACCATTTCACGTCATTTTCTTCCCTCCATCAAACCTCCACCATTTTTGAAGACTCATCAAGGTAAGTGTTTTGTTCCTAACATATCTTCACATTTCCTTAATTTCTAACTACTTCCTTTCAAAACTTTGAAAGATTTCTCAAAGTTCTTCCTTTTGAGAGATAATGAGTTTTTGAAGGGTTTAAGTAAAGTGGGTCAAACAGTGTTTTGTGTGAGTTATAAACCATATTTTGGGTGTAAAATGATGTTAAGATATTGAGTTTATCAAGAAATCCCAAAATTTGGAAAATGGGTAATTTTTGAATAAAGGGATATTTGGGTTTTTGGCTTGGAAATGGTGGGGAAGGACTTCCAATGTTTTGATGGTGTTGGGTTGATGTTTCTGGGGCTTTTGAACATGTTTTGAATGTTAGATTGATGAAGTAATGGTTAATTTATGGTTAGAGTAGAAATGAGGATAGTTTTGGCTAGTTTCGGATAGGAATCAGAAACTTGTTGTTGTCGAATTTTGATAGGATTGATTTCAGTGGGTTTGACTGTTGAAAAGTGTGTTAACGTTGTTTTGATTTGGGTAAAAGTAGTGGATAAAGATTTAGGTTCTTCGGACGCTACACTAGGAGTTGGAGAAGCTTGGAGGTGGATCGTTAGCTAGTTTTGGAATTGTGCTGGTGAGTGGTAATGTTTTGAAGCTTTGAAATGTTTCAAATAGGTTTCTTGGGGTTTAGGTGGAGCCTTAGGGGCCAACCTAAACCCAAGTGTAAGTTTAACTAATTTTGCCTTGTTTTGTTAAGTGTTGATGCATGTGATTATATGTGTTGTTGGGTGAAATACGATTTGCTTTTACCTTATTTTTAATGTTGTAATGATGTTGTTGTTGTTGTTGTCAAAGCCTCACGTGATGGTTAATGGGAAGTGTGTTGTTGAATACGGTGATGTGTAATCCCACCGGAGGTGACTAGTAGATAAGTACGGTGATGTGTAGTCCCACCAGAAATATGCTAGTTGTTGTGAACGACGATGTGTAGTCCCACCGGGAATGGTTGTGCATGTGCATACCATGAGTTTGTTCTAATGCTTTCGGTTTAATATATTTCCTTTCCAAATGGTTTTGTCTTTAAACTAGATTTATGTTTTGAAACTGCATTGTTGATGTTGTGATTTCGAGCTCCGCTCACTAAGCTTTTAAGTTTACGCCCTCTTTTCCAACAATGCAGATCGTTAGTGGCTACGAGAGGCAAGTGGGGAAAAGGAGGAACCTTGGAGTTCATTTGCTAGCTCAAGTATGGTTTTCATGGTTGTAATAATACTTAGACAATGGGAATGCTAGACTTTTGTGTTGAGGAGTTGGTGTTCAAACTCCTATATGGTTGTTATTGTTGTTAACATGTTTTAAATGTTGAAGTATACCATGGTTTGTCTTTTGATCTCTTTATGAATGCCAAACATGAATGTTTCCTTTAGTGAATTGTGCCATGCTGACCAGACCGAATCGCACGGGTTACATGGGGAAAACCGAAGAGAAACCCGTTAAAGCTTCACTCTGATTAGCAACCCTAAAAGTTTTCTTTTAAAATTAATCTTGTCTAAATGCCATATTTGATCTGATGTGAGAGGGCAAACAACGGAAAAGCAAACACGAATATGAACCAAGCAATACAGACATTAAAAGATAACTTTTAGCCACTTTACATCAGGCCATATCGAAACACTTAAGGCACGTATCGATACGCCTTCAATGGTAAACTTCCCTAGGCTTGGCGGGGTATTATCGAAGGTTTGTTGAGGGATTCTCGAAGATTGCGACACCTTTGACTAAACTACTTTAGAAAAATGTTCCGTATGAGTGGACAGATGCAAGACAGAAAGCGTTTGAAAAGTTGAAAAAAGCATTGGCAGAAACTTCTATTTTGATTCAGCCTGAACTAGGGAAAGAGTTCGTAATCTTTAGTGATGCATCGTTTGTAGGTTTAGGTTGTATGCTTATGCAAGAAGGAAGAGTTGTAGCTTATGCTTCGAGACAATTGAAGGTTATTGAGAAGAATTACCCCAATCATGACATAGAGTTAGCTGATGTAGTCTTTGCTTTGAAGATTTGGATACACCACCTTTATGGTGAGAAATGCACAATCTACACTGACCACAAGAGTTTGAAATATTTGATGACTCAGAGAGAGTTGAATCTTAGACAACGTAGATGATTAGAGCTTCTTAAGGACTATGACCTCACAATAGAGTACCATCCGGGTAAAGCAAACGTAATGGCTGATGCTTTGAGTAGATAAGTGGCAGTTGAGTTGCGAGCTATGTTTGCTAGATTGGGTGTGTCTCAAGATGGTGGTTTGATAGCCGAACTACAGATTAAACCTTCGCTGCTTCATTTGATTTGAGAGAAACAATTACAAGACGGATCTTTGACATCTCACGTGCAAGATATAGCTGAGGGTAGACCCACAGATTTCTGCTTTGGTGAGAATGGTATCTTATGTTTCAAGGATATAGTAGTTGTTCTAAAAGATGCCGAGTTGAGACGTACTATCTTGAACGAAGCTCATAACAGTCCTTTTGCTATGCATCCGGATAGTATGAGATGTACCGTGGGTTGAAAGATGAGTACTTCTGGATTGGGTTAAAGAAAGATGTGGCCGAGTATGTGAGTAGATGTATGGTTTTCCAGCGTGTTAAGGCCGAGCATCAGTTTCCTTCAGGTTTGTTACAACTGTTGAAGATTCCGGAATGGAAGTGGGAATGTATTACTATTGATTTTGTGTCAAGTTTGCCGTTAACTCCTTCGAAGAAGAATTTGGTATGAGTGATAGTTGACAGATTCACTAAGTGTGCTCATTTTATACCTGTTCATACTACTTACACCTTAGACAAGTTGGCCGATCTGTACATCAGTGAGATAGTGAGACTGCATGGTGTGCCGAAATCGATTGTGTCAGACTAAGATTCGAGGTTTAAAGCTAGATTTTGGGAGTGTTTGCATCGTGCCTTGGGGTCTTGGTTGAACTTTAGCAATTCGTATCACCCACAGTCAGATGGCCAGTCAAAGAGAGTTATTCAGGTGTTATAGGACATGTTGAGGTGTTGCATCATCGATTTTCAGGGTTCGTGGGAAAAAAATCTACCGCTAATAGAGTTTACGTACAATAATAGTTATCAGGCTAGTATTCTGATGGCACCGTGTGAAGCTTTGTACGGTAGGAGATGTAGAACACCAGTTTGTTGGGCCAAAGCTGGACAGAAGCTTATGCCTATGCCAGACTTGCTTAAGTGCACTACCGAGAAGGTAAAACTGATTTGTGATCGCTTGAAGGCAGCTTCAGGTAGACAAAAATCGTATACCGATTTGAAAAGAAGAGAGATAGAGTATGCTGTGGGCGACAAAGTGTTTTTGAAAGTCTCACCTTGGAAGAAGGTGATGAGATTTGGTAAGAAGGGTAAGTTAAGTCCGAGATTCATTGGTCCTTACGAGGTAGTTGAGAGAATTGGTCATGCTGCTTATAGATTGAGATTGCCGACCGAGTTAGAAAAGATTCATGATGTGTTCCACGTTTCGATGCTTCGAAAGTATAGATCAGATCCGTCTCATGTTATGCCAGCGGAAGAGATTGAATTGAATCCATATTTGTCATATGATGAAGAGCCAGTTGAGATTCTTCCTACGGATAGTAAAGTTTTGCGCGGGAAGACAATCGAGTTAGTCAAAGTTTTGTGGAGACACTTAGGTGTGGAAGAGGCCACTTGGGAGAGAAAGGATGACATGGAGGAACAATTTTCGTATCTTTTTCCATCAGGTAAATTTCAGGGACAAAATTCCTTAAGTGGGAAAGAGATGTAACGCTCGAGTTTAGGGCCCAGGAGATATTCAGGTTTGGTTAAGCCGGTTCGGGTTAAGCCAATTTTGGAGAAAACAATTTAAATAAATTTTTTTAAAGCTTTTGAAGAAAAGAGAATTTTTAAAGGGTTTTTTTTTTGGTAAAAATGGGTAACAAATAGGTTTTTGGAAAGGGATTTTAAATTAAAAATAAGATATTATATTTCAAACTATCCACTTCTTCTTCTTCTTCAAAATCATTTCACGTCATTTTCTTCCCTCCATCAAACCTCATTTTTGAAGACTCGTCAAGGTAAGTGTTTGTTCCTAACGTATCTTCACATTTCCTTAATTTCTAACTACTTCCTTTCAAAACTTTGAAAGATTTCTTAAAGTTTTTCCTTTTGAGAGATAATGGGTTTTTGAAAGGTTTAAGCAAAATGGGTCAAAACAGTGTTTTGTGTGAGTTATAAATCATATTTTGGGTGTAAAATGATATTAAGATAATGTGCTTATCAAGAAATCCCGGAATTTGGAAAATGGGTAATTTTTGGATAAGGGATGTTTGGGTTTTTGGCTTGGAAATGGTGGGGAAGGACTTCCAATGTTTTGATGGTGTTGGGTTGATGTTTCCGAGGCTTTTGAACATGTTTTTAACATTAGATTGATGAAGTAATGGCTGATTTATGGTTAGAGTAGAAATGAGGATGATTTTGGCTAGTTTCGGATAGGAATCAGAAACTTGTTGTTGTCGGATTTTGATAGGATTGATTTCAGTGGGTTTGATTGTTGAAAAATGTCTTAACTCTTTGTTTTGATTTGGGTAGAAGTAGTGGATAAAGATTCAGGTTCTTTGGACGCTACACCGAGAGTTGGAGAAGCTTGAAGGTGGACCATTAACTAGTTTTGGAATTGTGCTGGTGAGCGGTAATGTTTTGAAGCTTTGAAATGTTTCAAAGAGGTTTTCTTGGGGTTTGGGTGGAGCCTTAGGGGCCAACCTAAACCCAAGTGTAAGTTTAACTAATTTTTCCTTGTTTCGTTAAGTGTTGGTGTATGTGATTATACGTGTTGTTGGGTGAAATACGATTTGCTTTTACCTCATTTTTAATGTTGTTATGATGTTGTTGTCAAAGACTCACGTGATGGTTAATGGGAAGTGTGTTGTTGAAGACAGTGATGTGTAGTCCCACCGGAGGTGACTAGTAGATGAGTACGGTGATGTGTAGTCCCACCGAAATATGTTAGTTGTTGTGAACGGTGATGTGTAGTCCCACCGGGAATGGTTGTGCATGTGCATACCATGAGTTTGTTCTTATGCTTTCGGTTTAATATAGTTCCTTTCCAAATGGTTTTGTCTTTAAACTAGATTTATGTTTTGAAACTGCATTGTTGATGTTGTGATTTCGAGCTCTGCTCACTAAGCTTTTAAGCTTACGCTCTCTTTTCCAGCAATGCAAATCGTTAGTGGCTACGGGAGGCAAGTGGGGCAAAGAAGGAACCTTGGAGTTCATTTGCTAGCTCAAGTATGGTTTTCATGGTTGTAATAATACTTAGGCAATGGGAATGCTAGGCTTTTGTATTGGGGAGTTGGTGTCCAAACTCCTATATGGTTGTTATTGTTGTTAACATATTTTAAATGTTGAAGTATGCCATGGTTTGTCTTTTGATCTCTTTATGAATGCCAAGCATGGATGTTTCCTTTAGTGAATTATGCCATGTTGAATCTTGTCATTTTGATTGTGTACCTTGTTTAAAATGAATGCTCATGGATGTCTTCAGTCTTGAATGTGGTTAGGGGTCGTTTAATATACTTGCTTGGAGTGTTTGGATTAGTCCTCTTGTGCTTAAATCTGCAAAATTCTGTCTTTCTATGCAGGGCGTATCGATACGCTCAAGGGCAGTATCGATACGGTCCCCTGTTCTAAGCCTATCATACCGATACGCGGGGGCGTATCGATACCTGCTTTGTTCTCTAGAAATCTGAGATTTTAACGAGAAATTGGGGTATCGATACGGGCCTTAAGTGTATCGATACGGTCCTGATGTTGACTATGGGGAACTTGACCTTTGAGGGTGTATCGATACCAGCATGTAGGGTATAAATACGGTCTCCTGAAGTTGACCTTGGGAAGTTTGACCATTGAAGGCATATCGATATTGGCCTTAGGTGTTTCGATACGGCCTGATGTAAAGTGGCTAAAAGTTATCTTTTAATGTCTGTATTGCTTGGTTCATATTCGTGTTTGCTTTTTCGCTGTTTGCCCTCTCACATAAGATCAAATATGGCATTTAGACAAGATTAATTTTAAAAGAAAACTTTTAGGGTTGCTAATCAGAGTGAAGCTTTAACGGGTTTCTCTTCGGTTTTCCCCATGTAACCCATGCGATTCGGTCTGGTGGCTAGGCCGGGTCAAAGGGGTTACATTTGGTGGTATTAGAGCCTCGGTTTCGAGGTCTCCCGGGAAGATAAGTCAAGTAAGTTGGTTTGTTCGCTATTGTACGGTGTGTGAAAGCACGATTTCTCGTTCTTGTTTTTGGTTGAAGAGTAATCGAGCGTCCCCATTGCTAAGTATTGTTATATTAGAAAATGGTTTTGGTTAAATGAGCTTGAGCACTTGGATCCTTGCCCTTGCTGACCCAATGCTTTCTTGTGTGTGTTATGTTTGTTGTTTTAGATTGTATCTTCGTTATGGTAAGACCAATAGGACAACCTAGAGTGGGTGACCAGGCACCCGGTGATGCGTCTCCTGTTCCTCATGTTCCCGATGGTAATGGGGCGAATATCGGAGGTAATGTACCTAAGGCCGGTGCGAATGTTGGAGGTGATGGTAATGGACCCCAGGTTGACCAGGGTTAGGCTGGTGCGGACATGACTCATTTGATTATACCCTAGCTGGGGCTTTTCAGACAGCTTTAGCTGGCATACATGCGGCAACACCACCTCAGGGTGCGGAGACTAGTTTACCCCTTGAGAGACTTCGTAGTTTGGGCGGGGTCGAGTTATGTGGTTTGACTCTCGAGGGTTCAAAGGCTTGGCTTGCGAGCACTACACGAATCTTAGGTTAGATGGAGTGCTCAGACACTCGTAAGTTGGGTTGTGTTGTCTCCTTGCTTCAGAGAGATGCGTATATTTGGTGGACTACGATTATTTCAGGTATGCCAGAGGCGGATGTCACTTGGGAATTCTTCAGAACAACCTTTAGAAAAAAGTACCTTGGAGCCCGATATCAGGATGAAAAGAAGAGGGAATTTATGGCTTTGGTTTAGGGTGATAAGACGGTGTCAGAGTATGAGGTCCAATTTGTAAGGTTGAGCCAATATGCTCCCGAGTTGGTTCCCAATGAGAGAGAACAATGTGAGCGCTTCCGTTACGGTTCAACTAGTGATGTGAAGACTTATATGCTTGCTTCTGATTACACCAAGTTTGATGTTTTGGTTTCTAGGGCCAAAGATATTGAGCAGAGTTTGGGCTTGAACGCTCGTGCTAGTGGGTCCGATTTAGGGAAGCGACATGCTGATTGGGACAAAGAGCATGCTAATAGGCATAAGGATAGGAGATATCAACCTGACTCGAGATATAGGGGCGGTAACCATGGACGTGGCCATCAGGGCCAATGAGCTGTTGTTCACACTCCTGAGTGCACTAGGTGTGGAAGACGCCATCCGAGCGAGTGTATGGGCACCTTTGAGGTATGTTGGAACTGTGGTTCCCGAGATCATTTGAGGCGTAATTGTCCTCACCTGGCTAAGGGCGGGCATACCATAGTTCGAGGTTTTGAGCATCAGAGAGGCCGCGGGTGCAGTCGAGGTAACTTTCAGCCAAGGAAATGATGGACAGAGAAATGTAGCTCATGTGGTAGCAGTTAAGCCCGAGGGTGGAGGACCGACTAGGGTGTATGCACAGCGAGAGGCTGGGAATGACACAGATGTCATCGCAGGTAATTTCTTGTTACGGTCTTTATCCTTGCTTTCGTTGATAGATTCAAGTTTGACACATTCATACATTTTGGGTGAGCATGCAAGATCTTTAGATTTACCATATGAGTGGTTAGAGGTTGGTGTGAATGTTACTAGTTCTTTCAATGAGACCGTGGTAGTTAGGAAAATGTACATGAGGTGTCCTTTGACGATTCATGGTTATGTGTTTTCGATCGATATGATGGAATTGCCGTTTTAGGGTTTTGATGTAATTTTGGGCATGAATTAGCTTGTGGAACATAGGGCTAGGGTAGATTTCCATAAAAAGCGTGTGTCCTTGATACTTGAGGATGATTATAAGGTTGTAGTAGTTGGTGAGAACATTAAGTTCTTGTCCAATGTTGTTTCTGCTTTAGAAGCTTAGAGATTGATAGATTAGGGTTGTCAAGCATATTTGGCCAATGTGATGAATCTGAATATGATTGAAGTTAGACCGCAAGACATCAGAATAGTTTGTGACTTTCTGAGTGTCTTTCCAGAAGAGTTGCCAGATTTGCCTCCATATAAGGATGTTGAGTTTGCTATTGAGACGTATTCAGATTCTGCTCCCGTATCCATTTCTCCGTACAGAATAGCACCTAAAGAGTTGAAAGAGTTAAAGACACAACTTTAGAAACTGTCAGATAGAGGTTTCATTAGGCCTATTATTTCTCCGTGGGGTGCTCCGGTCTTGTTTGTGAAGAAAAAGGATGACAGTATGAGGATGTACATAGATTGTAGGCAGTTGAACAAGGTAACAGTAAAGAACAAGTATCCCTTACCGCAGATCGATGATTTGCTTGATCACTTGAGAGGTGCTACAATATTTTCGAAGATTGATTTGAGATCCGGTTATTATCAGTTGAAGGTGAAGGATGTGGATATACCGATGACAGCATTTCGTACACAGTATGGAAACTACGAGTTCTTGGTAATGCCTTTCGGTTTGACTAATACCCCAACTGTATTTATGGACATGATGAACAGAGTGTTTCACGAGTGTTTAGATAGATTTGTAGTAGTGTTCATAGATGACATTTTAGTGTACTCCAGGACCGAGGAAGAACATAATGAGCATTTGCGATTAGTACTTCAGACCTTGCCTGAAAATCAGTTGTATGTCAAGTTAAGTAAATGTGAGTTATGGATTAGAGAAGTAGTCTTTTTAGGCCTTGTGATCTCAGCCGATGGGATTGGTGTGGATCCCAAGAGATAGAAGCAATAGTGAGTTGGAAACAACCGAAGTCAGTTGAAGAAAAATGTTTGTTGAGGGATTCATAAAGAGATCAAAGGGGTTACAGAGATAGTTTTAACTTTTCGTCTTCTCCCACCATATGGCTCGATCTCAGCCACCGTCGGTTCGTGGCATGCACCGCCACTATCGTCGCCATCCTCGCCTCTCTTCGAGCCAAGCCCAGGTGACCACTCGTGAAGAGTTGGTCCCGTTCGCCATAGAGAGCCGGTTGAAGGCTCGAAGAGAACCCAAACGTTGCCCTTTTGTCCGGCCCGATCCCGGTCACCGTCACGCCATGGCCACCACCACCAGCATCACCAGAAGCGCCGCGACATCCGTTGCCGGCAAAATGCTAGAAACCGAGCAGCCTTTCACCGGTAAAACTTGTTCGAAGTTCCCACCAAAACCCCCAATCGACGTCTCTATTTCTAGCGTTTTTCGACCTCAATTGCCGCTCGTTCGCGACACGGACTCCAGATCTGGGCTCCTTACGTGTCGAAGAGCAAAACTCGACCGTCCGACCACTCACCCGACGCTAGTAAAAGCTTAATCGGGGTTACACGACAATCCAACTATTTTCGAAATGTTTGGAAATGTGGCTTCTAACGTCTCCGGCGACCATTTCCGGTGATCGGCCGGCGATCGGCAAATCCAAAGGTATTCTCGGTTCCTTGAATACAAGATGTTGAGGGACGTCGAATTCGAGTTTAAGAGTGTTGGAACACCATTCGAGGGTTGACCGATATATCAAGGATTAAAGGTAATACATTACTACCTCTTGTATGTGTTATGGAACATGTTAGTATCTGATAAATGACTGAATGATCATGTTAAGTATATGATATATTCTATTAAAGTCATGTTTGATTTCAGAAAAAAGATAGTACTTAGGTAAGACTGAATTACTCAGTTAGGAAGATAAGGGACTTGTAAGAATTTCTGATATCCAAAAATAATTAATAGGACTGTTATACTCTAAATCTGATTATCTGTTAATGATCTAACTTTCGAAATGCTTCGTTACGAAACTACGGAAACGCCCTTGAGGCACAAGAAGGACTAAAATACCCCTGACAACAAAATAATATGGGAATCTACACCAAATCTGGTAAAATAGCTTATTCATCTGAAAACATCGATTTGCTTGAAAAGTTGTGGATCAAGGCTTAAAACTTCGAATTGTAGAGTACTTGGATTGTATTGAACCCCGATTAATCTCTGAAAATAACTCACAAAATATATATATTCGTATATCTGAACTAATCAAAGTGGCGTAAAATACCAGACTGATCGGCTTGACCAAAGAGGATTGAAAACATTGAAAAGACTGAATTGATCGGACTGAATGTAATGACCAAAAGACTAAAATATCCTCGGGTACTAACTATCAAATTATTTGAAATGATGGATATACCCTCGAGATCTGAAATGAATAAATAGTCGGAAGAACTGAAAGGTTCAGAATAGTTGAAACACCTTCGGATATCGAAATGACTGAAAATACCTCTTAGAATTGGAATGGGTAATAAAAATAAAGCCAAGAAAAGACAATGACTTTGAAAGTGGTAATACACGACCCTTGTTGGTTGGTCGTTCGGGAACTATTGTGATGTTGGAAGAATACCATATAAAAGCACGTTCAAGTTATTTGGAGGAAGTACCTAGGTCAATGGTAAGAGCAACCTATTATTCGTGTGTATTTGATGCTATGGATTGAGTTCAGATGCAATACACATGTTCGACTACTTGGGAAATACCATTTGAATACACATTTAATTTCTCATTGTATGTTTAGTGGTTGCTTGGTGAAGACGAGCTTTTGTTATACAACGTAATCAGTTCTAAGAAGTGAGTACTTACGGTGTACTTGTAACCCCCTAGACCCGCCTATGCGTTACAACGGATCCTAGGAAGTCACATTAGGGTCACAAGAGCGACCCACAGTGAAAAATACACATGAAAACATTTTTCTTTCTCGAAACACTTATTAAACTGTAAAATCAACTTCTGTTTAAAATACAATTTTCGGAAATCATTTAAACACATAACAAAAATTTCAGAAAGCATTTTACAGATACTGACATGAAACAATACATGACATACATGCCCACTAACTATACAGTACCGTACTCCAGAGGCAACGCCGAAGGAACTCCGAACACTGATGTCAAACATTAAACCATGCTATATTCTTTTAACATGCGATGGTAAAAATAACGTGAGCTTGGAAAAGCTCAATAATACAGAACTACCAAAAGATGCTATAAGCTCATGCAGACATATGGTAGGCATAACATTTTCATGATGATCCAAGAAGTGACAATCTTCTTTTCCCTTTCCGCTATTTCAGGGTAACGTTATACTTGAGAATAATGGCACTTGTTCTTTATTCACTCATCGAGTAACAGATGGGAATTTTACAGGATGATAGATTACGAAGATGGAAACAAGTTTAGTGTCTAGTGTGTTCCAATAGGTGCATATCAAACAGGCATAAATGCATACCAATCATATCATGAGAACATAATATAAATCCGTGCAAATGTCCAAGTGCATGCAAGGGTTCACTAGTAACTACCCTCCAACCTTACACCAATATGTAGTCCCCCAGAACTGCATCTATAAGGACTTACCCTAGGCCCGATGGGCATAGGTGCCACCTAATAGGATGCCTTAGGTCCATAAAGACTTACCCTAGGCCCGATGGGCATAGGTGCCACTCAAGGGGAGACCTTGAGTCCATAAGGACTTACCTTAGGCCCGATGGGCATAGGTGCCACCTAAGGGGATGCCTTAGGTCCATAAGGACTTACCCTAGGCCCGATGGGCATAGGTGCCACTCAAGGGGAGACCTTGAGTTCATAAGGGTTTACCAGCTTGATCAGGGCTGTACCAACAGAGACTTCATAAAATAACCCAACAGTATACCCCCAGATAGTAATCAGTGTTCAGATTCCAGACATGGGTAACAGAATACATGTGACATATATATTTTATTCAGAACATCAGAAACAGAAGATTCATGCTTTTGACAGATAAATGGGCATACTATTGAGCAGAGCAGACAATACCATCACAGAGCAAACGATCACATACCAAGTATACAGATTGAGTAGACATATATCAGGTAGGCAGAGAATGTCATCAAACATAATATTATTCATAATCAAATCATTATACAATCCATTCAACAAAATATAGCACACATGGAACACACTAGGTGGGACAGATCATTTCTTGGAGATACTTGGCATTTACGGAAGGGGACATATTGAACTCTTGACAACTTGAACGAATTTCTGAAACATTGCCCCTATTAGAAGGGGTTCATACTAACGGTTTAACCCAGATATTCAGGATGTGATACATCAAGATCTTTGAGAGTTTAGACGTATCATGAGTTATTTAGTCATTTAAGCCTACAAGGGCATTATGGTCATTTTATCACATATGGACATTTTTGTAATTTATACCAACAAGGCATAAATAGTTGTTCAGAAAATTCTATTTGCTTACTAGGCTTCCAATCAGGCATTCAAAGATTTCTATGTCAAGATCTTTTAAGTTATCAGATAATTCTAGGGATGCTCTAATCATTTATCATACCTCCAGAATTTGTTTAATGCGGCATAACCCAACTTGACAATACTTACCAACGTTCAGATGTGAGTAATTAGCGTATCATGAGTTATTTAGTCATTTAAGCCTACAAGGGCATTATGGTCATTTTATCACATATGGACATTTTGGTAATTTATACCAACAAGGCATAAACAGTTCCTCAGAAAATTCTATTTGCTTACTAGGCTTCCAATCAGGCATTCAGAGATTTCTATGTCAAGATCTTTTAAGTTATCAGATAATTCTAGGGATGCTCTAATCATTTATCATACCTCCAGAATTTGTTTAATGCAGCATAACCCAACTTGACAATACTTACCAACGTTCAGATGTGAGTAATTAGCGTATCATGAGTTATTTAGTCATTTAAGCCTACAAGGGCATTATGGTCATTTTATCACATATGGACATTTTGGTAATTTATACCAACAAGGCATAAACAGTTCCTCAGAAAATTCTATTTGCTTACTAGGCTTCCAATCAGGCATTCAGAGATTTCTATGTCAAGATCTTTTAAGTTATCAGATAATTCTAGGGATGCTCTAATCATTTATCATACCTCCAGAATTTGTTTAATGCGGCATAACCCAACTTGACAATACTTACCAACGTTCAGATGTGAGTAATTAGCGTGCATCAGAATTTAACACTGACTGTATTGTATGTCTGAACAGTCGTCCTCATACTTTACTATACGGTTTAACTTTGAGTAATCGAACATACAATCTATGCGGATCTTCCTACCTTACATCGATATGGTGAGCGATGGGCATACATGTGTTGTATTTCTCAACACTTAAGGGAACCTTAGCTATTTAAGTCTTATTAACAAATCCAGAATTTCATCAAATACATAGTTACCGATTAACTTAGGAGGGTATTTCGGTTATTTTAGACTGAGATAAATCTACCATTTCTTTCTGAATTACCATTTGGTACCTCCATCATTCACGTATTCAAACGAGATTAAGGCGTCCTAACTCTCCGGCCCTTTACAGACGATTCATTCATTACAGAACTTGAGGGTATATCGTCATTCAAATTAATCAGACATTTCGGTGCTCGAGGGCATTACTGTCTTTTTGGTCATTACGATCATTCTCATTTAATTCACACATTACTGTCATAAGGATCGACTTAGGATTTCAACAATATTTCTAGAAAATTCTCATTCATGTGCTATACAGATTTTGAGGGATTATCCAAGTTTGTATCACACGTATTGCATAATGATGCCGAAGTCTTTCCATTAAAACATATATCTTGGGTAGTGTAAATTGCATAATCAAGTCGAATGCAGATTTTAGGTCATTTCCTTTATCAAAGGGGTATTTTAGTCATACTTATGCTCCAAGGGCATTTTCTTAATTTCATATCCAACATCTCATACTCCGCATTCTGAACATTAGTTCTTAGACACCATTGATAATGTTTCAGATTTAACTGTATTATTATTATTATTATTATTAGCACTTTCGACACTCCTGGTCTATTAATATTCTTATCCGTGTATTTTGATCTTACTGACTCTCATACTTATTTTCCGTATCGAATTCGGCTTAAGCAGAGTTCACAAAACACTCATCATAAGCATGCATGCTTTAACCAGATATCAACATGTACATAAAGCATACTAGGGGTAGTAATGTATTACCTTAGTTCCGAGCTATAACAGTTGATTCATGACACCTCATTCGAATACCCTCAAACCCGGATTTGACATTCCTCAGTATCGAGCATCCAAGGAAACGAGAATACCTTCAATTACACAAATTTCAAGTTCAGACCTTACTCACAAGCTCTTAACCAATTAATTAAGTACATAAACAAGTTCGGGTTCAAGATCAGATTCAGAGGCTTTCGGATCAGAATTTTGTAAAACGGGCTTCAAAAATGGACTCAGGACGTCGAAAAACATAAAATAGGAGTTTTCAGAAAATTTGACTTTTTGGTCAACGGTCAAAGTCAACGCTGACGTCAGCAGGTCAACGGTCAACGGGGTTAGAGTCAACTGGTCAAAGTCAATGCTGACGTCAGCAGTCAACATGGGTCAACTGAGTTGACTCGGGCTGACTCGGATGAGTTGACTCGGCTTGACGGGTCGGGTCGGACTCAGGTTGACGGGTCGGGTCGAACGGGTCTGACGGGCTTGACCGAGCTGACCGGTTCAACCGGTCCAGCTGGTTCAAACCGGGTTAGACCGGTTTGGACCCGGTTCACTTACCCAGAGTTTAAACTTCATCGGTCGGTCACCGGAAAATTCGTCGGAGAGCCGAAAATGCCACCTTTTACCTGAAAATGAACAGATCTGGGATTACATGGTTTAACCCAAACTACACATAACAGATTATTCACTGAAATCGTACCAAAATCTTACGAAAAAGAAAAAGGGGTCATCGGAATCCACGAAGCTCCGTTAGGAGTCTTACCAGCGCCGATCAGACGCGAAACCTTAGGGGTTTTTCTCGTCTAGCTTCGCCGGTCACGACTGTCCCGTCAACGCGCCAAAATCATGACGGAAGTGGCCGGAAAATGCAAAAATCAGTGACGGCGATGGGTTTGCTACGTCGAACCTTCAAACGAGTTTTCACGGCAACTATTGAGGCTTCGCCGCGAGTGGCAGTCATGAGCAGAACCGCTGTGTGGAGCTGGTCACGCCAACGCCGGCGGTGAACACCACGATGGCGCGGTGGCGGAGATCAGGGCCAAACAACGACGGGGAGACAAAGGGTTGGACTCTCGACACTCTCCAAAGGGGATCTGACGTTTTAGATCCAAAACGTGCAATAATTCAGGCATGTGGGAAATTTGTTCAAACATATTAATTAATTTTTTTTTATCATAGCTGGGAAACATAAATCTCATATAATCTTATGGGGATTAAAATTGAAGAATAGCTTAGCTTAGATGGTTAAAGCTTAGGTTTGCTAAGCATAGGGTCATGGGTTCAAAACCCCTTAATTGCAAACTCTTTTATTTTTTTATCATTCAATTATTTTTTTTACCTTAAACTTTTGTGGTGTTACCACTCTCTCCCCCTTAAAAGAAATTTCGTCCTCAAAATTTATCAGTCGGAGAAATGCAAAAATTGATCTTTCATCCATTTTTGCACTACAACTTATCCACCAGGGCATGCTTGCTTCTCGAGACTCTCAACGGCCACAGATTAATCTGGTAGCGTCCTCAATCACTTAGGCTGAATTCGGCTCAAAACAATCTCATCATACACCCATACCAAATTATCAGAATGCGGTACATATGAATCCATACAGAACTTCGTACGGAGCCAAACAACACTTGCCTCATAACTTTTATTATAAACGACCTCTATCAGGGATAAGGAACTTCCCAAACTACCATAGAAGTTAATCGTACAACCTAGAAGCATCCCCTTTAGAATCTGAATCACTCTATTAGGTTAATCCTCAATTTACAGATGAAAATTGTACTTAAAATTCAGACAAGTACTCCAGGTTTCCAACATGGCCTTCCAAAATCATGATGTAAACATCATATTTCAATCAGTAGGATACGTATGACGGTACATTGTGTCACTTTTTTCCCCCAAAAAATGCCTTTCTTTAAATCGATCAAGCATAACCAAGGTTTTAAACAGATATCACTTATCTTCAGCGTAATACTCCGATAATTGTTTCCTTTGTGTATAACATAGTCACCTCATAATATATACTTTGACCAATCTCACGGACACCTTTCTTATAAATTCGTAATACTTTTGTCAAATTTTCATCAGAATATTCTCAAACACAATCATTATCACCGAGCTACCTAACATGTAATCTTATATCGATTACCTCATATGATCAAACATTTATTCTTAACCTGATTCACAAGTATAAACCATCTCAAGTTCCTTATCCAGATTCAAATTCAACCATTTAATTCAAAGTACAGACGAACGTTATAGACATTTTCTGTAAGCAGATGTTGAGCTATGAAAGGCAGAATACTCAGATTTGGTTATTTCAAGAGAAAGGATTCGACATCAGAGTTTCGGCTCGGAGGAGTACGGTTATGATCTAGGGGCATGCACAGACCAAACACCCTATGACAGACGATCGGCCGATCTACCCAGAATGACGTAACTCTAAGCTCTGATACCACTAAATGTAACCCCTAGACGCGCCTATGCGTTACAACGGATCCTAGGAAGTCACATTAGGGTCACAAGAGCGACTCACAGTGAAAAATACACATGAAAACATTTTTCTTTCTCGAAACACTTATTAAACTGTAAAATCAACTTCTGTTTAAAATACAATTTTCGGAAATCATTTAAACACATAACAAAAATTTCAGAAAGCATTTTACAGATACTGACATGAAACAATACATGACATACATGCCCACTAACTATACAGTACCGTACTCCAGAGGCAACGCCGAAGGAACTCCGAACACTAATGTCAAACATTAAACCATGCTATATTCTTTTAACCTGCAATGGTAAAAATAATGTGAGCTTGGAAAAGCTTAGTAATACAGAACTACCAAAAGATGCTATAAGCTCATGCAGACATATGGTAGGCATAACATTTTCGTGATGATCCAAGAAGTGACAGTCCTCTTTTCCCTTTCCGTTATTTCAGGGTAACGTTATACTTGAGAATAATGGCACTTGTTCTTTATTCACTCATCGAGTAATAGATGAGAATTTTACAGGCTGATAGATTATGAAGATGGAAACAAGTTTAGTGTCTAGTGTGTTCCAATAGGTGCATATCAAACAGGCATAAATGCATACCAATCATATCATGAGAACATAATACAAATCCGTGCAAATGTCCAAGTGCATGCCTGGGTTCACTAGTAACTACCCTCCAACCTTACACCAATATGCAGTCCCCCAGAACTGCATCTATAAGGACTTACCCTAGGCCCGATGGGCATAGGTGCCACCTAAGGGGATGCCTTAGGTCCATAAGGACTTACCCCCAGATAGTAATCAGTGTTCAGATTCCAGACATGGGTAACAGAATACATGTGACATATATATTTTATTCAGAACATCAGAAACAGAAGATTCATGCTTTTGACAGATAAATGGGCATACTATTGAGCAGAGCAGACAATACCATCACAGATCAAACGATCACATACCAAGTATACAGATTGAGCAGACATATATCAGGTAGGCAGAGAATGTCATCAAACATAATATTATTCATAATCAAATCATTATGCAATCCATTCAACAAAATATAGCACACATGGAACACACTAGGTGGGACAGATCATTTCTTGGAGATACTTGGCATTTACGGAAGGGGACATATTGAACTCTTGACAACTTGAACAGATTTCTGAAACGTTGCCCCTATTAGAAGGGGTTCATACTAACGGTTTAACCTAGATATTCAGGATGTGATACATCAAGATCTTTGAGAGTTTAGACGTATCATGAGTTATTTAGTCATTTAAGCCTACAAGGGCATTATGGTCATTTTATCACATATGGACATTTTGGTAATTTATACCAACAAGGCATAAACAGTTGCTCAGAAAATTCTATTTGCTTACTAGGCTTCCAATCAGGCATTCAGAGATTTCTATGTCAAGATCTTTTAAGTTATCAGATAATTCTAGGGATGCTCTAATCATTTATCATACGTCCAGAATTTGTTTAATGCGGCGTAACCCAACTTGACAATACTTACCAACGTTCAGATGTGAGTAATTAGCGTGCATCAGAATTTAACACTGACTGTATTGTATGTCTGAACAGTCGCCCTCATACTTTACTATACGGTTTAACTTTGAGTAATCGAACATACAATCTATGCGGATCTTCCTACCTTACATCGATATGGTGAGAGATGGGCATACACGTGTTGTATTTCTCAACACTTAATGGAACCTTAGCTATTTAAGTCTTATTAACAAATCCAGAATTTCATCAAATACATAGTTACCGATTAACTCAAGAGGGTATTTCGGTTATTTTAGACTGAGATAAATCTACCATTTCTTTCTGAATTACCATTTGGTACCTCCATCATTCACGTATTCAAACGAGATTAAGGCGTCCTAACTCTCTGGCCCTTTACAGATGATTCATTCATTACAGAACTTGAGGGTATATCGTCATTCACATTAATCAGACATTTCGGTGCTCGAGGACATTACTGTCTTTTTGGTCATTACGATCATTCTCATTTAATTCACACATTACTGTCATAAGGATCGACTTAGGATTTCAACAATATTTCCAGAAAATTCTCATTCATGTGCTATACAAAGTTTGAGGGATTATCCAAGTTTGTATCACACGTATTGCATAATGATGCCGAAGTCTTTCCATTAAAACATATATCTTGGGTAGTGTAAATTGCATAATCAAGTCGAATTCATATTTTAGGTCATTTCCTTTATCAGAGGGGTAGTTTAGTCATACTTATGTTCCAAGGGCATTTTCGTAATTTCATATCCAACATCTCATACTCCACATTCTGAACATTGGTTCTTAGACACCATTGATAGAGTTTCAGATTTAACTGTATTATTATTATTATTAGGACTTTCGACACTCCTGGTCTATTAATATTCTTATCCGTGTATTTTGATCTTACTGACTCTCATACTTATTTTCCGTATCGAATTCGGCTTAAGCAGAGTTTACAAAACACTCATCATAAGCATGCATGCTTTAACCAGATATCAACATGTACATAAAACATACAAGGGGTAGTAATGTATTACCTTAGTTCCGAGCTATAACAGTTGATTCATGACACCTCATTCGAATACCCTCAAACCCGGATTTGACATTCCTCAGTATCGAGCATCCAAGGAACCGAGAATACCTTCAATTACACAAATTTCAAGTTTAGACCTTACTCAAAAGCTCTAAACCAATTAATTAAGTACATAAACAAGTTCGGGTTCAAGATCATATTCAGAGGCTTTCGAATCAGAATTTTGCAAAACGAGCTTCAAAAATGGACTCAGGACGTCGAAAAACATAAAATAGGAGTTTTCAGAAAATTTGACTTTTTGGTCAACGGTCAAAGTCAACGATGACGTCAGCAGGTCAACGGTCAACTGGTCAAAGTCAATGCTGACGTCAGCAGTCAACATGGGTCAACTGAGTTGACTTGGGCTGACTCGGACGAGTTGACTCGGCTTGACGGGTCGGGTCGGACTCAGGTTGACGGGTCGGGTCGACCGGGTCTGACGGGTCGGGTCAGACGGGTCGGGTCGGACGGGCTTGACCGAGCTGACCGGTTCAACCGGTCCAACCGGTTCAGACCGGTTTGGACCCGGTTCACTTACCCAGAATTTAAACTTCATCGGTCGGTCACCGGAAAATTCGTCGGAGAGCCGAAAATGCCACCTTTTACCTGAAAATGAACAGATCTGGGATTACATGGTTTAACCCAAACTACACATAACAGATTATTCACTGAAATCATACCAAAATCTTACGAAAAAGAAAAAGGGGTCATCGGAATCCACGAAGCTCCGTTAGGAGTCTTACCAGCGTCGATCAGACGCGAAACCTTAGGGGTTTTTCTCGTCTAGCTTCACCGGTCATGGCTGTCCCATCGACGCGCCAAAATCATGACGGAAGTGGCCGGAAAATGCAAAAATCAGTGACGGCGATGGGTTTGCTACGTCGAACCTTCAAACGAGTTTTCACGGCAACTGTTGAGGCTTCGCCGCGAGTGGCAGTCATGAGCAGAACCGTGGTGTGGAGCTGGTCACGCCAACGCCGGCGGTGAACACCACGATGGCGCGGTGGCCGAGATCAGGGCCAAACAACGACGGGGAGACAAAGGGTTGGAACTCTCGACACTCTCCAAAGGGGATTTGACGTTTTAGATCCAAAACGTGCAATAATTCAGGCATGTGGGAAATTTTTTCAAACATATTAATTAATTTTTTTTATCATAGCTGGGAGACATAAAACTCATATAATCTGATGGGGATTAAAATTGAAGAATATCTTAGCTTAGATGGTTAAAGCTCAGGTTTGCTAAGCATAGGGACATGGGTTCAAAACCCCCTAATTGCAAACTCTTTTATTTTTTTTGTCATTCAATTATTTTTTTTACCTTAAACTTTTGTGGTGTTACAGTACTGGTCCGGTTAAATAATAACCACTGTATTGATGGCTTGCGATTAGTTCAGAGGGACTCGGAAACCTGATGAGCAACTAGAATTCTTGAATTCTGTACATCACCGTTTATACCTTGTTGGTTCAAATTTCCAGATTACCCACTGAAGGTTAGAATGACCAAAATACCCTCGTAGGCTTTAACGATTGAATCACTTTCGATGTATTTGAAATCCCAATGATCCTGATGCATCAACTTCCAATGTTGATTCGATCCATCATATCAAACTCCCCTATTTGTAGGGACCTCGTTCTGAAATTAGTCCAAAATTGTCAAATGTCTCTTTCTTATATCTATCAAGTACCTCTAAGAAATGAATTGGGTCATAAAGCATGTACCATGTATCTATAAATACTTTCTATTCTAAACCAAGACCATATGCTTAAAATTAAAAGTATGGCATTGTTATACGAAAGGAAAGCAATTCCCTGGTTTCTGACCTCTGATATGAAAAATATATCTGATATATGACATTAAATATGTAACCCCCTCGTCTCGGTCTGGCCGGATGACCGGTCCGAGTGGGCCACACGGGGAAAACCGAAGCGAAACCCAAAGGATTCCCCCTCGGTTAGCAACCCTATTTTTTTCTTTTTATATTAATCTTGCCTAGATGAATATTAAGTCCTATGTGATTCACAACAGCGGAAAACATTGAAAGGAAAATGCATTCGAACCACGACCATGCATAAACAGTCCATTTTTAAGCTTACAGGGCAGACCGTATCGATACCCTATCTAGGGGTATCGATACTCCCCTTTCTAGGTCAACCCAAGAAGTCAACCACGAGAAGTCCGTATCGATATAGCCCTTGGGCGTATCGATACGCCCTTCTCGGTCAACCCTTCTTGGTCAACAGAGTAGACCCGTATCGATACTCGGGAACCCCGTATCGGTACGCTCTACTCCCACTCACACCTCCAAATTCCAGTAACTTTGGAGGGTACCGATACCCTTAGGGTATCGGTACGCCAGGCAAAATCTGAGGCCTTTGGGCAAGACCGTATCGATACGGCCCTGAGGCGTATCGATACGCCCTACGCTGCAATTCCTCAAATTTCAACTTAAACGACCCCAACACGACTCTAAATGCATTTCCCGACTCACCTAAGCATATACAAACATGTAAGCACACATATTTAAGCCAAAGGAATCATTCATACATGGATTAAAGCATTCATACATAGCATTCCAATTAAAGAGCAATTTATGCATATATGGACATACAAGCACATAAGATTTCATGCCTTAGCAACCAAAACATGTAGACATTCATGGCATGTAACATAAGCAATATTTACAATCAAACCAGGCATCCACGAACCAAGCCAACAACGACATACATCAAAACTCAAATCAATAACACCTATCCCATTGCTTAACTATTACATTCTATTACTTAAAATTCATACATTGAGCTCACTAAGAGCAACACTTGGAGACCTTTCCTTGCCTTTGCCACCCACAAGCTATTTATATGCATTGTCGAACAAAAGAGAGCGTAAGCATAAAAGCTTAGTGAGGGTAAGCTCATAAAACAAACCTTTGACAATGCAGGGTCCAAGCACGAGCAATTTCCATAATGAAATGCATGTTCTTACCTCCGATCCGCATAAGCTAAAATGATAATGATGCATGAACATATAATCAACATTATGCTATGCTCAACAACCCATAAGCTCAACGTACAAAGATACATACTCAATGCATTAACCACATCATATATCAATTCATAGAGGGCATCACATTTCACATCAAACAAGTATATATATACATGATCTCATATTGGTATACACATACAACCTCATATTGGCACCTAGCTATGACTCGAATACGCGGATAACCCGTTGGAACGCATTTCCAACAACAACATTACCTCGGTGGGATTCTACTCATCACCGGTCCTTGCATGGGCGGGATTCCACTCATCACCACATGCCCTACGGATGGGATTCCACTCATCATCACGTAAAAATATATAAAAGCTTCCGGTGGAATATTACATCACCGTACTCCTCCTTGGTGCCTTAACGCCACCAAGGCCACGTACGTTTTAACTCAATTTGTGTGCACACTCATCCTAATGATCGATCATTGTACCCAAGCATACTAGTGCCAATATTAAACGCAATCCATTTTCATAGCTACATGCATATAACAATGCATCAAATATCATGTCTCACATACATGTATTTCACAACCCAATACCATGCCTAGCATGTACTCACCATAATCATCATCATGCACCATTCACAATCCAAACCACATGCGTAGCAATGCATCAAACCATGCCTCAACAACATGTATAACACAATATACATAACTACCGTAAACACATATAAACAAGAGGCATAACAAGCAATTAGGAGTTCAACCAAAGTTTCCTAAACTTAAGCTTGAGATTAGGTTACCACCCTAACCTCAACTCTAGGTGGGTTTACCAAGCCCAACCTAGGTCCACATGCTTGAACCAATGTTTAAAACCATTTAAAAACAATAACCACTCACCGACCACTTCATAGCACAAGCCGACTAGCCTACCAAGCATCCAAATTCCGGATTCGAGCCCGAAGCTTCTCCATCGTCTTCTCTTTCTTCTAACCATTCAAAAACGATTCATTAGCCCCAAAATCAACCACAAACTCAAAGTTTAACACCCACACACAAATCCACCATAATTCCCACAATTCAAAGCCAAGCTCCAACAATTTCCAACCCAATCAATCACCAAAATTCCCATTTTCGTACTCCTATTTTACCCAGCAGAAAATTCCATTTTCAAACACCCAAATGACCTCCAAAATGTCCCAAATCATCCTCCTAACATACCCTAACCATCAGCCCTTTGTTTTCAATCTAAAACCCACCAAAAATGGTGTTTTTGACAACTCAAAAATGGGTATAAGAGCTCACTTCGGATTTTTACCAAAACTTAACCAAATTAACATATACTGTGTATTTCAACTTGATTAAACAAAGCCCCAACTCAATTTATCAAAACAAAATGGAAAACCCCTTAAAAACCCAAACTTTGATATAAACCCTAATTTTCAAAAGTTCATATCTTTAAAATCTAAGACCATGGATAGATAGGAAATGGAGAGGAGAGTTCAAATATGTGATTACCTTTAAAAACGTCCTTGAATTGATGAAGAAATCAAAGGGGATAGTAACTTGAAAATTTTGAGAGAGTTTGAAAGTGGGTGTAGTGTTTTCACGTTGGAAATAATGGGAAAAGGGGAGAAGATGACAACTTTCAAAAGTTGTCATCCTTTAAAAATCTTTTGGGGAAAATTGCAACATAGGTCCCTCCCTCTTTAATAAAGCTCGATTACATCACAATTTAAGTTTAATTTATTTTAATTAATTTTATTGACTCGGACTACAAACCCGACTAACTCCTAGCCCCAAAACACGGGTGTTAAAAAATACAAAATAATAATAATAAAATAAATTTGACTTCTGTCTTCTGGTATAAAAACAGATATGATATCTATTTTCTATAACACTGTCTTCTAAATATAAACTGAAATCATCTAGGGTATATTATCTGGGATATGAATGAAGATCTGTAGGCTTAGCGCTAGTAAGTCTTTCTGGACCTAAGCTCTTACGCCCAATGGGCCTAGGGTAAGTCTTTCTGTAAGCTCCTATACCCAATGTGCCTAGGGTAAGCCTTTTTGTAAGCTCATACGCCCGACGGGCCTAGGACAAGTCTTTCTAGATACTATTTTGGGTTTTTGCATATTGGCGTATGATTGGAGGGTAGTTAAGTAAACTAATAAAACTTTCCGACCTCTTTTGAAATGTACCCTACTGAATTAATGTATCAAAGTTAAAACTCTCAGTAAACTTACAATTCGCGCTTAATGAACCACCCTGAACTCCTTGATTCAACTTCTGAAATCTGAATCTCCGGCTTTAGACTCATATCTTAAGGTTCGAGTGATCAAATAAAGAACAACTCTGTTACCTTCTGATATAATGCTTTACTGAAATATCGAATCGTAATTCGATCTTACCGTTGCCCAGTTCATCATGACAGTGTTAAGCTTGCCATATACTTGCTTGTGCTTTTAGCATCCTTTGGTAGTCTGTATTACTGAGCTTTCCGAAGCTCACGTTGTTTTTACCATCACAGGTTAGAAGATCGACCATGTCGCAGATGTCAACGTCGGTATGGGAGTTTCTTTCGCTTGCTCACGGAGTATGGTATTTGTGTAATTAGGGGGCATGTATGTCACATCTTGATTTACATTTGAGTCTGAAACTTGTTTTAGCAATTTGTATCATAGTTTCTATTTTGTAGTCTGAATGTTTTCTGGAATTGTATTTTAATTCAAAACTTGATTTATGATTTTAAATTTTTTAACAATTTGTTTATTTGAAACTTTAACGTGAGTCGCTCCAATGACCCTAATGTGACTTCCTAGGATCCGTATTAATGCATAGGCGGGTCTAGGAGGTTACACCTAGCCCTCAAAAGGATCAATTACACAAAAGTAAATCCAAGTGTCTACTGTAATCTTGGGATTAAGGGAAAGCAATATGATTATCTACATCCATATACAATGGATATGGTTCCTTTCCAACTCTCCTCGTCCAAACAAAAAGATCTTTTCCAATCTTTCTCGGTGGATATTTTAGAAAAAGCCCTAGCTAATGGAATGCATAAAATGGATGTTGGCTCTTTCAAAAAAGGAAGCGCGTGTTCAAAGAATCTGAACCTTTCTCGGTTTCAAAGAAAAGAGAGCTGCTTCATATGATTTCAGAAGGAGTTTATGAAGAATCCCCTGGAAACAAGTGTGCCAAAGGATTTGGTTCCATTGAAAATGAGGATGTGCTACAAATTGATTTCTTCCCAACATCGATCACCAAAGCTTCCCCCATCATAAATCGCCTGGAATGTTCTAAAAGAGGTCACTCGTTTGGCCAGAAAAGGCTCACTCTGATTAAGCATGCGACAAGAAGAAAGTATGTCAGGGAGTTCACTAGGGTCATCCTTGATGAGACTGGTATTATTGAGATGGGAAAAGATCCCTTTGGTTTCAAGGTCTCTGTGATCCCTTCCCTTAAATTTGATGACAACATGCTGATTACAGAGGTTCATTCTGAGCAGTCCAACAATGGTGATCCCAACACAAGGAGAATTGTTAGCTCAGCCTCTTCTTCAAATATTGCTATGACCATGAGTTCTCTCTATTAAACACATCTCGACAGTGGGAAGGGGCTAAGGTTGGTGTTTGTGAGCCACACTTCCTTCAGGATCAATGCTCCTTTTACGTTTGCAGGTGATCATGGGCTCTTATTTTCTGTGTTGATGCTTGTTGGTGAAGTTGCTCCTGTGATGGGCAGTTTTCACCTTTCTTTGTCCCTTATGGAAATATTGGTGAACGTTGGTGGGTACACCGTAGATGTCTTTGATCTTCGTTCGAATATAATGTATGACCCCCTACCTTTATGGGAGGGGGAGCCTACCTTCTCACGAAGCTCTCATATAGGAGGATTTAGAGTCTCGTTTTCCATCTATGGATTTCTAACCCTTTCCCTTTATGTTTCCTTGTTATTTTTTCAGTTATGGCTGCTGTTTTTCTGTTTTTTTATGTTGTTGTTGTTGTCCACGTTTATCGTGGTATTCTTGTGGGTATGTCTTTTAAGCATGTAAGGTGTGTGTCCTGCATGGCTTACATGGCTTATCCTTTTGTATGTCTGTGTTCTCGTTAATGAATTTCACACGTTTTCTATTGTAAAAAAAAATTAGGGCATGGGCACCAAATATATTTTAAGATATTTAACAAACAAAACTTATACCTACCTTCAACAATATAAAACCGCCACTGGTTGTTGGTTCTAACTACCCCTTTTTTATTAACTTGTAACTAGCTTTCTCTTTATTTTCGTTAGTCTTGTATGTTCGATCAATATGGAGTGAATTAATTAAGTTAAAAGGGTTTTGCAATTAACATCCCTAAGAACTATATAAATTCTAATAATTAATGTTTATTTTGCTTCAATAGAATGTAATTAATTACATCCCTAAAAAGTTGTGTTCTATTAATTTAGAATGTTTAATGTGATTAAACTCTAAAGCCATAAAAACATATTCCCTAAACTCTAAAACACTAAATCATAAACACTAAACCCTAAATCATGCACCATAAACACTAAACCATGCACCATAAACCCCAAAACTCATAAACACTAAACCATGCGCCATAAACCCTAAAGCACTAAACCATAAACTATAACCCATAAACCATAAACACCAAACTCTAAAACCATAAATATTAAACCCTTTTAGTCAAATATTAATTACATTAAACACATTAAATTAATATGACACAACTTTTAAGGAGTAGTTAATTACATTCTATTAGATTCAATTGAAAAGTAAAATAATCATTAATGATTAGAATATATGTAATTCTTATTGATAGCTCTAGCTGCTGACGGCTGTCAATAGCAAAATCCTTTAACATAAGGGTTAATATTTGATGCTTAGGTAGTAAATTTTTTCCACAAGCAGGTCTTTCTAAGCTTTAAACCCTAAACTTAAGGACAAAGCTATATGGGGTGAGGAGGGGCAATTTTTTCACCTTTGTCCTCCTATATAATTTTCTAAAAATTAATTTATTTATGAATATTTTCCCCTTTCAAACAATTATGCTTTGCCCCCAACCTCAAATCCTAGCTTCATCCTAGTCTAAACTATAACTTTAAACCCTAAAATTAGCATGATTGTGTAAACTAGGGCCTATACTAGTAATGCATCAACTAGTTTTCTTCAAAACGATAGAGACTCATTAACTATCTAGCCTAAAAAATAAGAAAAAGTTAAAGTCTAATTTAACCTAAGTTTAAATTGATATATACCTAATATGTTATTAGATCAAAAATTTTGGGATATATATAATATAATAGTTTCTCTACTAACCATTTTCTGCTTGTGATCTTCATCCCAGTAAAGTTGGTGAAACAAAAACCATTTATCTTTTTTCAGTGTATTTTATTGTGCTCTAATACTAAATAATTAAATTCTAAACATTAACCTTAAATTCTAAATTTTAAACCCTCAAAAATACATCATACCTAAACTCGCTAAACTTTAATCATAAACTCTAACTTCAACCCTAAACTTAAATTTTTAGTAAGAGGTATAAATAAGGAGAAAATTTAAGGACTTGGTCCTATTTGAAGTGGGAAGTGTGAGGGTAACGTTGATGGATCTTTGAGGAAGGATGCAACAGCCAACAGGATGCGGAGGGGTTTTGAGAAAGGAGCAGGGGCTGTTTTGTGCATTATTCTCTGGACTCGTGTCTTGTCAAGGTGCTGATTTTGATGAAGTTTATTGCAATCAAGATGGTGTTGGAACTTGGAAGTGTTTTCAGAAGTAAACTGGATTGGTAAAGCTTGGATTTTTCTTGAGTCGGATTCCATAATCGTGTTAATTTTAATTGCAAATGATCAGCAACGCCTTTGGAAGTGGTGGCCAATCCTTTTGGAGTTTTGATTTCTTTCTTAGGCAGGAACACAAGGAAATATGGTTTTTTTTTTAGTCTGGTAGTGATGAGTTGAGTTAAGGAATGTCTGCTTGATACTTTTTGGCTTTTGATGCTTTCAGATATTTGTGTTCAAATGGTTGGTTTGTTGTTGCGGATGGTGTTGTTTTGCCATAGATGATTGGGAATATGTTGCTGCGAAACTATGCATCTGTTGCTTTGTGAGTCTGTCGGATAATTTTCTGTTGCACTGGTCATGGTTCTTGTTGGTCGGGTGTGTTTGCTGCTTTGTTACTGTTGCGTTTACTGTCGGGGTGATGTCAACTAATTTTGTTTTCAAGTTTTTTTTAAGGTCTGCTTTGGCTGCTAGGTATTGGTCCTTTTGTTCTGTTTTTAGTGTTCATGTGGATCTCATGGTATTATCCCGATTGTGTTGTACTATTTTCTTCCATTTAGGACTAAGGAGATTTTTAACAAGACATACAACTCGGGTTTTCTATAATTTAATAAAATTATATTTGCCGAGCAAAAAAAAAGAACATTAAAAATGGTAGAGGATTTCTATTAGAGTTGGTGAGGGTCGGCAAAGCAAGCCAGCTCAATTGAAAAATGTGTTAGCCAGAAATACATTTCATCATGTCGGAACAGTGTAAATGTGCATACATATATTTTATTTCTTATATTAAATTGGACAGTCCAAACTCAAAACATTTCTTTTTCATAATTTTCTAGTGTCATTAGCAAAGAACAAAGTAGTCCAAAACACTTAACACAAGAGCTACATAATTTGTATCTTTTCAGCCGTTGAAAAAGGAAACGGTATTATTAGCAATATGGAGTGGAGGCACGACAAATGCTCTGGACTCTTGTCTTAAAACATTACACCTCAATGACTGGTTTCCACACAACTTTGACAGTTTTAATCCTAAATTCCCTCTAATTCCTTCACAAAATCTCATTTCTTTCAACATGTTGTTTTCTTTCTTCCCTCACTATACATTGTCTCCATTCCATTGCAACCAAGGCTTTTCGTCAGGTTTCGAATTTCTCCTGATTAAGGCCACCATCACTTGAAACCCCCTCTCCCTTAACAATGGGGAATTGTTGCTTTCGTAGCAGTCCCACCGATGAAGACAACAAAAAGGGAGACGCCGCCACGGATAACGGCAACGACAATCCCGGCAGTTCTAGGCGGGAGAGTTCAGTACAGAGGGATTCAGTCTTCTCCACAGGTGGAGCCTCCTCCAAGCATTCCACGTCTTCCTCGGTTGGCCCCGTGTTAGGCCGACCTATGGAAGACGTTAAGGCCACCTACAACATTGGGAAAGAATTGGGCAGGGGACAGTTTGGGGTCACACGTTTGTGTACTCACAAGCAAACCGGGGAAAATTTCGCTTGCAAGACCATTGCCAAGAGGAAACTATCTAACAAGGAGGACATCGAAGATGTTAGACGGGAAGTGCAGATCATGCACCATTTGACGGGCCAGGCTAACATTGTGGAACTCAAGGGTGCTTATGAAGACAAGCAATCGGTTCATCTGGTGATGGAGTTATGCGCTGGTGGCGAATTGTTCGACCGGATCATTGCCAAGGGCCATTACACCGAGCGTGCAGCCGCTTCTCTGCTTCGGACAATCGTTCAAGTTGTGCACACATGCCATTCCATGGGTGTCATACATAGGGATCTCAAGCCTGAAAACTTCTTGTTGTTAAACAAAGAGGAAGATTCCCCCTTGAAGGCCACAGATTTTGGCCTATCAGTCTTTTACAAACCAGGTTGAGACGATTTACCCAATTGCTAGGGGCTATTCGTATTTCATTCGATTCTTCGTTATACGTATAATGGTTAATTTTGCCATTGGATCAGGTGAAGAATTTAAAGATATTGTTGGTAGTGCATACTATATTGCACCTGAAGTCCTAAAGAGGAGATATGGACCAGAAGCTGATATATGGAGCATTGGAGTTATGTTTTATATTCTTCTATCTGGTGTTCCTCCTTTCTGGGCAGGTAACTTCTTCCGTTGTCATTTCTCGACCATTTCCACATAGTGTCGTTCATTTGTGGTCGGACAAAAATTTCGGAGTGTGCATATCTTCTACCTTGATCATCAAGAAATCTTATTGACTAATCATTAATAACTTGTTCCTCAAGTAACCACAGCAGAATCCAAACTAAATACTACCAGTTACAATTTCAGTCAAAATCCAACACATAGTTCATCTTTTCCCTGATAGAATCCGAGAGCGGGATATTCACTGCAATTTTACGCGGCCATGTCGATTTCACAAGTGCTCCATGGCCTAAAATTTCACCTCAAGCAAAAGATCTTGCTAAGAAGATGTTAACTCTGGATCCCAAGCAGAGGTTAACAGCAGTTCAGGTTCTAAGTAAGTTCATATATATGCCTAAGCTCAATGTTGTATTCCTTCAAATTCATCAATGGCGGCCATGTTATTTGTACGATTCTGATTATATTGTACAAACAGGACATCCATGGATCAAAGTGGACGGCGAAGCACCCGATACACCTCTTGACAACTCGGTCCTAAGCAGGCTCAAACAGTTTAAAGCAATGAACCAGTTCAAGAAAGTTGCTTTAAGGGTATTAAACATCAATTACAATTCAATGAAAGGTCTAAATGCTTCATAACTCCATGAAATCGGTTTCTGAGTCCATCTTTTTTGCTGAAATCGCCAGGTCATCGCGGGCTGTTTATCGGAGGAAGAAATCATGGGATTGAAGGAGATGTTTAAAGGCATGGACACTGACAACAGTGGGACAATTACACTTGAAGAATTGAGGCAAGGTCTCGCTAAGCAAGGAACAAAACTCTCCGAATACGAAGTTCAACAGCTAATGGAAGCTGTAAGTCATTTCCAAATATCAATTCCATTTTTTTCTGCCAATAAGATAAGTATTTGTTGTTTTTTTACCCTTCTTTTGTTTGTGAAAAAAATTATATAGGCTGATGCAGATGGAAATGGAACCATAGACTACGACGAGTTCATCACGGCCACGATGCATATGAATCGAATGGACCGAGAAGATCATCTCTACCATGCCTTCCAACACTTTGATAAAGACAATAGCGGGTAATCATAGTGATAATATTGCAGCTAGTTTCATACTTTCATTATCTTCTGCAATTTCCTTCCTTTTTGCAGTTTTTTTTTCTTTTTTTGCTTAATTGTATGTATATATGCCTACAATTTCAGGTTCATTACGACAGAAGAACTAGAGCAAGCTCTACGTGAATATGGCATGCATGATGGCAGAGACATTAAGGAAATAATTTCAGAAGTAGATACTGACAACGTAAGCAAATCATACATACATACATACATACATACATACATACATACATACATGTTCCATTTTCAAACCAGATTGATCACCAATTGTTTGAAAAACAATTTCACAGGATGGAAGGATCAACTACGATGAGTTTGTTGCAATGATGAGAAAAGGAAGCCCTGAATCGAACCCGAAGAAGCGGCGGGACGATATATTTGTCTGATTTTTGTGGTGATGGAAGGAACTGGATGAAATCTTGGAAGGAAATCAGCATTGTGAGTAATTCCTTGGTAAATTGGCAGCACACGGAGAAGAGATCATGACTGGGAATTCTTGAGATCAAGGGCGATGCAGAAGTTGTACATTACAAGCTAGCACAAAATGAAGACAACATGTGGAGATGATAATGCTGTGAATTAAGGAGATGATTGAAGTTAAGAAGTTAAACAAGGATATGCTTTAGTTGCCTTTTTTTCTCTTCTTTTTGTTAACATTGTAGTTAGGAGATTCAATATAACTCATCATGTACATAAATATGCATTACAGTTTTTTTTTTGGATTGCTTAGTATTTAATATGAATATTCTATTCTTTTAAATTGATTGTTGTGATTACAAGATAGTATTTGTTCATTAATTATAATCCTTTTAATAGGGCACACATGATAGGCATGCTTATTGAGTTGAGCAACTCACAAGTAGCTCGAGCTTGACTCGAATTGACTCAGCTCGAGATCTTAATGAGTTGAGTCGAGCAAGACCCAACTGGACTTGATAAGTTTGAGAGCAGCTCATTAATTTATTTTATGATTTTTTATGGTTACCTTAAAAAAGTTATATTGTAAGAAGTTTGAATGCTAGTTGAAAACTCTAGAAAAGTTTAGCGGCTTACTAAGTAATTTATACATACAATCTTTGAAGTTCAAAGTTTTTTGTATTTATCGAGCTTAACGAGCAACGGGTTTTTTTAACGAGCACGACTCAAGTAAAATTTTATTAAACTTATTGAATATCGATTCGAGTCGAGCATGAGTCAAACAATTTTTAAGTTGAGTCGACGAGCACTACTCAACTCGCGGTGGACTCGTTCGATAAGCACCCTAGCCCTAGACACAAGTACCATGCAAACAATCTACTCAAACCCAAGTCATTATTAAAAAAATATTTTTTAAAAAAGACCAACAATTATATCATAAATTAATACACCAATAACAAAATTTAATGAATTGCTGCTATTGAAGTGAAATTTGTTGGCACTCCTATTGACATCTTTAGCGGTGGAGGACGGCGCAGTTTGTGAAATAGTGGCGGCGACACTATTTCCCCAGTGGCGCCTTCATCCGATGAGACGTCTTGTGGCCGCTAAGTGTATGACCGGTTCCGAACATCTTACCACAAATCTTGCATTGGTGCCCACTTTTCGTCGCCTTTGCTGGTCTAGGGTTCTTCAATATTCTTCCACGATTGGAGACAACCGATTCAGAGAACTCCATTAACACACCTTGAATCTCCATGGTATCTGCGGTCTTCTGCTTATTTGGCGTTGACAAACTCCTGCTCGAATCTTCTTCCTCTAGCTTTGTCTTCATATGAGGCATTAAATATGCATAGAAGTATACGCTCAAGAACTCACCACCAACAGGTTTCCTCCACCCTCTTTTACCAGTTCGAGACCACTTGACGATCGCTTTCGTCTCACCGGAAATATTGGTTTCACTTTCACGTCGAATACTGCCATCGGAGTTCATTCGTCGAGCTGATTATGAACCCTAAGATGATCTATACGCAAAGAAGAAAGGAAGATGATGAATTAGGTTTAGGTAAGCTAAAAGACTATATATATATATATACATTTTTATGAGAAATCCTGAGTAGGATAGGATTCAAACCAAAGAAAGATTTATTGTTCGTAACTCGTAAGCTAAACCTACTGATTCAATAAATATTCATATTCATGCTATTATATTTTTTTTAAACATGTGTTATTGTAATTTAATACTTATAAAAATTAAGTTTATAATAATTATTTATCATCAATCTTTGATCTCAAGTTAATTTGTGCATATTGTCACGAGGCCATTACTCTCTTCCCAAAAGACATGTCTGATAGGATGTGCATCGCCATCGTTTATATATCCCAAAACCTCCCTTTTCCTTTCCGATGTGGGATTAATGACCCCACCTCTTCTCAGACGTGACATTCTCCCCCACTTAACCTCGTGACGCCCTCGTCACGAGCTTTCGCTCTCGTGATTGGCCAATTGTCATGGTTGTCCACCCTGCCTACCCCACTCATGGGCGCTCGGCGTAAAATCGGGCAGTTAAAAGGTCGCTCTGATACCACTTGTCACGAGGCTAGACTTTCGCTCAACGATCGTGAGGCTTTAGCTGCTTTCTCGGCTGAAAACTGAGCTAAGTCACCTAGAAACTCTCTAAGTTAGAATACTTAGAAGCATTTCGGAAAAAGGAAAGATGACACAAATAACAAGAGAAATGAGTGAATACTTGAGTTGTATTACTTTGAGGTAAAAGCTTACAAACTGAAGTGAAAGCTGAATGATGAATGAATGAAATGACCAAGGTAGAGCCTCCTTTTATAGTGAGAGCTCTGTACAATCAACAGTCAAGATTACAAGAAATCAATGGTCAGGATGAGAGCCTATCCTATCTACAACACTTTGAAATTTAAATGGGAGATAAAGTGGGAATTATCTGTACAAATAATCACATAAATGATAAGTGAGATGCCTTATCAAGTTACCATGGTAATTATCCTCCTTTGTGCATTTTACCAAGGTAAAAGGCCAGCTCATGGGCCATTCTGCAAGCCCAAAATGCTACAAAGATACTCTTGGGCTGCCAATGTGTTGCTTGTCTCGGTCGCGGGCTGGCAGTCCGTGACATTGCATACGAACTAATTCCTTTATGGCTAATCTACAACGAAGGTCACTCAATTATGGGTAAGATTACATTTGGATCACTCAATTATGGGTAATGCTATATTTGGGTCACCCAATTATTAAAGGTTACATTTAGATCACTCAATTATGGGTAAAGTTACGTTTGAGTCACCCTTCATATTTAAAAAGTACATCAATGTAGTCATTTTTTTCTTCGAAATCATGTGTATATCCTCTTTAACATTAGAGTACTTCATTTGAAATCATTAATTAATCTAATACATAAATTATGCACTTTTTTAAAATATGAAGAGTGACCCAAACATAACTTTACCCATAATTGAGTGATTTAAATGTAACATTTAATAATTGGGTGACCCAAATGTAACTTTACCCATAATCGAGTGACCCAAATGTAACTTTTAATAATTGAGTGACCTTCGTTGTAGTTTACCCTTCCTTTATATGTATAATAGTTAGAATAAAATACATCTCGAGTTCTCAATTATATGTCTGGTTACAAACGTGTCAATTTTCTAAACGTTATAATTTAGTCATATAATTAAAAATTTGTTGCAAACTTGTTATTTCGCCGTAAAATTGAAACATACATTTAACATGACCTAATATAATAACGGTTTTAGCCTTTAAAAAATTATAGATTCTATTAATTCAATTCTAATTCGAAATAATTTAATGAATTTAATCTTTCATATTTAAAAATTCTATTATTGAAGTGATTGTGTTTACTAACATGAGAGTTATGGTCATAATGAGCATGTTCTATTAGTTTGACAGTTGTACAATAGTGAAGTAATTGTGCTTATCGAGCTATCTCATCTATCAATTATTGAGTTGGTGGACAGTGGTAGGGAGTGTGACAAGTGGTTAGATGATGTTTTACGAGGGTTTAGTGTCATAATTTTTAAGCATGGATGATTAAATATATTGACTTATTTTGAATTAGAATCAAATTGATTGGATGTATACATTTGGGACCAAAATTGTTATCACACCAAATCATGTTTCAAATTTAATGGCAAAATGAATTGTTTGTAACACATTTTTAATTTAGAGGTCAACTAAATTGAAACTGTTTTTCAAAAAAAAAAGTTACTCATTTGTAATTAAACGCATAATTGAATGAGAGTGTATTTTACCTTGATAATTAAAGCAAAAGCACTATAGTTAATCGAGTCAGGTGCATTAGTAAAAAAATATATTGTATAACAATGAAGTTAGCCCTCAATGTTTACATTTTGTATCATTTTTAACTCTAATTCCTTTTAAATCAAATTTAACCCTCAATTTTGTAAGAAGATTGAATCTTACTCCCAACCTTTCAAAAAAATTGAATCACTTTTTTTTTTCTAAATAGAAATGCTGGTTAAAATATGAGTGAATTTTTAATGTCGTTGACATGAAAATCCATGTATACTTCATACAATTTCTTTTTGAATTATTTATTTATTTTTAAATTATTTTAAGTGTGACATATAAGACAAATATTATCAAGTTAGTGTCACGGGCCGCCAGTTCGAGCCCGTGCCATATGCGTATTTGCCGAGAGAAGGGGTTCAGACACAGACTTGGACCTCGGAAAGACCACCAGATATAGCCCTGTGCGTGAGAGATTCTGGAAGGTTCCGGAATGTTCTGGAAGATCCTGGAAGATTTAGTCAACATTATTCATTTAATTTGATTTTATTTAGATAATGTTGAGATATTTAGAGATTTTGTAAAGATATTATGTAAATCTCGTCCATCGATGTAAATCAGTTTTGACCGTCAGATCTGGGGGAGTTCAACTATAAATAGAGACTCCCCAGCTCATTTGTAACTCACTCAGTTTTCTATCTTTAGAGTAATCAAGGCATTCACTCTATATCCTCTGTGTTGTTCTTCGTGTTCTTGGTTTTCTTCTTTCAGAATTCAAAGCCATTCGTTATAGTTTGCTTTTGCTTAGAACGATCTTGCGTTCTTGAGTGACTTGGAAGTTTGATCTTCCGGAGTTGGAATTTAGGCTGACTTAGGCGTTTGTGTGGTGAAATTCGCCTAAGGCCGCACGGTTCGCTGGTTTGAAAATCTAGCCCCGTGACAGTAGGTATCAGAGTGAGTTTGATCGGAAGGCACTGATCGTGATGGCACCGAAGAAATGAGAGAATGCTACAGTGCAAAAGGGTGCGGAGACCCAGGCTGCTGACGAAAAGCGAGCGAGCTCGAGAGATATCCTCACGTCGTTGGAGGGGAAGGTAACCCGACTTGAGGAATCGGTGAAAGATTCGGGCGAGCGACTTGACTTGGTCAATACACGCTTTGAGGATCAAGACAACAAGAGGGACCATCTCAAGGGGGAGATGGAGGAACTTCTGACGGATATATTCGAGAAGTTGGGTAACAGAGGTAATATGCTTGAGGCCGAGTTAAAGGCTGTGAAGTTAGAGCTGGAGGAAATAAAGGTAGGCATGGCGATGTTCAAAGCTGCCTTGAAAAATGTGACCGAGCCAACTGCATCCTTGCTGAGGAAGGACATCCCAAAGCCGAAGGAGTTCAAGGGGAACAGGTCGGCCCAAGATGTTGAGAACTTCGTTTGGGGAATGGAGCAGTACTTTCGAGTCATGGGCATCACAGATGATGCGGAAAAGGTATCTGTTGCTTCTATGTATTTAACTGACGTCGCTTTTTTGTGGTGGCGACGCAGATGCTCTGAGGAGGAGAGAAAGGACATTCCTATTGAGACTTGGAAGGAGTTTCAAGTTGATCTGAAAGATCAGTTTAGTCCGACCAACGCTCAACACGAGGCTCGAAAAAAGTTGCGGGATTTGAAACATGAGGGTTCCATCCCAGAGTATGTTAAGGAGTTCATTGAGCTCAAACTCCAGATTCCGAATTTGAGTGAAGCCGAGGGCTTCTTTACTTTCACACATGGACTTCCACGATGGGCCCAAATGGAGTTGATGCGGAGGGGAGTCAAGGATCTCTCCAATGCCTTGACCGCAGCTGAAGCTATTGCAGAATTTGAAGTTGGGAAATCCAAATCTGATAAGCCCCGAGGCAAGGACAATGGTGGGGGAGATGAGAATGATTACTGTTACAGTGATGGTGACGAAAATCCCAACAATTTCGTCAAACCATTGGAGAAACGAGGGCATATAAGGTGCCACCGTTGTGGTGGTCCGCACATGGTGAGGTACTGTCCCAAGAAAGTGTAACACCCCAATTTATGCCCTAATTTAAAACCCTAATAAGTGGGAATTTAATTTTGAATTTTAATGAATTCAGTGGCTAAATTGTGAATTTTGAAACTTCTGTAATTTTTTTGTAAAGCGGGCTTTTCAAGGAGCCCTTATTGTGTATTTTACCCTAAAATAATTTAAAAGAAAAATCAGGTTCCCTTTCTTTTGTTGTGTCGTTTCGGTTACCCCCTATTTTTTTTCCCCTCATCGTGTTGCAGCAAGGAAAGGTAAAACCTTTAGATATTTTTTTTTCTCTTATCTCCTCTTCATCATCTTTTGCCGTCCGACCAAAGGGTAAACGTCACCGTTCAACGACCCGTCACCGTTGTTGGTTTCCCCTCAAGTTCCGTTCAAAACCTAGCCCACCGTCGTCTTCCCTGTCGTCTTTCTCTCTCGGAAATCGGTTGTTTTGTTCGATTTCATTTCGGGTTGTTTCTCACCGTTTGTGGTGTTTAGGGGTAAGGTTTGGTTGCTTTTGAGGTTAACCGTGTGTGTGTGTGTTTTTGGTCGGAAAAACGGCCCTTAGAAGCCATCGGAGCGTCGCCGGCGGGGGGGAAAATCGGGGATGGTGTTGTGCCCTAATTTTCGAATTGGGGGATTTTTTGAGCTTGAACCGGTCTGAACCGGTCCAGGGGCTGAACCGGGTTGACTGAACCGAATCGGTTCGTCTTATTAAACAGCCGGCTGACGTCATCGATGACGTCAGTGTTGACCCGGTTGACCGTTGACCCGGTTGACCCGTTGACCCGGTTGACCCGTTGACCCGGTTGACCCGTTGACCCGGTTGACCGTTGACCCGGTTGACCCGTTGACCCGGTTGACCCGTTGACCCGGTTGACCGTTGACCCGGTTGACCGTTGACCCGTTGACCGTTGACCGTTGACCCGTTGACCGTTGACCCGTTGACCGTTGACTTTTTCAGAAAAGGGCTATTTTATGTTTTTCGACGTCCTGATTCCATTTCCGCTGCTCGTTTTCCCAAATTTGATCCCGAAAGGCTGTTTTGACCGCTTTTATTCGTTTATGTACGTATTTAAAGATTTGAATATCGGAAGAATTAAGTGATATTATTCGTATTTGCAGACGACATTGACTCGGATACTGAGATCCTTCCTCCTCCTCCACCTGGACGCCCTCCTGTTGCTCAGACATCGGGATCCGCTCGTGAGTTTAATTATTAATATATATATTCGATATTGATATTATCAGTGTCTTGGCATAGTAGTAGTTTTTTTGATGGAGTATTTAATTGTTATAGGAGCTGACTCTGACCGACCTAGAGATAGAGCTGAGCGTGGGAGACGTCACCGTCGACGTTGAGTGTTAGCTACTTGAGGTGTGTTCTCTTCTGTGCTATCTGTGTTATAGTGCTCTGTATGTAAATGTATTGATTTGCTAACGTGTATACTCGATGTGGTCTGATAGTATATGATTGTAATATTCTGTTGATTTGTGATGTTGGACTTGTTCAGCATTCTGTTACATTATGAAATATTTGAATATATATTCAGATTCGGAATACTGTATATCAGATTATATGATTATGCATTTCTGACGATAAACAATGCATTCAGATTCAGAACTCAGATTATAGGTCATCTCATTATGGGTGGGATTCTGTACGGGGAAGTTCAGTAGCTTCATCCTTCGGGACGATGTCTACTTCGGATCAGTGGTTTCGCCTACGGGCTGGATTCCACTTCGGATGGTGACGAGGTAGAGAGTGGTTCTGGGGAACCTTACTCTTCGGATGGTGATGTAGTTGGGTGCATGTCATATTGTGATGCATATTCATTCGCATTTGTTTATGTGTTTGAACTGATTTATGATGGCAAATTGTATTTTGGTAATATCTGACTGACTCTGTTGATATGACGATTCTGTTACTCCTGTTTGCACTGTAGAGACACACTGAGCGTTATCGCTGACTTCCCCTTAGTTTCTATTTTCAGATACTCAGGTCTAGGCTACGGTACTTGGAGGACCTCGTTTTCCAGCTTATTTATTTACTATTATCAGTATGAGACTTGGACTTATTTTTATTAGATGTTTTATCAGATTGTATATAATTTCATATTTCTGGATATTTTAGTTGGGATTATTGCGTTTTATCATGCATGCACATTTTAAATATTTAATATTTCAGGAATATTTTATCAGTATGAATTATACGATACTATTATTATCTATTTGGAATTAAAGTTTTGAATCAGGTTATTGAATGAGGAACAAGCTTTGGGTTTGACTCCTTATATTCGACCCAGTTCTTCCGGGTTGGGTTTAGGGGTTACATTTAGTGGTATCAGAGCTAGGTTCAACACTCGGCCTGGGTTATTTAAATCATTTTTCTTTTTAAAACAAAAAAAAATTTATTATGATCTTTTGTGAATAATATTTATACATATTCTGAATAAGGTCTCCAAGTACCGAATTTAATCTTAGGATTCTGTCTTTTGTAGATATACTATTATGCCACCTCGGAGAAGTTCTAGAGTAGCGGCCGGTCGAGGTCGTGGCCGAGGCCGTTGCCGAGGTCGAGGTCGTACCGCGACTGCAGATAGTGACGTTCCACCCCTTGGGGGTTCGATACAAAATCAGGATGAGGTCCAGGGTGCGAATGTGGAGGAGCAACCTGTGGAGGAGACTGGAGTTCAGCAGACTGGAGCCCAGCAGACTGGAGCTCAGCAGATCGGAGCTCAGCAGACCGGTGGAGGAGACCCACATGTTCAGCCTGCTCAGAGTGGTGGTCATCGTGATTCAGGGGACAGTGAGACAGTGGGCATGGATGCTGTTACTGTTCAGAGGGAGTTATTGAGATACCTTCGTCAGTCTGAGGGTGTTCGGAGACCCATATCTACAGAGTTTCTTGCTGCTGGGATGACTATGTTCGAGGGAAAGACGGGTACAGACCCAGCCGATGCAGAGTACTGGCTGAAGAAGCTTCAGCGATTATTTGTTGAGATGGATTATCCTACCGACCGGAAACTCAGGGCTGCCGTTTCACTGCTGCAGGGTGAAGCCCAGAATTGGTGGGAGGCTGAAGAGCTTGTTACTCCAGCTAGTAGAGTTACTTGGGATCATTTCAGACAGGCTTTCCGTGATCGTTATGTCGGAGCTGAGTATATTGCTAAGTGTAGAGATGATTTTATGAATCTGAAACAGAATGATATGACTGTTAACGATTATAAGATCGAGTTTATGAGATTGATGCAGTATGTTCCAGGGTTAGTGACCACAGAAAAAGAAAAGTGTGATTGGTTTCTGAAGGGGTTGTGTCCTACGATAAAGACTGGTGTTGCTTTACATATGGATCAGGAATACAAAGACATTACTCGACAAGCTAGGACAGCTGAGCGTAATGAGGCAGAGTTGAGACAGCTTGAGTCGCATGGATCTGATAGAGGGAAGAGACCAGTGTCAGTGTCAGTTCAGCATAGTCAGGGAAATCAGTCCAGAAAGAGAGCCAGAGATGAGTCAGACTATCAGAGTTATTCGAGAGCTAGACCAGTGACTCCTTCTGTTCCGACCGTTAGTGCTGGTGGTTCGACTGGTACTCGAGGGGTGCCACAGTGTTCCTTCTGTAAGAAGTGGCATTCAGGCGAGTGTAGGAGGCAGTCTGGAGCTTGTTTCAGATGTGGTTCATTCGAGCATCGTTTCAGAGATTGTCCGGTTCCACCTCCCTCAGCTTATACTACTACTCAGTCTCAGGCATCAGTACAGACTCCCGCCAGGGGGAGAGGTCAGGTCAGATCTGTTACTTCAGGCTCTGCTAGTAGAGGTAGACCAGCTCCGAGTAGAGGATCAGCAGGATCAGGGGCCAGACAGTCGGGGTTAGTTTATTCTACTAGGAGACACGAGGATCGTGATGAGCCAGATATTATTGCCGGTACATTCTCTATCCATTCTATTCCATATTTTGCTCTGCTAGATAATGGTTCGACTCATTCTTATGTTACAAGTTCTATGTCTGGGGGTCTTGAGATTTCTGTTGAGGATACTGTTAGTGTTGTTACTGTACACAGTCCAGTGGGTAATCCAGTTGAGGTTACTAAAGTTTACAGGAATTGTCCTCTTGAGATTCAAGGGGAGATCTTTTCTGCTGATTTGATGGAGTTACCCTTTGGGGAGTTCGATCTTATTTTGGGTATGGATTGGTTGTCTGCACACCGTGTTACTTTAGACTGTGAAAAGAAGAAGGCTACACTGAGAACTCCCGATGATCGTGAGGTGATTCTGATTGGTGAGCGCAGAGGGTTCCTATGTAATATCGTCTCTGCTCTCAAAGCTGAGAAAATGATCAGGAAAGGTTCTATTGCTTATCTTGCCTATATCCTTGATCCGAGGCAGTCAGATTCTGGATTAGATAAGATTCGAGTTGTAAAAGACTTTCCAGATGTTTTTCCGGAAGAATTACCTGGAGTACCGCCAAAACGGGATGAGGTTGAGTTTGGCATCGAGGTTTATCCGGGTACAGCTCCTGTGTCTATGGCACCTTATCGGATGGCACCGAAGGAACTTAAAGAGTTGAAAATTCAGTTGCAAGAACTGTTGGATCGAGGTTTCATTCGACCTAGTGTTTCTCCTTGGGGAGCTCCTGTTTTATTTGTTAAGAAGAAGGATGGGATACTTCGACTCTGTATAGATTATCGGAAGCTGAACAAGCTGACGATAAAGAACAAATATCCTCTTCCTCGTATTGATGATCTGTTTGACCAGTTTCGGGGAGCTACGGTATTCTCTAAGATAGACCTGAGATCTGGTTATTACCAACTCAAGGTTAAGGATTCGGATGTGTTCAAAACAGCTTTCCGGACACGATATGGTCATTATGAGTTCCTTGTGATGCCTTTTGGGTTGACTAACGCCCCTGCCGCTTTTATGGATATGATGAATAGGGTGTTTCAACCCTATCTTGACCAGTTTGTTGTGGTATTTATTGATGATATACTGGTATATTCTAGATCTGAGGCTGAACATGAGGAACATCTCCGGATTGTATTACAGATTCTGCGAGAGAAACAGCTTTATGCAAAATTCAGTAAGTGTGAGTTCTGGCTTTCTGAGGTTATGTTTTTGGGACATATAGTTTCTGCTCAGGGTATTCAGGTTGATCCGATGAAGGTTGAGGCTATTATGAGTTGGAAGCAGCCCAAGAATGTCCCTGAGGTTCGAAGTTTCTTGGGTTTAGCTGGTTATTATCGGAGATTCGTTGAGGGTTTCTCATCTATTGCAGCTCCGTTGACTAAACTTCTGAGGAAGGATGTTCCCTTCGTTTGGTCTGAGGCTCAACAGTCTAGTTTTGAGAAACTTAAGTCTGTGTTGACTGAAGCTCCAGTTTTGATTCAGCATGAGTCTGGTAAGGCTTATACAGTTTTCAGTGATGCTTCGTACACCGGATTGGGGTGTGTTCTGATGCAGGACGGGAAGGTAGTGGCTTATGCGTCTCGACAGTTGAAACCGCATGAGTGTAACTATCCTACACATGATCTAGAGCTTGCTGCTGTTATCTTTGCACTTAAGATCTGGAGACACTATCTCTATGGAGAGAAGTGTTATATCTTTACAGACCATAAGAGTCTGAAATATCTCCTCACTCAGAAAGAGCTTAATCTGAGACAGCGTCGCTGGTTAGAGCTTCTCAAGGATTATGATTGTGAGATTGAGTACCATCCGGGTAAAGCTAATGTCGTTGCTGATGCGTTGAGTCGTAACGCCATTTCAGATCTGAGAGCTTTGTTTGCTCGGATGAGTTTGTACGACGATGGTAGTCTGTTGGCAGAACTTCGGGTTATTCCTACATTGATTTCTGATATTCGAGCTGAGCAGCCTAGTGATCCGTTTTTGATGCATCGTATCAGAGAGGTACGTGAGGGTACATCTCAGGATTATTCTATTGATCAGGATGGGGTATTATGTTTTCGTGGCCGATATTGTATTCCGAGGAAATCTGGGTTAAAACAGGTTATTCTCCGTGAGGCTCATGATAGTCCTTATTCTATGCATCCTGGTGGTGACAAGATGTATAAGAATCTTCGTGAAAGGTATTGGTGGAAAGGTCTCAAGCGGGACGTCGTCGGATTTGTATCGAAGTGTTTGACTTGTCAGAAAGTCAAAGCAGAACATCAGCGTCCGTCTGGGTTACTTCAGCATATTGAGATTCCTCAGTGGAAGTGGGAGCGTGTGACTATGGACTTTGTTAGTGGACTTCCTTTGACTCCGTCGAAGAAGGATTCCATCTGGGTTATTGTTGATCGTTTGACGAAGTCCGCGCATTTCATTCCTGTTCGAGTTAATTATTCTTTGAGTAAGTTAGCCCGGCTTTATATTTCTGAGATCGTTCGACTTCACGGGGTACCGTTATCTATTATTTCTGATAGAGATCCGAGGTTCACTGCAAGATTCTGGGGGTCTCTTCATTCTGCTTTGGGTACTCGGTTGAACTTCAGTACATCTTATCATCCGCAGACAGATGGTCAGTCTGAGCGTGTGATCCAGATTCTTGAGGATATGTTGAGGGGTTGTATTCTTGATTTCAGAGGCAGTTGGGAGGATTTCCTGCCGCTTGCAGAGTTTGCTTATAATAACAGTTATCAGGCCAGTATCAAGATGGCACCGTATGAGGCTCTATATGGGCGTAGGTGTCGTTCACCTATTGGATGGACTAAGTTGAATGAACACAGATTATTGGGACCGAAGATTGTGCACGAGGCTGAGCAGACTGTCAGATTGATTCGGGATCGACTTAAGGCTGCTTTTGACAGACAGAAGTCTTATGCCGATTTGAGACGTCGTGATCTTGAGTTTAAGGCGGGTGATGAGGTTTTCTTGAAAGTGTCTCCTTGGAGGAAGGTACTTCGGTTCGGTCGGAAGGGCAAGTTGAGTCCTCGTTACATTGGCCCTTATCGGATTATTCGTCGAGTCGGACCAGTTGCCTATCAGCTAGAGTTACCACCAGAGCTTCAGCGTATTCACGATGTTTTCCATGTTTCAGTGTTGAGACGTTATCATCCTGATCCATCGCATGTTATGCCCGTTGAGGATATTGAGGTCCGTTCTGATTTGCGTTTTGAGGAAGAGCCTATTGAGATTCTTGCTCAGGATAAAAAGGTTCTCAGAAGGAAGACCATTAAGATGGTCAAAGTCTTGTGGCGGGGTCGTAGTCATGATGAGGCTACGTGGGAGCCCAAGTCTGTCATTCGAGCTCAGTATCCGCATCTTTTTGCTCCAGGTAAAAATTTCGGGGCCGAAATTTCGTTTTAACAGGGGGAGAGTTGTAACACCCCAATTTATGCCCTAATTTAAAACCCTAATAAGTGGGAATTTAATTTTGAATTTTAATGAATTCAGTTGCTAAATTGTGAATTTTGAAACTTCTGTAATTTTTTTGTAAAGCGGGCTTTTCAAGGAGCCCTTATTGTGTATTTTACCCTAAAATAATTTAAAAGAAAAATCAGGTTCCCTTTCTTTTGTTGTGTCGTTTCGGTTACCCCCTATTTTTTTTCCCCTCATCGTGTTGCAGCAAGGAAAGGTAAAACCTTTAGATATTTTTTTTTCTCTTCTCTCCTCTTCATCATCTTTTGCCGTCCGACCAAAGGGTAAACGTCACCGTTCAACGACCCGTCACCGTTGTTGGTTTCCCCTCAAGTTCCGTTCAAAACCTAGCCCACCGTCGTCTTCCCTGTCGTCTTTCTCTCTCGGAAATCGGTTGTTTTGTTCGATTTCATTTCGGGTTGTTTCTCACCGTTTGTGGTGTTTAGGGGTAAGGTTTGGTTGCTTTTGAGGTTAACCGTGTGTGTGTGTGTTTTTGGTCGGAAAAACGGCCCTTAGAAGCCATCGGAGCGTCGCCGGCGGGGGGGGGGGGGAAATCGGGGATGGTGTTGTGCCCTAATTTTCGAATTAGGGGATTTTTTGAGCTTGAACCGGTCTGAACCGGTCCAGGGGCTGAACCGGGTTGACTGAACCGAATCGGTTCGTCTTATTAAACAGCCGGCTGACGTCATCGATGACGTCAGTGTTGACCCGGTTGACCGTTGACCCGGTTGACCCGTTGACCCGGTTGACCCGTTGACCCGGTTGACCCGTTGACCCGGTTGACCGTTGACCCGGTTGACCCGTTGACCCGGTTGACCGTTGACCCGGTTGACCGTTGACCCGTTGACTGTTGACCGTTGACCGTTGACCCGTTGACCGTTGACCGTTGACTTTTTCAGAAAAGGGCTATTTTATGTTTTTCGACGTCCTGATTCCATTTCCGCTGCTCGTTTTCCCAAATTTGATCCCGAAAGGCTGTTTTGACCGCTTTTATTCGTTTATGTACGTATTTAAAGATTTGAATATCGGAAGAATTAAGTGATATTATTCGTATTTGCAGACGACATTGACTCGGATACTGAGATCCTTCCTCCTCCTCCACCTGGACGCCCTCCTTTTGCTCAGACATCGGGATCCGCTCGTGAGTTTAATTATTAATATATATATTCGATATTGATATTATCAGTGTCTTGGCATAGTAGTAGTTTTCTTGATGGAGTATTTAATTGTTATAGGAGCTGACTCTGACCGACCTAGAGATAGAGCTGAGCGTGGGAGACGTCACCGTCGACGTTGAGTGTTAGCTACTTGAGGTGTGTTCTCTTCTGTGCTATCTGTGTTATAGTGCTCTGTATGTAAATGTATTGATTTGCTAACGTGTATACTCGATGTGGTCTGATAGTATATGATTGTAATATTCTGTTGATTTGTGATGTTGGACTTGTTCAGCATTCTGTTACATTATGAAATATTTGAATATATATTCAGATTCGGAATACTGTATATCAGATTATATGATTATGCATTTCTGACGATAAACAATGCATTCAGATTCAGAACTCAGATTATAGGTCATCTCATTATGGGTGGGATTCTGTACGGGGAAGTTCAGTAGCTTCATCCTTCGGGACGATGTCTACTTCGGATCAGTGGTTTCGCCTACGGGCTGGATTCCACTTCGGATGGTGACGAGGTAGAGAGTGGTTCTGGGGAACCTTACTCTTCGGATGGTGATGTAGTTGGGTGCATGTCATATTGTGATGCATATTCATTCGCATTTGTTTATGTGTTTGAACTGATTTATGATGGCAAATTGTATTTTGGTAATATCTGACTGACTCTGTTGATATGACGATTCTGTTACTCCTGTTTGCACTGTAGAGACACACTGAGCGTTATCGCTGACTTCCCCTTAGTTTCTATTTTCAGATACTCAGGTCTAGGCTACGGTACTTGGAGGACCTCGTTTTCCAGCTTATTTATTTACTATTATCAGTATGAGACTTGGACTTATTTTTATTAGATGTTTTATCAGATTGTATATAATTTCATATTTCTGGATATTTTAGTTGGGATTATTGCGTTTTATCATGCATGCACATTTTAAATATTTAATATTTCAGGAATATTTTATCAGTATGAATTATACGATACTATTATTATCTATTTGAAATTAAAGTTTTGAATCAGGTTATTGAATGAGGAACAAGCTTTGGGTTTGACTCCTTATATTCGACCCAGTTCTTCCGGGTCGGGTTTAGGGGTTACAGAAAGGCTACGTCAATGCTATCTCCAATGAGGATGACGAAACAGAAAAGGAGGAATGTCGACTTGGTGCGATTGCCAGTGTCAAAGTAATCAAACCAAGTGTAGAAGGGAAGCAGGTGAAATATTACCGGTGCAAGGGGGCTCATATTGTGAAAGAGTGCCCGGATCGAGTCAAGCCGTCCAAGGGGGATGACAAGCCCGAATACAGTGAGGCTTTAAAGCTTGGTTCGATGTTGTTGAGTTCTGCCAAAGCGAGCAAGAACCGGAAACAGAAAGGGTTGATGTATGTTGACATCAACGTGGCGGGTCAGAAGAGAAGTGCTCTTGTAGACACAGGAGCATCTCATTTGTTTGTGTCGAAGAAAGCTGCCGACGAGATTGGTTTGAAGGTTGAAGATTCAACCGGGGTGATCAAGACCGTCAATTCCAGAGGTGTTCCGACAGTGGGAATGGCACGAGGCGTGGAGTTGGAAATTGGAGAATGGAAAGGCAAGGAAAATTTCGAGGTAATTCACTGTGATGATTATGATTTTGTCATTGGTTTAAGTTTCCTTGACCGGGTTAATGCGCTCCTTGCCACTTTTACCGATTGTGTTTGCATATTGGAGCCTCGCAAACAATGTGTTGTGCCGATTCGTCGGGTTGTGAGGACGGAGAACAGGGTTCTGAATGCTGTTGAGCTAACCAAGGATGCTGACTTGGTTGCTGCCACTGAGGAAACGACCTTGGAAGGGCTAGTGGAGCCGAAGTCTTTGAACGACGTGGGATCCGTCGAGTGTCCACCAGTGAGTAAGGTGGATGGGGCATTGAGCTTCGTGAACAATAAAGCGTCAGTGCGAGCTGAGGTGTCGGACTTGCAGATTGAAGAAGTGTCGACGTTGTCGCTGAGCGACGAGTTGCCGAGAGGCAATGGTGCATCAGACTTCGCGAGGAAGGAAGTTTTGATGCGCGTTAGAGTGAATGCCAGTCGGAGTAGTCCGAAAGAGGTATATCTCGAGCACAGTTATGGTGTTTTACAGTTTAATTTGCCTGGTTTGCTGGGTGTAGGAAGTGGAAAACCTAACCCAACAGATGGAGTTGCCAAGAGTTGGCGAGAACCCAAGCCACCTTTCAGAGTTCTGAGGGTCCATTCGGTGTTCAATGTGATGGGGTCCGAGTACTCGAGCAAAGATCGAGGGGATCCTAGTAGAGGCAAGTTGCAACTGGTAGGAAAGAGTTCCTACGATCGAGATGTACGGGGTGGATCGACGAATGATGTTACATGGCGGAGAGTGCCGAAGCGAGCAGTCCTTATGGGGGGACGACCGAGTCAGAGTCGAGTGCTCTTTATGGGGAGAGCGGTCCTTATGGAGGGACAATCAAGCCCGATTCTGAGTAGGAGGCGAGCCAAGGTGCGGAAGCGAATCCAGGATCACCGAGTCAAGCTTCATCCTGAAGGCGCGACGAGGGCGTCGCCAAGTCTGGTGGGGGAGGTTGTCATGGGTCGCCAGTTCGAGCCCGTGCCATATGCGCATTTGCCGAGAGAAGGGGTTCAGACACAGACTTGGACCTCGGAAAGACCACCAGATATAGCCCTGTTCGTGAGAGATTCTGGAAGGTTCCGGAATGTTCTGGAAGATCCTGGAAGATTTAGTCAACATTATCCATTTAATTTGATTTTATTTAGATAATGTTGAGATATTTAGAGATTTTGTAAAGATATTTTGTAAATCTCGTCCGTCGATGTAAATCAGTTTTGACCGTCAGATCTGGGGGAGTTCAACTATAAATAGAGACTCCCCAGCTCATTTGTAACTCACTCAGTTTTCTATCTTCAGAGTAATCAAGGCATTCACTCTATATCCTCTGCGTTGTTCTTCGTGTTCTTGGTTTTCTTCTTTCAGAATTCAAAGCCATTCGTTATAGTTTGCTTTTGCTTAGAACGATCTTGCGTTCTTGAGTGACTTGGAAGTTGATCTTCCGGAGTTGGAATTTAGGCTGACTTAGGCGTTTGTGTGGTGAAATTCGCCTAAGGCCGCACGGTTCGCTGGTTTGAAAATCTAGCCCCGTGACATTAGCATGAGATGTGTGTGACTGGTGACTACACTTGGATTGCCACATAAAACTGTAAAAACTTCAATGTTCTAGTCAACATTTTTGTTTAAAAAACAATTTAATTTTTTGAAAGATTGAGAGTCAATTTAATTTTTTAAAAATAAGTGTTAATTTGATAAAAAGAATATAAATGTTAAAAATTAAATTTCACATTATACAAAAATATTGAAATTAAGTTCTAGCATAGAATGGATCTTTGATTCCAATTTGGATAATCTCCTCCTTTTCCTTATAAAAATAAATTAAAAAAGTGGTGAAGGTTATGGATGTTTTTATTTATGGTAGATATCCGTATATTAAATGAGATTTTAATGGGCTTTATTATTAGGGTTTAATACCCATTGAAATTAGGGTTTTCATCTTATGCCTATAAATATAGCCTTTTGAAGAAAGCATTGTACACAACCCTACATTGATAATATACTAAAACTCTTTTTTTTGTCTTTCATCTTTGCTCTTATTTATCTCTCTTGTTCTTCTTTACTTTATAAACAACACGTTATCAGCACGAGACTCTAACCAACTGAGGTGTTTTGTCGTTCGAATCCTAAATGAGTTATTGAAAATAATTTGATACTAGCATGAACCAAAGATAAGTTCTTCTCCCCCAATTATATTTTAATTATTGATTCTCTTTCTTTCTTTGTTCTTTAACTTGACTTTTAATTTTTAAAAAATCTTTGGTTGTTTGGTGTTAGTGTAGCCATAGAGTGACTCAATTACCGTGGTTCTTGTCGACAATTTCCGAAAAAGATTTTAACAAGATATTGACAAAAGAGATTATGAGGAGTTGTCTTGGTCATGTATATCTCCATCGTCATTGAGAGGAAAATCAATATCGGTAAACTCTATTTTTATTTTTATTCTTTAATTTATGATTTTAATGTGTTATAAATTATGGTGATTTATGTTTTTTATTTTGATGGTTTTATCCGAGTATATTGGATGAACATCCCGTTCTACGAGGCTACTAGTTTCAAAGGAGGTTCTTTTTAAAGGACCTTGTGGACTGGTTTAACAATGCCGCATATGAGAATTAAATCTTTGTTCTCTATAAGTATTGTATGTATATATATATTGGTTGCTCAATTATTCTTTAATAGTATGATTGTTATAAAGTCTATATTTGCTTGAAAGCAATATTATTTTTGTGTCGAAAAATTCGACTATAGACTTCTCCCAAGTTCAAGTTACTAAAATTTTCTTGGTCCAAAAAAAATATGGGAGGCATTCCCTAAAGTGAATGCAAGCATGATGTTTATTTCATGCGATTATTGGACTTATGTCATTCCTTGAAGTGAATGCAAGCATGATGTTTATTCCATGCGATTATTGGATTTGTTTCATTCCTTGATGTGAATGCAAACACGATAATTCACTATATGGTTAGTGAATAAAACTCAGTTATGTGCCAGAGAATCACTGATGAGGTTTTAAAGACCTATTGGCCTTCGCTACATTCCCTGAAGTGAATGTGATATTTTTATAGCGAAAAAATGCCACATTAGCAATTGTGATCGCGATTGAGGCCATAAAAAATAAATATGGATAAGATGATCCTTTTGAGAATGTTTATATCCACCGAAAGTGGGATTATAAGGATGACAAGAATGATAGATATCATATCAAAATCTTTATGTTATCAATACGATGGTACAAACCATTGGTCTCATACTTATCAAACGCCAAAGTATTATGGACTTTATCCATAAGCATGAATGATAAATGAAAGAAAATATAAACAAGTTTTGTTTATGGCGAAAATAATTATGGCGTTGTTAGTCCAACTCAACTGGATATTGTTAATTTCTTCATAATCCTTGAAGGGAATAATTCGCCATTTATTTTATTTCCCTTATAACCTCTAAAGGGAATAATTGATCTTTTATTTATTTTGTTCTATGTTAATTTTATTATTTATTTATGTTAATTTACTTTATATTAATTTGTTTTACATATTATTTATTTATGATTTATGTTAATTTATTCTTTGAAGAATATGATTACTTTAAGAATAAAATATACAATGAATTGTGGCTATTTATGTCTAGCAGACAGTGCAAGTACTCATATTATACTTAAGCGTAAGAAATATTTTCCTATTTAAATGCAAGGGAAAAATATGAGTACTATTTCCCAAAGTACTGAAATATCAATGCTTCGTAAGAGCAATAAGTTCTTGAGAGTTTATCTCTGATAGATAACCGATTTGATATGATGTGCTATATTTAATATTTTCATTCCCCGAAGTGAATGAAACAAAGCACATTTTGAAAGGTGCATAACTATGCATATTTTCCCATTTAAAATGCAAGAGAATAATGTGAGTATTATATCCGGAAGTACTAATATCACGGAAGGCTTCGACTGAGCAAATATGTTATTGCCAAATGGAACTCTATTCCATTTTCACAATGCATTATACTCGTGAAAGACGCAAAGAGACTTATTGAATTTTAAAGATATTTGCAGAAATATATTGAGAATATTAGTTGAGGGGGTGTCGACTATCTCAATTTTACGAGTATAACTCAAGGCAATAATAAAATCTTGAAAAGAAAATATGTGTACTATCATCCATATTGTACTACACAAGAATTAGTACAAATTGAAGCTCATGCTATTGTAAATCAGAAGTTTACTGATAACTTTATTATTTGGCATGACCGGTTAGACCATCCCGGTTCAATTATGATGCAAAATTTTGTTGACACTTTCATGTGGTCATTATTGAAGAACTAAATTTTTTTTCAAGGTAATGTTTTTCATGTGATACTTGCTATCAAAGCAAATCGATTATTCAATCATCATCAGCTAAGATAAATTGTGAATCTATTAATTTTCTGGAACTGATACAATGTGATATATGTGGGCCCATACACCTTTCTTACAGTCCATCTAGATATTTTACAATTTTAATTGATGCATCGAATAGATGGTCATATGTATCATTGTTATCAACTCGTAACTTGGTGTTTGCGAGGCTACTTGCTCAGTTGATAAAATTATGAGCACATTTTCCAGATTACCTTATAAAGACAATCGGTCTTGATAATGCTGGTGACATGTCATTTTACATGTAGTATCACTAATTCGCATCAAGCCAACAAATTATCATAAGTTCTCCCCATTTTTGGTCAAAACCAAATATTTATCATCTTAGATTTTTTTTGTGCGGTATATGTTCTGATTCCTCCACCACAATGCAGAAAGATGAGTTCTCAAAGGAGGTTGGGAATGTATGTCAGATTCAAATTTCCCTTGATAATTAAATATCTTGAGCTTCTGATAGGGAATTTATTTACAGCTCGATTTACTACTATCATTTTAATGAGTAAATTTTCCCAACATTAGGGGGAGAAAATAAAATAGCTGGAAAAAGAAATAAATTAGAATGAATTATCATTATCTTAGTTTGATCCACGTACTCAACAATGTGAACTATAAGTTCAAAGGATATGTAACGCCCGTGTTTTGGGGTTAGGAGTTAGTCGGGTTGTAGTCCGAGTCAATAAAAAGTAAATAAAATCAATTCAACCTAAATTAAGATCTAATTGGGCTTTAGTAAAAATGGGAGGGACTAAAGGGGTAATTTGACCCAAATGATTTTAAAAGCAAGAAAACTTTTGAAAAGTTGTCATCTTCTCTCCCCACTCCCCCATTTCCAACGTGAAATACCCAAACTCCATCTTCAAACTCTCCCAAGTTCCAAGTTACTATTCTATTGATTTGCAACTCAATTTCAAGACCATTTTGAGAGGTAAGGGCATTTTCTAATTCTCCTTTTCATCCCCTATCTCCCCATAGTCATAGATTTCAAAACTATGAACTTTTGAAAATTAGGGTTTGGTTAAAGTTTGGGTTTTTATGGTGATTTTCATTTTGTTTTGAAATAATAAGTTAGGTTTTGTTTTAATCACATCAAGATATACAACATATGTCAATTTGGTTGAGTTTTATTGAAAACCCGAAATGGGTTCTTGGAACAATTTTTGGGATGTCAAAACTTGATTTTTAGGTGGGTTTTAAGTGAAAATTTAAGGGCTGATGGTTTACATAGGTTAGGAGGATGTTTTGGGACCTTTTGGGGGTCATTTGGGTGATTGAAAATGGAAATTTCAGCTAGGGTTTGAGGGAGCACGAAAATTGATATATTTGGGGATTATTTTGGTTGGGAAATTGGTTGAAGTTAGTTTGAGCTCAAAGGTTGAGTGTTGATTGAATGTTAGCATTGATTGAGATTGTTGGCTGTGTTTTTGGTTGGCTATAAGCAAGAGGAGACGTCGAAGGAGCATTGGGATGGAATCCGGGTTCGTAGGAGATTTGCTTTGGTTGCTAAGGAAGGGCGGTGAGTGGTTTTAATCATGGTTTTAAAGTTTGGTTCGAGTGTGTGTAGTGTGTGTGTGAAATGTGCTTGGTAGGCCATTTCTATTTAGTTCAAGTTGTTAATTTAGCTATTGACTTCCATTGAATGCTATGTGTATTGCCTATTCATGCTCTTGCGATATGTGGTTGACTTTGTACATGTACTCTATGATATGTATATGTGATGAGCACAAGATGTGGTTGATGATATGTGATGTGGTAATGAAAATTGGCACTAATTAAATTACCGGGTGTAAATGATCAATCATTAGGATTAGTGTGCATACAAATTGAGTCAAAACGTACGTGGCCTTGATGGCGTTAAGTCATCAAGGAGGAGTACGGTGATGTAATATTCCACCGTAAGCTTTTATATATTCTACGGGATGATGAGTGGAATCCCATCCATAGGGCATGTGGCGATGAGTGGAATCCCGCACATGCAAGGTCCGGTGATGAGTGTAATCCTACCGAGATAATGTGATTGTTGAGATTTAATCCGCACATCCGGGTAACTAATAGTGGCCAATTAAACTTGTTCATATAATTGTGATATATGATGTTGTTATATGATGTTGATATTGATGTTTGAGCTTAGTATGATGTAAGATGCCATATCATGCCACTTGAAAGAATAGCTAGGTCTACTTGTGAAATTGTCTATGCGTGTTGGATATGAGGTTTAGGGAATACATGCTTGAACCCTGCATTGTTGATGTTTTCGGTTTTAGAGCATCCTCACTAAGCTTATAGCTTACGCTCTCAATTTTCAACAATGCGGATCATTAGCGTGGTGTTAGCTCGGAGCAAGGCAAGAAGGGCTTTCCAAGTTTTTGGCTCAAGTACGGTTGTTAATTATGTATTAGTTAGCAATGTGGCAAGGGTGTTTTGTATGAGCTATGTATGACTCATTGATATATTGATGTTTTGGATTGACCTTGGTTTGTAAAGCATGATATGCTATGACGAATGTTGTGTGTGGTGGCATGCCTTTAGATGTTTAGGTTGCTTTGTTAGTGAGTGCAAACCTCCTATATGTTGACTTGTGCCATTTTGGTCTTTTGAGCTTTCATGTATGACTTTAAATGCTAAAATGATGCCCTTGTATGAATGCCATGATTAGATGCCTTATTCCATGTTTGATTGCTCCCCTTGGCTCAAGTATGATTGCTTAAATGTTTGTATGGGCATAGGAGAGTCTAAAAATGCATCTAGAGTCGTGATTGAGGTCACCAAGTTGAAAATGGTGGAATTGCAGAGCAGGGCGTATCGATACGCCTAAGGGCCGTATCGATACGGCCTTGCCCAAATGCCACGATTTTTGCCTGGCGTACCGATACCCTGGGGGTATCGATACCCTCCAAAGTTACTGGAATTTGGAGAAGTGGGTGAGAGTATGGCGTACCGATATGGGGTTCACGCGTATCGATATGGGTCTACTTCGTTGACCAAGAAGAGCTGACCGAGAAGGGCGTATCGATACGCTCAAGGGTTGTATCGATACGGTCTTCCCGGAGTTGACTCTTTGGATTGACCTGGTCAGGGTGTATCGATACTCCTAGTTAAGGTACCGATACGGTCTGCCCTGTGAGCTTAAAAGTGGACTGTAATGTGTGGTTGTGATTCGAATGCGTTTCTCTTATGGATGTTTTCCGCTGTCGTGATCACTTAGGATTTAATACGCCTCTAGTCAAGATTAAAATGAAAGAAAAAAATAGGGTTGCTAACCGAGGGGGAACCTTAACAAGTTTCACTTTGGTTTTCCCCGTGTGGCCCACTAGGACCGGTCATCCGGCCAGACCGGGACGAGGGGGTTACATTTGTTGGTATTAGAGCCTGAGGTTACCGAGACCTTGGGCAGGTAAGTGAGGTAAGCTTGTTATGTTGAGTAATTGTGTTGTTCGATGCATGCCTTGCCATGAATTCTTGATAATTGACTGTTCGCATGATGTTTTGAAGCATGAGTTGTGTCTGGTGTAGAGTGTGTGCCCATTGCTACTATTACTTAATTTAAAAGAGATTTTGGTAAAAGGAGTACTTGAGCACTATTGGACCCTTGCTTTGGCTAACGTAATCCCTATTTGTTTGTGTTGTAGTTATTTCCTTGCTAGTTGTACCATGAGACCGCGTGGGAGGCCTAGGATGGTTCGTCCGGAACCACGGGCAGAGGCTCCGAGAGTCGAGCCAGTAGTTAGAGTGGAGGCTCAAGTGGGATAGCCTGTGGTTGGAGTTGGAGTTGGAGCTCCTCCACCACCTCCACCACCACCACCTCCTCCAGCAGGAGCGGGAGGCGAGGCCGGGGCCGAAGGAGAGGGGCCTCAGGGTGGCCAAGGACTGGCCGGGATTGACTTAGCTCCGTTGGTTCAAGCGATTGCCGGGGCATTTCAGGCTGCAGTAGCTGGGGGTCAGGCAGCAGCACACCATCAGGGTGAGGGCACTGGGTTGCCATTAGAGAGACTTCGTAGTTTAGGGGCTGAAGAATTCAGAGGTTCTACTCCAGAGCGATCCGAGTTATGGTTTGAGAAGACTGTTCGTATCCTCGCTCAAATGGTATGTACTGGTGAGCACAAGTTACGATGTGTTGAGTCCTTGCTTCAGGGTGATGCCTACACCTGGTGGGTCACTGTTACTTCGGGTATGGATGAGGCCGAGATTACTTGGGAGTTCTTTGAGACAACATTCCGTAAGAAGTATCTGGGTCCGCGATATCTCGATGAGAGGAAGAGAGAGTTTATGGCATTACTTCAGGGGAGTATGTCCGTGACAGACTATGAGATTCGATTTTTCAGATTAAGTCAGTATGCACCTGAGCTTGTTCCCACTGAGGTGGAACGTTGTAACCGTTTCCGTTATGGACTGAATGAAGAGATCAAGACGTATACTCTAGCTTCAGACTACACCGATTTTGATGTCTTGGTCTCGAGGGCCAAGGACTTAGAGCACAGCTTGAGTTTGACCAGATGGTCTGGTGGATCTAGTTCGGGTAAGAGGTCCAGTAACTTTGATAGAGGTGATGCCAAGAGGCATCGGGACAACAGGCCTCACTATGATCATAGGCGTGGTGGCGGTAACCACGGTAGGGGCCATCAGGGCCAGAGAGCTGGTGGGAAGTTGCCCACATGTGCTACTTGCGGGAGGAACCACACCGGTGAGTGTTGGGGCAATTTTCATTCGTGCTGGAGTTGTGGGGCTAGGGACCACATTAGGCGTGACTGTCCACATCAGGTGGGACAGGCACCAGCTCAGGTTCCTGCCAGAGCCAATGACTTTTAGAGGGGCCGCGAGCGCGGTAGAGGTAATTTCCAGCCAAGGAATGATGGCCAGAGAAATATAGCACATGTAGTTGCAGTTCAGCCGGAGGGCGGAGATTAGGCCAGGGTTTACGCTCAGCGCGGGGAACAGCATGACACCGATGTGATCGCAGGTAACTTCTCGATACAGTCTTTGGGTTTGCTTTCTTTGATTGACTCTGGGTCTACACATTTCTACATATTGAGTGAGCATGCACAGTCTTTGAATTTGCCTTGTAAAATGTTAGAGATAGGAGTTAGTGTTACTAGTTCCTTTGGGGACACGATAGTGGTTAGAAAAATGTACAGAAGGTGTCTGTTGATGGTTCAGGGACATGTGTTCCCAGTGGATATAATGGAGCTTCCTTTCTATGGTTTTGATGTGATTCTGGGTATGGACTGGCTTACCGAGCATAGGGCTAGGATAGACTTTGAAACTAAGAGGATTTCTTTGAAGCTCTCAGATGATTACGAGATTGTAGTTGTGGGTGAGAACGTGAAGTTCTTGTCCAATATGGTTTCCGTTTTAGAAGCTAAGAGGTTAGTCGAGATAAGGTGTGAAGCATACTTAGCGTATGTGATGAACCCTAACATGAGTGAGGTTAGACCTCAGGACATCCGGACAGTATGTGACTTCCCTAGTGTGTTTCCGGAAGAGTTGCCAGGGTTACCACCGGACAGAGAGGTAGAGTTCACCATTGAGACTTATTCTGATTCGGCACCTGCTTCGATTGCTCTGTATCGCATGGCACCGAAAGAATTGAAAGAGTTGAAGACACAGTTGCAAGAATTGACAGATAGAGGTTTCATTCGACCTAGTTCTTCACCGTGGGGTGCGCCAGTTTTGTTTGTGAAGAAGAAAGATGGAAGTATGAGAATGTGTATAGATTACATACAGTTAAATCAGTTGACAGTGAATAATAAATATCCGTTGCCTAGAATCGATGACTTGTTTGATCAGTTGAGAGGAGCTTCAGTCTTTTCGAAGATTGATTTGAGATCGGGTTACTACCAGCTAAAGGTAAGAGAGGTTGATGTACCAAAGACTGCCTTTAGGACTAGGTATGGTCACTATGAGTTCTTAGTCATGCCATTTGGGTTGACTAATGCACATGCTGCTTTCATGGACATGATGAATAGGATCTTTCATCAGTATCTAGATCAGTTTGTAGTTGTGTTTATAGATGACATTTTGGTGTACTCGCGAACTGAAGAAGACCATGACCGACACTTGAGACTAGTTTTGAAGACTTTGCTAGATCATCAGTTGTATGCGAAGTTAAGCAAGTGTGAATTCTGGATCCGAGAGGTAGTCTTCTTAGAACATGTAGTGTCTGCCAATGGAATTAGAGTTGATCCGAAGAAGATTGAGGCCATTGTTGAATGGAAGCAACCGAAGTCTGTGACAGAGGTACGTAGCTTCCTAGGTTTAGCCGGATACTATAGGAGATTTGTAGAAGGTTTCTCTAAGTTAGCCGCTCCATTGACACAGTTACTTTAGAAGAGTGTTCAGTTTGAGTGGACAGATGCAAGACAGAGAGCCTTTGAGAAATTGAAAGAAGCTTTGACCCAAGCACCGATCTTGATTCAGCCAGAGTCCGGGAAGGACTGTGTGGTTTACATCGATGCCTCTTACGTAGGGCTAGGTTGTGTTCTCATGCAAGACAAGAGAGGAGTGGCTTATGCCTCAAGACAGTTGAAGACCCACGAGCGCAACTATCCGACCCATGACATAGAGTTAGCTGCAGTTGTGTTTGCTCTGAAGATTTGGAGGCACTACTTGTACGGTGAGAAATGCACAGTGTACACCGATCATAAGAGTTTGAAATACATTATGATTCAGGGAGATTTGAATCTCAGACAGCGTAGGTGGTTAGAGTTGCTAAAGGACTATAATCTTACCATTGAGTATCATCCGGGTAAGGCCAATGTAGTGGCCGATGCATAGAGTAGGAAGGTGGCCGTAGACTTGAGGGCCATGTTTGCTAGATTGAGTTTGTCCGGAGATGGTGGCTTGGTAGCCGAGCTTCAGGTTAGACCTACTCTAGGTCAGTTGATTAGAGAGAAACAGCTCTTAGATAGATCTTTGGCACCTCACGTGCAAGATGTAGCCGAGGGTAGAACTTCAGATTACAGTTTCAGTACTGATGGGGTTTTGTGTTTCAAGGATAGAATAGTTGTGCTAGAGGACAGTGGCTTGAGACGTACGATCTTGACTGAAGCCCACTGTAGTCCGTTTGCTATGCACCATGGAAGTACGAAGATGTATCGTGACGTGAAGAATGAATACTTTTGGGTTGGCTTGAAGAGAGATGTAGCCGACTTTGTGAGTAAATGCTTAGTGTGCCAGAGAGTGAAGGCGGAACATCAGGTTCCCTCAGGTTTGTTACAGCCGTTGAGAATTCCGAAATGGAAATGGGAAAACATCACCATGGATTTTGTTTCGGGTTTGCCTTTGACTCCTACGAAGAAGAACTCAGTTTGGGTGATAGTAGATCGTTTCACGAAGTGTGCTCACTTCTTGGCAGTCAATACTACGTACACTCTTGATAGATTGGCCGATTTGTACATTGGTGAGATTGTTAGATTGCATGGTGTGCCGAAGTCCATTGTGTCAGGTAGAGATCCGCGGTTTACTTCTAGATTTTGGGAGTGTCTGCATACAGCTTTGGGTACCCGTTTGAACTTTAGCACGTCTTATCATCCTCAGTCAGACGGTCAGTTAGAGAGGGTTATTCAGATCTTGGAGGATATGTTGCGTTGTTGCATCATTGACTTTCAGGGTACGTGGGAGAAGCATTTGCCTCTAGTAGAGTTTGCTTACAATAATACCTTTCAGTCGAGTATTCAGATGGCTCCGTATGAGGCCTTGTATGGCCGAAAGTGTAGAACTCCAGTTTGTTGGGCCGAAGTGGGACAGAAATTGTTACCTATGCCGGATTTGCTCAAGGGGACAACAGACAAGGTAAAATTGATTTGTGATCGTTTGAAAGCTGCTTCGGATAGGCAGAAGTCCTATGCCGATTTGAAGAGGAAGGAGGTTGAGTTTTCGGAGGGTGAGAAGGTATTCTTGAAAGTGTCTCCGTGGAAGAAAGTGATGAGATTTGGCCGAAAAGGGAAGTTGAGTCCGAGGTACATAGGACCGTATGAGATTGTGAAGAGGGTTGGTCCAGTTGCTTATCAGTTGCGTTTGCCATCCGAGCTAGAGAAGATACACGATGTGTTCCATGTTTCGATGCTCCGTAGGTATAGGTCTGATCCATCACATATTATGCCCGTAGAGGAGATTGAACTGAATCCGGATTTGACTTATGAGGAAGAACCAGTTGAGATCTTAGCTTCTGACAGTAAGGTGTTGCGGGGTAGATCGATTGAGTTAGTAAAGGTGCGGTGGCAACGTCGAGGTGTGGACGAGGCCACATGGGAGAGGAATGAGGATATAGAGAAGCAGTTTCCGTATCTCTTTCAGTCAGGTAATTTCGGGGACGAAATTCCTTAAGTGGGAGAGAGTTGTAACGCCCGTGTTTTGGGGTTAGGAGTTAGTCGGGTTGTAGTCCGAGTCAATAAAAATTAAATAAAATCAATTCAACATAAATTAAGATCTAATTGGGCTTTAGTAAAAAGGGGAGGGACTAAAGGGGTAATTTGACCCAAATGATTTTAAAAGCAAGACAACTTTTGAAAAGTTGTCATCTTCTCTCCCCACTCCCCCATTTCCAACGTGAAATACCCAAACTCCATCTTCAAACTCTCCCAAGTTCCAAGTTACTATTCCATTGATTTGCAACTCAATTTCAAGACCATTTTGAAGGTAAGGGCATTTTCTAATTCTCCTTTTCATCCCCTATCTCCCCATAGTCATAGATTTCAAAACTATGAACTTTTGAAAATTAGGGTTTGGTTAAAGTTTGGGTTTTTATGGTGATTTTCATTTTGTTTTGAAATAATAAGTTAGGTTTTGTTTTAATCACATCAAGATATACAACATATGTCAATTTGGTTGAGTTTTATTGAAAACCCGAAATGGGTTCTTGGAACAATTTTTGGGATGTCAAAACTTGATTTTTAGGTGGGTTTTAAGTGAAAATTTAAGGTCTGATGGTTTACATAGGTTAGGAGGATGTTTTGGGACCTTTTGGGGGTCATTTGGGTGATTGAAAATGGAAATTTCAGCTAGGGTTTGAGGGAGCACGAAAATTGATATATTTGGGGATTATTTTGGTTGGGAAATTGGTTGAAGTTAGTTTGAGCTCATAGGTTGAGTGTTGATTGAATGTTAGCATTGATTGAGATTGTTGGTTGTGTTTTTGGTTGGCTATAAGCAAGAGGAGACGTCGAAGGAGCATTGGGATCGAATCCGGGTTCGTAGGAGATTTGCTTTGGTTGCTAAGGAAGGGCGGTGAGTGGTTTTAATCATGGTTTAAAGTTTGGTTCGAGTGTGTGTAGTGTGTGTGTGAAATGTGCTTGGTAGGCCATTTCTATTTAGTTCAAGTTGTTAATTTAGCTATTGACTTCCATTGAATGCTATGTGTATTGCTTATTCATGCTCTTGCGATATGTGGTTGACTTTGTACATGTACTCTATGATATGTATATGTGATGAGCATGAGATGTGGTTGATGATATGTGATGTGGTAATGAAAATTGGCACTAATTAAATTACCGGGTGTAAATGATCAATCATTAGGATTAGTGTGCACACAAATTGAGTCAAAACGTACGTGGCCTTGATGGCGTTAAGTCATCAAGGAGGAGTACGGTGATGTAATATTCCACCGGAAGCTTTTATATATTCTACGGGATGATGAGTGGAATCCCATCCATAGGGCATGTGGCGATGAGTGGAATCCCGCACATGCAAGGTCCGGTGATGAGTGTAAGCCCACCGAGGTAATGTGATTGTTGAGATTTAATCCGCACATCCAGGTAACTAATAGTGGCCAATTAAACTTGTTCATATAATTGTGATATATGATGTTGTTATATGATGTTGATATTGATGTTTGAGCTTAGTATGATGTAAGATGCCATATCATGCCACTTGAAAGACTAGCTAGGTCTACTTGTGAAATTGTCTATGCGTGTTGGATATGAGGTTTAGGGAATACATGCTTGAACCCTGCATTGTTGATGTTTTCGGTTTTAGAGCATCCTCACTAAGCTTATAGCTTACGCTCTCAATTTTCAACAATGCAGATCATTAGCGTGGTGTTAGCTCGGAGCAAGGCAAGAAGGGCTTTCCAAGTTTTTGGCTCAAGTACGGTTGTTAATTATGTATTAGTTAGCAATGTGGCAAGGGTGTTTTGTATGAGTTATGTATGACTCATTGATATATTGATGTTTTGGATTGACCTTGGTTTGTAAAGCATGATATGCTATGACGAATGTTGTGTGTGGTGGCATGCCTTTAGATGTTTAGGTTGCCTTGTTAGTGAGTGCAAACCTCCTATATGTTGACTTGTGCCATTTTGGTCTTTTGAGCTTTCATGTATGACTTTAAATGCTAAAATGATGCCCTTGTATGAATGCCATGATTAGATGCCTTATTCCATGTTTGATTGCTCCCCTTGGCTCAAGTATGATTGCTTAAATGTTTGTATGGGCATAGGAGAGTCTAAAAATGCATCTTGAGTCGTGATTGAGGTCACCAAGTTGAAAATGGTGGAATTGCAGAGCAGGGCGTATCGATACGCCTAAGGGCCGTATCGATACGCCCTTGCCCAAATGCCACGATTTTTGCCTGGCGTACCGATACCCTCCAAAGTTACTAGAATTTGGAGAAGTGGGTGAGAGTATGGCGTACCGATACGGGGTTCACGCGTATCAATACGGGTCTACTCCGTTGACCAAGAAGAGCTGACCGAGAAGGGCGTATCGATACGCTCAAGGGCTGTATCGATACGGTCTTCCCGGAGTTGACTCTTTTGGTTGACCTGGTCAGGGTGTATCGATACCCCTAGTTAGGGTACCGATACGGTCTGCCTTTTGAGCTTAAAAGTGGACTGTAATGTGTGGTTGTGATTCGAATGCGTTTCTCTTATGGATGTTTTCCGCTATCGTGATCACTTAGGATTTAATACGCCTCTAGTCAAGATTAAAATGAAAGAAAAAAAATAGGGTTGCTAACCGAGGGGGAACCTTAACGGGTTTCGCTTCAGTTTTCCCCGTGTGGCCCACTCGGACCGGTCATCCGGCCAGACCGGGACGAGGGGGTTACAGGATAATTCATCTAGCAAATTAATTGCCAGATGATTTTTCTAACCCTAATAGAGTGACTAAGTCACATATACCAGCTATGAATGCTTTGTTTAAATTTGATGTCCCAGAATGACAAACTCTAGTTGCTAATGAGTCTAAGTTATGCCTGTAGCGTGGTAGACAAGTAGGTTCCAAAGATAAAAATCCTCGAAAAAAAGGAAGGGAGCTATAGTTATGATGGTCTGATCGAGGAATCAATGAATTATGAAAATCTCAAGAAGAGATTAAATGGTCTCCAATAGAGACATTAGCATGACTCAGGTACCTAATAATAAAGAGATCTCAATAGATTATGTCATGTCTGGTAATAAGTGGAACTGAAATCAAATGAACGTCGATAATACATTTGCATGCAATATAGCACTAGAGAATTTATTTGATGATGTGGATCATGAATCATTGTCAATTGGACAATGTAAACAAAGAAATGATTGGCCAATATGGAAAGAGGCAATTGAGGCGAAACTAATCTCTTTCGAAAAGAGAAGTATTTGGGCTTATAGCCCTTATATTAAAATGTGTAAAGCTCGTGGATATTAATGAGCCTTTGTGAGAAAGAGAAATTAAAAGGAGAAATCACGAGATATAAGCTCGTTTGGTTGCACAAAGATTCTCACAAAGACATGAAATTGATTATGAGGAAAATATATTCTTCGGTGGTGGATGCAGTTACTTTTAGATAGTCTAACAATAAATAAAATAACTCAGTTTCCGCCTAATGGATGTTGTTACATCTTATTTGTAGGAGCCTCTTGATAACAACATTTACATGAAGCTTCTGGAAGGATTTAGACTGCCAAAAGCAGTTAATTCAAGTTCTCGAGAACATTGTTTAATTATATTGAATATATATTTTTATGGATTAAAACATTTTGGGCACATTTGATATAATCGCCCCATTGAATACTTATTAGCGGAAGGCTATAAGAATGATTTAATTTTCAGAGCATTTTATTAAGAGGTTTTGCTCTAGATTTGTCTTTGTTTTTATTCTGTATGTTGACGATTCATTGAGACTCATGAAGATATCTCCTTAACAATGGAATCCTTGTGCAGCAATCGGCATACACAGAAAAATGTTTAAAGAGACTTTACATGCATAATGCATATTCGTTGATCACTATTTGGTTGCTAGGTCTCTTAATGTAAACAAAGATTCATTCCGCCCTCGAGAAAAAGGTGATGATATTCTTGGTCTAAAAGCGTCGTATATACATTAATTGATCTGGAAGCATCATATCTTAGCTGGTCCAGAAATACTATCTAAGTGCTACGAGACCATTGCCTTTAAATAATTGCTATGCATGAGGCAAAACCGAAATATGTGTTTGGCTAAACATATCCAGAAGATATGTGAATTATTTTCACAAGATAAGATGCAAGCTATCTTATGTAGAGATAATGCAGAATTTATATCTCAAGGTGGATACATCAAATGTGATAAAACGAAACATATCTCTTTAAAGTTTCGTCCCTCATGATCTTCAAAAGAAGAGTATTTGATGAATCATTTCAAGTAATAATTTGGAAGATTTATCCACAATTACATACTCTATTTCAACATTTGAAGATTATATTCAAGATTGAATTATGAAAATTCAAAGATCTTATGTGATATTTTATGAGGGGGAGTAAATACGTGTTGCACTCTTTTTTCCTTAACCGATGTTTTGTCCCAATGGGTTTTCCTGGTAAGGTTTTTAATGATGCAACATGTTATGCGTATCAAAGATGTGTGTACTTTTTTTCCTTCACTAAGAATTTTTTTCCTACAAGGTTTTTATCTTAGTAAGATTTTAACGAGGCACGTTATCTTTATGGATATCCAATGGGGAGTGTTATGAATATCTTTATTTATGGTGGATATTCATATATTAAATGAGACTTTAATGAGCTTTATTATTAAGGTTTAATACCCATTGGAATTATGGTTTTCATCTTATGCCTATAAATATAGACTTTTGAAGAAAGCATTGTACACAACCCTACATTGAAAAATAATAAAAGTCTATCTTTTTGTGTCTCATCTTTGCTCTTATTTATCTCTCTTGTTCTTCTTTACTTTATTCACAACAGTGAATAAATAACTTGTATTTTAATTGTCTTATAAACCGTTTACAAATCTTGAATACAAATTTGACCCGAAAATTTGAACTGATTTATCTGATATGAGACCCGATATCGACCAGAAAATGATGATATGAATTTTCTATAAAACTGGAAACAAACCAAAATTGACCTGAAATCTAGTTGAACCAAAACGGACCCGAACCAATTTTTTAATGGACCCGAATTGATTTCACTGAACCAAAGGGAATCCGAAATAAAGAAAAGATATTAAAATAAATAAAGATGAGATGTGAACTATTGCACAACTCACCAAAAAGTCATATATATGGGTGTAAAAACTGATCCGACTTAAAAACCTGACTAATCTAAATGTTGACCTGAACCGAAATCAATCGACCCCAAAAATAACCGACCGATATGACCCGAAGTTCCATACACCCAAACTAAAACCGAACCAGACTCGAATCAAAATCGAACATAGTCAGACCCAAAATGACCCGAACAGTTTGAATCAACCCATTATGTTTGAACGAATTATTTTATACATGGAATAGATAAAGAAAAAAATATAACTAAAAAAATTATGGAATTTATTTTACTTTACATTTTTGGTTAAAAATACTAAACTAGTTTAGGCAATATCTCCTTTGAGATAATTTTATACCACTAGTTTCTAACTGAAAAAAATGGTTAAATTAGTGTTTTAAAATTAACCAACGAGGTAGCATCCAAATACAAAGGTAACCGTTTAATTCCCATAACATAAACTATTTATTATTGTTCCTTGTAGGATAAATGTGCTCCCCACCATCTCCAATACTTTACAGTTTTGACGGCCACCACCATGGCTCAGGCTCAGCCTCAGCCTCACCAGACAGAGGTACATTTCTTTATTTCATTTTATATGAAATAGCATTGAGATTTTGATTCTTTTAAGGTTTTTTCTCAAAATTTTATCATAATTTTCTTACACAAAGTTGTTTTTCATTGGCTATGATTTTACATTCTCTTTGCTTGAACAAGGTTTGCTTGTTTTTTTTTTCTTCAAATTGAATCTAAAATTTTATTAATATACAAATTTCTGTTTAAATTTATTCAAAACTCGACGGATACAATTAACATAAATAAAACATGAATTATTACTATTAAATTGTTAAAACATTAATAAGTGTGTAAACATGCATATTATATATATGCATGGTCGAATCAAAGGGACATGCACTAGCCTTGGCCCTTCTTGATAATTATAGAATCACAACTATTTTGTAAATAAATTTCATCCAAAAAAACAAAAACATATTTAAAAACCAACTCTACATCTCTTAAAACAACCAAATTTTCTACAAAACTTTGAGAATCAAATTTTCATTATCAACTAATTATTACTCACTAGTACTCATTCAGAAAGTAAAAGAGAATTAGAATATAAAAATTTATTATAATTCAAAAATCTAACTCTAGCATCATGTTTTGTTTATAGAAATAATATTTGCACCGATCTTGAAGTCTTACTATAACCTTTTTCATTTCTCTCTTGTTAAATATAATAGTTAAAATCATACTAAATCGATCAGATGACATTAATATGTAAAGACTTCTTTTTATCATATTTGAGCACCCAAAAAATATCTCCATCTAGCTATTATGAGAAACTTAAAATTGGTACACATGCAATATTTTTTTTCCAAATTCGAACTATAAATTTACAACCATCAAACAAATGATATTTTTTAATAGTCTAAAGGTAATTATAAAGTAGTATATGTTCATAGATATTCTTAACTTTTTGACCATAGGCATACACTATATAGACATAGCGATTTGAACTTGTGTATCCTAAAAAACAAATGATAGCTTGATTCCACTACATTGTCACAAAGAGTACACAAAGCGTCGATAACCCCAAACCACTAACATGTTCTTCGTTAACAACTTGTCCAAAACCATAAGTCATGAAATAAAAGAGTGTTGAAGAACTGAGAGACCACCCCAAAATATCTTGAAGCAATACACTTTTTTCTGCTTATATCTAGGTATCTTCTAAACCTTCCTTTCTTTATAACCACCCTGCAAATCACCGACTTGTAATTAGAGGTGAGTATTTGATCGAGTCAAGTTGAGTGAAAAAAATGAGTTGGTCGAGTTTACGAGTATCATTTTATCATTCAAATTTTATTTAAATTTTTTAAATTAAATTTATAAAATTCGAATTGAATTAAATGTTTTTATTTTAGTTTTTGTTCAATTTTTTTAAAAAAAAGGCGGGACCTCAAAAACTCCTTTCAAAAGTAAAAGAGGAAAAGAGTGCCCGATAACATTTTATTCATATCCAACAAAGCGTTTTACACACATTAAAGGTAAGGGAAAACTAAGTAAATAACAAATAAAAAACCTAATCCCCCAAAATCCACGGCTGTTACCAAAGTTAAAAAACCAGCAGCATGCAGCCAATCGCTAGAAATATCCTTGAAATAACTCAAATAATTATTTATAATGCTATGATATTATTTATTTCAATTTAAATGATTCTCTTTAAATGTATATGATACACATATATTTTTTAATATTCTTTTTTATATGTCTAAGTAAGACTTTTAATTTAAACTGGGGACAAAATACTGACGATGGTATAAAGAGTCGAAAAATTGACATAAATAAAAAAATTGCAAACAAAAGATCAAATTGAAAAAAATACAAAAATTGAGGGAACAAAGCGAAAAAATAGAAGAAATTTATTGTCAAAAAGAGGAATTGAAGTTACAAGGTATTCTACAGTGGTAGAGTAACATGTGATTCAAATTTGGTCAGCAATGAACTTAAAACGAATGAAGAATTGAAGAACTAAAGAAATAATACAAAGTTGAAGGACTAAATTGAAAAAAGAAGAAATTTATTGTCAAAAGAGGAATTGAAGCTACGCAAGTATTCTACAGAGGTTGAGGAGCATGTAGTTTAAATTTGGTCAAATAGACTTAAAACGAACAAGGAATTGAAGAAATGATGTCATTTTATTTTTCAATTTTCCTGTTATTCAAACTTTACAAATTCAAACTCGACTCGAACTTAAAATCTAAATTAAAAGGTCGGGTCAAGTTTGAGTTGAGATATATAATTTTTGGGTCAGGTTCGGGTCCGCCAAAAATCCGACCCGTGCCCATCCCTAATCCTAAGCCCTACCTGACCTCCAATGTTATGCAATTCAAAATATTCAATCCCAACACCATACAAGTCATTTTTTGAGGAATTCACCTGCAGCTCTAACATTCTATAAAAACAAATTATGATTTTTACAGTCAAAATAGAGTTGCATTAACACTAAGAGAGTATCAACAAAGCAAATGAATTAGGAAGCTAATTGGTGTTATTTTCAACACCTTTCTTGTAACCCCCTAGACCGGCCTATGCGGGATGACCATGTCTAGTAAGTTACATTAAAATTTTTTATAATCATTTAGTAAACAGGTTTGCAACAAAGAATTTATTTCTAATAGCATTTCGCCCAAACTTTGTGAAAACTATCAAGTTTAGAAAATATGTTTAGACACATCAAACCTTAATATTTTAAAGACTTACACATCATAATAAAACATGTCACCCATAATTACAAATGGTGAAATGAAACATTACATTCCAAAAACAATGTCGAAAGTGTCGATCCTCCAAGTGTCAACTACAGGGCAGCTTATTCCAACCTATCTGAAAAAAAAGGGAAAAAATATTTGGGCGTGAGCTAGAAAGCTCAATGTGATCCAACAGTGCAAGAAAACATTTATATCCATAAATATTAAATCATGTTATGAAAGACATACTATATATATATAATTATACATGTATATCATGTTTTCATGAAATCTTTCTACCCTCCATCCGTACACCATGATACAGTTCCCCAGAACAGTATCATATAGTGGCATTAACCCAAGCCCACTGGGCGGGGTACCATCCTAAGGAATACCTTAGAATACGGGCGGCCCTTGCCGAAGCATAGGAACCGTAAACGGGCGGACCTGGCCGAAGCCTAGAATCCGTAAACGAGCGGACCTGGCCGAAGCCTAGAATCCGTAAACGGGACGGTCTTACCAGCTGGATCAGGGCTGAGCCGTAGTCTCCACATCATACCCCCAAGAATTTCCATTTACTAGTCCAGTAGTAACATAGTATGCAACAATAAAAGCCATAACCATACTAATCATCTTATATCTATATTGCCGACTGAGGATCATAGTCATGCTTATCTCAATGAATGCTAGATTATAATTAAAATCATACCGTGAAACCATATTCCTTTAATAAACTGAAAACATGCTAGTTTTTCACAAATTAGATTTCGTAATCATATGCACAGTATGACTTATAAAAATTGTGTGAGGCATGTAAATCATGAATATAAAACAGTTATGTAGCACACAAGGAAACACACCTCAAAGGATGAGATCAGTCAGTCAACAGGTCTAACAGGCACTGGAATCACGCTCCGTTACAGTATTTGAGCCTATATAAACATGGATTATGGTTACAATCAAATTTATACCTTAATTCATATTCAAATACTAGGTTTAAGGTCATACGAGTGACGATCGGATCACGAGGTGGTATAGATCGGGACGAGCCGGGCTGGGCGTAAGTACGATCGGAAGGTTCACGAGTACCTATTAGATCATTAAGTTAATATCAGTCCTTGACCATAAATTTCTCATGAAAAACATAGCTTATACATATGTCTATTCGAGTTCAACTTCCAATTTGGGGGATTTCGGGTTTGAATTTCAAGAAACGGGCTTCAAAAATGGACTCAGGACGTCGAAAAACATAAAATAGGGCTTTTCGGAAAATTTGACTTTTTGGTCAACGGTCAACGGTAAAGTCAACGGTCAAAGTCAACGCTGACGTCATGCTGACGTCACTGTTGACTGGGTCGGGTCAACGGGTCGGGTCAACGGGTCGGATGCTGACGTCATGATGACGTCATGCTGACGTCACTGTTGACCGGGTCGGGTCAACGGGTCGGGTCAACGGGTCGGGTGCTGACGTCATGATGACGTCATGCTGACGTCACTGTTGACCGGGTCGGGTCAACGGGTCGGGTCAACGGGTCGGGTCGGGTCGGTAAACGGGTCGGACGCTGACGTCGTGATGACGTAATGCTGACGTGGCGGGTCCGGTTCGGGCGGTTCGATTCATGACCAGACTGGTCTGAACCGGCCGGTCCACTGCCATCATCCAAGGTGGCCGGGAACGGCGCGTGAGGCCCACGCGCGGCTCCGGACGGCGCGTGAAGCCCACGCGCCGCCGTGGACGGCGGAGCAAAATTTTTTTTTTTTTTAAAAAAAAACAGAATTCCCCAAATTTGATTTTCTATCACCCCATACTCGTATTTAAGTCGAAAACTTACCCGATTATCTCCAATTTGAGAAAAACCCCGATTTGTTCGAAACCTTCAACGGCAAAATTAACGACAACGGAACAGCGGTTTGACGCGTGGATAGGGGCGTTTCGTCCGGAACGTCAAGACGGTTCAGATGGTGGTGGCGGTGAACGAACGACACAACGGTGATGGACGATTGAAGGTGGTGTTTGATGGTGGTTTGTGTTGAAAAAATGAAACTTAGAATAAATGGGAGGGGGAGCTCTGGAGAGAGAGATGAGGATGAAAACCAAATAATTGAATGGGAAAGAAAAATTTTGCCGTGGAAAGCAAAGAAAAATAATGGGAGGAGAAATGATTCCATTAGGTTCAATTATAGACCATAGTGGTGGAGTAGGTAAGGTGGGGTGGAAAAAAAATATTTTATTATTATTATTATTATTATTATTATTATTTTTAGTGTTACAATTCTCCCACCCTTAAGAAAATTTCGTCCTCGAAATTTTATCTTAACGGAATAAATGCGGAAACTGCTCTTTCATCGATTCAAGGGTTTCCCAGGTAGCTTCTTCAGGACCTCGATTTCTCCACTGTACCTTAACCATATGAATACGTCGATTCCTTAGAACCCTCTCGTCTTGATCCAAGATCTGAACAGGTTCCTCCTCATAAGACAAATCTGGTCTCAACTCTACATCTTGTACCTGGATAACATGGCTCGGATCTGGGTGGTACTGTCTCAACATAGATACATGAAACACATCATGGATACGGCTAAGCTGGGGAGGTAATTCAAGCTGATAAGCAACAGGCCCGACTCTCTTCCGAATACGGTACGGTCCGATAAATCTTGGGCTCAATTTACCTTTGCGCCCAAATCTCAGAACTTTCTTCCATGGTGATACCTTTAGAAAAACCTGGTCGCCAACCTCAAACTCTATATCCTTTCTCCTCCGATCAGCGTAAGACTTCTGTCTGTCAAACGCCTCCTTCAAACGACTACGAATCAGTCTGACGGTCTCTTCAGTCTCTTGGATCAACTCAGGACCCAAAGTCTTCTTATCATACAATTCAGTCCAACAGATTGGAGTTCGGCACTTGCGACCATACAAAGCTTCATAAGGTGCCATGCGAATACTAGCCTGGTAACTGTTATTATAAGCAAATTCGGCCAATGCTAAGAAGTCTTCCCAACTACCATGGAAATCTATCACGCACCCTCTCAACATATCTTCAAGAACCTGAATTACCCTCTCAGACTGGCCATCGGTCTGTGGATGGAAAGATGTACTGAAATTCAGACGGGTACCTAAAGCTCTGTGCAACGCCACCCAGAATCGAGAAGTGAACCTCGGATCCCGATCAGAGATGATAGATAAAGGTACCCCATGTAGTCTGACGATTTCAGAAATGTATAGTTTTGTCAGCTTTTCCAGTGAATAATTTACTCGAACTGGTATATAATGGGCTGATTTAGTGAGTCGATCAACAATAACCCAGACAGAATCCTTTTTAGAAGGAGTTAGAGGCAACCCAGTAACGAAATCCATCGTTATTCGCTCCCATTTCCACTCGGGAATCTTAATAGGCTGCAACAAACCAGAAGGATGTTGGTGCTCTGCCTTAACCTGTTGACAAGTCAAACACCGGGATACATAATCTGAAATGTCCTTCTTCATACCCTCCCATCGGTACCTTTGCCTCAGATTCTGGTACATCTTGTCTCCTCCAGGATGCATAGCATAAGGGCTACTATGAGCTTCCCTGAGTATGGCTCGCTTCAGGTCAGCATCATCGGGAACACAATAACGACCCTTAAAGCATAAAATACCATCCTGATCGAAGGAATAAACAGATGTGGATCCCTGCTCAACTTGTTGCATGACTGGAAGTAGGGAACTATCCAAGAGTTGCTTGGCCTTAATCTCATTGGCCAAAGTCGGTTTAACCTGCAGTTCAGCTAGTAGACTTCCATCTTTGTATAAACTCATTCTGGCAAACATGGATCTCAAGTCTGATATAGCCTTACGACTCAAAGCGTCAGCAACGACATTAGCCTTTCCTGGGTGGTACTCAAACACACAGTCATAATCCTTAAGAAGCTCAATCCAACGACGTTGTCTAAGATTAAGCTCTTTCTGTGTAAGAATGTACTTCAGGCTCTTGTGATCTGTATAAATATAACACCTCTCTCCGTAGAGATAGTGTCTCCAAATCTTCAAGGCAAAGATTACAGCGGCCAATTCTAGATCATGGGTAGGATAATTACACTCATGAGGTCTCAACTGACGAGACGCATAAGCTATTACCTTTCCATCCTGCATTAGAACGCAACCAAGTCCAGAGCGCGATGCATCACTATAAACTGTAAAATCCTTCCCAGACTCGGGCTGCGTCAAAACTGGAGCTTGCGTTAAAGCCGTCTTCAACTTCTCAAAACTATCACGTTGAGCATCTGTCCATATGAATGGAACATCCTTCCTCAACAGCTTCGTCAAGGGAGAGGCAATAATAGAAAAACCCTCAACGAAACGCCTGTAATATCCAGCTAAACCCAAGAAGCTGCGGATCTCAGAAACATTCTTGGGTTGCTTCCAACTTACAATGGCTTCTATCTTGCTCGGATCAACCTGAATACCCCGAGCCGATACCACATGCCCCAGAAATGTCACCTCACTGAGCCAGAATTCACATTTGCTCAATTTGGCATACAATTTGTGTTCTCTAAGAGTCCGTAGTACAATCCTCAAATGCTCAGCATGATCTGTTTCAGTCCGGGAGTAGACTAGGATGTCATCAATGAACACCACCACAAATTGATCCACATACGGCCGGAACACACGATTCATTAGATCCATAAAAGCGGCAGGAGCATTAGTCAGACCAAACGGCATCACCAAAAACTCGTAGTGCCCATATCTGGTGCGAATGGCCGTCTTTGCTACATCAGATCCCTTAATTTTCAGTTGATAGTACCCTGAACGAAGATCAATCTTTGAGAAAATCGTGGCTCCTTGCAACTGATCGAACAAATCATCTATCCTGGGCAATGGATACTTGTTTTTAATTGTTAACTTGTTCAGCTTACGGTAATCAATACATAGTCTAAGAGACCCATCTTTCTTCTTCACAAATAAAACAGGAGCTCCCCAAGGTGAAGAGCTGGGTCGGATAAATCCTCGATCAAGGAGTTCCTGCAATTGAATCTTTAGCTCCTTAAGCTCCTTAGGAGCCATACGGTACGGGTTCATCGAGACTGGTGCAGAGCCCGGATAAATTTCAATCTCAAACTCGACATCTCTATCCGGGGGTAGCCCAGGTAATTCTTCGGGAAAAACATCAGGGAACTCGCTAACAGTGCGAATTTCCTCAATCTTTGTCAAAGAACCCTTAGTATTCAAGATACAAGCGATGAAGGTCTGGTATCCTTTCCGGATCATTCTGTCAGCAGCCAAAGCAGATATTACATTTGACAGATACCCTCGGCGCTCACCGGTGAGAATCACAGTACGATCATCAAAAGTCCTTAAAAATGCTCTCTTTGTCTCACAGTCTAGGTTAACTCGGTGTTCAGTCAACCAATCCATGCCAAGAATTATATCAAACTCTTCTAGAGGTAGCTCCATAAGATCGGCTAGAAAGATTTCCCCTTGCACTTCTAGGGGACATCGCCTGAAAACTTTATTTACAACTACAGACTGACCCACTGGACTCATAACGGTAATTGTATTCTCAGTGGTCTCATCAGGAATCTGGAGGTCTCGGGACACGGATCTTGATACATATGAATGGGTAGAACCATTGTCGAGCAATACAAAATATGGAACAGAAAACATAGTAAAAGTACCTGCAATGACGTCTGGCTCATCTCTGTCATCTCGACGTCTGGAGGCATAAACAAGTGGAGGCTGCCTAGCATCATTCATAGCTGGTCCTCCACTCTGATGTGATCGGCCTCTACCATCAGATCTAGCAGAAGATCCATGAGCTCTACTCTGATAACGCCCTGAACCCGGTGTTTGAACAGATGTTTGTGATCGGGCTGGAGTTTGGGATCGAGCAGGGGTCTGAAAAGACGATCGGTCCACAGAAGGGGGGTGTGGACAATCTTTCTTAAAATGGTCAGTGGATCCACATCTGAAACAAGCACCCGTCATCTTCCTGCACTCCCCTCGATGAAGCTTACCACACTGTTCACATAAAGGTAAATGAGTGGACCCTGATGTATCACTTCGACTAGCTGTTGGGCCCTGCTGTACCGGGGGCCTATAACTCGAACCACTTCCCTGATACATGGTACGAGGCCTCTTATCAAAACGAGAATGAGACTCTCCCTTTCTAGAAGATTTCCAAGATCGATTTCGGTCTCGCCCTCGATCCTTGCTTCTATCTTGTTCACCATTTCTACCACTCTGACTAGCTGCCAAAATCTCCATTTGTTCTGCAGTCTTAGCTCGGTCCACTAAATTTTCAAACACCTGATCATGGTGGGTAGCCACTCGGTCATGTATCCCAATGCGGAGACCCTCCTGAAACTTTTCACACTTGTCTTTCTCTGTAGGAATTAAATTAGTACCATATCTTGACAACTCTAGGAACTGTATCTCATACTCAGCCACGGTCATAGTACCTTGTACCAGGTCTTTAAAAGCCTGGCGTCTTTCCCTCAAGAATCGTTCGCCCAGAAAACGGTTTCTAAAGCGCTCCTTAAAGAATTCCCATGTCAAACGATCAGAAGGAACACTACTCATAATGGACTCCCACCAAGTACGGGCATTCCCATTTAGCATCGATATGGCACCCAAATACTTCTTAGATGGCTCAAAACCCAACTCACTCATACGTCTGTCAATATCATATATCCACTCCTCAGCCTCGGTAGGTGGTCCACCAAGAGATCCCGAGAAAGTCTTGATCCCATTAATGATCAAAGTCTGTGAGATAGGAACTTCTGGTGTGACTCCAGCTGCTCTAACCACTCCTTGAATCAACTGGAGGAACTGTCTACTCAATGAGTCATCCGTAACCCCAGTCATAGGCTCAGGCCCAGAAACAGTAGCACCTCTGACCGGTGTAGTCATACCGATATTAGAAGTATGCAATGGAATAGTAGAAGTAGGTGCGGAAGTAGTCGGGGCAGACGTCGGAGTAGTTGCAGCAGAAGTAGCAACAGGAACTGAAGGACCAATGGGGCTAGGAGGCTCTACAGTTGTCGAGGGGTCAACTGCGGCTGTAGCCACTCCAGAGGTAAGTGGATCAGCTACCAGATCATCTATTGGGTCTGCAAATCTAACAGGTCGTCCACGCCTACGAACGGGTCGACGATCCCTTCCAGTGCTCATTCTCGGAAAAATCTATTCATTGGATAAAACCTATGATCATGTTATGACACTGGAGAATCGAACACAATTAAACACCTAAAGTTGGGTGACATGGCCCCTTTTTTTTATACGTTTTAAAACAGTATAGTAGATGGACCTTTTTCCACAGTCCGAGGTTTTAAAACCAAAAGCTCTGATACCAATTAAATGTAACCCCCTAGACCGGCCTATGCGGGATGACCATGTCTAGTAAGTTACATTAAAATTTTTTATAATCATTTAGTAAACAGGTTTGCAACAAAGAATTTATTTCTAATAGCATTTCGCCCAAACTTTGTGAAAACTATCAAGTTTAGAAAATATGTTTAGACACATCAAACCTTAATATTTTAAAGACTTACACATCATAATAAAACATGTCACCCATAATTACAAATGGTGAAATGAAACATTACATTCCAAAAACAATGTCGAAAGTGTCGATCCTCCAAGTGTCAACTACAGGGCAGCTTATTCCAACCTATCTGAAAAAAAAGGGAAAAAATATTTGGGCGTGAGCTAGAAAGCTCAATGTGATCCAACAGTGCAAGAAAACATTTATATCCATAAATATTAAATCATGTTATGAAAGACATACTATATATATATAATTATACATGTATATCATGTTTTCATGAAATCTTTCTACCCTCCATCCGTACACCATGATACAGTTCCCCAGAACAGTATCATATAGTGGCATTAACCCAAGCCCACTGGGCGGGGTACCATCCTAAGGAATACCTTAGAATACGGGCGGCCCTTGCCGAAGCATAGGAACCGTAAACGGGCGGACCTGGCCGAAGCCTAGAATCCGTAAACGAGCGGACCTGGCCGAAGCCTAGAATCCGTAAACGGGACGGTCTTACCAGCTGGATCAGGGCTGAGCCGTAGTCTCCACATCATACCCCCAAGAATTTCCATTTACTAGTCCAGTAGTAACATAGTATGCAACAATAAAAGCCATAACCATACTAATCATCTTATATCTATATTGCCGACTGAGGATCATAGTCATGCTTATCTCAATGAATGCTAGATTATAATTAAAATCATACCGTGAAACCATATTCCTTTAATAAACTGAAAACATGCTAGTTTTTCACAAATTAGATTTCGTAATCATATGCACAGTATGACTTATAAAAATTGTGTGAGGCATGTAAATCATGAATATAAAACAGTTATGTAGCACACAAGGAAACACACCTCAAAGGATGAGATCAGTCAGTCAACAGGTCTAACAGGCACTGGAATCACGCTCCGTTACAGTATTTGAGCCTATATAAACATGGATTATGGTTACAATCAAATTTATACCTTAATTCATATTCAAATACTAGGTTTAAGGTCATACGAGTGACGATCGGATCACGAGGTGGTATAGATCGGGACGAGCCGGGCTGGGCGTAAGTACGATCGGAAGGTTCACGAGTACCTATTAGATCATTAAGTTAATATCAGTCCTTGACCATAAATTTCTCATGAAAAACATAGCTTATACATATGTCTATTCGAGTTCAACTTCCAATTTGGGGGATTTCGGGTTTGAATTTCAAGAAACGGGCTTCAAAAATGGACTCAGGACGTCGAAAAACATAAAATAGGGCTTTTCGGAAAATTTGACTTTTTGGTCAACGGTCAACGGTAAAGTCAACGGTCAAAGTCAACGCTGACGTCATGCTGACGTCACTGTTGACTGGGTCGGGTCAACGGGTCGGGTCAACGGGTCGGATGCTGACGTCATGATGACGTCATGCTGACGTCACTGTTGACCGGGTCGGGTCAACGGGTCGGGTCAACGGGTCGGGTGCTGACGTCATGATGACGTCATGCTGACGTCACTGTTGACCGGGTCGGGTCAACGGGTCGGGTCAACGGGTCGGGTCGGGTCGGTAAACGGGTCGGACGCTGACGTCGTGATGACGTAATGCTGACGTGGCGGGTCCGGTTCGGGCGGTTCGATTCATGACCAGACTGGTCTGAACCGGCCGGTCCACTGCCATCATCCAAGGTGGCCGGGAACGGCGCGTGAGGCCCACGCGCGGCTCCGGACGGCGCGTGAAGCCCACGCGCCGCCGTGGACGGCGGAGCAAAATTTTTTTTTTTTAAAAAAAAAACAGAATTCCCCAAATTTGATTTTCTATCACCCCATACTCGTATTTAAGTCGAAAACTTACCCGATTATCTCCAATTTGAGAAAAACCCCGATTTGTTCGAAACCTTCAACGGCAAAATTAACGACAACGGAACAGCGGTTTGACGCGTGGATAGGGGCGTTTCGTCCGGAACGTCAAGACGGTTCAGATGGTGGTGGCGGTGAACGAACGACACAACGGTGATGGACGATTGAAGGTGGTGTTTGATGGTGGTTTGTGTTGAAAAAATGAAACTTAGAATAAATGGGAGGGGGAGCTCTGGAGAGAGAGATGAGGATGAAAACCAAATAATTGAATGGGAAAGAAAAATTTTGCCGTGGAAAGCAAAGAAAAATAATGGGAGGAGAAATGATTCCATTAGGTTCAATTATAGACCATAGTGGTGGAGTAGGTAAGGTGGGGTGGAAAAAAAATATTTTATTATTATTATTATTATTATTATTATTATTTTTAGTGTTACATTTCTGATAATCATTTAATTGAAGACATTTGTAATAAAATGGAAAAAGGAAGTTAATTGGTGTTATTGCATGACAGAAGAATATTGAATGGATGTCTATCCCTGAATTTGGAGCGTGGGATCAGAAAGACCCAGCAGCCTTGGATTATTCAGTGATATTCTCCCAAGCTCGTGCTACTAGGAAGCAGTACAAGTCTGATGTGAGGCGTAGCATCGGCAACGAACGTGATTTCATGGTCGACCCTTTTTCTCGACGGCCCCGAGACCGCTCCGATTCTGTCCCGGTAATAATCAGATTCATTCATACATATTTCTGGTATGATAACATTCTTATTCATCTATTGACATGCAGAAGAAAAAGACGATACTGACCTACATCAACTGCTGTATCAAACCTTGAACTCCGGTGGGGAAGCACCAACCATACGCCTTTTTTAACCATCATTCTCCATGTGAATATCCTCTCTAGTGTGCAGTATTGTTGTACAGGGTGCAAGGCGCAAATAACATAAATGTCTGCCCAAGTGATGTGTATATATATGCATGTTTTTTTTTGTGCATCAGAATACGCATGTATATATATATAATGAACTTAAAGTATTTAATTATGGTTATATGTCTGATAATCTGTTTGTAACCTGATTGAGGGTGTGTTTATGCATTTATATGCCTATATATGTATATGTGTGTGCGGAAAACTCGATATCTAATCTCCGCATCAATCATCGAGTCTTTTGGTGGGTTGATTTTTGATTTGATTAATATCATTTCGGTTGATTTCGGTTCGGGTCAATATAAAAGATCTTAAAAGCATTTACATATCTCAAAACAATGATTGAGCTATATGGGGTGGGGAGGGGCAATTGCCCCCACCCCAAATTTTTTTCCACATTTATCTAAATTTTATAAAATTTTGGTTTATTTATGAATTTGTCCCAACTTTTAAACATTTATGTTTTGCCTCAACCCTAAATTCTAACTCCATCTCTATCTCTAAAGTAATTCTCTCTTGTACTTCTAAAGGTTAAACCGTAGTCTATATTTACTCATTAAATAAATCATAATTACTAAGTAATCTTCGATCACTAGAATTATAATAGTATCCACCTTAATTATCAATTAGAATTTGAGTCAAAAGATAACATTTTCGATATATAAACTAAAAAATTGAATTTAAATCCGTTAAAAGTAAGATAATTAAGGTTCGAACCAGGGTCAGAGCTATGATCAAACATTAGGAGGGACAAGAGTCTGTGAAGCCTTTAAATCTAAAAAACGGGTTAGACAAAAACCATATTTAATTAGTATTTAAACTAAAAAAACTAGAAGACTATTATACTTAAAAAAATATTCGTCCCTAGTTCGTATCCCCTTAAAAACAAACATGTTTTCCATTCGTAATATGGAGTCGAATTTGACTATTTGAATACACAATTCGTATCTGCATAATTAATGTAGATTCAAATATTGAATATCCAATAGTGTATTTGTGTTCACTTCAAATCTGCAATAAAAATAATTTATATCTAAATCCGTAAATTATCTTAATTTATAATATTCGATTTTAGGAAAGAAAAATATTAAATATTCACAAATAACTAAATTCGTATCCAAAATTGTGTTAGCAATTAGTGTGGTTGTTGAGGAATTTCAATTTCCAAGTGAATTAAAATTCAACTAATTAATAATATACTTTTTAAATTTGACCCGTTTTGATAAATAAGTACACTTTAACTCATTTTTACCATTTTTTAGTAGCGACAATTAGATTTTATTAAGAAAACAATTAAAGGTATTACAAATACAATACACAAAAAAAAATTATGTCTAGTAAATAATTTATACAAAAATACACAGTTCTGATTACACCGGCAGATAACCACCAAAGAGAATCAAAATTTCTATGATCATCGACAAACTCAAATTAAAAAATAAATATCGTAAAGACCTATGTACGACCACCAAACAACAGTTAAAATATGCGAAAGTCGTGACAAACGACAAAGAAAACGTATAGAAAAATAAAAGAAAATGTGTCATAAGGATAAATGAAAAGTGTACCGCAATAATAAAAAAATTTATTAAAAATTGAGAAAACAAAAAATAACAAGGCATAATGAAAAAGCAAGAGAAATAATGAATGCTGATGATCGACAATCATCACTAAGGTCGAAATCGTCACTGACCAAACAAAAAAATAGAGAAAAAATGCGACACTAGGTTGAGAGGAAAACTATATTTATATGAGGAAATATGTCATGCACTGGGATTTAGAGATTAGAGTTTAGTTTTTTAGAGTAATATGATCAGAAATTTAAGTTTTAACCATAAACCCTAAATTATATTCACACTCCTTAAATTCAAAACTCCTATGTTTAAAAAATCTTAAACCCTAAGACTTGTTTCCAGAAACGCTTATGTGTGAAATAATTACCCAATGTTATCGGTTAAAAACTAGAATTTGAAGATCAACCGACCATAATCATTTTAACCATTCTGTTATTCTTTTTTTGTTCACCTCCGCCAAGGAACCAAAGAAAATTATACAACTACAAAATCAACCTTTCCTCCTACCCTAATTCAGATAATTGGAGTGCCAGGGTTTCTCTGCTTTTACTTGATATGATCTTGTTCTTGAAGAAATGACAATTAGTGATAATGATGGGTAAATTATCACATTCTATCTAGAGGGAGAGGGCAACCCCGTGGTTGAAACAGATGGTGACCAGGCATAAATAAGCAACCCCATGACTAGGATGATTGCTCCTGCTACGAAACCAGTCGGAAGCGAAGACGCCACTCCGAGATACGGCAGCGGCAACGTGAACACGTAGACTGAAATAGGCACTGCAATTGTACAAACGGATAGCATATTATTATAAATTTAATTGTGTTTTCTTGGGAATGAAAAGCTCTACTTGGAGTGGTATGCTGGCATTTATGTACTCTCGGGCAAATCAGATTTCATCAAATTAACTTATAGCACTTCAAAACTACAAAAACAATTGGCATAGACACATGGTACTTGTATATGCATGCATTCCATCGAATTAGTTACTTGAAACGGACGTTGAAAAGGATAGAAAGACATACCCGAAAAAGTGGATGCAAGTGAAGAAACCACAGCAGAAGAGATCTTGAGAAGATGTAGCAATGATAATTGATATGTTGAAACCCCCTAAACCCGATCACAATAACAAACAACAACGGCAGTAGTATGGGAAACTATTAAAATACCAGCTTTTAGATGAATGCATTATGCTACAACTTTCGGAAATGAGAAAGCCACAGTATCAGCTGCTTGCAATAAAAAGGAAACTATTAAAATAGGCTAGCTTCCTTCAATGAATAACCAGTGCTGGACCCACTGCAGATGTAAACACTAAACACAGGCAATAAACCAAATCCTCAATATCTGGTATGGGAAAAACCATTTTCTATTATCCAACCAAAAACTTAACACAACATGTTCAATCATGATTAATAATTTACACTAAGATTTTCTATTCAACATTTCCCATTTTCTCATTACATATCTAAAATATCAGATATTATACTAAGAGTATGTTTGATAAATCATCTAAAATTTTCATATGCAACTAAATGAAAATTATTAGCATTTCATAATCATATTAATTGTTCACTTAATATAAAAAGCTTCAACAAGAAAGTTAAGTATAATACTACCTCCGTCCCACTAAATTTATCATGTGTTTACTTTTTAAAAGTTATTTTTTAAACTTTGACTATAATTATTTTAAATATTTTAATTAATTAAATTCTATAAATATATTTATTTTTAAACTACTTGATTGAAGGTTTTTACAACATATGACGAGTTTCAATAAAAAATAAAAACTCATAGAACTCATCATACTAGCATGACAAGTTCCGTGGATTTTTATTTTTTAACGTGAGCTGGTATGGCGAGTTCCATGAGTTTTTATTTTTTTAATGTAACTCGTCATATCATTCAGACATGCAATGAGTGCTGGATCGAGAATTAATGATTTTAGGTGTCAGATCCGTAAATAATATTAAAAACATAATATTTGGGTAAAAAAACCGGTTCTTTTCCTACGGCTAAACAAATACATCACAACAACAATAATAAATGGAAACAACCTGGAAAAGGTAGTGGAAACAGAACTTGCATACTTTCTAAAACAGTTTTTTTTTTTTGGATAATTTGCTAAACCAGAGTAATTTTCAGTTTGTCAAATTGGAAGTAACAAACAAGGGAGAGACGCAAGACTAAATATTTAGAAGAGTAAAAACAACACAGAAGAGTAGTTCGCGGGTAAGGAATTTAGAAAAATTACATAAAATGTTATTAAATTATATAGTGTTACAAAAATTATATAAATTCATATAACTTTAATAATATCTTCTTTTTTTATTGAGCTTTAATAATATCTTGTGTTGCCGAAATTTTGTGTAATTACACAAAATATTATCTAAATATGACATTTTATAATTGGGTGAAGTACGTAAGAGGTCATTAAACCATACTCAAATTATCGTTTTAACTATCAAACTTTCAAATCTTACAAAACGATCATAATTTTTTTTTCAAAAAGTTATAATATGATTATTAAATTTATCGAATAATTGTAAAATGTTCATTATTTTTATCAAACTATTACAAATGATGACCATAATGTTACAAAATGATATTTAAATTTATCGAATTATTGTAAAATGGTCATTATTTTTATCAAACTATTACAAAATGATGACCATAATGTTACAAAATGGCCATTAAATTTATTAAACTATTATAAAATGATCATTAAATTTAGGGTTAAGGAGTTTTAAGCCCTTGAACTTTTGAAAAGATCAATTAAGTCCCTAAACTTTTTTTGCACTCAATTAAGCCCATGTACTCTGAAATTTTATCAATTCACCTATGTGACCAACATTGACTGTTAAATTTAATGGGTTTTTTTGGACTAGTTGGTGTCATGTATCGTGTCATGGTGTTATCACTTCACATTTTCATAATTTTTATATTTTATTTAAAAAATCTTAAAAATTCAAGAAATTCTAAAAAAACTTTTAAAATATTAAAAAATTGTAAATATCACATGTCAAAATTGTAGTGTTTAACATGACAGTAATATCTAAAGGAAAATATATTAAAATTTAATTGATAAAATTGGTCACAAGACTTAATATATTCAATTAATCAGTTTGAGAGTTTAATTAGTTAAATTTTTTGAGTGCATGGGCTTAATTGCGTATAAAAAAACTTAGAGGCTCAATTGATTTTTTAAAAAAAAATTTAGGGATGCAAAACACCTTAAACTTTAAATTTATCAAACTTATTTATTTATTTATTTATTATATTGTATTAACTATTTTATAATATTTCGATAAATTTAATAATTATTTTATAATTTTTAAGTATCTAGTGATTAAATTAATTGTTTTATCATGGTTTAGTGATCTATGGTGTACCTATATATTTTTCTAACCATTTGTGTAACTTTATAATATTTTGACCCCACATGGTATGAGATTATCAAAGAGTTAAAATGTGGTTCTCAAGGAGTTAGTATAAAAATTTTCATAAAAATTTTAAAATTGATCGTACTTATTTGTTTGAATATAGGGTCAACAATATAAATATTGTAGTAGTATGAGAATTCTCGTATCTCAAAGTCTACTCTAACTCCATTATATAAGAATCATGACTTGGCGTACTCCGTCATTTTACTTTAAATCTACATTTTCTTGCGTAAAATTTTTTATGGAAATTTTTGAATTAACCTTTGTTTGGGTATGGGGTCAACAATATTTATATTGTAGTGATATGAGAATTCTCATACCAAGTATTATCTGACCCCACTATATAAAAATTATGACTCTGTCACTGTTTGTACTCTATTATTTTACTTAAAATTTACATTTTCTTGAGCAAACATATTTAGTCGGATGTACAAGATGTTCATATTTATTCCTCTTATTTCTTTAGGTCATGAATTCTAGACCTACTAAGAACACTATATTTTTTCCCTATAGCCCCCTTCCGCCTCCTTTTAATTAAGATTAGATTGAAGATTTATTAAAAAAAATCTACATTTTCCTAAAATTCCTTGGCTTGGAATTCTCCGGCGAAAAAACTCACAATAGTAAAACTTTAAAAAGAAATGATAAACAACTTAAAAAAATAAAGGGTAAACTACTTCATTGACCACTATACTATAGGAAAAGTTATGATTTGACCATATTACTTTTTTCGAAGCAATTAAACTACCAAACTATTTAAATGGTATCAATGTGACCATCAGCCATTAAAAATAACAGAAAAGTTGACGGGACTGTTAAATAAAATTAGTATCATTACACATTTGCTCCCTTGTATTTAAAGAATTTATCAATTTGGTCCTAATTTTAATCTAATAAAATAAATTAATTATTTAATTAGATGGTGACACATATCAACACCTTATTGGAGGACTTTAATTATATTATTTATATTTGATTTATTAAATATATTTTCCTCCTCCAATTAGGTGGTGACACCTATTTAGAGGAGAAAAACAAAATTTAACCAAACCCACACGTATGAGGGATCAAACCTGTGCGCTGCAGGGTTAAAGGCAATGACTTAGCCACTACACCAAGCACAACTATGTGTTATGAAACACCAACTTTAATATATGTTCTATTCTTTTCTACATTCACTTTTTTAATTTCACATATAAAATCATCAAATTATTTTTTTAATTAAAAAATCTCAATTAAATTATTATATATAATAAATTAAAAATTTTAAATTAATAAAAATTCATTTAGTGAATCCAAAATCTCAATTAAATTATATTTAAAGATAAAATTATATTCAACGAATTATTATTTAATTTAATTAAAAATTTTCAATTAAATTATTGTATATAATAAATTAAAAATTTTAAATTATAATAAATATTCATTTAGTGAATCCAAAATCTCAATTAAATTATATTTAAAAATAAAATTATATTCAGAAAATTATTTTTTAATTTAATTAAAAAAATCTCAATTAAATTATTATATATATATATATTAAATTATATATAATTTTAAAGATAATTCGATGATTTTATATGTGAAATTAAAAAAGTGAATGTAGAAAACAATAAAACATGTATTAAAGTTGGTGTTTTATAGCACAAAGTTGTTCTTGGTGTAGTGGTTAAGCCACTGTCTTTTACCTTGTAGTGCATAGGTTCAATCCCCCCAAGTTTAGGTTTGGTTAGATTTTGTTTTTCTCCTCTAATAAGGTGCTGACACGTGTCACTGCCTAATTAAATAATTAATTTAAAACTAGGACTAAATTGAAAGGTTGTGTAAATAGTATGGATCAAATATGTAATTATATCCTTTTTTAACTGGCTACGTCACCCTGCCGTTAACCTCTAACGGCTTGTGGTTACATTGATACCATTTAAATAGTTTAGTGGTTTAATTTTTTCGAAAAAAAAGTAATGTGGTCAAATCGCAACTTTATCAAAAGTATGGTGGTCAATAAAATAGTTTACCCAAAAATAAAAAGCAAAAGCAATAATGAGTGTCTCGGTACCCGAACGTGGTGAGTTGAGCCAGAAAGAAAGGGTAATGCTTGAGAGGTCCAAAGCCGGTTTATACAGCACTCGATTCCCTACTCCCAACACCACAGTCACCCCCGCCACAACCACCACCTTCACCTTCTGATTCCTCATCACCTCTGTCGTCCGATCTCCCAAGGAATACGAGCACGAACCTGGCCCTTGTCTCACTCCCAACTTCTTCGCGCCATCTCCGCTCTCCGATCTTCCTACTACCTCCACTCTTCAATATTTTCTCGACCTTAGAGCGATTCCTAGTGGTCGGTCGTTATTATTGTAAGGCAGCATAGGGAAGGCAGAAATCTCGACCGTCGGGTTAAACTTCTGTCGTTATAAGCTAGGGATGTGCATTTTACCCGGACCCAACGGGTTCCGACCCGGGCTGATTAGGTCGAATTTTTTAATGAAAATATTGAGTTCGGGTCGGGTTTTTGTTAAGGGTAAATTCGGGTCGGGTTCGGGTTTAAGGCGAAAAATATTCGACCCGGTTCGAGACTAATAGTGTAATTTTCCCTTAAATTTTTTAGGGATATTTATAATAATACCTCTATTTATATATTTTTTATAATTAAGTCCTTAAAATTGAATTTTTATTTATAATTTAGTCCTTTAAATTATAACTTTTTACAATTAAGTTTCTTAAAATGATTTTTTTTACAATTAGGTCCCTAAATTTAATTTATTTTATATAGGTCGGGTCGAGTCGGGGTCAGATTTAATATATTTATTTTCGGGTAAGGTTTTTTAAAGAATATGTCCGGGTTGGGTCGGGTGCGGGTTTAGACTAGTAAGGTGGGGTGGATGGCATTTTGGTCTTTTAACTATCAAGGGTGATTTTGTAATTTAGCCTAATAATAATAAAATGACGATTTATAATATTTAAGGTTTCCAGAAGTTTTTTTAGCCTCCAAACCATTCGAACTAACATATCCTAACCTTGCAGTACTAACCAACCCTTCTAATGCATCCAACTGTATCATATATCTGAACGGTTGCTTTCATATTTCACCACAGGACTTGCCACAGAGTAGTTAAACTTATATTATGTGCGGAAAAACTTTCAACCTTATATTAATATCATGAGTGATTGACGTACGTGAGTCATGCTTCAACCCTTAGGGGCATTTCAGACATTTTCAGCTTTATTGGCATTTCCAGAATTTTATCAGAGGCAATTTATTTATTCCAGTCAATGGGGTATTTCAGTCATTTTGAAGCTCGGGGTATTCCTCATTCATGTCAACTGAACCATATATAGTATTTTAATCATTTAAGTACACGTGGGTGTTCCAGCCATTCACATAATTTCGGTACCTCCAACCACTTCATTCAATTTCAGAACTTAAAGGTTTATCCATCGTTCCAGTTAATTTGCAAACCTCGGTGTCTGAGGATACTTCAGCCTTTTTGGTCAATACAATCCTTCCGATCAATTTAACCATAACAGTGATTCTAATACTTTTAGTCGTTTCCCGTAAATCTATATTCGGAGATTCATTCTAAAATCAAGGAAACCTAACACCTTTCAAACTCGAAGGTTTAAATCTTGTTACCATAACTTTCCAAGTAGTTCGAGGTTTTCAGATAAATTAGGTTATTTTACCATCTCTAGTGTATATTTCTATATCGCTTCCAATTTCAATGGTATTTTAGTCATTCTCTTACCTTAAAGGCATTTTTGTAATTCCATATCCAAACATTCTTCACATTTAAGAATTTGAAATTAATAATCAGATTCGGAGATTAGATGCCTTACTAATTACTTATTGAACTTCGGATCCTTCAGCTTTATTGGCATTTCCAGAATTTTATCAGAGGCAATTTATTTATTCCAGTCAATGGGGTATTTCAGTCATTTTGAAGCTCGGGGTATTCCTCATTCATGTCAACTGAACCATATATAGTATTTTAATCATTTAAGTACACGTGGGTGTTCCAGCCATTCACATAATTTCGGTACCTCCAACCATTTCATTCAATTTCAGAACTTAAAGGTTTATCCATCGTTCCAGTTAATTTGCAAACCTCGGTGTCTGAGGATACTTCAGCCTTTTTGGTCAATACAATCCTTCCGATCAATTTAACCATAACAGTGATTCTAATACTTTTAGTCGTTTCCCGTAAATCTATATTCGGAGATTCATTCTAAAATCAAGGAAACCTAACACCTTTCAAACTCGAAGGTTTAAATCTTGTTACCATAACTTTCCAAGTAGTTCGAGGTTTTCAGATAAATTAGGTTATTTTACCATCTCTAGTGTATATTTCTATATCGCTTCCAATTTCAATGGTATTTTAGTCATTCTCTTACCTTAAAGGCATTTTTGTAATTCCATATCCAAACATTCTTCACATTTAAGAATTTGAAATTAATAATCAGATTCGGAGATTAGATGCCTTACTAATTACTTATTGAACTTCGGATCCTTCTGATTTATTGATCTTCTCATTCGAGCATTGCAATCTTATCTAGATTATCATACTCATTTTCATATCCAATACTCATCACCATTTTTATGTATGCATTAACAAATACCAACATGTTCATAAAGCATACTGAAGGTAGTAGTGTATTACCTTAACTCTGAGCTATATCTGTCGATTCATGAAACCTCATTCGATTGCACTCGAACTCGAATTCGACGTCCATGAACAATTCGTATTCAAGGAGCTATGAGTACCTTCAATTACACAAATTCACATTTCAGTCCTTACTCACAGTACTCCTAATTGAATAATTAATACATATAGAAATTCAGGTTCAAGGTCAGGTTCGGAGGCTTTCGGGTTAGAATTTTGTGAAACAGGCTTAAAAAACGGACTCAGAACGTCAAAAAATATAAGATAGGACTTTTCGGAAAATTTTGACTTTTTGGTTAAAGTCAACGCTGACATCAGCTGGTCAAGGTCAACGGGGGTCAGGGTCAACGCTGACGTCAGCGATCAGCAGAAAGTCAACTGAGTTGACTCAGTGAGTTGATTCGGCGAGTTGACACAATTCGGGTCAGAGACGGGCCGGGCTCGGTTTGGATTCAGGCAAATGGTTCACTGGCTTGGGTTTAGGGCCGGTTCAGACCAGTCTGAACCCGGTTCACTTACCCTAACAAATCTCGCTGGAAACCTCACCGGAATGTCACCAGTGATGTCGTCGGAAGCCTCGAAATGCTCGATTTTGCCGGATTTCGAAAGCCCGTGAGACACACGGTTAAACAAAACCAAAAATTCAGCGAAACAAGACGAAATCTGGTCGGATCTTACCTAAAACGAAGGTGAACGATCAGAATACTCGTTGCTTCGATGAGGCCTTTGTTGGCGTCGGATGGGTGATCAAACATAGGGGTTTTGCTCGCCTTGGGACAAAGAGTTCAACGGTGTCCTTGGCGTGGCGAACGGACGGCGGTAACAGCCGTAATCGCTGGAGAACCAAAAGGGTTCAAACCCTAGATTCGACGAGCCTATAACAGAATTTCAATGGTGAACGAGACATTAGTTCTGCGCGTGGAGGCCAAGGTTTCGCTCAAAGCACGGCGGCGGTCGCGGGGGTGACGGCGGTGCACGGTACGGCACGATGGTGACGGAGATTGGGCCGGTGAACGACGAGGGAGACTTTGAAATTTTCCAAACTCTCACTCTCTTTCAATTTTCCAGATTCGATTGGTATTCCTCCAAAGGGTAGGTGAGGAGTCTAACTTGAATTATTATTGAATCAGATTGACAAAACACAATTCAAATAGGGGTAATCTTCACCAGTGGTCCCTTTCGTTTAGGGTGTTTTATTTTGGTCACCGAAATTCAAAAAAGATTATTCTGGTCACTTACGTTTAGAATCGTTTCTATTTTGGTCCCTTGGCCGTTAGTCTCCGTTACTTAAAAAAATAGTTTCTAATTTAACCCCTAAACTTTTAAAATTTTATTTTTCACCATCTTCTCCAAAAATTATAAAACTAAAACCCCATAAAATTAATTCAAAACCCTAGCCTCTGCCTCCCCTCCCTTAAAAAAACTAAATCCGAAAGCCTGCAACTCTATTATGTTTCTCATTTGGAACTCGATTAGTTGTTGAATTCTCGTTTGTCAATGTTCATGCTTGGGTTTTGTTGATTGTTATGGTTTGATTGTTTGATTTTTCAAGTGTTTTTAATGTTGTTTTGTAATATGCTTTTAATCAGATTTTAGTTTGTAGACATCTTAGCTTTTATTTTACACCAATGGAGCGCAAGACTATTGAATTAGATCAAGGATAGGATTATATGGGTAAAGGGATTAAAAAGCTAAAGAGGATATTGGAAGAACTGCCGGAGCCTCCGTTTACCTCTGAAGAATATATGATGCTTTACACGTATCCCTTTTTACTTATCTTCAGTTTTGTTGTTTGCTTTGAGCCGTTTAGTTAATATTTTTAATTACCTGATACTTTTTTTTTTTAAAAAATCCTCATTACCATTTTTTTATTGGAACTATTGCAGTACTATATACAACATGTGTACTCAAAAGTTGTCTTTTGATTACTCTCAGCAGCTCTATGATAAGTACCGATGGGCATTTGAAAAATATATTACTTCAACGGTAAAGAAGTTGGTGTTATCTCAGACATGATTTGGTTGCTGACTGATTATTAGTCTGATGTAGATAGATTGGTCTTATGTATAAAACTTGATTTATTTTGGAGGACTTGCAAAAATTTTCTGAGAAAGAAACCCATGAACATGTCGTTTAATCTTTTTGTGGGTGAATATGTTTTTTGTCTTAAATTTCCTCTTGTTTCTTGGAATTAAATATTGTCGTCTTTAAGAGAGAAGCATAATGAGTTCATGCTGAGGGAGCTTGTTAAAAGATGGGGAAACCATAAAGTAATGGTCAGGTGGTTATCACGCTTCTTCCATTACCTTGATAGCTACTTCATTGCCCGGAGATCACTCCCTACGCTTAATGAAGTTGGTTGAGAAACAACTAATAGAGTTCCAAATGAGAAACATAGTAGAGTTGCAGGCTTTCAGATTTAGTTTTTTTAGGGTAGGGGAGGCAGAGGTTAGGATTTTGAATTAATTTTATGGGTTTTAATTTTATAATTTTTAGGGAAGATGGTGAAAAATAAAATTTTGAAAGTTTGAGGGTTAAATTAAAAACTATTTTTTTAAAGTAACGGAGACTAACGACCAATGGACCAAAATAGAAACGATTCTAAACGTAAGTGGCCAGAATAATCTTTTTTGAATTTTGGTGACCAAAATAAAACACACCCTAAACGAAAGGGACCACTGATGAAGATTACCTTTCAAATAGAAGTGGGCGTAGGATATAACAAAAAGGAGGTTCGTAGCCCAAATGGTCAAGGCTTGGATCCACCAAGCGTAGATCACGAGTTTAAACCCTTATGGTTGCACTATTTCCATTTTTTTTCATTCATCACCCTACACTCATTTATTATATATATATATATATATTTTTTTTTATTTTTTTTTTCATTTTCATTTTTTGCCTTAATAAATTAGGGGTGTTACAGTTTCTAACAGCTATTTT